>VCII01000101.1:0-5508567 GCA_006030095.1 Triplophysa siluroides | reverse complement strand
GCTCATGACTGGGTGGAAGTTCATGGATGAGGATGTCTCTCATCAAAGGCATGGTGGGGGAACTGGTGCGTGATGGTTCCCCAGATCCATACACGCCTTTGTCCCTCCACCCAGCACACAGGTGAGGTAAAGAACCATGTGTGAGATGACAGTCCGTCGATGCACCTTCTCTGAATCACTGCGTTGAAAAGTCCACCTAAAACCGCCTTCGTCCTCTGGATTTCCCAGCGTGCCCTTACTTCGGACCTCAAAGTGTCCAACACCGCCCACCGGTGGCAACTCGATAGAAGGACGCTGCCAGCCGGGCCCCAAGCCTCGGAGCAGGGAAGGGGGAGTGCTACGGTAATGCTTTGGGGACGTGAGGGCTTGGCTAGGCGCAACGCTTCCACCAATGCGGAGGCAGCAGCTATGGGACACTTTCTCGTGCCAGCATGTCATTGGCTGGCTTTGACCCAAACGGGCCACCTCTTGTTGCTGATTGTCTGAGGCGGAGAGGAGGTTAAGAGTGTCCAACGCTAGAGCGGAAAAGTCCTGTAACTGCCCCAAGTGATTGTCTAAAGTGCGCAGGTTGTCCTGGATAACACAAACCTTCTCAGTAACCTCAACCAGTATTCCAGCCATCTCTTCGGCCCTGAGAACAATATGACACAAACAAAACAACTTTTGCCTGCCTGAAAATGGACTGATGACTGAAATGATGTCATTTCCTGTTGATGGACTAAAGGCCAGATCTGGGAGATTTCACTCACTTGTCAGCCGCAGACCGAATCTTGTTGATTTCGCTGCTTTGTTGATTCTCTACTTTGTCTCTAAAATAGGCAGCGACACACTTCTCCTCAAACTCATGGAGTTTCTTCAGATCATCAGGGGCCAAGAGTAATTCTGTAAACACAAGCAACACCTCCGAAGTAACATTCTGTATGAATTAAGACGTAACCAAAATTTCCAACCGATACAGTATGTGTACATGCAGGAATACACACTCACTGAGACCAGTTCTCTTCTGTTTAGATGCCTTGCTGCGCTTCCGCCACACTGAGCTGAGACACAGGGTCACGTGACTAAGAGATATGAGAGGGGGAGGCAGCCACGGCTTATCCTGATAGGTCATGATGTAACGATAGCGGTTGTATTTCCACAGATTACAAGATATGGCGCTCATGTCGAAGTAAACATTGCTGTGAAGTGAATGAGACAAAGTAGGTTAAACCATCACAGAACAATTCCACAGAACATTAGCATCAACTTGAAAAAGGTGAATATTATATTAAATAACAGAGAATGACATTTGTGTTAAAGGGAAAGTTTAGCCAAAAAAAAATCATAATTCAAAAACATGTATGACTTTCTTTCTTCTGCAAAAGACAACAGAAGATGTTTTTAAGGACATTGTTAACCAAACAACATCTGTCCCCATTTACTTCCATCATATGCACACAAAACCACTGAGATGTTTCTCGAATTATCTTTTTTGGAACAAAGTCATACATGTTTTGAATGACATGAGGGTACATGATGACAAAATTTGTATTAAGGGTGAAAAATCCCTTTAAGTCTTGCTTAAAGATGAAGGTGAAATGCGCACTTGAAGAAGGCAATGAGCACGTTGACCATGATAATGTACTGAACGAAAAGGTACACAGCTTGCAGGAAGGGGGTCAGGAAAGCTCCAGGGACACAGGTTTCGGGTTTCCCACAGGCTGCCAAAGACACAAGACATGCTCTTAATGTAATTTAACATTAAATGACTAAGGCTATGTTCACACTTGTTGTCTTTATCGAAGCTGCCAGCGTCTGTTTAACATTATAATCTCATGGAGTAAACCGTGTTTTCAAAAATAAATCTGAGCGCTTTTTTAAAAGCCACAGCCGGCGTCTTTTTCTGCAGCTCAATTGTCTTTTTCACAGCTGACCAATGACAAGCGAGTAGCGAGACCTGTCGTTGCCATAACAACAAGAACAACAACAAAAACGGAGATAGACTTATCATACTAGTTTTGAAGAACAAGGAGTTTTTGAGAGCCAACTTCCTCTTTCTTGACATTTCTGCAACACACAACACTATGCTACGGTTGCAACTGTTGTTACTGCAACAAAAGGTGACCTCTGCGGTTATTAGTAACCAAAACGTTTTCTTGTTCAAAAAACGCTAAGTGTGAGCACGCCCTTAGAAATCAAATTAAAACAGGTTTTACTTTTGTTTAATCATATATGCATGATCTTATTCACCATCAATCTCTCCAGCATACACTTCCCCAAATATCATCCAGTAGGGCTGGAAGACCACATCTCTGAGGAGAGTCCAAGATGGATCCTCATTGGGTGACAGTATTGACTTCCTGGATGTGCCAAAACTGACCAGCACTATTGCCATTATGATCACAATGTAGAACATGTTGCTCATCTGTGGGAAAAAAACATGTGCACTTATAATGTTAGTAAAGTAAAGTAAAATAAATAATCATATTAGGTAGTTTCTGAGTTCTGAATGTTACAGTATATTTTCATTGTATCTTTACATTTTAAGTACATTAAATATGTTGCATTTTATTACTAAGACATACAGAACAAAATCTAAAAGACTGTTTATTAACAAATATTGCTTCTACATTAAAGCTGTAATTATTAATGCATTTATGTTTCCATTACACACCATTTTTGTAATCATGGTCAGATAGGGTCCTGCATGCTGATTGACAGCAAACACGTCCAGAAGTCTGACAGACCAAAAGATAAAATCCAGGGAGTAGACAATATGACTGGCTAAGCGTGTGTCATCGTGCCACCGGAGAGAGACTCCAACAAGAAACAGGGATTCCCATGAGGTCATTGATGTTCCAGTATTCGCTGAACCAAACCTTCAGTTTCTTACTGAACTTCCTGGGTTCCAATACCCACACCTAAAAAAACACAATAAACATAGATAAATTATTTTAGTTAATTTTGTTAAAAAAACACTAAAGAAAATATTGCATACAAAACCTTTTAAAATTAAGAGACCATTTCAAAATTATTTTCAGTTTTTCTGAGTTGACTATTAATAGGTATGTGTTTAGGTAAAAAGATAATTTCTGTTTCATTCTGTGAACTACCAACACAATTTCTTGGAAATTTCAAATAAAAATATTGTTTCTATCTGCATTTATTTGCAGAAAGTGAAAACTGTAGAAACGGGTAAAAAAAGATGCTCTGTATTTTTTGTCAGACCTAGAAATGCTGCAAAGAAAACCAATTCAACTGTAATATTTGTATTTAGAAAAAAAAAATTTTTATAACCTTGATTTTTATCACAGTTTTCATGTGTCTTGTCATGCTGTCAGTCATTCACATTGCTGTTGGATGACTTTATGTCACTCCTGATTTTGTTGAAATTCAACAAACACTGGACTGGAATGCCCAGAAAACATCTACAGTCGTGGCCATAAGTATTGGCAGTGACATAAATGCAGTCTTTTGCAAAGTTTCTGCTTAAGCTGTTGTGGTGTTCATTCACATTGTTTAAAGATTTTTATGAAGAGTGATCCGATGCATTTTAAATAATTGCAACATAGAGAACGCGTGGTCAATCCTCAAAAAGTGCGTGGACAAGCTGAAGCCCAAAAATTGTGATCATCTCAGCAAAAATAAGGCGAGAAAGGTTCGCCATCAGTCAGGATTTGGCCCAGAAGCTAATATAAACAAGGCACAACACTGTAAATATTAACCCCTTGCATATATTATGTTTTTGCCATTAAACGCCTTTAAAACTTAAGATATGCTAACTTAAGATATCTAGTATACCATAGAAACATGTGGAAAAATAGTCTACAAATACAGAAGCAACAAACTTGGCAAAACACAAAATTTAGGTCACTGCCAATACTTTTGGCCACGACTGTATAAATGCTGATTAAATGAAAATTTGGAATTGTACCTTCATTGTTTCAGCGACTATATATACTGAACATGTTAAAATTGTATTTTACTGTATTCAGGTGTTTTTCAGAGCATTAGTAAATGCATCAAACATCACATTGCACATGTTGGTAACTGCAGTACTCTGTTAATAATTCCCATCCTTTCACCCCTGCAGAGTTCACAGAGGTAACAAAGGTGGGAGAGTGAGACGGTGACATTCTCCAGGCAAACTTGAGAAAACCATAATCAGAAGATACCTTTGAATCCAGCCCAATAAAGATAAGACTTTTCAACAACACGTCATTTTGTAATTTCCCTGAACAGCTGCAGGCGAACACATGAGACGCTGCTGATGATCCCTCATTCCTTTATCTTCTAACAGCCATTCTTCAAGAGTCTCCTGCAGAGGACTGTGATTTTGAGAGCACTCACCTCTCGAGCTTTCTCTGCCGCCGTGCTCAGTATATACATTATGACCAAACATTCCTGAACGTTGGGCTTATCCTCCATCCTCACCAGCACGGTGTAAGAGAACAGCATGAGGAAGCCCAGGAACGCCATCTGTACGTTTAAATCAGAAATCAGCAATTTAATGATGGTCAGATAGAAAAGTCAAGAAGGATTTATAGAACTAAGAGAGAAACGTACTGTGTGAAACCAAAATTTGACTACAGGAGCAGTGTAGAAGTCATACACTTTCCTTGTCCAGGGAATAAGACAGTTGGCTCCTCTCTCCTCGTCACCCTGTTTCTAAAGATGTCAAAATGAAGAGAGTAAGAAAGACTGTGGATCCTGTTTTTTAGTGTATAGTATGTGTACATCGTATATGTCTTACTATATTTGGTGTCCCTTCCTGTTCTGATGCTCCTGGGCTTCCTGTTTCCCACCCAAACTGCAAGGCCTCTTGGGGCTGAGGAACGTGGGACATCTCTGCCTGACTCTTAAACTCTAATAGCTGAATGGACACAGGCATCAGGATACTGGCAATGATCTGATGAGAAAGGATGTGGTTTTGAACAACAGGCTCTTGAAAGTGCAGATCTAGATCAAAGTGGGAAAGAGTTTAAAGGGATAGTTCACCCAAAAATGAAAATTGTGTCAACATTTATTCACCCTCAAGTTGTTCCAAATCTGTATACATATCTTTGTTCTGTTGAACACAAAAGATGATATTTTGAAGAATGTACGTGGGGAACTGAACAGTTCTGGGGGCATCCTAAACTACCATTGTAGTTTTTTCTACTATGGCAGTCAATGGAGAATGTGAAGCTGACGCCACGTCCTATGTTGCATGTTGCCGCCATCTTGGGAGGCTCATACTACACTGCTGTTATTGTTTTGATATGCACTGTATATTGCGCGGATTACGTTTTTAACACAGCATGACCGACGTACCATAGTTAATGGTTTACTAATCAAACAAGAAAAACAAAACACTGGATTGAATGCACTAGCAGCGATCCTCCCAAGATGGCGCAACATTCGACACGGCGAGACGTTGCTTCACAATCTCTGTAGTGCCCCACTACCATTTGGTTACAAACTTTCATCCAAACATCTTACTTTGTGTTAAGCAGAACAACAAAACCGGTTTGAAGCACCTTGAGGGTAAGTAAATTATAACAGGGTGAACTATCCCTTTAAGCTATTTCTGAATAGCAAATTTACTATAACTGTCCAGAACAATAGGTTAGTCTATGTTAAAGTAAAATTCAGTATTCCTTGTACATTGCACCACATAGCATCAGAAGTAACCTTAAACCAGGAGTTTTTCCTCATGTTGAGCCGGCCCATCCACAGATCTGTAAGGAGGGTCTGAGTGCACTTGTGAGCCACGAAGGGTCGTAGTCTGGAGGAGACAGCCATCTGCAGACAGGTGAAATTGCTCCAGTCCTTCATCTCCCATGTCAGCAGCTTCATCGCCATGCGTTCGTTTTCTCTGAAGGCTTTGTCCAGAAGATCCACGGCCAACTGACCGAACTCTCTAAAGAAATAAGCCAAAATTACATTATCGTTGTACGTTACTTTTTGACACAAAACACAAAATCTTTAGTGTGTAACATTTTTTATGTTAAACGTCTTACTATCCAAATCTATTTGATCTCCCAACGATAACATTTAAAAACTTTCATTCTTTTCAAATCTTTCAAGAAAAACGATAGCAACATTGTCTCAACCAAAAGTGTAAGATGGGGCGGAACTTTCGTTTGTCTGACCAATGGCAGATGAGAAACTACTCCCAAAACCTGTCTGAAAACAAACCGTATTTGTATTAATTACTAGAGTGATGTTGAGCAGAAACTACTTTAAACTCAACTTAAAGGTCCAGTGTATGAAATTTAGCGGCATCTAGCAGTGATCATTCAACCCCTCCCTTCTGAAGCACTATGGTGGCTGACGCAGGCCTATGATGTTATCAAGTTTTCTTTTCTTTGCCGAAGGAGATAACTTCAGCACATATACAGTGTTCACACTGGAGTGTTTGAAATAAGCATTAAAAAACGTGAAACTAACAGCGAGTTCTTCTTCAGCTGCTCGACCGTGCTGTCATCCATATTGCTTTCCTTAGCTTGTGCTGCCATGGCCCGGTAGAGCTTGCAGGCCACCACGGCCCTGGCCATAGCCTGCTCTCCATGCTGCCACAGGAACAGCGCCATCTCCTGCCGATGCTTGAGCACTGCCCACACAAAGAGGTCATTAAAAGTGCATACAAACTCGGAGCTGGGGGCTGACTTCAGGTCCTGAGGAACTACACCGCACCCTCCTGCAAAGACACAGTTCTGGGTTTTTTAATAAATGCATGGTTGAGAATGTCAAAATAAGCATATGACACATTATGGTGTCTGAAAACAGAAAGTTCAAGGACCTGTCTGCAAGGCTGTTCTAGAATTCGAGGTGGGGTGGTCTCCGGAGTTGCGGAGGTTTTCTTGCCTTTGCTGAAGGGACTGAAACCCTCCTGGCTCATACCAAAATAGATCATTCAGACACTATATATTTATTACAATACTTGGTAATCAAGTGCAGTGCAGTTTCATACTGTATATAGTGTATGTACACAACACATGTGATCCGTAGAAGGAAAACATACCTTCGCTGGGGTATAAAGGCGACTGTACATTGTTCTGAAGCTCTTGCGTGTATACGTGCTTCGATAAGCTCCGCCTATCAGGTATTCAATCACCATTCCAATGTCAATCAAAGAGATCTTATAAACAGTGGGCAGTCGAGTCTGCACAAAAACACGCATGCTTAGAGAAACACAAACAGAGTATACAAGAAGAACATTTATAGATCAACTGTAGCAATGTACAAACCTGTCTGGCATCTTCAATGAGGTGTCGTAGAAAATGATCTGTGCCACCTTTTTGCTAAAAAATATCAAATTATCACATAAGCGACCTTGCTCGCTTGTACTGGATATAAAAGCTTTAAGGAAAGTGTTGATCTGTCATTACTACGTAGAGTTGCTCCAGGCGAGAGATGGTCAAGAAGCGGCTCATCGTCATGCCGTTCTCGAACAGAAGCTTTGCGAAACTGACACGGTCCATCACCAGAGCATCCAACATGGTCTGCTCAAGGGATCCTACCTATAACACCCAGCGAACATCTTCAATACATTACAATCTCCATTCCTGGCTGTTTAATCATGATATGAATCTAAAAGGGTCTACGTACCTGCCATTGTTGCCCATATACGAGGATGTAATCCCTTGCGATATCAGCCCTGTTCCAGGCCAATGAGATACTCAACTGGTCATCAGGAGAGGCTCTGGTACCTGTATGTACATGTAGCACAGTTTACAATGTAAAGTTCCAGAACCAGACCCACCCATAAGAAAAACTCACAGATAAGATCTCTAATATCTCAGTTATTCTTCTGCACATTAATGTTATTATAGGTATATATAAGGTATATATAGGCAAAAGGGATATATTACCTTTTGCTTAAAGGGATATTTCACCCAAAAATGAAAATTCTGTCATCATTTACTCCCCCTCGTGCAATAAATTATGTTGTACTGATGAAACAGAGATAGATATTTGGAAGGAATGTTAGCAATTTTCAGTTTGACTACCATAGTAGGAAAAATTAAATAGTAGTCAAATGTCCCTAGAACCGGTTGCTTTCCTAAATTCTTCAAAATATCTCATTTTTACTACTTTGTTAGTGGATGACGGCCCAGAACTGAAAATTGCTAACATTCTTTCAAAAATCCTTCTTCGTGTTCAACAGAACAAAGAAATGTATACAGGTTTGAAACAACTTGAGGGTGAGTAAATGATACCAGAATTTGTATATTTGGGTGAACTATCCAGATTATTTTACTTTTGATTGATTATACAATCTACATAAATTTTACAGCTCCACAGCATTAATGCATGTTAAGAATTTTACACATTTATTTCTATTTAAGCAACTTTAGGAGAAACATCTTGGGTGGAAAATAAAACTAAATGTTTTAACATTCATACCTCTCAGTGATGTCGTGAGAATAGCAACATCTGGCTCCTGAAGATCCTCTGATTCCGAGTCATAAACGGTGATCTAAATTGTAAAAGACATAAGTTTAAGAACTTCCTCAACATGTCCCAAAAAAGTAATTTTTGAACTGAACACAAAAAACGACTGCAACTAATAAGGATGGCCAACATTAAAAAAGATTTGTAAATCAGTGCTGTTGCCATTGTGTCATGTTCAATACCGCCAGCAGTTATTTTATTTGGTTTGGTATTAGAGTGAAACCACCAGCATCCCGTGCCAACATCTAAACGCATGTAACTCTATAAGACACCCAGAGGAGATGTTTCTTCTCTTAACATGCCTTTGGCATTTCAATTTCACATGAGTGATTCATAGCCAATCAAAGAATCTGTGCGCCTGGGGAGCAAATTAATCCCTTCTATTCGATTAATATGGAAATACGTTTCATGCGCCATCATTCCAATTATTCTGTTCTCTCTCAATTTAGAAGCTTGGAAATGTGGGAAGGGTGTGGTAAACTACGACATTCTGTTTGATGGAGGCTTAACATCAGAGCTTTCGGCATAATGACAGAGACGATACACAGCAGGCATCTTATCACACAAAACAACCACTGTTTACCGCCAAGTAGGAGGAGAGAGGAAGACACATAAGAAGAGGAAACGGCAAGAGAGAGAGACAGGAAGAGAGAAAGAATGTACAGATGCCAAAGGGATTTGAATATGTTGGGCCTAGAGTTTAAAGAACTTTTACTGTCGAGTAAAGAGTTTGTGACTCAAATTTCCCTCAAAATTAAAACAAATTTAATTTTGAGGTGTATTCTAAGCAAGTTAATAGTGACGCAAAGTGTAAGAAGCTGAAATTACACATTCAAAATTGTTGTGTTATTTAATTATAATGCTTTTTGTCATTTTAATCTATATGTATCTAGAATATGTGAATAACACATGAATATGCAAATTAGCCCCGCCTCCACTCAATCGCAACAGTTTGGACTGACATCATCAGTGATGTAAGAACATGTGAAAGTTGATAAACTGCAGTTTAAAGGAGAAAATACTCAGCGGTGATGAATTTACACATGGTTTGTCTCGAACATTAAAAACACCACATATAGCCTACCTCTGAACAATATTACAAATTCGATTGTCACACAGGAGAACTTTAAAGGATTGGTATCTCGTGACAACATGTAATATCAACAAGTCATGTGACAGATGAGAACCAATAAGATGTGACGTTTTTGACAAGTTCCTTGTATGTTTTGTTTCACTAAATAAGATCAAAATATTAATTTTCACACACACTTTTCGTTTTACTTCAGGAGTGATTTATTCATTTGGATTGCTTTTGTGATGGTTAAATGTCTTTTTGGAGCTTCAACAAGTTTGGAGCTATACGGTGAAGAATATTTTTATAAAAAGTATTTGTGTTTGACTGAAGGAAGTCGGGGAAGAATGAAAAATGAAAAGATGGGATGTAAATAGAACAGTGAAAACAAGGCAAGGAATGTTGAAGTAACCTCCAAAAGAATTTTCAACACTGAATTCTTTCAACAGCTGGTTCGGTGGTTCTAGTAATTCAGGTTTTTCACTCACAGCCTCTCTGTGTTCCATACATTCCATAAGTGTGTTGAGAAGTTCAACCGCCTCTGGTCTATCCACACAAAACATCTCCTGAGCCCTCAGTACAAAATCTTCTTTGATATCTGAATCCAGATTTCTATGCGCAACAGAGAAATAACACATTATTCACAAAAGGCCTAGATGCCATTGATAACACAAGAAGTCATAAAACACCAGAAACAGGAAGTGCAGACTAGACCACTGCACATCATTGCATACATAATCTATCTAATGAAAACTTGTACTTATAGTTTTGATACATTCAGTAAAACACACCTGTCTAGAGCGGTCTTTGTGTATTAAAGCCAGCAGATCTGCTGCTTTGCCTGTTCCCTCAAACACCAGCACAGGTACCGGGGAACTTCTGCGCACATACTCCAGGACGACAGAGAGGATGGCAGGACCCCCCTCGACTACAACACACACCACAGGCACATGCTGATGCAATCCTAAAAAGAACACACACAACAGATTCACACACAAAATACACACAATCAATTCTATCCTCATTTACTCACCCACAAATGGTTCCAAACTTGTATACATTTCTTTGTTCTGCTGAACACAAAAGATATTTCGGAAAACGTTGATGAAAAACCAACATTGGCCCTCATTGACTTCCATTGTATGGACACAAAACCATTGAGACATTTCTCAAAATATCGTCTATTGTGTTACACAAAAGAAAGAGACATACACAGGTTTTGAATGACATGAGGGTGAATAAATGATAAAAAAATATATTTTTGAGTGAAAATCCATTAAAACATCCTCTTCCTTTTAAGTAACAGTTTACACATGCGGACCCAAAACAGAGACACTTACTGGGGTGGATCTTCTGAAAATGAATGTACCTCTCCAGTCTCTTCCTCAGGTCTACCTGACATCCAGATTTACCCATAGTCCCATCATCAACTAACAGGAAGTGGGAATGCGTGCCATTCAGACTAGCACGTTTACTCAGGGGACTACCCAAAGCTTGGTAGTGCCTCAGCATCTGACAAAACGACAATGCATCCCAACATCTAGTTAATCTATGCGTTTAGTCAATATACATTACAGCAGATCAATAATAGATGCAAATTACCACACAGACTCTTTTTTATTTTAATGTACATAATCATATATAATATTTCATTACAACCTATATGTAAATTACAATCTAGTTCCATAATACAGTGTAACAAACTCACATCTCTGCCAATAAGGTCACTGTTATTCTCAATGATACCCCAGGGCGTGATTCCCACAACATTCCTCTTCCTGTGGTCATGAGATCCATACTCTTTTACAGCATCACCCACATACCTAGACACACCTAGAGAGAATGGAAAAAAAAGGCTGAGCAACATGCATAACAACTATAATTTGAGGCATATGCTCTTCTTTCTAGAAATTTAGCAAGAAAACAAGTAAAGTGCGTTCGACATCACAAACCAATATTAATCCCATCCGTGAGTATCCATGCTCCAGTGCTCTCTGCAGCTCTGATGAGTCCTGTACTGAAGGCCTGGCACACTCGTGGCGACAGGGAGAAGTTATCTGTTCCTCCATGCACTGAAATCACCAGCTTGGGCATCTCCATGTGCCATTCTCTCAGCATCAGCTGGAACAGGTGCTCTGATGGAGTGTCACTGGAAAGACGCACATACTGCGGGAAACAAAATATATAAAATTGACAAGCCCTCTCAGATTTCCGAGCTAAATGTATTTTTGCTGCGGTCAAGTTTGGCTGGAAATTTGCTTGGGTTTAGGTTGAGTCCATCACGCTAAACAAAGAATACGCTATCTTTCATTTAAATATATATGGCACCATGCGAGTCTTTCACTAGTGCCACTTCAAAAAAAAAGTGTCATGTTGATATTCTGTGAAATTGTAATTCTACATTATATGAACAGACATTGCCCTTGTGTTCACCAACCTTAGCACGACATGTGCGTTTCGTGCTGCCCTGGAAGTCTAGTGATCCAAAAGCATCGGTAGGGCTGACGCTGGTGTGTCGCTCCACTGACCACTCCTCCTCCTCTTCAGCAGAGCCAGGGCCTGGTCCCAGGAGACCGGAATAAGGACCCACATGCTCCAGGATAAGCCTCCCACAACAACATCTGAAGAAGAAGGTGAGAATAAAGTCTACATAAAGGTGACCGCTGCATTTCCAAATCAGAGTTTTTAGTCAAAAGTCAGAGCCTTTCTGGGAGGTCAAGAGAGAAAGAAATTAAAATTAGTTTCTATAGCACTTTTTTTTATTTACTTATTTTTTGTGTCAAGTTTTTAAGTAAGTTTTAAGTAAGTAAATCTTACTAGTTGTTTTTAACAGTGTCTGTAGTAATACTATATGTATGCTGCTTTGCAACAATGCAAAAATGATTAGACTGTATTATCTTCCATAAGTAGTACAATAGCACTCGTTTGTAATAATTGAACCGTTATATTCATAGCTCAAATATTTATGTTTTTCTAATTTTTATGAAAGATTCACATTTGCAATAAAATATCTGTAAGACTGTATTGGGTGGAAGGAAGGAAAAAAGAAAGAAAGGAGGGAGGGAGGGAGGGAGAGAGAGAGAAGAAAGAAAGTTTGTGATGCTCAACACATACCTCACTAAGCTTTGGCACACTTGACAGACTGGATCACATCTGAAAACAGTAAATTTTGCTATCATATCATATCTCCATCTTTATACTCACAATCATTGCTAAAAGATAACATGATCCACATATATGATCAGAACATACCTGTGATGGTCACGTGAGACTGGCAGAAATTTGACACATTCTCTCTTGTTAAAAGTGGCCTGTATCCAAGTCAGTCTAGACTGGAGAGAAATAGTTGTATGATGTTTATTACACCACACAACTGGACTACTACGAGAGAAAGTTATAGGTAGTTTAACATACCATTTTCCCAGGTCTCAAGCTGTCACTTTAGTCCTTAAGTGAGTCACCGCTGAAGATTTTCAGTCATTCCTACGCCCAATAAAAAACAATGCATACGCGTGAGGTGGAAAACTACGTCTATACATCCTTTTCCAGGAATTATGAAGACTAAAATACTAACCACGACTGACGCCATCTAGCCGAAGTCAAGAAAAACACAACAAAGGGTGGAGGGTGTCCTTGCAAAACAATTACGCAAAGTACTGTACAGTTTCACTTACTACAACCGAAGCACATCAGACGACTACATGCATATGAACATTCATCGATACATTCGTGCGTTTAGCGAACAGGTCGGACACGGCCACACAAAGCAGCTGTCCTGCTGTGGAATGAGGATGAAATAACTCGCACGTTTTAACATGCCTTAGAGAAACTCCCCGACGATATAACTTTTCGGGATACACGTTACATAAGTCAAAACTTAAACACATCATTGCTCTGGCGTGGACTTTATTTACCTGTGTGCGGATAACAGCCTCGTTTTCCCAGTCATGCTTTCCATAAAGTCAGCGTATAATATCCATGTGTTAAGTTATGCAGTCGCGCAAAATTGAAGTGATGCAAACCCCTGGGAAGTGGGTGGTCTTAGATTGTAAAGTGTCAAGTGTGGACAAGTAACTGGAACTTTGACTCCGATGATTTGTTTTGCCTAGCGCGTCGATAGAAGTCGTTACCGACTTTCTTTCAGTCTTGCTTTCTGTATGTTTCTGGGATCCCACGAGGTCGATATGCTTGTTTTGTGCAGTACTGTGTTGATGTTTACTCGAGTGTTTTATGGCTGTTCTTTGTGCATTTGTTTCAGGGGCCGCTGAGCGAAAACCGAAGCAGACGTGAATGACTAACTAATGCTTGCAGGCTGTTCAAGGTAGTTAGTCCAAATAATGGAAAGTTTGCTACGAACAGATAAACAACTGACCATAAAAATCCTGTATCTGTAACCTCTAGAAAGTAAAATGTATGTATAGTCTTGAATCACTTAATATTCATATATTGATGTTTCCACTGATTCTTTATGTATTTACGTGTATATTTCTGCACATATATATATTTCTTCTTTTAACTGTTAAGTTTCTACATTTTTCCAAATCTTACATTTGAAAAACTCTCATTGTTATCCCTTGACAAATTGTATTGAATACTTTGAAGTGTTTCAATACATATACTCTATGGTGCGGTTTCTCAGACAGGGTTTAAGTCTAGTTCCAGACTAACTTGAATGCTAGAGGTGGCTTGATCGAAAACAACTTGCACTGACATAAAATATATCAGAGTGATTGTTTTGTGTCAAGATTCTCACTAGTCGTTTTTTTTGTAAAGTATATTTTTAAATACAATTTAAATATCCTGATTTAACCAAGGCCTAGTCCTGGTTTAAGCCAATCCCTGAATGGGAAACCGCCCTATTATGGAAGTATACATGACAAATTCTAAACATTTCCTATATTGTTCTTAAGGTTAAAGCTTCTCCTAAGTCCCACGTGGTTCATGTATTAGAAAAACATGACATGTGGACTTTATTTTCAAAAGAAAACAAAGCATACATGCAAGATCTTTGCACTATTTACAGCTACAATAATTACCAGCTATGCCGAATCTATTGATGCATGGCCCAACAACTCCAATCCAGGTCACTTACAGATATTTCCATTTCAATATGGCTCCCTTCTGCATCCAAATAAAGTGTTTAAGAAGAATAAAAATGTCTTACTCTTGAAGCACTTTACATACTTGCTTTCATTTATCAGATGAACATATCAGTCTCTAAACGTTGATCAGTGGCAATGTAATCCCCTGATAAAGACGGCTTGCTCTCAGCTTTCATTCAGTACCCTCCTAGATCAAAGGTCAACAACACAACATCGTGGAAACATGTATATATCACTTCCTTTTGATGGCGAGGGAACAGCCATTTCAGACTCAAAGGACAGAAGCTCGGCTATAAATGTAATCACCAACTTTAGCAAAGAAGGAAAGAAACATTGAAAAAGACATGTTGTGTAGGTTGGCAAACTAATGCGTGTTCCTATGTCAAGGATGAACAAGAAAAAACCTTGTAAAAAACATTTTATTGCTGTTGAGCAATTCCAAAAACATCAGAGTGCAATTACAATGACGGCTGCTGGAACATACAAAGCATTTATTAACCCGACAAGCATTCTGAAAAATACTGTTAAGAAGTGTCAATCTTACAAAAAAGTGGCTCAGAGAAAGGAAACAAGAATAAAAAAATAGAAAGTATTTTAACAGTGAAGAAATAGAACTGGTTAAGTCCTACTGAACACTATGAATCGGACAATCCTATCCTTTGAACTCAATCTCTGCCGTCTGCTTACGAAAAACATTTTTTGAGATGCTGCACAGATCAATTTCACAGGTACTCCTTTTACAGCTACTGACAGAAATAAAACAACTCCGTGATGAATCTAATGCAAACATTTAATAGAACATACTTGCACACTTCTGAACACTAAGGTCATGTGTCCAACATTTGTTCCCATGTTATGAAATGACTCTTTTTGCTGCAGGCCTCCTAACAACAAAAAGCTTAATTAATAGACAAATATCTAGGGCAAAGTAACACAGAATCACCTCATCAGTGGCCGATGTCTGTGCACATGTCAAGTCGGGTCACGACACCCAACATCTCAACATGAATGAGCCTCTCCATTGCCATGATCTTCCGTGATACTCCTCAGGTTTCCATCGCTTCTGAATCTTTCGTGGAAATTGCAGTACTGGACCCATCCGTGGGCTCCAGAAGAGAGAGATCCAACCCTGGTAGTGGAACTCGCCAGAACTGGAAGGAGTTAAAAGCAGAGAGCCCATCGTCTGTGTGCATCACCTAGTGAGATATAAGAATTGTAAAATGTTTGAAAAGACATGAGGGTGAGTAAATGCAACTTTATGTAAAAGGCATGTTGTGTAAGGTTGGCAAACTAATTCGTGTTTCTATTTCAAGCTGAAGGATGCAAGTAACTTTAGTTTTAGGTCAATTATTGCTTTATGACAAAACACACTACGGATCCATACTAAGCAATGAGTAATTACAATCCTGTAGCGCCACCATGTGTTCGTCTATAGCCACTGCACAATACACCTTCCAGCAACTTTCTTGTTAGTCTTCGTCTGCACTAAAGTGTTATTTGCAACCGTCGCCTGCACACAACTGTGATTTAAGTAAAAACTCCACCTTGTCTCCTGCTTGCACAGCATTCTGTCCATTCGGCTTTATATTTGGCTCATCCTCCGGCGAGACAGGTTTGCCAACATCCTCGAATTTTCTAGACTTGCACGTGTTCTTATCTCCCAACGCCGAATTGACTCTGTTTGCAGGTACCTTTCTCGGTAAGTCACCTGTAATGTGCGAGTCTTCATTATAGTTCGGCCTTTTTCTGCACCGTTGTCCAACACATGATAAAAGTGGTAACAGATTAAGGTTAACGTTACCGTTTTGCACCATAGTCACACCTCCGGGTTTGTCGTCGATGTTGGAAAGAGAACGAATACACCTTTTGGGGGGGATTTCTGGAGGCAAAACGTTTTCTGCACTCCGTTTGGTCATGTGTGCGACCAGTCGTGTGAAATTGCGTCTTATTTAAACCGCGCACGTTCAGTGTGCTGTTTACGACAGTTGTGTCGTCGATGAAGTTGAAACACGGTTGGACTATAGCGCCCTCTGTGGCCGAAAACAAAAACACTGTTGATATCATATTTGAAAATTAAAGGATTACTTCATTTTCAAAATAACATTTCATGGTAATTTACTCAGCCCCATGTCATCCAAGATGTTTATGTATTTCTTGAAATACATAAACATCTTACATAAACATCTTGGATGACATGGGGGATTTATGGGATAAAAAAAACCACAGGAGAGGCTTGGCTGCATACAAATGTTTTGTCAACGTTTTGTTACACTGTTGTTTTATAACTCCTCTATAAACAAAAGCGTTGTTAACTTTGCCATTCAACCGAAGAACTCATTGCAAAGTCATATCGCTGCAAGCAGTCAGTCAGTGAAACTACAGTGTTAAAACATTATCATATGTAAAGTGTATGATGGCATGGAGAAATTTAAAAAGCATCCGAAAATCTTTTGTGTAGTGAAGTCCTGTTACCTAGAAATGGAGACAATGTTAATATGTCTAAGGAGCCGTATTATGGTTAAATGTTCTTCGCAATTTCTAAAGTATTGAAAATCTGAACATTTTTTAAAACATGATTTGTTTTTTATTGTAAAACAGTTTTATTGCATCATATCATACGAGCACCATACTCACAATCAGTCAAGTTTAAAACAACTTGTTTCATTGCTGCCAACTGTTACAAATTAAATTCCTGACAAGGTCATCTTCGTCCTTCAAATAGACTGGAGTTATTGTGTGAGAGGAGAAAATAGGGCAAGGAAATCTGTGATAATGTAAACAAGCATGAGAAAACACTGACGGGTAAAGTATCATTTGTATGATGTGAAGCAGCACACAGAACCTGAGGAATATGTGTGTGTTAAGTGAGGCACTACAACATGACAAATATTTTGATAAATATGTGAAATAATTCAGCACACAATACTATTCCAATCTTGTTCTGTTATCAGGAATTCGCTGTAATACTGGCATTTATGGTTAAAAAACAGTTTATTATTGGACCATTTATCAGTAATTAATCCAGAGCTTTAGTCTTCTTAGTGTCATGTTGCTTCTTCCTCTGTGATATCTGTGTATATAGAATCCTCAATCTGGCCCTCTTTCTGTGTCTGGTCTCCATTGATCAACTGATCCACAGGTTTCCGTACAATAAAAAAGACACTATCGTAAAGGTACTTGAGCATGGAGCGATCATTTTCTGTGTATGTGCTGGAAACGGAATCTCTCTCCAACTGTGGAAATAAAAAAATACGATACATTTTCCAACAAAATATTTTTCTTTCATGAATGAAGAACTGCATGGAGACAAACTGGTGTTAATGCATGTGTAATAGGACAATATGATATTGTTGTGAAAAGCTTACCTCCAGTTCAAATCCATATTTTAAAATTGCAGCCTTTATGTCCTCATAGCTTAGCTCAATGGACAATTCATTGGCCATATTTTCATAGTGGTAAAGAAGCGGACCTTTAAGATCGAAAACAAACCAAAGCCACTGTTTTCAGGCTCTCATACACTATATAACCTTTAAGTTCAGAATAGATACAGAATAGAACATGAATGTATCACATACCTAAATTCATCCAGACACCACCGGGTTTCAGAATATTCCAGATGGTTTCAATGTAGTCAAGAACATTGTGGGCTGTGTCGATGAAGAAACATGTAGCAACACAATCCCAAATATCTGTATAAGAGGCCAAGGCAAACAGTTTTTTTTTTTCATTTGTATGATGATTTCCTCGAACAGTGAGAACACTGTTTATTTTAATATTAAAATGTCACTGTCTCCAGTTTAGTGCATTAAACAATTACATGTTTGTAATTATAAAATAATAACCTGGATCAGTGTATACTTCTTGGAAGTCTCCAGCGACCATAGAGAAGTCGGAGTCTTCCGGGAGACTCTGTGGGTTGACATCTGGAAAGGACACAGGTTTGTCTGATCTGACGACATTTTGTTATTACTGAACTGGTGAATCCAGGGAAACAAAGTCAAAGTATCTCCTCATCACACCTGAAAAACAAAAATTCTGTTTGCTCATTACTAGGTCATGACGTCATGAAGTTATTTCTCATTCTCAAACGGTTTATTCAACACAATGTATATGTGTACAACACGTGTCCTGCCCTAAACGTGAGGTTCAGCAGTTCAAATATACTGTACATTTCTTTATGTCACCAAAAGTAATAGGGTCGTTTCCTTAAAATTTGAATGTTTTAATCATTAGTATATGTTATTATGAGCCAGAGACAAACAGAAAACAAATATATAGATACATAAAAAATACACTTTAGGCCTTTTCTCTTGCTCTCTCTTAAAAAATGTTTATACCTTCAGAACAAAATTAGAGGAGAAGAGCATGAAGAAGCTCCACTCATTCCCTTGGCAAGAATAGCCCCGATGAGCAATCTCCCATGCCAGCCGACCTAGACCTGCTCCTGGCACCAACACTCTTATTTGAGACACATCACTGCAGAGAGACGTTATTTATTTCAGGTCCTAAACATTAAAGAACATTGTTTTGCTGATAATTGCGTTAACAATATCTGTCTGAACTGTTTCTGCAATAAGACACATTTCTTGTCTATCTCACATTCCAGCTAAAAGTTCAAACAAAATATACATTTTACATAACATCCACAGAATGGCCATATTTACCACTGGTCAGGAGGAAACAGTCTCTGGATTTCGTCTATAAGTGGTTTATAGCAGCTGTCCCTTTCAGCTTTCCCTGCTTCACTCCAGTCACGAACAAACTGCTTAATAGTGGACTTGAGCTTGTCCATGTCAAAAGTCGAGGCAGGCCGTATTTTTCTTGGGTCATCTTTTAAAAAGCTCTAAAAACAAAAGTTTAATGCACTCATGACACTTCAGAATTCAAGTGCGCACTTTGCAATCCTATTGTACATTAAAGCTACACTTTTAAAGTCACCACAAAAGAAAAAGCAGCAGTTACAGCAATACAATAATTATCAAATGTAAGACCTACTGCCAGGGCATGCCACCTACATCCTCTCCATATTCCATGTTCTCAAACATATGGATGCAGTTGTGCACTATGGCCTGCAGCACCTCCTGGTTTCGGTCAATACAGTAGCGGATTTTAGACAGGTTGGGAAGGAAGTTTGGCAAAAGTTTCTGGTGGTGATCTGGAAGGCATCGGAAATGCCTCTCGGCTCGATTCACCCGTTCGTGAACGTGAGTTCTGAAACAGCGAGAGGTGAAAACAGATATGAAATGAATCGATGTAGATTCCGTTTCGGAAAACATACAAAGATCAAATAAATTTGAAATAAATATCGTAACTCTTAAAACATCGAAGGATCAGAAAAACGGATCTATTTCGAATTTCCTAATTCTACAACAGTAAACCATTTCACATCGTACTTTTGATGCTCAAGCAATCGTTGTTACCTATAATATTTAAACGCATTGATGACATTCCAAAAATGCTGTCTCTCTGATCTCGCCTCCTCCTCAGGAGAGCATTTAATCCTTTCCCGATAGTTGTAAAATTCCTCTTGTTTGGAAGATGCTGTTCTATCCGTGCTGTCAGCCATTGCTGTACACCGCAGGCGTAAGTAATCGACAATCGACCAAATATCCAGATACAGAAAAGATAATGGAACGTGCACACTCGATTCATCGATCAAATGTGGTGACGTCACACACTGACATTGAACAGGCGTCATTTGGAGCCAAATTGATAAAAACAATAAATAATGATGCCAAATTAGAGAATAACAAAACTTTGTACCACATTGTTTGTGCAAGAGTGCCACCTCTCAGTGCTCAAGATCAGGAGTTTGATTCCCAGAAAATAACATTAGCTGTAGCTGTAAATTTAAGTCAGAGTTATTTTCTGTGTGGCTCAGACTATAACAAAATGAAGGAGGATTAAAAAGAGTGAAGGTGACCTATTAGTCAGATATGGTGACCCATACCCGAAATGTGACCTCTGCTTTTAACCCATCCAGAGAGTAGTGAACTCACGCACAGCAAGTCGTGAACACACGTACACCCGGAGCAGTGGGCAGTTATCACTGCAGCGCCCGGGGAGCAAGTAGGGGTAAGTGCCTTGCTCAAGGGCACCTCAGTCATTACCCGCCGGCCCTGAGAATCGAACCGGCAACCTTCTGGTCAAAAGTCCGACTCTCTAAACATTAGGTCACATTATTGTATCATTTCTGTTACCAAATGTAACTTAAATGTTTGTATTTTTCCTTAGAGCAAGAAATTAGCTCTTCTAACATTTTATATTATGGTATCCTACCTGTCAAAAAGCATCACACAGAGTTATTTTGAATAGTATCCTTCCTACAGTAAACGTTTCTGGAAGGTTTGCTATAGGAAACCACAAAAAAACCTGCACAAGACTTTATTGTTAAAGAGGATGTGAGACCTGTCCTCTTTCCTGATGTCAAGACATCCGTTATCAGTTTCATCATAAGAATTTAAATAACAACACACAATGTTAGAGCTGGATAAAAGCTTATTTTAAATACCTTATTATGTACCATTAAGGTTATTTTAAAAAATATGTATTTACCCCAAAATTGTTCCACGGTCTGTAAAGATGTCTTTGTTCGGTTGAACAGAAAAGAAAGATATTTGGAAGAATGTAAGCAACTGACAATTCTGGGGCATCATTGACTACCATATCAGAAAAAATAAATGTTAGTCAAATGTGCCTCAGAACTGTTTACTTTCCTAAATTCTTCAAAATATCTTCTTTTGTGTTCAACAGAAGAAAAAGGAACAATATTTTTTATACCATGATATCAAGGATGCCCCAGAATTGTCAATTGCTAACATTATTCCAAATATCTTTAAAACTATAAATTTATACAGATTTGGAACAACTAGAGAGTGAATAATTCATAATATAATTTTTATTTTTGGGTGAAGTATCCCTTTAAGCCAAACATTGGCTTGCTGTGGTCTCTACAGGAAAGTGAACTGCAGCCTTACAGTGCTACTGCTAAAAAGTACCTCTTCACTTCTGGTGTAGTTAATACATGTAGTTTAGAAAGATTAATACATTTCATATTTAGAAATAGGATATTCTATTGTTTATATTTAATTTTACAAAGTATTTTTATATGGCAACACAGCACTGTGCTAACATAAAGGTTCCTATATCTAATAATTCCCACAAACCTTTCATTCGATATTCTGAGTAAAACGAGGCCATAACAATGCTGTTTTTAACAGTTAGGTATTTTATAACCAACAAACACCCTTGCATATAACCAGCACCTCACAGCTGCAAAAGTGAGTTGTGACTCATTTTGGTTTTCTGTTGGCAGTTATTGTCCATCTGAGAGTACCCTTCCCTTGCAGCGTGGGTGCAGATTTAGTGTGCTGTATTGCTAAATCTTAACAAATGGTTGAGAAACTAAGTATGCCTTTAGAAAAACTAAAAAAAAAGAAGGCATTGATAGTCTTGTAAAAGAGAAAGAATAGGAGAACAGAAGAGAATTAAGACCATTCTAAAGGAAGTGAATATGCATATCTGAAGGGTGTTCGCTGACACATTATGACCAAAATATG
Source organism: Triplophysa siluroides (assembly GCA_006030095.1). NCBI lineage: Eukaryota > Metazoa > Chordata > Actinopteri > Cypriniformes > Nemacheilidae > Triplophysa > Triplophysa siluroides. Next base: position 5,486,416 of record VCII01000101.1, on the reverse strand, counting down.
CCTACAAATATCCTCAATGATGCTTAAATTTTGTCTTGAGGTTGCAAATAAGAACCTTTTTTGACATAAAAAATCAATAAAAGCCTAAAATATTTGCAATAAGTAGTGTTACCTGTTGACCCAGCTATACAGATCATTGTACACTTTCTTGTGCTTAGATAACTGATGATAACGCTTGCAAATATTACAGAGTCTCTCTCTCCAATCTGTGTACGTTTTAACATTATAGTGACAGTGCCATCTAAAGTAAGATTCATAACGCTCTCTATTCATGGCAATTTGACTTAAATAGGTAGCCAGTGCCTTAGTGCTGTTGAAGTCATTTACATGAATGAACGACTCCCTAGGAATTGAAAGCTCATAAACGTTCCTGGGTGGGCCGAGCACCACCGGCACAATTCCCGCTTGAAGGGAGTTTCTCCACAACTTCTCAGTGATGTAGTCTGTTGATATCGAGTTTTCAAAAGCAAGGTAGAAGTAGCATTGAGATATAGTGGACAGCAGGATGTCATTGGACAGTGGCCGCTTAGGCCAGTTACCATATACTTGAATTAGTTTAGATGGAACGTGTTTCGAAAGCTGCTGGAAAACTTGAGAGCGATACTGACTGGCCTTGTATCTGCTAACCACCCAGGCAATCAGGCAGTTTCCCTTTTTAGGAATGATGTATGTGTCATTGGTGTTATTCGAAACAAGCTCTCCATATGGCATGAATATGTCCGCGTCACGTCGATAACTCATGGTCCAGTTGAACAAGCCATTGTAGTTGCTGAGGTTGTGGTTGTTCACAGGAGGTTCCAATGACAACCAAAGCCACTTCTGCAAAGGCGGACGGGAGAGGTGAAGAGGAAGTTTGGAGCGTCCAGTCCAGAGTTCATGGTGATGGAACACCACAACATCTGCTTGAGTGAAAAGGGATCGGTTATCCTCCAGAAAGCATCTTGGAATTCCGTATTTTTCCAGACACACATCTCTATCAAGTCTGTAGTGGATTCCAAATGGCCAGTGCCACAGGAGGATGGTGATGTTCTGTTGGAGAATTTTGGTAGGGCTGCTGCTGAGAAGACTTAAGAATAGCAGTGTTTTTCTTTGGGATAAGAAACTATAGAGAAGTAAAAAGGCAAACAGACAGTATAGAGCACGACCACGTTGTTTAATAAATCCCATGGTACAAACGCTGTAAAGACAAAGTTGAAATGGTCAAACATTTTAGACTGCAAAGTAATTGTGTCTTATCATGTTGAGAACAGTGACTAAAATGGAAAGCTGTATGTTTTCAATAGGCCCTTTACGCGGCATTAAATTGTTAGGTTGGCTTAAGTTGTTGAGGTCAATAAAAAAATTCACATAAGTATGAAACAAAGTTCAAAGTGATGGTTCAAACGTAAGCATATATATAAGCAAAGTCAAAAGATATACTTGCCTGGGGTTGAGAGAGATAGATTAACCAAGAGCCACAAGAACAAGGAAGTTAAAGATGTGCATGTGTGAATGCAGAGTGCCACCTCTCAGTGCTCAAACAATATAAATGAGAATGTATCCGGTCTTGCTCCACCTTAATGTCCCTCACTGTTAATGTCCTTTTACTAATCACACATTTTTCACAAGGTTTCCAAAAATGTACATCACTGAAGTAAAATGTAACAAATGGAGAATTCTGATATACACAGATTCAATCTACACAAACCTCTTTGGCAAAGAACAAGCAAGATTAAAATGATTTAATGTGTAATGTGCACAGGGTATAGCTTGTTTTTCCTCCTAATATTAATGTAATGTTTGTAATTTATTCACATTTTATGAAGCAGATAGCCAATATATATATTTGGGAGTTTAGAATTTATATGTGTGTTTATTCAAATGATCTTTGCCATGTTTGCCATATAGTGAAAGACATTGGTGGGTGTTGACAGCATATCGAAATGGCAAAATCTTTCCTTCATCCTGTTGTTGGGTGCAGTGTTTTAGAGATCACGTCAACAGTCAACACTGACACATAAATAAATAATCCCCATTTTTAAAAATATAGTCTTTCTATGTACAGACAGAAATACAGTACCAGGTTAAGAAACGAGTCACCAACCACTCTTTAGATGTTGTGTTCATAATTTGGCAGTGTTGAAACCACAACCTGCTCTCTAGCCCAGAGCGGATGTATAGGTGCTGTGTACAGATTCGTACTGATGTGGTTAGTCCTATAATCTTCATTCTCACCGTTTAAAATATCAACACGAATGCTAATAAATGTTGATCATCTACGTTATATGAGTCATGACATGATGAATGAATCGAGAGAATCTAAATTGTACAGCCATGTAATAGCCAACTTGCAGCCACTAGGTAGAGCTAAATGTATAGCTTTTTTACAAGAAAAGCGGGATTGACAAATCTGCGTATAGATTGTAAAACATAAAAACAGGGAAAGGCTCATTTGTTATGAAAAAAATAAGCACTTGACATTTTGTGTGAAATAGCTTTCAAGCCTGTACATTGAGATGAGTCATCCATCATTACTAGTGCAGGTAACAGTTGATACTCGCAGTGCATCCGACCTTCATACTGGTTTCATTTTGTGTTACAGCGAATATGAAACGCGTTTCCTTTTTGTTTTGACAAATTGTTGCTTGTAGGAATTGAGTTATCTTATTGAACAAAACACCGTCGATCGAGTGTTGAACTGCAGAGGGTGCTATTCGCTTTTATCACCATCAACTCTTTTCGGTAACTCTGTTATAAATAACATATTGTACTGCGATCTAACACCACAACCTTCAACGCAACCGGCGACAGCCACAGATGTGCGCCTGCCGGAGTCTGTCCATTCAGGACATCTGCCAGTGAGGATGATCTCAATCCCAGAAATAAAGATCCCGGGGAGATTAAAACATGTTTCCACATCGATGGAGTTTCTATAAATAGGCGTCGCAGACTGATGAGGATTTAGCAGCCAGCGCATCAGGAATACAGCTGAGGCGGCCACTAGATTACCATAAAATCACATTTGATCAATTTGAGACAGCTCGTTTTTAAGTTTCTTTAAGCCGTAAAAAAGGTTGATATACTCTGGACTACATTTGGCTGAAGCTGACAGGAGTATCTCTCCGCCCACTGCTCATGAGATGCGAGTAGATCTGCTGCTACCGAAAGAGCATTTTGTTCTAACAAACCCAGCCCTTTTATGACATGATGTTTGGCTTTGTCACACACCGAGCAGGACAAAGTGCAGACAATCTCAAAACAGCAACACTGTGATGAATAGATCATAATTGTCACTTCACCGGGAGCGATTCTCCAACTCATCCAAAATGGGATTTCTTCACCAGCTACACCTTCTCCTGTGGAAGAACGTGACTTTAAAGCGAAGAGGACCGGTAAGTGTGTCTTCGTTCACGTGGATCGCGAATTTTAAATGTCGTGTTTTTAAAAGTAGGCCTTGATGGCTTTTTGTTGTGGTAAACGTCGTTCGTTCGGGGAGATGCACGAGCGCGGACGGGCGTCAGTCATGGATTGAGCGTTTTCAAAACATGAGATCTACATACAAGCTTTGTCAGGTGCACGTTACAAATTCATCACTGTCTTGCATTTTCTGTGTTTTTTATGGATTTATTTGCACATGAGGGTGGAATTACGTAAAGTTGTCGTGACAGTCGATTACCTGTTAAATTAACAGGTTGTCTAGGAACAACATGTTGTTTGCTGGTAGTGAGGTGGGGCCACTTTTCTCAGCAGGTTGTGATGCCCACGAACAACCTGTTTTAGGTTGTCACCACGACTTGCACGAGCTGATGCTGATGTTGAGAGATCCACCATTTTATCCCCTGTAAGGTTCACCTCAGTTCGCAATTTTAACAAACAAACGCATGCAAAATCTCTGGCTTATGACAAGCCACTTGTGTGAGACTATCAGGAAAAATGATCATTGTTGTGCTCCAGTGGCTGGGGTGCTCTCAGTTTGGCCCGTGGATGTGAATGGAAAGCAGACTAACTATAAACTGTTGAATTGCCTTATGATCGTGTGAAACTAAATCAACAGTTCCCACGTAAAGAAGCTGTTGTAGAAGAGACTGTTGTGTTTGTAACTACAGCGGTCTTTTAACATAGATGTGACGTGATTCTGACATAAATGATGCAATGATGTCAAGTGCTTGAATAACAGTGTTATGTTAGTGTAATCGGTGTTACATTTGTTTGTGAAGATGATTAAAGACAACGTTAAAGTTGCAAACTTTATTTAAACACTATACGTATAAATATTTCCTCAAAAACGTTAGAGGTATTATTCACAGCAAATCTTAGTAAGAGATTTATGCACATTGTATATTTTCAACTGTGCATTGTTTATATAGTACTTTGTATATTGTGCCAGTTGCAAAAAACCTTTAAACCAAGAAAACTAATAGGAAAGTTGGAAGAATGATTAAAGGGAGACTCCTGAAAAGTCTGTCATGAATTATCCCAAGTAGTTCCAAACCTGTATACATTTCTCTGTTCTGTTGAACACAAAAGAAAGATATTTAGAAAAATGTTAGCAACTGACATCTCTGGGTTGTCAAAAATGGTAGTCAAAGGTGCCCCAGAACTTTTTGTTTTCCAAAATTCTTTCAAGTTTCTTCTTTTGTGTTCAACAGAACAAAGACATTACTTGAGGATGAGTAATTCATGACATAATTTAAATTTTTGGGTGATCTGTCCCTATGCAACTCGCTGTAGAATAATACAAAAAGCATAATAATATAGTACATAGTATACAGTGTTCTGACAATAATATAAAATGCGCATAAATGCACAAAGCTGTAAAAGCTTAAAGAAGAGATACATATTATATGAATGTAAACAGGGATACATTTGACTATAGAAATGACACGGTGTCTATCTAGGAACAGCTGCGAGTTGCTGTGAATACTAGTAAATAATGTTGGTGTTTGGTGCATAACTTTTATAAAGTAGGAAATGTAGAAAGCGTTTGAATAATTCTTGCATTTTTGTGTTCATTATGTTCACTTTATTTACCAAATTTGATATTAAACAGAAGTGGGATCTAAAGAGGCCGTCCCGAACACTCGGTTGCGAAAAATCCTGCGTTGCTTTGAATTTATTTTGACCTCAATTGCTACTGCATTGTTCCTCTGTCTTTACCTGGAACGCCTGTGCTCCGTTTTGTTGTATTTTTAGAAACTGTAGCATTTTGCATCAGCTCACGTGCACAGCAGACATCAGGCTCCCCAGAGGTAAGGATCACCCCGGTAAGAATAGTAACAGTTACGTCAATGGGCTGGTTTGATCACATACAGGTCCACTTTAGGGGGGTTGTTTGACAGCTTTTCAGATTGATGGACCCTGAGAAGTGGCTAGTCAGCAGTGGGGGCGCTTCGGTGTGTTCTGTCCTGTGGATGCTAAATGAATGAGCTCTAGTATTTTCGTCTATGTAGATTTATAGTTATGGTGATGTTTTTTATTATCTGAGAGTGAGGTGAGGATTTACAGTGCTGTTGTGATTTCATCCTGTAGATGAGGATGCAATTGTTGGATAACAGCTTTATATTGAGCAATTACCTTAATGTTTGCTTTACTACTACGGTGAAAGACTAAAATTGTTTATTTGACAAGGATTCAGGGTTATAATTATGAGCATGAATATATCAAGAGTAAATATGAAAGTATTGTGTGTCACAAATCATTATTCTGTATGAAAAAAACCCCACACTTCTGTTTTTATTGTTGGTTGTGTTAAGGTGTACGTTTGAAGGTTAGATGAACGTTTACCCAAAATTGCTGATTTAATGAATCATCTGTTCTAACCTCAATACAACACAAGCTGACCTACTTCCTGTGAACTTCAATCCCTGAACAATCGGCTGAGGCAGGGATGGGCATAGCTGTCTACGCGTATCTATGGAGAGAGTGATAGAAAGAGGGAGAAAGATAGATTGAAAAAAACGAGAAAGCAAACCGTCAAAACGCAGACAGCATTCTGTGGATCACCATAAAAAAGCCAGCTGTCTGGATTATACATGCAAGACTGTACAGTGAAGAAATTACAGTACGTGCCCTGCGAGCTGGCTGTGTGCAGTGATCTCCTCTAATAGAAATGCAGATTCTAATATTAATAATTTAGCAGATGTATGAGTAAAGATTGTGTTTGTTGCATTATTCTTTTTATTAAAATAATGCTTTATGCTGAACACGTGGAATGAGGTTTTTTGCAGACATCATGTGCTTAAATACTGCGACCACTTAGCCTATATATGCCAACAATATTAACATCAGCATTTTTTAAACAGTCAGTGTGATTTTTCTGTTTACAGAATGGCATTACAGTTGATCCTGTTGCTCTTTGCCTGTCGGTGTTATGAGAAATAACTCGGGTTTGGCACAAGCATAATGTGAGTTTGGCAAACTCCTGGGCTCCTTTTTGAGATGAAAATTAAATTGGAAGGTCCATGAGAAATATTAAATGTTCAAAGACTGCAAGTTGAATCAGCAAGTAATAAAGAAAGTTATGCTGCACTACGGAGCTCTTTTTGAGCGTGTGCCTGCAACTGTGGTGAGCTAATTCCTTTATGCATGACATGCACAAAATGATTCAATTATTTTAAGAGGTTTGTGGCAGAAGCAAGGTGAAATTGAGATTTCTTTGGATTGTGATTGAAAATGGCACTTTGAAATGCATTGTATTTAGACTTTGCAACAGAAATTGATTAAATGTTTGAATGTTTACTATTATAGTTTACCCCCCCCCAAAAAAATCTCTTGTCATTTCAAACCTGTATGACTTTCTTTCTTCCACACAACACAAAAGAAGATATTCTGAAGAATGTTGTTAACTGGCCCCCATTCACTTGCATTGTTTTTGTGTCGATACAGCATGAAGTGAATGGGGGCCAGTGCTGTTCTGTTACCGACTTTCTTCAAAATATCTTCTTTTGTGTTCTGCGGAAGAAAGAAAGTCATACAGGTTTGAAATGACAAAAGGGGGAGTAAATGATGACAGAATTATTACTTTGGGTGAACCATTACTTTAATAATGTAACCCACATACAGGTGGTCTCTTAATTCATCTGCTTAACTGATTATGTTGTGTGATATTTATACATCGCTGACAGAAAATCTCATACAGCAACTCATTTACACAGAAATAAAAGCTAAGCTTAATTGAAACTTACATGATTATTTTTCTGCCTTGTTAGCGTATGTCTGGGAAATCTGGTGTTTATTATAAGAACTGCATGTGTAAATGGGTAGTTGACAAATTAAACGCACATGTGTCCTATAGTGTGATGGCAAATTTGAGGAAAAAATAACTAACAACTAAGATAAATCTCTCTTATGCTATTTCATATTATAAATATAAATATAAAGAATGTAAAGCAATATATTGTTAACAGTTTCTATTCTATTTTTTTGCTGCCACACCATAGGACATAGTTTATTTGTCAGCTATCCAAATACATGCAGTTTAAGACAGTGTGAGTAGATGTGGAATAGTGTGTACTTTGTAAGTTGATGTGAAAAGCTGCATTAAATACAGTGGGATGATTGTGTACCATGAATATTACATGATGGCAGAGCTCTGCGCTCACCCACCGGTTGCATAAAGAACTTTCTGGAAAGCATCGCTTTGGAGTGATCAGCTCACTCTGGTGCTTGTTTTTGCTGGGGATAGCACGTCTGTTTTGATAGAGTCATTGATCAACAGGACATTTTTTTTAACCTGTAAATAGTGGACGTTTTGGAAGGACATATCAGAAGAACGCATATCTGTCACGAAACATGGTTTTACACTTGCTAGTTGAAGGGATAGTTCATCCAAATATGAAAATTCTGTCATGATCACTCACCCTCAGGTTCTTCCCAACCTGTATAAATGTCTTTGTTCTGCTGAACACAAAGAAAGATATTTTGAAGAATGTGAGTAACCAAACAGATCTCATCCCCCATTTACTGTCATAGTAATGAAAATAAATACTATGGGAGTCAATGGGGGATGAGTTTTGATTGTTACTGACATACAAGTCATACGCCGTCACATTCAAACTCGACACATCTCTCTGTTGTTTCATCTATTAGTGCACATGACACTTTCAGTTGACTTGTTGTAAATGTCAGGAAAGTTTGGTCTGTACACACTATTCAGATCTGAAGTAACGTTAGGCTGCTGCTCTTTTACAGCATAGCCCGCTACCACCGACCTCGCGTTTTAAAATTGTTTTATTTTATTTTAGTTGTTGTTGCTCTTGTGCGATGGATGAACAACAGTTTATTTGTATTTGGATAATATACATTTAGAGGCTATTTTCTGGGAGTTCTGCCATTTTCCCGCACCCCTCACGCATACACAAGTGTCTTTGCCCACACCCATCAAATCCCGTTGCAAAACATGAATTCCCTCGCTATTTATTTATTTATTAATGACGTCATCGACTATTCAACATCGATGTGACTTTTATCACATAACAGTCGACTTCAAATAATCTGAGGTCGTTCAACCCCTAGTTCACGCGTATTTGAGAAATGACTTATAGAGCTGTCAATATGGATATTTCTCTGAAAGGAACACTCCCCTTTTTTGGAAATATGCTCATTTTCCAACTCCCCAAGAGTTAATAAATTGAGTTTTACCGTTTTGGAATATATTCTGCCGATCTCCGGGTCTGGCCATAGCACTTTTAGCATAGCTTAGCATAGATCATTGAATCCAATTAGACCAGTAGCATCGCGTTCAAAAATGACCAAAGAGTTTTGATATTTTTCCTATTTAAAACTTGACTCTTCTGTAGTTATATGGTGTACTAAGACTGGCGGAAAATGAAAAGTTGCGATTTTCTAGGCCGATTTGATTAGGAACTATATTCCCATTCCGGCGAAATAATCAAGGAAGTTTGCTGCCGTAACATGGCCACAGCAGGCGCAGTGTTATCACGCAGCGCATGTGGAAATAGGCTAACTTCAGTCAACACAAGTTACCTAGCTTGGGACTAATTTCAGGCGCTGCGTGGTAACACTGCGCCTGCCGCGGCCATGTTACGGCTGCAAACTTCCGTTTGCTTAAGAATTAAGTGGAGCATTGAAAGTTTATTTTCGTCCAGCGAAAGGTGCCTCCTTGCTAGCCTAGCATAACTCAGACAGCTGCTAAATTATTGAGATCTCTCTGTACTCCTGGAAGAAAAGCAGAGCCGAAGGAAGATTGGATGAAATAAACATGAGATGAAGGAGAACAGGAATAAGGCACAAAGCGAAAGGAGAAAAGCGCTGTTGTGGTCAACCATTCAGGAGTAACAGGAAAAAGGAGAAAGTTGGTGGACAGAAACGTTTTGTGTGATAACAGTGCTGAAAAGTGTGAGCCAGTGGAGAGTATAGCACTGGCTGTAATGATAGCGGGGCAGTGTGTTAAATAAGAAATAATTCAGTCAGAAAATCAGCAGGAGATAGAATCTGGTTGACGTGAATTAAATAAAATGAGACCGGAAAGAAGGATTGTGGGGGACAGAACTCGGGAGACAATGAGTTATCCTTTATTCGGTCACAAAATCAGCTATAAAACCATGACCCCTTAGGCCGCTTGATGTGTGTCTGCTTTAATTGAAAAGCAATGTGTGTCCGGAGTCAGAGATGGGCCTTCGTAAATGATAATTATTGCAGAACGCTCACCTTGTAAAACCAAGCTCAGCAGGGAGCCATAAATTGGGGCAGAGAGACAGAGAGATCAAGAGAACCGCTTCATTCTGGAACATCTCCAATATTGCATGAGTTAATTTCATCAGAAAGCTCTTAAACTGAAGTGTATGATTATATTCAAGTATGAACGGAAGCACGTTGATTCTTGGGTAGAACTACAGAAGACTTGTTTGTTTTGATTGAGATACTGTATGTCAACATGGTTTGATGACTAGATTTGATGAACTAGATTTTTAGATGGTTTGAAGAGCATGTGATTAGTGCTTGTTCTTGCAAAACGTGCAGTTATGATGCAAGGGTGTTGTGGAAGGTTGACAGGATGTTGCGCTGTGGTTGCACGGACGTTCTGATTGGCTTTTACTTGCCCACATGAAAAGAACTTTATGTGAGGTTAGTGTTGAGAAATAATCTCATTAAGAAATGTCTCAATGAGGGATCATTTATGCAACAAACTTGAATTCTTTCGAGGTTTATGGTTCGGGTATAGTTTAAGCAATAGTCAGTCATGCTTACCTTGGAAAGCAACTACTAAAAAGTAATAATCTCATCCTGTATGATAATATTGATGATCATTTGAGACACTTCCTCATTCTTGTCGAAAGGTTACGCAATGAGGAACTATACGGTTCTGAAATGAATCTTCCAGACTTTTGTAACTGAAATATAACTTTTTCTTAACTTGCATCCAAAGATGTAGTGGTTGCCATTGTTGTGTTAACCATACAAATCGATGACCAGTACAGTTCAAACAAAAACCCAGAATCCCAAGCCTTTATTTTATTGGCACATTCATCTTGAAGATGCTGCACCTCTACTCTCTCACTTCCCACCCTAGAAAATTTAGAAGAAGTAATCACAACCGTCCATCAAAGAGTGTCACAGAAACGTCCTATTGATCTGTTTTTGTGTTTGTGAGATTTTCATGATGGATATCAGAGGCGTGGGGCAGTGTTTGTGTGGTGGGGGGGGTTTACTGCCATAGATGGCTCGTCTCCTGGACCTGCTGTGTGAGTCACCTGTTATCTGGGACAAATAAAACATGCTTCCTGGTTACACCTGTGTTTATTTTATGTGTAGACTTTAGGGATTCAAGTATTGTTACTTTATCCACATTTTCGTAAATCAATACATTTTTCCAAATGTATTTTTGGGAAAAATATAAATCACCAAACATCACCTCAATACAAGCACCAAAGTCCAGGTTAAATTTTTTTTGTAATTTCTTACAGCAAAAGAAGTTCAGTTACATTGTCTGTTTACGAACTGTCATTTATTTCTGTCAGTCTTTGTTTATCTACAGTGGTGAGTGTGATCTAGGGGTGACCCCGAATCGTCGAAGATTCGATGCTTCGATAGGAAGAGCCTGATTCGACTACCAATCTCACAGTCGAATCTTTGCAGAGGTGTTATGCAATGGCCATCATGCCATTTTGGTTATATGTATATAATTTTGCCTTCATGTATATATTCTGTTATATAGCTTTCCTGGAGCTCAGTGGTAAGAGCATTGCGTTAACAACGCAAGGTTGTGGGTTCATCCCAGGGGATTGCATATACCCATGTATAAATGTATAGGATAATGCAATGTAAGTCGCTTTGGATAAAAGCGTCTGCCAAATGCATAAATGTAAATATGGGCAGTGGCGTAGAAGATGCCCGGCGCATATGAGCGCGAGGTCTGGCCCAGCGCAGGATCGCGTCTCTCCGCGTCTTCTTTGCTGTGAGACCGGTAAAGATAAGCAGCACAGTACATTTGTCACTCACTGAATGTTTGGGCATATGAATTAACACTTTTGTCTGTAATGCACATAGTTTGTTACTTAGACTGAACTTTGCGCTGCATGATGCAAAAAATAAAATAAAGTGATATAACCAAAATCACCGCATATAGTAAGCATTGCGCAGACTTGTCATTCTCTGCACTGAAAGCAAGCGTGCGCGTCAGGAGGACGGAGAAAGAGTGCCCAGGTAAAACGGTGAAGGGGACTTTTTGACTGTTTAAATGGTAAGATGCTTTAATGCATTCCTCCTTTACATGCTGTAAATAAAATCTATTTATTGGTCGTTCATTAGTAATGTATTCTAGTAATGTACATTCAGTAGTAATGTATTCCCGTTTGTAAAAAATAATTCATTATTATCAAGTTTAACAATAGTTTTGAGGCGAGATCTGGTCTAGTATTGTATGGCACAGCATTGTTACGTGATGTTTAAGGAAAATGTCCATCATTTTACTATTTGTGGCTTCTGTTTTGAATATATGTTCCCCTGGATTTCAGACATTTTACCTAAACACTTTTATTTTGCACATTGCGACTTGAATCTGGCTCATTTTGTGTTTTAATTTGTATTTATTATAAAGGTATATTCTGTTCTAAAACTCTGTAAATTAATGTTTGATGTTTTTTTGGTGCATCAATGTTGCGCTGCACTTTGCGCTGTACCCTTGTTAACCACCTGGTGTCGTCCCCACATGCACGCACACACACATGCACGCACTCGACTATTAGTCGACTATAGGCAAGACGTAACAATTCTGAATCGACTATGTAAATCCTTAGTCGAGGACACCCCCTAGTGTGATCTGTCTTTCTCTTTCATTTTCTCACAGTTTCGGCATCTAATTGTTTTTCTTCTAATAATCGTGTATTCTCTCTCTCTCTTAGTCCTTATATGTCTCTTCCTCTTTAGGAGAAATAACGGGGCTGTTCTCTTATTGAAATGAGATTGAATTTGCATTCAGCTTAAGCTAATTTTGCCTTCATGTATAAATCATTTCATGAAATATTTACCATTTTGATAAACATGAAATATTCATTTATAATAAATGTTCCTTTTCACCTTCATTTTCTAGTTTGTTATGCAAAAAGCTTAGAGACAAAGGCAATAATTGTTAGATGGAAAGCCATTGGGATAATCAGAATTGTACATGAACAGTTTGAGCAATCCATTTAACCAAGTTCTCAAATGATTTTAGTACATGTTTTTTTGTTGTTGTTGTTGATTTTGGCACAGTTAAGTAATATATATATAAATATAATTTATGTTTTAATAGAAATGTATATCTGTGTTTGCTAATCTCAAAGTTACAGTTAATTAGATTCCTCTTTATGTTTGTTTGTAAGTCTGTTGTGAGAGAGTGAGAAAGTGTTTTTGTGTTTATATAGATGTCCATTTCAGTGGAAACAACATAAACAAACGTTATGTGGCCCAAACTTAACTTCCGTTATAGACCTCTGCAAAGAATGAATACTTGTTGAGTAGTTTTAATTTAATTTAATACAATTAAAATACAATAAAAATAAAGGGTTGTGTTTACATAATATATGTCTGTGTACTGTGCATATTACTTTTTTATTTATAAAAACATACACAAACATGCATAAGAAAAATATAAAATATTAAAAACATTTAGATACAAATTAAATTATTGGTAAGTATATACGAAATAAATACAAAGAATAAATACAAAATTTTATTCTGGATGTGATTAATCGTGTCACAGCCCTAAAAATGTAAAGTTATATAATAACCAAACACAGACTCGTAGTTAACTTCGGGCCAGCACGTGGGTCTGATGAAACCATCTATTATGTAAATTAATTATCTGAGTATTGTCTTGTCTTGCCTCCCAGATCCCATTTTTGCTAAAGGTGCCCTGTCATTGGCTGGTTAGTCCTAACCCTTACAGCCATCATACACCATGAAATGGCACTTGTCAAAAAATGAGCTCATGACTCATGATAGTCCTGGATCTCTCTCTCTACTGGCACCTTAAGTATCTTATTTTTCTAGGCTTTTCTTTGCAGAGGGTATGTATGTGCCAAGATGTTCCCCTGTCACAGTTATGCACTTAGAGAGAAGAGAGAAAATAAGACCGCAGTTTCCCTTTAATCAAGACATACGCAAAGTGAACACATGGAAGGAGAAAGAGACTGATGTTGTGTTCAGACCAAAGGATGAATGAGGGAGATTAAGGAAGATGTCCAAGGCAAAGAGAGAGAAAGAGAGAGAGAGAGAGAGAGGGGGGGAGAGAGAGAGAGAGAGTAATGTTATATACTGTAGATGGACAGTCTTCTTTAAGGTGTTTGTAACTGATCCTGTCATCTTCGATTCAGACTCAACATCCTGGTTGTGAGATTATATATTTTCTCAGGAGCTTCCTGTTTGTTGGGTTGTAATTTTGGCCAATGGCCAATTCAGTTGTCAGGCTCAAGCCACCACTCGAATGAATGATTTAGCTTCAAGTGAGAAAGTCTTCAGATTAGGTTTATCTTTCAACGGCATGGCGATAGAGGACAGTGAAAACAGCACCTGTCATCTTCACACACATACAGAGAGTGGAAAACGGCCTTGAGGGAGTGTCTAATGTATCAATAGCAGAGGTTATAGTCTTAAACTGGCTTCATTGTGGCTGAGTTCCCATGTGTAAAGAATGATAGCGTGGCTCTACATTAAGGCTGTAAACATTTCTTTATGGTGTCGAACACAAATGAAGATATATTCAATATAGATATAATGAAGAATGTAGGAAACTGGAGCACTATTGACAACCATATGATTTTTTGAACATGAGAGATTGTTCAATTATAGATTGATTCACACACATAATGTTCTGCTCTTTAGGTTGAAAATAATTTGCTTTCAAAGAAAGGGACGCTAACAATCTTTCTTCACTTTTTGTGTGACCTTTACTTGGATATTATATTGTTGTGAATTGCTGTCATGCTCAAATCATTTTGTCATTGTGAATGAATTCTGGCAGGATATAATGGTGGTTCCCAAACTGTGCACTCGGCTGCGGTACACTCCAAAAAAATGGTGCTTTAAAGCACTTAATGTGGCTCTTTGCTCGTAATCACAGGGAACCACTTTAAGTGCCATATAGAACCATATTTTGGTGCTTGCTTGGGGTTCTTCAGCAGTTCTTTGGGATGACTGAGGTACTATTTAGAACCACTGAAGAACCATACAGGCTTAACAAGTTCTTTGCATTGAAACGCCCCGGGATAGCACCTCTGTAACCCCAAAGAACCTCTGAAGAACCAATATATGGTGCTATATAGCACTAAAAGTGGTTCCCTGTGATTACGAGCAAAGAACCACATTAAGTGCTTTAAAGCACCATTTTTTTTAGAGTTTACCGCAGCCGAGTGCGCAGTTTGGGAACCCAGAGAGTTAGTTAAAAAATGACCGCAGTAACCAATGGACAGACCCGAAGGGCATGTGCTTTCGCACAAATAACCTATTCCCAAAGAATTATTATATAAATATTTTCGTTATTAAAGTATTGTTTTCCATTGATTTGACGTTTTGTCATTTTGCCATGGTTCATTTACGTGAGGGAGAAAAAGTATTTTTATTCGATTTTACCACAAATATCAGGTACAAGAAAACTATAACGAATTTACCAGTAATATAGAGTCTATTCATTGATTAACGTTCAAAAGCCACGTTTTCAACTAAAACAGAATAAAAATAAACTTAATTACTGACCCATCCTGCATAAGAAGTGGACTTTGAACTTGAGCTCGTACATGTAAAATGTACACGTCCGATTGTCCTGGGTATTTGGTCATGACGGGCAGTAAACCATTCAGAATATTATCTCCCATTACCTTTAAGAGCCAGTTGCGCAGGCGCCACGGCGGATTTGCTATTTACATGGCGGAATTTGCAACAGCAATTGAACGCTTCTTCAGAGAGAAAACGCGCCTGCTCGTGCGCAAGGTTAATACGCGCAAGCAGACCACAGGAAAAGTCAGATTTTTTATCCTATTATCCTATCCATACACAATAATCTTTTACATTGTCCATTTATTTGTAATATTTGGCATTATTGTGTGCTGATTCACATCCCTCTGTGTGTAATAAGCAGAATGTAAGGTCGCTGTGCACCCGTCTATAGGCGCATATTACTCAAGCGCTCTTTAAATAACAATAAAAAATATTTCAGTCGGTCAGTGCCATGCAGTCTATGTCAGTTGCCTCAAAATAGCAACGCGCCAACAATGCACCTGAACATACCTAGTTTTCAGACGAGCACGCCAATGGGCGGGAATGCATTAGCTATTTAAACGTGACGTGAAAATGATAACTGCGTTGGACTGAAACTAGCAAAAAACACTTGTTAAAAAAAATTATTCAGGCCCTGCAAGCTCTTGCAATTTTTGGGAAGCATGTAAAATGTAGGCCTATTTCATTTGCCAGACAGTCAACAATTTAAGCTGGGAAAGCATTTTAGGATCTTTTTAGCACAATATCATCACTTTTTGTGATTAATTATGTATACTCGAAAAGCATGAAAACACACATTGAAAATACTGGAAAAGTGCTGGAATTTGACTTTATAGAGGTGTAAGAACCCTGAGTATAGCTACTTTTAACACATACTGTACAGAGACTCACACAAATTATGCTTAGCGGTATGCACGTCAAACATGATTATATTGTCATGTAGCGCAGATAAGCCTTTCCTTCTTTGGCCTGTCTGTCCTACCTGTCTCCTCAATCATTCAGCTGTGCTCCCTTTTTAAGATCCCTCGTTTTAGCCATATTCGAGTCAGCATCACATATATCCTTCACAGACAAGCCAAATCCATAATGCATTTAGCTGAGCAGACAAGGTGAGAGAATGTCATTCAGTATTGAAAAGCAAAATTCAAAGTAGTTCAGTGTAAGTGAAAATGGATTGTTTTACCCCATTTTTGGATGTGCTGTGCATTTTTAGGCATCTTTAGATTGTTTATACGTGCACTTGGCACTGTCAGTTGATATGCTTTATTGTTGTGTTGCTCTATGAAATAACAGGCTGCAATGTGGAGAACAAATATCAGCTGAACCAGCAGTTTGCCAAACTTTATATTTATCCATCCAGGTCTATTAATAGTTAATGTTCTGTGCACTGGTCTCATGCAAGAAATGCTTAACCGGTATCTACACTGACTGTGTCTGGTTCTTAACTGTGCGATATAGTGTAATATATTTTTTTTGTAGTGCATATGTTAAATTCAGTCTGAATTTTGGCTGAACATAGAATTAATATTTTAACTTTTTTTACATTTAGCTTCAGTAACAACAGTTTTAATGCACAATTTCTTCACAATTGCACATTACAAAAAGTGCATTTAAACACATCTTAACATTTCATTGTTTTGTCTATGTGCAGAATTTTTTTGGTGTAGTCACTTATAAGACGTATGCGGGCACATTCGTTTTTTTCAGGCGAGTGCCACTTTTAGAATTTTCACGTAAATATTCATACTCCTTAAACATGGGCACATGAAAATCAAAACAAAGTATGTTTTTAAGAGCCATCCCTTCATCGTTTTTTTGGGTATTATTGCTTATGGTTTGTGCATGTATGTCGCCTCTCGAAAAACTGTCACAACCAATGTCAGGTTTGCAAAGTTGCAAAGCAAAAATCCTCTTCAAAA
This sequence comes from Triplophysa siluroides, assembly GCA_006030095.1. Taxonomy (NCBI): domain Eukaryota; kingdom Metazoa; phylum Chordata; class Actinopteri; order Cypriniformes; family Nemacheilidae; genus Triplophysa; species Triplophysa siluroides. Next base: position 5,469,305 of record VCII01000101.1, on the reverse strand, counting down.
AAGTGGTTCTAAACAGCATTTAACGCCTCATTTTTAGTCTTGAGGTTTTATCCGGGATGTAAATGTCACAATATTCCTTATTTAAATAATTGCGGTCCTGATGAAGTCATTCCTGCAAAGGTGGGGTTATGGTTGTTTGTTTGTTCTTTTCGTTGTTTGACTAGGACTCGATTTGATAAGGCAAAATTTATGACATTGTAAGTGTTTACACCTGATAAGCTGAAGCTCATGGTTATGGTAGGAGGTGTACCATTTAAAGGTCAGTGTATGAAATTTACCGGCATCCAGCGGTTAGCTTGCAAATTGTAACCCACAGCTCACTCCACCCTTCTCCTTTTCGAAGCACTACAGTGGCTGACAAGACTAAAATGTCGTCAAGTTTTCGCTTCTTTGCCAAAGGAGATAACATATTTACGAAAATGGCTACGGTTGTCCGTTTATGGCTACTGTTGAAACAACATGGCGGATTCCATGCAAGGGGACCCACGGTGTATGTAGATAGAAATAGCTCATTCTAAGGTAATTAAAAATAAAACTTCATTATGTAAAGTCTTTATACACCTCTGAAGACATAGTTATGTATATTATATTGCATTTCTATCAATAGATACTCCAAAAAAACTACACCTTTAACCTTCTCGGTTAAACCACTTTAGCAAGGAAATGGTGACTTCATGTAAAAGACTGTGTTTAGCTTGATTCTCAGTCAGGTTAATAAGGTCTTCCATGAAGATGCATTAGAGCTTACCACACACAAGCTTCATGCCATGGGCTCAGGTCAACATTGCAGTCTGTCTTTCTGGGCCGTGCATAATTTATGATGCAGCTGACATTCCGTCATTCAACCCTTATCTCACTCTCCCTTAAAGGAACACTCCAGTTCTTTTGGAAATAGGCTCATTCTCCAACTCCCCCAGAGTTAATAAGTTGAGTTTTATCATTTGACACAGGGTCTGGCGATAGTACTTTTAGCATAGCTTAGCATAGATCATTGAATCCAATTAGACCAGTAGCATCGCGTTCAAAGATGACCAAAGAGTTTTGATATTTTTCCTATTTAAAACTTGACTCTTCTGTACTTATAACGTGTGCCTAAGACTGATGGAAAATTAAAAGTTGCAATTTTCTAGGCCGATATGATTAGGAACTATACTCCCATTCCGGCGTAATAATCATATCCAACGTGACCAACTGCTTCCACAAGGAGCGTGATATCACTTGCTTGCTGCAGCCATGTTACGACAGCAAACTTCCTTGAAGTAAAGGCTGGATAAACAAAGACATTTTATAACGAATATGCAATCCCACATCTCCTAGCCTCCAGCATACATGCTGTGTTGTCAGGGTTTGCCCTTTGCCTTCTGTCTTGTTTTATGGTCATGTTGACAGACAGCAAACATGAAAGATACATCCCACAACTGACCTTTATTTAACCTTCCCTCTATCCATCTCTCTCATTCTGTTTTATCATCTCCGACTCGGTTCATTCCACATGCAAAACGTTTCACAAAATCGTTCATATACAGTACAGTTTCAAACTCATGCATGTGAATGTCTGGTCTCATCTCTGCTCTTTTTTTTGACTCCGGTTTTCAGTTTTCGGAGTCTTTTTATAGTTAATGGGTTCATCTGTAATGACTCTCTCTTCAGTCATTACACAGAGATGAATGAGCCACTGAAAGAACACATAGGTTAATTAACCTTTAAATTATGAGCCGGTTCCTGTAATACTGCCATCTGTATAACTAAGCTCCACACAGAGCACCTGACAGTGTCAGCGCATTTTCAACATATATGGCTTACATAGTATGAGTTTCTATCTTATCTTATTTAAAGGTGCTGTGTGTAGTTTTTTGGAGGATCTATTGACAGAAATAATGGCTCCGCCTTCACAGAATGACGCTGTATCGGGGAGGGGGCGTGACCAGCTGGAAATGCATTTTCAAGTCCACATTGAATTTTGCTCAACAAAACTCAACAAGCTGTGTGTAAATGAAAATGCAATCTCAAATGTTCAACCTGTTAATGCATTTAAGGCAAAGTAACATTTAAATGATCATTTTGCTACAGTTTTGCTTGACTATCTTAAACATATATAATCAATCCGGGGAATGCATTTTAATTTTAATTTTGCAACTTAGAGCGTTAAAAATATATATTTAAATAACATATTAAAACTGTTGTAGGAACTTACAAATGTAATTGATATTATTGCATTTTTATTTTTATTTTGCACCTAATGTTGCCCATATGTTATTTAAAATGTATATTTAAATACACAATTGCATGTTATTTTACATACTGCATTACCATTTTGCGCACTGCATTACAAATAGAAAATTGCTACCAATATGCTTCCATAATAGTATTCGCAGATAACAACCAATCAAAACTAAAAACACATGGTAAGCAGGATGCTGCAAATCATTTTGATAAGAACGGTTTAATATTAAACAAAAATTGTATAACACGTTTTTTGCTGTTAGGCCCGATTCACATTTACGTCTTTTCCGCCCGCATATTCTTTATTTTAAATTTAGCGCAAATAGGGGGCGACGTGGTTGCGGTGCGCACATTTTTGTAGCCCCGTCGGCGCCGCATCGAGATGAAAAAATTTTCGGAGTGCCACGCGTGCATCTCGGGTCATTTCAAGAGAGATAGAGTTGAGCCTTGCATTTTTTCTGCGCGGTTTTAGACGCGATATGTGAATCAGGCCTTAGACGCGCCTCTTTTTAATTGTTTTCAGTTGGCAGGGAGCATTTTTTTTTTATATTGGTAGTATTTGGTTACCTTTAAATACAGAGAGTCCGTTTTTAATTTTCCTCTAAAATGGCTGAGCAGGCACCTACCAGCTCAGTAAGGACATAAGGACAGTCCTGCCTTTGTGAGTCCATGTAACAGAAACAAGATCCCTGAATGGAGTTAATGGTATAGTCTTTTGATAGAAATACCTTAAGCACTGCTTAGTGGATTACAGGGTCGGGGAAATTGACCTTGTAAGAGAGATACAGAGAATATTCAACAACACATCACTCGCTTTTTCCCGTGTATATTTTTTCTGGTTATGCTTTTTCTTCAACATTTTGTCAGTAAGCTCTTGCTCTTTGTGAGTGCTGGTTTACAGAAATAAATGTACTGGGCAATGTTATAAGATCAGTCTTGTCTAGTGAGGATGACTGCCTTCAAAATCTGTAGATTTTTAGGAGAGATTTATCGGGTGACATTTTTACACGGAGCGTAAACGTTTAAAACAATTAATTCCAAGGATTTTTAGCTGACGTGTAGATGGAAATCCACCCCAGGAATCTCCATAAAATGATTTTTAAAATCATTGTCCACTAATCAAACGACTGGAAAAGTCATTCATAGGTCGATGTCAGCAACTCATTTGCATTGCATTTACATTTATGCATTTGGAAGACACTTTTATCCATAGTGACTTACAGTCCATTCATTTTATTCAACTCATGGCTCGGTGTGTGCTTTGGGAATAAAACCCATGACCTTGAGGTCGATTATACTGTTGTCTCCCACCTATAGTTGAACTCTTGTCTGTGTGCGTTGTTTTTAATGTAGGTCTGTGGTTTGCTGTAGAATCGGATTTTTCAACTAAAACACGACCAGGCGCAGCTACGGTCATCTTAGACGATGCGGGTCCCCGCGGCCACATTCTACCACATTCTACTGCCTCCAATGATTAAACATGTAAATTGGTCCATCCCCTCATAGTGGCTGAACAGAATTTTTTTGAAGCGACCAGAATACTTTGTGTGAAAATCAAACCAAAATAACGACTGTAATCGATATATTCTCCTGTTTTGTGCGCGTTCACGAGAGCACTTCGATGCCCATTCGGTGGTAAAAATCTTTTATCATACTTCAGTTGAGTTTTTGAGTCTGTGTGTTACAATGACAGTGTTTTAACAGTACGGAATTAGGAAAGATTGTTAATTTTTTCGTGTTATGCCCAATTTGTTTTTAAGACATTATGAACCATCAAGGGACAACACAAGGTTGTGTTACAAGTAACACAGAAGTTGTCATCCTAGTTAGACAATAAATGTGACAATGATGACACTGTAGACCTGAGGTTATGAGAGGAGGGTATATAAAAGACGTACTTTATGTATGTATAATTTTACTGTTGCATGGTATTGGGTGTTACTCTGCAAAGAAATATGACGTCGCATGGGTGAAAAGAGAGTGTGTTTTAGCATTTAAAGTATTGAATAGAGAATAGACAGCTGACACTGACTGTTCTAGTGTGGAAATCTGTTTGCTGTGATTCTTAAATTAGAAGGGTTATTGTACTAATGAATGTGTTATTGTGAAGAATTGTGTGCATGTCTGTGTGTGGGGGGGGGGGGGTTTGTAGGTGGTGAAAGAGCTTGAGGCCAGTTGATAGAGCTGTCATCTGTCATACGATCAATGTTTTTTATTATTACGACAGAATCACTCCAACCCCCCCAAACAAATCTCCCGTTTATCACCCTCATGCTACATGACTATAGAGTTTATCAATATGCCATGTTTGATTTTAGTGCTGCTATGTGTTCATTTTGTTTTCAGTTTTGCCAAGTAAAAATAAACAAAAGCTAAATATTAGTTTAATATTAATTTAGTTTTGATTAAAAGGATATTTCACCCAAAAATCTGCATTCTGTCATAATTTACTCCCACTTTTGTCATTTCAAAACTTTGTGACTTTCTTTTGCAGAACACAAAATATATTTTTAAGAATGCTGATAACCGAACACAAAGTAATGGCATATTTTCATAAATATCTTTGTTTGTGTTCAGCTGAAAAAAGTAATAAATGTGGGATGCCATGTGGGTGAGGAAGGATAAATTATATGAGATGCTTCATTTTGTTTTGATCATTGTTTTGCAATCTGCTGAAGTAAATATGGCACCAAGGTTTCGGGCCCGATACCAAGCTCATGTCCTCGTAAAGATACACAGATACCAAAGAGGGATACCTCACATGACATGCCTGACAGAAATTTGTGCTTTAAAAGTTTGTGGCAAGAACATAAAATTATGTTTTTTTTCGTGATGTGTTTGAGGCGGAGTTGTTCGTAATAAAGAAGCTTTTCTATTTTTATTAGTTTCAGTGTGCTGATCTTGGAAAATTGCCACCTCACCAAAAAAAGTACAGGCATCAGTATTGGAGAGTACCAGGAAAAAAAATGGTATCAGAGCATCCCTATCATTTATGTTTGTCACTGGGTTTTGCCAAAATCTACACAAAAAAATCTGGGTTATTTTCAACCCAGCGTTAGGTCAAAAAAGTTGTTTAAAAAGTTATCATATGATGGGGTTGTTTCTTTAAAAATCGGCTGAAAACAAATCTTCCTTCAATACTTGACCGATTAGTTTCAAGTTGACTTTATTTATATAGCACATTTAAAACAGCCACAAGACTGACCAAAGTGCTTCACGGAAGACACCGCATCATAAGAATAGTACAAAACAGAACTCACTAATATAAAGTGAGTTTCACCAAAATAAAACACTAATAGAAAATATAATAGGCAGGAATATAAATCTAATAGGCCAAGGAAAACAGATGGTTTTTTAAAAGTGACTTAAAAATGGTCACACTAGGGGCCATTTGGATTTCCACTGGCAAGTCATTCCAGAGACGAGGACCAATTACCCGCATAAGTCTGGAATGGGGAATAAAAAGAAGGTTCTGGTCACCAGACCTTAGATTTCTTAGGTAGCGGGTGCTTGATTGTGCAGAGATTTGAAGACAAACAGTAAGATTTTAAAATCTATTCTAAATTGAACAGGCAGCCAATGACGGGCCTTTAAAGACGGAGTAGCATGATCACTTTTTTCTTTTTTTGAAAGAAATCTGGAGGTGGCATTTTGGACCTGTTGAAGATGGACAATTTGGGCTTTAGAGATGCCACAGTATAACGAGTTACAATAATCGAGACGTGACGTAATAAAAGAATACTGACTTCTATTTCTTTTCTACTCTTTCTAAAATTGCTTATCTTTGTACACATGGTGGTATGCAGTTTTTACTGCACTTATGCTGTTGTCCTTATGTTGTTCCAATTGCTTCTATTGTTTACTTCATTTGTAAGTCGCTTTGGATAAAAGTGTCTGCTAAATGACCAAATGTAAATATTGTTTCAACCCAAAATGTTGTGTCAAATGTAAACATTTTCAGGGTTAATTTACCCTAAAGGTTGGGTTTGTCCCTTTTTGACCCAACGCTGGGTTAAAAAAACCCCAGCATATAATACTAAAAGTATTATAAAGTGCTTGTCAACTTTGACAACACGGTATTTATTCATTTAAAAAGTACAGTGTTTTCCCATCTCCTGAAAAACAATGAATTTGGACACCTGAGGTTTCAGAAGCACTGCGTCGATATGAAAAGTTTGGCAAGGTGAGCAGTACTAAACTATTGACTTCATTGCTGAGGCCTTATCCACGGTTTTGTCCACATTCAGCTAGGTTAGCGCTGACGGGCACAATGACTTCATAAATAATTAAAAATCAGCCACCAACATACAAATTAGTCACTAAGAGGAAAGCAAACTGTTTAATATTCAAATCGAGTGGTTCTCTTTGCCTCCTCTGACGCTGGAAATCAATAAGCCACAGGACTTTATAAAGAGAGACGGGCTCTCTTTGGCTGGTGTGTGCAGCTCTCCGGGTCTCGTAACCGAAGCTTTGTGTTGCGTGTCAGCTGCGCCTTTGTGCATTGTAAGAGATGCATGTAAAAGGAGCTTCTTGTTTGTCGTGACCTTCAGAGGCAGAGATGGGTAGAATGTATAGCAGAGAGAGAAAAACCTCTTCAACTCTGATGTCACTTGTAGACACAGTCGAGAGATAAACAGAGGCAGGGTGTGTAGTGTTTTTGGGTGAAACTGCTTTTGTGAAAGACACATTGAGAGACAAGTTTTCGTAAGATGCTGAAATGAGTTTGGACTTTTTGCCATGCGCAGACTAAAGGGCTGATCTCAGTTCAGCTATAAATAGGAATGTCTGAGTTTCTAATCGCAGTCTACACCTCAACCATCAGCTTATTTTTTAGACAGATCAGATCAATCCAAAAACAGGCCCCCTGCTGAGAGAGAGAGAGAGAGAGAGAGGGATGAGAAACAATGCAGGATGGGCTGTCAAGTGATGCAGCTTTTCTGCTGTACTTTGCATACTTTAAACAAGGTGCCAGCAAGCATTTGACATCTCTCCCCAACCACCTGCTGTGGAGCTCTGTGTGTGTGTGTGTGTGTATATATATGCATGCATGCACACGCTCGTGTCTACGAGTGTGTCAAAGATTTAGCCCCTCACAGGTGTAGCTAAAACTGTACACAATGTCCTCACAAATATAGTCAAAAAACGTTTGAAGTGATCCTCACCATCTGGAAGGCCACTTCAGGTTTGCTTCAAATCCAAAAATGTGGTTGGGGTTTATGTGAGGTAAGGGGAAGAGTAAAGATCCTTATTTAAAATGTTTTGTATATTAAATGACCTGACTTCTAAAGTCTATGTGTGTGTGTGTGTGTGTGTTTTGTAAACCCCATTAATGCAATTTAATCAACTCCACGGCCATCTAGGTACACACCAGGCAGCTATTTTCAATGGAGTTAAACCATACATATCATGTATACAGAGATGTCACATCATGTGATATCAGACACTTTGACACATCTGCCATCTTGGAACAGTTACCATTGCATGTTCGTTGTTGTCACTTAAATCAATGAGTAAAAACAGCTTATTGAAGAAATATGATAGCATGAATCTATGATAGATATGATAGCATTTTCGATTAAAACCATTGCAAAATTCCTTTTTAAACAATTAAAGGTGTTCTATTGGTTCCCATCTGCCAGACAACCTCCCACCAATCTAATCCATCACATACCAGTAGACACCATTATTATAGTTTCGTTAGATCCAATACGATTCCCATTACATCCATTAAACTTTCTATTGGACACGGTTCTGTTGGTTCGTAGTGATATTGTAATGGAAACCATTAGAATTTCTGTGATGGTTTTGTTTTTTTCAGCAGGCATTTTTACAATTTAGTTAGTTTAGCAATTATATGTCTAGACAACAGCACTTACATTTGATATTCGTAGCTGTGTTTAACTACCGTTGCAGACGCACAGTCAAATTATTCTCTAGTGTTCACGGATCAACTTGTTCACGGGCCAATATAGTGGACTTACATATAGTGGTCCATACCTGACTGCTAGGGTTTAAAAGGATATAAAAGCACAGGTGTTATTTCAGCTGTTATTCATCATAATTACAGTAATGTTAAACAGACGTTCACTCTATCAAAAACACAATTCATTGTTTTAACTTTGTACATGATAATGATCTGCATTGACTTGCAATTCAACTGTCATATTGAGCATCCCAATATCTTCCATTCATTTTGCTGCTTAAATAATTGTTGGAACGGACTGCAGGTGTGTTGGAAGGCCCAATATCAAATATTGCACGATAAGCAAACGGGGGAGCGTTTAAGTGGTCGGTCCATTATTTACCGAATCTATCTATGACACACAACTCAATCAGTTGGACTGTGTGATACTTTAAAGAGATTCACACTAGCTATAGTGAATCATCCTATGCTATAAATATAACCACCAGCCAATGAGGTTACTCAAGCCCTATGTAGTTTGTGAGGGCTTATAACGGTTTTGTGTTTGTGTCTGCAGTGGGTGCTTGCGTTCGAGATCTTCATCCCCCTGGTCCTCTTCTTCATTCTTCTGGGCTTGCGGCAGAAGAAGCCGGCCATACCTGTGAAAGAAGGTAAGGTCCAGGAAAGACGATTGAGGAGGGGACGATAAAGGAAAGAAATTTGGTTCTTACCACACTCCAGCTCATTACCGCCCCCTAGTGGTCAGAAGACATTGCGTCGTCCCCTTTGGCCAAGTTCACAGTATTGTAATAGTTTTTTTAGGCATAAATGTACCTGTAAGTGTTTTTCGTAATATATTATGTTTTTTTTCACATTTTATTTTATCATCATACAACTTTGCTAATCTGACACTGATTGCAAAGGTTGGCTGTTAGAGCTTTAGCCTTTTATTTTGTTTTCTTTCACAGAGCACCATCATTTGTATGTCATCATGATGTTTGTGTTATTTCTATTGTTGAAGTCACACCACATTTATTTTATTTTTGCTTCTTCTGTCACTCTTTGTCCTCTTTGCTCTCTTCTTTTGTATCCCTCTCTCTTTCGTTCTCTATCTTTTATTCTCACTTTCTCACGGTGCATGTTCACTGCATGCTGGACCAGTGTGTAAGTCAAAACATTGGTTGTTTTTTTGGGTTCATGGGATTGTTACACTTTGTCCTCTAACTGTGTGTATGTGTGTTTTGCCGTGGACTTCTGTGTTGTGTATTTGTCATTGTCGACTGTTTCATGTGTCAGTTATTGGAAAAGAGAAGTGGATGTAAATAACTATTGTAATATGTGTGCATACTAGAGCTGGACATATATAAACACACATACAGAACATGTTTTACTTTATTTGTGAGGACATTGCCAAGAACTGTACTCGCGTTAGGGCTGTCACAATATCAGATTTTACACGGTTATTAAAGAATTGAAGAGAACTATTATTGCGATGTTCATTGAAAAAAATCAGTCAAATTAATTTTAATTTTAATTAATTTTGTTTTCTCTTTTTCTTGTCAATCTTGGTCACACTCAAAATATGAGTGTAAGTGAGTTTGTAACCATTCTGGCTTATAAGGCAAAAGCTTAAACGGGTGCTGAATTATTTTTTGATATTGTGATATATAATCGTGGTTTTTAATATCAAGTTATTGTCAGTACTGCTACAGTATATTGTGATACCCCTAACTCGTATACAGCAAAACCGGCACACACATTTTTTTTGGCTGTCTAAATTGGGACATATCATAGCCTTTCATTGTTTTTAAAGGAATAGATCACATAAAATGAAAAATATGTCATTATTTACTCACCCTCTTGTCATTTCAAACCTGTAGGACTTTCTTCTGCAGAACACAAAATAAGATATTATAAAGAATGTTGATTACAGAAAACTGTTGGTCCCCATTGACTTTGTTGGTTTTGTGTCCGTGTAATAGAAGTCAATGGGGACCAAAGTTTTTTGGTGACCAACATTCTTCGAAAAATCTTTGTTTGTGTTTTGCAAAGAAAGTCATACAGGTTTAAAATGTCACGAGGGTGAGTAAACTATGGCAGAATTTTTGTTTTGGGGTGAACTACTCCTTTAATATACTGTAACTCTACTTGTTAACTATAATCAGTATTTTATCAATGGATCTCTATAGATGTCCCCAAAAGATATCTTCATATTTTAGCAAAAACACATGTGGCTAGTTGACAGATATACCGTACATGTGTGCTATGGTGTGACAGCAAAAATAAAAAAAACTGTTAATCATACATTATTTTATATTATTAATATGTATAATTAAAAATAGCAAGATTGTTCTCGATTGTTCATTCTTTAAAAATGTTTTGCTGTCACACCATTGGACATATAAACTGTTTATTTGTCAACAAGTGTCTTTACTTAAAGTAAATGAGAAAAAGGGGCTAAATTGTCAGGTGCCACCATTTTCTGTAAACCTAACCCACAATCCATCATTAAAACACCTTCTGATAGTAACACACATATCTCACTCACATACACACACCACAACTCACTAAATTCATGTACTTACTGAGCCATAATGTTATTTCTTCTGACTGACTTGTGATCTTTTAATCCTCAGCAGTGTTTTTGCAAAGAGGGGACATATGTCAGATATAAGAGTTAGGACCAAGGCTAAAAACAACCAGACAAGCTGTCACTGGAACAGTAGATATGACGCACCTCAGTGTTAACGTCAATCGAGGGGGATTTTTCGCAGAGTGGTCAGGCTGATATTGAGAGGCGTTTAGCTAAGGCTGCTACTCCTGATAGAAAGTGCCGCGGCATGGATGCGACAGGCTCTTTTTTTGTAGCGCGGACGGCGCTGGGAGATGATGCCAGCTCCACAAGCCGCAGTGACAAAACACTTAGGGGTGGAAATGGAGTCAGTACTTACCATCAAGTAACCTAAATCCCTCTGTAAGTGCCAGCTGCCTCGTGTTTGCATTTCAGGCAGGGGTTCCAAAATACGAGAGGCAAAGCCCAATCCGACAGAGAGGCAGAGACTGGGTGATCTCATTTCTCAAAACCATTCATACATTACGGCTTTGTTAAATCATCTTAGCAACAATTATAGGCCTAATTTATCCATTACCGGTTCAATGTAAGCCAGAGTCGTGGAAAGGGAACGTTTTATCAGAGGAACGCGGTCTGCGTGGGAGCAAATTGAATTTGAGAAGCATCTGTTGTGCTCTTGCTAACCTGTTTCTGGCCTTAAGATCACAAGGCAACAGAGATTACGACTGATTCAAAGCATTATAAATAAGTTATTTGAAGTCATATTTGCTGTGAAAACCGTGCTGAACTGGTTAGTGATAACACAGCACACTTTCTATCGTTACATTTGACATAAATCATACCCCAAATGTGCATTCTTTGCTCTTATCTTGTTGTTAGAATATTTTCTGTGGAAAAAGTTAAGTTTACTTAAAAGGATTGTTCACCCAAACATTCTGTCATCATTTACTCCCCCTCTTGTCATTTCAAACCTGTGTGACTTTCTTTATTCTTCATAATATCTTCTGCGATGTTAAGCAGAAGAAAGAAAGCCATACAGGTTTGAAATTAAGAAGGTGAGTAAATTATGACAGAATTTTCATTTTCTGTGGTGTGTCGGTAGAAAATTTCAGTTTACTGTACATCTCCAAACCTTCACTTTGCCATTATTTGTAAGAATTCAGTGAGATTTTTATATGCACAAGGAGTGTGACAACAGCCGGTATTCTTCACTTAGAGATCTGCTCTCACAACCATTGAGTCCATTTATTATTACACAAAAAAAGAGGAATAAACTGACACAGGCTAAATGCAGAAGTACTGTGGTTATTATCTATAAAGATATATAGATAAATATGGCACATTAAGATAAATGCCTTTATATATATATATATATATATATATAATTCTCTTAATCTAGGAATTTATCTTAATGTACAATATATATATATTTTTTAAACATAAATTTAAAAAAGGATTTAAATGGTTTAATATAAATGAATATATAATAAATATAAACTAATAGAAAATATGAAAGTCTAGGAAACTCTTTGTCTTGCACACTTTAACTTCTCAACAAAATGTATCTTCACTTAAATAGAGGTTTTTATTAGAAATCAAGACATGTATTTGCCCTCTGAACCTGTTTCAGGAAGTAAATCAGAAAAAAGCGTGCATGTGGGTGTAAATAGCTGTGCAACACAGTGATGCTCATTTCTTTGTTTCTGTGACAGCTTGTCCAGTTAACCTTTGTGTGGGTCTTCAAGTGCCCTTTAGATTAACTTCGTCCCACATACAGGGTTATCGAACCAATCTGACATCTGAAACCTCTCTGACTCTTTGTTTGCTCTGATATGTGACGGCAGCCTCTATTCTCTTTCCCTGTGTTCTTATCTCTCCTCAAATCATCTTCTGTGACCCATGGACTCCGGAAATGTCACCGTCATTATTTATTCTGTAATCCCTTAATTCACACGCACTCAATCACATCCCTGCTCATAAATATTCCTCCTCATCATCTACACCTCACACCTACATCTATACATCTGATGTCAAAACCTCATTACAATACTGGATTTCACCTTTCTATCACGTCCATCCTTCTCTCTATCCCTCCATCCTGGTGGTCTGTTTTCCTGCCTTTATCCAGCCTTCTACAGCGCGGCCCCTCTCACCTCGGCGGGCATCATTCCCATCATGCAGTCGCTGTGTCCGGATGGTCAGAGGGATGAGTTTGGCTTCCTGCAATATAAAAACTCCACGTGAGTCAGAAATGTGTCCACCTACGCTCTGTTTCGAGATTTGTATCTCTGTATGACTAAGAAGGCTATAATGGATTCTGTTCTCACCCAGCCTGCCTGCTTTTACGGTGTGAACAGCTGTCATCATTACCACCTGTAATATCGATCATGTGAGCGGGTAGATTGTGTAATACATTTGGTTCTGGCAGTGAATCTCAACCACCTTATTTCTCTCTAATATTGTGAACCTGTTTATTCTTCTAAAAGCGTGTACTGAAAGTCACCCAGTGTCAGTCAGAAAATCTAAAAAGCGGCATATTGTGAGTTATTCATATACTGTAGAGTAAACATTGACCCACGGGCTATACGTATTTTTCTGGATGACTAGTGGACCATAAAAAAATCCTCTTCTTCATATTCCTCTACGTGTTTCAACAGTCATAAAATATCTTTGATTTCTCTGTTTCTCAGTGTGACTCAGTTGTTGGAGAGGATTAGTGAGGTTGTGGAGCAGAATCACTTGTTTACGTCAGACAGGCCGAGTCTTGGGGAAGAGCTGGAGTCACTGCAGCAGCACCTGGAGAGTCTCAGCTCGGCACACGGCCCTTTTGACAGTCACTACAACACCAGCCATGGTCAGAAAACAAAGTTTACACACCAAACATTACCTCAAGAAAATCCCCCCGAGACCCTGAATATTATACTCTGCACGCAAGTATGTGAAGGCCAATACTGTCCAAGTTAGTTTATGTACGGTATACATCGTGTACTGAAATGCAGTTCTTTGGGTCAAAGAAGAAGTTGCATTGTCAGTGTTGAGGGCATTACTGGAAACTGTCCTGTCTTCTTTAGGTATATACAATTTGTGCATACAAAAATACAATTTAGGGGTATGCAAAGTAGAAAGGAATTATACATGAACTTCAGTAGAAGTGTGGAATTTAATGCAAAAAAAGAAAATTCTGGAATATCCACATTCACTTGTACTGAAGTATCAACAAGTAAAAGTAAACTTTATAACACTTCAAACTTTATATAAATATAAAAATATAAAATATAAAAATATAAATAGATTATTGGTTTTTAAGGGGTTGTTCACTCAATACTGAAAATTCTTTAATCATTAACTCGCCCTCATATTATTCCAAATCTTTCTAAAACGTTCTTTCCTCTGCAGAACACAAAAGAAGATATTTTAAAGGGCGTTAGTCACAAAACAACATTGTCCATCATGGAATTCCACTGTATGGAGACAAAACCACTGAGACAAAACCTTCTCAAAAGATTTTCTTTCGTGTTCCACAGAAGATTCATATACAGGTTTTGAATGGCATGAGGGTGAATAAATGATGACAGAATCTTTATTTTCGGTAAAAACAATCCCTTTTACAGCAAGTAACTTTGATGTACAAACTTTGAAAAGGAACTTGTGACAAACTTGTCAATATCCTGATTATGTCCATACTATCCTGTTAATGTTGTACAGCTTCAGATTTTTGAGTTTTCTACATTTACTGTAGAGGTTTTTGTTCAGAAACATTGTTCATGAATATTTCATAAAGTTTGACCCAAGAATAGATGTCCCTGTATGATCTTGGTTGTGTATGTACAGTAGGTACTTGTTTCTTAACTTGTCACGTACTCAAAAATTTGCATTTGCATTTTATTAGACAATTTCTTGAGGTCTCACCCTGGTATTCTGTTTAAACAATATTGATGCTGGGCTCTTTTTGGCTGATTTTCTTTAATATTTATTTTATTTCAAAAGCATTTGATTTATTTTAACAACGTTTTTATCAAATAAAATGTTAGTTGTGTAATCCAAGAAAATAATTTGACCCATTATATATTGTCTACAAAACATATTTCCGCCTGTACAAGCATACACCTTCTGATAAAAAATAGGTCAAACGAATCATTTCAAGTTACTCTAAACTTTTGAACACTAGTGTACACCTAAAAGTACACTACTTACACATCCCCTGCACCAGTTGCAAGCTCCTAAGCATGTGTATCTGCTACAGGTTTCACTGTAGGAAGCATCCTCAGGAACCAATCGACGTTCCAGCAGTTTCTGACCCGAAACCTTTCCCTGTCGAACGACACCGCCAGCCTGCTGCTCTCCTCCCCCATCAATCTGAAAGAGGTCTGTCTTCCACGCTCATCTCAAACTTTCTTTTCTCCATCCCAGGTCAGACAGCGGCGCTTCTGAAGAGTCGTGACTCATCTGCTAGCTCCCTCTGAGCCTTCGTCTCTCTTTCATCCTCTTCGGAGGCATGCGGCCTGCCCATTAGCAATTCTACTCAGTGACAGCAAAGAAAGTGTGTGTGATAGAATCTAATGCTTTAGGGCAGAGGAGCTCCTGCGTAGTGCGTTTTAAGTGTTGGGTTAATGCGCTGTAGTCGGTTTAAAGGTGCTGAGGGATGCTCTTGTGAGTTTTCGAATGAAATGTGGATTTTCTGTGGGAGTTTAATTTCAGCTCTTCTCGGGCTATTTAAAGTGTGTGAGTGGGATGAGAGTTTCTAAATCTGTGCTTGTGTGTGTGTGTTCTATTCAGGTGTATAATCTCATTTTTGGAACGGATCCTAAAATTGGAACAAGGAGAGAAAGAAGAGATGAAGGACAGCACGGTCCTGGAGAAAAGCTTGTACAGCTGGAGGTACAGCATGTGGGACGCACACACATTTCTTTCTATTACATGCATAATTAACATTACTCAAGTTTGGAATATGAGCACAGCTGTGACGATATACCGCACCAAGTCATGATTAAAGGGACAGTCATAATTCTGTCATCATCTACTCGCCCTCAAGTTATTCCAAATCTGAATACATTGCTTTGTTCTGATGAACATTGAGAAAGATATTTTGAAGAAGGCTTGTAACCAAACAGTTCTTGGTCACCATTGACTACCATAGTAGGAAATATTGCTTTATACAGTTTTTGTTCTGTTGAACACAAAAGAAGATATTTTGAAGAATGTAGGAAAACAAACAGTTCTGGGGCACCATATTTACACACAAACCTGTTATTTCCACGCACAATGCGTTGAAGACCTGCCCACAGCTGAACAAAAGCAGAAAACTGCCATCTAGGTCATTTTTAGTCAGTGGTGGCCCAGAACTGTTTGGCTACAAGCATTCTTCCAAATATCTTTCTCTGTGTTCATCATAACAAAGAAATGTATACAGATTTGGAACAACTGGATGGTGAGTAAAGTATTTTTTTGGTAAGCTGTCCTTTTAACAGTGGAATCTTGCTTTTATAAAATAAGCAAGGTTATTTTAAGCAACGTATATCTTAGAGAGCATATGGTAAGTTTTCTTCCCCACTTTTGAAAATCGTTTGAGTGTAGCGGAGTAATGAAATGAGGAGGAAAAGTGCGTTCGGGGATTTAGTTTTAGATGTTTTTTTTAGTTCCAGTTGAAGCTGGTGGCCCAGTTGAGAGACTTCACCCACGAACCGACTGAAAGTGGTGATGACCAACTGAGCTGTATACTTTGTCATTGCTGATTTTCCCCAGTTAGACTGATTCTGGCCTTTTTGTGAACTGGTTAACCAAATTAATTATATAAACGTCAATATTTTGGACTCTTTAATCACACTTTACATTTGTTAATTACATCACTGACATGTTAACGGGACGGTTCAACCAAAAACACAAAAAGATATTTGGAAGAATGTTTCGAAGAACTCACAGTTCTGGGGTACCATTGACTACCATAGTAAAAAAAAGATAGTCAAAGGTCCCCCAGAATTGTTTACTTTCCTAAATTCTTCCAAATATCTTCTTTTGTGTTCAACAGAACAAAACTATTTTTCCTACTATGGTTGTCAATGGTACCCTAGAACTGTCGGTTGCTAACATTCTTCCAAATATCTTTTTGTGTTCATCAGGTTTGAAACAACTTGAGGTTAAGTAATTCATGACAGAATTTGTACTGTCCCTATAAATGGGTATTTCATCACAACATAAAAATTCCTTAATCATTTACTCACCCTCATGTCATTCCAAACCTGTATGACTTTCTTGGCTCTGCAGAACACAAAGTGCTTTCCGATTTATTTCCAAGCAGGACCTGCAATCTCTTGCATTCTTGTAATACAAAACAAACACTTTATCTTTCACATTTAGAAGCAGTTACTTGGAGGCTGGCGCAGTCTGGAGGGGGGTCTTATTCAGAAGGCGTTGAGAGACCCCACTAACGCAGCTCACCGCCAGGCTCTCCTCAAAGTTATGTCTCAGGCGCTGGGAATCACGGGGGGTGAAGTGGGTCAAAAATTTGATCCTCAAGCCCTGCGTGAGATGGAGGTGGGCTTACCACTTGACTATAGTGCTAAGTATGCAATAAATTGGCACAGAATCATTTGCAAAAACAACTGTGGCGTATTCCGACCAGAAGTGCAGACGCATACTGTCAAAATATTGGTCAGCTTTAATAAGCCCCTTCTGTTGATGGCTTTCAAAACTGCTTCTTGGTTTTGTGTGTCATTGTTTTTAGGGAATTCTGTTGACCGGTGCAGTGCTAGAAACGCTCACTTGTGGAGAGGGCGGAAACAGCGAGTTGAGCAAAATCCTGTTGGTTCCTGAAAAACAACAGGCAGCTTTGCAGGCCTACCGAATGACCGTCTGTGGTGGCGAGGTGGGGCAGAGGGCGAAGATTTTTGGGGAGATGAGCGAAGAGCTGGGAGAGCAGATTGATACACAGAGGGTATTTGAAAAGGTACATGCAAGAACAACACATCTTTTTTTAACCGACATAAACAGTCCCCATGGGCACACTTTGGCTGTAAAATTTACTCATAATAAACTGCCAAGCTGCCCTTTAAAAAAATACACAACAGTAGATACTTGAGAGTGCAGTGTTTTCATAAAAAGAATATTTAATCTTACACTAAATAGACTTATGTTTACATGTTATTCCTTTCTATTCTTCCCTTTTCATCCTCAGTTACGTCTCGAGCAGTCTAACGCATCTGGTCTGTTGGATCAGTCTCATCTCGCGGCTCTGCTGAAGAATCTGGCTGATGTGGAAAGGCTGCTGAGGGATGTGGATCTGTTGTCAGGCCTGGCCAGACTGCTCCCTAAAGGGGCTTGTGCAGGTCACCAGCCCCCTCCCGCAGCCAACACCACCTCCTGGAGCTCCAACACAACAACATGGGGTCCCAACACAACAGACAGCCCGGGGGAAGAAGGAGAGGGATCTGCAGGAAATGAAGCTGAAGCTGAAAATCCAAGATCGCAGTTTTCTGCTTTTGTTCAGCTGTGGGCAGGTCTTCAACCCATTCTGTGTGGAAATAACAGGTTTGTGTCTAAATATAGAAGCTTATGAGTTGAAATGTTGTTATTGTTTTGCCGTTGCTTTCTAATAAACCTTGTTGTTTCGTTAGGATTATTGAGCCAGAAGCTCTGAAACAGGGAAATATGAGTTCCCTGGGCTTTACCAGCAAAGAACAACGAAACCTGGGTTTACTGGTTCATCTCATGACTACAAATCCCAAAATCCTCTACTCTCCCATTGGTTCAGAGGTGGATAAGGTCATACAAAAGGCGAGTCATAATGTTGCGGGGTGTCTTGAAGAATTCTAAATGACGATTGTCTCTCCATCACATTTTGGTACATAGACTGTAGATATGCACATTCAAGGTGGAGTAACCGAATCTGGAGAAGCACAGAAGATAATTGTATTGACAACCAACCAAACAATCAATTTTGTGAATACTTGCCAGTTGTCTTTTCTGTGTATGGGTTGGAAAAGAATATTGTGTTTGCACATACTCCTGGTTGTGTAAATAGGGGGAAAAAAGGGTTTCTTTTGACTATTCCACACTATATGTGTTTTACCAATCAGGGGAACGTGTCCAGGTGCTCAAGGGGGGCGTGTCCCAACGTGGGAAAGTGACGTCAATGCTTACCCTCTATTGGAAGAGTCATTTGGATACCTGGAATGATTTTGATTAGATTACTTGATTTTCTCTCTCTAGGCCAATGAAACGTTTGCGTTTGTGGGGAACGTGACTCACTATGCTCGTGTGTGGCTCAACATCTCTGCTGAACTGAGAACTTTTTTAGAAGAGGGTAAACTGCACAATCACCTGGTGTGGCTCCAACAGGTGACATTCTGACTAAAAATCTCTTTTTGACAAGTCTTATCTGTGAATATTAAAAAACGTTATTAATTTGAATCTTAAAACTGTGTTCAGATGTATGCCAGATAGCGTAATGCTACAGTTTTTCAGCTTTACAGACTTCTCGTATGTTGATTTATGATGAGAATATCAACACACAGTAGTGAAAAAGTGAAGGTTATGTACAGTATTTTCCTGTTGTGCATGTGATTGATGTCTCGTTGTCTTTGTGTCGTAGTTCATCGCTGACCTAAAGAAGCATCATGAAATGTTAAACGGCTCAGACAGTGAGCTGTTGAACACTCTGATGGAGGAGAACTTCACCCTGCCTAACACAACCACCCTCCTGGAGCAGCTCCACACCATCGATAATGCTGCCTGCGGATGGACACACTTCATGTCAAAGGTCTGATGAACTTGTGAAGCAACCTTGTGTTTGACACTGTTGATATTTGTAGCTGTTTGTTCAAAATCTATCTTTTAAAAACTGAAAATGATTTTGTAGGTCAGTGTGGATATTTTCAGAGGCTTCCCTGATGAAGAAAGCATTGTCAACTATACACTTAACCAGGCCTATCATGACAACGTTTCGGTCTTTGCAAGTAAGTGAATGTTGAATCTCACGAAAGAAATACACATTTTCATATTTCATGTAGCCCTTGGGTACACCTTGTTAAATGTAGTTAGTCAGTATGGTTCTCTCTGCAGGTGTGATTTTCCAGACTAATAAAGATGGCAGTCTGCCACCCCACGTTATGTATAAGATCCGACAGAACTCCAGTTTTACAGAGAAAACCAATGAAATCCGCCGGGCTTATTGGCGCCCTGGGCCGAACACGGGTGGAAAATTCTACTTCCTGTATGGCTTTGTGTGGATCCAAGGTAAGATCAGATGGCTGAGCAGTAACCTTTCCAAAATGTCCAAGTTTGCATTGTTGCATTCCAAAAAAACTACTTTAACTGTGAGCGTTTTTAAATGTAGATTTTATTGGGAGTGAAAGGACCGCTTTTAAATAAGAAAGGGATAGACTCAGGCTTTTGCTTTGCCAGTTATGCAAAATTCTGTACGAAACTGCCTACAAAGCAATAAATCATCCACTGAAGTGACATCTCCATTGTTCTAAATTGGCATGGGGAATGAATTTGATGTTTTATTTCAAATGAAAGTAATGCTGGTAAATTGTATGTGGTTATGTAAAGTTTGGTGCATCGGTGAGGTGTACAGTGCTGACTTGGCTCTTCTGAAAGCTCAAAAAGCCAAGATTAACCTTAGAGCAATAACATTCCAAAAGTAAACATGGATTCGGATTTTAACAGGTTTTTCAAACATTCCCCAGAATCAGTGATTGTACCTTTTAACCTGTATATGACTTTCTTTCGTGGAACACAAAAGAAGATATTTTGAGAAATTGAGGTTTAGTGTTCATACAGTGGAAGTCAATGGGAGCTCTTCAAAATATCTTCTTTTGAAAAAGGTTTGAAATAGCATGAGGATCAGTAAATGATAAAATAAGTTTAAATTTTTGGGGAACTATCCCTTCAAAACGAGATAAATGGACTTGAGAAGCAATGCCGCATAAGATACCCAGACTTATTTTCAGTGCATGTATCTTGAATGTATCAATAAGGTTGAAGTCTACTTCTCGATTTCTTTGCTTGTTTATACCATATAAAAAACTTGTAAAGTTTTAGTAAAACAGAATGCATTTATATTAAAGATGCATAATCTGAGAACAAGTCTGAATATCTAACGCAGAGCTGCTTCTCAAGTAAGCTTTGTTTTAAGGTATTTTCAAGGTTCTTTAACAAAACTGTTATTTATGACTCATTTTAAAATACTGTTGTGATTCTCTTTTCACACGTGTGATATTACATTAATAAAACAGACGTTTCAACATAGCCCTATTTTTTCCTCCTTTAGATATGATTGAACGGGCAATCATCAACACATTTGTCGGTCATGACGTTGTGGATCCTGGAAACTACGTGCAGATGTTTCCCTATCCATGTTACACCAGAGACGAGTGAGCTTTGTGTTCTGTACCGCTTCACCTATTATATATTCTGCCTTCTTTATGGCAACATTACATATCTTGAGCACTGCTTTAGTCATTCATATTTTAGCTGTCAATACCAGCATACTTGATAAAGGCGAGCTGCATTAAACGATATGTCCATGTGCAGTTTCCTGTTTGTGATCGAGCACATGATGCCTCTGTGTATGGTCATATCGTGGGTGTACTCGGTGGCCATGATGATCCAGCACATCGTTGCAGAGAAGGAGCAAAGGTTAAAAGAGGTGAGCGCAGTTCCCTCCTCGGACACATTAAAGAGGAATTAGTTATAAATGAGAAACAGATGGTGGTGCTGTGGTTGATCCCGAGCCATTTCACGCAGGTGATGAAGATGATGGGCTTGAATAACGCAGTGCACTGGGTGGCCTGGTTTATCACCGGCTTCGTGCAGCTTTCGATCTCAGTGACCGCACTCACTGCCATACTGAAATACGGCAAAGTCCTCCTTCACAGCGATCCTTTTATCATCTGGCTCTTTCTTACAATCTACGCCATCGCCACCATCATGTTCTGGTAATGGATCAAACTGTACACTTTCATAGCTTGCTTGATGATATTTGGATTGCAGTTTTATTCCATTACATTTTTTGCCAGTAGCGTAAAGGTAATTATTTAACGTAATTGTTTTCTTATCTCTGGAAGTTTCCTGGTGTCAGTGTTGTACTCTAAAGCAAAACTGGCGTCAGCATGTGGAGGAATCATCTACTTTCTGAGTTACGTGCCGTACATGTATGTGGCCATCAGAGAAGAGGTGGCTCACGACAAGATTACTGCCTTTGAGAAGTGCATAGCGGTATGTGGTTTTCCTCCACAAGTGCCGTTTTCAGCCTTGTGTTTCCTTTTAAAATCAAAATTCTGTGTAGTGCTGCATGAGTCATCAATACTTTTGATCCGTTTATCTGGCTGATAAAAGAGTGTAACTGTAAAATCTGTATTTCTGCTGAATGTACTTTTGGAAGTACAATAGCATGCAGATGACTTTTTAGTTTGTTGTTGTGACTTTTCTTGTACAATTCTATCGTTAATTTTTTTTTTTTCATTTTTATGCTCATTACACTGTATCTCTCTCTCTGTGTCTGCAGTCTTTAATGTCTACCACAGCGTTTGGTCTGGGCTCTAAGTACTTTGCCCTGTATGAAGTGGCTGGGGTGGGGATCCAGTGGCGCACTATCAACCAGTCACCTGTAGAGGGCGATGATTTTAACCTCCTCCTGTCTGTGGTCATGCTTATCATTGATGCCATTGTGTACGGTGTGCTCACCTGGTACATTGAGGCTGTGCATCCAGGTAAGCTATCTTACTATCACTATGTAGTATGGGATGTTAATATCAGCTCTGTTAAAGTCATTTTTACTAGGGATGCACAATATTGGATTTTTGCAAATATCTTATATGCTAATATTCCTATTAATTTTAGCCGATAGTCAATACCAAAATAGGCCTCTGATATATTTTTTTGGTTCCAGTATCTTATTTCCAAAGAATTCAGATTATAATTACAATAACATCAAATCTATCACTGCTGATTTCTTAGAGGCAGATTGTAATTTGTAACCTAAAAATGTTTTGTCTTTAACATTTTTTCTCATGCTAATCAACATGTTTATTATATCGGCAAGTCATATGAGCATCATTTTTCATATCAGGCCAATGCATAAAATTATTAACCCATTATCAACCAACAATATTGTGCATACGAACCATCAACACATTTACATCACATTTTGTGTTTTTTACTTTGACAGTATTCTTTGCGTTTGTTTTTCTTTCAGGGATGTACGGGCTGCCCCGCCCATGGTACTTTCCGTTGCAGAAATCCTATTGGTTGGGTAGTGGACGTATCGAGACATGGGAGTTGCCGTGGGGCAGCAGCACCAGACTGAGTGTGATGGAAGAGGACCAGGCTTGTGCTATGGAACACAGACGCTCAGGTTCTTTCAACAATTTTCTCATTTAAGGGCCAGTGTGTAATGTTTTGGAGGATCTATTGATAGAAATGCAATATAATATACATAACTATGTCTTCAGAGGTGTATAAAGACCTTACATAATGAAGAGTTATGTTTTTTATTACCTTAGAATGAGTTATTTCTATCTACATACACCGCGGGTCCGCTTATATGGAATTCGCCATGTTGTTTCTACAGTAGCCTTAAACGGACAAACTGCTTTACAGAGCACGTTTCGTAAATACGTTATCTCCTTTGGCAAAGAAGTGAAAACATGACGACATCTACGTTTTGTGTCAGTCACAGTAGTGCTTCGAAATGGAGGGTGGAGTGAGCCGTTGGTTGCAATTCGCAACCTCACCGCTAGATGCCGCTCAATTTTAAACACTGCACCTTTAATATCAGTTATGATGACATAGTTAATAATGGTTTGGTTTCCTGTAGAAATGAGATAATTGTTACTACAATTGTAACTAAATGTGTGCGTTTTTGATGCTTAGAAGAAACTCGTGGAATTGAAGAAGAGCCCAGTCACTTACCGCTTGTGGTGTGCATAGACAAACTGACCAAAGTCTACAAGACTGGGAGCAAACTGGCCCTAAACAAGTTAAGCTTAAACCTGCATGAGAACCAGGTCGTCTCCTTCCTGGGACACAATGGGGCTGGGAAGACCACCACTATGTGAGTGAGGAATGATTTTGGTAGTGTGCTGAAAACCTGCAGAACATTTGTTAACACACATCTCTCATAGGTCCATTCTCACTGGACTGTTTCCGCCCACCTCCGGCTCCGCTACCATATACGGCCATGACATTCGCACAGAGATGGAGCTCATCCGACAGAATTTAGGCATGTGTCCTCAGCACAACGTTCTGTTTGACAAGCTGAGCGTGGAGGAACATTTGTGGTTTTACTCGCGTCTTAAGGGCATGGCTGAGGAAGACATCCGCAAGGAGATGGACAAGTAGGTTAACGTGCATGTTTCGCCAAAGTTTATTTGTTTTGTACCTAAAGTTGCTGAAGGTGTGTTTGAATGCACAGGATGATAGAAGATCTAGAGCTGTCCAACAAGCGTCACAGTCTGGTACAGACTCTGTCTGGGGGGATGAAGAGGAAGCTGTCGGTGGCGATCGCGTTTGTGGGTGGGTCTCGGGCGGTGATTTTGGATGAACCCACAGCGGGGGTCGACCCCTATGCACGTCGGGCGATCTGGGATCTCATTCTAAAATATAAACAAGGTGACCTTTTATTACCTCTCACAGCTGACACATATTTATGAATACATTAATATTTAACTAAAGCATTTAAAACCGTGTGTGTATGATCAGGTCGTACCATTCTGCTCTCGACTCACCATATGGATGAGGCTGATCTGTTGGGAGACCGTATCGCCATCATCTCTCACGGCAAGCTGAAGTGCTGCGGTTCACCGCTGTTTCTCAAGAGCACATATGGAGATGGCTACAAGCTCACTCTTGTCAAGTCGCAGAGTGACTCACGCGCTGCAGGTATATGTGTCTCCTCATTTCAGTTTTTGTTAAAGGGACAGTTCACCCCCAAACATTTTTTTGTCATCATTTACTCACCCTCGAGTTGTTCCAAATCTGTTAAATTTCTTTCTTCTGATAAACACAGAGAAAGATATTTGGAGGAATGCTTGTAATCAGACAGTTCTTTGTCACCATTGACTACCACAGTTGGAAAAATGACAATGGTAGTCAATGGTGGCCAAGAACTGTTTGGTTACAAGCGTTCGTTCATCAGAACAAAGAGATTTATACAGATTTGAGGGTTTGTTGAGCTGTGTGCTCGTGTGCGTTGTGAGTTTGAGTATGGAGCAATGCAATTTCTCTTTTCCATTTGTCCCTTTTCCCCATCTCTGCAAACTTTTTTTTAGTCTTTAAGTAACAATAATATCCTTAAAACAAGATAAATCTGCTTCAGTGCATATTTAGGCGGTGAGAATATATCTTGAATTATAGTTGTTTTTCTTACCCACAGGCAAATTGATTTGCTTTAAGAATAAATCTAACAGAAGCGGAACGTTTTAGTCAGGTTTACGCTTAGAGCAAGAAATAAATGAAACAGGAAAAATAAGTGTAAGAAAAATGAGCTTAATTCAAGAGATATTACCAACCAGTCTTATTATTTTATATGGTAGTTTTGTTTCTCGAGTGAATTGAGCCTTTTTCTGTGACCTGCTATTTGTTTTTTTTTTTTTTTATTGTTACTCTGTGCTGTTCTTCCTTTTATTGTCAGATTTTTTACAAAATCATATTCCGCTCTTCACCATCACTTCTCATCTTTTCTCTTCCATGACCCAATATCATGCGTCTGTCTCTTCTCAGACCAGTCAAGCCAGTCTCCGTCCGCTTCGATATCTCCGTGTTCAGAGAGCAGAGTTACACAGTTCATCCGTCAGTACGTGGCCTCCTGCCTGCTGGTGTCCGACTCCAACACTGAGCTCTCTTATGTCCTGCCGTCAGAGGCGGTGAAGAAAGGCTGTTTCGAGAGGCTCTTTCAGGTACACAGTTTGAAAGGGCACGGGTCAGAACTTATAAGCGCTTGCTGGTGAAGGAAGAGGATTGTGTATGACAGGCGTTTAAGAAGGATTGGTTTATATAGATGGCCGCTGAATGTTGGATGTGTTTTCTCAGGCTCTGGAGCAGAGTTTGGACCGTCTGGCTTTGACCAGCTTCGGTGTGATGGACACTACACTGGAGGAGGTCTTTCTGAAGGTTTCAGAGGAGGATCTGTCTCTGGAGAACAGCGATGCAGGTTAGTGGTGCTTAGGAAGAACGTTAATCTATCTACAGCTACATTTATACAGCTTACATTTAAATCTTCTCTTTTATTGTGATAAAACATTAAAAAACCAAAAAGTTGCAAAACCCTTATTATGATATAACATCACACATACCATTCACCTCTACATTGAAGAATCACTGTACAAAATCTGCTGTAGAAATTACAGTATTACTGGCAGCAGTTTGCCAGTAATTTACTGTAGATGAAATTTATGTAATTTATTTATGTATTGTAATTTGTTCAAAGATAAATGAACATTAAACATTACCAAGTCTTTATCTTTACAGAAAGACGACTATAAAATAAAAGCCTTGTGCAAAGCATTATGGGTACCAGAAATCCTCAGCAACCTTTTTCAGTTTTTTTTCTCATTTTGGTTCCCAGAATGCTTCGCATGAGGTTGTTATTTTCTGTAAAGATAAAGACTTGTTAATGTTTTAATGTTCATTTATCTTTTAACAAACTGTTACCAATAAATTAGATAAATATAAATCTACAGTAACTTACTGGCAACTAGCTGCATAACTAAAGCAACATTTTAAGTATGATAAGCTATTTCAATTCCTCTAATTTTTTTGTCAGATATGAAAAGCTCTCCTGGTGGAGCATCAGCGGGAAAGCCCAACAATCCACTTGGAGGGCCACAGTGCGAGGGAGCCCCAGCTGGGGCCGTGATCCGGCCGGAGGTGGAGCTCAGCAACCTCATGATGTGTTCCAGACTGAGCCCAAGCCAGGCGTCATTGCAGTCCGGCTCATCTCTGGGCTCAGTGAGAGGGGATGAAGGGGGACTATATGCTGACTTCTATGGAGACTACTGTCCACTGTTTGATAACGGACCGGATCCTGACTCGGCCAGTCTTAGAGGTAATGAATTGAGGATACGCTTTGTAGTAAGAGTTGTTCGTTTATCAGTTTTCAAAGTGAGAAGTTCAAAGTGCAAAAATAAAAATCATGTCATTATGCATTCATCCTTAAGTCATACAACAAACCTGTATGACTTTCTCTTCCGTGAAACACAATAGATGATATTTTGACAATGTCTCAGTGGTTTTCTTACCATAAAATGTCAATGGGGGGCAGTGTTATTTGGTTACCATCATTTTTTTAAATATCTTTTGTGTTCTGCAGAGAAGAAAGAAAGTCATATAGGTTTGGAATAACATGAGGGTGTTCCTTAGTTCAGGCTTTTAGAAAGGATGTTTTGACCGGTACAGTTTACCTCTTCCGGTCACTTAAAGCCAAAGCAGACTCTGTCTGAGACAAAGCACTTCTTTGAAGGCCTGCAGGTAGAAGATAAAGTGCTAACCTACCGCCGAGAGTCATATAGACCTTCCATGTCTCTATAGATGAAGAGCGAGCTGCTGAGCGGGCCGTACAGGAGGGTCAGGGCAGCTTCAAGCTCGAGGGCTGGTGGCTTAAACTTCGTCAGTTTCACGGGCTGATAGTGAAAAGGTTTCACTGCGCCAAGAGGAACACCAAGGGCATTTTCTCTCAGATCCTGTTGCCCGCCTTCTTCGTCTGTGTGGCCATGACCGTAGCCCTGTCTGTGCCAGAGATTGGTAAGAAAAACAAAGCCCCTGGAGTCTTTACTGTTTATGTGATGTTAAAGTCCTAATATCACGTCGTGTATTAATAGTTTTATTTTGCAGTGACTGTTAATATGATGATGCTTTTGGCTGTAAATCCAATATTTTCAGCAAAAATCAAATATAATCAATATGTATAGCCAATATACAGCTGCATACATTTCAAAGTATATCTGCAGTATAAACTGTACAGAAAAGACCGTCATCTATTGGCACACATCTACTATCGCTTAATATTTACTGTCATACCGTCCAGTACTAAGTGCAAATGTTCTGATGATTTCTTGGATTCTGCAGGTGATCTCCCCCCCCTCATTCTGTCTCCATCTCAATATCACAACTACACACAACCTCGTGGAAACTTCATCCCGTATGCCAATGAAGACAGACTTCAGTACAGGTCCGACAAAACAATGTAGAGAAATGCTTTATTATTAGTTTATTTCATAAAAATATGTAACACAGGCATATCAGAGGTGTATTTAAGCCTGTAAGCAATCTTTTACACTTTCCTGTAATGTAATGAACTTTAGGCTGCTTGTTGTATAATGTATTATGTTGGGGTTTCATTTATAATTTGTATTTTATCAGTTTTTCACTACACATTTATTTTGGCCAAAAATATCACAAAAACTCTGTGCACGCAATGAAGACGATCATTCTCTCTTAACGTTATTCTGTCCCTCCAGGAGTAAAAAGTCTCCAGACGCCACCCCACAGAGCATAGTAAACACCCTTCGCCTGCCCTCCGGAGTGGGTGCGACTTGTGTGCTAAAAACTCCCTTTAACAGCACTCTGGACCAGCTGGCCCAAACGCTGAACCCGTACGCCAACAACTCCAAAACTCTGGCAGCCCGCTACTTTGACTCCATGTGCCTAGATTCCTTCACTCAGGGTGTGCCTTTATCAAATTTCGTTCCCCCGCCTCCCTCACCTGCCCCCTCAGATGACCCAGAGGCACATTTTGAAGACGGCCTTTGGAACTATACCGCTGCTCCGCCCACTACCGTCAGAGGTGAGAGTTTATTTGCCTCCGTTTCATCAGAGCTCATCACGCTGCACATGTCAAGTTGGAAGTCTAAATGAAAAAAGTGTGGGAAAGAAATATGAAACGTAGCGCAAACTGATGATTCAGGTTTTGCATAAAATGTACCCCTTGGAGATGATGTCACTGGAACTAATTCTTTGAAAGAGACATCGGCAAGCGCACTTGCTGACTTTTGCCTAAAGCGAATCTGTGCATTTTTGCTGCATAATTTAAATGATTCTGTCTTTTTCCGTGAAGCTGCATAAGGTACATTTCACCCTGTTGTGTTTCTACAGAGATGGTAACCTCACCCCCCACACTGCCACTGACCATCCGGGAGCCCGTCCGGTGCATCTGCTCCATGCAGGGCACAGGCTTTTCCTGTCCCAGTGGAGTTGGGGGCCGTCCACCTCTTATGAAGGTAGTAACTGGAGACATCCTTGTGGACATCACTGGTCGCAATGTGTCTGAATATCTCCTTTACACCTCTGATCGACTCAGATTACACAGGTAGTGTCCTTTTTGCTAATATGCATCACCAAAATCTCTTGATCTCTTTTTTTTTTTCATTTAGTTCAGTACAAACTGGCATAGTGTTATTGTATTATATATTATATAGTATTACTCTATATAGTGGTGTTCAAAAATATTAAAAAATAATAATCTAACAATTTAATATTCATGTTAACAAGTTCGTAATATATCAAACTGTTTTTCCAAACGTTCATTCATTTATACTTTATTAAAACTCCTTTATGCTTTTAAGTCAACTTAAAATCAACAAAATGATTCATGCTTCAGATATGGAGGCTTCACTGTTGGAAACATCCAGAAATCTGTTCCAGCATCCTTCGGCCGAAAAACTCCACCTATGGTGCGCAAAATAGCAGTGAGGCGATCCTCACAGGTAAACCTGACCATCCTTACCATTTTAGAGCTGATTTACATTTATAGCTATTATGTGCTGTTATATGGTTAATGTTTTCTCTTTTTCTGCAGGTGCTGTACAATAACAAAGGATATCACAGCATGCCCACTTTCCTGAATGTCCTCAACAATGCCATTCTCAGAGCCAATCTGCCCAAAAGTAAAGGAAACCCCGCTGCATACGGTGAGACACTGACTTCACTGACTGAATAAGCTGCAAAAAACGGAAAACGTTGGATTGCCTTGTATGCACATGTATTTTACATTGTATGCAAATACGCTTGTGCGTTCACAGGCATCACGGTGACCAATCATCCCATGAACAGGACCAGTGCCAGTCTTTCTTTGGACTATTTGTAAGTTTTACTTCCTGCTCCATCCCTCAGGCTCTCATTTCTTGTTTCTGATTTCTCATTCTCTCTTTCTTTATTCTCTTCTAGGCTCCAGGGCACTGATGTGGTTATTGCCATCTTTATCATCGTAGCCATGTCCTTTGTGCCAGCCAGCTTCGTGGTCTTTCTTGTAGCAGAAAAATCCACCAAGGCCAAGCACCTGCAGTTCGTCAGCGGTTGTGACCCTGTCACCTACTGGCTGGCAAACTACATATGGGACATGGTAAGGTCTAACAGTTACCCTGTTTTAAACTAGCCAAAAGGACGAATAAAAGTGTACCATCTTCTTGCCTTCCACTTCTGTGATTACCTTATCTTAAGATGTATACAATGCTGCCTTTTGCGAAAACAAGGCAATGTAATTTGGGTACTTACATTTTGGTACAATTCTAATGCAGGCCTTGCCTTACAGTAAATGGCTCTTTAGGCAGCTCATTAGATTTTGAAACCGACAAAATGTTTGCCTTGATGTCTAACACAAACAACCACATTTCCGAGGGCTAAATTGGTTTCCTCTGCCCTTTCTTTGCCAGCTTAACTACCTGGTTCCAGCCACATGCTGTGTCCTAATTCTGTTTGTGTTCGACCTTCCTGCATACACATCACCTACAAATTTCCCGGCAGTGCTGTCTCTGTTTCTCCTTTATGGGTAAGCTCTGCGATCTCACCAATCTCTGTCTGTCAGATGGAGTGAGAATCAATACTCGGCTCTATCAGTAAATTCTGTTTTATTCCTTGGAAATACCACATGAAATGTGATGAAACTGCTAAATATGAGAAGAAAGAATCTACAGTTAGTCTTCCTTTTAGCTCTGTTTTTACTCTCTTTGTTGTATTGTTTGATCTCTCTCTCTCTCTCTCTCTCTCTCTATCTCTCGCTCTGTTTAGCTGGTCTATAACCCCCATCATGTATCCAGCTTCTTTCTGGTTTGAGGTGCCCAGCACAGCCTATGTGTTTCTCATAGTCATCAATCTCTTCATTGGCATTACAGCCACAGTGGCTACTTTCCTGCTGCAGCTCTTTGAGCGAGACAAGGTAGATCAAAGAGAAAATCATTATCCTTTTTATCACGAGGGACACGATTATGAGTAGCGTGCAAATTGGTGCCCTGGTACTTAATTTTTTAGGAAAAACCGTTAGATAACATATTATTTAACGTAAATGTAACGTAATTTATTTGTAGTTTGATTATTTCAGTATCCTTCAATTACTACAAATTTCTAGTGTTTTTATACTTGACAGGATCTGAAGTTGGTTAACAGTTACCTGAAGTCCTGCTTTCTCATCTTCCCCAACTATAACCTGGGTCATGGTTTGATGGAGATGGCGTATAATGAGTACATCAACGAATATTACGCCAAAATAGGTGCGTTCTTTGTCTCAGGGCTGTGTTGTGTACTTCCCTCAGGTGTTCTGGAAGCTTAATGTCGTGTTTTCCCTGCAGGCCAGTTTGATAAAGTGAAGTCGCCATTTGAATGGGACATCGTGACGCGGGGATTGGTTGCAATGACCATTGAGGGATTCGTTGGCTTTCTTATCACAATTCTGTGCCAGTACAACTTCCTCAGGAAAGCCCAGTGAGTGTGCGTTCGTAAACGTGTGCGCGAGTAATGATAACAGAATTCCATTGTTGGGTGGACTGTCTCTTTAAACAATTCACAAGGTCACTGATTTCTTCTCATTGAAGGAGAGTGCCTGTCAACAGCCAGCCGGTAGAGGACGATGATGTGGACGTGGCCTGTGAGAGCCGCAGAGTGCTGAGAGGAGATGCTGACAACGACATGCTGAAGATTGAAAACCTCACCAAGGTCTGTCATATTTTTAAACAGCACTGTATATCCCCAGAAGACCTAGTGTCCTCAGTGTCTGCGTGCTTACAGGTCTACAAGTCTCGCAAGATGGGCCGGATCCAGGCGGTGGACCGTCTGTGTCTGGGGGTCCGTCCTGGGGAATGCTTTGGGCTGCTGGGGGTGAACGGAGCAGGAAAGACCACCACCTTCAAAATGCTGACAGGAGATGAGAGCACGACGGGTGGAGAGGCCTTTATTCAAGGAAACAGGTGCTACGTTCAGACCACCCTTTCTCTGATTATTGAATTCATAAATATGTTAAATATCTACTGCATGTCACATGCTAATGTAATATGCGAGCTTCCTGTCTCCTGCAGCATCCTGCGGGAGCTCTTGCGAGTCCAGCAGAGCATCGGTTACTGCCCTCAGTTCGACGCCCTGTTTGATGATCTGACTGCTCGAGAACATCTGGAGCTGTACACTCGCCTCCGCGGAATCCCCTGGAAGGATGAGGAACGGGTGAGCGTGCTAACGCACACACATTCAGCGTAGTCAAATGACACACGGTAATGGTCGTCAAGAGACCGTTGAGTGTGTGGCTGTGGGTAAGAGCTCCTAAAAGCTCCCTTGAAATCAGCGCAGGAGCACTTAGCAATCAATTATCCTTAATCACTGTTTTAAGTTAATTGTTAATGCGTTCTTGTGACCTCAGCAATGATAAATGGTGTTTTTTCTATATGCTGTTAAGATATTTGATTTGTATGCCTCGTCCTCTCTCTCTTTCTCTCCTGAAGGTGGTTCAGTGGGCTCTGGAGAAACTGGAGCTGTCCAAGTATGCCGACAAACCTGCTGGGACATATAGTGGAGGAAACAAACGCAAACTCTCCACAGCAATCGCTCTGATTGGATACCCCTTGCTCATCTTTCTGGTCAGATCTGTCTCTCAAATCTCGCTGTTGTTTATTTTTGAAAACGGGCGACATCATCTTTAACGCGCTCTTGTTGGTTTTAACAGGATGAGCCCACTACAGGAATGGACCCGAAGGCTCGACGTTTCCTATGGAACCTAATTCTTGACATCATCAAGACAGGACGCTCGGTGGTGTTGACGTCACACAGGTTGGAAAATACATGGTTTAATAGTCCAGACCTTTCGGTCGGTACCTCACAGTGATGTGTAACCGCTGATGCGTTTGTTTCCAGTATGGAGGAGTGTGAAGCTCTGTGCACAAGACTGGGCATCATGGTTAACGGCAGGTTCAAGTGTATGGGGAGCATCCAGCATCTCAAAAACAGGTTTTGACATTGACTGTTTATGCATGTTTATGCATTCGGCAGGCAAAGCGATTTAACATTTTATGAGTGTGTGAATTATCTTGGGATTCAAAGCTATGACCTACTAGTTGAGCTACAGTGAAGATCTATTTCTCTGACAGGTTTGGGGATGGATACATGATCACGGTTCGCACCAAGACCACTGCTAGCGTCAAAGAAGTGATCCGTTTTTTCAACAGAAATTTTCCAGAGGCTATCCTAAAGGTATGTGTTATTTTAGTTTGTTTATATATACTTATTTACATTAGTCTTACTATCAAGTATATGAAAAGGGAACATAAATTAGAAAGGAGGGGAGTGAAATTGACCCATCATGAGCGCATTGTTGATATTTCCTTTTTCCGTGTCAACTATAGTGTCTACAAAACTCAAGTAGCCTATCTATTTTAATGATGTTGGTTTGTTTTTTAATATGTAGCACTTGAGTTTTCATAGTTGCATAGAAGTTTCAAAATTGTATGAATCGCTCACTCAATATGTTTTCATGAAACGCTGAGCAAACTAGAAACGTATGCATATATTTCGAGCTTTGCTTGCAGTAAAAACTGTAAACTTCTGCTTATTTCACCCAAGGAGCGGCACCACACAAAGATTCAGTACCAGCTGAAGTCCGAGAACATCTCTCTGGCTCAGGTCTTCAGCAAAATGGAGCAGGTGGTGGAGGTGCTGAGCATCGAGGATTATTCAGTCAGCCAGACAACCTTGGACAATGTGTGTATTGCTCTTTCAGTTCGTATATTACTGTGAAATGATGAAAGACTATTGAAAGTTTCTTGAACGCGAGTAGACCGAATAATTGCAGTGTTGAAAGTGGTTAATTTAGCCTGTTATGCCTAATTTAAAATGCTAAACAATAAAGAAAAAAAGCATATTAAAACATTTTTGTTTTTTTGCTTAGGTTTTTGTCAACTTTGCAAAAAAGCAAAGTGACAATTTAGAACCGCAAGAAAGTTCTCCCTCTAGTGGTGGTCAGTCTCCACTGCAGCGACTGCTCAATATCCTCCGGCCTCGTCCGGCTAACACTGAACTCAGTGCACTGGTCAGCGAAGAGCCGGAGGAACTGGAGAGTGATGATGATGAAGGACTGATCAGCTTTGAGGAGGAGAGGGTAAGGCACATATATGGAAAATTAATGTCATTGTAATGTGAAAAAAATCTTATTGTACATCTACAGTATAAAAGCTCCAATGGTTTATAAAGAGATGTACCATTTAGAACAATCAGAACAAATATATTGATGTTCTGTTGAGGGTACTGTAATTTAAAACAAGAATATGTATTACATTTAAAATTATTCTCACTATTATCATTTGGAATTTATATGACAAGTTAATGCATTAATCCTTGAAGACATATTGAAAAAAAAAAGTCTAGGTAAAAATTAAAATACATTTTAAATGTATTTGCATAAAGTAAGAGTTTTTTGTTTCAATTTGTAAAGACGAAAGGAAATAACAATAGAATATATTTGTAATAAGTATTGTGTTATTGTCTTTTCACAGGTGCAGTTATCCTTTAATACAGACACTTTATGCTAAACTGTTAATCTCACAGATAGAGATGTAAAAATCAAAACAAGCCTCAAGTTCAGACATGTGTCTGTCTGGTCAATGACATTTGTGCGCTTTTTCTCTTTGGAGAGGATCCGTCTCTCTGGCTCTGCGAGTGGGTTGTACTTATTTCCATTTGCACATCAACAGCAGAGCGAGAGAACAGCTCCTCTGGGAACTCTAAACAGAGATACAGTCAGTGCCTGAACAGAATCAGGCCAGCGAGAGCGGGACTCCGAGGTACTAAATGTGATAGACAGCTTCGTCCACGAGCTGCATTTTAGAGATGATGGTTTATGGAATCGTGTCCTTTAGATTCAAGCCTGCTGGATGGGAATGAAAGAGAATGTATTTGTTGCGCGTTTATTTTGGTATCGCTTTAAATTTGGAAATTGGTTGTACAATCTTTAAACCGACCGATCACATGTTGAAATTTTAACCGTAGTGTTGATGTCTACATAACCATCCCTCATGGAATATGACCGCCATGGGTTCAACCTTTGCAGTTTGTTGTTTTTAAGACTGTTTATCCTAACCTTGAGTTGAAACCATTGCAACTACTGTATACATATATTTTTCTCGGACCTAACTTGTTTATTTGTACTTGCATTGAGAGCATGCATTAAAGACAAGCCTGTCGTGTTGTGGGTTGAAGAAATTTTACTATGCTTAAATGTTTCGAAAAGATCTCTTGTTCTTTTGAATTGTTGAAGAATGCAAAAATGTATCCGTGCACCTTCGTGGAAGTTCTTACATTGGACATTCTTTGCGAATGACTTGTAACTAACGTCTCAACTGGACCGAACCAGCCCTAAAATAGAGAAGCTGGATGTTTATGACCTGTTATTGAATGTACGCGGCATAAACGTGTTTTGTGCTGATATGTGTATCCTGAACCAGGGGTTTCTCATTTGTGTTGATGCATTAATTTTGTTTAAACACTGTATTTAAGGCCAGTGTCTGTCTTGTTAAAAGTTTTATTTGTTTTATCGCTAATGCTTAAAAACGGAACATCACCAGATGTCAGCCGAAACGCTCCGCATATACTGTACCAGATGTCAGTAGAATTGTCCATTATAAGTGTCACGCTATCACTGTGAAGCCAAAGGTGAACTTTGAGTCACTGTTATTACAGATAGACAGAAATCAGGTCATTGCTCTTTATTATTATATTAAGCCCAATATGTTAAATGAATATTGAACGGCAGATGGTTTACATTTAAGTTGTCGTTCAGTTTTGCACTGTAATGTAATTTATTTTGCCCTAAAATCAGTGGATCGCTAAATTGAAATGATTCTTCTGCTGAATCCTGAATTGTGTTCATTTATGTCATTGATGTATAGAAATGTTAAGTCCTTTTGCTTGGTGACAGTCTAACTGTGTTTAGTCTCTGAATCTTGCACAGTGGTCAGCACTTAGTACTTAAATGGTGTCTTGTTTTTCTGACATTTCTGCATATGGTTACTATTTTTAACTCCTCAAAGAGGATTGACATAAAAATGCCCTTGGTGCGGTTTTGACATATGATGACCAAAGGGAAACATTTGAACATGTAACGTGATGACTGGCTATGTGGTAAATGACCTAACAAACGATTTATTTAATGATCAAAAGTCTTTGATTATTAAACAGAAAACCTCAACAGCCTAACTAAAGATGAGAACAAGCTGCTTTACTGGAAATTGACATGTGCAGTGATTTAAGACACCAGCAATCGTGTGATTCTGTTTCATTAAAAATAGCATTGACTTGATCTTGTTTGGGGGGTGGGGTATTTTGTTTTATCTTGATAGTGCTTTGGAATGTAAATTCAGTACATGTGAATATGATTATATATTTATGAATGTTTTTCATTCAGTAATACCTTTTGTTTTGATGGACTTCCTTGTAACAAGATTGACTGGACCTTTAAAGCTTGTTTCAATTACTTTTATTGTCTCCGTTCTCTTGTGCTAACTGGGGTAAACTGATGTTTTTAATATTACCAGAGAGTAAAGAGAATAATTCAATAAACGGTTCAATTGATTTAGTGACTTCTTTTTTCTTCCACATGTTTGACACAGCTTTTTCGGGGAACACTTATTTTAAAACATTTTTATTAAAAGTATCATATGGTAACACAAAATTATACATGTATAATTAAAAAAGATATGTCTTCCAGTAAAACCTTAAATAGATGCTTGATGAAAGAGTTCATGGTGTGATTTGCAGTCTATATAAATAAAATATGACATTAGGAGATAGTGCTGTGTAAGTTAAAAAGAGACTTCATGATTCATGATCGATTTCTAAAATTCTAAATCAAGTTTTTTTTTAAGATTATTAATCGTCTTCATCAAAGGCTACACCGGTCGCAGTTTTCTTCCTGAGAAATAAACAGAATGGCAGTGAGCAGACACATCTTCTTATGTAGAAAACCAATTGACAATAGAATAGTCAATTCAAATATTTACCTCCTTGTTCCTGGGTTTATAAGAGAATCCCCAGGAAGACGTTTTCTGACTGCTATACTTGGACCCTTTGGCTGATTTCTAAGTTCAAATTCTAGAACCAAAATATCTGCTATTTAATTCCAAATACATGATTCCATTTGACAACAGAACAGTGTGAGATAAAGTACATACCGGTGCCTCTTTTCTGAAGGCTCTTGGTTGGACTAAATGAAGAAATGCCTAAACATTTTGAAACAACATAAATGTAATGAGTAAGGGCTTTTTTTAATAAGAGGTCAATTGCTTTGTTTACCTCTGTTGTCTTTCTGTGTCAGGCTATCGGCCATTATAAACAGCAGGTCTTTGACTTCTGTTCTTCCCTCCGAGTCAGTGAGTTTTGACAGAGTCAGACTGGGGTCTGTAGGCTCAGGTCCTAAATGCAGCACTGCACTGTCCTCCTGCAGTTTCACGAATCCTCTTCCGGTCTTACACGCACATCTGCTCACATACACAAGGATTCGTATCTCAGAGAGGACACGGAATGGTTATGTATTTATAAGCCTGCCTTTATAGAGCCTTACTTGAGTTTAAGAGTATAATCCTCTGTGGACTTTAGTGAAAATGTCTTCATCTGTAAAGAAATGCAGCGTTGTTATTGTTGTAAGACAGGGATGATTTTCATTTTAAAGGACTTATGAACAAACTCCTACAAGCTGAGACAGGTTCTCTTCTGAAAAGTGTGTTTTCCACACACCTTCACCATTGGTAAATCTGTAGGAAACGGGAGATCGCAAAACAATCGATAAATAATACTCAAAAATCGATTCATAATACTTATTTTGTCAACTCACCCTATGTTTATGCCCCCTTCTGGTTGCTTTTGCGTAAAAACCACATACTTAGACTGATCGTTTTTATCCAGCAATGTGCAAAGGACAGATTTCGACTCGGAAGTGTTATTTTCCATAGTAATTCACCAGTGTATTACATAAAAATAGAAGTTCTCCTTCTAAATCAGAAGCGACACCAAAACACAAGTGCGCGATTTAAACGCGCAGCCAATCGCTCTTCAACAACCCGGAAGTTGTTTTGTAATCCCCTTCCTGTTTACCTCGCAAAAACATAGAAGCTACACGAAAATGTCTTTGAACCATAGACTGTGATTGTATTTACGTTTTTTAAGTTGAACGTAATCGACTTCATATTGTATTTTTATTTTACATATATCGCTGGAAGATTCAAATGCGCGGCACGAAAGTGTCACAAACTGAGTACACGTGCACAGTATAAGAACACTCGTGGGTAGTTAGTCCGATTATCCCGTCTGTATGAGTGGCTTCTGAGCCGTTTAAAATGGGGTGGCACTCTCGAACCCGAACACTTCAGGTGTTTGATACGGAGTTAAGCGCTGATACCGTGGAGTGGTGTCCCATACCGGAATGGTCTCATGTGTTGGCGTGTGGGACCTACCAACTTCAAAAAAGCGATGAGAAGGTATTACAAAGATGATGGTTTCATCTTATTAGGTGGTGTTAAACATGAATATAAACGAGTTTATGTAGCCAAGTGCTAAACAGAGTTTTTATTTTGTTTATAGACAGCAGAAGAATCTGCTCCACCAAGCAGAATAGGTCGACTTTTTCTGTTCCATTATAACAAACAACGATCATTCAGCCCTCCACTCACAGAGACTCAACGAATAGACACCCCTGCTATACTGGATCTGAAGTGGTAAGTGAATCATCACATAACTGTTGTATTTATTATGTAAATTCTACTCGATAAAGTTTGCCTCACACCTTCTTAGTTATACGAATGAATAATAAAACCACAAATGTATCATTGCCTTACTGCAGCAACCATAGCAAACCATTAACTACGACGTTTGTAGTAAAACTATGGTAATACAACTGGTAATCATGCAAAAAACATTACTACACAAATACTATACAATTCTTTATTTTTGTATGAGATGAGTTTTTATTGTTGTTATGTTACTTGTAAGTGTTTTTCTTTAGGTGTCATGTACCTATATCAGAAAGACCACTCTTGGGTATGGCCACTGCTGGAGGAGAAATCCAGCTGTACAAACTCACAGACGCTCAGGTGATTCATTTAATTCTAGTGTAACACAGTATTTGAATGTTTTCATTGCTGTGTTTTTGGTATATTCAGTATTTTCTGCTTTGTCTGGACCGTGCCTCCAGTAGCAGGTCACTTGTGATCTGGAATGTGAATCGAGCACAGTGTTGGGTCCTGACAGGCTGGCTTTATCATTAGACTGGTCTACAGGGAGAGGCGACAGGTGAGGTGTTGTCATAGCTGATATGTTTTGCCATTGCTCTATATAAAATGTATAATTTCTTAAATGATACTGTTCTATATTTGTAGCAGTGATGTGCGTGTCGTGTCCAGTGACTCCACTGGTTCTCTAACAGTGCTGTCTCTGGGGGAAGCAAGTTTAACTGCTGTGTGTCAGTGGAAAGCTCATGACTATGAGGCTTGGATCTCAGCATTTAGTTACTGGGATACTCAGGTTGTTTATTCAGGTGAGAGAAATAAGACAGTTTTAAATATATGTTAAAGCTGCACGTATAATATTATGTGTAAAAGCAGCATACGGTATTTTATTAACATTAGATATTTTATATCTAACATTTATTGGACAATATTATTGCTGTTTGCCTTTTTTTAGGTGGTGATGACTGCAAACTAAAGGGCTGGGATCTAAGAATGGGTCCCTCTTCCCCTACCTTTACCAGCAAAAGGTGAGATGTGCTTATCTTCCCTTAAAATGAGGAACAGTTCACCCAAAAATTACCTTTTTTTTCTTCGTTTACTCATCCTCAAGTTTTTCCAAGTATGTATATATTTCTCAGATGTTTCCTACTATGGTAGTCAGTGGTGGCCAAGAACTGTTAGGTTACGAGCATTCTTCCAAATATCTTTCTCTGTGTTCATCAGAACAATGAAACTTATATAGAATTGGAACAAACAAATTTTGGGTGAACTGGCCCTTTAACTACCATTAGGCGCGTCAAAAACCGCGCGGAAAACGCGAGCTGCACTGCGCTCTCCTTTTTTTTCCAAAGCGCCTGAGCTCTCCTGTCGTCGCTAAGCAACCATGGGCCACGATAGCCGTTGAGACGAGGAGGTATAAACAATGGATTATGGATTGTATTACACTGAAAATACCTTGCAATAACTCTACTACTAGATTTAGTATGCTGTGATCATCTGTGTCTCAATTTTCATTGAGCTTGTCTATATTGACTGGTTGGTTCTTGTCACATGACCTGCGGTGCGCTTGCGCCTTTCTGGAAAGTTGAAAATGTTTTCATCTTGATGCGGCGCCGACGCTCCTGAAAAAAAGAGTGCGTCGCCCCCTATTTCCGCACATCTACATTTAAAATAACGAATATGCGCACGGAAAAGACACAAAATGTGAATCGGGCCTTATTTAACCCTTTACTCCGTCACCATTTGACCAGGGGCCTCATATATAACTTGTCATAGATTTGTGCACGCATAGTTTATTTTTTAAACCCCAAATATGTTGTTTCAGG
Source organism: Triplophysa siluroides (assembly GCA_006030095.1). NCBI lineage: Eukaryota > Metazoa > Chordata > Actinopteri > Cypriniformes > Nemacheilidae > Triplophysa > Triplophysa siluroides. Next base: position 5,428,820 of record VCII01000101.1, on the reverse strand, counting down.
TTTATTGTAAATAAATACTGCTCTTCTCCTGTCACACAGACACACTATGGGAGTGTGCAGTATACATAGTAACCCCCATCGAGAGCACATAGTAGCCACTGGAAGGTAAGAGGCTTCTGCACAAGTGGTCCGAAACACAATATCCAGCATGTACAATTGCATGTTTTTGTCCCTCTCAGCTATGATGAGAACGTGTTGCTCTGGGATGGGAGGAATATGAAACAGCCCTTGAGTGAGACTGCGGTTGGTGGGGGCGTTTGGAGACTCAAGTGGCACCCCAGTCAAGAGCACCTGTTGCTAGCTGCCTGTATGCATAATGATTTTCATATTCTCCACTGCCAGCAAGCTATGGGTGAGAATTCTTTCTACTAAACTTCTTCCTGTCAGTAAACACATTTATTGACCCTTTGAAAATGGTAGATCTGCATTATTCAGTTTTCCTCCTTATGTTTTTTCAGATGGACAAGATGCACCATGTCCTGTCCTGGCTTCCTATATTCTACATAACTCTTTAGCATATGGAGCAGACTGGTCTCGAGTCCCCCTCAGCAACTCTGCTCCCCCTTCTCCTCAGGAGCCACCCCAAACCAGCGCTGCACTCACAGAGTCTCTAGGTCACCTCAGGATCCAGTATGAATCTCCCACTGCCAGCTTTGACACGTCCCTGGAGGATGACTCGGGACAGTACCTTCCAGAACACTTCTCTTTACCAGAGAAAAGTTCAGCTCCAGATAGCCTCCCTTTCTCTACTAAAGACTCCCATTCTCTGTCCTGTGTGCTGGCCACCTGCTCCTTCTACGATCACATGCTGCATGTTTGGAGATGGGACTGGAGCCCAGAGGAAAGACAGGGAGAGTCTGACCCCTCTTCCTGAAACCCTTCCTGCTTCTGTTATGAGTGACATGCTGCTCTGTTAAAATGTATTTTAAACTACACATTCATAAGGGAACCCTAAGTAGTGTCCTGCTGCTATTTACAGTATTGCTTTAAATATATGCAGTTTTGAGATATATTTATTTCAAACAAAGTGACGATATATTTTAGCATGAAAACATCTTTCAGTATTTAGTTTTGCATCGAGAGACCATTTATAACGAAATGCAATTTGTATAAATAAATTATAACCCATCTTTAAATCAAAGTGTACTGTATAAATGTATTACCTTTTGTAAATGCAGTTTTGCATAAGTCAAGTTTTATTACCACAATACTGACTTAACTGGAATAAATAACATTACTAAAGTAAGGGCTGAGTACGAATGAGTTTAATCTTTGATGACTTCAGTTTGTGGAAAGAGTTAACAAACATCACAATTGCAAACATAACAAAACAATGCAGTCCATTGCAAATTTCTAAAACGCAGACCTAGCCGGCAAAGTTCTTGGGGTACAATTTAAACAACTTTCCCTCCTGTGTTTTCTCCAATCCATATTTCTCAAGATTGTCTTCACTGAAAACCCCCTCCTCAACGTCTCTCTCGATCTGTGGTGCCACCACCTGACTGAAGAGTGACTCTGGAGTCATGGGCTGCTCCGTCCCTTGTGGGGTCTTGTATGATACATAGGGTTTCAGGTTAAAGCCCTCCAAGTTGGGCACCACGAACTCGGGTATCATGGCCCGAATGGGTATGAATTTTCGGCTGGAGGTCAGGACTCCAGTCGGTCTGGCGCCTCGGCTTTTGTAGAAAGTTCTGGGCCCTCGCTTGCTCGTGAACTCCGCCATTCTGTCAGCTCCTCTCACGAGCCCGCGCGTCAGTGCTGACAGGACCCCCATCTACAGCAATGACATTTATTTGAAAACATCCATATGTCCGTATGCACAAGAATCCATTATTGTCCATTATAAATATGTGTATACATGACATATAATGAATGAACGTAAATTTACTGTCTTTTACTTAATTCTGAAAGAAATCTGGGTTGCCATGGTGAGGACCTGACTACACGCGAACCAGAGCTTCACGTGCAGTAAGTAACGTAACGTTAGTAGTTAGCTGGCTAGGTGGTTAGCATGAACAATTGCGATATTAAAACATAAAACTCACAAGAAATAACCATGCGTGTTTGTATACACACGAAATCGAAATGAATGGGAATAACGTAACGTTATGTTCCTTTATAAATGTTACGTTACAATCATTTGGATGTCGTCTCACTTTACTCCAAAACATTCTTGCTTCACCAAAAAAGATTAATAAAATATGCAACGAAACCGGTTTACGTCATTTTCCCGAAGCCGTATTAAATAATAAAAACAGACCATAAGAGATACAAACTAATAAAATAACATGAAGAAATCAAATAAAAAAACACTCACCTTGAACAGTATGCTCAAAAAGACCCTGCTCTGTTCCCACGTGTTAAAGAAGAGAACAGCGATTGGTCAGATCAACTCAGAGGCAGCCAATAGGAGCTGTGAATACTGAATAGAGGATTTGGGGGCACTGACATTTTGAATGGAATCCCTGGGAGACTGTGATTGAAGCGCATTGAGAGTGAGAAAAACAGAGTTGGGTAACGCCGTTCAGTAGGTGTTTTTCTAATTTCCTTTTTATTTATTTACATTACTTGCATGTGGAATGTCAGCATTATAAGGTCATATAATGTTTTTAACAATCGTGTTATTTACTGTGATTGACAACTCAGTGTGTCTGATTGCAAGAGCGTGTTCCAGGCTGGGCTTGTGTGTAAACAACATTACAGTGTTTACCCCTCTAACCCAGAGCCACATTAACTCATGCAGTCCAGTCTAACGCAAACAAATAAAAAACACGTTTATTGCTATAGTTCTACTTTGCGCGACACTCGTTTAAAACGTCATTTTTTTAGTTTAACTTCAACTTTAACCTGCGTGAAGTGTTTGACTTTTCCAATGGGAGAGGGGACTCGTACATAACATGACATGGTGTCAGATTGCAGTATGGAGAGTCTGGTAATATCAGATGGATTTCCTCATTCAGGGTGTGCAGGAATCTACCATACTGCTGGTTCTTTTGTAGTTTGTAAGATATTATCATGTTTCACTGTAAACATGTGTTTAATACAAATATATCCTACCTTAAAGGGACTTTAGTTCATTATTTATTCACTCTCATGTCATTTGAAACCAGTGTATAACTCTTTGTTCTGTGGGACACATAAGAATATATTTTCAGAAAGTTCTCAGTGGTTTATTCCCATATAATGTCATCGGGTCCAATAATGTTTGGTTAGGCTATCAACATTCCACAATATCTCTGTTTGTTCTGCAGAAAGTCCTAAAGGTTTGCAATGACACGAGATTGAATGAATGGTTAGAGCATTTTCTGAACTATCCCTTTAAGATGTCATCTACATGAACAGTATGTAGAACAGAATCAGATCACACAGTTACATTGTGTATTATGATTTTTACTGTATGTGTGTTTTGGATTAGTGCACAAACAATCAACATAGTTAATGCATTATTAGCTTACATGAACTAATACATGAAACAATACAATACTCGTAACATTGAACGATTCTCATAATACATATTCTTCAGCATTAAAACATCTATGAATAGATAACATTAGTTCATGCACAGTGAACTAATATTAACAACGATATTTGTATTAACTAACCTTAATAAAAACAGATGCTGAAAAACTTAATTGCTAGTTTATGGTAGCTTATGCATTCGGGTCAAAGACTTATAATATATATATATATATTAATATGTCAGCATCAAAATAAATTTACAAAAGTGATTTTATGTCCATATATAGAAAGCATATTACATGTAATTAAAAGGTCTACTTTATAGTTTCAACTAAGTTTTTTTTTTGGAGAATAAAATGTGGTTGAAATAATTTTACATTGTCATTCAGTGTGACACAATATTTAGTGTAACAAATTTAAACAACATGCTTATCCTGACGTGTACATATTAAAACATATCAATAATAATGGAGCATATAACATTTAATTGTGCTTCAAATGAGCAAAAAAAATCTTATTGACAAATGGGCAAAACATATAGGATAGTGGCAAATAAAAAAATAGTAAAATTACATCTAATTAGCATTTGGGGTGAAAGTAATCAGTCTTTTAATATGTCATAAATAGATTTTTGTTGTAAATATGCCTGACAAGATTGTTACACTGAATAACATTTTAGTGGGCATCTTTTGTAAATCGGGGAAAAATTTATGATATTTATTTTTGCTCACAAAAATGCAATTAAATTAACCATTTTTAAATTGTCATTTTTTTGGGAAAACAACAATTAGAGCAATATTACACTTATTGTTTTTATGCTTAAATCCTTTTTCGTCTTTGACTCATTTCCTCATGTTAACAAATACTACCTTACTGTGAAGTGTTACTAAATTTGCTTTATGGGTCTTTATTAAACAGCTATTTTACACAAACTGTGAATTCAACTGTGAAAGTGTGTGTGAAGTGAAATTTCCATTTCTTTCAATCTGTTAGATATGGAAGACAAGGAACATGAGGATACATGCAGTATATACCCGGTAAGACATTTGATTTTGTTGTAAATTCTTCAGCCTGGACTGGAAAATAATGATGAAGCAGGTCTTGTTTGCTGGGCATTCTCACTACTTTTATATAACTAGTATTAGTTATATACTACTATATAACTAATACTTATTTCCCTGCTGAATAGACCAGTATGCTGTATTTTGGAAGTTGGTCCCCACCATGAAATTATTTGGGTCTGTTTTGCCTTGGGTTAAAGTTGGCCAGGCTTTTCTGAGTCCTATGGTATAGTTAATAACCATTTTGATGTTCTTTGTGTGTTCTAGGCAGTACCGTCTGCTAGTGAGATCAAGGCCCGTGTGCAGCACTTTTTAGAAGATCAGTTACAGAGCACCATGGTATATAACATTTCTATCTATATTTTCTTTTCACCAATGTTTACTGAATTCATAGTGTATGTCAATATTGCTCATCTATGGGACAATATTTACTCATCCATTTGTTTTATTGTTACACATGCAGTGGGCTGGTGTGCTGATTGGAGCTGGAGTTGCGTTTTCAATTATCAGTATTGTTGTCTTTTTTATGTACAGAAGATACAGGGCAGGTGAGTATACCGGCCTTCACCACAACACCATGAAGATTGTATTATGTGTGAAAAGATAATATATGGTATGCAGATGGTGTGTGTTTAAAGTGAAATAGAGAGTTCAAACAACTCTTTGTTTTGTATACATTGAATCTTTCGATTATCAAGGAGAAAAACAAGATGAGGGTCCTAAATATCGATTCAGGAAAAGAGACAAAGTCCTGTTTTATGGCAGGAAGATTATGAGGAAGGTATTAGAGCTTCATTATGCGTCTAACCATCTTTCTATTTTGTTTAATACGAGTGATGATATGATAGTGATTATTTGTGATTATTCAGGTGCAGACATTGTCCTCACCAGTGGTCTCAGGTCCTGTATCTCAAAAGCGAACCAGAAAAAGAACAAAAGTCCTGTCGATAGCCCGCAAGTGTGTAAAAAGTCACAGATATTTAAAGCAGATCGCAGTTTCCGCAAAAGCTCCATCTTAACACCCCGTCTGTCTCTTAATCAGAATCCTGCGTATTCGGAGGGAACCGCCGACTCTGCAGCCGAAAGAGCCTCCTCCATCACTTCTGGAAGCCGATCTAACTGAATTTGACATGCAGAGCTCTAACCTGCCCTCTGAGGTCCTGTACATGCTGAAAAACGTGAGGTTGGTACTTTTGACCTTCTTCCATGATAAAATATTATTATGGAAAATTCCAGGTCTGATGTTGTTGGACATTGTGCTGCCTCAGAGTTCTGGGTCATTTTGAGAAGCCTCTGTTCCTGGAGCTGTGTCGACATATGGTGTTTGTGCAGCTGCAGCAGGGGGAGGGATTATTCCGCCCAGGAGATCTCGATGACAGCATCTTTGTGGTGCAGGATGGCCATCTTGAACTGTGTATCCAAGAGAATGTAAGAGCCAGACAGTGGATCACTATTCTCTATTGTATGTGTCCTGCTGTGTTTTCAAATATGTTATTGAGTGCATTTTTCTTTGGTTCAGGATGGGACAGAGGTGGTGGTAAAGCACGTTTTGCCTGGAGACAGTGTTCACAGTCTGCTCAGCATCCTCGATGTTATCACCGTAATGTCCATCTGGCCTAATTCTTTTTATTCTGATAACTCTGAACTGTGCTTACAGTCGTAAATGATTTCACATTCAAACCCCTTACACTACAGGGTTATCCAGCCCCCTATAAAACAGTTTCGGCCAGGGCAGCAGCCCCCACCACTGTTCTTCGGCTTTCAGCAACAACTTTTCAGTCTGTCTTTGAGAAGTACCCTGAGACCTTAGTCCGGGTTGTCCAGGTATAAAGCTTTTTTATAAAAAAAATTATGTTAAAGGGTATCAAAGAAAGCACTTTTTCATGTATCATCTTAAAGCAGCCGTTTATTGAAACTTTTTTATTGACTCAACTTTCTTAAAGGGATAGTACACCCGAAAATTCTGCCATTTTAATTCTGCCAGATTGTTCCAAACCTGTATACATTTCTTGATCCTGCTGAACACAAAGGAAGACATTGGAATAATGGCAGTAACCAAACAGATCTCATCCCCTTTGACTCCCATAGTTATATTTCCCCTAATATGGCAGTAAATGGGGGATGAGATCTGTTTGGTTACTGACATTCTTCCGAATTTCTTCCTTTGTGTTCATCTTGAACAAAGACATTTATACAGGTTTGGAACAACATGAGGAGGAATAAATGATGACAGAATTTTCATTTTTTGGGTCAATTATCCCTTTAATGCCTTAACTTTAGATAGTTCACCCAAAAATGAAAATTCTGTCATCATTTACTCACCCTCGAGTTGTTCCAAATCTGTATAAATGTCTTTATGTTCCATAAAATATTTTTAAGAATGTGAGAAACCAAACAGTTCTGGGGCACCATTGACTACCATAGTAGTTTCGTTTCTTACTATACTGTAGTGGTCAGGGCTTTCCCAGAACTAAACATTCTTCCAAATATGTTCTTTTGTGTTTAGTGGAACAATAATATGTATACAACTTGTGGCTGAGTAAATGACAACAGAATTTGGATTTGAACTATCCATTTAAAGGCCCCAAGTAAACAAACCTTGTGTCATACATTGCTACTATTTCACCCTACAGTATAAGAACAACATGTCTCATTCTATTTTTTCCAGATCATCATGATGCGTCTTCAGAGAGTGACTTTTCTAGCCTTACACAACTACCTGGGCTTGACCACTGAACTTTTCAACCCTGTTGGTTTACATCAGGCTGTAGTCTGCAACAAATTCTGTGTACAGTTGTGACAGTTTTATGTTATTTGTTAAATAGTGTTAATTACCAAGTACATTGCATCACCTAGGAAAGTCAAGCGGTTCCTCTGGTGTCAGTTGCTGGTGTTTTAGGAGAAGCTAGTCCTGGTAAAGGACTGCGTAGACATTCTCAGACTAATGAAGAATTGGGTGACAAAGCCAAGTGTGAAGAGGGTGAGGTTGTCTACGGAGTTAAAACACAAATATTTGCTTTAAGATATAAATCATTTTTATGAAATTGCTTAAAAATATTACGTGTGGCAATATACAATTAAACATTTTGTTGAATCATGTTGAAATATTATTATTTTAGTATTATCATTTGAAACATATGACAAGATTTTCACACAGAACTACAAGTGTCTGGTGGTTCTCTTCTGTTTTCAGAAGGTGCAAAACACAATCCAACAGAGAGTCCTTCTACTTTATTCAGGAAGTCTCACTCTCTGTCAAGCCCTTCAGATGGTGTGCATGGTACTGGATCTTGAACTTATCTTATGTTTAATACATTATAAATGTATTTATTTTGAACATGTGTTTATCTTGACAGCAGTGTCTCCTAGTCACAATATAGCCTTTGATAAAGCAAATATCAAAGAAGATGTTCCTACAAGTCCAGCTATTCATAAGGTGCCTCTGCCTCATCCTGTATCATTTAAGAGACATGTATCATTTAACTCACCTGTGACCCCACATTTGTTTAGATACACATCATGTTTACGCCTTTGTCTTTTGTCTTGTCTGAAGTCTATACGGAAGAAGTCTGTGACATTGCAGCACGTTCCTTCAGCGGTGTTTCACTACTCAGACAGCGGAGGGCACTCCAGCAACAGCCAGCACTGTAAAGTTAATGCCATATTTCAAGCTGCCAAGAAAGACCTTCAGAAGATTTTTCAGCTTCAGGTCAGACCACATTGTATTCACATTGAAGCCAAATGTTTTGTTTTTATTTTTGTGGGAAAAATACTTTTAAAGAATACAATTTGAGACTGAGACTTAAATCACTTCTTTTGTGTTTGGAGGTGATCAACAATGACATCATTTTAAAATTTGTCCAGCAGATTATTAGATATTGTCTTTATTTGTGCTGCAGGACCCCAGTCTTCTAGAAGACAGAGTGACTCTGAGGCAAGTTAAGGCAGGATCCGTGGTAGCAAGTGAAGGAGACCAGGTAGAAAGATCACTTCGACCTCCTCTTCCATTCCTCAGCGACCAAATACATTTCAACTGTACATTGCAACTCCTCGTCTTTGACAGGATGCGAGTGTGCAGTTTGTTATTTCGGGAGCTCTGCACGTGTATCAGAGGTTGATTGACAGAGAGGAAGAAACATGTCTGTTTTTGGCACACCCTGGAGAGATGGTGGGTCACCTGGCCGTTCTCACAGGAGAGCCTCTTATCTTCTCTGTGCGCGCACATCGCGACTGCTGCTTCCTGTCTATCTCTAAAGCACACTTTTATGAGTATGTGCTGTACCCCACACTTTAAAGCATGCTGAAGATCATGCATGAATATGATATCATAAGCTCTGTGTGTCTGTAACTATAACCAGGATTATGCGTGCCGAACCTCGGATGGTGTTGAATGTAGCTCACACAGTGGTACGGAGGGTCTCCTCATTTGTCCGGCAGATCGACTTTGCACTGGACTGGATGGCAGTGGAGGCCGGGCGTGCTGTCTACAGGTGAGCACCCTCTTTGTCTATTTTATTCCAGTTTGATGTTCCGGTTTAATATTTCTCAGGTCTGTTTGTTTGATAAAACCCGAAAAGTGTAACCATCTTGAATTATATGTAATACTTCAGTTGTTCTCTTCTGAATATCTCAGACAAGATGATAAGCCAGACAGTACTTTCATTGTTCTGAGTGGCCGCTTGCGTTCAGTCATTAAGAAGGATGATGGGAAAAAAGAGCTTGCCGGAGAGTATGGCCGGGGAGACCTTATTGGTGTGGTGAGTGGCGATGAAAGTTTCTGTAAATGTATGTGTGTGACATATGCCTTAAAAATGTACAGTACTTTTGTCAGGGATGTGAAATTTTGCCTAATAAAATGTTCTCAAGAATGAGAGAACAACAGGTCCCAAATTACAGGAAATGCATCAACACAGGAAGAAAGATTATCTGTTATGTATGTGTAATATTTCAAAAATGTTTTAATACTTTTTTATACTACATATACTCAAAATATTTTTAGGTGGAAGCTTTGACTCATATGAACAGGGCTACTACAGTCCACGCAGTCCGAGACTCTGAACTGGCCAAACTGCCAGAGGGAGCTCTCAGTGCCATTAAGAGGAAGTATCCGCAGGTTAGATTACGTCAACAAACATCCCATTCCATACACACACGCAAAAATATTGAACTTAATCTCCGTGAACCGGAAGTTGCAATCATTTTTACTTCCGTATTCTTTGATTGGAAAAACAGCTCATTGATTTTGAAATTAAACTGACAGCAGACTGACTGAAAATGACCCACATTGATAAGCTGTTAACTATAAACGCTTCAATATTTCGAAAAAAAATAAGAATTGTCATTTTAATTTCACTGGGACTTTATAACCGTCCTGCTCTTTTATAGGTTGTAACTCGCCTCATCCATCTTCTCGGACAGAAAATCTTGGGAAGCATGCAACAAGGCAACGGTCCACTCTCAGGTGTGTATGAAACCTTTACGTCCTTGGGTGCTTTATAATACCTAAACACAATGATAATTCCCTCGATGATCTCCTCAGTTCGCGGTCTGGGTTTTCAAACCCCAACCAGCAAGTGGGATGCGGGTAATCCAGCCGCCAACCTGTCTACTGTTGCCATTCTGCCCGTGTCTGAAGAGGTGCCTTTGATGGCCTTCACTTTGGAGCTGCAGCATGCTCTTATTGCCATTGGTCAGCATACTGTTGTTCTCCTTGTCTCCATCCAACTGAAGTAACAAAAATATTTACAATCTTTACTAATTGGACAATTTTTTTAGGCCCTACTTTGCTTCTCACCAGTGACATCATCAAACAGCGCCTAGGTGCTGCAGCTTTGGACAGGTGAGAGTAAAGGCACATTCATATTTCGCTGGCTCACATTTAATGTGTTAAACATCATAGAAGTGCTTGATCACCAAAACAGATGAATTCATTGCCTATAGTTTGAATTGTCCAAGAAGTGTGATGTGATGTCGTTTTTTGTCAAACATCTTTATTTGGAGATCTTTTTTCTAGTGTTCACGAGTATCGTCTGTCCAGTTGGCTGGGTCATCAAGAGGACATCCACAGGATTGTCCTGTATCAGTCAGACGCTTCTCTGACACCTTGGACTCAACGCTGCATCAGACAGGCGGATTGCATCATCATTGTGGGTCTGGGAGAACAGGAGCCCACGGTGGGAGAGGTAACTTGAGTTCAACTCGTACTGAAATCGATTTTATTCAGTTGGTCTGGACTGCTGGAGTCTTTGCTGCATACTGTAGTTGTTTCTGATTGTGAGGTTCTTCTGTTTGTGCTGCCAGTTAGAGCGTATGTTGGAGAGCAGTGCAGTAAGAGCTCAGAAGCAGCTGGTCCTGCTGCACCGTGAGGATGGACCTCCACCCAGAGGAACGGCCGAATGGCTTAACATGCGCAGCTGGATCTCCAGACATCTGCATCTGTCGTGCCCCCACAGAGTTTTCTCTAAGAGGAATTTACCCAAGCTGGTAAATGCTAACATACTATTTCTTCTATTACAAAGGTCAATGCGAACATCAAAACTTTTGGAGTGTGTTTTTGAACCTGAAAGAGCATTTAACTTAAATTTGCGCAATACAAGTTGTCCTTTACCAGACATTTTTACAAAGCTACTTGCAGTAGAAAGAAAAAGTGCCCTCCTGGGCCAACTTAAGGTTAAGTGTCCTGCTTAGGGGTACAATAGTGTAGCGTAGCCATGGTATGAACCATATCACAATAAAGTGTCAGTAGATCTAATAATGTCTTCTCATTCGATCTCATCCCTGCTCTGCTCCTGTAGAGAGAGATGTATCAGCGGGTCTTTGAGAAGCCTCCCGACCGGCATTCCGACTTCTCACGTCTGGCTCGGATCCTGACAGGCAACGCGATCGCTCTGGTACTGGGAGGAGGAGGGGCCAGGTACAGTTGACCATCTCCAATAATTCACATGACCTGCTGCCAACAGCATCTAATTTATACCCCACATAAGTAAAGCTAGTGATAGCATGATGATGGTAGTGGAATGTTAACTGATTTCCTTCATAACTCTTTCATTCGTTTCTCCTGTAGTTGTAGTCTTTTCCTTTTATATCCATCAGATGTATGCTTCCATGTGCAATACCAGTCAAATGTTTGGATACTCTGAATTGATCGCTCTCATAATCTACAAATCTTATTTTCTAGACGAATATTAACGTGCTCATTCCAAAACTAAACCTTTTAATAAAGCCAATTCTATTTTTTAATATACAAGTTGGACCAGATGATAAAAGATAATGCGAAACGTGATGGAAACCGTTTGTTTTAAAGCTAAAATTACTGATGATTTTGTGGTCACTGCATAATTCTCATACTTCCATTTGTGTTATTTTACAGTTCTGATGACAATTTTTCTAAAATGGGGATTAAGTAAAAATAAAGAGTAAGAGTAAAAATAAGTTAATCTTCCTAAACATTTAACTGGTTGCACAGGTCTAATAACTGTATGTCAATATACTAACCCTAATATAACATTTCTAAATCAATAGTGGTGTTTTGGGGCTTTCATCGTCAGCATGTCTGGTAATAGAGACTGTTTATGTGCTCTCTGTCCCTGCCTGCTGTCAATCATAATCAGGAACCCAGTAAAGGTGGGTCACATATAAAACACTACTGGGACATAACATTTATTCTAAAACAATCTACACTCACATAACATTACCATCATTTTAAATCTGTGTTATGTTTATGTTCTATATAATGACTTCTCTGTCAGCATATCTGCAGGCCAAGACTAACACATACATTATATACATAATGTCAACATCAGAGGTTTACATTAAAGATCGGGTAACATACTCAGTATCCGCCAATCTCATATTAATCTTGAGTACCTATACAGTAGTATTGCATACGTCGTATCTTCGAAGAGTATTTAGTTTGATCAAATTTATAAAAGAGAGATACAGCTGTACGATTAATTCCGGAAAAACACCAGCTGCTGGAGGCAGGCAAAGAACTTCAGCACAAGCACACAGTTATGCGCGTACGCGTCCGATTGCCAGCAAAGAACAAACATATGACTTAGTTTGATTTACCACGTGCAATTCATGTCCAGCATTTTTTAGCACTGGGACCGCGGCATCTATCAGTTTCAAACGATCTCCAAATCCAGCGTTATATCCACCGTTTATATAACATCCATCACTGAAATGCTGTGAACAAACAGGCACACCTAGACTTCACTATCGCAATAGTAACGAGCTGCAGGCCCACAGCGCAGCCAATCTTGACGCAGCGCAGACAATCTTGATGGCAAGCAGGTCTCGCTCGTCGGTTGGCGCGTAAGCGGGCTCTTTCTTTCGACTTGCCGTGCTTTTCCGGGAGAATTACCCAATAAAAGGAATATGATTGCTGTTACGAAACAGGGATCCAGACTTTTAAAAAACTTTCTGAAACAAGCTGGAGTGCTGGGGGAGTGTATCAAGCACAGAAATACTACGTCAAACGTCCAACTAGTTTTTTAACAAGTTGACCATGTTAAGCATGAGAAGCCAGCACGTTCAACAGTGTAAAGAAGTCAGAATGCACGACATAGCATTTAACCTCCACTTTAAAACATTTCTAAGTAACCATGTTTCCTTAAACAGCGCTCATGTGAATAGTAAACACCCTGTAGCATTTCTTCATTCAGTCTATGTATCGGTTTCGTCTTGCAGAGGCTGTTCTCAGGTTGGCATCATTCGGGCACTGAGTGAAGCGGGCATCCCTGTGGATCTTATTGGTGGCACATCCATCGGTTCTCTCATGGCGGCCCTGTATGCTGAAGAGCGAAGCGTCAGCCGTATGATAGTCAGGGCACGCCAGTGGGCCATGGTGAGACTGGAAAATATACATTCCTAAAGTAGCACTACCATCCTCTGTATTGATTCCAGATTGACATGTCTTTCTATGTGCCCAACAGGATTTCGGGTCTATTTTTAAGAAGATCACCGACTTGACCTATCCAGTGACATCCATGTTTACCGGAGCATCTTTTAACTCCAGCATCAGTGGCGTCTTCAAAGACAAACAGATTGAGGTTTGATGGCTTTGAACTTCTTAAAGGGACAGTTCAAGAGTCATCTAATATATTAATAATATTGAAAAAATAAGTCATACAGGTTGTTTGCTCTAAACCTCATGCATGTCTCCCTGTATTTTAATGGTAGGACCTTTGGATCCCATACTTCAACATAACCACAGACATCACTGCGTCCTCTATGAGGGTGCATACTGATGGTTAGCTCTTTAATTGAGTTCCGTCTTCTCAATGTCTCCTGTGATGGATATTAACATGTGCACTTTCTGTCAGGCTCTCTGTGGCGTTATGTGCGTGCCAGCATGTCACTTTCTGGGTACCTGCCCCCTCTGTGTGACCCTAAAGATGGACACTTACTCATGGATGGAGGCTACATTAATAACCTACCTGGTTAAGTGTATACAGCAGTTGTACTCATTGAACAATTTTCAACAAGATGTAAATGTTTTTAGTTATACTTGTGACATTAATCATTCACTTTTGTGTGTAAAGCTGACACAGCGCGCTCAATGGGTGCCAAGTTGGTGATTGCCGTTGATGTTGGCACTCAAGATGAGACCGATCTGACCAACTATGGAGACTCTTTGTCTGGATGGTGGCTGCTGTGGAAACGCCTGAACCCACTAGCAGAAAAAGTGAAGGTTAGTGGTGGTCACTGGGATTATAATAACCATGGGTTAACTATATGTGTGCAAAGATTCGCTTAATAGGACTAGGTGTTATAATCCCAGTATTTCAGCACAGTTGAATTGCCCGATAGGACATTTCCAACACCTTATGCATGACGGGGGAAGCAGTCAAGAATATGAATAGAGGAAAGGAGGTCTGAGGTTTCACTGGGTTCGCCGGGTAGGCATCCTCTGTGTTTGGGGGATAAATGATTATAGAAATACATAGCATAGTTACCTTTCCTTGCTATTATCAGAGAGACATCTCATGAGTTGTGTGTCCCACTTTCATCACATCCATTATCCTGGGTATAAGATGTCTTTTGGTGAGGTGCTGCTGATAATGCCCTTTGTATGGTTCCCATCAATGCGACACATCATCAGTTGTGCACCTCAGCCTCATTGGGAGTTTCGGCCCTTTAGCACAAGACACCCTCAGCCAAGGGAGGCCCACCGCAGGTTGATCAGACCTGGGTGTGTGTCGCATTGTTACAAGGTCATCTGTCAGCCCATGCTGTCTCCATCCGCCTAAACCACAGCCATTGACTTCTTCTTTCTGCACCACTGGCCAGTTCTTGATTATCCTCCACTGGACCTGATTATTCTCCATAGAGTGACCTATTTGTCAGCTATGGTGACCTCTGCATTTAACCCGTCCAGTGAGAAGTGAACTCATGGACTGCAAGTTGTGAACACGTATACACCAGAAGCAGTGGGCAGCTGCAGCTCAAGGGCACCTCAGTTGTTACCCGCTGGCCCTTAGAATGCAATAACGAGAATCGAATTGAACCGGCAACCTTCTGGTCAAGTCCGACTCTCTAACCATTAGGCCTCCTGCCCTTCTCCAGACCTTTGGTATCACCTTCTTTTTCCGTGCCACAGCCATTAATAAGAGCCTGTATGGTATACCGTTGGGTCCAGGACCTGAAGCTGATCTTGCCCGTTTTACTGCACTCTCAGCTTCGCTCCATTTAGGGGGCCTTGTGTCCATCTGGTGTTCTGGTAGCTGAATTGGTGGCATGTCCTCTGGAATGGAGATTGGTTCCTGCCTCTGATTGTCGGAATACATTTTCCTTAGGTGTTCCTCAAGATCTGTTGTAGGATCTTTAAGGGTCCCAGTTTTCTCCTTGCTTAAGATGCTACTGACAAACTTGTTAGGATCTTTGTAGAAAGCGGTCCTGGTTCGCTCATTCTTATGTTTTTATTACGTCTTATGTTAGGTGCTGAACATGGCGGAAATTCAGACCCGGTTAGCTTACGTGTGCTCTGTGCGTCAAATGGATGTAGTGAAAGAATGTGACTACTGCGAGTACCTGCGGCCGCCCATCGACCGCTACGGCACACTGGACTTCGGCAAATTCGATGAGATTGCTGTGAGTAGCCCACCAAGCTTTAATTCAAGCATCTGTTATCTTTTGGCTGTAGTGATGGGTATTTTGTGTAGGAGGTTGGATACCTGCACGGAAAGACCGTGTTTGACGTGTGGTGCCGGAGCGGAGTGAGGGAGAAGATACTAAAAGACCAACATCAAGAGGAGTTTCACAAAACCAAAAACACTAATGTAAGAGGTGCAGAATGACACCACTTCTCTTAACACAATCCATTTAACTAAGGTGTGCACCTGGGTTCTCTGGGATTCAAACCCATGACCTTGGTGTTGCAAGTTAAGGTACAGAAATGATTTCAACATCATGTTCAGACCTCATTTTCTCATTATCTGACTCACAGGTGATGACCTGTCCCAATGCATCCTTCACTGATCTGGCTGAAATAGTGTCAAGAATAGAGCCAGTGAAGCAGGCTGTCGTGGATGGTGAGAGTGTTTGTATTTACCTCACAGATTATTTGTTTGTCTCTTGCAATCTTCCTCGTGGCCATTGTTGTACCTTTGTGTTGTTACTGACACAGAGGAGTCTGAGTACCAGACGGACTATGATGAAGATGCAGTGCTGTCAGACTTTGACCTGTCCAACCCAAACAGTGAACACAGTGATGATGAGGAGGAGCAGACAGCAGATACGCTTGACACAGTGAGACAACTAGAGAGATGATTTTTTACTTATTACAATGCTTACAATCATGTGAATACGTATGATTCTCCTCATCAAAACAGGAGGATGAAATGGAGATCAGACAGAGGAGACATAGAGCACCCAACCACACCAGCCGCCTTGGCACCTGACCTCAAATATCATCATTTGAATCAGTTTTTAGTTACAAGTTTAACTTTAGCTGTCTATTTTTTGCCTCTGAGGCCACTAATAATTTATTTAACTACGACAAAATACTGCCTGTTTTTCCTTTACTATCCGAGTCAATAATAAAAGTATTTTACATTTAATTTCTCATGCAAGTTGTCAATGCAATCACAACAGTCTGACTGTGTGTGAAAAGCTGTTTTAAGCTTAAATTAATAATCACTTTATAAAAAGGTTGTTTTTTAGATGTTTTAATATTTAAAAAATAGTTTACAATCTTAGAAAAGAACAAGAAGCTATGAAAATTAACCGTGAAGGATATTTTGATTCCAGTATTCACAGCAATTTATATGTAGTTACATCCCATATGCCGATGTAATGTGTGGTGGTGTTGCTCCTGTGCAGTGTTGGGTGTAACTGGTTACTAAGTAATTAGTTACTGTAATTTAATTACTTTCCCCTTGAAAAAGTAAAGTTTAATAATTACTCTTATGTTTTCTGTAATTGAATTACAGTTACTTTTGATGTAATTAAACTAAATACTTTGTGTAATATATGTGTGTGCAATAGTGGAATTGACATCAAAATTCAAAGTCTAACTTGTAACTTGTAAAATGTATAATTCTCACATCTGTCATACGTTGGTCAGTTAATAGAGTACTTTAAGTAGTTTAATATTATTTATTTGAATGAATTAAATAAGTTGTTTCATGTCTATCCTTGAATCACTTAATTAATCAACGTTGATGTACTTTTTGGACAGAGTAATTTGTAAAGTAATCTAATTACACTATTGAATATGTAATTATGTAACTAGTAACTAATTACTTTTTCAGAGTAATTTACCCAACACTGCTCCTGTGTGAGGATTATGAGCTAATCATGGATTGAATGAAGCTGTTCCTAGTCTCTCTCTAGTCTCATGTTATTTTGTCCATTAAAAATGAATTGTCTGAATCCTTCAGTCTTTGTTTAATACTAGATACCTGCAGTTATTTAACTAAGTTTGTACCGTTTACTAAACTGTGTGCAGCATTTTCTTATTAGACAACTTTTTTTCTTGCACATTCTTAATGCTGCAGACTAAATTGAAGAGCTCGTACTGGATGTTATGGGACAGTCTATATTTGCATTTAAAGGATTAAAAAGGAATCAATAGAGGGAGATTTTTTTCTGTTGTTATAAGTCCTATCTTGTGTACTCATTTATTTTATGTGCTGTTCATATGGCATATGAATCCAACAATGCAGATAAAACCTCTCAAGGTCAAATTTGTTTTCGAGCACCTTGGACACATGGAAGTAATATTAAAGGAATGTTTGACCTTCAAAATGAAAATTCTGTAACTATTTACTCACCCTCTTGTCATTTCAAACTTGTATGACTTTCTTTCATCTGGCAAACACAAAAGATATTTTGAAAAATGTTGTCACGCAGGTTTAAAATGACAACAGTGTGAGTAAATTATTACAGAATTTTCATTTTGATGGTGAACGATTCCTTAAAAAAATATATTTTTATTTTAGTGTTAAGATAAAAAGCACTATCGTTTACTATTAACAATTAAGTTACATTTGTTCTGAGTATCTGTAAACTGATGTGTGTCTTTATTTTAGGATAGAGTCATATATGGTCTGCGGAGAAATATTATATAAGTATCATCGCATACAAATCTGTGAAAAAACGTGGGATGGATACAAATAAATGAAGTGTTCTCCTGTGCTGTAGAGGGCGCTCTCTGCTGCGCTAATGAAAACGAACACGTGCAAATTATTTTGGGTAAGTATAAGGCCTTTAAGACTTAGAATACAGTGATTCGGTCGTTTGCGCTACTTTTATAAGAGTTGTTCTGTGCATTTGGTGCAGTGTTAAAATATAATCATAAAATACAGATTTGGAGTGACACGAGGGTGAGTAGATGATTTTTTCATCGTGTTTGTAGGCTACTTTTTTTGTTTGTTGTTATGATCAATTGAGTGTTTAGACTTAAGGGAATTGTTCACTTTCAACATACATTTTCATGATAATTTACTCACCCCTGTTGTCATCCAAGATGTATATGTACTTTTTTCTTTAGTCGAAAAGAAATGAATGTTTTTGATGAAAACATTCCAGGATTATTCTCCATATAGTGGACTTCAATGGACTCCAAACGGTTGAAGGTCAAAATGACAAGTTGCAGTGCAGCTTCAAAGAGCTTTAAAGGAACAATCCACTTTTTTGGGAATAGGCTCATTCTCCAACTCCCGCAGAGTTAGTTAATAAGTTGAGTTTTACCGTTTTGGAGTCTATTCAGCCGATCTCCGGGTCTGGTGATGGCACTTTTAGCATAGCTTAGCATAGATCATTGAATCCAATTAGACCAATAGCAGGGCGTTTAAAAAATGATCAAAGAGTTTCAATATTTTTCCTATTTAAAACTTGACTCTTCTGTACTTATATCGTGTGCTGAGACCGGCCGGAAAAGGATAAGTTGCGATTTTCTAGGCCGATATGATTAGGAACTATACTTCCATTCTGGTGTAATAATCAAGGAAGTTTGCTGCCGTAACAAATTGAGGGCTGCACAATTAATCGAATTTTAATCACGATCACGATTTTGGCTTCCCACGATCAAATTCGCGTGATCGAGCGATATTTAAAATGCGTCATTCATTTACGCTTTGTATTAAAGTTTTTTTTTTTTTTTAAAGCCAGTCTAGCGCGCTGTAAAGCCGCTGTCTGATCACGTGCGTCCATGCACCAATCGGAGTTGTTCCCTGCAGCGCGCAGCAGCTCAGTCAGTTTCCAGATGTAGACAGTCACAGACAGAAGACAGAGTAGCGTGAGGAAAATATACCACAACAGATAGCAGGCTATAATCTATCTTAACAAAGAAAAAATGTCTAACGTAGCAGAGGGAGCGGCCGAGGGGCTTGTCCCGAGAATCGGATCGTCATCCATTGTGTGGAAACATTTTGGGTTTCAGGCAAGTGACACAAAACAAGAACAGGTCATATGCAAAGAGTGCCATAAAGTTGTTTTGGCACCACAAAGCAACACAACGAACCTCTTTAACCACTTAAAAAAACACCATAAAGTTCAATACGATGAATGTATGAGGGCCAAGAAATGCGTTGCAAAGACTAATCATCCCACAACATCAACTCAGACATCCATCGAAGCGAGCCTCTTTAGCGCATCACCATACCCATCCACCTCCCAAAGACACAGTGAAATAACGAATGCAGTCGCATTTCATTTGGCTAAAGACATGTGCTCAATAAACACGGTGACAAACGAAGGCTTCAAATTCTTGGTCAACACTCTGGATAAACGATACGTGATCCCCTCGCGTAATTATTTTTCAAAGGTGGCACTACCTGCGATGTACAGAAAACGCAGAGGGGAAATAGAGCGTGATCTTGCTAATATAAAGTACTTTGCAACTACAACGGATCTGTGGTCAAGCAGGACAATGGATCCGTACATGAGTTTGACAATTCATTACATCGATGAGGATTTTGCAATGCAGAGTCGATGCTTGCAAACATCTTTTTTCCCGCAAGATCACGGGAGAGTCAATTGCACAGGGCCTGAGGGAGGCGATGGCCTCTTGGAGCTTGCAGGAGGATCGGCTTGTCTGCATTACAACAGACAACGGAGCTAATGTGGTGAAGGCAACTTCTCTAAATAATTGGACTAGGCTTCAGTGCTTTGGCCACAGACTCCATCTAGCAATAGGTGAGTAAAAGTTATATTAAAAAAATATTTAAAGAATTGTATATTAAGTAAAATAAATATATATTAAAGAAAAATTACAATAATTGTATATTAATTAAATATATATAATTAATTGAAATAATATGCTATTTGTGATTATTAATTGGAGTTGATCAGTACTTATTTTGCTAATGTGTGTGAATATGTTACTGATAATAACAATAGTAGCTTAATATAACAACAACTGTTATTTCTGCTAGTGTTAAGAAACCAAAACCAAACAGTTTTACTCATGTTGTTTGACATAAGATTTAACTAACTTTAATCTTGAACAATATGATTCGGGTTGTTTATCAAATCTGTGGTTTAATTTTACATATGATTTGACTTGTTCATGTTCTTTTTTAGAGAATGCAATGAGAGATCCTCGGATTGATCGAGCAGTGGGTCTCTGCAAAAAGCTGGTAAGCAGTTTCTCTTACAGCTGGCGACGTAAAAAGCAGCTGACGGAGGCACAAAGAGAACTGAAGCTTCCAGAGCATACACTGAAGACTGAGTGTCCCACAAGGTGGGGATCAAGGCAAGCAATGATTGCACGAGTCCTGGAGCAGCAGAGGGCGATTTCTCAGGTCTTGTCCGATGACAGAAAAGCCAGACACCTCATCCCTACCTGGCAGGACACAGATGTCCTTGAGGCCATAAACAAATCCCTCAGCCCTCTATTGGAATTTACTGATGCGCTTTCCAGTGAGACGTGTGTCAGCGTTTCCTTTGTGAAGCCAGTCCTCCACCTTTTCAGATCCTCCATCTTGAAAGTGAACGATGATGAGACAGACCTAACCTGCACCATCAAGACAAAAATCCTGAGCTATCTGGATGAAAAATACAATGACCCTCTGACACAAGAACTGCTTGATATGGCTTCTGCGCTAGATCCACGGTTCAAGCTCAGCTACGTCAGTGAGGACAATGTTGCACCAATTCATGCCAGACTGACTTCTGAAATGGCGAGGACTGCACCTGCAGCCATGGCTGTAAGTAAATGTATATAATTGCAGAATATATGATAAATTAATGCTTTTAAGTGGATTAAAATGATATGAAATCCAGTGGCTTAATGTAATGTCTGGAAATGAGTGTTGAATATGTTTAGATTATTAGGGCTATTTATTAATCATATCTTATTTACTCTTCAAGGAGATGGGCCCAACAACTGATCCCCATGGTGAGACTGCTGAGGATGCACCCACTACAAAAAAGAAAAAGACCTTGGGGAGTTTCTTCAAGACTGTTGAGGGAGCAGCGGCAGCCACACAAAGACTCAGTCCTCTCCAAGAACAACAAGCTATATCTTCTGAGCTACAGTCGTACCTACAATCAGGTAACCTAGACAGTGAGGAGGACCCGCTAGACTGGTGGAGGGAACATCAGAGACTCTTCCCACGTCTCTCAAAACTGGCAAAGAAATACTTGTGCATCCCGGCTACAAGTTCTCCCTCTGAGAGGGTGTTCAGCACAGGGGGGAATGTGGTGACCTGCCTTCGCTCATCCCTCAAGCCAGAAAATGTTGACAGGCTAGTGTTTCTTTCCAAAAACCTGTAAACTACAGTACTCTTTTCGGCATTGTTCTTCTGCCTTGAAATGTTCTTATTTGGTTACATTCTGTTATGGAATATTTGTTTCTTATTGATTGTATATTTTATTTTTAGTTTTATTCACATCCATTATGCAGGTACAACTTAAGTTTATATTTTGCTTCCTAAAATATATTTACACATTGTAAAATAGTGCCCTGTTGAAGTTTTGCTACATTTTCTTTATTGTTTTAATTTATTTTTATTTATTCTTTAAGGAGATTCACTGAATTTTGGTGAATAAGAGGACCTATTTTATTTTGATGCACATATCTGTACATTAGCAGGAATGTTGCACAATATGGATGTGAAGGCAGTAAATGTAATTAGCTTGTGTGACAATAAAAAATTGTTTTGGTTAAAATCAACAAATAATCGTGCTAATTAATCGTGATCTCAATATTGATCAAAATAATCGTGATTGTCATTTTGGCCCTTATCGTGCAGCCCTACGTAACATGCAGACTCAGTGATATCACGCTCCTTGTGGAAGCAGTTGGTCACGTTGGATATGATGACGCAAGTTAGCCTATTTCCACATGCGCTGCGTGATATCACACTGCGCCTGCTCATGTTACAGCAGCAAACTTCCTTGATTATTACGCCGGAATGGGAGGCGGGAAAATGAGTCTATTTGTCAGTTTTTTGTTAAAAAAGGTAATTTCTTGTGTGTATCCTGGATTCCGCCTACGTCAAGCGTGACCTTTTCAACGTAATTACGTAATACATCTTAAATATGAAGACAGGATGCTATGTGGGGTAATATCTTTTTTCATGGGTAGCATTAAGTGATATTTTTAATGCTTTACTAGCAACGACGCCACTATTTAACCATAGGTAGACACTTGTCAATTCTAGTGCCTTTTATATGAAATGTTAAAAATTATTAAACCTGTGTTTGATGTCTGAGAAATGGCACTTGTTGGTGAAATAGATGAAGGTTTTGGATTAACACTGGAAGTAATTAAACCCCACACAGACTTCCTTCTGTGGCTCACCACTCACCTGGACTCTCATTTGGCACCTTTTAGCAGTCAGACACACTTTGCTGCTTATAGACCTGCATGTAATTTACTGTAATGTGCTGGTCAGACCTCCCCTTTCTGATTTGGTTGCTTTAGGTTGTAACTTGTAAGTTTCCATATGGGTTCAAGCTAAACATGCGGCAAACACATTTTACGATCTGTAATGGTAAACTGATGGACATTACTTACCCAGCCTTCCGGACTCTAGTTTATATGCTGTTGTAAAATTCAGTTCTGAGAGAAGAAACGCCAGTCTAGACGCAAAGTGGGAAGACTGAAGTATTAATTGACTGCAGACATAAAACTTCTACCAGGCTCTGTTTATTTAAATAAGCAAAGTTAGGTTTTCAGCCGGATCTAATGGTGAGGTTACAAATTGCAACCAACTACTTACTCCACCCCTCCCTTTCAAAGCACTACGGTGGCTAAGATGTGGTTTTGTTGCATTTTCGCTTCTTTGCCGAAGAAGATACTGTATTACACTTCTGTACAGTGATGAAATTAAGGCAGTCATGTCTGAATATCTATCTTTGTCTTTAATAATAATTTTTGTTGTTTTTTATTTTTATTTTTAATTCATGAACTTTTTTTTTTTTTCAATATGTATAGTTTTGATTTTATTTAACATAAATTCAAAATATCTTGGTTGCTGTTATGTCCACCTTTATTACTGTCTTGTGTGAATTATGCATTTTGAAAAGTTTTCCATGTATTTTATGATTAAATATAAAGCCATAAAACTTCACATAATAATTATACATAATAAAGTATCATTATTTTTATGAGAATATGTTGCAGGACAGTGCCACTCTTCTTTATCACATACCATAAGTCAACATACTGCCTGCACCTGTTCCTCACATTTGGCTTCACAAGTCTTTTGTTTTTTTCCGCTAGGTGGCAGCACACTCCAGATTAATTTGTTGGGATAAGCTCTCTGTGTCTGGACATCTGGACTCCCGCCAGCACAGCTCATGCACCCTGTCTCACCTCAATCCCTCTCCCACCCCTGATCTATTCAATCTCAGAGGATATTAGGTCTTTTTGATTCCTCGTGACATTTCTAACACCCGTCAGAAGCATGGGGGATGGTACCAGTGAGGGAAAGAGGGACTGCTTTGTGTTCACTTAATTACAGCGCTAACATTTCTGTCTCTATATTAGGTTTGTTTCACCATCCATACCATCTCCCGTCAGAACCTTCAAATCCCCCTCCACACACACACACACACACACTTCACCATAGTCCTGTTATACAGAACATTCTCCTAGAGGAAAAACTGAACATCAGTCAGGTTTAGGGTGGACAGACTTTGACTTATGTTCCATACATGCGTACAGGATATAGGTATGGGAGCATAAATTCAAGAAGTTCATGTTTTCATGTCTGATCTGCATATGTTTATGCTTTGGTTTGGCATGCGTCACATTTTTCATATGTAACCTATGGGTCGCTAGAGGAATTCAGGCCATTCTTATAGACCTTGATATATATTTCCTGCTTTCGAGTGCTCAAAGTTTTCCAAAGGAAAAGTGGAACATTTTAATCCGTGTCAAATAATGGCCTGATAGAGAAGAACTTTTCCACCTGGGATATCTCTACCCACCCTCTTTTTTATTCTTTTGTGTAATAGCCAGGATCTGTCAGGTTGTGTGTTCTTCATTTTATGAGGAGATGTATTACGGCCAAGTGAGCTGATTTTGCATTATAATTAAGTGGGATCAAATCTTTCCAAACATTTAAAAACATTGTATAGGATAAAGAACACCCAGGTAGCTCTGCCAACCTTAAACACACGCACACACAAAAGTCTCCTTTTCTCTGCAAATCCTTGTTTTGAGAAGCGTTCAATGTTTGCACCCGGAGCTCCATTACAATGGAAGTTACTGCCAGGAGTGTTCATTGGAGGCACTATTAGAAGCAATAAAAAGTGTGTTTAACCAGATGAAAAGAAGTAAATAGATATCCCAGGAGAAATTTAGTGAACTTAGCTGCAATAGTAAATAAACATGGGGAAAAAATTAAGTGGCTCCATTTATTCGCTCGGTTGTGGGAGAGGCAGAGATAAAGACTGTAAGATAATCAAGTAGCAAGATAAACAGAAAAAAAGAGCTTAATAAAAAGACCCTTGATGCCGCTCCCCCTCCCCTCTTGATTTCTTTTCAAGCCAAGATTATTTTCAGCTCTCACACTGCAAGATTTATATTAACCCTGAAACGCTCCAGTGTCTGGTTGGCACTGCTTTGCACCTGCTTCTTTTAAAAATGCCATGGGTGGATTGAACAGAAAGTGTTGACATGTCACATGTGTCGCTTACCATAACTTTTTTTCTAGAGTCTCTGAGTGTTTGCTTAGACTGTTCACCAGCGTGTGCCGTGTTGTGTTTTGAATGTGTGTGTGTCCACCTGGTGTTTCATGCTCTTTGGCCAACCACCTTCATTAGCTTTTGTGCCTAGACCACTATTTTCCATTACGATTGGCCATTTTTCGGGACAGATCACTCAAACGGTGACACCACCTGCAGATGTTGGCCGTTTGTGAGATCGATGCCTACTGTCCGCGCTTTGCTTATTTCTCTGGCTGTAAGGGGGTCCATAAAGCAAAGTCACTCAACCTTAGATATATATGAGTGGCGCTGGAGCCCGTCCTGCCTGCTGAGCCAGGTGTTTAGCTTGGACATAGACCGCAGCTTTGTGGTTTTGAAAAATCTCTTGGTTCTTCGTTTTTATAGGGCTAGAAGAGAGGTTAGAGTAAACTGTGTTCCCATCTTTCTCTGTCTTTGCCCTGCTCTGGATCCTATCCAGGCCATACATGTGCTTTGTCTTTTGGAGGGGGGTTTTGTCAGGTGACTTTTTAAGCCGTTTGAAGTATAAGCATGTGGCGAGGCGAGACCGAGTGAGAGTCTGTGGTTTTGGTTATAATTTAATAAAAAGTCACCGAAAATAAAGCTTGGTCATCACAAGTTGCTTTGGCTTTAAATGCTACTTTTCCTCTTTTAAGACCAAAATCGTTGTGTATTTTGCAGACCTGCACACTTGCTTTTGTCTGTTTTCTGGGCTCCGTTTCAATTTATTATAGTGCTTGAAATCAGTAACGATGAGAGGTTATGCTGTATGTTAGGTAGACTGTCCATTATGATGTAAAAGGCCTTTAACTTAAGTCTTATTTAAAGAGTAAACGATTGAACAATTGCTAATAACAGAAGTGATTATAGTTTTTTTAAAATTGTAAATTTCTATATAAGTTTGAAGAATAAGCTGTGCCTCAAATTGTGTATATATTGTGCATATACTGTATATTTTGACAGCTATATTATATTCATTTAAACAGTTTGGCTTGAAAATCTATGACTTGTTTTTTACCAAAGTTTGGTTTAAATGAAAAGAACAATTGTTAAGATGTCTTATGAAACCTTTTTCTCAGGTGAAATTTCCATTCACTGTAATCCTTTTGCCTATAGGAGAAAAGATTGTGACCTAAGATCTATTTGGATTGGCTCTTTAGTATGTATATACTTTAATTTTAACTAGTATTTAGTTTGTTTGTATTAAATGCAATCAGTATTATGTTTCTAAAATCATTTTTACCATCTATCTGTTTCGTGTTTCAAACTTGACCAAGTTTTCACTGGAGGAGCAGAGAGGGGGGGAGTGAGGGGACAAACTGGGCTGGGTGAAAAAAAAACCCTAGACGGACTACGAGACTCAAGGCGACTATAAAACGGCTTTCTTGCCCATTGTGTTGATGCAGACAAGAAATATACCGTTACGTACAATAAGAGACGGAGATGGAGGAGTGAGGCGGGACCGGTTCGCGTAACTCATAAGAAACGTTTGTCTGGCAAAGAAACTTTGTGGAAAGAGCGCAGAGAGATTTATTTGTGCCGGTGACATCCCTCTTAAACATCTATTATTTTAATGCTCAGGAAACTGTAAATTCAGAAATTAGTCTTGAAAGTCGCACATCTCTCGTACAATTTTTAAAATAAGCGGGACAGTATTTCGCTGACTGTAATGGGAGCGTGTGACGGGCGCGCCGTGTCCTCGGTGTACCGGAGATCTTTCCTCTCGTGGACGCCGCTGGTGCTGGTCCTGTGGCTGACGTGCGTTCAGGGGACGTGGGGACCCGGAGCTTTCAAGTACCAGATACTCCACAAAGACACGTCGAAAAGGTAAGCTGTGTTATGGCATGACAGACGTTTCCCGATGGGTAGCCTGCAGTGTAGTTTCATCACTTTATTAGCTTAGCTACTTTTCGATTGATAGCTGATATTTAAACTTTCTATCGGCGGAAAAAAGCACGGGCAGGAGGCAAACAGAGTTAACGTTACTTTTACCTTGTTTAGTTATAATATCAATTTGAGGTAAAAAAAAAAAGCGCATTTATAACTTTAGTCTAAAATGTCACTATTTTAAATAGCGTAACTTTAGGTTTGAATGTAGGTGAATGCTAAACATTGAACTGCTGCAAGCTCTTTTACGCATGTTTGTAATCAATTATATCCGCTAGTTTGTGTTTTTACCCTCAGTGCCGATTTCCCATTTCAACACCTAACGAGCGCTATGAGTCTGACAGTCTGTTTCCTATTTCCTGTGTGGAGGAAACGCAGTTCTCTGTCCTTACCTTGTCCTTGCTTTAAAACATGCGCACAATCTGCAGTCAGGGTTCGTTCAAACTTCAGTTCATCCATTCAATACCACACGACCTCTGAACGGTGAGTGTGAGGAACTGAGACTTATTCTTCAATGCTTTGTTTTATTAGCAATTCTAAAAAGCAATTCGTTAAAAACAATTGTTATTTATATGTACAATATTTTTTCCGATCCCTTAAAATTAGATAACAGATTCAACATGTCACCTTATTTCACCAAAATGCAATGTCCCACTATCTTCATTTAAAAATGTACTTTGTGCAAGTGGTTAGTTGTGGGGGTTTCTCTCAAGTATGTGTGCAGGTGTGGATGAGGTCTTTGCTGTTCATGCTGATGGTTCGATCTTTCGTCCCCCTCTTCTTGTCAGTCAAACCAATGAAGCAGACAGTGTTTTCTAAACACGTGCAGCTGTCTACATGCTGGGAGAGAGAGGTTTATTATGATGCAGAGAACAGGGCACAGACCTCTTTGAAATGCCTTTGATGAGAATTGTCTCAGAGCTTTAGATATACATTTACGCATTTGGCAGACCATTTGATCTAAAGTGCAGTAGTACATTGCATTCAAGATTGACATTTTATCAGTAGGTGTGTTGTGTTCACTGCGCTGCTAAAGTGATTCTCGTTCAGCTCAGCTAGAGAAACACTGTATAAAGTCTGTATTTATAGTTAATGTAAGATTATGATATAAACATTTACAATTACTCATTATTCATTACTCGATATATTACTTATTTAGAGCACGTAAATCATGTATAGCAGCTCGTTGTAAACAGTGGAAATATGCAGTTCTTTCTCTAAACAACTATATTTCTATCTGATCTGATTTTTGAATTTGTTGATATACCCTAAACCCCGAAAACCCAAACTCATTGCCATCACAATAGATACAGCATCTACTTTTGACAACCAGAACCAACTTTCCCGCATCAGAGCACACAGAAGCCATTCAAACTATATCATAAAGCATCAGTGTGAGGAGCTGTAAACTCATGAGCTCCTGCCATAAATCATAATTAACCCTGTCCAACATCTTGACCTTCCCACTACCAAACCCATTTTTACATGCTTCCCAGACAATACCCATGACATAATTGTCCTGAGAAAAGCCCCTCATGAATATCTGTCTAATAGTGGCTGTACAGTTGGGGGTTAAGTCAGTAACTGCTTCCTGTTCTGCTCGGCTTCAGTGCCCCGAAGAGCAGCGCTCTGGGTGGGAGACTCGGCCCCATAGGGACCTTAAGCTGCTGACCCATCAACACATACCTCCACCCTCATTCTGCCTCCTCCAGAAGACAAGAGGGGTGTCTCTTTGTTCCTTAAGTGTTGTTCAGTGGGTAAATTGTCTTATTCACTTTTATTTGTTTTGCTCTTCATTGTAAACCCAGTGAAAATGGAACAACGGTAAAGTATAGATTTATTAGATCTGATATATCTTTGCCGTAATCTGCATTGCTGTTTCAAGCTGCATCTCCGTCTTGTTTTCATGTGACAGTTTTACTTGTTCCAAAGATTCTCTAAAGTGAAAACAAATGCATAAAAGGCATGCGGCAGCACCCTCACTGACAGTCCGATATAAATCAAGTCTGTCAAACAGAATGAAACTCAGATCAGTGATCTCAAGAGTTTCATTGTGAGGATGAAGTTACTTTCGGAAAGGATACACCGAGCACCTTGATGATGTTTGAGAGTTTGTGTGTGTGCAATCACTTATCCACATCATCCCCTTCAGCACTGCTTATCCCATGGGGCTGGTTCTTAAGTTTGACTTTGGAGATCGACTCTCTCCCTCTGGCCTTTGACCTGTTCTTTGAACATCTCAGGACTGAAGAAGGTTCCGGTGTATTTCTTCCATTCCTCGTTTTTCTTTCTTTTTTGTCCTTTTTAGTGCTTTTTGATGCTTTCTTTCAGCACGTCATTAATCTTCTTCAGGCCTTTCTGTTTTGCCCACTGTTGGAGGCCATGAACACGGTCTTAATTGGGTTATCTTACCCCCAGCGTCTCCCCGGAGGGCTTCATTACTGACGCAATGATGAAATGCTCTCGTTCCAAGCCCTCCCGTCCAGCTGCCACATCTTTCTATTGTCTTCTGTTTCAAACTTGATTTATTTTCCTCCAGAGTCTGTAATCTTTAGAAATCTCATGTTCTGCGTGAGCTGAGAACTTCAATAGCATGCTTTAAAAGTGATCCTATATGTAAAAACCCAGCTGAAGTAATTGTTTTGAGATTTACTGTTTTCTACATAAAATCATCATAAATAGTGTAAAACAAAACATTCTGTGAAAATATAACCTCGCTATCTTTAATATTGACTGAATAATTCTGCGGACACACTAGACTTTTCGTTCCACTTCCATTTATACGCATGAGAGTGCGCCAAACCAAAGTCCGCTGCATAGCAAAATTTAAATTTGGTGAACTCTGAACTGCGAATTTGCATCACGTGAATGTGTGAGACCAATAGAAGATCGAGATCATTTTTGCAGCACCTTCCGAACGAATTTCGCATGTTCAAAGTCTAGTGAGACCGCGGAATGAAGCCACGTCAAGATTGAAATCATCATACATATCAAAGTTTAAAATCAAAGTTTCTAATCTCATAATTATATTGTGAGACGTTAGTCTGAATTTAACAGACATGGTCACAAATGTAGCACATTAGCAACCTCAACTTTTCGCTTGCTTACAACAAGACAGTCCCATGATCTTTCCTCCAGTTTTCATATATACTGTATGTGGGTTTTACTCCTTTTGTTTTATTGGCCTTGGCGTGTTTGCCGCTCGCAAAGTTGTGCGCGGTCCAACCCTGTGCGATTCCTGCCATCCTTTTCTGATTTTACTCGTCCTCCCCCCTTACGTTCTCTGCTGTGATCCGTGGACATGGCGGAGTTATTTATTAGGTTTCTGGTCCCTCGTGTGCATGTGAAGAAAAGAGCTGGTCCTTCTAAGTGTTGGCCAAGTGCATGATGATGCCAGTGAAATGTAGCATTGCTGGGCTGTTGAAAGCCTTCACACCTTTTAGCCTGACTTACATTACCTACCGCATATCTGAGACACAATGAAGCTAAAAGCAGCACTGCAGATTCAATGAGGCTTTGAGTGTAATGTACTTGAACTGGTCAGAGAGTCTTCTGACATGTTTTACTATGTGCGGTATATCATACTGTACAAGCAGCATAACAATAAACAGTAGTGTTATCGTGATGAGATGTGTGAAGGAGAGATCATAGATTGAAGGGATAATTGTCTGTAAGTAGTGCTCATCTTCTTCTAACCCACGGTCTCTCCCTGCCCTTGAGGCTTCGGTCTGGATCAAAGCTGCATTTTGCTTCTCTGTGTTCAGAAAGCAGCCGAGGGGTCGGTTCCCACTCAAAGGCTTTTGTGCTGTGTGTTCTCTATAAATCCTCTCATTAGTTCATATAGCGCTGGACCTTTTCCAGACTCATCCCATTTTTCTGATGATCTGGAGAATGACGTGCACTGTGCGCTTTTTTAAACCTAGAGAAATGTGTGGTGGGATACTAGACCTGATGCGGTTTTCTTTTTTCTGAACAGTTGGTTTAATTACTGCATTAAGAGAGCACTTTTGGGAAAAGTACAAGATCAGATTTGATACCATGTCTGGATCAGATGAGAGGAGGAGGAAATGAGCGGATGAACAAATCTCTCAGTTCATCGTGCTGCTGTTGTGATTTGGAGGCGGTGTGGGAACCGTGATCCACTCTGGATCTTTATCTTCTCATTGCTCAGATGGTGCCTCCTACTAACTGTTCATGTGACTGCTGGGCACAGTGACTGTTTGACTTAAGAGGTCAAGTTTTGACTGGTTAGCATAGCCCAGTTTGTTCTTCTTGTTAGATGCTGTAACTTCAACATCTGATTTCAAAAAGCATCTTTCGCTATAGACAGCAATTTAAAAGTAGTTGGATCTGACCAAATAGCATATTTCGCTAGCAAAACATATATGTTCAGTATATACAGACGTGGGAAAAAAGTAAGACACTATTTCAATTTTCATTTAATCAGCATTTCTAGATTTATTGTGGCCATTCTAATCCTGTGTCTGTTGAATTTCAACAAAATCAAACCTAAGGATTGACAAAGTCATCCAACAGCAATGTAAAGCATGACAAGATACATGAAAAATCTATTTGATTAATCAGATTAATTCGATTTTTCTTAATACATATACAAATGTTAGTGTTGTATTGCTTAAAAGTGAATATTAACTTTTCTTTAAATAGTTTTCTTTGCAGTATTTGAGGTCTGAAAAAATACACAGCATCTTTTCTGTTATTTTGACATGTTTTTCCAGTTTTCATTTCTTGCAAATCAATGCAAATATGACAATATTTTTATTTGAAAGTATTGTTAGTAGTTCACAGAATGAAACAAAAAGAAAATATGTTTTATTTAAAATAAAATAAAATAAAAAATATCAGGCAAAAAAATATTTTGAAACTGTCTGTTAATTATTTCTGCAGCTTTATATAGTGTATAGGCTAAATATTAGTCGTATGTTGTACTGAAATTTCAGTTTGACATTGTAAGTTGGTTAAACTTTACAATAAGGTTGTATTTGTTAACATGAGTAAATTTACTAATAAATTAACCGAACAACAAGCAATATAGTTTTATTATAAGTAGCTGTTAACAATTTTGATTAAAAAAAAAAACGTGCTAGTCAATTCTGAAGTTAACATATAAACAATAAGGCCGCTTCTCAATTCCAAGAACGCAGGGAACGCACTTGTGTTCATGCGGAGACCGGTCTTGCGAGGCATCCTCGGAAGAATGAACTTGGATGAACGCGCCGCAGTGACTTCTGGGACATCAGGCGGGTTCCGTATATGCACGCAAGGCTGCATTCGATGCCTACTAAGAACACATTCTGGTACTTTCATCCATTCTCTGTTCTTCTGTACGTGGAGCGAGAACACGAGGACACAAGATTACTAGTAAGTTTTATACAGGTGCAAAAAATTATTTTGGACCATTCGGACCTTTTTTTTCCAAGGAAAAACAGGGCCAGTGCATAAATATAAAAACACAATTTTCACATTGCAGTGTAGACAGGGAAAACTGAGATATTGGAAAACAATGACGTATTTGTTTAGTCATGTGATCCCTTTCCCAAAGAAATAATTGGTTTTAGGGATATGTTTAAGTTTTGGGACAGAAATAAGGTTTGGGCTTGAATTGGTTTATTGGAGTCTTTGCCAACAAACCACGTTGCTCCAGTTACATTTCCTACTTGGTTAAATTATGTTTAGTGTATTCAAACATGGCAGCTGGACACTTCCTTGCATGTATTGCCTGAGCAACAGTTTGCCAAATGGCAAATCATTGATTTTAAATGTAATCCTTTTTGCACACTTGTTTACGAATTGTGGATGCTTGTTCATGTATTTCTGTATTTCTTAAAAGCATATGATTATGGATTTAGATTCCATAACTAGCGGTTTACAAAAATAACCCCGGTCTGTGGCCAGACTGACTTCTGTCTTTGTGTATCCAACAAGTGTGTGTGTTGGCTGGGTTTGGACAGCTGGACAAGTAGTGATCGGATAAGTCAGTGGTTACCCCAATTCTGCTTCTCGTCTCAGGAGGGCATGGAATCCACCTTAATTCATAGGCTTTAGAAACGTCTGGCAATACTTGAAGCTGGTTTTCACAGTTTAAGCCAGTTCTGGGAATAGACTGAAACATGTATGTTATGAGCTGATAATGTGCGAGCGTGGAGATTATTCATGTGAAACCTGATGTTGACCTCCTATGATGAAACAATTACACACATCTGTTATGTATGCACTTTCGTGTGTAACCATTTATTGTTAAAAATAGTCACAAAACTGTCAATTCCTGAAATGTCCAAAGCATTTCATTTACAGTATATGTAGGGTTTAAAGTTTATCAACACGCACACAACGCCATATATAGACATTCAGTACTAATACAGGCAGATTGATGCTAATTATTTAGCATGTACTGTTTTCCCGTTTTCCCGGTGTGTGATCGTAGCCGCGTGCACATCGAGCGGTTTATAATAACCACAGAAGTATTAGATATAATGACCACCATATGTTACACATGCAGTAACTCGCTTTGAATTCTGCTCCACATCTCCTTGACTTATGTTTGTTCAACTTGAGGCATAATAGTTCATACAAAGGTCTGTTTGAGGTGAATTTATCAATGGCTCTTTGTTTCAAGCCCTTCTGTGCGAAAATCATGAGGGAACTCAGGGGGAAAGAGATCTGATTGGTGTTTCTCCTCAAACCCACGTTCATTCCTTTCTTTTGTGACTTCTGGCATATGCGGCGTAAGCCTGGGCTTGGGCCGCGCAGCTTTGTTTTGGTTCTCTGCGTTGCTTTTCCCAGCCGTCGTCTGCTCTAAATCAGCCTGGATTTGCCACTGGCTTCCCAATTAGAAAGTTCCCCGTTATGTAGGGCACGTTTAATGATAACCGTGGCAAACTTTCCAGATGACTTTTATCTCCCAGGTCTGCTTCTCTTGCCTGCATTTTCCACTTAACAATAAGAGCGTGACTGAAACCATACCTGGAGCCCATTTCTGTGTCAGGTCTGAGAAGCTGTCCTGCGTGGATTCATGTTTTGGGGCAGTCGGGCTTTTATATATAAAATGAAAACAGAAGCGTATTACTCTGAATAAGCTTTTCAAAACAGAGGGACATTTTCAGGAGAGGCTAAACTCTTTCCTAGGCAATTTTGAAAGATTACTGGGGTTTAAAAACAGCGGATGAAAGTAAATGTCTGCCTGAATGAATCGAGCATGCTGACAGCGCTGTTTATTTGCTACTTTACATAGAAATAAAGGCCGTGACTGAATATAAACACAACCCAGCTCTATTTCAGTACATTTTGTGCTTAGTTAAACCAGATTGGTGTTTTAAGTGAATAAGACGCAGGTTTTTGCGCTGAATTAAAACGCTTTTGACATTTTCGACCACCAGTGACTCATTTTAAGCTCGTTTTATATGCAACTCAAAATGTTTTGCAGCTTTTTCGACTGATAGAAAGCAGCACAAAAGAGCCAGTCTTCTCCCGGGGACTAAAGCATTTTGGCTCGAGTTTTTAAAAGCTGCCTTAAATCTAGCCAGAGGAACCTACAGTCACTCGCCCATCCCCTCCGTCCCCCTCCGTGACTTGACCCGCTTGTAGTCCTGCGGAAAGAATAAAAAATGGGGCGGATGTGTATTGATAGTGAAAGACCGCTAAGTAAACATCGCTGACAATACTCTCCTGCCGGGCTCACGGGCCATTTAACCTCCGTAAACACCATAAAGTGCTTTGAAAAAGCACGGGGAGACCGTAGAAGGACTGAACCACGCAGGGTTTCTTCAGACGTCCTGC
Organism: Triplophysa siluroides; assembly: GCA_006030095.1. Classification (NCBI taxonomy): domain Eukaryota; kingdom Metazoa; phylum Chordata; class Actinopteri; order Cypriniformes; family Nemacheilidae; genus Triplophysa; species Triplophysa siluroides. Next base: position 5,393,994 of record VCII01000101.1, on the reverse strand, counting down.
AGAGAACACTAAACACCGATCACTTTTAAGTGTGTGTGTGTGGGTCTTCTTTCAATTTTTCTGTTGGATTCGATTTTACGGCCAGCTGTGGTGGTTTGGACTTGCGTTGTTATTCTTATGTCATCAGAAGCATCCAATGTCTGATGGAGCTCTGTGGCTCATATTTCTCTTTCTCTATCTCTCTCTTAGGAACTGGTGTCCGCAAACGGTCTCAAAGACAGTGACGTGTCAGGTGCAGAATGGAACCACTCTTCAGAGAGTCTACCAGACCTGCAGGTGGCCTCAGGGATGCAACGGGGGAAGGTGAGTTTACTATTCACACACACTCATAGATTTGGTTTTGGGGATCTATCGTTATGAGCTTTCATTCGTGGAGACCTCACAGTGAATGTAATAGTTTTTGTTGTTCTTTTCAGAAGATCTGCTTCACCACAATGTACCGAAATTATAACGTGCAATGTTTCTCTGCAAACATTTCGATTCTAACCATGTCACCCCAATAAGTTTCATATATCTAATGTATGTTGACAGATAGAGCACACAACAGTAATTATGTTACTAACCCAAAGTTGTATGCAATGCCTGTAACATCAGTTTTTGTTGTTTTGCCTTCTTTTGTAAAGAAATTTGTTAACAGTTGTACACGTGTGTGTTGCAGCTACCGCACTGTGGTTCGTCCGTCCTATAAAGTTGTTTACCGCACCGTCACCTCTCTGGAGTGGAAATGTTGTCCTGGATACAGCGGATCTCAGTGTGAGGAAGGTAAGGGCTAAAAACCTTTGGTTGCAGTTCTATGCCATATTTCTAAAGAAGGAATCGTTATGTTATCTTTATGTCTCACAGTATTGTGGAAGATTTTACTTTTAGGTATGATTTTTTTTGTTCATGTGACAAAACCCGTGAAAACCCAGCGCAAGTTATTTTTGTAATTTACTGTTTTCTACATAAAACCATCCTACATTACGTAATGAACATTCTGTGAAAATATAACTTTGATATCTTTAATATCGACAGTGTCAAATCGTTTTGGTAGGTTTTTAACAAATTAAATATAAATATGTTTTTTAATAACATATATGACATTAAATTTACCTAATTTTTTACCTAATTAAATTTACCAAATTGCCTGTTTGGGACATTTGAACGTCATTTCTTACCTTAAAACCGAATGTAAACAGCTTTTCCTCACAGATGGTTTTCATTGTTCCCGATTGTCCCGATTGTTATCGTGAAATAAGCCCCTTCAGTGTGATACAAGGTCACACTGTCGTGGCTTATTTCTGTGATAACAGTCGGCTGCCTGTACATTATCCCTTACATAATGTAAAGGTCCAATGGGTAATTTTGACAGAATCTATTGGAATTCTATGTGGGATCTATTGACAGAAATGCAATATAATATACATAACTATGTCTTCAGAGGTGTATAAAGACCTTACATAATGAAGCGTTATGCTTTTATTACCTTAGAATATCTCCTTCGGCAAAGAAGCGAAAACGTGACAACATTTTAGTCATATCATGTGTCAGCCACCGCAGTGCTTCGAAAGGAAGCGGTGGAGTGAGCCGTGGGTTGCAATTCGCTAATTTCATACACCGGACCTTTAAAATTTTAGTATTGTATCTCAAAATCTAGCATACAGTATATTATTGACACGTAACATTACCTATTTTCATCCTTTATGGCTGAGTCATTTCATAATTCGATTATAGGACAATGGCCTGGATATCACAGACAGGGTCAAAAATAGACAATAGTTATCAAGTATTTTTGCAATCATAGCAGCGTGTATCTGGCCCAAAATAAATCAGTGATGGTGACATGTTGTTAAGTTAGTGTTGTTACTCACCGCTGCACTCTGGGAGATGATGCACAAGTGTTTGGGGTCTGCAAAATTTGTTACTTAATGTACATGAACAGACCACCACACAACTGATGTCTTTTCCTGAAGCTCACATCTCACTTTGACATTGACTTCTACACGTTTGCTCTTCTGTCTGTTTGTAAATCATGCTGCACTGTCAGGACAGCAAATAGTAGAGAAGACTAAAGACGAGTCATGGGATGTATGGCTATTTTGAGTGAAAAAGTGTGTGTGCGCGAATGTGTGTGTGATTGATGTTAGTGTGTGTCTGCGTGCTGTTTCTGGCTGCTTTACTGTGTGACTGAGTGTGTGTGGATGTGTGTGTGTTTGGCACCGTTCACTGACTGTAAGCCAGAGCCTAATGTGAGTCGTGCTGTGAGTAACTGTGAGGACCAGACAGCAGCCATGAGATTCTCTTCCTGTCTCCTTTTATCTCCTCTTCTTTTGGAAAATACACCTTTAGCTGCTAGTTTGGAGCATTGTAGCAAACTGTTCCCAGCTCTTGGTCAAGTCCGTTTTGGTTGACCAGTTTACATCCAATCTGAACCAGTTGTCAAACTAAACTTAAAAGAACATGAACACAGAGAAAGATCTTTGAATGAATGCTTGTAAACAAACGTTCTTAGCCACCATTGACTACCATAGTAATAAATAAAACATTTATTCATAGATTTTTTTGGTTCTGTTGAACACAAAAGAAGATATTTTCAGAGAATGTAGGAACAGTTCTGGAGCATTTTTGACTTTTGCACATTGTGATTTCCCTACTGTGGTAGTCATTGTTGGCCAAGAACTGTTTGGTTGCAAGCATTCTTTCAAATATCTTTTTCTGTGTTCACCGGGACAAATACATTTCTACAGATTTGGAACAACTTGAGGGTGAGTAGATGATGATATCATCTTTTGGGGGGGTTGAACTGTCCCTTTAAAATGAATTTTCTTCTATCTTCATCAATTTCTTCTTCATCAGAAATATTTGGTCTTGTCTGACTTGGTCGAAGGTAATCTCTCTTCACTGTTGTTGATGCAGCTGTACCGACTGAACTCTTCCTCTGTATGAAAGAAAAAAAGTTGAGTAAAGTTTCGTTTGGACTTTTTTAAAGGAGTCATATGAGACGGCTAAAACGAATATTAACGTTTGATTTAGATGTAATGCAATGTGTTTACATGATTTAAGGTTCAAAAACGCTGTATTTTCCACATACCGTGCATGTTTCTCTCTCCTCTTTGCCCCGCCTCTCTGAAACGCACAGATTTTTTAACAAAGCTCATCGCCCTGAAAAGCGAGGTGTGCTATGATTGGCAAGTTAACCAGTGCGTAGTGATTGGTCGAATACTGCAAGCATGTGACGGAAATGTAACGCCTCTTACCATATTTGGAACATCAGGTTCCAAAGCAATTGTACTGACAGGTACGGCCACCTTACTTGCGTATACATTTTGGCGGTCTTTGTCAAATCATACCACGAACTGACGTAGATTTTTGGGGTGTGGTTACACGAGGCGTTTCAGGCAGGTCTGGGTGAGCATTCACTTTTAGATAGAATGCATCTTTTGTTCCAACACTTTAATTTTTGCAATTTTAGTTGTCTTATACATGCTTGGGCAACTTATAACACACTGAAAACACAGAAAAACAAGTATTCATGCCATATGACCCCTTTAAGGTCAACTAAATGATTCATTGTGGAAGTCAGGGAGGCAAATCTTTGACTGAACATGAATTCACTTTTATAGGCAGTTTACATTTACATTTATGCATTTGGCAGACGCTTTTATCCAAAGCGACTTACGTTGCTTTATCCTATACATTTTACATAGGCATTTGCAATCCCCTGGGATCCAACCCACAACCTTGCGTTGTTAACACAGTGCTCTTACCACTGAGCTACAGGAAAGCAGTTTATGCTTTAATGTGCCTTGTAAGTTGTGGTGAGAGTTTGTTCATCTTTTATGTCTGTTATGAGGTCTATTTTGTGTGTGTTTGTGTATTAGTTGCTACCTGTCTGTAAAGCAGGGTGTAGTTTCTTTATTCCATTGCCAACGGCTTTGTCCATCTGGAGCCCTTTATCTTCTCTGGGTAACAACAGAAGCAATTACCCACATCATCTTCATTATGTTATGTTTGATTTATCGTAAAGTGGTCCCTTATGATGGACATTTTACATTACATTACATTTTAGGCATTTAGTAGATGTTTTCATTCAAAAGAGAGGAAAAAGAGGAAGCGATTCATCGTACTGTGGAAAGCAATGATACGAGAAGACATACCCATGAACGGCGAGAAAGAGAACAAAAACTAGAATAGAGGATTTTTTAAATGAAGTGTAGAATGCACATTCAGCATGTTCCAGTCAAGTGTTCAAAGTAAATTTAAAGAAACATTGCAGCCCAAAATTTAAATTTCAGTCATCATTTTCTAATGCTGATGTCATTCCAGAACATGAATAATTGTATTTTTCTGTGAAACACGGAGGTATAAATCTTTTAAAGTATGTCAACTGCTCAAATGAATGACAACTTGTCAAAGTAAAACTTGGCACTATATTAAAAGTCTTATGAATCCAAACAATAGATTTGTGTGTGAAACAAACCAAAGGTAAAATGATTATTCACTGAAAAATTTCCTCATAGCTCTCAAAGGAACATTTTGAGTGTTGAGATTTTGTTTTTATGCATTTATTTTGTCCAAATTATTCCCTTACGTGCTTTTAGATCAGATAAAAATGCCACACTGTGCAGATAATGAAGGATTGTTCCTTACACATCTCACAGACTGTAGATTTTAAGCCTTTGACTAGTAGCTGACATGAATATAGTTTAGAGAGCTTGACTGAGCCAAGAATGCAAATCAGAATTCGGGGATTAAAAATGATCTAATAATCGCTTCATTTTGGGAATTAGTTCACTTTCTATCCAAACACGAAACTACATGGACAAACTGGCACACTGCCAACCAAAAGGCAATCTACGCAACATATTCACACTTAAATATCCCAAAGGCGGTTGATATCCATGAAATGAGATAAAGTGAGTGAATTAAGTGCTATCTGTTCCTCATAAGAGAGGGATGACGAAATGGATATTGGATACTGACTGTGAACACTAGCGTCTTATCAGGACCATGTGAGACAGACTGTGATCACAGACACCCTCGAGTGGAACAGACAGCTGTATTCTGTCTTTCTCCCTCTCTGTCATGACACCATAGTCAAAAGTGTGTCTCAAAACCCTAAACATGTCTGTGACTGAAGAAATAGGCCAGTGATTCCCGTCCACGCAAAGTGTACAACCCCAGCGGTTACTTAAAGGGATACTCCAGGGTAGTTCATTCATGAATTTTCATTTGATCTAGAAGTCGTAGGATAACCCTATAGGGCCTCCTATAAAGTAAGATATAGGTACACATAAGACAAAGGACACAAAGTAAGATAGTTTAGATGAAGACCCCATAGACGGCAACGGAACCGTCATTCAAAGCGCAGCATGTCGGTTACGTTGCTGTCTATGGGCATTAAAGTCTTAAAGCAAAATGATAGTTTAATAGTTAAAGAAGAGCATTAAAAAGAAAGCTTCTTTCACAGTAAAGCATGAGTTACAGTATTGGGTTAATATTTTTAGGGCTGGCTTTAAGCTGCTTTAAAGTGTATGTGTATTGTTGTGGCTTGAGGAATGTCCATTTTTTTTCACATTCTTGCATGAAATCTCTTGTTCTTTTTCATTTTTTGTCCGACTGGCGTCGTCTGAACTAGTGTAAACATTATATGACTTCTCACTGATAAGGCACAAAAACATATTTGAAGGAAATGTCAAGCTTTTTATCTTAAGTAATTTTATAAAGATCAGAGTCCCACCCTCTCTCTCTTTCTCTCTCTCTTTCTCTCTCTCACACACTCACACACACACACACACACGTTAACTTGGCTATCTAAAACAGGATGTAGTATTGAATTTTGTTTTATTCATTATTTGATCATAAATTATATATACTTCATTTATAGTGTTCTTACAAGTGAGTACATCTAAAATGTTCCTACTGGACAAATTTGTCAGATTTAGCCTTTCTGGAGGCAACATATGATCGAGTAGGTACATAGGTACATTTACCTTTCTTACTATTGCGGACTACCTACAATGAGATTTTTTACACATTTCACTACATTTGGGAGGTCACTTTCAAAAATGTGACCACATAGGTTTTTAACACACACGCAAATGCACGCACACACACACCGCACACACACGCACACACAGTATTGGTGTAGTTATTACCTGAGGTCAGCTGTGTTCTGTGAGTCGTTATGATATTGTCTTACTGTCATTTCTTAAATACACTGGTATGTGTATTTATTTCAGATGAGCCGTTACTCTTAAGTGCTCACAGATGGAAGTGCTCACAAGAGTTTTTCACAGACATCCACCCTGCAGAGTTTCCTATAAACTGCACTTTCTTTAACTTTGTTCGATTCTTCTTTACTGTAATATACAGCACTTTTGATAAGTGTTTGGTAAATAACTTGAATTTGGGTTAAGTGTCTTGCAGTTGGACAAAATAATTATTTAAGGAGCAAATGTTCTCACACTCTGCAGGGCACTGCTGTTTCTTCTTGACATGTCATGTCAACTACAGTATTACTAATAGCAACTGTTTGATTAATAGCATTTTTTGTCATGTGTAAGTCACTTAAAAGTGTCTGTTAAATGAAAAAGTTAACCTTCATCATAGAAAATGCTTGATGGAGATCTCCTTTCACACTGAACAAAAATAATCCCCCACCCATGTCAAATACATAATATTATTTAAAAGGCCAAAAATGAAACATGATTACATCATGTATTATCTTGGAAAATGAAATGCAGTAAAGGCTTTATTTCAAAATATTGTTCAATCGTATCTCCGTTCGCTTGAGTTTATTATTTCAGATCATGCTGTTGACCTAACATGTCATTATTTCCCCCTCTGTATCTGTGAGTGTTTTTGAAGGGAGAATTCTCCACAGACGTTTAGGGTTCTTTTTAAATAAATTATTGAGGATTAATTTTGAAATGTTTATTCATACACTTTTCACTCTTTTCATTTTAATGGGTGTGTGTGAGAGAGGGACGGACAGCCAGCGAGTAGTCGAGGGGAAATGAGCAGCTTGTGTGTTTGTCGTGTGGGAGGACGTGTTGGATTAACACGCCTGTCACAGAAGTGTGAAGGGCCCTATATCAAACCCCGCCCCTCGGCCAAAGCGATGCTGTGCGCTTTTGATGCGCTAATTAGACGCACGACTCGCAGGCATTCAACGCTCGCTCTAAAGCCACAGAAATGTAATCTGTGTTTTCACAGATCAGCTCGGCTTATCGGGGGTTCAGCGCTAAGCTCTTGCTCGTCTAACATTGGTTAGTTATGCACCCTCGCAGAGGAGGCTGTCAGTTGTGAGAGGGTGTGAGCCGAGCTCTTTTTTTAAGACCACTTTTTGGTATGACTTAAGATCTGCTAAATGAATTGGGAAGGGGCCAAAGCCTGAGGTCTTTGTGTTAGTCGAGCACTGTTGTGTGGTTGCTGTGTGTTTATGTTTCTCAAGCAAGGCATTGCTTGTGTGTCAGCGTGTGTGGGATATAGGAGTGTCTGGGAGTGCATGGTGCACATGTTGTGTGTGTTTGTAGTGTTTGTTGTGAAAGTGATCAGTGGGTTATGAGAGAATTAAGGATTTCACGTATAAAAGTATACTTCCTTTACACTGTACAGAATGCATGGCGGTAAATAAGTAATACACACATTTGAGCGCACATTTCTGACACAGATTCTGAGCACACACTATGAATTGTCCATCAGCAGCTTGTGAAATCTCTCTCACAGCTCTTTTACCCGATTTTCCCATGTGATTCTCAGTTATGTAGGTTAAAATGTGTAAGCAGTTTATTATTCCAAATTCTTTCTGCCTGTTCTGTATATTGTTTATTAGTAATATAATTATTCCCTTCCTTTCCGTTCTGTGCTCTGAGGATTCTATGAGCTGACGCTCCTTTCCGTAGTTCCAGTCAATGTGCGGGGCAACATAACCCACCTGCTGAAATGTGTGTCTGTGCTTGTTCAACGTCTCGGCATAGACCTGAGAATTTCAAGTTTAACAGGCCCAGTGCTGTATATCCCACCACATAAAATCAAACAGGAAGTGCTGCATGGCACAGGGCCCCACCAGAGGAAGTGCAGCACGGGAGATGGAAAGAAACAAATTAACTGAGAAGTAGGAAGGAAATGATATATTTATAGAAGAGACGTTCTATTTGTCTTTACCCTGACTGCTTGTGTTTGCAGTTTCAATTGGTTTTCTTTGAGTACCTTTTGCGGTGAAAGTTTTATTATTATAAAAGTCATTTCAGTATAGTTTAATTTATATAGCGTTTTTCACATTTTGTTGCAAAGCAGCTTTAGGAAACCTTTACATTTTAAGGTCCAATTTGTAATTTTTTGGAGGATCTATTGACAGAAATGCAATTAAATATACATAGCTTTGTCTTTAGATGTTTATAAAGACCTTACATAATGAAGCGTTATGTTTTTATTGCCTTAGAATGAACTATTTCTATCTACATACACTGCGGGTCCCCTTGCATGAAATTTGCATGTCGTTTCTACATTAGCCCCGAACAGAAAAACTGCTCTAAAAAGTAGTTTTATCTCTTTCGGCAAAGAAGCAAAACGTGACGACAACTTATGCTGCGTTCACACCAAACGACGTGACGTGAATGATGCGAATCGGGCGGTGCAATTGCCGGGAACGCCCGTCAATCGCGTCTTCCACGCAAGTTGAAAAATTTCAACTCGAGCGAGAAATTTGCGCAAAGACTTCGTCACTTACGCGAAAATAACGAGCTATTCCTGCGAGTAATAAAGAACGAGGAGCACTTCACGTTTGGTGTGAACAGCGTGACAGCGTAAGTTTTGTGTCAGCGTCTGTTCTGCTTCGCAAGTGAGGAGTGGAGTAAGCCGTTGGTTGCAGTTTGCTACGTCATCACTAGATGCCACTAAATTTCATACAATGGATCTTCAGAATTGATTTATATAGGTGTCAATAATCCCTCAAATGGTATAGATATTAGTAAAAAAATGTAGAATTTAGTTGCCCAGATCACTTCTTTGGCTTTTTTCCATGTGTTAAATATATTTAAACAGAGGATCATTGCTTAGCATACATTACAGCTTGTTTGGGGTGTATGTGTTTGGTTTTATTGTTGTATTTGTATACGAGCCAGTAAAATTTAACCAAGAGTCTGCCACATGAAACAGCAGTGCTGTGTGTTATATTAATGACTAGAAAGTCTCTTTTTCTTCATGTTTCCACACCTCCTTTTCTCTCCAGCTCACTTCTGTGGTTGTCTGAGACAGACAGACAGACAGACGACCGCAAACTTCTTCAAATGCTCCGTGTGGTTATGATGTCACTCTGATATTCTAATTGTGGTTTCCTCGAGCTTATTTAACGCTGAGCCTCTGAACAGCAAACCAACACAAACCTGTGTTGCCCTGATTTCGTTTGCAAACATTTGTACTTTAAGCGTGTGTTTGTATGTATATGTCTGGATCTGTGTGCGCTGACGTGGTGGATGAGACAGGAAGAGGAATAGAGATGGTTGTGATTAGAGAGAGGATTTGGATGAGCTCTACATACGCGCACACACAGACATGCTTATTAGAGTCACGCTCTGCAGCACTGCTGTTGAAACTTATAGGATAAAAGGATTAGTAAGAAACCAGTTGACCGCAGGGAGGTTGTGTTACAATAGAATTGCAGCGATTCCCAGTTGTGCATCGAGGACTGTCGGATTGAATTTATAGTTCGAAAATAAAGGTGAAAGGTATTAGTTCTGTTCCTATGAAGATCATTTAAGTTTTCTAGAGAAAAATTGAGGTGCTCTCTTGTTCAAAAGTCCTAGGGGGTTGAGGGCGGTTGCCAAGATATTGCTGTGCAGTTGCAGATGTGTTCCGAGTTGTTTTTAGCTCAATGCTGAGGTATTTTGTATATTCATATTAAAGGAACAGTTCACCCAAAAATGAAAATGCTTTCATCATTTACTCAACCTCATGTCATTCAACTTTCTTTATGCAGAAGACAAAAGAAGATATAGCCATGTCTTTGTAACAGTTAAACAAACTTTTAAGTAAATTTAACTTTTAATAGTATATCGAAAAGGCACATTTCTAAAAAGCCTTGTCGAGTTTACTCATGATACTACATACACAACATTAAATTCTAAAAAAATATAAGTGTGCAACAATTGATATTAAGTTGGTTACATAAATATAAAAGTAAAATGAAAAACATAGATTTATTTGTTGACAATGTTGCGATCTTCGTGCTGCAATTACAAACCCACGGATTCCTTTTTCTGTGTTTGGCTTTAGCCAAGCGTGTGTGACGCTGACTTCATCCTAACAGACCGAATCAATGTCGGAAAGAGATCCATCATGAGCGCCAGGAAATTTAAAACCAATACATTTCATTTGTGTCCCTGTTGCACTCGTCCACAAAAGGTTTTGTGTGTCTAGGTAATGTTCATTCAAACATTGCAAATGTTTCTTTATTTACTCACCTGCTTTCCAAACCATCCCACAGGACGCAGGCTTTAGGCTCCAAGAAAAAATCAAATCAAATAGGTATCAAACAACATAACGGTGAGTAAATGAAGCGGTTTTCATTTTTGGGTGAACTGTCCCTTTAAAAAGTGTGTCTGTGTATTATTGCCTGATGACTGACAGCATGAGTAAGTTATAAGCTCTTCTGGGGTTTAGGTTCAGACCAAGGTGACGGTCTCACAATCATCTGAATGCCACGAACAAGGACTCTGCAGTGAGTTACTGAGGGAGATTGTATAATTGGATCTGTCACCTATCAGCCACAATAACATCAATACACTTTCAAGAATGCCTGTGCTGTTTCATCATCTGTATAGAGCCAGAACTACAAAAAGATCAGCTTAAAGCAAAAAAAACAACAACTCACTGCTCACACATACTCACACTTGTCCGTTTGTGTTGCTGCCAACTTTTGTCTGCAGACAGACAGGTAGTAAATCACTTTAATAGACTGAGTGCTGTGACATAATGCATGTCAAAATTTAGGCTGAAGATGCCATTGGTGCGGATGAAAGACTAGAGGGTGTATGTATTTAACACTGGAAGGCTGATGTCTGGTTCTTTTATTTGTGCTGGATGTGTTCCACATCGTCTGTCTTAAAAGCTGCCCTCACTGAAATACACCTGAAACAGGCCGTTCCCTTTTTTGACCCTTTATCAGTTGTGTGGAAGTCAATGGCACGCTGGTCTTAAACCCTTGTTGTATTTCTAGCGCTGCTGTTGGGGCTTTGAATGACGCGGCTTCTCTCACAGCAGATAAACATTGTTAAATATCCAGCTAGCTGGACAGTAAGTTTCCTTTATTTGGCATCCGTCTATTTCTTCTTTACCTCTTGTGACCCTGGGCCACAAAATGAGTCCGTTAATGTATGGTTTGTTAGAATCGAAAAATATTTGGCCGAGATACATTCTAAGGGTGCAAGAAAATCGCCTTTAAAGTTGTACATCAGAGGCACATGGCAGGCCGTTACTAAGAAGAAACAGGTTTGTTTTAACGCTCTCTATTGGCTTACCGCTGTAATGACGTTGTGGAGAGTAGATGAACCCGAAAGCTGAAATTCTAAGCGTTACATAGATACCAAACTTGAATGGGTAATTCAAATAGAGTGGGCAGCGGCGAGCGAAGTTTGTAGGTGTGTTTCCGACCATTTTTGTTTGCGATTTTTGATTCTCTCTGACAACAGACTGGATTGGCTGCAACGTTGGAAAGATGGACAGTTGTAAAAAAAACAGAGTGATATTTTCTAACCACCTTTACGTATAAGAAGGAATGATGGTTTTCATTTCTTGCTGCTATCAGTTTTTGTGTTCTGTCCCTTTTACATGCAAATAGCAGCAAGAAATGAAAACCATCATTCCTTCTTATACTTAAAAGCGGTTAGAAAATATCACTCTGTTTTTTTTTTATAAAGTTTTGATATATTTACCGTAGGAAAGTTACAAAATATCTTCATGGAACATGATCTTTACTTAATATCCTAATGATTTTTGTCATAAAATAAAAAATTACAATGTATTGTTGGCTATGGACGCAACTATACCTGTGCTACTTATGACTGGTTTTGTGGTCCAGGGTCACATTTACTCAAGGCCATGTTGTTTCTTCTTGACACCTCAACAAAATAACTTTTCAAATTGTTTAAAGATGAGTTTGTGACAGGCCGCAAGTTTATAATTGTGAACTCGGATTTAGTTCCTTGTGGAAAGACAGTAAGAATAGGGTTTTCCGTCTCTTTCTCTTTATCACGATATGGTTTCCCTCTCTGTCATCGCAGAGAAAACGTGTGGTGAAAGATACACTTCAGGAGAAGAGAGAAAGTGGGGAAAATTCAAATATACACGTTTCCTTTGACTGCTGCCAGGTATTAAGGCCGAAATAAGTTAATCTCTCTCTCTTTCTCTCTCTCTGTCGTGTGCTAGCTCTGACAGAGGAAACTGTTGGTTTAGATTGCAGTTCTCTCTCATTCTCATTTGAAAAATTGTTATTGCAAGATACTGTGTGATTAAATCACTTTCAAAGAGAGAAAATATAAGCACATACAAGATATTTGGGACCATAAGGTTTGCAGAATGACGTTTGTATGATGTGATGACTTTCAAATAGAAGTCATTAGGAGTCATTATAGGACAGGTTTTTTTCTAAACATGAGCAGAAGTTGGCATGTAACTAATGCAAAGTGTATGATGTGGACAAGTTCATCAAACATGCTTTTCCTGGCATGAGTCCCAATGTTAGAATGAGTTGCTGACGTTTTTTTTTTCCAAGGTCCTTCATCACGTCAGTCCAACCCGCAAATGTTTGTGTGACACATTTTAGCATATTTTTTGTGAACCTGTCAAAATGTAATTCAGGCTTTGTAAAGAAACCGATATTGAAAGATAGCCCCACCAACTATATTGGATCTGATAGCAGTCGGCAGCAAAGAGGGCGTTTACTGTAGGCCTACCGTTAAAGTATTAGTTTCAGCAAAAAAAGCCAGTTTAATTTTAAGTGTCAAAGAGTGAAAATTTAATGATCACGTAAAACTAAATACAATTTTTGGTCCAGAAATGATTGACATTTCTTGTGGACATCAGAAGAAATATTAAAATATGAACATTTCCAATACATTTCTTTATAGTTTACGTTCTATGTAAAGAAACTTGACTGTTTTTGGGCAAAACACTGAGGCCGGTCAGACTGCCACAAGCTGCTATTCCTATCTAGGACATTGTGTATTCAGTTAAAACAAGCCCATATTAAACCAAACAACTGTCATAATAGCTAGTTGCTCTTCTGGGCTACACAAACTAGTTTTTAGGTTTACTTTTATGGAAGCCGCCCAAAAACAGAGATCAATTTGTATCTCATGTACAGTATAAATGTCTGTGGTCTGAGAGTGGTGCATATTTCTGGAAGATGTTTAAGTGTTATGGAGAGGTTGGGTCTGTTTCAGGACTTGTTTCTCATTGCCCTGCACTAGACCAAAATGTGAATAAGATCTCAGCGGTGAAGCTCTAAGTGTCTGAATGATACGGTACAGCCCAGTTGGCTTTTACACTATCATTAGGGATTTGTGGATTAATTTGGTTTGCTAAACCTATAAGTCACCATATTCTTGGAATTCTTAGTACACAGATAGCAAAGTGCCAGATTCCGGGCATTGCTTGTTGTGCCTTCATATGTCTATTTGATCCAATGGAAATTAGTTTTTTCATTCTACTCGTTGAAAGGATTGAATGGTTGTTTATCAGTTTTTCATAGAATTATGATCAATCTCATCTAGTGTTTGTTTGCCTTTTGTTGACTTGCGTTCTTTCAACATTAACAAACTCTGTCCCAGTTTCCCTTCTCATGACATCTGGACATCCGTTTTTTGCTTTGTCTCTCGCGCTCCCTCTTTCATTTCATTTCATTTCATCAATAGATCTTTATGTTAATTCATCCTTGGTTTATTTCCTCTGTCAATAGAAGTAGCACTTTTATCTATTAGAGGAATAGGATGTTAAATGAGTTTGAATAGAATGGGACAAACGCAAGGGGCGACGTTTACCCGGAACTCTATATTGCAGTTTATTTTTGTACACTTTGTGAATCCGTGTTACAAAGAAATACTGCACACTAAAGTGAAATATCTGTTTATGTATTTTGCTGCTTTCTGCACAATATCATTAATATTTTTCATAGAAGCATCAGCAAATGCTTTCTCATTTATTCATTAAATTTCTTGTTTATATTTTATAACTTTAGACCCTCTTTTTCTGTTCCTTTCATTTTTTTATGCTTTTCTTTGTTCTCACAGAACCAGTGCCAAACCAGAGGCCCAGCTCCCACAAATGTGCACCACACCCGACTCTTCTTTTACACATGCTTGCTTGTGAACACAGTGGTGCCACATACAGTATTTTGTAAATGTTTATACCTCATGCAGCCTTTTTGATCTCGTTCAGTTCAGACCAACTGTTTTTGCATTGCCTCATATTACATTGCGCAAAGCAGTGTTTATAGTATTTGGTACAAATTCAAGACATGCATTTCTGCAGAATACCAGCTTGGCCCTGCACGTATTTCTATGCTGTTGCAGGGTGGATAGTGGTAATTTAACTAAATCATGAATCATGGATTTTTGTAGTTTATGACTAACAAAAAGTTTCATTTCATGAAGCATAGTGTGTAACTGTATTTGCATATACCTTTATATTGCAAATATTGTTTTTGTGGAGTTTCGTAGAAAAGGCACCGACCTTCCATATCGGTTTCTCTCTCCCGGAGGTCGCACGGTTTCTGGAGATTTCTTTTCATTCAATCAGGCCACGACCGCAAGTCTGACACTTTCAGCCAGTCGCATCAGATTTACAGATAAAAAGTTCTTCGCCCACAGTGTTCAGATGTCTAGTAGCTTCGGCGCTGCATACATCAGGTCTTGTTTAATTATGATAACCCCGCAACCCCATCAACAATATATGGAAAAGACATTTTCCTGCTGAGGCGGCATGATTTCATTTTCCATTTACCCAAACTATCTCATAATCTGCCCACTGGGTGAAGTCATTTGTATTCATAAAGCTCCATAGGTTAGCTCAACCGCCCTGTTTTCTTAAAAGCGTTTATGAGTTAAGTGAGCCGACTGGGAGGCAGATGATAAAATGAAAATTGCTGAGTAGGAAAGAGATATTTTGTCTCGTTCAATTATTTAGTAATATAACTGCTGCTTAAATCAAATTGCAGCTGGATTAATATGGCAGACATGCAAAGACTATAAATGATTTATTATTGTAAAAACAAAAAAGGTGAACATTTAAAAACCCTCCATAGCACTATTCCTCGGCGACCTGACCTCCAGTGACCCTCTGGTTTGACTCACACATGTATTTTGACTAACCATCGAAGAAGAATCTGGGTGTGTTGTCCTACAAGTCTCGCACAGTCAGATCACGGCTGTTTGATGTTCCTCTCGCATTTGAATATCCCCTCATTGCCCTGCTCTTTCATCCCTTTCCATCCCAGTACAGCTCTTTATCCTTCTATCTTTTGTCCACCCCTATATTAACACAAACACAGCGCTGTGTGGATGTTCTGTTGAAGTGGCTCCGAAAGATATAAGCTCAGATCTGTGAAGAGAGAGAGACTGATGGGAATGGGCTGTGGAATTCTGTGGGAATTCTAAGTCTCTCTATCTATCTCACCTAACACTCACTGGCCTGGTCTGCTTTATGTCAGTGGAAAAGAGTGTTTGTATGCGTCTGTGTCGTAGCATTCGCCGGAGAGTCAAGCAGAAGCCAGAATAGGGAGAGGTGGGTGACTGGTGACTGGAAAATAATATTGGGTCTTATTATTTCACTAGTTCACTCGGAAATACAAATCTCATCATTAATTCACCCTTAAGTCATTTAAAACCTGTATGTGACCCTTTCTTCCAAGTTCCATGGAACACAAAAGAAGATATTTTGAGAAATGTGTCAGTGGTTTTGTGTCCATACAATGGAAGTCAATGGGGGCCAATGTTGTTTGGTTTCCAACATTCCTCAAAATGTGTTCTGCTAAAGAAAGTAACACAGGTTTGGAATGAGTAAAGCCAGTAAAGAGGACAAAGTGATGTAGCCGTGTGAAAAGTTGCTGTGTCAGGGTTGAATGGATGTTGCCTCTTTCAACAGAAAATGAAAGGTCAGCAGGCCAGAAAGATTTAGTAGTTTTGGCTGAAAGTGAACTCCCGCTGTAGGCGCTTCATCACACGCTCCATAAACGGCTTCTGCTGGTGACTCTTGAACTTGAGAGAGAGAGAGAAAAACTTACGGGGCTTAAAGGGACAGTTCACCCAAAAATGATAATTCTGTCATCATTCACTGAGTTGTCTTGTCATTGCAAACCTGTATGACTTTCTTCCTCTAAACACCAGTGTTGGACATGTTTCATTTTATTTGTAGGGACATTTGGCTTTCACAAACCTGCAAACACACTTTTAGTTTTAAGTGATAGTTCACGAAAAACAGAAAATTGTGTCATCATTTTGCCACCCTCTTGTCATTTCAAACCTTTCTTTCTTTCTTTTCCTTCCTTCCTTCTTTCTTTTCCTTCCTTCCTTCCTTCCTTCCTTCTTTTTCTTTCTTTCTTTCTTTCTTTCACAAAACACCAAGGAAGATATTTTAAAGAATGTTGGTAACTGAACAACTCCGCTACCCATTCACTGCTATTGTATTTACACAAAACCAATAAAAGTCAATGGGTATACTCTTAAAAACAAAATTGCTTCAAAGGTTCTTTACAGCGATGCCATAGAAGAACCCTTTTTCGCCACAAAGAACCTTTTGTGAAACAGAATGGTTATTCAGACGTCTTTATAGAACCAAAAGGTACTTCTATGGCATCGAAAAACCTTTTGAAGCACCTTTTTTTTAGAGTGTACCATTGCTGTTCGGTTACCGACATTCTTTAAAACATCTTCCTTGGTGTTTCGTGAAAGGAAGAAAGAAAGAAAGAAAGAAAGGAAGGAAGGAAGGAAGGAAGGAAGGAAGGAAGGAAGGAAAAGAAAGAAAGAAAGAAAGGTTTGAAATGACAAGAGGGTTGGCAAAATGGTGAAAGAATTTTCAGTTTTTCGTGAACTATCACTTAAAACTAAAAGTGTGTTGGCAGGTTTCGCTATACTTGTGAAAGCCAACTGTCCCTACAAACAAAATGAAACATGTCCAACACTGGTGAGATCATTTTAGGTGGTCCTCATTAGAAAAACAAGCTCACGGATGTGCCAAATAATGCTGTACTTTAATACTGTCTAATCTAATAACATCTAATAATGTCAACAGATTTGTACGAGGGTTAGCCTTAGGGGAGGTGTTGCAGTTGGGGATTGAAAATATCATTAGCCTGGTATGAAAACAATAGAAGTCTTTGATATGTCCTCACTAATATAGTGAAAGAAACCTGTGTTAGATGAGGGAATGATGTAAGACCGGCTCACTGTGTCATATTAGGCCATGGCTCTGATTCTTTCTCCTCTTGCAGTGTAGAAAGCCTGCATGTTTAATTTAAGAAGGATTTATGCTGAGTATCAACACACTGGAAAGGGGATTTTAATACCAGGTGAAGAAAAGTCATAGCAAACAGCTTAAGTGTTGTCAGATCAGCCACGAAAGAAGACGCTTCAGTGTCCTTTGTTCTTCAAGTACCGAGACTGGGAATCCGTCCACCTGTGATACAGACCAGATGCAGTAAAACAAGGAAAGAGAAACAAAGACGAAGAGTTGGAGGTCAGATGTGATCAGATAAGATGCAATTACACCTGTCTAGATAACACACCGAACAAGAGGGAAGATGAGAGGTTGTGTGTGAGTCCTGATAGCAGAAACTGAGAAAACAGATAAGAAACCCGTCACGGTGATAACAAGAGCCCTTCTCTCTCACTCACACACACACTCAGTTGTTGGCAAATAGCAATTCAGCTCGCTTCCAGCGCTTACAACTTCACTATTGTCTTGCTTCTACTCATCTGTGTGGGTGCCTGGACTCAAGCACACATAAACACGCACATCATTCAGCCAGTAGCCTGGAGAGCTATGAGGAGACTGACCTCAGCGCTCAGTGTAAATTATCATCTCAATGTTTAGATTCATGTTAAACTAACATGATGTCCAGAGCTCCATGCAGACGGCTTCATTAAAAGAAACAGCTGGGTCAGCTGGACCTCATTGCTCTCGTATAATGAATCTTAGGCCGAGTAGAGATGAACTGTGTCTTATTTGAACTCTTCCCTAAGATGTGAATCAGGATATCTTTATATGAGCAAAACAGATACTATACATAGCCCTATAATGGCATTTAGACGTACATAATGCCCTCATCGTGGCTTTCATAATACTAGTATAATAAATCAACGCACAAAGCAACAGGACATTCCTAAAAATGAGATGCAGGGATACATTTGTGC
Organism: Triplophysa siluroides; assembly: GCA_006030095.1. Lineage (NCBI taxonomy): Eukaryota > Metazoa > Chordata > Actinopteri > Cypriniformes > Nemacheilidae > Triplophysa > Triplophysa siluroides. Next base: position 5,375,605 of record VCII01000101.1, on the reverse strand, counting down.
TTTAAAATAACACGTGGGTTTGTACTGTTGCGTGGGGCATGCATACTTAGTATTTCTTGTTTCAGTATATGCAGTACACTTTATGTGTATGCATTATGTAAATGTTCTGTACATATGGAATATACAGGAGACTTGCTGCTATATTTGGCAACATGTGTAGTAAAGAAAACAGACTGCATGGAATTCGATGTCCCTCTTAACCTCCCATGTCCAGCGTGACAAATTTACTTTTAATGCGTTTTGCAGATGTGTTTATGTCAAGCAATTCGCAGTGCACAAAATGAAAATTCTTTCATCATTTACTCACTCAGGCCATTCCAAACCTCCATGACTTACTTTCCTCTGGAGAATGCACAAGAATATATTTTGAAGAACGTTGGTAACCAAACAACATTGGCCCCCTTCCATTGTATGAACAAAAAACCACTGAGACATTTCTCAAAAATATCTTCTTTTTCTGTCAGAGTCATATTCAGGGTTGGAACCACGTGGGGGTAAATAAATGATGACAAATTTTAAGGTTTACGTTTTACCAATATTTTCCTGGGCATTAAGTACAGTATTACCATCAGTATTGCTTACACTAGTTGAGCTGTTTTTATTGTTTTTAGGGCATAAAAGTAAGATTTTTTCTTTTAAGTGGACGTCTTATAGTATAGGATGATGCACTAGTGTCCCCTGTAGTTTAAGATGTGCAACTATGCCATCAAAACCCATGTAAAAAAACAAATAAGGATTTATTTGACTCTATGGTAACTAAAGCGCAGTCAATGATTTAAGTGTAGTACTGTCTGAAACATATTATTTTACATTTTGTTGTAATTTTGATTTATTTATTATTACAATTATTACATTTACATAAATTTGTTGGCAGAGGCATTTATCCAAAGCGAACTACAAGTAGGAGAGTATATAAACATTTTGTTGGCAATGTAAAGTGTAAAACTAATATTCAAAAATCTGTTTAGTCTATTTTGACATTGTTATATAGTGGTTTGTCTTAAAGGGATAGTTTACCTAAAAATGTAATTTCTGTCTTCATTTACTCATCCTGTTGCCATTTCAAAGCTGTATGACATTCTTTCTTCTGCAGAATACAAAAGAAGATAGTTTAAAGATTGTACGATAGAGTACTTATTGACTTGCAATTTTTGTGTCCGTACAATAAAAGTGAATGGGTACCGCCAATATTCTTCAAAATATCTTATTTTGTGTTCTGCTTGTTCTGCTGAAGAAAAAAGTCATACAGGTTTGACAAGAGGTTAAACAAATTATGACAGATTTTTCATTTTTGGGTGAACTATCACTTTAAGATTGAAACGATTGATTTCATGAATAATGCCGAACAAAGCTATTCTAAAGTATTTTGTGTTCTCAAAAACTCACTCTCTCTCTTTACAGGTGTCTCTGTTCTGTTTTACTGCTGTCCTATTTTAGTGTGATGCTAGAAGCTCTGAATGAGTTGACAGAATTCCTGCACGCAAGGATTGTGTTTCTCTGTATGCAAGTGCGTGTTTGCTGTGTATGCAAGGATGTGTTCCTATCTATTTCTTGTATGTGTGCCATCTCATGGCAGGTATCTGTAAAAAGGAGAGATACAAAACAGGTCTAATTTAAAACCTGAGAAAAAAACTGCAGAATGTGTGGCGCACAGCGATCCATTTAGAACATAGAGCAAAGCTCCGCTTCAAACCCTTTAATGTTGTAGCTTGTATGTTTTCATTGGGATTTAAATGAGCTAAACGCATGGAAACATTGATGTATAATTGCTCAAGCAACGTTGTCACTTTGGCCAGCCATCACCACAAAAGACACAGCTACTGTTCTGAAGACAGCAATATATTTAATGAAGTCTATGGCCACCCTGAAGTACAGCCACCACTTAAACGCTCTTTAACTCTTACTGTAAAACTAATTATACACACACTGGCACGCACACATGCACAGACACACAAAATGCTTTTGGTTCACTGGGTGTGTGCAGAATTCAGAACTGTTTTTGATACGTGTTGTATTATCGTATAGCATATTGCATATCTAATTTTTTGGCAAGTTGTCGCATGTTGCAGCTTTCTTCAATACTGTGCAGCTCTTTAACATAGTGACGTAATAGTTGTAACATAATTGTTTCCATATGCTCACATCTGCGGTTGTTCATATATGCAGGTAGATACCAAACTCACCCCATTGGTTTCATCGTTGGACGTGTTACTGTTCAAAGAAAAGCAACGTTTCGAAAGCAGAGTTTATAAACTCTGGAGGGAAATTATGAAATGAGTTTGGAATGACCTGATTTACGAGTATGGCAGTCGCCTTGTCTTTAACAGATAAGAATTTAGATACGATTAGTATTTGCACTTTTGTCTTTTGGTGGATATTGTGTCACCGTTTTATATTTGACCGCATTTATTCTTATTTGAGTGGGTGTTTTGTTTTTGTATGTTTGGTTGTTTTTTTAAGCAACAGTTTTTGTGTGGAAACCCATAAGCACTGCTGCTGCTAAGGATGTGTGTATGTTTGTTTTTGAGATAGAAGGGGAGGAGGCGAGAATGATTTGTTGTTTTCTGTTACTCCTTTTCACGATAGCGATCAGATCATTTTTCCAAAAGATGCAAACATTTCCAATTCCTCAGGATCTGATTCATATTTGGACAATCATATTGATGTAAATCCTAAAGTCTCAGGGTGAAATCCTAAGCTGACATGTGCAGGCTATTATTTTTCTTTGGAATATCTGACAACAGGTGTTCTGAAGCAATTACAACAGTTTATCTCATTTAATTACATGAGGCCTATTTATCACAGCTTTGAAAGCCGTCATCCTTCTCACCCTCAGATGCATTCTTGCATTCTCCATTTACACTTCTCCATTTGATGTGTTGTCTGTCAATTGTCAGTTTTGTGGCAGTGTTTTGCAAATAGTCTGTTCTGTCTCAAGGTTGTCTTGTCGTATTTCTATTATTGTTTACTTTTTCCGTAAAGGAGAAGTGTGAATGCATGGTAGTGTATACCATGATCTGCAGGGCATCATCATCCCGAGGGACTAATAACTAAAGGCTGCAAACTAAAATCACCTCAATTTGAAATGGTTGTGGAATTCTCATTTCTTCAGGGATTGTGATGTGAGAGTGCGTTCAGAACCTGTCGAGGTCAGCCATGAGATCTTTTGTTACGAATTCCGTTTAATCTCAGGGAGACGAATCCAAACCTCTCATCAACCTTTCACATTAGACTTTTAAACACAACCCTCCTGACTAAAAGTCAGCTTTTCCGAACACTTTAAATGAAGATTGTCGAAATTCCATTCGTGCACGTCCAACGTTTTGGAAAGAAAACGGCCTGAAAACTGTGAGGCGGGAGGTTTCTGTAGCGCTAGACGCCAAAACATTGGATCATACGATCACACACAGTTCAGTGAGAAATCAACTCCATGGCTTAAAATGAAGATATTCTATAAGAGTGAAATGGGGCAGAGTAAATCAGACTCTTTCCGCGCAGTTTGATGTGTTAGAGTGAATTCATAACCGCAAAAATTAATGCAGGTTTCTGATCTGTGGAGCTAGGAGATTTGCCGAGGGGGAAGCTGGAATGGCGCTTCCCGTGCGTTCAGTTCCTGGCCAAAAGAACCGTGCTGTCATAATGATATAGTTTCTGGATTTGACGCCATATTTATGATGTTTCTGTGGTAACGGAGGGGTTGTAGAGGATCTCAGAATGTTTTTGTTATTTTTGGAGAGGTTAAAGGTGGGATGCGATCTGGCCATCTGTGCTGTGCTCATACGGCCTGAAGGTCTTGTTAAAAATCGTTCTGTACTTACAATGCAGCTGGTGGCCAAAAATACTTGAGTTTGCTTTGTACACAGTGTGAGCGAACTCAATAAAATGTCTCTAGGATATTACAACAGAGGCATTGTAGATTAAAGGGACAGTTCACCCAAAATGAAAATTCTGACACAAATTACTCACCCTTGTCCCAAGCCTGTATACATTTATTTTATTTGGTTGAACACAAAGAAAGATATTTAGAAGAATGTTAATGGGCAACTTCATCCCAAAATCTAATTTCTCACCCACATGATGTTCAACATGTTTTGAGACCTCCCGCGTCTTCGGAGCAAAAAATATATATATATTTGGGGGACATCCGAGAGATTTCCAGGCCTCAATTGAAATTTTTTAAAGCGACGAGAATGCTATATGTGCGAAAAACAAACCAAAACAACGTCTCTAATCGATATACTCTCCTCTGTCTAGTCAATCATGTCAGACAGAGGAGAATATATAGATTAAAGCCGTTATTTTGGTTGGCACATTAAGTATTCTCGACGCATCAAAAAAATTCAATTGAGCCACTATGAGCAGATGGACCAAATTGAACAATGTCTGTAGTACTTTTCTGGACCTTGACAACAACTATAACCGTTATGTCTATGAGGAGGCCTGGAGATCTCTCGGATGTCACCTAAATATCTTTATTTGTGCTGTGAAGATGCTGGGGGGTCTCAAAACATGTTTAACGTCACGTGGGTGTGTAAAAAAATCACACAAATTTGATTTGGGGATAAACTTACCCTTTAACTGAGCACACCATTGACTACCATAGTAGAAATAATTTTTTTTTTTTTTTTTTGCTGTTATTGTTCTGGTAAATACAAAAGAAAATATTTTGATGAATTTTGGAAATCAGTTGCTACATTCTTCCAACTATCTTCCTTTGTGTTCAACAGAACAGGTTTGGAACAACTTCGAGTAATTCAAGACAGAATTTTCATTTTTGGGTGAACTAATGTTGTTTAGTAGACTTGATTGATTTTGGTTCCACACAGTACACAGATTTTACATTACAGTGGTTTTACCACGGATAAAGTTTGCTTAAAACTGGTGCACAATCTTACATAAAAGCCTAGATTATTTTGATAAAAGAGCAGCAACAACAACAATAGGATAAAAGACACCAATGTCAAATAAATGTCAAATGTATAAAAAAATCTAAATCAAAAGGCAAATAGTCGCCCTTGGAATCATAAGGTTCTATCTGCATTCTGAGCAGTTTTAAGGTAACAAGCTTTTAAAAGTTAAAAGTTTTTACATTCCATTCAACTTTGTAGATAAACCATTTTTTCCAAAAAAAGCTCCAAAATGTATCCAACGCAAATATTTGTCACAGAATAAAAATATGTGAAAATATGTGACTCAATTTTGACAAAAAAATGTCAGAACCTTTTTATTTCCAAAGCTTCAAACTATTGCACCACTATTGAATTGTTCATAAGCCTACGGTGTTTATGGTTGCCAACATGACAATTAAAACGTGAGGTCATAGATATTCTTTAAATTAGTATTTTACTATAGCTTTTGAGCACAGAAGTTAGAGCCTGAAATATTTAAAATAAGCATTTTACTACGTTCACTTTCTGAGAGACTGAGTTCACAGGCACTCATCTGGAAATTTCCGGACAGAAAATAAAAGACAATTTTGGACACGTTACAGCAGCTCGCTTTCTTTGTTTTCATTTAAAGGCTCTTTTTATGGTAAATGCTCCTTTTAGATCCCATTTAGTTTTTAAAGGCCCTTCTCTTTGATGGCTATGTTAATTAGCCCTACTTGTGCGTTAATGAGCTGATTTTGTGAGTTCCTAAATGAAGCAGGCGTTGTTTTCCTGAGCTTGTTTTGTGAAAGTCTTGTGGTGGCGCGTCCGCTGAGCTGAGAGGTTTTTTAATGACTGCACAGTCTTTGGAGTGGCTGGTGCGGCTAGCTGAGATGATCCACTCCCTGCCTGACTCTCTCACAAACAACATTTTGTGGTTCAGACAAGCTTTATTTGGTAGCGTCCACCGATGATAGGAAGGAGAGAGAGGGTCAGCTACTGAACTGCCAAAGCGAGTTCATATAACTTGTGAGAGCAGGGCAGACGTGACACGGCTATTGGCAAAAGGTCAGTCAAGGTCACCAGACAAAGACATGAAAGTGGATCGTGTTTTACGATTGGAGGAGGATCCCGGTCAGTAAGCTTTGTGTTTCAGCCTAATAAAGAAGGACAAGTGGGCCGGTCCTCTTTCTGTTCAACATCTGTTTTCTTAGTGTGGGAGGAAGTGTCAAAGAACCGAGAGGCGGTTCTGCGGTGTGGAACGTCTCATTTGAGGAGGTACTGCTGCTGGTCTACATGGTTACACATGCTCCCGGGGCTTATTTTAGATCTTCCACCGACACCACATGGCTGTTTGTCTCTTGTAGGAAAGTGTTTCCATCCTGTACACTTTCAAATTTGTTTCCACACACAGGGCAGAGGATATCTAAACTGAAACAAGAGTGGTCAATCTCTTTCACAGACATTTAGAGAAGCTGTACTGCTTGCAGAACGTTTTCCTACGCTTAAACCTGAAACTGTTATTTAGTTTACCACTTTTTAGGATTTTTAAGTTAACCACTTTGCATGATTCTTTTTAGATTTAGGAGGTATTGGTTTCTATTAATATCAAACCCTAAAAATGCAGAAAGCATAAAAAGCATCACGATACCCCAAATCATGTGGCATCAAGATGATTTTTATATGGTGGACAATAAACCAAATGGAAAAATCTAGTTGATGCTGATGATTTTAGACAGAGTAGCACACTGCACATTTCTCACGTGGTTTAAACAAAAAAAATGAATGGGTAGGAATAATAAACTTAATTCCAATTTAATTTAATAAACTAAAAGTTCAAGATTTTCTCCATCGCCAGATATTCTTTCCTCGTTTTGAACCATAAATTGATTCAATTTTCGAAGTAATTTGCTTCACAAGTAACTTTATCTTTATTAAAGATTGAGAATGTACAGATATTTGGAATAGAAACAAGACTTAAAAGGAAAATAAGTTATTTTTCGCAGTGTAAAATTAACAGTAGAGACTACCTGAAAACACCATAGCAACCACTCAAAACACCTTAGCAACTGCATAGGAACACCCTAGCATTGCGACTGCATGTTGACATCAATTACGTTTTATACTGAAATATCTAGTTTACGTTGTAATTCCATCTAAAGGTTGTCAGAAATAAGAGAGCAAACATATTGAAAACGAAGCAAAAGACAGAATCAGATCAAGCGATGAGGGCCATGCAATCCTCCTTTCTCTGGAGAAAACAAAGCCTTTTGTTTTCTGTGTTTACATCTGTCCTTACATGATGTCAGAGAGTCACAACTGTTAGTTAATTTCAAATAAAGGCCACTTTGTTATAACAGCGTGCCGGACAGATTTACTGTTGCTCCAGGGGTAGAGTAAGACAGTTTTAGGGAAAAAGTTGTTAATTTTATTCACCAGGGTGTTACTGTGGCGTATAACCCCGAAGAGAGACTCCTTCTCTGAATTGTTTTCAGGCCTTGTTTCATCCCTTGAGAGCTTCACATGCAGCTTGGCACAGGTTTAATGACAGGCGATGGTGCCAGCGTTGCTTCGGCCTATCGATGGGCTTCTCGTAACTGGTGTGTTCAGATGCACCAAAACACTTCAAATCTATCATCATTTACTCACTCTCACGTTGCTCTGTACCCATATGATTTGTGGGGCGCTTGAGTTAGTGCCACATTTCACCCTATTAGCAACGGTCCTGGTCTATAGGAATGTGTTCTTGGGATTTTAAATCTCGTTTGCTGCAAATATTGCTCTTGGCGCAAATGGGCTTAACTTCAGGGGTAGCTGCCATGGTCTAAGGGGGAGAGAATGATGTAAAATGTAAAAAAAATACCAGACGTCTGTATGCTTTCCCTGTACAAGATTATAGGCCGTGTATACGTGCACATCTGGATCGGTTGACAGGTGCACATTTAGAGGAGGGGCGATTGTCTGATGCGGGAATGCTAATGGTTGTCACACCGACTGAGAACCACTCATGTTTTAGTGACTGTCTGTGAGGGATGGGCTCCGGTTGCATTATGGGTGATTTCTGCAGCCAGACTGCCATGCACTTTAATGATACGTATAGAAATAAGAACAACGTTACTGCCTACTGTCTCCGGCAGCCAATCCTGTTTTTTCCGAAAGTTTTGCAGGTCAGCAATGCCATCAGGGTGTAGTAAAACTGAGGGCTTGAGTGTGGTTGTGCGTGAAGTGTGTGGGCGTGTGTGAAGTCAGACTGAAGTGTGTGTGTATGTGATCATGCAGGAATGTTGACTGATGAGGTGAGATGTATGTATGTAGGAGGTGAGTTCTCCCCCCATCATTCTTTTTGCGTCACTCCTTCAGTCCATCTGTTCTAGGTTGGCATTGGCCTGTTCCAAGACCTACACAACTGCACTAAGTAGGGCTTATTTTATTTTTAGCAGGTCATGTGCGAGAGTGTGTGCGATTTTGCTTATACATCTGATTTTTGGATGATGTTTAATCTGTTCAAAGTTTTCTTTTCAAAATCTCTTGGTTAAGACCTCTAATGGGGGAGTGAGTTTACACATCGAGTATCTGCTGAATCGACGAGGTCAGAGGTTAGAGTTTAAAGGTGAACTGAGTGAATGAATGAACATAAAAACAGATTAAAAAAGTGTTTAGTCATGTAACAAAATAATTGACTATGTAATTGGTTTATTGATTTTATACATTTCATCTAATTGTATTTGGATGTCAGATTGTTGATATTTTAGTTCTTGGAAATAAGCTCTAGTTTACAATTTATTCTGCTTCTGGATTGTTTGTTAAGTTATATCAAAAAGTAATGGAAAAACAACTTAGCTCAATCTTCATAGGACAGAAGTTTATGAATCATACCAAGATTGAAAACTAAACTCATGTATATGAAAGGAATAGTTCACCCAAATATGATAAACTGAATAAGTTCAAACAATCTTGTGACAGCACGCATATGACAATTAATCTTGAGACACACAAGAATCATTGAGATTCAATTCTACATCCCGCAATATTTGAACTGACTTGTTGATTGATAAATAAGCTAAAAATATTAATTATTGTGTCTTACACGCATATTATTTTCTTTCAGAAGACATTAATTACCCTACTGGAGTCATTTGGTTATCTTTAATAATGGATGTACAAGTATGTGCTTTTTGGGGTGTTGTTGTTTTGGCCCCCGTAGGGGTCAACAAGGTAACATGATGGTATTGTAATATATGTTTTCATATATTTGTGTTTTAAGAAGTCATATACATCTGGGACAGTGGGCAGAGTGACAGTACATTATGAGATAATTTCCATTGTTATGTGAACTGTTCCCTTAAGCATCTAACATATATAACAGATCAGTGACACCACAAGCTATTGAAATATTAATGAGCACAGTCTTCTTCGTATGATGATGTCACAACCGGTTTATCTTCACACCCCACTGGTTTAACATTAGCGGTCACTTTCCTCCTGGAGCAATATGGACCTTACTAAGAGCTCAGAAACAATGGAGTCTGTGTTTGAGAGAGAGAGAGTTTGAGGGAGAGGGCGAGGGCGAGAGAGAGGCTCTCACACACACAAGGTCCTTGCCCTATCTTAAAATACGAAGACTGCTTTCTCAGCAAAAGTGACTCCCTGTTGACATTCTATATGGCGGTTTCCTTATAAAAGAGAGCAAGCCTGAATTTAACTTCTGCATAACACACACACACACACCCCTAATGTACCTCACCTGCTTTCATCACTGCCACCTGGTCTCTAATGAGTCCGTGGTGCTGATGTCAGCACTATACGCTGACGGAGATGGATTGAGATGTCGTATTTTCCTTTTTCAGTTTTCTCTACAGCTGCATGCTTGGCCAACCTCATTTCTAGTCCATTTATTCAGGTTAAATAAGCCAAAGTGTCGAGACGGTTGGACTTTAAACCCATAGTAGTGATGATGGTCTGTCCATTATACTGTATATGTTTTGTTGAGTTATCACTACTAAGACATGTTATCTGTGTTAAGCACATCTGGAGGAAAATTTTCATGAGATTAGTCTCATTTTGCTGATCTGAGGTTGGTCATGCCACGTCTCGTCAAATGGATGTTGACCCTGAAAGCCAGTTTAGCATTGTTTAGAATTTTTAACCAAGCTGACATAGCAACAATAATGAGATTGCCAGAAGCTTCAGGGAACAAATTACACAGACAACACTCTTTGTTATGCACAAAACTGACTTGCAATAGACTCTTCAAACATAAGTTTGCAACCACAGAGAGAGAGAACGAGATGTCTTTATGTATTGATAAAACGTAACCGTGTATGATCTGTCCAATTGCAAGAATGAGCCTGAGTGTGTGTAAGTGATGATTGTGGTTTTGAAACGTATGAATTCTTGGAACACTATTGCTGACAATAAAATGTAGGGATATTCATTAATTGTTGGGAGTAAAGATAGGACAGTAATGTTGTTTCAGGAACATTTCTCTCCTAGCAAAATCACAGAGACTGTGTGTGTAGGATGAACTTTGTGTTATGTCCTGTGAACAAGTTTATTTTTATCCAGAAAGGAATATTAAGGGCTGACCTTGGGCCATTAATAACTTCAAGGCTGAGTTAGGAACGAAATACCTATGAGTTATTGTGACCCTCTACATACCCATAATTCACACGCACCCACATACACACACATAATCTGGGTCTGGGGGGCATGGCAAAAAATTTGTTGAGGGTGTCACAGAAGAATTTTTCACACACACATATATTCCATGATTTATGGGGACAGGCCATTTACACACTTTTTTTTGCTTATTGTGTCCCCTAAACCTGACCCTCACACAAACCTTTTCAAATAAACAACAGGACCAAAAACGTTCCCACGAGGTCAAAAATGACTGGTATATCTATGTTATCTGGTACTATCTTTGTTGGGACATTTGTAAATTAAAAATGAATATATACACTACCGTTCAAACACACAAAAGTAACTATATGAACTATGTTGTGTTCCAAGAAATCAAAACTGTTATATTTTAGCATCTTCAAAGCAGCAACCTTTTGCCCGAAATTTGTGAAGATCTACTCTTGGCATATTATCTTAAGATAAGTGCAACTTTAACACCCATTAACAGTCATTCTGTCACTCAACAGACAGTTTATCAAAACAAGTGCACCCACACTCATTGGAATGCATCTGTTAACCCTACATACTGCACTATAACTCAGGTACAATACAAACAATGAGCGCTTCCTTCCACAAACATATTTATAGAAGATGACAAACAGGAAATCTCTTAGTCACACAGACACGATTACATCACACAATACAGTACTTCCACGTCATGCTTTCGCATCTTTTATTTAAAGGGATAGTTCACCAAAAAGGCTCATCCTCTTGTCATTTCAAACCTGTATGACTTTCTTTCTTCTGCAGGAACACGAAAGAAGATATTTTGAAGAATGTTGGTAACCAAACAATGGCATGGGTACCTCTGTTGTTTGGTTACCAACATTCTTCAAAATATCTTCTGCAGAAGAAAGTCGTACAGGTTTGTAATAACAAGATGGTAAGCAAATGATGACAGAATTTTCATGTTTGGGTGAACTATCAGGTTAAGTGGAAAGAGATTTCTTGTGCTGGTGATACTCTCTCCCCTCAGCTTTGTGATATTTGAATCATATGAACTTTGATAACCCCATCACAGCAGCGACAAGAGACAGCTTTTCTCATACATCTTGACAGGAAGTGGCCTCATCATTTTGTTAAGGGCTCTTAACCCTTGACCTATCCAACATTCAGGCATGCACGCATTCGCACACCTTTTCTGACCTCACAGAGCTGAGAGTGTTACACGAGAGACCGTTTTATCACATGATCTGATCTCACTATCCCCTCCACTTCTCAACTCGAGTGAACTTGGTTATTAAAAACCTGATGATAATATCAACCTTCCTCCCAGAGTATATGCACACACCCAGGAGTTTAGAGGTCAATCTCATACACATTTGCAGGTTGACGTGACTCTTGGCACTGGTAAAATGAAGTATATTAATAGTCCAGAAAGAAGTATGACAAATCTGGGGTGGTTAAAAGGACAGATGTGATATTTTGACAAAATCTTATTATGTATGACACTTGTAGGAACATATGATTCATATCCTGTGTATTAACAAAAGATGAATAGACCTTAATAAAAAGATCTATTCAAACATTAAAACACTTTTTGTTTTAAAGAGGTAGTTTACGCCCAAAAAACTTACTTTCTTTTGTTAAACAGAAAAAATATCTTTTGAAAGATGTCTTAGTGGTTTTGTGTCTGTACAATGGAAGTCAATGGAGGCCAATGATGTTTGGTTACCAACATTCTTCAGAATATCTTCTTTTGTGTTCTGCAGAAGAAAAGAAGTCATACAGGTTTGGAATGACAAGAGTGTGAGTAGATGATGAAAGAATTTTCATTTTTGGGTGAACTGTCCCTTTAAGGGAGATGTCTGTTAGCATTTGCACTTGTTTAGCAAAAAAATTTTTTGGAGAGTTACACTTGGAAAAAAGCTTTAAATAGCCCTGGGTCGAACAAGGTCTATCTTTTGAAATCTCAGCACCATTTCAGTTTAAACACAACCATCATTAAGGGCAAAGCATGATGGGAAATTTCCTTTCAGTCTCATCCACAAACACACCCATACAAAGCAAATCCAAAGACTCCAAAAGGAAACATTTATCCCAGTGTTTCATGGTTTAACTGCAAACCGTTACCATCCCTTTTTCCTGGTCATGTTTGCCTAGCAGGAAACATCTTGAATTCGGTTTTATTCTGCCCACCAAAACATGTATTATAAAAATAAAAGTGTCTTATTTAACTTTTTTCAATGCATTTACATTTAGACATTTAGCAGATGCTTTTATCCAAAGCGACTTACAAAGAGTTTAGGAGCAATAAGCGATATGTCATACAGGAGCCAATGCAGCATGTTTGTTTTTCATTTTCCTTCTCTGGCCACATCACTCACATTCACATTGAACCAACTTTCTGACCAGTTTTCCTACACCAGAGAGACCGAAGCAGGTACCACTTTGTTGGTTATGGTTCTGCTTCTTCAGTGGTTTAAGTCACGTCAGAGCGGCTGAAGAGATTTTTCTGTCCATAGCCAATAATGAAGCATTGAAGCATCAGTTGTTTATGTCTGACTCTGGAGCACCTGAGCTTGCCACAGACTGCCTAATATAAGGGACAGGTTTGCTTAAGTAATCTGAAACAGGTCAGTCCAGGGAGTATTAAAACGTCTCACTACCTTGAAAAGAGCGAGCGAGAGAGGAAAATGAACCGATGCCTATTCGAACAGCACAAGGAAACCATTGTTTTTGCATTTGAGCTGTGTTCTCCTTTCAGCCAATGTAACCTCTTCCTTCTCCTCAAGATCAACAGAAAGATAGAGAAAAACTGTCATAGAATCAAAAGCAGAACGATTTGATAGAAACCAAATTAAAACATATAATACCCAAAGATGAGTTTATCTTATATTATAAAAGGATTTCCCCATTGATGTAGCCCACTCTTGTGCCAGGGTTCTGGGTGGGCTTACCTGTCAGAACGGCCCCTAAATGTCGTATCTGTCTCTGCAGATATGAAGAAGCATTATTAGTGCTTTTCAGAGCGTAACTATCCCTATACAGAGTATCAAAAGTCCGGAGTTAAATACAAATCTGTTGTTTGGGTTCCAAATGGAAGAAATGGTTAGTTGTTTTTTACCTTTGGTTTCTAACAATGTGCTCATAGTGTGTTGGTGGTCAGTTTTTATCAACTGCATTACAATGTGTCTTCAATAGAACGCATTAGAACCCATTATCATTTTAAATTTTGTCCACACTTGATGCAGTCGCGTGCTTTGTAGACACGGTGTTACTGTTTAATTGTGTTTCTGATGTACACATTACTAGCTGGAAACTAAACTAACCAAATGTTGGTTAAGTTAGTTACTCCCATTACTCTCAGATCATAGATTGACATTATTCAGTCCACTTCTGTTTGCAAAGTCACATCTGTTTGGGCTGTAATTCTCTTGGCATGGTATATCACAATATAAAAATCATGCATTACATGATATGTATTGTATGATATGGTGTTGAATTTTTTCCAACATGACTTTGTTTAATCATGTTGGAACATTCTCTCTGAGGGTTTAGTATCTTTATTTCTTTTCTTATTTTAATTTTATGTTAAAATTAGTTTTATTTTTAAGTTTAAGTCTTTTTTAAATTTTAAGGGGCGGTTTCCCGGACAGGGCTTAAGCCTAGTCCTGGTTTAAGATAATCCCTGTCCTGGAAACGGTCCCTAAATGTTGTAAATTCTATGACAATTTGTATGTACAACAATTTTTTATTGTTTTTTAACTTCAAAATATTAGTAAAATATTAGACCTACATGTTGTGAACACATTGTGAACCCAATATGGTGTATTGTGTTGAATCATAAAATGAGTGTATCGTTGGACCTCTTTCAGAATGGAATCAAAAACAAATCTGCTTTTCTTATCATAACCTTAAAACTTCTTTGTCCAGGGTCTTCAAGTAACCTGGTTGCTCAGGAAGCGGTACGGAAACATGCCTTAGTTCTGAAACCTGTTGGGAGAACATCAGAGCAGCTCTCTAGTAAGAACCAAACTCCATTCTCAACTCAAAACATGCTTGACTTCACCCCACTTTATATACAGTAAAGGAGAAAATGCCCTTTTCTAGAGAAAAGGGTTTAGAAAACACCTTTTAAACAACTTCAGCTGTACCCAAAGTCCTCTGTTGCAAGACACAATGAGCCAAAATAATAAACAGTCGACTTGCGTTGGCAATTTTGAGTCGCACATGCCCTTTCTGGTACTTTCACAGACTGATTACGGTCTTATTTTCCAGCATCCATCTTTTATTTATTCCGGGTCAGAAATGATGACAAGAGCTTAAAGTGATCATACTGCAGAACTTTTAGCTCACCTTGGCCAGGGCAGTGTTAATGCTGTTATTGATCACATTGATTATCATTTGCTTGTCTGTCTCCGCCTTTCATCTCTCTCTGTGTCTTCTCTTTCAGACTGTCTGAACTGCAGTCGTATCACCGCCCTCACAGATCGCGTCAGCTCTCTGGAGACAAAGGTAAAGTCACATCCTTCTCCTTGAGCTTCTTTCAGGGGCAAATGAACTGTTGCATCACTTTTGCATGCAGTGCTTAGTGGTCATGTACGATACAATTCGGTTTAATGTATCTCAAAATAAATGACACTTCCTCTTGTGCTCTTCCAGGTTCAGCTTCTTAATGCCCCTGCCTCAACCTCTGATAAAAACACACAAACCAAAAATGAAGCGGACTCCTTGCCTCTTATGGGAGCAGTACCTGCCAAAGGCGCTCCTGGGGCTCAGGGTCCTGCAGGTATATTTGTCTATATTTTGTACATACATTGTATTTATATATTTAGAATTACTTATTGACACTGAATCCACTTCCACAGAAGCCAAATTACACAGAAAACTTTATTAGCCAATAGGCACTTCACTAATATTGATAATCCCAAAATCCCTCCCACTACTTCATTTATCTTCTCACACAGTTGTTGAGGACTTCATTGTGGAGCGATTAAAGTAGACTTAAGTTGTGTGTGTTTTGGATAGTGGGAATGGTGATGGTAGTGGGTGTTTTTTGGGCGAACGCCATCATGCTTGTGGCTTTGAATCCCACCAATTCATTATTGTCATGGAGATTTAGTACTGAAGCAATAAAGAGGATTGTGAAGACTTGAAGAGATGAATTGTCTAGTAAATCGGTCGGTGTCACAGGTGTCATTGTAGAGGTCCTGCAGCCAAATTGTTGCAAGTGCCCACCCTTTTATTATGACATCAAAAACTAAAAAGCCAGTAAAAAGCAGAAATTATTCTGTAAAATAACCGTTTTTCTTTATGACCGTATTAGAAAAATACGTGAAAAATCTGGTTAAAAACAGTAAAAAAAATTACAGTACAGCAACACATTTTGATCGTTTGACCTTTTGCAAAGCCCGCCCCCATTCGCTCTGACCAGCATCAAACAAAGTGCTCCCAATGGACTAAAGAATATTTATCGTGAAATAATCAAAATTAATTTCTGAAAAAAAATATGTGTACTTTCAGCCAGCAGCAATAAAAAGGTCTGCAATAGGCAATTCAAGTATAAATTTAAGATGTATAAAGAATAACAAAATAAAGATCGAAGATTTAGCCTACAGATCATAAAAATGAAAGCCTTGCATCACCTAGCGATCGAGAATCACTACATTGATGAGCAACACTGTTCCTGTAAAGCTATAGGTAGCTTTTTATTTACTATTCACATCATTAAAAAGCAAAATCTTATGTTTTTATAATGTCACATTCACTAAGTCAACCTAGGTAGCGTTAGTTAGCTACTGTAACAGTAGCCTATAGTGTGCTAACTTAAAGGCGGAATAGATGATTTGGTCAAATGCTAAGCCTTTAGCCTGCTAGCACTGAAATCATGATTCCACCCTCCATGCGAATCACCGTCCAAAGCCACGCCTCCTCCAAAACACATGAACGTGCACAAACCAGAGACGATGTACATAAACGATGTACATAAAGATCCACAAATTACATAATCAAAACCCTTTATTTTTGTTCATCCTTTGCAAGTGCCACTTGCAAACTTACACACATTTAACAAGAGGGAAAGTTTGTTTCCAGCTGTTTACCTGCCATTCTCCCCGCTGTGTCTGCACGGCATATGTGACCGCGCTGATGACGAATGGTGGCTGCGTGAACAGGGTGCTTAGTGGGATGCATAATACGTTGACTGAAAATGTACTCGCACCGAGGGCAATGAGTGGGCAAAATTTTTCAGTCCTACGCCTTTCACAGACGATATATAATTATAAAAATATGTATCACTTTACTTATAGATTGCTATCAGGATGTTAAGAGACTTCCAACCAGCATGACAAAAAACGTCTCTGGACAGGATTGCCTACTCAACCTTTAAGTTAGCTGTAACGACATAATGTATGGTTAGCGCCATTGGTTTCTGGCAGTTTAGGCAACGGGTGAAACTGATCATGACCATAAAGATCAAATTTTACCTCTGATAAAATTCTGCCAGTGTTCATGAAATGCAGTCCTTCAGTGCGGCCCGTATGACAGTCTATGAGGTAAAACTCCAGTCAGGTCTTCTTGTATGAGTCTGTTTTAAGAAGTCTTTATTGTTGTACATTATAACAAAAATTCCACAGCGACATTACTTTTAACTGGGATCATGTGCGTACAGTGTGACGGCCAGCAACAATCGCGAAGGACTTTTTAAAACCCCATTGTATGCCGCTGGTTAAACACTATGGTTTGTTTTTCGGACAAAGTGGTGAATAGGAACAGCGCATAATATCGGCGTTTTGATTAGTCTGGTCGCCTGTCAATCAAAGGGTCAATTATTAAAAAAAATTGAAAAACAAAAAATTGCATCTAAGTTGTGTGAGAGTGTGAGGAGTCTTAAGCCCTACGACGGT
Organism: Triplophysa siluroides; assembly: GCA_006030095.1. Taxonomy (NCBI): domain Eukaryota; kingdom Metazoa; phylum Chordata; class Actinopteri; order Cypriniformes; family Nemacheilidae; genus Triplophysa; species Triplophysa siluroides. The sequence continues at coordinate 5,358,207 of VCII01000101.1, read as the reverse complement.
AATTGTTTCTCATGGGGACGCAAGATATTTTCTAGATTTAAAATGGTAATTTTATTGCCGTCCGAATCCAGAATGTCCGTGTTTTTCTCCCACCACCCACAGAAAAATCCCCGGCCGAATTACTTACTGTTTTTTGACAAACACCAAGGTCGTGCGGTAATGTAATTGCCGTCCGAGTCCAGATTTCTGAGTTTATAACAGGTTAAACCAAAATACGTTTTGTAAGTCCGTTCTGACTTGTTAAAAGCACCGCAGAGTGTTGCTCTTTAGGAGTTTCAGGGAGTCTCATGCATTGAAAAAAACGTAAATGGCAGCATAAAAAGCACAACATGACTCACACCTGAAGCGCTTCTGTAAACAGAGAGAAACAGTTCACAGACAGCAGAGAGTGCATCCTTTGGCTTTCTTTATTTTACAAAAGCACAGCGTTTTGTGGTTATCGATCTACGCAATTAAATGTTAACCCTTTAAAGCTTTGAATGATATCATACGTCTCTGTAGGATGACCAGATGATACAGAGTTAAATATGTTTTCGGCTGTTTATGTGATCGCGTAGATGCATCACGCGAGCACACACAACATGTACGCACACACAACATATACACACACACAAGTTCACGTAAATTCTAGCTAACTTGACTGATAGATCAGGATCGGTGCTTCACTACACAGAGAGTGAGATGATAAGAACAGAAAGAAGACAAGAAAAAACATTCGATATTGTCATTTTAAAATATAGATTTATTCCATTATAATTTTTCCCATTTGAGGGCTCCCATTTCTCCCTCTGAAGACATCAAGCCATATTTTATGAGCCTTATGAATCATCTATGTCCTCTGAGTTTTGAAACTGTTCATAAAACTGAAAGCCCTCATCGTAGCTCTGAAAGCTCTCAACACACTACTCCAGTCTCCCTCCTCCCTTTGCTGACTTGGCAGAACTATTCAGTAAATCAAGGGCAATTCAATAACTTCCACAGAACACATTGGGATAGATTTGCTGTCCAGAAGTACTACACCTCTTTCTTCTGTCCAGTCTACACCCCAGAGCCATGAAGGCTTGTGGTGCATACGCAGAAACTACCATACAGGGGATTACAGTGATGTACTTGATAAACAGATGGGGAAAATGATGCTTCCATGGCAGGAACGAGAATGTTTGTGGAGCTTTTAAAATGCTCGTGGAGGCTTTCTCCACCCACCAAAACTTCAAAAAAGTTTTGAAACATCTGGACGCCTCACTTGTGTTTATAGTAGAAGTAGTTAGAAGTCTGCTGCATTTACATCATGCATCTGCATCCAGATTTCCACCATTAATTATGTTGTGAATCAGGTCAAGTGTTGCAGATGTGTTTGCAAACACACTAGACTTGGTGGTCGAGATGCAGATGCGCTTCGGCATCCAGTAAGAGCCATGGCGGGGGGGGTGTGCATTTGTTTATGTTGCGTGGTGTTCAGAATATGTTGGGCTTGTTTACGTACGCTGATTATCTGATGTTAAATAACGTCAAGCTTTTTTCCTGTTGATTGAATTTAACAGTGTTTGCTTAGTCTCTGCAGTAGTAGCAAGTCTGCAGATGGACAACTATGTCTCAGTGATGTGTTCCTGGATTGTCCGAGTTGGTTTTTGAAGACTGGACAGTAGCGTGTACTGTAGGAAGCTGATCACAATGTATCAGTTTGATCAAGGCTCTGAGTAAGGCTAGGTCTTTCCTGAGGCCAGCGTATTTACAATTGTTTGCGATGAGGATTTGAGGGGTTGATCTGGTGGCAGAGAGTTGAAAAATATAAAAAACTGTGTTCGTAAATGTCACGTTTCACTTTTTACAAGCTGACCAATTACAGTGCAGGAAGGGTGGGACAAATACCACACCAACCAACCGTTAATAGTAAAAGTTAATATTTCTGTCTCCAAGTATGCATTTCTGTACCAGATGTCCCTGGATCACAATATTCAATATTAATATTTGTTGATTAAACAAATAACATGCAAAATCAGATATTAGTACCACATTTCTTTTGCAGATATTCCGTATTATAGCAACCAGAAGGCCAACATTCATTTTCTTCATTTTTATGATACATTAGGTTTATAAAGCTCTTTGGTTTTGTATGTCCTATGAGTCGCAAGACTGTCATCTTGTTTCTGCAACTGTAATTGTTGTAAAAAATGTTGAGGTCATTTTTAACAGTTGCAATTGTAAAAGTGTAGAGGTGACCATGACCAGCATTGAGATTTTTTTTACTCTTCAGGTCTTTCATAAGGAGAATAAAATTGAATAAAAAAAAGTATCAACGTATCAGGTCATAAATGATTCCCATAGGGAATCTCGTCTCTGCAGTGATGTCACAGGTGATGATCTCATATGATGAGCTCAGTGTTATTTAAACTGCGTCCGCCAGCAGACACTTCACTGATTCTATCGGGCTGTCTGTTGCAGGATAGGACTGGAATACACTTTAGTCCAGCAGGCAGAATCTGTATCGAACTACTACACCTGTAGAATCTGTATCGAATTTGGCTGTAAATATGTTGTGGGTTTTTGTGCCAGGTCCTCAGGGTGAGAAAGGCAAGGATGGGATAACTGGTAAAGATGGTGAGTTGTGTCATGCACGTACATGCATCACATATTTTAAATGCAGGTGATTTATTACGTCAGTTACCTGTCAAAATAATATAAGGATCTGTGTCTGTAGGTAAACCAGGATCTCGAGGTCTACCAGGGCAAAAGGTGAAGCGGGTTCCAGGGGTCCATCTGGGGCTCCAGGGACAAAAGGAACAACAGGTCCTTCAGGTATCAATCTTACACCGCTATCTCCTTTTGAAGTGTCCTTCTCATGGGTCAGCTGATTGGTTGAAACTCTGAAAGCAATGACAAATGGGTTGATATTTCTTTATGGAACATGTTGTTATTGTTTTTGTCTCATTTAAAGATCAGCTATAAAAACACCCAAAGAACACATATGTGCAGAGTAGACTGTCTGTGTTCCAGTATAAAGTATTACAGAAATGGTCTTTGTACATTGATTTATTGAACTGTGTCCTGTAATAGCAGCCTCGTTCTCTTGTGGAGTGCTGACCTGCGACTGGCAGTGTGGTTTCTCCTCACGTTGACTTTTGTGCCATAAGAGACACTATATCGAGAAACTGCATCGTCAGCGTTGAGCCCCAAGTCCACTGCCAAAATATTTGTGCTTAGACCGCACCGTAAAAAATCCTTTTTAGTTCACAGCATGAATTTCTATGCTGGGTTTCCCGAAAAACACACACACAGGCTAACATATCGCTTACCCTAAAACTTGAAGATAATATAGAATTTAGTATTGGTATAATTGTTGTAACGCAACCACGGGTATGAGGGATTTTCAACCCTAAATGGGCCTAACTGAGGGGCTCCACAGACATCTGAATACAATCTAAGGTGAACCCGAGATACGATACTTACCTCTTATTTCTTCCATATGTTTGTCATTGTATTGTTGGATTTGCCATTTTTCTTTACGTCATTAAACAATAATGCATTTTGCAGAAATCTATATAAAGACTACATTGTAGGTTTCACAGAAAATACTGTCTGCGGGAAGGTATGGTAACAAATTTTACCATATGTACCATGTTGCAGAATGGTCGCCAAATGCCGTAAGGTATAAAATGCAATGCAGTATAACTATGGTAACTTGTCCAAAAATGTACCATAAGGGCGATTCACATTTTGCGTATAAAACCGTGCGGAAAACGCGAGCCGCTCCGCTTTCTCTTGTCAAATGTCACTCTGAAAAGTAGAAATATTTCCATATTGATGCAGCGCCGGTGCGCCTAGAAAAATGTGTGCGCAGCAACATATGCGCATCACGACCGCATTGCAAAAGACGCAAAGTGTTTTTTGTAACTAAAGGATGGTACTGAAAATGACAAATAGGCTGTGATCATGTCGTTCAAGGTGCTCCTCTGTGTGTGTGTGTGTGTGTGTGTGTGTGTGTGTGTGTTTGTGTGTTTGCCCCTGACTGAGCAGAATACCGGTCCATTTAGTCACTGTGAAAAGGAAACAGGATGTCCTCTTTACATTATGCTCTAATGTTCACACAATGGACTGTTATGCACCTAAGTAGCATCTCATAAAGAAAAGCAGCAGACTCTAGATTTGACCTGCAGTGTGACGTTCAAAAAGTGAAAATGTTTAAGTAGATTAATGAAATTCATCCTTTCCATTCTCTTCGAATGATAAGTCAACTTTTTTTGCATTGCATTACATCACCTTTTAGACTGATAAGATAGGGATGGATGACAGGACAAATAATCATTTTTGCATCATAAAAAAAAGAGGAGAGGAGATAAGTCTTTCGCTTTTGGAATTTTATTTTAAAATATTTGTTTTTTCATAGATGGCTTCAGCGGCAGCAACATAAACACCTCCGCAAAGATTTTATACAATTAATATGCAATAAAATATTAATATTGATTAATATTGATGTAAATTAAATATAAAATAAATTGTTATATCACTAGCCAGTCCGATAACCCAACACAGACCGGAAGATAACTTCAGGCCAGGCACGTGCGTTCAATGAAACCTTCTATAACAAATATTTAAGTTAAATGTGAACCTCAGGAAACAATAAATATTAACCGGACACACAAGCCTGGTCCAAAGTTAACTTCCTGTGTTTGGTTATAAATGAACAGTTTGTTTCCAAAATTGTTTCCAAATTTTGATTAAAAACATTTCCAAAATCATGTTTTTTATTATTTTAATGTTTAATTGTGTTTTGTGTTAGTTAGCTGTATTCTTTAGTTATTATGGGCTTAAATAAAAACAAACCAACTGCAGTTTGATTGATATTAATTGGAATGCACAAAAAAAAACATGATTTTTGAAATGTTTTTAATCAAAATTTGGAAACAATTTTTGGAAATAAACTTTTCAAATATAACAATTTATTTTATATTTATTTTATAATGTTATTAATTTATATTAACATTAATGTATATTAATTGTATTAAATTAAATTAAAACTAATTTACTCAACAGTTATTGATTCTTTGCAGAGGTCTACCCAATGTTTGTTTATGTTGCGTCTATATGAGCTTGTTATTTTAGTTTAATACATTTTTATTGAGTTTATTATTTTATATTATAAATATAATATAGATAAATATAATATTAATATTATTATGTTTTATTTATTATTTTTATTTTCGAAAAAAAAAAACTTTTGAAAAGCTGATACCAAAGTTTGGGACAAGTTTAAAAAAACAGACTTTTTTAATGTAAACAGTAAATAGAAAATATTGTTTCCTTCTGCTAAATCAGTAAGTTTTAAGTTTTATTTGTCACAAACACACACCCATGTAGTGAAATGCATTGTACAACACTCTTCCCACATTATGCAATAAAATATATTTTAGGGATACCAACAAAACTAAAATGGAAAATAGAAGATTAGAACATAGAAAATGAAGAGAATTGTATAATCTGAAGAATTTACAACAATAAAGCATATAGCAGATGTTCCTCGGTATAATCGTGCGTTTTCACTGCAGCTGATCTCGTGCACCAGCTGTTACATGTAAGTGAGGTTTCCACTTAATCAAAACTAACAGCCAATGAGAAACCAGCTGGAGGAACCTTCTGTAGATGCACACGTTCACGCACAAATCCAAACAGAGAGCCGTATGACTCAGCGCGGTCACTCGCCAGCTTTTAATTTACTACACACCAGAGACGCTAATATGCTCCGGCATTTAACAGTGTTTATTTGACTTTTCCCAGCTTCCCCTGTTAGAGCCCAGTGCATGGATATTATAATACCCCTCCTGTTAATTAAAGCCCACACACAAAGGGTTTGTTCCAATAGTCCCACAATGCACAGCAAGTCACATTATGGGTATTCGGCCATATTAGTGATATTCCTAATGGTAGAGAGTGTATATTTAATCTGAAAGGCGTTGCAGACAGAAATAAGTCACTTATGTCATAATATGTAAAACTCTTAATCGGCCTGACCTAAGTGTTGTTTGATGTATTACGATTGAGCGAATTTAGAATACTTTTGCAGATTTTTCCTGCTTAGTGTGTAGGGAACAGTAATAACTGCATGGGGACACTGTGAATCTTAAAGCCGTTTCGGAGATGGAGAAAGACACATTCAACTGTTCCTGGAGAGCCAAGTACTGAAACTCAATACCTAATTTTACCTCAGTCTGTGCTTTCTATTTCTCTTTATGTCTTTGAATATCTTCAATGTCTTTTTTTTACATCTATTTCCTGTTGTGTCGAACTGGACAACCGTGAGTTGTATCTGACTTCTCACAGGTTTTGAAAGCTCTTCTTGCATTGAGTCTCTTTTGTTTTCTTTTTCCTCAGGTCCGCAGGGACCACAGGGCCTCCCAGGAGAGAGGGGCCTTCCCGGGCCACCCGGCCCTCCCGGACCCCCCGGACCTCTAGCCTCTGTACCAGAACAAGATGCTGGTATGAGTACAAATAATTGAATTCATGATATGCTTATCAAATATTGCAGAGTGAGACGTACAGTATGTAAAGAATATTGTACAGCAAGCTGGTTGCATCTTATAGCACGTCTAATGACGATATGAGTAAGTTCTTGGACACAAAATATTGAATTGAAATACTTTGAGTATTTGTAACAAATGCATATTTCTATGAGGAACATTATTTCATAGCGAATTAAAACCAAGACACAAAGTTCACAAGACAAACATGCAATTTGGTTTAATTAGGCAAATATTTAATTTATTTGTATGCAAATTATTTTTAAGGTCAAGATGACTTATATAAGTTAGAGATAATGTACAGTCAGCTGGGCATTACAAATTCAAAGCTTCAGATGGATTGCGCACACACATGAGAAAATGCAGAAAAGAGAATAAGACATGGATGAATATGGCGATAAATGGAATCAGTATTATAGTAAATAAGAGGGCATGGGCCTATTTCCTTTCTCCTTCAGCTCTTTTCCTTCTCAGCAACTGATTAAAATGGCAGGTTTCAGGAGGTAACACAGGCTAGACTCAATAGTCACATTCTGGGAAAAAGACCTGTCTGTCTGATGCTGATGTCATTCAATCACTTCCAGATGTGCGTGGCCAAAACTGCAGGGCAGAGCAGGAGGAAGAGAGTGTGTGTGTGTGTGTGTGCGTGTGTGTGTGTGCGCGCGCAGTTAAGGCTGTCTTGAGACTTAAACTCAGTTAAGCTTCAAGCACGAGGGAGTGTTTTAGAATAGAAGCAATAATATTTTAGTATGTGTTTCGTCACTCTTGAAGAAGACTGGCCCGTGTAGAAGGCTGACACTTCACCTCAACTCTGCTCTCTGTTAAAAGGGACAGCAGTCGGCCCAGACCTCATAAAGTTAAAGAATTTGCAATTGAGGCCTTATAACTTAGTAAAGACTTTAATTCCCATGATTCCGCCTTCAAAGAGTAATTAAAGGTCCTGTGAGGGAGTGCCACAGGAAAACAGTCTTATTGGAGTTTCCTGTCTGAGTCTGAGCTCTGGGAAACCCTGCAGCTACAGATCGCACGGCCGCAAACTCACCTGCTGGAGAGAGTCATTTCATAGGATAATCATTGATAAGAATATTGCCAGCAGTTACAAAAAAATCTTCCATCAAGAACTTTGTATCTAGAACCAGAGGAGACAAAATGTTATGGATGCTACCGACAGAAACTATAATTCTGCCTTTTAATTTAAGTAGACCAGAGAGATTATTTTTGGGAGTTATGAGGGCTGAAGTTATTGCATGTTTTATTAATGTATGAAATTGAAAGGATTGGAGGCAAATAGGTTAAGGAGGGGAAAACTGGCAGTCCACACATGAAAATGAGACGAATAAAACCATAAGGTTTCATAAAAAAGAAAACTGACCGGTCATTCTTTTTATTTATTTTCAGAACATTGAAAAGTCAGCACATAAAAATGCCACAACCAATATTTTGATGTGTGACAATTTATACAGCACCAGTATTTTACAATCCGCTTTATATGTTGTGATTACCTATCTGTTCATTCTTATCTAAACATCGCCATCTACAGCCAAGTAGATGTAATGACTCTTGACTGTCATTGTCACTTTGAACTTTGACCGTTACTGTCCAATATTCTGCCTAAATTATGAAATTACAAGGGTGAAGATTGCAGATCAGCATAACATTTACTATGAGCGTGAATCATAATGAATACAGTATATGTTTATTATGTACAGTTATATACAATATGTGTATTACAGGCCTGAAAAAGGAAAGTCTTCTCCATAACAACTTCCCTGACCTCCGAGTTACCCCTCCACACGGCCCACCAGGTCCACCTGGACCAACAGGTCAGTGAAACATACTTTTGTAACGAGTCGATTCTGATTGGCTTGAATGTGTGCATTAAAACCGTTTAATGCCCGGGTAGTTCCAGTCAGTTTGATCCACATTCGAAATGAATGCAGTGCCTATAATGTAATTATATCACACAGACACACAGTGCCAGTGGTCACTGAAACAGCACCGCTTCGCGTCGAGGTTAAAATCCTTTACTGCACGGCCAGACATGGATTATCCCTAATTTGAGTAGCCTTAGCTTCATTATAAGAGCTTTTTATATCTAATTTATTTGTGCCCTAGTTACGGTATCAAAGAAAATACGGAGATCGTATTCTGTATAAATCTGAGTCAGTTAGCACATTTTTGTGAACTCCGTGTGACATCACTTTTAATAAAATGGCAATCATTAATACTTGTGTCGTAATGTGTGCACATATTGGCATGTAATCCTCCACACATTGTAAACTGTATATTGAAAACATCACACAACATTGAATTGTTACCAGACTCATTTTGGCTTATTAAATCGGCCTGTCCTTATTTGCTCATTGTTTAACCATAATTTAAAAAATGGATTTCACTATTGACAATATGTGTCAAGTATAGCATAAAATATGACTCTCTTGGATGTAAAAAACATGTCTCATGGAAATACTGTTTTATAAGATATGAAATATTTTTTTTTCCGTCTGTCTTTTTTTAAAACAGATAAACCCAAGAGGGTTTACCACAAGTAACCATCTGTTACATGAGAATATTTATGATCCTTTACATGTACATTTTTATTTGTTCGGGGTCAGCCATGTTTAAGCAGTTATACATTCTGCAGTAAACCAGGCTGCAGTTATGAGGTCACTGATTTTACACCCAGCTTTCAACACTGCTAAAGTCATTTGAGTTTTATATGACTGGCTTATTTATATCATTAAATAAAATTGTCACAGAGTTTTAGAAAAGGGTCATTTTTTATGCTGGTGATAAATTTTGACATTTCAGCATCCTTTCAAAATTTAATTTACATTTATGCATTTGGCAGACCCTTCAGAACGAGTGCATTTAGGGTATATGTTTTATGTTTCCTGGGAATCAAACCCGTGACCTTTGTGTTTCTAATGCAAGGCTGACCTACAAGATTTTAATGAACACATTTAAATTAACTAACAATTTCATTTATCATTGCTTTTTAAAGCGATATGTGTTTACTCCATTTTTACTGTCAGAATAGTCATCGGAGCTTTGAGTGAGTTAAATAAAGTGTTTTAAAACCTATTATTGTATTAATGAGAACTTATATGTATATTACACATATTTAAAATGTGGTTCCAAAGCATTTTGGTCAGGAAACATAACAGTCTGCGATACGAGTGTTAAATTGGGCATCAAAATGGGGTTGCATCGCACATCATGTGAACAGCGCTCTGAACACTCTGATCTATCCTTATAGACACAAGTTTTTTCAAATATGTCTCTCCCATGCAGGACCTCCAGGACCAATGGGACCCACTGGACCACCAGGAGCTGTCGGACAGACTGTAAGCTAGAGCACTTGCGTGAGTGTGTCAGTGTGTATGTGTGTACAAACCATGTCATTTTTACGTGTTAAGGGAAAGCCCGGAGCTTCTGGCTTGCAAGGCCCGGTGGGTCCAAAGGGAGAACGGGGAGAAAGAGTGAGTACAAAAGCTAAACCCTACCCATAATGCAACACGCTCTGTGTATATCACCCCTCACTCCTAATTTGACCCCGTAGGGACCTCTTGGATATCCAGGAGAGAGAGGGTTTAAAGGGGAGCCGGTAAGATGCCCACTTATCTCTGGAACACATGCGCACTTTTTTTACAATGAAAGGGACTTGAACACAATAAGAAACTTGGCTAATCCTTGACTAATGATTATTCCTCATAGGGAGAACCAGGACCTAAAGGAGAGGCAGGGGAGAAAGGTCTTCCGGTAAGACACGCCCATCAGGTGCATGAGGCAATGTGCGGGCATAAATCTCCGACGATGATCAGTCCCTGAGCTCATTTTCCGTTTTTGGAAAATATCAGTAATTCACTTAGAAACTGTTTTAAATGCATTGATAATTCCGATAAGTCAAAAAGGAATTGATTGATTTGACATTAATGCAGCAATAATCTCTTTCTGTAATTACCCTTCTCCTTATGCCTGCTTATCTTTTCTAGAGCGATTTAAACGTAAGAGATTTTGACAACTGTCGTGGTGTTTTTGTTGTTCCCGGTTTACAGATTTTCATTGTTCATCCTGTCGTCCGTCTGTGTTTTAACATCAGCGATCATGTTAAATCCTTCAGTGGAATTTTCGTCATGTGCAAATGAGGCCAAATTGTAATCTGTCATTATTTATCTATGAAACAGAATCCGAGATATCACCAAAATGAAAGAACATGACTGCAAATGTCTAGATGACAACTCCACTGTAATGATTTGCGCCACAATCACTGTTCATTGCTTACTTACAGTACTCACTGTTAGCACATAGTATGTCTTGGTTTCAGTTTCAAATGTGCACCGATAATATTGTTTCCATGTGTTTTGAAGTGTTTTGATGTGACTGAGGCCTTTTACAGCTGATCTGGGACTAGTTGTTGATCTCCCGTATGCAGTACGCTGTCCAAAGGGAGTTTCTGAACTAGTCTCAGGTTAACCTTAAGGGAATAGTTCACCCCAAAATGAACGTTTCATTCATCATTTACTCACCCTCATGTCAGACCTGTATGAATGACTTTGTTCTGCAGAACACAGAAGATATCTTGAATAATGTTGGGTACCAAACAACTATTTGAACAATGTTTTGTTTCTCAATATATCCTCTTGTGTGTTCTACATAAGAAAGAGTCATATCCAGGTTTAGAACGTCATGAGGGTGAATAAATAATGACAGAATACATTTGTAGGCGAACTGTTCATTTAAGAGCGTGTTGTTGTTGTATTTGATATTGTTCTTGATGTTTATTTTGATTGGCTGGTGGTTGGGCCTGTCTCTGAGTGTTTCCCCTGTCCTCTAAAGATGTCCGATTCCTGCTCATCACTGTCTCCATGGCTGCCTTTCACAGCCAACAGTCTCTTAGCTACCAGCTCTTGCATATACCCAACACACAGAGAGCTATAAATGCCTACCAAGAGAAAACACTATATTATTATTAGAAGCTTACTATTGTGAATAACAAAATGTTAATCACAAAATACCATTGGCTAGACACTGAATTGCTGGATCTTTGTGTAACTTGTGAAAAGCAGCCAACAAAATTGCTGTGGGTTGGCCTTGGGAAAGAAAAACCAACCTGCATGGTTTTAAAGCGTATGTTTATGTGTGTTGTGTATATGCATCATTATATCATCTTCAGGGATAGCGATCGATAGTGATTGGTTTGTGTTTGGGTGTGTGGGTGGATACAGCTATCCTTCAGTGTCCCACAATGCATTGCTGCATGTTTCCATCTCATCATACGCCTTGCATTCTTCTCTCAACTCACATATAACCATCATATGAGTTTAGTACCGCTGGGTGATAACAAGTATAAATCTATTTAGATCGTTTCATAATTCATTGTTGATCACAAACTCACATGTTGCTGAACAACATGACTTATGGTTTTCCGCTTGGCCTGCCAACCCCGGAACATGTGGGTTATTTAAGTGTTATAAATCATAACAGAAATATATATTTTTAAATCCTATATTATAAGTAACTTATCTGCTGTATGGACTCCTTAGAGATATATTCATGACACATAGACCATTCCACTACTCAAAGATTAATCTTTTCACATTTTTCACTGTGAGGCCAAGCAATCCGTTTGAGAAGGATTTTGGGCCACAGCCATACTTGTATCTCTTAATGAATACGGTGTTTTATTCAGAAACGTAGATGATATATTGTTTACCGTTTTATTTGGCAAGATAAACTACCTTTGGTTCTCACAGGCACTAACTTTAACATTAACCTTACATCTTACTTTTTCCAAGCGCATATCTGTTCATCAATAACACTGGTTTTCTAACGTGTGCTTGAGCTCGGTACTGTTGTGTAGAATGTATGTGACAAATGTCTTTACACTGTTTGAGAAATGCCTACCAAAGCCACATAACTCCAACTTCTGAAGTTGTTTTATCACTTTTTTAGCGAAATGTCATGAACACGTATTCATTTGTTTTTAAAAACACTTTTCATGTTGACATTATACATTATACAAAAATAAAGGTTCTGTAAGGGGTTCTTAATCTTTGCTGCAATACCGCCGGAGAGCCGTTTTTTTGTTTCCCAAAAACACACAAAAAATGTGCTGCCTTAAATTTTTGTGAACAATCAAATTGTTCCAACTTATTTTACATTTTTATAAAGTTTTAATAATTTGTCCCATTGGAATTATAAGGTTCTATCTGCATTCTGAGTTTTGAGATATTAAGCTTTTTACATTCCATTTTACTTTGTAGTTAAAACCTTTTTTTTTTTAAGCCCCAAAATGTACACAATATAAAGAAACATCACATAATGTAGATAAGTTGTCACAGAATAAGAGTTTGTGTGTTACTCTATTTTTCTCTTTTATATTCTCTAATATAATTTCAAGGTGACAAATTGTTTTTACATCATTTAACTCATCAAAATAAGTAAAAAAAATTAACTTATTTTTATGCAACACACATTTATGTTAAATGTTCTTTACAGAACCATACAGCTTGAGAATGGCTATCGGCTCATACAGCAACCTTTATTTTTAAGAGTGTACTCGTGTTAATTTGGTAGTATATTTGAATCATAAAGTTGTTTTCATTTTTAGGGTTCGAGCCCGAAGGGCTAGAAACCTATTGTATTTGTTAGTTTTATTATTATTATTATTAGGGTTCGAGCCCGAAGGGCTAGAAACCTATTGTATTTGTTAGTTTTTTATTATTATTATTATTATTATTATTATTTTTCTCCCCTAAAACTGATAGTGCAGCCCAAACCGTAAGGCCGACAAAGCTGAGACTCGGTCAGATGGTAGTAGTCTTGCTCGCTACTCAGATACACGGAGCCAGCCATATCGGCCCATAGGTGGCGCTACAGCGATTACAAACGCGTTTGCGCTTGTTACTCCTAAACCGTTTGTCGCACACCCAAGTGTTTTATATCAGTGTAATCATTGGCTCAAAACTTAAATAATGTATATCTCTGATTTCATTTCCGGTATGCAAATTTTCCCGCTAATTAGCATAATATGCGAAACCTACTTTTTCAAACTAGTCCATGGATTTTTGCCCTATCGGAACCAAACCAACGCTGATGAATTCTATGGAGTGTGAATGTAAATAGTTATGAACAAAAGTTACATTTTCCATTCACGGCCGCTAGGTGGCGCTAAAACGCCCAAATCGAAACTGCATTATTTAGCTAAAATGGCCATAACTCATGAACCGTTTGAGATATCTTCATGCGGCTTGGTACATATACGTAGACCCTCAGTCTGAGGTTACATTAAAAATAAGCGGCGATCCGCCACTAGGTGGCGCTATAATAGGAATAAACTCAAAAATGGCTATAACTAGGCAACAGTTTGCTCGATTGACTTATTATTTGGTATGGTGTGTCTTTGTGTCATGTCCCATGATTATAAAAAGGACATTGGCGTATCTCAAAACACATGGCCGCCATCGGTCGATGAAGTTTGAGCCCTCATTAGACCAGGTTAACAAAGGCTGATCGAAACGACACTTACTGGGCTTATTCGACTCATGGTCCTGAAGGTCTGTAAGAAATATGAACTTATTCGGCCACCGGGGCGTAATAACGCTTTTGGAGTCCATAAACAACTGTGTATCACGTGACATTTGACATATACACAAACTATTTATATCATATGATAGATCTCCTCAATCATAACAACTTTGCCTCTTCAACTATTGGTGTCTATCAAATGGTTTGTGAGTTATTCGTTATGATGTAAAAAACCTACTTTTGCTAACTTGTTCAAGGATTTTCAAGCAATTTCAAAATTTCAACCACAGTGCATTTCTTTGGACTCTCTAGGTCAATAATCATCAACAACATGTTGAGTTTTTTTGTTGTGGGACCATAACAGGGTCCTTTATTATTTAAGCATGAAACGAGTACGTTGAAGGTCGCTACTCCTTAATAAATAATCCAATTGACTTGCTATTAAGAACTATTATACATATTATGCCTCAAAACAAGCATGCAACATGTGATTCTCATCGGAAGAGACATGCCTTCACAACAGTCAAAAAGGTGAATTATCATTCATTTAAATGGCTTTTTTATACATGTCTTTAAAAAATGCACAATTTGCTAATCAATTGCTAATCAGCCAGTCACATGGCATAAACTCAATCCATTTTCCCATCAACATGTGGTGAACACCACTTGCTGAAGTCCAAACCGAGCATCAAACTGGAGAAAAAGAAGCTATTTTGAAGAATGTGCATTGGATTAACAAAAAGACCTATATATCTGCAGTAGAATGTCATAGAGACACAGGGCTTGGTTCGTTTCACTTGTGGCTTAGTGTGTTATCAATTGACAGGTGCCATGCCACACCCATAGCAACTAAACAAGTTCACTTAGTGACCATTAGGCTAGACCTATATCTCTGCAATAGAACATCGTAGAGACACTGGGGTTGTTTCGTTTGACTTGTGGTTTGATGTGATATTAATTGGCAGGTGCTATTCCACGCCCATGGCAACCAAACAGCTTAGCTTAGCAACCGTTTAGCAAGATCTATATCTCTGAAACAAAACATCGTAGAGACATGAGAATTGCTTCATTTAACTCGTCCCTCAGGTATTATCAGTTTACACCTGTTTTTGCATACAGGTGTAAGCATGCATGGTCCGTATTAACGGTTACAGCCAATTTCTGTCATATTTCTTGGTGTGGAAGAGTATCATTCGTTGTGGATTTGTTACGGTGCCATTCCTGAGCCTAGTTGATAATGGCAAGGCCAATAGAGGCCTTAGACTGCTCGAACCCGCCAAATGCTGCTTGCAGCTTTAATTATTATTATTATTATTATTTTTCTCCCCTAAAACTGATAGTGCAGCCCAAACCGTAAGGCCGACAAAGCTGAGACTCGGTCAGATGGTAGTAGTCTTGCTCGCTACTCAGATACACGGAGCCAGCCATATCGGCCCATAGGTGGCGCTACAGCGATGACAAACGCGTTTGCGCTTGTTACTCCTAAACCGTTTGTCGCACACCCAAGTGTTTTATATCAGTGTAATCATTGGCTCAAAACTTAAATAATGTATATCTCTGATTTCATTTCCGGTATGCAAATTTTCCCGCTAATTAGCATAATATGCGAAACCTACTTTTTCAAACTAGTCCATGGATTTTTGCCCTATTGGAACCAAACCAACGCTGATGAATTCTATGGAGTGTGAATGTAAATAGTTATTGAACAAAAGTTACATTTTCCATTCACGGCCGCTAGGTGGCGCTAAAACGCCCAAATCGAAACTGCATTATTTAGCTAAAATGGCTATAACTCATGAACCGTTTGAGATATCTTCATGGGGCTTGGTACATATACGTAGACCCTCAGTCTGAGGTTACATTAAAAATAAGCGGCGAT
This sequence comes from Triplophysa siluroides, assembly GCA_006030095.1. Lineage (NCBI taxonomy): Eukaryota > Metazoa > Chordata > Actinopteri > Cypriniformes > Nemacheilidae > Triplophysa > Triplophysa siluroides. The sequence continues at coordinate 5,342,286 of VCII01000101.1, read as the reverse complement.
CCGCCACTAGGTGGCGCTATAATAGGAATAAACTCAAAAATGGCTATAACTAGGCAACAGTTTGCTCGATTGACTTATTATTTGGTATGGTGTGTCTTTGTGTCATGTCCCATGATTAAAAAGGACATTGGCGTATCTCAAAACACATGGCCGCCATCGGTCGATGAAGTTTGAGCCCTCATTAGACCAGGTTAACAAAGGCTGATCGAAACGACACTTACTGGGCTTATTCGACTCATGGTCCTGAAGGTCTGTAAGAAATATGAACTTATTCGGCCACCGGGGGCGTAATAACGCTTTTGGAGCCCATAAACAACTGTGTATCACATGACATTTGACATATACACAAACTATTTATATCATATGATAGATCTCCTCAATCATAACAACTTTGCCTCTTCAACTATTGATGTCTATCAAATGGTTGTGAGTTTTCGTTATGATGTAAAAAACCTACTTTTGCTAACTTGTTCAAGGATTTTCAAGCAATTTCAAAATTTCAACCACAGTGCATTTTTGGACTCTCTAGGTCAATAATCATCAACAACATGTTGAGTTTTTTTGTTGTGGGACCATAACAGGGTCCTTTATTATATAAGCATGAAACGAGTACGTTGAAGGTCGCTACTCCTTAATAAATAATCCAATTGACTTGCTATTAAGAACTATTATACATATTATGTCTCAAAACAAGCATGCAACATGTGATTCTCATCGGAAGACATGCCTTCACAACAGTCAAAAAGGTGAATTATCATTCATTTAAATGGCTGTTTTTATACATGTCTTTAAAAAATGCACAATTTGCTAATCAATTGCTAATCAGCCAGTCACATGGCATAAACTCAATCCATTTTGGCATCTACATGTGGTGAACACCACTTGCTGAAGTTCAAACCAAGCATCAAACTGGAGAAAAATAAGCTATTTTGAAGAATGTGCATTGGATTAACAAAAAAGACCTACATCTCTGCAGTAGAATGTCATAGAGACACAGGGCTTGGTTCGTTTCACTTGTGGCTTAGTGTGTTATCAATTGACAGGTGCCATGCCACACCCATAGCAACTAAACAAGTTCACTTAGTGACCATTAGGCTAGACCTATATCTCTGCAATAGATCATCGTAGAGACACTGGGGGGTTTCGTTTGACTGTGTTTGATGTGATATTAATTGGCAGGTGCTATTCCACGCCCATGGCAACCAAACAGCTTAGCTTAGCAACCGTTTAGCAAGATCTATATCTCTGCAACAAAACATCGTAGAGACATGAGAATTGCTTCATTTAACTCGTCCCTCAGGTATTATCAGTTTACACCTGTTTTTGCATACAGGTGTAAGCATGCATGGTCCGTATTAACGGTTACAGCCAATTTCTGTCATTTTTCTTGGTTTGGAAGAGTATCATTCGTTGTGGATTTGTTACGGTGCCATTCCTGAGCCTAGTTGACAATGGCAAGGCAAATAGAGGCCTTAGACTGCTCGAACCCGCCAAATGCTGCTTGCAGCTTTAATTTTTTATTGTCTTTCATTGGATGCCAGTAAATTCGTAAACATAAAGATCTTCAATGTGAGCTAGTGATGGTGGCTTTGGTATAAGGGCTTTCTTAACCTTGGGATGAGTAGACTAAAGTGTGTGCGCGCAGTCAACCGAGTACAATTGTACAGATGACTTGCACATCTCTTTAACAAAGCTGCTCACCTCCCGGTATTGAAATAACATAGTTTGAGTCTACTGGGAATGTTAAATGCATGTTTAAATCTAAAATGATTGAACATTTGGTCTTGATTTGCTTTTAAGAGCCTCTGGCCTGGCCTGAATCAAATGCATGCTGTTTTGTCAAGACTTACAGCATGGCCAGATGAAACGAATGAAAACAAAGGCCGACGAAAGATCTTAATCTGTTGGTGTAGTTAACTGTAGTTTCGAAGCGGTTGGAGCTGAGAATTTAACACTCTAACTGTGGTAATGGTTTGGGATTAATGTAATAGATTAACAGAATGACTTTGCATCTTGGCGATGGCTTTGTTTGGCTTGTGCTCAATACCATGACGGCTGTATCTATCTCCACAGGGGGATGGGATACACCAAATCCGTGAGGCCCTGAAGATCTTAGCCGAGAGGGTTTTAATCCTCGAGACTATGATCGGTATCCATGGTGAGTAAAGGCCAGACGTAGGGTCAGGTTTGAAGGACGTAGGGTCAGGGATTTCAATACCCAACGACATTTTTGGAAAGCGAGTGAGAAGCTAAGTGTGGTGGAGGACAGGGGCCAAGTACTCGGGAAACGGCACATTGCCATCCGTAAGCCCCCGCCATGCTTGTCAAAACTCTTCATCTTTAATAGGACTTAAATTTGAAGAAGTTCCAAGACTTGCAGGCTGACTTAGAGCTGCTGGCTCGCAGGGTGCAGCTGCTGGAGGCGATCATCTGGCCAGGTAATGCCCTCATTCCCTTGCCTAGCGAGTCAGTGTCCTGCCATCTACTGGCCAACTCTAAGATCAAGTTTACAAAGACTCCAAACCCCATTCAGGGCCAGACTCCAGCAGTATTTCCAAATGCTCTTATTAGTTGTTTTTCTTTGTTAGGCTAAACAACTACACATAACTTCATACGACTGAGGATCCTTTGAAGGGCCAGTTCACCCAAAAATCTAAATTCTGTCTTCATTTACTCAACCTCGAGTTGTTCCAAATCTGTATACATTTCGTTGTTCTGATAAACACAGAGAAAGATAGTTGGAAGAATGCTTGTAACCACACAGTTGACTACCAAACTAGGAAAAATTACTATGGCAATAAAAATGCCCCAGAACGGTTTGCTGTCCTACATTTTTCAAAATATCTAATTTTGTGTTCAGCAAAACAGAGACAATTATAAAACAATTTTTCATACTATGGTAGTCAATTGTGGCCAAGAACTGGTTGGTTACAAGTCTTCTTCCAAATATCTTTCTCTGTGTGAAATTTATAGGGATTTGCAACAACTTGAGGGTGAATAAATGATGACAGAAATGTTTATTTCATTTCAAACCTGTATGACTTTCTTCTGCAGAACGCAAAAGGAGTTATTTTGGAGAACATTGGTAACCAAACTACACTGGCCCCCATTGACTTCCATTATATGGAACCACTGAGACATTTCTCAGAATATCTTCTTTTGTGTTCCACAGAAGAAAGAGTCATATAAAGGTTTTGAACAACTTGAGGGTAAATAACTGACGACGGAATTTCGGTTGAACTATCCTTTTCATAATGTACAGAGTTAATGGACTGTCGTTTACCTGTTGCCTGTGACCATACGAAGGCACAACAAAGTAGCCTTAACTCTCTTTTCCTCCAACAGAACCAGATCTAGGGTCAGGAGATGGTCTATTTGGCACACCGTCTCCGGACATCTATCGGATTAAAAGGGCCAGGATGTCATCCTTCCGGGTCAACTCGCCCTTAATCACTGCTGAGGCCAAGATTCGAGGGAAGTAGTCTTCGTATTTCAGTGAAGCCCTTGTTTCCATCTTGATTCCATCCATCCGCCCATCAGCTGAACCGGCAACATCTACACACGTCCCCTCAGACACACGTTGTACAGATCCAATAACCATCTGTGATAACCGCTTTGGAATATTCCAGTTCATCAGGAAGGGGAGACACCTCAGGGAAGACCAAATGGTGCTGTAGAAATTAACCACATCGAACGGGACTCCATAGATTCCTAGCACCTCTCCTCTGGCAGATTATGCGCACAATGATTTGCCTTTGTTACGTGACAACCAAACGAACAGAACCAGTCTCAGAAGAAATTCTTCAAACTTACATGAAAAGGAAACACGTTTTGAAATATAATATTTATATAGAAACAGTATTGGTGCTTGTACAATTGTTTTCAAAACTGCAGGGCAAGAAGGGTACAAAACCTGATGGAATTTGTGATGAAGATGATGGTCTTAGGGAGAGCATCAAACCGTATTATTATCTTTCTAGCTGCTGTTAAGAGCTCATCATTATTAACTTTGGCAAATGTACTGTATTAGGAAAATGCACATATTCACGACAAATAAAGATTCCACTACTTTCCCCAGTGACGATAAAAACATTGGATATTCTCTTCTTGACGTTAAATGCACTATGTAGATAAAAAACACCTTGTTTTTCAAAGAGGAAGGGAAATTTGAAGTTCATAAATGTCCAAATTCAACATTTGTTAACTTTTAGTATACAAATTATAATGGAATGGCTTTAAGTTTTCTTTCCCCCTCCCAATACATTCTAGACAGATTTGAGTATAAACACCATCTTGTGTGTGTCAAGGCTTACTTTTGAATCATGGATTTAAGTGTTTTAATTGTAATATTGTTATTTCTAATTCAGGAAAAATATTAAGACTATAATACACGAGTATGCCATTATCCCTCTCCAAAACAAATGTGCACTTCTGGGAGTCTCTTTCTCAAAACCAGACAGAATCCAACTGGAGCAGTAGGAAAGCTACACATATAACTTGAATTCTGTTTTTGTGTTTCATGCATGTCTTTTCCACCACAGTCACATGCATAGGACTGGTTTCCTTCCTGAAGAATTTCCATGACTGTCTTTGTATTCCTATATAAATGTTGTATTAATTATTTATAGATGATTTTTAGCAGTTGATGTTTTCCTATACTGATTCATGTAACGTCACTTGTATTTGTCCATTTCTAGCTTCTTTCCAAACTGTCTGAATTTGTCTTGCCAGTGCGCAGTCTTACCGGTTGGTGTTAAAACAGAATAAACTTTGTTGAGTGTTTCTTTTTTAATACGATTCATATTTTCATCCATACACTATACATGAATACTTTCTAAACGTTACTAATACAACCCATGTAACTTTAACTTAAGCAGGGCTCACATACTGACATATCCACATGCTTTGCATAGCCTGGCAAAGCGCAAATGTGAATAAAAGGACAGAGTATCCTAAACGAAGTTGGTTGGATCATAAAGAACATTCATGTTTCCTCCATTGAGACAAACAAATTGCTGCTTAGAGTATACTGTTTAGTATTCAACTTTAAATCCTAAAAGCTGCCAACACCATTACATAAATATATTAACAAACAAATCTTCCACACACATCATTCACTTAAACGTCATACAGTTCATCTGATCTCAATATCATGCTTTTAGAATATTTCACCCAAAAACGAAAATTCTGTCATTTATTCCCTCATTTGTTTTTGTATCCAGTAAGATAGTTCCTTTAGTGGAACACAATGTTACTCTTCCATGCAATGAAATTGAATATTAAGCATAGCTATCAAGCAAGAGTTTTAGTGACAGCGTAAATTTCAAAGCTATAATACAGTATCAGGACAACTGGACTTTTTCTTATTTTCATAACTTGCCAGCCCCGGGTCACAACCCATTGTATGGAAGAGAGAGAGCAGTGTGAAATTATTCTTCTAAACTTCTACTTTTATCCTTTAGTGCTTCACATCCAAAAGAAAGTTATATTGATTTGGAAGAACATGAAGATGACAGAATTTTCAATACAAAGCTGTTTTTAAATGGTCTGGATATCCACACAAGCTATTATTATGACGAGGACTTCTTCCCTTTAGAGATGACCACAGTCTCCGCCCCGATCTGATCATCAATGAGCAGGGAAATCGCTCCATCCAGCTGCCCTGTAGCAGCAAGAGCCACCACAGCTTTCTCTGTGGGGAAGCCCATTTTCTCCAGCTGTTGCAGTCTGAAAAAAACGCAGCTTAATGCAAGATCGTTCTAAGCCTAAACTAAAACATGCAATGTATCAGAATAACTCATCGTTTGATAAATGTGTCAAAGAACAAAAATAGAATGAGGTTTTTAACTATCAGAGCAGCACTAACCGTAATGAAGATACCGAAGACTTGGGTACTTCAACTTTTTCATCTGCACCCTCAGGTGCATCCTGTAATGATGCTAAAATCCCTGCTCTTAGCATCTGCTCCTCTAACATCTGTGCATCTGTTGGCAAAGACTCCTGATGCCACTCAGGAACAGAATGTTGCCATAAGTGCGAATGATCTTCTAACTGGGATCTGCTGGTAGATGGCATGTGTCCCAACTGAGGTGGCTCATCACATGGCTCAGGTCTGTTACAGAATAACAATAATGCGAATTAAAAAACTTGACACACGGCTCTTTTATAAAAATACTTAAAATATTACAATAGGTTCACAATGACCTTCTTGAGGCCCTGATGTATGTTGGCAAATGTGGATGAGAGGTAAAAGGAATGTATGCCCATTTTGGCAGACAGGCACATATGCCCCGTCTCTCTATGTTCTCCAATATTTCAATAAACTCATTATTGTCTGTATAACACGTTAAGGGTAAAACATCACATGTCACAGAACTTTACTGTAAAAGGCTACTCAATTATATGAGTGTAAAGGATACAGTTGAGTCCCAGGCAAATGGCATAAAAATGCAGCAGACCCGGAGCACTGGGAAGCAAGAAGAGGTTAAGTAATAAAAAGAACCAAGGCAAGAACCAGACAGGAACACAGCGTAGAACTCTCCTCTGCTTCACCTGCCGACACTGAGCTGTGAAAAGAGCTAGATGAGTGGCAGAGTATCCGCTGACCCTGCTGGCTTCATCCCCGGTGACAAAAAGAAACAGGCCATAAATGGGAGGAAGGAGCACGGTGGAGATGAAGGACAGGGTGAGGAAGACGAAAGTTCCCCATCTTCCTTCTTGACATGGTCCGAGCCACAGCAGCAGAGTGACGTTGTAGAGAAAAGAAGTCAACTCCTCATGGCTGAAGGCATAGAATACGAAATCTGTAAATGCACAAAAAGATTGTGAACTGGGATTGAACCCTTAATAACTGTTTTGCACATTGTCTATTGCTTACCATAAAATCCAGGAAATTCGCCGCCTGGTCCTAAACTTAGGCTTGCGTGAATACCAGACAGCCAAGTCGTTAAAATTAATACGAATATTAAAACTGTCCCACTACAAATTCCTGGCCGGTTTGATCCAAACCACATCCATGCCGAAAAAATATGATCAAGCATTGTAAACAGACCAAACGCATCGCTTGGTGGTTTGCTATTTTAAAAACCATTTATGTGCCTTTGGATGGCTGTGGATCTCAATTTTCATACTTCAGGTAACTTAATGTTAACTTATTAAGCATTTGATTGTTTACTACACTCTCTTATACTATTTACTACTACGCTAGCCAAACCAGTTAACTTATGACGACTAAAATGTGCACAAACTGCCGTTTTCATTTAATATCCTTCTATCCTAAATAAAACCAAGCTACACAAGTAACCCATTTTGTCATTCAGGCACTCTTTTATTTTGACAGTGAACAACTTCCTGTTTTAGACGCGCCCATGGATGTTGGGGATGTCGTTTTTTTAAAGGTTATAAATTTGAATTTATTCAAAAAAATTGCTTTGTAATCATATAGTTTTATATTAATCGTTTCAATTGATTATGTCATTAAACATATTAGGTGTAAAGAGTAAATAAAAAAGCAGTCTGACTGGCCTTTAATTTGTTCCACCCCTCTGCCATCGGTTGATTGGTACGTTCTACGTAGCTTTCACCCTTGCGTCCGTCGCGCATGCTCACTTCACACCGTCTACTGGTCCCCAACGGAAAATGGCGTCAGTCTCTAGTAAGTAAATTCTGTTTTCTTGTTTTATTTTACAATTTTACTCTTTTGAGTCATTTTCAACTCCGAGAACTTGAAAGAATCTTAAATGAATGATAACAAAGGCACATTTCTCCAGGGAGCTTTTGAAATAGCAAAAAATGCTCAACCACGCGGCCTTAAGTTCTTTTTAGGTCGTTTGGAACCTCGACCGAAACGGCTTTAAACTTAGTTCGCATTATAACAGCTTAAACCAAAATACAATTAACACAACATTTAAGAAACCGTAAATGATATTCAGTTAATGCGTAAAAGTACAGGTCGTGGTTTCGGTTGTTTTTGCAAAAGTTAAAACGGTAGGCAGCAGGCTTGGTTAAAAAAAGCGGGACAGAGCGCAACCAGCCCGCAGCAAACAACATTGTTACATTGTGTATGTTACGTTTGGCGTGACTTTGTAATGTTAATAAATATAGACTTGTATCAAATCTGTTTTTTGAACGCCTTATTCCTTCATTCTTTTTTATTTTATCTCCGTTAAATTAATAAAAAAATCTAACTTGCATGTTCGTGATATTTTTATTAACCCCACGTGTGCTAATTGCTAAACCTAACCGTGTGTTGGTTTCTGCAGATGTTGTTCCACTTTAGGCAACCATTTGTGTAGATTTATAAGCCTTGTTCCAGTGATATGAATGGCTTTAATAAACTGAGAATTGGTCCTTGTTATGCAGCTGTGTTATTTTTTTAAATGTTTGTTAGTCTGATCTGTAACTTGTTTTTCATTCCCCCTTTAGATTATAGCAGCTACAACCAGGCTGGTGCACAGCAGTCGTAAGTTCTCTTTAATTCGTAATTTACTGTCGTATAAAGAACTCGCATTGCTTATACTTTGCACATTAACGACATGTTTTTTCTTTTTACAGGTATGGATCGTATACTGCCCCTCCATCTCAGGGCTATGGGCAGACTGCCCAGGTAAGCTTTAATAGCCCAAGTGGTTCCTTAGTTTAACTGGAATTAAGCATTCATGATATTATTAAGCCTTAGGATGGCAACACCAAAACGGAATGTTTTTGTGCTTTTAAAGAATAAAGACTCCAGCGCAGATTTCAATCAGAGTTTTTTGTTTACAGCAGGGATATGCTCAGCAGGATTACAGTTACGCTCAACCCGCTGCAGCACCCGAGTCCACGTACAGCCAGGCAGCGCCCTCTGCTGCAGGATATGCACAACAGCAGTATGGATCCTCATACGGGCAGGCGGCGGCGGCTGCAGCAGCAGCGACAACAACTGCGGCACCAGGTCTGATATACTTTTAGACATTTATATAAGTACATTGTTGCCCCTAACTGTGGTATGGCTATGTTCAGCACAATTTCCACACTCGGTTGGGTTCATTTTAGTTCTCGGAGAACTATTTCGGGTCATAGTTATGTATATCTTCATTAAAAACTTAAGCAATGGTGTTTTGTACATTGCGTTTAGTTAAACCATTTTTATGGGTATAAACATTTACAAAGAAATACTCTCTCATTCTGTGATTTTTCAAGTGCACATATGTGACCAAAATCAAAACCAGTTTTATGGGTGCATTTTTCGAAATTGAGATTTCTACATTATCTGAAAGCTGAATAAATAATATTTCTATTGATGTATGCATTGTTAGAATAGGACAATATCTGGCTGAGATACAACTGTTTAAATCTCAGGATTTGAGAGTGCAAAAAAATCTATATATTGAGAAAATTGCCTTTGAAGTTGTTAATCCGAGGCACTGTAGCAGGCCATCCACTCACAAAAATAAAGTTTTTATATATTTAAGGGAGGAAATTTATAAAATATCTTCATGGAACATGATCTTTACTTAATATCTTAATGAGTTTGGGCATAACAGAAAAATCGATAATTTTGACCCATACAATGTATTTTTGTCTTTTCCTAAAAATGCACCCGTGCTACTTAAGACTGGTTTTGTGATCCAATAAATCTGATCACTAAAGTCATTATTATTTCTCGCAGCTGCATATGGAACCCCACAGTCAGGAGCATATAATCAGCCTGCACAGACTTATGCAGCCAGCAGCTACACCAACTCCACCGCAGCCCCTGCTGCCCAGGCCTCCTATGGCTCTCAGCCCGGATACTCCGCCCAACCAGCCTATTCTGGCTATAATCAGCAGGCTGCTGCCTCTACTCCTCAGAGGTAACTGGACGGTGTCCTAAATCAGCATATCAACAGGATACTATTATAGAGCCTCCCACAGTATCTCCATATGCTGTTCTTTTCTCATGCTTTCTAAATGTCAGTGCTGTTTTACACACCCTGTAAAAATCAAAGATGCTGGCTAACGTGCAAAGTAACACACCATGAGACTAATCTGCAATGTGTTTATCACATGCAAACTCTGCCCCTAAGATGCTTCTGTTTTTCTTTGTCTTGCAGTTATAGTGCAAGCAGCCAGCCTTCCTATAACCAAGGTTCCTACTCCCAGCCTGGAGGTTACTCTCAGTCTCAGAGTGGGTACCAGGCTCAGCAGCCTGGTTATGGACAGCAGCAGAGCACCTATGGGCAGCCACCTCAGCAAGGCCCTCCTGCTGCCTACCCTCCCCAAGGGAACGGCTCATACGGGCAGCCTCAGTACGGCCAGCAGGGTGCACAACAGAGTGATTACAACCAGTCAAGTCACTACAGTAAGGGTGCATCTATCTATTTCTGCTCTGATTGCGATTATTATTTTTTTACAATTATTTTTATTTGCAAGTTTGTTTGTGTTCTTTTCTTTAGACAGTTACAGTCAGAGTGGTGGAGGATACCAAGGGTCACAGCCTCGAGGTGGATACTCTGGATCATCAGAGAGAGGCAGAGGTGGTTACGATCGTGGAGGCCCTCGGGGCCGTGGAGGGATGGGCCGCGGCGGAATGGGGTAAGCTCATGCCTTCATGATTTCATTAACGCTCTCTCTTATTTTCCACAGTATGGAAACACTCACCAGTCACACAGGAGTTTGTATGTGCAATAGTTTGAAGAGAAGTGAAGTGTCTTGTGTAGTTTTCTCTAATGTTGAAGAGATACAACCTGGGGTTTACTGCGGTCCCCTGATTGGTTCATTTTACAATAGTGTTACACTTATGTTGAGGGACATGATTATTCTAAAACGGCGATCTGTTGTTTTTTATTTTTGGGCTTTTTTATACTACATTTGCATGTATAATACAATCACCTGGGAACTTTGGTTTTTGAACGCTTTGTTTTATGAGAAAAAGAAAATCACTCAATTGTGGCACTTTTTGTTGGATGTTTTAAAATAAGTCATGGGTGGTTAAATATTGCGTTTTTAAGAGCAGATGGTGGCACACAGTTGAGTCTTACAAGTTGACCCTATAAGTGAGCTTCAAATTATGAGTGGATCCATTGTGTATTAAAATAGGTTCAAAATGAGTAAAGAGTGACAGGGTTTTAACAAAAAGATCATACAACACAAAAATAGTTTTGAGTATTCAAATTGTTTGAGGTATGGTAAATAATCGTTCATTACTAAATAAACGTGAACTTCAAATATAGAATATTTTTAAACGGCTAAGGCTAGTAGGAATCTCTGACTCTCAACCTGAAGGAAAGCATTTGCTAATTTTTATTCCAAACAGGTGCCGATGGACAGTAAGCATGTTAATGCATTTTTACATTTCTACATTTTCATGTACTGAAATATTTTTGCATTATGAACTGTTTTGTTTTCTCATTTCTGAGGTCTTGTTTTAACATTCTTTGTCACGTTTATACGCTACAGGTGTCAGAGATCCATATAAGAACCGCAGTACTTATTCTTGAAGTACTTTTTTCCATTTCAAAGGAGACAGTGAACCAAAGTGAACTTGATGGGTTTAGATGTTCTTTATTTAGCTAAAGTTTGAATCATTTTGTCAGTGGGACTGTTAATAGATTTTTGGTATAATTCCCTTTGTAGACACTTCCCTTTTCTTTCATGTTAAATGTACTGTTCAGTGCTTAAATTCAACTTAATTTGGGTTGAAACGTAGGAAATGAATTTTCTTTTTGTGAATTGGCTTAAGGGATTAAGAACTAAAACAGTTTTGTTAAGTTTAAAGATTTCCAACATTCGTTTGTGTGTATATATAAAAACATTAATTCTTACAATTTACAAACGGGCATTGTATTTCTCTGGTCTTTTTGGGGTATTTGTTACCATTAAATACTATTTCAAATGTCAGAAGTTAAGAAGCTCCCCCTTAGTTACTAAAGTGCTCACGTACTGTACAATATCACATAAGGCATATCAAAGAGAGAGAGGGAGGTTATGTTCATTTGCTACTCAAGTGCTTTGGTTGAAGACTAAAAGGAATTTCGCCTTCATATCTTCATGTTTAGCATCGCTGGAGACAGAGGGGGCTTCAATAAGCCTGGTGGTAAGTTCTTAAGAGTATTCCATTGGTTAGACCACTCCTGAGTTAATATAGAGGGCATTCACGCCTATATATCCTTAAGAGTTTCCATTGATGTGCCACTTGAGTTTCCTGATGGTTCTGTGTCTGTATTTCTATATTTGAATTGAATCAAATTTGGATCATTTGAGCCTTTTTCAGCATCAATTTCAGAGTCATTCTCTAATTATCTTTGTTGAGTGCAGTCCTGAAAAGTTTTCTCAGGGAATGTATTTACCAATACTGCTGGCATAATTTTGACTTTGCAGGTTTTGAGGTTTTACGTCATTGATGCATTAATGTTTTTTGTTTTTGTCTTTTCCTCTGCGATACATGGATACCTAGGAGGCATGAGGGGTGGAATGCATCGTGACATGGGTATGTTCTGTGAATCTTTATAATGAATTCACAATCTCTTACCCAAATGCAGTTTATTATTGGTCAGGATTGTTTTTAATGTTATTAAATCAGATTCTCCACTATAAACCCACAGGAGGACAGGACGATTCTGAAACAGCACCATTTATATCACAGGCCTCACCGAAAATGCCACTCTACCAGAGATGGCTGACTTTTTCAAGCACTGTGGAACCATACGGGTGAGGGACTGATATAAATAAATCTATATGCTGTTAAAGTGACTTCTTGGGCGAGCGTTGTTTCTGAATCACTGCAACATTTGTGTTTTGCTCTGGTAGATAAACCGGCGTTTAAACCAACCGGCCATAAACATCTACACGGATAAAGACTCTGGCAAGCCAAAGGGAGATAGCACGTTGTCCTATGAGGAGCCTTCATGCGCCAAAGCTGCTGTTGAGCACTTTGATGGTTCGTTGTTATCATTACTACCCCTTTGTCATGGAAACTTGTACAGGTCATCAAAAAATGCTGTTTATTTTGAAGTCATCAGTCATTTATTTTCTCAAGGACTCTGTTTGATCCTCCTTTTCTATAACCAATTTTTTGCTGTCCTAATCTCAGGTAAAGAGTTCCAGGGCCAGAAGATCAAGGTGTCTATGGCTCGCCGAAAGCCTGGTATGGCAGGTATGAGAGGAGGAATGCCAATGAGAGGTGGCCCTGGGATGGACCGTGGAGGTATGTTTCTTGAGATTTTATAAAAATATTTTGTTAGTGACAGTAATCCAACCTTTTGCTATACTGGGCATAAGGTGCCACCGAGCTGTAATGGAATACAAAGTCTCCATTAACAATTTCTTTTGACTAAAGTTCTCCAAGTTTATCAAGTGCCATGCTTGCATGACACTGATGTTCGATCTGTTTTGTTTTTATTAAGGAATGATGGGGAGAGGTGGAGATCGTGGTGGTTTCCCCCCTCGTGGTGGTCCTCGTGGTGGAATGGGCTGGGGTGGTCCTCAACCAGGCAACGTGCAAAAGAGAGCCGGAGACTGGGATTGTCCCAACCCGTTAGTGACCGATTACATTTACTATTTGTTGAGATGTTCCTGTTTCTTTTGTTTTGATGGCTTTAACTACTTTCTCACTGCAGTGGATGTGGAAATCAGAACTTCTCCTGGAGGATGGAGTGTAACCAGTGTAAAGCTCCAAAACCTGAAGGCCTTGAGTCTCCACCTTTTCCTCATGGAGGTACGTGGAGAAATAAGCCTTAATTCGTTGGCCGTTGTGATCTATTCGTATTTAGTTTTAACTTTCTGTTGTTGTGTATTGAAGGTGAGCGTGGCCGGGGCGGTATGAGAGGTGGTAGAGGAATGGATCGTGGCGGTCCTGGTGGCATGCGTGGAGGCTGGGGAGGAGATCGTGGAGGCTTCCGAGGGGGCCGAGGCGGAATGGATAGAGGTGGTTTCAGAGGCAGCAGGGGTGGTCCCATGGATAGAGGGGGTAGGAGAGGCATGGGACCCCCAGGCAAGATGGATATGAGGTGAGCCTCACTTACTGTGAGTATAACAGTCTGAACAGGTTGAATGTTAGCCTCTGTGGAAGCACCAGTGTGGATGAGTTTAATGTGCATCCAAGTCATTTTATTAATATGTGCCGTTTCCTTCTTTTTTATAGGGATCATCGTCAGGAGCGTAGAGACAGACCCTACTGAGTTACTGCATCAAGCACAGATTTACATAAAATAGAGGAATTTTAAAGTCCTTTTATTTATGATTCCATATTTATGAATGGTCTCGTTTTCTTTGCTTGCTTTTGTGGTTTTAAGTTTACTAGCACATTTCGATTTTAGTTGATCTTTTGGTTAATTTTGTATGCTTTTTCTTTATAGTACCCCAGCTCACCATTTTTGGGAGTCTGTCTTATCTCTCTCTTTATAATGTAACCTTATATTTGAACAATTTTTATTAAAAAGAAAATAAGAAAAATAAGCTCTTCTGCCTCAAGTTGTTTACTCCAGAAGTATCTTTTTATCCAAGATTTACGCATGCAATCAGTCGCTAATAATTTTTCTTCATATAATTTAGAGGGGTTAGCTGCCTCATTTGGATGTCTGTGGTTACCCATAAAGATGATTTACAATTACTTTGGCAGATGTTACACATTTAATCTAATTAACACCTTTCATGTTATAACCAATTGAATGAATGGTGCATTTTGAACTTTGGCCATAAGGTGTCGCATTTTTGTTTCACACGAGATGTTTGTGCCATGTGCATGAAAGAACAGTTGAGGTGACTGTTGGCTTTTGTTGCCAGCTGTGATTTCAGCATGACAAAGCCTCTGAACTCTGAGCATGTTTACCAAAATTCATATTTTAATCACTATTGAATGGCCTTAAGTGTATTAACAAACTTTGCCTAGTTGTGCGATCAAAATCATCTGCATAGATTAATGATGTCCAGGCGCGTGTGTGTGAGAGGGGCTTTGAATAAGCTTGATGTTATTCAAAGAAGTCTTGTTCAAAGTGTGGGTCTGCTTTCTAAATTGTTTTGCATCTGGCTTATGTACAGAAAGATCATTGCTGTTGATAATTGAGGTGCTGGCAAGACCTAACAGGATGGTACCTGCTTTGGAGATTTTCTACAAAATCCATATGAAGTTCTATCCAAATCGAATTGAACAAAATGCAATGCTGTTGTGAAATTAAATCACGCAAAGGTTGGAGCCTGGTGATTCAATGTCATAAAACCTTTCATCGAACAGAATGGTAAAATGATGACTAATGCCTATAACTTTTTAATGGACAGTTTAGTGCCAAACCCTCACTTACTGTGGAACTGTAAAACGAACCGTGTGTGTGTTCTCAAGAGCTGATTCATTCAGCCCTTGAAGAGTGATCTCATTCCTTCACTTGCTGTGTGTCCTCCCCTCTGTCTAGCTCTCTTTTCAAATGAAAACAAGGGCCTCCCTTTGGCTGCTCAGCTGCTGTCGAAATAATCGCACACTGCAGTGGTCTGGGTTCAGCTATTGATGGAGCATGCTGCCCAACATTAAACAACACGAGCAGGAAGTAAAGAAAGGGAGGGAAAGATTCCATTCCCATTTATGTTCTTGGTAGAAGCTAATGTTAGACACACAAAATGAGGACATGGGTCCTTGTAATAAAAACTTCACAATCCAGGAAAGACATCTGTGTCTGAAAGTTGGCCTGCTGTGGAAAGTGGGAGTGATTTAAAACTGCAGTTAGCTTGACTGGAGTATTGCAAAAATGGGAACCAAGCTGGACACTTGAATCTTCCACATTAGGGCCATTTATGATGCATTTACATCAAGATATATACATTCAATTATTAAACATTAATTATTTGACTCTTATATCAAATATGAATCTGCACTATTCTTGTGTCTTCTTCACAGCATGCAAAGGGTGCCTTTGACCTACGATTATTAAGAGTTGAGTTTCTGAAGACAGACTTTCCTTTGTTCTACAGCTATTGAACTAATTGTTTAAAGGACACGAACGAAGGCTGATTAACATCACGATGATGTCTTCGTCTCGGTCTTTTGTCCGCCTATTCAGAATGGCTCCTTTCATTTGCTGATGACCAACAGTCCAACACCATCGGCAGAGTCATGTGAGGGTTCCTTCCTAAACGCTTCTGAAGCCAGACAAAAACAGAGCGGATAGCCATATTAACGTGATTCGAGGTGGGTTGTTTTTTTAACATTGAGATACGGACCCTGGCTTTTTGTGTGTGAGGAATGAGGTAAGTTGTACTTTAAGCTCTAGAAACCGTCATGTAAATGCCATCAAACCTATTCAATAACACGTTTAAACTGACCCAATGCACGCGCCGAAGGTTTCACGTGGAGTTCAATTACATCACAGTTACTGTATTTGCTTTGCTTATCTCGCGTCGCTCTTAAAAGTCGCTTGAGCTGATTTGAACACAGCGCTTGCAAACAACTACCACGTGATCGAATTTCACATGATTAACCCCGATTGATTCTTTTACAAGCATGAAGCGATCATAACACTATCTATCAGGCACATTGTAGATCAATGATAAGCATGAAGCAACGCTCGATTGTATTTCGCTCAACTGACGGTTGATGTATTTGGATATCTGATGCAAATATAAACGTTTGCTCGATGGTACACAAAGGTCAAAGTGCAATTTAACTCAAATGGATGCGTAGGGATAAAGTTGCCGCTGAGCCTCTAATGAGATGAATAACTGCATGTGCCGCTGCAGCTCGACGCGTTGGGCAGAAGGCGGCGCAGAGGACGGATCATGTCCAAATGACGAACGTTATTATTAAAGCGCCCCAGAAGACAGAATTGTCGACTGTCTGCCGAACCCATTCGGCCATGCGTCCACTTTCGGCTCGTAATTGTTGTGAACGAATGCATAAACGAGGCGTTGCGGAGATTTGTTAACCAATGCGGACCCGGCATACGCTTCGATTAGGATAATGTCTCGTCGCGCTGTCATGTATTCATAGCCCTGTTTCTTTCTGCTCTTCCATGGGGAATGAGTAATCGCTATGTGCTCATTGAAGGAGGCGGGGATCTCGCAGACATCCGGAATCCATCGCGGAATCCCACAGCTGCATCATCGCGAATGAGAGCCTGCGCAGCGCGCTGTAGGATTTTACACCGCACGTCGTGATGTGATGGCCGCACAGCTATTTTGCCATCCTCGGCGCTGTTTATGGGGAATTCTGTGTGAGACAATCTGATATTTCGTGCCTTTACTGATACTCGTATTTTGGTAATATGGCTGATCAGAGCAACATCCAGTCAGCCGCTTCCAAAAGCATCAGGCCGTTCAAATCCAGCGAGGAATACCTGTATGCTATGAAGGAGGATTTGGCCGAATGGCTGAACGCGCTGTACGATCTGGACATCACGGCGGACACTTTTATGGAGGGTCTCGAGACCGGTTGCGCGCTCTGCCGGCACGCCAACAACGTGAACCGGCGCGCCCAGGAATTCAAGGAGAACTATCCGGACGCGGCGCGGTCGTTGCGGATTCCCAGCAAGGATGTGGTGTTCCAGTCCAGGAACGTCATACCCGGGTCCTTTTTGGCCAGAGACAACGTGTCCAACTTCATCGCCTGGTGCAGGCTGGAGCTTTGGATCAAGGATGTCCTCATGTTCGAGACCAACGACTTGGTGGAGAGGTGCAACGAGAAGAACTTCGTGCTCTGTCTGCTGGAAGTGGCGCGCCGAGGGGCCAAATTCGGCATGCTGGCACCCATGTTGATTCAACTTGAGGAGGAGATCGAGGAGGAGATACGGGACCAAGAGAACCTGACGGAGTCGCTGGGGGAGTCGAGCCCGCCGAACAGGACGTTTAGTCGGAAGAAGAGCATCGGCGAGCCCGATCCAGAACTGGTGGCCCGCTGGCAACAGCAGCAAAAGAGGGTGCTGCTGGATATGCGCAACTTGGACGAGCTGGTGAGTTAACAGTTGACATCTGTCAACATGCTTATAGGTTTATAATAACAGCTTCGTTACAAGCCATCTTGTCATTTTTCAATCTCAGAAGCCAGGCCTGGTTGAATAGCTGATTCAGAACTTGTTGCATTTTAATACCCAACGCACACCGCATATTAGAACAGTTTCTAGTGTTTTAAAAAGTGAAAAAAAATAGTTTTTATTTTGTTGTCACCTCACAATTTGAAGGTTATGTAGCTGTTTTTTCACAGTCAGCGGAGAAAAATAACTTGCTCTCCAATCAATTTGTTGATATCAAAATGCTTTGGGAAACAACAGGGGAAAGTTCTCAACATCCAAAGCACTGGTGCACAGGGACATCATTTGACTGATAATTTGACTGTGTCCCAGTTACTACATGCCCTGTTGTAGGAAATGTCCCATCAGAATTTCCCTCTGAAAGTCCCTCTCTTCACACCATTAAGTGACTCTCATCAACAACAGTCGATAATTTCATCACTTCAAGCCATCAACAGATATAGCTTGCCAAAGATCAAAGTGCTGACATAGTAAATTGAGTTGTTTTTTGATCTAATTTTTCTCCATCACAGAATGAGCACTCAGACACGATATGTGTGTAAGCACCTTTTTTCCTGAGGATGAACTGCTGGCATCAGCATACGTTCAGGCAGGGTGAAGAAAACAGCGCACGTCAGTTGCTGTTACATCACAATTTCATGCCCTGTATTAATACAAGTTGTTAGTGTATTGTACTGTAAGTGATACTAAATTGTACAGTCAGTGATTTATCGGGTGTCGGCTACATCGGAGAGTTTGGATTTGTCCTTTTTAACGGATGACCTTGTGTCTTACACAGCTGCTTGTCATCGTATCTCACCAGCCATGTGGCCATGCAGAGCAACTGGTTTTGTACTTTTTAGTCAGGGTGGATTCAACAACAGATATCCGATCATAGTTCAGCACTCAGTGAAATTGATCTATCCAGCTGTCTTCTTTTATATAGTGAGATTACATGCGCGGTTTAATTATTAGCTTCCTCTAAGCCTTTGGTCTCAGACAAGTTGAAACGAAACATTGTTTTGACTCATTTACAGCTGATTTTCTTGCCATAGTTCAGAAATCTGTGGTGCAACACCTGCATGACAAATACATACTCCGCACATGTGCGTACAGACTTCCCCTTCTATATAATATAATAAAGCATTTTAGTGACAATTCAGTACTAGACAAAATATGAATGAATGAAATAGTTGTAAACATTGTGCTTGTAATATGCTGAAAAACGGTCTGTGTACAATCACACACTGTGATTTCTTTACTTAATTTAGCATAATTCTATCACTGATTTGACTTTTCACTGTTATACAATCAAAGTTGTCGTCTCTGATGCTCTTACATTTTCATTACATTTTATTCCCCAAAATTTTGTAGTGATTTTTATGATGCCAGCTGCTTCATTTTGCTTTTGAATAGTCACGATATCAACCATGTGAACGCACAGTGTAATCCAGGCAGCTGGACCGATCTCACGGATTTAGCTTGTTGATTTTTAGCTTGGTCATGATGAATATCCAATTCTAATACGAGTCCCTACTGATGTGGGGATACATGGCTGTTAGGTAAAATGATGACCATGAGGATTATTTCCTTTCGATCTCATATTTTTAAGAGATGTCCATGGAAACAGGATGAAGGACTTTGTAGATGTGGCTGGATTTAGTGCTGGTAATCCTGTTCATCCCTGAGGATGAATATGAAAGGTAGTTTGGCCTGATCTTCACCTTTCATTAACGTCTCTCTCTCACATGTAGCCACAGACACACCCACAAACAAAGGCTTCGGTTTCTATAGATCCAAGTACATCCCCAGCTGGTTTATAAATCTGGTGAAAACTCATATACACGCTCTATTAGGAAAAACAGAAGTGTCTGGAAAATGAGTGTATTTGTATTACAGAAGCAGTTCCTCTCTTTATTTTCTTGGTAACAGAACTATACCTCTCCCTCTAATGCTTTACTAATCTCAGATGGCTTGACTGGGGTTTTCCACTGTTAGAAAGTGTGGGGGGAGACAGATGCGCTGCTTCCCTCTGTGTTAATGTTACTTAGTACAGCCTGTTAAATGTCTAGTCACAAAAATTCAAAGGCAGATCTATCGGATTTTTCCATGTAGTCACTAAAACACTCTGTAACCCAACATAACGTTGAGTGAAAAAGTTGTTTTTGTAACTTCAATCGATGACACATGTCTTGTTTTCTTGCAGTCATAAGTTGCATTGCACACTCTTAGAAAGACACTTACACAGAAAACTTTAAATAGAAATGCTTAATTCGGTGTATTTCATCTGATCACTATAAAAAGTAACACATCTGACATGTTACATGATCTCTATTTATGTCTGTAGCACAGACAGTGCAGTTTCAAGTTTTATATTTATTATCAGCCATTTGCTGTAAACCCAGATAATACAAAGTAATAAAGATGCTTGACAAGTACCACTAACTATAGTGCCGATAAGGTTTTCTGTGAAGTTATTTACTCCCTAAAAATTCTGTCATCATTTATTCAGCCTCATTTAGTTTAAAACCTCTATGACTTTTTTTTCTGTGGAACACAAAAAAGAAGATACTTTCAGAAATGTCTCAGAAGTCGTTTTGTGTCCATTTAATGGAAGTCAATGGGGGCCAATGTTGTTTGGTTACCAATGTTCTTCAAAATAAAAAGCAAATGACCAGAAAGATGCCTTACTATCATCTGTATAATTCCATCGAATAGCCCCCCCCCCCCCATCTCTCTCTCTCAACACACCCTGAGGCCTTGACATTCTGCTTCATGGCTTTGTCAATAATGTACAACCTCCATATTATCTCCTTTTGATACACACACACACACACACGTAATCGCTATGCATGTACACACATACACACGTTTAGTTTCATTTAGTTTTATTGGCAAAATCAGTACATTTAAATTGCCAAAGCATTTGCATGAAAGGCTGTGTCCAGTGATGTGTGTGCATTGTAAAGAACAATAACACCAGTGAAAATACTTCATATTTACAAAGTGAAATAAATGATCAGTAGTACAAAAATGAATGAAATATAAAATTGAAAGCAAGATCAAATTTAAAACTCCACAGTATAAAGACATTCACTCATTTGAATTAAGCTAAATATGAGGGAGACATCCAGACTGGGCAGATAATTCACAGTCTCTGCCCTGAGCTCAAGGGCGGTAAGAACATCCTTTGTTAGACGTCACAGGGGAGACTCAGACGGATGCTGCAGTGCAACGAGGGTTCTCTTTGCTTTGTGCTCTGGGCAAATCATGTTTCTTGTCGAGAGGTGTAATGTTCAAGACCTTTGACTCGGAAAACTTTAGCAACCACTTAGCAACATCCTGGTAACTACCTAAAACATCCAAGCAATTAAATGCAAACTCCAAAATGCTAAAAGTAACATGAAGATGATAGTGAGAGAGGAGCACATTGCCGTGAGGTACTAGAGGTGAAATGAAGGACGACAGCGGGAGTGAGATATCAGATAGAGGGGTGGAGCCCAAGAAAACAAAGCTTTGCAGGAGGAGATAAGAGAATAGAGGAAAATCTGAAACACCAGGGATGTGTGGACGAGAGGTCAAATAAAAAAGAATAAGAACAGATGGAACATAGGGGTGAAAAGAGGACAGAATAACACAGAGGAGATGGATTGAGAATAAAGGGCAGCCGGGGTGATGTGATGCTCAGTGAACATGAAAAAGAGAAAAAAGAGCAGGAGACGAGTGCCAGAGGTGCATGTACTGTACGGCCCGATAGACCCGCCTCTAATGGATTTGACACGAGAGAGAGACAGGAAAAGTAGGCCATGGCAGTTTGTGCTCCGTCAGCCTCACACAAGCTAAGGCTGCTGCTGGTGAATGTCTCTCTCTCTCTGGCTTTCTGTATGAGCTCAGTTTTTCGAAGTCATTTCTCTGTTTATGGTCATGCTTATTTATGCTTTTAATAGCTGCCATAGGACACATGTGGTTCTCTGGAGTGCTGCAGTATTTAGCTGTGAACTAGTGGAGCGGGTCATAGAAACACTTGTTTGTGCTCTGCCTTTGTTTGCGTCCTTGCACCTGTGTTAAATCATGTGTGCATGCATGCTTGTGTATCTGCTCAGTAGGGCTGTCAAACGATTAATCGCAATTAATCGCATCCAGAATAAACGTTTGTGTCTGCGTAGATGTCTGTGTGCATATTCATTTTGTATTTACAAACAAATACATACTTATGCATTTATTTAAGAAATAAATTAAATTAATAAACATGTATATATATAATTATTGGTAAATGTAAATAAATAGATGTATACATATTTAGGACATATTGACATGTGTGTTTATAAATACAAAATTAATCTATCCAGTATGCACAGTACCCAGAGATATATTAACACAAACATTTATTCTGGATGCGATTAATCGCAATTAATCGTTTGACAGCTCTACTGCTCAGGAATCACAACATGTGCAATGTGTTTGTGTGACAGGATGAACTATGTCCTGTCACGACAGTCATTGCTGCCACTGGACTATGAACTTTTGATAATATATTGTGTGTGAAAATACTTGAAATTCATCATGAAACATTTTATCTTGTATGTCATAACCTGATCTATTGTGAGAGTTATGTGTACACCGTATGTGTTTAACGGTATTCGTGCAGATATGCATTTATTTGGCCGAGTGCACCGATTAAATAGATAGCGCTGTAAAGAGAACGGATCTATGAGTTACATCTACAGTTTATGCATAATATAAGTGTGTATTCTTCATACTTCTTAAAAAAACATTCCATAGACTTTTTTTATTTGGTAAAGTTAATTTATTGATTACGAAGTTGTTCACATATTTGTATTGACTTACCGTCATCTCTTCTTCGTGGTTGACTTATGAATAGG
The DNA here is from genome assembly GCA_006030095.1 of Triplophysa siluroides. NCBI lineage: Eukaryota > Metazoa > Chordata > Actinopteri > Cypriniformes > Nemacheilidae > Triplophysa > Triplophysa siluroides. Next base: position 5,319,455 of record VCII01000101.1, on the reverse strand, counting down.
TCTCATTACGGGAGCACCAAAATAAACCATGTTTTTGGAAATTTACCACAATAATACCATGGTGCTCTTTGAGTAACACGGTAAGCTTTAGTATCACTGATGCGATCTCTCAACAATGCACTGGAGTGTTTTTCATCAGGAATGTAATTAAACATTTTCTGTGTATTAATATTCTTTATATAGTTTTCCTGGCCACCTAATAGAGGTCAAGGCTTTACCCGCTTTTAGTTTATACATAGTCAATTGCATCCACCCACCTTCCTCCCCTGGGCATTTGAAATGGAAAAAAAATGATAAAAGTCATTGATGATGCTTTTAGCCGTTCTGTCAAAGCAAAAAGCTTCATTGTAGTGAACATTAATTGAAATCCAGTGAAGCCGAATCGAAATCTGGTGCAGGATATATTCAGTTAAATATGATAGTCATGTATTTTGTGAAATATGTATGTTGTGGGACGAAACAAGAGAAAAAAACAGAAAATACTTAATTGAAGTTAATAAATGTTACGGCTTGACTGTATTATTTATTCTATAATAAGGGATGAATGATCGTGTTTAATGATGGAAGATAATTTTACCGTTGCTTAAAATATTTATGTGAATTGTGATGTTAGACGTCAGAAGTGATTTATTGCAGTGCAGTTCGTCTCTGTCAATGTTGCAGAGGAAAATTACATGGCTCAAAAGTTCCTTCATGCTCAGCAGACCCAGTGGAGTTTTGTTTCATTTAAATCTCAACTTCGTCCCAATTTTGAGTGATAATATTATTGGAGCAAATAAAGTCATGTGTATTTTACAGCACTGTATATTTCTAGCAGAGAGTCACCTGATGGTATTTGTACATAAGTTTATAACTCAGTGCGCCTCCTTTTGGCTTGTTCATCAAGGCCACAAACAAAAGCGCTCTGTGATAGTCTTGTGGTTTAATGAGAAATCCTGAGAGCTTTCTTTCTTTGCTCTTTGACAGGACACATATTTCGCTCTGGCCTTGAGCACAAGCCACAACAAGCCTCACTCGTCACTGGAGTTTAACCTTTCAAACTTCAACAATCAAAGTTTACAGAGGAAATGATCCCGACATGTTGGCTTAGTTGTCATTGACGTGTCATTGACGGCTTGAAAGAGACCATTTATCTCAGGTTTATCTCGCAACATACTGCATTTCCTAATCAGTCTGAGCCGCTGGTTTGTCTGGTTATTTCTCTGTGTTTTTGGGCAATGTCTGTGGTGATCTGAATTTTAGTATTTTAAGTACTTCATTTGGGAATGTCAGTCTTGTTAGCGTCTTCGATATGGCAATGTCTATAAGAGTGTTTTGTCTTAAAGTGTGCATCCAGTGTATGTGTGCCCTACATGTTTTTATCTCCATCTGAATGAATATGTTGGCAAAGCATACACACCTCTCTGTGACACAATCACCTGGTCACAGGTCACAGCTTGCTGATACTGTAAATCTTATGAATGTCCTTGTGTTAAAATGTCTGTAGTTAAAAAAAAATGTGTATTTTTTTTGTTTTTGTGTGTGTTGATATTGGGTTGGTGTCAGCTGGTAACTAACTCCACCCTCCTGTGGAGGTGCAAAAATGTTTTGGTTCTGCCAGACACCCCCTGAAGCTCAGAGAGCTCATGATAGGGTTTGGAATTCGCCCAGTCGTCTTGTGATATCTCCTGGTGAAATCAGAAACAAACTTCTCAGCCAATTGATTTTTGATTCATGCATATGTTGTTCTGTGAGGTGGATTTTATAGACTTTGCTCAAACAGTATCCTGCTGTTTAAATATATTTTCTTTCGGCACACTTATACATGTTGAAGAAAAGACAGAGAAGTGTGTTTTGAAAAGCATTCGCAAGTTTCCTTGGTTACCATAGTTTCTGCCAAACAAAAGCATGTTGCTACAATTATAGAACCGCGGTCATAAAGCAATATAAAACATGACATAAAAATGACATAACATTTTTGCAAGCTAAAACGTATTTTCCCACAAAGAAAAAACCTGTAATCATTTATTCACCCTCATGTCACTCAAAACCTGTTGATGAGTCTTCAACATGATATTTTGAGAAATGTCTCAGTGATTGTTTGTCCATACAATGGAAGTCAGTGGGGTCCAATATTGTTTGGTTACCAAATTATCCTTGTGTTCTGCAGAAGAAAGTAACAGATCCAGAATGGCATGAGGGTGAATAAATGATAAAATAATTTTCATTTTTTCATCTTTAAAGGTAGAAAAAAGGTATTAAGAGAACACCACCATTTTAAGAGTAAAAATTTGAATATTTTCTAACAAGACAATGCTTGTCTGCTTTTGTACATACAAGTCGAGCACTTTATTGCACTCCCGTTTCATTTCAGGGCGTCTATTTACACACAACTCTCCCGAGACACGCGATTTCTGAGAAACGATTCAGCATCTCCAAAACAATCCACCCTCACGGCATTATATCTAGCCAGAAGGGTCCTTCTCTCCCTTTCCCTCAGTTGGTAGGTCAGCACAAAGCCAGACGTGTATGTATGTGTAACAGGTACCCTGCAGTTATCAGAGACCCAGATACAGCTCACTATCTCTCAGATGCTCCATTTCCTTGTCTGGGTCTCCAGGCTGACCGCACCCTTACTGTATCTTTGATGCTGTCGCTCACGGCCCCACAGTGCCGCTGCTGTTAACTTTAAAGGAAGCGGCGTGATAATCGGAGAGTTCCCTGCAGACGTACTCTCAGGCAAAGCTGGACAGATAACAGCACTCGGGATGGTCTGTTAGCTATGTAGTATACCAAAACAAACAAAGATGGAGTGGTTTTAGTTTTATTGTTTATTTAGAAGGATTGGGCTGTCATTGTCAAGTGTTATGTAACATCAATTTCAATATGTCTTGGTATATTCAACTTTTTTTTACATTTTTTGGATACATTTATTTCATATTTTGATATTATTATTTTGTATTTAAGTCAGTGAAGAGCAGAGCAGACATTTTCTCATTTTTCTGCGCTCACTCTGGCACAGGCAGATCTCATTGTTTCTTCTCTGTTTGCATATTTGACATGTGAAGGGATAGTGCTTGTGTGGCATACATTTAAATAACGGCTTCACAGCATTTAGACAGGGAGGTGCCTCATCTAATATCAACAAAGAAAGGTTGTGAGAACGTTACTGAGAGTCGGTCTGTTTGTGTCCTGCTACATTGCATTGCAAAGTTTGTACTCGATTCACCTTATAATGGAACAAGAGCTCAATGTTCTGTACCTGTGTGACAGCAATTTTGCTCCCTGAAGTCCATTCATCCTGTTACTAGAATATTCAACCCTCACGAAACAAAATTATATGGGAATATACCGAAAATATATAATGCAATAAATAAAAGCGAGACTGTTGGTAATCAAACAACAGCGGTACCCATTTACTCCTATTTTATCAACACAAAACCAATGCACTCGAATGGGTTGTTTTTCCGTTCCCAACATTTTTCAGAAGATCTTCTTTTCTGTTCCGAAGAAGAAAGTCATACAGGTTAGATATGGCAAGTAAATAATGCCAGGATTTTCAGTTTCGGGTGAACTATGCAATATTGTAATATATTAACAATGCATTATTCTATAATTTCTCAAAAACGTAAAAATTATTTGAATTGCAAATAAAACTTTGGCTTATGATAATGTAAAGTACACAGTATGTCATCATCCACACACACACACACACCACACACACACACACAAACTGATTACTTTAGAGCGACGGAGCAACAGAAAGTATGAGAAGAGAGAGATTAGGGGACAGACTCTGTTATAGCTTGTTCTTGTTTTGTGGTAACTGTCAGACACATTGTTTATTTGGATCCCCATTAGCTTCAACAGAGTGGTTGCTAGTCTTCCTGGGGTCCACAACCAGACAGAAATGGACCTTTATAATATATATATTCAAAAAAGAAGAAATAAAGAACTAATCTAAACTTAAAGGAAACAAAAATACAATACACTTATAAAATATGGACCTACATATTAATAAGCATATCTTAACACTTCCTTCTGAAAACATATGTACAAGCATTCTTTCTAATATTTATAGGGACACTATTCCACGCAACAGAACCACGATACAATACACTCTTTTTCAGCCAGTTAGTTTGTGGGCGTAGTAACAAAAGTTACAAAAAACGTACAAAAGTTTTGTACCTTACTCACTTGCCGTGTCAAATAATCATGTCTGAGTCCCACATGAACAAGCTTTTCAAAGAAGAAACAAGGAGTGTGATGCTTTAATACCTTATGAAAATAAACCAACAGTCGTAAGTGTAGTTTAACCTTAACCGGCACCCACATTACCTTTTTATGCATGTCACTAACATTGGTCCGGAAAGGACAATGAAGCACAAACCTTGCTGCTCTGTTCTGAGAGTTTCTCTGATGAGCTTGACCATAACAGAGGGCACTACTTAAGATGCCATAAAACTAATGACAGAGTACGTCAAATGACAGAATATTCCCTCTTTAGCCATCCACACTTCTAAACAGGCCAATAACATTAACCATTTTAACTTGATCATGGATATTCAGCATTAAACTACAGTTTCTACAGTCAATCCGATGGTCTCCATTGTGCCAACCGCAGTCTGCCGTCTCTCCCAGCTGTGGAAATTCAGCTCAGTTTCCCATATGTTTACATGAGCAGTGTCCAGACAGTGTAAAGAACAAAGAAACCGTACAGGCAGAATGTTCCACAAACAGGAATTTAATTAAATTGAAGTCACAATGGTAGGAAAGGTAATTTTATTTATGCAAAATATATTTCCTTGATTTAATGTGAAATGTGGATTTGTTATGTGAGATTCAGACATTGTCAATGATGTTTATTGGTGAGTAATTCTTGCACATTTTGCTGACTTAGTGTCTGTGTCGTATTAATCCTCTTTTCAGTCTCCGTTGAAAGGGCGGAGATGTGTGTTAAGTACAAAATGTGTTTCAGAGATGATACGTTTTAAATAGAGGGAGATTTGTCTTAACATTGCTGTTCTTTTCCTGTGATTTTGTTTCTGGAGTTCTTGCTTTCCTCGTGGTTGTCATGTGGCCGCACTCATTTAAGAGTCTTTTTAAGGAAAGCAACAACATCAGAGAGCCTGGGCAAGTTCATGTTCACCACACCCAGCCTGACCGCTCAGCTTCTGTAGGTCCGACACATGCACCCCACTGTACTGCCGCGTTATTCTTTTTCTTCATCTCATGAAGTTTGTACATGTTTATACGAGTCATTCTCTGGATAAGTTCAAAACTTCGTCAAGTTATGACGCAACATAGGGAATGGCTCTTTGTTTCTGTATGTGCGCTTTGAAGAGAGACTATTTGTTTCCCCTGATGTGTGATTCAATTAAGGTGTGACAGGAATTGGAGTGAGTCACCTCAGGACCTCAAGAGTCAATAACATACAGACTATGCGATCCCATAAAAGTGTATTTATTCAGCTCACACGCACATACACGCTCTCTGCTTCCTTCGCTGCCTCATGCTCTTATGTTAAAGGAAGGTGAGGGATATGACTCACTGTTTCTTGCAGGAAACTGCTTCTGTTCAGGAGCTGTTGAGCACTCAGTGGAACATGTCGAGTGTGACTAAATGTCATTTCTAGTCTGCAAAGAGCTGATAAACAACTAGGTGCTAAACAATGGCACGTTATGACTTCAGCAACAGTATCATATATGAGTTTACCTTGGCTCATTTCCCATATGGAAAAATGTATGTTTTCTGTTTGTGAATCTAAACCTACAAACTGGGGTGGGACCTAATGGTGGGTTGCGGAAAGTCACTTGGTTGTTGCGGTGAATGACACACAAAAATCTTTTGTGTCTAATAAATGACTATGTGATATGATATCTTAAAGGTCCAGTCAGTAATATCTAGCGGCAAGGTTGCGAATTGCAACCAGCCGCTCACACCACCCATCCCCCTCGACAGAACACGGCGAATTACATGCAAGGGGACCCCCGGTTTATGTAGATAGAAATAGCTTATTCTACGGTAGTAAAAACATATTGCTTTATTGTGTATGCTCTTTATACACCTCTGAAGACATAGCTATGTATATTACATTTAATTTCTATCAATAGATCATCCCCAAAAATGACACACTGGACCTTTAAGTGTGGTATTGCCAATTTCCATTAAATCATATTGAGAAAAGTGCAATAATGCCATGTATTCTAGTACCATGTTTTCTATTTTTGTGTGTTCTCTATATTTGTATTAATCCTTCTGTTACCACTCTGTATGTATGTAAAAAATTGAAATCTTGGTGAGATATGAGATATAGTCAAAGAATAGGCAGTGATATATTTTTGGATATTATTTTTACTTCAAGTTTTTAACATTTTTTTATATCAGTTGTACTAATGTTCATATGATTTGTGTTTAATATGCATCAATATTGTGTGTTATAGGTGCGGGAGATTCTGGGCCAGTGCTCCTGTCCATCACAATTCCCCATGACCAAAGTCTCTGAAGGGAAGTACAAAGTGGGCGACTCCAGTGCACTCATCTTCATCAGGGTACATCTTCAGTTTCAATCTTAATCTCTCTCACTCAGTTATTCACTTTCATGTCTGATCTGCCCAAAGATGGAAATATTACTTTTTTGCTTAACTCTAAAGTACATGATATTTTTAAAGGGGTCAATGTATTTTTTCAAAACTCATCGCTCTGAAAAGCGAGGTGTTCTATGATTGGTCAATTAACCAGTGCTTATTGATTTGTTGAATACTGCAAGCGTGTGATGGAAATGTAACGCCTCTTACCATATTTGGAACATCAGGTTCCAAAGCAATTGTACTGACAGGTACGGCCAACTTACTTGCGTATACATTTGGGCGGTCTTAGTCAAATCCTACCACGAACTGACGTAGATTTGTGGGGGTGTGGTTACACGAGGCGTTTCAGGCGGGTCTGTGAGCATTCGCTTTTAGATAGAATGAATCTTTTGTTACGACACTTTTGCAATTTTACGTGTCTAATACATGCATGGGCAACTTATAACACACCAAAGACACAGAATAACACGTATGCGCGCCATATGACCCCCTTTAATGTTAAAGTACCATCTGCTATGTCAGCTTCATTCTTGCTTCTCTATGTATTTTACTGCAAAGGGAGCACTAACACACATATAGAGAATGCTGCTGTTTACCGTTGATTTTGTGCTGCTGTATTATCGTGCACCCAGAATAGAGGCAAGACTATAATAATTATAGCTTCGTAATAAGTCATCTTGAGGTCTGAATGGTGTTTACACAGTTTCCAGGCTGACCTATTCAAGACCCAGTCTGTTATCCAACTGCATCTTAAAGCACCCACACCCACCCATGCTGACAGACAGAAATAGAAAATTGTGTCATTTCCTGTCCTCTACCTAGCTCCCTAGATTCACGTGTTTGTGTTTGCATGATTGCATGTTTACGTGCACTTTATGCATGCGTCTATACTTGGTTTAATATGTTTTTGGGCCTTCAGGAGTCATTTTTCAAAGGAATTTTATCATCCTCCAGTGCAGCAGGGCTAAATCAATTAACTCCATTCAGTCTATTTCTCCACATGGATAATATAACTGCAACCCTATATCCTTCTCTTTCTCTCTGTCTCCATCTGTCTTGATTAGTTCTCCGTTTTTCCTGTGCCTAATGGTTTCTTCCCTGTGGTTTGTGTGTGTGTGGTTTTGTGTGTACAACTTAGACGGTGCTGTACGATTGAGCCCTTTTATTTAGTATCTTAAAGATTATATATAGAACCATCATCCCATCATTCTTCACCAGCACAACAATCCCTTGATGCACAGTTTGGGGTGAAGCAGAGGCCCTTTACACTGCAACCTTAAAAGAGACAAAAAGTAGCATATTATGGGTGGTCGACGTCTCATTCCAAGGCTCTTTTGCCATCATTTAAACGTTTGCAAACTACAACAAACACTAAATCCCCCAGTGGTAGAGCTGTTGGCCAGGGAGAGATTAACGTTGTTTATTGTAATTACAGTTTCATCATATTTCTGCCTGTTGCCGTGGCAACTTCACATCTGATTCCCATGTGCTTTTGAAAGCTAAAGTGTGTAGTTTGATCCTGGTTTAATATACGGAGACGACTGTATAATGAATTCCAGTAAAGTGTAAACACCGCAGCTCTGTGGCGCTATCAAAACATTGTTCTGTTTGCTCTGTCAACCTTTTGAGCTAATAGCTACTTAGCTTATCTTTCTGCACTTACATTTAGATGTTTACATTATCAACACAGCCCAACAAATATATACAGTGAAGTGTAAGGTGTGTTCTGTTTATGTTTCGGCCTTTGTTAAAACGCGACCTTGTGTAAATTTGCAGAGATGGGCATTGTGCCGACTCACAGATGTGCTCTTTTTATGGCAAAGGCACACAGACACTCAACACATGGTTATTTCTTAGCATGTGCTCAGCAGATGGAGCTTAGCGATACTAAAGAGCTTCCCTGCTTCAAGTTGAAAATACACCGTTGACAAGAGAAATTATTTTCTAACTTAAGGTTTGATAAAGGAACGAAAGCGAGCCTCGTTTCTCCTTTTCCTTTCTGTTCACTATAAAGAACCGAAGGAACAGGGCTGAGAGCAAAGGAAGGAGCGTTTTTATGCTAATTCTCATACATTCCCCTCTCTTTGGATACCAGCGGAGAAGGCCTTGAATAAGGGGGAGTGTTTGTGTCGTGCCTGATGTCATTTTGTTTTATCTGCAACTCTTTAGTGTGTTGTTATGCTAATGAAGGAGGCAGTGAGGTGGATAGAGGAAGTGTTGGTGGGCAGTTCTGTTACGTAACATTAAAGGACACAGGGTCATGCTGTCCCACCTGTATTATTATTATTGTTGTTTGCTAAGGCGAGCATCACTATTTTTGTTGCTTATACTACGCAGCCATTTGAACAACGTTGACAATTGTCAATATTGAATAACAAATGCTACATTAAAATTGTATACTGTGAAACTTACTTAATCGACTCTTAAAAGAAGCATTTTGGAAAAGCTTCTCCCAGCAACTGCTGACAATCACACAAACCTGAAATTTCATCCTGTTTGCACTTTGAAAAACATAAACAACGTTGATTCAACCCTAGACCAGAGAAACGAATACAAGCAACACAACATGTATAATCAAATCAAAATGTTAAGCAAATATTTTTAAGATTTCATTATATATGTTAGATTTAAAACATAAAATAAAAACAACACCGGAAGTACTTCTGGGCCAGTGTTTGCATCTTGAGAAGTAGTCTATAATAAACTTTTTTCAGTATATTTTTAATGTAAAGTTATATGTCTTTCTAGACATAAAAAATCAGTCACCTTAGTTAGTTTAATGGAGAATATTTTGTGAAAAACAAGCCGCCTTGGCCTAAATGCACATTCTGAAAAGCTCTAAATAAAATGCAATTTAATCTATGTACATACGTTTTATTTCAACTGTGCTTGAAAATCATTCCTCTGTCTCTCTGTAGGTGTTACGGACTCATGTGATGGTACGTGTGGGTGGAGGTTGGGACACGCTTGAGCATTACCTCGACAAACATGATCCTTGCCGCTGCGCTGCTTTCTGTGAGTTTACACTTTGTGCCTCATTTCATGCCTTTGAGTTTAAGATTATTTGGAATCTTGACATAGTTTCTCACTTTTCCTTGTTTGCTGTTTAACAGTGCCATTCATTCAAGTTCTACAAGTTTCTAGTGTTTATCGGTTACTAAGGATTAGTTCCTTAATTTCAGAACTCCACACAACTTGTGTCATTCAATGTCTGTTTGTGGCCTTGACAATAATGATGATAAAGAATGAGTTGTAAAGTGTTGTAAAAGTTACAATACACACATGACACAAATAGAAGTGTCCTCGTGGGTGTTTAAGTGAGAAACCACACTGGGAAATTACATTGTACTGCAATATTATCAAAATGACCTCATCTTTGTTTTAAATGTTAAAGGGATAGTTCACCTAACAATGGAAATTCTGTCATCATTTACTCACCATCTTGTCATTTCAAACCCGTACCAACATTTTTCTAAATATATTTAAAAGTGCCTTCTAATGCGTTTATTTGACCTCAGCCCACAGGTATCAGCAGGCAAAAGCGTGCGGCCAGGGTCCTCACAGCAAGAGCTCCAGCGCTCACTCCTCACGCTCCACAAGCCCAGGACCTCACTGGCGCAATGAGGGCATAGCACCCTACAAAACCAATGACAGACGGTCCTTGGATCCTGCCTTGGGCTCTACGGCACACTCCTCGCCATCACGGCCTGGCAGGTCGCATCATGCAGCCGTACCTGTGGAAATGGACACGGGGCGACCCACAGCGCTGCTGCCTCGACCACCGCGAGACAGATCAGAACCACGTCACTTTAATCCTCTCAGGTCAGTGTAGGTTTGTTTGGTTGTGTGCCGTGGTAGTGTGTTTTCTGTGCATGTAGCCTGTGTTTTTATTGATCATATGAGTGAGCATGTGCAGTTGTTTGAAAAGTAACTAGAAAGAAAAGTTCCCAAAAAACAGTCAGGAGTCAGCGCGGTGCCTTACTGAATTATAATACAAACGAAAATGTCGAATTAAGTTATTTAGTAAGCAGTTAAAAGGGCATTAAAAATATATATTATCATGACATTATAAAAAAATATTTCATATGTTATTCTGTTGTTTAAAGATGGCAAAAATGGGAAGCTGTGCTAACATTATATTAAATATACATACTGTAATCATACAGTATTTTATGAAATTATATTTGGTTCAGTTTAAAAATAATTAAAGCTATTGAAAAATGAAACTTCAGACACAAAAATGGTAATAAAATTGTTTTACTTTTATACTGCCATATGTACAGATATGTCTATTTATGGGATGAACTGAAGCATGTAGTGTTATGACTCTGACACATGCATGAATATGTTTGCACAGTTGGTTTTCTCTATGAATCCCTCAGGGTGTCTGCCATTTGTTCATACTGACCTAGTTAACTCAACACAAATTATAGCACTGCAAGCGGCATTTTAAGGCAACTGCATGCACACAAACAAACACGCACACAGGGAAGACACAGATTACTGCAAGCAGATTTAAACTAATCCCAGGTGACATTGACCTGACGTCCTATCTTCAGTTTATAACTCCCCCTCGAGTTAGAGATAAAAAATAGCATTTTACAAAAGGAGCACTGTCTATGCTTGTAATGATAGCACGCTCAGAAATTTCCTGTCATTCTTTATTCCTAGAGCAAATGTAGAAATACACAATTTGTAAATTCTGAATATAAAATACTGGCATGCCTGTAAAACCTTTATTAATGGTCTAAAACTCAAAACAAAAAAATGAAAGCTTTAAAATAGGTTTCACGATACCTATCTGATAATGGGGCACGGTCGCAATGTGTTGTGGGTACGCCATTGTATAATTGCACCACGAACCGCCTGCTGGTTTATCTTGGCAGTGTGCCTCAGTTTCCTCAGGCTGACCAAAGATGCAGGCCAAGCGTCAAAGCAAAACACTTTAACACTTGCACTCCCGGACTCACAGGTGAGACAGGCTGGATTACTGGAGATTAGAATAATCTCACCTCTCAGGTCTGTCACTGAGGAAACGGGTCAGCAGAAAGTTTATTCAGGTGACATTACAGGGCCAGACTGTTGAGATGGAACATAATCAAGAAAGTTAAATGTCTTATACCTGTGGGAAGTATTTAAAAATGTACACTGTTCAAACGTATATTTAGGGATCTTGAATTATTTCCAATGATGTTTAGTTGTGAATCTTTTTAATGCCTTGCTAATTTTAGGATTAAGAATGCTGTATTTTTGAAGATTTATGTAAAGAACATGTTTATGTCGGTGTGTGCATGTGTATGAAAATGTTGTTGTGTAATCCCACAGATTTGGCCACTGCGGTTAGTTTTGCATATGGTTCACTGCATGCTTTACACAGATTCTCTGCGCAAACAGTTCAGTGACTACAAATATTAAATAGAATCATGAAGATTACTGAAAATTTGTTGAATATTGTAACATTTATTTATTATTATTTATGTAAGCATTTTGCATATATTTACATGCAATTCTACATTTTTGTCGAGTTCAGATGTGCGTATACTCTGAACAACACAAAAATTGACATAAAAAAAATAAGAATAAGTCAGTTCCATGACTTTGTTTTACCCAAGATTCATCTTCATTTCCTTTTTCTTATAGGAATAAGGACTCCCTTCTTCAGATTGCTCGCAGACTTTCTGGAGATAGCGACTCCTCTACAGCCTCCTCCAAAGGTGGAGGAGGTAGCACAGGAGGAGGTCGCTTCTCTCTGGGTACACGGCAGGCTCACGGAGAGGAGGTGGTGCTGCTGGTGAACCGCAAGGAAGGGAAGCATCTTATTGAGCGTCCTGCACCAGGGACGCAGATCGCAGCTGTGAGAATGGCTCAGACCCGCGCCCGCAGTGCTTCCAGAGAGCGTCCTGCACCTCAGTCAGGCTCCTTAATGAAACCTAGTCCACCCCAGGCCTCAGCCGAGGTACACCGTACACCCCGCACGCCCGAGAGAGGTAGATCCTTGGGACCCGAGGGTCCAAGGAGGCTCCAGGCTCCGCGCTCCCTCAGCCAGGGCAAGACACCCAGAAACCGTCTGGGTGAGTCGAGTCCTGGATCATCTCCTCGTCACAGAGACCCTCAGGGTTTCTCCATGGATCGGAGAGAGGAACAGAGGCCTAAGCACATGCCCCCGGCATCTTCAAGAATGAGTGGAAGCTTGCCCAGAAGACAGGCATCTGCCTCCGCATCTAACTCACCTGTGAAAGGAAGTGCAAGCGGAAGTCCTGGAAAGAAGGTGATGGTAACGCCGAAACCCCCTGCACCTCGCTCACCATCCTCCGGAAGTCGCAAACTGCTTCCCTCTGTCTCACAGGCAGGGCGGCGATCTCCACATTCTTCCCCACGATCGAATCTTCACCATACACCACGTTCCCCTCGAAACATGCACAATTTGCGATCCACAGGAAGAGAACAAAAAGCATGGGTAAGTCCCCAACACCAACAGCAGGAGAGCCAGGGTGATGGCGGCATTTTGAGTTTGCACCTTCTGCCAAGTCTGGACCCTCAACGGGAGCAAGACCTGTATCGCAGCTTTGAGGCTGAGTTTCTGGCCAATACGCAGCAATCCAGTGTGGGGCAGAATAAATCATCCAATGCTGGAAGGGAAATCAGGTCCGTTCCGATTCCCGTTGCCCAACAGGGTGTAGGGTTGCTTCCAATATCCACAGGTGACGCTAATGTTACAGACTCAGCCTATTCTTCATCGAACTCTTCAACATCTTCTCTCAACGTTGGAGGCAAGGTAGGAGTGCTTCCTGATTTACGAGAGTCTAAACGGACTAACCCACATGCCTGTGCGCTTGAGGATCCTCCCACCCTCCTCCACAATCAGATTCGGGGAGGCTTTCCCAATGGTGGGCTCCTGGAGGGAGAGAGATGGGCCGGACGAGGCGGAGCTCTTCGCAAGCTTCCCGCCATCTCCAGCTCCGTAGAAGAAGGAGATCTCCCGCAGTCTGTTTGCCACCCCAAAAATCTCACTGGAAGTTTACCGGTACCAATGGAGAGCCAGCAAGTCCTTGTCGACTGGGCTGGTGTGGAAGGAGACGTCCCACAAACCGAACATCATCCTGATCTACCATATGACCATAGCGCAGACCCAAATGGTGACCTACCAGAGTCATTTCCCTCCCCTCCACCACCTCCGGATGACTGTTCCTACCAAGATTCCTCTAGTGAGAGCTCTTCCATGTGTTTCAGCCTGAGTGAACCTCCATCTGAGGGATCTTGCACACCTCCTTTACCCTTGCCTAATGGAGATGCCGATGGTGCGGTGGTTCTTCGAGCCAAACGGAGTCAAAAGAAGGCGGAGAGGGTGCCTTCTATCTACAAGCTCAAGCTACGTCCACGGATAAGACCTCGAACTGACAACAGACCCGAGAACAGCCCGTCGCGCATTCCTACACCTGTGCAATACAGAAATCATTATCAGTCTCCTTCCAATTCGTCTCCCCTCCAGACTCCACCACAGTCCCCACGTTCAAACAGTCACCAACCTTCACACAAAGCTCTGCACCAGGCTTTTGCAGACCTTATTCAACCCCAGCAGCGATCTCCAGCTATGGGCTCTAGAGAGTGTGCTTACTCTTCAGAGAACAGCCTTGACCAGGAGGCCTGGATGTGAGGTGTGGTGATGTGAATAATGATGAACACAGGCAACTGACACTTACAGCTTTAAAGTCGGATTGAAGAGGTGTGTTTGAGACACAAAGCACATTTATAATGACTAGAAGACAATGCACATCTGACTGTGGTTAACATGTAGCAGGATGCTGCAATCTTAACCGGCGTTTCACTGGAGACATTTTCACATTTTTGACCATTTTGTCTCCTTTCCATCACAAACACCACATGCACTATGTGTAATTTATTTTATCGTGTCATAATTTTTGCTTCTTTACTTTTCTATTTTGAAAAGTAAATTACTGCATTTCCTATCAAAGGAAGTTTTGTGATTTGAGTGTATAGGTTTTATTCAAAGCAGCGCTGTTGGTTCTGGGCTGTTATGTTCTCACTTCTAAATTGGTTCCACAACAACACATTGTAACACATTGTGTTTAGTTTTCTTAAGATGGTGATAAAGTGTTAATCTTATATTCAGGGAACTGTCATTTACAGAGTATTCTGTATTCTGGTGAAAATAAGAGCAAACTCTAGATGGAGATGGAGTGCTAAAAACATAAAATACAATTTTATGTACATCTGGTTGCAACATGGAGTGTCTATCTGAAGTTTTGAGCTCTTTGTGGGATCCAAAATTGCAAGACAGTTAAATAAGACAGTGCTAAATAGGAAATCATATCAACAACCAATCTTCTGTTGTTTCTATTGATCCTCATTGGATGACAGGGCATAATTCATTATATTATATAGACTTGCTTAATTTGCAAAACAATAGGGCACCCATGTTAATATTTTGTAATATATACAAACTGAAATGGTTAATGTATAGGTTCATATGTAATATATCTTCATTTGGTTAAATGTGTGTTAAATGTACATATAATAATTGAATTTAAGGCTGGTGGATTAAATGAATGCTGTTTATTTGAGTGTGATAATTCTGCCTTAGCTATGCAATGTTGCTATTGAATGTTGCCTTGACAAATCTTCTTGCCTTAAAGTAAGGAT
This sequence comes from Triplophysa siluroides, assembly GCA_006030095.1. Lineage (NCBI taxonomy): Eukaryota > Metazoa > Chordata > Actinopteri > Cypriniformes > Nemacheilidae > Triplophysa > Triplophysa siluroides. The sequence continues at coordinate 5,304,225 of VCII01000101.1, read as the reverse complement.
GAGAAGTTGTGTTTGAGGGGTCAGGTATGTGTGTTTATCTGGGTGGGCAAGTCTGTGAATGTTTAAGATGTTGATGGACCCTCTGTTATAGCCCGTTGTTAACTGTGAGACCAATCATAGGTAGTTAAGGTAACAGATTTATGCTTTATCAGCATTTCTCTGTAAGTCTCTTGATTGAATCAGAAAGATCTCTTGATTTATGTGGAGGTGAGAAATGACGGATTCTTCTCTTATGATTGCTCATATCAGTAGGGTGTTTTAAGTGGAAATCACTACAGACTGTGTATAGAAATGGAAATCATTCTAAATACGCCTGAGTCACTTTTATTGTAAATTTCATATGGAGTCCAAAACTGTACAATGACGTGTTATTCTTGCCACTGTCAGTTTCTATTAAAGCTCTGTGGCGCCACCAAGTGGCCGAAAGAAGTCCACACATTACACAGCCATAGCTGTGGATGTGCTGAAAACGTCATTTCCTTTGAGTGAACTCTGTTACTTGACTGTTAATTTATATATTGATGAGGATGACAGCATAAATGTATCATTGAGAGGGTGATTTTATGATTTGTTTGTTTTAAGTTACCTAAATCCTGTTTAATTACACTACAACATACTGTTTTAGAGTGGATTGCTACATTTTTGGACCTTGGTAAATGATTGTGAAGTGTTTTATAAAGGGAATGTTTTTTGCTTTTGAATAAATGGATAATTTTTTTATGTTTGGTAAGTTCTCTTCTGAAGGCTGTACACAGCTGTGTATTCATGAGCGCAAGTGTTTTATTGAAAGATGGTCTGATGTTTGCTCTCTCACTTTTTTGCCCTATTGAATGAGGTGTTTTTGGGGTTTGGATTTCAGTGTTCTGTTTGCCTAAAGGACTGCAACTAGGATTATAACGATTGGTATGACCATGCATACTCCACCTACTGTATAAAACCTGCAATACAGTGCATCACCGCACATAGCTTCTGCTGTGGCGCTTTAGGACAATGTTAAATTTCACACCTTGGAACAAGGATTGTAGAGCTTTCTGCAGTCTTTCAGATAATATGAATGGTTGCTGTGCCTATGTTACACTGTAGTCAGGCAAACACATATACACACTACATAGCCATAGTTCATCTTTCCAGTATAATCCTGTACAGTTGACTCCTGTTGATCGTCATTTGTGTTTTCTCTTGTTTTTCAACGAAAACAGTTTCTTATCTGCGATGACATTCATTGTGGGTTTGGAAATCACATTTACATAGTTTGAAATAATTTATTGCATGGATGGGTTTCGTTGATCTGTATTCATTCTTGACGACAGAACGACAAGCGTGTAGATTCACATGATTATTAACCTGAGCAAAACCTGAAATCTGATTTTCACTGTGCAGATGTGATCTACAAAAATGCATGTTGAATCGCTGTCATGGCTGGTAGATGAAAAGACTGTGGATTGATTTGATCTAAACGTTTAAGGAATCACTTTCATTTCTACTATTATTATATTTGATTGATTATTTCTATTTGTTCAATGTTGACAATGAAATGGGAGGTCTTGACATTGTGGAATTTGTCTGTGTTGAATAGCAATATTGCAAGACCAACATTCCACTGTTCCCTGACAACCAATTGCTGTTAATTTAATTCTTGTAATAAAATTTTTTGGGATGAAATGTTTTGCACTGTGTGTTTTTCTGGGTGGAATAGCGAACACAATGTGTTGACTAATAACTACAAAGACATTTAGAGCAATTTTACTCTTTAGCCTACAAAGATTGTTTGAACAAATAAAACGACAAACCTGACAAAAAAATCAAATGGCGAATATGTAATTATTCAAAAGGTCTCTGTCTTGAATATGATCTGAATTTTATGAATTGAAAAAATGACATAGCCACAAAATCATTCCAATACAGCATCAGTCACAGTACTTGCTTAAGAGTTTTCTGTATTATAATAATTTTCAGTCATACCAGTCGTCCTTTTCCATCAATTATTTTGATGATAACGAAACGTATAGAGATTAAAAAAATAATTCAAGTGTATTCGGCGTAAAAATTGTAAAAAAAAAACTATTCTCAAAGCGGAAGGCGGAAGTGTGAATCATATGATGACAAAACATGTAAGGTAGGAGGGAAGGAAGAAGGCCGACTTGTACACATTCACACTTCGGTAAGCACCAGTACTTGGTTTAACTGAGGTACAGTGCCTCTTTTCTACTTATCTGTGGCTGTCTGTTCGGTGTGATTGGACGGTAATACAGTCCGCTAGATTAAAGGCTCAATAGTGCGCTCACATAAACCCCGATTAAGAAGGTCGTGAAGCTTTAGCTCGCGAGCCGTTAGCACTCAGCTAGCATCTACATCTCCGCGAACAGCTTCATTCATCCGCCAAAATGGAGTGGGCGAGTCAGTTATGCGTGAGTTAAGGTCTATGTGGCATTGAGCGTTGGAGGAAAGGCACGTAGATACTTTTGAGGTTTGAAATGAATATAAAAATGCCGGATGTTGGGCGAAATAAATGGGTTTGCTAGTTAGCTGTGTGCGCGTATGACAGTCACCTGCTGCGGTTACCTCACCGCCACGTACATTTAACGAGCTGACATATCTTACATTTTGTCATTTGACATATAGTGTGCAGGTTTAGAAGATTTTATATTTTAACTGTAATTCACACGTGTCAACGTCTTGTCCGTTGACAGCTGCTTTTATTATCTGTGCTGTGTTTTGCTGATAACACTTAATCTGAACGTGAACCAACAGGGTGGTAGTAGTTTTTTTGTCATAGGATGTGACCTACTGTGCCATGTGTATGGTTTGGCAGAAGTGTCCTATATGTTAATTTTAGTATCTGGTCCCTGCCTCTGATATAACTGTGTTTTTGGCTTAGTTTGGTAGGAATTGCAAATATTTGCTCATGATCATATACACATATGTGCCATAGTTTGGCGGTGACGTCTGTTATTATTACTTTTATTGAAGTGTAATGAGCTACAATTAATACATATGCATATCTTTTAAACTTGCTTTTTAAGAAACGTTACATTTCTTTGTAGCCCATTGTTGATTTTATTTTGATGACGTTTGTGTTTACCACCCACATATTTCGTATGGAAATGTGCAATTTTATTCTAGCACAATTTGTTGTGCTGTTATAGAAATGACGTCATAGAAATGCATACAGGAATTTTTGGTATACTTGTGGTAATGAAATACATCAGCGGCTTCTCATCAATTATTAATTCATTTCAAGAGTTAGTTGTATAGCATTGTTTCTTTACTAAGTCTGTAAGCAGGGTCAGCATTTCAGTCTGCTATATAATTCATAGATTGCAATTTGCATCACAAAAACAACATCATTCAGACATTCACATTTGTAGTTGATTTTGTTTTGTTGACTCTCAAATGCAAAGTTAAAAACACATTATGCTTTAGCTGGACCATAGGCTCTCTTTGGACATGTTATCAGGCCAGCTAAAGCTTAAGATAATGCTGTTGGAATCTAATGGTTCATTTCCTCTCAGAAGACCTTTCAGGTTATAGTGAGAGTCTAATGTTCAATAACAGGAAATGGGAAAATGCTTCACAGCAGGTTTAGAGACAGCGGGAGGACGATTGCTTCCAGTAGAATATATCAATTGCTGACTAATAAAGAAGGTTTAACAATGTGTTTTGCACAACTCTTTTTTTATTTTTTTTGCCCTTCCACAATCTCTGAGAAACATCAGTAAAGATATCGGCAGGACAGGGACTGGACATCCTCTTTTTCCCCTGCGCTTGCACTTTTTCAGTATCCTACGTCTGGATACCGTTCCTTCTCATCCTCTTGTTTTCCTATGGGCTGTGAACCTTTCTGTTTCTTCTGCAGGAGAACCGAGGCTTGGGATCCAAGATGACAGACTCCAAGTATTTCACCACTACCAAGAAAGGTTTGTTTTTCACTGTTTTCTGTTTTTCTTTAAAGATAGTAGTGTTTTATGTGAGATGCACCGATATTATCTGCCAATAATCTGTATCCGTCGATAAAAGCAAATTTTATGTGGCTGTGATGATCAGGGCTGATATCCTGTCAATCAAAAAAGGACTGGAAAATGAAATTAATTTGTTCTCTGTATACTGAAAATGTTAAGAAACATCACTAATAGGCTTTAGGTATCGGTGGTGACACTTTTTTTGGCTGTTAAAAGTGATCACACTTTAGATTGTTCACACTTTAAACACTGTTAAATAGATGAAACATCATTTCTGCTTATACTACATGTAGCGCTTCATTTGTGCCGAATCCAGAAGTCTGATGTTGTGTAAAGGCAAGTGGATAGAAATAGCAGACTGAGCTGCAGTCTGAAAGATATTTTGAAATCCTTGGCTTCAGTTATTCCTTTAGTTGGAATATGTGACTCACAATTGTGCCAGAAGAGTATTTTTAACTGCAAACAAATACGCTCACATTTGTTACTCGGTCAAAGCCAAGAAAGACATGGGTAGAGAATTTCGTATGGAATTCATTGTTCTTTTGTAAATAAGGCAGACTGCAACCTCTTTATTTTCTCTCTGCGTCCGTGATCTAAACAAAGTCCTAATAACTGGTGTTGACTGTTGTTTGCTGTGTGTGACCTTCAGGGGAGATCTTTGAGCTGAAGGCAGAGCTGAACAGTGATAAAAAGGAGAAGAAAAAAGAGGCTGTGAAGAAAGTCATTGCCTCTATGACAGTGGGAAAAGATGTCAGGTGAGCCAGGACACTTGGGTCAACTTTAGTGCAGTTTGACGAAGACTTTTGCATATTTATATACAAGTGTTTTTTAAACACAATTTCGCAATATGTTGTATATCACTATGTTGTATATCTGTCATCATGATGTTATTATTATACAAAGTGGAATTTATGGAGTTGATCTGAATATTTCGTCCACAGCGCTTTGTTTCCTGATGTTGTGAACTGCATGCAGACGGATAATTTGGAACTGAAGAAACTGGTCTATCTGTACTTAATGAATTATGCCAAGAGCCAGCCTGACATGGCTATAATGGCAGTTAATACCTTTGTGAAGGTAACATAAGTGTATTATTTTTAATGTTCAAGCTTTATTCTATCAGGACATATTTTAATGCAGTTTGCACAGGCAAATTGTTTTCTAAAAATCCATTTGCCTTCCGGTGCAAAAAAACCCTAAACAAATGTTGCTTTACCCTTTATACTGCAATGTTGAAGTGTTAAACCTAGAAAAGGCCAAAGGTCAATGAAGGAGATATTGTTAATCAAACTTTAAAGATATTAACTTACAAGCTTAAATCACATATATATTATAACGCTTATATTTTATTCCTATATATAATATATGTTACGGTATAGTTTATGCTTGATAAACGGGTTCCTCTCCTGCAGGACTGCGAGGACCCAAACCCTCTGATCCGTGCGCTGGCTGTGCGCACCATGGGCTGCATCCGAGTGGACAAGATCACAGAGTACCTGTGTGAACCCCTGAGGAAGTGTCTGAAGGATGAAGACCCCTATGTGAGGAAGACCGCTGCTGTTTGTGTGGCCAAGCTTCATGATATCAACGCCCAGCTGGTTGAAGACCAAGGCTTCCTGGACACCCTGAAGGACCTGATCTCTGATTCCAATCCAATGGTGAGGCTTTTAGGATAACCCTTATGGTTAACCCACCGGACCCATTCTAGTGCTAGAAGTCAGGTGTTCTTTTCATCATAGCTTTTCTTGCTGAACAGCTAAAGTCCAACCCGTTGTTTAGTATATTTTGAGTCTAGGCTAACATCAGCTCTTTGTTTTTTGGCAGTCTATGCTTAATATAAGTGAGGTGTTGCTAATCATAGGTCTGTATAAGATGGATGAATAGCTTGCAAAATATTACTTAGCATTAGCGCGCTTATGTTTGTATTGTGATGACATTCATGGGATGCCAGCACTATTTAGTTCTCACTATTTAGTCTAGTGGTGTAAAATTACATGCTGATGTTGTGTGAAACCCTAAACCTCTCTCTCACACACACACACACGCTCTGACTGCATTGAGTTTAAGCTTTCCTGTAGCTCAGTGGTTAGAGCATGGCGTTAGCAACGTCAATGGTCATGGGTTCGATCCCAGGGATTGTACATACTTAAAAAAAAACAAATGTATAGTATAATGCACTGTAAGTCACTTTGGATAAAAGCGTCTGCCAAATGCATAAATGTAATGTCTTTATGTTCCCTGCATTAGGTTGTAGCAAACGCAGTTGCTGCTCTGTCTGAGATCGCAGAGTCTCATCCTAACAGCAATCTTCTGGACCTGAATCCTCAGACCATTAACAAGCTTCTGACAGCTCTTAATGAATGTACAGAGTGGGGTCAGATCTTCATCCTCGACTGCCTGGCCAACTACACACCCCGTGATGACAGAGAGTCACAGAGGTCAGAAAGCACTGTTATGTCATCACTCCCGTGTGCCGACGTTTAAATGGGTTTCTATAATGAAGGCTAATACATATAGCGACGCTTCCACACTGCTACAGAGTAAAGAAAGAAATAGATGGACAGATCAATCTTGGGATTACAAGAAATCAATATTGCAAATTTACAAATGAAAAATTAATTTAGAAATACATTTGTAATAATGCTACAATTAAGGTCACAGAAGCTTCACAACATGACTTGTTCTCCAGGGATTGTTAGAATGCAGTGGTGAGGCTGACTGGTTTTTAATGTTTTGATAAATCTCTCCCCGCTCCCACAGTATCTGCGAGCGTGTAACGCCAAGACTGTCCCACGCTAACTCTGCCGTAGTGCTGTCCGCCGTGAAGGTTCTGATGAAGTTTATGGAGATGCTTCCTAAGGATCTAGACTATTACGGAACACTTTTGAAGAAACTTGCTCCTCCTTTAGTCACACTGCTCTCAGCTGAGCCCGAACTGCAGTATGTCGCCCTCAGGAACATTAACCTTATCGTACAGAAACGGTAGGTGTCAAAGTGAGGAAAATGGTTTTACAAACTGCTGATGGCATTTATCCTGGAAAATCCCAATTTAAAGGGATAGTTCAACCAAAAATGTTTAATTCTGTCATCATTTACTCACTCACTTGTCTTTTCATACCTGTATGACTTTCTCTCTAATGGAGAACAGAAAATGAGATATTTTAAAGAATTTGGAAATCGAACAACGGCGGTACGCATTGACTTCCACTGTATGGACACAAAACTGATGCAAGTCAATGGTACCGCCGATGTTTGGTTTAAAACTTTCTTGTACACTACCTTTAATAGAAGTATACAAAAACATTGATTAATTATGATGATCTTCCATAATGACAAATTTATTTTTGCTTTTTATAATAAAGCTTTCTTATTGTAAGCCTCTCGATCTTTATTTTTCAGCCCTGAAATCCTGAAGCATGAGATGAAGGTTTTCTTCGTGAAATACAATGACCCGATCTACGTCAAACTGGAGAAGCTGGACATCATGATCCGCCTGGCGTCTCAGGCCAACATCGCTCAGGTAAACAAAATGCCACCCACACTCCTAGATCTCCTTCCTCTCTTATGTGGAACATGATCTCTACTTAATCATTCATGTTTGTACATCCTCTATCACACCACCCACTCCTGCAGGTATATCCCATCAACATTTGACATTTGTGTTTATGAGAATCTGCGCTAAATATGTGTGTGGGTTGTGTAGGTGCTGGCTGAGCTGAAGGAATACGCCACAGAGGTGGATGTAGACTTTGTGCGTAAGGCTGTTCGAGCCATCGGCCGCTGCGCTATTAAAGTCGAGGTGAGCTGGCCTGACTCGGATTAAGATAACATTATTCATTTAATTAACATTCATCAAACTGCCATTGTTCATTTTAATTACTCATGAAACTTCAACCCTCTTAAAGTAAGCATTTAACCTGATGTCCTGATGTGAAACTGAATCCGACCAATTCTTTTTACAGCTCTCTGAATGGTGATCTCTGGTTAATCTTTGTCTTCTGTTATATCTCTGTCACAGCAATCAGCAGAGCGTTGTGTCAGCACGCTGCTTGACCTCATTCAAACCAAGGTTAATTATGTGGTGCAGGAAGCTATTGTGGTCATCAAGGACATCTTCCGCAAGTACCCCAACAAGTAGGACTCTGTTATATAATTTCTCATGTCCCTGACCCTGTGTCAACAACAGTTTATTTGCATGACGTCTCTCTCTCTCTGCTAGATACATTCTTCTGTTAAGGCGAGTTTATCTGTCACGCTTTAGGGCAGTGGTTCTTAGGGCTGTGATGGTGGCTGTGACCGCGGTGGTAAAGTGCCATGACGGTGGGGAACTGCCACCGGCGGTAGTGCACGTCACTGTGAAATTAAAATGACAGTTGCGATAAGGATTGCTTTTTGTAGCCTTTCAGTTGTGGATGGTTTTATTTAAAAGATTTTACATTAACAGAAATTATTGGCATATGGTGCTTTCGAGCGCGGGCCCGCACGGCAATACCCAGGTTATTCTGCGGGTTCTGCAATAGATCTTATTGTGAAATGAACAGATACATAAAATCCAAACTGGCTATGACCCGTTCGCTTAGTGACGCGCAGGTTTTGCCGCGGTTGCGGAGAGACTTCTATTCATTTGCGCTCCTGTGCACATCTTGAACGCGCATTTAGTGCAGCTGTACACATTTTAATCTGGACAACGTCAACATGCAAGTATTCAATGAACGAGTAGGAAAACGTAATTTTTTATGGCAATCTGAATAGGAAAGCCAAGGTAGGTTTAAACAGTTTGTTTCAAATGGAATTGTTAAGGACTGTAAGGATTAATAAGCGAATGACTGAAGTTGTCGCTGCAACAAGAGCTTTATTTAACTTTCTTATATCATTTAAGTTTTCATTATTTACTGATGTTTATTTAAATGTTTTATATGGTGTAGTGAGCCGTTTCACTGATGGATTTGTGCATTAAACATGGACAGATGTTTCATCCTTATTTCAGATATCATATTTCAAGTATTTAACTATTTAAAGGAACACTCCACTTTTTTTGGGAAATAGGCTCATTCTCCAACTCCCCCAAAGTTAATAAGTTGAGTTTTACCGTTTTGGAGTCCATTCAGCATATCGCCGGTCTGGCGATAGTACTTTTAGCATAGCTTAGCATAGATCATTGAATCCAATTAGACCAGTAGCATCGTGTTCAAAGATGACCAAAGAGTTTCGATATATTTTTCCTATTTAAAATTGACTCTTCTTTACTTATATCGTGTGCTAAGACTGGCGGAAAATGAAAAGTTGCAATTTTGTAGGCCGATCTGATTGGGAACTATACTCCCATTCCGACGTAATAATCAAAGAAGTTTGCTGCCGTAACATGGCCACAGCAGGCGCAGTGATATCACGCTCCTTGATCAAGCAGTTGGTCACTTTGGATATGATGACGGAAGTTAGCCTATTTCCACATGCGCTGCGTGATATCACTGCGCCTGCTGCGGCCATGTTACGGCAGCAAACTAACCAGCTCATGTTCTTTGCCAGAAAAACCTCACCCATCGTCTAGTCAGTCAGCACTTCACTCTCCTCGGGTGATGAATAAAATCTGACTCTTGCTGATGATCTTTGCCGCAACACTTGTTCCGCTTGCGCTGAATGCAGCAGCCGTGCAACTGTTGTTTGGTCTTTAATTAAACTAAGTGATTTACTACTATAAAAATAAAAAAATGACAGTGGGGGTCAGTGCCGCAGTGGACAAGTGATGTAATCGGTAGGGGGGTGGACACCGTGTATCATCGGTGACACCGACTATCGCAACAAGCCAATCATGCAGATTCATTTTTGTATATTGAATGTGTTTCTACTAGGTATGAAAGTGTGATTGCCACCCTGTGTGAGAACCTGGACTCTTTGGATGAGCCTGAGGCACGGGCGGCCATGATCTGGATTGTGGGAGAGTACGCAGAGAGGATTGACAATGCTGATGAGTTGCTGGAAAGTTTCCTGGAAGGTTTTCATGATGAGAGCACACAGGTGAATTACATTAAACCAATAAAACAAAAGCACCGGAAAGCTCAAGTGACACCCAAAATTTGACTAAGATCACTTTTCTTATTATCTGCATTTAATTCATTTTAAGCCTCGTTGATGGACTTTATATTTAAGGGGTCCCATCACATTTTTAGATTTCTGTATAGGTTTTCTTAAGGTTTCTACATGAAAACCTTTTTGCATGACATTTGCAAATGAATAGCTAAAACACACATGCAGCCTATTCTATTAAATTACAACTCTGATTACAAAATGAGCATCTTTACAAAAAAAATGCGCTGCATATTAAACAGTCTCAACATTTTATTTCTTGTAATGTGGATGTACCCACATCTTTTAACACTGCATACCAGCGATTACGGTACTGAACTTGTGTAACCTTTTATCTTTGAGTTCATGTTTTTTTTCATGGTTGTCTCTCAGGTGCAGTTGCAGTTGCTGACAGCCATTGTGAAGCTGTTCCTGAAGAAGCCCACTGAGACCCAGGAGCTGGTGCAACAAGTGTTGAGTCTCGCCACCCAGGTGAGATATACACACTCGCACAGACTGATATCAAAACACAAACATAAGTTATAAGTGAGAAAATGACACGACATCTATACTTGCTCACACCTTTCGGAGATGCTCTCTGGAGGTGTTTCTGTCTTCTGAAATGAGAGAGACAGGCGCTTTCCTGAGAAGAGTTTGTTTTATCAGCAAACAAGATATTCAGAGTTTTGTTTTTGTAACTATAGGCAGAGAATATTATTAAAATAATTATAAGACATCAAGACTTGTGCCCTACCCTATTCTAGTATTAGATTCAATTGACCAGTACTGTCTGAAAACAGTCAGACTATCCACAAGCTAATAACAGCGTGTTGATAGTCTTTCAAAGCCTTTGTTTATTGACTATAACTCTTGTAAGCCTTGTTCTCATCCTCCGTGCCAACTACAGATTGGATTCACTCTGAGCAGTTCCCTGAAAGTTTCATTTGCAGTTGGCCAGCTCATTAGAACCACTTTTTCCTGTTAATTAAAGCATTATGGGTAAAGAGTTTGTGTGTGGTGCCCTGATACTTTTTTTATTTGAAGTGGTGTTCTCAACAACAAAAGACACTTTAACATTTTGTTTGTCCCTGTGGTACGATGTCCTGATCTGTCCTTCTACCAAAATAGAACTGGAATTTATTATCCTGGCAACACCTTTAACCGAGGTGTAGAATGCACACTACTGTTCGAGTTTGTCGGGTCACTTGAAGTCTCTTGATCTCTCTTGATTTATCACAGATTTTTTTCTACAGCTTTTTTCTACAGTTTTGATGTATTTACTATGTGGAAAAACTAAGTGACACTAAACTTGCAAATGTTTGATGCAGTGAGACTTTTATCTTGCTATCTAATACATTTACCATTTTTAGGTGACTATTCTAGTCGATCAGTCAACCCCTTAACAAATAGATTTTATTGTGTACATTTAAAAAGTATACACGTTGCTGCTTGGTAGATTATTGTTTGCGTGTGTAAGAGCAAAGGAGCGTTTGTGTGTGATGTTTTTAATATTCAGAGAAGCCTTGGGCCTGGGCTGTCAGACTGGGATCTGAGATTGGATCTTGTCATTATTAACTTTGAGATTCAGTGCCACAGGCTGTAGTCGCCGCCAGGGTTCTGTCAGAATACAAAATGTCCTCCTCTATCCCAGGTGGTGTTTTATGACTTTCATATCTAACTCTCGCACCGCTGTTTTGCTCTGGGTGTTGCTGGTGCATCACTTGATCTTATCACATGGCTGAATTAGTGCTCGGGTGAAGTCGTGCATTATTTACACAAGACTCCAAATGTTCTCTCCACAAAACCACCTCTGAAGGGCAAAACACTGTCACCCGCACTCCCTCATTTTCTCATCCAAATTGTCAAATAGGAATGTCAAAAGTATGCTACTATGCTAGCAAGTTAATCCTGACATTTAATGCAAACAGGCTGGCCAAAAAAGGCACAATGTCAGATCTTTGCATTTTACCTTCTAAATTAATTATTTTTTTATTTTCAATTATTACCTTATTTTACTTGATTTAAGGAGTTTTGCCTCCACTACATTATTATTCCAATGTATAAATAAGCGTTTACTATTATTATTAGTTTATGGTGTGGTTTTTACTTTATCAAAAATAGCTCACTCTCCATTGTTCTCACGTATAATTTTTTTCCTCTAACGTTTCAGGATTCTGATAACCCTGACCTGCGTGATCGCGGCTACATCTACTGGCGCCTGCTCTCCACAGACCCCGTGGCGGCTAAGGAGGTGGTATTGGCCGAGAAGCCTCTGATCTCAGAGGAGACGGATCTGATTGAGCCCACCCTCCTAGAAGAGCTCATCTGCCATATCGGTACACTGGCTTCTGTCTACCACAAACCCCCCAGCGCCTTTGTCGAGGGCAGCCGCGGCGTTCAGCACAAGAGACTTCATGCTCGTGCTGGCTCGTGAGTCTTATGGGAAATCGTTTGAACTTACTTAACCTTTGGAAGTTTTAAACATTATTAAGAAATCTTTTGTCATTCAGTGGTGAGAGTGCTGAGAACTCAGATGTTGGCCAGACCGGACCTTCTGAAGCACCACCCGCTGTCATTCCATCACAAGGTGATCTCCTAGGCGACCTGCTGAACCTGGATCTGGCCCCGCCCACTACCACTATCCCGTCTGTTCAGCCCTCTATGCAGATGGACCTCCTGGGAGGTGGTCTGGATAGTCTGGTATGTTCCTTCCTCGATGTGATGAAATAAATTACATTAGAATATAGAAGGAAAACAGTGTAATTACTTCAGTGAATATACCCATCTGTTCCTCTAACAGTATGTAATTGTGTTCAAAAGCTTATTTGGGTAAAGTGTGTTTTTTTTATTAACCACATACGTTCAGCTCACACTCACGTTGGGACCTTATTTCAACTTTGTGTTGACTTGGGTCAGGTCCAGACCTGTTTTGCCAAATACAAGATCTTCGAAAGGAGAAGCTGATCCCAGATCAGCCCTAGGCTTTAAAGCACACTGTTAAAATCCATTTAACCAGTGTAATCGGGTCTGTTGAGAAATCACAGATGGTCTTGCATAAGTAGAGCACTTTCCTTGCCTGAATTTCTTTTCCCGTCCTCTCATTCTTTTGTTTACTCTTTGTGTTGTTTCCTCTCTCTTTTGTCCTTACGCTACACTTGCAGATGGGCGATGAATCGGATACGGTAATTAAACTAAGTGAAAGAAAACAAACATATCATATCATTTCATTAGTTTGAATTGGGGATCTGTAATATTGTTTGTAAGCGGCTTACTTATCACAACAGCAGAGGGCTGCTACACGTAATACATTGTTTCTGTTTCATTTAAAGAATACCTACATTAGTAAAACAGGTAACATGGGGATCTTAAAGTGATTCTGTCATCATTTGCTCACCCTCTTCTTGTCATTTCAAACCTGTATGACTTTATTTCTTCTGCAGAACACAAAAGAAGATATTTTGAACAAAATTAGTAACCGAACAGCACTGGCCCTCATTCAATTCTATTGTATGGGCACAAAACCAATTCAAGTGAACGGGTGCCAGTTAACAACATTCTTCAAAATATCTTCTTTTGTGTTTTGTGATCTGCGGAAGAAAGTCATATAGGTTTGAAATGACAAGAGGGCGAGTAAATGATGACAGATTTTTGGGGGGGGGCTGGATTATAACTTTGTCTCAGACTTGATTCAATCTTATTTACATTTAGCAGACTTAATCTTATCTTTTCTAAAGTTACACTTTATATACTTCATATGCATTTGAGTTTGTGGCAGTTTTAAGAAAAAATTGTTGAAGTTGTTGAAATTGGAGTTATTTCTCTGTACTGATCTTAGATCTGACCCTGTATCCCAAAGCCATTGTAAGAGACTGGTCTCAGATCAGGATGGCGCCAATAGCACCTTGCCTCTGTGTTTTGCTGGTAGTTGTAGTCTTGCAGTTGTTGGTGTGTCTCAGTAAATGTCTGATACGTTTTATGTTGTTCTGATGTAGTTTTTAATGTAGAGAAAGTAAAGCAACTCCATTAGTCACGTTTTGTGATTAATGTAGAATTGTCATTCCATCTTTTGAGGAGAAAAACGGTCACTTCTAGGGAAACAGAAACTTAAGATTTTCTAGGGTTCAGTTGAAGGTGTCTTATGTCTGAGAGTTACTTTTGAGATGCTGTGTGATGATATTGGTGCATCTCATGACTTTTATTTTTTTTATTTTTGTCATATGTCATTTATGCACATGCTTTGCTACTGTCTGAAAAGTGTATTCAACCTCACGGGAGCATGATTTTTGTATATAGGTACTCGATGAACAAATCGTTCATTGTCCTATGGCGTGACATGGCAAAATTTAGAAAACAAACTGTTAATATTACATTGTTATAAGAAATAAACACACGGATGGCTTGTGGGTGAATGAATTATCATGAAATTATATTTTAAAAGTGAACTACTCCTTTAATAATGCATATAAAACATTCCTGACTGCTGTGCCTGACTTCTTGTCCACTTTCTTTTCACAGCTGGGAGGAGATCTTGGCGGAAGTCCTTCGGTAAGTCTGAATGTTTTTCGTACAGTTCACCCAGACTTTGATAAATGTGCTTCATTCAGTTACTAGAGTGGATTAGCATCAACGCAGGGGCCTTCCTTCATTAATCACAGAAGTTCTTGAAGGGTTGTTAAATTGAACCTTCACTTTTTTCCTCATAAATTTCTCTGCATGCCTCTTCCCTTGAGGTCTCCTCACATATTAAGAAGGTCGTAATAGGATGTAATGCTCATTTCTTCTCAGATGGGGGCAGGTCTGGGAGTTGCCCCAGCAGCCATGCCTGCCACTCTGGGTGGCGCTCCTGCTGTCGGAGGTGGATTAGGAGACCTCTTTGACCTCGGCGGAGGTGTTGGCATGCCAAGTGGATCCTACGTCTCTCCTAAAACTGTAAGTCTGGAATAAATAGATGTTCACAATCAATAACTCTGATTATGACCTCAGCGGTTTTTATGTGCTTTTTCCCTTGTCTTTTAAATCAATTTACACCGCAGTGGTGCTGTCTTGACTGTAAATCTGTAAGCTTTCCTGTAGCTCAGTGGTAAGGGCATGACTATAGCAACCCCAAGGTCGTGGCATCGATCCTAGGGATTGCACGTACTCAGATTCAAATGTATACTATAATGCTATGTAAGTCGCTTTGGATAAAAGGATCTGGCAAATGCATAAATGTAAATCTTGTCAGCATTAGGATGTGGGCATCTGTTTCAGGTGTGGTTACCGGCAATGAAGGCTAAAGGGCTGGAGATTTCTGGGACGTTTGCCCGGCGCAGCGGGGTCATCCAGATGGATTTGTCTCTAACCAACAAAGCCATGAGCGTTATGGTTGACTTTGCTATACAGTTCAACAAGAACAGGTGAGTGAAGGGGCAGGAAGGAAAACTGGGGGGTGATAACTGTTTTGGAGGTCTGTTCAAGGTTTTATTCTTCACTCTGTGGTGTATTCCCTGATTTTTAATCAGTTTGGAGGCCTGCCTAAAACTTTGTTTTACTCTGGCAGTTGGATCATTCAAGGGCACACAGAAATTCTAAAGACATTTTAATGGGCTTTTATGTTGATTCAGCGCCTAGTCTGTCTAGTCAAGTAAATTCAGTAAAACCTAAAAGTAATATAATATGTATTCAGATATTTGCTTAGACATTTCAGCTGATAGTTGTACCCTTTTGTGTGTATAGATGTTTTGTTTAGCCATCATCCATGCATATAAAACGGTTGGTTGGTAATTGGTGGTTTCCTCTGAGGTAGGACTGCTCGATTTTGACAAAAATCAGTATCACGATTACTTTGGCCAATATTGAGATCACAATCATTTAACACGATTATTTGCTGACTTTTGAAACAACAGGAAAAATAAAAACTTGTCTTTTAAACTGAATTCACAGCACAGCTGAACCCCTGTAAAGGAAAGGGTGCGCTGTGGATTTATACCACAAGAAAAGAGAGGATTCTTGCAAAATGGAATGCGGCGCAATAATCGTTTTACCTCTAATATTTTGTTTTTGTAATTGTTGAAGGGCAAAATCTACGATGACGATTAATTTTTGATTAATTGCAAAGCCCTACTCTTTGGTTGATAAGATATTCTGGGTGGTTGCTTAGTGGTTCAGTCCAAAAGATCCTACCCACCCACTCAACTCTGTATGACATTGAACTGTCTAGAAGCTTTGGATCCCTCTTCAATATGATTTTATAGAAATTATACAGCCACTGAACAAAATATTAAGAGGCCAAATTTATTTTCAGTTTGTGATTAAGTAAAATGAATGATCACGTTTGTTTCATTCTCTGAACATTCACAACCGTTTTTATTTTTATTTATTTGTGGAAAATTGCATCATTGCAGAATTCAAGATGGTCAAATTAACAAAACGCAAAGAAAATGTTTGAATAAACAACATATTACTTATGCTTGTGTAATTAAGGATTTATTAAAAAAAGACTGTTTGAGTGAAAAAAGGCCTATTTTTAATCACAGCTTTCATGTGTCTTAGCATTCTCTCAGTTTTTTTGGGGCTTTTTGTATTTTTTAACCTGTTTAATTGTCACAAGTTTGATAGGTTAGAAAATACAAACATGCCCGTCCCTTCAAGCTGCATTATTTGAGCTGTCAGTCCATAGCAGCAATAACAGCAAGATGACCGAGTAATACCTGAGTTTTGGAGATGAGTAATATTTTTTCTGTCGATAAAAATAAAGCTTGACTGTGTTTCTGTCTCCCTGTAGTTTTGGTCTAGCACCTGCTGGTCCTCTGCAGATTCTCACTCCTCTGAGCCCTAATCAGACTATTGATATCAGCCTGCCTCTCAGTACAGTCGGCCCCATCATGAAAATGGAACCTCTTAACAACCTACAGGTAACTTCCCATAGCATTAATACAGCATAACGCTTTATACACGGTATGAGATGCTGAGTAAGTGTAAATCGAGGCCGCAGTGCACAAAAAGCCATTCTAAAGATAGCGTGTATCTCTCTCTTCCTCTCTGCGGCTCACTTTGCCCTTGTCCACTTATGTCCTCTATCAATCAAGGGTAGAGGCTGCGGTCAGAATTAACTACGTCTGATAAGCTCTCAGGGAGTCAGTCAAAATTCTTTCTTTCTTTCTTTCTTGTTTTTCTCCCTCTTCTTCTCTGAGGTCTTTTAAAAGAGATTAGAAGAAGATTTTTTCATCTTTAGCCCTAGAGTCCATTTTCATACCATTACCAGATTGAATGTGTACATGGTGAATGACATGTTCAGAACTCAGATGTTAGATTTATGTTAAATGGTTTATCATGAATGCACATCTTTCACTTTCGTATTGGTTCTTTCTACAGATGTCTCATGTACATTTAAAAGGATAGTTTACCCAAAAATGAAAATTCTGTGATGAATTTCTGATCCTCAAGTTGTTCCAAACCTGTATACATTTCTTTGTTTGGTTGAACACAAAGAAAGATATTTGGCAGAATGTTAGCAAATGAGTTTTCGGGGGCATCATTGACTAGCAGAGTAGAAAGAATTAATGTTTTTTTTTTCATTCTGTTCAACACGAAAGATAATATTTTGAATAAAAATACAGCTTGACAACCATGTTAATGGTAGTCAGTGGTGCCCCAGATATGTCAGTTGCTAACATTCTTCCAAATATCTTTGTGTTCAACAGGACAAAGAAATGTATATAGGTTTGCAACAACTTGAGGTTGAGCAATTCATGACATCATTTTCATTTTTTGGTAAACCATTCCTTTAATCTGGACGTGGCTTAGTTTACCAAGAGCCTTTAAAAAGTCTGTGAGTTCGGATTAGAATTGCTGGTATTTTCACCAGTGACCATATTAATTTCACACATAGCTGCCGATAACAGATCAGTTTCTCTCTGCAAATACATCACAGAAAGCAATTGTGATTAATTAGTCATTTAATTGGTCTAATCTGCCTTGTATAATATGTATTGACTGCAGTTATAAGTGCAAGGGAATTTTTTTTTGTAGGAATGAGGGTGGTGTGCAGAGCTCACAGAAAGCGTTGGCTGGATGAATTATTCAGAGATGAAGTCTCAAAGGCCTGAAGTCTGTATGGGGCTGCTGGTCCCTCTGTGGGTTGTGTAGTCTGTATTCTGATGGATGCTGTGCACCTGCTGTCAGCTTTCACAAAGCTCTTCTGGGTGCATCTCAATCAATCATGCTCTCAAAAATCGTACGAATATGAGGACGTGTTTTATTACAGCTTCAGACTGCTAATACATTCACAAGGTGTTGGTTTCAGAAAGATGGAAACTCCAAACTGACTTAATTTCATCAGATATTTTGTTACACTGATTTGTGGTTTCTATTCAGCCCCGTCTTTTATGTCTGGCTACAAATCAAGCGAAGGACAACTTTCTTTTATATAGTCCAATTGTTCGCTCTCATATACTGCATCTGCCTTGTAGTATAAAACTGGATTTTTTTGAGCACTTTTGCAACTAAAGTTAAGTGTGGAATGCAGACATATAGAGTCTAACTGTTCATGTACATCTTGGTGTTGAGATCACAGCCACTTTCACATAACATCTCTGCAACATCACAGCTCGCCCTATGAACAGTATTGAGTGTGCCGGTACACAGAGGGTAACGGATCCTTTTCGTTTTCATATGGAAGTCAGGGGCAAAATATCCTGTTTAATTCAAAAGGTCAGGGAAAATGTTAATAATGTGCTTAAATAACTAGTTTTGCGATAAAAATTTAGTAAAAGAGGTTTTTGAGTTGGGTTGTTTCCACCACAGCGTATTCTACTGCTTGATTCTAATTAGTCAAGACAGACAAACTCGGTTTGTTTTTCGCAAACTGTCACCGGGCATCTTGCATCCTTTTGTTGAGCGCTGCCTCAAAGGCATTTGTGCATGTTTGAAGTTCACACGCAGGCAGATTCATGTACACGCACACTGAACGCAACCTTTGAAAACACGCAGAGGGACAGAGGAAAGTGAGAGAGATGAGCAAAATGTCAAAAAAAGACATGATCAAAGGACCTGCATTTTCTAATATTGTGAACTGCATATGTGCCTCCTTTAAAAGCAGAGAGATTTGTTTATTTCAGAAACTGTGATCCTCCTGCTCTTAAAGCAGTTTGAGTGCACTTTCACATCCCCAGTGTGTCTGTAACGTATTAATGTGCCTCTCTCTCTGTCTGTCTGTCTGCTTGCAGGTAGCTGTGAAGAATAACATTGACGTATTCTACTTCAGTTGCCAGTATCCCCTCAGCCTGCTTTTCGTAGAGGATGGAAAGATGGGTATGTGTGCCTGTGTGTGTGTGATGCACCCTGTGTCTGCAGGCGTGCTTCAGATGATTGTGCTGTCAGTTTATTTTCTTGACGTTGCTTGATGTGCGTGGGCCAGCCCTCATAATGTAAATCTCTTTTTTAAATCCCTCTCTCAGACCGTCAGGTGTTTCTGGCCACCTGGAAAGACATTCCAAGTGAAAACGAATCACAGTTCCAAATTAAAGACATCCACCTCAACTCAGGTAACAGGAATGCAGGTCACATGTGTGAATTGGGAGACAGCTAGGGCGAGAGAGCGAGGAGGAGAGATATGTAAATTAAAACAAATTAGCATATATAAAGTGGAGGAAGGAGTTCTAGAGTTATCTGCACTCTCTTTTTTTGCATAACTCTCAAGCACACTCTCCTGTCAGGGTCTGTCTCAGAGGACCAGTGGTGATCTGTTGGCATGTCTGGGTGTAATTAACTCAGGACAGGTTTTTAAGAAATGATTCTGTTCTGCGTGATTGTTTGCATAAAGTAATGTGAATTGCACAGCCGGGAACACGCGCACACACACTCAAAGCAATATTAGTGATAAAAGTATTGTTAGTGAAGAAATATCAGTGAAATCTGATTTACGGATAGTTGACCTAAAAATGAAAATGTCTGCATCATTTACCCAGCCTTTTATCATTTTAAACTATGGAACACAAAAGAAGATATTTGAAGAAAGTGTTTTTGTGTCCATACAATGGCAGCCAATGTTGTTACAAACGTTCCTCAAAATTGTTAGTTTATGTCCAATTTTTACTATCTGTACAAAATTTTTTAAACCATGACAGTGATTATGATTTAGACGACCAGCCTCCAAAAGGGACATAAAAGCAAAAAAAAGTTTAATGAAAACTTTATTTCATGTGTTGTTACTTTTCTTAATCATACAGGGTACAGTATGAGTTATTAACTTAATTTCAGGACTTGTCCCCAAAAAAGTTTTAAGACCTTGTTTTATGTTCTTGAAAAAGGAAAATAATACTGTTGGGAACGACCTGAGGGTCGAGCAAATAACAAAAGTTTCGTTTTGAGTTGAACAATGCCTTTTTCATCAATCAAACTACTGACTGGTTGTTCGTAGTGCATCGCAACGTGAAGGCAAACCTTGGCAACCTTATTGCCATAGAGACTTCTTCAGAGATTTAAAACATCTGATAGCTCATGACGTTTGTGTTTTTTTAACGAATCATTTCTCTCACCTCACAGACGCAGCCAGCAACAAGCTGCAGGGCATTAATATATTCACCATAGCCAAGAGAACCGTAGAGGGACAGGACATGCTGTACCAGTCTGTCAAACTCACCAACGGCATCTGGGTGCTGGCTGAACTGCGCATGCAGACCGTCAACCCCAACTACACGGTACGTGGAATTAAACAGAGAGGGGGACATGAAGAGACTAGAGCAAAGTAATGCTCGAGCATGCGCACGTACACACATATCGATAAAGACAAGATGTACAGGAGGAGATGGTGGTGGCCACCTGTGAGAGAGTGTGTTTTACAAAAGAACTCCCCTATTAGTTCCTTCTGAGTCATGGCGAAGAAACATGCCAGACAATGATCTCTGTGTGCGCGTATGCGTGAGGGGAAAAGAAGAGGGTCAGAGGGGAAAGCACTGCTGGGAGATCAAAGACTGTAGATCAATTCCAAAACATACTGAGGATGAGCTGTCTACCACCTCACAGAGAGAAACACAAATAACGCTGTGTGGCGCACAAATAGAGCTTCTCACGAGAGACTAGATTTAGAATGTACTTTCATTGGAGTTTGTTTCAAATATAGATGGATATTAACTTGCCTGTCGTGTCCTAAATAGTCACTTTTGGACACAGAATAATATAAACGGGTTACAACGAGGCTCTTTGTAGCAGTACTGTCTTGAATCTCTTTCTTCATAAACAATACATGTGCTCTTTTGGTAAAAATTTGGTTAAAGCAAGGTATCCTAACGTAATTTACTGGGACAGTTTTCTTTTATTGGCATGACATGAATAATTTTAGGGCATCAACAGTGTTCAGGTGGGCGGGTCATGAGTTTGGTGACGCAGCTAGGGATTGTGGTCAGGCAGAATTTGAGGGGTCCTGGGTGGATGGTGATAAGAGGATTTTGAGGAACAAATGACAATCCTTTCATTCTATTCTCTTCTCGTACATTCTCACATCCTTTTGATTTGAGTGATTGGCTGTTGCAATTGTAGGATATTCCCCTCTGGAAAGCAACTAGAATTGGGGACCAGTTTTTTTTTATTCCTAGTGGCACAATTTGTATGCACCTGGGAGCTTGGAGACTGAGATTAATATGTTTACTTGTTTTCTTCTGAGTTAATCAGCATATACAGCTGCTTTTATCATAACAGGACTTAGCACGTAGCATATTTATTGTGTTATTTCAAAATGATACCGCCTCCGTCTCATCTGTTTTGCCTACATGTAAAAATGTCTTTTCATTTGTGATTAGGTTGTTTGATTTTGTTTCCTTTTTTTGTGTTTGCTTATGTCTGCACTTGATGATGACATCACAATGCAGGATATGGAGGTTAGATTCCTTTAACTTCACACGTCTTATAAATTGCTTCCTTTACACAATCACATTTTCTTTTATTACTTTTTAATAACGTCTATCATAAAAAACAAAGTTCAAAGGTATCAAATATACTGATGGCAAAACGTACAGTATAATTGTGGCCGTCATTATTTGAAAGAGGAACTGTTTTGTATGACACAGCAAATCAGGAGATCTTTTTGAAGTAGCACCATTGGCTGTCCTGGTTTACTTGGTGAGATAAGACCCGTACGATCAGCGGTTCATATATTTTATGCCCTAACAGTTTTTAAGCGATAGCTCACCCAAACATGAAAATTCTGTCATAATTTATTCACCCTCAGGTTGTTCCAAACCTGTATAAACCAAACAGATCTCATCCCCCATTTACTGCCATAGTAGGGAAAATCAATACTATGGGAGTCTTTGGGGGATGAGATCTGTTTGGTTACTGACATTCTTCCAAATATTTTCTCTGTGTTTAGCAGAACAAAGGAATTTATACAGATCTGGAATAATCTGAGAAAATCATCACAGAATTTTCATTTTTGGGTGAACTATCCCTTTAAAAAGACCAAGCAAAAACACGATGGCCATTGATCATTATTTTTGGAGGTTATTGGAGAATTTTGCTACATTCTTACATTATTGCTGCATTTTTATTGAATTTTAAAAGATAAATTTTTTTCATGTAAAATCCAGTTGGCACAAGAGTCTGTAGTTGCAATGAATGGGAATGCAACGAAGAGTTAAACATGTTCTGAAACAAACCACAAAATCTGTTCTTGCTTTTGTACATTTTTATTTCAATTGCTTTCTTCAAAGGAGTTGCTCTTTACAGTAAATTGGCATCTCGCAGCACATGCTTTTAATGCGAACAGACTCACCCCCCCGACCCCCCACACACACACACACACACACGTGTGCTCACACAAACATCCGCATGGGTCTGATAATCCTCCGTCTCCTTATCCTCACACTAACAGCCACTTCATTAAACCGTCCTGTAACGCTATGAATCATGTGCGTTTTGTGCATAGCTCAAACGAATGCCCTGAAAAGACAGGATAATATGGGAGGGCTGAAATTCGGTTATATGTTGTGTTTTATAAGTAACTAGTAATGTTCACAAAGCTCCACAGTTATCCCTATGGCAACCAGACGTCTAATGGCACGGACCGGCTCCACTCACGTCTGATGGCAGAAATATGTGAAGGCGTTCCTCACAGCCCTCTGCGCAGCTCCCTGCTGCTTCCACTCTTCCCTTCCCTTCATCCCACCATCTCATCTTGTTTCCTTTCCCCTTTTGATTACACGCTTCTCCAACATCGCAACCCGCTGCTACATCTCTCCGAGTCTTAGTGCCATCCGCTCTCGCTTCTTTCTCTGGTTCCTGCCCACCGCCCACCTGTGCTGCATCTCTCTTCTCTTAATCTCGCTTTATCTCATGAGGCAAATTATAGAACAATGCAACTTTTAATAAAGACGCCTCCTCATGCAGCGAGCTGATGCTACAGAGCGAGACAGGGAGGGTGTCATCACTGTGTGTGCAAATCCACCACATTCTGAATATAGTCAAGACAAAATCATTTCCATCAAAAAAAGAATGCAGAGAGTTCAGGAAAGAACAATTGTGCTTTTGAAAAATAACCCCGCTCTCTCCAGAAGGAAGAGTGTGTACTTACCGGCTTTCCTTCTTGTGATTGGTCTGTTAGAAACCCAAAGTCGAGTTTACTGCAGAGCTCACTTGACAAAAGAGGGAAGCAGGTGTTGCTGGAGGTCTCCTGTCATGCCGACCTCTTCAAACACAGTCGCTCCTCTGACTTCAATCTGAATTCGTCTGTTTCTCTTAGTTCTCCATCGGATCCTTTGGGAGGATTGGATCTTCAAGTTGGATCTCAACTAAAATAAACGAAGGTTTTTTTGTTTTAGTTTCAAGTATTTAGTTCAATAAATCTGAGTAAGACAAAGGTTAGTCAAGTTAAGTCTCTTACATAGCAGTGCGTTTGCAATTTCTGTGGAGTTTCTCATTCTCAAGGTGTATTGGCTCAGTTAGGTTTATCATAGTTTGCTGCCAGGGATTCAGCATTACTCATCGTTTCTGTCTTTTTCCGCCTCCTTTTGTCTCACTTTGGAAAGAACTTTCAAGCATGCACTCAAATCTTCATAACAATATCACAAACGGAAGCGACAAGGGTGCACCTGTCAGTGTTAAATCTATTGATGATGCATCTCTCGCTAATTTTCTCTCTCTCTCTCTCCTCAGCTGTCTGTAAAGTGCAGAGCCCCAGAGGTCTCTCAGTTTGTGTACCAGTGCTATGAGTTGGTGCTGAGGAACTGAGATGGACGGCACGTTGAAGAGGACGCCAGCTGGTGGGCATTGTTGGGTGACTGGATGAATGGCATCCTTACTGGACCAGTCAGGGAAACCGGCTGTCTTGCGTAACCCTCAGACTGTGCTTTCAGCATTGACTGAATCCCATAGATTCATTCTTCGTCCATTCTCTTCCCCCCTCTTTCCTTCCCATTTCCTTCCTCTATCTTAAAAAAATATGTCTGTCTCCTAAAATATACGATTCTCCAAATTATAAGAATACCATCTTTATTCCAAGTGTGTACAGGTGTTTTTCTCAGCAAATTCCATTCGCCTGTAGTACTTCATCGTTTGTATTTTTATTCTTTTTTTCAAAGAGGGCAAACATCTTGTGCAGAAGATCAAAGCAGTGTAAATGCAGTCGATTTTATTTCACCATTCATCCCATGGCAGAAAGCTGCTCAACTGAACTGTTTTTAATTTGGTCTTTATTATCAGAGCATGGGTTTCTAGGTTTATCGTGAAGATGTGTAGTCACACTTTACATGGTCATTTATTTATTTTCTTTTTTAGTGAAAACCTTCGTATCCCCTTGTTTGGAATGTCTTGTCTCCATTTCTTTTAAGGGAATGCTGTGTGTTTCTCCAGAAGCACTACATTGTTGCCGAGTTAAAAATATCTCTGTAATTGATTTTGGTATTAAGCTGGGTTAATATTATTTACTACTGTCATTGTGTGAGCTGTGTCATTTGTGTGGAATGTAACATATCTGCATGTACTGGTCCCTTTTCTGTCCTCCCTCGTTCCCTGTTTGAGAGCCAGTGTCTTAGCAGTGTGTCTGATGTTTCCAGTAAAATAAACTGCATAATCCTCAAATCAATCTGCAATAAATTGTTGATTTCTTAATGTTTTGAGTATTGCACATGTCGTGCTGACGAGATGCATCAGAAGTCCCTTGCATTCCCATTCTTCACATGCAGAGGCGAGATTGAAACTGATTATACCAATGTTATAATAGATTATCTTTTAATCCGTGTTTTGCAGGTTAAATTTAAACTGAATTTAAAATGAGCAGTTTTTGTTCTTTATGAAGTCTCAACCTTAATATAAAATGTAGATCACAAACACTGCTGACCTGACGATGTTACTTTGTACTTTGTGCATGTGTACATTTAGAGGTTTCAAAATCGAATTGCTTATTTTATTTTTAATCACATTAGTTCTTTCATTGATTCTGTATGAATGTGTATTTGTGTACTTTGTGGATTTAGACATATAGGGATCATTACAAGGAAATGTCCAGCAATGAAGAAACATGCTTTACTTTTTGTTGGTTTCTGTCTTGATTAAATCATCTGATATTAAAATTAGATAAGTCTACTGTTGTTTTTTAAGTTTGATTATTGCAGCATGGTCTTGGTTAGAATGACGGTACATTTACATTTTTGCATTTGGCAGATGCTTTTATCCAAACCGACTTGCATTGCCTTGTATTATACATTTGTATTATACAGTAGAATTAAGTGAGGAGTCCACTGTATAGTTCCAAATAAGATGGTCCTCTAAACGTTGAAATTATGTAAAATGGGTTCTGGAAATACTCTTTGTATTATGCCCCTTTCCGGGCGGTGTCTTTAAACATGAATGTTCTGTCCTGTTTAAGAGAATATTACATGTAGATTAACTCGCTGGTTAAATACAAAGAATGTTTGTGAACCGATTTGAACTTTGGTTGAAGACCTGGGATCTCATGTATACCCATTCACTTCAAGTGCACTTATGCCTGTCTCAACGTTTAATTTAAGATAATGGTAAGCAATCTTACCTGGAGGACAGGAGGATGGGCTTATCTATAGCCCGTACATAATTAACTTGGCCTGCCTAATATCATTCAGATGTTATGGCGTGCTCGTCTCGATTGATGTTATGGAGTGCTCGTCTCGATTGATGTTAAATGAGTTTTAGGGTTATGTTATATAAGCAATTTCAAATGGGTCCTCTATTATGTGTCATGGATCGCATGCAGCAAAGAATTATTCACCGATTAAAGCTAAGAGGAGGCCAGACACCCAGTTGCACAAATTGAACTTTCTCATGCGAATCAGATTAGGCCTACACAGAGGGATGTATTTAAGTGAATCCCCAAAATATTAACCTTAGGCTAATGCAATACTTTGCACGTCTGATGACCAATTAGCCTGAGGAATTCAGAGATCTTTGTCAGAATGAAGAGACGTGTGGACTGTATTTCCACTCGTGTCTATAAAAGCAGAACGCACTTCTGTAAGAATGGATGGTCATAAGGTAATTGCATTGGCTTTGATGAAAACTATGGTATCTGTGTTCTATTGGTGGTGTTATCTTGCAGATGGGAATTTAATCTTACTAGAATAAGGGCCCAGAACTTTAATAAAGGAATTTTTCATTTTATTGTTATTTCTAATGGAAACGAATGGGATTTGTTTTTTTCCAGCAATGCGTATAAAGTCAAATAACCACCAACCACCATGCAATTATATAGCTGGAGGATTTCCCACATTACGAGGCACCCTGTACTCTTTGCACCTTGTACAATGCAAGGCAATTTAGGATGTGATATAGCAGTGGAAAGCTGCACGGAGTCGGTAAACAGCAGCGCGAACCAAATGAAAGAGTCTGCGCGCACGCGTCAACAGGCGCATGAGTGCGCGCCGAGGAACAGCGCTCAATATAACACTTGATCTTTTCTCCAAGCTTATTGCTTTACGTGTCGCTTCAACGAAAGGTCTGTACGGCGACTGTCCACCTGCAATCTTACTTAACGACGCTTCTTTGAGCAGACAGCATTTGGCTTGCGGTGAGTCGCACGTCAGGCAAGCACCCAAGCGTCCGTGCAGCAACACAGCTGAGGATGTTTTGGAAAGCTATGATGGGTTTCAGGGATAAAGGGTCAATTGGACAGATCGAAGAGCACACCGAAATCATCCACTTGGACACTGCTGGAAAATGACTGTTTTTGAGCACCGCAGCTGCACTGTGTGTGTACTCCGGGACATGAATGTTCCCCAATGGAATGCAGAAAAGACAGCGGAACTGCCGCATTGCATGGAGTTGGCTCGTTTATTCTCTCATTAACGGATCGTACTAACCGTGCATTTCTCCACAACAGATAACACAATGCATTTGAAGACAGCAGATCTGTGACCGAAGTCTTGTTTATCTGAACGCCGTAAAGTGCGTTCTCGTCAACGGAGGTCATGTAAGCACAACCGCTCAAACACATGTTCAGTGTTTTGTTTTCTTGAACAGTTGTCCGGTGTTTTGATCGGTGGTCGCTGTCCGTGGTCCTGATCCACGCGGGATGGTGGAGACGCTGAGCATCGCGGTCATCGGAGCGCCTGGAGTCGGGAAAACTTCTATCATCCGTCAGTTTATTTACAATGACTTCTCTGAGGCTTACACACCCACCCAAACGCGCTACGTGTACAGACCTTCTGTTATTCTCAATGGTGTCATGTACGACCTAAAGATTTTGGACGTCCCGCCAATTTCCTCCTTTCCTTCAAGCCCGAGTCAGGTATGGTACCTCAAAGCCTACCGTATGAAGTAATAATGCACAAATTATGTCTACGATAACTTCACATCATGTGTATAGTGAAAATTGGTGGAACATTTGTGGGTAGTGCGAGCGCGCGATTCTCGACTAGCGCACGAGGCGCTATTGTTTCTTTGACACAAATTGCGTATATGTACAATATTAAGTTTTATGGCACATTGTAAACAGACATTTCATCATTCTGTCAAAAAATGAAGCACTTTTTAAGTCTGCTGATATCGCTTACATATTAAACTTTTGTCACTGTGCAGAATGCAAGTAAAACAATGCAAGTATATTACACTATAGGCGATACTATATAACTGTGTTATAAAGGTCAGAAAGCTGTTGTAACCTTCTGCTTTGACCTTGCACCACCAAACATGGCTCTGTTGTGACATTTTTCAATTTCAACTTTCTCTATCCTATGGATCGTCTTTTTGTTGGAAAGCTAATCTTCAATCTTTAATCTAACTTAATGGTTAATAAAAGACACTTAAAAAGTTATTTCTTGAGGAATTTCACGTATTGTTTTAGGAGCGAAGGGATTTCCGTTAGAAAATAACCTCTCGAAGTAGTTGCTATGGATACATGGCTTGAACTGAGCATCTGTAAGCTTATTTTCTCCAGCCTCCCTCTGGTAAATATTTCTCTCTCTGTCCCTCTGTCCTCCCCCACCTCCCCCCATATCACCCTCATCTCTCTCTCACGCACGCACCATTAACTCTTCTGTCTTGACGTTGAAAACATCCTTCAGATTATTCTTGGGGGCAGATGTTTGGAAGGTTCTGGTAAAAATTTGCCAGAAAGCGAGGTGTTCTTGCATCACACATTCTCCGTCATGATATGTTTTACTAGAGGAGTGCTTAAAATATCCTGCTCTTTGAGACCCAGTTCTCTGAAGAAATTACACAATGCTTGAAAACATTAAAAAACACAAATGCTTATAATAAGAGCTTGTTTGGCGTGTTTGATCACAACTCTGTCTTCAGAAACATTGGTAATTTTAGAAGCCAAAAATACTGCTAAAACCCGTTAAAATTCTTTGCAGCTCCTGTCATCCTGACCACACAGCGTAAAGCCCAGAGCACTGCAGATGAAACAATAACATTTCATTCTGCTTTGACCTTTTCAGTTAGCAGATGGAAGGAAAATCAACAAAATTCCCTCTACCACAAAAAAATACCTGTTGGTTTGACCTTATCTTATTAATTCATTGCTGGTTTTCACAACAGTGAATGACTGCTACTTGATAAATTGAACGTTTAGGACAGGTTTGTTTTGTTGATTGTAATTGTAAGCCATTTTCTTGCCTTATTTACCCCAGCAATAGCAAATTCCCTGCATTGTAAGCACTTCACACAGCCTGAAGACCCATTTCAGACAGAGACCACCAAGGTCGCCCCGGGCAACAAGTGATTCTATTGATTGCTGCCAGCATTTTTATTACCGATTAAGAAGTAAAAAAGTCTTGAAAACGTTAAAAACACAATTAGAAAAAATTCAGTCCGATGCAGCGGACAGCATTGAGCTTCCCGCTAAGCATAGCAGACAGGAGCACATAAAGATAAATGTATGTGGAAATCTTTTTATTAAAAATGCTGCTGGCTGTTAGAGATTATTATGTTATACGTCAATGGGATTCTGGAGTTAGATTATTGTGCTTTCAAACCAGCATAATGCAATTTACATTTACATTTACATTTATGCATTTGGCAGACACTTTTATCCAAAGCGACTTACATTGCATTATTCTATACATTTATATATAGGTATGTGCAATCGAACCCACAATCTTGCGTTGTCAACACAATGCTCTTAACACTGAGCTACATTAAAGCAGTAAAAACATACAGTATTGCAAAAAGTCAAGAAATAAAACAACATAGACGTGCTTTAAAGGCACAGACGTGCTGTTGTGTGAAGGATCTTGTGTGGAGCAGAATATGTGTTTCTGTGTAGTATTGCAATATGCAATTTTTTCTGGTACATTAGCTGATAGTTGCTATATAGACAACTGTGAAACATTTTCTGAGGATGCTTTGTAACTTTCACGAGTGAATGTCGCAGTTTGCTCACATGATGCCATGGCAGATGGAGCCGATCAAAAGCCAGCATGATTCAGGATTTCCTGTTTTTGCCAGCCTCTCTCTTCCTCTCTCTCACTATTGTTCTCTCTGTTATATTAAGAGAGATCTCAATGAGACATTCCCAGTGTTGGTCATGTAAGGTTTCTGTGAATGTGACACAATTCACTTCAGCCAGAGCCATGCACCTCCTTTTGGTTAAATGTTAGGGCCCAAAATACTTGCTTGGGGGAATGTAATTGCTGCCCCCTGGAGTTTTTTTGTATCTTTTGCCAGAAAAGAGGAAAAT
Source organism: Triplophysa siluroides (assembly GCA_006030095.1). Taxonomy (NCBI): domain Eukaryota; kingdom Metazoa; phylum Chordata; class Actinopteri; order Cypriniformes; family Nemacheilidae; genus Triplophysa; species Triplophysa siluroides. The sequence goes on along the minus strand of VCII01000101.1, from coordinate 5,274,078 downwards.
GATTAACTTTGCTTTGTTGTTGTTGTTTTACTCATGCTCCTCGTGTCAGCAGGTCTTTTTCATTTCAGCTTTGTGTTAAATCTCTGTAGCTGTGCTGTCACACTGTCTGTTCACATTTTGAATGTTGAAGACATTGAATTTAACAAATTGTTTCCTCTTATTCTTTGCCTCTTGCTCATTTCTTAAACGTCCCCTTCTCGTTCAGTCTCATGAATGCCACAGAACCTTTTGTTCCTTTTTGTTCTCCAGCTCTGATTCATGTATTTTAAGTTATTAAACAGTCTAGTTTTTGTTTAGTTTTAGCGGGGACTTCCTGTGCCTTTCTTTGTGTTATACTCAGTTTATGACATTTTTATCCTCAAACCTGTACAGAAATCAATCTTTTTAAACCATTACCACATATTTAAGCAATTTCCCTGACTTCTAGATCCCCATGATGCAGCTGTTTTCAGGTTATATTCTTATTAGGACACATTTGGTCCCTACAACTAGCCAGACAAACACCTTTAACACCTTTTTTAAAACTGTCTTGCAAAAACGTTAAAGTTGATTTAGAGTCCTTATCGTGGTAAATAAATATAGTATATATTTTTGTTCCTAACCTATATAATTCCTTAGTTCTGTTGAACACAAAGAAAGATATTTGGAAGAATGTCAGCAACTGACATTTCTGGGACATCATTGACTACCACAGTAGGAAAATTTTAAATGGTAGTCAAATGTGCCCCAGAACATTTTGCCTTTCTACATTCTTCAAAATATCTTCTTATGTGTTTAATAGAACACAATAACGATTCAATGATTTTTCCTACTATGGTAGTCAATGTCCGTTGCCAACATTTTTCCAAATGTCTTAACTTTTTGTTCATGAGAACAAAGAAATGTATACAGGTTTGAAAGAAGGGTGAGTAAATGATGACAGAATTTTCATTTTTGGGTGGAGTAAAACAAACAATTATTGACCAGGCTTGTTCAAGGACAGATGTTCTCATCTTCCTTGTGTTTAAAAAGATGTATTTCTAATTTGATGCATAATCATAAATCATGCTGCCGCTGCGTAAAGTCTAAAGCCACAGATGTAATTAATCTAACTGCAATCCTCAACATGCAATTAAGAGATATAATTCACTAATTATACGATCAATCGCCGGAGACTGAGCCTGAAGTGGGCAATGCCAAATGAACAAACTGTGAAGTTCCCTATAGCACCAAATGATTTAGAAGATGAGGACTTGGCTTGTTGTTGTCTAGTTTGTTGCCATATCCACATCTGGCACATTTTCAACCAACCAGTGATTAGAATATAACAGGATTGCTTTAGATGCATGTTAGTATAATTCCTTTCTGCCCCCAGTCATGAATAAACTTGGTGAAATTCAGATGTAGGGGGTAATTTCTAAATCACACAAAGTCCCCAGATAATACTAATCCCATAGGGCTTTTGAGGGTTTCAAGAGCAGGTGAGAAAAAAGAAAGCAATCTTTAATAAAAAATCATCTTTGCACACTGCTGCTACTTGTTAAATAGACGTCCCTTCTTGCTCATGTTTAAGTCTGACAATATTTTAACAATGTTTTGTCTTTACAAACTGTTCATCCAAAACAACACAAGCGCCGTAGAAAATCATGTTTATTTAAGAATTCCCTTGGCAGCCGTTAGAAGGCTTCACACTTTCCAGATCAACGATTTCTGGTGGACAACTTCCATAGACATGGATAAGTTCCTGGCCCAGATCAAAGCTGAATTACCATGAATGTGGATTTGAATGAGTCTTCTCTCCACTCACGGGAAGAATAGCTCTGTGGATTGAGCGAGAGAGAGACGTGATTCTATTTATAGCTTTCAGGGAGATGGCACTGCATCTAAAATATCTAACAGGCACACTGAGGGAACATTCATGCTCTCTGCAGGAGAGACCGAAAGCTTGAGTCTCCTCTTTAATTTATATGAATTTGTCTTGCACTCTTGCTTCAGAGTTAATGCTCAAAACCGTAGTCGATAATAGCTTTAATCTACCCAGTGATCACTGGACTGGAACTCTATCAGATCCCATAGACCATTGAGCTTGTGTTTAATAAGACCTGGGAACTATCATAGTTCCCGGTGGAAGGTGTGTGTACTGTATGCCGGAGAACCGAGGGGACAAAGACCTCTTATTCATGAGCTAAAGATGGTTTTAAACCCAATCCTTCTGGTTATAAAGATAGGAGAGGCAATAGAAATATACCTTCAATCAGACATCAGCGAGTTTATTTGCATGCCTAACCGCTTTATTACTCCAGGGTTCGAGTCCACATGTGACGTGAGTGTGCATACGTGCATCTCAGCCTGGCACATCTCAGCGCTCATCCCTAGCGTAAGAGATAAAATATGATCACTGTGCTGTTTTTCCAGCACCGCCAGAGGATGATGGTAATTTTTCTCCCGTCAGGACGAACGTGCAACCACCATCTTTTGCAGTCAACATCGATTTTGTTTACAAGCAGGATCAGCTTGTGACGAATGGCTTCCATTTGACTTCTTCCTACCCCACCCCCAAACACACACGCACGCACACACGCACGCATGCATGCACACCAATCAATATGACAATTAAACAGGATCTGATGGAATCTCAAGGGACAGACTCACACAAACACCACATGGAAAGTGAAACCATCAGCTTTTTCGAAAAGGTTCATAATGACTAAGGATTTTATTACATTTCTGCAGAAATTCTATTGTATTGCACGATACCAGTTAGGTGTGTTCCTAGGCCGCCTGTCCTATTGCTCTTGGAACAATATTGCAATATCGCAATCATCAAATCAGATGTTAGGGTAAGATTCGAAGGAATAGCATCATTTCTATTTGTTTCAGGTTGTTGTCATTTCAATGTTCTTTATGGACTGGAGGAAGTTTTTAGATCTTTAAGTATAGTACAGTGTGGTTTTACATTATTTTACAAGTCTAGGCCTATAGTACAAACTCAATTTTTAAGAGAAATATCTCACTGTTCCGTTATTTTCTTATAATTTCAGGGTGGTTGTAGGTTTGGTTTTTCTTAGGGTGAGAATTACGTTTGTTTCATAAGAATGTTGTTTCACCAGCATGTTGAATCAGTACGCCCTTAGCACAATCATTGTCGCCCAGAAGGAAAGCATGTACGGTAAATGATGTAAATGGATATTGCAATTGATATTCAGTTCATATAACATAAAAGCTCTGTTGAGAGCAGAAGAGGGGAGAGGGAGAAGGGGATGAGAAGATGAGGTCAGCGTGTCATGGCTGAAGCAATTTGCTCCCTGCCTCTTTCAGCTGCTCCCCATTCAGCAATGTGGTGTAATTACTGTAGGCAAATCATTACTATTCATTGTCCGTCATCTTATATTCTCTCCCTCTCTATTGAGCTAACAAGAGCGGCTACTATAATGTGCCAGAATACAAATGACAGTGGACACACACAGACACACGTGCTAAATACATATATGTGAATATAAATGTATGTTTGTATATATGTATAGCCTATATATGTGTATACACACACACATATATATATATACACCCATCCTGTGCTCGTTGGGCTTTCATTGCCTTGATTTTAAATTGAGTTCTGGCGTAAAAAAAACAATAAGGGTGTGATTTGACATTTATAAGCATTTTTGTGGTGTCTGATGTGCCGGGTTTCTTAATTTGATGTCTTCTTGCAATCAAAATCACATTCAACTATCTGGATTAGCGAGCCTCAATCGATTTATTCTTATTTTATTAGATCAGGTTTTATTTTAATTATAAAAATTCTGTTTTATATTGTGATGTTTTGTTTGAAACATCACAATTTCTAATGAAAATCGTCCAGGTACAGGTATATTTTAACATTTCCTTCTTCTTTTATATATTTCATATTAATAATCATATTTATTTTATTTAAAGTCTCATTTTTGTTTTATCCATATGCTGTGTTCAAACTGCATATCGTGGTTATCTTGCTTTTTGTCGTAATAGTAAAAATATAGTACGGTGATGAATTCAAACTAAAATCCAAAATGCAATGTTGTAAGAATGTTTTGCTCTGAGCTTATTTGCATATTTTCAACCTATAAATGTAATACAATTGCCTTATTTTGAATGAACTTTAAGTAATTATCTGCTTTGGAATTTAAGGGTTAGTCACCTTATGTTCAAATGTGTTTTAATTGTTTGTTTGTTTGCTACAGGAGTGGTTGGATGAACGGTGTAGAGGAGTCCGCAGTGCAAATGCCTATGTTCTGGTCTATGACATCTGCTGTGTAGAGAGCTTTGAGTACGTGAAGATGATCCGACAGCAAATCGTGGATAGCAGGTATCGTAGAGCTCATTTGGAACTTTAAATACACCACCTCAAATAAAAGAGAACAGTTTTCCTGTTCTGATATATTTCTAGTATCGTTCAACCTGGCACCATCGTGACCACTTGCTGGTGAGGCACATCACTGATAAATGGGATTTTCTCAGCTGTGGCGACAGACTAATAATGAGTTTTGATGTTTTTAATACCAGTCGCCCCTCATTTCACTCTGTGATGCTGTGATAATGAGCTGACATTTGAGAATATGGATGAGTGACAGCTATAGAGCAGAGACACGGTTACCATTCGCTTTAGCTGATAAGAAATAATAGATGCCAGTGAGGAAGCTTTTCATATATGCATGTCTTGTCCTCTGAGGCATAGTGGGGTTTTATGTATTAACATAAAGGTCTTATGTTCACTGAATGAGTGACAGGAAAGGTCTGCAGTTTCCACCTTTGACCCTTAAGCCCTCCCGCAATATCTCCCCCATATATTATTTATATTCCCAGCTCATGTGCTTTGAAAACTGCACAGCTTTATATTTCATTTTTGTTGGGGTGCTTTTTGCCTTTATTTCAGAGGAGAGTGTGTTTAAAAAAAGCTCTGGCTGTCAATAATTTATTTAATCGTTCTCAATTTTTATGTAAACAGGGCATAGAGGTGTATGCTGTGACAGAGAATACCAAATGTAGTCTCCAGTGCATTTTGCATGCATAGGGTGTACTGAGATAAGCTTTAAAACTGTGGTGTAGAGGATTTCACAAAAAGTGTTCGGACTAAACAGAGATGAGAATGGTTTGAGAGAGAGTGAGGGGGGAAAGGGGGAGCCTTACTGGGAAAAGATTCTGTAGATAAACTGAATGAAACAGGCCTAAATCAGTTTAAAACATCACACACACAAACAGACACGAGCTATCAGAACGCAATGCTGTGGATCTGTTTTTCATCTCTGTGGGATTTGGCTTTAATGCTCATATCACACACACACACCCACATGTACACAATGCAGTAAATCTATAGGAATAACAAGCAGAATTTGTACATCTGTAGTGACAAATAAAACATAAGGTGAGTTAAGGTAAAGTGGGGCACTTTTATTGAGGTGAGCGGCACAACGTGTCCAACTTTACCATAATTTACATATTCAATTTATATCACCTTAAGACAATTATGTTCGATAATCAAATAGGACCATTGGTGTATGGATCCCGGTTCAATATAGTATATACACAGTTTTTAACCGACCAGTCATTAAATTTATATATTCAAATAAGCTTGTAATTCTTTGGATTTTTTTATTTTGTTTTTTCTAAAATGCAACTAAAAATTAATAATTTAATTTAAGCACCTTGTCCGCAGAATACTTATTCAATTCTCAAATTTTTTATGTAAGAGCTGCACACACTAAGCATAAAACGCCCTCTGTTCCTTATAACGTGTTTTGTGACCTTCAAGCACCGTCAAGCTCTGAGAAAGGACACTCATCATGCATTTTCCAGCACGCACACACATTATGAGCTCACTCCCTTTGTTGAGCCGGTCAAGGAGCTGAGGGGCTTTTTGTGTTTTCGCTTCTGCTTGTGCATGTTTGTTTGACAAAGATATTAGTTTATACATCAAGAGAAAATCAGCCTGCAAGTGTACGAGTGCAATAATGAGCAAGCACAATTTGTGCCACATAAATGTCACATAGATTGATTCCCTTGTGGTTGGTTTGTAATACTTGCTGATTCGTTTTTGTTTATTGCTCTTTTCTCTTCCCACTTCACCTCTCTCTCTCTCTCTCTCTCTGTCTCTCTGTAAGAGTGTCCAGCAATAGTGAAGTACCCATCCTGGTTGTGGGCAGTAAGAGGGACCTGCAGCGTCACAGGTTTACCCAGCGCAGGGCCGTGTCCGTCCTGGTAAAGAAGACCTGGAAGTGCGGTTACGTCGAGTGTTCCGCCAAGTATAACTGGCACGTGCTTCTGCTCTTCAAAGAGCTCCTGGGAATCGCCGTGGCACGGGGACTGCGTCCAAACCACACCTCTATTCGCCTGCAGGGGGCATTGCAGAGGAACCGCTGTAATGTCATGTGACAGATATGTAGCCTTTTTTGAAGAACCTCATGGCGGAAGTCAAATTATTATGCTTATTTAGGACTTGCTTATCTTATTTATGAGTCCAAGGTGGTCTTAAATGAGCATTGAAAGTCAACTTTGCTGTAGTGCTGAACTTATCACCAGGACGAATATGGACAAACTGTCAATCAAAACGGCTGGAATATTAACACCTTGGGGCCTGTAGGTTACTGATGTGTAAATGTGATGGATCACTTTATCTACCACTGGTTTCACTTTTTCCGCTCTACTTCTACAAACGGGAAATTGAAATCTCTGAAAAGGAATCAGATGGAATATGGAGATATGGAATTCTTCATTTTACCAAAGTTTGTCAGGTCAAAAGTACGATTTTAATGGATCATCTGTTTAGATTATGAATCCCTTTTCCTCCTCTCTTTCTCTACATTCAGACATTCTATGTGTGAAGATCTATGATGAATTTAAACAGTTGCTTGGATACTTAGTGAAGTGGGCTACTAAGGGGCGTAATTAGGGTTTAAGATATATTAAGTATATTGTTGAGTGCAAGTTTGTAAACCCATTAGAAATCTATTGCCCTCATCAGATTGGATTTTAAAATACACATTGTGACATCATAGTAATTCTTAAAAAAAATATCTCAAAAAATCGTTATAATCGTTCTGTTTATTTATTGATCATTTTTGGCACATTAGGCAGACGGTTCCTATTAAAACATTAATATTCTAAGACCTCATTGCCACAAAATCTGCAGGTATAAATCTGAATTATTCACCCTCAATGACCGTATAGGTTGCAATGGAGATAAAAAAAAAAAATTCGGACTGGATTCGATTTTCTGCGTTTTTCGCATCCGTAGCAAGAATTTTGAGAGACACCGTACAAACGAGCGCCAAATATGTAAAAAACGGATTTGAAAATTTCGGACTGTATGTGCAAAGACCTTTAGAATAACAATTTTGAAACACAAACAAAACTTACACATTTGCCTTGGTCCACAATACATAGCTATCCAAAATAAGTAGCAAATTCTTTGTAATGAGCCCTTTTCAATGTTTCACCTGCTGTAAATGACCTTCCATGTACATCAGTATTAGGTCTCATTGTGTATTTATGAACTTTTAAGATTCTCTAAGACAACCACAAAACGACCACCAGATGCCCTGCTAAATCAAGTTACCATGGCAAACCTCCTACCTCCTAAATGTACATTGAAGCAACAAGGCACAAAATAAAGTCTTCCTCTGGCAAGCTAGTGAGGTGTTATGTACATATTTCAGCAAGCGTGTACTGTACAATCACTAGCTGCTGGAAGCTGCGAGAAGTGATGATAGAGCTAGCAGATCTTTTTGGGTTTCCCGCAGATTTTTGCTGAAGCAAGAACACGTACACGCAGATGAAGAGGAGGTTATCTCCTTTACCGCAGTGGACTGCAGTCTGTAAGACAGTGGGCGACCGTGACATCCACTTCTTCCCCTCTTAGAGCATATCTGAATGCTGCATACATTAAAGCAGAAGTGCTTCAGCATCTGCAGAGCTTTAGGTTGATGTGACATTCTGCGCTCATCTGGGACAAGTTTTTAATGCTGCATTCTACTAATGCAGAAAATAGATGGACTTTTACCAATCATAATAAGCTTGAAATGAAATAAAACAGAGTTATCCGTGGAGACGTGCTGATGTCTGATTGGCTGGCCATGTGATGTGTGTGGTTGTGCACAGCTAGAGCTGTCATACTTTTTTAGATGGTGGGGCTTTGGCACACAGGTGAAGGTTCATTTGACCGAAAAAACTGATGGTGGCTGTGATTGCTGAGATGTGTCATCACAAAATCTTCTATCTGCATACTTCCATAAGCCACATCCACCTAGACAGATTTTCCATGTCATGAAATGTTCAAATATTCTCATGGACAAAGTGTGCACGGGAATACATAAAGACATTCAACTTTTTACACACAAAGCATCTCTGACAGTTATCTATGCACTTGCCTTTTATGGCTCAAAAGAGCTGCCAGCAGAGAGATCCTTGGTGAAATGAGTATCTTATGTCATCTTTTAGATTTCCCTTTGTTTTATCGTTAAAACATTAAATAGAATTGACTTGTGTCTTCTGTTTAATGGAGCTGCATGCTTTAATTGGCAAAATAATTCAGGGGTAAATTGCACTGATGTTCCTGCTGTATGTACAGTACATCCATGAATGAGTACAAGCAGATCTTTGTAATAGCATTTTGTTTATTATTCATAATATTTTTTTGTTTTCATTTGTTTGTTAGTGTGAAATAAGCATAGAATTTAGCTTATGTGTAAGCGATCGAGAAACGTTCAGGCTGGTATAAAACGGCAGAGAAGGAATTATTTGCATGCCAAACTGTGTTACTATGGTTGTGGACTGAGGATTAGACAACATGTAGCAATGTCACGTTCTTGTAACTGTGTTCTGTGGTGGTCATGTTAAAGTGAAACTGTAACATTTCAGACATGAATATGATTTTTCTTTGTAGGATTTTGTGTTTCAGTTGGTTATAGATGTTAAAGGGCTACTTGCTTTTTCTAAAATTGAAACAAATGATAGTCGTAATGTTTCATCAATGAAAAATGAATAAACTCTTTTAAACAATGTCATTAGTTCATTTTTCTCTTCTTGTGTTAAATGTTTCATAATCACGCACCGATTGATGCCACAATTGCTGCTCTGTGGCGCCACCAGTTGGTGAGAGATCATAAGACATTGCATGAATATTCGATAAAATAATGTTTTTCTAACATTCAAATTTCACAATTCTGACCTATACACTTGGTTAACACAAACCAAATGAATGCACGGTAGTCGAGGTGCTGACCCTGTTATAAAGGTCCATTAAAATAGAATGAAATGCATGTTTATATCAGAGAAAATAAAAATATATTGGAGATAAACTCTAAACAAATGATGCTATATAGCACTAAAAGTGTTTTTTGGCTCGTAATCATATTGGTAGCACATACTGTATAGAACCTTATCTTGGTACTTCAGTGGTAAGCCTAGAACCACTTTTAGTGCTATGTAGCACCATTTTTTAATTGATTTTAGGACTAATAATTGATCTCTGACACTAGAATACACAAAGAGAAACACAGCATGACCAAATGAATGTAAGCACATTTCTAGACTTTGTAACCAGTATTTACACTTTTGTTATTAAATGTTGGTTTACGCTGAAATCAGCCAACATTTTTGTAAATATCTTTCCTTGTGTTAAACACACCAAAAAAATGTATACAGACTGAATAACTTGAGGGTGAGTAAATGATGACAGAATTTTTTAGGGAGGAGTATCCCTTATAGCACGTGCCGTACTTGGTTTATTCATTATAGTACAATGTAAAACGTGTCTGATGAGGCAACTCTGTAGTAACAGTAGTCGCGTGGCGCTCTCATCTCACGCCAGTGGTCGTCGCTCGCTACTCTATCCGGGAGCGAAGGGGGGAGTGCGTTGTTTCTATCTCCCTTCCCCAGCCCGTTCAATCTCAGCGCTTAGGTGGTGAGTTTATGGGGAGAGTGGCCGCTCCCTGCAGCGGCCCCGGCAGGATCGTGTCCTTTCTCACTGCGGTTCCGTGCTTATCCTGCAAACAGCAACAGCGGCGACGGCGACGGCATCAGTCTGCGGCAGCGGAACGAGGCAGCAGGAGGAGGATGAGCGAGCAGGGAAAGAGCTCCGCGTCCACGCCTTCAAGCGGGACACCGGTCCCGGGCTCAGACACGTACAAAGGCTGGCTCTTTAAATGGACTAACTATATCAAAGGTTACCAGCGCAGATGGTTCGTGCTCAGCAATGGACTGCTGTCCTATTACAGGTATCACGCTTCGTCCCATAAACATGTCATGCAACTGTTTGAATGTAATAATCATTTCTAAATAGTCATTTATTTATTGCGAGAACGCATTTGCGCGGAACTGTGTTGTGTTCAAATGTTTGTGTGGTCGGTGGGATTTTGGGATCTCAAAGGCGGGTCACGTGAACTGTCAAACGCACATGCGAGGACTCAGCGCAGTTTATGAGCGCTTCTCTGGTGTTGACACATGCTAGTTCACCTCTCAATATCCGTCCTCATTTTACATACATTCCATTATTACTTTTTAACCGGTTCCCCACATGTCAGTATGAACATATAAACGCCTGTCTCAGCCTGACATTGTCAATGAAAGCAATATGCTGTGTTGGGATTAGCGCTTCAGCTAGCGTGTTTGCTAACGTCAACTGATGTTCTCATACAGAGATGCGTATGAGTCTCACTGCATTTCTATTTATCTGACAACCTACTTTTGCTTATTTATGTGTCCGTGTCTTTTCAATTTCGGCCTAATAAAAACATTTATGGCTAATATGTTATTATGGGAAAGAGGTGGTGATTATTTTGTCTTGTGCGTAATAAGCCTCTGGCTACAGATGTGTACACCGAACAATCCGGAACACCCTTACAAACATCTACCATGGAAACCGTTGCTACAGACATTTAATGGAATAAACTGCATGTATAATTCGCAACTGTCATTACATTTAAAGTGTGAAAGCTCATTAAATGGGATTTCATACACATTTTTAATACTTTGGCAGTGACAATACAATTGAAAAAAAAAATGTAATTCACATTCTTTTGAACAGATAAACAACACTGAATCAATTGTGTCTAATGACAGGGACCAAGATATCTGATGATGTGTAGCTGCCTATGTTTGATACAGTATCACTTTAAAATTTAAACGCCCTCAACATGTGTCACCTGTGTGCTCGCCCACTAACACCTGTTGTTCAAGAGGTCCTCAGGCCAGCATTAGTGATCATGTTTCATCAGGAAGGCAGGTGGATACCATGATGTCTGTCATTATACCTTATTATTATATTACTATTTTAATTGGTTCATTACAACATCGCAGTCTTGTCCCTCAGAGACCTTAAATTATTTAGTCGATTTCGACTGTTAAAATATTGCACATTTTAATCTGTAATACCTGAAAATACTGTATATATATATATATATATATATATATATATATTGCTTAATATTTATCTTCATATATTTCTTAATAAAACCACAATGATCATTTAATTTTGTATGTCGTACAATGTCCCATGGGCGTTTCTTGTCCCATATGAAGAAAGCTAAGAATATTGCACATGTGTTGTTTCCAACAAGGTAATAGTGTACATTAAGAGCCTGATATTATTACTCTGTGTCATTTCGTCTAGGGCTGAAACAAGGCCTGAAACAATTTTTACGGATTTGACTTTTGGCTTTTGGACACTTTTATCCAAAGTAACTTACAGTGTATACATTTAGTGTGTTCCCTGGGAATCTCTGGAAGACCGTACATACACTCAAAATATGCATACAGTTGTTTACAATAACTCAATATTTCTAATACTTCAAAAATTATGTAAAATCTAAGATTATTATTATTTAGCAAGTTTTGACATATTGCAGTTTGCTTCGATATTATGTAGCACTAATTCAGTCTTTAAAATGACTCCTAAAGCATGAATGCTGCAAAGTATACAAAAGATTAAAAGTATTGCAACCGCTAAGCAAGCTTGCTAGTGTATTTGAGGGCGTGATATGACACTGCTGAAACAAATATTATCGTTTGTTAGTAGATGTAATGCAATGTGTATACACGATTTAAGGTTCAAATACGCTTTATTTTCCACATACCGTGCATGTTTGTATCTCCTCTTAGCTCCGCCTCTCTGAACGTGCAGATTTTTTACAAAGCTCATCGCTCTGAAAAGCGAGGTGTGCTATGATTGGCCAGTTAACCAGTGCGGAGTGATTGGTCGAATACTGCAAGCGTGTGACGGAAATGTAACGCCTCTTACCATATTTGAAACAACAGGTTCCAAAGCAATTGTACTGACAGGTACGACCACCTTACTTGCGTATACATTTGGGCAGTCTTTGTCAAATCATACCACGAACTGACGTAGATTTGTGGGGGTGTGGTTACACGAGGCGTTTCAGGCGGGTCTGTGAGCATTCGCTTTTAGATAGAATGCATCTTTTGTTCCAACACTTACATTTTTGCAATTTTACGTGTCTTATACATGCATGGGCAACTTATAACATACCAAAGACACAGAAAAACACGTATTCGCGCCATATGACCCCTTTAAAATAAGTTGTTATCAGATGTTCTTGAGGGTCATTGCGATACATTACAGAGTAGATCAGTTGTCAAGCGGCTAATGAAATAAGGCCAAAGGATCTTGTTAGAGCACTAAGGCAATGCACGTCGCTCAGTATCTCTACGGGATTCCTCACACAGTAGGCCACAGGGTTTCCACCCAGCCCGGAGAGTCGGAGGGAAAAGTGACACTCTGCTCTTCTCTATTAATAGTCTATTATGGTGAAATGTGATTGCAGTAGTGTAAGGCTAGATCGGCTGTCATCTGAGAGCTCGGGCTATGGTGTGCGCGTAGCCAACACGAAAGGAGCGTCTGGATAATGTGTTGCACTAATGTTTGCAAAATACATTGTGCGAGGGGGGCAGAGAAAGTGATAGTTTGTCTGAATACTGTATGTTTCAAAGACCATGCATGACAGAAGTCTTTAGATTAGTTTTGTTTTTTAAGTTACTTGGAGTGACTTTGGGAAAGACAAACATAATTGATTTTCATGACCGTAAAAAACTGTAATTTTACAGAATTTCCAAGTATTTTTGAAACTCTGCAGCACAATGGCCCTCTAGAATCGGTGTTGCCCACTTCTGATTTACACTGCATTTTATGTCTTTATTTTTATTAATCCATTAGTGGTCGATATATTGCAAGTCAAGTAAGTGGAAACACTTGTGCATCACTTTCAGCCAAATGTGCTTCACGCTGCTACACGTGCACGATTACAGCATCCTACAGCACTTACTGTAAATGCAGAGAGCAGCAGATTCTGCATCTCTGTGTGGCCTCTGTATCAGCAGGTTATCCTGACATTTGCTGATATCAGTCCAAACATCCCCCAATTGGTCATTTTATGAGAAATCCGCATTTATGTCTTGGGTTGTGCTGATATATGCAATTTAAGATTTAGTTAAGTATTTGGCATTCTCCCTTGTGCTTTATTGACAGCATGCACTCAACGTATTCTGGTATTGACTGCAGAATATGATTATTCGTCTTAATCCTAGCACGATCTTAGAATGTTCCAGTGAGTTAATGTGGTCCATAAAGTTGAATATTGACCCTGCAATAGAGACAATGTTTCTTGTTTTACCTAATAATTTTATTTATAATTAAAATCAATTCAATGTGTTTCAGACTTTTGGACTAGGTGTATGTATTGTGTTACATCATTGCTGTTACGATTCAATGATATCTACTTTAGTTCGTACTCCTTGCCCACCTCATTCTAGCATCTCTATTGGAGAGGATCTCTGAGTGTCTGAGCTGACGTGTGTGTGAGTCATACTAAAGTCCACCGGGTCTGTTTCTGATACACTGTGTGAACTGCTCTTGGGTCGAGATCGTGGTATCAACCACTGCTTCTGATCTATTTATACTCACATACACCCTTTCTTTTTCTCTCTCCATTCCTTTCTCTATTTCATCTAATCTTCATACATCTCAAATTGTCTGGAATGATGATTTAATTTATTGAATATTACAGCGAGAAATATTCAATGCAAAACTCATCCTCACGCAACATTGTGGTCACACTGACTTCACCCTGAGAGATAGAAAGAGCATTTCTACAGGATGTGTTCTGCTGATACTCCAGATTTACAGAGAGCAGAGAACACAGTTCCTAGCCCCCCCCCCACACAGATCTGCCATCATAACCCGTTAAAGTGTAATGGCCTGAGTAAATGCAGCATTTGCGCACGGCCACAAAGCACACCACCCAACCGTATGCTTCTTCCTCGCCATGCGTCACACTGCATCTTTCCCAACAGAATCTACTGTAGTTGACTAATGAAGATTAAACTGTATTTGTGAACCTGCTCAGATGTGATTGTATGCATGCACAATATAACATTGACTCTACAGTGTTGTTTTGATTTTGATGTTATTGGAAGCATGAACAGTGCATCTTAAAGGTGGTTGACCCCAAAATAAATTATTTTATAATTTACTCGCCCTCATGAATTCTCCGATTTCCTTTCTTCAGCTAAACACAAGCTAATATATTCGTACCTATTCTTCAAATTAACAGTGATTTTTGGCAAGAACTAAGGAACTGACAGTTTCTAAAAAGATCTGTCACTTTATTAACATACAGTATATTGGCCCCAGAATGCTCACACATCCGTCATAAATGTCATTAAAGTAATACAAATGAGCTTATAACTGTTATCTGAAGCCAAATGTTAGGTATATGTGAGAAACTGGTTAATATTTGTTAGCAACATTAGAAAACATTAATTTCATTATAAAATATGTAGTATGTAGAATAAAATGTCTCTTCACTACTTCACCATAGCCCACCTGTAAAGCAATGTTGGGAATGCAGGGTAGTTATGTAAATATCACAGTTAATCAAAGGCATTTGGGTAAAATTCAGACCTTGGATTAAAATCCATTCTAAATGAATTAGCCTATGGGAACCTTCCTTTATTTGAATCTTTTGTCTTTCCATCATACTTAGTCTCTTTCCTCAGTCTACTTTTCTTTTTGGATAAAATAAATCTCTCATGTGCTTTGTTTTTATCTATGCCTCATTTTTCCCTATACCCTTCTCAAGACTCTCTTTCTCTCTTTGTCTTTCTGCATAATGACATATCTTTCTTTTTTTACCCCTCATGGTAGTTCCGCATCTTTGGCTTCAGCTTCTCAGTTCTGACCCACTTACAGCCTTTTGCGTCCAGTGTGTCCCCTCTAGGGTGGATGTGGTCTAATTTAAGATATCTGCTGTTGCCCCTCTGTACCACCCTTTCCATGTTTCTCAGGCTGCTTAGGTTCTGAGAGATTTTAAGCAAAAATACTCATCGCTAGGGAGCTTGTTTTTTAATCATGTAGTGGACATTCTTTGATGTGAGGGTTTTATGGATGGTTCCATCTTAACAACATAACAAAACGTTACTGCGCATTCGCACTTTGGTGACCACAACTTAACTTCCAGTACACATTCACAAACAATTGTCAAGAACTTGAGTGAGAACCCATACGCAGAGAGCAGTCGCAAACTACGTTATTTAAAAAAAAAGACCACGAGGGGGCAAACAGAAAATAAACAAGAACCAAGGGTAGATAATGAACACATAAATTAAACGCTTCCCACGAGGGGGGAAAACAAGAACTAAACCGAAAATAAACACAACTCACTTCTTCGGGGACAAGGCAGGAACAAGGCGGACTAGAATACGGGAAAGAGTCAAAACAAACCAGCACGGGACTGAAAACAAGAGGCCCCTAAATGGGCAAAACTTAACAAGGGATAATTACACTGGGCAGGTGAGGGGAATGAAACACTGATGGGAAGATGGCGACAGGAGAGCACATGGCACAAAGCAACAACAGGGGCGATGTGCTTTCACACAAAACACAACAAGCCCAAAAGACATGGTACTGTCACGACCCTGTCCACAGAAAACTCCTGACAAGGAGGACAGGATCATGACAACAATAGAGTGCCTGTAGATTATTTCTGATAACAATCAAAAGAACCTGAGAAGAACCATTACTTGGCTAAACTGGTCTCTCCAATATTTTGAATTTAGACTCCGATACCAAGCTCAACCGCTAGATGTCAATGTACCATACGGTTTGTTTAAATGCAGGGCTCTAGAGTGCGACCAATTTGGTCGCATATGCAACCTTATTTTTCATTGCTGCGACTAAAAATAATCAGACGTTCGAGGGAGAAAAAAAAAGTCTCCACAACACTTAAAGTCTACCTGTGATTCAACAACAGACAAGGCCCATATCGTGGTCTAAACCAATCAGAGATGGTGAAGGGCGGACCCCCCTCTGATTGGCCGTGGTCCAGATAATCCTGTACATTTGTGTACCAGAGGTCGCGTTAACCGAAAATTCTCTGTCATTGACGGATTTTCTTACCAATGACGGAAAAATCTGAAGGCCGACCGTCATTTAGGCGGATTATAATGAGGGCAATTTGTAAATCCCCGTTATCCCCGCCCGCTGCTCACGCGATCGCAAAACATACAAGGGATGATCAACAGTCCAGACAACATGCACATGATAAACAACGTAAAACTTGCTTCACTGCTTATTAGTTGTTGTCCGTAATGTTTGTAAGTTTCCTTGTGTAGTGATAATGGCAGAGCTCTCGTTCTTTAAATGTGCGCTGCACCATTTTCCTTACTTTCGTTTTATTCAAACGGTTTAGTACGGTATTTTTATAGACTTCAACACTAGGAAATGTTTTTTTATTAAATTGTTATTAGAGTAAGTCTCTTACCACTGTAAAGAGACGTTTTCTTGTGATACTGGACTGTTGTGCTTTTATTTTCATCACTTTAAACACGTTTTTCTCTAAATTCCATTCCTGAAAATCTTAGCGCTTCAGTCGACCTCAGCCATAACTTTAGTTACATACACAAGATATCAGCAAAATAAAAACTGATTTGGAAAGGGCTTGAATATGGTATTAAAAACTGTATATAAATTTGCTCCATGCGTTGGGTTTTCCCAGATCTAATCACACATGAACAAAAACATTAAAATATTTGATATATAAATGAATATAAATAACAACGGCTTTATTGGGCATTCGGTTGTACTAAAATACAACAAGTTCCGAGACGCAAGTACAGCGTGATGACGTCACTAGCATACGAATTACCACCTAACGCCACCTTGAACCATAGTGACGGGTAATAATAGATAATGACGGATTTTTACGAGCCTGTCAGTCAAAATGACGCACAATAAAAAAGTGTAGCGCAACCTCTGGTGTGTACGTTTGTGAAGGCGTGTGCTGCAGTCAGACAGGGAGGTTGGCAGCCTAATGCCGTCAGTTAAACAGAGTGGATGTAGCAGGGGATGATGAGAGAAGATGAAAGAACAATTGATAGCTTTTTCGTGAATAATGTTAATTTAAGGCCTGATCTGTCTGAAAATCACAAGCAATGCTCTGACACGGAGCCATCAACCTCCCAGGTTATGTCAAGCCCTGGTCCATTTATCTTGAGATCTTTTAAGTTTAAATTTCAGTTCAGTGAAGCACTTAAGCACCAACACTCAGTAAGTTACCTTTCTTGTAGATTTGTGCTTCAAATAAAGAACTTTGTTTTGACCAGATTGTTAGTCATTTACAAGTCAATTTTGCCTATATGGACATTAAAAAAAAAAGTGAACTGGTAATACCAGTTAAATATTAAATGCGTTAAATGCGATGCGGTCGAAAATTTGAGTGCACCTGACTTTTGTGCTGGTGCACCTAAGAAAAAAAGTTAGGCGCACCAGTGCAACCAGTGCAAAAAGTTAGTCTAGAGCCCTGAAATGGGACCAAACTGCAGAACCTTTTCAACAAATAGTTTATTTAAAGGCATACTTTACCCAAAAAAGAAAATTCTGTCCTCATTTACTCACCTTCGTGTTGTTCCAAATGTGTATACGTTTCTTTGTTCTAATGAACACAGAGAAAGATATTGGGAATAATGCTTATAACCAAACAGATCTCAACACCCATTGACTACCATTGTAGGAAAAAAACAATGGTAGTCAAAAGTGCTTAAAAGTTTTAATTATAAAGAATTTTTTCTTACTATGGGAGTCAATGGGTGTTGAGATCTGTTTGGTAACAAGCATTATTAATATCTTTAAATAAATGAAAATGAAATGAAATGAAATGAAATGAAATGAAATGAAATGAAATGAAATGAAATTCCAATTCAATTCAATTAAATTAAATTAAATTATACAATAAAATAATAATATCAATTTATATTAACATAAATTAAATAAAATACAAGAAAAGTTATATTTTTAGACACTAGCCCAACAAACCGGAAGTTAACTGGGGGTCAGGGGTAAGCGTCCAATGAAACGGTCTGGACCGTGTATGGATTGGATTAGATTTATTAGACAAAGTATTAAAATACACTAATTTGTCAAGGATAACATAAAAAGTTTAAATAAAACTTATTTCCATTGTGGTCCTTGATGTAATGCACAACTTCACTACTAACTACGGTGACAGGTTATCTTGGTAAAATACAATAATACTAATTCACCCAACATCCTAATACACATACATCTATACCCACAATTATTATGCGTTTTATACAATGTCCCATCAATTTCAACCCTTTGAACTCTCTCAGTTAAATATGACCTCAACCAGGCTATCACCATTTTTAAAAAACCCATGACACTTAGTGTTTCTAATAGTATTGTATGATTAACAGTGTCAAATAGGACCTTCTTAAACTTGAAACTCATAAATTAAACTCTGCTAACACACATATTGAAACATCTGTTTATATACAACCCTTTTTTTTTATTTTCGAAGCTACACTAAGTATGGAGACTGGACAGTAGTTTCCAGGATACATTCTATTTCCTTTCTTGAACAAGGGAATTCATTTAGCTAATTTCATGTCAGACTATACCTTTTTCTAGAGAAAAAATCACAATAAGGTAACAACTTGGGAAATAATATCCCCAGCATCTCTTATAAATCTTGCTGGAATGCCTAATCCTATTGGTTCAGACACCTCAAGATCTTCTTACATCTTAAAAATGTCATCTACTGTAACCTTATAAAAAACAAAGGAGTTATACAAAACTCCCATCTAAATACAATTCTGTAAAAAATTCCTTCCCATAGACTCCCTTGGTCACTGGAAGCTTATCCACTAGTGTTTTTGCAACAGACGAGAAGAAAGAATTACATTTATTTGCAACAAGACCTTTATCAAATTCTAACTTCCCATCTATATCTAACCCTAATTTTGAAACAGTATGTTAAGGTTTACCATTTAATTGAAATCTATTCAGGACTTTCCACAAGGATTTGGAATCCTCCTCGTATACACAGTCACCTGAGTAAAGATTCAACCAATTACATGGTTTGCTTGACCGTCAGACCATTAGCCACTGAAGGCATGATAATGTAGCCTGCAGACGTTGGACTCTGTTTTTTACCACACCCAACATGACATTGTGTGTAAAAACTAAATATGCATTCCCATGACCTTCCAGCCTCTTCCAGTTGTGCTGCAGTTTGTTGGAATTAATGAACGTTACAAGCACAGTCTGTATTTGTGTAAGAGATCTTTGTCAAAGTTTCTCTGAGAGGTCAGAGCTTGACATTCTGTTAGAGATACTGGAACAGATACTGGGTAACCAGATCAGCAACACACATACAGACACACCAATCACACACGCTTTCCCACTTCTAGATTCTCCATCTCTTTTCCCCTTCACGCATTTTGCTGTCCCATTCCATCACTATTGTGCTCTTTCTCAAAGTCAGCAGAACTTGCTTCACATGACAGAGTCTGTTGTGTTTTTGTATCAGTGTTTCATTACCAGCTGACTGAAAAGTCTCTCACTCTCTCTTGCCTCCTTTTCTTTTTTCAAGCCCTTCTCAAGGCTTGGTTAAAAAAAAGGTCTTCAGACACTGTCGTGACAGACTCCCAGCAGGATCTGAGATCCCTTCAAGCATGAGATGTTTCACACTTAAAGGACCAGTCTCTCTAAAAAAACACCTTTCCCTGTTACGACCAGCTGCTTTACACAACTGATAGTTGAAAGATACTATATTTATCGGTCTGTGATGATATTGTCAGTACAGTATAATGTACTGTAGAGAGCAGGATGATTTATATTTTTTATTTTAAATTGCTAAAAATACCACTACAAACATTACTTGAACAACTAAAAAAAGACAGAGAATGTTTATTATCCACTGACAAATCTCTCTCTCTAATGTTTTTGCGCTTTTATAAGAGGAACTTTTCTTCCTGATCTCTCTCTCTCTCTCTGTCAGGGTTTACAAAACTCTCTGTTCTGTCTCTCGGCTGTGACACTGGTTGGTTTGTTTGAGTGCTGTTGTTTGGTGTTGTTTTCCGTGGACACCAGCTGGCACAAAGGCCGTGTTAACTTCTATTTTTCACTCACTTAGTATACAGTTGTTGTGTGTTATCAAGAAACACTCACGTGCTCAAGTTTGTACCCCCCCACTCTCAAACTTTGTGATGATTTTGATAACATGTCACTGCAAAAGTCAGTCTATCTATCCATCCGTACCTAATGTTTACATGCCCATCTATTCGTCTATTCGTGTTTTAAGGGACAGTTCACACAAAATAAGAATTCTGTCATCATTTACTCACCATCCAGTTGTTCCAAATCTGTATGAATTTTTTTGTTCCGATGAACACAGAGAAAGAAATTTGGAAGAAGGCTTGTAACCAAACAGTTCTTGGCCACCATTGACTAGACAATGGTAGTGCTTTCCTACATTCTTCAAAATATCTTCTTTTGTTTTCAAGAGAACAAAGACATTTATACAGATTTGGAACAACTTGAGGGTAAGTAAATGATGAAAGACTTTTCATTTTTTGGTGAACTGTTCCTTTAAAGCCTATCAAAATCTCTGTAAAGTCATCACAAACATTTTTTGTTCTTTGCTAGTAGACTGTTAAAAAAGCCGTAAAAACACTTCTGAGCTTCACAGACAAATTTAACAGCATTATTCAACACCCTTTTCTCTCCTTTTCGCTTGTGATTATTTATCACGTGCTGACATCTCCTCTCATTTCCTGTTTTTCCTTAATGTCTTGGTGTGCTCCCGGTAGGACGCAGGCAGAGATGGCCCACACGTGTCGCGGCACCATCAACCTCGCCACGGCGCACATCGACACTGAAGATGCCTGCAATGTCGTTCTGAGCAGCGGGGGGCGCACTTACCACCTAAAAGCCAGCACAGAGGTGGAGAGGCAGAGATGGGTCACGGCACTGGAGTTGGCCAAAGCTAAAGCCATTCGAATGATGAACGATCAGTCTGGTAAGAGCTGGAAAACATTCTTGTTCTCGTCTTTGCTTGGCATTTAGCAGAAGGTTCCTGGCGTCTGTACAGTGGGTCATATCAAAGTCTCTTTAAACAAGTCCACTCAGCGAACATCTTGGCAGTGTCCCCGGCCAGCTATTTCCTTAGTCATGGAAGATAGCATATTTCATTTAACATGTCTGAATACAAATACTCCCACTCATGTCATTCCAAGCCTACAGTTCTACCGTTTCTTAATACTGCAGGACACAAAAGAAGATACTTTGAAGAATGTTGACAACCAAACACCATTGGATCCCATTGACTTCCATTGTTTAGACACAAAACCATTAAGTAATTTGTCAAAATATCTTCTATTGTGTTTCACAGAGGAGTCAAATGCAGGTTTTGAGACATCAAAGTGAATACACAATGACATCATTTGTATTTTTCTGGACTTTAAAATAGTGTGTGTTTGTTGTGGGCGATAAACATAGCTTTTTCTGCATATAACTGACCATTTCTACCTGTTTATCATGTAAATGAAGTTATTCAGATGCATAAATGTTTTGGATTGACCGTATCTGTGCCTTTAGACAATGACCACCATGCCGCCCCACCTGCACACTGTTATCACTCTGGTAAGGTAATTGTATTTCTTTCAGAGGCTTTGCATTGAGGGTTTTGTGCAGAATATATTTTTTTTGCAGAGGAATGATTGCATTTGCGATCATAGATGTGGTTTGATGGCTGTTTAGTTTCACTTTGCAGTATCTGATGTGGGTCATTGCTTTGCTCCAAATTGGTTAAATCTTTGCTTTTGTCAAAGAATGTCTGGGACATCGATCTGTTGAAGCGGGACCATTGGTCTTTGGTTTGAATCAAAGCATAGACCTTTTTATGCTTCTCATTAAATGAATGCTGGATGGGCAAAATGTGATGGTAGCTTTGGGCTTGTGGCATGCATGGAGCCTGATTTTATTGCGTTTTTGTATGCTGTTGGTTTTGGGAGCTCAGTAGTGTTATGTTGCAGTATGTTTGATTTTCAAATTTTGGGATCCAGTGAAATGCTATGGTCGCCAAAGAGTGCGTTTACATAGACTGCAAAAGATTTTTTACAAATCGTAATTTAAATGGAAAAGCGCTATTCTAAGCTTTTTTTAAATTCCAGAGAGAACCCATGATGCATTAGCCTGCCTGGTTAGTCTTCGTATCGACATCATGACTGAACAGCAGTTCGATATTCATTCGTATAATTGCAGTCAATGTAAATGTAATCAGTGCAGGTGCTGCTTGCCATGTTTGTAAAAGGCCAATTTACAGTCATGTTTTACATCAGTAATGTTATTGCATGTGTTTGAGTTACAAAAAAATTTGAACAAAAAACTTTGAAAAAGTCTAAATTAGGTTTGGGATGGGCTTTAAATGTATCCGATCATACATTTAGAGTCTAGTTCTTCTGCAGTACTGTGGGTGGTACGTGCACACACATAACAGCTGTTAAACAGATGGCTTCCACTTCCATCTATAGTAAATTATGTATTCAGCCTGGAAAATAAAAATCACAGTTTTACATGAAAGACATTTTATGAGAAAATCATTTTATGAGAAAAAATACATTTTAAGAGAAAAAATATTTGTTTCAGTTGTTAAGTTGTTTTAAAATTATTAGGCAAATTTATATTCATAAAAAAAATATCAGAATGAAAAGTCATTGGGTCTAGATTGTCTGCGTGGAGCTTTTAAAACTTCAGCTTAAAAAAAAACATTTGCTTTTATATTCCCAATATGAGTTTATTCATTTTCTATGTATGTATAATACAATGCAGAAAAAAGCCCCTGATTGTAAACAGTTCACCACATGAGGGAGCAAGAGATCATTTTGGCACGTGATTTGAGTTCTCATGAGAACCAAGCAAACACTCACATGACAACAGAGCTCTTTTTTATTTCTCCCTCTAATACCTCTTGTATTTTGGAATCTTGTCTGTATGAAATGTTGGCTGCGCTCCAGGCCCCTCTCTCTTCATTCCATTCCAGACACGGCCCACTCTCTCCTCGCAACCACAAACAAACCACAACGTGCTATTTCTGCAGAGCTCTAGCTTTTCTGTGTAAGTGAGTGTTATTGTGAATGACAGTTTCAAATAACAGACAAAACACAGCTATGTTGATGCTTTGTGTTGTTTGGAAAATCTTCCTGATCTCAAACAAGAATAATCCCTTCAGGTTCACTGTATTTCATTGGATATGTACTATGGATCGACTTAGTATGAAAAGTATGGACGATTATATATATATATGTGTATAGTATGAATACATTCCGTATATGTCTGTCGTGTCTGTCCCTCAGATGTTTTAAGAAGTACTATTTTGTTGAACTATTTTGTTCATGATTTGCTGTGCAAAATTAGGTTCTCTTCCTCAGTGTCAGTTTTGTTTCAGCTATGAGTTCGGAGAGAGTTCTTATGAGGAAGTGAGAGACACAGAAGTGGGTCAGACTCTCAACATTGATCTGATTCAGATCAGATCGGCACCCTGAGCTTTAAAAGCCTCGCTCATAACTGCACCTATTTTTATACCAACGTTATAATCTCCACCACCCACCTGTCTGTGAGTCTCGTTCTTTGTCTCGCTCTTTCTTATTCCTCGGTGTCCCACCTCGCTTTCTTTGTTTTCACACAGTCTGAGTCATTCCGACAGCACGTTGATCCCTGGCTATTGTGGCTGCTTGTCTGGATTTTGTGCTGAGCGCCATCATGCTGAGATCTTGTAAATACGACACAAACATAATGCTAACATAAGGGTCATGGGTTTTTACTTACAAGTGGAATGATTGATAAACTTTATGTTGCTTTGGATAATGCATTAGTCAAATGAGTAAGTGTGCACAGAGAATATATCCTCTTTTTTTCAAGTAAATGCCAGGATGTCATAGTGTAATATGAGCAAAAACCAGTAGGTGGCAGGCCATTCTTAATTAGTAAAGTGTCCACAATTCCAACAACAGCATTTTTATCAGATATTTTAGTCAATAGTTCTCCGTAAGGCAAGCATGACTATTATAATTACTCATACAAAGGGTTAATATGAAGACAAGCAAGGTTTGACATATGACAAAATTAGCTATAACTGATATTATCAAATTATTCGGCCTCTGTACAGTAGTGTATTATGTTACTAAGAATTCCCTTGTTCGTGTGACAGACGATAAAAGAGGCAAAACATCTAATTTAAGTGACATTTTAGCTTCCTGTCTGGCATTCTCAGATAGTGTAGCTGAATGATCAGTTCTACGCTCATTACCCTTGCATTCCTTCCTTCACAAGGCAAGAATGAACTTGAATTACGTTCCGGTCATCACTTCAGTTCCACTGCAGGACGCCTGACATGTTCGCTTTCTCATTTAGCCTTTCATCTTACACCCGCTCTCCTTCTTAATATATATTCCAGCTTCTCTGTCCGTGGTGCTGAAATATGACCTTTGTACTGTCATGAATTAAAGGTCCCATAAGCAGCTTTTTTATGGAATGCATCCCTATTGCCTGACAGGTATGACTAAAATATGTGAAATATCACGGTTCTGTGCAAAGAAAAATTCGTCAGATTCTTCATTTGTTGTCAGTTAAGAATGTTGTTTGTTATGAAAGAATGTTGCTAGCGTTGCTAGGTCAGTGTAATGTAATTGTTCAGGTTATTCATTTTTTTCCTTCATGTGACATTGAGGTGACGCAATGCTGCTCTCCTGCTCCCAGTCTCATTAAATCGTTTTTCAAGCGTCCTTTGTGTATGTATGTTTTTGAAGTTTCAGAAGAAGGGGCGTGGCTATTTCAATGGCTGTGTCTGGCAGAAATTCTACAACAGCTATTATAACACAGCATCTTTATTGGTTGTCTTTTGACTGGTTTCCCGGGTATTTCACGCTGTATCTCTCACTTACACCTACCTTTCCTCCTCTCCTAGCAGACACTCTTCCCCTCCCTTTCTTCATCTCTCTTTTACTGGCTCTCTCTCCCTCTGTGTCTCCCAGTAAGCTCATTCGTTATCCCTGATTTTAAACTAGAACAGAGAACTGACAAAAGTGACCTCTTCTTTTATGAGCATGAGCTCATAGGCGAGACTTCTCTGTCTCTCTCTCTCTCACTTTTTTTTCTATCTATCCATCTCTCTTGCTCTATCTGTCTGTCTCTCTCTCTCTCTCCCTCTCTCTCTCTCTCTCTCTCTCTCTCTCTCTCTCTCTCTTTCGCTTGCTCTGGCTGGATTCTTTACTGTTGAATCTCATCCCAGTGGAGAGGAGATAGAGGAGGAGGTGGCTCGGTTCTGTGTGTAAGTAATATCATAGCATGTCTGGGTTTAATGTTTAAATATGTATAGGATGTTTAAAGTGTTGTGATGATTATATTTTTGGTATAAATGTTGACTACAGAACAGTTCTATAAGTTTCTGCTGTGCGGTTTGCAACCTTGTGCATGCTGTTTGCAAACGGTGTGTGTATGTTATTTGTGGGGCGTATGTTAGATGTCTCACTGCCGTGCCATGTTTTATAATCTCACACACTCCATTCTGACCTGATTTACTACACACTGACAGATGGTAAATATCTCTCTTTCTTATCCTCGTACCTCCATCCATCTCTTCTCTTCCTATCTAATGCTCCTTTCTTTTTCATCTCTGTTCATTGGGTATTACGGTGTGATTTGCATGTGGTTTGCTGGTGGAAGACAGAGAGCGAGAGTGAAACATGCATGGGGGTCTTAATCTAAATTTAGTTTTTGAACATGATTTAATCTGAAGCGTAGATGGTTTTGCCTGTACTGTGGTGACCAGCCATGGTTCTTAAAGGTTTAGATTATAAAAATCTTACAATAGAAGTCAATGGAAAGTCCCCACTATGGCAGAAAAACAAGTATGTTGTTGTATGTTTGTTTTAGCCCGTAGGGAGATCCACTGTACAGCTGAGAGACTCTATACGCTTGTATACACACTGTGGTTTCTATATCAGTCGTAATTGGTTATGAAACTAGCAAGAAAGGGGAAAAAAGAGATCGATGGAGGGAGAGAGAGAGAGAATCTCTATCCACAAGAGCATTCTGAATCCAGCTTTGGTGATGTTTACAGCGTGAGACATGAATCTGCTGTTAATTATCTGCCCAGCTGCCCCGTTATCACTTGCAGAATAAAGCCTCAGAATGGGATTAGCATAGCACGCTTGCTCATGCACATTTATGCCTTTCGCTTGCCTCACTTTTTTTTTTTTTCACCCATTTATCATCCTCACAACATCTTTTTGTGTCATGTGATGTCCCTGGATGCTGCTGGAATCTGTCCCCTTTGCCTTGGACAAGTCTGTGCGTGTCATTGATGTTCTTATCCCATGTCGTTTTTGTGCCGTTTAAGCCTTTATGTCAAGCTTATTGTTGGTCTTTTCATGCGTTAATGTATTTAGTCTTAAATGCTTTAAACCCCCTGTTTTTAACCTAGTTTGAATAAACCCAGGTTAAGATTACACAATATCACCACGATTTTGTCAGAAAGTAGTTCTGATGATTTATAAATAACTAATGAATGAATTGTTTTTTCTTGTGTTGTGTGTCTTGGTGCAATTGGATCTTTGATACTTTACAATATGTTTCATTTTTTCGGTGACGTTCACAAATTAAAGCAAAGATGCTCTTCCATACACTACCTTCAAACATGGCGAAACCAAAGAGAATCAATTGGTCCTGCTAGGTGGAATTATGACAAGAAAGCCAGTACAAACATGCCGCTTTGGTAGCCATTGTTTGTTTACAATCTTGTTGTGGAAGTCAGTTGCTAGCCTTCTCAATGACTTCACACATGTCGTTTAGGATTGAATGATTGGGAATTCATAACTATTTTACAAGGTGGCTTATTGATATAAATTCGGTCTGCATGATGTATTCTCATTCCAGTACTGTTTCATTCTGCTCCACTCACTTGCTCCTCATTAATTGCTTGTTTGGTTTAATTTGGCCTCTGCTCTCGCCACTTGGTTGAGCAGTCGGCATAACCGTCCTCTTGATCTCTGAACCTTCACATTTGAACCGTTTCAAGTGATGCGCCAGAGCCCTCCTAAACCCAGAACTGTCTTTAAGCGTTAAAGAAGCATCTCGAAGTACTCCAAAAAAGTTCTCACTTTTTTCCTACACACATAAACCAGGACGAACGATCTTGCTCTAAGTATAGAAGCCACTTCTCTGTTAAACACTCCCTGGTGTGAAACATACATTATGTGCGAGACTGAGATAAGGGAGTGTCTGAATGTGTTTGTGTGAGTGTGTGAAACAGACAAGCAGGCAGATGGACTGATCTGTAGAATCTTTATCATCACAGCCCGCGGGAACGTATTCAGTGTCTCCCATCTCAGCAGAACGACACTCAATCACGGCCGCTGGCCTCACGTACACCCAGGAAACGATCTGTTGTGCCCAATAAACAAGCGCAAACAGCAAAATCTCACTTTTTTGAGCCAACACAACACACAGAGCTTGGATCAGGATGTGAATGGCATGAAATGATCAATAAAATTTGTGGAAGAGAGATCAAGAGGAGTAAGAGCGAATGGCATATTAATCGTTTTGGAATATCATATGAAACCGTCACTTTGAGCAGTATGGATCGCTGCATGTGCGCGTGGATATAGATTGCTAACAGACATAATAGCCATGAAACATCTCTGTTGGTTTGATAGAGACAAAAACACTGATAATGTGTGTGTGAGAGTGGCATTGGCATGTTGCTTTTTAGCTAAAACAGATATAAATAATCCGTAGTGTCTGATTCGGGCTACAGTAATTGGATTGCTGCCTCATGGATGTTATTGATGAACCGTCATCTGCATTTGATTAACAGTTTTTTTGGACCCGTTTTACATGCACAAGCACATCACTGCATCATCTGTTTGCTTTACATTGTATTACTTGTAGGGGTTTACAGTATACCGGTATTGACAATAACGGTGGGATTTAAAACCATGATTATTGATATCATGTTAATTCTAACTAAGATAATATCATTACTGTAAATTCATTTGACCAGGATAACTGTGAAGTGAAAAAAAAAACCTGATATTGTGACATCATAATTTATCATGTTTTTTCATATTCATCATATTTCAGCAGATAAAAGACATTTGAGTGTTTTTGCTCCAGTAATGCATGTCTCTTTTTATTGTGTGGTGCATGTACCAGTCGGGTCAAAGGCGCTCTGTCTGTCACAGGATCCAAGAACAGCCAGCTGGATCACAGCCAGGGTCTTTAGGGCAAACAGAGAGTCTGACTGGTTAACATGCAGAATGAGAGGAGAGAAGAATTACGCCAGTGTCATGAACCATTTGGTTCGTCTAGTCAAATCCCAAAGCGATTTCATTTTGCGAAAGACCTTAGGATATCTAATCCTCATTTGAAAACCTCATTTTCATTCCTGTATGTTTAGTGTTGCAGACTGTGTCGTGGTAAATCCCCAATGCCTTGTTTATCTCTCATACAGTCTCACTGATTAATGCTTGGTGAATTTCCTTTGAGAATATTGACTCAATAATTCTCAATTATTGAAGATCATTTTTTGTTAGTTTGTGTTTTTGTGTGTATGAGTCCATGTTTTTGTGTGTATTGGAACTATATTTATCATTAAATATAACATTTCAATCCCTTTCCAGAGGAAAAAAATCAAGCCCTGTCCTTCATTCAGATTTCAGTAAAAAAAACAGCATCACAATTTCCATTTTATGGCGACTTTAAGTGTCACAAGACCAAAAGTTGATTAGCCATACATGAAGGCTACGACATTTAAGCATAAGTCCTTTTCATAGTTAACACTGTTCTTGTGAATTCCTGTTTTATCACTAAAGATGAGCTCTATTGCAGGGATACCCCACCCAAAAATGAAAATTCTATCATCATTTACTCACCCTCAAGTCTCTTTGGTCTTGGAAAAATGTAAGCAACCGACATTTCTGGTACATCATTGACTACCATAGTAGGAAAAATGATTGTATCATATTTTTTGTTCTCTTGAACACAAAATTAGATATTAAGAAATTTGAAAGCAAACTGTTCTATGGCACCATATATATACCATTTACATTATTCCCATTATGGTAGTCAAAGCTGTCCCAGAAATGTCATTTGCTAACATTTTTCCAAATATCTTTGTGTTCAACAGAACAAAGAAATGTATAAAGGTTTGGAACAACTTGAGGGTGAGTAATTCATGACCGAATGTTTCTTTTTGGGTGGAGTATCCCTTTAAAGGAGTAGTTCATCTTTAAAATGAATATTCTGTCATCATTTACTCACCCTCTTGTCATTTCAAACCTGTATGACTTTCTTTCTTCCGCAGAACACAAAAGAAGATATTTGGAAAAATGTTGGTAACAGGCAGCACAGCCCCCCATTCACTTCTATTGTTACCAATTCAAGTGAATGTGGGCATTCTTCAAAATATCTTCTTTTGTGTTCAGTTCATGGCCTCTAGGTCACATCACCTCATCTTTTTTCTGTTATCTTTGGTTATGATGCACGTTTAGTCATCCTGCAATTTCATCGGTTCAGTGCTGCTGGCCCTATATCTGAACACTTTCACACTTTCTTTCAGAATTGAGCAAATTCCCTTAGTTAGATAGAGCTATCTGAATGTAAGGAGTGCAAAACGATTGCTGTCAGATTATGAAATAATTGCGCCGGGCCTGTCGCTGGTGAGCCATCTGCCCTTTATTCTGTTCATATGTTACACTCATTATTTCTGTTGCCAATTACCTGGCTGAATCACAGCCGCTGTTGGTCCTCCATACAGAGGAACTCAGTGCTGGTAACTGCTGGTCTATAACTGCAGCATTGGGGAACGGTGAAGAAGTATTTTTAGCATAAAACCATTGTTTGGATGAGGGTTTAAAATGGCTGAAAAAGAACAAGCAAAACACTTCCACAACATCATGGATACAATCTTCAATTAAAAAACATATCCATCATATTTCGTTGAATTGTGTGTGAAAGGTTGCCTGCATTGTGAAAACAAACGTTTGTGTTAGCATGTGTGTGGCGTGTGCTTTGGCATCCGTCGCAGTTTTGATTAATAGAATTGAGTCTGATGGAGACACACACACACACACATTATTCAAGGTGACCTTGTGGAGCAGCAGCTGTAATAGAGAAGACACAAGAACACAATGCGTGTGTGTGTATCTGACTTTGTATTTGGGGACTGCATACCAACTAAACATGTTAAAAATTGTACAGAACTACTTTTGAAAATCTTAAAATGCAGAAAGGGCTAGTGGATTCATCTCATTACGCCTATGGACTGTCCCCACGGAGATAATAAACCAGAGTGTGTGTGTGTGCGTGATGACAGTGTGTTACAGCACATCAGTGACCTTGTCCTGCTTTAAACGTTCAGTGCACTGCGACACAGAGCTCTGCTGGGGCTGAAAGGTGCGTCGAGTGTGTGCATATGTGTGTGTTTTTTAAAGAGTATGAGAGTTTTGAGTTGAGTAATGAACTCCGAAAAACGTAGGCTACACAGAAATCTGGTTGCTGTTTTAAGCCTGAATTTATTATTTCCTTGTCGTGTTTTACAGAAAAATTATGAAGGATGTGACTTGATTTTAATTATCAGGAATTAATGTTCCAGTGACTGAAATAGTAGCATTTAGTGGTGAGGTTGCGAATTGCAACCAACACCTCACTCACCACTCCCTTTTGAAGCACTACAGTGGCTGACACAGAACTAAGATGTCGTCACATTTTCGCCTCTTTGCCAGGGAGATAACATATACGAAATATGATCTGTAAAGCAGTTTGTCCGTTGAGGGCTACTGTAGAAACAGCATGGTGAATTTCATGTAAGGGGACCCGCAGTGTACGTATGTAGATAGAAATAACTCATTCTAAGGCAGTGTTTCTCAAACTTTTTCTGCCATTCTGCATACTTTGGGGGAAGGGTTCGGAGCCCATCTGTCCCCAATCGCCCCAACAAAATGGTAAAAAACTTTAGGTCCACCGTCTGTCTTGGTATGGTCAATAAATAAAGGAATTAATAGAGAAGGGCACAAAAGGACCAAATTTCCTCCTGTTTGTCGCGCCCCACTTGTCATGTCTCTATTACCCACCAGTGGGGCCCGCCCCACACATTGGGAAACGCTGTTCGAAGGTAATAAAAATATAACGCATCATTTTATATAGTCTTCATACACCTCTGAAGACATAGTTATGTAAATTATATTGCATTTCTGTCAATAGATCCTCTAAAAAATGAAACACTGGATACTTAAATGGATTTGCCACTATTGTCTAGTATGTGTACTACTATAGACCAAGAAAAGTTGTGTCAATATTTTCCTCGTGACAATATGGCCCATGTTTCAGAATGAATGGGTTACAGTATGATCATGAACATGTACTGTATTGAACCTCTGTTCACTCTACAATCACTTTGGATCATGCGGATATAACAAATGAACATTTTAAAGGAGTCGAATACTGCAAGCGTCATAAAGCATCATAAAGATCCTCTAAAAAATGACACACTGGATACTTAAATGGATTTGCCACTATTGTCTAGTATGTGTACTACTATAGACGAAGAAAAGTTGAGTCAATATTTTCCTCGTGACAATATGGCCCATGTTTCAGAATGAATGGGTTACAGTATGATCATGATCATGAACATGTACTGTATTGAACCTCTGTTCACTCTACAGTCACTTTGGATCATGCGGATCTAACAAATGAACATTTCAAAGGAGTCGAATACTGCAAGCGTGTGACGGAAATGTAACGCCTCTTACCATATATCCGGTTCCAAAGCAATTGTACGGACATGTACGCCCACCTTACTCGCGTATACATATGGGCGGTCTTAGTCAAATCATACCATAGATTTGTGGGGGTGTGGTTACACAATGCATTTCAGGCAGGTCTGGGCGAGCATTCGCTTTTAGATAGAATGCATCTTTTGTTACGATACTTAAATTTTTGCAATTTAACGTGTCGAATACATGCATGGGCAACTAATAAACAACAAAGACACAGAAAAACACGTATTCGCACCATATGACCCCTTTAATGTGTTAGCAGTCTTACCCTGATTCCTAATTCCAAACTTCCAGCTTACAAAAGAGGTGGTGGGTGAATGTGTTCCTCTCAGTTTGTTCCAGTCAAGACAGCAGTGTACCGCAGACTACTGTATCCCCCACCCCCCCCCGGCTCCACCACCACACTGCATTAAGCTGTGCATGAGGAGAGGAATGCCAATATGCTGCTGTGCTGTCAGAGTGAGTGCGTGCGCTCTGAAGGTTAGGCAGAAGAGCGAGGATGTGAAATCAAGGCCGTCAAGGTCTATACTTGTTCTGGCTCAGGAGAGAGGCGTTTGCTCCTTTGCAGCATGACGGTGAGGTCCGGCCGCTACCCCCCGCACTCATCCGGCTGATGTAGCAGTCCGGCGTACTTCCTGCTCAGCGGTTGGTTGTGTAAGCGCGTGCGAGGAGCGGAGAGAAGGGAGAGAGGAGCGGCGGGCCCGTAGCCTAGTGGAATGAAGAGTGGAGCATGCTGGGAGCCGGGAACCGTGCGCTCCTTCTGCAGTGGCGGCTGCCTGAGCCGCTTCGGCCGCGGTCAGTGCCCTCATCCCGGAGGAAGAGATGACACTTCCTCATCTATATCACACACTCCGGCTCCTCTTGCTCTCGTACGGGCCCCGGCTCGCTCCTCTTCGTTCTGCCATCTCCTGAACCTCACCTGTCTCAGAGGTACTGTACACAAATGTCCGTCTGGCTCTCACTGTGCGCTGCATTTGCGTTATGATTTGTCTGCATGTCTCTTTCTCCCGGACTGCTTGACAGGAAGTGTGGGTCAGCACTTCCTGTCAGCCACATTTCCATGTACAGAAGTTGATTGACGGGTCCAAGCATGCTGTAATTCTCATGACTTTCTATCTCTAGTCTCTTCCTTATTCTTTCTTGCTCATTGTCTTTCTCACGTATTCTGTCTCTCTTTTGCTTTCTCTTTCTGTATTTAAATTGTGTTTGTGCACAAAATGTAAACTTAAAAACTTTTAAAGCTATTTGGTGACAATATCAGGAAAAGTTTTGTTTGGTGTTGAACTAGTGTTGTCTACTGGGTTCTTATTTAATTATTTTAATCAAAAAAACACAACCAATTGTAATATAATAATATTTGATAGGTACTTTCAATTCAGTTTAATTTATATGGTATTGAACAAAAGAGACTTGAACAAGAGTTATTTTGTTCAGTATTGGCATAAACTGTATATATGTGGTTTATAGCTTTGCACAATTTACCTAATTAAATAAAGGTTGGTGAAACCACCTGTCACTCAAGTGACCACGCCCTTAATTATGCAGACTTTTAAGGCTTAATATAATTTAAACGGATGAGTTGTACAAATATTCACCTCTCTCATGAAGGGCAAAATTAGCTATATGGACCTGTAAACATGTTTTTTTCTGCTGTAAAGTTGGGCAGTTTAACATGGGGCTCAATGAGATTCTGCTCTGTTTTGGAGCCAGTCTCTACCGGCCAGTCAATAAATTGGAGTTAAGTCCGAGTTGGTTTCACAATAGAGACCAGAAAGTTGCCGCTTTGAGATTAGTATGACAGAGTATTAACAGTTATAGCATGATGTTTCAGGACCATCAGTTTCAGCCATGTGAAGGTCAGCCTGAGCTGTTAATACAGCATTTTTTATTTTTTTATTGTATTCTGTTGTTTGAGGAATGTATTTATTTTTTCAGATATGGACTTTGACGCGGTTTGTCACACCTTGTTTTGATCCTTTAAGTTTTGATCTGAAAAAAGTTTATCACACACTATAGGTAAAGAGAGAAAATACAGAATCTAGGTCCAGACTGTTTTAACCAGACACACTTAGATGTCTAGTTTCAGTACTGTCCAAGCAGAGATGTTTCAGTTTTAGTAATTAGACAATTCAGAAGGTCAGTTTCTTGGGGAAGGTTGACATTTTAGTCTTTAGTAATGTAGAAGACATAAAAAAGGTTTGCTTGCCCAATTATGATGTAGAAGTTGTTTTAAAGGGCCGCAATCCCAGGTGTTTTCTGCAATGTAAAAACAGTCAGTGGTATCCCCAGAATGTGTCTTTCAAGTTTCATCTCAAAATACACCACATATCTTTCATTACAAGATGTTGAACATGACCATTTGTGGCTGCACTGGAAAACACGCCGTTTTTGTGTGTGTCTCTTTAAATGCAAATGAGCTTCCGCTCCCCTCCCCGTATGCAAAATAGGAGGTAGAGCGCTTACACGTGTGCTTCGGATGACATCAAGACAAGCAATATGGCGGAAAGCGCAATTACGTCTGTAATGCCCTTTCCAACCAAAACCATACACTAACTGCAATAAAAATCACCTTAATGCCTTGTTCATATATACAAATTAAAGGGAAAAGACAAAAACATAGAACAACATATGCTGACCATTTGCTGTATGAAATGTTGGCCATTGATGATTTATCATGTGCATGCATATTACTAACAGACATAAACACGGATATAGGCAAAAACATGCATTCAGAGTACTTGTATATGACAGCCAGGTATGTAAAGATCAGCAACCATGTGTAATTACGTTGTGAGTTGCAATTTCTGCGTAACCTCATTGTCTTACAAATGCGCACTCTGTTTCTATCCGCTCTAAGTATTGTCGCACTTAGGGCATACAAGAAAACACTGAAGTCTTCTGAACCAATGGGCGCGATGCGTTTTACAACTAACGTTACGACACAACACCTGTCTTTGGACCAATGTAAAGTCTCAGGATTAGCCGCGAACATGTAAACAACAGCCGCTAACATGCTAAACACATTATTTAAGAAAGGCGATTTAAAAATGATGTGTAATACTTACTTCTTCCGGAGATGAAGCTTGATTGCGACCAGCTGGTACTGATCCACTCTTGAGAATATTTTTTTTGCAAAACCCATGATATACTGACCCGCGTTGACTCGCCGCGACCGGATCCTGGTCTTCCTGGCGCTGGGCCACCCGTTCCCGGAGCTTCGATTTATCAACCTTTTCGGCTACCAGGAGCTCTAGCTCCTGACCTCAGGGGTCAGCGTCGTTCGAATGAATAGCATAGAGGGTGGGATTATAATTTCAGTGCTAGCATGCTAATGTTAGCACCTTTCCAAATCAACCACTCCACCTTTAAGTAGTAACAACCAGCCAGTAGACCTAATTTAAAAACCTATTTAGGGCTCACAAAATTTGTGTAGTGCTTTAACAAAGAATGGTTTCAGTCACAACGAACATATGTTTGGATTTGAAGCCTTGTGAAAGAGGATTGAGATATTCCAGCGTAAAGAGAGTTACAATACTCCAGGCGGGATAAAACAAAAGCATGTGTAGCTCTTTCAAGGTCTTGAAAAGATAAAAAACACTTACAGCAGTTTTAGATGGAAAAAGCTTGTCGGAACCACTGTATTTGTATGTTGATTGAACTTGATGGAGGAGTATGTTCTTATCAAATATACATTAAACATGTCTGCTGTTTTGCTAAATTTTATGTAATTTATTGTCAAATATTACAACTAATTTGTTATTTTCATTGTTCAATAAGAGAATGGATTACAAATGAGTTACTATTTTTACTTTATTTTTTTTTAATTACTATTTTACAGACAGAAACAACCCCTTATTGAAACTGAGCATTATACCTAAAGTGAAAATTAAAATAACACGGACAACACTGAAATAAAAGAGATAGATATATTATACAAGAACAGTTAGTGTATAAGCAATACATGGGATTTTGCAGGTGTTTTAGAAAAGGCATTTAGGTATGTGTCAAGGGATATGGCAGGGAGATCAGGTTGTCTGAGGATGTCAAGGCTCATGATATCTGTCCATTTAGATATTAAAGAATTAGGTATGAGTCTGTACATAAGTAAGTTAGAATTTTATTTTATTCATTATATTTACATTCATTGTAATAAGGTATGTCAATTAGTCAATCCTTATATTCAGAGACTAACCAGTGTCACTAACTCATTGACCATAATGGAGTTAGCAGCATTTTACTGATGTTGAGGAGAAAGAAGAGCCCCACTGAAAATACCACCTTACACCAGCATGAGCTTCTATGATAGTTTAGACTGTTTATGCTGGTTAGTGCTGGTTTGGGGCTAGTGTTTAAGTTGTTTTGGAAGTTATTTACATTTACGTATTTGGCAGACGCTTTCTCCCAAAAAGAAATACAGTGCATTCAAGGTACATTTTATCAGCATGTGTATTTCATGGGAGACAAACCTGTAACCTTTGCTAAATTGATGACCTACCAATTGAGTTACAGGAACACAAACTGGTTTCTTCAGTGGTCCGAGAAATGTCACAAGAAGATTTAAAGGTGTTCTCTGCTCATTGCAGTGCTACATAATCTACAGTAGCCTATAGCTGCATCATCATGTTTCATCTGCAGCATGTTCACCTGATCTGCCAGTTCAGGTGTTGATGTTCTTCTCACTACTGAGCTGGCAGAGCATTTTAAACACAGATAGATGACAGCTGGTGGGCCCATAAATGCTATTTAAATCATTTTCAATGTGTGCATGTCCTGAAGCACTTGGCATGCCTTTAGAGGGGTTCGGCAACTAGGAAATGCTCTCTTGACACAATAAGAGTTTTATACTCATTGATCAATGGGCATGTAGAGACATTTTTTCGCTTTCTATAGTACTGGAAAGGACAGTGTTTAAAATGTAGCTATGCTTTGAGACTCTCTGCGCGTTTAAAAAAGAAAATATCCCACCTTCTTATTCCTTATCCTTTAACTCCTTTAGAAATCCTTTTTAATATTTTGAGTTCTGTAATGGAAAACTTGAAAGCCATTTCAAATCCTGTGTGAATGTGAGCTATTGCCGAGAATCACATTAGTGCAGTAAATTTGGAGGTTTGTGACCAGATTATAAATGGATTCATTTCAAATTAATTCCAAAAATAGTCAATTTAAATTTTCCTGAAACTTTTTGGCATGCTTTCTATCAAACAATAATTTATTATCCTAAATGATCCATGCTGTTTTCTAATGGTTTGAAGAGTGAGAGAACCAGTCTATAAGAACTGTTTTTGTAGTAAAGTGAAAGTGATGTGATGTGAGGGCAAGTATGGTGTTCCATACTCGGAATTTGTGCTCTGCATTTAACCCATCCAGGTGCACATACACAGCAGTGAGCAACACACACACACCGTGAACACACACCCAGAGCAGCGATAAGGTTGATAAGTGATAAGGTTGGCTGTATATGTGTGCTCAGAGTTAAACCCTAAAGAGGGAAAGAAAGATGCTTTTAATGGAATACTGGTGTACTCCATACTGTGATATGAATACTGTCAAGTCACAACTATATTTAAAAAATAGCACGCGAAACAGTCTGCCGTATGCATTGCATTGTACATTGTAAACAGTAGTATCGTGCTATTCTATTCTATTCTATTCTATTCTATTCTATTCTATTCTATTCTATTCTAAAGGCTTTCTGTTCTATTCTAAGTTGTTGTCACATGACGTCATTTTGTTGCATGCTTAATCTAGCCAGTAGTGGGCATTTATTCCATTATTTATTTATATTCCATTATTATTGATTTATTAGAACATAAATAGGGTTATTTTCCACCTTTAATCTCATTTGGTCTAAAAATCTTACCTCTGTCCCTAGGTTGACAGTACCTTTATAATACAGTATTTTTTTTACTTTTAAGTATTTGTAAGTATCTGTACTTTATCAGAGTGTTTTTACTTTGGAAAATGTTCACTTTCATACCTTATATAGCATATATACAGTATATATATATATATATAAATTCATGTTGATTTTCTAAGTACATTAAAAATCTCGTTTTAATTTACTCAAGTATTTTTACATTTTTTATGTATGTAGATTTACATGACAATACATTTGCAAACTTTGCACATTTTTTAATAAACACTGCATTAGCATTCCCACAAATTCCTATGTCAGCAGCAGTCACACGAGTCACGGCTCAAAGATGCATGATGGGATGTGCGTGGTCTGCCAGTGTGCACGTTTGTGTGTACATATGTGTATCTCTGTGTGTGTTTGTGGCTGAGAACAGCTAATGGAAAGACAGAGAAGAAGAAGCAAAAGGGATTGGATGATTTGATTGAGCACAGTGTTCAGGCCGTCTCAACCTTTCCAGTGTTTAGACGCCTGAGATTTATTCTGTTGCTGTTTAAATAAACAGTCAATAACTGTCTCCAGACCAGAGGTTCATTAACATCCACCAGCAAAACAGAATGCAAAGCTAGAAAGACGGAGGCAAAGATATACGCTTGAATCACTAGGGTGAAGTTTAATTTAGTTAGTGTTTAATTAAACCTGCTCATTCATTCATTACAATATTTTATATTTGACTTTTGTCACTCGCACCTGTTATCTGCATTCATGTCTCTCATATTAGTCTGCAGTGTCAGTATTCATATCCCCAAACAATATTTACTTTATCCAGGTTATCAACCTTCTGCGCCTCTCCCTTCCATGAAAAGTGCCCTAAAGTGACCCCTCACATGGAGTGTGTTCTCTATCTGCCTGTGTTGTTGAGTCATGAGAAGGTTAATGTGTTCAGTCTCTGAACAGTTTGCTGACTGCGGCTCTGCTCTCTGCTGAGGAGGAACAAACACAGCCAGATCAATCTCACCCTTGCCCTGCTCGGCTGATCGGAAGGAGGTTGCCATATCCTCCTCTCTCACACGCACTGTGCCACGTCTTCTTATTGGCCCTTCTGTAGGGCCACAATTCCTTTTATCATAGACATTTTGTCATTTCAATGCTATTTGTCCATTTGGAAATGTAGCAGGCCTACATAATTCTCTGTGCCCCAGTTGAATCATGCAAAGCAGTTTGTTCTTTCCACTTGCAAAAGTGATCCTTGGGGGTTACTTATGTGTGTGTGTAAATTTTCGTTTATGTCCACTTTACAGGCATTTCTAGTTTCATTATTCACTCTTAAAAAGAAAGGTGCTTAAAAGGTTCTTCACTGCGATGCCGTAGAATAACTATTTTTGGTTCCACAAAGAACCATTCAGTTAAAGGTTTTTTATGAACCATCTTTTTCTTAACTTTTAGTAATCTGAAAACCCTTTTTTGGCCACAAAAACCTTATGGGAAACAGAAAGTTTCTTTGGATGTTAAAGGGGTGATATGACACGTCTGAAACGAATATTATTGTTTTTTTGTAGATTTGTATATAGATTTAAGGATAAAAAACGCTGTTTTTTATCCACATACCGTGCATGTTTGTATCTCCACTTTGCCAAGCCTCTCTGAAACGCACAGATTTTTTACAAAGCTCATCGCTCTGAAAAGCGAGGTGTGCTATGATTGGCTAGTTAACCAGTGCGTAGTGATTGGTCGAATACTGCAAGCATGTGACGGAAATGTAACGCCTCTTACCATATTTGGAACATCAGGTTCCAAAGCAATTGTAATGACAGGTACGCCCACCTTACTTGCATATACATTTGGGCGGTCTTAGTCAAATCATACCACGAACTGACGTAGATTTTTGGGGTGTGGTTACACGAGGCGTTTCAGGCAGGTCTGGGCGAGCATTCGCATTTAGATAGAATGCATCTTTTGTTCCGACACTTAAATTTTTGCAATTTTACGTGTCTAATACATGCATGGGCAACTTATAACACCAAAGACACCGAAAAACACGTATTTGTGCCATATGGCCCTTTTAAAGGTTCTTTATGTAACCATATAGACAAAAACGTTTTTCAATGGCATCGTGAAGCACCTTCATTTTGTCAAGAAATAACTGAATGGTATTGTAATTACCAGTCCTTAGATGAGTTTGATGAGATGAGTTTACCTTAGATGAGTTTGGTCTCCATTTTGATTATTAGGAAATCCAGTTGTGTCTAAAACGTTTCTTCTTATATAATATTGTGTGTAGTTACCATCTCCCAAAGCTATCCACACTAAGTACAGTATATGTGTGTGTTTTGCTGCTTTGTGTACATGATCAGTGTCTATAGCAATGTTCACTAGGCGACAGTCTTTGGAGCCACAGCCACCTGAAAAACGAGCAAATATTAATGAGGGACCTTAGGAAGACTTGTGTTCTCAACCTCATTAAAGTGGAAACAGCTGGAAAACATATTGTGCTCTTGGGGATTTCTTTAGGCTGTTTTTAAATAGCATTTTGGAGCGAATTGGGTCGTAAATATAAAATGTGGCACATATGAGTTTAGTGTAGTTCAGGCAGGAAAAATAGAAGAAATCCCATAAATGCACCTATAGAGAAAAATGATGCTCCTTGAATTCATTTACATTTATGCGTTTGCCAGACGCTTTTATCCAAAGCTACTTACATTGCCTTGTACTATACATTTGTTTCTGACTTTGTGCTATCCCCTGGGATCGAACCCATGACCTTGGCATTGCCATTGCTATGCTCTAACCACTGAGCCACAGGAGGAATTGCTGTTACCATGGAAACGAGAAGACATGCTATCCTGAAGCATTGCGTAAAAGTTTCCTTACGCTCAAATAATAGATTTGGATTTATCTGAATGCTTAGCATTTTTCTTAAAATATATATCTTCCTCACACCATATTGGGAAAACACAAGTTGCAACTCAAAACAGCAGTACGATACCAAGTAATTGTCAATGTTTATCAGTTTGTAGTTAAAACCATGATAAAGGTTAAATCCACCACACCTTCAGATTTTCTCTCTCTATTTGTGTCTAGATGACTCTGCAGACGAGGAGCCGACGTCTCAGTCGGACCACAGTGAGATTCAGGGCACTCTGAAGACTTTGGCCAGTAAGTTGGATGACCTCAGCACTTGTAATGACCTGATAGCCAAGCACGGAGCGGCTCTGCAGAGGTCCCTGAGCGAACTTGAGGCCCTTACGCGTGCCTTTGGAAGGAGGAGAGAAGATCAAGGCTGTCAATGAGAGAGCCACCCTCTTCCGGATCACATCCAATGCTATGATCAATGTAAGTGCAGACTCTCTCTTGCCACATACACGGATGTGAAGTCACAATACAATACAAACTATTTGGTTTGCTTTTAATTCTTTGAGTCAGGTAGCCATTTCTTTTTTTAAGATGTAATTCAGGAATTTATATCTGAATCCATTAAAATCTCATGGTCACTGTGGGTCTAAAGTTGAAAGTTGTTGCTTTTCTGGTTTGTAATCAATGAAGGTAGAAGAACTGTAACCATCTCTGGTGGGATCGATACAGGCCTATGTATAGCTCCTGGGTTTGTGAGTGTCCTCTGTGTCTTATATTTGATTTCCTAAATCAAATTTTGGACAGGTATTACTATCCTCAGCGACGAAAATCAATACTGGAAGCGAGTTCGTCTTGTGTGTTCTCATTTTAACTTTGGTAGACATCACTGAGCTCATCAGTCTGTGTCAAGGTTGGGTGAACTCTGGCAATTTCATGCTATTTTTTTATAGTCATGCGACTCGCTGAGAATTTCAACCAAGTGAAAAATGTACATGGATTGCATCATCAATTTACTAACTTTACCCTAAGTGTATTTGTGTGGCTATCCCAAAATCACAGAAACTGAATACTCTTACATGCAACATGATTTAAGAGTTCATTTTAAAGCCACGAACTCTGTGATCTGTCAAATCCTGCGTCTTTTTCTGCAATCCTATTGTCATTTTAGTGTTTAACATTAATTTGAAATGGGATCCCGTTCCATGAACTCCACACATTTCAGTCTTTTTTTACTGACTTAACCCATTTTAACTAGGGGCAAACTTTGTGAGATTAGCATAAACCATTAGCCCTGTGAACGACAGTAAACGTTTGAGTGATCTAACTCTCAGGTCATCAGATTTGCATGCTATCTCTGTTTGGTCAGCTGTGTGGACTCTTCTTTTGTTCGTTTCTAAAAATGATTTATAACCGGCTGAATAGAAATACACACACATAATGAAAAGTGCTGAAAAGCAGTGTGTGGCCCAGCTCATTAAACCACTATTACACTGAGCCACAGCTCTAATGAGAGAAAAAAATCTCTCTCATAGTGGGCGGCTATGAGGATTATCCTGACACTGTCAATGTAATACTGTATGTTTTATGTTCTTCTATATGTAAAATAGAATGAGAGAGGAGATGCAGATTTCTCTCTGTGACTTTCACACTGCACTTTTGAGATCCTTCCTTTTTTTAAGGGCACGTACGTTTGCTTTAAATGTAGTAATAACATAATTGTTTGGTAGTTGAGGTATATCAAAATTTCAGCACAATTCATATTTGGATTTTGTAGAGCTTTTCACTATATTGCAGTTGCCAAGAAAATATTAAAAATAGAAAAGGGCAGAAAAAGGAAATAGTATATAGAAATAAAGGGGGAAACACATAAAAATGATTAAATACATTGTATTTTAAAAGACATGTTATTATTATAGGTATTCCATAACATTGGCGATACTATCTGTATTAATACTATCTTTAGGATTTTAGTCAGGCTGTTATGTTCATAGCACTATTAAAACCTGGTTGTTATTTACTATTAAAGCAGTAGTTCTGCTTTACACAAAACACAAAAGAAGATATTTTGAAGAATGTTGGTAACCACACAACACTGGCCCACATTAACTTCTATTATATGGACACAAAAACCAATCCTCGAAAATGTATTTTGTATTCCTCAGAACAAAGAGTCATATACGGTACAAGTTTTGAACAAACCTTTGTTTGGTGCATGCTGGTAACATTCTTATTGCTTTTCAGTGATTAATAAAGGAAGTGACGGATTTTTTATATCTGGATGAACTTACAGCC
The DNA here is from genome assembly GCA_006030095.1 of Triplophysa siluroides. Lineage (NCBI taxonomy): Eukaryota > Metazoa > Chordata > Actinopteri > Cypriniformes > Nemacheilidae > Triplophysa > Triplophysa siluroides. The sequence goes on along the minus strand of VCII01000101.1, from coordinate 5,230,922 downwards.
AACAATTAAATATGTTGGTACATTTCTATGTAAAAATAGTTGTATGGATGTGGAGGTGTTTTCTGACTGTTTTCTGATCATTTCACAAACTGAGACCATGTAACGTAACAAGAAGATCATTAGTCAGAATTTATTTTAGCCATATTAAAAAATCTGAGCAACCATATTGAATGCAGTACCATCTGTAGTTGACACATGTTGTTGTCAGTTTTAATTTACATAGAGAATCACATGGCTCCTCTCCCCGCCAACTATTCTCAACAGCATCTCCCAGATATAAAAATAATATACTGTGCATGCAGCTCTTTTTTTTTAGTTTCTTTAAGTCACGAGCAGTCTGGGACCCGGGGCCACACTCAGCAAAAAAAGGTGGAAGTGTGGTCTATCTTAAAAGTAAAGAGCTATAGTTTCATGAATGTATGAGGAAGCCGCAGTCACATGCTGAGTGCACGACTGAGGATCTTCTCTCATAGCAGAGCTTCACACTGTCAGTGCTGTGAGGAGTCCAGGTGAGTGCTGGGGCGTTATTGACTGACTTGGGTTTGTTGCTTGCTTTATTTATGTACTTTAAAGGCACAAGGTCTGTAGTATCAGAAAAGCAGGAGTGGAAAGACTTTTGCTATTCCCTAAACTGTCTTATGTTCTGTGTAGTATCAAAAAGAAACATTTGCCAAAGCAGCAAATGCTTGAAAAAAATGGGCTTCAGCACATAAACTAAATGGCCATTTGGCCGGTAACGTTTATTTTCATATTAAACAATACTGTTCATAATTCATAGTTAAAGTCTGGTTGAAAGAATGACATTGTGACGCTTGCTGCCAAGTAATTGAATTATTTGTGTACATTTTACTACTGTAGTTCATTACTTATGTTAATAGTTCACCGCATACAAATCATTTATTCACCCTCATGTCATTCATATGACTTTTTCCTCAATGGTGTTGTGCCCATACAATAGAAGTCAATGAGGGCCAATGTTTTTTGGCTACCCAACGTTCTTCAAAATAACTTATTTTGTGTTCTTCAGAAGAGCAAGGTTGTGGGTTCGATCCCAGGGGATTGCAAATACCTATGTAAAATGTATAGGATGAAGCAATGTAAGTCGCTTTGGATAAAAGCGTCTGCCAAATGCATAAATGTAAATGTAAATGAAAGTCATACAGGTTTGGAATGACAGGAGGGTGGGTACAAACTTAAATTTTGTGTGAACTATCCCTTTAAGTTACTTATATTAAGTACTTATTATAAGTATGCTTTTTTCTTCAAAACTCTTGTGTGGAAACACAAGTGTATTGGTGCTTGCATTAAGCCCCCAAAACTAAAATATAGGGCCAAGCTGACAATACAGTTGCTCTATAGGTTAATAGGTCAAAAGTGCACTTTTACTGATGGATGGAGTAAAATAAATATAAAAAAGAACAATAATAGTGAGTATATTAATCTACCACTTCTGCAGAAGTGACTTTTTAACCCTGTTTTTTTTTTGGCTTTTGACTGTTTTTAACTCACTCATCTTTTACTTTGCGAGTCGGTCTGAAAGATAAATCCAGCAGACAGCGGTCAGTGAGATGAGTTTTTCAAACTTTAGGGAGATGGAAAAACAAACAATATGAGAGATGAAGGGAGAGACGGATAGACAGTACAGTGGAAAGATGTGACTGACACCCAGAGGCTGTGGTGCTGTAAAAGACAAGATTGATTTTGACTTACTGATTCTGTGGCTGTAGTTTAGTCCCAGTCATTACGGTGATGGATGAGCTCTGAGGAGAGGGACGCTCTTACATACTGAATTACATTTCAATGCTTATTTTTAGAGGAAGCTACAGTTTGTTGTGCCGTGGGTTATTGTGTGTTTAATAATGTGCAAAAAAATGTGTTGCTCTATATGTGCATTCTGGGATTCTGGATTCTTCCGCAGAACACAAAATATATTTAAAAGAATGTTGTTATCTGGCCCCCATTCCCTTGCATTGGTTTTGTGTCCGTACAATAGAAGTACATAGGTGTCGGCGCTGTTCGGTGACCAACTTTCTTCAAAATAAATTATTTTGTGTTCTGCAGAAGAAAGAAAGTCATACGGGTTTGAAATGACAAGAGGGTGAGTAAATGATGACAGAATCTTCACTTTTGGCTGAACTATCCCTTTAAACTAAACAAACAGCTGATAACTCCATTCTTTACAATCGTGTGATTATTTTGTGTGTGACTAGTAACCTAACCTCTCTTATTTATCTCTATTGCTCAATTCTACATAATCATAGACTCAACCCAAAAAAAACATGACTCAGGCCGTAGACAGACTGCATTCCGATACATCTGCTGCTTGTCGTGCTACTGAACATGCAGCGGTCATCACATAATCTCTGTCACTTCTGCTTTCAGTTTAAATGAGCTGGAGCTACTACCGTTTAACGGTTTCATAAGACGTCAGTCTGATATTGTGTTGTGAGACAGTAAACAAAAGTCATTAGAGAAAAAGCAGAAATAAAGGAACAGGAAGGAGTACATTTACGCATTTGGCAGACGCTTTTATCCAAAGCGACTTACATTGCATTATCCTATACATTTATACATAGGTATTTGCAATCCCCTGGGATCCAACCCACAACCTTACGTTGATAACGCAATGCTCTTAGAACTGAGCTACAGGAAAGCAGCATATGATACTCCAATGTTTGCGTGCACCTCGGGGAGAGCAGCCATTTTGAACATACATGGAAACACTGAAAGAATTAAAATAATACTATAAGCTTTAGGGTGTGGGTTAGGGTAGAGGTTATAATATACACGCACGCTAACATTAGGTTTGGGTACAGGTTAATAGGACAAATTCCTTTAATATTTAAAATCGTTTAATATGCACGCACGCTAAAATTTGCATATCATATGCACGCACAATTGAACTATGTATTACACGATATTGCAACAGCGCGTGTTATTTATACACAATTGATGAGAAAGGGTTGGTTCAATTCCACAGGTATCTCTATTAATCCAGAGAAATTCATCTGTGATAGATTTTTTCCCTTACACCAAGCCACGCCCCCCAGACTACCTTGCCTACTGTGTCTTTAACCTCATATGTCAGTATCACAATTGCGAAATTCCACGCACATCTCCCTGTGTTGCTGTTTACCTCACGGCTCATCTGTCTCATTCGCAGGCGTGCCGAGATTTCCTGGACCTGGCGGAGAGCCACAGCCGCAGATGGCAGCGTGTACTTCAAAATGAGCGAGAGCAGCGTACCCACCTGGAGGAGACCATCGAGCAGCTAGCCAAGCAGCACAACAGCCTGGAAAGAGCGTGGAGAGAGGCTCCCGCGCACGCCGTCAACACACCCGACACACCCACCACCGACACGGGTGAGACGTTGATGTCAAACGCAGACCTGTATGACATCATCATAATTGAGGATTTGGCAGTAATGACCTCACTTCTAACATGCTAAATCGCCACGACTGGTGTTTTGATATTAAAGATGTGTTGTTATGTGTGAACAGGAGTGAGGGAACGGCCGCGGAAAGAGGAGGGAAGTGATGAAGATGAGGATACAGAGTATTTTGATGCCATGGAGGAATCACCTGCCTTTATTACAGTGACTGCCACAGACCCCTCTCAACACAGGTCAGCTTGTATGGACTTAGTATTTATCTATAAAGCAGCTCCTTCAGTTCACCCGAAATGGCTGTGGCGAGAAGGGATATACCTATGGCCAAAATCTTGCGAAATCTCACCGGATGAGCGCTGCTTTCATTCTAATCCTACTCACAAAAAATTAGAAAATTTGAACGTTTTCTTACTAAACACATCTTTATCACTTGGTGAAAAATCCCCTTAGTGCTATGAGAGTGGAAGTGACCTAGCTGGCTGAGATTTTAGCGGACGTATGCCATCGCCCCGTGTATTCATATACCCCCTTGCAACCAACGGGTCACTCCACCCCTCCCTTTTAAAGGTCTACGGTGGCTGACACTGAACAAAAATGTTGTCATGTTTTCACTTCTTGGCCGAAGGAGATAACGTATTTACGAAACGCCCTCTGTATAGCAGTTTGTCCCTTTAGGGCTACTGTAGAAACAACATGTGAATTCCATGCAAGGGGACCCGCGGTGTATGTAGATAGAAATAGCTCATTCTAAAGTAACAAAAACATAACGCTTCATTATATACACCTCTAAAGACAGAGTTATCTATGTTAAATTGCATTTCTGTCAATAGATAAAAAAATTACATATTACACCTTTAATATTTCGCAAGACTGACCGTAGCTGTACCCCTTCACATGTCCACATGTTGCCTACATCACGCTTCAAGTACCTTGTGTTTCTTGTTGCTGCAGGCGTTCTCAGAGTAATCTCAGCGGTGCTAGTGGAGGACATCCCAGCGAATGGAACCAGGACGACAATGTGAGTTCTTACACCCACATTCGGGAATTATACAGTATAGTTGGGTCCAAGCTCCCTAAAAATGGAGTTGACAGCCTGGGAATCTGAAAATAAACATCAAACATTGAAAGATTAACAAAATATAATATATTAAAGATTCTACATTATTCCTAGGTCATCACAAATGGTAAAAAATATACCCAAGCTGTCACTGGGGCAGTACCCTTTCACAAAATACACATTTGTGTATATACAAGATTGCATATAAGTACTTCAAAGGTACATTTTAACCCATGGTACTTGTTAGGAGCTTCTTAAATGGTACAGCATGGGTACATTTTTTGTCAATTTTTTCTGACAGTGTACATTGTAACAGAGTACATAGAGTCAAATGCACGCAGTCATTAAGTCAAATGGAGGACATTTTAAATATTTAAGATGTCGCTCAAAATGTTATTCTGGTTTATTTTTGTACTTAAGCATTACAATCATTTAGAAAAAAAAATTCAATAGTTTAACTAACCAATATCATATTTTTGTAGCCCACTGTATTTTATATGGTGCAGCAGCACAGGTATCTCAACATGAATGTGAATGTTTCCTCAGGCTGTGTCTGTTCTTCTACAGCTCACAACTGTTGTGTTCCTTTCAATTAACTGACTCTTAATTAACTGAAAAACAAGTCAACACAAACATGGCTACATTCAGATGCGTTCCTCTCTCTTTTTCTGTGTACCCCCAGTGTTCTGTGAGCAGTAATGATTTTTCAGGGAAAGAGGTGCAGCCTCACAGGAAGAGGCGGAGCAACATCCCAGAGAAGCCCAACTATTCGCTCAATCTGTGGAGCATCATGAAGAATTGTATCGGCAAAGAGCTTTCTAAGATCCCAATGCCTGTGAGTCACACACAGCCCTCTGAATTTAAATGAAACGTACATTCTGCATTATCACATGAACAGTAATGTATGACATCATCCGTGACATGACTAGTATTTGTGTCTGGTTGTCATTCAACCTTTTTAATGTAGTTCTATGCCGAAGAATCCTTTCATGCAAACTTATCTCAGTCACTTTGGATTAAAGTCAATATAGAGGTATTCACTTCACCACTGGGCGCAGCCAAGATCCATCCTCTCACTTTCTCTGTGTGTGTAGGTAAACTTTAATGAGCCACTGTCAATGCTGCAGCGTTTGACCGAGGATCTGGAGTATCATGAGCTGCTGGATAAGGCAGCACGCTGTGAGAACTCGCTGGAGCAGATGTGTCTTGTCGCAGCCTTCTCAGTGTCCTCCTACTCCACCACAGTGCACCGAACGGCCAAGCCCTTCAACCCACTGCTGGGAGAGACCTATGAACTGGACCGCCGGGAGGAATTTGGCTACTATTCCCTCTGTGAACAGGTCAGAGTCAGAATCCGATAAGCTAGCAGAAGAAAAACTTCTCAGATCAGCTTCCTTTTAATAAATCCTGGCCTTAATAGAAATGGACAGGTTTTCCAATGCAATGTCCTGGCTTCCAATACGGTAAATTCCTGAAGGTTGGAATCAAGTCCTGCCAAACATTTTTTCTTTATTGCAGAAGACGCTTCACTCAGATTTTCAATAGGATTACAATCTGTTAATAGTGATTTTTTTACAGTTTTAATTTGAAGGGACCGGTGCCGTGGCTTCACCTTATTTCAAATATAAATACTTTTATGTGTTTTTTACAAATATTAATCAATTATTATTCAGCATTATCTTATTTTAAAGTGATGATTTAAGCACGATTAACACCAACCTTTTCTGATACAAAGTAGAGAATAATTCATGGTTTAAAGTCTCTAATGAATTTAGCCAATACTTTTTACAAAAGCAATTTATGAATATGGAATATCTAAAGAAATTCGTCAAAAAGTGTCCACTGTCCAGTGACATTAGCATTACATTGAATTTCAGTTATTTACGTTTATTCATTTAGAAAATGTTTTTATCCATAGCAGGTTACATAAAAAGAGCATTCAACACACACCCAACCTTTATCATTCATGCCTGTCATGCAGGGTGTTTGGAGGTTAATGATGGTTGAAGGTGACTGAGAATTAAAGACCTTCAATTCATTTCTCATTTACAATGGAGCAACAGCACCCCCTGGTGTTTTATTATGTCTGAACATGCCTGTGTTTCTCAGGTCAGTCATCATCCTCCGGCAGCCGCTCATCATGTGATGTCACAGCGAGGCTGGACCCTGTGGCAGGAAATCACCATCGCTAGCAAGTTCCGTGGCAAATACCTCTCCATTATGCCTCTGGGTGAGTGTCTTTAAATTCTTTGTAACATGGCATTTGTGAATTTACATTGCCAAAGTGATGCATGCAGATATGACAATTACGGTTCTGTAATGGCAATCACATCTGTCAACTTAAGAGGATTAGACTTCTATTCAGAACATCAGACACACGTCATGATTTTCTCTCTCTGTCCAACCAGGTGCAATCCACCTGGAGTTTCATGCCAGTGGAAACCACTACGTGTGGCGTAAAGTCACTTCCACCGTACACAACATCATTGTGGGCAAACTGTGGATTGATCAGGTAAGTTTCACAAAGCACGTTTAGTGTATGTACTGTATGTTACCATTTAGTTGGTCCAAATCATACATTTCTTTGTTCTGATGAACATATGATGAGGATATTTGAATAAATTCAGATTTTGTGCTGTTGAACTCATAAGAAGATATTTTGAAGAATGTAGGAAAGCAAACCGTTCTGAGGCACTTTTGACTACCATTGTAGTTTTTCCTGCTATGGTAGTCAATGGTGGCTAAGAACTGTTTGGTTACAAGCATTCTTCCGAATATCTTTCACTGTCATCATTTGAACAAAGAAATTGATACAGATTTGGAACAACTCGAGGATAAGTAAATGATGAGTGAACTGTCCCTTTAAGAGCAAAATATGTTTCTATTATACAAGCCTAGGCAATAAAACTTAATCATACTGACTTATACAATAAGCTACAGTATGCGCAAGCCTTTATATCCATTAAAAAGTCTGGCTTTCAAAATGCCCTATGACGTGACAGAAATGTGTCATTTTATTGTTAAATTAAAGAACAGAAAACATGACCAAATTAACACCTAATGTGACGGGCACGTTACGCCCAATTGCTTTTAGTAAATCTTGTCTATGTTCTGACATGCTTTCTGTCTTTCAGTCAGGAGATATTGATATAGTCAACCACAGGACCAAAGAGACCTGTCAGCTCAAGTTCTCTCCCTATAGCTACTTCTCAAGGGAAGTTCCACGAAAGGTTCGTTTTATAAATAATACGGCCTCCCTTTTTCCTCTCATCTGTTTCTCGCTTTCTTTCTCACTACTGTCATTTAGTAGCGTTTGCAGTTTAGGTGCGTACAGTGCATTTACACTCTCCCCCTGTCTTTCCCGTGTGCCAAAGGTGGTCTCCATAAATTGTGTTCGTTACTCTGACAGTTTGAGTATTTTTTATGGATAAATCATCTTTCTGCCTTATTCTGTCCTCTCGTCATGCTTTCGTAGTTGAACCCCAGAGCTTGTTATCCTTATTGTCCTTGTCAACCTGTAAGGTCACAGGGGTGGTGATGGACAGCGATGGTCAGGCCCACTACATCCTGTCTGGCACGTGGGACGATAAGATGGAGAGTGCCAAGATAGTCCAGAGCAGCACAAGAAACAGCAGCTCTGAGGGAAAACAAAAGACGGTCTATCAAACGCTCCCACCCAAACTACTGTGGAAGAAATACCCGCTACCGTAAGAGACACCTTCAGAGAGAGCATTCAACACACATGCAAACATCGGCCCACCCCATACATATATATGAAACAACTGAACTTTCTTGAACACTAAAGGGGTGTTTCTATTTTGTTAAATACTGATCTTGTGCGAATTTAAAATTGGGTTCATTCGTATGCTTTTGTTGTCATGAATGAATAAAGTTTGTTATTAAAACTTTCAATCAAATCTTTCTCTTGTGCTCTCAGAGAGAATGCTGAGAACATGTACTGTTTCTCCTCTCTGGCTTTGACGCTGAATGAGGAAGAGGAGGGTGTATGTGTGACGGACAGCAGGCTGAGGCCGGACCAGCGGCTGATGGAAGCTGGACGCTGGGACGAGGCCAACGCAGAGAAACAGAGACTAGAGGAGAAACAGAGAGCCACCAGGAGGCGGAGAGAGGCCTCAATGGCCATAGATGACGGTGAGCAGAGATGCAGACAGAAACCTCTTTTAAATTCAAGCTTCTTGCTAACCATCGCTAGGTCAGATAAGTGATATCGAAATTGTTCATAACAGTTCTCTTGTATTTTAACTCACTGTTGTTTTGTTTTCCAGGACGGGAGTTGGAGGGCTACAAGCCGATGTGGTTCCACCAAAGGATGGATGAAATGACAGGAGACTTGACCTTTGTTTATAAGGGGGGTTACTGGGAGGCTAAAGATAGACAAAACTGGAATGAGTGTCCCGATATCTTTTGAAGACAAGAAACATTTGACTGACAAAGCAGAAAAATAATCCCTGTACACGGACTCAACAAAGCCTTGCGATGGCCACTGAGGTTGTGAAAAACTGCACTGATTGAAACTCTTAAAGCGAGCGTGTGTTTGTGTGCGAGCGTGTGTCACATATATCTTCACCTGACTCTGAAACAGACTTGCACAGGAGAAGGGAAGGACAGGACTCGAGTTCCCTCTCAAGTTCACCTTAAAGATGAGTGAGTCGGAGAAACGTATAGATCTTCTAGCCAAGTGCCGCCCACTTTATCTTCCAAAGCGAAATCAGGTTGTTTTTATTCTGTACAGCCCCTTCACAAAATGCACTTTCCCCCCTACTTCCAGCATTACTGGTGTATAAACATGAGACTCAGTCCTGTTTATAATTTGATCATATCAGAGACGCTCTTACTCATTCCCTGCTGGCCTAGAAACTCACGGAAACACGAAGAAGAGGAAAGTCAGATGCTGCTGCAACATATGGATAACGTTTATGTGAATTGTTCCACTTAGTGTACTTTCTTAAGGAAATGTTCATATCAACAATAATACCATATTTGGGCAAAGGAAGTTCTTGTTCACATATCCCAGAGAATTAAGGGAGCACGGTTGTTGGACTTGTTTATTGGAGATATTTTACCTGGCCCTTCCCACTTTGCATATGCTAAGGATCAACCTTCGAAAAGCCATTGCAGGCACGGTTTTAACGCCTGATTTGACACAAACCATAAAAATTGCTTTGAATCCATGAAGGTGAATTTCAATTGACATATCTGCATCCTGCATTGCTCAGCGGAGCCTCTCAGTGGTCATTCTCCATGTTACTGTGACTGCCACAGTACAATGCATATCAATGCAATTAAAAATACCTTTTGTACAATCAGGATTCTGAATGAATGAATGACCGATTAAACGAATAGACATAGCAAGCGTCCAAATGTAATACAGAAATGAGTGAAGATGCTTTGTGTAAGTCATTTACTCATTGGTAATGCTTGTATTTATTAGCAGTAGAGATAGCAGATTAGAACATGATCACGTGTTCCCAGAGAAGGGGATTCGTATCTGTTATTTTACAATGTGGTGCTGCTATAGAAAAGCACATTGTATATTCTCATCTAACTGAACTGTTGAATTCAGTTCCCCATAAGAGAAAGTATAATATTTTCCAGCAGTCATACAAAGTTACACAAAATTAAATCGTATAGTTTTATTACAGCTGTGCACTTTGGAATTATGTAGATGCAATACAAACCTGTTTCTTAAAGGAATACTCCACCCAAAAATGAAAATTCTAAAATTGTATCACCCTCAAGTTGTTCCAAACCTGCATTATTATTATTTTTTTGTTCTGTTGAACACAAAGATGTTTGGAAGAATGTTAGCAACTGACATTTCTGGGACATCGTTGACTGCCATAGTAGAGAAAATTAAAATGGTAGTCATATGTGCCCCAGAACTGTTTGCTTTCCTTCATTCCTAAAAATATCTGATTTGGTGTTCAACAGAACAAAAAAGATACAATAATTCTTCCTACTGTGGTAGTCAATGATGTCCCAGCAATGTCAGTTGCTAACATTCTTCCAAATATCTACATTTACATTTAGTCATTTAGCAGACCCTTTTTATCCAAAGCGACTTATAAAGAGTTTAGGGAGCAATAAGTGAAATGTCATACAGGAGCCATAATACAGTAGGTGCCGATACAAAGTTACTGGTTTCAACAAAAGGGTTAGTGGTTTTTTTATATCTCTCTTTGTGTTTATCAAAACAAAGAACTGTATACATGTTTGGAACAAATGATGACATCATTTTAACTGGAGTATCCCATTAAGTTAGATAAACTCTGAATCAAATCCTTGGTGTTTCGTATGAACATGAGAAGAAATCCCTCGGACCTTCAGCAGATGATTCACACCAGACCTTTTTGAAGTTCTCGCTGATTGTTCTTTTGGCTTTTGAGAATGTAGAATTAGACTTGAAATTTTATTTTGCTCTCTTACCACTAGATGTATTTTGAGATAACAAAGGTGGTTATCATATTGTTATTATGGAAACAAAATAATGATGCCATCCTAATACATGCTGTGTTTTGGTCAAAATCTGGATTTTAACCAAAATGTTTATTGTAAATGCATCTTTTAATCAAAATATGTCAGCGGGTCAAAAGTTCTTTTTTGACGAGCTTTCAATGTTTGATTAAATGTTAATATTTTGTATTAAAACACACTGACTCAAACATTGGCAGCAACTTTTTGTCACGTTTGAAATTTAAGTATGGAGAAAGGTATTAGTAAGGTCTTTGAAATGAAGTTTCAGACATAATTCCTTGTGTTCATATCATACAGACACAAATCCTTACAGAAAGGAGAAAAGAAAAAATATATATAGATCAAGAGGTTCACAGAATACAAGTTCAGCCTTCCATGCTGGGTCACTATTCAATTCAAGTTTATTTATATAGCACTTTTCACAATGTGCATTGTTCCAAAGCAGCTTTACAGGAGCAAATAAGAAAAACACAAAGGTAAAACACAGCACAGTGCATAGTGTTTATAGAACAAGCAAGATCATTCTAATAGATAATATCTAATAAATAAATAAATGCATTCTCCTGGTGAGCAAGCCAACACCGCCCTGCTATGGCGAGGAACCCAAACTACTACTGAGTCACTAAACTACTACTGAGAAGTTGAACCAGACTGCTGATAGATTGAAATCGTTCAGTATCTAATGAAATGTTTGTCATAAGAACTAAACACTTTAACTTCCAGAAAACCCCTCAAGAAACAAAAACATTTGAATTCTGATAAACAGCAGAATGGCTCGCTTGTATTCAGTGACCTTTCACTGTAAAATGCCATTAATGTTCTCATCTTACAGAAGACACTGAGACAAATCATTTTATTGAGTTACAAACAATCTGCTTTATTTCCTCCAGCTTCACAAATCTGATTTGATGCGTGAGATGTTATATCCAAAACATGGAATGTATGATTAATCAAACAATACCAACAAACAAGTACTGTTAATAAATAACAACAGGAATCAATTCAGTGGCTCACAATCCACACACCACAATCTCACATTAAAGTCAAGGGTTAAATAAAAATTTGAAAAAGATGAAAAAGTGTAATTAATCTTTGACAGTTTAAAATATCTCAAATAAAAATATGCCATTTTACCATTCCTAATTAAACCCCCTGATGCCATTTTACCATACCTCATTAAATCCCCTGTAAAGCAATATGTTCCAATTCATCATTAAATTGCATCGAAATGACTTTTGTTGATGCAAACGTGAATACATTCAGTATATTAGGCACTTAGAAATAGCTGAGCCACAGTTGGCTTATAAATGTTTTTGACATACAGAAAGCTTTCCTGTGAAAGTTCATATATGTATAACAGAGATGCAATTCAACCAGTCAGACGATCTGAAGGCCTAGAATCTAAAACTGGAGACTGGATCACTTTCCTTCAAAAATCCCAATGATATAAACAGCCAGAAACATTTATACATGAGCGAATCTTGTAACATCATGTCCACAATCACCAACCTATGATCGCATTATATCATCCGTTATCTCAAGGGTAGCGACTATTAATGTGGATGAACTCTGTAGGTTAGGATTAAGTCCGGCAACATTGTGAAAATGCTTGAATTTACTTGCTCTTCTCAGACGAGCAAATTAAAAATATAAAGGTCTTGGGTTCAAAGCATATTAAACTCACTCATGGAATGTGCTCAGCAAACAGGCAACATGGTAAAAAATATACATAACCAACCAGCACTTTTGTGTAGAACTTAATAGATTCAATAAAGCTAATGCACTATTCAGTCACTCTAATTCCTATTTATAGTCTTCTTTCCTTAAGATATGTTGGCTCACAATTGTTGTTCAAAATAAGCAAAAATGTGATAAGGCTCAATATGTAAAAAAGTCACTGTCTTTTCCAGATGAGTGTTCGGTTGTACCAGTCCGGCATATAGTGCAACATCTCTGGATATAAACTCTTTTAAATAAGTGTGAGAGGGGGTCGCAGGATGAGTCTATACTGTCACAGTTCATAGGAGCCCATCGTTCTCAAAGGTGCTGTGCAGGAGAGAGAAGGCAAAGGGTGCAAACTTGACACCAGCGCCACTGTAAAATTTATTCTGAAACTCCACCCTAAAAACACAAAAATGTTGTATTAAATCATTTAATACGAGTACAGCTGGAGAAACCATATATTTCTTTAGTCACTCTGATCAGGGGCCTCATTTACAAAATGCTGCGTAGATACCGTCCTAAATTAGATTTATGATCATTTCTCAAAGAAAGCGTGTGTATGCCTCTCTGTCAAATGTGAATTCTATAAAATGGAAAAGATCATGAAATTGCGGGCAGCTGAACAGTTTCAGATTTCTGCCTTGTAATGATGTCTAATTTATGTCATTGATATATGAAAGAGCACCCGTCAACGTCCAAAACCTATACGAGCGGTAAGAATGAAAAATATTTCCAAAAACCTGCAGCACTCCGACATGCAAAAGTGCGTACGTCTTCTCAGACCCTGACGTGGTGCTAAGCACTTTTCCAAGTCAAAGACCATTTTTATAAATATGAACGTTGCCGTGGATCTGTGCGTACGCACATTTTTTAAATGAGTCCCCTGATCACTAAACATTGATCACATATGATATTAATAAAATGATTAGGTATGTCGAGCAACAGGGATCCCATCGATATCGAAATGCTGTTTGGTTTTTATGATAGATAAAATACTGACCAGTGGAGTCTGAGAGCATGAAGGAAGGCAGAAAGTCCCTCCATCACCAGCAGGATGGACACGGTGAGGACAGCAAACAGGCCAAAAACAGGCACCAGGAACACGATTCCCACACTGGTGTCCACACGCAGACCGACCCGCATCACCATCGCCCACAACACTTCAGAAAGCTCTGCATCACAACACGTTTTCCATTACATGGCAAATATATAAAACATTGTGTTTGTTTCAGAATTTATTGGCTGATACAGGTGTTTAATATTATTTTAGATTCATAAACTTGCTAATATCTCCAGTGAGAGGTGTGACTCACGGGCATGTGCCAGGCTGAGAGCCCAGAGTCTCAGGTAGGACGCAGTGTTAGAGATGCAGCCCAAGCAGTATTCTATAGTGTGAATGGACTGATGCAAGAGCACATCTGCAAAGTCAAACTGCGGAGTAGAGGAAACTTTGTAAGACTCCAGTAATTCAGTTTAAGTCTGAATGTGACATCCAATCAAATGCATTTCTAGGTGGTCTAACCTCTTCTGATTGGCTGTCAGAGCTGGTGGAATGACTGTCCAGGCTGTTTCCCTCCTCCATGTCATGAGTATGCAAGAGAGCCAGCTCTTCTTCACTGTTCCTTCGTACTCGCTGATAACCCTGCATGGACAGAGACGGACAAATGACCGAATTATCTTCTGCTACAGTGAATTTAGAACAGCAATAAAAACCAGGTCCTTACTCTGTAAAGTAGACGACCTCTGCCCTTGTGTAGCCAGTAGAGGTAGAGTGGTTTGCCCAGCAATAACACAGGCACGGAGAACAGAGCCACTATCAACAGAAACACCTGGAGGCCGGTCTGTGAAAGAAAAGAAGATGCTAAACGAGACGTAAACCAAATGGGATCTTCTGGAATTGACAAATGTTCTGACTTTAGCAAATGTTTTCACCTCGTGTTTTTGCTCTTACTAATGTTTACTAACTTTTGAGTTTGGATAGTTTCAAGCCGAATGACGCCTCACCTGTCCTGGGTAAAGCGGCTGGCTGGAGTCGCCCTGCATGAGGAACATGTTGATGAATTGGATGAGGATGCTGGGAGCTGTCTGTGAGTCCCTTACTGTGAAAACCAGCCACTTGTATATGATCATAAAGACCAGATACCCGAACAGACACAGCAGGAAGAGCAGCTCGGGCAAAAACGTCAGATACAAATTAAAGCTCCGCCTAAAGTGCCTGATAAAAATCGACACATCAAGCATTAGAAAAATATTTTTACAGCATCACGCATACACAGTCGTTGTAAAGCATCTCACAGGTGATTGAAAACGCCAAGGACGACTCCAAAAGTCATGTGGATTATTCCTAAAATCACAGACATCTTCATCTTATAGGAGTTCAGGAAGGTGAGCCGGTTCGACGCTAGGTTCCAGATCTACAAAGAACACAAAACTCTACATCACTACATTGTGTTGGTGCCCATACTCATGCCTTTATGTTTTCAGTGATGTCATTATAAAGTGATCTGATGATAAAAGTCTATCAGAGACCTACCGGGTCAATTCCCAGAGGATACGGCCCTGTAAACACTCCTGTGACATTTGGATCCAGTGCGAGAAAGCCATTTGAGCGAAGTGTGTTCAAGCTAAAGACAAAGAGAATATAGAGAGCGCATTATAGACACATAACTGACATGAGAAACTTCTAGCCGGACTCCACATTTCATTGTCATGGACGGTCCCACAGCATTTACAATTACAGAATGATATTTGATTTCTGTTGACTTGATCAGTTGTCTGACCTCAAACTTGCTTTCCTGTCTTTCCTGTACATTTAAATTAAACTGTTAAAGACTTGCGCCATAAGTGCCTAATAAAATAAATGATATTAATACAGAACGCATCCTCACTCCATTCCACTACTAATACATATTTGTTTTTGTAACTATTGTTTTCAAGGTTAGCATGCACGCGGTACTTTCTGTGCTGTAACACTCACTTCCAGTGTCCTTGGTCAAACATGGCTTTTACGCTCCATCCTGAGCCGAACAGGTTGAGTGATTTGGAGAAGCAGTCGTTGTATATTAAACCGGTGTAGACTGAAAACACGCCCATCATCAGGATGATGTAGCGGCCCTCGAAAAAAGTGTTCCAGATCTAAATTACAGAAATAACGCAATGTTAATCATCCACTTTCAAACGAAATCTTCACAGATTTCAACTCTCAGTTAAAGGCAGGTCATCATCTGTTCCTCTGAAGGAACAGCCATGTGACAAATATACCTCATTTCTGGTTTTTCTCAGCCTGCGTTCATTCTCATAAAGAACCATCCACAGAGCAAACAGTGCCATGATGAGTCCGTGTCCGAGGTCTCCAAACATCACAGCAAACAGGAAGGGAAACGTGATGATTGTATACGGAGCTGAGAGAGAGTACGAAAGGTTAATACATCAGGATGTTAACACTTATTTAATGCTCCCTGAATGTCCTTTTTATTGTGAAAAGAGACCCAGAAAGCTAACCGAGCTCTCTCACCTGGGTTGACCTCCCTGTAACAGGCCACCCCGTAGGCGTCCACTATATTCTGGAAGCCTGAGGTGAACTTGTTGGTGCGTATGAGGGTGGGTGGAGTGTCATTACTTGGGATTCGATTGACAAAGGAGGGAACTGTGGCTCCGCTTTTCCTCTAAAGCAATAAAACAACAACCATTTCATCGAGTGACATAAACAAGTGAATTCTGACTGGTTACCAAATACTGGCTACCAATTTCTAAAAGATGAGAAACTTACCGATCCCTCCTCTAGCGCCCTCCGGATGGCAGGCAGATCATTTACAGGACACCACACCTCGGCTATGAGGCACTTGTTTGTAACATCGAAACTACAGAGATTGAGTATGTGATATATGGCCTTCATTTTCTTAACCTGAATGACCCACGTGTACACAGACTCGGAGGCTTTGATCAACACCTGCCTCAGGTAATCCTCAGTCCGGTGGAGAACCTGTAAACACAACAGAACACATTTCAAAGAGAAACCTCAAAAATGTACATACAAGAACATGTGTAAGAGTACATAGTAGTTCATTTATTTATGCTTAACCCTTGTGAAAGTATTTTTCTTAAAAAAACTCAAATGCAGTCATATTCAACACATTTAAAAGAAACAGGGATTATATCATGACTGGACACATCCCCTTATGTGCATCATTTTGAACATGTTAAGAAAAATCACCGTGTGCAGGTCCTGAATGCGTGTGCGCAGCCCCTCCACCACATCTGCTCTCTCCTCATTACTGTTGGGGTACGGGTACAGGTGACAGTGGTAGCTATGGAGACAAAATCCATCAGAAACTATGACATCTGCTCAAAACAATAAAACACAACATTGTAACTCTTGAGCAGAGGTCTTCAAATAAGGAACACAAGTTACCAATCACATATCTTCTTAACCTTCTGTCCAATCTGTTCTCCCCAATAGGAGACCAGGAACACCACGCTTCTAGTTGGCTCACCCTGTAAAACCATAGACCAAGAACAATTTCCACATACATCTGAAATGTGTTTACCAGATAAATTATACCAACAGCAAACGTCTAGTACCGATTCAGGGTCTTCCAGGACCTCATCTAACTCGGAGTAGCTGAGTATGGTGTAGCCCTTACACACTCTCCAGAGCATTCGCTCAAACGCCTCGATTTTCACTCTTTGGACGAGACCAGAAATGAACCTGAGCAGCACGGGGCAGAGGAATATGAACTTTAATTTTGTATGCATTCACGCATACAGTGAAAACCAAAGATCCAAGACCACTAGTGTTATTTCTTTATTCATTTTACATCATGTCGGCAACAATATCTTCAAGACCACTTTTGTGTTTCTCATTTACAAACTACAAACAATGTTGCAAATTATAAAATTGCAAAACAAAAAAAGTATTTTTATGTACTTTAGAAACTTTATGAAATATTTCTAATTCATTTAAGTGCATGAAAGACACAGCTGAAGCGTTATTGCCATTGTATTACTGTAAACTATTCAATACTTCATAGACATAAATTGAAAAAGAAACTTTTTGAAAATTGAACATTTTGTGGCTAATATCAGGAAACCTGCATGTTCTAAACCCTTTACTGAAACTTGAAACAGGATGTTAGATATGGTGTCAAAGGCATTGTTGTCACTTCCTGCTGCTGATCTGACATCAATTTACCTCTGGCGAATAGTAGTTAAGGTCTGAATTAAGAAAATGGAAACTGGGTCTTAATGCAGTACTATACTGTAGGTGTCATGTTTGAAACACTGCTCACCCGAGCTTAGCTCCAAGCCTCTGCATGCTGGTGTAGTCCATCAAAGGTTCTTTCTGCAGGAAGGGGAACTCTTCATACTGGGCCTGCAATGGTTCCCTCTGTTTATATACAAACAAACACACAGCAGGATATTAAACACACACCCTTCCTCAAGAGATAAGCACATTTGTAAAGACCTCAAATGTCTAGAGGTCTGTTATAATCAGGTGACTCAAATTGACCTACAGGATTCCCAGTCTTGCCTTCAAGAGCAAAATTCCTTTCAATTACACCAGAAACATGAACCGCGATCAAGTGAAAGAGACTAAACTCTTTGCCAGACAGTAAAGCCACTGAAAGATAAACAGTTGCTTATCAAACTCAATTACAATCAGAAACGCCAATCAGATGTTAATATTTTCTAATATGTATGAGTATATATATTCAATTTTTCTATCAGGAGATGTAAAAAGAGGTGAGACATTCAAAGCAGGGATTCTTGAGGCAAGTTTTAATTTAATTAAAGCCTAAGTTTTGGTTTAGATTTGTTTACACATTCCAAAGACCTAATGATGATTTTCAACATTCAATTCAATTTTTTCCAGTGATTTTAATTATTAAAATGTGGAGTTTTTGGAAAGTTATTCCTTGAACTGTACTTATGTGGAAAGTTATTCCTTGAACTGTACTAAGGTCAAGGGTTTGATTTCAGGGAAGCACACAAGCTGGTACAATGTATACCTAGAATGTAATACAGGTCACTTCAGATCAAAGCTTCTGTCAAATGAATGAATGTAAATAGGGGTCGCAACTGAATGCCAGACATGTGACAGAGATTCACGTGACCACAGACGCCCACCTCTGCACAGCGCTGCGCAAAGTTGCGTGTGATGCGCAGCATGTGTGTGTACTCCGTGAGCTCTAGAAGATTCTTCTTAAGTTTCTCCTTGTTCCTGGTGACCTCGCTCAGCTCCAGCTCCAGCCTTTGTAGTTGTTCCTAAACAAAGCACACAGCATCTGTCATAACTACATATAAACAGTCTGACTGTGAATGTAGATTGAGTGGCCAATTTTGTAAATCATTAGAAGCACGCTAGCACAAATGACTTTAAAGACTAAATCAAAAACAAACAGTGTTGAACTGAACTCACCCTTATTGACATCACATGTTTTGGTAATGGAGCAGCTGGGTTCACCTCGTCTTCTGGTAGTGGAATGTCTTCTTTTTTAATCTCCCTCAAAAGATACCCTGTTAGGAGATTTTGGTTACATTCTTTGTACATAGATTTTTATCAGAGCATTTTCATTACCAAGCTTTATCAATGTCTGTTTATTTCTATTGATGAAGTCCCAGAACTGTGGAACAAACAAATCAAAAGGTATCGTTTCATCTTTCACACCTGAATGTGCTATTCATAGCTTTGCAAAGGAGTAGATATAATACCTTTTAGGTGAAAGCCTAGTTTCTCTTGCCATGCCCATCACATGTGCATAAATGCATGGGGTAAAGGTAAAAAAAATTTGCATGACAAATTTTGGGGTAAATATTCAATAGACCTGCATGGGTTTTATATTAACCAGAATGTATTTTGTTACGTGTTGTCGTGTCAAGTGGACAAAGATACTATTTCACTTCTAAGTTGAATACGCTGACTATGGCAGTACATTCATACAAGTTAACAACCACAGCCTTATAAGGATTACAAAAACATTTTACTCTCAGAAAAGCCTTTTTGAAAGACCAAATGCAGAACTTGAAACCTTTCTCTATGAAGAAACGATGCCTTGTGTTTTGATCATAAGGGTTTTTTAATGCTGACCATGAACGGATAAACGAAAGCGGTGCAAAGCCTTTACCCAGAATTCTCTCCATCTCCTCACATCTCTTGATCTCACTGACAAACTTGCGCTGGAAAGAATTTACACTTGGATTGAGCTAGAAAAACACAAGAAAAACATATTCAACCCATATGTTTTAGTGGCAGGATATTCATCTTTTTAAACCACTGACAGTAATAAGACATGTTTCATTCAGCCTTATCAGGCTTACAAATCACTAACATACCACATTATTAACTATAATGTTTATGTTAATAACAGATCAATACGTACTACATACAACATTAAAACTTCATCCTTTATGAATCAATGATAATTTATTAGTCAATGATCTAATAATTAAACTTAAAACTCCGGAACAAAGTCAACAGTGAACTTGAGATGTATGAAACACTGTTATGCAACACAGATAAACGTATAATCTTTTATAAAAATAGCAAAATGCCCAATATACGCCACTTCTTGGTGCTTTATTATATATTACGTGATATAGTATGCGTTTTAAAACCTCACTAGGTTTTGAGACGTGTGTGAAACTGACAGCACAACTTTAACATGTTTATAGTGTATTCACACGAATGCATTTCTCACACATTGTTGCTAACTTAACACAGACTTACGTCTCTGAACTCTACCAGCCCGAGTTCACCCAGTTCACTGATGCAGTCGTAAGCAGAACCAGACTGCAGGAACAGCTGGGCCAGACACATCTCTTCACTCTGGAACAACGAACCCATCTCGACCAAAATACGTCTCTTTCACACCAAAAGTACTGGTTCTACCAGCCAGTTAAGGGAAGCCAACAGGTCCGCGGTGTGTGCTGGTTGGACGCTTTGAAACAGGCGAGGGCCGGACCGGGCGGATGAATGGATCTCTCCAGCGCCAACAGCTTTATCAGTGACACGTATTCCTCCCCTAAATCCCCACGGCCACATCACAGAAAAACAACATCGGTACGAGTAATTATTCCGATCCAGATGCCCAGTGCTGTTCGATCGTCCATCCTAGGTTAAAGTTACCCTTAAGTCCCATAGTTGACTTTTGCGCTGTAATCTGCCCCGTCTTCGTTCACTTTAGCTCCGAGCTAGACAGCTACTGTCGAAGATGTTTAGCCTCTTAGACCCCGTTAAATATTTTTCTTTCTGATGTGTTCGCACAGGTATTCGTGTAATGTTTAACAGCAGCTGTTAGCCATTGTTGCTTATTTTTTAGGTCTGTTCCGAACACGAACTCCGTCAACAGCCAAAACTTCTGTTCCGTCAGAGTAAAGACTCGCACTTTCTACAGTTGAGCAACTCTTCAAAATAAAGGTCACTAACATAATAAAAGACCTGTGCCGCAGTTAAATTAAATGTATAAATATCAATTTCAAAGCGTGAATGTAAAGGGAATAAAATAAATACAAATAATTCATAAAGTATAAATAAAAGATAACGTTTGATATTTTATTTGCTGGACATGTTGGCTTTCCGTGATACGCTGCTTTTGACACGTGTTCCTGTTTTAAAGATGGCGGCTTGCGTGTCTACATAGGTGCAGTGATTCCGTGCTCATGCGTTTCATAGTGATAGCGATTGAAGAACTCAAAATAACAAGTAAGCGACTTAACAGCATTTTTGTTAAAAAAAAAGGTTTAAACAAATACCACTAGTTCGCTTTCTATTTGTTTCCCACCTAACTTTTAGAAACCGTCATCCGATTTTCTCATTTAGCCTATACGATCCATTAGTGTAACTATAAATTCATAAAAAATGCATTCAAGTCAAATAATATGTTTTTATTGGTCTGTCATGCAGAGCACCATGGCTGATGTTGGTGTTGACAATTCACCAGCTGGTTCATTACCCAGCACTGAGAATGAACCTGTTGTGAAAGATGACCTGGTGGAGGAGAAACGACAAGAAGATCAACCAGCAGAAGGAGAGGCAGATGGAGCTGCAGGTGGTGACTCCAACATGTATCGCTACATCAAAGGAGACCTCTTCACATCTGAGATCTTTAAAGTTGAGATACAAAACTTGCCCAAGTACATTGGCTTCAATGACCTGAAGAAGTTCCTGAACAAACACGGAATCAATCCTCACAAAATCAAGTTGTTTAGCAGACAGATGTTCGCCTTTGTCACTTTTAAGAACCTGGAGGAAAGAGACAAGGCCATGAAGGCAGTGCACGGCATGCAGTGGAAGAATAAAGTGCTAAGCGTACGTTTGGCCAAGCCCAAAGCTGATCCCATACTTAAGAAGCGAAAACAAGATGAGGAAAGTGAGGACGGGCAGCCTGGTGCAAAACGTGCCACAGGTAGCCAAGGTGCAAAGGAGGGCGAGGAAGAGCCCCTCAATATTCAGATAGCCAATGCTGTGACACCCTTGTGGAACATTCCTTATGAAGAACAGCTGACGAGGAAAGATCGAGAAGTGGAGGGAATTCTGCAGAAACTGACCAGGTAACAAAAGCAGGATGGGAGAAATAGGCATTGACAGGTCACATGACCAGCCATCAATCATTGGCAAGTGCCAGCTCCTGAATCATGACAGATACCAATCTGGATAGTTTTTTTCCTCACCATATTTATATTTAAATTTCTCCATTCCTACGTATTAATCATTTTAAGTGGCTCAGCGAGATCAATATGAATTAATGACGTCCATCTTTTAAACAATTATACAAAGTTTATTATATGCATCATTGTCATCCATATAGATCATGCATGACAGTTTCTGAACTGATATTTTGACCACTTATTGTTAATTTTTTCTAATCTTTCTTGCTGCTTAGAGAAATTGGCAACAATAACAAGGCCATGTTACCGTGGCTGTTTGTTCAAAAGGAGAAACACAACAAGCTGTGCTGCCCACTGGAGTCCATACGACCATCACCTGTGCAGGTAAAACTACTGTGTGTTCACCGAAATCATTACGCAATAACCTAAAAGATTCTAACCACAATCGCATACAGATACACACTTATATCACTAAGAAAAACAACTTAAAGGATTAGTTTTTGTACCTTAGACATCATTGTGTCCCTGTGGCTTGCAGACAGAATACAGAAATAAGTGTGAGTTTGTGATTGGAGTGGGAGCAGACGGAGAGGATAAGACTGTGGGATTTCGTTTGGGAAAGTATAAAGGAGGATCCTGTGCAGTCGTAAGTCCATCTGAAACCAGCCACGTGTCTTCGGAAGCCAAGAAGATTGTCCAAGCCTTCCAGCAGTTCATTAGGTGAAATTAATATCGTTTCTAGAATTTACAAAATAACTGTTCAAGGGATTGTTCACCAAGAAAAAAATTCAGTCATTTATTCGCCCTCATTTTGTTCAAAACCTGTATATGACCTTATTCTGTGGAACACAAAAGAAGATATTTTGAGAAATGTGTCCAGTCAATGGGTGGCAGTTTTGTTTGGTTATCGACATTCTTCAAAATATCTTCTTTTGTGATCTGCTGAAGACAGTCATACAGGTTTGGTATAACATGAAGGTAAGTAAATGCTAGTGTTGTTTTTGGGGTGAATTATTTCTTAATTATGTTTAAATGTGCTTTGAATCTTATATGTCAGAATCTAATTCCAAGAGTCTGCATTAGTATGTATTATGCACGTATTTACTGTGGTGGTGTTTTGAACAGGACAACTCCATATGCAGTATACAGTCCAGAGACTTACGAGGGCCACTGGAGACAGCTGACTGTACGGACCTGCAGGACAAAGCAAACCATGGCCATTGTTTTCTTCAATCCACAGGTATTACGTTTTATCTGGTGGTTTTATTCGTCCACCTTAGATTATTGTTTTATTTTTTCTGAATATTACTATTCATTGTTCACAACCTAGAAACTCCAAGAGGAACTTGAGGAACTGAAAGGAAACCTGCGTCAGTATTTCACGGAAGGAGAGGGAAAAGAAAGTGGCATCACTTCCTTGTATTTTGTGAGGATGGGACAAAGGTGAGCTCAGTGAAACCAAGTTAGAATAAAAACACTTTCAGAGGAATTTAGAAAACTAGAATGAAAGGTAAAAATGATGTATTCATTTATTTGTATCAACCCAGGACATCTGCGGGTACAGAGGACCTTCCGTGCGAGCACGTGTCCGGTACTGAGTGGATTCACGAAGAGCTTCTTGGACTGAAGTTTCGCATATCTCCTCACTCATTCTTTCAGGTGAGTCTCCAGATATGGCACTATGGCCGTAAACAGTTGATATCCAGGTGTCTACTTTAGTTATATTTCCTTTTTGTATATTTCCAGTTATAGTAATAGCTTTCCTGTAGCTCAGTGGTTAGAGCGTGGCGCTTACAACACCAAGGTCATGGGTTCGATCCCAAGGATTGCACATAATTAGAAACAAATGTATAGTGTAAGGCAATGTAAGTCGCTGAAAGCGTCTGCCAAATGCGTAAATGTAATGTAAATGTCAATATTTCTAAATGTGAAGTTTGTAATTTCTACAGCACCAGACAGAATTGAAAAGCAATGATTGTTTCCAAACAGGTTTCAATTTAAAGATATTGCATCAGTAGTATATAATGATTTTGATCCTGGCAGACAAACACCCCTGCTGCTGAAGTTCTGTACTCTGCTGTGGGTGAATGGGCTCAGCTTGATCAGGACAGTACTGTGCTGGATGTGTGCTGTGGAACAGGAACCATCGGGATCTCTCTGGCAAAGGTGTGGCCTTTACTTCTAAAAAATAA
This sequence comes from Triplophysa siluroides, assembly GCA_006030095.1. Taxonomy (NCBI): domain Eukaryota; kingdom Metazoa; phylum Chordata; class Actinopteri; order Cypriniformes; family Nemacheilidae; genus Triplophysa; species Triplophysa siluroides. The sequence goes on along the minus strand of VCII01000101.1, from coordinate 5,206,462 downwards.
ACTGTTCTCAAAACAAGCGTTACCCTTTACCAATCACAGTATTGCCAGTAGAACTAATACTGTACCGTGTTCTCATGTCGGATAATTCAACATTTTATGTACTTTTTTGTTTTTAACAGAGGGTGAGGAAGGTGATTGGGATAGAGTTGTGTCCGGAGGCAGTGGAAGATGCTAAGGCTAACGCTGAAGCTAATGGTAGGACATTGACCTGAAAATTATCAGAAACATTGCGTCCATCAATGTCATTTCGCTTTTCCTGCATTTATTTAAATCTAATATGATCTTCTCCAACTTCAATGTACAAATACAGGACTGACCAATGTGGAATTCCACTGTGGGAAAGCCGAAGATGTATTCCCCACTATTCTAAATGGAGTCGTATCTCCCAATGTCACTGCAATTGTTGACCCTCCAAGAGCAGGGCTTCGTAAGTACAATACTCATTCTTTCTAAAAAAAGTCATGATTTTGCTTATTTTTCATACCATGACCAACCCTAATTGCTTTTACCAGATTCTAAAGTTATTCTAGCAATCAGAAAAGCTGAGCATCTGAAGAGGCTTGTCTATGTCGCCTGCAATGCCAAAGCAGCTATGAACAATTTTATAGAGTAAGTTTCTTTTCTGTTGAAAAAGTAAAAGTTTTGCTTTAGTGCCTAAATTAATCTTAAAATGTTTATTGCTTTTAAGTCTTTGCAGAGCTCCTTCGAACCGCGTGCGAGGAGCTGCCTTTCGTCCAATGAGAGCTATGGCTGTGGACCTCTTCCCTCAGACCATGCACTGCGAGACCATCCTGCTGTTTGAAAGAGTGGATTACAGAAAAGATGACATTTGACTGGATTACAACACTTAAAGCTCTGTCGCCTCGAAGTACATCAGCAAGACCTTTTCCAATACAGTATATCCAAATGGATAATGTTCACTTAGTGTTTTATTTGTGCAATGTACTGTTTTGCCTGTTTGATTTTATATAGGTTTCATTTTTCTCTCGTTTGAAGTAAAACATCAAAAGACATCAGTTTCTGGTCATGATTTTATTTGCATAAACAAATCACTGTGCATCAGCGATCATGTGGTACAGCATCACTTGCAGCTAAATCATCCGGTCAACGAGAATGACTAAAAGCACACAATTCTTCATAAAACGAATACACACTTGGCAAGACTGACAGGGCGAGTCACACTCTAAACATTAATGGGAAAAGCACATTCTGTAAGCACTTTGTCAGCAGAAGCCTTGTGCTCATGGAATAAAGACAATGCTTTCAGATGCAATACATATTCAGAAGCACAACAGCTAATATATGAATCACATTGACAGTGCACTGCAGTTTTGTTTAGTCTGTCTCAAGAAAACCACTATGCCCATTGTTTCTGGCGATGGAGTAAAACATTGAGTTCAAAAACCTTGGTTTCATATCTCAAGGCCAAACTACTTGTATCTACCTCTCCCAAAAGGAAATGCATTGGTCTTCTTCAAGCAGGGACTGTAGTTTAATCCAGCAATTATTGCATCTTTTTCATTAAAATTGTCCCAGATGTATGTTTATATATTTCATGAATAGCTATGCAACAGTATTCTATAAAAATGCATAAGACCGTTAAAGCTTTGGTACACACTGTTCTTCAAGCTATTGAAAATGATGACGCAGTCCGTTTTTGTTCGAGGTATGAAGTTACCATAGTTGTTTTCATAGACTGCGTGTGAAATGATTGTGGCAAAAACATTTAACACACCAAAGGGATACGCTCTGAATAAAAGGATTACAAAATCACTTCACACAATGGCACAAACCATACAGAATCGTCTAATACAGACACAAAAAGCACATGCTTAAAAGGCAATTTCTCTAAAATATGTAAGGAAGCAAGGGTCACTCCACAGCAATTATGTAACGTACAGCATCACAAATGTAGACTCAAGTGAGAGGTTTTCCCTTTCAAACACTTCTATTAACAGAAGCAGAAAAACTAAGGCAACATACACTATTCTGTCCCAACTAAAATGTACCAGCCAGTCTCTAAAGCAAGAGTTAAGATTATATCAAAGCATAACAAATGTAACACGCACTAACATCCTCCCTGATGTCTTGTTCCTCAACTACAGTACCTCAAACACTTGTGCTTCTTAAACAAGCAGAGCAACTAGTCAAATTGACCATCGGTTTGAATCACCCCTCAATTCAAATAATGTTGTACACTTCATACAAGCAAATAGTGCATTACTTAACAGCAGTTGAAGGGGACGTGTGCACACTAAATGCTTTAGAAAGAAATATTTCACGTCAATAAAGATGACCCTGTCCAATGAACAAAATGCACTTCAAAGTATATATAAACCCTAACTTTCCAGATAAAGGACTGCATGCTCTGCTAGTAAAAACACCCAAGACTGACCATTTCTGCATGCCACAGAGGCAAACACACGATCACAAAGAAATCCTTAAAAGGAATCATTGATTGTTGAAGTGGACACATAGCTTCTATATTTGTGAAATGTAGTAAATAGGAAAATAATTTATTTGCTCTTTATTTTAAAAATGGAGTAACAATTGTTTTTATTGACAACATCTAAAAGCCACAAACTTAAAAGCAAGCATCTGTAACACTTATTCAACATACATATTTACTGTTTACTTTGATTCATAGAAACTTTTTTGTCATCAGCCAAATCAAGTTATTAAATTTGCACTTGTCAGTGCAGAAGTGCATCTGGAGGTATTTTTGAATGCTTATTCTACTTTTCATAGTGTATGTATGACTGTTAGTAAACCTATAAATTATAGACATATTTGGGAGTTGCACTCATAATTCTGATAAAATGTAACTAGTATTGCCAAAAGTAATGGATCATTCAGTAATGGTGCATTAAACATTTGTTAAAACTATTACCATTGGTCAGTGCTATCTGCCATCATGGCAAGGGCGTGTTAAACGTCGACGGTACACAGAGGTTCACTGCCGGGTTGAGCTGACTCCATTATAGTCATTTTGGGCTTCTTTCTTGCTTCCTCCTGAAAGGAAAATAATATAAAAGGTAAAATGGGCCCCAAACTGTTATTCCCTAGATAATAAAATTAAGTAAACCACTTAAAGGGACAGTTTACCCAAAAATGTAAATTATTTTCATTTTAAATTTACTCACCCTCGAATTGTTCCATATCTGTACAAGTTTATTTGTTATGATGAACAGAGAAATATTTTTTGAAGAATGCTTGTAACCAAACAGTTCTTGGCCACCATTGACTACCACAATAGGAAAAGCTACAATGGTAGTCAAAATCCCCCCAAGAACTGTATGCTTTCCTACATCATTGATTTCTTTGTTCTGTTGAACACAAGATATTTTGGAGAAAGCAATTTTTCCTACTACGGTAGTCAATGGTGACCAAGAACTGTTTGGTTACAAGCATTCTTACAAATATTTTTTTTTCTGTGTTCATCAGAACAAAGAAATGTATACAGATTTGGAGCAACTTGAGGGTGAGTAAATGAAGACAGAATTACATTTTTTGGGTGAACTGTTCCTTTAAACGTTTGCATACATGTATAGAACGCATAATGTCTAGAAAGCTAATAAAATGATCTTGCGTTTCATTAATGGAGCGTAAACTTGTATCCGTACCCTATCTCGAGCTAGTTTCGTCATCTCCTCGCGTAGTTTGTTGAGGATGTGAAGGTTTGGCTTGTTCTTTTTGGCATACTGCTGAAGCTCAATCACACTCTTATCAGAGTTTTCCTGAAAAATGTGCAAATTTGTCAATGGCATGTCATAAAAACTTTGAAAGTTCAATTTAACAAGAATTCTGAGAAGTTAACAGGAAGATATGGTATAGATCAAAAAAGAGCGCCAACCTTTTTGACCATCTTATTGCTTTCTCTGCCGTACATACGCAACAGCGAGCCCCAGTTCTTCACATGAGGATGAAGCATTTGGAGAATCTTTTGTGATGCCAGCTGCTTCCCCACCCTCTTATTCTTACCTACAGAAAAAAAAAAAGTTACAGCGTTGGCTATGTGTTTGTATCGATGTATGGCTACTTGTCAACAGATGGGTCAGTGCTGCTGAAGCTTCAATCAGATTACAACGATAAAAACTTGGAAGTGTTTTTGATCCATTACATGCGTGCATACTCACACCAGCCTCGAACAGTGTGCTTCCCACATGTCATGACGTATTCACTCTTCTGGTTCTTTCCTGGGATCACTTCAAACTTTATGCTGGTGTCACCCATTCCATGGTTTCTATGGACCAGACAGCGACAGCCTTTCATTCAGACACATTTGACGAACCCACGATCTGCTGTATTATATTACTGGTGTAACCAATTACAGTCTACTCTCTACATCATGCCATACCTCTTAAGGCACTCATGAAGGATCTGATATGGTGAGAGTAAACCTGCTTTGTTGGTCAGCTCATACACCCTTGAATCTTCAATACTGATATGATTAAAATACTGTGGGAAAAGTAATGAAAACGTGACTTCACTTCACCAAGAAAATAATCAGGACAAATAAGATTTCTGCATTAAAGTTTTAATTATTTTTTTCCAACTAAATCAGGGAACACAAAAAAAGAGAGGTACCTCAAGTTCATCTCCTATAGGTTTCTCCTCAGATGTCTGTTTCACGAAGTCAGGAATGAGGATCTCCAGTGTTGCTCGAGCTGCCCGGGAGAAGGATGACAATGTAAACGCTTACTTAAACCAGTAAAGGAAGATTTTAAGTAATCTGTTATATAACAAATGTATTCTTGCTCATCTTAAAAGGATAGTTCACCTTTAGCGGCAACAACAATTATGTGACCCAAACTTTACTTCCGGTAGACCTCCGCAAAGAATCAATAACTGTGTAAGTTTTAATTTAATTCAATACAATTAAACTAATAAAATAATAATATAAATTGATTGTAGTGAAAATTATCAAATAAACAGTCATATAACCAAACATAGACCGGAGGTTAACTTCGGGCCAACTGTGTGTCCGATAAACCATCTATAGTTCTCTATACATCTATACCTTGTTACACAAGTTATATAGCATAATGGGTTATATTTTTTTAACATGCACTGCAACAGAATAGGGACCACGGCAGTCACATGTCCTCATCTCTTTTTATGTATTGAAACAGCTTAGACTACACGAGATTTGAACGAGGCATGAGGCTTGTGAAGATGTGAACTATCCCTTTTAAGACCAGAATGAAGATGGAGAAGGTACCAGCTTTATTCTTGGCAAGTTTTTTACTGCTTGCTGTTCCTGTGCCATATGTAACACCGTCTATAATGACTGATGCTCCGAAGGGTTCACTTGGGTTTTCTGGGAAAAGAAAACAACATTTTAATATAACTATAGAGCTAAATATTTATTCCCTTTATCATTAAATGATCCCCATCATAATCCAGGAAATGCATTTTCAAGACAATGGATCTTTTCATGGATCTTTTCACACAATCATGGATCTTTGCCTAATATAAAAACACTACAGCAATTTACCACCACAGGTTCTTTATCATAAAAACCCAAAATCCATTCAACCAAATCGCTATTGTACATTATTCCTATTAATAAAACCACAATTTTTCTTGCCGAGCAAGGCTTGTCCTACCATAGATCCACAACAACCAGCCTTAATAAACATTATGCCACACTTACCACATTCAAAAAAGTTGTAAACTGGACGCACTTTCAGCACTCTTTGCATATACTCGTGCAAAATGCAAACTTCAGATTTCCCATTGGGGTTGATGACAAACTCTGAAAGACAAACACAGTCAGTCTTGAGGAAACAAAAATATTTTGCACCATTTAATTCATGAATTAAATAATTCTCAGTTACCTTTCTTGGTGGGCGTATCCTGTACAGACAGTGTGATGAGCTTCTGATTGGCCGGTAGGATGGGCCTCTCGGATTCAGCTTGCTTTCTCTTCATGTCCCTGTTGAACTGCCTGCGCTCGGCCCACGTTCGAAACTTCTTCACAGTCACTTGCTCAAAATCAAAGCACTTCTCTAGGTAGCTTCTGAACTCCTCAATTTCTGGGTTAAAATTCACCAAAAAAAAAATCAACATGCAGTGACTCACTATGCATTTAGGAAAGGTGTTTAACAGTACAATACAGTCTCATTATCTTACCAACAGACTCATCTTTGCAAATCTCCACCTTGGCTCTGACCTGGCCCAGAGCTCCCTGTGCAGCATCACAGCCATGACTGTCCTTCCTGGCTGAAGATGCTCCTGGCTCCATGAGGTGGACATCTGGAACCTCTAATGTTGGCTCTTCTGTGGCAGTAGAGTCGGGCTCATCGGCTCTCTCAAGTGAAACGTTCTCTTCCACTGGTTTCACCGGAGACACCTCTGCGTTTGGAGTCACCTCTCCGTTATGTTCCCTTTCCTCATGTTCCTTCATTTTTTTGTAGTGCAAGCAGGGAATGCTATTGGTTGGTGGGTCATGTTTCTGGTAGTGAGAAAGATGAGGTAATTTAATGAATGTAGCAATTATGCGACAAAAGAAATTCCATCATGAAACTCTCAGATGTAAGATCTAATGGTTTACCCTAATGCTTCCTGTTCCAAGGAAGTAAGGTCTAGACCAGGTCACAACTCTGGTTTCCCGGTGGAGGTAGACTGGAATGCCAGAGTTATGGAATGTCATGATCCATCCATCAGGTAATGGCTCAGTGGGCGGGCGTCCACGACCTGCAGAAAACACAAAAGTCTAACCATCATGGGTGCCTGCTTTGGCGTATAAGCCACTTTTGAACATATAACGGTCTTCTTCATTTCTGAATGCCCTTTAGACTCTATAACAAGGGTTTCTGGGACTCACTCTTAAGAACGGTTTTAATTTTGGTCATCATGGGCTGAACTCCTGTCTCCCCATCTGAATTGTGATCACTGTCTCCAGTGTACCTGTCTTCAGCCAGACGTCTTTTCTTGGGCATGGGCATACCTTCCTCCAGCAGGGCATCTACATCATTGTCGAAGTCCTCCTGGAAGAGCAGCTGGTTTAGTAACTGGCACTTCAACTACATGTGCAACGAGAAGCCGATTTGAATCAAGCCCACTTTGTGTGCTGTAATTCAAATGTTCTTTTTAAATGGACCACCTCTTGACACTCCAGGATCCCTTTTGTGACCAAACGACGTGTGCTATATTTGTAGTGATGTTTTAGAATGATGAACATTTAGCTTTAAATAGCTTGCAACATCAGCAGAAATACAACACGACCAAAACCTAACGTCATGATGACATGATGCAGTTCTTTTACCTCATATGAGTAACTCAGGTCCTCCTCGTGCACTTGCTCCTGTTGAACAATCATCTCAGACCTGAAACCGCTCGGCTCTCCATCTTCCGCTTCCAGAAAGTTCTCACTGAAATCTTCCAAGTCATCTAGCACGGCAAATTCAACCTTGTTCTCCTGCTCGGCCTCCATCTCGACACTGTTTCTGGCTAAACTTAGAGCTTTGAAGCTCTGGCCTGAGCCACTTGGCAGACTACCCTGCTCTAAACAATCATGCAGTTCACCATTCAGGCTCTCTAGGATCTGATTATCGCCAACCTGCCCCAAACCAGTGTACAACACCTTTCTGTCCTTGCTTTTACTGGTGTCATTGAAACTAACACTGATCTTTACGTCTTTGAGAAGCATGAGATCAGGTAGGAACTTGGTCACCAGTGGAGCGTGGCGAGCGGTTCTAGGGCACCTGCCCATGGGGTCAGGGTTATCTGATGGGCAGCTACTAAAAGTCAACGTACGCTTGTTGAGGAGGAGCTTTTCATCCCCGTCCACTGCTGGGGTGTGTTGGTGTCCATCACCACCAGAGCTAACGTCCATTTCCTCTGCGTCACTGGACGTTTGCAGGGGAGGTGGTGGAGGCGCGTTAAAGAAATCGTTTTCTGCCAATACTGATTCCGGTGGCTCCAAGGGGAGGGGAGGTAAAAACTCATTCACATCCATAATGAATTTCTAATTAAAAAAACTATATCGAACACTATAAGAGAATGCAACTGGGAAGGGATCTGCCCAAGTATAACTTTTAAGCTAAAAAAATTGCAGCCCTACCACATGCACGAGTTCATAACACAGCTCAACACATCTATTTAATAATATTCATGTACATGGTTGAATATGCTAAGCTGACTACATTGTTCTTTTCATTAATGTAGACAGCTTTTTAGAAATCACTGTCTCAATTATTGGAAATCACAATGCATTCAGCTTAAACGTTGCCCACATCTAAGCACTGTCCATCCTGGGACGCCAAATCTTCTGCCAGACCTAAAAAAGAAAAAAGACAGTTATTCAAATACCAGAAATACCATAAGATGCATGTTAATGCATTGACATTTTGCGCATGAAGCGTCTTCAAATCAAAATCTTTCAACCTTTTCGCCAAGTGTCTGAATAAACTTCACGTAGTAAAAAAGTGGTCGTAATACGCGAGATAAATGACAATATCGAGCCTAACTTAATTTACATTATGCTTTCCTAAAATAACAGTCAACCGTACCAATGATAAACCCCACAAGGCCCTTGCTAATTGGTGGCTAGCAAAACTTCGTAAAAAATATGGTTACGTTTAATCACATGCGTGTTAAAAACAACTATTTGCTGTAGCAGTTTTGGTTTATAAAGCGATAACATTTGAGGCTTGTTTATTCCACATACATCGGTCAATATATCCCTCGATTAATCAGTCGGTGCTAGCCATTAAGGGCCGTATGGTAACTTAACTTAACCCACCGTTTTAACTTGTCCGAGTGATAATCGGCTACACGACGAGATGAGTACATCAGTTAATAGCTGCACCCTATTTCTACTCACCTAACTACACAAATGCTTTTCTGTAGACCTCGTGAAATCATACGACTGTTCTGTTCATTGGATTCAGATGGCCGTCTCCTTTCTCCGCCATCTTCCCGGCACCAGCAGGCAGCATCTGTGTGGCTGTGGATGTGTAGTGTGAACACGCCCCTCGCAGCTCTCAGTCGGTGCCTACACACATGTGATTGGACCAAGAGCAACGTGCCTGATTCGTTTCAGATGTGCCTACATTGCAGTTAGGATTTTGTTTGTTGTTTGGCTTGTACAATAAAATCTTATAGAAGACCAAATAGTGCGGTAAATTGTCTCTGAAGTCCTTTTGGATATTGTAAAGATATGACAATGCTAAATTAATAATGCATGTTCTCCGAGTTTAGATGTGCTGGTGCATGATACGTTTTCAACGCAAGACAAGTCGTGAGTATGTGATCCGACAGGGGGCAGTAGCTAGTCTTTTTCTAGGAATATCAACAGCTAAAGAAGAACTCCCTCAACGTCGTGTGATGACGTTTCACGAGTAACGTCAGAGGAAGTTATTCCAGTAAATTCGCGTTAACTAACACAAGTTAAAATCTTACAGGCTTTATCCGTCCGAGCCATAGAAACAAATATATTTATATCGAAGCCTTGACATTTTCCCACCAGCATGATGATGATGATGATGGACGAGGACCAGCCCAAGACATTGTAAGTGCTGTGGTAGTTTAGTCGGCCGCTTAAGGAAACGAAACTCGTGTTTAAACACGTTTATCGGAGCGGCGCTATGATCTAGTGCGCCACACTTAACATAATCTGATCGAGAATATGAGCCTGTTTATCATTCTTTGTGTGATTTCATATTAAATGTAAAAATGGCGTCCATGCTTTCAGTCCCTATTGCCCAAGCCGGTTACACAACACCAAACTGGGGCAGCGGAACCGACCCCATTAGGGATGGCTCCGAACAATAGTGTGTTTTCCAAACTAACGTGATTTTTTTTATTTATTGAGTTAAACCCACAAGAATGATATGTTCGGATTAGAAGTAGCGTTTACTGCAGCGCCAGTAGGCAAGCTATTTCCGTTTGTAGCTTTGGGCTGCTATAGCCCGGTGAGCTAATGATTAAAAAGAACATTTAATGTTGCGATATCCTTCATGGGATCCTTATCAGTATTTCCCCTGTTGCAAGAGATGTTGATTCAGAAAGACTTTGTGTTTGCAGTGAGTGGTTATGCTCTTAGATGAGCTTTAGGATCGCGTTAGCTGCTGGCTAACGTGCGCTGAAAACGTGGCAGAAATGAATTCCGCGGAACCCGCTGCTGGCGTGAAAGATGGAGAAAAACGCAACGCACTATGACAGGGTTTCAGCTTCCTGGTCTTTTCTGTGATTTCTAGGTATGTCGGGAACCTCTCCAGAGACGTTACGGAGGCCCTCATCCTGCAAGTGTTCTCCCAGATCGGTCCCTGCAAAAGCTGTAAAATGATCATTGATGTGAGTTTTAAAGCGCACGGTTTCCTTAACATTTTTCTGCATACAGTTAAGGGGATCAGAGTTTAATCCACATGTGTTTTTCAGACGGCTGGAAACGACCCGTACTGCTTTGTGGAGTTCTATGAGAACAGACACGCTGCTGCAGCACTGGCTGCCATGAATGGCAGGAAGATCTTAGGAAAGGTAAGATGTGTACCCGCACATTGAAGTACACCTACATGAGTTAAATGGATATGGGATGAAATGAAGCTATAGGTCCTAAACATGGATATAGTAGTAGTTACTGTGTGTTTACAGGTAAGTTTTTCTTGCACATTATTTTGAAACCATTCTTATCAACCTTTTGATAGATGCAAATCTTTATTTATTCCAAAGATTTTTGCATCTAGGAGTAGCCGTAAAGCTTAACCCTGCTGCTGGAGGTCTACCTGCCCTCCAGAGTTTAGTTTTAACCTTGCTCCAACACACCTGCTTTATGTAATCCTACGCAGCTGGATAAGCTGGTTCGGGTGTGTTTAATGGGAGATCTAACTAATTATAAATGTTGTGTCCCAATTTGCCTTCAAGTAAATATCGTAAATCAGATTCGAGCTTGTAGTGCACAGGGAAAAATACCTGGAAGTAGCGTAAGACAAAACAATGGAAAATGTAACCTCCGGTTTTCCAAGGGGCATTTATTTTTATTTCAATACAACATTCATCTATACAACATATGTGGCCTATATAAAAAAAAATGTTTTAATAAGTTCCATAGTCTTTAAAATGATTGAAATGTAAAACTGAAATACCATTGCAAATTCATTCATTACCATTGGCATTAGATTTGCTTTCCACATATGTTGGTTAATCTATATGCTTTGTATGACATTACCACCTGTGTATCATAGTTTCCTACTCGTAAATACTCAAATGGGTTGTTCATGCCCTCTGAACTTACAATATTTCATACTCCAACAGTAAGTACCGTTTTTGTTTAAATGAAAGCATATATATTTCATTGTATACATATTTCTAATGTAATGTTTACGACGTGGTAAATTTGTTTATTTTTGAGTTGTGTATCAGCACTTTGTATTTTAACCAGAAATAGTGTAGGACTTGGGTACTTTAAGGATACTTATTTCTACATGCTACTGATATAAATTCTGTAAAGGATGGGTGGTAAAATTGGGATGCAGTGTGATCCTGTGTTTGAATTAGCACCCTATAGCTTTGTATAGTACACTATTGGAGGGATAGTCATTTTTAGCACGATCCGAAACCACAGTTAGCATTATCGAGTGCACTCATTTAATCCCATGATGCACAATCGTTGACGTACAATCGATGTACACTCGACAGCTTGCCACTACATTCCTTCCATTACTCTGAATGAAGTCCTCTGTCTGGCCCGCTGCGCACTTCCAATAGTGAATGAGGGTATGGGGGTGATTTCAGACACAGCCTGGACTGAGGAAGGTAGCCGTGCAGGAGCAGGATTGGCTACCCTGGATGTAACGGTCTCAAAGGTTTTTTTCTTTGTATAATAATAGGGGCTGTCAAAGGAATTTAAACTGTAGGACAAAGCAAAACGTATTTACCTATGAATGTGCATATGTACTAGTACACGGATTATGGTATATATTATTTCTGTAATCTCGTAAAGGAATCTACCTTTGAGCATGTCTAAAGCTTTTGTATGTCCATTGTAATGCCACATGATTCCACCATGTCACAAAACCGTGCTCCGGTCATCCATCGCTTGGGTTCAAGTTGAACATTCTTATTTTCAGTCCCTTGTCCTCCACTTAACATCTAGCCTTGCTTTATCATCGTTTGCACCTATACCAGGCCTTCAGCTTTAGAAAAGCCTTGGAGAAAATATATTCAGTGCAAATATTTTATCCTCAACAGGTAATGAAGGACCATTTGAGGAGTAATACAAGTTGATAATGTCACTCTGTTGTAAGTCTCTTGCTATTTAGACTTTTTTTTACTATGTAGAAAATAATTTCGGAATCTGGTTTGCTTTAATAGTCACTATTCTTATTTGAATTAGAACATGAGTGATCGCAGTTTTATTGTTTTGTGAGATTATTGCTTCTGCGTTTGGAGACACCTCATAAAATGCGGCTAAAATGCAGGTGACTGTTGTTTTTGTGTTTTTCTCACTCTTCCATGTTTCTGCTCTGCTGTTTCTCACAGGATATGAAAGTTAACTGGGCCTCGACGCCAAGCAGTCAGAAGAAAGACACAAGCAGTAAGTGTCCTGTCAAAAAGGATTTTAGTTTGATTTATGCATGGATTTTATTAATGAATGTGTGCTTGCCTCACCGTGTATAATGTGGGTTATTTCTCTCATGCTGAGTGGTTTAACATTCCCTTAATGTCTTCCCTTCAAATTATTATTGTAGATCATTTCCATGTGTTTGTTGGTGACCTGAGTCCAGAAATCTCGACAGATGATGTCAGAGCAGCCTTTGCTCCATTTGGAAAGATATCGTAAGTGGCACAATTTGATCAAGTGTTTCAAAATCTCTGAAAAAAAGCTGTATTTTAACGCAACATTTGTTTTTGGTACATTCAGTGATGCTCGTGTGGTGAAGGATCTGGCTACAGGAAAATCTAAAGGATATGGTTTTATCTCCTTCATTAATAAATGGGTGAGAGTTTGCATATGGCCATAGTGACAGTTATAATTGTGACATCATTGAATGTGCTTTTATTTTTTTATTATTTACATTGTGTGTTGTTGTCTCTCATAGGATGCAGAGAGTGCCATTCAGCAAATGAACGGCCAATGGCTAGGTGGAAGACAGATCAGAACAAACTGGGCCACAAGGAAGCCATCCGCTCCCAAACCAAATAATGAAAGTAAGTCGGTTTAACTGGAATTGATTAGTTTAATGTCATAATCATGTTTCATTTAGTAGGTAGGAAGTATCAGTAATGATATAGTCAGAACATTTCTAGCGATCTGTTCTTTAGAAAAGACGTTGAGAATTTTGGATAAAATATAAATGTTGTCTGTCCTCTTTTGCAGCCAGCAGCAAACACTTGTCCTATGAGGAGGTTCTGAACCAGTCAAGTCCAAGTAACTGCACTGTGTATTGTGGTGGAATTGCTTCTGGCCTTTCAGGTTTGTATAAATGTTTCCTTTTATCCAAAGGAACCCCATATGCGATCTGAAAGATCTAAGTGCGTTTTTCTCCTCTGCTGTAGATCAGCTGATGAGACAGACTTTCTCCCCATTCGGGCAGATAATGGAGATCAGGGTCTTCCCAGAAAAAGGCTACTCATTTGTGAGGTATGAAATACTAGTTGTCTGACTCAAAACTATTCTTGTGCCATTTATCGTGTGGAAAAATGCATGTTGCTTCCTCTTTGCCAGGTTTGACTCTCACGAGGGTGCCGCTCATGCCATAGTGTCCGTAAATGGGACCTGCATTGAGGGCCACACGGTGAAATGCTACTGGGGCAAAGAAACCGCTGATATGAGATCCATGCAACAGATGCAGATGCCCCAGGTATCACTTTACCTTGATTGGCACCTCTCATGCGTTTACTGTGCCCTCTTTCATGTGACGGGAACCTCCTAACTGTCTCTTTTTCCATGCTACAGCAGAATAAACCGACTTATGCGGCCCAGCCTTACGGACAATGGGGCCAGTCATACGGCAACGGTCAGCAGATGGGTCAGTACATGCCCAACGGTTGGCAGGTGCCCACTTACGGCGTCTACGGCCAGGCCTGGAATCAGCAGGGATATAAATAAGTACAAACGTGGCTGTTATGTGCCCTCAGTCCAATCATTAAACCCCGCTTCAGTGTGGCATCTGCCCAATGGGACTCACCATTTCAGAGGTTGTTGAAAGGGCTGCATTCAGCCCACTGTACATTATACTCAGACCATTAATCTGAAAGGAATCCTGTCTTGTCTTTTTTTTTGCCCCAGGACTATTTTGGTCATTTTCTTTTTTTAAGTACCGCATTTCGGGGGCTTTAATTGTCTAGTTTTGAAACGGATTAAATGTGTTTTGCAGGCTCAGTTTAGCTCACACCTTCAAGTGTTTAGGAATTTTGAGGTCTAACATACTGCACTCTTTATATGCTGTTTTCTTTAAGAACTTTTATTTTTGTTCTGTCATTATGGCTATGCTTTATTTTTACAAGAAAGGTTTCAAGAATTGAGACGTCTGATCATGTTAATTGAATATAGAAAGTATTTTATCTTGTAACACCTATTGATAAAAAGTATTCTGCATATAGACAAGATTCTCCTGTGGCCCTTGAGCTATACCTGAGGTTTCAGGAACGTCTTTGTTCTGAAGTTCTGGACACAATTACTAAAGCTTTTAGCAAATTGAATTAACACAGGTGCAGGAGACCCATGTTTTTTTCCCTTCATCTAAATGTTATACTATTCGTTTTGTAACACGGAATACTTAATTGTTTAGCTCAATTTTTAAGACTTAATTTCCTGTTTTTACAAAATCATGTTTGCGTGGATCCTTTGAGGGTGTGACAGCACACAGGTTAATCGGAGGTCATGGGAGTGCTGTAGCATCTATGTAAAGATTTTTGTAATTCTGTAAAATGAGGTTGTGAATTATTTCTTGAAATCTTGTAAATTCAGGGTTTGTTGAACATCTGTAATGTTGCATGGACATTCTGAGCTCTGTTCTTGTTACAATCTCTTGTAAACATAAAATCTAAGATTGTCATTAGTTACCGGGATGTTATTTCAATACCCACATACTGTATTCTCTCAAGAATCAATGTTGATTTGACAAGCCAAAGACAACAAAAATGAACTGAGAACTTGCATGCTTCCACCTTTCTGTAATGAGATGGCGATTGTTAAGTCCGTGTATGCGTTGTTAGAGGTAATATGAAAAGGTGCAGTAATGTGAGATAATCCTGGAATTCAGCCACGTGCTCTCAATTTGCTTGCATACCCAAATTTTCTCTCTTTCTCTACTTTTACAAAAGTCGCAAGCATTGTTTTTCATGTCATGTAAAATTATCAAAATAATTATTTAATGTCACTGCTTATGTTCTTTAAGTTTTTTTTTTAATTTGTAAAAAGTTGGAGAGGTATGTTATTTTGACACCCCGATTATATGCTTCCAACTATTGTTGTTCCACTTACTCTATTCCATATGTAAAAACTTAACCTTTCAAAACTGATTTGTTGTCTTGAGTGTTAAATTATTTTACTTGCCAATGATGTTTCTTTAAATGTTCTTTTAGATAAAGAGGCCACAGTTCACCCAATGAAACGTACTGCTTTGTCCATACAGCAGTAAAAGTGGTCTCTGGGCACACGTGTGCTGTCTTGCATTGCTTAGTTAATGTTTGTAGCAATCAGGCAGCAATAGGTCTCTATTCTCCTTTAGAAGTAAAACTATTCATACTCATAAATGATGATGTCCTGCAGAATTTTACAGTCGGTAATGAGGTCTTAAGTGAGAAGTCATGTTTAACACATTTATACAAGGCTTATCGAAACATCAAGACTGGAGCATTCATTTGGTTATCAGTGCTTCGGATTAATACTAAACTGTACTAATTACTATTGAATAAATGTCACATAAGTCACAGTTTTAGGTGTATATCAGTGAAAGGACCATGTTTTTCTAAAGGTATGAGGCAACAGTGTCCATCTCATGGTCTGACTTCAGATCTCAGTGATGATTTAAGATCTTAAGTTTCAGATGACAGTCAGTGAGCTCCTAGAAGTGGTTAGAGGGTGGCCCTGTAAAATCAAGGTCATGGGTTCGACCCAGGGATTGCACATGCTCAGAAACAAAACAAAGAAATGAATAGTATAGTGATATGTTAGTTGGTTTGGATAAAAGCATCTGCCAAATGCATACGTGTAAATGCTAATAACATGAAGACATTGAGAATGTTTTTGTGATTTGCCTTCTTTTTTTTAAATAAACAAATAACTTCCAAGAAATAATTTAGTCAACAGGACTGTATGTTAGATGGACCCTCTCCATCCATAGCTAAAATATCATAAAACGCTCAAAAAAGAAACTGAGAAAATTTACTTTTGTTTTCACATGACCTTCAAAAGAACAAGATGAAACCTTCTGCTCTAAACATGTCTTGTGGAACCTTTGAAGGTTTTCAGAGGTGATGACAAATGCAATTTTTCAATGTTTTAGGCAGTTTTATTCATGTTTTATTTTTTTTCGTTTTAAATTGGCAGTTAGCTTAATGTGCTGGGCACTTTGCTTGATAATAATATGTATTTTAAAGTTAATATTTATGCATTTTTATCATAATTGAATGGCTGTGTCCGAAATCGCCCACTGTACCCCCATTCACTATTCCATACATTAGTTCTCTAATATAGTTCACTTTAAGGAGCGGGTGAACACGAGTGAGTAAATTCGGACACTCGGTGCAATGGAAACGCTGCGGGCGCCATCTTCTGCCGAGACGCGGGAATTCATTCAGCGCGAGCATCACGATAGATGGGGTCTCTGCAGGTCGGAGAAATGGGCGTGCCGAAAGGTTTCCCGTTGATCAAAGGTGCTCTTCCTTGACAACTGAGTTGACCAATCAGCGTCAACTACACACATATGTCTTTTTTTTAAAACAGGATAAAAACATAAGCCCTTAAAACCTAAACAAAAATTCAGATAAGTTTGTATTTTTTCTAAATTGCTTAAGAACAATTCACAGAAGGCCACTAAACAGTTCTTACTCTTTTAGAAGCAGGGGGGTATTCCAGAAAGCTGGCTATGGGACATACCCGGGTAAATGTAATGGTAGGTTAGCTGATAACCTCATCAATTTTCGGTTCCAAAAACGGAGGTAAATTTCTGGGTATGCAAGTAACCATAGCAACTCACTTTCTTAAGATAACCTGCTCTGGAGCAGGTTGTGTTCCAGGGTTAGTTCATTTCAAGGAAATGTTACTACGCTTAGGGGGTTGTCTGCGCATGCGTGCACTTTTGATGACTGTCAAGTGGGAGTGTAAACACAGATTACGTAGCCTATTATATATTATCATTTTATAGTATTACTATAATTACATTTCCAGTCACACCCATTGCGATTGAGCATTCACAGCTGATTTGATGCTCATTTTATAATTTGTGACCTTTTCAAAATAAAAGAATCTTTAAATAACATAATGTGAGCTGTTCTTAATTAATTTAAGGCTTTATGTGTTTACATTGAATACTGTACATACTTTTAATTAGGTTTATTTTTTAATCTCCAAATATGATTGGATGCATAAATAAAACGCACACCTTACGATTCTTGTAACTTCATAACAATCTAACAATCTCAGGGCAGTTGTGGTGTAATGGTTTGAGAGATAGATTTATAACCCAAAGGTTGCACGTCTGGTAGGCCTGATTCCCAGGATAAGTTTAATTATAGGTTATCACCTATGGCATATTGTTTGCAGATTTAATGTCCCTTTATCCCTTTAATTCAGATACATAATAAATTACATTAAAATACTTTATTTCTTAGTAATGTTTTTCTGATCCTCAGCCTTCTCTACGGTATTGAAAGGCCTTTCTCCAAATTACAATTTGTTAATGGTCTATGGTCCTAACATTTTAAACCTCTACCTATGTCACAGCAGACCTTCAGCCAAAGTCAGTTTTCAGAAAAACAAATAAAGGTTGATTTTATGAAAGTGAAATTAGAGCCAGCGGGCGGTTCTAGGTGCATTTTCTGACATCAAGCTGTTCTTGGCGGCACTGACAACCCAATGATCACAGGGAACTCACACCTCATAACACGTCAAGGCCAATTATAAAATAGGCACTTATTATGATGCATCATGGGATTGAATGAGTGCGTTCAATAATGTCCACTATGAATTCGGACACACACAATGGATGTCCCTTCAAATAGTGCACTATATTAGCCTACTGTTTGGGTTACATTGGTCAATATCCTACTGACACCCAGCGGCGTATCCACCTTTTTCGCAATGCGTGAAATTACCCATTATGCCTCCGCTTCCAGTTCGCCGCTTGATCCCAATAGTTTTAGGCATTACTGAGTTAGCTTGAAAGCTTTTAAACGGACGTTATAATACATTAATGTAATTTAAAACAGCATAATGTCAAAGAGCCGTGTCTAAATTATTTCACAGGGGTCCACGGGCATGAGTTTTTAACCTAGACTGTAAAAAACAACCATAAGAAGTTGGACAGCTACATCTACTGGGATGATGACATTAAACTACAGCCAGCAGGCACATTTGATATCGTCTTATATTTGTAGACGGCCAAGAGCTATCAATTAATAAAAACACTTTACTCAGCGTTAACATTGGACAAAATCTTTGCCATAACCATCAATAGTTCAAATTTCTAAAATGGAGGTTGCTGAGGACAGTGTTCTTAACATGGGATTCATAATCTAACAGGAAGATTTTGATACCCACACCAGATATAAATAAACCTGATCACATCGCGTAGGATCTCTTATGAAATAACGCAGTATTGGAGACATCTGGATGATTCAGTGTTTCAGTTGACCACTCCTTCTTAAAGAAACACCTATATGTGGCTGCTCTACTTAATCCTTCTCTTTTTCCCTGTTTCCAGTGGGTTCTCCACTGTCTCCTCTATGGTTTCCTCCACAGTCTCTTCCACAGACTCATCCTCTACTGACACCCTAGCTGTCTCCTCCACTGCTTCCTCATCTGACCTATGGGCACCTTTTTAGGGTGCCGATCCTTCAGAGCGAAGCACGAAAGAATGCTCATTTGCCTCTTCCCTGACATCTTTGAAATAGAAAAATGCAATAATTAATTCGTCTATTTCAAAGATGTCAGGGAAGAGGCAAATGGCAAATTAATATTCCATAACAATCTGGAATATTTTTTGTTTTTTGTTTTCTTTTTTTTTTCTTTTTCTTTCCTTCTGAATAGAAACCAATACTAAACAAGTGTCAGAATGTGCATTTTTATTAAAACTGTACCATTTTTCTTTACAGTGAATTAGATATATCAAAATATATCTCATCCATCCTTACATCAATAACAGATTCTTTCCCTTACATGTTCTCACAAATGATAGTTTTCTATGGAGGATAAGAAAGGATTTTAATAAAGTGTGTAAATAAAGTGCATGAATAAAGAAATTAATAAATACAGACAAATGCAGAAATTAAGTGATAAAGGTAATGAACAATTAATTTAGACATGCAGCCATTCCTACCCAAAACTGCTCCAGGCAGGGTTCGAATTGATGATCAGTCTGACTTTGACAAGAGAGTCTGAAACATTAACAAGTGTCATATACACCTTGATGTCTCATACTCATCACTAGAGCACTGTAGCGGAGTGAGACCATGAGAATTGTTTTAAAAATTCTGTTGTTTCATTCATTTATTCCTTCATTTATTGATTAATTTGTTTGTTTATTGTTAAATGTATCTTATATCAATTTAAACTTAAGTAATTTACACATTAAAGCACATTAGTAAATCTACTGTATGCAGAGCGGAAAGTGTTCCTCGCTTTCTGCCGCCATGTTGCTTTTTCTTTTTGCCGTTGCCATGGTGAATCGTAATATCGGCGCTCCATTGATCACGGCTTGTCGTAGTTGTGGTGCAAGCGCTTAACTCAAGGTAAGTCTACTCAGAGTTGATAGAACTAACTCAAATCAGCTGTTCTGAAACCCAAAACAGTTTCGCATCTCGGTGTAAAACAACTCAAGTTCACATTTTAACTTGGTGTTGGTTGAACCCCTTTATTGAAACGGGCCCCTGGTCATGTACTGCTTCATGTGACTTGGTTGGCTCAGTTATGTAACTTGTACATTATGATGCGTTCTGGCTTCAAAGAGCCAGCACTTTGTATGTCTTGTCTGCTATGCAGCTTTTAACTTCTCATAAAATGCATTTGCTGTTGCTGGTTAGCTGGTTGTCTTGGAAGTTGCAAAAAAAATCTCCCACTTCAGATGTAGGCAAACTCTTCTGTTTGGGTGTAATGTACCTTCAAAACACCGCTGTCTGTACAACCATGGTTTGCCACTAGATGGAGAACTTGTCCGGTACATTAATAGGGTCTTAAAATATGAACGCTTTCAGAATAAAACACATGGCAAATAACCACACTTCCTCAGTTATGTTGATAAGTCCAGAATATGTTGTAGTAATACATTCTTCACTATTTGTCTCTAGTGGAACTAATTCTGAAGTGTGTAGTAAATGAGTGACTGACGTTTGTGCGTAGGAGAGAGAGAGCGCGAGCGAGCAAGGTGTCTTTGCTTTGAAACTTCATTTGTCAGACTGTCAGTGCCATAGTGATGGTATAGTGTGTGCGCGCGCGCGTGTGTTGCTGAGAACAAGGTGTCTTTAGCTCAAGCCATCATTAGTCAGTGTGTCAGAGCAGTGGTGTGGAATAGAGGGCTGGATTGACAGGCTGATAAATGAGGGCAGCCTATCTCTCAACAGCACTGCTAAAAACAGAGAGAGAATAGATGTGAGAGAGAAATGTCAGCAGATGAGTTACTGAGCAGATCAAAACTGACATAAATCAAATCTGTTCGTGACTTGCTCCATCTTCTCTCTCGCTCTCCAACTGCAGCTCTAATAACTCGTCTCAATACATCATATCAGACAACAATGAGAAAATTTGTTAGATAGATCTTGCCTAATGTCTTGTACTATCTAGGTAAATAATCTGTTTGTGTATAGCACTTTGTGTATATCTATGATTGCTGGATGCTCAGCTACATTATGTGTGATGTGTCTTCATTGTTTGCTTGTATGTAGGGCTGTCACAGTTATTAAATAATCCTCTGATCGTTTTTTTTTCTGACCTATTGCGCACCTTTAGAAGACATAAGGGGGATCTGTTCTACCTGCAGCACCCCTTCATCCAACATCTTTGCTCTGCACTTACTGCTGCATTGATACATATCAACTTTGTGAATGAGCTTTAGTTTAGGTGCTTTGGACTTTTCTGTAATAGTTGTGTTTATTTTACAGAAATTTCATTAAGATTTTTTTCTTTGTTGAATAAATGAATATTTAAACACGATGAGATAGTCCACTATGAATGATGTAAACATTGTGGTCAGGTTTCATTTTTTTCATGTAATTTTTGGAGGATCTATTCTATTGTCAGAAATGCAATATTAACTATGTCTTCAGTGGTGTATAAGATCTTGCATAATGAATCGTTATGTTTTTATTTCCTTAGAATGAGCTGTTTCTATCTACATACACCACGGGTCCCTTTGCATGAAATTCACCATGTTGTTTCTACAGTATCCATAAACAGACAAACTGCCCCACAGAGCGCGTTTCGTAAATAGATTATGTCCTTCAGCAAAGAAGCAAAAACCTGGCAACATCTTACTTTTGTGTCAGCCACCTTAGTGCTATGAAATGGAGGGGTGGAGTGAGCCGTTGGTTATAATTCGCACCCTCACCGCTAGATGTCACTAAATTTCATACACTGGACCTTTTTAATTTAAAAAAAAATTGTTTAACATTTTGATTTGGTTACAAATGTTCTGTTGGTTGATCAATGTATAAAAACTGAAACAAGAAGTTGTTATGGACCAGCATAGTTTATGTAGGGCTGCCCGATTATGAAAAAAATTGGAAATTGTCGATTATTCACCTCAATATTGTAATTGCAATTATTATTGTCGCTTAATAGATTTACTTTGAAGCTTTGTAATGTTTTATAACTTTCTGTAAAACTTTCTATAAACATCCAAAGCTAAATAATATAATGTAAATAACACATAATTATGGGAGTTATGTTCTTAGTTAGAAATTTAAAACGAATGGCAAAAGGACACATTAACATATTCATTATCTGATTCGCCACTGTATTCTGTGCACAAACACACTGCTGAAACGCACAGAAATGAGCGCAAATAGACAGCTATAATTGATTTTGCTATCGCCGATTATGTAATTGTTTCACCTGTAATGGGGTCTATGCATGTGTGACTTCTGCGTTTCACGGTCAGAACCCTCGGCAGTTTCCGACTTAAAGCAGAGAGAAATGGAAAAATGAGATGAATAGTTAAATTTAGCAGATGCTGTATATTGCAACACACAGCAGTGGTATATAGAAGTGCTGTTCTACCATATTTGAATGGTATAACGAAATGATAACTTATGAAAGTATCATTTAAATTATGGTAGAACAGCACTTCTATATACCACTGCTGTGTGTCGCAATATACAGCATCTGCTAAATTTAACAATTCATCTAATTTTTCCATTTCTCTCTGCTTTAAGTCTCCCAAACCGGAAACTGCCGAGGGTTCTGACCGTGAAACGTGGAAGTCACACATGCATGTAATCCCGATTCGTTTTTCGATGAATTGTGCAGCCCTAAATTTACGTCTTCCGAAGCAGTCCATACTGCAATTTACAATTATAAAATGATTAAATAAAAAAATCACAATAATTTGGGCAATCACTTTGCTGTGTGATTTATTCCTAAATGAATGACCATAATCTGCAACAAATATCTTACACGATTAATCGTCAGCAAGATCGTGGCAGCACAACTTGTATGTACACGATTTCACTACCCAGAATGAATATCAAAACGAAATGCATACGCCTATAGATATCCTGTGGTCCTTGAGCGCCTGTTGTAATTTTATAACACACTTTTGTATTTTCTTGAGCGCTGCACGTTCAGAACACTGCACTCCAAACATACACTATAAAACAACAGTACTGGAATGAGTAAGAAAATAGATTAAAGAAAAATGGAGATGAAGAGGCGGCTCTGTCCATGTACATGTGGTTCCTCTCCATGTAGCGGTGAGTTTGAGGACTGAATCTGCACATGTGTGACAGCTCACAGCAGAGGCTGACACAAAATAAACACGTTACAGTAATTAACCTTGACAGGCTCAATGCGGCCGCCAGCAGCAACTTACTCCTAATGATACAATTAATTTATAATTAAGGCACACTGTCTAACCAGAAAGAGAGAGAGAGAGAGAGAGAGAGAGAGAGAGAGAGAACTCTTTTACTTGTGTATATAGCCTGTTAATTCCATGCTGCAACATTTACACAGTTTTTAAGATTGACTGCATTATTAACAGGTGTGACTCACATTGCTCTGTACATAGAACAGCAGACAGAACAAATAATGTCTATATATGAGCATGTAACCAATTCTCTATTCTGTAATATCTGTCAACCATGGCGACGCATCATAGTCAATATCTTTGTTTATGAATTGAATTGTTAGTTAACTGTTTTATATAAGCTATCTTGTGCAGCTCATTCTATTTTTTTTCAGATATGCAAGCAAGCACCCCGTTTATGTATTTTCATCATCTACACAAACACCGAACAGGAGTTCGGTCTCATTTTTCGTTTACAGAATACCACCTTTTAACATAAAAAAACGGACAGGCATATTTTTAGTCATTTACAACACAACATCAAATGAACACTTAAAGCAGCCTTCTCACAGCACAAGTATACAAATGGCAGGCAAACAATCTGCAGTTCCTTTCATAGAGCTCATATCAGTTTCAGAATCTTTGCGAAAATTTAGGCAGGCACTTGAGTTTTACAATATAGTAACCAAACTGTGTTACAGTTGTAGTCAAAACTATGATCTGCAACATGATTATGATCTATGATTGATGTGGCACCTGAATATGATATGATGACTATTTGTTACTATAATTGTTTCATCCATGGATTTTACCTCAGGGTCAAAACGATTTTACTGAGCACAAAAAGAGAAAGTGCTTCTCTTTTTTAAATGTATGTCATGTTTTTAATCTTTTCAATAGAAAAATAATAGTGCTTACCAGCTCAAATTTACCAGCCCTCTGCTGGTCAAATATAGCATTACACTGTCATGGAGAGGGTGTTTGTGGGATGTGACGTGTTTTCTTCTCTGATCTTTTCCTTCGTACCAGCTGTTTTCTAGCTATGATTCTCTACACACAGACATGAACACAATTATTATTGTCACAGCAAAGTCCAGCAAATAATTCTATTACAATTCTATGTCCAGACTACATGGATAAGTTTGTGAGTATGTGGAGGCCAAGCAATACTGAACATCATATTTACTGTGCGGCACAAAGATTCATTAGTAGTCTTTAGAGAAGACAGTTGTTTTATCAGACCATATGGCCCTGTCTGTCTGTATAACACACACATTCCATCTGTATCCTGTAAAGCGCACACACACAGACGCATTCTGTCTGACAGACACACGGTCAGCGTCAGGTTAACACAAGGCTTCATTATCAGAGCACATGTGTTGTCTTGATGTTAATGAATATGGAATATGCGACGTGTCATGTGCTTGCATTCAAATTAGTGTAGTAACATCTATAAAGACGAATACATAAAGTCTTCAAGAACACAAAAGGGCCTATTAGCACCAATCATGAACATTCAGCACAAATATCACAGCTAGTAAACATTCATTTGAATCATCATAATGCATTTGCATGTGTAATTGCCAATGTCAAATGACAATTTTTTGTTCAGGTCTGTCAGTGAAGTGGCATGGTTCCAGGTTTACCCTGAATGCCTTTGAAGCGTATAGACTGATGTGTTATAGAAACCAGGAAAATTTCAAGGACGGCTAAAAAAACGTCTCAGTTTCATTTACATTCGCCTCCCTTAAAAAAAATTAAGACATTTTTCAACAAGACAGTCACGATAAGAGGGCTAGAGTTTCGTTTTAAGCACCGCAGAGACAGATCTGGTCTAGCTTGTGGTTTTCTTTACCTTTTAAAACATGGAAGTTCACTTAGTCCCAGTGCTCAAGAGCAGGAGACAACAGGGATCATGAAGGGAAGACAGCAGGAAAGCGAGGGAGAGAGATATGTCTGTATCTGTCAGCACGAGGGAAGCTAAGCTCCGACAGGTGTGTCAAGCAGTCAGTCACCTGTCATCACTACAGAGGAATGAAAGCGAGAAAGAGGACAGAGCCTGTCTGCCTTTGAGCCTGACCCATTTACCCCTCTCTCTCTCTCTTTCACACACACACCTGTCTGCATACACCACCAAAGACACGCACTCTCAGTCAGAGTCCACCTATGTAGGTCAAGGGCTGCCCGGGGCTATCCCAGAATTCCCACAGATGAGGATCCCAACTGAATAATGTGTCCTGCTAAATCTTTCTTCCCCCTGTTCTATCTCTTTTTCAACACACTGATCAAAACTTGCGTCCCGTCATCTTCACCTTGTCAGATAAAGCAAGATGAAATTAGAGACTCTGGATCTCTTGTCAGACCAGCTCAACTCTTTGACGCATGTTTATGTACTTTCTTGCTGTGGAAAATGAGATGTGCAAATGGAGCTAAATAAAAGCATCTTCTTTGACATGCCTTTGTGGCTGAGCTCTCCCCTTCAACACCACAAGAGAGGGGTTGCTGACAGTTTTATAGCTGTTTATAATGAGAGAGAGAGAGAAAGAGAGAGAGAGAGGGTGACAGTATGAGTAGAAATTGTTGCCAAAATGGATAGAGAGAAAATGGAGAAAGCTTATTTCTGTGTTTAAAACCAAAGAAAGCAGCCTTGCTGTCTTGCTGCTTTAAGAGGCAATGACTTAACAGGTAGTGGTTTTGTATGAGGGTTAGAACCCTTATACAACTTCATGAGGCAGTCGTGGCCTAATTGTTAGAGAGTCGGACTCGTGACCAGAAGGTTGCCGATTCGATTCTCAGGGCTTCTCACTTTGAAAAATGTAAATCATGATGTTGATCCAATGCTGGTCCAGCAGAACTTCCTGTTTCAGTTTTTAACACTACACGACAGTCTAAATAAAATACAACCAACAGAACTGAATCTAATTGTCAAACTTACATCCTTAAGATTGAATTACATAGACAGTTTCAGCGGCAACAGCATAAAAAAACGTTATTTGGCCCAAAATTAAGTTCCAGTAGACCTCCACAAAGAATCAATAACTGTTGAGTAGATTTAATTGAATACAATTAATATGCAATAAAATATTAATATAAATTAAATATAAAATAAATTGTTATATTATAACCATACACAGACCGGACGTTAACGTCAACCATTTATATGTGATAAATGATAATAAAATAATTATAAATGAAACTGAAAGTGCTTCTGGACCAGTGTTACATCTTGCAAAGTGGTCTATACAAACACAAAATGTAAAGTTACTTTATAGAAAAAAGGATCAATAATGATTGATAACTCATCTTGCACGACAAATGTTTGTTCTCTGTTGTTTTTCATGACTACAATACTTATTTCTGCAGCTATCAAAAGCCCTTTTCTCACTTCTCAATAGATTTTCATGGCACAATTGCACATGGACCAGTAAGGGGACACTAGGTGCATCATCCTAACACTGTCACCTCTTTAGATGCCAACTCATGTAGAAAATGAAAAAAGTATTTCATGCCTTAAAGGGATAGTTTACCCAAAAATGAAAACCCACCCATTCACTTCTATTGTATGGACACAAAACCAATGCAAGAGCACTTACATTAAAAAAGGTCGTCCGCCTTAAAGTTTTCCGTTATATTTATTTGATTTACTTTTCAAATTTGACCGTTTCTCAGCTCCCGTGACATCATGGGATAGAGAAAAGTCCATCCGAACCACACTCACGAATCTCGGCGGAAGTAGTAGACCATCCGGGTATTTCTCGCCTACCGTTTTTTGCATACTGAGGATTCGGACACACTTTTCATGACTCATATCGAAGTTCCTACTTATAAAAATGTATGCATGAAATGCTTATAAAGAAACAACAGAAATATTTTTTTTTGTCCCGCCCTAACAGACAAGATTTCTTTCTGTCAACAGCCGCACAGTACGTACGGTCCCTCACATAACTGTGGGATAGCGTAGGCAGCAAAATATGCATCTACTCTCCTTTCAAAAGCCGAGCATCTTAGTAGACAGGATGTTACACAAACATTGAATTCCAGCGAAGGAAGTCATTTTCAACTTTCGGACACAAGAGTCCCAGTGTGCAGCTTAACACAGTGTACAGTTAACACAAGTTTGTAATCGTCTAATAACGTCTCGCAGTTTCCACAGAAGTAAGCGATTGTGTGGGAGTGTTTCTTGTCGCGGTCGTGCGGCTGTCCCTGTTCCTCAGAGAGACTGCCACTCAGACTGATGTTCCTGGGTCTGACAGCACCCGCTTACACATGTCACTTGACATTACACACACACATGCAGACACTTACACACACTGACTGCCAGGAGGATTGGGAGGGGTGCCCACATCCTGCTGGGAGCCCACACATAGACACAGACACACTGTCTCACACAGCTTGTGTTTTCATTAAAAATGTCTTTGAAGACCCACGTGATCTGGTGAAAATCATATCCACTATTTTAGTCCACTGACCACTGAAATTTACAAGAGTTTAAGGGGAAAAGGTGTTGGCACCCGATGTAGATCACACGACCTGCTGGATGCCACAGCTCCCTGCAGTCAATCAAACTGGTATCAGTGCCATCAGTGTTGTTGTGTGCATGTGTGTTTGACGGAGGGAGGCTGTGTGTGTTGTTCATATGTGCCAGCGGGTGGTAGGATGGCAGATGGAGATGATGGTGTGACTGTGAACGTGTGTTTGTGTAAGGTGAGGAAGGCTAGCATGTTAATTTGTGTTTGAGAATCGATGTATGTGTGGGTGAGAAATGGATGACGGATATATACCCGTGGGAATCAAATCACCAGTGGGATTGTAATGTCTTGGTTGTTTCCCCTAGACGGCAAAGAGATTAATTTAGAAGAAGTTAAGTGGTTGCCTGTATTTTTTTCCCCTTCTAATCTCACATGTCTCCTTTTGAGTTTAGAAGAAGTCTCAACAGACTATGCTCAGTTTGATTCAACATACCAAAAAGTCAATCATTTTAATATAAATCATTTGCCAAAAATAGGGACAGCTCTATACTTGGTCTAAATTCGCATAAGCTATTTTATACTACATTTTTACATTGTTAAATACTGTGTTGTCAAAGTTGACAAGCACTTTTAATATGGTTAAATATTTGCAAAACCCAGTGACAAACATAAAGGGTGACCAATAATAATGATTTATGGCAAAAAAAAAAATCAGGAAATATGGAGATGCAAGGTTTCAGAAGGACAGCAACGCGATATACTCAAATTTGATCAAATGTGTCATTTATTTCTATTTTTCTGAAGAAAAACATCAAAGATACAGCAAATGCATCGAAAACATAAGTGAGATTTCTAACATGAGCTTTGAATGAGCAACATCTGAGCAATAGTCTTGCCCTAAAGGTCTTTGCACATACAGTCCGAAATTTTCGTATGTGTGTTTTCGTATCTGGCTCTCGTTTGTACGGTGTCTCTGAATTGTTAAAAAAAGGCCTCTTAAAATGCTTGCTACGGATGCGAAAAACGCAGAAAATCGAAAATATCGGAGGCAGTGTGTAAATGTGATTGACACAAAGTGAGGTCGTATTTATTTTTGAACGTGGGGAAATTTCGGACGCATATTTTGGACTCAATGTGCAATGGGCTTAAGTATTAGTGACATGGCTATACATGAGTTGTCAAAGTGTTTATTTAAGTGTGTATGGTTGGGTTAGGAAGGACAGGCTGGTCTGAGATCAGTTTAGAAGTTAGTGTCAGAAAGTATCTGGAATGTGTGTTTATGTCTCGTCAATGAGCGGGCGGTGCAGAAGTTGGTCAATCGTCAGTTCTTTCTGCCACAGGCCATGGCTCACACACACCTGACTGATATATTTAGAGAGAACCTGAACAAAAGACAAAAAGAAGAAACATTGCAAAGGTGCAAAAGGTGTGAGTGGACGAGAAAATATGTGTGTGTTCAGGGTCCAAATTATTACACATTTTTGGTTAAATTCAGATGACATTTATGAAACTGCTTCTTTTTTTCACTTTTCTACTTTTTAAAAATCTTGAAGTTAGACCAGGCGTGGTAGACTGTTACTGTTGTTCACTGGTGACTTTCATTTTTTGGCCAAAGCAAAGAAAGAACTGCTATTGGTGTGTGTATGTGTGTGTTTTATCCAAACACACATATTCCCAAATCTCTGCAACCACACCATGAGGACGAGATGGTATCAGAATAAAGAGATTTGCTGAAAGCCGAGACATCTGACTGCAGAGAGGGAGCGAGAGCAGTCAACACAGACATCTCCCATCACAAACACTCCCTCACCCCACAGTAGCCTGACAGACACAAAGAGAGGGAGGCAAAGACGAGAGAAGTGATAGACGAAGAGAGAGAGAGAGAAAGAGACATCACCAGGGATCACTCCGTTGCATACCGTGAAAAATGTGTCTCTTTTTGTAGGTGGAGGGCTGAGATTAGGCTGTAGCCCGTGGCCATAACAGTGCCGAGTGAGACGCAGGAGTATTCTCTTTAACTAATGAAGAGCCGTAGAGCGTGTGATTGTCTGTCTGACACTTTGAGATGAGTCTTCACTTGTTGGCATGGCTTTTAAACCACGTCTAAATGTCTTTGGAGAACACGTCAGTGTTTCAGCTATTAACGTCTCGGTAAAGCCTGTATGATTTCCTGCTTTGAACTTTTGAGTGGGGAAAGGGTGGTTTTTATTTTTCTGTGCTGAAGAGACTTTTTGATTGACAGTTTTGGTTTGAAGGCTTTGAAAAGGGGAGAGGAGCGGAGGAGACCATCTCTTACTGGCAGCGTATCAAACTTATCTTTACCTCTGACAGGCGGAGTCTGGTTAGGGATTATGTAGACGAATTAGGACGTGAAGGGGGCTGATCAGAAGGATTGACAGCTGTCTCAGAGAGAAAGCGGACAATCTGACAAAGGCTGCGTCCAAATACCCCACTTGCGGTCTTGGCCACTTGAGAGCGCGTACACGCGACAGGAAATAAGAGCGCAAGTCTGTCCAATGTCTTAAAAATGGCAAAGTGCAGTGCCCTTAACGCACACTAAACCCACACTCGGAAGCGGTATTCAGGGCTAAGTGTATCCCATCATGCATCACGTTCTGGATATCATGAGACTTTGCCCGGGTCTCGCGAGTTGTTGCGGAAAGCTTTCCAGTTTAAGTTATACAACTACTTTTACGTTTGGCTAACATGTTTTTGCTTTTTTGGGTACAACTGGTTTGATACAATACAAATAATGCGCTATAAAAATAAATCTGACTTGAATATATAATTAGAAATGACATATCATTTTGTACTAGTAGTGTTGCACATTTTATTGGTTATGTATTTTGTAAAACTGCATAAAACATACATAATTCGAAACACCACATTAATTAACGTTACATATTTGCACTTGCTTAGTGAGTCCCAACGGGTTAGAAATACTACATGGTCACTTGAGACCTTCATTTACATTTACATTTTCGCATTTGGCAGACGCTTATATCCAAAGCGTCTTACATTGCATAATCTTATACATTTATACATAGGTATTTGCAGTCCCCTGGAATCGAACCCAAAACCTTGCGTTGTTAACGCAATGCTCTTACCACTGAGCTACAGAGCAGGAGCGGGACGGAAAAAACATTCATAACAGTCATAACGAGCTGTTTGAGATGGAAAGGCTCGACTTCAAAATGATGTCATTTTAATCAAATTCAAGCATTTAAAGTGACTTGTTCATGGTGTAGTTAATGGGTTATCTCAATCTTTATCTTTTTTGAAGCTCAAAAAAGTGCATCCATCAACAAAGAATGGCTCGACAAGGCTCCGTGGACTTAACAAAGGACTTCTGAAGCGAATCGAAGTGTTTGTTTAAGAGAAATATCCATCTACCTATTTACTATTATGTCCAGCTTCCGTTATCCCTCTGCTGCGCGTGAACCAGAGGCTTGTTTTTCTAGGCTAATGACGCAGGTGTGTCATAAATTCCTGTGACGAATGCAGTTTTTTTCTCCAATAGGATGTCGTCTCCTCTGTGCGGGAGCTTTTGTCACCGTCAGTAGGCTACAACTATAGACCAGATAAGCTTATTGTAGGCTTTTCTGTCAGTATAAGTAGGTATACTAAATGCACTGCACATATAAAGTAGACTGAAAGTATACTTATTCTTTTTGAAAGATATATACTAATTTCACACTTAAACGTCTTTTCACTAATCTTGCATTTCTCCCTCTAGACCGTCACATGAGATCTTAGCTATGCCAAGTTTAATCAAATGTGAGAGATTTCATTATCAGCTCAACATTTTTCATCAAATTCTCCAAGATCACATTATCTGTGCTCCTCTCTTATTCTGACCTAGTCATCATCAGGGTAATATGATGAGATGGCGCCGGTCTGTTTGGCTCTCCGCACTTTCAGTGCTTTTTGCTATTTTTATATCGCTACTTGCTTCAAAATGCTCATCTACTCTGATTTATGATCACCAGACGCTTTTGGATATCAGAAATTGTCTCTCGGACATTAACTTGTCCGACTCCATACATTCTGTGTGAAAATCACAGGTGTATTCAACGAACACTGTCTGGGATGTCCCAGAGTACCTGCGCCGGTGGCCTCTTGACGTGCCCTGGAGAAAACGCCGTAGGAGACGAGGGAAACATGGAGGAATTGCCGTTAGGCTTAAGGCAGCCTGGCTTTATGGAAAGCTTCCCTTCTCTGCTGCCAAGGAGTGTAGTTGTGGCTCCCGCTGGATTCATCCACTTGCTGGCTTCGGCGGGCCTATCACATGCTCGGAGGCCCAGGCGCGATATACGGACTACGCCCACTCGGCCGCTTGGCGGCCGCTGGATTTACAGGCTCCCAGTTTACGGATTATCCATTTAGGCTTTCCTTTGCCTATGACTCCCCGGCTTCATCTCCGGTCTCATCAAAGTGTTCTGGCTCATACTGGTGTTGACTTTACAAACTTTTCATTTCTACAGCATGAGGCGAATTGCAGTGCTGCCGTGTCTACAAGCCCTTTAACTGCTGCGCTATTCAACACGCGTTCAGTGAACAATAAAGCCTTGCTTCTGTCGGATTTTATCATGGACAATAAACTGGATTTGCGGTTTCTCACGGAAGCTTGGCACAAACAGGATGATGGCCTGCTTTTTAATCAACTCTCACCAGTGGGCTTTGGACTTTTTGATGTTTCACTGACTACTGGCAGAGGTGGTGGAATTATAGTGGTCTACAAATTGCATCTAGGTGATTTTAACATACATGTAGATCAGGATTTTCATGCAGGATCTCTTTTAGACTGTTTTAATCTCTTTCAGTTTGAAAATACCCCAACTCACTGTAAAGGCCATACGCTGGATTTAGTTATTGCAAATGACTCGTTTCTCTCTAATCTCTCAACTATGGATGTAGGTCTTTCAGACCATTCAGCTGTCTTCTTTGATATTGAGATTGTTCATACTAGTACAAAGCCCACTCGTACTATTACATTTCGTAAATGGTAGTCGATTGATCATGCTGTTTTTGAAACTCAGTTCTCTCTACTTTAAATGCTACACCCTCTGTTTCCCTCGAGGATAAAATTTCGTCATTTAATAATGCTCTCAAATCCAACTTAGAAGTCTTTGCTCCCCTAAAAACACGTCATGTCTTATTTGTACGGTCGGCCCCTTGGTATAATGAGGATCTGCGCTCAGAGAAGGTTGCATGCTGGAAATTGGAGCAAAAGTGGCATTGTACTGGCTGCTTCAACTGCGAATGCAAACAAAGGATGACGATCTTATATACTCCAAGTGTTAGAGTGGTTAGGTGATGATTGGTTAGGTCTATACGTAGTAAGTGACGTAAGATTGAGTCTTCCCGGCTCTTTTCTGGCTAAACTCTTAGAGGGTGTAGTTGCGGCCCAATTGAACAACCACCTAATAGAAAATAATCTATTTGAGCCCCATCAATCTGGGTTCCGGAAATTGCACAGCACCGAGAGTGCGTTGGTCAAAGTTACTAACAATTTACTAATAGCTTCTGATTTTGGCTCTCTATCCCTTCTATTTCTCTTGGATCATCCAGCTCAGCTTTTGATACCATTGACCATGTAGTGCTACTTAATCGCCTTGAATCTATATTTGGTCTGTCAGAGACAGTCCTAGACTGGTTCAGGTCTTATCTTAATGACCGCAGGCAATTTGTGTGTATGGATGGCTATAGATGGATGGCTATAGGTCGGTCCCTTATATACTGGTGTTCCACAGGGGTCAGGTTTAGGTCCCTTACTTTTCAGCATGTATATCTATCCACTTGGTGAATTACTAAAATCGCTCAATCTTAATAAAAGATTTTATGCTGATGACACACAGATTTATATTCATTCAAGATCATGCCAAAATGTGGACATCTCTCTAAGTGTGTTACTATGATCAAGAACTGGATGTCTGACAATTTTCCGTCTCTAAACAGCTCCAAAATGAAATTATGCTAAACGGCTCTCTCTGTCAGCTGCGCAATGCAGGCACTATGACATTGTCTACTGATGGTGTTACTTTGGAGTTTAAAAGTAAACAAAAAAATCTTGGAGTCATCTTTGATGCCTCACTAACATTTGAGCCTTTTATTCAGAACTCGGTTTAGACATCCATTTTCCACCTGAGAAATATTGCTCGTTTACATCCTTTGTTGTTCTTCTCAGTTGCTGAAAGGTTGATAAATTGTTTTGTTTTCTCACATATTGATTATTGTAATGCACTTCTTGGAGTATCTAAAACCTCAATTAGCAAACTACAATATGTACAAAACTCTGCTGCTAGAATTCTGTCTGGTGCTAAGTCCGGTGATCATATTTCCCCTGTTTTAGAGTCTTTACACTGACTCCCTGTCAAATACCATATTGATTTTAAAATCCTTTTGTTAACTTTTAAGGCATTGCATGACCTGGCTCCTCAATACCTGTCTGATCTTTTAATTCCTTAAAAACGTTGTTGAAATCTACGGTCTTCTCAGTATGGTCTTTAAAATGTTCCCAAGACACGGCTCCGCTCCATGGGTGATAGAGCATTTTCTGCTTATGCTCCTAGGATCTGGAACTCTCTCCCGATAAACATCAGTTTTGATGAAACTCACTTGCCACTTTCAAATCTCGTCTTAAAACATTTTATCTCAGGACTGCTTTTACTTGACTGGATCTTTTGCATTGTTTTATACAGTATTTTTCTGTGCTGTTTTATTAATGTGTGATGTATTGTTTTGATTTTTGTGCAGCGCTTTGAGAAGGAAACTTTTAATGGCGCTATATAAAATAAATGTATTATTATTATAAATATTATCATCTCAGCAATATTTTTTACCTCCTCACATATTCATACACTACTCACATCAGCACTTAAAGAAGCAATGTGACGATTTCAGCAACATCTAGTGGGGAGGTTGTAAATTGCAACCGACAGCTCACTTCAAACCCCTCCCTGTCGAAGCACTACGGTGGCTGACACAGGGCGAAGATATCGTCATGTTTTCGCTTCTTTGCCGATACATAACGTATTTACGAAACGCGGTCTGTAGAGCAGTTTTTCATTTAGGGCTACTGTAGAAATAAAATGGTGAATTCCATGCAAGGGGAACCCTGTATGTAGAAAGAAATAGCTTTTTCTAAGGTAATAAAAACAACGCTTCATTATGTAGGATCTTAATACACCTCCGAACAAATAGTTGTGTATATTATATTGCATTTCTGTCAAAAGATCCTCCAAAAAATTGCACACTGGTCCTTTAAATGCAATATACTAGAACTATTGAAAAAACCCTTTGAGCAATAACGACTATCCCCTGATATACAATACATCTCTTGTCAGTTTGGTCTTGGTCATTTTAAAGTTAAAATTCTTTATGGTTAATGGTTATAACAAACAGCTGGAAAGCTGTAAGGGCGAGTGTGCTATGTCCTGTCAGACATGTGGTATTCTGTGATGAGTGAATATGATCTAATGCGTGAGACACAATATCTCCTCTGTGTCTCGCTCTCAATGTGTGTGTGTGTTTGCAGTTTGTGTACATCTACTGTACCACCAGAAGAGATCAAACATACAGCTCAGCACCCCAGCAGCTGCCAGAGTCTGCCTTTTATCTCTTTCTCTGTCTCTCTCATTCTTTCTCTTCCACACTTTCTGAATTAGCCGTCTCTGCTTCGCTTACAATGCGCCCATGTCTCCACCTAAATCTGTCTTTCTCTTCTTTTTTTCCTTCGCCATCAATCTTTCTTTCCTTTCCAGCGCAGTCTCTCATCTGTTTCTCTGCCTCCATCCCTCATAACCCCCCTTCATCCTACATCACAATTTATCTATCCCCTCTGTCTCTCCACTCACTCCCTCTCTTAATCTCTCTCCTTCTCTCTTCTCTCGCTCTTAATCTCTCTGCGTCCCATCCCTCTTCCCCCCCCCCACTCTCTCTGGTGTTAATGTGGGGGTGATTGAGGAGTGCTGGATGTGTGCTGTGACAGGGATCATCTCTTGCAGTGATGCATGGTCCGCCCGCTCCTCCCTGTAGCCCCATTACACCCTGATTAATCGCCCCTGTTTAACTCAATAATTCATCCCTTAAAAAACAAAACCTCCAGTGGGAGCGGGGAAGAGGGGGCTGAGCGGAAAACAGGGAAAAAAGCAGCCACGGAGCGAGAGATAGAAACGAGGGAGGATGAGGTATGTGTCCTTGTTCCTGTTTGTGATGAACTAGAATCAAATGATGGGCATTATAATGTCATAGAGGCATCCTTCATTCGAAAAGTTGACAAAGCGAGCCAGGTGCGATTTGTCATGCTCAGGATTATAATCGAGTCGAGGAAATAATTACGCAATTCAGGGCGCAGCGGATCCTCTACTAGGTCCCATTGCGTTGCTCCTTCTGTCCCAATTGCAACGTCGCTTGCCGTCCAGGCCCTTCATGTTTATCTCTCCCAATTTCTAGGCAACATTCTTTCTCCCCTCCTCTGCTCAGCGCTGATAACCTTTTCCCAACAGCGCTCTAAAGGTAAAACCTGAGTGATCAGATGAGGTCATGAGTTGAAGGCGGAAAGAAAAGGGGCCCGCTGCCAATCACGCAGTCCAGCCGAGGGAAGGTAAATACAGGCAGGTTAGACATTAAAGACCCCATGGAGTTTTGTTATGGCCTTGGACGATTGATGTGTTTGACAGTTGCACTTGCTTGCAGCAACGTTATGACATGTCCAGCTCAGTCTGCGAAAAGGATTTGTTTTGCGAGGTGTTCAGAAATGTTAGTGTTGTTTCGCTTGAAGGAATGAAGTTCAAGAAAGCTGGTTAATCACAGTCTTATGTAGCGCCACCTGAACTGTATTTTTCTGGAATTTTACCAGGTGGCTTATTCGTGTAAATTTGTACCATGTACATCTAGAATACTAGACATTTTTTATGCCGAAGCCCCGACCCTAACTCCACCCCAAAGCAAATCGCACTGAAACGTACGAATGACTCCGTACAAATTCATACGAATCAGCCACCTCGTAAAATAGCTTGAGAGATTGTGTTGTATTTTTCAGCTATACTCATTTGAGCTATTCGTATCTATTTATAGGGTTCGGTGAGTGGGGAGGTGAATTGCCCCCCAAACATCTGACTAATTAACATTTAATTAACGTTAATCTTCATTGTGTCACAGCACGTCGATAAACATGAACAACTGAACTTTGTTAACACTTATCTAGTAACGTATCCGCTAGCGCTGCTAGTTCATACAGCAACACATTTTGTTGCTCCCCGATTGCGCCATTCTACACGAACTCAAAACAAACAAATTCGTTTTTGATGTTCATACATGTTGCCTAAGGCATACCCAATTAATACCCGCAGTGTTCCTAAGGAGTCACTGGCGCAGGTCGAGCGAAACCTAAGCCAGTAAGTATTCGTTTGAATGTGTATTATCTCAATGACAGTACAATGACAGTAAACGTGTATTCTGTCTGTCTGAGAATCCAGTGATGGTATCAGTCACACTTGTGCTGTTCGTCAGCTGATAAGACTCAGACTCTGGCTCCTTCCTCTCACAGATAAACACGACCCCCGTATCAAACCGTGAGTGCTTCTGAGTGACGGACTGTGCGTTTGTTCGCTGCGTACATGTGAGGTGCATTACACAGATTATCTTGTTTTAGTTCATCTCACATACACTGAGATAAACACAGCTGTATCTTCATTTAGTGAAACACCACCTATCGCTGCTGGTAACAGCAGATTAGCATTTTTGGTGCGAGAATTCTTTGGTTTTGTTTGCAGGTAGTACTGATATCTTGGGGAATGTTTGAAAACACAAAGCATTGTATTTGGAACTGTGGCCTATATGTGTTCATAAGGGTGGGTTTGAATAAAACCTGTGTTATGTTTTGATCTCATTGCCGCTCTCTTTGTCATGTCTTTACTTCTGCTATCAATAAAATGGAAATAGACCAACTTTTGGATATGTTCAAGATATGCTAAGTGAAAAAGTAGACATTATGTTTAAACTGTAGTATGCTACATTGTTGACCCCACCTAAGGGCTGTCACATGACCTCATGTGTTATTCAATGAGAACTTTCCAGTTATTATCATGAAAATAAATATGTAATTTTGCATATTTAATCCAACTTTGTGTTTAAAACTTCTCAACATCTGGCTGTCGGATTGAATGAGTCAAGAAAGACAAAGAAACAAATCATGGCAGCTATAATTTCCATTCATCCATCACAGTGGAAATAAAGATCAAGTTAAGTGCACTGCATTGTCTGATACAATAATCCATAAAAAAACCTGCATACTGTGCCACAGCATACCAAAAAATGGTATAAAACAGATGGTAGTATTCTATTCTGAACATATTCACACAAGAGTTGAACCGCAAGAGTAAGAAACACATGTCCGGGCGGGTGATATTGTTCAGGGGTGCAGATTTCTCTCTCACTTCTATTTTTTTCTATCTATCTGTGCTTGTCACACTGAGTGGAGCTGTCATGGCATATATCAGGACTGCTACATGGCCGGGGGAAACACAGGGCAATTATGCTAATAAATAATAATAGGATTGGCTACATGACATCATGAGTGATGGGGCCTCTCAGAACTCATTTACATGACTTTGTGCAGCAATCATCGGCCCCACTAATGTAACGCTAAGCAAATGAGCCCTTTCTGAATATTGTGCAATTTATGGCAAGTCGACTGGCACGGAGAGCGAGTCTATAAATCATGTTGAAACACATGCCCCCAATGACAGCTAAATCAACATAGAGTAATTGCTTTGAAATGTGCTGGAACAGTGCTGGCTGGACAGAAAGAGAGAGAGAGAGAGAGAGAGAGAGAGAGATAGAGAGAGAGAGAGAGAGAGAGAGAGAGAGAGAGAGAGAAGGCTCTGAGTGAGTGTGTTGTGTTTCTGACCTCCCTGTGACACCTTAGACACACAACACAGTTTTTTGGAGGGGGGCTTAAGGTTAGGAGGAATTTTATTTTTCAGACTTTATTGATAGTATCGCTGTTGTCCTTTTGAAACCTTGTATCTTTATATTTCCTGATTTTTATTTTTGTCATAAATCATTATTATTAGTCAACCTTTATGTTTGTCACTGGTTTTTACAAATATATAACCAACAAAAAGTATTAAAAAGTGCTTGTTACCTTTCAAAACATTGTATGTAAACATTTAAAAAGTACAGTGCAGTGTTCCGTTTTCTGAAAATCAGCTAATTTGGACATCTGAGGTTTCGGAGGAACGATATGAATGTATGCGTGTATGTATGTGTACAGTATATGCATATAGAATAGGATCTCTTGACAAA
Source organism: Triplophysa siluroides (assembly GCA_006030095.1). NCBI lineage: Eukaryota > Metazoa > Chordata > Actinopteri > Cypriniformes > Nemacheilidae > Triplophysa > Triplophysa siluroides. Next base: position 5,167,515 of record VCII01000101.1, on the reverse strand, counting down.
ATGTTTCTTATGATCTTTGATGGTTTAATCTGATGGTGTGTTTTAGGGCTGTCAAACGATTCATCGCGATTAATTGCATCCAGAATAAAAGTTTGTGTTTATATAATATATGTCTGTTCACTGTGCATATTAATTTGTTATTTATGAAAACAAACACATACCTGCATTTATTTAAGAAAAAGATAAAAGTTAATAACTGTTTTTATATAATTTTAATTATTGGTAAATATAAATACATACATCACAATATTTCCTAAATATAATATATAATGTTTTTGTGTGTATAATTACAAATTTAATATGCACAGTACACATATATTATGTAAAAACAAACTTTTATTCTGTATGGGATTAATCGTTTGTGTTTCAATGTTAGAAATTTATTTTGTAGACAAAATATAATTATGCCAACATATTCTGTTTTATTACAATTTTAATTAAAAAAAAGTTTTTTGAAATGGATTACCTGGACCTTATAACGAATAAAAAGCAGCCAACAAAAATTTAAAGGGCTTCAACCTTGATATATTTAAAATTGAATATTGAAATGCTCATTTAATCAAAACAGAGATTAATGTGACTTCAGGCTGGATTTCACTTGCATGTCACATAATACATGCATGTACTTGTTTATAAAGGTATTGGCCGAAGTTCCCCACTCCAACACCAGAGGGGGTGGCTGATGCATGGGCATTACTGTTTGTCTATGTGCCACACTGAGTTTGCTGAGCTTCATACAATGACCATGCTGTATCACAGAATGGGCTTACTGCTAACACTTCACCTTAACACCACATGTCCACACACACACACACACACGCACGCACACAGAGGGCAGATTTAGCAGCAACCCACTGACTGATTGCTTTAGACACTGTCAACCACTGAATGACTGAGGGTGTGTGCGTGTGTGTGTAGCTGTCAGTGGGGCACCGAGAGTGTTTTTTAGAGTATGTGTGCAGTGATACGTAGCAAACACTGGCTTGTCCATCATCATCCATTACCCTGACAAGGAGAGAGATTAATGACCACGGGGTCAGCGAGGGGCGCCTACCCCCTCCATCCCACACACACACTATCTTTGAGGCAAACTAGAGTGTCTGCATACACACACACATACACTAAACCAATAATATATACAGTACATAAAAGCGTTAAGAGTGTTAGTGTGAAAGACAGGAGAGAGAGGGCGAACGATTTGGATGAATCAACTTTTTACCTGGGAAGTATTGCGGTTACTTTCTTGCGTTTCTACGTCCTTTCCATTTACTCGTGGAAGCATATTGAGTTACGGAGCGCTGTCAGGTCTTTCAGCAGTGTTAAGTCGCTTTTGAGCTTGAGGGCAAGTTTTCCTTCCAGCTCTGGTCTTTCTCTGGCTTTCAGTTCGTTCTCTCTTGCTTTTTTCTCAATTCGACCAGTACTTTATAAATTCTAAACCACACGGAAATTACTTGGATTAGTGTACGTTTATCGATTGGTGGTTTGGACGTTAATGTTGGACGTTTTTGATTTTGAGACATTTTGGATAAGCGATGTAATGTTACGACTAAAAGTAGCTCCTGCATTTTCGCATTGTTTGTGGTGTTCCTGTTGCTCCACTGGCAGAGCAATGCCAAATTCATGCTTTCAAATCCCAGGGAAAACGCATGTTAATGAAAGTCAGTGCTGTTTTTTATTTATTTTATTTGTCTTTAGGGCAGGACGCTATAAAAAGAAAAAGGAATATTTGGCTAGATTTGCACCACGTCTGACTTGCAGGGGTTGTCAACCTGTCAATCTTCCCTGCTGAAACAACAGCTGTTTGTATCTGGTCTGGTGCAACTGGTGGACCAGCAGAGCCACATGGCCTGGTTAAAGGGACAGTCCCCCAAAATAAAAATTCTGCCATAATTTAGGCTATAGTCTCTTTCTTCTGTTAAACACAAAAGAAGATATTTTAAGAAATGTCTCAGTGGATTTGTGTCCATACAATGAAAGTCAATGGGGCCCAATGTTGTTTGGGTACCAACATTCTTCAAAATATCTTTTGTGTTTTGCAGAAGAAAGTAAGTCATACAGGTTGGGAACAACATAATGGTGACTAAATGTTAAAAGACTTTTATTTGAACAATTCCTTTAATATATTTGTTGAGCTAGTTGTCTGAGTGTAAGTGTATCTTTACCAAGTCGCTTTGGATAAAGCGTCTACTAAACAAATAATGTACATCATCCTTTAGCTAGAACACCTGACCTTAAAACCACCTTTAACATAAACCACTGCATTGTCACGAGCGTGGCATGGCAATACAAAAGCTCTTCTAGATCCATTAAGCAAAACTTGGCAACCACTTCTGTTATTAATTTCTATGCTGCTTGATGATCTTTATTATATTTGCATAATGACGGAGACTGCTGATAAGCAACATATCATGGCTAATGCAGTGGCCTTAATTAAAAACAGCTCGTTGAGACGAGTGTGTTCATTACAGGGACAGATGGCTTCTATTAGTTCTCTTGCCATCACTCATTCCCATGTAATCACACACAGCGGCCATTTTGAAATGTCCTCCTTAAAGCCTGAAGGTCTCATGAAGCTTGAACAAATGAGTGCTTTATGTGTAATGCTGTTTGTGTTAGTGTTAGCACTTGTACTCACATTAACAACATTTTTGACGGTTGGTTGTACTGTAGTTCTCATTGCTATCAATGAGGAAAATTGACCACAGTAACTGTATTTGAGTAGTTGACGAATATACTGTGCATTTGTACTATGGGTTGACATAGCAAAAAACAAACAGTCAAAAATATTATACAACAAAACTTCCTGGTTCTCAAATCTGATTGGCTGAGAGCCATGCCATGTTCCACCACTATATCCCCGGAACCGCTTCACCGTTTGTATCACTCCACCAATAAGCTAAATGGGTCTTACGAATTTGAAAGTGAAACATTGTACATTTGGCTACTTCTCTTAGAGCAATTCAAAGTGCTCAGGAATGATTACAAAAAATTAAAGCAGGGGACGCGAGGGTCTCGAGACGTGCCTTAAACAACAGAAATCGCTGTGTCAACTTGCTACTGTAAACAATCGCATGTTTACACAAAAAAACTATGGAAAGTGGCGCAGTGCAATGGGATTAATGCATACTTGATAACCATTTCCTGGAAAACAGAATATGGACATAAGAAGTTTTGAAAGGAAAGCAAAAAATTATAATGTTTAACAATATTTACAATGATTGTTCCTACTGTAAAAGCATAAATAATTATTATGGGATCTCCTTTAAACAACTTTCAGAACATTTCTGCCATTTTGTTTTCATTTTTGATGACAGTGCTAGATTATATGAAGTTAGCACAATTTTACTGAAGTGACACATAGCAAGTATGCTAATGTGCACTTTTAACATACAAAGATGCTTCACAATGACAGAATAATGTTTTTTTGGTTCCCTTAAGAATCTTTAACATCTGTAGAACTTTTTGTTGTAGTGGAAAAAGGTTCTTTAGATTCTTAAAAGTAAGACAAATGTAGTTCCTATAAGTACCTTTGAGTTAACAGAATGTGGAACCAAAAATGCTTTTTCTACTTGCACAACTGTGAAGAACTTTTTGTGGCAATTTATTTTTATAGTGTGGCTAAAACTGTTTATCATTGTATTTGTATTTGTAAAGCTGTTATATGTTAGCAAGCATGTTTACATAGCATGTTAAGCTAGCAGCAGAGCCACTAGCAGAGGCTTATGGCAGCCCAGCGATGACATCATTTTAAGGCCTGCAGACCTGTACCCGAGCCACGAACGGCGGCTGTAGGACAAATCACGTTTGGCTGCCCCGAGAGAGATATTACATCAGGTTAACTGGAAGGCGGAGTGCGTGTGCGCGCGCGAGGTACCGCTGAACATTATTATCCTCTGAGTGTTGCGTCGTAATTGTGCCTCGTGCTGTTCAATCGAACTGTCGCGTTAGCTTAGCCCTCTGCTCTCTGGCCTGACAGGTTCATACACACACACATTCGCTCAAGTTCCCGAAGGCTGAGCGGACTTGACAGAGGAGTCCTTGGAGCTTGGCAGTCGCGACTAGCCAATGCTGACTACAAGCTCTAATTATCCACTCTTCGTCCTCATCTTCCTCGTCATCGTTAGTGCCTGCTCGCCCCTGTCAGAAGTAATCGGGCAGCCGTCACCTCTCCCCACTGCCCACAGGGTTGTCAAGGCGACCGCGGAAAGGTCAACGGCACGCAATTAAATCTCCCTGCGGTGGGTTGGAAAAATGGGGGAAGACGACACAGGGACTGTGACACCAGGCCCCTAATGCCTCACACTGTAGCCCTACTTATGCTGCTCATCATAAGAACACACACACACGCCAATCTGCAGGGGTATCTTTTCGCCTTTATCTTCATGCTTTTTTTGCCCCTTCATTTATTTTCAGCCTTCCCCTCTGCACTTTTTCTGTGTGTGCTCTCGGTTGTTTTTCTCTTTTGTTTTGAATTGCTCGTAAAAGGAATGGATGCATTCATTCGGCTTTGTCCGAGTTTAAAACGGAATGTATTAGATTACTTCAAGATTAGAGACTGGGTTCATTTGTTCAAACTGTTTGCTTTGCTCTGCTTTGTTTGGATCTGTTTCACCCAGAGTAGTTTTGTATCTTTGTTCTCTCTCCATTTCCTTTTTCCTTCTGTCTTTGGTTTTGTTAAGTTATAGTTACCCTTAAAAACAAAACGAGGTACAGTAGTTGTTTACTCGCATGTGTCATGTTGTTCCAGTCCTGTATTCGGTTCTTATCCATTCAGCAATAGTTAGAAGAAATCATGGCTGGATAAAAATAAACTTTTTATCCAAAAATGTATACACAACTTTTGTGCTGTATTGCAACTCTTGTGATCTGTATACATTTTTACGTCTCTCTATCCAACAGAATTCATCTCGTTATCTGTCCTATTACTTCTACTGGGTGCACTCCAAAAAAAGAACTAATGTTTTTGCATGTGTGTGGCTTTATTCAGTGATAATTAAATACTGTGTAAATGCCAGTGAAGTAAACATTGGGGCTTCTTGAGAGGACCAGTAAAGCAAGTATCATGTTAATGTTAGCATTTATATAACTTTGTATAATAAGATGACAGTTAATGTAAAGTTAATGGAAAACAAAGTTAATGGGAACAGGTAAAGTTTATGTATTACACAATCTTAAATTACAGTTTCTCAAATGACTAAATGTGATGTTGAAGGTTTAATAAATGTTAACTTTTACATTGGATTTATGTGACTCAGTTGGATGGAAAAATGAAACTGTAATTGAAATACATAATCTTTAAAGGTCCAGTGTATGAAATTTAGCGACATTTAGTGGTGCCGCTACTAGATCACTCCACCTCTCCCTTTCAAAGCACTACGGTGGCTGACGCAGAATTAAGATTTGGGGGTTTTTTTGCTGAAGGAGATAACATGTTTACGAAACACTCTGTAGAACAGTTTGTCCGTTTAGGGCTACTAGAAACAACATGCAAGGGGACCCGCAGTGTATGTAGATAGAAATAACTCATTCTAAGGTAACAAAAACATAACGCTTCATTAAGTAAGGTCTTTATACACCTCTGGAGACGGAGTTAAGTCCATAATAATGCATTTCTGTCAATAGATCCTCCAAAAAAAACTACACACAGATCATTTAAATTTTGAGGTGAAAAATAGACATCGGATGTGTGTTGAGGGTTGAGAAACACACAAACTGACACATCGTATTTGACAGACTTGCAAACCAATACAAAGATGAGCCATTTTAAAATCTGAATTCAATTATTACTGCATGGGTAACATAATTGCTATGAACTTTGGATAAGAGCTATGTTTTGTGTTAAAGTGGAAAAAATACAATCCATGAGGATTGTCACAAAATCATCATAACCCCAACAATTCCATCTTTATTGTGTGTAACTGACCACATGCACGCATACACACCTCAGTCTTTGATCAAAATCTCCCCTCTGACCTTCTTCTTCACACACACACACACACACACACACGTTCTTGTGACCTTGTTGGCTCTCTCGCTCTCCTCCACTTTCCCCATGTGTATGTGTGTGTGTGCACCACGGACTAGCCTGACTAATGTGTGTGCAGGCCCCCACCCTCAGTGTGTGTGTGTGTGTGTCAGTGGCCAGCCTGACTAATGTGTGTCCTGGCCCCCACCCTTCCCATCCATCAGGCCCTGCACATTGTTTTGACGTCTAGTTAATTCTCGCCTGATGATTTATCAAACTCTTATTACGGCCCGCTGAAAGCCTCATTTATTGTCTTGATGTATGGTAATGATAGGCCTACTGCAGCCCTCCTGAATCTTAACTAACTCCTCTACTTCTCTGCCCCTCTCTCTCTTTCTTTCTCTCTCTCTCTCCCTCTGCTTTTATCCTCCCTTCCTCTCGCTCGCTCTCGCCATCTCTGCTGTTCACATTAGGTCATTGCCAAGTGCTTTATCACCTTCTAACTCATTGTTTCTACAGTAATCTCTCTCTAGTTTTAATATCCTGCGCTCTCCCTTTCTCTCTCTGTTTTAGTCGAATGTCTCACCACAGGAAATTATGTGTGAGATTATTCGCTTCCACCTGTGACTGAACCAGCTCCTCCATCTTAAGCCCATTACACCCAGTAAATGCCATAGATTTCCTCGCAGTTTCGCCACATCGCATTAGCTTTATGTTTGTCTCTGAAGTCTTAAGTCTATTGGTTTTCGTTCTACCTGATTGACACTGACAGCGGATCAGAGAAGTGCCGGTGTGTGCGACTCCTCCGGTCGACTCGGCGAGAGCATCGGATATCAGCTACAATAAATCTGCAATGACTTTGTTACTGACACATAACAAAACACTCTGTTTAATAATTCACCATAGAGCAGGAACGGGGGCTATTAGCTATTTGCTGCAATGCAATAAAAGGCTTGTGAGAAATCAATACAGCCAGACTATTTCCTGCCCGGTCTCTCCACCACATTCCTAATGCATCTGATCATTATCATTGGGCATGCATCATTTAAACGGGCCACATCTAGAAGGTTTCAAGTTCAAATCTAGGTTCAGATCTACGTAATGGTTGTCCCTTTTTGTCAATAACAGGAATTTGCGGCTTGGAGTTTGTCATGGCCTCGTTGCTCCAAACCCGTATGACTTTCAGATCTATCTAGAGATGTGTTATGTGAGACGACTTCTTTAGTCGAACACACAAATTTTATATTCAAATTCCATCATTTTATCCTGCAAGGGACTCAAAATGGTACTCCAAAAAGCGCATGCATACATCATTAAAGTAATCCAAACCAATACATTTGCAAGCGAAACAATTATTATGTTGAGGTTACTAGATAAAGATTTAGATTTAAATATGGCAGCACATCGATAACTTCAAAACTTGTTATATGTCTTGTTGTATGCACATTTCGTCAGGAGAATTATGAAAAATAACTTTCAATTTTCATATTTGGGTGAACTAATCCTTTAAATATCACACAACATAATTCTTGGTTTTTCTTCTTTTTTGTTTCTGAACAAACCAGCGCTAGAAAGACAGAAATGGATATATGCCATCCTTGAATTCTCGTTCACTCTTTCACCTCTTTTTCTATTCATTCTTCAGTCCCCAGAGAGAGAGAGAGGGCCCCTGGGGGTCTTTAAATACTTTATTGGCCTGTAACATTACCTTAATGTCTCTCAGCATTTCATCTGCTTGAAGACTAATGGGAAGTGATGGCAGCCATGTTCCTCTGCTACAATGACCCGAAACACATGCAAGTTATTATTATTTATTGCAGGTGTCTATGTTTTTTTTTAAAGGTAAAGGGAACATGATGATGTCACCAAGTACCTCTAAGCTCTTTTGGAGATATTCCTTCACATGCAGTATATTTGAGCTTGTTATCCTGCTAAGTGTGTGCACATTTCTTGAATCTGGATTTACATCAGCTCTGAATAAGGAAAGAAATGTAAGCATCTTCTCCTTTCATCCTATTTTCTCTTCTCTTTTGCCGTGTCTCTTTGTCTCTTCCTATAAATGAACGATGAGAGGAGCAGTGAAAGAGGTCAGACATTAGCAGGGCTATCTAATGACTGTTGCAGCTCGGCATTATGGGATAGGTGATCTGTCAGCGCCTGTCAGAGACAGGCCTTCCATTAGAGGCGCACCTGAGTGATGGGACACACATACGCTCACGTTTGGGCACACACACACCGTTTCAGACACCTCGCAACATAACGGTTCCCTCACTGCTATGCATCATGTGTCATTCTAGAGCCCTCTATTTAATGACCCTGTCCATCCACGCGCACACATCGCTCAATGTAAATTACACCTGACCCAAGGGGACAGGCAAGAGGAGAACAGGAGGACAAGAGAGAAAGAAAGGAGACGTCTTCATTAAACTGAACACGAGAGGAGGTTTATCACTTATCAGATGTGCATGCATGAGAATGCAAGTAATAACGCATATGCATATCGATCTACCTACAAGATCATCACCTTTCTTTCTCACAGGCCCCTTACACAAGGATGAATCTGTTCTTTCATTCCTTCTTTCTGTCCCTCTCTTTGCCCGTCACCCCATCATTCATCTTGTCCCCGCTTATAATACAGCCCATATGAGTTGATTGGCCTGAGATGGTCTCCACACACTTTCATTTAGCCTCTCTCCCCCTCACACATATACTCTGTCTCTGTCGCTCTCCTCTATCCTTATTCCATCTCTCTCCCTCTCCATCTCTCCTTCCTCGCCTCAGCTCCTTATTGCTCTATCAATCTCTCCCAGCAGAAGATCAATACATGCTTGCTTGCTTTCCTGCGCTGTCTCTCTTTTCTCGCTCGCTCTTTGTCTATCTCTTCACCCTGCGGGAACTCTATTGGTTAAAAGAGAAAATATTGATCTTAGGCAGCCATTATCATTAAGAACAACAGTGTTTTGCACTACAGAAATCTCTTAATTAAATTGTAAATTGTGTATGATGTTAAATCAGGTTGAGCTGATTGAGATACGCAGCCTGATCTCGTTTTGTCTTAAATCTATCACAGAATACATTTTGTACTGAGATTGTACTATACAAGCGGTCCGCTTGTATAAATGTCTTTTCAAAATATCAAACCTTGTGGCATTTATTTGAAAGCAAGATAGCGTCAGCACAGCTTTCAAGCACAACATTTTGCATCCAACAAATTTAGGATTAAGACCATTTGGATACTTTATGGTTGTCTATAGTTAATATGATGAATTACACTTGTGCAGAAGTAATTCATTACAAAATTAGCTTTACATTTTTTTGTAGCATTAATTGTTTTTCATGCCCCCTCGCTTTGGCATTGCAGTGTCTTGTAACATTCCTCATTTGCAAATCTCTGCAAATTAAAAATTACTATATATATTTTTTCAAACTAAGACATTTTAAAAAGATATACTTTGCCCAAGTGTGTATATCATTTAAGATTTGTATATCATAAAATAGCATTTCGTTGCTGTCCTTCCAAAACCTTGTATGTCCAAACTCGTTGATTTTCAGGAAATAATATTTAATCATTGAAAAAGTATTTTTCCTTGTTGTTCAAGTTGACTAGCACTTTTTATTGGTTTTATATTTCCAAAACCCAGTGGCGAACATAAAATGGTAAATAATAATAATTCATGCAAGGTTTTATAAGGACAGCATTGATTTGCAACCCATTTTACGCCCATAGTGTGATATTTCTTATGCATCAGGAATTTTTTTATTTTGTAGAAAAGGAAGAATGGTTAGAGACAGATTTGTATGTATGTTAAGGTGAATTTTGAACTGGTTAAGCATGATGCTTGCAACACCAAAGTCACAGGTTTAATTCTCTACTGTGTTCCTTGAAAGCATGTGATCGGATAGAAGCGTCTGCCAAATGCATAAATGCTCAAATTTATTTGGCTTTTTAAATCTTGCCATTATGTCATAACTGATCACAAATCCAGAACCACTTGTTAACATAAAAGCATTGTGTTAAATTTGGCTTTTGTTGACATCCCTGTGAAGATAGGGCACATATGACAGACAGGCCTGCCAGCTCTCCGATTACAATACGCCTGCACACACACAGACACACACACACACACACCGTAAGGTAACACACAGAGGCTAATTTGAAAAGCTGAAATGATGCCCATTCATTTCCTTTTACTCCAGCAGCCCAAGGTAAATATTTCCACTACCCTAGTATAAATAGCGCACCAATATTTGAACAGCTGAGAGAGAGATCTTTATCCTTTATACATGTTTATACATATTCATAAACTGTCATTCTTAACACAACACCCAGGCTGGAATATTGACTCACTGCCCTCTTAGTATGTGTCTCTCCGGCTTTGGAGGAGACTGAGATAATGAAAAAGTATCAGTAGATTTTGAGCCGCTTGTCTAGAGAGCTGAATGCTTGTATGACAGCTTTTGTTGTAAGGAGCAGAGGATCTGAAAGTAATTCATCAAACCCGATCACTAATGAATGCACACTAATCCCTATAGCGGTGTTAGAAGGCCTGAGGGACAATGGGGATTCCTGTCCAGAAATGACAATAGGCTGTCAATCAAACTCGCCCGTTAGGTGCCACTCGCTCTCCCTGCGTAGAACTTCGCGAAGGCAAAACGGTCCTGACATTTCGCCACGAGAGAGTGTGGGAAGGAATTTTAAGTGTGGGCGAGTTATTTCATTTGCCTTCCACGAGCTGACGTGGGACGGCTCTAATGGGGTTCCATCACAAGGAGGTATAAAATAGCAAGATCAAGAACAAAGCATCTCAATTCCACTCTCTTTCTGTGTCGTAGTCCACTTTTCTCTGAGCTATGCGTCCCACCGGGAGAAGAATTCCAGTCCTCCTCTCAATGGCTTTCTGGCTGAAGTGGAATTTGGCGGTGCGACTCGAGCTCATTGTTGTGGAGAGGCCGCGATTGATCCTGTCAGTCAGGTGACTGCCTTACTGGCTCACTGAACCACAAGACTATTGATCGAGAATGATGGATACGTGGATAAATGGCCAAACACTCGAAGGGAATGAGGTGGTTGTCAAACTGTTATCGATACGGCATGTGTTCATGCACAAATTCAGGTTATGAGTTTTTGCGATGGAAGGATTTCTTTTACATAGTTTAGATGAAACAGACAAATGAAAAGAAAGCAAGAACTGCACAAATTTATCTTGGAACGCAAATGACATGATTTGTAATACTTCTCGACAGTATGACAGAGGAACAAATAAGAAAATGCCTTGAAGGACAAGGCAGATATTAACTGTCCTGAGATTATGGTTGGCTTTTGCTAGAGGAGAAATTGCCCGGAGAAACCTTTTATTGCTCAGAGTTTGCTCTCTCATAGGCCATTACACTTGATGGAGGTTTCAGTTACTGTATGTTTCGTTTCACTTAGTCTCAGATGTTTCTCTTTAAATAGAAACATTTTGCAATCGTTGACATTGAGTGTAATGCTACGTATTTAGCGCAGATCAGATCATTTGTTCCTACAATAATATGTTTCGAAATTCTTGAATTTTATTGTAAAATTTGGTATCTTAGTCCAGAGACATTTTTCAGATCTTGTCTTATACATATGAAATTATTGAGGTAAGTTTCTTAAAAGAAAGCAGGAGACCAAAATCTCTATTAGCCCTTAATTGAATCTCATCGCTGTCGAGAATTGAGATATTAATTGTATTAATCTTCAGGTCATTATAATGTAAGAAAATCTTATTAAAACGCAGACACCATCTTTTTAAATGCAATTGCAAAACCAGATATGATCTAATAGCCATTGTGCTAATCTATCACTGCAGTGTAACTTTAGCTTCTACATGAGCTTATAACAGATTGAGAAAGAAAGAGACAAAAGAAATAAGAGAAGTGTGGAAGAATAGAGTGAAGGGGGATGAGAGGAGGGATAATAGAGACATAGCAGGCTGTCAGATGCTGTTAGACAGCCATGAGGATGGAAATGATGGATGATCTCCCCCTGGACCACCGACCTCCCACTCCACTTTTGATGGCTACAATATGTCAGCATTTGTCAGGTTATAGCGAAACGCGCACGAGCACATTAACACTCCTTTTCTAGCTCGGCCGGAGTCTTAATGTTAATGTTTTCTTCTGTAAATAAGCTGATAAACACAAGTGGTCTGTATTTATATGGTGAATGATTTGTAATGAAATGATGCTTCCGTGTTTGTTTGCGCACTCTGAAATCGGAAAAAAGTGCAGATGCCGAGACAACGTTGTCAAAACAGAGCTGTTTACTCACACGTGTTGCGATGTGGGTGGATGTTTACGCGAGACTTAGACGAGCGCCACGCTAACTGATGTTGATTGGCAGGTCACGCCCACCTGTAACTCACCTGCAGCGACACATGCCACAGCTGTCGTCCTTGTCTCACCTGTCTCATGTCACCTGTCATCTCTGTCTGTCTCTCTGCACACACGGTGATAATATGGCACACACATTTTTTACCGAGTGTGTGTTATGAAAATGGAGGAAGTCTGTTCTGTATCTTCGGACGAGTTGACAGCGAGGGCCTGGGATAAAATGAGCGCATGTGAGAGTGGAAAAATCGGTTCCTGCTGTCAGGCGAATCTGTACGTCTGTGTAAACTTCTGAGAACTACACAGTCCCGGTGAAAAATACCATGCACCAGTTTCAGACGTACTCACACTCTCAAACACATGCAGTCACTTGAGTCGGCAGCTTATATGTTACACAACGTAGACTGAAAACGTTAATACGTGGCAGATAAATGGCCACATGTGTGTACTTTAAGATAATATTCCACATATAGGTCCCAATTCGCATACCTCAACTTTGCCCTAAAAGTACTGTGCTGTTCATGGGAAAGTTCTGTTGCTTACATAATAATGCAATATAGTCATTGCACAGATGCACACTTCAATCTACAGAATTTGTTGAGCAGATTTAGAATGCGTTAATTCTTAATTCTGTATTATTAAAGTTGCCATTCTTCTACATCTCGTTTTGAAACATAAAATTGCAGGTTGCTTTACATTCTCATCTTTATGTGTGTTGAAGTCGAATGAAATCAGATTGACATTTCCAACCAAATCTGACCTGGCGGCTCAAATTATTATTTATTTTTCTATTATATAATATATATTGATATATGCTCATGTACTTTTATGTGATCAATTTTGAAGGTTGAAGTATAGACGGTATACAAATGTATGCAGTATACTGTATAACTGATAGTGTGACAGTTTTACTTCTTACTTGATAATCATCTTAAAAAATGAAAATGTAATTTTATTCCAAACCTGTATGACTTACTTTCTTCTGCAGAACACTAAAGAAGATATTCTGAAGAACCAAACAACATTGGCCACCATTGACTAAGGACACACAACCACTGAGGTAACACTTTACAATAAGGTGCTATTTTATTTAACAATTAGTTCATGCATTAGCTAACATGAACTAACTATGAACAATACTTCTACAGCATTTATTAATATAATTCATGTTCATTTCATTACATTTACATTTATGCATTTGGCAGACGCTTTTATCCAAAGCGACTTACATTGCATTATCTTATACATTTATACATAGGTATTTGCAATCCCCTGGGATCCAACCCACAACCTTGCTTTGTTAACGCAATGCTCTTAACACTGAGCTACAGGAAAGCTGTATTGTAGCTGTGTCATCATTTACTAATACATAATTCAAATCAAACGTTGCCACTGGTAACATTAGTTAATGCATTATGAACTAACGTGAATAACGGTATTGACATGAACTAAGGATTAATAAAATGTTTGCTAATATTCGCTATATTACATTTACTAATGTTAACTAATAGCACCTTATTGTAAAGAGTTACCGAAAAAATATATCATACAGGGTTTGGAATATCATCAAGGTAATTACAACAAAAATGATTCCATTAATTTCATTCATATGTAAGAGTTAAAAAATCTGTAAAACTTTTTTCGTCCAGACTGATGAGAAAATGGAGAGGGGGAAGCAGCTGTAAGGCAAAAAACGATAAACAACAGACAAGTATGTTTACACATTCGGGACAGTTTCGTTTCGTTGTGTGGCCTAAAAACGTATCTTTATATTTTTCCTTCTTCTCTCTCTCTCTTCTCAGTCGCTGACCTCCTCACCTCCCCTGCATTAATCTGTTGTTGGTAATAAATCAAATCTGACAGAAAGGCTTGCGCCGCTGCGATTAAAATCGTTTGTTTAAATTCACAGACTTTTCAGTCCTGCCATAATTCTGTGACAGCCCTGCGTAGAGCGCTGGGAGGAGCCTCATGGGTAATTACTCTGCAGTTTGGAGCTCTCTATCCCTCTTCTCCCCTTTTCATTTTTCGTCCACTGAGAATAGCTCTTTTGTATTCTACTTTGGAGGGCAGAGAGCTAAAGGAGTTTTTGTAAAGTTCTAACACTCAAAGACAAACCAGCTTCTTTGATTTATTCAATGCACTTTTCCTCATATGACAAAGACTTGGCCGACTGCAGTGCTTAGTTATTTCCTATAAAGAACGTTTGGTTCTTGGATAAGATTCGTAAGCCGCAGTGCCTCCTCTTGCTCTTTTTGTCAGCTTGGTTGGCTTGTTCTCAATGCAGTGACCGTGATAGTCTTTGCCTGACAGATCTTTTGGTAACAGTCTATGTCAGGGTTTGAGAAAATTTCTGCTTCGGGATCTGCGGCGGAGATGGAAAGCAGATGCCCGATCGCTGACGACCAGGAGAGGAAACTTTTCATTCGCCTCAATCCATCATGCAGAGAAAAAGAGCAAGAACGAGTAACGCATGAACTCGGGTGCCTTGGTTTTCTCAAACTGACAGAGGCTTGAGCAGACATATGCCACAAACACTCACACACACTGATGCATACACGAAAATATTTGTTCTCTTTCCCCCTTATTAGTGGTTTTGTCCGTTTCAGTGCTCTCAAAGAGCTCCTGCACACTATCCAGACATAGTTGTTTCCACCACCCTGCACTTTGAATCTCCTTCGTTTCTTCAGCTACAGTCTCTGTTTGTATCCACTCAGCCCAACCCCCCAGAGTTGTGGTGTCTCTGCAATAGAGCAAATGTGTGTCGGTGAAAGGAACAGGGCATGTGAGTGATGTACCTGACAGCTGAGAATCATTAATCACTGTCACACTTGAAAGAGAAGGAGGGGACGGCACACACACATACACAGACACAAGCCCCTTCAGATCAGGACGCCTTCCTGTTCTCCGAGTGGGCCTGCTTGCCCTTTTCACACTCATAATCCCTCTTATATGATGGCTGTGTGTTTTTGTAGGTGTGTGTGACACTAATGGCCTGCGCTAGCTGTTTGACTTCACACACACTGAGCCTCACGCAGCAGGCACCGAATTCATGACATGTCAACATGCCTTCAGAACAGTAAATGATACACCCACTTTCTCTCCTTCCCACAATCCCTCTCTCCCACTCGCTTTTACTCACAAATCCAGTTTCTGTTTTGCTGTTTTGATCTGAATTCTCTCTCTCTGTTATCATATCTGCCTCCTCAGAGGACAGACAACCAGCTGCCTGTGTGTGTGTGTATGTGTGCGTGTGTGTGTGTGTGTGGGAGAAGCTATTCAGTGTGTCATGACAGGCCTGGCAGGTCCCAGTGTAGTCGAACCGTCCCACCTCCACCCCCTGTCAGCTGATGAATATGTCACACTCCAGACTCCAGCGCTGATCGCGGTTCGGAAGAGCAAGCGCCGCTGCTGATCTGATGTTGGGGATCAGGATCCGGAGGGGAATGTTATGGCGTTCCGTTGACACGCAGGGATGGAAATGAAGGTGACGGAAGGGCTTGAAGATCAAAATGTAAAAAGTGAAAAGTTCTTTAATGGTTTATTTCCAAACCAAGAGACACTTTTCTATATATTGTATAGAAGGTGCTTGATATGGGATATGGGCAACTTAAAGTGCCAGTACACCCAAAACATTTCTTTGCACACATTTAGGTACAATACAGTACAAAACAATATATCGAAACTAATGTCAAACAACTCAAAATACGACATTTTGCACTTAATTTAGTTCAGTTTAGGTTCCCAGGTCATTCTACTGAATAAATATCATCAGTTCCTTTTCATTTCATCCACATTTTTAGAATAAAATACTATAGACCATTTTATAAGACATAAACAACTCTCGTCCAGGACCCCTTCCTATTTCAGTTTTGTAATTTAACGTATGAAAGATATCTGTTTGATATTACAATTGGTTTTATTTTGTTCAAACGTTTGCGTAATGTGTAAAAAACTGAGACAGGAAGTACATTGAAACTTAAGTTCACACCTTGCAAAATGGTCTATAGGTGTAGTTCATCAGGCTACCATGTTCCACTACTTAAAAAGTTTTACCAATGGGAGATAAAGGCATTTTGTATTCTAACTGAACCATTTTAGTGTGTGTACACAGTTGAAACCCAAAAGAGACATATTTAAAAGCCTGTTTGTTTTGGTTTGAGCAGCGGTCTGATTCAGAGACTCTTAATGAGAAATAATAACCGAGAAAGAGAGCTAAATACAGAATAAATGTTTATGTTTGGGTCACACTCTCCGCGGTGGGCTTGATTAGACATGAAACAGGCTTGTAGAATAAGCACACTCCTCTATCCTAAATCAGCTTCGCTTTTTGGTTCCTTAGCCACAGTGTGATTTTCCATGTTAGGTTTGGAATGGTACCTCTGAACCAGAGCAGGGCGTGTGGTGGATAGGCAACGTTTACTGCGTGCGTGTCTGGAAGCTCCGTTGACCTCGAGGTTTGCATGTGTGTGGCGGTGGGGCAGACGGATTGATGGGTGGTCTTCTGGACAGATAACACACACAGACACGCATATGTTTAGTTATGGTGGTCTTCGTCACATTAGAGTTATTATTCTCTCATTTCAGTGATTTTCAGCTTAATGTAGAGTTTGACAAATTGTGAGGGAAAACAGGATTCAGAGGTTTCATGGCTTTTGGATTATTTTTTTCTTGTGGTTTTGATCAAGCAGCTTTGGTACAGTATAAACTTTACAGTTTTATGGATAAATATAGCACATAATTGCAGGAGGTTTCAGTAGTTCAACTGAGAGAACATTGCGTTACACACTACACAGAAATATTTTATTAAATCTATTTATTAAAGGGAATTTAGCGGCATCTAGCGGTGAGGTTGCGAATTGCAACCAACGGCTCACTCCACCCCTTCCTTTTCGAAGAACTACAAAGGCTGACACAGAACTAAAATGTCGTCATGTTTTCATTTCTTTGCAAAAGGAGATAACGTATTTACAAAACTCGCTCTGTAGAGCAGTTTGTCCGTTTAGGGATAATCTCGAAACAAAATGACAAATTCTATGTGAGGGTACCCGCGGTGTATGTAAATAGAAATAGGTCATAAAAACATAATGCTTCCTTATGTAAGGTCTTTATACACCTCTGGAGACATAGTTTCGTACTGTATATAATATTGCATTTCTGTCAATAGATCTTCTGAAAATTAATGTTTAATATAAATGAAGAAATGTATGTATGGGCAATTCCAGTGTCATGGATGTGACATTTGCAGTCAAAACTTGAAACATCAACTCTCCTAGAATGTATTTATTACTGATATATTGAACCATATGTAAATATTTTCAAAGTCCTGACAACAGAAGATATCAGTATATACATATTTTCTATTTGAAAAAAATAAAA
This sequence comes from Triplophysa siluroides, assembly GCA_006030095.1. Taxonomy (NCBI): domain Eukaryota; kingdom Metazoa; phylum Chordata; class Actinopteri; order Cypriniformes; family Nemacheilidae; genus Triplophysa; species Triplophysa siluroides. The sequence continues at coordinate 5,149,820 of VCII01000101.1, read as the reverse complement.
TAAACATGCATTATGGATGTGACAAAAAGGACGTTTTGAGAGACAACATACTTTGTAGGATTTCTGTGAATTGAAATGCATTTTGGTCATGGAATTGCACTATATATACTGTATATAAAAAACTAAATATACTTTATTTATTAAATTTCATTTTTTCTTTATGCCATTGAGTAGTTGCAAGGCTAGTATTATGTTTCTTAGAGACAACTAGGACAAGACCATCAAGTTGCTTCTACTATATAAAAATGGGAATAATTGCCCCCATTTTACGCCCATTCCCATCCAGCGTCTCCCCAGGAATCACCTTGAAAGTAAACATACCACCATTTCAAGCAATTTTCACACCGATTCCTCAAATCAACATTGATTTTTGGCAAGTACGGAGGAACTGACAGTGGATCAAAACAAACCGTAACAGTGTTTGCCCCTGGGGCCTTCACCCACACTCTCTAACTGTATACAGGTCTGACCACTGTTTGAATCCACATGATGCAACGAGACTCACTTCCACAGCAACGCTTCCCTGCTCACCTCTGTGTTCATGCGCAATTGGTCAGTGTAACGCACCCACACACGCATCTCGCTGTGTCAATCACTTCCTGTATCTCGTGGCGTAGTCCCGCCACATGCGCGCACGCACACACCTGCCGTGCCAGTCCCTCTTTCTCCTCCATTCTGTAGATCTGGCCAATTACAGGCCTTATCTGTGAGTGAGAATAATGAGGTTACACACTGAGCAAATTCTATCATGTCTCTGTAATGAGATTTGGGTTGAGCTGCGTTGCCGCTGCGGACGGGGTGGAGGACAGACACACTCACGCTCATGGCACGTTATCTGCTCCCCATCTCTCCGCCTGACATTCCAGGAAATTGCATTCCAGTGAAGGAGGGAGCAGAGGAGTCAGTCACAGCGTCACACACACTCCTAAAGACACACATACTACCTTTGCCTTTCTCTCTCTCTCTCTCTCTCTCTCTCTCTCTCTCTTTCTGTTCTCTGACAGGCTTTTTGATTTATGACTCCAATTCCCTGGTGCAGATGCAGCCCGCACTCATAACCGTGTATATGTATTTTATTTTGCTGCCCTCTCCTTGCCTCAACTCCTGTGCTTTCACATTCTCCCGCACCGCCTGATTGATTATCCCATCCGCACTGTCTACTGTGTTTCTCATCTTTCAGAAGTATAATCTCTCCCAACAGCACAGAGAGAAAGAGACAGACAGAAAGAAAGAGAGACTCGGAGCCCGGAATGTAAAGCACCCATATTAGTTTAAGTTCTGCTTCAATCTGGAAGAATTCCAAGCCGGCTGAATGAATGAATTGTGCAGGACTCTATGAAAAGGGTTTTCAAAGTGAGTTTCTGTCTTGAGATGGAGTTTATAGAGTTGACATGTTCGATGGTGGCTGCGGTGTACTGAGAGACTTGATGACTGTGGAAATAATTCTTTGTCTCGGTCTGCGTACAACAGTGACTGAGATTCATTTCATGACATGGCACATTGTGTTACATTTTCCACAATAATTTGTGATTGTAATTTATGAGAAAGTCTCAAAACTGGCCATGTAAATTGGCAGTGATTTCACTTGTATTTTAAAGGGATAGTTCACCCCAAAATGAAAATTGTACGGCTCCTAGTGTTATTCAACTTTGCTGAAGTGTAGGAGAGAAAGCACAGCAATTCCGAATCTGGTGTCTATTTGTACTGTATATGGTTGTAATAATTCTTTGTCTGTTTAATCACAGACTTCAAAAGTGTCTTCATTTACTACTGTGAAGTGGCCTTTTCAATGACGTTAACCTCAGAGGACGAGCTGAGGACACACCCGTGCTAACAGCCACAGAAATTCCTGTGGCGCTGTTGCTTTTACAGCTCGTTCAAATCGAGGTTAGCAGCTATGGCGCTAACGCAGGGTTTCCTATGGTTTGGTGTATAGTTAGCATGTCAAATCGGCGTTCCGATTTGCACCGGGCGGTTTTCAAATGTTGATGTTGGGCATGGAGGAAGACAGCAAATATTGACATCCCTCAAAATAGATGAGCAGGTGACTGGAGAAGACATCAGAGACTATATGTGCTAGCAATTACAGTTGAGGTCACGAAGAATATAATTCAAATGATCGTTCACCCCAAAATAGAAATCCTGTCATCATTTACTCACCCACATTTCAAACCTTTATGCATTGGTTTTGCGTCCATACAATAGAAATGAACGGGGGCCAGTGCTGTTCCGTTGCCAACTTAAAATATCCTTTTTTGTTCTGCGGAACAAAGAAAGTCGTACACTATCTCTTTAACTGCCAGAAGGTGTTGTAATAAATGGTTTTTAGAGTTGTTAACCTAGCGACGTCACAAGAAATGCGTCTCAAGATAGTGATGTTGCTTCTAACCCAACCAAAAAATAGCACAACAGTAAACACGTCACATGTGTTTGTGTGTCTCAAGACATTTTAAAAACTTCTCTTCATTACGTCCATTGCGCCCACCATAAATCTAAGCCATGCTAATTATCAAAAGCGTTTCTAAGCTTCTCACCCTATATTCTGACAGATTTATAGAAGGTAAATTCAATAACATTTTGTGGAATTGTTGAATGATATGCTATAAAGCAAGCAAAACAAAGTGTAGACCCACTTTAATGTCACTCTGTGGCTTTTTCATGTTGACTTTGCTATTGTAGAACATTTTCAGATGTTGTTGCATACTTGAAATATTCTAAATCTCAAGATAGGTCTTTATTTTCAGTTCTGTAAGTAATCTTGAACTTGCTTTTTCTTTGTGGTGTTTGCTCAGATATTATAAGGGAGTAAGTTCGATTTTTTGTGTTCAGCCATAGAAATGTTTATTTCAGTCTTTTTTTCACACCGGTTTTAAAAGGTCTTCAGATATCTTTTATTAAAGACTTTAAAGAGATAGTTCACCCAAATATAAGTTTCTCATCATTATTCACCCTCAATCTGTATGACTTACTTTCTTCTGTGAAAAAAAGAAGATATTTTGAGAAATGTCTCAGTGGTTTTGTGACCATATAATGGAAGTCATTAACAAGGCAAGGCACATGTCGATGCTGGATTTGCAGAGAGACTGAGATTAAAAAGCAATGTTGTGCCGTCAATATTGAATCCGACCGGAATCTTATGCGAGTAAAAATATATGTACGATGCGTCACTATTGCTTTTTTAGAGATCGCTTTATATGTCCTGATTATATGTAACCTACTTGTCTAACCAAGTTTACAGAAGGCTCTAACTAAGCACGTAGCTTGTCAAACAGACACACAGAAATGTACATCACATGGCACACAGCTGTCTTTTGGAACTGTTATCCCCAGTGGGCGTTTACTTCCAGGTCTTCAATGCGGCCCGCCCATATAAACCGAGCGTTAATTGAGCCAGCCTCAAAACCAGGGTAGAAAATAGCTTATTACTTATTGATTTTTCATGTTTTTAAATGTAAAAACCACGTGAACGTCATAAGTAGACCTCAGACAACAGTATAAAATAATAAAAAGGCCAGTTCATGACTCCTTTTTCCCATCTTATTAGATATAGTTAGTAAGTTACGTTCATTTTCAGCAGACTAGCGAGACACCTCAACAAATTAGCCTATTCTGAAATCTAAATACAGATAAATACAGGCTGCATAATGTTCTTAAAGTCATGAAGCTTTATTTCTAAACATTTACACATGTGCCATTACAACACTGTGCAATACACACTCACCTTCTATTCATTGATTTCTATATGTCGCTATTCTGCCCAAAATAGACATAAACATTAAAAAAACATCAGAAGTAACAATTACTTTAAAGACAAATTTGAACTAAAAACTTATCGCGCGCCTTACAAGCTGAAAACGGGTTATTTTAGATTGTCATTTTGACTGTACGTCAATGGTGCTCTCTGTCAGTTGGGCATACCAAGATGGCGCGGCACTCGCTTATGGTGGCTTCAGCTCCTGCCGTTGGTTTATCGTTCTAGGCGCAGTCCAGTCATTTATATAGATCAGTGGCAGTACAGGAAAACCTTGTTAGTTGCGTTTATTCTGAAAGCTTTATAACCATTTAAAAAAAGCGCAACAGATTGGTTTTCCACTCTAATAATGTTGTGGGGCTTTAAGATATTAAAGAACTGCTGATGGGGCAGTTGTTTACGACGTGTAGGATAAAATGGGAGGAAGTATTTAAATATTTTTCTACTCCTCTTTCTTTATGCATCCCCTCCACTCCCTCGTAACAAATCTCTCCCTCTCTCCGCGGTCTCTCGTGGTCTGTGCAGGCAGCAGTATTGATAGGGTAATTCAGGCATGATGAACGACCCGATAATCACGAGACGTCTGAAATAAATCACACTTTGATCAATACACACACACGCACTCACAGATCATTACCCTGCTGTAACGCATCCTCTATTATAGCAGCTCATGCACATGCATGCACACGCAGGACGAAGCGGACGGGGAAATGAAAATATTGTGTTTCTGTAATGTAGAGGCTGAGATTGATGAGGGGTTTGGTGCTCTGACCGTTCCACAGACAAAGATGGAGATCAAGGACTTTGCCCAGTATCTTACGAAAACTCTTAAATCTTACCAAGGCTGGTTCTGGTAAAGGCCGTCATGCGTCAAGTACAAAATGGCTCTGGAGTATTGCGTGTCATTTGTGCGAAGCCGGAGGATGTATTTTGCAATTCCATCTTAATGTTGTCTCTGTTGCCCTCTACTTATCCGTCTGACTCATAGTATTAGTGACACAGAAAAATGGCAAACAGCCACCCGGCCTGTCTGGAAAAATACATGTGATAAATTAAATACAGAATTAAAATATAGCTCAAAACAGCATCTATACATGTAACCAAGAAAGATAAACAACTTCACTCGAAAATGAGAAATCTGTCATCTTTAATTCACCCTCATGTTATACCAAACTAGTATGACTCTTTCTTCTGTGGAACTCAAAAGAAGATATTTTGAAATGTCTTTGGGGTTTTGTTTCTATACAATGAAAGTCAATGGGGGCCAATGTCGTTCGGTTACCAACGTTCTTCAAAATATGAAGAGTTTGGTTCCAAAATGAGATCCAAAAAATCCAAAATCATGTTTTGTATTATGTTATCATGTTTAAATTGTCTTTTATTGTGTTAGTTAGCTGTATTTTTGAGTTTTTATGGCTTAAATAAAAAAAATGCTGTTTGATTTATATTCATTGGAACGCACATTAAAAAAACCTGATTTTTGAAAAATGTTTAAAGCTGAGTTATCTCATTTTGGAACCAAACTCTTCATATATAGTTTATATATAAATATATATTTTACCACAAAATGTTGCTCTAAACCTCCGGATGGTTGGGAATACTGTACTCCAAAATATATTTTAATAGTGTTTGTCTTGTCTTTTGGGAGCAACGTTCACCATCCACTTTCATTGTATGGAAAAGAGACACCAGTACATTCTTCAGCATTATTCCTGTCCCATGAAAGAAATGCCACGCAGTTTCGGAATGACGTGAGGGTGAGTAAATCATGACAGAATTTTTCTTTCTGGGTGAACTATTCCTTTAACATTCTGTCAGCTTTATATGATGAAGGAAAGCGAGACGGGAGAGACAAGACGACGGCAAAAGGGAAACAAGTACAGAGAAAGGTAAGGCAGCATGAATACAGAGCAGAGAAAACAGAAAAAGCGAGAGGGGCTTTGTCATGCTGAATGTAATAAGCAGTAGGTAGTGTGTCTTATGGAAGGTGATTTATGGGGCCTGTCCTGAGCCAGCCAGCACTTTGTCTCCTCTAGCATGGAGGATGAATGGGCTGCTGTCAACCCAGCCAGAACACCCCTCCTCCTCACCCCCCCTCTCTCTCTCCCTCTCTCTTTGTCACTGCCTCTCTCGCTTTCTATCTCTTTCTCAGTCTCTGGTTTTCTCCTCTAGTTTCTAGCTTTTAGAGGTTGCTGATCAACCCTGTTTCCTCCTGCTGTCGCACACGTACACGATCCCTGTCACCTGAAAAAATCGACTAATCTAAAATAGTTTGACCCCTATCATGTAATGACTGATGTCACTGTTGAAATACTGATAGGCATATTAAATGCATTAGTCATTAGTGTAATCCCCTCCATCATCAGAGCCCCTGGAGTATGGCAGGAATGCTAATCCATGGCAGCTGATCAGCTGTTCTCATTTAAACAGTTTCCTCGGTGAGCCGGCAGTTATCTCCTGACCTGTCATTGACCTCCGCTCTAATCCAACAGAGACTCCTCGCTGACATGACGTAAAAGAGCAAGGTCTCAGTTAAACGGTAACTTTTTATTTCTTTGCTTTCTATTGTTTTCCAGCACAATGCGGAATGATTATCCCACTGCCAACAACCAGACAGGAAAGAACACATGAAAGCACAGTTTTCTTTCATAACTTGACGTATTTCCTGTTAAAACGTTTTGGTAACATCATAGTCATTAAGGGGGAGGGACATTCTTATTTCAGAAAGCATTGGATTGGACAGTAATCCGAGCAGTGCAGTATGACTCAGGCTTCTTTTTCCAATTAATTTAAGTAATTCATTTTGATCCGTTGCCCTGCAAATGTCTGCTAAATGTGAAGTGTTTGTCAGACTAGCATTTACATTGCTTCAAAGCCAACAGCCATAGACATAGAAAGCATGTCACATCTGCTTGTGTGTTTGTTGCGTTGACTTGCTTGAGTAGGCGTGTTTTGGTGTCAATAAATCTGCGTGCGCATTTGGTCTCCCTACGATCATTTGTATTTCACAGTATGCATTCTCAGCTCTTCTGCTGACTGCGAGTTTGTCTCTGTGTGTGTGTGTGTGGGTGGGTGGGTGTTCGCAGAAGCAGATGGCATATTAATAGTGTAAAATATGATCTGCAGGAACCCAATATGCTTGCATGCTTGTGTTTATGGAAATCACAGTGCACCATGGGAATAAATAATTACCTTTCTGCTAGTCCAAGCCACGAGCAAACGGGGAGATAACTTAAAACAATAATTATAACAACAATCAACTACATATCATATGTTTCTACCTAACTCGATCAGGTTTACCGGTGCTGCGCAAGACCAACTCATTCTCCTTGTCAGATAGAGGGCAGCGTTGCTAAAACCGAACGTCTATTCCCACGGCCTCCCTGTCGCTCCTGTTCCATCTCCCCCATCTGCTGAGGATCTAATGCATGATTAGACCTGACAGGAGAGAAACAAAAGGAAAGGGGAAGCTAACAGAAGGAGGCACAACAATTAGCACACAAGCAAGGTGAGTGTTTATCTGCTCTTTCTGTCACTCGTACACCCCCCCCACCCCCCACCTCCCATGTGTCAGGCGGCCATGATCGCTGATGAATAATCCAAGAGCTATTGAGTCAATCCAATAAACATGATCCATCATAACAGCTACATTAAGACATGCAGATCTAATTGCTTGGCTTTTGCAGATAATGCAGTTTATGAAAGACTAATGAGAACAGACTATTTTTATGCACTGAGAGTGAATATTTATGGAGTGTTCGGAGAAATGAAAAGAAAGAGTTGGAGGAGAAATGCAATATACTACTGCAATATTAAAAAACCTTGTTCATCTCCACTATACGTGTGTGTACGTGTGTCTTAAAGACACTTAGGAAACTTAAAGTCCAACTGCATTCAATAATTTTCTTAAGCATTAAAAAAGCATACCTACAAGTTTTTATCCTGTGATAATACTTTCTTCATGCCTTAAAGTGGCTTGAATGTAACTGTACTCTCTTGCTCATTTAGTATATGCAGATTCATAATTATGCAAATTAGTCCCCGCCTCCACTCAATGGCTCGGGCCATTGATTATAGGTACATAGATGCCTCATCCTAGGCGCGTGCAGCGCATGCTCGTGTTGCAGAAGGAGCGATTGTTTTAGTGCAGAGTCTATGCGCCATCCTTACATATCTATGGCTCAAATCTGATAACGTAATTGGTTACAGGATTATGATGTCGTAAACAGAGGCAGTTTCAAGCTGTCTTTAGTATACTGTCTTATGGAGAAAATACTTGGCAATGGTTTAAAAGGATGAATTTGCACAGGGTTTATCTTAAAACATATTAAAAACACCACACAGACATGTGAACAACATTAAAAACGGGGGGACTTTAAGCACAGTGGGTGACATCTTCTAAGTATCTTCTTTATTGTTCCTCAGGAGAAAGAGTCATATACAGGTTTTCAACCGCATGAGGGTAAATAAATGATGAGAGAATTTTTTATTTTCGGGTGAACTATCCTGTTTGTTAGCGGTGTTATTGGTATTTGATTGGACATATTAATGCAAGATGACTTTACAGTAGATTCGGTTGGGGTGGGACAGGTCGACAGAGACTGTACATTGTATGTGTGTGTGTACTAAAATTGTATTATGTAAACTGTCAGAAGTATACTGGCACACAGCCTCACACCTTAAGGATGTGGAATACCAGCAACAAAACTTAAATTCTGACTTCATGGTGTCTTTAAAGTAACTGGTCATGTTATGCTCTACCTTGGACAATCATTAATAAAAGTTGGCTCAGCACTGTTCTTTGATAAATGACACAAGCCGCCCTCTGTGATCTCGAGTGGATACCCCATGTACTGTTTTACCGAGCAATCATCGAAGGCCATTAAATCAAGTGAGTGTCCATAGAGACAGGAAATTGAGGAGGGGATTACGATCTTTGCATGATGAGGAGGGGCAAGATTTATGTGTCATTTACTGAGCCGGAGATTGTAAAACTTAATTACAGAAAGTTCCCTCGTGCACACACACACACACACACACACACACACACACGCACAGACACACACAAGTAGAGCCCTGAGTCATCAGGCAAAGTTCATCTATCCACACCCTCTCTTGCATTCTCTCCATCTTTTCATCCCCCATCCATCCATCTCTCCACTGGCACCAAAAACCTCAACCCTGGGGAAACAATGACCAAATTAATCAACAAAAGTAGAAATGAAAGCAATTGTAACAAGCAGAACACTTCTTTGGGTCTGTTTAAAGAAATAGTTTACCAAACCATTTGTATTCTGTAATTATTTACTCACCCGCATGTTGTTTTAAACCTGCATGACTTTTTCAACCTTCTGTGTGGCTTTCTATTTAAAGTTTTCAATGCAATTGAAATCAGCCATAACAATCCTTTTGGATTTTATAGGATGTAATTTATTTAAGCAATTTATTTAATACATTTTCCAACAGTATCTATAGAATGCAGGCTTTCTTCAATGCAAGAATAGTGAATTTTAAAGACAAATCGATATGTAATGATCCTTTACACTTAAATAGGGTATTACATTTTTTACAAAAGCAATGAAGGCAATATGCCAGTAAGCTAAGAAAAAAATAGTCAAGTATCCCTTATTTTCCTTAGGATGAACTGAGAGTATTCCGTGCTAAAGTTGGCAACCCTAGTTGAGGGCATGTCAACATTTTTTGGCAACTTTTTTTTAAAGCTTGAAAGCTCTAATTCATTATTATTGCACCGAAAAGAACAACCAGTACAATTGTTAAAAATGTCGTGTTCCACAATGGAAAAACATCATACAGGTCGGGAACGACGTGAGAGCATAAATTATGAATTTTGACAGGATTTTTACTTTTGGGTGAACTAATCCTCTAATGTTTTAAAACTTCCCCAAAAGTTGGGAGCGAAAGCATTTCATGAGAGCTCTGAAATGAAGAGAAATTGTTCCCAAAAACCTGTCAGCTTGACAAATGTAAAGAGCTTACTCAAGGTGTATATAAAAACTTGAGTAAGCTCTTTAGATGAACAGCGTGCCCGGAACCTTTGCACCAGGCCTAATTACTCTAGTGACTGTGAGGAAAAGGGCGGCCCGTTCTATTCATCCTGCCCGCTCTGAAAGAACTTACACCAGATGTTTCTGAAAGGGGGATCTCTTTTCTTCTCTGCCCTCCTTTTCCCTCTTCTTTTCATGAGTCGGGGACTAACTTTTTGACCTCCTCTGCTTTCTCCTACAGGTCTTGTTTGTGAGGGTCAGGGAGAGGTGGTGAGGTTATAGTGAGGTCGGCACATTCAATGCAGCACCAACTGCCCCTCCCCTCCCTCCTCTGTGTCACATCCATCTCTCCTCTCGTCTCTCTCCTCCCCCTGTTCCTTCAGACAGCTCTGAAGAGCCACAGATGCCGGTCCCCTCTGTTTTCTGTAATTCGTCTTCAGGAGGGGCGACACACAGAGGCTTGTCGGACGGAGAGGATGAAATACGGCTCCCTCTACCTTCCCTCACAATACGGCCAAACAATAAACACTGCTTGTGTACACATATCATGGCAGGCTAATGTGGCCATAAATACCGATACAGACACTCCCTCTCGTAATGTCTCTCTTTCCTAAATGCAGAGACACAAACATCACAGCAATCACAGTGTGTAGTTTTTATATTGGCTGTTATGTGCCATTCATGTGCCAATTTTGATTTATTTTGCCTATAAATGTCACGGGGCGTACTTTGAAAACATAATTCTGTGACTGAACGTGTTTGAATTGTGGGTTCGACACAAAGAGTTAGTTTTCACAGAAATGAAAATATCATTGTTTACACTAACTTGTATCGTTCCAAACCTGTATGACGTTTTATCTTCCATGGGTAAAGAAATGTTAAAGAATTTTAGCACTGATCTTTTAACAAACAATGAAAGTGAAAGAATGTGGAGTGGATGTTGTGTTTCTTAGACGGCGTATATACTAGTGCGTTTTCCTTAACAAAAGCATAACTCTTGCAACGGTTACGCCTGGTGTTTACACTACTTTGGAGTTTTCGACCCCCGAAAACAGAGACTTTTGGAAAGCTGCAGACCCCGTTTTAGTTTGAAAACTCCGGGGTTGCGTTTCTATGTTAACGGACCAAAATGGAGACTTTATCTTTTCGTTTCAAGCTGCTCTGCGTACACGGATCGACACGATTATATTTACAGCAATGCAAGAAAGAATCGAGAGCTCAGTACTGCAATGTCATCCGTCGATCGGTCTAAGTGGCGCCGGATGAAATCAAACCTAATATGGATTACCTCATCTAACGTTATCCATCATGTTTATTTTGTACTGGCCAGTCTGTGACTAGTAACCAACTGTCATCAACAACCAACTTTTGTATGCCCATACAACTGTTTAAATTTGTTTGAGCATGCCCAGCAAGTCTCAATGGTCATGTGACATTCGTTATCAGTAGTGTAGTGTAAACGCAGATTTTTTCTAAAACAAATGTGGAAACGGCAGTATAAACAAGGATTGTTTTCGTTTTAATACGCCGTTTTCGTATGACAACGGGGTAATGTAAACACCACATTAGAAGAAAGTCATGCAGGTCTAGTTTACAAGAATGTGAGGGGAAGTGAATTGGTAAATTTGGTAAAACTTTAAAAAAAGGAAAACTTATTTTAGAAATGTTAACAAAATTTCTTAGCAAAGAAAAGTCGCAGATGTGATGTCTTTAATAGCTCATAGACAACAGTGGGATTAAATAGAAATCAAATGTAAAGTTTTTAAGCTTGTAAGCTTAGTTTCTCGTATCTCACACATTTCTTCTGATGAAAAAAATCTACGTCCCAACACTAATCTGCAAAATCAATATTAAAGAGTAAAATATGAACTCAAGCATTGCTTATCAACTTTACCCAAAAACAGACTTATTTTAGCTAGACAGTTTCAGTGGCGACAAAAACATTATGTACTTCCGGTAGACCTCCGCAAAGAACTGTTGAGTATAGTTTTAATTTAATTTAATACAATTAATATACAATAAATATACAATAAAATATTAATTAAAGTGATATTAGCATAAATTAAATACAAAATACGTTATTTACATTAACCAAACAGATCGGAAGTTAACTTCGACTAGGCGCATGTGTCCGATGAAACCATCTGTACAATCTAGATGAATTGTATTGCTCCATACTCTCATTTGCATCTATTTCTTTTTAGCAACTTGAGTTGAAAAAATCTGACACACAAATGTAATATTTAAACAAAACAAAAACTGAGAACTTCATAAGATCTCATGAGATATAAAATAAAAAAAATGTCCAGTAAACTTCAAGTAAATTGAGCAAGCAGAGAAAGTCATTCTTTCGAGTGTGGGATGCTACTCTATAGTAAAGTTCGCAATGCACAACACAAGCTAATTTCATTGGAAAAGTCTCTGTTACCAACATTTACCGTTAAAGAGAATAAATGAGCTGTTCGAACAGTGCTGTTCGCTTCTGTGTAACTTTAACAGCTGATTTACATAACCCAGATATAATACAGCACAGACACCGAGAATGATGTTTAGATAAACCTTAAGGGCTTTAATACAATAGTTATATTTGTGTATGCCATGCCTGCTGATGTTATAAAAGCAAATGGTATTAAGTCTGTTTTGATCGCGTCCATGATTTGTTAACAACACAAGGTGACTAATAGCATTTTAAGTGTCTCTCCATCAGTTTCGGCTTTACTGCACCATTGGTCTGTGTAAATAATTCCACACATGCATAAACAATGACCTCACCTCTGATTGGTCAGCGTATTTGCTCTGATGGAGTGAGCGGTTTGGCTTCTTGAAGCGCGGGCTGAAAATAGCCTGGCCCCTAGCGTGGGTTTGAATCACTCATGCAGTTTATAGTGCACTGAACAGGTTTAATGAGCCACAGATAAATCTGATATTTCGGTCGTTTCCCCACAACACGCGGCCACGATGTCTGCAAGTGACTTATTTCACGATAGCACTTTATTTCAAGTGACTACATTTAAGTGCTAGTACAAACACTGCATTCTCATGAATATGTTCGTTCTAATTGGTTCTCTCTGGAAGCTACTGCACGGAGTTTCTCCAAACTATAATTAATGTAATGTTTCTGTGTAATTGCTGCGTTTTATACCTTAAAATAAACCAGGGTCTGTGGGCCGATATAGAGGTCGGGTTCTCCACCCTTGTCCGGGCTCATGGGTGAGTTTGGATGAGGTTGAAATCACATCTCTTAACAACGACCAGCGTGTGTGGGTGCGCGCGTATTAGCACTGGCAGTTTTTTCTGGGGATCATCAGTAACTGTCTCCATGATGCCAGACGCTTAATTAACCCTCTCTCTCATTAACACTCTTTCTATATGACTCTCGCTCTCTCTCTCTCTCTCTCTCTCTCTCCAGCTAACTTGCTTTCTCTCGCTGCTCTAGTCTCGGCCAATTACTGAGCCCAAATGGAACAGCATTAATCAAATCTTTAGTGCAGCAGCATGCTTTGAAATATCAGATTACGCAGGGCTGCAAAACTAATATGTCACTGTCACAAAGCTCGCGCAGGCATTTAGGGGCTAGCATTAACAAGACGGCTAACGTCACCAGCGTCTGCGCGCTATGTGGAACGCTGCTCTAGGGGCCATTAGTAAGACAAGGAAGAGGGTTCTGCTTTCACTCCACGCTCATTTTTTATGCCCCCTTTTTTTCCTTTCCTTCCTCCTCTTCCTCTTTGTCTTCGTCTTCTCTTATTGTTCTGTCAAAGCCCAGCGCCGTGGATGAGGAAGAATGGGCCGACAAACGGCCCGGTGAGAGGGTAGAGGGAGATTAAGCAAAAGGAGGAAATGGGGGGTCAGTGAAGGAGAGGGAGAAGGAAGTGCGGGGGGTGCTGAAATGAGGACAATGACGCAGAAAGGACGAGGAAGGAAAGAGGAAGATGAGCGAAATCTTGAGAAGATAGACGGTCAGAGCTGGAGTGCTCTTGCTGATCAGACTGTTTGCTTGTTTGGAAATGTGCTGACCTGTAAGCATGTGCTCCTCCAGACACCGGATAAACCTCAAACAGATATGCTTCAGCAAAGCAAAAAAAAGAAGGCAGCAGTTTTTATTAACTATTTTAAGTAAACATGTAAACTTAAACTGTAGTTGCAGATACTTAAAGTGATAGTTCACCAAATATATTAATTCTGTCATCATTTTTTAACCCTAAATTCTGTAATACTTTACATACCCTATTTCGTTCAAAACTTTCTTATTTTAAGGAATGTTTTAGCTGTTGTGTCCATGCAATTAAAGTATAAATGTCTTCCTTTGTGTTCTGCAAAAATAAGAAAAGTCATACAGGTCTGGAATGACATATGGGTGAGAAATGAATAAAGAGTTTTAATTTTTGAGTGAACTGCCCCTTTAAATCTGCATTATTGTAACACTTGCCTTTAAGGTGTATCTACATTTTCTATATATACAAGTTTCAATCACGTTTTATACAAAGTTGTGTCTTTATTTACAAGGAATTAACTCATCCTGACATAACAAGATAACAAATCATGAAAATAGTAAAATAGTAAAAAAAGGAACTCTCCATTCCCCGATGTATGCTGGGAATAAGGTAAATGCGAATGAACCACAACCATTTTTTAAACTGAAACGTTTTAGAACTACAACAATGCATTAATCCGTCTCAATTTAGAGGCCGTCCACACATAGACGCCTTTAGCTGTATACGTAAAGATTTTGTATCGTATCAGCGTTTCGTCCACACGGATCCGGCGTTTTGGGAGCCTGGAACTGCTATTTTTTTTAAAGCTGGTCCCAGAGTGAATGAATCCGAAAACCCCACCCTTGCGTTTTCATGTGTATAGCCAATCCGTATATTTTTTTAAAAAGATGATGTCATCACCCCAGCGCAAAGTTTATGCGCATGCTCCAAATCTAATTCTCCGTTTTTAGTGTATCTCTGTGGAAGAATTACTGTGCCACATATTGATGTAGAGCTGGGCAAAAATACACCGAAATGTTTTTCAAAATAAAATACAGTAGCCACACCACGTATCAAAATAAACTACAGTATTTTTGTATTTTAAAAATACTAAAATATACTTTTACAAGGGAGCATGGAGTTTCTTCGCAAACCTTTCATCCCTCAATTGGCCTATTTGATCTATCCCTTTACCATTACACTGACTCAGAGCAACAGCTCTTCTGAGTCATGCAATAAATCTGACATATGCAACCAGTAAACAGATAAAATATTCGCATATCCCTGTGATCTCCCAGATAAAGCTTACACCATGTCCACACCGGACATGACACAACACAATAAAAGACAAAAGAACACGCTAGCACCCATTACATTTTTTATTTTGTCCACAATGGATGCGGCGCGATGCAATAAACCCATTAAGAACAAGCCATAGTTGTATTGTGTCGTGCCGGTCGCGTCCGGAGTAGACACGGTGTCAGTTTTGAAGTAAAAAACAGTTTAATGTGTTACAGTTTCCGAATGACTCATAATTGTATCCTCATTTAGTTATTTGGTGTTTGATAATGAAGGTCCTACTTTGCATCAGCAACACTGACTCAATGACAATCAAGTCATTCATAAGAAGACAACTGATGGTTCCTGTATTCAAAGCAACTAGTTTCTAACTAATTAATCATCTGATTATTTATCATAAATATTATAATATATTATGTGTCAGGCAGTCGTTCTTGCAATGGTATGCAAAATCATGATCCTACTTTACAGGTACTTCAATAAGAGTACAGTTTTCAGCAATCAAATATTTATTTATCATCATTGGACACGTATTTGGAAGTTAAAAACATTTTAGCATTTCAACAATTATTATTATTATTAAATGATCAATATGTTTTGTAGCCATATGTTGAAGCCAAATATGTTTAAATGCAGCCAGAATCATAATCGGAAAGTAGTCTAACAAAAACAGTCAAACTTAGGTCTCATTAGCTTCTGATGCCTTTCAACACAACCCATTATGTAAAATGCCAAACTATTTAGTCTAGGCTACTAAAACAAACACCAAAACTTAACATGATCTGTTTAAAAATTATAGCAGTTTATGCAACAACAAAAAAAGGAAATCTGGCAGCCTGCATGTTTCTTACCTTGACCACCTTTCATATAGATCTATTTTCTGTTTTCAGGTCTGGGCAAACAACTGACTAGGCAGAAGCACCATAGACTTCTTACAAAGTACTTCACTGTATTTTAAAACTACAAAAATATAATCACTTAAGTATTTTGTTACAAAATAGGAAGCTATTTTCATCATCCCTATCAAATACAAAATACTATTATTTTGTGTTTAAAATACGTATTTAAAATACATAAATACTGCCCATCCCTGGTGTGGACTACATCGTTTTGAGTCGGTTTAGCGGTTTCGTGTGTACACAGATATTTCTTTTTCCCTCGACGCTGGGAAAAAAAATCCGGCTTCGTGTGGATGTGGCCTTAAAGTATAAAAAAGTGTTTCTTGTGTTTCTGTTGTTTTAAGTTGTTAGAACTTCCAAGTAGTAAGTTCATTTTTCTATATGATATAAGAGTCTTTTCATTTTAACAGTTCGTATTAACCGCTATGCAACTCAACACAGTTCCGTCTACATCACGTCAACACACTTTTCTCAGCGTGAAAAAGGGACGGATGAAAGAAACAGTGAAGAAAAAAGATACCTCAGAGAAAAAATGGTGGTGTTACACAGGGAGTTTGGGCGTGCTCTGTGGCAGGAGGCAAAATAGATGACAGTGTAATGATATTAAAAGCGCAAAGTTGTTAAGATGCCAAGTCAAGGCCCCATAAATCCAGCCAGGGCTCCCACTGCCTGTCCCCATACCGCGTAATTAAATCTGATTTATGAGGCGTATTACAGCAGTGAGAGATAGTTCATATTCCTGCTCTGCTTTATTAGACAGCCTGACAGGCGCCAAAAAATATTGTCGAAGTTGCCTCGGCCCTAGCCGCCAAAAAGCCTTGCTCCGCACTCTGTCTTTTGTTGTGTCAGTCCTCCCTTCCCATGATGGATTAGGCACTCTCTCTCTCGCTCTCTCTCCATCTCCTCCCTCAGTCAGAATGTGGTGGAACGGCCCCCTGTGACACAGCCAGACAGCTTCATCTTCATCAGTAGCCCCCAACACCTCCACACAGCTCCACCCCCCCACGGCATAAAGGAAAGAGGGAGGGGACAGGTATAAAGAAAAGGAAGAAGTGAAAAGATATAGACCACTTTGCAAGATGTAAACACTGGTCCAGCATCACTTCCAGATTCATTTTTGATTTGATTATTTAAAATCTTACATATATAATTACATTTTTAAGTTATTTATTAGTAACACTCCAACAGTTTGATTGGTTGTAAATGTTCTGTTTTCTGTTCAAACGTTTGTGCGGTGTAGAAAACTGAAACAAGACGTTCTTCTGGACCAGCGTTGGACCAGCATTGTTCACATTTTCCAAAGTGGTCTATAGAGAATGTGGTTTTGAAGTAAGTTTGGAGTGGTTTCCTGTGGTTCCTTGGAGAGCAAAACACAAGCAGCTTACAAATATCAAACAAGCACCTTTCCTGGTTAATTACATCATCGCATAGAGGAAACCTCAATATTTCTGCTGACAAAACACGTTCGCCTTCAGTGTTTTTCAGCAGTTTTCATAAGGCGGACTCCTGAACATCTTAGCATCTCATCTTCCGCCAACGCAAAAGCAGAGCCAGTCTGTGAACTCCCAGCTAAAGTCATTTTTTGTCATTTACTGTTGTTACATAAAATCGTGCTACACAATGTTTGTATAGATACAATCTTGATATATATTTAATATATCTGAGTAAGACCCAAGATTGAAATCAATTAACGCTTGACATCCAACTTTGATGCTCTCATTTTGAGACTTTCACAGCTCTCTCTATATATTTCTCAAAACCTTGTCGTTATCACTTGTTTCGTATCTTGAAAGAACCGAGAGCCTCCCGCAGTCACCCACACGCCTCTCCATTGATTAAAGCCAAGAGACGACAACACACGCGAAAACATCTCACCGGCGGCCCTTAAAGATCGGCGCGCTCGGGCGAGAGCAGATAAAAGAAGCAAGACTGAAAAAACACCCGCTGATGTTAACGAGCTGGGACACTTTTATTATCATTATTAATTAGAGCTTTTCAAGCAACAGAATGAAATCAATACGCTGGAGTGAAACAAATTTCAGAAGGGCGCTCTGATCAATCAGGAAGGGTTTTTATCTGCGTAACTGCCACTGAGCTAAGCTCGTTAGCGCAACAGTCGTTAACAAGGCACTCGCGGCGAGAGGATAGATCTGAGCTATTTCTAATTAGGAGGACATAAACCCAGTAAACATCTCTCCTCTCTGATTAACTGTTAAGTTCATTTGTGATTCTACCCCCCTCCTGACTAACCTCTTTCTCTCCCTGTCACAAACACATAGACACAAAACCAATTTCTCATGTAGATCCATTTTCTCTTCCCGTCGTCTCCTCGCTTTCTCTCTGCCTCTCTCGGCGTAACCATTAAACAGGATTAAATGCTAGCAGAGATTCTTGCCTTGTGTTAAATGATTGCGTCCTTAAAAGGGTAAATGAGACCATTTATCACGGGCCCGTCCTCTGGGTGCGCTGCAGGTCGTTAGCCATCTACCGTCATGAAATAATTAGTTTTACTATTAATGTAGCAAAGCTCAATGATCATGAGTGGCCACATGTCCCCTTACACTGGGATTAATTGTATTAATGTGCTCGGGTGCTCGCTGAAGGCCTGTAAAAAGGGATGAAGTGTTCGCCGGCCTCTCAAACATGGAACGGTCTTGGGCAGATAATAGCGCAGAATGATTCAGTGTTATATTGCTTTTAAAGCTAATAGATTATAATAATGCTTTATAGAAATGATTTAAACTGCTGTGTATGTAAAACCAGTCTTATAGAGTGCACTTCTTAGTGTTACAAGAGGGATACAGCTTAATTCGTGTTCAAAAGACATCGTAAAATCGCCAATATGGTTATTCTGTATTAATGTACCACATTCTGTTTGGGTTCTGTAGACTAATATTATGAACATTAATAGAAATGGAAATGACGAAAGCTTTTGTCGTAACCAAATGTGTCATCATATTGCAGTCTTTTAAGTGTAGCCTTCAAAATAGCTGTAATGTATGACTTCCTGAGGCTTATTGCTTTAAATATGTTTTGTTATTTTTGCTATATTTTTGATTACAGGCAAGTTACAGTAAAGTGTGTAATTTATTTACCACTCATGCTGCAGTCATGACATAGTTTTATGGGCCAAAACCCGGATATGAGTTAGCGTTTTAGCGCTTTTGGTTTTTAGTTAAATGCCTGAAATAAGGTGTGCGGTTAACCCAAGCTCCCGAGATATTTTTGTGTTTTATTATGTGACATAAAATCTGTGTGGCAAACAAGTTGCTTCATGGGACTAATAGTCGGGAACACTGTCAGAAAAAATGCGACCCTGGACCACAAAACCACTCATAAAGAGCACGGGTATATTTGAAGCATTGTATGGGTCGAAATGCCTAAACTCATTAGGATATTAAGTAAAGATCATGTTCCATGAAGATACAGTTAGGTCCATAAATATCTGCACAGAGTCTCATTTTTGGTTATTTTAGCTGTGTACCAAAATATATTCAAGCTACAGTTATGTACGTGCACACTCTCAGCTTTATTTCGAGTGTATTCACATCCAGATTAGCTACAGGGTTTAGGGATTACAGTCTTTCAAGGGACCAAACATAATCGGACAGTTGAATCAAAAGCTGTTTTATGGACAGGTATGGGCTTTTTGCTAAATCATTGTAATTTCTTAAAGGTCTGGAGTTGATTCTTTGCATTTGGAAGCTGTTGCCGTAAACCTACATCATGCGGTTCAGGGAGATCTCCATGCAAGTGAAACAGACCATAGTTAGATTTCAAAAACACCACAAATCCATTAGAAAGATCCCAGGAACATTACGAGTGATTTCAAAAACGAGTGATTTCATTACGAGTGATTTCGTCCCAGTACTTATAATTTTCTGCACATTAAACTGGGAGAGGAGAAAGTCCTTCAACACAAATCATGAATAAGCAATGCCAAACCATATACCAAAGCCGGATACCCAGCAGTTGTCATTTATAGACATTTTAATTAGAGAACACGGATGTAGAATGATTGACATCATTACTGATTGTTCTTGATCGTCCAGCTCTTGGGGCGATATTATTTACCTAATGAACAACAGCCCTTGACGTAAAGTCCACAGTAATTGAGGGCTTAGAAACACCAGGAGGATGGATTAGCATTATGAAATAATTCCTCACGATGTCAGAGGTGACACAGTGCAGATGAGCAATCAGAGACGCAATGTTAGCGGAGACAGAAAGGCTAAATGCTATGAGTGACGCTGGACTTTTGCTATGAGCATTGTCATTAGCCTATTGCTACAGGTCTGGCCTTTGCTTCTCTCTACATACTGACCTCTATATTGTTCTGTACCAGGGCACTTGCTGTGTCACCTCCTTTCTATCTCTTTCTCCCACATTTTTTTTCTGCAGGCTGCAGTCATTGTAGGCCACATCTGGGGCCTGTATCACTGTCACTAGATATTAAACACAAAGACTGTGGATGCTTTCTGTGGGTCAGAAACAGAGCCATTCTGCCGTTAGCCGAGGATGTCTGTTTTTGTCCTTTATTCATCCATTGTTTTAGATCGTGATCTAGTTTCAAGCTGTATTTGTGTGTATAGATTTTAACTTGAAGAGTTCATTTGAAAAGAAATCCGATGACTCTATTTTTGAAATTGTGCAAAAATCTGGTTTTTGTATTTTGATATGTTTATATTGTTATATTGTTAGCTGTATTATTATTATTTTTCTTTAGTTTTTATTACTTAATCAAAATAATCCAACTGCAATGCGATTGACATTACTTGGAATGCACAAAAACATAATTTTTGAACTCTTCATTGACACCAACTTTAAAGTTTTGGCCCGCAAAACATATCAGACTTTTAAAACATCTAAAAAGTAGCGTTTTGCATTATCTGCAGAAAATATGGATTTCTATAAAAATCATACTGAATCATATTCCAGTAAGTGAGACCGCTGTGGATGAATTCTTGCCCATTCCCAGGCCCCAAATTCTATCTTGTTCAACCCTCTCCTGATACATGTTCTCTTTCTCTCTCTCATAGGTCCTGCCGTGTTCTCTGATTGTTGTCTAATGAATAGGCTGTGTCTAAATGCAAAGTTTCGGCTGTACTCCAAGATAGTTTGAACATCTGGACCCAAGAAAAGATAGCATCAGTGTCATTACAGAGCCTGTGATTGTATAACCAGTCCATCTGCATTACACACATTGCATGTGCGAAGGTGCAGACGTGCCGTTTGTAAGCTCTGGTTTATGTGAATAAAATGCACTCGCATTTTGGTTGATGTGCGTGTCTGTGCGCACATGTGCGAGCTGCTATGTGCAGCAGAGTGCAACAAAGCCACTACATCACTGTAATTAGTTTTGTCATTCTCTCTGCCCCACTCACTCACTCACTCACTGGATTTAATGTAATACAGAGCTCAGGCCAGGCCGGCCAGGCCATTAATGAGTCACACTGACACAGCCTGCAGGACCCCAGTGCTTTTTACTATCTATCCGCAGCCATGACATCAATTAATCACTCGTTAATCCTCCCCCCTTACACCGGCCCTGCAGAGAGGGGGCTGTATATAATCATAAATGTATTCGTGGAAAAAGCGGAATGTGGTGAGCTAGGGAAAATTGACCGATAATGTAATGTAAGCTGTAGAATACGTGTTTATAGAAGAATTAAAGTAAATGAAAAATCTAAGTTGACTCTATTTACTTTACATTTTATTTTGTTTCTTATGTTATTGTGGGTGATTCATTGATCCAAACGTAAAAAAATAAAATGCACTGAAATGACTTTTCCGCTGGGGTAATTTAGGCTCCATGGGCTATTGGATTATGTTCAGCAAAAGCTGAATAGAAATTTTGCCATTGTTTCAGCAAACTCGCGATGTGGTACAGAATGCCCACTTTTCACGATTCAATCAATTTCAGATAAATAAAATCAGTCCCTGAAGGTCCTGCTCAACATTTGTTCTCGCTCTATATACAGTATATATATCCTGTTTTACTTGGAAATACATCACACTGCTCGAATAACACCGCTTGTGAACCAGGAGTCACATTCATCTTAAATCCGTCGTGACCAATTGTGGATTTTATCGTTAATTACGCACTTTAGGAAAAACATAGATAAGCAAAGAACATTTCCTTAAAAAGCCGTTTTACGGTGTTTATTTTCCGGCGTGTATATCTGAGCGTCTCCTCCTCCACAGGGAGTGACTGAGGAGATGCAGGTGTTGGATGGACTTTGCATTAACAGGTGTTTCGGAGATCTTGGCCTTGTATGGGAAGAGTTGTCCACTATGAATGTTGTGTTTATTCTCTCTGCCTCTCTCTCACTCACTCTCTCTCTCTTGATAAATGACACACTTTCATGGGGCTGACTTTCACAGAGCTGGAATCTCTCACAGCCGTTAGTCTTTGACATTTTGTTTCCTCTACAAAAAGAAGGGGAACATACTCTTATTTCCAGACGTCCCCTCATCCTATTGCGTGTAGCTTTTGGGATATCAGAATGTATGTATATTTAAGGGAGTTCAATTCATCATCCAATGATTTTTAAATACAGAAGTAAACTTATACTATGTGAAGTAAGTATGGTAATATCAATGTACTGGAAGTATATTTGCAAGTGTCTAGTTTCAATAAAACTTGGGACTAAATTGCCCCACTTTTTAGTTTATAAAATAATACTTTTAAATAGACTTTAAGTGTTGCAGTAGCAACATTTGAGTACACTGCTACTTTACAAATATGTTTTTTGTTTCTACTCCAACTATACGACAAGTGAACATAAAGGTCTACATTTTCTCGTTTACGAAAGTACACGTTAAGTACACCCTCTGTAAACTACTTAGTTTTCATACTGCAAGTTTACTTGTTGTAAGTTTTCCCTAAGTGAACTAAACATCAAAATTATAGTTGAATATTTATATATTTGTTTAACATTTTAAGTATACTACGATGTACATCTCGGTTCAAAAAGTATGAATCGGTTCAAGTATATCTCGGTCAAAAACTGAGTACAAGTATAGGACAAATATATTTAAAAATTTCTGTCAGTATAAGTCAAGTTTACTTGAGTGTAATTTGATGTATTTGAGAAGTATATAAAGTATATTTCTAGGAAGCAGGAAGATTATGACTTCAAAGGGCCCCAGGGCCAGTTACCTCCAAGGGCCCCCTCCCACAATTTTTATGTTCATTCCCTTATCTGCGGATTCACAGTTATAGAAAGTGAAAGTTAAGATGATAATAAATATTAAAACCATTCTCGCTCTGCGTCAAATACCTGCGCTACGCTAAAAATAATCTGTACAGGGTTTATAGAAGTCAAATATTATCTACACAGCGAAAAATCAACAATGGACCAAATTAAGGCGTATGCAACACCCGTCATTAATTAACTGTCAAATATACACGTATTTAATGCATCATATAAATACAAAATTATTTCTCACCAAAAAATGCCCCTGTGACACATAAACATCAAATCATCAAGCAAAAGATTCAGAAAATGCAATTTAAATGTGCTATAATTTAATTATTATGTTCATTTTGAATAAGTTAAATTTAATAAGTTAAAGTAACATAAAAACATATGTTGGCATGATTTGTTGATCATTTTTATTTTTTTACAGGGTATCCACAGATGCCTTGTATAGGCTATGGAACCCATACGTATATTAAATAAGTATTTGTTTTCATTGTTGTTAGGTTTTCTATATCAAACTGGATGGCACAACCTTGAAGCCCAGGTTGCCCTCGGGCTCATGGAAGTCAAGGGCCCCTGGGCACTAGCCCCATTGGCCCTGTCAGTAATCCATCCCTGCTGGGAAGTATGTAAAGAGTAGACTGAAAATAAACAGACCAATTCTCACTATTAACAAGTTTCTTATTAGCATGGATATTATTAGCATATTGGCTGTTTATTAGCACTTATAAAGCACATATTCTGCATGACCATATTCTACATCCCAAATCCTACCCAATGCCTAAACCTAACAACTATCATATACTAACTATTTATAAGCACCATATTAGGAGTTTATTGAGGCAAAAGTCATAGTTAATGGTTTGTTAATGGCGAGAATTGGACCTTAAATTAAAGTGTGACCGTGAAGAATCAAACATTGGCCTCCATTGACTTTTATTTTATAAACAGAAAACTGTGTTTGAGAAATAATTATTTAAATAAATCCTGTTTTATAGAAAAAAGACCACATGTACAGTAGGTGAAATATTGTTGAGAGAATTTTTATTTTGGGGTGAATTATCCCCAGTAACCTCAATAATTCATACTGGTTGTATTTTGAACCACTTGAACAAATCTGTGAGAAGCTACTCTGCTAAATTGTAGCTTGCCAAGCTAGTCATGATATGAAATAAGCTTAATATACAGAGACCATTTGTAGGTGGATTCCCCTGAAAACTTAACCTTGTGGCTCTGTAATGCTATAAAAACATTGCTCTGTTTGCTCGAGCACCAGCACAACTCAGCAACACTGGTTCAAGCGATGCCATGATTATAATAGTCATTATTTTTCCAATTACGTTTGGTAACGCTGGTGGTGCGTAAATTATACACTTCACCATTAGATTTATGCAAATTAAATCAATTTATTTGTAAGCAATACTGACAAAGGTGAAGTTGACATTACCATACAGTACACATGGAGTGTGAGTTGAGGTGGCCATTTTGGATTAGAATTGAGTAACAGGCCTGTAGAAAAGCTGTAGCACACCTCCAAGAAGCACACAAACTCAACAACCTTTTTGAATTATGTGTGTAAAAGTGCATACCATTGAATGTATAGCCTAAAGTAGTGTCAAAATTGAAGTTCATTTCAGATCTGGAGGAACTGCTGGCAAAAGATCGGGTTGATCTTTGGGTGTCAACTTAACCCAAACACACAACTGTTGTAGTGTAAATGTCATCTAAAGTTGAAGATGCATTCATTCAGAAAATAAGCCGGCTCTCTAAACCAGCCTTTCAATCTCAAACTCCCACAAAGTCCCACCCATCTCCAAAACAGGAGACTTTTTTGGCCCCCTGATCTTCCGTCAAATAGTTCTCCCCGCTGCGGTCAGAAAAGTGTTTCCCGCTGCTGACAGGCAGGATAGATGACCTCCATTATACGCAACTACAAATACATTCCAACAGCTGAAGGTGCTGTAAATTATCCCTCTGCAGCGACAGGAGAAGAAAAGAGGAGATGCAAAACAAAAGAGAAAACTCAAGAGTGAAGGTCTGATATTTCAAGCTGAATTCCCTCAGAGAGATGAATGGAGCCTTGTGTTTGTCTACACTAAAGGTTGTCCAACATTGAGAGTTATTGAGGGTTCTCTAATGACTGCAAACAGCAATACGGCAACTAATCAGACAAACGGAGAGTCAGCTGTAACTGTACTTGTGTGTATAGCTATTTTTCATGTGGCTGAACGTGAAATAGGCGTCTCAATGTAACTGCTTTATAATGGCTAACACTAAAACTTTTGTTGCAGCATATTTTATCCCCAGAGTCTGACTGGCTAACTTTACAGCTGTAGTTCTGTTCTTCAAAGGGCCCAGCTGCTGAATAGTGAATAGGTGTTAAAGTGCTCATGGTTGTGACATGATAACCATGAAGATTTGTGATGACCTGGTTTTGCAGTTTAGATTCCAAAAAGGATCTGGAAAGAGCGTTTTGTGTGTGGCAAGTTCTGCATTCATTGTGGAGACAAAAATTCTGTTTCCCCAGAATAACAAAACCTGACCAAAACACTTTGTAAAGACTTGTTTGTAATATATGATATAAATCTTGACCTCTTTGTGAAAGAATAAAAATCTCTATATGTCACACACCCCGCAACACTATAAATTAACTTGAACCTCCGGAGCATCAATCTAATATAATTGCTCTGACGCCAGTCGAGACAACAGTTCTGTTTACGAGACACTTTTCTCTTATCTCTTCTTATTATCCTATTATTAATGGTCTGCTACATAAAAACACTTCCATTCATATTGAAGCATCAAATAGTCTCCTGGTAATATAGACCGTAAACATACACACTCAAGTGTCAAAGAAGAGCTAAAGTGTCTGGGTTTGTCAAACTAATGTGCAGAGTGTCGCACTGCTATGTCAAACATGATCATATCAAACGCAATCTTTACCCAGAGGGCATTTCAGTGTGGCAACCTGACAACACAACCACAGAAACTCGAATCACTTGCTTAACAAGAATATCGCTGCAAATTTATGGGAAATGTGATGAAAGAACAGAACAAGAATTCTCCTGGTAGGATGGCCTTTGCCACTATAACCTGATTTTGGCACTTTTAATATTTTACGTAGAAAGTCATAGATACAGATCAAAGGCAGTCTCCAGAAAAGTGGTGTGTTTTAATTAAATTTAAAAGAGCTACCCGATGGTTCTCAAAGGCAAAGCTATTAAAGAGGCTCATAAATGCTAGCAAAAAAAATCGAATAAGCACTTTCCCTTAGGTTTTAAAGAGAATTATAAAGTAATTATTTCAGCTCTTAAAAAATGGCAGTTACTTCAAGTCTACACAACTGTTTATTTTGCTACTTGTCTCAAGGACTACCTCCGTTCTTGTCAAAGGTCCAATAAAACAAATTACACTTTTTCTGTGGATATGCTGGTTTTAAGCGAAGTTTAACACGGTCATAAATTTGAATATTTTTTTATTCTATCTTCCAACCTTAAAGTGATATAGTTCAAAATAAAAAATCGGTCATCCGTTACTCTCACCCTCTTGTCATTTCAAACCTGTATGACTTTCTTCCTTCGGCAGAAAACAAAAGAAGATATTATAAAGAATGTTTTGAAATCGAACCCATTCACTTGCATTGGTTTTGTGTCCATATTGTACAATAGAAGTAAATGTACCCTCGCTGTTCCCTTACCAACTTTCTTCAAAATATTATCTTTTGGTTTCTGCAGAAGAAAGGTTGTTTAAAACAACACAGGTTTAAAATGACTACACGGCGAGTTAATGATGACATAATTTTCATTTTTGGGTGAACTATCTCTTTTGGGTAAGCTGTTGGGTAAAGTGAATGTCATAAAATCTGTCACATTTTTATTGGGGTATGTTGTCATGTTTTTGATGCATTATAAAATGTATTTGATACAATTTCTATATTTCTGTTATCTTTCAGTTTATGCAGTGTTATATTTCATAATCGTTTGATTGTTGTACAGTTTAATTACATTTAATTGATGATTCCCACTGTGACAACTTACCCCAAATAATGTGTCATCATGTCCAGCCATTGGGGCATGTTGTCACAAAAGCTTTTTCTTTCTTTCTGATCTCTGGTCTTGGATCTCAATTTGCAAGTAACCACAGTAGAAGACAGATTTTAATGAAACTGTCAGAAAGTGTGTGTGTTTGCTTCAGTGCTGAGAGTGTAATTATGCCTCTTCCTCTAACAGACAGCCTGACAGACTCATCTCCTTTCACTCTTCTTACTCACTGTCCATCTCATGGGACCTCTGAAGACATGTATTAACATCGCGTTCCGTTTGTCATCGGACTTCAAATGACACATGGTAAAATAAAAATCACTGCTAGGAACTTATATAACGTTCTTATAGTAATGCCTGTATAATTGTCATTCCCAATCAGTCGTAACATCTATAATGTGCTACAGCTATTGAAAGCAAACTGTGCCCGAACGAGCCCTGTCAGCAAGTGAAAAGACGACATTTTAAATCAATTCAAACAGATAAATTATAACATGTGGAAAAGCAGGAAAAGAAAAAAAGATATACAGCCAAAATAAGAAGAGCTGAAAGAAAGAGTGAAAGCAGAAGTAATAATTAAGAAATACAGACAGGCTTTTAAATGTGATGGAGAGACCATAAATCCCGCTGTGTCTCTCCCTCTCTCCCTCACTCACTCTATCATCAGCACTGTGTAAGTTTTTAATCACACTGAAATGATTTATTTTAACGTCAGCCGTGTGTCACCCCACTTCCTTTCATTTTTCAAATTGTTTGTGTTTTTTCGCGATGATAAATTTATCTTCAGACAACCCCAATATGACTAATTAACTCTGAAATATAGGAACCAGATGTTCGGGTGAAGGAAGTTTTTACGCAGCAGCCAAGAGAACATGCCAATCTTTCTCTCTCTCTCTCTCTCTCTCTCTCTCTTTCGCTCAAACTCGTTTTCTGTTAAGTGAAGCTCTTTTTGCATTAATGTGTGACTTGTCGTACTCTGGTCCAGGTTAAATTTTCTGGCTCTGCTGCATGCAGTTCACAGACACTTTCCTCTCACTTCCATCACCTCTCTCTCCCCGTCTCTCCTCCTCTTTTACCTAATAATCTTTCTCCATCTCTCCCAGACGACAAATTTCACCGAAGCATTCATAATTCCATCTAATTTACCATTCAGATCAAAACATTTACACTGAATGAACACGGCCTGTAAGCAAGTCACAAATTACCGCTTCTGATCTCGAAGGCTTTAAAACTTTGTAAAATCACATATGTAGCATGTAGCAATTAAAACAAATGGTTTATTTAGACATGAACATGAAGTGCTAAGTTGAAAAGAGTGTTTTTGGGCAGAGTGTGTGTGTGTCTCTGAGCTAAAGCAGAGCGTGATGGCGCCGGGCCCCAAAGGGACGCGTTGCTCTGACACTCTGACAGCTTGCCATGAGTGACGTGTGATCCGTACAAATTTCAGGACTAATAAATCTACCTGTCAGTGTGGGGGACTTGAAAGGGCTGAGGCCCTCGGGCTGAGCTTTAACACAACTCGTGTTGATGAAATTCTGTAGGCTGGAGAATTATAGCTGTCAGAAAAACGCCCACGTCAAATCTTGAGCTTTTGGCTCACTTACTTTTTTTTCTCTCTCTCTCTCTCTCCTTATTCTTGCTCTTTCAACACTCGCATATCGCTCACATATCCCTCCCAACTATCGCCACAGCTAACTTGCCATGTATTCTCTCTCTCTTTCTTCTACTCTGTTTATAAAAAATGAAAGACAGGTTTTTTCATCGCTTGGTAACTATTATTACATCACTGACACCGTACAACCTGAGGCCTGCCGAGCTTCAGCACATAACACTGTTCCTAGTCGCTATTACTGCCCTTAAAACACACACAATCCGATAGAATTAGTTTCCCAAACGGTTTATATTAAAATAATTAAAAGACAAAGTCTGGTTTCATCTAAAGATTTGGACAGAAACTGTCATTTTAACGGTGATGTGGTCTTTCACTTGGTTATGTATAGGATCAAGTGATATTTTGCTTTTAGTATTTTTCTGTCACTGTCAGAAAATGTTGGTATGTTCTTGTGGAGATACTTGACAAAGGTTGTTTTGGTGGCATGAAAGTACATTTCTTGTTTTTTTACATGTCTAAGTTAGGTGTGTAAGTCACCAAATCCAACTTTATATTATTTCAATCTTTTACCCTATAACATAGCAATTCCTTGCAACTTTTTAGCTTTTGGTTCACTTTTTCCACACAGCAAGGTGAGTTGTCACACAACTAACTCCAAGCGTCCAAAGAAATAAAACTATGTGAGTTCCATTAATCGAAATGCTTGATGCTATTACAGTATCAGGGGAAATAATTGACAGCAGTTTTTTTCTCATAATTGTGCAGCCTCTTCTCACAAGTCTATGCAATCTATAATAGAAGAATGGTTTGATGTGTAGACATCTGTTATAGAAAGATGCACAAACCACCTCTAGTACATAGATAAAAGATTCAGTTATTTATGCTTAAATAGAATTAGAAATATGTTTTTTTCACCTATGGGGAAAAATGCAATACTGTATGTAACAATGTAACAATATGTTCTCGAAATTTCAAGTATTCATTTGTAGCAGCGATGTGTATGTTGTTTGTGCGAAAATATAAGCAATCTAACATAAAGATTTTTGGAATAATTAAGCCAAAATCAACATGCATTGTGGCCCCACTCCCTCCTATATGCACTACAGGTCAGAAAAATTTCTGATAATCCTTAAAGCCTTCAGATCTAAAAGTGTCTGCTTTAATAAATAAATAAATAAATTATATTACATATGATATCATTACTTGAAATATATTTCTCATAGTTTTCCATTTCTTTTATTCCATACTTTTCATGGTTACTTTTGTTCTTAAATCATCACAAAGAAAAAGAGTATGTGATCCTAAACCTTTGACCGGCACTGTAAACTCTATCTGTCTCTCTCTCTCTCACACACAAACACTCACACTGTCCTTGCATACAGCGGGTGATGTTGGTGTTATCTTTGTCTGGTGGCGTGGGAGCAGGTCCTGATCTCTTTTGTTGTGTGGGCCTGTAGGTGTACAGGACATGGAGATTCACTGTCAGCAGTCGAGGTTAAATGAGGGGAAGAGTGAGGGGGGGTCCACTGAACGATTTCACTTTGCTCTCTGCATATTCAATACTAATACATCAATAAATCACTCCCTCCATCCTGTCCCTTTCTCCTTCCTTGAAGGCTCGCAGTGTTAGATTTATTCCTGTTTGTCTTTTATTTTTGGCCGTGTTTGCTTAGCGTCTTCTTTTCGCACACTCAGAGTGTCTGCAGGGCGATAACTCATGTTGTTTGGACACTTCTCTACTGGCGCTGTTTTTCCCGTAAACTTGTAGAGGGATATGAGGGCGCTTGTATTTACACTGGGGAGTGAAGAGTTCAGTTGTGTGTGTGTACTAGTAAATGTTAACTTCCTGTCTGCAGAGCATTCTTGTGATCAATAAGATGACAGTCTCCCTTGTTTCATTTATGAGTTGGGCAGAAACCTTTGTCCATAGTGATTTACAGTGCCTTCAAGGCATATGCATCACTTGGTGTACTCCCTGGGTTTGAACCCATAACCTTAGCATTGTGAAAGCAACGCGCCACCAGCTAAACTATAAAAACACTGGCCTAGTCAAACTCTTTTTACTTTACTTTATAAGATACTGTACATTGAAAAACAGTCATTTGACAGAATTTTACTGTTTTGAAACACGATCGAAACCCGTCAAATAACAAAAAAAGACTGCAAATGTACAAGAAAAACATGTCATTTTTACGGTATATTTCTGCAAGCTCAGCTGTTTCTCTTTTTTTTTACATGATTTTTTACATTGTAGGATCATATTAGTTATATTTGTAATTTCTTTCCTGGCGTTATCGTCCCTGATGGAGTTAAACGTGGAAAAAATTGTGACCTGCTGCTAAAAGAAATCTGAATTAATTTATCTAAATGACACCTCCTGTGCCATGAGTACTTATGATGTTTTCACAAAGCTGTTTCTGTAAAGTTTGACAGTGACACTAAGTCTGGTTAACAGGCCATAAACATCATATAAAAGTGTTATTAAAATAGGAGTTTAGTCAAGTGTTATGAAAAGAATTCATCAAAAAGATCTTCCACGCCCCATTCAATAATAATGTCATCGGATAAAGAAAATGAGTAACTACTAGATTAAAGACTGATCCCGGTTATTCATTGATTGACCTCACCCCGTCATCAACAGTCTGTATTTCACACAAAAAACTGTTCATGTCTCAATCCGTCAAAGTGTCATGCAGGGTGTGTCTGACAATGTGTGTGTGTTTGACAGAGTGTGTGATCTCAGAGACTTAACAGGGCTCAGGGTGAGGACCAAAAGTGCTGCGCTGCAAATCCCAGTGATAAAACGATCCCAGCGTAGGTCTTAGTAAGTACACAAGATCTTTAAAGGCAAATTAACAACCGGCATGTGCGCGCACATGCGCATGACTCTAATATGATCCTGGTTAACTACAACCAGACCTGTTGCAAATGTGATTTCCGAGCCTAATAGACTGAAACCACACTGATGGTTTTGAGCAGCTGAAACCGCATTCCTCTGTTCCCAGCCTGTTGACTCTTACATGAACTGGGGAGTTTGGCCCAAGGGCATGCAGGCATTTGTGTGTGTGTGACAGCAGGATCTAAACTAACAAACAGGAACCAGGATCCTGGTCTCTCGCCCTTCTCTCTCTCTGTGTAGCCCTGCTGTTGACCTTTAAAGTCCTGCAGCATTGGTCAGGGCCAGAGCCCACCCCAGACCTCCACACCTGCCTGCCATTCTCACCTTTCACTCTTAATTCACCTTTGTCTCACAACACAGGTACATGTGTGTGACAGACAAAATAAAGAAAGAGAGAAAGAAAGAGAGACAGACAGATAGAAGGAAAAAGAAAGATCGTTCAATAATTTTCAGATTGATTAGGAATTGTATCAATCAGTTTCCATTGTAACCAAATTATTTTATTTATTAGTTTGTTTGTTATGCAAAAAAATGTTTTTCACTTTATTTTACAGTATGTGCACTTACAATACAAAATACTGGTAAAACTCCAAAATAAGGTACAAAAGAACGTTTAAGTTCTTTAACGTTTAAGATTAACTTTATTTTATTATAATTTTATTAAATTATATTTTTAGATTTAAATACATATATTTGATATATTTTGTTATATTTAGCTATTTTATTTTACTTTCATTTTATAATGATTTTTAATAGATTATACATTGTATATGTTTAAATACATACATTTTGTTTATATATTATTATATTATATTAAACTATTTTTTGATCGAGTTCCAATGTAGAATTCTCTGCTTTTACCACTTTCTATACATTTATTGCATAGGCAAAGTTAAAAGGTCTAGGTAGGGGAGCAAGCCTAAATTTGTGAAAATTTGGCATTTAACATAAACGCAATTAAAACGACAATATTTAAAGCCATTTTCATTTAAAGCCAATTAGAAAAGTTCCTCATATTATAGAATCACCCACAAGTCATGAACCGTACAGAATATGTAGAAGTTTAAACGTCCCACAATTGTTACAAAGATAGCAGAATTTACAACTCTTGCCTCTCCCTAGTCCACCCACAGACACACTCGGTATTTAATTATCCAAAATAATGAAAATCAGAGCCCATGTCTGAGAGCTCATATCTCTGATCTCACAAACTGTGCATGGGAGTACGTGTGTGTTCAGAATGACAACCGAAGCATGGAGATGACCTCCAAATCACCCCTGTATCATGCCCACTCAATCATACCTGTCTCTTCACACACCTCCAACACTGTTTGGTAATGCAACAGGACAACACACACACACACACACACTGGAAAATTATACCAAGAAGAGAGAAAGTTAAGCCCCCTCCCACAGAGAAGTTCACACACACTCAAAGCCTCTCTCAGAGGGTTGTGTGTCTGACCCGGACTGTCAGTTGTTATTCATTATTCATCAGGCAGATCAAAGGACGCCCAGCAGGAACTCTGAGGACCCTGACAAGAGGCAGTCTGTCCTCACTATTGACAGGTCATCTCTCATCCCTTACTGACAAGGAATAGGAGTCACGGGAGCAGAGAAACAGACACAAACACACGCCCTTTCAAACCACCAAAACCAAAGTATGTGCAGATGCAGTATATAGAGCTAATGGAATTTGTCTAAACATACTGTACGGCTGTGTGTCGAGAGCTTGCGTTAGACGCCGACGCCGGTGTCTGTATCCGTTTAGTATGTATGAGAATCTGTGTGTGTACGTGTATTTTCATACGCTTGTGTGTTTTCGCCCCGTCTAAACAGTGACCCTTTCAGTGCGTGTCTGCGCGGCCCCCCTGCTGCATAGGAGGCATCAATTACAGCCTGCCGTCCGACTGCCACAGCCTTTAATTAATGAGCCCACAGCACACTCCACCACAGGGCTGGCCTTACCGTGAACTCGGCAGGAATTCAGGAACACACACAGGCCCGAATACACACACAGATGCAGATGCACACAGACTCTCCTGAGTGAACCCCCCCACACAGACCGCCGCCTCCCCTGCTGACAAACGCTCCATTCCTCCGTCAGACTGATACACAGAAGCTTGTGGTCTGTGAAGGTCGTCGGGTCATGGGACAGTTGTGGCTGAAATACAACTTCTGCTTCCCTTAGATCTCCCCATGCTCTCCTCCTCCCGTCGTCCTCTGCTCTCGTGATGATCTCACCCCGACCTTAACTCAGGTTAACCAGCACTGCTGCATGGCCACGCGCTGAGAGAAACGTTCATCTTCGACAAATTCAGTAGGGCTGTAAGCCAGTGTGAGAGAGTTTTGCTTTAGTTGACATACAGTGACTTGGTATTGCGAGGTTGGTTTTATAAATGTAAACTGTGTGTGTGGGGGGGTGGGGGGGATGTTGTTAAAATATATTGTGGCCTGATATTTAGCAATACGGTACCAAAGATTGTAAGTTCTGTAGGCCTATTATAAAGCAATGGCCATTTTTTTATGATTTGGCATCTGTTTAATCCTATTGGTTGATTTTGCAACACGTGATCTGCATTGACAAGTATTCATGTTTTTTTAGAAGGACTTTTAGAAAGAACTTCAAGACTCTCCCATGGTTTTGCATATTCTTTTTTTCAAAATTTTATGTTTAAATTCAGTGCAATTTTTCAGTGACAGACCTAGTCAATTTTTATTAATCTAATTAATGTACATAAATATGTAATTATAATGTAAAACATTTTTAATCAATAAATGTTTTATTTACGAAAAAATGCTACTGATAATGTATTTATCTTAACATATAAAGGGTCCGGTAACGAAAGTCAGTTGTGGGAAGAATCAAGATGGCCGGTGGGGTCCAGGGACTGATGGGAAATGGAGTCCACCGGTTAAAAGTCTGTGATTGTGAACAAGTATAACGGGGAGGTAGCTCTGGTGCGGGGGGGCGTGGTTGACAGAGGCAGATCTTTCGTTACACCAACGTAGATACTGTTTGGTTGAAATTGTGAAAATGACCTGTGATAGTTTAGTATTAGAAATGAACAAATGCTCATACGATACGATAGCCGATTATTCAGAGTGATATCTGACGATGCCGAAAGTAATAGTATGGTGGTCACATTTAACTCTGAAGATGAAATTAATATTTCTTAACTTTCTGAATGTTATTCATTCATATAATGACTATCAATATTGAACATCAAACTGGTGAAGTTTTTTTAACATTTTCTATACACAGAGCACAAATTTATTTTCCTGTCCTCTTTTCATTGGTCATCGGTTGTTTTTAAAACTATCGACCTACAGCTGATAATTGCAATTATTGGCTGATATATCGATGCATATCTACAGTGATGTTTTGCTTAGCATGCCATCATTTCCCAGCAAAAATGTGAATTCTGTCATGAAACTGAATACTTTCTAGAAAACATTGAAGACTAAAAAATAGTAATTTTATAGCATTTTTCTGTAAATGAAAGTTGATTAAAAAACCCTAAAATATGTAATCTGACAAAAAATTGCGGTAGGCCCAGTGAAAGTTTGAACAACTTTGAACCCTGATCAATGAGGTCTGACTGTATTTCAACAGGGTTCCTTTTTACCCCCTGCCTTTGACACACTCCACCCCCTTCTGTAACTCCAAAGGTTGGTACTGAGCATGACCCCTCTTTTTATTATTCTAGTAGGACAGGAACACTAAAGAAGTCAGGGATTTTGTGTGTCTGCGCGTGTGTGTGTCTGATCACTTGCGAGCACAGAAGATAACTTAAGAAAGTGATCTCATTTGAGAACAGTGACAAAAACGAGAAACAGCCCCTAAAGCTACAAAGAACCCCGACGAAAACTTCCAAATTACTCTAGGTGACATTTGGACAACCTCACATGGGCAAACACCAAGAAAAAAGTCTTAAAAACCAGGTAGAAAATGCTCCCAGTTTTTTTACGCCCAGCATATAAAAAGGAAGCCTGTTAAGTTATGGTCAGAGAGCGAGAGCGCGTAAAGGTGACATTTCAACCATTATACTCGGCCTGAATATTATCTTTATTAATGTGCGCAGGAATCAAGCTCTCCACGGCACTCTCGAGTATTTGAACAAA
Source organism: Triplophysa siluroides (assembly GCA_006030095.1). Taxonomy (NCBI): domain Eukaryota; kingdom Metazoa; phylum Chordata; class Actinopteri; order Cypriniformes; family Nemacheilidae; genus Triplophysa; species Triplophysa siluroides. Next base: position 5,114,011 of record VCII01000101.1, on the reverse strand, counting down.
TAGCTGTGTGAGAGCTCCAGGCAGTGAAATAAATAAAACAGTAACACGCTGCCTCCATATTTCATTTTACAGTCACCTCGGAGAGCTGAGGGGAGGTAGAGCTAAACAGCCAAGCCAAACACTTGGAAGTTTGCACACTCATAAATTAACAGCCTGACAGTTGAAAGCGCACTAACTAATTCATCACAAAAATCAATCCCTCTACCACAGGCCTGCTTTTTTTCTTCCTTTCATCATTTACATTTATTACAGAAAGCTGTCTTTCTCTTTCCAGCAGGGCTTTTGGAGCCGAGATGGTCATTTTTGACAAAGTGATGTGGATGTTCTCGAAGATTTATCCTAGTTTGCGCTGTACTGTGGGAATATTTCGCCATTATTTAACATAAGTGACTTAGAAGTGAAGGGAGGGATAGAGCTATAGATTAACCTCCAATGAGGATTTAAAGTCAAGACCGATTGCCGTAAGAGAAAAATAGTCTGTCCATTAACTCAACGAGTTGTTTTCGTTGTGTAAATCACAGCGTAGAAAAACTATAGCGGAGCTGATAGCGGCTGTGCTCAGGAGGGTGTTGGAATGAAAGATTATCGATATGACAACACACAGGCAACTTGTGCGGCATCTCCTATTCACAAGTCCTATTCAGTCTGACAGTGGGGTGAAGCAGTTTTGGAGAATGTGGAGGTGTCTCACGGGTGATTCCGCACGTCACTACGATGGTTCGGAGATTGACATTAATACAGCTTGGCATCCGTGTACATGCAATGAAGACGGTTAGAGCGCTTGGTGGGGAAGGATGGCGGTGATACAGAGACTGGTACTGTTCTCCAGTCTAGCGCGAAACAAACCGCTGTTGACATCCCTGTCACCAGCTCTCATTTCAACAGCGCAGTAGAAGCCTATTAATGAGGGTGAGGAAAAAATAAAGAAATTAAAGTGAACGAGACTGAAGGTTAGTGCGTCGACCCGATCAAAGATGCAATCTAGGGAGCTTTGACTAACAAGTCATTCAGAGAGAAATACGTTTGAGATCAAAACACGCTGAAGGATCTGACAACTCTCGCTTTGAACCACACAAACGCATCAACACACGAACACATCCCTCGCTTCACGTAAAGTTAAGTGGAGTTTTAATGGGAAAAAAGCGTATGAGAGGCGACAGACAGCATATTTTCATAAAATCTTCCTCGTTGGCTTGTAGTCCAATGGCAGACGGCCTGTCAGCAAACTGTCTCTTTAGTTTAGCAGTCAAGCGCTGGGTGGATATGTTTGTAGCAACCTCTCAAAACGAAGGGATTGAAAAGTGGAAAGAGAGAGAGAGAAAACGAGAGATGAAGTGTAACTAAGATATTATTATCGATGCCAAACAGCAAGTATGAGGCCTTTCTTTTTTATTACTGGAACTGTAACTTAAGCCAAGGTGCTCGGAGCTACACGCGTCACGAAGAGTTTGAGTAAGTGACTTTGACGAGGTGGCCTGCCGCCAAGGCGGTAAGCCCACACACACACTCGCATACACACGTACGCCATGAACATTATGCTCCACTTCACCTTTAGTTTGCAGCTATGAAACCCTCCTGTCCCCGAACCACAAGAAACACTTGTTTTGTTCTCTGAAAGATCACAAACGCTCGCTAAGCAAAAATCAATCCTATGACGAAGCATGCGCAGAAACAAGCAAGTACACTCATCACGGTTTGACCTTATGAATTAAACATGTAGCGGGCAGTGACACACAAAGCATTATGTCCTGTGTGACATGGTGCGTTGTTCACGAGTGTACTGGTATCTGACCCTGTGACGTGCACAGAACGTGAATACGGTTAAAAGAGCTCTCTCATGACTAATTACTAAAATGGCTGAGGAAAACTGCCCATACCATTCAGTTGCCAACGTTTCCTGCCAGGAACCCAAGCGTGATACCGACAAGCTGGTATTAAGAATTGAATGAGTATGAATCAGTTTATTCTTTCCGGGTAAATTACGAAGATGTTAAGATATTTATTATGTGATTATATAGCTTTCTTATTGACTAGGCGCAATACAATACAATACATACAGGCGTTGTATGTATTATTACACATAAATGAACAACATGTCAAGTCAAATCTATAAAAAAATTGTTCACTAAATTGTCACTAAAAATGTCCATGTATACGTGTATTGTAAATTTCAACCTGATCTCACGGGAATTCGTAAATATTTTACGAGGTGGTTAATTCGTAAGAATTCATACAGTGTGAATTGTACAAAAACATAACATAACTACACCCCTAAACCTGATGTCACTAGTGTGAAAGCAGATCGTCCTCAAATCTACGAATACGATCGTATAAATGTATGCAAATTCGCCACCTCGTAATTTTTTTACAAATTCCTGTTGTAAATGATAATCAAAGCATGAATCACAGTCACTTAAAACCCTGATCATTTCTTAAAAGATTTTTAGATTTTTAGACACTAAAATCGCTCACAGCAACACGATCTTAACTTCTGTTACTCAGCTACGCAAAAGATGGATTACGTAAAGCACCAATGCCATCTCTCTCAACGGCAGCCGCCCCAGTGTTGCTTCTCATTTGCATAAAGTAAACGTTTTTATTCTTTTTTTCAATTGTATTCTATTTTTACATTTTACATGACTAACCAGTGCTCACTGACAATGAATGACTACTCATTGTATTGTTTCTAAGCATCTCATCCAGAGCCTGCATGTGAGCATGTGCTTGATGGAGTGAACGTGAAGAGGGAGAATGATGGATAGCATTAATTTTCTTTTATTAGGGATTTTGGGTTGTGAGCTTTGGCTGTTCAGACAGAGAGAGAGAGAGAGAACAGGTCATTCCAGTGGAGCGTTTTAACATGTTATTGGGGAAAAAATGGGGGAGGAGGACTAAGCAAAGCTAGACCGCTGGCAAACAGCCCATCTCCATAGCTGTTGACACGTTTTTAAACAGCGCTGAAGAATAACTGTAATTTCTGAATACTGAAGGATTTGCTCTGTTTGGCAGAACAATGCTTTTCTTTTTGGACTGCAAATGCATTCTCAGTTCAAAGTACGCCATGCAAACATTACTCACTTCTTTCTCTTCAAAACCAATGCTATACCAGCTCAAAACGACTGAAGAACACTACAGAAAGTTTTTATTTTGTTAGATTGTTGCTTGGCAAGTAGAGATATTACTAATTTTAAGAACCTTTTCACAGTTAATTATTTTCTGTAGAAACACTAAGTCTATGCAGAATATATTGGCGAGTCCGCCCCTTTATTAAATAGCAAAGAGGCTTTTGTAACATCACAACCATACCAGTAACAAACTTAGTTTTTCAACAATACATTTTATCTTGACAAACAACTTTTTGAAACTTTATTAAAAAAAAAGTATCGTATTCATATAAATACCATGAATATAATTATTATTCTTAATGGTAAATAATATATTGCCATATTACCATCTGATATCACCCTATTCCATTTCTTTCTTTCTTTCTTTCTATCTTTCTTTCTTTTGTTCGTTCTTTCTTTCACCCAATTGAAATGCAGTTCTGTCCTGCCAAATATAATATCACCTCTCTTTATTTACCCTGCCCCACTTTATCCTTTCGCTATTTTTCAATGTCAGCTGTGGACTTTTGAAGAATTTTTATTGGATTTCCTGCTGGACTTCACAGCAATAGGCATTTTTCCTGCCTCACTCTCTCATTTCTCTCTCTCTCTCTTTCTTTCCCTTTCTCTCCATTGTACTTTCTAACAGGTGTGACAGCCATAGTTCATTGGCTTTTATTGCTGTTTTTCCTTAGAATTGTTCCGTTTTTGATAGATCTCCAACCCCGTTAACACAAAGCCGAGTACAGGCCAATCCGGGCGACCCCTAGTAATCCAATGTAATTCCATTTAACTCCAAAACATTCATATAATACACCCTGGCGTCACCCGCTCTTTCGAATCCCGGCGTTCTTGGTTCTTGTCCTGCAGCCAGCGCTTTGCCGGTCCCTCCACATGTGTTTGTGATCACACAGCCAGAGTTTTGATTCAACATTAGCATCATGGCCAGGCTTTCTTAAGCATGAAACATTCAAATGTAAACTCTGGCGGCTAAAAAGCCCTTTCGCTCCTTTTTTGTGGTAATATGTTTGGCGTAGCAGGTCCAGATCTTTCCCTCAGAGAGCTGTGAGTGTAGGCAGGGAGTGCCATACGGCCGTAATCACATTACCGATGCCATATTGTGTGTCGAGCTGTCAGAGTTCATTTGAACCTCTGCCTCGTGGGGTTTGGGCATTTCTTTTATTTGCGTTTCTGTTTTGATGTAGTGTAGATAACAGCGGTGAAGCGTGTGCGTGTGTATGTGTGACATCGAGTATGGCAGAAGACTGTAAGTTTGTGATTAGTGTCGGTGGTTAGGGGCCAGTTTGCGTAACCTCTCTTTACTCGGGGGCACGTCTGAAGTCATTGCGCTTTCTGGGCTGAATCTCCGTCAGTAGGTTGAAGTCTGTCTATTTGTCAGACCGCATGCACCCCATTTACTCCAGAGGTAGGGAGCAAAGAAAATTACATAGACAAAGAGGAAAAGAGAAAAGTCTTACTGTATTCTTCTCAAAGCAGAGCTTGAAAATCGACCTGTCTTTGCTGTCTCTTCCTGTTTTATTTTCCCAGTTGATCAGGAAGGTTCTGGAAATAAAGTGTGTGTTATATGTTCTGCATATATCATGTAGCAGAGGTGAAGTATGAGGGTAATACTGTGTGTGTGTGCGTGTGTGTGTGTATGGGTAGTTGATGGTAAATGTATTTGGGATTTGTCGTGACATGCTATGCTACATTTTAAATGGTTCAAATATGCATGCAGGTTTATGGCCCGATTTATGACCGATGTGGTGATTGAGTGACTAAATGGACCATTTGTACTTTAAAAAGTGAATGTGCAGTGCTAAATCTTTAAAACTGGTGAAGGCAAAAGGATGGATACAAATGGTCTTTTATTCAGTAATATAACAATAAAATAATATAATAATAATCAGGGGCGGTTCTAGGGTGACTGGAGATCCAGGGCTTAGCCCATACATAAATGTGTCAGAATACACATTTAGCATCTAAAAACGTGTTGAAATCGGGAACTCGCGCTTTCTGGTCTTTTTAAAGTGCAAGGGGGCTTGCGCTGTTGTGGCGTCTGCTGCTTAAGCCACCACGAGTCGCGCTCGTCGGGAAGGTTCCTGCAAAGGATAGATGGATTTTCAGCACTGACGCGCCACCAATAAAGAGCATGCCACACCACATGTGCATCGCAACCGTGTTGCTCTCCGTTTGAACGCTTGCAGTGCGTCTACAGTTAAAATAACGAACTTTCCCATGCAAAAGACGCTAAATGTAAATGGCCCCTAAGTTATTCATACGGGGCATGGCAATTAAAACATTCGGGCTTTACTGAAAACTTTTGGGGCTTCAGCCCCCTTAGCCCACCCTTAGCGCTGCCCCTGATAATAATAAAATAAAAATTATCTTTTATTGGTAAATCAATAATATAATACAATGCAATGCAATGCAATGCAATGCAATGCAATGCAATGCAATGCAATGCAATGCAATGCAATGTAATTAACATAACATAACATAACATAACATAACATAACATAACATAACATAACATAACATAACATAACATAACATAACATAACATAACATAATAAAGATGTATATACGGTATATGTACGCTTGTTAAAAGTTAACTAGGTTAAAAGGAAATGACAAGGCTGAATTAGTCATGTTTTTTTTCCTCAGTAATTGTGTCATTTGATGTAAATGTAGCTCTTTATAGAAACTGCGCCAGAATGTCCACACACACACACATATACGTATTAATCATCAGAGAGGTAAAAAAAAATGCAACAACAATTTTACAACAGGTAGAAAAAAATGTTTGCTCAAGCCGTATATAAAGCAACTCAGCAGCTCTGGGCGAAAGAGGAGATTAAATTTTTTACAAGCCACTTGAATTTATGGAGGCTTATAAATATGCGCACATGTGCAATGTGTAGTGACTTATTGGCATTGGCAGGTCACATTAATATGTCACATTAAAGCAGCAAGGCCGTTGACAGGTGCTGTTTGACCCCCATCAGAGCACACACATATGCACATGCACACACCTCAATTTGACTCTTTTTCCTTTTCCGTTTCCTCTCCCCTCCCTCCGAAAACACATTCTCACACATACATTTTTCACGTACATTATAGAGACACACACAGATTGTTTGAATCACCCATGAAAGATTAAAACCACAGGAGTTCAGCAAAATGAAAAAAAAAGATTATTAAAACGGGGGGCAAACTCATGAGTGATTCAGTCCGAATTAACACAACACAGAGGCAGGTCACACTTCAGCAGATACTTGTCAATACAGAGGTACACTCAAGTGGAACATTGGCCACTTGAATGCTCTTGTGTTAAGCCGGAGGGGGTTCCAGAGGAAGAAAGGAAGAAAGAATGAGAGACACAGAAAGAGAAAAATAAAGAAAAAAGAAAAGAGAGAGACATCAAAGGCCGTGTTCCAGTCAGAGACCCCACGCAGACAGTGGCAGGTCCTCATCAGACAGGCCCCCTCATGAGTTCCCCCACCAGCAGCGAGCTGCTCTGCTTATCAAAGTGCCACAGAGCTATAGAAGAGCACTGAAGCAATGCTCAACACACACACACACCCTCCCTCAAAGTGGCTACATCCTCCCCTCATCCCCAGCTCCCCAAAACACACCCACACAAATCTATTTGTCTCTTGTCTTCTCTTTTATTGTCTTTTGTTTCTCTCATTTTGATGGGGATGGTCAAGGGGTTGCAGGAAATGATTTGTACTGATAAACAACGTATTGGTGAATATGTGCCCAACGGAAAGGTGAGTAAATAACAACATCTCTGGTCTGATCCGGTTCCTCCGAATGTTATGAGACTTTTGGCAATAAATTGCAAGCACAAAGAGTATAAGAAGGGACCCTCCCATCTGACCCTCCCAGCATCCGTTTTGTTGTGTCATTAGCACCGGTGTTGTTTCCTACGCCTTTGACTGGTAGCTTGTAATTGCAGGTCTAGTTATTTTCCTGCAGTCTCTCGGTAATCTGAAGAGAGCAGTTTTACAAGCTCTCCCCCCTCTCTTGTCCTCTAGTGATCAAAGCCTCCCTTTCACAGATACATTTCCCCATCAGACAATACCTCCTCACAAGCTGCTGTCAGCTCATCTTCTTTCCTTTAATTTCATCTTTTACGTTTTTTTCATCTCGCTTTCTTTTTAATCCTCATTCCCCTGCCTCTCTCTCTATTCTCCTCCTTTGTATGCGCTGTCAAGCGTGACAGGTTGTAGCTGGGAGGGACGAGTGTGGAGAGAAAGGTAGAAGCAAATTTACAACAGGACGCCACCTGGCCTTGCCTCGCTAGGGCTGTCAATCACAAATACACACACACACGTACAGTTGGGTTTAAAAGACATTTTAGAAATTGTAATACAAAGAAACATTATTACTACGGAGATTTGTGACCGTGTTTTATTGTGGATTTTTTTGTGGAGTCAGTTTGTAAAATTGGATAATTTTTCAATGCAACTTTTCTTGTATATTAAAGGGTCAGTTCACCAAAAAAAGAAAATTCTGTCATCATTTACTTCCCCTCGAGTTGTTCCAAATCTCTACTTTTTGTGATGAACACAGCAAAAGATATTTAGAAGAATGCTCGTAACCAAACAGTTCTTAGCTACCATTGACTACCATAGAAGGAAAGATTCCTCAAAATAGCTTCTTCTGTGTTCAACTGAATAAATACATTTATTTTCATATTTTTGGGTGAATTTTCATTTTTGGGTGAAATGTTCATTTAGGATTTCATTTGAAACAACAAACTATTACGGAAAAAAAAAAAATTAAAGCATTTTGTGAGCAAGTAGGCTCACTATATTTTTTATATACACCATTGTGTAAAATTCTGAGCAAATCTGTTGCACTTTTAAATCGGCATCAACAAACTGAGCTACGTATCTGATCTCCCTTTCCTGTTGCATAACGCATTTTGTTTTTCTCGATCACCGTGGCGATAGTCTAGGGTGAAACCCGAGTGTCACTGTTGCGCTCTGAGCGGTGACAGTCACCGCGGTAACTCAAAGTGACGAATGGCTGCCACAGTGCATTGATGGGCTCGAGATGATAGACAGTCACTGACACAAGCGCTCAGGACACGGCCGCTGACATCACGCTGTCGCCCGAGGGGGACCAACGGGCTCCTGTGAAACCTGAGGACCTCTGTCGATCGCATCGCATACACACATGCACGCAAGGCTCCAGGCTTTAATCCAGGAGCTCAAACAAGAAGAGTTTTAAGCTAGGGAGAAACGAGAGAAAAGAAAAAGGAGAGCGTATCGTTTCGGTCCGAGGAGAAGTGGGAACAATAAATGAAAGGGAGAGTGAATAGAGGAGAGTTGTGCCCTAAGGGTGAGGATTGGACAGGAGGAACATTAACTTTCTTTCCTTCATCCGCCTTCTCTTTTGTTCTCTTTCTCACGTCTGATGATTGACAGCATGGAGAGAGAGAAAGAGAGAGGAAAAAGAGAGGGAATGTTTTGCTCATATGCCGTATGTAAGAAGTATACATTTGTTAGTGGGTCGCTCTGTAGCATGTAGTTTATCTTAAGAAAGAAGAAGAAATTATTTAAACCAAATAAATCATATTTTTTCAGAGGTCAAACTTCTGTGCAATATATTCAACATGCTTTTGCTCTGTTAGCTTTGTGAAAGGGATAGTTGACCCAAAAATAAAATGTCTGTCATCATTTACTCACCCTCTCGTCATTTCAACACAATTGTCATTTTCAAGAACACAATTTTTTATTTTTTTTGAAAATGTTGGTAACCGAACCACAACGGTACCCATTGAGTTGCATTGGTTTTGTGTCCATACAATAGGAGTGAATGGGTACCGCCGTTTGCCAACATTCTTCAAAATATCTTCTTTTGTGTTTTGCAGAAAAGAGAAAGCCATGTAGGTTTGAAATGACAAGAAGGTGCGTAAATGCAGAATTTTCATTTTTAGGTGAACTATCCCTTGAACCCAATTGGATGCTATACAATTACTTTTTTCCAGGACAATTCCAAAACATAAAAATCAAATAATCAAAATCAAGGCAAAATTATAGGTGATATGACGAAATATAATCAGAAAATATATGTTGAATCAAGTTTATTTTTCTTAACAACATTATGAAAATGTCTTAACAACGTTTCTGATTCTTAAGCATAAAACAAATAAATAAATGATCTCTTGTCTGAAAAAAGTTGTTTTACTCTACACTCTTTTGTCAGTGGTTAAATACTGTAAAGTATACTTTACTGTAAAGTAAAGTGATAGTTCACCCCCCCAAAAAAACACAATTCTGACATAATTTACTCACCCTCTTGTCATTTCAAACCTGTATGACTTTATATTTCTCCAGCAGAACACAAAAGAAGATATTTTGAAGAAAGTTGGTAACCGAACAGCACTGGCCCCCATCTACTTCTATTGTTATGGACACAAAACCAATGCAAGTGAATGGGGGGCCGCCAGTTAACAACATTCTCCAAAATATCTTCTTTGGCGTTTTGCAGAAGAAAGAAAGTCATACAGGTTTGAAAATGACAAGAGGGTGAGTAAAGTAAATGATGCCGGATTTTTTGGGTGAACTCTCACTTTAACACAGGGGCAACCACTGTGCTGTCACTTTAAAGTAAACCCTAGATGACCCACAGTTTCTGCACGCTTCAAGGCCTGCATGAGTTTGCTTTTTAATATAACAGAGATGATGTGATCTTCTGCAGTCTGGAGTCCAGATGACCCGCACCACAGTTAATACTTAATTCATGCGTGAAGTTGTGATTTATATCCTGAGCCCTTTGACATACACATCCCATTTTGTACCTCTCCTTCTCCTGACCCCATTCACATGAACTAGAGGAAAACCCACACTGACTCAGCCTTGCATGCTCATGCCATCTACACCATCAGCTGCCTTACCCCCTAAGTTCACACATTAGTTTAACGTATCTGTGTCGGCCCTCTATCACCCATGCACACGTACGCACCAAAAACAAACCGCATGCGGCAAACACGTGACCCGGGCTACTCCGCATAACTCTCCTCCTGCAGCTGTCCGCTATAAACCAGCACCTCCTCTTCAAAGGTCTTGAGTGCTGGGATTCACAGCTTTATAAATGTGTGTGCTGACTTTGATGAGCGCAGGCGTCCCATTTAGCAGCTCTCTTTAAAACTCCCATAGACGGCCGCCCACTGTGTCAGGATGAGGATATTAGCCTGTCAATGAGGTGTAAACTTTGTCACAATGCTACAGTTGGCTTCAAGAGATCATTAAAGGGGAAGGATGGAGCTACTCAAGGTTGCTTCACACATAACATCCCACCTCCGTGAGGAAACGGATATGAAGCTGTTATGGCCCTGTGACATTCTGTACCACCTAGTAAGCTGCGGTCATTGCGTTTCCGCGTTGCTTTCTTTTGTTGTACGAATACGGATCGTCATTTATCTCCCGGTTCTTTGTAGATCAAACCTTGATGCCGCAATGTCACGAACCTCATATGAATGGCATGAACTCTAGCCAATGCTCATAAATATAATGCTTGTAATCGGATCCACATTAGCGAGAGAAGAGGTTCCAAGTTGTGCGAGGTTTTATTCGGTGGGAACGTTTTGTGCAATTTCCACTAGTGCCAGCAGCCGTTTCTGTGATGTTTGTGCATGGATACAATCTATCCATACAAACATTATCTCGTCTTCCACAGGCTCCCGCTATCATCCGTTCTGATCTAAAGCATTCGCTCAAAAACTGAGAGAACTTCTCCGGACAGACGCAACGTAAATCTGGCTAAATCCACACATGCAGCAAATTACCCATCCTGACAGCAGCAGTCAATCCAGGATATTTACTTTCTTACTTCTGAGCAGAGAGTACACAATGACAAAGTGTCTGAGGGGATAAAAAAGGAATCCAGAAAAGGGCCAAAAATGCTCTCCTTCCCCTCACTCACCCCAATCTCTCTTCTTCTTCTCTGTCAAATCAATGCCACCAAATCTGTTTTGCTGGCACATCACACAGCGCACTGTATATAATCCCTGGCAGTTTAATGGCAAACCCCTCTCTTCCATTTAATCTTCCCACATGTGAGCAGTGTTTGTAGATAGAATCTGCCTGCAGACGGAGATCAACACATACTTCCACACGCATACACACACACACGTTTCGGGAAGAGGAACCGTGACAATAATGCCCCCATACGGGCCCTGTCACCAAGGGAAGTTCAGTTCCACCCAAAACATTAAAAATGTAACCTTGTATTACATTGCAAATGTGTATTCAGAACAGCTTTTAGATGGAACAGGAAGTGTGATGTACGACATTTATCAAGACCATATCAAGACCACCTGGCGAAGCTCAGAAAGGATAAATGATGGCATTACACCTCAATGGGACATCTTACATATTTTCTCCAACTGCCAAACTGATGTGTCATAGTGGATTTTTACAGAAAAACATATGGGAATTTACTGGAAAATGTATTGCAATATATAAATACGTTTCTATTTTGGAACCAAGTGCTTATATTTCTCAATATTTTAAAGCTGCAATTCCTTATGCATTACTCAATATATTGTAATACATTAACCATGTATTCTCTATATACTGTATATTCAATATGAAATGATTCAATATATTGACATTTAATTCATAGGAAAATATATATTCCTTGTGTACGGGAAAACTCATCCAAAGACCTCCCTCTGACTAAAATACCGCACCACATGCTACACTTCATATAACAGAACCCACATTAGCATCTGAATGTGTGCTTTAGTCTACCATAAACATGCGCAAAACTGAAATCAATCACATTCCGTTGTGATTTAAATCTGGTTAAAATATTTTTTCTGGCGAATTAAAGAAAGGTGGGGGTGTAGGTGTAGGTGAAAATATGGATAGAGGTTTCACGAAGCACTAAAGAAAGCAGTAGTTAACAAAGAGAAAAGGATTAAGCGCATCCTCGGTAGAGAAAAGAAAAGAGGGAATTGGTGGAGGAGTCGAACAGAGGGAAGAAGAGGAAATAAGGAGGTGGATAGACTGCCTTTGCTCTACCCTGTGGGAAGAGATTTGGGTGGAGAACCTCCCTCATGTTCACAACACGGGGAGCAGTGTGTGTGCGTGTGCACTTTTCCTCTGCTGTGTATGTTTTTGTGAGAGAGTATGTGAGCATGTGTGCATTTTAGATCTACAGAGAAATGTGATTTATATTTTGAAACTTTGATCTTCTAAAAGGCTTTGAGATTTACACAACAATAATTCTTCTTGGCCAGCGCTGAGATAAATGATGTGCTTATGGCAGAAGTCCAGAGCAGATTTTAATAGACTGTAGGGAGAAGGACTGGAAACACCACAAGACTTTCACCCTACATGTATTTGACAGGCTCACACAGACTGCAACACACATTGAAAAGAGTCAGAGGTTAAAACAGTGTATAAATATCATTGGTAATAAAAGCGAGGACAGGGAGACTGCCGAAAAACATTATGGACATCCTGTCTTTCTCATCACTGCTTTAATGTTGCCAGTTAAGGGCCTCGTGTTTCTCTTGTTTATTAAATGTTAATGGTTACGAATGATAGGTTTAGCTGTGTTTGTGGAAGGAAGACGAGGTTGTATGTTGTAAACCTGATGTTTTTTTTAAGTATAAGAAGGTCAAATGGCTTTTACATGTTGACTGAAGACAGGAAGGGAAGCTATTGAGGTGAACAGAATGAGATGGATCAGCATCTGCTCGAAACATTTACGTTTCTCAGAGCTTTGGCCAGTGAATGTGCTTGAATATTATTGTGGGTCACATGAGTTTGTCTTCAAATTCTTTTTAAGAGCGCTGAATTTGATGAACAACTTGTGAACTGTTAATGATATTTTGTGAGTATGCATAAGTCTCTATTTTATTTGATCTTAATTTATTTTTGTGCTGAGAAATATATGCACTTTAAAAAAGAACGTAATTTTACAGAATTTTGTACTGTTTTTTTCCAATTTTTATGTATTTTGTAAATAGCAGCGGCTATTTGCACTAAGTTTGAATGGAAGTAGGTTCTTTTTACACTAAGTGAAAATAGCAGCATTTCTTAGTGATATGCTATTTATACCAACCGAAAATAGCTGTATTTTCTTTGGATTAAGTAGAAATAGTAATTAGATGCTTTTGGTACTTATAAATAGTGGCAGATAACGTTACTATTTGCACCTCAGTATTTTTGTGCATTAAACATTATGCCTGTAAATTATGAGTGTGAATCATTATATTTAAAAAAATATTAATGATGACAAATTATTGAAATATTAAAGCCCTACACCTAACCTTACCCTAAACCTAAACTTTAAGAATAAAAATGAATTTTAAGTCTTAAATAAAATGTATTGAAAACAAATGCCTTTATGATCTGTATTGTGATAGAAAACGGTAAAAGCCCATTCAGCGAGAGCTGGATTAGAACACCGGTCTCCAGTGCCAAAGCTATACAGACTTTACACCTTACGCCACTGGAGTTGCAGTTTGAAATGGCATGTTCTTACACTTTCTCTATTCCAATCACATATTGGTGGGCGGAGCTTGTGCCGATAGTTTCTGCCAATAAGGCGGGCTATTTGTAGGATACACTCTGTTTTAAAATATGGTCAAAAAACTTACAATTACAGAAAAAGATTGCAAATGAACAAGAAAATGGGGAAAACATGTAATACAGGAAAAACTGTTATTTTATGGTTTATTTCTGGCACCCCAGCTGCAGAAAATTTCATTTTTTTTACAGTGTGTAATCTAATCTACATTTCCAGACCCCTTTCCACCTTTTTCACCACTGAATTCATGACATTTAAATAAATAAAAGTGCCAAAAGGCCCAAAAATGTTGTTTTCAAAAGTATCTAGTTTTGACACATACACTCCAAGTCCTAAGACACCCAAGTGTGAAAAAAGCGAGAAAAGGCGGAGGGCGCTATAAATGAAGACAGAGAGAACACATGTGCGAGCCTTTTGTCTTTTCATGTGTAATTTGTGCTCTCTTTCACCTTCCACCGAGGGTCTGATACTGTCAGGAGAGGAATGCTCTCCAGCAGCTCTCTGAGAATGGATGACTGACAGGCAGCCCTGGGTTTGGTTTCAATAACACCGAGCACAAACACAGTAAATTTACAGCTACGGATGACTCTCTGAAAAGATCACCCAAATCTCAGCAGTCATAACTCATTCTCTGTCTCTCTCTTTCTCCACCTCTCTCTCTCTCTATGTAGCAGCTGGTTGTACTCAGCATCGGGCCTGACACGGCACTTTGAAATAGCAATCAATGCCTTTATACTGCAGGGAGGACTCGTAAAAGTGTCATGGCCGGGATATACGGCACCGTATTTCATCGCTTTTCTCTATTTTTAAACGCTGAGTTATGGCGGTGGAAATGTGTACCTATTAAAGGTGATATGATGTATTCTCTGCCTTGTTCTGAGGCTCATTTATCAAGTGGAGACCGAAAAGAAAACTGCACCCACTTCTTCACCCTCATCCCTCCTCCTCCTCCAGTTCTAGCGGCCTGTCGAGGGTAATTTATAGTGCGCAGGCAGTGTAACCTCCTGGCAGGCTTTGTGGAAGAAGCTTGTGCTCCTTCTCTCTTGGCAACTAATAACCTTTTATAAGGCTCAAACTTGGCCAGGCCATTGGGCACTGGAGACGAATCTAGACGGGACCAGAAGACTAAAATGCGATCGAGACTGCGTTTTCTCTCCACAGAAAAACAAAATTAAGTGAATCATGGAAAACGGGGGAATCGTGTCTAAACTAAGGGGCAAAAACAATCAATAAGTGCCGCGGTGATCGGAGGGAGAGGGGGTGTTTTTAGCACGACGTTGTTTGATGATTTGCTTCTTGTTTGTGTGATTTAGTGTTGTGGAGAATGGGAGGAAGGAGGGTTTTAACGGTAGCAATATTGCAATAGTAAGCTAAAGAAGTATTTCACGGTTGTTAGCTGACCTTTAATGCAACATCCGGAATAAATGGATGCACGTTCGCATAGAACTAATTGTTTGAGTGAGACATTACCATATGTCCAGTGTATGAAATTTATCGGCATTTAGTGGTGAGGATGCGAATTGCAACCAACGCTTCAATCCAACCCCTCCCTCCCTTTCGAAACACTACGGTGGCTGACACAGGTCTTAAGCCTCATTCACATTACAAGCGACAAAGCGACATGATCCCATTCATTTCAATGGAGAGCTGGCGCCTTCCGGCGACACGAGCAGTCGCAACCGTTGGCGACCAGGATGGGCATGTTGAAAAATCTTCAACTTCATGCAAATTGAAGTTTTGCCAGAAGCGACTTTCAGAAGCGACAGCCGATAGGAAGATGGTAGAGCTAACGTGATCAGTGGATGTCGTCACTAGGCAACCACTAGTGGGAACGCCCACTGGCGACTTGCTGCGACAAAGTCGCTCATAATCTGAACGCAGCTTGAGACGTCTCCACGTTTTCGCTTCTTTGCCAGAAAAGATAACGTATTTATGTAACGCGCTCTGTAGAGCAGTTTGTCAGTTTATGGCTACTGTAGAAACAACATGGCGAATACCATGCAAGGGGAACCGTGGTGTATGTAGATAGAAATAGCTCATTCTAAGGTAACGAAAACATAACCCTTCATTATGTAAGGTCTTTATACACCTCTGAAGGCATAGTTTTGTATATTAAATTGCATTTCTGTCAATAGATCTTCCAAAAAAGTACACATTGGACATTTAAACGAATTGTCTTGCATTTAGTAGCAAACACAAACAGCCTACAGCCTACATGACGTGCAAAAAATAACCGAATGATCTTGAAGAATTTCAAGTTAGACGGAATGTTTTGAGATATCCGTTTCCTTATCCAGCCTGTCTTCTGCGTTCTTCTGTGGTGACCTCGTCCTGACAGCCGCACACTGCGAGATTAATGATGTGGGCGGAGCAGTATAATAAACGTTTGTTTGAAGTGACAAGGCTGATAGGTGTTGATTTACTTACACACTGATAGGCTTTTAATTGAGCGCCTCCATCTCTCGTCACATCAAAGACACTGTGACAGACAGGCTCTCCTACATACCGCGGGCTGTGATGACTGACAGCTGACACTTTGCCCGAGTTTTCCTCAACGCTTTGACATCTCACTTGTGTATTTAATTATTCCGGTTATTCTTAGGAAGTTTATCGAATGAATAATTGTTTTCACAACTCATTTGGCCTTAGAGGATGAGCTACAACTATTCCATATTTGAACAAAGAGGCTTTCTGTAAGAATGTAACCGATTCAACTGCAAATCCTGCATTATAAGGGAGGATTGTGTATTTGTCAATATATGATGTCATATTTTTTGCTGAAGTGATAGGGACTCCAGGGAGGCGATGAAGGAAAACATCTGTGTTTTTACTGCAAAGTTTACAAGCTGCCATGACTCGGCTGTTGAACTGTTATTGTTCAGGCAGCAAGTTTATCTCTTTTCATTATGTATGACAGAATGACATAACCTGCTCAGTGATCCCCTGGCAAGCGTTTGAACCATGTCAGTCATGTTAAAGTTGATTGACCAAACTAATACAAGCTCGGTCTACATCACCTTTTCTTTGACGTCAGTTTCGTGCGAGCAAGTTAATTATTATTTCGGTTTGCGCAAGTGCGTGTGACTCGGAAATTAAATGCGGAGCAAATGGGATAAATGTGCAACGTCGAATCAGACTAGCCTGAGGAATGGAGAGGAGATCTTATTTAGCTCATCTATTACTGAAATGGAACGTGTCGTGAGCCTTGAATGGAGGGACTGTTGCTCCATGCAGCCACAGATAAAAAACACTTTTTGATGTCTGCTTAGATTTCACACGACATACTACAGCAATCTGATTTGCGGTCCTGCAGTGTGTAGCCGGGCGATTCTCTCAGCTCTTCACAGAGATAACTTCTCCATGCGAAGGACAATGGGAGCTTTTGTTTCCTCTAGAAGGGTGCATAAAGTTCAGTGTGTGTGTGTGCGAGTGTTTTGGTGCACATGACATGTTTGAAAGCTAAATAAAGATCTGTCATTAACTGTAGGGCATGTACATAATCACTCAGAGATAATCAGGGAGACAGGAAGACGAGTAGGTCTGCTGGCTTCTTGATCAAAATGTTGACAAGGGAGACGGGCCATTAACCTCGAGAGAGCAGTCAGAGTCACAGATATCATAAAAGACGTTGAAATGAGCCTTTACTGCGATTTAACAGACTTTAGTTCAACCCTCCTATATTATATTCCATTCCGTCACATGCACTTGTGGTTCATACAAATATTTATCCTGTCATCACACCATCACTCAAATCTTTGGATCAGAGAGTCTCAAGTTGTTCAAATTTGATTATAGCAAAACACGGAGATGAGTCATTAAATCAACCTGAGAAGCTCAGATGCTCCGAGGATTTTGAGAAGAGCCTTCTCTGACATTTCTTACCGTGTTGCGTGTGCTATTGAATCTTAATTCTCAATGTGTTTAGCCTTTTTCACATTTTTGCAACTGAGTTGACATATACATCGTAAATGTGTCATGGGGTGTGACAACAAAAATTTAGAAAAAATCCTAACAATGAAGATACATATTTCTTATGCTATTATATGAAACAATTTATCATTAACTGTTTGTTTTGACAGTTTTGCTATGTCACACCATAGGACATATGTATGGTGTACGACCAGTAGTATATGTCAACTGCGATTGAATTGATAAATCCGTCCTTTCCCACGCAAACACAGACATTGTGGTTCTCACAGGGTCATGCAAAAACAAAATAAATATATTTATAACTCTAACTTCGACACAGTGAAGCAACATTGCTTATTGCAAGTGTCCTATTGATTTGCATAATGATTTTATAGAATGTACTATTTGTAATTTTACATATTTATTCAGCTTATGCTTCAGTATTTTAGATAATGTTTGGCCTATAAGCATTAGCAGTTAACGATAACATTAACGAAAAATGACTGTTGGCCATTTTGTTTACCATTCTATGATAAGCAAATATGGTACGGCTTTAGCAAAACCAGTTCAAAATCACTTCAAGTTTTTTTTATAGTGGAACACCTTCTGTGCTTTTAAATGATTTGATCCTCAATCTCACAATCACTCAGAATGACTGTAAGGTTTGTGAACCCACAGAGAGCGCTACGTTTTACAGTTCTCCAGGGTTGGTCTCACATGTCAGCTACACTCCATAAAGCTGTCCTGTCCCTCTTTTTCACAAGATTATTATTCCTGGAGAACAGACCAGGCATGAGCGGCAGACTCCCTGCCTCTTGGCTCCCTTTTCATACCACTCACCTCATAAATCAGTCACAGGTAATTAAATGCAAGTGATTTGCATTCTTTTTGTTTATTTTGCTTTGCCGTCTCTCAGTCTGTACCAAAGAGTGACAAACTATTCCAGATAACTATAAGGTATGTCAGTAGAGTAAGAAAGGTATAATATAAAGTGTAAATTAAGAATTGTAAGTCATAAAACACCATGACACTAGAACAGGGCCGATGAGTGGCCAAGGACAACGGTCAAATAGGCAAAGTATAAATAAAATATTTCACAATTCACTTAGCCTTCAAGAATCAACTACTCCAAAGAATCATGTAATACGTGTAATGGGTGTATGAGCAAGCAGCCCCCTTAACTTTTTCGAAGTTTCATATTCAATTCTGTTTCACATTATCTACGACAACTATGAGTGACCTCTAAAAGAAAGCATTCAGAGATATGAAGGGGCTGCGGTCATGCAGGATGTTTAGCCTTTACATTTAGCCCTTTGTCTAGTCAAAGGTATGGTAAACGCTGTGCTTTGATACAGTCATGCATAGGCAAACGCCTTCAGGCTTAACAGGGATTGGTCAGACTGGCCTCTTAAAGGGGAGACCTGCCCCTTAAAATCCACAACAGGAAATGACCATCCGTCATTTATACGTCAAAACAGCTGTTAGCAGCCCACTTCAAGGCCAGACTTGAAAGGAGCCGTTCCCCGTTGTTCCAGCCCGCCCTCGTTTCTTTCTCTCACTCTCTTTCTCTATTTTATTTTCCCTTCCTCCTCCTCTAGGGTGCCTTTAAACTCCCTCCATTCCACCCACACCTTTGCCCCCTGCCAAACTCACTTATCCTGAAAATGTTTTTGTAAGGCAATCCATCTTAATTCCAAACCGTGCCTTGGAATTGTAAGATTTGAGGTTCTGGAATTGTGTTTAAGGTTTTTGCGTTTTTGGGTCCTACAAAATGGAACAACGGTTATGCCTCAGGATTTTGAGTTTCTGTCTAGTAATATCATTTCTACACGGAAACATTCAGACATCTCAACCAAACTTTACAGTGTGTCAACAGATATGTTAAAGCAAAAGTGAAGAAAAATAGCAGAGTGTCTGCCCACATTAATAAGCTTGTTGACAGGTTCGACCGCACCTGTCATAACCTGGAGTATCTGTTTGCGTGAAGCAAAGACAACTGACACAATCAAAGGAAGCGATCACATAAGTTCACTTAACCCTGAGAACATCTGAATTTGCATGTTCCAGTACCTTCATTATAGATCCGCGCAGGCATTACAGACTCCTGTGTAGGTGATAAGTGATGGATGACACTAATAATGACAAAGTAAACAGTAGGACTGTTGACTGAAGGAGAGGTGACTTCATACAACTGGCGCTGCTATCTCTTTCCGCACATATGTGTGAGCACACACGCATGGCTTTAGACCCCGCAGGTAAAGCGGTCTTTGTTTAACAACAACAGAAGAGCCTGTACACAGGCACCACGGTTGCAGTTTCTCAATAATTTTTTTAAAAGACAAATGAACACTATCACTAAATTCCTATGTTGTGACAGTTTAATTCCTTTGTCAACTTAGATTAGCAAGATAGAAATAACTGTTACGTGTGATAGAGTGCAGTTTAATACTTCCCCACTTTAATCTATACTGATCATCTTGTGCGTGTCTGAAGGTACTTGTGAACGTGTGGGAGGGTGTTTGTGTGTGTGCTGTACTTCGGATTTTATATGACAGGTTGCTGACAAGCTTAAAACTCTTTCTGTCTCTGAAATGGAGTGTCCCGGGGCCTTCATTCCTCCCTACACACCATTATTAAATGAATATTCACCTCTGCCACCCAGATACGTGAGACAAAGCCCTCCAAACACGTATGCCTGTGGCTCCTCCTCTCCCCGGGTCAACAGTTCATGCATTCTGTCTTTTTGTCATTTTTATTACACCAAGGCAGGCAACATCACCTTTCAAGACGCTTCCCAGGTGCTCTTTGTTTTTACCCCCAGAACAGCTCCAGATATCAGGCCTTTTTCATCTCTCTGACTCACCTGACAGGTATTACCATTCAGAGAACCATAAATATTCTCTGTCATCCATAAATTCAGAGCCGCTGTATTTACACTGTGCACAACAATGGCGGCTCTAGTCTGTCAATATGAAGTATGGTGTATTCTAGCTACAATGCATTTTCAATATGTCTATGCTACACTGATGTATAACAATTAGGATAAACAAAGCTATGAGATTTTAAAAGAAAAGAATAGAATATTAGTATGATCATGATGGTGTTTGTTAAGGAAGAGCACATTTTATTAATATTTTTGGGAAAACATGTGACGCTTCATTGTGCAGGATGCATATGTTATTTACTGCAGACATGTGATTAATCAAACAAAGTCTTAACTCAACATAAAAATACAAAATAGCATACTACAAGCTTGTCCTTTGTCTGTGGTTTAATAATGTTGGGTATTAACACTTACGAACAATAAAATCCATTAAATATACTGGACTTCAAAGTTACTCAGACACAAATTAGCACAGTCTTCCTGTAATAGCCTCTGTCAGGCTTCATTTTTCAATGATTAAGCCAATTCATTGCATAATTAAGTTAGCTAAATTACTTCAATGGCAAAGTAACATGGGATAATGTAATAAAGTTATTAACATTCCAGGACTGGAGGCACACACAGGCATGGGCTGTTATTATGTATGAATGTATTACTCAGTATCATTTGACTCGTTTGACCTAAAAAGAAATTTCTACAAATCCTCAGCTTTTCCAGTTCTTAAAGCCGTCGACTGTTCGAGTTAATGATTGACTTAAAAGTAAAGCTATAAAAAATGCTAATAAATAAAACTAAATTAAATGAACTATGTTTTTGTAAAATGTGACAGACATGCTTATTCAGAGAAAAATAATGATTCAGTATAATGTCATTTTGAATCACATAGTATTGTGCGCTATGTCAAAATGAGACAATCTATTATTAATAACCAGTATCAACGTGTGAATCAGTGTCAACCCTATAAAGAATCTGTAATGTCTTAGCACGTTTTACACAACGATCAAGGACTTGGCCAGCGGGTCCGAGGCAAGTTTAAAAGAAAGAGGAGGATAGTCTCCGCCCCTGTTGTGCCTACCCACTTATTACTAATGCAGATCCCGCCGATTGGACGGCGCCCGAGCGCTTTGAAGTTGTCCTCAGATCTCCAGTACGCGGAGAGTCAGTGTATATGCGCACGGACGCTGTAGTGCACACATCGGAGCGCGCACGGACCGACGGAATGCCATTATTTGTCACGATATTATTCCGCAACTCTCTCGTGTAGTTTAGACACTCTAAGATATAAGAGCACTTCTTTTTGAGTTTGTCGTCGTTTTCGCGTACAGGACTCGCGATCGTTTGGGTTTGAGGCAACATTGATCCGGTGACGGAACGATGTGGAGACGGAGTGTAAGTTCTTAATAGAGACTGTAACAGCTCTCTGTGTTTGGACTACAAGCGGGGTTTGTGTTTCGAGGGAATATTCGACTGTCAACGGAAGAGGATATAATGTCGTTTGCTTCTTCATTGAAGACATTGGATATCTCTAAATGAGAACTGAAAGACGCCCGCCCCGACAGGTCTCTGATCCGCCCCGATCCAGATGAGCGAACTGCCTTCTGGATTTGCAGTCACTTCACGGAACCAGAGTCTTCGCATTCTCGAAAATAGTTCGCCCACCTGTTTAAAAGCCCAGACCTACTCGATCGTCTCGCTGCCCTACGGCGATCCCGCGCGTCAGGAAAAGAGGCTCCCTATACGGATTCTCAAAATGTTGACCGCTCACACGAGTCACATACTTCACCCAGAGTATCTCCAGCCGCTCAGCTCCGCACCAGTCAGCATCGAGGTAGGAAACTCATTTTTAAATTTAGGTCTCATACATGTTTTCTTATGATATTAATATTATACCCAGAAAAATATTGTGCGACTGTCAGATGTGTGCGCCTTCGTTTTTCTTTTGAGCGAGATTTTACATTTTATAGACGTTTATCGGTGTGCATTTGTAACATTGCTATTTTGTAACCAACACTGCGCTCTATCTTGCGCTCTTTGCTGTATTAATACACATTTACTGAAGGGTTTTTGTGCGTGCGCCCCAGCGATAATTAAAAAGGATAGTCCAAATCTGGACAGCCGGAGCGCAGAGGCCGTGCTCCAATAGCTGCCAACATTTTAAGGTTTCACATTTCCTGATCCGAATTGACGTGCGTTTTCCTTTTCTTAAAACTCGTTCTCACGTTGTTACTAACATAAATAACAATATGATCGTAATAATAGTAATAATTTAAAACAGCTTTATGACGCGCGTCGGGTGTTGCAACAATAGGACATTTTTAAACTTCTCCTCATAAATCTTTTTAATGTAATGTAATGTCTTATTAAAGGTCACAAATGACACAGTCTCGTGCCTTATCCTTAATATAAATCTAAACAGAAAGATTCATACATTCAATCAATCTCTCCATACTGTCATTACACACATTTTTATGACGTTGCTTTCAGTATTTCATAAATAAAATCTAATTCATGTATAAAACCTAGTATTATATATTTTTTTAAACTGTTAGGGATTTGTAGAATTAATGTTATATTTCCATTCTTTATCTCCACAGCTGGATGCTAAAAAGAGTCCCCTGGCTTTGCTGGCTCAGACCTGCTCGCAGATCGGTAAACCAGATCCTCCTCCCTCCTCTAAACTGGCATCCCTCTCCTCCAGCAGCCACGGAGACAAGGACAGTCGTTCCACCAGCTCCAGTCTGAAGCCTGGGGAGCATCAGAACCTTGATGACAAGTCCAGCTTTAAGCCTTATTCTAAAACTGGATCAGAATGCCGGAAGGACGGTTCTGGGATCAACAGCTCTGCTGATAAAGCAGGGTTCAGAGTGCCAAATAGCGGTTCTGCAGCTGTGACATGCCCCTCTTTACCTCCGCATGCCCCCTCTCCACGGGCCAACTCTCCTTCTCAGCAGACAGTAGGACAGTCGCACACACATCGCCAGACTCAGTCTCCCCTCGCGCAGAAAACGTCACATCTACACAACGCCCACTTGGACTCCAAAGCTGCGGGTTCAGACCCGGGGAATGACAGCAGCACGGGCGATCGTAATGGGAAAAAAGATTCAGACCATAATAAATCAGGCCTGGACATTGCACAAATAGCTAACTCCAGCCACGCACGTGCTAGTGTGAACTCCAGCAGTGCCAGTTCCTCCGGCAGTCCTCAACCTGACAATAAAGCTGACACCCAACCCCCTCAACCCGGCATGGGCACAGGTCATATTGCCCCTGTGTCTCCCTTCAAACCTGGCCACTCAGTTTTTCCTCTCCCGTCCTCCACCATGGGCTATCACGGCTCTATTGTAGGAGCCTACGCAGGCTATCCTTCCCAGTTTGTGCCTGGCATGGATCATTCTAAATCCAGTTTAGTTGGTGGTGGGATGGGTGTTCCAGGAAAGCACCCAAGCTCCAGCCCTCTCACAGGGGCTTCGCCTCCGTCATTCATGCAGGGTTTGTGCAGGGACCCATACTGCCTCACCTACCCCAATGCACCCCATCTGAACAACTGCTCTTCTTGTGTTCATGACCCCTCATCTGCCCTCAAGTCTGGCTTCCCTTTAATGTACCCTGCCCATCACCTCCACTCCCTACACCCCAGTTCCCTGTCCTCCAGCGGCACAACCTCTCTCTCCCATCCTCTCTATACCTACGGTTTCATGCTGCCCACTGAAAGTCTCCCTCACGCGTGTAACTGGGTCTCAGTGGGTGGCCCTTGTGACAAACGCTTCAGCACCTCAGAGGAACTTTTGGCCCATCTGCGTACGCACACAGCTCTGTCAGGTATGGATGGGAAGCTGCTCTCCGGTTATCCTTCATCTGCTGCCTCCTGCCACCTCCATCTGCCTCCTCCTAACAGTCCTAGTTCCCTCTCCCTGCGTGGTTCACCCGGGCTGGGTTTGGCACGGTACCACCCCTATGGAAAGGCCCATTTGCAAGGAGCTCCATCCCTGCCTATGCACTCTCTCCAGGCCGCAGGGCCCTACTATTCTCCTTATGCTTTGTATGGTCAGAGACTGGGCTCAGCTTCTGCTCTTGGTTACCAGTGATCAAAAGGCTGTGGACAGTGTACAGATGATTTGCAAGGGGAGCTGGAGAGCACAGAAACATGCAAGATTCCCCTGAAAAACCAAGCAAAAATAAAGGATGGCTCTGATTGCTATGAGGAATAAAATCTCATCTGCTCTGGATGACGTTTTATTAAATGGTCACTCCATAATTCCATTAGGATATTTGGGGACCTTTAAGATCTTTATGAGGAGAAATTCAGATTCATGATAAAGCAGAAACTTTTTTTCAGTTTACCAAAAGTGTGTATTTATTTTTCACTTGAGCGCTTGACTTTTTGTTTTCGAGAGGTATTTACCGCCAAAATGCATTAAATGATCATTTTCAGAGAGAAGCATTATTCTCTCTGTGTGAATATGGCTCCCCTTATACATTTTGTAATATTACGATGTTTGCAAAGATGGACTATGACATATTGTCAGACATAACATCTTTCCTTTCACTTCACTTTCTTTTGTGCGAAAGATCTGTGCTCTGTTGGAGAACGGACGAGCATGACTAGGTCAACAACTACTTTGTTCCTTTTCGATTTGGCGTTTATTTTGTACTTGTACAGTTCAAAGAATAAAACTAAAAGATGTGATATATTTTCTATTGTAGCTGACTCTGCAAGATGGGGACGGATGTGGAGGGGGGAAGAGAATTCAAATAAGAGTAATATGTTGTGATGGCAGCGCTATCCATTTAACAAAGTCTTATTTTGTGTAATAAATGATACTTGATTACATTTATAGATGACTTCTGTCCTCACTTGTCTCTCAGAGTAACACTTTACCATAAATCATTTTGATCAGTCATTAAATCTCGGAGGTCTTTTAATAGCAACTTTAATACAGTTTCACCTGTTCCCTTTTAAATGTACACCAATGCATTTCTTAATAGTTCCTTCTAAACACTTTAAAAAATAATGCACATATATACCCTTTAGATATATACATTACAACATTCATATGATTGTCACATATCCTATATATTTTACATGAACTATTCCAGCTTTCTGCACTCCTGACAGTTTTGTTTCCTATTAGTCCAACCTATTAACACACAAAATAAAGCCCCCCCTCTGTTTACTGTTGTGCTCCTAATGTGAAAGTGCAGTGTTAGTCACCGCTGCTTGTTTGTGCCTCTGCAGCATTGTGTAAAGAGCTGTCTCAGCACAAGGGAGTATTGGGTCTTAAATACAGCTCAATGATAGCCCGGTAATAACCCATGGGAGCCATGCGCTCACTCCCAACACACTCTGATGGATTGCCTTGCTACACAAAGGGCAAAAGATGACAATGGGAGGCTGTTAATAGAGAAATATTTATCAAATGCCTGACATGACCCCCAGGAGTGCAGTCCCTATTGTTTGACCCGAGCGTGCTGTGCGCTACGGTTCAGAAAGTCATGCTCAATGTTGCGTTACAAAGAAGGTCAAGATTCAAGATTGCTGATGAGATTATGCGGCTGTTTGTTTTATTGTCCGAAAGCACATTTCAAGTAACAGAAGTGGTCAGTTTGGCGAGTACAAATGGTCTTGAGAACCATTTTCTTGCATAAGGATGAGTGGAGGTGATTTCAAGCAGTGAGAAGAGCCAGACACGCACGCACACACAAACACACACGTACATACAGATTCTCAGTTCATTAGCACTTCAGACAGGAGAGGACGCAGCACAGGTGTCACTTGACAGGGCCATTAAATGAATAGATCACTCTACCGCCTCTGTTAACTCGAGCTCTCCAGCAAGGACACAGCATACGGTTCCTCTTATGGGAAACCGGGAGGTCAGGACTAGAGGAGTGGAAATTGAGTGTGGGCGAAAATACCCAAACCCAAATTTTAGAAAGGCGCAGTGCAGGCCCGTTGAATGTAAAAATGCTATGCAACTATCTGCGAACTACGAAAGTAGAGCAGTAGAGAGAATCTCAATTGACTTTTTATAAAGTAGGGTTGGATTTTGTTGACATTAAGAGGGGTTCATATTTAAAAGTAATGTACAGTGTCAAGAGCCTATTTTAGAATAAACAGTCTTGAATCACTTCCTGAAAGTTCAAAAGGGACTCACAGAGGAAGTTATCAATACAGTTAAAGATTTGTGTACAGCACAAGAGAATTCAAGAGCTCATAACTTGGTTTATGATGCCCCTAATGGAACAACAATGACACTGCAATGAAGAAAAATTCGGTCAAAAATATGTTTACGTGAGCTCACCCATTTCGTATGAACAAAAATTGAAACAGCACGCTTCAAGTCTCGCTCAAAGCGTTTAAAATACAAACCATCTGGTGACGAATGCTAAAAGCGCGAAATATTTGTTAAAGCCAGAAGGTTAAACGGAGGGGAGGACTTTTTTACATTTCATCCGACGGAGAGGAATTAATCCTGCCATCACCCCGTTCACACTCGTTCATCACATTCCTGCTCTATCCTTCTTTCCATCTTTCTCCACATCAATCTCTCGCTGCCATTTATCTTTCTCTCCCTCCTCTCGCGGGCTCCAGCTGAGTCAATATGCAGTCACTCTGTTTCTGTCGCCTGCTTGTGGAGGGAGGGAAGCTGGATGGATGTGAGGGTGGGGGTGTGGAGTTAATTTAGTCTCTGACCAGTGTCTTCTCAGCAGGGCTACACCTGTTTGATTGATCTCTTTCTCCCTTTCTCAGCTGTCCCACTGGTTTTAGAATGGAGGCTGGGGGGGTGAGATGCCCCCTCCCCCATGTGTCCAGTCAACTACAGAAGGGAAAAAGTGTGTGTGTGTGTGAGAGAAAGAGAGAGAGAGAGCTGCAGCCTATCACAGCAGTGTCCCGGGCAGCCGGCCCGGCAGCCCTAGTGATTAATGACGACAGGGTGTGGAGCTGCTCCTCAATTAGCCGCCAAGTCCACAGCAACTCATGAGGCTGACAGCCCCAGCCTGAAAAAGAAGAGAGAGAGAGAGAGAGAGAGAGAGAGAGAGAGAGAGAGACTTCTCTTGTGCTGTCTTTCTCTGTTTAGATCTTGTCTCTTGTCTCTCTTCACCTACACTCTCTTTCCCCTCTGCTTTCTCTCATCTCACTTTTTGTTGTCTCTTTGATTATGTTACTACATCTCTCTCTCGGTTCTCCAACTCCCATATACATTACACACAGTTAATTACCACAAGAAGTACTCTGATGATTGTTTGTCACTGAGATACAGAACAGACCTCTCTGTTTCTCTCACACACATACACTTCTCCTTTCCAGCTCATAAAAAAATCAATCCCACAACCGCTGCTTC
This sequence comes from Triplophysa siluroides, assembly GCA_006030095.1. NCBI lineage: Eukaryota > Metazoa > Chordata > Actinopteri > Cypriniformes > Nemacheilidae > Triplophysa > Triplophysa siluroides. Next base: position 5,086,211 of record VCII01000101.1, on the reverse strand, counting down.
ATGACTAAAACTCCATTGAGGACTTTCCACAGGCAGTTTTGTTAAGCCTTAATCACGCGAACCACATCACAAAACAGCGCTGCACGAGCCAGCAACAACAACACAGTCGTGCGGCGCGCACCTCCGCGCAACCATCCCATTTGTCTACCAAACCTAGGCGTATGTGCGACGACAGCCCTACAACGCAGGCAAACGAGTGGCGCAATTATGGCTAACCGCTAATAACGCGCATTCCACTGCTACAGCTGGATGCCATTTGGAAACGCGCTGGGGGAGCGCGGTATACCGATGTCACGAATGTGGCGCTCGTGAAAAATCGTGCCTTGGCACCGGAACGCCGGGGTTAAGATTGATCCTGAGTCATGCCCGGAGTGACAAGACCTTTTCCTGTTCTGCTGCGGAAAATCTATCCGAGTTACATCCCCTGACAATCTCCAATACCTCATGTTTCCCTTATAATATGTCAAAGGGCAAGCACAATTCCACACATAGCCAAAATACGTGACCAGGGTTCGTTACAGCTACGATCTTTTCCGAATGATCATATCATTTCAAAGGGCCTCTGTAATATGTTCTGCAGAATGGAGTAGTGACATCTGCTGTGGATATTGTCAGCTTCTATTATGTATTTATTGTGTTTAATTGGATTTCATACTTTCATACACCATTCACATTCATCAGCAAATTAACTACATACATTAAAGGAGACATATTCGGAGCCTTTTTACTAGATGTTTAATAAGTCTCTGGTGTCCCCGTGTACAATAATGTGACTTTTTAAAATGTGTGAGGACATGTGGAGAGGTTTGTAATTGTTTATTTTACCTACTGCCCTACAGTCACAGGGCAGTACAATGTTTGTCATAATGTTTAAATACTGCTGTCATGTGCGGTCCAGGTTTAGGTTGACGGCATGACATCATTTATAAACTTCTAATGGGAAATGTTAGGTGTAACCATGACACCACGATGTGTTAAACTTAAAGGTCAACCGATCCATTAAACTCCATGTATTAGGCTGCTGTCTGACAGACTCTGGGCGAGCTGGTATGGAAAGAACTGGCACTGTTAAATACAGCTAAGAGAGACTCTTTTCTCACCTTTCGTTTTGAAAAAATTGCCACTGTATAGCAGTATTGTTAAAGGTTAAGTATGTGTCCACGCACACACACAGCCGAAGGGCATATGAAGGTATAGAAATCTGTCAGGTCTTGTTTAATGAATAAACAGAGATAAAAGTACTCTTGTCAACACCCTGCCATTTTTCTTCATAATGTGACAGGGCCGTACATACCACACAGCTCTGAAACCTCTAGTCACCGTATTTTCCTTCCGTTGCCTCTGCTGGTGTATTTTATGGACCTTCGATGTGTGTGAACGTGCACCCACAGCCCAGCCAAGTTCATGTTATGAGAAGCGGCAGGGGTTTCTTAAGAAAGAGCAAAAGTTTTCCAGTGTAATGTGATTATTTTTACTGACTCAACGCCCCCTTCCTCCATTTCGGCAGCGGTGATGGTAACCACTCGGTCTCCATGCCCTCTCTGTCTTGGCGGGAAGCTAACCCAGCTGTTCTCAATGCCATTTTGGGGAGAGGAAAAAACGGAGGCAGGAGAGCGAGGAAAAGCGAGAGAGAGAAACTGGCAGGGAGGGGAACGGACCTGATTATCCAAATACAGTCATTAAAGGGGAAAATGTGTTTTTCAAACTGTCAAGATGATTAATGAGGGGGAGCAAATCCTCACAAATGCTCTTGTTTAGTCTAACTGGCAGACATGATCCTGGCCACTGATTAATGGCAGTGCTAGTGCGTGAGGCCACGGCGAGGTGAGATGAGTGGGTGGGTGGGTAGGAGGGGGAAGGTGTTATGTAGTGGAAGGACGTGTGGTGCGGTAGAGTTCTACAACATCGCAGGAAATAGGGAGAGGCGAGAGAAACTATACACGACACAAACGCAGATTTATCTTTTGGGGATTATTCGAGATTTAATGAGTATAAACAACAAGGTTGGATGGCTTCACTGCACAAATATGCTCATTAGATTTTTGGCAAAACTCAACTTTGGTTGAACAAATACCATGGTCGTGATTTATGGCATAAGTAACCGTGGTAATAATTATAGCCGACTGCGTCGAACATACAACAGACTCGCTGTGACGAAACAGTCATTAGTGTGAGAAGAAAAGCAGATGCTGTCAAAGGAATCTTAGCATTGTTTTGCTGTGGTGAAATCATAGTGAACACTTTAAAGGGTTAACTGTCCCAAAAATAATGTACTGATTTACCCTCATGTCATTCCAAATCCTGTGTGACCTTTTTTACTGAAGTGACAGATCTGAGAGGTTGTAGATGCCTATTTGTGGTTGCAATTCAAATCTGAATCTAGGAAAACGTGTAAATATGCACTGTACATTTGTATCTGTCGATGTATTTCGTGAATGCCAATTTACACATTTGTGACTTTTTCTTACGCATTTGTGACTTTTTCCGCAACTTTAAATTGAGAACACAGATTTGTGCTTTTTATCCACTCAAAATTGAACTTCAAAGTTTTCACATTGGGGCTGTGAGTGTACATTTTAGTGTACAGGTAAAAACACTTACTTACAAATTCCTGAAATAAAATCTACATGCTCTCAAGTTTTGCTTCATATCTTTCTTACACATAACACAAAAGAAGATACTGTATTTTGAAGACTGTTGTGAAACTGAACAACGACGGTACTCATTCACTTGTATTGGTTTTGTGTCCAAACAATAGAATTGAATGGGTACGTCACTGTTCAGTTACCAACTTTTTTCAAAATATCTTCTTTTGTGTTCTGCAGAAGAGTTTGAAATGACAAGAGGGTGAGTAAACGATGACAGAATTGACATTTTTGTGTGAACTATCACATTAAAAACATTGTTTTTTCTGTGCAGTGAAAGAAGTGAATGGGAACTGAAGGTGTCAGTCATTGACATCCTGCTACATATTTCTTACGTTTCACAAATGAAAGTCATACAGGTTTAAAATAACAAGAGGGTAATTGATGACTAAATTTTAATTTCAGCCTTTTCCAGTCTGTTTTGTTTTCATCAGTGTGTGTTTGTGTTACACAGCAGACCGTACAAGTGACTGATTTTCTTCTGACAGGAGCTAAAGTGCTGATACCCAACTATTTCACTCCTGCTGACCTTAAAGGGGCAGCAATATGCACACTCCCATTTACACATGCTTAGACCACCGCTTCAGATTTCTGTGGCATAATGACACACATTCATTTACCACCATTGTCTCATTGGAAATCAATTGATCTGCAGGTTATTCATCAAAAAAACAGACAGGCGAACAATCCTGTATGGACCACAATGCCATTGGAGGTTGTGCTGGGAGGTTTTCTTTAACCCCATTTGTTACAGTCTGTTTGAATCGTAGTTAGGAAAATATGTTGGTGCACCATCTGTTAAAAAAACGCTTACCTTTTGTCCTTTTGTCTACTGTTTGTGAGTAAGAAGCACCAACAGTCACTACAAACTGGCAGGCAACATTATAAGTAATTCTTACTAGCTGTGAGGTTGCATACACATGCCCTGCATATCTCCATACTATAAAGAGCAGCACGGCCTAATGGAAGACGTTGAACAGAGCGAAGCAGATATCTAATGCAATAATAAGGAGATAATGTTTGTCTAAGCTTGTAAGCACAAGCTCTATCAGCCTAGCCGGTAACTCACATACACGCATATTAGGCAACATCCATTAATCTAGCTTGTAATATACACACACCAAACAGTGTCTATCCGTCAGTCTTGCAAGTAGATGACAGCGAGAAGAACCTCAGCATGCTAAATTACCAGCCATCAGTATAAATGATGACATGGAAAACAAGAGGAGGAAAGGGAGAGCAAGTTGGCAGTTCGTAACTCTCAAAGCGATCTAGATGAACATATCCGCCGTTAAACTGGAGTCTGATGTGGTTGTGAGAAGATAAGTTACATCAGAGAGTCAAACGGAGATGAGAAGAAGCTGAGAGAGAGAAAACAGAAGGGAGTACACGGAGGGCATGGGTGGGAAGGCTGGGTGGAGAAGTCAATAGGACAGCTGTATATGTGTGTGTGTGATGGGGCCATAGACCCGAGCTCTGTTTGTGTGTGTCAGGGGGAGTAGTGATTAATGACCCACAGGCCTTGTTTCTCTTGCTTCCTTCCTCAGCAGCGATGTCACACACACACCGTCACATGTCAGCCTAATGGACATGGGCAGACAGTGGCGGGTGCTGCCCATTCCTCTAGACTCACGCGCACACACGCATTAAAACACGCGTGCGTGTCAAAAAATACCACGTATAACAGACAATGCGAAACGAAATGAGACAAAACGCGTTCGTTTCGTGCACCGACTGTGTCGAAGTAAGAAAACGAGTGAAAAAGATGTCGTGCGTCAGAGTAAAAGGAGAATGTGTGGCTAAGAGAGAGAGAGAGAAGTCAGTGTTTGCATGTGTGCTGGTTCCCAGCCCTGTCAGAGAGCTGTCAGACTGTGATTTATGGTTGTGAGACTCACAGCAGTCTTTGCTGCCAGTTCAGTATTGTTACAACTGACATCTAATGAGGCCAGACGTGCTTTCAAGCACAGCACTTAACACAGGCCTCCATCTCCACCAGTCACAAGGCTCTTTTCTCCTCTTCTCTCACTCCCATTTATTTTCTGCATCTGGGGTGACGGACCAGGAAAAGGAGGAAAGGCATGGTTCAGTCTTGAAAGCTTACAAAATGGAGAACATGGAGGCTTTTCTTGCCTCTCTCTGTCCCGCCTCCTTATAGAGCGCCACGAAAGCCCCCACAATGGCAAATTAAAGTAGAGCGAACCTTTATGTGATGACTTTGCTTTGAAAGCCAATGCTTCACCGTTTCTCTACGCCGTTCAATTTTTCAACTCCGCTCCAATGCTTAGTAATTGTTTGGAGGATAGTCGGCGCTCCGGTCTAATCATATTGGTGGCTGTGTCATTTTTAAAGAGAGTAGAGTAATGCTAGATGAGAGCTCCTTGGCTTTGACTTTTCCTGATCTTGGATTTCTGCTCCGCTCCTCTTCGGGCTGCTAGCTTAGTCAGGACCCCTAGCAGTAATCATAAACAGAGCCCCTGGCAGCGGCACCCGCATACTGCACCCTCCCTCCCTACGCCCCCTGCTCCGGTTCCTTGTCAGACGTGATTAATGGCACACGGGCCCGGTGCGCTTTGCGTTGCCAGTTCCAGCGATGTTCCCCTGATACTTAATGAAGTCTGACAAACTTCTTTTCCCTCATTGTGTTCCAGTTATTTTTCCCCGCTCCATTTAAGAAAAGCCCAATGTAGCTAAATTTGCCACCGCCGCAAAAGCACAGGTCACAGTTTTCATATTTATTGTGTAGTCGAGGTGCACGGGCTGTTGCGCTGCTGGCAATGTCGTTGGTTTCTCAGGCAGCTCATGTTCTTCGTACTTCATCATTGTGGAGTATTTCGTTATTTCGGTCATTAGAGGTTCCACAATAAAGAACTAAAGGTCATGCTGGCAAACAGGCCAAAGTCAGTGGAGTCTCAAATGGACGGATTTCACTTACTTCCATGCAGTGGACTATGCATTCCTCTCAGTTATGTATGTATGGGGAAATGTTTTATAAACTAGTATGAAACAGCACTATATAAATACACCAACAATATGTGTCAGTTATGTTTAGACTGCTGCATATAGGCAACACAACACACATTTTCAAATTCATTCAATACCAAGTCTGAACAACAGTATGAATTATTTTGGAAAGACTATGTCCTAACCCTTTTAAAACTGAGAAATTGTGTAAGATTAAAAGTAAAAATACAAAAAAATTAAGAGATAAAATTAAAGCAAACAACATAACTCAATAACTGTTTTGCTGCAATGTTTTTTTCCTTTCTCCCTACAGCATTTAACTTTAGTGATGCACTTACTCTTTACCACAAGGGGGCTCTCTTGTGCAAATTTAAAAGAAAATTGCCCTGATGTGGGAATAATTTTTATCAGGTACTAAAAATATCTCTGTATGCTTGAAAATTGCTTTATTATGGGTAAGATTAAATAATTTTATTATAGATTAAAAATGTTTTAGGTAATATATGTTATAGCACACCTTGAACTCTTAGGGTTAAAAGCTGAGAAAAAATGTAAGATTACATTTTAAAATATTTAAAAGAAAGAAAAGCCGACAATAAAACTCAACAACTATTTTGTTGTGATATTCTTCCCCCTTTTTCCTACAGCATTTTACTCTTTAGTGAAGCACTTGCTCTGTGCCACAAGGGGGGGCTTTTAAAATCATCTACTGCTAAAAACCTTTCCCTTTACCTAAAAATATTTTTTTAATTTTTATTGACTTAAATTTTAATGGGATTGGAAAAATTACTTTGAACTAGTTTATCTCATTAAAATCAGTACATTATATGGATGACGTAAAAAAAACTAGACAAATATGTACCAGCAGAGGGCTCTCTTGTAGTATACGTTAATATTTAATTTTAGTGTTTTGTCGTAATGATAATTAGAATATCATTATTATTTTATATTTATGACAAAATATTCTTTTGACAGTTAACATCAATTTGCTACTTTATCAGGAGAAAAACATAGAGCATTACTATACTGTACATAAACACAAAGGCCCTCTAGTTTTGGGAATATAACACGGCAGTTTTATACATACATAGACACATTGTGTTCCCCATCAGGAACACTTTTTATCTCCACCAGTTGCATGTCTTACATGCCAAAGAGCAAAATTCAAATACCGACACAACCTTCATTAACACAATGCCAATACACCATACACGAAAATGATAAAAACGTCATTAAGCTGAAGATAGTAAGAAATAGCTTATCTAGCTAACACTGGATGACCATGACGCTAAAAAACTCTTACACCAGCTGAAATTTGAACCCGAAGCTGCCAACAACATCAATTGAACGGCAAAGGCAAGCACGTGATTCAGAACGCATGCAACCAACATGTTTTGACCTCTCATATTTACAGCTCAAACTTCAAAGCCAAGCTATGCAGCGTTGTGTTAATGTCTCGGTTTGTAACCTTTGCTAAATCATGCATTTAGTAAAAAAAATGGGCTCAGCATTATTTTGAGATAGGCTGTGATTTGCAGAAGTTAGGCTACGACACTCAACATTTGAAGCTCATTTAAGATATCAAAACTTTAGTGCTCCAAAACGTTCATAAATAGTGCCAAAATTACACACTGTGCACGCAAATGTATTGTGCAAACGTCGTACAATACCTTACTTTCCTGTGTCCTTCATGAACTGTAGCTAGCATCTGCAACACCTCTTTATCAGTAGCATGGCCGTGGCCTGTGGTTATGTGTCTGTGTGGGAAAACTTTTCCACATCCAATTTACATGTGGGCACCTAATGTATTTGCTATTTTCCCATTTCCAACTAATTAACAAACGGTTTTGTTTCGTGTTTGAAAATAACTGAAATTACCGCATCCTTTTAGTTTAAATAAACACTTAAAAGCAATGATTAATTTGTAGAAAAAAAATATTTCAGTCACAATTACACTAACCTGACCTCTGCATTTTCTTAGAGTGACTCCTGAAATGACACTACAATGTCTGTCTATAAAAGTAATTTGAAATAACCAGACAGGGCATACTTTGAAAGGAATCGGTCTAGGTGACCATTTTTACAATGGTGCCATGAACGATAGTAATTGTGCTCGCAACAGCAAACATGCCACATGTATTAAATTGCCAAATAAAAATAAAGGAACTTAAAACACAAGCAGTAAATCTTAGGTTGTACAATTTCAGATTTATTTTGTACGTCTGTGCTAAGAGTTAATTGTCTTCGGCTGAGTTCAGTGGTGCATATAGACCACACCATTCTTTTCTTAATGTACAAACAAGAGTCAAATAAGTTTAAATATTTTTAATAGTTACAAGTCAAAAAGCTCACAGAAGACCATTTGTGAACATGGTTCTTACATTAGACCTGTAATACAACAAAAGAGTTAAAACCTTATAACAAAATGGTTTTCACTTTTCAGTGAAAATGTAAATGCACTGATCAGTTTACAAGAACTTTCAAAACCTTGATAGAAATATACCAGCAACAAATATAGAAGGCAGTATCCCAGTCTAAAGCGCTTCGAAAAAGACTGTTCAAGCAAAAACGTATATAGCAAATACAGTGTGAAACTCAAACAGTTACAATACTTAACTAAAATGGCAATCTAAAAACAAAATAAAAACACCTAAAATAATTAAATAAAAAAAAAGTAGGACGATCAGTCTTGTGACATCCAGAATGCAGAGAACAGTCCGGAGGCATTACATGAGAGGATAGCTGGCTGCTGATGCAATTCCACAGTGGTTCTTTCGATCTTTAGCAATGTAGATGTAGCCTTTGTTTCCCCATTTTTCAGTCCAGCTAAATGAAGATTTATTGAAAGAGAGAAACAGTTAGACTGCTAAGGGTCTTGCAGTTAGCTTAAAGTGGGAAAATACCTGTTCTTGACAATCCAATATCTTTTCCCGACAACATCTTGACCCTCATATCCATAACCAACTACCAACACGCCATGATCAAGCTCTTCACTGCTGCACTCTTTTTCATAATAGATACCTAAAGTGGAGAGGGTTGAAAACAGGTTGTGTCACAGAAACTAGCAAGACCTGCAAGCCTCACAATAGGCCATGATGCACAGACATTCCAAAATACATGTCTAATTTTGAGACATTGACGTGCATGCTTAAACATCAAAAGTTAAATGACTTACCAGACTGATAGAACTGAAAGGATTGATGACCAGCATCAATAGCAACAGCAACTGGACCCACAGAAGCAACAGCCTTCATCAGAGCATGTTCTTTACCACTAGGAATGTCTACAAAACCAGTGTCATTTGCAGCATTGTATCTGGGGTCATACCGGCATGGTTGATTATCCTGAAAGTGAAGCAAATTACACCTTGAAGTTAAGCCATAAGCAACTATTAATGAAAGCAAACCACTTATAGGAAAGACAGTCTTATGGCGGGCATGATTACTTTCAGGCAAGTCCATAAATAAAAAGAGCCACCAGAAACTCACTTTTGCAAGGTAGGGATAAGACTCCTCGGAATCCAGCCCATTGTTGTCCTGAACATACTGGAAGGCCTGGTCCATGAGGCCTCCGTTGCAGCCTTGATTTCCCTCTGGCCTGGAACAGTCCACAAAGTTCTGCTCGCTCAAAGACACCAAGTTACCAGTTTTACGGAACAGCTGGCCCTCTAAGGCCCCTGTAGAGCTGAAGGCCCAGCAAGAGCCACACCTTCCCTATTAAAAAGCCACAGAAACGTCAATCCAGTATATAAAGCAAGCTTTAGAAACCATGATGGGTGTTTTAAGCACAGAGAACCACAAAGACAGCCCTTTGTCTTACCTGGTCTTTAACACGAGTTACATAGCCCTTCTCTCTCCAGTCAACCTGTTGAGGCGCTTCGAAGAAGCTGGGCTCCATGAACAGTGAGCCCTGCGATTTCCGTCTGGGATTCTGCTTATAACCATTCACTGACAGTCTGAACTCCTCATTTGTCTAAAAGATTAATAAAAAGGTGTTATTTTACAAAAAGGCTAATGTAGAACTTTGATAAAGCTACAAGAATGAATAGAAAAGGTCTCACCATGTCCCCAAACTGGTTCATGCCTAGTCTGAAAGCGTGTTTGCCCATCGAATGCTCGAGATTGTGAAGCTCAACTTTTCTGAAGTTCTTCTCCCACAGCATTCTCCTCCACCCCTCTTCTTTCTGAAGAAGAAAATAGACATTCAAGCCACTGCAGAATAACACAAGTCAGCGCTCCTTTGCCATAAAACATTAATACACTTATGTGATGTCACTTTCAGTTTTCACAGACAAATTCCTTGTGCGTGTAAAGCACACTTGGCAAGAAAGCCCTTTCGGATTCTGATATGCACCATCGGTTAACAACAGTTAACACCAACCTCATGGTAATTTTTTCCATGCCAGCTCTTCCATAGGTGCCAGTGGTCATCTAACTGCTGGTCTAAAGTTGGTGCAGCAAACGCTACACTCATACAGAGCGCGAGGACGGAGGCAAAAACATCCTGTTGAGAGGCACATGAGACAAGAAGGTATGAACATTCACAATTACAACTGATGGCCAATTACGTGCAACGAAATAAAACTGTTCAAGTCGTATTCGAATGATACGTGAAGTGATTCCTCTTGTAACTATACTAAAATCATTGACATCGCCGTTTTAAATAGCTGTGTAACCACTGTACTATTTCACTACCGTTGTCCAACACAAACCAAACTAAAAAACTTACATTCCGCTGGCAGATGAGACGATTGACTGTCATTGTTTACAACTGAGCGGTTTTTAAAGCGCGGCTGACGGCAGACGGGCGCTCTCATTGGCTGACGGTGATGAAAGGTCACATGTTTTCGACCATTCACAGAATCCAGTTGAAAGCGAATCCCATCAACGCGTGTGATGAATGACCAGCGTCACGAGACCCACATTTATTACAGGTGACGATACTTGAGTTTAACGCGTTTGCATGAAACGTCTTTGTCCATTGATCATAACTTAGTTTGTTTAATACACAATTAAACAAACTTAGAAATAGAGATACATTTTAAACTGCTCTACTGGCACTTGCTGTAACAAATGTGCGAAATTGATTGGATTTGTTTGAATCAAATGTTTGAAACACATTAATACAAATGTCTGTCTTTGCCTGTCTATGTTTTTTTTTTTTTTTTTTTTTTTTGCACTTCTCTAAAAGCATGTGCTTTTCAATCAATTCAAACATGCTTAACAGAAATGTTGAAATAAAAGTGAAAACACTTTGAGTAATGAAAGAGAAAAATCAACAGCTATGGCATTTTGAAGCATTATCGGTCTTTTGTTACTCGCATTACAACATGTGGAAAGTGGGTGTTTGTAAAATGTGTTCAGTTTTTTATGAGGTCAATTCAATGCCACATATATTTGCAAAATATTTTTTTTTTTAGCAAAAATAAATACAATTGCAAACAAAAATAAATACAATTGCAAACAAAAATAAAGTTTTGCAAAAGAAGATAAATTATTGAGAAATAAAATAAAGTTTTGCAATGAGAAACTTCATCAGAAATGATTTTGCAGCACATCATTATGGAGCGATTTTATTCTCATGAATTATTCACACATAAAACACGATTTCATATGCAGAAAACCCAATTCATCTTCGCAAATTGTATATATGCATTCACAAAAACAATTCACGTGCGTAAAATAAAATATATTTTTTTATAAAATACAATTCACAGTGTGCACAAATATTTCAAAAGTTTATCATGGAATGTGAATGTGCAAATCGTCACTCAAGTGTGAATCCCCTTGGATTTGTATGTGTGTATTTTGAGACTCTCTTGGCAGCGCTGTCCCTCCCTCTTGAGTTGTCATCCTGTTTAGCCAATCAGATTCAACCTAACCGTTCAACAAATCATAATCGTGGAGAGCACGAAATGTTTTGGCTGAAACGCAGAATTGAAGGGATAGTGCAAATGAATTAGTAGGTTTTGCAAAGGAAAAGATGTGCTGCAAAATCATTGCTGATGAAGTTTCTCTTTGCAAATATATGTGGCATTGAATTGACTTCATAGTTTTTACCCAAGTTTAATTATTGAACAAAAATCCATTTAATAGAGGATGGCATCCCTCATATTATTACAATCTAAAGGGTTTGTGCAGTAGTTTACTATAGCAACTATGTGGTCTGCACAGCTCCAACATTTTCACATAACCTAAAGAATGTGCGATGACTGTCTTTATGCTGATTAAATTATCAAGCCTTGATCATATTTTTAATATATTTATGCCCTGTGTATATAGCATTTACATTGTTGTTTATTTGTGCACTCATTTATATTTGTTGAGAAATGGACCCTTAGATATGTAGGCATATGTTGATATAAACAACTGTGTATGTGTACAAAAAAGCTTAAATATTGCAGCTGAGGAGTGACAATAAAACATATTCTGCTCTATTGTTTTAACTGCGTTTTGCAAAAAGTTTGTGGTACAATTTCAAATTAAGTGTAAAGTAGAAAATGTGCTTGCAATTTTGCACACTTGGTCAAAAGATTAGTTATATCAGTCAAAACTTAGAGTTTCACTAAGTGAGCCGCAAGTGTCACTTCTTATGTCTAAGCAATTTAAAAAACCTGTACAGGCCATGCAAGTGAAGTCGAGAGATAGTTGACAAGAACTGTGGTGAGTTTTTATAGTGTTTTATCACAACTGTTAAGAATGAGACTGAAACAGACAACCGCTAATAAACCAACTACAACTGTAGAGTCTTCACAGCTGAATGTTTTCTGTTTTAGTTTGCATCACCACGTTTAATTCTGTGGCTTTGTAACTCCCTGTTTTACTGTCAGTATAGTGTATCTTCATGTTTCAATAGGAAGTAATGGTGATGTGTTTATCTGTGACTGCTTTGTGTGATCATGATGTGTTGGATCAACGTGACCAATCATCAGATGATGTCATCAGATCTTAAAAGGAGCCAAATGATCAAAGATGAAAGAAGTTTATTTTCTGATGTTTGGCAATGATACATATAAGCTGTCTCGTAAAGTAAAAAAAAAAGACAATCCATGTGGAGAAGATCAAATGTTTTATTGTTACAAGAGTCCCTTCTATCAAACGAGTACTGTGATTTGAGTTTGTTCCTTATAAAATTAAGAAAGCATTCTTTTTATCACTTTTATACGTTTTATAGTCTAAAATACTGTAAAAAAAACGCTATAGTTATACTATAGAAATTACTGGATGTACTAATAATAAACTTGAAAATTAAAATATGGAGACAAAAATATTTTTTAAAAGAATGCAAGCTGCTAGTTGTAGAGTGACGATATAATCTTGTTTCTTTTTATCTTTCTTTCTTTCTTTCTTTCTTTCCTCTATATGTTACACATTTGGTGCAGTGCATGTATATAGTTGTTGTGTATATTAATGCTGTAGTGTCCATTACAGATGTACTGAATGAGGTTAAACAACTTTCAGGTAATTTCCGTCAATCTCCTCTTCTTGCTCTCTCTGTGTGGTGTGCTGTTGGGTCGATGTCGATTTCTCTGCAGGACAGAAAGTCTTTTAAGGTTCTTTTTAAACAATGTGCACCATATTTCTCTTGTAAAGAGAACAAAAGAGGATTTCTTTGCTAACATAATTTTTTTTTCAAATAAAGTTTATGCCATATGTCTCCACATATTTGTTTTTTAACTTCTGTCTACAAATAATCTCTGACAAGGTTTAAATGTATCATCTGATAGTTTTTGTTTTTTTTAAAGCTCAGTTTTAGATCTATATGGATCCTTTTCAAATTATACTTAAAAGTTAAAATTACATGTACTCTGCCAGTTTGTTAAGTGGACTCTTTTTACACGCTCATAAGAATGTGAAAGACTTTATTACCTTATGGCAAACAACTCCAACAATACCACATAATACTGCTAAACCGATGCCACAAATCAATGAGATTATCAATACGACTGACGAACTGGATGGATCTAAACACAACAGAAGAAAAGCACAATAATTTGTGTTAGAGTACTGTATGCTCTGAACTTTTCAGAATTTCTTGATAGTGCAAAGATTGCATGTGCAGACAGAGTATCTTTCGACATCTTTGAACTTAACTCATGACATTGTGTTATTGCAAACTCCTTATTAAAAAACATGTCAATTATAATTCAAATATCATGTTTATTTTATAAACCAAATGTAAATATCTAACCAAAACTATGTCTGGTGTAATATGCAGAATATCATTAAAGATACTCACTTTTTTCTTTTGTCTCTCTCAGTAGCTTAATTTTCCTACTTAGACTTCCATTAGGGAAAGTTGTGAGTTTACAGCAGTACGTCCCAAAGTCACTCTCTCGTATTTTGTCCAGTACAAGGCTGTGGTTTGCTGTTGGGAAAAAGCGGCCTTCATAGCTGTTGTCCTGGATATTGAGTCCATATGTGGGGCTGAACACAAGAACTTTCTCATGTGTACACCTGTTCAATTCTGTCTGGGTAATTTTCATGCTTTGTGTAACATTAAAAGCTAAAAGTAGCTCTCCCACCCAATGGAACCCGGATCACATGCTCATCTGTAAAAACTCCTAAAAAAGGTGACATATAAATATATAAAATTGCATTTTTAAATCGTACACATTGTTTTTAATCTGAACAAACATATGGTAGGGATGTCACAATATACTGTTCAGTCACTGAAAGTAGCTGTGATTTTACACGCCATGATTATTATGTTAATACGATTATTATGTATTTGCCGTAAGAGCCACATTGGTCACAAACAATGTCTCTGCCTCCACGCTCATATAACCAAACAAAAATATTTATTTATTAAAACATTTCACCACTTAATTTTGACACCTAATTTACAAATACAGTATTTCCCCCAAAAAATATTTGCTCTTCCTTGTAGTTTGTCTGCTTAGTTATTTTCTTTCTCTACTTGTCTATGAATGCCTCATTCTTAGCGAATCAAAATAATTTTTAATAGTGCTGTTTAATTGTTTATGTTTTATTACAATAAAGCGCAAAAATCTTTAAGATAAATGTGTAATGTAATATGTGTTATATAGCCAAACCTCTCACTGTGTGTGTGTCTGGCAGTTAGGCCTAAATATAATCTCCTATCTAATTCTCTCATGCTACCTGGTAGAAGTGTTATGAAGAGCATCAGTAGATGAGTGCAGGGTTGCCAAGATAGCAGGTTGATTTGACCGATCCTCATGCTGCCTGGTTGCGTATAATGGCGTCTAATGCAGATTCTAAGCACAGAAAGAAACTAACCATCAAAACAACCTGACTGCTATAGTCCCCAAGGTGGGGGCAGGGATAGATGTGTTCCTTTCAAACAGACAACTTCCTGTAAAGTGTTATCAAATGAAATGTCAACTAATGGTATATTATAGAAGATGTGGTTGTATTTAAGAATATGAATTGGTTTTGTTTTCATAACTAAAAACTAAATGTATATATAACTAAAACTGTGAACAGTCCATCATTTCAATAAACATATTAATTTGTTTCTGAATCTTTATCCTGTGCTGTTCACTTATTTCATCAAAGAACATACAGTATGCAACTGAAACAAGCACTTCATACACAAGTGAAATGGGAAAACAATGTTATATAACTTCATTTTGTACAATTGTAGAGGAAGTGTGCTCTCAAGTATACGCATGCAAACATTCTCTTGTTTTTTTCATGCATTCAGGCTTGCGGTTGCACAGAGAAGATCAGGCTAGCACTGTCTTACAACCACTTCCTACCCGTCATCCTCGGTTCTTTAGACAGGTCACTCACACTGACATCACAGCAATAAAAATGTAAGTTTCAGACTTAAATAGCGGAAAAGTACTGTATTGATTTGTACTGTATGTTCCCTAAATTGTAAAAGCAGAGAACACAACAACCAGAAAACACATATTAAATAATGTATAATCTTTAATTAATAATAGAAGATAATATATTGTACATTTATGCATAGAATGACTAGTTGTTGTTCAGTAAACACTAATACACAAATCTGGAAAATGTACATAAAAATGGTATATGTTTCCTGAGAGTGCCCAGCAGCATATGTTTAAAAAGACAAGAATTACAGCTTTACATTTTGCTGCTTCAGCATTTAGACTGTCAATATTTTTGCAAAATAAGCAAAAGAATTCTGATTGTCAATTTAGATTACAAAATACTCTATTGATGTCTTATCATTGCTTCAGTGTTGATGTTTCAGGCAGCTTAAACTTTGAGTTATGTAAGGAGCAGGAAGTTTCGTTTCGCGAAAACCGTGCTGTTTGCAGAGTAATGGTCTAATATGACAAGCCTGATTCAATATGTCTATATACTGCCTAAAATACAAAATAAGAGCATCAAAAAGTATGTTTTCATCTGTCCAGATTATTCACGTTGTCAGTTTTAGAAAATGTGTGGGTAAATGTGTCACATGACATTTCACACATGATCAAACAAGGTTTTGACCCAGTTCCTTTTTCAGGCAAACCAAACATTCAGGTGTGCCCTACATGTCAGAGACTGTAAGTACAGACGAAATACAAATTCCATATATGATCATGTTTCAGCTCTCTTTGCGTCATACCATGTCTGTGAAGGGAGATTCGTTCTCATCTGTGTTCATGGTGAGGAACTGGATCCAGTTCTGGCGGAAGCCTCGTGTGTAGGTTCCAGTCTCCACAACCAGGCCACAGTAACGCCGTCTGCCCATTTTGTTGCGCAAGGCGATCTGTGCTTCCCGCTCTGTTACGTTATAACTAACGTTGATGACTTGAAGGATGAACAGGTAGAGCAGACCTCCTGTTATGACAACACTGTACCACGCACATGTGAAGCACAGTGCTGTGCTACACACAAATACAATAAAATAAGATTATAAATCTTTATTTTGCTTTTTTTTTAATTAAGGTTTAAAAAGTGGGTGGAATTTTAATGTCTGAGAGTGCACCTGTATTGGTTGTAAACTCCAGGGCAATATAACAGGGCCGTAAATAGACTCTGTCGGGGACATATGCTCCGCAAGACCAAACTGATCCCGTAGAACGATGTCAGCAAGAAAAGAAGGAGCGTCAGAAGGAACTGCCTGTGGTTGGCTTGCCCTACACAGCTGTTTATCCTGACATGTTGTGGACAGTCACACATACAAAAACAGGGGAAAATAATGGTGTTGTTAGACCAAACAACCATGTAGACATACGCATTGGTTTTGCATATAGACATACAGCTGTGGAAATAGATTAGAGAGCACTCCAGGGTTCCAGTTTAGATTTTCCTCATGTAAAGTGAATTTATTTTGTTGAATTTCAAAAACAAACATAGGAATAAAGTCAAAAGAAAAAAGTAAATGCAAAGACACATAGAAGTTGTGAAAACATATGTTGGTTTCTTAACTGATCTTAAAATACATGTGTTGTTTAAACATTAATTAATTGGTTTCCTTTGCATTATTAGCAAACATTACATTTTGTTATTTTGACCAGTTTGTCATGTTTCGATTTCCTGCAAATTATGCAAAAAAGCACTATTTTCATTTGGAAAGTTAGATTATATGATTATATGACAAGATAAAACATTTTTAACATATATCAACAAAACAGTAAAAGCAGAAAAATAATTTTGGGGTGCTCTTAATTTTTTTCGGCAGCTGTATGCGTAAAAAATTCAAGTAGTTTGTCCAATTACAATGAAATTTCCAAAGAACCATACAGGTTTGAAGGGTAAAAAATGACAAAAAATCTTTTAAAACTTTTTCTTTACCAATTGAGCTACAGGAACATTGTAGCTAGACTACATGCCATATTTTAAGCATTACGTAGCAGCACAAATGTTGTGGGTTTGTTTTTTCAGTGAACACACATACTTATAATAAAAAGTATACCGTAAATGTGCACTGCTTATTGAAAAAGATCTCTCTTCACACGAACGCACTCCGCTCTGTGGCTTTACTAAGTATTATGCGATCTATGGCATGTTTTTTATTTGCGCCCGTGTGTGTGTGTTGAGCAGAATGAAAACAGATTGGCCTGGTGAGATATCTTTTTACTGTGCTGAAAGACCGTAGTCCTGTGGCCCTTGCACATGTCTCACCAGTCTGTCCTGATCCAGTGACGTCTTCAGGGAATCAGCTTGAACATATGTGTGTGTCTGTCATGCATAAACGTATGACAAAAGGAGGAGAATATTTATTGCCATGACGAGTGTTTCAAAGTGGAATTATTCACCTACAGATGCGGTTTCAGAATGCTTTAGTAATGTTCAATATACATTTGGGAGTGAAGTGTTTTATGACATGCTTTTACTCAATTTGTAAAGCAACAGTTAACCCAAAAGCGAAAATGCTGTTGTTAATTCTCTCCCCTGTGTTTTTCTTTGCTTGTGAAAAAATAAGATGAATAAGATTGAAGGGATTGTTTACTCAAAAAAGAAGATAATTTTATTGTTTATTCGTCCTCATGTCATTACCAAACGTTCTTTCTTCTGCAGAACACAAAAAAATATATATTTTGAAGCTGGTAACCAAACAATTTCTCAAAAATATATTATTTTGTGTTCTAATGATGACAGACATTTTATTTTTGGATGAACTATCCCTTTTAAGATTACCAAAGACACTCCTTTTCACAATGATAGAGGCTGGCAACCTCCAAAATATCAAAAATAGCAGCGTAGAAATGGTCTAAATAACTGTAATATATTTTGTCTGAAATTGAAGTCGCAATAAACTGATAATTATTCACTTCATTGTTTATATCAGTTTTGTGAACTGAATCAACTGAATCCTCCAATCCAATGGAAACCTAATCAGTTTATTTGTTCATAAGAAAAGAAAGATCGAGTCAAGATTTTAAGAAAAAAAATATGTAAATTGAATCTTCCTCTCAAACAAGATTATTATTGTGCACAAAAGACTTTAATGCAAGTTTTATGGGCCACTTTTATTATGCTTTTCGAGCTTGACAGCCCCCAGTCCTTGATTATCATATAAAAGGTTTTTCTTTTTTGGGTGAACTTTAATAACAAGAAAAATGAATGTGAAACTCACCAAACACAGTGATGGTCCATCCGAAGAACACACGTCCCGCAGATCCTGCAGTGCCCTGCCCTCGGCGGACGCACCAGTCGGCACACAGGGCACCACCTTTCCTTTTCTTCAATCTCCCCGTTTGATTGGCTGATTTTATTGCAGGGGGAGGAGTCCTGGTGAGAGTTTTGGCTCTGATTGGCTGTAGAGCTACTGTCGAGTCCCATACCTTGTGCTTGGGATCTGACAAAACCTGGGCCCCATTTGGTGTGCATGAGGGAGATGAGCGTCAACACCATGCTCGTCGTCGCGGTAACCAGCTGCAGATTACTTACATCTCCTCTGGGAAAGATCTCGGTGAGGAAAAGGTAGTACATATAGGCTAGGGAGAAGAGTGCCAAACTAAGAAAAAACTGTGTGCGTCTTTTCCTTCTGTGAGTTACGTAGTAATACCAAAGCACCAATCCTGGTAGGGCGGTCAAGATTACAACTCCCAACAAACAATTTATTGCTGCTACCCGCAATAGTCCAGGAAGCAATACCATGGGAGGTAGAACCGAGAGCTCCAATCGAACGGGTCCTATGGCACAACAAGGCAGACCCAAGCGATCAGCAAAGCGAGAGATGAAACGAGAAATGATGTCTGGCTTGTCTGCCTCTCCTCTGAGTAATCTAATGAGAGGAGATGAAAGAAATGAGGCATGAAACTACAATTTTGTTGCTGAATTTTTTTTGAATATATTTGGTGAATATTTCCGGTTTGGAACAACAGGAAGCTAAATGAATAACCAGAAATAATTCAATAATAAACAAATAAACTCTCTGTATGTGCCATGACCTTAATGGTTGGATTCTGACCTTTCGCAGGCATCATCAAGTTCTTCACAGTCACAGCAACAGTTTTCTCTTTGCTGGTCGATGTCACCACAGCAACACAGAGGGTCATCTGGTTCTGGGGGCTTAAAACGTTCTCGTTTCATCTCCTTATGTCAGAGACCACCTTCCAGTGTGAGATCAAGCTCTATTCAGGATTAGGTCAAATCACATTAATTCAGCTGGGTGGAAATAGTTTTTCAAACTTGAAACAGTAGATTCGGGAGATCAGGTAGATTCCAGTTTCATTGTTATGTGACAGAACAGAGTCATGGGAACAGATTCATCGGCCTGACGTTACACTGTGGAGAAAGAAAAAAATGTAATAAGTCCAAAGAACACCATCTTATTTCTCACACTATAAGACAACAGACTTCCTGAAATACTATTGCCTGCTGATGACGGTAAAAAGTAAAAGTGACACAAATACTTATATATTAGTTTTATGTTTTTCTTTTTAACCATTTATTTCTGTACATGCTACTTTTATGGTTACACATAAAATGTATATAAGACCCCATGAACTGGAAGTTGCGATCGTTTTTACTTCCATATTTTGACCCATTTCCGAGTGAATTGGAATTTCTAATGAGATAAATAATGTACGTCTAAATTGTCTTTCTCTGCGATTTGATTGGATGTATAAAAACCAGCCGTTGCATTTTGAAGTGGAACTGGCAGCAGACTGACAGTTGAGGGGAGGAGTTAACGGATGCTCCGCCCAAGCCGTCTAACATACGTAAATTAAGATGGATAGTCATTACAGGAAGAAAGTGCATTTTCAGATTTTATCTAAAGATTATGAGGCCACGACTCCTGAGATAGGCGCAGGCTCCCCGTGACCCGAGGTAGTTTGGACAAGCGGTAGAAAATGGATGGATGGATTATGAGGCCACAAAAATTTTAAAAAGAAAATGACCCACATTGATTAACAATTTACAATCAAATTAACAATGAAAAAATAGGCATTGGAATTATTTCAATGGGACTTTAAGAACAGATTGTCAATTGTTCAGTCTTTTCTCATTTTCTTCTATGGTCTTAAAGCTCAATTGGGGGAAAGTTGTGAACTCTGGAAATCAATTGTCAATAAATCATCAATAAATTTAAAGGGATCATATGGCGCGAATACGTGTTTTTCTGTGTCTTTGGTGTGTTATAAGTTGCCCATCCATGTATTAGACACGTAAAATTGCAAAAATTGTGTCAGAACAAAAGATGCATACTAAAAGCAAATGCTCACCCAGACCTTCCTGAAAACGCCTCGTATAACCACACCCTCACAAATCTACGTCTGTTTGTGGTATGATTTGACTAAGACCACCCAACTGCAAGTAAGGTGGCCGTACCTGTCATTACAATTGCTTTGGAACCTGATGTTCCAAATATGGTAAGAGGCGATACATTTCCTTCACACGCTTGCAGTATTCGACAAATCACTACCCACTGGTTAACTGGCCAATCATAGCACAACTCGCTTTTCAGAGCGATGAGCTTTGTAAAATGTTTGCACGTTTCAGAGAGGCGGGGCAAAGAGGAGATACAAACATGCACAGTATGTGGAAAATGCAGCTTTTTAGAACCTTAAACGTTATGAACTGGCCTTGTTTATTGTTTTATACTGTTGTATGAGGTCTACTTATGATGTTTGCATGGTTTTTACATTAAAAAACATCAAAATCAATAAGTAATAGGCTATTTACTATCCGGGTTTTGAGGCCGGCTCGACAAACGCTCAGTTTTAATGGCCGTGCCGCATTGAAGACTTGGAAGTAAACTTCCACTGCTATGATTGGATGGCAGTTTGCGTAGTAAACTAAGTTGGAGCCTTCTGTGAATTTGGTTAGAGACGTAACGTTAGGTTACACATTAGCCCTATTCGCACGGGATAAGTGAACCCTATGATTTTACTCAAATTTACTGACTTATTCCCCTAATGTGATGGCAAGGCTTTGCGTATAGTTTGTATAGCCAATAGTTGTATGGTGTTTAATGATACAGTATATGGCCGTACCCTTTCAGGATTTGAGACCCATGATCGCGAACCGGACAGAAGATCACCGTGATCGCGGGTCTCAAATGTTACGAGAGTTTTGTTGGATATGCAGTTATGGATATGACACAGCACCCAAAATAATATCAAAACACTTCAAAACAGCCTCCATTATTCACAAACGGTGGATAAAACCTTGAAAAATGTTATATGTGCCAGCCAAATCACAAAGACTCCGATTCGCTCGGGACTTATATTATCACAGGACCTCTGTGTTTGTCAAAATATGGTAGGTAATTTGTGGGGGAGTTTTTACTTTACAAATTATAGACATGGCCGATTCTCACGCGATTAAGATCACAGACAACCTCTGCAATTATTACAAATGACTAGAGGTCCCCAGGTAATACTAATCCCGTGCGAATAGGGCTATCATCAGGGCATATCAAGCGATCTCTAACAAAGCAATAGTGGCGCATAGTACAAATATGTTTTACTCACATAAGATTGCTGCACCACTCCTATCGGATCCAATATTGACGGCACAGCACTGCTTTTTTATTTTAGTCTCTCCGCAAATCCAGTGTCAAACTTGTTCACAAAAGGAATACGCGGTGAAAATAAGGGAACAAACGCTCAATGTTTTACCCACGTGAGCTGGAACGTCTTTAGTAATGCGTGGTTGAAGTTTATTTTTAATGTCGGAATCCGAAGGAAGGTTATGCGTTCTTCCACCACCAGGACTGCACAATATTTTGCAATCTTTAACGGCATGTTTATTGTTTGCTCACTCTATCTGGTTCCTCCGACTTGTGTTACTTCAGTACTGTCATAGTCATAGAAGGAGTCTTTGGTATTCGTCTTTGGAGGCAGTGATCAACCGATCTATGTCATAGATAGATACATTCCAGGACCTGGCGTTCGCTGGGCCTGGTGTCAATAACAGTTGTGATTTCACTAACAAAGGCGTTTTCAGTTATAACACTTACAGGATGTTCGCTTGAATACTATTCCCTCTCATATAACAAAAGCTTGGGTTAAAATTGATGTCTTAATTCATGACTCCTTTAAATTGTGTATGCACATTGCATACCATCTAAAACAAACTATAATATTTGTTTTAGCCGTGTCTTATGACCCCTTTAATACAAAAAGGAGGGGGATTCTTTGATAGACACTACACACATTTGAAACATGTTTCTGCTGAAACCGAAACCCTTACCTTACAATAATAACAAATAGTAATTTACTGTTGTCAGGGTGACAAAAATGATGCGGTATTGAAGTGCACATGCCCAGTGGAGGTAGCCATTACCCACTTGCAAAACCGCATCTGGCCCAACCCATGTGCCACCATGTCTTGCTCACATGGGAGCCGACACTGGAGGGCAGCACACTTACACATAGAACAATGTATAATTATCTTCAAAATATTAAAATCTTACAGCTCATGCCCATTTTACTCATTAACCACTGAACTCACTCCTTTTGTCTTGAATTAAGGTCATTTAAAGTCTCGTGTGGATCGTATAATTGGGCCGTGGAAACTGTTCCCAGAGAGGCAGCTCTACATTACAGTTGTCGCGATAGGGAAAAAAAAGATTTGAGTGACATGTGTTTGACATGCTCCAAATTACATTTGTTCCCTTGAGTAAGCAATAGGTTTGCCCTTGAGTGTAATGTGACTCAGAATTAACCTCACATACAATTAGTATTCTGCTCTTCCCAGAACATATATCATCCACTTAAATATATATTATAATTATTTTATTTAATAATCGTAACTTTGTTACCTATAAAGCAGCACCAGAACTCTGTCCCAGGAGTTTCTGCAGTTA
Organism: Triplophysa siluroides; assembly: GCA_006030095.1. Taxonomy (NCBI): domain Eukaryota; kingdom Metazoa; phylum Chordata; class Actinopteri; order Cypriniformes; family Nemacheilidae; genus Triplophysa; species Triplophysa siluroides. Next base: position 5,062,893 of record VCII01000101.1, on the reverse strand, counting down.
TTATTTGTGGTCAGTCTTCGGTGATGCGCTCGTCTCAAACAGCACTTAAACAGCAGTTAAATAACGAACTCCAGGTTTCTTCTTTATGCTCCTTTTATTGTCCAAACGCAATGCCATTTCCATGTCAACGTATGTACACTATGATGTCATCCAAGGAAATCCACCTAAACTTTCCATTTCCCCTTTAATCCAGTTTTTCCCTGTCAAATGAATAGTTTCTGTTATTGCGTCCATGAGGAGGTCCAGGTTCATCTTCGTTTAATTACAAAATGATAATTCATATAAGAACAATTATATATGTCAGCAAAGCACAAGAGAACATGCCATTCATTTCGCTTATTCCATAACAATACCTCCAATAAAGAGTCAGGTGAGTCCTCGTAGGAATGTGAAGATTGTCGGGACTGTCCAGACGGCAGTGATAACTCCTCGCGCTCGTGCTCGCGTTCTGACGGGCAGGCGCGTGACAGGGATCTTTTTATGAGTGTTGTTACCGATTATGGGGTGGGTGGCGGCGATGAAAAACGAAGTTGGCAGGTGTTATCGTGACAGCGACTACGCAAAGTAACGCGAGGAGATAGTGTCTTATGCATTCCCTTCATACTGGGCGGGACACATCGACACCCTCTTACCTGATTTAACACAGAGACGCAGGACATAGGGATGGACTTTACGATTTTTAAGTTAATACAGTAACATTTTGGATAACACCAGTGGCGTAGTCTAGTTTTGTGTAGTGTAGTGAGTATACTGTGATTTTTTCCTTCCAGTCTTACTCACTTACTCACCCTTCCCAGATCGACACCCCATGACCACCACCACCCTTAGCCTAATGCATACAGTATGCACCTACATGTAATTCAGAGCATTCTGAAAGACTGCTTAACAACTTATTGTAAGCAACTCAAGACTTCAATAGTCAATGACGGCTGGGGGGACTTGCTGGTTTTGTTAACTCAGTTAGTTAAGAGCTACATATAGCCTTAGATGGTATATGTATACAATATCCCTAAAGCACAGGCCATATCAGCTTGCAATTTTCAATGCACATTTGTGATCCAGTCTTTGAAAACCCAGCAAATTCTAGTCCATTAAAATACCACTATGAATTTTTTCAGGGTTTTTTGGGGGGTTTTTTCAGCAGGGCAACCAACGTAATGCAAAGAATATTATGTGAAAGTTTGATTTTGACTGACTAACGCTATATGTCAAAGACTTACAGTAAATCATGTTGAAATAAATGCTTGAAATCAAACTCTGATGCTTGTGACTAATAACTATTTTAGCCTAGTTTTCACAGGCGCAACTTGCACTCATAAGTGTGACCCGGTCTATTATTGATCATTAACCATAATAATTAACAAAGAACAGTTTTAGCTCCGGTTGCACTTAGATTGCTGTCTGTGTCTCTACGGTCTAGCCGGACTTTCTGTCTGGCCAGGAGTTCTCATATCTCATCATTAAAACAATTATGGACATTGTATACGAAGGCACACAGTTTTCTCTCCCTTTCTCACTCATTTATTGATCCACCACACACACAAACAAACGTAGGCTAAGTGAAGTTAGCTATTTACACCATTTAATATGTCAACAATCCCCTATTAGGTTAATGATAACAACTATGCTCATTTTATCAAAGGATACGCAGTGGTTTTAAAAGTGGGGGCGAGTTATCAGCAGAAGAAGAGAAAGTGTACTACACCGGCGAGCAGAGAAACGTGATCGTAACCCCAGGAATACTATCACCACAGAGGGACACGGGCAGGCCCGGATTAAGAATTCAAAGGCCCCTGGTCACAAATGTCTGGGCACCTGCCTGGGCCGCTGGAAAAACGATGAGCAAAAAGCCAGTGGGCCGCCGGTGGTTTCCGCCGGTGGACCGCCAACTTTGCCACCGGTGGTCCGCGCTGGTCCGCCGCTGGTCCGCTGGCCTTATGTTAGCTTGCCTTTGTTAATAATAGTAAAGAATACACAATTGGTTATTATTGTCCATTCAGTTGTTCATTGTTAGTTTATTGGACATTGAATTGATAAAACGAATGATTTTAAAAGCCTAAATGTTGACATTCGCTGTAAGGCCTATTGTAAAGTACAGTATACCCATTTTTTTCTATTCCACTTTTTCAATCAATCTCAAAAGATTAAAACCATACAAAAATATTTAATATTCTATTCAAAAGTTTCTCGTGATGTGAAAGTATTTTGATCTGAAGGAGTGCTCTTGTTATTATTTCTATGGACAAAAATAAAGTTGTGCAACATAATCACTTTTTTTTAATATAAACAAATAATTATATGGATCACTTATGTTAGAATATCATTTATTTTGTTCTCACAACATAATTACCATTTTTAGTTTACATTTGTGTTTACCCATAATGAGTGTAGTATTTTAAAATGTGGAGAAAATTCTCTATAGAAAATGAGTAGGTGACCCTAATCCTTTGAAAGGTGAGAAATGCATTAGCAGACACGGCATGTCTCCTCTCAGTTTAAAAGTGCATAAAACCTCTTCTTTAGACTTTAGCCTTTCTTAAGCAGATTCCTATATGCCTGTAGACCAGGTGTGCTTCTGCATATCTAGCTCAATTCTTGCATGTCAGCTACTGTATTAAAGTTTCCTTCTGGTGGTCACCAGGTGCTATATGATGGGGGATATACTGCAAGTGGATTCAAAGTCTCACTCACAAACTTGAGTACTGCAGTCTGGACTGACACTGTTCTACTTACACATGTCATCAGATTGCTAACATTGCCAATAACTGCTCATATATCTGATTGTTTGTGATGAAATATCAATCTTTAGCCATCACATACAGCACTTAGGGTCAAACTATAATCATAATGGACATGATTTGTGACCTCCTCGTGCAACAGTTCAGACAGATGTGATTCCGATTGATGATCACATATGTTGAGATCAGATTTCGGTTACGTGGTGATCTGACCCCTGCTGCATTCCTGATAGGGGGACACCGTGTTCCCTCATAAACATATTGGATGGAACTGCTGCTGTGCAGCTGACAGACACCTGTTACTGTTTCATCATTTTCCTTTTTTTACGTTTATTAGTACTATCTGTATTTATATGTATTTACTGTAAGAGACTTTTGATGGATAAAAACCTTTATATATAAATACAAGATGTTTAAACACGTTTCTGTTTACATTTAATGAATTTTAATGAATAATAATGTTGAATAGTAGAGTAAGAACTCACCACTTAAAAAAGGGGATACAAAAGATTCTTCACAGCAATGCCACAGAAGAACAAAATTTGGTCCCCCCTCACAGGCTCTTATAGGAACCATTTCGTTCTTGCTTTATAGTCTAAAGAAACCTTTCTTAATACAGAAAAGTTATTTGGGTGTTAAAGGTTCTTAATGAAACCATTAGCCAAAAATGGATCTTCCTAATCTAGTGAATAGTGAAGCACCCTTTTTGAGTGCGTATCTGCAAACAAGACATCAAATTTAATGGGATAATGTATATAATTGTACCGCGCGTTACTGTAAAGTCGTGCTTTTAGAAAAAAATGTCATTGTCATTACAATGAAATACACAATGAAACAATGACACCTGATTTTTCCACAGTCGTTTGAGGACGTGCAGTTTGCTGATGAATCTGGCAACAGGCGTTTCTCTGCATGAGCCAAAACAAAGTACATAGATTACACAAGCAAAATACAAAGAATTTATTGCACAAACCGATCTTTATAATATGCTGATTTGAGCTCCATTTCCCCGGTTGGTAAGCCAGCAGGTCCTCAGGTGTGCTGCTGTTTGCACTATAGCGAGAATTTCATCTGAGAACACAATTAATCACACTATGTCTGGTTATTCAATGCTATAATCACAGAAAAAAGTATAAAACAATCTGACCGTGTACCTAATTTACTGTATGAATAAACAAATAAATAGTGTGTAAAAATATCTTCCATCCTTTACTCTGGAGCTCTGGAGTCTTATCTGGGCTCCATGGTGATAGCGCAGCTCTTACTGTAATGCCATACAGTAATGCAGTTGATATCGAGCTTGTCCGTGGTCTGGCCTAAAAGTGAACCGGAACCAACTGGAGGAGTGTGTTAAAAGCCTGCGTATGATTAGAGCCCACGCATTCGCACACGCTGCAGCCGACCTTGAGGCTTAATGCACTTGGTCTAATACAGTCAGTCTAATGCATTTATGGGTGTAGCCTGTTGGCTTTTCTCTGTCTGACTGAAATGACTTATAATGATCCGGAAACTCAGTTTATCTATCGCCGTCATGCATTTTATGTCTGGGAGACTCAGCAGAAGAGACAAACTGTTTGTGCCTGTTTTTGCAACAATATGCTCTGCAACCGGATAAAAACTGAAAAGGCCTATGCAGCGCATTAAAATACAATGAGCCATATGCATTCAAGTTCATAATGGTTTAAGACCGAGTCCTAAGAGGCGGATATTGTATTGGTAAACAGCCAGGCAAATCACTATGGGGTATTTTAGCATGCACTCAGTAAACATGTCTTAAAATGCAGCTTGGGTATTACATACAAAGAAGTGTTTAAATAGTCCGCCGTCCACTGAGATGAAGGGAGTGATAGAGCAGAAAGGGATAGAGAACAACTACTGTGGTCTGGTGGTAAATAAATGGCCCTATAGGGACACCAAACTCAAAGTCCCGCCGGCCTTAGTTTTGTAGAAGTTAAAAACAAAAGTCTCTGTTGAAGTGCATACAGTCATTATTCTGCTTACATTATTCGAACAGTTACCTCACTACTCTCTTTAGGTCAATATATGTTTATGATAAAAGTCTTAGTATGAAAATCAATGGGTCTAAAAAGGTCCTTGCTAAAATAGCTAATGTGTGTGTGTGCGACCGTGCGTGTGTGGGAGGGGGAGATAAAGTGTACCTCTGACAGCTCTTCAGTATCAGACTGTGGCACAGATCTGAGACAGAAATGGCTTTCCTCAGTTTATTACCTCTTAGAATTTTATTCAGGCATTTTTTGATCATCCTGCCATCACAGGTAAGGGTAAATTCTCAATTTCACTTGCCATTTACTGCATTCTTCATACTATTAACTTACACTAATACTTTAACAAGACAGCCCATAAACGCTTGACCAAACTTCATATTTTCTTTTACTCCTCATGTATAACACCAAAAAACATTCTGCACCTACATGAAACGTGAAACAGCAGACACAAACACACATTTCAATGCACAATGTGTACAAATGTCTTGCTCTAGCTCAGCCCTGAAGTTACTTGTATTTTTGGGCATACATCATTTACACTCCGCAGTCCTCACTTATTAACTAGAACCATGTCGTATATGTCCATAGAAGCTTACAGCATATGTACTTCTAATTGCATCTGCTTATAGAAGCAGCACTTACAGAGCCATTGACATGAAAGAGAAATATGACGGAGAAACACAGTATGCAAACGAAGATAGCTGAACATTATGTTTACAGTGTATTATATGTTAGTTTAAAATGTTTGAGTTACATGACATGAGTTATGACATTGGAAATTCAGTCTTAATTTAGAAAAGCTGAGGAAATCATTCTGAACTGACCTCTGCTATTGATTGAAGTAAATTTGGGGGGGCTTGTTGTTTGGACCGTGATATTTAAATCCCTGTGAGTTGTGGTTCTAATTTTAGTAGTGGATTTACTGTGATCCAGGGCTTTCTTAATAATCTAAATAGTGTGTGTGGGGGGGTGATGTAACATTCCTCCATTAGTCCTTGCTGTAAAGCTGGAATTTGTGCACACTATAAAATAAAATAAAAATATTTTTTTATCAACAGGTATGCTTTTTTCTGTCTGCCTATTTGTATATGTAGCCGTAATCCCTACACCAACTCAAACTGTCCCGATTCCTCTCCTAACGTCTGATGAAGAAGCATCCGCTTATAATCCTCCCAGCCCACAGGGGGCACTATATTTACAACAGCCTCCCAAAGAAAAAGCTGTTGAGGGTGAGGATGTGGTGTTTCCCTGTTTACTAAAGAGTGATGTGGATGAAGAGGAAACTGTCGAGAAGGTGAGCTGGTACGTCCATAGTTCAAAAGGAAGGAGGAATGTTCTACAAGACAATGAGACATTGGAGGATGCCTTCGCAGGCCGCGTGTTTTTGTCTGGCGATGTGTCTATGGGAGATCTATCGATGACACTCAGGAATGTGTCTGTGGAGGATCAGGGCATTTATCTGTGTGTCTTCTTATCGACAAACTCAACTGTTCTACAGGGGGGCGGGACCAAACTCAGCATCCGCAAAGAATCGGGTGAGAGTGGGTGAGGGTGTACAAAATAATGGTAGGATAGATTTACATTTTTGCACTTGGCAGACAGTCATTTTCATGGATTTTTTTTTACTGTGTGTTCCTGTATGTCAAGTAGAGCATGACACTAGAAATACACATGACTCTAAGGTTGTGGGTTTGAAATGTATATCTTAAATGCACTGTAAATTGCTTTACAGTCTGCCAAATGCATACAAATTAGATTATCAGTTCCGACATGGCAGTCATTTTCAAACCTTTTTAAGATGGCAGATCACTTCAGCATTAAAACAAATTTCAGACCACTTAACACTCCAAATCTCATTCTGATTCTGACCTCTCATTCAACATTTCAATCAGAATCCTTCACCATTGGTGCACAAACAGACCATAGTTTGAGAACAACTACACCTTTATGGCTTCTTATTCTCACGAGACGTACAGATTGCAATACAGCTATTTTTGGTAACACTTTACGATAAGGTTGTATTTCTGAACATTAGTCAATGCATTAGCTAACATAAAACATTGAACAATACAGTAACATTAATTCACCTTGGTTCATGTTAAAGGAACAGTTCACCCAAAAATGTGATTCTATCTTCATTTACTCACTCTCAAGTTTTTCAAAATCTGTATAAATTTCTGTGTTCTGATGAACGCAGAAAGATATTTGGAAGAATGCTTGTAAGCAAACAGTTCTTGGCCACCATTGACTACCATAGTAGGAATGTGTTGTGTTAAACACAAAAGAAGATATATTAAAGAATGTAGTAAAGCAAACAGTTTTGTGGCACTTTTGACTACTTTTGACCCTTGTAAGTTATCCTACTATTTGGTTATTGTTTGGTTACAAGCATTCTTCCAAATATCTTTCTCTGTGTTCATCAGAATGAAGAAATGTATACAGATTTGGAGCAACTTGGAGTATATGATGACATTTTCCAAATCCAAAGTTGTAACTGTTAACAATAGGTAATGCACAATGAGCTAACATGAACCATTGTATTGACGTTAACTAATATTTTCAAGGATTAATAAATGATGAAAAAAGTACTGCTGATTATTATTTCATCTTAGCTATGCATTTACTATTGTTAACAAATACAACCTTATCCTGTAGTGTTAGGTCTACCATGTTTGGCACAGTTTTATGAAGAACATAAGACCATAATCATATAAAGTAAAAGTTTTATGGTGCTCATTACATCAAGGAAACACACTGTGTGATATTTTGGTTGTACCTTTCTGCTCAGGTGTGATCGAAGAGTCTGTGGGCACTATAATTGGCATTGTTGTGGCAGCTGTTGGCGTGGCACTAGGGCTGGTTGCTGTGATACTGTCTCAGTTCAAGGACAAGCTGAACTGTCTGCAGAAGTGACGAGGGCAGCGCCCATGGATCATGGAAGTTAGGAGAGTGGATATGGTGCTGAAAGGCCAAAGCAGGCATGCATAAGCCAAGGTCTGAATTAACCGCACTACGCGATAGAATGACATTGGTGACATTTATCTCAACCAGCTGTGCCACTGATATATGAACCGTCTAGCTTTTGTGAATTTACGCTAATTGAAATGTTAGCGCACATAATTCATTGTTAGAATAGGATCAAGGGAACCGCCTGAAAATATTTGGATTGTTGGATGAATAGTCCCTCAGTTCATGAATATTTTTGGAGTTTTGACTGAATGACGTACTACATATCATGGCATAGCATTCCAGTCTGGCTTAAATAAGATTTCACCCTTACTGAAATACAATATTTCTTCTTTCAAGTATGCTATGTATTTATGCTTGTATTCCATATCATTGTATTGCATGGCCCAAGTTTTATATGAGTCCTCTAGAAGTTCCAGATATAAATCTTTTCATTGTTTGTTTTGTCGGTGGTCAGCTAATGTAGAGGCAACATAGAGACCACAAGTTTCCAATCAAATTTTCACAGAATGTTCCTCATTATGTTGGAGGATTTTATGTGGATATCCATAAATCACCCAAAATTTCTTTAGATGGGTTTTTAACAGGCAGGGTCACATATTTGTAGTTTAACTAGGGTAATACACTGCAAAAAAATCCTGTAAAAACTGAAATTTTCTGGTAGCTGGGGCCGTGAAAAATAACAAAAACTGTCTATTTCTGTAATTTTCCAGGTTTTGGCCTTAATTTCAAAAGTAACAAAAAAATCTTGTAAAAAAATGAAATTTTCCCGCAGCTAGGGTGCCAGAAATAAACCATCTTGTAAAATGACATGCTTTCCCTGTCTTTCTTGTAAATTTGCGGCCTTTTCCTGTAATTAAGGTTTTTGACCGTATTTTTTAAATACATGTAAAATCTGTGAAAAAACTCAGAAAAATGCTGTTAAAACAGGTTAATAAACCTTTTATGGCCTTATTAAAAAAAAAATACATTATACGTGGAAAACCTGTAAAATAAAATACTTAAGTGACGGGTTTTTTACAGTGTACAGATGGTAATCAAATCACAAAAAATACAAGGGGTTACCATACTTTTACAATAATAAACCCATGGTTAAAATTTCTGATTGGATAACAGGGATCTTACATCAACACAACAGTAAAGAACCTTTCTTATGGGTCTGGGTTCAGCTTCCCTCAACAAAAACATAGCTAACGCTACACTGATGTTGTGCTTCAGGGTCTTGCTTTGACTAAACAATGCAATTGGAAACGTCTCAATTTTCACCACCGTGCCCTTTGTTACACGCACCTGGGCCTATCTTAACACCTCAAAAATAGCCGGCTGTGTACTGATGTAGCTGTGTACGCTTCTGTCCCACAGGCCTAAGTTTATTTCGTGTGAAAATCACCCTCTATCCTGCTGACACAAATAAGTTGTATTATTCATGGTCTCTCTGGTGACTTGTTTCATGTAAAAACATGAGTAACTAGTCTGAAAAAAGTCAGCAAGGTCATCCCAACACAAGCCTGTTTCTGAAGAAACCAACAAAAACTATTTTTGATAGCTTCTCAAGATTGAATCAAGAGTTGACGAATCTTACCTGAAGAAACCTTTTGTCATGGTAAGACACTGTGTTCAATACATAACTTTTATTTCTATGGAACTGAACACACAATAACACACTGTAAATGTATCACTACAGAAGCCACAACAATCTAACCACACGCTCATGCACACTCCAAATCACAGACACTCATGTAAACACACTCACGTGAATATGAACAGTAAAAACACACACAGAGCAGAAATCACATTAATGAGACAACACAAGATTCAAATAAATAAAGGAAGCCTCGATGATCCCTTCCTGACTTCCATTGTTCCCCATCATAGTATAACACATTTCTATTGGTCACAGAGAAAAAGGGGGCGGGAAAACACTGTGCTCCCTGTGCTCCAAACACATGTAACGAGGACTCATGGGAAAGCAGGTGGTGAGAAAAAGATGATGAATGTTTTTTGTTGTTGTGCTTAAAGTGTTTGGTCTCAGCACAGAGAGATTACAGAGGCCTTTGCTTAAGATGTTAAAATACAATCTTACAGTTTAAACACTGAGTAATAGTTTTCTTCTCAATTTTTTAAGACTGTGTTCTGACTCAATCGTCTCGTTTCTCAGTGATGTATATTAAGACTAGAAGGACACATGCACACAGGAGCACTGGGAAATGCACTGCACAGCACTGGGGAGGAAAGATGTGAGGTCAAAGGTTGCATTTATTCCTCAAGGGTACGGAAAGAGTTCTGCATGTCTTCTAGCAGCTGGGCGTAGTCGGCTTTGATCTTTGCCTCGCCTTCTTTCACTGGATCCTACAACACACAAAAACACATGCAGTGATATAAAATGTCAATGCTGCTCACGAACACTCTCAGTTCATATGGTATTGCTGCTGTGTTATTTAACATCTTTAAAAGAATTTGGGGCCTTTTACAGTCAAACATGACCAGCATACAGGATGGGCTGGATTGAAACTTGTGTCCTTGAGCCCCAGGGCTCATTATGTCTGAAGCACATGTATCTTTATTCTTATTCTGGTACCTTAAACTTCATGGAGCTGAGCCTATAGAGAATTTCTCCCATGTGTTCACGGATCTGCGCCCAGGTGATCTTGTTGTCGCTCTGTGCTGTGGTCTCAACAGCGTGCCGTGCCATGTCATAAAAAGCAATCGTGTTGGACAGGATCCCCACTGTCTTATAGAAGGGACAGAACCTGGTGGCAAGAAGGTCCTCGAGAATTAGCAGGACAGCAACAGGCAACTAGCAAAAACAAGGACACCAGCAGGAACTGTGGGAATGTCTGGTGGTTTACAGTACAGTTGTACAGTTTTATTACCTGTCATAGGAAGTATAGCCATTCTGTTGTAGAAAGTCGTCTTTAAGGAGCTTGGCCACTTCCAGAGTGATCTTATCTGTTTCAGCCAGAGAGGCCTATAGACATGTAAACACAGAGAAATATAAAAACCCTACACTAAACATTGATTCACATGACATATAAAAAACTGCTTCCAAGCAAACACAGATTTTCTTTTCACTCCTCTGCACCTTTCCAACAAGCTGCACGATCTCAGCCAGGTCCTCTTCCTCCTGCAGGATCTCTTTGGCTTTGGTACGAAGCGGGGACAAACTCGGGGAAGTGTTTGTCATAGTACTCGTCCAGCGCTCGGGTATATTTACTGTAACTGATGAGCCAGTTAACAGAGGGGAAGTGTTTCCTCTGAGCGAGTTTCTTATCTAGACCCCAGAAGACCTAAATGGAGAATCAGCCGAAATGACAGTCAAATTTTTTCAAATCGAAATCAAAAAACATGAATGATTCATTTGCATTGCAATAAAACAAGTAAAACAATTGTTTACAATGATAAAAAAGTAAAAATTATATCATAGCCAAATTTATTCAGGTCCACTCACCTGAACAATGCCAAGAGTGGCAGAAGTCACGGGATCTGAGAAGTCACCACCAGGGGGAGACACACTATAGGGAAACATTCATTTAAAAAGGTCATGTCACACAAATACATTACTTAAAACAAACCAAAATTAACCCATACATTCTCCTCATTATGCTGTCTGGGTATATTTTATCAAAACTAGAGGAGAAATAATAACACAAAATTCTGATACGAGATTATTTTAGCAATTTTAATAAATGTATTATGGTTAAGTAGATTATTTAAGAATAGAATAATTTAAGTAGAACTGGTAATTTAGTTAGGATAAAAAGTCTGATTTCACATTCCTATGCAATGTTTAAGCAATATCACACTGCTGGATGGCACAATCAGACCTGAGTATTCCAGAGAGCTGTGAAATAAACACCCTGTTTACATCACAAAATAAAATATAATATATTAATATAGTTTGTGTCGTGTTATTCTGTGTACTTACGCTCCCACAATGCTGACACTGCCCTCTCTCTCTGGGTTACCCAGGCATTTCACTCTTCCCGCTCTCTCATAGAATGATGCCAGACGGGCTCCAAGATATGCAGGATACCCACTGTCTGTGAAAGGAAAACAGGAGGGTCTGATTATCCAGGACAAGCAGAGAAAGTCGTTTTTGTTACAACCATAAACAGTGACTGGTGAAAGAAACATACCAGCAGGCATTTCAGCCAATCGTCCAGAGATCTCTCTGAGAGCCTCAGCCCAACGGGAGGTGGAGTCAGCCATCATACTGACATTATAACCCATGTCTCTGAAGTACTCAGACAATGTAATACCTGTTCACACACGTACAAAGTCTCAATTAACACATCCATACACATATTTTATGTTTAATCTTATTGCTGTACACAAAGTATATTTTTGTTGTTGCTTCATTGCCAGTTATGACTGTGGACGTTTAATAACTGATGCCATAGTAAAACACATTATTTTCAAGCATTTTACCCAAATGTACTGACAGTTTTGATAATCCAGGGTTTCCCGAGATATTGAATATTGTATTGGCATATCACTGAGTGCTATAAACTTCTTTATGTGTATAATTGTAATAGCAGAATAAGAAACTTAGTACACTGTGCAGCAATGTGGAGATTTTGGCGACATCTAGTGGTGAGTTTGTGAAATTGCAACAAACGGCTCACTCCACCCCTCCCTTTCCTTTCCTTTCCTTTCCTTTCCTTTGGAAGCACTACAGTGACTTCACAGAACTAAGATGTCATCACGTTTTCGCTTCTTTGCCAAAAGAGATAATGGATTTACGAAACGCACTCTGTAGAGCAGTGTGTCCGTTTAGTGCTACTGTAGAAACAACATGGTGAATTCCATGTAAGGGGAAAAGGCTCATTCTGAAGTAAAAAAAACATAACGCTTCATAATGTACGGTCTTTATACACCTCTAAAGACAAAGTTATGTATATTTTATTGCATTTCAGTTTATAGATCCTCCAAAAAAATGTTTTTCCACAACACTTGATCAGCATTACTGCAGATCTACAGAATGCATTTTACTTTATGAACATGGATTTTGATCTTACCGGTATAAATGGAGGCTTCTCTGGCAGCCACAGGCATGTTAGAAGTGTTGGCCACCAATGCTGTTCTCTTCATAATGCTCTCCACCTTCCCACCTCCATGGTCAGCTATTGGATAAAACAACTGTCACTCATCTTAAACTTATCAACTATTTTTAAAAAGTACAATAAATGCAACCAAGCAAAAGGTTTATCAACCCAATATCATACTAACCTCTGGAAAATCTCTTAATACTTCAGACATCTCGTTTCCACGCTCTCCACAACCTACATAAATAATGACATCACTGTTGGAGTACTTTGACAGAGACTGAGAGATCACGGTTTTGCCACAGCCGAAGGCTCCTGGGATAGCCGTGGTTCCACCTTGAACACACCTGTACAACAACCGGGAATATATGGGAATATATAAGCAAATCATTTTTATTGGTTGCTTTTACTGGAGATTTTGGGGAATAGATTCACTTTGGTTACCCATTCACACAAACAGTATTTACTTCACAAACTGTCTGCTGTTCGGATGTGGAAAGACTTTCAGAAATGTTTTTTTTATGTGCACAAGTGCTTGTTTGACTCTTACGGAAAGAGGGCGTCCAGTACTCTTTGTCCGGTCAGGAGTGGGTGGTTGGCAGGGAGCTTCTCTGTAACAGGCCTCACCTGTCTCACAGGCCACACCTGCAGCATTGTGAACTTCTCCCTTAACTCCTTCAAACTCTAATTCCAGTACCACATCCTGACACACAGACACAATGAAAAGACAAGTTCCAGTGTTTTGTAAATAAAATGTGGTTTCTTCCCCACCCGTCTAACCTAAACATCTGAACCTTTCACCTTGTTTAACAGGGACCACTATTGGCAAATCTGCTTTGAAATAATTTGTATTGTGACAAGCACAACCAATGTGTGGTTGTATTTAAAGACATGTGAGAATGACTGTACAATGACTCACAGAGACATCATAATTCCCTGGCGGGGCAAGGTGGGTGACTGTTCCCCTGCTGCGGGGTGGCAGCAGGATCTTGTGTTTGATGAGAGTTTTCTTGCACCATTCCATAGATATCACCTCCTGTAATATGACTGCCAACCTGAAACGTCAGAGTTCACAGTTCTGAATGTTAAAAAAACATGTGACCAAGCAATGAAAATGTCCATAAAAAGACATTCCCCTTACCCTGAGGTTATGAGAGGGAGCAAACTCCCATTTAAGGTCTCTGTTAAGAGCTCCTATGTTGACTCCTCTAGGAATATAGATGCTCTTGGTGAGGTCATTGATGTCTTTGAGGGGACGCTGAATACCATCAAAAATGGAACCCATGATACCGGGACCAAGCTCCACAGACAGAGGTTTTCCTGTCCGGAGAACAGGATCTCCAACAGAAACACCAGCTATAGTTTGCTCAGGAAAACATGACCAAAGAGAAAACATCCTATATTTACATTTATTCATTCTTTTATCTAAAGCCGCTTTGTAATGTATAGTGCAACAAACAAGTGCAGTATATAGTGTATATGTATTGTGCAGAAAACAACAGTATAGACTTTATAGGATTGTGAGCATTGGTTTTATGGTGCGGGTGTACAGCAAGAAATCCCCAGTCACTAAAAAAGATACACGTCTCTTCGTACACCTGGATGGTTGCCATGTCACCCTCCAATCGGATAATCTCTCCCACCAGCTCACTGTGGCCAACACGTACCAGCTCATACATGGCTGCACCCGCCATGCTAGAAGCCGTCACCACTGTAAGGAAAGACACACACACACTTCAACCAGGCTGACACACGACTGATGATTTTAATTGTTCAATTTCTGACTCACAGCTGTTTATTAAAAAAAACCTTGCTTTGTGTTTCCTCAATTCTTAGTCAAGTTCAACGTTAAAGGGGCAATTCACCCAAAAATGAAAATTCTGTCATGAATTACTCACTCTCTAGTTGATTCAAATCTGTATAAATGTCTTTGTTTGGTTGAACACATTTGGACCAATGCTTGTAACCAAACTGTTCTTGGACCCCATTGACTACCATAGTAGGAAAAAATAAAAGTGCCCCATAACTGTTTGCTGTGAAATATCTTCTTTTGTGTTCAACAGAACAAAAAAATAGTCAATGGTGGTCAAGAACTGTTTGGTTACAAGCATTTTTCCAGATATTTCCTGAAATTTATACAGATATGGAACAACTCGAAGGTTGGTTATTCATGACAGAGATTTAATTTACATTTATGCATTTGGCAGACGCTTTTATCCAAAGCAACATACATTGCACTGTACTATACATTTGTTTCTGACTATGTGCAATCCCCTGGGATAGAACCCATGACCTTGGTGTTGCTATGGCCATGCTCTAACCATTGAGCCACAGAAAAGCTTTTATGTGAGAACCATCCCTTCAAATATCAAAATATCAAATCTGTTTTACCTGGGCCTGAAACTCCATGCACATATCCGAACTGACTCTCACGCTCCTCATCTCGGATCTTGGGCAGCTTGGAAAAGTCCATCTTGTGTGTGGGAAAACCTGAAAGAGGAATTGATTCGATCCTAAACCAATATATCACATTCCTGTTTCTGTTTTGCTAGACATATGTGAAACCTAAAACCAATTTGACAAGATAAGTTAACTGTAAATCAAATGAGGAGCCGTGTCATTATTCTTCATCATACTATAAGGTCAATGTTACTACGCCTATTCAATTGTAATGGACACACGCATACACAGAGTAAATAAGCTTTTTATACATAACTACAGAATTATTCCCAGAATAAATATTGTTGAAACTGACAACAATGAGAGACAGTAATCAGTATAACCGACCGGTATCCATTTAAATTAACAGTATATTCATGTTTATATCAAATGAAGTGATGTTATGAATTTATTTGATTTACTAAACGTACTACACCTAAAATAAACGCATGAACACGACCAAAACTACTGAATTACAAGAAGGCAAGCAGATTGGTAAAGAGAACCATTGCAAATCAGGTGACAGATGGCTGCTAGCAAAGCCTCTGATCGGCAAATACTTAACGTTAAATCACCCATGTAGTAAATAAAATATTTTACCACTTATACAAATAGGTGCATGAATAAAGAAAACGATTACCTTATTCTTACTGTATTAGCATGAAATGAACGACAATCCTTGGAATATCATAGGAAACAGTGAAGGTAGAAAAATGGTCACGACATAGATCAGCTGACCTGCCCGGATTAAGGAAGTCGTTGCAAAAAGTGCAGAAGGGTTGTTGCTAGAAGGGATACAGATACAGCCGGAAGTGGTGGAAAATCTCGCCATATACTTAATCAATTACATTAGCGAACGCCTACACCAACCCTAACCCTAAACCTAACCGTAAAAAATATATATATATATTAACCAACTGTTTTAGCGTGACAAAAATTATGCTGTATTAAAGTGCGCATGCCCAGTGAGGTAGCTGTATCCCTTCTAGTCAAAACCACGCAGAAGAAACTTCGCCATTACGGCTCTCCTAAAGGTGTGTTTTTTGCGGCAAAGAGTGGCCCTGCTGCTCCAACATGGCGCCCGAAAGACCGCAGTTTCTGTGGGAGCGTAACTGCAAGGTTATCGTATTAAACACCCCTCCAAGTAATCATAGTATGTCATGTTTTTGGTATTTAAACAACCTAGATACCGTTTATTATGAACGAAGCACTACGTTGACTATTTGGTTGCATTTTGGAGGATCTTCTCATGCATATTTATGAGATTCTTATATTCTGGCGCCTTTGCGTGGTTGCGTCACGTTACGTCACATGGTGATTTTTGTAGAGACCGCGCTCAGACTTTGTTGAAGACGGTTGCAGCAAGGATTTTATGATTGTCGTTACTATAAATCGAATAGTTTGCGAACTGTGTTTATCGAGTGCATTGACTTACTATACTAGTGGATGTCATTGCGTCGTCGTTAGTGTCTTAAATCGAATAACTGCGGCTTAAATGTGCTGGTGATAAACGAGCTACGCGAAGAGAAATTATCATCGTCATCCAACGTTACCGTTGAGGTTTACTCGATGAAGAAATAATACGACGTTTGCTCAGGATGGCATACTTTTTTTAGCCTCGTGGACGGTGCGATGATTTAATCGTCGAAAAATCCGGTGAATATTCGTTGTTTGACCACAATATCACGTTTTGATGCCAATCCACCCTTCGGGTGTTCGGAAGCCCGTTAGTTTTCGTTTTTTTCAGCAAAAGGCGTTATTATTTGTTTCTTTTTTATCTGTTTGAGACGTTTCACCTTTCAACAACAAAGTGACTCCATAAGGTCACTAACCGGGAAAAAACAGCCGACATTAAGACCCCGATCTTGTGTCGATACTCCATGATGTTGGGTATTATGGATCATCATCAAGGTAGATACGTGTTCTTTGTGTTAATGTAACTATCTCTTCTCGGTTTATTTAATCCACCGTATGTAACGTTATCCGTACTCGAAGTTTAAAAAGAGCCTCGTGCCACACACCCATTTAACAAAGAGCTGCTGAATGGATTAACTAAGTTAAATTACTCCTGTACAGTTAGCAAGATTATATCCTCTTTCGTTAAGTGAATTTTGCAGGAAATATGCTGTGTTTTAAATCCGTAAATACTATTTTCGAACCACACTGTAAGTCTGTAAAGATCTGACGACAGCGTGCTTCATACGTTTGCTGACTGGTCAAGATTTCAATGCCTCTGCTGTAGCCTTTAGCATAAACGGCTAATGTTAGGATGGTAAGAATATCACTCGAACAAACGAGACGACGAATCGTTTGTAACAAAGTTTAATGTTTTAAATACGAATCGTCACATTTACATTTATGCAGCTTGACTTTTGCTACTTTCGCGTTATACAGACAGTAAATGCTACATCAACACAAGGCTAGCTTGACAGTTCATTGGTTGTACATTTACAACGACTATACCAGAAATGTAAATGTGCTTTTTCTGTTTATTTTACAGACACTGTCCCAAAATGTACAACGGAGGCTTTGGTAAGTGCTGTGGCAGTTTATGTTCTGTAATAGTTTTAGATGATGACACCGTCTTTACTTATTTATAGCTTAAGGCCACATGTGGCTGGTCATTGGGGGGGAGAGGGTTTTGAATAAGAATAGTATGTTGCCATCTAAAATTGTAACGCTGTTAATGTTTTTTTCTATGTTTTAGCCTCCAGAAGGTAGAAAGAGGACTGTGGAGGATTTCAACAAATTTTGTAGCTTTGTTTTGGCCTATGCTGGGTACATCCCACCTCAGAAAGAAGTAAGTTTTAGATCTTCATTGGATGTGGCAACATATGCAGTTACATCATCATTGTGTCAGTCAGCTTCTGCTTAAAGGGACAGTTCATCCAGAAATGAAAAAGAAATCTGTCTTTTTCCACCCCCAAGACCTGTATGTGCTTCTTCTGTGGAACACAAGAAGATATTTTGAGAAATGTCTGGTTTTGTGTCCATTACAGTGGACGTCAATCAAGGTTAATGTTGGTTTGGTTACCAACGTTCTTCAAAAAATCATCTTTTGTGTTCTGCAGAAGATATTCAGACAGGTTTGAGTTGGAGTAAGTAAATGAAAGAATTTTCATTTTGTGTGAACTATACCTTTCTTAAAATAAGTAATGTTATTCTTAAAACTGACAGAAATTTCCCTTGATTTATGTTCAATTAATTGTGGTGGTATGTGCCTGCAGGAGAGTTCATGGTCTACATCCTCTTCTCCATGTGCACATGAGTTTTCAGATGAAGGTACAGAAAAGGACAGTTGGGCAGGTCACTCCAGCATCAACAACATTCACAACCTGATGTACAAAGCTCAGACTGACAGCAGTAGTACAGAGTTCTGCCACCATCAGTCAGATGGCTCCTTAGACAAGATGAGATTGAAAGATTCTCTGAACCAAATCCATTTTCACAGCAAAGCCAAAAGGAAGAAGATGAAGAAACTGAGCCGCTTATCTTTGGGTATTGGGAGAAAAGGCGACTCGGAGGCGAGAGCGCATAAACAATCCAAAGCGGTGCTGAAGAAAGCGAATAGATCCGTTAAAGCTCACAGACACTTTCCCTACACGAGTCCATCGAGCGAGGGGCTTCGGATGGAAGAGGGGCTAACGGAACAGGCCGTTCACATGCAAGGGGCGGATCTTAAACAGGAGTCCAATCAAGAAACAGACCTGAGTTCCTGTGACACTGACACATTGGTGACGGATGAGGACATCATGGTGGAGTCTGGTATGTGTCTGACTATGCTAGTGTTCTGTTTAAGATTTGAATGTGTACCTTAAGATTGCAAGGCACACAAATCATTTCTGTACTGCATTTTATCACTTGACCATTTTTTTCAACCATCTCATTTGGTTCTACCACTGTAGGTGATGATTCATGGGATTTGATCACGTGTTATTGCGGAAAGCCTTTTGCTGGACGGCCAATGATTGAGTGCGACGAATGCTCCATATGGGTCCACCTATCCTGCGCCAAGATCAAAAAGTCCAACGTACCTGATGTTTTCTACTGCCACAGATGCAGGGACACTAGGGAAACCACAGAGAAGAAAGACCACTGAGAATGTGTGTTGGGTACAGATGTTGTGTATATTTAAATGGATATAACATGTTCTCATACCTGTCCCTTTTTACTTTTCTAATCTCTATAAATTATGGTTTCTTTTAAATTAAAGTTTATAATTTACCCCTTGAAGTTCTTTGTTCACAGATGTGTTGTTTATGATGTCAGGATTGACATGGTTTGTAAACCTGCACTTATTTTGACTACTGTACGAGCAGTGTTTTTTTTTTTTTTGCTGTACACAAATCACTTCTACCACATACACGTTGTAAATATCTGTAGTAAATAAGAATGACCGATGGGATCTCTGTTGGCCATCTGGTTTGATGAACTAACTACATGGAATAAGTTACAAATTATCCTTGTATAATCAAATGAGTGAAATACATTAATTTCATTATATATAAAAACTTAAGAGGGATCCAGTAGATTAACTTTTAGTGAAGAAAGGCTTGCAAGTACATCCTTTAAAGTTGATAATTTAGCTCTGTGCTAACAAATGAGCGGTGTATTTTATTATGTTTAACCAAACAATGGTTGTCAGGTTTTTGCCAGGTTTCAACTCATGCACTTATTTTGACTGTTGTTAAATCACTCACTAGATACAATTCACTTTAATCACTTACATTTTTATATATATTGTGTGTGTGAAACCTCAATTACTGATGATGGGATCTCTTGGCCTTAGATTTACATGTATTACAATAGTTGGGTATATGTGTATGTGTATATATATATATATATATATATATATATACACACGCATGTAAATGTATAAAGCTATTAAGAAGGGTACCATTATATCAATCCTACTTCTAGTAAAGAAGGGCTCTGAAACAAAGGCGGTTATGGGCTTCAATATGTTTTCTGTGTTAATCGCGGCCCCTCAGTATTATACATTTTAGGTGTCTCACTAATCTGACGCATTAGTTTAAGTCATGTATCATTGTATTAATGGAATCAGTAATAGATAAGCAAAACATTTAACACCTAATACCCAGAGATCTCTTTTACTAATGTCAGTTATACGATAACTTCATTTTTATTGTTACAGATAGTTCCGAGATTAACCTTTGATGGCATATTTAGTCTCATTTGTATTATTTTGTGTCACTCATGTGTCAAGTTGCAGTTTTATTCAAATATAACAGATGACTGGAAGTTTGCTTAGTTTTTAATGTAGAATTGTTTAGTTTTTGCTCTTCAAATTATTTGTTAATTTGTCCTCTATGTGTCCTGCTCAACCCATTGTATATAGATGTACAGCTGTATATGTTTGAAATATGACAAAACGCTATATTTTTCTGACAATTTACAATAGAAAAATCTGAAAATAAATGTTCTTTGAAAGTCGAACCAAGTATTGAAATTAATGTTCCTTTTTAAGGTTTTGTAATGACACTGCTCTTTTAGTGGCAGATCAATGTCCAAAGGGAGGAAGAAGGTGTGGCAAGTCGTGTGTACACTTTTTTTCCACATTGACATGATTTAGTGTAGGTGCGTTAGGAGCTATAAAGCTGTGTTTGACATCGCTCTGTTCAGAAGCAACCAAGTTTTTAGTAAGAGGTAAGTGTATTTAGAATATTGAGTTATTGAGGTTAACTAATCACAAAGTGTATAATTTCTTAACCTAGGCGTTTTCCTGTTGTCTTTCGTGTTTATGCAAATTTTAACAAAGACATGAAAAACCACTGTAAAATGCATGTTGTCATTCAAATATGATGTAGCAGGTGGATACTGAACATTTTAATTTGACAAAATCAGATAAACTGAATTTACACTGTTATTTTGACATGTTGGTGTAGTAGTTTGAAAGTATTTATTCGAGACCGGAGTAAGGAAACGCTGCCTTTCCATGACTTAAAGGAGCCCATGTGCCCAATGCATTACGATTTATGGTTCATTGATTAAAGGAAACCATAGTTCATGTGATACTCCCACACATTGATTGATATTTCATTTTATGCTTTTGTACATCAGCAATGGTTGTATAAAATTCTGTTTAATTTTGTACTGTTGGTTTGACTTGGTTGACACACATTTCATATGTTTACCTTTTCTAAGATTTCCCGGTTTAATGGAGTTCACCATGCCTGAGCCTTCTTATAACCCTGGGGCAGTGCCTCCTGGTTTGGAATACCTAACACAGGTGAGCACACCAACTATTATATAAAATATTAGACAGACACAAAGAAAAGTGTTTTCCACTGGAAAAATGTAGTTTAAGTGTAGGCGTACATCAAATTGTTTTTATATGATTGAAAATTGCATTATCCAATGGCATCTTTTCTTCTCTTTTACAGATTGACCAGATATTAGTGCATCAAAAGATTGAGCTCCTTGAGGGTAAAGTTTATAACTTTATTTTGTGAAAATTATTGTTAGGAATATTCTGTAATAATGCATTTCACATCTCTTTCTCTGCTCTTTTCCAGCCATTATTGGCTTTGAGACTAATAACCAATATGAGATTAAGAACAGCATGGGTCAACAGATCTACCATGCCAAAGAGCTCAATGACTGCTGCACACGGAATTTCTGTGGCGCTCTGCGCAATTTTGAACTGAAAATATCAGATAATATGGATCAAGAAGTGATTCACTTAGTCAGGCCCTTCCGCTGCACTTCCTGCTGTTGTCCCTGTTGTCTTCAAGAGGTAGTTATTGAACTGAACACACCGGACTTCCCTGAAAATGTTCAACAAATTTGTTACATTTGGGGTTCATTAATAATAAGTGTATTAACAAATCTCCTGGCTAATGTAAAAAATAATATTAATAATTATAAAGCCTGATGTAACTCCTGATATTCTTTCTGTCTGTATGACCTGACTGAAGATGGAGGTGCAGGCTCCTCCAGGTAACACAATAGGCTACATCTCTCAAGACTGGCACATGTTCAAGCCTAAATTCTCCATCTACGACATGTCCAAAACCAAAGTGTTGTCGATTGAGGGACCTCTGTGTGCCATCAGCTGCTGTGGTGATGTGGATTTTGAAGTATGTATATATGCATGTTTGTAACACTTTTTAAAACTTAAAAAAAAGTTATTTTTTATTTTATGTTAAAATAATCTGAAACTGTGTTTATAGATATAATGTAAGTGAGCCATAAATGTGTCAATTTCCATGAAAAAGTGTTTGACCAAAGGTAAGGTTTACCTGTCTAATCTCTGATGCAGATTCACGGTAAGGATGGGCATCCTATAGGGCGGATCAGTAAACAGTGGAGTGGCCTGATAAAAGAGGGACTGACTGATTCAGATAATTTCGGCATTAACTTTCCCATTGACCTAGATGTGAGGATGAAAGCAGTCCTGATGGGAGCATGTTTCCTTATAGTGAGTTAAAAATAAATGCATTAATTCATCCAGTAATTCAGCTTTTTACATATTCCTTTCCTTGTATATCTAAATGAATGATATTTCACTGCTCTATTTTGTCTTGCAGGACTACATGTTTTTCGAGAGTACCGGTGATTCTAAGCAGCGATGCAGCGTGTTTGGCTGATGGACAATGTGAGAAAGTACAAGATTTTTTTATTTCCCAACTACTCTACAGGATCTTCACTGGTACTTATAAATATATGTCATTTAAATCTAATAAATATTTATAGAATCTGTCTAGTTAGGTTGCCGCTTGTATGTATTTGAATTTTACAAAGAAGTAGTAACCCTGAATGGTTAGGCATTTATGTTAACCAGGCTAAAGTCTCAAAATTTCGTTATGAGATAAAGTTTCATTTTAACCAATAATTTTACGATAGTTTCAGTCTTTGACATGGCATAGTCAACGTTAAAGATATCAAGGTTATTTTATCACAGAAAATTCTTTACATTATGTAGGATGATTTTATGTAGAAAATCGCAGAAAATTACTTTGACTGGGTTTTTTACAGACTGGGTCACATTTGACTAACAAATGTTTAGTCTTTCTATTTACTGTAGGTAAACATATAAATAAAGCACTTCTAGACTCTTCTTGCTCTTAGAAAATGCACAGAGAATTGAAATTTAGTCTTAATAAGTAAAAATGATCTCACTTCTAGACAGTCTATGACGATAGACATGTATTTGTTTTGACGAACACAGAGAAAGATATTTGGATGAATGCTTATAACCAAGCAGATCTTGCCCCCCATTCACTATTATAGTAGGAAAAATTACTTTATCATTTATTTTTTGTTCTGTTGAACACAAAGAAGACATTTTGAAGAATGTAGGACAGCAAACAGTTCTAGGGCACTTTTGACTAGCATTGTATTTTTTCCTACTGGGTGAAGTATCCCTTCAGCTTATGTTTGAAGAGACAGCTGGAAAAATATATCATGGAAATGAAGTTAAAATCAAGCCTAAACTCTGGCTCTTGATCGATGCCATACGTATAACATGTATACTCTGTATTTTGATCTTATTTAATATATAAAAATATATACACATTTATGCATTTGTGTTTTGATCTTATTAAATATATGTATATATTGTTTCTGTTCTGTTTAAGTTATGACTTAAACAGAACCACATCTATGGTTGTGTACATTTTTTGCTCTATAAATAAAGTTTGACTTGACTTTTTATCAGAAACCTAATAAGACTTACAACCACTTTTCTTCAAAACTGATCCTTCATAAAATATCAAAGTGCTTAATAGTAGGCTATATATTGGAGGATTACTAAATTGCCTTCTTGTTTGAAACCCATTTTTTGAGGGGTAAGGAAATATTTTTCGCTCTCTAATTTCAGATAAAAATTCAGTTTCCCTCTCAAATTTGTTTAGCAGAGGGCAGTCACTTGCTATTTTATTGTTTTCAGCATTGCTTAAGCTCAAACATTGAAATAATTTGTCAAAACATGAAAGACATTTCTAAAAGTTGGTTTCATGTTGAACCGAACCATCAATGTTGAACTTTTCAAATCTTCGGTCACAATTTGTAAAGATCTATACGTTGTAGCTGACATCATGTCTCGGGGGTAAATGATCGGTAGCAAAACACATTTTCATATCATTTGAATGATTTGTATTGTAGGTTTTTACAGAGTTGTTAGACAAACTGCAGTTTGTCAAAGAGAGCGTAATAACGTTAGTATTTTCACATTTTCAGTTCTCACAATTATTAAACAATATTTTTACATTTACACACTTAGTGCCATGTGTAACCTTTATGCTTTATGCTACCCAAATCCAATGAACTTCTGCGAGAAAAATTCAAAAGTACTCGTTTTCAAGTGATGTCATACGCCGATTGGTCTGCGCATCTCAGAGCCTCGTGAAGTCCAACGCATATCCCTCCTCCCGCGAACACATCTTCAACGTCATAGAGACGCGGCGGAAGAAGAGTGTTTTCGCTCTAAAGAAGCGCCAGCTCTCATTGAATGAGCCAAGATTAAAATAAACATTTATTTAGCATTTCATTTCCCTTCCTCGCGAAGCTCGTTTATCCGCTTGCTGCGTTGGTGGACAACGCTTCCGCTTTTGGCTCGAGGATACGGTTAAACGGTAAGTAAGCGGGGGTACCGACAGCCCACATTTTTCTTCTCCGTGTTATGGGAGGCCGAGTAGTGTGTATGTGTGGTCGCTGCTGGATTTGCTAGTTCGATTGCGGTTTGTTGTCGATGCGAGCGCTTCTCTGCTCCGTTGCACGCAATCCTCAAACCAAAATCTTGACTAAACACTGAAGGCTGTATTATAACGGCTACAAAGCATCCCCAACGCCACTGCAATGGAGAAGTAACACTGGAAATAAAAGAACAAAGCGCATCGTGGGCATAAGTTTATCTCTGGAGGCTGTGCTTTTTTTTACCCGGTTAACTTGGTTGAAATGTAAAAAAAATAAACAGTCAAAAACTTAACATGCGTATTTGTGCTACATGCATAATCATTCAGAAGGACCTTTAACCTATAATTAATATCACTCTTTAATAGAAAATGTGTGTTTGATGAATGCATGCTTTTCATTTTTCTGTTAATGTCCCTTAAAATGAGAACGCCCCTTATGTTCATTTACGCTTACATTCCGTCAGAGGAACGTGCCTATGAAAACATGTCTTATATAGTTCACCTAAAAATTAAAATTCTGTCATCATTTACTCACCATCGTGTCATTTAAACCTGTATGATGTTATTTCTTTGGCAGCACACAAAAAATATATTTTGAAGAATGTTGAAAACCGAACCAAGGTGGTACCCATTGACTTGCATTGGTATTGTGTCCATACAATAGAAGTGAATGTTCTATTCACTGTGGCACCAACATTCTTCAAACTATCTTTTTTCGTGCTCTGCAGAAGAAAGAAAGTCATACAGGTTTGAAATGACAAGAGGGTGAGTAAATGATGACTGAATTTCCTATTTGGGGTGAACTGTCCCTTTTAAGTTAAATTATACATGAATCATTTTTAAATAAAACTCCTTTATAAATGTTAATTTCCACTAAAGCAGGGGCCACAGCTGCAAGCCATCTGCTTTTCTTCATCTCTTTGTGAAACTGCTTGCTACCTGATAAATATTTCTAAATCAGGGCATAGTCAGTCCTTTACCTCCCTCTCCTGTAGTGCTAACACTCCCACCCCACGAAGATAAGTTTTATCAAAAGTTTCACAGAGAAGTCATTGTTCAGCATTCACAATTTTAGATTTATAACTACTTCATTTAGATACAATTGCAATAAAGTTACAGTTTGTCCTAAAATTAAACGCATTCCGTCAATGTGCTTTTTACCTTTTCTGTCGTGTGCATTTTTTGCAGTGAGCCCTTGTGTTTTTCTCCACTCTGCCTCTGACACTGTTAACTTTGTGCATTAGCAAGGAGGCAGGCTGGCGCAGGTCGTAGGGTGCTCTTGGATCATGAGAGACAGTGGCAGCAGCCTGGCTCAAACACACTGGTCCAATGAGCTGACGCTGACCGCAGGGCAAGAAGGCACGGGCAGTGGGGGTGCCATCGGAGGCGGTCATCTAATGAATCCAGCCATGGCCCAACATGCCCCTAGCCCCGCCCACTTCAAACTGGGGCATAGAGAGGAAGACGTCAGCATGTGGGGGGCAGACTATACTGTCCCTGAGGAGTCGGTGGAGGAAGAAGAGGAGGAAGAAAATGTGGAGATGGAGAGTGAGGAAGATCTGGTGGAAAAGAAAGCCCAGGGTGATTTTCAGTGGAGTGATAAAGGCACCGAGGACTGGGGCTCGCCAGAAACTTCACAGCCTGTGGAAATAGATGTTAGTGTTACAGGTGACTTTACCCACTGCTTGGCCCAGACTGGGCCCAGTATGCTCAAAGAGAAAAGGCTAGCCCGGTTGAGGCATCGGGGGGGCCTGAGGAACCCAAACATTCGGCACCGCCTGGCCCAGCAGTGGAGAACTTGGCGCCAACGGGCCAAATGGGCGGGAACTATGGGATACAGGAGGGTACGCAGATGTCAGAGACGCCGCCACTTTGACAATCTGCTTTATCAGAGACAGTCTGGCAGTACTTTGTTCAATGGAGACCGTGAAGGACTTTTGGGGACAGCAGAAGAGACCGAAGGTGAGTGTTTAAGTTCATCATATGGCATATGTTACAGATTTTGTATTTATTGCCATTAAGTGGCATTCTGGTATGTTTCTATTGCTTGGCTTATGATTCTTCACCAGACTGAGTTTTACATTTGGCAACTAAAGTGTTTTTGCTCTGTTTTTGAGTATTAACTAACCTGCTCCAACTAAACAACAGGAATTTGTTGTCATAATACTAAAATTATGACTCTGATACAATGACTTAAGTATTTACAATATTATAAATATCTCATACTTCATTCCTTCGTACTCCATGTATACTTAAATACATTTTTGTTTCTTACAATCACCAGTTGCTCAATGTTTTTTATTTGATAACATGTGGAGGTGCATATTATCGCTGTCGGACTTAAACTTTGTATCTAAATTGTTCATCATTTTTATTTACCATAACTGTTGGTCAGTCACCCTTCATGTTTGTCTGTGGGTTTTGCCAATCTTATCACTAATGACCCATTTGATTTCTTAGACTCCTGTACAAATGGGGTGTCGAAAGGAAAGGATGGTAGCCATGGTGCAAACATGAGCGACAGTGAGGAATGGACCTCACCTGCCAACGTTCAGTCTCAACGGGAAAAGTCCTCTCCACAGAATCAGCTTAACAGCGAACACATCTCTTGTGTACAAGGTACAATATTATTTTGTACATTATTATCTTGTCATGTAGTATTTTCTGAAGGATGTCTCCTTCTTCTCTCACTCCTCTTTTTAGGTATTCTCGACGAGTTTCTTCAGCAGTATGGTAGTTTGATTCCCATCCATGTGAATGAGGTGGTGGAGAAGCTTCAGGAAATCTTCAGCGAGAGCTTCTCGAGTCCTCACAGGTCAGAGGTCACCCAGATCAGTCACAAAGGCTTTTGATGTTTATAATAAATGACTTTATCGCTCAGAAATCTCAAGTACAAAACTGAACCGATCAATGCTTATTTACAGGAAAGTAATGGTGCAACATTTAATGCAGTCCTACCAGCGCATGTCTGGAAGTGCAGTGATGCGGGGGTTCCGTGTCAATTACAAACGTCACGTCCTTACCATGGATGACCTGAGTACGCTGTATGGCCAGAACTGGCTCAATGATCAGGTAGGTCACTTTGTAAAAAACATATGTACTTCTGTTTTTCAGATGATTCCGATTTTCTTTATGATCTTGCAAAAATTCCATTGCCTAACAAGTCTTGCAAAATCCGTAATCATTAATAAATGGCTTTATGGTGTTGCTCCTGTATACTTTAGCAATATGATCAGAAATCATCCAACTTGCTGTTGGAACCTATTATAACATGCCACAAAACAGCTTTGTTTCTGCCTTTTACTTGATGAATGGGGCCCATTGTACTGGGATTCTCCTAAGTAAGCATTCTCTAATGTCTATAACTGTGTCACTCAGGTCATGAACATGTATGGGGATTTGGTCATGGATGCTGCCCCTGAAAAGGTATGCACACACATACGTGTTTACACACAAAGGCACAACATGGGAATTTAACTAAAGAGAAAATCACTATATTAATCTTGTCATAGTTCACCAAAAATAAATATTCTGTCACCATTTATTTACCCTGGACCACATCATTTATTTTGTTTATGTCCTTCGAAACCTGTATATGAATCTTATGTGGAACACACAAAAAATATTGAGAACTGTCCTAGTGGCAATATGCAGAAGAAAGTCATACAAAGTTTGAGTTGTTGCTGACAGATTTTTTTGTAAATATCCCTTTGACAGAATGTAGTATAAAACAATTGTCAGGCGAGGTATACAGAAGTTGCTTTCTGAAGAGGCTACTTGATGCTCTTGTGGTCTTACTATTTCTCATTTTCTAACTTGCAGGTCCACTTTTTCAATAGCTTCTTTTATGACAAGCTTCGGACGAAAGGTTATGACGGGGTGAAGCGGTGGACAAAAAACGTCAGTATTTGGGGAGTGGTGGGGTTTGGTCTCTTATGTAGCTCTTGTTCATATTTTAGTCTAACATATTTAGCTATTTTATATTCATTGTGCGGAACAATTTTTAAATATACGTATGCAAAAAAGGCAAAGAATATAGAAAAAACTAGTCACAGCACCTTAAATATACACTTTCCTCTTTTCCTCAGTTTTGTAACCTTTAACCTAAAATCTTGATGAAGAATGAATAAACTATCCATAATCATATTTTCTATTAATCTAAATGCAAATACGCCCGTATGATTTTATACCTTTTTTATTATTTGATTGACTCTTTTCTATTGCATACCAGAGTCAAATACGTTATTTGTGTTATAATTGTTATAATTATGTAATGCTTGAGGACTTCAATTACGTCTCTTCCTCAGGTTGATATTTTTCAGAAGAAGTTCTTGTTGATCCCCATTCATCTAGAGGTGCACTGGTCATTAGTGTGTGTTAATGTACCTCAGCGTTCCGTCACTTACTTTGATTCCCAGAGGACCCTCAACCGCCATTGTCCCAAAGTAGGTGAAGAAACTGTTGTGTGGTTTTTGTCTATGGCCGCTGTTGTTAACGGCTGTGTTCCTTGTGCTTGGGTTGAGTCAGAACTCGACTATTTGTATTTCTCTACAGCACATTGCCAAATACCTGCAAGCAGAAGCAATCAAGAGAGAACAGAAGGAATTTTACACAGGGTGGAAAGGCTTTTTCAAAATGGTGGGTGAACGGTGACTCAAGTTTGTGTGTATCATGTACTGGTTTGGCAAAACTTGCTAAAACCAGATGACTTTGTATGAAAACTATTGCAACTGTGGCTTGTAAAGGTTTGTTTGCACGTGTATTTGGGAGGTAAAGAGGGGTAGAAAGAGTAGAAACATTAACAAATTGTGTGTGATATTGACTTTTCTTTCTCTAGAATGTGGCAAGGCAGAACAATGACAGTGATTGCGGAGCTTTTGTCCTTCAGGTAAGCTTATTTTCACATTTGAGCACCTGTTCTGTGAGTTGTTTTAAAACTTGATTGTAGTCTAAGTAAATGCGCATCATCAATCCTCATTGGTTTGTTTTACTCATGTATTCTCGTATGTTATTGTTACGTTGCAGTACTGTAAGTGCCTGGCCCTGGAGCAGCCATTCAGCTTTGGTCAGCAGGATATGCCAAAGCTACGGAGACAAATGTACAAAGAACTATGTCACTGTAAACTGTCTCTGTGAGACTGTAGAAGAACAAGAGATGTCCTACACTTCTACGCATCAAACGTTAAACCCCCCTTTCTTTTTTCCACTGATTTTGTATTTTGACTTTGTGAATGCAAGTCTGCGACACTGCAGCCCGGTTGTTTGTTGGTTCAGATCGAAACAAAGAAGGGGTTATTTTCAAACATTTGGGGGGGGGTGTACATTCAGTGAACTCTTTCTTAGGTGCTGCCATTTTGTTGGCAAGTATATTTTTCATGTTTTTGATGTTCATTGTATGCTTCAAGGTTACATCATGGAGTAAGGAGGGGGACCTGCAGACATTTAAACAAATGTAATGCGATATTCTTACAGAGTCAATATGGACCACAACACTATAGGCTATGAGGATTTTTGTTTGTTCAATATTGTCTGTTATGTATCTATGCGATTTAAACGAACTATGGAGTGAAAAAAGGAGCAGCTTTAAATTAAACTGTTTTATATCTTTTGAGATGCATACGTTGTTGTATTATGTACTAATAAAACAAACAAAAACGGTTGAATATCCTCGTTTTTTATATTGATCTTAATATAATTGGCGGATTTCGTAAATAGTACGTACTTTTAAATATCTTGCAATTGCGATGTCGATAATCATATTGTCATGTCAAAATAATCACAAATGGTTTAATTTACTGCAAGTTTAATAGGAAAACACGTCCAACCATAACTAAGTTGCTCTACGTTGAGGTATACAACTGTACGTTCGTTACAGTTTTACGCCAAAGTGGGAAAATACGGTATGTAAATGCAACTTTGTTCAATTTTCAAGTTTACTTACAAAATGTTTGACATATGGAACCACCATACCATACGTGAAACGCATGGGGCCTAAGACGACGTGATGTACGTCACGGTAGACCGAGCCAATTATATTTTGGGCTTTCATTTTAGCCCAATCGAATTTAGTATAGGGCGGGTCTAACGTTTGAGGGGCGTCCTTTTCAGCTCTATCTAACTTCAAAAAGGCGGGTACTGTTGGGTAATTGACGTTGATTTCACCCAAAGAGATTATAGAAATGGGTTTGACGTTATGACTGATGGTCGAATGCTGCAATCACCATTTTAGTAAGAAACCCGTGTTAAAATATATAAAACATTTTCGCGCTGTGCTCGCCCTTTGTGATAATGTCGGCAGATTATGAAGAGAGGTAGGGAAACCGAAATTTTACGATCTTATTTATTTAGCTATTTTAGGTCATGTGCGTACAAGCTGTCACCCTCGGGTCGTTCAGATTCTAGTTGTTTTCGGAAATGTCGGATTGTTTTGTGGTTGGTGATATTGGGCTTGGTAAATGAGCTCCAAAAATACACCAGCGTTAGCATATGAGCTCTTTTGCAACAAGGCCTGCTTGGACGTATTAGCATTACAACCTCTCTAGTTTACCCGCCCCAAATTACGGTTCATTCCGAGAATAAAATTATGATTCACATGGATATAATGCGTGTTTCGATCAACCTAGTATATTTTAACCATAAACTTGATTTTAAAAACACATAAAATGTTATTTATGGCGCATTGTTTTAACACGATCGACGGGACTTTTGCAACCAGAAAATGTAGCTAAATTAATAATTTCGCTAAATCATGAAACCGTAACAAAATGACCACGCGTTTAGTATGTCGTAGTACCTGGTTTTGTCTGTTTTAAGTAGTATATTTCCTAGTTTTATTAATGGGTGAACAGAGCTGTCATTCCATCATACATGTCAACAGTATGACTAATGTGACATTTCTTTACAGACCGAGAGACAATGGCCCCGAGGGCATGGAGCCAGATGGAATCATTGAAGTGAGCTTATTTCTATTCTTTCACAATTAACTATCATATTTTAACCCTGCGTGGATCCTTTGGCACAGGCCAGTTGGCACACTGTTGTTTTGACTGTCTTGTCCTCATTGTGGGGGTCAGTTTTATTGAACAACTGCCAACCTGTTATTCTTTACACATGTCTTTTTAGAGTTTGATGTTATTATGATATTAGTTCTTAATCAACATCTGAAAAAAATGTTTTCCTTAAACTACAGAGTAACTGGAATGAGATTGTGGACAGCTTTGATGACATGAACCTGCGTGAGACTCTTCTCAGAGGAATCTATGCCTATGGTTTTGAAAAGCCCTCTGCCATCCAGCAAAGGGCTATTCTCCCTTGTATCAAGGGTAAGATACCTTTTTCTAAGAAAGTACATTTTTGTACATACAAGTCCACGTAAGCGTATACTCTGTATGCAAAATGGTCGTTTTGGGATAAAACTGCATCTTGGACCCCTGTCTACCGTCATCTATCATTTTATGCTTTTAAGAACATCTTGTCCTATGAATCAATGATTATTATTTCATCCACTCTTATTTGTTTCTCCACATCAGGATATGATGTCATTGCACAGGCCCAGTCGGGTACCGGCAAGACCGCCACCTTTGCCATCTCCATCCTGCAGCAGATTGATATAGAGCTGAAAGGGTCTCAGGCCCTGGTCCTGGCACCCACACGTGAACTGGCTCAGCAGGTTAGTGGTGTCTGCATTCGCTGTTTGGTTGACTTGCTACAGAACTATAGTGTCAGCAGTTCAGCTGGTCCACAGATTACTCACGGTGTGTTGGTTATCTGAAACAGAAACAATATTTTAAGTATTTTATGTAGTACTTACTAGTCACATGTTATGGAGTTGAAAACTATGCATGGCACCTGTCAAAATAATAATTTTGGCCAATTTTGGAAAATGTATTAAAAAAAAGTTGTTGTTTCCTAAAAGAAGTGTAACCCATTTTGTCACATCACTAGTTATTTTTATTGAAAGTAATGCGGTTCACAGTTTTGCATTATATTTGTGTTACATTTGCATTTAAGGTTCTAGTACTCGGTTTTTAAACATTTTAAATGGCTTTTATGAAGCATTGCACCTTCAATATAATACAGTTGGGCAATTCCAGCGTTATTGACATGACATTTTGCGTTATGGACGTGACATAAAAATGCTCAGAGAATGAATATGTTACGAGTAAATTGAGTCATCTGTTTATATTTTACTAAACCCTTGTTGATAGACTCTAAACATAAAAAAAGCCAGTCCATGAACAAATTTTCTATTTTTAAAAAAGGGAAATAAACATGCGTTATGGATGTGACAAAAAAAGGACGGTTCTTGGGAGACGACAAACTTTGTAGGATTTCTGTGAAATAAAATGCACAATCCTGAAGCAATAATACCCAAATGAATGGAGAAGGGACGCCTCTTTATAGAACATAAAATAGTTACTTTATTTTACTTTCCATGTGTCCATTTATGAGGAATATGTATTGATATTTTCAAGGCAAGGTTGACATTTTCATGGAATTGCCAATTTGCTATTCAAAGACTCAGAGCAAAGTCATATTGTTCAAGGTCAAAGCTGTTCTCTTGTTCTAATAGTAAGTCATTAATTAAGAAATACATTTTAATTTGAAACCCTGCTATTTCTGTCAATACAGATCCAGAAGGTGATCTTGGCTCTTGGAGACTACATGGGTGCGACATGCCACGCCTGTATCGGGGGCACAAACGTGCGCAATGAGGTCCAGAAACTGCAGGCGGAGGCACCGCATATTGTAGTGGGAACCCCAGGCCGTGTATATGACATGCTTAACCGCAAGTTCCTCTGTGAGTACTGTTAGAGATGATTGAAAAATCACTATTGCTTTGCACTTGAAAGTGTGTGGTGTTTGCTTTCAGTGATGCTGTGATGGATTTTGCATATCCTTCTTCTAGCATCCAAGTACATTAGAATGTTTGTCCTGGATGAAGCCGATGAGATGCTGAGTCGTGGATTTAAGGATCAGATCTATGAGATTTTCCAGAAACTCACTGCCAACATACAGGTTAGGATACAACAAAACAGACCAACATAAAGAAGTTGTGGAAATGGGTTGAAAGTAAAAACAAGCTGTTTTTAACATTTAAGAGTGGTATAGTGTTATAATAAACAAAATTTCCCCATGTCTTACTCACCCTCAAGGTATCCTGACTGAATATGACTTTCTTCTTGAAGAATAATGCAGTTAGAGTTATAAAAGCACGTTTCATATTTCTTCCAAGCGGTAGAATGGGAGTGAACGAGGTGGCAATTTTTTGAAACTCCAAAAAGTGGATCCATCGATCAAAGAACTGCTTGACACGGCTCCGTGGTCTTGGTTTTTCATTTCGTTTCCTCTGTGCGGGAGCTTTCCTCACAGTCATTTTCCAGAAAAACAAGCCTCATAATAACTGCATTATTCTTCAAGAAGAAAGTCATATTCAATCAGGATGCTTTGAGAGTGAGTCCGGGCTCTAGACTAACATTTGAGAGAGGTGGCACTGGTGCTACCAAGTTATTTAGCTGGTGGCACCAGCCTTTAGCACCAGAGTCATGGGGTGAGGTAAGAAAAAATAATCACTAAAACTTAATTGAAATGTATTTAATACATTAATAAATCAATTAGAAATTAACACAAATTATTGTTTATGATTGAATTATTTTTATTGTATATGTAAACTCTCTTTTAACACTTTACCATATTTAAAGTACATCTTTCTTAAAGCTACTTTCTTCCTCTATTTGTTGTGAACAACTCTTATAAGAGAACACAATTCCTTTAATATCAGTGAGTGTTTTTGGGCCCGTTCTTTGTTGTTTGATGAACATTATAAACAGAGATCTTTATTATGCCACTGCCCCTTTAAGAGCTTACGCAATATACTGGAACACACATGTGTTTTATTTCCAAATTGGTCACGAAACTGAATACCTTTACAAGGTTTGTTGTTAATATGGGAATTTTTACGTTAATTTGTGTTTATATGTCCGTTTCCGAGTAAGAAGGCGTGAAAGAGAACTCTGTTTAGTATTTTGTGCTCTGACTCTCTGGGCGCGCGCGCATATCTCAAACAACCCGCGAGACCTGAAGGCTTTTAGTGGTTATTCTTCATGAAAGCTGCATTGATACACGTTTGGCTTCTATCAAGAGCGACTTACAAATAAATAGTATTTAGCGTGATGTATAACGTTTTGTATGCTTTGCAGTACTGTTTGAGAGCTTTATACAATAGTTTAGTGCTTAAAGTTTAAGCACATGTTTCCTGCATTAGCTTCACATGCATACAATACTCGCAACACATTTCGTTATGTTTGCTGTTTTGTACCTTTGCCAGGGAAATTCTTGTATTCTGCATATTTATTTCATTTGCCAGATTGAGCGCTTCAGTCATCTGCTCTCTTGGTCCTCAAATTACGTCTTAAGGGGCGGGGGCACTGATAGATAAGTAAATGGTTGAAGGAGGGGAGATGTAAATGAGTGACTGAATGCGGCGCTTACGCAATATAACATTTCTGCGCATTAAATGTATAATATGCAAAAATTATCGCACCTGTGCGACCATTAAGAAAAACTTGTCGCACTGGCAGGAAAAATATTTGGAAAATGTGACCATTTAGTCGCAGTCTAGAGCCCTGGGGTGAGTAAAACATTGGGAAATTTTGTTTTGCCTCTGAAATATCCCTTTAACAGACTCTATTTTGTTTAAAAGGTCTTTGAAAGAGACAGTTCAGCCAAAAATGAAAATTCTGTGATGAATTACTGAACCTCAAGTTTTTCCAAACTGGTATAAAAAACTGTTCTGTTTAACACAAAGAAAGATATTTGTGTTATGAATATGACTGATGGCGATGTGAAGTGGCCTCAGCATAAACCCTTGTGTCATTCTGTCATCTGCCCTTCAGGTGGTGCTGTTGTCAGCCACCATGCCTGCAGAGGTGCTGGACGTCACTACCAAGTTCATGCGAGAACCAGTGCGTATCCTGGTGAAGAAAGAGGAGCTCACCCTTGAGGGTATTCGCCAGTTCTACATCAACGTTGAGAAAGAGGTGACAAAGGAACATTAAAACATTCACAAATATATTATATAGGGCTGTACCGAATACCATTTTGTTAAACTTTGAAGCTTCGGTAGTAATCAACATCGAATATTCGGAGGGAGGGGGCTGAACATATTCGTCTCTCTAATAAAGGCAGGAATCTCTGTGTCTGTCTGTCTGTTTGCATTTTTATTATGTCGAGAACCGTTCATCCAATCGACTTAACGCGTGGTGGGTGTGTTGCTGCGGACCCAAGGGAGTGGAGTGTCGCATTTTGGTGCAATATGGACACGCAACACATTCAAAATTAACTTTTAATAAACTACAGAACAGCGCAAGCCGGAAGCGTTAAAATAGTTCCGTTTTGTTTTTAATTTGCTTATTATACTTCGTTTATTTTCTGTATTAAGTTAATTTAGAAAAATGTTTGGAGTTTTTTGTGTGTGGTTCAGGTGCTAGCATAGTTCGATTGCCAACTGCGCTGGAGTGCGGATTTAAATGCATAACATGGAAACTGTTTAAACTGTTGCAGCCATTAAAATAGTTTTGTATTGTTTTCAATGGTAAATAAGATATATTTTGTTTCCTAACTGCGCCAGAGACGCAGATATAGATGCATGAGACTGTTTAGATTCCCCATTCTGTCACTGTAAGAAAAAAATGGCATTTTTGTCTTCTCCTTCAGATGAACTAAATCATGATGTTCACTTATGTGCGATTCATATTCAAGTGCGGATGCGAACCGCTTTGCGGGATGTGTGTTAGGAAAAAAAAGAATATTCGAATCTCAAAATTGAAAATCGAATGCCAACCCACCGAACGAATATTGGAATGCTCAAATATTCTGGTACAGCCCTAATATTATATAAACTTGAGCAATGGACTTTCACAGGACACAAGAATTTCACAGGATGATTATTTTTACAGGGTATTAGTGTGATGTTTCTAATCCTTCCTTGTTGTATGTGTCAGGAATGGAAGCTGGACACACTGTGTGATCTTTATGAGACTCTGACCATCACTCAGGCGGTGATCTTCATTAACACACGCCGGAAAGTGGATTGGCTCACAGAGAAGATGCATGCCAGGGATTTCACTGTCTCAGCTCTGGTTAGTATTGACACGACCATTGTTCTCTTAAACATTTTGTTGAGAAGTTTCACATTACATTTATGCATTTGGAAGTAACTTTTATCCAAAGCAACATAGTGCTTTCAAGGCATACATTTTATTAGTATGTGAATTCCCTGGGAATTGAACCCATGATGTTTTATGCTAACGCAACACTCTACCAGTTGTGCTTATACAGTAAAGCTGACGTTTTACTAGCCGGTATTCATTCTAGAGATGCACCGATTGCAATTTTCTTGAGTTTCCGATTTTATTATAAGTGAAACCTGCCGATTCCGATTTTCTATCCACAAACTATAATTGACAGTACATATATCAAGTAGACGGAGCAACGAGAGATGAACTACAGTGCACCTTTTTGTCTGTATAGTATATGATGCGTCTGCGCACGCGTGCAGTCAGCCGATATAAGAGATGCGTGTCAGTCAGACTCGCGTGGACCCACAAGCGAGTATAAAGGAACCGTGAAAGACAGGCTGTGCACATGCACGTTAACATGTTTACTTGCGGATGTGACGTTATTGCCTGCATATAACAGAAGATCGACAAGACATGAGACTGACCGATAATGCGAAAACCGGACGATTTCAGTCTCTTGCCGGTCAATCGGTGCACCTCTAATTTATTCTATTAGTTGCTGTAGATTTCTAATGAGTTAAAGGGACAGTTCACCCAAAAATGAAAATTTACTCACCCTTGAGTTGTTCCAAATCTGTACATCTGTATCTGTATGTCTATATAAATCTGTATGTCTTTGTTCTAATGAACACAGGGAAAGATATTTGGAAGTGAAAGTGAAACTGTTTGGCTTGTAACCAAACAGTTCTTGGCTACCATAGAAAAATGACAATGGTAGACAAAAGTGCACCAAAATATCTTCTTTAATACATTTTTGTTGTACTATCCGTCTTGTAACCTGCAGATGCAGGTGCTGATCTTAAGATCTTTCTTTTTGTAAGCAATTAGGTAAGATGTTTTCTAGGTTTTCACTTTGTCCAGTATTCATATTTGATTTTATGTTTTATTGTTTAATTACAACAAAGGTATTTGAGTGAACTGTCCTAATGATTCAGACTTTAATGATCAATGTTTTGCCAGCCCATTCTAATCCGCATTTGTATCATAGCATAGATGATGCATCTATGTGAGCGTAAGAAATACATAAAAGAGTTTGGTGTGTGCAGCCCTTGGGTGTGTTTAACCTTTGTGTGTTTCTTTTTAAGCATGGAGACATGGACCAGAAGGATCGTGACTTGATCATGAGGGAATTCCGCTCTGGTTCCAGTCGCGTTCTTATTACCACAGATCTGCTGGTGAGCATATAGACCGCTTTGTAACTAGTCGTCTCTGAACAGTATCAGTAACAGTATGTTCACTGTGGCTGGGTCATTTTGTCCTTTCCCTAAGCCCTTACAAGCCACACACAAAAAGCATGTTAAATGTTACCGTTAGCAATGTCAGTGATAGTATGTGAAATTTAACAACATTTTAAAAAGTAAGAGAGAACACCTGTGAATGACTGTTTTTTGTTCATTATCTCATTCATAGGCCAGAGGTATTGATGTCCAGCAGGTGTCACTGGTGATCAACTATGACCTGCCAACCAATCGAGAGAATTACATTCACAGGTCGGTTTGACACATGACTTTCCACATCACTCTAACCTTGAGCCTGTTTACACCCGCAGAGCCGGTTTCCAAACAGCAATCTCAGGAAGTAAGATAGAGTAGAGGTTAAACGCTTAAAGAGGTTAGGATTAGCTGAAGGGCTTGGGCTCCACCTTAACTGCCATCCTTAGATGCTCTGCAAATATGCACACATACCTGGTTATTGTCAGTTTTATTATTATACACATCTGTGATATTCTCAGGATTGGAAGAGGAGGCCGTTTTGGCAGGAAAGGAGTCGCTATTAACATGGTGACAGAAGATGACAAGCGCACGCTGAGGGACATCGAGACCTTCTACAACACCACCGTAGAAGAGATGCCCATGAATGTGGCTGATCTGATCTAGAAGTTTTTTTGACCCCCCTCTCTCCAACCCCATTCACTCTCTATATTGCAGTTTATGGCCTTCTAAAAAGAGTAGAGGATTGTTCATTTCTTCTATCTTTGCTCCACAATCACAAATTAGTCATTTTATCCTCCCCAATATGTAGTTGTAAGAGAAATTTTATAAAACTCAAATGCTATTTCCATCTAAATCTAAATAAACATTGTGAAGTACAAGCTCAGCCACCTCTTGCAGAGATGAGCAGCAAGTTCTTTCATTCTGCTCTCGATTAGTCATTGTTTTAAATGGGAATCATAGGGTGATTTGAATGGGTAATTCACTACGTTACGTTTTCAGCATTCCATGCCTCTGTACATGCTTAGATGTTTCTAGAAAGCACCTTGTGTTTACAGTTTACTATGGACACATGGTGTGCTAGCTTTTAAATTGACCATTTAAAAAAGCTTTTTCTTCCAAATTCAGCGACTATATCCACTGTACGTTCTGTACTATTTGCTGTAAAACTATGGGCCAGAGCTATTTAATCACCCTCGACTGGCATACGAGTCTTAGGAGCTACTGTATTTCGATACATGGTAGTCTTCGCTCGGTTGGATCTTGACTGAACAAAAATGTGTGATGGAGAAAAATATTTCATTTTGCTACATTGAGGTATTTAACTTTTTTTTTGTATTGGGTTTGTGTTGGGGATGGGGGA
This sequence comes from Triplophysa siluroides, assembly GCA_006030095.1. Lineage (NCBI taxonomy): Eukaryota > Metazoa > Chordata > Actinopteri > Cypriniformes > Nemacheilidae > Triplophysa > Triplophysa siluroides. Next base: position 5,023,169 of record VCII01000101.1, on the reverse strand, counting down.
GTTCAATAAAGCTGCAGCATAACTCATAACAGCGTTTCCTATCCTAATTGTAACCACCGTTGCAAATTAACCATTTAAAGGGATAGTTCACCTTCATTTCAAACCTGTATGAGTTTCTTTTTTCTGCAGAACACAGAAGATATTTTGAAAAATGTTGGTAACAGAAAATCGTTGGTCCTCAGTTTTCTTTTACCAACATTTTTCAAAATATTAGAAAATCATACAATGACAATGTGGATTGACCAAACAGTTGGTCCGATTAAAACAATTTAATATTTCCAATTTCAATGGTTCATACACAATTTAAGGTTAAAGACATTTATCAACCAACAAACAAAATTACGCATCACTTTTTTCACATTTGTTTCGTGTGAACTTTCTTCTCCCGAAATCTGCAGTCTTATAATTTTACCCAAACAATAAATGTACAGAAAATGCTTCACTTAGGTTGTGTTATCTCTCTAAGTCACTTTGGCTAAAAAAGGCTTTATATGTGAGAAATTGTAATACCAGGGTTCAACACTGGAGGGAGGCTCCATACAACTCCACATGTAGGTGTAGACAACAACAAACATATCTGCTAATGTTTCTAAAAGGTTTAGAATGAAAAAAACAGCAAAAATTAAGTTTCTGTCTTGAATGCATGCAATGTCATTTTAGACCAGTAGAAAATCTTCATTAAGTTACAAAGTTTGCTGATATATAGGGTTTAAAAAAATCTTCAAAAATCTTTTGTTTAGAGATGTTGAGCAACATGTAAGCTACATTTAAAAGCTTTGGCAACAATAAGTAAGCCTAGGTCATCCATGAACTTCACCAGTTTCAATCATTTTTACCCACATCATAATTTGTTTCTCCTTTATCATCACTATTTACAGGCACTTTACTATTCTCAGTGGCCCTGTTACAGTTTTAACACTCATGATGTCTCACAGCGTAGGTGGCCTCTCTGCCTTTCCTCGCACCCTACCTCTCCTCCCCAACCCCCCTTCCGTGGCCATAGTGTTTGTGGGGCATGGTGATTTCGCAAGTGGGAGGCTCGTAAAGGCCTGGCCGGACTACCGGGCAGTGTGATGGATGGAGGGAAGGCTGCAGACTCCATTTACATGAGAACAGAAGCCGGGGAGCTTCTGAATAGAGGGGCTTTCAATCTGCTTGTCATTGAAAAAGCTTAAGAACTTTCTCCAGCGACTAACCAACCCCCTCCTCCTCTGCCTCTCTCCCTCTTACTTTCTTCTTTCTTCTCAACCCCCTTTTCCCCCCCTCGCTGTCTCCCTTGCTTTTCTTCCTCCCCGGCTTCTGTCCATCTCTCTTTCTTTGCTCTCAACTAACCCCCCTCCTCACTTCATCCCTCCTCTCTCTTTTATCTCCGACCATCCAATCTGTCATTTTTGATCTCCGCGTCTCTCTCGCATGTATGATGTTTGGCTTTTTTCAGGCTTTCTCTGGACTCCAGCTCTCTAGCGAGGCCCCCACTTAAATTTTGATTTGATTGTCGACACAACACCAGGAGACATCAATGTGTTTCCTCTCTTTATTCTCTGGCCCTTGCTTATAATGAGACTGATCCCATACATGAGAATGACTCATGCACAATAGCCCCGGCACACTCCATATTCAGCCTCCACATAAAGTAAGGTTAATTGTATAATAAGTGTGTGACAATGGCCGCGACAATGGCCCGAGTCAATATTGACGCCGTACAGTGGAGTTTGTAGCGTCGGGCTCAGAGCCAGCAGAAAATGGGAGCTCACACGTCATGCGTGAGATTTTTGGCATTTTTCCGCCTGAGGTAATACCACTTGTTGCTCATCTATGCAACTGCGTAATAAGAAATGGGCTATAGGTTTAACTCGTTCAACATGTCAGCGTACCTGATATGACACACTAATCCAATAGGAGATTCAGGTTTTACCACCCGAGACGTTAACATTTTTTACGCCTTACGACACCAAAAATCACGTCTTACAGTGACTCGAAACATCTTTAACAGCAATGTAGTTTTTTGCCGTTTTCTGACCATTGAACAGTTTAAAAACTCTTTTAAGTAGCTGTTGCACAACAATTTGTCCATCATTAGACGTGAGTAAGTTTCCCTCGCTTTAAAATGTTTGACTTATACAAAGTCAGTACACTGACAAATTTCATAAGTAGACAAACTGCTGCCATAAGCTGTTACAAGAACCCAAATGAAGTCATTCTTTCAAACAGCTCTATGTAGCCCTTATAGGAACATTCAGCTGATGTGTTATTACAAGCTGAACTCAGAGGGGGGGAGGTCATTGTCACACTTGTTTCTGATGGTCAGTCGTAGTGGCTGTGTTTGGGGATACAGGAGCACAATAGATGTGTGAAGTGATGCCTATAGAAACTAATGTGTATGACTTGACTGGGTGATAAGGAGTAACTACTCACACCTGCAGTCATTAGAGAGATGGCTCACTGGGGTGGAACACATCTGAATTCAACAGCATCACGCAGGACAGCTAAATAAAAAAATAAGAGGGGAAACGTTTTACCAACTACTCCAAAAACATCATTCCCTAAAGCAAAGTGCTCTTTATTGCAAGTCACTTTGCTGTAAGAAATGTTTCGCCAGATAGACAAAGCAGTGCGTTTTGCATGTTTCATGCAGGCCACAATATTTATATGACTAAAGTGACACAAAAAAAGTGTTAGGTAATGTAGAAAAACAGTCCCACTATTCACACTGCCGCTGTAACATGTTTTAGGTTGACTGTTGGATTTAAAGTGTGTCGTCTTCACACTTGCCCAACAAACACCAACAAGGTTGACACACCGATCCAACAAAACCCAACAACCAAAGATTTTAGTGTTTGTTGGCGCAGTGTGAACTAGCCTTAACAGTGGGTTAAAAACATAAAACTAACAGCATTTTATTTATCTGCCATAAATACAAAAGAAAAACTGCCCAAAAGGGTCCCTTCTCAACATAAATAACATTAATGATGTTGCATTTATCATTAAGGAGACGTTTCTATTCAAAGCAACTTACAAATGATACATTGATCGTCATTTTCAAATAAGAAACTTTGTATCAAGATGTGGGAAAAGCAATGGTGTTGTTATAATATGATGCTGTTTATGTACGTTTTGCTTCCTTTAAATTGTGGAAGTAGCCTACTTTGTGTTATAATCCAACTAATCTGAATTGTAAATTATGTTCCGCAACATACTGTAACTTTAGAAATAGAAATTACGACTGGTTAAAAATTTAAATGCAAAAAAATGGCCTTGGGCAAAAAAAGTGAAAGTGAGTAACATGCTCTTATAGGACAAAATCCTTAAAATCCTTTGTGATTATTTGATCTTATACATTCTTTTTTATGTTAAGGCATTGTGTTTCAGAATCATTTACATTAAAGTATTACATTTAAGATTTGTATAAATAGAAGTATTTGACAAATGGGTTTCAGTACATTCTGTTGTATGGTTATAACCTTTTTCTCATTATATTTTCATCAAGATGATTTCAGATAGAAGTAAATAAATGCAACGGGAAGTTTTTACTTCACGGTTATTGTGCATTTCTATACTGACAAACATTAATGTATACAGTGTCCTTTTAAGGACTTTTTATATAACTTTACAAACATGTAGTGCTTAATATGTAAAATGACCGATGTAAATATAAAAAGTTATTTTGTAACCTCAGCGTAAAGAGTTGCAGGTGAAGACAGAAACTCTTCTTCTCCCCCTAACTGAATCCTCCTCCTGCTCATGGTCTCTCCACATTCACCGCACCCCTTCTTTAGTGATGCTAATGTGGAGAGAAAGAAAGCAGCTGTAGGCGGACAGTGATGAAATTCTATTATCACTCAAGCACTGAAAGAGTTGCGGGCAAGACGCAGAGTTTGAGCTCGGACCTGTTTGCATTTTAGGACAAACTCAAGTCATTTCAGATCGCGTTGACTGCCGTTGGTCATCTACAAGTAGTTGTTCCTTACAGTTTTGGTCAGTTTTCTTTAGCTATTTGGACTTATGTGTCCATAAAAAAGTGCGTAAAAGTTTAAATTAGGCGGCCACTGAAAGTAAGTGGATTTGATTTTTAGTCAGTTTGTAGTTGACGGTGATACTTTAGTATCCCCTCCCGTCTTTTTGATCAGCTATGTACAGCATGCTGGAACACGACATGAAGTCGTCGACGCACCAGAGCGCGCAGGGAATGACCCAGCTGAACGGTGGAGTTACGCACGGGGTGACTCATGGAGCCGCCAAACCAGGTGTCAACAGCCAACAACAGAGCGTCGATCCTATGGACAAAGTTAAGCGGCCCATGAACGCTTTTATGGTCTGGTCTCGGGGTCAGAGGCGCAAGATGGCACAGGAAAACCCTAAAATGCACAACTCCGAGATCAGCAAGCGCCTGGGCGCGGAGTGGAAGCTGTTGACCGACGCAGAGAAACGGCCGTTTATTGACGAGGCCAAAAGACTTCGCGCACTGCACATGAAGGAGTACCCAGATTATAAATACAAGCCCCGTCGTAAAACGAAACCGGTTCTGAAGAAGGACAACCCGGCTGCTAAGTATCCTCTATCGGCCGGCAACTTGTTGTTGGCGGCGGCCGCTGCGCAAGGATCGGGAGGCAGTCCGCGGATGGATAGCTACGGCTGGGGTCACACAGGTGGCTATGCTGGGATGCAGTCTGATGCCCTGAGTTACAGTCAGCAGCTGCACCGCTATGACTTGTCTGCGCTGCAGTATCCGTCTGCCATGGCCACGGCACAAAATTACATGAATGGCGCAAACTCCTACAAGTAAGTTTATAATCTTTACAATTTTCGCACCTGCTCTTTACCTCATTAGATTTACATTTTCTTCCTAGGCACCAAAACAACATGTGTACTACACAATATAGCCTTTACAGAAATGTTTTTATATCGTGTTATAATAATATTTCCTATGTTCTTTTCTCCAGCCCCATGTCTTACAGCAGCTCTCCACAGCAGCCAAGCCCGGTCATGTCCATGGTGAAACCAGACCAAGTGTCCCACTCACCCACCGGAACCCACAGCCACCAGCGGGGTCCTTTACAAGGCGATCTAAGGGACATGATAAGCATGTATATCCCGGGTGGAGACACCACAGACAGTGGAGCACAGAGAGGTTACTCCAACATCCAACAGCATTACCTCACTGGCACAGCACCTCTCACTCACATCTGATCAAGAAACTGTTACTTTCCTGTATCGAGTTCGGAGGCTTGTCGTGGGCCATCGATGTGGGCTCACATGACTCGATGTGCTGTAGATGTATGAACATTAACGGTCAGCTTGAAAGGTAAAAAAGGATGAGAGTGTGCGGGCACGGTCGAAATGGAAGACCCGTGGCAGCTGGACGTGTTAAAGTGCCTGAACATTGTGTGAAATGCGTTTCACCAAAAAGGTCCATGTTTTTGATTTCTATATAGGGGTAGATAACGGTGGTCTTAACTGTGGCCTGGTGCACTGTTGTGAAATTGCTAGTTGAGTAAAAACATGGCAGATTTTCCTTTCTATAATCGTTTGGTCATTGGTTTTAGCTAACCACCTGACTGGTTGATTACTGGTTATTTGCATAGTTAAAACCTTATGCCAGCTAGTTAATATTTCATTGATTACTGATTTCAAAGGCATGACTGTAAACACTACATAGTGCAAGAAGGGAAGAAACTGAGCACACATTCCCTTGGTCGCTGCTTATCGTCATCATCTAAACACCTCAAAACGAATCACCCACATTTTACTTTTAAGATTTCATACCATAAGAATCATTTGACTCATTGTGCTGCTCTGCATTTTTTAGTTAACACAAACATTTTAAATGCACAACGGTGTAGACATTTTTTTTTTCTACGTTAGTATAGATATATTGTGCCCTGAGTTTCAACAGAGTTTTGTTGCATTAAAAAACATGAAAATGAAATAGAGATCCTGCTTAGAGGGATTGGACTGTATTTTCTATTAAAAAAAGAACAATTAATTCTCAACTCTGTTGAGAAATAGAACATTGTAAATAGAAGTGTTGTGTAAAAAGGAGGGAGTCAAAACGTTTTGAATGATGTTCATTAAAACTATGAGCTTGTTAAAACACTGTGTTTGACTAAGAATGTATTGTGAAATGTTTTCTCTTTTACTTTAAAGCCCTTATAGTAAGGGTTAATAATCTTGTATGTGACTCGACGACCTTGTTAGAAAAAACAACAAAAATGTAATAAAGTATTTTATTATTTTTGTACACTTGTCTTTTTCCTTTTTTATAGAATCTGGAAATTAAGCTAAAAGTTTTCACATGCAACTGAACTTTAAAATAAATGAAAATGTTATGATACTAATGTCTCCGCATGCTTTGGCAGACAATACAGAAGCAATACGAATAGAAAAAAATCGAAATGAACAATTTATTTTTCAAAGTTTGTGGGCTGATGCTAAAAGTTTAAGTAAAAAATGATGAAGAATATTTTGGTTAATTATTCAACTACACAAGTTCTTTTCCACTGGTATACATGAATATAGTACAGAACATGTATTTGTTTACATGAAAACGCTTTAGAAGCAATTTCTATCTAGATTTAAATAGAAAGAAATTGCAAGTAAAGTAAGGCTCAAGTTTGTGTAATGATAAGATGACAGGTGTTACTTTACTAGGGAGACACAACCTACACACTTTCACGCATTAGATGATAATGTGATAAGTGTACACGCCAACAACAATGCCCAACCCAAACACATCGACCTTTTTTGCGAAATTACTAAAACGCCCGTTCCCCCTCGATATTTAATCAAACCACACTGAAAATTGAGTCTCTCCATAAGGCAAATAAACACTTGTCCGTTTAAATCCGGCCAGCCTCTTTTAATTCATCGTTAATACGATAGCGGCTTACGCTCCCGATATTAACGCATTTAAGTCGATATACTCATATTATAATTAGCTAAAACGCACCAAATTAAGCAAGTTAAGGGAACAATGCGCGTAGAGGACACTGGTTTGGGAGGGACGGGGTCTCGACGAGTGCTTGATGGGACATCTGACCTCCGTCACCTAACTTCTGGAAGAAAGTGGACATCGATTAAAACTGATAAAAGTTAGCAGGATCAAAACACAGAGGTCGGAAGAATATCCCTCCCTTTCTCTCTTTTTTATACTTTGCCCGCTTTTTTCCAGGAGAGAAAGCGAGTGGCTGTCCGGGCCGTAATTGGCCGTTTCGGAGTCTCATTGTCCTGCGCTTTTGAGCACGCAGGTGCGCGCAGTAAAAGCGCGCAGTTCTCAGCGCCTCTTATGCTCGCCTTTGTTCTCCATTCTCTCGCTCTCCCACCGGGCAGAAAATTAGCGTTGCATTGAGTGCCTCGTCTCCCCTCTCTCAGCAGTGCCGAGCTTAACCCGCTCGCTGCTCCCCGCTATTCTCATGGTAATGGTGCAGTCAGGACCGGCTAATCGGGGGTGGAGGGGAGGGGAGCAATGGGGGAGATGGCGAGGAAGAGTTTTGAAAGGGGGATGGGAGTTATAAACACGCATATGACCGCAAATATAGTCCTAGCTGGACCCATAAACTCGATTGCAGGAAGTCGTATTGATAGGAAAATAAGACCTTAATGTGTACCGTTTAGAGAGAGGGCATCTCTAACCACGACAGTATGAAACAATAAAGAATAAAAGGTTAATTCAAAATGAAATTTAAGTGTATATAGCTGTCATTGTATATAAGTGGTTCATGAATTGCGTGATATGTAATGTGAAATCAACAGGTGGCAAGTGGGAATAGTGAATGATATGTGTAGCAACATAAAATACAAGACAAAAAGAAATTTGCCAGGAATCATTTCTATTTGTTTTGATATTAACATCTTGTTTTCCGAATTAATCAGTTGGCGAACTCCAAAATTAAGTGGCTGTGGTGTGTGTGTGTCCAACTGTTGGTGTGCAAGTGTGGGGGTTCAGTTGAAGGGGGAGCCAGATTTTCTTGTTGAAAGCATAAAATCTCCTAGCAACAAACAGAGGCTTCCACAGGTTGTTCCCAAAGCAACCGCAATCCCCCAAACTAACCCTAAAACCCCACACCCACCGGAGAGAGAGAAAGAACAAGAGACTACAATTTCAGTCGAGAAAACATTTACTTGTTATAAAACTCACTTGGAGCATAAAAAACTGTCGCAAACTGTGGCAGTCTTGCTAGACGACTTATAACACCAAAAAGTCAAAACTATATTATTCCAATAAGGTTCAAACTGATTTGATAATTTACAAATAATCTTGATTTAAGAAAATTCAGCAATTTCAAATGAGCCACTAATGTATTTCTTTATACTATAAATGTATACTATATACATATAGTCACACGTAGTTCCGAAACACTAGATGACAACCAGTCCACACAACAAATCCACAAGTGTGTTTAGGACAAGCTTTGTTTGTGTGTGGAATGATACAGTTACGAGATAAAGTTAAACTTCCTACAATGTGTGTAAGCACATGTTTTTTACATGCATGGCTATTTATCTGTGTGTTTATGGCTAGGCGGGACAAAATTGATATGCTTCAGTTCAGAGCTACAACAAAGAGCAGGACCAACAGCATACCTCAGCACTGCTGCAGGTTGAATGCCACCTAGACTTGCTCAAAACAGAGAGAGAAGAGAGAGAGTAGAGAGAGAGAGAGAGAGAGAGAGAGAGGGAGGGAGAGAGAGAGAGAGAGAGAGAGAAGTATTGCAGGTTTGTCTGTCAGGTTGTAGGTGTGGCGTCTGTTCGTGGGAGAGTATACAACAATTTGCAACCGACAAATCGTGCATGAAAAATAAGCATGACAGATTAAAAAAAAAACAGACTGACTGACAAGCCAAATGTCGTCACAAACGTTTAACTAACGTCACACAGAACACCTGCTGTTAGTGAGTCAGTGTTTCAGAAACGTTAATTATTTGAACGTTCCCTTGAGCTTCAATCATACATTGTAATTTTATTTTGCTGCCTTAGGTTTTTAAATACCATCAAGTTGGCTTCAGTTGTTTCAACTAACTATTTAAAGCCATTTTAACTTATTTTTAAGATATATCAACCAAATTTTAAAACAGTAAGTTGAAATTAGTTACATAGATACAAGTTGATTGTACTTATAATATTTATAATTATAATATATTGTAATATTTTGAAGAATGTTGGTTTGACAGAACATTTCACTTCTATGGTATGGACACAAAACCAATGCAAGTAAATGGGTGCCACCGTTGTTCGGTTACCATAAAAATATGACAGCATTTGGATTTTTTTGGTGAACTATTCCTTTAAAGCATATTTTATAGAACATAAATGACTGTGACGCTGAACTATAATCAGCTCACTTTTTGCAATATATTGATGTTTATTAGGATGTTAAACTACAAAATCTTAAAAAATCTAAATACTTTCTAAAATATAGGCTACTGCCAATATACTGTTTATCAAGTTTATATGAGAGTTTAAGGTGTGTGAGGCGTTACATGTATACACATGTACGGCATAAAGTACGTGTTTTAAGAGGATTTCCATTATTGCTGCAAGTCTTCTCACTGACGTAACAGCACTTCATACAAAGTAGCTTTTTCACCCCTTCAAAGTCAGTTCTCTCTCTCTCTCTCTCTCTCTCTCTCTCTCTCTCTCTCTCTCTCTCTCTCTCTCTCTATCTCTCTCTCTCTCACACACACACACACGCAGACACAAACTTGAGTATTTGTTTTACTAAGGACATACCATTGACCTTCTTTCTATATACAGTTAATTTATATTAATATTTTAAAAAATATTTTCCTGTAGCTCAGTGGTATGAGCATTGCGGTAAAAAAAAAAAAAACGTAGCAGGCATGATGTGACAAGAGGCCTTTCCACACCTTCCACATCTCACTTGCTATCTCACACATATTGCTCAAGCATGCAAACAATACGTCACTTAATCTTTCAACAACTATTTTTAGCTGGTATAATATTTGTTAATAACTTTGTGAGCAATCAGGAGAAACTTTGACGTGGCACAGTGAACTACAGAGGGATTACAGCACCCAGATTTAAGTATTGATTCACAGCAGCTGTTCTTTTCTTAGTTTTTTAAGAGCAAGACCAACAGACATGAAATAAATCTTCCTATATTACTGAAGCAGTTTTTTATTTTACACTTATTGACTTCTGTGTAGATGGCATTGATCTGCACTGATTCAGAACACTGTGATTTACAGTCTACAAAAAGATCTGTATCATCAACGACTCCGGTGGAGCCCACACAGATAGAAACACACACTGAGCATCCCGACCACATTCTTCAGATATTTAGACAAACCGCATCAATGAGCTGCTAATCAAACACACCCAAACAGCACATCAAAGTACCGCGATTATAAACCCATGCAAAATAAAAAAATAAAACAATGAGTTAAAAAGGAAAACATAAATTACTTTATTTTTAACCTAATTCTTTAAAGTCTTCACAAGCAGTGTGTACACAAACAAAGTCAAACTTTCAGACCCTTATGGGCAGGCCACACAAACACATGCATGGCGTGGTGTTTCCACACAGACAAGCAGATTAGATCGTTCTGATGGTAGATTGGGATCTTTCGGACAGGTAGATAAGGAGAGAACCACACGCAGGCACACAAACGCTTTATGACTCATGTTTCAGCGAGTTTTCATTGCTCTGGAAATAAACACACAGCCAGTGGAGAAGACCTCCCACAAAGCAGACAGAGCCAAGACTACACAACCAGACCCAACAAACAAGCCATACCACACTGTCAACACAGCTCCTAAGCAACAGTAAAGGACACGCTGGACGTCATTTCAATATCTTTACAAGACTTGATTTTACAACTAATCCCCATAATAGTTCCGCCCAGTTTTACTAAAAATAATTTCATAAAATAATTAATCAACAACTTTATAAAAATTAACTGATGATATTTTACTTAAGAATAAGGAGTTTGAAAATGTGAAGAGTGTACTGCATAAATCATAACATAATAATTAAACATATAAAACAATATTATGAGACTAAAATGCTGAAAGTACAAATTCGGGATTTCACAATATTTTTTAATGCAAATACACATTCTGGGGTGTTAATATGTGTATATAATGTAACTATTATTCGTTATATATTCATATAACTGGCCAAACGGAAGAAAGCCACAAAGAAATAGTGAACATCATAAAATAAAGTAGATGATCAGTTGAGTCATGTAAATGAAACGCTACTCTTCTGCCACCTGGCGGTCTATTTCTGCAATCAACACAAACTCACTTGAGTTTCATGCTTCTGGTTTGTGAAGCCTGATTTGTCAGGAAATCTAATCAATCCCCATCTGATTTGCAAAGAAATTCCATTATCAAAGTCAAGATGTGTGTGTGCAAACGCTTTATCCGTTTTATAATGTGTTAAGTTATTTATTACTTTCTCCCAATAAGAAACATGAGTGCTATAAAATAACTTAGCTTTCCTGTGGCTCAGTGGTAAGAGCATTGCGCTAACAACGTGGGTTCGATCCCAGGGGATTGCAAATACCTATGTAAAAATGTATAGGATAAAGCAATGTAAGTCGCTTTGGATAAAAGCGTCTGCCAAATGCCTAAATGTAAATGTAAATAACTTTTGAACATTGAATGCATATAGATTAAATGTTTTTTAAGGACCCATTTTAAACGTTACTAAACGTATTTAATTTCTTCAGAAAATACCACAGATAAAGATGACACATCATGGCTTTTCCAAAATGTTAATACTGACAAGCAAATCAATACTGTTCAACTAAATACTTAAGAATACTGAAAATGTTCAACTACACTGTTGGTTTGTGATGTTTGCTAGTTTTGTTTTATCAAATATGTTTACGCCTGATGACTTAAGCCCCCAAAAAAACACAAACCCGTATGTTTATCAAAACGTACAAAATGCAAAAAAAGAAAAACTATCCATGTAGAAAGACATATGCATATGCAGAGAAAGCAAACTTATTTAAATGTAGCACTGCATTTGACACTAGAACTGTTTTTGGCATCTATCGAATGCATACGGCTTGCACTAACTAGTGATTTTGAACTAGTTTTAAGTAACAGTCACAAAATAAGCGTTTCAACACAGTATGAGAGATTCTGAAATCTGCCAAGGTTCTTAAAAACCTCTACTCAGCCTTCTCTTTATACACTTGCCTCACTTTCTCTATTCTGCATTTATGCCAGTATAACAGAACCTGTATTAGGATCACTCCACTGCAACAACAGGCCACTGCATGAAACTGAGCTGGGAGTGAAAGGCCAGTCTCCTTGGGAAATAAAGAGAGAGAGATTATTAACATGAAGAAAATATTGCTAAAATATAACAAAAAATGTCTGCCACCAAAGATAGTATTATAAGTCACAATTACAAGCAGGACTTGTTGATTAATTTATTCATTATTTAAGTTGCTTGTGTGGTATAGTACAGTGCAATTGTTCACTAAATTGTAAATATTGGAATTTGTGCTTGTTTTTAGAAAAGCTAATGTTCTGACCCTAAGACACTATAATGTGACTAACTTCTAATCAGCTATCAAATCTCCACACCCATTTTTTTGACTGCACGCTATATTATGTCATTATTAATCATGGCAGTTTCTTAATCCTTTCCTCCCATAGTGCTGCCTTTCCCAGCTCAGATGCATAAAGGCGCTACTCTCCTTTAATGTTAATTTAGAGATTTTTGATTCACAGCTTTTGAATGTTTTAAGATTATTAAGCAATACTAAGTTCCTACTATAATATATCCATATTTTGGGCTTGTTTTTTCAGACTAGGGTGCTTGATCCAGCAACACTGACTTATCCCCTGCGAGCCCACTGAATGTGTTTTTGAGTGTGTACCTGTAATGAACTGAAGATACGCCCTAGAGACCCCAAAAAGGCCAACAAAATAGAGAGAGCTGAGAGCTGGCCGGTGTGACCACATCTGTAGTTATTGCATGCCTGGATGAGCTGAATATGTACACACAAATAACAAATTGCTCCTTGCAAATGTCACACACACTCTCTTATGGATTTAAGTCGTGTCTCACCCTGCCAGCAATAACAAACAGCACATTCCACTCACGCAGTTTCCAAACCACTGACACAGGGGTCAAAGGTGAAACCAGGAAATACATAAAGGCACAGTATAGAGCAAGATGATATACACCTGTGTGAAACAAAAGAACACACCTATTTAAATAAGTAATACATAATTAAGTTCCGTCACTGATTCTGTGATTTTGTTTCTGACCTTTCATAGTTTTTCCTCTGTAGTGCTGGATGAGAAATGTCAGGAAGGCAATCTGGATCAGTGCAAACAAACTTTCCCCCCCCAGGCTCTGCATACACACCTGCATGTCTTAGCAAGACTGTAAACACATACTGAGCACATACTTCTATGTCCAAAACACACTTAACATAGATAGAAATGCCGTTATACTCAGTTGGAAAGTTTTGCTTGTAGCAGAAAGCTCCATGAGCAGAGATGGCCAGCAGTTCCAGAAAGACAGTTTCCAGACACAAACCATCAGATCTTCCAGACCAAACTACTTTCGCAATCTGAGCCAGTGGGGCTGTGACGAAATTCATAATAATATTATGAAAAACATGTGAAAACAAATAGTACAAATGAAACGAACAGTACAAATTAAGTAGAATATGTAACACTCGATTGAAGAAACAACAGATTTGTAAGTATCAAATAAAGTGGGTCACTCACCAAATACAGTTGCCATCAAAACCAGTATTCCCATAGTCTTACTCATGACAATCTTCAGACAGGGCACTACAAAACAAAATGAATGATAATAAGATTTAAGAAAATGTCTATACAATGATATGAGGTAAAGGACAAACATATAAAATTGTAGACTATGTCAACTGTGACGTATCTCGAAAGCCTAATGTCACTTTTGTGTAAATGCTTTGTTTCTTGTCATTTTGTAAATATGTTAACTGAGATAAAATCAACCCTCACCGTGTATAAAGTTGAAATGAAGGAAAAACTGGTCATAACATTTTTCTGGCATGAAAGTTAATAAAAAATCTTTCAGTTGGGGTATCGTCCTTTCCTCAGACGTGTCCATAGTTGATGCCCTGTCGGTGGTCGTGCTAACTTGTTTACAGAGGACTTCAAAACAACACAGCAGCTTTCGAAAGCGAATTAAACCGATTTTGGTTGTCTAGCTTCTGAGCAAAACCTTTCTGAAATTTCAACAAATGGCCATTCATAACAAATGTTACGATCCGGACATATTTCGTAAATTCCACTAGTTTGACTGCAAAGCGTCTAAACCAATAGAATGTGACGTTCAGGTGGGCGTGCACGTGCACGGTTATACAGCTCGAGACCGTAAACATTTCCCAATGGTTGTGTTTTAATCTCGGTAGCTTTATTATGTTTATTCAGAAAAATAGCGACTTCGGTAAACGTTTCGGTGTTTCACCTTTTACAAACTAAACGTTTCTATATACGGCTAATGTTTATGTTATCATTGTGTTTCCCATCAGCACAAGGCGCGTGGGATCCACCCAAGAGAGAGGCCGTTTGTCCTGCAGAGGGCGCTCTGGGGCTCAGAAAAATGAATTTAAACTATTGAAAATAGTGCAATCAACTATTATTTTTTTATTTTTCCACCCATTCCATGTATTTGTTCTCAGAGATGTAAGTACCACCTGTCGAGGATACGAGGGAAAGCCAAACTTTATTAACGCACTCTCTTGAAGTATATTAGGAGATTCCTGACACATCCACACACACACAGAACATTCAACTTTCTTTTATGATTCATAATTTTCTTTATAAAGATGTACAGAGTCTATACAACAGTAAAAGGTTTTAAACTTTATCGCTTTACCATAATAAACGTTCATTGATAATATCTGGTGTTTGTGAAAATAACTGATGGCACTTTAACATTTTATTCACTATACCTGATACATACTGTTGTTACATGTCAAGAAAAGAGCATGTGACACATCCTGGGCTTGTACATTATACTGTGATTTGTGTATGTGCTTGTGTGTGACATAAATGATTTATAAAATTAAAATTATAAGCATGTCATTAATAAAACATGACAAATGACAAGAGGAAGTCATAAAACATTACAAAAGCAAGATAAGAGGTGTTTAGAAATCTGACATTGTTCCACATTCTTTTAACAGGAAATGTGTTCATTTTTTGTCCGGCATTATTAAAAGACTTTACAGATATGCTTAAAAAACACTTGAACAAATAACAATGGACATTCTGATATGATTTCTTGGCAGTTAGATTTGTCTTGAAAGACAGTCTTTGTCTGTGGTTTGCTTAAAAGGGTGGGTCAGTATGTTGGGGTTAGGGGTTAGGCAAACGGGAAAAAAAGACAGACGTGTTCTTGCAGTGTTTAATAAACCATGACTGCACCTTTTAATAAACACAAACCCTGTGTGAACTTTGTGAAAACTCTTCATCTTATACTTGTACAGTATGTGTATCATTTCTTTACTTGGTATCACAAAAAAGGTTAGAGGGCCAGCATCAGTGAAGGAACCACAGGGTACATTGTTGCGGATACTTTACATTTACATTTATACATTTGGCAGACGCTTTTCTCCAAAGCGACTTACATTGCATTATTCTATACATCCCAAACGACCTTGGCATTGTTAGCGCCATGCTCTCACCACTGAGCTACAGGAAAGCTTTACCAATGGAACCCTTATAAAAGCATCTTTACAGTGCTGGATGTATAACGTTTTTCATATTGTTTTTCATTTCATAAACTTCAATGGCAGCCCTTTCTGTTATACTGGAAAATTAAATATTGATAATCTGTTTGATAGTACTATTTGTTTTACAGTGTTTTCTCACTACAGAGATGGTCCAAAGTCCAGTGGTGCATTTGTTTTAGAGTACCCTGTGCAAACACTTCCCTAGAGTTGAACAGTGCATTGTGTACATCTGTGCCAGGCACCACTGTTTAAATATGCCATATCCTTAACGTCACTTCTGACTCAGACTGCATCTGAAGGGTTAAAGATAGAGTGTCTGTATTTGTTGTGACAACCAGAGCCTGGTTTTGTGTCTTTAAACATGTCTGTTAAATGCATAAAATGTCTAAACGTGTGATGTGTATGAATTTTAAAATGTGGTTTTGATTTAATAGTGTGTTATTGTGTTTTCTTAAAAAGTAGGAACCTCATCTTCTTGGTTTCGAAGTAAAATCGGTTTATTTGTCATGTATAAATATATGAAATTATAATACTACACTTTAGGCACACCGCTAAAACAACAGTACATATTATTATATTGTATGTTTTATTGAGTTGTAAAAGTTCTCGCAGGGTGTGGTCAGAGGAAGAAATTCATGGGCTTGTCTTATCTTAACTCAATGACAAATGTCCAGCCAGTGTTTATAAAGACCTCAGCACACCGAAAGACACTCTATTTTTGGGAGATCTGTGGGACGTGAAACTTCTCGTAGAGTTGAAAAACTTTCTATAAAATACTACAATTCAATCATTTTATATTGTAGCAATTACAGCTCCTGTCTCAATTAAAATTTTCAGACTTTAGGGATAACACACATTTTGCAGTATGTGTACGGGAAAATGTGCGCTGTGTGTCGGGGGAGCTCTGTATCCACTGGCGCTCATCTCGATAATCTGTAACATCATATTGTTTTTCCCTGGCTGGGATGTTAAATATGCGCAGAATGGACAACTTACAGATGAGGTCAGATACGTCGGCGGACTTGTTGGAGGAGGTGCACTGGTGAGTTTATTCAAATTAAATTAAATTAAAGATGAAATAAATTTTAAATAAAATATAAATACAAAGTATATATAAAACAAAAAAATTTATATATAAATATATATAAAGTAAGTTTTGTTTGGTTCTTGTCAGTCACATGCTGTTTACTTCAATTGACTTCTTTGCAAAATATTTTAATTTAATCAGTTTATTGAATGGGATCAAATATAAAAATGTATTCTTATTTTATTAAAAAACTTGGAAATAATATATAGATAAATATACACACAACTATAGATTGTTGGGTAACGCCTAAAAAGGTATGGTCATATATTAAAGTTTTTACTTTAGTAAACTAAATTGTATTACAATGTATTACAATGTAGTATGTATAGTTTATTTACTTAAGTATATTTAAAATACTACAATAAACAAGAGTATTCTGTAGTTTTAACTATTGTAAACTGATAAACTTGTAAATGCTTTAGAATTCAACAGTATTTTTTATGTGGGAAAAAGAAAAAAATAGAGTTGCATGATGTAACTCAATTATGAATTTACAAGATGCATTAGTGTTGGAATCAATCAGAAATATACTGATGAATCAATAATAATACTGTTTATACCGTTTGTACCGTATATAATATTACGGTATAAAAATATAAACAATATGAGTATCATAAATATACAATAACTTAAATATGAAAAATTCATCAGAATATATATTTTTTTCTCTACCTGCAGGTGTTGATTCCTGCATTTTATATTCACCTAACTGGAGAGAAGGGCTGTTGCGGTAACCGCTGTGGGGTGAGCTAAAAACCTACAAACAGACTCAGTTATTTTTAGTTTGCAGTTTATAAATATCTATAATCCTTTAGAAATTCAGTTATGTAAAAGCCTGTGCGCAAGGGCCATCATTTTTAAATAGCGTGAAATGTACATTAACTCTACAGGGACAAAACGGTCATGGACAGTAACACGAAACTCCAACCAGTTCAAATTTAAACCCCATGTCTATTTATATCAAACTTAAAGAGCTCAAAAAGCTCAAGCAATATAAATAACCACATACACGCAACATAGCCTACACAAAAACTAATACCCAAACTGATGACTGTGTTATAACATCATACAGTTCTACAGTGTGATCACCTTAGAATATAAAGAAATCACATTTTCTTACTCAGTTATATCACAGTAGAGTGAAGCTTCTTAGAACGCAGGGCATGAGCATATTTAGAAAGTAATTGTTTACATGTGATGCGAAGAACATTTGTCATGTGCTTGACAGAGTGAATAAAACAGGAGCGCCTGTGTATTTTTCAAACTAATCTATGTTGTAAAAAAGGAAACTGTAAACGGCACTGGAAATCTGAAATTGGTTGACTCGTGAGCCTGGCTTGTGGTTCGGATCTCTTTAGCAAATATTTGGAGATTGTGACTTGATAGTACAACCTAAACACTGTAACAAGAATTAAAGTCTTACAGTGACAGATCTGGAGTTTTTTAATTTCACAAGACACAAACACATTACAAAAGCACTCAAAAACATACACATATATGTTAATGTGATTAAAATTGATATTGGCTAAATAATATTTCTTTTACACACTTGCCTATTAATGAAGCATTATTCTGTACCAGCATGATCAAGTATATTAGTTATTTTACTGAATAACATTTTGCTTAGTGGTTAAAGAACAGTTTACACCTAATACCACTCAAGCAGACATGTTTTTGCATTTCATATTGTGTATTTGTATATTTGTGTGTAGTTTATTAAAACATTCCCAATTTCTGTTTTAGATGTTTCTGTCCATATTATTTGCAGCGGTGGGTGTTGCTGGTGCCCTTTATAGTTTTGTAGTGGCACTGGTGGGCCTTATCAATGGGCCATACTGTAAAGTAGGTCTGATCTGGTCAACTCCCTTCAAAGACCTGTAAGAGCCACTTCACATCAGTCTACACTTTCAGCATTAAATGACACATTTGTTTTGTTTACTTTCTTTTTTTACATTTATTAGATGGTGTTTTGATTCATTCAAATGTTTTCTATCCCTCAGGAATGATAGTTACCTTAACAATCATGATATTTGGGGATTATGCACCGAGCCAAAAAACGTGGTAGAGTTTAATGTAGGTCTGTTCTCAACACTGTTGGTGGTCAATGGCCTGCAGCTCATCCTCTGTGCCGTACAGATGATCAACGGCCTGTTTGGATGCCTTTGTGGAACCTGCATTGAGAAAGATGTAAGTAACACAAATACAGAGAGAAAGAGAGAGAGAGAATACAAGAAATGTCATGGAAAAAAACTAAATTCAAAATTTGAATTAACAAGGGATTTAAACCAATACCTTTTAAACAAAGTCTCCCCACTCAGTGGCCAAATTTGCAATGGCTCCAGGAAGCTAGTTCAGTCATAAACGATATATTTTGATCATTGGCGAAGGTCAGAATAAAACAAAACATTTCCTGCTACCAATTAAACAACCAACTGTACCAGAATTTTTTTTATGCTCAAATAGTTTTTTCCAGGTTGCTACTGCGCATGCGCGCATTGTACATTGCAACACAAGCGAATCGCTTGTCTTCAACGAGTAATCATTTAGAAGATATATCCACATTTTTCAAAAATTATAACTAATATTATTACAATTACGAAAATATTACCTTCTAAGTATTGAGGTGAGAGCAGGTAATTTGATTGTGCTTTATGTTTTATACATACATATTGTTTTACAGCCGCTGTAAAGTTCTCCGGGTGCACGAGATCTGCCTTCCTCGTCGACCATCATGCCTCACTAATCAGCTAAATTGCGACCTCTTGTGTAAAGATGTACTGCTTAAAAAATGTATCATTCAACTGTTGCCATTCATTAAATTGAATGTACATAATGGAATATATAAATTCAGAAATACCGTACGTATAGCTTTTTTTATTGCAAATGTATTTGTACTTTTTTCACGTTTAGTTTACATTCAGTCGCACCTTTTGTTTGTTTTTGCTAATACTTTGCCTTTACACTTTTTTAAACAATAGCATACAAATATTTAGAGACTGAATACTGCTGTAAAGGCTCTTTAATGAATGAAGAAGCACTTGTTTTCCATTTGTTTGCGTGCTCGTTTTTTAGAAGCAGAGAAATAAACTATTCTAAAAATATAATCAAACTGTTACACATGTTAAGGAATGTGTGTTTTGTCAGAGTTTAAATCACTTTTAAAAATATACGATGTAATTTTCTGAGAAATGTATGTTATGTTAATTCAAAAATATTTTAACAATAGACTGCACATACATTAAAATTCACACATTTAACAGCAAGTAAAACAAATACTTGGGACATGAAAATGCTTTCTCGCCATTTAGAAAAAAACAAACACATACCAGTTACACAAATCTTTTAGTTACATTAATAACACTAAAGGAAAATGGAATAAAAATATATTCTAAAACTATTACAATGTGATTCCATAACAGGCAGGCACTTATGTTTAAGAACATTTGGGTAGAATGTCAAGAGCTTTTCTATTAGTGTTCAACGGAAAACTTTAAAACAGTTGCCTAGTTGTCGTTTTTTCTGCAGAACTGCTGGGAAATTGTTAAATACACAGATGTACAGAGAGGAACAGAATGTGAGGTATTAAGAACTAAAATACTAGGAGTGAAGAATGATAAAACTGATGTTACCAAAATAATGGACAGAGCAGACCATTTTTCTCTTGTCCCACAGTAATACTGAGAATATATTACAATCCCATTAAACATCTAATCCCTTGGGAGCATGACATTAAAACACTATTAAAAATAAATAAAGGTAAGTATTGTAATAAAAATCTGTATTAGGGATTGTGCACATTGCATGAGTTCTGGAGTAAGAATGGACTGGCCATGATGTAGACTAGCAGAAGTTCACCGTAAGGTGTCAGCCGTCAAAGTGTGACATCATAAATTTTACGACTGACTTCATAACCTAAAAACAGAGCACCGTTGGCTGGAAATGTCCGAATCATGGTGGGAGTCAAACCAGAATATAGAGCTCTTACACCTGAAAAATTAGAAGAAGAAAAAGAAAATGAAAGCAGCTCAGGTTGTACATAAAAAAAAGTATTAATCTAAAGGCAAAGCAAATACAGTGCAGGACCTGGATAATTTTTCTTAAGATCAGTGGACAGTCTAATGACTACAAGAAACCCTTAAACAACTATGACAAAACATAAAAACTGTCATTGATTGTTTAGGTAACATCATACCGTATTAAGAATCAGGGGTGTCTAAACTTTTGCACTGGGTTATTTTTAGAAATCCTGTCATTATTCTCTAGTGTGAACTTTATGTTAACATTTCTTCAGTGAAATAACTTGCTCAGGGTAGGACTAAATTAAATAAAACCTTCATTTTCAAAAATCCTCTTCTATTTCCAAAAGTTTCAGCTTTTCCAGATTCTGCAAGGGGTGTCTAAACTTTTGCATACCACTGTACATCTCTCTCTCACCTTCCGTTCTGAAGATATGCATGAAAGTCTTAAAGAAACCAGCCTGTCTGCCTGTCATTGACATGACCTGTATCCTGGATTTAACACAGTCCATCGGGTACACCACCAGCCAGAGACAAGCTCCACCAAAACCCCCACTGAACACAATAGGGGCTACACCTGCGAAACACAGACATCCCAAACTATTAAAGCTGTCACAACAAATCTAAAAATATACAACATTACAAACATGAATAGTTCAAACAAAGTTTACTCATTACATTCACTTGCTTCCAAAAGCCTGGTGTCTTAAAACACATTTTAAACCTTAAGCTTTAGCTGTGATACAAGAAAACCTTCTTATCATATTTAACCTGTAATGTTCAAATGCTGATACAGATGTCTCCCGTGGATGTTAGTGCTATTGATTCAGCAAACTGAACCACAAACTGTATCCATTTAAAACAAAAAAGCTCATTGTTTACCGTGCAGACTGATTTGGCAGGCGCTTAATGTTTGACCATGCCCTAACAACGGACTCTCTACGTTGGAGGGCCAACTCCTTCATTACACAGAAAAATACCAGACTTATCAATGAGTGGGAAAAAAAGTATGCTGTTAATCATCGTGTCAATACCTTTAAAGTAGGACATTTTGTAGATAACATTTACTAACTGTGGTATAAGTGTTTCCATACCTATTTCATCCTTGCCACAGTGCATGTAGTCAGCAAAGAGAGAACGGCAGAGTTCATACGCTCCAAAAAAACAGAAATATCCAGGAACCTCGCGGGCTATAGTCGTGGTTAGACCCAGGAAGAACCCTGCAGGACCATCGTTATGCATGATGGACTTTACAACGGACCAAACTGTGCTGAAAAATACAGAAAAAACAGTGCATGAGCATCAACACAGCACATAACATAACTGCTCAAGAAAAGAATCACACCAGCCTTACTTTTGACTGGTGGCGATTTTGCCGGAAGTGGCCATCTCATGCATTGCCTGCAGTCTGCATTTTACCAGTTCAGTAGGGCACAGCACCAGAGAGGAGAACACAGAGGCCACAGAGCCCGCACATGCTTTCTGCATATCACTGTACAACAACAAATGAACAAATATACAAAAAAATTCAGAAAGTTACATTTATGTATTTGGCAGATGCATTTACCCAAGTGACAATATATCAGTATGTGCATGCCTTGGAATCAAGCGCATGACCTTGGTGTTGCTATTGCAATAATATAAGAACAACAAACATCCCCCTTACCTCAGAACAGCCCCTTTCTCTTGACCAGAGACGAAGCGCACCACTTCTTGGCAAAAACCGTAGCACATGAAGAGCACTGAGTTCTCAGCGATGTTAGCCATGAGGGCAGGAGTGGTACCTTGATACAGCCCTCGAAGTCCCACTTGTTTGTATGTTGAAACAAAGCAGTGCACAAAGCCTCTGTACATAGTAGGGAATGTCTGCATTTTCACTTTAGCCGTGTCCAATGGTTGACCGCTAAAAACACAAGCTGTGCCCCCTGAAGAGGAAAAAGAGATGAGCGATAATGATTTTTTTCATTTGTTCATGAAACATTCAGAACGGAATGCAGAAATTACATCATTACTCTTTAATAAACGTTAATATATATTTATTTTAGTTTTACTATTATGAACTTAACTTGGTTTGTGTTTGTGATCCAAAACATAAATTAAAGGGACAATTCACCCAAAAATTGTAATTCTGTCATGAATTACTCACTCTCTAGTTGTTGCAAATCTGAATAAATTTCTTTGTTTGGTTGAACACAGAGAAAAATATTTGGATAAATGCTTGTGACCAAACAGTTCTTGGACCCCATTGACTAATATAGTGGGGAAAATGACAACGGCAGTCAAAAGTGCCCAGAACTGTTTGCTTTCCTACATTCTTAAAAATATCTTCTGTTGTGTTCATCAGAACAAAAAAAAGTTATTTTTTCCTACTATGGTAGTCAATGGTGGCCAAGAACTGTTTAGAAATGTATACAGATTTGGAACAGCTCAAAGGTGAGTAAATGATGACAGATTTGTTTTTGGGAGGGGGGGTATGTGAACTACCCCTTTAAGAGATTATTTCATTTAATAGAGATAGTATTACAGTATCATGTACTACAAACTTTCTCTCCTATTTATCATTATTATATTCAAGCAAAAGAGAATATATTTAAAACATCAGTGATTGAATATGGGGGGTAGGGTCCATTACAGACAGGTTCCAGCCTGTGAAACTAGATGAGGACTAACCAAATAAGTTTTACAATGCACATGATGCTGAAATGCATCCCGCCCTACAATGCAATTGCACATTAATATAATAAAAAGTGCTTGTCACAGTTGGCCAAAAGTAACTACTCTTCACAAAAATAATACAAAACTGTTTGTGCTCAAACTTTATCGAATAGTTACTTAACAGACCCTAAAAGGTCAAAACTGAAAAGCGTAAGTAAACACCAGATCTGATTTGAATTCGTGAGGCCCTTTACGAAATTACAAAAGATGAGGTCCCCAACCACCATATATTATGCAATGCAAGACACATAGACTTTTAAATGACAAAATGTACCTATAGCTCCAGCAGAGAGGTCTATTATCGCCTGAACCACTGGATGTGGTGCCATGTTGAAATGAATCAAGTGTTTTCAGAAATCCTTGATAGAAGATCTTGATCTAGACCTGATTCAAAGACACAAAACCTGAGGGAGAAAAGAAAGTCATGCTTAAAACCACAGGTATTGCTAATTCTGTAGGCCCTACAGTATATTACATTAAAATATATATTTTTTTCAATTAAAAAGACTTGATGTATATATATATATATATATATATATATAATATAAACACAGTAGATTTAGTTACAGTAACGCGTGCACATGACTGTACAGAGTTGCATCAGCATAAAGCATGGAGCTGAATCTCAAGTTTCACGGAGTTCAAACGTTCAATAGGGACAATGACTTGCCCAGCCATGTAACTTCGAAATACTCCCAGACAAAGCCACACCACGCCAAAATGTATGGTTTTTGGTGCACATGGCCTTATGCAATATTTTTCGATATTATGTGGCTGCTGGTTTTATCAGAGAATAAAAGCAAAGATACCAAAAACTGATGTGCCCTTGCATCACCTGGATTTAACTGTTAAAAGCGATTTGATTTCGAGATTTGACATAAAAACTGTTAAAACGTAATTACAATGTATGTAGGAAGATAAGAACAAATTTAATTCACCCAAGCGCTTACCTGGAGTCATGAGATTGTTCGAGTCATGATGGTTTTTGCTGAACTGGCACATTTGCGAATAAATGAGTGAGTGACCTCTCGGCAACGATCCGACTGTAAATGGATGGAGGTTGATAGAGGCAGACAGCCCCCCTACTACCCTGGATCACTTACGGGCTCTGTTCTTTTCCTGTTGCGTTCAAAATAAAAGGCTCTGTTGCAATGTATGTGTCGTAAACGGATTAAAAAATATAAATCATTAAATGTTTTTTTTGGTGCAAAAGTAGGAGCCGTGGCTGCACTTCATCCCCTCAAAAATGCGCGAGGGGCTCCCGGAACCTTTAGACGTTTCGGACAGCCGCAGGACGGTATTTTGTGCTGCACACGGAAACGTGCACGGGCGACATTGAGGTCCTCAAAGAGCAGTCATGTACAGAAGATTGTTAATAAATATTTATCAGGTCCGAAATGGATTAATTCACACTCAGTATCCACGACCACCTTTCACGAAATGCAAAGAAGGCGAGGTTTTTTCTTCGTCAGGTTTTTTCTGGTAAGTTGTTGAATTTACATATCTTGACAGGTGACATACTGATGGAATTGACAAATGTGTGTATCGTTATAGAAATTGATATTTTATATTAACATCCAAAAATGTCATTCCTGTTGTATGCATGAAATGTGTTGTATACTGTTAAATAGAGTATTCCCTCCAGGTCAGATATTAGACGTATGATAATAGTTAAAGTATCAATTCAATTCAATTTTATTTATATAGCGCTTTTCACAATGTGCATTGTTCCAAAGCAGCTTTACAGGATCAAATAAGAAAAACACAGAAAGGTAAAACACAGCACAGTTCATGGTGTTTATAGAACAAGCAAGATCATTCTAATAAATAATATCTAATAAATAAATACATAGATTCAGTCTCCCGGTGAGCAAGTCAACACTGCCCTGTGCAGTATCAAGCAACAAAACGAATTATTTCTAAATGTTTATTATTTTTGGTTTTAGTACGAGCACTTATTTTACGTTGTTGTTTTGTTTATTTTAGGCCCAAGGATAAAGCAAGTCAAAGGCTATTGGGAACAAGTAGCATCGCCTCTAGCGAAAATAAAGACAGCACCACATCTTTGTCACAAGACAAGAAAACAGAGGGGAATGAATCTGTTGCAGAGGTTATCAAAGATGAACAGAAGAAAACTGAAATTCAAATTGAGGGCACTGAAACTTCAAAAGAAGCATTGACATCACATACTGAAGCAGGTAAACCTGATGAAAGCAAGCCACATGAGATGACAAAAACTGGTAAAGAGAATCTTTTAGAGCTGCTTGGAGCCATGAAGGTGGAGGTCACAACCAAACGTAAAATAAGACCCCCAAAAATTGTAAGGACCAGTGAGAGACCGGAGCCCAGGACCGTGGAAAGCGCGCATAGTATGTTTCAGCAGGCCACAGCTGAGGGTTCACCACAGCGGTGAGTTATGGATTATATTTATAGGTTTTCTATTTACTTAAATACAAAACTTTAATATGATCATTGTTCCTCAATTTAGTGAGATATTAAATCCAGAACTGGTTGCTGCAGCCTCAGCTGCCGCATTCACGCTGCCCAACAGCCATCAGGCCGAATCAGAGCTCCTTCAGCAACTGAGGAAACATGAAGCCATACCTGACACCCAGAGGAGAGCAGAAGGACAGAACATTGGGTACGACTTTTCTGTTTTATTGTGTAAATCAACATCATGGTCCGGCAAAATTAATTTTTGGAAGCCAAGAAAAAGCATATGGGAAGTAAAAACCATGTATAATGTTTATAGATAACCATGTATAGTTCTCTTTTCTGTTTCAGAGACATAATAGCTGATATGAAAGTAGGAAAGAGGCAAAATGGCAGAACAAGTGCAAGGCCGACTAGTCAGATTCGTTTCGATGATGATGGCAGGGGATATACTCAAGAGAGAGGCATTACCAGTGAACTTGATGCAGTGCGTAGAAGGTAACAAAAAAGCTTTATTAATTATTGCTTTTATAAGTCTGTTTTTTATTAAATCCTACTGTGTACTTTTTGTTTGAAAGGAAGAGTCCTTTTACTGGTAAAAGGCTGAACATCTTTGCTGCTGTGGAACAGGATGCAATTTCAGATCTGAGTAAAGAGTGCAGTTATATATTTTCGTAATAATAACTAAATTGACATGTTTCAGTATATCAATGTCAAATAATATATTTTACCTTCACAATTTTGTGCTTTGTTTGCTCTTAATTTTAGGCCCCACCCTTTGGGATATTGAGCTAGCCAATCAGATTGTCCAGTCAACAAATCAGATACCTCGGAATGGTTTTGAGGAGATGATCCAATGGACCAGAGAGGGCAAGCTTTGGCAATATCCAATCAACAACGAGGCTGGTAAGTTCTTTAAAAAAAAAGAAACCCTTTTCCCTCCATTTCTGTTTTTTTTGGCCAACCAACATAATGCTTGCTTTTTCCCTCAGGCCTGGAGGAGGAGGCTTGTGTGCCCTTTCACGAGCATGTGTTCCTAGACAAGTACCTGGATGACTCGTTCCCCCTGCAGGGTCCTGTCAGGCATTTCATGGAGCTTGTGATCACTGGCCTTGCAAAGAATCACCACCTCACAGTTAAGCAGAAACAGGAGCATATCGCATGGTTCAGAGACTACTTCCAGCAGAAAGACAGTGTCCTCAAAGAGGCTGAGGCATAGCTGATTATCAAGGACAAATATAGAAAGAGCGATCCTTTTATAGTCCACATTCACGTTCATTGAATGCTCTAGAACCAGCTTATTAATAACCAAACTGCTGTTAAGATGAGAAATGGCTAGAATTGCATCATCATCATCTATTCCTTGTGGTGAGCTGTGGACTTTGTGCTGCAAGCTATTTAATGTTGACGTATAAATACCTAATAAAGCTGTTTTCCAAAAAATGGTCTGAGAACTGTATGATAAGAATAATTCAGTAACATGTTCTGAATCCGCATTAAAAAATTTACAAGATCAATGAAAAAATATATGATCATTGTATTGTCTGTTCACCATGTTTAGTTTACATTGCATACAAGAATTAGTAAATTAGCTTTTACACAACTTCGTAATGTGGTGTATATAGGAGTCTCGGCATATTCTCATTCTTTACAACCAATTATTCACTTATGATGTTAGTCACATGGCTCCTCCTGTGTAAGAGGGCAGGACTTAACCAGTTTAGTACTATGTAGAGCCCAAACAAGGTATGGGTATGCAATCAAGCTTGTAATGACAAATCAGATAATTCAAGTAATCATGGTTCAAGAAATCTCATTGGACAAGACAGCTGATAGTTCCAGTTTTATTCAAAATGTCTGACTACAAAGGCTGTACATTGTTTTCTAGGTGCTTCACAAACAAAACATTACAGGGAGGTCATTTATTAACATGGAGCTCAGCCAATCAAAAACACTCAGCTGTCATATCCAGAAACCAACCGTAAAGCACCGTACAAAGCATTTTACAGGCATAATTTAACTTAAGTCTATTAACAGTCCCTTTTGTGTAAGCAAATAATCAGACACTAAATATATATAAACATAAAAATGACAAGAGATAGTGAAAGAATCTTAACCAAGGCTTAAATCATATTTTCACAAACCTCTGGTAAAGAAAGGTTTTGTACATGTTAGAGGTTATATTACAAAAATCTTAATGCTACCTCATATCCTTTAACCTTCTAAAGGAGTAGTGCACATAATTCAAAACCTTCCTATCTATGATGCGCAAAATAATACTAAAGAAAAACAACTCCATAAAACAATGATAGAGAAATGAAAATATACGTTGGTGATATTTTTGCCATTTTTACAATGATTAATTCACAACTGCCTTGCAGTATGATATGAGAAATGTGAGGGGGTAGGGAAGCTCAATGTCCAATGACGAACACCTTGGCATGATGAATAGGATCTAAAAAATACACATTTGCGAATTTCACATTAAACTTTAAAGTATAATACAAAGAGTTAAATAAACAATTATTTAATAATAAACAATTAATAATAAACAATTAATAAGTTCAATTATTAAAATTGTGATATGGGACTTGCCATTTCATCACCACCGGCGATAGCTAGTGGCTTGCCGCTGATGGGGCACTTTATGCCGCAGGGTCTGCAAGTTCTTGTACTTTGACATGATACTTTGGCTCTTTTTGAAGACGGGCTTCTGAATGAAGCCTGGTCTTGGAATTATAGAGCTCTTAAAATACAAAGAAGAGATATTTAGAATTTATTTGAATAGTGAAGGGATCACAACAGTCTTTACAAATCCATATGAATGAAATATAACTCACTTCAAAAATATTCTCAATGTTTTGGCCGGTTGCAAAAAATCTTAACTTACCATCAAGGGTTTCCTAGGAATTCCGTCGGGGCCTGGTCCTGTTTTTACTCCACCAACTGGGGGGAAATTAGGCCTCTATGAACAGAGAAAATAACTACAAATTAGTCTACTAGCAAAGGTTTGATGATAATAAATGTAAAAATCTCATATGCATTTTTCCTTTTCAATGTAGGGATTCTATTACCGTAAAAGAACCAGGCTTCCCCATGGATTTTTCTGAACCTTCAGAGGGCCTAAAAAAAACCATTGCAGTTACAAATTTTGTAAAAATATAAACCCTTTAAATATCCTAAATATTAAAGAAAAACAATTCAAGTTTGTAAACTATAATGGATCTAGCCTAAAAAGTCTCATTTACCGTCTGTCCCTCTGGTCTTGTGAAGAGCTGCCAGGACTGTGTAGCTTGGTAAAGCGTTCATTCAGTGTTAAACTCCCATCAGATTCTGAGCTTTCTGCAAAAAGGAAAACGAAATGGGATGAAACTCCAGTAAAACAGGATGAACTTCAGCAAAATATTCAAAACTATTAGAAGGCTCCTACCTGTCTTGTTTTTGGGGGCCCGATTCCTCCAGGGTGCACTATTCTTAGGGCTGGTGCTGGGTTTGTGTCCCGCCTCCCAATGGGAAACCACAACAAGGTCACGTGAGAGACGTCTGTCTATTGGTGAGGAGCTGAACAAAATGCAAAGCAGATGTTTGAATAGTCATCTTAATTTTATGGACACTTAAGCATGATATAAGCAACTAGCATATTCAAAACATACAAACAGATGCATGCAAAAAAAATATTTTGTTTTCCAAGTGGAATAAACTATGAGTGCCTTGTGAACGGAGGAGAGAAAATGAACACTTCATACAAAATTACTCAAGCGTCCCCAACTGTACTGTTGCAAATGCACCAAAGGACCAATGATGGATTACTACATGGGTACTTACAGCAAAGCAAGCCCATCATCTCCATGCTTCAGTTTGAATTGGTAGATAAATTTTCCCTGATTCACCCTGGCCTTTAGCAGCCTTCCTTTCACTAATGCGAATAACACATATTGGTGGACTGAATGATCAGATTGAAGAATGCAGTGTGGGAATCATCATATGCTCCAAAAAGTCAACCCTTCTTCTCCAAAGATCAGCAGGCGATGTAGGTGCTTCAGTTTTATCCATCCTTTTATCCAGACAAGCCAGAGATGTTCCTTGTGCCATTTTCTCTCAATATACTGCATCTGAATCTTGGTGAATTAAGATTGAACACACTTGCCTTTCAGATTTCAATCCAAAAATCCAAATGCTGCTTTGCAGCTGTGTTCTCCTCCATCTTCTGAGTACTGGATTCATTTTTTTCTGGAAAGTTTCCTTTGATTGAACAGCAGAATCTTCAATCCAAATGGTTTGTGGACAGAAACCAAGTGAGTTTCATGTATATCATCCATCTTGACTGAAGTGGTACATATTTGGAGCAACATTTTGCTTAGTTAACTATTCAAGAGAACATGAAGGTTATTACAAAGTAATTGTTGATATTTTGGCAGCCTTGTTTTAGTAAGAACAAATGGACCAAGTCTTGGGTTAAGAATTGATCTACAGGGCATCTTGGGTCATTGATATCTTCTTCATCATTGTAGCTTTCACACAATAAGGACTTTTGTTGGTTGTAGCTTCTTCATATTTGAGGTTATTGGACTGATTGGAGTTTTATTTCTTGATCGTGGCCACTTGAAATCTTACATTGTTTAATTAGGTGTGGTGTGCGTCAACTGATTCCAGTTCCTTTATCTTCTTGCGACGCAACATAAGCATTCATACAATCAAGAAATTCTTGTTCCTGCTAAAAGCTTGGGGCAGAGTACAGCCCCACAGTCGATCTGTTGCTTCATCCAGCAAAACATCTGCATTATCTTTTGATGTCGTTCCCATAAAAAAAAGTCTACAATGTTTACGAATCTGCAAAAATGTAGCTTTTTTGCTGTTGTTCATCATCATCTTCAGCGATAAAAAAAAGAATGTCCTTTCTATGTCCATTTACCAAGACATACTGTCCACTGTCCACCGTCCATGAGAAGACTGAATTATAATTTTTCTTGACGTTTTTCTAACGTTTGAGACGTTCAGGCATTATTTTTATTGTGGCTTAAAGTGTGGCCATTGCAGGTAAAACAAGAAAGATCCTTCTGCAAACACTTTTGATTAAGGCTTAAAAAGATTCTTCTCCTCTGAAGACATATTAAACATCTCTTCTCATATAGATTCATCGTTGTGGGACAGATGACATTTGACTTTTGCAGATGAGCTGACATTGAGGAATAACAAAAAGAGACTGTGAATCTGTAACGCTTGAAAGAGACCCCTTGCTCAGACACATCACATTCGCTTGACAAGGACAGAGATAGTCTAGGCAATGACAGACGTTTAACATCTTATCGGTGACAATAATGAGGAAAACAGGCATGATTTCTTTTTCTCTCCTCATCCATCTCATCTGACAAGGTGACACCCCTTTTGCTGAAAGTTGTGCCATTGAAAACAGGAAGCTTCACCTTCTAAACATCACGCGCCCATTGCCACAGTGTGAGGGGTGATACCATACCTGTGTGCGCTCACAGAGCGACGGGATTCCACCTTTGATTCGTAGTCCCTCTGAGGCTTGGCTGTCTTGGAGTCCGTGTTGGGCGATGACTCTCTGGTTGACGATAAACCTTTTTTCAAGGACACCTTGCACGGTTGAACTCCTGTGGAATCTTTGCTATGCCGTGGCGTTGTCGGAGTCTTGGCTTTCTGGTCTCTGTCTGCGAATCTTGGTCTCGGCGAGGGCAGCCTGAACCTGGTCACCGACTCAGCCCTGAACTTTCGTGCCTTTAGCAGTCGACTCTTATCATTAAGGGTCAAACCTCTGAATCCCCTGTGAAGAAGAGGTCTCACTGACAGCTCTCTGCGGAAGCGGTTCGGTGGTCCATTCTCCAAACCACCTGGTGGAGGCGGCCGTCTGAACTCTTGAATATTCCTCTTCATTGGGTGTCCCATGGGCCTTTCATGGGGTCGCAGAGGAGGAAAGAATCTGGAAGACGAGCCAGATGACGGCGGACCTGGCTTCCATGCCGGTGATCGGAAAGGGGGTCGTGAGTGTGGACTGCCCTCTCCTCTGTGTGCCCAATCCATGCTGGGGCGTCGAAACTCTCTTCCAACTCCTCCATGATGCAGTGGACGCTGATCTCTCTCTGCAGACCACCTACATATCCATTACAAACAATACAAACATGTGGGTTACAATGCCAGTTGCTGCTGCTCGAGCTGTGTGGAAGCTTATAACTTCTATTAATTTAGATCCAGCCCCAGGCTGTTGAGTGCCACATCTTTCCCAGTATAACTTTAAGAACCTCAAATGGTTTTATATTTTCTCCAGACTGTTTCACTGTATGGGCTTTATCACTTTACAATGACAGAAAACTGAAGGAAGCTGGGATTTACTCTCATGGCCCTGCAGTGTACTGGTTTCTGCAATTTAACACTTAAATGTGCATTTAAAGCCTTATCTCTTTATCACTTTACCCAGCCTGCACCGCTTCATTCTTGTACCTCTCTTGATTTGAACTCCTTCCGTGAAACTCCCTTGGTTTTCTCTGGGGTGGGCCAGAGAGCCTAGAATCCCCACTGAGGGGGTGCATGTGACCTCCTGGCCTGTTCCAGTTCTGCCCCCCAAGTGGTGGTCGCCCAAAAGGCCTCTCACGAGGTGCAGGGCCCCAGCTTCTCTCATGCTCTTGAGCAGGACTTGGGCGTCGCTGAGGACCCCTGAAGGAACCATGAGGAGATGGAACCCTCCGTTCTGGTGGAGGTCTATGAAAATGGCGAGACGGAGATGGGTGGCTCATGTGTTTTCCGTGGAAGAGCGGTGGTCTGTGACTAGGTGGTTCAGGTGGAACGTGTGGGGACTGCCTGTGCTGAACTGGGGGAGGGTGGCTTGAGCGGGGAGGCGAAGGCCTTCTGCGGCCCCGGTGTGAATCCTGTGAGCTGGGATAGGCATGGAATTGATCCTGGTTCTGTTGCATCCAATGTCCCTGTCTCTCTTTACGTTCACCCATGTATGAGGGCCTCTTGAGGTATGGCTGGCGTCCACCTCTGTTGCTCTCTCTCCAGCTGGGTGGTGCTTTTCCAGGAGGTCCTCTAAAGCCTCTTGGGCTTCTTGAAGGAGGGCCAAATCGCCCCTCATGATTCATGCTGTTGTAGTTGTCTGAGAAAGGCCTGCAAGAAAAACAAAGGTGAAACATGTAGAGGCAACAACATCATATGGATTGTGATTGTACGTAAACGCATCGAATTTAATATACATGTACAGCAAGCACTACCTGTGTTTGGAACGAGGAGATCCTGCATGAGGTCTCACCATTTTGACCTTTGTTTACCTGTCTTTGGTAGAGTTAAAAAAAGACAACACATTCTTTCAATGTCGAGTATTGAATATAACCTTAAAGCCATCACTACTACAAAAAAGCGAAGATCTAAAAGAACGCTGGCTGGCATGACTTCCGGTATTAATATTTGCATAACAAACCCAAAGGCCGCTGTTGCTGTCAGAATATTTTGAACAAAAAAAGGAAATCACAAGCGACACAATCACGGCGCATTTCGACAAACAGTTAAAAAACATATAAAACATTAAATTGAATCAAATCCCCTGGTGCACGTCAAAGCGTTTACTAGTTGCAGGGGCACATGCAAATACCCAAGTAATATTTTGCACAATTGGTCAAATTAGCACTAAAATGGAGTCGTTTTTCTAACAAGCATGTTCAAAGTTCTATTTAGGGTAAATCGCTTGAGGCCCAAAACGCGAATTCATGGTAAAGCGACGACACCACATTCCTGGCCTAACACCCACGACGGGATGTAACGTTATCTGGGCCCCAACAAGGCCCAAGTTTAACATTCAGAAGGGTAACACGTACCAAATAAGATTGTAACGCACAATGTATTACAAAACACGCTTATTGCAATACTCTGTAGAATAAACACAACACTTAAATATATCCGCTTCCGTTTTCAATGTAACGTTAACGTTATGTGAAGCTACGACAAAGCGAAAGCGTTTCAGATCAAGCGAAACCGTAACGTTGTTAACGACAAATGTCCACATTTTGTAAATTATTGTAAAACGCTAAGAAAGCAAGTTGTTTTGACATACCCAAGGCTGTACAGTAACCAAAACTGCTAAACTAACTAAGTCTAGTTGTTCGGCAAAGGCGTATCAATGGCGGACTTCAGGTAAACCTCGCTCCGCATCCGTCCAAAAATAAACCATGTGTTGCTAATATATTACAGAAACCCGGTGCTTTCGTCGTTGTATTAAAGGTGCTGAGTCGAAAACTCGTGCCGTCTTCTGTAAGATGCATTCAGACGAACTGAAGTGAAGTGAACAGCTGCAGCCGTGACGTCACCGGATCAGGGCGCGTTCACTCCCAAGTCATTCTTCTTCAACGATCTTGAACTAAAACACTTCAAAGGAAGGGCTAACGGCTCTTTTTTTCACTTTAAATGTGGAGCAATGAAACATTACCTGTTGTCTGTCAGCCCTGCTGACAAAAGAACAGCAGAGCCAAAAACACAGAATGGGAATGCTATTGGATTTAATGGAAACTGTAATGGTGTCTAGTTGTATGCGATGGATTTCGTTGGGAGGGGAGTGTTAGATGGGGGGTTGGGATCTGGAATGATACCTAAAACACTACAAACAGAAATTTTGAAACGGTTTTAATTTAAATGAATGGTTCATAATGGTGATGGTTTCGATTGTTTTTTCAGATTTTTATTTTGTCTAAACAAAGAACTATGATGATTCTTGTGTGATATTTTTAGTTAAACCTAAAAAATACATTTTCAGAGAATGTATTAATTACCAATATATTGAATTACCTGTTTATATATAACTAAACCCCTGTAGATAGAGTTCAGACATCAGAAAAATATCAGTCTAAGCTTTCTATTTTAAAAGAGGAAAAGTAATCCATTATGGATGTGACAAAAAAAAGATCCATGTTTTTGATAGAACATACTTTGTTGGATTTCTGTGATTTAAAATGCACAAACCAGAAGCAATGATGAAGGGATGCATCTTTATAGACCAAACATTTTTATTTTATTTCAATGTTCTTGTGTGCATTTATGAGGACTATGGTCCATTATGGATGTGACAATTCACTCACCTGACAATGAAAATTTGTTGCTTTAAAAACACAAAGAAGTGCTTCTAAAAGTGCACCAAATATTAATAAATGACCTATCATCCTTAATGATATCATCCTTAATCAATCCTTACGTTAATTTTTCATCTTAAGGTTGACATTTGCATGGAACTTTCCATCAGGATTTCCAAAACTTTAACATGATTTGTGATATGGGCTAGTAAATGACAAAGATTGAACACTAACTTTTTATTAATGCAGTTTTAATCAACTCTTACATGTTGTGTGTACATTATCTGTAAAATCCAATAAAAACCAAAATGAACCAAAACCAATAAAATAATTTATTAACAAAATGAAACAAAACTGTTATTTTTGTCATCACATCACCATGTAGTGACCTCTGGTGGCTAACAGTGATATGACATTTCTACACAAGAAGGCCTCAAGTTCATCAGGTCACATTTTCAAACATTTGTTATTGCACTTTTTGATTCAATGGATAGTTCAACCAAAAATAAAAATTCTGTTATCATTTATTTACCCTCATGTCGTTCAAAACCTGTATGTGAGGAATATGTGGAATAAACGTTTTTTTTCTTTCCCACCATGACTCTTACTGTGAACGCCATGATCACATGCTCACTTTTGCTTATGCAGTTAACAGAATGTTTTGCTTAGCAGTCAAAAAAGACTTGTTTCCAACAGATGTGAGATGATGATGAGATGTGAGAACTCACCCTGTGGCTAATCATTTGGTTAACGCGCTTTTGTCTTCACATCAACAGCACCATTCAGCCTATGCCTCAATAAACATGCCCAGCCTCTGTAAATTACTGAAATAGAAAAATGACAGGAAGTTATGAAACAAGTCAGTTAAGTGTGCATCACAGGCCAGTATTCAGGGAACAGTTACATTTAAGAGCTGTGTGGAGTAGGACTTTCATCAACACTATTACATTAAGGTAAGTTTAATGAGATTTGACAGACAACAAAAAAACATTGCTAAAACGTATAATTTATTCAATATAATTAATATTTCATAATATTTGAGAACAACTTTCCTTAACGTTTATAATTGTTTTGACAATTATTTGTTTATTTTAATATTTCGATATTCATTTCTTCATTCCAATTTTTTTTTTCTTATTAAGTTGTAGCCTATATAATGTACATTTTATTATTTTGTTATTTTACTGCATGATTTGGTTTTCTTTTTGCAACATCACAAATTCTTTGTAGTACTTTTAATCAGATGTATTTTACTAGTGTAATAATTTTATTGTCTGTTTTATTACTTGTCTTCAGACTCAAAGTTCATCTCTTTGGACCTTGACGAAACAGTTAAAGGACTTTTTCGTCCTTTTGT
Source organism: Triplophysa siluroides (assembly GCA_006030095.1). Classification (NCBI taxonomy): domain Eukaryota; kingdom Metazoa; phylum Chordata; class Actinopteri; order Cypriniformes; family Nemacheilidae; genus Triplophysa; species Triplophysa siluroides. Next base: position 4,986,771 of record VCII01000101.1, on the reverse strand, counting down.
TGAATTGATCCTCAATCTGTGTCAGCAACTCAAATCACAAATTTCCCTCTTAATAAAAAAACGAGGCCGACAGGTTTTTTAAATGTGATTACATTCCTCCGATATACGGGCGACATTTTACATTTCGTCTCCTCGTTTTTTTTTATATTCACATTTTTGTGTTCTTAATTTTGCATAATTCTGTCATTCTAATAATACTAGATGTAATAGAAATAAGGAAGTGAGAGCAGGAGGGGTGGAGAACATAAAATAAACTTTGCTACATCACCTCACGAACCGTAACGGTTCAGGCTAATATAGACGGTTTCATCTTTTCAACATATACAAACGATACTGCGCATGCGCACTTTTGCGACCCCCCCTCAACTGAACTTCCTGTACACATTCACAAACAATAGAGGGCCTGTAGATTATTTATGATTAACATCAAAAGACACAAAACAAAAGAGACACAAAAGAGAAGAACTTTTACTTGGCTAAAATTGTCTCTCCAATATTTTGAATTTAGACTGCGATACCAAGCTCAACCGCTAGATGACAATATACCCGCGGTTTGTTGAAATGCGACCGAACTATAAAACCCATTCAACAAATTGTTGAACATACAACAAAATTCAACAAATCGTTTACTGAATACAATTATTATACTGTTAAATAATAATACAAATTAATATTAACATAAATAAAATAAAATATAAATAGTTCTATTATTAGACATTAGCCAAACAGTGAAGTTATCTGGATGTCAGGCGCGCACGTCCGATGAAACGGTCTATAACTGAAGAGGAAAGACTCATCTCATTCTCAAAATATCTAAAAGATTGGATTTCAGTTTGATGTTTGCAATGATCTAAATCTGGATATTTCACCATCAAACATGTGAGAGCAGTCAAATGCGTCACTCTCATGTGGTTTGCTTTTATTTGTGACCTCACATCTGAGGGTTGCCATTAAGTAATCACTGTAAACGCAGTGACTGGGACAGAATTTCTTCTCGTGATCTGTCGATCTGTCTTTGGTGTGCGTGGCTGGGAATATGTAGCTGCGTGTCTGTATGGCTGTGCAACAGTTGGCCTCATAAATTATTTGTGTTGCACAATTGCATCTCATTTTACAGCTCTATTATATGTGATCTGGCTGCTCTCACCTCCCATTGGCCTTCCTATTGTCTCTCTTAAATGGAGCCTGCAATCCCGTGCTCTGCTTCTATTTCTGACCCCTGACCTTAAGGATCCCCGTCTGGATCAAGGCTTGCCCCTTCATCCCTGCTCGACCCACTCTTCTTTCTGTCTTTCACCCTCATCAAACATCACTTTTCCCACTTTCTGTTATTTGCTTTTCTATTTCCCCTCTTTTTAATGTTTGTCTTTCACCTTGTGTATTTCTTTTATTCTATATTTAGGTATTTTATCATGCCTCTTTTTCTTGTTCCTTAACTAAAATAACAAAAATCACAAAATTCTTTCACCTCTCATCCCCTCCTTTTAGATACAGCAACTTTTCTCTTTTTCCTGTACTCTCTCTCTCTCTCTCTCTCTCTCTCTCTCTCATCCACTCTTCCTTTCTCCTCGCTTCATTCCCCCTTTTCTTATCTCACCTCCTCCTCTCTTCATCTGTTGCCTTCTTCATAACAAGTCCCATCCTTCCCCTGATCTCCACGTAAACACTGTTCCTTCTCTTTCTGTTTCCTTCAGCAAGATGCTCAATCTGCGTGCGGCACCCAGCCAGTTTACCCTTGAGGTGAGAGAGCCGGGGCTGTGGGTCTGGAGGGTGGAGAAGATGAAAGCTGTGCTTCTTGACCCATTGCAGTATAGCGTGTTCTACAACGGAGATGCTTACATTGTGCTTAGCAACCAGGGAAAGGATGGAAGTGATCTGCACATGTGGATGGGTGTGTATGTGAATGTACAGAAATGAAGAATGTTTTTATTTCTTTTTTTTAATCAATGAGGGGTTTTGAGGCACTTTTACTGTAACATCTGTATTATGTAACTAAGTAAATGTTTGGACACAGTAAACGGCTATGAAGATGTTTCGGCTATGAAGAAGTGTGTTAACATTACGTAAAAAGAAGCAGGTTGAGTTTTTTGAAGTAAGGACTGCAAAAACAATGTTTCTTCTATTGGCTCTCCTGCTTTACTCAAGGTGAGAAGTCGTCTCGGGACGAGCAGGGTGCATGTGCGATGCTGGCGACACAGCTGGACAGCTTCTTAGGAGGAGAGCCAGTACAACACAGACAGGTGCAAGGCTATGAGTCACCTGAGTTCATGGCACTCTTTCCGAAAGGAGTCAGCTACAAGGTGAGTGAGTGGGGGGAGTAGAAAAAAAACATGTAGATAAAACGTAGGGTGTAGCCGTGTTTATCAGAGCACGTCGGATACAGCAGTTTCTTCTTCTCCCGTCTCAGGAGGGAGGGGTGGAGTCTGGGTTCAAGAGTGCCAGGTCAAGGACCGGCCCCGTTATGCATCTTTACCAGGTCAAAGGAAAGAAAAACATCAGAGCAAGAGAGGTGGAGCTTAGCTGGGGAAGCTTCAACAAGGGAGATTGTTTCATACTGGACTTGGGAGAGGTACAGTATGTCTGTTTGTGTATGTGTCTTTATGATACACTTCGAAGTAAGCTTGGAAGGGATAGTTCCCCCGAAAATAAAAATTCTGCCATCATCTATTTACATTTAGTCATTTTCACTTAAAACCTGTATATGGCTCTTTCTTTTGTGGAAGTTTCTTGGTGGTTTTGGGTTCAAACAATGAAAGTGGATGGGGTCTAATGTTGTTTGGTTGCCAGCATTCTCGAAAACATCTTTTGTGTTCTGCAGAAGAATTAATGTCATACAGGTTTGGAATAACATGATGGTGGATAAATTATGAAAGAATTTTCAACTCTGTGTAAAATATATGTGGACATGCATGTGTGTATGTGATCAGACCATAGTGGCATGGAGCGGCTCCAAAGCCAACATGTTTGAGCGACAGAAGGTGCGTGAAATAGCAATGCTGATCAGAGACACGGAGAGGAATGGCAAAGCTCGCATCAACGATGTGATCGAGGGAGAGGAACCACTAGAGATGGTTCAGGTGATTTGCACACATCAATATGCTTTCACCATGCAAAAATGTAGGACTCTATGGGCATTGACGAAAAAAGCTTTACACCAGCTCTGTGTTTACCTAAAAGACACTTGGTCCAATCCCATCTCTAAGAGAGGGCTCAACAGAGGAGGATGCTGATGCAGATGTCTCCAATGCTGCCTCTCTTTTCAAGGTCAGGTTTCCAGTGTAATATGCATTAAAACTGTGCTTTCTATTGAAAATCGTAAAAAAGTATCAAGCTTTCAATTCAATAACAAAGAGGACCTCAGGGCATATTTCCACACTTGAGGTAAAGAATGCAACTTTAATGATTTTTTTTTCTTCTCAGGTGTCCAATGCAACAGGCCAAATGACCTTGAGAAAAATATGTGACAGAGGACCGTTCAGTCAAGAGCTCTTGGAGAAAGATGACTGCTTCATACTGGACAACGGATCTAATGGAAAGATCTATGTTTGGAAAGGTGATTCTTTAAAATTGCTTATGATACCAAATGATACCATTTGTTAACATTTGAATGTAGGCTGTATAGGTGATGAATGTAGAAATGAATGCAGTCCCTTCTGAAACTCCTTAAAAGGAGAAATTTGCGAGATTTCTGGCTCTTTATCTCAGGAGAAATATGTAAGATGCAGGAGACTTTTTCTTTTGTTCTTCATTTAATCTCACTGATGACCAGGAGAAATACTTAAGATATTAAAGAGATCTCATCTGTGATTCTCTTATGGGTGTGTGTGTTAGGGGCAGTCGGTTCTCAGGAAAATGAATTGCTTTGCTATAATGATTGACAGGGAATGGAGCCAATACAGAGGAGAAGAGGGTCGCTCTTAAGGTGGCAGATGAGTTTATTACTGAAATGAACTATCCCAGGATGCAAACACAGGTACAATAATTAACACGCCATTGTCATTGTTTTCTCTTACATAAACGAATGTGGAGCTCTTATAAAAGTAGGACGTGAGAAGTCACCAACATTTTCTCTTGTCCTCAGGTGGAGATTCTCCCCCAGGGCCGTGAATCTGTGCTTTTTAAACAGTTCTTCAAGAGCTGGAGTTAAACACACACACAACATACAGCATATATGACATGGATGCACAAACATTAACTCATTTTCTAAAACAAAACAGCATGTTACTTAAGAAAGGTGTAGATTACAATAATACAATTGCAAAAGCACTGTGAAGGACACCTGCTACAATGCTTTTTATAATGTTTCTTATTTCTGTTAGATCTAATCTCTGCAATAATAATTAAAAAAAATGTCTACACCCCTACAGTCTGTTTTCATATTTGTTTGTATTCCATTTTTTCATATTTCTTCACATGGACCTACATGACCTCCGTATACTGGAGCCATGAATCAAATAATAACCACACAGTAATTCTTATGTAAACTCGGATGATAATTCCATAAATGGTTTTCTGTATAACCGTCCATTATCTTGGAGAGGTGAATGTACGGTTAGTAGGGCAGGTCCCTTTGTAACCAATCAAAAATCCCGATGAAGAAAACATCATCACGCAAACTTTCATCTATAAATGTACGACAATTAATTAAGACATTTTGTTATGTCTTTGAACTGTACAATTACAAAACACTTGAAACGTGCCAATTCGACATAATATTTTTATGTACTTTATTAATAAAGAGTGTTCTTCAATGTAATGTTTCAAAATGAAACTGTACCTGAACTAATTCAGTCGCTAGCAAGATAGGAGACTTTTTGCATGATGTATTTGTGGTCATACTGAATTAACCCTGAGAGTGAGTTTAGTTTTATGATATTGATAAGGTAAAGGAGTCAGTATTTCAGTATGGCCCTTGATGAGTTGGTAGATGGGAAATCGTGCAAAAGAGGAGACAAAGGTCATTGTCTAGTCCATTGTCTACAGATGAAATGATACTGCAGGTGAGAATCTGTGCTCTTGTGCTCGGGATCTGCTAGCGTGCACAAGTGTCAGGGCCCCAAAGAGAGAAGGTAAGAAGAGAAGGAAATTAATATTTATGTTTTAATTCACTTTATGTGATGCTCTAAAGAAACTGAGCTTTGGCCTAGATTTTGGATTTATTTGTATTATTTTTTGTATTATTAAATTTTTTACACTTTTTTGTGCAATTTGTACAATATTTGTATACATTTTTTTCTTTTTTTGCCTAAATTTAGGATATATGTTTTTATATTTTTTACTATTTGAAAATTCTCTACTTTTTTATTGTCGCTGTGAATTAATTAATTTATATTCAGTGTATATGTTTTTAATTTACTTATTCTAGACTTATAGTAATTGCACCCAATATAATAGGTAAATCCAATGAACATGCTGTAACAAAGTATCTGAATATCTAACACATATTTCTTTACATTTAGGTTAGTGTTCACACAGCATGTGAAACACATTTTAGACTCAAAAACTGAATTTGACTCCTTTTGTTTTGGGTGATTACGTCATTTAATTATGATTCTTTTCTGAATGGTTTAACATCGTCACTACCCTTCACATTTATTTGTGTACAGCTTTTCACATTACTTGTAATATCAAAGCAGCGTTACAGAAATTGCAATACTAAAATTTCAGAAACAAAACAGAAAGTACTTACAATTTTAATTTAATCAAATATCAGCGAACTGACAACATACGCCTGAACATTGCTATATACATTTGTGATCATGCCTCGAGTAAGTGAAAAAGTGTTCTTAGCTTTTTCATATTTGTTAATGTAGCTTAATACCATTTGTGATAGTTTTACTTGTGAGTAATCACTGCTGCTGTAAACATTTAAATAGTCTTAATATCGAACAAAGGCATCTGTTTATTTCACGGTAACACTGACATTGTTGTCATTACATTTTTGTACGAACACTCATAAAATAGGCTAATGGAAGTGTTTCCATTTTACTCATAAAACGCAACAAAAAATATCATGTTGTCAGTCGTAGATGTTTCACAAGATTTGGTCATAAGCCCACATATATACAGGCCAGTCATTTAGAACCGTGTATAAGGTGTAAAACATAACCACCCATGCTGATTTGGATGTAACCGTAGAACTGTGACAATGGTACATTTTTTGATCTGAGGTTTGTGTTCTGCTAGGCTGATCTTCTCAAGAAAAGAAGGACCAAACAAAATGAAGAGTATCCTAAAGGACAAAAGTAGTAAGAATAAATGTTTAAAACATTTTAAAAAAGACATTACAATTAGAATAGTATATATATATTACCAAAGATGTATTTGTTTGTGCATAACAGGATTTCAGGCACCCGAGGCTCGTCTGAGTAACTCTGTTGGGGCTGTACGCTGGACTCTGCCTGATGAAGGACGTCAGGCGCACAACTCAGCTCCCAGCAATAGAAGCCAGAGCCCGAGACAAAAGGTAAAGTCACAGAGAAATAATTAGATAAATTGATAGATCACACTAATAACTGTTCTTGTGTTCTGCTACAGGATCTGAAGGATCTCCGCAGCTTGCAGGAATGTGTGAAGTTTATCACTCAATGGAAACAGCAGGTGGAACAAGTGTGCAAGGTAATGTTTAATTCTTAAAGTCCCACTGCATTTCATTATTTTATCACTTAATACTTATCTTTTTAGCATATTTAAAACTTTTTCCTGAGATAATTTCTTTATGCCTTAAAAGGACTTACATTTAACTCTACCCTTGTATACGTGGATTCATGAATATGCAAATTGGTCCACACTTTAATTCAATCGTGTAAGCTTGGACCATTGATTATAGGTACATAGATGCCCCATTCAACATGTGAGCAGCACATGCTCGTATTGCAGAAGCAGATCTCGTTTAAGTGCCGAGTCTTTTCGCTATCCTTTCATATCTATGGCCGAAATATGTTAACTGGTTGCAGGGTTATGATGTCATAAACAGAGGCAGTTTCAAACTGCATTTTCTTTGATAAACTGCAGTTTTTTGGAGAAAAATGACGAATTTGTGCATGTTTTATCTTAAAGCATATTTAAAACGCCACATAACAACCACAGGGGGACTTTAAAAATGAATGTCCTGTTCCAAATTTCTGTCATTTATTTACCCTCATATCATTTAAAATATGTATGACTCTTTCTGAATTCTATGGAACTCAAAAGGAGATATTTTGAGAAATGTGGTTTTGTGTCCATATAATGAAAGCCAATGGGGTCCAATGTTGTTTCGTTACAAACATTCTTTAAAATCTTCTGTGTTCTGCAAAAGAAAGTCATACAGGTTTGTAATGACATGATGGTGAGTAGATGATGAATGAGTGAACTATCCCTTTAAAAGTTAAATGAGCAAAACGATTTTCATTATTATACTATTATGTCTCAAAGCCCTCTCAAACTTAGGAAGACTCATTTATTTCACTGTGTTTTACACAAACCTGTTGCTTTTATGAGAAAGAGAATTATGCAATAAGTGAATTGTTTACGGCACCAGTGGTGGTTTAACCAAGATCATCCTGAGTGCTCAAAATCGTAATATCTTAAATTACGTGCTGTGATAAAAGAGAACATTCTTGAATCACAGGTTTATCATCCCTGCGTAGAAATGAACAGACAGAGAGTTTTATATCGATTTTATAAGGGTTGCGTGCTTTTGCACAGTAATAACCGTTGCCAAAACAAAACTTATATTCATGTGCCATAAAGCTACTGATAACTACAGATTGTAACGGGCTGGTACGCAGCCTGGAAAGGCCAGAGAGGGTTTCTGTGTTATGGAACTACGTTAGATAAACATCCAATCAAGCTTTGTAAATTAATTACAACAGCAGTTGACGACGGTTGTAAAGTGTGTGAATTGAAATATCAAATTTCTGTTTTATTAGATTTGCAGGACCCCATGAGTATGAATGGGCACTGAAACACTTAAAGTGATAGTTCACCCAAAAATGGAAATTCTGTCATCATTTACTCACCCTCAGATTGTTCCAAATCTGTATACATTTCTTTGTTCTGCTTAACACAAAGGAAAATATTTGGAAAGAATATCAGTTACCAATCAGATCACTTCCCCCATTGACTCCCATAGTATTTATAGCAGTACATGGGGGATGAGATCTGTTTGGTTACTAACATTATTCCAAATATCTTCCTTTGTGTTTAGCAGAACAAAGAAATGTTTACAGATTTGGACAGAATTTCCATTTTTGGGTGAACTATCTCTAATAACACTACTGACTGTGTGTTTGAATGTTTTTTAGCCCGGCAGCAAAGCAGACGAAGGCCAAAATATATATGTGAATGCTGAGCCTCAGAGTCTGGAACAATGTCGTAAACTCATCCTTGACTGGGCACAAGAGCTCAAGAAAGTTGACATTGTGAGTTGATGGCTTACAATACGTAAATGCATATTTTTTATTTTAACTCTACCAAGAAGTGGAAGAACTGAACAGCATACGTTATTGTCGTAAAGGTCCTTGCCTGCACTGTATAATTCTCTTCTCTCTTATAGTTATTTATGGAAAGCACATGGCGACAAGACAGAGATGCATGCTGGGAGCAAAAAGAAATAAAGACAGACACTGTCAAGCATACAGAGCAGAGGATCATGGAATGGGCTAAAGAGCTGCAGACTGTGTCAGAGGTGAGAACTTGTGGGTGTGATAAAATAATGCTGGAGTAATGCGTGAATGTTAAAAAAATAAACCGTGTGTGTACACAGCGCTTTGGAGTAATGAGAGAGGAATTAGTTCAATTTCTGAGACAACTGGAACTGAGGAAGAAGAAAATTCGGAAGTTGTTGCCTTTTCTGGAGTTCATAACTTGGTCCGTCCTGAAGGCGGACAGCAAGGTAAGCCTGAGCGCATTTAAGATAAGGCCTAAACAAACTTAAGCCGTTTAAGTTTAAAGTTCATAGATTAAACTACCATAAACTAGCTCCGATCCACGATATGGAGACGTCTCAATGACATTATACAGATACTTTTATTGTTTCTCTTATGTAAATAACATGACAATTACAGAAGAAGAATCATAGCCTGCCACGCACCCACGGAACCTTCTCATGCATTATATAAGCTTTAAAGTGGCCATAACTAAGACATTTTCTGCATATCTGATGTTCATTTTGAGTACTTACAGAAAACTTACATTCAGTACTTACAGAAATATACTTACAGAATAGTATCGCACCCTTCCAATATCTGTAGTCTTTTAGTTTGATCACATTTATAAAAAACAGAGAAACATACAACGCACATGGGCGGAACTAAACCACCCATTGCCAACAAAACACAGACAAATGACTCAGTTTCACTTTCCGGCATCTTTTAGCACCGGACTGTGCATCTATCAGTTTTAAATCCAGCCTTATATCCACAGTTTATATAACATCCATCACTAAAATGCCGTGAACAAACAAACACACCTCAACTTCTCTCACTATCACAAGAGTTACGAGCTGTGGCTGCAAGCCCAGAGCGCAGCCAATTTTGACACAGCGCAGCCAATCTTGATGGTAAGCGGGGCTTTCTATCGCTTGTCGGTTGCCACCGAGTTGTTATGAAACAGATTTCATGTCGAAAAAAACATTCCGAAACCTATACGAACGCAGGGGGAGTGTATCGAGCACAGAAATGCTACCCAATACGTCCAACTCGTTTTTGACCAGCTGACCATGAGAAGACACGTTTAATATTGTAAAGAAGTCAGAATGTATGAAACACCGTTACACATCCCCGTTAATAATGCGATTTTACTTACATCCATAATAAAAGTCATGGATTTAGTCATTCATAAGACTCCAGTCTGGTTAAAGGGATAGTTCACCCAAAACTTACTCAACTTCATGGTATTCCAAAGTCATTTCCACAGAAGAAAAAATCATAAATAGGTTTTGAAGGACATGAGGGTGAATAAATTATGAGAGAATTTATCCCTAATAAATGTCTTCTGCAGTGAAACAATGGGTTTTTGTCAAAGCTAAATTAGCTAAACCTTAAAATACGTCATTGTGTTCCTATTATGTCATAAATACAGTCTTTTCTGCTGTTTGTTAAAGTGTTTCTATTGTTTTTAGGATGTTGTTCCACAGCTGTGGCTCCTAAGCAAACAGCGCATCTGGAAAACAGGTGAGATTTTCGCCTGAACCCTCTTACAAGTTTACTGTACAAATTATGTTAGTAACAACTCATATTCTTTATTATCTGTACATTTAATGTATGCTTCATTTGACAGAAACAGCAAAGTACATTCCAAACTCAGGTACTGAATCATGTACTGTCTTGTTTGACACAATAATTCATGTCATGCAATATAATATTAGTACAGTAATAATGTGCATCATTGTTTTCTACAGTGTGGAGATTGATCTGCAGTGCATCAGGTATAGCTGATTCACAACATATCTTACAATTTGACAAAGCAATGGAAATCATTTAATCATAATCATTTTGAGTAAAAAAGGTTTTCAATTTTGCCTTTGCATCTGTCCGATGACTCATCTGCCCTGTTAAGCCGACATCACATTGGACCCCATGACTAACCATCCATGGTTACAGCTGTCAGACGACAGGAAGAAGGTTCAGGAAGCTTTGAATGAAACTGAAGTGTCATTCAGTACTCAGCGCTTTGACAGCTGGCCTTGTGTTCTGGGCTGGGAGGGCTTCTCATCCGGTCGTCACTACTGGGAAGTGGACATTGCCAACAATGGCTACTGGCGTATCGGAGTGACCACCGCTTCCTCTAAAAGGCATGGTCGATTTTCAATGAACCCTTCTGAGGGCTACTGGACAATTTGGAGAAGCACAAGGCAGTTTTTTGCATGCACCAAACCAGAGACCCAGTTACCACTGACACTTGTGCCAAGAAAACTGGGAGTCTACCTGGATTATGAAGAAGGACAGGTGTCTTTCTACAATGTAGAGACACAGTCACATATATTTACATTCACTGCAAGTTTCAGTGAAAAGTTGTACCCGCTGTTTTCCCCACTGGATGGACGCACACTTATAACACTGACCATTCCAAATGCTGCGACAGCAATGTGGTAATAAATGACTTTTCTAAATTATTTAATCTTATTAATTTATTGCAGTATCCAACTATACTCCTAAGAATAAAGGTGCTATTTTCAATGCAAGAAGAATAATTTTTTCTTCCACAAAGAACAATTCAGTCAAAGTCTCTTTCTTATCTTTTTATAATCTGAAGAACCCCTTTTCGACACAAAGAACCTTTTGTGAAACAGAAAAGGTCTTCAAATGTTAAAGGTTCTTTATGAAACCATTTACAAATGGTTCTTCTATGGCATCGTGAAGCACCTTTATTTTTAATAGTGTAGGTGGCTGAGACCAGCTGGATTGGATTAGTGCAAAACAACCCACTCTGCTTGTGGATCTAAGGTTAAAAGACTGGAAAAGTGTAGAATATTTTTAAATTTGGAGTTTGGAAAAAAAATAGCTAAGCATTGAATCATGGGTTCAATTTCCAATACCGATCCTTAAATGCATAAAAACATAGGAAATATACATATATAAACACACAAAATATACATTGTCATGTATAATGTCATGTAAATATAGTTTGTGTCATAAGATATCCATCATGGTGTACATGTGAAATTGATATTGTTTACAACTCTTATAAGTGAATCACATCTAAAATACATATAAAAAATATGATAAAAATCTTGAAATATTGCTCATCTCTGTAGATACACACACATTTTTGGCATATCTTTACGTGACAAATGGAACCTTGAGTACCGACTGCAAATACCACTGATTACCACGAAGTAAAATACCATTTTAATTTATAAAACTATTTAATTCAAGGGCAGTGAAGGGTTTAAAAGAATAATATGTTGTTAGCCCACTTGTTACAATAGTTTAATTTTTTTTATTTATTATAGCACCCCCTAGCGTCAGAAGGTTCTGTGGGATTTTTATAATTCAAGGTCCAAAAGCAGTTCTCAATTTCCATTCTGGGGACCCACAATGCATTTTGTATGTTTCCCCTATCTGACAAATCCATTTTATTTTATCGATCCCCTAACAAGAAGGTGATGACTTGAATAAAATATGATAAAGGATACATAAATGTGCAGTGACCCTCGACCAGATTTGAGAACCAATGCTTGAACTACTAATGATCAATTATTTTAAAGATTGGCTACAAACTTCTCAGTAACCTTTACCATAACACCTTACGACATGTTATGTGATCATTCTATAAACATGAGCATGCAATGCGATCAAGTTTTTTTGTTGCTAATCTCTATTACCTGTACCATAACTGCCAAAAAGTAGTCAAACACACAATAAAAGTTTTTTAAAAGAATGTGTATTAAAAATATGTTTTTACAAAACACCATCCAGCCTAGCTACAAATATGAATAAATGCATGTGTATACAGTAATAAAGGATAAATGCAAAAATACCAACATAATAAAAGGGGAAAATGTTTAACCTGTAGAGTTGTTTCATCAAGGTTTACCAGGAGTCATTTAAACATGCCCTGAGTTTAACAGTTTCATTTACTCATTCAACCGATAACCGCCAACATAACAGTAAATACATGGCATGGTAAAACTGAGTGGCAGTCTTAAGTTCATCTACGAATCATATTTATATTCAAATTCATAACAACTGAGGAAGGAATAACTTCTTCAAATGGCCGGATGAAAACAGTTGCATCATAACAACATTTACCATCTAGCATTCAAGTGGAGCCATTTATAAAAACTGCACATTGCAGTGAATATGAACTTGAATAGGATGGAATGCAGTAATTCTTTTCCATTTCTTTAGCTTTCCCTGACATATAACCAGTTCAATATGGAATATTTTCGATGAAATGCAAGAGTACATTGCATTATCTTAATCTAATCCCTGACCAGGAAACCGCTCATTTGATAGTAAGTGACCTGCACTGACCTAACACAGGATAAAGCCCATCTAGCCGAGTACATACAGTAGACGGTTCTGTTTGTCTTACAGCAGTGCCACAGTGATAATATGGCCTGCAAGTCCATGAGTCAATATTGCTCCTCCAGAGCCAATATAACACTACACACACCCAGCGCTTCCTAACCTTATGCTTACACTGCTATTCTTTTCTTAAAGGTCCCAGTAAAAAAAACAAGATGATCTATGGCATGTAGGACATGTAGAGGTGTTCTACAATACAGGACACAAACTTGTGAAACAGTCATTTATGGAAAAACAAAGGCAAAGGAAACCATTGGAAAAAAGCAAAATTATTTTTCTGTGTCATCCTCTCTCTCTCTGCATCTTAATCCGAGTCACTCTTCTCTTCTTTCACCATCAGTTTTTTACCACGTTTTGGCTCAGGAGTCTGACCATCTTTTTCTTTCTTGCTTTTAGAAACCCTGTAAAAATGAAAGCATATAGTTCATGCAAAATTAGTCGAGTTGTCAGATCGTTTGTTGAATAGTGATGCCATGGCAGTTTTCACTGTCAAAACCTTGTTAAATCTTTTTGAAACTGAAAAGTTAGATGTGTAATATTAAAACTCACAATTTTTGACGGTAATTGTCAACGTCGGATGGAGGCACCACGTCGCTCAGTTCCAAACTATCGTTAATTTTTTTCAGCATCTCATATCTCTCTTTACCCCGCACCTGCATGAACAATAAGAACAGTCTGATTCATACAAGCTCATCCGTGTCTGTGACTACTTTTGATATTTTGCTTTTAATGAAATTCTTTCTCACAAATATTTTTATTTTAAGCTTAACAAGTGAAAGTTACATTTCGAAATAAACACAATTATAAGAATTTTTCAGGACTTTTAAATATTTTTTTGCTTATGCAAGCTCACCTGCAGCGTAAAGATCTCCTCATCACTGCTGTTACTCGGTTTTGCCTTCTTACTGCCCTCGGCTCGAGGATTTGATGAGGATGATTCTTTAAAGCCTGCAAAAAGTTCAGGATAACAGGTATTTCTGTAAAATCAGCCGTAAAGGTATTATGAAAAACACTAAACCCAAGCGTACACTAGAATACCACAGCGAGCAAGCACACGCGTGTACACTTACTGCGTTTGGTCGTAGAAGGAGTCTTGTCTGAAGTTTTGGCTTCCTGTTCTTTCCTAAAGTTGCCCTCCTCGGTTTTTCTGTCTCTGCCTGGACATGCACATACACGCACCTCAAAAGACCGACGACCCAGTAATTGCCCGCTGCGGGTTAAGAATAAAAGCACATTTGATGATCCACGCCATACAAACTGAAACACGCTAACATAGGGCTCAAACGTGCACAACTTACTCTTGGGTCTCCAATGTGATAATAGTGAGGATGGGTCGGCGGTTCATGCCCCCCATGCAGCTGCTGTTACACATAAAATTGTAAAGAATGGTAGTACACTCTGCACCCAACTGCACAAACCAAGCAGAAGACAGAAAAACATCAACATTTAGTTACATACACAAACATTACATAGAGCTATTGACACAAGAGTAAAACATTTTTTTTAAACAAAAATTCCTTTTATACATTTTTCTTATTAATCCACTCACTTCTAAGAGCTCAAAACATTGAGACTGACCTGTGGAGGTTCATAAGGCACCATAACACTGTGTCTGTAGGCGACATCATCTTGCTTGTAAACAGCGCGCATGTTTCCTTCCACTCGGATGAGGTGGGCAGGGGGAGCCAATCCTGATCAGAGCGCAAACAGATTTGTTAGCGACTTTTCAAACTTAATTTAATAACAACATGACTGAGACAGGTGAGAGATAGATGTTGTGTGTATTCATACCTTCAGTGTCAGGGGTCCTCTCATGGTGGGGGCATCGGCGGACCACCTCAGCCACATGCTCTGACTTCTTGTATATGGCTATGGCTCTGAGCACTGAGCCATGGGGAGGGGCAGTGTTCACCACCATCTGAACCGGACACGTCTTTGCCAGTTGACAAAAGAGCTTATTCAGTTCTAGAGAGTACTGCACTCAGATATAAAGGGGAAGAAAAGAGAAAAAGAAATGCTGCTTTAAAGGGGGGATGCAACGGTGTTTCATGCATTCTGACTGATTTACAATGTTAAACATAATGGCTTCTCATCCTTAACATGCTCAACTTGTCAAACAACGAGTTGGACTTATGACATGTGCTCTATACAATCTTCCAGCATTTGTATAGGTTTAGGGAAGTTTTTTTCGAACATGAAAATCCGTTTTGCAACAACTTTTCTTACTCCTTTATTGGACAATTCTCCCGGAAAAGCATGCATCAATTAAGGAGAGCGGGAGAAGGAGCATGCGCACACATCACTTTCACTTGTGTGCAGGAGAGAGAGCACTAAATGTACGAAGTTCAGCTGTGTTTGTTTGTTCACTGCATTTGATTGAAGAATGTTATATAAACTGTGGATATAACGCTTGATTTGTAGATCGTTTAAAACTGATAGATGGAGCGGTTCCATTGCTAAAAGATGCTGGACATGAACCGCACGCGGTAAGTGAAACTGATGTCTGTGTTTTGTAGGCAATAGTGATTGGTCGTTCATGAACGATTCCTTCTTTTTGAACGAATAATTAACATGACTCTGGAGTAATGAGTTGTCTCAGAGAGTGAGTAGTTATTTTTTTGTTGACAGAGCATGTGCAACATTATACTAGAAACAGAAATTATTAGTACAGTCTCCCGAGTCTTAGGGTCTGAGTTGTTCACTCTTTTACACCGGAAAGAGAAATTATTGGTTCGTCTCTCTAGTCATCGGGTTTGAGTCCTTTTGTTCTTTTACACCAGAAAGAGAAATGAAAATTTCTTCCAAGTCATGGGATCCGAGTCCTTTCGTTCCTTTGTCAAAAGGTAGCTCCGCAGGCAAACCTATATGCAGACTATACCGGAGTCTTCGGGTCAGAGACTTTAACATTATATGACCACTTCCCGGATCATCAGTCAGTGATGCATGTTGTATTATAGGTAGGAAATATTATAAAATGATCAAAAGATATGTGCAATAAACATCTTCTCTAAAACATACCGTTCTGTTATTTTTTCTGTCAGTATATTAATAAAGGTTTCTTGTGGATTTCTGCGTGTGTTTTTAATTTATCTTAATAAAAAACTCATTTGCGTAAGAACTGTGCTGGCAAAATATAAACAATAAGCAACACTAGTACAGTCAGTGTTTATGTCTAATGCATATATTACACAAGTGACCTCTATTATTAAATAATAGCACATTTAAATTATATCATTAGCCTATTATTATATACTTTGCTAAATGCATGAAACGTTTTAGTTGAAAAAAAAAAAACCTGTAAACCTTTACATACCTGAGTGACTCCAAACTGTTAATGAATGATAAATACATAATATTACAGAAATGCATCGAAAGCAAGATCTAAAAACTAACTACATGAATATTTATAAGGAATGTCAGGAAATAAGTAATTTTTGTATGTAATACATTATACACGCATCTGTCATATCACGTGACAAAAGAAAGAACGATACTAACCCGAAGACTCGGGAGAGGAACTAATAACTTCTGTTTCTGGTACAGTCTGCATAGACTGGGCTGCATTCAGCCCCGACAAAATGTTGCAAAACCTTTTCTAAATGAAAACGGTGGTGCGATTGAACACCCTGTTGTGATGACGCAAGAGTTGCAACTACGGCAGCTGAGAAGGCCATTCTTTGTGTTCTTTTTGAAGAATTTTCAGAGCCTGATGAAATTGGTATAAATACGTGTTTAATACTGCAAAATTCATGTCTTCTAATATCTTCAATTGATGCGTATACCGAACTGCAGCAGACACACGACTTAAGTAAACGACTTACTTGGACCCATTGTGCGAATTATCTCTTTAATACCGCGTGGGTTATAAACATGATGCTGCCGATTGGGCTGACACTTTTGACACGCCCGCCAAACAAGAGAAAACGTATCTAAACCCCTGGCTTTGTCTGAAATCGCATACTGTGACAGTACGTACTGAATTTGAATAAGTTCCTACCTATCGACCGTTAAAACAGTATGTTCTATATAGTATGAGTGGGAGTAGTATGAATACATTTCAGACATAGTGCATCTGCCATGTTTTATGGTCATGTGACCCATTTGCTCTTTGACCTATGATGCATTAACAATAACCTATACGTGAACGTCGATAAAAACATAATTTAGTCACGAGAAATTAATTTATTGGCACTTACATTAAAAACAGACGTCTGCCTTAAAGTTTTCCGCTTTATTTATTTTATTTACATTAAATTTGACAGTTGCTCAGCTCCCGTAGACCATTCGGGTATTTCAAGCCTACTGAGGTTTCGGACATACTATTCATGACTCATACTCATTTTCCCTACTATATAGTTTGGAAGTAGGCAATTTCGGAAGCAGCCACTGTCGCACAACGTTTCCAGGAAACGTGTCCTTCAACCCGGCAATCGTAGCAAAACGTTGCGCACCGGTTTAAGCATGAATGTGCCCCTAGCCTATGGGGTTGTCAGGTGACAAAAGAACGAACGACTCGGACCCGTGGACTCGGGCATGAAGTCTCTAGAGTTGAGCTATAATAATTTATGTCTCTTGTGCAGATTTTAGGAAATAATTAAATTACCGTTTCTCATAACTTGTCCCTAACTGCAATATAAGTTATTTCTTATTATAGATCTGATCAAAACTAGCATAAATAAACGTTATGGGGTAATCTGGCTATTAACATGCAACATTAATTTAAGATGAATGAAATGACTCGAAAAAAGATTTGTTCATTTTACTGAACGAGATTCAAATATCAAAATCACGAAAATGGTTCGAACTTCCCATCACTAGTAGGGCAATGGGTACGCACAAGCTTTAGTTCCGTGTCGTATGTTTTTGGAAATAATCGTACAGATGTATCGGTCTTTTATAAATGTGATCAAATTAAAGAGTCAAGACTATCGTTATTTGAAGGGTACAATACTATTCTGTAAATACTAAAGATTAACATGAGATTAGCAGAAACTACACCACTTTAAACATGTACAATTCTGGTCCAAAATGACTAATTTGATGCAATACAAACATAATCCTATAGATGTCAGCCTTTCTTAAAGGCTACAATCTGCTTCCCTTCTCTGCTACCATTATCTAGCAATGCACCTGATGTGATTTAATAACTTCAAGTCATCTTTATCGGTGCCACTCATATGTTTAATCAATGCATCACGCCTCCAACTCTTCTCATGCCAGGTGTGAATTATGTTACCAATGAGCTAAATTGTTAATCAATATTTGATTTCCAATTATTGACTCAATGAGCAAGTAGTTATATAATAAGTGGGTTAAAGTGCCCAGGACCCCCGACATAAAGTGGACGGGTCTTCTACATCCAGCCAGTTGTTCTTTAGCGTGAAAATTGTTTGTACCTTAATCTTTACTTACAGATATGTAACAAATTCACAAACTTCATCAATATACTTCAAAGCAGACTAGTCATGTTTGAATTGTTTTCTGAAATTAAAGCCAACAGGGATATACAAAAATGTATATTGTCTTGACCTGGAAATACTTAACACAAGTATTAATCAATGAAAATGAATAAAAAAATGAAACACACAAAATATTAAAAACAATATTTGCCTTTGTCTAAGCAAAAACTGATTCATTAAACAGGCAAAATTAAATTAAATAAAGATCAGCAAGTAATCAACTTAATCTATATAAGCCTGCAAAATTCAACAAAATTTAGAAACACATTATTTAATAAACTGTTCTTGCATTTGAGATTGTTTATTTCTTTTGATTTTTGTATCTGTCTTACCCTGTGGGTCGTATCCTCAAGCTGTTTCTCACAGGATCTGAATGACATCAGTTAGACTTTCTCTCACTATAACCATTCTTAAACTTTACTATCTGATCTAAACCTCTGAAGTCTTTTGTTATAGGACCCACTTCTCCCTCCAATGGCCGGGATGAAATTATTTGGATGCTAAATGTCTCATATAGACTGCACTTTCAGCTTTAGTACAACCGGACACACCCCTCCCCCACACCTCTGCCAGGACAAGTTCAGACATGCTCCAACTCCACAGATACCAGCTTGATAATACAAATCTAGCTGTTCAAGAAAAAACTAGAAATAAATGTACAAAGAGAAACACTGAGAATTAAGTAATTGCTGCAGTACACAATATTTCAGTAAAAGCTCCGATAAATATAATGGATCTACTATTACATCTGCTAAATATAGACACTTGCAAAGCCAATAACATGACTCATTATCATGCTTAAAAAAGCTTAGACTATGGATAAAGGTTAGAGCAACGCCTTTTTCCACATATATCTTTATAGTCATAACAGTGACGAACTGTTTAAGTATCCAACATAAAAATGACCTAAGCCAATGACACTTTCACAACTTTTCCAAACTAATAAACTGAGGTTTCTGTTTGCTACTTGTAACTATGAAGTTTAAATCTGTCAAAGCTTATTAGCTAAATGTTTCGCCGAAAAGGTAAAGTTTTAAAATTTCTACAACAAAAGCGCAACAGGAGAAGAAAAAGGAATTAGTGGGGGGTTGGTGACGGCGGGGCGGCACTTTCTTAACCTCGTCGTTGCCGGAAAACTTTTCACCGCTTCATATCAGAACATGTCCATTCATGTCGAAGCTTTACGAAACTGGTAAATTCAATTTCATATTTGCTTCAAATGTTAGATGGGCAAGCCGAATGACTCCAACAGTTCTCTTGAACTGGAGTTGTGAACGTACAATAGATGGGAGATCTGAAGCATTACTCAGAAGATGAACAAATGCAGAGGTGGGAAAAGGAGAATGAATGAAGTCTCGTGGTATCCTGGCAACATTCCGATTCAGCGCCCAGCAGGAAGAATTAACATGCTCAGGTACACCATTAATGCCCGTATTCGGGCAACTTCATCTCTCTTTTTTTTCTCATATATACATATTCGTTTGAGACATTTCCAGATATATTATTGCTGATTATATCTTAAGTCTAAAGTCAAACCAGAAAATGTGATGTCCGTATAAAGTGAGACTGATGTATAATGGCAGTGATCAAACGCATTCAAACGATATTGTATTTCTTAATAACAGTACTATGCGTATGAGTGCCTGTGTGTCTGTATGAGTGAGAATGTGAGACTGCATGGTTTTTTATACTCACTGTGCAGGTGACAGATTTGGCAGTGCCTGATTGTGGGAACGCCAGCCTGAAACCGTGCTCCCCAGGATAGTCAGTGGATACCGGGACAGTGGAGGTTGGTGGGGAGGTGGACGGCTGTGGTTGTTCGGTCGGCACGTTATCGAAAAAATTCCGATCGAATGAGCTCTGAAGGTACTGCTTACAGAAACACAAGAAAAACATATTACACAATGTTTGTTACAATAAAAGCATGGAGTATGTGTGTTGTTGTGTGCATATGACATGATACCTCATCACAGTTTATAGATGTATCCCAAAAAACAGACGCTGGTGTTTCGATAGCTTCTGACCTGTGACAAATTAGGAAAGAAAAGAGAGGATGCTTAACATTTAAACCTTACACACAACGTACACATTAGAGTACTGATGTCCAATGAAATTTCAATAGATGTGGGCCTTATCCAAACAAACAAAAATAAATGAATGAATGGCAAATATCCTTTAAAAATCCGTTCCCACAGGGTGTACAGTGGTGACAGGAACCTGGCAGAAAACTGCCTCCATCCATATAAGACCGAGAACATGGTCGATTTCAAGACAAATAAGAGGTGATAAGCGTCCTGAGCAGGTGCTGTAAACTTACATGAGGTTCTGGGTCCAGAGCTCAGCAAAATCTTGGCTTTCCGTATTTTCCGCCATGGCCTTTCGCGTTCGTACGATTACAAACAAGAAACAAAACTTTAGTCAGCTAAACACAAAAGAAGAAAATACGGTATTACGGTGGACGCCTCAATTTTGATGGCAATTTGTTTCGACTGATGTAACGTTGGCCGCGCAATTTATTAACTGACTAAATAACTAAACCCACGTTTATCTATTCTATGGCAAACAGGTCGAACAGTATGCATGTACATTGATGTCAACTCGATTACAGATTTCGTTAAAGTAAACTCGCGATTATACTGCTTGGCTAGCTTGTTAGCAAGCTAATTTAGTTTATTGGCTAACCATAGGCGTTAGTTCCGATAACGTGAACAAATATTCTTGTTTAGAGCTTATTATAAAGACAGATGTCTAATGCACAATAACACCTTAAAATAAAAACGTTAAAATTCCATTTCCACAGCTAGCTAGCTAGCAAACTGGTTCCCCGGAAGGTGACGTTCCAATAACGTTTACGTTAACGTTACGTTAATGCACCGCTCCTTTTAATTCATTAGCTTTACACTTAAAATATAACAATGTGAATAGTTTGAACATGCACTTTCTATGCTGGCAACATCAGGCCGTTAAATGCGAGTATTGCAGACATTAAATACTGCTGTACATCAAATATGAACGTAAATACACAAACTGCATCGAAGCGAAGCAAACGCTCTTTTCGGCTTTTACGAATGATCATATCATAAGATACGTGTTTTCCGTTTACCTTACTGTTAACTAATTTACTCTCCTCCTCTCCCCAGCCGATTGTCTTGTTGCTTCTGTACGACTCCTGCCGCGATATTTTTGAGTTAACGTTACCAGCACCGACCAAAACAACACGACGGAAAAGTTAATTTCCTGCCTAAAAACAGAAAAGCAAACTCCACGCGTTAGTGGGGATTCCCCTACAGGAGGAGCCTGTCTGCGTCAGCGTCACGTGACTATCAGCCATAAAATAAAATATAACACGCCGAAAATTAACGATTGCTGTAAACATTAGGATTTTTCTTGGGTTGTCTTAGTTTTCATGTATTCTGTTGGGCATATACGAATATTGAATATGACTTATGAAAAGGCTGAGCGACGAACGAGGAACTTGTTTTGAAGAGTTTTTATTTCTCTGTGTTCTATTTCGCTACAGGTAGCACGCTCGACACACTTTGAAGATGTAGTCTTTAGCAAAACTCTTTGATGCATATTATATTTGATGCATATTTCGTAAAATAAATAACGTTATATTACTTCGTGGCAGAAAATGAATGTGATGAGGCGGAAGGAGATAGCTCGCGCAGTTATAATGCAGGCAGAGGGGTGATTTATTTTGAACAGCAGGACAAGGTGGCAAGCATCAAAACAATCTAAATATCACAGAGGGAAAGCAATAGCCAACCAGATAAACATATTTGTTTAAGATAAATAAAACTCAAGAAATTATGATAACAATAGTAACGGTTGTCAGAGACGCCGAATTTCTGTGATCGCTATCCATGTTGAGTTATAACGCCAGTCGCATTGTCAGTTTAGAGTGTCAGTTTAGTCCCCACATCATTCTCATAATTTCACATTTACAACAACACTCAGAGTGAAAGTGGTGTTATGATGACATGGAAGTTCAGAAATATACTATGATCAGATTTGCACACATATGTTATCTTGGAGTTTACATTATTTTCCATGTCGTTACAGTATGATAACAGAACACAAGCACTGTGCACATATTTCAAAATAAATGGCAGACAGATGTAATTTTGGCCCACAGGTCAAACCAAACAAAGTGTGAAGGAGCCACCACAAAAAAATAGAACATGAAATAAAAGTTTTTTTCTGCCCTTATATTACATTAAAGAAATGAAACCATCAGCAAAGGTAGGTTGCACTTATTTTATATTTACTGTTTTCTTTTAAAACTGCTTTTTGTATTGTATCTGAATCCCCAATGCTCATGGAAACAGTTATCCTAATAGAAAAATGTTTTTTTCACTCAGGAATCCTTTCACTTAGGAATCTTATCAAGTAGACTAACCATTTCAAGTAAAAAATTTATTATTCTATGTCTAGAGGTAGTCTTATTGAATGTCCTGGATTATTCGGAAAGATTTGTGTGGTAGTGATTAGTGAAATAAGAAAAGAGAAATGAACAAAAACCAGCAGAAATATTCACATATAACGTATAATGCATAGCCAACATTGTCAACATATAGACAAGTTTACGTCCTCATATTTTTTGACTATGAAAATGTTGTGTGTGAGAAAAAGGAGACACTGCCCTTTTTTAATTCATTTATCAATCCAGTAATTAAATATTATGGTGTTCGAGTTTTACTTTTGTAGTTTAAAACATTGTCACAAAGGTTTTTTTCTTTGTGTGATATAATTAGTTTTGTTGAAATATTTAATGCACGAAAGAAAACAAAATGTAGGGTCCTCTTGCAGCACATGTATGTGTGAGAGAAATGTCTAGAACAGTAGAACTAGAAATCACTTGATTTTAAAAGATCGTCTCTGTTAGAATGAAAATGTGGTAATAATGCAAAATTCACAACATTAATGTCGAATTTACTTTATTTTGTTTATAGTGAATGTCTAATTTCAAGTGCTGTAAAATAAAATCAGCACATAAACCCTGACACGTGGAGCATTTCTTTTGGCTTTCTGCCCTTTTGTCAACCTCTTATTCCGGTTTTGTACATAAAAGACATTTGGAAATCGTAGAAAATCTATTAATCTATAATATACTGATAATTCTTTGGGTGAACATGTTTTGGGTTGTAATTCATAGGCTATATTTGTAATTTATAACTCCGTATGTTTGTTGCAGTATATTTGGTGAAAATTAAACCTAGCTTGTTTGTATTAGCTATTAGTGCAATTCACTATATTTGAGGAAATAGACACTCGATAATGTTTATATTAGACGTATAAATCCAAAATTCTCAATCATGGTTTGAAAAAAAACAGACACTTGATGGCATGTTAGCATTTCCTCATTATTTTTCTCTTCTAATGTGTAGCTCCGACTCGCAAGTGTAACATTTAGTTTATTACTTAAAACCTAGAATTCTGTTAAATTATAAGGGAAAATAATGTATATATAATATATTAAAAACATAAGTCAAATAAAGGAGAAATGCATATCTTCGGCATACTCTTAAAATGGCTAATTCTGATCTAAGACGTCCCTGGATAACAAAAATGACCCAAATTGCATTTAAAATCATACATTTATAAGAAGGCGATTTACAGAATTGTTTTTAATCCTGATATTTTAGAGATAGTTCTGAGATTCAGCTTTGTGTCTGTTCGTGTCTCATCACAGTTCCTTTCAAGCACATGTTTCTTAGCATTTAGCTGCCAGGCACCTCTGCACAGGATAACTATGTAAGAACAAGAGTACATTCGAAAATCGTCGAAATTGCGTATTTCGAATTGTCAATATGAAAAATGTAACCGATTTGGTGATATGAGCACATTTATGTAGAACTCCTACAGGTCGACTACCTTGTCACCCACCTGCTGTCAAAGTTTGGAGCTTCAGTCCCATAACTCGGAATAAACATCTCAAATCCTGAATATGAAGTCGAAGGATAGGTGGGTTCCATTCCAAAAATTTGCCGTCCATGAACAATACGCGAATATTGTTAAAATGTATCGGTTCGAGACAGAAAAGGCGGCTACATGCATACGTTATGTGAACTTATCAAATAAGAACCAAAAACGTCATTAAGGGGGGGAAGAGGGACAACCAATAGGTTTCGTACGCCATTTTAAATATGTGGACGAAATGTAGAGCCCCTAGAATACCCAGGAATATATTTCGCCCCTTCAACAAATGTATACAACTTGAAATGAACTACTGTCGTCTGAAATACTGATCAATAATAAAATAAAATATGTAAAGACAGAAATAAACACCCATGTTAGAACTATCACTTACCTGATTTACAGGAGGATAAAACTTGGCAAAAGATCGCTCAAAAACAACAAACAAACCATCGATACCCAGTGATGTGGTACTTTCCTGCCAAGAAACGAAGAGTCAGACCCATTCATTGGTTGCCACAGATGTACTTTCACTTTAACACAAGTGATTTTAAAACAAATTACTAAAACCATAAGTAATTATAACAAGAGTTTGTTTTTGTTTTGTTGTCGAAAGATGTAATTTTCTAGTTTCTCTATAGCCGAATCATCTTCATGAGTCATGATAGGCTAGTCCCTCTCTCTCTCCCTCCCTTCTTCTCTCTCTCATACCGGCTTAAACTGCATTGTCAACTTCCGCCCTGCCTGTTGGCCTGCATACAAAACCTCCCGGCCATTTTAGTGTCCGATTCTTCTTTTAATTCTCATATAAAAAAAATACTGAGACCAAAAAGTGTCCCTAAGCATTTCTGCCGTGTAGCATTTAGATCTCACATTTTGTAACTCTCGTCTTCGAATGAATCTTCCCGCCTGTTTAGTCACATGTTACCTCTCACGTCACTGTCCTAATTTAACTAACTGACCTCGCATCACACTGTACACACTACATTAGGCACACAGAGAACAAACACAACACGCAAAGTGATCTGACAACTAACTGTCTTTCACAGCTGAAGAGGTTCTAAGCAGTTTCACTTTTGATTTTTCTTGACTTTGCGTTGACTAACTCGTGTATTGAGCAGAGCTATTGTGGTTTTTTTGCAGATTATAGGGAAATAATGACTGAACGGCTGATGTCAGTTAAGGGTGACGCAAGAAGCCAAAATTATTAGACAGATATCATACAGAGGTTACTTCATTATGACCACGGACCAAAGGAATCATTGTTATTCCCTGAGCACACACACAAAGTTAACAGAGGAAGTGAATGAGCTCAATGTACTTTACAGCCTTTTTTTTAAGAATCTTGGTTTTTGTCATCTTCAACATGTGTGATTTAAAGGTCATTTTAATTGTAAATTTGGTTTGAGTTGGTGACTGTTTGAAATAGAGAGCAGTTTGAGGAAAAGAGCTGACGCCAACATGTGGGCGGGCCGGAGGTGAATCAACAGCTATATTTGTTTTCTCTGTCTTACAGGCACACACAAACACACACACCTCATTCTCGCTCTTTTACACAAACATACTGGTGCATTTTTGTAATTGTAACATATCTTAGTTTTGAATCCAAGTTTTAATCCAATTTCTCTCACATTCTCTTTCATAAAAATGCACCAGATACTGTAAGTAGCCTACCCTAAAACTCAAGACCAGTACAATGCATATTATTATATGCCATAATGTATGCAAATCACTTTCCATAAACACATTTTCAAAGATTTGACTGAACTGCTATCACAAGTGTTACCCACAATTAGCAAACACTCAAAAAGTGCAATAATTAAAAATAAGGAGTGTTATTGAAAGAGAGACACATCGGCTCAGCCCCACACAACCTCTTTCACAGCTTAGAGCTTGAGCCTCTTTTATAAACCATTTGGAAGACATCGATGGTTAACCACATTTTCTATGGTACTTTCCCCACAGTTACACTTGCTAGGGGGAAATCATACCTTGCCAAAGCATTCTCATGACAATGCGTTTTTGTATGACTTACAAAGCCCTAAATGGGTTAGCCCCTACGTATACTTCCAAACAAGCAATTTCAACGTAATTTCAATGTCTCGGTTAAGCAGACCATATAGTCCGGATATGATTAACCCAGTTCTAGCCCAAATAACCTTGAATTTGGTTACATGTCGTTTTTTCCTTAAACTTATTCCATCATGTAAACACAAACCAACAGTGTCTGAGGCGATTGGTTTAATTATTTTTTTCTCTAAAAGACGTCCAATAGCTGTCCAAACACAGCCCAGACGTCAAGGCAAAATTTTAAGACTAGTCATTAATTAGACGGCTATTGAACGACTACATGTAAACGTCTAATAGACTGTGAATATAGGCTTAAACAAGACTAAATTTGGGATGTCAGTGAAAATCTAATAGACATCTAACCATAACCTACTAATAGACATCTAATAAACGGCTACGTCATCAAATAGAAAATGAAAATAAGGCTGTGGTGGAGTAGGCGGGGCGAGACCGTGAGTCGAGGCCTCGTATCACGAAGGAGATCGGGAGCATAAGAGAACGAGCGACCGAACCGTCACTGAGAGAGGACCGGGCCCGAACATGTTTGTATTTATATTTATGTTTGTGTTGCCGGCAGTCGTCCGTGAGGGGCTGCCGGCTGTTTATTTACTTTGTTATGGTTTGATTAAATGTTTAAATGTCTGCCGGTTCCCGCCTCCTTCCTTCCTTTTATTGAACTTTCTACAGTGGTGCCGAAACCCGGGAGGAAGGAGAGACATGCTGTCGGAGAGTCCTTGCCGCCGAGTGGCCTCGCGGTGCCGGAGAGTTCGGGCAGCGCGGACGAAAGGTGTCCGCCAGTGGCTGCCCGAAGCGGTGGTTCTGGAGAAGAGGAGGAGCCATTGTGGGCCGCGGGAGCTTCGGTGGGACGGCGACCTTTGCTGCCGGGCCCCTGGGTCAAGGTGGGGTGGCTATCGTCCAAGCGGAAGCGGGAGAGTTGCCACCGTCCGCCAGAGGCCGGAGCCTGCGTCCGTCTGCCCAAGGGTGAGGAGCAGGCGGCGGAAGCGCCAAGGACGGCCACCGCCTGCCAGAAGCCGGAGCCTGCGTCCGTCCACCCAAGGGGGAGGAGCAGGGGACGGGGAACTCGCCCGACTTCCCAGCCGCCAGGGGGCGGACGGTCGAGCCGTCCACCGAGTGCCCAGGGCCACCGCAAGGCACCGCGAAGGAGAGAACCCCGGCTGGTTGAGGACCGAGCGACAGCATGTCGGGGAACCGGACTATTTTTTATTTATTTTTTCTCTTCCCCCTCTCTCTTTCCGGTCGCTCCGAGGGCTCCCGTCTCCGTTGTCTCGTCTCATCGCTACATACCCCCAGGGGAAAGGTACTCCGAGACTGGGAGACCCCTCCCAAAGAAGGGGGAGGGAGCAAGCACAGTCTCGGGGGTACCCCTCGGCCTGTGTGGGGCGATGGGGGTATGTGGGGGAGTAGGCGGGGCGAGACCATGAGTCGAGGTCTCGTATCACGAAAGAGATCGGGAGCATAATAGAACGAGCGACCGGACCGTCACTGAGAGAGGACCGGGCCCGAACATGTTTGTATTTATATTTATGTTTGTGTTGCCGGCAGTCGTCCGTGAGGGGCTGCCGGCTGTTTATTTACTTTGTTATGGTTTGATTAAATGTTTAAATGTCTGCCGGATCCCGCCTCCTTCCTTCCTTTTATTGAACTTTCTACAAAGGCTAAAGATTTATTTTTATTATTAAAACAACTTAAAACTTTGTTATTCATACAATATAGTTGCAGAAAATATGATTGATTATAATAATTATATAAATATGGAAAATTGCCCAAAAGCAACTTAAGAAAAAAAATATAAAGAATGACAAAATAAAAAATGTAATAACTTAGCCCTTTTCTAAAATAATAAATATAATACAAATCCATAGCGAAATTAAAAGGTTAACCCTTTTGTTGGTTTACTTATTCAAACAACCAACAGTGAACTTTAAAGGGGTCAAATGGCGGAAATACGTGTTTTTCTGTGTCTTTGGTGTGTGATAAGTTGCCCATGCATGTATTAGACACGTAAAA
Organism: Triplophysa siluroides; assembly: GCA_006030095.1. Taxonomy (NCBI): domain Eukaryota; kingdom Metazoa; phylum Chordata; class Actinopteri; order Cypriniformes; family Nemacheilidae; genus Triplophysa; species Triplophysa siluroides. The sequence continues at coordinate 4,958,279 of VCII01000101.1, read as the reverse complement.
TTGCTAAAATTAAAGTGTCGGAACAAAAGAAGCATTCTAGCTAAAAGCGAATACGAACCCAGACCTGCCTGAAACGCCTCGTGTAACCACACCCCGGCGAATGTACGTCACTTCGTAACATGATTTGACTAAGGACCGCCCAAATCTAAACGCAACTAAAGTGGGCGTACTTGTAAATCTTATTATATCGTAGCCGCCGCAGCAATGCCGCGGAGACGCCGTGTGTTTCGTTGCGAAAAGAAAGACTCTTTGTTTGCCCTGCCAAAAGATGAGACAACTAAAAACGAATGCTAACATTTTATTTACAACAGTTTTCCAGAAAAGAACAATCCGAATGTTCAAGTTTGTGCAGCGCATTTATCCGACGATTGCTTCATGAGCGTAGGAGAGAGATTAAGACCGGCTATGCACGAAAGCTTTGGTTAAAAAGCGGGGCCGTTCCAACCATTAAAACTTTGCTGGCGCTTCAGATTCGCAGCCTGTAAGTATATTTTCTTTGTAAAAGACTTTGTTACTGACTAACGCGAGTTGAGTTTGTCGTGTGTTTGTGATCTGCAAATGCAGACACGCGCGTAACGCGAAAAAGACAACTTAAATCCTAATAATCAGTAATAATGTTCCAACTAGAGGCAACTAGTCGTGTTTAATGTCTTTTTATATTTAGTATTTATTTTGGGTTTATCGTCTTTGTTGAGTCGCTACGATACGTGGCGTAACACTGGTTGATCAAGAAGGCTCAAAGCGCTCGGGTTATTTATTATGTAACCATTCTCTGCTGTAATGCGAACTTTTTTCTATCTCACACAAACTCTGTATGATGTACATGGTTGTTTGTTTATAGTCTTTATAACGTCGTATATAAAAGGGAAAACAGTTAGCTATAGTTTTAAACTATTTAACACAGATTTTTTAATAAAACCTTACCAATCCTTTACATCCTGCTTGAGTCGCGCTGGCAAAGTTGATGTATCGGCTTGATCATCTTCATTTACCGTATCAGATTCGGGCTCTAATTGATATAATGGAGTACCGATGACATTTTACCACCTGTCAGGAGACTGCGTGGAAACGTGATGTTCCGAATATGGTAAGAGGCGTTACATTTCCGTTAAACGCTTGCAGTATTCGACCAATCACTACGCACTGGTTAACTGGCCAATCATAGCACACCTCGCTTTTCAGAGAGGCGGGGCAAAGAGGAGAAACAAACATGCACAGTATGTGGAAAATACAGCGTTTTTGAACCTTAAGTCGTGTATACACATTGCATTTCATCTAAAACGGACGATAATATTCGTTTCGCCCTGTCATATCAGCCCTTTAAGGAAAATATGAATAGTTGGTTTTATTTCTTCATCCCCTCCCATCTTCTCCCTTGTGCTTGCTAGGAAGTTGATCATCACATTATCTGCCAAATAAAAAAGAAATAAAAACATACATGAGAAAAGATTTTTTCGTGTAACAGTATAGGCCACGTTGTAGTTAGCTGTAAGTGCTCCCGTAGGCTACTGTAACACCAGTGTTTCTTTCTTTCTGCCCTGAAACGGTGCCCTTTGTACATTTTTCTAAATTCAAGAGTGGAAACATGATTCATGTGGAACATTTTATAATTTGTTATAAAATCCACAAATATTTTGCACTCTTTAGGTAAAGGAAAGATTGTGATGTCAAATTTTCTCTCTAATTTATTTTGTATTCGACAGATTCTGTGATGACACATTTTCTGACGGCAACAGAGTTTGACCTCATGAATGCAAAAGGAGGGCATTTTAAACAAGCACCAGAGAGAGCAGGAGGGTGGTAAGTAAAACAGAAAATTAATTCCCTGGAAAATGTCAATATCTTTTTTTCTCAGTTTTTTTATTGATATTTCACAGTTTTACAGAGTAAAGCTTATGACAAATACCATCAAATAAACATATTACTCCCCCACCCCTTACCCCGGCTCCAACAGAGACCCCCATCCGTGAACAGGTGTTGTACCGGTAATAATAAGGCACAAATACATCACATTACAACCCATCAAACTCTTTAAGATCTCAAAACTCTGGACTTTTAAAAACACCTAGAATAAATACACCAAATGGGGTAGAGCTTTCTCAAAAGTAGCACCTAAACTCTGGAATAGCCTTCTCGATACTATTCAAGGGTCAGACACACTCTACTCATTTAAATCTAGATTAAAGACTGTTCAGCCAAGATTTCACCTTATGCATAATATGCTAAATAGGGAGACTGCATTTATTAGATATTTGCCCGGTTTCACAGACAAGGCTCAAGGCTAATCCCAGACTAAATGAATGTTTTAACAATCTTAACTGAAAATAACTCACCTCAAAACATAAAGTATTTCAGCGCCATCGTTTTGTATCAAGATGCAGACCAGTAACGTTTTTTACTAGGGCATTTTTACAAAAATAGCTTAAATATCCTAATTTAACTAAGGGTTAGTCCAGGCTTAAACTAAGCCCTGTCTGTGAAACCGGGCCATAATTTACTAGAATGATCTTGCTTGTTTTATAAACACCCTGCACTATGCTGTGTCTTACCTTCTTTGTGTTTTTCTTATTTTCTCCTGTTGAGCGGCTTTGTAACATTGCACATTGTGAAAAGCGCTAAATAAATAAATCAAATTGAATAGAATTTTTGTTGAACTTATTAAAAACGTGTCAGCCAGATCAGGTGCATTTAACTGTTGATCTCCTTGTCTGCCTAAATATATATAAGGTCATATTTTGTCTCAATAATGCCAAATTATGGTAAAAGAATAGTGCAGATTTTTTACTTTTTAAAGGCTTCATGAATTGACTTTCCCTCTGGATCTCCGTTTTAAGAAATGTAGATGTGCAATAAGCAAATAGAAACAGCAGCATGTATTAAAATGTGCTTTATATTTAGTTTTTCGACTGCTAGATACCATTTATATTTTACATACGTAGATCACAACTCATATATATAACACTTAAAGGAACAATTTTTTTTAGTTTTTACTAGTTATTACTAGCTCTGTTTAACAGAATTTCATAATAAAATTAACCTATTAAGAGCAATTTTGTGAAATTCAGTTTGTTGGCTAAACATTGCATTTACAATTTTAAAATCATATGAAAATATAATTTTCCTGTGGTAGCTTGAATAATGGAAGTGCATACATGATGTAAATTAGAGACCGCCCTGAGTGGGAGGTCTGTTAAAAAACGTGACAACTGAATATTCTGTTTCGTTTCTAGTTTAGTTATTTAAAATAGATTAGTTTTGTCATTTCCTGGTGGTGTTGTGATGCTACTAACATTGGCACTGGTACTTTCAAATAAATAAAAAATGAGCATTCAGACACACCCCACTGTAATATTTAGGTAAATAGCATGTACCCTGTTAAAAAGGGAGGTCTAGCAGAGAATAAAACGTGCTTGTGACAGTAATACAGTCATGTGTTCTAAATCATAACACTTTGATGCCAAGCTATGTGTGCTGTGTTGCTTTGAGCTTTCCATCACATGGATGGATCTTGTCTTGTGCCCAATGTCTTTTGCAAGTTGATCAATGAAGATGATAGCTATTTGCTGTGCTGATAAAATCTCTGCCCTGATTGGCAGTGGGAGAGGTAGGTGTGGCGAGGGGTTGGTTGAGAAGAGCTCTGAAATGTAGCCTGTTCAATAAAGAAAACAGAAAGATACCTCATAAAATAAAACTTTAAGGTAGACCGATATCTTTTACACACATAATGCAATCAAACAATATATATATACACATACATATACAGATGCAGACAAAATTAAGAGACAACTTAATTGTTTTCTGAATTTACTATTTATAGATACATTATTAAATAAAAATATTTTTTATTCATTCTGTGAACTAGTGACAACATTTCTCCTAAATTCTAAATAAAAATTATGTTTTTTTATTTGCATTTATTTGGGACAAACTGGTCAACAAAAAAATATGCAATATTTGCAGATCTTGGAAACTGCAAAGAAAACAAGTTCATATTCATGTTTTAACTACACAATACTAACGTTTTACATGTATTTTAGAATTAGTTCAAAAATCTTTATATAATGAAATTTTCACAACTTTAATGCATCTAGACAAGCTCTCAGTCTTTTACATTGCTGTTGGGTGACTTTGTGTCATACCTGCGATTTGTTAAAATACAGACACTGGACTGGAATTGCCAAAAAACAAATGCTGATTAAAAACAAATCTGGTGTGGTCTCTTAGTTCTGAGAAAACGTACTGCATGTGCTTGTTGTGTGGGTGTACTGTGAGTGAATGCGCCTGGAGAAGCTGGCCTTGGTGGGTGTGCATATGGTAAGCCAGACTGCCCAAAAACAAAAAAGAAATAGTCAATCACAAATGGCTTCACACCAGTATCACAGCAAAAGTACTATTAAGTCCAAGGATTAGCAAGAGTATCAGAATTCTGTTTTTCAAGAATTAAAATGAATTATATATATACGGTGGCAAGAAAAAGCATATGAACCTTTTGGAATTTCATGGTTTTCTGAATACATTTTTCATAAAATGTGATCTGATTTTCATCTAAGTCAAGGGTATTGACAAACATAATGCGTCTAAAAATAATAACACAAAAAAATCTGATCTTTCATGTCTTTATTGAACACACTCATTCAACATGGCAGTGGAAAATGTAAGTGAACCCTTAGAATTGATAACTGGTCGACCTTCCCTTGGCAGCAATAACCTCAACCAGGCGCTTCCTGTAGCTATGAATTAGACCTGCACATCATTGAGGAATTTTAGCCCATTCTTCCTGGCAGAACTGCTTTAGCTCTGACATATTCTTTGGACGTGTATGGCCCTCTTCAAGTCAATCCATAGCATCTCTATTGGGTTGAGGTCTGGGCTCTGACTTGGCCATCCAAATGGCGGATTTTGTTTTTCTGAAGCCATTCTGTTGTGGACTTGCTCTGGTGTTTTGGGTCGTTGTCCTGTTGCATCACCCACCTTCTACACAGTTACAGCTGACGTACAGACATTCTCACATTATCCTGAAGAATTGTCTGATATACTTGGGAATTAATCTTCCCCTCAACGATTCCAAGCTGGCCAGGCCCTGATGCAGCAGCAGGCCCAAATCATGATGTTTCCTCCACTATACTTTACAGTTGGGATGATGTTTTCATGATGATATGTAGTGCCCTCAGCCAGATGTAGTGCTGTGTGTTTTTTGTCCAAATCGTTAAACATAGTTTCATCAGTCCACAAAACATTTAGCCAATACCCCGTTGGAGTGTCAATGTGCTCTTTTGCAAACTTCAAGCGTGCAGCAGTGTTCTTTTTAGTAAGCAGGAGCTTCCTTCGGGGAAACATGCAGTGAATACCCTGCTTGTTGGGTGTTTTACGTATTGTAGACGCATGAACAGAGATGTTAGAAAGTTCCAATTATGCCTTCAAATCTTTGGCTGTCATTCGGGGTTGTTTCTTTACCTCATTGATGAGTCTTCCCTTGGTGATATTTTGACTGGGCACCCAGTTCTTGTTAGAGTAGCAACAGTCCCAAAGTGTCTCCATTTGTAGATTGTTTGTCTAACTGTAGACTGGTGAATTTGTTAAGTCTTTGAAATAACTTTGTAACCCTTGCCAGCTTTATGTAAATCAACAATTCTTGATCGTAGATCCTCTGCAAGCTCTTTGTGGTGAGGCATGGCTCACAAACTCCAAAAGTTGAGAGGGGTTTTTATCAGTCAAAGTATCTGTAGTCCACACTAGTGTCAGGCGATATTCTCTATAGTCAGATCGTTCTATCGCCAGCCTGTGGATCACCGATACACGATAGTATCGAGGGGGGGGCAATTACGCATTTATATATGACAAGCTGGATTTGTGGACAAAACAGAAGCTAACATGTATAGAAAATGCTCATGTGTGACTGAAATTATCATTCTATCAGAGTTTAAGTTCAGTGAAGTTGGCAACATTGTTACTTACCACGAGAGAAAGTAAACTATTGCTATAAATAAGTCAATATCATTAATCCAAATGCGTCATGATGCCCGCATGCGCTGTTATTACTTGATTGCCAAACGGGAAGAACTCATGCGCTGGTTTTAAACCCTCACGTGCATAGCACTTCCTGCGAGGAAAAGCGCGTATCACAAGCTCTCTTGTGCGCTAAAACTCAAAGCCCGCACATTAAAAACTCTCTGGTGCGAGGAAAAGCCCGAGCGCCCATCACAAGCTCTTTCGTGTGCTGAAAACTCAAAACCCGCACATTATAAACTCTCTCTGGCGCAAGGAAAAGCCAGAGATAAAACTTTCTCTGGCGCATCACTAGCTCTCTCGTGCGCTGAAAACTCAAAGCTTGCACATTATAAACTCTCTGTTAGCTTTTTGGAGGTCATTAACTCAAGGGTTCACATACTTTTTCGACAAGCACTTTGAGGTTTTTTTGGTTGTTCTCAATAAAGACATGAAAGATAAAAAATGTTGTGTTATTATTTTAGACACATTATGTTTGTCAATACTCTTGACTTAGATGAAGATCAGATCACATTTTATGATAAATTTATTCAGAAAACCATGAAATTCCAAAAGGTTCACATACTTTTTCTTGCCACTGTATATACAGTATATATATATATATATATATATATAATATTTGTGAAAACACACCAGGATCAATCAGAAGAAGATTTTGGCTCTAACCTTGCCAGGAGGGATCTGGACAGCAATGGAAGGAGTGGGCAGCAAACCGGCAGCACTGACATGTAGAGCCTGGGGATGCATGGGCCTCAGAGGACTCTGAATATTACATTAGCAAATACATTCACACAGAGACAAGGGGCATGTGCGGACCATTCAAACCACTTTCTGTTTCTAGCTGATCACAGTGTATTTTTATGAAGTCCTACTTACAGAGTCTGTGAAGCCGGACTGCTGGTTTGCATGTTCCAGCTGTTTCTGCAGAGGGATCCCAGCGCTGGGAATATATCCTGCAGAGGATGACAGGAGTTAGAAAAGCATTAAAGCAGATGAGCAAAGAGTTGGAAGAGAGTAAGAGTGAAAAGGAAACGTTGACCAAAAATATGGATGAGAATTTAATACAGATGTAATAAAATACTTGTTTTAAAATCTAGAGTCTAATATCTTTATCTAGCGCCAAACGCGCTTCATTTGAACCCTTTCCGCTCCGCACGAGCTGCTTCTCTCCCGCCAAAGACGCGCAGTATGAAAACCAGCAGATACGTCTTAACAACAGTAGTGCAGACGCAAAGCAGGTAAATTGACACACAACAGTAAATAAAATGCAGCAATTTTAAAGTATTTGTATCTGTTTGCTGTATCTCCAACCATTCGACCAGATTTGTGATATTTTATGAACCATAACGTTTTTATCTAGCCTACATTTAGCATTATTGATCAGCATGCAAACTTATAATTATAACAACATTTGTGACCCTGTGGAAACCCAGGATAAAGACTCATAATCTAGCATTAATTTCAATCTTTAAAATGGCTTTATTCAGTAAATATTGGAGATTTTGTTGTTATATATTATCACAGAATATTCTTTCTGTTGGATGAATTTGTGTAGAAAACAGTAAAAAGACTTTTGCTGGGTTTCACAAGCAGGTTCACATATTGTAATGAACAACATTTTAATTTGGAAATTATTTAAAGATAGAAGTAGTACTGGTATGAATGGCATGGAAAGGCTAATTTAGTAAGTAACTTATGAGAGAGCATTTTAATTGTTAAATTACATTTGTTGTCTGTATGTTTTATTTACCAATATTAATGATCAGACTTGATAAGTGGATGTCAAAATATAAAACAAACGGCCTGATAAAATATTATATATTTTACATAAATATATCCATGTGGGCTTAATTGATTAAATATTTATTGTTTAAAAAAAACATGTTGTCTGGACCCACGTTTGGAAGAAAAAATAAAGACTGGACCTCTTGGAACTTTAATTGAATACCCCTAAACTAGATAATACGTTTTCTAAGCATCTGCCTTAAAAATAATCATCATTTACTCACCCTCGAGTTGTTCTAAATCTGTGTTTAAATGTCTTTGTTCTAATTAACACAGAGAAAGATATTTGGAAGAATGTTTGCAACCAAACTGTTCTTGGCCACCATTGACTACCATAGTAAGAAAAATTACAATGGTAGTCAAAAGTGCCCCAGACCTGTTTGCTTTCCTACATTCATTCATCAGAACAAAGAAATTCATCATACAGATTTGGAACAACTTGAGGGTGAGTAAATGAAGACAGAATTTTCTTTTTGGGTGAACTTTTCCTTTAAAAATCCTTTTAAGGTTTCGAAATGGAACCTCATAAATGACTGATTAAAAAAAGGTAATGCTAATATTACACCTTGCTGTGACGTGAAGTGACTGTGAACTGCATAGCCCTGTTGCTGATGGGGCAAATACTGCATGGCCTGAAATGCAGATGCACCTGGAAACAAAAAAATCACAGACAACATAAAAATGGACACAATTGGAACCTTTTGATTCTTGCAAACATCATCTGACAAATACAAACATGATACCTCTGAGTTGTGAACCACTGGCATAGTTGGCTGGCACGGGCTGAGCAGAAGCAAAAGGTGATGTATGATGTGGTTGGGTGACTCCGTACGGGCTGTGAGTAGACTGGGCTCCAGAGTACTGTCCATGCTCTGTTCCACCTGCACTAAATCCAGGCTGAGACTGGAAATGACGCGTCTGCAGAGGGGCAAAGAACACGCCTTTTAAATAAAAATACACAAGCAAACATTCAAAATACAACCAAACACTATCGGAACATTGAACAGTCACACTCACAGGGATGACTGGTGACTGGAAGAGCTGTTTGCTTCGTTCTCCCAGAAGAGCACCAGGGCGCCCATGACTCACCTGGCCCGCTACAATTTTATTTATTTATAGGCAATTCAAAGTTGTAAGGGGATTCTTGATTCATAAACAACATTTTTTTTTCTTTTGAGAGATTGCTTATGAGGGTCACCTTGCATGCTGAGAAGGTGCTGTCCTGTGTGGATGGCCATGTTGGACTGGTATGTTGCCGAAGTCAGAGTTGTCATGTCACTGTGCACATATTTATCAAAGTAAACCATTATAACTACCAATTCGTCAGATCAACCAGATAATAGATATATTAATTTGTTTATTAGGTAATAAAAACATTTGCTTATTAAATAAATTTTAAGTAGATTTTAGTTGAGTAAATATTGTTTGAAACAATTATGTGTATCTCGCTTGTCATCATTAAGTTATATAGTTTAAATGTCATTTAATAAGGTTTAATTTCTGCAGGTGAAATAATTGTGAAAAATCTTAATCTCATCTCTCTTTGTTCTTTACCTCTGTTCCTTCCGTCGTCTTTTCTCTTCTTCGTGAAGGACTTTTTTCAGCTGCAGGAAGAGCTGGTGCTTCTCCTCCTGAAGACACTGCAGCTTCTCCTCCATCTTCATAATCTGAAAAAAATGAAAGAAATTGCTTTGATTAAGAATCACAAATCACAAATGTCTCTGAATGCAACCTAACAATGAAATAGTAATATGGATAAGTACAGTAATAACCCACAATACCAACATAAGTAACCCAGCTTTAAAGTAGATCAATCAACAGACCTGCTCTTTAGTTTCCTCTAAAGACATCCTCTCCTCCATCTCCTTCTTCCTTTTTCTCTCTTCCTCCTCCTTTAGTTTCTGTTCCATCATTTTGTCAACCTCTTCCTCCTCTAAAAAAAAAACAATTGAATAGAGATTAAATATTTCAAATGAGTCTTCAACAGACACCATTTACACAACGATTCCAGATCTCACCTTGCCTCTTCCGCTCCCTCTCCCTCATAATGTGCTTGTGTAAGGCACGTGCCATTGCATTGGACAATTTAGGCCTCTCCAGAAGAGCCGGCATGATGGTGGGAACTGGTGGTGCCAGCTACAGTACAGATGAAAATATATTACAAAAAGACAAATATCACAAATATCAGTATCTCTCTCACTACATTGACTTCCTCATAGAGATTCAGATTTTACTGTCCCGACCACCGTTGGTACAGTCACAGTGAGAAACATTACAAGAACTGAAAGTCAGGCAATGATTTAACAACAATGTTAATATTATGCTAATGAGAAGCGATAACATTCTTTGCTGTATAACAAACAAGTATTTAAATAAAATGTAAACATTTTTTTTGACAAGTCCAGATAGAGACATCACAAACACAACCAAAGCAGCAGCTGTCAAAAAGTTGACGAGCCTTGCCGACGTTGATCACACCAACTTACCATAATAAATCTTAAAACCAAAGACTACGAATGAGAGCAAAGTATTAAACAGTAAAAAGTTGGTATTCTGAAAAACGAATTAACGTAATAAATGTGCAAGTAAATGAAGTGGGAAGGCTATTTCATACGCTAACTAGCTATGCTTGCAGCAGCCCGACGACGGCGTTGACAGTCTAATGTTATTCAGTAAATCTGTCCGTATAATTAATCTTCCTTAGACATGATTTCAGACATAGTCATTTTAATATAACTGACTTCCAGTATGTTGCATTAACACATAAGTATTAGGCTAGCAGGCTAACCGATCAAATGACAGCTCAGTCAGCTAAGTTAGCTTAGCTAGCAAAAAATCAGGCAATAGAAAGAAAGTCTCGCAATGAAATTTTCATGTGACGCACTTTTGTCCGTTTCCGAGATTAAAAGTATGCTGAGCTTGTTTGAAGAATATCCGTAAAGAAAACATAAATAACTGACAGTTATTGACCAAAATGAAAATGTCAGGAAACTCAGTTGTCGCACTTCCGGTGTGGGTGTCTTCACGACGCATTAGCAGACGCTAATCCAAAGGAAAATTCCTGTCATGTAACATGTTATGTTATAAGCATTGTATGTTTGATATATTTTGAAAATAAAGATAATACTTCTCGAATGAATGTATTCATTCAGAGTCTGTAGTTACAGTACGCTTCCTCTAAAATAAATCAGTGGGCCCAATTGAGCAGGACTTTAATATCCTTGACATTCTTACAAAGTCCACTGTGTTTAATTGTTCAATTTTTTTTAAACAATTAACAATTTCCAAATCAGAAATATTAGTTATGACATCACCAGACCCGTGAAAAGCAGTAGTTACCTTTCATTAAAGACTCACACAGGAAGGAGTTTTACATCAGATTTATAATGTTGGCAAGCTTAAAATTGGTGGTGACACAACAATTATAGCTTTTAAGGAAAAGGAACAAACCAAAATAAAAAATTCACTCAAGTCAACAACAGATCACTTAAATCAACCTGAAAAAAAATGGTGGTAATAATAAAATAAAGAAAAACAAGCAATGTCCTACAATATGTTAAGCTGATTTTAAATCTTTTAAATCCGTTTATTGAAATAAAGAGTAATTCTATTTAAGAATAATAATTATTGGCAATGGTACACAAACACACTCACACACAAACTTAACAATATATGTTATGATAGTCCAGTGGTTTTGGTCTGTGCAAATATGGTGGTTGAAAATTACATTTAACAATAAAGATTCTAGAATAACAAAGCATCTTCATAATATATGCCAGCGCACAGAAAAAAATAAGGAAAGTTAAAAGGAGCAGAGAAGTGTAGAACATTGAATAAGCTTTTGGGATACAAGTACCACAAATTTACTGAAACAGACCAGGATAAATGATGTACCAGGTTTAAAAGCAAGACTGCAGGGAACTCTGGGTAAGATGAATCAATATCAAGGCAGCATAGAGTACAAATGAGATAAACATAAACAGACTAGGAAGAAGATATGAAAGTGCATTCAACATGTACACTTCATGTGTCCTTATATATTGATCATTTTATTTTAATGATGGATAGTGTAATTGTGAGGAAATCAGTTAGACATCTCTCTGTATGCCCCCATAGACGCTTTCGTCACTGTAAGCAATGTAAAGAAAAAAGTCTTCTTCGTGGTGCTCCTAAAACACAGATATAAAGACTTAATTTAGTGATGATTTCATTAATATAAATAAGCTGCTGCAAAAGGATAAGTTTACAAAAAACATCTTGCATCCCCAAACAATCATATGTGTCTCTGAAAACACATCTAGTCATTTTTTTATGATTTACTGTTATTTACATGAAATCATCCTAAATAATGTAAAGAACATTCTGTAAAAATCTAATATTAATATCATTAATATTGACTGAGTAAGGCCATGTTAAAAATTTAAATAATAATGAAATTATAGATTGAAATCAAACTTCGATGCAAATTTTCTCTTATTAGATTTTGAGACTTTAGCCTGGTTTTCACAGACTGGGTCACATATATGAAGCACTAATATAGTACAACTAATGATAGGAGACAAGATGTACCTGGTACAAAAGCCCCATAGTGGCTGATGTGGGGGGAATGACATTGTTGACAAAGAAGAAAAGAGCATCCTCCGCCCTCAGGTGGATCCTTTTTCGAATAAGGAAGTAGAACTGACCCACTTCAACAATATATTAAAATGTCAGTAAATCTTCAGTATCAATAATATTCACTATTATTAAAGCTAATATATGAGAATGTTCATTTTGAAATATAAAATGTTACCTGTGAGGTCAGAAGGGACGAGATATTTCTTCTTGTCCAGGTCTCCTATTCTGGCTTTGGGGGCCTTCTCGACGATCACCTGTCAAAAACAAGTGAGAGCTGATATGATAACAATAACAACAACCACAGCAAGTCATATGAAAAAACTGCATCTCTCACCAGTATACCGAAATTACTGACATAGGGATTCCCCAGTTTAGGGTTCACTGCTATTCTTACAAATTTCGTTGTTGACACATAAGAGAACTAAAACCTTGTGTGATGCCACACTAACGTTATAATATGAACTATACTATATAACTAACTTAGTCATTTGACATAGATTGTCGATATCAGACTCACTTGAATTCAGATGCCCATGTAAAGTTACACAAAGGTTGACAGGTTCTTATATACGTTACATATAACACGTAATAACTTAAATACACTATATAAAAATAAGCCTATAAAAACAACCTAATAAAAGAGATCTTAATGAATTAACTGGCCGTCTTTTAAACAATGCTAGTAACGTTAATCCGCACTGAGACAGTAACGCTACGTTGGCTAACTGACGGTACCAAGCTAACGTTAGCCATCTTTGAATGACATCTTAAAAAACGACAATAATAATTTACGATTAATCGTATATTTGTATCACATCTGTGATTTTAAGACAAACGTTTAAGTTTTACAGGGTTTGTATATTAGCGTTGTCATTGTGTAATACCTCGACAGGTTTATGTTATCTGTAAAAGCAGCAGGGCCTTGACCAAAAACAACTCATATTTTCCTGACTCACAGGCACTCTGTCCGGGTACTTCTTTCTGATTTTCTCCCCTTCGGACCGTCTCTTCTCGAAGGGATGTTCTTCTTTGTACATAAACTTCATTGTCACGGGCTGGGAGATCTGAATAGTCTCCTAGAAAATCGGTCGTCGACGATGTTTACAAACTACCAAGGGGTTTTTGACAACTGCGTTGGAGGGCGGAGGGATATCCAATAACACGGAACAAGAGAGGAGGCGCATGTCACATACGTAATGACGTCTGCTTGGCACTACTTGAGAATACACTTTTTCATAATGGGTTCCAGAAGCTCTGTACCAAAAGTGTTTGGGTTCAAATCCCAAAAGGTTAAATTCATAACCAATGACTATTGTGATCAAGGCACATAACATTAAAATATTATGCTGTGCGATCCATAGAGCATGTATTACCAAGTAGGTATTTCCCTCTAGTTGGTAATCTGTGAAATGGTCATTTTTATGTTATCAAATATATTAAATGCTAATTTTATCTTATCAAATATGGGCATATCAAATAGCTTTAAAACAGAAAAAATAAAAGAGCAATTACAGGCCAAATCAGGTCATTTTTGCAGTGCATTTTTTAAACGGAACTTGCCTTGGCCTCTCAGGGAAAACATTACAGTATGTAATGTCTTTGTCATCATATAACAATAAAGTGCCTATAAAGTACTTTTTTTTTACAACCCAAGGTTAAGACACATTACACACAGCTACTATAGGTAGGCTTATTGTAATAGACAAGCAAGTGGAATCACTTTTTTATCCGTTTACACTAGTATATCTATTTGGTTTCTATCAAGACAGAAGGGGAGATATATTACCTATTGAACCTTACTCATGCTTACCTCAAGATTTTGAGGGACCACAAATAAAAGTGATGACTAGGAACAAACAAAACAAACATTTCAATGTATTATACAATAAAATGTGGTTCTCTGTGAAGCTTTAATCTTAAGCACTGAAACTTTTGGCATGCCTTCACACATTCATCTAAAAGAGCAATGGCTAACAAGAACACAGTAGGCAGAGGGTACAAAACAATAGTGTTTGCAAACCCCAGCACCGCTTCAAATTGCAGGATGTGGCTGGGAAACTGCCGATAAAATATAATTTTATAATAATCTCAACACAAACACCGGGAGCTCGATGGGAAACCATAAATCACTTTGAGGATCCTTTAGACATTTGTTTGTGCACAGAGAAAACATATTTGTAGATATAAATAACATCAAGCCAATTTAGAAAAGATTTGGTAGCAATTTATCAAATGTGGCACAACTCCAACAGTACACATCTCCGAACATACTGGGCCTTATTGATGAAATGCAAGCAGAATAAATGTCAGGCCATATTATTTCTAAATCTCTTTTTACATGAATTGACAATAAATTGAATCAGACAATTTACATAAAAATGAGTTGTCATGAATTACACTTGCAGTACCTAAAGTGAAATTGTTTTTTGTTAAAGCAATACTTCACCTTCAAAATGAAAATTATTTTCATCATTTACTCACCCTGTTGTCATTGCAAACCCAAAATAAGATATTTTGAAAATCGTTGGTAACCAAAAACCGTTGGTCCCCATTGACTTTACAGTATAGTATTGACAATGGGGAACAATTGTTTTCTGTAAACAACATTTTTCAAAATATCTTCTTTTGTGTTCTGCAGCAAAGAAAGTCAGTTTTGAAATGACAAGAGGGCATGTAAATAATGACGGAACTGTCATTTTGAAGGTGAACTATTCCGTTAAGCTTATCAGCAGCAGGAAGTGGGTTTTATAATAAAACTGGGTTGTGTAAATAATGGATTGTCCAAAATATAGGAAAATCACGCAGGAGAACTTGTTACAGTCTGAATTAAATCTTGTTTTAAAACACTAACAGTGTTACATAGTTCCTCTTATTGCTTTAAACAACATTCACACATTTAAGTTTGAGTTTCAGTGCTTTGAAAAAAAAAAACACCACAGAGAACACAATAAAATGCAGGATATGCAATTCAATATAATGAGAAATTGTTATGAGTTTGAACATTTTACATGTTGTGACAAGTCATTCTAAAATGCAAAAAAAGTTGAAGACACTGTAGATTCAGTTGTTGACAAAAGGCTCCCTTTTATTTTTTCTCAGTGTCAGTGTCTCTCCCTCAACGACTGCTGTATCCATATTGAAGAAAGTCTAAAAAGTGTCTTTGAAACAGATGATAAAACCTATCATATTCATCCATGGTTCCACATACTGTATGAGCCAGTTAAAAAAAAAGACAAAAAATACCATAAGCTGTAATAATGGTAATAATGAACTGTTGTTTTCCCTCCTGCTGATCTTAAAGATCATTTCCACCACAGAATACTGTTAGTAACAGCTCCCCAGCTCTTAAAATAAAGAGGCTCAGACTCCTGAGATGGCAGACAGAAAAAGGGAAGAATAAGAGAGGATGAGTGGACGAGAAAGTGAATTGACCACTTCTGCTGGGGTCATACTGAATGAAAAACCTGTAATATTAAAGAAAGGGGAAATAAGTGCTAACGAAGTGTGGAAAAGGACTGGAAGTTATATCTTGTTCACCAAATCCTTAATTTAAAAAGTAAGGTAAAAATGGAAATCACAAGCATCCTCCTCCATTCGCACAGAAAAACATGCACACGTTGAATCCAACAACTGTAAGGCAGAAATTCAATTTTTAAGGGGAAAACAATACAAGAAAAAATGCTGGCCTCTCCATTTGATCTGAGTTTATTTGTAATAGCTTCTCCATTATCTCCACATTATATCCTTTATGTCCTCCCATTTCTTTCCTCAGAGGAGTCCATATGAATCACTGTAGCAGACATAATGATGAGAAGCTGACAGTTCCAGCAATGATGATGCTAACACCGAGCGAGTAGAGCCATGTAAAAATAGAGGCCAAATAAGACCAGCCGCAGATATGATCACCAGAGCCGATGCTGGTGGAGATTTCGACTGAGGACGGAGCGAACATCTGAGGTAAACCTAGAAAGTGAGAAAAACACAGAATCTTGAAATACACCGTACATCTGTCCTGTGGTGTGACATAGCAAAAATATAAAACACAAACTGTTAATGATAAATTATTTAAAATTAATATTTATATTTAGAATATAAAACAGCATGGGAGAGATTTATCTTCATTTTTAGTTTTATTCGACATTTTTGCTGTAACACCATAGGACACATTTACTAATTATTTGTCAAATAAACAAATATACTTTTTTACAACAATAGAGAAAAGTGACATTCATACAGATTTGCTATAATGTCAACTACTTGCCTCAATGCATCCAACATTGGGAGCAGGTTAAGAAGTGCTGTGTCGCTTGGGTCACTGAACCACGACTTTATGGGTATTGCATTGTCTGTAAAGATGGAGAGAATTTACCTTCAAATATAGAAAATCAGAACCTCTTGATACTTTACACTCAGATGCATCACCTCTTACCTGGATGACCTCGATAAGCTCCTGGCGAATTGTCCAGAATAACTATACTGGAGAGATCATTGTGTACTACAGAAAGATCTTTTATGTAGCTCCCTAGATCCAAAGTGCAATGCTAAAAAAGTGTGAAACAAAGGAAAATATCAATTAGGAGTTCACTAAAAAAAATTCATAATTTGCTCAACCACATATCATTCTAAACCTGTATGACTTCCTTTTGCAGAACACAAAAATAAGATTTTGAAGAATGTTGGTAACCAAACAACATTGGCCCCCACTCACTTCCATCTTAAGGACACAAAATATCTTATATTGCGTTTTACAGGAAACACAGGTCACAAAGGCTTGAACAACATGATGGTGAATAGGCAGAAAGTTAATTTATTAATGAAATATCTGGACAATCTTTCCTTTAAACAGGGAAAGAAAATCAGATACATGATTATATAGGATAATTTAACAATGGCTGTTTAAAGAGTAGGCACTGAAAAAAACCTAAAAGTGTCATAATAATATAGTGGGCTTTACCTGTCTGTAGTATCTTCTTTTTAGGACCCCCCTGTTGTTATCAAGCTTATCTGCTACAGCTGATCCATAAATCTCCATACTAGCTGTAAACACCACCAACTCATACCATTGGCTAACCTAACATATACAACAACATGACACACAAACACAAACTCATTAGCATATGAGCAAATTTGGTCACAATGAAGCTAGTGTCCAAAACAAATGTAAAATGGCTAAATCTATAGAAGGTTTCATCGGACGCACGCGCCTGGACAGAAGATAACTTCTGGTCTGTATTTGTTTATCGGTCTAGCTAGTGGCTAATAATATAACTATTACATTGAATTTATATTAATTTGATTAATATTATTATGTTATTGTATTTAATAAACAATTGGTTGAATTTTAGTGTATGTAGATTTTATTAAATAAAATATTTGTCAAATGGGTCGTGTAACTTTGTCCCATTTAAAGGAGTAGTTCACCTTCAAAATTCTGTCATCATTTACTCACCCCACCTGTATGACTTTCTTTCTTCCACAGAACACAAAAGATATTTTAAAGAATGTTGTTAACAGGGGCTGTGCTGTTCTGCTACCGACATTTTTCAATATATCTTCTTTTGTGTTATGTAGAAGAAAGAAAGTCATACAGGTTTGAAATGACAAGAGGGTGACAGAATTTTCATTTTCAACTACTCCTTTAATGGGACATTGGAGAGGCAAGTTTAGCCAGGAAACGGTTCTTCTCCTTTTTTTTTGCTCGTTATCAGAAATAATCTACAGGCACTATATTGTTTGCGGATGTGTACCGGAAGTTAAATTCCACAAAAGCCTGCATGCGCAGTAACGTTTGTTTATGTTGTTGCTTTAAAACACTCTATTCAGCGGAAAACAACTTACTACTTTGCTTGTAAATAATTTCGCTAAAAGACAACAGAGAGTTCACTCACCACTTCTAAAAAGAAATCGACGTGTGGCCTTTTATGGACAAAAAACCTGACCGGGTGTTTGTCAATTACCACCTGGACAAGAAAAACGTTGTTAAAACCATTATGTAACAAAATTGACCCATCTACTTTATGAACACACATTATTATTGTCATATTGTACATTATTCCTCAGACTGTTTACAATGGTTCATTATCTTCCATCATAAGAAGATGACTTGCTCTGCTTCTAAAACAACTTTATTTGCAGCATCACCAACAACTATTATTTAGAAGCAGGTGTGTGTACCTTCAGGTTAAAGTCTGGTGGTGTTCCAGGCCTCACTGTAGGTCTAAGGACACCATCATGGTGAGAGTGAATCAAAGTCTCATCCAGATCCAGGACCAAGATTTTTCTCTTCACTGAATCTAAAGCAACACAAACAGACTGTTCTCTTAGGCTGGCCTCACGAGATATGCGCACCCCAAAAAAGTTGAGAGACATTCAGTGAACTCATGTCAATCAATTACCCCAAATACTGTGCTTATTTACAATAACTTAATCTTGATAAACTGAGGTCTATTTCATGCAAGAGCTTCTTATGGCATCTTGGTCCATCTCATAATATACTTTATGTCAGTTTGGTAAGAAAGCATAAACTTGCCAAGTTAATTTAAGAGATCATATCATGTAAATCACAGGTTAGGACTACTGTATGCAAGTAGAATTAGGGGAACTTTGTAAAAAAACATTTGTTAAGAAAGATTTTCATATGGCAAATACTAAATCTCAAATGTGAGTTAAATCAAAAAAATATGCCCCAACATTGCATCCAGATGTGGTTATAAGCTCCCCTAGTGGACCAAACAGCAAATAACAGATGTGTAAATGTGTAAGAGAACTTACTGAGTCTGTTTCTGGAAACAGGAGAGAGAGGTAATGTGTCATATCGCACTGTTTGGTACTGGATTATCTGTAAAAGACCGAATTGAGGAATGTTATTTATGCATGCAAAACAAACTCGTTGGAGTTGTAGCAGTAGTTAACATTACAACATACAATTTTAAACATCTTATACAAAATATTTCCAGTTTACAGCATCATTGCTCCAAACCTCAATTAAAATATTATCAGCACGTCAGCATGTAGCTCCTCTGCCGTATGGCAGTACGTCAGCATGGTCACACTCACACAGAAAACAGAGATGCTCCACAGAATTCTGCCTATTTTCATTATCCATCTATCTCTCTGAAATGTATTCTTCTTCGACCATTATTATCCCAGTGCAAAGCTCAGAAAAGGACATCATGTTGCAGACATTAATGTTCCCAGTACTGTTGAACTATTAATAGCCCCTCCCCCAGCTGTCAAAACATGTATTAGATAAGCAAGTGGACCAGGGTAACTCCAATAAAAAACTGATAAATTTATGTGGATGTAGTTGGAACTAACATAGTTTAATTACAGTAAATCTTGAGACTAATACATCAGTATTGTTAATGACTTGTCTCTGTCCGGTCCCTTGAACTGGCATAGAATCACTCCTAAAATAATAAAATGTTTAGGAAAATCATATTGTTTCAAAAGCATATGAATATATAGTAAGCATATTGTACTTTGATACTTTTGGTTCAGTTAGACATATATCAGAAGTCCAGAGTCCAATACAGTTAGGACAAACACAGCAGCATCATAAACACACAGGAGTAACGGCAGGGCAGTTGAAGCGGCCACAATCACAACTGTGGAGATTTAATTCATGTTTTAATACACTTGGCAAAACATAACACAACTTAACCAGGAATTAACTATTAAATGACATTTATCAGGCCTATTAGTGCACGGAGTGCTATAACATTTGCAATTGATAGTAAACATTTTAAAGGCACAAAAGCACGGGTTACTCTTATAATAAAAGTTAACACCAACACGAGAAGCTAGTAAACTCTTGCAGTTATGAAGACCAATAATATACATGCTCATAAAGAAGCATGTAAGTGCTTTTTTTTTTACAAATTAAAAGTCACACAGGCAGATGTTAACCACAGAGTGACCCTCTTACCGTTCGCAGATGCTTTCTGAGTAGATATAAAAATACACTCCATATCCTAGACGTTAATCCAAGGAAGGTGCGAATCCCGAGTAAACATTGACGTGTTTTCAACATACTGACAGTGGAGGGCAACGGTGACTCATAGAACAGACTCAAAGCATCCACTAGCGACTGATGACTTCAGAACAGCTTGAACTTGAACTACGATACAGCTATTCAGGTCGGCTAACCACTTCCCTCTGCTTTCTGAAGTAACTTGAGCGGCGTTAGCCAAACCAAAGCACCTAACGTTAGCTAACGTTAACTCGGATGCACTTTCCAGCCACTGTCACAAAATAACCAGACTGTCTAACGTCGTTGGCGGTTTTTTTCGCTGTCCTAGAGTGTGCAGCCACGCATACAAACAAACCTTTGCGATCAAAGGCTAACTGGATTTGAGTATCATTGGCAAGCCAGCTAGCCCTGGATAACACGAGTTCTACAACAGATTTTTCCTGTTTGCATTCACGACTGCTGTTCTCGACGGCTTCGATGTTAATCGCAACACTTCAGACAAATGACTAAGTGTGCAAAATGTCCAATCAGACCCCATCAAATTTGTTGCAGAACATATCCGGGAGCTAACTGTGAGCCGCCATCGGTCCTCTGCTTTCGTCACTTCCGACAAACAACAAACGTGGCCTCAATAAAGCTGGGTCGAAATAGGAAGACGTGGAAAAGGTGCTCTGGATATGGATCGTAATGTGGATGGTGACATTTACAGAACACTCTGAAAGAAAAATACGAAATAAAGTCAATCAAAAAATCTAAAATATTTTCGCTGAAATCCGTGTTTTTTTCACA
Source organism: Triplophysa siluroides (assembly GCA_006030095.1). Taxonomy (NCBI): domain Eukaryota; kingdom Metazoa; phylum Chordata; class Actinopteri; order Cypriniformes; family Nemacheilidae; genus Triplophysa; species Triplophysa siluroides. Next base: position 4,937,110 of record VCII01000101.1, on the reverse strand, counting down.
CACCACTTGTCCCGCCCACAAGAAGACAATGACTATTTTAACAGTGTTTTGACAGTGCTTTATTGCTAAAGGTCATTTTTGTTTACTTTGCACGTTGTGTGCGTAACATAAACAGGCCTCCCGTAAGCATGAGGAAATCACAGATGAGATCTCTTTTTATCCTCATTATCATATTAATGAAATTAAATGAAGACCAAATAGAAACTTCGCTACTACATCTCAGAGTTTCGAGAGAGATCTCAATAATATCACAGCCTGAGCTCAGATTTGCTAAATTATATCTCAACATTATTGGAGATTTAAGTATGAACTCAATATAAAAATTGTCGTCAGATTTACACGAAACCACCTCATAATACTCTTAATGTATTTTAACAACTTTAACCATTTTCATTTCCCCCAGTCTGCTTTAAGAGAAACATCTAAGACTAAGTGGATACCTAATGAAACACAACTGAGAATGTTAAGCTACGAAAAAGCAACCTCTGAGCAATACAACTTTTCTTTGGATTCCAAGTGAGATTGTTCAGATTTATTAAAATAAGTATACTTTTTGGCTTCTTTTGTGCTATCACGTATTACTGAGGTACAAGCCAAGACCTTGTGTGTGGACCATATGCAATTTCTTTTCATAACTGGATGCATATAAGCCTTGTTTTGGGCCAAAAAACCAAACAATGTTTAAACGTAAGTATGCAGTAGCAGGATTGAGAAATACTGTCTGTTTTATCCTCTGACCAACAGGTGGCAGTATTTCCAACCAAATGAGCATCGAAACGGCAGCGGGCGCAAATCCTGTTTGCTGGGTCTGGTGCCTGCTTTCTGTCAGAGAGGAGGGTTGAAGGAGATCGTTTTCTGATTTGTTGCGGGTTAATAGCATGAGAAAGATGCTAACAATCATATCTAACGTTCTGAGGGGCAGTGCCAGCAGGAACGTAAGTATATTGTACTTTACATAATAATAGGCCTACTGTGGTTCTCGTTTAGGAAAGACAAAGTACGGCTGTTTTAACCGGTAGCGCACACAGCCGTGCCATATTGACCTTGCAGGGTACACAGGGCCTTACTGAGATCCAGTCAGAGACACACTGTTGTTAAATTGTCAGTGATGTTTATGCAGTTTATTTCACGTGATGTAGAGCAAGCAACCTTGGTTTTTATTTTAGATGTAAATAGAGATATTGGGATCTCACTATTCGTTTAGAGAGAGTTAGCCTGCATTGCTAGCTAGCATCATGCACTGGGATGGTAATGTCAAAAACTGCTTAGCCAAGTTGCAAGCGGTCATACATGTTCATAAAATAAAATAACTAACAAATAAATAAAGTACTCATAAAATGGTACGTTTCGGCAATAATCAGCTCCTAAAGCTGTTTATATCAGTTTCTTTTATAAAAGGTGACCCGAGTACTTGACTGTGTGATCATTTTTGTTGGTGGTTAATGTCCTGATGGCTCATTCTCTTTTTACGCAAAATTTAGTAAACATAAATGCTTTAGCTCAAGTCTAAATAATCACCAATATGTGAAGGCAAATTACAATATGTTTGTTTAAATCACAGACACACAGTCATAGAGTCAGCTAATACTAAAATATTTGTTGCCGCAATAAAACGAATGGCACGGGGCTTTTGGGACATTGATTCATATGATTCTTCTTTTTTCTCTATCTCTTTTTAAATGTCATCCTTGTAAGGGAGCGGAACTTGTATCAGAGGTAAGAAATTGTAGATTTAATAGGTTCAGTGACATTATGCCTGTGCCATTTAATATTTCCTTTTTACATTTTATTCTTAGTTACTTCATGATCATAATCATCATTTTGCTTACAACTATTTCTTTAGAGGCTTATGATTATTTTTGTTTAAGTTTTCTGTCCTTTTTTCATTTTGGATTAATGCTTATGCTATGCACTTTTACTTTGTTAGGCTACTTGTATACTGTGGCTGTTTTAGTTTGCTTTGGTGAGGGTTCACGGTCAGGGAGAATAATTCTACTTGAATGCTTTTTCCAGCTATTTACCCAAGTTTCCACAGCTTTTACTTTTGACACACAAACACACATGTCTGGTTTACTATCTCCGTGGGGACAGGCCATAGGCGTAATGTTTTTTATACCGCACAAACTGTATGTTTTATCCCCTAACCCAACCCCTAAACCTAAAGCACGTAAAAGCACTCTCAGTGTTGTCATGGAAAGTACCCATTTTAAGTCTGTTAATACTTGTTTAGGTTGAAAGTATCTATGTTGCTCTAAACAATTGTAGGAGACATCAATCAAAACTCTTTGAAATAATATGTTGTATTTAAATGTCCGGGAGCTGCCGGCTATATTGTAAGAGGCTGGTAAAGGTTATTATTATAGGTGGTTAATGTTATTGGTTAGTTTATAAATTTAGTCCATAATGTATTTTTGTTATATTGTGGTCTCTGGACACCAGGTGTTCTCCTTCTCCTTTGAGATGTTTTTGAACATTCTCTTTTTATGGCGTACCTGCTGACTTAAATCTGAGCCTCTGGAGTGACTTATGTACCTGCCATTCTTTTTGCAGTCCTCCACTTGCCGGGCCATCCTCCAGCTCTTGGCAGTCCAGGGCGAATATGCTAATTTGACTGATCCCAATGTCCCTGCCCCACCTCTCCTTAAAGATCCACACTTAACCTCACAATCTCAAGTATCCCTGTCAGGCACTAAACACAGCCCTACGACACCTTCCCTTTCATCAGCACATATGGCACTAAACTCGGAAACTTCTTCAACAGACATAAAATGCACAAAATCAACAGAATCTCAATCTTCCCTAGAATACGTAGAGAATAAGGTCAAAACAGAATCAGCACTGAATATACATTTGTCAGAGTCTACATCAGGTATACCCCAGAGTAAAGGTTTTGTAGCATCATCCGCCCCATTAGCTACCACGGTGGAATTATTTAATATGTGTCCAGAATCAGATAGAGGTCCTGCAGTAGAATCTGGGATAGCTTCCAAAACGGCAGATAACTATATTAGAGACCAGCTTTCATCAAAGCCCATATGTGAAGAAATGGTTGCAGGTCTTAACCCCAGCCATTCAGAATTAACCCAGACAGCGACTGATAGCAGTACCAACATTACCACCACAGACCCCCTTGTGTCCAGTTGCCCCCCTCTGGCCGTGAGCCTTGAGGGCCCTGATATTTCTTTCTCTCAACGCCCAGACAACACCCACAGCCAGGCTGAAGAGACTCCCTTACCAGAGCCACAGCTTGCTGTGAGTACTGGCAGCCCCTGTATTATAAACTATATATAACTGTCTCTTTCACAGTCTTGCATGATTGACCCCTCCCCTTAACCCAGAGCACGTTCACACTCAATATTCCAGAGGTTTAGATTTATGTTTTGGATACTTTGTCTTTGTTGCAGATTTATTTAAAGTGCACATTGGATGTTTGTAAGTGTGCATTTGGTTATGGAATAAAGAGGTGTGTTATCTCAGTGTCTGCTTTTCACATGCAAACCCACAGTGATCGGACACATTCAAAGACACTGCAGAGTCAGACTGTGACATTCACTGTATATTTTCAACATCAAATTCTCAGGAAGTGATTTTAGATTTGATACTGGTTCACGTTTGATATGGGGGTGATGTTTATTACCTTGCTTTGAAAGAATACATATTCCGCTATTATACATATAAAGTTGGTTGTGTGGTTGGATTAGTGCAGAAACATTCTATTTCATTTGGGTTTGGTTTTGACAGAGTGTTTTTTATTTAAGTTAACATTTCAGTACCTCTTATATGTGCCTGTTGTATGTGTGTGTGTCCATATGACCGCAAATTGTGTGTTTAAAAAAAAAAAGTAAAAACTATGTTTTCATAGGGAGCTAGAGTGGTGGTATCAGCCAGGACATATGCAGACTTCACCCCTCAGGCCTCCTTTGACATTAAGGTGAGATTTATCACATCAACAGCTGTAATTTACTGTAATTTGTGATTACATTTTAGTAAATCTACTGTGCATTTCACTATCGTTTTATATGTTACCCTGGATCACCAAACCAGTCATCAGTAACATGGGTACATTACGGGCAATAGCCAACAATTCTGTACATTATATGGGTCAAAATTAAAGATTTTTCTTTTATTCCAAAATAATTAAATGATCATTGTTCCACGAAGATACTTTTTAAATATCCTACCAAAATGATATCAAAAGTTTCAAGACTTCCATTTTTGTGAGTGGATGCAGCAAAATCCTGAACAAAAATGGCCGGAAACACGCCTACAAACTTCCCTCGCTGCTGCCCGCTCATTGGGAATTAACCACTCAAGTTTGGTATCTATGTAAAGTTTGTAATTTCTGCTTTCGGGTTCATCTACTCTCCACAACGTCATTACAGTGGTAAACCAATAGACAGCGTTAAAACAAAACTGTTTCTTTTTAGCAACAGCCTGCTACAGCGCCTCTGATGGACAACTTTGAAGGCGATTTTCTCAATATTTAGATTCTCTTTGCACCATACATCAATGCTTATTTATTCAGCTTGCAGATGATGTATAAATCTTTATTTATAGAATAAGCATTTCATGTAACATAACTAATATTGCTTGCTAATAATTTCTGTTGTTTGTCAGAAATGTGACTTGCACAAGCTGGAGGAGGGTCCACCCCAGCAGGCTTTGCTTACGAGAGAGGAGGGGCTTCAGTACTACCGCACCATGCAGACCATAAGACGCATGGAACTTAAAGCTGATCAGCTGTACAAGCAGAAGATCATTAGAGGTTTTTGCCACCTTTATGATGGACAAGTAAGTAAAAACATAACAGTTTTATTTGCCAGTACATATTTGTTCATTTAGTGAACGTGTAAAATTTTCAACTTGCGCAAATGTATAAATTCTGGAAGGTTTTACAAATCCATTATGTCCTCCAATAGGAAGCATGTGCGATGGGTATCGAGTCCGGTATTAACCTATCAGATCATCTTATCACAGCCTACCGTGCCCACGGGTATACCCTCACTAGAGGAGGCACGGTTCGGGAGATCATGGCTGAGCTCACTGGTGAGAACAACATTGTTTAATGTGTACCCCAGTTATGTATGCTAATAACTTAATTCTTGTTCTGCTTTTTTTCTATTGATTTATTCCACCCCTCTTCTGTATTTTTATTTCTACATCAGGTCGTAGAGGAGGTATTGCAAAAGGAAAAGGAGGGTCTATGCATATGTACACTAAACATTTCTATGGAGGAAATGGAATTGTGGGAGCTCAGGTATTTGGAATAAATCACAAGTAGGGTTGGGTACCGTTCACTCTTTAGCCTGTACCGATACTGTACCTGTAATTCAGTGCTGGTACCAAACAGTACCTTTATCGGTACTTTACTCTCTGTGTAATAAAAAACATTTATATCAGTGAAAAAAAGCCCAAACCTCTGAATTTAATTTTAATTTTTTGTTTTACATAGTAGTAAAAGTGCCCTTAAAAGTACTGAGTCCGGTACCCAACCCTAGTTACAGCCCTCTTAAAATAGAATGATGCATATACTACCTTAAAAGGTTTAGTTTACAACTAAACGGCAATTAACTTACATTGATTTTGGTATCCCAGGTGCCTCTTGGAGCAGGTGTAGCGTTGGCTTGCAAATACCAGGGCAAGAATGAACTGTGTGTCTCTCTTTATGGTGATGGTGCTGCAAATCAGGCAAGTCCCATCTCACTTTCATGTACCTCCAAAAATTTAGTTTGGCTACTTTGCCTCTTAACATTTCCCAGTGCAACTACATAGTAGATTTACAGTCCCTGTATACCATTAAAATAACATGATGATGATGACGATGTGTTTTAGAGGTTTACATTTATTTGTTGTATATTGAACATTTTTGCATTGTGTTTCTGCAGGGTCAGATCTTTGAGACGTACAACATGGCATCTCTGTGGAAACTACCCTGCATTTTCATTTGTGAGAATAACAAGTATGGCATGGGGACATCCGTGGAGAGAGCGTCTGCTAGCACCGACTACTATAAGAGAGGCGATTTCATTCCTGGATTGAGGGTATGACACACATACATGCCACTGGAATGGAACCTTTCCTCATGCATTCAGATTAACTTTGCATCGGAGTTATTATAGTTTTCATTTTAGTCGCTATATAAAATGAATTAATTTCATTTCATTTGAGTTTTATTTTAGTTTTTGTTTATTGTTATAACTTTACTGCTTTAAACTTACTGCATTTTTCCTTGAGCTAAGTTTTTACAAACATGTTTAGGTCAATATTAGATTTTTTTTTAATGAACAGGTACATTTTCAACGTTTTAATTTTAGATAATTGAAATAACCTTGCTTTGCATGTGACCTGTGTTGCATAAATAATCCACAGAAATTACTCAGATTTTTTGCTCTTCTGTGTTAATGCAGGTGGATGGTATGGATGTCCTTTGTGTGAGGGAGGCTACCAGATTTGCTGCTGAACACTGCAGATCAGGAAAGGTGAGCTGTGATTGCAGTATATGAACAACATCTTTAAAAAATCTCACATGATATAAATAATAAGCAAATTATAATAACATTTTACCTGAATCTTATCACACAGGGACCCATTCTGATGGAGCTGCAGACGTATCGTTACCATGGTCACAGTATGAGTGATCCAGGAGTCAGGTACTATAGCTTTCTACCCTTGCACCTTACTATTACTTATCTAATCTCTTTACTTGTAACACTGGAGTGGATTTTTTAACTCGCATGGCTTTAACTATTATCAGTGTAATATATCTTAGGTATCCCATTATGTAACATGCACTTTTCTGTTAGTGCTATAAACGACAGCTCAACCTTTGTCCACCTTATCCAATTGTGTTTCTGTAGCTACCGCACACGCGAGGAGATCCAGGAAGTGCGCAGTAAGAGCGACCCCATCTCATTGCTGAAGGATCGCATGTTAAGCAACAACATGGCCAGCGTGGAGGAGCTTAAGGTGAGAATGCATGAGTCTACTAGACATCGACTAATAATTTTATTTATCCCAATAGACCATTTTGTTTCACTCAACGGTAACACTTGTTTGCAGGAGATTGATGTGGAGGTTAGAAAGGAGATTGAGGACGCTGCTCAATTTGCCACGACAGACCCTGAGCCTCCACTGGAGGATTTGTGCAATCACATCTTCTACAATAACCCTCCATTGGAAGTGCGTGGCACCAATCCCTGGAGCAAGCTCAAGTCCGTCAGCTAAAACCCCTTCCTGCATCCCAGTCGTCCTCCTACCAATTAATACTGTCCTGTTCAAGCGCACATCATAGCAAAATGTTATCCCCTTTATGTGGCTTTTGGTTTCAGAGACACTGTTTTTTGGAAACCCAGACAGATCAAATGGCCACATTGTGACAAGTTGCTTCATTTCACATTGTCATTACCTTGTTTTCTTGTTCTCTTCATCAGAAGAGTTGGGCATAGTTTATTTTCAATTCCTCCTCCCTTTTACCAGATACAAATTTTAATTAAATTTAATAAAATAGTCATTGCCAAAAAAAGATTTCTTTAGAACACACTGGAAGTGGCATGTAATGTGTAAGGAAACATGATGGTATTTGGCATGTCATTTTAATACTTTCTAAGTGAGTCCAGTGCCTCGTGCTTAAATGATTACAGAGAACTTCAATTACTCAGTGTCAAAGTGAAGTCATTACAGATATGCACATACATTTCACTCTGTTTATGTTAACAGGAGAGTGCAAACTGCAGTCAGGTTATCATATAAAAGCAACCATATCTTTAACAAACTCTGTATACCCAAAGTCCTGTTATTCTGAAAGGGGATTTATTATTAATGTTGTAAATCCTTTTAACTAATATTTATGGGGTTTAAAATGGGATGGGATTATTTGAATCCGTTGTATAATGAAATCTGTCCCTATCAGATACATTTATAGATGTGAGGTGTTACAAAAATCACATAGAAAAAATTCATACGATTTGAAATAAACTGTGGCTTAAAAAAGAAATATATAAATATGCTAAATATATTTTCGTCCTTCACTTTTATTTAAAACCAGGTTTTCGTTGTCACATATTTATTATTAAACAATGATTTTGTCATGAACAATGTTACCTGGGTATACAAGATCTCATTTGGCAATGCCCAACGTGTTAGTATCTGGAAGTTCTTCAGGTTCTGAAGGGGTGCCAGGGTCACAGGTCAAGCCTTTATGCCTTGTTGACCAGAATGAGGAGTCAACAAGATCAGGCAATGTATGTGTTATCTAATGTGGTCTTTATACCATACAACTAAAAATAAATATCTAAAATACAGTATGTGTAAGATGCCTTATGTGTGTTCAAAGAAAACAATGGAAGATGGGTCAGAATAAACTGGTGGTCAACAAAGTTATGAGTTAGAATAAAACAATCCTCAAAACTGATTTTTGTTAAGCCGTCTGGTACTACAAGATAAATATTTATCAGCTAAAACAGCTTTTATATATGTACTCTCATGCCATTCTAAACAACTTTACTTACAACTGCAGAACTCAAAAGAAGATACTTTGAATAATGTTGGCGACCAAACAGCACTGGCCCCGTTGACTTCCACTGTATGGACATAAACCCACAGACATTTCTCGAAATATATATATTTCTGTGTTCCACAGAAGACTCTTAAACAATTCGAACGACATTAAAAGGGTGAATTAAAAAACCCAGAGTTTTCATTTTAGGTTGAACTATTCCTTTAAATTCACCTTTGCTGATCTTAAATGTGACACAACTGAATTTAAGCATATTTACGAACTTTGATCAATGCAGCCTACATGGGTGGTACCAGCGGGCGGACACGATGACGAAGTATGATGACGTATCCTCCTGCCTCGTTCTGACAGACAGGTGAACAGGACGGCGACGCCATGTTGAGGGGAAAAGGAAGTGGATTATTCTGCTGTTAAAAAACATATTTGGTTTTTTTTGTCCAAGGAGTGCATGAAGGGAATTAGAGAACGTTAAAAGTCATCACTTACCCGGAACGCATTTGAGTCGGACTTTTATTTAGGCGCCGTACAAGTTTCCGCCTCTTTACGGGATCCTTTTAGTGCAAGTTTACAGTGACAGTGTCAAATCACTTCACGGTGTCACCGTAAGTTAATCATCGGGATCTGAAGATGCCTTTGGCACAGTTCGCGGACCCCTGGCAGAAGTTACCAGTGGGCCATTTGGTAAACGAGGTGAGTTGCGTTGTGTTTACAACGGCGAGGCACACTGTTAAGCGCTGGTTGAGTGAGATCACATTTAATCCGATATTTTGTGTCATATAAATCAGAACAATGCCAAAGCCTTTGATGGACAAATACTCTAACGTTACGCCCGTTTTACAGCAGTGCCAACGCATACAAGTTTGCGTTTCTTATAAGCATTTCGCTCGTTTTCAAACAAATAATATGCAGAAACTCAAAAGGCGAGCACAAATCCACGATAAAATCCAAGAATCTAGAGAATGCGACGCCTTTCTTTTAAATCCCGAGTTTACTGCAACTTCAAGCGAGATCAAAGTGTGCTTGTTAAAGGTTGGGTATGTAAACCATCGAAAAATGTCCAAGCCGAGACGGCAGGGCTTGACCAGACAAGTTCAGTAGGATTGTGTGTTCATCTGTGTGCAAGTTTACTTGCTTCGTTCTCTTTTAAAATGGACATAAGCAGGTTACCGTTTTGGGGCGCATTGGGCAATAAGAGATTGATAGGCTGCGTCCTTAAACCTAGCGAGCTGGTTAATGAAAACCTACCTACAGCGCAGTTTGGGCGATATTCGTGTTGGGAACGCCTTTGGTATCCAAAATATGTGGGTATGATACCTTAAAATGGCATGTTGCCAGATTACTGCGTTATAAAACTCATCCAAGATAGCCTTTGTCGTTTATAAAGCAACTGGCTAACTTCCATTCAGGACTGTAAAATAAATATGGATGTATTCCTTTATTTTAAATGAAATTAGACTGCCACTATTTTCCCATCCACTGTGGATTTGGTCTGTCTTCAATTTTTTGTTAATCCAGATGTTTCTTTAAATTAAATATAAAAATTAAATGATAAAAGATCATGGAGTATAGTTATCCCATTCTAGTTATAGTTATCAAGCATTCTGTTTCAGAGTAAATACAATATACATTGTGTATATATATGCTGCTATAAATGATCTTCTTAGACATTTTCCTGGATAATGTATACAAGAAGAAATGTTAAGCCATGTGCTAAAATATCACACTAAATTGTCAAAGCCCCACAGGTACAGTAGCTCTTGTGGCCCTCAGACCTTGCAAACATTTCCCTAATTAACTTCCGTTTGGTCCAGACTAATCCTGTGGTTTGAAAATAGCCATCCTACGCCGGACGCTTTTAGTCCCCTGTTTGTGTGTGGCCTGTAAATAATCACAAAGTCTGTGACTTCGTAGATCATTCAACATTTGACTATTTTGTCAATACAGGTGGTCATGCGATTTCATGACTCGTTAACATTACACCAACTAAAGTTATTATAGTCATATCTCCCCATAATATTTACAACAATAGAGATTTGCAACAATTTAAACGATTCTTCTTTCCTTAATGGAGTCTGTTCGCAATTGTTGGCCTATCCAATGATCTTTGTTTGTGTGAGCATATGTGCTTTACGGTGTGTTTCTTTAAAATAACATCATTTTATTTAATGTGTTTTATAGGATGACTCCATGGTAGAAGACGACGCTCCTCTTCAAGTAAGTTTAAAACATACAAATACAACACACACACGCAGGTACATACAAAGTTGTTTATATATTAACTCACTTGTGTTTTTTCATGTGTATTTGATTGGGTTCGCATCTGCTCATTTTAAAGAGATCCAGTTTTACAGGCATATTAGGTATGCTAGTTATGTATTCAATATTTTGACTTCATGGAATCCTTGCGGTGTACTTGGAATGCTTTTCATTTACAGCTTCAGTTGATTTTGATCCACTGTCATTTTCATCATCTTTGAATACAAAGCGGCTTTTTCCTATGGAATGTGGAAGGCTTTTAACATCACATTTCCCGTCTCAGAGGAGACCCTGGTTTTATTGATTTCCTGCTGCTGGATGAGTGGCATAGCAAACAGCCAATAGGAGAATGAGGATGTCCAGCTTTCACTTAAAGCTGAGCTTCACTTTCCACCAAGCCAGGAGAAACCTTTCTGAAAGCCTTTATAGGTCATGTGACCCAAAACACTGCGTTGCTTCATTTCATATACAGCTATTTAGTCCTGTTAGTGTTATGGGTTGGAGGATGGGTAGCAGAGAGTCAAGTTCTCCATGTGGTGCGTGTAACGCCCACGCTTATTTCCTGTTCCTGTCGTGGGGTGTCCCTCAGTTATTATCCTCCGTTACACTTCAGTTAAAATCTTCAGAGATCTGCTTACATTCTCACATTTCAATTCATAAAAATCAATCCACCGATTCAAGCCTGTGTGTTCAAGTTATACCGTTCAGATCATTAGTTCTCAGATCTCCGTTTGTTTCACATTGTTCACAAGGATATTTCAGCAACGGTGTCATCATATTTTATATGTGCATCATATCAAATATGAATGTGCATTCAAACTAAATCCTTCAGTTGTCATTTCTTGGGATCTGCATAAAAAACAGTATTTTATGCAAAGCCGCAGATTTAATGCAAAACAACAGATATTTGAATATCATTCAACTCTTTCTGTTGAGTGGGCTAAATTGTGTGTTTCCACTAAAGTTTTTGAAATGAAACCACATGTAGTGTCACAGGAAGTGACAGCTTTGTATTGTGTCGATCATTCGACCACAAATTGTCAATTGTTGGTTAATTATTCATTGGTTAGCCATCTGTGTCGCTAATTATGAATTCATCACATTCCTCTGTATTTGGCTGATTCTTTTTATAGTTGACAGTTTTTCTTTTGTGAATCGTGTGCTTGCTCAAGTTTTAACTTATCGCAAATATCCAAAAGCTTGTATAGAGCGTGTTGCGTGTGTGTGCTTGTTGGATGAGCGGCTAGAGAAAACCGATCAGAATGGAAGAATGCATTATTAATGAGGTTTAACAGTCTCCCAAAATTATGTTTATGTCAAGAACATGGTGTGTTGAATATAAAGGATATTTGTCCTGAATGTGCTTTTAAATGTAGCGTCGCTGCAGTAGAAAGTGGCATTTCTGCATGTTGCATGCCACCGTGGCTTTACACATGCTTCTTTTGTCAAACTGTCTTCTGTCTCACTCTGTCCTCTCTCTCTTTCTGTCATTTTTGTTTTACCCCTGTAGTAGATATTGACATCTTTTGACCACATGAAACGTCATCGTCACCCATCAGCGTTTTTCGTAAAAAAAATTCACACACCTCCTGCTTCTTGTCTCTTTTTATTTCGTAAAGTGTTAATAAATAAATAACACTTTAAGAGCCCTTCGAAGATCAGATGTTGAGATGACACCAGCAGCAGATGTAATGTTTTTGAATGGGTCATTGAAAGCTCAGACTGACCACAGCAGTGGAGCACAATACAATTGCTAATCACAAGTTTTCCATTTCTCTATTGTCCTACTTGTGTCTCTCTCTCCCTTAATAGTCGTTCTTCTGCTCATTTCTGGCTAGTTGATCATCTATTCAGGTTTAATCCTTCGCTGCTCTACAACACTCTGCGTGTGTGTGTATCCTTTATTCCTTTTGTGTGTTTATTCTCTGTTTCCTCCCACAGGCTTTGGCTCACTGCATCTCTGCAGAAACACCAGCCATCCAGGCCACCAACCTCCTCCTCCTGTGTGTGTGCGTGTCTGTGTGTGTTTGCATGACTCTGTTTTATCATATGTACTTTTACGTTTGTTTGATTGTATAACATTTTGTGGGCATGAGTTTGTGTTTGATGTGATTAAGTGAAGTTGCACTGCTGTTGTGATCATGTCTCTAAAATCAAAAAAAAAAAAAGAATCCATATTTTGTGTGTGTGTGGTTATTTTTGGTGTGGTATTGCATGTCTATGTGGTTGATGTCATAGCATATCTAATATCTCTTCTCCATAGGATGAGGGCTTGGTCAAGGAGATCAACATCACTCACCTTGTCAAGGAAGGCTCTGAAAAAGCAGACCCACGTCAGTTTGAGCTCTGTAAAGTACTGGGCCAGGGCTCTTTTGGCAAGGTTAGATTGACTGTTTAGATACTATGAAATGATCATTTTTGTTAGTAAAGTTTCCATTTAAGATGTCAGGTTGTGTCGCTTTTAGTTCTGTGTAGCAATGTTGTGTGTTTGTGCAGGTATTCCTTGTCAAGAAGATAACAGGACCTGATGGCGGACAGCTGTATGCTATGAAAGTGTTAAAGAAAGCCACTCTGAAAGGTCTGTGTTTTTCTGTATTAACAGGCAAAATGATTCATTTTCATCTCATCAAACAAATCGAATCTCAAACTTTATTGATCTCCGGGAACGTAGTCAGATATATCAAAAATGACATTTAACATCATTTAAGATGGTTAATGATCAATGTAGTTGCATTTTTTTTTATGTTTTAACGTATACACACTGTAAACGTTTTTGAGGATTAATAATGTGTGTGTGTGTGTTTGTGGTTTTAGTACGAGATCGAGTGCGTACGAAGATGGAGAGAGACATCCTAGTTGAGGTCAACCATCCTTTCATTGTTAAACTGCACTATGGTGAGTCATTGACATCCCCCAACCAGATGTAAGTGCATTTGGGTCTGTTAGACTGACTTTTAGGTTTTACTTAATGTCAACATCAACATTTGTAGTTGGATGATGTTAAACAGAATAGAAATTGAAAACATGAGGTTGAAAAAACGGTATAAAATAAAATATATTTTTTTTAGCCAAGTGAAATATAGGAACGTAGAAATACAATTTTAAGTCTCTTATTTTTTTCATCAGCATTTCAGACAGAAGGTAAACTTTACCTTATTCTGGACTTTCTCAGAGGAGGAGATCTCTTTACTCGCCTCTCCAAAGAGGTAAATTACCCAATTCCTACCGTCTACTGAAATAAATAACAACTCTTGTTAACACTCTTCTGTTGTATTTTCATTAGGTTATGTTTACAGAGGAGGATGTGAAATTCTATCTTGCTGAGCTGGCTTTGGCTTTGAACCATTTGCATGGATTGGGAATCATATACAGAGATCTCAAACCAGAAAAGTATGTTTTCTCAGTTGGCTATTAACAGAAACTTCATGTTTAGCACATCGGTCCAAAGAAGTAACAAATACGTAACTGATGAAAACTACATAACTTTTTAAAAAGTTTTAAAGAAAGTTTTCATTTTTCTGATCTAAATTTGGTTCTCCTTCAGTATTCTCTTGGATGTGGAAGGACACATTAAACTTACAGGTATGTGTTTCATCAAAACTCATTTTTGCTCTCAAAGCTTTGACCAGCATTATTTTTTGTGAGAGTCTCACAATAAGTATTTGTTTCAATCTGTTGCTCTGTCTATATTTGTGTTATGTAGATTTTGGCTTGAGTAAAGAGTCCACTGACCATGAAAACAAGGCATACTCGTTCTGTGGTACAGTGGAGTATATGGCACCAGAGGTGGTCAACCGCAGAGGCCACACCCACAGTGCTGATTGGTGGTCCTACGGCGTGCTAATGGTGAGTGCGTGGTGTAATAAAAAGAATATTGGCCTTAACATGAACTTACAATAAGCAATATAGTTTTTCAGCATTATTTTGTCCTGGTTAGTTCCTGGTGCTTTAGCTTATGTTAACAGTTACAACTTTTGATTGTAAAAATGTATTAGTAATTGCTGTAGAAGTATTATTCATCGTTACCTAAAGCATTAACTAATTGTTAACAAATGCAAACTTGTTGTAAAGTGTTGCCAGAATATCTTTTGCGTATTGTTAGACCCCTGACAAATGTAATTTAGTGTCAGTTAAAGTTTTGTCTAATATAAAATTTGTAATACAGTGCATTGATCTTTTCTACATCCTTAGTTCGAAATGCTGACCGGAACCCTTCCATTTCAAGGGAAAGACCGCAAGGAGACTATGACAATGATCTTAAAGTGAGTATTCTTGACTCGGGATTCTGATTTTAGTGACTTCAGCAGTCTTTTCACTGATGCTTTATTTTGTACCTGCAGGGCCAAGCTCGGCATGCCTCAGTTTCTGAGCCTTGACGCCCAGTCTCTCCTCCGGAATCTGTTTAAGCGCAATCCTGGCAACCGCTTGGGTGAGGATGAGACTTAAAAATCGGTTTTTATGCTGAATAAATTTGGTTGTGTTTGACCAGTTTTGTGCTTCCGAAAATCTGTGTCACTTCATTAAATGCAGTATTGGGATTTCAGGAGCAGGACCTGATGGAGTAGAAGAGATAAAGAGGCATTCGTTCTTTTCCACCATTGACTGGAATGTAAGTGTTTTGAGAAAAGGTCTGGTCTGTTTATTTCAATGCCAGATATGAAGGTATATTGAATTTATATATCTACAGTATCTATCTATATATATATATATATATTAAAGGTATATCGAATTTTCATGTTAATGGCTCTTGCTCAATTTCCTTTTTATGAAAATATTTTTTTGCTCTAGAAATTATTCAGGAGGGAAGTTCCTCCTCCCTTTAAGCCAGCCATCGGGAGGCCGGACGACACGTTGTACTTTGACTCAGAGTTCACAGCCAAAACCCCACGAGGTGAGTGATGTACTATTTTAACAGGGGATGGATCTCTGGTTGCAACAATCGGGTGACACTCAATATTTCCTCTTTTCTTTATCCCAGACTCTCCAGGTGTCCCTCCAAGTGCTAATGCTCATCAGCTTTTCAGAGGGTTCAGTTTTGTTGCCACAGGAACAGAAGAGGAGAGCCAGCCACCCATTCAGAGCAACATCAATATGAGCAGCATACTGCAGGTATACTCCCATCATTCACTCACTCACTCCTTTTCATCTGTGACATCAATACACATGGAATGAACTGTGTATTTTTTGCAGCAACCCAACAGGAGTACAATTCAGTTTACCGATGTATATGATGTAGGAGAAGACATTGGCGTGGGCTCGTACTCCATCTGCAAGCGCTGTGTGCAGAAGAGCACAGGCATTGAGTATGCTGTCAAGGTAAGCAGCACACAAGCTTGTATGAAAGTGTCAGTATGTATGTGTGTACAGATAAAGAAAGAGAAAGCTGTCTTGTGTAATAAAGAATAGAAGTGTTTTCAGTGATTCTGATCGCATTGCAGATTATAAATAAGGACAGGAGGGATCCAACGGAGGAGGTTGAGATACTGCTGCGATATGGACAACATCCAAACATCATCACCCTGAAAGACGTGAGTGACATTTGCGCGTCTGGTGTAAATGAAAATAGGGGACCGAAATCTCTGTGGCGAGTTTTGGTTGTCCCATCTTCTGCCTGTGTTTGTTTATAGGTGTATGATGAAGGGCATTCGGTGTATCTGGTCACAGAGCTGATGAAAGGTGGAGAACTACTGGATAAAATCCTCAGACAGAAGTTTTTTTCTGAGAAAGAGGCCAGCGCTGTACTCCACACCATCACAAAGACTGTTGAGTACCTACATGCCCAAGGGGTAAGAACATCCTGTTATCACATCTATCGATTTGAAAGACATTTGCATTTAAAGTTTATGTGGTTGAGTGATTGGCACATTGCTTATAGGTAGTACACAGGGACCTGAAGCCCAGTAACATTCTCTATGTGGATGAATTGGGCAACCCGGAGTCCATCAGGATCTGTGATTTTGGCTTCGCCAAACAGCTCAGAGCAGAAAACGGACTGCTGATGACACCGTGCTACACTGCTAACTTTGTCGCTCCAGAGGTAACTGTTAAAGAAACATATTACGATGTACAGTGGTATGCAAATGTTTTTCAGAGGTTTACACCCACCTGACTTTAAATGAATGGTGTTGACTTTGTGGGCAGCACTGAATGTTTTTATCTATTGTAATAGTTGTGTTTGAGTCTCTTGATTGTCCTCAATGTAAAAAGAGGAATCTCAACATCATACAGTTACTGCTGGACATGAGTCAAATATCCAGAAATGCTGAAAAACCAAAGATTGTGGAGGACCTGGGTGATTGTTTTGAAGATCAGTGGACAGTCTAATGACTCATGACAAACAAGAAACCCTTAAACAACTATGACAAAACATAAAAACTGTCATTGATTGTTTAGGTAACATCATACAGTATTAAGAATCAGGGGGTGTCTAAACTTTTGCACTGGGCTATTTTTTGAAATTCTGTTATTATTCTTCAGTGTGAACTTTATGTTAACATTTCTTTAGTGAAATAACTTGCTCAGGGCAGGACACAATTAAAAAGTAAACCTTCATTTTAAAAAATCCTCTTATTTTTCCAAAAGTTTCAGCTTTTTCCAGATTCTGCAAGGGGTGTCTAAACTTTTGCATACCACTGTATATATTTACGTGTTCAGCATTGTATTTATATATTCTGATTTCTTGATCATCATAGGTCCTGAAGAAGCAAGGCTATGATGCAGCATGTGATATCTGGAGTCTTGGGGTTCTTCTTTACACCATGCTCGCAGGGTAATGTCTAAACAAGTCACTTTTTAAATTCTCAGATGTATGATTTTGTATTGGTCTTGAACACAACATTATAATGTCAGTCTTAAAATCCATCAATCATATTCCACCCGTAGGTTCACCCCGTTTGCTAATGGCACCAATGACACACCAGAGGAGATTCTGGCTCGGATCGGCAGTGGGAAATTCTCGTTGAAAGGTGGATTCTGGAATTCTGTATCGATTCAGGCAAAGGTCAAACACTCTCCTTGTCTTCAAGCAATTCCTTTTTTCTTTATAAATGCTAATTTAAAGTGTCATTTCTGTTCCACTAGCATTACAAGTGTATTTCTTTTACCCCAAACATAACTACCCATTTGTCATTGGTTTAACTATACGGTCACCCTATCCTCACGGCGTTTGTTGAGCCAAAATTGCTCTGAGAGACAGATATTTTCCAAGATAGCTAAACATACAGATATGTTAAATCTGTGCTCTTTGATCTTTTATATTGCTGACAGGACCTGGTATCAAAAATGCTTCACGTTGACCCTCATCAGAGATTGACGGCTGCTCAGGTACTCCGTCACCCATGGATAATCAACAAAGACAAACTGCCCAAATTTCAACTTAACCGACAGGACGCCCCTCATCTAGTCAAGGTTTGTATTGCCATAATGGTATGAATGTGAAATTAGTAATGACATCAGCAGTGGGGCACAAATGTGTTTTTCTATTTCCTGTGTGACCTCCATTTTAGATTCTAGTGAAATCCAATTTGTACATGTCATGTATCCTTAAACCTAATATTTGACACACTTCTTATTTTCATTTTGTTTTCTCTCTTTACTTCAGGAGGCAATGGCAGCCACCTATTTAGCTCTAAACAGAAATGTTCCTCCCGTATTGGAACCCGTGGGTTGCTCCACACTAGCACAGCGCCGTGGTCTCAAAAAGTTGACCTCTACCGCCTTGTGACCATCCCAATCTACCAAAGGGCACATAAGTGTGTGAGACGTACAATAGAGCTATCATCATATTAAAAAGGCAAACCAAAACCGAAAACAACACACATTTGTTCAGCTCACAATTTAGATTGTTTTGCAAAGCTCTTAGGAGAATATTAAATCAATGTATTATTGTTTTAAGAAAATGCTTTATAAATTTTCTTTGTTTTGGAATTATGTATGAATATAAAAGTATTTCTGGGAGTCTGTGTTGGAAAAAAATGTGAGATGAGATTTTGGGATACAGTTTATTTTCTATATTGTGGTGGTGATGTCATGTTTAGAGAGCGCATGAAACCAAACTTATGGTTGATCATAGCTGTGTCCACTGTGTTTAAGATGGACTTCATTTGCTGAAAAAAGCTTTCTCAAATGGTTTTCCTTTTATGGGAGAGAGCTATCTGTGGTGTCACTGTATGCAACATCAGGTGATGTCTTTACATCTGTTGCAACCTTTTGTGTGACATCAAAGAAATCTATGCAAGTCTACTTATAATTCGTAGTATACATGAATCAGAGTGAATGACACAAACTAAGTATTTCATGTTAATGTGGTGTTTTATTGAGGCAGAAAGCTCCTGTCATGCATGTTGTTTGTGTCTTAAAGGGCATTTGATGTACAAAACAGAAAGTCCATGTAGTGACCTCATTTCTTAAATCCTTAGACCAAATACCCTTAAGATAAAACTGTCCCTAAGAACCATTAACAGACTCTTCAAATGCTGTATGTCACATAATGGATATGCTAAGATATGTGGGATCTGTCTGTGGATGACCATATACTGTAAATGCAGTATTTTGCCAGGAATGACCAAAATACTGCTTTCTTTCTCTGAATGATTTATAACACTCCTTTGTTTTTTTCTTCATAGAATTAAAGGGAAATGTGCAGGCTGTATTAATCGAGACTGTTTCGTTTTAAGAGATTATTCAGAATGTATTATTTTTGTACCTGGATGAACTGTGTTTTCTATATTTTATGTATGTTTGTATGCAAGGTCACACTTTGGGTGAGATTTAGCGTCAGGTTGTTCTCGTGTCTTATTTTAGAGATATTTGTCTGGGTGTTCCTCCTTTTGGGTTGCTTCTGCTGTTATTTAACAATGACAGTGGAAGTTCCCTGTTCTGACCTCTGTTATGTCCCACTTGGCGTTTTTTAAAGCACATCGTGTATCATGGCACATTTGTGCTTGAGATTTTTTTTAAATGTGTTCAAATCAATTTGATCAAAATGCAATGTTGTAATAACCAAAATAAAATATATGTATAAATTCAATTGAAACTATGGAAATATGTTTGTCGACCAATAGAATGTGTCTGTGACATTTTAAATAAAGTTTTTTGAAAGGGAAATGCCGCGCAGCCGTAGATTGGTCGCTAGAGCGGAAGTCTCAAAGAAGGGAGAGGGAAGTAGTTTGACAGTCAGCTCCTTGATATTTAAGATTTCTTTGCCTAACGTCTTTGTTTAGCGACATTACTCAACCCAGGTCGAATAGTGAATAAACATGCCAAAGAACAAAGGTAAGGAAAATACGTCACATTTTCATGTTCAAAGAACGGGCGTGAATTTAGTACCCGGCCTTTGCGAGCAGTGTGCGGCGGCAACGTGACCATCCACTGCGCTCATACCGTTTAATTCATGCGTTACATTTGCCTGTACTCACTTGAGCTAAACATGTACAACTAGTGTAGAGCTACTGTGGTTTTATAGTACATTTATTTTATGTGAATTACCAGACGGTCTTTCCTTTGTGTGATTTAAAAGCGCGTCTGCGTTTTGTTGTAGTATTGGCAGGGCCAGGTAGGCTCAAGTTTTTGGGCTTCTTAATATTTAGCTTTTTCTGTAATGGTCTTAAACAGTGCTTTGAATTACTTGTACATTCGTATCTTCGAATAAGATGATAACCAGAATGGGTTTGTAGAAAATGAAACCTGGTTATTATCAGCAAGATAATTCATCAATAGATCATTTATTCCTCCACAGGTAAAGGAGGTAAAAATAGGCGACGTGGTAAGAACGAGAACGAATCTGAGAAGAGAGAGCTTGTTTTCAAAGAGGACGGTCAAGGTAAGGAAACATCAACAACATGTGGAATATCCGTAAAATCCAGTAGTGGTTTTGGGCCTCTCTGAAAATAGTTTTAAATTGTATCATTAGGCAGTATGCTGCTAATCTTTAAGCTCTAATATAGATCATTATTCTGCTTTATATTTATTTTTAAGAACTTGTATCTCCAGTTCTGATTCCTTAATGTCTTATTCCAGAATATGCTCAGGTGATAAAGATGCTTGGAAATGGGCGGCTAGAGGCCATGTGTTTTGATGGAGTGAAACGGCTCTGCCACATCAGAGGAAAGCTCCGGAAAAAGGTGTGATGTGGTTTTATATGTATACTGTGCTTAATGTATAATAAGAATTTCCCCAATTGTCACACATGTCAGTTTATAGATGTGGATGGTTTTGTTGCTAGATGCTGCTTAGCCAACCTGCTGAGAGTAAAATGATATGTTGATGTCAGGAAAATGCCTCTAAAAGAGCTTTTCACTTTTATTTTAGAAACCAACAAACAAAAATATCTTTTTTTTTATTAGCAAAACTATTTACAATAACACTTGGCTCACTTTTTATAAACATATTTAAATATTTCTTTCAGGTTTGGATCAACGCGTCTGACATCATTCTCGTTGGTCTTAGAGATTACCAGGTAGAGATTCATCATCAATGAGCCGATCCTATTGTAATAAACTTTATCATTTTCTTCTTTGACATTTTCTACTTTTCTACATGTTTCTTCCAGGATAACAAAGCAGATGTCATTTTGAAGTACAATGCCGACGAAGCCCGCAGTCTCAAAGCATACGGAGAGCTTCCAGAACATGGTGAAACTCATTTATATGACATTTGTTTGCTAGTTTTACTGTAATGTCATTGAACTAAAACAAACTGTGCGCAGATGATGTGCTCTAGTAAAGTCTTTATCTACATTTCAAGGTTGATCTGTTGTGTACTAAGGTGCTTGGCTGACAGTTTTGTCCGTCTGTCTCATTTTCTGTCTTGTCTTGCAGCTAAAATCAATGAAACGGACACATTCGGACCTGGAGATGATGATGAGATTCAGTTTGATGATATTGGAAGTGATGATGAGGACATTGATGATGTAAGTGCAGGGTTGTTGCACTTCTCTACCATTGCAACAACAATGATGAATTTTGTTTCTGATTTATTGATATTTAACTGTTATGTCTTCATATCAACTGCTGGACATTTTGTTATTGCTTCTTTTGCACAAGAGAACAATTTTAACAATATTTGATTCTGTAATAGCTTAATATGTTTGTTTCTGCCATCTCACACAGATTTAAAAGTCAGGACTGCTGGTGAGCTATATTGTTTACACCGAGAGGAGAAGATACCTTCTTGTTAGGACAGCCATCGTCTTGGGTCTTTCTGTCCTACTGACCCATCACTACACGGCTTATCTGAGCGTTCTGTCTGCCAAGTATCTCTTTCACACATAAACACACATTAGACTGCATATTTTTGTTATGGTTTTAAAGTATTTATATTGTATTCCACTTTGTGTGGTGGAATTGAAACCTCAAATAAATCCAGAATTTACAATAAAATATAAAACATTTTGTCTGTTTGGACCGAACTTCCTTTCTTAATGTGTATTTGCATTGTATTTTAAGTTGTCACTGCCTAAAATAAAAGTAAATCATATTTTTTATATTTGGTTTTAATTTTCTTCACAGCTTCATTGTTTTGCGGTTGTAACGCATTATTACCACTAGGGGACGATCAGCGTAAAATTTTTGGTTAAATCTGCTTGATGCCAAATTGAAAGCTCCCAAGAACAGTTCAGTATCGTCTCATGTACACAATATAAGTAAATGTACAAAAAAAACTTTTGTAACAAAAGTCTAAATGTTTTTCCAATTCTGTTTAAAACTTGCAGTAGCCTCGTCTAGAAACTCATTTGATTTGTTTATCAAAGTATTTCTTTATGTTGTCTCGAGATTATCTTCTCCATTGTTTTATCCTTCCTGCGCCCTTTGTTTTTAAGAGAACCAGTACTGACCCATTTCCTTTAGACTCATTACTGCCAGTTCTGCTCTGCCTCTGGGTGTATTGACTGCCACGTTTCATCCATATCACATGGGCCATCTCTACAGAGGAACCATTTATTCATTGTATACTCTTGGGGATCCAACAGCACTCTTACTTTCTAGATACCTGTAATTCAGTTTGTGGGTTCATAATGGATTGATTCTGAATGTTTTTTAACCCTGATAAATTAATTTGATTACGTTTGGTACCACAGAAGACAACTTGCATAGCAAATCTTGACGTTAGCAATAATTAAGTATTTGATAAAGTGTAAATGTTTGGTCTAAACCAAGTAAGAGCAACGCAATTCATACTGGTTGTTGTATACATTACATACGTTTAAAGATCACGTTTAAAGTGATTTAAAAAAAAAAGGGATCTTTAAATAGCTGCTCAAAACACTCTGTTGGTTTGGTCTTGCCTAATAAATGATGAAAACGTATTTAAAAGTTATACAATTCTGGGACCAAAAACGTTCCTAATTTGTCTTTATTTATTTAGCCTGTATTTTACCGTCGTTTCACCCGGGATGATGACGTCAGCAGTTCAGCACCACTGCGCTGTCCAGCGTCTCTAGTCCAGCACAGGTCCATCCGCATCTCGCGCCCCTAACTGTTTGGTATGCGTGTATCGTCTTTACGCGTTTGAAATAACATTGTTTTAGAAAGATTACACCTGCCGTGGGAGATCATTGCAAACCACAGTCTGCCAGAGCTCCATACGGAGTGAATTGTGCTGATACTGTGGAACGCGGCTAGCGGAACAACAGGAAGTACTGGCTATGCTGTTTCTCTTGGCTTGAGTTTTTTGGGGGGAGTGTTGTGCTGCGGCGCTGTCAGTGACATTGCGTCTTGTCGGAGAGGGTGGGAGAGCCACCGGTAGACGACGAAGATGGCGGAGAACCCCGTCAACACTGCTGTTAATACAACGACAGGTGAGCGACTTCTGCGAAGGTATAGCGTTAGTGTGTAGGAAACATGCCTGATGCGCTTTGTTAGGAGATGGATGAGCGTGCATTGAGTTTTTGACGACTGTCAAAAATAGAGGAGTCAAACTGAGCGAGGGTCGATGAGGAACAATGACTGACGCGTCCAGTTTAATTCTTTACCAGACCTTTAATATTGCAGTATGATACTGTAGAAAAACGCTTAACCTTAGGGTTTACTGTGGGCCTTATTGCAGTATCGTTGTTATATTCATCATCTTTCACTTTTTCTTTGTTCTATATGTATTTCATAAAGGTGCAGATTAGTTTCGTTGCATGTCTTTATTGTTTGTTTATAATAAGATCAATCAAGTAGCCTACAGTAGTATTACTGTACTGCGCTACATTTCCATAGGGCATGGGATGTTCTGGAAAGTTGACCGCCGAACACCGCCCAACACTGTCACAAGATTAAAGCGGTTAAAGCTAAACCACGTCCATTTGCCAAATTAATTTAATGGGAAATCGATGGAGCGATCTACATCCCCTTTAGTTGCGTGTGACTGATCTAAGCATCGTCTGCAGAATCTTTCTCTATGTTACAGTGCATGTTACTTTTATTCTCCAGACCAAACCAAAATATTGCTCTCAAGGAGTGCGACACAAAGACATGTTGGCAGATCGTGGTGGCACACATTATTATGCTAAAGTTCATGATAGAATAGAATCATAATAGCATACATATTATATTTTAGATATTTTAAAGAAAGGTGGTTACCAAACTCAAAAATGGCTTCCATTGGAATCATTGTCTGGACACAAGACATTTCTCAAAATATCTTCTTTTGTGTTCCACAGAAGCTTTTCATTAATAAGTATTATTATTGGCAGAGTTTGTGGTATGGGGAGATTCAAAGAGTCTTAATGTGTTAAATGTGTTATGCCTGTATGTTCTAACTCCCACTATTCATACATAATAGGAATGTGTTAATTACCATTATCGGTTGCTTTTTATTGGTAGTGCGATTTACCATTGGGTCATCAGAACCATTTACATTGTCTATAAGAGTCTATTAAATATGGTTATAAACCATTTTGTGTATTTTATATGTATTTCACGTATGTGTTTCATCTTTTCTGGACATGTAAAAAGAGGTTTCTGAATACCATTATTATTAGTATTTTCTGTGCTGGTGTTCATTGAACTGTATGACATTGAACTCTCAGACTTTCAGTCAGTTACATGTCCCCTCTGCTCTTACAGTAGAACTCATGTGTGGAGTAGGGAAAATGTAAGTGTGCAGACAGATGAAGTGCATGACACCATAATGAGTGAGCAGTTTATCCAATGAATGCTTTATGCAGAGAAAAAGGAGGTTGGGATCTGAAAATTGAATGTCTTAGATGGGACCGGTCTTAACAAACATATTTTTTAAATATTTTGTTTTTGTGGGTACTGTAGATGAATGATGAACAGAATGCATGGCTGAAGTAAAATGATTGATTCTCTTTGTATGTGGAGTGTCTACAAAGCAGAAGTAAAAGATCCAGATTACAGCTCTGGGTTTATAACCCAGTCCAGAAATCAATGGGCTGTTCTTTCTTCCAAACGCAGCACATAACCAAATGCACTATATAATTTTATTGCAACAATTGTAAAGTTGTACTCTGTTCGAATGTGCTTATCTGTTCTAACTTATCTGGCTGCCTATCCTTTTACATGAATCTCCCTGACTACCTGTGTCTGTATAACACACATTTTTCTGAAACAGCTGCTAAGGTTATGACATCGCCAACATTTCAGAAAACAAACCATGGAAGCCCTCCGATAAAGCACAGTAAGGCCCTCCCCGTCATAGTCAATTGATTCAAACTAATATGATGTATTTTTTATATTATACTGTATTATTATAGTTTTATGTGTCAAGTGTATACAGGTTTTGGGGTCTATGCTAGCTGGAGTGCATATTTGTTACTGCAGTAAATATTGGATGTTACATATACTAAGAAATTAATGTTAAAGTTTCAATTCAAATCAATGTTTAACTTTTATGCAGATTTATTTGATATTTACCTGTACTAAAACATTCATTTTGGGCATTTATTTCATATTGCTTTAAAGTATTAAATGTTAAAATTCACCATCTCATTCTTCTTCATCCTGTCATGCTTCAAAGCTGATGCTCTGACTCCACCCACTGTCACAGAGAAGAAACCTCAGACCAATGGACACGCTTCACCGTCACGCCATCCGACCAATACCAATGCACATGCAGGTAAACAATGTAAGTCTCACCTGTTTTTTTGTCTGTGTTCAGTGGACATCTTCCATATCATCTGATGATATATCTGAGCTACTTAAGTACCGTTAAACTTCTCTACAGAGATGAATTGTGCATTTTGTTTCTTTGTCTTTATCCTTCTTTTTCTCTTCAAGACATGGAAGGATATTTAAAGACAGATGATAGGATGAGACTTGCAAAGGAGAGACGTGAGGAGAGGGAGAAGAGTTTGGGTGAGTATGTCTGTTTATTATTTTGCTCTGTGTTTGTGTGGGTGTAGTGAATTCAAACTAGATTTGTAATTGACACTGGCGGTGCTGGACTTTCAGGGCTTAAGCCACACATTTTTATGACTTTCTCATATTTGTTTATTTTGACAACCATAAAGAAACTAAAGGAGTCGAAGGATTTGCTGAGTAGTCTCTCCGTCCTGATGTAATAAACAATACATATT
The DNA here is from genome assembly GCA_006030095.1 of Triplophysa siluroides. Lineage (NCBI taxonomy): Eukaryota > Metazoa > Chordata > Actinopteri > Cypriniformes > Nemacheilidae > Triplophysa > Triplophysa siluroides. Next base: position 4,910,816 of record VCII01000101.1, on the reverse strand, counting down.
TCACCAACATATTTTGTATTACAAAGTGGAAACAAGCTGACTACTTACGCATCTGGCTAAACGCTTTTAAGACATGATATTTTAAAATTTGCAGACTGCACTCATTAAATATTCTACTGACATATTAAAAAAATGTAAACTCATAAAACAGTCACCTATGGACTATGGAAAGCCTAAAGGGACAAACGTCTCTGTTTTTTAACAAGCGCATTTTAATGTAAACTTTATTTGAGAAAAGACCTTTAGTGGACCTTTTTAGTTTATCAGTAACATTGACTTATTTTCTGAATTGAGGAAATATTTAGGAAAAGTACATTTGTTTCACCATTTATTTCAAAGATATACTTTGAAATATACTATACTATTTCAAAAGTCCAGACCATATCCATCCAGTAGTACCTCTAGTTTTAAGTAAGCTTACTCTATAGGTTCTCTTGTTTTTCAGCTGCACGGGAACAAGCTATAAAGGAGAAGGAGAGACGTGCACAGCTGCAGTATGAGAAGACGGTGGAAGAACGCTGGAAACGTCTGGACGAACAAAGACAGAAGGAGGAGCTTCGCAGGGCTGCGGTGGAGGAGAAGAGAAGACAGCAGCTAGAGGAGGAGAAGGTCAGAGATCTAGAGTTAAATCCACCTGTCCAATGGTTCCCAACCCTTCAAATGCACACTTTAGAAGTTGCACTAATATGCTGATTATTTGAATCGTGTGTGTTTGAAAAGGAAGACATCCAGAAACAGGGTTGAGATCTGCTAGTATAGTTAGTAATGGAGTCACGGAAGCACAAATACATAATTAAAGACTGAGAACAATGTGGGTATAGTCATTGGATTTAATTTGGTGCTGTATTTGTGTCTTGTGGGGATTAACAGAACAGATGCGTCTGTCATCAAGTCTAATCTTCACATTTCAGCCATATGTTGAGAAAACCCCATTGACATCCATCACATCAATCTGCTAGGCCAGTGTTTTTCTTCTAAAAATGACAAGAGGTAATTGTGCTTTTTCTCCTGTGACCTTTTAAGTGCTATTTTTGTCATACTGCACTGATATATCAGAACATAATTCAATTTCAGTCCAGCCATCAATTTTAAAGGTCCTCTGATTCGTCTACTAGCTCTAGGACATTGAAAATACAAATCTATGTGTTGTGTGTGTGTTGAATAGATTTATTCCAAACAATAAAACGTCATTTGAATTAAAAGTAACAAAACAGGATCACTTGTGTGAAAATTTTAATTTAACAGTGTCTGTGCCTTGACATGTAAAATCACCCACCCACAGGGCAGAAACTGTTTATGCAGTGCTCACATTCTCATTGATCTGTGATGAGCTTGTGAGTTCATGTTAGTTCTGATATTTCTCCAGTCTGGAGGATTCGACCAGAACAGCCATGACACATTATTTTAATTCCCTTTCTCTCCCCCGTTGCTCTAAATTCACTCAAATACGGAGAAACAGAGTCAGCTTTCAGAGCTATGTTCGTTTTGGAAAGACTGTTTGTGTAAAGGAGTGGGCAAGGAGAGAAGGAACAAGGTGGCAGGCGGAGGAGGTAATGCTGGACTCCACAGTTGGAGCTGGAACCATTTTCATAGAAGCACAGCACCCACAAACAGAAAATAACATGAATTTCTGAATTGCTGTGTCAGTCTTTAAATAGGCAAACGTGATCTTGTCATACTGTTCACACTGTGCCAGTTCCAATAACATCATTACTATACCACACCGGGAAAGAAATTGGTAACCATGGAGATCTGAATACCCTTGACAAGGAGTAAAAGGTTCATGGTTCGAGTTCAGGCATAGTTCACCCAAAAAAAAATTCTGTCATCATTTACTCACCCTCATGTCAAACCTTTATGACTTGCTTTCTCCTGCAGAACATACAACCATCAAACAACAGCTCCAATTGAACTCCATTGTATGGACACAAAAACACGTCAAAACATTTCTTAAAATATCTTCTATCGCATTACACAGATGAAAGTCATATACAGATTTAAAATGACATATGGGTGAACAAATGATGACAGAATTTTTATTTTTGGGTGAACTTTCCCTTTAAGGGTAGCATAGAGGATAATATTGTTTAAGATCATTCTGGCATCAATGCACAGGGTCAACTATTAACGATTTTAGATTTGGTTAGTATATCAACCTTCTTCCATGAGACAAATGTGAAGGTGTGATAAAGGACTGATGTTATGGGTGAAGTGAATGTCTGTTGTTTCTTTTGCTGGAACGACACACAGGAGCGTCTGGATGCTCTGATAAGAAGGTCATTGGAACGGAGCCTGCAGATGGAGAACAGGAACAAACGCTGGGTGTGGGGTCCCAATGGCCCCTCTCAAGGTGAGTGTAATGCACATACATCACACTGCAGAGGGGAGTGAGTATGATGCAGAGTAAAAAAAGGGTAAAATATAAGCAATATTGTGATTAAGGGTGTCATATTATAATATATATTGTGTGTTGTTTTACCATATCCAAAACCAGCCCAACCATAAAGAGTTTTTGTAAAGTAACATGCAAGCACAATGTTTCATATGTAAGGTCAGAAAGGCTTTTTATCATCATTTTCAGACGGATGTCTTTTTAAAATGTGCTGCAGATTTTATACTGTGTCATTACACTCTTGTGCTTGATTCAAAGTAGGAAAATATAAAGCTTTATCAACTCAAAGTACATTTCTTAATTCCATGTGAGTGCTTTTTCAATGCTTTACAAATGAGAAGCCGTTGTAGTGCTGGTGTGCTGCTGCAGAGAAGTGTCCCTCCGTTATATGATTTTCATCTGGGGCTTTGGAGACAGTGTTACGAGAGCTCAGGTTTCAGCTCATCAGAGAGGAAGGACAGCGATTTAATCAGCATTTTGTCTTTGCCGAGTCTCCCTCTGTTGGTTTGAATGAGAATTGAGCAGATGCATTGCGTAGTGACTGAGGCCTTTAGGTTTTAACATTTTAGAAGCTAGAGACGTTTAGAAGAAAGAAATGGTACTTGTGTAGACCCATGTTTAATGTTATCCAAGTCCTTATATATGTAAAACAAAGGTCACTGCATTTGTTCGTTGCTTTGTTATTTTTATTTCTTTGCTGCCATATAGTGCTTTATACAGTATAGTTAATAGATGCTCTTTTAGTATAAACTCCAGTGACGGATGAGAGAACAGGTGTTATTTTCATGAAAGTTTATTTTGAGTTTTCTTGATAATGAGTTGCAGTGTGTGTGTGGGTGCGTGTATGTATAAGAAGTGCAGATTTTGATTCGCAATGTGTTTGAAATCAGATCAGCCTTTCTCATTTCTTTTTTGTTGCCATGCTTAGAGAGTGCAAGAAAACATGCTGAATGTGTTCAGGTGTGTGTGCATAGATACACACACCACCCCCTAACCCACATTTCACCAGAGGGTGCTCAATCTATCCATAATGCTCTGCTATTTCTGCTGTGCTCTGCCCTGACCCCGTTGCCCAGGTGACTGGGAGAATGCCCCGCCTCCTCTCTCTGCTGCCTCCGCCCTCCCTTATGACCTCGCTGCCCCCTCTCCTGCTGCCATCGAATCAGGCAACGGTATGAACCCTAGCTGGCCTTTTTCATCACCTGTTCCTCGCTGTCCTCTTGGATTGACACATCACCTCTCCAGTTTTTGGTTTCCACCACTTTTGGTTTCAAACCAGCCTGCTCTGCTTTCCCAGTTCCTGTCTGAGTACTTTTGGTGCTAAATGGAAATAGAAGGCCATATTTCATTATTACTACAGAAGCTTAATTTGCAGAACCATATGTAACCTAGCTGCATTCAGATGTCAAATTTTTTATTTTTTATAACAACCACAAAGGGGGGGGATGAAAAGAGAAGGCTGATTTCAAATATAACAATATGTTTGGTATTTGTTTTGCTGAGCTCATCCATATGCAGCTGTACCTGAACTGAATATGCAGTGACTTGCTAATGTATTCCGGTCCATAACACATTCTTGTAGTTACTGAATTAAAAATACTTCATTGAAATTCAGTTCTTTTATTACAACCACTTAAATACAAATTTAGTGGTACTAAGCCAACCATCACTAGTCCTATTGCTCATTTTGCTCTGTTGGTGCTAGATGTGGACAGAACTGAAGTACTGTTTATTTACTCTTCTTAAATACACTGTAAGAAATCCTGTAAAAATAATGTTTTAGTAAAAATACTTAAAAAAGAAATGACTGTACTATATTTTTTATGTACTTGAGGAGGAAAGGTAAAAAAACATGTATTTATGAAAAGTAGTGAAATGAAAAGTATGATACATGTTTTAGTAGTGAAGTAAAATTTGTTCAAAGTTCAAACATTGATAAAGATACTTGAAAATGTAGCTTTCTTAAGTAGAGACAAAATACTCCACGACTGTTGACCTTTGGTTTATCCTAAGGTTATGGATAATATGATTTTAAAGGATTTTAAAGGAATCGTTCATCCCAAAATTTTTAATCTTAAACGGTTCTTAAAATGCCAAAGCTCCCGAAAATATTATTGGCGTGACAATTGTTTGTTTGATCTGACTAACCAGGCTTTCATGCTTTGAGATAAAAGCTTCAAAGAGAATGGGAGAGAAGGGTTTAGATCTGGATGCTTTAGTAAGGCGTTGGATATTCAGTGTGCACATGCTCTGTAGCTCAATGAATGTAGATGTTTGTGTGCTTTATTTTGCTGTGTGTTTTGTATTGATTGTGAATGTGAACTTCAGATGTGTGACCAGTGAGTTCACTTTGTGTGTGTTAGTGTGTGTGTTAGTGCATGTTTGTATGTTTAAGTTTTTTCTTTCCTTTTGTATCTATTGACATTATTTCATTTAAAAAGAAGGCACTGTCACGTTAGTATTACACACGCACGCACACACACACGCACATGCACAATGTGTTTGGTTATGCGGGAACCAATGCTGTTTAGCAACATGACTGGCCACAAATACATCCCTCTCCCTTTCCATTTATATTCATGTTGTCCCATTCATCCAATTTACCCCTTCCTTTTTTTCCTTCAATATCTCCATCCCCCCATCCCATCGCGGTCACCTGAACTCTCCAGACAACACAAAAGTGAATCGCCTCCTCACACACACACATGCACACACGCACACACACACTCTTCACTGGCTCGCTGTAACAGTGCTGCAGAGCTGCATCTGTACTGTCATCGCTGCAAAGGTAACACACACTCCTCAACAGGTACAGGTGCTTAGTGTTTAGTGTCAAAGAATATTAGCTGTGTTAGTGCCACTGACGTGTTTTGATTTGTTTCTTTTGTACAGTATATCCCAAAAGGGTGTGTGCGTATTTATATGGTGTGCCGTTTGATGTCAGTTTCTAGCGATTATAAGACTGAGAAATCTCTTCTGACTGCCAAATGTTTTACTGTCCTTTGCAGTGCCCTCCAGTCCCCACAGGTCACCATATCGAGGGTCACCAAGTCGCCGCAGAACCAATATTGTGCCAGCAGAGGAGTCAAGTGGAGCTGTTAGTGCCCCAACACCCCTAAGGTCAAAATCATGCGTTGTTGCTATAGCAACTAATGTAGTTGAAGAAAGCTTCAAAATTTATTTTGTTCAGATTTTAGTCAGTTCCATCTCACAAACATGCAGATTCAAACACACTCTTCGTGTTTTGTGTCGGTACAGAAGGAGAAGTTGCGTAGAGAGAGGAGAACCGGCTCTCCGGCCACAGGCTCACCGGTGAGGCAAACTAAATCTCCTGCTGATGTTACCCGGCGCTCCGCCTCGCCAGCCACACCAAAGTACGATATGTACCCATATACACACACAAACTCACGCAATATTGTTCAGAACTGCTATTTCAATAATTAAGTTAAAAACCACAACTATTATAGGTTATTTCCCAAGAGCCGTACTCAGTCACCCTGCACACCTCGACAGTATCCACCCTCCCCTATGAAACACAAAACTGGCACGCCGGCCACTGACAGCGGCAAGAAGACAGAAGACAAGGTCACGGACAAACACACTGAAGAAGCCCTTAAGGAGGCCAGACCTGTCAAGGCCGAGGTCCATCCGAACAAAATCCCAAACAATGAATGTTTGGAAAAGCCACCAAAAGTGGAAACTCCTGTTTCAAGCACACCACCTCCAGAAAGGAGAACGTTGAAGATGGAGAGCCCTGTTAATGGTGCAAAAGAGAAAAAAAGTGTAGTTACCGAAAGTCAAGAAAAAAGGAATGGCAAGACGGAGATCCCAGAGAAGAAACATCCCAAATCAAGCTTAAATGAAGTGACTACAGAGAAAACTGCAGGTGGGCCTGACATTGTATTTAATCCACTGGATTATTAAAATAGCCATTACCACATGAGTACATACTGCAATATAGAGAGAGAGAGAGAGAGAAAGAGAGAAAATATTTTATTTTTCATGTTTTACTGTCTGTTTAAATACAAAAACACTTTTCATACGTATCATTATGATTGAAACTGTAAAAATACTAATAATGCAAGCTTATTTTACACTTTCTTTTTTATTTTGCACTTCACAGACCCCTCACCTGTAAACCCTGCAGGCAAGATGGTCGCTGGAACGACAGATGCCGAGGAGGCGTCCCGTCTGCTCACGGAACGCAGGCGTCTGGCCAGAGTTGTGAAAGAACAGGAGGAGAAACTGCAGAGAGAACGAGAGGAGCAGGAGAAGTATGTGTGAGCCGGTGTACAAAGTGCTCAAAGCTTGTTGAAGATTATATGACTGCAGTGAGTAAGTGTAACGGGGCCAGCTAGTGAAGAGCTGTGCAGTGTGTAAACCTCACTCCCAGACCAACAGAGACGCTCTAGCGACAGACGCTAGAGGCTGCGGTCTTTAGCCTCCTCGTAAGAGCGCCCGACTCCCATGCCTGGCCGACCCAGATAGAGGCTCGCTTAGAGCGGTGCAAATAGATCCGGTTACATAAGTAGACTGGGGTTGTTGAGCACACTCTTGTAATTCTTGTGCTAGATGCTCTGACTAATGTGCGTCTGTGTGTGTTTGTTAGGCTAAAGAGCGAACAGCTGAAGAAGAGGCAGCTGGAGGAAAGAGCTCGACAGGAAGAGAAGATCCGTCAAGCGGAGGAGGAGAAACGCAGACAAGAGCAGCAGCAGAAGAAGAGTGAGCAGGTGGATAAAGAGAGGAAAGAGAAGGAGCGGCAGGCTCAAACGGATAAAGAGGTCAGAAGATTTGAAGTGAAATTAAAGTTCTGGTTACATTTTTTATTGTGGATGTCAAGCGTGGACTCATGTTACCCTTTTTCAACCCAGACCCCCCGTAAACAATATTGCAAGTCACAGGATCAATGAATAAATCAGTAAGCAAGTAAAACCATATAGACAATAAATATGCTCCTCACTCCTTTGTGTTTAATCCGATTCTGTTCACACAAAATTGAGTTATTTAGAGGAGACAACCACATCTATCAATCAATTATTCTATTGATCTGCTTACTTGTATCTTTGTGTCTAATAGAAAGCAGAGGCAGAAGGACGTGCTCAGAAAGATGCAGAGCGTCAGCGTCAGGACAGAGAGCTTTTCCAACAACAAGAAGAGCAGGAGAGACAACAGCGAAAAAAGGTAAGCAACTACATACAGCACTACACTAAACATGAATCGTCCGACTTAAACGGGTAATTCACCCCCCAAAAATTCATTCAACATTTATTTACCCTCATGTTGGTCAAAACCTGTTGGTCAAAACCAGACTCCTTCTGTCTCAGTGGTTTTGTTTCCATAGAGTTGAAATCAGTGAGCTCCCAAATTGTTCGGTCATCAACAATCTTCAAAATATCGTCTTTTGTGTCCTGCAGAAGAAGTCATACAGGTTTGGAACCACATGAGGGTTTTTTGGGTGAACTATCCCTTTAACTGACCACTTCATTGGATATATGTGCTTTTATAAATCACAGCCAAATGGTTTATACGAAGAAATTACAGTACATTGGAAAACACTGAAACATTCCTGAAGAAACAGTAACTCTAAAAACATCTATTTGCCGGCTCATTCACTATATATCTCAACCAGAAAATGCCATAAATGTACAGTTAGAGAGAACTTTACAGCAAAATCAACATACGTTTTTAAATGTTAAAGAAGTGATATGAGCTATTTTGTTTCAGAGAATCGAGGAGATAATGAAGAGAACCAGGAAGATTGAGAGTGAGATGAAGGTATCAGTCAGAAGCGATCCATCAATCACATTTCATCACTTATAACTTCAGAGCTGGGATTAATGCTTCAATCCGTGTGGATGTGACTTAAATAGCCTTTTTTGTACTGCATGTCAGGGAGAGAAAGTAGAGCAGAAATGATTGTTCAGAAATGTAAATAACAGAATGACCTAATATTCACACAGGAACCTCCATCTCCGGTCTCTCCTCCAGGTAAGACTCCTCTCGCTTATTTTTCTCACTCACTCACTCACTCACTCACTCACTCACTCACTCACTCACTCTCTTTCAAACACAAAACACACAGGGGAATTTTTGAGTTGTTTTTTGACAGTAAAGAAAATATGGAGATTAGGTAATAATGTGAAATCTCACACGAGATTTGCATGAATCGATCTTGTGGACTTTTTAAAGTTCCTGGGACCGTAGAGCATCATTCCATCACTGCCGCCAAGACACCCGAATCTACACATTAAAATAGCAGCTGAGAAACTGGTGTTAATAGTGAATACGATGCACATTCAAGTGTTTAAAACTGTTTAGTGAGTTTTTTAACCCTTTTAATGAGTAAATGTGAAATTCTATAGTGGTGTACTTGCAAAGTTCAAAAGTGTATACAAAAAGCAGCAGCTACTAGGTTTAGATTGCTTCTCCCATAGGGGCAGATGTGCATACACTGCAGTGTGTCAGCAGGCCTGCCGGTATTTTTCCATCCCACACCATCAATAACAGCTTCAGGATTGGACAGCAGGGGATCTTAGGTGTGGATCACATTCTCAGTGTGTCACAGGTTGTGTTCAAGGTCATCTATTCAGGTCCTGCTCAGCCTATATTTAGTCACATTGCAGTAGTTTGTGTAAGGTTGCTTGACTTTGGTTCTTTCAGTCTTTTTTTTTAGATAAATCAGATTGCAAATTTACTGTGGTTGTAAGGTCCAGCGTGTAGTTTTTTTTGAGGATCTATTGACATACATGCAATATAATATACATAACTATGACCTTACATAATGAAGTGTTATGTTTTTATTAACTTAGAATGAGCTTTTTCTATCTACATACACTGCGGGTCCCCTTACATGGAATTCACCATGTTGTCCTACACGGACAAACTGCTCTACAGAGCGTTATCTACCTCAGCAAAGAAATGATAACGTGAAAACATCTTAGTTCTGGGCAGCCACTGTTGTGCTTCGAAAGGGAGGGGTGGAGTAAGCGGTTGGTTGCAATTCGCAACCTCACCCCTAGATGCATCAAAATCTCCACATTGCTTCTTTAATACTCAGTTAAATATTTAATATTTTGATAGCAAGGGTCATATTTACGCTGTTATTGTACCAGAACTATGACAGAAGAACATGAAAGATTCTTTATTGAAAGGTATTTTAGTGACTGTTAATCTACTAAAATCTGCAAAGCTTTTTTAAACACTATAGTTACTAGAAGAGTTGTTTGCAAAAACAAGAAATAACTTTTATATTTATACCAGACGATGTGCAATATATATATATATCAACCTGGTTATACAAGACCTCTGTTTTCTATTCAGGTGGTGTAAATTTGACCTCAAGTGTAAGTGCTATTGTCAACCCTGAGGCCCCCCAAAATCCCCCCTTGAATGGTCAAATAAACAAAAACTCTGCTGCAGTGAAAACAAGTGGGAAAGAAAAGGAAAACATTGCCAAACAGGTGAAAGAAGAGGTCAAAGGTCAAGTAAAGCGAGAAGACGCATCAACGGCAAAGGTGCAGGAAACCCCACTGAAGACTCCGTCTCAAATCACAAAAGTAAATATTCAAAGTGTTGTGACCACACATGGCAACCTGCAAGTTTCCACGCAGAACATACTTGCAAATGCTCAACCAAAGCAGGACAACAGCTTGACCAATGGAAAAAGCCAAACTATCACTCAGGTGGCCAAACAAGAAGCTAGTAACCAACTAAAAATACAGAATGGAGAGGCCACAGCTCAGGGAGGTAAGAAGGAAAGCACTGTGAAAAAATCAGACATGCCTCATGCAAACGGACAAAGTGTCACGGGGAATGCAACTGTAATTGTCCCACAAGCAAAGACTGTCACTCAGCCCGGTGGACATAAGCCTACAGTGACACAGGTGAACTCAAAGCAGCTGATGAAGGACAGTCCACCAGCATCCCTGAAGCCGGTGTCAGAGACGAAACCCCCTCTTCCTCTTATTCATCTGGACACATCAGCCGGGAAAAGTGGAAGAGTGCAGGATTCTGCAGATGAAGTGCAGTTCATGGAGGTCAGGTGAGTCTGGACTACGCAACACTGATTTGCAGTAACAAATGAAAAACAATTCAAAAGATTAAACATTTTAATGATACACTAATCCAAATTCTGACATCTGACATTTCTCCTTCCTGCCCATTTCAGTCCTGTCTCGAAAGAGGAGTTAATCTCCATCCCAGAATTCTCCCCAGTAAATTCCCCTCAGCAGAACGGAACCAGTAACATGCGCGCTCTTGAGGACCTGTTGGATCTGACGGGGCAGATTGCTTACCCTAGACTCTCTCCTGCAGCCAGCCTGGGAGACTGCAACAAGAATCTAATAGAAGGGGTCTGTAGCCCTGGCTCGGACTCGAAACTCATCCCCACCCGCCCTTCAGCCTCGGACAAACGGCATGTGCAGTAAGAGCGGTAGGTTGGACAGTTTGTATACTAACCCACACAAATAAGTCTGATAGACACTGTAAGCAAGAACAGAAATGTAATTTTCTCAATTTATCGGATAAATGCACCTGGCGGTCTGGCTGGTGGCTAATAATATAAGTATTTATATTTTAGTTTATCTACATTAATATTAATATATATTACTATTTATGTGCATAATTATTGTATTAAATAAACAATTTGTTGAATGGGTGTAACTTTGTTTGAGTTTAGGCAAGTAACCCAACGTTAACCCAAAACAATACTGGCTAGACATATTTTGTACGAGAATTTGGGCCTCAAAAGTGCACATGCGGAGTAACGTTTATGTTGATGATAGTTCAATAAAACAAATATAAATAATTTGCTCACCTCCATGTTGGTCCAAAACAGATTTCTTTCTTGTATGGAACCCAGAATATGTTTTTTACAAATGTCCTCCTTTCAATAAATCCATATTGCTCATACAGTACATTCATACAGTTATTCTTTCTAAAGCCATTCGATAGCTTGGTCTCCATTTATTGTGATCCAATGAAAAGTAATGAAAATAACTAAAGATGTTCTCTTTGTGTTCCACCGAAAAAGAAAGTCATATGGGTTTGGAATGACATGAGAGTAAATGATGATAGAATTGTATTATTGTGTTAACCTCCGCAGTGTATACAATGATAAGGGTTTTATATGACACATTTCTGTTTTTTGAACAGGTAATGTGACAAAGATTATTGGTGCAGCAGGCTGCTCTGAGGACTTTTATTCCCTTTGAACAGACAAAAGGAAGAATGTGCAACTGGAGAAGATACAAAGGATGAATATATTTTTATTGCTGCTGGGCATGAATGCAAATTTGATCTAATTTCAATTTCTCCTTATTAAAAAAAGATATTCTTTCGACTCTGAAACTTTACAGCACAATGTTTCATCTCCTGTAAAAGGTCTGGTTCAGTATTATGGACAGAATTTAAATCAAGTGTGAGCAGTCGATGTGTGTTGTTACGTATGTTTATATACCAATCTAGATGGCCAAAATTGCTGTTTGGACATAATACTTTGATGGTTTCTTGGCCTTTAAGATCAAAGCGCAACATTTTCCTTCCAATAATTTAATACATCATCATCAATGAATACAGACATTTGCTGACTGTATACTCACATTTTTGCAAGTGAAATTATATGGTGAACTCTTTGTAGAAATACATAACGAAAAATACATTTATTTGCCATCTCTCAGTCTGCAACAGAGTATTATTCTGATTTGTTTTAAGTATTTGTGTGTATTTTCTGCTTAACCGACTAAGAATCCTTGCATTGCATCACACTATATTGAACCCCCAAGTTTGCTGTTAACGCTTGAACTGCAGGACATTAGCACATTAGGCTCTCCACATCTCTCCCAAACAGCTGTGATTATTTTTCAGCATGTATCTTAAAAAATTCAAAGACAGTAAGCCTATTTTAAAGGCCTAGTAACTCAGTATTAGCATCATACTCTTTCTCAAAAGTCATCACTGTGCTTATCAATGAAGTTTCAACGCTTCTTTGTAGACCAGTTTTACTCAAGTCCTGACGTCAAAGAAAGTGTTGTGGTCCAAAACAAATTCCCATCAATGTCCATTTACTTAAACATTTCAATAGACTATCCGTGTTGTAGATGTACATATGTCTACAGTGAGTGGGTATGTTGAAGTGTGGATGAACAAAAAGCTTATTTGAAAACAAAGTGTCAAAATTAGGCTGCAGGGTACTTTCAAAACCAAGTTATAAGGCGGCAACTCCATGTGTCTACGCTTCTGTCTATACAATAACAGCAGTGACTTCAAAATGTGATTACTGATGATGTGCATGGTGGCATGAGCATCAAGCCATAATTATAAGCCTAGAAATAAACAAATAAACAGACTTTACCAGCTAATATGTGTCTCCTGTGTATGTTGAAATAACAGAAGAATGATGATCTCTGTTTCACTACACGAACACAAATGTTAAAACAAAACAAAACGCAACCAACATAACATTTAATCAAATTGTTAAACAAACATCTTTATTTTGGGGGAAAAAAATGAAAACCACAGAGTGCATCTAGACCAGTATTGTTCACATCTTGCTAAATACTCTATACCCTAGCAATACATTGTGTTGATAAACTTAACGGTGACAGTGAGAAAGATGTATTAAATTGAAATGTAAGCTTTTATGGTGGTAACTTGGAGTTTCTTCCAAAAAATATGTCACATTTGTGTTACAACGCTCTTAGCTGTAATAAAGTTAAAGCGATACATACACTGTAGTTCACCAAAAAATTTACTCAACATCTTGTAATATCAACAGTGTTTGACTTATGCATAACACAAAATAAATTATGTTGAAGAATGTTGGTAACAACAGAACGGCAGTACCCATTCACTTCCATTGGTGTTTTGTTTCCATACAACAGAAGTCTATGGGGAACACCATTATTTTGTTACTAACATTCTTCAAAATATCTTTTGTCATACAGGGTTGAAATGAAAAGAGGGTGAGTAAATTATGATTCATTGTGATGGTTCGATAGAAAATAATATTTCAACAGGTGTTGGTCTAAAAATTCCAACCATGTATAAAATTAATACAAACAGCAAAATATGAAACCTTTGTCAATTTATTTTTTCTCCACAATGCACATTGTGGATTTCAATATGATAAATGGAACAGTATCTTAAACAATGGGGGAAATACTAGGGACCTGAAAATAAATCAAGAAATTTCTAAGAATGACTGAAATTACTGTGTATTAACAAATACAAGATATTTCTCCAGACACTTCAGTCACTTTTAGCCCATGTACATTCATTTTTCTTTTTATAATAACACGTGAATAAGCATGAGTCGGTTGAAAATGCATGACAAAACAAGTCTCTATATGTTAAGGTTGTGTTTTTGTACTACTGTCCCGGTTGACTGAGTTGTCTGTACAACTGAATAATCATGAGTTGGATCTCAGCATCACCTGTATTTACATCTATAGCCTTCAGAAAATAATCCAGAGCTTCCTTCTTCCTGCCGTCTGCCAAACAACGTTTCCCAGAAAGAACCAGCGCCTCATATGTGTTCTCAGAAGGAGTCTCATCACTGCTGATGGTACCAACCGCAAGAGTGTGTGTTTCTGAACGGAGTGTTTTAGGAGCACATTGCTCCATCATTTCACTAGATTCTAATTCAACATCATTAGTGGATTCTTCCACTTCCAGCTGATCTCCTGTCATCTCCAAGCTCTCTTCAACTTCATCCTCCTCACACTCATCTGTATTCAGAGTCTCTCCATTCGGCTCCTCTTCCATCACAGATTCATCTGCATAAGCTTCACTTGTTTCAGACATCTGATAGGACTCATTTTCTCCTTCACTGTGCTCTGCCGATTCCTCATCGGATTCATTCTCGAGCATAGACATCACCAAAGACCTTCTTGATGCCACCGAAGTGTTCAAGCTCCGCCTGAGTCGCGCGCCGTCCGCCAAAGTGGATTTTGGCGTGGAGGAGCCCAGCTTGCTGAGGCCATCTGACAATGGGCTGCTGGACAAACACGGTCGCTCCAACTCTTCCTCTCTCTCTCCCTCGTCTTCGCTCTCAGAGATGACCTGCCTCCTTTTCTTTCTCCGAACAGAATGCACAAACGAGTCGTCTGCAGGTGTGCCCAAAGTAGAACGCTGCCTTAAAGGAGATTCATGTTTGCTGACTTCGCTCTTGATATAGTTACTGATTCGTCTGCTGTCATGGACGCTTGGTTCTTCCAGTCGTTCTCCACTGACATCCATCTGAAGCTGAAACTCAAGACTGTTCTCAACTACAGACTCCTCCTCTTCATGAACTTCTTCCTCAGCAGAGAACATATCTGCACTGTCTTCAAGTTGCAAGTTGAAATTTCCTTGAAGCAACTCCAGCTCCGTTTTGAAAGGCACCGGCTCCGTTTTGAAAGACTCCTGCTCCGTTTCGGATGATTCCAGCTCAGTTTCGTAGGACTCCAGCTCCGTTTTGGAGGAATCCAGCTCCGTTTTGGAGGAATCCAGCTCCGTTTTGGAGGAATCCAGCTCCGTTTTGGAGGAATCCAGCACCATTTTGGAAGAATCCAGCTCCGTTTTGGAAGAATCCAGCTCCGTTTTGGAGGAATCCAGCTCCGTTTTGGAGGAATCCAGCTCCGTTTTGGAGGAATCCAGCTCCGTTTTGGAGGAATCCAGCTCCGTTTTGAAAGACTCAACAGCTTTGGCCACTGGAGATGTGGGTGATGAAAGCACGATTGAATGGGGACCATCTGTGTGAGCTTCTTCTGTATCAAGATGATCAGACACCACAGAAAGTTCTTCCAGCTTGGGGAACTGCTGAGAGAGATTAGACAAGTCATGTACAGAGTTTTGTTGCTCGGATGGTGTATTGTTTTTAGATTCGTCAGCTACGTTCAAACTGTCATCCAGCGTGATCACAGCATGGCTGTCTTCAGCAGAATCATCCTTGGCCTTTAGAACAGACATGTTCCTCTCTCCACCCGCCCATGGAAACTGGTCTTCTTCTTCGTCTTTACCTACAACCTGCACTTCCTCAACAGAAAGTGAGCTCCGTTCCTCTTCATCCTCTGGCTCATCTATACTGTAATGAGTCAGATCCACTATGACCACATCGTCATGAGGAGGGGCTGGGCGTTCTCTACCGGCCGATGTTTGTATACCACGTTGTCCTGACTGCCTAAGCCAAGCGGGCTCTGTGTTCTGAGCGATGCTGTCCATCAGCTGGCCGTGCAGCTCTGATTCTGCCTGCATGAGGTCTTGGGCTTTCTGAACACGTGTTTGGATGTAATTGTGCGATTCTGCGTCCTCAGGGGCATCTTCGTCGGCAGCTGCCTCTTTAGCGAACATGAGGTCATGATCAGAGATGCCGAACATCTCCATACTGTAAAGCTGAGCTATGTGTTGGTCCAGCTTGGTGTCTGAGCGACGATTTTGCGCATGCATGGCCTGAAGCTGCTGCTGAGTTGAGGAGGAGCGAGTGTCCTCTAGTTTGAACAGTTCTCGCAGCTCTTGCTTGCTGAAGTAACGGAAAGGGTTCTTCTTATCGCCAGTCGTCTGCCGTATAAGAGAGTCTTTGAATACCTGCAGATATAGAAGCAAAGGAAAAAGAAAGAGATTATATATTAAGGGGTCATGGTTTTTAGATAAAAGCACATCGAAGATAAACTGATCTGTAGTTCTCATGACATACAGCCGTGGGGAAAATTCAAATCAGCATTTCTAGATGTATTGTGGCCATTCCAGTCCAGTGTTTGTTGAATTTCAACCAAACCAAACCTCAGGCGAGACAAAGTCATCCAACAGCAATGTGAAACACTGACAGCATGACAAGACATGATCTTCAAGATGAAAATCATGAAATCAAGGTTATCACATTAAAAAATACTTTTAAAAACGTTTCCTAAATACATGTAGAAATGTTGCATTGCTAAAAAGTGAATATGAACTTGATTTCTTTGCAGTATTAGAAAAAATACAGAGCATCTTTTCAGTTTTTTTACCTGTTTTCATTTAGCAAATATTTGCAAAATGAAATTTGGAAGAAATATTGTTAGTAGTTCATTGAATGAAACAAAAATCATCCTGATTTTACATAAACACAAACCTATAAATAGTAAATTCAGAAAAAAAATTAAAAATAATATTTTTTTGAAAAAATTAAGTCTCTTAATTTCTTTAGCGTCTGTATAAGTGAAATAAATGCTCGTTAAAAAGTCAATGTCTTTTACTTTAAACACTATAACAACATGTTGATATATTTAATTTCAAAACATTTACCTGTCTGCGGTAAATTTTCTCCTCCACAGTGCCACAAGTGATGAGTCGGTAGATGAGGACATTTTCGGTTTGGCCAATGCGGTACGCACGGTCTACAGCTTGAGCATCCGTCGCCGGGTTCCAGCTAGGGTCAAAGATCACGACACGGTTAGCTGCCGTCAGCGTGATGCCGACCCCACCCACCTGTGTGGTGAGAAGAAAGATGGTGTAGCGTCTGTCCGTCTGGAACAACGTAATACGCTTCTCTCTCTCTGTCAGGTGTGTCACCGTGCCATCCAGTCGCAGCAGACGGAAGCCTCTGTTGCGCAGGACGCGCTCCATGATGTCCAGCATTTTCCTGGACTGGGAGAAGATCAGAGTGCGATGCCCCTCCTCACGGAGACACTCCATCAGAGACACCAGAAACCGCAGCTTCCCTGATTCGCCAATCAAAGTGTCATCTGAAATATGATCGATCTGACTCGCTGCCGACTCTCTATCGTCTTGAAAAGGGGTGGAGTTAGTACCTTGATCGAGGCCTAACTGAGCCACAGCTCGAGCTGAGAGCAGTCTGGGGTGGTCACAGAGCTTCTTTAACACAGTGAGCTCAGCTAGCGGGGATCTTGTAGTCATCAGCAGCTCCTTAATTCGGTCCAGCGAGATGAACTGGTTATAAATGTCCTCCTGAACTGAGCTCAGGTATGTCCACACGATGAGGTCGTTCTTTCGTGTCAGCGAAGGCATTACTGCACCTTCGTCAGCGTTTGGACATTTGTTCTCTTGATCCTCATCCTGGTTGGCTTCTTCACAACGTCGTTCCTTTTTATTCTGAACGTCGGCTTTTGTCCTCCGTAGGAAATAAGGTTTGATGATGTCCATTAAGTTCTGAGAGATCCTTAATCCAAGCGCTTTCTCTCCGGGGGTGGCATCTTTCTCTCGTGCGCGCGTGATTGGGTTCTCGTACTCTGTTTTGAACGTTTTGGATGTTCCCAGCAAAGACCCGTGGCAGGCAAAGTCAAACAGCGCCCACATCTCTCTAAGGTTGTTCTGAACCGGAGTACCGGTCAACAGCACTCTGTTATGTGCTGGGATGGCGTGAGCACTTTTAGCCGTTTTAGTGGACGAGGTTTTGATTTTGTGGGCCTCGTCTAGGATGACGTAATCCCATCGGAACTCACGCTGGTTGTATGTTGCAAGTTGTTCGTAGTTGTTGATGAGCATTTGGTAGGTGGTAATAATAACCCCACCCTTGCGCTGGATCCGCTCTAAGTTCCTGTTCCGCTCTGCCTTGCTGGAACCATGGAATTCTTTCACTCGCATCCCGGGGGTCCACTTGGCAAACTCACGCACCCAGTTCTTTATGAGCGAGGTTGGCATGACTAACAGCGTGTGATTGGCCAGTTCTGCATCGTACATCCCTGACAAAAACGAGATGACCTGGATGGTCTTGCCAAGGCCCATGTCGTCAGCCAGAATTCCTCCCTTTCTTCCATCTCGGTGCAGACTGTACAGGAACGCCACTCCCTCTTTCTGATGGTCATACAGTTTGTCATAGAGCCCTTTATACAGGTTCAATCCACTACCGTTCACATTCACAAAATCATCCTCCTCTTCTTCTTCCTCGTCCTCTCTTTGCACGATCTCCTGTATGGCCTGGATCCGTTTCTTTAGCTTGTCGCTCGGCTGCAGCTGGTAAGCCATCTTAAACAGCTCGAGGGCACGTTGCAGGTCACCGCTCAAGGCAGCTTCCTTTCCCTCCTGCCTGCACCTGCAAAAACAAAAGAACTGTTATTGAAGCAAGATAAACCTACACACATCTTAACAACTTATTAAAAATATTCAAGAAGAAATTCAGTAAATAAAAATTATTTAACAAGGTGGAAATGGTCAATCCCGTCTTCTACATTTGACAACAAGTTTTATTTGGGTCATTATCCTGTTGGAGGACCCATGACCTGCGACTGAGACGGAGCTTTCGGACACTGTGCAGTACGTTTCACTCCAGAATGCCTTGATAGTCTTGAGATTTCATTGTGCCCTGCACCGATTCAAGGCACCCTGAGCCAGATGCAGCAAAGCAGCCCAATAACATAACCGAGCCTCCTCCATGTTTCACTATAGGTATGGTGTTCACTTCTTTGAAAGCTTGATTTTTTAGTCCGTGAACATAGAGCTGATGTGACTCGCCAAAAAGCTCCAGTTTTGACTCATCTGTCCAAAGGACATTGTCTCAGAAGGATTGTGGCTTGTCAGCATGAACTTTAGCAAATTCCAGTCTGGCTTTTTTATGTTTATCTTTCAAAAGTGGAGTCCGCCCGGGTCTTCTTCCATGCTCAAAAAGTGACGGATGGTGCGATAAGAAACTGACGTGCCTTCACCTTGGAGTTCATCTTATATCTCTTTGGCAGTTATCCTTGGTTCTTTTACTACCATTCGCACAATCCTTCAATCTGGGGTCAATTTTCCTCTAGCGGCCACGCCCAGGGAGGTTGGCTACAATACCATGGACCTTAAACTTAATAATATTTGCAACTGTTGTCACAGGAACATCGAGCTGCTTCGAGATGATCGTGTAGCTTTACCTTTACCATGCTTGTCTATTATTTTCTTTCTGAGCTCCTCAGACAACTCTTTGTTCCATGTTCAGTGTGGTGCACACAATGATACCAAACAGCACAGTGACTACTTTTCTCCGTTTAAATAGGCGGACTGACTGATTACAAGATTGGATACATTTGTGATACAAATGAAAGAAACTAATTATTTGAAATATAACTATAATCTAATTATGTTTTATCTTTTCTAAGGGGTACCAACAAATGTGTCCAGGCCATTTTAGAATATCTTTGTAGAATAAGCAATAATTCATCTCTTTCCACAGCTTCTTTGCCTTTTTCTATGACATACCAAAGGCATGCAAGTATACGTGATACAATAGCTCTTCAGGAGGAATGAAGCATTATTTCAATGAGCTGTACGGGTACCAACGTATTTGAGCACGTCTGTATGTGACCATGGATGGTCATCAAAACCAGTAATAAAGGTACTTTTTTTAATTAAGATGTATATACATCAACTGAAAATTTGGAATCTGAGTGTGGGGAGTAGATGAACCTGAAAGTGGAAATTCTAAGCTTTACATAGATACCAAATTTGAGTGGGTAATTCCCATAGAGCGAGCAGCAGCGAGTGAAGTTTATAGGCGTTTCCAGCCTCTTTGTTCACGATTTTGCTGCATCCACTCACAAAAATAACGTTTTGATATATTTATGGTAATATCTTAATGAAACATGATCTTTACTTAATATATGATTTTTGGCATTAAAGAAAAATCCATAGTTTTGACCCAGACAATGTATTGTAGTCTATTGCTACGAATGTCCTTATGCAACTTATGATGACTGTTTTTTGGTCCAGGGTCACATATATTTTATCCAACTAATTGTATTAACTCATTTTTACTATTCAGATATATGCCTTCAGATCAAAATCTTTACAAATATCATGAAAAACATGTTAGTCAAGTGACCCAAAACTTGAACGGTAGATAGTCTATAGAAACCCTTCAGCTTTTTGTACTTTATTTAAAACAGTTCTGTGGTGTGACATCTTTTTAAAAGGCCCTGAAATTCCATAAAGGCATTCAAGTAAAATTTGTTCATGAAACCTTAAAAAAAAACTTAAACAGTTTAAGGAGAAGCATAGGAGCACTTTTACACTGCAGGACACAGTAACGTTACTATTACTGCTTTACATGTCACAACATGTCAACATATGACCTAAAAGATTCATTTAGAATAGAACTATACACGCATACACTTCACATTCATATAAATGTATTGAACCCAAGACATGATTAACAGTGTGTTTCTGTACCTGTCATATTTCGCCATCTTCCCCGTGTCTATAGACAGAGATCTGCGATAGAAAACAACACAATTAAAACATGTTTCACTTGATCAAAGCATCGACTCAAAGGCTAATTCTTAGCATCATTTCTCTTCAACAGAGACGCGCATGTCTCCCGACTTACCCCTCTAACTTTTCCGTTATTTCTTCAACTTTGTCGCTTTGCATATTTGCATTTTATTTTCACAGACTTACATTGAAAAACAACATGTGTTTCACGACATCGAATGCGGAAGCGGCTTTGAACGAGTGTTTTGTTCGCGCGCGTCTCTCACCCAATCACTTGCTTCGTGTCCACGCATGCGCACAGTATAACTGCTTTTAAATCGCTGCAGGCCAGTATCTGTGGTGAGCAGGGGAGTGTTTCATCTTTTAAGACAAGTCGCTAAAAATAGATGTTTAGCGCGAAAATGCCTCATCACCGTCAGCTGGTAGAAATGTATTACAGGCATTTGTACAGAAACGTTGCATTATGCCATTAAATAAGCACGCAGTGATCCCAAATGAACACGTTGAAAGAGCAGTGTTTTCCATTACGTATATACGGTGTAACCTTTACGTTATCAACAGTTACGTTATCTCATGTAACGTCAGTGCATCAATCCAGATCCTCTCTTTTCATCAGATGATGACGGAGAAAAAAAAAGTACTGCAGTTTTTAAATATTTGTGTTTCTTTGGTTGGTTGGTTTGTTTTTACAACCTGTATCAACAACAGCATGACCCAGCAACGTGCTCAGGTCATTTCTATTATACTATTTGTGTAGTAACAAATAGTCCTAGTAACAAATATGTAAAAGTTTTACATATAAATGTTACATTTCTTACTTGGGAAAAAAAGATGTAATCCTAACATTGAACAAACAGCCTATTTAAACTTTATGGTGACCTGCAAAGACCATTCCAATTTTTTTTAATCAGCATTTCTAGATGTATTATTCCAGTCCAGTGTCTATTGAATTTCAACAAAATCAAACCTCAGGAGAGTCAAAGTCATATGAACTTGTTTTATTTGTAGTATTTGAGGTCTGAAAAAATACACCTGTTTCTCCAGTTTTCATTTTCTGCAAAAATAGAAATATATTTATTTTCAAATAGAAATAATATTTTGTTCGAAATTTGGGAGAAATATTGTTAGTAGTTCGCATAAACCAAAAACTTTTTTTCACCTAAACACACACATATACATAGTAAATTCAGAAAAACGTGAAAAAAGAAAAAAAAGTCTTTGATATGGCCTCTTAATATTTTTCCATGGCTGTATATTGGTACAAAATAAAACCCCTTAAAACAGCAGTCAAAGCCCCCATATCAATTCTAATAGATTATAAGATAAAAATGTTTCATTTATTTTCTCAGCATAACCACCATTATACTTATCACCAGTGGACGACTGCTTTTTTGATTGATATCAGAAACTGTTATTTAAAGAATTGCTGGAATGTTTACTGACAGCAGATCAGCTAAACAATGTCATGCTGACAATGAGTAAGAAAACTTCCTCCTTTTCAAAATATGAATCTCTGTACGTGTGTGCGTGAGAGCATTTTGCGATAGGGCTCGGTTGACACAGCTTTGGCTTCAGTCAGG
This sequence comes from Triplophysa siluroides, assembly GCA_006030095.1. Classification (NCBI taxonomy): domain Eukaryota; kingdom Metazoa; phylum Chordata; class Actinopteri; order Cypriniformes; family Nemacheilidae; genus Triplophysa; species Triplophysa siluroides. Next base: position 4,888,688 of record VCII01000101.1, on the reverse strand, counting down.
TAAATTTAAATGATCACTTTCTAAACTTTTTTCTAAATCTTTTAACAGAAGCTGATATAATAGTGTTTTGAGGATGGCATTACCTGTTATTTGTTTAATGTCACTTTTTTTAGAGAGAAATAGAGAGGATTCACGTTTGTGTGTGCACGCACTGTATTAGACATGATAGCTCTGAAGTAGATACTCTTGGTAGAAGTTTACATATAAAAAATGTCTTTCGTGTCATTCATCTGTTCATATCTCTTCTTCAAAAATCATAAAAGGTGTTTAAGTGTGAATTTTATTGTTTGGTTTTAGTTAACCCAGTTTCACGAAGAACACTCAGAATTTACTTCCCAAAGTTAACCACAGTAAAGAAGAGGATTATTGTGTTTTAGCTCAAAGGACCATTGTCACTTTGATATCTGTCATTGGTGTTGTGTATCTTAGTGTTTCTGTGCTAGGGAAGCTATTAAAAAATGCAGTGGATCAGGTTTGGTGGCTTTTGTTGTGAGAGTTACAGTAAATGATGGGTTAGGCAATAGGAATGTCTATTTTTGTCACAATTAATGTCATAACCTCACGTCCTCCATGCGTGTGAGGAACACATCTGTACATTTATGCATCCACTTATACATTGCAATAAAGTGTTGCTAGAATTATGTTCTTCCAGTTTAGCGGTTTTTAGAGTAATTACATTTGGCTAAGTCAAAGTTTTCCTTCATCATAACCCAACACTGGTGACAACATACATAATATAAATAACCCAAATAGCTAAATACAAAATAAGGGTGTCCAGACGATCTTATTGTCCCTTTCATAAGCCCAAACTTTTCTTCTAGAAGTTATTGGCAACAAACCATGTTGAAACAGTATAAAGTGTGTTATTTGTGTATTTTTATTGTTTTTATTTGTTAATTACTTTACAGGTGCACACGTAGACCATGGCTGTAAAGGTAACTGTATGTCTGTAAATTACATTCAAAAACACACTATTGGGTGTGTATACAGTACTGTATGTGTGGCAAATGGTAAGAGCACTCAAAAGGTGAATTTAGGGAAAGCATGACCAGGGTTTGAGAGGATGGCTAAAAGTGGCCCAGTTAACCTGGATTAAAGGGATAGTTTATCCAAAAATAAAAATTCTTTCATCATTTACTCACCCTCAAGTTATTCTAAACCTGTACAAATTGTGTGCTGAACAAAATTATATTTGGAAGGGTTAGGTTATAAATGTATATTTATTTTTTATTGCTTGTTCTAGTCCTTGCTATATATATATATTTGCTTAATGTTTAACTTTTAATTTGAACTTTTTATACAAGTGTTAATGGCTGTTTAACTGCCAAATGTTTTTCAGCAACAGGATCTATTGCGAGACATGCAGAAGTGCTTTAACCACCTGAAAGTTGAAGAGAATAAAACAGAAACAGTCTCTGAAAGACTTCGGTGTGTACATGAACTTATAGTAAACAATACTGTCCTGTGGTTATCTGTGTGTCTGTAAGCTCCAAATCCAATAATGCTAATTGTTCTTTTGAGTCTGATATTAATAGTCTTTGTTTATTTGAATACATTAGCAATGAGAGTATTAATATTGGGTGTACGGAGTTTCCTGATTACTCAGAAGAGGTCCGTTCGATTCTTAAAGCTGGGTGGCTAGAAAAAACTCCTCCAAAAGGGTGAGAGTTGCGTACAATTTCTACAGAGAGATCCCCGAGAGCTTGTGGTGTTGTTTATTTTGTGCTTGTATGTGTTTTTTAAATGTTTGTGTTGTGTTTTCAGTGGGTTGATTTACCAGCGCCGATGGGTGCAGCTTGATTCAGAATATTTGAGATATTTCCAGTCTCCCAAGGTAAACAAAGTCAATTTTTTTAAAGACATTAGGTTTACATTTTGTATACATTTGACATCTTAACTGTATATGAGTGTCATCTTTTGGGCAACTTACTGGAAATCATGAGCCTAAAATGCATCAAAGTCAGCAGCCATATCACCCTGTAGCCCAAGACTGGTTGCCCACTGAAGCTAAGCAGGGCGGAGCCTGGTCAGTACCTGGATGGGAGACCTCCTGGGAAAGCTAGGTTGCTGCTAGAAGAGGTGTTAGTGAGGCCAGCAGGGGGCGCTCACCCTGTGGTCTGTGTGTGTCCTAAATGCCCCAGTATAGTGATGGGGACACTATACTCTAAAACAGTGCTAAACCGAGGTCCTGACTCCCTGTGGTCATTAAAAATCCAATGGCACTTCTTGTAAAGAGTAGGGGTGTAACCCTGGTGTCCTGGCCAGCTTCCCTCCAATGGCCCTTGTCAATCATGGCCTTCTAATATTCCCCACCATCTGAATTGGCTCTATCTCTCCTCTCCACTGAAAGCTGGTGTGTCGTGAGCGCACTGGCGCCGTTGTACTGTTACTGCCGTCGCATCATTCAAGTGGATGCTGCACACTGGTGGTGGGTGAGAAGAGAGTTCCCTCATGATTGTAAAGCGCTTTGGGTGTACAGCAATACACAATAAAGCGCTATATAAATGCCTCATTCATTCATTCACGGTTCTTTGATTCAGATCAAATCTAGAGAACCCGATTTCCTCATTCAGCAGACAATTTTCTTTCCTTCCGAAATGACCATAAAGTATTTAGCCAGTAAGTGTTTCATTTAAAGGAAGCTGTTATTTATTTACTGGACAAATCTTTTGTCACTCTCACTGGTAGGAGGTATACTCTAAAAGGATGATATCTTTGCGATGTGTGGAGAAGGTGGTCAGTGTTGGAGATCTGAAATTTGAGCTTCACAGTAAGAACCGAACTTTCCTGTTCCGAGCGGACAACACTGGTGAGTATTCTCATTCATCTTCTCCCTGAACACCTTGCAGAATTTCTGCTGCTTAGCATTTCTGTTTATTTATTCAGTCATATTTCTTTGCATAATAGACATAATGTTTATGCTGCGCGTCTACCTTTTCAGAGGAAAAAAAGGATTGGGTGCGTTGTCTTGAAAAGGCTGAGAGTGATAACAGAAACAGTATTGAATCAAGGAATCTGTTTTTTAAGCGGGGAAGTGTGGATTTTAGTTTCGAAGGTTACCTTGAGTTGATGTCACCACACATCAAAGTCTACTCGATTATAAGCAGGGACAAACTGTACCTTTTCAAGAACCGTGAGGTGAGCCTGATTGTGGATGTAAAATGTATCAGTGGGTAATTATTCTAGTGGGTTATTAAATCTGTTAGTCTGTAAATTTGACAAAACGGTATTTGAGGACATACAGTTGTGCTCAAAAGTTTACATACCCCTTTGCAGAATCTGAAAAAAGCTGAAACTTTTGGAAAAATAAGAGGATTTTTTTAAATTAAGGTTTATTTTTAATTGTGTCCTGCCCTGAGCAAGTTATTTCACTAAAGAAATGTTAACATAAAGTTCACACTAAAGAATAATAACAGAATTTCCAAAAATAGCCCAGTGCAAAAGTTTAGACACCCCTGATTCTTAATACTGTATGATGTTACCTAAACAATCAATGACAGTTTTTATGTTTTGTCCTAGTTGTTTAAGGGTTTCTTGTTTGTCATGAGTCATTAGACTGTCCACTGATCTTCAAAAGAATTATCCAGGTCCTCCACAATCTTTGCTTTTTCAGCATTTCTGGATATTTGACTCATGTCCAGCAGTAACTGTATGATGTTGAGATTTCTCTTTTGACATTGAGGACAATCAAGAGACTCAAACACAACTATTACAATAGATAGAAACATTCAGTGCTGCCCACAAAGTTAACACCAGTCATTTAAAGTCAGGTGGGTGTAAAACCTCTGAAAATGGTTTTGGTGTAAATTGTTATTGTTTCATTTATACATCTTATTTTTTCATTTACTAATGTCCTTCAGAAGATTTCAAAATACATTAATGTTTTTCAGGAAATTACATATCTTTTTTTATACCAAAACCATTTTCAGAGGTTTACACCCACCTGACTTTAAATGAATGGCGTTGACTTTGTGGGCAGGACTGAATGTTTTTATCTATTGTAATAGTTGTTTAAGAGTCTCTTGATTGTCCTCAATGTAAAACATCATACAGTTACTGCTGGACATGAGTCAAATATCCAGAAATGCTGAAAAAGCAAAGATTGTGGAGGACCTGTGGGATTGTTTTGAAGATCAGTGGACAGTCTAATGACTCATGACAAACAAGAAACCCTTAAACAACTATGACAAAACATAAAAACTATCATTGATTGTTTAGGTAACATCATACAGTATTAAGAATCAGGGGTGTCTAAACTTTTGCACTGGGCTATATTAAGAAATTCTGTTATTATTCTTTAGTGTGAACTTTGTTAACATTTCTTTAGTGAAATCACTTGCTCAGGGCAGGACACAATTAAAAATAAACCTTCATTTTCAAAAATCCTCTTATTTTTCCGAAAGTTTCAGCTTTTTCCAGATTCTGCAAAGGGGTAAACTTTTGAGCACAACTGTATGTAATGTACAATGAATGTTCTTCTTCCTAAAAATGCAAAAATGGTTAAGTCTTGGATGTGAGCAGTATATAAAAACACTGCTGTGTTTGTGTAGCAACATTTTCAGGGTGTTGGTGTCACTGATATAGACATGCGAATGGCCCGAGTGAAAGAAGGAGAAAAATGCTCTTTCACACTCACCACTCCGTACAGAACATTCAGGTAAACATTGGAGCTTTTACCCATTTTACCTTTAAGTCCCACATTTTGCAATAAAATAATCACAGTCTCTCTCTCTCTGTGTAGTTTTTTGGCAGAGTCAGAGAGTGAGAAGCAGAGATGGTGTGAATCTCTGAATGAGTGTGTGAGTCGATCTCTGTCATGTGATGGAGTGTGTGAAAGCTTGTGGCGTGTTGCATCCAACCAACAATGTGCGGACTGCAGTGCTTCCATGCCAGAGTGGGCTTCAATCAACCTGTGTGTGCTGCTGTGTGAAAAATGTGCAGGTACCCACAAAGACTCGACAAAGATTCAATCAAAAAAGAAAATTCTATCATCATTTACTCACTTGTCATTTCAAACCTGTTTGACTTTCTTTCTTCTGCTGAACACAAAAGAAGATATTTTGAAGAATTGTGTTAACCACACAATATTAGTGAATGGGGTGCCGGCATTGTTTGGTTAAGCAAAAGTGACCCATTTGTCAGGTGTGACCTCTGCGTTTAACCCACCCAGAGAGTAGTGAACACACACACACACACAGCAAGTGGTGAACACACATACACCTGGAGCAGCTATCACTGCAGCGCCCGGGGAGCAAGTAGGGGTAAGGTAAGGGCACCTCAGTCCCGGCCCTGAGAATCGAACCAGCAACCTTCTGGTCACAAGTCTGAGTCTCTAACCATTAGGCCACGACTGCCCACTTTCTTGTTACCAGCTTTCTTCACAATATCTTATTTTGTGTTCTGCGGAAGTAAGAAAGTCACGAAGGCTTGAAATGACGAGAGGGTGAGTAAATGATGGCAGAATTTTCATTTTTGGGTGAACTATCCCTTTAACGCATATTGTATGTACGTCTACCGTGATTGTGTACTTTACAGTTTTATATGGTAACAGGTGTGCACAGAAGTCTGGGACAGAGCGTGTCAAAGGTTCGCAGTCTGAAGCTGGATGAGCGAGTGTGGACCGATGACCTCATTAGGGTCAGTCAATAAGCTGAGATGTGATTTGCTGAGATTTAGTCAGTTCTGTTTAAATCCCTGTTGTGTTTAATAAAGAGAAAATGATTTTACATTTACATTTAGTAATTTAGCAAACGTATTATAAACGTATTTTATCCAAAGTGACTTATAGAGAGTTCAGGGAGCAATACGCGATATGTCTTACAGGAGCAATAATACAATAGGTGCTAATACAAAGTTACTAGTTTTGACAAAAGCTAGACCACTACTTTTAGAGCATACTTGAAGATATCTGATCGTGTCGTCATGTGTTCGGCAGGTTTTTCTGCAGCTGGGTAATGCTAAAGCAAATACATTCTGGGGAGCGAATATTCCCCCGAGCGAGAGCCTTTGCGTGAACGCAAATGATGAGCATCGTCTCCAGCACATCACAGCCAAATATGTGCATGGCAAATACCGCAAATACCACACACTCTACAGCCAACAGGAGGCGCTCAATAGTGTTAGTCAACACATGCCAAATTTAATATAATTTAAACTATTGTTCTTCTGTCACATCCCCTATATTCATATTTTGCTTGTCTTCTTTTATTAGGCTCTGTGCAAAGCAGTGCAGTCGGCAGATTTATTGGAGATTCTAACATTGGTGCACTGTGGGGCAGATATCAAGTGCCACACTGGTATCCCAGAATTCCCTACTCCACTGTCTCTGGCCAAACGCAGTGGTCAGTCTGCGCAAGCGGAGCTACTTATGCAGAACTTAAAGACAGGTGCATAAATATATAGATGCAAAACTTCAGCATATAGTATTATACTGTATTGTACACAAATAGAGAGCTATAGAACTTGTTCTGCTTCTATAAATACATGTTTAACTGAGCAACCTTTACCTATTAGAAGCTCTTTGGCTCTTATACTGCAGAATACTACATGAATCACTTTACACAAGTCGTGTCCAAGTTGAGCTTTATTGTCATTCCGCTACATGTGGGTACAAACAGTGAAACGAAACGTGCAAGGAGAACATTGTAAACATTGTAAGTCAGGCAGCTAGCTGGGGAACAGTGCAAGATGATTTGTAGTGCAAGCATGTAAACATAGTACATGTTAATGAGTCTTTTGTGAGATTATGTACACAGCAGTGTGTGTGTGAAAAAGTGTCTAGTGCACATAGAGGAGAGCGGGTTACTATAAGTGGTTTTGAAGGAACCAATCACCTGTGAGTAGCACACTCAGAATTGCACAAAAAGGGGGTTGTATGGGGTTTCAAAGGCAGATTAAATGAGTGGAACGATTAAGCAATGAGAACGTTTCGGGGTGATGGTGGAAAAGTGCTGATGCAGCTGGTCAGCACGCTTTCGATAGTTTCCCTGTAGAATGTAGTGAGGATGGTTTGAGCGAGACTCAGAGTTTTGTGTGAAAATGATTTTTATTTATTTATTTTTATAAGCAGAATCTTTTGAGTCAGTGCTTAAAGATGTATCCACCCAGTCTCATTGTGGCTACCTTTTCAAGCCCGCCTCATCATCTCGGGCAATCACAGAGCACAAAAACAAAGCAGGTAAGTAAGCAGAAACCCTTTGGCCTCAGTGGTTTAGAAAATTACCATATGATGTTTGGACGGTTATGTTTAATTACATTATGTTAATAATGGAGCTTTGTGTGTTTGTGAGGATGTGGAAACGTGAAACAAGTGGTGACAGATAGTGAAGAGAATAAACAGGAAAATAAACATTTCCATAATTTTATGGAAAAAGTTGTTCATTGTTATAATCCTTAACTAACATTATCCACCTTTTTCTTGACGTCTCCGTGGAGGGCGTCATTACAGCGAGTGACTTCCTGTTTGATATGCTGCGCACTTTCATTATGTATTTGTTAAAATAAAGTTCCTCGAATACATTTTGCGGTAAAAGTCTTCATTACAGCCAAAGAAAACCTATCGAACGAGTGTTACCACTTGACACAACAAGAGGGTCAAGTAAATTACATTTAAAGACAGCTCGTTTTTAGCTCTGACTAATGTTACTGAATTCTGCACCTATCAAAAACATCACAACATATAGTTTACTTCGTTAATTATTTTATTGTTATTGCATAGTACGTCCCTATTAACACATGATACATCCGATTCGCGCGAATTGAAAAATATGAACTTTGTTTGTTAACCAATCAGGAGCTTGCTCTAGTAATGACGTGATTAGAAGACGTAGCAAGCGGAGGCAGAAATCCGAAACAGACAAAATAATCGTTGCTGTTGTTTTTACTTTTATAGAAAATAAAAATAATAAAAAAAAGCTTTCCATAACACATAAAGTGCAGCTAGCCTCTCAACAAAATCCATGTCATAAGTCAGTTTGTAAGGAGACTGGAGCCGCCTGGCTGGAGCCCTGCCCATTACGCAAATTTAATGTTTTTAATAACAAATAAATCAGTAAAGATTACAAATTAGCTACAGTGTAATTCAACGGGAATGATGCATTAAGTTGTATTGGTGAATATTCCAGACTTTGCTCGGCGTTGGAGTTGTCTGGAGGGTGGAGTGTTTAGCTACTATAAGAATGACCATAGCAACAAGTGTGGTGACATGAAGACAAGTGACATCATCTGCCTGTCTGTCAACAGCCCAGGGAAACATGTGTAATATATTTTACGTTATTTTTACAACATTATTCTGGTAATTTTTGTTCCATGTTTACATTGTTCTCCACTCTGACTGGCTGACAGCTATGAGCACACCTTTGAGCTGTACACTGAGGAAGGCCGAGGCTACCTGTTTGGGGCCGATGATGCTAACACGGTCAGAAACTGGAGCAAGGCCATTTCCATGGTAACAATCTTTTTTATTTTACTGTGGCTTGGACGAACGGGGCAATACCTTTTTATAGCACATTGTGAGGTCAAGCAAATGGAAAGTGGGTTTGTGAGGGTACTGCTGAAGTACTCCCAATAAAAACGTATCAATTTAAAGGTACACATATTTTATTTATTGTACGCTGTCTTGTGATTGATTTAGTCTTTTTTCTCCACTCAGGCCATGTTACCTCCTGCACTGTTTGATGTATGCGGACCCTGTGATCGTCTGGGCCGCCTACGCTGCATTGAAGGAAGCCAAGGGATTGGTTGGTTTTGCTTGAGCGGCTTTAAACTTCATGTGTTACTGGAGAACACTGTAGAAACAATTGATCTTCGCAAACTACTCTCGCTCAGTAAGTTGTGTTTAAAACAAAAAACAAGTGTGTTTTAGGGCAACTCATACCAAGCTAATGGTCTCATAACCCTACTTGTACCCCCCTAACAGGTTTAAAAAGAACAAGTAAAATAATTTGGCCAATTTATGAGCCATTTATAGACCAACTATATAAAAACTGTTTTACTTTATTCGTGAGGACATTTCCAATTATTTGGCTCTCTAAGTAGAGCCAAATCTGTGCATGTAGGTTTCATGTTACAGAATATCATGTGTGTAGCTCACTCTGATAGCGATGGCTCTATGGTGCTGGTGTGGAGGGGTGGAACCCTGCATGTCCCGACTGACCGCAGACCTCATTTTGTGGGCTGGCAGACCAGCATACAGCAGAAATCTGGCGCTGGAGATCAACCACTTTCTCACCAGCAGCTAACAGAGCTTGATGTACCGGTGACCGTCGCCCGCTGCTTGGACCATGTAACACGATATGGTACTTTACAATGACATAATCACACCATAAACATTATATTTCATTAATATGGAAGTATAAAATTCATTCTTACATGCATTCGTTCATTCATTAATTTACAGATTCATCAATTCATACATTAATTAATTCATTCATTTACCGATTCATCGATTAATTTGTTTGTTCGTACAAAACCCAAGCATTAGCCTGCCTGTTTTTATTTCAGGACTTCTGACTCTGGGAATCTACCGGAAGAACGGGGTTAATTCTCACATTACTAAACTACTGGAGAGGTTTCACAAAGATGCACGAAGTCTCTCATGGAGCGAGTCAGACTTTTCAGTGGATGATGTAGCAAACACTCTTAAGAGGTTTCTCAGGGAGGTCAAAGATGGAGTGCTGAATGGCCAGGATAACGCCAAAAGCTGGCTTAAAGCTGCAGGTGAAGAGAAACTTCAATGTGAGACAATACTTAGAATGCTTTTTATATGTAACACATACTGTTTATGTTAAATCTGCAGGTCTGGAGGACAAAAGTGAAAGGATTTATCAATACCAAAATCTCCTCTCAACTCTACCAATTGTCAACCGAGCAACACTCAAAGCCCTCACACACCACCTGTTTAGGTAAAGTGTTGTGATTTGGATTAAATTAAATCATACAGATTTGGAATGACATGAGAGTAAGGGATAAATTAAAATTAATTTAATTATGGGGTGAACTATCCCTTTAACCAATAAAAATAGTAGATTTATGCTTAAAGGGATAGTTCACCCAAAAATGAACATTCTGTCTTCATCACCCTCAGATTGTTCCAAAATGTATAAATGCATTTGTTCTGCTGAACATGATGGAAGATATTTGGAAAAATGTCAGTAACCAAACAGATCGAACCCCCCATTTACTCCCATAGCAGGGAAAATAAATTCTACAGGAGTCAATCGGGGATGAGATCTGTTTGGTTACTTTGGATACTTCCAAATATCTTCCTTTGTGTTCAGCAGAACAAATACATTTATACAGGTTTGGAACAATATGAGGGTGAGTAAATGATGATAGAATTTTCATTTTTGGGATTACTGGAACGAAAAGTGTGTTTATCGCTTTTGTAAAAACGTGACATTTTTTGCTTTGTATTAGTGTACAGCATCTGTCCAACGAGAATCAGATGACAGAAAAAAACCTTGGTATTGTGTTTGGTCCAACGCTCTTTCAGACCGATGGAACAGATGTCAAAGCAGCTCGAGTGGTGGAGGAGTTGATCCAGAACTACTGCAGTATTTTTAATGTGAGTATTAAAAAAAAAAGTAGTCTGGTGTTTAAACTACATTAGTAAATATTCAATATATATATAATTTATTATATAATATATCCATTTATTTATTACTTTTGTGAAAATAAATCTTGATATCAGATTGTTTTAATCATTTACACAGATACATTCAAATACATTATTTTGTTAGTTATTACCAGGGGCGATTCTAGGTTTTCAATATTATGGGGGCTCAGCATCCAATGAGGAGATATATACACACATATATATATATATATATATATTAGGGCTGTCAACGCATGCAATTAATTTTTTCAGATTAACACGTTAAAAAAGTATTTAACAGCATTAACGCAACATCCTGAATCTGTCAGACAGCACACCAGTATCAACTTCCCTTTCATGCTTGAATGAACAACTGAAAAAAGACACAAGATTGTGCCAGAAACACATTTTGTCAAGTATTTTCACAAACACAGTCTTCAACGAGTTAAATAAAGTCTTGAATGAATGCAAAAAGTATAGGAAGCGCATTTTGACCTGCCTAGAACGGCAGATCATAAAGGAGGCATGAATTAAAATCACAATTTTAACCTAAGCTTTTGTTATATAAGAGCAAATCGTATTCACGCGAACATCATGTAAGTGTCAGAAATGAGAACGCCTTGCTACTGAGATTTCATCTCTTATTGACATCATGCCCAGCGAACGTCAGGTTCTGGAATGCACCTATATATGACGACATTGATAGGTTGAACACCACCTCCACAGAAAAATATCAACGACTACTTCTCTAGCCCCGCCTACTGGTTCACGTATGACAGAACCAGTGGCGCTGAACCAGATAAAGCGAGCAAGCAATAAACAAACATGCATTGAGACAAACATTTTAAAGATAGCTAAATATTGTGCCATCCCTGGTTGTGGAAGTTGCATAACGTTCCTTCAGATTCCGATATTAGGAATGTGGGGTTAAAGTTTATTTTTAGAGACGTTTCAGCTCATCTGAGAAAAACATGGAGTGTTTGTTCGTTTCATTTCTCCGAGGATTCCTTCGTGAACAAGGCACAGGTCGACACTGAATTTGGGGAGAAGTTAAAATTAAACAGCAGTATTGTGCCGAATGGCACAGCAATCTTATGTGAATATAACCTTTTTGTACTATGCGTCACTATTGCTTTGTTAGAGATCCCTTGATGTGCCCTGATCACTATTCGCACGAGATTAGTATCACCTGGGGCCTCTAGTCATTTGTATTAATTGCAGAGGTTGTCTGTGATCTTATAAGGCCGTGTGAATCCCCATCTCTGTGATTTGGTGGGCTTATATTTCATTTTTCAAGGTTTTATCCACCGTTTGCGAATAACGGAGGCTGCTTTGAAGTGTTTTGGTATTATTTCGGGTGCTGGGAGATATCCATAAATTACCGGGAGTCTCCCGTTTGTTTATTTATCATGGAAACTAAATGCCCTGCGAAAACTCTGAATGGTGCTAATGTGTAACCTAACGTTACGTCTTGAACCAAATTCACAGAAGGCTCCAACTACCACAACTGCTATCCAATAAAAGCAGTGGGCGTTTACTTCCAAGTGTCTTCAATGCGGCACAGCCATTAAAACCGGCGTTTGCAGAGCTGGCTTCAAAACCTAGGTAGAAAATAGCCTATTACTTATTGATTTTGATGTTTTTGGATGTAAAAACCACCCGGACGTCCTAAGTAGACCTCATACAACAGTCTTCTGTATTTAATGTATTTAGCAGTAAAGACTGTAAAGTGTTTAAGAACTTTATCTATTTTCTGTATATTTCCTATACCTGTTGGACAGGTAGGAAGGGCACATGTACTAAAATGGGTTTGATTCATAGAAGAAAAAAAATATATAATAAAAACATCAGTTGCAAAGCCAACAATATTAGAACGGCTTTCATTCATAAAATGATGATGTTAAAGCAATGTGTTGTTTCTACATGAATTTGGCGATAAAATGTGAAATTATTAGAATGTAAAAGTACATTTAAAAACATAAAAGCTGTGTGTGTTTAATCGGTTAATTCTTTTAATCGATTGACAGCACTAAAATAAACATGTTAAATAAAATAAATAGTGTATGTTTAATTTCACTATACGTGTGTGATTACAATTTTTTATCCATTGACAGCACTAATATATATTTATTTATAATAATATATATTATTTATAGCCACTCTCTAAACACCACATACTGTATACTTTACTCAAAAAAATTATTAAGAAAGAATATGCAAAATAAAGACAATTTATTGTCCTTAAAATTGATATCACCCTAATCGATTAATCTGCAACATTTATACTTCACAGTGACAACAACAGCCACAAATCCTTATAATAAATGTCACAATCAACTGCTGACTCATTATTTAGTAGAAGGAATTACTTGATATGATGTTTCCCTGCCCTCCTGCGCATGACTGCGTTCTCATCATAGTCACCAGCCGCAGTGCCCCCTCAAGGTCACTAGAGGGCACTCTCCACATTCACCCGGACTGCCATATACACTAAATTTCTCATAAGCCTTTGGACTCATTTATCTGAATTACATTCACCTGTTTCTAGTTACCTCTTGCACCTGTCTGTATATAATCCGGTTCATTTAGTCAGTCATTGCGAAGTCTTGTTTGTTGTTTTACACTGCAATTCTGAGTGGTTTACCTGTTGGATTATTGTGTTTGATTTTTTTTGTTCATCGTTTCTGAACCTCTGCTGCCTGTCCCGACCACTGCCTGTTGTTCTGTTAAGGCTCGTTTGCTGTCTACCCTGATCATTGCCTGTACCATTTTGTGGATTAAAGCTGCATTTGGATCTTCTACCCCTGAGTCTTGGAGCAGTTCGTGACAGTGCTCATCTATCACATCCACAATATGTTTTAAAAGAATAAAATAAATACTGAAGCGTCTGAAAAACGACAAAGAGCTTTCTGGTACACTTTTGTGGAACTCAGAACATTGAATAACACAGCCGCACCAGACAGCCCGTTGTCTTTCCGGGGGTCTCAAAACTACCGTCAGCTCTCTATAACTAGGTGCAGAACAATACTTCGTTCATGATTGACACAATTCTCTGCGCTACAGAATCATTGTGAATGTTTTCTAAAGTATGCCGTCATTGGTTTGAAGTGCTTTCATTTTGCTGGAGGTAAAAACTAACGTTAAGTTAGTTAACAGTGTGACGGGAGACTAAACTTTTTACAGTGGCTGGGAAAGGCTCTTGTATCGCTCCTGCATCATATTATGTAAACTGGATTTATAACAAAAATTTGTAAAGATGCAGATGTCATGTTAATACATACTTCGTTATCCTTTGCTTGTGACGTTCACTCCACTCTGTGCGGCTGTGAACTGATGAATGGGATAAGTTTCGCAGACTGTCGCCATTTTCATGATAAGCGTTTAAAGAGGACTACAATGCGATCGCGAATTCCTGTACAAATTACATAATTATAAAAAACTATTTTTTAGGGGGGCTAAACTAGGGTGGCTGAAGCCCACCTAAAGAGGGCCTAGCAACGCCACTGGTTATTGATGACTGTTGAACAGAACATTGAACTAATGCTCACCCAAAGAATGAACATTATTTACTCGCCCTCAAGTTGTTCTAATCATGTGTAAATGTTGTTGTTCTGCTTAAAACAAAGAATGATATTTAGAAGAATGTTTGAAACCAAACAGCCTAAAATACATTCTTTTGTGTTCAGCAGAACAAGGAATTTTAGAACAACTTGATTGTGAATAAACGACGAAAGAGTTTTTGGATGAATGAATCCCTTTAAGTGATCCATAGAATCTTCTGTCGCAGGTTTCAGAGTCTGAACTACTGAGGCAGCTCAACTTGACGACTGTCGCCCTGAATAAACACAAATCTGAGGTCAGTTTTCAAGTTATCTGAACCAATGACTGCACATATACTGTACACCTTTTACAAGTGACTATTTTCCTAAATGTAACTGTGTTTTGAAATACTTTGATGTTATTTCTTAAATAATTGTATTTCAGAGGCCCTCCAGTAGAACCACATCCAGCATTATTTGTGCTGTTTATCTTGAGAGAATAGAGGAGGGGTCGGAGGTGCTCGTTCAGGTAGAGATTCAATATTAACACATTTATGTACTTATTTGGACTTCTTGGTGTGTGTGATTTCATGTGTATGTGTGTGTGTTAGGTTGGGGCAAATATGACTGCAGTTGAGTTGGTTTCTGAAGTTTTGGATCATAAAAGAGTTAAGCCGACCAATGTGGATTTCTGGAGCTGCTATGAGATTCCAGAAAAAGAGGAAATGGGTGAGATTTGATAGCACATAGTTAAACTTTTTACGCATTCTTTTGTTGATCAATGTAGATGACTCTGATTCGTTTATTCTATCTGACTTCATGATGATACAGTATGTCCTACTATACAACTTCTTTGTCCTCATGTTTAGACAAATGAAAAGGGCATCAAAATGCTCGACTGATCACTCAGTCACACAACTCATTGGACACTTATAAGTGAAGCGTTGTTTTATATTTACAGACCGAATGCTGCACTACCATGAAAAAGTGTTGCCAGTCTACTTTTCATCTGGGCTACAGTGTCACCTGCTGGTCAAAAATAATCACTACATCAGCAGCATCTTGAAGTACCTGGGTACATAATATATAATCACACAAACAGACTTAAAAATAAAAATCTCTGATCCAGCTCTTGACAGGAGTGATTGGTTAAAGGAACAGTTAACCCAAAAGTGAAATTTCCGTCATCATTTACTCCTTGATCTGTTCCAAATCTGTATACATTTCTTGTGATGTGAAAAATGCTTGTAAAAACAGTTTTTGGCCACCATTGACTACCATAGTAGGACGAATTGCTGTTTTGTTGAACACAAAAGAAGATATTTTGAAGAATGCAGGAAAGCAAACAGTTCTGGGGCACTTTTGACTACTATTGTACTTTTTCCTACTATGGTAGTCAGTGGTGGCCAAGAACTGTTTGGTTACAAGGATTCTACCAAATATCTTTCTCTGTGTTTATCAGAACGAAGAAAGTTATGCAGATTTGGAACAACTCAGGGTTAAGTAAATGATGACAGATTTATTATTTTTGGGTGAACTGTCCCTTTAACGTAAAAAAAAAACATTATATTGCAATGCAATAGATATTTGGATTTATGTGTGTGCAGAGATTATGGAGAATGTGTGTAAGAGTGGCACACTGCGTGTTTGTGAGGTTAAAAGTGAACGCAGCAAAAACTATTGTAGTCGCTACTGTGAACTGTCTGGTACCACCTTTAGACTGCACAAGGAGCTGCAGGTGCGTATATGTGTGTGTAAAGTTTAAACAATATGATGCGTGTGTTAAGTAGCAGTTGAGCATATAAATACATTTATACAAGTAACAAACTTAAACCAATTAAACCAGTACACCATACTAAATGTTTAATAGCTGATGATTTCAGAATTCTCCATGTGAGAGGGAGTGGCCTGTCAAAGAGCTGAAAGTCTACAATGGTTATCGGAGCAAACTGCATTCTCCCACACCGTAATGAACTATATCTCTATGCAAGCACAAACACACAGTATAAACATAACATAATAATTTACAGAGACGCAATAAAGCTGTCAAAGTTGTTTTTCTAAAACCCATATATATATATATATATATATATATATATATATATATACTGCCTTTTGGAAGCTACGTGTTTCTTGACGTTTCAAATTTCCAGGATATGAATTAGTCTTTGATAAACATCATGAACAAACAGCTCTGTTTCTGTAACTGGTTTTCGTTTCTTCATAGTTGGGGAATAACACTGGTACATGACAAGCATGACAAACAACAATGGTGAGTATGTAAAGTTAGACTGAGCTTTGATTCCTAACCATTTCATACCCAAATTTAACTCGGTTGGAGATCCAACTACCTTGTTTGCAAGGCAAATGATATTGAATTTGAATCACGCAGGTATTAGGTTCAAGTGAAACATTATATGTTTAAAATCTGCATGAGGAAGTTTGAACTGACTTTAAAAAAAATGGTCTTACACGTTACACGTTTTTAGCAGAAAAATGTATTATTTCTGGATATGATTAACTACCTCATAATACAATACACATTGCAACACTCGGGTGATGTAAAAACACAATACATCACAATGTTATAATTGAATCGCAATTGAAACTGTTTGACAGTTGACACACGTGTTCGTAAAGAAACACTGAAATAAGAGGTTTTGAGTATTTCTCTCTCTGGATCTTTTCCTCCAGGTCTCTCTGCTGTGATAATGAGGATGAGTTCATTGAATGGACAGCCACTTTCTTTAGCATTCAGGTATCACCTCTGCCACATCATTATGTGTAAACGCGTATTTGTTTAAATTCAAACATACAGTTTAATATACGAGTACAATGTTTTCAATTATATGAGCTGAAAGGTTTTATTTATTTCGTAGTATGATGGTGACATCTGGCCCTCTCCACTGGTGATGCAATCTCACAACAGTTGATTGTTCTGAGGGAATGGAACTGTTATACAGCCTCATATAAAGGTGTTTACAAATAGACTGTCACACATGGAGAGTAAAACATTATTATGTTTTATGAGTTAACAAACAATTAAATCACTGTAATATTTATACAGCTGCCGATAAAAATAAGGACCTCTCCAATTTTGTCTTTAATCAGAATTTCAGCATGTACTGTAGCAATTCCAGTCCAGTGTCTGTAAAATTTCAGTAGAGACCCAACAGCAATGTGAAAGACTGAGAAAAGGCAAAGACGCATAAAAGTGGTAAAAAGACAGACTTATTCCATCATATATCGGTTTTTGAAATTATTCTAAAATACATGTAAGAAGATTAGTATTGCATTTATTAGACATGAATATGATCTTGTTTTCTTAGCAGTATTCAAGATCATCAAACTTTGCATTTTCTTTTTTGTTATTTTGACCAGTTTGTCCCATTTAAATTTTCTGCTAATTAAAAAAAATCCATTTGGAATTTGGGAAACGTGGTCACTAGTTGAAACAAAAATGATCATTTTAATTAACCATGTATAATAAATTCATTTTGCAATGGTCTCTTAATTGGTTTCTGCGGCTGTATAATCATGAATCTTTAATCCTTAAATCTGCTTTCGACTGATTTATTGAAGAAGATAGAAAAGTGTTTCAATCTTTTACCGTTGTTATGAGCAGAATATTTATTCAACTTCAGCTTAAAATACAAAACACACAATACAGCTTTGTTTTCTAAATTCATTTTGATCTGATCATCCCTAATGATGCTGTGGAAATATGTTTGAGTGATAAATTAACGTTACGCCATAAAACTGAAATATTCTGCCAAGGTGCAATATAATTTTTTTCTTTACATACATACTGTAATTTATTAACCTAAATCAGCTAGAAATGAATGTGTAAAAACAGCTGCTTTTCTTATTTGTGAAATATATTGTTTTACTTTTTGTCATTACACTCTAACAATGTTCTAACAACGCTTTGGCGTGATACTGGCTTGGTGCACCTTGAGACAAAACAATCACAGTGTTATATTTTAAGATATGTCAGTGCAAGTTGTTTTCGATCAAGACATCTCTCACATTTAAGTTAGTCTAAGTCTAGGCTTAAGTACTGTACGGGCAACCGCCCCTTACTGTTTCTCGTCCCATAAATTCATGTATTTCTGTTTACACGGACTGTTTACTATCATAATAAATGTTCTCTTCACACATTTACATATTTTTTGAATAATGCCCTTTCAGTTTCTTAAATACATTTCTGTATATTTAAATAAGGATGTTGATGATAAAGTAGAAATGAAATGCCGGGGATGACATGTCATGACTTGACTATGACTTTACTAAAAACACATTTTCACTTTTAGAAGTACACTAGCATAGATTTCCCTAAAGCACTGGTTCTCATCGGGGACTATATGGACTAAATTATAGGGACACCACCTACTAATGAACAGGTTTGACTACTTAAGTAACTTCTGTGAGTTCAAATCTTAGTTCTATGGCATATAAAAATATTCCAAGCAATTGTGGCTTTTTGATCTTCTCACAACAGTTTGGGCAGGGCCCTTTTCTATGGAAACATAACAATGAATCAGATATAATTAATTCAGTGAATTTGAAAGAACTTGACTGGTCTGCATAAAGCCCAGACACAAACCCTTTTTGAATCATTCAATGCAAACAAAGTTGTTCAGCTAGATTTAGGACTTGGCTTTATGCCAGCCAGTCAAGTTCTTCCACATTGACTGAATCAATGATTTCCTTACACAAAGAGACATATAATAATAAATGTATACACGATTCCCTATAGTGATATGTCCTCTGTATACATTTCCTTGTAAGGTTGAACACAAAGAAAGTTATTTGGAAGAATGTTAACAACTGACATACTAAGAGTACATTCGTTTTTAAAGTGAAGATATTAAACAAGAATGTCAGAGTTACCATTTTAACAATCAAAACTGTAAAACAGGACAATGAAATGGTAATAAGAAAAACTACTCTGCTATCCTTGGTTTCTTTCCTGCCCAATCAGCTTTTTGTGTGAGTTTATTTGTGTTGGTATAATGAGTTTATGCAAACACATTGGGATATTGGTTAACAAAGTGACCTGGGGTGGGGTGCATAACACATACCCTGAACTGAATGCATCATAAAGTTTGACAGAATATAGACAGTTTAGTTGGACAATTATTGTTAAAAATCATTACATTTACACTGAATAAGGACCAAAGCTGATGGTAGTCAAATGAACTGTAATTCAGGCTTGACCAGTGGTGATACATTTACTGGAATCACCAACCTGGATGATTGCAATAAGCCACTGTGAAAGGTCACTAAATCCAGGTTCGTCCAGGAGAACATAATATGTCAGCTCGAATGACATGCTTTGCAAGTTGGAAGTTTTTTCTTCTTTAAATCAGGTAGGCTAAATATTGTGGAAACGTCAGTGGTACTGCTCTCTTTGAATGTGACCACCCCCACAGTGACTGTATTGCATTCAAACAGTGATGCTATATATGAACAGAATTTCTTAAAATTGCCCAGGCCAAAAGTTTACAGTCGTGGCCAAAAGTTTTGAGAATTACATAAATATTGGAAATTGGAAAAGTTGCTGCTTAAGTTTTTATAATAGCAATTTGCATATACTCCAGAATGTTATGAAGAGTGATCAGATGAATTGCATAGTCCTGCTTTGCCATGAAAATTAACTTAATCCCAAAAAAACCTTTCCACTGCATTTCATTGCTGTCATTAAAGGACCTGCTGAGATCATTTCAGTAATCATCTTGTTAACTCAGGTGAGAACGTTGACAAGCACAAGGCTGGAGATCATTATGTCAGGCTGATTGGGTTAGAATGGCAGACTTGACATGTTAAAAGGAGGGTGATGCTTGAAATCATTGTTCTTCCATTGTTAACCATGGTGACCTGCAAAGAAACGCGTGCAGCCATCATTGCGTTGCATAAAAATGGCTTCACAGGCAAGGATATTGTGGCTACTAAGATTGCACCTAAATCAACAATTTATAGGTTCATCAAGAACTTCAAGGATTCCCGTCTTCCCCGCTTGCCAGTGAGACTGGGCGGTCGTGGGGAGACTGCAGAGGTTGAGGAGGGGTTTGTGGCGATGCCCGCAACCCCGATCTGCAGAGGACCACTCTCGGGTATCGCGACCAACGGAGATGAGAGGTAGGTGTTTGATGAGGTCGTGGACTCCGAAACGAGCCGCGGCAGTTAGCCACACGGCGTCGAAGTCCAACGGCCTCATCACCCTCATCTCCGAGCGAGAGAGTGGTTCTCTGAGACCGGCGTTGAATAGCACCGCCAACTCCTCCTCTCCGAAGGCGCCTTGTTCGGCGACGTCAAGAAATCTCCCCACATACTCGTCCACAGTCTCCTCTCCCTGGCGAAGGCTGCAGAGGAGACGGGCCAGGCTTGTCCGGTCAGTGTCCATGCTGCTGCTGGGTTCAGTTCGTGGCTGGTTCGTTCTGTCATGCACGTGGGATAGGCACGGAAGAACCCAAACGCAGGCAGCAATACGGGGAACAACAAAGGTACTTTAATAAACAAAAGAACCCACGATGGGGAAAAAACAGAACACGATAACAAGATAAAAAAAGACTTCCCACGAGGGGGCAAAAACTAAACTAAAGCAAGAACAATGTCCACAGCAAAAACAAGGTAGTCACCGGGTAAAATACTTAGCTAGAGTAACACAAAGTACAACATGAAACTCACGGAAGTACATGTAACGAACCAGCACAGGACAATGAAACATGAGGGGTATAAATAGGGGAACAAACACAGGATAATTAATAGGGGCCAGGTGACACAGATCAAACACTAAGGGAAAGCTAACGAGACGAAAAGGGCGGGAACACAGACGAGACACGAGAAAGCACATGACAAGTTGATATCTAAACAAAGCCATGCCTTTCTCACACAAAACCTAAGGCTATGTCATGGCTCCGCCCCAAGACCAAGAATAGACATGACATGATGGCGGAACCATGACAGACAGATAATGTTTATGTGTTGTTTCATCTAAGAGTAAGTTGGTTCCAGGTTCAAGATCTTTATCTGATAAATGATCAAAGTTTTTGGGTCAGCATTTTATCATTGTGGCATAAAATATATCTTTTTTGATTCAACGACATACCCTGACATATTCTTCCTGGTCATAGAGGAATGGGGGATTGTTTTTTGTTAGCACCTCTAAGGGCTGCGTTTCTAACAAATGGTATAGTCTAAAGACAATGCACCAAAAAAAGGTTTGGGTTTCCATCCTAACTGATTTTCTGATGTCTGTATGATCTGGTGTGACAAAAAATCTTTAATGTTTGTGTTAGTGACTCTTTCTGATCTTTTTGATCATTTGGCATAAAACCAGGAATAACAAAAAAAAAACTAGTCAATATCTTCATCTTCAATTGTCATAGTTCTACACTGTTTTATTTAACAAATGTTAAGTTTCAGATGGTATCTTAAGATCTACAAGAAGGATGGTGCTATCCCCTATAGTTCTAACCATGGGTTAAAATACAATTGTTTAGCACTCCTTTCAAAATTCAAGATCTATTACTGTATTCTTTACAAAACGTAGAATAGTCAAATAACGTTGCATCCTGTTGAGGAAAGACTGAGTCACAACAGGGGGGTTTTAAATGTATAGCTTCTGTTAATAGAGTTGTAGCTAAGGATGTGTTTATGGTAATAGGTCGAGAATTTTTGAGGGACTCAAAAAAAACCTCTTGTTCAATTGTCTTATTTTTGTCACTAATTTATCCAAAAAGTCTCGCTTTAATGCTGGCAAGATCAGCTGTTCAAAGTTTTCTCATTGTTCGAGTAATGTTTTAGGATTGATGTATGTTTGCTTTGATTTAATAAAAAACATGTATTTACATCCAAAACCTTCTTCATCTTAATGTCTCTATTTATTTGATTAAGCATCTAGTATTTTAGCTGTTGCGTATGTATGTTTTATTTTTATACATCGGCACCAATATTTGGCACAAAATGTGCATGCAGTCCCTATGAGCTAAATATAAGATTGCTATGCTGTAGCTCAGTTGTATTTTACTAAAGAAAGCATCTTGATTAAGGTTCGTTTTTCTTTGAAAGGAGGAAAGGAAAGTTGTTTAAAGTGTCAATCAGAAAACCTTTTTCCATGGAATGTACATACAAACTTGTTTGGTTACAAGATTTACGGCACAACCTGTGTTTGAGTGTGTCAATACAACACTTTTTACATTATCCACGAAAGTCGGATTATTTATTGTTCTATGGTCTGTATGCAGTTTTTACGGCAATTATAATAGCAAATAAAGGAAATATAATTATTTGTCCTGAAGCCAAGTAATTCTCTTCCAATGCATTTTTCATGCCGCCTTTAAGATTTAGGATTGGTAAACTGTAAATTAATTCCTGAAAAAGATCTAATGAGATCATAATATTGCTCGCCCAGGACTCGCTCAGTAGCGCATTTTCTACTAACGCGCTCTTTAGGCCTAACAAAAAATATTGCGCCATTGACTTTAGACCCGGTTTGAGTTGGTTTTCAGTTCCTCAAAATAGCAACGCGCCAACAATGCGCCTGAAACACCTCTTTTTTAGACCAACACGCCCATGGGCGCAAAAATGAGCGCAAATACATTTGCTATTTAATCAACGCATTGCAGGACGGGAAAATGAGAACTGTGTCAGGCTGAAACTAGCAAAAACACTTGCGCTGCGCCAGGTGTATGATAGGGCCCCCTGAGTGGACCAGCGCCATGCACTTTAGACCATGCGCTTAGATCGTTAAAATATGGCCCCTAGTGTTTTTGTGCCAAAAAATATTCCACCTGAATTTGCTAATGTGTAATCTTTGTAATCTGGCACATATTTATTAGGCCTAAAAGTGCCTAGCCTTTATCACCTTACTTTATGCATGCGAAACAATATCATCAATTTTTAAAAAGCACTGTGAAAAAAAATTACAAGTACAGTGTAGAAAAGGTTCATTAAAAGGGAAGGAAGGAGGCGGGAACCGGCAGAGACATTTAAATAAAGTTTTAATAAAATAAACAAACAAAACACGGAAGTAAATAAACAGCCGGCAGCCCCTCACGGACGACTGCCAGTAACACAAACATAAATCAACTTAACATGTGTTCGGGCCCGGTCCGGTCGCTCGTTCCTTTTATATGCTCCCAATCTCCTACGTGATTCGAGCCCGGTGTGCGCACAGCTGGCGCTCTTTAACAATTACTCACCGGTCTCGAACCACGGTCTCGCCCCGCCTACTCCACACTACATACAGAAATCTCAATAAGAAAATGTATATTCCAATATCAGGAATTCTATCTTTACACAGGATTAACGATCTACTGCGTTAATTAATTAAAATTGATTTAAAACTCTATTAAAATGGTTTAACATTTGTTTAACATTGTAAAAAATCTACTAAAATTTAAGCAACAGCAAGCAACAATACGTTTCCCAGATTCCATCTCTTTAGCTACTGTGAATTTATTCTAATGTTATAGCCTCCAGTTGTCCACATTATATAATACATATTATATATAATGAATACAATTAATTCTACGTATATACTCTTCAAAAATATATAATAAACTTTTTTTTATTTGGACTGCAAAAGCCAGGAAGAAACTAGGTTGTGTTGAAGGAGGGGCTTTTATATGTCAGGTTATGTATTTGCTTACTGAGATGAGTTTAGAACATGGGCTTGTTAACCAGGATTTCTGTGTTGACACAGGGAGTAGACAACGACTCTAGGGTTGCAGGGAAATTCAAACTTCAAAAAGCAATAAGATTGACATGAGCTTGCTTATGCTGTTTTTTTTCAGTCTCTTTTATGAGGGGATTTATAGGACATTCATTGAGCTACACCTGTGCTAAAGCTTGTTTCCTCTATGTTAATTTTGTCACCACAGTCAAACAAATTATTTGTTGGATTTACATAAAAAAGTAGTGTCAAGTGGTTCCATGCAAATATGTTGAGTAGTGTCTATAATTAACAATTTAATTGTATGAACAAAATACATTTAAGTAAAATTGACAAAACTTTTTGAGTAAATCCAAACCATTCAAATTGTACCTGGAATTTTAAGTTAATTAAACTCAATATTTATCCTTCTCAATGATATTTTTTGTTGTGTAGTGATGTTTTGTTCGTGAACGAATCGTTTTTTTTTAATGAATCTTTTAAGTGAACGAATCGTTCTCGTTCACGCAGTGCAATGACTCACATTTCTCGTTCACTGAAATCACTCCCTCGAGCACAGAGAGCTCTTGGCTTAAAAGAGAGTTTAATGCATGAGCCAATGGCGTTCGAATGTGAGCTTTGACACAACATATGATTGGTTGAATTTTGTATAACATGTTTTTATTAGATTTTAGGACAACAGGAAAAAACAGCAAACAATGCTTACAATACAAACCCTCCCCTTACCACAAAATCCTTGATTGGTTGAATTTACTGAATGAATACGCCCTTCATTGAACGAGAGACCCGCTGATTCTCGTTCGTGAATGAAATGAACGATCAGTCATCTAGTCGGTGTATGAACGAAAAGGAGTCAAAGGACCCACGGATTCTCGTTCGGCAATCAGCAGAAAGCGGATCCAAAGCGCAGTTACATGTAGGCTACTTTGCACGCTTGTTTATTTCAAATATATAAACTTCACAATTAACATAATCCCAGAATAATGAATGTGTAATTGACCAAACAATTAACTTTTTAATTATGCAAGAAAACCTTGTGCTTTGGTTATCTGAACCACTTAATTAGATGTAATTTATTTATTTAATGAGTAGATTAGAGACACGCATTTTAATAAAGCCCGTTATCAGTTTATATGTTCATTTGACAATAGGTTCGTTCGTTTTCGCCTGCTGGCGTATTATAGAAATGGTCACTGAACGAATCAGTGAATGAATCTGAACAAATCATTTTGGTGAACGAACTGAAAAAGAACAAATCATTCAAATGTATCATAAGTCCCATCACTAGTAGTTTGACATAAATGATATACAGACTTACTGCATGTGAGTCAAAACACAATGGGAAAATCAGATGAGAGGCGTCTCAGTACTAGCATTAGCAGTGTTTATGCACATTAAATGACGCAATAGACATCATGGGTGCTTCAAGCACATGTACCACTCTTCTAAACAATGGTAACCCTAAAATGAAAAAATACAACAAAGTGAACAAATTCTTTTAGACCTCAAAAATAAATGAACATTAAGCACAAACAGGTCTTTATCTTTACTGAAAACACTTTATAACACAAAATGACAAAAAATATTTTTTTTAAATTAAATTACAATAGAAATGAACCGCCTAAATGCAGTCTTACGCAAAGCATGCTGGGAACTGAAAATCCTCATCAACCAGTCGTGTTGAATTAACTTGTTTATATTAGGTAAACTCAACAATAGGTTGAATATTAGGGTTTTGCATTTTTCTCAACAATGTTAAGTTGACCAGTAAAACACTTGTTCAGGAAAGCCGACTGTAAATAACCCTCGGTTATTTCATTAGTTTTTAAATTTTACACAAGTGGTTCTCAAACTTTTTTGTTGTAAGGCCCCCTTTGTGTGCATTGCTTTGCTGCCCCCCAAATAAAGAGTTATAATCTTAAATTTAACACTTTAATTTAAACAAAAGCATATTCGGTTATACAATGCTGAAACATAAATTCTTTTGTCTTGTGGTCTTATTTTTCTGATGTTTGATTGCATAAAATCTATGATCAATTTCTATATTTCATAAATGCCACAAAATCTGTGGCTCCCCTTGATCCATCTTGGGGTCATCCCAGGGGGCCACGGCCCCCAGTTTGAGAACTACTGACTGTCTTGCCTCTGTCATTGTTTTGTATGTATTTGCTTGATTTTTGAGTTAATTTATGTTGTCTAGGATAAATGTTAGTTTTAATTTCGTAATTTTGCTATATGTCAATATTGTTTATTCATCTTTTCTAGCTCTTATGTTGTTGTGAAGCTAATAAGGACAATATCAGTGCAAGAGCTACATCCTTTATTATTTCAACCGGGCTGCTACACCAACAGTCCAACATTTTTAGAATAAATAACATAGTAAACTTACGTTAATGTAGTTATTTGCATTCTTTATGTACTGTGAACAACGATGGGTTTAGTAAAACTAACAACAGCGACAGTTAATTTTTTTGAGTGCACAGTGGGACCGATAGAGTCTAGTGTGGCTACAGTCCTTTTTTCTTTTATTCGTCTATTCTTTTCTATTTGTTTATTCTATTATTTATTTTATTTTTTTAAATGACCCTGACATCCTCTTTACACTGATGTTTGAAGTCAATTTAATCAGCAGGTTTTGTTTGCCTGTGACGTTGAAGACTATACATAACATTGACATTTGTGTGTTAACATTGCATGTGTGTGTGTGTGTTCACATAATGCAGTTATTTATTCAATGACGTGTGTTGTGTGATCTATGATTCATGTGTAGGCCTACAGGTTAATCTATCTGTAAAAATCTAATGAGATCAAAATGTGTTTTCATTATGTTTGGATTTATAAATACCTTTTTTTAAACTAATTTCTATTTTGTATAGTTCTTGCCTGACCCTGAGGTGTGTTTCATTATCATGCTAAAACGGGCAGACAGTGATGAGGAGAAAAATGCTGATCTTGTAGTTTAAAAAATTGCTCAGACAAAGAAGGTCCAGGTGTCAAAGAATTAACTTTATTTGCTCAAGTCAAACAAAGTGAGATGTTCCCAAAAAGCATCTGAAAATCGGGTGTTTTCCAACCTCTAGTTATACTGAAACTACTCAGAGGTGTTTCCTTTCAAAACCAATCAGGTAGATTCCCGTTATCTCTTATTTTTTAATATCCAACTGTTTTTGCCTGCCACCATTATTTCAAAGCAACAATACTTTTGATTTAATGGTGGAATGTCAACATTGATTCATTTTTAAAAAAATAAGCTGAGCTACAAGGTTTTTGGTCTAATAGTGGAAGGTCAACTTGACATTTTTGGATCAAGGCTTTACACTTCACTGGATTTTGCTGACTATGACTTATTTGGTTCAGGCCTTTAAAACATCACTGGATTTTGTATTGCTGGTTTTGACATATTTGGGTCAGGCCTTTAACACATCACTGGATTTTATATTGCTGAAAATGATTAAAGCTATTCTTATAAAAACAATTACTGCATGCATAAAAATGTTGATTCTGTCATTCAAACAATCTTGATTCTAATATGATGTCTGATCTACTAACACAACTATGTTACAAACATTCCTATGAATACTTCTTTATAACCGGGGTGAATAACAGTGCCCAAACAGTGCCCAGTGCATGTAAAATATATCTAAAATATATCTAAATATGTGTTGTCTGTGCCCAAATATATCTAAATATGTGTTGTCTGTGCCCAAATCACTCAGAAATTACACAATAACAGTTTTCAGTCTGTTCCGTTTATAACCTCTATATCAGTGTTTCTCAATGGGGGTGGTACCGCCCCCCCAGTGGTCGTTCAGAGAACGTCGGGGTGCAATGGAAGCAAGATTTTTGAAAGGGGGGAGTTCAGGTGTTCTTTGGGGGCGTTCGCAAGTTTGCCTCAAATATCCAGACAAGACAAGATTAAACATTTACCTGCAAAAGATTACGATCTGCATCAGGAGCAGCAAGGGCGCAAACGGTGGTTTTAATGTAGCCGTGAATGTTTTTGACCACACACACGCACACACAACGGGCTCACTAGCCAGTGGTGAGCGCACAGTGCTTGTGACTTGCACCCAAAATCCTGCCTCTTCACTCCGGACACAGCTCTTCATGGCAGCAGCATCGACTTTAACCAATTATATAAAAACATATCAATAAGTTATTATTCTCCCCGAGATACGAGCACCACCTTGACTGTACAAAACGTTTGGACCACTGCAAGAAAAAGCGGCAGCTGAGTCCTCGCCACATCGCGCGTGAAAAACACTTCAAACAGTCCACTAAAAGGCCATGAAGAGTTGAAAAAATGTAATGGTTAATATATTTTTTTGGTAGAACATGAATAAAGGCAATTTTTTGATTTTTTGTCTATTTTGAATTTATTTTTTTGTGTAGTTTAAAGTCAGTCCAAAATGAAATAGAAAAAGGGCAATAAAAAAAAAATGTTGAATATCCTCAAATGAACTTTCAAACTTAACAAAAAAATGACATCCGTTATGGGTCAAATTGACCCACTGCTTAAACACACTCGACTCGACATTTTTTAAGTGAAAATTTAAATGTAATTTCCTAAACCTAACCTTATCATGGAATCAAGAGTCAAGAATCTGTTATAAACCCTAATGGCTTTGGAGCAACAATAAAAAAATAAAATAAAAATCACATATAGGCTATTATGATATAATCGCTTCAAATGTGAAAACTAGTTAAAATGCTGTCAGTTCCACTCTAACTATCAACATGCCAAACATAGGCTGGTCGATTTTGAGAGTAGAAATCCTTGTATTTCAAAGTGGCTTGCCGCCAGCCGGCTGCGTTCCATTAGACGGAGGCAACCGCCAGAGAAAATGAAGCAGTCGGCCCGCCGGCTATTCGGCTGCGGCATTTCGCAAGAAATGGGAGTGACGTGTTCGGCGGCAAACGTTTCATCACCGCCAGCGGGACGCACCTAGCCGACTGCTTAGGGCCGGTGGCAAAAAGAAGCCGTGCAGATATTTTTTGCTATCTGGGTTAACGATCGAGCGCAAAAGCAAAATACCATTCTCTATTACACACCCAGCAGAGAACTTCTATGTTTCTGCTGGGTGTTCAGCAGCCTCACGTATTATGTTGAAGGGCTTAATTTTCCCAGAGCAATGCAAGCAAGTTTTTAAAGGTAATGTGTTATAGAACTTTACCACTAACATAGTTATCCGTGAACAGAAAATGTGCATCTGACATCTTGAGTAGCGCAGACCTATCGGCATTCAACGCGAGAGAAATTGAAGATCAAACTGCTACATATGCGCAGTGCGGCAACACAACAAAATATACTTGTGTAGTATCATAAAAATTCGTGATCGGCACCTTTGTCACGTGAGAGCTCTGTCATGTGACCGCGAAGTCAATTGACTGTAGGGCCGATTTAACTTAATAGTGAGAGTGTAAAAATGTGAAACAAATAGGCTACCTACAATTTTATTCATATCGTTTTTGCTCCTTGGGAAAGTATGGTAATATTCCAACTGGGCAATAAAATCTGTTATTTGACTTTCAGTGATATGCTTTTTATTTATTTTTATTGGTATTTCACGAGGCAAAACAAATATACATTTATTGAGATTACCAATTAGCCCAATTCATTGACACGCGTTTTAAATGATATTTTAATAAGAAATAATGTATTATTATTGTTATTATTAATGAAGACATTTAGCCCATTATTTTTGTGGGGGGGCGGTTAGGGACCTGGAAAATGGATAGGGGGGCGCTGGCCCAAAAAAGGTTGAGAACTACTGCTCTATATGATCTTTTACATGTTTGTGCGACCAGAGCTGCGTTCAGCCCCGACAAAAAGTTGCAATACGTTTTTTAAACGGAAACGGTGGTCCGTTGAACACCTTGTCCTGATGACGCAAGAGTTGCAACTATGGCAGCTGAGAAGGCCATTCTTTGTGTTCTTTTTGAAGAACTTTCGGAGCCTGATGAAATCGTATAAATACGTGTTTAATACTGCAAAATAAATGTCTTCTAATATCTTCAATTGTTGTGTATACCGACACATTTGTAAACTACTTTACCTGGACCCATTGTGCAAGCTATCTCTTTAATACTGCGTGGGTTAAATACATCTTGCTGCTCATTGGGCTGACATTTTTGACCCACCCACCAAACAAGAGAAAATGTATCTCAAACCTGGTTGCTCACGGTTTGCACACAGTTCCCAGGAAACGTGTGCGCACTGGTTATAGTTATGCCCCTGTTTTGCAGATCAAGAGTGCAGTCCGGGTTATTATAATGTCCTGCATTATTCTGATCAGTCATTAGTGTTGGACTTTATAGGCGTCCTTGCATATTCAAAAATTGAAGGGAGACGATTTCCAATGAAATGAGGTTTATTAAACAGATAACAAAAAAAAATACAGCATGCTGGGGTTGTTGGACGAACACTCCTCTGTCCTCTCACAAACCAACAACCCCCAAAGTACTGGTCACACAGTATATATGGTATATCTCGACGATCTCTCTTCTGCAGGGGCCGGGGGTCTCCCTTGTTTCCACCAATCACCAACTTCTGCTTTGTCCTTTTGGTTCCTGCAAAACACATACCTCCCTCCCCCCACTCTTTTACACATTCCTGTTGTAAGCACCTTAATATGGCACACAGGCCCTCACTGCTTTCACAGTGCAGACCACACTATGAATGAATGTATGAAACAAAAATATATCTTCACACCATAAGAAACACGCAATAAAATATGTAATAACAACAGTAATATCCCTCATTAGCCATTGGAGTGCTAGGGCTAATTTGATTGGATGGTTGAGTCTCAGGTAGCTTACGGGCATAATTACCTGAGTGACACTATGGCAACACACTCCTCCTTCCATAAAAAGGAGTATCTCACATTCATTGTTCTCTTACTGTATCTCACTATCCAGTTCAGACCTCAATGTGAATCAGGACACAAGACTTACAGAAATGATCCGATCCGCTCAAAATATTCATTCCTTTCTTTTTGTGTTGCTTGGCATGATACTAAGTGGGTATGTAATTTATCTAATGAAGTATTTAGGTTTTAATTTTTTGTACTTTTCCTTTGCTTTTGTGTCATCGTTTTTGTATATGGTTCTGTTTTGTAAATAGTGTCTCTCAGAGGACTTTGATCTGCTGCGTGAGTTGTGAAATATAAAAAGAGTATTTCAGTACCTCAATGCAGTTTATAAAAGTTGACCTTTTTTTTTTTTTTAGAATTTATTTGGTTTTTTTTTTTGGTTTAGTTTTTTTTTAATAATATTTAGACCAATATTTACATTTATTATGATAAAGAGAAACGTTTAAATAGATTTAGTTTAAGTAAGCTCCGAATATTGTTGGCACTGTGGTTCAAGCTAGGATTTCGATTTTGTGGTTAATTTAGAACACTTATCACATACATGTATGCCTTAAGCATTTCTTGCAGTTTTATTTCTGTGTATTTTCTTCTGTTTGAAAAAAAAACAATGTATTATGTGTAGAACGTTTCATTAGCTCTGACTACTTCTGAACTAACTAAAATTTTTCTGACTACTCTTAAAAAAAAAACACTTGTAAAACTTGTCTAATCAGTTATGCAACCAGTGCCAAATGTGAACAAAAGATGGTATGCTCAAACCACACCCATTTTACTTCATAATATGAATTTATTGAAGGTTGTGTTTTTCTCCACAGGCTCATTTATGTGGGCTATACCTCTACATGGGAAAAGTAAGTTTCCTGTAACCACTTTCATTTAT
This sequence comes from Triplophysa siluroides, assembly GCA_006030095.1. Lineage (NCBI taxonomy): Eukaryota > Metazoa > Chordata > Actinopteri > Cypriniformes > Nemacheilidae > Triplophysa > Triplophysa siluroides. The sequence goes on along the minus strand of VCII01000101.1, from coordinate 4,857,124 downwards.
TAATAAAATTACTCCAAATATGTGGTCTGGTATCCACAACAATATCTGTCAAAATGTCCTTTGTAGGCCGATTTTCTTCTTTGGCTAAATCAGATTATCTCTCTATATAACAAAATGCCAGCAGGGGGAGTGGTCTTGAAATCTATAAATAATAAAAAGAATCATTATTTTTTTAAGCTTGGTGAGCTATAAAGTTTAAAGTACTGAATTTAATTCAACCAATCTGAAAATATAAAAGTCAGTTCATACACATTTCATATAAAAAAATATAAGAGACCCTCATTGTGAATAGACATCATTAAACCCAACTTTGAGCATGTGGTGCACTTAACTAACTTTTTACTTAACTTAAATCTGATCTGCTTTCAGATACGGAGGGCAAAACGAGTGCCTCAAGTAAGTACTGCCACAGTCTAAAGCTTTGTGTAGGGTGCATCGCTTTGCACCTCCCCCCAAATAAAGACATATAATCTTAAACTTAAAATTTTAATTAAACCAATAACATATATAGTTATACAATGCTGAAACATAAATAATTTTGGTTGGTGGGCTTATTTTTCTGATGTTTGATTGCATAAAATATATGCTACATTTCTATATTTCATAAAACGGCACGAACCCCAGTTTAAAAACGGTACATGGATTGTAAACACACAAATACATCCATTTACACACAAATTATAAAAATGTTTTATTTATTTATTAGAACAGAGGGTTACCTGGGACTCACTAAGATAACCACACTAGTGTAAGTTACAATTCTGAACCATCTCTCTCTGAATTATGCCTTTGTGTTTCAACATATTTTATCTGTTTTCAGACCATGTCCCACATACTGCCACGACCAATACGCAAATACTTTACATACACATATACACTTTCCGTATACCATAGCCCTTCACAAACATACATTATTGTGAAAAGAGACTTTGGACCCAAAGCAAATCTATCTCAAATAACATGGCAACACACAGACCTTTGAAGCAATTAGTGAAGACCTTATACATGCAATAGTTCAGAGATGACCCTGATAGCAAATAGACTAATATTTAAACCTTTATGACAGTGAGGACATTTTGATTGTTTTTTATATTCAATAGGGTGTTTTTATAAATTTATATTCAAATATATTGTTTTTATACTGAACTAACAATAATAAATTGTTTTTTTTATGTTTGTTAATTAAACCATTTAGTATATTTACATAAGGCATTTCTTTCTCATGAGAATCGTTGGTCATACAGAGGTTGTGTCGACAACATGTTATATATGATGATTATTTATTATTGTGCCATTACACTGAAATGCTGTTTACTTTTGTTTAGCAGTACAAACATGCAGCAGAACATCAATTTGTACATTCCACAAGGGTGAGAGGGCACATGCACACATTGGGATTTCATGTTTTATTGGGACTTTTCATAGACATAATGATTTTTATGGTGTATAACTCACATGTCACTGATGTTTCTCGCGGACGCGAACAATCCAGATCCTCATTGACAAGTTTACACACACACACACACAGACATACTATGGCAAGCCGATGGTGTCAGAATTACGCTATAGATTAAACGCGTTTATATCCCAACGCCGTATTTGACAGCGTTTTAAATGGGATTTGCACCGGAAAATACGGCGTCGCGATTCCAAATGCCGTAAAAGAATAAAAACGCTATAGCCGTCTATAAAAAAAAAAACGCCGCCTTTTGCGCCGCTGGCTTGCCACATGACAGCGTAAAAACGCTGATTTGGTTGCACAGAGCACGTGTGTTACTGTGTTTTGCCTGTCGTGTAATGAGCCCTCTAGCTGGTTTCCCCTGCCAGTAAAAATGAAGTGTTCTCACCCAATGAACTAAGCCAGACCAGACCAATTTACCACTGATCATGTAATGCCTTTAAATATACAGGATATTATGTGTGCAGTGTTACAGTTACTGTACCTCTGGTAACATTGAACATATCATAGCTTGCTTTCTAAAGGAATTACTTTTTCATTTTGGAAATGTAAAGTTACACAACGTGGTCAGCAATTATAGCATTTAAGTCCCATTGTCCAATCCCATGCTTATTACGTATAGCGCCCAGTTAATTGCCTACGTGAAAAGCAAAAAAGTAATGGGTCGAAATATTCCAGAAATCATTCTTGGTAGGCTATATGGATTAGGGTCAGCCAGAGTTCAACGTAAAAATGTTTTTGCAACATTTCCTTTAAGGGGTGCGTATGTGGTTGTCATTGTCTCTTTCTCTCAACAGGTATTGGTCTGGCTTTTGTGGAAACTAAATTGGTATTGAATTAACTTGGAAACCTATTGAATTTTATTAAATTATTGCTCTTGTTTGACACATCGCCTTTATGCTCCCTGAAGTCGCTTTGTATAAATGCGTCTGTTAAATAACTAGATGTATCTATTAACTGCAAGTTGACGCTGTTAGTACAGCGGTTAGAGTAGATGGCTCGTATTCGTTTAAATTGTCATTTGTCGGTACGAGTCCCGCTCTAACCACAAACATTCTTATTATCTATCGCAGGGTAGTTTATTTCTTTCTATTTAAGCATTTAATGCTTGGTCAATATAGAATATATATGGGTGAGAACACTTAATTTTTACTGGCTGTGGAAACCAGCGGGAGGGGCTCATTATATGAATCACAACGCCGTATTTTGCGACGCAAATGCCGTATTAAACGATGTCAAATACGGCGTTGGGATATAAACGCGTATAATCTATAGCGTAAATCTGACACCATCGGTTTGCCATAACACACAACGTGAGCGCATTACTACGAGTTGTTGTTTGCCGTTACTGATTTCTTGAGCCCGCGGACGAACGATTTGATATAGGAGACATTTAAAACGAAACTTACCGCGGAGGAGTTCAGGAAACGTCATTTATCTGTGCATTACTTGAGAGACATCGCTGAATCACTTCAAAAATAGTTCACAGCAAACGAACGACAGGTGAATGTTTTGATAAGTTTTATTTGACGTTACGTGTTGTGAACATGAGGAAAAGTGTCCTTAATACACAATGCAATCAACGTAAGAACATAACACGAAACCTTCCATTTTGCTTTAATGTGTAACACTGTAAACAATTAAATTCCATACTTTTGGAGAAGCACAATTTCTGTTGGTTCAAATGAATTCAGATTACAGTCTCTCTATTTAGCAGCAATCAATAACGAAGCTGCTCTGTAGACATTGACTCTTTTTAAATAAGCAGAACCAAATCTGCTGTCATCAATTTATTTTTCAGTATCAGTAATATGGTTATTTTGGGGAAAATGTGAATAAATGCATTGCTGACTGATTTAAGGTGTGCCCCTACATTTTTTGCTTGCACTCCTGAAAAAAATTCTGTCAGGGGCTACAGAGCTCCTAGTAAAAAAAAGTTAGTCTGGAGCCCTTCATTACACTCTACCATCACTTAGTTTGATTTATAAGCCGCTTTTCTCATGGGGACCAAAAATGTCCTCAAAAGGTACAAAAATAACGGTATTACTATCTTTGTGTAGACATTTGTTTGCTACATTGTAGAGTAACCAAGACAACACCGGCTTACTTTCACACCCTCCTGCACTCCTACACCCCATCAAGATCCCTGCGTTCAGCAAACCAGCGGCTTCTTGTATTGCCTTCCCATAAGGGCAGTAAATCGCTTTCCCGCTCATTCTCATTCACAACTCCTTCCTGGTGAAACATTCTTCCTAACTCGGTCCAGTAAACCACATCTCTCACAACATAAAAAAAACTACTTAAAACCCCTTTCCTCTGTGAATACTTGACAGAGAAAAAAAAAACTTAAATTTTCTCTCCACAGGTAGTGGTCTAGCTTTTGTTGAAACCAGTAACTTTGTATTGACACCTACTGTATTATGGCTCCTGTATGACATATCGCTTACTGCTCCCTAAACTCTTTGTACGTCGCTCTGAATAAAAGCGTCTGCTAAATGATTAAAAGTGAATGTAAACACGCACATAAACCCTCACAAAACAAATCTGCATTTTTACACTTTTGTTAAAAATTGTTTCAGTGTGTTTATTTAGTTATTTGAATTATGTGAACAGCTGGGGATGTGTTTTGTGGATGTCCATATTATATTTTCGCAGAATGTGTTTACGTAATTTAGAATGATTTTATGTCGGAAACGAAAAAAATGACTTTACCGGCAGGGTCACATTTTAACAATTTATTTTATTCTGTAGGCTCATTTACAAACAGCCCATTGTGGTGGGGTAAGTATACAAATGCTTGTTTAGCACAAATCTGTTTGATTATTAGGTAACACTTTATTTTACGGTGCCCTTGTTACACGTTACATGTATTTAGTATTTACTATACATTATGCATAATCACATGTAACGAACCCTGAACCAAACCCTATTCCAAACCTTTGCCCTATAGTAAGTACATTTAGTTATCTTTTATTACTCAGTACTTAAATGTATAATAACACTGTAACACGGACACTGTAAAATAAAGTGCAACCAATTTTTTTTTCAGTTTCCACATGCATTTTGAATTTCATTGAACAAAACATGTGTGACTTTCTTCATTTAAAACAGCACAGGGGGCATTGTTACCTTGACACCATGGTTGGCCCCAATTGTATGGGAGGGAACTTTTGATCCCCAGCTAATTGATTCTATTTACAAGCAACAAAACATCACCATAGCTACTACAGTCTTCGCTCTTGGAAAGTGAGTTCCCATCTCAGATCCTTATGGTTTCCAGAACTTCCTGAAAGTCTATATGTGACCCTGGATCACAAAACCAGTCTTAAGTAGCACGGGAACATTTTTAGTAAAAGCCAAAAATTAATTGTATGAGTCAAAACTGTAAAAAAAAATCTATGCCAAAAATCATTAGGATATTAAGATAAGATCATGTTTCATGAAGATATTTTATAAATTTCCTACCCTAAATATGTAAAAACTTTAGCTGTGTCCCAAATGATGTACTACGTACTTAAACTATGCACTCAATCATGTAGTGTGTGAATTTAAGAAGGGTAGTATCGTCCAAAATGGAATACTAAACTGTTTTATACTAGCCAGAAGTATATCGGTTTCCCAGTCGAGAGCAAATGACGTCAATCGCACGGCACAATGCGTGTGAATAAAAATCTACCTACATGGGTGTAACCATCACAGGCAACATTCCAAATATAGTCATCATTCCTATGCCCTACTCCCTTCGAAGGGCAGAGCCCTCGGATTTTAGACTTTGGAGTGAACAAGGCATTTGCGTGCATTATGTAGATGTTTTGAATGCACTTGGCAAAGGAAGCAACGTAATTTCCTCAATCTTCAGATGGCATGTTCCTGTGACATGCAACATTTTGTCCGTCTGCAGATGTCTCTGTTTTAATGGCATAGCTTAAACAATACATTTTATATTTTGAAAAGTTTGATATATTTGGATTTGGATTCAATTTATTGTCATTACACATATAACAAGTACAGTGTAACGAAATGGATTTAAGAAGAAAAATACAGCAAAACATGAGGTAAGTGGGGAGAAAAAAAACACAGATACAATAATACACCATAGACAAGACTTGCAACAGGGTAAGATAATCCAGCTCCGATAAGCAGGATCCGATCCAGTGCCATTATAGCGCCGCTCAACGAATCTGCCTTCCAGGCTGGTGGTTCAAAGCATGCGGAGGATTGGGAGTGATAAGTCTGTATGTGTGTGTGTGTGATAGTTCTAAGTCTTTGGTTGGGGAGGAACGCAAGAGCGTCTCGCTGCAGTGCTCCCACAGGGTTAAATTTTCCAGCTGCCTTGTCCAAGGCCGTTTCTGGATCCGGGGAGTCGAAAGATAAGATTGTGATTTGTTTAGTCGGGAAACCGTATTCCAATATGTCACGGCAACCCTCATAGTCCAAGTGGTTCAATGGTGATTCTGACCTCCGATATTATCAATTTTCCTTCCCAGAGCTGTTAGGGTTTCCCTGATGGCAACCATATTTCGGTTAATAGTCTCAGTCTCAATGCTGACCGCTCTTCCAACAGCTTCAATCAAAACGGGCAGCCTTATGACAGCTGTTCCCGTTTTATGAATTTTTCGATAACCCAGGGCAAAGCCTAATCCAATCAGCACAAGACCTGTTATCATGGTTCCAAATAGGTAAATATCCTCGATATCCTCGACTGAAAGAGCCGCCAGACACACGATCCGCCATCTCTCCCAGCCGTCCATCGTGTAGCCAGCTGCGTACGTTCCGTCAGGACACGCGGGTTCCCCCGAACCCAATTTTCTCATCGAGAAAATGGTGTCAATTGCGTTGAGAGACCAGTTGATCACTTCCATAATTTTCCAAGTTTGGAGAGCAGTGCAGAGAGAGAGTCTCTCAGTAGATGAGACGAGACAAGACAGGAGACAAAGCAGGGAAAATATGGGCAAGGACAGGGAGTGAGAAAATGCGACCGCCTCCGCTGAGAGCCAAACGAGAAATGTATATTGGTGTTTATATATTATAGAGCATATACTTAAAAACTTTTTAAAATATAAAATGTATGTTTATTTGCAAACAGTTAGGTTTTATGTTTAAGTTATGCCATTAAAACAGCGACATCTGCTGACGGACATAATGCTTCGTTGTCACTGGAACATGCCAGCTGGAGATAATGAGGAGATTGGATTGCTTACTTTGCCAAGTGCATTCCAAACGTCTACATAATGCACGCAGATGCCCTGCTCACTGCAAAGTCTAAACTACAAGGGCTCTGTACTTCGAAGGAAGTGGGGCATAGGAATGATAACTTCATTTTGGAATTTTCCCCTTGACGGCTCGTACGAATACGCGTAGGCCTACCGTTACACCCCTGTGTACAATTAATGTAGTTTTCATCTGTTTTGCCCATCATTACTTTAGTCATCATCAGATTGAAGCGTTATCACTCTGCAGGAGAGTTTTGCTTGAGCAGCGTCTGATAGCCCTTCCGCTATGTGAGCGAAACTGATGACCGTTGAGTGTGTGAAGTCTCCACAGTTCCACACTTCACATTTTCGGTTGAAAAAGTGCATCATCCGGGTACCTGAACTGCACTTTATTTTTGATGAATTTCAATGTTAATTTCACTGCTCCGGGTGTACGTGTGTTCACCACTTGCTGTGTGTGTGTTCACTACTCTCTGGATGGGTTAAATGCAAAGGTCACATTTCGGGTATGGGTCACCATATCTGACTAATAGGTCACTTTCACAAGTGCGCGATTTAGGACGCACCTTCAATTTGTGTGAGTGGATGGCCTGCTACAGTGCCTCTGATTCTGCACCCTCAGATCTCAGAGTTGTAAATGGCTGTATCTCCGCAAAATATTGTCCTATCCTAACAACCCATAGAACCCTTAATTACTCAGCTTTCAGATTGTGTAAAAATCTTAATTTCGAAAAATTGACCCATAAGATTGTTTTTGTTGTCCAGGGTCACATATGTTCAATAAATGAAATTAGTCAATTAAACTTCATTTGAGTTCTCTATATGGTTTTCCCTGAACGCTTATTTTCTCTGATTTTCAGATACACGCAGTTTCTCAAAGGTTTCCTGGAGTCAGCAGAGCAGCAGTACTTTGTCGGATTCCGTGTGCGTTATTACATATTCACAGATAAACCCGAAGAAGTTCCTGTAGTCAAGCTTGGCACTGAACGTTACCTAACAGTATTAAAAGTCCCTAGTTCTAACAGATGGCAGGAGATCACCTTGCGCAGGATGGAAAAGCTTGAGAATCTGATCGAGAGCCTATTGGCCAATGAAGCAGATTACGTTTTCAGCCTGGATGTAGATACAAAGTTCTATGGCCACTGGGGGGCAGAGTCCTTGAGTCGCCTCGTGGGCGTTATACACCCTGGTTACTATCAAACACCACGTAACCAATTCCCATATGAGCGTAGACCAGAATCACAGGCATTTATTCCCTCAGCAGAGGGCGATTATTATTATGGAGGAGCTGTGATCGGTGGCTTAGTTAAAGACGTGCTTCAGCTCGCTAAAACGTGCAGGAAGCAACTAGAGGCCGACGCGGCTAAATCCATTGAGGCAGTGTGGCAGGAGGAATCACACTTGAACAAATACTTCATTTATAACAAACCCAGTAAGCTGCTCTCACCCGAGTACCTGTGGCAGGATTTCAAAGCCAAAACAAAAGAGGTCAAAGTTATTCGATTCTCTCAGGTTATTAAAAACTATGCTGCAGTTCGCCCAAACCGGTAGGAACTGCTATTAAAGCAATACTTTAACCAATATAAAATTCTGTCATCGGATACTCACCCTCATTGACTGAACAACATTCATTGTATGGACACAAAAGCACTGAGGTATTATGGGTTTGAATGACATGAGAAGGAATAAATGATGACAGAACTTTATTTTCTTATATAACATTGCCACTGTAATGCACTTTTTTAAAGTTGGTTTTGTTACAAGAGTAAGTCGGGTATTATAGCAAAATATTGTTCATTTACCTTTTTTCATTGTTAATCAGTATTTTGTAATTACTTTGAAATTAATGGTTTTCTGTATATACTGTTACTGTGGTTGGTATATACAACTTGCCCCTAAACATCATAGATGCTCTATACGGTCATCTGGATGTATAACCTCTTTAAAGTAAATGCATTTACAAAGAGAAAACAAGCCCATCTGTTTTGTTACATGGCCTACAGACACTGGAGAAGCCAGTGTCAACCAAATGTTTGTAAATATTTATTCTATGCACCTGGTAAATTTTGCATCTAATTTACATTGCATCTAATTTTCATAGACTTCTGCGTGAATGCCTGTATTTGCTTTTGCCTGTGCTACCAAGTTGATAAATCGCGTTTTTAATTACTATTAAAAGGTATTAAAAGGTGTTTGATGAAATAGTGTTTTCCTTCTTTTACATTGGTTGTACCACGTAACACAGAAGTTGTACCAGCGCAACCATTACATGAAAGTAGATATTTTCTAGCTTTTTGAGAAATCCTTTTCTTTCAGACAGAAGGATCACTGGGGGTCCTCTGAATAATGCATTACTATCATGTTTACTTTTATTACTTGTTCACTTCTACGCCCATGTTTGTACCACACTGACATTTAAGAACATCCAACTTGTTGGAAAAAGGTTTTTTCAAGTGTCTCAACATATACAGACTTTTTATATTTTAAATAACATTTTAAATAAATATTAAATAGTTGTCATAATCTGTTAATTTGTTTGGACTGTTGCACCGCAAGCCATTTTACAGGTGTTTTACCACAGTAGAAAGATGTAGTAAATAGGATTTTAAATATTTAGTGAAGTCACAAAATGGTAAATTTGTTTTACTCTTCTGGCATAATTCAGGGTAGAAACTGACTTGAGTTTTCCTCTTTCCAAATCATATTTATTAATTTGACAGGTGTGTGTCTAGGTTGAGGGGCCTAGAGAGATCAAAAACGTTATCAAAAAACATTAAGCTATATTTTAATTTTCTACTCCAAACCATTTGTATGCCTTTAGGATGCTTGAAATACACAGAAGTATCGTGTGGTGGTATTTCACAAAGTTTTTATGTCTTTTTGAAGCTTCACTTCCATTTTAACCAGAAAACATAAAACAACACTTTTCAAAAATTCAACGTGTTAATTTCAAAAGATCAACACAAGGGTAAATAATGAAGTTTTTTGGGGGTGACCTGAATCTTTAAGCATGATCTTTAACCTGTTACCTGGCGCAGCCCTTTTTTAGCCTACATATGAAAACGCAATGTTGGAACTAAAATAGTTGTCACTCATAAATGCTTTGGAGTACAGACCTACGGTTGGTCTCATTTGAAAGAAGACACTTGGAAGATTATTCCTGGTTATTATTTTAATTTTTTTACAAAAAAAGGTTATTTTACTTTATATTTATTGCTATAAATGAACAAACTATCAAAATGTGATGGTTAGATTTTATTTAAAAAAAAAACGGTTTCGGTCTAAAAATGTCAAAGGGTCAAAGTCCCAAGGACCACCGTTTTTTATGAAGCTTCAGTTTAATAGACCAAATGATGTTTCTTCTGTGTGTTTTAGCTGCAGTACCACAATAATCCAATAGGGGCACGTTTGCTTTTGATCTGACATTGGACACCACAACAGACATTGAGAATCTTCTTTTAAAAAATTGTTTATTCTTCACATGAAGAGACATTGAACAACTAGACAGAACCGTGAACAACATCATGAAAAAACGTGAAATGTATAAGTTATTGTAGTTTATGTTTATTGCTATAAAAAAATAAAAATATTATGTTTAGATTTTATTTAAAGAAAAATTAAAAATCTATAAATTTCGGCTTTAAAATGTAGAAAGGTCAAAGTCCCAAGTACCACCAGTTTTTGTGACACATTTGTAAACTACTTTACCTGGACCCATTGTGCAAGCTATCTCTTTAATACTGCGTGGGTTAAATACATCTTGCTGCTCATTGGGCTGACATTTTTGACCCACCCACCCACCAAACAAGAGAAAATGTATCTCAAACCTGGTTGCACGCAGTTGGACTTAGTTTCCAGGAAACGTGTGCGCACTGGTTATAGTTGTGCCCCTGTTTTGCAGATCAAGAGTGCAGTCCGGGATTATTATAATGTCCTGCATTATTCTGATTAGTCATTAGCCATCGGAGTGCTAGGGCTAATTTGATTGGATGGTTGAGTCTCAGGTAGCTTACGGGCATAATTACCTGAGTGACACTATGGCAACACACTCCTCCTTCCATAAAAAGGAGTATCTCACATTCATTGTTCTCTTACTGTATCTCACTATCCAGTTCAGACCTCAATGTGAATCAGGACACAAGACTTACAGAAATGATCCGATCCGCTCAAAATATTCATTCCTTTCTTTTTGTGTTGCTTGGCATGATACTAAGTGGGTATGTAATTTATCTTTTGAAGTATTTAGGTTTAATATTTTGTACTTTGCCTTAGCTTAGCTTTTGTGTCATTGTTTCTGTATGGTTCTGTGTTGTAAATAGTGTCTCTCAGCAGTGGCGTTTCTAGACTACTGTAACTGGGGGGGCCAGGCAGGGGCCACTTATGCTTTTAGGGGGCACACTAACATTTGTTGTCATGATTATTTTTCATTCATTTTTCATTTGAAAACAAGTTCAGCTCAATATTGCTCTGTTTTAGTGAAATATCATTCCAGATTTAGGGGGCCCAGGGGGGTGGCCAAGTGTGCTGACACGGGGGCACTGACCCCCTCTGCCTCCCCCCCTAGAACCGCCCCTGTCTCTCAGAGGACTTTGATCTGCTGCGTGAGTTGTAAAATATGAAAAGATAAAGGGATTGTATATATTTCAGAACCTCAATGCAGTTTATCATAAAAAACTACATGGGATCAGTTAAAGAGAATGTGAATTGATCCTAAACCTGAACCTATTATTTTTTTTAAATATATTTTATGGGATGAGAATTGTTGCAATATTCTGAATAAATAAACTACGATCTGCAAATAAATATAGAGTTTCACAAACATTTTTTAAATCCACATGTGCAAAAAAGGCGAACCATAAATATATTTTATACGTTCCACAAAAAGAAAGGGAATTCACAAATAAATACAATGAGATTTGCAAACAAAAAAGTATTTACACATTTATTTTAATGGCATTTATTTGTAGATCGCTTTCCGCACATTTGTGGATCGCTCTGCACATTTGTGGATCACTTTCTGTGAATTTGTGAATCACGACAAGCATTTTTGGATCAGTGCACACATTTGTGGATGGCTCTCTGTGCATTTGGATTTTAAAACATTATGTCAAGACGTGCGCGCAATCCACAAAAGGTGGACTCCATCCACTATCTACGCAAGCCAATCGGGTAACTTCTGCTTTTGTTGTCCAATAGGGCAAGTTCTAAGTTCAGCCATTCACGTTTTGCTCTGCACTAAGATTCAGGGAGGGAGCTAACTTGGCGGCTAGTGACGGTCTAATATGCGTGATATTCTAAGAAATGAGAATGGCCTCTTCTTTATACTACTCTGATTGGTTGTGTTCATATGCATTGTCCATATGTTAGTAACAAACGACTGAAACTTTTATGACTTGATAACAGCGTGCACGGACTGGGGTGGACAATCCTGGTGACTGATATGGTCTGCTGCCAGCCAACCGTTTTATTGTCTTCATGAACCAAAGTGATAAATTCCGATTTTGGCATTCAATAAAATATGACCCATTTACCCGTTAAGCATGGGTAAGCAGCTAGTTCGCGCCGCACACTCAGCGCGTGCCTCCTTTCAAGGTTCGCAACGTTTGCATTGCAATGCGCACTGTAGCTGCCGGTGTGCCAGTATAACGATGGCCATGACTGACGATGGACGATTTCTATGTCATTCACAATTCAAAATAAAACGTAATTTTATTAGTCAGTCCTCGGTTTGACTCGGAGAACATACATCAGAATCAGAAGGAGCTTTATTGCCAAATGTGCTCTACGCACGAGGAATTTGTCTTATAGTGACAGAAGCTTCCAGTGCACATAGTTGAAAGTGACAAGTGACAAGACACAGGTAACAAAAAAGTAAAAAATAAATATGTAATAGAAAATACACATATGAAAAAACACAATATATGTCGAAAGGGCAGCAGATGCTATATTGTATGTAGCCTACACTGTGAAAAATGTTCCGTAATTTTTACGGAAAAATACCGGCAGCTGTGGTTGCCAGTAAAATTCCGTCAAAAATACAGGAAAAGAACCTAAACAGCTTTGCAGTTTAAAACTTCAGGGCAAGACTTCAATCGGTGTATTAACTTAATGCATTTGAGTCTTATATATTAAGAGCATTTCTTTATATAAAATGAAAACTTGGACCTAATGAATAAAAGTGAAAACATAACATTTACTTATTTTATTTCTTTGCAATTCATCATTAAAAAACATCAAAGTCACTTTTAAACAAAGCAACATGCAGCATGACATCACCACCTTATTGCCTGACCTTGACTTAAACACAGACTCCAGTCTTCAGCATAGTGGTGACCCACAAAACATTTAATATCAGAAAAAAGAAAAGAGAAAATACAAATTCTGTAGTTTTTACAGAAAAATACCGGCAGCTGTGGTTGCCAGTAAACTACCGTAAAATTACGGGAACATCCTGTTTTTATTCGTCCAATCAATTCACAGTGAAAACATGAGCCACACCCACTATATGACCCTATTGGAAATATGTAAGAAATCTGAAGACGATCATCAGTTCTGCTTCACAGGGACTGCAGCATAACATCCATGACTTGATGTTTTATTGTTGTTTAAAGTCACCGTTATTGTGATCAGTGTTTGCTTTAGTTGGGCTCTTTCATCCTTCAATTGATAAACACCAGTTTTATTTTGGCTGATATGAAAGTGTTTTGTAGCAAATAACATCAAAAGAAAATGTGATAAGATTCTTATACAAGCTTTTCTTCTGATGTTGTTTAGTTTCTCGTTGGGTTTTGTTACAACAGTCTGAATGAGCTGACATTTGAGATCCACATTTCCTGCAACAATCCTTATAAAGAGTTTTTGAACAGTTGAAAGTTCTACATTTGATCTTTGACTCAGACATCAAGACTCAGTGTATGAATCTCAACAGTGGTGACCAACAAATGAAAAGCTTACAGCTGCAATGCATGCTGGGAGTCATGGATGAGTTTTGTGCTTTGATGGTCCCCAGAATGCATTGCGTTTATCTTAAGAGGTAATTTTGGTTGTCACCATTATTGAGACAAGCTGTTTTATTCTTGATGTCTGCTAGTCCGTCTTTCGTGAAAAAGACTCGCTGTTAAACACCTTCAGTATATAATTTAACTTTAATATCAGAAATGAGGAGGTGAAAAACTCGTTAAATCAGTACCTGCACTAAAATATGAAATGACACTCCCAACAAAACAAGAAATCACAGTAATTTTGCTGAGCAATTTTTCCACCTGTTTTGATGTCTGCTTCAACACATAGTTATTAGTACAAGGGAAAGATTGAACTCAAGAGGCAAAGGGTCAAGATCCCAACTAAAGCAAACACTCATCACCATAATGGTGACTCATCAAAAACCATCAACATGTAAACTTGTGTTCATTCTCAATTAGAACTTTTGTAGACGTGCAACAGAAATAAAGTGACAGAGGTGTCTGTAAGTGAAGGTGATAATAGTGTTTGTGGAGTTGAAAAAACAAAAACTCCATGTAAGATCTATGGAATTTCACTGTTCATTTCCCAGAGAATTTGAAAGTGTTTGACAGTCCTGTATTTTCTAAATACCGTTTTCTCTGTGAAAACGATTTGAATTTCACTGTTAATTTCAAGGGGATTTTTTACAGCGTTTTTCGGTAAAAATGATGGAACTTTTGCTGTTACTTTTACAGACAATTTTACAGTGTTTTTCTGTATTTTTCACGGACGCTGCACATATTTATTGCACAGTGGGGAGAACATTTAACTGTTCAACTGTTCACGGGGTGGCCTGAGGAAAGAAACTTTTCCCATGTCTGGCTGTTTTGGTGCTCGGTGCTCAGTGCTCTGTAGCGCCGAACAGACGGCAGCAGTTCAAAGAGAAAGTGCGCTGGGTGAGAGGGGTCCAGAGAGATTTTGCAAGCACCACTTTTACTCGCTCACTCTGGATGAGTACAGTTCTTGCAGTGGGAAGGGTGATTCGCTCAGCAGTCCGAACTGTCCGCTGTAGTCTTCGGAGGTCTTGAGTGTTTGTATGTTTCCCGAGCATGTAAACTGAAATTGAGAGAGAATTCATGTCGCCTCTAAAAGTAACAAGTTTGAAATGAATTCACCGATCAACACAAAATTATAATGGTAGAGCACTTCAATAAACTTGATCGCTTGGCAACCTTAAAAACAAGTTGTGTGTCTCTTGATGCAGGGGCGCAGATGGCACTGTGGACGGGTGGGACATGACCCACTCAGATTCCGATCCGCCCCCCTCACTCTCCCTACGACAAACATTGGTAACGTTAAATCTGAGAATTAGTCCGTGTTTCCGCTATTTACATTAGCCTAATTATCGCCGCTCCTTAATTATTTTACCGTCACTGGATCAGAATCGGGTCGGGGCTGACGCACAATAATAATCTACCGGTCACCATTACTTTGTAATGTCTTCCACCGACGTTCACTTTTTTCCCAGATCATGTGGCAGATTAGTTTTGTTATTTATTTTGTATAGTCTTTTGCACATAGCAAAAACGAGAGAATGACCATGCAATTAGGTGAATGGACAGAGGCAAATAGCGAATTAGCACAAAAAGAATGGTTGGATAAATCAAAATAAAATTGTCTGGAAATAATGTTTTATCTGGACATGGACGACTAAATAAGTGTCCTAGCATAACATTATCATCTAACCCAATGAACGATATAAGTTGACTGTGGTCAATTTACTGATGTGTAAGCGACTATAAAATAAAACATTATTATCTTAAGTAAATTTGTGTGGTGTAAGGTTAAATAAAGCCTATAGCCTTTTTGACATCCCCTTATAGCTGGAAATCATGTTTTTGTTATACGAAGGATATAGATCTTCACACCTAATAGTTCATGTTTGCAAAATCCTTTTTATGCCCGCTCTTAAATTTAGGGCTATGGAAAACATGGATGTTTAGTTTAGTTACACATCATTTGAAAAAGCTATTTCTTATCTACAAATTTCAACAAACTTGTAATTAACACTTTAATAGTTTTTGAGATATTCTTAGACTTGTGAAATAATGACCAACCATTACTTTAGTAGTTTTAGTCTGAATTCTCTGGAAAATGTTGTATTTCAATTTTTTGTGAAATTCTATTGGGGTGTAGAGGGTCAACTGAAATGATAATGTTAACATTGTCCTCCTGGACATAGGCACATAGGATCTTTGCTTTTCTGTTCATAATGATAGAATTTGTTTGCTGAGTTAAGCAAATGTTTAAATAAAACATATTTTGTAGAAGGCATGAAGTTTTGGAGGTTGATTGACATACTAGAAAAATAATATAATTTAATAAAGTTTGATCATGTATTGCTAGTGTTGATCAGGCAGGCCTTTGTACATTGTTGTTTATCCACAATTTCTAAAAAGAATCCTCCAATGGGTTTTAGTGCAAACCATTAGCCCAAATGATGCAAAGTAACTACTTGAGAACTAGTTAAAGCCCAAATTAACCAAATAACTAACTCAGTTGAAATCATTTGCTGACATTTTGGTCCCCCCAGTTAAAAAATCCCATCTGCGCCCCTGTCTTGATGTACACGACGTGGAGGAGCGTTTTTTTTGTTAACATACTGATTTGAGCCTACCTGAGCATGCTTGTTTTTTCTAAACAAAAACATGTAAAACGAAAGAATGGCCTTTTGTATTGAAGTTAAAGTAGTAAAAACAGGCTTCTAACAATTTTTTTACGAAAACTGCTTAGCGTTCTGTTATAATTTTTATTGAGGTTCTGTAAATTTGCACCAAACAAGTCCAAACAAATTGTGTTTGTTTTCATATATGCATATTTTTCTCATATTTAGCTTCAGCTGGTTGGGCTAGTACCTTGTTTTTTTGCATCTCATTCTTCAGTGTTCTATATAGGCTACATAAAAATGTACTTATTTTGTTTTAAATGGATATCTTTATCATTTAAAAACCAACAATGTAATAACCTCATTTATGAGCTTTTTTAGGCCAATTTGGTACTAAATATAGAAGGAATGCGTTTATAATAAAGCAAACCGTGGTATTGAACCATAAAAACTATGTAAAACTAAGGGAAATTCCTGACAATTTTATATTTTGCATCATACTTTTTTCATAAAAGATAAGTTGTGTTGGCGCGCGTTGTGTTTTTTTTTTTTTTTGCGAAAAAAATGAAATAAACATTATTTTAAAGCTATCCTATTTGTCATTTAAAAGGCGGCAATATATACATATTTATAACCCAAAAATATTGATTTATTTAGCACCTGGAAAAATGGAGTATATCGTATAACACGCTATACTGAGAGGACTGCCACAGCCCTTATTATTAACTACAGTAAACGGATTATTAGCAGTTGTATACCGATATTTATGGTAAGGTTCGAAAACACAAATTTTACTATGCCTACATCATTTACTTTTGGGGTTGCTGTGTGAATTTGAGAATACATTGTGTGCACAAGATCATAGTCAAATCGACATCCTTTGTTGTGGCAAAGAGACAGTAAACAGAACAGAGTTTAACCAAAGCAGAGATCATTCAGGAATGGGATAAACCGAGATGACTGACTTAATTAAGTTTTATTTTGAATTATGAATAACATAGAAATTCACAGTGATGAGGGTGTCCCCCACGTTAATTCTGCCATCGTAAACTGGTAGTTCAACGGCAGCTGCAGTGCGCATTGCAATGCAAACGCTGCGCACCTTGAAAGGAGGCACGCGCTGAGTGTGCGGCGCGAACTAGCTGCTTACCCATGCTTATCGGGGAAACAGATTATATTTTATCGAATGCCAAAATCTGACTTTATCACTTTGGTACATAAAGACAATAAAACGGCTGGTTGGCAGCAGACCATATCAGTCCCCGGGATTGTCCACCTCAGTCCGTGCACGCTGTTATCAAGTCATAAACGTTTCAGTCGTTGTGTAACTAACATATGGACAATGCATATGAACACAACCAATCATTACTGAGTAGTATAAAGAAGAGGCCATTCTCATTTCTTAGAATATCACGCATTTTAGACCGTCACTAGCCGCCATGTTAGCTCCCTCCCTGAATCTTAGTGCAGAGCAAAACGTGAATGGCTGAACTTAGAACTTGCCGTATTGGTCAACAAAAGCGGAAGTTACCCGATTGGCTTGCGTAGATAGTGGGCGGAGTCCACCTATTCGTGGATTGCGCACATGTCTTGACGTTAGAAATGTTTCAAAATTGCATTTATTTTGATAAAGAGAAATGTTTAAATAGATGTAGTTTTAGCAAGCTCAGAATATTGTTGGCACTGTGACAGTAAGTCAAAGGTAATGAATTCAGTTTTTGTGGTTAATTTTCAACACTTTTATCAAATACATGTATGCCTTTAGCATTTCGTGCCGTTTTATTTCTGTGTATTTTCTTCTGTTAAATGAGAACTTCCATGTTCCTGGTTTGTCATGGTTTTGACCTTTGTCAAGGTCTTAATTGCCAAAATAAAACATACTCATGTACTCGGTAGTCAGTGATTACTGTATGTGTCTATTATGTGAAATAGAAAGTTTCATTAAAAGAGCCTAGAAGACCTTTCAATATCTGATCTGGGGCCGCTAACAACTGTGTATCAATTAGTCTAGACTAATCAGTCTAACTTTTTAGATTTTAATAAGACTAATCTACATTTTTATTTAACTGACCAGTCTTAAATAAAAAAACACTTATAAGACTGGTCAGTTTATGCAACCGGGCCCAAATGTGAACAAAAGATGGTATGCTCAAACCACACAAATTTTAATTTTTAATATGAATTCAGCCTTGATGCCCGATGACTCCTGAGATAGGCGCAGGCTCCCCGTGACCCGAGGTAGTTCGGACAAGCGGTAGAAAATGGAATGGAATGGAATATGAATTCATTGAAGATTGTGTTTTTCTCCACAGGCTCATTTATGTGGGCTATACCTCTACCTGGGAAAAGTAAGTTTCCTGTAACCACTTTCCTTAATTAATAAAATTACTCCAAATATGTGGTCTGGTATCCATGACAATATCTGTCAAAATGTCCTTTGTAGGCCGATTTTCCTCGAACAGTTTCTATTCTTTGGCTCAGTCAGATTGTGTCTATATCTAACAAATGGCCAGCAGGAGGAGTGGTCTTGAAATCTATAAATAATCCTTCTTTTTTTGAAGCTTGATGAGCTATAAAGTCTACCAATTCAACCAATCTGAAAATATAAGAGTCAATTCATACACATTTCCTAAATATAAAAATATAAGAGACCCTCATTGTGAAAAGACATCATTAAACCCAATTTTGAGCATGTGTTGCACTTAACTAACTTTTTACTTAATTTTAATCTGTTCTGCTTTCAGATACGGAGGGCAAAACGAGTGCCTCAAGTAAGTAGTGCCACTGCTTATAGTCAAAGTCTAAAGCCGTGGCTCTCAAACTTTTTCGTTGCGAGACATCATGTGTAGGGTGCATAGCTTTGCTCCTCCCCCCCCAAATAAAGACATATAATCTTTTTATTTAAAAAAAATTATTAAACCAATAACATATTCAGATATATAATGCTGAATCATCAATTATTTTGGTTGGTGGGCTTATTTTTCAAATGTTTGATTGAATAAAATATATGCTACATTTCTATATTTCATAAAATGGCATGAACCCCAGTTTAAAAACGGTACATGGATTGTAAACACACAAATACATCCATTTACACACAAATGATCATATTTATTTATTTATTAGAACAGAGGGTTACCTGGGACTCACTAAGATAACCACACTAGTGTAAGTTACAATTCTGAACCATCTCTCTCTAAATTTTGCCTTTGTGTTTCAACATATTTTATCTGTTTTCAGACCATGTCCCACATACTGCCACGACCAATACGCAAATACTTTACATACACATATGCATCAACACAAACTTTCCGGTATAACACCATAGCCCTTCACAAACATACATTTATTGTGAAGAAGACTTTTGGACACGCCAAAGCAAATACAAGCTATCTCAAATAACATGGCAACACACAGACCTTTGAAGCAATTAGTGAAGACCTTATACATGCAATAGTTCAGAGATGACCCTAAACCTCAGACAGAGAAAAGAGACTGATATTTAAACCTTTATGACAGTGAGGACATTATGATTGTTTTTTTATATTGAGGATGTTTTTACCCGAAGAGTTCTTGCTAGTATAGTCTTTATACTGTGTCTTGGTCTGGATTGGCTATTCAAATATATTGTTTTTATACTGAACTAACGACAATACATGGATTTTTTGAATGTTTGTTAATTAAACCATTTAGTATGTTTACAAAGGAATTTCTTTCTCATGAGAATCGTTGGTCATAAATAGGTTGTGTTGACAACGTGTTATATATGATGATTATTAATTATTATGCCGTTCCATTGAAATGCTGTTTACTTTTTTTTAGCAGTTCAAACATGCAGCAGAACATCAATTTGTACATTCCACAAGGGTGAGAGGGCACATGCACAGGTGGCGAATTTCATGTTTTTTAGGGACTTTTCATAGACATAATGATTTTTATGCTGTATAAACTGTAATTACATTCTACCATCACTTAGTTTGATTTATAAGCCGTTTCTCTCATGGGGACCAATAATGTTCCCAAAAGGTACAAAATCAACGGTATTACTATCTTTGTGGGGACATTTGTTCGCTACATTGTAGGGTTACCAAGGAAACACACGCACACACACCCTCAAAAAACAAATCTGCATTTTTGTAAAAAATTGTTTCAGTGTGTTTATTTAGTTATTTGAATTATGTGAACAGCTGGGGATGTGTTTTGTGGATGTCCATATTATATTTTCGCAGAATGTTTTTACGTAATTTAGAATGATTTTATGTCGGAAACGAAAAATGACTTTACCGGCATCGTCACATTTTAACATTTTTTTTATTCTGTAGGCTCATTTACAAACAGCCCATTGTGGTGGGGTAAGTATACAAATGCTTGTTTATCACAAATCTGTTTGATTATTAGGTAACACTTTATTTTACGGTGCCCTTGTTACACATGTTACATGTATTTGGTATTTACTATACATTATGCATAATTACATGTAACTAACCCTGAACCAAAGCCTAATCCTAACTCTTGCCCTATAGTAAGTACATTTAGTTATCTTTTATTACTCAGTACTTAAATGTATAATAACACTGTAACACGGACACTAAAATAAAGTGCAACCGATTTTTTTTTCAGTTTCCACATGCATTTTGAATTTCATTGAACAAAACATGTGTGACTTTCTTCATTTAAAACAGCACAGGGGGCATTGTTACCTTGACACCATGGTTGGCCCCAATTGTATGGGAGGGAACTTTTGATCCCCAGCTAATTGATTCTATCTACAAGCAACAAAACATCACCATAGCTACTACAGTCTTCGCTCTTGGAAAGTGAGTTCCCATCTCTGATCCTTAGGGTTTCCAGAACTTCCCGAAAGCCTATTTGTGACCCTGGATTTTCTATGCCAAACATCATTAGGATATTAAGATAAGATCACGTTTCATGAAGATATTTTGTAAATTTCCTACCCTAAATATGTAAAAACTTTAGCTGTGTCCCAAATGCTGACTACGTACTTAAACTATGCACTCAATCATGTAGTGTGTGAATTTAAGAAGGGTAGTATCGTCCAAAATGGAATACTAAACTGTTTTATACTAGCCAGAAGTATATCGGTTTTCCAGGCGAGAGCAAATGACGTCAATGGCACGGCACAATGTGTGTGAATAAAAATCAAACTATACGTTGTACCGATACCACTTTTTCCTTTGCCGATCCGATTCCGATACTGAATTCTGAGTATCGGCCGATACCAATCCTGATCCGATACTAGCACACTTTTGTTGATCAACGTAGAATTGCATATATTTTTATCTTTTATTGCCAGAAGGGGATAGTTCTTAAGCATTTTTACTTTACAGTACATTTTAAAATGATTTACTTTGGACAAAAAATACTTCCCTACATTATTAAGCACATCATACTTTTAACTCCACTACATTTCATAAATATATGTTGTTTTTAACCTTTTAAACCTCGAGTACATTCAAATCTACCACTTTCTTTTACTTTTACAAGTATTTTTACTTTTAAAAGTAGAAAAGTCAGATTTTTTAAATGTAATCAAGTACTGTATTAGAGGTAAATAACATACAAATGTATTTATAAATTGTACTGGGGTATGATATAATGCTTTACAATATTGTGTCATAAAGTACAGATAATTAAAAAATGGACTTGAGTAAATACTAGTATCTCTTTTTATGGCACAAAACTATCACAGTATGAAAGTCTCAAATGCAGAGTGGAACAGAATCGCTCATGCGCATCCTGGTCACAGAATGATGCGCTTAATGCATGCGATTCTACGTTTTTTACAGCCATGCGGACGCACAATGATGCGCTTAATGCATGCAATTCTACGTTATTTACAGCCATGCGGACGCACAATGATGCGCTTAATGCACCCGCTTCACTCACAAGCAGGATCCTGATTATGATCCTTCTGATGTCGCGGGGATCTTTGCTCCATCCCACAGTTCCAGTGCTTTAATCTAATACGCTCAGCGAGTACAGTCTCTTGCTAAATAAATTTTAAACAAAACCATAGACTATTATCTAGTTATTGTGAAGAATAATGAAAACATTGGAACGAGTAACGTCCTGACTGTTACCGGACACATGGTGGATGGAGATTGACAGATGACAGCACGAGCGGAGGTCAGAGTTGATTAATTATGCTATATTGGTTTATTCCTCGCATAGAGCTATCGAAATACATGATGTGAAATACAGTGCATGAAAACTTTTACGATGGTTTCATAATAGTTTGTCCGTTTTGAAGCTTGAGAGTAACATTCACACCTAACGCAATGGATCGGATTTGAATGGAACCCGTGAGTCCGATACTCGATCCAGCAAAAAAGACCCGTATCGGCCCTGATTCCGATCCAGAGTATCGGATCGGTGCCTCCCTATATACAATTAATGTAGTTTTCATCTGTTTTGCTCAGCATTACTTTAGTCATCATCACATTGAATCGTTATCACTCTGCAGGAGAGTTTTGCTCGAGCAGCGTCTGATAGCCCCACCTCCCTTCAGCTACTAGGAATTTCAATGATAACGCACTACTCACGCTATTTATACAAAATGGTGTAGAACAGTGCATAAATGTGTGATTTGGGACGCACCTTCAATTTGTGTGAGTGGATGGCCTGCTACAGTGCCTCTGATGCTGCACCCTCAGATCTCAGAGTTGTAAATGGCTGTATCTCCGCAAAATATTGTCCTATCCTAACAACCCATAGAACCCTTAATTACTCAGCTTTCAGATTGTGTAAAAATCTTAATTTCGAAAAATTGACCGATAAGATTGTTTTTGTTGTCCAGGGTCACATATGTTCAATAAATGAAATTAGTCAATTAAACTTCATTTGAGTTCTCTATATGGTTTTCCCTCAACGCTTATTTTCTCTGATTTTCAGATACACGCAGTTTCTCAAAGGTTTCCTGGAGTCAGCAGAGCAGCAGTACTTTGTCGGATTCCGTGTGCGTTATTACATATTCACAGATAAACCCGAAGAAGTTCCTGTAGTCAAGCTTGGCACTGAACGTTACCTAACAGTATTAAAAGTCCCTAGTTCTAACAGATGGCAGGAGATCACCCTTGCGCAGGATGGAAAAGCTTGAGAATCTGATCGAGAGCCTATTGGCCAATGAAGCAGATTACGTTTTCAGCCTGGATGTAGATTCAAAGTTCTATGGCCACTGGGGGGCAGAGTCCTTGGGTCGCCTCGTGGGTGTTATACACCCTGGTTACTATCAAACACCACGTAACCAATTCCCATATGAGCGTAGACCAGAATCACAGGCATTTATTCCCTCAGCAGAGGGCGATTATTATTATGGAGGAGCTGTGATCGGTGGCTTAGTTAAAGACGTGCTTCAGCTCGCTAAAACGTGCAGGAAGCAACTAGAGGCCGACGCGGCTAAATCCATTGAGGCAGTGTGGCAGGAGGAATCACACTTGAACAAATACTTCATTTATAACAAACCCAGTAAGCTGCTCTCACCCGAGTACCTGTGGCAAGATTTAAAAGCCAAAACAAAAGAGATTGAAGTTATTCGATTCTCTCAGGTTATTAAAAACTATGCAGCAGTTCGCCCAAACCGGTAGGAACTGCTATTAAAGCAATACTTTAACCAATATAAAATTCTGTCATCGGATACTCACCCTCATTAATGCTGGTGACTGAACAACATTCATTGTATGGACACAAAAGCAGTGAGATATTATGGGTTTGAATGACATGATAACGAATAAATGATGACAGAACTTTATTTTCTTATATAACATTGCCACTGTAATGCACTTTTTTAAAGTTGGCTTTGTTACAAGAGTAAGTCGGGTATTTTAGCAAAATATTGTTCATTTACTGTTCTCTCATTGTTAATCAATATTTTGTATTTACTCTGAAATGAATGGTTTTCTGTATATACTGGTACTGTAGTTGGTATGCACAACTTGCCCCTGAACATCATAGCTGCTCTATACGGTCATCTGGATGTATAATGTCATGATTCTGCCATCATGTCATGTTTTTTCTTGGTCTTGTAGCGGTGTCATGGATACTATGGAAGATAGTTAACCTAGCGGCTTTCTGATCTCTCCGGTCCACGTCTATAATTCCCGCCATCTCGTTTCCTCATTAACTTTCCTTGAGTGTTTCATCACCCACACCTGTTCCTTGTTAATTATCCTTTGTCTGTCTCCCTTTAAAATCCCCTCCTGTCTATTGTCCTGTGCTTGTTCGTTTTGATAGTTTGTGCCTTGTCTTGAGTCTGTGAGCTACGTGTCTTTGAACTATCCCAGAGTCCTTGTCATAGTAAGTTTTGTCATTCTGTTATTATTTGTTTAGTGTTGTTCATTTTTGTTAGTTCTAGTCATTGTTCTGCCCCTTGTTTTTGCATATTGTTTTACCCCATTGTGGGCTCTTGTTTGTTCCTGTTTTTTGTATAATAAATCCCTTCGTTAACCCCTGCGTTCCTGTGTTGCTGCCTGCATTTGGGTTCTCCCTGAACGATCCCTGACAGTATAACCTCTTTAAAGTAAGCAGTGAATGCTACATTTCCAAGCATTTACTCTTAAGATTCCAATCGGCGTCAATGACATGTACACATAAGCTTATGTACGGGTCACACGTGCGACTCGTCCAGATGTCCGCGGTTGTTGCAAAATATGAGATGGTGGAAAGCTCCTTCTCCACTGCTTGCCTACACTCTGAATACAGTTGTGGAATAGCAGTCTTTGTAAAATACTTGCGCCCGGGACAGCATAGCGCGGATCAACCACGTAAGAAGCCTTTTGAAGCCTGACTTCTCCACCATGCTGAACGGCAGCATTTCTTTTGCATTGAAGTACGCTATTGCGTGGTTTATGTCATTATATTGCTTGGCGGATTTATCATATGGCATTGTTACCGAGTACCTCTCCATCGTGTACTGCTTGTGGGTTGTTTGTTGACTTGAGGTAGATGGGCGACATGTATATTCCAAAGGGTGGCAGCGGTTTAGATGGTGGAATAACTTGCTTGTTTACTTGCTTGGCCGGTACGTTTTTTTTACATAGCTTACACACTACGTTCTTCTGATGATTGTCGGAAGAAAATAAACCACACTGGCGAGCTGACATTTTCCTTTTTGTTCACAATTTTGTCGCTGATGGCAGGCACGGCACTCATCTTGCAAGTGTTCTAATGTCACATGGCGATGACGCAACCAAACTGAGACTAACGCAACTCGGCAAATTAGATCTTAGTGGTTGTTTGCTTGTCAATCGTAGCATGCTCATGTAACAAAACATCTTATAGGCTGTTTAAGTTCTTCGGACGTCACAGGTGCGCACATTTTAAGGAAATTATCTAGCGCTATATCAATTTTTTTTTATTGATATCGACAATGTTGTACCGTCGATAAATATCGATACCGTTTTATCGCCCAGCCCTACAACAACAAATGTGAAATACTGACAGAATGACAAGACATGAAAACTGTGATTGAAAAAAATATATATTTTTTAACTTTGCCTAAATACATACAAATATTACTGCTGTGTTGCTTAAAAGTGAATATTAACTTGTTTTCTTTGCAAATACAGAGCATCGATCGTTAGTAGTTCACAGTTACATTTACCAACACATACACCTATACATGGCAAATTCAGAGAAACAGACTTTTTTTTTTAAATGGTTAAGTTGTATACTTAAATTATGTTCGTCCCAATATGGTGGCTGTACACTTCAAAGGTTGCATTCGAAGGCTGCATGTGTTATTTCTGTAACTTAATCCTCAAAAGGAATCTCTCTAGTTTTCCTTGAAATGTACAGTAACAGTTGCTTATCTGAAATTAACCTTAAATATAATGTATATTTATTGATTTTGACCTATGTAATCTTATAAAACAAATTACACTATTCATACTAACCAAATTATACCTAATTTTACTACTTTAAAGTCAAGTAAATGGCGATCAACTTTTGTGACAATGCGGCTTTAGACATCATATCAAAATCTTAGGGGATACAACCAAATGTTTGTAAATATTTATTCAATGCACCTGGTCAATTTTGCATCTTATTGAATGCCTGTATTTGCTTTTGCCTGTGCTACCAAGTTGACAAATCAAGTTTTTAATTTCTATTAAAAGGTGTTTGATGAAATGGTGTTTTTCTTTTACATTCGTTGTAGCAGCGTAACCATTACATAAAAGTAGATATTTTCTAACTTTTTGAGAAATCCTTTTCTTTCAGACATGTGGATCACTTGGGGCCCTCTGAATAATGCATTACTATCATGTTTACTGTTGTTACGTGTTCACTTGGGCCCATGTTTGTACCGCCCTGACATTTAAGAACATCCAAATTGTTGGAAAAAGGTTTTTTCAAGTGTCTCAACATATACTGAATTTTTATATTTTAAACACCATTTTAAATAAATATTAAATAGTTGTCATAATCTGTTAATTAGTTTGGACTGTTGCACCGCCAGCCATTTTACAGGTGTTTTACCACAGTCGACAGATGTAGTAAATAGGATTTGAAATATTTAGTGCAGTCACAAAATGGTAAATTTGTTTTACTCTTCTGGCATAATTCAGGGTAGAAACTGACTTGAGTTTTCATCTTTCCAAATCATTTTTATTAATTTGACAGGTGTGTGTGTGTCTAGGTTTAGGGGCCTAGAGAGATCAAAAATGTTATCAAAAAACATTAAGCTATATTTTATTTTTGAAGCTTCACTCCCATTTAACCATAAAACAACACTTTTCAAAAATTCAACAAGTTAATTTCAAAAGATCAATAAAAGCCGTAGAGGGTTTGAGGGACACAAGGGCAAATAATGAAAAAAGTGTTTTGGGGGTGAACTGTAACTAAGCATGCCTGGTGCAGCCCTTTTTTAGTCTACACATGAAAACGCAATGTTTGAACTAAAATGGTTGTAACTTATGAATGCTTTGGAGTACAGACCTACTGTGGATCTTATTTGAAAGACACTTGGAAGATTATTCCTGGTTATTGTTGTTTTTATTTTTTTACAAAAAAGTTATTTTAGTTTATATGTATTGCTATAAA
The DNA here is from genome assembly GCA_006030095.1 of Triplophysa siluroides. NCBI lineage: Eukaryota > Metazoa > Chordata > Actinopteri > Cypriniformes > Nemacheilidae > Triplophysa > Triplophysa siluroides. Next base: position 4,829,787 of record VCII01000101.1, on the reverse strand, counting down.
TTTACAAACTATAAAAATATGATGGTTAGATTTTATTTAAAATTTATTTTAAAAAATCTATGTTTTGGCCTAAAAAGGTCAAAGTCCCAAGGACCACCCTTTTTTTTTATGAAGTTTGAGCTTGAACCAAATTGTTTCTTGTGTTTTAGCTGCAGTACCTCAATAATCCAATAGGGGCACGTTTGCTTTGATCTGACATTGGACACGCAACAGACATTGAGAATCTTCTTTAAAAAAAATGTATTCTTCACACGGAGACAATGAAAGATTAGAACCATAAACAACATCATGAAAAAACGTGAAATGTACATGTTATTGTAGTTTGTTTATTGCTATAAAAAAACTATAAAAATATTGTTTAGATTTAATTTAAAGAAACATTAAAAATCTATAAGTTTTGACCTAAAAATGTCAAAAGATTAAAGTCCCAAGTACCACCAGTTTTTTTTTATGAAGTTTGAACTTGATAGACCTAATGATGATGTGTCTTCTGTGGTGTTTTAGCTGCAGTACCACAATAATCCAATAGCGGCAACCTTTGCTTTTGATCTGACATTGGACACCACAACAGACATTGAGATTCTTCTTTTTCAAATTTTTTTTATTCACATGAGTGAATGAAAAATTAGACAAGACCGTCAATATTGAAGTAAATGTAAGTGTTCTGCTGGCGGAACAATGTCATTTAGCAGGACATACATTTTTTGAAACGCACTCTTGCCATTTATATATAGATTACTCATTCTACATATTTTATAAAACAGTGATGAAATATGTATTCTAGAGGCTTAGACCTTTCCAACAATATATAGTGTTTGTCATGACAAAAGAAGAATTCACATGCAAAATATTGAAGTAAATGTAAGCATTCCGCTGGCGGAACAAAGTCATTTAGCAGGTGGCCTGTCCCAGGGAGAGGGCTCCGAGCTCGGTGTGTGCCCAGACTCTAAGCTGGAAGGTGCTGAGCTGTGGCTGAGGAGACGGGGTGGAGGAGGGTCGCTGAAAGACACTAGAGAAGGAGAAGGTAAGGCGGCTTTTCTATTTGTAATAGTTTGCTCCCGTGCTGATAGGATGATTGGAAAGATTGGTTATGGAAAGCCAACCGGGTTAATTATCTGCACGTGCTCCTCCTGAACTTTGTTAATAAAACATCATGTGTTGTCATATTATACCAACATAGACAGTGAAAAAGTACTGCTTCACAACATTATCTTGTTTCGAACCTTGAGAATGAGACCACTGCAAAGCATATCTACTTGTGAAGACAATACAAATGCAGCATCCAGCAAAGTAGAATATAGCATTAAGAAAAGTAATATAGAATATAATAACTAGATAGAAATTAATATAATCTATAACTTATCAAGTAAATATATAGCAAAATAACGAATAATATTAAAGAATAAAAAAGGATAAGGAATAAGAAATTAAATACAACACAAAATGTATGTCTGTCTGTACTCTCAAGTCCGATTTTCATCATCTTTCGGAAATACACACACAAACAGGTTGCTTTTAAGAAATTCAGATCCTAGGATCTATCACTACCCATGATAAAAAAATGATCTGGCTATGCACTCGATCATGGTGCTTGGTTTGTCATATTACACTTAAGAAACTGGTAAGGTGCTTTGATCCTTTCATTCATTTCAGGCTTCGCTATTTAGTCAAGTTTCACATAACAGCCTTTTTAGATGCACACAACATACAGTGCATTCAGTGCAAGATGCAGCATCTGTTTGTTTCTATTTCTTATTTCACAATATTCAAAGATGCGGTGATAATAGGAGATCCTAATAATTCTGGAGTCTTCTCGATTCTAGGCTCAGTAATGTAGCGATTCACAGCAATGTTCTGTAGTCAATTATTAGCTTTCGGACAGTCGGAAGTAGTTTGGGTTTCTATGTAGATCTAATTGTTGTGCATATCTACCTCTGATGTAGAGCTGCATCCTGGTACATTTGTATCTGACTGTGAAACATCACTCTCACCATGGTAACACACTCCTCCTTATCGTCTCCCTACAGCTTCTTCTCACTTAACCTCCAGCTCAGTTTTGTAATGAATGCGGTCATAGTATAATCCAGGAATCGTTATGATGTCCCGTAACAACATTGTTTTCATCTTTCTTGTGTTTGCAGGCATGCTATTGAGCGGGTATGTAAGTACTCTTTTAAAAAATGTGTACGATTTGCACTTGTACTTGTTCTTTGTCTGTGTGATTGAAATATATTTGCAAACTCTTAACCAAGTATATACGTGTTGTATAGAATCGTTTTTCAGTAGCTTTTCAGTTGGAAGGCTATTTTAACATTTCTTAAAGTTTGTGATTTTATTTCATTTTCATATCATTACTCTTTTTGATATTGTTTGTCTGCGCTCACAGATTCATTTACCTTGGCTATACCTCCAACCAGTATAAGTAAGTTACTGTAAATGTGTTTTCTCATAAATTGGAAAATGCATTGCTGAATTATTGTTGTACATTACAGACCACAACAAATCACAGAATTATTTCCAATCAAGTAAGTACTGTGATATGCATACAAAATTCTCTTTAACATACACACTGCAAACTGTATGCACATGCTTATTTACAAATACCAACACACATCATATGACACAAATTTATGAATAAGTCACTGACTCTGCTATTATGAGGACAGACAAGTGTAACACTGAACTGCGTTCATTTCCAAGGTTTGTGTGGAAAAGTCAGGACACACTGCAAACAGGAGAAGTGTTGTGGACCCAGATAAGCACACACAGTAAAATAGATTTTTGAAAATTGACACTGTGAGAGTTAATTTGAACCTTTTTAACAGTGGCGATTTTGCCGTGCATGAGACATGGTAGAAGTAAATAAAAGGGTCTTTACTCAGTTCTTGGCAAGGCATATACAAATGTTCCACAAAAAATAGTTCCAAGTAAACAGGTAAGTGTCCTTTGTAATAATCCAAACAAGCAGGTAAGTGTCCTTTGTAATAATCCAAACAGTAATTCCACAAAAAGTACAGGACCATTAATTTAGCCCGTAACCTACTATACATAAAGAATATCAAGACTGAGCAAAGAGTTAACTGAAAACTGTCTTTAAATATAAACACACATGAAAAGACACACAAGTGATCTAAATGTCCACTACTAAGCATCTTGTCTCCGGTTCCCTCTGCTGGCCAGAGCGCGGTGTGACAGTTGGTAAAACTTTCATATTGCTGTAATTGTTCTCAGCAAGCACCGTGCGTACACAAAGGACCAGAAACACTTATTTAATAGATTATTTCAAAAACATTCTTGGTTCATGGTTTTGTTTTAATGGTGATCAGTATGGCAGGTCAGTACCTGCAAGAGAAAATATTTTTTTTGCTTTTGCTTTTCATTTGTATTACAGGATTTTGTACAAGCAGCCAGTCTCTTAGCAGGGTGAACATTATGAATTGTTGTATTAACTAGTTTTGTTTCGAGTTTAAATTTCATTCATAAGTATAGTAATACAGCATTGTGTGTTTGTGTGTTTAATACAGCCGAAAAGATGTTGCTTCTTTGACCACGTGGTTTGCTCCAATCATTTGGGAGGGGACTTTTGATCCTACACTGGTCGACTTTACCTATAAACAGCAAAACATCACCATTGCAACTACTGTCTTTGCTTTGGGGAAGTGAGTTCCACAAAATAATAACACACCGATCCACATTTGCTATTAAAGGGACAGTTCACCCAAAAGTAAATATTATGTCATTATTTACTCGTTTACTCGAGTTGTATCTGTATAAATTTCTTTGTTCTGATAAACACAGAAAAATGACAATGGTAGTCAAAAGTGCAAAAACATTCTTCAAAATATCTTATTTAACAGAACAAAGACATTTATAAAGCAATTTTTCCTATTATGGTAGAACTGTTTCGTTACAAGCATTCTTCCAAATATCTTTCTCTGTGTTCATCAGAACAAAGAAATGTATACAGATTTAGAACAACTTGAGGGGGAGTACATGAAGACAGAATTTTTATTTTTGGAGATCGTCGTGATCTGTCACTATGGTCCAAATGTGTGTGTAAAATAAATAAAAAAAAGTGTAAATGTCTTAGTATTTGTGACACCATCATATTTCTTTCTCTCTTTGGTTCTTTGTTCCACCCGGTTTCATTTTCAGATATACACGTTTTCTCAAAGATTTTCTGGAGTCAGCCGAGCAGCATTATTTCGTTGGATTTCGAGTGCATTATTACCAGTGTTGTGCTAGTTACTAAGAAATAGTAACTAGTTACAGTTACTTCATTCAAAAAGTAACTCAATTACTTTGTTGATTACTTATACCAAAAAGTAATGCATTACTGGTAAAAGTATTTTTTTAGTTATTTTTTTAAAGATTGTTCCCATTAATGCTCTTTTATGCGTTATGGTCTATACAAACACAAAACTGACTTGAACACAGTAATTTTTGAACACTATTTTATTTCCGACCATTTTAAGTCAGACCAGCACAAACTGAAAATATCACAAGGATTTCTGTGATAAATAACACAAAACAGGCTGAATAATATATTCAGAATCAAAAATAAAAAAACTAAAGTGGCTTCTGCATCATAAAAGCTGTTGTGTTCAGCCCTTTAAATGTTCCTTTCACAGCTTAAGTATGAAAACTATCAACAATGTACAACATAACAAAACATTTTGAATATTCCTTATCCAAGTAGTTGGAAAAAGTTTTTCGTCCCATTTGCCGTGTGCCGCCTAAACATGTTATCATGCTAACGAGCTGCCTGAAAGCCGGTGACACCACAGTAGAGACAGGCTGCATGTTTTCAACAACATACCGTGCAATAGCTTTGTTGATCTGTCCCTGGCTAACAGTCCGGTTAAAATCTAGTCGCTGTTGTTTGGCTGGAGGAGCTTGACTCACTTCGAGTGTGTCTACCGACACCGGGTTTGCTTCTAGCTTCGTCGAGGCATGTAGTTTCCGGAGGTGCTTCGACAGATTGGAGTTGCTGTTTATCGCAGTAGATAGGACCTTCGAACCAGAAAGACACAGCTTACATTTGACTAAAATGTTTTTGTCTTTATGCTCAACTAAAGTGAAATAATGAGCATATTTCCACTTTGAGAAACTCGTCTTGCTCTCGTCTTGACTCGCCATGACCGCCGCACATACTTGAATAAACGCAAACACGCCCACGTGCGTCGTCTTCTTCCCACAATGCGTCGCCGCTGTAAACAGGTTTGGCTGTAGGCTACACTTCAGCCAAAATGAATTAATAAATAAAAAAGTAACGGACGAACGCACCATATTGTAATGGTAACGGAGTTATTTATTTAAAAAGTAATGTGTTAGAATACTAGTTACTGTCAAAACTAGTTACTAGTAACGCGTTACTGCCCAACACTGATTATTACCTGTTCACAGATCAACCGGAAGAGGTTCCTGATGTAAAGCTCAGCAAAGAACATTATCTGACGGTGCGGACGATCCCGAGTATGGACAGGTGGCAGGACATCAGCATGGGCAGGATGGGAATATTGGAAAAACTAACTGAGAGTGAACTGGACAGTAACACTGACTATATTTTCTGCCTTGATGTGGATGCAAAGTTCTATGGCCGCTGGGGTGTGGAGTCTTTGGGTCGTCTTGTAGGAGTGATTCATCCTTGGTTTTATAATTATCCACGGGAAAAATTCACGTATGAACGTAGACCAGAGTCACAAGCGTTCATCCCGCCTGAGGAAGGGGATTATTATTACACCGGTGCTGGGTTTGGTGGCACTGTGCAGGAAGTGCATCAACTCACCAAAACCTGCCGTGAACAGCAAAATATTGATGCTGCTAAGTCCATTGAGGCGATATGGCACGATGAGTCTCACTTAAACAAGTATTTACTGTACAATAAACCCAGCAAGCTGCTCTCTCCCGAGTATCTGTGGGGGGATATTAATGCACGGTCAAATGAAGTGAAAATAATTCGCTTCTCTCACGTAGCTAAACTTAATGCTGAGGTTCGGCCAAACCTTTAGCAACAGTTGCCTTTTGCAGTCACGCAGACAGTAATGGGCACAATGTTGCTCTGTGGTGTCAAGAACAGATTCCTTAACACTTTATTTCTTTAATTTAGTCTGAAACGAATCAATTTAAACTATTTTGTGTATATGAAGAGGGTTTGGATTAGACGTTTAAATGAGAGCGAAGAGGTCTGTAACTAAAAACAATTTAACATTAAATGAAACTGCTGGGCTACGATGAAAAGTAAACAGATTTAATTTTGTACGTCTTTTTATCTTTCTTTTATATTTGTATGTAAATTCATCCATGTAAACTATGGGGCTGCTTTGCAACAATGCGAAATGCCAATTGCGTTGAATAAATATATTTTGAATTGATTTAAGCATGAATATTCTTTTTTGATTTATGGGGATTTTTAAAACCTAAAAACATAGAATAAACATAAAACACCAATAACACTTGGTAATGACCAACAGTAAAATGAAATTGCATTTATAAATGCACTGCATTTATTATGCAGAATTTTAGCTGGAGGTACCATATGCTGAGGTAAACCAGTAGCAGAACGCGAGATCCAGGGGGCAATATGAGGAGCCGTTTAGGCCTTAATTATTGAAATGACTCTTACAAACACTAGTGAAATAAAAACATTGAACGAACAAAGTGAAATTCATCCATATGTATTACTGAAATACTTATTATAACTGCTAGTGAAATAAAAACATCTATCGAACTTAGTGAAATTCATTTATATGTATGTCTGAAATACGGCTGATGGGAAACAGATGATATTTTATTGAATGCCAAAATATGAATTTATCACTTTGGTTCATAAAGACAATAAAACGGATGGCTGGCAGCAGACCATATCAGTCCCCAGTCAACAGGATTGTCCACCCCAGTCCGTGCACGCTGTTATCAAGTCATAAAGGTTTCAGTCGTTGTGTTACTAACATAACACAATGATCGCCCTGAGGAGGAAACAGGCCGTCACCCTTCAGGATCATGGAAGAAGTCGACTGCAACCAATGCTGGTGATCAGCCAACTCCCCCATAGCAGGGGACGAGGTGCTGTCTGCTGGGTTCATACCAGCTGTTTCGTTCTGTCACGATCATCTAAGGAGAACCCAAATGCAGGCAGCAGTACAATAACTCAAACTTTATTGATAAAATAAAGACCCACAAAGAGGGGAATACCATAACAGAACTTCAAGACAAAATGCAAACAAAGACTTCCCACTAACGAGCAAAAACAGAGAAAACAGGATCAACAAAACAAAACACTTTCAGGAACTGTGATTTTTTTTTTTGTGGAAGTGCATGGTCGTTGTTTGTTTATGATGGCCATGTGCCCTCCTGTCTCATCTTTTGACCCCGCCCTCTCGTTTCCTTGTTGTGCTTCCTGCCATTGTTTCTTTCCCCACACTTGCCTATTATAATTATACCTTGTTAGTTTCCCTTTTATTCCCAGCTACTCTCAGCGCAGTTACACACTGATCTTTCTATTCTCCCTACAGCTTCTTCTCACTTAACCTCCAGTTCAGTTTTCTAATAAATGCGGCCATAGTATAATCCAGGAATCAATATGATGTTCAGTAACAACATTGTTTTTCTCTTTCTTGTGTTTGCAGGCATGCTATTGAACGGGTATGTAATTACTTTTTTTTTATTGCACGTTTGCACTTATACTTGTTTTTAGTCTGTTAGAAAGAAATATATGTGCAAACCCTTAACTGAGTATCCATTTCAGTTAGAAGGCTATTTTAACATTTCTTAAAGTTTGCGATTTTGTTTCATTTTCGTATCATTACTCTTTTTGAAATTGTTTGTCTGTGTTTACAGACTAATTTACCTAGGCTATACCTCCAACCAGTATAAGTAAGTTTTGTATACCCAGTAATAGATATGCCCACCCATGAAAATGTTATACACAAATATTAATATGTGATGTGTTTTTCTCTTAAATTGGAAAATGCTTTGCTGAATTATTGTTGTATTACAGACAACAACAAATCAGAGAACCATTTCCAATCAAGTAAGTACTGTGATATGCATACAAGTTTATCTTTCTTTAACATACCCACTGCAAACTGTATGTGCATGCTTATTTACAAATACCACCACACACCAAATGACACACATTTATGAATAAGAGTCTGACTCTGCTATTATCAGGACGGACAAGAATAAGAAAACGGAACTGCGTTCATTTCCAAGGTTTGTAAAACATTCATATTGCCATGATTGTACTCAGCAAGCGTACAAAAAGGACCAGAAACACTGTATTTGCCAGATTATTTAAAAAAACATTCTTGGTTCATGATTTTGTTTTAATGGTGATCAGTATGGCAGGTCAGTACCTGCAAGATAATCTTTTTTTTTCTGCTTTTCATTTGTATTACAGGATTTTGTACAAGCAGCCCAGTGTCTTCGCAGGGTGAATATTATGCATTGTTGTATTAACTAGTTTTGTTTTGAGCTTAGATTTCATTCATAAGTATTGTAATACAGCATTGTGTGTTTGTGTGTTTAATACAGCCGAAAAGATGTTGCTTGTTTGACCCCATGGTTTGCTCCAATCATTTGGGAGGGGATTTTTGATCCTACACTGGTCGACTTTATCTATAAAAAGCAAAACATCACCATTGCAACTACTGTCTTTGCTTTGGGGAAGTGAGTTCCACAAAATAATAACACACCAATCCACATTTGCTATTAAAGGGACAGTTCACCCAAAAATAAATATTATGTCATTATTTACTCATTTACTCGAGTTGTATCTGTATAAATTTCTTTGTTCTAATGAACAGAGAAAAATGACAATGGTAGTCAAAAGTGCCCCAGAACTGTTTGTTTTACTACATTCTTCAAAATACCTTATTTTGTGTTTAACAGAACAAAGAAATTTATAAAGCAATATTTCCTACTATGGTAGTGAATGGTGGCCAAGAACTGTTAAGTTACAAGCATTCTTCCAAATATCTTTGTCTACGTTCATCAGAACAAAGATATTTATACAGATTAGGGAACAATTTGAGGGGGAGTACATGAAGACCGAATTTTTATTTTTGGAGATCATAGTGATATACTGTCACTATGGTCCAAATGTGTGTGTAAAATAAAAAAAGTGTAAATGTCTTAGTATTTGTGACACCATCATATTTCTTTCTCTCTTTGGTTCTTTGTTCCACCCGGTTTCATTTTCAGATATACACGTTTTCTCAAAGATTTTCTGGAGTCAGCCGAGCAGCATTATTTCGTTGGATTTCGAGTGCATTATTACCTGTTCACAGATCAACCGGAAGAGGTTCCTGATGTAAAGCTCAGCAAAGAACATTATCTGACGGTGCGGACGGTCCCGAGTATGGACAGGTGGCAGGACATCAGCATGGGCAGGATGGGAATATTGGAAAAACTAACTGAGAGTGAACTGGACAGTAACACTGACTATATTTTCTGCCTTGATGTGGATGCAAAGTTCTATGGCCGCTGGGGTGTGGAGTCTTTGGGTCGTCTTGTAGGAGTGATTCATCCTTGGTTTTATAATTATCCACGGGAAAAATTCACGTATGAACGTAGACCAAAGTCACAAGCGTTCATCCCGCCTGAGGAAGGGGATTATTATTACACCGGTGCTGGGTTTGGTGGCACTGTGCAGGAAGTGCATCAACTCACCAAAACCTGCCGTGAACAGCAAAATATTGATGCTGCTAAGTCCATTGAGGCGATATGGCACGACGAGTCTCACTTAAACAAGTATTTACTGTACAATAAACCCAGCAAGCTGCTCTCTCCCGAGTATCTGTGGCGGGATATTAATGCAGGGTCAAATGAAGTGAAAATAATTCGCTTCTCTCACGTAGCTAAATTTAATGCTGAGGTTCGGCCAAACTTATAGCAACTAGGCATGCACAATAAATATATAATAAATAAATGGTCGATAAATGGTCATTTTTAATGTTATCGGTTTCGGCCTACAATAAAATTTTGACCGATATGTTATAGCCGATAAATCATAGATAATTTAGTTTGGTTAAAGTACTTAAACTACACACTGCTTACAGTTAAAATACAGCACAGTACTGTCTTTCTGTCGTGATCATTCCATAATTCCTATTTGAAAAACACTATTGATGTTGGTACAGCATGTTGATACAGTATTTATGAATGGGTACATTGAGGCCTGTTAGACATGTGGCTATTAAGACATTTTTTTCTGGGTTGCTCTGGAAGAACATCTATAATTTGTTTATTAAATAAATATATACCAGAAAAGTTTGAAGGTTAAAGAATTGTAATTGATTTTAAGGGGAAAGAATGGAACTAATGGTGATCTTGTTTTCTCCATTGAATGCAGTTTATTTTAAAATAAAAGCTGCTCTCCACTTTTTGCCTTTTGTCTCAGTCTTAGAGAATTTTATATTAATATTTACATACTGTATATTGGCCAATATATTGGATGTCGGCCTTCAATGTTAAAGAAGTAGCGGTTATACATATCGGTGCATCCCTAATAGCAACTGTTGCCTTTTGCAGTCACGCAGACAGAATTGGGCGCAATGTTCGCTATGTGGTGTTAAGAACAGATGCCTTAAAACTTATTTTTTTTATTTAGTCTGAAACTAATCAAATTAGTGAATATGGAGAGGGTTTGGACTGGACATTTAAATGAGAGGTCTGTAACTATTAACAATGTAACATTAAATTAAACTGCTGGGCTGCTATCGTGACAACGGTCCAAATGATCCTGTTATTTACATTACATGCACTGAGATGCCGATTGCTAACAAAACATATGTAACCCAACGCTTTCGGCTGATCTCCAAAAGCAAGGCTACTGGCAGACTACGCCACTCCAATTTGACAGGAAGGAGAACCTGAATAACTTAAGCACGCAGGTTGTTCAATTCAATGAACCAAGAGTCACAGAACACCAACTTGACTCATTTAAATCTTCATAATTTATTATAAATAGAAAAAAAGGTCTAACATTTAAGAGGCAATAGACACGACTGTAGTCCACTAGAGGTTACATCAACAGTCAACATGTAAAAGGGACCAAAAGAAAAATAAATACATCCAATAACCACAGTACAGAAGAACTAATATAAACACGACAAAACCAAGCAAACTTAAATGCACTCAAAATAAATAATCAACCAAATGAGAACCTCAACCACCTAAGCAAAGAAAACTTCTGTACGTGGAAAAAGAAATATAAAACAATTAATACTTTGGATGATCCCCGCAATGTGACTATACGTTGCTCAGTAAGGTTCTACCTCACAGGACTGATAAAGAAAATAAAGAAACTAACAAAACAAAAACAGTAAAAATAAAGTGGGAAAGAAAACAGTGGCTCTCGGATACGACAATCTATCCAGAGTCTGCAAATAAACAACATTCAATATTTAAAATGTCCATGCATACATCACAACAATATCTTTGTAACCATTAACATTCACATAAAATGCTTATACCTCTTGAGAATCTAATTGAATGAACTGTTAGAGCCAGCCACTTCATAGAGAGGAGAAACGTTGTAACAGCCACAAGACGAGCTGCCTCGTGAAGGGGGAGAGACCTTGTGTTGCTGGGCTATGAAAGCCAACCACCTCACTAAAGAGGGAAAGTGATAAATATAAAACCAAAATAATCACCTAAAATGTTGCCCAATCCTTTTATGCTCACACCATTAAGGTCATTAATACATGACTTCCTTTCTCCCAGTTACATAATCATTCCCAAAATATCATAAATATATACATACACCATACCTTGATTTATATAATTAATACCACTGGACTTGTAGAGGCCACGCCTTTAATAAAAGAGATGACCGTCGCACACGGCATCTCCTAGAGACCCCAAATATCCTCAACGTACGAAGAGTCCTATCACAACACATTACATTGCCCCCTTACACTTATGTACGCCTATATTGCATTTAAAAGATGTTTTATAAAATTACTTGAAGTATGCAAATCACACACTTACGTTCTCAAACAGAAGTCACCTACAGTTCTTCCAATCGCCAATCCAGGGGAGAACAACTGCCGCGTGCGCTCGCAGAAACGAGAATAAACGATAGCCTGTCTACTACCGCGAGACTAAATACCCCGGACCATTTACTTCCCCCCGCCCCCTTAAAGGAACCGTACGCCGTTCACTACTTCCCGTCACACATATATAATTTTTACAAAGTTTAACTTACCGGCTGTGGTTCAGACTCTAAAACGGTCACTTTTATTGTTGGCACCGCTCTGTTATTCAGTTGCAAGCAACTTGAAAATCCAGAGTAAATCTGCGGCACTTGTTTTAGAAACAATTGTCTTCGAAATGACGTTCACAAACAAAACAATTTTTGCAACTCAGTTGTTGTCCGGGAAATACAAACTCCATCCACTACTGTCGTGACACCGGGTCCTTTGGAAACCTGAACAAGACTTTTTTTCCCCTCACATCCAAAAAACACACCTCTTTGGAGCCATTATCAGCTCTATTAGCTAAAACAACTACAATACACTATTACGTGCGTTGCTAACCACGGCTTCTCTAGGAAGGAAACTTCCGCTCGCTCTCTGGTTCATTCATGGGCGTGCTCTTCCAGGAGAATTGCCAATAAAACCAATAAGATCCTTGTTTCGAAACAGGGATCCAGACTTAAAAAAACTTACTCCGTGAAACTAACCTGGTCGGGAGCAGGTTTTCTTTGGTAAACCCAGAGTTTTCTATGGAGGATAAGAAATGACTTAATAAAGTGCATGAATAAATAAATAAATAAATACAGACAAGTGCAGAAATTAAGTGATAAAGGTTATAAACAATTAATTTAGACGTGCAGCCATTCCTACCCAAAACTGCTCTGAGCAGGGTTCGAACTGACTTTGACACGAGAGTCTGACACATTAACAGGTGTCCTATACACCATGATGTCTCATAGTCATCACTAGAGCACTGAAGCGGAGTGAGAAGATGAGAATTATTTAATTATTTCTGGGGTTTTTTCTGTTGTTTCATTTATTTATTGGTACATTCTATCTTTTTATCAATTTAAACTTAAATCATTTACACATTAAAGACTGCATTGATGTAAATTGCGTTGCTACATTACAGGTAGCACCAAGTCACCAAACTGATAGAGATCAAATGCTGTGGGTAATTCCCACTGTGTCCATTGGCACATACTCCATAGCCCCTGCATTCGACCTCTTGGTCTTGTTGAATCAAAAACTCAATTTTCTTCTATATCCTTTGAACTGTGGTGTGTCCTTAATCTTGTGCTGTCCCGATTGGTCGATATAATCGACGGCGTCCACACTGATAATTAGTCGACATCAATATTTTTGATCGACTGGTCATTTTATGTTATTTTACCTTGTAATTTCGGAGCCGATTACATTCTTTGTTCGTCAAAAAAAGAGCACAAACACCTAATGAGCAGACCACTAGACCACACATTTACAGACTCTAAACTCATGACTGGATATTGAACCATCAAATCTGTCGATCTATTTACTGATATAGATAGGCAAGCTTGGAGTTATATTCCCGTTTTGAAAAACGCAAGGCAACCAAGATGTTCACATGTCCTTGTTTTTTTCAAGGTAATGCGCTTTTTGTTCATGCATGCAATAAAGGTTAAATATTTAGGAAAATAAAAGTTGAGAGTTAAATGAGTGATTATTATTTGTAAACTATTCCAGAAGTAAGAAACTCTTTATCTTTATATTAACGCACACTTAAATTAGATCTAGAAGCGCTAAAGCACTCCATTACTTTGAAGGACACTAGTTAGCTTTACCTGAAGAAAACAGCAACTTAGAAAGTAGTGAAGTAAGTTTCCCGATGTTTATGGTGAGCATATCTTTAAACTTTTGATCATCCAGTGTATGTGTGGCGTTTGGGTCACATGAGCAGCTGCCTACCGGGGTAAACTCCCGCATCTTCAGGCGGCAAGCTCCACCATCTCACGTATAAACACTTACTGTAGTTTTAATAGGACAAGCAGAAAATGTGCATTGAAACACTTTCATTCTACACGTTACTTTGATATGTGAACTGTCTTTGTAGTGTTTTTTGTGGAGGAAAAGATGTGGGCGATTTATTTCACCTCTCCTGCATGCCCTAAAGATCAACTTGCACAAATAACTATTTTTCAGTAATAAAAAAGCACATTTTGCCAAGATGTTTTCAGACATGACAGACAAGATGTTACAGAATAATATTTTACAAAAACCCAATTTTGATCTAATTTTTATTTTTGGGTATTCCTGAAAACCACCTTGACAGGTTTTCCCATGAGCGCATCACCTTAAATTTCTTTCTGTGCATTAATACATGGTAAAACAAACATATGAGACTTTTTATCAATATGTGAAATAAAAAAACTAAACAACTGAAACAGGAAGTGCTTTTGTACTAGTGTTGTTTACGTCTTGTGAAATGGTCTATAAGACTGAACAAGCTGTTTTTCTGCATCCTGGTCTGGTTGGACGGGGCTTTGTTCTTGAATGTTAAAGTATGTTTACATATTTCAAAACGACAAAGAAAAAGTTGTTCCATTTAAAGCAACTTCCTCTTTTAAGTGGAATGACCTTTGCTCTTTAGTGATAACTGTCACGCCCTGGTGCTGGGACCTCTGTTCGCCACCTGAGGGCGCCATTCCACTCTGTGTTCTGTCTATGTTTTGTAAGGACTCCAGTTCCCATCATGCTTTGTCGCGTTATCATGTATTGTTGTCACCTGTGTCTCATTACCTGTTTGTCCCTTCATCTGTGTATTTATAGCCCTTGTGTTCAGTTGTCTGGTGTGGATCATTGTTTGTATGTATGTGTGTTTCCATCGTGGTCCCTGTTTGGCTTTATGCCTTTAGATGCGACTTGGACTTTTATGTAAACATCATGATCTGCATATGGAGCCGCTCCTTGTTTTCCCTCCGCTGTTCATGACAATAACACTTTATCTAAAATGATTGTGGATTGAAGGAGAAATGCAGGCTCATATTTGCGTCTAGTCATTCTGTTTGTTCATCCATCATATTTAGAGGACAGATGTGACCCATTGATACAAACACACACATGGCTCTGAGAGGATTGATTTGTTGACCTCTGTCTGTGGATTTAGTTGCGTTTTGGATTCTTTTCTCCCGCAGAAGTATTGTGGATAATTTATGATGGTAAATTAAATGCGTTTCTTTGACACAACTGCTTTGACTGTAAACAACACTATTATCATGACCATCAGAGAGCATATCAGGAATTATTGCTGTACTTTATGAGACTATTAAAATACTCAGATTGAAAGTCAGCGTTGTATGACGTATCCAACAGATAAACACAAGGAAAGTGAATATGCCTTTATGGGAAAAGGACTCAAGTAAAAGTTTAAAAGTTACTGATGTACTTCATGTACGTTGTAATTTGAAGCACAAGTGAATGGTATAAATTATAGAGCAGATAATTATAGTCATGGCAATGGCAGGGTGCAGGTCTTTTAGAATGGCGATATGACTACAGGTATGAATTTTGGTCCATAGCCTTTAACTTTAATAATCAAATGTATTATTTAGCCTTCATCTCGTTCAGATGTCCTATGGGTTGATTTCTCGTCCGCAGTAGATGTTTCAAACTTTTGCTTTTCCTTTTCAGGAGAGACGTGCCAAGTCTGTTAGCCGTCTGAAAAGACGAACATGGTGAAGCTCAGGACTTCTGGCCTGATGCTCTATAATATCTGCTGTGAGAGTATGAGACAGGAATGAGTGTGTCTGAGTTGTATTAGATGAGAGACAGACAGAGATATCACTTTTATCAGGAGACGAGATGACTTTGAAGAAAAGAGTCTGACAAAATGATCATCGATCGTACATGTAACACGGTCACATAATGTGGGCCAATCTGAATCATGGAGTTCCACTCTCGGTTAATGCGCATGCTTCGGTCTCAGTTATTTCTTTACGGATTAACAGAACAATGAAATTGTGTAGATTGTGAAAAGCGGTGATGTATTTGATTCTGTAGGTTTTAATTGTCCTGATGAGTGTTTGTTGTGTTTGTATAAAGCTTAGACTCTTTACATTGCACTGTCCTGTGCAATACCTCAAAAACGAGCGAGACTATTTCTAAACGCACATGCTCTGTCTGGTCTCTTCTGTGCACCGGAAACAAGAACTTCCAGAACTTCTCTACATCCCCTGTAGGGTTGGGCGATATACCAGCAGACACGATTAACCGGTCAGAAATTTGTCAACCGATAGAGATTTTGGACTATCGTCTCTATCGCGGTAGAGATCCCATGACGTTGCACGTTACGTAACTTCACATACCGCGCATTCACTTTGACAATGGATGAAGCTGCCTGCCATTGTGCGGCAACCGCAAGTTCTCTTCCCTGTGACAAAACAAACGATGATGTGGTGTTGAACTGGTTTGATTATAGAAAGTGAGACATAGGCACACAAAGTGACAAATTAGCAACATGGCTGTGAAATAAAAATACTGCATGCTTGTCGAATACGAATCGTGTATGTGAGCTCATTTTACTCGAGAAAGAGTAACAGTTTTACTGGTGCTGTGCCGAAAACACACTCCCTGACAGATTCTGCACCCCCTTCAAAAACATGCTGTCCAATTGGCTAATTCTAACCCCTCCCCACACCTAATCCTAACCCCTCCCCTAACACTTTATCCTCACCCTAACCATGGTTGGGAGGGGGGTCCATAATCTGGCAGGGAGTCTGTTTTGGCACTACACCTGATGAACAATGCAATGCGCTGCATGCACATTTGTTTAAAGCAATGACGACAGATGATTTCTTTACAAGAAGTCCGACATAAACAATGGGGAATACATTCATATTTTCTAAATGTGTTACCTTTGTGGGCTAAAAGTGCTAATAGATGTTATATATTGGAGACAGGGGTAACTGCAGGTCGGAGAACTGGGCGTACCGAAAGGTCTTTTCAATCGTTGGACACGAAAGCTACCTGTTCAACATCATCTTAAACGCTATTGGCTACGCTATCTAACGCCCCTTTTTCACTGTAGTGTTTTTGTATTGAAGATTTTAAGTATGAAACGATAATCTGCAGATGATTTATAAAGATACTAGTGCCTATTCTAAAATTGGCCTCGACGCCAATCTAATGTGTGAGTTCTCCCTGATCACCGGGCTGCTAGCGCCGCCAAGAACAGCTTGATGGCAGCATACACCTCAAATTGGCCGCTGCCGCTAATATCACTTCGGTGGTAATAGGATTATTAGCCTAGTTTTTGTTACATTTCATAATGGGTAATCGTTGGTCTGATGAATCTTTCGAGACTAACCATTATAAGTTCATAATAATTTACTTTCCTTGGTGTCATGATAGAAAACAACATGTCATACTGTAAAATACATTTCTACCGTTTTAATACAACTATGATTTAGTATATGTAAACAAAAACATGCGGAAAAAGACTGAAATACTCATAAAACAAAACGACGGCTGCTTCTATAAGTAGGAGCTATTCACTTAGGCCTACCTTCTGTAATGTATGATTAAGCAATTTAGCAAAAACACAGACTTGTGTGATACAATTTTATTTCGTTTTTCAGGGCTTATGATCACAAATTCACAATTTGAAACCTTTGCATTACACGCCCTATTGCGATCTTTTTCCGGTAGAAAAGAAATGACGTATGTGTGTGGTTAACGCTGATTGGTCAACTAAATTGGGAAGAAAGAGCACCTTTGATCAATGAAAAACCTTTCGACACGCCCCATACCTTTCGACACGCCCATTTCTCCAACCTGCAGCGACCCCTACTAGATATATTGCGGATGCTCGGCATGGAGAATTTAGCAGCGCGAGACCTGGAGTCTGGATTTCTGTGTGACGCGCAGTTTCATAATACAGGTATAATTCGGATTTGTGCTCCTGCCGCAAACTTTTATATTACTGCTGCTAGTAGATTATTTTATGCACGTTTGCCAGTGTGAATTGTTGCAAAGCAGATTTACAGGAAACATATTTGAGAAAACAGTATGCACAAAATATAAAAACTGAAATTAAACTAAATATGTTTATAAACTGCACATAAAACTAATTTTTGCTCAAAGTATTTTGCATAAACTAGTAGTATAGTATTAGCCGACCATTAGCTCAATGCGCAGCAACGTTTGGCGCGTGACAAGCGTTCATGCGGGTAAAGTAATTCCACATCAAATATCAAACGTGAACTAAAAACATCATAACTTGAAAACCCATAAACATAAATACTTAGTTTTACAGCGTCTATGAAGAAAACGGCTCGTAATACTTTAAGCACACGTTTGAAGCACTGATCTCATTAGTACGTCATCGCAGAGGCTATCTAAAGACGCTGAGCCTCGAATCTTCAGTTGTTCTGTGATAATCGCAGCGTTCGCCACGATATCAGTGCACTGACTGAAGTCAACAATATCACAAACCTCTCGAAGCAGAAGGGTGTTGCAGCTACAAACTTTCCTGAGGTCTGGATGAACCGCAGTTTGCCAAGTTCGTTACTAATTATTATTACACGGCTCATTTGAATGCTTGATTCTGATTGGCCAGTCGCGACATTCCTAGGGCTGTTACTTTCAAATAACAAGCAAGTAACACTTTAAATAAACCGTGATATTCCCGAGACGGTTATCATACTGTGAAAATCTCATACTGTTACAACAGACGTGTCAAAACAGTAGGTGTTAATAAGCTCTTTGTGCAAATTTCTTATTCGAGTAATTGCGCCATACAATTCGCATCTTTGCTGTCGTCTGGCTCGAGTTTGCATCTATTTGCGTCTTTGCATTGACATTTTGTATGTAATTTTCTCGCTCATATAGTGCCATTTGCTCCTGGTTATTAAATGCATTTTCATTGACAGGAGCATGCTAATTGCTGTACTATTTAACAATAATAACTTTAACCTTCTATGTCAATGTAGTTTTTTTGTCCATTTTTATCTTTAGTAAAAATCTGCATAATAATAATGCACAATTGAAGTTTGTGCTACATAAGTCATATCTTCCTTTATCAAAAATTACACATGACCTGAAAATGATTAGACGTAGTATTTATTAGGATTGGATTCATGGATTTGTGTGGTTTGGAATTAGAAACGTGTGCTTGGAAAAAATAAAACATCAGAATATCCACTTCCAAATGAAAATTTCTAAATCAGCTCAGGTTTTTTTATTGCGATAAGACATATTAGAAATTAGCCATAGCTTTTTCTTAAATATATTTCTACAAAATAAATATTTTATTGCTCAAGAGAAGAATGATCACTTTAAACTGTGTGTCCTGGGTTAGTTCATTGTAGGAAGTTAGCAAGACAAATGAGTGGTTAGTGATTGATGTAGCAGTGTAGCGCGTTTCAGAAACCCTCCTCCTTCCCTAGATCCACCTGTATAGATCTGCTACAAGTTTTATATAATGTTTTATATCAGTTATCATTTAAAAATCACTGGTCTTTACTTTTTGATCATACTATTGGCTGACTTAAAAATATACATAAAACAATCATGAATCAATAATAGATTTGTACATGGCATTTAAGAAGCCATATATCACGGTGTCCCGATGGTGGCCATCCCCTTGTGTGGCGACCAGCTGGATATCATGGCTCATGGGCTATAACAGCATCAAGACTTGAGACCTGTTAGACGGACTCAACGCTGTCATTACAGACCCCTGGTAAGTCCCTTGTATTACTGATTGACAGGACTGTTGCTTCCAGTCTAAATGTGTTCTTACTGTTGGACTTCACTTTACAAATAATATACGCAGTATTTGCAGGCATACAACATGTCTGCAAGCGTTGAATAAACATAACATTGTCCAATGGTGTCTACCCGTATACAGTTCTCATTAAAGTTTTTTTTCCCGGTGTGAACAAGTTTTTAAAATGGCAAAGATTTAGACTTTTGTAGCTAGATAACAAATGTCAATATTGCAAAATTATTTTTTAAAATGTCTTTTTGGTGATCCACAGAAGAAATAAAATCATACAGCTCTGGACCGTCATGATGGTGAGTATATAATTAATTTTAATTTTGAGTAACCTGTTCATTCATCATCACCGGTCTTTGGTAAGTCATGTCGCCCTCCTCTGGTCATAGCAGGAATCTTCCGTAACGCTGGTACTCTTGTAAATGTACAACACAACATCCTCTCTTAAAGCGTTTAAAGCCCTTCATTTACCCTTCATCTCACCCTCCTTCTCCTCTCATTTCTGCTGCTTTTCATCTTTTTCCCTGCTCTCTCTCTCTCTCTCTTTGACCCTTACAGCCTCCTGTCTGACCCCTCCTCACTGCCCCTCCTCCTCATCATCAGCATCCTTCTGCTGTGTCTCCTGTGGAGCCTTGGCATTCTTGTTTTAATTAAATGGCCAGGCATGCACATACACACACACACACATATACTGCTGATGATATAAGCAGCCTTAACGAAATTGTTTTCTTTTATCATTTTTTCTGTATAATTTTTTTCTGTTTGTCCAAAAAGGATAATTCTTTCTTCAGTTATTTATCCTCATGTCTTTCCACACCTGTATAACTTTCTTTCTTCTGCAGAACACAAAATAAGATATTTTGAAGAATGCTGGTAACCAACAACATCGTACCCCATTGACTTCCATTGAACAGACACGAAACCACGGGGACATTTCCACAGAACAAAGAGTAATATAAAAGTTGAATGACATGAGGGGAAATAAATGATGACAATGTTTTTATTTTGGGTGAACCATTTCTGATCTGTCATTGTATATATAAAAGATGTGCTTGAATGTTCCTCATATATTCTCTCCTGTTGTGTTCCACAGAGTAAACAACAACATGTGGGTTTGAAATCACGTGAGGTTGAGTAAATAATGACCAGATTTTCCTTTTGGATGAACTGTTCCTTTAAGCTGAGACAGAGGAGGAGAGAGAGAGAGATGAATATAGAGGAGTGCAACCCTTCTGTTTATTCGCTGCCGTTGGCTCGACGCTTGCTCTTACTCTGTTCACTCCCACCCTTTCCCATTGGCTGCCTCCTCACACACACACACACACACACACACACACACACACACACACACACACACACACACACACAGAGGCTCTGAGCTCAGACAGCAGAGTTGATGTTCTTGAGCGGAGGTCGAGAGAGGGACATATGGACTCCACACACACACCGGAAAGAGGCACACGGCGTTCCGTTTAGCCTTGAGCACGACCGAGTGACAGAAGAAGAGAGACTTTTAGTGGAGAGAGTGAGAATCGAGGCTGAGATTGAGTGAAGATGCTGCTGAACGAGTCGGATGGGATCGGGAAACCTGGGCATCACAGAAGCCTTCTGAAGATGACAACACAACCTCTTTCTAGCGTCTTCTGAAACACACAGTCGTCACTGCACTCTCGCTCGGATCGGACGGAGAGTTTCTGGAGAGCAACTTTAAGGGTGGGTACAACATTTTTGAGACTGCTTTTGGGAAGGTCTTTCCGTGTTGTCTTGGGCTGGTTGTGTGACTTATGTGGTCCACATGGTGACGATCTGAGCTGCTTTGCTAAAATGATGAGAGTTCTTACCCTCACATACACGCACACAGAAATATAAAAGTGAGCATGTGAGATGTTTGAGATAGTTCTGTTGGGTTTGTAGATGAGAGTCAAGATGTTTAGTGTTGCATTGTGTGTCTGGTGTCCAGTTTTTACCCTGAATTGAAAGGACAGTTTTTGTGTGACATTCATAGCAGAGATAGAAAATCACGACAGAAGTGCAAACTATCTGAAAGTGTGGAGGTTATCCTGAATTCCATAGATGGACGTTTTAGATGCTGATAGAAAACAGGATGTTAAAGTTTCACAGCAAAGCTTTCTGTGAAGCACACTATTAACCTTTTATCACTTTTGCCATTGGCTGATGAAATAAGATAATAAATATTGTTTACTAGTCCCTACATTTTTTTTTTTATTGTCCCCGTTTCTATTTGTGACTGGCAGCACAGGTCACTATGAAAATGTGTGTTTGGTGTATTGTTTATCTGCTCTTGTCGGATAAAGAAAGTGAAAAGACAACAAGGATCAGACTGTCATTCATATGTTGTTTGAAGTATGCTGCAACTCGAACTCCATTTTGTGAAAGCTACATTTATGTTTGTATTTGTTTAGAGATGCACCGATTTTGGCCAATTCGGGTTTCAGATTTTTTTATAAGTAAAACCTGCAGATTTTAATTTTTGCCGATTCCGATTTTCTATTCAAAAACTATAATTGATAGTATATATAAAACCATATTTACTTTTCTTCAACGCACATTTTTTCATCCATCCATCCATCCATCCATCCATTTTCTACCGCTTGTCAGAACTACCTCGGGTCACGGGGAGCCTGCGCCTATCTCAGGAGTCATCGGGCATCAAGGCAGGATACACCCTGGATGGAGTGCCAACCCATCGCAGGGCACACACACTCACTCATTCACTCACGCACTACATTTTTTCATAATAAATGTTATTTAAAATTTAAATGTTAAATTTCTCCATGCTGCATTAAATTACAGGATCTTCTCTCGCCTAAACAACTCTTACATTGAAGAACTCTAACTAAACATGTCACTTAATTGACCTTCTTCCCTTTTGTACTCATCTCACAAAACTATGGATAAAATAGTTCTTCAACTTTATTCTTGTATGTTTCTGTTTATGAAACTAATATTGGTTTATTACATTTTTTTTCTAAAATGTAAAATAAATTGTCTTTATCTTTGGTCGGTAGTATTAAAAGAAGTGGGTTGGTTCATTTTAGCTGCAACTTCATTTAAAAGTTAATAATCTTATGACTGTATTGTAGGCTACTCCAAAGATTTATATATATTTGCACTTTTTTGTTAGTAAATAACTGAATCAGATATATATATCACACATATACTGTAGGAGTCTTTTTTTTTTAACTTATTTTAAAAACAAGTAGAAGTGTAATTTTTCCTAAGTGAAATTAGATTACCATAGTTTTAACGTAAGACAAGCAATCGGCTTGAATGGAATTTACTTTTGTTTTGCCCTGAGTGAATGACTTCAACATGAGTTTAGCACGTGTGAGAGTTTAGCATCACTGTTAGCATGTAGTACATACCCAAAGTTAGAGGTGCTCCGATTGATCGGTAGCCGATCATAATCGTCCGATAATCACTTTGGGAAGTATGATCGGCGGTCTCTATAAAGGCCGATCCAGAAAAGCCAATCAGATGACGCAAAAGTGGCGAGACATTTTTTTTACGCACTATGAAAATGGCTTCACTGGTCTGGCAATTCTGTGAAAAAGACAATGCATTAGCAATCTGAAACGTGTGTACTAAGCGAATTCCACGAGGTGGGAAACACCCTCAGCCCCGTCAGACATTTGAAGGTTAGTCACGTAATGTTTTCAAAATTAGCTAGCGCTAAGAGAGAGCGGGATAGTTCAGCAGCTCAAGCGACACTCAGCTGCAGAGGTCGCGTTAACCGAAAATTCTCTGTGATTTTTTTTTACCAGTGATGGAAAAATCTTGAAGGTCATCCATCATTTTGACTGACTACAATAAAGACGATTTGTAATTCCCCGTTTTATCATTTCGTGTCATCAGAACGTGATCGAGAATGGACTGAACGTGACTGTGAGCGGCAGGAGGTACATTAGGTTATATTAGGGACATTAGCTTACTCTTACCTGTCATTGTTACTGATTGGACATATGAACATAAACATTTGCTTGTAATTAGATTATTATATTATGTCCGACAACAGAAACATTGAATATATAAATGAAAAGTCTAAAATGAAAGTCTAGCACAACCTCCCCCCCACTGTAGGTAACAGAGACGTTTCAAAAGCATCAAGTCTACTGCAAGGACAGTAAGAAGCATAAAGAAATATCAGATTATCAGATAAAATAATGTAATAAATTTGCTTTGATCACGGCCACTATATATTGTGGAAGACAAAGGGTTTCTGGGACTCGTGTCACAGGCTGCTATGTTTTATGTAAATATGTTACTAGCCAATATTCAATTATCAATTCATGAGACTTTCTCTTCTCTTAATTTGAATACTTGACATAAATTGTATTGAAATATTGTTTAATAAATAATTATACTGATAAAGCTTCAAATAGCTCCTGTTATCGGTGATCGGTATCGGCCGATACAGCTTTCAGTGATCGAGGATCGGCCCCAAAAATCCTGATCGGAGCACCCCTACCCAAAGTAGAAGGAGCAACGAAAGATGAACTACTAGACAGTCAAAAACAGTGCATCCCTCTGTCTGTGCAGTACATGATGCGTGTGCGTGCGTGCAGTCAGCGGATATGAGAGATGTGTGTCAGTCAGCAGAGAATCGCAGTACGGTGGACCCAGAAACGAGCTGTGAAAGACAGGCACATGTTTACTTGCGGCTTTGCGTGTTCTGACGGCTGTGACGTTATTTCCCACTTTGCTGGCAACAGATCATGCGAAAAAAAATGGTTTTACTTGTGCCATTTAATGTCAGATAAGACCAAATGTATTCTAGAGTCAAGATTTAAAGCTTGACAGACTGGCTACTAACTCTCTTAAAATCAGGTTGGGACGTGAGTAGAGATTAATTTGTGGCTGTGTACATACTGTACCTTTAATGTTGTGATTGGTGGGATTATAAAAACATGTTTCCCCCCAATGTTTACAGTCTAGATATTCGACTATCCATCCTTCCTCACAGATATTGTGTGTCACACCAACACCTTAAATGCACTTCTGGCCAGACATCATCCAGACACTTAAACTTCCCAAACCTACAGCCCCCAGAAACAGGAGAAAATAAGAGAAAAGATGCCCTGTATTTTTCAGACCTCAAATACTGCAAAGAAAACGAGTTCATATTCACTTTAAGCACCACAACAGTAATATTTCTACATGTATTTAGAAAAAATTCAAATATATTTTGTGATAACCTAGATTTTATCCAGTCTCGTCATGCTGTCATGCTTTCACATTTCGGTCGGATGACTCTTTCACCGTGTCTACACCGGATGCTGCGCGACGCGACAAGAGACATTAGAACAAATTATAAAAAAATGTGTATATGTGTATACACTCACCTAAAGGATTATTAGGAACACCATACTAATACTGTGTTTGGCCCCCTTTCGCCTTCAGAACTGCCTTAATTCTACGTGGCATTGATTCAACAAGGTGCTGAAAGCATTCTTTAGAAATGTTGGCCCATATTGATAGGATAGCATCTTGCAGTTGATGGAGATTTGTGGGATGCATGAAGCTCCCGTTCCACCACATCCAAAAGATGCTCTATTGGGTTGAGATCTGGTGACTATGGGGCCATTTTAGTACAGTGAACTCATTGTCATGTTCAAGAAACCAATTTGAAATGATTCGAGCTTTGTGACATTATCCTGCTGGAAGTAGCCATCAGAGGATGGGTACATGGTGGTCATAAAGGGATGGACATGGTCAGAAACAATGCTCAGGTAGGCCGTGGCATTTAAACGATGCCCAATTGGCACTAAGGGGCCTAAAGTGTGCCAAGAAAACATCCCCCACACCATTAGACCACCACCATAATTGCATTAATGAGAAATTGAACAGGTGTTCCTAATAATCCTTTAGGTGAGTGTATATATAGTAGGGCTGGGACGATATATCGTGTAATTTTTATGCTCAGTTTCTCAATGAATTACGGTTTAACGCTGCCACATCCGAAAGCCAGAGGGCACTCTCGAGTAGGCGTATTCTGTAGCAACATTACTATACGTACGTCTGAATCTCACGAGAAAATGTCCACCACCCGGATATTTCTCGCCTACTGTTTTATGAATACTAACGAATCAGACATACTATTCATTCGCCTACTACTATATAGCAAGGAAGTATGCCATTTCGAACGCAGCCGTAGTGATTTTAGATCGAGCAATACTTCCTACTAATCAAAGCGACGTAGTTCACGGAAGAGCTGTGCATAAAACAGAATCGAAGCATTTGCGATTTCAGAATCGACCTAGACAGGTATAAGTAGTGTGAATCGCGAAATATATCGTTTCAGGCCTAATATATATACACACATATACACACGCACCGCACACACACATTGTCTGTGAGTTGTGGGTCCATGGCCCTGGTATAGAGGATCCAGAGTCGATACTTTAGAGTTGATTAGGGTCATTTTTCCCCACGCGAGTCTAAACGAGATTCCCAGTAATTAAGCAGCTGGGTTTGAGGAGTGAGGCTGGACGCCGGTCATTACTGTGTGCTCCAGTAGGCCCAACCACATAATTAAACAAAGTGCCAAATGAAACATTTGGGGGAAGCATGTTTTTATTATCCCACCAATCAAAACATTAAGGGAACGTACACCGCCATTGACCCAAGGCATCTGGGTTACGCCGGAGTAACACGCTTTAACTAGCCTTTGTTTGATCCTTTTTAGGGAAAAAATGATGTTTCTTTATTGATGGCAATATTTTTTTGGAGAGCACTTAAAAGCGACCGTGATGCAGAGACTATTATCCAGAAGCATTACATCATCAGATGAGATGCTTAAGTGCCCTGTGACATCTTATTGATTCGATTATATGCCATATTTATATTATTAAAGAATACCGCCAAGGACATATGTATACAGCAAACAATTACAAAAAATACTAAAAACTATATTTTAATGCAGTAACTATAAATATAAATAATTTTTTGACATTGCTCTTTTCTTTTCTTGCAGTTAAATGTTAGAATATTTTGCAGGTTTTACTCACAGCATATTTTGATGTGCTTTAATAAGCAACATGTGGAGGTTTTTTTTATCAATTAATTTGTCGATATCACATAGTCCTGTTTTAACCATCCAGTTCTCGAAACCATCTTTTAACGTCCGTTCAGTGTGTTTTTTGTAAAGCGCTTTATTGTTCTCCTAAACGGATGTTTGTATGTGTTTTCTGTTGACAGTGGCAGCAGTAATTGTAGTGAAGGCATTGTGAGAGTGAGATGATTTTCAGCTTCATCTCAAGAGCTTCATCTCCGACTCGATTTTTTATTTATTGTGAATAAACCCTTGAGATCTCTCAAAATGAACGGGCAGTAAGACAATATCATGCTCAGTGGTTTAGCATCATGAAAAATGGGAGGAATACTGATTCGACAAGGCAGTGTTTATGGATTATGTAACCGAGCGCGTTTGCTAACAGGCAGTGACATCGCACATTCATACACAACTGCGTTGACTCAGACGAGTGTTGAATGAAGAAGCGTGTGTATTATTTCCTCATAAATGTTATTGCTTTGAATTGTCATTTAGCTACAGTATTGGTGACATTACATTGGGATTTACTGGTTTGTCAGTCGTGTTGTACATATTAGGACTTTTTTCTAAGGGTGTATATGAAGAGTTTAAATGCTAAAACAGATAACTCAGTTTTAATTTTTTTTCATCATTTACAGTCCCTCTTGTCATTTCAAACCTGCATGACTTTCTTTCTTCCGCAGAACACAAAGAAGATATTTTGAAGAATGTTGTTAACAGCCCCCCATTCACTTGCATTGGTTACAATAGAAGTGAATGGGGGGGCTGTGCTGTTACCAACATTTTTCAAAAGATCTTCAAAAGTCATGCAGGTTTGAAATGACAAGAGGGACTGTAAATGATGACAGAATTTTCTTTTTGAAGGTGAACTACTCCTTAAATCTTTTACCTGGTGTTGCTTGTCCTCGGATCGTCTTTTCATATGTTGGACGTGCCGTTTTAACTTTTTCTTTTCTTTCCATGGTCTATTTCAATAAGCATTGTCATGAAGTGCTACTGTACACAGCTTTGAAACTATCCAAGTGCCATTCCAACCTTTTCTCACTCTTTCTGTGCCTCCATCAGGTCTTTAATAGGTTCTTTCTCTCTTTATTTCTCCCAGCTGCGTGTAGGTGTTTTCAGGGAGGTAGCTGATATAAATCAGGTGTTGCTTTACTCTCTTGCCCTCCATCTCTCATTCTTGCTGTTCACAAACAAATATGTTAGAGAAAACACCATCAGGCCGGTGGAAATCATAATGACCTCGGCTGACACTGTTTTCCACCTCACGCTTCAACACACCGGCATATCGTGATTGTACTGGGGGCGAGATGATGTGACTGTGGGATTTTACGATGCATTTGAAATGTAAAGAAATGTTCCAGGTTCAACACAACTTCATCAACAGCATCTGTGGTTTGCTACGTGCCAAGATACCAGAAAGGGACGTGACCGAATTCTGAATTACTTTATTATTTGCCAATATGGTATAAAAAAAGAAAAAGCTTTCTATTTTAAGTTTTAAGTATAAAGTTTGTTAAATTTAGCTTTTAATGGTTAATGTTTGTTAGGTTATTAGTTTACCGATAATGCAATGATCACACCAGCAATACAATATGATATAAGAAAATGCCAAAGTCAAGAGAAACAACAAGGAAACTTGCCAAAGATATCAAACTTTAATTAACACGGCTTCGGTCTCATGACCTTCATCAGGTATTTAAAACCTGAGCTTTAAATACCCGATGAAGGTCATGGGACTGAAACGTTTGATTCAATTTTGATTCCGTTGCATGTTGAGGTATCGTGAAGGGGTTCTTTTTTAATAGACGTTTTTTACTATAAATAAATAGACAAAACAAAGTTAAAATTATTTGCAGATTTTAAAATGGATAGTTCAACCAAAAAGAAAAGTTATGTTGTCATTTATTCAGCCTCACCTGTTTATAACTAAATAAAGATATTTTGAAAAATTGGTTGTTTTGTGTTTATAATGGAAGTCAACGTTGTTTGGTGGTTATCAATATTCTTCATAATATCTTCTTTTGTGTACTACTGAAGAAAGTCATGCAGGTTTGGAATTACACGAGGACGAATCAATTATGAAAGTTTTTTTTTTATACCTGTAGATTGTCCCTTGTGGATTGTAAAGATCTACGTGCAAACAATTTTTTAAACCAAAGAGCTTCCTGGTTGAATGGTTTCCTGTAGTAATGTCACAGATCATGTTGAAGGAGTTGAAGTTGTATTGAACCCTAAATCTTTCCCATCATGCTCTCTGCTGAGTTGCATGTACTGTATGACATCTGCTGCACATGCTGGCAAGACTAATGATCTTCCAGAAGGCAGAAACTTCCAGAAGTATTTTGATAACAGGGTTCTTTGAAACGTCCTGCTGAGTGACCGATTTTTTCCTAATACAGTATAAGACTTTTTTGCAAATTTATTTTGCAGCTCTACATGAAAATAATCCTCATGACAAGCAAAAGCAGTTTGATCAGGCACCTTTGTACCCTTAGAAAAGCCCTCTTGAACACTAAACACAACCTCGCTAGTCAATACGAGGGCCGTTTGTTTCTTATTCCTTCTTCTTCTTCTCTAGTGTTCCCCATTTCCACAGTCTTTGTTATGCAAATCTGCTCTCACATATGAGCGTGAGTAGGTGGATACAAGTTTCTTTGTGCTGTAGAGTCGAAGCCGGTTTCTCCGCAGAATTATTTCTCATGTAGATAATAACGTCTCATTGTCATGAGCATATTGTAGAAGTTTTAGCACCTCGTGCATCATTTTTAGCAGCGAATCGAAATTCAAGGTTTTGTTCGGGTCTCACATCTGTGATTTGAATCAGGAGTTTTAACAGTGATATTGCAGTGATGTGCAATAAATCAAACGCATTGCACAATCACAAAGTTTGCTTTTAGCGCCAGGGTTCAAAAGTGTAAGACTAATGAATCCGAGCGATCGCTCAATCGTGTCTTATTTAGAAGAACTGGACAGATTTATGGCCAGAAGCCAATTGTAGTGTTGCACATGATCATATTTGCCAAATTTGCTGCTGTATGTTGGGGCGCACCTCGGTTTAAGATGATATCATTAAAAATTTGTTCCATCATATTAAAAGTAGAGATGAAATGAAATATTGTCCAATAATCGGTTTCGGCTGATGAAAGCCATTTTTTACGCTATCGGCTCTCGATAAAAATGTTAAGAAACATCACCAGTTTGACCTTCAATATTAATAATTCATTACGATTTCAATTTAATTAACAATTCAATTTAATCTTCAGAATCTGCATTAATATCGGTACCTGCAGATATCGCTATTAATTATCGGCTATCAGTATCGGTGGAAAAATGTTATGTCGATTCATCTCTGATAACAACGAAAGAATTTTGGGGTAAAAATGTTTGTTTGTTTTAATCCCTGGTTGGGTAAAATATGAACAGAACCAACCGGTGGGTTATAAATTAACCTATGTCGGGTTTTTTTTAACCCATGTCCATAATTTACTCAACCATCTTTTAGCGCGTATAGAGTTCTCCAAACCCTACTATGTCTCAGACTTTGTCAAAGTTTTATTTTTAAGAGCAAAGCACAGCCAGTTTTGATCACATTATATTCAGAGACACAACAGCGGACAGATATGGAGTTCGCTAACTCTAAGCACATCGTCTTTAGCGCCATGTGAGGTGATTCTGGTTGTTCCTCCCTGCTGTCTTGCTCTCTTTTGCTCCCTCCTGTCTCTCTTCACTTCAGTGTCTCTCTAAATATATCCCGCCGTGTCTACCTCTCTGCACAGTCGTGTCCGTTAGAGTTAACCATGCTTCACCAATCCAATCTGACACACTTTTACATAACAATCCTATCTGCAGCACGCGCCTTCCCTCGCCCAATGCTATTCAAAGCCTTCTTCATGAATGAATGACTGTAATGCAGTATTAACCGAGAATTTTAGCAATGAACATTAGATGTTTGCTTTGAGACTGAAATACACTCCTGTCTCTCCGAATGCCTGTAGGGATACATCAATGCCAACCTAAATGAAGATTCCTATTTTTTTGTCTTCAAACAACTTTCATCTGTATTTGTAGCAGTTTCTAACATCCAGACATATGACGGAAGTTAATGGCGGTATGACGTTATCTATGTGTGACAATTAGGGCTGCACGATAATTTATAGCGATACCACTAAATCCTTTTGAAATCGAGCTGGGTGCGATATGCATTGTGTCGATATTTTGTTTTATGCGTAGCTTGTCCGTGAAGCACTGCTCGATCTTAAAAGAGGGCGAGTTTGAGTCGCTTATAATGTGCATTTGAAAAAGCAACACCCGTCAAACATGATCATTATAAATATACTTTATTACCATAAAAATACCCGATGAGGCTTGAGTAACAGTGATAAAAAGATGTCCATAAGCATTTCCTAGATTCTAGAACGTGTTAAATACAGGCAGAAAGCGTTGGGCTGCTTTCACTTGACTAGAGAGCATCATTGATTATCAAGAACACCAGTGATCGCCCATAAACCCTTCTAAAGGTATTTTTCATAATAGTCTTTAAAAAAAAGCTTTGAAACTGCTTCAAACCCTGTAAGTCAACTTCATGTGTTTTAAAATCATTACCACCAGGTAAACCTTTTTTACCAGAATGACCACCAAGATGGACCACCAGCTTGACCAGAATAAAACTGACAACAGCATATACCTGATTAGATTTTATTGTTAACTCTTTCCCCGCCTAGCTTTTTTTTAAAGTTCCCAGCCTACGCCAGCGTTTTTTAACATTTTCACCAAACTCACAGTACATTTTCTGTAAAGAAATCTCCTTAGATTACACTCAGAACAATGATTAAAAACCGATAAGATATATACGTTCTAGGTTCTGGGATTCTGTACTTTTTCCCAAAGGTGTGTAACAGCGCCACCTGCTGTACAACAGTACAAACACTGATTGCCGTAATAACTCGTCTTTGGCAGGGAACCATTTTTTTAAATGACGAGATACGTAACGTCTAAAATCAGTCACTCTATCCAGAAAATTAATCGTTTCCAAAAGTGATGTCAAGCATCACTGTGCTTTTTTAAAAACCCCAGTAAAGATCATAGGCTAGGACAGGCATATGTTTAACATGTGCATTTAAGGTGTTGTCAGGTTGCATTTTTAGCAGAAATAATTGCAGCGACATATATCTGTATACTGTATATATTCATTGTGATTTAAGATTTTGGTTATTCCACCCACTCGTGTATCACTTGAACATTAAACTTGCGTGCACACACAACATTCTCTTCATCCCAAACAGCTCACACACGCACATACACATGGGCTGCATCACCACATACAGCTCTGAGATCAGCATATTTTTCCGCCCCCGAATTATGTAGGATACTTTTACGAGTGAGGCTATTAAACTACGGCTTTAAGTGAGATTTCTGCACATCCATATCTCACGGGAGTCGTGTGAAATCTTTACCCACAGTGATATGTTTGAGTTAGGATTCATTTAGGGCAAAGCTGTGTGTAGGGGGGCCGACACATGGAATATGCGGAGAGGGGGCTGGGGTCAACGTTCCTGCCACTAGGACACAGGGAGCATTAAGAAATGCTAGATTCATTAAACTGTCACTGTAAATCTCTTTCCACAGAGAGAGAGAGGCTGGAAAATGTTAGTAGCAAGAAAAGCATTGGAAGGATGAAATCTGTGATAGAAAGTGAAACGTAAATTATGGAGTGGAAAGACGGGACAGGAGACGTCGAGTGCTCTTATTTGCTCCCTGTTTTTTTACCACATTAATGTACCAGCTCACAGATTTTGAGGCCTTCTCTTTATTCTTGGTCTCCTTTCTGACTGCCCAATTGTTTTTTTTTATTTTGTTAAATGTATTGTGTTTTAGTTTTGCACGCTCTTCTGTAAATACTTCAACGACACAAGTGCTGTTTTTCTCACGCCAATGAAGCACAAATTGAATATGTACGCTGAAGAGACGAGTGCTTGTCGTAGCATCTTTCACCAGAGAGAGTAAAGTGCTAAAAACACACATACAGATCCCGGAGGACACGTGAATCCGCAGCTCTCGCTATGAAATCCAGGTTATGAGCTGTAGCGTGATCGGATCTGCTCTGAACACAAGCAGCGGGGTGGGTCACGATCTCCCTCACCTAATAATGTGGAATTATCATCACAGCAGAATAAATACATGAGGGAGACGCTGTATCACCGCTTATGATGGTAATGAGGAAACAAGACGCACAGGTGTATAATATATCCCAAAGTCTGATGAGAAAGTTAGTTTTTCATTAGCACTTGAGAGACGCTGTGCTTCAGAGAGTTCGCAACGTGCCCACACTGCATGGGTGGACTCAATGATTTAACATGATTGTTCATTTGAAAACAAAATGTGGATTTGTTGTTTGTGGCATGTGGCGAACGTCTACGGCAGTTAGCTTAGGTCATTGTTTTGATGCTTCTGTTGTTTATTGTTCTAAATAAATGTTGCATATAGGAAACAAACTACCAATACTGTATTATTTTTTGTTTATTTTATAGATTGTTCCCCCCAAATTGAAGATTCGTTGATCACTTATTCCCCGTTATGTGAGTTTCATTGTTCTGCAGAACACTAAAAAGATATTTTGAAGAACGTTGCTAATCAAACAAAACTGAGCCCCATTGACTTCCATTAAAACCACTGAGACATTTCTTAAAAAATCTTCTTTTGTGTTCCACAGATACAGATTTTGAATGACATGAGAGTGAGTAAACGGTGACAGAATTTCTATTTTTGGGTGAATTGACAGAAGTTCAATTTCTCTCTAAGCATTTTTATCTTGTCTTGTAATCTAAAAAAACCTTCTTAAATCAAGGAAAGTGACCTAAGATATAAGTCTTGTTTTACGAAAGAAAATCTAAAAACTAAGTAAGTTTATGTCTTCTAGTTGATTTTACTTTTTTTGTTGCTTATTGTAAACATAAACCAGTCGCGATTTCTTTAAGACTGCAAGGGAAGCTCAGCTTCCCCTATAATTGTCAAAAAATGAATGGTCAAATATATGTACTATTATGTTAACATTTTATTGACTAAAAATGCGTTAAACACGTTCATCTCGAACGAAAACAATTTCGTTCAGAATCAGCTACTTAGATCGGCTGACT
This sequence comes from Triplophysa siluroides, assembly GCA_006030095.1. NCBI lineage: Eukaryota > Metazoa > Chordata > Actinopteri > Cypriniformes > Nemacheilidae > Triplophysa > Triplophysa siluroides. The sequence continues at coordinate 4,795,845 of VCII01000101.1, read as the reverse complement.
CGATTTCCTTCTCATTCATTCCCGTAGCGTACAGTGCATTACTCTGTTGAAGCCCAGCGTCCATTGACTTCAATGGGGCTGCTTTAAACAGTTTTTTTCAGTGCTTAGAAACAAGACGGTCATTGGATAATGCTGCGATTATGTCCCACCCACGGACGCTCAGCGTCTCTGGGATGAATGGAGGAGTGGGCTGGCCCGGACTCCGAGCGCCTGCGTGATGATTGGAGGGTCTGTCATCTCTTTTTTAATCCACTTTTATGTCCTAAAACGCTCGTTTTTTGGGGTCGACAGCTTATAAAAACGTATTTCTTGTTTTATTTTAGCTTGTTTGCTATACACATTGTCACATATCAGCTTTTAGACATTGTTTTTTTTTTTTTTTATAAATCATAAATGACAAGGAGGCGGCAGCTTCTCGCAATGCAAAGAGACGGTTGGTGTGGGCGTGGTCTTCAGATTATGACGCGTATCACTCTGTGTCTCCATTTCCAACTCAGTCCCATCGCGGATTTTGCATGTGTAGTCGAAAGACAAACCGCTGCAACCTTCATCGTATATTTCACACAATTTCACACCACATTCATTGTTTCAGTTTAACATAATTCCCACATTTCCTCCCGTTGAGTTAAATATATATATATATATATTAGATATATTAGAGCATTTTCTTGAAAAGGAACGTAGGGCAGAATTTACATATAAATAAATGGACAATTTTTATGATTTAGGCCGAAAATGAGCTTCCCCTCTTTAAAAGATCAGCAGCCGCCACTGACATAAACATAAACTTACTTAATTGTTTCATTTCTGTCATAAAGGTCACAATTTATATCTTGGGTCACTTTCCTTGTCAAGTAAATGTAAAAACAAGTAAATCTTGAATGAAGGATTTTTAGAAAACAAGCGAAAACAAGACAAAAAAGTAAGAAATTCATTTTTGCAGTCACAATAGGTGGCCGTTATCATACTGACAGGGTAATCAGCCAATCACAGCACTGCCTCCATGTCTTCTGGCTATATTTTGCTGTGACCCTGGCTCTCTACATTTACAGCACGCTTTATTTAAAGAAACCGCCCCTTATGCAGTGGGACTGTATGCCCAGGCCTTCTGGAACAGACGCCGTCTTGTATCGTCCCACTCTGTCTGTGCTCAGTCGATTCACATCCAGAGGCTTGGCGTGTCACAGCCGATCCCATCAGAGCGCTGATGCGCCACAGGATGAAGATGAGGAGGAGGTAGTGCTTGTGGAACACGAGCCTGAAGGCTGCAACTCTCCTCTCACGCATCACGCTAATCATCTGTAATCCTAATAATCAAGCCTCTGCCGTGACTAACTGAGATGCTGCCGTTAAGAGCGATGCTTCCTGCGAGAGAAAAAATAGCAAGTAAATAAATATATAATTGAAGAAAAGAATACCTAAATCAAGAAGACAGACGCCCCCGAGCATTTTTCTCCAAATAAGTGTGCCAAGCAGATGACTATTTCCTGCTCGAACCTGAAACCAAATGTTGAGATGTCTCAGAGAAGCCATGGCAGTCTCAGTTGTTTCTCAATAACGTTATACCGAGGCCATTTGCTTGACATTGCTGGATGGCAACATATGCTTCCTTAGCTCGTGGATACTTAAGGGGTGTTTAAGCAACACCATTGTCAACTAAAAACTGAAAACTTGTTTATCCAAATTGCTGGTTGCTTTCGCCATCATGATTGTCAGTCTCTGTAGAAGGATGCGAATGTGTAATTCACACTGATTGTTGGGTCAGTCTGCCCTTTTGGTGTTTGTTGAATCAGCGTCAATAAGTATTTAGAATGTTGGTGTTGAAGTTTGTCGCCATTTGTTGGTCTTGGAGTCTGTTGGTGTTTGTTAGTTGGGATTATGTTTTATGTTTGTTAAATTATCTTTAAAAAGTGGCCTGGATTAAAACGTTTTTTTTAGTCATTGTTGTGAATCCATTATTGGATTATTTTGACAACGTACATTTTTCCTCTTTACACCAAACTTTTCCATTCTTAGTACATAGTTCTTGAAACGAACATTTATATAAGCTTAAAAAATGTATTGATGTTCCCGTTTGTGTCATTTGAAAGGATATCTAAATGAAATTATTAGAAATACAACTCTTGAGTTGCCAAATTAGAAATGTATAGATCATTCTTTGAACTTTTTAAAATTACATTTTAATATATTTTTTATTTTATTTCTCAATTTTATTTTTCATATTTTATTTTATTTTAATTTTTAATTTTATTTTATCCTTTTTTTATCTCTCATTTTTAAATTTTATTTCAACTTTCCTTTTTAATTTGTTTCATCTTTCATTTTATTTTAATTCACGTTTCAGTTAAATTCACGTTTATTTGTATAGCGCTTTTCACACTTTACACAACTTCTTGTTGCAAAGCAGCTTCACACAAGGACACAATATAAACCACACATAAAACAATAAAAAATACTAATTAGGAATCATTTTATAGTTTGGCATCATCTGAGGTCCTTGCATGGGCCGATGTCATCTTTCTCCATGTGTTGTTTCATCTGACTTCTTGGTGGGAGGCAGGATCTGGAAGTTATTTTTGCTGGATAGCCAAATGATGCTAAAAAAAATTATTACATTTTAGGACCAAAAATGACATGTCAGGTCAGCCGCCCAAATATATAAAGAAGAACATCCAGGCTTTGGTTAAAAAATGCCATGTAGCTTCCTGAGACACGAATAGATTCTCTGACCAAACGTTCCTGCGTGGAGATGTCTTTGTGACAACCGTGTCAGGATCGCTTGTCCGTCTCGGTTCTTTCTCAATAAAGCTGTCCCCAGGCGTTGCGCTTCATGTAGCAAGATAACAACATATGCTATCTCAACTCTGAGTTATTAGTGTTGATGTCAGATTGAAACTCCATCTGAAATGTGCCCATACAGATATGTCAGGCTGTGACATAAGCGTTCTTTGGACATGATTAGTTTCGTGACGTTTGAGTTGCGGTTATTAAAGTAAAACTTGTGTCACTTTGTCGGCCGAGATGTGATTGGCTTAATGGTCATGTATGTTTTCACGACTTGTGTTGTAATATATATATATTTTTAAAGTTAAAAATGAAGGAGCACCAGGCAACACAGTGGGAAATTAGTAGAATTGATTGTAGTAGAGAACTAATGGTCAAAATATATATATACATTTTTTTTTAATGAAGTAATACTCAAGCGTTTGGAATTCTTTGGTCTTTGAATGTTCGATCACAAATGTGCTTTTCAGTTTACGAAAGTCTGTTGCATCATCATTTTTAACCAAGATTGTGTGAGAAAAACGCATATTTGTAATATGTAAAACAGAAAAGTTTCAGTACCTCATCTGTGTAATGTAGTCCCTTCTGAATAAAGCTATAAGGTGATTATGAGAGGCATGCTTGTGAAACCGATTCTGTAAAAATAAAATCTTAAAGGCAATGAATTATTAAATAGCATTTCAATGGTTGTTTTACCCTTTTTCATCTTGGTAAGAATAAACATTAATCGCAGTTGTTCTACAGCCCCGGCTGCCCCCGTCCCACGATTCCACCTGCCCTCTGAATTTTGATCGAGAGTCCCGCACTTCATCCCCAAACAGGCTAAAACATCCAAGTGTTCCCTAATTAAATGTTCCAGTTATGCAAATGATTCTTCCAATTTAGGGCTTCGTTAAATAATTGACTTCTCTTGAGGGGAACAACTTACAGACATGCCGGATAATTGGGGGCAGTTTCAGAAGAGTGCCAGGCGGCGGGGAATGCGTTCTGCTCTTCCTTTGCTTTATTGCGTCCAGAGCTTTCCTGTAATCGCTCGTTGTGTCTTTCCTACTAGGAATTTTCCTCCATCTTACACTGAATTGGCGAGTGAAGTGAATGACAATTAATATTATCAAGCACCGGAGTCCGCTTGTAATTTCATTTCCAGCATTAATTGACCTTGCGTGTGGCCGTGGCTAACATCTCCAGGTGTGTGTCTGGGCGAGGCTGAAAATACATATTCAGATATATTCATAACTTATTTACGCTGAGTGAACACATTACAAATGCTAATACAGCCACATGATGGAACACTGCTGGAGTTTTTGTGGTTGCACTGAACGACTGCTAAAGGTTTTGATCGGTGATTATATGTTGTTGGAGACAATCTGCAAAAGCATATTTCTCCATTCAGCATCCATGTCAGTTCAATTAAACACACTTTTTCATCTTTAGTCTTAGCTAGTGACTGGCTTGAAGGCAGTTATAGTTCTCAGATTTTTGGTGAAAAAGACATCATCGAAGCGTTGTGGTCACTGAGTTTACAGCAGTTAAGATGTAACAAACTGTGTTAAAACGTTGGTGGCATGGAGGCAACTGATAGATCATGTTGGACTTTTTAGGAGCTCAAATATTATTTTAACCTGAAGACTTTGGGTAAAAGATTTCAAAGGCAGCTGAGAGATGGAGTTTGGAGATGCAGTGTTTGATCTGTTCTAACCTGGCTGTTAGCAAAGTTAAAGGACGTTCAAGGAACTCCCATGGTCTTTTTGCTATTTAATGTTTTTTTTTGTTTTGTTTTTGTCATTTTTATGTTACAGTTTGAAAGTGAAACCCTTATTCATTCATTATTCATATTTATTCCACCATTTAGAATGATAGTCAACTAACTCAAAATGTTAAAATAACACAATTGTAACTATTCATTTGTTTAATACTTAATTTGCATGTATTTAATAATTATATTAGTTTTGTGATAAAAGTAAATAAAATGTTGTCGCAATTATGTAATTTTGTAATTAAGTAAGTTTGAACATTTAAACACATCTTTAGATTAAAGATGTTTTAAGATCGTAAGAAACCTCTCAGTCAAGCTTTAAAAACCTTTTTCATAAAGGCCACACTTACTTGACCCTCCATTTCCAAGTATGCATACAAAGTATGTATTATTCAGTAAGTTAGGATTTCATGAACATAACAACTGTTGCACATAAAGCTAATACGTTTGGTACAGAAAATAGATCACAATAGAGTCCAAAATTTGCTTTTATAAAATGTCTAGTATTAGGTGTTCTGGGTACAGATTTAATCAGGTCGTTTTTCACAATGGGGGCAAAGTTACACTAAGCAAATGCGTGTACAAGACACAGACGTTTAACGTCCTGTCATGACTCAACAGACTGTGATTGTCTGATCGAGAGGATGCATTGCCTGCTTCCTGACAGCGTGATGTAGTGTGCTGAGAAATCCCTCCAGCTATCCGCCATCATGTGCCGGGGGGCTGCTTAAAGACATGCCAAGTTAATTAGAGTTGTCACTTTCCGGCTCTGAATATCTCTTAACCTGCAACAGCACCGAGTTAAACACCAGCCCTAAAGCTACAGACATGCTAAAACTACTCTCGATGTCTGTCCCTGCACACATTTGACCCTAAACTACTATTCTTAAACTATTCCTTTGCAGGCCATGGAAGTGGGACTGAAGGATTGATTCTTGAAGAGAACTGAATGGATCCTGTTTAGCTTTGTAAGTATTTTCAAAGATGTTTAATATCAGGATTTTTATTGTTTTAAATGTGCTATTTTGTAGATATCTGGAAAAATAAATGTGAATCAGTGGTGTTTATTAATGCATATTTATCTAAAATATAAGCTATGGTTAAGGGACCTCACTGTACAGTATATCTTTTTCTTTCAGAAGATAAGGATGAGGTGAACGCAAAGAAGCAAACTCAAGGACAAATGTGAGGGAGAAGTCAGTCTGAAGAGAAGTATGGTCTAGTTCTGTCTTGTCAAGATGTGCTACACCAGCGAGGACAGTGGACAAATTCGAATTGAAAAGTGGGACATTAAAGATGTTGGGACATTTTCTCTTGGGTCAGCCTAAAAACTGTCTCCCATTCAGGTTTTATTTGTCTGGATATATTTGTGACAAATTATTACTGCAGATGAACATTGTGAGAGCTCAGATTTTTTTTTATCCTTTTGGCCATGAAACCATAATGCAGAGTTTTACGACGTACTTACTAGCTACCCTTGCCAAAGTTTCATTTTGTTCTGGACTTGCACAATGAGTGTGTACCACCTCTGCGCAGAGGGTGTCTCTGCCATCTTCACCTGCGCTCGCAGAGAGAGTTTAAGTGCCCCTGTGGACTAATGGGGTTGATGCTCAGGATACACCTCGTCCTTCTCTTGCTTTTAAAGACAAGCTCTTTGTGCCAAAATCAACATCATCTCTGACAGGATTACCACAGAGAAATCCTACAAAAACCCCCAGTCATGTGACCAGGGGACAGGACCAGTCACATGCTCTTCTGTCATCGGCTGGTCTGTTTAATTTGATTTATTTTGGTACTGAAACGTTTATCATATTCGGTGTGTGCTGTAACAACTTTTTTTAATCTAATGAAAGCTTAATTTGCATTCGCTTTGTGAAAATAGACAAAGACCAAGTAAATTTGTATTAACATCTATGGTTCATAAAGTACTCACTCTCGGATAACATGGTGAGCAAAGAGCCCAACATTTTGCCAACTGTTCACAGCCAAAGCAATGGCAACCCAGACAAAACCGGCCCCACCATAACTGTGCGCTCTGTGCTACTCAACCGGAATTCTCCGGATATCGAAAACAGACTTAAACGCAGACGAAATCGCACACAGCAGGTGCGCTTTAAAGATTTGGAGGATGATGAGTCTAAGGACAAAAATGACAAAGTTAGCAGTATGAGCCCAACGGAGTTTCCGAACTGGCAAAATGACCTGATGAATGGGCCCTCTCTGGTGGGATCCGTCCGTGGGGACATGGAAAAGACTATAGGGGCAGTGACAGCGTTTCTGAAGAGAGCACCGCCGCATCCACTCACCCCCGGGCCTACCAGACGCTGCTGGGTTCCGACACATCCGTGTTCTCTCACACTGCCACTGCCAAGTCAGCCATGCAGGAGTACAGCCATCCAAACCTCACCCAGTTTGCAAAAACCTCCCTCGCTTTCAGCCACACAGACTCGCAGTCACAGCTTTGGGGGTGGAGTGGGGGAAAGCTGGGATGATGAAGACTCTTCTGATGAGCTGACTGCACGGGTCTACTTTCCACCTCGTAGATCACATCAGAGAGACCATGGGCAACATAATTCCCCCGCTGAGCAATCAAGGTGCCAGAAAACCGAGGACAATCGAACTGCATCTTTGGATACAACAACACAACGCCTACCACCGCACAAACACTCTAGAAGGAGAGGAAGGAGGAAATTGTTAAACAGAGCTGCAAGTGATCCTGGGAAACCTGAGCCTCCTTGTACTTGCCCATCTGAAACTGCTGACAGAAAACACGAACAGTCTAACCAATCCAAGAAAACTCTATCTAAAGGTGTGGCACACAGAACTTCAAATGTACCCCTACACCGTTCCCCCACCCCCAACATACTTCATCAAGTTCCGTGTAGTGTTTATTCCACACAGTCTGAACCAAGCTGCGATGCAAAAATCCGAACATTCTCAGGCCACACAGACTCTTGGCCATCTCAAACAGCAGCCCCAGCTGCTGCAGAAGCCCCTCAAACTTTATCCACTTGTCCCAAAGAAACTCAAAATGTACCATCACAATGTTGTCCACCACAGGCCGTTTCACCCTCTTTGACACAAGCAGAGCACCGTAGTTTGACCACTACTGTATCCCAAACTTTGTGCTTTACCACAACGCAAGTCACATTATCCTCAACACATGGGCAGTCAAGCACGTCTCTCAGTGAAACTTCAGTGCGTTGTTGCACTCCTGCTGTTCAAACTGTGACAAATTGTAAGACTCCTCCAGTACCTGAGTCCTGCTGCATTTCAGAATCTCGTACAGAACCAGTAAACCCTGTGAGATCCAGCCCTGGTTGCCAGATATTGAAGGAACACTTCAGTAATATTGGCATAAATGAACCTTCCTGTTCTCAAGGAGCATCTGTTGTTGCCTCCTCATTCAGTTTTGCACATCCTCGCCAAAAGACACTAACAAAACCGATGGCATGCTATAACACCCCGATCCAACCTGTGCCCTCTGTAATACCTCCAACACAATCTGTGCCAAACAGTAAGGTCCCTGAACCATCTCTTCCTGCACCCTACTGCGTCCCAGATATTCAAACTGTACAAACGACTACGTTGACTACACACACCCCAACGCCAAACCAATCCACAATTCAACCTCCAATACAGTCCGTACCATACTGTCTTAAAGACAAATCCGCTGCCCCCGTAAGTTCTCATACAGAACCTATGCTGTCCCATAAAGTTCCCACACAAACCCTTCTTCACAGTGTGATGTCATTTCCTCCTGGCCCTCCGTTCTCACACTTGAAGGCATCCATTCCAGGTGTGTCACACATCATTCCCATCGCACAAACTGCAGTGCATTGCATTTTAGATCCACAAAATGCCGGAACTGACGTGACTCCTTCCCTCCCCGTTCTAATTTGTAGCCGGTCCACCCAACCCGCACCAGGTGCCATGCAAACATTGGCACACTGCAACGCTCCTGTGCAAAGTGCAGCTTCTTGCGGCAACCCCCCTCAAATCGTGCACAACTTTAAGACCCCTCCTCAAACTGTACCCCACTCCAAGTCATTTCCACAAAACATGTCACCCGTTCTCTCCTCACGTGAGGCTGTGACGTACATTGGTGTACCCCAGGAAACTGTGCTTCCCAATTTCAGGCATTCCTTACCTCCTTATGCCTGTCCTCCTCAGACTGCTCTGCTGTACTCGAACACGGGGGCAAGACCCCTCCCTGCTCAGGCCTTCTGCAGTACTCAGGACAGACGAGAAAGGAGAGAGTTTATGCTTCCTCCCCCACCTCCTCCTCCACCTCCATACACTCCACGCAAAGAGGGTTCCTCGACTCTGGGACAGCCCCGCAAGCCTCCTGGCGCAAAGGTGGACGGCAACAATGCAGAAAAGGACAAAGCGAAAGCTGGGACGACAAAGTCGAAGGGGGATGAAAGAAATGATGAAATCCCTCCTCCTATCCCTCCCAAAAGTAAAGAGAGAGCTATGGTGAAACCCACCTGTTTAGGCAGCCGGCGAGCAATCCTGGGCACAGAATCCCAGTCCAACGCCAACCACCTGCCTTCTGCTGCACGGCCGAACCCTCAGGCCCCGCTCGGACCAGCGGAGGGCCAAGCAGACACCCTGCGACAGGTGCAGGAACTGCTGGGGGGGCTCATGTCTGGGGCGAAGTGTAAGCTGGATCTTGCAAAGGCAAAAGAGAAACTGTTCGGCCCAAACGGCCCTCTGTACGACATTGGGACTCTGCAGTCTCAGCTACACAGCCTGGAGGGGGTGTTGGAGACCAGCCAGAACACCATCAAGGTTTTGCTTGACGTCATTCAGGATCTGGAGAAGAAGGAGGCAGAGCGAGACGGGTGAGTGACTGATGGTGTGAGATACTGTGAATGCTAAAGTATTTTGTGCATATTGTGCATAGTGTTGGTGATGTCAAGTGGGTTAAAGAACATTCTCTTCTTCTTTCGGTGGCTGCTAGAATAAGGAAATGAGTGAGATATAAACAGCAGGAAATTGTTCCAACCCTCTGCTTTTGCCCATAATCCTGTGCCGATTATCATTAGTGTGTTCCGGCGGTGCTAGCTGTGAAAGTTTGTGAACGAGCCCTCCCATCTGTCCACTCATCACTGAGAGATCTGATTGTTTTTAGCGTAAACGTATTTCCAGATCTCTGTAGACTTTGGAGAATATGCCAGCATCTTCCGCTTTGATGTAGGACGTGTGAAAGCAAATTAAATGATTTAATGTGTGTGCCACATTCTGACATGCACAGCTCGGGGAGTCGTTAGTTTTTTTGGGATTAAAACATAAATCTTGAGAGCTTATTTGGCAGTGTTTTAGTAAGCATGTGTAGATCTGTCGAGTTATTAATAAATGGATATAAACAAAACGGTTAGCCTTATTATCAGCCGTCAGACGTTCAAGGGCCATGAACTATGAAGAAACGTTCAGTGCCCTCTCACAGCATGCTTAAAAGTAGATTTTTTTAATGAATTGAATAACAAATGTATGCGATTACTGTACAAAGGCATAATGAGGATCATAAATTAAATACGAGTTTGATGGTTATTTAGTTTGTTGGAATTGTTGTGAGGAATTCACTAAGAATTTATTTTCTGCATTGTTAAGCACCCGGATTTATGCTAATTGTGTAACTAAGCCAAAAAATCTGTGCTGATTTAATCAGCAAAATTACCTATTTTCAACGTAATTTCAACCTTAAATATATAATACCTGCAAAGTAGTCGCTTTTCGGCGGAGATGCAGAGCGAAGTGTCATCGTGGTTAAAGAGAAAAGGCATTGTTTTTAATACTCAGTTTGATCCAAATGGCTATGTGATGAGATAACCAATTGCCAATCTCCCTTCAAAATCCCACTTCAGGAGCTGTGCCCTACTAAGTGAGAAAGGCACTTGGGTGCGATTGATTTGACATAGAAGTGATGCATGTTTGCAGTGACTGTGACTTTATTCTGCATTGTTTTGGTGCATTTAGTTTCTGGTAAGTGAATAAGTCGCAGGTTTTGGTGCAGAATAACTGCTGTTGAGAAGTCATGCCGTGTGTTTGTAGTGATGTTCAGTGCCTCCTGATGAGAGAGATTCTGAAAGATTAGTGCCGCTGAAATCTTTTACAATTAAAATGTGAAGATTAAAAACAAAAGGCTTACATGTCTTAAAATGGATATGTGGCATACTATTGATGGACCAAACCATGCGCTCACATCCCAGATATGACTTTAGATTATGTTTGACACTTAAAGGCTTTTACTTTATTTTTGATTGGTGTCTTGTCTAAGCTTCTCATCTATAATTGATATAAAATCTTTAATCAGCGGAAAATAGCATGCATAGAGAGGATTTATTTGTAGCATTTATATATATATTTTTCACCATAAATCAGATCTGTTCTGAGAGTCATACATTGTGATGTAATACTTTAAGAAGATTTTAAGAAGCATAGTTTACTCTTTGTTAGAGAAAGTAATTGTTCTTGTATTTCCGGGCCAAACTAAAGTGAAAAGCATTGACCTGCTTTCAGGCAAAAGTATTTTACTTTAGACATGTTCTGAACATTGACATTGGCCGACTGCATTACTGTCAGCCCACATTAGTTAGTTTGATTGAAATGATTTTGACGTTGCCAAATGTCTTCATAGAGCAAGTCATCCAGGCTATACTGTACAGCACAAAACGTTTTTGAGGAGATTTATTAAGCGGCCATCCTGGAAACAATGAAGTTCAGTGTGGTCAATACAAATACAACAACTACTTAAATGGAGAAACTTGAAAGCTAATAAAACGAAAAGGTAATTACATATTTTACCTTAAGCTAATGTTAGCTTCCAACCATTATTTCCATTATAAGAATTAACCAAGGTTTAACTATACTTCAAAGTGTGATGACGTATTCTTTAATAAATTATACTTTTTGGATAGAGTAGACTATACTTTTTTGCATTGTAATTTGGATTGATTGCATAGATTTTATAATCGTTTCAAAGGTCTTAAAAATGCACAGCAGCATGTCAGGTCTGTGAATAATAATAAATCATGATATTGGGATTTTGACATGGATAGGCAGGACTTGTATATTCCAGAAGAAACTATGACCTACATCGGGGCATTTTCTTGCTTTCGTGAGGGTATTTACAGTATGCAGAAGTGGGACAGTGCTCACGAGATACACAACCCTGTCTACAGAGGAGGGAATCTCTGGGTTTTAACAAGCATGTAGTCCCCTTGCAAATCTTCACACCTTTAAATTCATTACACTTCATATTTCACCCCACAAAATCTGTCATCATTTATTCACCTTCATGTCGTAGGTAGATTCTTTTCATACAGATACTGGGCAGTGAATTTTACCGCCATGTTCTAAAAACAAGGTTCCTTACCATACATTGCATGATAGTGTATTGTGTGGCTTCAGAGGACTTAATTTTTGCAAACATCTCTTTTTGTATTCCACAGAAAACAGTGTCATGCAGGTTTGGATCAACATGGGTGAGTATGATGGCAGATCCTTCACGTCTGGTGATCTTTACATCACATCACATGAACTTTACCATTCTGTGTTCGTGTCTCGGTTTTACGTGACGTCATTATAGTGGAGTGCGGCACAGTGATAAAGTAGTCTGGACGGTGGATGTTGTGATAGTTCATGTGAAGGTCACTAATTGGTCTGGTTGCATGCATGACGTCTGCTTGAGAGTCAATAACCCATTTACTCACAAAATCAGAACTATTTCACAGTGAGGATGATGTTCAATGAGGAAAAATGTCAGGCGGGACTTGATTTCACTGGCAATTGATCAGGGTTGTGCAAGAATGGACATTACAAATGGGAACAGAGCCAGATGGAGTTGAATAAGAGGAACTGGTGAAGTCGAATAAAAGGGGAAGGTCCTTTTAATGTTTTGCTGAAAGAATGCTAAAAAAGTAAACCATTAAATAGAAAAACAGTGCAATGATCACAAGATCAGATAGATGAAATAAGTTTTAAATTCAGGTTAACTTGATGTTTTTTCGTTGTTCTGAATGTTTGCTTAACCCCAGATTTAAAAAACAAAGACAGCGGATGAGTTTAGAATAATGTGAAATTGCTTTAGTGTTTGTTTATTTTAAGTGAGAGTAAAGCAGTTTGCCTCATAATACTTTCAGCTGAAGATGGTTTAAGAATTACCTCTTTGATTTTCCTCACAGAACGCACACGTAATGTGTAAAATTTGCTTCTAATTGCCGCGCACTATTACTTGGATCTTTGTTTGTGGCTCCTATTAGTGTAAAACATTGAAATACTCATCTACGGTATGAGAAACAAAAGACATAATCCTGTGACCTAACTCACCTCGCTTTTAAAACCTTATACAGTAGTGTTACAGTTTGTAATGTGTATCACACTTTTAAACAAATTTCTTTACATTTTACAGTTTTTTGTTTAGTTTCAGAGTCGTTTCTCTATATACAGTCTTCAATAGTTTAATATGAGCAGTTCTCTGACTCCCAGCATTTTCTTTATTTTGAATGGAATGGAATAGAATAGAGGTATCTATAATATAGTGTTGTAGTAGCCCATTCATTCTCATCTTATCTCTGATCAAGAATAGATTACATGTATACATTTGGCATCATACATTTACATATCCCCCTGCAGAATCTGCAAAATGTTAATATTAGAGAAAAATAATATTACTAATCTATATCTAAATACTAAAAGGACTTTGACATTTGTTTCACAACATAGAATAATAGCTGAACTTACATAAATAATAGAGGCAAAAAAAAAATACGTACACTTGATTCTTAATGCTGTGTGAGGTTACCTGGATGATGTTTTTATGTTTTGTGATTTTTTTGTTCATGAGTCTCTTGTTTGTTGTCTTGTAAGGTCTTCAGAGGTCATCAGAAAATCCTTGTCAAATAGGTCTGCACGATTTTTTAATTTTTATTTTATACTGTGTCCCCTTATCGAACCTTAGGAGGGTACTGTATTCCATTCGAAACATGCCGGTGAGAAATGCCTATGAGCATCTTTCTATCGGTGTTCTTCAAGCCTCGTCAGGTATTTTTATGACAATAAAGTTTATAATGATGATGTTTGACGGTTGTTGTTTTTTCAAATGCACGTTATAAACAACTCAAACTCGCACTGCTTTTAGATAGAGAAGCATTTTCTACTGATCATACGAGCCATGCCTTACGGACAAACAGCGCATGAAACAAAATGGCAGACTTTGCTATATCATAATTGCTCTAGACAGGTTGATTTACGCGATATTTAGTGTTAATCGCGGTTTATCGTGCAGCCCTGTTTCAGAAAGCGATGGTATGATGTTGAGATTCAATTTTTCATGTCATATAACAAAAGATACAAACATTCAGTGACGCTCAAGAAGGCAACAATAAATTAATTTTTAACAGGATTGTGTTAATTGTTTGCAAATCTTTGCATTTTATAACGTTTTTATGAAATATCTTATTACCCAGAAACAAAATAGCAATATGACAATTTACAGTAATTTTACTTAAACACTTGCAGTTTGCAGATTGTGCTGAAGAGATGCAAGTTTATGAGGGTAATGATTTAAAGGCTTTATTTTTTGTAATTTGGGATTTTAAAAAATGTAAATAAAAACTTAACGATGAATCCGAGCAACTCTATGAATCTTTATTCTATATCAAGTTGGATTTGAGGCCATCCTACTAGAAAGTAATATTAAGTAGGAATATAATCTTTATTTATCATAGATTCTGGGCTTATTTCATGTATTTCTCATTTTCCTCCCACACCTCTGTGACTGTTAGAGGCTCATTTGAGTAGGTGTTGACCCATAAGGCCTCATCCGGGACCAGTTTCCCCAAGCCTGGTCTTAATGAAACCAAGAGAACGAAACTGATCACAGATCAGTCAAGCCAGACTTATTTTGCATCAACACAGATGGCGGTGGGTGATGAGGCTGTTATCTGAGCTCATTCTAGTCACGTCAGAGCCAGAGAACACAAACAAGACTGCGGATGCTCCTGATTCCTCTATAAGCTCAGGGTTTACAGAGCCATTGGCCAACAGAACAGATTGGATAATCAGACACTTCTGCTGTCACATGTAATCTAGCACAAATGTGAGGTCTAATGGCTAATGTTGTTTGGGCAACGCCATTCACCCATCTGGAAATGTGCTCGGCGTTCTCTATGAGTTTATTTTGTTTAAGTAATATAATCATTGTAATTGTAGATTTATAGAGTGACCACACTGAAAATCAAGGCAAATTAGATATTTATGATCGTACATGTGCAAGGCCAGTTAAAAAGTACTGTTTTCTACATAAATCATCAAACTGTTCATAATGTAAAGAACATTTTTTAAATGTAATCTTAATATCTTTAATATGAACTAAATAAAAACATGTCAAAGATTGCAAGAATTAGATTTGAGACTTTAGCCCTGTTTTCACATAAAGGATTACATTATATTAATATAACTTTTATGGTTTCTGGCATATTATTCTAAAACTAAATAAAAATAATAGTCGCGGAGGTTTTGAACAATAAAGTTGAGTAAAAAATCAAGGTGTGTAAATACATTTTAGCTTTTCTTAAAAAATAATCTGTTCTGTTTTTACACTCTTTCAGACTTGTTTGCAAACTGTTGGGTTTTAATAACTTATTCTAGGAGGTTTGGGGCATGGTTGGGTCAAATATAGTAAATTTAAGGTTAAAAAGACCCACCGGTTGGCTTTCTGCTTAATTTACCCATCACTGAAAAAACAACTTGTAAGGTTTACTTAATTGTTTTTATTACACGGCTCGTTTGAATGTTTGAGTCTGATTGGCCAGTCGCAACATTTGCAGGTTCGTTATTCCCAGATAATAACCTCTCAAAACTAATAACGCACGGTAACCCGAATGCAGCAAATCATTTTGACATTTTTTTTTTTTAACAATTTAAATTGAAATGTCTTTTAATAGCATATATGACATTATATTTTCTAATTATTAAACCAAATTACCTGTTCGTGACACTTCAATGTTGTTTCTTACCTTACAACCAAAACGGCTTTTCCTCACGGAAGGTCGGCATTCGGTAAAAATGAGCTTATAAAATATTTAATTATTCACATGTCCAGTTTTTCCTCATGTGGCAAGTAGCCGTGTAATAACGGCTATATATCCGCTTGCGTCGGGTCGTGATCACACTGTTGGGGCTTATTTTTGCGATAACAACCAGTGTTGTTATTATGCGCAAGTTATTTGTGTTATTTGGGAAGTAAATTTTACTTTAAAAAACTGTATGCAAAAACTTGGTCTCAGCCTCAAACTTCTTGCCCACGGACCGTTGTCTAAACGTCTGATGCATAAGGCACGTTTTTCTGTAAACACTTTAGCACGTTCAAAGTCGTCATCTGATTGGTTGAATTTCACAGGATTTCCTTTAACGGTACGCCTGGAAATAACACAAAGCCATCTGATCGAAGAAGTAAGCTGTCGTGCTTACATCAGTTGCAATAAGAATTCATCACGATCAACTAAAATTTGCCTGTCAGTCATATGGCCTCTTGGGCGGGCATTGGCTAAAGAAAGCGGCTAAAGTTCCAAAACGAGACTAGCAAAAACTTGACATAACATTTTTGAGTAAAATTTACTTTAAAAAACTGTATGCAAAAACTGAAATGAACACAAAAAAAGTAAGTCAATCTTACTAGTTTTTTTTTAGAAACACCACAACATTGTTTAGCTAAATTCAGAATTGTTTTGCTCCTATTAAAACAGAAGATTCTCTTTGGATCATACTGGAATAACACGGATCATCAGATCTTGTGAGTTCATGCCAAAGTTATTTTGATCATATCATGTGTAGCATCATGGGAGGCTTTGACTTTGAGATACAGCACAACGATTTACTTTTACATTTATATTCTTGGAAAGTTTTTGCACAACATTCTGTTTGTTTTCACCTTGAAAATCTTTTGTCCATCTAATCTCTTGTTCTGTGTGTGTGTTGTTTTTAAGAGAGCGATAAACAGTCCTACGTTTGACACCGTCCCTCCCACCCGCTAAAACATGACTCAGAGCTCCAGATCTCAACACAACACATGCTCACAGTGAACGTTTATGCATTTAAACTCACACCTGCTTTATAGGAAACTCTCCCTTCCGTGAATGTATACAGCACAACGGGCATACCGAACGAGAACTTGTTCTGATTGGCTACAATAACCGCAGACGCTGAAAAAAAGCTAAATATAGGTAAACAAATTATGAAATATCAAGATCAGCTATATGCGCTCAAATTGATATGATATGAGCTGGAATTCTCAGCTACATCTGGGCTGAGCTCCATTCTTACTGATAACAGCAGAATCCTTTAATCAGTTTGCTGAAATGGCTTTTCTCTATTGATCGCTGCCTCGGATGAATAGATTCAGCCTTGATTCATTGCAGCCCATCCTGTTTGTGTTCTCTAAATGGTGTTTATCTCATGCTTGTCATAGCGAAACTAGAGAGGTTTACATGAGAGACGTCAAATAGGATAGAGCCAACTTACCTATCTGCTTTTTAACGTTCAGGTTTTCTTTTTCTGGAAAGTAACTCCTTTACATCATTTTAAATCCATTTTCTGCCTCTCAAATCCTTTTTATTGTACCTCTATAATCTACATTCATTTTACACCTTTATTCTCTTCATGTATTTCAGAAATTACAGATTTTTTTATTTCTATTGTTTCATGAGAAAATGAGAACCGTCCTGTGGTCGTTGAAATGCGAGAGAATGAGTGTGACTGTCATAATGCCTGTGAGAAATGATCCATCTGAAATAAATCATACTGAAGAAATGATCCATTGTCTGTTGCAGGCAATGGCCTCTCGCGGTGCGTTCAGAAGTGTTGTAATGCAAGGTTAAGCATCCAAACGAAATGACTCCAGAGACATGTGTTTATCCAGCAGTTAGTACGGTTTAGGGGGCAAATAAATACACATCGACGCTCCTGCTGTGCCAGTAAAGACACCGCAATTCATCACACGTGCCCCACAGGCACCTGATCCGCGCTAGTTTATTTCTTCAACAAACAAAAAAACTTCCAGCGCTTTTGTGAAGTTTGTTATTTTGAGGGGCATCACCACCAGCTTTAGATGCCCAAACACAGTTTAGTGCATTAACCGTCACTTGATTACACCCCGATTACGCTCTGCGGTCGATAACCGTTGTGTCCCAGGCGAAGCGCATAGGTCCAGACTCCAGAGGGACGGTCCCTGCAATTAGCCCAATGTACACTGCTTTCAATAAAACACCTCTGATAAATGGCAAATAACTAAAAATCTTTACAGCATTAACTGTGATGCAGTCCCTCGGCCGCCCCTCGCTTTTTCAAAGAGTGAATTCATTATGTGTCCTTAAAGGCACGGTTCACCGAAAAATGAAAATTCTGTCATCATTTACTTACCCTGGGGTTTTTCCAAAGCTGTCTAAATGTATTTGTTTTGCTAAATGCAAAGGAAGATATTTGGAAGAATGTCAGTAACCAAACACATCCCATACCCATTGACTCCCATAGTATTTATTTCCCCTACTATGGCAGTAAATGGGGGATGAGATCTGTTCGGTTACTGGCATTCTTACAAATATCTTCCTTTGTGTTTAACAGATCAAAGATATTTAAACAACCTCAAGGTGAGTAAATGATGACAGAATTTTCATTTTTGGGTTAGCTATCCCTTTAAATATTTGATTACGTTTTTCCTGACCTTGAGATGAGAGAATGCAATCATGTTGCATGCTGTTGATAAGCACAGAAAAAAATTCTGACTCATCCCAAAACAATGGCAAAGTGTGTTGACACTTCCGGCACATACTTGTCATTTCTGTCCACATGGTTTTTGGTTGTTCATACAAACTGAAGGACGAGTGACAATACTGTTTATCAACATCATGCCACACACACAAAACAAAACTGTGGACTGTTTCGACCCATGGCTGGGTCAAAGATGGACATTTTATATTATTTAAAATTCTGGATTTATTTAAACCACTGTATGGGTTGAAACAGGCCCATCCATCCATCCATCCATCATCCATCTTCTCAGCTCAACCTCAGCTGGCCCCTCTCGATGTGGAGGAGCAGCGGATCTACTCTGAGCTCCTCCCGAGTGACCGAGCTTCTCACCCTATCTCTAAGGGATCGCCCAGCCACCCTGCGGAGAAAGCTCATTTCGGCCGCCTGTATCCGGGATCTTGTCCTTTCGGTCATGACCCACAGCTCATGACCATAGGTGAGAGTAGGAACGTAGATTGACCGGTAAATCGAGAGCTTCGCCTTGCGGCTCAGCTCCTTTTTCACACGACAGACCGGTACAGCGACCGCATTACTGCAGAAGCTGCACCGATCCGTCTGTCAATCTCCCGTTCCATCCTTCCCTCACTCGTGAACAAGACCCCCAGATACTTGAACTCCTCCACTTGAGGAAGGAACTCTCCACCTACCCGAAGTGAGCAAGCCACCCTTTTCCGACTGAGAACCATGGCCTCAGATTTGGAGGTGCTGATTCTCATCCCAGCCGCTTCACACTCGGCTGCAAACCGTCCCAGTGCATGCTGAAGGTCCTGGTCTGATGGGGCCAGCACGACGACATCATCCGCAAAGAGCAGAGATGATATCGTGTGGTCCCCAAACCCGACGCCCTCCGGCCCCTGGCTGCGCCTAGAAATTCTGTCCATAAAAGTTATGAACAGAACCGGCGACAAAGGGCAGCCCTGCCGGAGTCCAACATGCACCGGAAACAAGTCTGACTTACTGCCGGCAATGCGAACCAAGCTCCTGCTCCGGTCGTACAGGGACCGGATAGCCCTTATCAAAGGGTCCCGAATCCCATACTCCCGGAGCACCCTCCACAAGATGCCGCGAGGGACACAGTCGAATGCCTTCTCCAAATCCACAAAACACATGTGGATTGGTTGGGCAAACTCCCATGAACCCTCCAGCACCCTGGAGAGGGTATAGAGCTGGTCCAGTGTTCCGACCGGGACGGAAACCACACTGTTCCTCCTGAATCCGAGGTTCTACCATCGGCCGGATTCTCCTCTCCAGTACCCTGGCATAGACTTTCCCGGGGAGGCTGAGAAGTGTGATCCCCGATAGTTGGAGCACACTCTCCGGTCCCCCTTCTTAAAAAGAGGACCACCACCCCGGTCTGCCAGTCCAAGGGAACTGTCCCCGACCGCCACGCGATGCTGCAGAGGCGTGTCAGCCAAGACAGCCCCACAACATCCAGAGACTTGAGGTACTCAGGGCGGATCTCGTCCACCCCCCGTGCCCTGCCACCGAGGAGTTTCTTGACTACCTCGGTGACTTCAGCCCGGGTGATGGGCGAGTCCGCCTCCGAGCCCTCGGCCTCTGCTTCCTCAATGGAAGACGTGCCGGCGGGATTGAGGAGATCCTCGAAGTATTCCTTCCACCGCCCGATGATATCCCCGGTCGAGGTCAACAGCCGCCCCCCTCCACTGTAAACAGCGTTGGTTGGGCACTGCTTACCCCTCCTGAGGCGCCGGACGGTTTGCCAGAATCTCTTCGAGGCCGACCGATAGTCCTTCTCCATGGCCTCCCCGAACTCCTCCCAGGCCCGAGTTTTTGCCTCCCCAACCACCCGGACTGTCCGCTTGGCCTGTCGGTACCTGTCAGCTGCCTCGGGAGTCCCACAAGCCAGCCAGGCCCGATAGGACTTCTTCTTCAGCTTGACGGCATCCCTTACTTCCGGTGTCCACCACCGGGTTCGAGGATTGCCGCCTCGACAGGCACCGGAGACCTTACGGCCACAGCTCCGAGTGGCCGCGTTGACAATGGAGGTGGAGAACATGGTCCACTCGGACTCAATGTCTCCAGACTCCCTCGGGATCTGGTCGAAGCTCTGCCGGAGGTGGAAGTTGAAGATCTCTCTGACAGGCGATTCGGCCAAACGTTCCCAACAGACCCTCACAGTACGTTTGGGTCTGCCGAGTCTGTCCAGCTTCCTCCCCCGCCATCGGATCCAACTCACCACCAGGTGGTGATCAGTTGACAGCTCCGCCCCTCTCTTCACCCGAGTGTCCAAGACGTATGGCCGTAGGTCAGATGAAACAACTACAAAGTCGATCATCGACCTCCGGCCAAGGGTGTCCTGGTGCCATGTGCACTGATGGACACCCTTATGCTTGAACATGGTGTTCGTTATGGCCAAACTGTAACTAGCACAGAAGTCCAATAACAGAACACCACTCGGGTTCAGATCAGGGGGGCCGTTCCTCCCAATCACGCCCCTCCAGGTGTCACTGTCGTTGCCCACGTGGGCGTTGAAGTCCCCCAGCAGAACGACGGAGTCCCCAGTCGGGGTGCTTTCCAGCACCCCTCCAAGAGTCTCCAAGAAGGCCGGGTACTCTACACTGCCATTTGGCCCATAGGCACAAACGACAGTGAGAGACCTATCCCCGACCCGAAGGCGCAGGGAAGCGACCCTCTCGTTCACCGGGGTAAACTCCAACACATGGCGGCTGAGCTGGGGGGCTATAAGCAAACCCACACCAGCCCGCCGCCTCTCACCATGGGCAACTCCAGAGTGGTGAAGAGTCCATCCTCCCTCGAGGGGAGTGGTTCCAGAGCCCAAGCTGTGCGTAGAGGTGATCCCGACTATTTCTAGTCGGAATCTCTGAACCTCACGCACAATCTCAGGCTCCTTCCCCGTCAGAGAGGTGACGTTCCATGTCCCTAGAGCTAGATTCCGCGTCCAGGGATCGGGTTGTCGAGGCCCCTGCCTTCGACTGCCGCCCGATCCACTTTGCACCGGCCCCTTACGGTCCCTCCTGCAGGTGGTGGGTCCACGGGAGGGTGGCCCCACGTCGCTCCTTCGGGCTGTGCCCGGCCGGACCCCATGGGGGGAGGCCCGACCACCAGGCGCTCGCATACGAGCCCCAACCCCGGGCCTGGCTCCAGGGTGGGGCCCCGGCTGCGCCATACCGGGCGACGTCACGGTCCTCCAATTAATCGTCGTCATAAGGGTTTTGTGAACCGCTCTTAGTCTGACCCGTCGCCTAGGACCTGTTTGCCTTGGGAGACCCTACCAGGGGCATATAGCCCCAGACAACATAGCTCCTAGGGTCTTTCGGGTGCTCAAACCCCTCCACCACGGTAAGGTGGCAGTTCAAGGAGGGGGAAACAGGCCCGCAATTTTTTTTAGTATCTGCTGGCTTGGTGCTGGTACTAATTAAATTAAATCTCACTTGATTGGTTTTATTGCCCAGATTTTCATTTACATCAGTCTTAAGTAGCAGGGGAACATTTTTAGGCATAGCCAAAAATACATTTTATGGGTCAAAATGATAGGTTTTTCTTTTATGCAAAAAATAATTAGGATATTAAGTAAAGATCATGTTTCATCAAGACATTTTGTAAATTTCCTACCATAAATATATAAAAACGTTATTTTTGTGAGTGGATGCAGAAAAATGGGTCAGAATCATGCCTTTAAAATTAATTCGCTGCTGCTTGCTATTTGAGAATTTACCCACTCGAGTTTGATATCTATGTAAAGCTTAAAATGTCATCTTTCGGGTTCATGAACTCTCCACAACGTCATTACAACGGTGAGCATTAAAACAAACCTGTTTCTTCTTAACAACGACCTTCTACAGCGCTTCTGATTAACAACTTTTGTTGTAAATTTTCTCTATCTTTTGAATTTTTTGCACCCTCCGATTTCTGACTTTCAAATAGTTAAATCTCAGCCAAATATTGTCCTTTCCTCACAAACCATACATCAATGGAAAGCTTATCCATTAAGCATATTCAGCTAATAAATACTTATTCTGCTTTCAGGTGATGTATAAATCTCAATTTTGAAAAATTTACCCTTAAGACTTTTTTTTTGTCCAGGGTCAAAATGATTGTTTATTAGAACAATCTCACTATATAAGCTCACTATACAAGCAGTCTATATGGCTTTTTCTGTTTTTCCTTTTTGTTTGAGAACCAGGGAGTTTCATTTAAAGTTTGTTCTTTATTAATAATATTCAATCTTTGTTGAAACTTTTTATTAATGATAGTCAAATGAGATTACTAGAGTTTGGGGTCATTGGTGTTAAACCTTCTGAGTCACAACGTGCCACACTTTAAAAAATGCTGGGTTATTTTCAACCTAGTGTTGGGTCAAAAAGGGAAATACCCAACCGTTGGGTTATGAGTTAACCTTTGATGGGTTGTGTATCCCCTTGTCTGGTCAAATATAAACATTTTCTGGGTTGTTTTTACCCAGTGGTTGGGATAGTCCCTTTTTGAGTCAATGCTGGGTTGAAAGTAACCCAGCAGTTTTTAAAGTGCACTTTTGCTGTAAATGTGCACTGGTGTAAATGAGATTTGTGAGTGATGGAGAAAGTGAACATTCTTTGCTAGGTCAAATATAAACAAACCTTACAGTGTTATTTTCAACCCAGCATTGAGTCAAAAGATACAAACCCAATCGTTTGGTTGTAAATTAATATGTGCTATGTTGTTTGAACCCAACAAGCTGGGTTGTTTTAAGTCATTGTTTGGTTCAAATATAACATTTTCTGGGTTAATTCAACCTAATGGTTGCCTGTTAAATGGTTATTTTCAACCCAGCATTTTTTCGAGTGTTTTCGAGTTAAACCAGTTGTTGGGTTTGTCCATATTTAACCCCTACAATGAGTTGAAACAACCCAGTATTTTTAGTGTATTAGCATAACTTGATTTTAATCTTATGGCTTCAGAGGAAAACATGAGTGCCGGGTTGTTTTTCACCCAACTGCTGGGTTGTCTTCACCCAACTATAAGTGGAAACAACCCAGCACTTTTTAGAGTGTTGTGAATGCTCATGTTGTGTGTACTTTTGTATTATTTACATGTTAAATATCATATTGGCGTTGGTCATAAAGTAAACAGTTTGTAATGTTTTACAGCTGCATGATGGATGTAAAAGAGCATAGGGCTGAGGTAAACTGATTGTTTTCTTTATTTGACAGACCATTTTTCAGCCTTCTACCAGAGAGAGAGTAAAGAGAAGATTAGGAAGTTACATTAGCATGCGTGTCACACAGTCGCTCTAGTGGCTCTAGAAACATGCACGAGGATTTCAGCGTCAGGATAATCTACGGTCTGATGCACATGAGATGAGGCTACTCATCTTTTCCTCTCTGTTTTCTTTCGCTTTGAGTGCTGTAGCACGCAAACATATTATGTTAATAATATTCTGGATTATTCAGGTCCTGGATGCTGATTGGTCAGTGTTCCAGCCGCTCTGATGACATTCACATCTGTTTATTGTATCACTACCGGGATGTTGTGCTTGACATGGGTGGCATTAAATGCTGTCCATCACTGCTGACATTCAACATCCAGCTGACAGCTTGTTTCCTCCAGCGCTTGGTTGAGAAAAGAAAAACACACTTGCCAGAAATCTCAGATATGTCTATTTTTAAACTTTTCTGCCTCGTGGGTTGATCATAAACATTAAGTTTCGTATTATCCACAAGCTTCTGTTTTAAGAGGCATAATGGTTGTTTAAAGCCTCCAATTTGCATGTAAATGAGAGCAGGAACATCACATCACCAGATTGCCTTGATCTGGAGAGATGAACTGCTCGGCGTCTTCTTTCGTAAGTGTTCACATGAATATAAACGGTCAACTTCCCAGCATGCCCGAAAACGTAGAAATACTTCTGGTCCTCTGTTATGTTGCCCAGTAGTGTTTCACTGTTGCATTTCAAACGGCGGCAGTCATTTCAGCCCGCTTGATATCTTCCTCAAAGGCATGACTACTTGGCATTTTCGGGCAAACTTTGCGATTTATCGTTTTCTTGCTTAAATTGCTTAAGGCACATTTAGTATGAGTTTAGAAGAAACTCTAGTTGTTCAAATAAACACTCGAGAAAGCAACACAATATGTTTGTGTTTTTATAGATGAGTATTCTGAATCATGTTTGACAAATGTAATTATATTGCTTGTTATGTCAGTAAATTAAGAAATATATTTTGTATTTTGTTTTAAATATAACCACACTTTTTGATGTTTAACCACCAAAAGGCAAATAGTGAGTTACTTCTAAATGAGTGCTAGTCAAAAGAGAAATACATATATTATGTAAAACACTTCTCAAGTAGTTTTATGTTGTTGGAGAATCAGCTCATGTTCAGGTCATGTCTAAAAAGCCGTGGGGAAGAGTTGCCACATTATTTCAAAACTAAAAAAGAATTAATTAATGCAGATTTCTTTTTTTGCATGGTTTACAAACAAATAATTCTTAAAATACACGAAGATTAGGTAAAATAATCTGGATTTGGGTAAATTAGATGAGAAATGTTTGAGTTCATTCTTCATTATCTTCAAGAATATTGACTTTTGATTGCAGACTAGACAGATATGTGCTCAGTTTGACCGATTGTTTACATCACGTCTGAATAGTAACGACAGAGACATTTGTGACATTTCTGACTATTTTTTTTCTTGCTAAATGTAAATTAGCACTAAAATGATGAACTAGAAATGAATGTAAAATCTGAATTTACATAACATTTTTATAATATACTTAATAATATAAATGTAAATGTAAACTAAAAAATGAACAAACTCAAGTTATATTCAAACTAAATAAACTTTAAGGAAAGCAGTAGTTTCGGTTGCTCTCCATTTAATCCCATTGATGTCTAGTAGAAATAACTCTGATCAAAGGAGTCATCTCATCTGTGATTTTGTCTTTCTTTGGTGAATAGGCCTAGTAAGAAGCACACAATGGTTGATTTATACATTTGTTTGTATGTCCTGGTCAGATTTGTTTCAATCTGAATGTGTGGTGACTGGAGATTAAGCTTTTAGTTGTTGATTCTTTTACTCGATTTCTTGTTTGTGCTTTGGCTGTGTTCACTTTCTGTGAGACGTCCACACACAATGAGGTGTTGTGCTGATGACAGATTACGCCAGTCCCCAGTGAGAAATGCGAGACCTTAAACAGCTTTCAATGAGACTAACCATCTCAATTTGTCTGACAGAATGCTAGTATGTCGGAAAAAATAAGAGAGAGTGAAAGATGACCTTTACAAACATTTTATTTTGATATAAAATGTGTCACCTTTGCAGTTAATATGTATCTTTATTTGACATGCTTTCATTGCACGTTGTCACGAATGAAGGAATGGATGACTGAATGAACTGCGAGCAAACATTTTAAGCGCAGGCGAGTTTCATGTGAAGCGTGTTGGGTGAGAAATAGATGAAGGATCTTCACATAAAGCCTGTCTATGATTGATTCCCATCTGTGGATTATATGAACGCCGGCTCAAATGCTTTAGGATTACCATCAGCTCTTTAATTCCAGAAGGCGAGAGGAGAGGCGGAAGATTCCGGAAATCTGTGATGTGTAATTAGTCCCCATTGTGCTGAGCTTCTAAATCAGGATAGTATTGTTATTCCTCGTGTGGCTCGAGCACGGACCGCATCGTTGCTTTGACATGCCGTCCGAGCCTATAAACGATTCGCCGTATATATACTGTTCCCACTTTAAAGGGATAGTTAATCCAAAAATGACTGCCATCATTTACTCACCCGGTTGTTTCAAACCAGTATAAATTTCTTTGTTCCGATAAACAGAGAGAAAGATTTTGGAAGAATGTTAGCAATTTTCAGTTCTGGGACATCTTCCACTACCGTGGTAGGAAATAAAATATTGTTTTTTTTGTTCTGTTGAACACATAATGAGATATTTGGAAGAATTTAGAAAAACATAGAGTTCTCAGGCACCATCTTTCTTTGTGTTCATCGAAACAAAGTCATTTATTCAGCTATGAAATTTCAAGAGTGTGTGTAAATGATGACAGAATTTTCATTTTTGGGTGAACTGTTCCTTTAAAACATGCATTGGTAAAAAGACGAGAAGATGCTAGGTTGTTCTGTGTTGATGTCAAAATGTCTGTACAAGGTCGATATGTTTCGTTTTATATGCATTGTCTGTATTTCTAAATACAGTGTTGACTTTTAATTTAATGTACTTCCTTTTCATTTTTAAATGACTCTTTAAATCTACCAAGAGTTTAATAAACATTACCTGTAAAAATTACACAAAACTTTTCTTGTGAGCAGGTTTCAAATGTTCTTTTAGTATATTTACATGCATATAATTCCCTATAAATTTCAAGATTTTTTTTTTTTTTTTTTTTTTTAATTTTAAATTTTTAGATTTAGATTTTTCAATATTGTTTCATACAGAATTCTATAAATAAATAAAAACTAAACTTAAATAATATTTTTATAATATGCTTAAAATAAATGTCAATAACAAAATGACAAAAAAATTGATACAAATTTAACTCAAATAATATTCAAAATAAATAAACTAAGGATTGAGTAATGTAAAATAACAGTAATTTTCTTTCTAACAAGTGGTAGCCCATAACTCCCAACAGTGCTTGTGTTTTATTGTGATGTTCTTCTGTTCTCATTTGTTCTGGGTCTTGTGGGCGGGGTTTTTGAAGCAGGGGGCGTCTCCAATCCAGTGTCCATGTCTAGAACAACTAACATTGCCTGCAGAATTTTTCATTTGAAGTTGACATTCTGTGAAGATGTTTCTTCTTCTGCATTCATCATGTTTAAATGCACAAATGACAGCGTTTTTAATTAAGCAGAAACAGAAATGATCGTACAAGGCTTGTTATCTGTGACTCATTCTCACATTACTTTAAGATGCTCAGATAAATCATTCATCAAATCCTCTAGGAACATTAACTGCTTCTCTGGTAGCTGTAAATAAAAAAGTGATTTAATCATGTTTTATCTTCAACAATGTGCTGCAGTCACAACGTTTAGTTACTGGTTTTCATTGTTTGGTGTAATGGATTACAATAATTAACATTTATTAAAAATTATTATGAATTAAATTAATTAAGATTAAAACTTTTTTACTTTTTGTTTAAACGTATGTATGATGTATACTAGGGCTGGACGATGTGTTTAAAAAAATGATCGATAATCGACTTTGAAATCATCGCGATATCCGATAATATCAGGTGTGTTTGATTTCATGCAACGTTGCGCAGATGATCGGTGTACTGATGTCATACCCTGATGTCATACTGATCAATCTCCGGATACGGACCGGGAGGGTCTCTTGGACTCTTGGTCTGTCTGTGCAGAAAATCGACAACATATTCAACTGACGGAACAAAACAGCGTTTCTGCAATTCTGTCACTGTTACTCACTGCCTGGGCATATGAACATGAACGTTCACGCTAAAGCCTACATCGCATGATAATGTTATAACGCGTATTTTCCATTATTATCAATTGTTGTCTGGTATCTGTCAGTTGTAATCGACATCGATATAATTGCGTGACATCGGCGATATTCGATAACATCGTCACATCGCCCAGCCCTAATGTATAGTGTATACTTTTAGCAATTCAAAACAACATTAATTTAATTTAATTTTTCTATTAAGAAATGTTTCAATAAGCTAATTTAAATACAGTGCTGACAATGTAACACTTAATAAATTACTCTTTTATTTGAATGAATTAAATGTATTATGTAATAAATATTTTTTCGAAGTGACCAATACAGCTGTTTTTTAAAACTTTTTTGATGTGTTTGTCACTAATATGAAGTGCTATGTCATAAATGCATATGTGTGGTAACGTTTCTGATGTTTTTGTGTTTCAGAAGGCATTCATATCGAACGGGACAGGACATTGAGAACTGTGGCACATGCAGGGACTGCGCCTGTATCATATACAGGTAAGATGCTTTTATTTTACAATACATCCTTCTTAAAAGACTAGGAATGAATTGCTCAGGCGTAGCAGGTTAAACAGATGAATCAGCACTCTGAGCGTTAAAGAAGATTCAGGTGGATGTTCTGGAAGTTTTCTGAGATGTAATTGCTTGGGTTATGAAACGTCTCCCACTGCACACAGTCCACCGAAATTAATAACAACAGCACATCTCAACACTTTCTCATCTGTCCCGGGATAGAATGAAGAATGAAGGTGATATGAACAGAGACATGGAGAGTCACGCACATGCGTCATATATTGTTTGTTTAAATCTGGAGGGAGGACCTGAGTCACACGGACTGAAATATATCTGGATTAGCTGTGGAGGGACAAGCTGTTACAGTTTGGCAAGCTAATATTTTTCTCTGTTTTCGTAAATTCTCAGTTTAATATGAAGTATCGTTTAGTCAGATGTTTTTGAAGTGCATCAGTAGAAATAGTATAGACACTAGAATAAAAGTTGGTGAAATTGCTGAGCGAAGGGTTAAACGTAAGCTGGTAAACCTGTGAAGAACGTGCGATATATTTCACCATTATTTCAAAAACACAAAAAAATGAGTTATGTTTTGCATAAAGAAAGATTTGTTCGCAGTATGACATTATTTTTATGAATTATATCATATCATTGCAGAAATTTACCATGGTTTAATTGTAGATCTGCACTGGTACTAAAATTCCACCGATAGCCGATTATTTTAGAGTGATGTCTTCCGATAGCGTTAATATGGTGGTTATATTAACGGACATTAAAGGGGAAAATTC
The DNA here is from genome assembly GCA_006030095.1 of Triplophysa siluroides. Lineage (NCBI taxonomy): Eukaryota > Metazoa > Chordata > Actinopteri > Cypriniformes > Nemacheilidae > Triplophysa > Triplophysa siluroides. The sequence continues at coordinate 4,766,759 of VCII01000101.1, read as the reverse complement.
TGAGTTGTTCCAAATCTGTATAAATATCTTTGTTTTGATGAACACAGAGAAAGATATTTGGAAGAATGCTTATAACCAGACAGATTCTGCTTTCCCCCATTGTAGGAAAAAACAATGGTAGTCAAAAGTGCCCCAGAACTGTTTGCTGTCCTACATTCAAAATGTCTTCTTTTGTGTTCAACAAAACGAAAAAAAATTAGGAAAGTAATTTTCCTACTATTGGAGTCAATGGGGGACAAAATCTGTCTGGTTATAAGCATTCTTTCAAATATCGTTCTCTGTGTTCATCAGAACAAAGACATTTATACAGATTTGGAACAACTTAAAGGTGAGTAAATGATGACAGAATTTTCATTTTTTGGTGAAGTATCCCTTCATTACAGAAGAACCCAGATGCAGATGGGGATAAGAAAATACTTTTATTTATAATAGACAAAACAAAAACCCATGTGGGGGCAAAACAGAGGGAAACAGGAGGTAATAAACATACACTGGGCAGGAACAATAAACTATGACTAAACTGAACTACAAAGAAACTTGACAAACTAGACAGGATTCGACTTGACTAAGACTAGACTAAACTAAACAGTAGAGAGCAGGATGACGGAATGTCGTACATAGTTTAGCTAAGGTAACAAAACGAACCAGCACAAGACAGCAAACACAAGGTCATTAAATAGGGAACTAACAAGGGATAATAACACTAGGCAGGTGTGGGGAATGAAACACTGGTGGGAAGCTAAACGAGGAAACGAGGGGGCGGGGGAAAAGATGAGACCAGAGAGAGCGCATGACATGTCAAAACAAACAATGTCATGTCTCTCTCTACACTAAACACGTGGGTCTGTCACGATCCAGCCACTAGACTTGAAAATCATGACAAGAAGAGGCAGGATCATGACACAGAGCACAAATCCATTGCATTTTCCCATCCTCTTTTGTTGGACAGGATATATCGGCCCTGATCAACGGCCGTTTTTAAACTATCGATCGATACTGATTATTGGCCGATATATCGGTGCATCTTTGTTTAATTGTTGTAAAAATGTTTTTTTTTTGTCATATTGAAGACTATTTGTATAACCACAGTTTTACTACAAATACTATGGTAAAATATAGTTAATGGTTAATATAGTTATGGTTAATTTGTGGCTACCATGTTTTTACTTCAGTAACCATGTTTCTCCATGGTTAATTTTCATAAAGGTTTATGCAAAATATTTGAATGATCCTGTGATTAGGTTCAAACATATAAATTAATTAATTTAAACGTATTAATTAAAAGTGCTTTGCGTATGCATATGATTTTGAGGTGAAGTATTGTTGATGAAATGTTTGGCTTAAACGAATCTCTGCATATCTAGGAATATGTTGAGATATTGTTAAGATCTCTTCAGAGGAGTGAGAAAAATCTGAGGAGCTGTAGACAAATACATGATATTACTTCATCTTACATTAGGAGACAAATGTTACTCTGTATTTCGGTCTCTGGTCATTTTGGGTTTTGTCCTCTCATGTTATGCACGACAGCCGAAGCACATATGCTAGACTTCTGAGGACGTCTGATCTGAGATCAGTCAGTTAACAGGACAGGAACGATCTGCGTTCATCACAATGATTCTGGCAGTCCAGAACTGCAGACGGCTGTGAGACAGGGATCTGTGTCTGTTAGCTACAAATATCAGAAGCATAGAAACAGATGAGCTATAGAGATACAGACAGGTTGCCAGGTCCCCGCTGAGATCCGAGGAACAGAGAGAGAGAGAGGTACAAAAAAGAACACGTCCAAGTCTGAATACCTCTCCATCTGTGGGTGAGAGTGTCTCCAAGCTGTGCTTTAAGAGAACTGTGAGCGAGTCAGGGATGCAGGTATAGGTGTAAGAAGACATATTACAGATGACATGTTTCTCCTTGTAAATAATAATGCTGTGCGTGATTGTTGTGGTTATTCTGTCGGTTAAGATCTTTGTCAGGTCCGGTTGGGTTTTCATAGAAGAATGCAGAAAGTCTTCTGAGCTGTAAACAAGTAATTTTTTCTTTCGGTGATGCTTTCAGTATGACTGATGGTGAGAATCAGAAGAGAAAGAGTGAGAAACAAGAGCGGTGTGATACGGTTAATAGAAGGTGTAGTGTGTGAATGTGAGAAAGAAGCAGGAATGTCCTGTACCAGCAGGAAATTGAATCATAATGATGTCTTTTCATGTTTGTGTCCTCAGTGACCTGAAGCAGATGATGAAAATGTTTTGCCGTCGGATAAAAGCTTTGAGTACATTGTACTTTCTCAGTCTCCTAATGCCAGACACGTTTCAAAAATTTAGGAGGCTGTTTCTCTGAAGAATTTGTGTAAGATGTCGGTCTGTGATGGGACGAAGAACACATAGATATGTGTCATGAACTACAGAGGAAGACAAGGCAGGAGAACCCAATTGCAAGGCACAAGACAGGAAGTGAAGGGGTTAACAGGGGTATTTATTAAATACAAAACAAGAGAAAAAGGCAAAACAAAAACCCACGAGGGGGAAAACAAGACAGGATAAACAATAATACTTACAAGGACACTGACTAACTAAAACTAAGAAAACAAACAGGTAAACAACGCTACACTACACTACACTACACTACACTACACTACACTACACTACACTACACTACACTACACTACACTACACTACACTACACTACACTTACTTACTTACTTACTTACTTACTTACTTACTTACTTTGACAAGGGGAGACTCAAAGACAGGATAAAGCACAACAGCTACAAGCACGACGACAGTTACAAGGACTTTCATACAATGAACGAGCACAGGACAATGAACACGAGGATGTTTTAAGGGGTGACAAACACAGGATCATAACGAGGAACAGGTGCTGGGGATTAAGCACTAAGGAGAGGCTGACGAGGAACGAGATGGCGGGAACAATGACGCAGACCGGAGAGAGAGAGAGAGTATGGCCAAATGGGTGCCAACATAGTCTCTCTCCCACCACATAACTAAAGGCTATGCCATGGCTCCACAGAAAACCAAGAATAAAACATGACATGATAGTGGAACCATGACAGATATGTATACGTAGATGCCACATTCGACCATTTTAGACTTGTCAACATGTCTGCCATTTTTTCCCCATTTTCCAATATGGCGGATGACTTATGATTCTTTCATTATTAATTGATTTGATAATTTTTCATTGTTTTTTTGTAGTTTTATAAAGATTTTTAACGTCTATTTTATATTGGTAGTTTTCATGTTAATTTTTGTTTCATTTTTAGCAGTCTTGTTCATGTGTGTATTTTTTTATTTCAGTTTTAGATTAGTTTAGTTTTTATTTAATTTCAGTTAGTAATTTTGGTCCCTCAATTTAAACTCATTACATTCGCGCTGAGGCAAATTCGATTTTTTTTTTTTTGTGTAAGTTTTTTAAATTTTTTGGCCAACATTTTATTTTATTCCAATTAAAATAAGTATTTTAATAGTTTTAGTAAACTATAATAACTTTGATGGAAAGAGCCGCTATTATATACAACTGGTATATATGAACATCTATGAACTATAAGATTAGCCTTTTAACAGAAGATAAAGGCAGTAAAGTGGGTTGCAAAATAAAAATATTTTTGTATTGTATTGGGGTTGCTGACACAGGCTTGAATGGTCATATGCACTTTGGCACAACTGCAACTCTAGTGTAAAGTGTACAATCTTTTGTTCTACTTTCTTTTATATTCTGTCATTTTCTAACACCCATTTTTCCTGTTTGAAGCGAGTGAACGCATAGACTTCATTTATTTAAACCTCACTGTGTTCCCGGAGCTGCTGCATTGCTCCAATTCATCTGCGGAGGGGACGGGGTAAAAAAAAACATACGCTTCTCCATTTAGGAGTCTATAGGAGTCTCTGTGAGCCCCTGGGGTCTAAAATACAGCAGCCTAATCAGATTCCAGAGAGGACAGAGCAGAGAATTGAACCTGTTCCTACCTCTCATTGTCCAAAGCCTCAGGGAGAAGGATCTGTATTAGGAAGCCGGAGCTGCGGGAGGGTTTGACAGACTACCTCATTTCAGCCAAGCTCCGCTCGCGGCCGGACGCGACATTCTTTTCCCCGTTCATCCGCAGTGCTTCATGTGTTGAATCAGAAATGTGTCATTTATCTATAGTAGCCCCCGATAGGCTAGTGACTTAAATGGACATTGAATAACACTGCTGAGGGAGAATTTGCAAGAAGAGAAGCTATTCTGTTCCCTCGCCTTTTAGATTTACTCTCAAAATCTTGTTTTTTATAGATGACTTTAAAAGTCTCATGTATCTTGTTATCTGTTCAAATACTTACGAATTCCAGGTGGATTATTTACATAAGTCAATGTTTGTTGAGAAACAAATAGACATGCCAGAAGCTTTAAAAGGCTATGTATTTTTTGTTTTATTCACATTTTGTAACGCAATTCTTTAGCAGTTTTCACGTTTTCACTTTAATAAGTCTCGACCCTTGGGTTGCCGTTCTTGTCTTATCTGCTGCTCATGGGAATTCGTAACTACTTTACAATGTGGCTTATTCGTATGAATATTTAAAATTTGATTCGTACACAGCGGCAGTGACGTTAGGTTTCTCTCTCTTTCAATCTTACATTTTTAGTGTAAAGATACTTCATTGGTATATTAATGAATTAAACACAATATCAGAATAACAACAAACAAAGAGGTGCTATTAAAATGTCTCTCTCTCATCACTCTCTCTCTCTCCACGCATGAGTCAGCGGTGCATGTGTGATGTTTGCTGCTGCAGGGCAGAGATGTGCTCGAGTCTCACAGCACAGGAAGCAGAAAGCGCGCCGGTGAATCTCAAATGACTGCGCCGCTCTCTCGCTCCGTCTCTCTCCTGACGGGGAAATATTCATCTGCATCAAATATTCAAGAGCTAGTAAAAGTTTTAAACAAGCGATAATAAAGGTGGGTAGGGGAGCGGACGGTGAGCGTGTGTTAGCAAACCCTATTCGACCTATTGACCTGATGAGGTCACGGTGTGCCGCTTACTAACTAGAATACAACCTCGACTGGTGACATACAGAATTATAAAACAGACGAAGTATAATCTGGATAAAACACTGTTTGTAAAGAAGGTTTAGATTGGAGAATTGGATTTTATTTTGAATTGATTTGTGTGTGAGGGCTCGACTCGTGAATCTCACATCATTAAACCTGCTGTGTTTACTGGAATCATTGACTAATGGTCTGAAGACAAGCTCTTGATTTATAATAATACCCAGACAACAGACATAATAAGTAATTTCTGATATAGTTTAGTTAATTATTTCACAATAATTTACAACAAGGTTGCATTATATTAGATAACTGCAATCCTTCGACAGCACTTTTAAATCTTTGTTCATGTTTATTTAAAGCCCCACTGCAATGCCTTGGAACGCGCAGCATTATTTGATGCGTTTACGTAATTTAAACAGAAAAATGCAGAGAGCGCAAGACCGAGTGGCCCCTCCCCCTTTTAAAATAACCAATAGCGTTTTGTTTATGGCACAGTCAGCCCAGAGCCATTAGGCTTGTTCGACTTAATGCAGTGCCCCAAGATCCGACAGGCGGATGGCATCAAAGTTCCATGAGAGAGATACGGAAAAACATAAACATTTTGCTTTCGAATCGCTCTCGCGGTACATTTACATTTATGCATTTGGCAGACGCTTTTATCCAAAGCGACTTACATTGCTTTATCCTATACATTTTACATAGGTATTTGCAATCCCCTGGGATCGAACCCACAACCTTGCATTGTTAACGCAATGCTCTTAACACTGAGCTACAGGAAAGCTCAGTACTTTGATGTCATCCACCTGTAGGACTTGCATCGCCGCATCAAGTCGAACAAGCCTGTTAGCTGTGTCCCAATTCGAAGGCTCGACCTTCTAAGATCGCAAACTTAAAAACGAGGTCTCGGGTCTTCAAAGCACGCAGCCCCTGAAGTCCACGAAGCGAACCGAAATGAGACGGTTTAGCCCTATGCAGGATTTCTAAGTTACGTCACCTGCTGCTCCAGCAGCGTGACACAGCAGAGACAATTCTGACTTTTTTTTAAAAGACACGGAACCTAAAAGTGTTTATTTTATTTTAGAGAATATTATGCGTTTATGTAGATTAAAACAGCCCAACAGTATATATAATTAACCAGCCTTAGAAATGTACATATGTACAACACAATAATGGATTAATATGAATGAACAACATCATGTATAATATAAAAACACAGACAGGAACAGTTTTCTGCAGATTACATACTTTTATTTAACTAAAGTTTAGAGTTTGTATTTAAAGAGGTCATATGACACGCCTAAAACGTATATTATCGTTTGTTTTAGATGTAATGGAATGTGTATACACGATTTAAGGTTCAAAAACACTGTATTTTCCACATACCTTGCATGTTTGTATCTCCTCTTTGCCCCGCCTCTCTGAAACGTGCAGATTTTTTTAAAAAGCTCATCGCTCTGAAAAGCGAGGTGTGCTATGATTGGCCAGTTAACCAGTGCATAGTGATTGGTTGAATACTGCAAGCGTGTGACGGAAATGTAATGCCTCTTACCATATTTGGAACATCAGGTTCCAAAGCAATTGTACTGACAGGTACGCCCACCTTACTTGTGTATACATTTGGGCGGTCTTAGTCAAATCATACCACGAACTGACGTAGATTTGTGGGGGTGTGGTTACACGAGGCGTTTCAGGCAGGTCTGGGTGAGCATTCGCTTTTAGATAGACACTTAGTTTTTGAAATTTTACATATCTAATATATGCATGGCAACTTATAACACACCAAAGACACAGAAAAACACGTATTCACACCATATGACCTCTTTAACAATATGCAGCCATTACAGGCATGCAATGAATCTTGGGATAGCCGAGGCCCAATGAGGCCCAATTTTTCCTTCAAAAAAATGTGAAGCCGCCTTTGAAATGGGACTGCCTTACATGCCTTCAGTCGCGCTTCTGGGACTCAATCGGTCTTGAAATGCAGTTCGCAGCCCCCGAATTGGACACAGCCATTGAGAGAGAGAGTCGCGTCAACTCTGTTGACTTCAATGGAACAGTTTTCCATTTTCCAAATGGCATTTATGTGCCCTTGAAGGGCCCTTTGTAACGCCATTTGTAGGGGCGTTCCAAACGAAAGTGAACACCTGAATCCCTTCGTGAAGGGCCATTTAAGAAGTCTGTTAGCGAAGGGTACATGCCATGGTCATTGTTCACTTCCAAATATTTTCCAAATATGTGTTCATCAGAAAAAGGGGATAGAATATACAGTTTGTACTGCATAAATATCATTATGTTTATAGAAAGTGCAAACGTGTGTGAGAGAGAGAGAGAAAAAAAAGTGTTCTGAGTGTTCTCAGAAAGGCGAGGGTGTGAATATAAGAGCACATGAGGTGAGATTCAAGCTTTAATCTCAGATGTCTCGCACTTCCCAAAAAGTGAACAATTAAAATTCCCCCTTGGAGAGAGAAAGTGCGCAGAGATTGCATCAGGTTTTGTGGCGGTGTGCCCGAGTTGACAGATTTCTGCAGCTAACCTTAGCCGTACGGTAGATCTGTGCTTCTGAGCAATGATATCATTTCGTCCAGAGTTAGTTTAGAAAACATGCATTCAAACGTGTTTAAGTAGTGCACAATTGCAGTATGCAATGTTACTGTGTGTGAATGTAAGCAGTCTGCCAAGTTGTAAAGCCGAAAGTGAACGAATAACAAATATTGGCTTGAGAAAAAAGGAGTCGACTCTGAATCACGCAAACGAGTCGTCTGTCGTTCTAATTTCGGTTCCAGGATGCAGCGATGAACAAGTTGCAAGTTGAACCAATTTAACTTATTTTTATGTTCACGTTGATAAATCCATTATAGTTTGCTGTAAACGAAACAGCTCTTAAAGGGACAGCAGCATTATAAATATATCTGTTTTAATGCTCATCAAACAACAAAAAAACGAAGACAAAACACAGTCGCTGCTCCTGACTGATCAACTTTAATAACTTTAATATGGTTTGATCTATATTTAATTTTTTACTGGACTATGAAGTGTTATTTCACATTTGACTTCAGTTTCTGTACCTGATAACCACAGTAAGAGCAACCTGAAACACCTAAAATACACTGTTAATTTAATTTGTGTGTTTGCATTATTACATTTATTTATGCTATTGCTCATAATTTGATAATTTGATCTAATTTTATTACTTATTGGTTGACTTTTATTATTAGAGTTAGGCTAATAGTAAAAAAAACACTAATAACTAGACATTATTATTTATTTATTACTTTTTGTGGTGGCAAGTAAAAATTTTGACAGTGCCAGTAAAAATTTAGAAATTAATGTATGCACAGTAATCGTCGTAATCGTCCAACCGTGATTATTCCTCAGACTATAATCGTACCAACAAAATCTATAATCTTTGCATCCATTGTTCCAGGTCAGATTTGCATTGTGTAATGCCTGCCTACGTTCCATTTGCGACACTGCACGCGGTAGACCAATCACAGCAGAGTAGACCATGTGACCAATCAGATCAGAGAAGGCTGACAGAAAGGAGGGGATTAGACAGATAAATCGCTGAACGAATCATTTGAGAGTCAGTCAAGAAGTAAGGTAATAATAACTGCCTATTATTAGAAAATGAAAGTGTTTTTACACCTTGTACGTAAACTTGTTGTTGGACAATCCATCAACCAAAAATCACCTTAAATAGGACCTTAAAAATCACAAAATATTTACTCTTTAACTTCACTAACCTGTTATTATATTTTAGTGCCGCTATAACTAAAGAAATCTGACGGTCAAGTTTTGCACATACGTTTGTATGTCCTGATCTTTTACGGATCCGTCTACTCAGCGCTTTTGTCTCCAAACCAATGCGATTGAATCTGATTAGTCGGTCTGACCCTTTCTATCCAGACGCTGAAAGATGTTTGCGTGTGCCAATGTGGAGGACAGGAGTGTAACACACAGAGGTCACTGATGTTCGTGTCTGGATCATTCTGAAATTCCTCCTTCTGACGGAGGGAAACAGCACTGAAAGACGAGAGAGAAATAGAGAAAATCCTCCGCACGTTAGCCTTCACCCGAGGAAAGAAGCATCACGGCGTAGCTGAGAGACTGTTAAGGGGAGACAGAAAGCGAGAGAAGAGACTATACATATGGGAATGGTGGACGAATATATATTTAGGGCCAAACATGAATGTCGTTGCTGGCTATTACTTTTTGAAGATGCTTTTCAATTTCATTTGGAATAACACGCACCGGTGATTTGTGCACTGTGCTTTCAAGAAAATAAACAGGGTGGGTTTGACTTCACTTTGTGTTAAAGCACAACATTGCATTTGCTCTTCATTTAATCTCATTTCTCCCTCTCTGTTTACAGTTAAAACGTTATAAGAACACATGTAGATGTTTAACCTTCAATCGTTCAGACCGAGCTGAAAAACACGAGGGAGAGGTTAATGAGTCACTTTGGATGCGTTTTAAACTCGACTCTGTGATGCAAATTGTGCGTTCTGTACTTTAATTACTCACCAGAGAGATGTTATTAACTTTGACTAATGGACAAACTATCTCAATGTGTGCATGTGTGTGATTTAAAACTACTTACAGTACTGCCTCAAGCCGTATATTGGATTAAGCTAGATATTGAACCACTCTTCCAGCTGAGGGCCAGTGCAACATACGACAGGCCTCAGGGTCCAGTCGATAGATTGATAAAAGGGCATTGAGCTGTGCTGTCTGAATGTCTGGTCTGAATCAGTGCAGTCTTGAATCAGTGAATAAGTGCAGTTTGAATCTGTGGGGTTCGGATCAGTGAATCAGTGTAGTCTGGATCAGTACGTTTTGTATTAGTGAATCAGTGCTGTTTGGATCAGTGAATCAGTGTGGTCTGAACCATTGCAGTCTTAATCAATGAATCAGTTTGGTCTGGATCAGTGTCTTGAATCAGTGAATCATTGTGGTCTGGATCACTGTTGTCTGAATCAGTGAATCATTGGATCACTGTTGTTCTGGATCACTGTTGTCTGAATCAGTGAATCAATGTGGTTTGGATCACTGTAGTCTGAATCAGCGAATTAGTGTGGTCTGAATCAGTGAATCAATGTGGTTTGGATCACTGTAGCCTGAATCAGTGATTCAATGTGGTCTGTATCACTTTAGTCCGAATCAGTGAATCGGTGTGGTTTGGATCAGCACTTTTTTAAATCAGTGAATCAGTGTGGTCTCAATCACTGTAGTCTGAATCAGTAAATCAATGTGGTCTGAATCACTGTAATCTGAATCAGAGAATCTATTGGGTCTGGATCACTGTTGTCCGAATCAGTGAATCAATGTGGTCTGTATCACTTTAGTCCGAATCAGTGAATCAATGTGGTTTGGATCACTGTACTCTGAATCAGTGAATCAATGTGGTCTTTATCACTATAGTCTGAATCGGTGAATCAATGTGGCGTTTTCAGTTCTGACACTTACAGGATGTTTGCTTGAATACGATTCCTTCTTATATAACAAAAGCTCGGGTTAAAATGAATAATTCTTAATTCATCGCCCCTTTATACTATAATAACATATTACTTGTAACATAAACTTTTATGTAGCAATAGTTTTTGTTCTTTTTTTTTGTATTGTATATTATCTGTTTATCAATATCAGCACAGCCCTTATAAAGAGACACAAGCTAATTCTCTCCTTGCACATGCACAGAAACACATTAAACATCATTCCATCTTCCTCCGCTTCAGAATGACAAATGGAGAGTCATGTGGAGTTTTTTTTGTGCCAGCGGGACACGTGGATTAACCGCCATGTGACACAGCAATTAGGAGTCGTGTTGAAGCAGTGATTGATCAAGCCTCATTTCTACGTCGCCGTTCATGAGGCAATCTCACAAACATCCATCTCCCAACACTTCATCTCTATCGCTGTATTCTTCCGGTAAATGTTTACGCAATGAGAAGCCTTTGATGTCTTGCAAGTTGCTTTCAGAATCAGAACACCTTTCTGCTCTTTGACAGACAGACGGCCTCTTGGATCTGCGGCTTGTGTGTGGACGCACAAAAGAGGTCTATATTGAGACGAGAGCTGCAACCTTGCCGATAAGGTTTTTTGCAACTTTCGGGCGTCTGGTGAAAAGAGAGGCCGATAAAGAGAGGGAAAAGCTTCAAAAACCACTGGCGAAGCTTTTTTGGCGCTCTGAAGCAGAGAGAATCACTAATCATTTCTACGGAGCCTGGAGTCAGCAGCATTATTCCCTCCCTCAGTATCTCTTTCAGTCCTGAGACGCTGCTGTAGCTTCTGATATCACTGACAAACATCACCATTCAACACATAATGTTCATTGATGATGAACCAATGTGCCGTCTGTGATGGAAATGCTACATGTCTTGATATAAGGATATGGCTGGCACACTGAAGATACTGTAAAATATATTATATATACTGTATCATACAGCCTCATAAAAAATTCTAATCCAGTCCAGTGTCTGATGAATTTCAACAAAATCAAACCTCAGGAGTGACAAAGTCATCCAACAGCAATGTGAACGACTGACAGCATGACAAGACACATGAAAACTATGATAACAATCCAGGTTATCACATAAAAAAATCTATTTTGAACTTTTCCCAAGTAAAAATAGGACTGTGGTCATTTTATGAATGAAAGCCAACATTCTGATATTAGTACTGCAACTGATGTCTCTATTTAATTGAGAATCTTTTCTTTATTTTAACATTAATTATAGCCATTGAACAGTATAATTGAGAGCTATCGTGTCTAACAGGTAGAACATATACAGAAATTGAAGGAAGTTCTCAAACACTTTACAGTCTTTAATGCTAAATTCTAAATTAAATACAGAATTAAAGCTTCAAAACACATTGAATTCCTCTTTTCTTTTGTTCTTTGATTAACATTAGTGACAGGATTTACGATTTACGAGGATTTAAGAACGCGGCCCCTTTAAGAGCTGCCGCTCTACGCATATCTGACGCCCTTTCCCATTTTCACAACTCTTCGCATTCATTTAAGATTTTCTTTAACACTAGACAAAGCAGCTTTCTGGCTTGATCTTTTGTGTTTTTGTTCATTCAAGCATGAAAGAGAACTTATTACTTATGCTGCACTGTCTGGCAGAGATTCACTGACGCAGCCTTTAGCCCGTGACTGTATACACCAGACAGGATCGCTGTCGCGTTGTGCCGCGTCCCACAGCTAGAAGCTGTCTATCTATACCGAACGCATCAAAGCAGCTGTTTCAAATCACGCTTAAGACAAAGGATGACAAACAAACGGATGCTGCGTTAATTTCGTTAAATATTTTTAACGCGTTAATCTGAAAAAAATTCAACGCATGCGTTAACGTTCACAGCCCTATCTAAAAGTGAATATGTACTTGTTTACTTTGCAGTATTTGAGGATTAAAAACAAACAGAGCATCTTTTCTGTTCATTTACTGCAAAGAAGCAATATTTTTATTTCAAATTTGGGAGAAATATTGTTAGTGATTCAAAGAATGAAACAAAAATCATTATTTTGCCTAAACGCATTGCTATCAATGGTCATTTTAAATTCAGTAAAACAGATTTTGAAATGGTCTCTTAATTTTTCCACCGCTGTATACAGTATGTCTATATCTAAATACCATGATTTCACTATTGTAACCATTGTTTTTTATTTATTTATAGTAGAACCACATTAATGTAACTACAAAAGAACCATGGTTTTACTATAGTTACCATAGTTTAATGCAGTGGTCTGTGGTTCTAGTTTTCATTCATGTGAATCATTGTTATTTTGCTTTTTGTTATTCATTTAAGTTTGTTGTTTTAAATTAATAGTACCTTTTTCTTAGTGATTTAACAGATTTATGCTGACTTATTTGTAAGCTGCTTTGAATAAAAGCATCTGCCAAATGAATACATTTTTATGCCGTATTTTAAAGTACATGAATACATTTTTACAGCTTTATTACTTTAAAAGCCAAGTAATGCCAAACATTGCATGAGAAACAAAACATGAACACCTTACAAGAGTTAACTATGATATTTGTAGTAAAACTATGATTTATGCAAATAATCAATCTTTTACAGTAAAACCATGGTTCATTTTGCCCCAAGGGATCAGAAACCACAGTAAACCAGAAGAAACCGGTGAGCATTAAAACTGAAATGATAAATGCGTTCGGACCCACGGTGCAGTATTTAAGCATTTAGGCTGCACCGATCTATTTCTCTTAAACCCGTGGTTAGGGAAAACACCTTTGCTCGGTAGAATAAGAGAGAATAAACATCACATTTTTGCCGTTTCGCTATATTCCACCCGCAGGACTCCAAGAGTAATGACTTTGTACGTGCCACGAGGTGAAATATCCCTCAGCTTGCAACCCAATAAAATGTGAAAGTAAATTACAACGTTTCACGAGCCTGTAGACATTCTGCACCGTTTTGGAACAATCTTTGCATCTCAGCTTCAGTTTTATTTGCTGTGGAGAGCCAATGTTTTTTTCGACTCGATTCGGGTGGGCTGAGAATAAACCGAGTCTCAGGATGAGTCTGACTGAATGGTCAATGAGCAGTCAATCCCTGCGGAGATCGATGGCTTGTGCCGAGGCCAACGGAGAAGAAGGACACTTAGAGACAATTAGTTTGAGGTGAAGTAAACACAGTTGGACTGATGGCTCAATTCAGAGGATGGAAGAGAAGTAAACAGTGATTGGACGATGTTCCTGGACTAAATCACCTCCTACGCTTGTGCGGATTATAGGTTATCGAGGAATCAATGTCACAAATTGAACATGATGACACAACCTACAAGCCTTTTGTCAGTCGTCACTTTTGTTTGTGAGGTTGTCATGTTAGCGTGTCCAGAATGTCAAGTTTACATTTCTAAAATGTCAACTAAACAAGTCTTCCTGGAAAATTGCCTCCTTATCCAAAGTGACTTACACTGCATTCAAGCTCTTTATTTTTTATGTGTGTGTTCCCTGAGTATTGAATCCATGTGCTTTGTGTTGCTAGCGCAATGTTCCAGTTGAGTTACATGAATTATTGAGGTTGCAATTATACAAGATTTTGTTAATGTAACATTAGTCACAGACAAAGGTCATGTTTATCTTTATCACTTTGCAAGTTACAAGTTTACAACATAATATTGTCCATTTTGTCAGTGCTTTTACTTCAACTTATCAAAATAATGTACAATTTTATTATATTTTCACAAGTTATTAACTCACCACTTGGCAAAATAAAAAATAGTAACTTTAAATTACTAAGTGAACTACTGACCTGTGAATCCAATTTGGTACTTAAAAACTAGCAGTAAGGCAGCAAAAGTTTGTCCAGTAAATTGTGCCCCAAAACAAAAACCTGTAAAAAGATTTACAGCGTACAAAGACGTGTACAAAAAATCTGTTGTGAAAATGATGAATGACCACAGATATTAAGACTGAATCTCTCAATCTCTATTTTGCTTCTCTATCACCATCTCAATTGGAAAGATTAAATTGCGGGTTACTTTATGTGCTTATCTTAATGTGGGTTTCTGTAAAATGACGACAGAATTGGCATTTCCCATAGACTCGTACCTGACAGCTCAACATATGAACCATAATTATAATCTTACTTTATAAATCTGTATGAGGTAAGACAGTTTCAACACTGATTTTAATGTATTTCCTTAATAACTGTTTTTTCTTTATCTTCATCCAGCAAGTCACAGATTTTAGCTTTCATGTGCTTCCGTCATGATTGTTTTAATGCACACACCAACTAGATAAGAAAAATTGTGTTGACGTTCATTAGGATCTCATTTTTTCAATGACATGATGGCAAGATTTGTCTTATTTGTGAAATTTCAGTTTTTGTGTTTGTGCTATATCATCCTTACTCTTGAGTAGAGAATCTGCACGTTGCGACTTGAGGCTGGATTGTGATGTCAGGAGAACTGGGGCTTTATATAGTAAACTGCCCACTGCACTGTCAACACCTTGTGGTCACCAGACACACAATGATTTATTTATAGCCCACCGTGAACAGTAAACCTGCACTGGAGAATGTTAACATTGAAACAATGACACACTGTACCTTTAAATGAAGATGAATTTGTGGATAAAAATGACTTTGTTTTTATAGTTGTATCTGTGAGCAAAACCTACACTGTAAAAAACAGTAATTTTACAGTTTTTTTTTTACAGTTTCTTATGTACATTTTGAAAAACAGTCAAACATACAGAAAAGACAACACATTTACAAGAAAAATGGGGGAAATGTTTAATATTTATCCTTGTATCATATAATTTTACAGTAAAAAATATTTTACGGTATATTTCTGTTTTTATACGGAATTTTTTTTACAGTATACCGATGCTGTAAGGACTGTTACTCTTACTCTGGAGATATTTTACATCCTACTGTTCATTTTAATAATAATAATAATAAGTCATTATTATTAATTGTCTCCTTACTACACCACGATTTACCACGGTAAGCTTATCACAATGATGAAGTTACAAGCTGTAGGGTCGTTCTGTATTTGCTGGAAATGTTAGTTCGATGGCATTTGACTTCAACACACGTAAAGAAAAGGACATAAAATAAGCTGCATTTGATGTTTCAAACACATGCGACAATAAAGAGATACAAAACATTCAGATTTTAAACTGTGACCTTTAGCTCTCTGGTGCATGAAAGAACTGCATTGCTATGCCTGGCCTGGTCTCTTTCACCAGCGTCCCTGCATTATTAACTGGTTTAAAATCTGACGCGCATGCTCGCTCATGCGTTCCATCTAACGTGACATCATTATCTCAATATCAAACAATATCGTCCTCATCAGAAATAGATTCAATTGGCAGTCGACACCCATCTGGCGCTGATAGCACAATGTGATGGAAACAGATAATAGGCGGGTAGGTGTGCAGCTCTTCGGGGTGATGGATGTAATGAGATGATGTGTGTGAAGGTGAAGGCCAGGCAATGCTGAAATTTCAGTGAACTGATGTGCTTCTGTGTGTGTTTTCAGCTCTCGGTTTAAGCGCTGTAGGCATATTAAAGAGCTTTGCTGAGTAGGACGGATGCAAGAGTAAAATCTGCTCCTCTGTTCTTTGTTCTCTGGTCGCTGTGACCCTCTTTATACAAGAGCAAACTCCCAGGGACATAAATATACTGTACCGTACAGAAAGAAGAAAACGGTTTAATAAAACCAGGAGAAATCCCAGAGGACAATTTTATTGCTCTTTTGTAGTGCGAGAGACTTAATGTACTGCTTAGTTATGTGTCATTTAAACTCCCCGGGAGAAATAAAAATAGACACAAATGAGACTATCAGCGACGACTATGTAACGATTCACTCAGCTCGCGATGCAATTCACGATACTGATCTCACGATACGATTTATTAACTTTTTATTTTTACAAAACGAGTTGAGACGAATTAGAAATGAAAAAGTGTCCTTTTATTATTTCTCAAATGCTGCACATTTCTAAGTAAAATTTCAATATATTTTATGTCAAATAACAAAACTAAATGCAAATCTAAAACAAATTCCAAATTAAAGAAACATTTATAATACAAAAGTCTCTTGGCACGCTGAAGACTAATACATTCTTTTTGACTGTTTTGCGTTAAACACAGTTTGCGGTAAACACAGCAGCCTTCTGTTCGAAACATGTATTGCCATTCAAATAACATCTCAACCGGCTTGAATCGTCACATGTTATAATCGATTTTCTACCGGCTCACAGTGAATCGTTACATCCCTAGCGACGACGACGGAAGAGAAAATGGAGCTATGAAATAAATGTGAATGCAGGTGCTTCTGAAAGATGTGTGAATGTTCACATAGAATCTCAAAACGACATCTCCGAGAATCTTTCATACGAGATGGGAGAAAAATCAGATTCAAGCTAATTTGTTATTTGTTTAACATGATCGAGTTTTAACATTCTAATGTGGAAAATGTTATTGCTCCGAGGTTTCTCTTTCAGAGCTCAGGAGACATAATAGAGATCTCAGCTAGCTGTGTTTCATTTAAGTCTCGACTCAGTCTGCACATCTTTCTCCCAAAATTGCTTAGGAGAAATAAAAACAGAACCGTACTTGTTGAAACACATGTAGGATATGAATGTAATGAATGTAGATTGTAGAGGTAAAATTCGATCAGAAATGTTTGAGTTCATATTGAGATCTTCAATAACATTTACTTTTGTTAGCAGAATTGACAAATCTGAGCTCAGTTTGATACATTGTTGACATCTCTTCTGAAACTCTAATGACAGAGACATTTGTGAGATTTCTGACTCTTTTCCTCAGGAGAAATATCTGAGACACAGATAAGACTTCAGCAAGCGTCCATTTGCTCTCCATTTATCTCATTCATGTCTGGGAGAAATCATTGAGAAATTACATTCTGCAGATCTCATCTGGGTTTTTCTTTATTATGTTTGGAGTGTAAGCTATACAAAAGTCATCAAAATATTACTTGGCAAGAACATGACACATTTTACATACAATTATTGATGAAGTGTATAATCATCTCTGATAGATGATTGCCATATGCTGTACATCCAGTGAGTTCCCTCTCTCTTCATAAAGGGTCAAAACAGAGAAAGAGAGAGAGCGAGAGAAAGGAGAGGATAGTGAATGTAGAAACTGCTGAGCGTGTACACCAGCCAAGAAATCTGAGCGTTCCAAATTAGCCGAGGTATAATGTCATAAAACAAGCCTGACCGTTCCTCCTCACCCGCTCAATTTAGCAACATATTCAGTTTTTATTGCAGGTCTTTGCTGGGGCCGCAAGAACCAGAGTTTTACACCCACATATTATATGCTTGTGAGTTATGCACATTATATGGTTTAAAAAACACAAGCTGAATTTAATACTAAGGTTGTTACATTCATTTACAATACATACCCATCACTTCTCTGATGGGCCGTCACGACTCTTTCCAGCTGTGCCCTCTAAAACACTGTCTGTAACAGAAGACTACGGATAGTTTTGATCTTTCTAACTTAAGGTCCCAGCGAAGCGAAAGTAGATGCTCATGTACAGTATGTTTATTTCCCACCTTTAAGAATTTGAGGAAACTCATCAGAGCTATAGATTACCATAATTGTAACTGTGGGGATTATGTTGCAAACGAAACAGTCTAAAATAAATGAAACAAAACTATGTTATATATTTTAGCATCTTCTTTTACTAGAATTTGCAAAACTGTTCTCTTGGCATTTCTCTTGGTTCTCTTGGCAAACTGTTCTCTCATTCAGTTTCGTGAGGTCTAGATTTTTAAAGAATCCTAGTCTATTGAAGGCAACCTTCTTGACATGGCGTGCCGCACATTTTTTTTCTTGGTAATCACTGTGTTCAACAAATTTATCTCAATATAATTATCCTCTATATGTAATCTGCTTACCGTAACATCAGAATAATTTTTAAAGAACAGTTCTATTTTTGAGTGAAATGCATAATGCATTGAATAGGACTATAAGAAATGGTGATCAAAGAATTGTTTTACCAATTTGTTTGATAACAGTTGTATTATCATAACTAAGATGAGTCAATGTTGTGGAAGTATTTTTTGTGATGCGAATAATGTAGTTAACTAATGTTAACAAATAAAACCTTATTTCCTGTTTTCTGTGAAGGAACACCATGCGGTGTCTGGTGGTGGCGCTCCGCTACACTCTGCTCAAAACCCTGCCGCGCCACACACAAAAATACACATAATTTGTCAAAATCATCTTTTTGGTACAAATAAACTTCATCATAGAGACTGCACGATATATTTATCTGCTTGGGAATAACGGGAACAAACAGTGCATTAGCATAAAAAGTCTTATTTGTTACTCAATTCTACCACATTAATAGCAGACACAGAACAACAGTAACCGATTTACCAACGTGATATAGAGCCTATTGATTAAATAACGTTCAAACACCACATATTGTTTAATAAAATGAACGTAAAAAAAAAGTTCAAATTGGTCCAACTTGCATCATGAGTTAACTTTGAACTTGAGCTCACACATACAGAATGTACGTGTCCGGTGTGCGATACCTGTGCTGTGACCATTGGGTCTCATGTGCGACCCTCTTTACAGTATATTTGAAGGCTAATACTGTGACAAAATAGAAAATTAGAGTTCTAATTAGAGTTCTAATGCGTTCTATTGTCTCTTGTCGCGCCGCATTCGGTGTAGACATAGTGTAATAATATTATCAAGCACATACCTGTTGTTCTTTAAATTCTTGAATGGGTCGGGATGCTTTGCCAAGGTCTTGGTCTGGGTGTCTGAAACATCTTTCACAGGCAGATTTTGTGGTGCCGCATCGCGCCTCTTTTCTCAGTGATCTTCTCGTATTACGTTTTAACGTAAGGTTGGTAAATAGCATAGAACAGAGTGCATACAGACCTAACTCTTTAAAAGACTGTGCAGCACTATTTCCTCGATCAGCACCTGACTGTGTGCCAACTGCATAAGCGCTCACACCTGACATGACAACTATAACAAAACTTGATTGTAAGGATTAATATGTAGTTTGTCGAAGGAACCCGAAATTTGCTTAAACATTTTTGTAAACTAATCAAATAGTATTAATTTAGGTGGTATGTGCTTGCCGTGACATTGATTTCCTTTCAGCGTGCCAATAGTGGCACTCGTGCCTTACACCGTGTCTACACCGGACAAAAGACATTAGAAACGCATTAGAACACATTATAATTTGAAATCTTGTCCACATCGGATGCAACGCGGCACGACGTTATAAACCCATTAAGAACAAGCAGGTTGTCATGTATGGAAGCATATGTGGTGCATAATTCAATTTGCAATGTAATATGCAAAATGGTAATGCAGTATGTAAATTGACAATGCAATTGTGTATCTAAATATACATTTCAAATAACATATGTGCAACATTAAGTGCAAAATGAAAATATAAAAATTCAATTATATAAATTACATTTGTCAATTCCTACACTAGTTTTAATAAGTTATTTAAATGGATATTTTTAACGCTATTTAAGTTGCAAAATTAAAATGAAAATGCATTCCCCGGATTGATTATATATGTTTAAGATAGTCAAGCAACTGTAGCAAAAAGAAAATTCTAATGTAATTTTCCCTTAATGCATTAACATTAACAGGTTGAACATTTGGGATTGCATTTTCATTTACACACAGCGCGTTGAGTGTTGCAAAATTCAATGTGGACTTGAAAATGCATTTCGAGCTGACCACGCCCCCTCCCCGTACAGCGTCATTGCGTAAAGGCGGAGCCAGCATCGCTAGTTACGTGTACGGATGTGCGGCTGCAAAGCTGATAAAAACATTAAATTGCATGCAGACGAATTGGAGCACAAAGAAAAAAATTACTTGGATGTTTTTTTTAAGATTAGAACGTCTCTGTAGACGACAGAACTAGTAGCTACATTGCTAGAATTTTCTGCCTTATCAAGCGGTGAGCTCGCCTGTTGAATGTCTCATAATCACTAAACTTTCTCATACGCGTTTTCATCATGAACACATTCAGTATTTTGATTACTGTCTTTTTTGTCACAATATCTTCATACAATTGTTCAGAAATGGTCGTTTTGTGAGACCACTGTTCAGTAACTGTACAGTACAATCAGAAACGCGATATATCCACGTGAAGGGGAGAGATTATGCGCAAATACATAAACATTGCCAAAGTGGAGATCTGCTTTACGAAAATTAATCTTGGTTTCTAATTCAATATGCTGCAGTTTGGACTGTGACAGATCCAAGTATTACTCGATTCCTGAAGTTAAGGAAACGTTGCACCACAAAAACAGTCAATATCTTAACATAATCATTCAGAAACAAAGACAACAAATACTGAACGTGTTTATGATGAAAACGTGTATGTGCAAGCGATTTAACGCTTTTATTATCTCTGCAGTCGAACATGTTTTCAACGCCTCAAAACACAACACACGTAACTAGCGATGCTGGCCGCCTTCACGCAATGACGCTGTGGCGGGGAGGGGGCGTGGTCAGCTCGAAATGCATTTTCAAGTCCACATTGAATTTTGCAACTCGCGCTGTGTGTAAATGAAAATGCAAAAATGTTCAACCTGTTAATGTTAATGCATTAAGGGAAAATTACATTAGAATTTTCTTTTTGCTACAGTTGCTTGACTATCTTAAACATATATAATCAATCCGGGGAATGCATTTTCATTTTAATTTTGCAACTTAAAGAGCGTTAACAATCCCTTTAAAACTAGTGTAGGAACTGACAAATGTAATTGATATAATTGAATTTTTATTTCATTTTGCACATAAATGTTGCACATACGTTATTTGAAATGTATATTTAGATACACAATTGCATTGTCAATTTACATACTGCATTGCCATTTTGCATATTACATTGCAAATTGAATTTTGCACCACATATGCTTCCATAGTCATGTCGCATCGCGTCACAACCAATCACACCTGATAGGTGATTGGTTGCCGACTTCTGGTCTAAGTCATCCATTTCAAATTTTCAAGTTACATTTTTATATAATTTTTTCTATCGGAGAAAATTATATGTTGGCACCATTGCAATTTTGACTACAAAAGTATTTCCAAACATTTGACCAGTGCTGTATATACATGTCAAAGCACCCGCCATTTATACAAGGCCAACTTTTTAGTTTTCCAATATGCAGCAACATTACACAGCATCCGAAATGTAAATGTTTTTGAAAAATTAGGAAAAACTTTTCACCGATGAGAATATGTTTCATTTTGATGGCTTTTTTCAAAGCGCGGCGTTACCGTTGAAAACAATTGAAAAAACACGCCGGCCGCTGACGTAAATGCCTCGGTGGACACACGGCTTTAGACGTCAAATAACTAGGCGTCTTGGCCGGAGCATCCGCTAACTCCTCCCCTTCAACTGTCAGTCTGCTGCCAGTTTCATTTAAAAAACAACTGTTTTTACCCATTCAATTAATTTTGCTAAAAAAACAAAACCCCGAATGATCTCGGATTCACAGGTAAAAAAGAAAACTTCAACCAAAAGCCAGTGCAAGGAGATATAGAAACCAATTGAGGACTCAATGATAGAACAATGTTAAGTGTTAACACACGATTAAAAAAAAGACGATGTTTAATAAAAATACAGCAAAGTTGTAGTGTAGCGGTGTAGTTTTGCAGCAGCTCAAGGCAACTGAGCTGTACGGTCTCATATGTGTGCGTGTGAGTGTGTGTAAGGGGATTACAGGCGTATCGCACTTTGATCCCGATTACACTGACTGATCAATACAGGTGTCAGCAGTTCCAATCCCTGCAACCCTGATGGAGTCTCACACTGCAGCACAAAGAAAACAAACAATGGTGAAGGTGAGAGAGAGAGAGACTGTGAGTCATGTTGTGAGTCAGGACAGCCTCAGGTCGCTGCTTTAGTGCAGTTTTGCGTACTGAAAATAAACTCTCAGTAATGATCAAGTCTGCTGAAGTAATCTTGCTCTTTTTGTACTTCATCTCGTGAGTTCTTGATGGCTGAACCTCCTTTGGCTGACCATCATCTTCACTATACAGCATGCACCTTCTTCACTTCTGTTTCTGGTACACTCTTAAAAATAAAAGTGCTTGAAAGGTTCTTTGTCCTTTATTCTTTATCCTCTATTCTTTGCTTAATCAAAAATGTTCTCACAAATGTTTTCCTAAAAAAGTAGGTAGATTTGATGAGAAATGTTTGAGTTCATATTGAGACCTTTATTAATATTGACCTTTGATTGCAGACTTGACAGATTTATGACTCTTTCTCATGGGAAATACCTGAATGGCAGATGAGACTTGAGCAAAACTATTCATTTGCTTTTCATTCAATCCCATTGATGTTGAGGGAAAATCGAGATATCACAGACATCTCATTTGAGATTTTTCTTATGGGATGTAATTGCTACAACCCTCTTTTTAGCATCTTGATTTTTCTAAGAGTGCATGTAAAATATATTTCAGAAAATCTGATGAGATGAGATGTAATTGTATGACTGAAAATGTATCTGAATTTACATTTATGCATTTGGCAGATATTTTTATCCAAAGCGACTAACATTGCATTATCCTAAATACATTTTACATAGGTATTTGCAATCCTCTGCGATCAAACCCACAACCTTGCGTTGTTAACGCAATGCTCCTACCACTGAGCTACAGGAAAGCTGAATTGTCATCCACTAACTTATAAACACGTTCCCTTTAAGTTTGTGTAAATATACGATAGGAACAATAAATCGGTGAATATTGTGTATTTCATGCTAGCTCTCCTCAGCACTTTTAATTCTTCCTCACGTGTGTGCGTACATGTGTTTGCTCGGTTCTGCAAGCGTGCAACCAACAGGCCATTTTCTTGACGTTTCATTGAAAATAAATGTATCATTTGGCCTATTCTGCTCCAGCGGCCTTCGCTCAATAACTCCAGCAGCTTCATACTCTGCACACGCACCTCCAAACTCCTGCCTTTCATTAACATGCAAAAGCTGAACCGTCTAAAACACACCAGTGCAGAACCAAACACAAATACAAACAAATAAACACGGATAACCGATTCACACAAACGCTGTTTTTAAAGCACAATTCTGTTTCTGCTTATCAGTGTGTGTATAACCCCGACCTTCCGCTTCACCGCAGACATCCTCTATCTCAGCTCTCCACACCTGCTGTGTGCGTGTGTGTGTGTGTGTGTGTGTGTGTGTGTGTGTGTGTGTGTGTGTGTGAAACAGAGAACGCCCAGAGTCCATGAGCGCATGATGGTCTCTCTGTTCCTCACGCTTGAGGGCAGATCATTCGCCTGAGGACAGTGATGTTTGGACCATGAAGTACAGAGAGCGGGCAGGACAAATGTGTGTGTGTGTACGCTTCAGAGATGTTACAGATACGCTTCATTTTACCTGAGGGCAGAGTTGTCACCACAGCAGGGTCATCTCATCACTGCAGAAATAAACAATGTCATAGCTGTGGGATTGTGGGTGCGCCATACGTACAGACATTTGCAGACTGTTGACACGCTATAGAAACATATGTTAAAACCATATGTTAAAACATTTGATTGTAATCTTGACATACACTTTTAAAATCGAAGTGTTAATAGATGCTATAGAAAAACAGCTGTTGGTTTCCTTTGAAGTCCTTTGGTTGACCTTTAAGTCAAAGGTTCTCAAATAAATCATATAAAGACTGTTAAAGGGACAGTCCACCCCCCAAAAAAGAAGTCTTCATTTACCCTCGAGTTGTTCCAAATCCGTATACATTTCTCTGTTCTGATGAACACAAAGAAAGATATTTGGAAGAATGCTTGGAAGGAAACAGTTCTTGGTCACTATTGACTACCATGAATGCTTTATAAATACATTTGTTCTGTTGAACTCAAAATTAGATATTTTGAAGAATGTGGGAACGCAAACAGTTCTGAGGGTTCTTTTGACGACCATTGTCATTTTTCCTACTTTGGTGGCCAAGAACTGTTTGGTTATGAGCATTCTTCCAAATATCTTTGTTCTTCATCAGAACAAAGAAATGAACACAGATTTGGAACAACTCGAGCGTGAGTAAATCATTTATTTATTTATTTTTTGGGGTAAACTGTCCCTTTAAACCTTTATTTTTACGTGTGAATTGTTGTAAAAATTGAGTTGCTGCTCACAAAGGGAAGTAAATAAATGATGACATTGATTTCTGTAGGCTGATGAATTATGTGCATCGCTTGTGTATAATGATCCAAATTAAAATATCAGGTAAAACAAGCATGATGTTCCACTCCGATAGACAAACATCTGCCTGCACAGATGTGTGCATATTTAGCTGGTGATCACTTGAAAACATTATTAAGTACAAATGGTTGAATATAAACGTGTCAGAGCTTTAACATGTGCTGAAAAAGAAATATCCAGGTCATGTATTACCATAAACTCAAGAGATAGAAAAATGTGTTTTTAAAGGCCAATCTCATGTTTATTGCATTGTATTATAACATGTTTTAGAATAGACTCATTCCTTAGACACAATATCATTGTAAGAACTAAAACACCTCTGTGATAAGCTTATAACTGTACTTTGCAAATGTATCAAACAATTTGATTTTAAATACACACTGTAAAAAAAGTAATGTGAAAAAAAATAAGTAATGTGATTAATAAGTGCAAAAACAAGAGCATTGAGAATGGGATAAATAAATATGCATATTATAAATAATAATATAAATAAATATGCTTTATTCTCATGCAAATAATTGCACAATGGATTCAAATAATCAAAGGTTTTAACATACAATTTTGTTTTGTGTCATTTAACTTGAGAAATACACTGCTCAACTACAGCAGGTGTATAATGGACATGCCGATGGGATGTGAATTTTGTCACCATATATCTTTTGTTTTCTGTATTATTTATAATGACGCCCTTATTTTATTTTACTTCTTCTCTATCATACACAACTCGAGCTGTTTCAGCTTCTCGCTTCATCAGTCTGGATTTATTTCAGAACATGTGTAAAAGTGCGTTCACAGTAAACCGCTGCGGTCGCTCTTGGCCGAATCCTCCACAATTCAATCAACTCCTGGTAACAAGATGACCAGTGAAACCAGCTGAGACTTCATTACGCCGGCTCAAGGAAGAGCCCGCGTGATTTTATTGGAATAAATAAACCTGTGTGGAGGTCTATCAAAAACAGAATGCATTAACCCGTTCACCGAACATGAAGCCTGGTTTTACTGCAACGTCTCTGAAATACGTGTGTCATTCACTGGTGCCTAAAATCACACACAAATCACAGCAGCATGTCACAATGTTTAAAGTGTGAATGGGGAGACCATCGTGACATCGTCCATGCGTGACAACTTGCCCCAGCTCAACCCTGATTGTATCTGAACAGTGTTTCAGTATAAACTTATGTGTGCTAAACATTTAAATAGAGATCCAATATATCGATATATCGGTCAATAATCTGTATCGGACGATAGAAGCAAATTTTCATACTATCGGCCGATATTATGTTCATAAATGAATAGTCATTATATGAATTAATTACATTCAGAAATGTACGAAATATTAATTTAATCTTCAGAATCGGTATCAGCAGGCTATCAGGATCGGAAGAAATTTAGTATCGGTGCATCTCTACTTTAAAACCGCACATGCTCATGAATATTGCAGATACGTCTTTCCTTTCCATGCAAAAAACTTTTAGCATCTGATATTATTTCATTATTTCTTGCCGCTCTTCATGCAGTACATTATACATAAGTTACATTATACATCGATCACCAGTATTGGGTGTAACTAGTTACCAAATAATTAGCTACTGTAATTTCATTACTTTTCCTTGAAAAAGTAATGTAAGGGATTACTCTCATTTTTTCTCTAATTGAATTACAGTTACTTCTGATGTAATTAAACTAAATACTGTGTGTAATATATGTGTGTGCAATAGTGGAATTGACATCCAAATTCAGAGTCTAAATCCGTGCATTTATCTATAATTCTCACATTTGTAATACTTTGGTCAGTTAATAAGAATACTTTATGTAGTTTTATATTATATACTATTTGAATGAATGAAAAGAGCCGTTTCATGTCTATTCTTGAATCACTTTATCAAGGTTGATGTAGGATATATAAAGTAATGAAATACCTTTTGGAGAGAGTAATCTTATGACACTTATGAATATGTAATTAGTAACTAGTAATTAATGACTTTTTTCAGAGTAACTTGCCCAACACTGACGTTACATTTTTGACATTACAGTACAGACACCTGAGAGATTAACCTTTATGATCAGCAAATGATCCATCATTAATATTCATGTTAAATATGATGTGTCAATGCCAAAATAGCGTGGAGCGTCTAGAAGGTTGTGCATCTTCATCCATTTATAAATTGTATCTGTCATGAACTGCACAGAGACACAAGGCAGGAGAACCCAATTGCAGGCAGAGGCAGGGATGAAGGGGTTAACAGGGGTATTTATTATAACAAAACAAAAAGGAAAAACAAAACCCACGAGGGGGGAAAACTGGACAATATAATATATTTAAACAAAACAAGGGCTAACTAAACTACAAAACAAACACTGGAACAAACACTAAACTAAGACTTACTAGATACAGGAAACAGGAACAAGGAAAGACGAGGGTATGAAACATAGATACAAGCTATAACGTACAATGAACCAGACAGGACAAAGAACACGAGGATGTTTTAAAGGGGAGCAAATCAAGAGGGAACAGGTGCAAGGGATAAACTAATTAACACAAACTAGGAAACAGGAGGGTAGGAACGATGACGCAGACTAGAAAAACAAAGGATCCTGTATGATTCCACCTCTAGACCAAGAAATACCTGACAAGGAGAGGTGGAACCATGACAGTATCGAGGTGAAAGTTTGGCTCATGAATATTAATGTCACTGAATGGTCTTGGAGGATTACCTTGCGATGTCAGCACAAGCTAATTAATATTCATAAGCGTCCCACCCACACACACACAAACTCTCATGCTAATGGTGGACGTTCAGCTGCTGTTTTGTTGATGGGTGAGGTCATTAGATGAGTATTAGATGCTCACAGACGGTTGAGATGACATGCGGGATTAGTGGTAATTCAGTGTTAAACCGTCTGATTGTATAGCATCAGACTGCAGACACAGAGAGAGACATTTACAGTTATGCATTTGACAGACACTTTTATCCGAAGTGACTTATGCCATGTTCACACTTAACTTCTTTTTTGAAGCTGCTATCGTCTGTTTAAAATTATTATCCTATGGAGTAAACCGTGTTTTCAAAAAATCTTGAGTGTTTTTTTAAACGCCAGCACCAGTGTCTTTTTCTGCAGCTCAGAACAACTTTTCTGAAAAAAAAGACACCCTGCGTTAAGCATGTCCCCAACTATCCAATGACAGAGACCTGTCGTTTTTATAACAACATGCAAGGAACGTGATTGGTCAAGAAGGCTCACGCTTGAAAAGCATAGTTCGAGCATAGTTTTGTATAAATGAAAGTTTAATTTTCACTTTCAATAACTTCTGATTGCAGATAGTTTTTAAATATGTGATTGGTTATTGCAAAGACGCTCTCTGTTTATAATTCAAATAGACTTCCGTTATGCTGTCTAGAGATCCTGTCTCTCTATGCTGCCTTCGTGCACAAATGCTATCTTTGAACTTTGCTGGCTGCTATTTGTAACCACAATGCTTTTTAAGAAAGAGCTAATGTCAACTTTTTCTTGACAAATAAGATCGCAAGTGTGAACACAACCTTATGGTGCATTCAAGGTATTGTCACAGGCCGGCTCATAGCCTGTGGCAAAAATGAGGGGACACGCACAACAAGGTATAGGCCAAAAAAGGTTGTCTTTATTGTAAACCCAAACTATTAACTTTAAACAAAGAAAAAGGAATGAGGTGTGATAATGTCATAATGTAAAGTGTATGCAAAGTGCATGGATGTGTGAATCTGTGTGTGTGAACATGACTGAGTGGAAACTAAGTAAAACTACAAAGGAACAAACAAAACAGGATCATACCTGGAGGAGCAGAGCGAGAGAGAGTGGTTAGTGAAGCAGTTTAAATACCCTGAGCCCAGGTGGCTCCAATCACTAACGACCCTCCTCTGCCTACAGGAGGAACCGCCCCTGCGAAGCAGAGGAGGGGCCGTGACACCCCCCTCCTTAAAATGAGGGTCCCACCCTCAACCCAATATTTGGTCTAACATTTAAAACAATCCAAAGTTCCCCAAAAAAGAAAAAGGAAAAAAAAGGATACCAATCCCAACTCCTAGCAGTCGCATCGTGTCCCCTGGCTGACTGTTCGCCCCTCAAACTCGGCAGCCCTGGTACCTAGGGAGCAATTTAAGAGAAAGAGGCGCAGACAACCAGTAGGGGTCAGCAGCAGAGAGAAGAGGTACTAGGTTAAAGGAGCACGGGACAGGGCATCAGCAATGATATTATCCTTGCCACTAATATGTCTAATATCGAGGTTGAATGGTTGCAAGAACAAAGCCCAACGCATCAGACGCTGGTTGGGATTTTGCAGGGATTTAAGAAAAACGAGTGGGTTGTGGTCAGTGAAAATAGTTAAAGGGGTCAAACCGGAACCGACATAAACTTCAAAGTGCTGTAAAGCCCAAATGAGCCCTAAAGCCTCCTTCTCAATAACAGAGTAGTTTTGTTGATACTTATTAAATTTCCGGGAGAAGAAACTGACTGGACACTCAACGTTGTCATCATTTTCCTGAGAAGTACAGCCCCCAGCACCGATTTGACTGGCGTCTACCTGCAATTTGAAAGGTTTCCCAAAATTTGGTGCTGCCAACACGGGTGCTAAACACAAGAGAGCCTTAACTGCATCAAATGCCTCTTGACACTGGGTGGACCAGATAAATTCAGCCTTGGCCTTCAACAAATTGGTCAGTGGGGACACTACTACCGAAAAGTTTTTACAGAAAGCACGGTAGTACCCGCCATTCCCAGGAACCGCATCAGTTCTTTTTTTGTGGAGGGCTGTGGGAAATGCTTCACAGCCTGAACCTTAGCTTCCACAGGACAGACAAAACCCTGACCAACAACCTTGCCTAGGTATGTGACTGTAGCCTTGGCAAACTCACACTTTGCCAAATTGACAGTCAACCTGGCCCACACCAGTCTTTCGAACAGGGCTCGCACTCTCCGGACATGCTCCTCCCAAGAGTCCGAGTAGACAACTACGTCGTCCAAATACACGGCACACCCTTCCAGACCGGAGACCACCCGATTCATCAGCCTCTGGAAGGTGGCTGGAGCATTCCGCAAGCCGAAAGGCATAACTGTATAAGAGAATAACAGATGAAGTTATGAAGGCAGCAATCTCACAAGCTCTTTTGGTAAGAGGTACTTGCCAATATCCCTTTAAAAGATCAAATTTGCTAACATACTTTGCTGACCCAACTTGATCAATGCAGTCCTCCATCCTAGGAAGAGGGTAAAGGTCTGCTTTAGTAACATTGTTAACTTTTCTATAATCAGTGCAGGGTCTGAAAGTGGAATCAGACTTTTTGACCAGAAGACAGGGTGAAGCCCAATTTGAACAACATGGCTCAGCAATACCATTGTCCAACATATACTGCACCTCTGTTTCCAATTGCAGTCTCTTCTCCTCAGATACACGATAAAATCTCTGTTTGATAGGCTTAGCATCTCCGATGTCTATGTCATGTTCAATCAAGTGGGTTTGTGATGGGGTGTCAGAAAACAAAACGGGGTAGTTTCTGATAAGAGCTACCAATTCCCCACGTTTCTCAGAGTCTAAATGATCTACCAAAACCTCAAGGTTTTGCAAAGTCTGGGAGTTTTTCAGCCGACCTAGTAAGACCTCCTCTGAAAACATAACTACCTCCTCTTCTCCCCCCTCCACAAAGTTAAAACCACAAGATGTAGTGACTGGAGCAGCAGTCAACGCTGACCTCACTGCTGGAGTGCCTTCACCTTTTCTTAGATCACGAGAGTGATAACCTTTTAGCAGGTTCACATGGCACAATTTAGAGGACTTCCTATGACCAGGGGTTTCAATAAGATAGTTCAAATCTGACACTTTGCGCAACACAGTAAAAGGACCACTGTATTTTGCCTGAAAAGGTGAACTTACAAGAGGCAAAAGAGCAAGTACATGATCACCGGGACTAAACTCACGCAGCTCAGCATGTCCGTCATATCTCAATTTCATTTTCTTTTGAGAACATTCTAGTTTTTCTTTCGCCAATTCACCAGCCCTATACAACTTCAGCCTGAAACCATTGACATAGTCAATAAGGTTCCGAGGTGGTTCCTCAGGTAAACAACCATCCTGGAGCACTGCTAAAGGCCCACGCACCTTATGACCAAACACTAAGTCATTTGGGCTGAACCCTGTGCTTTCCTGCACTACTTCACGAGCAGCTAATAGCAGCCAAGGTAACCCCTCCTCCCAATCTGCAGACAGTTCTGTACAGTATGCACGAAGCAAGGATTTTAAAGTTTGATGAAACCGTTCCAAAGCTCCCTGGCTCTGGGCATGGAACGCAGTAGACTGTTGTGTTTAACTTTAAGCTGTTTGAGAACCTGAGAAAATAAATGGGAGGTAAAGTTAGATCCCTGATCTGACTGGATGATTTTTGGAATCCCAAATGTTGAAATAAATTGAGTTAACGCTTTAACTACTGATTTTGAAGTTATGGTACGCAAGGAAAAAGCTGACGGATATCTTGTTGCTTGACACATAACAGTTAATAAGTAGCTATGACCTGACTTGGACCGTGGTAAAGGCCCAACACAATCGATAATAAGATGCTCAAAAGGTTGCCCTATGGCTGGTATTGGATACAAAGGTGCTGGCTTTACAACTTGGTTTGGCTTGCTTGTGCGCTGACACGTATGACAAGTTTTAATAAACTGAGCTACATCCCGCTTTAACCGTGGCCAGAAAAAATAACGAAGTATGCGATCATAAGTTTTGCGAACACCCATATGACCTGCCACATCACCATGTGAAGTTTGCAACACTATTTCGCAAAGTAGTAGGTACATCTATTTGAAAAAACGGTTCTCCTAGACCCCGATCACAGTGTGGAACCCATTTCCGGACCAACAGCCCATCAAGAAGAAAATAACACTGAGCAATGTTCCTCACCACTGAATCAGGAACAACTTTATCAAACAGATCAACCAAGGTAGTATCTGCCTTTTGCTCAGCCATCAATGAATCTCTAGAACTAGTCAACTGCTCTGTCTGGAGTTTAACTGGCAACTCAAGACTTTCTGGTTTACTCTCAGCCTCCTTACGAGAGAGGCAGCGCGGACAGCACAAACTGGAAATACATCAGGAGACACACAACTGCAATCTTGAAATACCTTTGCAGGGGGCACAGAAGGTTGCTTCTTAAAGATGTTTATTTTGCCATCTGCCCACACCTTACTACCCGCCAAGTCATTCCCCAAAATCATGTGGACTCCCTCTACTGGCAACTGGGGTCGAACCCCAACAGCTACATCACCCTCTACCAGACCGCATTTAAGGGTAACTTCATGCAAAGGAGAAGAGAATGGAGCTAACCCCATGCCGCATACCATTACACAACTGCCAGTATCAGACTCCTTAGAGAACGGCAAAACGGCAAAACAGATTCCAGAATAAACGAATCTAGAGCTCCCGTGTCTCTTAAGATCTTAATTGGAACATTTTGGTTGCCATCTACCAGGGACACTACACCATCTGAAATAAAGGCCGAAAAATCACAGTAAGAAGACTGAGAACCAAACTCAACCAATGGCTGAAAAAGCTCACCCCGGTGGTCAGAGGCTGTAACAGGAGCTGCCATCACAGCAGGTTTAACTTGACCAAACTTTTTTGATTTCAGTAGAGGACAATCTTTCTTCCAATGTCCTTCAACTAAACAGTAGCGACAGGTATTAACATTAACTGGTGCTTTAGGTCCCCCAGAACCAAACTTCTGCGGAGGCCTTTGGAAAAACGCTCCAGAAAAAGATGTCCTACTATTCCTAGGAGTACAATTATTTCTATGGTGCATGTCACTGTTTGACTCAAAATGGCTTTTGTGTGTTAGCCTATACTCATCTGCAAGAACTGCTGCATCACTTGGAGACTTAACTTTACGTTCATTGATGTATGTAGCAACCTGGTCAGACACAGAATTTTTGAACTGTTCTAACACAATCAAGTTAAACAGACCCTCAAAAGTGCTAACTTCAGAAGCTGTACACCACCGATTAAATGCAGAAGTCAATCACGAACAAACTCAGAATAGGTTTGTGAATCTAGCTTTTTCCTATAACGAAAACGTTGACGATATGCCTCCGGCACAAGCTCGTAGACCTTCAGAACCGCTGATTTAACTTTACCATAACCTTTACTGTCGGCTACACTCAGTGATGAAAAAGCCTCACGTGCTTTACCTGTAAGTACACATTGCAACAACATAGTCATGTCCAAATCTGACCAAGCTCTAGCTTCCGCAATACGCTCAAATAAAGTGAAGTATGTATCTGGATCGGACTCATCAAATTTAGGCAACAAACGAAGATTCTGTGAAACATCAAACTGTGATACTCCTTCTGGTCTATTGACATTTTGCAATCGTGCTATTTCTAACTGCATTTGCAACAGCTCCCTCTGCTGCTCAAAAGTTAATGACGGGCTAGAATGAAAGCTTGCACCCTCACTACTAGCAGACTGACCCAAAAAAAAACACCTACTTCCCGAAGACCTTGCTTTAATCCAGCTTTAACAGTTTCTTTAAGTTTTTTATCACCAATCTCAATATGATAATGTTCAGCAATTTCAAATAACTGCTCCTTAGTACACAACTCTAAGGCTAACTCTGAAGGAGCATGCACAAAACTACTCAGAACAGAAGACATTTTCCTCAACCAATACAACTATTACAAATGTCCAAAAAAAAACACAACTCACCTGCTGCCCGTCTGGGTTTAAGAACAGGAGCCACACCCCACTATTCTCCAAAAACAGCTAACTAACTTGCCCCTGGTCTTCATGCAGTCACATGTGGTGGGGTTTTATGCACACAAAACCAGTGGATTGGAAAAGACAACCAGAAACTGGCGGCCCCCCCATATCCACGGAGGTGCTCCCGAGCCGATGTAGGGGAAAGGGGAAATGGAAGCTCTACCCACGTTCACTGCCACCTAAAACAAAAACATCACGAGCCTCCTATTGACACTCGCTGATAAGCCTCAACAGGAGAGGACTCCCACCTGAACAAAAACCCAGAAAAGGCCCAAAGTGAATTGCTAACCAAACTTAGCTACAAAGCTAACTAAACAAAAGGAACATATGGCTCTCAACGCGCTCTCCAACAAATTTGGCCCAACCAAAGCATCCCCTCAAACAAAAATTTGGCAATCTGAACTAAACTAAAAACTACTAACCCAAGTTAGTACACTACAAAACAAAAATAGGCCAATCTACAAATAAACAAACGTGTCCATGATAAGACAAAGACAAACTAAACAAAACCGTTAATCAATATGACAAAATGTTAAAGTAAACTAAAATACTAAAGTAAGACTAAAGTACAATTCACTTTAACTTAAGGACGAGCCCCCACTTGTCACAGGCCGGCTCATAGCCTGTGGCAAAAATGAGGGGACACGCACAACAAGGTATAGGCCAAAAAAGGTTGTCTTTATTGTAAACCCAAACTATTAACTTTAAACAAAGAAAAAGGAATGAGGTGTGATAATGTCATAATGTAAAGTGTATGCAAAGTGCATGGATGTGTGAATCTGTGTGTGTGAACATGACTGAGTGGAAACTAAGTAAAACTACAAAGGAACAAACAAAACAGGATCATACCTGGAGGAGCAGAGCGAGAGAGAGTGGTTAGTGAAGCAGTTTAAATACCCTGAGCCCAGGTGGCTCCAATCACTAACGACCCTCCTCTGCCTACAGGAGGAACCGCCCCTGCGAAGCAGAGGAGGGGCTGTGACAGTATACATTTTTATCTGTGTGTTCTTTGAGATCAAACCTACAACCTTTGTGTCCCTATATGCTTGTAATAAGTCTGATTTACATTGATCTGTTAAAAAAGACGAACTACATTCTTTTGAAGTCTATGAAAAGAGTCTCGGCAATTATTAAAACATGAGAGTACGACACCACTACAAGCCATTACACGGGCAGGGACAACATGTACTTCCATATTTCATGCATATCTCATTAAACCTCACAGAATTTCTCAGCTCGCAGCACAAAAGCCCCTCACATAAGAGGAATCGCACAAACTGCTGGTAAGATACAGCCACAATTCTGAGAGCAAACTGAAAAGAAGAATAAGCGTGCACTTTAAATGCACAGAAAACACTGTGAGAGGGTTTGCATGCAGAAAAATACGCATAAACCTGTTTAAGTAGAAAAAATGGAACATGTTGTCGACGTGAATCCGTTGGGTGGTACAATGACTCATAACACTCAAAAACCTGCTGGTTTGATGATGCAACCTTCAGAAAGAATCACTGAATGAATCAGAGCGTGAATCTCAAGTCTTTTTGGGATCAAACGGAATCAATAGAATTGAGTCACTGGGATGCCATAACAAAGAAAACTCACAGTTAGACATCAATGAGACTTAAATGGCGAACAAATGGAAACGCTTGCTTAAGTCTCGTCAGCGTCTTCTGAGAAAAAGTGTTAGAAATCTCACAAATGAGAGTTTCAGAGGAGATGTCAACAATGTCTCAAACTGAGCTCAGATTTGCAATCAAAAAGTCAATATTATTGAAGATCTTAATATAAACTCAAACATTTCACATTCAATTTATACAAATCCAGATTATTTTACCTCTACAATCTACATTATTAAAACAAATGGTAGAGTCAACTTAAAATAATAAGGCAACCTATCACAATCACGTTTTTGAGTTAACTCAACAAACTGAGACTGAAGTTCACCCAACTTAAAAATGTATGTTCAAGTCATTAGTAGTCACAACTTAGTTGATGTAGTTTAATGAACTACAGAACACATTATTTTTTTGTTGGCTGAACATAAATACAGAATATAGATTGGTTATTTAAAAATAAACAAATGTATTTGTCGTTTACTACAAATTGTACGTGTTTTGTGCCCCAAACAGACCAAAACTTTGATCAAATAACTGTTTAAACTGTTTGTGTTGCGTGTATTTATACCGGTTTTGCAGTCGTGTCATGCACTTACACCTCAACATACAACAACCATCATTAAAAAACTCTAAACACAACAAATAACAGTAACAACGATATTAAAGCATAAATGAAGGCAGCAAGAACTAAAACACTCATCTTTAAGAGAAACACAAAAAACAGAATTGAACATGCTGCAATGCATAGTGGGAACTTTCAAACTCTCGCAATGTTGTTTGTTCAGAATACACTGTTTTGTAAATTGGGCAAACTTTCAGAATCAGAATTAGAAAGAGTTTTATTGCCAAATTTTCTTGGACACAAGGAATTTGTCTTAGTGACAGAAGCTTCCAGTGCACATACAGGTTAAAAAAGTGACAAGACACAAGTAACAAAACGTAAAAAATAAATATGTGAGAGACAATACACATTTGACAAATAGGACAATATGAGACAATATCTGATGCATTTTGGCCAAAAACTTGAGAATCTAAGTCCCTGTTCAGGCTAATTTTGTTCAGCTTATGCAAAACAATCATTTGACTCCTTTAACTAAAAATTCTATGTTCAAGTTACTTATTCATCTTTGTAAAGAGAACATTTTGCAGGTTGGATTTTTAAAGTGTTTACACCTCCATACTCTTCATGTGTTTGAGCAATTACACTGCAATTTGAGCAATTTTGATTTTAAGAGAAACGTCTGAGACTAAAACCGAGGACTCTAAACCAGGACCTGAGCTATTTGTTTTTCCCCTGGAAAACAAACTCTACTAGCCTCAGTTGTGTGAAGATAAATAAGGATGACTTGAAAATAAAGGTGTGGAGGGGTTTCCCGCTGGGCACACTTGGCATTTTCATGCTCCTCGGCTTTACCTTTACCCAGCCGGAGGACACGCGCCTCTCTCTCTCCTTTCCGTGTGCCGCACACACACACATACTCATACACGCTGTTTACAACCTTGAAATCAAAAGGCCCTTTCAAGTGCGAATAAACACTCCTTTATCAGATGAGAGTGACGTGCGCAGATTTCCATTTCAAAGCACCCGAGTTTGTTGCGATAAACAGCCCTGCGAACGTGATTGTGCACTTTACAAATCGGCTCGGTAGGCCAGAAAACCTGAGGACACCACGGACGTTGAGAAGTTAAATGAAAAGAGTAGGTGGGGTGTAATTATGATCTCGCAAATAAATGCAGGATAATGTAAAAAAAGATCAAGACGACTGATGTCAAGCTGTACATCACCATTGTTTCAATTCTAAAGTTTGCGATCTCTTCTGCATTTGTACAGGTTTGATGTGTCGCTTCCGACACAAAACGTCTATATGGCTGACTCGCACATGATCGTCGAACCAAAAGCACTCATGATGTCAGCCGCGGTAAATTTAGATGTCAATCCCCCCTGCAAGTCACCGACTGCTCATAAAAACGTGAAGCTCTTTAAAGCACTTCAAGATGTATTTTCTATCTAATTCAGATACGTTCTGTTCTCGCAGGAGCTTCTCGCAACGATGTTGACGATGCTTTAAATTAGGACAAATCTCGTTAATGCTTCTTTACCAAATTCAGCCCACCCATATTAGTCCCACATGCCCCTCGGGTGCAACTGCAGCCCACACGGAGACGCATCATTTGCTGAAGAAACAAAGCGTCTATATGCAGCGATATAGTTCTGTCTCTCGAAATACAAGCATCAGGCGCTCTTTCGGGAGATTTGATGGAGTTTCATTTTAGGATCAACTTAGTTTCAGAGAAATAGATCAAATGAAGAGAACGGAGGTGTAGATTGTAGAGGTCAAATAATCTGGATTTGATGACAAATGTTTGAGTTCATACTGAGATCTTCAATAGACTTTTCAAATTGACTTTTGATTTGATTGCAGACTTGACAGATCTGAGCTCAGTTTGACACATTGTTGACATCTCTCTGAAACTCCAATGACGGACACGGAGAAATATTTGAGATGCAGATGAGACTAAAGCACGTTTCTATTTGCTCTCCATTAAATCTTGTTGATGTCTAAGATAAATAACAGAGATATTAAAGTGATCTCTGTGATTTTATCTTTCAAAAAAAAAGAACTTGACTTTCAAGTCAAAGCTGAAAAACAGAAAGAACTGAAAGAGTAATTTATAAGAGTTATGAAAGTGAAAAACACAGAATGTTCTCCCTGCCTGTGTCATAATGCTGTTCTCCAGGGAAATTGTGTGAGAAATCACTTCATGAAGGAAATAGTCTCCCTTTAATAAAGTGAGTGTGTATAAATATATATATGAGAGAAACAATGATCTCATTTAGGAGGAAGAGTTATGACTGCGTTTGCTCCATCTTAATTTCTGGAGAGCTGTTTTCTCCACATCATCCTTTGATAGACGGCATTCTCTTTTTCCTAAAAAGGTTGTGTGCATTTTTTACTACAATAATAAAACCACCTCTCTCTCTCTCTCTCACACACACACAGTGTGGAGCATGACTTCCGTCTTCAGGAGGGACAGGTGACCCGGGCGTGGAAGGTTCCCGAGCAGCAGGAGTCGGAGCAGAGCTCTCCTCAGCTTGTCTTTCATCCTCCGCGCCAGCAGGAGTCTCCACAAGCCCTGCAGACGGTCAAAAAGAGCCGCAGGAAGTGCTTTTGGTTTCTATGAACTCTTGGTTAGCGAGGTGTGATATCAAGTCAATGCGGAGAAGCGTTATAAACCAACCTCAAGCCTCTTCTCTATGGCTCCCTCAGTGCTACATTTTTGGATCAGGATTAATTTTGGCTTTGCTATTTTTTATTTATAGTATGTGGAGAGAATGTCTCCAAAACTTCACTTTAAAAGAATAATTCACTCAAAATCTCAATTTTTTTACCCACCCTCAAATGGTGTGTTTTTGGAGGTGAACAGAAATGGGAATTATGATCTGTCATTGTACCGAACACAGCTGCATGGACATTCTTCCACTGAAATAAAGCAAGACGTCCCAAAATGTGAATTTAGAACTGTACGCTTTTTTAAATCAGTTATTCCATAAACCTTGCAAGGTTTCATAAAGTGAAACACAACAAAAATGTAACAATGCAGCACAGCATCAGTAACACAGGTGAAATGGTGTGATGTAATGCTCCAACAGGTGTATGTTTCCCAAATGGCTTTGACTGTGGCTGAACCAATCAGAATCAAGGAAATTTTTTATATAATCATTTTAATTTGATGACAAATCCTCGATTGGACAAAACCTACAAATGGTTATTTTCACAGTTGGTATCACCAAGTTACAGCTTTTAAAATAATTGCTACATATTTTATATATTTTATAATTATCTGTTTTTCTAATGCCCATACTCTCTGTACTAATATGTACTGTATCTAATGTAAAGCTAACCCAAATATTTTTTATATTTAATTTT
This sequence comes from Triplophysa siluroides, assembly GCA_006030095.1. Lineage (NCBI taxonomy): Eukaryota > Metazoa > Chordata > Actinopteri > Cypriniformes > Nemacheilidae > Triplophysa > Triplophysa siluroides. The sequence goes on along the minus strand of VCII01000101.1, from coordinate 4,727,673 downwards.
AATTGAATAAACAACACACAATATGGGAGCAAAATGACATGAGGATGAGTAAATGACCGAATTTCATCTTTCGGGGAACTATTCCTGTTAATAAAAAGAGAAGAGGTTTTTGGTTGGTTCATGTTCAAGTTCTTACGACCTGAAGATGGATGAAGTTCAAAGAGACAGTTACTGTGGGACAACATAAAAACAAGAGATGAAGTGAAGATACGTGAGAATATCAACTGATTCGTCATTTTGGAGCAATGAGGGTCAAAACACCAGCTTTTATACTATTAAAAACATAAATTACTCCACAAGCTTCGCGCTTTTATGTAGACGCTCTAACAACCGCACACGCACGGCGATATTTAAGGCAGAGATAAAGTGGATTTTAAGTGTGCCATTTCATTCTTTATGAATGCTTAATTTCAAAACCCATTAAAAGCTCTGTAAAATATTTTACTACACAATAACCGTGTGACATGTTGTTTTTTTGTGTCGGGTTTATGACCTGTTCAAAACACAACAGTGAATGCTTTTATTCTTAAACACTTTGCAACATAACGTTTATAATATTTCATAAATGATTTAAATGGTTGTTAAGCCACAACCACAATAATGCAAAAATGTATGTTTATATCTCAAATTAACAATAATCAACAACCTAACTATTCTGTTTCAACTTCAAGTCTCAACTTAGTCTCAGGTGTTTCTCTCAAAGTTTCTTATGAGACATGAAAACAGAAACAAATGAGACGGGAATAAAGAGTATGGAGGTTTAAAATGAATGTAGATTGTAGAGGTTTTGGATCAATTTGATGATAGATGTTTTAGTTCATATTGAGATCTTTTGATTGCAGACTTGACGAATCTGAGCTCAGTTTCACACATGGTTGACATCTCTTCTGAAACTCTAATGACAGAGACATTAGTCAGATTTCTTGGAGAAATATCTGAGACACAGATGAGACTTGAGAAAATGTTCTCATTTGCTCTCCATTTAATCTCTAATTGATGTCTAAGAGAAATAACTTGAGATATTAAAGAGACCTTATCTGTGATTTTTCTTTCCTACGGGAATGTTTGAACTCTTGTTTTCATCTTGGAAATGTGAAGCGCTTTGCTCTGAGAAGAAGCTCTTATGTTTGTCAAAAGCTCTTTGGCGGAGCGCAGGTGAGCGGAGCCAAGTTTCCTCATCCACTCCAGCTGAATTCAGTTCAACACCGGCCTGCAGCTGAGGAGACGCTTCTGAGTGGAACTACTTCTGTCACGCATCACGCTAAAACACCAAACACACTCCATACCTCAGGCAACAAACACACAGTCACTTGTACACAGTTTCCTCAGGTTTGAATGAGCGACCATCCGGTGTGCCGACAGCGCTGTCCTACTGCACACATCACACCTATCCAAACCACACATACTAAAAGCAGACACAACTGTTTATTCAAACAAACAACAACTGGAACAGAACATACTTCAGACACGGTTTAAAGGGATAAGTCACCCAAAAATATAACTTTTCCATCATTTATTCACCCTCATGTCATTCTAAACCTGTATAACTTGAACTCCATTGACATACATTTGATGGACACAAAACCACTGAGATATTTCTCAAAATAGGCCTATCTATTTTGTGTTTCCCAGAAGAAAGAGTCACATACAGGAAAGATATACTGATTGTTTTTTATTACCAGTAGGGCATAGGGTCATGCTATGTACTGTATGTGAATATAAGAACAGTTTGAGAAATTAAAGCAACTTTTCTGCATTCACATAGAAAAACTTTCTCATTCTGTATGGGTCAGATGTACAGTATTATTGCCCAATATTTTTGGTCAATGCAAGTGATCCATAATAAAGCAGAATGGATGATTTAGCTGCCTATAAAGAACAAAGCAGGTAAAATAAGATATATGGTCTCAAGGTGTCAAGCTTTTGCATAGACAACTAAAATATCTGTAATAAAAGCTGGAATCGATTTTTGGCTGTTCTATTAAAATTTACTCGAGTCAGATGTCTGGCACCAAAAACGCCTTGAATTGAAAGAACGGCATATTTTAAAATGGAGAATGTAAAACTTTGGATGGGAGGCAATTGTAAGAGTCTCATTCAAGGGCATGATCATCACTAGGGCCTGTAGCAGGCTTTACTAAATGTATATTATCTAAAAGAAAAACTGATTAAGGGGCCATTCACATTTCGCGTCTGAAACCGAGCCACGCCTCTTTCACTTGTCACATGACCTGCTGTGTCTGTGCGGTACTCTGAAAAGTCAAAATATTTAGATCTTGATGCGGCGCCTAGAAAAATGTGTGCGTTGCGACCACATCACTCCCTATTTGCTTGCGTCTACATTTAAAATAACGATCTTGCATCTGCAAAAGACGCGAAATGTGAATGGCCCCTAAGAAATAAAAAATAAACATTTCAGAAAACATTATATATATAAATATTAAAATAGCAAAGCAACAAAAGCTAATTCAAAACAAACGTCTAAAAGAAACATGTTATAGATAAATTGGAATATTCCTTCATAAAACTAAAGTTATTTTAAAGTGCAGTACCTGATGACATGAAAAAACGTATTAAAATGAATTAAAATCCACCTAATACTGAACGGTCTCTTTAAGTGATCTGTCATCATTTACGCACCCTCTTGTCATTTCTTTCTTTCTTTCTTTCTTTCTTCCGCAGAACACAAAAGAAGATATTTTGAAGAATGTTGTTAACGCAACAAGGAGCCGTTTTGGTGTATGGTTCCCCGTGTGGTTGATAGGCACATTCTGTTATAAATGTTGTAAATATTGCCGCTGTATATGTGGGCAGCGCAATACACGTGAATTTGTTGACTAAGCAGAAACCGCTGTTACGTCATGTCACTTCATAAATGTGCATGTACTAAAGCACTCTTTTGGCTACCGCGGGTTATAATACTGGGCTATACTAATAGTTCAAACTAGATTCTGAGGTAGCAGTTGGTTGTTAGCCGTTAGCGCATAGCGTGCTAGCTACATAGCAGCTAACTTGCCAACGTTAGCTACATAACACATCTGCAGTCACCCAAAACACAATGCATTGACGTGAATGTGTTTAATAACCAATGCAAATCATTTTCTGTAGTTATATTTTTGGAAACAAACTCGCTTTGTGTAACGGGTGCAATCAATAACTTACACTCAACTCGCTATGGGAATAGTGCCTAGCACAGTACCTATAGATACCGATAACATTAGTCTACGTGCATGAACTAAGGAATCAGTAACTTTTGACCATAAAACATTTTTTGTGGTTCGGTAGTCATCAATTACAAGCATAACACTAAATTTGTGATGAGTCACGGTCATGCTTAGTAAGCTATTGAGACCCGGCAACATTACATCATCTCTAGTCTACCTTACGGATATAAATTGTGAACCAGTAACGTTAGTGCGCTAATAAACAATCTGAGCACAGCCAAATTACTAATAAGATCAAAAGTACAGGACAGTAAGAAAAATGTTACATATAAGACTTTCAAATCCAGTAGCAGGAAGGCTAACGTTAGGTCTCCATCCATTTTGCAACCCGTTGCCTCTTGCTGCTCGCGTTGCCGAGTGTAAGTCCATCAGATATTGATTCATGTCCAATTACACTCTCTCTTTACCTCATTGTTTTATTTGCTGGCTCTACCATGGTGATGGTTTGGAGACTTGCGTGGACTAGATTGTTTCGTCTTATTGTTAGCTGTTGGCTAACTTCTCCCAGGCTACGAGTGAAACGTGTCGAATGCCGTAAAGCAGGGGATAGGCGGGGCTTGTACCGGCCCGAACACTAAAGTTACAAGTGCAATTTCAGCCGATAGGAGGCTGCTTAGGAAGCAACGGCAGTAAAATTTGTCCAGTTAAAAGTTGTCCTACAACTAAAATAATTTTAGAAACATTCATTTAGGGTAAAAAAGTTGCTCATTATCGCTTTAACTGGACCCCATTCACTTGCATTGTTTTTTGTCCATACAGTGAATGGGATCCAGTGCTGTTTGGTTACCCATTTTCTTCAAAATATCTTCTTTTGTGTTCTGCGTAAGAAAGTCAAAATGTTTGAAAGACGAGAGGGTGAGTGAATGACAGAATTACATTTTTGGGTGAACTATCACTTTAATGGCAATATTATGATAAAAGAAGCTAGTAGATTACTTAAAAATGTGTTCGTATTTGTATCGTATTTTATAATTTGGTTTGTACTGTACTGTATGAATGACTCAGCTGTTTCGTGGACCAGATTTAGGAAAAAGTAAAAATTCAGCCCATGGCAGTCAAATCCACAAGTAAGATGAAGAAAACAGGTCGTCAGTGGCACTTTTCACTGTTGTCAGTTAATGTTTGTACTAACTGTCAACAGTCCGACTCAAAGATATGCTGCCATACTGTCATAAAAATCTCAAGAGTTCCCATTTGCTTCTTCACAGTCCTAGCAGTCATCTCAAATAGGTTCGAAGGCATTTCATCAAACCTGTGAGTCACAATGAGAAAGTCAGCAGCCATGTAAAATGTGCTCCAGTGTACGCATTCAGAAGTAAAGGCACGTGTTGAACGTAAAGTCCAAGTAAAAGCACCAAAACAAAGCATGTGTATTTGTTGGATGACCTGGAAGAGCCTGAGGCGAGATTCAGCTGTGACTTCTGTTTCCTGCAGTGGGAAGAAAAACATTGCCTTGAGCTTCCCTGGAAATCACACGGAGAACCCAAACCAAAGCTGGTGTCCCCTAACACACTCAACACATCCAACATCTCCACAAATCACAGAGAGTCACCACAGCGTTTAACAAATAATCAAACGTTCTGTTGGAAAAGAGAGAACCATTGCTTTTACTTTATAAAAGGCGGTTGTGAGAAGAAAGATGCTCATTTGGAAAGATTAAAACCTTTAACTATGAAAGAAAAAAAACACTTGCCGGTTTCGCTTTCATAGTTTAGAAGATTTGAAGTTCTCAGCTGTTTCCTTTATAAGTTGTTATGCATTTCAGAATGCGACATATCGCTCTGGATGAAGGACCATCACCTGCAGCTGAACCTTGCAAAAACAGAACTGCTTGAAATACCGGACGACACAAAGTTTCATCACAACTTCTCCATCCGACTGGGCTCATCAACCATCACATGGCAGTGGTGCCAAGTTGGATGGTCAGATCGTGTTGCACCGTGGGGTGTGCCAGAAACACAAGTAGTTTTGTATTAGCAGGGTTCAGCTGGAGATGTCTTCTAGGAAGGCTCTAATGCAAGCTGCTACAGTGGTCTTGTCTGGGTGAAACGAGATGTAGATCTGGGTGTCGTCAGCATAACAGTAATACGAAAAGCCGTGTGCCGTTTGATGGGTCCCAAGGATGTCGTGTAGATGGAAAAACGCAGCGGTCCATGCACCGATCCCTGAGGGACCCCTGTGATCATGTGGTGAGCAGTGGACAGTGAGCCCCTCCATGACACCCTGAAGGATCTGCCGGAGAGGTAGGATTTGAGCCAGCGGAGATGAGAGCCTGAGATTCCTAGAGATGACAGGGTTGCTAGCAGTATCTGGTGATTGACAGTGTTAAACGCTGCAGATAGGTCCAACAGAATCAGGACCGAGGATTTAGATTCCACCTTGGCTAGCCATTTTATTCCTTTAAAATATCACTGCAAATGCTGCTCTCGGAAGGCTGACCTCACAGGGACGCAAAGCATATCTTGCCAGCTTGCTCATACATGTAATATGTAAGTAATATATCATTAAGTATTATATTCTGCCTTAAAACACCACTTCCCGAACACTGTAATTCGTAAATGAATGATTCCAACAATATCGCGTCTCGTATCTGTATTGGTATAGTTGTGATGTGAACTCCGCTATTCTCCTTCATTTAGAATGAATTTAAAAGTTATTTTAACTTATTATTTTTAATCTTAGTTATCGTAATAGTATGAACGTCCATTAAAGCTGTGCATATATCGCTGTTACAATAATGAAAAAGCGATTTTTTTCATAATAATCATCAAAGCTCAGATCACCTGTCAATCAAACTGCTTGCGAAGAGTCAATTATATCCAATGAATGGAGAAGGGATGCCCCTTATAGAACATAAAAGTTACTTTATTTAAGTTTTCATTTGCCCATTTATGAGGAATATGGACTGTTATGGATGTGACAATCCTGAAAAAGGCACTTCCCTGACTATGAAAAATTATGCTCTAAAAATAAAAATAAAATAAAGAGACCTCACATGGGTATTCGAACCACCAAATGTTGACATCTGTGCTATCACTATAGTAAAAAACGTAGGCAGATTTTTTCATGGTAAGGTTGATGTTTTCACAGCATTGCCCTCATACTTCCTAAAGGGACAGCTTACCCCAAAATGAAAATTCTGTCATAATTTCCTCGCCCTCAGATTGTTCCAAATCTGTATAAATGTCTTTGTTTTGGTAAACATAATGGAAGATATTTGGAAGAATGTTAGTAACCAAACAGATCTCATCCCCCATTTAGTATTTATTCACCCGCTTCAAATGTTATCACTCGATTGAATGGGCATTATCAGTGGTTATCAACTCATACATATGGGCCAGAGGGGAGAGCCATCCAAATGGCTAATCAACGATACAAATACAAGAGAAGACTCCCGATCCAGTCCCAGAGTAATCCAGCTCATCGGTAGCCGTAAATCTACCGGATAAAGTGGTGACGTTGCGCTTTTTCCCGGTTGATATTTTCAGGTGAGACCATTTAAGTGATACAACTGAGTATTTAAACTGTGATTAATTATTCAATAAGCGAAAACAATACAGAAAATGTGTTGTCTGGCCCATATGTACGAGCTGATAACGGCCATTCAATCGAGTGATAACATTCGAAGCGGGTGATTTATTTTCCCTACGATGGCAGTAAATGGGGTATGAGATCTGTTTGGTTACTGACATTTTTCCAAATAACACTTACGTGTTTAGCAGAACAAAGAAATGTATGTGCCTACAGGTTTGGAACAGTCTGAGGGTGAGTGAATGATGACAGAATTTAAATTTTTGCGTGAAGTGTCCCTTTAAAACCTGAATTTTGCCCAACACACATGCATTCGCATTTACATTAATGTTCTTGTTTTATGGGGGTTTGTTTCTGAATCAGAGGAAACCCTGGAGCACACGATGCAATGCTCATTGGCTGACGAGTCAGTTGTATGTCTCATCTAAGACTCCTGTTGGAGAAATAAGCAATAAAAATCCATCCACTAGACAAAAACAACCTACCGAGAGGTCAAGAGTATGCCTCTGTATCTTAAGTGCCATCCCAATAAACCAGCTTATGTGGGTGACATTCAGGTAGCGTATTCCTCCATGTCACATAAGAAGAATAAAGCCTAGAGAAAGAGGAAAGATATGACTACAGAGAACATGAAAAATGAGGCATGGATTGTGTTCATGAGCGGCGAGAGAGTATAGCGTGCCGTATTTGTAGTTGAATTAATTCATGCCTCCAGCAATAACAAAGCAGAAACAGGCTGATAAGTTCTGACAAGGTGAGCAGGCTGTGGCTATAAGCCTCCATAACCATTGCAGTCGTGCCTACAACATTTAAACACATAAACACACACAGACGGGGAATAAAAATAGAACAGATGAATGTCAAAGGTAAAGGAAAAGTTCACTGAAAAATACTCTCATCATGTCACTGTTTAGAAAATCATGTCAGCCTCGGGTCCTTTCTCAACCTGTATGATATCTTTTGGAACACAAAATGGTTCTTGTTAAATCTTCACTTTGCTTTTCTAAACATGACAGCTCAGAGGCCGCACAAATAAGATTTTTGTGCCATAATTTAATACAAATTTGTGATATTTATCCACTGTCGCCGAAATCTCATTTGTGTTAAGAAATGCTTGTTGAATAAATAAACAGAATTGAATTTTTTTGTAAACACATTTTTGTTCACCTGTTTACACGATTCATGTATGTTTGTCAGAACAACTATATGCCATTTTAGTTTAATATAATTGTAATGGGACCGTGTCGAACGTCTCTTGTGAAAACGTTCCTTTCCAGATGCATTTCGCTACCTGGCTATCTCTCTCCTCGCACTCATATTTCTGACCGCTCTTTGTGATGAATTACGACATAAATCACTTCTGGCACTCCGGTAAAACCTAAACTCCCTCCACAAAAGACAGCATGTTAAATTAAGAGATGTAGAGAATGGTAATAAATCTCCTCCGGCTCACCTCTCTTTCTCTCTAGGAATGAAGTCATCAGTAATTCTTTAGTTTTATCAGGTCTGGTTTTGTAATCCATCTTTCTTTGGCCTTTTTTTCTCCGCTCTCTCTTCTCAGGACCTACATTGAGAACTCCAGAAAGAGGGCGAGATGAGATCATTCTAACAAGACTTTGAAGAAAGTTGGTATATGCAAACGCTTCTAGCTAGGCAGCTCCACCTTTTTGTGACGTTGTTCCAAAATGCATCTAATGGGATTACAATTCATTATAAAATGTATGTTTGCATGCAGTTTTAGCTGTTTCATTAAAACAAAAATGCAAAAAACAATGTCATGGTCAAATTACAGTAGCGTCAACTTTGCTGCGCTGGGCAACCCTTGTCTGGCAACCCTTATCTGGATTCAGAATTAGGTTAGAGGATTGTTCTTCTTTGTTTTTTTATGGATTTTTACAGGTATAACTTTAAATTACATTATTGTGCTTTTAAAATATATGCACACCGGTGTCGGAAATTTTGTTAAACCACTCTCTACTACATTCAGGTTATGTAGTTTTAATATCACACAACTATTGTCTTTGCAGAATCTACAGAATTTGAGACAATAATCGGCCGCCAACGCAAATCAATTGCTTCTCAATTTCAGGAGATTTTCATCGTTCACCACCATCTGGCATTCATACTGCTATCTACACCTGGTTCTGTGTCACCACATCATTTTCTCTCAGTATTAGCAACGCTTCTCCACTCAAGGGAAGAATGAGTTACAGAAAAAAATCGTACGAGAAAATACACAACAAAGACACTTATACCCAGAAGGAGAAACACACTTTAACAACTAATAACAATAAAAAAGTAACGGTATCAAAAGAAAAGGATGAAAGGGTCCAGCGAAGGCTGAGCCGACACGAATCCTCGCTGCTCACATGAAAGTGGTGGGTTGAGAGATCTGGGGTGAGATTTACAGCCCGGAGATGAAATGGAAAACAAGCGTTTACACCCATTTGAGGTTTTTTTGGGAGGGGCAGAAATGTTCTTCAGAGATTAATCACCACGATGTTTGGTCACATCTCATTAATAAATGAAAAGGAAAATAAAAGCAGAAAAAGCCAATGTGTTGCGAGAGAACACAATTAAAGAAAGGGAGAAAGTAAGAGCTTCACATGACCCAGCAAGACACAAAGCCAAACCGACTAAAAACCAAACACTATTTTTTCATTAGTTCAAATATCAAACCACATTAACGAGATGAAAAAACGATTGAAAAAATGTTCATTTTATGATTATACAATCTATGAAAAACACTTTGTTACAGTACTCTCTTCAATGAAGAACCCAAGTGAGCAGAGATGAGGCACAGCAAATCAAATTAAGGAAACCAAAAATATACACGCAAACACAGCATGACACCCTGGTGAGATTACTATAAATAATAATTAAGGTCTCAAAGCCATGCAGTGGGAAAGGGACTCTAGTCACGCCTAGGCCTCCTCTTCCCGTATCAGGCGGACTAGAAAAGCGTCATCAAACCCAATAGAAACTCTAAACCGAAAATAAGAAATAAACAAGAGCAACGGTTAGGCCTTGCCGAGCCAAAGTAGCCGTTGCCATACTGCAAATGAAAACAACACATCTTTATTATAAATACAAAACCCTTTCCCCAATTAAACAACCCTTCGTAGTCCAATGAGACCTGCCTATGTGCACCCTCGCACATGGTCACTACCAACAAACTCCTCCGAATCCGGCATGAACATCCGTCCACTTCGGAAGTCACACGAAAACCTTCTCGTACACAGGCGAATTAAATATTCTATTCAACATGCGAGTCGACATGCTATAGCGGCAAAAACAACTTGATGCAGTATCACAGGTTACCTGTAACAGTACAAGTATGATGGGTGATGGTGACGTCACTACACGGAGCGTGAGCGCGTATTTAAAAAAATAAAATTTGTAGTTAAACTGTGGTAATAACCATATAAATATTCCAGTATACTTTAATATTTACTACGGTAAAGGTTAAAAAACATAATAGTATCTAGAAAATTTACTTCAGTTTACTATAGTAACTCTAAAGTATTGTTTCATGTTTGGACAAACAGTAATTAATCCACCAAAATTGGTTACTTCACCTTTACCATAGTAAAACCGTTGTTAATTTCCAAAGAGTTTTGCTGTTTCTTTGATTCATTTTTTGAAAAGATCTAATAACAATGTATCACATGATCAGAAGTTTTAGCTGCAGCGCCCCCATTTAGGGAGGGAGGTCAACCCCGAAGACACGCTTCATCTTTTAGTTCTCTTGTCTCATGAATTTCAAATACACCCTGGGCTCGTTCACAGATCTGCTGTGGCACTGCATGGAAAGGAGGACAGAGAGATTGAAACGGAGAGATTGAAAGACAGCGAGATGCAGACAGCAGCAAGTGAGAGAGAGAGGAAGGTGCCGGGCAACTTTCTGTCCAGGTTAGTAGTTGGCAGGCCGGTCTCAGGTTTAGAGTTGTGACAGTGATGGGAATATATGTTTTATTCAGAAGGATGAAACAGCATGTGGGGCTGGAAGACCTCACAGTGGTTCTGAGTTCTTGTCATTTGCCGGAGGCTCAATTAAGTATCTCGGTGACGTGAGAAGAGAGCAAAAGAGGCCGGGAACGGAAGGAAGCTGCTGACGGAGCAAGCGCGATGAACCGGGAGGTTAGGAAGGCCGGTGATGATTTAATTTCCCTCATTTGCTGAACGGAAGCACTCATTTGTACTCTGTTTCTCAAAAAAAATGTAACCCCCCTGACATTTATCAATTGTTTCTCTTTTTTTAATTAAATCGATTTATTTTCAGATAAATTTCAGACATTCTTTGCCTGATAGAATACAGACATTTCTTACAGCCGTTTACATTACAAATCTAATTTTCAAAGCTCTTGGCTTGTTTAATGTTTGTAGGTCTCTCGTGACAGTTTTATAAATCTGATATTGAGCCTGTGCTTCGATTTTCTATTTGCAGCCAGTGAGGAAAGTCATTAAATGGCTCTGTTAATCGATGTGAAAAAATCTCGAGAGCAACACAGAGCAGCTTGTCAAATGAACGACGTGTTTTACAGAAAGCCAGATGCATCCAAAACCGCCCGCTGTTTATTGTCCTGTTTTCTCCTTTTTAAAAATTATTAAATGCCTTAGACATTTCTTTTTTAAACGCCAGTGGATGGTCTGCTGTTGTTCGGTCATCTGTGTGTTTGTATGTTTGATCTGTAGGATAACTCTTGTTGATACCTGCTGTTTGGCTCTTCTGTGATTGACAGGTTCACTTCTTGTCCTCCTATACATCCTCACTCTGTACTTCTTTCACCACCACCGCCCCTTTGAAATAGTGTTCTTCGCACTGCGGAACTGAGGGGAAATTATTGAATCCGAGGAAGTTTCGATGCATCACAACTAGCCCGAGTTCATCTGCATTCCAGCTGTACGTCAATCGCCCCCTCCCATTTTTTTATACTGTTAAAGATAGAGTAAAGATAAAGTGGCTGCCAGGAGGACGACATTTGCAAAATATCATTTATTGTTCTGTCTTTATCTCTCTGCATACTCAAAGTTTCACACTTCAAGAGCATGCATTTATAGTGTCATGCATAAATGCAAAACACTTTATCTCTTTGTAAATTCTAGAGAGGACGTGTGCATCAGCGTTTGGCGAATATGAGAATATGTGATATCATTACTGTTTAGTAGAAACAATTGAAAGATGTGATTAAGAAGACATATTAGGATATCTGAGATGATGAGAACGGTGGTGCAAAGGGTGATTATCAGAAAATAAAAATTCTGTTTCTCACACAAAGCTTTAGATTGTATGACTCCAGAAGACCGAAACATAAATCACAAGTCATTTGGACCACAAAATTAACTTTCACTGTTTGTGAAAATGAATTAAATATCACATTCTCTTTTTCAAAGAAGACAACTGATTTGGAACAACATTAGGGTGAGTACATGGTGAGAGAAATGTGTTTTATATAGTAAATCCTTATATTACTGTAGATGCACAAACATATAGACTAGCGAATAATGCTTTTTGTGACATCCTCAGTTTTTTGTCACTTTTGTCACACATGTAAAGTATTCTGAACAGTTTATTTTATCAAACTAATGTCTCATCTGTGTTTTGTTAATGTCTATGTGCAGGTGTCATGAAATTTGATGTAACCTGTAACACACCTCCGGCTGGATCTGTGCATGAGAATGCAGGTTCCCAGTTCTGACTCCTGCCCTCTGCTGGCAGGTAATGATCATTTCATTACAGACAGGGTGCACACAGATGAAGTCTCTAAATCTGAGAAATGAATGAACTTGGCATTTGTGTAGTGACGTTTCACAAACTGGCCCACAAAGTGTCCACGCTTTAGACTTTACTGTATATATTTGCATAGAAATAGACGGTGAGATTGAATAAGATCGATAGGCAAACCTGCAGATGTGTAACGCTTCAGTGATGCGTTGGTGCAGAATAAAGACTGTTTCTACCATATTCTTACTGACAGGTGAATTCATACAGCGCCGATGCCTTCTCGCTTTAATATGGAGGGTCATTGAATTCCTTCGAGAGATGAAAACGCAAACAAATGCTGCGCTTTCTCTGCCAGAAATACACATTCAGCGATAAATATGTAAAGTCTTGCATTTCTTCTAATTTTTTTATTTTGTTTATGCGTGCGTGTCCATATTTCCTCCGCTTTGTTTTCAGATTTGAAGTGTCTCATAATCAATTCGTATGAAGGCTACAGGATAGATTTATTTAACACGAGCAGCAAAATGCTTAGAGACCGTGAGATGTGCGAGACAGGTAGCTTCACGACTGTGGGAGATAGAACTTATACGAAGACGCATGAACCTGTCACTTTATATTTGCTTTCTGTGTTCTCCATTGAAAATGAGCGCCTCTCCTCGAAATGAAGGTGTCCTGTGAAAGTATGTGACAGGTTTTGGTCTGTGCCACGCCGTCTGCAGTCCACACACGGTCGGCCTCTCTCTCGACCAGCAGCATGTGGGTGAGATTGGACCGAGCCTGGTCTTCATTAATGGAATATCTGCGATCTCCGTCTCAAACACACACATGTTCATGCAGATACACACGCTGTGACAGGAATTTCCAAATCTATCAGATGAGCCGAATACGCATTTCATTCTCTTGAACACGCACTCACACCGACTCTGAACATCTTTTGTGTATGCATTTGGGAATAAGTTGCAGAAACATTTCTCCAGACGTTGGTTTTGAACTTTTCATAAAAAGAATAAAGAATGTGTTCAGGTGAGTTTTGTCGGGTTTATGTTAAGGTTTGTCTGTGGTTATTCCGGTCGTCTCATTTGATTGGCCAGACAGCGTTTGATATTCTGTTCAACCGCACTGGAATGCTTGCATATTATTTTGCATATTATATTTATGCATTTGCTTGTCACAGGATGGATGGCTTTTCACAGACTATCATCACTGCCTCGTAACACGTAAATTCGAGACATTGCCGCATGACGAAGACAATCCCACAATGCACTGCGCCGTGCACAATAAATTGTAATAAGTTGTAAATCGATTTTCTCTTTGTGTGGTGAACAGTAGTACATTTTAAATCACTCAATTATAAGGTTCAGGTTTATCTGTGAATTTTGTTTTCTGACCATACGTGTACAGTATTATGGCTTTTATCATTGCTGCAGGGGAAAGTTAAGCAATACGGTGTGTGATGCCTCGCTGTATTTTTAATTCAGTCATATTGTTTGTATGTGTGGAAAAACAACCCTTAAATTCAACTGGAACATTATATTCAAGTTCATGTACTGTAAAAATCCTTTCTGCCTTAAATTTTTATATACAATAAACTTGGCTTTACAAGTTTTGTACATTACTTCAACTCATCAAAATAAGCCATTTGAAATTGTTTTTATAAATTGATTGCTTAAAAATTTAAGGCAGTAAAAATGGTTTGCTGTGTAACCTAAAGCAAGAAATTGGCATCTATAGATGATTTCAAAGCAATCACATAAACAAACGTTACTGCGCATGTGTCATCAGGCTTACTGGACACAAGAAGAGCCCAGAGGTAAACGGGTAAGTGATCCAAGTCAAACAGGCAACAACGAGTAGACCTGACAAAGAACATGGGCAGAATTCTGTCCGGGTAAATGGTCTACAGGTGTATGTGCAATCATGGACAGTGTGGCGTACAAGGGATAATGGGATTATTGGAAGAACAGTTCAAAAGTCTGGGGATCGTGAACGGGTGAATCCGGAGAGGGATGCTGGTGCAGGGGGTATGGTCGACGGAGTCCGTTACAGCATGCAGGCTTTTGTGTCCCAAATTTAACTTCCGGTGCACATCCGCAAAGTATAGAGTCCCTGCAGATTATTTCTTAAAACAAGTAAATTACGTTAGCTTGCCAGTTAAATTATGTTTTGGGTTACCAGTAAAAGCACCGTTACTTGCCTGAACTTAAATGTGACAAAGTTGCACGACCAATTCAACAAATTGTTTATTTAAAGGCGTCATATGGCGCGAATACGTGTTGTTCTGTGTCTTTGGTGTGTTTTAAGTTACCCATGCATGTATTAGACACGTAAAATTGCAAAAATGGACGTGTCGGAACAAAAGATGCATTCTATCTAAACGCAAAAGGTCACCTGCCTGCTGAAACGCCTCGTGTAACCACATCCCGGCGAATGTACGTCACTTCGTAACATGATCTGACTAAGGACCGCCCAAATCTAAACGCAACTAAAGTGGGCGTAGGCTACTTGTAAATCTCATTGCATCGTCGTCATTTCACCGACGATTGCTTCATGAGCGTAGGAGAGAGATTAAGACCGGCTATGCACGAAAGCTTTGGTTAAAAAGCGGGGCCGTTCCAACCATTAAAACTTTGCTGGCGCTTCAGATTCACAGCCCGTAAATATATTTTCATTGTAAAATACTTTGCTACGGACTAACGCGAGTTGAGTTTGTCGTGTGTTTGTGATCTGCAAATGCAGACACGCGCGTAACGTGAAAAAAATACAACATAAGTCCTAATAATCAGTAATAATGTTCCAACTAGAGGCAACAAATGTCGTGTTTATAATGGGGTTTATTTTCTTTGTTGAGTCGCGACGATACGTGGCGTAACACTGGTTGATCAATAAGGCTCAAAGCGCTCGGGTTATTTATGTTACCATTCTCTGCTGTAATGCGAGCTTTTTTCTATCTCACACAAACTCTGTACGATGTATATGGTTGTTTGTTTATAGTCTTTATACGTCGTATATAAAAGGTAAAACAGTAAACTATTTAACACGGGTTTTTAATAATACCTTACCAATCCTTTACATCCTGCTCTAGTCGCGCTAGCAAAGTTGATGTATCTGCTGGCTCATTTTCCGGATCTGATTCTGGCTCGAATTGATATAAGGAAGTACCGATGACATTCTATCAACTGTCAGTACAATTGCTTTGAAACCCGATGTTCCGAATATGGGAAGAGGCGTTACATTTCCGTGAAACGGTCGCAGTATTCAACCAAACACTACGCACTGGTGAATTGGCCAATCATAGCACACCTCGCTTTTCAGAGCGATGAGCTTTGTACAAAATCAGCGCGTTTCAGAGAGGCGGGGCAAAGAGGAGATACAAACATGCACGGTATGTGGAAAATACTGC
Source organism: Triplophysa siluroides (assembly GCA_006030095.1). Lineage (NCBI taxonomy): Eukaryota > Metazoa > Chordata > Actinopteri > Cypriniformes > Nemacheilidae > Triplophysa > Triplophysa siluroides. The sequence goes on along the minus strand of VCII01000101.1, from coordinate 4,711,793 downwards.
GTTTTAGAACCTTGAATCGTGTATACACATTGCATTTCATCTAAAACAAATAATAATATTCGTTTTAGCTGTCTCATTTGACCCCTTTAATAACAATGAAATGTAATAAAACTAATTTATTTCATATAATTATTTTTACAATAAAAGTTATATCAATTTAATTAAATATAAATGTATATTATTAACCACTTGCCAGACCGATCAACAAACACCGTCCGATGAAACTGTCTATAGGAGCTGAACATTGACACAAATTAAATCACTTTTATTTATAGACGGTTTCTTCTGATGCACGCGCCTGACCCAAAGTTAACTTTCTGTCTGTGTTTGGTTTAAATATAGCAATTTATTTTAAATTGTATTTATATTAACATTAATTCACATTAATATCTCATTGTCTATTAATATTGTATTATTTTGAATTAAAACTACTCAACAGTTATTGATTCTTTGTGAAGGTCTACTGGAAATTAAGTTTGGGCCGTGTTACGTTTGTTTATGTTGTTGCAGCTGAAACCGTCTATAGATCACTTTATATGATACAGATATTGATGAACAGGTGTGTAGCATGAATTCTCCTCATGGCTTGAACACTGTAATGACCTTCAAATGTTAATTTATGTCAACACTATATATTTACAAACCCTGAGTTAATGTTTTTATTTACATATTTTATTTATGAGATCAATACAATTGATCGGGTGAGTAGTGTGTATAATTGCACATTAATGGGGTCGATAACATTGATAAATACAGGTCGCGATAGGCACGGGATGTTTTAATAACTGCTTGTTCATTTGTCGAATCGAGTCTTTGGTAGAAAAAAGCAGTCCTGACCTCTTTTTTTGATATTACACGTGCTTTTTGTGGTATTAAAAGCAGGTTTGGAGATACTTCGGGGTGAGGCTAAAACAATCAGTTGAGTGTCTGATGCACCCATACTACCTGAAATCTCCTTGAGTATATACTTCTCAGTCTGTTAAGCATTAATGAAATATGTGACATTTGTATATATTTTGTTCCCCATTTCACCCGGCTAGTTTTCATATAAATGCATTCGTAGGCCTACGTATTTATAATTTAATCACTTCGCTTCCCTTCAGCAGCCTAAAAGACCCAGAGGAAAAGAACTTTGTATTTCCGTATGCAGCATTCATTTATATTCCAGCTACAGATGCGGACTGAATTAAATAAATCGGCCTCATGTTTTTATACGTGCGTCTGTCTATATTGCTCTTTTCAAATGTTAAGAGCGGAGTAAAGCACTCCAAGCCGACTTTGAAGGATTATTTCTAGGAGAATTGGTTTGGAGATGGCCTGTTTAAATGTGTCTCGTAGAAGAGCGACATACACGTTCTGTCTGTCTGAGAGTCTCTGACAGTCACTCACTCTTTCCCAAAGCTGTGCTTGGACTTGGTCATGATGTGAGCATGAAAGTTTTTAGCCAGGGGTTAGTTGTCACATGTCAGGATGCATAAACACACCGAGGACAGCTCCTCAGGTACAACAGATTTACTTTGTGTGTTTATTTCGGCATGTTTTCTAGGCAGCACAAACATGCAGCATATAATTTGTATAACAGCCTTTTTCAGACATGCCGTCTATTTCTGTAAATTATTTCAATTTAATCAGTTGAAATGTATTCTCAAGATCAGTGAATTATTTATCAATCAAATCAATATTAAAAACAGATACAGAAGCTGTAAATATTTGATATTGTAATATCTTAACACGGTGCTTTGATCTTTTGTCACATGCACAAGATATGAGTTATGATGTGTATATTGAAATGCTTAATATAATGCTCAGGCTGTACAATATAAAGAGTAAAATATTTTGGATATTATTTATAATTATTATTGTTATATGGTTATAAGAGTGGTGCAATGGCAGATGCTTCTTGTTAATGTTGAAACATGCACAAAAGTAGAGATCTGAAGAAATATTAAAGATCTGTTTGGTATAAAATAAATTATAATATTGATTTTTCTATTATAGTAAGCTTATTGTGAATGAAAGCTGGAAGTGTAAGATTTTTTTTTTCCAATTTGATTTATTTCATTTTTGATTTGTGAGGTTTTAGTCATGTCTTTGCTTGTGTTAAATGTGTGCTTTGAGAGGTAAAACTCACAGAATGCCTGCAGTAACCAGGTGGGGGTGTTAGAGTCCAGATGTTGAGTAATTCAGCTCTGTTTTAACAGAAAAATGGATGGTTTTTATCTCTGTTATTCTATCACAAAAACAGCATTTGAAAACAATAAGAGAAATCAAGACAGTTTGAAGCAAAACATTTCACATGCTTTGGTTTAGGTTTTGTTTGCTTTAATGATTTGATGGCAAGCTGACTGTATACATGCACCAAAAAGCACATTGGCAGCAGTTTTAGTTACGGAAAAGTTAATTTTGAAAGCTTACACTGTAATTTGCTGTTAACAATTTTCAAAAATATTTAATACATTGACATTTAAGTAATGCAGTGAAATAATAATTAAAAGGTGTGTGTGTAATTTCTTTGGAGGCTCTATTGACAGAAATGCAATATAATATACACAACTGTGTGTTCATGTGTATAAAGACATGCATAATGAAGCATTATGTTTTAAGTTAGGATGAGCTATATTTTATCTACACATACATGTTGTTCCTACAGTAGCCCTTCATGGAAAACTGCTCTACAGTTTTCCTTCAGAAAAGAAGCGAAGACGTGACGACATCTTAGTCCTTTGTCAGTCACCATAGTGGTTCGAAAGGGAGGGGGGAGGTGTGTGTAGTGAGTAAGTGGTTGCAATTCGCAATCTCACCACTAGATGCCGATACAATCTCACTTGTCATTTAATATAATTTTATAATATAAAACTTTTTTATACATTTCAAATTGTATATTTATAATAGTATTGAAAAATAGTATAGTAAGTTAAACTTATAAACTAAATATTGTGGTTTGTTCTTAAAACCAAATGTATTTATTATTGCAACTGAATTAAACCTTGTGTTAAATTGTTGTCCAGTGCATTGACTTTCACACTTTTTATACCCAGTTTCAAAAACATTTTTGGGCCACTATGTATGTTATGTTTATGTATTATGTATATGGTGTCTTAGAATAGAAGATAATGAAATCATGGAAATAGCAAATCTATTGTTTTACAAGTGTCTCATTTGTGTCTCATGAGATTTCAGTATAATTTATAAGACTACTGTGTTCTCCATACTATACTCTAGTTGTCTCATTTGTGTCTATTTCTATAAAGGAATTTTAGGAGAAATCTGAGATTAACATTAATAAGAAATCCATGTGAAAGAGCTTTGATATGTGTAGGATTATCATGAAGCATTGGTTAGACTGAATGGAAGATGCATCAGAGACCAAACATGGCTCTGTTTCTCTCTGCCATGTGTTCTCCACAAATGTTTTAGTAATTTACACCCGTTGGAATGCTCGTGAAGCTGCGTGGAAAGCGGTTCCAGTCTTAGGCGTCCTGAGAGGACTGACTGTTCAGTCTCTCCGTGCCAGGACGCCTGCTTCTGAAACCGGAGAGATGGGTTTTCTGAACGGAGTATCCAGGTAACGGCTTCATGGGAAACACATAACAAAAGCAATGAAATGTTTATTGATGTGAAGGGCACTCGCTGCTATAACTTTCTATTTAAAGCAGGATTCCATAGATCTTCATTAGCTTCATCTGTGATCCATAATGATTTTCCTAAACCATAGACAGTTTCTTTCCTTTTTATAAATCACAAGTGTTTTTTCTCAACCTGGATTATCTAGCAGTTTTCTTTTAAATGACGTGAATTACTAAATACGGCAGACATTTCTTGGATGTGTTACCCAAACATTGGCGCACCACAGACTGTTTGAGGTCGAGAAGAAAATATGCTTATTCAATGGATCGTACAGTTTAATCTCCATAGATTCTGCCGCTTTTGTTATGTAAATGTTTTGGTTGTTTGTGTCTAAGCAGATCTGCAAAAAGTTTATAAAGTTATCTGTCTTTGTTTTTATGCAGCGCAGAGGACCACATACAGACCCAGAGGTTTCTTTTTCAGAGCTCAGGAGATTTGAGTTGAGTTCTATGTTGTGTTTTATTAAAGAAACACCTTAGTCTAAAATTGTTTAGGAGAAAAAAAACTGAAACAAATGTGAGTTAAGTTGTTGTAATCCATGAGAAGTATGATTTTTGATCCATCAGTTTTAATTGTATGATTTGGGTAAGTTTGATGAGAAATGTTTGAGTTCATATTGAGATCTTCAATAATATTGACTTTTGATTGCAGACTTGACAGATCTGAGCTCAGTTTGACACATTCTCATTAGAGTTTTAGGAGAGATGTCAACAGAGACATTTGTCAGAATTCTGACCGTTTTCTTTTAGTAGAAATATCTGAGACGCAAATGAGACTCGAGCAAAAGTTTCCATCTGCTTTTGATAGAAGTAATTGAGATAAATAGATCTCAATGCTTTTTCCTTTTTATGAGACTTTGCAGACATCCGGATGAACCCTGGGCATGATGGGATGGCAGCTCTGAGAAACACACGTTAATGGAAAAGAGAAATGCACGCTCTCTGCCATCTCATAATGAATGGAAATATGGAGAGGGTGAGTTAACAAGCATCTGACTCACATTTGACACACCTGCTGGTAATAATTTCAGCTCAGAAGAATGAGGGATGTAACGGCACTCTGGATGCTGTCAGTCTTATGGAAACCCCATCCAGATCATGCATTTTTCACAGAAGATAAAAGATTGTGTCTCCTGGGTACCATGATGCCATCCATCCTAACCATGGGTTGTAGAAATTAGGGTTGTCACGGTACCATGAACATGTCTTACCAAGTAGTATCACGATGCTGTGCCATGTTCATAATTCAAATCTATACAAAAAACACAGATTTAGATGAAACATTTTTTATTAACTATAGTAAACTGTATTATACTTTGCACTAGAATATGTTGTTGTATTATCTGTAGTAATTGGATAAATTGTAGCAATACTGTAATATAGAACTTTCATAATGTAACCGCTAACAGAATTCGCAACTTACCGCTTGAACTGTATAAATAAATCTGGATGTTCCACCTTTCACCACAAAACTCAGTTTTCTTCGTGATATGACTTAAGGGGTGATTTCATGAAAAACAGGCTTTTTCCATGTTTAAATGCTAAAATCAGGTCTCTGTGCATCTGCCAACTCAGAAAACGTGAAAAAAGACAAATCAATAACTTTTTCTATGTGAGCCTATCTCTGCAAGCCTGTGAGAAAACAAGCGCTTCAGAAATCGCTCTCTTAATGACGTAAGCAGCCGTTCTTATTATAATATTTCCGCCCCTTGTTCTGAACGTGTCCACCCATTGCACCGCCGCCATAGTTGTTTTCGCATGTGTGAAGTTCCAAAACCATGGCCAAAAGTAGCAAAGCTTAAGAACTGTTGTGTTGTTGTACAGACCAACACAGAACAATGTTCCCAGCCTCACGTGAGACAAGAGAGCAATGGATTTATTGTTTATAATATTATTTATAATCATCCACACAGAACGAGGCAAAGCTGCAAATAAAGACATTGTAAGTACAGGTATTTTTTAAGTAAGACCCCAGGGAACCGTGGCAACTTAAAAGTAGATAAAATGTCACTGTGACACGTTTGTCCGGTCACTATTAGAAAGCAATGTGTGTGGCTTGTGCGGCGGGTTTGTTCTGCGTTTGTCTTGAGTATCTTCACTTCAGAAAACTGTTTGGTTTGTAAACACGCAACGCGGTTCTCTCTCCCGAGCGCGGTCGTGACCGGACCAACAGGGACCGGAGGGGCTTCGTGAATGAAACAGGTGTGCTTATCGAAAACAATATGTTTGGTGTAAAACAAGAAAAAAAATCCGCTCATCATGTCTTATTGCACCCATGAAAAGTTTCCGACCGAGGCCTTGTCATCCATGACTGCTAAACCAACCCTGACACGCTCATGAATAGCGTTTAATGAGCAAAATTACCTGTTTCCGCAACAAAAAAACCCCACGATTTCATCATCTTTATGGTAAATAAATGTGGGTACAGAAGGAACTGATATAAAATCTGCCGGTGAGAGTCCTCTGCCCATCAGAGCTGTAAAAATGAGCGTCTGTGTGTGGAAAACATCAACATTCTTGAGCACCTGTGTCTGCATCTGGCAAGAAAACCTCCCCAAGAGTGAGCGAACACATCTGACTGCTGTACGCTAATAATGTCAGAGAGATATATGAAGTAGGCCTACAGAGGTGGAAAATAGAAAGTGCAACTGATGGTATCGGAAGATCTCAGAGGGACATTGAGTTTTGCCAGAGTAAGCTGATACTAGAATATTATTAAACCGTAATTCTTGAGTTCACCTGCCCGATTCATCTTAAAAGGACAGTTCACCCCAAAACAAAAGAAAATTATTTATTTACCCTCCTGTCAGTCAAAACCTGTAACCTCTTTCTTCAGTGAAACACAAACGAATATATTTAGAGAAATGTGTCAGTGGTTTTGTGTTCATGAAAGTCAGTGGAGTTCAATGTTATTTAATTTTCCACATTCTTCAAAACAGCTTCTTTTGTGTTCTGCAGAAGAAAGTCATACAGGTGTAAAAGGATGAGTAAATTATGACAGAATTTTCATTTTTGGGTGGACTACTTTTTTTAGATAAACTAAATGGTATTTGTCAAAATTATAGTCTTTTGTGGCAAAAATCATTAGGATATTAAGTAAAGATCATGTTTCATAAAGTTTTGATATAGTTACGGTAGGAAATTTACTAAATATCGTAATTTTTGTGAATGGATGTTGCAAATTGCGAACAAAAACGACGGGAAACACATCTACAAACTTCGTTCGCTTCTGCCCGCTCTTTAAGAATTACCCACTCAAGTTTGGTATCTATGTAAAGCTTAGAGCTTCAGCTTTCGGGTTCATCTACTCTCCAAAACGTCATTACGGCGGTAAGCCAATAGAGAGCGTTAAAACAGACCTGTTTCTTCTTGGCAACGGCCTGCTACAGCCACCCTCAGATTCCAGAGTTTCAAATAGTTGTATCTCTGCCAAATATTGTCCTATCCTAACAAACTATACATTAACGGAAAGCTTATTTATTTAACCTTCAGATGATGTTCAGATGACCCTTATGACTGGTTTTGTGGTCCATGGGTCACAATTGTTTTTAAGGTTTTTGGGCCTTGTTCTCTATTGAATACCTCATACACTGTTGAATACGAGAAAGCGTTGTGGTCACAATAATTTATGTTGTTGACATAAAGATCATTACTTGACATTTAGGAGCCTAGTTGTCATCATTTGAATACTCTAAAACGCCTTTAGACCTTCACATTGTATTAGGATCATATAAAAATTAGGATTTTTATATGATTTAATCCTCTGTTCTGTCATAAAGAGTCAAACCTGAAGGTTCCAGAAGAAAGACGTGGTATAGAAACCGATATTTTTTTCCCCGAGGCTTTTTACAGCTTGGAAACTTTACTAGCTTCGTGCCGGGGTGTTTAAAGACATAACTGTGAGTGGTTATAGCCTCATTTATCTTCCCTGAGCACATTGGAACCAGTAACGTTATAAAGCTGTAGACCCACACATGTAGCTTCAGAAGCCCTGATTTAACTCTTCCTTGTGGATGAGCTAATGAACAATTGGCCTGGATTTCAAGACTTTGTTTTGGCAGACGGAGATGATGTCACGTTTTCCATTGTCTACAAACCCTGTGGGGGATTTTAAACGTCTTGTTTGAGGAGTATAGACAGGGCTTTGCAGTTTTGATCCAATAGATTTGATCTTAGATTTTATAATTTCATGATTTTACTTTTTACACTCAATACACTTTAATAAATGTAAAGAATCTTTGATGGTTTCTTAAAGATCCTTTAACATCCGCAAAACCTTTCTGCACAAAAGGTTCTGTAGTGGAAAGTAAGAAAGAAATGGTTCTTAAGAATCTTTGATCAAAAGATTATTTACGGAACCAAATATGTTATTTTGTGGAATTGTTTTTTTAGAACCTTTATTTTTAAGGTGCTGTAACCATAAATCAATTTACATAACATTTTTTATATATAATACATTAGAGAAATAGCGTTTTTTGTTTGCTTGTTTTTTATTGTGTTTAGTGTACAGTTGAATGGTTTTGAGAATTATTTGAGTTTTTAGAGGTTGTCAATGATGCTGGGTTTGATGTGAGCTCTGAGATGAGAAGAGACATTGTGTGAGGAGGAGGAAGGGAGAGTCTGACATCATCACATTAGGATTCAATTAAAAGAGACTGGAAAGATGAGTAAGTCTGATTCTAAATAAAGATCACTGAACATGCTTGTAATTAACATCTCATCCCATACAGCAGAAATGCATTTAAAAACACGGATATCACATGAACTTATCGTTCAAAAGTTTAAGGTCACTTTTTCAATTACTGTACTATTTTTTTCACACTTTACATACACGCACATAACTCATCAAAACTATGGAATAGCACAAATGACTATAGGACTTTTGGTGTGACTTAAACTATGTGACACAGTCTGTAAAATCCAGGCTAAAGTCTCAAAACCTAATTCTGTGATGATGAGCATCAAAGTTTGATTTCAAGCTTTCGTTTCACTGTAATTTCAATCTTTGACGTGGGCTTATTGAGTCAATATTAAAGATATCAAGATTTTATCTCCACAGAATGTTTTTTACATTATGTAGGATGATTTTATGTAGAAAACAGTAAATCACAGAGCAATTGAGTTGGGGTTTCACAGATTGGGACATGTACTTTAATTTATATTTAGTCAGTTGGTCAGCTTCTTACAGTAAGGTCTGATCCTGAGATGCTTTTTAAATACAATTAAAGGAATTTTACAATGTATTCTGGCCTCTTATAGGCTACTTTTTATAATTTTTTCCGGCCAAGTCATCTATTTCAAAAACAATTTTATTAAATAAAATGTCAGTTTGTGATGTTTGCACAATTATATTTTTGTCTAAACAACTCGTTTTAGGTATTTAAAACATTACGGAAATGTACTGGCAATTTCCTGCTAGTACTTTATCTGTTTATTTTACGGACATTTCCGTTAATGCTAAAATGTAATTCAATGCAGTGCAAAATGTAAAATAGCCTACAGGTGAAACAATTGTACTAAATGAAAATTTCTTCATATTAATACAGTAAATCAAAATACTTTTTTACCATAATAACCAACGATTTTGGTCGTGTATATATTTTTAAATACAGCTGCAGGAAAAATGAAATTAACACTCCAAAATTGATTGCAGCTTTTCTGAGTTTATGTAAAATGATAATTTTAATTTAATTCTGTGTACTAGTGACAACATTTCTTTCACGTTTCAAAATGTAGTTTTTATTCACATTTTTTCGAGAAAATTAAAATGGGACAGAATAGATGCAATGTTTGCAGATCCTAAATACTGCAAAGAAAACAAGTTCTTACATTGCTGTTGGGTGACTTCATGTCATTACTGAGGTTTGTTTCTGTTGTTATTGACAAAACATGCAGAACTGAAATGCCGGGTCAGTACTTGAATTAAATGGATCTCTCTTTTGCAGGCACACACCTCATAGACACGCTAAACAGACAATTTGTTGGGTTAGTGGAGCTGTGCGTTCAGTAAAATGACTTTTCCAGATGTCCCCCACCTTCACTGCAGGTGGGAAGCAGAACAGAGAACAGACGTTCTGCTGCATGTGTTGGCATTAAACGGGCCTGTCGGGTCAGAGTCCAGCCCGGGGCTGTGTTCAATAAACAATTATAAATGCAGGACAGAGGAAATCACGGCTGCTGCTTTGGACTGCTATCGGAAATTTTGAGTACAGTAGATGTTGTTAGCAGATGCGGTCTTGTGTGTAATTTTTCGCATTGAAACTGTAGAGTTCTGAGAAACTGTAGTGTTCAGTAATAGCTGATAGAAGCTGCTGAAAGGAAAGATTTCAGGAAATGACTTTAATATGTGGAAGCAAGCATGTGGCCTGCACATGGATCCATGAGGAGGGAAAAATGCATTTGTGTTTCACCTCATGAATTAATAAATCACAACCAGTTTAACAATGGCTTTTGCAAAAAAACTAATTATTTAACATTTCACTTGTTCAAGTTCACTCACCGGTCAACAGATTTTTGCCATTGTGTAACAATTTTGAAATTTGCTTGCCATTTATTAAAATGAAAATGAAAATTTAATGGGACAGCAAAACGACACGTTTTCACGTCTGTTCCCCTCCAGGCCCCTGTAGAAGCATTACTTTAGGAAAATTACTTTTCTAATGTTTACGGGGATTTTTATCTGCGGCTGGAAAAGTGTGATTTTCTGCTTTTGACATTTAGATGTTTACAAACTTTGACTAAACATCTTTTAATTTCGTTTAGATTTAATCAATGCAATGAACGAGGCATTTTTCATTGCTAGATTTTGTGTGTCACATATTTAATTACTATATTTCTAGTTGAAATTATGCTTTTATGGTTTAAATAAAACAAATCACATTAAAGATGGCTATGTTTAGTTTCTTTCTGAGTGACACAGCATTGGTATTGGCTCTATAAGAACATTTCTTTGTGACTAACTAACTTGCTTTGTTTGTCTTTTAGGAACCGATACTATGAACATTGCTAAACAGAGTAAGTGCACCTTCTTTTAAACTTGTATTTAAAACAAAGTGAGAATGTGCTTCACAAACATATCGGGAATATTTGAAAAGTGATTCAAAGCAGTTCAAAAAAATCAGGAGATTTGTGCTTTATGAAATTTTGTGCTTCACGAAAATCAATGTAATTTGCTCCCAAGTTTGCTTCAAAGCATCACAAGGGGAAAATTAAAAATCAGATTTCACAACGCTAAACGCTGCGGGATGTTGTGGGTGGTTGCTATGCAGTTGCTAAGGTGTTTCTATGAGGTTGCACGATTTTGAGTATCACTGATGTCTGTAGCTGCACTTATAGGTAAAGGTATTAAAGGTATTAGTTCTCTATTAAGTGAACTATAGTGAGTAGAAACATTTTAGACAATTTTCTTGTTTTTATATCATCTCTTTCCTGTCCTCTATTTCTATACTGTTTTTCTTGTTTCTGGTGTTTGCAGTAACATATATTTTCTGTAAAAGTAAAGTTTAAGAGAATGCTGATTTTACAGGCAGGTCGTAACTCTGATCCAACCCCAAAAAACAACTGATTGGTTAATTGCAACTTATTCCACAACCATTAAAGCATGTGGGCCAGGAATGATGTGAGTGAGGTTACCATGACAACCAAACATTTAAATAAGCTCCTTCAAAGGGAAAAATATTTGGTGCTTTTCGTCTCGGTGACTATTCATCACAGGCTTAAGACGGGTGAAGTCAAACATTGGTTAGTTGCTTATCTGTTTGAGTCGATGTGTGGTTTGTGATGGTCTCACACTCGAAGCTCTTGTTAATACGGGATGAGATCGCTCAGATTTTCAGTTTCACAACTCACATCTTGGATTGTTAGGTTTTGCGGAGATAATTCTTTGTTTTCTTAATGTTCTGCATTTGTTTGCCATTCTGGTGATTATAAAGACGCACAGAATACAAGTCGAACAATTCTGTAAGTAAATACAATTCATTTGCATAAAAAAATATGTATATACAGTATAATATAAATAGGTCTGTTTATCACACTGGCCTAAATAAAAATGTATTGTATAGAAAAAAGCACCACAAACATTCAACAAAAAGTCATGTAGTATAGAATAACATGACTTAATGACACATGCTATATATTTTTGACTGATTTAGCTATGCAACATAGATCCATTTACATCATACAAGTCACAACTTACTCTTTTCTCTAAAATAAATATTTTTTATGGATAAAGGAGACCCCTGGGCCACATTAAACAAGAGCAGAGCAAGTCAGCAGATCTCCAGACGTCATGCCACACCACAAATAACCGACGAGTCGGCACGATTTCTTTCATGCAGAGCCCCGCTGCGGTGAAGTTTCTGGTTTAATCAGGAACGGTTTGGCAGAGAAGGACATCTTTACTCAAACCCTGGACTTTTGTGTTTGTGTTTGGCTGTAAATTAGGAAGTTAGGAAAATGAGTTTAATGCTTGCATGCAAGTGACCAGGAAAACGTAATTTCTAAAAATAGAAGTAAATCGAACAAAACAATAGACAATATAACGAATAATTTTCTGTTAAACTTTAAGAATATGCCCAGATATGTAGCCCATTACAGAAAATAAATTATATTCGCTTTCCTGGCTCCGTGGAAAGAGCATGGCGCTAGCAACGCCAAGGTCATGGGTTTGATCCCATGGGATTGGACATAGTCAGAAACAAATGTGTAATACAATGTAAGTCGCTTTGGATAAAAGCGTCTGCCAAATGCATAAATGTGTAAAATGGTATCAAATGAAAGTATTTAGTTTTTATAAGCAGTTCTATACATCCTGCCTTAAAATGATTAAAATACAGCATGGAAAATTGAAATAACTTTGCCAAATTATTCATTATGGCATAAGACTTGCTTTCCACCATGAAGGAAATTGGCAACTCGTGTTTTATCTAAATTCTAAGTTTTCTACTCGTAAATATGACTTCACTTAGCCATTCATTTGCTCTGAACTCGTGTTTACGATATCTCTGATTCCACTTGAAGGCAGTTGCATCTCAACAAACTGTTTTGGTGTTTTGTGACACTTTGTACTTTGATCTTTTAGAATTCACTATGTTCCATACATTCAAATATTAAGATGTTTTTTAAATAAAAAAAAACACTTTGAATTTTGAATCCTATTTAGACTATAAAAATGTACAAAATGTTTCAAAATATTTGTAACAGTGTAGTTTAATCCCATGTATTTGGTCATTTTCTGGTTTTTATATCGCTTTCTTTTCCTTAATTCTATGAACACTCTTAAAAATAAAGGTGCTTCATAAAAAACCCTTTAACATCTGAAGAAGCTTTCTGTTTCACGAAAGGTTCTATGTGGCGAAAAAAGGTTTTTCCGATTATGAAAAGAAAGAGATGTTTGGCTGAATGATTCTTTGTGGAACCTAAAATGGTTCTTCTATGGCAGTGGTTCTCAAACTTTTTTGGCTTAAGTACCCCTTTTTTTTTCAAGCCAAGTACCCCTTGTAGAGACAACAACATTTTATTTTAAAATTCAGTGAAATGAGAGTCAAACAGTTATTATATCTAAATGTATTCATTTATTTGTTATGGTTCTTTGTGTAGTCCTAATTTCATATAAAAATAGTATTATCATAGTTTATTGATTTTCATTATTTATTCCTAAATGTCAGTTTCTCTCACGTACCCCAAAGTACCCCTGGGGGTACCCGTACCCCCATTTGAGAACCACTGTTCTATGGCATCACTGTGAAGAACCTTTTCAAGCACCTTTATTTTTACCGTGCAGTTTTTTTTAAAGTCCCTTTTGCTAAAATGTATTTTCTGCTTTACAACAATGCAAAATTGTGACAAGCACTAAAAATATATTTGAATTGTGATTTCAGAGACAGAAAACTCAGCGCCTGTGAGAAGCAGATAAAACGGTAATGTGCTCTTTAGATAGCTAACGGATTTACATCTGGTTAAGAATTGATCCATGTGTATGTAAAAAAGGGTCATTCAGCTTTGAGTCACTGACCTATGTCCATCGACTGATTACTGTGTATTCAATTCATATTGATTCAGACCCGTTTGATATCTGGATCAGACTGCTGCAAATACACTAGCATCATGTCCGATGTTTGTTTAACAGCTGAAGATTCGGTCGCGCCGCTTTGAGGATGGACGTCAGGACTCGATTCAATTCGTCTGTCTCCTGAGCAAGAACACAAATCAGTAAGTGTTGTTTGTTAACTGAGCTGTTTTCCTGATTCTCTACATGTATATACACAGAGGTGAAGTAACTGCGGTGGAGATGTGCGGATATATTCATCTCATCATGATAAACTCTTTTGAGGATTCAGAGTAAACACCTCAGTGTGTTTTCAGCTGAAATGTAAATCTCACACTCGCGTCTCCGCAGGCCCACTCAATGGTTTCTGATCTGCGGACGTGTAGGTCATTCATTCAGTAAACTGATCCAAGCACAAGCATTGAATGTATAGTGATAAATGGGTTCATGTTACACATTTTAATATTGTTTTTGTAAGAATGCAAAACTGATCATTTTTGTGAGTAAATGTGAGTTTTTAGGACGTCGCTGGCTCACATCAAGGCCCGTTGTTAGCGATAGCTATAAAGTAAAAAAAAAAAATTATTCGTGTGAAGCCCATCAATTTGATCAGTAGTTAAGTCACAACATCGCTCTTATTGAAATGTTGTGTGGTTTTAGATTCAGTGGGAGGGCATAGAAGTAGTTTGGGAACGATTTTTTAGTTTGGTCTGACAGGATCCTGGACCCGGCCGGACGACACCAGCTGGATCTTGTGTTTGTGTTTGTAATTTGTGCTGTTCTGTCTTGTCATCCAAATGGCTTCTGTCTTACTGTTAATCTCCATGGCTTCTGTTGTTGATTCTGTTCATTTATATTCCGTGGCCGTCTGGCCGAAGTAAGAGAGAGAGAGAGAGAGAGAGAGAGAGGGAGACATTTGTTGATCATTTCCATTTATTTTTACTCACCAAAGTGAATAAAATGTGCTGGAATCTCCGATGTTTATAACATGTCGCATTGTTACATATTGGACATTTATCAGATGTGTGTTTATCTGAAGTATCATAAAGTCCTCAAAGGCAAGCTCTTTAGTGTACAGACTTACTATTACTTTCCTTCAACAGTGGAACACAAAAGAAGATATTTTAAGAAATGTGGGGTTGAGTGTTGTTAGGTTACCAACATTTTTCAAAATATCTTCCTTTGTATTCTATAGAAGAAATAAAGTCATACAAGTGTGAAATGACATAAGGGTGAATAAAGAAGCAAGCATGCATATTAATTCTGAAGGGTTGAATTGATGGATTAATAGTTGGATGTGACTCATCTTTACTTAAGGTTACTCACAGGTTGGTGATCTTCAAACACAGTAATGATGGAAGAGATAAAGAACAGATGCATCATATCTAAGTGTTTGCACACGGTGAAAAGATACGCTGAGTAATGGATTTGAGCAAGACGCATACATCAGACACAGACGATGCAGTTGTCAAGGAGATGTAGACATGTCTTCATTAGTTTGGTGTGGTATTGTTCTTAGAAATAGTTTGGCACAGATAGCGTCATCTCCTGATGCATTTAAAAGTTAATGTGATTTTATTGTGTCTCTCATTTGCTTTAATGACAGAAGCACTGGAGTTGGTGTGGACTTCACACGTTTCCATTAAACCCAGCGATCCACGATATAGTGTCTTCTGTGTCTTGTCAGAAATGTACAGTTTCTTTAGTCACCAAAAGTAGAAATACATGCAGAATTTGCATCAGAACAATTCTTTGTTTTAAGAGGTTTTAAACGTCTTTGAATTCGTCTCAAAGCTTCGCTTCAGTTTACAATTCTAGTATGTACTAGAATACTAACATCAGGTTCCAAAGCAATTGTACTGACAGTTACGCCCACGTACTTGTGTATACATTTGGGCGGTAGAATGCATAGAATGCATCTTTTGTTCCAACACTTTAATTTTTTCAATTTTACGTGTCTAATACATGCATGGCAACTTATAACACACCAAAGGCACAGAAAAACACGTATTCGCACCATATGACCCCTTTAAGAGACCATTTCAGAAACCGTTTTTCTGATTTTAAAATGTACTATTAATAGTTATCTGTTTAGATCAAACTACGACTTTTGTTTCATTCTGTGAACTACTTATATACTATATTTCTCCTAAATTTCAAACAAAATGTATTTTTGCATTTATTTGTAGAAAATGAAAACTGGAGAAACAGGTAACAGAAATAACAGAAAAGATGCTCTGTATTTTTTCAGACCTCAAATACTAAGAAAACAAGTTCAGATTCACTTTTAAGCAATACAATAGTCATATTTATACATGTATTTAGGAAAAACTTTTGTTTTTGTGTGATAGGATTTGATCACAGTACTTGTGTCTTGTCATGCTGTCAGTCGTTCACATTGCTGTTGGATGACTTATGTCGCTCCCGAGGTTTAATTTTGTTGAAATTCAACAGACACTGGACTGGAATGCACACAATACATCTAGAAATTATGATTTGAAATGAAAATTGGCAATAATCTCTTAATTTTTTATTAAATTGAACTAAATTAACTTAATTAAACAATAAATAAAAAAATACATAAAATATTAATATAAATTAAGTTTAAAATGATATGTTATAATGTAACCAAACACAGACGGGAGTTAA
This sequence comes from Triplophysa siluroides, assembly GCA_006030095.1. NCBI lineage: Eukaryota > Metazoa > Chordata > Actinopteri > Cypriniformes > Nemacheilidae > Triplophysa > Triplophysa siluroides. The sequence continues at coordinate 4,695,473 of VCII01000101.1, read as the reverse complement.
CTTTGGGCCAGTCGCATGCGTCCGATGAAACCGCCAGTAAATAAATATATAAATTAATGTTTGAGTTTGCACCACACGGTTTGGGTTAAATAACATCTGCTATCAAAGGTTAAAGTACAAAAAGACGCCAAAACATTTTAAAGGCTATGAAAGTCAAGGTCATGACCTCGTGGTTGTAACTCTTTAGCTTTGGTTTGAAAGTGGAGGTCGTGGGCGAGGTCACGTTTTCGTCTGCTTTCTTTGGCTCTTGGCTGTGAATTTGCCAGACAATCTGCACAAATACTGGCTATCATTCTAAAATGTTTAATTGTTCTGACGAAAAGCAACATTCATTTATGATGTTAATGAGGCGTCTTTGCTAAATGATCGTTCATTTGTCTCTCAGCTATTAAAAAGACAAATGAAATATAAAACGTGTTTTGTCATGCAGGAATTTATTTAGAGATTAATTAAAGAATGATTGTAAGTGTTATTACACAATGTTGAGTGGTTGTGTTTTGCCAAGGTAAAAAGGTTACATACAGTACCTAGATATTGTATGGCTCAGGTCCCTTTATTTTGTTTTTCAAAGAATGTTTACATTCAACGGTTGAATATTAAAGTCACCAAGTTACCTCTGAACAGAAGAGAGAGTCGAAGCGTTCAACTCCACACGTGAGAGGTTTTCTGGATTAGAGTTCTGCTCACTGTTCGTCATTTATAAATATTTATTCGTACAGCCGTCCAGTGTTTTCTCTCAAGCCTTCAGCTCAGTGTAAAGGTATGCAAATGACAGTCTAATCTAAATACAAACTGATGCCTTTTGTCTGATAAACAGTGGCAGTCCAGCCAAGACTACAAACACTTGCGTCTTGTGTTTGTCAAACAGAGAGAGATTCATCGAACAATGTCAAGAACTGTCCCATGATCCAACAACGCTACTTTAAAATGTGCTTTTACTTTGAATCTTTACACACAGAAAAACATTAACTTGAAGTTGATATTACCTGATTTATATTTTTTATAGTTCATGCACTGGTATAGATGAAGCTGACAGAAGGCATGAGTCTCATCTCTAAGGCTTTGGGGCTGTTTAGATCGTCACAAGGGATTCCTGGAAACTTAGTCACGTACTTCAAGGACGCATTTGCAAAAATATTCAAACATACGGGTGAATGTTTCCTCTGAGCTAGAATTGGCAAATTAAAAGGAATTATTTGTGTTTGTATAGCAGCTTTAATCATCTAGATCCTTTCCAGGATTCCAGGTTTTCCTTGTTACACATGTTACATAACCTTAAAGTAAGCACATGTAGTTAATTTTTATTACTCAGTACTTACATTTATAATTACATTGTAATACGGTCACAAAACTAAAGTGTAACCAAAAACACTTTTTTTAGAGCACTTATTTTTGCAACCCTTGTTTTTTGCTGTTGTCTGTTATGCAATCTGACCCTGATGCCCCGAAGCTCATCATTTTCTCGGGTTGAAATGTCCTCGAAACACCAGTTTCATTTCATTGAAGGTCAGGCACCCAAACAAAGACTTCGATCCATAGCCAAATGAAATCTAAAAAGCAGACGTTGCGCATTCGATTGTTTGGATCAAACATTCCATGTCCGGAAATCCTTCACATCTGTTTTTTCTGCCAGCAACATGATTATCAGAAGTCAACAAACAACATTATGACTTATAAAATGTCTAAAAATTATATTGATTTCCTTTTGTCTATATTTCAGGGGGGGAAGTTACATTGTATCTGTTTCCATCTGATTGGCCGGCTTGACTTGACTTGAGGACGTGTTTAAAAGGTGCAAGAAATGGAAAAATGGTTCATTAACTCTTTTCTTTGTTATTTTTAAAGATGTTTCCAGGCTTAAGTGTGCGTTTATATAACGCTCTATAAACTAAAGGAACAGGTGGCTCACTTCTTAGAAATGATCAGAATGCTGTGTGGATTTTGTCATATCTCAATGTCTTGTAGTTCAGATGTTTGTTTGTATAATGTGACTTCAGGAAGCATTTCTGGAATTACAGTAGCTAAATAAGCGAGCAAAAATTCACACTAGATTTATATTTCTGTTGAGGATGATTAAACAGAGCAAATATAACTCTAGGAGGAGTGGTTGCCAGGGAAACATGGTTGCTAACATTTGACTGTTTTTCTGTGTGTATGGTTACTAAGTTGTTCTAGGTGGTCACTGGGGAATTTCTGTGTGGTTGCTAGGGTGTTCCTTCCCACAGATCTTCAGAAATTGCAGGCATTTCAGAAGAATTAGATACATCTGAAATCCCTAATTCAAAAAATTTGGAAAAAATGATTTTTCCATTAGTGATTCAAACAAACCTTACACTCTGAGCAACAGTAATAGTAACGTTAAGAACACAGAATATTTTTCAATTTTAATGAAATTTTCATAAAAAAAGAATAATCTGAAATTAATGTACATTGTAGAGATAAAATAATCTCGATTTGTGTAAATTTGATGAGAAATGTTTAGATTATTGAAGATTGAGATCTTCAATAAAATTGACTTTTGATTGCAGATTTGACAAATGAGAGCTCAATTTGAGACATCGTCGACATCTCTTCTGAAACTCCAATGACAGAGACATTTGTCAGATTTCGGACTCTTTTTTTCATTAGAAATATCTAAGATGCAGATGAGATCCAAGCAAATGTTTCAATTTGCTCTCTATTTAGTCTCACTGACATCTAAACAATTAAGACATTGAAAAGATCTAATTTTTCTTTTTTTAAGAAGGTTATCACCTGTGGACAGCTGTGCAGATCTCCTGGTTTATTACTTCTAATTTAAAGTGAAAGAGCATTTTTCTGAAATTCTAGTGTGCCTTTTATAGAAATGCATCTTGACATATTCTTTTTTTTTTACTCCGGTGCGATTCTCCTATTGCCATTACGCCCAAAACATTTCTTAAGGATTTGTAATCGTGACAGAGTTCCTGTATGTTTTGTTTATTTGGTCACTGCCAGACATGTTGGAAGTGAACATCTTCTCAGAAACATCTTGGGTGGTGCTGATGTTGATGTGAGAATGTCCAGCACATGATTTAGTTGATTAAATCATGTACTGCACACTCATACCAGGAAACCACAGGACTGTGTTTGGAGCGAATCCTTAAAATACATTGAAAAACATACATTTTTATGATCTTTTCTGTAAAAGAGAGAAGGTTTGAGTGAAGGTCACCAAGCTGATTTATGGTCAATCTATCTCCTTCAGAAACATATACAGTATGGCATTCATAAGCGTGTGTGACTGTCCCTGTTGGGTCAAGTGTATCTTTCCTGTCCCGCTCCGTCACGCTGCTGGTGGATCTGGAATGTGTAAAGAACCCAGCAGACCGTCACTCATTTTGAATTATTCCACATAAGCTGTTTCCATTTCTCAACAGTCAGGGAACTTTGCAGTGAACTTGGTATAACCTTGAGTCATTTGTCACTGTTTGGTGCCCTGTCTCTGTAGGAAACATATCATACATACGTCATATTTCATCGTTTTCAGTGTAACGTTAATAGAAGATTTGCATGTTAAAGGGATACTGTATTTAAAAAAATTACAAAACTTCCAACTTTGGTATCTCGGAAAAAACAAGCAAAGTCTGAGAAGCAAGGGTCCAATTTTCAGAGACAAAGAGATTGAACTAAATCTATTTAATCTCACTGGGCAGAACAACATTTTCATGTAAATCTTGCATGAAACAATATTCACTTTAAATTTGAAAGTAACATGTTATGCAACAGCTGTTTCTACAAACCATTTGCATTAAAAACTGTTCTGCTTCTGTTTTAAGAATAAAGCCAGTTGTTATGTTAGGGATAATGCACAGACAGTCGGTTGTTATCGCAGAAGTAGGCCCCGGCAGTGAGATCAGGCCCCGGCAGTGAGATCAGGACCCGACGCGAAGTGAGGCGCTTATTACACCTTATACCTTTCGCGAGGAAAAGCTGTTTACTTTCTGTTTTAAGGTAAGAAACGACATTCAGATGTCACGAACAGGCAATTTGGTTTAATCATTTGTAAATATAATGTCATATATGTTATTAAAAGACATATTTATATTTAATTTGTCAAAAAACAACTGTCAAAATGATTTGCTGCATCCGGGTTACTGTGTTATTAGTTTTGAGAGGTCGTTATCTGGGAATAACGAACCTGCAGATGTCGCGACTGGCCAATCAGAATCAAGCATTCCAACGAGCCGTATATTAAACAGTAAAAAAGAACAAGAAACAAAAAAAATAGACAATCGGATATTCTGGATGATTTCAAATTATGTTTTTCTGTCATGTAGATGATAGTGGTGTTCATTTTAAAGGGCACCAAACAAGAGTCTGTTTGGATCCGTAAGGTTTAGAAAGTCAGACAGGATTTTCCACGTGCGTATCCGTGATGTGGCGCATTCACAACTGCCGGATGAATCGGAAGGTGCTGTGGCTGAAATCCCATATTTGTTCATGTTTATGTCGGGGGTGACAGATCTGCTGTATGTCAAGCGCTGAATGACGCCATGACTTGAAACCTGTTACTCATCCACTTCAGGATGGCCAAAGGTACAATTTATGCATTTCTTCCCCCTAAAATAAACTTCATGAGACACCAGATTGTGTTCTGACTCAGCATTACCCGTGATTTCCAGCGTCAGTGTTTTTAATGGAATGCCAGGTGGACATGTCATGAGGACTATTGGATCTTTTGGAAAGGCACACACACCCTACTTTACCGCATCAACTTACATTTACTTTAAAGGACAACAGGTCCTGAGGAAATATCACTGCAGGATGGACAAATCTTTTTGCTTAGGGATGGCTTTAAATTGGATAAATAGTGACTGGGGCTAGTTGTCACAGTTTTTACACATTTTCTTTTCAGTAAAGATTTCTAGTTTTTAATTAAATGTCATTATAGGTATAGCCACAAACCATTACAGTCTGGCATACAGAATGGCTTTTTCTGAGATTGTGACAACTAGCCCCACTGTTTATTACATGTGTCTTTCATGGCTTTTCTGATTTTGCAAAGTATGAGATTTTGTTGCATTAACATCATCGTTGATATTCAGTTTAGATTTTTCGCCCAGGAATCCCTATTCAAGCTCTGTCACTGGTTTAATACCTTGTTGTTATATTTAAAGAGTATTGTTATACAGTCATCTGGATTTGTTAACATTATCCGTCTGCTACTTGTATTTCACTTTTTCCCAGAGAGCTAATAGATGTTTGTGTACATAGTTCTTGATATATTCCGTTTGTTTCTTCGTGTTTGTCTCTATGGAGTAACTGCATGTTTGTTTTTCGATTCTTTAGAAACTATGATGTCATTTGTAAAAGTTGAATTGCTCCAGCTCGGGGTCTTAAAACTCGAGTGTGGATTGTGTTTGTGAAAAGATTAACACCTTATGAGGATATGAAGGCCAATATAAATCACACGTGTTTGCACAATGAAGTTTATTCCCAAGTTTACAGGTTTATGGCCGTCATTGACCGTGCCTGATGATGTCGTGATCTTCGGCTCCGTGGGGTTTACAGCCATCTGGGTTGTGTATGTGATCTTAACGGCCTCCATCTTCATTCCATTTCAGATCCATTATGGAAAATAAACTTGTGGCATTGTCATGCAGGTGTGGTTTGGTCTGGTTTTATTGGATGAGCCAACAGGAAGTGTTTGGCATGCGATGACTACAAGGCAAAACTGAATCAATCCCACACACCCTGTTACACCATCCAAATGTTCCCTCAAACGTAAACGAATGCCATTCTTGCCAGATGGAGTTCAAATTTATGATGCCCTTTATGTTTTCGATTTTTAGATGTTTTGGATAAATGTAAAACAATGTTAACTTGAGACTTAGATAAGGACTTTACCATCGTTTCTGTTATTGTCAGATTTTGATGAAAGATTCTGTGGATTGACTTGATGTGACCGATGAATTGTTAACCACCAAACTAGTAATGTGCGCTAATGATTTTACTAGTGTCAGATTTCATTAAATTTTAGCTTAAACACCCATTTAAGCATCGACATATGAACACAGCCCTTGTCCTCTGAGAATGTCCTGATGCTGTATAAAGCTACATTTTTTAGCATGTGATATTTCCATTTGGATGGAATCCACACAGAGTGTATTTTAATGTTGAAATGGAGAACAGTAGACATGATAATTACTAACACACAGCAGATTGAACACATAATAGCTGTTTTTAGTGTTACAGTATGGCCCGGTTTCGCACACAAAGGCTTAAGGCTAGTCACAGACTAAAATGAATGTTTGAGCTGTCTTTACTAAAAATAAATTACCCTGAAATATCTTCATATAAGTGCCATTGTTTTGTCTCGAGATGCAAACCGGTAATGAATTCTTCTAAGGCATTTAGGGTTTTTAGGATGATCTATTGACAGAAATGCAATATGATATACAAAACTATTTCTTCAGAGGTGTATAAAGACCTTACGTAATGAACCGTTATGTTTGTAATACCTAAGGATAAGCTATTTATATCTACATACAGAGCTTGCCTACATACATTGAATTCACCGCCATGTTTGTCCAGCAGCCCTAAATGGACAAACAACTCTACAACGTACGTTTCCCCTCCCTCTCCCCTGCGGTATAGTGGTGAAACGGATGATCCATAATCCGTACACATCATTGAGTAAAAGAGTAAAACGCGCTCCTGTCTCTCTCCAGTTTTAGCGCCAACGCGCTCTCGCCCTCTCTCTCTCCAGTATCTGGACGAGTACAATATTAAAGCGGTTCCAGATAAACAATGCTCAAAACTGCTCCGTCACACAGCTAATATTACAACAACAACATATCTTGGTTCTATCAAACAGAAAAATCAATTTTACTCACAAACTGATCCGAATCAAAGCAACCTCCTCAGGGGTGAATTTTAGACGGTCTTTCTCTCCAACTTCTCTCTGCTGGAAAGTATTTTCATAGATATCTATGAGTATCTCTTTTAAAAGCCTTACATACCGCGGGTCCTAACGCATCTCTGCTGGAAAGTCTCTATAATATTATCGCAGGTCCTAGCTCCTGCCTGACTTTTATCCTTATTTTTATACTTATAATTCACAGACCTTTTATTTTATGCAATAAATAAGTTTGCTCTTTCTACATTCTTTCTAATGCCCGCATATCTCTTCCCTGCGTCAACATGAGAAGACACGCTGTCGCAGCCGACAGCATATTATTGTACTGTGAGGTCCACCGTCGTGTTTGGATTGGGAGATTCATTGCAAATCTATAATACAACGCTAGTGGCCGCTGTAAATCAAAAACTGTGCCTTTAAGATGAGCCTTGTCTGTGAAACCGGGCCCATATGTCAATTATAATGTTGTGTTTGGTGGCATCTGTAGACTGATGTTTAGAAAATAGCAACAGAAGGACATGACTTTTCTGAATTCAAAAGTTTTTTCAGTAACTTCCAATCTGTGGAAACCCTGGAATGCAGAAACTTAAGGAGGTTTTAATCACTACATCAGACCCTAAAATACATCTTGTGATTTTGTCATCATGCGTCTGTTATTAACATTTAACTGTAACGCAGACTTGCGTCTAACCTCTGGTGTCCGTTTGCATTCAGCATTGCAACGAAGACACTGTGTGTTGGTCTAGCGCGAACATCAGGTGTTTGGGTAGTTAGTGAGTAAAAAAGTTGTGTTTTGACTTTGAGTGCAATGGGATATTTAACAAGAAAGAATGTGTGCTCGAGGGGAATATCTATAGAGAATTGAAGGAATCAGAAATGTGTGTTACATACCAGAATGACCCGGGGTTTGAAAGGAAAGGTTGAGGAGTTTGGTTCACTTAAATGGGTCCGTTTGTCCTGTTGGTTGATGCTATAACCGTATCATAGGTACAAATGATACCTTTTCCCACTGTTTTGTAAAGCTGCTTCAAATGTTCATTTAATCATCATTTCTAGATGTATTGTGGTCATTCCAGCCCAGTGTCTTTTGAATTTCAACAAAATCAAACCTCAGGAGTGACAAAGTCATCCAACAGTAATGTGAAAGACTGACATTATAAAAAAGAAAACTGATCAAAATCCAGGTTATCACATAAAAAATAATTCTAAATACATGTAGAAATATTACTGTTGTATTGCTTAAACGTGAACATAACCTTGTATTCTTTGCAGAATTTGAGGTCTGAAGAAATACAAAGCATCTTTTCTTTTATTTTCACCCGTTTCTCCAGTTTTCATTTTCCGCAAAGATTTTTATTTTAAATTTAGGAGAAAAAATGTTAGCAGTTCACAGAAATAGAATGATTGTTTATTTCTCAACACATACCTATGACTAGTAAATTTTTAAATCATAAAAACTAATTTGAAACTCTTGATTTGTTTTCCGCGGCTGTGTGTTTTTCTCAGTAAATCATAAATAATGTTGCTTCACAAAAAGAATTTTACTTAATATTATGGCACCAGCGAAAGGAATATAGACAAACATATTTACTCAGATGTTGCTCTTTCAGTAGATGTGAACGAGTTTGCGGTTGTGTTTCATTTAAGTATCAACTCAGACGTTTCTTCTAAAATTCCATAGAATAAATAAAAACGGAACATGTATGATGTAAAATGAACATGAATTTGATGAGAAATTCTGTACTGGTTTCAATGGTAATCAGCTGAGGGCTCATAATGGTGTATCTTGGACACTATTAAATTGCTTTTTTCAGCCGAGTCGTTCTGTTTGAGTGAAGCTTTGTAGTTTCAGCTTGGATTAAAACTGCATCCTTATTAAAAATTCTATTTCATCTCATCTCTCTATAGAATCTTATATCACACTCCAGGGGGGTTATGGGTAATATATGCTGAGTGTACTGTGTAGGCACCTCAGATGCAGTGGGAGGGATAGAGAGAGAGCGAGAGTGTGTGTGTGTCTGAGTTCATGAAGAGGCTATTTAAGGGCAGTCCTGTATTTCGCAGCGATCTGACCGAAGTCTCTCATATTAAAGAGGTGTAACTCTTTCATCAGCCCTCTCTCTTCCTCACACACATCTGCCCGGAGGCTCGGCAGGCAGACGGGTGTGTGGAATACATCACCAACGCTCTCTCACCCGGCACGTGGAGACGGAGGCTGCAGATCGACTCCGCCGGACATCTTCAGCTTCTCAGTGCAGTCATTTCTGTCCCACCTGGATGTGATTGGCTGCGGGAGACTCGGTTAAAGCAGGTTGGTTTCATTTGCTTTCATCGCTGTGTAGTTTAACTTTGTATTTATTGTTCTGGATTTTAGTTCTTTATGGAGGACGTGGGGTTTTTAACTTTCCCCTGGTTGCTTTATCATTAGTTTGGAGTTCCTCATGGAGATTACTTACCAAGACTAATGAGATCTAGTGAGAAAATTGAGAGATCATAATGATTTTAAATGTAAAGGGATGTGTTCTCATCTGAGTTTTGGGGTTTTCTTGAATTAACTACTGCAGGTGACACATAAGAAAAATCTGAGAAGCAAGAGTCTCTTTTTCATTTCCAGTTAGTCTCATTAAAATAGTATGTAGTTTTTGTAGATTAAAAAAAGACATTTCAAACAAGCATTGAACAATTAAAATCAACGCTATTTCTTTTTTTTTACATCTCCCTGATATAATTGTTAATTCGCTGCATGTTCTTGCAGTTCTTTCAATGTCTTTGTAATCTTTCATCAAAATATAACAACCTGCTCTATCTCTCAAACTTATTGTAATTTTTTTAATGTCTTTTTTCTTGTTTGTTTACTTGTAAATGTGTGTTTACGTTGACTTTATTGTTTTTATATAATTAACAAAATGTTCAGTATTTACTGTATAAACACCTATGAATGCACTATATTGTGCGTTTTTGAAGCAGTGGATGCACAATTATGTGTGTCTGTGCGTGTGTGCGTGCGTGCGTGTGTGCGTGTGTGTTGACTGATGAATGCCTCAGACCGGTCTGGTTGTCTAACTTTAATATCACCTGGCACCCGTCTGTCAGTCTGTGCATGTGTCTGTTTGACATGAACTATATACATCATGTAAATTACTTCCCCTTACAGAACAGCGCGAACAGAAAGATATGTGGAGCGATGCAGCTGCTGTACTGTATGTCTGTGTGGGTTGTGTGGGTTTTGAGATGAAGATACATATCAAACCATCATTATTGAATAAGTGGTTCATGGTGAAGAAAGCAGTAGTATTGTTATCATTGCTCATACTTGAGGTAAGAAATTCTAGCAATCCTATAATCTGTATGACATTACTGAGTATTAGTTTGTGCTACAGACATGAACGATCTTCAAATTGTGTAGAAGAGAGATTTGCTTTGTGGACAGTAAATCTACATGGATATATAATCATACGTAATTTTATCTACTAACTACCTATACCAACCACATACGGTAACTGCATAGCAACACAAAAACCGCTTGGTCCACCGTGACAACCACAGTGTTACTTCCTGTCAGCCGACAAAATTCCCAGTTTCCCACAGGCAGTCTGCCGTGAAAGCATCTCACGTACTGAGAAATGCATGTCTGCCATGAATGGCAGTATACAATGATCAAATGCCAAAAATCTAGTTTTTGCACTATTATTGTAAAAGACAATTTTGGGCGGTTGGAAACAAGCACTTTATGTGCATGAGGCAGAGAATTAAGTAGGACATTTTGCAAGTTACTTGTCATAAAGCCGATGGTCTTGATGACGGTTTTATCCTCGGGTTAATGAAAGTGTGTCATCCCAGCGGGACGTTTAAGATCAGAGGAAAGCGTCAAGCCCCGTCTCTCAATGTCTGTGAAATGAAAAGACATTAATACACTGAGGTCAGCGACAGAGGCGGGTTTATTACGCTTCTGATGCGTGCGGTTTCTCCTGTGGAAGGAATGCAGAGAACAGAGCGAGACTGAATGAGTTTAGATGGAAAGCCTTAGGGCTTCACTTAAACGCACGGAGGAACATTCATTTTCTCATTCGTAGCTGAAATTACAATGTTGTTTTGTTTATGTGACAACATGGTCTGCTCTGTGGGAGAAATAAAAATCAATAGAAATCAGAGTCTGCCAAATGCATACATGTAAATAATATCTTGGCAAAAATGAGCACAGGTTGGTTTGAGACATTGCTGAGATATCAGATAAATATGGAGGCATTTTTGAGGAGCTAGAGAGGTAACGGCTTCATTTGCTTTTATTTTAATATCAGTGCTTTCTATGAGAAAAAAAAGCAATTGCATTGGTTTTTGGTGGAACATTGATGTGATAGACAATTCCTTTATTTTAGACAAAACTGAAGTAAAAGTTTTCAGAGTTTTCAGTTTTCAGAAACAAAACCATATACAAGGGCATTGAAGTTTGATTGACAGTAATTGGTTTTATCCAGATGTTAAATAAAAGAAATACCAACCAAGATGTTGACTAGACAGCTGTGCAGCTAACCGCTGGTTTGTAGGTTTCTTGTTCCCATGAAGAATCTTTGATATAACCGCCTACGGCCAATAAATCTCAGAGAGTCTGGACAGTAGGATCACAGTAGTGGACTGTGTGTGGAGTCACAGTACAGATGGTAGATTCTGATGGAAAACCTCCAGGTTTTATAAGCGTCTCTCTGGTAAGCGTCCAGTGAAGAAGTGAGATTCTCTCTGGTGTATCTATTTCACATGAGGGAAAGTGTCAAGTAGGGCAGTTTTCTGATGGTTTTCTCATCACGGGCAATGTTCTGGCCAGAAACTGGAGATTTCTTGGAAGTTGCCGTGCAATTGATTTTGTGGAAGCCTAAAGCGTGTTTCCATCTGCAAAATTTGCTGATGTAACTGATCTTTCAGGTGAGGGGGTATGAGTGTCACGTGCTGTTATATTATATATGGACATATCATGTGTAATGCCAGGTCCAACACTGTAATACTGTATATTGTCGTTGCGTGATGTCATATACAGTAAGTGATGTTGGACTGAGTAAGCATTTCGTTTTTGATATTTAGCAAGCAATATATAAGCCACAAACCCTTCTTGTTACAGTATAATAGTAGATATATTTTAGTGACTGTTCTTTAGGGCCGTTGATGAACTGTTGGGCACTGTTGAGCTCTCTTTAGATAAAGCTCTCTTTAGATAAATATTCAAAATACAGCTACAAAATCTCTGAATTTAATGGATGAAAATAATCTAAAAGATAATTATAAAGAATAATTAAAAGTATTCAAAATAATGTCAACTCAACCAGAAAAAAGGTGCTGTAAACTGAAGGCAAAATGAACCAAATGATTTTTGACAAAAAATGTTTTTTTTCTTTTTTTTGTCCATACTCTGCATATTTTAATGTATTACTCAATGAATATTCATCTAATGCATTTAATATGTTGACTTTCATCACAATTTAAGTTTGTCTTACTAAGAAAAATAACAAAATCCAAAAATGGACATGGACATGGACATGGACATGGAATGACTATATAGAGCAGGGGTTCTCAACCTTTTTAACTCCAAGGCCCCTCACTGTATTCAACAATATTCAAAGGCCCCTCTCACTCAAGATGTCTACCCAATAAAATATTTCAGTGCTTGACATAAACTGGAAAAGTGTTTATTCAAAATAAAAAAAAATAAAAATCTTGTTTTTTGGTTGTTTTAAAATGTATTTCAATGCTCATTTGTTCTAATTTTATGACTATTAGTCGTCCTGAGGCCCTCTTGGAAGTCCGCTGGGGCTCCCTTGTGGGCCACGGCCCTCCTGTTGAGAACCACTAAAATAGATTAACAGAAAGATGTTTTCAAAAGCCTTGATGCCCGATGACTCCTGAGATAGGCGCAGGCTCCCCGTGACCCGAGGTAGTTCGGACAAGCGGTAGAAAATGGAATGGAATGGAATGTTTTCAAAAAGCATGAGTTATTCATAAATCAACAGCATATTAATGTTTGTGCTTTCCTAAAATATTGTCTTTTACAGTAAAACATAAAAACTATAGCTATCTGTGAGCTAGAAAAGCATGTATCCATCAAAGTTGTATGATCGCCCACTGACAGAACATAAACACGTGCGTGTGTATGCAGCGTACCCTATACTCTAAACTACTTATGAAGCGTGGATGGATGTTTCCTGCTATAGGCTCGTGATGGATATAGTATAGGCTCGAACTGAATTGGATATTTGCGGGGAATGGAATCTGTTGAACGATAAAAACGATTGAAAGCCGGAGCTCTTCTAGTCTAAACTTGTATGACACGCACAAGACTTTTTAAGATCAGGCAAACAGATGTCGGAACACTGAGGCCAGCCATCCTGGTCCCTGTTTTCCAGGTGGGAAAGTTCCCGTTGTGTTGCCAGTGCAGGGAAAGCTAATATAGATGCAGTAATTCTGGATTACAATTTAAGGAAAGCACAGCTGTTTGTTCCAGAAACCTGGAGGAGTTCCCCATTTATCTTCATGACTTAGATTCATGATTTCTTTAGGACCCACAGTCTTTTACAATGTTGCTGTTGCCTGGCAACCATAAACAACTCACAGGTACAGTGAAACAACATTACTTCCATTATAATCAACTGTCATACTCCGTAGTATATAGTAGGCGAAAATGAGTATGAGTCACGAGTAGTATGTCCGAAACCTCTGTATTCACAAAACAGTAGGCGAGAAATACCCAGATGGTCTACTGCTTCCATCGAGATTTGTGAGTGTCTCTATCCCATGATGCCACGGGAGCTGAGCAACGGCCAAATTTCCAAATTTGATCAAATAAAAATAAAGATTTTCCGTGTATAAAATAAAGGTGTCCGTTTTTTTTAAATGTAAGTAGGCATACAGATTAATTAATTTCTCGTGAATAAATTATGTTTTTACCGACGCCTAGATACAGGTGGATGTTAATACGTCATAGGTCAAAGAGCATACGGGTTACATGACAATAAAAAATGGCGGATGCAGTACGTCTGAAATCTATTACAGTAATACTACCCCCACACATACTATATAGAACATACTGTTTTAACGGCCGATAGGTAGGTACTAGGGCTGTCAAAAGATTAATCGCGATTAATCGCATCCAGAATAAAAGTTGTGTGTAGTGTTTACATAATATACTGTATGTCTGTTTACTGTGCATATTAATTATGTTTTTATAAATACAAACACATACACATTTAAACATATTTAGGAAATATTTACATGTATCTATTTATATTTACCAACCATTGAAATTATATATAAATGTTTAAAAAATGTTAGATTTTTCTTAAATATATGCATGGATGTGTATGTGTTAATAAATACAAAATTATTATGCACAGCACACAGATATATATACAGTATTATGTAAACACAAACTTTATTCTGTATGCGATTAATCACGATTAATCTTTTGACAGCTTTAAAGGGTATTATTTTAAAATCAGTATGTACTGTCATAGCATGCGATAGTAACCTTCATTTTTTTGTACTAAAGAAATCACCATAGCAACTACAAATTTACCGTGGTTTTGTAGTAAAACTATGATTATACAAATAATCCATAAATCCCCTACACTTTGGTTTTACTAGGCTTCATTTTCTTTAATGAAGGATTATAGTATTTATCCCTTGATATATGTTTTTGCGACAGTATGTGGTGTTTTATTCAGGAACTTTAGGCCCTTTGGACAATACAATTCAATTCAATTTAGTAAGACTTTAGACTATTAAAAAATAAAATTCCTCAAAAAAACACTTAATCTAATTAGGGAGTGTTGTACATTCATCACAAGTCTGAAATTATGCTCTGTGATTGATCATTTTCTGAAGTGAAACGGACATTTGTTAGATTTTTGGAATAAACATTTGTCTCTTCCTTTAGCATATTCATCATTTAAAAAAATAAATAATTGTATAATGGTCTGTGATAAAATTAAATCTACACCAAAAATTATTTTGAAGACCAAAACACAAACACAAAAGAAGATATTTTGAGAAATGTTTATGGTTTTGTGTTCATACAATGGAAGTCAATGCTGTTGGGTTACCAACGTTACCAAATTATCTTCTTTTGTGTTCTGCAGAAGAAAGAAACTCATACAGGTTGGAAATGACATGAGGATGAACAAATTAATTTAATTTAATCCCTGTAATGTTATTCCCAGAAAAGATACAGTAGTGAGATAAATTTACCCCATATTTAAAAAGACATATACTGTGAAATCAACCTGCAGTTGTGACGAGTAAGAAAAGTAACTGTGCTGTTGTTGCGTGGTTGTTTTAGCCATGCGATATATATTCATAAAGCCAGATGTAGGAGTGAAGTATGTGAAATTTAGGCTCACTTTAATAAGTTCCTATCCTGCTGTTTGAAGCCCACCATGGGAGGAGATTCAATAGGTTCACACTGAATTTAACTGCAGTTCATCAGAGAAAGCGATTGCAGGCTTGTATGGTGTACACGCTGTGTATATGATCTCATAAACCCATCAGTAAGTTTGAGAAGAGTTTTGATCTGACCCTTTAGGGTTGTATGGTCACAGGTCAGCCCTTAAATTTGTGTAAAAGAACGTACACTAAAAAGAAAAGTGGGCGGGTAGGAGGTGTTTTTCATTAAAGTCTTGACTGAGAGCCGTGAGGTCACAGGTTTAAGCTCTTAAACGGAATGGTTCCCGTGTCACACCTGTAAACTGAAGCCTGTCCAGGGTGAGAAAAGCTATTAGTATTGCCATGTAGAAAACACACAGCTAAACACCAACCCTGCCACATCACAAACATTCTGATGGGTTAAGTGGTTATAATGGGAATTGGATTGGTTTTCAATGGAAGATATAATGGTGTCTGTGGGGCTCTACTGGTAATGTGCTGAGTTGGGAACCAATAGAATACCATTAAATCCTACTGGAACAAGACCCACGCCATATTTCCCATTCAGTAATGGATTTGTATTGGTTTTAATGGAAACTGTAATGGTTCTACTGGTATGTGATGGATTCTATTGGTGGGATAATCCTGAAATAATGCCCAAAAAGGAAGTTGTAATGGATTTAATGTAAAAAGCTAATGGTTCATAATGGTATTTTAATGTAAACCATTAGAATTTCTGTAATGGTTTCTAAAATACAATAGAAACCATTAAAGAAGTTATAATGGTTTTAAAGGGATTTGTATTGGTTTTAATGGAAACTGTAATGTTTCTACTGGTAAGGAATAAATCTATTGGTGGGATGTTTAATTCTACTGGAATAATGCTCAAAACATTCTAGAAAAATATTTTGTAATTGTTTTTATAGGAAAAGTGGTATTTTAATGGAATCCATTAGAATTTCTAATGGTGTCTATTGGGTTTCTATTGTTTTTTTTCAGCAGGGTAAGCATGCGTTGGTTTTGCATCACTTTATCTGCGGCTTTGTTTATTCTTATCAATTTTAAGTCACTATCATTGCTCATTCTTAAAGATTTTAACAAACGTGTAACTTTAAGTTTGCATTTGTCATAACTCGTCCCACTATATTTGCTGTGGACATGAATGATAAAATGAAGTCCTAGCTGTGAGTTTGTGTGAGTGCATTTTTGTTTTTAAGCGTTGCTTGCATTGTTGAAAGAATACATCGAAAAGTGAAGAATATCCATTGTCCAAAGAATATTGACGACATAATTAATGGTTAGAAAAGAAAGTCATTACACTGTGTTATGGGATAGAGCATATAACCTATTCAAACCAACAAGATCAACACATCGAGTTACATGCTCCTTCTCCATTAGGAAACTTAATAACCAAATTAATTGACTATCCTATCACATTTCATATTTTTATAAAAAATCTGTCATTTATTCACACTAATGCCATTATAATCCTGTATGTGACTCTTTCTTCTGCAGTACACAAAAGAAGATATTTTGAGAAATCTCTGGTTTTGTGTTCATACAATGGAAGTCAATGGAGTTCAGTGTTGTTTGGTTATCAACATTCTCCAAAATATCTTCTTTTGTGAGGAATGAAAGTCATACTGGTTTGAGGTTTGGAATGACATTAGGGTGAATAAATCACCAATTTTTTATTTCAAGTGTGTTTTTCTCTTCTGCACACAGTGCATGTTGTTTACACCTAAACTCCTGACGCTTGATTGAATTTCCCAACGATGGACTTTTGCGCTTAGATTTCTCTGTTTTTGGCAGCAGGAGAGACAGAAAGTCCCTCCGGCTGTCTGGCTGGTGAAGCGAAGAGTGTAGGTGGGTGATAACTGAGGTTTTTCTCTCCAGCATTGCACACGCTCGCTCATCAGAGACGTGTGCAAGCCGCACGGACATCCGGAATGAGATTTAGACAAGCTTCCCACGCTGCGGAGGAGACCCAGACTCTGGCCTCCGTCCACCGTCCACAAATTACACAGCTCCCGTGTCCAGATATGAGCTCATCACAGCTGAATTCTGCTGACTAAAGATGTCCTTTAATATACTTCAAGTAAAAGACTATATTTTAGGAGTCCGAGTCACTGTGTCTTAGAGGAAGATGGATCAATGATCAATGACATTAAGCCCCAAATTTTTTTTACCTTAAAATGAAATGCTTCATATTGTCTTTCACTTTCCATTTGTAACTTTTGATTAATTTGTTCACTTGCTTTTGTATAGACTCACCAGGACCAGGGGCCATAAGTGCCGAGCTCAAAAGAGGAGAACCATGGCTTCACATCTGACATTCAGATGTTTGGTCCTGGCCACCCTGATGTCTCTAAATTATGCAGGCCTCGTAAAGAAGGTGATCCGGCAACGACGGGACACTCTTACCATTCCGGGCACGCACAACGTGACCCTCCCGAATGCCCAGCCTGTGGTTTTCAACCACGTTTACAACATCAAGGTACCCGGTGCCTCTCTGTGTTCGGTGGACTTGGATTCACCAGGCGGTTTGGATCTTGAGCAAAGGGATGACCCGTCTAGCTCAGAGGTGAGGGAGCGCACGACGGATGGGCAAAATCAGATCGTCTTCACCCATCGCATCAACATCCCCAAGCAGGCCTGTGGGTGTAAGGAGGGACTGCCTGACCTGAAGGATCTTTTGAATCGACTGGAGATGCTGGAGGGTGAAGTGTCCACGCTAAGGGAGCAATGCAGCACAGAAACCACATGCTGCAGCGCACAGGTCACAGGTACACAGGTTTAACAGTGGTGAACTTGTTTTTATTATCTGTTTTGAAAAGGCAAGTAACGGATGTAATTTCTTACGTGTGTCTTTAAGGTGCGATCGGTACAAAGCCGTACTGCAACGGTCGTGGAAACTACAGCACTGAGATCTGTGCTTGCATCTGTCAGCCAGGCTGGAAGGGTCCCAAATGTATGATTCCCGACTGTCCCGGAGACTGTGGCGACCGGGGCCATTGTGTTAACGGAAGGTGCGAGTGCTTTGATGGCGCTTCCGGTGGGGACTGCAGCTGTCTCGTTGACTGCGGGGAGAACGGACAGTGCGTTAACGGGGTCTGCGTTTGCGTTGAGGGTTTCTCAGGGGAGGACTGCTTGGAGTCGGCCTGCCCTGACAATTGCCGGGGTCGGGGCCGTTGCATGGATGGCGAGTGCGCGTGTGACGAGCCCTGGACTGGCTTCGATTGCTCTGAACTCATCTGCCCGAATGACTGTTACGACCGTGGGCGCTGCTACAACGGAACCTGTAACTGCGAAGCAGGCTTCACCGGAGTGGACTGCGGGGCACGCATTTGTCTCAGCGACTGCTCCGGACGAGGTTTCTGCATCGATGGGCGGTGCGTATGTGATGCGGGATACACGGCCGAGGACTGCTCCGTCTTGACCTGTCCAAATGACTGCAATGGCAGGGGACGTTGCGTCAATGGGATGTGTATTTGCGATGCAGGTTACCGTGGCAAGGACTGCAGTAAGCTGTCTTGCCCGAGCAACTGCAATGGGAGGGGTCACTGCATCGATGGACGCTGCGAATGCGACGTCGGCTTCCAGGTTCCAGACTGCTCCGAGTTCAGCTGCCCTAATGACTGCAACGACCGGGGTCGCTGCGTGAACGGTCAGTGCGTGTGCGAGGACGGATTTGCTGGTGAGGATTGCAGCATTAAAACCTGCCCGTCAGACTGTTATGGCCAAGGTCGGTGCGTGGACGGGAAGTGCGTCTGCTTTCCAGACTTTGCTGGAGAAGACTGCAGTCAAGCTAGCTGCCCGAGCAACTGCCTGAACCGTGGGCGCTGCGTCGCTGGGCAGTGCGTCTGCGATGAAGGTTTCACAGGGGAAGACTGCAGTCAGACGAAATGCCCCAACGACTGCCTCGGCCGTGGAAAGTGTGTGAAGGGCCGCTGTGTGTGTCCTGATGGTTTTGAGGGACAGGACTGCTCGGTTTTAACCTGCCCTGGAAACTGTAATAATCACGGACAATGCATCCATGGCAAATGCGTGTGCGATGAAGGTTTTGTTGGAGATGCCTGCGGAGAAAGAGGCTGTCCTAACAACTGTGGGGATGCAGGGCTGTGTGTGGACGGCCGCTGCGTCTGTGATGAAGGCTACGTTGGAGAAGACTGCTCTGAAGGTGAGACTTACACAATTGTTACTAAGCAAGTGATGAATTGACTCGTTTCTTTGCTTGACAAAATAAATAAATAATTCCCAGATCAATTATTCAGTCCTATGCTGTCGCAAATATATACAACTTACTTTAGTCCATTGATTTAACTGATGTCAAACCTGATGATTTGAATGAATGTCCTTGAATGAAAGCCGTTGTGAAAATGAAAACAGTTAGACTGCTCCCTCAGTACAGCAGTTCTTTGCACAATGGAACTCATGTCTTGACCGATACCAGATGTGTGTCTGTAAAATCCATTAACTTCATATAGAGGATCGTAGTGGTGGAGGGCAAGAGGACTATGTTAAACAATTAAAGTCAAATGATCCCAAAATGTCCATTTATAAGAGTTTGATTGAACGGTTCCCAGTAACCACTGGAGATGTGGAGAGGTCCGTGGGTTTTCTCAAATAATGATCATGAATCTGTTTTCCAGTCTCACCACCGAAAGACTTGATTGTTGAAGATGTCTCTCCGGATAAGATGAACCTCGGGTGGAAGAACGAGATGCTGGTGACAGATTATTTGATCACTTACACCCCGACGTCACCAGGTGGCCTGCAGATGGACTTGCGTGTACCTGGAGATCAAACCTCAGCCACCGTGTCCGAGCTGGAACCTGGTATTGAGTATCTGATCAATGTTTATGCTGTTCTCAACAACAAGAAGAGCGTTCCAGTCAGCGTCCGAGTGGCCACACGTACGTCCATGCACATATTCGTAATTCAAAAAAAAAGCTATTGTTTTAATTTGTTAAATGGTGTTGTGTTATTGCATGTGATATTAATTTCATCTATGACAAGCATGCTTGACTTTATGTGCAGTTTATATATAGCCTACATGGTCATTAGGATGGTTAGTAAATAAGCATTTAAAAAGTTTATTTGCTGGAATATTGCTTTTAATCTTTAATGTTATTTTGTAAATGATGTACTAGTAAGAAGACTTGTAAGAACATGTACAGTATTTTATCATTTTCTTTCCTGTTTCATATTATTCTTTTTCTTATTTCTATTCTGTCTTGATGTGTCTACTGTTAAAATGTGATTTCTGCACAATGCAAAACAGAAATAAATTGGAATTGAATTCTCGTCTTACAGGTCTACCGCAACCGGAAGGCCTGAAGTTTAAATCCGTCCAGGAAACGTCTGTACTGGTTTCGTGGGACACGCTGAAGTTTCCGTTTGATGGCTGGGAGCTTATTTTTCGCAACACGGTTAGTGTCTCATTTCCTAATTCGGAACAGTCGTTAAAGGCATTTGACACAAATTATATTCACAATATATGAAATTTGGAAATATACACTTTTGCTTAACTTTGCTTGAGGTTTGACATGATCTTAAAAGCCTTTTGATCTGAAGCCAGATGCTAACAATAAATGTCAGAAGAGTGTTATACAAACAAATGAATTACCAACATATTACTTTTATTGCAGAACTAAAATTGATTCATCTTTTTTAATGGATGACACTGTTTAAAAAGCATTGCAGGATGAGACACAAAGTGTGACTACGCTGACTAAGTTTAATTTAGATTTATTTTAGTCACAACATAATTTCTATAGTAACATTTTTGTTGTTTTCATCAAATTGACTATTATTCTAAACTGTGAATAAAGAATAAGTATGTGAATATGCTCCTGGTCCGTTCTGAGTTTTATTAATAAAGTGCTATTGGGCGAATCACAGAAATGCTCTTAAACACACATTTTAAATAACTGTCTGTAAAACTGCTAATAAAAGTTTAGCTGTGAACCAGCTGGTAGAACATGATGATGTCTGTGAAGTCCAGACAGTCTGGAAACACTTCCTCCGGGTCAAGAGGTTTACCTCGGTAGAGTGTTCTCACACCGGTCCAGACGGTCCCCCGTGCCGTACGGCCATGTGGCATGTTTCAGAGCTCACCCCCTCAAACTTATTCAACCGCGTCATGTTCAACTGACCTGATCATCATTAGCTGCGATTTGAGCTGCCATTTTCTCCATCCGACTCCTGCAGGAGGCATTCAGAAGAACCGTCTCCTTTAGGACTGAATCGCTTAACCTCTGACTCCTCTGATAGCAGTAGCTTGATTAAAACACATGCGGCTAGTTGTCTCTGGATTGTCAAAACGACTCCCAAAAGCTTGCTCTGATGCGAAAAACCCAGAAAATCGAACCCAGTCCGAATCTTTTTTATGACAAACCAAAATATCGGAGGCAGTGTGTAAATGTGATTGACACGACGTGAGGTCATATTTCTTTTTTAACGTGTGGAAATTTCAGACGCAAAATTCGGACTCATCATGCACTGGCTTTCAGTTTTACAAAAGCATTTTGTTACTTCACTTACAAAGCAATAATTTGTCTCTCTTGTTTTTTCTCATGAACAGAAAGAGGAAAATGGAAAGATTGTGAACACTCTTAAACCGTCACAGACCAGCTTTGAGCAGACGGGTCTGGGCCCAGGACAGGAGTATGAGGTGTCATTGGGCATCATAAAGAACAACAACACAGGACCTCAGACCAGCGCCAACGTAGTCACGAGTAATGGACCTTTCTTTATAAGCAAGATCTGAAATACATTTTCCAATAAATGTTGAGTTCCATTACATTTACTTCACCGGAAAGCTTCAGAAATGCTTTTCGTCCATGCTGTAATTTACGTTTATGTTTTTGCCAGATGTTTTTATCCGAAGTGACTTACAGTTCATTGAAGCTAAACAATTTATCAGTATGTATGTGACATGGGAATCAACCACACAATGCTCTACCAACTGAGCTACAGTCATTCACCTCAGAGGTCAAAGGTGAATCTAGCTCAGCGAAAAGGAATTTGGGGGCCCGCTGTTTGGATCAACCGGCATATTTACAGTTTTTACCGCCTGTAAAAATGCTCAGATTTCTAGATGCAAAGAGAGCTCTAAAGAAGCTGTTACCCTGACTGTTGCGCTTAATTTTTTTTAAATATAATGTGCCTCGATTTAAACCTCAGCATATTTTGTCCAGAAAATTTTAGGGATTTTCACCTAATATAAAAACACGAAGTCTACGCCATATGAGAAGAAATGTGGAGCCAAACAGTTTTTAGATAAAAGTGTATTTAGAATTTTAGGTGCTTAAAATAAGAAAAATAACCATTTATATGAAAAACACACAACATATACAAACTACTTTGGTAGTTTCTACACAATTTAGTATTTATCTTATCCGGAGCAAAGAAATTCAGATCGAGAAAATGTATCTTGTAGGGCAGTTATTATAGTTTTTTTTTTAATAGTTTTAGTTCAAATATAATAATTTTAGTGATCTATAATAGCCTTGAAGATTGAAGAGTATTTCTGTATGTCATTAATCTAACTGAAAGTGTGACTGTTGTCGTAGGAATCTATTCTCCCGGGCAAGTCGATGTTGGAGATGTAACGGATCGTTCAGCAGTGATTTCCTGGTCCAAGCCGGTAGCTGAGGTGGATGGATTCAGGGTCTCATACGGGCCGAGCACAGACCCGTCAGCACGCCGTGACATCGACCTGCCTGCCACAAGCACACAATACAGTCTTGAAGACCTGAACCCGGACACGGAGTACACCATTTCTCTCACTTCCACAAGGGCCGAGGAGACCAGCGAACCCGTCTCTACGAGCTTCATCACAGGTACAAACATTCTACTGATGTTTGTTAAACACATGAAATGTAAAAGATGAATCTATAATTTAGCGAGGTTACAGGTATGTTACGTGACATCAGGCTCAGTGATGTTGTGATTGGTCTGTGTTCTCAGGTCTGGACGCTCCCAGAGATCTCCAGGCTATAGCTCAGACGGACAACAGCATCACAGTCGAATGGAAGAACAGCCAATCGTATGTTGATGGCTACCGGATCAAGTTCGGACCCATCGCAGGAGGTTCTCACGGCGAGGAAATGATCCCCAGAGGAGCCGGAGACACAACGCGGACCACAATTACTGGTAAAATCAGACATTACAAACGTATTACTGTGATATATTGAGAACTGTTACTCAATAGAGTACAACAGAGATGAGGTATTTTTTGTATGCAAAACCCGGACGCGAGTTAGCATTTTAGCACTTCTATTTCCATTGCCCCAAAGTCAGTGGATTTTTGGTTAAATGCCTAAAACAAGGTCTGTGGGAACAAAATCTCTAAATATTTTCATGTTTTATTCTATGGCATAAAACACACCAGTTATAACCCGCTGGTGATTTTCAAAGCTTCCTCGTGTCTTAAAAACGCCGGCTGCTAAAAAGTTGCTGAAAGCGACTACATCCGTTGGTGGGGACATAAGAATCTCACAAATAATGCAACATAGGCACAAATCTCTAAAAACGTAGATTGAGATTCATTCACAGAGGGAATATGTTTTTAATAAAGTTTGAAAAAGTTGTGGGAGGCTTGGTGATTGTGACGTTGATAGCGTTGTGTAGTTTATAGCATCACGTAAGCTTTTTACTTCAAAAATAGCAAATTTTGTGTTAGTTTGTAAAGATTATCTTGACAGTCAATACATGTAAACATCATAAACCTCTTCCAAAATCTTCCAAAAAAGCCCTAGGCTTCTGGTCGAGGGAACCAGTGCGGCGCTAACTTCCGGGTTGGCCTACAAAAATACCTCATCCCTGCACCAGCCTATAGTACAACCTTCCTTATTTACGTTATAAAACACATTTGAAATATTTTTAAAACAGATAAATGACTTTTGATGTGAAATATAATGCTCAAGGGTTATTTTGAGAGTTTATCTGAAAGTTTATCGGTCTGCACAGGTCTGAAGCCGGGCATCGAGTACGGCATTGGAGTCACAGCTGTGAAGAATGAAATGGAGAGCGAACCAGCGACCACTAATGCACTGACCGGTGAGATCATTTCTCTTCATCGTAGTTGAATATATTTTTTATCTTCTGATGTTTTTTATTACTTATTGAGGTACACTAACGCTAGTTCAGCCTCCATAAATCCGTTCTGTTATTCTAAACCGCTCGCACAGATCTCGATGCTCCTCGGGATCTGGAGGTGCGAGACTCCACAGAAACCACCCTGGAGCTGGCCTGGAAGAAACCCAGGGCCAAGATCTCCTCTTACAGGTTAGCGTTTGTGTCTCCCGACGGCCGTCATGAGGAAATCGGGCTGCCTGCGGCAGCCAACACTTACACCCTGAATAGTTTGACCCCCGGCGTGCGTTACACTATTACCCTGGTGGCAGAACGGGGCAAGAGGAGAAGTTCCCCGGCAACAGTGTCCGCATCCACAGGTGAGAAGTCCTTTATTCGATTGATCTGAATGTGGTTCCTTCATTCTTCTGTTTTCAGGAATGGACATCAGACATATTATTTGTTGTTGGAAACTTTTCACATCATATTAGGACAGTTTTATCATATTGATGTGCAAGTTTGATAAAACTGGCGGTCCTGATGCTGAGATGTACACCTGACATCCTGCTGTCGGAGGCTCAGCTGCTCTTTCGTCTGTTCATGTCTTTGTGTCTTTTTTTTGTAGCATCTTTCACTTTTTATATAGCTGAATCGGACCCCGAACTCAGTTCTGCCAATGACTCGGACGACAACGTCATTAGCTTTGTGTCTCTCGACACATCGGAGAGCCCGTTCTCGGGCAGCGGAGACGAGGATCCGTCTGACACTTTAATTGTGTCTAACGTGACATCCGATGGATTTGATCTTATGTGGGATTCAAATAAGCATGTTGGCTTTGAGAGTTACACTGTAGAAGTTAAAGATTTCTCAGGGAAATGGAGCGAGGACGTTCATCTCAATAAGGAGGTGACGACCACTAGAATTCATGGCCTCAGGGCGTCCACAGAGTATCAAGTAAGACTTTATGGAAAATCCAATGACCAAAGGTCTTTACTACTAGACGCTGTTGCAGTCACAGGTATAAACTTTCTTTTGGGTTGAATTCACAGCCTGATGAGAACATGTCAATACAAATGAATGTACACGCATTTAGTTTTCAGAATGATATTGTGCATGACTTTATGGCTCCCATACATCATATGGTTGAGCATTGCATGATATACATTGGGAAATACTGCATATCAGCGCTGGATGATATATTTAATCTTATAATTAACCACTGTAAATGTATATGTAAATTAGGGCTGTCAAAAGATTAATCGCGATTAATCGCATCCAGAATAAAAGTTTGTGTTAACATAATATATATCTGTGTGCTGTGCAGAATAATTTTGTATTTATTAACACATACACATCCATGCATATATTTAAGAAAAATCTAAAAATGATTAAACATTTATATATAATTTCAATTGTTGGTAAATATAAATAAATACATGTAAATAAATGTACATGTGCATTTACATACACATGTAAATGCATACATGTGTATGTGTTTGTATTTATAAAAACATAATTAATATGCACAGAACATAGACATATTTTATGTAAACACAAACTTTTATTCTGGATGCGATTAATCGCGATTAATCTTTTGAAAGCCCTAATGTAAATATATATGTTTTAGGTAAATATGGCAAAATTTGGGTCATATTTTATTAGATATTTTTATTTTATTTTACAGACTTAAAGCATTATCTTAATTTTATTTTTTCAAATATATTTTACTATAGTTCAAATTAATTTCACATACTTAAATCATTATCATAATATATATATTTTTAAATAAATGTGAATATTGTTGCAATTAATTTTACAAACCTATAGCACTATACTGCATATTACATAATTTAAATTTCTGTTATTAAATATATAATAAATAATACATATTTTAATATAGTTTAACGTTATTACAGTTTTGCTTTAACAAAAAAGTTTTATCAAATTGCATAATATAATCTTTTTGTTTTGTTTTACTACAGTTCAAAATAATTTTAGAATCTTAAAGCATTAAAATATTGCATATGAATGCACTTTTAATGGTTAAAAAAACAATACAATAATCAAAATATTCAGTGAATATCCAGTATATCATTCAGCCTTGATGTGTATGTGCTGCCTTTCACCTCCATTGAAGTTCTTGCAGTGGAGAAATCTATAAATACTCACACCGGACATCATGAATACACCATGGCTGCGTTTCCCGATAACGTTGTGTCTTAGCGCGCTACGAAGACTCTAAAGGTACACCTTAACTCAAGTTATACCTTTTCTATGATTGTTCCCGAACTATACCTTATGGGTTTACTTTCCTACGTCCCATGTTACCAGGTGCTGTCCATGTCGGTGGTTCTGAATTAATGGATATCGATCGTTCGACAATCAATTATTCACTCCATACAGGGACTGCTTCACTGCGTTGTGTGAGGTAGAGGCGTTCTTTATAAATTAAGCACTTTAGAAATATTTGAAGTTGCATCTATTTGGGCTCATAGTATAAAAATAAAACAAACGGCAAACTAAATCCATCCATGGATATTGTTTAATTGCGAAATGAGTGTGCGAACCCACAAAGCCACTTGCGTTTGCGATGCATTAAAAGTTTATTCCAGCAACTAACAATTACTTGTATAGTTCACACGTTTATTGTGCTTGGACACTGGATGCGCAAGCGGCACATTTACAGCACTTTTTATTAAAACATTAAAATATAATCAACATTAATAATCACACTTATAATATCAAGGGGAACAAGGGAAAGTATTCCATACAATTAGGTATTTTGATATTGAAACTAAACTTATTCATTCATGACAAGAAAATGAAAAAGTAGAGGGAGTGAATGTATGTTGTTTATTTAAACGGTGTTCCCTAAGATAGCCTACCTTTGATTATACCTGTGTTTGGGAACCCCTTATTTATATTATCATACCTTATGTTGCTAAAGTATCATTATTTACTCAATAAAAGCACAGAACGCGGAACATAAAATCAAAAGCTTTCTATAATTATAATTGCAGCATAAATTGCAGCCAGGTTTTCACGGATTAAATGCACTACAGTACAATGCTCCGCGGATGGCGACGTCTTTGATTTAGCCAAAACATTTGCTGTATCACAGTTTGACTAAACTTTATATCACAATCTTTCTCTTTAAATATACTCAAAATTCTTTGGGTTGCCAGCTGATGCACAGATAAAACAATTTAAAAGCTAACAACCATCAATGTAAAGACAATTATATTTCTTGCATGAAAACACGGCAATATACTGGTATTTTTATCTTTAGATTTTTATTTGTATAGACTGCGATGTAAAAAAAGCTTTTTTTTCACAGTGGCCACACGCGGGTGAACTCAGTGATAAGGTATCGCTAAGAGCGCTCCAGACCAACCTTCCGAACGTATGACTTACAGAAGGTATACATAACTAAGAACATTTCGGGAAACACATATTAACGATAAGATAAAGCTTAAGGTATAACTTAAGAACGACGTAGCGTTAAGAAGGTTTCGGGAAACGTAGCCCATATTGCTTGTGACTGGTTGCATTCAGAATGTTTTTCTTCATGCATGTGTATCCTGTCTGGATGATTTATTCTTCAGTTTGATGTTTCCCATGTACTTCTGCTCAGGTGGGCTACATGGAAACTTCAGCAGTTAATGGCTTGTCAAAGCTATTAATGGCACAGACGCAGTCAGAAGAAATTCAGATCATGCATGTAAATGTCACTCATTCTTTTGCATGGAACGCATCTCAAGAGAAAAGTGACATCTAAACAGAAATTATGTCTCAAGCCTTTAAAAAAGCATCTTCAGGGTGTGACTTGAATCTTTAGTCTGTGGTATGGTAAACTCTTTTTTTCGCAGGTAAACACCCTTAAATCTGTCTGTTAATCTCTGACTTTAAATGCATTGAATGTGGTTTTCTGCAGCACCAAACTCTACCTCTCCTGATGTTGTTGCTTTGACCCTCAAAAGTGTCCCAACAACGCTGGCAACCCTTCAGCCAGTAGCCACTACCTCCAGTGTTTTAACACAAACCTTGAGTGATGAACTCGAGAGTTCGCGTCAAGTTTCCCCAAGTGACTTAAAAGTCACCGATGTGAGCAGAAATACTTTGAAGCTGTCCTGGTTGGCTCCTGAAGGAGCCATTGATGGCTTCACCATCGAACTGAAGTCAATGCCAAATAAGTCTATACAGAATATTATCGAAGTGTCTGGAGAAGCCAGGGAGGTCCACATAGATGGTCTGAGCCCTGATGCGAGATATGACATTACTTTGTATGGGATGGTGGAGGGCGAGAAATCACAATCGGTCAGTGTTCAAGTAAAGACAGGTACATCAGTCTATACGTCTAGAGTCGCCTGCCAACTGTCGTAACAACATTGAACATTTACAGATGTTATACACTACAGATGTTTTCCCATGAGTTTGGAAGCGATCTTGCAGGTGTTAGTGTTAAGTGCGTTTTGAGAAAATAAAGAAATATTATACAGTATTATTTATATATAATAAAAAATAAATAAAATAACCTTGCTGTAAGCAAATGACTTATAATATTATCATATAAAACAATAAATATATATTAAAATAATAATGCAAACATTGGCATTGCTATGACTCATTATATATAATAATAATCAAAAATAATTGCTATAAGCCAATGACTTGTGTAAAATAATAATATAATAAGAAATAATATATAAAAAATACCTTGCTGTAAGCAAATGACTCATAGAATATAATAGAATATACTGTGTATATTTTAAAAATATTAATACAAAAATTGGCATTGCTATAAGCAAATGATTTGTGTAAAATTATTATATAATTTAAAATAATATATAAAACAGGATGATGAAAAATGTACCTTGCTAGAGTTAAATGATATATGTATATATGAAAAAGATTATATAAAATAATATATATATTAAAACAAAAAGAATAACAATAAAAATTGACGTTTTGATGAGCAAAATACTTGTTTAAAATTATAATATAAGATAAGATAATATATCAAAAATACCTTTATATTTGCTAGACACTTTGTGGCACCAGAATGTTTTTAAACACCCGCAGGATTGTCTTCTCTTGGGCTTGTGATTGTTGCATGACATTAAAAACATTTTTAGGGAAGCTAATCTCTCTCCTATTATTTAAAAAAATGTGTCTCGTATGTGATGAACATTGTTTTTCTTTATAACCTCATGTTTCTTTCCCCATGTCTTTAATCATATTTCATTTCATTTGTCTCAAAGGCTCTGATGTTTTCATCTCATTTCATTGTATTAACCTGATTCGTTCTAGGGACATTAACATGTGTGATTTCTTTATCTGTCAGAGGACCAGATGGCCGACATAAGAAGTCTGAGTGTATCCGATGTGTCTTGGGATAGCTTCAATGTGTCCTGGACCATTGATGAGGGCCTTGACTTTCAGAGTTTTGTGATTGAAGTGGCAAATTCAGCAGGTGGCCCAGAAAGACAGAACCTGTCGGTATCTGGTGATGCTCTTAGTTTGTGGATGTCTGGGCTCAGCCCCAACACGTCCTACGTTATTGCGTTATACGGCATGCACGAGGGCTCAATTCTGGGTCCGCTCTACGTGGAAGCGACCACAGGTACCCTTGCATACAGTTACGGGATGGGGAATCTATTATTCACTGTGTCTTGACCTCTTCTTCTCTCTTTCTGACTCTTTAAATCTGTTTGGGATCTGTGGTGTCAAGCAGGTGTGCATGGGGCCATGAGAACGCTGAATGCACTTAACCACGTTATTGAGTTGCCCGTAAAATTTTAACAAAGCTAATTGATCATCACCTCTTCTGTTCCAGCCACTGTGTGAGTCTTGTTTGTGTTAGACGTCATGCATTCATTCATTCATTCATTCGGTTCCATCAACCCAAAGCTTTGAGTTTGAGAATATAATGCAGCCGGCCGTCTGCATGACGCCTCACTGGGGTGAGTTTTGATGCGCTGCAGTGATTGCAACATGAAAAATAACCTGTCATTTCACTTTCTTTACTGTCCTCTCATCACCTACCAGTGTGAGAAGTTTTTCTTTATTCATGTGCAGTAAGATCAGGCATTAGGCAAGGAAATAGTCAGTTGTCAATAATGACTTTTAAAGTGTTTCTTTTCAATCTTAATCACCAAAGTAGACAAATGCTTGATCAAGATAACATTCTGTAGCATCAACAAAAAAAGTGGGTTTTTTTGTACTAAAAGATACAGTATACAGCCTCACATAACCAAATAGCCGTTCCTAGTGATCTTGTAGCTCAAAAGCTCATTGGTTTGATTCCTAAGGAAAACACGTAGTGGTAAAATCTTTACCTTGAATGCACACAAACATGCTTGGAAAAAGCATTTTTTTCAAGTACATAAATGTAAATATAGCTGCTAGCATTCAGTGTTTTGGACACGCTGCTTGTGCTCCTGTATGAAGCTAAACATGAGGTTTGTTTGAACTGGTGGCTGCGTGTCATAGGACGAGAGGAATCACAGAAGCGGCATGAAAACCTTCTTGTGCACTAACACACTTTTTTTTCATTCACCTGTTTTGACACTGCAGTGAACAAACGCAACAAAATAGGTGTGACTGACTTTATGTGGAGTTGCACAGACCGATTGGCATGAGACGTAAAAGCGCATTTCGAATCGCTCTGAAGGTGCTTTGATGTAAGACGCTGATCGGTCTGTGCAGCGCCACATAAAGTCAAACACCTTTTATGATCAAATAAATATTCTTTAAACAATTTTGTTTTTCAACGTTTCCAAAATGTTGATTCTGCTTTTGTTCAGCCTAAACTTTAAACCGAGCAAATTCAGGTTTTTAAATTAAGTATTAATTCATAATCCTTACAGACAGATGCAAAAGTTCCCCACAATTCCTCCACATGTCCCTAAATATCTAAAAGGGACAAAACCTCACACACATTTTACAGTGCAGGCTGTTATTTCATGAAGTCTTTCCTCCTGTAGATGTTGCTCCAGCCGTTGGCAATCTGTTTGTGTCTAACATTACATCCCAGAGTTTCACTGTTTCATGGAACGGCACGAAAGGAAATATTGAGAGTTTTATCCTGGAGATTATAGACTCCAGCTGGCGGAGGGAGCCCGTTGAATATAATCTTACGCACGGCACACGCTCGTATGAAATCACTGATCTCAGACCAGCCACTGATTATATTGCCTACCTCACTGGAATTGTGAAGGGACGGAGGACAAACTCCGTCAGCGTCGTCGCCTCCACAGGTAACTGGAATTCACTGTTTTCTTGCTGCTTTATTTCGTGACAAAGGGGATAGATCACGTTCATTTACTCGCCTGTATGTCATTCTAGCCCATATGTCTGTAATGTTTACATAACGTAAAAGCCATACGCTTTCAGAAAACTTTAGCAAAAGTCACTTTAAAGTAGTTGTTCATCCAAATATGAAAATGGGCTATATGCGCGCGTTACTTCCGCGTTTCAAGAGAAGAACCCCAGGCAGTTTCCGGTTGGAGACTTAAATTTTAAGTTTCCCATTTCTCTCTGCTTCAAGTCTCCCCAACCGGAAACTGCCTGGGGTTCTTCCTGTAGAAAGCGGAAGTAAGGCATGCGTATAGCCCATTCTTTTAATCGTCCCAGATGTACATGACTTACAAATAATTTTATATTAAAATGCTGTCATTTTATAAGAATCCAAATGACTTTAATTGGTTCTAAAATAAAAAAATAATTGTGAGAGAAAACAATTACTGTTTTGAGCTTATTTATGAGAATCAAAGTTATTGACATACTACCATATAAACTGTATGTATATAATTTTTTCACTCCTTAAATATTTAAATATTATAGATACATACATTAGATCTATTTATTTTATATAAATTAATTAAAATATTTTTAGAAACATACATTAGATTTAATTATTTTATAAGAATTAATTAAAATATTTTTGTAAACATACTTTAGATTTTAATAATTTTATATAATTTTTTTAAACATATTTTATAAACATACTTAAGATTAAATTATTTGTATATTAATTCTTTTAAATATTCATACAAATTATTTTGAATATTTAATATACATACTTTAGATTGAATTGTATTTTCATATAAATAATTATTAAATATTTTTATAAACATATTTTATATTTATTTATTTTATATAAATTATTTTTATTAACATACTTTACATTTTATTATTTTGTTATAATTATTTTAAATATTTTGTAAATTTACCTGATATTTCATTATTTCTATATATATTATTTTAGTAAACATACCTAATATTTAATTAATTTCTAGGACTTTAAAAATGTTTTATAAACATATTTTACATTTAATTATTTTTATATGAATACTTTAAATATATTTTTTCTTACCTTTACCTTTAACTTAGACTTTGTTCTATAAGATAAGAGTCAGGTATCAAAAGATAATTGCTAATTTTGATCCCCTATTTTCATATTTGCGTAAAATATGCCACTTTTGGACTTTATAGACAATATAAGCTGGCAGTGTAAATTACCCTGTATTTATGTCTTATTTAGCTGAAAAGCTCTGATGTCTTTTCCAAAGTCATGTGGACTTGAAATGACACACGGTAGACTGAATGATGGCTGTTAGCAAGGACAGATCTCTAAAAAAGTCTAAACAAAACGTCAATGGCTGGCTTTCTCCCCTCTGTAGCGGCCGAGCCCGATTTGTCTGGGCTAGTTGTTTCAAACGTTACGTCAGACGCAGTGTCTCTCTCCTGGCGGACGGGAGAGAAGGCGTTTGATAGTTTTATAGTCGAAGTGAGAGAGTCTGCTTTGCCCACGCAGGCGACGGGGCGCACCCTGTCCGCGGGCGCGCGCTCCACGGTTCTGACGGGCCTGAAGGGAAACACGCAATACCACATTAAGCTCTATGCCATCTCAGGCGGCTCCAACACAGCTGCCCTGACGACCTTAGTAACCACAGGTAGTGCGGCGCTTGCCTATCCATTTTTTACTCTTAAAATACATGTTTATTATTAAATATCAGCATGCTTAAAGGTGATCCGAACACATGTTGCCTCAGTATTGAATCTCCAGTTTCACTTAACATCAAGCTGCTATTTAGTTAAGTAACAATTCACTTTCTTTCAGAACCTAAACCTAAATTGGGGTCCGTAATGGTGTCCGAAATCCTCCCAAGTAGCTTCAAATTGTCCTGGGGCGTGGCGGCGGGTCACTTTGATGGCTTTGTCTTTCGTATCACTGACCGTGAGCAGATTTATGATGTTAGAGAGCTCATGCTGTCTGGATCAGAGAGGAACGTTATTGTCTCTGGTCTTATGGACTCAACAGTGTTTGACATTGTGTTTTACGGTCTGTCTCGTGGTCGCCAAACTCCATCAGTTTCCTTCAATGCCAGTACAGGTACTGTCAGACTTTTCATCTTCTCGACGCAAAACAATTTAGCATTCGTTTAAACTAGTTGCAAGCCATTCATGTCATATATTGGTTTAACTTGTATTTGTAGTATAGGGATTAAGTAAAAATATGTAAATTAGGAAAAAGTGTGGAAAATTGTGTGAAAAGAAGCAGCTAGTCTACCAGCCTTATCTAAAAGGAATTTGTTTCTATTTTACGAGGTGTCTAAGTCGTATGATTTCATACAATGTGAATCATACAAAGAAAACTTTAAAACACTAAAATGTACGAAACTGATGAAAAACGAATTTTCCTCAAATTAGCAACTCATAAAATAGTTACGAATTGCTGTAAAATCGTGTTGAGTATAAAGTGTAAAATCCATTATTGATTAATGGAGTGGCTCAGAGATTACGCATTTTATTACCTCGGAAGATGGTTCCCTCGACCGAAAGCCTATGCATTTTTCCCATAATTCAATTCAATTCAAGTTTATTTATGTAGCGCTTTTCACAATGTGCATTGTTCCAAAGCAGCTTTACAGGAGCAAATAAGAAAAACAGAAACACAGCACAGTTACAAGCAAGATCTTTCTAATAAATAATATCTAATAAATAAATAATTAAATAAATGCAGTCTCCCGGTGAGCAAGCCAACACTGCCCTGCTGTTAGACTTTTGGAATAACGCAAAATAAAATCAGCAGAAGTACAAATCGAACAAACAGAGTACACTATGGTTACTCGATATCAACGTCACCACCACCAAACCTCCGACAACTCTCTCAAACTTTATTAAAAACGTGTTCCCTGGCAAGTAATTACTTTGTGAATGAATCCCCAACAGTGATTTTAGAGATTTTCTACATTTACATTTTTATGTATTTGGCAGACGCTTTTATCCAAAGCGACTTACATTGCATTATCCTATATATTTATACATAGGTATTTGCAATCCCCTGGGATCGAACCCACAACCTTGCGTTGTTAACGCCAATGCATAAAAAATATTTTTGCCAATGTTGCATTATTTGTGAGATGTACTGTATATGTGCGATGACGTCTAACGTCCCCTCCAAAGGAAGTAGTCGATTTCAGCAACTTGTTAGCAACTGCCATTTTTGAAGACACAATAAAGGTTTAATAAATCACAAGCGGGTTATAACTGGTGTGTTTTATGTCATAGAATAAAACATGAAAATATTTAGAGGTTTGTTAGCTACAGACATTATCTCAGGCGATTTACCAAAAACCCATAGACTTTGGAGCGATGGAACCGGAAGTCTTAAAATGCTATCTCGCTTCCGGGTTTTGCATACAAAAATATGTCATCTCTGCGCAACTCAATTGTCATTTGCTTATGGACTTGCTCTATATTTTCTGTCATTTGTGCAACGTTCAATAGATAAGAATGAGATTTTTTTTTCGTGTTTTGCTACATTTCGATCTTTTACTTGTATCTCTTTTGTGCTTTACACAATTTCATCATATAGTGGTTTGTAATTACAGAATTTTAAAACTAAAGTTATTTAAAACATACACATATACAGTAGGACTTGACCTTGCAATCACTGCAGAATCAGATATACATCCTCATTCTGTATTCCCTCTTAAAACACTTCAACTCTGGGACCAAATTGAACCCTGTCCCACTTGACAGCACCGTTACCTAAAGTGGAAAACCTCACAGCTTCTGAGATCACCCCGTATGGTTTTCGGGTGTCCTGGTCGGCACAGTCCAATGAGGGCTTCAGTCATTTTCAGGTAAAAGTGTCAGACTCCGGCCAACTGCTGGAGCCACAAGAGTACCTAGTGCAAGGAAACCAGAGCGTGCTGGATATTTTGGGCCTGATAACTGGCATTGGCTATGAGGTCAGTGTGACCGGGGTGTCAGAAACGGGGTTACGGTCACGTCCGATCACAACAGTGGCTGTTACAGGTACCACGTTCTTCATTTCTACTGGTCCTATCTTCAGAGGTTTAACAGCCCAGGCTTGATCAAATATTCGCTATGTGGTTGTAAGTCAAAATGCTTGGGAAAAAATATAGACAAATCTAGAAAGTGGCCATATTTGACCCAACCATGGGCAGTTACAAATCAAGATAATTTAAACTAAACGATTGAGTTTTTCCATATTTTTTTGGAACCATGGGTTATAAGCATTCTTCAAAATATCTTTCTCTGTGTTATCAGAACAAAGAAATGTATACAGATTTGGAACAACTTGAAGGAGAGAAAATGATGATAACATTTTCATTTCATAACAGGGTGAACTTTCCCTTTAAAAACAGTTTGCACTGCCCATAAAGTGACGTCTTAAAAGATTCCATAAGAGTAGTAACATTTGATGAAAGCTTTAGCTGGGAAACCTCAAAACAACACAACTACCTTTTTAACACCGTTCCTTGTATATCCGTCAGGTCTCCATCAATAGAGCCTTCTGCTCTTTGCTTGTTAAAGCAATGAAATCGTCACTGGTCTCATGTCCTCAAAAATATGAGCATACACGTGTCTGTTGCCATATTTCAACTGTGTTTTCTACCAAAATGAGCAAACTGATGTAGCGGGTGTGAGCAATTCTGAGACCTTCAAATATTACAAAGATGAAAGATCATCACAAGGGTTTCTGCTTTATAATTAATCCGTTTCTTATATGATCCAGCCCATAAGAAAACACAGTCTTGTATGAGGCTCAGTGAAACAGTCCTGCATGAAGCCCGTGTATACACATAAAGATGTTCTCTTGTGGGGCTTTATGGGTGCCAAATGTTATAAAGGGCGGTGTGTGCATGTTTTCTCAAATATATAACA
The DNA here is from genome assembly GCA_006030095.1 of Triplophysa siluroides. Classification (NCBI taxonomy): domain Eukaryota; kingdom Metazoa; phylum Chordata; class Actinopteri; order Cypriniformes; family Nemacheilidae; genus Triplophysa; species Triplophysa siluroides. The sequence goes on along the minus strand of VCII01000101.1, from coordinate 4,658,908 downwards.
AATCTGAAGATAATCATGTATAGAATCTTTAACGACAAAATGTGATTATTTACAAAAGTTATGTAAATGTCGGTTGATAACAGAGTTACTATTATTGTAGTTCATTTTTAGCCATTTTGAGCTTTTGACTTTTTTGTTTATTTTGTATATTGCTATTTAGGTTTAATCAAATTTTGTAGTTTAGTTTTTTATTTCCTGTAAATAATTTACTAAATTTAAACTACTAAACAAAAAAAGAGAATTTTTGCCTTTAAAGTATATTTTTTATAAATAGATCTTCATTTTCTATGTCTAAACAATCATCGTAACCTTGCTTCAAGTTGGTTTATGCTGGGCTAGGTGGTGTACTAGACAGTTCACTCAAAAAGGAACTTTTTTTTCAACATTTCGACACATTTTGAAGAATGTTGATTACCAAACAACATTGGATACCATTGACTTCCATTGTCTGAGCAGTGAACACAAAATCACTGAGACATTTCTCAAAATATCTTCTATTGTGTTACAGATTTTAAATGACATGAGAATAAATGATTACAGAAGTTTTATTTTTGGGTTACATTTTAATACCGGCTCACACACTGAACTGAAAACATCTTTGGCATCCATAAACAGCTTCATCTGAGTTCAGCTGATTGTTGTATGGCTATTGAAACATGGAGAACCAAAACCATCCGTTACTGACGGTGTTTGCATCTGAAGTGTTTGCAATGCAGTTGATATTAAAGCCCGACCGCTCCTCTCTGTCATGAGTTCAACTAACACAGAAAGCGTTGCATGGTGAACGGATGGAGACCGGCAGATGGAATGAGAGCAAGCTGATGTCTGTTTTAAACTCTTTTCCCAATGAAGAAAAGGAAAAAGATACATTTCCCCTTGTTAATCAGAGGCCGAACCTGAGATCGAGCACCTGTTCGTGTCAGATGTCACCCCTGAGAGCTTCCGACTGGCGTGGACCGCAGAAGAAGACATCTTTGATCGATTTGTGCTCAAAGTTAGAGACGCGAGGAAGCTCTCCCACCCACGAGAGTTCATTGTGCCCGGTGATGAAAGAAACAGAGTTTTAACAGAACTTTTGGGGGGGACCGAATATGAAATTGAGCTTTACGGTGTCTCGATGGAACATCGCTCCCAACCGGTTACTGCTGTTGCAAGAACAGGTATTTCAGACGGATAGGTCCGTCCAAACAAACGCTCACGATCTGCATCATTTCTGGATTTGGGGAGCTGTACTGCCTGCAGTGTGATGAAAGTTTTAACAACTAAACATTATTTCTCTTAAACAGGTACTGAAGTCTGAAATCTGTCTCATGATATATTTCAATTTACAGGCTTAAAGTCAACGTGAAACACATATGAGATATGATAGTAACAACAATAAGAGAGAATAGGCTAGGACTAGGTGTTTTTATTTTATTTTTGATGAGTACTTAGCAATTTTATCATGTGCTTTTGTAATTTATTTATTTTTGTAGGTTCAATGTTTCAGTTTTTAATTCATTTTTAGTTTTAGTTTTGATGCCTTTACTAATTAATTAATTTATTATTCAGTTCATTGCTAAGGCACATTTTTTTAATATATATATATATATATTTTGATTTTAAACATAATATATAGGCCTATAATGTATTTGAGTTTAATTCACAGACATTTGTAGCATTTATATTATACTTTTGTCATTTAATATTTATTTATTAGATTTTTATAATGTTTTAAGGTTTAATTTTTTGCTTCAGTTTTTTTGTTAATATTTATAGGGGTATATAAATAAATAGTATTCAAAAATTAAATTAATTTAATTTAATATTTTTTTATATAATTTAATACTGCTTTTTTATTTTTATTAAATTATAAGCCTGGTTCAAACTGGATTATAACAATGTGAACTGGTGAAATATAAAGCGTTATATTGGTGATTTCATGTTGACTGTGACCTTGCATGCTTCCATCGCTCATAGATGAACAATCTGTATGTTTCCGGAATGACATGCATTTCACTACTAAACCATCAGTGTGCATTCCTCCGCACAGGTTTTTTTGGGAAATGTGATTTTAATGATTGTGTTTATCGGCATGTGTTGAAAACTAACGGTTGCGTGTAAGTTTATGACTTGAATAACATGCTCTATTTTTGTTGCCGTCTCGCTCCAGGTTACGTTTGCAGAATGCTGTTGAATGAATTGATGGCATGATGGATGATGTGTGGAAAAAGACACTTTTACTTTAACTAATGCATCTTCTCTTCAGGCCTTTTTTCATTGCACCAGGGAAAGGCCTTTTCTCCCGTTCTGTCTTCGGTGACTGTATGGATTAACTTTATAAGGGACCCCGAGTGACTTATTTTCTGTATCTGTCTAACACGTATCTGCAATGCTTTTTGCCAGGGCTCGGATCTCTGCGAGACCTTCGCTTCTCCGACGTTAAGGACACATCAGCCGTGGTTTACTGGACCGTTCCACGCACCCAACCGGATTCCTACAGAATCACTTACATCCCGGTCCAAGGAGGTGAGCGGCCGTGCCCGCATGACTCTATGATGCTCTGACTGTGTGTAGTTTTCGCTGAATGAATTCTGCTCTTCAGGTACTTCAGTCGTACAGACAGTGGATGGGACACAGTCTCAGGTTCCACTGATAAATCTGACTCCTGGAGAGACGTATCAGGTGTCTGTTATTGCAGTCAAAGGTCTGGAGGAGAGCGAACCGGTTACAGACACTCTTACGACAGGTGGGTGTCACAAAACCGATCTCTAATAAACATCTGTACTGTTCGTTCATCATTTGCTGTGGACGTCATTGTGCTTGTTCAGTGGAGATGAGCTTTTGAACTTTTAATTTTTATATACCTATACCTCTATAATTAAGATTAAAGGCCATTCTTAAGCGTGCGTTTCTATTGATGTGGATCTTTAAAATCCCAGAAGATGCGATTTCCGAGTGAAATGGACTTTTGAATGAGAAAAATTGTGGGCATGGCTTTCGTCTTTCTCTGCGATTTGATTGGATTTATGAAAACAGCCGTTGTATCTTGAAATTAAACTGGCAGCAGACTGACTGTAGAAGGGGAAGAGTTAACAGATGCTCCGCCCAAGCCGTTTAACATACGTCATTTAAGATGGATAGTCACTAGAGGCCGGAAGTGCTTTTTTAGATTTTATGGGAAATGTATATATTCATTTAATTTATATATTATATAAATTTAATATTAAGATTATGAGGGCACGCAATTTTTTTACAGTACAGTATTTACCATAAACGCTGCAATATTTCATGAAAAAAATAGGCATTGTCATTTTTTATTTCACTGGGACTTTAAACATTTACCCAAAACACTCTAAAACCATCCTGTCAACCATATAACAACACCCTGTAAACCACCCAGAACATCACAGAGCATCTAGCATTGCGCTGGCTAGCTTTAGACACACATGATCTTAAGCAAATAAATAAAATATATATTTAATATATAAAATAATATTTATATATATATATATTTAATAACCCTAAGCCATATAAATCAGGAATGTTTCCTAGAATTCACATTTTTAATAAAATATATATTTTTTTGTTAACGCTTTACAGTAAAATTGCATTTTGTAATATTACTTAACCACATTAGTTCACTTGTACAATAAACTACTGCATTTATTTAACTTGGTTAATGTTAATTTCATCATTTACTAATACATTTCAAAGTCAAAAGTTTTATCTGTTAACATTAGCTAATACATAATTAACTTACATGTACAAACTGAGCGATATATTTATATTGATAGTCACAAAATTAATAAATGCTGTTTTTATTTTTAGTTCACGTTTGCTAACGTTAACGAACGAGACTTTATAGGTTTAAAGTGTACCTTTTTATTTAATGATGATACACACTGACTTTATCTTTAGCTCTAGACACGCCACGCAGTCTCACCACTGTCAATGTGACCGATACAACAGCGCTGTTGCTGTGGCAACCTGCAGTTGCAACTGTGGATGGATACGTCATCACATACAGCGCAGACACAGGTGAGGAACTTCACTCTCTCTCTCTCTCTCTCTCTCTCTCTCTCTCTCATGTGCATGTGTGTTTAACTGTGTTTTGTGTGTAGTGCCAGCGATATCACAGCAAGTCTCTGGCAACACTGCAGACTTTCAGCTGAGCTCTCTCACACCTGGGACTCCATACACAGTCAGTGTTTATGCCATAATAAATGAACAGAAAAGTTCTCCGGCAGCCACAGAGTTCACAACAGGTGGGTAGCGAACAATAAACCAGCACAATCATTCCTGTGATCTGGCTCTCCCTGTTGGCTATACGAGGTAGAGCTTTAAAACATCAGTGACGTTTGTGTTAAATGTCCAAAGAAATGGCAACGTTAAAAAATGTTACTGGAAAGTAATTTAACAGGAATAGGAAAACATTTTTTACGTGAACACCAGGAACGTTAGGAAAAACTAATTAATTAACTCCTTACCACAATAATGTTTGTGAATAAATATTTAATGTCCTGTGATGCATCATTCTGAAATGCACAAATTTGACTCTTCTCTTCTGTATTCTGACCAGCTATTAGTGCTGAATTTGTATGTTTTTATTGACACATTTTAAGTACTACACAATTACAGTAGATTTGATGACATTTATTACATTTACTTTTTTAGCAGACATTTTTATCCAAATCCGACTTTATAAACTAAGAGCGTTTAATATTTTGTCAATTGAAATCCTGATCATTTTTGTCACAGTTTCATTGTTTCAACACACAGCACACAAAATAATCAATTCAAAACTTCAAAAAGCGCATTCATCAAATTCCCCCATAACTCATATATCTGTGAACACTGTATCGATTGTATTGTGATGTAGATGTGGACTCTCCTCGTGACCTGGTGGTCAGTAACATTCAGACTGATGGTGCCGTGCTGAGCTGGAAACCCCCGCGGGCACCCATCACGGGTTATATTCTTACCTATCAGTCATCTGACGGGGGGATCAGGGTGAGCGAGGGCTTTCCTACATACTAACTTCTCAAAGTCTTGACTATGGCTATATAAGCTTTTATCATTGTTATACAATCTGATAAACACAATGTATGCATCAGAAGCAGAACTGATGGTGTGTGTGTGTTAAAACAGGAGGTGAATCTGGAGCCGTCGGCCACGTCACATGCCCTGTCTGATCTCAGAGATTCAACTGAACACACTATCAGACTTCAGGCCGTCACAGACAACAAACGGAGCAAGAAAATCTCTACCGTCTTTACAACAGGTCGGTTAACTCGCACATTCATCATTCGCATGTTTTAAAACAGACTCACGATTTTTGAAGAAACTCTTGGTCATATTTTGTGTGTAGTTGAAACGTTTATTGGGAACCCTGCGGACTGCTCACAGACTCTGCTGGGTGGCGAGACGTCCTCTGGTCCGTACACCATTTTTATAAACGGAGATAAAAAACAACCGGTGGGAACATACTGTGACATGACGACTGACGGAGGAGGCTGGATGGTATGTCTGGATGGATATTTTGGTTTGTGTAGAAATGCACATTTCTTGTTGTTAACATATCAGCTTTCATCAGGTGTTTCTGAGGCGTCACGACGGCAAGGTTGATTTCAACAGGAACTGGAGGAATTACTCGGCAGGATTTGGGGATATAAACGATGAGTTCTGGTTAGGTGAGTCTATGCCAGAGCCAATCCTTGCTAAACACAGACTACGCGTGTTGCGTGGGGCCCCTGCACACCCAGGGGGCCCCCTTGGGTACCGAATGAAACGGGGGGTAAAATGGTTTGTACTACAATTTGAACCATAGAATAATCATTTGGAAATGTCCTTTTAATACTTAATTTATTTAATTACTGTTGCATACTCTGATATAATGCAGTGGGCGGCAGGTGATGACATGCGCATGATGTGCTGATAGATATGATCATGGCTTTAAAACGAAGCTATCCTTCTGGGCGGAGAAAAATGGCAACAACGTAAACCAAAAGAACAAGAATACATGTGTTTTTGTTCTATTTAAGTATTATTTAGTTTAGCAAAATGAATTACTTACAAAACAATACTCCAGTTTACAAATTCCGTATTTGTGCACTATATTTCGTTTGCCCATGATAGGCCCTTATATGTTATTTTTAGTTTGCGCCATCGCATTTACAATTCTTGATGTGTTTTCGTATGCTTAGCTTTTTTGAGAAAACTTTATTTATCATGCTTTATTTTTGTTAGTAAATCACTCATTTGGAATTAAAAACACAGCGTTTGCGTGTGATAGTTCTTTTAATAGCTAGATGGTACCAGAGCCACGCGTTAGGTCGATCTACATTTTTATTAAATTTTATACTTAATTTTTTAAGTGTAAAATTAACCCCAGTTTAATGTATCATGTTTTTTTTTCTTTCATTCTTCTTTCGTTTAAGTGTGTTAATTGAGTAAAAAGAAAATTCTTATAGTTTACAGTTATGTATGTAAGTTTTCTTGTTACTTGTTTTCTTACCCATAGATCTGTTCTAACAGGGTGAATTATACCTCCATATGTTTCAGGCCTTTCAAATCTTCACAAAATCACAGCGAGCGGACAGTATGAGCTGCGCGTGGACCTGAGAGACGGACAAGAGACGGCATTTGCTCTGTACGACAAATTCTACGTCGGGGATCCTCGTACCCGCTACAAGATCCAGACCGGTGCATACAGTGGTACCGCAGGTTAGCATGTTCGCTTGAGATTAATTTCTGTTTAAAAAGAGAAATTGATGGGAAAAGTGACATTGTTTCCTCTTCTAAGGGGACTCTTTGAGCTACCATCAGAACAGACCCTTCTCCACCTACGACAATGACAATGACATCGCCGTCACCAACTGTGCACTGTCTTACAAAGGAGCGTTCTGGTATAAAAACTGCCATCGTGTGAATCTGATGGGAAGATATGGAGACAACAGCCACAGCAGAGTAAGAACCCGCTTAATATTTTACAAAATCTTAGACACAGGGTTTATACAGCAAAAGTGTTTATTCAATGTTAAAGTAACTGTTTGCCTACAACTGTTATATACAGCAATAAAGTATTATTATGCAGACACTTCTGTATATATGAAAAACAAAATGTTTAACTTTATAAAATAAAACTGGCCCGCTTCAATCCACAGGGCATCAATTGGTTTCACTGGAAAGGTCATGAGCATTCGATTCCCTTCGCTGAGATGAAGATCCGGCCTGTTCGTTACAGAAATTTGGAAGGCAGACGGAAAAGATCATAGACTTAATTTTCCCTTCTTTCTCCTGTTGAAAAGCACACACACCTCGTCTCTCGCCATAGACACGACCAAAGCTCCAGACGAAATTGTGTTTCATCGCCTCTATTATGTGCTTTAAAACTGCACAATTAAAGGTCCATTTTTTTCTAAAAAAAAAAAAACAGTGACATCTGTACACTCTTAAAAATAAAGGTGCTTGAAAGGTTTTTCACAGGGATGCCGTAGAAGAACCATTTTTGGTTCCACAATGAACCATTTAGCCAAAGGTCCTTTAAAGAACCAGCTCTTTCTTACTTTTTATAATCTAAAGAACATTTTTTCGACACAAAGAACCTTTTGTGAAACAGAAAAGTTCTTCAGATTTTAAAGGTTCTTTATGAAACCTAAAGGCTCTTCTATGGCATCGAAGAATCTTTTGAAGCACCTTTTTTAAAGAATGTAGAATATGTTTGTGTTATTTGTTAAAAAAATCTCGAAATAACAGTTTACAGGCAAATGTGATGAGGATTATGATGGTGGGTTTTTTTTCCTATAAATCCCAAAATGAAACCGCTCAGACTGCCATTTGTATCATTATTGATTAGCATCATTGGAAGCTCTGTTTTCTATGGAGGAAGTGTCTTTGAGACCAGTGATGTAATTTTCTCTCCACTCATTCCTGCAGCGAATCATCACCCAGTTCGGGTTTGACAGACATGATGGTGTGTTTATTGTTTTCAGGGTTCAAAATGTAAACAATAAGGAAATGTAAAAATGATTCATTTATAATAACCGTAAAGGTAACAATACTGAGACCAGCTGTTTTAATTTTTATTGTTATTTCTTGGAAATTTATTTTTATAATGTTTTTTTCCCCGTATTAGGTAACATACTGTCTATAATCTCTAAAAGCAGAAGTGTTCAAAATAGAAAATGTTGTATGCTGAGATTTGTATGTTGTTAACTTCCCATTTAAACCATTAAAAATCGCGCTAAAAAAATGACAATCAATATTCCTTGCTACAATAAAACACTTTTGTTAAAAATTATTACTGTTCTCAAATGTGTTAAACAGTCAGCGAATGTAAATGTGAAAGCATCATTTTGTTTTCTTTAATTCTTAAACGCGGGGTCTCCGATTTCTAATAGCAGTTGTTGATGTTCAAATCACCAAAACAGACACCCCCCATCTTTCGCTTTCGTCAGCGCTCGGCTTGACTAATGTGCATCCTGTGCAATGTGCACCTTACTGCTGATTGGCTACAAGGTTGTTTTGGTACTTGGCCCAACTTTGTCTAAACAAGCGGAAATCGGACACCCCGCCTTTAAGCAATGTGTGAATTTTGAGACGATAAAAGATCAACAGTAGCCCAGATGTTTGTGAAATGTTATTTTTATGTTCATGAGATTTTTGCATCTCACACAAACTGCATCAAACATACCAGGATAAAATTATAAAAAAGAAAAGATACAGAAATAAATCAAAGAGTGAGCAGTAATGTGATCTTAAAATAGCTTGCACTGACATTCATAAGTGTGGCTCAGTTTTTGGTAAATATGACAACAATGTTCACAACTTTTTACCTATAGCTAAATAGTTCCGTTTATTAATGCAACAAATTATTGTAAACTGGCATCTACAGGTATAGATATCATTTGAAGCATAATATGCTTGACAATTTAATTTGGCACAAATCACAGAATCCAATTTGAAAAAAAAAATTTGACATACAGTAGGCTTCCAAAAACATTGCGCATTTTAAACAAACATTTAACCAGTTTTCCTCAAAAGACAAATTACCTATAAGGCCCAACAGCGTTTAATATTCGGAACAAATGATGTCACAGAATTATGACCGATCATTTGAATGTCTAGTATACATATATTTTTTCACCCAAGTTAAACTTTAAAGGAGTCATATGACACAGCTAAAACGAATATTATGGTTTGTTTTAGATGTAATGCAATGTGTATACACGATTTAAGGTGTATTTTCCACATACCGTGCATGTTTGTTTCTCCTCTTTGCCCCGCCTCTCAGAAACGCGCAGATTTTAACCAAAGCTCTTCTCTGAAAAGCGAGGTGTGGTATGATTGGCAAGTTAACCAGTGTGTGCGTATAGCGATTGGTCGAATACTGCAAGCGTGTGATGGAAATGTAACGCCTCTTACCATATTCGGAACATCAGGTTCAATTTTACATGGGCAACTTATGACACACCAAAGACACAGAAAAACACGTGTTCGCAGCATATGACCCCTTTAACTGTATTGCAATTTCAATCCAGCTTTGAGATGTGATCAAGTATTTATAACAGGGATTTGAGCGTATAAATGAATTTCTGACAAATTAATAATAATACTTTTTTAAACCACAATGACTGCACATGTACAGCTATATAAATAATAATATCCATTTAATGTAATAAAATAGAAGTAAACTGTACATACGTGTATGAAGATAAAACCTTACTTTGAATGTGTATGGTCATATATAAAGATTTATAGGTTTATATAATATTACTATAATATATATGCACTTTTATTTAAAATAATAAGCATTATATTTAATTTCTTGTATTTCTAACGTACGCAGTGCTCTTCACTGTTTGCGGTATATATATTTAATGTGCGCTGGTGCATTGACGCCTCCCATACACAGAGAAGTTTCAATAGTGTCAGAACTGGTTTAAACGAATGGGTTGTGATAAACGGAAGTTACAAGCCAACGATAAATACAAAAGATATCTGTATAGCAAAACGCTTGGTCCTGTGTAAACATTTCTCAAATTGATCCTACAAAATACAGAAACTGCCCTCGACATCATTTGGCAGTGAACCGTTTAAAAGGAATAAAATACAAACTCCATGAAACCGGCACTACAAACCCAAGCTCTGATGTATCGTGTAAACTGTATAAATATTCCTATATACAAAAGTAACAAGAGCTGTCAATGTTTCATATAAATATACAAAATGTATTTGTTTATAATAAATATGCACGAGACATCTGCCCAGCTGTTCTAACACCATATTAAGATTTGTAACACTTCAAACTATCTTCCACAGATGTGTCCAAACACCAATAAAAAGGAATCCACGATCATTATCCTCGATACAGTCACAACAATAAAACCCTTCTTCGAACAGAACAAAGAGGCCGTGACGTAAAAACAGTACGTTGGCCACGCTTCGTGTTCAACATGCAAATAGAAACATTCAACCGCAGATTCACACAGAGTCCCATTTTCGGCTCAGGGGGAATTCGGCATAAACATGGTTATGTGGTAAATGGAACCTGGAGTACTGCAATTTCACTGAAAAGTAAACAAACAGGTAGACTTCAGCGGCCACATTCTGCACCGGCCTTTTAAAACCCTTTTAAACTGGAGCGGACTTCACGTTCAATTCCAGTGTTTCCCTACACAAAGCTCTACTGTCCCCTTCTGAATCTGTGCACTCGTAGTGTTTGCACATGCTTGCGATGTTATGGAATAAACCACCTGGCAGAATAAAGCAGCTCTGAATAGAGGCTGCGTCTAACCATTATGCTACCGATGTGCGACGTGAGATACAGACAGCTAAAGGCCGGTGAGGTCCACGATGGCTTTGATGAAGATGGTGTCGTCGCGGATGTAAGAGTTCTTGCCCTCCAGCTTGGACAGCGGACAGAAGAGTGGACATCCGCTGGCAATGTTCATCTCGCTGACCGGCCTCTGGAATGAAGAGGAGGTGATGTCGGGCCGGAAAGCGTCGATGATGTGCTCTCTGTTACTTTGGTCCAGCAGCATAAGTGTGACCTGAAGGTGAGAAACCAAACTTCAGCTCAAACACTTAATTCATCAATGAATGAGCAGCTGATTTCAAACCTGATTGGCTGCAATAATTTATTTGTAAAAAAACTAAATTAAAAGGCATTTCAAAACATATCTGTCTGTAGGTTTATATAGGCCCCATATGGTATTATTTACATGTAGTTCATATGAATGTATTTTGTGATTAGATTTTGAAATCCATTACAAGTATATTGTATGCATGTATATTTTTGTGGTGTAATATTTTCATCTTTTGGTTGTTTGTTTGTTGATATATTAAACAATTTGTTTTTATATCTTGGTTATAGAAAAAAAAGCTTTTTTTATATAAAAAAAGCAGTTAATCATAATAAATAAATAAAAATAGAACAAAAAAACTGAAACATAACATGAAAACTGAATATTGAATAAAATATAAATAAATAAAAATAATATTTAGTATAATTTACAATGCAAAAAATGACATTTTTACTAAGCATTTTTGTCTTGTTTTTGGTCAAAATATCTAAAACTTATTAAAACAATATGCAATTACTTGACAAGAAAAGTTACCTAAGATATATTCAGTCTTGTTTTATGAAAAATAATATAAGAATTAAGTACGTTTAGAGTAAAAATCTGCCAATAGGGTGAGAAAAATAAACTTGAATTTAGCTTGACTTTTTATCAAGTACCTAATTCAAGTTTATTTTTCTCACTCCATTGGCAGATTATTTTGCTTGTTTTTACCATAAACGTGTTCTTATATTTTCTTCCAAAAAAAAAAACTAAATATCTTAGGTCACTTTTCATGTCAATAAAGTGTACTTTAATTTAAGAATGTTTAGATATTTGTACTAGAAAACAAGACAAAAGTGCTCAGTGAGAATATCATTTTTTGCAGTGTACTTGCAGTCTAACATTGAAATTATTGTAATTATTGTCTAAGTTATAGTTAATATAAAATGTATTAAATATTATAAAAGAATACGATTAATATAAATATAACACAAATTGTTATTTAAAGTGAGTTTGAAGTAATGGAGTGTAAAAACATGGTGATGTACCTTCTGGTTGAAGGGCCATTTGAGAAGAGCGTCACTCATTCCCCGCATCACCACGAAGAACAGAGACAGATGAGACCCGCGGCCCGTTCCATCTCCATTAAGATAGATGCGCAGACACATCCTATAGCCGTATTTACTGGTGTAGAATGCTTAAAACAAGAAACTTTACATTACTTTCTTTGAAAATAAGTCACTTTTATTTAGTTTGAAGAATATTCAGATATTTTGTACTGTCACATTAAAACAACAGTTGTTTTGGATGTTTTTTGGATTTGTGTGTTTTTTACCTGGTGAAAACATGGCAGGAGCTCGTCCAGCGACAGCGTCTTGTCTCTTTTTAGTGAAGTCTGATATTCGCCAGATGAAGACGCCATCAAAAGTGGTAGCAGACATCTCTCGTAACCTACCCTCCATCTCAGCCACCGTGAGATCCTTAACACCCACCTGTCTCTCCAGCTGACGCACCTGCGCACAGGTATTAGAGTTTTATTGTTCAGTTTTATTGTAGTTTTTTAAATATATATATTTTTTTTTTTGGTTTAACTTAGCAAAATTTGTTATGTTCTTTGTCATTTAATTATTTTTTTGTTTCTTTTTATGTCGCTTTATATTGTTACGTTTTATTTTTTGCTAAGGCAACATTTCTATAGTTTTTCATATAATATTAAGACCAATATTTTATTGGATTTCAATGTACATTAATGTTCTAATTGTTTCAGTGCAATTTTCAATGCAAATTTTCAATGCAATTTTCCGTGAGAGCTTATGATATTAAGATATTACTGTAATACAAAATTAATAAAAAATTGTATGGAAGTCTTCTAATTTTTAGAGGGTCAGCACAGTATATCTAATTAATTGCAAATGTGCAAAAAGATAAATAATTAAAAAAAACATAGCTTTGTATACTGTGGTATATATATATATATATATATATATATATATATACTGTATTTATATACGAGACCAGTTTAATTGCACTTATGCTTTATTTTGTCCTGACGTTGTTCCAATTGCTTCCATTGTTTACCTTATTTGTAAGACCCTTTGGATTAAAGCGTCTGCTAAATGACTAAATATAAATGTAATGCACATGGCAATGTTCTGCAATACATTAATTATTTTAATACTTCAAAATCTTTTAGGTGGATTTAGATGTTGGTAAACGAACACATTCTCACTCCTGACTCGTCCAATATTGAGTTCTTTGTAATACTTTTATACTGCTTTTTGGTCAGTTTATGCAATAAATACCTGTGACTGTACTTTTATTCGGGTGTTGTGCTTTATATGGTTGAGAAGTGGTTAGGTTTAAGGTGGGGGTAAGGTGCTCCAAAATATTTTTGAAACCAAATATATTTATGAAAAAAATTATATTAAACACAGTGAATTAAACGTGTCTTGTTCTCAAGCTTTTAGCGAACAGCCTAAAGCTACAGAATACCCCGCTCGCCGAAAAACGATGTCAAAGGGGTACCCTGTGTGTTAAAAAGCGGCACCAAGGGGCACTGCCTGAACGTCAACATGTGACGAGTCGGGAGTGAGCACGTGTGTTTGTGTTTAAATATATTTTAATTAAATATATATATTTTTTTTTACAAAGCATTATAGTACTGTATATCCCATTATTTAATGAGCTGTCACACATGGCATTTTCTTCAATATCACGCAACTCTATTTTTAAAACAACACACCTTGTTACTAAGAGCCTCTATTTTGTCTTGATCCAGCCTGTGCTGCCGGTTGCTTGCTTCCATGGTTGTGGCGAAGCGCTCTACCTCACGGTTCAGCACGCACACCACGTCTTCAAACGTCCCCGCCTTCACCTCCATCTCCTGACAGCGCCGGGCCAGTTCTGCCACTTTGGTCTTCTCGCTGTGCAGCTGAAGCTCCAGGGCGGCGCCCACTGTGCTGGGCAGAGGGGTGAAGGAGGTGGGCAGAGGAGGAGGGGGCTGCCCGGAGGCAGACCCAGAGGACAACGGGGTGGAGGAGGAAGATGAGGGGACCCCCTGCACGGGAGGTCCGGACGGGCCCGCGATGGCGCTCAGCTGACTGACTCTGGCCTCCAGGTCTCTCAGAGCCTTATGGAGCTCGAGCGCTTTGTGGCCTGCCAGCTCCAGATTCTGAGGCTGCAGACCCTCCAGACTGACCTTCATACCCATGATGCAGTGCAGCAGCAGGTTGAGATGGTCGTGGGCGCAGGCTCGCTCGTGCTCGTGGATCTTCTCCTTTTCCACCTTGAAGTCAAACCGGAGTGAAATAGACCATTTTTAAATTGTCTGTATACAAAAGCAAAAAAGCGTTTACTTACCAACATATCACAGCCGACCACATGATATCTGCACGGTGTCCTAAATTTACTGCAGAACTTGATGTGATCAAAATACTAAAAAAGACAAAAACAGAGGAGCGAAAAATGAACATCCACCCCCACATCCATCAGGTTCTGTGTTGTTAATGAAGTGCATAATGAGTGGCAATCTTCATGTTTGGATGTGATATATTTTGGATTAACGCACTTTTTCTCTTGGGATTTTCTTCTTGGCGCATCCTTCACAGATCATGGGATATTTGGGACAGATTTCATCATGTGCCTGTGAAAACATTGCATTGTTTTGTAAGACAAATCGTTTTTTTCTAAAAAAACTCGGGCCGCTCATTTACCTTGATGTTTTTGAAGTGAAATGGCTCTTTACAGTATTTACAGTTGAGGGTTCTCTCGGGGCATTCACGTTCATTGTGACGTTCCTGTTCATTCAGTCTGATGAGCTCTTTACACAGGGAACAGGCCAGAATCATGAACTCACATTTCCCTTCATGGTTCAGCTACAAAAAAAGTACAAACACGTTATTCAGAAAGATTCAGAAAGTAGGCAATGTCCATTTTTGTAATTGATGTTATTATTATTAGGGCTATCACAATATTAGATTTTTACTGCATTGTTATCACGGTTAGTGCGGCCACAATATCTATTGAAATGTTTTGTTGTTGTTTGTGTTTATTTAGGGCTGTCAAACAAATAATTAGGATTTATCGCATCCAGAATAAAAATTTGTGTTAAGATAAAATATGTCTGTGCTGTGCATAATAATATGGTATTTATAAACACATACAAGCATATATTTAAGAAAAATTATACAAATTAATAAAGATTTATATGTTATTTAAATTGTTCGTAAATATAAATAAATACATGTAAATATTTCCTAAATATGTATACATGCATGTGTTTATAAATTAGTATATGCACAGTGCACAGACATATATTATTATGTAAACACAAACTTTTATTCTAGATTCGATTAATCGCTATTAATTGTTTGACAGCCCTGGTTTATTTTAAATGAGCAAATAATGCTTTCAGTTAAATCCATCTTTAATTCGGTTTATTTTGTGTTTAACCTCATAATCTTTGATGCTTCCCTTCCAACAGCATCCCTCACTGATGCAGGCGGCTGGGAGATTTTCCACCTCTCTTCTAGCTGCGTTGTCTGGAAACGCCTGCAAGACGAAAACAGTTTACAGTTTTACGGTCTAAATTTAAATCTTTTATATTATTTAAAAAATGAAAATGTCATGGCACTGCAGAGACATGTATGTGTGCTTACACAGCCTTGTTTGAGAATTGATGTAGGCTCTTCAAAGATGTCCTCTTTGATACAAGCGCTACACTTCTGTGGTCCAGATCTAAACTCACAATGTAATACAAGGTAGATATTTAGACATTAGACACTGTAATATTTAGTATGCAAATGGCTTGAGAATCAGTTTGTGAATTTAAACTTAAATTACAATGTATACAAGGACAAAATCCTATTATCTGCAAAAAGTTTGAAAGAGTCTGTACATTCATTGCAGGGGTGTGCTATGTAGAATTTGAGGATGTCTGAGAAATATACAGTCTTGCAAGTCATTCGTGTATTTTAAAATGAGTTACCCCACAGTCCGGTTGAAGCAGTAAGAGCAAAATCGATGGCCACACTGAGCTTGGAACGGTCTCCTCAAAATGTTCTGACAGCAGTTGCATAAATGTTTGTCTTCAAGTTTATTGGCCAGGATCTTTTTGGGAAACCCTGGCTTGTTATTCTCCATGGAGGAGGGTGGAGACGGTTCTTGAGCAGCCATATCCCCCTCTAAATGTTCCTGATCTACACAAACAGAGTCAAACAACTGATAACAACATTTGCATTTATGTATTTTTGTATTTATTTATAAGACTGTTATGTGGTTTTAGATTCTGACATTCATTTCATTCATTAAGCACATTTCCTTCTTAAATTCGTATAGTTGATGATTTCTTATGTTGGATGTCTAGATCTTTTACTTCAGTTGTAGGGTTACAGTCAGTAAATTCTCATTATTCACAAATTCTTAATGCATACAATTGTTTTACTGTAATACACATTATCACTACTTACCGTTATCGTGTGCAGTATTTACATTTAAACAAAATATAAAAGGTAGAAGTAATTATAAAACAAAGATTGATGTAAAAAGCAATTATTCCTTTCTGTTCTATGTATTGTGTTTTAGGTTTTGAAAGGGTTTTTTTCTTGCTGTGCTATCATCAGTAATGTTACATGAACAATAAACATGAAATCAACAAAAGCTTAAATGACTGACACACACACTACAGGCCCCCTGATATAAAACCTCATCTCTTTGTTTCTGGCGTATCTGTGTGTCCTATAGAAATGATGTATAATGTTGTGTGATAACATAAACATTCTAACATAAAACACACACGCAGAAACCTCTGATGCACATCTGCTATCACTTTTGTGCGATATCGGCCAGCATCGACGCACATCACAGTCATCTGACATTCTTCCTTCTCTGTTGCTAAGCAAATGTAACATCTTTTAAACGATTGTTGCATCTCTTCTTTAGCGCCACGCCTCTTTTAAACGCATTAAAGGTATACGGCGAGTTCAACAACATACACGAAATCCGAGGGCTTTGATGTGTACTCACAGAAATCCTCGAGCTGCCGCAGATTTGGGTCTCATTGGGCTCGGGATCGGGTTCGGCTGGATGGACGGCGCTGATGTGTTTTGATGCGAGACATTGTTGCGAAGAGCGCGTGCTCTTTCACGGGATTACGTCACCATGCGAGCATGCAGTGGGTTGTGTTGTATGTTCTGCGTGATGTTGTCTATCATGTTGACCTCCTGAACCACTGATAAAAAGAAAAACATCTTAAAATTCAATACCCATTCCAGAACACAAAGCCCAAACTAATATATACATATATATATTATATATATATATATATATATATATATATAAAGAGAGAGAGAGAGAGAGAGAGAGAGAGAGAGAAATGGTACAATACGAAAACACTCACAAAAACATTGCGGAGATGCAGGAAAATAAATAGAAATGTTGCCTGTTTCCAAACAGAGAATATAGCGTTATTTTAAAAGAATTAGATAAACATTAAATTATTGTATTTTTTACAAAACCACAAATCTGTTCCTAAAAAAATATTAACGCTAGAGGCGCTATATATTTGTTGGTTTGTTATAGGTTTCACACGGCCTCAGTTCAACATTTTACCACTAGAGGCACCACTGAGGTGTTCTTACCTCCTCGCCACTAGAGGCGCCATGTAGCAGTTATTCATTGCTTCACCACTAGAGGCACCAAAGAGTCGTTATTGTAATTCCACCACCACAGGGAGACAAAGAGCCGTCATTCGTCATTCAACCACTAGAGGCGCCATGTAGCAGTTATTCATTGCTTCACCACTAGAGGCACCAAAGAGTCGTTATTGTAATTCCACCACCACAGGGAGACAAAGAGCCGTCATTCTTCATTCAACCACTAGAGGGCAACAGAGCCGTTATTCAACTTTCCACCCGCAGAGGCGCCCTTGAACATTTTTTTACGCCCGCGTCATCACATCATCCTACGACTAGAGGCGCTGCGGCACAAGCGCGCACCCGACGCGCGCCGCCTCTGTCTCCTCACGGCATTCCATAGCTGACGCTGAGAGGAATGAGAGATGCTACGGAAATGTTTCCCTCACCTTCTATAAACACCAGCAAACCGCAAAATGTGACTGAAACATCCTGAACGAAGAGCGTCGAGCAGGTAACGAGGCTGTTGAGAATAAAACGGCTCTGGTGTGACGTCGACTTGGATTTGAATTCGCTTTAGCGGTCAGTCAGTCAGTTTGAGGCGCGATGGCCCTCAAACAAACAGACGAGTGCAAATAATTCACGTCAGTGAATAAACACGGGTGAGAATGAGCCGCTTCACAGCGACTGAATCACACTTTACTGTGAATACAAACCTCCACAGCAGGCTCTTTTTCTGTCATTTTGCTTTAAGCTTCGTTGGTTTTGTTAGTTTGTAATGGTGTTGAAATGATATTTGTTGAGTATAACTATAAACTGAAATATTGGAGTGTTGTCTGAGGTAATTTGACTTTCTGTTCTTATGTGGGGGTTTGTTTTTATAATGCAGTATAATGTTTACTATTTTTTTAAGTAAGTGACCCTAAACTTTTGAATGCTAATCCAATGCAATGTTATTTCTATAGATTTGTGCTCACAATGTTATATTTGATATAATGCAGCCTTATAATATATAAATATTGCAGTACAAATATGTTCCTCCGTTTAGTCACCTAACAATGAAAATTCTTACATTTACTTTACATATTTTTGTTATTCTTTAGTCAACACCAGAAATGACATGTGCAGAACCATAAACATATCTGTTTATTCTGCCTCTCATACATAATGTGATAATGGTATATTGATGTTTGTGTGAGGTTTCAATCCTCTTTCAGTTGATATGTTACAGTTAGACACCCATAAAGAATAATTTTGTCATCACTTTAGAAGTCATTCAAGTCTGTATATGACTCTTTCTTCTTGTGTGGAACACAAAAGAAGATATTTTGAGAAATGTCTCAGTGGTTTTGTGTTCACACAATAGAAGTCAATGGGGGTTAATGTTGTTTGGTCACCAACATTCCTCCGAATATCTTCTGTTGTGTTCTGCAGAAGTAATGCGGGTTGGGATTGACATGCTGGTGAGTAAATGATCAAACTATTTAAACTTTTGGGTGAACTAGCCTGACATTACAACAAACTCATAAAACAGTCTTTTGCTGTTATTGTATCGTATCTAAAATGTCCAAATTCTTGTCCCACAGATGATGCCTGTGAACCAGGATGGCTAGATATCACCACAACGTTTACAGTAGCTCAGATGGCACACTTTTTGGATTGTGAAGTGTTGACGTAAACTCACCTTCAGCAAACTGAATCTGTCAACATCCTAATTCTCCAAAGAAACCTTTCCCCCGAGCTCAAAATATTGATGACGGACCTCACCTTTGACCTGCTTTAACAAACAGAGGGAAAATGTGGGCTGCATCATATCTACCCTAAATATTTCCAGTCATTAAACCGTGAACCCATCAACCTGTAACTGTTTAAAAAGTAGCTGAATTTCAGTAATCTTGGACTGTTTAAGAGCTTTAGATCAAGATGTTTACCGCCCTGAAGAAGCTGGTCGGCTCTGAAGCTGTACAGCTGAGGGATAGAAATATTCCCGCAGGCCTGCAGTCCATGAATCAGAGTCTACAGAGACGCTTTGCCAAAGGCGTACAATACAACAGTAAGAGTTTCACATTTAATCTAATATTACTTGAGTAGAGCTTCTTACAGATCATTTCTGCAAGACTTTTTCAAAGTCCATGTTCTTTGTTACACATAGACTGAGAAATTGTGTTAATGACTTATGTTTGGCTTGTTTATTGCATTAGGCTATGGAGTGGGATATATTTCGTAGTTAAATTTGTTAATTTGGTTGTCAAAATAGTAGAGTATATTGTCTTTGACATATTCTTCATTGACTTTTTATACAATTTTTGTATTGAAATTAAATGAAATCGTTTTTTTTTGGGAGGAAAAAAGGCATATTTGCGTAAGGCGTAAATTAATGATGTAATACTGTAATACATACTGGAATGTAGCTATATATAGCTAGCTAAAATAGCCATAATATTTAAGTATTACAAATTTAAAACAACAATATTTCTATTGCAGACATTTTAAATAAAAACATTCTACCCTAAAGTCTCTGATGTAAAAAAGGCAACAACTTTCATGGTCCTATCCAATATTTATTTTCTTTCTGCAAAATAGATTTTTTTATGAATTGGAGGTGAAGTATATCGGGCATGTTTTTGTAAGGGTTGCCTGCAGCTAGTAAGATGGAGCTGTCACGAGGCTGTGTTTTGACATGCGATGCTCCAGCAGAAAGCGGTTCCTCGTTGATTTCGCTGTGGAAACTGCCCTGTGTTAATAAAATATGCATGAATGATACACGATCACCCACCTACTGGCCTATTTTTCCAGCTGCTTCTGCTTGGTGGAGGTATCTTTTTTTAGTCACGCAGATCCCTCAAGATACCAGCTGTTTCAGTCTTAATAAAAAAAGTATTTTTGATTGCAATCTCAATACAGTTTTCCAAAACAAATAGTCTAATCAAACACAAAGTGTGTAACATTACATCATTTGTGATTTTCCTGTTATAACAGTTTCCTGTAGAAACAAACTAATGAGGAATATTTTGGGGGTTTTAGAGTTCATGTAAAGATTTTAAGCCCCAAATTTTCCCTGTCTTGTCTTGATTTAGTGAAAATAGTCATCCGTGGAGACAGGAACACGGGTAAAAGCGCACTTTGGTACAGGCTTCAAGGGAAGAAGTTTTTAGAGGAGTACATTCCCACCCAGGAGATCCAGGTCACGAGCATTCACTGGAACTACAAAAGTAAGCAACATTTAAGATGTACAATAGCAGAACCTGATGACTGGAACTTTCCAATTCTAAAATTTGTGTTTTTATGTTTTCTCTTTCAGCAACAGATGATGTAGTGAAGGTTGAAGTCTGGGACGTGGTTGATAAAGGTGAGTTTTAAGAAGCACACTGGAATGAGAGGCTTATGCAAAGAAAACCAAAATTTGCGCTTTAAAGTTAAAAGTTAAGCGCTTTAAATAAGTGTAATTAGTTAAATGCACTTTTTTGTTTTCTTGGTTTGCAAATAAAGGTCAAAAACTTCCTCTTCCAGGGGGTGTAGGTGAGAACAGACTGTTCTGCAGTCGTCTGTTTAGTAATGAAGTAGTTAAACATTAAGCAGTGAGTTTTGTGTGTGTGTGTGGTGCTGTGTTCTTATCTTCCTACTATAAAACGTCCCAAAATAGATGTGATGTTTGGGCAGCTTCACATGGATAAAGTTTTCTCACGTTCATCACAATTTAGATCTAAATGTGTAATTATCATTTAGTTTGTTTGTTTATAATCTGATTATGGCACAGTAATGCTGTAAACTTAATGTACTGTTGTTTGTCATGAACACAAAAACTTCATTTGTAATAGCTGACAAGCGGTTGTTTATCTGGGAATGAAATGGAATCTCTGCTTTTCAGAGGTTTTAGAGTTTTGCTCTTCCAAAGTAATTTATTCCCTGAGCTCTGTTCAAAAGCTACATTTGTCTTGAAACATTGGCACTTTATGCCATATCAGAGAATGATGTTATTCATCTCTGATAGGTGCTGGATGTTGTGTCTCAGACTCACAGTGAACCACTGATGTACAGCCACACTAATTGTAATGTCTGTGTTTCTCAAACTACTGCAGGGAAAGGAAAACGGCGCGGAGAAAATCTGAAACTGGAAAATGAACCTCAGGAGGTATTTACAGTTGTTTCCTATCCATTTAATTACGTTTGTTTACAATAATCTATATATGATATGATTAAACTCTATGATTATATAAGAAATAACACCTCAGTTTCAATTAAACCATTATAGTATTAGGTGAATGGTACAAAAGAGAAGAAAGTAAACTTGCTTAAGTTGTTTTTCTTACAAAATTATTAGGCAAAAAAGGTCAACTATAGACTTTATCATCTTTTCATTGGACGCGTGCGCCGCGACTGCAGTTTACTTCCAGTATGTGTTTGGCTAGTGTCTAACAATATAACTATTATCTATTAACATTTTATTTAATTTCTGTTAATATTAGGGTTGTCAATTTAGACAAATTTCCATAATCGAGTTTCATTTACATTAGCTATCAATTAGTTGATTACTTGTTAACATTAATACTGAAATATGGCTCTTTCAGTGGCATATAGGCATGACTGTGCGCAAAAGCCACGCAAAACGGCATCTTCCTCATCTGAATAAAAAGGTTTCTAAGTTTAAAATAATGCCTATTAGCATTGTTAAAATGAATCTGTGTGATTGATAATATAATAATATTATGTATTTGATAATTGAGATTGGACCAATATACAACGTGTTGCCGCCTCAAATGTGCACTATGGTAATTGCATATAAGCAGACTTATTGCATTGCGCACGTCTGCGTGAGAGAATAGGTTGATTTGTTATTATAAGCGTGTTATTTTCTTTCAAATGTGCATAGGACACAGCGCATGGACACTATCAACAATTTTACAGAGAATCTGTAGAATTCGAAAAAGGGTATTTTAACTCACAAATGTCCATAACGTGTTACAACTAGGGCTGTCAAAAGATTAATCGCGATTAATCGCATCCTGAATAAATTTTTTTGTTTACATAATATATGTCTATGTACTGTGCATATTAATTATGTTTTGGCCTAATGGTTGGAGAGTCGGACTCGTGACCAGAAGGTTGCCGGTTCGAACCTCAGGGCCGGCAGGTAATGATTGAGCCTTACCCACCTTACCCCTACTTGCTCCCCGGGCGCTGCAGTGATAGCTGCCCACTGCTCTGGGTGTACGTGTGTTCACCACTTGCTGTGCGTGTGTTCACTACTCACTGGATGGGTTAAAAGCAGAGGTATATTTCGGGTATGGGTAACCATAATAAAATAGTCACTTTCACTTAAATATATGCATAGATGTGTATGTGTTAATAAATACAAAATTATTATGCACAGCACACAGATATATATTATGTAAACACAAACTTTTATTCTGGATGCGATTAATCGCGATTAATCTTTTGATAGCCCTAGTTACAACTTTTAGTGGTCCTGAAGTTGAGACCTGTGTCTCACACTGAGGCATAATTTGCAAGTGGGACGAGTGGGACATGTCGCCACCACTTTTTGCCAAGTCAATTGTCTCCCGAGCACTTATTTGGATAAAACTAAGCTTGTGGAACAAACACGCTGTGAACGCGCCGCTTGCGCATCCATTGTCATACGGCTTGACCTGTCAATCATTGCGCCTCACGACTGCATCGGCTGCAGCTCCCGCTGACAGACGTGCGCCTCGCAAACTCTTGCGGTCATTGGTCAAATGAAATTTCTTTTTATTTCTATAAGAGAAAATTGCAAAACTAAGGTGTGGCGGTAGCCAAGTAATGTAATAAGTGGATAGCCATTGCGTTTTTCCATGAGTCTGCTGTATGTGTTATGCACGTGCATGACTTTTAACTCGATCATCATTAAGTTATTTTGAGTTAACTGTTATTGACAATTAATAGATCGTCGATTAATCATCAACATCCCTAGTTGATATTAATTAATTAATTGAATATTATTTTACTGTATAATAATTGTTAAATAAATGATTTGTTGAATTTTGTTGTATGTTCATATTATTAAATAAACTATTTGTTGAATTAGTACTGTAGTGGTCGCATTTAAAGAAACCGTATGGTACATTGACATCTAGTGGTTGAGCTTGGTATTGCAGTCTAAATTCAAAATATTGGAGAGACAAGTTTAGCCAAGTAACAATTATTCTCAGTTTATTTTGCTTGTGTTATCAGAAATAATGTACAGGCACTCTATTGTTTGCGAGTGCGTACTGCAAGTTAAGGGCATTCCAGGAATGCACGCATGGGCAGTAAGTTAATATTTGTTTATGTTGTCTCTTTGAAACCGTCTATAGTCTATCGGGAAATAAAGGTTTTATTTTAATATACAAAAAAATACATTTACAGGGCTCTAGACTGCGACTAAATGGTCGCCTTTTTGCGTCTCCCCTCCTTCAACCATTCCTATATCTATCAGTGCCCCTGCCCCCAAAACGTAATGCTTGTGTGTAAGTGGCGCATGTAATGCTATGATGAAGCGGAAGGACTGACAGAGCAAACGAGTCAAGCGCTCAATCTTGCAACTCAAATATGTTTTGTCGCCTGCAGAATACAAGAATTTCCCCGGCTCAGGTACAAAACAGCAAGTGTATTGTATGCATGTGAAGCTAATGCAGGAAACATGTTTTTAAACTTTAAGCACTATGGTGTACGTGTGTTCACTACTCACTGGATGGGTTAAATACAGAGGTCACTAGAGGTCGACCGATATTGTATTTTGCAGATAACGATAACTAAGGTGGTCAGTACTTACCGATAACGATTAATTACCGATAGTTTTTTTAATGGTTTATTTGAAATAATAAAAACACACAAAGTAAATTAGCAATGAATTATTATTCAAGTTTTACAACAATAAACACGTTGCTTGAACCACTTAACTGTATTGTACTTTTAAATAAAACACATAAATATTATCTACATTAATAAATATTAAACTCCATTTTATGATTTAAACAAAATTGTAAGTAGGTAATTTCTCAAATTTTAATAATTTAAAACATTCTTGGCACCAAGCTAGCAGAATGATGGATCCATTGTAATATTTTACAATATATATACTGTTGTGTTCACATGCGTGTTTGTTTACATTAAAACGAATGTCATTAACATTAGCCGTTCGTGCTGTCTCTGTCATCTGTTTTCTATTTTGGAGGCGGATCTTGCACACGCGCATACATACACGCACACACACACAATACTGACAAAAGCCGTCCATAGTTACAATAATAAAATGTAAACATTTCTGCAAGTATTTTTGTCACCATGTTATAACTTCTTAAGCAAACGTTAATCGGCTACTAATGTTAGCGTGCTCTTAGCCCTGTCGGCAAAAATACTGCTGTTCCCCATTAAATTCAGCATATAGTCAATAAATTAATTTCTTTTTAACATCATGTTTACTGCAACTGGCTCTACCTTGTCATTGTGAAACTTTTAAACCCCCATCTGATGTATTCCGCTCTGTGCAGACTCGCGTCTCCAAACCAAACAGGCTGTCAGTTTTATTTCCACCTCTAGAGGTCGCTGTTTTACACTATACTCCGAAATCTCCACCTGCGTATCACATTAGAGCTTTACCTGCTGCGTCTGGATCAAACGCAACCAGGAAAAACTATCGGTGGGGATTATTGCCGATTGTTCAAATTATCGTTATCGGTCCCGATTAATCTGCATAAACGATGAATCGGTCGACCTCTAGTTCTCACATTTCGGGAATGGGTGACCATATCTGACAAAAAGGTCACTTTCACTATTGTATAAAGCATTCTAACAATTCTGAAAAGCATGTATAACTTTAAATAATCACATTAAATCCTATACATCACGTTAAATCCTATTTATTTGTGAGTCGCTATTGATAAAAGCCAAACGTGTATCAATGCAGCTTTCATGAGGAATAATCAAGGTTGTTTGAGATATGCGTGCACCCAGGGAGTCAGAGCACAAAATACTAAACTGAGTTCTCTTTCACGTCTTCTTACTCTGAAACAGACATATAAACACAAAATTACGTCAAAATTCCCACATTAACAAGAATCCATGTAGAAGTAGTCCGTTTCGTGAACAAACAGTATAGTGCACAAGCTCTTAAAGGGGCAGCAGCGTAATAAAGATCTCTGTTTTATAATATTCATCAAACAACAAAGGATGGGCCCAAAAACACTCACTGATATTAAAGGAATTGTGTTCTCTTATACAAGTTGTTCACAATAAATAAAGGAAGAAAATAGATTTAAGAAAGAAGTGCTTTAAATATGGTGTGTGAAAGAGAGTTTACATATACAATAAAAATAATTAAATCATAAACAATGATTTGTATTAATTTCTAATTTATTTATACAATTTCTAAGTGATTTATTAACATATTAAACACTTAAGTTTTAGTGATTATTTTTTCTTGCCTCACCCCATTACTCTTGTGCTACCAAATTAAGGGCTGATGCCACCCCTCTCAAATGTTAGTCTAGAGCCCTGATTTAAAACAAAAGCTTGGTGGATTAAAAGCATACATGGACTACAATTTTATTTGTGTTGTTTGTGCATCTTTTGTTTGCTATTCCTTTTTAATTTTTTCCATAAGCAACATATGTCAAAATGTTTAATATGTTAGAATAAAGGATGTCAATTTCCCAGAGTGTGTCTGTATTTATATATGAGAGCTAATGTAATATTATTAAAATAATAATAATAAAATAATTATTAATATATATACATTATTATAGATTTTATGTTTCTGACCCATTTTACAAGTCACAGTAACTATTTTCTCACCAGTATTATGAAAAATATCATACTAAGATATTTGATTTATAAAATGTGATACTTCGGGCTCTGTACCATCTTACATTACATTATAAACAAATTGTGAATGAGATGTCATGGGGGTTTAGTTGAGTTTTTTTTCTCTGTGCAGTCAGAAACAGACATGGCCCTTGATGCAGAGTTCCTGGATGTCTACAAGAACTGTAACGGTGTCATCCTGATGTTCGACATCACCAAACAGTGGTGAGGACTGTCTCATCCGTCTCTTCCCCCTGTAGGGAATTTACAATAAAAGACCCATAGACCAGTTATGATGAAAGAAGACTCAGATTCAGGAATATAATTAATAGAATATAATTTAGTGAAGAAAAAGAGTTTGCAGTTTTGCCAGCAGAAGTCAGCTTCAGCACTCTCAAGGAGTTCCACAGGCCGATCTGCCATGCATCCAAAATGCAGTAGTATTTAAGCTAACAGAGTCAACTAACTACGTCATTACTTGGGTAAATCAAGCTCACAAGATTGGTTTTCAATTGATAAACAAGAACACAAAGCTCTCAAACACTTCTGGAATCATGAGACAGGACATATAGTCCTGTAGATTATCAAAGATGACAGGCATAACGCTGTCTCGTGATTTTCCTGTCTCTTTCTCACTTTCCTGAAACAATACATTCACACATACACAAACTGGTCAAGGGTAGAGTGTGTGCTAACAGAAGATGCTTTCAAACATGATGATAAGAAGTCCCTTTTCACAGTCACACTGACCTAGCAGGAAGAGAGAGCCTAAGTATTCATTAGAGACTTAAACCATGAATTTACTCTACTTTCTGTAGAAAAGGTTAATCATGCTTAAATCATCAATTTAAAATAATATAATGTTGAATAATAATTGGCTAATATTTGTCAAAACCACATAAAAGTATTTATATTTGAAGTAAGGTGAAGCCACGGCCCCCGTCCCTTCACCCCACATTCCACATCCATTCTCCCCGAACCCCACATTCATTATTCCATCTTATCCTCTTTCGCTACATCACTCTCTATGATACGACAGTCGTCTGTGGTCGGATCAAGTGCCAGAACTGAGCGTTGGGTTGCAGCAGGTCATTGAGAGAGAGAGAGAGTCTCTTTCTCAGTAGAGTCTAAGCTGCTTTCAGTAACAAACAAAACAATGAAACCAATATCTGACTGCAGCCTGGTGTCTCAAAGGTTCTGACTGTGTTTATCTCTCTGATCTTTAAATCTAGCGTCTCTGCTTTTTAACCAAGCACATTGAGGCTCTTTTTGTTTGCGAAGTAAAACTGCTGTTTTTTTTATTGAGCGACTTTGTGACGCTTGCATTAATCTTTTGTTTGTCCTTAAAACTCTGTAATAAAACCTGAATAGAATCTAATTAGAAAAGATACATTTTCTTGTGTTTCATGTGGATTTTTAGTTAGTTTCACAATACCACAATACGTTTTACTAGAAAGCTGTGGGATTATTTTATAAAAAAAAAAAAAATCACTATGTTTGATCACTTGTCATGACCCCTTGATATTTTTTTTAACTTCTTGGTCAGTATTTAATTCAGAAACATCTAAAGGGGACAAATTTACCATGATTATTGTCATGTTTTCTGCTGCTGTCCGGCTAGTAAACAAACAAAAGACAACTTGTTTACTGCTTGCTTTACATTCTGCTCGCAAATGTAACGCAGGGATTTCAAAGAATCTTTCGTGCCAACATTTATGTGGGTTAAGTTTGGCCATCATGGCCAATTATTAACGTAAGAAAAGTAATGCAAATAATAAGACTATAATAATGAGATCAATGCACTTCTTTCTTTGATGCAGGACGTTCAACTACATCCTTAGGGAACTGCCAAAAGTGCCGACACATGTCCCAGTGTGTGTATTGGGAAACCAGCGGGATATGGGCGAGCACAGGGTCATCTTACCCGACGATATCAGAGACTTCATCAACAATCTGAACAGGTGGGCACCGCATTTGACATACAAGGTTAAAACTCAAACTGAATCAACTTGTTCAAAACCGCTGATTCATTCAAGAACGAAGCAAGTGTCTTGATGAATGACTCTCTGAATCTTGTCAGAGTCGTTCAAAACACGGATTCATTTAGTAGAGAAACACAGCAAAAAGAGAGATGAAAGTGTTCAAATGAACGTTAGTGCACATATGCAACATTAGTTATGGCACTACGATTCTAGTGTTTAAAAAACAGAGCGGCATCGTGGGAATTTTGAAGCTTTAGCTACCATAGCTTTATGCTACCGTAGCACCGGTACACCGTGCAACCCTAATATAGAGTATATAACACTGTGTCTACACCGTGTCTACACGCATCGCGCCGCGACATAACACAATAAAGCGCATTAGAACCCATTATAATTAGAAATTTTGTCCACACTGGATGGGGCGCGACAATCCCATTAGAACAAGCCGTATATCGTGTCGTGTCCGGTGTAGACACAATGTAAGAGTAATGCTAAAGGCCCGTTCACACCATAAATGATTAAAGAATGTCCACACTTTTTGCTGTTAAAGTTCTGGTGTTGACATCGACTTATCGACGTATTTGTGTTTGTTGCCATATCTTTTCTTTAATTCCATCATCTTGTATGATTTCAGACCTCCAGGCTCCTCCTACATCCACTATGCCGAATGCTCCATGAAGAATGGCTTTGGACTCAAATACCTTCATCGTTTCTTCAATATACCCTTCCTACAGCTTCAGGTCAGTGGAAGAGCATGTCGAAGACATACTGTTGATCATGGTTTATTCAGGGTGTCCGCCGGGTCTTAGAGAGTATTAAAAGTTGATAAATTAATTAAGGGAAAATGAAGGCCCTTAAAAAGTCTTAAATGCCATTTTCCAAGGTATTCATTTGTATCATCTTTTCATATTTGTCCAAAGAGGTCATATGCTAAATTTTCTCTGAAATTTATCATCGCGTAGGCGAATAGAGAGGTCCATTTAGACCCAGTTGTTAAACAACATCGTTGACTAATGGCGACATGCAAGTTTTCATGCAAATGGTTAGAGGATAAAGAGTTGGAACCATGATATAAACCTTGCATTGGGTGAGTCACTCAATTAGTTCTCTGGGGCGTCGTTCCCACCCTTCTCTACATTATGGTTTATTAATAAGGAGTTATCACAAACTAAAACTGTTTAGTTGTGCTATCTATCTTACAATCAGTGTATAGTAAATGTAAGTTAAAGTGTCGCCAATGTACGATTAAAACTTGAAGTGGTGATTAAAATGTATGGAAAGAATCTTAACAAAGGTCTTAAAAATTATTAAATTTAGCTTCTTGCAGGGCTGGGCGATATTCCAAAAAAAGCATATCACGATCTTCATAACAAAAATCTGCATGATTTCTGTATATACCCTGTAGTAGTTCTTTGTAGTGAAATGTGGCCGTATAGTACGCGTACTGTAGAGATTCTGCTCTGGATGATCTATGAGTTTTTTATTTAGAAGTTGAATTCAGTTGAATTTGTCGCTTTCTGTTTCTTACACCATATGAGATTGATTTGTCGTAACCTTATAATCCTCATTGTGCGTTTCATGAGACTCCTGAGACTGTCTGAATGGCATAAATTAATAAGGGTGGTTTAACTTAGCAGGATCAGTGTTGACTGCTGTGTCTTATATGTCAGAGTCTGATTCTCGTCCTACGGTCAGTCAGCAGGTTCATGGACATGTTTAAGTGGATATTTTATTAACTCTGTTGAAGAAATCCAACTCGCCAGCAAAGCGGTGTTTGCAAATAAAACCTATACAGGACCATAAACACACAACAAAGCTATGCAAAGCTGTACACCTGTAGAGTAGAAACATTGTTGCACATAATGTATGAACGTAGATCTCACTCCGATCTGAAGGGTTTGTTGTCTTTTCAATGGAGTTTGTTTAACTCGATTAAAAGTATGTTGGGTCTTAATCTAAACCTGTCTAAACACATGTTAACTGGATGGTGTTGATTTGTGCTTTCTAGGTTATAAGCTTTTACATTATTGATAGAGGTGAAACATGTTTCTTGCTGGGCCGCGCAGCACCTTGCGCTCATGAAACTTTCAGCCGTGTGTCGATCTGTTTTCCTCTTCATGCTATTATCTTCCAGCATAGTTAAAGGCCACCTCCCATTCGTGTGACCAAAGACAATTCGTACTTCCTTGACCCAACAAAAGGGCAAGAGGATGAATCGTCTCATTGAAATGATGTTGATGTGGCGTTTGTTTGTGTTTGCAGAGAGAAACTCTGTTACGGCAGTTGGAGACAAATCAACTCGACATCGATGCCATGTTGGAGGAGCTCAGCGTTCAGCAAGAGACGGAAGACCAGAACTATGACATGTAAGTGTGAATGACTGGGAGAAAGCTAATATGCTTTTTAATTCCAGTAGTGGACAGTCGCATATTTATATTCAGTATGACTACTATGAACTTATATAAGAAAAAATGTACAAAACACACTCTTTGTTTTTGTACACTCCCTTTGTTATATGAAATAAAATCGGCCGTCTTTTCAGATTTCTGGAGATGATGGAGACACGTAAAGCTTATGGCTCACCGGCGCCCTCTAATGGCCAGAGCCCATCCTCAGGCTCCCAGTCACCCGTGGTGCTGCCTGGAGCTGCCTCACCTAGTAACTCCAGCCCCAGTACCCCACAGGCCCCTCCCCCTGGCCCAACCCAGTCTGCACCTCCACCCCCCTCCATCTATACCCCACCCCTCTGCCCAGACGACAGCCGCCCACGTACCCCTGACCCAGGCACCGTCACAACCCCAGGAGCCTCCGGCACCGATGCCCTCTACACCTCAACCAGCACCTCCTCCTGCCCAGAAACGAGGCTTCATCTCACGCTTGTTCGGATCCTCCGCTGCAGAGACTTCACCAGACAAATCAGGTCTGTTTTTGTTCATTCACAGCAAACATGGAATAGAGAAGCTAGCAGTGTGTTATGCTAATAATGAGAAATACACAGCACACAATACAATACATTTTTTAAAGTATGGAACTAAAGTTAGAACTATTGTTTCTACTGTTTTTTATAGTTTGAATGATTAAAAAAAAAATTCTCTGAAATTTTTTTTTTGGGTTGGACAGCAGCCCATATAACCATTTGTCTTGCAGTGTATTTTATTAATATATTAAAGGTACATATATATTTGGGCTGTTTCATGATTAATCTCATCCAGAATTAAAGTTTGTGTTAATAATAATATATGTCTGTGCACTGTGCATATTTATTTTGTATTTATAATCATTCACATACATGTATACACGACAAATATAACAATTATATAAAAATGTATATATAATTTAAATGATATCAAATATTAATATATACATGCAGATATTTACAAATACAAAATAAATATGCACAGTGCACAGACATGTATTATGTACGAACACTAGGGCTGGGCGGAATGACGGAATATTAGGTTACTGCGGAATCAAGTGTCAACCGTAAGAGATTTTTCTATTCCGTGTATTCTGCGGAATGTAAATAAGTAGGCGTGGTTAACGGGGCGCTCTGTAAATTGGGCGCTATACTAAAAAAAAAAATGAATTAATCCACCCGTAACAAACCTTCTTTCAGTCTGTAGTTTAGTGTTCCGCTACAGTCCGGCGCTTTTCTCACCCGCAGTGCTCGTGCAGGGATTTGTGGCCGCATATAAAAAAGCTCATTCTCAACACGTATTTTAGAAGTCAGGTTGTTTTGTAAAGCTGGTAAAAGTTTTAATAAACGTTAACTTCAGGCGAGCCAAGGTGAAACTTGCGTTGAAATGCGCGATGGTGGTAGCCGCGTGAGCGCTTTGATGTGACGCGCTTCTAACTCCAGTTTTGGGAGACGCATGAGGAGTCACCAGAGACCCGCAGTGCAAAAGCGAGCCCGAGAATAAACAAACCTAAAGACAGAGAGTCGCAACACACTTAAATCGCTCATCTAATAGAGAGGGAACAGCGAGAAAGACCTTCAGTAGCCTACAGACCCCATTAACACCAGTTTATAACACCAGTCATACTGTACTCTCATTGTTTGTGCATATTCATACTTTATTGTTATACATGTTGTCTATCATCCTACTGTATACATATGATATAGCCAGAAGATAAATATAAATAAATAATACATCTGATTATCAGAACTTAATTTGATATCTTGAGTACATTTTCATAACTTGCCTACATTTTAACTGTGGTGAGCATTTAAATGAACTGTAATAAATCAATTAGTTAAATCAATCTAAAAATGAGGCATAAGATATAGAATTATAATGGGAGATTGTTTCATGAAATATATCGTTACCGTGAAATAGATTTTTGGCCATTCCGCCCACCTCTAACAAACACAAACTTTTATTCGATCAATCGTGGAACAGCCCTAGTTTAAATTATATTACAGTTGTCGTTCTTCTTTATTGGATGTGGTCTTGTTTAAATATTGCTTTGAAAAAATGTATAAATATTAATTCACCGGATGCTAAATAAATTAATGCGATTTTTTTCAAACGTGACGAAGCGGCCTTGGGTCAGGACTGGTGATGTTATTTAAATGAAAGGTTGAAAGTTTGAACCCCTTGAAGGTTGATTCAGAAACTTTATTATTATTTTGCTCTTGAACACTTTATCTCTAGAGAGATATCACTGTGATGTGAATAAAGATATAAAAACTGTGGCCTTCACAACCTTTGTAGTTTTGCTAATGTGAGCGTGTGTACTGTATATAGAGGGTCAGTTCTACAGGGACTACACAGATCATATACTGAATACCAATGAGCCATTATCAGACGACACCAGCCTGCCATTGCCAAGCCATTACTGAGACTAGTGGACTGAGAAACACACACATACGCAGCTCTGCACCAATGCATTTGCTGCTGCATTGCAGATCCAGGGGATGCTGTAAATCACATCGATCAATGCACACACACATATTCATCAATACTGTGTGTCTGTATGCCATCATGGGGTGATGAGGTTATTCATAGGCTTCATATTCAAATATCAATTAAAAATACTACCCTCCCTTAATTTTGTGTTTTGTTTGGATCTCACAATGACAGTGGACAAATCCAAACACATACATTTTCTTATTTCTCCAATACAGGATATCATACAGTTAATATCTATGTGGTGTATCTTTTTCAGACACCGTGGTTTCTGACAGCCCCAATTCTTCTGGAAACGTCGACAACTTTGTGCCAGAGGTCGGTTTGGACCAGGGCTTTCTGGAAGATGGTGGAACAGCAGCAAAGTCTGCAGTTAAATCAAAGAAGAAACCTACAGAAAGAGCTCCAATCCTGGACAGTGACAGGTGAGTCCTTCAGCTCAGTTGGTAGAGCATCGTGGTTAAAGCGCAGAGGTCATGGTGATGTTTTGGTTTCACGTTTGTTCTTGTCTTTTCCTCAGTGATGCGGAGGGACGGGGAAATCCTCTGGTTTCAGGTTTCCAGGACGATTTAGATCCGGATGACAGAGTGCTGTGTCAGCCGGCCGTTAAAGCTGCCGCCCCGAGCATGGGCGTCACCCTCACAAGTGATGAAGAGGAGGACGGTTCATCTATACCCTCGGCTTTCCAAAACAAAGACATCATACTTAACACAAAAGGGTCCGAAGCGGCTGTAAAGCCATCTTGCTTTTAAAAGAAGACAAACATGTTGAGACCTGACCAGAAGCTTTGTTATTTGTTGCTT
This sequence comes from Triplophysa siluroides, assembly GCA_006030095.1. Classification (NCBI taxonomy): domain Eukaryota; kingdom Metazoa; phylum Chordata; class Actinopteri; order Cypriniformes; family Nemacheilidae; genus Triplophysa; species Triplophysa siluroides. The sequence goes on along the minus strand of VCII01000101.1, from coordinate 4,624,716 downwards.
TAATGAATGTTAATGAGTTTTAATAATACAAATAAACAGAGAGACTTATTGCAGGCAAAACAAATCATGACTTGCAATAATATTGTTCTATTTCGTAAATTACTCAAAAATAGTTATCTGCTCTTTTGTTTTCTACATATAGTCTAGACGAATAAATTGATGTATCGATTAGGATCAGAAAGTTATTTTTTAAAGCTTTTACAGCTCATTTATCTACACTAACCAGATGTGTAACTCTCCCTCAGATCTTCAGTGAACTCGGTCAAACAACAGCAATCTTGGTCAAAAGCAGTCGAAAGACCCCAAAGCCTAGGATCTGTGGTGCAGCGACAAGGTCATAAGACAGGGGGTGCTGTTGAGATTGAGTCAGATTCAGATCACGATGCTTCAGTCGGTCAACAGATGCTGTCGTTTGTCATGGATGACCCAGACTTTGATAGCGAAGAGCTGGATGTACCCAAGATCAAGAAGGTAGAGAGTCACTAGAGATATGGCATGATAAACCTTTTCTGTCTTATGTTAATACTTGACTTTATACGGAACACAGACAATAATTTAGACTATCAGTGTGTCAAAGCAAAAACACGTGTGATTCAGTTGGAAGCTACTTTATGTTGTCTCTGTTTCTCACAGGAGGCCTATTCATCTCGTAATGAATTTGATGGGTTTAATGATGGTTTCGTGTTAACTGGGCTTCCAGAGCCTCCCAAACCTGATGCCCCCTCCTTCAAGAATGACATTGACCTCTTTGGTCTGGGGTTTGAAGATACGACTTGTAAGAGTAAAGACAGCAGCGACGACCCAGAGGGTAACAATAACTACCAGCTCTTTAATAATGCCAATTTACATTTGCAAGTATCACCCAAAGAAATATACATTTCAAATGACACGTCATATTTAAAACATGTCAGGCTTGTGAGAAAATGTCCTACCATTAAAAGTTAATTCATGTGTTAATTCAATTAACAGTTCAGATGGAAAAAAACTGTATGTTATTGTTATTGGTTTGTGTACAATGTTGTTATAATAATAAATAATAATAACAAATACAACCACATTCTTCCTTTGTATTTTATAGTTGTGGTGTGGATTCCACTATTCTCTTTTGTTTTTAAACTTGATATTTCTTTGTGTAAATGAGCTTTAGGACCTCATAAACCTGCTTTATCTTTCAGACAATGAGAGCAGGCACTCGAAGGACAAGAAGAAGAAGAAAAAGAAAAGCAAAGAGGTACAAAATATAATAGAATTAGATTGAAACATTCTTTTGTACACCAAGCTGTATTAGAGCTCAAAATGTAATTCCAAACCGGAGTTTTGAGTTTTTTTGTGTGTGGTTTGTGGTTTGTTTGTGAGAGAACCTGTTGTTACGCAAGACAAATTTCAGACTTTGTCTGACAATATAGTTGTATTAGTATCAGTACAAAATAGTATTAGCAATTCAAATTGAATTATTGGTCAACCATTAGCACATTTTTTAAACTTGACTTTCGTGCCTTCTGATTTGTGACACACATTAAAATAAGATGAATTTGTGTGCGTCTAGGAGGATGAAAAAAGCAGCAAAAAACGACACAAACACAAGAAAAAGGAAAAAGAAGAATCTGGAACAGTGGACGAGAAAGAAAAGAAGAAGAAGAAATCAAAGAGCAAGAAATCAGGACCTGTGGATGATCTAGAGGCCTTCCTGTCTGGGGAGGGGCCAGTAAACACTGTGGGCGGAGACTACGAGGAACTATAGAGCTCCATCTAATCAATCAGGGTTTGACATCAAAACTGCCTGTGTGCTGTCATAAGGTCATGGTCTGATTCACTCCACATCTGTTTTGCAGATCCTAACCTCTTGATTTTTGACAACAGGTCGTTCTTCCAGCTTCACATTATAGCTGGAGGTTTCTGGAGTTGGCACATAGGTTTACTTTATCCCAGTTTCCAAAATGAACATCAGTATTTTAAGTGCGTTAGATGGGTTGGTATTGACAGACAGATTTCACTTTCTGCTTTAGATTCTCCAGATTTGATTCCGTTATTTTCTCCTAAAACAATCACCTCACACGGAAACCAAAATGTGTCACAAACATTTGATGAGGTTGAACACAGTTTAGCTTTATTAGTTTTGTGTGTGTGTTTGTGTCTTTGTCAGTTTATGTGTACGTACTGTATGTGTTGCGTGTGTTTGCCTGCATGGACAATTCTATATTTTCATTTTGGAAATGTGTAGACCACAAATTAGGCCTCTTTCATAAGACTCCGTTGTAAAATCATTCTTTAATGTAAATTGTTGTGTTTAAGGAAATCAGAATCGTTTGGTTTTCAAAAGAAATATTACTTTTATGTTCAGTGCAACTATTTATGTCAGAAAGGGTTTATATGTAAATATGTTCAACTTTCAAGAAAAACGTACGACTGGTGAATTTTCGTGTCTCATAAATGAAGCCCAACGTTGCATGACGCTCACTGTCTTCCAGACGTTTCTGAATGTCCTTGTACATTAGGCTGTCAGATGATGTGTATTACGTTATTGTATTTCATTTTAAGCTTAATTTGCTGTTTTCAGTTTGTTTAAAAATGCCTTAAATATTTTAAGTGAATTCAAGCGAAAGCCTTTTGTCCGCTTACATACTTAGATACATAGTTTTACTACAGGCTGAATAAACGCACTGCAGTAAGTGAAATCGGATCTTTTATTTTGGATAATAAATCCATCTAGGATTTATTTACAAATAAATTATTTTTATTTTAGATCATTTATAAAATTTAGATACATTTTTTTTCATTTTTATCAAGGCAGAAAGTCAAATTATAATTCATGACTATTATAATTTCACAAACAAAAAAAGTTTTTTTTAATGTTAAAACAAAGTTTCATATTTATAGTTTGTGATAAAACATTAGAGTTGGTCAATACATCAGTTTTCTTGCTGTGTGTAGATTTGTTGTGTGTAGATCCTGTTTTACTATAGATGTGCACCATTAGCAAATCTTCCTCCTCAATGACCTCCGGGTAATTTAACGCAACACAACTGTGACTTTAAACGTGATCACAGTTTTCTTAGTTTTTTTCTGTTACGCCACGCTGCTTTCAACTCTTCCCACAGTTATACTCCACTCGGTGACCTAAATTTAAAAAAAATACAGAATTAACTTTAACGGAACATCATATTTCGAATGAACGCATTTCTACTTTGTAATAGTTGTTATCGCCACGAATTTGGAAAATATCTTGGGCTTCTGTGATCCACACATGTATCGATGAATGAAAATGACCTAGATTGTTTACTCTCGACAGGACTCGATTCATGAAACACGGCGATTTAATTTGAATGTAAATTGTTTGGAAAAAGTTCTACATTTTGTTCTACTCCTGTTTCAAAAACGAGACTCAATGTTTACTTGTAACACTGCAAGGATGACTTTTTATATTTCATCAAATAATCAAATCATTTCAATAGTTTTGCACCTTCATGAGTGAAATGTAGTTTAAATCTGAAATCTGTTGTTTGTTTTCCTCGATTAGGTAGTGCACCTTATTGAGATAACGTAATGAAGAATGTACTTTCTGCCTCCTAAGAGAAAGACTTTATTGAAGGGTGCTGTGATATAGATCCCTTCATACTGGAATCCAGGAAAATGTTTGAACTTCTGATTGTTTTGGCCCAACGTGTCCATCTGGCCATGGATTTACCATACATTCCCACAGGCATGGATACGCTTCCACCCTGACAACTGAATGTTTATACCCGCCCGTGAAGATGTTATCCCAGAATCCACAAGAGTGTGTTAACTTACCAGACCCCTAGATTCATTCTCACGTGTCTTCATTGATCATCGCGTGCGTCCCCTCGTCGGAAGTCAAGTGTGCTGTCATCCCCACACGCGCCGCCGAGAGCATGTGATGCATCGCACCGTCGCTATGGAAACACATGCCTGGGAGAATTGTCTCTACACGCTCACTGTGATAAATAGTCACGCTCTCCTGGATAAACAAGACTCAACTACTCCCACTCCAAACCAGCACAGAGCCACAACCTCGAACGCATATCATCATCTTTATTGACTCCTAAGGGCCCTTGGTTTATTTATTTGATCTCTGTACAAGAAAGGGAGACGGGCAGCGTGCGTGTTGGTGCTGACTGGCTGTGGAACTGCATGCAACAGCCTCTGCTTTTATGGACCTCTTTAGATTTACTGAAAAAGTGTTTGTAGGAACGCTACTTTTAAACCTTACTGTTTGGTTTTTATTTATCCAGCATATACATTCCAAAGCCTTTGTGTTTATTTAACCATTCATGGTTGTGGAAAAGGTATTTATTTTTTGTTACCCTGTTTCACTACCCAGTTTTCATGTTTCATTTACGTGTTTCAATTGTGTAATAAATGCAAGAAACTTTGAAAAGGGTTGAAGAGTCCAAAGACTTTCAGCTTGTGTGTCTTGTTTTTATGAAATGCACGTTGAATGTTTCAGCTCCAAGGTCGCGAATCATTTCACCCTAAACATAAACTAACAATGAATGTAGCATTATTATGATTTTTTTGCAGTGTGACATTTTCGTGACACTTTGTCACATGATGACATCATACTGTTCTATCTCTAATTTCTCTTGCTTTGTTTTCTTCATCTTCAACGCTGTGCTTTTGACCACCCTTCTAGCAACGTTTTTTCTTTCTTTTTGGACATGCAGATCTTTTTAGGTTTGGGTCATCACCACTGGAGGGAGCAGTGAAGTGCAGTGATGTAAAACAGGTCTCAAAGGAGATGAGCCTGACTGTTTACTGTTGCTAGGCAACAATGCAACCAATGGCATCCATATAAAGTATAATTGGTGCACACAGAAGTTGAATGCTTGTAACATTTGGAAGTGTTATATTGGCTTAATGTTGATTCAAATGATGGTTTGTCTGATGTGAATGTCTGTTACAGAATGGCGTATGGACCCAAGCGGGGGATGAAAGTTTTGTCGTGTCTGTCAGTTGGTTTACTGTGGTGAGTCCACACAATTTATGTGATGTCACGCTTACACGGCTGTCCATCTGCCTAAGCACCCGTTTCACTTTAAGGGCCGTCAAAGTCATGGAAAGTTAAATTACTGTATGAATGATTTTTCTGCGGGGAAGGGGGGAACACTGGTCCTTTAAATATGTAATGTGTGTGCACCTCCAGGCAGGGGTGGGATGGGTTGTTGTGTAGGTTGTGGAGTGAGGCAGATGGTCATGTCAGTTCTGGCACTTTGTTGTGTCTTGACTGCCCATGTGCAACACACATCTGCCTGACACACACACGTGTTGACTCTCAGCGCCTCCATGACAACCAGACCAGCACAGCCCCATCAATACTCAGACAAAAATAACCTGCATCACACACGCACACACTGTTCTGCAGCACGATCCACAGAATCCGGCTGTCAAGAGAAAGCGTTGCATTATTTCAATGTCAATTCAATTTCTTTTGAATATCAGAAAAGTTGCATCTGGTCTTCATGCATTGTGTCCACTATATTCTCTTAAAATAAGGTTGCTTAAAGGTTTTTGTCGTTTTGTATTGTGTTGGCTTTTGTAATGGTTCCATTTCTTAAGGTCTTTGCACATACAGTCCGAAATTTTTGTATGAGTCTTTTCGTATTTGGCGCTCGTTTGTACGGTGTCTCTGAATTGTCAAAACAACAATAAAAAAGGTTTAAGTGTTTCAGGATTGATTCCGAATAGTGATGATGAAGGATTTGAGTAATTGTGCGGAGGCCTCGACTGCTTCACTGAGATTTTGGAATGAAACAATGAAAGCTCATTTCTTCTAGTAACTAAACGGATGTTCAGTAATGATCATTTAGTGCCGTTTATCATCTGTTTGTTTGTTCTTAGTCAGCAGATGAAACATTGTGTGAAGGGCTGAGCTGTCCTCCCTGTGGGCTGCTTTTCTCTCTGAATGTCTATTTAAAGTCACATGACTCTGCTTAAATACTCTACATTACCATATCAAGTATGCATTTCTCTCTCAGTTGCTCTCTGCATTGCTCGCTTATTCTCTCTCTGCCTTTCTCTGCATCTCTCTCTGTCTCTTTCTTACTTACTCACACTCCTTTTCTCTGTATTACACTCGCTCACTCACTCACTCACGCCCCCTCTTTCCTCCTCTCTCTCTTACTGTCTCACTTTCTCTTCCTTCTTCACACTCACTCGCTTCCTCTCATTTGCCTCTCCCCTTTCCTTCTTACTCACTCTCTTCTCTGCCTCTCTCTCCCTTTTATGCTCGCTCGCTCACACACGCACACACTCACTCACTCACTCATTTCCCTCAGTACCTCTTCCTACTGTCTCACTCTTACTCTTTCTTTCTCTCTCTCTCTCTCTCTCTCTCTCTCTCCTCTCTCTCTCTCTCTCTACCTCTTACTCTTGAATTCATATGGTCATTTCTTTCTATTCAAATAACTGGCTTATCAAGAACAATATGTGGGCTTGGAAAGTAAAGGGAAAGGAAATGAAATCGAGGTGAGATACTGTGCAACTCACTGCAGTCTGCAGACAGGGAGGGAGAGAAGACACTTTGAAAAACAGAATAATGTGCCTATGAATCATGCACAGGGACACCAGAAGTGTGCGTTAAATAAGTAAATAGCATTTGATTTCACGTTGCATGGAACTCGACAGTAAATTTTTATGATTTATGTTTTTTGAGCTTTGCTCAGTTAAGAGAATGTTCAGAAATTGTCAAGCGTTTATTTGAAAACTCTGCGTCTGTTAGTTGACCTACAGTAATCTGTGTCTCATTAGGGAAGGTGATGTTTATGATCCTTCAGGGCCAAGAATTGAGTGAGAATTTCTTTATTTAGGACTGAAATGGCATTAAAAGAACACTTTTTCACATCACATTGGGCATAATATTTATCTGTATGCATGTTAATAAAGAGATTAAATCAAAAGAATGGCTTAAATGGAAAAGCCACAGATTTGAGGCATCGTAAGTTAGTTTAAAAGTCCAGTATATCATTTTTGGGGGGGATCTGTTCCGTTTAAAGAAATGCAATATGCATAACTATGAAGTGTTTTGTTTTTATCATTTACATTTATGCATTTGGCAGACGCTTTTATCCAAAGCGACTTGCGTTGCATTATACTATACATTTGTGCCCAAAAGTTTTTTTACTGTGTTGTAATTAGTGGAATGAAGCTTTTAATGAAAATCATGTTTTCGTGTGAATTTTGGGTGAAAAACATAAAAACTGCATATTTTACATCAAAATAAACTGAGGTAAAAAATAACATAAAATCACCAAATAAATGCATAACTTGAAAGAATTATTAAAAAGATTTTGACGTTTATGTAAAATATAAATGGAATCACAAAGTGTCCAAATTTGTCCACTAACAGCAGAAAAGTGCAGTTGTCATCAACACCACTTGAGGGTTAAATGGAAAAGCCACAGATTTGAGGTATCGTTCATAAGTTTAATATTTCAGTTAGTTTAAAAGGTTTCTGAAGTGAGCAAAAGCAAATGTGATTCTTGCTGTACAAAAACCTGCTGCTTGTCTGTGATTACAACTGTTCAGATCCTTTGTTTCTTTCCATCCCATATGAATCTTCTTTGAGTCTTTAAATGTGCTGTTAAATCTTCTGCCATTGACAGAACTTCTTGTGGTCTGTAATGATGTGCAGCTGCATTGCAGTAGCTCTATCTGTCTCTTTAGATGAAGAAAGTCCCAACACGTCTATAGACATGCATTACATGAGCAGATATCTGCTGAGGAAGACCATGTGAACGCTGGCTTTATGTTTGCTCATCAGCGCCGTTGAATTGGACATTCATACCAGAGTAGAATTCAATGGACTGTGTCCTGTTTAAAAAGCTTTTTCAGAGGATACACTGACCTTAGATATTCTCACTGGCATTTTAATATCACACGTAAAGAGGGCAGTTTTGGTTCCAGCTCAGAAATAAAAACAAAATTAGACCTGCTGTTGCTAGTTTTCATGCTGAAAATGTCCCTGTTACCTAAATGTGTCCAGAGGAATCGCACATATTTCTGTCGAAGACTCATTTTGGGTTTTCTTGTACAGTACTTGTTTTAATATTTTTTTTATTATTCCTCCCTCTCTCTCTATCTCTAAGAATCTCTGCTCATAAGAGTCTTATTTCAGCAAGCTGATATGCGACTGGTCCTTTGATGTCAACTTCAGGCCGTCGCAACAGATACTGATGCCAGTTTGGGGCTAGTTACGCAAGAAGCGTTGACTCACAAAGTCAGCTGCAACTTCTGTCTGCTGCATACACCATATTCTTGCCTGAAACCAGAGTAAACCAGATGCAGCCAAAGTAAACCATAAGAATCAGATGTACTTCAATTGTCTGTCTCATGCACAAATCTAAGTTATATTTCACTTTCTTGGGTTAATGCAAACTTCCCATTTATCAGTAAATCATTCTTTACCCTAATGCCAAATTTGTGTTGGAGTTGTGATACCAGTTGTGCTTTAAGTGTCAGTTACTTGGGGAAACATCCATTTGATGCAATATACAAAATATAATTACATGGCTGATCGGATACTAATAGACATCAACAAGACATCTATTCAGTGTGTTATTTCATATGGATGTTATTCTTAGAACGGTCTGTGCTAAATATATATCTCGTATCTTGCTGAAAGGCATTTTTTTTACAAATGCTTTGGTGTCCCTTGATTTTAATGCATTAGAAACGCATTCTGTGTTTGTTGTTTGAGGATTTGTAGATTATGTTAGATAAATGATCTGTATTAACTTTACCAGGGCCTGTTACCCACTCGAAATCGGGATTTTAAACAATATTCAGTCACAAATGTTGGTGAACAAAATTATTTCTTGCGATATGTTAAAAATAGTCCGAGTCGTGAACCGCCGCAGATTTACGTCACTACATATAGTCCTCACCTACATTTTGCTTGGACTGCCAGACTAGACCATAAAACCAATCAGATCAGAGTAGGCTGGTGGAAAGGACGGGATTAGACGAATGATTCACCGAACAAATCATTTGAGAGTCAGTCAAGAAGTAATGTAAGAAAAACAGCCTATTGTAACAAAATAATAGTGTTTTTTACACTTTGTATGTACGTAAACTTGTTGTTGGACAATCCATCAACCAAAATAAGACCTTAAAAATCAAGGAATATTTACTCTTTTATTTTATCTTCATGGCTGTAAATGTGAATCACTCATGGTGTCATTCATTGCGGGACATTCTCATGGTTCAGGTCTGGCAGAGTTGAGTGGGGCAGCAGGCAGATCTAAAGAACAGGATCTTTTTAATAATGCATAACCAGCACACAGATTGGCGTCAGAAAAGCTTGTCACCTAATGGCTTTACAGGGCAATATGGAGAGTTGCTTATAAGATGAAATTTAAAGCATTTGAGTTGAATTTGACCTGTTTTATAATTCAATGGTTCTCAGCTGCTGGGTCACAAAACAACAAGTAAATACTATGACTAACTATATACATTATATGTACAAAGTTGTTCATGAACGCATTCATACGTCACATATAGTTATTTGCTTTTAGTATAAAAGTGTACTGTGGCACTAAACTGTACTTTAGTATCCAGTGATATTCCTGCAGAAAATGTAATGGGCAATTCCAGAGTTATGGACGTGACATAAAAATGCTCAGAGAATGAATTTGTTACGAATAAATTGAACCATCTGTTTATATTTAACTGAACCCTTGTTGATAGAGTCTAAACATCAAAAAATGTCAGTCTATGAAAAAAAAATGATATATAAGAAAAGGGAAATAAACATGCGTTATGGATGTGACAAAAAAAGGACGCGGTTTTTGGGAGACGATAAACTTTGTAGGATTTCTATCAAATAAAATGCACAATCCTGAAGCAATAATACTCAATGAATAGAAGTATGTTTTATAATTATTTCCATGTGTCCATTTATGAGGAATATGAAACGTTATGGATGTGACAATCCTAAAAAAGGCACTTACCTGACTATGAAAAATCATTCACTAAAAATATAACAAATGCTTTACAAATTTGAAGAGAGATCTCACATGGGTATTTGAACCACCAAATGTTCAAATCTGTGCTGTTACCATAGTAAAAACCGCTGGTAAAAACTTTTTTTTCGTGGTATGGTTGACATTTTCATGGAATTGCTATAATGGGTTTCTAATGGATACAATGGTTACAGTGGGAATTGTTTTAATGTAAACTACCGTAATGGTGTCTACTGAGTGTGTTGGGTTCTGTTGACTAAAATGAATGCTGCCGTGAAAAAATACTGTAGTATACTTTAGTATTTGCTATTGTAAATGGTAATAAAATTCTTAGATGCTGTAGAGTTTTTGAACCATAGTAAAGTTTAGTATCTGCTACAGTTAATTAACTTACATTACTTTAATCCGTAACTATTTGACGAGGTGGCTTTTTCGTGTGAATTCGTACAATGTGAATCGTACAAAAACGTGTGATTACTGGAAAAAGGCAATACTTCTAACGTCACTGGCGCGAAAGCAAATCATACTAAAATGTACGAATGTGATCATACGAATTCATGCAAAATAAGCCACATTGTAAAATAGTTACGTTTTTGTGTGAGTTAATACTATAGAATAAGTAGGACCTACTACAATATACAAAAAAATAATAATGCAATGTAAGTCACTTTGGATAAAAGCGTCTGCCAAATGCATAAATGTAAATGTAAATCTCACGCCATTGGTTGAGGTTAGTTTAGACATACGTTTTTACTTTTGTGCAAAAACATGTTTTACACGGTTGGGACATCAGTTAATGTCTCATGTGAAATGTAATTCAGAAGCTGAGAAGTGCATATGTGCATATTGTCTAAATGTTTTTCCAGTTTGTGCTGACTGAGGCTGGATTTCACATGTAGAGGGGACAGATACAGATTCCTCCTCTGTCAATGTCCTGCCACACGCCTGCAGGTGTTTGTGTGGTGCTCAGCACATTTCCCTCCCGGAACTGAATCGATACGAAACAGAGCTGGATCCTCCTTGATATTCAGCACGCTCCGGTCTGCCAATGGGAATTGAATATCCTTACTGAGCCTTAGTCTGGGTGTAGGGGGGGCGGGGTGGCTGTATGTTGTAAGAGGGGTGTCTAGAATCAAGGTCAATGATATCAAACCGTGGAACTCTGTCCGACAACATAGTTCAGGCAACGTAAAGTCTGCTTTAAAAGATAATAATCTTGCATGCCTTGATTTGTCCAAATCTGAGGAAATCCCATAATGCATTGCAACATTTTAGTGCCCTATGCAGAGAGTTTCAGTTGGATTTGATTTCATTTAGTGATGCTGCCTTTGGGGACAGAGAAACAATGAAGTAATGAAAACACTGATGTGTCCTATAGAGGCTTTTGTGGATCAGCATTACACAGCGTTGTCTTGTGTTTTTAATCCCTTTAGCGAAAGGTTTTTCTAAACACACAATGCTAATTTGCATCTCTGTCCTCTCTTTACTCTAGCGTAAGGTCAAGCGTAGTAAAGTGACAGTCTGTCTTAATAACTACTGTCGAACAAGTACTGCCTGTCTTGTTTAATAGCGTGTTTACAGGCTGCTTTTTACTGCAGCGTGTTTGGCAGTGTTTCATAACATGTTCTTTTGTTTCATTTATAATCCCGTTAACACAGATTGGTGCGCTTGGCATTGTGTTCGACTGAGTGCCGGTTCTCACGGATGTTTCCCGGAGACAAATTTTGTGAGTGTCAGGCTGCCCCCATCAAGAGCATAAACAGATAACAGAGAGACCTTAATTGTAATGTTGTGTTGGCAGCAGTCGCTCTTGAATCATTTTGACTTACAACAGAGGAAACAATGATGTTTTTGAAATCTAATAATGAGCAGAGGTTTAAGGGTTGGGTAAAATAAATGAAAAATATCATTAGCGTGGTGTGAATGTCTGTCTGGTTCCGTACTTGTTTTTTTAAATTGACAGGATTAGTTTTCTCTCCTAACAAATCAATGAAAAACTTGAAAAAAAAGTGTATTACTATAATGCACAGTAGTAAAGCATAAAACAATTCAATAAAGTTTATTATACTAATAACCATACAGTATTGTATCATGTTGGTGGGATCAAGTGGAGCACAACTAAGGCAATGCTATGGAATGACATATATTAATCACATCACTTTAACCACCTTTACAAAGATGTAATGGTTTCACTAAAAAATAAAATAAACATTGTTATATAAATTAACCATAGTATTGCTACATTTACTTTAACCATGATATTAGTAGCAATGTTTACTTTTACTACAGTTTTACTATAATAAAAGCATGGTTCATTTTATAAGGGTAAGAGAGTCTCAGAAGGTAGTTTCCAACCTTTAAAATGAACACCACCCTCAAACCATTTTCCTCGAAGTTAGGGGGAGTATACCACGCCTCTTTATACGCGTCTGCCCCGCCCCCTCCGAGCGCGCATTAGACGCATTGGAAACGCCGGGTGCTGAGGAGAGAGGCGCGCGCTGATAGTAACGCCACAGCACAGATGCTCAGATGAGGCGTGGAGGACGACACGATTCACACATTAATCGGATTACTACAGCACTTACACGATAAAATGCGACTCTCGGCACGTTTTAAAGCCTAACTGCGTTTATACGATGGACATTTATGGATGGAAACGGTAAGAGCATCGTGCTACGCTTCTGTGCATCAGTGACAGATGATCTCGGGTTTTCTGACATTGACATTGAAAACGTGCGCATTGACATCTGATGGACTGTTATAGACACGATGTGATGCTGCAGGTTGTATGTACATAGTGGCACAGAGATGAGTTAACATATGCATTGCTTACACACGTAAAGACGTAAAGGCACGATCAGCATCTAAGTCAATCCTTACGCATGTCATTTTCATTAGTGTTTGGTGCCTGCATTTACAAAAAAGCGGTTTGGAAGCACTATTATCCTACGCATGCAACTTTTTGCATGCAATAGACGTGTATATGGGCGCCTTAAGATCATTATTAATGGCGTTATGTAATACAACCGTGGCCTTTTCGACGTCAAGTGATGCATGGGGAGGGCTGGGGACATCCTACTAGCGAAAGTGAACTAACCTCTAATGATGCGTGATGAAATGGTCTGCTTGTGTCACGTGATCCGGGATGCTCTTGGGCTATACGTCATCGTGAGACTGTAGATGTGCATGCTGGAAATGCAGTGTGCATGCGATCTTTGTTGGAGCTGCACGGCAGGTTGCATTTTTAAGGGAGCTCTGCAGCCCAAAAAGAATAATGCATCATTTTTTTCTTACCCTCAGGTTGTTTTAAACCTCTTATGTGGAACTCAAAAGGTGCAGTTTCAGCACTGTCAGTGAAGCTCCAAAGAGACAACGTGCCTTGTACGCTATGCAATATCTTTGTGTGATGATCAGGCTATATTAAAGTTGATTAATCTTAATTTTATTTACAATTGCATTCATGTTGAAAGGCAACCATGCAAAATTCTGAAATAATTTTGAAAATGGTAAGGTGCCATTGCCTGGCCTTGGGTTGAAATGCACCAGCCAGTAACTGTATGTGAGATTTGAGAGCTGTAGTGGATGCAAAACATTTTTTTTCTGTTCTGTTATATGCCATATATTGCATGAGATATATAAAATATTTTTTTATGACAGATATCATTGAAATTACATAAAAAACGGCTTTATTATGTATCCGAACTTCAGATTTTTAAATGACCAGAGAGTAAATGTAGAAGGAGAACATTTTCTTTTTTGGTGAACTGTTTCTTTAAGAAATGAGCTCTCAAACTCTGTTGCCTTTGGTGTCACTGAAATCTCATTTACAGCAGTCGAGATTACATTAAATACTGTACATTACTCACTCGTGCATGAGCCGGGGCTGTCTCTGACACATTCTGTAAATTACATACAGGCTCGACTGACTCGCATGCTTCCGCTTTACTGCAAAACCATCCACTGGACTGTGTGCCGTTTTAATAGAAACAGAGATAAAGATATATAATTATCTCATATAATTAGAAATCAAATTTTCCTTAAGATTTTAATGTGCTTTTATAAACTCGGCTTTCTTGTCTCAGTGAACCTCTCTATGAGGTCATCGTTTTCTTTAGAGATTATTTTTAGCTTGTTTTGTTGATGGGCTCTTACAAACACAGATATGAAAAGCTTTGCTCTCTCGGCTCTGGCCGTTGTTGATATGGGTCAAGGAGCTTTTACAAAAGCCCAATTCACTCAAAAGCGTTTAATTGAAGAGCCTCTTTCATACTCCGGCGTGTTGGGCTGTTTTTGGCTTGCAGGTCTGTAGTTGCGAGCGGTTTGTGGTTATGTTAGATGATGCTTGTGGAGTTTGGATTTCAAGTAATTGTTTTACAGTATATTAATGTATTTTGCAGATAGATTACATCGTCTTGTGGATGTAGAACAGAGTACAGACGGTTCAATTCACGGGTAAATGTGCGTGTCATACTTCATCCTAAAATCAGAAGAAATGATAAAAGTCCTGCACACTGCTGCTTACAAAATTGAAACTTTTATGTATTTCATAAATTTGAGGTTTTGCATACTACTATGACAAAAAGGTGTGTTTTGATTCAAACGAATAAGTCCTGTTTCATTAAGATTTGTGCATTGTGACGTTCTTTAATAAAGCACAATTTCCCTACAAATTCTCATTAATGAACTGCAAAAACTTTTGAATATTTTTTCTGTTTGTCTAATAATCTCACAATGCAAAAACTCTGGCTGGTCCTAAAAACAGACTTCATCTTCTTAGAGCAAAATATAATTTATTTTGAAGTGAAATATATGACCTGGATTTTAGCAGTGTTTATTTTGAGATGCACTGATATTAATTAGCTAAGCTTTTCTGAAGTAGCAAAATTATGCTTGATATAGCTAGACGGTGTCATCGAATACATGTGCCTGGCCTGAAGTTAACTCCTGGTCTGTGTTTGGTTATAATATAAGAATTTATTTTATATTTCATTTATATTAAAATTGTTTTGTATATTAATTGTATTAAATTAAATTTAACAACTCAACAGTTATAGGTTCTTTGCGGAGGTCCACAGGAAGTTAAGATTGGGCCGCATAACATTTGTTTATGTTGGTGCCGCTGAAATGTCTGTATAAAGCAACTGCACTGGGATTTATTTATTTTGTTAATTTAGTTATTTATTATCATCTATTATAGAATGGAATAGAATAGAATACAACATGAATGCATTCACAATAAATATATAATGGTCTATAATAATAGTCAAATATGAGTTTATGTTGTTAATGAAAAATATTTGAGAGCAAAAATAATGGAAGGCAAACTTGGATTACGTTTGAGCAAGATTTGTAGTTTGGAGATTCAATTCAGGCTTGTAAACTGTATTTCCACATGAATTATTGTGTCAAGTCTTTTCTGGATTGTGCAGATTAGAGCATCTAGTGAAAATGACTCTATGATGGAGTTCATGATCTGTGGTGAAAGCACCAGAGCCTCGTAGATGTCTAATAATCTCTCTCTCTGTTCCCACATAAGCTGTTCTGCTGTCAGTTTCATGTCAAGAGTGTTTTTACCTCTGAGCTCTAGAGATTCTGCAGTTCTCTTTTGCACATTCAGGCTGCTGGATTGGACGTTTTTGTTGAAAGATTTCACACGACGCTCATTGTCCCTGTATAAATGAGCTCATTATGCAGAAGTAGCAGTGGACTTCGCTGTGGAACGAATTCACATTGGCAGCCATCACACCGGGAGGCAAACGTTTTATTTAAGACTACAGATTTTCAATTTTAAAAGTACGCATGCGCATGACCTGCGTGCTCTAGGACCCTGGGAAATCCCTGGGCGGGGTGACGTAGGAGGCCACCTATAAATGAATGAAACATTGTGAAATAAAACATCAGATAACAAAAGCAGTCCTCACATGCAATGTATGTTATTTACAGCAAGAATTTGACTTTAGATGCCATTACCCCACCACCTGTGTGACGTCATCAACTGATGGCTGAACCAACTTGGTTCAAACAATTGATCTCCGACAGAGTTACTATGGTTTCAGGAAACAGTTGTAATCAAGGCATATCCAACACAATCTCACGGCAAAAAACGTAACTATTTTACGAGGTACTAGTAAATGCAATAAATGCAAATACTAGTAAATTAGTTATGTATTCCTGTAATATCAGGTTGGTCAGCATTTTTGTTGTTTGCCTATGGCATCTGGTAGAGCGTTTGGACATGGTAATGGTATGTGATTTTGCATATAATGTGATGTGTGACGTAAGTCAGCGGATAGGATCCACACACAAAAAACCTCTAAAGTATCAAACGACAATTGCAGATCACAATATGTACACAGAGGAGTAAAACAAAGCTCCTATAAGAGATAAATGTGCCGGTAAAGGTTCATTTGTTCAATAATTCACTCGCATCCGTAACAGTGCGTTGAGTTAAAAGGGTCTTCCGGTCCCAGCAGTCGTGAGATGAGATCACGGTACTAAGATTCATAAACTCCACACATGGCAGAGTCAGAAGAGGACACGGAGAACTGACCGCTTTGATTCTCTTTATTGTTGCAGATGTACAGTATGGTGGTGTGTCACCAAGATGCTAAAATAATGCAATGGACACAAGATTTAACTGAAATGTATAGTTTGTCAACAAGTCGATTGTAAATTTGAAACTACATGTCAACGTATTCTATTATTTCTAACCTGTGACAGTCTGCTAAGTGAAAGTATACGTGAAATGTTGTTCCAAAGTTATATTCGTTAGAATGTCTAAAGTGTTATAAATAATTATATTAAAGAGAAGACACCTCGACCCCAATGACAGACTGTATGTCAAAGTTTGTTAAAAGAAGTTGAGTTTCCTAAATATTTTGGGTAGTTTGGTGTTTTAAATGTCATGTTTCATGTTGTCAGAACTTCATTATATTTATGATTAAAAAAAATATTTTTACGTTAGTCGAATGTTTAAGCCTCTTATCATTGCAATAGTCAAATATGTGCAGGCTGTGAAATATTTTGCTGGCCGTGCGTTTGTTGGTCAACCGCGAGTGTTTGTATGTGTATACCCGACAGTTAGAAGATTGTGAGGCGAGTGAACAGCGTCTGGAGACAGTCATGCTTGTAGAGACGTCAAGTCCTTGTTTACATAATGGCTCTTGTAGAAACTCAGCGTGAATTCCTTGGTCTCATGAACTCAGATGAAGAGTATCTGTAGGAGTCTTTAATTCTGTTTTCACAAGAAAATATTCACATATATAGTATACATATTGAATTATTATGATTGTCAATACTTCTGTTTCCAGCATGATCTAAGTCACATCTTTAATAAATGTATATATGATGTTTTTGACAGCACCTGCTTTGAGGAGACGCGGTGAGAAAGAAGATTCGGTTTGCCAGCAGGTGAGCAGACACAAGGGCTCTGAAGTATAGCAGATTTACAGACATTTAATAGCTTACCATCCTTATAATAGGACACAACTGCAAAAATAGACCAAAGGACAATTGACATTTCTTATTTTAAGATCATCTTTCTGTTTTGGTGTTTTCGGTTACTTTTTTAAGTTTAGTCAATGCTAAGTTCAATGTGAGAGACAAGTCATCTGCAATGCGCCTTGAAGAACCTTTATTAAGATTTAAACATTGTTTCTTTATTGTCTTCAATTAAAAAAAATATAATTTTTAAATCGATTTCTATCACAAGCAAAAAATGTTTGGGATTATGTTGGAGTGATTTTTTATTCCGAGAGACTGGAGAAGGAGGGAGAGATTTTTGTGGTATGTGGTCAAGCCCTCAGCCTGGATGGGCTCTAATGACCATATGATAATGTTGCCATGGGAAACAGCATCCAGTGACAACCACTTCCAGTTTCCATGCATGCATTTATATACTGCTGAACAAAATCAGAAATGAGTTTTGAATTGACTTGATGGTCTACCTCCAAGATAAGGCAAAACTCATTATCTAAAGTATGACTACAAAAGGCAGACCACTATTAATAATAATAATAATAATATTTATTATTGTTATTATTATTAACAATAATGTCAATAGCACATTCATAGCAATTTAAATAATATTATTTGTTCATATACATTTATATTAATGGTAATAATAATATTATTTTATTGCAATATTCCCAACAACAGTAATAATTATTATTATTAAGTAATTATTAAAATAGTAATTTAAATCATTTTTATTTATGTTCATATTAATTGTAATTATTAATTATAATACAATTGTATTCCGATATTTCCAAGAATACAGCTTATAAACATGTTGATTTTCCCATTTACTATTGTTTTAGAGTTTAAAGTAAAACTGATATTGTTTTCTTTTCTTTTCTTGCAGGGGATGTTAAGCTAAAAAGACTTTAATGGGGAAAATCAGAAGAATCCCATTAAGATGACACGCACAGATCCACCTGACATACTCGGATCAGCTGTGTATCAAGATGTCAAAGTGAATTCCCTCTCGACCCACTCCAAAACCCTTTATCCCTCAAAACAATGTGATTCCCCATCCATCAGCAAACTGGAGGACACTCGAGAAAGCAAAAAGAGGCACTGCCGTACCTTTGACGCTGCGTCTATAGACAAACTCAGATATCATACAATAGCAATGGAGTACCCATACAGAAGGGCTGAAAGGTACGCCGCCAATCCAGAGGTTGCCTGGAATGCCTTAGGTCGCCAACATGTGCACCGTTTCTCTTCTCCAGACCTGTTTAACTTCCGTCTGGCCTCCCAGCCACTGCCCACTGACATACCTGGTGACGTTGTCGTGACAGACCTCAAGAGGAGGACCAGATCGAGAAGTGCTTCTCGAGTTCAGACCAGCCTCACCCCAGTATCGTTTGACGCTTCCCCTCCGGTGGCGAGGAGAGGCCGGGAATCTCAAAGGGCACATCGAAATGCTCAAGCAAGGTCAGAGGTTTCCCCGAGAAGAGAGTCTTCCCACGCCGCTACGCGAGCACTTATGAGTGAAGTACACCCCATCAAACTGCAGCCGCAGAGAACCGATACCAGCAGGTACTCCCCCGTGTACGTGCCTGAAGGATTTGATGACGGAAGGCTAGAGAAACCCGCTACCAGTCCTCACGTTCGGTGTCGGGTGGATATTAAACCAGATGAATCAGCCGTACAGCACGGTGAGCGAAAATCAGCCACTCCCCAAATGGATGTACCCTGGCAGAAATATCCTAGCGGCGGCAATCGAAGTCTGACAGTACCTCGGTATTTCTCTACTTCTAGGACTTCAACACCCACTGAATCCTTCATGGGAGATTACAGGCAGGCGTACCAGTATTCTCAAAGTATGCCAGATAGTTACATGCAGCCTATGGAGATCCCTTTACAAAAGGTGGTCTCTCCACGAGAGCCGAGGGAACGCTACGGAAGGGAACGAAGGGCTCATTCGAGCCCCAACGTGCCAACAAAATTCTTCTATGCCGAGGATCTGGCCAAGTATGGATCTTCAGCTCCAACAAGGACTTACTATCAAGACGACCGATACAGCATTCCAAGCCAAGCCTACTCGCCCAAAGTTCAATACGTACAAGATCCAAGAACTCACGTTGTGCATGCTGTATCCGCAAGGCCATATTTCACAGATGCTGACCCTTACCATTACCCTGCACAACATGTATACCCTAAAGCCTATGCTGCAAGTGAACCAGGAGCATATATAATACAGACACCCCCAGCCAGGACTTTCTACGGGGATGACCCAAGGACATATCCTATTCAAACAGCCCCTCCCCGGATCTTCTACATGGGTGACCACTACACACCATCAATGGAGCATCATTATCCAGCGAGGGCATATCATACGGAGGGCAGACGACATGCCCGTGTGGTTCCGCCACAGTCGGATGACTGGTACGGTTCGGAGGTGTCTGGCTACTCTAGCCATTACCCCTCCTCATACGTATCACAGGTCACTCCCACAAGAGTCAGACAAGAACCAAAGCTAGAAACGTGGTATGCCAACCCGTGCATGGAGCCAGAAAGAACTGCAACTGACCCAAAACCATACTCAAGGTCCTGGGATAACATCCTAGACACCCCCGTCGAGAAGGAGCAGCCTGTGGCGCGAGGAAAAAGCGATGAGAACCTTCTTTGTCAAGGAATACAAGCTTCAACGGAAAGACCAAAACCTGTGGTTGTGAATCTCTCAAGCTCCCCAAGACGTTACGCTGCGTTGTCATTATCTGAAAACTCTTTGATTGACAAAAGCCCAACGGAGGCTAAAAGTTCCTCGAGCAAGCTTTGGTTTGTCACTCCTGAAATCACCATCACAGACAATGACATTAAACCCAGTAACCTTAGCAAGTCAGAGATGCGCGCTGCGAGTTGGGATGTGCTGGATTCGAAAAGTGCCCCAAATCAAGGTGAAGGGAAATCCCACACAGCGGAGTCGACCAAAGACAGGGCGCATGGCAGCACGTCCCTACAGCAAAGTTTAGAACAGCTTGACGAGCTCCTGGCTGACCTTGTCATAGATTACAAACCCCCTGCGAGGAAGCCCAGTGAAGACCTGCTCGATCAGCTCAAGAAACTCATCGATGAAGAAGAGGCGGTATCTTCGGCAAGAAAGGATTCAATGACAGGTTCTGAAGGTGGCATAGACAAACAACCTACTTCCATAAAAATAGATCCGGATACCCTGCGAGACACTGATGGGAGTTGTGATGGGCTCAGAAGCACAGAGGAGTGCTCCCCTGACCAAAGCCCGGATGAGGACGACACAATGATGTGCTCTAACAACAAATGCCGTCGGACGGAGACGTTGTTTAATGCCTGCCTCTACTTCAAATCCTGTCACAGCTGCTATACGTACTACTGCTCACGCAACTGTCGCCGCGAAGACTGGGACGTTCACAAAGAAAGCTGCCTCTATGGGCGAATCAGCAGCGTTTGCCGCCACGTGATCAAGCACTGTAGGGAAACGGCAGAGGTCCACAAAGCTTTCTCCCGTATAGCCAAAGTGGGATACCTGTCACGGGGCAGGGGTGTTCTGTTTTTAGGACTTCCAAATCCAGGGTCGTCAACGAATTTCCTCCAGTTTGGACTGGAAAGTTTGCTCATGTCTCCCACGTACTTGTCCCTCCGTGAGCTGGAGAGCTTTAAGGATAACCTGGGGGATTACTGCAAAGAGCTCCAAGAGGCGGGAAAGGAGTACGACCCTAATGAATGTTTTCTCTTGAATGTATCCATCGCTGTTGGCGATCAAGTGCCCGACGGACCGTCGCCAAGGGTCCAAACCCCAACCGTCAGGAAATTTGCCAAGATAGCTCTAGCCTCCTACAGCCCAGAAAAGAAAGTCCAGCGAAAGGAAAGTGACATGGAGACGTTGATCCTCACCCCACCGCCCGGTATGGCTGACATTGACAAGGAAGGCGAGGAAGGAAGGAAAGCCAGGGAGATCTGCTTCATCAACATTCAACGAGAGTTGAGGATACGTGGGGTGTTTCTACGCCACGAGTACCCGCATGTCTACCAAAAGCTCTGTGAATTCGTCGAGAACAACAGGAGGTTCACCCCCACCACAATTTACCCTATTGACAAAAGGACCGGCAAGCAGTTTATGTGCATGATTATGGCAGCGTCTGAGCCACGAACTTTGGACTGGGTAGCCAATCCACATCTCCTAGATGACATTATTTAAACAAGTGCACCTTTTATAAATACAGTAAATGCATAGAGCTCACGATAGTACATATCTATATATCAAGCTTCTTTGTTATACATGTTTGTAGATCTGTATTTTGTTAATGAAAAAATTGTATTCATGCCTGCAAGGTCAGTATTATTCACTGTTGGAATAATGCCCATTAGATGTCTACATTTACATTTATTCATATAGTCACAAGTTTTTAATTTTTATGGGTAATTACTGCCCTCTTATTTCTTGGTAGCATTTCTCTTTTGATATCTTATTGTTCGCAAAATGAAAAACAATCTTCTATTTATTTTGGCAAACGACAGAATTATGTACTTATTCACGTCAGAGTTTCAATATTTTTTCCTATGCAAAAATGACCAACATTGTCCTCAAAAATGTTGGAGGGTTTTTTTTGGCTAAAGAAAATGGTACAATCATTTATTTATTTCTCTCTAAAATCTAAAATGTATTCTTATGTTATGTTCAACGCAGGCATTATAGTATAGTATATTATGATAAATTATATTATATTGTTATATTATTATATTATATAATATTAAAGTGGTTACAGATTTTTTGACACAAACTTAAGAACTCTATGATCTTAAGACTCACCATACACAAAGCGCCGTTGTTTATTATTCGGGGTTCTCAGTTGAACGGCTTTTAAAAAGAGCTGCGTAGATTCAAGCAGCAAAGTTCAACACGTAGAAATTTGTGATCCAACTTGGTAATTCAGTTTAGGTTTCAACTAAATGAAGTAATTGGTGCTTTTCTGTGTGTGGTAGAATTACTTGAGCAATAATGAACTTGAAGACGACATTTGGAGAACATTGTTGATATACTGTATGTACTGTTCCATCAGAAACACTGTGAACTGAGATACTCTTACATGTGTCATGGTTTGAGCTCCCTTGTGATCACTTATTAGACCTGGAAATATTTCGCTAGATGTTATGACTATAAATGATTTGAGGCTTTTGTGTAGAAAACTGGATCCACAGTTTGATGTGATGATATTAAGCCTGGAAATGTTTAACTTGTTGTTTAGTTTGTTTTTGAATCTCAACATGTGGTAAATGTAGCACTTATTCTTGAGATTTTAGACAAAACGTGTCAGACAGGTTGCTTTATCATTGAAGTTAATGATCCACTTGAATATCCTATCAAATATGTATCATTTTTCTTTACATTTTCTCTTTATTTTGATATTTAGTATTTGTTTTAATACTGTTGTTTATATATTTTCAGATAAATATTGACATTATCACCCTAAAACTAATGCTTTGACCATAAATAATAAAAAAATTAAATATGTGTAGATTTTAAAACAATATTACTACTGTCTTGATGGGTGGAACTGTCACAACTTTTTAAAAAACATTTAAAACAATGTATGAATTAAAAAATCAGGCAGTTTAAAGCAATTGTGCTTATATAAAAGGATTTGTTAACTCATGACACAAATTGTAAAGGATCTGTGATTTTTTCATTTGTTTCTCTATTTTAAATTGCACAACAAGCAATGGATGCTGATTTAACGCATGTCTTCATTCTAAAAGCTGAATGCTGTCGTCTGGTTGAAAAAATAAATCTTTAAATGACCTTTTAAAAATTCAGGCATCAGCTTAACATTTTGTAGTCACTGGTTAGCTTTAAATCATTTTAAAAATAAAACATTTTCAAATTAAAAAAAATCAAATAATTGGTACAATTACAAATTATGGCATTCTGTTGTTAAAATTGACAAAAGTTTAACTGAGCCAAATGTAAAAGTTGAGAGATACAATTTTAATTTGAGGCCTGATCTTTTTTACAGTGATTTTTTTTTTTTTAGAATCCAAAAATAATTCAGTGGCGTGTGAATTTTTTTTTCTTTTTCAGTTCTGTTTTGCCTGTTTTGTCTTAGCGCTCAAGAATGAGTGAGAGTGAACTGATGCTGTGGAAACTTTGTCACGTTCAAACTATTTCACAATGTCACTGTGTGTAGTTACCTTTTCCATTCATTACAGATGATATCTTGCCTGTCAAATCTGCTTTACCATTCTTTATTGTCCTGAATGAATCCACACTATAGGAGAACCCAGCACATGTTTCTGGATTTAAAGCACTGTCCTCTCCTCTATAGCACATGTCCCGGCAGACTGTATACAGCGGTAAACAGAAAGAAATGTCTGCATGTGATTCTATTTTTTCTATTTCGTCATTGTTATAACTAATCTGCCTGAGGATTTGATATTTGGAAAATATACTGTATATGAGGGAAACAAAGTATATACTAAAAGATATGAATATATATAGTAGGAGTGATATTTTTCAAGATCATTGTGTCAACCACTGCTGTTATGCTGAAAACAAACGAGACAAAGACACAGCAAAAAAAAAAACAAAGAAGCTTAAATAAAAATGTGTCTCCAATATTGCTTCAGTTGTCCTTGCTTCTCATTAAGACAAGTTTTGATAAGCTTCTAATGTGATAGCGCCTCCATGTGGTGTGTTAACGATTCCTCTTTTCAGTCTCCAATGGGTTTTCTTGCAGTTGAATTTTGTCTTTCATTGGTGGCTGTAAAAATTGACATATATAGCGTGTTCTTTACTAATGTTAAACTATTTGCCTAGTCATTAGGTTACAGGAACATAGCCTATTTACATTTTTGCATTTGGCATTTACATATATCCAAAGCGACCTCTAGTGCATGTTAAATATATTAAAATAACATAGGTAAGTATTACAAGATTAAAACCTTCAGGAAAATTATTAAATTGCCTCTTTTTTATGTGTTAATCGGTGTTTGTCACAGCTTGTGTAGGCATATCCATGTTTAACCTTCAAGAGAGCAAAGGGCAAGTTAAAACCCTTAGAGGACATAAATATTATTTCTATAGTGGAAACCTACAAGGGATTCACATGCTGAAAACTGCATTATTTGTGTAAAACAACGTTGCCAGGTTTGGCTTTCTGTCTGGAGTAAGATTCATCAAAACCGGGGTCTTATGTCATCCTGACATTTCAAGCATCTTCAGATTATTATTTAATTGACGATGTTTTCTGAAGGTTTATAAACACCATTATGAACCAGCAGTTGTTTACCATTTAAAATATGTTCATGTAGTGTCATGAAGTATCTTATTCCAGAATGATGTAATGTAACGATGTACTGTATTGGTTCCTATCCGCCAGACCGCCACATAACTTCCCTAGAACCCATTTTATTTTGCTACCAGTAGAGACCCACAGACATCATTATAGTTTCCATTAAAAACAATACCTTTCCCATTGTAACCATCAAATCCATTATTTTCTCAGACTTTTTAAAATGCATCACTGCACATTCTGTTGGCCTCTGTGTTATAAATCGTTTACCTCTAGACGGCGCTCGTCGTCCGTTTCAAGAGCTGCATCCAGTGTAGAAAAATGAAAGAATAAAAATCAATTTTAATGTTTTATACCGGACAGTTGGAGGCACAACAGCAAGAACATACTGAGATCAAAGGACGTGGCCATATTTTTTTTTAAACCTTAATGATAAAGGGACAAATGTGTGTGTATGGACTCATACTGCAGGCTATTGTGAGTCTCTTTGGATTTGGACATGCGGCGGCTATATATCACGTATTTGCTCATTTTACGCTATAAACCGCAGTCCTGTCACTTATTTAATGATCAATGCATCCATCTTTCACTCAAAAACCTTGTAAAAAATTAAAGTACATAAGATGGACCAATGCTCAATATTGAATGGTAAAGTGGGTTATTAGATTCTGTTTTGAAAAAAGTCAAAATAATAAGTAGAATTTTGAAGCAAACAAGCAAAAGCAAGATCAGAAGTTCCATCAACTACTGTAAACATAGCATTTTATTTGCAGAAAAAAACACGCAAATCAAAATAAAAAAAGATGCAATGTTTTCAGACCTTGTAAACTTCAAAGACATCTCACAATTTTCATTCATCTTTGCATTCTCTCAGACTGGACTGGAATTACCACTATCTTCTGCTGCCTTCCCCCCAAAACAACAGCAGTTCCTCTGAGAGCAATCGTGTACCATCAAAATAATTGCACAGAGAAAAACTAATGTGTGCAAAAGCCAAACTGACACCGTTAGAATAGAATCCAGAGAGATTAAACAAACGTTCTGACAGAGGTGAAGAGATGTCAGCACTATAACACCAGCGAGGGAAAAACAAGACCCTCCTGCAACCAGAACTGAGAAAATCCATCTTCAGCTTCACGCCCGTCACTCTGGATTAACTTTATTGTCTATGTGATGCCGATATTTTTAACCAGCGTCTATCTCAGTTTCCAATGGAGGGGCGGAAAAAGATCTCTCAGGGGCCACAGCTGGCGATGAACCCCAAGAGTGAGGCGACCGTGAGGCTGTCTCCTCCGCCAGCTGGTGCTGTTTTGTTCGGACCCCAAAGGCGAGACTTTACCTCGGTTGAAATGCTTCCAGTTTTATCGTTCTTCAAATGAAGACGACTGTCATCTTTTACAATCAACACCAATACAGTGATTGTGGCTGATATCTCTGGGTATAGAAACGTAAAAAATGAGGGATCATCAAACATAAAGCAGATATCAGAGGTGCCATTACAAAATATTTTATTAAAAAATATAGTAATGTTTTTGTTGTTGTATTCGCAGTTAAGTTCACCTGTCCTTTAGCCTTCATGTCCCCTCAAACGTGTGCACACTAAAACATGAAATAAAAAACAACAGACAGATTGTATTGTGGTTCAGTCTTTAATTATAAAATCTACTTATATACAGTATACACGTACTGTAGCAAATATTGTTGATTCCATAGGCCGCATAACAACCCCCAACCCCTCCCCCCGTCATCAGAACATTATAAATAAAGTTTTATTTGAAATGTCTATTCAGCGATTCTCCCCGTCACGCTCTATGAACAGCGTCTCAGCTGTCGCTCTCAGCCTTCAACATATATAAAAACAACAACAACAAATATCGGTCAAGACATGGCAGTCGGAAACCTGAGTCAGAACAGATTTGGATAGAACATGCACCCTGAATCCAGTTTAACAAGAGCAGCTTTTGAAGTGGAGTTAAAGTGTTGAGTTTGCCCCAATGATTGAAAGAAGCCTGTGTATTCTGCGGAGACAACGACCCGTCTCCAAGCACAGATGAAAATGAAACTTTATACTATAATAATGTTATCTTTAACATTGATAAAGAAATGTGGTAAAATACATTCCCATTGCAGCCCATGAGGACAGTCAGAATAAACCGAAACGTCTGCCTGAAAGATCGACAGCGTTCGGTTGCTTATAATATATTTAATTCAAAGATACAATGCAGAGGAAAAACAAATCACAGTAAAAAGTACAGTTATTATTGTTGATATTTGATCTTTTAAAAATCAGTCACTCTTTAACCTACCGGCCCTCTGTTGGTAAAAAGTTTGGAGGCTTATCCTCGACTCGCTTTCGACTCCACATGTTGTTCAATAGCAGGCACTGAAGAGCTATGGCCGAAGAGGGTTTGTCTTTCCACCCTGAATGTGGTCGCTATTTACATTTTTTATTTTTTTTAAAAGAAGAAAAACAATGCCTTTTCAGCGTACAAAGCGTTTTAAGTTAACCCCTTTGAAATGGCAGGTATATACGGGAGTAGCTAATAGAGTTTTTGATAACAGGCTTGTGATATCCTCCTGCAAGTTTCTGTACAGTTGGTTTTTGTAGGCAGTGGAAAGAAGTCTTTGAAACTGACAGCAGCTTGTAAAGTTATCAGTTCTGAGCTCCAGAATCCGACTCAATGGCTGTGCCTTCGAACGTTGACAATAATGGTTCAGTCAGTTGGATTGTTGGTTGGTTTCGCTAGTACATTCTCGAGCGTAAGGGCTCTGATATGATTAGGAAAAATCAGAGGCTAAAAACTCCAGCCGGAAGAGACAACGAAGTCTGATCGTTTCTCTCTAAATTCTGTCTCGTATTTTTCATCAACATGTCTTTCTCTTCCTTCCTACCTCTCTTTTTGCCTCCTCTCTCCATTCATCTGTGCTTCATATTCACCCTCCATTTATCTGTGCTTCATATTCTGGTAGGCACATCACACTCTCTGATTGGTTCAGACAGCGGGTCTGTTAGGCTACTGGCCCGACTTCTTGTCTTTCTGGAAACTAAAGCTAGTGCGGCGGTTGAGTTTGCGCTGCTTCTGCGCAAAATAATCCGCCCGTGAAGTGCTGGCACGAGACTCCAGGATGTAGTTCACCTGAGAGAAATGGCATACTTCCTGTTAATGGGAAGAACAAAACTTGCACAAATACACAATCTATCAAAAAAACATGTTCAAATATATAGATCAACAGGTAAATACTGACAGACATACAGATAGAACCCATACAGACAAAGCCAAGTAGACATTCAGATATACAGATAGTCAGAGAGACGGACAGACAATATT
Organism: Triplophysa siluroides; assembly: GCA_006030095.1. Classification (NCBI taxonomy): domain Eukaryota; kingdom Metazoa; phylum Chordata; class Actinopteri; order Cypriniformes; family Nemacheilidae; genus Triplophysa; species Triplophysa siluroides. Next base: position 4,596,639 of record VCII01000101.1, on the reverse strand, counting down.
TATGAGACAAACAGATAGATATAGATAGACAAATGGATACAGACAGTCATTCAGTCAGACAGACAGTATATGAGACAGACAGATAGATATAGACAGACAGACAGACAGACAAATGGATATAGACAAGCAGACAGACATATGATAGATAGACAGATATAGATACGCAGACAGACAGGCAGGTAGATTAGAAAGATATAGACAGACACAAAAAGGCAGACTGATAAACAGACAGATAAAATAAATATAGTCAGAAAACAGATAGATAGACAGACAGATATATGAGACAGACAGACAGATATAGACAGACATACAGACAAATGGATACATACAGACCGACAAATGGAAAAGACAGACAGACAGACAGCAGATATAGACAAGCAGACAATTTCTGAGACAAACAGACAGACAGATGATGGATAGACAGATAAAGATACGCAGACAGACAGGCAGGTAGATTAGAAAGATATAGACGGACACAAAAAGGCAGACTGATAAATAGACAGATAAAACAAATATAGACAGAAAACTGATATATAGACAGACAGATATAGACGAGCAGACAGATATATCTATCTGAGACAGATAAAGACATACAGACAGATAATTGACAGACAGACAAATAAAACAGATGTAGACAAACAACAGATAGACAGGCAGGTAGTAGATAGATAGATAGATAGATAGATAGACATAGATAGGCAAACATGTATAAATGTATAAAAGGAGGAGGGCTGTTGTTCAAGATGTCTGTCTGAAATGATGCGTCTAAACTCACCTTAAGCACAATCTCATTGACTGTAGCAGCATCACACTCAAAGTACAACGCTTTGTAGTCGTGGTTGCTTAGATATGTGAGCTTGAATACTGCATGACCTATAAGAGAAACATAACAAAGGTTACCTTCAGCATACAAACAATAAATACAAACAACATTCCATCAAGCAGGAAGAAACTGATTTCTGAACTGCATAACTAACACTGCTTCTAAACAAGTTTCTCAATCCTGCCTTCCACCTGATGAACGAAAAGACTAATCCCACCCCCAGACTCATGGCCAGTGACCGCCCCTCGCGTCTGACTGGCTAAAATACAGAGCGTGAGGTCATCACTGATGCGCTGATCTTCTCGACAAGAGCATTTCCAGACGCATTCGTGAGATCTGCAGACGACAGCAATCTGTCTGCATCAATCTGAGTTAGCAGCACGCTCCTGTAGACCTGCGCATGCGACCCTGTCACATCCCCTGAGATGAGACGTCTGCATCACCCACAAACCCAAACCTTACAGATGATGCTGTGACTTTCTGTCTCATTCATGGTAATATAATCAATATAAAATAATTTCTCATAGAATGAGTCTGTAGCTGTATATGCAGATTTTGTGCAGGGCTTTTAAAATAAAAAGCAGGACTGACTTGGACTCTTCTCCTCCACCAGGTCGCAGGCGCACAGCAGGTCTGAGTCGATGGAGATGGGCTTCTGTCTGATCCAGAACTTTGTGCTGGTCTTCTGATTGGTGACAGGGTCGATTTCCACCTTCTCTCCGGATATTCCTGCACAAACAATGGAGGTTTTATCGGAAAACCTGACAGTTAAAATCCACGTTTGTTTATATGAAAAGATCTTAGACAGAAGGAAGTCCAGGTGTGAAAGATTTAAGGCTGTGTGAAGCTGCGATTTAAATATGAATGAAAACAAACGTTCACTGTGTGACAGAGAGAGGGCTGGAATATTATTACACGCCTATCTCACGAGCACACACGCAGACCGTTCGTCAAGGATGTGACAGCTGTCTGTCATACAGATAACGTTAAAAATGCATGCAAATATTTCAAATATGTCAATCATCTAGATATTCAAAAAGATTTCAGAGCCGGAAGATTTGCTGGAGTTGGGATTGAAGTGGGACTGGAGCAACTCTCAGCTGTGCTAAAATATTTTGTATGTATACAAATACTGTTCATGTATGAAGTCATAAGTGCTGAAGAGAAGCTGAGAAGTGAGAAGAAACAAATAAGATCTGGAGAGACTACTGATACCGTTGCTGTACTACGGGTATTTCATCTCTAAGCATTAGAGCACTGTACTATACTACTAATATTCTACATTTTATTACACTATAATATATATTTTCCCATATTTTAATTTACTTCACTTTCTTATACGTATTCCACCTGTCAGCCTAGAAACAAGCAATACTACATTTTATTACACTACATAAAACTATATTTTACAACAGTGCTATATAACAAGTTTTTGAACCATACTATACTATGTCAATTGTTACTAGGGCTACACGATAAATCGCGATTAACACTAAATATTGCGAAAATCGACCTGTCTTAAGTGATTACTTAAGTGATACTATGCCCTTTAAGTATGTACTGTATTTGTTATGGAAAAGTATATACATTTGAGTGCGTAGAAAACCGAATGCATGCACTGGGACATACTAACACGAAAAGGAAGTGGCCGTTGTTGCCTAGACGACACTGTGATCCTTAACGGTCACGAACATCGAAATGCAGCTCTTCCTTGCATTAATTAATTTAGCAAGGAATCTTTTATTTAATTTTATTAATGCAGTGTATTGTCACTAAACTCCGCCCTCTCGCGGTGAGTTGTGTGTAATATCAGCCGTTAAGTGTCCATGGATTCAAACTTCGAATTTTCACCGGAAACAGTAGACCATCCGGGTACTTTGAGAATACTAATTTCAGCATGGCATGATTTGGCACAAATCTGAATACTATTTAGGATGGATAGTATGCGAATTGGGACGCAGGATACGTGTGTTATGGTGGTACTTCTGCTCCGTTTATTTGGAGATTCTGCATGAGAGCGCCCTCTGGCTTTCAGATGCAGCAGCATTTAACCGTACTTCACTGACAAACTGCGCAAAGAAAAATAAATAATCGCAGACATCTGCCAAATCGTGTGCGGTTTTCTTTTTGATTAATCGTTCAGCCCTAATTGATACTACAGTTTATATTTAACTTATATAGTATACGATACATACTACACTATTTTACTACACTACACTACACCATAAAATAAATTATACTACACTGACATGTTTTTAGTCAACATCAGTTCTGTTCTACACAATGTCAATATAACGTCTTCAGGTGTATGTCTCAGACGTCTCTTTGACTGTAATAGGCAGATGAAGGACAGGTTTACTCTGTGGATGTACCTAGCTGAACGTCAGTGGTGAAGCGCAGTTTGTGGATCATGCTGATCTTGAAGGACTTGTAGTGGTGACTGCTCAACATGTCCTGTACTGTAGTGATGTCTATGGGTGGATCCTCTTCTGAGCACTCCTCACCTCGAGAACCTGCACATGAAGCAAAGACAGAGAAATGAATGGTGTGAATGATGTGTGTGTTCTAAGATAACCCCTGCCACGAGTTCCAAATAACACCCCTGATAGCACAAAAACATCTGGCAGACGTCCATTTGATGTCTGCATTTACATCTGCAAGACATATACACACGGAGACGTCTGCTGTCCGATGTCATATAGACATCTAGAAGATGTCTGTCTGTACAATGTTAATGATTTAGAATGCACTCTTTAAAAAAAAGTTTCTGTTTCAAAAAAGGTTCTTCAGATTATAAAACTGTAAGAAAGAGATGGTTCTTTAAACAAACTTTGACTGAATGGTTCTTTGGGGAACTAAAAATGGTTCTTCTATGGCATCGCCGTGAAGAACCTTTTAAGCACCTTTATTTTTAAGAGTGTGGATGTAAAACTGCTCTTTATAAGATGTTTAGCTGATGTTTTTACACAGTAGATGTTTTCCAGATCTCCAGATCTTTAGCAGACGTCTTACAGACGTACTTGTACAATCTAGTGTGTAAGGCAGTTGGAGGTGGATCATCACTCACTGTTTTCCCGGACCAAGCAGAACTCGAGTGTGTTCTGATTCTCCAGCGTGCTGTCCAGATCCACCGCCACGTTCGGTTCCGTCTGCTTCTCCAGACGGTACATGGGACCTGAAACGGCCGAGAGGTCGGTTATGATGTCAACTTATTCAAACTACCGTAATTACAAATCACGTGTTTGAACAGATCTTACTGTTGCATGCGTACACAGAGCATGAGTAACAGGGCTGAAATTATATTTAAAGGGTGACCGCCTCAAAACTAGTCAGTAACATACCCAGGTCATTATTTATGAAAAATTATTTAGCCAAAGAAAATAGAGACTTATTTAAGAATCATTAAGATTTTGCATGAACAGGTTTGTTAACATCAGTCTAAAACTGTGGTCTTGCAAATAAAGATAAAAAACACAACTCTTCCCCATTTAGTTTATTTATTGTCCACAAAGAGAAAATGCCCGGAAGCAGAATCAAGGCATTCTATTTAGTTCTAAAACAAAAAAAGAAACAATACAGAGAAGCTGCCAATCTAAATAGGTCAAACACTTCGGGCAATATTTACCCTTTCGCAAATACCGTGGTTTCCAAAAATGTCAAGAAAACCTCTGAAAGCTCGCGACCTCCACCAAGAGAGAAAGAAATACGCTCACGACGCCCTCCAGCCCAACACGACATACGAGTGAAACCAACACAAACCGTCGTAAATACAACAGAATACTCAAACTGAGCTCAAAGAATCATAAGCGATGAACTGATGTAACATAGAGAGTTCTGTTCTACACGTGTCTATTAAAATATCAGGATATCAAGTAGTCAGTAAACCAGCTGATGCTAAATACTCCAAACCCACACAAATAATGCGGTCCCTGAATACTTTTGGCTTTGTACCATGTCTCAAAGCATTTCCCCAAGCGTAACGGTCACGCTTTTTCTTTCTTCTGACCTCATCTGTAGTTCACACACATGACATCAGTGTCAAACGACAGTCATCACCTTCCAAATGTCAGCAGCGTTTACCCCGATAAGGCACATAGGAAGCATTAAATCCTGCTAATCTCCCTCAACAGACCCACAAGCTTTAGAAACCTTGCGCCGCTCATAACACCCGTCATATTTTACGGTGTGCACCCTTCCTAGTGTCCAAGTGTCTCTACTCTGCTTTGCTTGCTACGTTTAACCATAAAACAAGACCGCCAGATAGTTTGTTGCATAAATACAGTGTGTTTTGTTCATCAGATTTCTTGTAAGTAAAGTTACGAGCAGATAAATGCAGGAGCAGAAGAGAGCACCACATTTCAGACAGAAGGTCTGATGATGGGTGTCTTTGTCTCCAGCGGGTTAATAAACAGTCAATACTCATCTAAGTGCAGATCACACATCACATCCGCTCAGACATCTGAGACACATCACAGATCCAAGACCGACTATGACCCATGAGACCGGACCATCCTCTTACTGCAAACCTCCACCAGAAAACCAAATGCCAGGAGGACTCGGTTAGCAAGACACTTCTCTCAATCCCTTTATTGTTTGGACATTATGGAACGCTGAGGGTGAGTACATTTTCATTTAAAAAAAATTCAGACTTCTGTAAACAAGTCCTTTAAACAATACCAGTCCTCCACCCAAGAGGGAAATTCAAGAGGGATGAATCCACACCATCATTTCGTCAGCCGAACCTTTGTTCTCACACCATTAGTTTTCATTCTTCACCTTTGCTCAAAAAATCAACGATTGTGCGTCAATCTTCACCTGCTAAAATTTTCATCATCCCGACCACTATTGATGGTGGTTCGACGCACCAAATACCACACAAGCTTTCCTGTAACTCAGTGGTTAGAGCATGGCGCTATCTACGCCAAGGTCACGGGTTGGACATACAAATGTATAGTATAATGCAATGTAAGTCGCTTTGGATAAAAGCATCTGCCAAATGCATAAATGTAATGTAAATGATTTTGTTCACACTCTCTTTGACCATGTAAAAAAGTATTTGAGATGTCTCACCTGAACCTTTCTGGGAGCCCTTTCTCTTCTTAAGAGCCTTTTGAAGAACTTCCTTCATGGTCACTTTAAGACTGTCCACTGGGATCAGAGAGAAGCCATGGGCAGCGTTTCTGTGAGGAGAGACAGGAAAATCTTCAGGCATGAAAACCAAATTTCCCTTCCAAAAAACAACCTACGGGTTATTTTGCCCGATTTTAATAAATTATTTACTATTAAATATTATTGATATTATTCAATCTTATTAAAATGTATAATGACTAAATATTATTAATATTAATTAATCATATTAAAATGTATAATTTCTTTTTTTTTTTATATATAAATTCATATTATTAATAACAATAATATAAAAACGATAATATCAACATTTATTATTATTATTGTTGTTAGCATGGAACATTCAGATGGAACAAGTTTATCTAGTCAAATTTTTCATACAAAATTTCAAGATTTCTTTTCACAAATATTTTCTAAACTAAAGTATCATATTAATAATTCTTGTTTTTCAACTACACATCTAAGATAATGTAAAATCCATAAGTTTGGGAAGAAAACAGTTTGTTCCAAAGCTTGTACTCCTCGGGCGATATTTTTCATCCATTTCAGCCATTCCAGAGTTAAAGTTTGAGAACATAAACACAAGTGCATCAACAGATAAACAACCGCAGGCCAGAGAGCGGGGAGCACACAAACGGCTCTCTGGACAGAGGACTCGCTTGTCCACTTTCATTTAGCAGCGCTGACCCGTCTGCCTCGGGCCAGGGCTTCTGACAGCCTTCACGACAGGCCTGAGAACTGACAGGAGAGGTCTCAGCCCGATGGCCCGCTGCGGACGGAGCGCTGGCTCAGTTCTCGCCCGGGGCCCTGAAGAGCCACATCACTGGCCCTCTCATGAAGGGAGCAAGCAGTGACCTCGAGAGCTCTGAACGGCAGCCGACAGCTACGAGCGGATGAATAAATAACACTCAAAGACACATCCTGACCAACGGTCTATAGATAAAACTTGTTTTAAGTTGCAATGGTTAAAGGACCTTGAAGATAAAATATAAAGATAAATATTTGTTTTCTATGAACGTCTGACAAAATCAATTACAAATATACAGTTTAAGACGGACAAAATAATGCATATATATTTTCTGCCTGTGTTATCCAATAATTATACATCAGTTCTCGAATCTGATTGGCTGATAGCCGTGACATATTCCACCAGGATCGTCATGGGAACTGACCGTTGAACCGCTTCACTGACTGTTTGTATCACTCCGCCACTAAAATAACTCAGACTATACTGTCCTTGCAACTGCGCTACTCTGAAGAAGTTAGATTGCTAGCAAACAAACACACGAAGCAGTTTATCCTTTCCAGAATGTTTATTTCTGTGTGAAGCTTTCTCTTTTTTTTGTAAAACTGGCATACAATAAACAAGATATGAAAATACTAACTGCACATTCATTCGTTTGGTATAGCCTACATATAAACGCGTGCACTGCGATCTGCACATGGGTGTACATGCGGGCGATAGGACTTTGGTGTCTTTAGCATTTTATTCACAGTGCTCTGCGAGTGTCTCGATCAAGATATTAGAAATGGGATTAACACATTCTCGGTGAGTTGTCTTTAAAAAGTCTCTCTCAGCACAGCGCAAATTTAAAAGAAGTGATTGTTGGGACTCTGTAGCGGAGGTTTAACAGTTATGCTGGGCTTTGGATTCGTGGCGGAAGAAAGTAGTTCCCCGAGTCCTTTAAAACCAGAGGGGTTTAAAGACACGCCGATGTTGTTTTTGGTTTATCCACACTTGCATGTGCCTGCGGCCTCATGCCTCTCGCCTAATCACTCCCATAAAGATATAAGAACACTACATACACTCCTAGTCAAGCGATATTGCATTAATAATAGATAAATGACATCTAGCCGGTTGTTATCTTAGAATAAACCACAGCTGTGGGATTGCATAGTGGAGGGGTCTTGTATCACCCTGAAAGGGTTTATTTTTAGACAACAATGGATAAGATCTAAATTTTTCCACTATTACATAGTGGATTTAAAAATATTTTATTAGCTCATCAAACATGCAATTTAGTTAGCCATTTATAAAAATATAATTGCATATGTGCAACGTTTTTTTGTTCTTAGATAAGACTGCTTTTCCCTTTAAATTGTACAAAATAACTCTCTTTACTTTCACAATACACAACTGGAACTAATCTCTCTCCATGATCAAAATAATTATAATGTTTCATCATTTGTGTGTACGTATCAATTATAATGTTTCAGGAGTAAGTCACAACTTACATTCGAACAAAGAGCGACTGTTTGGGTCCCAATCCAGGGGACGAGTACTTCTCAACCAGTGCCAGGGTGCTAAAGCCAAACTTGTGGATGGGTTCATTGGAATCCAGCGGAGGGAAGTCTGTGTCCACCTCTCCGTCATCCTCAGCGATGTGCAGGCAGTAGGTGTTGACGTTTTCTCTGCAGAGAACAAGAGAGAGATTAACTCAAAACTGACTCATCACTTATAAACCCAGCTTTCAGTTTAGTCCACTTAATATCTCACTTATTATAATAGGATGTGTTGCACAAGAAAATGTTTTCAGGATGTTAAGTTCAAGCTAAACACAAACTGTAGCTCTCTAGAGGAAAATGTTATTGCTCGTATGTTGCTCTTTCATAACTCATTATGTGTTTCATTTAAATAAAATATCAAATTAGTCTTAGATGATTCTTCTCAAATTTGGTTAAGTAAAAACATTTTCTAATAAACTGTACCATCTATAAAGCTTAATGTGCCATTTTTATAAATTGACTTTTATATAGTAAACAAACATGGGCGGGTTGCGTCTAAGCTCTTTCTCTCTCCGCAGCATCAGTCTGACCCCACACAAACAAAACCACCCGAACACAATTTATGTTGTCAGGCATTGAAAAAGAGTCTATTCATCGAGCTGCCTGATGGGATGCAGAGCATCAGAACCGGAAAGGAAAGTGTTAACTTCATAGAAAACTCTTTTGTTTCTTGTCTTCTGTAGCAGTATTATATGTAGTGTAGTCTGGCTGAAATCCAGATTACTACAGATCACTGACTTTGTCTTATATCACAATAGATTCTCACCTTAAGGAAAACAGCTAAATAATTTATGCCAAGATTGATTCAGTGTAAGGGACTTTAGTTATAATAAGCTTTTGTCTTTATGATATAGCTTTCAGAGCTTCAGGGCAGTGTCTACGCTGGTGTTGTGTTTTAATGTGCTCTGACACGCTGTTAAAATCCAGGCCTGAGCTGTAAAGACTAAACTGAATGTCATAGAGCCCCAGACCTGCTGAGACGACCGCTGGAGATTTAGATTGAGATGCATTTTCATGACAAATAAGATCAACCCATACACACCTCCGTACTTCACTAATAACATATAGATGTAAATATTTTATCATGTATATACATTTTTACAAAATTGAATGTATTGCCATTTTATAAAATAATATAAACCCAGTGGACAAACAGGGCAAGAAATGAAAAAGCACAAGATATTTAATTGCATTACATTAATGAGAATCGAGTGAAAAATTATGCATGCAATAGGGGGGTACACAATACAAAAAAAATGTATATTCGTTAACTTTCTAAATAATGTGATATGCAATATGTAACGAGCCGTGAGGGAACGACGCTTGGCCGGTGACGCGAGTGATAATGAGTGTCAGCTGCGCGTTGCACCGGTCTCGCATCTCTCACGGAGGAGGTCGGAAGCATAAAAGGACGAGCGACGGGAGTGTACGACGAGAGAGTACCAGGCCTGGACTTTACGTCGACCGTGAGGTAGCTAACAGCATTTTACTTTCGTTTTGTTGTTCGTTAATTTTATTAAACGTTTGTTGTTGAACGTTCGCCGGTTCCCGCCTCCTTCATCCCATTCCTTGAAAAATATAATAATGCAATATATTTTTGTGTACAATCAATTTAAATTATATTAAAATATATCTTAAATAATTATATAACCAACATTCATGTTTCACATTCTTGCTGGGAAAAGATAGCATCAATACACATCCCAGCCAACATTTGCACATCAATCTCTCTGATATTTGCAGAAAAAAGAAAATCCCAACTGTCCAAAATGACAACAGGGTGAGTAAATGATGACAGAATTTTCATTTTGAAGGCAAACTATTTCTTCAATAATTTTTTCCAAACTCAAAATTTAGAGATGACTGAGATCCAAAACTTCTTAAAGAACTTTCATGCGTTGTAAACAGGGTTCTGAAGTTAGACTCATTTAAACCCCACACGAGCCCAGCATGTCTTCCTCTGTACAGCCTGAGGAAAACTCATTGCTATGCCAATCATGTCCAGCCTCAACCACCAAGACTGTCTGTGTAAGGCTCTGAGCGTATCTGCTTCCTAGGGTTCCTTGTGTCCTCTCTCCATTTTAATGGTGGTCTCTCCTCAACCCGACCCACGTATAAATCTTCATATTGTACCACATACCGGGTAGAAAATTCTTGCGCTTTTCAGTCGGCAAACCTCGGATACGTATTGAAGGTGGAAACGAGAACGAAGCCCGGGGGAATCCCTAGCTGAGCTGGGAAAGGTCAAGACTGTCTTTAGCAGGCTAGAGAGGAATATAAAGGTCTCAGGAGATGTGTCGAGGACGTGGGAGGGTTACGAGTACGTGTAGATTGACATGAAACATATTTTATTCATGACACACTGGATTGGATCCGTATTACTAACACCAGGTCATTTCATTTGCATTATGTGTAATCGCGATGAACTCGTTGCGGATAAACCTCAAACTCTTGGAGCAAGGGTGTTGTGAGTCATGATAAAGTTATGCGGTTTCTAAAGTGCAATGGATGGTTGCTAGGAGGCCACATGACCATCCACCCCTAAGTTTGTATAATATTCAGTTTTTTGGCAAAATAAACCTATATTTTGCTATTGACTGACCGAGTGATATTCAGCATTGGCTGATCAAACATTGTAAAAAAAATGTACAGGACAAAAAAACAAATGCTTGCAATCCAATAATCCAACATAAAGTGTTTTATCTGTACTTACGTAAGCTTGGGTTCCCGACCCTCGCAGGTGTACTGCCAGCAGATGAGCCCAATGAGATCGTGGACGCGAGCGTTGGCCATGGTGACCACCGTCATGGGGTGAAGCTTTTCTTGAGTGGACTGCATTGAGAGGTAGACGTCAATTTTTTTGGTTGCCGTTGTACCAACATGGCCCTGAAAAACCCCCACAAAATGCATATTTAACCTTTTTGTACTTTTTGCTTGTCTGCCTTTCAGGGAAAGCATGCTTAGAAGAGTACTGCTAGTTGATATTATGGATGTCTTATGCAATGTGTTCACTGTTAAATTACTTTTAATTGAATATACATATATGAAAACCATACAATATAACAAAAAAAGTTGGGTCATTGATGATTTTACAACAGTGTTTAAAAACTATTCAAAACTAATCATGTTCATGTTGCCATTGTTCACGTCAAAGAAAAGACGAGCTTACCTTGCCATCGAATTTGGAGTATTCATTAAAGGGGTTGTTGAGCTGTTGGGGACACTGTTCGAGTCGCAGCGAAAGCATGGATTTACTGCCCGTGTTCCGTTGCCGTTCCTTAAAGTCCTTTTTCTCAAACAGCGAGCTCAAATCCTCTGCTAGAGCAATACAATATTCAGAAGACGAGAAATAAGGGACGGAAATTAAATGTGAAATTGATTTTTAAGCAAGATTGTCACGTTGTAGATACTGTACCTGACTGAGACGAGCTTCTCTCCTTCCACTGGATGTTTTTACACTTGATTTGATTCTGCCGTTCTTTCCTCAAGCGCTCCAGACGTTGAGCTTTAAGTGAACAGATCAGACCTTTATCTCATGAAACTTCAAAGAAGAAAACATTTCAACAAACTACAGTCACTTGTAGTTTAACTTCTCACTACTGGATGCTGTTGTGTTGAATGGGCGGTTTTTAATTAAGTTCACCTGGTATCAAAACACTGAAGGTCATGACAAGAAAACAGGCTTTATTTAAAGCACCAGTCATCAAGCACATCTATATCTTTGACTCAACTCAATATATCATCAGTTTTGTCTTTATGTATAAGGGTTGATCTCAGGATAAAATATCCAGCTCACATTTCTTCCCCAAATCAAAAATTATATAGGAAATGATAATTAAAAGAAATCATTATGTCATATAATTATTTTCTTCCAAACATTCACATTACTGAAACACAAAGAAAATGCTTGGCCAATTTAATGGTAAACAAATGTAAATATTCAAAAAAGCAACATCCGTGTGTCATTGTCAACTGTGGTATTGAACGGCACCATACAAAAATAAATTACATGACTACATGAAGCAGATTAGTATTTACATTGAACATTTCTGTCTAGCTTTACAAATGCTACAATTTATGATTGAGTAAATCTGTAGAAATGAATTTAGAAACAGAAAAGCAAGTGTTTTTTTATTAATATTCTTCTGAGAGGGCTGAAATTATGATTTGGGGTTTATAATTAAATATCAACTATTCCAGCATTGTTTCCCGCTCTGAAAGCTTGCTTACCAGCCACCTCGTGTCTCACGAAACTCTCTTGTCGTCCTGGGGATAAGTTGTTCAGATACTTAATGAAGGAATAGATAAAGTTCTAGAACACTTTCCCCAACATAAAGACCAATCTGAGCCCAGATTCAAGTTCGTTTCTACACTTAATCATCTGTCATGCAGTTACAAGAGGTAGACAAATTGACTGAAACTAATTGACTCCATTAAAAACGTATAAGCATCTAAATTACTTAAAAACACAGAGTCTGAGTTTTGACAAGCATTATATCAGTACACTTACAGATATTCACTCATACTTGGGTAAGTTATGTCATGTTTAAAAGTAAAAGAATATGTATGTTAGAAACAGACAGTTAGACACAACTGTGTACATACTGCGATTCAATTTTTTGGAAAAGGATTAAAAAAAGAAAAGACACTGCCAATAAAAAAAAAAACTCACCAAAAATGATTGACCAAAAACTTCCCATTTAAGCAAATAAAGAAAAGCACCACAAAGAAGTTTGCAACTGTTGTGAAACTTTTTTGTGTTTTACAGAAAGGACGGATCAAAGATCAAAGAGAGCTAATTAATTTCAGTCAATTTCTTCCTCAGCCAAGAGACCCTGTCTGTCCCAGATTAATGATTCATTTCAGAGCAATATGATCAGAAAAATCACGTTTCCATATTAATTCAAATATTACCAAATAATTCATGTAATTTCACTTTAAATTACACCTATCGAAATAAAAAATGTTTTGTGAAATTTCTTCTAATCATTCAAACAAATAACAAAACAAACAAACAAACATCATTATTATTAAGGCCAGTCAGATTTTTACCTGCGCAGTTCTCGTACTGTAAATCTGGTACAGTTCATCTTCAGGACTGTACATTTGGTAATGGTTCTTATGTATGGCATATTTTATGATTAAATAATGTAAGCAGTCTAGACTTAAACAATGCCTTAAAATCTATGCCGTATTGCTCCAGGTTTCAGCAGGGATGCAAATAAAAAAAAGGATGATTCTGGTTTCTGAACATAACTTCTTCCAGGTCTTCATCAATTCTTTTAGAAGAATGCGCAATCACTGGACACTAATAACTATAATATAGTAAAGAGAAACTTAAGTGAGTGAATCTGAGAAACACAGAAAAGTGCAAAAAGTATTCACAGTCTTGACCTGTGCCAAACCATCGTCCCAACCGTATCTACTCCTACACCAAACTGGATCCAGAGCCCCAGAAGCAGAACAGTCTCAAGAGAGTTAGCTGGCTACTTGCCTGTGTTAGAGCGCCGTCGAATGCCAAAGTCCCAGCTGGAAGTGATGTCAACAGACTGAGAGAGGTCATAGGTCTGGCCATCTCCGATGCTGCCATCTCCAACTGAACCCCCCGATGACCCTTCACCAAAGGACGCCGCAGACGAATGGCATTTCTCTAGATCCACATCGTGATCGATCAGGACCATTTCACACATCCCAGTGTCATCGCTGGTCACGTGGGACTGCCGGATGTGGGCCAGGATAATGCTGGGGTTGTCGAGAAAAGCCATTCTGCGATCCAATCTTTTACCCCTCTAACACTCTCCGGTTCTTCTCCGGATGTGCCGACCTACAGTCGGAGGTCGAGACTGAAGATTCCTCAGCAATGCAATGTCGTCTTTTACTTCTTTTTGGGGTTATTTTATCCTCTCCATGGTGGGACATGGATGCCTGCCTGCAAAGTAACAGATTATCATGATTAAACTTTACTGCAAGTAGCAAACAAATAATGGCACAGAGCTAGTTACATTTTAGTAATATGATCTATGATTTAGTAACATGTTTATCATGACTCTTTATATATCAAATCTATTGGAAAAAAACACTTATGTGACACAGATGACAAGCCTTGAATCTTACCCACAACACAATTTTTATGAGTGAAGTTCAATGATTAATCCATGGACAATAAAATACCAGTTCAGTTTAACAAAAATAAAACACAGTGTACATCACACAAAAGTTAGCATGCTAAATCCTTTGTTACACTAGACAAATCACAAATAAGGGTTAAACATAATGATATGGGATGATAAACCTGTTTTCCAGGCTGGACCCTTGTTCACTCGGGCATGTTTATCATACAAACATTCAAAAAAGCAAGCATACGCATTGCAGATAATTGTAACATAATAACATACTACAGTATATTGTCACTCTTTGCACTGATGTTGTTTAGATATTTATCACACAATCTATAAAAGATAACACAAACTGTGCTTAAGCATACATTTTTGTTTTACTCATGTTTACATGTTCAATGACCCCGTGTGTGTGGTCGTTTGGAAAAATGTATGGTCAGTGTTTTCTTTTAAGCAATAAGTGAATTCTTCATGAAAAATGACAAATAAACAACTTTAACTATCAACCAGTCTTGCTAGCTCAGCAACTAGCTGTCATGACTCTTTCTGTCAAGCAACATCCATCTGTTTTGAAAGCTCACAACTCACATGACAACAGATGACAGTAACACAACAACCGACGAGGCATTTAGCAAGCTAACATATTTTATTAACAAACGCTAGAACGTTAATTGTATTAGTTATGAGGGGAGGATTACCAAAAATGTACTCATATGATCATTGAAAGAAATGTTATATTTGAGTTAAGGTTTAAATAAAACACATATTAATAAGAACACACTGAACGCGGTAGTCAGGCCCTGTTAATGTTGAAGCTAACCTTATCGAAAAGATGAAATATCAGAATAAAACTACCTTTACGCGTGCTTATTCCACTCGTAAACATCAGAGACTGGACATGACATCTGACCGAAGGCTTGCCTATACTGTCTCATTTCATTGTTGTTGAGATTTTCTTACATAAACTGAAAAAAGCGCAACTGTTTACTCCTGTGTTGATGGTCCTGTGTGTTACTTCCGGTGAATCTACCCCTCACACCGGAAGCGCACCGCTTCGGGAAACGCCCTCTGGAATGATTGAATGATGGACAAGACGTTTGCCCAATCACGAGAAAGGGATTTTATATTGACTTTTTATTAAGTAAATTAATGTATTATTGTAAAATCGATGTCAAGTACTCAAATAATGAGACAATCGTATTAATAAACAGGTTTGTTTAAATTGAACAAACATAATATAACCTAAAACATAAACTTAATAAAGGTGAATGCTGAAAAATAATATCCGTGCTACTTATGTATTATTCAATAATAAATCAGTTATTTTTAACTGAATTAAATAATGTAAAATTAAACACGTTGTTACTGTAAATGAGTAACAGAAAAATACAAAAATTATAGAAAAATATAGAAACCATATAATATCAATAACCAAAATTTAATTCGACTGAATGGTTATAGTGGGAATTTTAATGGAAACTAGATTCTCTGTGGGTCTCTTCTATATTATCTGGTGGATGAAAACAAATAGAAAACCCTAAATCCTGCTGGAACGCGCAAAATACCTAAATAAACACACTTTGAACTGATTTTAATGCATGGGAAACAACTGATGGTTCATCATAGCAATTGTAAACAACAGCCTAATGTGTTAGATTAAACCAGAAACACTGTGTGTTAAAAAATCCAAAACACACTTGCATTAAATTGGTTATTTTTGCATGTTAATTTAGGCTAGATTGTACCAAATGGTTCTTACTGAAGCCTATCTGTTTGTTTACTTATTTATTACTTGCCGGTTTACAATCAGCCTATATTATGTAGTACATTTATTCATTTTTATATCTTGCACATACAGAAAACCATACCCTCAGGAATGCGTGTAATCTTATATGGTAGAACTGCCAACAGAGATTCAGAGGCGCGCGCCCCAGGTGGGCGGAGCCGTCGGTCTCCACTGTTACATCACCAGAGGGATCTGTGTACGAGAAACAGAGAACCCGCACGGATCTTCCCACAAGCATTACTTCTGCTATAGATTATTCAGAAGAGTATTATATGTGCATTTAACGAACTGCCTTTATTTTCTACTCCACCATCAGAAAAAACACAGGAAAGACAAGCATTTATTATTCATCACATTTATTTTATTTTTAACTCATCTTTCCTTGATGCACCTGAGGATGGGAGACGGATGGATTTTCTGAAGTTCTGCACATGCTGTCACAGGATGCGAATGGGATAACAGCGTGTAACTATTAGAGAAACATTGTAACAGTTATTATAACAAATCGAAATTAAATTGCAACATTATAGCGGAGTAAGTGATCATCATTTCGCGCCAATTTGAACTCCAACATAAAGAACAATTAAAAGCATCAAAGTGGACTAGAAGATTCCTTGTACTGAAGAACACAGGCAGACCCTTTGGAGATTTGTTTTATTCATGCAGTTTGAATTTCTGCGTTAACTTGCGCACATTTGGACGCATCGATCAAATTTATTGCATTGATGTAGTTGATCTGTTCCCGGACGGCATCGAGATCGTGTGTGGATTTAAAGAACATTGATATGGACGAGCAGAGGCGTATGATGCAGACGCTGGGCGGTGTGACCCTCACCGGACACCCGGTGACATTACCGGTCCTTCACGCGCATGACGGTACGGATGGAGACGGCAGAGGAAAACAGGACATTGGAGACATTCTGCATCAAATCATGACCATCACCGACCAGAGCCTGGACGAGGCTCAAGCTAAGTAAGTTTCTCCACTGCTAACACCTTGAAACTAGAATTTATTGTGGTGAGACCATAGCTCATTTGTGGTGACTATGGTTTTACTACAAACACGAAATAAGATGGTTACTTTAGTTAAAACATTTTCATAAGGGATGAACCAATAAGCAATTAATGAGATAGCAAAATGCAAAAGTTAAAACTCACAATTATAAAAACATTGTTTTGGCCAAGATTTTCCACGTAATTGGTATAAAACACATATCAACCTGCTCTGATGTTCAAATTTAGGTTTCCAGGATGGAGCTTATAGGTCATGATTTTCTTAATGTGAGTGATTACAAAATTTTTATATCGGAAGTTTGGCTTGGATTACATTCACATTACGCTCATTTAAAACAGTTATGTGCTTGAAAGTGACATTCAAACCCACTGCTGGATCAACAAAGTGCTTGTGTATTTGGAATTTTGACTTTTTGAGACCACTTGCCTGGTGACAACTACCCCCTACTACACACAGCACTGTGAAGGGTGAATGAATTAAGAACGCATCTGTTAAGAAATCACATTAAACTATGATTTACAATGCTGGTGTTGGTTAAATAACATTAAAGATTTTTTTTTTTAATACAAAAAACTGTAAGTTAAATGGAAGTTAGAGCAGCATCTCTCTTTTAGATCATTGATGTACAGCACTACACTTATATTTGATATCTCCTCTCTTTTTCTTCTAAAGAAAGCATGGGCTGAACTGTCACAGAATGAAGCCGGCTCTGTTCAACGTGCTCTGTGAAATCAAAGAGAAAACAGGTACGTGCTTCTTTATACCCTGTTCGCTTGGGGCTCTTTAAAGGGACAATGAAAATTCTGTCATTATTTACTCACCCTCAAGTTGTTTTGAAACTATATAATGCCTTTGTTCTGTTGAACACAAAATGAGACATTTTGAAGAATTTAGGAAAGCAAACAGTTCTGGGGCATCCATTGACTCCCATAGTATTTATTTTCCCTATAGGCAATAAGATCGAATTATGTAAATAATTCTAAGTGGTCTTTGACTTTTTTGGTAATGCAAGAATTTAACTAGATGCTGATGCTTGCTCAAGCAAAACACCAAGATTCCAGTGTGTTTTAGGCGGTTGCCAGGGCATTGCTATTGTGTTGCTGAGATGTTTTGAGGGGCTGGGTTTGCGTTGATGTTCATAGGCAGTCCTGAGTGGTTTATAGGTGTTAACTAACTTAGGGGCACAAGTAAAAAAAGATCCCAGCCACAAGAGATTCTGGTCTCCACATACAGCTGAGGTCTGTTCTTCAGGCTCACCCCAAAATCTGTATGGCTTGTGCAGAACATAAAAGAAGGTATTCTGAACGTTGATTACGAAACAACATTAAACCTCATTGACTTGCATTGCATGGAGATCAAACCACTTTGACATTTTTTCAAAATATCTTTTGCTAATTTGCATTTATATGCATTTTGCAATGGGTTGGAGTACAGCATTAGAATGTAGAGCTTATAAAGCTTTCATAGTGAGGTATTGAAAAACTTGCCAAATATGACCTAAATATAACTTCTCTGCACACGACGCATGGAGTTTAAATGTCAGTCTGTCAATCACAGTCGTGAATGTGCAGACAAAAACATTCCCTGAGCATTTGCTGCTTTTATTATTCGTCTGCAGCAGCAGAGAGGTCTGCGCAGGTAACTGTACTGGACTGTGGCGGACGGATCATTACGCCCTCTCAGCCCGGCCGAATTGTGTTTGGCTCGCTCAACCTGTAGGTTGTGGAGGACTGTCAGAACCAGACAGCTTTCCAGACGGGAGCAGTGGCCCGGAAAATGTACATGAGGATGGATCATTATTGATTTAAAACCAAGACGTTCTTTCCCTGCTAATGTACCTGTGTGTATTAATTCCATGGTAGATTTCTTAACCTACATTTGTTTTAATTATATGGACGGTGAAATCATGAGCATTGAGCTGAAAATAATTTAAATTGGGCATATAACAGTATGTTTGTTTCATATAAATTATTTTATTTTAAATTATTCTTTAAATACACAACAGTGTTTAATTATGATTCATAGATATGGTTCCCTTCAAGGTTAAAAAAATAAGATATTTTTTTTCAAAATCGAAAACAAAAAGTATTTGGATACGTTCTGACGTTCAAATATAGTAAAACCTGTGGTTACTCTGTCTGACAGGACACCTGTGTGACCTTGAGAAGAAATTAGACCGTAAGTGTCCAAAAACATTTTGAAAAGGATCATATACATACATTCAGATTTTCTTCAGAAAGTTTCTGTGCAGGGCTTTTCATTCATGGTATCGCAGGTGTGATCCATTTAATCCAGGTGCAAAATAGAAATTATGTTCAGTCTGCAGAGAAAACCCACGTCATTTTTACTGCTATTAAATCTTGAGTCATCCTTATATTTGGAAAATTATAGCTTTGTAGCTGCTTTAGAGAAAATGTATGTGATTTACAAAAACTGATGTGGTTTGTGCACTTTGTCCTCGTATGCCAAACAGGAGATATTTCAGGGCAGAACGTGAGGTGCAAAAATACTCTAGAAATTTAATCAGAATAAGGCAAGGCACTTAACAAGGCAAGTACCCATGTGCTACCGTGATAAAAATGATATTTTATTCATAACCATTTTGGTGAAGTTCTGTGAAATAAATTATTTTTCAGAGGTGAATAAAAACGAGACAGCAAATGAAAACATAAAACTCAATGCCTCTTAAAACGTCACATGAAAACCATCCTGCTTATGTTGTAACTGCTGGTGTGTGTGTGCGTGTGTGTGTTTACTGAGAGGAAAGTTAAAGCTCATAAAGTCTTATCATCATATGCATTAGTAACACACTGCACTGGATTTTCCCACAGTGCACTTCTTCTTTTTCCTCTCTTTTATATCTCTTTTTAGCAGGTTTGGTTTATGACTAAGTCTGTGAGAAACTCTCAGTTATAGCAGCTGATTTTTGTGGGACTTTGATATGATTTGAAGCTATGAGCAGATAAAACACAGCCTCAAAACAAGTTGTGAAGAACAGCTTTAAGATTCACACAAAAACAAAATGACCAAATTTAATCTACACATTCCTACTATATCTGATTTATTTAACCCAATGTGTACTTACTGTACATTCTTGCATGCAAACCGTACATATACACTCATGCACAAATATATTGCATGTACATATACTCTAATTGACAAATATTGTAATCTCATGCACAATTTATACTGTACATATTATCTTGTGCAGAAAACTGTACATAAACGGTCATTCACAAATACAGCATGAACATATACTATAATGCACAAAACTGTAAATATACTTTCATGCTTATTTATACTGTACATACAGTATACTCTCATGCACAAGTACTGTATATAAAGTTTTATGCATGTATACTGTAAAATATACTCTCATGTGCGAATACTGTACATATGCTCTCATGCACAAATACTGTACATATACTTTAATGCATATATACTGAACAAATATACTCTCATGTACAAATACTGTACATATACTTTCATGCATATATATATATATACTGTACATATGCACTTATGCACACATACTGTACATATATTCTCATGCACAAATACTGTACATATACTACTCTCAAAAACTCTCACAAACAAATACTGTACGTATTCTCTCGTGGACAAATACTGTACGTATACTCTCATGCACAAATACTGTACATATACTACTCTCATAGACTCTCACACACAAATACTGTACGTATACTCTCATGCACAAATACTGTACGTATACTCGTATGCACAAATACTGTACATATTGTATGTGCTCATGCACAAATGCTGTACATATGCTGTCATGCACAAATCCTGTACATATTCTCTCATGCACAAATACTGCACATATACTTTCACACACAAATACTGTTTATTGTGCAAAAATACTGTACATATGCACCTATGCACAAATGCTGTATACTGTCATGCACAAATACTGTACATATACTCTCACGCACAAAACTATGCTCTCATACACTTATACTGCATCTCACACACATATACTGTACATATACTCTCATGCACAAATTCCACTGTTTACAATGAGCATCTGCACTTCAAAGACATTCTGTACTTGCAACAAATACCACACTTTATTGTCTACATACCATATTGTAAATACTTCCTTAAATGACTGTTTTTACTTTTTTAACTTTTGACTTTTTTAATTTACGCTTTATATTGTACTGCTGTAGAATGCCTCACACCAGGCATTTCAATGAATGAACTATCACCAACATCTTGTGACACATAATCTTAAAACTACTAATGATGATGAATTCTAACACATGCTGGCACAAAACCCATGATAGAAACAAGGATCTGTAATTACATTTAGTCGTAATTAAACTCCAGTTAGCAATCACAGTCTCTCAGTTCTTCACACCCATTGTTTCACCCTTTAAAACATAATCGTATCAAGGGACCCCATGACAGTCCTGCAGTGTCATCACAGCGGTGTGTGCAGGAGTGTCACGCTCTCTGGACAGGAGAGAAATCAATAGCACCATCCTCCCTTCTCTCGTCCTCGCCTGCGGTAATTGAAATAGAAAATCAAATGAGCGGCGAGCAGATAATTGTTTTATCAATATCCTCCCGCCCGTCCTCCACGGGTCAGCGGCGCATGATCCCCGGCCACGGATATGACGAGGACGAAATGTGAAATTAAACAGCTCGCCATCCGTTTATCAGACCTGACAACTCAGTGTGACCGATTGTCTGCTCAGACTCCCGCACAAACATCTTGCACGGCTGTCATGAGCTCTGGCGTTGGTCATATTCCTGCTGTAATATGTGCCATCATTTTACTCTAAAGTAATAGAGTCGGCTAATCAATAGGCCACATCTTTAAAGGACAACCGTATTGCACGTTAGATATTGTTAAATATCAACAGAGGACATTGGGACATGCCCTCCTCTTTCTTTCTCTTCTGCAGAACCCAAAAGAAGATATTTTGAAGAATGTATGTAACTAAACAACAATGAACCCCATTGACTTTCATTGTATGGGCACAAAACCACTGAGCCATTTCTTAAATGATCGTCTTTTGTGTTCCACAGAGTCACATAAAGGTATTCATCTAGTTGATGGTGAAAAATTGAAGAGATATTTTTATATTTCTGGGTAAACTATGCATTTATCAGGGAACCATGGTTACATGATGGTTACTGTAGTAAAACCAGGATACGTTTTCATAAGGTTATGTATGGTTATTGTAAGTGTGATCGACAAGGACTCGTGTGCATGATTTATTAGAGTCTGCGACCATATAAAAATATTTGATTTGGTTAATGAAGAGTGGCCCTACTGTAAATCTTCAGGCTGTTTGTTAAAAGATGCTGATATGTGCTCTGTTGCTTTAATTGCTCCTGTGTACTCTTGACCCTATTGAGTGGTTGTTATATATCACACAGACAGCCGTGATGAATTAATCCACATCACACACAACATATTTCTGTATGATAGATAACACTCAGAATAAATGACTCCTCTGAGTTTATGGACCCGCGCTGAAAGGGCGAGAGAGACCAAATGAGCATGTGCGTTTTACTTGCATGGGTTTTTGAAGTCAGATGTGAAATCTTATGCTGCCTTCACGTGCTGTCGGAAATTCCGTAATTCCCACATTAAACAACAACATTAAAACATTAACATTAAAAGAGCACCATTCCAGAAATGCTTTCCGGGTTGAAGTGGGAATTATGGAATTTCCGAGAGCACGTGAAGGCAGCATAAAAGGGCTCTTTTTATTTCTTTATACACCTGATTCATGGTCTAATGTTGTAAAAATGTAGTTCTGTCACTTTATGGAGGTAGAATGTGTTGGGAATGTCTTCGTATTAACTTAATTAGACTCGCATTTCATGGAAGTGTGTTGGAATATTGTTGGAATATAATTGTAAGACCAAAAACAGCACCAAAATATATAAGAATTAAAATAATATATGTAAATCAACAGGTCATATTAAAAAAAACATTTTATTTCTTAAAAGCATTAAAATAAACACCTTGGTGTGTTTCTTATGAAATTAAAATAAACAATAAAGTAAACACTTTTGTCCCTCTGTTTCACCTGTACGGTAGCTGTCAAGGTTTGGTATGTTCATGTGGTGAGAGTGAACAAAGACTATCTTCAGGTGATGCCAAGAAAAGCAGCAGAGCCAAGCGGTGAAGTGTTGCGTGCCTTGTCTCCAGCGGAGCGTGCAGCTTTGATCAGATTTACACAACAGCTTTGGCACACAATAAGACGCAGAATACTGTATGTGTGAACTTGAACTCTTCTAGCATGTATGAATGGCATGTGTTTGACAAAACAACAATGCACTCTTTAATGTGTTTGTGAAAACGGCTATTGCATATGAAACAGTGTAAGCAACTGATACAGTTGTTGTTTGGAAGTGTTAACACAGACTAAAAAATGGCACAAATAAAGAATCCCATATTTGTGTTTGCTAAAATAAACGCATTATTGTTATAGACTTTTTTATGCATTTTGACACCTTGGAAAACAATGATGTGATGAATAAATCATATCAACATATGTTTTTACGTTAGTTAGTTAGTTAGAATCTCTAATCTGTTTAATCTAAAGGTATAGCAATTCATCACTAGCCAACATTTTAAATACTAAATTGAAATGAGTTACGTTACTACAAGTTACACAGCCAATATAAATAAACTTAAAGAGATAGTTCAACCAAAAATAAAAATTCTGTCATAATTTCTTCACCCACGTGTCCTGGATATGATTCTGTCTTTTATAACACAAAAGAAGACATTTTGAGAAATGTCTCACAGTGGTCTGGTGTTCATACAATGGAAGTCAATGGGGGCCATTCTTCAAAATATCTTCTTTTGTGTTCTGCGGAAGAAAGAAAGTCATACAAGTTTGGAATGACATGAGAATGAATAAAGGATGACGGGATGCTCATTTTGTTGTGAACTATCACTTTTTAGGCAGCATTAAGGAAATAACAACTTTTTTTACAGTGCATAAATAAATACATTGTCTAATATGCCATTTTGTTTTTAAATATTGTTCCGAAAATGAAAATCTGAATGCTTGTTGTGCTCATGTGCAAAATCAAACATTTTGGGTAAATTGTTTCTGTAATATGTTACATTCTAGTTGGATTTGATTTTAGCAACAGTTAGTATAATGTAAAAGCTGTAGTAGGTCTTTAAATGCTTTACTCTGGGGGTCTTTGATGGATCGCCCCTCTTTCCCCACTAGAGTCTTGGGAAATCATATCAATCGATTGTTTCTGTTCTATAAAGATTGCTGTGCACACACTAAAGAGCAATGGAAATACTCAGCGGCTTTCATTAACAGTTTCCATCAATAAATCTATATAACTGAGCGAGTCAGAGATCGAGGAAGAGTTGACATGCAGTTCACATTGGCTTCCAGACAGACTCGATGAGACTCAATGGAGCGGCATCTGACTTTGACCTTTTCTTCAACTGAATATGTCCTTGAGTTGAGCTGGTTATAGTTGAGGACTTCTTCTGAAGTTTTTTTTTAATATCCATATTCTTTGTTGACAGTTTTATATAAACGTGTTTGGCATTTCATATTTTTGCCTCTCTATCTCCATCTCTGTTTGAAAATTGCAGTTCACCCAAAAATGAAAATTCTGTCATCATTTATTCACTCTCATGTGGTTATAAACCTGCACATTACCCTTTTTTTGTGGAACACAAAAGAAGATACTTTGAGAAATGTCCCAGTGGTTTGTCTTCATACAATGGAAGTCAATGGGGTTCAGTGTGATTTGGTTATCAACGTTCTTCAAATGATCTTCTTTTGTGTTCTGCAGAGTAAAGAAAGTCAAACATGTTTTGCATGGCGTTAGGGTGAATCAATTATTACATAATTTTTCTGTGAACTCTTTAAGTAGCTAAAAAGTGGAACATCAGATGTAGCTTGTGGTTGCCCTTTTACAAGTCCACAATTTTACAACGTGTTACAACCCTCATGTTGTTTCACGCTCCATCTTGCCTTTTTCTGTGTCCTGTGTGAAGCGTAACACAGCAGCAGAGCAGCGCTCCTCATTACTCTGTCATGGACACTGTGTTTCCTAAACGGGATGTTAACACAATGAACGCAACACTTTGAACAGCAGTCTGGAGCTCGATTAGCATAATTAACCCACATTTCATAGAGACTTTGCTGTCGTGAATGAGCTGAACTTACAGCATGGCTTTCATCGGATTGGCTGCTGCTCAGATACACTTGCAGTTTTATTCATCAACATTTTTGCATTTGACAGATGGTTTTATCTTTCTTCATGCATTTGTTATCCGTATGTGTGTTCTCTGGGAATCAAACCCACAACCCATGATGGTCTACCAGTTGATTTACGGGAACACTCAAATATTTTGAATTCAGAAAATTATTGGACCATATGAGTTCCATGAATCTACATGTTCCCACATAAGGCTTAAGGTTAAAGTCGGTCTTCTCGATATTCTCTCATATTGTAAATCACTATGTACATAAGAACAAGACGTTTATGATTATTATGGATGACGACGGCTGAAGAGAATTTAATGAGACCTCATAAGAGCTATGCAAATATCTGCTGTAGAGTTCCCATGTGCTTTTTAAACACAAAGAGTCGTCTTATCTGTTTTCGTTCGGATTGTTGTGTTCCGTATTTTGAGACAGAAAATCGTTCAATGCCAAACCTGTTATTTTTCTCATGTTGGGTTTAAAGCGGTATAATATTTTTGCAGAGCCCTTTTGGAAAGATTTCTGTGTGTCGTTTGGCAGCACTGATTCTGTTTGGCGAATGTAATGACTCTTCAAAGACAAAGCGACTTTCGAGGCGAAAACGACTTTGGAATTGATCCGTTGCTATCGACGACCTGCCCCGGCTTCCACCGAGCTGGCCATTATTCACCGTGCTGTGTCTAAAAGTCTGCGACTACATTGAAAACATCTGAAAAACAGATCAGCTTCGCTTGCTTCCATTGGAATCTCAACAAACATACTGCAGCTGCAATGTAATGGAAAGACCGTAGGAAGCAATGGAATATAATTTTTCAGAAATGTTGCAGTCATGTTTTTTTCATGAGATCAGGCTGAAAAATGTAGGTCGAGAGGAACATACTGAATGTTAAAACATGCTAAATAAAACAAAGCAAACCATACAAACACACACAGACACACAGAAGACTGTTATTAGGATGTAGAAGTAGAAAAGGGTGTTGTGGATGCTTGTTCCTGTATGTGGATAATTACAGGTCCAAAGATTATCTTTGGCTCATTTCCACTGCACGGCGTAATGCACATTTGATGTTCAGAGGTGTATTTTTATTTCAGGCTTGTACATGTTTTTTCTTATCTGAATTTTTTGTCATATAACGATGAGGGAAAATCTTGAAAAGGCTAAGTCAGTGGATCTGTTGCCATTTATATTTGTTATATTTAGAAAGCTGATAAAAAATTAGATGGTAACCTTTTAGATTTTAAGTGTTTTAACTGTTTCTGTAAAACAGTTGGTACAGCATTGAGTTAGGACAAAACGTGTGGGTTTGATTCCCAATGAACACATACTGATGTATACCTTGAATGCACCGTTAATCACTTTGGTTAAAAGCAAAAGCAAATGCATAAATATAAATGTTTTGAAAAATGTAATGTCATAAAAAATGTAATATAATAAATAATATTATATTATATTAAATATAAATGGTTTTTAATAAATGGTTTACTTGACTTTGTTATTCTGGTACCAATACATGGTTTAGTTATATTCTTTATTGCATGTCTCTGTACCTACTTCGCTTGATGATTTGTATGATTTATGTAAGGGATAATGTACAGGTAGCCGGTTGTTATTGCAGAAATAAGCCCTGGAAGCCCTGGAAATAAGCCCTGGAAAGAACTGGACATGAAATGTGAATTTCAAATATTTAATTAGCTGATTATTACCGAATGCAGACCTTCCGTGAGGGAAAAGCCATCTACTTTCAGCTTTCAGGTAAAAAAACGACATTCAAATGTCACGAACAGGCAATTTGGTCAAATCATTTGTAAATATAATGTCATATATGTTTTTAAAAGACATATTCATATTTAATTTGTCAAAAAAACTGTCAAAATGATTTGCTGCGTCCGGTTTACCGTGTGTTATTAGTTTTGAGAGGTCGTTATCTGGGAATTAGGAACCTGCAAA
The DNA here is from genome assembly GCA_006030095.1 of Triplophysa siluroides. NCBI lineage: Eukaryota > Metazoa > Chordata > Actinopteri > Cypriniformes > Nemacheilidae > Triplophysa > Triplophysa siluroides. The sequence goes on along the minus strand of VCII01000101.1, from coordinate 4,569,307 downwards.
TGTCGCGACTGGCCAATCAGAATCAAGCATTTCTATGAGCCGTGTAATAAGGTAGATTTAATTTTGATTGACAGATGCTTCACTCTTCCGTAGGCGAAGATGTTGGCTTTAATGTAAATCTGTAAGCTTCAGAGAGTCTTTGAGAGCTAAACTACAGTGTGTCGTGTATGAAAGCCACCAGCAGTGGTTTTCTCTTTGATTTGTGAGTAGTTTATGTGAGAATAATGAATGGCGATTAGCTCTTAATTACAGTGATTACAGAAGTCATGGGAAATTAAACCGCAGCTGTACGCTTTCCTCCATCTTCTGCTGCGTGAACAGAGAAGCTATGGACGCCCATGTGCCCGTGTGAAATACCACGACACCATTCACCTTAAAAGAGATTCATGCAGCCTTATGCAAAACGACATCATAAGTGTGGAACACGTTGTTTGGTTTTGTTAACAGGAACATTATATGTGAAGTGCGTCATTTTCATGATGCTCCCGGAAATAAAGATAAAATGTAGCAAGATTAGTTTATTGGAATAAGAAAATGTGAATGGTGTTTATGCACTACTCTTTCCATGCTTTGGTGAGTGGTTGCCTGGGCGTCCAGAGTTCACAGGGGAGATGGAAAATGACATTTTCGTTGGTCAAATATACAGTAGATGCAAAAATGCTTTCCACTAATAATGAAAAAAATTCTTAAAAACATTTTTTTTGTTTTTAAAAATAATGCTTATAAATAAAAAGCCAGACATATTATATTGTAAAAAAATATTTCAATCCATTCACGATCTTATTCACTATTTCAGAAAAATAGAAGTTAAACATATTGTTTTTCACATGTTGAACACATTTACACAAAACCAAAAGTGTATAACAATATATTTAAAATATTTTTAAGGATATTAAAGATCAATATCCATTGATCCATCAATTAACATCAATCAACGTTTAGCAATTTAATCTTTAAAGTTTAAAATACACATACATAACAAATGTAAAAAGTATATCTGCACTTACATCTTTTTTGGTATTTTGACTGGTTTGAGCCCTTTCTGCAAATAAAAACAAGATTTTAATTTGGAATTTAGGGGAAATGTTGTCCCTATTTCACAGAATGAAACAAAGATAATCCTTTTTTAAACACATACAATTCAGAAAAACTGATCATAATTTTAGCATGGTCTCTTCTTTTTTAAGGTTGTTTATATATTTACACTATTATAAATATTATATTAGATCACAATATATTTCGATATTATATTTTCACTATTCGGTTATCGTGCACAAAAGAATTCACAATAATGATATAAATCACAAGAACGATCTATGAAATAAAAAATAAATAATGCCAAAAGTTTTTCTACACCTCTCCTCCTGTCTGTGTACAGTACTGTTTATTTATACACGGTTTGAATTGTTTCTAAATTATCATCTTTTTTATTTATTTACACTGTTTAATATGCCCTCAATTCTTCTAATTATGAAGCTTAAACCCTGCACAGATTTATCCTCATTCTATGGTCATATTAAATCCTTAAATTCACCCAGCATGTGTCTCTTTCTGATATAAGAAGTATTACATTTTTTTTATTTTTACATGCTAATGAAGAGAAGACTCTGAGAGAGAAGGCCGTCTAATAGAGTCTTTTTACATCAAATATGCATTTGAAGAATTTGTTCTGCTCCACGAGCAGATCCAAAACCACCCACAGGTCCTTCCAGCTGTACAGTTACACCGCTTTTAAGAATCTTTTTTTAAAACTGTCATCGCTCAGCGAGGAAACGGGCTTTGAGCGTTGGCTGCACGAGCAGATTAAATTAGACTTGTAAATGGGGGTTGTGAAGATTTGAGAGTTCCGGATTAGATTTATTTTATAGTGAGACGCTCACGAGGGTTAGAGAACCTCATCTTCTGTTGTGACTCATTTCAATGGTCTGTTTAAGGAACAGCGTAACATAAAATGAAAATACGGTTGTTCGCTCGCCCTCAAGTCTTTTTAAACTCATACGAGATCAAAAGAAGTGGTGTCCCGATTCTTCTTTCAATACAGTGAAATAAATGGCTGTCAAGTGTGAAACAAAGCTATGTGAAAGGATCTGTGCATCCATTAAGAATATTTTCGTGATATGAAACCCTGCATGAAAAGCAAGTCACATGGCTTTAAAAATGACACAATACTGAGTTACTGATGACGGAATTTTTTATTTATGAACAAACACTTTAACATTTTATCTTGAATCTTAACCTGGGCACAAACTTCAATGAGTGGTCACGGACGGTCATCAGATGTTTTCATTTAATCCAGAATAAAATTCAATAAAATACCAGTAGTTACCTGGATTCTAGATAGTTGGTTATACAGTGCAAATAAAGACCTGAAAGAACAACGTTATCTACTATCCAGGGTGCGTTTCCCAAATATGGTCGCAAGTTCCGTCGTTCCAGCATAGTTCAAACGCTTCATGTGTTCCCCTAAACCATCGTTCCAACGATCAATCACAAGCAGCATTGCAAAGTTGCCTTACGTTACAGGTCTAGATCTGTGGTTAGAAGAATAGTTCCTTTTTTATTATGACATGTGGACTTACATGGATCCTGCTTTTGAACAAAGCAAGCAAGCAACATGCAATGCATTCCATATTCATCATTCTAACAATATACAAACTCAATTTCACATCTTTTGTTTGTCAAGAAAACAGAAGCGCTGTGAAAGTGCGGATGACCCTACGTGCTCTAGGACCTCTAGGATTGATGTAGGAGGAAACTAATGAATGAATGAAATATTGTGAAATAAAATCACAGATAACAAAAATAGGATAACAAAAGTAGCCTTTAAATGCAATGTATGTTATTTACAGCAAGAATTTGACATTAATTCGATCTTAACGTATTTATTAGTAGATGCCATTCCTCCACCACCTGTGTGACATCATCAACTAGGTTCAAACAATTGTACATACTGTGATACAAATGTATAGTATTATGCAATGTAAGTTGCTTTGAATAAAAGCGTCTGCCAAATGGCTAAATGTAAACGTAAATTGATCTCAGACAGAGTACTACAGTTTTGGAAAATAGTTGTAACTATGTCATTAATTTTCCCAATGATGCATCGTATTATGGTGGTTAAACAGTGAGTCACGCACCCCTGGTTTTATTCAATCCATAGAAAATTCCTAATTTAATCTTTTAGGATTAATTCCATAAAATTGAGCTCCGGATTAGTTGAGCTTCTATGAAGTGTATATCATTTTATGTTCATTTATATGTTTTTATTCCTAAACAGATTTATGTCAATATGAGAAATGAGTGTTTCAATATTTGTTCCTGTGAGTTGTCAGGTGGAGAGTGTGTTTTCTCGTGAGATCGGTCCGTTCGGTGTACAGCTGCTTCAGTCTGTGTTTGCTCACCTTACAACACCCACAATCATCCTGCGCTCTGTCATCAACATCTAGTTGCTCAGGCAAACAAGAAAGAGAACAGTATGAACAGAAAAAAGATTGTGCTGTAGTGTGCAATGCATTTTATGTATAGACCGATATATTTTTTATATTCTGTTTTATTTGGAAATCCCCATTTTCAGATTTGTAAATTCTTGGAAATCTCCTAGCAGCAGCCTCGTTGTATTGTTTTCTGCTGTAATGTTAAAGGAGGGAAGCACTTTAAAACGTTGGGTCTGAATATTAAGACATTTAAATATAACATCAGCTTATCAAGCCAACATGATAAACTAGACTCTTGAAAATAGAGGTGCTGCTAAATGATGCCAAAAATACAAAAGATTTATTGAACTCTGATGCCCCGTTTAGACCGCCAGCGATAAGCAGCGGCAGAGCGACGCGATCCCATTCATTTCAATAGAGAGCTCATAGCAAGAGACAAGAGACACACAGCAACAAAGTCGCTGGCTGTCTGAACGAGGTTTGATGTTTTACAAGCTATTTCACTTTTAAATACCTCAAGTATCCAAAAGTAAAAGCATGCTTCATTTGACTCGAATCACCATCCGTTAATGGAACAACAGATGTTTTGAAGACTCTATAGCATTAGCCCTCACTTTGTGATCTAAATTTACACATCTACACTGTAGATTTGTATCAGTTGTGTTCTTGCTCATTCACCGCTGAACAATTCCACGTCTGAAGAAACTCTGAGAGACGCATTGCATGTGATACGAACCGTGCTGAATTAGCATTTTTATGCCTGCGGTCTGAATACAGAACGTTTCTACATTTGCCATTTTATTGGGATTACAAATGAATGTGAGAGCAAAAAACGCGATGAAATGCAGAACAAATGTTGATAAGATGCAAAGACATCGTGCAGATTTTGATTCATGGTTTCTCCTGTGTTCCATTCTAACATCTCGCTTTTGTTTGCCTTTGTCTGTAGCGCTTTAAATGTCATCTTGCATCGACCTCATGAATACTCTCTCTCTCTCTCTCTCTCTCTCTCTCTCTCTCTCTCTCTCTCTCTCTCTCTCTCTCTCTCTCTCTCTCTCTCTGTGTATGTGTGTGTGTGTGTCTGGAGGGCAGTGTGTGGATGTTGTATCTTATTTCAATCATTGTGTGCAGCTCTGTCCTCTCTTCAGAGGATGAGATACCTCACAATGGCACTTCCCTGTGTTTACTCAGAGGAGCTCATAAGAAAGAAAGAAAAAATATCTTTCATATCGCAAATATTTCTACTAGACATCAATGAGATTCAATCAAGAGAAAACGGAAGCTCATGCCTTACAGACATGTCTCCTGAGATAAAAAGAGGCGAAAATCTCAACCAACAATGTGTCAAACTGAGCTCAGCTTAGTCAAGTCTGCAATCAAAAGTCAATATTGATGAAGATCTCAGTATGAACTCAAACATTTCTCATCAAATGTACCCAAATCCATATTATTTTACCTCTACAATCTACATTCATGTAACACCTCCATACTCTTCGTGTGTTTCAACAATTACACTACAAGTTACAATTCACATCCACCTCAGTGTCTAATGTCAAATCATGGAATTAAAGGAGTTTAGGTTTGGTTTTAGCGCTGCTCGTTTCTCAGCTTTACGCCTCATAGTTCGTATTTCTCCAACCTCAGAGAAGAGACTCACCGCTGTCAATCATTTTTCTGGAGATGAGGCTGATGGGTGCTCTGATAAACAGTGTGTCATAACCAATCCTGACCTGTGCATTAATGCCCCAGCATGTGTGTGTGTTCAATTCTACACACTTGTCACTTCTCAGTTTAGAAGATGTGTGGTAGTAGAAGAAAGAACTGCAAGTCTGACATCTTCTGTGGGTGGTCCATGTGTGAGTGAAGTTGCTATTGCACGCCTGCAGGTTTTTCACACCTATTGTACCCTCACATTGGAGTTTTCATGAATTTAAAGTTAAGACACGAATTGCTCCTCCATGCAGACAGATTTTTTTTGTCCTGTTGTCCAGTTCACATATGGTACATACATACTTTCAAATCAATACATTCAAATTTTTATGAAATTTTTTTAAGAATTTTTTTTGCCACTGGGGGTAGAAAAAAAAATACATTTTCCCATTTGAATTTTTTTTTCTCACCCTATTGACAGACATATCTCTCTCTCTCTCTCTCTCTCTCTCTCTCTCTCTCTCTCTCTATATATATTTATATATAGATATGTATTTATAAAGCATAAATTCACTTAATTTTTTACATTTATTTTTAAGAAAACATGATTTATTATCATAAGTTGTTTTGCTTCTCAAGTAAATGTATCTTGTTTTAAAAATGTTTCTTTGAAAATAAGACAAACATTGATCCAAGAATTACAAATCTGTCATTACGTACGTGCCTCATGTCTCTCCAAACATGTGTGCTGTTATCTTTTTTGTTGAACACAAAAAGCCTTAAGTGTTTTTTTATTACAAGTGTTTTTTATTTTTTAAGTGTTAGGAGCGTCAAAGTATATGTGCTTTATTGCACAAATCTCCAAATTTAAAATAATACAGAAATGTCAAATTAAAATTCCACCAACTAAGGAATCTTTAGTATAGAATTTATTTCTATACTTCTTTTCAAAATTTTACATTGTTGAAAGCATCCTTACACCATGTCTACACTGGACACGAAGCAGTGCAACACAATAAAAGACAATAGAACGCATTATAACCCATTATAATTTTACATTTTGTCCACACTGAATGCGACGCGACACGACAAACCCATTAAGAACAAGCCGTTGTCGTGTCCGGTGTAGACACGGTGTTACAATTTTGCAGCAGAGGCATGAAATGATATTAAAAAACAGGAAAACTATAAAATACTTGATATGAAGTATTGTGTCAACCTGTACTTTATATTAGCTTAAGAAGCACCTGAATATAATCAAGGGCAAAGATGAACATTTGGATTATTGCTTCATGTATTTTTTTAATTCCTCTCTCATCTCGCAGGTCTCAGTATCCGCGGCGGCCAGGACGACGACCTCTCTGACCCGCAGCTCATGCGTCTGGATAACATGCTGCTGGCGGAGGGCGTGTCCGGACCGGAGAAAGGGGGCGGGGCAGCAGCGGTCGCAGCAGCGACAGCGGCGGTGGGGATCGGAGCTGATAACTCCATCGAGCACTCAGACTACAGAGCCAAACTCACTCAGATCAGACAGATCTACCACACTGAGCTGGAGAAATATGAGCAGGTGTGAACCCCATGACTCAATTTATATATATGACATGGTTGATATCAGAATCCAGCATGTGTGCAAAATAAGCTATTTTGAGAAATGTTTCGAAAAAAAGTCGATGAGGTTCAATGTTGTTTGGTTACCATCGTAACAGTTTTCCGCGGAAGAAAGAAAGCCATACAAGTCTGGAATGACATATAATGATTACAGAATGCACATTTCATTGGTTCGCAGGCCTGCAACGAGTTCACCACCCACGTGATGAATTTGTTGAGGGAGCAGTCTCGCACCCGGCCCATCTCGCCCAAAGAGATCGAGCGCATGGTGAACATCATTCATCACAAGTTCAGCACCATCCAAATGCAACTGAAGCAGAGCACCTGCGAGGCCGTCATGATCCTCAGATCCCGCTTCCTCGACGCCAGGTGTGTGGTGACCTAAAAGATGATTTCTAAAGTACAACCACCAATAAGACAGAAGAATCACAGATGAGATCTTTCAGAAGTTTTACAACATCATTTAAGTTTGAAACTCATTAGGATGAGTAAGTAGAGCTGTTTAGTCTTTAAATGTTGTTTCTTAATTCTTTGCGTTTATGGTATTCAGGAGGAAACGTCGTAACTTCAGCAAGCAAGCGACAGAGGTTCTGAACGAGTATTTTTACTCTCACCTCAGTAACCCGTACCCCAGCGAGGAAGCCAAAGAAGAGCTGGCCAAGAAGTGTGCCATCACAGTCTCACAGGTGAGTCCACAAATGTCAGATTTTATTCTGAATCTAAACACCTGAACTAACACATTTATCAGATTATAAAGTCTGTGACACTGTGAAGGTGCAGAGAAACATCATTGAGTCAAAGCAGTTAAGAAGTAAAAAACAACCGTTGTTTGAGGCATCAGTGTCCTTCACTTTCTCCATTGACATTTCAAAGAGAAATATTTCAACAAAACATGACAAATGTACACAAAATAGCAAGTACTTCCAAATTCGGATCACAGTTCTTTTCCATGACCTTCGTGCTTATAACCCACTGAGCTACAGGAACACCTCCATCCTCACCTCCAGAGCGCACAGTAGATCCTTCTTGAAAGGTTTATACATTTTATACCTTTAAAATCGATCGTGTTCGTGAATGGTAATTGTACTTTTAGAAGCCTTCCGTTGCGCACTATTGAGATGAAAGAAATGAAGATGAATGTATTTCTCATTTCCAGCCTGTGTTATGGGAGCAGGTGTTGTTTTGTCACAGTCGTTACTGTAAAAAAAGCAGCTTCTTTTTTTGCCCATAGGGGAAGGCAAGCACCATCACTGTGTCACAGGTATGTCACTAAACATTTGTCTGTCTGCACTGTCGTCTGTCCGTGTTGGTATCGGTAGCAAAATAACATTGAATGCATCATAAAATAATTTATCTCGCAGCTGGATTATTATTCTGTGTGTGAATGGAGATAGTCGTGTTTCATATAACCACACACACATTTACTCTACGCTGAGGACATTTACACACTGTTTTGTGAATTATTTCTTCTGGCTGTCTTTTAATGGATCTCGAGATTATGACACCGGCAAGGCATTTTTATTGCAGCTCTTGAACGATTCGACCCTCCCATTGGCAGTTTAAGGCCCGTTTCAACACATTTTATGAAGGAGCTATCGCTCGAGGTGGCTGTAGTTTTAATATATCTGAGTTTGTAGAAGCGTTAATGTTCTGTTGCTGAAGGTTGGTCTATTTGCAATGTCGTAAAATTGTATAAAAAATAACAGAGGCTATAAAAAACACATACAGGAATGTAAAGTGTATTGTGATGTTATGTGAGTTGTAAAAATTATGTTTTTATGTACTCCATAAATTCTGCACAGATGAATCTCACGGAAACATGTTAATCGGGTATACGTATATTACATAATGATGACATGAAGGTCCTGATAGCAGCTTTATTTACGTTTAGACCTGTTATATTTTTAATTTTAATATTTTAAGTTTAATTATAATATTTAACATTGTTTAATAAGCAAATTTCCATAAAGCAAAAACAAATGCTTTCATGTTATGAAAAAATATTATTTAGAATAAATATATTAAACATGACTTTCTATGTGAAATTTACAGGTTAAACCTCTCTCTCTCTGTCTCTCTCTCTCAGGTGTCTAACTGGTTTGGTAACAAACGAATTCGCTATAAGAAGAATATCAGTAAATTCCAGGAGGAGGCGAATCTCTACGCAGCTAAAACCGCAGTGACGGCCGCACACGCTGTAGCTGCAGCCGTACAGAACAGTCAGGCCAACTCACCCACGACGCCCAGCTCCGGTACACAACACCATCTTCATCTGAATCAAACACTTAAAATCTTCAATCTTAAAATCTGAAAATGCACATCCTGTAATGACTATACATCTTAAATGACGTATGTTAGACGGCTTGGGCGGAGCATCAGTTAACCCCTCCCCTTCAACTGTCAGTCTTTTGCCAGTCCCATTACAAAATGCGACGGCTGTTTTTTTACATCCAATCATCTCGCAGATAAAGTCGAATGCCACGCCCACTATTTTTCTCATTCAAAATTGTATTTTACTCGGAAATGCATCAGTATACGGAAGTAAAAACATTCGTAACTTCCGTTTCACGTGGGAAGTGCGTCCGAAATCGCATACTCTGACAGTACGTACTGAATTTACATAAGTACCTACCTATCGGCAGTTAAAACAGTACTTTTTATATAGTATGAGTGGGCGTAGTATGAATACATTTTGGACGTACTCCGTCCGCCATGTTTTATGGTCATGTGACCCGTATGCTCTTTGACCTATGACATTTTAACCACAACCTATACGTGAGCGTATATAAAAACATAATTTAGTCACGAAAAATTCATTAGTTGCCACTCATATTATAAACGGACGTCTACCTTAAAATTTTCCACTATATTTATTTGATCTACTTTTGAAATATGACCGTTGCTCAGCTCCCGTGGCATCATGGGATAGAAAAGTGTCCATCCGATCCACACTCATGAATCTCGGCGGAATTAGTAGACCATGCAGGTATTTCTCGCCTACTGGTTTTTTGCATACTGAGGTTTCGGACATGTCTCATACTCATTTTCGCCTACTATATAGTATGGAAGTAGGTGTTTTTGGACGCAGCATATGGCTCTTTTCGTGTACCGTTACATAATCTCATAAAGTATCAACTTTACTCTCATTCTTTATTCTTTAAAAATGATGTCTTTATTGTCAGACTTGCTGTAGTATTAAAATGCTCCCTCCTTAGGCAGCTTACTGGGGTTTGGAACAGAGCCGAACATTAAAAAAATCGCAGGCAAATAAGAATATTCATACATTTTCATTTAGCAGACACTAAAGAGCCAACAATTAGCACAGTACACGAAATAACGCATTTATTTATGCTATGAGAACAATGCTTGAACTGTGTTTCCTCTCTGACCTCGTGATACTTCAAGTCTCCACTGTAGAATTATCAAAAGTGAAAGAGATGAGGGTCGTGTCCTGTGCCACAGATAAAATGTCTGACATTTTTTTCTACAGGATTTCAAATGAAAGATGAAGACTTTCAACTGGATGCAACAGAAGACAAAAACAATCTGTTAAACAGCATGTTCACCGGTACGGATGCTTACAGACCAAATGCTTCAGCTTTGCGTGGTCATGCACATACACATTAATGATGCATTTCAAACTGAATTTCACTACATTAGAAAACAAAATATTATGTTATAGCTTTACTCAAAATAATCTTCATTTTTTTGCTTGGATATTATTTCGATCGACTGAATACGATTTTATTGTATGTTGCTGTATGAGGTCATTTCTCCTCGAGTTCTCTCAGGTGTCATATCAAAGTAACCACAGGTGTAGTTTATCACATTAACTATAGACATGATCCACCATCATTCAAATATTATCAAAACAATTATTCTCTTCTTTATGAAGACAATATCTGTTGTTTTAACATTTCAAATCTACTGTAATCATATTTATTGTAATGTTTTTCTTAAAATGTGTGCTTGTGTTATGAATCTTTAAGGCTGCAATGAATGGTTAAAATAAGAATGTGTTATTAACCAAGTACATATAGAACAATGTTCAAAATATTAATATGATAATCATGATGTATAATTTGTCGTGTAGAATTTGACAGTACATTCTGACGTAATTTGACAAACTTTAGAATTTTACCTCTGTGTTATGTACTGTATGTGTGTGAGATGTCTGTGATCACAGGAGATTGTTTGGTCATCATCAGGTTAAGAATACTCAGGGTTATCTCTTAAGTAAATTATAAGCAGTGTAAAACGTGAAACAGATAACCCATGATTCTGTTTACCTGGGGTTAAGAATAACCCGGGGTTAACGATTTAAAGTGTGAAAAGCCCTTCTGACACACTGACAGTTTCTTCATCTGTGCAGGTTCCTCAGGTGCGTACAGTTTGACAGGTTCAGGAGACATGTTCATGAATCTGCCCAGTCTGAACGGGAGCTCGTACCAGTCTGCACAGGTTCCCAGTACAGGACACACACAGGTAGCGTGTGCACACACATACACACACACACACACACAATAACATCCACAATTTAGTGAAATCGAATGAAAAATTACCTACAAAACTTCCCTGAATTTACTGTGGTTTTTTGCGTCACATGACAAACATTAGATGCATTATGTGTGTCGTTTAGCATCCTGTAATGTGTCTTTTTCTCCATCTTGTTTGTCTGCAGGGAGAATCCATACGTCACAGTATCAATCAGTCGTTGGGTTACAGCGATGGTCTTCGGGGAAACCCGCTTTACAGCCCTCACGCATTAAACGTAGGTTTGACAGAGCAACAATCTGTTTTGTAAACATTCAAACCTGAATTTCCTTTTTACATTTAACAACCCCAAAATGGATGTGCAATGCAACGGGTTGACACCACACACAGTGATGTTTAAAGGGGACAGATAATCTCTTCCCAGCAGGCCTCCCGGAGTCATTTAAAGACACGTCATCCCCATCAAACCTCACGCAAAGATTAAAGATTAAGTCTTGGAAATTCGATAGAAGATTTAGAAAAAGCAAAAATTAATGTATGGATTCATATTAATATTCTCATCCATGCACGGGCCGATTGCCGGGTTCGAAAGCAAATTCCATTTTCATTTTACAAATGCATCTAATAACCAAACCCCATGCGATGCTCCAGACGGAATATATCTGCCTTCATAGCGAACCACACGCTCTCTCTCTTTCTCTGAGCGGATACGTAGTCCATTTTCTTATCACTATAATAAACGTGAGAGTGGAATTGCCTGCGGCTTTGTACAGATGTGAAGAGCATCTTCCTAGATAAGTCGATCTGGATCGCTGCACTAAAGATTCATTTATCTGTTGAGGCCACACGGAGGAAAAATACTCTCTGGTGGTGTAATAAGTTTGCCAGGAGAGAAGAATCAAATACAATGGAGAATTTAAGGGGTTTCATTGTCATTTCGGTACGTTACTGTTTAGGGTGCTTAAAAGTGTCTCCCCTAAACAGTAACGTATAGTATTTTAATCTGGTAACGTACTATATGCATCATTAGATACAATGCTGGTTATCGATATGAATCCGTGCTCAATACTCACTAAATGTGACCTAAACTCTCTCTCTTTCCAGGGTAACGGTGTCTGGCATGATGCTGTGACTCCATCTTCTGTAACATCTCCTATAGAGGGAGCGAACAGTGTCCATTCAGATACATCTAACTGAAGTCACTCGCCCTCCATCAACAGCACCCAATCAAAACTTAAACAGACAAGTGAGCTTTTTCCATACAGACTGAAACCCCTGCCATGGATTACAGTCACAAACAAGAGCTTTGAAAGTTCTTTAGTACTGTACGTTTGACAAGAAGAGCAGCATACTCTAGAACAGCCGTCTCAAAACCGATGGACACGGACATGTCTAACACGTGTTTATCTCTTACAGACCAACAGGGAAAACTGATTTTTTATATTTGTAATAATTTAACTTGAATATTGATGCTATTCATAATAAATGTCATCTAGGTAAATACAAACTCATGACATTCAGTCATATTTAGAATCTGTGAACAAAACAAATCCTTCATGATTCAATGATTTAAAGGTCCGACAGTACATAGATGTAAGTTACAGATGTTGTTCATCAATACAGCAACATCTGGTTTGCAGAAGTGAAATTATACAGAATAAACTCATCAGTTGTTGCCACGTTTTCAATTCATTCTATAATAGCCACAGGGATTGGTTTGATTCAGCACTTTTTTGAAATGCAAATGGAAATTGACAGAAGAAGCAGAGACCACTACAAAAACCACTGCTAACATTGAAAGAACTTATAGACCACTATGTAAAAATTGAAATAGATGATGCTGACACACGTTGTCCTTTGACTGATTTATTCCATCATTTTATGAAATCATCTTTTACAGAGCATTACAGAAGAGAAAATGTTAGGGTCAGTTATTATTTCGTTATTTCATTCAAGCTAGTCAACATAATCACAAGGGGCCTCATTTATAAAGCGTGCGAACCCACAGATTTGATCATAGAACGTGCGGATGCAAAAATCCACGGGAACCTTCATATATAAAAACGGTCTTGATGTGGAAAAGTGCTTAGAGCCACTACAGGGTCTGAGCAGACTTACGCACCTTTCCTTGTCCGAGTGCTGCAGGTTTTTGGAAATATAGGCTTTCTTGTCGCTCCTATGAGATTTGAATGGTGAAAGGTGCTCTTTTATGTATCAATGACAATAATTGGACATCGCTTATAAGGCGGAGAATCTGTTTCAAGATCATTTGTGATTTATAGATTTCACATCCGAAGAAGAGGCGTACACACGTTTTCTGTGCGTATATGTTCATCACACGTGTGCACTTAATGTGTCGTAGAAAAATAAAATTATTTAAAATTATTGTCGATTTAAAATAATCGTAAAATCAAGTTTTGGACGGTTTCCAGGCAACATTTCATAAACTAGGCCCATGATCACCAAACACACATACTGTATCTCTAAAACAAAATAAAACGGAATGTCGTTCTTTTCAAAATCTTTGTCATTTACGCTTTGATTTGCTACTTCATTTATTCATATTCTTAATTTCTTAATTATATTTTTAATCCTTAATTTATTCATCAGTTGTTTTGGGTTGCAATATGGCGTTATTAAAGGTTGTAATAACTCAAAGTTGTTCTAATGTTTTAACATAACTTTGTTTCATTTTTTAACGTTGGTACACTGAGGACCCAAAGCAGCTCTCTATGTAGAATGAGTCATGTAATATTAATTTTTGACAAAGGGCATTCTTTGTGTCCTTCGTTTCTGTGTTTTCAATAAATATTTCAAATGAAAATTCTTCAGCCCTGTTTTAATTTTTATCTTAAACGTGAATCAAATGAATATCCATTTTTGCTCATTATTATATTTTTAGAATTGCTATATGTTTTTAGTATTTAGTGTTGCTGTTAATGTGGATGTGTTTGCACACACTTTGACATCCTCTTTGTTGAAATGTTATAAACAGCAGTGTCGCAATATTCATATTTCATTTCTGGTGTCTCAGTGTGCTGTATGTCTGCAGCGGGCGTTTATCTCTTCCATCTGTGAGCAATTACTTTCATTCTCCATCACATCTTACAAGTTTCATTTTCCTCTCTTCATCTCGCTCCTAAACTCTCTGTAAATCATGTTGACCTATTCAGTCACTATTGCTCTCTTTAGAACCAAACGCTAACATATTGCACACTGTGTAGTATGCACCAAGTACTGCCAAACATAATTTTAAAATAGTTTGTGAAATAGATGACATTATTCAACAATAAACAGCATAAAACCTGTTACATACTCATGACAGCCTGATGATACCCATAAGAAAGAAAAATCACAGATGACATGCCTCTAAAATCTCAATTGTGTCTAATAAACATCGATGATATTAAATGGAAAAGAGTCAAATGGAAACTTGCGATTGCATTGCATTGTGGGATACATAGCACCAAAGTTCAATGCTTAGGGTTAGATGTTTGTACAATTCTGTGTTGATAAAACAAAGTAAAACATAGAGCATGGAACAACCCTGATAGCAAACATACATCTGGCAAACGTCTATTTGACGTCTGCATTTACATCTGCAATACATGGTTTGCTTATCTGCAATACATCTCTGAGACGCCTGTAGTCAGATGTCATATAGACATCTGTAAGATGTTTAGAATGGATGTAAAAATGCTCTTTTTAAGCAAGATAATTTTACACAGCAGATATTTTAAAGATCTCCAGATCTTTAGCAGACATCTTAAAGACGTACTTGTGCTATCTGGGCAAGCTTTAGACAAGCTGTTTGATTTGTTGGCATCTTAATCCTCGGCCACTGACAGACGGCGTGGTCAGCTTTGGCAAATGGAGATTCATTAATATTTTCACCTGAGTGGCAATAAATCTGAGGCATTTCTCGATGAGGCGGCAACAAACCTTCATAAATCTGTGAGATTACAGGACGATATTTCACCATCTCACGTCTATTTCTGCCAGTCGCCTAATAGCCTGCGTCGATCCCTCACGGTGATAGCTCATGAATCGAAGATTTTTTTCAAAATGTCAACTGTGCAATATGCATCTCACTGACAGCCGCAAAATGCCCTTTAATTATTTATTTAGCCTCGCTGTCAGTTTAAAGGCTGAAGACGAGAGGACACACGAGCATGAGACGGTTGTATTAATGAGAAGATTTTATGAAATATTCCCAACGGCTTGAAGCTTATTGAGATCAAAATAACAGGAGAGCAAAATTGTCTATTGACGAAATGTCCTTGCAATCTGGTACATTGTGTAGCTCAGTTGTAATTCAATTGTCTATTTACAGTGGTGGATTTGTATGTTGGTGACATGAGCTAAAGGGATACTTCACCCAATAATGAAAATTCTGTCATCACTTGCTCACCTTCGAGTTATTCCAAATCTGTATACATTTCTATGTTCTGATGAACGCTGAGAAAGATATTTGGAAGAATGCTTATAACCAAACAGATCTCAACGCCCATTGACTCCCACAGTAGGAACTATGGTCAATGGGCGGAAAAATGGGTCTCGTTATAAGCATTATTCCAAATATCTTTCTCTGCGTTCATCAGGACATAGAAATGTTTACACATTTGGAACAACTCGAAGGTGAGTAAATGATGATAGAATTTTCATTTTTGAGTGAAGTATCACTTTAAGAAATGATTTGACAAATCTGAACTCTAATGACGGAGAAATCTGTGAGATTTCTGCCTCTCTTTCTCTGTAGAAATCACAGAGACACAAGTGAGACTTAAAGAGCCACGAAACACTAAACAACATTTATTTAGATGTAAACAAAGTTGGTTGTGTTGCACATCACAGAAAACAATGTTAGCAACTGTACAGTTATAACAGTAGAGAAAACTAGTTCATTTCTAGCTTTTTAGCGCTATTTTTGCCTTCCGAGTTAAAATCCTCATCTGGCCAACGTCAAAGGATGTGACGTGGCGAAGTACTACAGTACATCGATGACGCGTCAGTGTCTCATTATTATTCATGAGACAGTGTTTTCTTGACCAATGAGAAGACATTTCTCCTAATTATTCATGACAGCGCCTTGTGTTTGGAGTGTCCGTCTCCGATGCCGGAACCTTCGCCGGTTTTTAACGGCTCTTCATCTCACAGCGTTCACACCCATTTTAATTCCATGTTTCAAAAATGACAGTAAGGTAGAATGTGGCTGAAAGGGGAGGTTTCGTGACACTTTAAGCAAAACTTTCCATATGCTTTCTATTTAATCTCATTGATGTCTAGGGGACATTATTGAGATATACCTCATCTGTGGAGATTATCATAGAACACATTGTACTTTTTTATTTACTGGAGACTCGTCAGAAACAACCCATCATTAGTAGCAATTGCATATCAATGTGCCTTCCATAGGATCGAGCACCAGCATGTTCTCTAAATTTAATCTTAAAATGAAGCGTAGAAACCACTGAACCCACAGTCCTGATGGTTAAATGCATTACAGAATTTCCACATTCGCTCTTGACTTGTGGTTGGGAAATCTCGAGCAGCCAGCAGAGCAGCAGCCAGCAGGCATCATAAGCCGTATGCAAATCACTCCGCCTGTCTGCCTTGTTAATATTAAACATGGGTTATTAGACAGAGCAAAAGCTGACCCCTGGAGCGCCTCACCACACCTCCTGAATAATGAATGTCCTCTGATTATGTTAATCAGGAGCGGTGAAGTGGGGATTCGCTCGGGGTGGCGGATGACTCAAACACTCAGCTCTCCTGTCAGCTCAATCTGTGTTATAGGCTTGTTTCATTTCCTTCCATTTCTGAAGGCGTTTTTAAGGCTTGACGTAAAGACTACCAGTGTGACACTATACACTGTGCAATAACCCAATAAATATGAGACTTCTATCCTGTGCAAAACACACATAAATACGGGGTTGTTATGGATTTCAGCATCTTTGAAAGCAGTAAAAGCACTGCTCACATCAACAAGTTGCATCTAGGAAACGTTCAACAAAATTCTAAAACTTCCCTTATCAACCCACAGCACTAAAAGAAAATGCACTTCTTACAGTAAATAACATGCGGGTAATGTGTTCGAAAGCATGGCCATGAGCTTAGCGTTTTAACCTGTCCTCTGCTTGACCCCTTGGTTCTGGGTCTTCAATTTCTTCTGGTTTTCTCTGGGGAGGCAGAAAGAGCAAAAAATAAATGACCGACCCACCACGTGAAGAAAGATCGGATCTGTCACTGCTGAACAGAAGCGCGCTGTGAAACTCATCTAGGATAAAGACGGCCGGCAGGTTTGAATCTTCGAAAAGCTCCAGAAATCATCTGATCAGCATCTGCTGGGGTAAACTGTTCATTTTTTACCTTCAATATATCCCCAAGTAGAAAATGATTGCCAGAATAATGGCTTTGTGGGTCTGGTGAGAAGACTAATATGATATAAATGATATGGATCAAAAATGGGATTTGGTTCCATTTCAAGAAATAGCTTAAAATTTCTATTAAACAAGAAGCTATTTTTATTAATACTAGCCCTGCAGGAAAATCTGTCTGGACCAGTTTGATATTCCAGCTAGTACCACTCTTGTACACTGACACTTTTAATAAACTCCACAAAAATGGCCAGCAAAAACTTTTGTTGGTTAAGGCTTATTTAAGTGAAACCCAGACAGTTTAAAAAATCATCCAGGCGTTTACAGAGATGCCACAATGTCTGGTAAATCTTATCTCAACAGCGCCGCCATATTGGGAAGGGCAAGATTTAAGATTTTTATTTGTTACGCATAAACACACAGTTCTTACAAGCAGCAGTGAAATGTAAATCTGGCTGGCATGCGCTATAGATTATACAAGAAACTTTTCAATATTTCTGTCAATTTACAGCTAAAACTGACAAAGTGCAACGTGCAAAAGAATGGATTAACAGGTGAATAAGAGTGTTTTTAATGAAAAGCCCAATAACATGTGAAGTGTATATTTGCAAAAACACATAAAACAAATTGTAAAAAAAACACGTTTTCATTGTGATAGTTATTGTGATCGTTTTTGAGTTTTTAATGTTTAATCAAAACAAGCCAGCTGCAGTTTGATTGATGTTACTTGGAAAGCACAATAAAAAAACATTGTTGATTTTTTTTAAACAAAGTTATCTGGTTTTTTTTGCAAACTCTTCAATTACATTTCTAAACCATTCAATGTGGTGTACAAAAATGCTCAGTCTCTATTAACTTATTTACAGTTAGAAAATAACGTAATGAGATTTTCATGAGAAAACTCAGAAAAAGATTCATGAATGTAAATTGTCCATTATTTATTGGAATTGTAAATGACTTTTTTAATATTTTTTGTATCTTACCCTACCCAATATGGCAGCACTTTTGACACAACAGACCAAAGCATTCAATGCACCATCTATGTACTGTATGTCTATGCTCATTCTGATCTGAAACAAGTGCCAGGTAATTATGAAAACATTAGCATTCACGTGCGTTCAGAGATATTTAAAGGTCTACTAGGGACAAGTCGCTCATAAAAAGCGATTGGTTTTACAGCTGGGATGGTGTAATTGATTTTTGTTCTTTGATGTTATTACTGGCAGACAGCAGCACCTGTGAGGTCTGCTAATCTCTCATTTTACCTACAGCTGCTTCTTCACCAATCACCGCTCCCAGAGTAACAGCTTCATAAAATTTCACGGCTCGCCATCTGCTCAGATCTTTACCCATGGCAGCATTAACACGTCTGATCTCAGACGCAGAGCGACACAGGTGCTTTGTTTCTCTTAAATATGAACGTCTCGTCCTCATGCCGTTGACTTTATTGAACGGTGCTTTCATTTGTCTACAAACCTCCAACATATACACGCATCTCTAGTTATTTTTTCATGAGACTTTGGAAATCGGTAGTAGAAGTGACAACACTGATAGAAAACAGGGCAGACTTTTTTTTATCTTCGCACAGAGGCTGAAACTTATGACATTTTTCTAAAAACACCTAAATGACAAAAAATGCTGTTTAGTGTAGGATTCTGGAATATCTGATTCAAGACAGACGATCAAAGTGACGC
The DNA here is from genome assembly GCA_006030095.1 of Triplophysa siluroides. Taxonomy (NCBI): domain Eukaryota; kingdom Metazoa; phylum Chordata; class Actinopteri; order Cypriniformes; family Nemacheilidae; genus Triplophysa; species Triplophysa siluroides. The sequence goes on along the minus strand of VCII01000101.1, from coordinate 4,550,050 downwards.
CTTCCTTCCCTCTACACCTACATCTGGCAGTAATATAATAAAAGAGTCTGATCTTCTTTTCCTCCCGTTTAATTATTCTCTGTCTTGTTTTCGCTCCTTCTTTCTGAATCTACACGCAACAGCCTCAAGCGGAGGTCTCGCACCCCTGCAGTGTGATGAGATTGCTGTTCTTGTAATAGTCGAGCAGAGCGAAAAACTAAAGATTCTTATTATGATGATGAATGGGGAATGTAGAGAGAATATTGTGGGTTTCCGTTGCTAAACAACGAGACTGTTTCTGCAGTCGTTTACATAGAATGAATGATGGATAAATGGATGCTGCCTAGATAAAAAATAGTATTAATAAAAATATAAAAAGATCAAAGAGTAGTCAAACAGTAGAATGCTGTTGTTATACATCCACATTCATTTAAAAAAACGATGTGTTGTTTTTTTGCCAAATTGTTGGGTATTCTTTCTGATCTAGACAGCAAAGAAGCTCACTTTGCACTGATATTGCACCAAGTAGCTAACTTTTACTCAACTAGGTTTGTATGTAATGAAGAAGACATCATAGAAGATCAGATTTCATGCTATAATTGTTATCCTGCTTTCACAATTATCAGCTCAAAACCAGAGAAGCTCAAGGTAAAATAATACAGAATAAGCAATCGAAGGTGATAAGCAAACATGGGCAAAATCACCTTGTCTGTGAGCAAACAGGTGTTTCGTTTGCATAACAGCACAGCTTGCGTGTGAAAATACATGTGACACGTCCTGCATGTTCTCTTGGTACACGAGCCAGAACGTCTTGAGCTGGATTGATAATGTTTTGCCACAACAAACTTTAAAGGGATGACTTAAAAGACTTAAAAGCATTAAAAGAAGCTTAACCGATCTATTTACCTGTTTTTACTATTCAGTAAAACCTATGGATAATCTGAATGGTTTGATGGTTTTAGGGCTTGTCTCTTCTACGCCATTTGGGCCATAAACCAGCGACCTATACAAAACACAGAATAAAAAGAAATATTTTACTATCTGCATATAATCTACAGGAATTGCAAACCCACATTTGATCTGTTTAATTAAGTTAATAAAAGATGACTCCCCGGATACAGAGTGTTTAAGCCAATTGCACATATTAATAACCTCATTAATCCAACGCCATAATTGCCCAAGGAGAGACTGACTGCTGCGCCGTTTCAAAGGCGAGGGGTTAATTTTCCCAGTCATGCATTATTTACATACGTTGATGAATAATACATTGTAGCGGGGCGAAAAATAAATTTCCCCCACTCAGCAAACCTGCAGAAAGCAAATGATTTTAATATTCATGGCTTGCATGTGAGCTGTGGCTGCGGGCAACCAGCGAGACTTTTCATCCATCTCCTCTAGAAATAAATAAGAGCTACACGGGAACAAACTTCATTTATTTTGCTAAACAAATGACCGACCTGGAAAACACTTGTGTTGGAAGCAAAAAGCAGTATTCTGGAGATATGACGTACTGTGGAGTGCCTGTTAGCGTGTATATTTTAATGGAAAAAGTCCTGGAAATATATTGTTATGAGGAATAAAATGAGGAGTGGGATTTATCATGTGCTCAGATGAGGAAATCATGTAAAATTTGCCGGCGTGTGCCTAAAGCCTGCTACAGTAATGCAATCATTAGAGCGCCGTACGAGGTGCACCCCAACCTGAAACGAATGCGTTACTTCATGAATACAAAAGTATGCAGAAATGAATATTTTGTCATCATTTACTCAACCTCATGTTCTTTCTTTCAATGGGATCACTGCGAAGAACACTACTGAGCACCTTTATTTTTAAGAGAACAAGTCATTTTTCCAAAAATTAAAGCCCTTTACATTTAATAAAATGAAAAAAAAGCCTCTTTACGTGTAACAAAAATGATAAGATTAATTGAAATGTCAATTCCCTTCATAGCCACATAGCTACATGGCGAAAGGGCTTTATTCACATCAGGTTTTGTCCTAAATCCTTGAGTTCATAGGCAGGGCTCATGATGAAAATAAATAAAGATAGTTGTGGAATAATACGTCATGTGGTAAATGAAGCCAGTTAAATCTCAAAAACATCAAGAATTTGGACTTAATGCACTATACAAACACACAATTTGTGAGATTGTTTTGGTATCTTTGTCTAGTTGTCTCCATTTCACGCATTAATTACTGGATATGACAAGTAACGTGACTGGCCTATAGCTCATTATTTAAGCTCTGTGAGACCAAATTAATCTTTTCCCTCTCCCTCAAGTTGCAAAACACATTCACTAAAATTCCTATTAAAGGGCTTTTGCTATGTTCCTCATAATGCGTCAAACATTAACCAAAGATTCATTTCCAAGCGTTGACAAAGAGCACTGGAATTCAAAAAGAACATGTTAACATAAGCCTGGTTTAAGAGGATGTTTTCAACTAGGTCCTTTAATCATTACCCATGTTTCGCTTCTTCATTGATAAAGGAGGGTCTTTAAGAGGTGCTGAGGAGAGAGGGGAGGAATAAAATGATGAGTCTTTTAGGGCAGTTCTGGAGTTTGTTTGCGATAAAAAAAAAAGAGCTTGCATTTTTTGTGTGCGTGTACATGTGGAATTAAGACATGTGAACAGTTACTCAAATATTAAGTTGTTAAAGAAAAGTATATAATCATGGTAATATAAATATAATTAAAATAAGTCCAGTATAGCCTTACATGGCATTTTCAGAAAAACATCAAAGTTTAATGTAACGCAAAACTTTAAATAAATAAATGAAATCTAAGAACTAATTTAAATCTCACAGAACACCCTAGTGCCCTCTCCAGGACACTTTAAGGGTCAGTTCACCCAAAAATGTCAATTCTGTCATCATTTACCCACCCTCCGGTTGTTCTAAATCTATTCTGCATGACCCCTACAACTTTTTTTTACAAAAAGTTACTCATACAAGTGCCCCAGAACTGTTTGCTTTCCTTCATTTTTCTAAATATCTTCTTTTGTGTTCAACAGAACAAATACATTTTTCCTTCTATGCTAGTCAATAGTGGCCAAGAACTGTTTAGGTTACAAGCATTCTTCCAAATATCTTTCTCTGTGTTCATCAGAACTAAGACATTTATACAGATTTGGAACAACTTGAGATGGAGTAAATTATGACAGAATTTACATTTTTGGGAAAACTGTTCCTTTAAGCAACATCCTGGTAAACTTCAAAACTCTCTAGTAACCCTCCAAAACAATAGCAGCATTGCAGTAACCCATTCGAGCACTAGAAATACTCTAGCAAACCCCCAGAACACCAAAGTGAAAATCTTGACATTGCAAGGGCCTTATAAATACAACTATCAAGACTTGACATTACAAATTAGGCTTATTAGACATCTGGCCACTGCTACCACGCAGAGGCTTTTATCTAAACAGCTGACAGCTAAATCAGTGACCTGAAGCACCTGGAGCTACAGGTCAAGCACACCTGTGATTAAACCTGTGTTTTCTGTATTAGTATGTCAGCTCATTAAACCTGAATATGTTAAAAATGCAAATGAAGGCTATATTGGGATTTCAGAATGTAAATACAGATCCAAGACCCAATGAAAATGATTCCAACGGAGCTGGAATGAAACAGTTTAAACCAGAAAACACACTGCTTAGCACAAGCTACACAATCCGAAACATGTCTACGTGCATATGTATAGTGACTAAGCTTGTGGATTTAAATACCACTTTTCTGCATAAATGAGAAGCGGTAGCCAAATTCTCAATTTTCAAGGAACTTTCCATGTAAGAAATCTGTAACGGGAAGTGTGAAAGAAGATGTGCTAATCTGCATAAGGAAAGGACTTTTGTGCAACGTAATCCTCTGGTTTTAAAGCACGCGTGTTGTCCACACTACATTAGCGTGCTGTCAGAATTCAAGAGAGACTGTCGAATGTAGGTCAGATGGTTTATGGGAATAACTTCCACACTTTTAACACATTTTACAAGTTGGGGTTATTGCACTTTAGAGTTTAAGACTTATATGATTGCTTCACTCTGAAACAGATTTACAATTATAAAATTGCATTGAGTTTACTGTATGTGATGCCCATATTGAAGTTGTCTATTGATATGATTCTTAGAAATTAAAATCATTAAATACAATCTGCAAGTGCACTAAAGATGCAAAGAGAAAACACATCAATTTAATTTCACTTTACTGTATTGATGGACAAAAAGAACATAAGTGTATTGATGATCAATTCTATGCATTTGTTGCTGTTCACAGCAGTTTAGATATGCTAATCTAAACATCAAAATGATCAAAAACACAAAAACATTGCATTGATAAGGTTACACAAAGCATTGATAAGGTTATTTCCATTTATCATATTTTATTCTATGATCTGACAAACCTTAGACCGTTTGAAATGCATTGGCCCACACAATCTCTAATGCATATGAATTTATGCTTAAAGGGATGAAAATTATGTCATCATTTAGCTATTTAGCACCCTCATTTTAAACCTGTATAAATGTCTTTGTTCTGCTAAACACAAAGAAAGATATTTGCAAGAATGTCAGTAACCAAACAGATCTCTTCCCTTATTGACTCCCATAGTATTTATTTTCCCTACTATGGGAGTAAATGGGGGATGAGATATGTTTGGTTCCTGACATTCTTCCAAATATCTTCCTTTGTGCTTAGCAGAACAAAGAAATTTATTTAGGTTTGGAACAACCTGAGTGTGAGTAAATGAAGCAGAACTATCCCTTTATGATAAACTGAGTTGGAAATGACATTGAATGGTGATGATAAAAGGTCTGGCACTAGGAATCATTTATAATTTATAAAAGCGTTTTAGTCTGCAGCTTGGAGGGATGTGAAGATTGGGGGTCTTCAGAGATGAAAATTATGAAAGATAGAAGTCTTAAATATCTAAAGCCTGCATACGGGATGATTAAACGGAAAAAATTTTTAAGATAAACCATTACAAATTTTAACTTGAAACAAAAAGGTTTTGAAAATGGTTTGATCTTAAGTTGAAATCAAACATGCTTGTGTCTTAAACAGAAACATACCATCCCAGAGGAAAATGTTATTGCTCAGAGAATTTGATGAGATGTTTCTAGTAAAAATTGCTTTTGAAAAATAAAAACCGAAACAAATCGGGCAATTGTTCACATGCATGAAGAGTATGGAGGTGTAAAATGAATGTAGATTGTAGAGGTCAAATAATCTCTCTTTTTCTCATAAGAAATATCTGAGACTCAGGACCCTAAAGCAAAAGTTTCCATTTGCTCTTCACATTTGCTCTTCACATGATCTTACTCATATGTAAGAAATACTTGAGATATTTAAGACATCTCATCTGTGATTTGTCTCTCTAGAATCACTTAACATCCTTCTAAATCTCTCTAACAATCCTGTTATATGTTATCACTAAAAATCTATTTGGCTTTAGAGAAAATATGAATGTTATTGGACTGTCTGGCTGGTATTCGGTTAGACATTCATAACTCAAGCATCTGGTTCTTTACACATTACATTTATTTTCACCTCAGACTGTCATTTTGTCTGCCTGATGGCTCAATCTGCTCTGCCTCAGGTGTACCCTGTTGAAATAGCACTTACAATTGAAAGTGTGATGTCAGATGCTGTGACAAACACTCACATTCAAATGGCTCTTGTCAGAGACGGTGGGATAAATGATAAATGTTCATATTATCTTATAATACAATGCATGTGAACACTGTTTACATGCATGTTTGTGCATTCAGATTATATTCTTATTAAAAGATGAGCCGAGTGTTTCATATATTCACAACCACTGAGACGTTATTAATATTCCATCTCTGTTTCTTGTCCTTTAAATGTGTAATGTAAAGACAAAAAGAGCTCAGTATGTAAAGCAGGCTATATAAGGACAGTTCTAGCATCACTTGTCGTGAGTAATTCCCTGACCTTTCCATGAATGCTTGCATAAAAAAAGTAAAAAAATTCAAATGTGAGAGAGAGAGAGAGAGAGAGAGAGAGTGATAGACTAACAGAAAAACGACTACAAACTACTGCCTTAATCAGTTACAATCAATGCACATATACACTATTTACTTTTATTCCATTCTCATGTTTCTGCCTGAAATGTACATTTGATATATATATTTTTTTCATTTTCATGCATTTACATGTACTTTTTTTAGGCTATATTTTATATAGTTTGTAGAACATTTAACATCCACGTAACCATTACCATTTTTAGTGTTATTGTTATCGGACGATAATAAAATTTAGGCCGATAACTGTATTTTAGGCTCTAAAATATTCGGAACCAAAGCACGTGGGCACCCATTGCCAACAAAACACAGACATCAGTTTCACTCACCGCATGCGGTTCATGTCCGGCATCTTTTAGCACTGGGACGGCTCCATATATCAGTTTCAAACGACCTCCAGATCCAGCGTTATATCCATATAACATTCATCACCCAAATGCAGTGAACAAACAAACATCTGAACTTCGCGAACGTATTCTCTCTCCTGCTTACAAGTGACGTCTGCGCATGCTCCTTGTCCTGCTCTACTTGCGGCCGCGTGCTTTTCCGTGAGAATTGTCCAATAAGGGACTAAGAAAATTTGTTACGAAACATTTTTATAAGTTCGAAAAAAACTTTCCGAAACCTTTACGATCGCTGAGGGAGTGTATTGAGCACAGAAATACTACGTAATACGGCCAACTCGTTTTTTGACAAGTTGACCATGTAACAGTTATTCTCGATTGCTATCACACAATTCATGAAACGATTCACCATTTTCTGACAACTATAAACACATTCTCAGAACAATACACCAACTTGTTCCAACCCCACACACAAACAGCCTCATTTTACAAAGTTTGAACCATGATCTCATTCAGAAAACACAAACACACAATATAATGAACTGAAGTGTCAAGTTGTAAACTCAAATAGCACACATTTGTCCATCAGTAAACATTCAGTGCCAAAACTGATGACACACCAATCAGAATTATTTTATTATTTGTGCAGTTGTGTACTGTATTGTGTTGCATGACCAGTTCATGTTGTTCTTTGGTTTTTGAACTTTTCTTGTCTTGTAAGATCATCTTCATCTACTTTACAGTAGTGTAATGTTTTATTTTTTCCTGAAGCTCATTCTTGCACATTGCTCTATGTGCACTCTTTAATGTTGTATATTCTAATAAACACTAAGCTGTCAAATTATTCTTGAATCCCAATAAGAGGTTTTAGTAACAGTGTTTTGAATTGATCTCACCAGTGTCTAAGACCATGTTGTAGTGTGGGTGATTTTGAGGGCTTGTGTGTCATGTCTGCAGGAAAAGTTTTTTTTTTCCACAAGTTTGAATGGTTTTGAGAAGAGAGCTTCATTTTGACCTGATAATAGGATGTTTGGGGAATTGGGTGAGATGTTATGGATTTGTTTTTACTGTTTTGAGAATACGAGGCATAGTTTCAAGAAATGTGTTTAAGCAATCAAGAAAAACTGTAAGCATGAGAAGACAAGCACGTTTAACATTGTGAAGAAGTCAAAATGCATGAAACACCGTTGCACGGCGCTTTAAAGATGATTGCTGTCTGAATGCTTTCTGTCTTGACACCAGTTAGACATGTGGCTATTAAGAACACTTTCCTGGGTTGCTCTGGAAGAACATAATTTGTTTATTAAAAAAACATACGAGAAAAGTTTAATAGTTAAAGACTATTTATCTAGTGTAAAGTAGGCTTGGTACATGATTTCCAGGGAAAAAAGAGAACTAATGGTTTCCTTGTTTCATGCAGTGAATGTTTTGCCTTTTGTTTCGGTCTCAGAAAATGTAATATTAATATTTAGATACTATTACTGTATATCGATTATGGGCTTCCAGTGTTAAATAATTGTCGGTTATCGGCCAACATTTACATATCGGTGCATCCCTAATTTCAACAATTAGTTATTTCAATTCTGTTTTTATTTATTCTGAGTAATTTTAGCAGGTACGTCTGACTAAGTTGATACTTACAGTTGAAGTAAAAAGTTTACATCCCCCTTTGCAGAATCTGGAAAATGCTGAAAACTTGCCAACGTCATGGGTTCGATCCCAGGGGATTGCACATAGTCAGAAACTAAATGTATAATACAATGCAATGCAAGTTGGTTTGGATAAAAGCGTCTGCCAAATGCATAAATGTAATGTAATAAATGATGTTGAGATTCATCTGTTTAAATTGAGGACAATCAAGAGACTCATACACAACTATAACAATAGATAGAAACATTCAGTGATGCTCATGAAGGCAACACCATTCAGTTAAAATCAGGCTGGTGTGAACCTCTGAAAATGTTTTTTGGTGTACATTTTTATTGTTTTGTATTTTATATATTTTTTTCATTTAGTAGACTCTTTCAGAAACTATAAAAATACACATATGCTTATCAGGAAATGAAATATAAACCATATCACATTTTGTCTTTATAAACTGGAGGGCAGCATTTTCTTTGCCTGCTTTGAGAGAATACAATCTCTTTGGGGTGTTTCTGATAAGTCCGGGCTGTCAGTCACAAAGAAGTCAAATCAGGGTTTATCTGACATTGGCGATGGACCTCTGACCTCTGTGTGCTGGGGAACTGTGGGTGTGATTGATAACCCCATTACAGATTGAGAGAAACCTCTCACACAAAGGGTGGTTTGCCATGATGCACACGGACTGCTAACGTGGCCATTTAAACACACTGGTTAAATCAAAAATACTGACTCTGTTTTCTTTGTAATATCCCACATGTTTCTGTAGAACGTCCACACAGAAGAGAAAATTGCTCATTGGGTCTTTAAAAGGATAAAATGCCTCTTGAAGTCTTCAATTTAATTCTTTATGATCTTTATAGTGATGCCTAATAAATCCTTTGTTGTGCACTTTACATTAAAGCTGTCTGCACTTTAAAGATGACTTGGTAATGAGAACATGCGGATACTTTAGAATATACCAAGCTAATAAGATAATATACACCCATTTATCAGATATTTTTTCCAAAGCGACTGACAGGGACATTGATACTTACATCTAACTGCAGTATACAATGTGTGAATTTTAGAAGGGAAAAAGATTAAATAAATGTACGAAGCAGAATGAGATGTGCACATCAAACTAATAATGAAACTACAGATTTAACAAACATAAGTAAGCATTCAAATAAAAATGGTTTTGGAACGCTGGTGTAGGTGTGAGAATTCTGTGTCAGATAAATAAACAAGAAAACAGAAAATGCATCCACACAACCTACACACCAACTGGACAGTGAGAACATTATACAGTATATGGTGCGAACGTGACATGACTCTTTTATTTCAAACACTAAAACAAAGGATATCATATAGCAGGTGTCAGAAGAAAAATAACACTAAAACTTTTAAAAAGCAATGTGTAAAAAATACATACAGACAAATGATTTTTAGTATTATTATTACAAATTTAAGTGCTCATCTTCTATGCTACATTTATATCTGTTTTATACCATTTATTAATCTTAAGCATTAATATGCAACACTCTGACAATTTTGCATATAAATCGCCCCACACCATACATCACGTGGCTTGTTGAGGAATGTTATTACTTTTCAAACTATTCTGTAACATTCACCTACTTGGTAAAGAAATAATGCATGCACTTTCTACACAGTGTTGGGTCAAAAAGGGACAAACCCAACCATTGGGTTAATTTAACCCAGAAACTATTTTTGACCCAACACTAGGTTGAAAATAGCCCAGCATTTTGACAAAGAAGAATGGATCGTAGTAATAACTAGAGACCTGAATTTCATAGCCACGTGGGTTCTTTTAACTGTAACATTAATCCACAAGAACAACCAAGAAAACCACAGGAGCCATCCGAAAAACAACAACAACAACAAAAAACAGCACACCAGCAACAACCACCCACAGCACCAGATCATCATGTTGTAGGACCACGGAGATGATATAAAAGTCTAGCTTATTTGTTTTTCCAGCTGTATGTTTTTGAACCACGCAAGTACAGTAAAAAAATACTAGAAACAAGTGTTCCATCCACTAGACAGTGTTCACGTGTTTTCCAGAGAGCTCTGCCCACGAGCTGGTGAGTTGAATCAGTAAAAATGGGAGACAAAGCCCCGGTTTAACAGACAAGGTTTAAAACTAGTCCCAGACTAAAATTAATTTTGAGCTATCTTAACTGAAAATAACTTGCACGGACATATCTAAAAATATGTCAGTGCCATTGTTTTGTCTCAAGATGCACATCAGTAATGGTTTCTTATAAGGCATTTTAACAAAAGCCTAAATTAACTAAGGCATAGCCCTGGTTTAGGCTAAGCCTTGTCTATGAAACCGTGCCAAAGTGACTTTCAAATACATAATCCACATGAACGAGCTGGAACCACTAGCATTTAACACAGCTGTGTCGATGACGCCCCCTGGTGGTCACATAACAGCAGTGTGGATTTTAAAATAACATAAATATTAAATTTAATATCAAATTGAGTTTGAAATAGGTTTAATGTTTAGTTTACTAGTGAAATATTTACTGAAATACCATATTTCAAATGAAGTACATCATCTCTGATATTTCACAAAAAGTGTTGAGTGTTTTGTTAACTACATCCAAAAATAAGGCTTTATATTTATCCAAGTGTTTAAACTGTCTCCTGACTTATATCGTGAAATTTAAGCCGGCTGGCTTTAATTCAGACTTGAAAGGTTACCTGTCACAAGTGTTCAACCGTTGCTGATACATGACACTACAGACTTACAAAAGACCTGCAGACACCGACCAACTGATCAGAATGATTCTGACCATTCTTATTTCTCTGAAAATCATATAGCATTTATTTACCCTCAAACACTGGCACACATCTGGTGTGGGACTTAAGACATAATTCATGACTCTGGGGAGCCCTACACTTTCCCAGTAACCGATGGCACGACTAATGTAATTAAAGAGAGATTATAATGGCTGCCAGGACCTCCAGATGGCACCGCTCAAACTGGTTGTAGATCAGTGGGCACAGCTGACAGGTTATTTATACCATTCTGCTAACAAATAACCCACATGGAGTACAGGCTCAGAGTAGAATGGGTTTGTATGTACGATGCGAAACATTTGAATATCTACTGTATATTACATGTCTACAATATGCAAACAATATGAGTTCAGTTATAAATGTTCAATAATGCGCTTTTATGTAAAATAAACAGTATTGTCAAAGACAAGCTGTGCGCCTAAAAATATGCAAACACACAAAAAGTTGTGGCTAAAGTGTCAAAAATAATTTCCGTCAAAAATGCAAAATTCAAGACTTGAAAGGGTTTCTAAGGGTAAATCACCACTGACATAGAAGTTTACATGAAAAAGGACACTTGGTTTGAAGGGTCAACTCATGCAACACTTGTTAAGTACTGGGATCTATTTACCAGGTAATCCTTATTAACATTAACCTGTTCATTTGCTCACCACAATCTCATTAGTTCTGTCTTCTCTGTTTAAATTCCACAAAGCAAAACACACTCTGCGCCAATGCGATGCCATCTTAAAGTGATAGTTCACCAAAAAAATGTAATTCTGTCATCATTTACTCACCCTCATGTAATTTCATACCTGTATAAATGACTTCGTTTTGATGAACACAGAGAAAGATATGTTTGGAAGAATGTTAGCCATATTCAGTTCTGGAACCTCATTGACTACCATAGTAGGAAAAGTTAAATGGTTGTCAAAGGAGCTCCAGAACGGTTTGTTTTTCTAAATGCTTCATAATATCTAATTTTGTGTTGAACAAAACAAAACAAAAAAACGTATACAAGTTTGAAACAACCTGAGGGTGAATAAATGATGAAAGAATTTTAATTTTTGGGTGGACTATCCCTTTAAAACCACCCTTCACTATGGTGTTATGGTGATGCCTCCAATTATCACAATAACCTTTTGAAATTAAAAGCAATGTTTAACTTTTTTAAACATCATTGTGGAACAATAAACCAATTACAAACAATACACCAAATTAAAGGTTTAAAACAGGAGATGTTTTGTCTTAATACTGCACGTGGCACACAGAAAACCATTAAATTCTACTGGAATAGGACCTAAAACACAAAAGGACTTTGTGTTGGTTTTGTGGTAAACAGTTGATGGTTCATAATGGTATTTTTAATAAAACCAATTACAATTTCGAGTTTTTTTCTGAAGCAGACACATACACACGAACAAACACACCCTACCCCTCTTTTCTTCGTCTCTTCACTCAGTCTCTGTGACTGGTTGGAAATGGCAGCTTCTCGGGACCCCTAAACCACTTTGGCAAAAACTAAGAAATGCGCCGCTTAAAATGGACTACATCTATTAAGGGAAGACTATCAACAGTCCAGCCGTGAGCCATATCGACAGACAGAAGAGGAATTAACACCGTTATTTCTGTACACAGCGTCTGTCCGTGTGAAGTGTGTTTATTTACCGCACTGGGGTAAGAGACGTCCATTAGCATTAGCTCCGTTAGCTCTTCTGCAACCCCGCCGCTGTCTCGCTCTCTCCTGCCGGGCTTTTCGCTCTCATTCCGCCGCATTCCCTCCCCTCAATCCCTGTCTGCCGCTGCGGGTCATGAAAAGCTGCTTTTGTCCGAAAAGGAAGGACGCATTGCCGCATTTAACAGTTAAGTAGATGTGCGATTTAACGGTCGCGTTGTTTTGGGGGAAAATATTTCATTGGATTTTAAAGAAATTGTGAAGCCTGATAGCATGCTAGGTTAACGTTACGTTACGCTAGGCTGGCTAATCAGTGAATCTCTATGGAGTCTCCTAGCAACCAGCTGGCTAATGTCAATGCTAACAAAATTGTCCGACGGTGTGTATGATAAACATTAATACATATGCACATTTGCAAGATTCTGGCGTACATTTTAAACCAAGTCAAATGTTATGAATTAAGTAAGTGGGTGAATAGTTTCAACGGCTTTGTGAATCGCAGAGTGGAAATTGGCGCAGCAGTCGATTTTTAACGTTTGTATAAGTCTTAATAATCATATCTTTGACGTTTTTGTCATCTTCATTACTTAGAGCAGTGCTTATCTATGTGTCGAGATGTTGAATTTTGATACGATCAAATGACACGTAAGTTTTCTTTGTATGTGATTCAGGTGTCGATGTAAACACAGTAATAACACAACGGATAGACGTTGTTTTAATTTCTTTTCTCTAGCCTTACTTTTCATTAAATTCACAGAAAGATAGTGATCTGATCTTTGAGAAAGCTGGAATTGAATTCGCTGATTTGTTTAGCACTAATATTCATAATAAATGTAATAAACTGGACTCATAGTGTGTCGTTTTTTTCATGTAATGTGAGTAATATGGGTTTGAATGGTCCATTATGGTGGTCAGTGCTGAATGCTGCCTGTGTTTGTGATGGGTTTAATGCATGCATTCATTGTAAAATGATAGTTTGTTTTTCACTTGACTGGTTATTTATGGATTCATCTACAAATTCGTCATTACTAAACATTTGTAGTAGGTATTTGTATAGTGGATCTGAATGCATCCTATGGGAAATGGATGTATTGTCATAGCCCAGGTGGAATGCTTATTCTATGACCTTCAGTTTGTTCCCACTTAAACTTGGATTTGAGATAGGATTTTCTGGATTGAAATGTGTTTCTTCAGATTTTGCAATCTGTATCTGATGGATCTACATTAGTTGCTTTAGTAATGATATAAGCATCAACATTATTCCTGAGAGACTGTCTCTTATACAGCATCTGAGAGCGGCAGTCATTATGGACAACTGTATATTTTGGCTTTCGTGATGTTTGTTATGGTTGGAGACAAAGTGATATGGTATTTTGAATACGAGATGTTTCAGAATCTTTCCCATGAAAGATTTCAAAGGAGCACGCACTAATGAATTACACACAATAGGACCAGAAAGTTGTATTACAGAAAGTAAATCCAGTCAGATCTTGTGTTGAATGTGGAGTGGTGTTGCTTACTGACAGCATTTGCTTTTGTCACCTGAGCAAACAAACATGTTTTCTTAGAGAGGTGGCGTAGTGTTGAACAAGCTTACGAACAAATGGTCTTCATCATGGTTCCAGATGTTTCTTTCACCAGTGAGTTGACAATACCCGCAGCGTCTGCCATCCGAAGCCTTTCTGTCACACGTGCGTTGTGTAATGAGATCTGTCCTGGATTTTTGAGGGACATCTCACAGCTTGTCCTGCTTATGTTTCGGACTGTTGCTTTTGTCCTTTATGGTAGTTGGTTTGATGTAACTATTTTTTATTGGGGTATGCGTTTGGCTAAATTACCCGATTTTACTTTTAGCAAGATTCCTCTCCCGTCAACAAATGCTGTCTATTCCTGTTTGGGTTTCTCACTGTCGACTCCAGGGACTAATACTATCATGTCACACCTTTTTTAAAACACTCTCTCTTGCCTCCGGAGAAGTTCTCACATGCTCGCACAGTTTGATCTCATGTGGTCTCCCTCCCTCTCACCCCCCCGTCTGCTGTTTGCTTCTCTGCAGGCTGCTTCCATGCCTTCCACACATTTGACAGCGTCTTTTTAAGCGCTGAAACTGGCTCTGGTTTCCAAGGTTCCTCCTAAGCTTCTTCCTCCATGCAAACACTGCTTTCATTTGTATGCAACTACATTAGTCCTTGTATGCACAGAAATAAAAAAGACGGCTCTAAGCACTCAGTACAAATGAGGCGATACCAAGATAGCTTCACAAATTCATGCTTATCACACCCATGCCGAGCAATTTTCCCCTGAACTCTGTTTAATCTGCTGATCTGTGGTTGTCGTGCAACTTCTTTGTTTTGCCACACATGATCGTTTGTGAGCGTGCACGTTCTTGTTCGGTATCATTTCGAAAGCGTGTTTATCAACATTAATAAGGTTTTTCTTTATTTTAGGATCCTGTAAATTATGTTTTGGCATCAAGATTTTCAAGACTAATAAAAAAGCCTATGGTCAATTGTTGTTCAGAAACCCGTATGACTTTCATCTGTGGAGCAAACCATTCATGTCATTGTTAAAAAAAAATTCTCTCATATCAGATTTCTGATGTCTGGTGTTTGCATATGTTGTTTATTTTTGAGCATTGTTATCGGTCGTGAGGACTATGGTAATGGACTAATTTTACATCAAACCCGGTTGTAACCATGTTTACGTGCCAAATTTTAAGATAACTTATTTACATTTATTATTTACAAATGCAAAAGAAATTTGAGAGTGTTATGACAGAGCGGGTTATCAAACTCAAAAGATTCAAACCAGCTCTACAGGGTTCAGAAGACTAGAAATATTGCACAGAGAGAGAATGTGTATACATATTTTTACAGCTCAGCATTGTTCGTTCTGATTTAATACAATTTGATTGATACGTTTTGATCGCCATTCGTGTTCCACAAAGGAAGAAGTCCTACGGGTTTGAAATAATGTGAGTAAATGTCAATTTCGTCTAGACTGTTTCTTGAGCCCCAAATCTTTAGAGCTTCGTCTCTGGACTCTTCTTCTGTTCTTTAGCACAATTCTTTCTGTTCAAACTTGGCTTCATTTGTGTCTTCGTCTTGATATTTTGGCAGTGACGTGTTTTATTCTGTTCTGTGTTTTCTCACAAAGATGTGTTTAAATGTTGGCTTGTGTAAATGTGACTAGTGCACAGATGCTTGCTTTCAAATAGCTAATGCACATAGAGACCATATTCGGCATTGTTTTATATTCTCAGAAATCAAAGCATCTTATTAATGCTTTAAATTTCAACAGTTTATTTAATTAAAGAACATTTCAAAGAAAAAAATTTTTTGCAAAGTAACCATCTGTTATATTTTCATTAATGTATCTAAAATGACAGTAATAATACAATGCTTTTCTTCAATCATACAAACCAAACACTGCAGTCTCTTTGCAGGTTTTATGGTCTAGATTCTTGCAGGTTTTTGCAGGTTAGCAAGTAAAGATTGTAATCCTCTTGTCTTCTCAGAATTCCTCCATGATGCCTGAAGTACGAGACCTTTCAGATGCCCTCCCAGAGATGCCAATGGACCCCATTACTGGAGTTGGGGTTGTGGCTTCAAGAAACAGAGCTCCTACCAGCTATGACGTGGTAAGAGATGGACCTCATGCTCTTATACAGATGGGCAAATCCAGTGTTACCAATATATTAACCCATCTTGTATATATTTTAGTAAACCCTTGTCGATAGACATCAGAAAAAAAAATCTGTTTTAAAAAAGGCAAATGAACATGCATTATGGATGTGACAAAAAAAGGACACGGTTTTTGTGAGACGACACATTTTGTAGGATATCTGTGAATTAAAATGCGCAAACCTGAAGTAATTATACCCAACAAATGAAGAAGGGATGCCTTTTTATAGAACAATAGAACAATTTTTATAGAAAGTTTGTTTATTTAAATTTTCATGTGCCCATTTATGAGGAATATGTGCCGTTATGGATTTGACAATCCTTAAAATTACATGTAAACTGTCTTCTAAGATAAAACCTCGAGTGAAGCCATCAGCTTGTGTTACTTGAGTTTTTAAAATTGAGTTTTCAGCCGGGTTGCTGGCCAAGAATAAAACTACCTAATGTGACATCACGCACAATGCATTATGGGGTGTATTGTGTTCCCACTTTAAAAACGTTAGGTGCTTGTCTCATGTGTTATTGTTGATCTAACATGAAGGGTCTTGTGTAATAGTTGATATATGTAATGGAAGTGGTGTGCGGATGTTCTCTAGACTTACAGACTGTAGCGTTCACGCCCTCAGTTTTAGAGAATCCCTGACGGAGTTGCCACAGTTCAGAGATAGAAATACGATCTGTGTGTTTTGGAGCTAATTCCCACCACCTGACTTTGAAATGCTCGCAGCTATTTGAGCATCAACACAATGAATCCAGCGGGGACCGAGGAGAGGTCTTTCTTTAAGAAATGGTTTAGGCAAACTCTTATGCTCGGGTGTATTTCTCAAGTTTTTACGTAAGCTTTCCCCTGGGATGTTGACCAGCTGTTTTTCACATTTGGATGATCTGTTTCTTTACATTACATTTCTTTTTTTCATAAATGGCTTTGAAAAATGTACTTTGGCAACAGAAGCCACAGTGGGATTGTTGCTTCTTTTGGCTGCCCCAGTCACGGTTGTCACCCCAGTACACAATTGAACAATACGTCCTGTGTGAATTGCTAGCATGTGTGAAAGCTGGGTCTGTTTAAAGCAGAATCGTTGTAGTCTACACGCAAACGGAGTATGAATCAGACCCGGAGAGAAAGAGAGAGAGAGATCTGTTGTTTCCAGTGCTGACAGCGAGACACTTGTGTCGTTGTGTCTGTTAAGCATCAAACTGCAGATGTCTGAGGATGACCCCTGGAGACCCCAAAGCTCTTTATTGGAATTATATGCCTTGTTATCAGACATCCAAAATCTGTGGTGTAGACTGCTTCACTGATGAAGACTTCATTTTTCTATGCAAACCTGGAATTCAGCATTATACTGGTTCTCTTGACAAAAAAACAACATGATGTTTTCAGCAGGATTAGCCCAAAAAATAGACTATGTGACAGTTTATGATACATTTATGTTTTGTCTTTCAAGATAATCTTCATGAATTTTGAAGCTTTAATACAACCACCAGAAAAAAGTTATCCTCAGACTGTAAACAAACTACACCACGGTTGCTCAACATGCATCAACCTTCCATCAACTCTTTATTAACTCATTATGAAAAATATTTCCCTGGCTCATAAAGTGGATTTTTTTTGCCATTTTGCCATTATTTGTGAGATTTTTATGCGCAATAACGTATAATGTTTGTAGTCCCATGTTAGCACCGTTTTCCAAGACATGTAAAAGCTTGAAAAGATCACAAGTGAGATTTCTGGTGTGTCGTAGAACAAAACTTGAAAATATCTTGAGCTTGTGTTAACCGGCGCAGTGCTCGTGCAGGGGTGCAGTGATCTGCTCTTGCATATAAAAAAGCTCATTCTCACGTATTTCAGAAGTCAGGTCGCTATGTAAAGCTGTTAATAGTTTTAATAAAGTTTAACTTTAGGCGAGCCAAGGCGAAACTTGCGTTGAAACGTGCGATAATGCTCGCCACGATAGCGCTTTTAACGTGACGCGCTGCTACCTGGAGACGCGTGCGGAGCGACCAGAGACTTGCTGTGCTAAGACAAGCGTGAGAATAAACAAACCTGACAGAGAGTCGCAACACACTAAAAGTGCTCATCTAATAGAGAGTGAAGAGCGATGAAGACCTACAGTACAGACCCCATGAACACCAGTTTATAACACCAGTCCTATATTGT
Source organism: Triplophysa siluroides (assembly GCA_006030095.1). Taxonomy (NCBI): domain Eukaryota; kingdom Metazoa; phylum Chordata; class Actinopteri; order Cypriniformes; family Nemacheilidae; genus Triplophysa; species Triplophysa siluroides. Next base: position 4,531,742 of record VCII01000101.1, on the reverse strand, counting down.
ACTTTCATTGTTTGTGCATATATTCATACTTCATTGTTATACATGTTACCTACTGTATACATATGATATAGCCAGAAGATTAATATAAATAAATAATAAATCTGATTATCAGAACTTAAGTTGATATCTTTAGTACATTTTCATAACTTGCCTACATTTGAACTATGATGAACATAGTTGATGAAAATAAATTAAATCAATCTACGAAAAATTAGGTATAAGATATAGAATTAAAATAGGAGATTGTTACCGTGAAATATATTGTATACATGAAATAAAACTATTCATTCCGTCATTCCACCCACCCCTACTTTTAATAATGCACCCTTATTCCTAAGTTGCTTTGGAAAGAAAGCATCTGCTCGCTAAATGTAGAAATGTACTCATCATTGGATTGTTTGGATGTGTTTGTACAATGTGTTTCAAGATATTGATTCTGGTTGATTTTTCGGGTTTTTCTCCGTCCCACCCCCAACTGCATAACAACCCAAAAACACTGGGATCACCTAAGCAACCGCATAACAACGGCAGGCATCCACAGCACCATAACATGAAAACCACAGAGTTTGTACGGCGAGCATCATTCATGTTGAGAACAAAGCCGTCAGTATAATGTTTTTATCTAAAGCAACTCCACTTCAGTAGTTTTAAGTTAGCTGAAGTTACAGTAAGTGTCTTAATTTAGGGTTAAGCAATGTTTCATGTTTCAAGCTCATGAATCCCTGTTGGATGCCTTGTTTAAGTCAGCTAATAGTACATAATATGGCAAAGGCAACTGACACTCAGTGAGTGACAAAGCATAATACTGAAAATGGGAAATAGATGCCTTTTTAAGTCCTGGTCCCTTTGATGCACCTCTTATCCATTAGGTCTTGCGTGCAATGTTTCCTCTTTCTTTACCAATTTTGCCTGGTGTTGTGTGCACTGACCAGAAAGAAAAGCTAGGTGAGAACAGACTGGACTATAGGTGCCGAATCAGAGGACAAAGAGTTCAATAGGCTGTGTGTAGACATATACAATAGAGTCTGAATGTCTGTAAACATGTTTCTAAAAAGAAGTTGGTATAAAAATAATTTGAATTGCATTGACTTGTGTTATTATCATAACTATTTGAGTTGAAAAATGAAATACGTATGTTTGAGTTTTCTTAGTATTTGGTATAATTTAGTGAAAACATACCATTGGCTATTAGATGCAAAAATAAGAGACAATATGCAGTGCTAAACGTCAGTATTAATACTGACAGTAAATTTTATTCTAGTTAGGGGTGTAACAATACATTGATATGGATTGATGCGTACATTTGTAACGAAACGATACATCGATGCAACACGTAAAATCGATATGAGGTAACTTTAGTTTGACACTCTCTACATCCTCATTCCTTGTAAGGAATGAGGATGTAGAGAGTGTCAAACTAAAGTTGTTTAAATGTTTAAAATGTCTGTTTAAAATGAACGTCATATTCCCATCCCTGACTAGAGATTACGCCAGCCTCAGCTGAACATCCCGTAGGCAGTTCCATCCCCAACCAAAAGCAGACTACTGACTACTTGTCACATTAATGCTAAACTTGCAATGATTAGTATTAAATGCTAAACTTACATCACATGACAGCAGTTGCAAGATAAAGCTGCACTCAGTTACATTATGCCATGATTATTTTCCCTGCCAATAACATTCCTCTGTTGCCTGATATCGATTAAAAAAAATAAGACAAATTAGACTCAAACAGTTTCAACAAATAAAACTTCCTAAATCACAACTAATATACTCTCCCTATTCTTCATAAATATTTACTCAGTAACTTTTAATCAAAGTAACTGAGCGCTTAACCAAAAGCATGTGCGTACCCATTGTCAACAAAACGCAGACATCAGTTTCACTCACCGCATGCGGTTCATGTCCGGCATCTTTTAGAGCTGGGTTATATCCACAGTTTATATTACATTCATCACCCAAATTTAGTGGACAAACAAACACCTGAACTTTGCGAACATATGATCTCTCTCTCCTGCTTACAAGTGAAAGTGATGTCTGCGCATGGTCCTTCTCCTGCTCTCCTTGCTGCCGCGTGCTTTTGCGGGAGAATTGTCCAATAAGGGACTAAGAAAGAAATGTAAAGAAGCAGTTCCGAAAAAACTTTCCGAAACCTGTACGATCGCTGGGGGAGTGTATCGAGCACAGAAATACTAAATTAATAAGCCCAACTCGATTTTTGACAAGTTGCCCATGTTAAGCATGAGAAGACAGCATGTTTGATATTGTGAAGGAGTCCTAATGCATGAAACATCGTTGCAGGCCTACTTTAAACGTTTGTTTGTTTTATATTTTGGTTGCATTTGTGAAAAATTTAACTGCTTATGTAAAATATCAAAATATCGATAAATGAATCGAATTGAAAACGTATCTCACAAATTCCAGAGGTATCGGCAAATATCGTATCACTGGCGGAGAAAATTGATGTTGCATCGTATCTTGATGAACTGTCCCATTTACACCCCTACTACTAGTTATTAGATGATACCCTCCGGACCTACAGTATTTCTAATCTGTAATGTCAATATTAAGATTCAGAATTTCTTTATGGCCCCTTGAGGATATAATTGAAGTCTGTTATAAATGACTTGCCTTGATTACATTCATAACTGAATCACATCTGATGGTCATTAATGCGAGTAAGTGTTTTTTTAATGAATTATTCAGAGTTATTAAACAGCTCAAGAGTAACCGAAAGTAACTCTTGTCAAATGGAAAAATCTGGATAAGCAATGAAATCATTTTGTGTTTTTGTTTGGTTCTGGTAGGTTGCACAAACTACAGATGGGATTGATGCAGACTTGTGGAAAGATGGGCTGTTCAAATCCAAGGTGACCCGCTATCTGTGCTTCACCAGAGCCTTCTCCAAAGAGAACGTGAGTCATTTGTTTATTCTATATTATAAATACAATGTCTACCATTTATATTCTATATAACTTTAAAGGCAGAACAGAGGGAACAATGCTTTCACAACATAGAGTTTGTTCTATTTAGATAATGTAATGTGTTTGATGTAATGTGAAGCAAGATCTTCACTCTGTAATTTGAAGCAAGATCTTATCGTATTTGCTGTTTTAAACCATTTTCTTTGTTCATGAAAACAAAACCACTTCCAAAGCAGCAGTGATGTGTGCTGAAGATTTCTTCATGTTCTGTGATCTTATTAAACCTCGAGCAGAAAGAACTTTCACTTAATATTTGTAATATTATGAATTATGGTTAGCGGATTAACATTTTTGTGTGTAACTCCAATTTTGTGTGGTTCTCTAAACCTTAGCGTATTGCATGTGTTTTTACCAAAGCACATTTGATGAAACCCACAGGAAGTCCTGAACTTATTCTGTTGCAGAGGAAAACCACCACTTGCTTAATCTACATTTAGCATTTTTGTGTCCCTGCCACTTATAATGTTTTTTGAATTTAACAAGACCTTAAAGTCCCCCAGAACCGGAAGTTGCAATCGTGTTAAATTCTGTATTACCATTCCGTATGAGCAAAAATTGTGGGGGTGGCTTGTTTTTTCACTCCGATTTGATTGGATGTATAAAAACAGCCATTGCATTTTGAAAGGGCATTGGGAGCAGACTGACAGTTGAAGGGGAGGAGTTAACAGATGCCCCTCCCAAGCCATCATTAAAGATGAAAAGTAACTAAAAGGGCGGAAGTGTATTTTCAGTTTTTAACTGAAGATTATGAGAGCACATTCATTTTAAAAAGAGAATGACCCACATTTGTAAGCTATTTGCAATAAATGCTGCAATATTTTATGAAATATAGGTATTGTTTTTTTTTTCATTTCACTGGGACTTTAAGTTGAATAAAATATAGTTTCTGTCTGTTGAAGCAGGTTCATGAAGATGTAAATTTTTCTGTGACAACCACATATAACACAAATACAAAAAAGAGCTACAGTAGCAAAAACAAGACATCAAACAATGATCAGTGGGAAGGTGAAAACTGCTGTTTGTATGGACCGAAAACATTATAAAAGTGTGTAATATGGTCTCTAATACAAACCGTATCTTGTAATAACGTCTGTATTTTACTGTTATTACTTTGAAATTTTATGCTTTACGACAAAAGGGTTTCAGGTTTTAAGAGTGTTTGATGTCTGTTCACTTTTTCCAGCCAGTAATTCTCCTGTATATCTCTCCAGAGTCATTTAGGAAACGTGCTTGTAGACATGAAGCTCATCGACATCAAGGACACGCTGCCTGTGGGATTTATTCCTATTCAGGAAACAGTGGACACACGTAAGTGCCTGTTTCTCCTTTCAACTGTTTGCTTTAAACTACATTTTCCTGCTGTACAGTAACGAATTAATTCTCTTTTGACATTAACAAGATTTTATTTAATCCATTAGCAAGATGTCATGGAGTAAAATTGAATATAAATCCTAGAAATGGTTCTCATCCCATATGTATATGACTTCAGCTGGATAAAAAACAATTTCATTGGTTTCCGAAGACAAAACTTCACATTATAATATAGATTTCTAACATTTGAAGTTAACAACATGGTGCTATTTTGTTCAGTATTTCATCATGTGACTCATGTAATTTCGCACCACGATTTAGAGTTTGTACACTCCTTGAAAACTGTATGTGGCACTCGATATGAAACAGTTATCAGTGCATAAATAAACCAAAGAAGCGTTCTCACTCTGCTTTCAGACATGCAGTCTGATGTCTGGCATGAATGAAATGGCCTTTCTTGTGGATCTGCACTACCGGTCAAAAGTTTTGGGACACTTGTGAAATGTTTATCGTTATTTAAAGAAAACCTGTCTGAAATTGGTTTGATAGACAAAAATATAATTTGCAAAATTAACATTTTATATAATAAAAAATGGCATGACGATTTACACTATCAGTGACACTTGCAGAAATGCATACTTGCACTGCATCGTAAAAAACTTCCCAACACATTTTGGAGGATACACAAAGGAAAGCAAAATAGTGTTTGCGGCGCTTGACCCATTTGCCTTTATGTGCTTTGATGAAAATTACACCATGATTTAAAGTTTGTACACTCAAGGTGCTTCAAAAGGTTCTTGGATGCCATAGAAGAACCTTTTGGTTCCATAAAGAACCTTTAACATCTGAGATTATAAAAAAGTAAGAAAGAGATGATTCTTTAGAGAACCTTTGGCTGAATGGTTCTTTGTGGAACCAAAAATGGTTCTTCTATGGCATCGTTGTGAAGAACATCTTAAGCACCTTTATTTTTAAGAGTGTATGTGGTCACTCAGTTTAACAGTTATCAGAGCATAAATAAAATAAAGTAGCATTCTCGCTCTGCTTTCAGACATGCAGTCTGATGTCTGGCATGAATGAAATGGCCTTCCTTGTGGATTTAGTTTCATTCTGGTCATAAATAATGAATTGATTGTGTGAAAAGATCCTCTTTCATATTGTCAACACTCGCCCTGATCTCTTGGTGTTTTCTCCCTTTCACTTTCTTCATCTGCTGCTGTTGTGTGTCTCCAGAGGAGCCAGCGTTTAGGAAGAGGAGGTTATGTATTAAATTCATCCCACGAGATTCCACTGAAGCGGCCATCTGTGACATCCGAATCTTAGGACGATCCAAACAGGCACCTCCACAGTATACGTTCATCGGGTCAGTAACTCATCCTACAGGTCATGTGACCTAGATAGTCTTCTTGATCTTCAAAAGACAGTAACTTTTTATTCAGTTGGAACATTAGTCATGTTAAACTTTGTAGAACATGTGTATTGATATTGTTGGCAATAAATGATTTAAAACTATTTGGAATAGCAATAGCTGTTTGGGGCTCTGGGTTGCTCATCGGGTGCGAGCGACTCTGCTTTAGTTTGATTTTAATCATGTATTTCCACAGAGAGCTGAACAATATGGGCATCTGGTATCGCATGGGAAAGGTGCCACGGACCCAAGAATCTTCACCTGTCCAGAACAACAGCTCCACCGCCAATACCAACAACATCCAGACTGTCACAAATAACTCCAACTCCACTCCAGCCCCCGTTCTGCCCAAGTATGTGTGTGTGAGGTCTAAAGAAATCTGTAATTGAGCCGTAAGGAAGTTTGGAATGAATGTGTCACCGCAGCTGCCAAATAGAAAGAGACAGAATGAGAGAAACCGAGAGCAGGAAGAGAAACGAGGAAGTGATCTTACATTTAATCCCACGTGGTCGTGTGGTTTTGTTGTGAATAATGAAGGTTTTTATTTTGAGGGAGAGAACTTTTTGCTAACAGTGTTAGTTTTTGATGTATAATAGATACAGTATTCTCAGTTTTTTTGTATGTTTGTGGATTGGGTTTTTTCAAGCTCTCTGTTTACTGGCTTGTTTTATGTTTCAGTGTTTTGAGTCCTTGGGGTCTCAGTCATAGGAAGTTTTCAGATTTCCAGCTGTTTCCTTTTCACGGTTTCCTCCCACTTGCCGTCTGCCTGCTCTTGATACACATGTTATATCATCTCTTTTTATAGATGGTTTTAGCGGCAGCAACATAAACAAACATTGGACCTCATTCATGAAACACGAGCAGAACGATTTTTTGTGTAAATCGTTCGTAAAGTCGTTTTGACGTAAATGTTCGGAGTTTCAAAATGTTAGTTGGTACGAAAGAAATTTACACCTGCTCCTTACTATGTGTAAATGGTGCGTTAAATATTCAAACGTTCTGTAATTCTTTTAGACAAACTGATGACACTGCATTTTGATGCACTGTGTGTCACAATGATATTTCACGTGTTCTTTTGCCCTGTCTTTTATAATTTTTTTACTCTTTAACTTTGGGTAAAACGCAGAGCTCGTCACTGTCCTTTTTTGCTCAGCCGTCCAATCACAAACACTACATTGAGTGTACAACAATGGAGAAGTTAATATCGCTGGTTACTTTTTTATAATCTATTCAGTAATATTCTTTAAAATAAGACACTAGTAACATGTAACTGACCTTGACACAGCAGAACATTTATCTCTGTGAGGAAGTGTTTGACCTCTATCCCATGTCTGCAGTTTTTCTGCTATGCAACGATTACAAGCATTGCATAATTGAAAACCGATATAAAACTAAAGAATTGAAGAAAGAGATGTTTCCATCAGTAGAAACAACTTGATTCATTTCAAAGTCAAATGTCTTAACATGCAAATCACAAGAGGCCTAAAAATAATGATGATTTACAGACAATAATCCGACACGTCATGTAGGCTGTTCAGTCTTCATTAAAGCTGCCAGATGAGGAAAATACTGACTGTGATGATTGATATTGTTTGAAAGTTTTTGCAAACATAAGCAAGGAGAAGGAAAGCGTCGCAGACAGATTTGGTTTGGCAATAACTGAAATGTGTTTCTTTACAGGCACATATCCATGACCCTGCCAGCATGTTTCAGGAAAAGCACAACCAGACCAGACTTTGAACACCAGAACCTCTATGCCATCTCTGGTACTAAACACAAGACACACATGATCACCTTTAGTTCACTTTCTGATCATTTTCAGTATTTTATCAATAACTTCATTTACAGGAAATGTCTATTGATAAAGAGAATAAAAACAGATTTACACATTGTTTATAGAGAGATTTCAGTCTTGATGAGGATTGCAACCTTATCAAATAAATGCAGTGTGTGATTCAGACCTTGCATTTATTAAAACCTTATTTTGCACCAATGACCCTCCGACTACATTATTATTACACAACTACTGAAATGGATCATGTCCATGTACTTTTTTAGTTGAAAATAATGCCTGGAACCAGTTACACTCTAAAGGTTCTTAGATGACATAGAAGAACCTTTTGGTTCCATAAAGAACCTTAAAAATCTGAAGAACCTTTCTGTTTCACAAAAGTTTCTTTGTGGTGAAAAAAGGTAGATTATTAAAAGGTAAGAAATAGATGGTTCTTTAAAGAACCTTCTTTTGCTTTGGCATCGCTGTGAAGAACCTTTTAAAGTCCCCATGAACCGGAAGTTGCGATCGTTTTTACTTTTATTTCCTAGTGAAATGGAATTTTGAATGAGAAAAATAGTGGGTGTGGCTTTCGTCTTTCTCTGCGATTTGATTGGAAGTATAAAACAGCCGTTGCATTTTGAAATGGAACTGGCAGTAGACTGAAGAGGAGTTGAGGAGGAGGAGTTAATGGATGCTCCGCCCAAGCCGTATAACATGGTTATTTAAGATGAATAGTCATTACAGGTCGGAAGTGCTTTTTTAGATTTTAAATAAAGATTATGAAGGCAAACCATTTTTAAAAAGAGAACGACTCACATTGATAAACTATTTACAATAAACGCTGCAATAATTCATGAAAAAATAGGTATTGTAATTTTTTATTTCACTGGGACTTTAAGCACTTTTGTTTTTAAGAGTGTAGTTGTACATTTACCCATCATTATGCTAAAATGATCTGCTGTGATTTTCCAATCAGGATCTAGTATTCCAGAGTACCTGATGTTATCAGACTCATTAGGTCACACATGTGCATCACAAGGTCGATTGCGCGGGAGACGGCACGCGGGTTAACCGTGCACGCTGTAATCGTCCCCTCTGAAATCCCATCAGCATGTCTGTGATGGCCGGAGGAATCATGACTCGTAATAAACTCTCATCACGATCCAAATCTGCCAAATTCTTCTTTATGTAGTATGATTTTCATGTCACGCGCTTGAAAAAGAATTGCAATGTCGCCATGAGTAACGGTGAAACGTAAGTTATCGTGTGCTTTCTTTTTACAGCTATGGACGGAGTGCCTTTCATGATCTCCGAGAAGTTTGCGTGTGCCTCCAGCGACGTGAGTCTTTTTACAACTAATCAGAAATCAACTTGAGCTCTATAGGTTGTATTCAACCAAGCATGGCAACAAGTGTATAGATATGATGTCTTTAAATATGTGTGTCTCCGTGTTATGTGTAGCTGGAGCAGGTGGATCTAATGGGCATCAGGATCAAGACATTAGCAGAGATTGAGAAAGAGGTGAGAGTCTGCCAACTGAAAAACAATAGTGTCATTATAGCAGGAAATAGTAAAACATGTAAGATCATTCAAATGATTTTACTATGGTTAAGTTATTGTTAAAGTTAACTATGATTTAACAGAGAACTGTTTAGATTTGCATTTTGCCACTAGAGGTCAGTGTTAGCTAAGAAATGCACTCGCAGAAGGTCTGTTAAATTTTATCTGTCTGTCTCTTTCTGTGTGTCAGTATGAATACAGTTTCAGAACGGAGCACAGTGCCGCGGCCCGTCTGCCCCCCAGTCCCACCAGAACGTCGCTGGGATCTGAAGCCTAACGCTTGAGGAAGAAGCAGGAGAAGATACTGACTTCTGAAGTTCTGAGATGAGCAGTCTTCTCAAAACATAAAACTAATTTGAAACTTTTTTCTTTGAAAAACAAACTGAAATCATTTCCTGTGGTCAAGTTTAGTCTCTCTTGAGTTAATGCTGCTTTATCATAAAGAGCTTTGAAGATGATGAGGCGCTCCGTCACTGCAGCCGTCCGATCAAAACCACTACAGTCGTATTTGGATGACTGGGACTGAATGGAATGCTTGTGGAAACTCTATAACGTGTATCTTTGACATGCAAGTGTTTGAATGGGTTTAACCTGACCTCCGGACTGAGATGCTGATACAATAGTGACCTTCTGAAGAGATGAATTTGGAGGATTTCCGAGTTGACCGAGCGTGCATGGAATCAGAAGATTTCGTGTATATTTTGTGTCGTTGTCTCTCTTTGTTCGTTTGCTCGCTTGAGGTTTTCTTGAGATCGCAGCGACTGCATGACACAAGTTTTTTGTTTGTTTCTGGGGTTCGGATATGAAGCCCAGTTCCCTGCACTGTTACAGGACTTTTGAAGCATTTCAATGTTTTTGTGTTCGTCTTAAAAAAGAATTTCGAACAAAACACTCCGACTTTAAACAAAGCCTTGTACATAGACAAGCGATGAATCAGGAATGCAATGTTTTTAGACCGTCTGTTACTTTTTTCTCTTTTTGTCTTTGTAACGTCTGGATAGATTTTCTTTCTTGTCGTCCCTGACATTTTATATTTGACTAATTTTCATCCTTCTGTAAATGTTAAATGGTGCTCAAGCAGGTGGATATTGTTTGTATCTGTACATTTCACGCTTTTAAGTTCAGCTTCTTAATGTGAATAAATGCGGAGTCATTTTTATCCCAAAATCACTTAAAATTTCAAGCTTTTGCATTAAGGAAACCATACAATTATGATGTCATTTTTAGCACATTTTCATGGTAATATGAAAATTCTCATTAATGCAGTATTTAAAATGCCCCAAATCAGTAAATGTATTATTTACAAAAAAGGTTTGTTCTAATATGTTTTGGGCATTTTAGCAACAAATCATAGTGTGCTAAGAATGTCCTTTTTACATTATGCAAAATTGAATAGCAAATTTCTTGCTTTTGATTTTGGGATAAAGTATAATCCAGACATGTTCTTTGCCTTTTTTTCAAGATTGACCTGAAAATTGGCCACATTTTAGTTCCCTCGGTTTCTTTCCTCCACATTTGTCCAAGAAGCAGTTGATGTAGTTCTGCTCTCACTGCTGTGTTCTTGTGATGGTGGAAGTTCAGTGTAATTTTTTTTATCTCAGGTGAGAGTGTTTATATAATTAAAGACGTCAATCCTTTTCACTGTGAGACTAACACACTTCCATGGGTTAGAGGTTTATCATGAGTCAACTGCCCAAGAGTCTAACCACTAAGCTTTTCCTTTGACAGTGGTGATAGGTTGGCCAATTGTACCTTATGTGCTATTCGTGTGTGTTTCAATATGGTTTTTTTTTCAGGATTCAGTCAAAATATTCTATGTTGAGTTTATTCCTGTTAAGTTTCATTTTGAATCCAGTAATGATTTAATATATCTGGAAACAGCCATAGGAGACCTTTAGATCTTAAACGCCATGAGGCAGAAACGAATACTAACATCTCATCTCCAATACGATTCATTCACGAAATACAGTTTACAAACAAATTAGAGAAACTGAACTGAAGTAATTATGTAGGCCACAGTTGTTTTAGTCATATTTCTTCATTTCAATTAAAGGCCCATTGATCATGCAGTGGTATATATGTCTTTAGCATAACATGGTTTATTTTGAAATGTAACTGTTTTTGTTGAATTATTTAATAATTTTATATAAAGACTAATTTAAATGTTTAGGGGTATAGCTAGTTTGTTGTCTCCCCATCCCTTTTGGTCACACGAACAAATAAAATCTGTTTAGTTATTGCACTGCGTAAATGAGTAAGCCCGTTTACCGTTTTCTAAACTGTTAAATGTATATCATCCAGTTAAAAATCGCTGTTTGACTTCTTCCGCTGTGTTTGTCATATGAACTGATTTTAATTTCATAAATGTGAATGCCAGTGTTAACTGCTGGTTTGATTTTTGTGCTTCATTATAAAGTTACTATAAACTTCATGCATTTCTGAACAACAGAGGAATGAGTTTGCAATCATTTTAATATCCGTAAATGAGAATTACAGTAAGCTTTAATTACAGTGATCTTTTATTCACAGTTCACTTACTTTATAGTTCAGCCAAAAAATGTTTTTATTATTTACTCACCTTCGTGATGTAAAATCTGTATGCCTTTCTTTTGCAGAACAAAATATTTTGGACCTCATTGGCTTCCATTTAAATCATAGAGGCATTTTTCTAAATATTATTCTTTTGTGTTTCACAGAAAGAGTTTTGGCTGAAAGTAAATGATGCTAGAAGTTTTGTGAAATTATCCGGTTAAGAATTATGTCTTTAATAATTTTTTGCAATGTTTGTCAAAGTAGAATGCCTTCTATTATGTTGCCCTAAAGTTTCTCAGTGTTCAATGTGGAGTGTGTCATTCATTTAGGTATATTACTGTATATAAAGAAGTGTTCCATTTAAAAATCCATAGCTAATCTTTAGCCAAATATTTTGTTTCGGTATTTTGGTGGATTGCTAATGAAACATCAGCGTATGTTCCGTATATGATGATATGGTGGCGTCTTACCCGACTCCCAGCTGTGATGGAACCATCACAAACACATTTACTGGATGTGTTTTGAGCTTATGACAAGTCACTTTATTTAGATGAACATGTGCCAAAAACCACAGAGATTCTTTCAAGATATCAGGCCACTGTTGATGCGGCTTTTAATGGCAGAAGAAAAGTTACACAAAAGCTTGTTTATAGACAACTCTTGCTGTTAAAAAATTCAATCATTTTCTCTTAATTCTGCTGTTTTCAACTTCAGGGTGCTTAGGTTATTGTGCATCATTGTTTGTGCCTTTCAGCAAGTGACTTAGGAACATATTGCTGAAATTATTATAGGGCTATTCTTGGAGTTTGACCGAAATCTTTTTGTCCTGTTAAATGCTTTATTATTTGCAGCATTGATTCCATAGAGTGTCATGCAATTCAAACGATAGGGATGATAATTGACCTGAAGTTGAGGTAATTGTTCTCTCTATATTTTCACATAATGTTCTTCTTTGCGTCATCTAGGAGGATTTTGTGTAGAAAACAATACATGACTTTAGCTGGGTTTTCACAGACTGGTCCCATTTTACCACACCACCATCTGATTGATTGTATACACAACGAGGAATATTATAAGTTAATAATAACAACTTTTGGGCCATTTCTCAGTACTCCGAGTAATATGAGCCTGATGTTTAATTTTTCCCCTTTGGAGCTTGACAGGTGTGTTTACTGTGATCTCTCCCGTCTCCTTTTTGTTCAGGTTTGAAAGGACGTGGGGGTGAGTAAATAATAAGACGTTTTTTGACAGGAGTTATTTTTGGATATAGAGAATGTGAAGCTGATGTCACGCCCTATGTTGCAGTGGCGCCGCCATCTTGGGAGGATATAACTCCACTGCTAATATTGTTTTGATATGTACCGTTACTTGTTTCGTTTGATATATGGAGAAATCGAAAGAATTTAACTACAGATTACACCAGCTCCATCTGAATATCCGTGCCATCCTCCTGCAAGAGCCTGCGGACTGAGTGAACATCCATGCTCAATCTCGTGCAATTCCATCACTACCCAAGAGCAAACTGACCATCCCAGCTCAGGCAATTCCATCCCCAACCAAGGGCAAAGACAGACTAATTGTCACATTAATGCTAAATTGACAATGATTAGTATTAAATGCTAAACTTACATCTCATGACAGCAGTTTGGACTAAGTTATAGCTGCACTCAGTTACATTATGCCATTATTATTTTCCCTGCCTATAACATTCCTCGGTTGCCTGATATGGATAGGACAAATTAGACCCAAACAGTTTCAACAAATGAAACTTTCTAAATCACAACTAATAAACTCTCCCTATTCTTCATAAACATTTACTGAGTAACTTTTAATCATAGTAACTGAGTGCAGCTGTGACATGTCAGAGGAGATCTGGCCCTCCCGGCTGAGACTGGTTTCTCCCGAGGTTTTTTTCTCCGTTTATTTATCATTCGAGTTTGGGTTCCTCGCCACAGGGCATTTTTGGCTGGCTTTCTCACCGGGAGACTGCATTTATTAGATATTATTTACTAGAATGATCTTGCTTGTTCTATAAACACCATGCACTGTGCTGTGTTTTACATTTTCAGTTTTTCTCTCGTGAAGCTGCTTTGGAACAATCCACGTTGTGAAAAGAGCTATATAAATAAAATTGAATTGAAAGAACCATGGGCTTTTCCTGAACGACTCTGCGTAATGCTATTGCAGTTTTTAACACAGCAAGACCGACCTACCATAGTTATATTTTACGGAGCCCGGCTAGTCACCCGTCGGAGAAAAAAAAACAAGACCCGCAAATCCGTGGCCACAGATTTGTAATTCGTTCCCACAGTTTACAAAACCGTGCTCTCGGATTGATAAACTGTACCCACGAGTTTCCAATCCGTACTCTCGGTTTTGTAAACCATCCCCTCAGTTTTTTAAATCTGTACCCTCAAATTCATAATCTGTGCGCACGCTCTTGCAATCCGTTCGCACAGTTTTGCAAACTGTATTTGCGGAATTGAAGCATCTGTCATAAGAACAGATCAAACTCCTGCAGAAAGATTAACGAATATTGTGTACTGTTTTATTTTAGATTATATTATAAATTGTTTACTTCACACACGCGTGCGTGGCGCACATAAAGCACGCGTTCATTGCCGCGTTTCACTGGCATAAAGTTGGTTTGACATGTAACGTTCGATATTCGTGAATTGAGGGACCGTCTCTAAATTTACATACACATTAAAATACATGTTTAAAACTTTAATAGCATTTACAGGGAATGATTTATAGCCACAAGACTAACCGTACAGTGTTCATGTGCGTGTGTCAGCTATAATGCACAGCTTTTATTGATATATATTAAAATAAACCGTCAAATCAAATGTAAATATGTTTTTAACTACTATATGGGATCATACACAATTATACCATTATTTAAAGCTCAATAGTATTTATTGGGAATGACTTATAGCCACAAGACTGTACAGTGTTCATGTTAGTGTCAGATATAATGCACACCTTTTAGATTATTGATATGTATTAAAATAAACCGTCCAATCACATGCAAACGTATAACTATTGTAGGGTCTCATTTAAGCAATAAGCCCGCGAAGCAGTTGGTCACAGTGCATTTTATAACAGCTGAGGGCGTTGTGGCACAACCCTGTAGCTGTTTTAAAATGCACTGTAACCCACTGCTTTGCGGGCCTTATTGCTTTTATAAAACGGTTATTCCATATGCTTGGCAAGGTTTCATCAAGAAAGTAAATAAAATGATCTTTAGGCTATTTGGTGCGGTCAGCCGTTATATATCGGGGTATATATATTATATAACGACTTAGAACTCCTCTCAGCCAATCAGAATCAAGGACCAGCACTGACCGTTTTATAAACACAAATATACCATTATTTAAAGCTCAATAGCAATGCGTATAGGAATGTGTGCATATGATTTGATGGTTTATTTTAATACTCAATCATCTAAAAGTTGTGCATAATAGCTGACACACACATGAACATGGTACAATTAGTTTTGTAGCTATAAATCATTCCCTTTAAATGCTTTTTAAGTTGGAAAAGGGTATTTTAGTGTGTATGTAACTTTAGAGATGGTCCCTAAATTCACGAATATCGAAGGTTTAATGTCAGGCCAACTTTATGCCGAAACGCGGCAATGAACCTGATGTATATGCACCACGCGCGTGTGTGTGTAAACACATTAAGACAATTTATAATATAATCTAAAATAAGACGGTATACAACATTCGTTAATGTTCCTGTAGGAGTTTGTTCGGTTGACAGAGATGGTTCAATTCCGCTCCAGTTTGCAAAACCGTGCGCTCGGATTGCGAAAGCGTGGGTACAGATTATGAATTTGTGGGTACAGATTTCAAAAACGGAGGGGACGGATTGTAAACTCGTGCGTACAGTTTATTAATCCGAGAGCACAGATTTGTAAACTGTGGGAACCGTTTAAGAATCTGTGCGTACGGATTTTTAAACCGAGGAAACGAATTACAAAACTGTGGCCACGGATTAGCACGTCTTGTTTTTTTTCTCCGACGGGTGACTAGCCGGGCTCCGTAATTTCCTAATCAAACGAACAAGAAAAACAAAACGCTGCATTGAGCACACTAGCAGCGATCCTCCCAAGATGGCGCAACATTCAACGCGGCGTGATGTCGATTGACAAGCTCTTTACCACGTGAGCACGCCGGAGCGCGCCACCGTGGGTGGCAAAATCCTCAGCAAAATGACTTTACAATATCAGGAAACGCAATTCCGCGCAAAATTTCAGTGTCCAGGAACACCTGATTCATTTGTAAGTCGTACTGGAGCCGTAAGGATCACTGGCGAGTCCAGCTGCTTGTAAATTCAGCAAATAATTGCGTTTTTTAGTCCCGGTTTCTTTGTTTCTCCTATTCCCCTCAGCCATTTTGCTGGGTGTTTTGCCACCCAGGGGAGCGTATCCCAGGGGGTGTCCCGACATGTTCACGTGGGGAAGGGACGTCGATGCATACCCTCTATAGCCTACAGGTAGATAAAGATGCAAAAAAAATATTCTTTGCAGCGAACAGCGATCCCCAAAGAACCTTCGGGAATCTTTATTCTTACGTGTGAGAATATAACACCGTAAGGTTTTGTTTGTTATTAATCATTAAATAACAACATTTTTACATTTACTAATAGCCTACAGGTAAAAATCATGTTGAAGCAGTCAGTTAACTTAATACACAAACAATTATAAACACTTACAATAATGTATAAATGCTGCCAAAATATATTATTTGTCGACATTGAGTTCATTAAAGCTTTGCATTGACTGATGTTTTGCCCCTTTAAAATGATGATGGATAAATGTCTTATTAAATCATACAAAGATATTTGTCACATACATTGTTACTTAAAGATATTTTCAATCAATCATAGATATTGTTACGTTTACATTTAGTCATTTCGCAGACGCTTTTATCCAAAGCGATTTACAGAGAGTTCAGGGAGCAATAAGCGATATGTTCGTTTGTCAAATCTGAGCACACCATAATACAATTTCTAATGAAACAGATATTTGGAGCCTTTTTAACAATTATTATTAATGTAAATGATACTGCTTACATAACAGAGAGGGCACCAGCATCCAGCTTGAGGTTAGGACTTTTGACCTTTGGTTTAATGCCAGATATGGCTTATGGGTTACGAGGTCCTTGAGACAATTAACTACTGTTCTGATGTTTAGTTCTGTCGTCATGGAACGAAAGTTGGGCTTCCTACCAGACGTTTACAACGCGGCCCAGAGACCTCCCAGTCAAAATCATTCTCTGATCCTTGTGACAGGGTCTTTTGAAGCTTTATGTTTCCATTAGCTTCAGAGAAACCTTTTCCACAGTACAATTATACAAGCAGGAACGTAAATAATGAAGAAACCCCCAAATCCTTTAACACTAAACCTCCAGGCCAAGATATGCTGATAAAAGTTCTTCCCTGGCTATAAAAGCTTATTTTGTCATATTTCGGAACATTAATAGGTTAATTTATGTAAATGTTGTTCTGTTGTCACTGACTTGCAGCCAATGCAAATTTGTTGTCGCTGGTGGTTAGGAGGATTTTCAACAGAAATAAAGAGCAGATCCTGTTGTGGTCTCCTAGCTTATGAAACATAACCACAGTAAACAGTTTAAGAGCTTGGTTGGTTTTTTCCCACTTGTTTAATGTATTTACATGCAATATTTTCCATTTGGAAGAAAATGTGTCACGTAAAAGGTGGTTTCGTGAATTAGCTTTGATACCGTTTGAGTTATTTGATCAGAGCTTTGATGAGATATGCTTCTCTTTCAGGAGGGGTTTTAAAGGAGCTCATTTTGGGAGGTTTTTCTAAATTAACATTTATACCAAACATCCACAACTTAAGACTCCAGATCCACTGGTTTCCTTTTGTAACATGTGGGCAGGTCAAGCTTATTACAGTGAAGTCACAAAGTGTGTTTGGCATAAACAGACGATACGGTAAGCTCTATGATTCTGATCTTTTTCCTGACAGCGACCTTTATGGTTTTGGATCATTTTCAATTCATGAACATCTCTTGGTATTTAAAAAGTTCCCATGAAAAAATATTGCTCATTAGTCACTCGATTATAGCATATACTAGAGGTCTTTAACTAAAGTTACAATTTGCTTTCATATGTTTCTGCTAGTAGAACGATTTTGCCCCCCATTTACTTCCATAGGAAAAACAACAATGGTAGTCAAAACTGCCCCAAAACTGTTTGCTGTCCTACATTCTTCAAAATGTCTTCTTTTGTGTTCAACAGAACAAAATAATGATAAAGTAAATTTTTAACGTAGTTTTCCTACTATGGGAGTCACGGGCGGGCAAGATCTGTTTGGTTATAAGCATTATTCTAAATATCTTTCTCTGTGTTCATCAGAACAAAGAAATGTATACAGATTTGGAACAACTCGAATGTGAGTAAATGATGACAGAATTTTCACTTTTGGGTGAAGGATCCCTTTAATGCTATTTTTAGCCTATTTCTGATGATAAATTATTGGACGCTGGAGGGCGCAGTAACGCTCTATGAAAGGTTCAGTCTTATTATGTTGGACTGTACATTTACATTTACGCATTTGGCAGACCCTTTTATCCAAAGCGACTTACATTGCTTTATCCTATACATTTTACATAGGTATTTGCAATCCACTGGGATAGAACCCACAACCTTGCGTTGTTAACGCAATGCTCTTACCACTGAGCTACAGGAAAGCTGAATCTAACTGTATCTCCTAAGAGAACATGGAGAGTGATTATTATGAATCTTTAAAAAACTGTCAGTAACGTGCATGATTCTGCGATTATTATTATTGATAATATACATGACAAAACTATGAGTATTCATTGACAACACAATTATATATTTTTCCTTTTTTGTTTCAGTGGCTTTCTATCATTAGCTTCAATGTAATGTGTGCCAAGTGGACACTGTCTACACAAACACCTGTAAGTGCAAACAAATGGACAAATACTGCATTTCTCTTTTTAACACAGCTAGAAGTTAAAGGCTACGTTTGACATATTATGAACACATTGAAGGATTGGTTATAAATCTTTCTTTAGACACGTGAGGTGCAGAGATTATAGAGAAAAAAAAATAGTTTGTTTGCAGTCTTACAGATCATCTTTAGGTTTATGTTTGTTGTTATGGTGATTTTAATAGTTAGGAGGCAGATAAGATAAAAATGTGAATAAAACCCACTCACGTACAGTATAAACAGATTTTTGATCGTGAACATGATTAAACTCGTGATTTAGTTGTTAATCCCATATTTATTTTAATTAATCTTTATAAACCTATATTTGTTACAGAGACTCAAAATCTATTTATCAGTGCTTCGCGTTAGCATGAGACAATAACTAGAATAAAATAGTTTATAAAAAGGGGACAGGGAAAACATCACGTTATTTATTTACCTAATCAAAATAATATTATAATATTTACGCAAAATAAATAGCCTATGTTTTGATTGGTTATGCAATTAAATCGTTTTCTCTACGTAAATGTTCAGGAAAAATCAAATTTGATATACAGCCGAGTTCGTAAATCATTCTGGCATAATTAAAGCAGAGACGAATGCTAATGAGTCAAATAATAAAGATACAAACTCCCCCTTTTTCTTTATCCTCACACGATTATTGCCCCGAGATATATATCTGTGAAATGAATTTGCTCACATTTGAAACACAAAAGAATCGTCTGCTTATGAATTTTACATGCGCACTGGATATTAGGCGGAGGAAAGAGATTAGACGCTTCATTTAACGCCCGCCACTGAATCTACTTTTATCTCAGTCTTTATTAATCATGCAGATATAGCTTCTGTCATTTCATAAAGATAAAAGAAGCGCACAGTTCCAGTGTTCATCGCAGGTGCATGCGAGAAATGAAATTAATCTCTGTTACCCATCAGACTCGAGTCTAACTAAATATTGTCCTGCTTTAAAAAGAAAATAGACATTACGACAAAGACACTATACGTGATTGCTTTATACAGGCAGAAAACAATTATTTTAAAATTATATTATTGTAAATATAGAATGAAACAGAATAGCTTAGAATAAAACTTATTTAAGTTTAAAGCTCGAAAATTATATATTTAAAAAATAACCTTTGATTTCCATACAACAATTACACGTTGTGCTATTATGTTCAGTATTTTTATTATGATGTGTGACGTGATCAATAATTTTTATATGTGCTATATGTGTCAGTATTGAGTTCAATAACAATTCATAAAATATTAAAAATAAACAATGATATCGAAATGAATGTGTTTTAAAGAAACTGCATATCGCCAAATGTCCCGCCGTTTAAACAAATTCTCAGTTTAAAAAGCGAATTAATAAAAACACTTAAAATTAATCCAATTTATGTAGACTGGTTCCGTCAATTAAATATTTTTCTTATGTAACAAATCCAATCACTCTAGATGAAATATATGTAGATTACCGATAAAATAATAACATTCCAAAATGTCCAAAATGTTGTTATTTTCTTATTTATACCCTGAAAATACATTAAAGGCTGATTTTTTTAACGCTTTTTCAGTTTCTCACTCACTTTCACTATTAAATGTGGTGACGGTAGGTCTGATGTTGTAGGCGTTTCTCATCTGATCCAGCACCAATAGCGTCACATGGAGCTCAGGAGCGTGACGCAGTTTGTGAGGGAGTTGAGACTCCTCAAGAGGGGCTCTGGACTCGTGTTAAACTCACTGAGCAGTTTACAGCTGACTAACACCCTCTCTTGGATGTATTAAAGCTGTTCATTGGATGACAGTGAGTCATTTTATTGACTGGATCCAGAAGTCAAGAAGAACAGGAAGCACTCGTAAGACGCTGCTTCATGTGCAGGAACAAAATACCATGTCGTCTTATTGACTACAAAGTTTTGGTTTCTATATCTCTGTGGTTCACGTGAGGCAGCTTTTAGTACCGTCAGGTCAATTCCTGCGAGTCTAAACTCTTCTGGACTTTGCAACAGGTTAATAAAATCACTGTCCTGAAATCAAACCTGAATCAAGATGTTGGACGGAATCAAGATTGAGGATCAGTTGAGATCGGGACCAGCGTCCTTAGGACTCATGCTGGGTAAGTTTAACAACATCACCAACATACAATGTGTGTTGCAGTTTACTTTATCAACAGCGTAAATTAACTGGTTTTGTTCACCTCAGATATGTTTAACATGACTAGATTAAAACCAACAAAAATCATTTTAAAGATCTGAACATAGAGAAACGAGAAACTGTACAATGTAAAATAACAATAGAAAACTATGCAAAATAATTACAAATTGCATGATTTTGTTTTGTGTCACTGCCTGGTTAAATTCTGTAACAATTTTAGATTGGTGTCATTTAAACAGCTGTTGCACATGAGCCGTTTTACAGCTAATATTAGGCCTACATTAAAATAAAAGCACAGTTACTGCTTGAAAAAATCAGTAATGCTCCGCAAACAGTTAAACAAGTCTGATGACTTTTCAAGTTTTTGTAAACGATGTCAAATGTATTGCATAATTTTTTTATATGTGCAGCGTATAGATTTAAATGTTTTTGATGGACTGATTGCAACGAAGAAACGTGCCAGTATCACGTATTGATGCCTGCATTAAAAAAAATAAGGCTAACTGTAAAATGAATTAAAGGTAAAAAAAATCCTGCTTAGAATCGTAAAAGTGCGTAAAGCGGTAGAATGATCTGGTGTTCTTCGACTGAAAACGAAATTTAAATGACAGAATCAACCTGTCTATATTAATTTAATTAATTTGATTCTAAGGTCAATTGCAACAATTGCAGTATTGAAATATGTCTACTTTTAACAGAATATTATGTAATGTATCACCCTACCTTATTGCAGCATGCACCTTTGTGTTTAAGATCTCTGATGTGTTATTTGTTTGTTACTTATGTTAACATTTGGTATGTGTATTGTTTATGTTTGTCAGGGTCTGATTGCTCTCATCAGAATGTGTGTGAAGGATGTCAGAGACCCATTTCTGATCGATTCCTCCTGCGCGTGAACGAGTCTTCATGGCACGAGGAGTGCGTGCAGTGCGCGGTGTGTCAGCAACCTCTCACCATGAGCTGTTACTCCAGAGACCGCAAATTTTACTGTAAACACGACTACCAACAGTAAGACTCGATTCTCTTCATCCTCTCTGTGTGTCTAAATCACACCTGTCACGGTTTTCCAGTTTATTCGAGCTTGGTGGGTCAGTTTCAGCTCTGCTAAACGACTCGGCCGAAATCACTTTATTTTTCGCGATCATTCGATTCAGATCATATGAGGGCCTATGTCTGAGAGTGTGTAAATGCAATATTTTAAAGAATAATATTAATAATTGAATTCTATGATTTTCTTTTTTTTAAGCATTTTCGGATATCGTGAATCAAAGAATGAAAATATTATTTCTTTAAAGCCGACTTTTACGTATGTTATTAGCCTAACTATGTTGACTAAAACTATAAAAATAATTATAAATATAAGATTAACAGGTATAATAAAACCTTATATTAATAAAATTTTAAATGAAATATAGATCATTTTCGTAGGCTAACTATACCAAAATACAATCAGCCAAATGATTGCCTATGAAATACTAATAACATTTGTGATCTTTGTTTTACCAATCTCCATAAAATCAAAACTGATACCAACGATGCAGTATAATAGTAATTATTTGTATTGTAGGATACTTTTATACTTATACCTATTTTTGTATAATATTTTTTTTTGTCGCGTGTAAATCGTGTGTGTATAAACTGTAAAGACAGTGTCTTTTCAACTCTTTGTTTTTATATAATTTAAAATAAACTCGGTGTGCAGCATCAAATGTAAAACTACCCTTTTAGAACATTCAATACCATTGAGATATTGAAATACATTGAGTATTTGTCTCTACATTTACAGCTTTAAAAAAAATGTTAGTTAAAAAATGTTGTATCATTGAAATAATATTTTATTAAATGATTATAGCTAATGCCTAACATATTGCACGAGTCTATCATTCTATGTATTAATAGCTCTCGCGCACAAAGCTTTTAATGACACCATTGTGAATAAATAAAACACATTTTACTGACACACCCAAGTTTGTTTCACCGAACAACCATTTCACCGAAGTGTATGAAATGGCTTTAACGGCATGTTATTTCTAAACCCCTTAAAGTTGTATTTATTTGTAATGACGAGGTACTTAGTACGCTTCATTCACACCCGCACTGTTTTTATGACTCTCATTTAAGAGAGATTAACAAGCTCCTAAGAGCCACCACAGGAATGAAGTTACAGGACGCCCGGTTCCCTGTAATTATCCGCGCGCGCTCGCACACACGCACGCACGCACGCACGCCACACACACACACACACACACGTGCACTCGAACAGTCACACACAGCCACGGAAAACTGGCGATTGTCGTCACGCATTATTTCGAGTAGCCTAAGTAGTTTTCATGTTTATGGTGTATTGTCTTATGTGGGGTAAGTTATCACAACTGGAACCTGCATTAAGTAGCCTATAGTGAAATGTAAACCGTAAAATATTCACGAAACACAAAACGACTGATTAAGACAAAAATAGAAGGAAACAAAAAAGTGTAATTTGAGTTTTGATTTGTTTGAGACATACTGCTCCAATGTAAAAACTTGCTCCAGTCTCTGTAAAAAGTACTCTAATAATACACTAAGGTGGTATTTGAAGTCATTTATTCAATGAAGGTGTCACCATCACATCTACTGTGTGTTTTGTGTGTCCTACAGTCTGATGTTGGCCTGTTCTTGAGAGAGCAGACAGTGATGTAATGACCTTCAAATACACAATTGTAGAAACATCCTCTGCTTTTCAGAATATCACCATAGTCCCTGTAACAAAGTGCTAGGAATGTTGAGAAAGTTGAAGACGACTATTTAAAGTTTATAGTGCTGTAGCCTAACAATGCTTGTGCAAATGTTCGAAAATAGTTCCATATATGTAAAGAAATGAAAGCATTTTTTTGCTTATCCTGTTTCAGCAGTCTATTTATCAAACATTCTGTGCTGTAGAGATTAATGCCTTAAACGTTTACTGAAGTATAGTATGATTTCATGTTTAATTTATGACATTCAAAACAAAATAGAAAGTCTGAAAAAAGTTATTTCTCACCCCCAGTTTCTCAGACTGATCTCCTATCTTCTCTTCCTATGTTTAGATTCTGATGCTCAGAGAAATATCTCTCAGTTTGCAGAAACAACAAACATTCTTATTAGTCTTTCAGAAACAATGTGGAAATATGATATTTTCTCATAAGGCCTCTTTTCCCTTTTATTTGTTGTAGTGTTGTTGTGATGCAATGTCATTTAACATAAAAAAAATATTGATGTTTATGGATTTCTGGGCTCATAATTAAAATGCACATGCATGTATCTGTATACTAGTCAATTTGTAGCTTTTGAAGTGGCACAGTAGATTTTGTATTGTGTCAAATCATACACTCAGAAGTTTAGGGATTTTGGTCATTTACTCATTCCTTTATATGTTTATACCTTTTTCTATACTTTCGAATAAATTTGATGTATTATTAAGCAATTTCTCTAAGTCTCATTTGGAAATGCTTTTTAAATACATCACAAGGAGTTCACTACTGAGCTGTGAACTCTTATCGTCTGCTTTGTCTATATTCAGTCCATTAAGGAAACACAATAATATTTTTATAATGGAAGACAATATCTTACTTCAAGTCGTGTTTTAATTTAAAACAATCAAACATACAACATTTAAAATGACAAACATTTCATTTCGGTGTCATTAAACGTTTAAATGGTTGTGCATTTCGTTGAAGGGCTGCTGTGTTTTCACGTGCAGGTTCTTGTTGCAGGTCCCATCAAAACATGACAAAAAATTTTTTTGTTGGATTACTATATTATTAAATATTAGCAGAAAGATAATATCATATCACAAATTAAAACACACTCACTCTCAGTGCCTGTAGATAATAAGACATTCAGCATCTTGAAGTGGATGAGTTTTGGAAAGCTGTTCTTTTGTACTGTCCAATCGCATAACTTCAGGTTTATACTTGCACCCCACTGAGGTAAATGAGGCAAATGTGAGCATGTGGTTACCGTTCCTGGATCAGGTGCTGCTCCTGAACAAATCAGTCCTTTAAGTCATAATACTGTATAATAGACTAGGTTTATTTTAGGTGTTAATAAACATCAAGCTTTAAAAGTATTGTGGATTTTTTTGTAGAGGCTTAGGGTGTGTTGTCTGTTTTTCTCCCGGCTTCTCTCTCTCCCTCTCTCTCTCTCTCTCTCTCTCTCTCTCTCTCTCTCTCTCTCTCTTCTCTTCCCACACTGTGGCCTCATTGAGAGTGAGTGTGAAATACGCTCAAAATATTTTGGATCTTTTGTTCGTTCTTTCATTCCTTCTTTCTTTAGTTCTTCCTTTCTTTTTAGTAAAATATTGAGTATGCATTTTGAATAGTCTTTGTTTGCAGTTTTTGATGATTTAGAGGTCATTTTAAGATTACACTGTTTTTCTGCTTTCTGGTGAATGGTGACTCTTTTGAGAATGTAATATTTAAATTTGTCAGTGTTGTCCTTTGAAGTTCTTTGTCTGGGTTTAGGTTTGATTCTGGGTATTCATTGATGCCATAAAATAACCATTTTTGGTTCCATAACCTTTTATTTAAAGGTTCTTAAAGGAACCGTTTATTCTTACCTTTTTGTAGTTTAAAGAAACTTCCACTGGATATTAAAGGTTCTTTATGGAACAACACAGCATGATAAAGAACATTCTAGGAACATTTTTAAAAGTGTTACTGTACTGTACCTCTCACAATTTGGTCATCCCCCAGTTCCGCTTCGCTCTTGCCAGTTCTACTCATGCAAGTGGACCCATTTTGGTTCCCATTCAGAAAATGTCTCGTGCTTCCTTTGTTATACTCTGAAGAACCATTTTCCACTACAAATAACCCTTTGTAAACCAGGAAGGTTTAGCAAAGGATAAAGGTTCTTTAAATCAAATTAGTTAATTAGTTTATTTTTTAAAGTGTTCTTCTTTCTCTCTTTAAATCTTTCGTTCTCGCTGTCTTATTTGGTTTGGAATGTCAAACCTCACCTCTCTCTGCTGCTGTCACCCAGCTGTGAGGAGAGGCTGTCGGGATGGTGTGAAGTGCTGCCACCCAGATGCTGTGTACCTGCAGACCTGCTCTCACACCCTGATCCCAAATTCTACCCCTGCGTGGGGAGCAGGGTGCAGCCCCTCGGTCTGATGCCCACGGTGCATTTGAGGGGACAAGAATTCTTGTGTAGATGTGAGGGTCTGCGAACATGCTGAACCACATGCCATCTCAGCATTTCCCATGATGCCACAGTGCACAGAGAAACTTGAAGATCTGATGGAGTTCTCATGTAGTCGGAATTGACAAATTTCAAAAGAAAAAAAAAGATTCACAAAAAAATATTTTACGGCTTCTTTTTTGTGAAAAACAGTTAATGCGAATAATGGGAGATGGAAGCGCATTTGCCGAACAAATTCTGAAGTAGCAAACATTAAAGCCATGAGACGGAGCGGCTGTTACCGTTGATTATATCTTTCTGGTTTCCAAATCTTTTTTGTTTTTTTCTGGATATTTCTCTTTTGGTTAAGTGGTTACTAATACCACCGTCATCCGCTTGAGGAAGTTGATGGAAACGTACCAATTTCGCATTAGTCTTCCCTCCTGTTATTGTCAACTTTGAAAAGATCACGTTTGGATGGAAACCAAGCTAGTGTTGAGATCTCTTCTGAAACTCTAATGGAGACATTTGTTAGATTTCTGACTCTTTTTTTTCTCAGAAGAAATATCTGAGACACAGATGCGACTTAAGCATGAGTTTCCATTTGCTCCCGAATTTAATCTTGCTGGTGTCTAACGAGAAATAACTGGTTCTTTCCTCTTGAGCTTTAAAAGAGCAACTTTTCAGCAATGACGTTTTTAGGCCCCCTCGAATCGCTTGAGTTCCTCTCTGTTGCTTCTCTGTCTTTCAAGTGCTCTCTACCTCCCGTAATGAGATTAACGGTATGACCCCCGTGTTCCCGCCCGCACTTTTATCACTGACTGTGACACACAGCTCCCCGTCGCTTTGTGCCACCGGAAGCCCGATCCTTAATCCACTTGTTCGTGTGGAGAATGAGGAGTAAGAAAAGAGCGACAGAACAATGTGGAATGGATGGGGAGGGTCTGTGGAAAAGCCCCCCTGCATCTCTTGTCAAGAAAACATAAAACCGATATTATGAGAAGGAAAACACACATTTATTCATCTTTAATGTCGTGAGTTTGTTCTGTCACACCCTTCTGACAGTCCCGTATTCAATATAGCCAAATTTGTATGTTTTTATAATTGTTGCTACTTAACAATCCAAGTTAGTTTTGGGGCATAATACATTTTTTTCTTCTTTCAGGACATTTTGGGAATTGTGGAATCAGGCAGGCGTTTTATGACCTTACACATCACGATTTTTGTTTAAGTTGTTTTTTTGAACAAACAGAAGCATGCTTGTTTTATCAGTTGTAGTCATCCATTGCATCGTTCTTCTCTTCTGTATGGAGCATTGATCTGAGAACAGGTGGATTCCAGCATCCACGGTCTTTATTTACTCACTCAGCTGTTCTCGGAAGTCTATTTAACAGATGGAGTGAGCTGAAGCTCATTATCAGGTGCACAACAGCTTTTCATTGTATGGACCTCCAGTGGGGCAGAACTGATGTGCTGGTGGCAGGTGGTGTGCAGGAGACCCCCCGAATCTCTTCCACATTCCTTCAAACTTCCTCAACTCTTCCTTTCAGAGGGTCTCCAAGCCTCCCACCACATTCAGCCATTGTAATGTTTACTCTTCTTTTAAATAGTTTGTAATTATTCACCCGACACTCTTAAAAAAGGTGCTTCGAAAGGTTCTTCCACGCAATAGACTAACGTTTTGGTTCCATAAAGAACCTTTAACATCTGAAGAACCTTTCTGTTTCACAAAAGGTTCTTTGTGGGCGAAAAAAGGTCTTCTTCAGATTATAAAAAAGTTAGAAAGAGCTGGTTCTTCAAAGAACCTTTGGCTGAATGGTTCTTTGTTGAACCACAAAATGGTTCTTCCATGGCATTAGCTTTATTTTTAAGAGTGTATGAACACATTGATGATGGTATTTCCAAGGCTTTGCAAGGTGGTTGCTAGGGTGTTCTGGATGGTAGCTTGGTTGTTATGCTTTATCTAGTTATGTCGTGAGACTCGTGCCTATGTCGTGTTAGGACACTTTTTGTATTCTTTGTAAATTAGTTTTTGTACCCTTTCCACTTCCACTGCTTTCATATACAACCTCACTTTTAAAACCATTCCCATCTCCCTAAAGTTATAGTTCACCCTATAATTTATTCACCCTGATGTCAATCCAAACCTGTATAAAGAACATTAGGAATCAAACAACATTGACCGCCATTGACTTCCATTGTACGAACACAAAACCACTAAAACATTGCTTGAAATATCTTATTTTTGTGATCCACTGAAGAAAGAAAGTAATACAGGTTTGAGCAACATGACGGTGAATGAATAATGACAACATTTTTATTATGGGCTCTTTTTAAACTTGAGACAAGTTACAGTAAGCATGGATGCTATTGTTTAATCCAATCCTAAACGTTAATATATTACATTATTTATATTATAGTGTTTATTTAATTATAAATAAATAAATAAGTAAATAAATAAATAATAATAAATTGAATTTTTATTTATTTTGCTCCGCCTTTAATTAATATCTAGAACCTTTTTTACACACTTTTACCCAAAATAATCTTAGCTCTCCTCTAAATGATCGGGCAAACGTGGGAGTTACACTGTAAAAACAAAGCACTCAATTTTATTACAAACCACAAGATCTACAGTGTTTTCTGCCCATCAAAGGGATCAGCCCGTCCAGGGGCGTGTGTCCGGGTGTAAATCCTGGATCCCGGGGCACAGCGGGCCATCAGGACATCTAAAAACGCTTCAACTCCTCTGAGCCTGTGAAGACGGTTGGAGGTGAGGGGGCATTTAAACACTAGACGAAACGTGTGGCGACACTCGCCCGCCGCTCTCCCAAAAACATCCCTCAGTAAAAAAAACTGTGTTGCGTGTATCGTGTTACACGACCCACGCAACGCCCTCCTCCCTCAAACCGATGCTGCTGCTGCGTAGGACGATTTGGGTTGTCTGACATCAATGAGACTGAATGCAGAGCACACTTCTTGCTAAAGTCTCCTGGCTTTTAGATGTCTCTCCAGGGTATTTTCACAACGTTTCAGAAGATATCGCAACCATTTCTCACGCAAAATTTTTTAGTAGCAACGACTGAGATGCAAGCGACTAAAGCAAACATTTTATTTTGCTCCCAGTTTAAAGGAACAACTAAGATACCAAGATTTTTCTGATAGGTCAACTTTTTCCCGTCGCATATGCACCTTTATAAGCTTTGACTATTATGTTCATATGGCCATATGGCATAACAATTATATTGTTTTGATCACTTTCAGAGCGATGTTTCCAGTTGATGAGGGCTAAAATATTGACAGCCAATCACAATTCGTTCAGATTTAAAGGGCTCACACATTAAAATGTGAAACTCTTTTTTCTCTGCTCTTTTTATGCTCTGTGATTTCTCACACATACAACCAGAGTTATATTTGCGAGGTAAATGTTGTTGATTTAGGCACGTTTATGGACTCGGTGACCTCAGCACACCTCTCTGAATGTTTGGTGTGTGTGTGTGAGAGAGAGGATTGCCTGGCAGGACAGAGCACATCTGCCTCCTCAGATGGCCAAAAATAGCCTGTAACTTTCCTCTGCTACATTTGAAGGTTGTGCGTCAAAACTAATACATGCATTTGAAAGTGAGTGGACTCGTTTTTTTTTTTTTTTCGGACACCAGGATACTATGATTCAAACACATGCACTTTTTATTTGACTAAAGAACGTGTGTGATAGTTAACAGCAAGTTTTCAAAATGATTCACCGATTTGAAGATATTTTGAGAAATGTCTCGATGGTTTCCAATGCTGCTTGGTTGCCAATGTTCTACTTTACAACATATCTTCTTCTGTGTTCTGCAGAAGAACGTCATACAGGTTTGGAATGACATGAAGGTGAATGAATGATCATTTTTATAGGGGTAGCAACGGATAAAAAGTGGCCGAAAAGACACATTTAACCTCCGCAGCTCATAAAGTTTTCTCTCCCTGCGGAAGTTTTGGACATTTCACCTCATAGAAACCTGTCGGAGGCTAATGGTATAGCCCCAGCCGTGGCGCGAGCCGGCCGTCACCACGCCCTGCTGGCAGAGGTCACACAGGCTCTCCACCGGCCACGGGCCCTGCTTGGGTTTGTCTGCGCAGAGGGTCCAGGCTGGAGGTCCGTAAGAAGAAAGCGATTCAGTGTGCTTTCCCTGGCCGCAGCGTGTAATCTGAGTCCCTCTCTAACTTTCTGCTCTCAGCAGGGTCTTGAGCATCTTGCTGGATGGAGGCGCTTTGGGGGAGATGTGCGGAGACCTGCCACTGTGCGTGGCGCCTCTGTGATGCTCGAGGGCAGATCTTGGGTCTGCGCTGCAGAGACGTCACGCGAGGGGCGAGCGCACATGGTTAGGGTCAGTTCCTTCCCACTGTCCTAACCAGCGGCTTCCACATCAAAGAGTCTGCTCGAGTTTGGTCTTCCAGTCCATTCCCAACATTCCTTTTAAAATATCGTCATAATCTTAACACCAACCTGAGGTGCTTTACTGATTTAGCTGGTCCCCCAGTATAGTCAAGCTGGTGTTGGTAACAGGCTGAATTAAGCTGAATATTCATTTTGTGCATTTATGTTTTTGACTGAATAAACAGCACAGCTCTGACAGTGCGTCTAAACTTTGGCCCCCAAAACCGATAATTTAATTTCCTTTTGTTGTTGTTTTTACGATGATACAGTATCCAGTTGGTTCCTTGTCTTGCGTCTCTCAAAAATATTTTCCTTTGACCCTCGCTGTAGTTTATAGCTCCCGGTGGTGGTCATGTTGGTCTTTGCTGTCTCAGATTTATGTTGTTGTTCTCAACATGTTCATCTTATAGATCATCTATATTTTTGAAGCGGTGGGCATCAGTCGACTCTCTTTCAGCACTGTAGTGTGCTACTGCAGTTTCAGTTTAGTTTAGGCTCAGTGTCAATCTTTTTTCTTTGATTCAGCAAATTAAGATTATCGGTAAAATCTCAGATTTGATAGAATGAGTGAATTTCATGAAGTCTGTCAATAACATGTCTCTGCCACTAAAAAAATAAAATAATAAATAATAATGATAGAAATAAAATACAATATATATAATTTATATTTATTTTAAAAAGATTCAATTAGGCCTAACAATATTTTTACGGTAAAGGCAGTACAAAAAATACAGCAATGATGTACAGATTTAAATTGCATAGTACCGGTCCTTAAATAAGGTTCCTAAAGATCCACCAAAGTGCCTTGAAAGCCAAACTTTTGTTTTCGCATTGATGTTTTGCATTGTAATATACAATTTGGGGCGGGGCATATTGAGTGGCTCCTCCCCCTTACAATAACCATTTAAATGACCTCATATGTATAAGAGACTGGAC
Organism: Triplophysa siluroides; assembly: GCA_006030095.1. Taxonomy (NCBI): domain Eukaryota; kingdom Metazoa; phylum Chordata; class Actinopteri; order Cypriniformes; family Nemacheilidae; genus Triplophysa; species Triplophysa siluroides. Next base: position 4,500,533 of record VCII01000101.1, on the reverse strand, counting down.
ATTTTGAATGTTTATATCTTCTAAATGTCCATGTTTGGTTATAGATATTTTTATTAAAAATAAAATTTCTTTCTGTTGATTTTGGGGTAAATTGTGATCATTAAAAAATCATTAGCCTGCTATTGATTATGTACTAATTGGCTTCGTAACTCTGTCCCCTCTCCACCAATAAGCTGGTGTGTGGTGGGCGTTCTGGCACAATATGGCTGCCGTCGCATCATCCAGGTGGATGCTGCACATTGGTGGTGGTTGAGAAGTAAAGCGCATGTAAAACGCTTTGAGTACCCAGAAAAGCGCTATATAAATGTAACTAATTAATTTATTATTGAAACAGTGGAAGTCTATAAGCTGACAAAGTCTCTCTCTCTCTCTCTCTCTCCTCTCTCTCTCTCTCTCTCTCCTCTCTCTCTCTCTCTCTTTGCTTGTGTCAGTAAGTGCCTGTAGGGTGCAAACTTGTTTGTGTCACAGTAAAATCTGCTCATAGAGTGACCACATACCAACCACAATGTGTGTGTGCTGACTCAAAACTCAAGTTATGCTCTTTCAAACCTAACGGACGTGTGTAAACCAGAGTGGTAGGAATGTTTTGTGTTTTTGTGGCATTGTGTAAAATCTGGGTCCTAAAGTTGAGATTTGCACATGGGAAAATGTAACCCACCATCACCGGGTTAACATCGACCGCAGGGTAAAGAGCAGCTTTATGGAAGGAACCGCTGGTCACTTTATAGACACGTTAAGGACTCTGTCCATCCGATACTTTCAGCATGAGTGAACCGCAACCGCCTGGAAACATTGACTGTCACGGCCGTTCTGCTAAAGCTTCGCAGACTCGTCCCCCCCGATGGGACTTCCGTCTCGATGTCTAGCGAGAGGCAGAATAACACTTAAAGTGTCGGGGAAAAACGGGCGTTTATGTGGTAGATTCATAACGGCTGAAGGTTCAAAGTGTCGTCTGAGAGAATGTGTGAGCGAGACACAAACAACAGTCGTCTGATGTTACTGCTCAGATTTATGGAGTGACTCGGGGTGGAAAAGCGTGTCGTGGAGACAAACGTTTGTTGAATTAATTATTTTTATCACCCGGCAGGCAAATCAGAAGCAGACAGCGATGGAAAGTAGGAGGGTCTCAGATGGGTTTTGTCTATTTGTTTAGAATACAAATATAACATTTTCCAAACACTTGTTAACCAAGCTTCAGTCCGGCTAATTCAGCTCTTGCTACCGTGGTATACCATGATTTTTTAAATGTGCAGTATGGTAATAACATGGTTTTATCAACGTAAAATTGTATGACATGTCCTTGGCAGTACCATCATTTTCAGTGCACATTGATAATACCACGTTTATTTTGGATATGTACTTTGAAGATCTGACCAGGTGTCACGCCAGTACCATGGTACTGCCAGCATACTTTATTGGCAATAGGAAATGCAAACAAATTTATCACCTCATACACATTTCACGTGAAACATTTTTATAACTTATCTTTACATGTCCAAAGACTGACTGTCGTATGTGTGTGTCAGCTCTGTTAGATGAATGCATCGCTCCAGACTGGCGTGATTTGACAAGGAAAATTTGTCACCTATAGGGCACAGGGGAGACAAGACGCTTTATTCCAAAAGCTAATATTGTGGAAGACAGTGCGCGTGTGTGTGTGTGTGTGTACACTGTGACTTTGCAGATGGGGGTAATATCAGCGGGTGGGTTTGCTGACAGTACCCGGGGGGAACATGAAATCTGTCAGAGTTAGAATCTGTCAGAGAAGGTTGTATGCATGCACGCATGCACGCACGCACACACAAACACACGTGTAAAAAGGCAACAACATGTACAGGTTCTGGATGACAGACAGAAGACAGATGGATTCGTGGACAGTAAATTTCACACTTTTAAACTTTAAGTATATTTATCACAGGATGCAGTATATGTGTGCTTACTTTTTGTAAACACAGTTTGTTCTTTGTTTGTTGTATGTGCAAACCTCTCTAAACATATACCAAACACAAATGTCACCTCAATATTTCCACACAAAGTCTTTCTTTCTTTCTTTCTATACTCTTTGCTCTTCAATCATTTTATCTGTTTTAAGGGCTCCTGGTAGGAACCCAAGCAGCCATTTAGCAGTTTCAGATGCCCGTGGCGGCCCTCAGGGACACGTCCTCCCGCCCAGATGCTGTCTTTATTAACTCTCTCTCTGTGTGTGTGTGTGTGTGTGTGTGTGAGGAAGCGAGAGAGAGAGAGAGAGTGAGAAACTGTGATTGGGAGAAAGACATTGGCCTGTCATGTAACAGTAATTACTCCATTGATATTCCTCCTGCAATAACCCAGCACAGGCTCATTTGCATTAAGTCCGTTCAGTAGCAGTGAGACTGATGCTGCTAATCTCGTTCAGACTCACTCTTTTCTCCGTCTCTCTCCCTCTCTTTCCCTCCCTCTTTCTTAGAGTTACCTGCAAATATTATTGCTCATCAGAGAAGCATCCTAGAAGCTCGTGCAATAGCATATGTTCTTACAGACACAAATGCCTCAGGGGAAAAGATGACGCTCTTTAAAGGGATCGTTCTGAAAAATGTACTCATCTTCATGTCATTTCAAACCTGTATGACATTCTTTCTTCTGCAGAACACAAAAGAAGATACGCTGGTTACCAAACCACATCGAACCCTATTGATTCCATTGTAGGATCACAAAAAAAACGGACTATTTAGACATTTCTCTGAATATCTTCTTTGGTGTTCCACAGAGGAAAGAGTCAAGTACAGGTTTACAACCACATAAGAGAATGACAGGATTTTTTGGGGGTGAACTACTCCATACGTGGCTCCTGGCTTCCATGTCATATCATTCTGAGGAGTCTTCAGACACAAACTAGTTTCTGCGCCACATCAAAGTGGTGGGAGCACAAAGGGGCCGTTCTCTCTCCCGTGAGCACAGTTTAACCTGTTTGCACCTGATGCAGGGGGGGAATAGCACGCATAGCTCTGAGGATTAGATTCTCTGGGGCTCACATTCACTCCTCGTGCAGTCTCTTGGGTTTATTAGAGTCGTGACACAGGCATTTTCTAATCTGGACCGAGCATGAGGCCAGCATCCCTGAGGTCTCTCTATGACTGACACACACACACGCACACGCACACATACAAAAGACATTTCACAAAAAAATTATTCTGTTTTAGAAAATGCTAGCCAGAAGTTGAAAAAAGTACCACCATCATGTCTTTGCCTTTACCACGGTATTTGACAGGTATTCGATCAGGTCAGTGTGCATGAATCCGGCTTATCAGATTTGACTGAGCGGCTGCCGTCGCCTGCGTCCAATCTGCTTTATGACCTCTTTGACTCTGACGATTTACTTCTTCCTTGCCAGTAATGCCATTACGGTCTATTAGGCAGGATGAAAAGCATCAGATAGAGCCGTGTCATTTCAACACTCGTGTGTAAGAGATACGGAGCCGTTCATTCCTACATGAGGAGTTTTTCCTTGTGAGCGCGTCGGGAGTGAAACCGGTTCAGGCTGTTTCTCTTGCTGCTTGTTTTGGAGCTGCAGGCAGCAAAGGATTTGCTTTTGTTGGACTTACATGATTTTCCACTTATTAATGTTACTGTCATACTGTAGAGCTGTTTTCAGTTCAGAACCGTGTGACGTTATGACAAGCATTCAATGACCTTTTTTACATGAATCAAAGGGCTCATATGATAAGGAGCCACAGTTTTCTTGCTTTTTCTTTGCTTGCATACATACACAACACAAAAGTTCATTCAGCTTGAAAGCATGATATTGCTCATTATATATTTATTATTTTACTACACTAAAGGCCAAGGTATGACATATAGCTACATGTGCTTATATTGATGTATATATTGTCTTTGTTTCTATGTGTATGACATATACTCTGGTCCTCGCAGGAATATGTGTGTAAGGTTTTGCTGGTGGTACTAAGAGCTTTATAGATTTTAGTGGTTATGACAACTGGAGTGAGTCAAGCGAGGGAAAAAAAAAGAGTCAAAGAAACTGACGCTTCTCAGCACTGGGCACCATTCACATCCCAAAATCCACAACAGATGTGTGTGTGCAAGTGTGTAAATGTTTGTGTGAGAGTGTGTGTGAGAGTGTATGACTGTGTGTGTGCAACTATATAATTGTGTGTATTTGACTGTGCATACGTGTGTGTGTGTGTGTGTGTGTGTGAGAGACTGTGTGCGCACGTGTGTGTGTGCGTGTTCATGTAATTGCGTTTTTTGACTATGTCTGTGTCTGTGTGTGCATGCGTACATGCATACAAGAGTGTGCGTGCTCAAGTATATACTTGTGTGTATTTGACTGTGTAAGACTAAGTGTTTGTGTTTGTGGGTAAATTACTCTGAAAAAGTAATTAATTACTAGTTACTAATTCAATCGTGGAATTAGATTACTGTACAAATTACTCTGTCCAAAAAGTATTTAGTTACTTATTACTAATTACCTTCTATATCCTACATCAACCTTGATTAGTTAAGTGATTCAAGGATAGACATGAAACGGCTTATTTAATTCTTTCAAATAATTAATATTAAACTACATAAAGAAGTATTATTAACTGACCGAAGTATTACAAATGTGAGAATTATACATTAATGCACAGATTTTAAAGTTAGACTTTGATTTTTTATGTCAATTCCACTATTGCACACGCAAATATTACACAAAGTATTTAGTTTAATTACATCAAAAGTAACTGTAATTAAATTACAGAAAAAATAAGAGTAATCCCTTACTTTACTTTTTTAAGGGAAAAGTAATTCAATTACAGTAACTAATTACATAGTAACTTGTTACACCCAACACTGTATTTGACTGTGTGTGTGTGCGCATGTATATGTAGTTGCGTATATCTGACTGTGTGTGACTAAGTGTTAAGTTGCTAAGTTGTTCCTGAGTGTATGACTGTGTGACTGTGTGAGTGCATGTGTTTTGTAAGCAAATGAGTGTGAATGTGTGACTGTATATGTGTGTGTGTTGTGTTTGTCAGGTGAATTTCACCTTTAGCATTCGTGATATCCAAATAACCATTACTCTCTTACACAAAACATACATTTATATATAAAGCAAAGTGGTGCATTTCGTGTAGTTAGGTTCAGTTCTATAGCACTTTTCACAATTTAACATTGTTGCATTATTTTAGCAGTGTTTAGAGTGACAAGTGTTTTTGTTGGGCGTGCTGCCGTATGAGAGGGTGTCATGATTTGTTATGTCATTCCTACAGTAGGTGGTTTCTAGGGAGAGAATTACCTTGTTTCCAGCAGCATTGAACTCATAAGTCTACTGATCCAGATCAATCCGGCTAGAAACTATGATTCCACATTCAGTGGCATCAATTTGACAGAATCAAAAACAAACACAGCGTGCAGTGAGTTCAAGTGACTGTTATTTTGAACAATGTCAAAAGAAAAAATAAAGGTTCAGTAGGTGAAATCACTAACTTTGGCAGAAAGAAAACGAGTGAGCGAGCGAGTGGGCAGAGGGGTGTGTGAGCAAAAATGAGACAGTCATCTTTTATTAGGATTGTGGGTGTTAAGAGCACAGTGTGGTTTATGGCCCGGGGCTCCGCTGTATGAGAGCCCATATTGTGGACGGGCGGTGAGGTTGAGGTTCCTTTTGGCCCCTGTCGTGTGTTTTCTTTCCCGGCTTTTCGCCGTGTGGATTAAGACCCCAACACAATTATATTCACTTCCAGTCTCTGTTCAGAATGGACACGTATGGAAACAGTGCTACATTATGTATGGCCTACATATATACAGTATGTGACTTTTCTTTCTTTCTTTTTTAATTTCAGCATTGAATATCATTAATAATTATTTTTCAGCGTGGCACACCCTCAGGGTGAGACGCAGTCAAAGGCCACAGGTTCACAGAGGTCTAATAAAAAACGTAACCTGCTGGTCATCACCGATTATCTGTTGGAGATCACTGTCAATAATTAGATATTGAAGACACACGTAGAGAGAGAGAGAGAGAGGTTTTCATCACTTATGTCCCCTGGGAAATAATGTTTCTAGTTCCTCTGCGTATCCACCCATTAACTGTGACTCTTTCACATGCGCTCAGAGAGAACATTCACATTTAACTGTACAGTTAAAATAATTGCCATGTAAACAATACTTTCACAGTCACGTCTGCATTTTACCTTTTTTTTGCACGTCCTGTCTGAGCTTCTAACTGCAGGATTGTTGTTATTTATTTTGACATGATAAATTCTGATCTGATCTAGTACCTTTAAAGAAGTGAAAACGATGACATGTTATTGACTTTACGTTGTCAGGTTCAAAACACGCCGAACACATTCCCTTTACAAATTAAAATCAGTTTTATTGTCTGTCAAATTGATACGACTCTTAAATTAAATGTCAATTACAACATTGCATTTACCTGCTCTTTATAGTTCTGTAGGTGAATTTAAGTTCTGTTCACATAGTCATCAACAGGTGCATAAGTTTTATAAAATGGTCCGTAGAGAAAATGTATACATGTAAGGGATAATGTACAGGCAGCTGGTTGTTATCGCAGAAATAAGCCCCGACAGTGTGATCAGGATCATGTATCTTATATCACACTGAAGGGGCTTATTTCGCGATAACAACCGGCTGCTTGTACATTATCCCGTTTATTACACGGCTACTTGCCACATGAGAAAAACCCTGGACATGAAATTTGAATTTGAAATATTTTGCTCATTTTTCTTCCATGAGGAAAAGCCATTTACTTTCAGTTTTAAGGTAAGAAACGATGTTCAAATGGCACGAGCAGTCATTTTGGTTGAATCATTTGTAAATATATTGTCATATATGTTATTAAAAGACAGTTTTGTATTTAGTTTGTCAAAAAAAACCTGTCAAAATGATTTGCTGCATCAGGGTTACCGTGTGTTATTAGTTTTGAGAGGTTGTTATCTGGGAATATTGCCAATCAGAATCAAGCATTCCAACGAGCTGTGTAATAAAGACAAATGTCTTTAAAAAATCATACTATTCCTCTACCCCATCATCACCCATCACTGTTGAGAGCATCAGATGTGTTTGGTAAAGTTGAAGGCATGTGCGCGAATGATTGAACTAGACACCCGCTTGTCAACAGCCTCTCAACCAGCAGCTGTGAGCCGCTCTTCAGACATCAGCCTTTGTCCCGTCCGTACAAAAGAAGCCTTGGCCGACAGATAAAGATGCTCTCATGTCACTCTCTACCACCTAATACATAATGGAGGAATATGTGTGAGTGTGCGTGCGTGTGTGTGTGTGTCTGCGTGTGTGTGTTTTTTCATCCCTGCCTTATGAAGCCATGTGACTTTTGCAGTATATTCCAGTTCTTCTGGAGATATACGATAAGTTGTGTGAAATGTAAACGGGTTTCGTTAACATTTGAACAGATGTAGCATCTCAATGTCGTAAATTTGACAGTTCGTATATTTCAGTTGGTTGGTTTGTAGTGTTTAATTTTGACTATTAAATATATTAAGGACAAAATAAGATGTTATATGTGAACATGTTATGTAAGCATACATGCAAGATTTCGTCCATGCACAATAAGAGCTTATGGGAAAATGTAAATGTGTAAAATGTGAGCGAAGAGCAGGTGAGGGGAGAGAGAGCGGGGGGTGCAATTGGTGGTAAACACCTGCAGTGGGTCCAGTCTGTTGGCCTAAAGCAGATGGGATGATGGGATGATTTGAGGGTGGTCTGTCACTGGTTGGAGGAGAGATGTATTCAGCTCCAGAATGTTTCCATGAATCTTTCCTGTGTTGTGAAGTCATTGCATTGAGGACAGAGGACGGAATTCAGTTCAAGAAGTTTCCTGTAAAACGTCTTGATAGACTAAAAATCTGATGACGAGAGAAAGATGTCTGTTACTCAATAAATAAAACGAGACACTTGCATGTTTTAACTGTTTTGTAGGGCTGGTTCTTTATAGCGTCTGTGTCTCGCAAGGTTACACTTGTGGGTGCGAGAGGGCCAAAGAGTGCATGTTTTATGCGTTTGTCCACAATTCGTCATCCAGGCCCACGAGTCTGTCCCAGATCTAAAGTTTCAAAGCCACCACATGTTATTGTCTTAGTTAAAGGCGGTTGTTGTAGAAACCATATTCATATTTTTTTCATATTTATGCCTTTTTTTAAAGTTCCACATGTGAAGTAAAGACATGAAGCAGAGAGATTTTTAGATAGAATCTAACCAATTAGATTTAAAAAAAATTGTGAATAATAATGCTTGTCTGTCCATTACCACGGTGGTGCAGGTGGTTGTCAGGGTGTTGCCATGGAGTTGCTAAGGAGTGGATCTTAATGGATCTTAATGTCTTCTTATTGTTCTCTTTGGTTGAATCTACTGCAAGTGTCGCCACAAACCACGAAAGTAGATGTTTTCACCCGAGAACTTATTTTTTACAAGATTCAGCTCCTCGTAGCTCACCCTTCATGATGTTCCAACATCCCGCAATCTGCCAGCGTTGCTATGGAAACGTACCCCTCTGACCGTGCTCCATGCTCAGTTTGGCACTTTTGTTGTCGAGTCAGGCCGTATTTGGGAAGGTTAGTGTGTTCGCTTCCAATATTTACACTTAAAGCTAAAATTAAGATTCCTCTTGATTTTCTTCAATTGTGTGAATTTGGTACATTTTATTATGCAATAGAGACGAGGATGTTGAAGGTGCAGAACGTTAAGATCGACCAATCAGAATCATGTGTTTCAGAGTCACCGAAACAAAACAAGTAAAAAAAATCAAGTTAGCCTCATGTTAGATGAGATGTTTAGAATGTATTGCATGTACGTTTATGCATTTCACTCTATTATTGCATTCAAACTTTTTTTAATCTGTGTCTTTGAGGTTCCTGGAGATTGAACCCAGGACCGCCACGTTGAGTTACAGGAACACATAATTTATAGTCTCAACCTTATCCAGCTAAAAAGTTAAGAGTAAAACTTCAAATTGACTTCAACTTTCTTGTTACATTTTTAAATGTCTTTATATCACTTCAACACATCAAAATATAGTTAAGCAACTTCAACACCTACCAAATTAAAATGTGTAAATTGAAAATGACTCAACATAATTTTATACCATTTATTTGATATATAATTTATACCAAGTTTTAAACCTGATGAATGAAGATAGAATGAAAGGAGTCGTGACTTTATAGGCATTAAGCCATAATTAAGTCACCAGATATTTTAAAGACTTTAAAGTAAACATTCCAGACCTGAAGTCTAATAATCTAAGGATTACCACTGTTAATTAAAACTCAACAAACATCCCTTTACGGACCCAAAGGTCCAGAGGACGGTGGGAACACACACACACACACACACACACTAATCCAACTTCACTCTCAGATGTGGCTAAACCCTTCTCGATGTGAGGCACTTGAGATTTGCCATAATCTCACAGCTGGGTCACCAGCGTAAACCCCCATCCACAGATTAAGGAGTCCTTGTTAAATAGTCTCCAGCGCAGAGCCCCTTAACATCCTCCTTTCACATACTCGAGGAGCTCCTCTTCAAAACGCCCCATATTACTGTTTGTTTAGTCTCTCTGGGGCAGGCCGTGAGGGTCAGAGGTAATTTAAAACTCGATTGAGAGCTCTACCCCGTCCAGCCTCCAGCAGAAAGACTGCTTAATGTTTGGGTTTCACTGTGGTCACCTCAACATCTACATGGCACCTTAAAGTGATAGTTCACGCACAAGAAAACCAGTCATCGTTTATTCACCCTTGTGTTGGTCAAACACAAGTCTTTCTTCAGTGGAACACAAAAGAAGATATTTTGAGAAACGTCTCAGTGGTTTCGTGTTACAAAATACAAAGTCTGAGGTTCGATGTTCAACGTTCTTCAAAATATCTTCTTTTGTGCTCTACAGAAGAAAGAAAGTCATACAGGTTTGGAATGACATTTGAGAAATGCTATTTTTTTGAGCCGCAGCACTGCTGCCTATGTAGGGTGTTTCAAATGCTGTCTATATAGGGAGCTCAGTAGGTTTTCAAAGGACGCCTCGAGTTTTACTCCTCTCATGAAATGAATGAACTCTCTGTTGTGTGAAGTCTCTCCAGAACGACTTCATATGCCGTATAGTGGACAACAATGCCATGCACATCTGCTCGCGAGAGCTCGCGTCGGCCTTTTGACATTTCTGTTAATCCCGAGATTATCCGCCGCCGGAGATCTCCAGAAAAATCTGGCTTGCCACTCACTCCATTATACGAGTGTTTATTAGTTTACACAAATGCTCATCGTGTTAAATAAACCCTGTGTTCTTTATCGCAGCCAATGGGACACGTCGGGAGATGGGGGTATTAGCAAAATCCTCATGTCAATCATGCGCTGGCTTTAATCTGATTGGTCGTTCTTCAAGCCGAGTCTCTTACAGCCCTAGACACCAATTACAGAGGCCGTAACTGCGGCTCTGGGTCTGTTATAGGACGGCTCGCTTTAGCAGCGACGAGAGCCTCCGCTGTGATGTGCTGAACAGAGAGATGTCTGCTTTATATCAACCAAAAAAACACGGAAACGGGCCAGATGAACACACGCGGTCATTAAAGTGCTACAGATTTGGAAATAAGTATGAGGTCAGAGGCCTAGGTTAGTAGGGAAGGAGTATGAAGAGTATGAGCAAGGCAATAGTTTTTTTAAAGTGCAAGTTATACAAAAGACAAATCTTGATGACACTTTGGGCATGAATGTATACCTATGATGCCCAGAAATGCTCCTGTGATTTTGAAAAGAAAGCCAACGCCATTCAAGCCTGTGATCAGATCTGGCTTTGATAACTGCACACATGCTGCGACCACGGTTTCTTCTGCTACCTACACAAAATCTGGACTTCTGAGAGACCATAAGCTATGATGCTATGATGTGATCCGGCCTGCAAGAAATTATCCTCTAATGAGCTTCTAGAAGCAAATGTGTCCTAATAGACAGCATGCACACTCGGGGTTTATAATATGATATCATAGCTGAGCCTTTTGTAGATCTACGGCTCTTTAAAATGATAGAATGGATTCATGCTGGGAACAGATGATATAAACACCAAACTTTGCTAAATCAAAGGTGTAGCATGAGAATCTACATTTTTTAGAGTTTAAAGTGTTGCGACATATTATGTGTGCGCCCAAAGTGTGTGTGTGTGTGTGTGTGTGTGTTGGCTTTTGTGTGTGCTCTATTATTTGCTGGTAGTGTGTTTGCTGTTGTGGTAGAGCTGAGTAAACTCAATACTGAATAGAGCTGCCAAACTTAAGAAAAGCAGCTGTCCAAACACACACATACACACATTGTGTACCTGCTGTATTCACTCTACTCCCCCCCCCACACACACACACACACACATTGTGTACCTGCTGTATTCGCTCGCTCTCTCTCTCTCTCTCTCTCTCTCTCAAATAGACATTAATTCCTAGCATCTATTTTTTCCAATAAAATAAAAATCAATAGAAATTAAGACAATATCTTATTGTTGGTTTTGGGCTGAATCTATTTCTAGACATTTCTTGACAGCTATCCTTAGATTTACTGTTATAGTTCTCTGTTGTACTTAAAAAATGCCAGTGTATTTTTGGTAAATTACATTGACAAATGATTTTAAACTGCATTTAAATTATATTGAAAGAGGAAGGAAATGTATCTTTTCAATAATATGACATCTTCTACCAGGGTCCAGTTGCATAAACATAGTTGTGTTTACTGACAAGCAATTAGTTTGGAGTAATTATTCTTACTTTTCAGATTTAAATGACACCTATACCTTTTTATGTAACTGACGTGAAGAAGTTATGACCCAGAAGGAAATATGTTTGTTTTATGGAAAGAAAGATAATCAAACACGTTTACTTCCATCTCTGTTTGTATTTTGATCATAATCATGAATTTAGCATGTCTATGTCCGTTTAGCGTGTAAATATCTGTTAAGCATTGAGCGATGAGCATCAGACGGTGCTGTATATCATCAGAAGTTTATTCTGGGGCGCTGGGCAAACACACGCTCCATTTACCACAGTCATTCTCATTATCCACCACTGACCAGTCGAGTGGTACACGCCTACCCCCGCTCGGCTTTAATCTTGGTCTAATAAACCAATTTCTCTAAATTCAAAAGCAAAATAATTCATTGATTGATTTATAGTCTGCTGTTTGGGGAGGTTGTTGAGATCAAAGGGTTAATATGTTGCCTTTGTAGACATTGAATGGTGGTTGCCAGGTTGTTTTCTAACAAGTTGCTAAGACATTCTAAATGATCATTTTTATTTGTTTAAATGACTGAGGAACCGTGGAAATGCTTTCCGCTTTATCACATGTGACAAACAGCAGCACTGATGTAAAGTTACTGAACCAGGAGTCCCGCTTCCGTTATCTGATACGTTACAGGCCACCGTTCTTATTCATTTTATTGATGAGAATGAATGTGGATTTTTCTCTTTGATAGGGTCAGAAGGCAGTTGTGGTAAACTGTGCTGTGCGCGTGGACCGCAGGGTTTTTCCGTGCCCTCAAGTTTAGTGCCCTCGGTGTTTAAAAAAATCTTCAGTTCTTTTGTAGTGCACATGCATCTGCTCTGTGTGGATGGGGAAGGGCGGATGGAAAAATCAAACACACACACACACTGCAGGTCCATAATGACATCAGAGAGGGATTTGAAAGAGCTTTAAACTGTGTTTAACTACTTAACTACAATTAAATACATCTGTCCGCACAGACCAGCAGATTTAAGTCAGATACCATAGGTGCATTTTTGGTACAAAAGATATTACATTTTTTATAATTCCTTTTTCAAAGTCAAAAGCCTTCTACTTTTCTCTCTGGTGAGAGTCTCAGCAATGTCTCTGTGCTCAGATTTACTAAGATATTTATTTTATTTACCTTTTTTGTGTGACTTGTGTCTGTTTTTATTCCATCTTTAAGATAAAAATGGAATTTAAAAAACAAACAAACCAAGAACTATAGGAGAACTCGAGTCTCGTGAGCTACAAAAGAGGCGTTTCTGATCAATAACATTTTTCGCTTTGGGTGTCAATGTATATTTTCTTATAGTCTGGCTAGCCTGTGGCTCAGTGGTTAGAGCATGGCGCTAACAACGCCAAGGTCAGGGTGTTCGATCCCAGGGGATTGCACATACTTAGAAATAAATGTATGTAAGCGTCTGCCTTGGATACAAGCGTCTGCCAAACGCATAAATGTAATGTAAATTATTAAATGTTTCTTAAAAGAATAGATGTTAACATTTACATTTACATGTATGCATTTGGCAGACGCTTTTATCCAAAGCGACTTACATTGCATTATCCTATACATTTATACAGTATAGGTATTTGCAATCCCCTGGGATGTTTTGGTTACTCTCATCACTCAGACTGGGTGTTTTGTTTTTTGTGAGATGTGAGAGGTACACCATAATCCAGCTCAGACGTGTCTCACTGAACAAGGTTGGTGGCGGCAAACCAGGCATAAATTATTGTTTGCGTTTGTTACACATTGGATCTGTTGCCGACAAATATAGAGAGAACCAAAAAAATATCCCACACACTCACACTGTTTAAGTGTGAAGGGTCACTTTACTAAATAATAAAAAAAAACTCTTGGCCTAAAAGTGTGTGTTTAAATGTTTAAAATTGTTTTTGCTGACAAGAATATAATGTGCCAACATATAAATAACTTTTATTAAAAACTTAAATAAAAAAAACATTTAAAGTAGCTGCTTAATAAAATGACAAGAGTAACTACACTGAAAATGATAAAATAACATTTGTATTTATTTATTTATTTAGTTACGGCATAATTACCAAATTTACATTTGTGCTATTTAATAGTTTTGAAACTGCGTGAAAATGAATAAAGAATGAGAAAGTGATCCTTAACTTTTGAACGGTGATGTATACAAACATCAATGGATCACACACTAAAGATCACAGCGTTTAGGGACTTTTTTGTGCATGCCTGACTGACCGTGAAGACTCTGTGTTCTTAATACTGCTAAAGACGGATTAGTTTCATCCACTGCACTGTGCAAGTGTCAATCAAAACTAATTCTCTCTTTCTCATCCACACATAACAGAGAACCACAAACCAGATGAACCGCTACAGGAAAATACAAGAGAAGGAATTTAAAATCCTTAAATTCTTTGTTTTGCTCAAACATTCACAGCAACCCATCCAAAAAAACACTCCAATTTAGCGACCACATAGCAACACCCTGGCAACCAAACTTTTGCACTGCTCCCAGTTTCCTCATAATCTCACACCGCTAATACAAGATGAGATATAAGAGTCACGCGTGGCCGAGACTGAGAACAAAGACACCGCTGAGGTCCTGTCAACAAAGAGAGAGAGGAAGAAGACCAGATTAGATCTGTTGCACAATAGAAGAAGGGATAATCTCGGAGGAATCATGGGAATTACAGACAGAAGCATAATGCGATGTGACAGTCAGAGGAAACAGACAAACATGAGCGCATGCGATTATCTCAGATCATCATAAGAAAGAGGAAAGAAGGGAAGTGATGCGTTGGGTAGAAGAGGCGGGGCTTCATCCTTCCCAGGGAAAATGTTATTGCTCGGAAATTCTCCGATTTATTACATATCATCTTAGTCTCAAATGTTGAGATCTCTTCTTAAACTCTAATAGAGACATTAGTGAGATTTCCAACTCTTTTCTCAAGAAAAAGGTCTGAGCACAATTTTGAGACACTGTTTAGATCCCTAGAGGAGAAAGGTCTGGAGGAGATGTGTATGAGATTATCTTAGTCTTTATTTAATCATCGGTATCTTGGAGAAACTATTGAAATGTCACAGAGATTTCCTCCCTCTTAATATGCGTATGTAGTATCTGACCTAATGAAACCTTCAAATCTTGAGACTTATTAAAATTATTTTTCAAGTCATAATGAGATGTACAGTATCACCGCCGGTGTCCGGTGTCAGGGGTGTATTGATCTGGGCGGCTGTATTATTTATGGATTAACTTTATTGGTGTGGGAGAGACTGCAGCTCTGAGGGAAGATCTGCTTAATACTTAGAATTATTGAGCTTTGCGTCGCAGCGTCTTCTGCATGTCATTGCATGTAATTGCATGTAATTGAAACCCTGTAGAGTAGAAATGTTTTTATTTCCATGTATATCCCATTTGTCCAAAAATAGATTATTTTATCTATTAAAATCTATGGGTAAATCAGTGCAGAGTTATTTTTTTTTTACTATTTATTTATCTAGATTTTATTTTATTTTAGTTTTATTTATATTTTAAATTTGCTTTTATATTTGCATTTAAAATTTTCATGTTGATTTTAGCTTAATTTGAAGCAATTTTGGATGTGCTTTTTTTTTTAATACATTTAATTTATTTATTTCACTTTTAGTTCTTATTCATTTCCAGTAATTCATTTTAGTGAATCAATTTCAACTTTAAGGGGGGCACGGTGGCTTAGTGGTTAGCACGTTCGCCTCACACCTCCAGGGTTGGGGGTTCGATTCCCGCTTCCGACTTGTGTGTGTGGAGTTTGCATGTTCTCCCCGTGCCTCGGGGGTTTCCTCCTATACTCCGGTTTCCTCCCCTGGTCCAAAGACATGCATGGTAGGTTGATTGGCATCTCTGGAAAAATTGTCCGTAGGGTGTGAGTGCGTGAGTGAATGAGTGAGTGTGTGTGTGCCCTGCGATGGGTTGGCACTCCATCTAGGGTGTATCCTGCCTTGATGCCTGATGACTCCTGAGATAGGCGCAGGCTCCCCGTGACCCGAGGTAGTTCGGACAAGCGGTAGAAGATGGGATGGATTTAAACTTTTTTCATTTCATTGCTAGTGCAACATTTGAAATTTAATTTAGTTTTACAAATATTATTTAATATTTTATTAATTCTATATTCTCTTTCATTTCAGTTACCAGAAATGTTTTAATATTTAAGTCATAGTTAACTATAAAAACCCTGAAGGTGCAATA
The DNA here is from genome assembly GCA_006030095.1 of Triplophysa siluroides. Classification (NCBI taxonomy): domain Eukaryota; kingdom Metazoa; phylum Chordata; class Actinopteri; order Cypriniformes; family Nemacheilidae; genus Triplophysa; species Triplophysa siluroides. Next base: position 4,484,589 of record VCII01000101.1, on the reverse strand, counting down.
TGTTTTGATCAAATATTATAAATATGCTTCATATTTTTTTAATAAAAAACAAAAATACTCCTTTGGAATAACATGCATGATTAGTTTCTTTCTTTATGTCTTCAGGTTATTTACCACCAAATGCAGCGGGTGTCTGGAGAAGATCGCGCCCACTGAGTTTGTGATGCGTGCCCTAGAGAGTGTGTATCATCTGGCGTGTTTCTGCTGCTGTGTGTGTGACAGACAGTTGTGTAAAGGAGATGAGTTTGTACTGAAGGAAGGACAGCTGCTGTGCAAAAGCGACTACGAGAAAGAGAAAGACCTTCTGCACTCCGTCAGTCCAGAGATGTCTGACTCAGGTAAAAACTGATATCTCTTATCTCCCCCTCGTCCCATCTCTCCTCTCCATCAAGAGGTATTAACAACTTTTTGTGTCTGTTTGTCTGTAGAGAAAAGTGAGGATGAAGATCTGGATGTGAAGCCAGAGAAAGGATCAGGAGGTCAGGGAAAAGGCGGCGATGATAGCAAAGACCCTCGCAGACCCAAGAGACCTCGTACCATTCTCACCACCCAGCAGCGACGAGCATTCAAAGCCTCCTTTGAGGTGTCCTCCAAACCCTGCAGAAAGGTGTGACCTTCGCATAACGCACATAAAATCTTTTTATTATATTTTTTATTCAAATTATATTTTATATATATTTTTTATTGATATTTTGTATGTTCAAAAATATAAGCATGATGTTATGATACTGTAAATGGAAGTGTATTGGTTTTTAAGTAAATTCCTTTTTTTTTGTGGAAGATAATTATTTAAGCTACTAACATGTAAAACCACTTCTGGTCCACCTAACAAAACGTTCAATGTTGTCTTTTCTGTTTCTTCAGGTCAGGGAGACGCTGGCGGCCGAGACCGGTCTAAGCGTAAGGGTGGTCCAAGTTTGGTTTCAGAACCAAAGAGCAAAGGTGAGCAGGATTAGAGAGATTATCTTAGTCTAAGCATCATGATTCATCATTTATGAATTAAATTCGGTACATGTTTGCTGCTCTTTTGTTCTGGTCAGATGAAGAAATTGGCCCGTCGACAACAGCAACAACATGAACAGCAGAACACTCAGAGGCTTGGACAAGGTGCGACTCTTTAACACACACATACACACTAATACAGTATGATGCCTTAAAACACTGTATACATTTGGGACATGACCCACCCTGCTTGAATCTTACGCTAGTTTTGTGTTTATAATAACTGCAGACGTGATATCGAGCAGAATGGAGAATCTGATGAACTCCTACACGCCGTTGGCTCCGCCTCCACAGCATCAGTTAGTCTCCATGGAGACGAACGGATACAGCACAGACCCATTCCAGGGTTTGACCCCTCCACAGATGCCTTGGAGATCACATGAACCCATACGGTGTGTATGAGTGCTAAACACTCGTAATCTGTGATCTCAACCGCTAACTAGTCCCAGCAGTGATGTTATGATAAAAAAATATGTCCTACTTTATTACTGTGGAACATGCGGCTGTTAACGCCACACACAAGCTTGATAAAACATGAACAAGCCATTAAACTGTCATCAGCATTATGTAACAGTGTGAATTAGTTTTCAAAGCTTGTAATATTACTCTATAAAATTACTTCTGGCAAAGTTAGTGACTGTTTGCTGTAGATTGTAGAGGTGAAATAATCTGGATTTGGGTAAATTTGATGAGAAATGTTTGAGTTCATATTGAGATCTTCAATAATGTTGAGTTTTGATTGCAGACTTGACAAGTCTGAGCTCAGTTTAAGACATCTCTTCTGAAACTCGAATGAAGACATTTGTAAGATTTTTCTCAGGAGAAATATCTGAGATTTAAGCAAAAGTCTCATTGTCATCATAATCTCATTGATGTCTAGGAGATAAACTTGCGATATTAAAGTAACCAATGTGATTTTTCTTCACACCTTCACACTTTACAATGAGGCTGCAAGCATCACTTCGTGACCTTTCGTGACCACATTTGATCTGTTTCATCTCTCTGCAGGAAACGACTCCATTTTCCACGACATCGACAGCGACACGTCCCCTCACCAGCCTCAGCGACTGCTTCATGGCAGGGTCGGAGATTGGCTCCTTTCAAACCCGCGTGGGAAACCCCATTGACCGTCTGTATTCCATGCAGAGCTCCTACTTTGCATCCTGAAAGCAAATGTGGACCCAGACTACACAACCACAAAAACTACCCAACAGCCATGACCTGCAACGACAGTTTCACGTACAACAACAAACATCAAGTACATGTTCAAGTGGAGTCTGGAGGCAGACGGACAAGACAAACCGAAACGCTAAGCTGAAACCGGATCTTGGTTTTGCTGTGGGAGACATGCTGAGCGGGTATTAAGGAAGCAGCGCTGGCCAAATGTATGAGAGACACTGAAGATGTTTCGGAGACTTTCACGGGACATTTCCAGCTATACCACTGGGTACAAGATAAACTTAGATCTTAAATAATCATCAGCCTTCTGTTTTAAAACACAATTTCGAGTATTTATGTAAAGACGTGCTGTGCAAAATACCTGATGCAGTTTTCCACAAACAGACTTTTTGTATTTTTTTATCATCCTATCGGAGGACAAACATTATGCCGAGCTGTTGATGTCTTGATAAAGACAAGAAGCTATTTATTATGTCCATGTGCCAAGTAAACCTGCAAAGCTTTATTTAAAACAAATCGTGTTACGGTAACATTTTATGTTCCTGGAAGAGTGTAGTATTACTGTCAATATGTGAAGCTGTATGTTTATTTTTCGCTGTGCTATTTATTTGTCGTTTGCATTCTTGGACACTGTAGAGGATGCATTACTGTCTCACATTTGCTAAAATGACCAAAGTTTGTTGTTAAGAATAAAGAAACTAAAGAAAATCAAATGTTTTCTTTATGTATTTTACACATACAAGGTTAATTTCCGCATCATAACATAATACAATTATACAATTGGACAATTGGAAAATGAAGACAAGAAATGTTATATGAGTAATTGCTTTAATAAAATAATACATAATTTCATTATTTTATAAATTATTTTCAAGGGATGCACCGATTTTTTTACAGATACCGATTTTAACAAACAACTTCCGATACCGATATTTGTCAATTGCATACAGTACTATACAATGCTAGCTAGTCCTTCTGCATTAAGTTAATTTTACTGAACATGATTTGGATCCATTTAACATTTTAAGAGAGCCACAAGTTAAGATAAAAATACATTAAGACAACATGACAATCTTCAAAGGTGATTTTTGCCATCCAATATTTATTTTATTAACAACATTAACTCATATTTGACTTATAATTGAACATTTCTTTAATAAAATTACTTAAAGTCGGTGCTGTTGGTATTTACTAATTTTGCTCACAGAAACACGTTGTATTATTCAGACATGCAACTCATTTCCTCAGATAATTAATAAACCAATAATAAACAATAGCATGTGGTGTTAAAATAATCCAATATCGGCAGCCGATACACCAGTGCATCCTTAGTATTTTAATATTTTCATAAGAGTGGTCTTGACAGATCCCGAATCAGTGCGTTCCTGTTTCTAAACCAGTATCTGACTTCAGCAGGCTAACAGAGACCGGCATTACAAAGAGACTTCAATAAACAACATTGGTGAACTCTGACCCCTGAAACCCCCTGTGGACCTTTAGCGCCACGGTTGTCCTTGTTCACTCTTGAACCTTTGAGAGCAACCTCGTACAGATCTGCGTCACGATGTGTTTCTCAGATATCCTTGACATTTTTTGTGGATACAAAATGATGGGCCCCATTACCCGAAACCTTCTTAACGATATGTCGTCATTAAGTTATACCTCAAACTGTACCTTGTCGTTAATTTGTGTTTCCCGAAAGGTTCTTATAACTTCTGTAAATCATACGTTCGGTCTGGAGCGCTCTTAGCTGCACTTTATCACTGTTAAGAGTTCACCCCGCTAGTGGCCACTGTGGAAAAAAGCTTCTTTACATCGCACTCTATACAAATACAATTCTAAAGTAAAAGATACCAGTATATTGACGTGTTTTCATGCAAATAATATAATTGTCTTAGGTTTTTAGCTTTTTAATGATATTATCTAAATAAGGGGCATCAGCTGGGAACCCAAAGAATTTGGCGTATATTTAAAGAGAAAGATTAGGGTATAAGGATTAGTCAAACTGCAGTGATACAGCAATTTTTTTAACTAAATCAAAGACGGCGCCATCCACGGAGCATTTTAGTGCATTACATACTTGAAAACCTGGCTACAATTTATGCTGCAATTATAAGTATAGAAAAGTTAACCGCCACGGCAGCAAATTCAGCCGCCTTTGGGTCTTGTTGGTCTAACTTTGTCAAGACAAGCTCAACGGAGCACCGCCTAATTCAGCTCTAGGTGTTTTTCCTGCTATGTTGATTATATGTTCTGCGTTCTTCGCTTTTATTGAGTAAATTATGACACTATAGCAACATATATTATGATAACATGGGGTTCCCAAACACAGGTAAAATCAAAGGTATGCTATTTCATGGCACACATTTTAAATAGAAAATACGGAAACAACACACATTCCCTCTTGAATGAATACGTGTAATTTCAATATCTAAATAGGCCTTTACTGTAGGGCTGCACAATTATGGCATACTTGTTTATATGAGTGCCCTTGATATTGTAAGTGTCATAAATACCGTGTTGATAATTCGCGCTGTAAATGCGCCGCTTGCGCATCCAGTGTCCAAGCACAATAAACTTGTGAACTATGTAATTGTTAGATGCTGGAATAAACTTGTTTAATGCACTGCAACAGCAAGTGGCTTTGCGTGACCCTCCGACCCAAAGTTTGAGAACCTTTGATATAAATGACCATACTGCCAGTGTAGCGGGTTGATACATTTGGGCATGAGATTGCGGGTTCGCACACTCATTTCACAATTAAACACATTTACATTTATGGCTTTGGCAGATGCTTTAATCCAAAGTGACTTACATTGCATTGTATTATACATTTGTTTCTGACTATATGCAATCCCCTGGCATGGAACCCATGACCTTGGCATTGCTAGTGCCATGCTCTTTATGATGAATAATATCCATGGTTGGATTTGGTTTGCAATTTGGTTTATTTTTATCCTACGAGTCCTAAAAATTATAGAGTGAATAATTGATTGTCAAATGATCGATATCCATTAATTCAGCACCACCGCGCGATGGACAGCCCCTGGTAACGTGGGACGTAAGAAAGTCACCTCCCACGGTATAGTTCGGGGAACATAAGTTGAAAAGGTATACCTGGACCTTTAGAGTCTTCGCAGCGCGCTAAGAGACAACCTTATCGGGAAACGCAGCCCTGACTACTAATACTAAAGTAGTCAAATCCATAGCTGAAATAGGCCTACTTTGTTTTAGGTAGTTTACCAGTCCTCTAAAATTATAGTTTATGCAAAAATGGAAATTCTGTCATCATTTAGGCTACTCAGAGAGAAAGTCATACAGGTTTGAAATGACAAGATGGTAAGGACAGGATTTTCATTATTAAAATGTGACCTTCTGTATTATTGGTTTATTCAAAAAAAATATACGACCATGTGAAAATCAAATAATAGAATCCACTAAAACTCTCTTTGTAAAATACGTTTCATATTTTTCTGAAACATAAAGTTTGAGGTATAAATAACAAGATGTTTTGTTCAACGTTCTTATTTGGTAACTGTCACTATGACAAACAGCTTTCATCTTTGCGTTTAATTATTGTAAATTATATAAGGCAATATTTACCTTTCAGCCCAGCAATATCTGTCAGTTTTTGTATCTCGGCCTGACGGGAATAACCCAATTTGTCACGCTTGGTTTAAGGCAAAACAAGCATGTCATTGACTTACCCACCATCATTTACAGACGGCCTCATTTTCCCTCCTTTAAACAAAGAGTGTACACATTCAACATGCGTTCAGCTGGAAATTACAGTACAAGACAGATGTCAATGTATTTCTGCCTCACAGAACACAGCAACAGGTCAGATACAGGCCGGATCTGAGAATGTCACATTCCTTATTTTGTCCTATGCAATGTTATTATTATATATTTTTCTGTTATATATAATCTTCAATTTATCAAATATTAGCAATCTAACAACATTTTTCATATAAAGGAGTAGTTTACCTTGAAAAAGAAAATTCAGTCATCATTTACTCACCATCTTGTCATTTCAAACATGTATGACTTTCTTTCTTCCGCAGAACACAAAAGAAGATGTTTTGAAGAATGTTGTTAACATCCCCCCGTTCCCTTGCATTGGTTAAAATAGAAGTGAATTGGGGGCTGTGCTGTTCTGTTACCAACATTTTTCAAAATATCTTCTTTTGTGTTCTGCAGGAGAAAGTCATACCGGTTTAAAATGACAAGAGGGCGTGTACAATTTACACTGTAATTGATGACGGAACCGGTCCTTAAATATTGAATAAAACAAAAAATGTTTTATCATTAAGTAATAATTTTACTACTGTACTTGGGATAAAGCCTTTGTAATTTGTGTTGTGTCCTTGGCTCAGATTTACTTTTAAGGTGAAAACAAACCTTTTCTTGTTTGTTGTTTTCTATGGTCTTTAATGTCTTTTTTCCATCTTGTTAATATTTCAGGAAGTGACATAATTTTATAAGGGAAGAACAGAGTAAACACCAGTGAGTATGATCCATGAGTTTAAATCATTCTGGGATGTTTTGTCGAATTAGTTGTCTCACTTTAAAACTTCGGGTGTGAAAAGGAGACACTTTACTCAAAGCCTTTATGTATAATGCATTATAAAAGGTTATTAAAGGGTATGATGGATTATAATTGTATTAATGTGTGTTGTAATACATTACATTTTGTTGTAAAGAATTATAACCTAATTAAAAATGCAAAGTGTAACAATAAATTGATAAGTGTTATATAAAGTATTTACTGTAGTTGCACATTTTCACAAGACATTACAATGCATTATAAGGTGCATTACAAGGCATAATTAATACATTCAAACGACTTTTATAATGTATTATACATATATGCTTTAAGTAAAGTGTTACCAAAAATATTATTGCTCAGAGGTTGCAATCAAAATGTTGATACGCACAAAGAGTGTGGAGGTGAAAATAAATGTATATTGTAGAGGTCAAATAATCTGGATTTGGATAAATTTGATGAGAAATGTTTGAGTGCATATTGAGATCTTCAATAATATTGACTTTTGATTGCAGACTTGACAGATCTGAGCTCAGTTTGAGACATTGTTGACATCTCTTCTGACACTCTAATGACAGAGACATTTGTTAGATTCTCAAGAGAAATATCTGATGAGACTTGATGAAAGTTTCCATCTGCTCTCCATTTATCAAATTTATGTGTAGGAAAAATAAGTGAGATATCAAAGTGATCTCATCTGTGATTTTTCTTACGGAAATCTGTAGTCTTTTTTTAAATGTGGTTTATAAGTCAGAACAAAACCAAAGAAGCTCAAGTGAGACTTACTTTATATCTATACCTATTCAACTTCATGAAGTGGTGAGGAAGTTCCAAAACGTACAAATATTTTAACAGTAAATATTTAACTTGTTTATATGACAATATCAAAGCAAATGTGACATAATTGAACACTTTAAGACCGATTCCTCTACATTCAGCCGATGTCAGCATAGTTGTTGGTCTCTTTTCCATGTTAAAGGAATGCCGCTCATGTTCTGTGGGAGGTATTTGGTCTATAGAACACTGAAGAATTTATAACCTCTTATCACTGCGCTTATCTGACATCACAGGTGCGAAGACGCGCAGCCGTGCATCATGAAGCCGTTGCTGGCATGAAACCCCCGAGGGCAACTCTGCTGACATCACTCTGAAACGGCCAGCTATGATTGGCCAAGCCACGCCTGTACATTTTAGAAAATGACTTGAAACTCACCCAACGAAGCCTCTCAGCTGTCTAAATGTCTTTCTCACTTCTGGAGGAATTACTGCCATACTTTTCCTCACCTCGAGCTTCATACCCTCCCGCTGAACTGTGTGAGATGTCTAGGCGAGAAAATAAATGACAGCTTAAGGACGGTTAGCACACAACACATTGAACTTTTTGACCTCTGAGCTTTGAAACTGATGCTTGCCGCCCCATTGCCTGGTCATGTGTAGATTTTTACTGCTCAGTGTAAATAATATGAACACTTAATACTTGACTTATATGTATTTAATATTATTGTTATCATTATCAATGTGATTATTATTTTTATATTTTTGTACAATAGTTTATAAATTATATTAATTAATATAAGTTAATATAATATCCACATTTGTTTTCCACTGCACTGAAAAATCGCTATTTTCTGTCAATGGGGAGACAAATTGTACAGACACATTTTTGTCTGCCTTCAATTGTTTTCATCGTTTATTTATTTATTTACTTTTGCTTTTTGGCAGTTAATTTTTAAGGTCTGATCCTTTAAATTTGCCTTTTTTGTAAGGAAAAGAATAAACCCACATGAATTGCATTTGAAATGGTCTTCTTGGAAAACTGATATCATGAGACGTGGAATTGTTTTGTCCTCTTCAATGCTGTTCATCCGTCATAACCTCTGTGAGATTATGAGAAAAGCTTGATGTCCTGTGGTTAGTAAACTGTAGTAGAAGAAGCATTGATATGCCTGAGGGCAAGTCACATGCTAATGAGGACATCTGAACCCCAGTGACCCTAAATACCCTTTCATCAGGTTAAACCCACGACACCCACAGCTTTAATCAAACACACTTATATAACCCCATCTCTCCAGAGAGGACCCGTATTGCACAAAGACAAACAGATTTTATTAGTGATAGTCGGGTTTCCATGACATAACCTAAATCTGTGGTTTTTGTTGATTTCATTTTCTCATGAGAGAAAATGAGTTTACTTCATTATATACTGTTATTCATCATGTGAATGCAAAAATAACATCAAACCTTTTTCCATAGATGTGTTAATGAAATTTTTTGTTAATTACTCCCAAATTAAAGCAAAAATACAAAATAAGAAGTCTCTTTTTTTGCTTAAAGTGCTAAATTACTGTTATTTTGATTATACAATTATGGTTGATTTTGCATATACAGTAGAATTTAGTGCAGTAAATTTAGTATTTGCTCATGAAAGTGATAAAAAAATGCAAAGGTTGGGAAAAATAGCCTTTATTTTCAAAACACTCAAAAATAATCATAAGTATTTTTCTAAATCTATTTGGGAAGTTGATGAATAAATCATACATTGTCCTGCGGTGTGAAATAGAAAAATGTAGAAAACCAACTGTTAATATTACATTGTTTTATATATTATTAATATTTTTCATAAAATAGCAAGAGAGATTTGTCTTCATTGTTTTTCCCCAAATTTTAAATGTCACACCAAAGGATTCATTTGCATATTAGTCTGTCAATACCTATTTGTTATTTATAATATTTATTACTTATTACTTAAATTTAGATTTTGGGGTGAAGTATGAGCTGTACATGGCGTGTAAAACATTTTCATAGATTTTGTGGGATTGACACATGCACAAAACTTTGTTTGCTATTATTTATTTTAATTGCTAGTATTTATATTAGTTGGATATAACCATTCATATATTTATTTTGGAATGTAATCTTTAGATGAATAACATTTTCACTCTATACAGTGTTTTCAACACTTTGCCTAATGAAATGGAGTTCACATTTTAATTTAGATCGGAATGAGAAAAAATACTAAAGTGTGTAAAGTTAAACCTCACAGTCTGAGACACACTAACACAGAGACACGAGAGTTTTTGTATGAGGGGGATTATTGGATATTTTGGAGAGACGAGAGAGACCCTGCTTTCACATTGACTGCTGTATGTTGTGAAGTACCATCCTTCCTTTGTTTTCGTCTGAAAACTTAAAGGGTTATTTTTAGCTCCTGATTGTACAACGCAGGAAAATGTGGCTTTGTCTGGCCCAATTTTCTTTCTAAATTCAAATTTGTGTACAACAAGATTACACAAGATGTGTAAGCAGATCTCAAGATGTGCATGTTTTGTCTTATTTTGATAAGTTTCTAACTATAGCTGAAGCTGCCAAATGCCATTGAAGTGTGTTTTGATGTTCACTTTTTGGTTTGGTTACAGTTTACGGTACACGCCTTTGGAATGCAGAGAGGATTTAGTGCGTTTGAAGCCCGACTTGGAGGTGGAGACCCGAGGCGCCTCACGCCTTGCCGGTGACCCCATGGGTTAACTCGGCCCTCCAGCAAGTCATGCCCTAATGTCGCTCCTAGCGACAGCCACCTTTCCCATGGAGATGACCCAAGAAATGTCTTAACCTGCTAGGTTCTCTCTCTCTCTTTTTGATAAGTTTCTCTCTGATCCACAGCATTTGAATCATGATAATATGTGTATTTTTTTGCTTTAAGCAGATATTTTGCTCAAGGGTTACATTCACTTGACTGGTTTAAAAATGATGGTGTGTTGTTGTTCTGATTGTGACTCTGTTATTTATGAGTGCTTAACAGCCCTAAAGTAAATATCATTGTGTTGAGGCAGTTTGTCATTTGAAGAAGTTGGTGTATTTTACTACAAATTTTCCCCGAGTTCAATTTCACTCACTTTTGTACTTGTTTATGTTGTTTGTTTGACATAAAGATACATGCAACTTTTTAATTCTAATTTTATTAAATCAAGAATCCAGATACTTTTGGTATAAATGTAGGTCTCTTTAAGCATTTTCGTTAAACCTGTGTGATGTTAATACGTTTTCCAAAAACTTGTGAGTTGCAGTGCTGTCTGATCCCTACATTCGCGTCTACTTTATAGGCAGCATCCTCACTGTAATAAAACCTTAAAAGTGACTCATTTAGTGCCACTACAGAGGCAGCAGCTCTGGGGAAGCTCTCAAGATTTCACTTTTAAAGAATCTCCAAACAGCAGTTTGAGACACTTTGAGACATTCATTCTCTCACAAAAATAAGTACACTTTAGGCTCCTTTTGCATACAGGTATATTTATACTATACATAGCAAGCATACTAATATCAATTTACAATTTAGCATATACTTGTAAGTGTACTATTGGCCTACTCTTTAGTTTTTAAAGGTATACTTTTAAATATACTTTTTGTGTACAACCCGAATTCTGGAAAAGTTGGGACGTTTTTTAAATTTGAATAAAATGAAAACTAAAGGAATTTCAAATCACATGAGCCAATATTATATTCACAATAGAACATAGATAACATAGCAAATGTTTAAACTGAGAAATTTTACTAAATTAGCTCATTTAAAATGTAATGCCTGCTACTGGTCTCAAAAAACTTGGGAAGGGGGCAACAAATGTGCCAAAATCTAGTGACTAATTTAGTTAATTGATATCAGTTCTGTAACATGACTACCTATAAAAGGGATGTCTTAGAGAAGCAGAGCTTCTCAGAAGTAAAGATGGGCAGAGGCTCTCCAATCTGTGATAGACTGCGTCAAAAGATTGTGGAATACTTAAAAAACAATGTTTCTTAACGTCAAATTGCAAAGGCTTTACAAATCATCTACAGTGCATAACATCATCAAAAGATTCAGAGAAACTGGAGAAATCTCTGTGCGTAAGGGACAAGGCCGGAGCCCTTTATTGGATGGTATGAGGGTGCATAAGTGCATACGGTATGGGCAGCTTGCATGTTTTGGAAGGCTCTGTGAAGGTATACAAAGGTTTTAGAGGAACATATGATTCCCTCCAAACGACTTCTATTTCAGGGAAGGCCTTGTATACTTCAGCAGGACAATGCAAAACCACATACTGCAGCTATTACAACAGCATGGCTTTGTCGTGGAAGAGTCCGGGTACTGAATTGGCCTGCCTGCACTCCAGATCTTTCACCTATAGAGAACATTTGGCGCATCATTAAACGAAAAATACGTCAAAGACGACCGCAAACTCTTCAGCAGCTGGAAACCTATTTAAGGCAAGAATGGGACCAAATTCCAACACCAAAACTCCAGCAACTCATAGCCTCAATGCCCAGACGTCTTCAAACTGTTTTGAAAAGAAAAGGAGATGCTACACCATGGTAAACATGCCCCGTCCCAACTATTTTGAGACCTGTAGCAGGCATTACATTTTAAATGAGCTAATTTAGTGGATAAAAGTGTTACATTTCTCAGTTTAAACATTTGCTATGTTATCTAAGTTCTATTGTGAATACAATATTGGCTCATGTGATTTGAAAATCCTTCAGTTTTCATTTTATTCAAATTTAAAAAACGTCCCAACTTTTCCAGAATTCGTGTTGTAACAGTAATACTACATTTTTAATTTGTATTGCAACTACTACAAGTGATCTTATAGGGATACTTATAACTTTACTTATAGTCAAGACTTTTAGCGCATTTTAAGTTCATGAAAGTACACTGCAGTAAACATCCTTGATATATTTCGTACTAGTATACTTACTCTAAATTTTCTTTAAGTGAAGTTAACATCATACTTATTTGTTTACTATGTATTGTTTTTTGCACTTTAATTGTACTTCTATGTTCCTATTTGGGTATTTACTTGAAGTGTACCTTTAACTGTAACTTGTTTTATTTACTCTAAGCTATTCCACCCCAAAGCATACATAAAGTATTCCACCCCCTGACATACATAAAGTATATTTATGAAAAGTGCATAAAAAGTTAATCGTTTTCAGATTAAAAGAAGCATTCTAATAGCACACTTGAACAAATGCTTTTTTTAGTAAGGGGATGTCATATCCATTCACTTGTTCTCTATCAGTTTCATCCACGTGTGAAGTGATTGTGTTTCAGCTCAATATATCACTGATCCAAGTAAGCGTGCTCTAGTTTACATAGCTTCAGCGCAGATCTGTAAACTGTGCCGTGTGAGATCTATCCTTTTATTTGTTCTCTTGTTATGAAACTCCGGTTGGAAGAGTTGACCCTGCGTCCATAAAACTATAATCACAGATTACACACCGAGCTGCTTGTTGGCTTTTCCCTGCCAGATGTTTGCTTTAGCACAATATGGAGCTTTCATAACTTTAACAACCTGAGTTTTAATTTCACCTATCTGTCAGATCTACAGAACACACAAAGAACAAGAGCGTGATAGTTTACAGAGTATCGTTACCCTTAATATAGCATGCGGAACACACTGAGTGTTTGCTGCGTGGAGGTACGTGATTTTTACAGATTTCATTAAATGCATAGACAAAAAAAATGTATGTAGTGCGGTCGTTTTATATATATAATAAACAAGATGATGACCAGGGGGCATGGTGGCTTAGTGGTTAGCACGTTCGCCTCACACCTCCAGGGTTGGGGGTTCGATTCCCGCTTCCGACTTGTGTGTGTGGAGTTTGCATGTTCTCCGTGCCTCGGGGGTTTCCTCCAGGTACTCCGGTTTCCTCCCCCTGGTCCAAAGACATGCATGGTAGGTTGATTGGCATCTCTGGAAAAATTGTCCGTAGGGTGTGAGTGCGTGAGTGAATGAGTGAGTGTGTGTGCCCTGCGATGGGTTGGCACTCCATCCAGGGTGTATCCTGCCTTGATGCCCGATGACTCCTGAGATAGGCGCAGGCTCCCCGTGACCCGAGGTAGTTTGGACAAGCGGTAGAAAATGGAATGGAATGGAATGATGACCATCAATTGTTTAAAGATACAAAAAGGTACTAAACCAAAAATTCACTTTATTTTTTGCAATGTTACATATTATTTTTAATGTGAAATCCGATGCTGTCATTTAAGAAAGATCCGTTATTTATTAAATGTAAAGGTTTGTCTTAATCTGAAACAACAGCCAATCACAAACTCCATCCATGTTGACATCATAAAGGCAGTTTAGGATGAAGGGCCGCCAGAAGTTCACACGGAGCTCCTTTCACGGCTGTCAAGGTCATGCAACATTTTCTCTTGCCTTATAGCACTTTTTAGATTTCATGTGAAACTTGAAGGCGGATTTGCCTTTGAGGCTTTGAGAGGGAATGGATTGAGGTTGAGGTCACGTCTAAGGCCATACATTTTATCAGTCTGACTAAAGAACTAGTTAGTGGTGCTTCTCTTACTATAGAAAAGTTTCACTTTAACTTTATAGAGCAAATGCAGACAAAGACTGTGTAGACTTGACACTGATTCAAACTCTCTCTAATACACACCAACATCACAGCGAGTCACCCATCTCAGTTTTGAATCAAAATTGTATTGTTTTTGCTTTGTTTGAAGTTAAATGTGCAGTCATATATTCTATGTGAATGTATGTGTGTGAGTACAGAGAGGTTGTGCACAGTTGTGTGACGGTATTGTAAATGATGTATGGCATGTGAGCGCTAAAATTTCTTTGTCGCTTTTCATGTTTCGTGATTGCGTGTGATACAGATTTTGGAAATGTAGCGTATGATTTAGATGTAATGTTTGAGGTTACTTACTATATTATATTTGAGGTTGCTATATTTTTCCCAAGGCTTTCGTAAGACACGTCTGGCACGATGTTTCTTTCTCCAAGCCAGAAGAAACAGTCAAACACACGATCAAAAGCTTTTTCTTAAATTAATCAAACGCTGTCTGGAAATCTTGGACTTTTCTGCTGTTTTTTTCTCAGATTTAAAGCTGGATTGTTAACTCAAATTGTAAGCACTTATAAATGTCATGGATCTACACAATTTTTCACAAAAATCAAATTCACTAGAAAACTTGGTTGGGTTGACAACATAACAAATTATTTTTCACTTGTAAGTAAAAGACAAACCTTTAAAGATTCAAAGATCAGGTTCTATTATATGTTAAAGGTATAGTTCACCCAAAAATTACAAAACAAACACCCTCACATGATTTCAAACTGACTTTCTTTCTTCTGCAGAACATGAAAGAAAATATTTTGATATTATAAATTATTTAAAACAACCAACACAGACCCCATTGACTTCCGTTAACTCTTAAAAATAAAGGTGCTTTAAAGGTTCTTCACAGCGATGCCATAGAAGAACCCTTTTTGGTTCCACAAAGAACCATTCAGTTGAAGGTTTTAAAGAACCATCTCTTTCTTACTTTTTATAATCAAAATAAAAACAATTTGCAGCAAAGAACCTTTTGTGAAACAAAAAGGTTCTTCAGATATTGAAGGTTCTTTATATGACCAAAAGCTTGGCATCAATGAACCTTTTGAAGCACCTTTTTTATTAATAGTGTTGTATGATCATAAAACCACTGAGACATTTCTCAAAATATATTTTTTTGTGTGTTCCACTGAGTCATTTTGAACTACCTAGGGGTGTTTTATTATTTTTTTAATCCCTATAATATTAGAGCGTATGTGGGTCTGATGTTGGTGATGCAGTAGACTTTATGTCTGTTTTTTATGCTTTTATGCTTAGATCCGCATCTTTATTTTCTTTTAAACGGTTTAATGTATCCGCTGGCAGTGGTGTGACCGGTGTGCCGCCCGTCTGGATTTTCATTTACGATGGAGAATATTCTCACACGAGCAGCACAACAGGGACGCTCTTTCCTCACAACATGATCATTTCCTCCAACATGAAAAAATGTCACAATAAACTTTTATTCTGGCACAGTTGCAGTGTCTTTTAAATTTCCCTTAATACACTAACAACAGGAGTTTTATGTGTTGTTCGGGTGCGATATCACGTCTCACTGCATCTCATGTGAATGCTTTCGGCTTGGACCTTGACTCTTCCCCTTCCATTCACTTTTAAGGTCCAAAAAGTGACTGTTTAGTGTCCTAATACAGCACACTGAAACTTCAGATCTTGTGACTTTTTGAGTCTTATTGGCTGAATTTCAACAAGGACATTTTTGTGACTAGAATGATATCCCAAAATTGCTGTAATGTAATGTTAGTGTTGCATACTGCACAGTGTACACTCTATAGTTCTTTCAGTGCTTGACATCATAAAGGCGCTTTAGACAAAGGCAGTGGTTTGCTGTTAAAACCTCAGAAGACTATTGTATGACCCAGAAAATAGCATATGACTCAAGCGGACTACTTGTCATACCTTTCTGTTTCTGGTTTGGAATGATGTTACAGTCAGTAAGTGGTGCCCGAATTAAAATATTTGGTTGGACTCTGAATTAAAAGCGTCACACGCTTTGTTAACTGGAGTTGTGTTGTTGACATTATATGACTGCTTATATTTCTTTTTTTCTTTTTTTCTTATTAGTTGTATTTTTCAGTTTCGACTTCGGGTGCCAACAGAGATCACTGACACACATTCACATCCTCTCTCTGCTGCTGTTGAAAGTTCAGTGATGTGGTGTGAACAGGTGTCAGACATGTTGAATATTTATAAAAAGCTGCTCTCAGTGCCTCCGCAGTCTGACAGATGATGTCATTCATGCTTTAATGCAATTAATGGGTAATGTCTGACACTCTGGGTTGGGTTTCTTGTCCACACTAAGCCTGTCTGAGTTTTGAAACAATAAACTGATCAACAAGTGGAACAAAAGACCAAGTGGCACTTCATCACTGCGGGTAAACCAGAAAATCATGGAAAACATTTTCATTCTTTCTTTCTTTCCTTTTTATAATTGTTTTATTTAAATACCACCATGCTTGGGTGTGATGGGTGGTTGCTAGGGCATTCTTTGGTTGTTGCTATGGTTGTTCTGTTGGTTGTAAGGGCATTAGGAAGCTGCTAGGGTGTTCTTGGTGGTTGCTAGGCAATTGCTAGACTGTCCTATTGATTCTACAGTTTTTAGAAAATGGTCAAAAATGTACCCAAGCTGTCGCTGAAGCAGTACCATTTCAAAAAACAGACCTTTTCACCTAAACACTTGTCCTTTTTTCTGACATTGTAATGCATGATTCTGCTCTTATTCTATGTGTTTATCTCATGATAGAAACAAGCTTTGTCTGTAAAATTAGCTTGAATCACTGTATCGTCTGCATATGTCAGTTGAGCTAACCAGTTTTACTCAGGAACGTCGAGGTCATGGAGAAAAGCATCTGTCCCAGGGAAAGCACGGTGCATCTAATACAAACGCATGGTTCTGATTTCAGGGCGGGATTAAAACTGTCTGCCTTGGATGAACCGCACCTCACCCTCTCATAACATTTAAACACTTTCGCGGCTGTGCCCACAACATCCGACCGGTCTGTTGTCTGTTTCTGCTGCGACGATTATATTTAGCATCATAACTGAAGAATTTGTGGGACAGACGGTTGATCTGGTTTGCAAGTATTCCCTGTAGGTTTTGCACATTTGTGTAAATCCAATTAAATGCAGCCGCGCACCCAAACGCCTGCAGTCTCCCACTTCACACACAGCTGCTTATTATTTGCTGTGGAAAAAACGGAGTCTGAATTTAGCAGTCCGAACTTTCCATTAAACAGTCATTGGCCACATTAACTCTCTGATCCCAGTTATGATTATTTTGAAAGACATATCTATATTTTATGTGTGCCAACAACAAAAAACCTGAGACTATGAGTGTGAGACGAATTTTGTTCTAAATATTATATCAATATGTTTAAAACCAGTTAGAACTGAATCCAACTCAAGTGACCAAGTCTTCTTCAGTCATCTTACTTGCACAGTAGTTTCCAAAAATGATGTCAGGAGTGAATACTTGTAACATGTACTGTGTACTGTACATTTGCCTGAAGTTTTTGATTTAACCATAAAAATGTGAAGTTTCTTGTACAAAATGGATTAATGAATTAAAGTATTTATTTGACAAAATCTTTTACCTAAAATGAAAACTATCAGGGAATTGTGTTACTATACAAAAAAATAGAAAAACAAAAGCTTGTTGTAAATAACTCAAAAATTGACTTAACAATTGTACTAGTTTTGGTCCGTTGTTTTTGACAAGTTGGACATCACTTTTGGCCACAACTGTGCATCCAAACATCAGATCTGCATTAGGCCCTGCTGTGAAGAGTCACAAACAGTTGTGTTATGAGAGAGAGAGAGAGAGAGAGAGAAAGAGCGAGAGAGATGGGCAAGCGAGCAGAGATTGATGAAAGCAGGAGGGTGGGGCCCATCAGAGGCACCGGCAGCTGTGGGCCGACCCCAGAGGGTCTTCATGTCCCACCCTCTCCAGAATGAAAAGAGAGGGGCTGGATGAATCTATTCACGGTTAATCAGAGAGACATTCAGTGAGTCTGCTAAATGACTAAATGTAAATGTGAGTAGATCAAGCAGACGGCTGGCAGAGTTGTGTCCTGAATGACGGGTGGCAGTGGGGAACACAGATACATAAAGGCAATTCCAGAGTAAAACTATATATCTTTGAGGGTGCTTTAACTTTCTCGTGATGTTTGAAATGAAAATGACATCATTTTTCATAGACATTAGGATCACACATTCATGTGGCATAGCTGAGATCATTCAGCTTTTAAAGAATTTGATAAAAAATGACTTGGTGGAATCACTAAAATCTGTATTTTGGCAAATCTGAGCACAGTTTTCACAGAATGTACAGTTTGTGATGTTCATAAGATGACATCTGGATGTTTATTGCCCAAACTGTGAAAACATAACAAGATGTGGTGTGATGGTGCTGTGTATATTTTACATGCATTCACTATTCAAATCATATTTTTGCAGTTTAAATATTTGCAAATATTGGCAAGTAGATGAATGTGGATAGCAAAGCTCAGATCATTTGCTACGTATAACACGATATATCTATCTATTTCTTATGAGAAAAAGAGTCAGAAATCTGATAACTGTCTCTGTCATTAGAGTATCAGAAGAGATGTCAACAATGTGTCAAACTGAGCTCAGATTTGTCAAGTTTGCAATCAAAAAAAAAATATTATTGAAGATCTCAATATGAACTCAAACATCTCTCATCAAATCTACTCAAATCCAGATTATTTGACCTCTGCAATCTACATTCATTTTATACCTTTATGCTTTTCATGGATTTTAAGTGTTGACTCATTTGTTTCTGTTTTTATTTCTCCTGAGCAATTTTAGATTAAGACTAATTTCTCAGCGATAAAATGTTCCTCTTGAAATATTGAGATCTTTGTTTTTGTCTGTCCTGTCCCGGTTCTAATGTTAGCATCACTATTATATCTATAACATTTTACACACGTATGCTTTAACCACACACACACACACAAAGGTTAGGTAAACAGTGTAAACGCCGGCTGTATCTGTGTATTATGAGTTAAAGTAGGAGCTCAGAGATCCAGCCGCAGCTGCTGTGAGTCATTATACATCAGATGTTCCTCGACGGTTCAGATGTGATGACAGATTATTGTCCTATTCTTCTCATTTCTCGCCTGATTCACAATAACTGTGGAGCAGTGTGAAGTCACTGTGGCCCGAGGCACAACATTAGACCTCAATAACGCACCTGCCAACGATGACACACAATCAGTGTGCAAACACAAGAGGAAACATACAAGAAAACAATGCCCACACACACGCTTCCATCCATCCACCCGCCTGTCTATCTGTCTGTTTTATCTATCCATCGTCCAAACCCGCTCGTCCTCTGCGGGGTAACCGGAGGGCTGGTGCTTATCCCAACATCACTCACAGGACACACACTTGGTGGCCAGTCTATTGCTATTGTTTTATTTGTGATATATTTTATTTATCATTAACATTTAACTTGTTAAATATGAAAATTACATTTTAAGTCCAGGCATATTTGTGATGACTATGAATTTCAAAGGGACAGTTCACCCCCCAAACATGTGTCACTGTCATCATTTTACTCACCTATTTGTCAAGCCTTTACTTTCGTTCTTCCCCAGAACACAAAAGAAGATATTTTGAAGAATGTTGTTAACTGGACTCTATTCACTTGCTTTGGTTTTTGTGTCCATACAATAGAAGTGAATGGGGTCCAACTTTCTAAATATCAAAATATCTTCATTTGTGTTCTGCGGAAAAAAGAAAGTCATAAAGGTTTGAAATAACAAGAGGGTGAGTAAATGATGACAGAATTTTCATTTTTGGGGCAAACTATCACTTTAATATCAAAATTCAGAAAGGCTCCTATGATTGTTGTAAAGAAATGTCCTGGTTAAATAATTATCCGTTTTTAAAGTCTTCAGTCTAAATGGATTTTTTATTTATATATGCAAATAAATGTTTTCGTATGGCAATGGTTGTGAAACAAAACATTTTTCACATTTTCCAGTCCAAAGTCTAAAATTAAGAAGGATTAACTTGAGGATCTTTTACATGATTAATTTAAAGTGAACCTTATTTGATTCAAGATTATTTTTCTTTCCTCATTTGTTTATATTTTTTTGTTTAAAGCATAACATTTAGGTCGTTTCAGAAAACAAGACTTAATGTATTAATTTAACTTCTCAAGTAGTTTTTTTTTTTATTTAGACACCAAAATACATTTTTAGATATTTATACTGGGAAAACTAAACAAAATTGCTGAAATGCAGTGTAGGATTAAAAGTATTGGTGATAAAATAAAAGATAATAGAAATAAGTTTGGAGCAACCAGTAACCTGACAAATATTAATGAGCTCGGACTTTAGGATTCAGTTCAGTCACTTCTGTAGCTGTTCAATAGCGCCATACAAAACCATTAACAAGTTTAAGGTTTTAACTGGCTGATAGTTGTCTATCATATTTGCTCTCGTTGACATTTCATTTATCATCAGTTTTTCTAGTTCCACGCTTACTGTAAAGAGTCATCCTGGAGGAAACTATCAATCTACAAACACTGACACATATCAACAACACTTGCTTCTTATCATCACTGTCTACAGGAAACTGATGAAACATTTCGTCATATTGACTTTGTGTGTTTGATGACAGAAATGTGAGCTGCTTTAAAACACTGAGACAACGTTCAGACAACATTTCAGTTGGACTAAATGGTTTTATTTGGTTATTTTTATAAAAGGCACAAATATAGTGTGCCTTTTTATAAATTTCCCTAATGAAAATTATTTATTTTAGATAAGATGTGAAAAAGAGACGGGAATCTAACAAATGTCTCTGTTTTTCAGAAGAGATCTTACAAAGTCACAAACTGAGCTCAGATTTTCAAGTCTGCAATAAGAAGTCAATATTATTGAAGATCTCAATATGAACTCAAACTTTTCTCATCAAATTTACACAAATCCAGATTTTTACCTCTCCAAACAATCATTTTACACCTTCATGTATTTTAACCATTTTCTCATAAAAATGTTATGTTATTTCTCCTAAGAATGTTTTTATAAAATTGTACGACTGAGTTGATACTTGAATGAAACACAACTGATAACTCCATCAAATCTCCTGAGCTTTGAAGAGAAACCGGTGGAATAACCTTTAAGAAGAATATTGAACCTTATATCTTTATTAAAGAATATATCTTATATATTATATTTACATTTCTTTTTGTCCTTCTTTTGCGGGACATCTGATATAAACACTGATCAGTGATGTGATCTCTCCAGGATGACCGCAGCACTTCAGGGTCAAAACCGTTATAAGAAGGACTTCCCATCCCCCTCCGCCCTTTAATGTTCCTTACGTTCTCCGGAGGAGAGGCATGTGGATCGTCTGCATGTTTGGAGCTCCGCAGCGCAGACCCCCTTCGGTTCTCAGGCCTGACCGTCTCACTTTCTCCTGCGCTCTGTCTTTCTCTCATGCACGCTCTAATCCACGGTTGCCAGGGCAGCGTCCAGAAATCCCTGCTCTCCTGTAATGAGTGTCTCTTAGATGGACTTCAGCGCCCGGATCAGTCTGAACTCTGACGGGGTTCCTGCTTACCGGTTCGTTTAGGGGTCAAAGGTGAGGCGTAAAACTCAGTTTAAAGAGTATGAGCGTCTTCAAACGTTACATTCTCTTGTGATTGATTTAGTGATGATGAAGAGATTGTGAGAGAGTTAAAACAAAACCTAAACTTTTTTGTTAGAATCATTGAAAAGAATTTCGATTTTACCCTAAATTTAATTGACGGCGATGCTAAGGAGTTGTGGGTGGTTGTTAGGGTGTTGCTATGGAGCTGTTAAAGTATTCTTCATGGTTTTAAAGTGCATTCCTTAATAGTTGCAAATAGTTTTGAGTGTTTTTAACATGTTGCAATGAGGTTTAGGTGATGCACCAAAGAAACTTTTACATTAGGTTGACACCTAACAGACTAAAAAGATTTGACATTAAACAAGCATACAGCGTTAGTTCTGGCCGGTCACATGAGTCTAGCTTGTATCAGCTGATCCTCCTCTACCTATAGAAATATGACG
Source organism: Triplophysa siluroides (assembly GCA_006030095.1). Lineage (NCBI taxonomy): Eukaryota > Metazoa > Chordata > Actinopteri > Cypriniformes > Nemacheilidae > Triplophysa > Triplophysa siluroides. The sequence goes on along the minus strand of VCII01000101.1, from coordinate 4,462,410 downwards.
CAATCACAGCTTCCGTTTTAAAATTCATTCAGCTAATAGCAGCTTATCGCATTGCTCAGGAGCAAATTACCCTCCTCCATCCCCAGGTCCACTTCACATTTACAATCGGGACTTGACTTCTGTTATTCCTTTCCATAAGTCTCAACTACATTTTAATTATGTGTTACACTTAAATGTCTAAGAACTAATGACATCTGCTTGTTCTGTTCCGTTTACCCTAAGGGGGTACCACTGAGCTCCCTGCTCTTATACATTCTGGCTGCATGGATGGGCAGGGAGTTTTGCCCAGAACAGAACCATACCACTAATCTAAACTAACTGTCAATAATTTTTGACGGTAGACCTAACAGAAACAAGGTTCATAGGCCACATGGTGACGTAACTGAGAAAAATTGTTCCACCAATGAAAACGCTTGAAAATTGAGAGAGTTATTCAGACCGTCTGCTCCATCTGAGATTTATTAATTTTCTCAGACAGCGCTCGAGTTCAGGAGCAGAATATCAATAGCTGACGGAGAGGTGCAGGGCGGTTCGATCACTCCTGAATTGAAAAGATCATCAAAAAACTTATTAACAACAATTTGTGGAAGAGAAACTGTTGTGAATTCTCATGAAATCGGGCCAACCTTTCCCAGATCCGCACAGAGGCCACGTCGCAATAGCAAACTCATTGTTCATTTAAGGCACTTGTGAGAAAACCCACTAAAGGTCACATCCCAGGGTGGAGCCGAAGAACGAAGGCATTAAATGTGCTCTATGTATTGATTGGTTTGTTATTAGTTGGGGAGAGTGGAGAAGAAGTAAAAGAGTCGTGATGAAGGCCTGGGGTCTAAAGAGCATTCTGCAATAAAAGGAGGATTTGGATCGTGAGGAAGAATAACAACTGTTGACAAAGCTCAGAACGGAAGGTTCAAGTTGGGAGTCACTCAACAAGATGTTTGAGATAAACATTGATGGCACTGAAAAGCAGTCAACTCAAATGAGGCTGTTAAGAAGTATATTATAAAATATAAATCTGGTCCCTTTTAATGGAATCAAAAGGACTTGAGCAGATTATTTGACATGCAAAAATCTAACTTTAAACCCTACTTGAATGAGAAAGAAAAACTTCAAAAGATTCAAACGATTGGACCATTCCAGGAAAGGTTGTTTGTGAGAGAACATGATGTATAAAGCTTGTGGTATTGTGGTATCAACATGCACATGGTTTGCATTTCTCTAAATCCCACCAAGAGTCTTCTCTGAAGAAACAGGTCAATGTAAAAATCCAGATGAAGATGCTGCAGGGGACAGAAGAACAGAACATGCCGAGGCTGGATTTAAATCCACACATTAAATGCATCTGGGATTCTTGTAATCTCGGATAAAGGGAACATTCTTTTGTTCAAACCAAAGTAATTCAGACGCAAGATAATGATCAAGAAGGGTTAAGTACTAGAGTAAAAATAAGTATTGCTTTGATTTAATAAGATGTAAATATCCATTTTCATTGTTCTCACAGAATAATATAAAAATCTAAATTTGTGGCATCAAGGACCGAGCGACGTCTTAACAAGTCAACTATGTAAAAATGTCTTTGTTTTAGGCTGATGTCCGAGAATTCAGCATTACAACACAGATCTTCTGACCTTCTCGTCCTCAATTACAGCTTCTTAATTCAATTAAAATCCTAATTCCATGAGAAGTCTGGGTAAATATTATCTTAAACTTCTCCACCTTCCTACAGCGGCAGACACGGCCGCGTTCACATGAGATAAAGTGACTGGGGTTCTCTCCACAGAATTCTAGCATCAGCAAATGCATTCACACAAGGAAAAAGTGATGGTATTTCAAAGAATTTATCACTTTTGCAACTTCATATCTGTTGAGGAACAAAATCATTAAAATGCAGTAAGAAGCATGTTCTGTAGTGTATCTACATTCTGGCATCATTTTTGACAATTTATGAACATTTGTCAATTTTGATGGAAAATGCCTGCGCATTAAAATTAGATAATAAAAATCTGGTATGTTATGTATTTTAATATGACCTAATATAACATTTCTTCAGAGGAAAAGAAAATGTTTAGCCACGGTTGTACTCTGTAAAAACTGTGTGATCAGAAAGCCACGACAACTTGGGTGTTCAAACATATTTCTTTAAGTTAACCGATTTCAACTGGATTTTTAAAGAATATGCTTTAAATTCAGATGAATTGAAATGACTTGATATGATTATTCATAAATATTTAAGGCATCAACTGAACTTTGTTGAACTGAAGTTGTTTAAGTTGATACGTTGTACACTGTACCTTCTTTAACGGTTGTTTTTATCTCTGAAGGATAAAATGTTCGATTTGAACGGTCTCTCTGACCTGTGATGTATTTTCTGTTGTTCTCATGGTTTAATGAAAGGTGAGTTCTCTGTCATGCGTCTCCCCTCATAACCTTTACCAGCCGCTGCGCTGGGGGCCGAGACAACAATCCCAGGATTCTGTGTGCTTTTGTCAGGAAATAACAGACACAAACTGGGGGTCCGACGCTGAACTGTGGAATTTAGATGAAAGAACTTGTCTGGTCCAGCAGGTGGGTGCGCTTACATTTAATAAAAAACGAATGCTTCTGTTTGCCTGTTGTGTTTGAATTTTCTGATTCTCCATTGACAGATGTGGTGCCAGATCAGTTAGAGATGAACCACCGAGTCAATGTTGTCATGAAACATAAAAGATTAATAAAGTATTATGTCCGTAAAAAATAAAATCACAAATGTGATCTCTTTAATATCTCAAATATTTATCTTAGAAATTAGATTAAAGGGAATGCAAAGAATTCAAGTCTCATCCATGTCATATATTTTTCCTAAGAAAAAGACTAAGAAATCTCACATATGTCTCTGTCATTAGAGTTTCACAAGAGATGTCAACAATGTCAGGAACTGGGCTCAGATTTGTCAAGACTGCAATCAAAAGTCAATAATGTTAAAGAGCTCAATTTGAGTAATTTAGGAGAAACATCTGAGACTTATTGATACTGAAATAAAACACAATGAGCTATTAAAGTTTCCTCGTTATTATTATGAAAGTATTGTTCAATTGTATTTTTAATATTCTGTAAAGGTCCTTTTAAGGAATAGTTCACCTTTAAAAATGAAAATTCTGTCATAATTTACTCGCCCTCTTGTCATTTCAGACCTTAATGACTTTCTTTCTTCTGCAAAACACAAAAGAAGATATTTTGAAAAATGTCGGTAACAGAAAACCGTTGGTCCCCATTGACTTGCATTGGTTTTGTGTCCATATAGAACCCAATGTTACCAACATTTTCTGTTACCAACATTTTTCTAAATATCTTCTTTTGTGTTTTGCAGAAGAAAGAAAATCACACAGGTTTAAAATGACAACAGGGTGAGTAAACGATGACAGATTTTTCATGTACAGTAGATCCTTACAGATGTTCTTATCTCTGATTCTCTCTATCCAGGGTCCCCAGGTCCAAATGTCTTGGCTAGATCTGCTCCAGGAGAACATTGAATTCCTCTAACTATTACTGAAGAATCTCTTGAAGAAAGTGAGAAGAAAAGACTTGCCCTCAGGTCGTTCTCTTCTTACTCCAGCGTTCGAAGTGAACCCTATAAAGCGTTCGGATTCATTCCAAATTCGCTCCTTGCCAAAAGCCCTCGGCCATTCCAAGTTACTTCATTTCTGAGCTCCCCGACCCCAAACCGTTCCCCACCCCGAGCTCACGTGAGACGAGGGGCCCGGGGTTTTATCAAACAGGCTTTTGTTCTCCTAGGCTTGGCCCGGGTCTCGGAGGATGAGAGATACAGTTAATACCCAGGGAAGTGGTCCTAATCGCCCCGCGCTATTACTGCGGCCAATATCAGCTGAGATGACAGACTTATTGATTCCAGAGACCCAGGTGGACACAGGTGACTTCCCCCCCTCCGTTGCCCTGGTTTGATCTCCGCTCGGCTGGGCAAGAACGACTCCGTCTCACCTGTTCCGTGGCATGCCGGGCCCATCTCGAACCATTAACCCCAGAATTGAGCATAATCCCTCAATTGGACCCGATGAGTCCTCACATCTGATTGAATGATACAGTAGGGTTTACCTGATCCGTCTGTCTTTATGATAGGGTAAATGTTTGTGTAAAATTGTTTATAATTTTTTTTATGTTTTATCCATGTCTGTTAGCTCTGAGGTCTTGGTGCTGGTGAAGGAATTACCCAAAAATAAAAATTCACACTAATGTCGTTCAAAACATGTACAGTTTGTGAGACTATGTTCTATGGAACACAAAAGAAGATATTTTGAAATAGGTCCATTGAAGTCGATGTTGTTTGTTTGCCAACATTCTTCAAAATATCTTCTTTTTTGTTCTGCAGAAGAAAGAAGGTCATAAAGGTTTGGAAAGACACGAGGGGGAAGAAATGATGGAGGAAATGTATCCCTTTGACTGAGGAACAAACTAAAGTCTATAGTGCCTTTGACAATGATCTCTTATTCTAGATTCAGCTCTGGTGTGTGAAACATCTTCAACATCACCTTGCGTGTGCAGTACGGGAGACTCTGCACGCGACGTGTTGGTAAGGTCTCTCTTACGCTATGCTATGTTTTGCACTTTGCCTGCTGTCTGTCAGCATTGTTGAGATTGCCGGTAGGAACTTAATCATACGCCATTGTGCTTTGCTGCGATCTATACCGGAACCCCATTGAGTTTTCTGTCAGTGCTCGGCTTGATAGTGTGTCCATCATAATATTGATTCAGTGGGATATGTAATGGCACATTGATTTCCTGCTGAGGGTGGCGAATGATAGACACAAGTCCTGCGTGACTCGATCAAACCTCTGAACGCTTATTCTTATGGCTGCTGAGGGAAAGGACTTTTATTGTTTTATAGCTGTTGAGCTTCAGAAAAGTTTATGGTTGGCGTAATATTAATCTTGTTACAAAGTTGGACGAAACCACCAACACAGCTTCACACATTTTACAGAGCATATTTTTGAGACAGTATAGACTAGACCAGTCTAGACCATAATTCCCATTACTGTAATACAACGATTTTCTTTTTTAATCAGCGTAAATGCAACACGATGTATATAAGTGTATATTTATGCATGCATTACATTTCATGTCCTCTGTTCTCTTCTTGGGGTAAAATGTTTTGAGCAGTTTCAGTAAGTTTAGTCAAGTTTGAATATTTTTTCTTCTAAAACATTCAATTATGAATATTGCATGAAATATATGTTGTACTCAAATCAGATCCCATAAATTCATATTCCTTTTTTCAATATAGCGGGTAAGTGAATACCATTGACAGAATCTGTGTGATTGATAGAATTATCAGGTGACATAATCGTTCAATATGAGTTCAGTTTTGAAAAAAGCACATGTATATTTCATGAGACTTGCAGTGAGATGGTCAAAGTCAACATACACAGAGGACGGGCAAACACACGCTCGCAGCTGCTCGTCCTCTGATCGGATCCATTCTAGTCCAGCATTAACCTTATCCCTAACATTCTCCATTTCATACATTTGTAGTATGGTATATATCATCATCATTCATCTGTCATCATTTACTCACCCTCTTGTCATTTCAAACCTTTATGACTTTCTTTCTTCCACAGATCACAAAAGAAGATCTTTTGAATCTCTATAATAGATTAGTAAATTATGACAGAATTTTCATTTTTAGGTGAACTATCACTTTAAAATGCTTTGGCAGTGTAAATTCCCCCTTTTTACCTTGCCATTAAATTTATTTGAATCTTGAATCTTGTAAAGGAGAGAGAATGTCGGCCCACCTGGATGACCTCTGCTCCCTCTGATCTCTGCACCTGTAGAGGTGGTCCGTCAGGAATGACTGATCCAACGTTCAGCCCTATGACAAAGAATCCCTTTATTACCCTATCAATGCAGTCTCTTTGATAGGGGAGCTATTTAAAATCCTATAAAATGGTTGGTGGACATATAAATGTAACTTCAATATCCTTTTTAAAGGTTATTCTTAAGAGAGAAAGAGATGATCAGACCTGTGTCTATGAGCATCACGGCCTTCTGACAGAGAACAATCTGTTGATGATAACTGCAGTGTTAAGAGTATGGGCTACCAACAACTTGCAAGATCGAATCCCACAACAATCTATAAATGGGTGACTTCCCGAGATTCTCTTTCTTCATTGGCTCAATGAGCATTAAGTTAGGATGCTCCAACTCCCCCTACAGTAAATGAAGTGCAAGTGACATTTGTTAAAGAATTGTTAGTTTAAATCTGTTTGAAACACCTTTAGTTCTACTTTTCATCTCATCTGTGTATTTTTTATACTACATGCATTGTAGTGCAGATATAGAATACATATAAAGTAGCTTACAGAACCTGTAAGTTATCTACGGGCCTCACTTTTGTTTATATATATAAGAAAATACAGAATCAGGGAGGATTCGAACCATTTTTGTAAATTGAATTGTTATAAATACATTTCACCACACTGTATTTTTCAGAGGAACCTGAAGAGTAACTGTTGTTAGGTAACAAGCCTTTCTTAACAATACGCCGCAAAAAAAAATGCTTTAATCATAGGCATCTTTATCTTATACAATGAGATGGTGCCAAAGTGGTCGGTTGCTGTTGTTATCCAATTGCGCCTTCTGCTGGAGACTTTCTGTTTGTCATGAGGTTTGTGTTATGGACGCATTCATCAGCTCGATTTTTGCAAGGTGGGAATTTTTAAATAGTTTAAATATATGTATAAATATATCTCGTTTAGGTCACTGGTTATGTTAATTGTTTTGGCTTAGGAATGTTCTGTTCAAAAAAGCATAATTTTGACAGGTGCACATACATGGATATACACACTGACCGTGAACTTCTATGGCATGTATGTAGATGTGAATTTCGATTATCTGGCAACATGCCGTAAGTAGGCGTGTTTGTTTACATTTTCCTTGCGCCACGCGATATGTGCGTGGTGACGCAAACGTGCGCGCTACGCTCCGGCTCCCGGAAGAGATGAGACTGTTTAGCGTACAGTGAACCTGAAAACATGCAGAAAAAGGTACAAAGGACGATTGATTATATCATGATTTTAGCTGAAACTGACCGTTTATCTCTTTAATGAAAAATAACACATGTGTCATCTGTAAAAATCCTAGAAGAATTCTTTATTCGCTGATGCTAACTAGCCATATAGCGGTTAGCTTGACCTGTATTTAGATTAGATTAGATTCAACTTTATTGTCATTACACATATACAAGTACAGTGTAACGAAATGTAGTTTAGGTCTAACCAGAAGTGCAATTAGCAAGTGCAGGATATACAGTGTTAATAAATACAGAATTACACTGTATTACACTGAATGATGAACACTGAGTACACTGGTTAAAAAATATATTTAATGATAGATTTAAAACATTGGTCTAGATTTAGTATTTCATTTGATTATGCATTAATATACAAATCTTTCTAAGTAGTATATAGATGTAACTTTATAGTTAAAACCGTTCTGCTGTGATTTTTGCAAACATTAGTTTCTTTTAGTGCTCATGTAAATCTCATAATAATTTTTTTTGACAGTAATGTTGGCACAGATGTTACATTAACTAGTGTTAAGGTATGAAGAAGACATACCATTTAGCTGTTAAAGACTACTTTAATAAAATAAAGTATTTATTTGTTGAGTGCGTCTGACATAATGTGGCCTGTGTTGCTTTTTTTGTTCTTCCGCCTATTATTTGCTGTCACTAGTTGTATTATACTATTACACTAATTTTTCAACCTTAGTAGTGTCTGTGCATTTACTCGCCAGGGAAAACACTAACAGTAATGATAAAAAGTACACTTTGAATTCACTGGAAGTCACCACTGAATAACATTTCTGTCAAATGCGTAAATATATACTTTTTTTTAAGAACCTTTAGATTGTAGGTCACCATGGAGAAGGGGGCGAACTCTTTCCATGTGGAGTTCCCGGATTTTTCCTGCTCGCTCCTGAAGAAATTAAACCAGCAGCGGCTGAGGGGTCAGCTGTGTGACCTCATCGTGTCCATAGGCGGTCATCAGTTCCGGGCTCATCGCGCGGTGCTGGCCGCCAGCTCGCCGTACTTCTGCGATCAGGTGCTGTTGAAGAACAGCGCCCGCGTGGTGTTGCCGGACGTCATGCATCCGTGTGTCTTTGAGCAGCTCCTCCTGTCCTGCTACACGGGAGCGCTGTCAGTGCCATCTGGAGAGGTTGTGGCCTTCCTCACCGCCGCTAGCTTTCTGCAGATGTGGCATGTGGTGGACAGATGTACAGAGCTACTCGAGGTGGGAAATAAGAAAAAACGATGTGGACGTTTCGAACACGGGTCATCGCCGAAAGCCGACGGTTATCCCACGGATAACGAGGATGTCGGACAGAGTGTAAGTCAAGGGGACAATGTAGATGAAAACGAGATGGCGGTGTCTGCTTTGGGACAAGGAACATTGCAAAGCGCCAGCTGCTCTTCTCTGGATAATTTGAGCAGCGAGTCAGATGCCACGGAAAACCAGTGCACAAGACCCGCCTATGTGCCACCGAGCATTATGGGACACCGAAAGAAAGTACATATAAAAATGGAGAGGTCGGGTCATGAGGCCTGCGCTGGCCTTTTCGGCAGTGAGCCCACCGTAAGTGATTCAGATCCGAATTGCCACACACCGAACACGGTTGAGGACTGTTTTGATGAGAAACTGGTGAGCCATCTGGAGGAGTGCCTGGACAGAAATTGCTCCTACGAGGAACCCTTGGACTTCTACGGCTCCTCTACAGAGGGCTTTTCGCAGGCTGCGGACGAGATCGCCAACCCAACATCCAAGGATAAACCTCAGCCAGAAAAAGACACAGATGTTGCCAAAGAGGAGGAGGACCCTGCTCACGCTGACAGTGGTCTAAAAGAACAGACGTCTCACTCAGGGTTCACCTCTGTGGTGTATAAGCTCTATCCATGTCAGTGCGGCAAGAGTTTTACGCACAAAAGCCAGAGGGACCGTCACATGAGCATGCACCTGGGCTTACGGCCGTTTGGTTGCGCCGTTTGTGGAAAGAGCTTTAAGATGAAGCATCACTTGGTCGGCCACATGAAGATCCACACGGGCATCAAACCTTATGAATGCAGCATGTGCTCGAAACGCTTCATGTGGAGGGACAGCTTCAACCGTCACACCTCCACCTGTGCGAGGGCCCACCAGACTCGACGTGCCAGACTGGAGCCGAGTCCCAGATCCGCTAGCGCTCAGACTGGAACTTGTTAGGAAACATTTGGGAAACAGAAGAGCCACTGTACGGCCACAGAGAATGAGTTTCTTGGCTTTTTATTTCAAACTTTATGATCGGAGGCCTCTGAGGTCTTAGCATTATTATTATAATACCAATTCTGCATTATACAGGATTTCTTTATGCCTTCATCTTAACTGCCCTCTGTGTTGGCACTTGCAGCACGTTTGCAAGATTCTGTATTATGGTTGCTCAGCTGTAGAGAGTGTTTTGAATCGGATTTCACAGGGATTGTTTTAGCTATAAAGCTTCTAAGCCATTCTAATCCATTTATGCTCGAAAAGTCAAGAGATTTATTAGGAGGATTTTAGTTAAAGTCAAATATAATCATGCGTAATGCTGTGTGAATAGCATTGCCACTCTTTCTGCAAATAGTTTTAACAAGATCTTGTATGTGATGCTCCGTTTGTCAACAGATTTTCTTTTGTATTATATTCCATTATTGCAAAATATTAAGAATCTGTAAGCGAATTGTACACAAACACGTTATAGACAGATTTCACCCTTTAAAGAGACGGACAAGAAATTATTTTTTGCAAAAAGAAAAAGTCTAGCATTATATATATTTTCAATGACAATGTTTTGATGACAATTAATCGTTCTCCCAATTCTCAGTATTGTAGTGTCAGGGTGTTTTATCTTTTCTTTAAATGTTTACAATACCATGCAGTGTAGAATTTTTTCACAATGTATTATTTCATTACAATAATGGGAGTTGGGATGCTTAATTGTCCTGAAAGTAGTTATATATTGAAAGCAGTATGTATATATATTGGGGTGAAATTTGACCTGACATGTTTTTGACAAGCTTTGATCTGAAAAGGTTTTTATACAGACACATCTGTAAATTTAATAAAACGTCATATAAAGTGATTTAAGGGCTGTAAACTACTTGTGCAAGTGCAGATAGATGTTTACATGTTTTATTTTATGTAATGTACAGAATGTGCCATGAATGGATGGCTGTGTCAATTGATTATAGTGTTTATATGTGATAAAATTAACCACAAACCTCTCTTACAACAATACCTCAGACGCTGGGGAATTTTGTTAGTTTTCTGATTTGTAACAGGACTCTAAAGAACTTTTTAAACAATGTTTAAATAATTTTTTAACATTAATAATGTTCTCTATGCCTCAAACTAACAAGTGACAATCAGGTAGACGGGTACAGTAGAGTGTAAATGAGGTTTTGCATAGTCAGATCTTACCTCAAAGTTAATTCATCAATGCCGTCGTTTTTAAAGCTACACTGGGTTATCAAATTTTTGTTCAATTAACAAGACTGTACATTTAAAAAAATATATTATTCAGTCAGGCATTATTTCGTATCTTCTTTACATATATATATATATATATATCATAATTCGGTTAAAATGTTATACAATTTAAACAATTTAAGCAGTGCAAATGTAATTAATTACTGCAACTTTTTTGTGACATTTCAAGTCTGGGAAGGAAATATCTTCATGTGTATATATTTCTTCACCGGCAGGTGACGCTTTAGGACGTGGCTGGACTCGTCACTACCTCAAATGGACTGTCCTAATACATTAATCTGTTGATTATAAAAAGCCTCTCTAACTGGACTACCCGCTCATCTCTTGCAGTAAAATTCGGTTGTTTTCTTCTTATAGAAGAACTTTGTGAGATGTTGTGAAATTTGTACAAAGATGTGTTTAGCAATAAATGTTTTATTTGTGCTGGAGGTCTTGTTCGGAACAATTGCCAACATTGTCTGCTTAGTAACAGGAGCTTCTTTCGCCACGAGATGGCAGTCTTCATCTTATATAATTAGTTCAAAACTGAATTTTTTAAACCATTGGAAATATCCATCCAACAACTGAATCTCATATCCTCCTGCATAACATGATAATGTACTGTAGGCAATTTACAATATATAAGTAGTGATCACTAGTCAGCTTTTTTCCTAGTAGAGAAAATGCATGACGGAATTGGTCAAAATAAAGTTTCAGGTGATATAAAGGTGTCGATTTTAAAGAACAATTAATATTTTTGTTCATAAAATCGGAGAAAGTCTTCACAAAAATTCTTGAACAGCGTCATGAAGTTATTATTTTCAGAAAATGTACATTAATGAATGCGAAACCTGGCTAACACTATAATTAAATGAATTACAATACTAGGGTGAAAAGCAAACGGCACAATAATAAGAAAGATTAAATCAGAAGTGAAAGAGGAAGTAGAAGTAAAAAAAAAAAAATGTCTTATAGTGCCTGGTTTCACTCATTTGCAGGATTAATTTATTTTATAATTAACAAAATTTGGGAGTCATTTTTAGTTAAGATTATAGTAAAATGGATCAGATGTGTGACTGCAGAGGAAGACGCCAGTCAAATGCACCTGCGCATCCACTTCAAAACTCTCATAGAGCCGGTTACCCGACGCGATTGGCTGTCGGTCCCTAAGTAGGCGGGCTTTGTGTTCACACTAGACGTATGATTAGTCAGTCTGCCTGTCCGTCAGATCAAAGGAACCTACCTGACACTTCCTGTGCCTTAAATGTTTCGCTGTTTTTGTCAGCGTGACATATGTGTGTCTCTCTGCCATGTTTGTGTACATCTTTAGGGTAAATGTTTATATTTATAAACGCACAAGGTCAGACTCACGCTGTGGAATAATCATCTGACGCACATATACTGGATTATACGGGTTTAATGGATTAACGTTACTGGAAGATGAATATGATTGTTTCGTCTTCTCATTGATTCAGCTCAAACACAAAGGTAAGGCGTTATTCGGTTTATTGATGTTAATGTGGTGGCATCCATAAACGTCAGAAGTATTGACTAGCAACAGTGTGTACATGCCAATCGTAAAGATGAATTAGTAAAGGTGAAAGGTTATAGACCTGTGCGGGCGCCCGCGGCGCGTCAGCGCATCTCAGATATACCCTGAGAGGAGCAGCGGCAGTTACTTCCGGTCACCTGTGACATACATGTATACATATATGTATAACTATATAAATATGAACTAAATATCATGTGGATAAATACGTACGTACATACATACATACGTGTTTGTGTGTGTGTGTGTGTGTGTGTGAGAGAGAGAGAGAGAGAGAGAGAATTTTATATTTTCATAATGATTCATCACATCACGGATTACTGTACAATTTAACCTAACCCTCGTGTCCTTCCAAACCTGTATGACTTCTATGGAACACAAACAGAAATATGAAGTGGAATTTCCAGGATGATCATTATCTCTAATGAGTAACAAGGCTGCTTTTATGATGGCTTCATAAGAAAATATGGAGTGGTTTGGGTCAGTTTTGGGTCATTTAGGCACACTTGCCATTGTGCAATATCTTAATGTTTTGACTGAATTTATATTTTTTACATTTGGTTGTTTATATGAATAGTAGTATACTCAATCCATATACTCAAACCAATCCAGAGCCATTTTCATCATCATAGGCCAGTAGGGCTGTGCGATATTAAAGAAAAATGTGAAAGCATGCTAAATAATGTGATATTCAATATGCAAATACGATAGTTCTTTTTCTAAAACCAATTTTAATTGTTTTAAAATACATTTAAAATATATATATATAGCCAATAGGGCTGCACGATATTAAAGAAAAATATGATATACAATAATTTGCTAAATAATGTGATGTGCGATAGAATAATGGTTCAAGTTTGTAAAATATATATTTAAAAACAGAAATAATGTAAATTATGTATGTTGGTAACATAATTTTCAGAGTATTCATCATCTTCCACACATCAGACACAGGCTATCTGCATCAACCTAAAAACTTATAGACTATATATAGACCACTTTGCAAGATGTAAACAGAAGATTGGTCCAGAAACACTTCCGGCTTCAGTTTTATTGGTTTATTTTTTTATATCTTACAATATGTAATTAAGACTTTTTGATTTGGTTAAAAATGTTCTGTTAGTTGCATTTTGTTCAACCATTGTGTAGTGTTAAAGATCTGAAACAGGAGGTTCTTTTTGACCAGCTTTGGATCAGCGTTGTTTACGTCATCCAAAGTGGCCTATACTTAACTTTTTGACTTTGTTTAATAATTCAGTTATTGCAAAATATTGCGATATGAACATTTGCGATATTCCAATAATTTCTATATATTGCACAGCCCTATAGGATAGTTATCTGTAATATTTTTATCACATCAAAAGTTATTGTGTGATTCAGATCTGTACCGGCGTCTTTGGAGGTCAGAAGTATATTCTTATGTTTATGTGAACTGCTGTTCTAAGATTTCTCCATCTTGAGATGTAGACGGTATTCTGGATCTCTTCTGGTCTACGTGCAGAGTTGTCACAGCAGTGTTTGTTAGCTCAGAGGGGGGCAGATGAGGGTGCTCTTGCCCCCAGCAGCTGTCTGGCCGTCTGATGTTGCAGGGGCATTGATCGGGAAACTTCTCCACTCGCGCGGCTGTATTTTTATCTCCTTCACTCCCTCATCGGGTGTCTGCTTAGCTACTATCTGTTTTAGGGCCTGTTGTCTGCTCTGCACAATATGATTCAGATGTTCTTCATGTTGATGGTGTCATACAGTATTACTGTACTGGTTGCAAAAAAACCTCATTTGGTAATAACAAACCTTCCTATTACAGGTAAGGATTCCTTGTGCGTTCCCACTGTCCATGCCTCATGTAGAAAACAAGTTTCTTTCTTATATTTTGTCCATTCTGCATCAGGATTTGTTCAGTAACCAAGCAACTGTCTGCAACATTATTATTAGATGTTTTATTTATTTATTTTGTGCTCTATTGAACAAAAGATCGAATCTCACAAACACATATCCAGTAATAAACTCAAATATATATATGAATTATTAAGTAAATATGACTGTGTAGATTTCAGTATTGGTGTGTGTGTCAGCTGAATTGATGGAGATGTATTTTTAGATGTCTTGCTTTTTTTAGGTGTTGCAAATGTCAGCTCAGAGGGGAAACATTGTAGATGACGTTTATGTCCCCAGGGCCATAGAGTGTGAAAAATACCCAGCATCTGTCATCAAAGCACAGATCGAAGTGTGTGAAACACTAGATTGTGTTAGACTGCATTTGATACGAGTCCACCTGCACATTTCTGATATATCAATTTTATAGCAGCTCTGATGCGGTCAGTCTAGTCTCATATCACATAACCAGTGAATATATACTCTTTTTATTTATGTATAGCAGAATTTACTGTACGAAACAGTTATATTATACTGTTATAAACAAAATATAAGCCCAGTTATATTATACTGCTATAAACAAAATATAAGCTTTTGTTTAGGACAGGTAGCTCATTGTGAGCTTCACCGCTCTATCTCTCTCTCTCTCATTTTCATCTCTCTCAGTCCTGTTTCTCGATGGCTGATCTGGAGTGTTAGGTGACACTTCATCAGAAATGCTGAGTTTGCTTGCGGACTGCAGTGATATCATGGGTTGAATCTCAGATAAGCTCTGCCGTTTCTGAGTGCAACAGAATCTGGCTGCCATTTGAACGGTGATAATAAGTGATTTTTTCAACAAATCTCACTGTTTCACACACCTACAGTAGACCTTGAAGGTAATTGGAGAAACCGAGAGCGAAAACTCCCATGAGTCTCGGGCATTTGTCTTTGTATTGCACCTAAAATTTTTATAAAAAAACGTTCAATCAAATTATAAATTATTTTGAAATCATGAAATGATATATAACAGACTTAAAAAATGAATTTCAAATTGGTTAAACAAACTCGCTTTTTAACTTTATGTGTGAATTGCAACTAGATTTTTTGAAAATTGAAAATTTTGTCGTCATTTACTCGCCCTCTTGTTATTTCAAACCTTTATGACTTTTTTCTTCTTCCACAGAACACAAAAGAAGATATTTTGAAGAAAGTTGGTAACCGAACAGCACTGGCCCACATTCACTTCTGGACATAAAACCAATGCAAGTCAATGGGTGCCAGTTAACAACATTCTTCAAAATATCTTCTTCTGTGTTCTTTGAAATAACGAAAGTCATACAGGTTTGAAACTTTTATATATCAGGGTAAGTAAATTATGACAGAATTTTTATTTTGAGTGAACTATCGCTTTAAAGTCATTTGATTTAACTTACTGTAAAAAATTTAGTTGAAATAGTGTACATTCATGTTATGATAAAATATATTTCATATTATAAATCAGTAAAAAAATTGAAATAGTCAATTTGTACATTTACATTTATTCTTTTAGCATATGCTCTAATCCAAAGAGGCTAGTTGTAGTGTAGCTGGCAGTTTTACAATGCTTTTATTTTGGCGTTGTGTCGACGTTGATCTAATTCTGGGAGCTGCTCATTTGAGATCTCATAAGAATTTGCTCTTACGCACATGACCTTCCACCTCCATATCATCAACATGACACTGGTGTCTTTCACCGTTGAATGTTTGGCCTTTGGCATAATGTCCACTGTTGAAGATGTAGTGTGCAACAGAAGATCATTAAAAAGACAATTATTGTTCTAAGTTTGATATCCAGGACTGAGTGTGTAAAGAGTACGGCAGGACGTCCCTGCTTCGGTCCACCCTTCTGCCTTCAGGGTTTGGTTTCCCGGGCCAACCGTCGAAGGCCATTCAGAACCTCACAACAGCAGCCAGCCACCCCTCATTCCAAGTGCTTTGCTGTTGCCATGACGACGCTCCCTTAGTGCAGAGGATTGTGGGAGTGATGAGGAACGAAGAGCGTGTTGCCAAGTATGATTCCTTGAATAGAAAAAACTCCAACTTAAAACTCTGGCTAGTGGGTGGCTACCATCACAATCCAAACTTTTGTAAAAATTTCCATTGATTGTCCTCGCTTTTCCCCAGCATTTTAACTTTGTCATACCACTACAAATCTGCATTGACTTTGAGAAAAATTTAGTTCGGCCATATTTATTTCAAGAAAGTACACTTATTTTTTTATCAAATCACAAACATCAGGCCAAGAAATAATAATTTCTTATGTTCTGTTTCATTTCCTCTATTTTGTTTGTTCATCATACAATTGTGCATGTGTGTGTGCCGTCTGAGAGTGAGAGAGAGATAGAGAGAGATAGAGAGAGAGAGAGAGATATCTGTTAGCATTGATAGCATTGTCCACCTGCCTCCTCTTCTCCCCCCCTTCTTTTTTTCCCCACCTGCTTCCACCTCCTTTCCTTTTCCTTTCAACACTGCTAAATTAATAAGGCTAAATTTATAAGCTAGGTTGGAATGGAGTCTGTATATTAACATATATTAAGTTGAAGGCGAGGAAGGTTTGATGAATATCAACACTGTAATAGGCATCCAATCCTTCTGATATGCGCTGTTCTTTATTAGTCTAACTCTACAGTTGCCAAGCAACATGGCAACATATTAAAAACAGAAAATTGAATTAATGTGTTTGTGTATCTGTGCCCGGTTGCATGATAGTTTCCTTAAGGGGAAAAAGGTAGGGACATCTTTAGAAGCATTGCAATAAAACTCTTAACCCTCACCATTACCTAAGCATTTCTACTTCTACCTAATTATTTCTACATTACCTAAGCATCCCACGATAGTTTATGTCAAAACACGAGAAAGCTGAGAAACGGTTGCTATTGTTACTCTACTATTGACTTTAACCTTATACCTAGGGTTTTCTAAGGACGGGTCCAGATCTTTAGATCAAGCAGCTTTTTTTGTTTATAATGTACTTTTTCGGTAGCACACATAAACACACACAACCTTGCATTTGAAGTACATGCCGTAAGTTTGTGCCGGTTTCGACACGCTGTATTGCTGACCTGCTGATCTCCATCTGTGTCATATTTCAGTTTCATTTTGATGCATTCAGGAAACAGATGTCTTGAGAATGAACTTGTTTTGTGCACTGTAAGATGCTGAGTAAACATATATACTAAAGCAGCATTTAAAAGAGTGAAAGCTGATTTTTAAAGGGGTCATATGGCACGAAAACTTGTTTTTGGTGTGTTATAAGTTGCCCATGCATGTTTGAGACACGTAAAATTGCAAAAATGTAAGTGTCGGAAACAAAAGATGCATTCTATCTAAAAGCATATGCTCACCCAGACCTGCCTGAAATGCCTCGTGTAACCACACCCCCACAAATCTACGTCAGTTCGTGTGGTATGATTTGACTAAGACCACCCATATGTATACACAAGTTAGGTGGGCGTACCTGTCAGTACAATTGCTTTGGAACTAGGGCTGGGCGATATATCGATCGATTCTTATGCTCTCAGTTTCTCAATGTCTTACAGTTGCTGCCACATCTGAAAACCAGAGGGCGCTCTTGTACAGAAACCACGAATATGTGAAACTGAAGAAGAACAATTAGTTCCAGGAAATGCCAGTGGTCATATCTATCGCTGTTCTTCAAACCTTTTCAGGTATTTTCATGATATAAAGTATATTTATAATGATGTTCAATCTCGTAGTGATTTTAGATCAAGCAGTGCTTCCTACTGATCAAAGAACCGTAATTCACGGAAAAGCTGTGCATAAAACATTGAATCGATTTCAGACATGTATAATTAGCGTGAATCAAGATATATAAAACCCAGCCCTATTTGGAACCTAATGTTCTAAATATCGTAAGTGGTGTTAAATTTCCATCACATGCTTGCAGTATTCGACCAATCACTACACACTGGTTAACTGGCCAATCATAGCACACCTCGTTTTTCAGAGCAATGTGCTTTGTAAAAAATCTGCACGTTTCAGAGAAGCTGGGCAAAGAGGAGATACAAACATGCCCGGTATGTGGAAAATACAGCGTTTTTGAACCTTAAAACGTTAAAATAATTCTTTCCGCATGCATGGCTGGGATTTTTGTTTGATCGGACATGATTGTCATAGTTAACAGTTATCCATTTTACAGATGTTTTCATTTTATAGCGACTTGCAAAGCATTCAAGGCGTACATTTTTTGTTTCAAGGTGTACCTTTTGCTGCTAACCCAGTGAATGGAAATCTTCTGAATATGTATATGCAAAAATGCAATAATGAAAACAGTGACATAGTAGAGCGTCTGGTTCTGGTGTGGAGAGAGATCAGAGCTCCTGGAGAGACTTAAATGGTTCTGTGGACCGACCCGTGTAATTACAACGCCACACATCTGCTGGTGTGATGGTGAAACGGAGAGAAAGAGCCAGATGAGGGGTTATTAAAGAGAGAAGAAAGGGAATGACTAATAAGCAACGGAGGAAACCTGTGTCAGATTTTTTATATTTTAGACTTGTCTCATAGTTGAAGGAACTGTGCCGCTATGGGGCAGTTGTGGCCTAGTGGTTATAGAGAGTAGGACTCTTAACCAGAAGGTCGCCGGTTCAGCGGGTAGCGACTGACGTGCCCTTGAGCAAGGCACCTAACCCCCGTTTGCTTCCCGGGCGCTGCAGTGATAGCTGCCCACTGCTCCGGGTGTGTGTGAGTTCACGACTTGCAGTGATGGGTTAAATGCAGAGGTCACATTTCGGTTATGGGTCACCATAACTGACAAATAGGTTACTTTCACTAACCACAGCCCAAGAGACTGACCGTAGAGACATGAGTGACCTTCTCAAACACACAAAACGTGTGATCTTTGATCGAACACATCTACATCATTATATTGGTGTTTAGGTTAAATAGAGTCCTGTGTGTATGTGGTCACATGTAGCTTTGGCTTTTGTTTTGCACTCATGGTGACAACTGTGTGTGGGCAGTTGTTGTGGGTACTTGGTTTCCTTCATCGTTTATTAATATCTTCGTCAGAAACTCATCAAAGAATAATTAAGAGAGTTCACCCAAAAATGATTTTTTTCATCATTTACTCGCCCTCGTGTCATTCCAACATTCCACCTGCCCTGTGTGTGAATGCTGCAGTCCTGTGGAGTTTCAAAGTCATTAGAACGTATTATGGTCTGTCCATTTGGCAACAGCATTGCCTTAACACTCCTACAAGCATTCAGAGCTCTTTGTTGGAAAAATAAATTAAGGCTCCTCCTCTTGTGTAAGTAAACGCAGAAGCCAAACTAATGTGCGTCTCCTTGGAAACATACAATAGCATTCACACTTGCTCTGAGCGCAGATGGTGTCTCAAACAGATGATGTCACAGAGGCTTCTGTGCTCTCTGTCTGTCTCTATAAAGAATAAGATGCGGATAATCTGATCATAAAACTGATATATTAACACTGACTCACAGGATTACAATCACACATTTTGTAAATAACAGTCGAAGTCAAAGATGAAGGGGTTGAGGCGCCATTGTTTTAAGGGTCTCAAATTTGGAGAGCTCTGTGTTGAGATTCTCAGTGTTTGGCTGATGTTTTAGCCCATGTTCCACATGGTGTCTGAGCCTAACCTAAATGTCTGTGATTTTAAACCTTTAAAGGCTCATTTACACCTAGGATAACTATATCCTATGACTATAAAGACAAGTCACATACCATTATTGTCTGTTGATGTTGATGCTTTTTACTGTAGTAATTCTTGGAGGCCCCTAATACAAATTATGATACACTTTAAAGACAACTTGATATTAAACCGAAATAGCTTTTGTTTTGGAATAATCTCAGTTTGTAATTTTTGTGCTGCTAATGTAAATATAAATTGTATATAAATAGGAAAGTATCATTTTCACTAGCGGTCTCGACATTTAGAGCTCACTGTGTTATAAAATTTAACAGAATGGTTTCTGAATCATTCCTAGCTAAGTGAGCAAAGATGAAAATGAAAGTAGGCTATATGGAATTGTTTTGAGCGGTACTTCCTGATGATTCACCTTTAGATATCAGACTCACTGTTGCATGTACATCTGCTAGAATAACAGGGTGAAGCACTGAAAGAAAAGTAGATCCGTGACATTGTGGTTTGTAATGAAGTGCTGCCACTTACTGACGAAAAAGTGTAGTACAATGCCTTTTTGTTAGTGACCAGCATTATGCAGTATGTGGAATCGCAAAAAATCTATTAGCTGTCAAGCAAATGTTTTGTTAGGATCTGACAAATATTTACAAACTTATGTTGGAATGACAAAGCCAAAATACCAAATCTTTTTTTTTTTACATTGCATCAGATGTAGATAAGGAGAGCTGTGCAATTTCTTTACTAATGGATAAGTTTGTATTGTCTCTTAATTTGGGTCTGTAAGCACATATAACTCTAAAGCTCTTTCTTTTCTGTGTGTTGCAGAGCCAGATGGGCAGTGTCTTAATTTTATTGGTGCAGAAACTCAAATTGTTCGACCACTAGAGGTCATGTGAGCTCTTCTGTGTTTCTGCTTTTCTTTAAGAGACTGTACCTGGAGTCTTCTAATGTAGTTTTTTCTATGTTCCAATTATTCCACAATTTCTTGCACAAACACACAATTCGCTGACGTAATCAGTTGTGATATTTTTTTATATAATAATATACCATAATTAGGAAATGCTTAATTAAGTAACATATACAGCGGGTTAAATAAATATTAAACATGTTGCCATTTTTCTCAGTAAATTTCTGTCAATGCCTTTTTTGCACCTCCCATATGTGTTCGAAACTTTTCCATGTCTCATTCCATTTTATTATACATGACTTAATTTGTGAACTTATTTGTTTAGTTTTCTTTGTATGTATTGATTATTTGGATTGTTACCGAATCTGGTGAACATTTCATTTCAACAATACCTTGAGAAATATATTTACTGAGAAAAATGGTGACATGTTCAATACTTATTTTACCCGCTGTATATACATATATTGTGGCATTAATGTATTTGTAAGTTGCTTTGATAAAATTGCATTAAGATATACATTTTAGCAGTAAGTATCCAATGGGGTTCAAACCCATGACATTCCTGTTGCTAACACAATGACCTACCAATTGATCTACTGGAAGATAGTTGAAAATACTGAGTCACATTTTAAATCTTAATGCTGATACAAATGTTATTAAAGGGCACTTAAAATGACTTGTGTTATTTGAAGTGTGTGTGATCAGGTGTAGTGGTTGAAAGTGGTCTGTGATGGCATGGCATAAGCTTGAAGATTTCTAAATGAACCATTTTTGCAGTTTAGCTGATATAAATGGTGCAGGTGGACTGGCCTGCTGAGGAATCCTGTTTTCCATGATGTGTTTTTTCAGGACTCTGTTTCAGAGGGAGTCTGAGGCTCCAGGGATGAAATTGGAACGGGATACTTGTTATTTGGAAATACTGAAAATGTTTACTTAACAACAGTCTTGAAATACTACCTGAGATCTAAACATTTTATTGGTTGCTTATCACAAAGAACAAAGTATTTTTACAGTACCTGTCTTTGTTTTCTCAATTCTATGACCTGGACAGGGTCAAATCATTTAAATGTGGATTTGTTTCAGATGTATAGAGAAGAGGAGTTTATTCACTCTTTCCACTGTAAAAGTCAGATTATTTCCTGTCTGTACGCTTCTTTCGTGACCCGTTGCCGGTTCATCGGTCAGTCAGGTATGCCGTGGCTTCCGCTGGCCATCTGGGAAAGATCACATTCCCTGTGAAAATTTCTGAACTAAACTAAACCTACTGTATACACACATGCAGGCACACAGATTGATTACCAGTCAAAGCACTGGACACATTTAACCTACATTTTACTGTGATCTTAAAGTCTGTACTTAAATGCTTGAAAATCAGATAGTGTCTGGGAGACACAACAACCACACTGTTTAAAAGGGTCCCGGGACAGGGATGTGACAAAAATGGTGGCTTCGTGTACTGTGTTGCAATTGCGGAACCCTGCAGGATGCATCTTCGGAAGTGTGGGGTGAGAATTGTGTGTTACGTTTGAGAGGTTTAAGATAACGAATCGGTTTATGTATTTATATTTTATGGACATTATATTTATTATTTCCCAAAGAGTACTTTTGTTCTAAAAACCAGTTACCTATGAGGCAGGTGAGCTGGTTGAGATTTTTTGTGTAATTGCGTTACAAACTTTTTTATTAATCTTTATGATCTCTAAAAAAAAAAAGTTTACCGAACACAGTTTATTCATTTCATAAACATTTTTTTTCATCAGAATATGCACATGCCGAAATCATCATGGCTATAACTCTATATAACGCCCCCTCTCCCTCTCCCTCTCCCTCTCCCTCTCCCTCCATGCAGGTATGGATGAAATGTCATATATGGGGTCTGGCTAAGGGTCGCTGTTGCCCTGGCGTCTACACCCCATTGGCTCAGCATCCAGCATGTACCGTAGAAACGGCCTATCGGATGGCACCAGCATTAGCTCCGCCTCCTCTGAGGTAACCGTTCATCTCAACCTCACTGAAAAATTGTTGCTTTTAATAAATAATATTTTGAAGTGAATAATGAAGAAAGCCCAAATTTAAGATGCAATGACCCTGATAGACCAGAAACAGAATCTAAAAGTTAAAACTTCTTGAGTAGCAGGCAAACTTAGGAAAAAGAACCGTGCTTTTCTCATTTTAAACTGTTACCATTGGCATGAAATGCAACCAGGATAACAAAAATCAACAGATTCCACTAACAGACCCAATAATCTCTATGACATTGAATACTCAGCACTATTTATGTATGTCTATCTTTGGAAAAATTATAATTTTTTAGCTTTGGATGTTTCTAAAATTTGGTTGAGTCGATACAGAATGGCACAGGATTTGCACAGCTCTTTGCTGCCCCCTGCTGTTCACATCACTTACTCTGCAGGCTGGTAGGTCTCTGGCTTTGCAGTGGAGCGTTGCATTGCTCTAATGAGCGTGTTACTGTGATTGACAGCGGTAGGGATGAGGTAATGCCTCTGAGACCTGCAACCCCTTTGGGCTGTCTTCTTGTTCCCCTCTCAATCTACTTTTTTGCTCTGGTTATTTACTGGTAGACAGACTTCATTAAGTCTGTTCCTTCACTTATTACTGTGCTTTCAGAAGGCAAAACCATGATGTTTTATATAGTATGTTTCCCAATGATTACCGTGTTTATGTACCATGGTATTTGCAAGGCATACCATAGTACTCTTGTAGATTGTAGAAGATAAGTTCACCTTTTACACTTTAAAGAGATATCACAACGTCCTATGACAATACTATGCTTTGGACATGTATCAGGATAATACCATGATACCTTAAGGAGAAGCGTATCATGCTGTATAATATTAGGAGCACGTGAAAATGGCATTTTTTCCCCCTTTCCTAATTTAAAAACGGACACACCAAATAGTTGGTGTAGAATAATCCTTTCGAGGCAAAAATAGTCATCATATATTTTGTATTTCCTGGTTGTCATCCTTTATATTTTTCCCTGTTTTATGTTCAGGACAGTAAGAGCTTAGCGTCGGTGGACGGGCTGAGCGCTGACTATGCCAAGAGCTACGATGCCGTCGTGTTTGATGTGCTAAAAGTGACGCCAGAGGAGTTTGCGGTGAGTAAAACTGTCGGTGTTAAAATGATTTGTCCTCTGCTGGAGAACTCAGGTGGGCTTGTGTTCTGCGTGGTTCGTTGCATTCTGTAATGATACAGCTCTATGCGCCTCATTATAACTCTACTGTTCAGCAGAGACCTTTTAGTTAGGAAACAATAGCTTCGTACCGAAGTCTAGCGTGCTGTCTGCATGCTAACTGAAATACAACCTCAGAAATGATCTGGAATGTTCTCGGTAGGCAGAAAATCTGTATAGCACACCAATAGCGCTGTGTACATGGATCTTTTTTTTTTTTTATTGAGCTACAAGAGGTGTGTCACATTCAGGACTTACCCGCCATGAGCTGGGAGGTTGTTAAGTAAAGATGTATGCTCCTTACAGTCACTCATTTCCTGGTGAAGGATGTGACGGAAGGAAAGATGGATCTTGTATGTCACACAAACATTTATTACAATGAAATTTGATTTGTAAGGAATAAGTGAGATGACAGTTCTCTCATCATTAACTTTACTATATTCATTTTCTCATGCGGGATCCAATGCATTTACATCCTACATAAAAAGAATCCAAATGACTGCAGTTAGGTTAATAAATGTTTTTTGAAGAAAAAAAAACAATGTGTTTGTGTGATAAAGCTATTAATATTTTGAGCTTATTTCGAAAAATTGAAACCAATTATGATATATCGTAATTGTCGATTATTCACTTTGATTTTGTGCGATTATTAACGTCGATTAATAGGTCATTTATAATAGGAGCATGCACAGACATCACTTGTGTGCTGGAGAGAGAGAGAGCATACGTTCGCGAAGTTCAGGTGTTTGTTTGTTCACTGCATTTGAGTGATACATGTTATATAAACTGTGGATATAATAGATCGTTTGAAACTGATATATGGAGCCGTCCCAGCGCTAAAAGATGCCGGACATGAACCGCATGCGGTGAGTGAAACTGATGTCTCTGTTTTGTTGACAATGGGTGCACACGTGCTTTAGTTCAGCCAACCCTTCCCCCCAGCACGCGCCGTATGATTTCGGAAGTAATCGTACATCTGTATCTATCTTTTATAAATGTGATCGAACTAAATACTCTTCGAAGATACGAAGTATGCAATACTACTTTATAGGTACTCAAGATTAATATGAGACTGGCAGAAACCCTGAGTGTTAGGGCCGCTTTAAAATGATAAAAAAAGGTTTTTAGGTCTATTAAAATAACGTACAGTAAGATGATATCAATATTATATTCATGATATTCAAGAATGTAAGCGGTGTTGTGCAGTAGTGCAGTTTCCTGTGGCTTTACTATGGAAACCCTATACACATGATTTGAGTGTTTTAGCACAGGTTCATGTGTATCAGAATCCTGAAGGACCCTCATGAACTGAGATGTCAGACGTCCTTCACTATTGTGAATTATATAACTGATGGTTTCAATTCAGTATGTCCTTTCCCATAAATCAATCCCATAACTCAGTGCTAGAAAATGAGCTCACTGCTGTGATGATGACACCACGCTCATTTTCCTTCTTTGCTTTCTTCCTTAGAGCCAAATTACCCTGATGGACGCCCCTGTGTTTAAGGCCATTCAGCCCGAGGTAAGACTGAGATTTTGTGTTCTTATCTTCCCATCATTAGCTTGGGCTTTGTGTTTAATCGCCGGATAACAGTCCAGTGTTCTGGTCCTGCATACTGATTGTTCAATAATGTGTCCCGGCTGTGTAGAACTACACAATATAGTTGTTTTTAGTACATCATACTTGTATGTTAACAAACATAACGATAAAAACATAGTGGATGTATTATGCATACAGTCACCAGTTCACGATTTCAGACACAGCGGTGATCTGTTTTCACACATTTTTGTGTGGCCTCCATTAACCATGAAATCACCATGCAGACGTGCAAACGTTTTTTATTCTGCGTGTTGACTTTACGAGCCGGATTGCATCACCGTCTGTCCCCGCGTGTCTACTGTTAGAAATGTGTTTGACTTTGTGTTTATAATACGCTGGAGGTGTAAAGCAGTTTTCAGCCTCTGCGTTCTCACATTATTTACTGTGACGTTATTATTATACTGCTGCTTTGAAATAAAGGCTTTGGCAGAGCTGTTTAAAAATATGACATAGGCCCTGTTTATATGATGTTTGGAGAAGAGAATAACATTTCGGTATCAATCGATATCTTCGGCTGGATGAGGGACAGAATCAGTGGGAAAGCATGGTGCTGGCTCACGGCGAGACCACCTGTGACCTACTTTTGTCAGCTTGCTTAATATTCACACCCCATCAATGCCGACTTCCAGTCGAGTTTGTTTTAACGCACTAATCTTTCATTTTTTTTGTGATACATCATGTGGCTTATTGAGAGGAGGTTGTTTCCTTTTGCCTGGTGGGTAATAAAATTATGCAGATGGAGGGACCCGAGCCATATCTACGGACCACAATATGACCCACTTAGCAACCATACGCAATGCCGTAACAACAGCATAGCAACATGTCTAAATCCTTTAGTGTTACCACATGCCAGTGCTTTGGCAACTGCCCACAACAACCCGCACCCCTCATGTTTCCTTCAGAACGTCTAGTTTTTCATTTGATATATTGTCACGTTGCATCTAGAGTACATTTGGAAATACAGAACGGCCACAAATCCCGAACACACAGAACGATGTGTTACAGGAGAGGCATTCACATTCTTGATTGTTTTGACATTGAGTTATATCTAGTGATGAGAGACTAATAAACACAGGAGTAGGGCCCTATGACATTTGTTTAATTTTTCCCCAAAATTCTGTTTTTTCCGTTTTATTTTTTCTGGAGTCTGTGTTTTTTCAGATACAATAGTAATATTTTTGCTTGCATCACTTCAGTATATTATAGCATTTACTCATTAACTAAAGTAAGAAACCTAGATACAATAGTGTTTTTAAAGCAGATTTTTTTTATTTTTATAAAAAAATATGGCGCAATGCACAACTATGTTAAACGGGCCATATGGCGCGAATAGGTGTTTGTCTGTGTCTTTGGTATGTTCGAAGGTGCCCATGCATGTATTAGACACGTAAAATTGCAAAAATATATGTGTCGGAACAAAAGATGCATTCTATCTAAAAGCGAATGCTCACAGACCTGTCTGAAACGCCTCGTGTAACCACACCCCCACAAATCTACGTCAGTTCGTGGTATGATTTGACTAAGACTGCCCAAATGTATACGCAAGTAAGGTGGGCGTACCTGTTGTTCCAAATATGATAAGAGGCGTTACATGTCCGTCATACACTTGCACTATTCGACCAATCACTACACACTGGCTAACTGGCCTATCATAACCAAGTTGTTCTTATTATTGATTGTGTAAAATGCGGTGTATGCTTGAGCACATGGCACGTTATCTGACACTGTTTGGAATGTGGCTTTGTGATGTTGTCTACTTTCACAATTTGAGGTATTCAATCTTCTACATGTTTGAAAATGTGTATCTGTGTGTACAGTATATAGAGTATAGTGAGGTTGTGAACCAGGACAATTGGATGCAACTGCAATTGTGTGATCTAACTGTCGTTGTGCGTTTCCGATTGAATTTTTCTCTGCTAAGCTACATCTGGAGACCAGTTAAAAAAGATTGAAAAATGAAGCTCATTACCACAAAGCTGTGTTTATATTTGAACATAAATACATTAAGTCATTTCTCTTTCCAAACAGGAGAGAATGATGATGCTTAGCGGAGAATTTGTAAACCGAGTTGCTTAAGATCGAGTCTGTCATCAGGTCACGGCTTCATGCATTTCATTAGAATTGCTCCGTGTCTAGTTTCTGTTTATGAAAAATAAACAAAAATAAGGAAAAACCTAAATATCACATAGTGACTGAGTAAAAAATATTTAACCATTTATGCATTTGACATATGCAGAGTGCATTTCTGTTTTTTTATCACTACTTGTGTTCATTCTGGTTCAAACCCATATCCTTTGCAATGCTATTTGAGCCAGTAACTCAAAGCAATTTTACTTAAAGAATATGTATCTGTTTTTCCCGTACATTATTTTTGATGATGTCATGGTGACGACCGTCTGCAGAATCATCTTTAGTATCAGCATCAGAGGACGTCCTCCACGGATTTTCTCTCATCTGCTCTCAAACATCTGTTAAACACGCTCATCTCAGAGATCTTGAATAGACCTCAGGAGTCCCTAGTGAGCATCTCATCATCTCCGTGTCCTGTTGATTGAGGCCAAGCTAGAGAAAGAAATGAAAGATTTTGCGTTTGTGATGTTCTGTTGTGAATGGAAACCACACTAAAAAAATCCTCCATTAGCTTGAGTATTTTTCCAATTCTCCTCTTGACTGAACGGCACGTTTTTGTGGTCTTCCACTGTAATTGCAGTTTATTAAGCTGTTAAGACGAAAATAGGTTAATAAAACACAACACTGGAAAACACAAGTTGTTTTGGCACAAGAAGACTTTGTCAGGACATTTATGTATCTGTGTTGAAAATCTGTAAATGTGCACACTTAGGTTTTTATTAATTCACACATTTTATAATCAAATTTCTGAAATAACAATATCGGGTTCACATACTAAAATATTCCTTAAAATAGCTACCAAATTAGTAATTAAAATGTTTGTTTTGTAAAGTTTAAGTTCAAAAAAATGATGTAAAACATAAATTTAGTCTTAACATTTAACTGCAAAGCTTTCTGTGTCTTCTGTAAATCCTCAAAGTCTCCCGAGCATTAGACCCATCAGACATGTTTTCTCGTGTTATTTTAAAGTCCAATGAGATGGTTAAATCACTTTATCATCACATTAGTCTCCGTCATGGCGATTGTCATTGATGTTACAGTGAAAGTGCTATATTTCTTTAACACAGACCTCCAGCTGGCTGCTTGAATTCTCTCATAATTCCCGTTCGGACACTTTTTATGTCGTCCCTCTGAGCCGCCTGACCTCTGGCCCCACTGAAAGCAGATTTCCTGCCGATGTGAAGGAAGAGAGGGTAACCGCCTTCAGCTGCGTCTGTCCGTCTTCTGGTATCCTGTTAGGTCTTGGCTTACACGGAGTAATCTGCCGGTGCGCGCCTTGACTTATACTGAACACGAGTTTGTATTCAGTGATAATTATCGTACATTACAGGAAGGTGACGTAACGTCTGACCGTCTTGCAACCTCTGAACATCGCAACCTCTGAACCTTAGTAAATATACCGGTTGTTACTGAAATTACAGGCAGTAATTGCAACAAATGGTGACCTGCCCGCGACAGCCTCTGCCTGTGTCTCAATCAGCTCTGTTCAGTAGTCAGGGCACTAACCAGGGAGTCAGCCATTTTACAGTCTCATTCGCAAAATCCAGTGCACTAAAACGTTCTTTCCCTTAAAATTCCCATAGATGCTTAGATGCTCCCTATGTTCCCTTACCCGAAATCACAGGATCCAACTCAATGAACTTCATGAAACGCAATACAACTTTCGAAAAGACGAATTTATGTTATGTATAAACAAACGTTGCTAGACAGGCAGGCAACACAATCTACATAACAGTTCAATTTAATAATCAACCAATTGTGCACTGATATGTAACAGAATAATGAAAGTGTTTCTCATATGTACTTCAACCACTATTTAAAAAATAAACTCGGAGAGATGTCGGTTTTGCCGGTTGATGATTAATACCAGCTGTGAAGTATAACAATGCGCTCACGCAGTCACGTCACAGGAAAATAAGTGAACGGTGTCCTTACCAGTGCCCGGACCCGTGTACACGATAAACTGATTCACGATCTCGGGAGCAAGGGAGCTGATCGAGACACATGGCGTGACTGTGTCTTGATCTGAATACACAGACGTTTAAATAACACTTAAATGTTGAAATGTCTTTGCATTAGATTACAAAGCATCAATTTAAGTGGCATTCAAAAGAATGAAGGCACAAGCATTTCATAAAAAGAAGCGCTAGTTTTGATATGATTGAACAATAGGTGTCGTGTTTAAAGTCCCAGTGAAATAAAAAATTACAATGCCTATTTTTTCATGAAATATTGCAGCGTTTATTGTAAATAGTGTATCAATGTGGGTCATTCTCTTTTTAAAAATCGTGTGCCCTCATAATCTTTAGTTAAAACCTGAAAATGCACTTTCGTCCTGTAATGACTATCCATCTCTGAAGACGTATGTATGTTAGACGGCTTGGGCGGAGCATCCGTTATCTCCTCCCCTTTAAAATGCAACGGCTGTTTTTATACATCCAGTCAAATCGCAGAGAAAGACGAAAGCCACGCCCACTATCTTTCTCATTTCCGAGTGAAAACGAAATTTTGAATGAGTCAAAATACGGAAGTAAAAACGATCGCAATAAGCTTTTATCAGCTTATTGTATGGTAGCCGTTTATTCCCAAAAAACTCTCTAGAAATGTTTAGGCTTTATTCCACCCCAGCTTTATCTCAAAAAGTGGTTCATTATTGAACTACATTCCGGGCGTCTTGAGTGTCGTCTTGTGAGCAGTAAATACTATTGAAAGAGAAAACAGAAGTCAATGGTGATGGAAGGAGCAGGTCACAGGAGACGAGAGATTGTACAGGGGCCTTTCGGACTACCCACAGTGCTGTGCGTCAACTTTAGTGCCAGGCATTCTGGGAATGAGAGTTTAAACTGACCTTTGACCCCTCGCATGCTTTCTTTTAATTGGTTGGCCGCATTCCAACTGTTGTCCGCAGCTCTCACACCCAGCTGCAGGGCCTTGGTGTCCTTCGCTTGATCAATTAAGCTTTATTGCTTAGACCGTTTTAGCCCTTTTATATATCTGTAAATGTGAAAGTTATGAGGAGCAGAATCCCTGGAGTTATATTTGCTTTTTTTTCATTTACAAAGCACAAAGACCCTCAATATTAAAATTTCTGGTTGTAATTGTGAATGTTCCATAATATGCAAGTGTCTCTTTTTAGTTAGCTTATATTTCAGCTCTAGTGTTTACTTTGTTTTTCGACACATGCGGTATCTCGTGTTTGGACCAAGAGCTGTTTGTGATTATCGAGCACCGATACAGAATAGATTGAATGTGATTCATACAAAATATCTGCCTGATTCACCACGGGTGCGTAGTTTCTTACTCTTATTTTCTCATACCAACAATTTAGCTTAATCCATTTATTTGTGTGCATAGAATATTTTATACAATTAAAACTTTTTTTTCACATGATACACGTCACACTCCAATCTCCATGATACACATGTTGCTGATGTGATCTGAATAGTTTTTAGTCCAATGCAAAAGAGTTGCTTGGCTGTTTTGTGAGCTCACTGTCAATTCTCTTCAATATTCTTCTTAATTCATGTCTTCCTAGCAAGCTGCATGGAGTGATTGTCCTTTTCATCACGGTCTGCCTTGATGAAATAGACTAATTACATTCCTAAGACATATAGAATTTGCTAGAAGCTGAATTTATATGTTAGTTTTACCTTCTGCTTTTGAAAACATAAGCACAGTATGGTATGATTGGATAGGAGTTTGCGTAGTTGGAGCCTTCTGTGAATTTGGTTAGAGACGTAACGTTAGGTTACACATTAGCGCCATTCACAGTTTTCACACGGCATTAGTATTATCTGGAGACCTTCTGTGATTTATAAATGACCTCCCCACATCAGTGTTTCATGTGACGCATTCGCACGGGATGATTTTACTCAAATTTACTGAATTATTTCCCGGATGTGATGGCAAGGTTTGGCATATAGCCTATAGTTGTTTGGTGTTTAATGATATATAACCGTACCTGTCAGCATTTGAGAGCCGTGATCGCGAACCGGACAAAAGATCACAGAGTTTCCAAAATAATAAAACAAACGGGATACTCCCGGTAACTTATGGATATCACCCAGCACCCGAAATAATACCAAAACTCTTCAAAACAGACTCCATTATTCGCAAACGGTGGATAAAACCTGGAAAAATGATATATGAGCCCGCCAAATCACAGATATCCTGATTCGCACAGGCTTAAGATCACAGACAACCTCTGCAAGTATTAAAGATGACTAGAGGTCCTCAGGTAATACTCATCTCGTGTGAATAGTGCTCAGGGCACATCAAGCGATCTCTAACAAAGCAATAGTGACGCATAGTACAAAAAGGTTTTACTCACATAATATTGGATCCGATAGAATGGTGCAGCAATCTTGACAACACAGCACTGCTTTTTAATTTTAGTCTGTCCACAAATCCAGTGTCGCTCTCTGCCTTGTTCACAAAGGAATCCTCAGAGAAATGAAAGTAACCCTATTTATTGTTATAACACACATTTCTGGTTTTATTGTAAACACTGTTTAATGTTGACTTTAATTTAAAGTTATGTTTTTCTGTTAATTTAGTCTATTCCAGACATTTATGAAAATTACAATATTGTTGTCATTTTAGGTTCATTTCAGATCAGATTCAGAAACTCAAAAATGTATGTCTGTTGTTTTATAGGAGCTTGCTAGCTGTGGCTGGAGCAAAAAGGAGAAGCATAAATTGGCTCCTAATGTTGTTGCCTTCACACGGAGGTTCAACCAGGTGAGGACGGCCGTCTCTCTCGTCTTTCTGTCTCATGTGTATGTCTGTCTCGCTTTGTCATCTTGTTAATGTTGCAATACACATACTGTGCTCTGAAAAAAATATATATTTTCAGAATTGTTCAGTATCTATATTTTGTCTCAATGAAATATATCTAAACATCCGTAAAAGTGTTTTTTAACTGAGAAGCAAAATTGTTAGGTTTATTCTTTACAGAGTTAGAAATAATATGTTTATTGGGGTAAAACAAGCCTAGTCTCAATAATAATCATATGAATTATCATGTAAATGTATATTCTTGTAAGATTTTACAAATGCTCTGTCTTGCATTATCTCCTATTGTGTAAATTTGGGATCTGAAAGAGTAACAGGCATAATGTGATGGAGATGTCTGCATAAAGCCTTATTTCTGAGGTTTCTGAAGTCTAGAATAAATGCTTTTTTTTGTCTGACTCTTCGCATCTGTACCATAGTGGATTCACTCACATGTCCCAGTTTTAAGTTATAAGCACTATAAAAGTCCAGACATTCGATAATCCAAATTTACATTTATGGAATATGTTAAATTGCTCAAGAAATTTAAGCCAAGAGTATCTGGAAACACCGTGAAAGTATATTTTATTTTGAGCAAAACTGCACTCACACAATTTTTCTGTCTTGGCTGCCGAAATCTCTTGTTTTATGACATCATTAAGGCAAACATGATGAACTGGCATCCGAAGCTTTGGAAAGACCGGCCACGTTTGGCCACCCAAGAGTGTGTGTTGCTTTAAACAATGTCTTTGTCGTTCCACGTATATGTGTTGTGAAGTGGGCAGTCAGGAGGAACCCAATCTCTCGATCTTTTCACAACCATGAAGATTTGTTGAAAACATCTGGTGAAATCATGGTGAAATAGTAGAATGATGTTGGAGGCGTTAGTGATGCTTTCAAAGCCAAGAGTATTGTGTTTACAAACATCTGACATTCAGAATTAAAGCCATGACCCAGGCCGATTGTGACAGGGATAGTATGAGTTTATTTACAAAGATTTTGAAGAGTGAAAATAATGTTTTTGGACCTTTTTTTTACTTCCCGGGTACATGATGTCACTATTCCGAGTGCTTTTAATAACCTCCGTCTAAAGGAATACGCCAAAAAAGGGTTGAGGCCTTCCTTAGAGAAGAGGAAGAGCCGCTGGAGTAGTGTTTGGTTATCAGAGATTGTAAACATTTGACTGAGCTGCGCGCTAAACTACTTTCACTTCATCACAGGCCTACAGATGGTAATAAAAATTCGTCTACACACATTCTAAGATAACCAACGGTCAAATAACAGCTTCCATGACTTTAACATCGGCTGTGAAAGCTATTCTGTGTAATACACTGATATTGTGTGTGTGTGTGTGTGCATACCTCTTAAACACTTCTATGAATCCAGTCGTTTTGTTAAAAGAGGGACAGCGGTGAACAATAGACTTGAAATATAAAGCGTTTTTTTTTTATTAGAAACATGTACATCCATTGTTAAACACCCAAAAAACATAATCATAAGCTCAAAAACAGCAAAGACTGGCTCCTTTAACTTTATCATTCATCGTTTTGAAGAGGAAATAGTTAAATCAAATAATAAAAGCAGAACACACATTTGAACACACTAGCAACTATATAGCAGTACCCTGACAACCACCTATTGTAACTCTCTAGAAACCTTTTTTCTCTTTTTAGAAAATGTCAAAATCGACTTTTGTGTTTTCATATGTTTACTTGTGCAGAAAACAATGTCTGAAACATTACATTAAAAAACATTACGGTCTGTCGGCATGGCAACCAAGCAGAAACCGTAGACCTAAACAAAAATATAGCTCATTGCCAGGTGATTATTTAGAAACGGGAGCTTTACGGGGAAGTAAATGAGATCACACTCTTTCTGGAAGGGGGTCACAGGCCTGCGCTTTGGTGAAATCCACTTTACGACCACTTATGAAAAGTTGCCGTCATCTCAGAGCCAAGAAGTTTAAGTGCTTGCACCGGGTTGCTATAGCAACCAGAGATCTAATAAAGTGTAAAGGATTTGATAATGACCTATTGGCTATGATATCATTAGATTGTAAAACATTTTTTTACATTTTATCTTTAAACAGAGCTGACGTAGTGTGATTTATTTAAAAGCAAGTTAAGTAAATACGTTATAGTTTTATTAAAGGAGCCGCTGTACAGTAGCTTAATGCTTTGTGTCAGCAACGCAAAGGTCATGGTTTGATTTCCAGGAAAACAAAATCAAATAGATTGGTTTCCCAAATGCATAAATGGAATGAGCGATGTTTGCAGGTAAATGGCTTTAGATGGTGCTCTGAAAGTGTTTTTTTTGGGCATTCATACGAAATGTTTCTGTGTCATTGCAAACCTATGATTTCATTTCTTGTGTGGAAATAAGGGAGAAGTCAGGCTGAACGTCCAAGCAGCTTTTTCTACGCAGTGTGTTTCAAAAGACCAAAATGGCAACATAAAAGAGTCTTGGAGTACATAATAGGAGTTTGAAGACTGCCTTCATTTTTAAGACACAGCTTACGACTCGACTGTTGGATTCAAACAAAGATGAGAAGCAAAGGAGGTGACGTTTGGAGATGTTGGCTGATCTTCAAGGGGTCTCTGAAGCACCAGCCTCCCCAGCATCTCTTACGTCATATTCCAGTTCATTTATTGGTT
Source organism: Triplophysa siluroides (assembly GCA_006030095.1). Taxonomy (NCBI): domain Eukaryota; kingdom Metazoa; phylum Chordata; class Actinopteri; order Cypriniformes; family Nemacheilidae; genus Triplophysa; species Triplophysa siluroides. Next base: position 4,427,550 of record VCII01000101.1, on the reverse strand, counting down.
AAGAATTGAATGTCTCCTCTAGCTTTTCTTTTTTGAAATTGCTCACACATGCACAGATTTATTACAGCGAAAAGTCAAAGGTTCCTGCAAATGAGGACCACTTTTTTGTGTCCCCATTTCTATTGTAAACAAGTTATCAACAATACGAGTCAAGCGCTGTTTAAATCAAGCTTCTCGCAAATTTTTACGGTTAATCTTTGTCTTCATGTATTTTTAAGAGTGAACGTCAGGGGCCAGAATCACGGTGCCCCGAGTTCCCCGTCAGACTCTTTCATGTCCTCTGGGCTGATGGAAAACACATCATTTCTTTGAAAGGTTCAGTCCATATTTTCTTCATTTACAGATATGTTTACTGGCCCATTGGGAGCTCTGGGTCCATATTTGCAGGTAGTGAACAAGTCGTGTTTATTTAGCCTTTTTTTTGAGTTAAACCACCAAGGACTAGAACACGATTACTTAATTTTGTATGTTGTATTTTTGTTTATAATGAAGGTATAAACAGAGGTGCACGTGCACATGATAGGGCTGTAAATCAGCAGGGTTTTCTCATATTTTACCTATTGGAGATGAAGGGAGATTTTTCTGTTATATGTGGCTTTTGCAAAGGCAGAATAAGCGTTATTTTTTGCATGTATTGTAATCTTGTATACAGTATAATTACATTTTTTCAGTCGCTTTCACACTTTACATTTGCATGCGACACAATGAGAGAAACTTGTTTATTTAATGTGAGCCAACATAATAATATACTGGAGGTCAAACCACATTCAACATTTCTCAAAGTTTGGTCAATGTTTACCAAAATGTTCATAAACAAAAGCAGTTGTTTAAGTGTTCCACAATCACTTTGTCGAAATGTTTGTTTTTGTTTGCAATACGCAACTAAAGTTATTTATGTAAAATGTTCATGGCTGTCTAAGTGAGTTTAAAAAAAGGCGGACAGACTGCGGTTGACGTCAGCTGAATAGGAAAGAAAATGCATATAGAATCGCCTGTTATTACTGCAATTGTATTTTTGTGGGTTTGAGAAATGCTTATGTTAAGTTGGCAATTGCATCATTATATACTGTTTATATAGGTTTTAAACTTTATAATATATTTTATTTAGATTATAATGTCATTGTATTAGTGTTGTTTTCGGGAGACTTTTAATAATCTCACTGAACTCTGGCTAAACCATAATATTTACTGTATTTGTTGGATATGAAATGTTTAGAACTTTCATTTGTTTTTCTAGCTATACCTAGTGGAGTATAATCGAAGCAACTTTTGAGGAAATTTGTGGGGTTTGGTATCTGATTCTCGTGGTCTTGTATTTCCTGAGAGAGAAATTTCAAACCGTTTGCTACAGTCACCATCTGTCAAACCTCATTAATCTGTTTTTTTCTTTTTATTTGGCATCTACTCATGTCTGTGTCCCAGCCAGTTGAGGTCCGTGTGCCTGACGTTGTGTGTTTGCCATTCAATTATAATCAGACCTCAGCGGTTCATTTTTCATCCATTACATAATTCCTCTTCTCAGTCTTCTTCGAGCTAGGGTTATTTCCGGTGTTTTTGTCCTTCTGAAATGGGTTTTCCATGCTGTACGCTTTTAGTCCAGTTCGTCTTTAGTGGAAAGTCATGAGTTTGAATTACGAGTTTCTTGTGACCTGACCTCAGCCTGTCCCTGTCTTGCTTAAGTCTGCATCTCGTGTTGAGCATTTTCTCTGACATGCACCTTCATCATCCTTGAATGGAAACAAATTGTTTTACTTATGATAAAGTTCATTTAAACTACACTTATATCTACAAAGATATAGTGTAGCTTTTTAAAAGTCAACATTACATACACTTTATTGTCACAGCACCAAGTGTACACTAGGAAGTGTAATGGTGTGAACGGGTTTGATAAATATGTTGGTTTGGTGACATCAGAAAAGGTTCTTTACATTGACATATATTTACAATTTCACATTTTTTATCCAAAGGTACTTTTAGAGCTCTACCAATCGAGCTGCATGAAAATATCAATACAAGCTATTTGTCAAATGAAACAAAGTGTTGGATTGTATATAATAAATTCCAGAAATGTTTACTAAGAAGGTAAATGGTGTCCGTTTTTATTTATGGATTTTTTTTATCTTTAGGTCAGCTTCTGGTTAGTGCGAGAGATCCTCACCGCTCAGACGCTGAAGATTCGTGCAGAGATCCTGAGCCACTTCGTGAAAATCGCAAAGGTTTGTTTATTAACAACTAATTTAGAAAATGAACGCTTATCTCTGCTAGTTAAAAACATTGTCATTCTCTAACCTCGGATAAAAATTCTGTATGGTGACATATGTTAAATGTTGCCTGCAGGTCATGAGGTTTCTAAATAGAGCTAAATGTCAATCTGGCTTTTCCCATGTGTTGCCGAGTTACCGAAACGTTTGTGATGAACTTGTATTGCTCCAGCTGTATCACACTGGAATGATGCAGAGTACTGGTTGTGTTGGTCATGTGTATATCTGCTCACTCCATCAGGTTGGAATATATAGAGGAAAGATTATGCGATCCGCTTTGAAACGTGGTGCTGTTAAAATTCCTTGGCACATAAAATGCGGTCAACGAAAACGCTTTTATATAACATTGTTTTATACGCATGCAACAATTATCCAAAATTTTCCCTCAAATTTCCATGGCTGTATGAGCTTTTTGAAGTCCAAGCCAGCGCCAAAATTCACGATACGCAGAACGAGTTTACAACAAATACACATTTTTCTCGATTCGATTATTGGAATTAGTTTATTCAATTCAATTCAACTCACTCAACTCTACTCAACTTTATTTATATAGCGCTTTTTACAATTGTCATTGTTACAAAGCAGGTGTCCATGAGACATTTTGACTACAAGTAAAGCAACTAAAGTCATATACCTGTAAAAACAAGAAAAAGGTGAGAACACAAAAGACAGACGCTCCACACACACAATATGCGCACACACATCGACATAGACGCACGAACACACTCGCACACTCGCAGTGAAAGCACACATTGAAGATAAAGGAGAGAGAAACACAGGTCAAATATTAAACAGACTATAAATTCCTATATGCAATATTAATTATGTAAAACTTCTGAATTCTAAAGCAGCCCCCTATATGGTATGAAAAAGCTTTAGTCTCGCTGTATAAACATTACACCAGGGCTTTTTTAAAATGCTATTAGTTCTTACAGTATGAAGGTCTAGGACTGATTCGGATTCTCGTACACCTGAACTCTCTGTTCAAAACTCAGCAGCCAAATTTGCAGTCTGCAGTCTATCTAATTGGGCCGGGCCATTACTCAGCTGCTTTAGTTTCCCCAAACATAGCCCATCACTGTTCAGGTGACGTCAGGAAAGACTCAAAACCACAGCTTCAGTAAAGTAGATTTGCTGATTTCTACAGCCGTTCCTCTAAAATCTCATGACTGAGTCACAGAGGAGCGCTCGCTGACAGAACAATCGTTAAATGTGATCCTGCAAAACCTGCATTCATTTTATCGTTCATGTGTGCCAGATGAGAGCTAGGGAGTGCTCGATGCTCAGAGCAGTTTATTCAAGATCTCTTTCTGCTGTATTGTGGGAGTGATGATGAAAGCAGATCTGTATCTTTCTGATGGTTTGGACGCTGGCCAGTCAGAGAGAAGGAGAGAGTTGGGAGAGTGACATCATCTAACCTAACTAACAAGACAGTTCTGTTTATCACACGTTTCTGTTTTGTTTCGAGTGCATGTGGATTTTGTGCTTTTCCACAAAATAAAACCCTGTTTTGGGATGTGTGAACTTCTGATTACATAAACGTTTTATAGCAAAACATGATAAAAACACCCGCAGTCTCTTTCTTACTTGAAACGCCCATTTTGAGGTTCTGGTTTTTATTAGCAGTTAACCATTGAGCACATTTTTGTTTTGTTTCTTTCTGTAGAAACTTTTGGAGCTGAATAACCTGCATGCGCTGGTGTCTGTGGTATCGGCACTTCAGACTGCTCCCATCTTCAGACTGAGCAAGACCTGGGCGGTACAACCACCTCACACACACACACGCAGTAATTCTGAAAAGAAATCTTGAATCACTTTTAGTTCATGTTTATGTTTGTCGATGTTGCCAAAGAGAGTTTGTGTCAGGTGTTTTGTCCCCAAAGTATAGCTGAGTGAACCTGTTTTTAGCATCACTACACACAGTACAGTCTACATCTGTAGTATAAAAGTGTGTAGCTCATACATCATGAAACTAATGTTTTCCCCACTTTTTTTAAACATTTTTTCCCCTGCTCACTTTGAAATGAGCTAACACGTGTGCCTATTAAAGCGTCTGCCAATTATAATGAAACTTTAAACGGTCATACTGTATTTTATTTATACCTAACTTTGGAGTTCAAATCCAAATCTCATTTTGTATATTTCTGCGCTGCTTATTTTAGGCCAGTGCATTGGCCATTCAGAATACAGGACTGGTACACACAAAATAAAGGTGCCCCATGATGCCATAGAAAAAGAATTTTCATCTGTATGGTTCCGTAAAGAACCTGGCAGTCGTGATTCTAACTTTGGAGACGGTCTCTAAATGCAGACTATCGAACGTACAACGTCAAACCAACTTTATGGCAGTGGATAAATACTGAATTGGTAAATCTATATTTGCTTAGTTGGCAAAACTAAATAAGACTTTGAAAATTGTACAAAAACATGCCTCCTTGTTCTTTTGCTTCGTTTTCTTGCCGTTTTTTTCCCGCTACGAATTATAGCTCATCACCTGCCGTGCACTACATGATGTCCGAGACCGAGTAAAGTAATTAAATAAATTAAGTATTACAAAGGAACTTTCCAAATGATTCCTGTAAAGTTGAATCCGCAAGTTATAAAAATAGAGTCTTGTGTACATTACAGGGCCCTATTTTCACGATCTAAGCGCACGGTTTAAAGCGCACGGCGCAGGTGCGCTCAGGGCATGTCCGAATCCACTTTTGCTAGTTTAACTCGGGAAAACGGTCGGCGCACCTGGGCGCGTGATCTAAACGGGTTGTCCCGATTCTCTTAATGAGTAATGGGTGTTTTTTGGGCGTAACGTGCAATAAACCAATCAGAGTGTCATCTTCCATTCCCTTTAAGAGCCATTTGCGCTCGCGCCATAGCGGATTGCTATTTACATGTTGGAGTTTGTTGGTGGAAAAGCTGAACGTTTCTGAAGCGAAGAAACTGATTTGCTCGTGCGCTTTAACTTCGGGCATATCATCTACGGGACAAGCAGGAATCCACCAAAGCTTCCCGAGGTGAAGAAGGCGTGTGAGGAAGAAGAGGACCAGTTTAAAATTGAGTTGTTTACTATTATTTATAGAAATCCTTTTATTTTTCAATAAAGCTTTGGTACTTAAAGTGTTTTTTAAGTAATAAGTAAAATTATCAGTTTTTGATTGCTGAAAGTATGGATACATGATCACTGTAATTTCCAAAATGTGCAAGTATTTTTTTAAATAATAATTTACAAATGTGCAAAAAAAGGTTTGCACTCTAAAAATAATTGACTTGTAACAAACAGGAGATAAAGAACCATGGTGTACAAAAAAAAGTACAAATGTTTGTGTCCTCCTGCCCTTTCTTCTGTAATAAGTAAAGTGAAAGCGCATTGTGGACCAGAGGCGCATTTTCTACCAACGCGCTCTTTAAATAACCAAAAAATATTGCGCCTTTAGACTTAAGCCAAGGGTTGAGTTGGTCTATGGCGCAGTCTATTTTCAGGTCCTCAAAATAGCGACCTGCCAACAATGCGCCTGAGCACACCTCTTTTTTAGACCAACACGCCCATGGGCGCACAAATGAGCGCAAATGCATTTGCTATTTAAACAACGCAGCGCAGGACGAGAAAATGAGAACTGCGTCTGGCCGAGACTAGCAAAAACACTTGTGCTGCGCCGCATTGCGCTGGGTATACAATAGGGCCCATGGTCAGTACTCAAGGGGGCCCCTTGGTTGTGCATAGACCCTACGCAACCTGCATAGTCTGCTTATAGGAAGGATCGGCTCTGGTTCTGGATATAACTTGGCTTTAAAGGAAACTTTAATGGGCAGTCCAGGTCTAATTAACTGGTCTTGAGGGACCAGTAGCGCTTGTTTTTCCGCTTAGTCTTTTCATGCACCTGTTTTTTCATAGATGATGTTGGGGTGATGCCAGGTCCTGCACACAAATTGTCCTTCTCTGTCATGCCATTATTGTTGAGCAGGGTTTTGCCGTACAGGTTTTTGATGGCAAATGCTGGATGAAGACTACAGTTTCTTAGGTAAGATTATGTTGTAGTTTTTAGAAAACGTCAGCCGTTGGCACAGAATGAAGTTAGCTGAATCACGGGTTGTAAAGTTTTTTATATAAAGCTCATTTTGGCAGCCAAATAAGCTTTGACTTGCAGACAATCCCGGAAGACCGTTTTCTCAAACCATGCTTTGGAACAAAACTTGCTTTGAAGAAAAGCTGTTAGCTGCTGTGTTGAAAAGGAGGTCGGAGAATTAACTGCAGAGATATGTGTTTTTCTTTCAAGACGGTCTCAAGGTTACTGTAGACCTGTCTTGTGTCGTGATCTATAAATGTGACATACCATAAGGTAAAAAATCTCCAACATCTTTCAAACAAGACCAAAATCTCTAGTGTGAACGCATTCTGAACGGCATTCAGTTCTGTATCTGTATCGTTTGGATCTGAATACTTGTTGTTCCAATGTCTCTTTAATAAAAGCAAACCTATCTCTTAAGTTCGAGCAAAAATAACATCATCTATCATCGTTGTGGCTTTTCTTTGCTTTAATTACAATAAAGACTTAAATTCATCTCAATGTCTTCTTGCACCTGAAAGCAGTTAGGTTTTTAATGCTAGATTGCTCTTGAGAAGTCATCTGTGCTTTGTTGCATTGAGATGTTACAGTCAGATAATTTATGTGACAGCTTTTCCATTGAGCTTGTTGTTGGTCTGTCTACTTTTATGTGTGATTATGGATTTAACATCTTTTCCACAAGAGTCATTCTTTCAGTTAAATTTTATTGTCGAGGACAGGAACAGCCGTTTGTGATGCATGTAATGGCATGAATTATTTATTCTAGACCATTAAAAAGAGTGCACGCAAATTCATTCTCCATTTCATTAATACCCTTGCCTTTTTACACACAACCAAATCCAAATGCTGATATTTTACAGTAGCTCTAACTGGTTTGTCTTAAGGGTGCAGATTTTTGACCACCAAGTGGTAACCCGCACATGATGGTGTATTGTAACAATGACTGTATTTATATTAAAGTATTTTTCTATAGCATTATTTTGTGTGTGTGTGGACGTGTGTGTGTGTGCAGATGTGAGTGTGCATGTGGATGTGTATATAGGGCTCGTGTTTGTGTATGCATGTGGATGTGTGTGCATGGATTTATGTGTTTGTGGATGCATGTGTGGTGTTTTCTAAGTAGCTCTTGATCACTACCTCTTGCATTGCACTCATCCCATGTTCACACAAGATGCATACTGTGAGACGTTTTTTTCCACAGCACACACACACACGCATCCATTCATTCGATCTCTATCATAGTTTCCATCCCGGTGGAATCTATTCCTCAAACATGACATGTCACGGTGTCTATCTAAACATGTGATCCCATGCCAACTACATAACCAAAATGCTGTCTGGCCCTGTTTTTTATCCCATTTCATGACTGTTATATGGGTCACTCTCAGTGTCCATAGAGGTACAGATGGATTTCTGTAGTTTTTGTTCTTGATGTTGGTCTCTAGATCCCCGATCAGATTCTAGTGTTCAGCTTCATTTGAAATAGCGCTATAAAACTTTTTCTGAAGTCATAAATGAATGTGTCCGTGAGGGGTGATGTATGAGCGACTGTCAACGCTGCCTGTGCAGAAGGAAATTTCCTCCTGTGTAATAATTTGTTCCATCACCACAGAGCTTTTTGCGTACATTTAGTTGATATGTTGTTTGTTAAGGTGGTCCTTTGTTTGGGGTATTTATCACTTTGTATATTTTTTTTATTATTTTTTGACAGGTCTGTTAAGTTCAAGAGGAACATTTAATTCTTGTGACCCTTAACGTTTGAACTGTTATGAATGTGTATATAAAGCCACGGAAAAAAGTAAGAGACCATTTCAAAATTATTTTTCACTTTTTTCTGTATTTACTATTTCTAGGTATGTGTATAGGTAAAATGGTTGTTTTCTCCCAAAATCAAATTTCAAATAAAGATATTTTTTCTTTTTGCATTTATTTGCAGAAATAGAAAATGAAGAAATAGGTGATAATAACAGATAAGATGCTCTGTGTTTTTACAGACCTCAAATACTGCGAAGAAAACAAGTTCATATTCACTTTTGTGCATGTATTTAAGAAAAGTTCTTTCACGGTTTTCATGTGTCTTGTCATGAGGTCAGCCTTTCACATTGCCAGTCTTTCACATTGCTTTCACATTGAATTTATGTCACTCCTCAGGGTTGATTTTTTTCAAAATTCAACACCGCCGGAACTGGAATGACCACAATACATCTAGAAATGCTGGTTAAATGAAAATGTGGACTGGTCTCGTATTTTTTTCCGCAGCTGCATTTGTGTGTACATATGCACGCAGTATACATCTTTTTTTGTATCTGTAGAAAGTACTTTAGACAAACCATGTTTTCTCGCCCCAGACATTTGCATTTCACCCACAATTTTCTGCAGCCGTCAGTGGAATTTTAGATGTGTCTATTTTCTCTCATCATGTGGAATGCAAAAGTAAAAGCTTTAAACGTTATGCCCGTAGAGGCTCGTAAATCAATGAGATCGCAGCTTCCATGAGCTCATGCCGGGACCAGCCGGAGTCATTATCAACCAGACAAATGTATGGAAAGGGGGCGTGTCCATCGTATTCCCACCTCGGCTATAGACTTGTTGCTTATATTCTGGAACGAGCTGGGTGGGCAAAGGTACAGTACAAACTAGTTAATCATTTTAGGGAAAGCAATTCAGACTGATGTTTCAAAATCCTTACACGTTAACACTGAAACACAGAATCGGCAGAATATTGAAGAATGTCCTAATTGCCTCACACCAGACAACCACAAAGCTAAAAAAGAATAGAAAAAAGAGTTTTTGCCAGTTGCTTTATTGATCTTATGAATGTGTTTGGGGAATGTTAGGGCCAATTCAACTTTGGGCATGGCCGCAAACAGTTTTCTAAAATCTGGTATTGCAAAACAGTTGGTCACATCTCAATTGCTTCCACTGTCACACAGCACATTTAGCTGCGTGTATCTGAAACCAGAGCGGGTTGGTTTGCTCATTTGGAACGTCCTGCTAAAAGCCTGCTTGGATATCGTGTTGAGAACGGGTTTCACCAGCTGTACTCCAATACCATCTGTGCCCTGAAGTGGATGTTTGGGTAACCGCTGTGTTTCGGCCTGGTTGCATCCGTGCACACTCGGCTCGGGCAAGCGTGTACCTATCATCAGATGAGGACAAACATTACAACAGCTGTTTCCAGTTCAGAACCGACAGCTGAATGTATCAGAAAGAGATTCCAAAACAAGATTGATTCTGATGTACAGTTGGAGAAAGGAAAGTAGCTTCCAGGTTTACATTTTCGCTCATGGATTTATCCATTTTAACAGCTCAGCCTCGTGTTCCCTCTTGAGATCTTTTTGGAGAGGAGTCCATCATGCTTTTCACATTGTTCACGTTGAAAAACATGCTGTTTATAAGTCACGTTGTTTTGAGCATGTTCTTCTACTGCCGAGACTCTCAGATACAGTGTTATACATGTAGCATTTGATTCATTTTAGATTATTTATTTTAAAGATATAATTATTGAAGTTTTTAATAGCTATTAGTTTGGGAACAGTGGCACACATTTAAAGGTCCAGTGTGTCATTTGTCATCTAAGTTCTGTGTAAGCCACCTTAGTGCTTCAAAAAGGAGGAGGGAGGGATGGAGTGAGCCGTTGGTTACAATCTCTAACCTCACCACTAGATGCCGCTAAAATCTATACATTGCTCCTTTAAAACGTAGCTTTCATTATATTGTTTTGAGTTATGCTACACAAATAAAGCTAATACACACATCCTACAAATGGCAACAAACACGCTGACAATAAAAAGTTTTGATTCTGCATTTTTACAATATTGGTGGGAAATTAAACAGTTTAGAGTGTGCTTAAGGCAATGTTTCAGAGGCAAAACAAAATTGCCCCATGTTTACTTGCCCTCAAGGCATCCTGACTGAATATGACTTTCTTCTTGAAGAATACTGCAGACCGAGTTATAATACCACGTACTGTATACATTTTCTTCCAAGTGGTAGAATGGGAGTGAATTGGGGGGGGCAGTTTTTTGAAGCTTCAAAAAGTGCATCCATCGATAAAAGAACGGCTCGACATGGCTGCGTAGTTTTAACACAGGTCTTCTGAAGCCAATCGATGCGATTGTTTAAGAGAAATATCCACATTGAGAGCGCTATTAACGTTAATGTCTAGCTTCCGTTATCCATGGGCTACGCATGAACCAGAGGCTTGTTTTTCTGGCAAATGACGCAGGCATTAGTTCCGATGATGAACATGGCATTTTTAGTTTTGATCCAATAGGATACCATCTCCTCTGAACGGGAGCTTTCGTCACCGCCATTTGCCGGAAAAACAAGCCTCTGGTTCACGCGCAGCCGAGAGATAATGGAAGAAAAGTCTGGATGCCTTGAGGCTGTGTAAAACATAGGGAAATTTAGTTTTCCCTCTGATATATAGCTTAAAGTTTGATGATTTTATCTTAATTGACATCTCTATCATCATCTATGTTTGAAGCATAAAAATGCAATTTTCTCTACATATTTACTTGTACTTGTATCTTTACGTGTTAAAGTCAAATAACATAAAAACAGACATTTCCTGTGAATTCATACCGGACTACTCAACAAAAAAATCTTTATTATAAGTTTACATTTGAGAATCGGGGTAAGGTAGGAAGACTGATCTTTTATGTGTTTGCTCAGTAACTTGCAGCTTTTATTTGCAGAATATCAAATGCTCTGAAATAAATGTTTTCCTCAGGGCTGGATATAGTAAAGTGCAGTTTTAGTGTACTCTATTTTTATATTTACAAATTAAGGTGAATAAAAGAGTTGTGTTTTTTTGTGTTTCTACAGTTGATCAGCAGAAAAGACAAGGCCACGTTTGAGAAGCTAGATTACCTGACATCTAAAGAAGAGAACTACGCCAGAATGAGGGAGTATATCCGATCGCTCAAGATGGTGCCCTGCATCCCTTATCTCGGTGAGTCTTTATTTGCTTCAGTTTGTCTCTCGCATTAGTTCTCTGAAGAACTATTTCGTACTTGATATAAACACAACAGGGGCTTCTCTGCAGATGACCTTCCACTTACACGCCCTTGACTTATCCATTGATATTAGCCCTTTGTGGATGGCTGGTTTCCGCTGGTCTTCCCTGGTCATGCTGGTCTGATCTTGAGTTTTTTGTGCACTTCTTAGTGGGCATGAGCTAAAGCTTTTTCCAAGCAGGCAGTACTGGAAAAGAAATTGTAATAGCGAATGGAATTGTTCAATAACAGTTATCTCATTATTATTATTTTTTTTAAACCGATAATCTCTATTGCATAGGAAAGTCTTGGAAATGTGTTACTATGGTTGGAAGCCTATTATCCTAAAATTCCACGGAATAATGATAGCACGCAAAGATGCGTGGTGCGAGCATTTTCAATATGATATAATTTTTGGGGAGAAGCATTTTGAATCTCCGCCCGGAGTTCGAATGCGAAACATGCAAATCATGGTTTGTGTGTTATTATTTAGCCATATTTCATTTTTTTCTTGTGAACGCCCTAATTCCCCAAACTAAACCCCAGCGTTTCTGCACGGAGCTGAAGTGGAACGTAAGGTTCCCATTACCACATTGATTTTCAGTAAGTCCTGGAGACTCAACAGTAAATTGATTCCAAACCCTCTCGCTCTTCATGCCGATGTCTGTGAACGGGGATTGTTGGAAACTATGGCTCATATTCTTTAGCCTTTAGTCACTGACAGCCGCTGTTCTGGTTTAAGCCAAATTGAGGAAACACGCAGGAATGGCACAAGAGCCTGTGCCGTGTTAGACACCCCATGACACAAGATTTGACTTGTCTGCTACGGTCGAGTTAGGCATGCGATTTCTTCATGAACGCCTGAAAAGTCAGTTTGCCAAGAACATTTTGATATGAGATCTTGAACAGACCGTGTTCATATTTTTACAGTTGTGTTGTAAGCATCATACGTTGGCCAGACATGATGCTTGTATTCTAGATTAGGATAAATAGTGCACGCCAAGTAACATATTTAGTACGTGAACTCAGACGACCTAATGCACCTGAGGCAATTTCATGCTTATTGCGAATAGCTTTGTGAGTTTATTTGGCCCAAAAAACATTGCGTTCTAGTATGTAAACAGTTGTGTAACAGTCTGTTTTGTCTGATCTTATAACCCATCATTTACAGTCAGTGTGTATGTGTGATTGGGGGTATCTGCTTACAGTAAACATGGACAGAATGACTGGCTGTGTGTGAATGCCACACAAGTTCTTATTTACAATTTTAATCACATACTTTCCTATAATGATCGTGTTTGCAGGGTGAGCTCACATGAACAGCCCCACATTGTTGACGTGGCGGCTTTGTACCGGTAGCGAATTACTTCGGGTTATAATTTAGTTTTAACTTTGAATGTTGTCTGTTTGCAATCTTTAGCAGCACAAGAATTAATAAAAAAACGCATCCGAAGCATTTCATGCAAGTCTTTTGCTTTTCATGTTGTTGTTTGTGTACAATCTCTGCAAAGCTTTATGAGGATCCGCATCTTGTTATTTCTTTTTTTGTGTTATGTGTTTTTAGTTATTTATGAAAAGTAGTTATAAAAGCAAACATGTCACATTTTATTTTTAAAATAATGAATAAAAATGGGGTAACATGCATTCTGACTTCTTTACACTGTTTAACGTGCTGGCTTCTCATGCTTAACATGGTTAACTTGTTAAAAAACGAGTTGGACGTATGACGTAGTATTTCTGTGCACAAGACACTCTCCTAGCACTCCAACTTGTTTGGGAAAGTTTTTTATAAGTCTGGATCCCTGTTTTGTAACAGGGATCCTATTCCTTTTATTGGCCATTCTCCCAGAAAAGCACGCCCACATTTCATCCACCGAGCGAAAGAGCACGCCCACACACTAGCGTAAGAGAAAGAGCATGTCCACGTGCTAGCTTGAGAGAAAGAACACACCCACGTGTCTACCAACAGCGTGAGAAAGAGCACGCCAATCAACGTCGCTTCACTCGGCTGACGGAAGTTTAGCTGTGTTTGTTTGCTCACTACATTTCGATGATGAATGTTATATAAACGGTGAATATAACGCTGGATTTGAAGATCGTTCGAAACGTATAGATGGCGCGGTCCCTGTGCTAATATGCCAGACATGAACCGCACGCGGTAAGTCAAACTAAGTCATATGTCTGTGTTTTGTTGGCAGTCAGCGCGTACGTGCATAATGTGAACAACTCAAAGGGATAATGCGATGATGTATTGTGTGCTTGTGCTGTAGTTCCGTCTCTCCAGCAGCTCATCTTTTCCCTGAAATAATCGTGCAGCTGTATCTCTCTTTTATAAATTTGATCAAACTAAGGACTCTTTGAAGATACAAAGGATGCAATACTATTCTTTAGGTACTCAAGATTAATATGAGATTTGCAGAAACTGTGTGTGTTACCCCATCTTTAAGATGTTGGAGATGAGACTCCGCTCCATTTAGCCCCTTAGAGCCTTGAGTTGTGTGTAATGATGTTTGCTTCACAGTATTTCTCTCAGCCCATCTGTAGATCTAAAACAGCTTTAATTTTCCCATAACCCAATTAGAAAAGTTATTGAATCCTTTGGCAGTTGATGGTAATCTTAACGGCACAGTGGCTGTACATAATTTATTGGAAAATTCTGGTAACACAACACGACAATACTTCGCCTTACAAAAACACTCACACTTTGTTTCTATTTACAAGGGGATTCTGTCAAAACAAGATTCAGTCTAAAGAACCATATGAAAATCATTCCTGGACACAAAAATGTTCATTTGATGTAAAAAAGAAAATGTAAAGAAGATACGTTTTTACACTTTGCAATGCTTTTTTAACATCTTGCATTTGAGATTAAACATATTTTTTGTCAACTAATTTGTTACTTGGTTCGTTTTGCATGCAGATGGATGCATGCATTCTCGCTTTTGGTATTGATATTGATATATTGATGTGCACTTTTTGTGCATTTGGCACTTCAGATGGCTGGTGTAGTCCACTTCTTAGGGCACCATTAGACAACTGGAACATACCATTTATATGAAGTCAATAAAATGAAATGAAAATGAAGTTACAGTAATGTTATTCCTATGTAGCTAAATGTATGTTCACACTAATAATAATACAATTTCTGACAGTCACCGTGCAGTTGGTTGAGTTTTGCCATGCGTTGTTCTTGTTGACTCAGTTTACAAACTTATAAGAACGTAATATATCACAATTTAGGCAGACTTGGAAAACTTTTCATTTTCAGCTTCTGTAGAGATCTTGCACCCCTGATGTGACAGAAGATCTGTGTGAGTTCTTTCTGTCATGAGGAGCCTGGGTTGCCAGATCTGTCTGATTGAAGATTCTGGGTAGATCTTAATTTGCTCTTCGTTTTCAGCAAAGCCAGGACACCATGAGGACGATTGGTCAAGTTGTGTAGGAAGTCATTGCACTTTTGTAGTTTTTAATTTTGCTACTTTGGTCTGAGTATGCATATTATGAATTCATACGACTGGTAAACTGCTGTAGGTAAACATTAAGAAAGAAATAAAGTTAAAACAATTGCACTTTATTGCTTGTCTTGACTTGCTCCGCATCATGTTCTAATGGAAAGTGTTCGGATTTGGGCGGATCATCATTGTGACTTTTTTCAGGGAGTACGACCCCCCGCGGAACTCGGCCCAGTAAACCCCATCCTGGTAGCGACTGCGGTAATGACCACCTCTGTACCATACTCCGTTCAGGTTAGAGTGGGCACATGCATTGTACCACCAACCACCCTTTTGATAATGAGCACAGTTACCTGTGAAAGAGGAAATGTGAAATTGAAGTAAGCAAATGCTACACTGATTGTCATTATTTCAGTTTGGACTTTATTGCTGTCATACCTGTGTAGGCATCATGATCTCTGTCCAGGGTGGTGAACTGTTTTCCGTTGTGCCAGGTGAGAGAATCCCCAGCGTTTCCATGGTAACGCCCCACCCTCAGCTTGTAAAAGTCTGCCTCCGGCTCTAAGCGGAAGCTGGCGTATTCGGCAAACGTCTTTCTGCCGGACCAGTCCTCGAGGGTTACCAAAAGCTTGTAGTTCCCTTGGTTGGTCAGCCAGTAGATGTTCTCCAAACCAAGCCAGTATTCACCATCAATGTTCCCGAACCCTTGCTAAGAGAGAACAGACACGGAAAGAAGATTTGGATTACAAAATGCCTCTAAATTCTGATAGGATGAGTTGCATTCAAACCATTAAAAAATAGATTTAACGTGTATATGGGTAGTTGACAAATAAACCGCACATGTGTCCTATGGTCTGACAGTAAAAGTTTGAAAACAAGCTGTTAAAGTCCTAGTGAAATTAGAAGATCACAATGCCTATTTTTTCATGAAATATTGCAGTGTTTATTGTAAATAGTTTATAAATGTGGGTCATTCTCTTTTAAAAATTAGTTTGCCCTCATAATCTTTAGTTAAAATCTGAAAATGCACTTCCTTCCTGTTATGACTGTTCATCTTAAATGACGTATGTAAGACGGTTTGGGCGGAGCATCCGTTAACTCCTCCCCTTTAACTGTCAGTCTGCTGCCAATTCCATTTCAAACTGTAGCGGCTGTTTTTATACATCCAATCAAATCGCGGAGAAAGACGAAAGCCACGCCCACTATTTTCTCATTAGAAATTTTATTTCAGTCGGAAATGCGTCAAAATAGGGAAGTACAACTTCAGGTTCACAGGAAATGTAATCATACATTATATTATGTTATTAATATTTTATTTATAATATAAAATATCATGAGAGAGGTTTATCTTCATTGTTCGTTTTTTATTTTATCTCTCACACCATAGGACACATGTACGGTATTTGTCAACTACCCGTGAGCTCATAATTAATGTATAGACTGAGATTGAATTTACCATAAGTCAATTTGGATAAATGTGTCTGCCAAATTGATTAATGTTAATCAATTTCAATTTACAACCCTGCAAATGGTGAGATTTGAATGAAATCCAAGGAAGCACACACATCTGTCTGTGCTTGGCTGTCTTTGCATTTGACATCATTATTCATTGAGAGGAAGTTTAGTTTGGCCACAGAATCTAAAACACCTGTACATGAGTTTAACTACAGCTGTCGACAGACGGTCATTAAGTATTTCATTAATGTAAATGTAAATGTAAATGTAATGTAATGTATTTCAACACCAAGTATTACATTAGAACGCAAGAATGAATAAATCATGATAAATCTCCCGCAAACACGTTTACTTTGCTCTCCTGAGTATTGCCTGAAGGATGTTTTAATGCTGATCAGTCTCAGCAATGAGATTATTTCAGCAATTATTTTAGTAAAACTTTACAATAACATTATATTTGTTTACATTAATGAATGCATTAGCTTACATGAACTAACAATGAACAATATAGATTTTCACCATTGTCAATCCTTGTAAATGTTATTTAATTACTTTGCATTAACTAAATTGTTGACAAATACAACATTATATCACCATGATTTTTGGATCATCTCTGGATCAGGCCACTTTTCATAATTCATCCCCACTAGTGGTTTCAGAAACTTTTTGATAAAACCTCAGCAATCATTTTTATTTTCATATTAACTGCTTCATTAATTCACTGCATTTTAAAGCATTATTATTCATTAAATTAATTTTCATTTGTGGTCATTTTATGTGTTACAAACCTGCCAGCACGGCTAAAACAGTGTAATGGTTAAAACATGCTTTTGTTTGTCTAAAAAGCTTCACCTGGCCCTGATTTTAGCCCTGCGTCTGATGTTATCAGCAGAGATTTTCGTCAGGCGATGTTTTCGTGGGTGTGCATAGAATAAACAACACAGCAAATCTGTGGAAATCCCTGGCCCTTTTTCGAAAACCTTTCCCGGCTTGTGTAACCACTAAATCCTGAAGACATTTGAGAGTGATGTTCTGTGTGACTTCGAAGGCTGCAAGAAGCCACAGTTTGCTGAGACACTGATGGGTTTAGACACTTTGACAAAGATGCACAAATTCATAATCATGGCAGGATTTCAAGGCAATGTGCGTCTCATTATTTTAACTTGGAATATGGCAAGCCATAAGAAAGATGTTGTATTATCTAGTGATAGAGACATAAGACATTCATTTTGGTGTTTGGCTTTGATGTGGACTGCGGTATGATCAAATTTGCACTATACTGTATATTGTTGTTAAGCCCATCGGGGACATTTATATTGATCTGTATATTGATGAGATTTATATTGATCTGATCTGTAACGTTCACTTGCTTCCATTAAATAAACTTAGTGAATATAGTATAAACACAAACTGCTTTCAGACCTTATATGTCTCCCAGTTTCGGAAGAAGTTGACCGAGCCGTCCAAACGCCTCTGGATGACCGTCCAGCCGCCGGGATCGTGTCTCTGCTCACACCAGACCTGCATCAGTTTGTTGATGTTTTCCGGCTTCACCAGATACATGCCGCTGTGTGTTTGACCTTCGTCTAGAGCCTGCAGGCAGTCTTTAAACGGTCCTGTGTGCAAACATATTCATTACTAAAACAGACAGATTCAGTTTTCACACTGTAGTTTTTATGGAGAACTTTGACCTACATGTATAACAGATTTCAGTAAACGACTGCTTCACTTCAGCATGTGGTATTTGAGAGAAAAGCCTGTGTCTTATTGTCTAACCTCTCACACACCAGATTAACTAAACACTATCATTATTGGCCAATGAGGATTTCAGTCAAGTCATTGGGTCTCATTCACTAAGCATGCGTTCAGGAACAGCTGAAGGCACACGATACTTTAAATTATATACGTATATATATATATATAAGATATACATTTAATTTTCAAATTATTTCTTCGTATACAGTAAAAGAGTAAGAAAAGCTGTGTTAGACTATAGCTCGAGCTGCGATGTTTCTCTGAATAACAGCGCTTTTACAGCCGGCTAACGAGAACTCTGTAAACTGCGTATCTGTATAGAAGGTGTTTTATTGTGTATGAACTGATTTTCTGGACTGCGCTCTTGGAATTACTTGAGAGAGAGCGCCCATAGATAGCGTCACTTGGGGTTGGCTGGAGTATCTTTGACTTAAGTGACAACAGGTGGTAAAGGTAAGGTTTGGCGGAAAGCCCTATTGTGGAGATGGACTGGGTGTGTTTTATGCAAATGACTTAACTTGTGCACGTGGTCGCTCATCTAGAATACTCCAAATTCACTAACATTAGGGCAAGGTTAAGAACAAATTCATGTGCGTACGCACGTGTTGTGAATTAGGCTGGAAGTTTTCGTTAGTTGTTCAAATGTGCGTATAAATACGAAAAATCTACGCAATTATTAGTGAATGAGACCCATTGTCTTAGTTTCTTGTGAAAACACATCTCCTGGGTATGTTCACAGAAGCGAGGGCTGTTTGTTTGGTGAAATTACTGACCACGCTAAAATAAATCACACTTAATGGATGTTTGTGTTCAGCGGTCATTTATGAGATGATGGGAAGACGGTTATAAAAAGCCTGATGAAGTTGTGGTTTACAGTAAACAGAACACCTTAGGGGCACAGTACTGTAAATGTTAAACATATACAGTATTTATTTTTGCCTTTAAAAGAAAGAAAAGTCCAATGTGTACTTTTTTGAAGACTCTATTGACTGAAATGTAACATAATATACATAAGGACATTAAATAATGAAGCGTTATGTTTTTATTAACATAGAATGAGCTATTTCTATTTACATACTACAGAGCGTGTCAGCCACCTTAGTGCTTCAAAGGGGGTGGAGTGAGCCGTTGGTTGCAATTCACAACCTCACCGCTAGATGCCGCTAAATTTCATATACCCTAAATAATGAAACCTTGACTATTTTACAAGTTTAAATAGGTGGATCACATTGGTTTCACTATTTTCATTGTACGTTACTAATTGTTTCAAATGTTAAACAAACTGAAACTGATCAGATTTTCTGTATCACACGTACCGCTGTGCTTTACAATTGTCATAATTTGCTTTTATTTTCCAGTTAATTACTGTAAAGCTGCTTTGATACGCTTTGTGTTGAAAAAAGTGCTATATGAACAAAGCTGAAATAACTTGACGGTGCATAGCAGATCACAAAATATTTTAGCAAATTGGTTGCTATGCAACACCGACTCAGCAACACAGATGCAGTGGCGCATTAATACTGATGTAATGAGATCAGAATTTATGGACCACACACGTTTTGAATGCCATGAGGTCGAAAAAATGATGACAACAAAACTATCCCTTTAATTATCTTTCATTCTTTATGATGTCGATGAGCATGTATACTCCATTAAGAGTGAGGCCCGACTGCTGTGTGTGTTTTTGGGACGGCTGTCGAAATGTGCCCAGGAAAAGAAAGTTGCGAAAGAGAACCGCTTATTGACGTTTATATACACGCCTGGCCAAAACCTCCAAGAGGTTCTTGTTGCCCCACAGCAGAGCTGCTGTTGTTTAGCTTTTTCACTAATAATATGAACAACGCTTGGATTGATTTCCAGTTTCAGCGTCTGCCTCTCAGTCATCATTGTGCTTGACGTGTCCCAACTGTGTTTAGATCGTTGCAGCAATCTCTACTGAGGTTCTGTCTCTTGTGTTTCAAACAGTGTTGTGCTAAAACACTCATTTTTATTTGTTTTTAGTGTGACGAAGCTGCCGCAGATGTGTTTGGCTGTAGTGATGGGGCTGTTAAAGGGACAGTTCACATCATTTACTTACCCTTAGATAATTCTAAACATGTACAAATTTAGTTTTTCTGCCGAACACAAAGAAAGATATTTTGAAGAATGCCAGTATGCCATCCCTCGTTGAGTCCCATAGTATTTATTTTCCCTACTGTGGCAGTAAATGACGGATGAGATCTGTTTGGTTACTGACATTCTTCCAAATATCCTCCTTTGTGTTCAGCAAAACAAAGACATTGAGGGTGTGTAAATGGTGACGGAATTTTGGGTTAACTGTCCCTTTAATAGGAGAAATTTAAAGTTGCAACAAACCTAAAACAAGTTTATTATGAGCCATCTTAAATGATGATAATCTTTACTGTTAAATGAAGCTAAGCTTTACTGTTAATTGATATCTTAAGAAAACAAAACATCTTGCAAATATATAGTCAGATCAAGCATGTCCTTACCGACCTCATACCTCATACTTCATGGACAGACTTATGCAAGAGGTCTTATTTTCTCATCTGTACTCGAGCCACGAGTTTCCAGTGTGGAGCTTGAGTCAATGCTGTTTTTGTTATGACGCCATGCTCTCTGGACAATGTAAAATTGCCCTGAGGAGATGGAAAATCATCTAGAAAATGAACATGCACGCTCTCTGCTGCGATACCAGCTACTGAACACTGTTTACGCAATCCGTCCTGCCTCTGTGTTCCTAGTAAAGAGTCTAATGAGTTTGCTAACAAGCTTCGGTCAGGGAGGAGAATCACACTTTTCCAGTGGCATTTATTTCAGACAGGATACTTATTAAGTTATTGTTTCCATGTTGTCTTTCCTCTTGGGAAAGTTTGTCTGCCAAATATTTGAATGCTGTTTTTTCCATTTGGTAGAACAATTTAGGTGGAAAATGCCTGGATGGGGGCTTCTGTTGAGACCACACCAGATGGGACGCAGCGCTCTGAATGCAGAAATTGTACCTCTTAACTTTATCAAACAGGAGCCATGAAAGGTCAAATAACAAACAGAAGTAATTCGAGGGAAAGGTTGAGAAATGCTGTATGTGATAATATTCCTGTTTTTTCCATTGGCAGTTGCTCGGGAGTTTCGCCCTGAAAGTCTGTAACCTGAATGTGAACTGAACGCATTTACCAGGTTATTATGAGATGTTAACAGGAAACTCAATGAAGCTTTACTCTCAAATAATCAAATTAGCTTTTAGTCATGCTTATTGACTTTCACGTTTCCTAACAGGGAAAACAGTGGAAACGTAAAGCGAAACTCATTTTTCACAGGTTATATTTTCTGTAACCTCGGTTCTGACATTTCACTTCAGATTAGGTGACGAAGATTTTACAAAACAGTCCTGCATTAGGATTTTTTATGTCTCGTTGTGTTGTTAAAATGATGAGCTCATAGTCATTGATGTGTACTTGTGTACAGTCATTGCTTTTCATTAATATGCATAGAATGCAAATAATATGATTTTCAATTTAGTGATGCACAGGGTATATAAAGTAGAAAGTATTTTTTCAGTGTTCTCGGCTGCGTAATGAGGTGTTTATTGGAATCGAGCGGTCTATTGACGCGTATCTTGTAAGGTCTGTTACAGCGAAGTAGTTCAGCGGTACGTAAGTGTTTGGTGTGGCCGGAAATCTTTTCTAATAACCACCAGAGAAACAATTTAATGAGATGTTGTATGGAAAACAGGGCTACAGTTAATCTTGTTTCTCCTGCTCCAAACAGATTTACAGAGTTAGTGCAGGCTAGTTAAAAGAAGGTTTGTATGCATCCTAGAAATATATGGACATTTAAAGAAAGTGTGTTGCACACTGTGTGCATTTGTTTGCATGTATACATATTTGCACATGTGCATCTGTTTGTGTGCATGTTTGCATTTGTGCAAACATGCATGTGTGTGCATTTGTTTGTGTGTGTGTGTCTCTGTGTGTGTGTCTTAGTTCACAAATGGTTATAAGCCCCATGTCCAACACAACAAACCAGTTCCTAACCAGACGCTATAAATCAAAGCACTAATTTCTGTCTCAGATTTCCACTTGTACAACCTCACCGAGCGGTTTCTGGAATCCCTCGATTAAAGCGCAAAACTGTTTGCTTCTCAAAGGGTTTTCCTTCAAAGATGAATGTGCACACAGTTCAGAAGAAATGTTGCCGAATGATTGTGTTGTAATGGGCCCGAGTCCAAACTCCCAGGAGAGATCAGGCCCAGCGGCAGGGAAATCCACATGTCTTCATGTAACTTGTTCTGGAGAACGTTTGGACTGTTTTATTTGGAAGCACGGCGGAGCCTGATCTAACCAACCGCTTAAAGACATCATACACAGATTATTAATGATTCACAGTGTGTGCAAGACAATTAACCTTTTCAATGGACGGGGAGATCTTTATTAGACACTTCTGTCAATCTTGTTAATGTGTCGCTGGGGCCTCAATGTAAAGTCCCATAGATCAGACCACATCAGGATTTTTTCTAAAGGGGAACTGGAAAGTTTTTGGTACCTTGGACAGTGCTTCAGTTTAAATATGAATGATGACCTAAAAATTCATGTTTCAGTTGTAAATAGAGATATTGAAAGACTCACCTGAGGGCTTGTCTGTTGAGAAGCTGTCGGTTCCAGATGGCATGGTTGGTAAAGTCTGCGGGATTGCTTTAGAGTTTTGGTCGCTCTGGATCTCATTGGTCATTTGGTTGATGTTGCGGTTGTAGGGCGGCGGGTGGAAGGGTCTCACCGCTGGGGCATGTTGAACGGGAGGAGGAGGCGGTCTGTGTAGGGGAGGTTGGGGCAGAATGGGTTGCTGCACCGGCTGGGGCAGGATGGCAGGAGGTTGGTAAGGTCGTGCCTGTCGGCCAACACCTGCACCGACAAAGCCTCCTCTCCGACAGTGCTCCTCTAGCTGCACGATCAGGGCACTCTGGTTGCTGGCGAGAGACGACAAATGCTGGTATTTGTGTTCCAGGTCACGAAAGCGCGCGGTCAGCTGCTGCATCTCGGCCGTGTGATTCAGCACACGGTTTTCGAGCTGAGAAACCTCCAGAGCGTTGTCCCTCTTGCGGATAATCTCATGCAGCAGCTGCATGTAAAGCTGCGTCACACGGGAGTTCATGTTGCGCGACTCCTTGCGCAGCAACTTGACTTCGTTGACCACGCCGCCGTCCACCTCCACCAGCTGCTGGAGCGTCTCGATCTGACGCCTCTGCTTGTGCAGCTCTCCGTTCAGCAGTTCCAGCTCCTGCTTGTTCACGCGGTTCTCCAGCAGGGCTTCCGGTTCTTTGGAGTTCACGCATATAGCACCTGTGGTCTTCTGCTGAGGCACGATGAATGTGTAGGAGCATTTGTCCGCCTCGGGGGACTCGGCAGAGCGTTTGGAGCGACCGGCGTACATGAACTCCTTTTCAAGTATGTCGTCTCTGCTGTCGAACTCCTGAGCGGCGTGCAGAGCGGAGCGAGGCTGAGACAGGGTGAGAGTCAGCAGGGCCAGCAGTAGGACATTTAAAGCCATGATGTGTCCCTCTGCAAGAAAACCAGATGGGATTTTAGGTTATTTTGATCAGACCCATATGTTTACGTATATGTAGACCAAAAATTACAGAAACACACATTTCCTGTCCCAGGGGAAAAAATACTATAGTATTTACTATAGTAAACTGGAGTAAATTGTGCTTTATTGTAGTGTAATTATACTATAGTATTCTGTAGTATTAACTATGATAACTGTACACTCTAAAAATGATGCTATATTGCACTAAAAGTGGTTCTTGCCTCGTAATCACAGGGCGGGGAACCTCTTTAAGTGCTATATAGAACCATATCTTGGTGCTTCAGAGGTTCTTCAGTGGTCCTTTAGATGACTGAGGTGCTATATAGAACCGCTGAAGAACCATACAGGGGCTGAACAGGTTCTTTATATGGAAGCGTTGCTATATGGTTCTTTAGCGGTTCTATATAGCACCTTAATCATCTCAATGAACCGGTGCAGAACCTCTGAAGAACCGGTGAAGAACCTCTGAAGAACCACTGAAGCACCAAGATATGGTTCTTTATAGGACTTAAAGTGGTTCACCTATGATTACGAGTAAAGAACTTCTGCTTCAAAAACACTAGTGTCTATGAATCTTACCACAGTTTACTTCAGTGAATAAATTATTTAAAAAAATCGTATATTTGTTCACTAGTCCTCAAAAGTCATAGCTCTTTGCATAACTGTTAAAAAGTGTTTTACGTCTCTTTCCTCCACATCGCGTCATTTCCCCGAGCACCTGGAAGGAGTCCAGCCGTGTTTGACTGAGTCATACATTTACACCCCACGACTGGAATGCGCTAAATTACGGATGGGAAAATCTGTCACACGCTGTGCCTGGTGTGCTGTGTTGTGTGTACAGCGTGTCTCCATAGCAACGGATGAAGCGATCCATGTTTTTCATTCTGTTCATTCGTGTGTAACGGGTCCCGCTATTGAGTCTCAACATAAGTTACCCATAACACGAACAGACACACTTAGTAGGGGGCTTACATTTAACAGCTGCATATAATACAAAAAGTGCAATGGCATTGCCATGGAAACCTCTTACTAGTGTTGTATCCATCATTCTACGTGTTGTTATTATTTGTTTAGTTTATATATAGCTTCCATTTTTGATGTCACAAGCTTTGTTTTTGTTCTCAAAAAACAAGTGAGATTTTTAATATCTGATTTATTGTTTCTGGATTGTGGTTTGGCCTGAACGCACAAGCAATCATTCTTTTCCTTGAGTCATCAATGGAACAATCAACCAGAACATAAACTTGAGATTTGTTATTTGCAAAATGTGTTGCTGTTTCGTTTAATAACATAACTGAGGGTACACGGCGTGATGATCCCTTCATCTTATCATCCGTGCTGAGGTTATGAAACGGATCATTTCTGACTTTTAGGATGCGAACAGCTCCTGGTCGAATCCCAACTTGAAGTTCTCAACTTATAATAACGGTAACTCCCTCAAGATGTATAAATGACGTTAATTGCGATGATGTCACCACAAGCTCCCGGTCCCTTGTGTCGCATATCTCAGCTTTTTATCTCTAATCATTTTATTTAAAGCTTTCATCCAGCCCTTTTTCCTGACTTAAGACAATGCACATTTGTTTTTTGAGATCACCCTCAGATGCGTCGTCTGGGCAGAAATCCAGCCTGCGGGATTCCTGTGGATGTCCGTGGGGTAGGACGGTGCAAGATGAGACAGTATAGCGATCATTACTTTAATTGACTGTGATTTGGAATGGAATATCTATTAACAGTTAAAGTTTTAATTCTCTTAGATGAATGTACGAAACATTAGTATATCATGGTATCATTACAGTACTGTTTTGTAGGAGTATTGGATAATATCTATAAGGTTTTTGTATTGTTGTAAATTTAGACTTATTCTTAACTTCATAGTTCATGTAGGAATTGAAATCATCGTTGTAAAATAAACATTTAAGGCATATATTGATTGATAAGCTTCATACATAAATGCACCTCATACACACTTCTATGTATTCACATTACATTTATCTTTAGGTATTAAGCGACTTTGTACAAAAACAAGCATTTTTTGCATAATAAAATGCGATTACAATATACTGAGTAATAACAATCTATACTGAGTATAATCATTTGAAAACACGAGGGAATTTTAAAATTGTCATTTTCAAAGTATAACTTTACACACTATACATTTCCCCTTTTTTACTTTAAAAGTCATTACACATCATTTGTTAAGATGTGTGTTAACACTGTTGATTATTTACCTATACAGTACAATACTGTAATACACGCATATCTAATTTTGTATGTTTTAAAAACACTAGAAGTAATTAATTTGTGTATTGTCTGTGTAAGGCTCTAATGCACTGATGGAGTTAAATGTGCAAATATCCAGGATAACATCAGTCATATGACATCAGTTACATGCCCTGAAACACAAGAGCAAAGAAATTCCCCTTACCAGAAGAATGTATCCGTATTTCTGGCTTTCCTGCTGTGTCTCGCTCTTTCTCTCTGTTTGGTCCCTTTAATCTCTAGCCAGGCAGGTTGGATGTTGTAGTCCCTGCGGGCTGAAGGCATCACCCATCCGCTAACGTCCTCTCAGTCCTGTGGTGTCCCTCTGTCCTCTTCTCCGTCTCTCAGCGCGTGTCTGTTTCCAGTGTGGAACAACATGTGTTCAAATGAACCTCCTGCGAACCATTCCGTCCCAATGATACTCTGTCTGCTAGCAGTTAAATGTTCAATGAAAATGACACGTTGATTTAGGGAGCGACGTCCTCAACCTCCAGTCATGACCACTAGATTCTCTCTGTGTCTCAGCATTGGTTTGTGGTAAGGGTTTTGTTTGTGGCCCCTCCTCTTCTCTTCTCCTCCTCTTGGCACAGATGGAATGGTCTTCAGTTCATTGATGTAGTGAAGAATTGATATGATCCTCCTCATTCTTCTCTTTGTTTATAAAGATAGTAAAACACATTTAATGATGTTTGATATCGCAAACATATCTAATGGTGTAAACAAACTCCTGACGCTAAAAAAGTGAGGGGCCGTGTTCACCGAGGCGTTCCTGCCGGCGTACAGCGTTTTTTTCAATGGTTTTCAACGGAAACGCCGCTGGCGTTTGCCGTTCTTTTGCCGCACGCTAAGCGTATCATAGTAGCCAATGCGCCTCCGCTTGGAAGAAAAAAACGCCGTTCAAGCGCCAGTGACCGGGATTTTCAGCCAGCGCCTGCCGTTTTCAACCGCGGAAAAAGAACTCTGTGTATCTGGAGCCTTAATCTCTGGTCTAACTAAGCACCTTCGGTTTCCTTTCTGGGGGTTTACAGACAAGTAAATTTAGACATAGTTGGAACATTTAAATAAAATTGTTCAATAATGACATTGTAAACTTTCAACATTGTACTGATATGTTTGGAAATGCTGTTGGGAAATAAAGTTGGTAATGAATGATTTGACTTCTATGAGCCATTCATATTTGAGAGTCATTCCGTGTGAAATCAGCCAAATTTTGCAAGCATACTTCCCTAGTTTAAACTTGATTTTGTTAATATTTTTTTGAAGATGGACATGCATAAATAGTGATGTAAGCAATGATATAAATGAAGATGATTATATAAAAACATTCAACAGGTCTATTTTAAAATATAAAAAATATATAATTTTAATTGCCATTATCTGCCTCCAAATCTGATCATTTTAACCCCCCTCTACAAAATAGTGGATTACTCCCTTAATATCCACTCGTTATTATTTTTGGCTTGCTTCATTTAAGTATTTCTATTTTACAAAAAATAAATATCAAAATTAACATTTAGACTGGACCACTAGTTTAGTTGACATGAAATTATCCTTAAGTGATGTGTGTTAAATGATATAGACCAAACATTCAGATTCAGGTTAGAGCTGGTGGTCTGAGTTTTGGGGGTGAAGGGTCACGACTGGCAGGAACAGGTGTGACTGTTTGAACGACCCCTGAGGAAGAGAGATGAATGCACACACACACACACACACACACACGCACACACACACACAAACACACACACGTCACCTGTCAGGACAAACCTCTTGCTTAACAAGGTTTTTTTTCTAACATCAGTATTTTAAGCCTCACTTAGGAAGATCACAGTCACATTCACACGCAGGGGAAATCTCTTCAACCACATAAAACTGAACTTTAAATGTTGTTTTTCACTATGAAAAGATTTATGTTAAGTATCCGTGGTCCAGATGTTCTCCTGAGTGCCGCATGATACATGAAGCAGCTCTCTAGCACGTTCTTGCTTTGTTCAATAGACACGTATTAATGAAAACAGCCTCGCATTTAAATCTGACTGGCAGTTCATCACAGAAATCCTGTGATAGATCCTGTGATAGAACCTGTGGGAAAGAGACACGTTTTACATGGCAAGAGCTTTTGGCCTAGGAGCTTATGATGAGACCTTTGAGAGAAAGTTGAGTCCCGTTCTCATTGCCGGTTTAACTGAAAAATATTCACAAAGCCCAGAAATTGTAACACACAAAAAGGGATGTTTTTTCAAAGGGAATATTTTCTGAAAAGGGTGTGATTTTATTTATCAGGAATGAATTTAAAGGGCTTTACATGTCAGAGTAAAGTCAGACAGAAGGGGAGCTCTCACAAATGTTTCAATGCAAATATTCTCATTTTGATTAAAGATTAGGAAGATGTTTTGGATTGACGTTTACCAATGAAGCGTGCACAACCAGCAAGGTGCATTCAGAGTGTCATTTTGACTTCATTTAAACACAGTGCAAAACATGCAAAGAAAGCTAAGTTTGGCCTTTTCCAAAGCACTGCTTCTGTCCACATTCTGTTTGTGTTTGGTTTGTTTTGTTCTCAGGTTGTAATAGGTGAGCAGCATAAGCTTGTGGCTGCTTTTAAGACAAATCAGATAGTTTTACTCTGATTTGAAGTGCACTTTAAGCGTCGGATTGGCAGCCCAGCTTCCCCTTCCATATTCTGTGTATGGGATCATGAATTGACAGATGAGGCTGTTTTCATCCTCAGCTGTAAAACAGGGTGATGTAAGAGCAGACTTACAGTAAATCAAAAACATGAAGGAAAGAACAAAGAAACTGGCATCAGTTTGTCCTTTTACTTTTAGTGATTATGTGCAGTGTTGGGTGGGATGTAAGTATTAGTGATGTATAGGGAGACCCTCATCTGATACATTAGCAGATTGTTAATGTTGGTGGTCCTCTAGGAGCCACAGGGCTATGAGGAGAGTTGGGAAAGTTCCTCAGTGATGTCCATCCTTGGATGATTTTGTTTGTGTTCATGTTTGATGATTCATGGAGTTTGCATCATTCTAGTTATTGATGCATTTCCTATTATTTCATTCCTCTGACAAACATTATTGTGCTCTTTGAAAGGGTAAGATGTCTGTCTTTGTGAGGTTTTAGAGGGCCGTCAGCTCCTCAAGAGCTTTATTTGTACACGGCGACCCTTTCTAATCACAAACGCTTGTAAAACAAAACTGTGTCCAGACGTTCTGATGAGCTGCCTGTTTTCTGTCCGATTTGTCTCTCATTCACTCTCTTTATCTGTAAGTTCAGTCTCTAAAAAGTGTAAAGTGACTTATGTTAGATGCGACTTTTGAGTTTACATCATCTGTTTCTAAAGAAATGCAGGCAGTCGGGTGAATTTTCTGTTTAAAGGTCTCCAAGATGCTGTTGTCATGTAAATAAACTGGAAAAACAAATAAAAAGTTCTGTTTTTGAGACAAGGCTGATTACGTTATGTATTTTCTGCAATTCCGTGGTCATGTAAATAACCTGCCAAAAAGTTTAATGTTTTTTTGTTGGAAACTGTGTCCACTTGCTTCACAATGCCATAGAAGAACCTTTTTTGTCTAAATGGTTCCATTAAGAACCTTTAACATCTGAAGAACCTTTCTGTTTCTTTGTGGCAAAGAAGAACCTTGGCCTGAATGGTTCTGTGTGGAACCAAAAATGATTCTGTTATGGCATCGGTGCTATTTATTCATCTCTTCCTCAATGATCACTTTGTATAAACCATGTCGACTGCTTCCTCTCACTTGAGGTCACACAACAGGTGTCGCTTTTGGAGAAAATCACAGACGCGCTTGTTTTACTTTCATTTAGTGATTTTATTTTTGCCAACATTTGGCGCTACTGTTCCATTCACTTCTGTTTGGCCTTCACGTTGAGCAGCATGTGCAGTTTTCCTCAGGCAGAGAAACCCGACTCGTCTTGAGCATTCATATGGGCAGATTCACGTGGAATCTGTGATTATTTTATTATTCTTTTTTGCCTTTTTATGCTGTCAGTTATCCATACAAGTGTGTACTTATACACACATTTATCCAAAGTGACTCACGGTTGAATCAAGATGTGCGTTGTAAGAAGTCTGTGCATTACATTTAACCTTGTGCATTTCATTATTTGGTCTGCATTCATTTTTCTTCATTTTTTTAGGTTTTGGTAATCTGTATAAAAATATATATTTTTCAATTTTCATCTTGAATAAATCGTCTTATATAATCTTTTTTTGTTTATCAGAAAAATAGCCGTAGTGCTGATACAGCATTAAAAAAAAATATTATAATAATAATTAAAAAAAATTCTGTTGTCCTAGTAGAGAAAGCTTTGCAGTATCATTTAAAACATCTAAAGATCACAATCGTCTGTAAACATTCTTCAACAAGACATGGTTTATATGTCGTCTCCTCTCGGCAGTGACACGTCTAACAGCCTGAAAACATTTGGTTTCTTTGTTTATATTTTGACTGTGAGCTTGGCTACTATTTCACCCACTTATGTTATTTTTATGGAGAACCCTCCAGCATGTTTGGGGATTGTTTTATGAGGGTCTCTTCCCAGGTCCGCCATCCCCCAAACGTTCTCCCTAAATCCCCCTCCATGTGGTGAGAACATCATACTCTTTTTTATTTTTAGTGCCAGTCGACTGGGGTCCCAGGTTCCCTTTGCCTGAAGCTCCATAGGTTCTGGTGGTATTAAAAAACACATGAAAGCTTTAACTGGTAGAGCTGGTGAGTGCAGTTTTGTACCAGCGTGCCAAAATCAGATCTCTGTCTTATATCTAATGAACGAAATCAAAGGTTAACAACCCCAAAATGGCTCTTTGGTTAAGTGGGGCTTCTGTGGCCAAATGTCCTTTAATGGTGAGAAAGCCGTCCAAGCATGAGGTCAGCTCATTAACCCACATGAGCCCAAACAAACCGACTATTATATCCATCACCAAACACTGCGGCCCTTCATCGTGGAAACACTTGAGAGATCAAACAGACTAGACCTTCAAACGGCAATGAAATTGGCCCTCGGATCATTTGGGTCCACATGCCAGGTTAATTCATTTCATGTGGGTTATCTGGGTTAGTTTGTTTGTTTACCTGATGCGATACCTGAACGCGGTCAAAGGGAAAACGTGTGACTGATCGTTGACACACAAGTGTATGTTTATAGCCGACCTTTCTGTGCTTTTAGAGCATTCAGAAGGTGTTCATAGAGCCTGTGCAGATTTTCCAAGGCAAAGAGGTGATATATAGAAATGATTAACGAAACAAGCAGAAAATGTGACATTTATTAAAGTGAAGGGTTTGTGGTGTTTAACTTTTTTAAATTATAGGAGATGTGAATTTGTTTATTTTTTAACAAATAGTCTACACTGCTTTTGAGTTTATTTATTTTCTTCTCTCTCTCTGTACTTCTACGGCCATGTTCATGTGTAACTCCTAATGTTGTTCTCTTGAAAATCCAATACAGAAATAGATTTAAGGTATTTAAAAAAAAAAGTGTATTCAGGTATATGGTTTGACATTGATGTATTTATATTTTATATATAGTTATTAATATACATATACAAATATCTACACAATCACACACACACATATACATATATAACCACACACAGACACAGAGTTTATTTCCAAAATGAGATAACTCCTTTTTTTAAATGTTCAGAAATCATGTTGTTTTTATTGTACATTCCAATTAATATCAATCAAACTGCCGCTGTTTTATTTTACCCATAATAACTAAATAAATACAGCTAACTAACACAATAAAACAATAAAGAAATTATAACGATAAAAAACAATATTTAAAAAAAAAAGAGTTATCTCATTTCGCAAACATACTCATTTCGCAAACATACATATATATATATAATGTTTTGTCTATAGCAGTCAATCTCTTGGGTCTTGACTTTATCTTGACTTCGGAGGTTTGGTCACGTGTTGTGTGTTATTTTTGTCAAATCTCTTCGAATTCTTCTCAGAGCTGATCTTCAGTAGACCCCAAGCACAACTACGTAACATACATCATTTTTTATTCATCTTTAATTATATTTCTGAATAAAGGCATCAATTGTCCAAGGCGGACATTACTTTTGGCCACTACTGTATAATAATATTTTTCTGAGCATACTGCTCAGATCTCACACTCAATTCTTTTCTCTTTTCTGACCCCCGACACTCAGCCTGTCTGCATGAACTTGTCAACGTGCTGTACACACCATTGACTCTTGTACCAGGTGCTCTCATGTTTATGCACCTGAGTGGATGGATCTAACAAAGACCTTTGTTTAGTAGAGGAAAAAAAGTCAGTTCGCATGGCGCACAGTTTGAGGACTGGCTGTGCCTGCTGATATTTTGTAAGCAATGAAATCAGATTGGTAAGTTCAGACTGTGCCGTCTGCATCTGGTACATCTACTGATGTGAGATGTTTTGTTCAAACAGAGGTCCACTGTTTAAAACCGCTGGGATGTAGTGTTTTTAATCTATTCGTTTTTTCCAGTTGGATGTTGTTTCAAAACAGTTTACGTAATTTATCAAGCAATTTCTATTAAATCTTTAAGAAACTGATGCATTTCATTTTTTTCTGTAAACACACAAGCTAGAGATGACTGTAGTGAGGAAAGAAAAAGCCCATGTGGTGTTGTTGGGCACAAATGTACACAGCTATCAGGTGACATGACACAGTCCCACGGGCCGCTCACAGGCGGTACGTCTCAGATCTAAACTCACGGCCGGTTTTACCTTGTTTGAGGCTTTCAGCTGAAGTCTGTGTATCATTACAGAAATCAAGTACAAATGCACCACAATTAAAAGCTGGTCTTTGGATCAGACAGAGTTTACGCTGCCTGTCATTAAACAGCTTTTCCCCAGAGATTGCATGGAACATTATACGGATTAGCAGTAATGAAGTGTGTGTGTGTTGTCAACGTGATGATTCAGTCCGGCAAAATCGCTTTGGAATGATAGCGTTTTACAGCTGGGAAATTACTGCCTGTTTTTTTCAGAATACAGTTTCTTGAGAATATTTTTTGTTCGTGTTGGCTATTTTAAAAATAATATTTTGTTATTTGGAGCCTTCGATCCTCCACAGTATTCAAAAAACTGAATTGCACTTGGAAATAAAACTTCTGAGATTTTCTCTTTCTGTCTTCCAGCAGGCACGGTCTCTAGCAATTGTTGAAACTTTGCAACTTTATATAGCACTTTATCATATTATTTTATTCTAAAAAGGGAAGTTCACCCACAAGTTTAAATGACTCGTTCTTCAGTGGTACACATAAAAGATATTTTGAAAACGTTTTTTGTGTTCGTATAATGGAAGTCAATGAAGGCCATTGTTGTTTGGTCAACAGCGTTCTTCCAAATACAGTTAAGGTCCGTAAATATTTGGACTGGGGCACATTTTTTTGTTATTTTAGCTCTTTACCAAGCTGTATTCAAGTTACAGTTATATAATGGATGTTGTCTTAAAGTGCACACTCTCAGCTTTATTTAGTGTATTCACATCCAGATGAGCTGAAGTGTGTAGGAATTACAGTTCTTCAATATGTAGCTCCGCCCTTTTTCAAGGGACAAAAAGTAATTGGACAGCTGAACCTAGAGCTGTTTTATTCACAGGTATGGGCTTTTCCTTAAATACTTCCGTATTAAATTCTGTATTTATTAACACTGTATATCCTGCACTTGCTAATTGCACTTCTGGTTAGACCTAAACTACATTTCGTTACACTGTACTTGTATATGTGTAATGACAATAAAGTTGAATCTAATCTAATCTAATCTAATTTTGACTAATTTCCGAGTGAAAATGAATTTCAAGGGAGAAAATCAATGGGCGTGGCTTACGTTTTTCACTGCAAATCGATTGGATGTGTAAAAATAGCTGTTGCGTTGATTTTGGAATAAAGCTGGTGGCAGACTGAAAGTTGAAGGGGAGGAGTTAACGGATGCCCCTTCAAGCCGTCTAATTTATGTCATGGATGGATAGTCATTTCAGGGCGGAAGTGCATTTTCAGATTTTAATTGAAGATTAAGAGGGCACATGAATTTTAAAAAGAAGATGACCCACATTTATAAGCTATTTACTTTAAAGGCTGCAATATTTCATGAAAAAATAAGAATTGTAATTCTTTATTTTACTGGGACTTTAAATAATTTCTCCAAAAATGAAGCATATTGAAGGTCTGGAGTTGATTCTACATGTGGTGTTTGCATTTGGAAGCTGTTGCTGTGAACCCACATCATGTGGTTCGGGGAGATCTCCATGCAAGTAAAACGGATCATAGTTAGATTTCAAAAACGCAACAAATCCATCAGAAAGATCCCAGGAACATGTAGAAGTATGACTGTTGTATTGCTTAAAAGTGAATATGAACTTGTTTTCTTTGTAGTATTTGAGGTCTGAATAAATACAGAGCATCTTTTCTGATATTTTGACCTGTTTCTCCAGTTTTCATTTTCTGCAAAGGAATGCAAATAGAAACTTTTATTATTATAAAAATTGGGGGAAAATATTGTTCGTAGATCACAGAATGAAACAAAAATGGACGTTGTGAAAGTGTTTTTCTTTACCATGGAGAGGATAATGCCATCATCCACCACTTTTATCTTATATGGACGCACAGGATTTTTTTGTTACTGAGCTCACCAGTGTGTTTTATTTTTTCTCAAAATGTACCAAATTGTTGACTTGGCCACTCTTAAAGTATTTAGGAAACTTATTTTATGTGATAACCTTAAGTTTTCATGGGTCTTGTCATTCTGTCAGTCGTTCGCATTGCTGTTGGATGACTTTATGTCCCTCCTGAGGTTTGATTTTGTTGGAATTCAACACACACTAAACTGGAATGACCACAATACATCTAGAAATGATCATTAAATGAATATCTGAATGGTCTCTTAATTCTTTCCGTGGCTGTATTTTGATTCATATTTTCGGAGTAGAACAGAATGCAGTTTTAAAGGTCTTTTGTCAAGAAGTCAACTTTACTTTCCGAAGTGCTCTTGAAATGTGTTTTGTGATTGACAGGTGGGTCAGTGCCCGTGATCTGTTCAACTTAATATGAACATCTGCGGTTAGATGACTGTTCTGAATTATGTCAGGTTCCAACACAAAATGTCAGTGTTCAGTTGCATCGGTGAAGTTTACATTTACATTTTCCTTTAGTTTTAGATTTTGGTTGCTTGCTTTTGTGTGTATGTGTGTTGGAGATATACACCAGGCTTTGGGTCAGTCGTCTGTTAACAGTCTGCTGGAGCTTTGAACAGATGATGATGCTGTACATCTGATATCTGTCATTCTTTCAGTTTTATACATTATCATTGCAGTCAGTCCGTTCTTTGGCTGCGTGTCCCGTAGATGTTGTCTGTGTCTGGAATAAACGTCAACTCCTACACGGATTGGCAAAGCTTGTCTGCTTGACTCAACACACGTGCTGAATGCAAACCTGTATGTTTTTATCAGTGGCATGGGAGCGCCGTACGGACCCGAGCGGGCACGTTTATTAGATTGATTTATGGTTATAGGACAGGGGCTGCCAAACCGCGCTGCCCCTGCTCGGAAACTCTGTTTATTTATTATGATTCATCGGTGATGTGGAAAGCGGTAATGAGCTGCTCGAGAGCAAAATCTACGGTCCAGCGAGCCGTCGCTCTGCTGTCCTGAACCTGTGCTGGTTTTGTTGGGATGCAAGTCGCATGAGGAGGCCATCATTGACTCTGCTGTGTTAAACATCTTGTCAACATTTTCTGTAAAGCTGCTTTGCAACGATGCAAAGTTGTAAAAGAAACACTATTGAAATAAATTGGATTTGAGTAAAGAAAAAAGAAAGGTTGTAATTGTGTATGGAGTGACATGACTTTAGGTTGAATATGATGCATGTCAATGATGAGAATGAATTAGTAAGTATTTTGGTCTGGAGAGAGTGACCTACATCTGTGGAGAAACAGAAGATGAAGGACTCGCGATTCATCATGTGTAGTTCATGTTACACGGCTGTTTGACAGATGCAGATTATTGCTCGAAAACGCACACGGCAGCATGTTGTTTTAGATCTAGTATTTCAAGAAATCTTCTCCTCAGCCTTTGATCCACACTCTACGTTTACATGGAAAGGAAAATTCTGGATTAAATGTAACTTCAATTTTAACCGCCATGACATGTTGATGAAAACCAAAGAATTCTGACATAATAATCACTGCTGTGGTTTCTTTACAGATACTTCGCCCTACACAACACTCATCTCTACCGCTTTTCTCAACGCTTTTCCCATTTTTACAAACTGAGGGAGGAGTGCAAAAAAGTGTTTTTTCCTCAGGTTTATGCTCATAAATAATGCAGGCGTCGGTACAGTATAGGCTGAACAGTATAAAGCTGATGTTAAAGGAATAGTTCACCTTTAAAATGAAATTTCTACTATTACTAACACACCCTCTTGTCATTTTAAACCTAAATTACTTTCTTTCTTCTGCTGAACACAAAAGATTATATTAACAAAACATTTTTAGTAACAGAAAATTGACTTGCATTGGTTTTGTTGCCATACAAGAGAAGTCAATGGGGACCAACGGAATTTGGACCAACATTTTTCAAAATATCTCCTTTTGTGTTTTGCAGAAAAAAGAAAATCACACAGGTTTAAATGACAAAAGGGTGAGTAAATGATGACAGAATTTTCATTTTGAAGGTGAACTATTCCTTTAAATCTACCTGTGAAGATGCAATGCCAATGCCAAATGTTCTGACACAAGCCAAAACCAGAAACATGTTATCTGTACACATTTCAGACCTCTTCATATCAAACTTTTCTCGTAATTTAATACATTTAACTTGTTTAATTGGCTCCATTTAAAGTTCTGTAAATTTAAGCAAGTGTTGCAACAAATGACAAATGACTATTATGCCTGTACAACTAAACATTCACTAGAACATTTTGAGTTAAGATCTGAGTTCGAGACCATTCGGTTTTTGAGACTCAATCACTGTTTTTAATGTAATGTAAAATGCTATGATGTGCTTTGATGGTTGTTTGCAAAAAAACGAACGCTTTCACAAACACAGAAAGATTTTTGAAAGAAATTCCTCATATTGTATTCATCTTTAGAAGCTTGTGATAGTTTATGGTTATATTTAATGGAGAGACAGGGCTTTTTTTCACTGTCCACAGTCACCATGATCCTTTCAACCAGCCAAAATGACCTCGATACATGATGAAAAAACACTCAAGTTTTCTTGTCAGCCGCATTTTGGCAGAACCAGTGGTTACCCTGGCAAAGGGATTTTATAGTTGCTTATAGTCCAAGTTCTCCATGTGCCCACAACATTTAATTTCTGCCTCTCAAATGTCATTCTGTCCGATTATGCAGTAGTCTTGCTTATTATTAGCAATGGGATTCATCATGGTTTTTTCAGTGTAGTGACCCTTTGAGAAGCGAGGAAACGCTCAAACAATGGCTTTCTAAGTCCATCCGATCCAAGAAATGTGCTTTGTGACTCATGTTGTAAGATTTTGCATGTTTACATGGAGATGGTACATCCTGAAAACAAATGATGACATCATATCCTCTCCACTCCAAACAT
This sequence comes from Triplophysa siluroides, assembly GCA_006030095.1. NCBI lineage: Eukaryota > Metazoa > Chordata > Actinopteri > Cypriniformes > Nemacheilidae > Triplophysa > Triplophysa siluroides. The sequence continues at coordinate 4,390,143 of VCII01000101.1, read as the reverse complement.
CGGTGTTGGTCTGTCTGTTGACAGCTGGAGAATCCTGTATATGATGTGACGCTGACCTGACCGTTGCGTCGTCTTACGAGAGCTCAGGTTCATTTAAAAATCTGTCTAGTGCTGCTTCTGAGCGTTTGTGAGATTCACATGCATCAGGTCTTTTTTTAAATGTGAATTGTTTGCGAGTTTTTGAATGCAGGAGTAAATTGCTGTGCAAACAAACACGGGCTATTCAGGGACCCTTAATAGGATAGAGTAATTGCAATTTTTTGTAAAACATATCCTTAGGTTGTGAAAGAAGAATCACAAATGTGATCTCTTTCAGGTATTTCTCTTAAACCCTACTCGCACGGGATTAGTATTATCTGGGGACATCGTGTGATTTAGAAATGACCTCCCCACATCTGTATTTCATGTGGCGCATTCGCACCGGATAAGTGAAGCCTGTGATTTTACTCAAATTTATTGACTTATTTCCCGGATATGATGGCCAGCGTAAGCTTGTTGGATCTGTTTTGCTAATACCTGTCATTCAAACATGATTGTGTAATAAGATCAGTGCAGTCCCAGGTGAATTCCGCGTCACCAGAGAGGAAATCGTCTGTACGATTGGATTTTCACCATGTGCTTTTGGACCGTGTTTGTTCTGTAGAACACCGAGAGCAACGAGAAGTGACACGCATTATGTAAGCTGCCACGCTGCAGCCTTTTAAGGGCACAGGCAAGCTCATAGCCTAATTCTGTTTAGTCTGAACATCACTTTTTTCCTGGCAGGGGCAAAGATGAGCCTGACAAAACCCACACATAATGCAAATGGAAATGAGTGGTAAACACAAACACTTTACTAGGTTCATGTAACCTGACGTTTAAACAATAACGTCCTGTAAAATGCTCCCTCATCCGTACGTCGCTTGTAGGTTTGTGGGTTTAATTTCTGGAAAAACAAACTGATAAAATGTTTACCTTGAATGCACTGCGAGATGCTCTGAAATGTCTCCCAAATGCGTAAAAGTAAACAAAAAATTCTGTATTCATTTATTCACCGTCTTGTTTCAAATCTGCTTGGCTTTCCCATACATACAGTTTCGTGTGTTTTTTTTTATTTTCATTGACAGCCGTTATGAACAATATTTACGTCTATTGTAAGCAAACCCTCCAGGTCATTTGCTCAGATAATACACTTCTAATTGTTAGCAGCACACCGCTGTTTGCCTCGAAAGTTGTCAGTAGTGTTGTAGTCGAGACCCACAGAAAGATCCACAAAACACAAAAAAGTCATAATAAAATAAAAATAGAAGTAACTTGGGTGATTTATTGTGCAGAAATGTTGTTTTATGTTCCATGTTTTATCCCCCACCTACTGTAACATATTAACATTTTTGTGCAGGTAAAAATGAACTAAACTTTAAACACAAAAAAACGGTAAATACCCAAGATAAATTTAAGTATGTGACCTTCAACAAAACAAAACATTCAGTGACTTAATAAGTTTCATTGCTTTTTTATCTAATCAATAGCAAAATAGCTGTGTGTTGCTCAGAAATGCACAAAATTTCAAATTTGTTGTTTGGAACTAGCCAAAATACAACATAAACTTGTGTTTCATTGTGTCTTAAACTTAAGTTACTTATTAACTCAAGGTTTATTGAATAATTATACAAAATCAATATCACATCAGATGTTATAAAATAAAAAAACAAGATCTCATACAAGTATCTTTTTTCCAATCACATCTCTGATATTGTGGGCCTTTCTGTGTATTCATTTTGTAGACGGATTTCTTTAAGACAATCCCTCATTCTTCTCTTACCAGCAGTAAGAGTAACACAAGTAACAGAAGAATCAAATAAGGAACAAGTGGTGAATGCTTTTAAAGCCAGAAGTTTAACATCCAATCACATGAATGATGTTAACACATAAATCACACAATGCACCAGCACTTTAGTGTAATTCCCACAGTTGTGGTCTTGACCGGTTTTGAAATAAAATCCAGAGACCACGAAATCTGAGACAAAGACAATACCGAGACCAAAGACCGGTCTGGAGTACTACAACACTAGTGTCAGTAAAGTTTGTTTTATATATTTGTTGGATTAATGATTTTATTCGATTGTGGAAACTTTCATGATAGTTAACATTGTCAAAAGAATGCAATGACATTATTTGACTCAGTTATGGGTATACATACAGTAAACATAAATGTATCACGTAACCAATCTCAACATAACCAATAAAAGAAAAAAGTTAGGTAAGATACAGGTGTTCTGTTTTAATATTATCTCAATGGTCATTTTTTGTAGTTTGGCAATAATAATAGACCTCCCTTGTATGGAAAATGAAGCTTAGACTTTAAGCCTTGGATTTCCTTTTGCGCCAAAGGAGAAACCAAACCAGACGGGTTTGGAACGACGTGAGGTTTTGTGAATGATTATTTATTTTATTTTATGGGTAAACTCTCCCTGTTAGTGAAACTTATTATTAACATAATCCAAATAAGAGCAACAGAACGTTTTTATTAAAGCAGAGCTTTTGAAAAGAAAATATAATATAGAAATTACCCCTTAAGAGGCCTGTAAGCACATGTTGAAAACCAGTTTTCGATTTATGGTGATTAAAGCATTTATGAAAATGCTCCATGCAAGATTCCGTGTTTTGTGCCCAGGCGTGTGCAGGTGATCTCGTGTCGGATTTGTTGGCTTTTTGAGTCATTTGCTGTTGGTTTCATGGCAAATTAGAACACACCACACATAATACACTTTCATTTCCCATCTTATTATAAACACACATCCCTCGATGCTTGAGGTTTTTCTACACTTATCAGAAGCAGACGTTTTCATCTGGACATCTCATTTTGATTTCTACATTTTCTGTTTAAATAAATAGGAAAATTGTACTCATTTTGCATAGTGGTTTTCGCCTATTGTATAGTATTATAGTAGAGGATTTCAGATTGATTCCGTTTCATTCATAACTTCAGAATGACGTCGCATTGCATTGTGGGATTGTATTTTACAATATAGATTTTAGTATGCACACCGTACTTTCGAGAAGAATTTACAACCCAAACACAGATCTTAGAGCAACACTTATCCCATCTGTCTCATTAGGTGTTGAGATCGTTTCCATCTCAGCTTCAAATACAGATGCATTCTGGGATTTATTAAAGCCAGTAGTGTCCGACAGCACCTGCTGTACGGTACATGTCTGGTTCTCATTACACACATCATACTGTATCGTGTATATCACAGCTTGTCTGGTAATAGCAGGTGTCGGAACGTAATCTTTGTTTTAAAGAGCTCAGATTATTTCCGTATGTAGCAGCGCTCTGATTGACAATCTGACTAACAATCTCTGGTCTGGTCTGGTCGTTTTAGTATATGTTTACGGAACACAATTTTTTGTTGATTGAGGGTGTTTTTTGTTGTTGTTAAGAATTTCTATACAGTATGTAAAATACCTCCTCATTAAAAGTGCAGTTGTTTGATGGGGCTATATTATATTGAAGAAAAATGTGATACATGATGAATATTGCTATATACAATATGCGATACAATAAGGCTATAGGTTTGTAAAATCGTTTTTAATTATATTAAAATATATTTTTAAAAGGAAAGTCAATGTAAATTACCAATATTTTTGTTTCATATTTTTTCATGGATAAGAAATCATCATTACTATTTTGGAAAGTAAACAGCTATGTTTGACTGTTGTGGTACTTAAAAACTAAAAAAATAACCATGACAATGTTTTTACAATAACAAAATTGCAATAGGGTTGCAATAGTTAACATGTGAATAGTGAACAATATTTTGTTTTCAGCATTCACTAATACGTTTATAAAATCAAAAGTTCTATCCGTTGGCATGAACAAAACAATGAATAATTGTATTTGTGTTAATACAACAAAAGTTTATAAAGGCTGTAAAAATAAATGTATGTCGGTCAATGTTAATTTATGTAGCTAATGTATTAACTAGCGTTCATGAATGATACGTTGTGTGGAATTGTAATACATTTTTGTTGTTTCATCTGTCAATTGGGTATACAATTTTGTATATTCGTTTTTAAAATAATGTATAATCTATATCAATAATGTTCATATTCCATGTATGTCGTTATGAATAAAGTCTAATCTGTCTCGTTTTGTTCCCCGCACAGGAATCTACCTGCTGGACATGATTTACATTGACTCGGCCTATCCTGCCTCTGACAGCATCATCGAGACAGAGCAGCGGACCAATCAGATGAATAATATCCTCCGGGTGATCTCTGACCTGCAGATGTCCTGTACATATGGTCCGTGTAGTCATGTGCTCTACATTATAAATATAAACACACGCTGTTCCAATCTCTAATGAGCTGGCAGCATTAAAAGAAAAATACAATATAAAAGTAATGTGTAGTGTAGCATCCCAAGATTAATCACTTGGTGAAAAGAGATGACCGGAGACGTGTGGGAAATGTTAACTTTAAACATAATTAAACATAATTAAATCAAAGCGAAATACAATTTTTATAACGTTTTTTTGTAATGCAATTTTTGCAATCAAAGTTCCACAGAATTCATCTCTATAGTGCTTCATTGATCCTGCTGTGGGTTTTTTGCCGTTGTCTAAATGCAAACTGAAACCCTAAAAAGTTCCAAAATCAGTCCAGAAATGGTCTGTTAGCAAACAGGGACGAGTGAGGCAAGCTAATGCGCTCAATGCGAGATTATTTCACATGTTTAAAGTCATACTAGCTGGATAGATGATGCTGGACATCCCTTGATGTTGACAAGCTGCTATAACAATACTAGATTTGTCTGAAGGAAATAATAAAGAACTTCATTCGTAACAGAGATGCGTTCCATTAAAAGAACACTGTTACATTCGGTGCTGGTTATGTATTCTAGAAATCCTTGGAGAGATTTGAAGTTGATATATATGTCCATACACACGCACGTGTCTGACCCTCAACCTTCTCTCCCCAGATCACCTTGTGGTCCTGCCTCATGTGCAGAAGTACTTGATGTCTGTTCGCTACATTGAGGAACTTCAAAAGTTTGTGGAAGACGACAATTTCAAGTAAGTGGGGGGCTGGCGGCCTCAGCGGTGTGTAACTGCCCCCCCGGGGGTCCGAGACCTTAAAGGTACAATGTGTAGGAAGGAGTTGTACATCTCAAACGCTCCTCCTTGAAACGGTCTGATGACTTTAGCAGGACGCCCGGCGGAAAAGTGAAGGTGACCCGTCGGCGGAGATGATTTAGGGCTCGGGGAAAAGGAAACAGGGAAGGATTGCGTATGTGGTCTTTTGTTCTTGGTCTGGACGTCCCCAGACATCTGACGCTGAGAATTCATGGGTCGTTTCTGTTATAGGCAAACAAACCCAGATTTTTGGGTGGTCGGCACAGTAAGAATCAATATCGTCACATAATTCTGCGAAGCGGCATCCAGCCCGTTTTGAAAAGTGTTTTTATTAAAAACCCCGGGTGATCTGAGAGTTTGGGCAACATGGAAATGTGTTGCCTAACCTCCGCAGGGCTTGACTCCAAACGCATTGAATCAATAATGAGAAATACACTCTCATAAACAGTGCTTCCAAACCATAGATTGTTCCTGTAGAGGTTACGTAATTCTAAACATTTCTACAATAATTTCTTTAACAGTACTGTGTTGGATTGAGAACGCAGTAGACTGCAGATTGGGATCAGGTTGTTATACTGAACAACGACCGGAAGTTTTACCAGACGTTTTACTGCAACGTCTCATGTCGTTCCTCTCCACCTCATATCATCATGGACAGCTGTGAAGTAAATCCATACGATCACAGTGTATTGCCGTAAGATCAAAGAGTCGTTGATTATGTTGGAGTTTAATGTTTACGCTGTAGAGATCTGTGGGACAGTCTTAATATTGTCCTCAGGCTGTCATCATTGGGTCCGTTGGAAAGAAAACGATGCAAATACAGATGTTTCCAAGAAAATATCATCCCTGCCTGTGAGCATTCATTTGTCGACGCAAACATATAAGCACACAATTAGGAAAATGATACGTTTGCAATACATCTTTTTTGCTGATTTTCATTTGTAATCTTCTAACTTAAATGCGTCACGAGATTTAGTTTCTATAAGTGATATTTAAACGCATCTCATCATGTTGAACCTTTTCTTCCAATGTTCTCATGGCCTCTCATCTGCTTCACTTAATTAAAGAGATTTGGACTGAATCTTGTCCTTATGACAGAGAATCAGTAAACGATCTTAGTAATCTGTTTTTGTTTTGGCCGGTGGATGTCACCCGCAGGAACACTTTCATAACACATCATGTTTTATACCGAGTCTGGTGAAATACTTGTTACCTAATCAGACTGAAACGCTTTACTAGATTTCCTACATTAACCAAAAATAAACCCATTTACTTTCATGTATCATTTATTAATGACAGATCCTTTCTTACATGAACTGGAATTTGGATCGGGTTACTGGTTACATAAAGCGACAGTTCGCCCAAAATTACTGTCGTCATTTTGACTTTTTTCTGTGGAACACAAAAGCAGATATTTTGAGAAATGTCTCAGTGGTTTGGTGTTGTTCGTTGTGTTGGTTGTTTGGTTATAAACATTCTTCAAAATATCTTCTTTTGTGTACCGCAGAAGAAGAAAGAAAGTCATACATTTTTTAAATGACATGAGGATGAAGATATGATGAAAGTCGCCCTGCAGGGACGTGCACAGACATTTTGAGGGGCAGGGGCTCAAGTGGAAAAAAGGGCACTTCTCATTTTCATTTTCATTTTAACAAAATGCTAAATATATTAAGACAACAGTTTTTTTTTAAATCCCTCACACTAACCCAATTGATTCATGTTGTTTATTTTTCAACAGATGTCTAACAAATGTATGCAAGTTAGCACATTTGAATTACTTGTCGCCTGATTTACATATCAGTGAGGCGAATCTGATGACGCTAATCATTTTAATTTAATTTCTGTATTCAGCTGTCGTTTCTCCATTAAAATAGAATGTAACTTATGCCAATGACTTTAAACTTTAGCTAACTCATTAGCTCATAAGTGATGGATGTTATCAAAACGGCATCGGAACTCTCAACATTTCTCGACCTGACCTGATATGTTCTATTTGTTTGAAAGGGAAAGCTGTGCGCAAACAGAAACACACACATGTATCCATTTATTTTTTTTAAACTCCCCAGCAAAAAGGGCACTAGGCTCAAGCCCCCAAATCCCACCCCCCCCTGCACGTGCCTAAGCCCTCCCATCAGTGAGCAGATCTCTTCTCTCATCTACACTGAGCATCTCAATCCTCCAGGGTGTTTTTTGCATCGCTCAGGGCTGTTTGATACAGATAAGAGATAACACGAGGTCCACGTTTTAAGAGCAGAGAGACAAGAAACCAGTTTCTGTGCGGTCTCCATGGCAACGATCCGTCTGTGAACCCATCACGACATGTCCCCGGTTCCACCTCGCGTGGCCTCACAGGCTTGGATGATGTAGGGTGGACTGTTGATGTTCATCCAGTGTTGACATCATCCTACTGGCTGTGTCCTGCTCTGACGGACCTCAGCCTCCCTGATCGCCAGCGGCCGTTTAACCTCTGTACCATTTCCAATAGTCTGACTGCGGTACAAACATGAAAGAAACAGGACTAAGGTTGAGTCGCAGGTATTTTGAATAGCATCTCTACACGTGTAGCAGTGTTCCAAAACCCAGTGTGCTGTCTGTCTGCTGTATACTTAGGGAGCATACTAATGAACACTGAACCTTGTGTGATTTGTATCACCCTTCACGGACGGAAACGCTGTCGAAGTGTCGGTTTGGATGAGAGCCGTGTTATCTAGTTCCTAAACTCTTAGCACGAGTCTTGTTTTCGTGATTTTAAAACGCTCTGACCGCTTGGGTCGGTGGAAACTCTTTAAGTGGTTGACATGCAAATTACCTCACAATGATTGATCACTTTGGGAATAAACCACACCCACCACTTATCTGAGTCTAAATATTTAAACTTCCTCACAAACAGTGTCTTATCTGAGAGGAATTTATCCTTTTCCTCACACCAAATCCCCAAACACGCTGTTTCAGGTTATTGAATAGCTGTTTTTGGCTGTTTCATTGTTTCCTTTCGCTAGATGTCATTTCTCATGGTATTTATCTGCTTCTCATTTACATGGACGGGTCATGTTGGGCTGGCCAACGTTATTGATCTGGTTACAGTAATTGATGGCGAATCTTGTTTGGTTATAATGCTCAAAAAATGTGCGAGGGTTGCATTTAAAAAAAAGGCAAGTTTAGAAATGAAGGCTTGTCACATATAACAGATGTTGGAAATGAAAACCTTCACATTTAAACTCTATTTTTAGTGTTAAATACACCTCTTATTTGTTCAGACTTTTAGTTTTGGTAGTTGTATGGTGTGGTTAACAGTGGTGGAAAAAGTAAAAAAATTATACTCAAATACAAGTACCACTACTTTGATGAAATTGTAGTAAAAAACCTGCTCAATACAGTAACGCAAGTTAATGTAATTTGTTACTTTCCACCTCTGGTGGTTATTTTCAACGTTTCTCACTGTGCAATGTGCCAAACCGTGAAATTAAGATTTATAAATGAATTGTGTTGGGGTTTTATCACTTTAGTCATGTTCTGCTTGTTTCCAGCTGATGGTTTGGAAGAAAGCTGATAAGTAGTTGTCTCGGTTTTGATCGCTTGTGCAAATATGAAATGTTATCGGCCACATGGCTTACGTTTGACTTTGGCACAGCGTCTCCTCCAGGGTCAAGTGAAAAAGCAAGTGGTTAAATGTGTTGTGTAAGAGGTTACTTGACCTCTGTGAGCTGTTTTATAGAAAGCACTTTGAGGTTTATAGTAAACACTGTAGTTTTATAGTAGTAAATTTTGTGAAGCGTCAGTTTGAGCCTTTGACTGCTTGTGACATCATTATTTCTCAGTAATATTTTCTTTACTGTTTAACGTTAATAAATGGTCTTCTGCACTAATAGCCAAGTGGACGTAATAGTGCTTTGTGGTCCTTTTCCAACCCCAAAATTTAAAACATTACACTTAAAGGAACAGTTCACCCAAAAAGGAAAATTCTGTCATCGTTTACTCACCCTCGAGTAGTTCCAAATCAATGAGAATTTCTTTGTTTTGATGAACACAAGATATTTTGAAGAATGTAGGCAAGCACACAGTTCTGGGGCACTTTTGACTGCCTTTGTCATTTTTCATACTATGGTAGTCAATGGTGGATAAGGACTTTGGTTACAAGCATTCTTCCAAATATCTTTTTCTGTGTTCGTCAGAACAAAGACATCAATGCAGATTTGTAACAACTTGAGGGTGAGTAAATGAAGACAGAATTGTAATTTTTGGGTAAACTGTCCCTTTAAGCTTGCGCATATTCATCATATTTGACTACATTTATCCCCAAAGCCTTCTGTACACACTTAGCCAAACATGAGATTTGAAATATTAATTGTAGCACCCTGACGTTTTATAGAACGTGTGGTGTGTTTTCGTTAAAAATCTTGTATGTTCTTTTCATTACAGACTGTCTTTGAAAATTGAACCAGGGAACAGTTCACCACGCATGGCCACATCTAGAGAAGATCTCGCAGGTCTGTATTTGTGTTAATGTCGTTATTATTATAGAAAGATGTCTATTTCTAATGTTTGAATTTTTTGCTTCAAGCAAAAAAGTCCTTACATCCTTAATCAGGCCATTTTGTGTAGCTGTGCCTTTAAGATGTTTTCTTCACATGAAATGTCAAGATGTACAACAAGATGCGTCAAAACAGAAATCATCTTCACAGCATTCAGAAAAAGTTCAAGACAAAATAGATTCCCCACATCATGAACGGTTTAAAAAGATATTTTGGAGCGGATTAGCATGTAGCCCTGAACATTCAGCACCATGTGTTCTGCGGTTGAAAATATCTTTGAGTACACACACACACTCATTCTCAAGGTATCTAATCCACGGGACACATTCAACTCTTCTGGGCTTCATGAAGCCCCTAGTGTTCCAGTTATTGAGGGGTCCTTAGGGGCCGAGAGGTGTCGGTCCAGTTTGACTCATTTAAAGGCCAAAGGGAAGAGGAGTGGCCTGAGAAAACAAACCGGAGATAATGTCTCTCGGCGGATCACTCATAATCCCAACAAAACAAATCTGCTCATCTCACGCTCCACGTGGAGGCTGTGGTTATTTAGTCCAGACACACACTTGGCAGAAGAAGACTCGGTGATGGTCTGTAGATGTTGTGCAATGCTTCGAACAAGTGATTCCACTGCCTCCCAGGGCTTCATCGCTGTGTTATATTATTACACTGTCTCAGAGGCCAATATAATGTTTATTTGCTATATTCAGTATGTTTAGTTTTCTATATTCAATGAACCACTTCCCTGAATATTCTAATCGATTTTACAGACACTTTTATTTAAAGAGTAAATATTTTGTGAGGTCCAACAACAAGTTTACTTAGTCACAAGGTGTAAAAACACTTTCATTTTCTAATAATAGTCAGTTATTATTACCTTACCTACCTTACTTGAGTGACTCAAATGATTTGTTCGGCGACTCATCGGTCTAATCCCCTCCTTTCTGTCAGCCTATTTTGATCTGATTGATCAGATGGTCTAGTCTGCTGTGATTGGTCTACCGCGTACAGCGTCGCAAATGGAACGTTGGGCGGGCATTACACTGAGTGACGCAAATCCGACCCCGGAACAAATGTCATTTTAAGGACATTGCAATAGTTACTCTTTAAGAACTCACAAACGCTGGTGTTGTCACAAACTCATGAAGTGACATCTAATAAACATCCAGGTTAGGCCATGCCATAAGAACACAAAACTGTGGTGTGTCTGCTAGGCGGTGTTTTCAAAATCTTGTTTTTGTTACTAGGAGGGTGTTTGCTGTGAATGTTGCTATATAGGCTTTAAAATGAACGTATGGGTGTGGATTTCTGCTTTTCTTTGATGTGCACACTGTTAAACACTAGTAAAAGTCTAGTCACGCGATATGGTTAAGAAAAGACCTTTTCCACGTATATTTCTTAAAAACTGTCATTTATAATCCAATTCTTCAGCTTTAAAACCACATCCATAGTTTTCCATCGTTCTGTACCTTTAGCTATGAAATCGAACGTTTCTGTCTGGTTTGTGGGGTTACCGACAGTGGGAAACCCCTCTCAGGATTTTATTCTTTCAGAAGTGAAAGATCGTCTTAAATCTCTCGAGATGAGGTCATTGGCTTCGACAGAACCTTACGATTATTTAATAAAGACATTGTGTTTATGACACATTTTTTCCCCAGGCAACATTATAGCCATATGTTTGTCCTCAGGATCATCTGACATAATGTGATCATTCTTTCCTCAGATCCTTTCATTTTCTCAGATGTAATTGTGTGATTTTAAATAATAGGGAGAATATTTTCCTTGTATGTAAATTCAAAGTTTGGCCGCACGTCTCTGCCGCATGTTTACATCTCAGGAAGAGTCAGGTGGACGAGGTCTCCAAAGGGAAACCGTCTGTTACATAATTTGCGTGCGTCAGTTTCTCCATTAAAGAAAAAACGCTGGCCAGGATCACGACTTGCAACAGAGCAAAACACAGAACACACGTGCGCAGGAACGTATCGCAAAACAAGTCGTGTTTACTGGGAAAAGCACAGGAAGGGAGAACACATACTTATCTCGCTCTCTCAGTCTTACAACACAGATGCACTTTTTTTCTCAAATACCTCACCGGGAAACTATTAATAGCTGGAAGCAGTCTTGTTCGAGTCGTACCGTGTTCGTGATGTCCAGACCTTAATCACACACAGACCAGAGAGAGAGATGAGGTTTCTGGAGCCAAGGTTTTTAACACCGTCTCTAATTCATGGCTTTCACATAGGAGAATATTTATAGTGGCTCTAAAACTCATTCGGACACTTGAGTCACTCTTTACATTTAAATGTCATTTTATTAGATAACAAACGTCATGTGATTGAACAGCTGTTTCTAGTTTTCTTTTCACATTTATTATTGTTGGTCATTTTTACTCTTTCATTACATTTATGCATTTGACGGACACTTCAATTTATATGTTTTGTGTGAATCGAACCCATGACCTGTGAAACACAACATGAAAATAAACTGTAGTATACTATAGTATGTACTCTATTAAAATAGACATAAAATACATTTCAATACCATTTATTATTTACACTATAGTGTTGTTTAGTAAATTATTAAACTGTAGTTAACCTTAATATTTACTTAGTAAAATAAAAAAAGTGTTTTTGTCAAATGTTTTGCTTGAAAATTCTAGTTTGCCGTATTTGTTCCAGTCCAGTAAGATTGCCGAAAGGTCATTTTTTCTGAACTTGATCAGTAGCAGACGGTCATCATTTGCATGTAACAAATTAAAATCATATTAAACAACATGAGATTGAGTCGCCGGTGACACAATTTTCCTTCTTTTGTGAATTTTCCTTGGAAATGTTGAGACATTTTTGACATGAAATGTTTGTGGAACATATTGGCCAAGAAATCGTTTCAAGTTAAAACTCCATCTGAAACAAACCAGACATTTCTTTAGATGACAAGTCAAATGATGAATGTTTAATTGCCTCATACATCAGCTGTATTGACAGATCATTGTAACTCCTATCATAAAGGTTCCTGTGTCTCAACTGGTACAGCATTTTGGCTTCGATTCCCAGCGCGCACACACACATACTGATAAAATGTCTACTTTAAATGCCCTGTGCACGAATGTAAAAGGCAACAAATGTGTGAGAATGTTAATGCAGTCTGTATTACATCTCAGCACGCAGACTTTCAGCTAATGCACTGTGCAGTCGGACATCATCACAGAACTCAACAATGATGATGACATCATCACAGAAATTAGCTCTTGAGAGACTGCAGCTGGACTGTACACGACCCTTGGCTTCTCTTCGCGTGCTTGTTATATGTGTTGTATCCACCAGCACAGGAGCCGCAGTTTGTTTCCTGCTTTTAAAACGTTCACATTAATTTAAATGGTGTCCAAAATGACCAACCGTTTCATTGTTAGCTGGTTCAAAATCTGTATGACTATGACTTTTCCGTGAAACACAAAATAAGATTCTTGAAGTCTCGAACCACTTGCTCCACCAAGTTTTACTCAATTGATATATGTAAAAATGTGTGTTCGTTTCATACAATTTGGTAATGCTTCAAAGAAGGAAAACTCTTCATTGTGCAACAGAGCAAACACACAAAGGAGGGAAAGCAGACAGATGCTGTGATCATTGGCTCGGTGAAACGCAGTTACTCTGGGAATCCTCTGTGTTTTCTCTCTCAGGACGGAATAATCACAGCAGTGTTGATTCTGTCTCCCTCGTGAGGACGAGAGAATGTTAACGTTTATTTTGTGGTTGCATTTGTACAGCAGAGCCCCGGCAACAGTGTGTTTACATCCATTAGCTGTTTATTGAGCATGTCACAGAAATCATTTCATATTTTCTTTCTCTCTCTCTCTCTCTATTCAGGTCCGTCTGAGGTGTCTTTGTCCATGCGGTACAGTCGACGGCCTACTTGCCCTGATGCTACGGCGGGGGTCCATGTTCCCACGCCGCCTCCCTCAAGACACCGGAAAAGCCACAGTCTGGGCAACGCGTGCGTTTCTTGTGGATACAGTACATTTAAGCAAATTTAAAGTGCACATTTGATCAGAATGCGTGTTTCCACATGATTCACATCTACTGTGTTCTTCTCTCTCTCACAGTATGATGTGGCAGTTTGGTGTTGTGGAGAGTAAAAGTGCCACGTTTCCAATCGAGAAACCACGTCACCTGCTGGATGATAGTTTTCTGGAGTCACAGAGTCCAGCCCGGAACAACCCACAGAGCTCATCGGTGTCCAACGGCGTATCTATAGGTACCACCAGCAGAGATAATGAAAGTGATTTTTCACTGTTTCTAACAGGATCTGCATTGTCATGGGATTATATTTTTGTTATAAAATACAATATGAAACTATTTTGTGCATCAAAACCATCAAAGTGAACTTGACCACGAAATGTCATTTTTTAAGTCTCGAAATAAACTGAAAAAACTTGTTTTATAATTACCCAAACTTAGTTCATTCTTACGCACATCCATCAAAAACAAGCTTTAAACTGAAACATGCTATCAATCACTTTACTGAATATTTAGCCCGCTAAGAAATATATCATCATTACCTTACAATTCATCTGTTTTTTTTCACATCCACATTCATTTAAATATTATAACATAGATTGCTTTTTTACATAATGTGTTATAGTTATTTGCCTCTTAGTAGATGTTTGTTCATATATTGTTTACCAAATGAAAAGTTGTGGTTCTTGATGCTTGTCGGTCAATACAATTTTCCAACCTTATCGATGAACTATTTGTTTGGTTTCTCTTTGGGTTTGTCAGGAAGCAGTCAGAGTTCATTTTGTGATGATCTTTCTCCAGGAGTCGAGAGGTGAGTGTCTTTACACCTGCACATTTATTCACATTGTTATCAGTCACATCATTCGGGTGAACACTGAACTGTTCTGGAGCTTTTATAGTCATCAGAACGTTTAGAAAATATTTAGTCTTTCTGTGAAAATATGAGATTGAAGGTACTCCTTTTTTATTCCATAAAATAACTGTTTTGTGGTTTTCTTTATATTGTTTTTATATAAAATGCCACGATAACATTTATCAATTGTATTTATTTCGATTTTGTGTTTGATACAGTATGTCTCCATTTATAAATGTACAACATCTTTATCTGTCCATTCAACAGCAAAATGCTTAAACACAAAAACACAAAGCAAATGTATAGCTGCAATCCATAACTTTCAGTAATAATCTGTATAAAACATGAAATCGCAGGTCAAATGACATCAAACTGACATTTTCAGCAAAATCGTACCCACAGCACAACTTATAAATCATTATCACATGCTTGCTGTCGTGAATTGGAGTAAGGAGACATTAAATTAAGGAGACATTTTGATTTATTTTCAATAAAAAAGTTTCAAATTACAGCTTTAAAGGGATCGCTCAGAAAAGAAGAATTTACTGTGACCTGTATAGTGTGGACCCTAAGTAGGGCTCAAGTTGCACTTTGGACACTAAACTCATTGTGCCGAATGTGCAAACAGGGGGCGCTTGTACGCCACTCTGGGCCCTAACTGGAGGGTTTCTCATCGCAACTGCCCCCGATGTCACATCCATGCCCACAGGTACAAACCTCTGCCTGGGTCAAAGGTCACCCTCTTCATGACTCTGGGACATCGGGTTCACCTGTCTTCGCATGCAGCGTCTCTTCTTTAACATTTTCAGTTTTCCTCTCTTTTCTAGTTTCAGCCAAAAACATGTCCATGTGTGTTCACTGTGCAGGGGATGAATTTTCATCATTGTTTATACACACTGAATGAATATTTCTGAAGACAAAGGTTCTGTTTCAAAACCTGTTGGGCTGACATAAGTGATGATCAATGGTGCACGCTTCATAGACAGCAACACGGTGCATCGTACTGTATACACTGAGTTTATAGCAATGCATTCTGGGATTGCCTTCTCTGTAGAAGGATGCATGCGATGCCCTTTATAATTTTCACTTTGGGTTTACGAAGGAAGTGCACATACATAATGCTACTTACATAGATAGCTTAGTAGGTTTTGGCGCATATCTGATAGTGTCTGAGTGGGGTGTTTGCTGGGTGAAGGGAAACCTGTTACTCTCTCAAACTCATGCTGTCATGTGCGTGCCTACGTGTGTGCGGGCAGATGTGTTTCCTCTTTCATTCCATTCTCTTATCACGTGTGGAAGTGTAAAGCTCTGTTCTCTGTGGCCTCATGACATGATCAAAACTGTGAAAACTGATATCTGTGTGAAGTTAATGTAACTTTCACTGTTCAGTACGTCAGTAGCAGAACGGAGTGCGAGTCATGGAGGGTCCGGTGATGTCACAATAGAGGGTCCTTTGAAGAGGAAGACCCTGCTAAAGGAGGGACGCAAACCCAAGGTGAACCTTACTCAAGCTTCAGTAGCTCTCAATAAACTTGAAATTAGTGGCGTTTTGTGGTAAATTTACATGGGAATCGTGTTCTCTAAATAACCTTCAAGAAATATTTCACACAAATATTCTAATCTGCCTGTCTAAACTTGTGTGTTTGTCTTTCTTTTGTGGATGTGCGTGTAGCTCTCTTCATGGACGCGGTTCTGGGTCACGCTGTCTGGATCCAGTCTGATATTCTACGCATCTAAAGCTCTGAGAGCCACAGACAGAAAACATGTGAGAACTTAAGGCCATTGCACAATGAGTCTGAAATTTTCGTACGTTAAAAAATAAATACGACCTCACGTTGTGTCAATCACATTTACACATTGCCTCCGATATTTTTGTCCGTCATAAAAAATTGGTCTGGGTTCGATTTTCTGCTTTTTTCGCATCCATGGCAAAACCCATACAAACATTTCTGACTGTATGTGCAAAGACCTTTACAAACCACGACTGACGTGTTCCAAATTACACAAACAAATTTAAGTAACACTTATTAACGTAAACTCTTTGTTATTTTTTTAACCTCTCTGTCATCAAACTATACAGAAAATACAAAAAGAGCTTTTCAAGACTAAATATTAGACAGTAGAAGAAAATGTAAAACTTTGACGTGAAAAACTATGCATACCTGAATAGAAATGTATCGCATTTAAAATAATAACTTTTTAGGCCATAAAAACCACTCTATTTAAATGACTCATTGAATGAAATACTAATAACAAAAAATAATCAGCCAGTGTTTTTGATCTACTTTCTGTTTAAAGAAGATTCACAAACTGGCAAGAATTTGAAAATCATTTTATGGTTCCAGTGTCTGATATCACTCAATTGCAATATGCAGTATTTATTCTCATTCACAGTATGAATTACTTTTTTTATTTCAAAACAGTTCAAGTCGTCACCCTGTAAGAAAGTGTCAGTTTTGGGCTGGATGGCGGTTCTGCCGGATGACCCGGCTCAGCCCAACATCTTTCAGCTGAATGATCCCGACAGAGGTAAATCTCATCCAAAAATGTTTTTTTGGGTGGTTGTTGTCAACGTTTGTTAACTTCATCGGCATTGAATGTGTTTGGCAGGGAATGTTTACAAGTTTCAGACTGGAGATCGGTTCTCTGCCATCATGTGGCACAAGAACCTGCAGGAGGCGTGTCGGAGAAGACCACCTCAGGTGAGATGATGATTCTTCGCACAGTAAAACTAAACCTGTCAAATTCACTGAGGTTGTGCTCTTAATGGCTTGCTCTTTCTGTTCATTTAGATACCAGCGAATCTCATGTCGTTCGAATGAACAGACTTGTGTAGCGCTCAATGTTTATAATGTGCCAAAGGTCTAGAGAGAGAGAGAACAGATGCACTTTGACTGAGCCAAACTCTTTCTCCAGAGCTTCAGTGCTCAATGATCCCCAACTCACGTGAAGATATTTGTCACAGACCTGCAGGCACAGATTTGCATTCGGGAGGAAATGAGGGGTGGGTTTTTTGGAAGACACACCCCCTCTCAGCTCTGTGTCTTTGCCGTGGCCACACCTTGGTTGTGCCATTAAGTTTGGGAAATTGTGACCGAGAAGGCCGTTATGTGTGACAGAAGAGGAGTTGAACCTGGGAGCCCCGCTGGAACTTCTCCAGCACACATGTCTAAAACAGCTGGAATATTTTAGCACTCTGAGCCGTGAACAAACAGCACAAACTTTATTAAACCAGTCTGAGCCGGTGAAGTTTAGCTTTGGTTGAGAGTGTTTATACATCTATAATCTTCACATTATCTCTTATTCTAGACGGTCATTTGTGTGTGTCTGTGTGTGTGCGTGTCAGTGTGTGTTGACAGGATAATGGATGTTTGATGGTGTGACTGTTTACATCAGAGCTTCTGAATACTCACTTTCAGTTTTAGACATTTTACGCGCATGAAATCTTGTTTTTGGCTTGAAGTATTACAGTGGAATTCTTACAACTTTTGACAAATGAAAAGTTCGACAAATTAAAAGGTTTGTGTTTATCCCCTCAGTTTTATTGAAGGGGTTTCTTTAACATGAACTAAAATACAAAAGCAGTGTCCTGAACATTTTTGTGATATTTCACCCGAAAATTTAGACTATTAAGATTTTACCCAGTTCAACAAATACTCGTTTTCATAGCTGTAATGTAAAAAAAGAATGTATTTAAATGTGTACAAATTGTATTATTTATTGTAAACGATCATTTTGATTTAGGGGAAATCAACATTAATAGTCAAGATTGTATATTATCATGAAGAGAATCGCCATAGTGTAAAACTAATTCTTACAGGACATCGTAATTCTTAAAACATTTTCTTGACGCAAATTTAATTTCCAGTTAAAATTTTGCGGTGAAATATGTTGTAGACTGCTGTCAGTCACATATGAATAAACGCTTACGCGTGTAATTATCTGACATGACAGAACTGACAGAAATCTATTATTTAATGTGTATGTCAATGTCTGTGAATGTTAACCATCTGACAGCAGCGCACAAAACAAAACAATGTTTTAGAGTTTAGTGTTGATCTGAAATGAGTGAAGGAATAGCATTTGTCACTGATGTATTTGTTTGTAAATGTTTGTTATGTGCAATGATTTTATTGAAGTTTTGTCTGTGTTCTCTGAATGAGCTCTTGGAGAGATGATGTCGCGTGTGCCACTGTAGGAGAATAACTGCCAGTCTGTGATACTGTAAAAACATCAGCTTTAGAAAACCAGACACCTGCTTTGCTTTACTGGGTTGCCATTACAGGAATATTTCAGCAAAAAACAAAAAAATGATTTGCTCATCTCTTGTCACATATGTAAATAATGACTAAACTTTCATTTTTTGGGTGAAATATTCCTTTAAAGTGAATTGCTTGCTGGTGTAAATATTTCAGCTTCACAAACGGATAGTGATTTAGTTATTTGTCCAAAGTATTATTTTTTTAAGTTTTCATCTATGTTAGAATTAAGCCAGCATGTCACGAACTTTTATAGTGAAACCTTTTTTTGTTCCGTTTTGATTTGTATTTACAGACATACAGAAACTGTTGATCTTGTTTCTGCATTGAAACACAGACACATGTACAGATGCACTGCATGTACCTTCTGTTTTTTCTGCTGTAACTGAATTTGAAAACGTGAATTGCGTACATACTTTGCTAAATCATTTCTTTTCAATGTGTTGATTGTGTTTAATCGGCTATCGATAGCTGAGTCTCCAGTAAAACCATTAAATGCCAGTGAAAGTACTCATGTCTTGATGCACATTTACTGGTTCATTTTGATATCCAAAGGAGCGTGGTCTTGGGTTAAAGCTATATTTTTATTGTTCTGCATTGGTGTACAGCATCCTCTAGTGGCATCAGCCTGTCATCTCAGACTTATTCTTTTCAATCATTTTTTCTAATGTAGATTTATAGAAGTTACTGACCCGACTTCAGGTTATTGAGCATGGTGCAGATCAAAGAAGTTTGTTTATTGTTTATTTAAGGTCTTGTTACATATAATCTTATTTAAGCACGTCTCTTCTCACCCCTACATGAAATATTTTTTATTCTCTCTTCTAGCTTTCTCACTCTTTTGCCAACTATAGACTATTACTTCCTCATACTCTCACTTTTTGTTCTTTCTGTTTAATGTCATAAGCACAAATTATTTCAAAGATGAAAGAGTTAAGAAATTAAAAGGTTTGAAACGTGATGGTGTGAAGTGTCAGTTTTTCCTTTTGTAGTTTCTTGAACATTTCATCCATACGCAGTTTGTGTCGTTTTAATACTTTGATGCCGTGCAGAGCAACATTTATTTTGTGCCTGACAGACCTCAGAAGTCCGAGACTAACAGCTGAAAAGTTTGTCCAAAAAAGTTTAAATATTTGGTTTTATTGAAAATATTTGATGCGTTTACTTTAGCTGTCAATCCTTAAGAAAAGACCAGGATGCTGGCAACTAGTGTCGCCAGACTGTGCTGATTTACCAGCAAAACCAGCATGGAAATGAATGCACACAATGTAAGACTGCGTAATGCTCATTTAAGTAGTTTAAATAGTTGATGAACAGCCTGTTTGAGTTCAAATTAAATTTTCAATAAATTGCCTACTCTCTGTTTTTTGTCTCTTGCTCCCGTTACCTCTTATGGCATGTTGAAGCAGTACTTACAACCTGGTTACGATCCACCAGCTAGAAATGTGAATACTTGTAATGTTTCCCCCGGTCTTAAGATTTTGTTCAGGAGTGTACAGTGTGTTGAATAATGCTTATTGAATATAAACCAAACAGACTTCTCAGATCATTAGGATCAAGTCAGTTGGAGATAACAAGGGTTCACTCAAAACAGGGCGAGTCAGCGTTTAGCCATCACGCCACCTGTAGCTGGAATCTGCTTCCAGAACACATCAGATGTTCACCAACAGTAGTAACTTTTAAATCCAGATTAAAAACACGCTTGTTTAGCTGTGCATTTACAACCTGAGCACTGTGCTGGTTTACATCAACCGCACTTCTATTTCTAATTTCGTATTCTTTTATACACTCTCAACTCAACTCTGACAACATATCAATTTTAATGCTGTTTTGTTGTTTCTTAAAATCTAAAGTTGTATTTGTGATCTTAAATCATTTGCATTTTAAAGATACGTCTTATTTCTCTCTGTCAATCATTTTATGTAAAGCACTTTGAATTGCCCTTGTTTATGAAATGTGCTATATAAATAAACTTCAAACTTCAGATCAAAGTGATTTACAAACAAGTGAAAATTTCACATTTTGGTAGACAAAATTATCCTTAAACAATCTTCCAATCATCTGCAATGTTTTCAAGACACTCAAATAACATTAGCATAAAAAACATAGACACGTCTGTGTGAAATGTTTAAAAGAAATGTCATTGGCCTGTGGGCTTTCAGTCATGTTGTGAGGTTTTAGATTGAGTAAAGCTGGTTCGTCTGGTTTACTGAGCTTCATGTTGAATCCATTCATTATATCCTCCAGCGTAATGCCGAGCCCTGTGAGAAACACATCTACCATCATGCACCAGTTTACAGTATCAGTTTACAATGTTTAAGTGAGATTTTTTATCATTTCCAGACCTTCAAAATGACTGGACTGTTTGTTTTCAAAAATGTTTTTTTACACAGGTTGCTGTCTCAAAATAGAATTTCAAGCTTGGAATGCACATATTTGTGTCCCTGTGTTTTGACAAAAAGTAGGAAGTGCTATGAATTCATGCAAAACATGTGTGTGTATACCTGGTGTAGCCCAGAGCCCAAGCCGTCTTCAGTGCAGTGAGACTGCGACGTCCTCTCTGGCAGTACACCACGAAGTCCGTGTCCTCTGTCCTGGGCTTTGAGACTCCGTACCGCTCTCTAAACTGATCTGGGTTCAGTCTTAAGGCCTGATCAATCTCTCCCACTAAATAAACAATCAAATAAGAACACTAGATATGTGTGTGTGTGTACAGGTTTGGAAATTGTTTTTATTTGCAGGGGTGTGTGTATGAGACTTACATGGAATGTTGGCGGCCGCTGAAATAAAACCAGTTTTAAACTCATTCGCTTCACGCACGTCAAAGAGCTGAACACTTCCAGTGGACAACATGTGTTTTAGCTGCTCATACGTTACTACAGCATCTGTTCACACAAACATCATTTCATTTGACAATCTTTTAAAAAATGTATCACTTAAACAAAATAAATGTATGGTTTCATAATAATATGTGAGATCTTCTTTAAAATGACCCTAACAACTTTTTTAATTTGTTGCACTTTTAAGTTGTTTATGTTTTAGTTCCTGCCAAACTTTTATTTGGATTGCCTCCTTTTAATACCATTCATTTGTCTGACAGAAACTTTCCTTGAGTGAAATATGTATTTTTAAGGGAATTGCTTGCTGGTGTTTTTTTGCTGCAAATTCTTCTGAGAATAACTCACAAATCTTTTGACAGCTTGATGAGCTCTATTCAGTTCACAAAATATCACTTGTTTTTGTTGGCTTTTGCAAGACATTGCACTAATGCTTCAGAAATATCTTCCTTCCCATACTGCATGAGAGGAGTGACTTGCTAAATAATGTGAAACAACCTCTTTAAGGTTTAACTGTGACTACAACCTGATTAACAAACCTGAAATGAATAGCAGTTATTTCAAAAGATTAAATAAAAAAACACTCAATCTTAAAAATCTGTTTGTCTATTGTCACACGATGTTTCTCATTAATATTATTGTCCATAGTCAGCCATTAAATATTTGTAGGTGCATAAAGTGGAGCTTGACTGCATTCGTGATGGTTTGACTGTAGGTGATGGCAAAAAAAAGTATTGTTCATCATGAATGAGGCATTATATAGCGATTTATTGTGTATTCCTGTACACCCAAAGCGCTTTACAATCAAATGTGGGGGGTCTCTCCTCACCCACCACCAGTGTGCAGCATCCACTTGGTGCGACGGCATTCACAGTACAACGGCGCCAGTGCGCTCACCACACGCCAGTTATCGGTGGAGAGGAGAGAGATAGATGGAGCCAATTCAGAGAGTGGGGGATATTAGAAGGCCATGATTGACAAGGGCCATTGGAGGGAATCTGGCCAGGACACCGGGGTTACACCCCTACTCTTTACGAGAAGTGCCATGGGATCTTCAATGACCACAGGGAGTCAGGACCTCAGTTTAACGTCTCCGAAAGACGGCGCTTTATTTTACAGTATAGTGTATCACTATACCTCCCAAAAGGCATAAAAGCTTCATAAATGATGATAAATCATTAAATGCATGGCGTTGTTAGCTTTCAATACTGTTATAGAAACTGTTCAAACGATTGTTATCAAGTCTCTGACCAATGAGTCATTGACCCCTACGTGCAAACTCTCATGCTCGCTTTATAAATAATGACACATTTACCAGGTTCCGTATGTAAAATACTTAGGGTAATAGTGTACCTGCATGTGTCTTTGTGGGATGTTACAGTCCACTTGTCGCATTTCTCAGGTTCATTGCAGAAGTCCGATTGTTCTGTATTCTCTAACAGTAACACGAGCGCCACTAACGCGAATAAACCTGACTTTAGGTGTTTGCCTTTGCCCATTGTCTCCTGAAACGAAAATGCACGTGGAATACGGACTTGTCGAGTTTAATAAAGTCTGACAAAGTGTAATATTGACAGATCTATAATAGCGCATGTAACTTTGTATCACTGTGTAACTCCGTCATGAATGGATCAAATCTAGTTTTAATAGTAGACGGATTTGATAACGGGTCTCTGAGAGACGTAATTCTTAATCCAGGGGGCGCCCTGTGGATCAAAATTTAAAATCCTACATTGAGTCGCATTCAAAACTCTGGAAGTGTTAAGCAATCATTTTTTAAAAACACGTTAGTTAGTTAGTACGGTTACGTCTGACATACAGACATCGATATCTCCCAGGACTCTGTAAAAAATATTATTTAATCTTGTAATTTAGAATCCGAATATTTTTATTTCCACTACGCATCTGATCAATCAAATAAACGTAATGTCATTCTAGCCCCGCCCCTTTAATCGTTTTACGCTCGGCATTCTACTTCATATGTTTCTGTGTGGGAAGGGCGGCTATGCGTTCTATAATTTCATTGGCTGTAAAACGGTCATGCGTGTAAACTGTCATTTCAATCCATTATGCGTCGTTTTTCCTGAAATAGTTATAAACAAAGGATTAACCGAGCCTCTAATACACTTAAATGTATAACATCGTAATATAATAATATAGTATATTTTTTTAACAAATATATAACAAAGGGCAAAAGAAAGAATTTGTAAAGTGTGGCTTTGAATGACTCCCCCTATATCGCCGATGACTTGGTACATTCCGCCGATGGCTCATAGTCATATGACCTGGGAAACATAATAAATAGTGCGTTAGTGTCAGATCTGAAACTTGAGCCGCTTTGTAACGCGATTATTTTTTATCGTCACACACTTTAAAACTCAGCGCAATGGCTGGAAAAATGGTTGGAGGAACATCTGAGGTGAAGCAGGCGAATGCGGAGGTGCAGAAGATTTGTGATGAGGTGAGAAACGGACGTTTTTGCTTTTGTTATGATGTTGAGTCAGCTGATCAAAGAGCGCGTGACACGTTTTCATAACGATCCGTTCGTTTAAAGAAACGGTTATTCTGTTAAGTTTAGAACCTTTTATCGAATATAAAAGCATCTAAAATGCAGCGTTGATACTCCAGACATACAGAATTATTTCTGAGATAATATTAAAGATTTGTGTTATTAACATATATGGTTTGTCTTTTACTTATTGTCTGAATGTTGCTTCTTCTATCACCTGTTTACTTGTTGTCTCAAACTTTCACATCCCACTTCGCCATCATTATGTACCATCAGCTGTTCACCATTAAAACCAGTACAAAATTCCTTATATAGCGTGTTTGAGGTCTTACGTTTCTTCTGATGTTAAAGGTCCTTTATGGAACCATTCAGCCAAAATTGGTTATTCTATTGTATCTTGAAGCACCTTTTCAGAATACTAAAGTCTGTTTTCTGTGTGAGTTAGGTTAAGTCACAAGTAGAGGAGAAGGCGGGCAAGAAGTTTGATGTTTTCAAAGCCAAATCTTTCACAACACAGCTCGTGGCAGGAACAAACTATTTTGTCAAGGTAAGTGAGTGTTTAATATTGAGTGACCCCTTTGTATCACTTGCTCACAATAACAACAACTGATGACGATGTTTGTGTCTCAACCTCCTGTTCTTTTTGTTCTTAAGGTTCATGTGGGAGGAGATGAATATATTCATGTGAGGATTCATAAGTCTCTTCCTCACAGTGGTGAGAAACTTCAGGTTCACAGTGTCCAGACCTCTAAAGCTCACCATGACGCTATAGAATACTTCTAAACAAATGCGACTGTCCATTATACCAAAATGCTCGACTATTAATGTTACAAGAATTTTAATGTGGACCGAGTATTTTGCTGCTTCATTGCCTATGAGTTTGATCAACACTTTTTGCTGTTAAAATTGTGCTGAAATACTTGCATCTAATCATTCCATCTGCTTTATAAAATGACACTTTTAAAATAAAGGGAAATTTATTATTGAATTATAAAAGACTAATATGTCTTTGTTTGGTTTATTTGGTCTGATCTTTTACGCGTAAAAAATCTTTGGACAAAGATATTTGTATTAACGCTGCACACTTGTGAGAGGTGATCAAATGTCGCCCAGATTCTTTGTCACACTCATTTTGTAGAAATCACACTTAAAACATCATACTGTATCCATTTTGAGTAACTAAATTCATGTATTGAGATTTTTTTTTTTATGAAAACCAGAGATTATTTTTTGAAGTTGTGTCAAACTGCTATATCTCTGTATTGATCTGTTACAAAGAAGTTTAGAAATCTGTTAAACAGAAAAAAATTTTTAAGAGAGTGTTTTGTTTTCTTCAGGTTGTTACTGTAATAAAAATTGACATTTTATATTGTTTGTCAATCACATTGGTTTTGTTTGCCCCACACAAACCAAAAATTATTTTACACGTTTTAATTCCGAGTAGTAAGCATATAGAAAACGTTGCTATAACATAATAGTAAAGTTGTGTGATTTAATCACAATTAAAAATGTGAGATAAAATGACATTGAATAGTTATTCCAGAAGTGACCGTAAGTAAGTGGCTTGTGTGGGTATAACAAGATTTTGAAAAATGTAAATAATGAAATGGCACATTGTAAAATATTTTCTACCCTGATAAGGAAATCTGACATTCTGGAATCATACTTTTAACAAAGAAACATCACATGCAGTACTGAAATCGATTACAACACATGCATGTACTGGGGCCTGTTCAAGCTCAAACCGGTTTGCAACGATGTGCAATAGGGTTTGAGATACATTTTTCTCTTGTTTGGTGGGTGTGACAAGTATATCAGCCCATTCAGCAGCAGCATGTGAATAACCTGCGGTATTAAAGAGACAGCTGGCACAGCGGGTCCAAGTAAAGTTGTTTAAATGTGTCCGCTGCAGCTCAGTATACGCAACAATTGAAGATGTTAGAAGATATGTATTTTGCAGTATTCAACACGTATTTATAACGATTTCATCAGGCTTTGAAAATTCTTCAAAAAGAATGGCCTTCTCAGCTGCCATTGTTCCACTCTTGCGTCATCACAAAAGAGTGTTCAGCCGCACCACCGTTTCCGCTTAAAAAACGTTTTGCAAAGTTTTGTCGGGGCTGAACGGAGCCCTGGTGTCTTACATATTTTCCTTTTGGAGGGATGTGTCATATTTGTACTTGCATGTATATCCAGTACCTCAGAGATATCGAATTTTTGTAGATTAACCCGGAAGTAACGTAAAGAGTCCCACCGGTTTCCTTGCCTGAAAGCTAATGCATTGTTTCCCATATACTTTGGAAGATCGCAAAAAATAAGATCTGTTATTAAAAAAGGTCTGTGATGTTTACACGTTTTGTCCATCAAGATAATCTTACAAATTAACACCAAATGTGTTACTTTCAAGACGATACAATCGGCAGAAGTAAAAAGCTAACACGAGGCTATAAACAGACTACACCAAATGCTGGGGCCACACAAACATATTTTTTTTAATCCTTTAAGAGTTTTAAACGGTGAGAGACCACAATAATAATAATAATTGTGCTCCTATAATGTGTGGAACGCCGTTATGTGACGGCAGTGGTTTGAGTCCGAGTGTGCGGATTCTTTAAGGTGGAATGGAAAAAATAGGTACAGTGGACCTAGTGGAGCAAGTAGACTCTTTCGGGTGATAATGTCAGCAGCTATTTTTACAAGATGATTTCATATTATCTTTTAATTACTGAGAAGACATAAATACAACCCTATTTGCTATACAATTATTTCTAGTGCTGTGAAAGAGGACATATGGATGTACTTGATACTGTTATTCTACATCATTAGCCCAGTGGTTTCAAAATACATCCTTCAGTCATGACTATTAAAAAAACAACACATGAAAGTATTTTTAAGTAATGCAAAA
This sequence comes from Triplophysa siluroides, assembly GCA_006030095.1. NCBI lineage: Eukaryota > Metazoa > Chordata > Actinopteri > Cypriniformes > Nemacheilidae > Triplophysa > Triplophysa siluroides. The sequence continues at coordinate 4,363,121 of VCII01000101.1, read as the reverse complement.
TCAGGTAAGTCGAAACCACTATTATTTAACCCCATTATAAATTTTAGAGGTTCGTCCATGGTTAAAAAAACTTTCAGGCATTTACACACTGCACATAAGGCTGTTGAACGTGTACATCTGCTTTTCATTAAGTTGCATAGTACTGTGAAGGCTGCTTTTTTTCAAAAAGAGAAAACACAATTGCCCAATGAGTCCATTTTATTCCAAACAAAATCACTTTTGGCCATAACTCTGATTTCCACAATAACAGAAACGTCCCATGAGGAAGTAAAGGCAATCATCCCATCTGACTGCAGTCTTCATCTCACATGTATGATTTTCAATTTATTTGCTGACGTTGAGGTTTAAACTAGTCTGTCGGTCAGTCAGATGACAATCTACCAAAACCACTTGAATGACTCATAATGACACCCATCAGAGCAAAAGTGCAAATCATTCACCATTAAGGAATGATTACTTATCCCTTTTTTTTTTAATACAGCCGGCATAACTTACACATGCAAAAAATTATCACCTTATTACCCCTCACACCCTTAAGCACCACACATCTCTGGTCAAAAAAAGCTAAACACATGACTCAAGTTTTAGACATGTTCAAGTCTAGACTGAAGACTCCCCCGATCCTAACCCCAGACATATTGATTTCTGCATTTATTGCAAAACTGTGAGATGTGATAAATGAACAGCATGCACACAGTGATTGAGATATAATGATGATTAATATCTGAGGTCCAGTAAATCAGGCTTTGCATTGTATTAAAGGCTTGTAAAATGGTTGTCCACAGCAAATATATGGATCGAGTCACTGTAGTTATTTGTATAAATATTTTTATTTACATAATACACTGGCATTACAGCAACACAAATTGTGAGCTACAGTAGAAGTCATCAAACATGCACTAACTTACACAAAACAGACATGAGACAGGCGGTTTCCCAGACAGGACTTAAGTCAAGTCCCAGACTAACTTAAATGTTAGAAGAGTCTTGATCGAAAACTACTTATCTTAAAATATATTAGTGCCATAGTTTTGTCTCAAGATGCACACAGTAGTTTTTTTGTAAAGTATGTTTTTTAATTGACTTAAATATCCTAGGCCTACTCCTGGCTTAATCTCATCCTTGTCCGGTAAACCGCCCCCTAATGTATATAATGCAAAACAGCTGTAAAGCCATAGGAGTAAATTCCTTTTGTGCTTTCAAATCGGGTAAAACTATAAAACCGCCCTGCTGTGATTCTTACAGTGATTGATGAATATAATTATATAAACCTCATTAATTGCAATGTTAACCTCGAAATTACTGCACAAATCCAAACCAGAGAGCAAAAATATTGTCCAAATCCTTTTAGAAGTTGATGTGTGTGTGTACTGTCCGGTGTAGGGAGGGCCGGGGATGTGGGGGGTGTTTGGTGGAAATTGCTGACATTAAACTCTGTTCCAGGTTCCAGAAAGGCCCAGAGCAAAAGAGAGACATAAGGCAGCTCTTTATTTCATCACCATGTTTGTGTGTTTATCTATAATTATTATTGATGTCATTAACACATAAACCCACATGCGACACATAAACATACACAAACCTATATAAGTAATTCTTGTTATAAATAATTTCTTGCTCTTTTTAAAAGTATTAAAAGGTATAGCAGACTTTCAAAAATATTTTTTTAACATTTATTCATTATAATTAGATTGTTTATGCAATGGCATATAAAATGAACAGAATTGAAAGAAAGGGCTAGAGTCACCATTGCCCAGTGAGGGAGGATTGCCATGTTAAGGGTGCCCATTCAAAGTTTGATATTTCCACCATATTTTAAATTTGATACTATACATAATGATACTATACATTTGTCAAACTGGAGTGACAAACTAACTAATACCAGGAAACATTATAAATTAAGTCACTTCCTGGAGGATGAAGTCATTAAATAAATTTTGTTAGCTACTTTTGTAGAACGTGGGAAAAACTATTAATTTATTCTGAATTTAAAAAGTACAAAAGTATCAATGTATTTTAACTTACATTTAAACAACTGAACATTTCAAGAAACGCCAACACTTTCATACAAAAAAAAATATTAAAAAAAAATACCCAGGACATGGCAACCTCTGTTTAAACCTGTAAGAGTAGTGAAATGACTTACTTATGATACAAAAAAATACAATGTAGTGCACAAGAATGACTCATATTCCCCCTTAACAAGTTTTAAAGTTTTAGGGAGCTTTGTGTGTGTTTTAGGGGTTGTTTATGTTGCCTCTGGTTAAGAAAAAATATCCACACCCTGCTGCAAATCTCTGGGCCAATTGTTATATAGCAAGGCAGTAAAATGGGGAAAGGGGCCCAACATTATTTATGCCTGTGTGTATGAAGGTTTGTTTAAGACTGCGGGCAAAATGCCAAATACTGTAAAACATGTCCAAACCCACTTAGTAGGAAATCAGCTGGCCCCACATATAAAATAGAGGTAAAAAATAATTAGTTTTACTTGGGTTTAGAAATACTGGCCTGATATAAAACAATGGAAGACTATGAGGGGAAACAAGAGTGTGTGTGTGTTGCTCTGTGGACACAGTTTGTTTGTGAGATGTGTGTAAGGGGCGTGATCATGTATTGGGGGGCTCCTCTATAAAAGACCGGGGCTGTGGGACCCGCTCACAATTCAGAACTTGAGATCCATTCCAACTCGCTTCAGACTGAGCTCTGCAGTAGCCATGGCAACCGCCCTTTTTGGATTCCTGGGAGTTTTGCTCTGCGCCCTTGCCGTTAGTATTGAGGTCACACCACAGGCCGACTTCGACGTCCAGGGGGTAAGAATGCAAACGCGTATGAACAGAGAGAAATCTAGATTACAAATGAATGATTATCACCATTTTTTGTCTCCCGACACACCTAATGCACATCGTTTAAATGTGCTGTGCCAAAGACATTTTTACTACAAGGTCAAAAAGATATTTAGAGTTTATGGGTGGTCAAGCACTACTCAGATGTTGTTTAATACATATATGATGTATTTGGTTTTGATGAACCAAAATAATGGTTCAACACATGATGAACATCTTAAAATGACATGTGTGCCTGGGGAAACAGGTGGCTGGGAAATGGTACCTGATTGGTTTTGCTACCAACGCAGAGTGGTTTGTCGCCCGTAAAGCAAACATGAAGACGGGCGTCGCCATGTTGACACCGAACGATGATGGAGACCTAGAGATGGCATATTCCAGTCTGAAGTAAGATATCTATGAATACAAAGTTGTGTTACATATTGAAAAAGCAAAGAGCTTACTCAATCCTTTGCTTTTTAGTCCTGATGGCACATGCTGGAGAATGACCCATGTGGCACAGAAGACGGATATTCCGGGGCAATTCACCTTCTACAGTGACCGTGAGAGACAAACTCCTGCATGCAGATCTGGAATAAAACATCTTAAACATCAATCTTACAGGACGTTCAGTAACATATGTTTGTTTGTTGCTTTAGGCCAGGGAACTGTAAATGACATGCGTGTCGTGGATGTAAAGTATGATGAATATGCTGTGATCCACACCATCAAGACCAAAGACGATTCATTAACTATTCTGAACAAACTCTATGGTAAGAATTTTTTTTTTATAAGAGCATTAGACTGTATATGTAACTGCTTTGTGTTTTCCCATACAAAAAAGTGTATTCAACTGTGCTATTAGATTAGTATAGGGCCTACCTCTTTTAAACTTTAAATAAGAAAGTATACTGAGAGTATATATTGACATTTATGCATTTGGCAGACGCTTTTATCCAAAACGACTTACATTGCATTATCCTATACATTTGTTTCTAAGTATGTGCAATCCCCTGGGTTCGAACCCACGACCTTGGGGTTGCTCTTACCACTGAGCTACAGGAAACATGCAACTAAAAAACTGCTACAAGTTTTGAACTACTATACTATCAGTATACCTACTAGTTCATTTGTTGTATATAGTATAGCAAACGAAAAAACTTAGTTGTAAATGAGTTGTTTGCTGTGAATGTTACGGTAAACCTAAAATTATACTTTTTTATTCCTGTTCTTCCTACATAAAAATTCTGCGTAAACAAATTGTTGCTGTATTACATCATAATTTACACAATTCACACACTGTGTGTTGTTATACTGTTTTGTTTCACAAGAAGTAAGTGAGTTAGTGTTGTTATGTTATGTTACAGGCCGAACACAAGACCTGGGCCAGGACGTCCTGGACAGATTCACTGAGTTCTCTCTGGAACAAGGCATTCTGCCCGAGAACATTGCTGTCCTGCCTAAAAATGGTAAAATAAATCTGTGCTGAAACACAAAAAACTACACTCATATCATCAGACAATTATTTAAACTTAAAGAGAAAACTGACAGAAGACGGTTTACATTCAATGCTATAGCGCCCCCTACAGAACATACAAACTTTACATATCTGTGCATACAGTACAAAACCAACATTTGTCTGACACGATATGCTTATTTATATTTTAAGTAAATATTTCAATATCTCTGACCTGACTTATTCTTTTCTCTTAGACGAGTGCCCTTGAACTGTGGATTTGAAGATCCTATCTGATCCTCGAGTCTCGAAAGCCTTATTGTAGTGAAACATTTGAATTCTAACTCTTAAACTGAAAGCACCCCCCTTTAACCCTCCAAAATGTCTCTCTGCCTATGATTTTTTTTGATATGGACAAATAAAATCTTTTGTTAAACTCAACTGTGTCAAGATTTTAAAACTGGGATACTGCAAAGAAAATCAGTAAAAATACAGTTTTTCAGTACAAACTATACATTTGAACTAAAATGCACTTGACAAAAAATGACAAAGATATTAAGGTTTATGAAAAATATATCAAAATAAATATGCATAAAATATAATTGCTCACAGGGTAAGAGACAAACATTTTGTGTTTCCTTTGGATTAAGTGCATTTTTCAAGACATTTTCAAGACATGAATACAAAAAACATATTTTTGCAATAAACAGATTTAATGATTGTGAAATTAATTTGTCCTTAATGCAAATTGGACAACACTCCTTTTAACCTTTTGGTAAAAAAGTGCTATATTTTATTTTCAAAACTCATTTTAAGTATCAGCCTATCAAAAAAAAAACAGGCAAGTGTGTCAGACTTTTAAATTATGAAATGTAAAAAGTGAGTGAAAATCATAAATTGCCATATACAGAAGGAGTCACCATACAAATAAAAGTAAAAAAATCTCACCTTGTACCAGATCCATTTCATAAAGTTTTAATAGATTTTCTCAATCATGTATTCACACCGAACAGAGAATGCAGGAAAATACTTTGCCTTTTATTTCCTTTTTATCTTTTTTTTTTTAAAACAAATGTGAAGATACATCCATGACAACACAAATTTCAGACTCCTGAATCTCTCTCTCTCTTTACAGATCTGTGTACAAAACAATAAGTTATAATCGCATAGAATCCTAGTTACATTTAACTATACAACAAATTTTAAACGGTGACCAAATAAATATCTGCGGTATAAAAATGATCACAGGGACAGAAGAATGGGGAAGGTAATTGACAAGTGCTTCGGTCAGCTCGGCTTGCGACCGACGCCGTTTCTGACCAATGGCATTGATTCGAGTAAGATAAGACGCTTGGCAATTGTGTCGTGATGGAAAGAGGCTGTTTGAGGTTTGTTATCGGTCAACTTCACCCAAAATCTCTGGCCAACCAAGTGCAGAGCTGGAGATGACATCATACATCACGGGCTAGTGAAACTGTTTTCGGATCCATGTTTGATTTAATGATACACATAAACGATCTGAACGTGGGACATTTTCAAACACGTCACTACTTGCTCGTTACAGCGAGCCAGACGTGTGCATGCTCTCGGCGAAGTCTGATGTTGACTATTAAGACAGTTAGAGGGTTTAAGGAGGCTTTGTGGATTTGCTTTAACTGCATGCAAATACAGTCAAATAGTACCATCATAAGATAGTCATTACAGTCGCTAAAGGGTCACTGGTGAAGGGTTATTGGCAACGTCAAACATATCTGGTACAGAACTCAACTAAAACACAGTCATACCATTACATACACACAGATATGATCATTCATTTCATCTAAATACTGCATATTGTGTACACTGATGAGTGATACGATCGGCCTGATACTGAAGTGTTCCATGAGGTTATACATTTTTTGCTACAGGCAGTACCGCTGATGAATGTTACAGGGGTATATAGTGCACGCTTACAGTTTGTTTGGGTGAATCTCAGACTGACACATTAGGGTCATATTAACAAAATAAAACATTACAGATTTCAATGACGGATAATGAGCGTATTCATTTATAACCAAATAATGTAAGCAACAATTACCAATATTTTCCATGCCAATTCATTACTGAACTTTTTTAAACCTCCTTACAGTCAAAATACTGACTACAAATACGTTTTTATCAAATCGGCAAGGGTGCTACTGCAAACATTTCCTTTAGGTTATTTCAGAAGAACATGGTTATGTAAGGGGTTGCTCTGACACAAGCATAACATTCCTAAAACAAAGCACAATCTTGTTTTTGTATTTTCAAAAATACTATGCAATGTTTTGATTTTGGAGTTAAATATGACCCAGACATCTTCGGTGAGATTCACAGTTTAATTCTATACATAAGTTCTGTGGTCCCACATCCATTCATTACGTGCCAAACATTTCACTTATAGCATTAAAAAACATTAATCAAGATTCAAAGGTTTTACAAGCATTAAAACCATCTGTTTGTGTATAAGCTTTAAAGGAACAGTTCACAAACCAAAAAAAGACAAATCTGTCACTGAATCATTGTGTCTGTTTTAGAGATTTTAAAGCCTCTGGTTATTGTAATGAAACACGCTTGAAGAATTCATAAAACATTGCATTAAAAAAAAAAAAAAAAGAATGTCACAAATAATGACATGCGTTTTAATTTTTTAGTAAACTATTCCTTTAAAACCCTTTGAAATGAATGATGAAACTGCATGTTTTCATCAGGGTCCCACCGCCTGCCAAAAGTACAAGGTAAACACAAAGCTTACTGCAGTTATTTGAAGGTTTGAAAGACCACATTGACCCACTTTACCCCATTCTGACCAAACTAATGAAGAAAAATAAGGCATTGCTTTTATATCCTATGAAAAACAGCCCGATATCTGTCCAACGCTAAAAATGTTGATGTTTCCATCATGTCCAAGTTCTGCAACCTTGCCCATAAATAAAATGTTATAAATCAGAGGAATATTTGGCTATTTGGATTTGGTGTCACACGGTCCTATATTCGAAAAGCATTGTAGAGCGCTTATATATGACGTCAGGGTCAAATATCCCGATTTCAGATAACATATGCTTGACACTTGGTGGGTCTGTAAAATGCTTTAGGAATATAACACGATTCGTTGAGAGTTGATCTGTTAAGGTACAAAATCCAAATTGAGATGCATCAATAGAAACACATGAAACACACACAACAATTAACCGTATTAAAGAATATGTTCACTCAAAAGACTTGTCATATTTACTCATCCTCATGTTGTTCCAAACCCATGTGTTGTTATTTCAATGGAACATGAAACCAACACCATTTTAGCATTAATACGACATCACTATTTTTTAGACATAAATAACAGCTTCAAGACACCACAAGCTATATGTCTAGCAAATTTTTTATGATACTTTTAAGGCGCTTTTTTGGCAAGCTTTAAAGTCCAAGTAGACTGTATAAGCCAAAACATTCTTTAAAAATGCACTTTCTGTGTTCCGAAAAAGCAATGAGGGTTTGGAACAAAACAAGAATAAGTGCCTTATGACAATCTCATTTTCGGGTGAACTATTCCTTTAATGTGGGAGAGGAAAAAATGACCATTAAGCAAAGTGAAAATGCATTCTCATACGGACACGACAACATACACACACGCACAGCTATGCAACCGGTTGACGACACGAGAGCTGATGATTTCAAATCACTGGCTGTTTAGTGTCTCTTACGGAAGTGAGTGGGACACGGAGGAAGATGGGGAAGAGGAGGGTGCAGCGGGCTTCCGGGCTCATTCTGCAGGCACCACGTCTTTATGGTGTCTCATAATGTGCTGGTTTTTCTCAGAAGGTCTCCGGAAGCCCTTAGAACAGTACTGACAGCGATGGGGATAGTCTTTAGTGTGAATGGAAATGACGTGTCTCTTAAATCCAGATGCATCACCAGTGCTGTAGTCGCAATACTGACACTGATACACCCTCCTTTCCCGTGGGCCTTTGCCCCCGCCTCCCTTCTTTACCGCAGCGCCGCCCGCCGCCAGTTGTGCCGCCCCTATAGTCCTCTTGGGGGCAGCCTTTTCTAGTGTCGGGGGCTGCGGCTGAGCCGCCGGTGTTGGCGATGCGGGCTGCTGCGGTTGCTGCTGTTCCTTGGTGTGCACGGAGAGGATGTGGCGGCTGAGGACGAAGGGGTCGGCGATCTTGAAATTGCAGTGCCGACACTGGTGCAGTTTCTTGGCTTTGTGAGAAGCTGAGTGTTTCTTAAGCTCGGACGGCCGATGAAAGCCTTTCCCGCAGATGGCGCATTTGTGCGGGTAGTCCTTGGTGTGCACGGAAATGATGTGCCGTTTAAGATCGCTGGAGTTGGAACTGCGATGGTCGCAATGGCTGCACTGGTGTCCTCGAGCGTCCTCGTGCGTGGCAGCGTGCTGCGTCAGCTCCTCCTCCTCGCTGAAGGTCTGGCCGCAGCGCTCGCAGCGGAACGGCAGTTCGCGACTGTGCTTCGTTTTCACGTGGGTCTTGAGGTTGGAAGAGTCCGCCGATTTGTAATCGCAGTACATGCACGAGTACGGCTTCTCGCCGGTATGCGTCCGCATGTGTTTCTTTAACTCCGATGGATGGCGGAAACCCTTGCCGCATTCCACGCAGATGTGGGGGAAACTCTTACTGTGAACAGCCAGCAGGTGGCGATTGAGCAGGCCCTGCTCCGCAGTCTCGTAATCGCAAAACTTGCATTTGTGCATCTTGTTGGCGGCAGAAGGAGGGAGGGTGGAAGCGATGGCCGTGGGTGCTTTCTGTTCCCGGTGATGATGTTGAAGACGATGAGAGAACAAAGCCGCTTGCTGGTGGAACTCTTTACCGCAGGTTTCGCATTCAAAGGGGGCTTTGTTGCTGAGCGCATGAACCTCCATGTGGTTGTGGAAGCTGGCTTTTTTGTTGGTGGTGAAGTCGCAGTCAGTGCACTGGTACTTTTTGCGAGTCAAGACTTCCTGATGGTGGTTGCGAGTGTGCCGCTTCAGAAAGCCGCGGGATTTGAATTTCTTACCACACAGCATGCAGGGGTAGACGGTGAGAGGTTGTCCATATGGACCGATGATGATTGCTGCAGGAAAACAAATCAGAGAGTAAATAAAAATTTAAACACACCAAATGAAACATTGCTGAAATTCTGCTCTGCTTTGTTCTGTAGATGCATCATCTATTTAAAAGCTCAATCATCCAAAGATGTTCTAGCGATGCCAAACGTACACTTTTGATTTGCAGGGAATTAAATAAAATGCTTAGCTTTGGACTGTAAGTCACATAAGATAAAAGTGTCTGCTAAACGCATGAACATAAACAAACATCTATAAAAAATACACCTTTGTGAGAAAACACAAGACTTGCATGATGTGGCAAGGGAAGTGTTACCTGTCTGGACCTGTCGTGGTTCGGTTCTCCTCTTGTTTTTGCCGTGCTGCCGGTTCAGTTTGTCCAGTGAATCCGACTCGTCTATGTGCAGCAATGCACTCGCCGCACCGTTACGATTCTCACAACCCTCGTGATCAGCCGCACCTGGTTATCGCAAAAACATGAGGATGTATGATTGACCCTCATACACACAGAAATAATGTGACAGTGGTGGAATTTAAAATAAAGTTTCTAATTAGAGTTGGGCCGATAGACGATGCACCATCGCCGATGGCTGATAGATATGACGATGTTGAGCCGGCATTGTGATTCCAACATATCTTTCACTCGTCACGTGACTCTCGCTGCTCTGTGCTCATAATTTATTTTATTAAATCGAATTCATATTAATCAATGAAAAAATATGATTGTATATTAATTGTATTAAACAAACAATTTGTTGAAAGGGCCGTGTAACTTTAGCCAAGTAACGGATATTCTACTGGTAACCCAAAATAATACTGGCTAGACATACATTGTAAACTTTCTAGCTATTGTGATTTACTTGTTATGTTTAATTGTGATTAGGAATGATTAAATGTAAGTTTAAAACCTCTCATATTACAGATAAGCAACATTAATGAGACTAATTTACTGTTTTTAAAGAGAGTCAATTCATTGTTGCTTTTTAGGGCTGAGTTTTGAGACCATTTTAACGATTCGATTCTTATTCATATGGTTTCAATTTCGATTAGTTATAAGTATTTAATTTAAAATATTTGTTTTGCAGACATGGAATCCATATTTAAATATATACACTGGTAACTGAATCTAGATAATATAGGTTATATTCTCTGAGGCAGGTGGATTAAGAATTGATTTGGGGGTTGTTTCTTTAAATTGAAGGTCGATTAAAATAGAAGAATCTATATTTTTTTGGCCAGCCCTATTTGCATCCAAAAATTTCAAGATCTAAGCACAAAACACTTGATAACACATAGAAAATCCAGAAGTCAAGAATACAACTGCAATTTCAAATGGATTAATTGTGCAGATTTAAAGGGACAGTTCACCCAAAAATTAGAATTATTACATCATTTATTAACCCTCATGTCATTCCAAACCTGTATGACTTTCTTTCTTCTGCAGAACACAAGATATTCTGAACAATGTTGGTAACCAAACCACATCGGCCCTCACTGACTTCTATTGTATGAACACAAAACCACGGAGACATTTATCAAAATATCTTCTATTGTGTTCCGCTGAAGAAAGCACCATATACATGTCATCTGTCATTTACATACATTCAACATGAGGGTGAATAAATGATGAGAGAATTTATATTTTTGAGTGAACTCTCTCTTTAACACAAAACATACAGAGATACTAACATGTTGCACTGTATGATATTTCTGTATTTATGTTGGTGAAAGGGCTGACCGTAAGCAGCGGCCCACGCTACAGGCATGAAGTCTTTGCTCAGTGCGGTGCTGTCATACGCTCTGTCATGAGACACCGGCTCCTCCCCTCCAACCACCACCTCCATATAGACCTCATCTGAGACCTTCGACCCTCCTGAACACAAAACACATGAGCTAGACCAACACAAACAACTGACAAATACTGCCTTCATTGTCTAAAAACTAATACAGTTCTACGTTTCACATCGGTTCACGTCAAATTTCTTTAGATATTCATAAGATGAACTTCTTAATAAATGATCCTTTGAGGTTTGACTCACCTTCTGTTTGTGTGTGATGGCCGTCTCCCACCGACATGTAGACCATTTTCTCTCTCAGCGGCCGTACGACAGGTTCAGCCAAAGCCACTGTCTCACTCTCATCCAGGTCCACTGTCTCACCTACACGCACACGGAGGATGAGTTCAGACCGTGAGTCTTTGGATGCTCATTATATCTTCATCTGATGGCCGAGAGACATCGCACATGTGTTAAACACACAGCTCACTCACCAAGATCATCTTCCCCTGAATCTGCTTTAAAGATGTAAACTTTGATCACTTCCTGTCCGTCCTCATCTTTCTCCACCTCCTGATCATCTATCGCTCCCTCCACTGTCACCTCCTCTCCGTCTCCCGACACCATCTTTCCAGCATCATCCACTACAGACAGAGATAACATAAATCGATTAGACAGGCAGAAACTTGAATTGAATCAACAACAAACAAACAAACAAACTAACAACTACATAAATGCAAGAATGAAAGTTAAAGTATTACATGAGATCATCAGGTAGTCTCCACAGCTGTCCGAGTCGTGTTCTTGGTCCAGCTCATCTTGCTCTCTCCCCTCTGCCACCAAAACATCCTCTGTCATCTCTGCCATGGCAACGCCGTCCTCCTCTTCCTCCTCACCCTCCAGTGACATCACACAGGTCTCCACGGCAACACCCTCGTCGTCATCGCAGTGCACATACTCGGCGACCACGTCCTCCACTGCATCCTGGATCACAAGCTCATCTGAGGAGAAGCCCTGCACGGACACCCCCTCCCCCTCCACCTCAGACACCAGCACAGTCTCCTGGAGCTCCACCACGTACTCCTCATCCCCTCCACCTCCATCGTCTACACACACACACACAGAGATGATGAAAACACAGGCTTGATCAAATTATTTTATAATATAATATCACTTCCGATAAATTTAACAGATGGACGGGTGTTTTGTTTTGCGGTTTTTAACCATTTTAACTGCTTTTTGAAACGGTAACAAGCTATCAAGTTTTACTATTTATAAAAACAATTATCCAAATCGATTATGGGTCTCTCTCTCTCTCTGGTGACAGGGAATGTCACCGATCGTCCGGTCTGTACAGTGAAAGAGATGACTGTGAGGTGGTTACCTGAGCCATGCAGTATTATCTTTGGCTCTTGGGAGCGGAGCGCAAGCCTCGTGACCTCCTCAGCCATCGTCTTTACTCTTCATTGGCCACTGCACAACTAATGCAACACAAAAACACATTAAGAGTCTGGCAGATGTCATTCCGGAGTGCGGACAACACAATAGAAACAAATTCTGTTGTTTTATATTTGGGCTGAGCACATGAAATCATTGTGAAGAAATCGATTGTAAACAGTATTGAAAGTCAAATAAATGAGATTGAATGTATTAACGCATTGCATTTCTGGAGGGGAGGGGTCATAACAATGTCACAGATTCCCACAATAGACTGTCATCACATTCAGACGCAATGCATTTGACATATATGCAGAGACACCCATGCATGATCAAATTATTGACGCAATCAGGGCATGCGTGTGCCTTTAATTTGCAAATGACTGCGACAACAAAGGAGAGCAACATGCACACGAGCGTCAAAAAACAGCGAATTGGTCATCCACTTTGATCGTTGCACAGGATTCGATGCAACGTCTTCAAATACAATGCAAACAAGCATTGCATGCATGCATAATAAAGCATGCATGAACCTGCGAGAAGAACGCACAAGAAGAAAGCGCGCGTGGAAGCTTCCCACCCCCCATCGCGCCGATGAACGCGCTTCCTCGCAGCCGAAACCGGACATGAACATGGCGTCTCGCGCCCGTAATTTTCCTCCTTAGCACGAAAACAAAACCCGTCGGTGTGCGCCATTTTGACACATAATAAAGCACCAGTGTTCATTCCCACGCAAACGCGCGTGGGCATGCAAAACGCACGCGCCTCGTGCGCAACCATTGAATATCTCGCAGTCGTGCACGCGAGAGGTTTTTATAAACAATAACCCACCCCTGGTGCGCGAGGCCCTACCGCGGCCTGCTCAAGGCCCGGGGCCCGATCCGAGGCCTCGCGTCTCTAGACGCAACGCGCAAAACATAACGCAACATAATTCACATTAATGGCACACAAACCTGGCGTGGACGCGCAGCGGTATCGTCTGATTAAATCCGTGCGATCTGATGCATCTGATCAACGCGCGCGACGGCCTTCAGAATTCCCGCAGACAGGCCGTCGGGTTTCCCCAGACTCGGGCAGGGTTCGAGCGGGAGTCAGCGGGCGCTGGGCGGGCCGCGGAGCGCGCAGGGAGGGCGGAGCTCCGCGCGCAGACGCGCCGCAGCTCTGCCGGAGCGTCACTGCGACACGGCCGCAGGAAAACGCGGAAGGCCGACAAAACACGTTTAGCCAAAGCTAACGGACAGGGTTATTGAGAATGTTTTTTTATCATGTGGGCAAACACTGTTTCTTCGACAAAGCTAGAATAAACTTATTAACATACTCCTGTGCCAAGAGAATAACAAGATTCTCAGATTCAACAGCCACAGATTCACCCACAGCTAAACTACCCCTGCCCACAGCTAATTTAATTACAAAAACACTCACAGCAATGCCATAAAAAGCATTTTGTGTCATCAAAAAAACAATTTCAGCCAAACCTTACTAAAATAACTATTTATTTAACTTTTTATATCTGTAGAACCATCTATACAAAGAAGATGCTGCGCATGTTAAAGATTTGTTATGGACCTGACAAGATATTTTTAGGAACCTATATTTTTAAGAACATATTTAAAAAGTCTTAATACTACGTTTGTTGCTGAGGTAGCCACATTTTTTATACAAATCTCGGCATCTCTTTTTGAAACTTCAAGTAGAAAGTTTTTATTTTTGAATAAAATACTTTCATATTGCCTTTCAAAAGTGACAAATCCAAATAACATTCTTAAAACAGAGCACAAAATCTTAGCAAATAAAATCTGTGATGAACTGTCCTAACAATGTTGTCTTGCGTGATCACAATATACAAAAAAATGGGTTTCCGTCTTATTGCGGATGTGTTACAAATATTTCTTAAAGCTTCAGAGAGCCGAGCATCGATGTTGAAAATGAAATAACTTTTATCCATCTACACATTCAAGAGCATCAATTTCATCTAAATTCAGTTGTTTCGACCAGTTGCAGAGTTTTTCAGCCTCTTCCTCCCATTCAGACTCAGATGAGCTGTCATCATAATCTTCAGTCTCAACCGATGGCAGAACAATCTTGATGTCGTATTTCTCAGCAGTGCTCTTCTGTTTATCCGTGTTATTGTTATTAATGTTGTCCAAATGCCTCTCTTCTTCTAAGACCTGCTTCTGGAGAGCAGGCACGGATTGGTCCAACAGTGAATTCCAATAAAACATTATTTCATTCATTGCTTGACTCTGTCTTAATATGTTGATTTTAATTTAATGTATGCGGTTTTAGGAGCTCATATGATTTAAAGGGCTACAAGACCGTTTCAATGAAATGCTGACTTCAGTTATACACTTACACAATCCTACACATCTTGCTTAAAATATGTTTCCATTAGTGCAAAAACTACATATACATGAAATGTATGAGAATTGAACATACTCTCTCTGCCTCGCTCATGATGTAGAGGCGTCTCTTGCGAGCTGCAGTGTTCCTAACTCGAGCAGAGCGCCGTGAGGACACTGGCAAACATCTAGAATATGAGAAAGATTTTGTGATGATATGGGTAAAAAACATGTCTCTACAGAAGCATGTGAGACGGAATTTACTGGACACTTACTGGTTTTATAAAATTGGAAACAGTGTGTCATTATCATTTCAGGAAAGTAAAAGGTAAGTGCGAACCTCTGAGAGAGCTGCTGTCTGGAGAAATGAGAGAAGGTGAGATGTCCCCACGACAGCCCTTTCTTTAGATGTGCCACAGCAGAACCTGTCGTTTCTGATTTGATATTCTCCCTGGGAATGTTCCGTGACAAGACCTCTTGAGACAGAAACCTCCAGCCGTTTTCCCGACCGCCTAGACAAGCGGGAAGCTCATCCAGGTGGCTGGAATACTGAGGAAAGGATGAATAAACAACACAATCGGACCATAATATGTTTACAAACTATCATTATATTGAAAAACCTGCATAAAGTCTCTCATGCTGATGACATCTTGTGCTTCAGTAATGGCTCCGCTCTGCCTGTGAATCTCGTCCACTGAGATGAAATCCATGAATGTTCTAGCTCCCATCATTCTGCACGTGTCTGCTGTGGCCTGTTTAAAATGCACAGCATTTTATTATTTTGCCTCCAGAGTAAACATTTTTCAACATTGCACTGATTCAAAATCGTACTTGGTTGGAGGGAGTGAAGAGTTTTTGCCAGAGAGATAATGTCCTCCAACACCAATGTGGAAAATCTTGAACACCACAGAAGGTGGAAAATGAGGTCCTGCAAACCTGAGCATATCAGAAAAACGACTTAACCTGCTTGTCGACCAGTCCATCACGTAATAGGCCTATATATATTCATGATAAATGGAGAGGGACAATGTGACAAAGATTGTGGTCCTGCATTTTATTTAGCCTAACCATCAGTTGAGGTTTACACCTGATGTGTAAGTTGTTGTTTACACATGAATTTATCTGTTAAGTAAACGTGCATCTGAACACAACTGTAAAGTCCACCTGCCTGAATCTGAGCCTGTATTTCAGACTGGGGTCTTTAAGAAGCTCGGCTTCTCTCGGGCTCAGCTGACGCAGGGCAGCTGGTGTAAGACACCGCTCCTGAAACACACAGACACACCAAAAAATATGACTTCCACCACAAAGAACCTTTTGCACAACATAAAGGATGTTGAATCTTCATTTAACCTAAAGAACCTCATACAGAAAAAGTCACTTTTGGATGTTTGGAGATTGTTTTCTGGTGTAAGAAAGTGTCCAGGCAAGTACTTACTGCTGAGCGTACTGTATTCACAAGGATTTTGAAGAGTCTTCTGTTTCTATGGGATCTCCAGTATGACTGAATTCTTCTGGCACAATTCTCATACATCTCCATTTTAAATAAGCAAATTAGAATAATTAGTAAATGTTCTATTAATGTATTTTCTATTTTAGTTTAGTTCTAAATGAACAAATGAGAACATTTTAAGTATCACATGCTCAATCTGCCTCTGACGTTTGTTGTCCAAAACTTTGTTCGTCTTGGTTGCTAAGGAACCAATGAACGAATTTAAACAAAATTACATGATAATACAGCCAACATAACTAAGTTTAAAAAGCTATCCTCTCAAACAAGACGCTTATGATGACATTCTCGTATACAAATGATTAAAATAATTAAAACGGCCGATTAGTGTAAGAATATTACTTTTTGTCCCCTATCAGAAGATTGTTACTTTTAACTAAGTAGAATGTTGAAGAGTCTAGTCGATGGAACACACCAAGTTCAGGATCCTGGAGACCAAGAATGACACAGACACAGAAGTGCAGTTCATTCACAGTCCAAAGTTTATTGAACAGGGGTACAATACTTATATGCCTAAAAGTGGGACCTCTGGGTTTAGTATTATTAGCAGAAAAACATCATTACTAGAACAAGACATCACGTCGTTAGTTTCACGTTCTCCGAACATTGTGTTCTAGTACAAACACTTGAAGTCGTAACTTCTCAGTGACATTTAGTAGGGGTTAGAAAAAACTCATACATCTTAAACATGGTAAGCAGCAGGATATAGTACTTAAACAGTCTGGATACAAAAGAACAATGTTCATTGAAATACATTTCTCACAATGTATGGGACACAGGCAAAACCTAAATTCTCACAATTAGTCTAAAAAATATTTAGAGTGCAAATGCTGTTCATGAACACTAGATGACGGAATATACGCAATCGGACTTACAATCAAAGAAGTACTTTTTAGAAAAGTCTCCGCACTCGGCAGCCATATATAGCGTCTTCGGGCAATTGTCTCAGTCATACAAGACCACGTCCTATCTAATAAAATGGCTTTTTACTCGCAGGTCACAATATAACATCATATTTCTGACAAAAATGAAAACTTACATCAATCGTACAATACAGTTTGTTTATTAACCTCAAATTGAGGGAAAACAGGTTGTTTACATCCAGGTTTTTGTCATGCGCAGATGTTGACAAGCGCTTCTCAACATTCAGCAGCAGAGAACCTCTCCCCAAAGTATCGTCAGTCTTTAGCGATTGATGATTGGTTCTTTTCCGGTGTGGAAGGACTTCCTCTGTCCCAGAAGGTTGCGTATTTCCAATTTATGGTGATAAACCTGCATCGTCTTGTTAATATCTATAATCTTTGTTGTAATGCGCTTCATGAACACTAGATGGTGGTAATAGTGATGGTGTGCTCGCGGCTCGCGCCTCTCAGCGGTGAAGAAGACTATCGGAACATGTACAAGGTGAGCATTAAAAACTTGGCTGATCTGTCAGTCTTGCCCTTTTTGTGGGTTGTCCTGCTTTATTCGCTGGATATTGTTATGTGCGTGCGCTGTTCATTACTAAATACACATTTACAATGAGTTCAATCGACTTTACGTGATTATAATAATGGGAATTTATTTTGGAACTTAAAGGGATCATCTATGGACAGGAAATACAAGGACACTGCAAAAGATAAAATGCACTGTAACCTTATTATGGGTTTTAAAAAAGCCTCTATGCTCCAATTATATATATATGTAAAACTTGTGATTCACGGTATCGGTAAAGTCAAACTTGTTTACTTCTTGGGGAAAATAACCGCTGTCACGACACTTTTACTACAATAAAATCAAGGATAGTTTTACTAAGGGACAGCATTTTCGACTTATTGTTTATCATGAGACTATTTAACTACAGCTGCAAATTTTTACTTTAAACTGTGATTCTTTTTAAAAGTGTTCTTGTAAATGATGTCTTCAAAAATAAGGAAAATATATTTGACATCCACGTTTGTCGAGTGACCGCTGCAGTGCCACATGTGTCCGTTAGATGGAGACAAAACACTTTGAAATTCTAAGGAGAACCAAAAGTTCTAGAAATATGTTGGTTTAAAGATGTGATTGATCAGCTCTGCCTGACCTCTTTCGGATATAGATTAAATAACTAATATTTTCTCAAATATTAATCAAATAAAACCGTAAGCAAAAACTTAAAAAGAGAAAATGACCCATACATTGGTCACATTAAAAGTTTGACCTGCATGTGCAGAAGCTCTTCGAAAAATAAACAGTGGGTTTACCACAGTGAATGTAGTTTAACTACAGTACTTTTGGTAATGGTAATATTAAAGAATAAAAAACCTAATGACCACACTTTTACAAAAAAGAAAAATAATAATAATTTTGTATGGGTTTCACTGAAAAGTGTTAAAAACAAGGTAGTGAGACCTTGAATGTTCTCAAAACAACTTTGTGTGGGTACCTTAGGTCAATGTGTGTGTGTGTGTGTTAAATAAAAAAAGAATAAGAAACATACAGCATGTGTTGACACTCAATACAAACTACATAGCCCGCATAAAGACACCATTGTGAAGTTGCAGTGTTTAAGCTTGACCTATAAGGGGTTTTGGATCAGTAAATTCCATCTGACTGGTTTATTTATGTCCTTTCTTTTCATGGCGATGTTGTGGATGTTTTTATAGGTGGGAGGGGTAGCCGGAGTCTCGGGGGCTCTGGGAATGTTATCGGCCTCTTTCCTGGCCGGCAGCAGTGATGATAAACCAAGCACAGCTCTGAGTGTGGACGAGGTACAGTGAATCCCAAAAAACACACAATCAAACTAACTATTTTAAAACTATTAAGATCTTAACATTATTTAAATTGACAACTAAGCCAGTTTTGCAGTAAGAATATAAACAAACCAGAAGTAAATGTTAAGATGGAAGGGATGTTATATCTTATGCATTCCTTTAAATTTGAATCTGAAATCTAGACCAAAATCTATATTTATTTCAGCATTTACGTATTGCAGTGTAACCGTTATGTTTTTCTCAAAAACATCGCTTTTGCAGTTGTCTCTCTACACCACACCGCAGGAGAGGTTCAGATATGTGGAGCCTGAGAAAGGGCAGGTGGAAGAACGTGTCGCCACATTAAGAAAACTGGCAGAGCCTTATACCACCTTGTGCCAGGTAAAAACTGTCAGACGAGACCCTGTATTGATATCAGCCGATCATTATCTCAGAATAAACCGGGGGATCAGGACCCTATGATCAGCGGAGGGGTTTTTAATCATTCCAAATGTGCTTTTTTATTACAACACATAAAGCATTGCATGTTTGTGCTGGCTAATGCATCTGGTCTGCATGGCATTTCTAACCAGAACACAATTCATTCTCACTGATTTACACCCCAAATTTATTCTCAACACTTTCTTATACAAACCAATAATTTCTTTAATGTGGATTAATAGATGTTGTTAAAAAAAATATTTGAGTAATTGTGTTGATGAATAAATGTATCTAACCTAATTGTCTTAAAATGTACTCTATAACTAATCACTTGATTATCTCTTTTTATTTCATCTATTATGTGAGATCTGTGTCAGAGCTGCCGTCTATAAAATACAACATTCAAATATAATTCCTTTCTTTTTTGATTTGATAGATTTTGTTATTTTTAGTTAGTTAATAAGAGAAGCTCATATTAAATGGACTGCAGCTCTTTCTAGCATTCATCATTCCTCACATAATGATTAAGAATCATTTGACATTCATGATTTGGTTCCTCTTCATTGCGGTTCTGATTTGGCCGTCTGGTCGCTGTCGCTGGGGTTCTGGGTCGTGTTCAGCAAACAGCCGGCTCAGCCAGACAGAAAGTTCAGGTACAGATGAGCACAGACATCAGACAGACATACAGTACAGAAAGAAAGTCGGCGCACATCCTCATTTTCATTCAACTCCGCAGGCTACCTTATTATTTCTCATTGTTGTTAAGGTGGATAACACACAGTCATTGTTATCCTCATAATGTTTGCTTCAGAGTTAAAGTCAATCTCTATAACAGACAGACAGTAATCCTGGACGTGACGTTACACATTTCTTTAAAACGATTTGGCAGTGCAACTTTCAGTTGTATTGTGTGATGTTCTCAGGTGAACAGCATGAATCTGAAGGATGTTACAGAGTATTGAAAATGTAACAAAAGTAGAGGTATGATCTGATCAAATGTGATATGTGAAGGTTTGACATGTTGTCTGATGTCACTGTGACCTCAGTGTCCAGCTGAATTTAACTTCCGCACACACAAGCAGAGCACGCTGAAAAGCAGAACAGCCTTTAGTAAAAATCCTGCATCACTTACAGACCCAGATGTGGGGTTTTACGCATAGTTGTATTGGAATATGGACATGTAAAAGATGCTTCAGCAGCAATACATTACATTACAGAGCTGAACCTTTCACCTTAGCTTTTGTTATATCTTATCTCTGTCAGTCATTCATTGTGCGTTTATAGCTGTTGATATGAAGATTTGTTCAGGGTGAACTTTTGTAAAGTATCAAAATCTAAAAAAACTATAAAGCTAGAGACTGTAAACCTAGATTTCAACCAATAAACCTTTGGACTGGGAAGAGGTTGAATTTCAAAAAATGAAAGTAATGCCATTACTTTCCCTTGTGTCGTTCCAAACTCGCATTACTTTGCCTTTTCCGTGATATATTTTAAAGAACAAAAGTACGAACAAAATCATACAGTGAGAAATATCGCCAGGTTCGTGAAAATGTATTCAAAATCGTATTAATTCCTTGGAAGAAAGAGTTCAGAAATAACAAGTAAATAAATTGCGTTTCATTTTGAGTGAACATTTACTTTACAGAAAAACCCTGTCTTTCTGAAATGTTACTTTCCAGGTCAGTTTGTGTCTATTGCTTCAGCTTTAGCATTTACCTGTTAGTTTTTAATAGGCATCTAGATATTTGTTTCTGTAAACTGGAAGTTATATTTTTATTTATTGTGTTTGGATTGGATTGGAACCCTAGGGCGTCTATGGAGCAGTGAAACCCAGGTTGGACAGTACTGCACAGTTTGGACAAAGTAAGTGAACACACACATATAAAGAAAATTATAGTTATTTTGTCAGTTGACTGGAATTACCTGTGCATAATATTGTTATGCAAAAAACCAGTGCAAAATACTTGATTCTGATTGGCTGTAAAGTGTGCATAAAAACCGAGTAGACCATGGTATAAACTTTGTAAAAATGGTATAAACTATTAAATATATAAGCTCATTTAAGCTTATTATATAAGAAAATTCTGTTGTCATTTACTCACCCTTGAGTTGTTCCAAATCTGTATACATTTTCTTGTTCTGGTAAACACAGAGAAAGATATTTGTAAGAATGCTTGTAACCAAACAGTTCTTGGACCCCATTAAAAATGATAAAGGTAGTCAAAAGTGCCCTCAGAACTGTTTGCATTCTTCAAAATATCTTCTTTTGTGTTCAACAGAACAAAGAAATGTATATTTTTTCCTACTATGGTAGTCAATGGTGGCCAAGAACTGTTTGGTTACAAGCATTCTTTCAAATATCTTTCTTTGCGTCATCAGAACAAAGAAATGTATACAGATTTGGAACAACTGGAGGGTGAGCAAACGATGACAGAATTTCCATTTTTGGGTGAACTGTTTCTTTAAGTAAGTGTAGTACAGTGTTTGTTAAATGAAGTGACTCTTATGCTTTGATTCAGATAGCTATGCCTACCTGAAGAACCCTCCACCTGAGTTTTACCCCAGAGCGGGTGTCATTGGCTTCGCTGGGATCCTTGGACTTTTCCTTGGAAGAGGTAGTGTAATGTTTAAAGCCATCATTTGGGCATATCTTCAAGCAGCACAGGCCGCACAATGCAGCCATTCACACCCAAACAATCTATCTAAGGCACTTTTGTCTACATGAGTTTTGAAGCTCAGAAAATGAGCGTGTCTTCATCCAATTCACATTATCACATTGTATTATTAGCGGCTGATTTTGAGGTTTGTGCATGATGTTCTTCAGGCTCCAGGCTGAAGAAACTTATCTACCCCAGCGGACTCATGGTCGTGGCGGCGTCTCTTTACTATCCACAAGAAGCTGTAACTATGGCAAAGGTGCGACTGTATTCATTTCACCTGGGTTTTATTTGTAACGGTTATTGTTAGATGTCATGGTGTAGGGCAGCGTGTCAACCCTTCGCTCCCGCTGAGACAAGCTTCAGTGTGATTGACAGGAAGGGTGAGGCATCCATAATGTTCCACAACATCAGCCCAGTGAAAAACAGCAGATGAAACGCATTCCTGATGCCTCCCAGGGAAATAAACCGAAGCTCACGCTGTGAAGCGCACAAACACAGGGGTTTTATTATTACAAGTGTGTCCGTTTTGATCATGACCTGAATGGACAGTGGAAAGCGGTCCGCACCTCTCCTGTTATCTTTTACCATCATGTGTACCGGGGGATTGAAGGTGTCAACACATCATTACGAAAATAATCACTTCTAAAGGTTTAATGAAAATCACTCTCTGGAAAACAATTTTAATGCTGCGTGTCTCTATACCCTGTCTGATATGCGGACAGACACGTCCTGAAAACCCAGCAAGGGTCACTGATTAAATCATAGAACAACCTAAAAATAAGCAGATGACAGATTTGTGTTAGAACTATAGTTTCACACTTGAATTCAATTGTGTTCAGTGGTTTTACAAATTTAGTTCCCTTCAAATTCACAGGGGTGTCAAAGGGTTGCTTGTTTATTTATTGCATAATCCACCAATAATATTAGGTCCAATACGGTCGTGACTTTCAAAGCTAAATGTGTAAATTTGAAATTCTGCTACAATGATCTATTAATGATCTTAAGAACCTTCCCTCGACAGGGAACAGGGGACACCGTGTACGACTGGGCCCTGCAGGCTTTTGTAGCTGTGGAGAAGCTGTTTAAAGATAAGCCCAGAGTTCAACAGAAGGTCAGTTTGTCTCCACTTTTCCAAACTTTCTCCTATGTGCAGATGGTATTGTGTCATGTTGTTGTGTGTTTTAATAGGCCGGTCTAGCCGAAAAGAATCCTGGTGGAGAAACCAAAGCTTAAGGTACAAAAAAGCACAAGAACTTGACAACCTTATCCACACATAAAGATTTGAACAGACCCATTAGTGATTGGAAAAACTTTTTTATATTCTGGCTCTAAGCAATATTTATATGATATATTGCAATACAGATAAATTACAATATGTGATTTATTGTGAATTTATTTTTTATGATAATAGACGTCTTTTTAATCCTGTTGGTTAAACTGCCAACACTGCCTGTAAGCTGCCTGTGTGTTCCTAATTCCCATAGTTAATAATGTTATGTTAAAATTCAGTTTTATATTTTTCAGAGAGAGACCTATTCAGTTTTTATTAATTCACATACAAACATTCAGTTAAACCTTGAATGTTGTCAGTTCTGTAACAAGTTTTATATGCAACAAAAATGTCATTGAATTTTTTTTTGTTTTAAAAGAACGAACCTGTTATTTTAATTTAACTGTTGTTATTTAAAATATTGTGATACTATCGCTTTGTGAACCCAGTATTGTGTATTTTATCAAATTGTGAGCTGAGTGTATCATTACCCTCCTTAAAAAGTTTTAAAAAGTATACAGTATTTGTTTCATCACATAAAATCTCACAAACTTGTGTTTGAAAAGTGGTTTGCTTGAGCAGTGTGATATAGTGCTGTCTTTCTTTAAAATCTTTACAATTGCTTTGGTATTTTTGATACATGCAACCCAGTCTCATTCATAAATTGACACTTTCGTTAGACTTTGTTTGAGAGAGATACACTGTCGTCTTCTTGTTTGCAGGTTCTCACCTCTTCCGGATGATTCTGTGACAGCGTGAGATGGCTTGTTTGTTGTTGCATCGCAAATATAGGATCTCCCCTCCTTGATCTTCATGCCCTGCTTTTGCACAACCCGCTTCCTCTTTCATCTGTCAGTCATCAGAGAAGAGTTAGTGGTCTGAATGTTTTAGACTTGAAAACAAGCTACTGCGATTGTATTATAAAACCACTTGTGCACCAAAATAAGTGTGATCTTGTGGTTTGATTTCTGAATGTTAAGAAATGTAAAGGTGCTGAAGGTCAGAAATTAATGTTGAGTTTATCAGGTTGGCGTGTTTAGTCTGATCGTTCGGAACTTCCTGTTCCTTTGCATAAAAACTGCAACTGTGGCAGTTTGAGAACCTCTGAGCTACTTTCAAATTTAGAGGTCGCCTGTTTGGGGCAAAGTACGTGATGCAGACATTTCAAATGTGTGCCTAAGGGAGAACGTTTCGCTTACTAAATATAAGAGAGCTTAAAATCAACATGCAATCAAAATTGACCTTTGGTTAAACTACTAGACACTTTGAAACACTCTCATTAAAATGTCATTTTGATTTTGACTCAAACGTTAATTTTGGTTTATCCAAGCCCTCTTATTTTAAAACCCTAAACTGGGTCCAGACACATGAGAGTTACTTTATGTTCTTTACTGGTACCAATCAGCGATTCATTTTCTCAGTCTCCAAGTATAATCTTTATTGACCAATACATTGCAGATGTAATCTCAGTCATTATTCATGGGCATTATAAATTAAACCATTCAAAAGCATAGAAGAAATCTAAAGAAATGCCCATTTATTGAACATTGTCTGCCACATTTCTACTTGGAAGACATCTTGAGTAGGTTGATCTTGTCGATCTCGTACAAACGCCATCCCTCCTCGCGTGAGAGGTCGGAGGCGCCACGTCGCTTGTAGAACTCGATGGATGATGTGTTCCACTCGGCCACAATGAAGTGCATCCCGCTACATCGAGTTTTAACTGCTGTCTGTGGGATGAGAAACAGAAAAAAACATTGATATTCAACTAATTCTGTTATTTTTCACTCTGGGCAAATGAGAGCCTTGTTTAGATGGTTTTGGAGATATAATGTCTGAAAGTACAACAACCAAAAACTAATAGCAGTGCAAGAAATCATTTTATTATGGTTAACTACACTATAAATGTGCAGTTTTCAACATTTATAACGATGGACCTTCAAAGATGTCGTCTATTTGTTATAAAGACTTATTTGAAATTAACACTATGATGTAAAAATGCATAACAAAAACTAGCATGTCCTTCCATTATCTATTGGAAATCTATGGGATTATAGGTTATTAAATGATCTTTTTACACTACCGCAGTGAGACATTCCCTCAAATCTACTGTGTTGTGCTGACAGTGCACACACAAACCATTTAGATTTGTTAGTTATTCCTTCTTACAGTATACTGTGGGTGTGTTAAGTGCTTTTGTAAACACAAAAACGTTTCAGTAAATGATAGAAGTTTCATTTGTCAAAATTTTGTTCATTACGTTTAATTATTTACCTTTTAATTATTCTACAAAAATGGTGCGTATTAATGGCCAGTTTCACTTTGGGCTTTCATATCACATTTGTGGCATTCTTGCATAGTTAATTCTGACACTATACATTTGGCTTATGTTTATTGTTTACGCTTTGTTTAATTTAAGCTTGTCCCAATGTGCAGTATTATGTATACCTCACTCAGAGTCCTTAATATTTCAGAGCCAATCCCATAACCTGTAAATGCACAAAGGATATATAAATTTTATGTCAAAGAAACCTCATGTGTAGTTTTAAATCTATAGAAAAATGACAAAACAGTGTCTTCAGCTTCATACCTCTGAATTCCTTCATAACATAGAAGTCTTCCAGATACAGCAGCTTCCCGATCCAGGGGTCATAGGTGAAGTAGTACATGGCAAACCCAATCACTGTATAACCTAAACAAAAAACACACACACACATTCGTTAGGATGTGTACTGTGCTAATGTATATGTTTTGAGTGTACAATATGATTTTAAAAGTTACAACACTATGGTTTAAACAGCTTAGGGTCATAAGCGAAACAAAAAGTTAGGTTCGGAATAATTAGCCTCGTGATAATGCGGTTCCCGATAATGGGAAGAATGACGTCACCAAATGGACGGCGTAAACGTCGACGTATCTTCAAAGGTAAGTTTGTTCTTTTCAAGATGGCAGCCTATTGTTAATATCAAATATGTGATAAACAGTGATATGTTGGACTTGCCCTCTATAGACTGGCTTTCTTTCGGTACTTCTGCGACGACGCAGTGATAAAACGGATGATCTCCGAACCCGTCCTCCAGTAACTCTAAAAAATATATATACAAATTATATAAAATATACGGAAAACTGTCATTCGGTTAATGTGAACGGTTTTAATGTTTAAAGTCCGAATACTGGTTCACACGTCACGTACCCTTCTCGGTTAGAACAACCTGTTCCTCCATTTCCTCAAACTTCGCAAGTTCCTGAAATCAAACAGGGTAACGTTACAAATGTTTACCGTTGAATGTCTGAGAACTAAATTAAGCACAACATTACTTAAGATTGTTTAATAAAAATATATTTGAATGTATAGACGACAAATTACGTTACCTTTATGAGTCGCAGTATATCAGACACGTCTTTGGGCTCGGCTTTCCGTAATATAAACATTTTCTTCTTTTACTCTTCTTCCCTTTTCTTACTAATCCTCGGTATGTGAAAAGTAGTAAGATTTGTTTCTTCATTCGCTTCCAAGGGGGTTGCCCTCAGCAGAAAGTACGGGTGTCAGTCAGCTATTACATGTAAACTGAAGTCGCTAGAAGACTCTGTCAGCTAAGCTTGTTGCTAGCACATCTATATGGAGAGACGCCGTGACATCACCGACCGGATGTAGTGACGTTAGTTTAATTTGTAGTTGACTCACGTCGCAGGCGCAGCGAGATGGCTAGTATAAACCAGACCAGAAAAGAGCTGCATACTTGCCAAAAAATGGTCCCAGAAAGTCTGAGACACTGTTTCTTTAGCATTTTTGTTATTTAGTATATTAAAACCTACTAATATTGTTGCACACACAACTGGTAGGCCTACCACACATGGTTATTTAGGCAATACAATTCATCACTAACAACGAAAGCAATGGCAACCTTGGCAAGTATTTTGAAGTAATACCTTGTACATGGATACGATTCATTATCCATTGTTTAATAAATCACATATTTTAAATGTGGTCTTAGACATTTGGATCCCATTGTGTACAGTATGACTTTTTCATATTACTGTATCAAATGTTTGGTAAGAGAACTTAAAAACCTAACAACGTATAGGCCTTATTGTGATCATATATACAGTAGGCCTGTGTCCTTTTAGTTCTAATGTTTTCAGGCTATCCAAATAAAGATTTATGATGGATCTCATTTTGTACTGTATACTTAGGCCTACATGGCAATTTTTACTTAAAATTAAAACCTACACCATTAAAAAGCCAAACTTACATTTTGTGTTTAAACATCATTTGCAGGACCACAGAAGACTTCAAAAGGTTCTGCCACAGAAATAGAAAAAAGCACAAACTAAAAAGCAGTAACCCAAGTGTACATAAAAGTTAAAAACAGGATATACTGAAATATTACGATGAATAATAGTCATTTGCATCGAACAAAATCGATGGATCATGGTCTTTAAATTTAGTACTGCTGCTAGTGTACTTAATAGAGCTGTGTAGTATTTTTGTCGATACAGAGATCAATGATACTTTATTCATCCCTCGTGAACAATATACTGCAAAAGCAACTTTTCAAAAGAGAAAAGTGCATAAAACAAAATATGCTTAAAAAAATCCTGGAGGACATATCGGGATATGTGTCACCAGCACGATTAATGATCGATTGAAAAAAAATATATATTTACAAATTTAATGTTTATTTAGATATGAATCATGATAAAAATTAAATCACAGAAAGCTTATCATTTATAAAGCATTGGAAATACTTTAGATACATTTGTTAGTTTTATCCTTTCTGCAAAGAGATCCTCTACATCACTAACTATCTATTTATTAGATATGTTTTTTTTTTTTACTTTTTAATGATTTATGGCACAAGCATCTCTATCTGGCCTGTTGTTATGAATGGGATAGATTCAGCACTGACTCATTCATATCCGCTGGAATTCTTTACCGGGAGACAAATAGGAGGAAGTTTCCTGTGACGACACTGATTCTGAATGATTACCAGAACCTTCATCCCCACCACAGCATGTTTTCACGTAAAAATTCTCATGTTGTTTAAAACCTGTAAGTTCTTCTGGGTAAGACAAATGAATATATCTTGAGTAATGTTTCCTGGTTCTGTATCTATGGCACTCAATGTTTTTCATATCCATATTTATGTTCTGCAGAAGAAAACCTTTCAGGTTTGATATGACATGAGGGTAAGTGAATAAATTCCTTTAGGGGTGAATATCGTATAATAATCGGAAAATTATACATTGTGAAGATTGTCATTTACAGTTAAAAATGTTACGAGCTGCTGTGAAGAATGTCTCCATATGAATACGTCCGTAAGACAGGAAGACAGTGTTATTTTAACAGTTATGTTTCCTTTAGATCAGACAAAGGCTTCACAGCATGACGGAAATAGTCTTTCTGTTGGGTGTGGAGTGTAGGATTTTTTTTACACAGTGGCTTAAAACTGCAAAACATCTTTTCCTGTTCCGGTCACTATCACCCAGTTTAGTTCACTCAACGTTTACAGACATCAGCAGTTTAGTTTAGTTTTGGCTTTGACAGAAAGTCAACAGGATGAAATCTCATATTTGTGTGTCTGGAGCAAGTGCAATCATAACAGACAACCAAGCCACCACACATGGTGAAGACACACACACATTTTCTTTAAACATTTTCCTTTATTAACTATTTGAAAACATTACTTAAACAGAAATATAAAATGAAATATGCATGACAACATCATTACACTGCATTGTAGTCAAAAACTAAAAATCTGCTAAAGCATTTGATGCATGAATTATTAAATCACTGAATTCTGAAATGTTTTGCTGAACTTGAAAATCAAGAGGTTCTCCAGTGCATCACTTCTTTGACATTAACACACAATGACTTATAATAAAGTTAAAGATCATATGGCATTCTGATTTTGTGTAAAAAAAAAGTTTAGATGTATAGTTCTGAATGGTCAAAAATCTATTCACTTTAGTGGACGCCATAAACAAGGGGCTGATCAGGGATTAAATACTATGAATTTCGCCAGCAGTCTCAGGCACATAAGCTTCTTCTAGAAACCGCATCCTCCTGACCTCACGTTCACTCTTCATCTGTCATCTTCATCAGGTTTTGTTTGTCAATCTTGAAGAGCCTCCATCCTTCTTCCAGGGAGAGGTCTGAAGCTCCACGCCGCTTGTAGAACTCAATAGAGGGTTTGTTCCACTCCGCCACGATGAAGTGCATACTACTGCAGCGCGTCCTTACAGCCGTCTAGAGTACAGCAAATGATCAGAGTACAGAGATTTAGCACAAGATATACTGCCATGAGGGAGATTAAAAAGCCATATAATGTTAGATCGCTAACTTGCGGTTATTTATAACTCATAATAAACACCTTGAGCTTTGCCAACTACTTTACGTCCGAAAAACATCAGAAGCATTGCTTCCTAGTGTACTATGGAAACTTTAATGTCATGAAAGGGAAAATAGATGATTGATAAAAACTTACATTACTCAGTTTCTTCAGGATTTCGGAACCAATTCCGAAACCTAGCGAGGGAAGAGATCAAATTTGTTTTTTTAAAAGGACGATATCAAAACCATGCAGAAAAACACAACAGTCATACCTCTGTATTCCTTCATGACATAGAAGTCTTCCAGATAGAGCAATTTGCCAATCCAGGGGTCATAGGTGAAATAATACATGGCAAAGCCAATGATCAGATGACCTGGAAAACAGAAGCCAAACGATGACTAATCAGTGCTATAAACAGTATCTTGGAAAATCACAAAGAAGGCAACGTTTGGACAGATACCATTGGTTTGTTTGAAATTTGCATTGGATTAATTTCAGGAAGTATTTATGTGGGATTATGGGCATCACAACGCTTCCGTACACCTCAGTCACAGCATTCCAGATTTCAATTACTCGGTCATTCACTTGAATTTGCACATTCATTCCAGTAGGGATGGGAATTAAATCGTTTTTAAAACAAAGTAGAACTAACTATTATTATCATGGAAAAGGTAAATTACAGTTGTTTTCTTAACACTGCACATTTTTCGTTCTCCAAAATTGATAAAAGATTTGTTAATCTTTAAGGAACTAAAATTTCCTGCAATTCCCATCCCTAGATGTAAGTATGGTAACAAATCCATAAGAACCATTATAAGTGGGAAGTTGTTAGTTTTGGGCATATTTTGGTTTGATGTGAGGTTGGTGACATTACAGGTGCTGTGGGCCTTACCTCTGGTATATTGTTTTTGTTACACTATTGTAACCCATCTTTCAGTTACCTCCCCGCCCACCCGTGTACACGCCAAAGGCGATGTACACGGCGAAGCAAGAGACTGTAGCCTGAAGACAATAGATTACAGAAGGGGGATTGGACAAGAGTTCTTGGCAAATGTAAAACAACTGAAACTCTGTGTTGAATTTTCAGGTTTACAAAAGCAAAAAACTAATATGCAATTAATATCCAAATATGAAAATTCAACATTGTTTTCTTATGTTACCCTTATGTCGTTCCAAACCTGTGTGCTGCTTTTTCCCATGGAACAGGAAAAGCGAAATATTTAAAGGTGTCATGAATTAAGACGTGAATTTTAACCTGAGCTTTTGCTATATAAGAGTTTATCGTATTCAAGCGAACATCCTGTAAGTGTCAGAACTGAAAACGCCGTCGTTGTTGAAATTGCAACTTTTAATGACACCAGGCCCAGTGAAGGCCAGGTCCTGGAATGCACCTATCTATGATGATAGGTTGAACACCGCCTCCACAGAAGAATATCAACGACTACTTCTCTAGCCCCGCCCACTGGTTCGCCATGACAGTACTGAAGTAACACAAATTGCATGGAACCAGATAGAGCGAGCAAGGCTCTCCTGTTTTTGCCAAGTGGTTGATATCCTTAGGACAACATCATGTTAACCCTGGGACAACATTTAAACTAACCAATCAGATTTCAGAAATAAGTTTACAGTTTATTTTAAATTTAATCTTCCAACCAGGATTAGGTGCTTCTAGACCATTGTTTTTCACTTATCATTTCCCTCTGATTGTAGGGGTAAGTTAAGGTTAGGGTAGGGGTTTGGTGTGGGTTTAGGTTTTATTTATAAAAATGTTGTCCTTAGGACATCAACCACTTCGCAAAATCAGGTCGAGCGAGTGAACAAACAATAAACATGCCGTTAAAGATCGCAATATTGTGCAGTGCCTGGTTGTGGAAGAACAGTCGCTGCATAACTTTCCTTCGGATTCCGACATTAGTAATGCGTGGTTGAAGTTCATTTTTAAAGATGTTCCAGCTCACATGGGTAAAACATTGAGTGTTTGTTCGCTTATTTTCACCGCGGAATCCTTTGTGAACAAGGCCCAGGTCAACGCTGGATTTGCGGAAAGACTAAAATTACAAAGCATCAATATTGGATCCGACAGGAATGGCGCAGCAAAAAAAATATATATAATGATAATGTGATAATGTGTCCTGATAATGTGTAACCTAACGTTACGTGTCTAACCAAATTCACAGAAGACTCCAACTAAGTTTACTATCCAATCATAGCAGGGGGCGTTTACTTCCAAGTCTTTAAAGCGGCACGCCCATTAAAACCGAGCGTTTGACTCAAAACCCGGGTAGAAAATAGCCTATTACTTATTGATTTTGATGTTTTTTGATGTAACAACCACGCGAACTTCATCAGTAGGCCAAATGCAAAAGTATAATACAATAAAAAAGGCAGTTCATGACACCTTTAAAAGGTAATTGTGCAAGTTCTCAAAATGTATTTCTGTTTTAATTCGGTTTCTTGTTCGCTACAAGTCAGTCAAATTTAGATCTACATTAACATTTTGAAGTGATGTTGTGATGGAAAAATTTAAACAGAATGTTGATTAAAGGTGATGAGTGTCATTTCTCTTCTAGCAGCTCCATCAACATATTTGCAGTAATACCCAGTTTGCAGTTTAATGTCAAGAAAATTACAAACGTCACCTTTAACGTATAGTATGCGTAACATGGACACTGTTTTGCATCAGCATGCATAGAAATATGTTTGGTGACTCAAGTGTCTGTATGAATTTATGCACTTCTGTCTCTACCTCACTTGAAAAACGGAAGAGTTTGTGTATTGAGACTCAACAAAAGTGACAAGGCTGGTGTCTTACCATCAGCACTCTGATGCTCTTGGGGCACATGGGCCACTATACAGTGATAAAACGGGTGATCTCCGAAGCCGTCCTCTAGGAGGTCTACAAAACCAAGCGTGCGATTAGAAAGCACTTCCCACATATACACATAATAAAGCAGGAGAATACAGCACGTATTGACATACCATTTGCATAAAAATAAATGGCCAAAACTGATGGTTCATGCTTTTAGTCTTTAGGATTGTGAATGCTATGAATGGAATTGCATTAAACATGCTTTACCTTCTTCAGTTAGAATAACTTGATTCTCCATTTCTTCATATTTTGCCAGTTCCTAATGTAACAATTTTAAAGAGGTTAGAAATTCTGATCAGATCAGTAACATTCGTTGACAAACAAATCTTTAATGTAGTGCGTATAGTTTTACCTTTATGAGTCGCAGTATATCAGACACGTCTTTGGGCTCGGCTTTCCGTAATATAAACTTGGCCATTTTCTTCTTTTACTCTTCTTCCCTTTTCTTACTTGTCCTCGGTATGTGAAGAGTAGTAAGATTTGTTTCTTCATCCGCGTCTCAGAGGGTCACCCTAAGCTACAGGTGTGAGATTGGATCTCTCCTGCTAGAAAAGGCATCCAGGGTTTGGTGTGATGAAGACAGCTGTGCTCAAAGCCCGGAGCTCACAGCCTTTTATTGATGCTCTGAAGGGGCAGAAACACACAGGCCACTCCCGCTGCAATTCTGTTTGTGTCCGTTATACATCAGGCTCTTCCTGAATCTACTGATAAAACCTCCTGATCAGCCCCCACCCATCGCCACCGAAAGCAATACAGGTTAATGTTTAACCTTATGGAAAAACCTGTTTAAAAAGATTTTCAAATGTGACCCTGGATCACAAAACCAGTCTCAAGTAGCACAGGAACATTTTTAGTAAAAGCCAAAAATACATTGTATGGGTCAGAATCTTCGATTTTTCGTTTATGCCAAATATCATTAGGATATTGAGTTGATAAAAATCTATCAAAACAACCAGATCAAAAATAAGGAATTTAGGAGAAAACTAGGTAACTAGATGTCACCGTCTTGTTTTAATTAGAGCTGCAATCCGTAACTTTGTACCCTTTATCATCATCTAAGCTCAATGTATAAGTAATTATTATAAGCTTACATTTGTGATTTGGACTATTTTTATTTACGTTATGTGATAACTGATTTTTAACCAAAAATATAAAGATTGCAGTTTTTAGAGTAGTTTCATAAAGGCTACAAATTTTCTATTCAACATTACAGAGATACTGTGAGCATGTGAGCTACAATTTAGTTATTTAAATTCACAAAAAAAAGAAATGCCCTCAACCCTGAGAGGTGCAGTGCTGTCTTACAGCAGTATCAGTTAGCACGTCAGTATTTCTGAAATGACTTTGCATTAAATTGCTATTTAATCTAGCTCCACAGGACTGACCCTGTATTTTGCACTCTCATGGAGACACACCCCAAATCTTTGGCAAAAACTGAAATGAAAAAAAAACAAGACTATGCAATGCTAAAGATCCTTTTTGTGGGTGCAGTGAAGGCTGCTTGTGTTTACACGGAAACCTTTGCGTGTATGACATCAGGACTGAGCTGTGGTTAAAAAAAGCCTGCATTGTGTATGTTTTTCATTGACATACTGTACGTCATGTGGTGGCACAACCATGCTTTGATTTACATAGAAACTACCGTCACAAGAAACAAATAGATTTCATTTCAGGTACGTACGTTTAAATATATTCTACAAAGCTTCAGTGTTGGAAGATATTAAAACGCATGTCCTGCATCATGTTCTTCATGTGCTGAATTCACATTTTTGTTGACACGTGACTACAGCAGTATATTTGTGGAAACATTTTCCAGTGTTTTTGCACCTAACCTTTGACCCGAACACGTGACTGACCTTTGGTGCATGAACCAAAACACAGACAACTTAAGTCAAACTGGGTTTTTAGGTTGTGCAGTCAAAATGTTTCATAACCTTTATTATAAAGTAAACTATTATAGAGTACTCTATATCATTTGATGCAATAATGTAATAAAAGATCAATGGCTAACTACTGGGATTTGAATTTGTCAAAGTTAATTTTCATCTGTTCAGGACTGCCGGTAAATCGCACCTTTGGATACGAGACACTAAGGTACTTGAAATGCTTTAAGACATTGGATCAGGTTTATTTCTCTATTAGTTCATGAGAACATATTCCATGAATTATCAATATTTTGCGATTACTGAATAAGGAAAGGTAAATAAAAGGAAAAATAAAGACACTAAGGAAAAAACATTACGAGAAAACAATTGAAATGTGTAGGAATGCATATGAGTATTATCGCTAACGTGCTACCTAAAATTATATTCTACATTTGTGTAGTTCATATGAAAAATGCCACCTGTCGAAATCACAATAATGTGACAATTAACAACTTATCTGATGAGTTAGGTTTGTACTTTGGCCTTGATGTCTGGAACAGGTCAAGTATCAGAGTGTTACATAAACTAAAATAATGAGGTGTATAAACCTGCAATGACAACATCAGCTGCAAAGCTTCATCAAGCTTCTCATTCTAAAGTGAACAATCACCCAAAAATGAAAATTCTGTCATCATTTACTCACACTCTTGCCATTTCAAATCTGTATTACTTTCTATCTTTCGCATAACACAAGAGAAGATATTTTGAAGAATTTTGTTAACTGGCCCCAATTTACTTGGATTGGTTTTGTGTCCATATAAATGAATGGGGTCCAGTGCTGTACAGTTATGAATTATTTATGAATTATTTTCATTAAAAGGTGTTCTTTTGCGTTCTGCGGAAGAAAGAAAGTCATACAGGTTTGAAATGACAAGAGGGTGGGTAAATGACAGAATTTTCATTTTTGGGTAAACTATCATTTAAATTAGTTTCTAATAAAGATCTGACAAGTTTCAAAGAACCGCTGCCAGATCGCCATCTAGTGTCACACAAAACCCAATATGTACTGCAGGAACAGAACCTGTTTATCAAAACTCTTCTTTTATTGAGTGTTCAGCAACAGTAACCACACAAAAACAAAAGTCTCACGTGAAACATTAACCTCAGTTGAGCTTATCAAAATACTTCAGTTTGCCTGCGGGGTCTGGAATAATCTGTGAGGAAAAAAGAGCAGATAAAGAGATCTTGTAACTGATCATGTACCTGTGTAAAATACTATCAAACACTGACAACCACAAATCAATACTACACACTTTTCTCTTCTGAAGAATGATTTTAACACTCCATTTAAATGTATTGCTTTATTACATTAATTCGGTATTTGTGTACTATGTGATACAGTCACACACAATGATAAATATCATTTTGACAAAATACTGTCGGATCTTAGACCACTAATAAACCTATTCATGTATATTATTTATAAACATAGTAATTCACTTTTTTTTTGGAATCGCAGACATCCAAATCCACATCCACATCCACACACACAGACAAGAACTTACTGTATCACTGCCAGGCTTCCATCCAGCTGGACACACTAATCCCAAAAACACATGAGAGTCAGTGAAGCAAACCAGTAACATCAACAAAAGTCAATTAAGTGAATTCCGATCTGCCTTTGTCTCAGATAATACCTTCTCCATGTTTGTCCGTGTACTGGAAAGCCTGCACCAGTCTGAGCGTTTCATCGACAGAGCGGCCCACAGGCAGATCATTCATTGTGATTTGTCGGAGAACTCCTTTATCATCAATAATGAAGAGACCTCTGAAACGCAGGAGAAAAAAATGGAATGTTATTTTACAGGCATGTCATGACCATCGGCCCATGCAAAACCTTCCAGCGTGTTGCATTAGACAAAACTTTTTTGGATCCAGTACCTGAGTGTGTGTCCTTGGTCCTCAAGAAAGACGCCATAGTCCTTGGATATCTGGTGTGTGAGGTCAGAAAGTAGAGGGATTTTCATTTTTCCAAGACCTCCTTGTTTTCTGGGTGTGTTGATCCTGAAATAACACAAACACAACAGTGAATCCATTTGGAGTGGTCACTTAAGTGCATGACAACACAGAACCTGTAATATACTGCCAGTTCAAACAATGCAAAACTGTAATTCCATTCCGGGTGTTGTCTCACCAGGCCAGGTGGGTAAACTGGGAATCCACAGAGCAGGCAACCACCTCAGCGTTAATGGCCTGGAACTCATGCAAGCGGTCGCTGAAGGCGATGATCTCAGTTGGACACACAAACGTGCTGTAAAGTAACACAATCCAGTGAGGATCACAATAACTAGTTCAATGCCTATTTACTTTAACATAAAATAGCGTTTGTGCCCTATTTTACAATCGAAATGTAACATTTCTGATCTAAATGTCAACAAGTGGGCACTCCACACCAGAAAGGACCAAGACCTGAATGGAAGTTAATTTGCTTAAAGGTCATTATGCACAAAAAAATTGCATTAAAAAGCAAATAGGGTAATTTCTTTATATTTAAAATGAATAACACAAGACATCAATGTGGTCAACTTACAAGTCCAGAGGATAGAAGAAGAATACCATGTATTTTCCTTTGTAATCTGACAATTTCAGCTCCTTAAACTCTCCATTTATGACAGCCGTTCCCTCCCAGTTTGGTGCTGGTTTTGAGACTGAAAAAGAATCATAACATATTTACTCCATATTAAACTTATATTGCATAAGTTATCTGCATAGAATTGAAAGGTTCGTGTATCTTTAAGAGATCATCACAATGCATGCTTAAGAAAGCTCGTGAATCCAGGCTTTATTTACAATGACGTGTCCTTCCTTAGAAGGTGTGCATTTCTTAATAACACACAAAGCATGACCACAATGGAAGTTTGAGTTTGAAACTCGGCAAATACCCATATTAACAACTAGGACATTAAATAAATAATAGCTTCCTAACACATCAGACAAAGTTTGAGCCAAAACACAATACTACGCAAAATAGATGCAACCTTCAATCCAATAGCATTGTAGCACAGATATGTTATCTCGCAAAAATCAGTCGTTGCATCGCATTCAAACAGGCTTTCACTTCAGATCGTTTTGTTTTTATTCTTCTATTATTACTTAAGGACGAATGCTAACAGACTTGCGCTTGGGGATTCAGGCAGCTGTTGGATGTTTTTTGCAAAATACTATGCAACAATTACCCACATTGGTAAAACAATCGCACAATTATGTTTGAAAGACATGCATGTGACTTTAAACAGCATAAATGAGTAAAGTGACACACTTTTGGCTTTGCTCAGGTGTAGTGAATGATCAGAGACGGGCACGCGGAAAGCCTCTCCGGGATAAACGTGTCCACCGGCGTAATTATAACACTCCTGTTCCTTCTTCCCGTTCACACCATCACAGGCAACAGACCCGAAGAGGAAAAACAGGGCGATACAGATCCACTCACAGCGACTGACATCCATTATTGAGCCTTGTAGGAAGCACGTCTCTCTCCCTCTCTCTCCCTCTCTCTCATTGATTATTACGCGTCCTGTCGTCGATCTATATACTGAACTGATCTGCTACAACTGTCCCGAGGGCCTTGTTATGTTCCTGTATATGTTATAGAGATCTGTTTTTATCTTTTTATGTATTCATTGTTTCATTCATTTTAATTCACAAATATAAATCCATTAGTTGTCAGTGTTAGTGTTGGCGTAGTTCATCATTTTAAAAGGACGCTTTTTGCCAGCACATTTGTTATTGTTTCGTCTCAACTCCAAGTGAGCTTTATCGTCAAGATCGTTGTATGTGGCCAACTACAGTTTAAATTACATTATTATAATCTGTATTCGCTATTTTACTAGTTTAAATAATCTGGATAATATTCAGTTTTTAACTATCATAGTAAAATAATATTATAAACTATTTGCATTTGCTAGTATTACGGTCATCCGGACACACTGTGGCGCTGTCGTTCCGCATGTGACTATTACTTCCGCTCTGCCTTGCCTTGTTCCGTATATGGCTGTTCTTTCCGCTCTGCCGCTGATCTGTTGTTCGGGATGGTCGCTATTTGGCGGGAGCTCACCGGATTAAAACCTCTTTAAACCTAGTAACTAGTTAGTATTTCACCACTAAATATATTATTTGTATGGTTTGTCGCTACATTAAGTCCTACTGACAGTTAAACAGTATTTGAATCCACGATTGTCTGAATCTTTCTTATTCCTGCGTTTAGTGGCTTTTTCTTACATAACGCGGTAGAGGCCGTTACGTGCTTTAAGCTGTTGAATGTTTTCAAACAATTTTAATATAATCTATATTTGTATTCAAATGTTGAGTGATTTTAACGGCAATAATCCAGTTTCCTTTTTGTTGGTTAATCGAAACAATATGAAGTTAGCGGAAGAGCTAAACACGCGTGTGGCTCGAGACAGCTGCACCTCATTGTAATGCACTGTGACGTTCCTTGAAGAGTTTGGTTCGAAAATGAGTTAACTCCGTTTTAAAAACAAATCAAAAACCATGTTTTTTTATTGTGTTAGTTAGCTGTATTTTTTTGAGTTATGGCTTCAATCACAACAAACCAACTTCAGTTTGATTGATATAAACTGAAATGCACTATTTAAAAAAACATGACTTTTGAAGTTATCTCATTTTAGAACCAAACTCTTCACTTGCTAGACACAAGAATGTTGACATTTTAAGTCTCTCATAATGTTTAAAACTTAATAAATAGACCAAGTCATGGTTTAAACCAGTTTTTTTTTGTGTGGTTTGGGGCTTGGGTATACATTTTAGTACCAAAATGAACATGAGGGATTCCCTCTAATAGTCTGTTCAATTCAAACTGTTTATGTTTAGGTTAATTTATATTTTTGAGTGCCAGAGTTTTACAAATGTCTCTCCGGAAAAATCTGATAGGTCTGCTTTGTGGACATTATCATAGAGGAATATCACGCAATGACTATCACTGTATGACAATTGTGTACTTATCACTAATGTTTACTTCTATCCTTTTGTGTTTTACAGCAGATTTTTTCCATACTAGACTTTATTTGAACACCATGGCTGACAGTGATGATGAGTACGACCGCCGGCGCAGAGACAAGTTCCGCCGGGAGAGGAGTGACTATGACCGGTCCAGAGAGAGAGAGGACAGGAGGAGAGATGACTGGAATGACCGGTGAGGACAAGAGCCTGAAGAAACATTTGAAAGAATAATCTCAGTTTTTCCCGTCATGCCCGTTAGGCCTGTGCTAATTTTGTGTTTCACAGAAGGAAGACAAAAAAACTGGAAAATAATATAAAGGCACAAAACTTATTAAAAGAAATGCAAAAATTTGTGTGCAAACAAAGATGACTGTGGCCGGATTCTACTGGCAGTAGACAAGAGTCTTGTATGTTTGCATGGTTTTATATGTTTGTTTTTTGGTTGTCGTTTACTGGCGGCCCTCGGCAAGAGAGTGGGACCGGGGCCGTGAGCGCCGCAGCCGTGGCGAGTACCGCGATTACGAGAGAGGTAGACGGGAGAGATTTTCCCCTCCGCGTCATGACATGAGCCCTCAGCAGAAACGAATGAGGAGAGACTGGTAAGATGTTATGTGTTTGGAAAGATTCCGGATGTAAAAACTGCGTGTCGAAACATAGCTTACTATCTTTATCTACCCACTTTTGTCTTTCAGGGATGACCATGGAGGTGACCCTTACCACGGTGGCTATGACCTGGGTTATGGAGGTGGGGGTGGACCCAGCTATGCCCCCCCTCAGCCGTGGGGTCATCCTGACATGCATCTAATGCAGCCCCATCATGGAATCCCTATACAGGCCAGGTGAGGGAGAGGAAGCTATTTTGATGAGTGAATTTCTTTGAATGAATCAGTTTGAAGCTCAGTGATTCATGCTTTTGTGTCATTATTTGACGTGCACAGAAATCTATCCTAAAAATCTCTCTGCTCTACATATATCTTGATGTTGATGTATTTGCTCTGTCAGATGTTGTAATGATATTCAAAACTTATTCAACCATCCTCTTGATTTCCTTCAGACTGGGAAACATCCATGATATGGATCTTGGTCCACTTCCTCCTGTGATGAAGACCTTTAAGGAGTTCCTGCTCTCTCTGGACGACTCGGTGGATGAGACGGAGTCGGTCAAACGCTACAATGAGTACAAGATTGATTTTAGGCGTCAGCAGATGCAGGATTTCTTCCTAGCCCATAAAGATGAAGAGTGGTAAGATTACACCTAATGTTCTTGCTGTAGAGTTTTGTGTTGCATGTATCCACAGGATTCTGCCCTTCAGATATTTTGCTAATGTTGATACCCATAGTGCCATTAGTTTAAGTAAGGATAGCCTAATTGAGGCAGGTATGCCCTAATGTTTTTCTGTATTGGAAATTCAAAGGGCATTATACCATCAAGATGTGTTAATTGTTTGTTAAAAATGTTCACGATTTCAATTAGTTAAATATTAGTGCATCTTTGTCATATAATAATTTGTTCTTGTTTGTGCCAGTCAGATTATTCTTTCATTGTCCTTTTACAGATAAACATAATAGATTAATGCTGTCAAGTGTGTTTTGGGACTATGAATGTTTCTTTTGTCAGTTTATCTCCACAGCAAACACTTGTTGCTTAATATTTGTTTTTACATTTCAGGGTTTCTTTTGTTTGCAAATTAACATTGTTCTTCCCTCCATCACTACAAGGTATTGGAAGATGAGAAAAGCTCTTGGACCCGACACGGGATTCGCTGTTAGTCAGTCAGGGTTTGCACTGCGCACAATGCAGATGCCATTAGAATTCAAGTACCAGGGCTCTTAGTCAGACAGCCGAGCACTCAGAATCCAATCCGGCCTCCGTAGTCACGGACAGGCGCTTTTTTTATTTCTTTAGTGTGTGATGCCTTTCTTCCCCATTTTTCTTTTTCATTTTTTTATATTTGGATCAATCAGAATTCCCCAAAACGCTGAAATCGTGTGTGTTCGTGCACACACCTTTGAGAAGACCGCTCTCAGTGTAAATGTGTTGTAATTCGGGGAGTTCATCAGGTAATTTAAGTGCACACAATGGAAATGTGTATTTCTTTTGTTTGTTGATTAAGTTTTTCTCATTTTTTGTTTTCGGCTTTGGTGGTGAGTGAAATAACTTGTTACTGTACTACACAACACACTTGAACACAGAAAGACTGACAGATGTGCACTTCAGCCGTCTTGTTAGTGTCATTCTTCATTACATAACTTAGTGAGCTGCTTGGGTGTCTACTGCCACACTGAACCCTATTTAGTTTGAACTACATAACCATCAAGCAAACCGTAAAAATGATGCCTATGTAGGTAGCTCACTAGGTTTTGTAACACAGTCACAATGTTATGTGGCAGAAAACTGCGTGGGATATTGAGGTTGTTGATTTATTTGTGCAGACTACATTAGATGATCAGTTATTGTTGATGGATACAGAATTCTTAAATGAAATGCAGGGGTTAGGATTAAAGCTTGCATGACCTGGAAATAGTTACTAACATTGTGTTTTCTTCCACATCCACCCTGTTTTTCCCTCTCTTTCTCTTCTCTGGCGTTCTCTCTATCAGGTTTCGTTCCAAGTACCACCCGGATGAAGCCAGCAGGCGTAAAGCAGAAGCACACGGCGCTCTGCAGAACAGGCTTAATGTCTACA
This sequence comes from Triplophysa siluroides, assembly GCA_006030095.1. NCBI lineage: Eukaryota > Metazoa > Chordata > Actinopteri > Cypriniformes > Nemacheilidae > Triplophysa > Triplophysa siluroides. Next base: position 4,320,851 of record VCII01000101.1, on the reverse strand, counting down.
TGTTTCTGATAGACAACGGCTGGTTTGATTCCATCTCTCTGGACATAGAACGCGCTCAACCAATCACCAAGATTTTAGATGCTGGTATGGACAATTGTATTCACATACCAGATTTAAATGAAATATCTGTGCTTCTAGTTAAAAACGTCTTGGCAATCTACTGGTTGATTGTTGGACAACTAATTGAACTTCTCCAACTTTTGCCTTATGTTTCTCAACATATTAATGGGGTTTATGTAATAAAAACAAAAACATTTTGTAAGTAAGGTTTGTTTCATTTTAGCCGTGATAAAGATGGAAGGAGGAGGTGAAAACGACCTGCGCATCCTTGATCAGCCAAATGAGGAAGAGGAGGAGAGAGAGAGGCTGTCGTCAGGTGGCGCGGGGTCTGAACCTCCCAGACGAGACGAGTCCAAACCCACAGACGTCGAACGCAAACCTTCTGTTGAAAAAGACAAGGAGGTGAGTTTATTACGTTACGGAGAAGACGGTTGTGTGATTTTACGATTTAAGATTTTAAGGCCCGGTTTCACAGACAAGGCTTAAGGCTAGTCCCAGACTAAAATGAATGTTTAACCTGTGTTAACTCAATATAACATGACCAGAAATATCTTAAAACAAATCAGTGCCATTGTTTTGTCTCAAGATGCACACCAGCAAAGTATTTTTTAAAGGCATTTTTATAAAAGCGACATAAATATCTTAATCTTAATTTTTTCTTATCTTAAAAAGGGTTTAGTTCCTTGTTTAAAGCGTCACTGAACCTCCCCTTTCAGAAACAACTTGGTTTCCATCTAAATAAATGTTGTTTATTGTTTCATGGCTCTTTAAGCTAAGCCGTGTCTGTGTAACCGGCCATAAGCGTTTTAAGTGATTTTAAGTGTTAACTTTTGTCCTGGTCTTTGTTTGTTTGCGTAGGGAGAGGGAAATGAGGTGGTCGAGAAAGACGCAGGTGCTTCTGCAGCAGGAAGTGAAGGAGAGGAGAAAGCTGAACCAGAACCAGCCGCTCAACCCATCCCAGAACCTAAGAAGGTGAGTGGGTTGTATGCTTTGTTTTTCTCTCTTCAAGTTTTACTTCCTTAATCCTCGAGCTCAGTCATAACTTGTGTATATGATGGCTCTGTTACACTGTCTCTCTCTTTTTTTTTTTAGACGGGTAAGAAGAGGAAGAGGAAGCACAGTGGAGACAGTGAAGATGAAGCCAGCGCATCAGAAAGCGAATCTGATTCAGACTCTGACTCAAACTCGCACTGCTCTGAGAAACCCCCAGAGAGAGAAGGAGAGGCCGATGAGGTAGAGGAGAAAGAGGAAGAAGAGGAGGAAGAGGGTGAAGGTTAGTATCGCTGTAGCACCTATTCTGAATGTGTTTCCTGGTAAACCGTAATGATGTTAATGCTCAGATCTCTTCCTCCTCTCGTGCAGCAGCTGACGTGAAGGAGCGGGTGGACGAGAAGCCGAAGGAAAGAGAGAAAGAAAAAGAGAAGAAGCCCAAAGATGATCAGCCTCTGAGACCTCGGCCTCTTCACAGGACGTGCTCCCTCTTCATGAGAAGCATCGCTCCAACTATATCTAAAGCAGAGATTGTTGCTGTGAGTGTGCGAATCAGACATGAGTGTGTTTTATTTCGTCATTGAGTGGTGATGATGAATCTGCTGTTTTTGTCGCAGCTCTGCCGACGCTATCCGGGATTTATGCGTGTGTGTTTGTCAGAACCGCAGCCAGAGCGCAGGTGAGAGACCAACAGCCATAAAGTTCCATAAAATGTGTGTTTCTTGGTTCTTTATAAATACAAAAATCTATGTAATAATGGCAAACATTATAAATATATTTTGTGTTTTCAGGTTTTTTAGACGTTGCTGGGTGACATTTGATAGAGGCGTAAACATCAAAGAGATCTGCTGGAACCTGCAGAACATTCGTGTGAGTTTCAGAAGACACCCTAAAGACACTCGGAGGCCATCCACACAGAGACGCGTTTAGCTGTGTATATATAAAGATTTTGTATCGTATCGGTGTTCATCCACACGGATCTGGCGTTTTGGGAGCATATTTTTTAGAAACTGGGTCCCAGATTGGATAAATCTAAAAAAGCCACACTTGAGTTTTCATGTGTATTTTCTTAATGATGAAGGTATCACGCCAGCACGCAAAGTTTATGCATGCTCCAAGTCCTTTTAACCGTTTTAGTGTATCTCTGTGGCTGAATTACAGCACCACACACTGATTTGGTGTGTAAACTACATCGTTTTGAGTCGGTTTAGAGGCTTCATGTGTACGCAAGTATTTCTTGAGACGAAAAAAAGGTTGGATAGGGAAAGCTCTGGTTTCGTTTCTTAACCTTATCCTCCTCTCATTCTCTTGTCTCCCTGTCCAGCTGCGGGACTGTGAGTTGGCTCCCGGTGTCAATCGGGACTTGGCACGCCGCGTACGTAACGTCAACGGGATCACACAGCACAAGCAGGTGCTCCGTAATGACATCAAACTGGCTGCCAAATTGATCCACGCGCTGGACGACAGAGAAAAGCTCTGGAATCCAAAATCTCGAGGAGAGACACCCACTCTGGAGGTATTGTCACTTATTCTAGTGTGATGTTGTGTTAAATATATCGACAGTGAGCTTATAAAGTTTAATTTTGTTTTTCTCTCTTCACTGATAGCTTCCTGCTCAAAATCCCATTTTGAAGAACATCACTGATTACCTCATTGAGGAAGTGAGCGCAGAAGAAGAGGAGCTTCTGGGGAATATGGGCGGAGTTGATTCGGAAGATGGAACTAAAGAGGGAAATTCCACGGAGATCACTGTGGAAAGAGATGACAAACTTGTCAAGGTCAGGGAGCAAAAGTGATAAGTGATTTTCATGTTTAGAGAAAAAAAAACCTAGTTCTTTGTGAAAAGTTCAAAAATGGTTCACCACAATGTTAACAATAAGAACTTGAAGAAAATCAGGTACATTTTTTACTAAATTTCTCATTATTCGATTAAAAAATGTTCTGTAATGCATAATGATATTTTAAATATTTCTACATTTATACAGATTTTTTGTACTTGGATGTAATATAAGTATTTGTTGTGTTGCCCATTGTATCTGAATGATGTCTTTAAAATCAGTTTATCTTGCTGTTCAGTAAAAAATGATAATAATGAGATTTAATTTGAATTTTTTTCCAGGTTCTGGATCGTCTGCTCTTCTACCTGCGTATTGTACACTCTATTGATTATTACAACTCCTGTGAGTACCCGAGCGAGGACGAGATGCCGAACCGCTGCGGCATCATCCACGTGCGTGGACCTATCCCTCCGAACCGCATATCCCACAGAGAGGGTGAGCCACGATCTCAACACTGACCAGTGGAGTTACATGGTTACTGTTACATGGTTACCTGCCATTGCTATAGATACAAGAGAAGTTCTCTTTGTTTGACTATCTTTTTATCTTGTAGTGGGGGACTGGCAGAAGACGTTTGAAGAGAAACTGGCATCTCTGTTCAGTGTGAAGGAAACCTTGTCTGAGGATGAAGCTGCAAAAATGGGCCGTAAGGACCCAGAACAGGAAGTGGAGAAGTTTGTGTTGGCCAACACGCAGGAGTTGGGCAAGGATAAGTGGCTTTGTCCACTCAGTGGAAAGAAATTCAAGGTGTGGGAGGCACATTGCTGTATAAACCACCTATTTTGACCATTTCTGACAGAATATTGATGCATCACTGTCATTTGCACAATGATACAATCTAAACTCAATGTTTTTTTTCAACTGCATCAGTTACAACTGCATTAACGAAATGATTCTCTCTCTCCAGGGCCCAGAGTTTGTGAGAAAGCACATTCTTAACAAACACGGGGATAAAATTGAGGAAGTGAAAAAAGAGGTTGTGTTTTTCAACAACTTTCTCATGGATGCAAAAAGACCCTCGATCCCAGAGATGAAGCCTCCACTCCCTCCTGGACCAGGCCAGGGTAAGACACCTGTCAATCACGTTGATGATTTATCCATGAAACTGCACACTAAAATGAGCTCTAAACAGTCACTGTGTGTCAACGTCTTTCTCTTCCTGATTTTAGGAGTGCTTTCACCTGGAGCTCTTCCATTCCCACCCCAGGGTCCTCAAGGCCTTATGGGTTTTGGCCAGCCCCGACCTCCAGTGATGGGTTATGGAGGTGCGTGTTTGCATTTGACCAAACTCTGTGTAGTATTTAGCATGGCCGGAAATCAGAGATTGCAGATCTCATTTAAGAAACTGTTCCTGTACAACGATGCTAGCAGTATTTTGCAATAACGTTTTTTTGGTTCCTAGTTTTTTCTCCAACAGCAAAATTGCATGGGAACCAGAGTTTTCTTTCATAGTATTCTCAAACTACTTCAATGTTTATTGTGTAGTAGCATGTCCAGTGTTTATAAACTAAATTTAAAAACGGATGTTACAGCTTTAGCAGACATGTTTTGTTTTTGAAAGCTACGTTAAGACATTTTCGGGTGTTTTACCATTAAACAGGTGGTCCACCTTACCCCCCTAACCAGTATGGAGGTGGTAGAGGTAACTATGACAACTTTCGTGGACAAGGCGGCTACCCTGGGAAACCTAGAAACAACCGGTGAGACAATTGTATTGCATTGGCATAAATAATGTTTTTAATCATGACTGTTAAGTATTAACTGACTTAAGTATTGTTAGTTATTTGAGAAAAGAAAAGTTGAATATATCTGCTAGTATGTGCCAATAAATCAGATCTTTGCTTTTCAGAATGATGCGTGGGGATCCTCGCAATATCATCGAGTATCGTGATCTAGACGCTCCAGATGATGTGGACTTCTTTTAGAGTTCCTTTTTATTCTCTGCATTTTAATCGTTTTTTATGATTATCTCAGCATTTCCTTGTTATGTTATGTGCATTCATTCCAGGAATTCGCTATCTCTGTCCTGTGTGTTGTGTAACTGCGTACACTGTTACAGAGTCACCTTGTTGTACTTTTTTTTGCTTCCAATAAAACGTTCATTTGGATGTCATTTGTGTAATGTTTTATTTGACAATTTAAATGTAACCATTTTAAAGACTCAGAAATGTTTTAGGTACATTGCAAATCGAGATGTTTTATCTAGTGTCTGCATCATTTAAGTTCACATGCACAGTGTCATATACAAAAGTATTGTTTTGTTGATCCGGTCATTTCACTTTACCGTTTCTATTTTCAGGTTTTTGTAATATAATTTTTTTTGTCTTATATATTTATGTTTAGTAGTAAAGGATGGGCTATTGAGAACATAAAGCCCTGTTAGTGTATTTTTAGTCTACTAAATAAGAATAATAGTCCTGTGGCAATCGAACCTCCTGAATCTCAGAATCAATACCAAGTTTGCACTTTTGTATCTTGAATATAAATTAGTATTAATGTTTTTTCATTTGTTCATGGTTCAGTGATTTTTCCTCCTTTGCCAACAACAACCTTAATGTTTAGTAATGATCGATCAGAATAAATAGTTTATCATCTAAAGTCTAGTATGTTCTCAGTTGCCATGCAACATGTATAACTCGTATGTGACTCTGGATCACAAAACCAGTCTTGGGTAGCACAAGAACATTTTTAGTAAAAGCCCAAAATACATTGTATTGGTCTAAATGTTAAAATTTTATTTTATGCCAAAAATCCATAGGTAAGTAAAGATCATGTTCCATGGAGATAATTTGTAAATTTCCTACCGTACATATATAAAGACTTAGCCTGCTACAGTGCCTCTGATTAGGCGATTTTCTCAATATTTAGAATTTTTTTGCACCCTCAGATTCCAGAGTTTAAAACTGTTGTATCTCCGCCAGATATATGGACTACAATTATTGTTTGCTCATTTACAACGTTGAGTGCATTCTCATTTTAAGCCTCATTAGATTCAAGTGTCTGCTAAATGAATATGTCACCAAACCACTTTGTAGTAAGAGTCACCCCACGGTTAAGATGATCTTTTGAAAGACCTTTTGTCTGCATGACTTAATGATTGCATATTATGATTATTTTGCTGTTTTGTTGAACCAAGCATATAGTAAATATTTTGTATCTGGCACATACACAATGATCTAATGTAACTGATTTGTCTTTTGTAAATATTGGAATCATTAAAGTTCATTGCTTACATGCACATTTCTTTGGAATGAGGAACTAAAAGTGCTGTGTTTGGATTTATACTGCAGAGAGAGTCCTCTTATATTTAAGGACTGAATGGCATGTACAGCTTGGCCATTTTGTTGTTTGGATCTTCACTTCGATCTGGGAACATTTGTTTGATTCTGTGATGCTGTTTAAGAAATTGGAAAGTTCAGAGGGATTCTTGGAAATGGACATGGATCGTGAACAGAAGTCAGGAGTTCGGAAAGGTACCAGTTCATATACTGAATATTGACTAGTTACAGTACAGTTTAAGGATCAGTTGAGGTGTTACTTTATCGTGTAGTTATTGATCAAATTGTTTACACTTCAGTTAAGGGGGTTCTCCAATTTATTTTGCTTTCATCCTGGAATGAGATTTCTATGATTATGTTATAGAAACACTTCTTTCCAAATGTCTTTTGTTTGTTGTGACACCTTCTGTCTTACTTCTTGTTCAATCTATTGACAAAAAAATGAATGTATTACTGTATACCAATGCTAGGAGCATGAAAAAAAAGGCCAATCACAATTGCCTGGTAATATGTGGAAATTGAAATAAAAAACATCAACAATCACTAGGTTAAGAACAAGGATTCACATGTATAAGGACAAATACATGTGCAAGCTTTTATATTGGCGTTAGAGATGTCGAGGCTAAAATACGACCTAGAAAGAGACTTCCTTTATGTATAAAAGAAGTCAACGCTGCCAAATTCCAGGAAATGGAGAAAACACTGCGCTTTTGAAATGATCAAATATCGTTTTGTCAAGCACTTTTAAATACTTCTTATTGTTTAGATTTTTTGCAAAACCCAGTGACAAACATAAAGGGTAACCAGTTATAATGATTTATGGCAACAACAAAAAAACTGAGGGTTTAAGACGGACATAATATGCATAAATATCTATAAAGTTGTAATGTTGATTTCTGCAGGTGGTCCATGTGGCAGGTGGATGGGTCTCCTTGTGCTTCTGGGAACGGTTGCCGTGGTGATTTCCATGGTGATGATATTTGTCATCTGTGAGTAGATAAATGTGAATGTTTAAAACGTTTTGCAGTGGATAATGAAATGAGCTTTTAAAACAACTGCAATGTAATTGCTTCAATTACTAGTTAATTGAGCTTCAATTGAGTTGAATATCACAAACCTCAAAGTTTTTTATCAAGAAAGATAATGTATGGACAGTCGAAGTTTCCTATTAAGTCCAGTTCGAACCTATAGATCACATTAACCGACTTAATCTTGTAACAACCAAGAAAGTGTGTTTCTGCTTGGTCAATTATTTGATGTAGTTAATTGAAAACATTTTTTTTTGTTAGGTGGAGACCTGGTGAAGAAGGTTATTGAGGTGCAGAATTCAGTGTCCAGTCTGAATTTATCTTTGAACAAATCCAGTGACCCAATGCCCAATGGTATCATTCTATCCCAGTTTTTACATAACACATCATTCCAAAGCAGCTTTGAAAGAAATAGACAATGTACCAAAAATAGGAAATAAAAAAAATACTATAATTTGTATTGTAAGGAGTTCCAGAAAAAAAGCTGTCCGAAAATGAGACTTTGATGAACAGTTTTAGCTCATCATGGAGTTCAGTCACATCCAAACAAGATGAAAACCTGCAAAGACTCGGTGAGAGTTTATTCTTTACTATATTTCTTCTTGTTAATCCTCAACTTTAATCCAAGACAGAAAATGTGATTTGATTGACAGAGCAGCACCAGGACACGTCTAACACTGAGATGAGGAACCTGCTGCTCAGTTTGAGTTCTTCAGTATCAGCGCTGACCTCCCAACTGAACGATGCAGGTCAAGTCAAAACCAACAGTCAACCCAAAATAAAAGTCAAAAAGTGGACTTTTACACAAGCATTAAAGATGTTTGGCAATCAATATTTTTTTGGAATAGCTGCATATTATTGTCTTTTTGTAACCTTTACCTTTTGCAAACGTTGTTTCTTCACAGTTAGCAAGCAGGAACAGAAGCTGACTGAAACAGAACGATTGTTGGACAGCTTGAAGAAATCAGTCACAAATCAACAAAACATACAATGTGACTTTGGTATAGAGCTAAATACATCTTGTGAAAACCAAGCATTTTATTTTTAAATAAATGAACAAGCTGTGTGAAATGAATTATTTACTATAATTTGTATCCACAAGGAGTTCCAGAAAAGAAGTTGACAAATATTGAGACGTTGGTGAACAGTTTTAGCTCATCCTTGAATTCAGTCACATCCAAACAAGATGCGAACCTCCAAATACTAGGTGAGAGTTTATTCTCATGCTTTATTTCTTCTTGTTAATTCTCAATCCTTAAACCAAACCTAAATGTGATTTGACTGACAGAGCAGCAGCAGCAGAGCGCTTCCCTCACTGAGATAAAGAATCTGCTGGTTAGTTTGAGTTCAGTATCAGCGCTCACCTCCAAACTGAACGATGCAGGTCGTAAGAACATTTCACTGTCATGTAGAAAAAACATTTATACCACAAAACAGCAGGATATACGTTTCTTTAAGTCACCTTTGTAACCTTCGTGTCTTCACAGTTAACAAGCTGGGACAAAAGCAGACTGAAACAGAATGTAAGAGAAAGAAACTAAACACATAAGTATCAGAGTTTCCAATGGAAATGTTTCATTTAATATGGAAATTAATAAGATAGAATATACATATATGTATATATATACACAAATCTATATTTTATATAAACATTAAATAAACAATGATGAATGGCATAGATTAATAATAAGTGTTTAATGATCATTTTAAGTATTTTTTTTGTGTCCCCTATTAAAGACACTCTGTCCAACTCACTGAGAGGAATTCAGAGTTCAGTGTCTAATCTGACTGCATCTGTCATGTCTCTTTCTTCTGAACAACAGACCACTGGTGAGTGAACACTTCTCTGCACTGAAGTTGTGTTCAAACATCTTCAATCTGCCAAACGCTCCTTCAGTGCTCTTTCTATAGTGTACTGTAAAGGCATACCTTACCCAGAGAGATAAAACTGACAATTCCGTCTTGTTTTCAGAAGTGAGAGTCATAAGCAGTCTGAATGAGCTGAAAGCCCAAATAACCAACCAAACAAAATCATCAGGTAGGTGTGGAACATGAGTGGAAACTGACCCAGAAATATTTCTTTAGTTAGTCAATGGTCAGGATTCTTTCCACATAATATTACAAGGTTATTATATCAAAAACTAAATCTATTTAAACTTGTCAGTTAATTGCAATCAAATAAAATATTAGCTTTAATATTACAACCCGAATTCCGGAAAAGTTGGGACGTTTTTTTTATTTGAATAAAATGAAAACTGAAGGAATTTCAAATCACATGAGCCAATATTTTATTCACAATAGAACATAGATAACATAGCAAATGTTTAAACTGAGAAATGTAACACTTTTATCCACTAAATTAGCTCATTTAAAATGTAATGCCTGCTACAGGTCTCAAAATAGTTGGGACGGGGCATGTTTACCATGGTGTAGCATCTCCTTTTCTTTTCAAAACAGTTTGAAGACGTCTGGGCATTGAGGCTATGAGTTGCTGGAGTTTTGGTGTTGGAATTTGGTCCCTTCCTTGCCTTAAATAGGTTTCCAGCTGCTGAAGAGTTTGCGGTCGTCTTTGATGTATTTTTCGTTTAATGATGCGCCAAATGTTCTCTATAGGTGAAAGATCTGGAGTGCAGGCAGGCCAATTCAGTACCCGGACTCTTCCACGACGAAGCCATGCTGTTGTAATAGCTGCAGTATGTGGTTTTGCATTGTCCTGCTGAAGTATACAAGGCCTTTCCTGAAATAGAAGTCGTTTGGAGGGAATCATATGTTCCTCTAAAACCTTTATATACCTTCACAGAGCCTTCCAAAACATGCAAGCTGCCCATACCGTATGCACTTATGCACCCTCATACCATCAGAGGTGCTGGCTTTTGAACTGAACGCTGATAAAACGCTGGAAGGTCTACCTCCTCTTTAGCCCGGAGGACACGGTGTCTGTGACTTCCAACAAGACAAGACCTTGTCCCTTACGCAGAGAGATTTCTACAGTTTCTCTGAATCTTTTGATGATGTTATGCACTGTAGATGATGAGATTTGCAAAGCCTTTGCAATTTGACGTTAAGAAACATTGTTTTTAAAGTATTCCACAATCTTTTGACGCAGTCTATCACAGATTGGAGAGCCTCTGCCCATCTTTACTTCTGAAAGTCTCTGCTTCTCTAAGACATCCCTTTTATAGCTAATCATGTTACAGAACTGATATCAATTAACTAAATTAGTCACTAGATGTTCTCCCAGCTGAATCTTTTCAAAACTGCTTGCTTTTTTAGCCATTTGTTGCCCCCTTCCCAACTTTTTTGAGACCAGTAGCAGGCATTCAATTTTAAATGAGCTAATTTAGAGGATAAAAGTGTAAAATTTCTCAGTTTAAACATTTGCTATGTTATCTATGTTATATTGTGAAAAATATTGGCTTATGTGATTTGAAATTCCTTCAAATCACATAATTCAAATATAAAAACGTCCCAACTTTTCCGGAATTCGGGTTGCACTTTAAAGGGATAGTTCACCTAAAAAAATAAAATTCTGTCAACATTTACTCACCCTCAAGTTGTTCCAAACCTGTATTTTTTTGTTGCGCTAAACACAAAGGAAGATATTTTGAAGAATATCAGCAACCAATCAGATCTCAACCCCCATTTACTGGTATAGTAGGGGAAACAAATACTATGTGAGTCAATGGGGGATGTGATCTGTTTGGTTACTGACATTCTTTCAAATATCTTTGTTTTTGATCAGCAGAACAAAGACGTTTACACAGGTATGGAACATTATGAGTGTGAGTAAATGATGACAGAAGTTTCAATTTTGAGTGAACTGTCAAGAGATTACTGTCTAAACTAAACAAAAATTAGAAATGGTGACAGTAAAAACATATCTGGCCGTCAACTCAAAACTTTGTAGTGACTGGTTACATAAAAAAAATATATATATACTATAGTTTGCAATTTATTAACTGAGACAATTGAAAAACGTAGAAAAACATTACAAAAATTTGAGACCTGAAATTATGTAACAGTGCAGAGGCACTAAAATTAACAGAAAAATAAAACTAAATCTGAAATCATACATAGCCTATGAATATTACATTTACATTTAGCAGACACTTTTATCCAATGTGAAAATATGAAATTATAAATATGAAAAAATGAATAAAAAATATAGCAACGACAAACAATAAAATGACGAAAGCACATTTTAAAATGACTGAAAGAGAAGCTGAAATTAATATTAAAATCAAATTAACGTTAACATAAAATTAAAATCAAATTTAAAATATTTTTACAACTACAATAAAACTGAAAGCAAAACAATAACATCTAGTTTAGTCTAATGCTGCCTTGTTTATACAGTTGCCTTTAAAAGACACAATATCCCTGCTGAAAAAAAACCTTAAACAAATTCTAATTACCATTACTAATTACAAATACCATTATAGAACAGTAGCTGTTTACCATTAATACCCCTAAAAATTTCCTTACACTGTATATAGCCACAGTTTCTGAATATAATCTATAGGCAAATTGTAAAATGCTCATTTTTGTTTCATTCTGTGAACTGTTGACAGCATATCTCCTCTCTCCCACTGCAGCCAGATCTGTACCCACCTGTAAATCAGGCTGGACCCCCTACAGCAGCAGCTGTTATCTGTTCTCCACCAACACGCTGAACTGGATGGAGGCGCAGGATTACTGTAAAGAACAGGGAGCATCTCTACTGAAACTCGACGGGAGTGAGGCCGAATGGGTAAGAAACCTCACTCCTTGTGTCACACACTTCATGTGTCCGTGTGTTTTTCTCTCTCTCAGGTTTTTCTCTCTTTAGGCTTTTGTGACGAATTTGACCAAACCAAATAATTACTGGATCGGTCTGACGGATCAGACCACGGGGCTGTGGAGGTGGACTGACGGGACTCCTTACACCATGAATAAAGAGTACGTTGATAATATTTAGAAATGTGCGCATATTCAACTTGTGGTAAACACATGGCCTTAGGTGGCACGGTATTATAATGAACTTGAATCTTTATTAAAAATGTTTGTCAGATGTGTGTTTCGTGAACATGAAAGTTTTGTTTAGAACTCTGTTCACGAGATGGCGCAGTCTGCGCCGTGAGCGGAGCTAATGAAAATGTGTCACTGTTCTGTTTGCAGACACTGGAGTGTAGGACAGCCGGATGACTGGAAAGGTCACGGTCACGGTCTGGGAGAAGGTGAAGATTGTGGCCATATAAAGTGGAGCGGGGAGTTAAATGACTCTCACTGTTCTATGAAATATAGATATTCTTGCAAAGTCCAGTTATGAACCTACTGGTAACTGAGGAATGATGCAAAAAGATCTGAGATGTTATTGCATTAGTTCAGTTCTGCAGCGCTGTTTGTGTATTCATCCTAAGCAAAGTAAACTTCTCTTGTTACCTTATTTGCTTGTTCTGAAATAAATCAAAGAACGTCATCCTAATTATTTGCTTCTTTATTTCTGTGTTCCATTTTAAGAGACAAAACTGTGAAAAATACATCTGAATGTCTTGATTTTGAGGTTGTTCAAAGTAGCTGTCCTCTGTCAACCCAGCACGCCCATCTGGGCTGTGGAAGGGCCTGCTGAAATTATTTCGCTTTTTTATTTCGCTAAATTATTATTACCTTTGTACGGTTAGATTTACACATTTGCCAGACGCTTCTATCCAGCGTGACAAAGTGCTTTTGAGAATAAATTTGTTTAAATAGGCTATTTATGTGCCGCTAATGCAACGCTCCAATTGGGGTTTTAATGCTCTGTACAAAAGTGAAATAAAATATTGGATATTACCACTTTTACTGTTCTGAAAGAAATAAAAATGACTGAAACTTATTAGCTATTTCTGTTTTGTCTGTGAAGAAATTTATTTAAAACAAATCCCAAGCTTTCAAACATAGGCAGCTTCTAATTTACAATGTAGTTTTAAAGATTTGCACCAGCAGCCGTCTGAGAATCTTTACCGACGGCATCCGCGGAAGTTTCACCTGTTCGGTATCTCTTCTCCACACCTCCCGGCTAATCATTACAGGTACTAAACAATCATTACACAACTATAACACACACAACACTTTCTCATCACTCAATCTCTGTGAGGACGAGGAGGTTTGAGGAAGCATGGAGGACAAGCAGGAACCCGGCAGACCCACATGGAGCAGGCAGATTGAGTTTACTCTGGCTGGGATCGGATGTGCTGTGGGACTGGGAAACATCTGGAGGTTCCCGTACCTGTGCTACAGGAGTGGTGGAGGTGAGATGGATGCTTGGTGAAATCATGCTGAGGTCATGTGATATTCTGTCAAAGAAAAAACAAACAAACATACTGTTCTAGACCTGTTTTGGAAATACAATGGCACATGAATATGCTAATCAAAAGAACTGAAATCAATTCAAATAAAATAAATGAAAAAATCGAATCTAATAAAAGTACCTGTACTTATTGACAAAGGTACAGTCTGAGAGTACAAAGTAAACATTGTAATGGAACTACAGAGCTGCTTTGTTTTGACTTCATTATCGTGTATTGATCAGGGATCAGTATGAACTTTAGTTTTTGTATATTGTGTAAAGAAATGCTGTTGTGAAGGCATCCAGATGTCTGTATGATTTCACCTTTAACACTGTGAGCAGACGTCCACATGTGAGAGATAAAGAGACTAAAAGTGAATTATCTGTAAATGTGACGTGTGTATGAGGCCATATCATCGTGACATTGCAAACAGTCACTCTATACTGATTTCGTCTGTGTTTGACAGCTGAATTTACAAAAAAGAGAGTTTGAAAAAATAATAGACCATGTGGTCTATTAAATAGTCCATGTGGTCATGAAATTTGGAAATATAATTTTTAATATTGAGTTTTATAGGCAGGTTTATGTGATATATGTATACAGCCGTGGAAAAATTAAGAGACGATTCCAAAATTTTATGTAGGCTATTGTGGCCATTCCAGTTTAGTGTCAAACCTCAGGAATGACAAAAAAAGAAGTCATCCAACAGCAATGTAAAAGCAAGGTTATGACATAAAATAATAATTTTGAAAAACTTTTCCTAAATACATGGAAATATTGCTTACAATTGAACAAACATTGTTTTCATTCCAGTATACATCTGACAAAATACAGAGCATATTTTCTGTTATTTTCACGTGTTTCTCCTGTTTTTATTTTCTGCAAACAAATGCAAATAGAAACAACAGTGTTACTTGAAGAAGGGGGAAAACTTGTTAAAAATGATCATTTTACCTAAATACATGCCTAGAAATAGTACATTTTAAAATCAGAAAAATGGATTTCCCACAGCTACTGTATATATCACTTAAACAATAGCTGACTTCTTTGTTAGGCTCCATAAATGTGGTTCCATAAAAACATCCACAGAACCTACAGTTCCAAAAAAGGTTCTGAGTAATTGAATAAAGATATTGGTCTTAAATAGTTCACAAACCATAGTAATGTCGGATTCGTTAATAAATCATCGCTTATGTTTTTTTAACTCATTGTTCAGACTGTAAAAAGTAGTTCATCATGTGATGCTGTTATTGATATGTTCAGGTGCATTCCTCGTGCCCTACCTGATCATGTTGGTTGTACTGGGAATCCCGCTCTTGCATATGGAGCTGACGTTAGGCCAGTATCTGAGGAGGGGACCCGTCCAGGCGTTGGCCAAAGCCTGTCCACTGCTGAAAGGTACCCGTCTGATACGTACACGACTCATATAACATAACACAAGTATACATTTGTTTACATTTTACTTCGATATACATTGTTTTATAAAGATAGTGGACTATGGAAATAAAGTGTTCCCATACATTCCTCAGGTGTTGGCATGGCAACGGTGGCCATCTCTTTCATCATGTGCACATATTATAATATTATAATCACGTGGGCGCTGTACTACATGTTCAGCTCTTTTCGGAGCGAACTGGCCTGGGAAAACTGCAACAACACGTGGAACACGGTCAACTGCACAGATCACGTGACCAACAGCTCGTACGCCTCCACCGCCAGCCAGCAGTTCTTCAAGTAAGTTCTCTCCTCTCGTTTCATTACTTCTCTTCTCTAGTGATTGTTTAATTTTCGTTCACCAAACACTTTGGCTAATGTGTGATTTTGTGTTCTTAGAACTCAGACAGACTAACTCACCCCTTTGCTCTGTATTGTGATTTAATCAGTTTGAAGTTCGTGTCGTCATGTTTGTTGAGTGTGGTTCATGTGTGACAGCAATGGATGTGTTGGGTCATTCAGTTTTAGGGTGCTGGAGAGGACCCGGGGTGTGGAGGAGACAGGATCGTTGAGATGGGAACTCTTTCTCCTGTTGTTGTTGGCCTGGATCCTCGTCTACCTGTGCATTTTTAAAGGGGTCAAATCCACCGGAAAGGTCAAATATATATATTATAAATACAAGCAATACAATTAAGGTCCTATAAGGTACTTTGACTGTGTGTGAGTGTTTTGCATTGCAATTGTTTTATTTAAAATTTCTGTGATTTATATATAATCATGACTTATGATGGGATTCGTTTTATTTTGCTACATATTGTTATTTTTGATTTGTGAGTAAATAAGTAAATAAACTTTAATTGGTTTTGTGTGATTCGTCGAATAAATGGTTCTGTCTTTCAAATAATTGTATGATATTACACGTATTGTATGGTGTCACAGGTGGTGTATTTCACTGCTCTGTTCCCGTATGTGGTTCTTCTGGCTCTGCTGATCAATAACGTTCAGCTGCCAGGAGCCATGGACGGCATCCGCTTCTTTATCATTCCAGAATGGAACAAACTGCTGAATGTGGAGGTCTATACAGTATTCTGATAATACGATAATTCAGTATTTTGGTTTTGAAATGTGTGACGTGAGGTTTCTGACTGTGCATTTCAGGTCTGGGTTAATGCCGCAGCTCAGATCTTTAACTCCATCGGCATCGGCTTTGGTTCTCTGATGGCAATGGCCAGTTACAACTCCTACAACAACAACATTCTGAAGTATTCATAGTCATACCATTTGTCCAGATAATCCAAATAATCAAATTAAATTGTAAACTAAACAACAAGAAATGTACTATTGACCATACACCTCACTAACTTTTGTTAAAGAAGAAATCAAATTCCAACTTATGAACTGAAAGAAACTCATTTCCTCAAATGTTCGTCTGTTGATTTGGACTCATATTTTGCTCTTGACTGTTATTGTAGAGACACTCTGGCTATTGCCATCACTAATTCAGTGACGAGTATCTTCGCCGGATTTGTCATTTTTTCAGCATTTGGCTACATGTCGCATCTTCAGAATGTGCCTGTTAGTGAAATTGCAGTGGATGGTGAGTTCCAATTTTTTTTTCTTCAATAGCATCTGCATCAATGAATCTTTAGTGTTTAATACCTGGTGTGTTTGTAAATGTTATCCAGGTCCTGGTCTGGTGTTCGTGGTTTACCCACAAGCGTTTGTGACGATGCCCGTCGCTCCTCTGTGGGCCGTGTTGTTTTTCTTCATGCTCCTCTGCCTCGGATTGGACAGTCAGGTATCATGAGATCACTTCCTTTTTTAAATGTGCCCTTATCGATCACATGTTTGGTTTACATGATAAGAGCCTGAGTAATGATAGATTGATAAGACAGTCCTGGCATAATCTATCATTTTTATTTTGTAGAGAGTTACAACTAGTCAAGGTGTAACAGGTAAAATCAGTGGAAAATAACTTTAATTTACATTATCAGATCTTTATTAGATTAATGATTAAATATTGAGGATGAAATGAAAATGGGGTAAATATGGTATATTTTATTCATGTGTGCTGTTAGTATACTTCTTTTAAACTAATACTTTGTAGTTGTGTGTTTATTCTTTTGATTGAGTAGCCTGTTAAATACTTTCCCTCATAGTTTTACATACCCTACAGTCTTGAGTCATGACTACGTGTTTCAATTTATAAAGTAACAATTAAATAATATATAAATAGTAAAATATAAGGTTAAATTCACAAGAAAACTTACTTGCAGTATAAAAATGACTGAGAGTGTTCTTCAAAGTGTAATATCATGCAAAAATGTGCTAAAAAGTAATTGTACTAATTAACTAATAGTATGTCTACAATTTGTAACTTGTAATATTTGTAAACTTCGCTGTGTACTCAAAGTTTAGTACTGTTGCACTTTTAAAATATACTTAAAAGTATACTTTTATAAACTAAAACAGGGGCCAATTTAGTCCCAAGTACTTTTTAAATGTAGACTTATAAGCATATTACTAGTACATTGTTACTACATAAAGCATATCTAAATATATACTTGAACTGAAGAAATAAGTATACTTCAAGTTTGTTTCATAAAGCTAATATATGTAGCTCAAACTGTTTAAATCTGTGATGTCATCTGTGTAGTCGCTGCACTCTGTTCAAGTCTGCTGTTGTAATGAAACATTAATCAGCATGTATACAAATGTATAAATGTTTAAAAGAGTTGGGATCCTTTTTCATGGAAGTCAAAGCGATTGCTGTGTCATGTGCATTATGTTAAATTTGACATCATTTTGATGTCTGATGTTGTGTTGGTAACACTTACTTTGATACATTTTGTTTATTTTAATATGAATTAAGTAGTTTATTGTTCATTCATGTAATTTCATTGTGCATTAACTAAGGTTACCAGATAAGTTTAGTATTGTTTTAGTATTGTATTATTTAATTTTGAAATTGAAACAATGTTACATCCACATTGTAAAGTGTGACTGTTGTGTGTGTTGTGTAGTTTGCTATGGTGGAGGTGATGGTGACCAGCGTGCTGGACAGCTACAGTAAACCAGTACTGAAGTACCTCAGACGGAAGGAGTTTCTTGTACTTCTAGTTTGCTGTGCTGCTTTTCTGATGGGCATCCCTCATGTCATGCAGGTCAGACCAACTCATCTCTCACATTTTACAAAAACAAGATTTAAGCTGCCTATAATAACAACAGTTTGCCTATTATTTAGATTACCCATCGATTTGCATTAACTTTATGCTGTGTGTTTGTTAATGATACATCAGTGTGACCTTCTAAAGAAATGTAACATTTGCATAAAACGTTCTTGAAATCAAATAACACTTTCTTTACATAATGTGGCGCTTCATATTTACACTCATCTTCATAGCAGTTTTAGCCTTGTGATTATGTTCAGATTTTACGACAGTGTTTATGAATTATGACTCATGATGAACTGGTTGTGAGATGAAGCTCATTTGTCTCCTCAGGTCGGCATATATGTATTCCAGCTGATGGATCACTACACAGCTATCGTGTCCATCATGTTCCTGGCATTTTTTGAGATCATTGGTGTCTGCTGGCTGTACGGTGAGAGAATACATCAGTGTCTTAAAGGGACAGTTCACCACACCATTCCCAGACCACATATTACTGACTTCGTTATGCGTATTCCTAAAATTACAGTATGTGAGCTGGCAAACTCAAAGACAAAAGAACCAAGTCCTTACAACTTCATATTTAAGTATGGGTAACTTTTATGGTGTTTGTTTGTCATATTGGATCTTAGCAGCACACATGCATTCACCTTCATTAAATGGAGAAGTATGAAAAATATATAAAGTGTTCCAAAGAATAAAGGCAGGGAAATAGAGAATAAATGATTTTTGACCCCTTTCATTAATGCTGCTCAGTTGATCGTCTATTGTTTAAAGGTGGATTTCTGTGTTAACCTCGACAGGTGTGAAGCGTCTGTCCAGTAATTTAGTTGAGATGACCGGGAAACCCCCCAGTATTTTCTTCAAAGTTTGCTGGTGCGTTATTTGTCCTGTTTTGATCACCGTGAGTCATTTCATACACTTTCTTGCTTTTAAAGCATAATGTTTGATTTAAATTTACGTTCACTTTAATAGTTTAATAAAATAATAATATATTATTACCAAAGACTAGAATCATTTCATTTTGCATACTTGGGTACGTAATTACTGAAGCACTTCAGATCATTTATGGGCTTATTTCTGGATTTGTTACGGTTGTGCAGGTTATCCTGGTGTTCTCAGTGATACAGTTTAAACCAGCCCGTTATGAGAGTTATGAATATCCTGCGTGGGCTCAAGGGGTCGGCTGGATCATCGCTTTGGCCTCCATGATCTGGATCCCACTAGGAGCGCTGCACACGCTCTGGGTTCTGCCCGGTTCTTTTACTGAGGTGATCTTTATTGACAGTCTAAACGTATATTTATGGATAGTCGACAAATAACAATGTCAGGTTCAAAAAGTTAATTTGTATGAGGGGAAAGTGTAGGCTCTTTAAAAATTCATAAGATTCCCTTATGGTTGTGTGGCTCCATATAGAAACACTTGCACATAACCTTTCTATTGCACCAGAGGTTCTTTGTGGAACCTTAGACTTCAGGGTTGTTTTGGGAATGAAAATGGTTCTTCTCTGTATATGAAGAACATTTTTCTTTATTTTCAGGACTGTATCTTTTAGCTGCTAACTGGTCACCATTTCATTTAAAGTTTTTCTTCTTTTACCCATTTCTGAAATCAATTTTTCTGTTATTTTTTGTAGAAACTAAAGAAGTCCATCACACCGTTTTCTCTGGATGATGAATCCGAGTGCTCACATTACCAGGAAAAGTTTGGAGATCTGGATGTGATCAGTTCAGCTGTCCCTCCGTCTATAAAAAACCCGATCCAGACTAATTTATAAACTATCAACCTGCCATTAAACCACGGACTAAACCTCCTAGATATTCTTCAGAACTGTAGACAAAACCTATGGATTATTTACAGCATCATTGAATTTTCTGATTGAGAGATTTCACAGAAGCTGGATTTTTATTTTACAGAACAATTTATTGGGACTTTATATTGATATTAATAAAAACAATTTAAATCAAACGATCATCTCACACATCTTCTGTTGTACAGTCAAATCAGAAAACTGGACATTTCTTTCGCCCATCACATTTCATCTGCTGATTTTTTATCTTAAGGTATTAACTTTTATTAGGGTGTGATTATTTAACAACAGTCCAACATGAGATAAGACACTCTCAGGGTCCAAACATGGAACTTTACATGGAAACCCCCCCGCCCGACACACAAGAAATGTTTCTTATTTTGTTCTTATCTTTAGTTTAAGGTTTTCAAGCTCAGATTCATGCGAAGTCATAATGAATTCATGCTGAAAATATACAATTCGAATACTGTTAACATCGGCTAAAGTCCATATTGATTTATACATTATAACAGAGAGGTACATCTTACAGTCCCTTCAGATTTAGACTTTACACCGCGTTTACACACTGACCAAAGTCCAAGTGTGCGAATCTCACGAAAACATGTTCAGGTCACATTTGACCCCCCAAATCGAAAAGAAACAAATTAAATGTTATTTTAGAATAAAACAGTGTAGTGCACATAAGCAGATTTATCTCTAATCGATTTATGCATAAAGGCATTTTAATTTTAATATATTTTAATGATATTCTTATTACTGTAAATAATAATCTTATGCAACAAAAAAGTTTAGATTTTTTCCTGTTATGATTTTGGGGTAAAATATGACCTGTACATATTCTTGCCAGCTTTGTCAGATTAAAACATTTCATGTTAACGCATTGTATATAATTAAACTTTAGCATTTATTTGTAAAATTACAGTTATTTTAGTTTTCCTAAAAAACAAACCCAGATGATAATTAATAATAATCACCATTTTTTAATCAGTAAGAACAGATTATATCAAGAATTATTTCTTTCACGTGCTCAATACAGTGTTTCAAGACGGATTTTCCTATGAAAAAGTCAGTGTTCTACCTTTCAAACATGATCAGGTTCCCGGAAGATTTGATAGCGGCAAACGGATTCATTCAGAAAAATGTGCATGTTATCGGTTAAAAACAGCACAAGCCAGACACAAACCATAATGGTTTAAATGAAGCTGGATCCATTTTGTGGTAGTTATATAGTATGACAATCACATCTACACAGATTTCTAGTTATAATAATAAAAATATATCAAGGAACATCACCAGCCATGAGCAACTTTGTTTTGTTAGTGTCGTACTGTCAAAGAGATATGAAATATGACCTATTAAAAGAAAAAGCATCTGCAATTTATGGCGTGTTTGTCTGGTGTATGTGGTAACACACACACGTTTTAACATCTCGTTCGTTCTGTTGTTCCAGGGTTTTTTCTTTCAAATAAATTCCTCTTATGTTTGAACCAGCAGCAGATTGTGAAGATCTGTAAATTTGAATGGATTTCAGAGGCGATCTGGCTCACCTCTGCCTCACCTGAAGCTCTAACAGTTCCTTCAGGTCAGCACATTCTCAGATTTGATCCGAATCTGAATCCCAAACCAATTCCCTGCAATCACAGTTTCTTGTTATACATATGTTCACCAGCAGGTGACGCAATCTCCCCTCGGGTTAAACCTGCTCTCCCGCTGCGTGACTTTATGTTCTGCTCTGGTCCTATGACACTTGTTCTACCGGCCGCATCTGGACGTCACCGATCTATAGAGCAAAGGGGGAAACAGACAGTGAAACGAAGTAATAGGTTTATTCAGTCGGACAAAGTTAATATGAGGGCAAATGAGAGAGTGAAGCATCGATCAGCAGATGATGGATGTAACAGTGCTGTGATTTCATTTCTCTGTCTGAACATCAGTCACAATCACAAATCACAAATGATATTTGCCCACTCATAATAATCGTTGGAAAACTGGAAAAGATGAGCATGAGGCTTGAATCTAAACCTATTGTTTTATTTGTTAAAATAATTAATTTAAGTAATAAAATGAAACAAAATGCCTCTGAATTCAAATCTGATACAAAAAGCCAAGCTCAAACTATGGAAATATCTAATTTAAACATCTTATTTGATATATTATGTAATATGCTCGAACTACTGAAAAGTTTAAATATTTTCTTATAAAAATCAAATATATCTTATTTTATATGTATATCATTTTATACCCTCCAACTTCTGAAATGTGAAGAAAGAATAAATTAAATATTTCACTGTTAGATTTTGAGTATTAAATTGAATCTAAACCTATTGTTTTATTTGTTAAAATAATTAATTTAAGTAATAAAATGAAACAAAATGCCTCTGAATTCAAATCTGATACAAAAAGCCAAGCTCAAACTATGGAAATATCTAATTTAAACATCTTATTTGATATATTATGTAATATGCTCGAACTACTGAAAAGTTTAAATATTTTCTTATAAAAATCAAATATATCTTATTTTATATGTATATCATTTTATACCCTCCAACTTCTGAAATGTGAAGAAAGAATAAATTAAATATTTCACTGAATCTTTAATTATATCTTATTAAACTACTTAGATTTTTGAGTATTAAATAACAAAATATGAATAAAAAGTAGGCTATATATAACTGCAAAATATAAGCACGGGGTTATCCTTTAACTAGAGATACATTTGACACCTGAAATCTTAAAAATTCTTCAAACTACAGTACATTTTTTACTTAAAATACATATTTATATTTAAATATTAAGTTAGAATTGTTTCGGATTTACAATCCAAATGGTAAATTTTTTCTTCAAAGATGTCTTGTATGGTTGTCACTTTGGTGGTTTTTGATCAATGTTTGTAATTGTTGTGTAATGTTCAGCTCAAATATTTTGGGTTAAAATCACAGCACAGAAAACACTTTCAGAATAGACCCGGCTGACTGGTCAAGCGAATAAATAAAAGTACCTGAACATGAGGAGGTGCGCTGAGGACATATATAACAGCGCTGGCGATGTCTTCTGCTTTCAAACACTGTACAAGACAAACAATCCCGCTGAAGTTACACAGCAAAGGGCTGAACGTGTATGAAAAGATATATCACACTCGCTCCGTTCACCTTTATACTCTCATAAACTGCTGCTGCTCTCTCTGGATCACTGTTGTGATGCCGAAAGGCAAATTCAGTTTCCACTATTCCTGGTGATATACACTACAGATAAAAGAACTATTAAATGACCAGAACAGACTCAAATGATCATCATCAAAACATTAAATAATTCAATTAATAAAATGAAACTTTTCTATAGAGAAATAACTGCATTAAGATAAAATGCAGTAACATGGGCTCACCGAGGCTCGAATGTGTGTTTTGGCCTCTCGTAGCTCCTGTCTCAAGCCTTCTGTCAGCGCAGTCACAGCGTATTTAGTCGCACAATAAAAGTGTTCATCAGCGCTCTGCACCATCCTGTGACCCCCCATACTGAAGAGAGGAGACCACCATAACCCTCATGTGTGCCCACATCACGACATCAATACTGTTAGAGCTCAAACATAAAATGAAGTGATGCTTAAGTGTGTGAGGTACCTGTTGATATTGATAATGTGTCCATCATCCACACCTCTCTCCTTCATCGACTGATAAGCCTCTCGTGTGCAGATGGCCAGAGCGAGAATGTTCACCTGCACGCAAACACAATTGGTAAAATAGTTGAGTGTAAAGATACAAATCACATCTTATGCCCTGCTAAAAAAACAATAGAAACCATTTTATAAATTGTAATGTATTTGAGAATGGTATTGGATTTAATGGAACTCACAATGACATTATATGAATGTTTTAGAAATGGATTTGAGTGATGGCTGAACTGGAATTAAATCAAATCATTGAAAAGGTCTGCGAGTGCTGAATAGCAGATTATTTTACTGCACTTGATGAATAAATTGTTTGAAACAAGTGAGTTCAAGTGGTGAATATGATAAATAAATGTGTTTGTGATTCTATGTTCAGAAATCTAGCAGCTATACCTTTTACAGCACTCTCTTTTATGCCAAAGAATGTTGCGAAATGAAGAGAGAATGCTACACTGAGAAAAACAACTAGACACTTTTTGCACATTCTTTTTTTAAAGTCAATAAGTAAATGTACTTTAAAAAACGGTGTGCAAAACTTACCACAAAAATGTATTACATTTACTTAAACAAAACTGTGTGCAAAAACTAAATATTTGAGTTAAGTTTACTTTATTAAGTAAATCCTGTGAGGTTTTTTTCCGTTGTAACACTACCATCTAAGATATTTTCTTTCAGCAAAATGTAACCCTTGAAGGAAAGAACCCCATAATGCATTGCAAAGAAATGTTGATTAAGCGTAACCTAGCGACTAACTGTTGTCAAAGTGCCCATAAATCATGATGTGTGACTCACATCGATCATGTTTCGCCAGCCTTCCGTGTGTCCGCTAAGCAGAGGTTCATTGTGGGCCAGACCAGCGTTGTTGATACACACGTCCACTCCCTGATGAAGTGTCTTAATGGCCGAGAACATGGACAAGATCTCGTCCTCATTACACAGGTCACACTTATACGGGATCAACGTACCGCTGTATCCTGCACTCTGACATTCAGCTGCCAACTTCTGTGCAGAGAGAAAACATGAGCGGATGTTTGAATGATTCTACCAGAACAAAACAGCAACAAGACACCTGTCAATGCGGAAACGGTGCTCTGTTATGACAGCAAAACTGTATGATGTGTCATAAAGTATAGCGCACATGAAACGTTATCAGTTGCATTAGGAGAACACACCCTGATAAACACGTCTGCGACTGATTCACAGCACAGGAACTGATCGATTAAAACGAAACATTCAACAGTTTGTTCATGAGAACAAGAAAGATAAATGAGCAATTAATAACACTGATATTAATGAAGGGCAGGACAAAAAATAGCCCCACCAACATCTGATGACATCATGATAGAAATGTTATTGCTCAGAGGTTGCCCTTTCATAGCTCAGGAGATTTCATGGAGTTCTCAGTTGTGTTTCAACTTAGTCTCATGTGTTTCTCCTCAAATTGTTTAGAAATAAAAACGAATGAGACAAGAATCGAGGTGTAATATGAATTTGGATTGTATAGAGGTAAAATAATGTGGATTCGGGTCAGTTTAATAAGAAATGTTTGAGTTCATATTGAGATTGTCAATAACATTGACTTTTGATTGCAGACTTCAGAAAGTTTCAGAAAGTTTCCATTTGCAGATTGCAGAAAGTTTCCATTTGCTCTGCATTTAATCTCATTGATGTTTCGGACAAATGGTTGAGACATTAAAGAGATCCCATTTTTTGTCTACTATCTACTATATATACATATTTTAATGTAAACAAACAAATAAAAAAGAGCTAGCTGAAATGGCAGACCTGTAACAGTAAAATATGTTTTAAAGATATTTGTTTTACTTCTTAGAACTAATGTTAAGAACAATCCTGTTTGCAATCTCGTGAGAAGGATCATTCTTGTTCCTCAAAGCATTATCATGTCAGCTGTACGTTCCTCACTATCTCACCATGGCAACAGTAAAGTGAGGTTAAAGGTGCTACTCTGGATATGCACTTTACTGTTATACTTTAGTTTAAATCTCCAACCCACCTTAAGACCATAACAAAAGTGATGCTGGCCTTAGCAAACAGCAGTAATAATAGAAATGCCTGTGTGTGTGTTCTATTGAGCTTCACAATCGCTCGGCACAGACCAGACTGTAGTTGAGCTGACAGAGTCATAATTGTGTTTACAGTAAGATCAGACCTCTGATTCTGTGAATCAGACCACCAGCAAACTGATATCATGATAGCTTGAAAGGATGTTTGTAAGGTTAGTGGAATCAGATCACACACAAAATAATATCGTTCTATACGATTTATAAGCTTTTTTGCCCATGGGGACCTCAATTTTGGTCCCCACGGTGACGCGAGTCCCCATGAGTTGGTGTGTATATTCCCCATCGGGATATAAAGACAAGGCCATGCACGCACGCACACACACACACACACACAAGCACGTTTAACAGTATCATCAATTTTATCTCATTCGTACAGTTGAGCTTCTGTTAAAACAATATCACATTAACTACATTAACAGGTCTCAGGTCAGTGGTTGTCACCATCTAGAACTAATGATCAATAACTAAATGACACTCATGGCGCCAGTAGAGCTTCAACCATTTTAGTAAATCAGATTTTAACGATTTTGATTAATGATTCAGCCCAACCTTTGGACAGCTGTAATCCATCATGAGCAGACGTCTTTGTTTGTGTGTGTGTGTAAGATTACTGTCGTCAAATGTTTCTTGTGTGACCTTTACAACACCAATATATCAGTAGACAATACTTGTATGTTAATGAATACGCTTCTTAGATTGAATAGTACGCCCAAGAAGAGGAAATTATTTAATAATTTACTCACCCTGATGTCATTCCTGCATGACTTTCTTTCTTCTGCAGAACACAAAAGAAGATATTTGGAAGAATGTTGTTAACCAAACAACACTGAACCCCATTGACTTCCATTGTATGAACACAAAACCACAGAGACATTTCTCAAAATATCCTCTTTTGTGGTCCATAGAAGAAAGGGGGTTTTGAACCACATGAGGGTGAATAAATGACAGCATTTTTGATTCCCTTTAAAATAAATATAGGATGACGTAGGATGACAGTAACACAATTTCAGTTATTTATTTCAAATCAAATGAAATGTCTTAACAAACAAACTTCTTTTAAGTAAACCGATGTATAAAATATTGACATACATTTCAATGAAAGTAAACAGTGGGATGTAAAATCCTTTTTTGTCTCTTTGTTCACCTGCTGTTTCACCGGGCGGCTAAAGCTCCGAAGCTCTGAGGCTCTGCTAATGAGGATGTGAATATACAATGACGGGCCAAATTGCTCTTTGCTTCAGGTGCAATGAGACACACATGGAGAGGGGAAGTATGTGTATTTCTGGCTCCGAATTCCCTGAACAGCTCTCACTTACACAAGACATCCTCCCGGTGTGCTCGTGCCCAGATTTAGATAGCAGTGAGGAAAGAACATTAACTGAACCCATTTATTTGGTTAGATTCTCTCTCTCACTTCCTAAATTTAATCTCATGCTGTGATTTCATCCTGCACGGACGTTTAGCAAGGGGCCTTGAGGAAAAGAGCTTTTATTGAAGCACCTGACGGAGCAAGAAAATTACACATTTACAAAAGGGACCTTCCTTGGAATGGATCATTTACTTAACGACAAAAATTGTATCATCATTTATGTTTGGCTACCAACATTCTTCAAAATATCTTCTTTGTAATCTGCAGAAAAAAAAGTCATACAGGTTTGAATAACAGATTTTTCTTTTTGAGTGAACAATCCCTTTAATTCCTCTTTCATTTTCTTGTTGACAGCAGGACAGATGAGGATCTGTGGCAAAGCTCAATGTGTGTGAGTGTAAATGAGTCGAGCGGGTCAGTTTATCACTCCTGTTAAAGGTATTGATAGAAAACCAGTGACATAGCTGTCAGTATTGTACCTGTTTATAGATGTGTGTGTGTGTGTGTGTGTGTGTGTGTGTCTTATCATCCATCAATGTCCAGCATCCTACACTCTTAATGATTTTAGTAGCAGGGAGAATTGAATGTTTTAAAGAAAACAGGTAAAGTGGTATTCTGGGATGGCGTAAGCAGGGTGAGCAGAGAAACTTTATAAAGTAGGCCTACGGTGGAAACAATTCAGCAAGAATAAGATTTAACAGTCTCACACTGAGCCTATGTGCTGTCACAGTGTGTGTATGTGCAGCCAGATTTCATTTACCGGCTCTGACTGGAACACAAATCTCTATAAACAACAACAGTAGTACAAATCAGAGCAGGTTGTGTAGCTGGGATAGACACAATACTATATAGGCCTACAGCCGAGGTAAAAAATAAAAGACCACTTCCAAATTATTTTCAGATTTTGTGAATTTACTATTTATTGGTGTGTGTTTACATAAAATGCTCATTTGTGTGTTATTCTGTAAACTAGTGACAACATTTCTCCCAAATGAAAATTTTATTTTTTATTTGAATTTATTTGCAGGAAATTGAAATGGGTTTGCAGATCTTAAATAGTGCAAAGAAAATAAATTCATGTTCATGTTTAAACAACACAATACTAATGTTTTTACATGTAGGCTATTTTACATTAACTTTCATACATCTGGATTAGAATTACCACAATAGTGGTAGGATTGTGTTGTTTATATACAGCCGCGGAAAAAACTTAAGAGTCATTTCAAAGTTATTTTCTGTTTTTCGGAATTTATTGTTTACAGGTCAAAATAGCAAAAAAGATGTGCTGAATTTTTTTCAACCTCAAATACTGCAAAAAAAAAAAAAAACAAGTTCAGATTCACTTTTAAGCAATTCAACAGTAATATTTGTACATGTGTTCAGGAAAGGTTCTAATTATTCTTTTATGTGATAACCTGGATTCTGATCACAGTTTTTTCATGTGTTTTGTTGTCATGCTGTCAGTCTTTCATATTGCTGTTAGATGACTTTGTAACTCCCGAGGTTTGATTTTGTTGAATTTCAACAGACACTGAACTGGAATGACCCCAGGCTCTCAAACGATTAACCGCGATTAAATGCATCCAGAATTAAAGTTTGTGTTTACATAATATATGTCTGTGTGCATATTAATTTGAATTTATAAAAACATACAAACACATACATACAATATTTAAGAAAAATTTAAATATTTATAAACATTATTGGTAAATATAAATAAATACCTGTGCATACATATTTTCTAAATATGTATACATGTATGTGTATATAAATACTAAATTAATATGCTCAGTACACAGACGTATATTATGTAAACACACACTTTTATTCTGGATGCGATTAATCAAATTAAGCATTTGAGAGCCCTAGAATGACCACAATAGAAATGATGATTAAATGAAAGTTAAAACGGTCTCTTAATTTTTTCGCAGCTTTATTTTTATATTAAATATATTTATTTACATATATTTGGCAATCCCTTGCAAGCAACTTATTAAAGTATAAAAAAATTGCGATCCCTACAGGAAAAGGAGCTACAGGAACACATTTATTTAAATGTACCATAAAATACAATAATATACGTCAGAGAGCAATTGAAAACCAGAAGTGGGCCTGTACAGTGATACAGATGACTGATAAACACAGATAAAATGGGGTGTGTTTATGAGTGTGTGTGTGCGTGTGTTAAAGGTTGAATGAAAAAGAGGTGAAGCTGTAGCGATATTACTCGTTTTTATCACTGAGCATGTGTTAATTCTCAACGCTGTATGTGTGTGAGAGTCGAGAAGACTGTGGCGATGCTTTCTGTGCCAACACTAATTTATTAAATGTGCACGAGTACACAACACTGCAGTTCTGTTTGTGTGTGACAGTGATGGAGTATGTGAGAACTGTGTGAGATGTGAGATTGTGTGTTGAAGCCAATCCACCACAT
This sequence comes from Triplophysa siluroides, assembly GCA_006030095.1. NCBI lineage: Eukaryota > Metazoa > Chordata > Actinopteri > Cypriniformes > Nemacheilidae > Triplophysa > Triplophysa siluroides. The sequence continues at coordinate 4,291,383 of VCII01000101.1, read as the reverse complement.
GATGCTTCAGCCGTGTGTGTGCGGGTGTGCAGGTCATTCTGAAAGCCAAACTTTCAGCTCGACTCTTTTCCTGCCAAAAGGCTAAAAGCAGAGATAGCACATTTACAGAAATATATACGGAAAGATTACAGATCGAGTTCCAATGCTGCTTCTGAGAAATGAAAATTATTTTTCTTATCTCTAGAAAGCATTAATGATCTAGAGGTCACAGCCTTTTAGCAAAATTATGAAACATTAGCTCTCCAATTGGATCTGTTAAATTAAGTTGGGTTAATTTCATAGAAACATTTGATACATCACCCCACCCGTGTAATTCGTCTCAATAGTTTGCTCTGTGGAACGGGCCATGTTAATTTATTCGAGATGAACTATGATGATGCAGAAGTGATGTGTTGTGTCCAGAAATCTTTGGTGGTTTATGGCCAAAAAAAGAAAGTCAGTATTTGTAGACGGGTCACTGACATAAGGATAGTCGTCGTGCCAATTTAAAAATGGCAATAAATACTGTTGCAGTTATTGAAACATTAAGAATGTGGTGTACACATCATTTCAGATTCAAAATTTAAATCAAGCGATTTTACTGTTTTTCACTTATGAATTGGCAACAGCCTTGAAAAATGTCATGTGGTGCGACCGTGATTTATCTTAAAATGTATTCATTTCCTTGACATGCTTAACATTGTTTTTTCAGATCTTTAGTAAAGTGTTCAGAAACAAAGTCTTTGCATTTCTTTGAGTTTTTGGTAAGTATAATCATCTCATATTTTTGTTCTATAATTTTGTCTTCTTAAATTTATAAATTTAACTACCTTAGTTTTCTGAAAAATGCATACAACTGATTTTTTTTAAAATACCATTCACTTAAGCATACTGTATTAAATTTATATTTTAGCCACAAAATTAAAAAATGTAAAGGGGTCATATGGCGCGAATACGCGTGTGTTATAAGTTGCCCATGCATGTATTAGACACGTAAAATTGCAAAAATGTAAGTGACGGAAACAAAAGATGCATTCTATCTGCTTTCCTGTAGCTCAGTGGTAAGAGCATTGCGTTAACTGGGTTTGATCCCAGGGGATTGCAAATACCTATGTATAAATGTATAGGATAATGCAATGTAAGCCGCTATGGATAAAAGCGTCTGTCAAATGCATAAACGTAAAGGTCTATCTAAAAGCGAATGCTCACCCAGACCTGCCTGAAACGCCTCGTGTAACCACACCCCCACAAATCTACGTCAGTTCGTGGTATGATTTGACTAAGACCGCCCAAATCTATACGCAAGTAAGGTGGGTGTACCTGTCAGTACAATTGCTTTGGAACCTGATGTTCCAAATATGGTAAGAGGTGTTACATTTCCGTAAACACGCTTGCAGTATTCGACCAACTACGCACTGGTTAACTGGCCAATCATAGCACACCTCGCTTTTCAGAGCGATGAGCTTTGTAAAAAATCTCTGTGTTTCAGAGAGGCGGGGCAAAGAGGAGATACAAACATGCCCGGTATGTGGAAAATACAGCGTTTATGAACCTTAAATCATGTATACACATTGGATTACATCTAAAACAAATGATAATATCCATTTTAGCCATGTCATATGACCCCTTTAATACTTATTATTGGCCAAACAAAGTGGTAATTTTACGTCATTGCACTGGACACAGATAAAATGAAACTGTGATCAAATCAAATGAATCAAATCAGTTTTTAATAATTCAATACTGCCATTACCACATTCATATGTAATACATCAATTATTTGTAATTGAATGTACAGTAAAATTGTGATTTTGTATTGAATATGTGGTATATTATGGTCACAGCACAGTAAGTGTCATAAACAACCAAGTTCAAAATTATCTTAATAGTCTATGACGCTTTACACCTGAACGAATCTCCAGAGCAAATTTAGAAAGACATGCTGTGCCAGCTCTGTGCCACTACACACAACCTGACCACCACCGGATGAAACCATCTTACCTCACGAAGGGGTTTCATTACAGCCACACAGCAGCTCAATATAATCCCGATTACATTATACCCACCATCATTCAGAATATAATACAGGATACATTCAGACAGTGTGACTGGTGAGAGAATGAAAGGGTTCAATTAGACAGAAACCTAAAGCTTTAAGGCTTGTTATGAAAGATAATCGCATTTGGTCTATTGCAGTGCTCTCTCCCTCCTCCCTCTCTGTCTCTGTGCACTCAATGAACCCGAGCGCATCACGTCTGCTTAGTGATTATGATGTGGAGACAGAGCCATCGGGGGCCACGCTAGTTTCAGTAGACTACGGAGGACCCTCCGAGGGCCTTCTGATTTATTTTCTTAGGTCAGGCCTCCTGTGCGGATATGAAGGACGTATGACTCATTCTGGAAGAATATTAGACACGCTACATCGTTCCTGGGGCTGGAAACTGAATTTACACACACAAGGTCCGAAAAGAATCTGCCACACCGTCAGGTGAATTTAGAGTTGTCATACACAGTTTCATTTGGGCATGAAACTTTGTTTTATTTATTTTTTTATTTTGTCCGAATAATTATAATAAGAGGAGCTAGTGTACATCTTTCTGATAACACCCACCCTTAAACAAAACATTTAAAATTACATTTATAGATTTGGCAGATGCTTTTATCCAAATCCACTTAGAGTTACAGGTTTACATTTAACCTCCAGTATGGGTGTTTCCTGGCAATCTAACCCAAGACCTTTGCGTTGCTAACGCAATGCTCTACCAATTGAGCAACAGAAAACAAACATGACACTCTAAGTTGGCGGAGAGAGAGAGAGAAAGAGAGAGAATGTCAGAGTAGATCAGAAAATGTGAGTGAAGTCAACCTTTCAGAATGACCCATTTCAAAGCACAGTGGGAACAAACCTCTTCAAAAACTGTGGCTGGCAAACGGCCCGGTGAGAGAGACGAAAACTGAATGAAAGAGAAAAGAGGGGTCCGGTCCAGTCTGTATGAAGGCACCGCGGTGACGGACTTGAAAAAATACAATACCCCTCCTGCCAAGACGACAGAATTCATTAGCCCCAGCACCCCAATACTTGGCTGCCGGAAGACAAGTGTGTACATGCCTTTGTGTGTGTGTGTGTGTGTGTGTGTGTGTGTGTGTGTGAGAACGATGTCACCAGGCTATTTCAGATCTGATGAAGTGGCTTCTACAAGAGCTGTGAAACTTGGCATCAGATCTGACAGATGGGCGGAGCTTAGAGTTCTTTTACCGTTCTAATGAAGCACTGACTACACTGGACAGAACTCAGAATAATTCAAATAAAAAATGTCACTTACACACCCTCATGACAAGCTCTTCCACAGAATGAAAACACACAGTGAAACTCCAAGACTGTACACACAATACATCAATATAAACTTCAAAAGAGGACATAAAGCATATAGTTTCAAAGCAGGTTAGTAGGTTATTTCATTCTGAAAATCATTTACATATTTCATGTTAGCTTTCCTGTGGCTCAGTGGTTAGACCATGGCACTAGCAATGCCAAAGTCATGGGTTCGATCCCAGAGGATTGCATATAGTCAGAAACAAATGTATAATACAATGCAATGAAAGTCGCTTTGGATAAAAGCGTCTGCCAAATGCGTAAATGAAAATGTAGCTTAACTATACGGCAAAAACATGGTTTCCATACCCAGACTTACGACATGCATTTCTCGAATGTATTGTAAATCATTTTGAATACAAGTGTATGCCAAATGCATACATGTAAATGTGCTATTGTTGTTTTTGGACCTTGATAAATGTTCTGTTTTTGTATTGAAAACTGCTGCGATAATTCTGGTTTAAATACAGCTCTGGAATGCCATAAATCATTAGTAAAATTACACATTTATTTTAGAAGAAAAATGTAGAGAGATGAATGTGACAGTCACTAACCCTAATGGTTGGCCCATGTCACTGGTTCAATGTTTGGCCAACCCAGAGTGATTTAAAAGCGGCAACAACCGGTTTGCTGACATTTTGTCAATTGCAACAAACTGTACACAAGGATCATCCAATAATGTTACTGACAACAGGAACGACCAGTTCGCCGAATTGTGGTGTAAAACGAACAGCTGAGATTGACACCAGAGCGGAGTAATGTAGATTGGAATGCTGAGCAATATCTCCGGTAAATTGTGTAAAAAAGGAAAATATTACAAGATTCTAGGTTCAAAAAACCTCTCTGAGATTATGCATAGAATCCAGACAACATGCAAGATGAGCACAGTGATCAATGTGACCAAATGCTCTCTCATTTCTAAATCAGTTTGGATTAGGCGTTTGCTAAATGAATAAATGCAAATGTAAGCAAATCCAATCATATTTTGGATCACAAAACCAAAATAACAAACATAACCTGTCAATGCTTATTCACTTTAAAGCTCAACACCAGTGAATGCATCTATTAAGGTCTAAATGTAGACCAGTAATCACTGATCAGTGCTGCTATCTTGGAAAAGCATCAATTATCAAATATTTTTTCCAGTCCTTGAAGTCAATTTTTTATGTATGCTGGGAGATATTAAACAAAAAAATATATATACTAAACAAATCCTTTTTAAGCAATCATGAATGACGTCATAGGAATATCTGCCATGTGAAAATTTAGTCAGAAGGTGTGAGAGCCCTGTCAGTAACATATTTCCCAGGTCACAGACTATCCACTGTGAAGCTATAAAAAGTGTAGAAAAAGCTGTCAGTCGGTTGGCAGAATTTCCTTTCAGAGGCTGATGAATGTTCTCAGTATCATGAGAGTGAGGTGTGAATGTTTTGCTGTGAACGCTGACGGTTGTGTTACGTTTCAGACTGCGTCTTACCAAACAGACCTCTACCGTGCACTTACAATATCGTATCTATAATAATGCTGACAATATGGCATTCATATAATTATGTTTTCCTTAATTCATATCATTGTGTTGATGATGGGGGTACGCAAAGTTTAAAATGTCTAAAATGTCTTAAGACCTATTGGAATAAAAGGAAGATTTTTATAGCTGCTTCTGGCTTGACGAAATCTAAAGTTTTCCAAGTGGCCTGTATCGGCCCTGATCTCGTGCTAGCAAGAGTCAACAGAATATTGCTGCTAACAGATTCCACGCGTGATGTAAAGATCACGGCACCAGCACTGGGCCTGCATGCTCTACTTGTTTTCTAGGAATCAGCTGAGCTTGAAGGACAAGCGCTCGGAGATCAAATGACCCCCGCCCACAGCTAGCTGTTTTTCCATACAGCCCATCGATCTTTATCCTCTACATCATCTTCAACCATGTCTCTCTTTCCATCTACTGACCTTCACTCAACGCCGCTGTTCTTAGACGGTCGCCGGATATGGTTTCTGAGCGCTGTTGTTATGATATCATCAGCCTCTATCAGCATGTTGATGGCTATTGTGAGGTGTCTGTGAGGTCTGTGAGAGATGCATTACATATTCTGCAAGGCATCTGCGACCTCACTGAACTACGCAAGGACAAAAGCAGGGAGCGGTAACGGGATCACCGTCAGGAGGTCAAAGGTGCCTGTTTTTGCTTAGGGCTGCATTTTTCCTACCAGGCAAAATAACAATGTATTGCCTACTTGAGCATCAGTGAATGTTGACACCTTTTGTATTAGTTCTGCATGAGTCGCTCGAAAGTTCTCTGTGTGAAAACTGGATCTCAAAATCATATAGCCACTGTGCGAGAAGAGGCTGGAAAACAAAAGAAAAGGATAAAGCAAGGACAATAAAAGGTCCAGTGAGTACTTTTTTTGAGGATCTATTGACAGAAATGCAATATAATATACATAGTCTTCAGAGGTGTATGAAGACCTTCCTGAAGCATTATGTTTTTATTACCTTAGAATGAGCTATTTCTATCTACCTACAGCAATGGGTCTGCTTGCATGGAATGTTGTTGCCATCAGAGCCATTATGTTGCGTCAACTCCGTTGACTCCAATGGAACAGTCTTTTTACAGCAATGACGGTACATGGTGCCTCTCAATAGTTCCCGGAAGTTACTAGTAACGCATGGAGCTGCAGCAAAACAATTGTGAACAATTGACCAATTGTGACGAACGTTTCACACATTTAAAGACGCAAGTCATTTAATGAATAAAAACGAAAGAAATAAAGCATTTAAAGAGAAAACATAACTTCCTGGAACTACCTGAAGGCTCCACGAATCACGTGAAAGTTATTAACTTCCGTTGTCGCGACTCTATCTCAACGACTCTTGTTGTCATGTCGCCATGATGTTTCTACAATAGCCCTTAACGGACAAACTGCTCTACAGAACGCGTTACGTAAATACATTATCTCATTCAGTAAAGAAGCGAAAGCGTGTGTATGTGTGTACGCAAATCACCAATGTCCCTATATAGCAACAGCATATGAACTCTCTCTACACTGGCCCCTCATCAAACCTGCTCTCCATTCCAGTCCATATCCCATAGTAACTACAAGTTTAACACCCCCCTTGTCTCTTACGTTTTCATCACTCTTGGTCTCAATCCAATGTGCTGCGTGTTTTACCCCATTTACTGCTGGATCATTTTCTCAGAGAGGACTTTTGTAGATCTTTACTCAAACTGCACAAAGAGCTTAGAAGGGATGCCAATAGTGCTTCAATAACAAACAGAAACTTTCTTTGTACACCTTTTTATTTTTATCTAAAACATTTTTCGAAAACATTTGAAACATTTTTAAAAGTTTACTTAATTGCTCTTGTTTTATTGTTTTGTTTTGTTTTTTAAGTTTGAAAGCAATGTTAGCCTAATTGAGAAATACTTAAGGGCTACATGCCATTATTATTCATTTAAATTGTATATATTTATATATCAATGGCATTTTAAATAAAGAAATACTTTTGTTTAATAAAATTGTTTTTTTCCATTTTCAAAACTGGCGAGAATCCTGAAACCTGACTGATCTTTAGTATCATAAGCCTAGTCAGTGTGTATGGATGTTTGAACAGAACCACGCACACACACACACGCACGCACACACACCAAGCCTTTGACACTATTGGTGTCTTGTGGTCAGACACAATGCTCGCCTTGTCCCTCATTTCACAAAGAGCACAAACATTAGGAATTCAGATCATATAGGATAATGGCATGTCATCGTGTATATTGCAAAAGCCACAAAGACCCTCAACTCTGTTAACTGATGATAACACACTATCAAATCTGTAGTAAATCTGAGCAGTCTCACTACTATGGCATAACTTTCAACCTTTGTTCATCATCATAACACACATGCAGTACAAATGAACTGTGCGTGTACAGTGAGCAACACATACTACGAAAGAACATAGACATTTTAATATGATTTCAATGAATCAGCAGTAAGCAAATACAGTTTTTGCATAACATGGAAAACAAAGACATGCAAAGCAAGACAGTGATTTTACTTAATCTTCTAGGTAGATAAGAGATAAAAGAGTCTAACTTTCAGTGAACGTTCAATTTTAACAAAATCCCTGATCATTTCCATTTGATCTTAACCGTTTAAGTGACACATTGCAGTATGGATTGTTTGTGATATTGGTCAAATGATGGTAAAATCACAGTCCCCGCTAAGCATGATAAAGTAACCTTTTTTTTATTCCCAATCTTCCAGGAATCTTAAAGGCCCAGGAAACAAAAAAGATACATTTATGTGTAAGCATTAGAAAGAGAGTGGGAATCGTCATAGACGCTTCATTATGTCGGTTTTTAGTGCTTTACAAGCAATGGCAAAGTGGACCACAGGGAATATAAATAATAAAATAATGTGTATGACCTTCTGCACTGAAAAGCAACACTGACAGGTATGCAGCTTACAGCAACATTACTCTCCAACAACCAGCCACAGCAAGATTTCCACTAAGAGTCAACATTCATTCATTAATTCGACATTTATGTTGAGTCATACATATTCATAACCTCGAGTGGTGATTAGAAGACATGAAGTCATTTCTGGGTTTCCAGCCTATCAGAAGCCTTCAAAGTTTCTTTCTACACATGTGTTTCTGAGTCATGCTCAAGGGCAGGCCTGAAAGCCTATCAAACATTAACAGGACATCTTTGATTGATTGACAGTCTATAATGAAGGGTTGTGGAATGCTGAACAATACAACTACTGTACAAGAAAACTAAAAGCCGACTGCCATATCAGTGTAGCTCTAAAGGATAACTGCTTCAAAAAAACACTTCCCAGTTATTTTTTATTGTAAACATGTTAATTATATTTTTGCTTCTTTTTTTAAAACTAGCGGATAAGTCAGAACAAGAGTCTCCATGAGAGCTGCTGCGGAGGGAAGATTTTAGTCAATTTGTATTAACTAGTAAGAATTGATATGACCTCAGTCAGGATGTTATAGACCACTTATTCCTTATAAAGTACTTTTATTATGCTTTCTTTTTCTTTCTGTAGCCTTTGTCTACTTAAAACAAACAGAGTTAAAAAACAGAACAACATGAGAGTGTAAAATTAATGACATTTTTACTTTATATACAAACCTGTATTACACTAACACATTTGTGAGACTAACATCAAATAAAACAGAAAAAAAATTACATTCATCATACTCGTAGAAGAATATAAACAATGCATATGGGAGATAAATGAATGAATGATTCCAAGTGGTTCTTTGCACTAGTGTAAAGTGGGCGGGGCTAAAGTCATCAATACTAAGAAGCGATCAATCACTTATACGATTATGGCTGTGTGACAATTCTGTAAAGGAACCAGACACACCAGTGTTTACCAATAACCAGGACGTCACAATTCACTTCTCGCCTCAACTCCTCCAAACACTTTCATTCAAACATTGTGTACGAATTACGAAAATCATCCGGACCCAGATGATCGATGTTCACTTGTGTGAGACAGCAGCGAGCTAACAAAGTAGCACCACCATCACCCAGGCCTGAAATCTCAACTTAACCACTGACAAGCCAGTATTAAGATCGCTTACCTCGATTTTGTCTACGCTCCTGGCGCATCCGACCACATTCATGCCGTGCTGGACCAGAGCCCGAGCGACAGCCGCTCCGATCCCCACAGAAGCTCCGGTGACCAGCGCGACTCTCCCCTTCCAGCGCTCCATCATCAGCGGATAGAATGTATCACGATCACCACGACAGACAATGTATTACAACAGCTGCGACATTAAACGCCGAATGTTACAACGTATCGAGTGATCGCGCGATGTGTTACTTTGATTCAGAGTATCTGTCCTGTGAGTGAGGGAAAGCGTTCAGGGCGGGAACAGATCGTGTCAAACCCTCCCAGATTGTGTACTGCTGACACCCAGGAACAGATCCACACTGCCGGATCCAATCCCCGCCGCGCCCGCGATTAAATATTAACGGGGGAGGAAACGAACAAGCTTTGGGTTGTTGTCGGCGCCCGAACGCCTTTTGAATGCAGATAGGCTACGTATTAGTTTTGTTGACTTCAATTGTTTTATTGCTGACCTATGGTATTTTTTATATCTTCAACCACGCCACCACACCCTTTCGAAATTCGTATATATATGATTTTTAAATAAACAGAATTTAGTATGTTTATTAATCAATTAACCTTGTGGTCCCCACAATGGAGGGTGAGCACCTGCCACAAACAGTTTCTTTTTTGCACTTCTATAAAAATGTAAATAGCACTTTAAGACAACTTCAGGTGATACTTTTCATTGTGGTTTGCTATTAAAATGCTAAACGTAAAAGGTGTATATTCTGAATTAAGCCCAACAGGGAAAATTAGGCATTGGGACACTGGTTCTCGAACAGTAGCGGCTCTTGTCTATAGTTGTCTTGTCTATGTCATGAACTATATACATGTGATTATTCTGATACTCACACATGTGAACTAGATAAGAACTGGCTTCATACATCCACCTGCCACTCTCATTAGGGAAGCATTTGTCCTGGTTTCACAAGAAGGAACAGTTCACGCAAAAAAGTTGTTCCAGTTCACCCTCAAGTTGGTCCAAAACTGTCCAAGAACACAGAGAAAGATACTTGTAAACAAACAGTTCTTGAACACCATTGACTACCATAGTAGGAAAAGTTTCTTTGTTCTATTGAACACAAAAGAAAATATTTTGAAGAATGTAGGAAACAAACTGTTCAGGACCACTTTGACCACTATGGTCAATGGTGGCCAAGAACTGTTTGGTTACAAGCATTCTTCCAAATATCTATCTCTGTGTTCATCAGAACAAATTTATTCAGATTTGGAACAACTGAAGGGTGAGTAAATGATGACAGAAATTGTATTTTTGTGTGAACTGTCCCTTTAAGGGTATAGTCCAGACTAAAATGGACGTTTGAGATATAACTAAAAATAACTAGCTCTGACATATCTTAAAATATATTCTTGCCATTGTTTTGTCTCAAGATCCACATTTTTTTTCTCCAGCTTTTTCCCTATCCTCCCCTGGTTGGCTTAAGTCTTGTCTGTGAAACCGTGCATTTAAGTTTTGGCAAACACTGAATAAAACAATTTCTCAGCATCAGCAGTTACCTTATAAATAACAGAACAGACTGATATGCTGCTCATGCGGACTGTACACAGAACGCGCCATCTAGTGGAGGCCAATAATCATCCAGTTCTTTATTTAAAGGCATACGCCATATAAAAACGAAAATTCTGTCATGAATTACCCTTAAGTAGTTCCAAATCTGTACTCATTTCTTTATTCTGTTGAACACAAAGATATTTAGAAGAATGTTACCAACTGAGATTTCTGGAGTAGTCAAAAATGGTAGTGAAAGGTGCTCCAGGACAGTTTATTTTCCTAAATTCTTAATTTCTTCTTTTGTGTTTAACAGAACAAAAAAATATACAATCATTCTTTCTACTATTTCATAAAAAAAAATAGTCCTAGTCTGGTGTCCCAGAAATGTCAGTTGCTAACATTCATCCAAATGTCTTTCTTTGCGTTCAACAGAGCGAACAAATTTACACAGGTTTGGAACAACTTGAGGATGAGTATTTCATGATATATTTTTTTATTTTGGGTGGAGTAACCCTTCAAAACGAGATTTTACATTTTGTATTTTGTACATACTGTATTTTATCTTCAATATTTTTGTATTTTATTACGTATATATACATTTTTTGAATTGTGTAATCAATAGCTAAATCAAACTAGAAACTAGTTGTTTTTTTAACATAAGCACACACAAACCAGAATGCATATTAATAAATATTCTTTATTATGTAAATTTTGCACATTGCGCTCAACATTACATCCAAACGTCTTTATTAGTGGATGTTTCATCTTTCTGTAAAATCTTTTCTCATCTCTGTACACGCTTAGTTTTTTCCACTAAAATTGTCACAGTCAAGGAAATGATTTAGGGAAGAAAAGAAGACAAAGAAATGTTACAAACAATACATTAAGACTACAGACATCTAACCCTACAGTCAAGGCCTGTTTATTTAATAACTGTGTCTCCTAAGAACCTGTTTCCTAATCCACATGTTACAAGAGAAAGAAAACAAAAGTCACCTGTGATTGATTGAGGAGGATTTGGGGTTAAAGAGGAGGTGCTTAAAGGGGAAGACATATATGTGACAGACAGGTAACTTTTCCCAACAAATACGAACGTCATCAAATTTGACAGCTAAATACAGCACTGAATTATTTTACCCCTTCCAATTCCAAATCCATGCTTCGGAAAAAACAAACTGACAACGCAGTGGTGATCATGAGTGTTATGGTCTATAAAAATAAGTGTGAGTTAGTGTGTATGGTCTAGTTGACGCTGGTGGCGGACGGCCACTTTCCAGTGCACACGCTAGAGTGGCAGTATTTGGTGAAGCGGTCTTTAAGGCCCTGTCTGTACTGGTCTCGCATGCGGTAGAAGGACTTGTTGTTCTCTACAAATGACTGGATCTCATCCTGCGTCAGACAGTTTTCGTCATCCGAGGTCACTTCAGATTCCTTCTGTTTACAAAGAAATGACAAAATAAACCAATCAAATATTGAACACTCAAAACCCGACATCTAGCATCATCAGACATCCGATTCATCTAGGAGATTCGACTCACCAGTAACTCCATCAGGCTCTTGGCACTGCCGTCACTGTGAGCACAGGTGTCAGGTACAGGAGGCAGAGCGTGTAAGTGTCTTCCACCGCTCAGCGTATGAACTCTCACTGACGACACACAGCACAAGTTAGAGCAGGATGCGTCTTTGCTGCGGCACAGTTGTGATGAAGAGGAAGACTCATGGACGCCAAGAGATCCAGAACCTCTCCTGCTGTCTGATCCACAGCTCTCCTTCACCATAGATGTCTGTGAGAGAGGAACAGATCACAGACTGCTCATTTCCCCTACACTATATGCACAAGAGAATACTGAAGAATAATTCAAGTTCACTAGGTTTACTTAAAGTATTGGACAGTTTACTCACATGATCGCTTCTGCACTTAGTTTTTCTTTTCTTCTTCTTGTTTTTGCTCTTTGTGTGTTCTTCTGAGATAGCCCAGCACTCCACACAGCTGTCTACAGCGTCTTCCTCCTTCTCCTCTGAGCCGTGGTGAACACAGGAACATTCACCTGGAAGAAAAACAATCATCAAACTTTACCATGCTGGCAAACAGCCTCATAAACAGGGATGCCTCCATCAAAATCCCATTTAAGTTGAATCAGAATCTATCTGCTAAATGTTTGAGAAATACTGCTTTATATACCAGCTGATTTTGTTGAAGAAAAAATCTAACAAAGAAAATTTGCGTGAAAATCTAAAGGGCACGATTCTCAATATATGTTGCAAGCCACAAATATTTCTCTTGATTCACCTTCACCTGTACCCGTTTCTTCATGGTTACACATTCCTTCAGTGCAGGCCACATCCGAGCCCTCCCGAGAGCCCGTCTCACTGCCCTCCATACTGGAACAGTAGCCACAGTCGCTGCCGTTACTGTGGGGTAACAGTGCTGCAAACAGACACACCGGTCAGATCACAGTTAAAGCAGCAATCCGTGATAATTTGGGGGTAAAAATAATCAGAAATTAATTAAATATTAAAATGAGAAAATACATAGACCGATCAGTGTTCAAAATGATTGTCTTATCTTGCCCTGATTCACAACGGTGAGCATATAATAATAATTCATAATTGCACTGTCGGGTAATAATGATTCATTAAGTCGGGTCGCCCCATGCAGGAAATTGGAATTTGGGGGAGTACCTCTTTGCATCAAACACAAAGGAGAGGAACCGGCTAGTTTATCACATGTGTGGATGGTGCTGCAGCGGGAATGCTACATGTAAAAGTGTGTTGTTCATTTTTATCACAGTCGCTTGGGGTTTAAATCATCATCTAGATCACCGTTTAAAAGCGATCATTTGGGGAATGTCCTGTAAACATCTTAATTAAGTTCTGACGCTGATTACATCAGGGGAACCTCACGCTCCGGAAAGCTAAAGTGAGAGAGTGATTTCCGATATCTGAAAGGATTGCATTTACAGGTAAGACGTCACTATTGTCTTTGTTTCATGTTGTCAGATAAAAGCAGATATTGTATGTGTTCAGACGACATGTTTTTTAGATATTGTATATTACTTGTAGGATGGTAGGTTGGTGGTATCTTCGATGTTATTTAGAGTTTTTGTCTACATCAGGCGTGACGCGATATCAAACACTACAATAATTAATTCTATATTAGTGATGTTTTTAAACATTTTTGTGTATCTGGTATAGACACAGTCACATGTTATTGTCACGATGTACGTATGTGCTCTGATGCGGTGTGAGCAGTCATTTAGCACAGAGCTTGGATTCATCCACGCTGAGCACCAGTGCCAAAGCACAACACGCGTAAAGAAAATAACTCTGCATTTAACTGACATTTTATGTTTCAAACTGAGATGGTGACAAAGAGGCCAAAGTTAAGGACTGAAGCTTTAAATGCAATGCAACCTGGGTATCCAACATTGCTCAGATTCTTAAGGCAGTCACTAAGCATCTCTCCCCATCCTCACCTTTCTTGGTTTTGGGGGAATGCAGGTCAGAAGCAGCAGGACAGGTGCAGGAGGAGAGCTCACTGGAGATGACGACATCCACACTGCCTACAGAGTCCACTCCACTGCCACATGACTTACAACCACCATCCACAGACTCTGATGAACCCTAAAAGACACAGATGATGTACATAAAAAGTGTGGATGTTAAAAAGTGTGAATGAGATTGTGTTGGTATCAATTATGTATCATGTATTAGTATTATTGTCATGGGCAGATTACAACAGCAAAGAATGATTTAGGGGTCCTTACCTCATCAAGACTTTTTTCCTTCTCCTCCTCTGCTTCTTGTTCAAAGCCACACTTGTTTTTACGTCTGTTCTTGCGTTTTTGTCTCTTCTTCTCCTGCTTGAGCTCTTTTGCTCTCTCCTCCTCTGAGAGCTCTTCACAAAGCTGTTCCAGTCTGCTGATACCCTGAACCCGCTCCACGGTCATCTACACATACAAACACACCATTTATGCATTAAGCAGATGCTGAAGTCTCACTTTGTCGTCTTTAGCACTTGTCCTGGCACAAAACAGGATAAATCTAATCATTTTTGAAGTTCAAGAAAATTATTTTGATCTTGATTATAAGGTCAAAGTACTATTTAAAGGGGCAGTACAGACAAAACAAAACGCTCCAAACAAAAAAGTAACTGTGCAGTAGCTGGCATTCAGAAGAGCAGCCTCACCTCAAAGCTTTTGCGGAGAGCATCAATGCCCAGATAAAAGAGCATCTGCCACGTTTGCTCCTCCGCCCGCAGTTTCTGCCAGATCCTATGTAGCCGCTCGTACAGATGGATTCCAAGACACGTCAGCACCTCCTCCTGAGCGACGTCCATGGTCTTTGCATGTCTCTCCCGCCGCCTGTAAATCCACATATGCAGCTGTGAATGTTGTGTAATTTCTGAGTGATTTTGGGCACAGACAAGACATATTTAGATATATTTTACGTGCACTGGGCACTGTTATTCACCCCGGTTATAAAGAAGTAATCATAGGAATGTTTGTAACATAATTGTGTTAGTAGATCAGAAATCACATTAACTTAGATGAGTATTAGAATCAAGATTGTTGGAATGATAGAATCAACATACTTATGCATGATAGAAATGACAGAATCAACATACATATACTTATGTAGTACTTGTTTTCATAAAAATATTTTAACCATTTTCAGCAATACAAAATCCAGTGATGTTTTAAAGGCCTGACCCAAATATGTCAAAACTTATTAAAAAAGGGAGGAAAGGTTCAACTTTTACTATCAGACCAAAAACCTGGTGGTGCAGCTAAGAAGTCAATCCACTATCAGACCGAAAACCTTGTAGCGCAGCTTATTTAAAAAAAAAAAATGAATCAATGCTTACGTTCCACCATTAGATCAAAAACCTTGTTGCCTTGAAATAATGGTGGCAGACAAAAACAGTTGGATATTAAAAAATAAGAGATAGCGGGAATCTACCTGATTGGTTTCGAAAGGAAACGCCTCTGAGTAGTTTCAGTATAATTAGAGGTTGGAAAACACCCGATTTTCAGATGCTTTTTGGGAACATCTCACTTTGTTTGACTTGAACAAATAAAGTTAAAACTTTGACAACTGGACCTTCTTTGTCTGAGCAATTTTTGAACTGCAAGATCAGCATTTTTTCTCCTCATCATGAGATACAAACTCCAATAATGGACTTCACATATTTCCTATTGAGGAATGGATCACTCACTCGTAACCCCCTGCGAACTCAGGTTCTGCTCGGCCCAGCAAGTGAGCGATGAAGTCAGTCTCACAGCAGACGTGGATGTGCCGCTCATGGGGGCAGCAGCGTAAACCCTCGTACAGGGCAGCGCAGTAGCCTTTCTCTTTACTGCAGTCCAGATCTCCCACCAGGATGTTGTACGCTCTCAGAACTTTGTTCTTACAGTCGGTACAGAACCTGTGGATGCACATCGTGGAAAGAGACCATTAGTGACAGGTTCTTAAAAAAAACTGGTCGCCAGGTCAAGCAACATCTCTTACCTGTGTTTGCGCAAGTACGTTTCCAGAGTTTCCAGTAGAGAGGCGCTATCAATCAAAACCACCTCGTCTCGACAGTCCTGTGACATCAGCTCCCACACATCCATCCAGCTGCCCCTGTGGAACAGTAACCACGGTTACCAAACAGAGTCAACGAGCCCAGACATCACTGTAGATGCCTGGTGGAATCACCCTAGGTTTTTTACATTTCCCAAAGCACTGGGTTCATTCAGTGACTCACCCTAAAGGTTTGGGTTTGTGCGTGTCTAAAGAGTGCAGCTGACAGCGTTTGTTCTTTTTACTCTTGGGAATAGCATCAATTACGCTGTTTAACTTCGACCTGAAACAAAGACAGACATCAGTGCTCATATTTAAAAAATATTATAAATTTATTAAAAAATTAAGACAATTAAACCGGCAAAAGAAAACACAGACAAACGTTCAAAATTAATCAAGTGGGATTTTTAGTCCGACTGAGGAATTCTCAGTAGGAAATAATGCAAACACTTGCTTTTATCCAGAAGGATTTGATTGACTCATTGGTCCAGAATAAACTCAGGTTCAACGTCAACCACCAATTTCTAGTCCTCTTCAAGACCATGTGTAACACTTACCCGTGCACATAAAAGAGCGCGTAGAGTTTTCTGGGGTCTGTGAGGCATGTCCGTGTCACTGACAGCACTCCAGATGATCCCAAGGTGAGAGGCTCCAGGGCGAAATGTCCGGAGTCTGTAAGCTGGGAGAAGAGACGCTCCACACTGCGTCTGCAGCCAACGCACGGCACAGACTGAGACAGAGCGCTGAATACTTCTCGAGACATCACCATTAACGCCATGTTCAGGTCTTGCTGTTTCAAAAGTCTGTGATGCTGTTGGAGAAAGCACAGACGAAAACGTCACGATGGACACCAGCAATAACAGTCTGAAAGTTCATCATTTGATTTCCACTCAAGCTACAGGCTCCAGTGTTAGGAAAATATATACCCTGCTGAATCTTACAAAAACATGTCCATGTTACACAGTACTGTCGATAGAGAGATCTTTTGTTATTTTACCTCAACAAACTGTTTCATTTGAGAACTGTGGATCTGATGGTTGTCAAACTCCAGGATACTCTCAGGGAATTCCATCACCATCTACAACATTAACATCCAAATACTGAATATAAGTTTACTACAACAAAACAACCATTTCCTATATAAATGTTTTTTATAAAGAAGTTAAATGTAGAGGAATATAAAAACATTTTGTATTTAACACTGCTTAAATGTATGGTTAGTAATATCTTCTTAAGAATCTATACTAGAAGCTATTACTTATTATTAAATGATCAGACTTGTGATTGCAACCTAGCAGATGACAAAGCAAGAGAAACAGTCCTTTAGGGAAAAACACAAAATGTAATGAATAAAATAATTTTACAGTGAGTGTGTCATCGATGTAAAGGGGAATCTGGCGTGCAAGGAAAAGATAGTCCTCTTCTCCGTCCCTGCAGACAGCCACCAAACGCGCCATCTCTCCTCAAATCTCCCTACGAACAGTTAAGACAATCACAGATGTCAATGCACAATATCACCTCTATATGCGACATTTAATAAATTAATTTAAAAAAATCTAGATTGATGATTATTAATGCACATTACGCCAGATCTAAAAGTGCAACCAGTGTCTGCCTTCCCAGCAGCCCTTGTAGCTTTGCTAGGGATTATTAGCTTAAACATACACTCTCAGCCCAGTACAGAGGCTTCAACACTCACTATACTCACCTTCACCCCCAAGTATTACTGAAATACTTATATACATGCATCATGTTGTGCACACTCATGTAAAACCCACGCGTTATGTGTCTCTTTATCAGATGTACGATCAGAAGTCAAAAGAGGTCAACCCACGGCGCATGCTAACACTGAGCAGCTAAACACCTCCAAACCAGCCTCTCTAATATATCAAAATATACATTACACATTAATTTATAATAACATGCTTGCCAGTCCGGTCGCTATGACAACGTTACATGGTGAATGCTGTAATAACCACCCATTTATCCCCTCCAATGACATGCATGCTAATTAGCCTGCTAGCTAAAGAAATGCACGCACGCACACACAGACAAACTTGTACATGAGCTTTAACGTGTGATTTTGAGATATTTCACGTTTCAAAGTATTAACGCGAAAGAATTTAAACTAATGGTTTGAAAACGGGACAATTTAGCATCTCAGAATCGAGTTAGCATACGGCTAACCTGTGAAACTTTCTCAAGCTGCTAGTCATGACTGTAGCTCGTAGGCTGACATCTTTCACTGCGACTTTTAACCACTGCAGCATGCATTTCTGCATGTTAAACATGCAGCGACAGGTATCATTTATATTTCAAATATTAACAGATAAAGCTGCGCTGTTAAGCTATCTAACGTTGTTCTCACTGACGAACGAACTGACACCCCCAGCTTTCACTAGACCTATTCCGGGTTTATCCTCAACGTGACGTTACTTCTGTGGAGTTTTAAGACTTCCAAATGTTCAAGTATCGAAAAGCATTAGTCGTACCCACCTGTTTTCTGAAAGTTGGTTGTTTTTTGGACAAAAACAAACAAGTGCGACAGCAGCGTATGTGGCAGGCGAATGTTCAGTGACCTTTAGCACCGTATACGTCAGAAAGTAGTTCCGGGCTCTGGCATGACGTGGGGAGTTTGATTAACACCGGGGAGGAGTTATTAATCATGTATGTTGTTAGAAAGTTATTTTCTTCATGTATAAAATAAATATGAATATATTGTTCATTACCATTTAAAAATGACAAGACACGTACTACTAAGACAATGTAGTATGGATTTTTTGATAAAGGTAAAATGTATTAAGCATTTATCTTAATTAATTTGCCCTTTGTACTTTAAACCAATATAAGGAGTCTGTCTTTTTTCTATTTTAAATTCCATTTTGTTGTATAATGTTATTGTATATGCTCTTACAAAACAAGATATTGCTTGTACTTTAAAAAGAATTTCATTATAATGCAGGACTAAGCAAACTGCATAAATGTGAAAATAAAAAATGACATGAATATGAACCCCTGAATATGAAATAAATGTCAATGTTAACTGTACTCAGGTATAATTTTGGTTTAATGCATTCATATTTACTTTGGTACAAAATGTAGTATATTGGCTCATTTTATTTTATTTTATTTACACTATGCAACTTTAAATACAGCACATTTCACAACAAAATTTGCAAATAAAAGTAGTTCTGAAAAATAAAAAATGAAAATGTAAAAAATAAAAAATAAAAAGGGGTCAATGTATTACCAGAACTTCATGGTTATTTTATTAATATGCAATATAAATATAACTAAGCTGTTTATGAACATATACATCAACAAAACACTTACAGCTAAGACATCACTGCTGTTTAGAGTGTCTACTAAAACATTGGTCAAACCAGTCATGATATTTGCAAGCAGAAAATATAATAACTGATTCCGGTTTACAGATTGTACTAGACACAATGCATCTAAACTTTGTCTAATCTTGTCATGTGTTGATGAATTTACTGACTTCTTATTTGTACAAGGAGTCCATGATGATGATACAAGAGAAACATTAGAGATCACTTTGGAATAAAGCAAAAGTCCATCAGCAATGCTTAAGCAAGAAATAAATAGCATGGATTGAGCTACAGTCCAAACACAGAAAGAAAGGTTGGCCATTCTGCGTGACACTGGCTCTATATATGTCTGGCAAATGTGCAAGGTGATAAATAACACAAAGCAGGTGAACAGAAGGTTACGAATCACTTTGATCCAGTCCTTAACTAATGTTCTGCTCTGCATCAGGTAGAGGCCAGCCTGAACCCCGGCCATATAGATGGCTATGTAACCCACAACTGAGCAGATACCCTCCCTGTTGGCCTGCAGAAAGCCTGTACGGTCATCATTGTGGATGAGAAACAATTTAAGATCTGTTGTCTGCAAGATAACCTGGTAAGTTCCACTAAGGAGAAGAGCAAGAAGCCAGGAGACATTTACAGGAAAAATGGCTAAAAGCACAGATGCCACCACTCTAACAATAGCTAACGTGAAGAAGAAGTTCCAGTGAACTCCATACTCGGTCACATGCTCGTGGTAGCCAGTTGACTTGACGCTCGCCAGCCTCACCAACCCCAAAAGCACCAGGGGCCATACAGACAAAAACTGCTTTAACACATGGCTAAATTTTGATCCTTGAATATTCTTTCCTCTCGCTTCAGGACACACTAGTGCATTGGCCATCACATATGCCCCAACACCAAAATCCATGACCCCCGTGCCATACATCTCTGTCTTGGCATATCGTCTGGGGAATACACTGAAGTCAACGGCCAGAATGCTTATGGCCGTCTTCACATTGACCAGAACCCGGAAGACGGTTACAAATGGGACCAGGTTAGATTCTACTCTTGTTTGTAGAAACTTGTCAATCGTACTCTGGAGGGAACCCTGAGATGGCCGCCTTCTGTTGTTGTACACAAAGTATAGGACAGCAAAATCCACAAGAGCCAGACCCATGATTACAAAGTGAAGAATGTCGCAAAGTATGGTACATGACAGGACCAAAGGCATTATCAGTGTCATGAAATCCAATTGGAGATGGACTCCTTGGGATAATGGAAGGACCCCTTTTCCCAGGTGGAACATTATAAGGAAGAGTCCTCGACTGAGGACCAACAGTGGAGCTAACAGGGATCCCAGTGAAACCTCTGTCAGCGTTGTTCCATTAAGGTTGCTGACAAATGCAACCTTGCCTTCTGGCAATGCCATTTCCTGTGAAAAAACACAGTACAAACAAGATGTTACTTATGGTTAGTGGGGGACCTAGATGGTAATGTAATATAGAATAAAAACAATTGACATATTGAACATAAAGTAGCAAAATAGGTAGATTTTAAAATAAGACACAGTGGTCCTTTTGCCAGACTCATCTAAAGAGTTTGTGCTCAAATGTGTTAAGTGAACAACAGCGGTAAAGACAAAACGATATGTTTTGACGCAAAAACATATTTGGATATACCTACCTCGTCCAGTGTCATGTGGAAAGAAATGAGTGGCTTTCCTCGCTAGAGGCTTACAGCCGACTGTCAGGACTAACCGGTTTAGCACACTAAAAATATTAAACACTTAATGTTACCTGGTTTAATAATAAAGGTGCATTATATTAAATGCAATTCTTACAAATCTATTATCATTTGTTCATTCTTACTTTCAAACGAAATGCGTCCGCACATGAGAACTATTTTGAGATATTTCTCTTCCGCATTGGGAGTGGCTTTCTGTGTACTCATAATGTGGGTGGGACTCGCATACAAACTGCGTGACGTCACCGCTCAAATCAGTAGCGGGCGGCCGCTGAGGCAACCCATGAAAGATTACACACATGTAAATATACATCTGATATGGGTTGCAGAATGAAGTATGGCAAAATGGCTCTATTGCGCCGCCGCCACCAACAAAATTTTAAGAAAGCAGCCCTCGTGCTACATTTCATGTAAATGTATGAAATTTTGTAGGCTCACTCACGTAACATTCCAACAACTATAAAAAATATATTACAACAGGATAAACCAGTTTGGTACACTAACAAGTGTTACCTGGTTAAACAGTAAAATGGCAGATATAGTTTAATTCACCACTTACAAATAAATATATGATCACTATTCATTAAAAATTCTTACATTCAAACGAAATGCGTCCGCATATGAGAACGGAGATATTTCTCTTCCGCGTTGGGCGTGGCTTTTCTGTGAACTCATCGTGTGGGCGGGACTCGGATACAAACTGCGTGACGTCACCACATGTCAGTAGCGGCCAGTGAGTGAGCGGGATCGCGCGGTGGGAGTTTTGTCCTTCACGCAGGAATGTTCATGGCTGGAAAGACAAAAACGACTAAAATGTAACGTCAGTGAGAGAAATATAGCACAAAATACCAGAAGATTTGTTTTTATAACTTTTACATTCATGGCGACTGTCAAACAGAAAGTTTTATTTAGAAACAAAGACGTGTCGACCGTTAATAGCTCTGAGGGAGCGTTGAGAAATTGGGCTGGAACACCAAACCGACACGAGACGGTAAGTGAAATGTGTTTCCTAGACTAGACATTTCATATCTTTTAACGCTACCTAACATACACGTTATAAACATTTCCTCTTTATAACAGAACAAAAAAGTTACTGTATTGTATGTACTTCAGAGTGTGATGTCCAAAACGTAGTGTTGCCAATAAAACACCATGATGTGTTTACAACAACATTGCTGAACTTTTTGTTGGTGTTGTCTGTTCATAAAATAGTTCCATCACAAGTTTTGTCCCTAAATATGGTTATTTTAAGATTAGTAAAATGCTTCATAAATGAATGAAACGTGTAATGCGTAAAAGTCTTGTTTTGCGGTTTATACCTAATGTGCACGATCATTGACGTGGACACTGGGCAGTGTTGTCAATGGGCCGGATTAACCAGGGGTGCTTTTAAACTCAGATTATTTTGGGTGTTCTAGATCAGTGGATGTTACACCTATTATTGATAACGTAGCCTGTAGCCATATGTTTTTTCTGTTTTTGGTTTTATATCAAAGTATATATTTTTTATTTTTAAACTGTATATACAGTTCGTTTGCCGATGCCATGCCTCTCTGAGCCATTGGCTCTGATACAGCCATAAATTTGTCATTATGTTACTATGATTCACAGACTGCAGTGTTAGTGCTAGAAAGGAATGCTTCTGTATCACATCATTGTTAGTTCTGTGGCTCATGTTTAAATACAGGAAAAATGTCATTTTGACATTGCAGACGTTCTATCCCAGTTGGAGACATCATTTTCTCAATAATGGTAGTAGTTAAGGTCTAATTTACTATTTATTTTAAAGATGCTTGCTGCCTAGACTCCTCTTAACTTAACCGGTTAGTGGTGTTACCCAGTGTTTGTGTGATTGGATTAGACACAGGTCTGTTCAGCATACGGTGTTTATTATTAGATTGTCCTGATTGTGTCCTGGCTCTGCACGTACACGGCACATGCTTAGAACATACTGTCTTCATCACAGCATGGCAACAGAATGCTGATCATGACATGCAATCGTGTTGCATTAAAATACTGTTTTATTCATTATGTGTCCCATTTAGAATGGTTTGCACAGTCAGTAACTACATTTATTTTATATTCATTCATTTGAGAGATGCATGTATTAAACGTGACTTAGGAGTGAAGAATAGAACTGCACAAGCAATTAGTCATATCTCAATGAAGGTGTTCACCAAAGGTCTTATAGCAAGCATATGTGCTTGAACCTTTGTTAGTTGTTGCAGATAAATGATAAGACCCTTTCCAATGATGTCATGCAGAGGTCTGTATGTACAAAACAGCTGAGATAAAGCACAGGTTTAAATATGTTAAGCTGTGTGTTATGGTTTTGTATTTCTATGTGAATGATACGTGTACATTTATGTAAGTATTGTTAGTTTGATTGAATTTGAAAACTTAGAATGAATAGAAACCAAGTTGTCGAGCTTTTGTCATGGCTAGTTAGGTTAAGAGCTTTTAATGGTTTATTATGTTGCATCTGGTTAAAATGTGGTATAAGAGATCTTATGACCGCATGGTCTATGCAAATTTGTTTTTATTATGCAGATTAATGGGTTGAAAGGCAAAGCCCAGACCCGCAGGAAATCTCTCAATGATTCACTGGAAGGGGATATCCGAGACTTCCTTATAAATGAATCTGAACTTCATACTTATGATGACCTCACCAAAGTTAACCCTGTAACCCCCACTACAGGTAAGCTTTTTTTAGAACAGATATGTTTCGATTGACAATTCCTCAAAATGAAAGTCTGTGATATAACATGTCTGAAGAAATAAATTACTTTTTTACCTCTTATGCATTCGTTCTGCATATGTTATATTTGCCTGTTTTTTTTTTGCAGTCTTGAAATGTTTGCAGGCCAGGTACAGTGCAAAGGTGTTCTACACACATGCCGGCTGCACGCTGGTGGCTCTCAACCCCTTTCAGCCCATCCCTCATCTGTACTCTCTGGATGTGATGAGGGAATATCATTCTGCCCCTCAGCCTCAGGTAAACACACCAGAAAAAATTGTGAGACCTATGGGTACTTCTGATGTACTATTGGTTTATAAACAACTGTAGTTTCGTACTGCTTTGTTTATATGTAACAGATGTCATCCAGATGATATCTAGTGACCCATCTGCCTCTTTGTCACAATGATGGGTCGAACAGTGTTTGTACACCTGGTCTATGAAGTATGTTGTGAGTTCAATGGGATAAAAAAAAAAATGTTTTATGAAAAATGCTACGCAAATAAAAATAACCTAAGGCACAAGGATCTTGTATTTGAAACCATTCTCATGTTAATGATACCATTTCATTTAAAGGGGTCATATGGCGCTAATACGTGTTTTTCTGTGTCTTTGGTGTGTTATAAGTTGCCCATGCATGTATTAGACACGTAAAATTGTGTCAGAACAAAAAATGCATTCTTAAAGCGAATGCTCACCCAGACCTGGCTACTACATTTCGTTACACTGTACTTGTATATGTGTAATGACAATAAAGTTGAATCTAATCTAATCTAATCTAAACGCCTCGTGTAACCACACCCCCACAGATATACGTCAGTTCATGGTATGAGTTGACTAAGACAGCCCAAATGTATACGCAAGTAAGGTGGGCGTACCTGTCAGTACAATTGCTTTGGAATATGTTCAACATATGGTAAGAGGCGTTACATTTCCGTCACACGCTTGCAGTATTTGACCAATCAATACGCACTGGTTAACTGGCCAATCATAGGACACCTCGCTTTTCAGAGCGATGAGCTTTGTAAAAAGAATCTGCACGTTTTTAGAGAGGCGGGGCAAAGAGGAGATACAAACATGCACAGTATGAGGAAAATACAGCGTTTATGAACCTTAAATCATGTCAGTTGGACACTAAAAGAAAGGGAGTAATATTGCTTTGAAGCTGGTTGTGATGTTAAAGCATCTCTTTGTATGCAGGATTTCAAACCGCACATCTTCATCGTTGCAGAAGAGGCTTACAGAAATGTACAGGGGCAGGTGGAGCCCATGAACCAGTCTCTGGTGGTCTCTGGAGAGAGTGGAGCTGGGAAAGTGAGTGATGTTTGTTTGACCTCCTCATTTTTGATGTGAGTAATGTCTTCACAAACTGATTAACAAGATTAAGACCGATATTTTAAACAAATAAAATTTAGTAAGGATTTGATCTAATCGGAATAAGCAGTCAGGATGGATCTCAAAGCACTTGATGTAGATCGGAGATCCACAGATTTATGGATTTTTGAGGATGAGGGAGGGTTTATGCAAAGTGTCCATTCTGACATCTGGTTTATTTGGCTAGATTCCACTGAGTGACCGGAATATTTGCACCATAATACTGTAGAGTTTGATTGAACCTATCAACCACTGTAAAAGATTTGGAAAGTGTTTTCTCTCTCCTTTTACAAGTTGATAGGATTATTTAAATTCTAACTACCACAATTATATGATAAGTTGCATTTATTGTTTGCCTGTGGTTTTACGCTGCCCATGACTAGCAGAGCAGATGAGAACCACAGTTTTTGATTACAGTAATCTACAGTAACTCCTTTACTAAATCTTCAGACCTGGACGTCACGCTGCCTGATGAAGTACTACGCCACGGTCGCAGCATCATCTCAGAAATGTCAACACACAGTAGAGAAGATAGAAAGACGAGTGTTGGACTCCAACCCTCTCATGGAGGCCTTTGGTAAGGGGAAAGGCTAATATTTGATTATTTTATCCCTCCTTCACTATGCTCTTATACTAAAACAAAATGTTTGTCCTTTTCTTAGGCAACGCCTGCACATTACGCAACAGCAACAGCAGTCGCTTTGGAAAATACATTCAACTTCAGCTCAACAGGTCAGTTATGCGGTCTCTTTCACTTTTGAACATGAAGCAGTATGTGACCGGTGTAAATATCTCTGTTTTTATAACGCAGCTCTCAGCTGTTAGTTGGAGCGTCGGTGCAGACGTTTTTGTTGGAGAAAACCAGAGTGGCTTTCCAAGCACCTAATGAGAGGAACTTTCACATATTCTATCAGGTAAAATATCTGCATTCACAAAACCTTTCAGAATAAAAAAACACGCCCAGTTCTTAAAAAACAATGTGTTTATTGTTTCTCCAAGTTTTTTACCATAAACTGGCAGCTGGAAGTTCAGCCACCGATATAATTATTGATCTTTTTCCCCAAAAAATATTATTAATGAAGACAGTTTTCCTCAAATTAACTTTTAGTTCCCACATGTACATTTATCCTGATTATGTCTGCATCTCTTTTGATTTGTTATATTGGAAGATGATGAAAGGGGCAACAGAAAAGCAGAGACTGGACTGGATGTTCCCTTTAGATCAAGCCTTTGCCTGGTTGCCACATGCCGATAAAAACTTAGAAGGTAAATATCAGAACTGAAACGTCCCATCATGCATGTAATATCATTTTAAGGGAAGTTTTGTTGTCTGATTTCTCCCTGTTTGTGTCCGAGCAGAAGACTGTCTGCAGGAGACTGTGGTGGCAATGGTCAACCTCGGTATTGATGAGGAGAAAAGGGCACAGATATTTAAGGTGAGTTGTGATGGGGTATAAATAGTAGATTTTAACATCATAAGCTATTTAAAGTAACATGATTGTATCATTGTTTTATGTAGATCCTTGCAGGTCTTCTGCAGCTGGGAAATGTGGACTTCAGTCCTGCATCGGAAGAGTCTCAGCCATGTGATCTGGAAGAGAACTCTAAAGGTGCGAGACATTTCTGCTGTTCAATCTACAAATGTAACCTTAGATATGTTTGGTGCCGCAGTGGTTATGTGCATATTCCAGACACATTGAGCTGAGGTGCTTGTCACCTAAATAACTTTTATTCTATAGGCATGCACTTGAAGTTATTTGAATGTGAATTGCTGCTGCCCAGTAGTCTTTCATCATGTGTTTGTGTTGTATTTCGTGGCTTGTGTTGATAACTGCTCTCTCTCTGTGTCTATGTTTTCTGTAGGTTTCCTGCAGAAGACTGCTGTCCTGCTACAGGTGCCAGTAGAAGAGCTGCAGACATATCTGGTAGTGAGAACACTGCGTGCTGGAAAACAGAACGTGCTCAAGCCGTGTTCACAGACAGAGTGCACCATCCGCAGAGACTGTCTTGCTAAAGTCATCTATGCACAGTGAGTCAAATATGGGTGTAAACTAGCTTGTAGGATGTACTTTAATAGTATGTCTAGTGGTATGAACAGCGAGGTTCCTTTTAGTATCATATAGTCAAACATAGGTCAGCTTTGAGCCATCCTGATCCACTTACACAGGAAGTGATCGTAAAGCGACCAAACTATATATATTTTTTTACATAACATTTGTTTAAAACAGGTGCTATCGTAATATATTACAGATGGAAATCAGATAACAATAAATATACAATCTACAGTTGTTGAGATTACAGTGGTTATCTAAAAAATCTAAAAACGGATGTTTTTAATTTACAGGCTATTTGAGTGGTTGGTCACTTTCATTAATAACAGTATGTCTTCAGACAGTTCCATGTGGTGCAACTTCATTGGTACGTATTTTATTCAGTTTGTATTCTATTCCAGTGGTTCTCAAACTTTTTTGTTGTTGCGGCCCCCCAAATAAAAACGTTTAATCTTAAACTTAGAATTTCAATTAAACCAAAAACATATTGAGTTTTATAATGATGCAACATCAATCCTTTTGCTTGGTGGTCTTATTTTTTTTATGGTCGATTGCATAAATTCTATGATAGATTTCTATATTTCATAAAATGCCATATAGTCGTTGGCCCCCTGGATCCATCTTGTGGCCCCCCAGTTTGAGAACCACTGTTCTATTCTATGCATAATTTTTGAAAGTGCCACAGAATATACTGTACGTTTTGTTTTTGGATATTGTGAAGCACAAATAAAACATGTCTAACTGGTTTCCTCTCCAGGCTTGCTGGATGTTTATGGTTTCGAGTGTTTCCTCCTGAATAACCTGGAGCAGTTGTGCATTAATTATGCCAACGAAAAACTCCAGCAACACTTTGTGGCTCATTATCTGAAGGCCCAGCAGGAGGAGTACGTGTCTGAGGGGCTGCAGTGGTCCTTCATACGTTACCAAGACAACCAGGCTTGCCTGGACCTGATTGAAGGCACTCCCACCAGCATTTTCTCTCTGCTCAATGAGGTCTGCTTCCACTTCCACAGAGAGAGACGAGAAACTCAATTTTTGTCACAAGCATACAAATGTTATTTTGTCAAATGTGACTTTCGTGTCTAGGAGTGTCGTCTGAACAGAACGTCAGATGCTAAGCAGTTCCGTGTGCGTCTGGAGAAGGAGCTGTCGGGAAATGCCAACATCAGCTGGGACAAATTCAGTAAAGAGCCTCATTTCACTGTCGCCCATTATGCTGGCAAAGTCAGCTATCGGATCGAAGGCATGATGGAGAAGAATAAGGCATGACTATGATCTGTGTAAATGTTGACCTATAGCTGTGACTGTACACAATATAGCACAACCAAAATGATATACTGTACAATATATTTATTCATAGGGAGATCACAAGCTTGCTTTATTTTTGCACACCTGTACAATGTTTTCTACAGGACCCAGTTCCCCCCAGAGCTTATCCATGTCCTGCAGAAATCCCAGAATGCGTTGCTGCACGGTCTCTTTGATGAGAGTTACCATGAAAGTGGAGGGTCCAGAGGGCACAACAAAGTTGTTACTGTTGTCTCCAAATTTAAGGTACAGAGCTTTAGTTATGCTGGCGTCTTTGTGTGTATGTTTTAAATTGTTCAATGAAAGCTTAAGCATTATTTTTCATAATCACTTGAATCTTCAAAAGGATCAAGGCATAATATTCAAAAATATTTCAAGATCTCAGAAGCTTTAGCGATGATTCATATTCAGATCATTAAGACTGACCTGCCTTTTTATGTAACGTGGTATTTTTGTGAAATTGCAGAACTCACTGGAAAGCCTTATGAAGATCTTGTACAGCACCACCCCCCACTACACACGCTGTATCAAACCCAACCCAGACTGCAGACCGCTCACCTTCCAAAAAGAGGAGGTAATGACATCATCTGCTGAATATATGTTTACTCTCAAATCTGGTGCTTAAAGGATGCTATTGCATACTCTCTGTTGATTTCATTCATTCTTTATTTTTCTTATAAAAAGTCCATATTCTAAAGTTTTACAGGCTGACTGTCAGTTTGGTTTGTGCTCAGGTTATCACTCAGCTTGAGGCCTGTGGGATAGTGGAGACCATAAACATCAGCGCAGCAGGATTTCCCATCAGGTAACACATTCACAACAAAAACATCTGTCATCCATGATCCAAGTAACTACAAATACATCTAATGGCAACAGGACATGCTTACAGCATTCTGTATGTTTCTAAATATGACTTATACAGGATCCCGTATGGCAGTTTCCTTCAGCGTTATGGACTGATCACAAACACTCTACTAAACAGAGATGACGGTAAGAGACATAATTCACCTGTTATTATTAGCGTCACAAATCACTGTTCTTATGATCATACTCTGAACTAAACCCTGACCCACTATTAAAGTATTTAAAGTCATTTGTTCACTTCTGTTGACTCAAGGTGGCCTACTCTTTTTGCTCAATTAGACTTATGAGTTTTGCCAGGAAGACAAAAACAGTTTCAAAAACAGATGAAACGGTATCTAGTATCACTCTGTGAGCAGAATGTAGAGACAATGGGGTGGGTTATTTTGATTTGGGCTATCTAGCACTCAGAACATCTTATTAGCAACACCCCTTACAACCACCAACAGCACTCTAGAATTGAAAGTTTTGCACACTTGCATTCTCTCAAACTTTTACCATTTCTTTATCTCTTCCCTTTTTTCTCTTTCAGTATTCTCATTTTCATCCTCTTTATTGGAAAGTTGTACAAACACAATTTTAATGATATTCCTGTTTTAACCACAGATCTGAGTTTTTCGGGTGAATAACTGCATGTTTTTCTAGTACATATTTTCATTCAGTTTATGCATCTTTTATTCCAACTTGCCTTTTGTATGTTAATTTTAACCTTACTAATCTGACAAATATTGTTTTCATCGCTGTTAATGGTTTTTGTCCAAGCTTTGGAAAGTTGTGTGTGTGTGTTTTCATGTCACTACTGTGCTTGTTTATAAGAAAACAAATAAAACAGGTGTGCAAGCAAAGTTACACAATGCTGCATATGAATTAAAACCAAACAGAGCCATCGTCATCACTGCTTTGTGTTTGTCCTGTAGTCGCATGTACATGCCCTGCAGTTAACGCTGTTTCTAAAGTACATCTTTCACCCGCAGGACCTGATATGAGTGATCAGTCTGTTCTGCGATCTACAGTGGAGGACGTGCTCAATGTGGTTCTCAAGAAACACACCCCCAGCTCCACCCTCAGCCCTGCTGACATTATTAACATGGTGCATTGTGGGAGGACCAAAGTCTTTCTGACTTACGCTCTGGTAAAGCAGCCCCTCACGCGTTTGTAAAATGCTCATTTGCTCTGAAGAATAATGTAAAGAGAAGAAAGACGTGTGGATCTAAAGGTCCTGGATAACATTAAAAGCCAACCTGTCAAAGTAACACAAAATGATTGTGACGAAACAAAAGTTTTGTTCAAAACATTAGCACAGATCAAGTGTACTGTAACAAAAATCCCCTTTGTGTTGCGTGAGTTCCAGGTGAAAAGCATGATTAAGTGTAATGTCTGTAAACTTAATGTACCTTGTGTTGTGTAGTTGGAGGTGTTGGAAGACCACAGGGTCAGGGTGCGCTCACAGAATGCGTTCTGTATCCAGTGTGCCTGGCGCAGGTATCAGTGTCATCGCCGCAACATCAGGACCCAAGCTGCCACTCGTATACAAGCAGGTCAGCATTTATCATTACAGGTTTTTGGATGTTAATAAGAAAGTAAGAGGTTTTTATCTGGATATGTTTTTATTCAGTAGCATAAAGGACATTTGGCACAACAAATACTACCATGATAATTGACATGACCTAATAATGACTTTACAGATGTATTCTACACTATCAATAACAAAGTGATTTTTAGCACTACAGTAATGAGAACTTGAGTGTCATTTTGAGTGTGACTTTTACAAGACTTCTTTATACAAAAATAATCACAAAAAACTGAATAAGTGATTGGTCAAAAGGTGTTACAACTTTAGCTGTAACCATCTACAGTACATCCTCTCTCTCCTGATTGGTCTAAGCATATGACATCTGCCATCCGTCTAGACACATTGCACCTGATTAACTCAGTACAGAACAGATCAAGCTCACCCAAGCCAAACCGATACTGTACTGAGATCCGATTTCTGTTTCCAAACTCAATTCTGATCTGGCTAAGTCACATTTACATCAGAGAAATAAAAGTGTCAAGTGTCAGTAAATCCCATGGAAATCAAAGAGAGTCTGTTAAATACAAGACTGATCTTTTAGCATTATTGACATGATAAATAGGTGTATTGATTCCAGGCCGTTGGATGTTTCATCAGTATGTATGTATTAGCTTCTCATCCAAACGCCAGTCCACAGGAAGTGCCATGACCTTCTTAGCACCTGTTCTTGGCTCTACACACGGACAGTTTTAGCATGCGGGATTTCGTTAGTGTCACACATATGTGACCTGCTCCGTCAATTTGAGTTACTTTGACCCAGAAACACATACTATGAAGTAAAATGTTTTCTTTTGTTTTAGTTTTTGCCTTAATGTCATTATCCAAATCACTTCAGATATATAATCATTTAAATGTTTACTGAGACTTGTGTTCCTAGTACCATCCCAAAGTGTTTTCAAAACTTTGAATGTGTTTATAACAGGGGTGAGATCCTGGCTGGTCAGAGAAGAGGTGAGGAAACTGCACAAAGCTGCAGCAGTTATTCAGCACAAATGGAGGCGTTGGAGAGTAAGCACTCTGCTTCTATTTAATCCGCTAATGTAATTATTAATTTAATTGTTCTTTGAACTCAGTTTTGTTCTCTTCTTTTTGTATGTGTCTTTCTGCGCATCTTCCCTGCTCAATATACACCGTGCTGCAGGCGCACATGGATGCGCTAGCTGAGTCGGAACTGGACAATGCTGAAGATTTAGTAGAAGAAGAAGAAGCGTACACGCGTCCCAAGCTGGACACTTTGCTGAAGGAGAGAGGCTCAGTGCAGCTCTCCAGCATCCCAGAACCTGTGGTGGTCAGAGGTTGGCCCATCGGGCTGGCTGTGGCTTCTGCACCCACCATCACCGTGTCTATGACTGCTTCTGGTTTCCAGAGGGTCATGTCCATGATGGCTTGTCTTAAGATCCCCTTCAGACAGGGTGAATATAAAGTAAAGACCAACCAGTTTGATCAGGGTGTGGCCTCCATCAGAGCACAGCCACGGGTAAGAGATTTCTCAAACAATACATCTTACCTTGGACTCTTTTACTTTAGTTTTTTTTATGACACATGAATGACTTTAACAGGAATATGCAAGTTAAATAAGATTCAGGCTCTATTGACTGCATCTGTAGCATGCTGTTGCTGTATGATAACAGTGTGTATGTCACATATATTGTCCACACAGAGCTGACGTTTTTCTGCTCTTTATTTTCCAGGGGTCCATTAAAATGCATTTGCAGAGATCTCCACTGCTGTACGCTAACATGCACCCAGTACATAAGACCGAGGGAGTGACTGGATTCAACCAGATCCTTCTGGAGGGAACCTGATATTTCATTTAATCTTTATCTAATCAATGCACATTTAAAGTACATATAGGAACTAAGTGACAAAAATCATTAAGTATAATGATAATCCTTATTGTTCGTGTAATGTTGGATGTTTATTTTCTCTCAGGTCTCAGCATGAAGCACAAGTGCCTTTAAATCTGGAGCTTCCTCAATCGGTATAATACTGTAGGCATTTTTATAATTATGCTATTTTATACGTAAATGATCAGTAACTACATTTCTTGCACAACTGAATAATGTGTAGATATCCTTGAGTATTATTATTTTTTGTTAATTTAATGTGCTGCTTATAAATGCCGAATTGGGGCATTATTAAAACACTTTTAACTGAATTTAATATAAAACATAAAGTGATGTAGACATCTTGTTAAATGACAGATAAGGGCTTATTGTGTATGACCACTGTTTTATATCCAGTACATTGTACCGTTTGTATTCTGTGCAATCACTAATGTAAAATATAACACTACATGGTTAAATGATGGGAAGCATTGCAGTTGAGCTTGCAACCAAAGCAAATGTATGTAATTGTTTTGGTGTATTCATAGTTCTCAATTTTTGTCAGTTTGTACTGGTAAATATCTCATGTTATGAACACAAACATCACTACTTTTTTGTTATCAAACGTTTAATGATATGCAAAATATACAGTTATAACCAAATCTACCATTATACAGTCATTATACAGTTCTTTTCTCAGGGCATTAATGACTGAAGCCCTTAATTTGCGTACAGCTTCAACAAACCAATATATAAGTTGTGTTTGTTATGGAAAATAAAAATATTGTCAACGTGTTCTCCAGTCCCAGTTTCTGATTTAAACAAATCGGATAGTATTCTAAATGTGCAGAAAGAAATCTAATCAATGACTGATTTAATGTTACATATAAAACTAAAAACAACAGGAGATATTTGAACTTGGAACGTGTCAGTTAGTCCACGTTTACATTGAAACAATCCATATGTGACAGTGAGCATCATTCATCATCATGATAATGTTTGGTTTCTTTTGGTTCAATAATTTTCAAGCACTGGTCAGCAAACTCTGTAAACAGTGGTTCCTGCATGGCATCCTTCATGGCCTTGTCTTTATTTTCAGCTGAATCAACTGATGTTATTAACTGTCTGAGATGTGGATTTAGCAGCAAACACTTGAGTGCCTCTGAATCACCTGTGTGAACAAATACAGATATATTCTGTAAGCCTGCACAGAAATGACATAACAGGTAAAATGACTGCAACACAATCTTAGTTTACTGTAAATAAAGATGTGCATATATGGAATAGTCTGTTATTTAAAGTGAATGTCGTCATGGCTTAATGTAAACATCTGTGTCATTGTCATTTAACTTTACCTAGTTTCTGAAGTTTCTCTAAGGCTACACTGTCACTCTGGCTGTCCTCATCAAGAAGGTCATTGACAGTCCAGGGCTGTTCGGCTGAAGTCCAAACAGATTTAAGTTAATGACAATCAAATGAATGAATGAATAATTCTAAGTATATTTACATGATCTTATTAGTCGATCAAGGCGATATAATACAGGATCTATTACAAACTACAGTAATGACTCACCACTGCACACAGGTGTTGGGGTGTTGGAGGCTGGAGGTGTTTCTTTATGTGGATGACATGAATCTATGAATAGAAATAAAGCTTCATTATAATTAGCCATTACTATGGTTAATCAGAAAAAAACAACACGAAAATGTTAAAATAAAATAAAAACTTACCATCAGCTTTGTGTTTCTTAAAGCAATTCACTGAACAACTGCAAGAAAAATGAGAAAGAAGTTACAATACTTGACTTACAAACATGATCTTAAGCTGCTCGTGTCTAAATATCCGCACGGAGAGACATTTATTCAACAAAGCAACTTACTATCTGATTCTGCAGGCTGGACATTTGTATTTAGGAACAAGTTCGCTACAAACTACACAAAGCTGCATGATCAACTTAAAAATCTTTAATCAATCAAATAAAAAGGGCTAAATATAACACACGCTCCACTAGTTTACTAGAAATCTGACTGTCACCTAACATCATATCAAGCATGCGGATTCGCTGTTCTTCTATTTGTTTATTATGTTGCTAAAGCCCGTCATGGCGCATTACCGCCACCAATTGGCCAACTGTATATTTACTCATATAAAAGTATGTTTATATTCTCCGAAAAAATTGTCTTTTGTGTAAGCTTGTCTTTCGTCTATAATACTACATCTTTGTAATATTTAATTTTTATGTATATTTTAAATCCAATTGGTATCTGAATTTCTAGCTTCGCCCACAGTAATGCGTACAGAACATGACCCAGCTAACACATGACATAGGCCTACAAGTTTCTACTGTATAAGAAATATAAGGTGTGAACAGTATTCCAAATAAAAATAAGTTGCCCAATGTATCCATAGTTATTCGAACCATCTTAACAAATAAATGGGCACTATGAATAGCTTTCCAAACAAATTAATACAAACCCATCATAAATGTCCAACTCTTATCGAAATAATGGATTTCGCTTTTTTTCAAAGAGCTCTATTAATAAATTATAAGAACCATCTTTCCTTTCCTCTAACTTAACTTCCAAAGAAGTAGGCCTACATTATAACGTTTTTAATTATATTTATCCTTCCTTAGAATTTATTTGATATATATGTTATATTGATCATAATAATTGTACGTATGTGATTCAGAAATCTAAACAACAGCACAATTTTGAGAGCCCTTTAGGATTTTGAGGAATTATAATGAAAGAGCTACACATTCAATTTTTGTTAAATAATAAGTGTAAGTGCCTTAAACAAAACCACAGTTTTGTATTTTTCAAAAATAATTCTGGATTTACTATAAATCTTTAGGTAAAAGAAAATCGAAAATTGGAAGAAGATTATTTAAATTATTTGAAAAATCTGAGCCATTAGAAGACCAATTGTTGGATTTATTTTCACTTTGTAATTTTTTGTCTGTTAGGATTGTTATGTTAGTTTCTAATTTATTGTATCTGCTTTGTTTTTTTTCAGAATCTCTTGCTCTGTGGTTTTTAACTGCGACTGTATTTGAAGAGTTTGGTTCCAAGACGAGATAATTCCGCTTTTAAAAATGTTCAAAAATCATGTTTTTGTATTGTGCATTCCAATTAATTTCAATCAAACTTCAGTTGGTTTGTTTTAATTTAAGCCATAATAACAAAAACATACAGCTAACTAACACAATAAAAACATGATAACATAATAAAAAACACGATCGTTTCGATGTTTTACTTTCACAACTGGGCAATTATGTGAAAATGTCCCACATACCACGAAAAAATGTAGTTTTTACCAACGTTTTTTACTATGGTAATAGCACAGATATTAACATTTGTTGGTTCAAATACCCATGTGAGATCCCTCTTCAAATTTGTAAAGCATTTGTTTTATTTTTAGTGCATGATTTTTCATAGTCAGGTAAATGCCATTTTCAGGATTGTCACATTCATAACGCTACATATTCCTCATAAATGAACACATGAAAATATAAAATAAAGTAACATTTAGTTAGTGTGTATGTTGCTGTTAGAGCATAAATAATACCTGCAAAATGATAGAGCTTAAAGTTCAGTGCCAAGCGAGATATTTTCTTTAACAGAAATCGCTTTTCAAGGACTACAGCGAACGGCTGGAATCGGACTGCAGCCCTCTACTTCCCGGGTACATGATGTCACTATTCCGAGTGCTTTTAATAACCGCAGCCCACAGGAATACGCATAAATGGGTGAGGCCTTCTTTGTAGGCAAGAATTAGTGACTTGAATCTGATACGGGCTTAAGCGAGAGTTTGAGAAAATTAAAGTCTTAAAATTCTACAATCTTAAAATTGTAGGCTGTACAACACGGCAACCTAACTCTGGTTCTGCTCTCCAGTATAAAAAAGACCAAAAATCACATTAGCAATATATTATACTTTCTTTTTTATTATAATACTTTTCCGGTCGCCAATAATTAAATTTTGTCATCAGATTACGTTGACGTCACGTATTTTGGCTTGTTGCCCAGCTATAATAAAAATAAAATTAGATTTAAAGGAGCCAGTCTTTGCTGTTTTTGAGGCTTTGATTATGTTTTTTTGGTGTTTAACAATGGATGTTCATGTTTCTAATTCCGTATCCCAAAAAAAAATAAAAAAAAAAAAAAATCCGTATCCCTCTTTTAATAAAACGACTGGATTTCTTCCGGTCTATATAAAGTCCCACCTTCCGAAACGCTCTGATTGGTAAAGATGACCCGGTCTGTCGTGATTGGTTCCCCGCTTAGAGTGTGTGTGAAGATGTCCCACCCATACCATATCATATCAGCCAGCTTCCGCTTCTCAGGCTGTTGTGATTGGAATGTGCCCCTCTCAGTGTACGTGTATTCATAAACTTTGGCTTTGAGCAATAAACAGTAACAATGGCGTCAACTTCACTTTATCATATAAAAACATGCGGATCCATCGAAGTATAACGGAGGTCTGCTAGTGCATGTGCAAACGTCAATCTTTATTAGAGATCGCGAATTTGTTTCCTACTATTTTATCAGGTAATATATCATATGAGTGTCACTCTTTAAATTCCACAAAGTCATGTATTAATGGCGTGAGTGTTCTAGATTAAAAAAAAACGTTTTAATAAGAGCTTTATCTGGGATTAAATATTTGCTTAAATGTAAAATTTATTGGCATGCAAAATATAATCAAATTGAGTAAAAAAGTGGTTTGGAGTTTACCAAATGAGTATTGTCTCATCAATAAAGTTAAAGAGATTACTTATGAAATTGTCCTATGAATTTTTCCAGTGAAACAAGTCATCTCAAAATTTATAAAAGACATGGAGGTTAATTGTGAATTTAGTAACTTAGAGATAGAAACTATAATTGTTTTTATGAATGTGTATTTTACCAATTTTTTGGAGTGATATTGAGTATCTGATAATCAAACAAACAAAATGAAATATCAGCTCATTTAGTGTAACCGTACAAAATAAAACACTCAAATTAAATCTGTTATAAAGACATATTCTTATTGTATAAAAGTACAAGTATAGAGGAAAACCTTTTAGTTAACCTATTGGTCATGTATGGCAAATTTTACATAAACAAACAAAAATGTCCGAATAATAAACCCAACAATTAAATTTATTTATATAGCGTTTTTCACAATGTGCATTGTTCCAAAGCAGCTTTACAGGAGCAAATAAGAGAAACACAGAAAGGTAAAACACAACATAGTGCATGGTGTTTATAGAACAAGCAAGATCATTCTTATAAATAATATCTGATAAATAAATAAATAGATGCAGTCTCCCGGTGAGCAAGCCATCACTGCTCTGTTGTGGCGAGGAATTATCCATTTAATTAATCCATTTAAAATTAAATTAGGACAATATTTAAAGATATTAGGAATAAAAAATCAAAACGCCTCTATATATGTATTATTGTGATGTTCTTGAATAAAAGCTTATATATATATTAATGCATGATTAAAAAGGACTTTTAACATTTTCCCCCGTTTCGTCTGGCGAGCGCTTCCGGTGTAAAGTGCGTGGTTCACGTGATGAGGTCACGGTGTCCTTCCACACGTGTGAGATCCGCAGTAAGTAAGGAGCAGCAGACAGCACCGGGACTCCACAGACAGACTCGCAGTCATGTTGAAGTCACTGAGCCGCGCCGTTCAGCTCGCAGCCCGCGTGTCCAGCAGCACCGCGGCCGCTCCCGTCACACCCGCGGTTCGATCCGCTTTATATCCCAGCAGAACCTTCACCAGATCCATCTGGATGATGAACAGTAATAGCGGCTCCAGGCCGAGGCTTCTCACATCTAAAGGGCTTCTGCCATCAGTCTCCTGCGGTTGCGGCTCTCTGCACACTGAAGGTAAAGCATCAGCACAACATTTATATATGTACTTAATGTCAACACAAGAGTGCTATGGTAGTATGGCATTATGTAAATAGTAGTATTATTTAAATTACATTATAATAAAAAAAGTTCAGTATTATCAGCATTATAATTATCTTGGTATTACCTTCTGATGAAACCACAGTATTTGTTATAATGTGTCCATTATGGCAATCTCATCATAGTGTCCTGTTACCGTTATAGCGCATGTTTGTGGGTACTGTAATGGCTTGAAACTTTTTTACAGGTCAGTGTTAATAAGGATATATTTATGAAATTAGAGGTGATGTCATATCCTGTAATGATGATTTCCTCCTGGTTACCATATGGCAAGTGTTATGGAGTGGCATCAGGTTAGATGATTTCATGTGCTTTAGTTCTGAACAAGTGACCTTGAAACCAGTTATGTCAGGTGGAGGGAGAGGAGAATGTGAACTGGTCTCAGGAGGCTTAACTTCAGCTAACAAATGAGACATCCAAAAGTCCTAAATTCTCTTTAAAGTTATTTTCTCATTTACAACTCAGTGTCATATTTGAAAACTTAAAGTCAAAACGGTTGCCGGCCATTGTTTTACATGTATGGTTTACCCCAAACACAACATAATTTTAATTTACTCACCTTGTCATTTCAAACCTGTAAGACTCTATTTCTTCTGCAGATCACA
This sequence comes from Triplophysa siluroides, assembly GCA_006030095.1. NCBI lineage: Eukaryota > Metazoa > Chordata > Actinopteri > Cypriniformes > Nemacheilidae > Triplophysa > Triplophysa siluroides. The sequence goes on along the minus strand of VCII01000101.1, from coordinate 4,251,967 downwards.
AGAGAAGCTATTTTAAAGAATGAAGGTAACCAAACAACGGCAGGACCCATTCACTGCTATTATCTAGGCACAAAACCACTGCAAGTCAATGGACACCGCCGTTGTTTGGTTACCAACATTCTTCACAATATCTTCTTTTTGTGTTCTTCAGAGGAAAATAAGTCATATGCTGTAACGCTGTTTTTAATGTAATGGATTGTGTCTTTAGGCGACAAAGCGTTTGCAGAGTTTCTCACGGATGAAATCAAAGAAGAACAGAAAATTCAAAAGAGCAAGAGTCTTCCTAAGATGTCCGGTGGCTGGGAGCTGCAACTAAATGGGACAGAAGCTAAACTGATCCACTCCATCTCGGGAGAAAAGTGAGAATGAGTTTCATCACTTCATTCTACACAATCAGAATGTGTTCATTCAGACCGATGTGATTAATAATGCAGTTTTCATCTTGGCCTAAATTCATAGCTGTTACTGTATATTGTGAATTTATTTTCATTTTGTGAACTTATGTTTGTGTTGGGCAGAATCACAGTCGCCTTTAATGTGAACAGCAGTATTCCACCTCAGCTGGAAGACGAGCCTGAACAGGGACAGAAGGCCCAGGAGACTGAGGTGTTCTTTCGGCACACTTATACTGAGAAAGACTTGCATTCAGTTGTATTCAGTCAGTGGTTTGATTTCTAAAAATGTTTTAATGGTTGTTTTGTAGCCTGATGTTGTCTCAACACCCAACTTTGTAGTGGAGGTGACTAAACAGGGGGCATCCAATTCACTAGTGTTTGACTGCCATTTCCCTGAAGATGAGGTAAGTAAGCACAGGACACGTCCTCCTCGCTGCACTTTAAATGAGTCTCAGTTGTCTCTCTGAGGTCTCGCACAAGCGCTGGATATCATATCCAAAGCTCTTTGTCTCTGAGCAGACCGGTCACGGTGAGGGCGAGGAGGAGAGCGACATATTTGCCATCCCTGAGGTCAGTTTCCAGCAGGAGGGAGAAGAAGACTGGAAGGAAAACAGCTACACTCTCAACACAGACTCTCTGGACTGGGTAAGAGGAGATACAAAATGTGTAAAGCCTGAAACTTGTGTGCACATTTTGAAATTGAATCTGACCTCTAACCTTTCTGTCTTTTAGGCGTTATATGACCATCTGATGGACTTTCTGTCTGACCGGGGTGTTGACAACGCGTTTGCTGATGAACTCATCGAGCTAAGCACAGCGCTGGAACATCAGGAGTACATCAAGTTCCTGGAGGATCTCAGCAGTTTTGTCAAGTGCAAATAATTAGAATTTTTGTAGTCCAGATTGATCTCTGCTATCTTCCGGTTCATGTGGGTCTTTGTGTTGTCACATTAAAGATGAAGACTGATTTGTTTTGTATTTAATTTTATATTTTTTCCCCAAATTATGTTAAGACGTAACTATCATTAGAAATTTGACACATTATCAATAAAGATATCAGAAACTTTAACTCTGCATTGTTGTCTAATTATTGTCTTTTCAATAAAAATTCCTCTGGTTTTATTTGATACGAACTACATTACCTGAGGTTTTATGCAAAAATTTAATTAAAAAGTCAGGTCTTATATGACTGAAATGCGGTTAATGACTTGAAGAAAAGTTTTATTAACACTGTCAAATGTCACTTTTACTTAGCATTGAGATAATGTTTAGAAGTACTTCGCTGACAAATTCAGGTAAGAGTATTGCTTTGTCATTCTGTACCCTTACATTATACTCAAATGTAGTGAAGACAAACTTAAAAGAAGTCTTTATTTCACAGAAATAAAATCACTTTCAAAACACTTAAAAGCATCCATCGACCATCTTCTATGTGGATGAACCGCTCACAGTACAACTGTGAGAAAATCACACACCTACAGCAGAAAGAAAACACATTCATTGTCTTACAAGTCATTTCAGAGTTAAATTACATTGACTAAATAACATGCGTACGTTACAGCTGAGCATGAGGTTTGGTGAGCCGTCTGTGTTGAAGGCCATGGAGAACGTGGGATTGTACAGACATTCCTCCATGTGCTCTGTGACCCGTCTTTCTAAAAGATTCTGTAATACTTCAGATGTAACGTTCCTGCCCTGTGAAGAGATGAGACTTGTTTAGAAAGGCTTTCTGGGAGTCTTCTGAACACATTTATTTGAACAAACTCACAATCGTGTTGATGTAAAGGCCACATGGACATGATGTAAAATGACTGTTGATCGTCAGATTGTTCCTGTAATGAGAGAATCATAATGAGCATGTTATATACCAGCTGTCATGATGATGAAGATGATTTTATCACGAAGACTTACGCATGACACATTGGACATATGAGTTGTTCCTTCTGCTCCATTTTCTCCAACATGGAGTTTAAATAATGTTCTTCATACTGTATGTTGTTCTGATATTCCTCTAGGATGGAAAGCTCTGAAGAGAGAGAAATATCTAAGTTATTAGGGTTTCCACACCATTACCAGTTTTCAATTTGATTATCAGTGTATGTGATTTGTAATTTTGTCAAATCATTTTATAGAGATAACAGCCTGAATGAGCCATTTGTGAATGCTGAGAGGTTTTTTTGCATAACTAGAAGTACTTTTGAACATTAAAGCTTCAATCTGTAATTGTTATTTTGCTAAACAGGAGTTATAACAAGAGATTAACGGCAGTGTTACCTTGTGCTATAAGCTCCAGCTGAATCTCCTCAAACGCTGACAGTTCATCATACTCCTGCTGGGCGGTGTACACCTGTGGAGTAAAGCAGATGGTCAAGTATAAATCATTACCAGTGATTTACTCATTATGTCACAGATTTGTGATCTTGATACACGCACATCCCTGATACCGTGTCCATTCCACAGTGATGGGAGACCTTGGCTCGAGGACTGCAGGGCGCTCCACTCCTCCTCCATCACCTCCTGCACCAGCAGAGATTGCTTGGAGGGACCCGAACTGTCTCCCATCTGACGGAACTTCTCCAGTAACCTGGACCTGCTGTTCTTCAGCCTCTCCACACAACGCTGAGGATACACATTTGAACATTACAATGTCATTCAGTGGGATCCTTTATCCAAAACAACATAAAACCATTATAGATTCCCATACTCACTTTTTGATCGCTCTTATTAGCAGGAATAATAATATATATAAAATACAATACATTTCAGAACATTTTACAATACGTCCATAACGTTAGTTATGAGTTTAATATATGTAGAGCCTGCAGTTGAATGTGGAGTAAATGTGAAGTGGTTTTAGTACGTTCTAGATGTTTTCTGACTTTATTTAACTGATGTAAGATTTTTTTACCGAAAAAAAACACCAAACAGAATTGATACACTCGTGATTGACTGGTACCTTTCTGTACGTCTCTTTCCATGGTGGCGTTGTGCCTTTATACATGGATCTGTGTCTCTGTACCGCGTCCATGTTCGGAAGGATTAATGTCTATCTAAAAACCCCACCAGCAGTTTTTATTCCTGAAAAACACAAAACAACTGACGGCTGGCGCTCAATCAACTACATTTACACTTCCGGTGGCGTAACTGACACCCGGAAGTTATTTCATGGCTCATGGAAATTGTAGTCCGAAGCCTCTGCGCATAAAAATATGAAAAATATTCGGTCTCTGACCGCTTTCAATCTTTAATATATAGTGCAATTTTAATTATTCGATTATAAAGAAATTAAAATACTTAACAAAAATAATTAAATAAAATGAAATACTTTTTTTTTTCTTGTGATAGAAATGTATGCATATTGATTGTTAGTTTATTTTAAAATATTAAAATACAAAATTATTATTATTATTTTTTACAAAAAATGTAATAAAATAACTATTTGTTTTTATAATATTCACTACAATTTGTCGAATATGTTTTTAAATATTCCTATATTTTAATATTTTTTTTTTTTATTTCTTTCAACAGAATGCAAATTCACTAATCAAACATAACGTAACTTACTAATAATAGCTGCCCAATATCAGCAGATCAATAGTTGTGACAGATCTACACAACTGTGTGAGAGTTAAACCGCCCTCAAGCTGTCAGATCTGAAGCCTGAAACAACTCACCACCAACTTAACCAGATAGTTTTGATCATTTTTTATCAACACACGCGTTTGATCTTTGACCCTTAGTTTCAGCAGGAGAGTTGAGGTGTGGCTTGAACCCTTCACATGGCATTACTCTCCCGAACCGCATTTAACCATCCGAAGACTCAAGATTCAAGAATAACCTCAGCTGAGATATGGCAAAGGCCGAGTACTCTGAGAACCCGGAGCCCAATCAAATAGGACAGGATTCAGAGTCCGATTCAGATCCGGACGACCCCTTGCGTGTCGGATCGCCTCAGGTCAGGATCCACAGCGGACATTCTGGTTCTTCCTCCTCACACTCCACAGGAGAGAAGCGTAGCTCTTCACGATGATAATAATTTAATTTTAATTACCGGGTTGCCAGACTTACAGGTTCGGTCCTTTGAGCTCGAGATGTCTCAGCATTGACCCTACACTCACGCGCCTGTTTGAATGCATGACATTGGCATACAGGTAAACACAATTCAACTCAATTCAATTCTACCCACTGCAATATGTATAGGCTATAATTCTTCTATTTTCATCACTGGAGTTTATGTGCCGCAATGTTTTCGCAAAACCAATGAATTCTTTCATGTCAATAAAAAATATGATGGAAAAGATCTAGGGCAACTTGTTAAAACAAGCAATACGTAATGAAACCGCGGGTTCTTATTAAAAATAAGATTTACTGTATGTATAGAAAACGTAATGAAAGAACACTTGCTGAATAAATATGAATTAAAAACTACCTTTTAAAGGATAGTTCACCCAAAATGGAAAAATCACGTCATCCTTTACTTTGTTTCAAACCTATATAAATGCCTTTGTTCTGTTTGTTAATTTTCAGTTCTGTGACATCATCCACCATAGCAGGAACAAATAGTGTATATTTTGTTGTTCTGTTGAACACAAAGTGAGATATTTTGAAGAATATAGTGAAACAAAACCATCAATAATCAAGTCACAAATTGTCACAGAATGAAACGGCTAACATTCTTCCAAATATCTTTCTTTAATTTATACAGGTATGAAATGACATGAGTGTGAGCAAATGATGACAGAATTAAACATTTTGGGTGAACTATCACTTTAAGAGAGACACTCGCTTTCAGAATTCAGATCTTGTTTTCGAAACAGCTGTGAAATCTGGACTTTGACAGGAGTTGGAAAACAGACAAGGTGAGAGTTACAGAGTAACTGGGGTTAGAGTAACGTGTGCCACTTTCTCTAAACAACACACTCTCCTTCTTAACCCACAATATTACAACATCGAAAGCAATTCTTAGCTGTCTAACCTCTGACCAATAAATCCTGTGATTATAAACGTTGCCTTTATTAAATTGAGACCCACACAGTCCTGTATATGATCTGATTTCATTGAAGGTTTGAAGGGATATGTTGGGCTAAAAAGCTTTAAGCGAGTTTGAAACATTTTCATTTGTTGGTATGATGGTGTTACAGGGCATTATGCTTCAATCTCATGAAAACATTGAAAACAGTGATGTGTTTGCATGCTACACTATCTTGGGATGTAGCAATTGACATCTTTGCCAGGTTTGCCTCAAACATGTTCAAAATAATTCACTGTCTGACTGTATGTGTGTCCAGAGAGAAGGGAACACAGAAGAATGTTATTTTTTGGTGAGGTTTGATCTTTTTGGGAACAGGGAACATTTTGGAAAACTGCCATAGTCTAACATTGAAAGATGGACAAGAATACAATAGAGATCTGGGGAACAAAGCAATACGTTTTTCTTTTGCAAATGTAGATAGTCCCTGTTTTTTCTGTTGGAAAAAAACTATTGTTTACTGTTAACTGTTTGCTTTTTTTATACTTGCCACATAGCTGCCCTTTAGATCTAGTATCCCAGCAGGGACATGTACAGATTTGTTTGTTACCTGTCAGCTTAATAAAGTTGAATCAGTGATGTTTATCTGGTGACATTTCATGTCATTTTACCCATCATTCTCACTGGGTTCTTAGCAACGGAGTGAACACAACACTCTTGTCTTGTGTGTTTTTTGAGGTTACTCACTAAAGCAGACAGTAGATGGTGTAAAGTGCCGTCTGTATATTGGCAGATGGGCAACTGTGTCGACGCATTAGACTGATGAAATTTTTCCGTCTGCAAACACAGTTCAAAGTGCCTGTCACATTACTGCCGTTAATTAAATGAAATAAAAAAAAACTTTTTACAGGGGAAAGGACAACTTGAAGAACATTATTTCTCAAACAAATGTCCTATGTGTTTTGTTTAATGCTTATGTTTATTGTTTTATGGTTAAAAAAAATCTTTATTTGAATAAAAATCTATAAACAATTGCATCAAACCAAGTGCCAAAAAAAGTGCATTGTTTTATTTGAAGTGATCTGAAGTAATTGAAGCTCAATGTATGTGTTACTTCGCAGTGGGAAAATTGTGTCACCCAAGTGGAAGTCTTTCAAAGGATTGCGGTTACTGTGGAGGGATAAAATTCGGCTGAATAATGGCATCTGGAGAGCCTGGTTCATTCAATGTAAGTCTCCTGATCTGATTGAAAACTTATAAAACATCTGGTTACATCTTGAACTTGTTTGTGTTGCTGTTGTGTGGCAGATGTGGAGAAAAGGAAGAACCCTGTGTGTGGGTTTGTCACTCCCCTGGAAGGCTCGGAGGCCGATGCCCACCGCAAACCTGAGGTGAGCTGGATGTTTATAATCCACAATAACCATAATACCAGCACACAGTTGCTAAGTTATCCATAAATCTATAAGTAATATCAATAAGCAGTTAGATATACAGGATCAGCATTGCGTATGTTGATGTTTATGTTCGGCACGTGTGATGTTGTCAGGCAATTGTTCTGGAGGGCAGCTACTGGAAGAGGCGGATAGAGGTGGTCATCAAAGAATATCACAAATGGAGGATTTACTATAAAAAAAGAGTGAGTATAAGTGAATATTTCATAAAGTGCACAGAACATTCTGAATGTGCACAGATCCATATTCACGAGCATGAGTGATATTTTTCCCATGCTGCATATCATTTTAGGATCAGTTCATTTTCAATTTTGAAGCTAAAATAGAATCATAAGACATCACAGCGTAATTTTCTGTGTTTTTGTAGCTTCAGAAGAACAAGGATCTGCTGTCAATGCTACAGAAGGTGAGACGGGCAAAGCCTATGATAAAGCGTTTTCATGTTTGCTTAGATCTTTCTTGGCTATTTCTCACATGCAGTGCTTGACACATTTATAAGACCATTTCTCATCGTTAAGGGAAAACACAAATAAGAACTTCTTTAAAACTGAACATTTTATTGTCATTTATTAGGCAAATAATTGATTCAAGTTTTAATACCCATATTTGAGACAGCACATTCAACTTCTCTCAGAAATGTATCAAGCTTAACGTTCAACCATTAAAAAACGTATTATTCTATTAAAGTCCCAGTGAAAAAAAATTACAATGCCTATTTTTTCATAAAATATTGCAGTGTTTATTGTAAATAGTTGATCAATGTGGGTCATTCTCTTTTTTAAATTCAAGTGCCGTCATAATCTTCAGTTAAAATCTGAAAATGCACTACTGTCCTGTAATGACTATCCATCTAAGATGACGTATGTTAGACGTCTTGGGCGGGGCATCAGTTACCTTCTCCTCTTTAACTGTCAGTCTGCTGCCATTTCCATTTTAAAATGCAACGGCTGTTTTTATACATCCAATCAAATCGCAGAGAAAGACCAAGCCCACTATTTTTCTCATTCCAAATTCCATTTCTCTCGAAAATGCATCATAATACGGAAGTCAAAACGATCGCAACTTCCGATTCAAGGTAACGTTAAGGACTTCTAATAAAAACTGTAATAAAATAAAGTGCTTTACAATTTTTTTCCTGCCTTTCTTGTAAAACAGTAAATTTGAAAATGCATGGATACTGGTAGTTTAGGGAGCACTGTCACAAAACTTATACATTGAGTGGTGGTCTAATACATTTGTTAAGCACTGTAGTGCTCAGCGGCTAATCCGCACCTCAGTTGGGTCTCATTCTGTTGGACAGCGATGTGTCTTTTCTGTGTCTTTTGGCTATAACGCAGCTCTGTTAGTGACCAGGAGTGATTATTGATCTTGTAGCGTAGGGTTTAGTAGGTTAGCAGTTCGGGGCATGTTTGTTCTCCATTTCTTTTAATAGTTTTCTCTGTTTTTGCCCTACTCAGCTGGCAAGAAAAGTGAAAAAGAAATGAGAGAGAAAACATAAACGTGAAGGTTTGTGTGCGTCACAGCCCTGTTATTGGTGAAAAAATGAGTCACCTGATGCCTTCAGCGACAAAAGTGCTAATCTTCCCTTCTGTTCCATCAGGCGATTTGAGAAATGCACATTCGGCCTGTTTAATCAAATCTGACCCACATACTGCGATATGTTAAGCTGCAGAACATTTTGTTTTTTATAAAATTCTGATTCGTGCATATGCCGGGTTGTCGAAGCTATGAGACCCGCTTAAAGGGATGCTTCACCAAATATCAAAATTCTGTCATCATTTACTCACCTTCACATTGTTCCAAATCTGGATACATTTCTTTGTTCTGATGAACACAGAGAAAGAAATTTGGAAGAATGCTTATAACAAGACAAATTTTGCCAAATTTTGCCCCCCTTTGACTGCCATAGTAGAAACAACTACAACGGTAGTCAAAAGTACCCCAAAACTGTTTGCTGTCCTATATTCTTCAAAATGTCTTTTGTGTTCAACAGAGTATTCCTTTAAAGCAATAGTTCATCTAAAAAGAAATATTCTTGCATCATTTATTCACCCTCCTGTCATTCCAAACCTGTATGACTTTCTATTTACAGTGGAACACAAAAGAAGATATTCTGAGAAATGTCTCAGTGGACAATGGAAGTCAAAGGGGACCAATGCTGTTGGGTCTCCAGCGTTCTTCAAAAGATCTTCTTTTGTGTTCTGCAGATGAAAAAATGATGAAGACATTTCCATTTTTGGGTGAACTATCTCTTTAAACCAGCTAAGGTTTCATCCAAATAATAACGAAAACCTTAAAACAAGACTTGATGAAAAGACTAAATTCTGCAGCCTCATATAATGTCAATTTTATTTTTAGGCATTCGTAGTATATAAACTCTTTCTCCAACATCAAAAGAATTGTGATTACATTTTGATTTGCGTATGTTTATCTAGCTTGTTAGATTGTTCTGATGGACCCTTAGGGTTCAATATTGAGCTGCAGTGTGTCTGTGTGCCAACAGGAGGCGATGAGTTTTGCTCTCTGACTCCACACGTGAGGAACTGGGTCAGGAACAAAAAAGTCGCCCCCTCACTGATACGGTGAAGCTTGAAAGTGAAAACATAATGGGTCGGGCAGGGGGTTTCTGCGTTTTTACACATTTCCGTTAAACTGCTGTCATTAAGACTTCACACGTAAGCACGGAGGCCTACATACACACACGAGCCTCATTTCTAATCACAAACAAATCACCCAGTCAATGCTATAATTTGACACCCTTTGTGTGTAAGAAAAAAGAAAGAAAAATTGAACGTAGGTAGTGTTCAGGAAAGACGTAAGTCATTACTGGTGTGTGATTCTGGGTATCCCTATAAAGATGTGCCCCGTGTCAAGTCTTAGTACTAGACTTGAGAAATCGGCGACATTGGAGCTTTTCAGGTCTAGATCGGATTTTTCTCATAAAGGCTGTGAGTAGATTATCATCAGATCTATCTTCATTTGTATCTGTGTGTTTGTGCGAGTTTTATTTTTTTTCTTCAACTTTAAGCCAACATGAAATTAAAATGATTTAAAAGTTAAAATCTTTTATCAATATCTAATAACTTTCTCCACTTCTGATATGACTTGGCTTTTGGCAGACGTATTCTACAGCGGTCTCTAAATTTATTTTTATGGGGATATTAAAGGGATACTTAACCCCAAAATGAAAATTCTGTCATCATTTTCCCATATATACATTTCTTTGTTCTGCTGAACACACAGGAAGATATCTGGAAGATTGTCAAATCTCACCCCCCATTGACTCCCATTATATTCCCAACAATGGCAGTAAACGGGGGGGGGAGGGGTTGGGGTGAGTTCTGACATTCTTCTTAATTTCTTCCTGTGTGTTCAGCAAAACAAAGAAATGTATACAGGTTTGGAACAATTTAAGGGTGCGTAAATGATGATCAAATTTCCATTTTCGGGTGAAGTATCCCTTTAAATCATTGTTTTAGCACTTTTTTTGCTGTTTATTGTTTTTAATAGGGGCCTATCTGTAGGGCAGGGTTGGAAAAGTGGACCAATCAGATTTATCCAGAGCCTGAGGCAACATCAGAAGAGGTGCACATGTTTGACTTGGACTGCTTTCTGTCGGACATCTCAGACACACTGTTCACTATGACCCAGAAACCCACCTCATGGAGTGGAGACCGCCAAAACAGTCAGTACTGCTCAGAGAAATATTTCATTCTGAAAAGAAAACTGCCTTTACGTGTCCCCCTTCAAATGTGCTGGAGATTTGAATGAATCAGGGACTTTAGAAATTGAGAATATACTAGTCATGTGATATTTTAGAATGTGTGCAGGAAGGAGGCCACACCCAAAAACAAGGAACTCTAAATGAATAAATGAATAAATCACATATACACACACATCTAGCAATACAGCTGTGTTTCACATTGTAATGATATGTGTCCTGTCATCTAAGCCTACACTAGTAATGCAGATATGATCCAGCCCGGCCTGACACCCCTGCAGCCCAACCTGGATGATCTGATGGACATACCGGGTGAGTTTATAGTGGCCTTCCTAATTTTGAAAGTTTATTTCTTTGGCTTTGATGTCTGGTCCGGATTTACTCTTAAATAGTTATTAAATGTGAAAAATAAGAAAATCGTAATCTTTTATTTTTTATCTAAAGTTATACTACAGCATTTATTCAGTTTCAATAATGAGCTGTACAATTTGTTTTTATATATAAATGCGTTGAATACAGAAATCAATTATAATTATAGTATTTAATGCTCTTTATTGTGTTTAATAATCACAATTCATATTTTGCAATAATCTCAAAATGTGCATATGATCACTTAAAAAATGATTATGCATTATAATGCATACAGCGTTACTTATTTAAATTCATTGAAGTAATTAATTAAAAAATACAGTTAGTTTTAATGGCCTTAAAGGGACAGTTTATCCAAAAAGGAAAAGTCTGTCACTCACTCTGTTTTACTCACTTTCAGGTTGTTCATAACCTGTATAAATTGCTTTGTTCTGCTGAACGCAAAGGAAGATATTTGGAAGAATGCAAGTAACCAAACATATCTCATCCCCCATTTACTGCCATAGTAGGGGAAATAAATACTATGGGAGTCAATGGGGGATGAGTTCTGTTTGGTTTGTTTAGCAGAACAAAGACATGTATACAGGTTTGAAATGATAAGAGGGTAAGTAAATGATGACAGAATTTTCATTTTTGGGTGAGCTATCACTTTAAATGGTCCTATATTTAGCGATACAAGGTATTTCTCCTGTTTTTGGAAACAGTGGAATGTAAAATTATTTTAAATAAAATGTTTTTTGCCTGTTTCATTTATGTTAAGATGTTTTTCCTTTTAATAGACCTATTGTGTCTAAAATAAACGTTCAAGTTTAAACGATTATTATCGGCAGAGCCATGAGTTAGTGCTGGTGCGCACGGGACGGAGATCTGTATGGAACTGTAGGGAAGTTGAAAAGTTCACTTGCGCAAGTCGTGGGCACTCTGGTTCACCATAAAAATGGACATTTCTAATGTTCTCATTTGATGTGGCTCTTCGGTGGTGTAAATGTGAAAGAGCTTCAGTTCTGAGGTGAAAAGAAGGACAGTGGCTGAGTTTAACCCCTGGCGGTGTGTCCTCTGAGGGGCGTTTCCTTATCTGTCGACGATCAGTTAAAGGATAACAGTCACAGAGAGAAGAGTGGAGGTTCATGAGAGTTCAGCAGCTGTGTGTATATGTGTGTGTGTGTACCTGTGTATGACCATCATGTTCCTGGCAGTGCCCGCTGTGGTCAGCTGGCAGTTCTTGAATCACGAGGCTCTAGGCACTTGGTCTCTCTCTCCCTCCCGTCTCTCTGTTTGTGTCTCATTATAGCAGTTCCAAGGGTGCTCACAGATATAAACACATACTCCAGGAGGTTAGAAATGCCTCCACAGATATATACAGTAGCCCAACCTTTTTATTCACATTAAGGACAAACTTTATATATTTATTGCAGTTTAATACTATCAAAGTGGTAAGTGTGTGTGTGTGTGTGTGTGTGTGTGTGTGTTGCCTACTTTCTAGTTTTCTTACTAATAGTATTAATCTCAGTGTTGAATGTCATGTGTGATGTGGTAAAAACTAATGTGCTTTGCTAATGAGCTAGGCAGAAGTTTAATCCAGAGGTTTCAGTGTGTAATGTTTTGGAGGATCTATTGACAGAAATGCCATATAACATACAAAACTATGAGCGCTTTTCCACCATCGCGCCAAATTGTTCTCGTTGCTTAATCGTTCCACTCCGTGCCGATCCATGCCAGCCGGTACGTAAATGGTTTCAGTTTCCACCGCAGAGCTGATAACAGACATTTTTAAAATGTGAACACAAACGCGTCACGTGCTGCCTTGGTAACACAAGAGACTGAGCTATAACGGCTCTGCGCGCATTTATTAGCACAATTCGGCACGGTTGTCTAATGAAAATTCAGAGCCGAGAACAGTTTGTAATCGTTCCGTGTCGAACCAGGCTCACATGGAAACATAACTGTAACCGTTCCAGACTCTGCTTCGGACAGTTAGGCACGATGGTGGAGAAGCGCTCTGTGTTCAGAGGTGTATAAAGACCTTACATAATGAAGTGTTGTGTTTTTATTACTTTAGAATGAGCTATTTCTATCTACATTCACAACGGGTCCCCTTACGTTGGTAGTCCCCTTACGCCACGTTCTGTCTACAGTAGCCCTAAACCTCCAAACAAAATGTAGTTGGTGTAAAATGTCCTTTTTTTAACCCATGCATCCTTTTTACAGATATTTTCCTGAGTTACCGTGCACAGCCGACAGAGCTGACGGGTTATTCTGACTGCGGCTTCTTTGAGAGCTCATCCAGTGGAACATTTGGTTTAAATCCTGAAGGGACCAATCCACTCACTTCCACAGCACCTGTGCTGACACAGGTATCAAACTAATACTGATTTAGAATTTCTGTTTATTTTATTTACTAAGCGTTTTATTTGGTTTAAACTGATCTAGAATTGGTTTTAAGGGATAGTTCGCCCAAAAATGAAAATTCGTTCATGAATTACTCTCTAGTTGTTCTAAATCTGTATAAATTTATTTTTCACAGAGAAAGATATTTGGATGAATGCTTGTAACCAAACAGTTCTTGGCCACCATTGACTACCATAGCAGGGAAATATGACAATGGTAGTCAAAAGTCTCCAGAACTGTTTGCTGTCCTACATTCTTCAAAATATCTTCTTTTGTGTTCAACAGGACAAAGTAATTTTTCCTACTATGGGAGTCAATGGTGGTAAAGAACTGTTTGGTTACAAGCATTCTTCCAAATATCTTTCTCTGTGTTCATCAGAACAAAGAAATTTGAACAGATTTCAAACAACTCGAAGGTGTTTGAATGATGACAGAATTTTTATTTTTGGGTGAACTACCCCTTTAAGGCCAGACAACTTTTTTTTTTTTCATTTCAGCCCACTCTCTCATCTGAAACTTTACCCGAACCCTCCTCATCTGTACATCTACCTGGACACAGCTACCCCCACCAGACCGTAAACCCTACCATGACCTTTAACCCCAGTGGTAACGCTTCAGAACCCAAGTTTACAGGTCACTCAGAATATGTCAGTGAATTTCATCCCTCTCTAAACCTTCCCTCCGGCATTACGCCGTACGGACCGCACATGTCTTTCGGTTAAACCATTTTGTGCCACAGGAAACTCCTTACCAATACCAAACAGCTTGTTTTAGACACAGACATGTATCCAGCCAATCACGGACAAGCGCGGCCGTCACGTCCACGGTCATCACCCACACTGGTTCCGCTATGACCGCCCTGCCGTCTGACGGGTCGCAGGGGCACGGGTACTCCGGCACGGAGGAAATGTTTCCCCCAGTGGGGTACCAGCCCACGGCTGTGAGCCCGTCTCTGTCCTCGCACGGCCTCTCTCACTGCTTCTCTGTGCCGCAGCAGGTGGGCGGGGCCACAGGAAGAGGGAAGTACAAGCAGAAGTCGGGAGAAATCCAGTCGGTCGCAAGGTCTACAGCTCCGCCCACTCAGACAAGCTGTCTGGCCAATCTGCTTTCGTCTGGCTCTCATGAACGTATGTAGATGCTGTTTATTTGTTCATCCTTTTTAACACTAATGCTGGTTTCTCTCTTTGCAGCATCTCATCTAATGATCTCGAACAGAATAAACCTTTGGAATAAAAATTCTAATGATTAGTAAATGCAATGCTTGATAATTTATACATAGTTTAAGCATGTTTTGTTTTTTATAATGTAAACTTTCATAAACTTCACTGCAAGTTTGACAAAAATGTGTGCAGTTTATTTATTGCCAGAGAGCATTTGAATGATTCTTTAATCTTCTGTCTTTAGGAAAACCCTCACTGAGTTTTGATGCTCATTCAGGTCTGTCAGCATCATCCATCTCTCCTGTAAGTGTAAATGTGATCAAATGTTTTTTTCAGTATGCATTTCATGTTATTATTATTTTTTATTTTTTATTTATTTATGCACACTGAAGAACTTTTTATTAATATTAGCAATTACCGATATTTATCAGCAAATCTTTGACCAATTTAAAACTATTGGCATACCAATATGCATTTATTTGATTATTTACATTTTATGTGAATTTCAAGATTGATTACTTATGTAAACAATGCACACTTAAAATCTGTGTTTTAATGAAAAAAAATGTCCCAGTGACAAATGTCAGAATTGGCCAATAGTTTTGTTATTAAAATCAGTCCTCACTATTTTATCATTCTGACTCCTGCTTCCACATAAACAATGTAAAACCAAAAACTTGATGTCATCCAATTCAATCTGTATATCTCTAATGGTAAGACCACACCGTTTTTTTTAACAACAGACGACCAGCAGCGGTCAAGTGGCATCACACATTTCCCACAATTCCTCGTGGGCCTCTACAAGAATCCCAGCGATGACATCGTTACACTGTCAGACGACCAAGTCAGGCCACGCCCACAGAGGTACAATTTCCTCCCTCCTCACTCAACAAACGCCACTTCTCACCCCCAAAACAGAGAAACTCTCCCCTGTACAGATGCCACCAACAGAGAGAAGCAATTTAACAGGTGCTCATTACAATCACGTAACGCTTTAATGATAAATCATTGGTTTTGCTATGATTATTTTATGTAATAAAATCTATTTTCAGTTACTTTTTCAGGAAATATAGAACGTACGTCTCCTACAAATCCACCGGAGAAAACCCCAGAGTCACACTTCTTACCCGGACACGCCCACGTGGAGTCCACCAGGGTAAACGCACAAATACACTGCAGACACAGTAATTCCTAGAACACACATTTTATTGCTAAGGTCAATTGTGTTGTTGTGCCGCAGACGGACACTCGACGCATCACACACATTTCTGCCGAGCAGAAGAGACGGTTTAACATTAAGCTCGGGTTCGACACGCTACACAGCCTGGTGACGACTCTCAGCTCACAGCCTAGTATAAAGGTACCACACTAACACGACACTTAATGCTGGTTTGAATTACAATATAGTTGTACATTCTTACTGCCACCATAACGAATCACAAATTTAACAATGAGGTGTTTTTCTGACCTAGATGTTGTGCGCTTGTTTCATTTCATTCTCGTGCGTCTTAGATCAGTAAGGCCACCACGCTACAGAAGACAGCGGAGTACATCAGTAAGATGCAGCAGGAGAGAGCTCAGCTCCACGAGGAGGCGCAGAGACTCCGAGACGAGATCCTGTCACTCAACTCCGCCATCAAGTGAGTCTGGCGCTGTATCTGCTCATCATACCGAATGAATCTCACGCGATCTGTTCCTTTAACTTCATGGGTTTGTAAGAGAGAGTGTGTGTTTTATTTCTGTATTTTCTTATGTGTCTAGCGTGTATCAGCAGCAGCTCCCCGCCACCGGCGTCCCGATAACACGTCAGCGTTTTGATCTCATGAGAGAGAAGTTCAGAGAGTATGTGAGGATCCGGACTCTGCAGGATTGGAAGTTCTGGATTGTATCCTTCAATGTGTCTAAGAGCAGATTTCAACAAATGTTAAGCCATCCATAACACTCATGTTTTCCTCAACTGAAGCTTGTCTCAGTTCAGTATCATCATTGAACCTCTCTTTGAGTCTTATAACGGTATGGTGTCTACAGCAAGCGTCGAAGATCTGTGTCGCACCACTCTGTCCTGGCTGGACCAGCATTGCTCTCTGCCTGCGCTCAGACCCAGTGAGTTACGACCAGCCTTCGTCTCTCTCTCTTCTGTCCATTTTCACATTTCTGAGCCGTGGACCAGATATCAAAAACATATGTGCGACAACTGAGAGTAGCTATTAGGATCTAAGGAGAAGTTGAAACTAGTTTAAGCTGCACTATTGAGGCGTGTGGTGTTTTACTGATGTTTATGATGCTCTGTCTGTCTCTCCAGCTGTCTTAAGTTCACTCCGGCTGCTCTGCACGTCCACGTCAATACTCTCAGACCCCAGTCTGCTTCCCGAACAGGCCGTCAAAGCCGTCACTCACGGACATTCCTCCCACAGCTTCAGCCAGTGACATCATCCTTTCCTGGAACTGTAGCCAATCATATCTGTCCAGAATCTGCCGCTTGTGTACCGTACCGTATATATATATACCTATAGCTACAACCAATGCTAACCTTTTGAAGAACATAATGTTTTATGTTGACTTATATTAGATATGATTCAAAGCTCTATAACTCTTCTACAGTTTAGTTCTTTACTTTGGCTATTAAATGTTTAGTAGTTCGATTTATTTGTTTTTTTCCATTAATTATTTATATAATATTCAGTAGAGGGTGATGAGACAGATTTTAACTTCTGTCGGCCTGTGAACACCACAGCTCAATGTTTGAGAGTCTCTGTCAAATGTACTGGTTTAGTTTAACTAAGCTTGCGTTTAGTAAAGACAGTAGTTTACTTAAGTTATGTAAGTTCACTTGTATCTGCTGCACATACTGTTATTTGCTTCACAGTTTAAGCCACAGCATGTATTCACAAAGAAGAATGTATTCTTGTTTTTGAAAAACACCACCGTTCAAAAGTTCAGGGTCACTTATTCATTCCTTATTGATATTTTTATTGAACATTTTAGAGTAAGTTACTATGGAATCAACTTGTGAGAATAATAATGCCAATGTAACTTATATTATTAAATAAATCATAGCGTATAATATATTATTATATAATATTAGCATAGGTCCCTTATCTATAAAAATGTTCTTGTGTGATTTTATCAAGCAGCTTCTTGAGGTCTCGCACTGAAATGCTTTTCATATTTTTTTACTTTTATTGGCTGCTTTTTGCATCATAAATTTCAAACCCTTTTTTTTATAACATTTTAGTTTTCTAATGAAGAAATTAATATGTTGACTCAATTGCCTCAGTGCCCTTTGTCTACTGTCAGATGAAAATATTGTTTTGATCTTGAAAAAACATTTAAGTGACTCTAATCTTTGACTGGTAGTGTATTGTTTCATAATTTCTATAAAACACAAAAGGATCAGTGTGAAAGATTTCAGTTAGAATTTTAAGGAAATTGCGGATTCAAAACTATTCATAAACTAACTTTATTGGTTTGATACAAGAAAAAACTAAAATGTTCTGTAACGATTTTCTAACGAAATATATGTAATTTTTTTTTGGAACTTTTAGTTTTTGCCAAACATTCACATCTCCATTTTCAAACACATAAAGAAAAGAAAGTATATATGTAAGGGAAAAGAAAAGAAATCTTAAACCTTATCAAATACTGATTAACATAATGTTAATTTTATTGTCGTAATTACTCAAACAAATATAAATAATTATTAAAAAAATACGCGTTAGTAACTCACCAGGTGGCGCTAGAAAACGTATATCTACTCATGAAATACCTAAAACTGCCGATGCTGTTTTTATTTGCTGTTTTGTTCTACATTTCATTAAGCTTTTGTTTAATGTGCCCTTTTATGTCCCATGTTTCCACTGTTTTATCGTTGTTTGATAAACTGCTTTTGGAATTTTATTTGAGATTTGACCTCAAACAGCTCACTATTGCTGCTCCTCCTGAGCACAAGGAGGCGCTGTTCAGGGACCTTCAGCTAAAGTGCGTGCGCAAAAGTTGACAGGGACCCCATTCTGTACAGTTCTTTAAAAGGCAAATCTGTTTGTGTTCAGATTGGACAGATAATAATATGTGCTGATGGCACTAATTCTGCGTTTTAATTAGTATACCTGCTGTCAATCCAGTATGTCAATCCACCCGATTGTTATACTGGTCCAAAAACTTCAGCTTTCTTTGTCAGCTCATCCTTTTGATACAGTTATTGGGAATATTCGTTTTTTTATCCAACTCCTCCGATCGAGACGTGAGAATTAGACAACCATTTTAGATAAAGATCTCTCTATACACTGTATCATATTGGTATGGCCAGATTGTAATCATTCCGTAAAAATATGGACTTCTTCATCTAAACACCGAATAACCTGAAAGGTAAATTGTGTGTTAATCTATTTTGTACAGTTTTGATCTACTTTAAAAAATGGTTTTCCAGATAGCCTATTGTGTCTCGAGGCACTGAGAATGTGCCTCATCCATTCTCAAATCTCCTGCACATATGCAACTTTGTTCTGTGGTGATTTCAGTATCTGGAGTGATTTCAGTATCTTTGTAGATAAATGTTTTCTATCGCACATACAGATGTTTTATTTGGTCATACCAATTTGGATGAACGGACCGGTGTTTTCGTCGCTGCTCCTCCTGAGCGCAGGGTGGCGCTGTGTCTGACGCGCATGCGCTCCGGGATCATGACTGTCTCTGTCCAGCACTTCAGCGTTCAGCACCGCGGGCGGAGGAACAGCTCCCGAACAAAACCACGTCAAACCACCTAAAAACCGTTTCACCTCCAGCTCATCCACATCCACACGAACAAACGGTAAGAATATGACCTGTTCTCCTTCAAATATACGCCGTGTTAAACATGAAATAACGCTATCGCGATGTCTGCGTTGATGATGCGCGACAGCGCTTAAAGCTCCTAATGCGATTAACGTTATACGCGGAGGAGAAACCCTGTTTCTATTGTCCTTTACACCAGTTGTGTTGAGTGCTGTGTTTGAGAATGATATATAAAGTCTGATATGTTGCGTGTGTGTTTAGGTGTATGTGTGTTTTAAATAGAGAGCTCAGATCGGGATTGTAAAAGAACAGAACTGGTGCAGATGAGTGTGTGTTTGTGTGTGTTAATATAAAGATCATTGGGATTATTAAAGACAGATCTGCTGCAGGTGTGTGTGTGTTTTATATATAAGCTCAGATCGGGATGGCATTACGAAAGCACACATCTCGTGTAGGTGTTTATAAAAAAACCTGATGTCTGCTGTAAATTTGTGTGTGTGTGTGTGTGTTTCATATATAAAGCACAGATCGGAACCTGCTGCAGATGGTCGTGGTCAGACTGTGATGTTGATCGATCGATGTTTCTGCATGTTTGAAATGAATCGTC
Organism: Triplophysa siluroides; assembly: GCA_006030095.1. Taxonomy (NCBI): domain Eukaryota; kingdom Metazoa; phylum Chordata; class Actinopteri; order Cypriniformes; family Nemacheilidae; genus Triplophysa; species Triplophysa siluroides. Next base: position 4,232,137 of record VCII01000101.1, on the reverse strand, counting down.
ATATTGTCTGACAGTCTAGTTAAAAATCTCTACATTAAATTGATCTTTCTATGCGTTGTATATGCTTTAAATGACACCGAATTGTGATCGAGGTGATGGTAAAATAATGGTTGTGGTGATCACTATACAGTCTATGGGTGAATATGGCTAATATTAAACTCAGAGACCCAGAAAGACAGCGTACGGGAATCGGCTGTTATACAAAATTATCAATTTTTACAAATCGTTTAGCTTAATTCTTGTAATCATATTTACATATTCATATTCTTTAAGTTATACAAAAAAACATATTCGGGCTAAAATGTACAATAATTATTTATTAGAATGATCAGAACTTAAATAAATTACTCATAATAAACATATTGATAATTAATTGCATTATAACCACATACATACTGGGCTACATAACTATATTATGTAAACATTTCAATCTTTTATGGATTTTCTATGCTGCTTTAGTATTGATTAAAATTGTGAATAATAAGAAATAATATTTGCATCATTGATACTGAAAGTGTTTTTGTCTCTTCTTTTGCGTTGCAAGCTGGAGAGATGAGATTTATCTGTGGTCTGAGTTTAATATCTCCGAGGGTCTCTGCTTCATTCACTCATTCACAGCTGTACACCCACCGTACTCAGGGGTCACTGGATCTTGGTTGCTCGCAAAGCAACAATTGCGCCCACATAAAGGAGCAGAGTTAGTCATCTGCGGCTGGTTGTCAGTAATTCCCAGAGAGACATTTTATCTGTTTATACCTTGAAATGTAGTTATATTACAGTATTTTATCAAGGTCAGAATCACAAAAAACTTATTTTACCTACTCTGCTTAGTAGAGTTATAGCACGTCTCTTTCAGATATTGCTCATGTCTGAAGCACACTCATGCAGACCCTGTTGATAGAAGTTTGCTCATAATTAATGCCAGACTTAAAAAAACACCATCTTTCATTGAAAGAACTGTTCAAATCAGCAAGGCAGTAAACAAATGTTGGTGCATTTGTTTAGAAAGGTTTCATATAATTTTTCGACGTTTGTCTATAATATTTAGAATATCAGTCATCTTGTGTTTCATAGTAAAGTCACATGGATGAACGTGTCGTGTAGAGTTTTCTAAGTGGCTGTGAATGTCTCAGTTTGAAGCCAGATATACGAGTGACTGAATTTAGCAAAACCAATGTTCATTTTTGATCAAAGCACTTTTGTGTTTGAAAGGTGCATAACTGAGGCCTGTTTGCTTCTAAACCATTTATTATTGTATAGTTACTTCACGGACTTAAAGTAAATATTTGTACCTCTTTGAATTTGAAATTGTCCATTATTGTACATTATAATTAAGAGTGCATTCCACATTTTTATTTCAAATCATAATTACTAGATGTATTGTGGCCATTCCAGTCCAGTGTCTCTGAACCTCAGGAGTGACATGAGGTCATCCAACAAAAATGTGAAAGATGAAATCCCAGGTTATCACATGAAGAAATATTTTTAAACTTTTTCTAAATACATTTTAGAAATATTTATGTATTGTATTGCTTAAAATTGTATATGAACTTGTTGTCTGTGCAGTATTTGAGGTCTGGAAATACACAGAGCATCTTTTCTGTTATTTTCACCTGTTTCTATGGTTGCATTTTTTACAAATAAATACAGATAAAATAATATTTTGAATCAAAATTTGGTAAAAAATATTGGCAGTAGTTCAACGAATGAAACAAAAATGATAATTTTACCTAAACACACAGTAAATTTCGAAAAACTGAAATGGTGCTTTAAAATGGTCTCTTAATTATTTCCGCGGCTGTATTCTGTATGTACTATGAATTGCTAAGACAATTTATGAAATTCATCTGGTGCAGGGGAGAGACTCAAATCCAGATGTTTGTCTTGATTTTTGTCTTATTCTCACCTCATTTTCTTCTGTTCTCTGTGCTTCCATCGGATCTAATCTGTCCTCCTGCTGTCCTCATTTTCTCATCCCTCGTTCCCCTGAAGGACACACACAACCTCAAGGCCGCTTAACGTGCGTGTGTGTGTTTATCAGCCTGTGTTCTTTAACTGCGTATTTGAGTGTGAAAAAATTGAGATTTCTCCTCTGAGCTGGCCCCTTTTACTCACTCAGACAGAAAAAGATTGAGGGTCTAAAAACTGGATATACACACATTTCTTTCTCTGGCATCAAAAAAGACTTCTCTTGACTTGCTGAGATTTTTTTCGTTCTTTAAATGTAAGCCTCACGCAGATTTTTCTGCAGTTTTCTGTTTAGGAAGGTTGAAAGATTTGGATTAGTTTGTCTTGATGTGTATGACACGCAGTTTGATCAGCGTGCTCTGTGTTTTTGGATCTACACCAGTGCGTTACAAGTCAGTGCCAAAGTGTGTGGTGTTTCTCATCCGAGTCAGCTTCCTAGAGCTTCCTCTCAAGCTGCCCGAAGAAAATGGTGTGCGTGCCTGCGTGTGTGAGACTGTGTGTAGTTAAGCTCAATCAGTGTTGATTCTCACAGTGCAAGGTACATTGTAAGTGTTAATTGTGTGTTAAATTCACACCTAAGAAAAGGTTTTTTTTCAGAATGTTCACTACTTTCCTGCCTCTGTGGAACACAAGATCTGCTTCCAAGTTTGCATATTATTAAACCGAAATAGAATTTAGGACCACAAAAGAAGATGTTTGGAAAAATTTTGGTAACAGAACAGCCCAGTGCCCCCCCATTCACTTCTATTGTAACCAATGCAAGTGAAGGGACGCTGTTAACAACATTCATTTTGAAGGTGAACTACTCTTTTAAGTAAGTGATGTTTAGTGATGTGTAGTAAAAATTACATGTGAGAAGTAATTGAGAGCAACTTGAAAAGAAAGATTCATTCATGTGTTTTGTTGAGGCGGCTCTGTGTTGGCTGTGGTGTGTGCTGGATGTAGGGAGCAGGTGAAAGAGCATTATTGATGGAGAAGATCAAATGATGGAATGGAGGCGTGAAGATGGATGAAGTCTGTTTGAAACTGTGTTGCTCATGCATTTATCTGCCGGGACAGCAGAGGACGTCTGCGTGTGTGTGTGTGTGTGTCCTTTTCGGTGTGTAGTGTGTGTTTGAAACATCTCAAGGGATGTGCCCTTTCTCGTGTTGTTTTTTTTGTCTGTTGGCTGACAGACAGAGTGGTTTTGCCCCAGTAACGTGAGATCCAAATTGACTTTTTGTTTTCCTATATATTGGTCTCAATGTCTGAGTAGTGATAGTAGTAGTCTGTGCACATCTGCATCCTCTAAATAATAGAGAAGTGTGTTTGTGTCTCCCGAGAGCGCGCGCACACACAGATCAGGTGACTCACTCATGTTTCCAGGTACAATAGAAGCGCTAGTAGCTCTCGGACATCACTACAGCCATATGCTGTACATCATTTAAATCATATATGTCAAACACACAAAGACACACACACACGCGCGCAGACAATAGACGGCATTGGTTTCAGTTGACCACACTCCGGGTTGCTTCTTTGAGGGTGTGTTCACATATGGCACGTTTGAATCAATTAAAACAAACTCTGGTGCGATTGCTCTGTTAGTGCGGTTTATTTGTTAAGTGTGAACGCTGGCAAACCCTGGTCCAAGTCACATTGCGACTTTATATGTTGGATATCTTTAGGTTCGCTGTTAAAATGCCAGTGTGAACGCTAACCAATCCTGGACTAAAATGTACTTAAATACCAAAATAACCTTAGGTTATTTTCATCATTGAAGACAGTATCCAAGATACTATCTTATTTAAATACTTATAATTCATTTAGTACCAAAAAATATTGCTTTTAAATAGTTAAATAAAAATGGATTTGACACGGGGGATCTTAAATCACATGATTAAAAAATAGCTTTATCTAATTTCTTTGTCTAATAGCTTTTTTTGCGATTCAAGCAAGTTTATTGATCTATTTTGTTAGATTTGTCTACGTAATTGTGTCTTGTCTTTAAAAAATACATTTGGGACAAAGCAAAAATAGTAATCTTGAATGTTCTTACAAAAGTTTGGGTGTACAGTAAGTGATGCTCTCTAAGGCACTTGCTGAGAATACAACTCCAGAACCAAGATAAAAACATACACTTTAACTTCCAGCAAGGATATGAATGCAGTCATCATTTTACATTATGTCAATGATACCTGCGTAGTGATTAGATAACACTGTGTCTTTTACCTTTCGATTGGTTTCTTGTGTCTTGAAAGCGCAGAGAAGCCGTGAAGAACGTTCAAGGTCAAACGCTGATGCTGCCCTGTTGTTGTTGCATCCGGATGTCAGCACATCTCCTGAAGTGTACTGAAGTGTTTGATGGTGTATAAAGCCGCTGTGCTGGATGCTGTTTGGAGACCGAGAGTCTCACGGCAACATGAATTTAAGTATTTTAACACATACACTATTATTCTTTCACTTGCACATCGGCCCTTTAGCAAACATTTCAGCAGTGTGCTTGTTTCGTTGTTAAAATATTTTCTCTCATCCCTGCTTGTTATACAAACACTAAGTACATCACAACCATCGTTTTGAGGATTTTTGCATTTCTTGTTGGTGGTGAAATGAAACACTTCACCTTTCCTGCTGGCCCATGGTTGCTGTTGAGGACTGTCTGATGATTATACAGACAGGTAGAGAGAGCGAGAGATGTCAGATGCCAGAGGTGCAGAGAAGACCGTGTGACCTTTAGCAGCCCGTGAGGACTTTCTGTGAGATGTGCCTGAGGCTGGTGAATAACACAATCTCTGTCCTGCATGCTGAACGATGGTGATGTGTGTCATAATACACTCACGAGTCACGACTGCAGCAATGTGTACTTATGCTTCCTCATGCGTGTTGTGTGAAGCAACCTGTATATAATGGATGTTTTTTGTCACAGATTGATCGTAGAGAGCAATCCAAACGTGAGGAAAGTATGTGTTCAGTGTTAGGGATGGACAGAGAAGCTTATATCTTAATACTTTTTGATGAAAGTTGTTTTATATTTTGATATTTAGGTAGGTATTGGCAAACAGACAAGCAGTTTGAATTGAATTGGAAAAAAAGCTGCACACTACAGAGTCTGTGAATAGCTTAGAATGACTTTACTTACCCAGAATTTCAGTTCGACTGAAATGTTGAATTTGGTCTTGGGTACAGTGTTACTAGGGGTGTTAATCGGACAGTTCATCACAATACGATACAATATAGTTTTTCTCCATCAGAGATGCGATATTTGCCTCTGAAATTTTTGTAATATCATAACTTAATTTATCAATATTTTCATATAACTTGTTTAGTTTACACAAGCAGTTACATTGTTAATAATTCCCAAATGTAACCAAAGTATATCAAAGTCATTTTTAATTAAACTCTTTGAAAATTGCACGCTCCCTAATGGGACCTTTACAACAATAAACTACAGTGTAGAACTGTGGCGCTGGATGACATCATAGGCTAATTAACATATTTGTGACATCATCGCGTAGTTTTTTGTGATGCAACTTCAGACCCGTTTTGCTTCTACTTTCTAAACATTCTTTATTTTTAATACAGCATATTGCCCAAAAAAGTCGTTATCTTGTACAAATTTTCTGTTTTATATTTATATATCAAACAGTCAGTAACAGTGTCACAATTTTTTAAAGGGGTAGTTCATCCAAAAGTGAAAATTCTGTCATGAATTACTCACCGTCTAGTTGTTCCAAAACTGTATACATTTCTTTGTTTGGTTGAACACAGAGAAAGATATTTGTACGAATGCTTGTAACCAAACAGTTCTTAGACCCCATTGACTACCATAGTAGTCACAATGGTAGTAAAAAGTCCCCAGAACTGTTTGCTTTCCTACATTCTTCTCTTTTGTGTTCAACAGAACAAAAAACATTATAAGGTCATTTTTTTTACTATGCTAGTCAATGGTGTCCAAGAACTGTTTGGTTAACAGCCTTCTTCCAAATATCTTTCTCTGTGTTCATCAGAACAAAGACATTTATACAGTTTTGGGACAATTTGAAGGTGAGACAGAATTTATTTTCACTGTGTCATCTGTAGCTCTCGTTTATTTTTATTCTGTGAGCCATCTACCACCTGCATCAATTAAATGGCAGAACATGTGAGAGCAACCGTCTGCGTGAGAAAGAACAACGAAGATTTCATACCCGATGCCTCCATCCCCAGAGACTCCACACAACCAGACAGCCACCCTGAGTGAGCAGAGAGACAGAGACACAAATCCAATACAGTGTTATTTTTCTGAAACAACTGCAGTCCTCAAGCCACCCTCCCAGAATGTTTTAGATGTCTCCTCTCTATTAGGAGAGACATCTGAGCACAGGAGTTGAAAACCCCTGTCCTAAAGGATTGTGGAATGCATAGAAGAATTCCTTAATCATGAATCATATCTTGTGTATATGGCCTGATGACAGTATGAATTTGATATTTCATGAAGTAGATACGAGTGATTGTAGTGTTTTTGTAGCCTGACTGTTAGAGCATTGATTTAGCTAAAGCCATGGGTTTGAATCCCCACGAAACACACACTTTGGATAAAAGCATTGCCAAATGCATAAATGTACATGTAAAATAATAAAAAGGGTGTCGTGGGTTGCAGCGCTAGATATATAATTATCATACATACTATTAGGGAATTATTGCATTAGCAAACGTCAGTAGACACCAGAAGATCACATGTTTGCTTATATGACATCCGTTTCGTGCTTCTACCTGTGTAGGTCAGGTGGTTATTATTGAGGGAGAGACCTTGCTGGTTCAGGTTCTTTCTAAAGGCTAGCAGCTGTGTCCCAGTAGCACAGTTTGATCGGCTGGGTGTTGACTTTTATTTTCCCCCCTGATAAGCAGAGTGCAGAATTCCCGAGGGATTCTGGCTGGGAAGAGAGTGTGAAACAGATGGCTTGAGATGTGGGGATTGTCTCCGTGTCTGTGAGCTGGGAATCATTTCTCTGCCAGTAAACCAGTGAATTGGACTCTAGATATGTTTGAAGTTTCACGCTCACTTAATACTTTGCATATTTATTATAAACTATTTATATACAAACATTTATGCATGCATGGGAAACTGTTTTTAACCAAGAATGACTAATTAAGCCAATTTTTCTAGAAATGGGAATGCACAAAAGTTTTTCGGTTTGTTGGAGTAAGGCCATGTTTCACACTTGACTTCTTTTTTGACAAGAAAAAGTTGAGGGTGGCGCTTTTTTTTGGGAGCGTTGTGGTTAGATTAAAGATAGCATTTGTGCACATAGGCAGCTTGGAGAGACAGGCCTCATAGGCAGCAGCGTAACGGAAGTCTATTTGAATTATAAACAGAGGGCGTCTTTGCAATAACGAATCACATATTTTAAAACTACAATACTAATTTCTCACTAGAAATGAAATCAGAAGTTGTTGAACGTGACATTTAAATTTACATTTATACAAAACTATGCTCCAATGGGCGTTTCGGCCCGCATTAAATTTTTTCGAGCTTGAGCCTTCTCGACCAATCCCGTTCCTCGCCTGTTGTTATGGAAACGACAGGTCTCTGTCATTGATTAGCTGTGAAAAAGGTGCTTGAAGTAATGTGTTTTTTTCAGAAAGTTGAACTTTTTTCAACATGCAGAAAAAGATGCTGACGCCGGCGCTGAAGTTTAAAAAAGCGCTCAGGACTTTTTTTGAAAACACGGTTTACTCCATAGGATTATAATGTAGACGCTAGCAGCTTAAAAAAAGAAGTCAAGTGTGAACACGGCCTAAAACTTTTTTTTTCTATGTTTTTGTTCATAAAAATGAATTATTACATAGCATGTTCCAGGTCATTTAACAATTATTCAGCATATAGTTTCGAAGAATAGACTTTTAAAACGTTCTGGAGTATGTTAGTTTTGTGATTTGGGATACAGCATGTCATCTTTACATGTTATATAATCTTGAGATCACTCGTTCTAGCAAATGTAAAGACAGACACACTGGCCGGTCTGTACAATGTATGGGGTTAAAGGGATAGTCCACGCAAAAAGAATAATTCTGTCATCATTTGCTCACCCTAAGATTGTTCCAAACCTGTCTAAATTGCTTCGTTCTGATAAACACAAAATAAGATATTTGTAAGTATGTCAGTTACCAAATAGATCTCATCCCTCATTGACTCTCAAAATATTTATTTTCCCTACTATGGCAACAAATGGGGGATGAGATCTGTATCTTTCTTTGTGTTTTTCAGAACGAGGAAATGTAGACAGGTTTGGAACAACCTGAGGGTAAGTAAATGATGACAGAATTTTCATTTTTGGGTGAACTATCCCTTTAAGACTTTTGCGGGGACATTTAGTGCCTACGCACACACCCAGGCACACACACACACACACACACACAGTCTGATCCCTTATCTCTACACACACGTTTGTGTAGATGTTGTCTTTCTTCTAAATGAATAATTCATTGCACTGAAATGTCATTCCTGAATGTGAAGTCTGGATTTCAGTTTCCGGTTTACTGTCGCATCGCCCATGTGGGTATTTCTGAAACAACTTAACACACCCAAACCACGACTGGTGAAAACCAGTAAACTCTTCATGCAGTCTGGTCTCTAAAAAAGGGTCATGTCCCTTTTTTCAAATCTTGCACGGTTTGACAAATGATTCATGTTTATAGCTCAATTGATGTGAGCTTTTAAGTGTAAGTTATCGGTTTGCTTCAAATGACTGATATTATGAGCAATAGTACCATACTGTGTCATAACCTACAGTTAATTTTTATCCAGTACGCTCTTGTCTTTACAGTTCTCTGCAGTGAAATAGATTTGAACACGCTGTTCCTCTGAAGCTCCGGGGAATGTGGTTGTATTGACTCATCTTCTCTCCAGCTTAGATGCATCACTGCTGGTGTTTTGCCCATTGCATCTGGAGGCTATGATTTTGTACCACCTTTGAGATCCTGCAGTTAACACTCAGATGAAAATATCACTTTCATGTCCTTTCTTTAGAGAAACCATACCAGTTCAAATAAATCCAGTTCTCTTCGTCATCTTGGTCAACATCTTTGTCTTGGACCGACTTCTTGATCCAAGTCCACCTGAAACCACATTCAGTGTGTAACGATGATGTACCACTGGTTTATTTAGCAACTCGAGAATTTGTATTGATCTGAAATGAATTTTGTGGTTTTGTTTTTGGATGAGTGTGAGATGTTGGAGGGGGATGTCTGTGGTTTTAATAAGCTTGGCAGTAAAGCTCTAGTTAGTTGATGGTGACAGATGCCTGTAAGAGAAAGCACAATCCTCCAGGGTAAAAATAAATAGGAGTGTGCTGCAGTCTTTCATCATTATACAGAATAAAGACTAGACACTGATAACTAGAATAAAAGGCTTTTGTTATAGATTTTACATCGATGTGGTTCATTCACTGGGGTTTATTTCTGATATGTGTTCTCGCAAAGCTTTTTAATGAAAAATCGATAATCTTATCTGCATCATGACAGCACTGAGATTATGCAGAACATCAAAGAAGATATTTTTAAGAACACTGATAAAAACAACATAAGCCCCCATTGACCTGCATAGTAAAACCACTGAGAAAATATATTTCTTTTATATAAATAAGATTTCTTTTGTGTTTCACGAAAGCAAGAGTTTTATTCACTGTATATGTTTAGTAGGGGTGTAACGGAACGCGTATTCAAATGAAAATTCCAAATGAAGTCATCGTTTCTATGCCCTACTCCCTTCGGAGGGCAGAGCCCTTGGAATTTAGACTTTTGAGTGAACAGGGCGTTTGCGTGCCATTATGTAGTCGTTTGGAATGCACTTGGCAAAGGGAGCGACCTAATTTCCTCATTATCTTCAGCTGTCATGTTCCCGTGACAACGCAGCATGGTGTCCGTCAGCAGATGTCGCCATTTTAATGGCATAATTTAAGCATAAAACCTAACTGTTTGGAAATAAACAATACATTTTATATTTTAAAAAGTTGTATATATTACTGTTTATTTATTATATAGCATATTTTAAAAACTTTTTAAATATAAAAATGCATGTCTTTGTCACGGGAACATGCCAGCTGTAGATAATGAGGAAATTATGTCGCTCCCTTTGCCAATCGCATTCCAAACGTCTACACAATAGGCTTGTTCGACTTGATGCAGTGCCGCAAGATCGGACAGGCCCACGACATCAAAGTACCGCGAGAGCTATTCGAAAAATCACAAAAAGTTTGGTTTCGAATCGCTCTCGCGGTACGTCATCCGCCTGTCAGATCTGCACCTCATCAAGTCGAAGAAGCCTAATGGCACCCAAATGCCCTGTTCACTCCAGAGTCTTAACTCCAAGGGCTCTGCCCTTCGAAGGGAGTAGGGCATAGGAATGATGACTATATTTGGAATGTTACCCGTGACGGTTCGGTATAATACACGTACCGTTACACCCCTAATGTTTTGTCATTGTATTTGGCTTCTGTTGTGCAATTCACTTCAGTTCTGTTTCATTTGTTTAGCACTTTTTTATTCAAAGCATTATGCATTCTACTACTTACCCACTGTATAGGGTAATAGTCGCGATAGACCGACAATACATTTTCAAATGCATATTGTATGCGACTCTTTTGACCGCTCAAAGAGCATATGTTCGCGAAGTTCAGGTGTTTGTTTGTTCAGTACATTTGGGTGATGTTATATAAACTGTGGATATAACGCCGGATTTGGAGATAGTTAGAAACTGATATATGGAGCCGTCCCAGCGCTAAAAGATGCCGGACATGAACCGCATGCGGTGAGTGAATGCTTTTAGAATGCTTTTAGATCGAGCAGCATTTTCTACTGATCCCAGAGCCATGCTTCACGGAGAAGCTACGCATAAAAAAAATCGACACATTGCATATCGCAGCCAGATTGATTTCAATAGGATTTAGTGGTGTCGAGATAAATTATCGTGCAGCCCTGCTACTGTACATTTCTTTCAGATTTTGACCTTGTCCAGCATTCATCTCCCTCTCTTTTTTTGATTCCCTCTCTCTCTCTGATCGCTCTCTCTCTTTCGGCTCTGTTTTCCGCTTCACGGATGCTGAGGGTCAAACCGGATGCTGCTGGAAATAAGCTGTCAAAAGCTTTCACCTGTCTGTTGATGGATCTCTCTCTTCTCATTTCACATGCCCTATTCTCTCTCTACATCATCTATCGGTCTCTCTCTGTCTTTCTTCATATGCGGATAGGGAACACGTGCTTGCATTATGTCTTTAGGTATAAGATGAGATGCCACTCATTACTGTCTGCAGTATTCCTTCAGATCTTAGAAGGCTGACGGATCATTTTATTTCTCACATTTTCTTTGGATTTTCTTTGGATAATACGAACATATTCTTGCTGAATGTTGCTGTTATTATGAGCACATCATTCTGTGTAGTTCATCATTTCTATCTTTGAAAAGCCCCACTGAGGTGGTCTCCTCCTTTGAATCCAACGTCTTTCTCTTGTCACATTTCTGTTGCTCTCTCTCTCTCTCTCTCTCTCTCTCTCTCTCGCACACACACACACATGCTGCATTCATGCCAGGTTATTTTTAAGGTCTCTGAAGTATTCTCTGCCTGCGCTCACAGAGAGTCTGAAGCATTCTGCACTCAAGAATGGCAAGATCTGTCCGAAATCATTACTTCTGCTTTAAAATCAACATATTACTGTCTAAGTGAGCGGCTTCGGAACAATAAGACCATTTATGTCAGTCTCTGTAAATTCTCAACGTAAGCTTGCTTTATTGGCCTAACAAAAGCCTTTTGTTTTGCCAAAGGATTTGCATATAGGCTTCGTACAATGTGCACGATGTAAAGCACGCTTGAAATTCTGGATGTTGTGGTATATTTTCATAACACAATAAACTGTTTTATGTCAAAGGATAAAGGAAAATGTGAGAGAAGAACCGATATACACGCTTCATTTGCTCTCTTATCTTTCATCGCCGCTTCTTTTCTATCTTCTGCCTCCTTTATTTCTCTTTCTCTCTCGCTCTCATATCTTTCTATACTCGTGTTTTGTATCACTTGACCTCATGCATTGAATTTTATGTTTCCTTGTATAGTTTTACTGTCACAGCAATACTGTATCTACAGTAAAAATGAGCTTTCACCCATAAAACAAAACTGTTTTTGTCACGGTCCTGTCCTTCCTGTCATGAGTATTCGGGCATTGGGGACAGAGCCGTGACAATGTCATGTCTTGTGTGTGTTTCGTCTTGTGTGGACACGTGGCGGTTTGTTATGACATTTCGCCGCGTGTCTACCGTGTAGCTCCGCCCCCTTGTTTATCTGTCTAGCGTCACATTAGTGTTTTATCTCCCTCACCTGTCCTTGCCTCTTCCCGTTAGTTGCACTCATTGTTAAGTCTTGTCACCTGCCCGATCCCTTGTCATCTCTCCTCATTAGTTTCCCCTTATTTAAATGTCCCTCGTTCCCTTTATGCTCGTCGGTTCATTGTCTAATGTATATTGTCTATTGTCGATGTTACTGGCTTCTTCGTGTCTCCACCATCTGGATTACCTTGTTCCTGGTTCCCTTCGTACTTGGACTTATTATTTAGTTTCTGTTTTGCCCCATCGTGGGTTTATTGTTTTGTGCCTTAATAAATATTGTTTAACCCCATCTCTACTGTCTGCGTTTGGGTTCTGTCCGATCAACCGTGACAGTTTTATGCGTTTACATGACCTTACTTGTTATCATCTTATTAAGCATAATCATTGTAAGATTGAAAGCTACAGTACAAAAAGAATCTGGACAACTCAAGTATATTTATTATCAAGGTTAAAATGCAACAATTATTGTATTTAATATAATATTACTTCTTCAAGATTTGTGCAGTTATTATTTCAATGGCAAAAAGTGCATAATATAATATTTTGCTGTAAAAGGTCACAAGAGATGCATTCCTTACAGTTTTAAGTTAACCTCATACATTATTCTAACAGATTTAAGGTTGTGCTAGATTGAATGAACATTGATTTGAACAGGGTCTTAAAGGGACATCAGGGAACTTTAATTGTGTCTAATTGTGGTTGATCGAAAAACAAACGTGTGTGCGCTGATAGAGAAGCAAATGTGTGGCCTCGCAGTGGGTAGAATTGATGTGCCGTGTCAGTGTGTTTTTGCGGGTGAGATGATAAATGTTTGTGCTTGCAGACCTCAGACTCTCTGGACCTTAAGCTCAAACAATTTCCCCCTTATCTCACAAAAATACATGCAGGGCAATTTCACACACTAAAGAAGTCACATTGGCAAGCGTGCCCCGCCCGCTGTGTTTGTGTGAGGGTATGTGTGACCGCGTCTTTTAGCAGAATAATCTATTTTGGCAGGGACCATTTGGGCCTGGAGTCACAGTATGAGGTTTCTCTCCCTCATTAAAGGGCTTGTTCATCCAAAAGTGAAAAATGTGCTATTTTCTCTTATGTAACTTTCTGTTATTAATTTAAATCACATTGGCATGTTGTGACCTGTTGACACATAAGAAGGATTCTTTATTAGAAACATTAAAGATGATCTCCTTTTTTGAGTTTCTTGAAAACATAAAGTCTAAAAGAAATGAAGTAAATAATGACAATTTTGGGTGAGCTATTTCTTAAAGCGGCCCTAACACACAGGGTTTCTGCCAATCTCATATTAATCTTGAGTATCTATATAGAGTAGTATTGCATACTTCGTATCTTCGAAGAGTATTTAGTTTGATCACATTTATAAAAGATAGACACAGCTTTACGATTGTTTCCGAAAACATACGGCACGTGCGCACCCATTGTCAACAAAACACAGACATCAGTTTCACTCACCGCATGCGGTTCATGTCCGGCATCTTTTAGCACTGGGACGGCTCCATATATCAGTTTCAAACGATCTCCAAATCCAGCGTTATATCCACAGTTTATATAACATTCATCACCCAAATGTTGTGGACAAACAAACACCTGAACTTCGCGAACGTATGCTCTCTCTCTCCTGCTTACAAGTGAAAGTGACGTCTGCTTATGCTCCTTTTCCTGCTCTCCTTGTGGCTGCGTGCTTTTCCGGGAGAATTGTCCAATAAGGGACTAAGAAATAATTGTTATGAAACAGTTCTATATGTTCGAAAAAAAACTTTCCGAAACCTGTACGATCGCTGGGGGAGTGTATCGAGCACAGAAATACTACGTAATACCCCCAAGTCCTTTTTTGACAATTTGACCATGTTAAGCATGAGAAGAAAGCACGTTTAACATTGTGAAGAAGTCTGAATGCATGAAACAGCTTTGCAGAGCCGCTTTAAATTTTCTTACACGTTTTTATGTTGTCTGACTAAACAGACACAGTATAAGATCTTGACAGAATAGGCGCAATACTTTTGAGTCTTTTGCCGTGACTTTTAGAGGGCGGTTTCCCAGACAGGGATTATCTTAAACCAGGAATAGACCTTAGTTTATTTAGCAAATTTAAGTAGTTTTAGCAAACATTACTTCCTAAAACATTACGTGTGGGCTTTTTGAGGCAATTAATGTATTTTAAGATATGTCAGTGCAAGTTGTTTTTAGTATGGACATGTCATGATTCTGTCCTTCTTGTCATGAGTTTTCTAGTTCTGTGGACAGAGTCGTGACAGAACCATCTCTTTTGTGCTTGTTTTGTTATGTGTGGAAAACACGTGGCCATTGTGGTAACATTGCGCCATGTGTTTCTCCTGTCTCGTGCCTTGGCCCCAACCTCTCGTTTCCACGGTAATCTTCCCATCAGTTTTTGGTGACATGCCTGTCACCATCCCTTTGTAATTATCCCTTGTTTAGTGTTCCCTTTATAAGCCCCTTGTATTCATTGTCCCGTGTCGGTTCATTGCCTTCCTATGACTACTCGTATGTGTACCTTCCTTCGTGTCTTCTCTTGTGGATACCCTTGTTCCTGTTTTGTTGTACCCAGTTGTATTTGTGGACTTATTATTTATATTATCTAGGACCTTGTTTGTTTTGCCCACTTGTGGGAAGTTTTGTTTATCGTGTTTTCCCCATCGTGGGTTTTAACTTTATTAATAAAAGTATTTTGTTTAACCCTTTGTCTGCCTGCGCCTGGGTTCTGACCTCATTCCTGACAGGACAGCTCTTACATTTATTTTAGTCTAGGAATAGTCTAATCCCTGACACCCCTTGTTTTAAATACATAAAGGCGATTCTGTCACACGATTTTGTCTACACTAAGCCTGAACCCCATGAAAATTAGCCCTGGGGAAAAACGGGGACAAGTTCCTCCATAACCCCGTCAGCTGTGGAGAACGGGATGAAAAATGATTCTGCTTTTTAAAGAACAACTTTCTTCATAACCGGCAAGGTTATTTAAGTTTCCGTGAACAGACAACGTCCCGAGCCAGACTTCTGTCTTTGTTCATCTTGTTTCCCAAAAGATCATCACATAGAAAATGACAAAATGGCCGCTCCTTCACAGCGTTGGCTCTGTCTTAAAGAGAGGCAATAAAGCTTAAAATCATTTGGAGGAGGACAGCTGGGGAGTGCTCTCGATCTCAGGCTCTTTCATTCGGCTCATTCAGTGAGATCGAACCGGATTTAAAGGCCACTGCACTGAAAACAACCTGCTTGTGTTTCGCCCGACTGAACTTCACGCCCTTCAGAGCGCAGGGTGAAGTTATGTGACAGAGATGAAACTATTGACGTGTAATGCAGTTTGTAAGAGAGATGCTACAGTTAACAATATGCATTGAGTGTTTTATATAGTTATGTAAACTACTGTATTTATAGGAATATCAGCTCTGAGTTACTAAAGAACCAGAGATAAGTGAAGACAATTATTCATGCACTTATGGGCATTTATTTTTATTATTTTATTATTATAAACGTTAAAATACTTGCTGGTCCTGATGTTGCCAGTAAAGCTGAAAAATTTTAAATGTAATTAAAGTGAATCTGATAACCTCAAAATATCGTCTTAGAACTACATCATAGAGAGCTGAATAAACCAAAACCTCCAGGAGCCAAAGCAGACGGTGATCTATCGGGATTTAAGATGATGTCAGAGGAAACCATCTATCCGGGATACACGTTTGTGTGTGTCGCTCCCGGGATTTGTTAGAGGTTTAAAGCTGATTCGTTTTGAGGTTGAGCTGGTCGACAGCGTCTGATCTCAGCAGATCTCACGTTCAGTTACTGAGATCTCAGGAGATCAAGATTGATGTAACACACAGCTGATGGAGCAGAATTAAATGTGTCCTTTGCTATTTCTCTCCATCCTTCTTCATCTCTAACATGTGTTAGTGAGATAATAGGGTCTCTGGAGCTCACAACTAATTCTGATGCAACACTCACACTGTATGTTTTATCTTTAATCCTCATTTATAAAGCTGCTAGTCAGAGCCGTAAAAGTACAGAAAGATGATACTTTTACTCTTCAAAAATACATATTTTTAAATGTAATTTAAAGTTGTCTTGTTGTTTGCTATACGCAGTCTCTTTTCAGGTGAATTCAGTTTGTCCAAAAATAAACTTCCTGTCTTATCTTCTTCTGTGTAACACAAAAGAAGATATTTTGAGAAATGTCTCTGTGGTTTTGTGTTCAATGGAAGTCAATGGCGGAAATGTTGTTTGATTACCAGCGTTCGTCAAAATATCTTCTTTAATGTTCTGTAGAAGAAGAAAAGTCATACGGATTTGGAATGATGCTCTGAAAGTGATCCCAACAATGTTGAATTTCTGTTTTGTTGTTATAGTTCTGTTGTGAATGATCTTTAATGCATCTTGCATTTAAAGGGGAGGATCAAAGAGGTTTATTAACCACCGTCTCCAGGGATCTAATTCATTATCATTTATTCGTCACTCTCATTTTTTAACAGTTGCATCGGACACATTTTGAACTGTTTGAAGACATTTTTTTTGGGCCACTGATGAACAGTAAGAGTATGAGAACAGTCAGTGTTTCACTGCAGTAATTTGACAGTAGTTACTTTATCAATTACCTGTTTTTTATAAAGTAAGCAATTAATGTGTTATTTTGTTGGAGTGAGCTAATGGAGCCAGCACAATTTACACTGAGTAGAGACTGTGAGAATTAAACAAAAACAGCAGTTTTCTTAATTATACTCGAGAGAGAGAGAGAGAGAGAGAGAGCGAGAGAGAGTCGCAATACAACTAAAATGAAGTTAGAATTGATTAAGCTGCCAGTATGTTGGTAAATGTTGTTTCACTACTCACTCAATGTTTGTATTACAACATCAGATACTAAATTAAGGTTTAATCCCTCATACCAATAAATTCCACAACATATGCCATCATTTGCTGCATAGTTGATGTGTAACATTACGCCTAGTTTCCACTCATAATAAAATCTCTTACGTCAGCTTCTTGGACCAATTTTAAACAATTTCAGTCAGAGCAAGATAAATGCATTGATCAACATGATGTAATATTTCATGTCCTGTGTAATGGCTTTTTTACACTGTTATAGGGTCAGATATCAGCACACATGATGAATGTAAAGCGAGATTTATGGAGATGTATTCAGATCAGGGATATCTGAGGTGAGGATTTAGCGAGTAATGAATTCTGTGACGACGTCTCCTGCTGTCTCGCCACCTGTTCAGCAGCGCTTCGTGACTTTACCAACAATCCCCGGCATGCTCACCGCCACCCTCTGTCAACAGCGCAAGAAATCTGCAAAACAAGCTCATTAATCTTTTTAACTTTGAACTTCACAAAAAGAACTATATAACTTTATCAGCATTAATGAAATATCGTACAAAGTTACTGTGATTCATAAATATTTGACCTATTATTTAAATTATTTAAAATAATTGAATATTTAAAGCGGCACTATGTAGGATTGGCCTCTTTGTCGCCATATCAGTTTGTAATTGCTACTGCAGGTGATGTGCGGAGGTATTTTCTTCACGTGTGTTGTGATTCGGCATTGCTCATCTGCGCGGATGAGTCTGATATTTTGAGTCGTGGCCTGTGACAGTGCACCGGTGAGAATTTTACTGTACATCAGTAGCGCATTATAAACACAGATAACATGGCAGATGATATAACACGAAACAAAAAAGAACATAAATAGACCAAAATAGCACAAATGGGGGGTGTGTTGAAGTGTTTTGATATTATTTCGGGTGCTGGGTCATTTCCATACCTGCCGTTTTGGCCGGGAGTCTCCAGTTGTGTTATCTCTCATGGAAACTCTCGTAATGCGAACCGGACAGAAGATCCCCGAACACGGGTCTTAAATGCTGACAAGTACAGTAATAAATCATTGTACATCATACAATATATACTATATGCAAAGCCTTGCCATCATATCCGGGATATAACTCCTTAATTTTGAGTAAAATCACAGGCTTCACTTATCCGTGTGGATAATTCGCGCCACATGAAATACAGATGTGGGAAGGTAATTTCTAAATCACACGGGAATAGGTCTTAAATGACAGTTATCATAATGAACATAAAGAGAGAAAGAACAATCGATGAAACTGTACCCGTCTGTATTAACACAACAAGGGAGCTAAGGTGTTTGTGTTATCTATTGAAATATTGAAATGTCTTACCTGTTCAGAAGAAATATTAAGTAATATTAGATGTTTGAAAGGTTATTTTAGTTTACAAAAATTTTGAAAATGTATATTTTCATAAAAATTCTAGGAAAATGTAATGTTGCCTCAAAAATAAACTGAAATAAGTTTAAAGCACTAAAATTATAATAATATTATTACTTATATAGCAACATAAAACATAAACAAATAAATTATAAAATGAGAAAAGCACACACCAAAATTACTAAAACTTTAACTGAAATTGATGTGCAGACTAAATATCTAAAAATAAAAGCTAATTTAAAATATTAATAAAACTAAAATTTCAAAACTATAATAACTAGGGATGTTTGCATATTTATGTATTTAAACAAAAATAATTTGGAATATTTTAAATAGTCTTTTAGCTCTTTTTTTATATTTTAGAAAAACATTTTAAATTATTTTATTTTTAAATTATATTTTAATTTAATATTGAACAATAATAATTGTTGATTTTATATTTATATACATAATAATGCAAATAATAATGTTTCTTTTGTGCAAAATATAATTTCATGCCTTTTAATTTATGTCAAATATAACCTAAACACAATTTATAAAATTCAGGTTGTGTAGCCTGTTTTGTGAACTATTGAGTGATTTTCATGTGATATGCACAACCTTATTGCTTTAAAATAATATTTTTACTTATATAAATGATTCATATAAAGTGAATAGCAGTATTGTAATGTACAGTAGGCCTGCAGGAGCGTTTCTGTGCAGTTACATATCATGTGAATGTTAGTGGTGACAGTGATTAAGTGAAGATGCTGAATTGAGTCTCCATTTTGAAATAGGAGACCATTAGTTGCACAGATTCTGGGATTGGATCCAGACAGCAGGAGACAACAGCCAATATGTTTCAGTCAAATCCTGTACATTCAGCAAAAGTGAATTTATTATCTTTATGGCATGGCTGAAATATTTTGGTCCGGATTCATTCAGTGTGGGTGGAATTACAGCTTGGATATCATCGTGACAATGGAATCACCGGATGGACCCTTGTGGGCATTTATTCATCCTCATGTCATTCCAAACCTAAATTAAGATATTTTTAATATGAAGATATTGTATATTTTGAACTTTGATAACCAGTCAGCATCTATTTACTTCCATTGTATGAACACAAAACCACAAACCTCTTTTGTGAGTCATATGGGTTTCGCATGACATGAAGGTGAAGAAATGGCAAATTTTTTTTAATTTTTATGCATTTACAGTATATGAATTTGTATTTCTGTGTATCTAAAAATTCTCCATGTTGATCTTACTAACGCTGTGCTTTATTTTATGCAGACTGCCATGTACGATGGGGCGAGGATTCCCTCCCCTGAGGAAGGTGCGAATGGGGTCACCCTGCAGCCGGAGACCCCCGCGAAGGAGCCTGAGGAGGAGGCGGGTGATCAGCCCAAGCCTGTCCTGGTGAAGAAGGCTCACCGTGAGATCCTGGACCATGAGAGGAAGAGAAGAGTGGAGCTGAAATGCATGGAGCTACAGGAGATGATGGAGGAGCAGGGGTAAGTGAAGACAATAAGTGTGTGTGAGAGTGTGTGTACTGGTACTTAATGTCCCGATAATGTGGGTTCACCCCATAAATCAAATCGCATACTAAATACATTTTTATACCTATATCTTGAGTAAATTATGTTTCTGTCTCAAGAATATTTACACTGTTTCTGAAATATACTGTAATTCAGGAAGAAACTGCCTACTCACTTCTCACTGTTTCTTACTCATTTTACACACACACACACACACACACTCACACACACACACACACACACACACACACACATTAATAAAAGTGCGTCTGATTGGTTGAGGTTTTTAAAGCATCTCTGAGTGTCTCATTATTCAGCATCTGCGTACCTTCAGGCTCAATGAATGCCGGAGCTTTACTTGTGGATTAAAAAACTGCTAACAGGCTTAAATGTTCAGTGAGTCGGCGATGAGGACGTCCATTCATCAAATGCTCTTCACAGCAGATCTGCGAGTTTTCTTATCCATTTCTGTTTTGTGGCAGCTTCGAACCACCTATCCCCATCAAACTTTTGGTCATAGTGTTTGTTGAAACATATATTTGTACCTTTACCCACTAATATGTATTAGTTCCCTATGCAGTAACTATGATCCAGTCAGGGTTGCCAAGTATGTTTTTTTTTCATCTAGATTTGAAAGTCCATTGGTCTTGTTTTGTAGGTCTGGCAACGCTGGTCAGCATGCGACCATGTTGTGAACTGATCCTAAAATACATGTTATAACAATACATGTGTTGTTTAAACATGAATAGGAACTTGCTTTCAAGATCAGTTCCGCAAACATTATATTGTATCTTTTTTTGTCACTTAAACCTATGTGTCCCATGTCAATTTTTTGATAATTACAACAATATTTTCACTTGGAATTTGGAAGAAATGTTGTCACTAGTTTACAGAATGAAACAAAAATGAATGTAACTTCATAAATACTGCAGTGGTCTCTTACTTTTCTGAGGCTGTATATTGCAGTATATTAAAAAGTATAAGCAATAGGTTCTGATATATGGAAATGTATTATTTAATAATGTCACATTTGATCATATTTCCATTTTTCATTTGGTAGAAGACTGAAAGTTTGGAATATTCATAGGCATGATGGATCTCTCCTCGCATTAGCAGAAATGCAATGTACCTTATTAGAGGTTCTGGGTAATAGTTTTCATATCGATGGTGATGATATTCAGCAGAATGCTGGAGATAAAGGGGGGGTGTAGATCAGCCATCTGGCGGTATCACGCACACACACACATCTCTCTGTTCATCCCCATGTACTAATTGTGCACTGCTTTAGAGGAGATGTAGGGCTTCCATATGTTCTGCCCTGCATGAGCAGCCTCCAGACGGCGTGCATGTCTGCGAAAGTCAGACGAGAACTCTCTGGTGCTTCGCTCACTGAAGATTGGTTGTTTTAAACATGATTCAGATGTCTGCTTTTCTATCTGATTGTACGATGGACATCCAAATATCACCCTGAATGCATTTTAAAGAAACAGTTCACATTTAAAAAATAGAAATACTGTCATCATTCGCTTATCCATCATCACACTGGTCCTAACAAATTTTTTAGGTATGTGTTTCAGTAAAATTATCATTTTTGTTTCGTTCTTTGTACTAGTGACAACATTTCTCCCAAATTCCAACTGAATGTTTTTTTTTTTGCATTTATTTACAGAAAATTGAAATTGAACTCAACTGGTTAAAATAACAAAACAGATGCCATGTTTCCACGTCTTGAATACTGCAAAAAGTTCACATTTATGTCATTAGTAATGTATGTAATTTATCTTAGGATCAGTTCAAACATAAATATAAGATGGAAAAGCCTAAATTGTTTAACCGTTCACAGTGCTGTTTGGCTGACTTTATGTCATTCCTTACATTTGTTTCTGTAGAAATTCATGGACACTGGACTGGAATTGCCATAATACATGCAGAAATGATGATCAAAGACAAAACTGGAGTCCTTTTTTCATTTTTTCTGTGGCTTTATATTGTCAGAGTGACAGGCGCATGGATTTAATTACATTAAATGATGGCTGAATTTGTATTTTTCCCAAAACTATTTTTTTTAACTATGGGTGTTTCTTTATAAATCAGGGCAGAAGGGCGGATAGAGAGGGTGTGGGTGGGTAATTGCAGGGGCGGGGAACAAAGGGGGAGTAAAATCGGCCAGCATGACTATAATGTCGGCTAGGGGCTTTTTTCTCTCATGCTGTGTAAATAAAGTTAAGTGACACCCCCGCTGATAAAGTCTTTAACCCTGTAAGCTCTTCTCTACAGACCCCCCAACACACATTGTTTTCACTACATTAAACAGACAGATGGATGAAGCACACAGACTCACTTTGTGTTCATCACACACACATATGATTTGTCAATATAAGAGCTGTTTGTTATTTTTTTTCTTTTTGCAGAATAGAGTAGAGATACACATAAAGCATCCAAATAACTCCTGCTGTTAGTAAATGATTTGAATGAACTCTCAACCCCTTCTACGTTTTATACTATGGCATGCCTTTTCATCATCTGTACAGATGATACAACCAGTTTTGTGGCATTTTTCCATACTTGGCATTTTCACCCCAGCAGGAGCCAATTAGTGCTTCAGTCCAGTCTCTGTCCAGAGACAGACAGATGGAGACCAGGATGAAGCTTCTTGTATAATTTGAAACACTCCCCAGAGAAGACTGTTGAGTAGAAGAGATCAATAGATGGGTGAATGGATGGACTCCGGTGAGGAAACCGGAAGCCGTTCGTACTGTAATTGGATTCCCAGTTTTGTTTAAGGCTCGTGATTATGCATACGAGCGCGGTGTCCTTACTGGTCGTGAGCACCTCGAACAAGCAACCAATCAGATCACACGCTGGTGTCTGCCTCATTTTCTTTAATCCCAGAGCTTCAGTGAAAATCTCTCCTCATTATAGACGAGATGAAAGAAAATTAAAGATTATTTTTGTCTCTTGAACTGACTCAAAAGTGCTGGGATCTTTTTTTTATTAAAATGCTGGATTGAGGATGGAACAAGATGGAAACTTGTCCTAGTGACTGAATTCAGAAACTTGACACAGAATGATACAATGACTTCAGTGTGGTTTCGTTTTTAAGCAATGGACTGAACGTTCAAAACAGTATTTTGAGACGGTTCATAGAATTGAATTTGATTTCATGTGTAGAAAAGACATATGGATGAACAGTTATGATACATCTCGGGATGTGGGTGCACGTGGCTTTACTGAAAAGCCCGTCTTATAATATGATAATATAATCTATCTTTATATCCTCAGCATTGATGTGTTGGGTGTTTGTTAGGTTCATGTGGGAGTAGGTGTTATTAAACTGGGGGTAAATCGCTGCTATCGATTAACTGCTGCCTAAACAAAAGCGCATTCATGTCCCACGAGTCTGGTGGTCATGATGCTGGCTTTGCTCATCTCATTATTATCTAATTGGACTAATAGGGCTGCATCTATCTTGGCCTAGATGTGTGTTAAATCTGCTGGTGTTAAACATGTCTAGAACCTCCTGCCCGCTCCAATGAACATATGATGGGGCTTTAACATGCTCATACTGCAGACCGTGCACTATTTAATGCGTCTATCTTAAAAAACAGCATTTAGTTAATAGACTGCATTAACCATTATTACCATTGTTTCCGAATTATAAATTGTTGCTGTATTAGACGTGCATGTTTCATTTAAAGAAATTATAATAAAGAAATAAATTATTAGGCAGTATACAATGCACACATCACGCAGTAAATAGTATGCATGCCGCATCCTTCTCTTTCCATAAAAAGGAAGGAAATATATTTTTCTTTCTTTTCTCGTGTGCATATGTCGGAAGGGATTTGATAAACCAGCATCATCCGGCAGCCCTCCGGCGAATGCTTTTATAGCAAAAACGTCCTGTTTTTCACGCACTGCTTTGTACAGATGCTCTGGGCAATAGCTGATGAAAACCAGCTATTGTAATGCCATACATTACCAGCTGAAGTGAATGCACAATGGTTGCCCGTGGTTACACCAGCCTCCTTTAACCAGACAGCAGGTGTAAGCAGCCGACACAAGCATCAGACACATTCACACAGCGGAGACGGATAGATCTGCTCCAAAAACCAGCGGTAATCCTGGAACACAGAGCACAAAAATATTGGGTAACATAGTGCAGACATGTTTAGATCAAACTGATGTTTGATCAATATTCATGTTTTGTCTGCCCTACCACAAAAACTATCCACGAACCACAGATATTTTTAACATCTTAGTCTTTTTACCTAGACTTCAATGAGATTCATCTTAAATGTATTCTTAATTTAAAAAATATTAAAAAATATCTAATAGATCTAATAGGTCTAGTAATACCGTTGAAATCTTAAAGAGATGATCGCCAAAATCTATCGCCATTTACTCACCCTTTTGTCATTTCATAAAGAAGATACTTTGAAGAATGTTGTTAACTGGACCCCATTCAGTTGCATTGGTTTTGAGTCCATACAACTGTACACCAACTTCCTTCAAAATATCTTCTTTTGTGTTCTGCAGAAGATAGAAAGTCATAAAAGTTTGAAATGAAAAGTGGGTGAGTATATTATGACATTATTTTCCTTTTTGGGTCATTTACAAGACTAGGCCTTAGTTAAATTAGGACATTTTTTACAAACATGCCTTGCAGAAAACATTGCTGGTGTGCATCTTGAGATAAAACAATGGCTCTGGTATTTTTAAAGATATGTCAATGCAGGTTGTTTCCAGTCAAGACAGCTCAAATATTTGTTGAAATCTGGAACTAAGTCCTGTCCAAAAAAAAGCGACATCTAAAGGGTTAGTTAACTCAAAAGATATTGCGTTTAGTTCAATTGTACTTAGCATTGTTTTGACCCTGTGAGTCTCCGGTTGAGAAACACTGCCTTTTCATTACATTAAAAACACAGTAAGATATCTCCAGAACGTCAGCACATCTATTCTTTCTCATTCTGTAGCCCGGCAAACGTTCAGATACTATCAACTGTGCCATTTCACTAGAGGTCACCTTTGCCACCCACATATTTCTGCATCATGATTTTGGCGCCCCCTGCAGGCAGCTGTGTGATGTGACGATGTAGTTTAGTCAGAGCAGATTGTGTTCAAATCCTGTGTTCTTCTACACACACACACACACACACACACGCGCGCGCTGCGGTAATCACGTTTTCTGATAGAGACACGCTGGAGGATGTGAGAGAGAAGAGCTTGTTTAATATCCATGTGGTTGGGAGAATACATGTTTCCATGCTGAATGTATTTGCACATTTTCAGTACATCTCTGATATTGGCATTGCAAATTTTTGCATTGCAGTTTGTCCTCCCCACCAATGAGATCTAAAGAGAGATTTAGATCTCTCTTTACCATTTGTGTAGTGCTTCAAAAAGATCGGGGACCTAAATTGTCTGAATGCCATTGCTTTAGATAACAAAACATCAAAGTAAGTGGCATTTATTTTAAACTAAGATATAGGTTTTGTCGGACCGTCTTTTGGGGAAAAAGTCTTGTATTCAATTATAAATCTGACTTCATGAGAGAATTCTGTTTTAATTGGATGTCGAAGAGGTCTCGCAGGAAGACAGCAGTCAGTTATATCACAAGCTTTGTCCTACTTACAAACTTCACAGAGAAAAGATTCAAAAGCCGACTACACAGTTAGATAGACAAAGAGAGTGAGTAACCTTCACATTAGTTCATTCAACTGATGTTGAACTCAAGTAATGTCTCTACATCATAATCTCTAAAATATTAATGTCAGCGATAAGATTCATTTTTTGCCAAGTAAATGTTCGGACATACATATGAGATTAAGCTGATACTTCACAATGCATGTGATATTGTATAATAAACCTAGAGACATCTTTATGCTGCTTGCTAATTCATCTTCAGAAAGATGCAGAATTTTCTGAACTTGCTTAATTTTGTTAGTTTATTAGAAAGATTATTGCTGATTTTGGTTGCTATAGGGGTGTTTTAGGTGGTTTCTAGGAAATTGCTTCCAGGTCAAAGATATATCTGTGATATTGTGGTGTCCAGGTATGACCAGCAATACACTCTCTGCTGGTGTTTTAAATGTGTTTTTTCTGTCTGTAGGTATTCCGAAGAGGAGATCAAACAGAAGGTGGGAACGTTTCGGCAGATGCTGATGGACAAGGAAGGTGTGATAATGCGAGAGGGCTCGAACCCACGACCACCGTGAGTAAACAGTTCTCTACAGTGTGTTTGTGACTGAAAATGACTGTGTAATATTTAGCCCTAAAATGAACTGAAAATAGGAATATTGGTTTTTCAGAAGGTGTTCAGCTGTGCTCCTTAAAACTGTGGGTATAGAGTCCTAGTAAAACGTCAGTGAATGAGTAAACCATTGATCTAGCTCTGTTTGTTCTTATTTTTCAGCTGTAATTGAATAAAGTGTGTGTTTCCTTCACTCAGACAGTGTGTTATAACCTTACCGCTGGTGTGTGACACTACATTACTGTGATGAATGACAATATAGAGCAGGACAGAGAGGAACATTTATAATGGAGCTCTGCTGGGTGACAGAAACACTGCCGGGCTGATTTTAGCATCACACTGTACTACAGCTGGACCATATCAATCAAACTTATTCATGTTTTTACCTTTTCACAATGTTTGCTGTGTATGAAATGGCCATCATATACACTTTTTTTCACATTTATTTAAAAATGACCCGATCCATTATAGAATCTTTATTTGATCTGTTTTACTTGGATGGTGACATTTCTCACTGTGAGCTTTATATGTTTATGTTTCATATTTTTTATATTAAAATGATAATTTTGATTTATCAGGACACATGCAGACGTTTAAGGGAGAATTATGATGATGTGTGAGTGTGTGTGTGTGCGTGTGTGCGTGTGAGCATGCATGGGTGTGTGTGTAGAGAGATAGATAGAGAGAGAGAGAGAGAGAGAGAGTGTTTGATGAAATTCTCTTATTTTTGACTGTCTCATTACATTTTCTCTGCACCTTTATTGTCATCCAAAGAAATAAAATATTATATATTATAAAAATGATTGGTAATGCAGCTAAATGGATGTTGATGTCACCTCACTGTATTTCTCAAAAGTTGCTCTTTCATAGCGCTGAGAGCTTTCTGACTTTTGATTGCTGAAGAAAGTTTGTTTGAGACATTGCTGAGATCTTTTCTGAACCTCTAGAGAAGATGTGAGATTATTTTCTGAGTTTGAACCATGTTAGTACCATAAATGTGGGGAAATACATTATAGCAACACAATATTAAGAAAGCAAAATAGAATAATGAACGTTCAACTTAAGCAGACTTCACTTCACTTTTCTATTGAATTTTCTTTGTTTCTAGTACAGTCATTCCTGAACGTTTTGAAATGATGTACCTCTTCTAAAAATACACAAATACAAAAACTCAGGTTAAATATTAAGTTTATAACTAAAATTAAATCATTGACATCATTTCATTTGTATTTTGTTCCTATGAGCAGGTTTGTAGTATATATTAAAGCATTGACCTTTGACCTTTATCTCCTGCATTCACAGGGTCAGAATGCTTTCTCACGAGGATGAGGTTCATGTGGAAAACACAGAGTTCGGCGGCTATGAGGAAGATTACGACTTGGGCGGAGAATATTATGAACATAATTCAGCTGCTTATGACGACTGCAGGTAAACAAACAGACAACACACAGCTTGCCATCTGATCTCAACATCTAAACACACAACAGAAAATTATAATTATCCTTCACACCAGATCCAAGAGAAAATCTAGCAGTTCCCGCTCCCCTCGCCCAAAGAAGAGGAAGAAAAAGAAGACAAGAAAACACAGTCGGTCAGTTTCTTCGTAAATCATGTTTGTTTATTTATTTGCGAGCTTTGGATTAGCAGTGTGATGTTGGTTGAAAAGATGCTTGTTGGTTATCTCGGGAACATGGCGGGCAGCTGTTTACGTTGACATAAATATAACTTTTGGTAACACAAGTCAAATCATATTATAAAGCTGTTTGTTCCAGTTCTTGGTTATGATTGGTTAAGCCTCATTTAAAACGTGCACCTGTGACCGCATTTCATCTATAACACTGCTACTGCATCACAGTGTTGCCTAGCAACCACCTTGGTAAATTGCGGAGCTACAGAAAAATGATATTTTATTAATATCATTACATTGTTGTTGCCGTGTGTTTATCTTATAAAACCTTGCCAGGTAGATGGAATATTTCATGTCGTAGTGAATCCATATTGCACATATTCATTTCAACAACTGCTGTATGTGTTCTGATGATATAAGCATTCCTGTTACCAGTAAATTAGTTTGTTAGGGCTCTTTCATGAGGAGTGCTTCTGTTTGTAGCCACAGCTGTTTGATTCACTGGAGGAAGATGGTTTTTCTGTTTCAAAATGCCAGGGAAGGAAACAGAAAAATGTTAAAGGTTATGTAAAGAGGAATTATGCATGTTTGTGTGCTATTTGTGTCTCACAGAGCCGAGAGTTCAACATCCCCCCGCAGAGACAAGAAGAAGAAAAACAGCAAGAAACACAAACGAGACAGGTGTGTGTGTGCGACTGTGTTTGTGTGCGTGTAAATACCAGCATGACCTACTACATTTGCCAAAAAGTGCAATTTAAAACCAGAGTACACTTTCGGGAATACTCTATTCCACAATGCAGTGTGCTCAATTTGACCTTCCATTATCAAGGTGTGGAGTGAAACATACTCTCATTGTCCAGAAATAGCACCAGGCACAGAAATACGTCTTTACAACTTCATACAGTTTTTCTTAGATATGTACTTGTACTTGTAGAACAGACGTGTATGTGGCGAATGTCTGTCCTGATCTGGTGCTTAGGGGATAAATTCACCCAAAAATGACAATTCTGTAATCAGTTACTCACTCTCGAGTTGTTCCAAACCTGGATACATTTCTTTGTTTGGTTGAACACAGAGAAAGATATTTGGACGAATGCTTGTAACCAAACAGTTCTTGGACCCCATTGACTACCGTAGTAGGAATAATGTCATTGATAGTCCAAAGCGCCCAGAACTGTTTGCTTCTTATACATTCTTCAAAATATCTTCTTTTGTCTTCAACAGAACAAAAAAGATTGTAAGGTAATGTTTTCTACAATAGTAGTCAATGGTGTCCAAGATCTGTTTGGTTACAAGCATTCTTCCAAATATCTTTCTCTGTGTTCATCAGAACAAATAAATGAATTTGGAACAACTCGAATGTGAGTAAATGATGATGGGATGTTTATTTTTGGCTAAACTATCCCTTTAATAAAAATATTTTCCATCTTGGTATCATGCTTTTAAGTATTTACATTTATGTTTAGCTTATTTAAACTTAAACAAATATGTTTCTAAAGGCTGTAGCCATTCAAATTGTTAGACTCCTGGCCCGAAGTTAACTTCCGGTCTGTATTTGGCTATGACAATTTATTTTATATTTATTTAAATTCAAATGTATTTCTATTTATTCTATATTTATTGTATTCAAAATCATCAAAACTACTCAACAACAGTTATTATTCTTTGTGGAGATCTACTGAAGGTTAAGTCAGGGCCACATAACTTTGTTTATGTTGTTGCCGCTGAAACCGTCTATAATAACCTGTCAAATTATTGCATTTGTTGGTTTTGCTGGTGTTGAGTTCTGATGCGTTCTGATGTGTTGAGTGTCATCTCTGCATGCTGCACGTCTTTGAACAAACTTCAATCCATGAGATCCAAACCGCCCGCAGGGCTGAGCGTCTTCCCTCCAGACACACTTTGATGTTCTGGTGACCTGATTTTCGCATTTCTCCAGCTGTGGTTGAGCAGATCAACACTATGGAGTCCTGAATCAAAGCTTTCATTAAAAATTGCATGCAGAGAATTATTATTGCAATGCAGATTCATTTTCATTTTTGGGTGGGCTATCACGATAATAACAGCATCATTGATGCAAAACCCAATTTGGTGGTGTGAATGTGAAGGTCACAATCTTAACATATATCCCAACATTCTTTCTCTCACAGGTCCACATCCGGCTCCAGGAGAAAGAGGACACACAGGTATCCTGAGCTGCTTTTCAGTTCTCTTCTCTGTGCATGAATGTGCTTGAATTTAAATTTTTCATTCTCCACGATTAACATCTTGAATTCTTTTTTTTTCTTTTTTTTATTAAATGTCACTGTTTACATCTTTCAGATCTGGCAGCCCCAAAAACAAACACAAAGAGAAGAACAAACAGAAAAAGAGGCGAGTGATGTTTGCTTTATTTGTTCCGCTTCTAGAATGATCAGATATTCAATATTACAGGTGTAAAATGAATGTGGATTGCTAAAATAATCTGGATTTGGGTCAATTTGATGAGAAATGTTGAGTTCATATTGAGATCTTCAATAATATTGACTGTTGATTGCACGCAATTCTGAGTTCAGTTTATTTGAGATCTCTTCTGAAACTCTCATTTGTGAGATTTCTGGCTCTTTTTCTCAGGAGAAATATCTCTCAGGAGATGCAGATGATATTTAAGCATACATATCCATTTGCTCTCCTTTTAATCTCATTGGTATCTAGGAGAAATATTAAAGAGATCTCATCTGTGATTTTTCTCAAAGGTCCTCTCTGGGGTCCCCCGGCAGGGTCGATCAGCACAGAGGAAGCTGCTGTAGTTCTCGCAGTGGTTCGGTCTCGTCCACAGTCAGTGTCTCCAAATCACCCAGCAGGTGAGACACAAGACTCTTATGTCCTTTATCAGATTCTTAAAATTCCACAAACCACATTCAATATGTAACCTCTCAATCCAGATCAGACGCGAAGTGCAAGAATGACAGACTCAAACAGGAAGGACATCACAGCTCGCCTTCCTCTCCAAAGACTGACCAGCCAATCACGTGGCAGAATGGCAACCACAGCGCTCGTGTCCGCAACGGAAAAGACTCGGAGGGGACTAAAGCCAACGATGTATGTAGTCTCCTCTACTTTACCTCCGTCTATAATCTAATAATCTTTCGCTTTCTCTCTCGCACACAAACCCGGTCCAACCGATTCAGCTCCCGCAGTCACAACCTGTGTGAGCTTACTCTAGAAATCTTCTTTGGCTCCATGCCGTGAGTTTTTCTGTTCTCAAGTCATGATTGTGTTTGTTGAAAGAGGTTTTAATGTGAGGCAGATGTCCATCATTGTTTTTATGAATGAGGTCATGCTTTATTTCCTTCATGAGCCATTATGACTTTTTCCAGTTCTAGAAAGAAAATGAATGAATGGAAATGATGGAAGTTTGGCAAGATGTGTTTTAAAGTTTGCTTTCTTACAATGCAAAGGCACACTGTGGAACCATTCGTTGGGTTTTCTCAGCTAACTTTTTAAAGATTTTAAAGTTTTAGTTTTATTATAGAAATGCACATAAATCCATCAGCCACCCACAGACAGCCAGACTGATGGATGTCTAGTGTCAAAATAATGATTTATAGAAAGCGTATGAAATGTAATCTAAATTCCCGCTCCAGTCGGATAAATCAAGTTTAATGTTTGTAAAAGGTCAGATTAGCCATCAGAGCATTTAGAAATATCGTTCTATTTATTCAAAGTTATAGTTCACCCCAAAATAAAAATTCTGTCAGATTTTGTTCGCCGCAGAAAGATAGTATGCAAATGTAGCGCACAAGTCATATTGACAACGTTAAAATACTTAAAATATTAAATATGGTGCTTTTGGGTCTTTCACACATCCCGAATCATTTTTCATTGAATGAAAAGAAAGTCAACAAGATTTGTTTGAATGGACATGAAGGTGACGATGTTAATAGTATTTTCATTTTTGGGTGAACTTTTTCTCTCATTTGTATGAATAACAACGCTAAAATATTCCTAAAGGTTTTGCTGTAAGATTGAATGTGTGTGAGTGGATTTCACGGCTGCGAGGATGTCGATTATTTAACCAAACATGGAGCAGGTATTAAATTGAAGAGTATATCTGGTGACATGTACGAAGCGGGTTTGCATGCAGTTTTTTGAGAAGGTCTCATACAGTATGCTCTCTTTCCTTTCATTTGCTCAATCCATCCCTGTTTGATTGATTTCTTGAATTGACATGATATCTTCCCACCAATAAATGCCCAAACTTTTCTGTCTTGTTTGTAAAAAGCACTCATATGATTTGGAACGGGACCGAGTAGATTAAATGGGTATGTGTACGAGTTTTTATGTCAATACAGTTGAAAGTCTCATTTTCTGCTCAGATGTGTGTGAGGTGTACGGAGAGCCGTGCGGGTGACATGTGACCTGCATGTTCCTATTGCAAAAAAATAACAAGACGGTTTTCATTGGCCAATCAGTTGTAATTCCTGAATTTCAGATTCAAGAATTCTCCTTACTGACAACAGCGGATCAGTGACATTGTAGCCGTGATTTTTAGATGGTATTGAAAATGTTTCAAATGCACAAAAGTTTTATCATTTAGTATGACTTTTATTTTATTTTTAAAGAGTCCTTCCTGTCTGCATTTCAGTGGTGTAATGTTTGTCTAGATTTTTGACAGGGACAAATGACAGAAATCTAAATAGGACAATAAACTCATTTAGGAAACTTGTTACACTCAAAGGGACCCAAGCCATTTGATTTTGAAATACAATGTGGTGCCGCTTACCTTCTTTGATAAATTTGACTATTACTGAGAGCAAATACACTTAAAACAAACATTCTAAACAACCCTAAACTTCTTATAGGCTGTATAGTCACGATACGGCTTCATGTATGTGACTGGGGTCCCTTTACCTTGTTAGTTCTCCATCTTAGCAGTGACCGCCCACCCCCCAACACCCCTTCCTACCTCCACCCACCCACCCATCCATCCATCTGTGCTGTTCGATGTCCTGTCATGCTTTCTCTTTGACCACGAGCCACAGTCTGCATGCATGCCATCGATCTTTACGTTCCGATTCAACATTCGACCCTAACGCTCCTTTAACGTCCGATAGAATGTGGCTGCTCTTGTGTCCAAGCGAAAAAGACAGCAATTCATGTAGAGATTGCTTTCGGATTTTCTCATAAATTTTTTCATTCGTTTTTTTTATGTCCACACCTTTGTTTCGCTTTGTTTAGTTTGAATTGTCTCCTTAGTCTGTGGATCAATGACCTTAGCCTGGATACTAAAAGAATTCATTGTCTTTTTCCCATTTCGCTGCGGACAATTTTCCTTTTTCCTTTTTTTATTCCCCTTTTCTTCCTTTGTTCTGTTGATATTGCATCCGTGTCACTGGTCGAAGCGGAAGGTAGGTAACGCTCTGCCTACGCACGTGGAGAATGTGACAAGCACCCTAGCTTGACATCAGTGTCTCTATCTCTCTCTCTCTTTGTTTATCTGAGGAAAAACCAAAGGTTGGCGGGTTGTTTATCATTGTTTTATTTCCTTTGTGGAATTGTTTGCTCTACTTTCATTCTCTATATTTTCAATCTGAAATCTACCTCTGCTTTCATGCTTCAGCGTTCAGTACACTGCCATCCCCACAGGTCCATCTCTTGTCTGCGTTTATTTCTTCTTCTTTTTTTTCGGTAGAATGCATCTCCTGTCTGTGCCGCATTTCCTTTTGTCTTTGGTGAAATGGTAACTGTGGGTGTCATATGATTTGGTCACTTTCCCTTTTTTTTCTCGACACACAAGGGCTGTTTCTGAAATGAGGTTAACTTTAAGTTTTTTTTTCATCTGTTATTTATAAAGCGTAACTGAGAACACCAACTTGTTCAATAGCTTTGATTTCAGAAGTATTTCTCCCATTCATTTTTACAGGGAATGTTTGTTAAATTTTACATTTACATTTAGGTATTTAGTAGATGCTTTTGTCCAAAGCGACTCAATAAATGCTTAGATACTAGTTTTCACAAACAATGCCTGTTGAAACCAAAATCTACAAATGAACTTTCAGCAGAAATATGAAAAAATAGGAGAAAAGGTAAAAGACAATGCATGCTATGTACTTGTATTCTTTAAAGGGTCATGTGTTTTTTGTTTTTCTGTGTCTTTGGTGTGTTATAAGTTGCCCATGCATGTATTAGACACATACAATTGCAAAAATTAAACTGTAGGAACAAAAGATGCATTCTATCTAAAAGCGATTGGTCACCCAGACCTGCCTGAAATGCCTCGTGTAACAACACACCCACAAATCTACTTCAGTTCGTGGTGTAAGTTGACTAATGCCACGTTTACTTGATGAAAAAAAAGAAACGTTTTTCCTTTGCGTTTTTGAAAAGTTTCACGTACACATTATAGCGTTATCAAAACTGTCTGCATTTACACGGATCCAGGAAAACGGATAAAAACTGTGTATTATGCACCCAGGCCAGTGGATGGCGATGTTGTTGTGTTAAGAAACAGGACGTGCCTTGGCACATACACATGCAAAGTTATAAGGCAAAAGTGATTTTTAATACCGTTGTTTGACGTAAATGTGTGTTTAAAGTCTGGCGAATGTAAATATTGTGTCTCCGCTGGTCTTATTGGTGCATCAAATCCACATTTTGCTGGGGAAACGTTCAAACATAGTCGAGTAGCGAGAGCTCACAGTACGGGAAGCCGCCATATTGTTTTGGCTATACTCGCGCGACCGAGCGCGTAATACGCATGCGCGTGACGTCATCGTCATCAGAAAGTTCCATCTTGCAGTTTACATGGAAACGAAAAAGGCGGTGCTTTCAAAAAGTTGCACATTGAGACCCGTCTTCAAAAGTTCGCGTTTTCAGTCCCCCAAAACGCTGTTTCCGTCTAAACGAACGGCCAAGACGCATACATTTTTTGCGTTTTCAGTTGAAAACGGTCTCGTGTAAACGGCCTCTGAACCATCAATCATCTCTTTACCCTGTGACAGGTTTATGAGGTTTATGAGATAGAAAATAAATGGGATATTTACTTCTGTAATCCTGCTTATGAACATGTTTGGTGACCTTAGATGATTTTATTTAGTTGGTAGTGTCTGAGATTTATCATAAATAGCTTTCAAACGATAGTCATTATAATGTGCCTGTTTTTATCTCCAGTTCATTCCATTGTGGTGTAATAAACAGATCAACAGTGAATACAGATCGATGTTTTAATATTGCTCCATTCCATTGCTTAACATTATTAGTTTAAGGAATTAGGACATTAAAATTGCCGTTTTGTGGCTATAAATTGTATGTTAATGTATGCCTAAAACATAAACTTAATGACATAATGCATTGAGGGGTGTAAAAAGTACAGAGATATTGTGCTTTATAAAATGTGAAACTTAATTTTTTAAGTTATTTAAAGAGTCAATATATTCAGTTAGCTTGAAGTACATATTTTTAATGTTACTTGCAGAAATACTTTGCCCAAACATGAAGATTTTCATTCGTTTTTTCGAGTCTCATGTTGTTCCGAATCCATATGACACAAATGCAGATGCTTGGCAGAATGTTAGTGACCGACAGCCTCGGTCACCATTCACTTTCATTGTATGGACGGAAGACTCAATGGAAGTGAGTCACTAAAACTTTCTGGTTCAAATAAGTCAAATGTGTTCGAAACATCACGAGTGTGTCTTTGTTTCAAACAAATATATTTTGTAAAATAAAATGATGTGAATGTATAGTGAATTATAGTCATCAAGAACAATTCCTCACGTACTTTCCACCCCAGCCCCATTGCCAGTTCAGTTTTTAATGAAGAATTGACAAAAAGCGTCGACGACGCGTTCATGACAGTCATACGGTCGATGTTGAAGAGCGTGAGAAGTGTCTCAGCCCACACACACGCACTCACATACATGTACACACAGTGTGACAGTCGTGTTGAGTTGATTTCTTTCTGTCTTTCTCTCTTTGATTTGGTTTCCATGCATTGTTTCATATTCACTATCCAGGGACGGGGTTGTGTCTTTTTCTCTTGCATTTTGTGAATCTAATGATGCACTTATGTTGCCCCACTTTTCCCTTCTCTTCAAACCTTACCTACTAAAGGAGGGAATACCACTTTATTGGTAAGTGGATGTTAACCAAAAGGGAGTTGAAACAAAACAGAATAACCATTTTAAAAGCTGTTAAAACAGGACAGTGGGTCGCTGCACATCTCAGCAATTGTCTGCAGGACAAAACAATCCACAAGCAAGTTCTATTGAGTAGAAGACCAGTTGTTTTCAAATTCGATTGAATCTATTCGTGTGAATCTTTATTTCGTTCCTTCCATTTCTGTGATGTTCCGTCAAGTTGTCTGTATTTTCTTTTCTAGTTTTTACTTTTCACCTTTTCGTTCGTAGCTCTTTCTGAAATTGAAAAAGTCCTCTTTCTCTCCTTTATGCTGAAATCTCTGTCACTCTTTCTAAACTTCATTTCTTTCACAGTTTGGCATATTCTCCCTCTCCCCTCTTTGGTTTTGTTTCTTTTCTTTCGGGACTATTCTTTTCGATTCATTATGGTTTTGCATGTCGAGTATGCATGCGCTGCACCATAGAGGACTGTCTGTAAGCCAGAGAGAAATCCTAGCACTTTCTTTTAGATATTCTTTTGCCACGATAGCGCTCTTGTGTCCACGTGGAAAGAGATGCTAATTGCAGTGTTCATTTCTGTTTGCTTTGTTTTCACATTTACTTCTTTTCCCTTTGTTTGGTTTGTCGGTTATAATTCATCTACAGAAACCTCGAGCGCTGGTCCCGTTGCCCTCCGGCTCGCAGGCGTTCGCGTCGCCTCATCTGAGAGGTGCGAAACAGCACGCCGCCCTTCCCAAGAGTCCCGTGGCTGAAGACGCCTGCGGAGACGGCAAACCGCTGTCCGAATCGTCAGGGAGACGCAGCGGGCGGCCGAGGGTTCGAGAGAAGACTTCTCACTCGCCGATGCACAGCAGCGAGACGCAGCGTGACCCGCACACGAAAACCAAGAATCAGAAGAAGTAAGAACAGGGTCGAGGACAGTCAGTTTAATGTTAAATGATGATTTTCAGTAGCATCTCAGCTCTTTTGCTCATTTGATTGTGATTTCACACGGAAGGAAAGAATCTCACTCATCTAAGCGGCACCATCGAGGCCGAGGTCACAACCGTCACCGGAGTTCCTCCATGTCTCCGGGTCGACACAAGCACACGTCCAGAAAGAAAAAGAGCAGAAGTCATCGCAGCAGTTCCTGGAGCAGCGGAAGATCGTCCTCACGAGCTTATTCTAGAGAACGCGACCCCAGCAAGAACAAATCGCCCCATGTGCGGCAGAACAACTCCAGGTACATCACACACGTAGATGGAAAGACCCTGTTTACATCTTGTTCGTAATACCATCCTAAAGACACATGTATTTTATTTCGTTTGATGCCCACTTAACTGTCCATCCTCCTTTGCACTAAAACAGCTGATCAAATCATTTGGAAAGGCCTGTACAGAGAGTGGGCTTTGAAAGTATAATCTTGAATCAATATACTATTTAAACAGAATAAAACTCATAATGTTTTAGGATTGAGGAAAATTAAAATGAAGATGAAACACTTGTTTTCACATTTGTGTGTGCAGAGAGCGAGACAGCCCTCATCATTCGGATGCAGAGAGAAGTCGCCGGCGATCCCGCAGTTACTCTCCCATCCGGAAGAGACGGAGAGACTCGCCCAGCTTCATGGAGGCTCGCAGAATCACCAGGTAAAACATCTGACGGAGGTGGAGATGTTGTGTTAGAAATCCAATGCCAAAAATGTTTTGTCTATTTAAATTATTGGAAGTGGAAAAGCCTATTGAGACGATAATGTTGTGCATGATGTTTTTATTGCTGTCTGAATCACAGAGAATCATCAATGGGAACTAAAAATGTGTTTGTGGGTAAGTGTGTGGTCAGGATAAATAAAGGAAACATTGAACTCTACAGGCAGGATTTGTCACTGCAGGATGTCTGTTCTGAAGAGTTTTAATTAAAAATGATGCAGTTTCTTTCAGCGGAAACAGTGTTAGCAACTTTAATTTCGAAATTTCCGTTTTGAAATTTGTAATACTTTGAATTTAACTTTAAAATTTAAATATCAGAACTGATGAAAGGTTGTCCATTTTCACCACTAGTAAAAATCCTTCTCTTCTTTTAAAGGTCCAGTGTGTCTTTTTTTCGAAGGTCTATTGACAGAAATGCAATAAAATATACATAACTATGTTTTCAGAGGTTTTTAAAGACATTACACAATGAAGCGTTATGTTTTTTTTACCTTAGAATGAGCTATTTCTATCTACATACACTGTGGGTCCCCTTGCATATAATTTGCCATGTTCTGTCAGCTGTCGTAGACTTTCGAATGGGAGCGGTGGAGTGAGTGGTTGGTTGCAATCTGCAACCTTGCCGCTAGATTTCACTGACTGGACCTTTAAATGAAACTACTTCATAGGTCACACATGACTTTGTCTGCAGAAATGAGCCGTGATGCCCGTGCCACATATGTCACAAGTTTTGTCCAATTACCGAGCTCTGATGTGTTAGATGTCACTCTCTCCTGTACGAAGGTTCCCTTGAAGACTTCAGTCTGGAATGATGCTGATCTGCAGGCATTGGTTACACTAGTAACCGTGTCATGCAGCTGGACTCCATAGTTTTCTCCTGGACCAACTCAGTGGACAGCTTCCCCAAGAAGAGTACAACTATATTCTCTCCATCTCTCTCTCTCCCCCACTGTCTGTCTCGGTCTGTGTCATAATCACTTGATCTTTACCGCTCTCGCCGTTAAACATCACAAAAACTCCTGCCGGCTTCCTCACAGATCAGCACTAACAATCCTGCAGTTTGTTGATGGAGAGACATCCAGAGGTTTTATAGCTGTGTTCCAAAAAGCCCAGTGAGCTGCCTGCATGGACAGAATAACAAAGTTGAAAAAGATTTGCTATTTTAAAAAACATTTTGTTTTGAACTTCACAAGCAGCATGTCACAAATGCTTCACAGAAAAAGAAAACTCAGAATCCATAGTGACAAGCTCAGTGAAAAGATATCTGGCAGATTTGTTTTTGACAGGTCAAAATTAGGGAAGCATAGAGTACTGAAAACGATGAATTAAAGTAGTTTAATAAGTGTTTGTGAATATCACTTGATCAGCTTGCCTGTGATGTTAGGCCGTGTTCACACTTGACTCCTTTTTTGACAAGAAAAAGTTGACAAAGGATCTTCTTTAGTAAAAAAAGCGCTAGCCGTGTTTGCTTACAAGTAGCAGCCGAACGCCATGACTGCGTCTGTGCATGAAGGAAGACCAGAGAAACAGAAAGGCAGCGTAACGGAACTTGAATTATCATTGAGTTATCTTTGCAATAACTAATCACATATTTAAAAACTACAATACTCATTTCTCGCTAGAAATGCAATCAGAAGTTGTTGAGAGGGAAAATTAAACTTACAGCCTTCTCGACCAATCCCGTTCCTCGCATGTTGATATGGAAATGACAGGTCTCTGTCATTGGTTAGCTGTGAAAAGAACATGACGTAGGGCGTTTTTTTTCAGAAAGTTGAACTTTTTTCAAGCTCAAAAGAAGCTCTGAGCTGCAGAAAAAGAGGCCGGCGCTGGTGTTTAAAAAAGCGATCAGGACGTTTTTGAAAACACGGTTTACACCATGGGATTATAAAGTAAATAGACGCTAGCAGGTTCGAAAAAGAAGTCAAGTGTGAACACGGACTTAGGTTGCATGGCACTTAGTTGGCAAGGCAGCTCCCCGGGTTTTGGTACGAAAATTATCATCTGTGTTGATTTTTTGCCTGATTCTTCAGAACATTTAATCAGTTTTTATAACATGTGAGGTTTTGTTGCGCAGATTGACCTCAACGCGTCCTGTGTCCTTGTACAGATTCTCACAATAACAAGTGTTTGTGAAACAGTCAATGATCAGTCGCAATCTTCATCTTTAAGATGTACAGGATCGATTTAAACAGCAGTTCTCTGTTAACCCTGCAGGCTCATTGGAGTGTGTATGTGCTTAACATCATGTTAGATCTTGAAAACGTTTGTTTAAATAATAACTCTCGCTAACCAATGCTGCAATTTCTTTTCCAGTAACTACCAGCACTAACAGTATCTCTGACCACCTCTCTGACCACAATAAAATGCTAAAGTATTTTAAAGAATAAAAAATATATTTTTGGGTTTCCAGTTTACTATGGTTATACTGTATATTTATTGTATGAACAGTATGGTCATTCGCTGGTTTAGATATTTGAGCTGCTGGCAATAACAACCAAAAAATGTTCAGCTTGACCTGTCTTTTCTTCTAGCATAAAGACTCTTGGTTCAGTTGTTGATTTTTTTTAAACATATTTTTAGCATATTTCATATATGTTTTGTGGTCAAAGTGGTATTTAAAGGGATAGTTCTTTCAAAATAAAAATGTCTGTCATCATAAAAATAAAATTCTGTCATATTCACCCTAATGTCATTCAAAACCTGGATATGACTCTTTCTTCTGTGGAACACAAAATAAAGTTTTTTGAGATTTCACACAATGGAAGTTATTGGGGTTTGCTGTTGTTCTGTTACCAACATTCTTCAAAATATCTTATTTTGTGTTCTACAAATAAAACAGGTTTGAAAGTATTTTAATTTTAGGGTAAACTATCCCTTTAACTGATTAAATCGTACGCTATTATATATCATTATTACATCTGACTTTGTCTCTCTGTAGTGCACGGAAGCGGCCCATCCCGTACTACCGGCCGAGCCCGTCCTCCAGTTCCTCGAGCAGCTGCAGCAGTTCCAGTCGCAGCCGGAGTCGCAGTCGCAGTTACTGCAGCTACAGCAGTTACAGCAGCCACAGTCGCAGCAGGAGTCGATCCAGCGCAGCACACAGTTCCTGCAGCCAAAGC
This sequence comes from Triplophysa siluroides, assembly GCA_006030095.1. NCBI lineage: Eukaryota > Metazoa > Chordata > Actinopteri > Cypriniformes > Nemacheilidae > Triplophysa > Triplophysa siluroides. The sequence continues at coordinate 4,191,252 of VCII01000101.1, read as the reverse complement.
AGCTATGAGAGTCCTGGATTCTGATCGACCGCAAACTTCTCGCAGGATCTCCACGTTTCCTTCGACCGCTGGATCTGTCCTGAAGAAAAGCTAGTCCAGATGGAACGACTGTACCTGACTGTAAAACGTTTGCAGGTTGGAAACCTCTTTGTTCGGACACCTAAAAATCTGATCTGAAAACAGTATAGCACGGTGTGAACAAAGCCTGAGAAACCACTTTTCTGGAAATAATTAAACGCAAAATATTTAGCGTCTCGTATACACGCACAGGTTTATATTGATTCGAAATTTACATGTCACATAATGTCCAGCATGAGCTGAAGTTTCTATCTCCAGTTCCAGAAACACACACTGATGCAAACAGATCCGACGTCTATATTTTCAGACTTTAAAGCCTAAAGAACAAAGGCGAAAGAAGCACTTTTTCTGAAAATCTTCCACAAAACAAAAGTAACCAAAAAGCTGATTTAACATGAGAGTTATGAAGCAATGTATGAGGGATAAGTACAAAATCCTGATCTGAAGAGTCAGACTCAATAAGAACAAAATATTACAGGTGACAGTGGTTCATTATTAAGAAAAAAAACCCTCATATTTCATCTTGAAATCAACAGAAAAAAATTACATTAAGCATAGAGACAATGAAGACTTAAGATTTTTTTTGGACTGTGACATTATTTTCTTGACAGTATTTTCTAGTTACATTATTCTTGACAGTGAAAATAAAATGTCACAATCGAAAAGGTCTCACAAATCTGCTTCATTTTCTTTCTGCAAAATATAATTTCCTTATTTGGTCTTTTGATTTTGCAGTGAAATGTGACCCGGACATTATTTTCATGTACTCTGTAGTTTTTAAAATGTATCTGCCTTTTTCTTAAAACGTTGTATTATAAAAACTGTATGTTGGGTTTTAGTTTGAATATTTACGCTGCAAGTTTTGGCTGTAAACTATGCACTGTATTCCACATTATATACCGGATTACACAAGGCTTTTGTATGTGAAATCTTGGCATGATGCAGCGGAGAGACTTCCCGTCAAACTTACCTTTCCTTTACTTTTGGATCTTTTGGAAAAATCCATATCTGATGCACCTATAATGCGAGTCCTTTTTGGAGATGTGATATTTCTTATGATATACAGTATTCCACTTATATTTTGGCTGTGTGTTGTTAAATACTGTTAGAGCTGTGTCATATAGCCACCTACCGTATGTACAGAGATCTCTGTTGTTTTTAAATTCTTGTTTCTAGTGTAGGCGCACTTACCCTGAAACCAGACTGCAAAAATACACACGCACATGATCTTTTCAACATATTTATTAACTGTATTTTATTTATTCTCTGATTTATACGTTGCTATTTATTTAATGTGATTGCTATTTATTTAATGTCCATTGCATATTTATTTAATTACTTTTTAAAAACAGACAAATAGTAACAAAATACATTTTCTGTGCATGTACTGCACATTTGCAAAATGTGTTAAAATAAATAAAATACGGCAGAATATGACACTTGTGGTACAATTCTAGGCAGATTTTATTGTTTATGGAAGGCTTTTGCAACTTTTAAAGTCTGTGTGAAATCTAAATTGACCCTATATATTTTTCTGACCTTGTTGTAAACAATTTATTATTGCATGTCATTGCGATTAAAAAAAAAAAAAGTCTAATCATCCATCAGAATGTAATACTTGCTCTGCCTGTAAAGTCACGTGGCCCTGTTACTTTAACACTCCACGACTCCATTCTGACATATGTTGGATAAAATCAAGCCGTTACTCAGAAATACAGCTTCTCAAGTCAAATGGCTTGCTGAAACATTTCACGTTGACTGTAAATGCAGAACCGAAATTAATTATGAAAAACATTGTTGCTTTGCAGATTTTTATGCAGGTTGTCACTGTACCTTGTTTTACGGGTTTGCATTTTGTGCAAATATTTATCTTAATTTATTCTATTATTTATTCTCCCGTTCCTTTGTCCTGTGGAGACTGAGTGGACGATCAGTTATTTTTAGTCATGTTTTCCCGTGAGTTTTGGCAAGCGCTTTTTAAAGGAACTGAATGCAGGCGCAGCGTCTACTCATGCGGCTTCTACAGCTGAACTTTGACCTTGTGATGCAGGAAATAGCGTCCGTCTTCCGTTTCGAGCGTCTCTCCTCAGTGTTATACGATGTTCCTTTAATAATGTGAGTTGGATCAGCTTTAACGGCTGGATTGTAAAAAAGTCAGTAGATTTAGTGTATGACTCATATTTAAACACATAATAAAACTATCTACAAACGGAGAGACTTTGTCCTGTTTTTCTTCTTAATTGTGCTCAGCCATTTAGGTGCATGTGAACTGTGTATATGGTGCACACAGTTTTCAGAACACAACATCTCTAAGACATTAAAGAAATTCTGTAATATTTTATTCAACTTCCATCTATGTTGTTCAAAGCCTGTATATGACTATTGTGTGGTGGTTTTTGTCCATACAGTGGAAGTCAATGGGAGTGTTTGTGAGTGTTTCTTTTGTGTTCTGCAGAAGAAAGAAAGTCATACAGGTTTGGAAATGACATGGGGGAGAGCAATTGACGGAAATAATCTATTTTGGGGTGAACTATCCCGTTACACTTCCCCAAACAGTGAAAGTTTCTGAATGTCTTAATTCGCAGTTGCTGTCTTTCAACACTAGGGGCCGTTGTTGTGAAGTTTGTGTGTCATCTCATGTGATCTGACTGTTTCATTCTGGAAGGTTCTTGTTTTCAGGTACTCCAGACATTGATGTGGGAAAATGATTCAGTTGTATTTTTAGTTCTGTGGCATTAATGTTGCAGATCAAATCTCAACATTTCTAGTCATTTCTAAAATGTTCTGTTTATTCCAGCACTGTTTTGTACAAACACAACACAGGAATGGAAACACATACACTGGTTAACTGTATTCACTTAGAAATTATTTAAATCTAACAAAAAAATGGTGTTATAGATTATAGTTTCTGTCCTTGTTTGTCTATATGTAAATGTTTAAGTCCATGTATCCATCTCATTTTTGTTTGAAAATGCAACTTTTTCAGTAAATTCACACTTAAAATGAACCTTCTATTAGTAAAAAAAATGATAGGTCACCGTTAGGTATCACTCTAAAAAATGTAACTATGATTTTACGTGAAACAATTTACACTCAAAAATTAGATAGATAGTAATATAGAAATTCCATTTCTGTTTCACAACAGTCCCTAACATTCCTCCACTCCTTTCTAATGTGTGTTTGTCTCGGGCATCTTGTGTTAGAGAGCTGTAAAGTGCCTTTGCCTTGGATTCCATTCTTGTGCCTGTCTGTCCAGGAATAGACATTCTAGTCACTTCTATAAATATCAGGATGGGAGGGGGATTCAGGGGACGTGTGTGTGTGTGTCGGTGTGAAAGGAAGGGGGTGTGTCAGCCAAGAACGCCCCTTTAAATCTCAGAGCTCCCAAACAGGAGGCAGAACTCGCCTGGAAACTTTCAGAGCAACTGACAAACTTCAGTCATGGCGGAAAGACGAATTCCTTTCAGCTTCATGCAATCTCCATCCTGGGACCCTTTCCGGGACTGGTACCAGGGCAGCAGGATCTTCGATCAGACCTTCGGCATGCCACACCTCTCTGAGGAGCTGCCCACCTTTCCCAGCACGCACTGGCCGGGATACATTCGGCCCTTCGGACATCCCGATATGGCCTCCTTGATGCACATGAGTCAGATGCCCATGTCCCCCCCAGCGGCCATGATGCAGCCCCCGGTGATGCCCTCCACTTACGGCCGGGCCCTTTCACGACAGCTGAGCTCTGGAATGTCGGAGATAAAGCAGACGCAGGACTCATGGAAGATCAGCCTGGACGTGAACCACTTTTCACCGGAGGAGCTGTGCGTCAAGACCAAAGATGGAGTGGTGGAGATTACTGGTGAGCCCTTTGTTTACCAAAATTAAAATTCTGTCAAAATTCCGTTACCCTTATGTGGTTTAAACCTGTATGCGAGTCTTTCTCACGTGGAACACAAGACGATATTTTGAAAAAGTCAATGGGGGCCAATGTTGTTGGTTATCAACTTTCTTCAAAATATCTCATACAGGTTCGAAATGATGTAAGGGTGATTAAATGATGACAGTGCGATGAAAATCACAGAAAAGTGACGTTTACTTTGATATTTTCTGTATCTGATACAATAACATTCAGACTGTTTTAACTGTGACTGAGAAGTGTTTAAATACTTTGTTTCTAGGGCCACGGAAACCATTGCATTCCGTATGTTTACATTTTGCTTTCAGGAAGGAAATGAATAGCTTTTTTTGTAGACTTTGAAAGTAGAAGTACTCTAAAAGAGATGTGGTCATGTTGAAGTTAAGAAAGGCTCCCAAATAACAGCCCTTGTTGGGAAAAGCTTATCTTCTGAAGGGTGGGAGCTCACACAGATCCTATAGCCAACAAAATTCCTGAGATATTACACAGGCAGAGACCACAGCCTGCTGTATCTGCAAGAGCTTTCCAGTTTCACTTTCTAATGGACAGAGTATAAGGCTAAAGCTTCACATCAGATCTCACATAAAGTGTAACCATTTTAATACAGAGATAGAATACAACTTTCTAGAAGAAGATTAAAATGAGCAAAAATAATATACTGCACAGCAAATTTCATTAACATCTCAGTTATGTTTTGTTGAAGAATCAACATCTTGAAATGTGTAACTCCCTATTGCAGTATTTAACGTTATTACTTGTAAGAGATCTCACGTTCCCTGTATGCCAGCTTTCATAATATCACAATGCAGGAAACATTTCAAAGCAATTAAATTTAATAACTTTATTATGTAATCCAAACTGTACCCGAAATAATGCTGATGGCCTGGAGATTACAATCATTATTCTCTTTAATAATGTACAGTAATGTTTGATGATAAGAGACCTCAGAGGTTTCAGTCTCATTATTGGATGTGTTGTCTAAACAAACAGGACTGTTGGCATGGTGCTGGCTTACCAGATGTCAGCTTTGGAAGGCAGTGAGGGCTCAGCGCAGTGGAACACATGATATATTTAATGTATGACAGAGGGGCTTTAAAGGGATATTTCACCCAAAAATGGAAATTCTGTCATCACTTACTCACCTTCAAGTTGTTCCAAATCTGAATACATTTCTTTGTTCTGATGATCACAGAGAAAGTATATTATTTGGAAAGAATGTTTATTATCAGACAGATTTTGCACCCTATTGATTCCCATAGTAGGAAAAAATACAATCGTAGTCCTACATTCTTCAAAAAGTCTTCTTTTGTATAATGATACAGTCATTTTTCCTACTAGTCAACGGGGGGGGCAAGATCTCTTTGTTTATGAGCATTCTTCCAAATATCCTTCTCTGTGTTCATCAGAACAAAGACATTTATACAGATTTGGAACAACTCGAAGGTGAGTAAATGATGACCGAATTTTCATTTTTTGGTGAACTATCCCTTTAAGACGAGGCTCAGTCACAATCCACTGATGTTGTGCACATTGTGATTAACAAGTATGGAAAAACGACATTTCCTGAAGAGAAAAGTTTAGCAAAACTCACCACCATGACTAGTTGTCATGATGATTCTGCACTATTATATAAAAATGTATCCTAAGAAAAGCTAAAATATTAAAGAGATTTTTCGATTTCTTACCTGTTTGTCCATGTGTAGGCCAGCACCAAGAAAGGAAAGATGAGCACGGTTTTGTGGCCAGAAGTTTCACCAGAAAATACACGTGAGTACTGCAATCCATCAGAGATTAAGCCTTATACATACTACACGTCGCACTATATATTAGAAGAAAAGATTTAAAATAAAACCCTTTCAAAAGGGTTTGATCAAAATAATCCAATAAGATTCATTGTAAACAGTGGTGTATGTGTTGAATAATTAATTGTTAAAATAATAATGCAAATTAATTAATAAATATTGAATTAAATGTATAGGAAAAATGATTGTATCTTTTTTTGTCGTTTCTGCTTACAAAATGGGATATTTTGAAGAATTTAGGAGAAACCCCGTTCTATGGCACATTTGACTATTTACATTTTTTCGAGTATGGTAGTCAATAATGTCCCAGAAATATCAGTTGGTAACTCTTTGAATTTTTCACAAAGAAATGTATACAGGTTTGGAACAACTTGGGGGGGGATTCTACATATTAATGAAGCAGTAGACACTATGCCACAAGAACCTTAAAGCTGAAGGAAGTGGCCAAAGGAGGAAAATTAGAATCACATACATTAGAAATTATTTCAAAGACTACAGCAGTTTTTATTATAAAAATGTGTAATCCATAAAGAACAAATTGTAGCCTATCATCTGTCTAGCTTAGGAGGACTAGACAGATAAAATGTGACAACTCCATTGTGAAATGTTGTTACATCTTTCTTTTCTATGTTCCAGTCTGCCCCCTGGTGTTGACTCAGAGAACATCAGCTCCTCTCTGTCTCCTGAAGGAGTTCTGACTGTTGAAGCTCCACTGCCCAAACCGGCCATCATGGCCTCTGAGATCAACATCCCTGTTAACACAGTCGGCAGCATCGCCTCGGGAAAGAGCGACTGCACAGCAGCAAAGAAACCTTGAGCTCCACAACACACACAGGCAGCAACTGTTTCACATAAATTAAATATCTTGCATGCTCTGGTTTTTGTAGATTAAAAGTTGGAGGGGAATTCCCACCTCATTTTGTACTCATTTTATGCCCAGTAATCAAAACAGTTCAATAGAGTGTACAATATGGGTGAATCTCCTCAAGAACATGAATAAGGAAAGTATTTATTGTACTGAATTTAACTTCACAACATAGGGCACACAGTCACATTTTCTTTATGCAAAATATATTTTCTTATTTTTTTCCCCTTAAATTTATGGGGTAAAATAAGATTTGACATTTTTTTATTTGAAGCCTGAATTATATAGACCTACTGCTTTTCACAGCATTCTAAAAAAGTTTGTCAAAATCCTTCATTATTATGAAACAACTTCATCTCAATAAACTGTCCAGAGCGCTTCAATTCCCTATCCCCTGTGTCTTGATTTATGTACTTCTTCTGAATAATTTGAAGTTGCTGTAGCATCATTTAACACAGTTTTAAAACTTTTCTACAGTTGTGTAAATAAAATCCATCTGCCTCTACAGGTACATACATGTTTTTAACTCAGGTGAAATAATTATAAGAGATTGGTGAAAATAACAAAGGTAAAGATGAAACTGGTAGACTGTCTCCAAATGTTGTATGCACAGCGTATTTCATAGTGAAGTCATGCATGTCATCTACTGAAATGCACCCATTTTGACTGTTGCTGGAAAATAATGGAAATAAATGGAAAAGGGTTGTTGACAGGACGTGAGCCGACACAAATTGAGTTGTTACATGAAAACATGGAGCAGAAATAAAGTGTTAAATCTAAACGTAGACATTTAAAACCTCTAAATCTGTATTTATAATTTTCTGTGGTTGTGTCTGGCAAAATGTACTTTCTACGTCCGAAACCAATATCACTTGCATCACTGGAATTCAAAAGAATCTCTATGAACTTTAAAAGTGATGTACTGAAACGTTGCTCTGGTTGCACAGTCCATCACAGTTAATTCCAAACGGGGTCTGGTGAAAATGATGCCACAACAGTGAAATCTGTTCACATTCTGTACAGCACAGTAGTGCCACTCTTTTCAGGCAAGAATAAATGTTTTATCTCTTCACACATCTCTCGCCTTTGTCAGCTTTGCGTCTATCCATTCTTTATTTCGCCAGCTGTCCAATGCTGAGCCAGATAACAGGCCCGTCTGCACCATGTGTAGTGATATGAGCGGAGGGTTTGACTGGAGGAAACACAACCCAGTCACCTGCTATGCAGAAGTAGGACAGCTCTCCTAAGACACCGACTCTCTCATTTCAATAACATAAAACAATACAGTGTGCATTCAATCAGTGATATTATAGAAAACACTGCAATAATAAAAGAGGGAACATGTAGATGTCCAACGTAAATGTATATTTTACTTTATAATCTGATGCTCATGTTTGTACGTCGCATTAGTTTTTTTTTGTTTTTGCAAACGCACTTTTATTCGACACAATTTGATGCCCGCGTCTAAACGCTGTAGCTTTAGGAAAATTATTGCAAGCACGAATAAAACCAGAAACTCTGTCTGGTGTGTTTTAACAAAGTTAAGCGATGAGCATAGCGAATGTTTTCGTTACGTTGAACTACGGAAGCGCTGCAGGCGTCACGCTCATGATTCGAAGTGCATTGTGGGATTGATGGCATCGCTCTGGCCTCTAGCGTTGGAAGGGACGTGCAGATTTCGTCCGCTGTAACTAAAAATGACGGTATTTAAAGGCCGTCTTATTGGTAGTTCTGCTTTAGCTTTATAATTTCACTTCATACACCAACGTTCTGTTTAAAGGCCTTCTTGTTGAGCTAGTTCTATGAAATTCAGAGTTTGACAGGTGGGTATAACTAGTGACGTAACGATTGTTTTGAGCGAGACAGTAGGAATTAAATTAATTGATTTCATCTCTCATGAGATATTTTTCTTTTTTGGGGTGGAAAATGTGCACAACAATTGTTTCAAATAAGTTTCTAATTTTGGTAATACTGTTCATTTTTGCATTACTGCCATGAGAATGAATATTTTTCTTTATCATTTTTTTTGTTTGCATTAGGTCCTGTAGGAGCCACACATTGGGTTTGATTTTCATTTCTTCTTCTACTGGTGTGTATATGCACATGCATCGTGACGTCATTACTGTGGGTGGCACCGGGGGTGTGGTGTCTACATTAGTGTGTTCACCTGTGAGGTTATGGATCATGGCTGCAGGGTGAGCATGGGGAGAAACTTTCTATTGACCGTCACCATCGCCAACATTATCACCATCATATGCACTGTCTGAGGTATCTTTGCACGGTTTTCATGAGTACATCAATCAACGTAAGTGCTTATGTTTTCTACGCTTGTGAAAGAGAGTAATAAAGACATTCCATCATGTGCAATGGTTCAGCGTGACGCGTCTTCAATTGTAAATCCTCATGTTTCAGCCTGCTGCGGCGTTTGGTTTAGTTTTGATGTAAAATACGCCGCAATATTATGTCAATAGAAAGTTTGCTGTTGTTACGCGGATTCAAATGTATTGTCGGGACAACACTACATGTTTGAGATTGCTTTCAGCGTTGTAAGCGATAGACGCGGACGCGCATTTGACTCACGTAAAGTTTATTCATTCATAAATTGTCTGTTACGATGCTTATTCGGTCATCACAGTTGCCTCCTTTGAAAGTTATGCTATGCTCATAAACATTGTGGATTGTTTGTCAAAGAAAGAATTGAATTCCCTGCTAGGCTCAGCGGTACTTTCACATAAGGTGATTGTACTGTTTTGTTTGTTTTGGGACTTTTAGTAGTGTTTTGGTTCGTGTATCAAGCGGGTGAAGCATTGCGCTTGGGAGTGCCGCCGTAGTTCTAGTTCTAGTTCTAAGACGGTTTGTCTGGTTCGAGACTATCGGTATCGAGGTACATAAATACCCACCGCTAGTATGCACAGAAGACTAGGGTTGAGTTTAGCTTATTATTGGTGGATAAGTTAGGGGGAATCAAAGACAATGCATTGTATTTTGTTCATGTGGAAACATAAGTCATAAAGGGGAGCTGTGTTTAGTGTCATTAGCAGATATTTTTGTGATTATTTTGTAAATGAAAAATGGAGTTGAATGGTACCAGATCAGATGAGAAAAGACGAACAACACTTACACCCAAGGCTTTTGAATATAAATTGGAGCGGCTTCAAGAAGAACGTCAAGCAAAAGTAAAAAGGATTAAAGGTGTAATAAAAGAAATTAAAGACCTAATGCGAAGTGCTGGTAATGCTGAAAAAATACGGTCGTGTCTTGAAATTATATCGAGCTTGTTTAAAGAAGCAAGTCATCTTCATGGTGCTGTGGTACCTATGCTTCCACCTGAAGAACAAGAAAAACAAAAATGCGTGGTTTGATACTGTTGAAAAACATGAAACTGCTTTTGTGGAGGAGACGAATAAATGGCTGCTGGAGGCGCCAGATGCACCAGCAGAGGATGTAGTTGCCCCATGTCTAGGATCTACTCTTTCTAATGATAAAGAGGCACGTATATTTGAAAATATGGAAAATGCAGTAGACGATGACATTCGGCCAAATGATAGTGCTTCTAATGTGTCAGTGAGGGCGAAGAGATGCAGTACAGTAGTGAGTAAATCTATGTCCACTACATCATCAGCCAGAATAAGGGCTGAGGCTGAGACAGCTGCTCTTATGGCTCGTCAAAGGCTGATGAGTCAGAAGCATGCCCTGGAGGAACAGCAAGAACTGTTGAGGAGAAGGAAGGAGGAGCTGGATCTGGGAGCTGGCAGCGTCTATGGCTAAAGTGAATGTGTTTAAGGCTTCTGAAGGATCTCGTGTGTCTCATGTTTCTGTGAAATCAGATGGGATGAACTCCTATTTGGAAAAAGGGAAAAGAACACAGTTAAGACATGATGCTGCAACATTCGTCCCTGAGCTTAACACTCAACCATCGGCTGCTGAGGCTGTAGAGGAAGCTTTACTCTCAGGTTATGCTGCTGTGAGGCCCAAGACATACAACAAATGTAAGCTGCCTGCTGCTGGGACCTGGGCCGGTCTGTCCACTTTGCCAGAAGATGATTCTCATCCACCAATTACTCACCTTCAGTATGACGCTGCACCTGTAACAGCGAATAATTCTGATCAACGTTTTCTCACAGTTTTGGAAAGGCAAAATGAAATTACTTCTTTATTGGTTGAACAACAGTCACTTTTCTCTTTACCTAAGCGAGACCTACAAGTTTTTGACGGCGATCCACTGCAATATCAAACCTTCATAAGAGGATTTGAACACAACATTGAAGGGAAACATCAAGTCAGAAGGATTGTTTGTATTACCTCGAGCAGTATACGAGAGGTCAGCCCAGGGATTTGATCCGAAGCTGTCAACATCTGCCTCCATCCCAAGGATACACTAAGGCAAAGTCACTGCTTCAGGAGCATTTTGGCGATCCATTCAAAGTAGCCTCTGCCTACATGGATAAGGTGCTTTTATGGCCGATTGTTAAATCTGAAGATAACAAGGCCTTACGGGCCTATAGTTTACTATTACAGGAATGTTGCAACTCTATGGGAGTTGCCATAACTGACCTGAACGTGCCTACAAATATGCAAATCATTGTGAAAAAACTGCCTTATAAGCTGCGGGATCATTGGAGAAGTGCGGCCTGCGATATTCAGGAGAAGTTTGGTCGTAGAGCTACATTTTCGGACATTGTGGAATTTGTTGAGAGGCAAGTTAAGATAGCAAGTGACCCTCTTTTTGGAAATATACAAGATACACCTGCGACAGGAAGAAAGGAACTAAACATGGTCAAGTCTCAAACTAATTCAAAGGCTAGAGGCAGTAGTTTTGCCACTACTGTTGCACCTGCTGAGAATAAAGTGGAGTCTGGGAACAAATGGGTGAAAGACTCACTGGAGAAAGTTTTTGTTTTGTGGGGCTGGGCATTCGTTAGATGTTTGCCGCCTTCTGCATAAAAGGACACAAGCTGAAAAAATGTCTTTTTTGAAGGAAAATCGTATGTGCTTTGGATGTCTGTGCATTGGGCACATGAGTAAAGATTGCAGAAAACGTCTGATATGTAGCGTGTGCAATTATAGACACCCCACGTTGTTGCATATCTACCCCAAAGCAAAACAGAATAGTTTGACTCAGGCTAATAATGGTGGTTTGGAAATGGCCAGAGAAGATGCTGTGGTGTCTGTTCAGTCCAGTGGCTTGACTGGGGCCGGTAAGCAGGACTGTACGCTCTCTATTCTGCCTGTTCAGGTGAAATCCAAAAGGGGACAAGAGACCTTGGTCACGTATGCGTTTTTGGATCCAGGGAGTACTGCCTCGTTTTGTACAGAGCGACTCATGACCCGTCTCAATCTTACAGGGAAGAAGCTGGGAATCCTCCTTAGAACTATGGGACAAGAGAAAGTGGTGGACAGTTACAAGTTGTCAGACTTGGAAGTCGCCGGACTGGATTCGAATAACTTTTGTGACCTGCCAGAGATTTTTACTCAACGGAGCATGCCTGTTCATCGAGGTAACATTCCACGATCAAAGGACCTCCAAAGATGGCCGCACCTGACACACATAGAAATACCAGAGATCGATGCTGATGTTGACCTTCTGATCGGCACTAACGTCCCTCGAGCTCTGGAACCGTGGCAGGTGGTTCGTGCAGTGAATGGGGGCCCTTATGCAATTAAGACCATCCTGGGTTGGACGGTGAATGGCCCGCTCCGTGGAGATTGCCAGATTAGTGATCAAAAGTTTTTGCAGCCCGACATCAGTCAATCGGATCTCTGTGGCGAGGCTTGATGAGCTTTGGGAGAAGCAGCTGAAGGTGGATTTCCCTGAAACTCTGCAGGATGAACAACCTGGTCTGTCAAGGGAGGATGAACGCTTCATTGAGTTAGTCTCCGAGTCAGCCAAGCTCATTGATGGTCATTACAGTATTGGTTTGCCGGTAAGACAAAGATACCTCAAAATGCCAAATAATAAGACCGTTGTAGAACAGCGTGCATTGAGTCTTAAAAGACGTTTGGATAAAGATCTATCTTTTCGTTCCGATTACATCACATTTATGTCCAGGATGCTGGCTAATGGCTATGCAGAGAGAGTTCCATCTGAGCAGCTGGCCCGGTGTGATGGAAGGGTGTGGTATATACCCCATCATGGAGTGTATCATCATAAAAAGAAAAAACTGCGGGTAGTTTTTGATTGTGGGGCCTCGTTTCAGGGGACGTCTTTGAACTCACAGCTTCTTCAAGGACCAGATCTCACAAATCTGTTAGTGGGAGTCCTCACAAGATTCCGCAAAGAGCCCGTGGTGCTCATGGCAGATATTGAGGCCATGTATCATCAGGTCAGGGTGCCGGCTGAAGATACTGATTTGTTGAGATTTCTGTGGTGGCCTGATGGAGATTGCAGTCGGGAGCTAATGGAGTACAGAATGGTGGCACATTTGTTCGGCGCTACTTCCTCTCCTAGTTGTGCCTGTTTCGCCCTGAGGAAGTGTGCTGAGGACAATCAAAAGTGCTTTAGTCCCATGGCAGTTAACACTGTCCTGCACCATTTCTATGTCGATGATTGTTTGGTGTCTGTCGGCTCTGAGGAGGAAGCAATATCTTTATGTCGAGAGCTTAGTGCCTTGTGTGCTGAAGGCGGTTTTAAGCTTACAAAATGGATTAGTAACCGACGCACTGTTCTCGCTACTATTCCTCAGGAGGAGCGTGCCAAAGAGGTGAAAGATCTGAATTTGAATGGCGATGCTTTGCCTGTGGAGCATGCCTTGGGTGTACAGTGGTGTGTCCAATCTGACTCATTCAAATTTAAAATCATACCTAAAACCCACCCACTCACAAGAAGAGGAATCTTGTCTGTGACTAGTTCGATTTACGATCCTCTTGGTTTCTTGGCGCCTGTTGTTTTGTCTGCCAAGAAAATCCTCCAAGATCTTTGCAGGAGACGTCTGGGATGGGATGATCCTTTGCCCTCTTCTGTTGCTGGGGAATGGATGGCTTGGCTGGAAGACCTTCATGACCTTGAAAATTGGGAGGTCAATAGGTGTTTAAAACCTGTGGACTGTGGTCGTGTTGTCTCTGCTCAGTTCCACCACTTTGCAGATGCAAGTGAAGAAGGGTTTGGGACTGTGACTTACCTGTTGCTCCATGACGATAGCGGGCGTACTCACAGTGCATTTGTAATGGGAAAGGCACGAGTAGCTCCTCTAAAACTTGTCACTATTCCCCGCATGGAGCTGACTGCTGCGGTGGTGGCTAGCAGAATGGACAAACTGTGGAGGAAGGAGCTTCAAATGGACCTTCAAGAGTCTGTCTTTTGGACAGACAGCACTTCTGTTTTGAAATATAAAGAACGAGACGTCCAGATTTAAAATCTTCATAGCCAACAGAGTGTCTGAAATATTGAATGTCTAACGTATCCCAATGGAGGTACGTGAACACATTAACCAACCCTGCGGATCTAGCCTCCAGAGGTGTCAAAGTTCAGTTATTGTTAAAGACTGGTGCATGGCTCTGTGGTCCTGATTTTCTTCATGAGCACGAGAGCAGGTGGCCTGAAAACCCTGAGACCTTGGAAAACCCTCTTGATGACGACCCGGAGGTCAAGGTTGTGATGGTGAACGCTGCTCAGGTTGAGCAGGTCAGTCCATTGGAGAAGCTCATTGATTACTTTTCCTCCTGGCTCCGTCTAAAAAGAGCTGTCGGTTGGTTTCTCAAGTTTAGGACCTTGCTTTTGTCTCTGGTGCGACGTCGAAAGCTGCTGAGAAAAACCCTTTCAGAATTGGACCAAAGTGCTGAACAGCCAGAGAAAGAGCTACAGGTCCGGATGGAGGAAGTTAGGGCTCAAGTGCCAATGGGTGTCCTGTCCGTGGAGGATATGGTTGTAGCTGAGTCAGATATTATCCGTTTTTGTCAGAAAATAAGGTTTCCAGAAGAGCTGGCCAACTTGAAGAAAGGAGAGTGTGTAAGAAAGACGAGTCACCTCTACAAGCTTAACCCGATCCTGGATGGTGATCTCATTAGAGTTGGAGGAAGGCTTAGTAGAGCAGCTATGCCAGTTGAAGCAAAACATCCAGTTATCCTGGCTAAAGATCAACATGTCTCCACTCTCATTCTCCGTTATGTACACCAGGAAACAGGTCATGGTGGACGTAACCACATGCTTTCTCATTTGCGTCAGAAGTATTGGATTCCTGGTGCTTGTGCTGCCATCAGAAAAGTTTTGGCTAAGTGCGTCATCTGTCATAGATTGTCTGCTTCACCTGGATCAGAAAATGGCCGACCTTCCTCACAACAGAATAACTCCTGAAACCTCCTTTCAGTCGAGTTGGTTTGGACTGCTTTGGACCGTTTGAGGTTAAACGTGGAAGGGCTGTGGTCAAGAGGTATGGGTTAATTTTTACATGCTTGGCGATGCGAGCCATACACCTCGAAGTTCTTTCATCTTTAGACACAGACTCTTTCATCAATGGTTTCAGAAGGTTTGTGGCGAGACGTGGTCAAGTCCTGGAAATCCGTTCGGATAATGGTACTAACTTCGTGGGCGCTGAACGTGAATTAAGGAAAGCCATTGAGAATCTGAATCACAACCTCATAAGTGACGTATTACTACAAAAGAGTGTGAAATGGGTTTTTAATCCCCCAGCAGCATCACACCATGGAGGTGCTTGGGAAAGGTTGATACGGTCAGTCCGTAAAGTGCTAAACTCCATTTTGAAGACTCAGACCTTGGATGAAGAAAGCTTGGTGACAGTGTTTTGTGAGGCTGAAGCGATTGTCAATGGCCGTCCATTAACGAAAGCATCGACAGATCCTCAAGATTTGGAGGCATTGACCCCTAACCATCTTCTTCTGCTTAAGTCGCAGCCGTTGTTGCCTCCAGGGTTGTTCGAGAAGGGGGACGTTTATGCTCGTCGTCGCTGGAAACAAGTGCAGTATATGTCGGACTTGTTCTGGAAGCGCTGGGTGAAGGAGTACCTTCCTGGACTTCAGGAGCGCCAGAAGTGGAATACTGCCCAAAGAAACTTTGTTCCAGGAGATCTCGTGGTGCTGGTGGATGATATGGCACCTCGCAATACTTGGATTATAGGAAGAATTGTGGATACTGTTCCGGACAAAAATGGACTTGTGCGAAGTGTACGGATTAAAACTAACACCAGCTATTTGAATAGGCCAATAACCAAAGTCTGCCTTCTGCAGGAAGCAGAGGGGCAGTGAAGATCTTCAGATATAGTATACATGAACTTTGACATTATTGGACTTTCAAGGACTAACAGTTTCTTTTTTTTTTTACTGGTGTCTGTCTCCCACAAGGTAATGGTGGTCAATTATTACTATGAAATAATTTGGGGCCGGAATGTAGGAGCCACACATTGGGTTTGATTTTCATTTCTTCTTCTACTGGTGTGTATATGCACATGCATCGTGACGTCATTACTGTGGGTGGCACCGGGGGTGTGGTGTCTACATTAGTGTGTTCACCTGTGAGGTTATGGATCATGGCTGCAGGGTGAGCATGGGGAGAAACTTTCTATTGACCGTCACCATCGCCAACATTGTCACCATCATATGCACTGTCTGAGGTATCTTTGCACGGTTTTCATGAGTACATCAATCAACGTAAGTGCTTATGTTTTCTACGCTTGTGAAAGAGAGTAATAAAGACATTCCATCATGTGCAATGGTTCAGCG
The DNA here is from genome assembly GCA_006030095.1 of Triplophysa siluroides. Classification (NCBI taxonomy): domain Eukaryota; kingdom Metazoa; phylum Chordata; class Actinopteri; order Cypriniformes; family Nemacheilidae; genus Triplophysa; species Triplophysa siluroides. The sequence goes on along the minus strand of VCII01000101.1, from coordinate 4,174,925 downwards.
TGACGCGTCTTCAATTGTAAATCCTCATGTTTCAGCCTGCTGCGGCGTTTGGTTTAGTTTTGATGTAAAATACGCCGCAATAGGTCCTAATAGTCTTACTTAATGGCACTGTCTTGTAATTGTATTGCAAATATTGTTTATTATTTCTTATTTTAAAGTTGATTATAATAAACGATGCAAAGCTATATTTTATTTTATCTGTTAGTGTGGTGTTTTATTCATTAATAGACAGATGAAGGCAAAATGTTTGATTTGTTTTTCTTTCAACAGTAATTGGATATTGAAGAAAGTGACCAGAGTCCAGACCGGGCATCCTCAGTCTAGGCAGGTATAGACTTGCTGCTCATGCATCTTTTGTTCATGGTCTGTCTTTGGCTGATGGCATAATGTTCACACACACACTTCCGGATCAATATTTGCTGGTGCTGTAGGAATCAGCTCAACCTGCTTACATCTGCCTTGCTGACGTTGTTTTACTCAGGCCAACTGCAGTAGCAGGCAGTTTGTCTATGTTGTGTGGACTGATATCCTGCAGCATGAGGGCGCCGTGCGTTTCCCAATATCAGCATTTAAATGTCATTTAAGCTAATGTTTTCTCTGAGTGAATTAAATATTTTGTGAAGTTTGCATTGACTTTAATTCAGTATCCTGCGGGTAATTTTTTACCATGAGTGAATTGTTCAACCATGACTAGCTTTTAAAAAAGCAAAGAAACTGGGAGACTCTTAAATAAGTACAGTAATAGACATTGTCTCAAATTGTTGTGAAGTCATGCATGTGAGCTTTATCTACTAAAACATACAGCTTCTACAATATTATGTGAACTCTTCTAATTTTGACAGTCGCTGGGGAAAAATCGGAGTTTTACTTAAGAGATGTTGACACTAAACGTCCTGTTAAAAAGAAACGTGGTACCGAAATAGAGTTTCGTCACGGAATAAAAATGTAGACGTTTAAAACCTTTTTTACGAATCAGCTTTTGAATGTAATTTAGGCTTCAAATGAAAAAAAGTACTACAGAATAGAGAATACTATAGTAAGGTTCAAAAACACTATAGTATCTAGGAATTTGTCTACAGTTTACTAAAGTATTTTTTCCATGTAAGTGCGGGTAGAAATGAAAAACAAAAACATTTAGTTGTTTTCTGTTATATATGATTTTGTTGTTGGCATGATGATGCTGAAGTCCATAAAAAATACATAGAAAAAAAGCATCCAAAATTTAGAACAAAGTAAAAGCATGTTTAGTCATAGAGAATGTAACAGAAGTGTAAGTTAAGCCGATAAACAGATATACATTTATCATTTTTAAGGATGCATAGATGTGCTTGTTCTAGAGCAAAGATGGAATAATACTTGTTATTCATGGGCTTTATGAGTTTTAGCATTGCAAAGACAACAGGCATCCAGAAAGTCAAAAAAGCTAATCTGTTGTTTCGTCTGTAAATAAAGTTGAACGAATTCAGTTCCTAAAATGTACTTTAACTAAAGCTGAACTGTTGGCACTAACTGTGTGGCAGATGCTGGCATTAAGCAGAGCCCTCAGCTATCTAGATGGTACAGGTGGCACAGGAAGGGAGGGGAAACAGGAGGTCAAACAGTGTGGTCTATAGTAGGTAGTTTCAGCCGGGCAGATTCTTTTCTCACTATCATGTGCCTGGAAGAATCATGTGACATCCTTAAATGTATTATTAATAATCTGACGTCAACAGGAAATTACTCACGCAAAATACAACTACAGCTCTGGTGGTTAGAAGAGCACAGTCATGTTTTTATTTTTCAGTTATCATTATTATCATCATCATTATGTTTCTTATGTGCATCCACTATATGACTCACATTTAAGATACCAGTAGACGAGGAAAGCAAAAGTAAATACAAATCATAAGAAGAGTTAATGTACCATGAGTGAAAACCAAAACTGATATCACAGCAAATCTTCAATAGCTCACAGTAGATTTGGACAGAAATAGCACAGAAAGAAGAAATCATTTGAAGAACAACATTAATCGGTTTACAATGTATTCATAGTTAACCATGAAAAACACCAGACAAGCTAAAGAGCACTGGTGATTTCATCTTTTTTTTATGATTGTTTTTTGTCTTTTCACCTTTTTTGTTTATTAAAAACCAAATACAAGAATTGCATGTCACTAGAGCAACACCCATAACAGGTTAATTTATGGTAAACACACATTGTTTTTGGTATAGCGAACTTCAGCGAGGAAAAAACAAACGTAAGAAAAATCTTAACATATTTTATCAATCCAATATAAAGTAATAAATAGAAAAGATTAAATTCTAGGCATTTCTTGTTCATATGAATACATAACATCTACACCTTGTAAAGTTAATAAAGTCGAGCTATGGTATATAAATACATCACCAGCATGCACAATATAGTATTATCTGTAATCGTCCTACACTGAGAAACAGTATAACAGGCAAGTGCATTTCATGAAAATTAAAAAAAAATAGAATCACAAATCTCAAAGCTGTTTTAAATCAATTTCTAGTGCACTGTCAAAAACGTTGTTTTGCCAAAATAAATATACCAAACAAAGAAAAGTCTATGGTACCTGTAATCGAGTGTGTCAAACCACAGATCTGGGTGATAGCTTAACAGTGCCATCATTTTATTTTTAATTTCTTTTTGTAAATTGTGCATATTTTCTTGACACAGAACTACTCAATTTAAATTTAAATTTCTTTTACAATGTGGGTCAGGCTTGACGCAGTATTTAACTTTTGAAACACTGTCCACGATAATAATGATAATAATGACGATTTTTCCTTTTTTGACAGGAAGGTCGGCTACATGTAACCGGGGAAATCCGAACAGTGTTACTGCCGCGCACCTAATGGACATTACTGTAATACTGTCGTTCAAAGGTGAGATGTGTATTTTTAAGTGGCACAGAAAACCAGTTTGACGTAAATGACTTACGAACATTACTGGGTGGAATTCTGAATCTTTACGTACGTATATTAGACATTAACGCAATCGTTCACACCCGGTGCAGCCATAATGTACATGAATATATGCAGCCGCGTTACAAGAACAGTCTCTATGCCGTGTGTGTGTGTCGTAACCCTTCATCTTTTCATACAACTTCTGACGGACTGACTGACAATCGTCTTCCTCAATGTTGTCAGAACTAACCGAAGAAATATTTCATTAAATTTTTCCTTTTAAGCTGCGTATATTTTCTTAAATTATAAGCATACCGTCTTTATTTAACTATCAATTTCTTACAACCGTAATTTTGTTTCGTGTGGAAAAATAAAGAAAACTGCGCTGCTTTACCATCGGCAAACGTGGCGGACGCGATCCCACCATAAGCCTTTCGGTGAATTTTTCGTTTAACGTATACTTAGTTTTTTTGTTTTTCTTTATTGTGTGAGCACGCGTGTGATGTTACGGCTGAGAGGAAAGGGTCTCAAAGATCTACTCTTTTCCGCTGCGTTTAGTTGTTGCCCTCACCGCCCTCGTCGTCCTGCTGATCGCTCGTCCAGAGCGTCAGGTTGTCTCGCAGGAGTTGCATGATGAGCGTCGAGTCTTTGTAGGAGTCCTCGTTGAGGGTGTCCAGTTCGGCGATGGCGTCGTCGAAAGCCGTCTTGGCCAGATGGCAGGCCTGATCGGGCGCGTTCTGGATCTCATAGTAGAAGACGGAGTAGTTGAGCGCCAGGCCCAGGCGGATGGGATGCGTGGGCTGCATGTGCTCTTTGCTGATCTCGTGGGCCTCGCTGTAGGACTTTTCAGAAGACTCCACCACCGTGGCTTTCTTCTCACCCGTGGCCACCTCCGCCAGGTAACGGTAGTAGTCGCCCTTCATCTTCAGGTAGAAGACTTTGCTCTCGTGCTGGGTGTCGCTGCAGTTCTTGATGAGGAAGTTGTCGAGGAGGTTGAGCACGTCTTGGCACACAGTCTCCAGCTCCTTCTCGATCTTCTCTCGGTAGGCACGAACCATCTCAATCTTTTTCTCGTTGCCATCGGCCGACGTCTTCTGCTCAATGCTGGAGATGACGCGCCAGGAGGAACGCCGTGCGCCCACCACGTTCTTGTAGGCCACGGAGAGCAGGTTCCTCTCCTCGTTGGACAGGGCCTCGTTCAGCTCTGTTACCTAGGAGACATGGAGAAGGAGGATGGGTTATGTACCACTGCGCATTGATGATACTTAACCACAACTTCTAGACATAAACAGGTTTCACAGTCAAGGAGATTGCATTATTAACTTATCCTAAATGGTGTTCTTCATGGAGAATGATTAGATCTTGGTTGAATGAAAAAGTTTTATATACACAAGGCTGTATTAATGATAGTATAGTTTTGATCTGTTACGTGTATGTTGTCAATGGTAGGCAGGATATTGTGCAATTTTGAGTCATGGTGGCATTTGAATGAACAATTTAACTAAACTTTACTGTGGTGGTTTGCCAAATAGCTGCAGTAAATTTATTCATAGCATTTCAGAGTTTCTCCCATGCATTTTTTTTAGAAACACTGATAATTACTGTATGTCGCTTACAGAATCAAATGAAGGTGACAGGTAGGTCGTGCTCTCTCTATATCCCAAAATGCTGGGTTGTTTTAACCCACGGTTGGGTCAAGTATGGACGAACAGAACCTAAAACATTCTTGGCCATATTTGCAAACCAACATTTCTAGTGCCTCTGAATGGCAGCGATTCAGCAGTGGTTGGCTTCACATGCATTTCTCCCTCCTCTACTATATCGGATGTCATGTTAGGTGGAGAAGCTCCATGTTTGAATCAGTTTTTTGCTGCAGCATCTCATACTGCACATAGACCATTTCATCGTATCAGTTTGGCTAGTGTCTAATAATAGCCTAACTATTTATATTTGATTTCATTTATGTTAATATTAATTGACATTACTATATTATTGTATAATAATTGTATTAAATAAACAATTTGTTGAATGGGTGCTGTATCTTTGTCGCATTTAAAGAAAACGTCAGACATTGACATCTAGCGGGTTGAGCTTGATATCGCAGTCTAAATATAAAATATTGCAGAGACAAGTTTAGCCAAGTAAGGGTTCTTCTTGGTTTCTTTTGCTTGTTATTACAAATAATCTACCGTCACTCTATTATTTGCGAATGTATACCGAAAGTTTAGGGCAGTCCACGAAAGCGCGCATGTGCAGTAACGTTTGTTTATGATGCTTTGAAACCGTTTATATGATTATCTGATACACATCATAGTATGTTCCTGGTATGTTTTGGTTTAGTATGTTTAGGACCAACCAAAGTGGATCGTAGAATATAATCAATATTGTTAGATTGATTACGATTATTGTTAAACTCAGTTTTTTTTTTGTTCAGTACAGTATACGCTCACATTCTCTTTCTCCTGCAGAAGATCAGTTTTACTGATCAATTGTTCTAAAACCCACAGCATTAAGCAATCTGAGCCTGCCGGAGATGATGGGATTATTGCTATGACAGTCAGAGATGCATGCATACAGTGCTTGTGTTGTTGCGTTACCATTTACACACACACAAGCACACGCTGTCTTATGCAGACAGTGGGGGGTGTGTAAAGAGCAATCTTCCGTTTCCATAGAAACAAGGCAATCGTCTTTGTTTGGACGCAATCGACTATCCCTGCTGCTGCCGTGGCAACAGCAGCAATGTCTACGCTTTTGCTCATGTGTGTGTGTTTGATGATCAAGCCTATTGATGTGTGGATGATTAGTGTGTGTGAGAATGTGATGGAATATGTGTGTGTGTATATGTGTGCACGTGTGTGGGTGGATGTGACCTGCTGTTTCGCTTGATCAAGATGTCACGCATGAAAAACTGTCAGGTATTTGTTGATCAAGCAGAGCATTTATAGAGTGTTAGTCCTAAAAGATGCTCAGTATTGACAAATCTGAAAGTTTACAAGAATACTGTACATGTTCATAACACGGCTAATAGGAGTACAAGATGTGCAAAACAAGACAAGACGGGATTCTCCTGTCAGCGCAGGTTTACATTCGCGTTGCCGTATGGACACGTGTGCATCAATACGCACATTGAAAATGTATGTTCAACTAATTTTCTGAAACAACATTCCCGGCATAATTTACAACCCCCCCAAAAATGCTTCAAATGTGTTGCGTTTGTGTCTTTATTTGCGAACAGCTGAAATACTTTGTGGTGCTTTACTGTCATATTTTTGTGATGAACACCCCATCTTTATATTGTGTGATGTTGTATGTAACAAGAATAGCTCTTATACATACTTATTTTTTATTTGACAAAAAAGAAGGTGAATAATTCAACTGAAAATTATTACTTTTTGGTGAACTATTTTATTTGTATTTTACGAGAACAAATCCACTTCATGATGCTGTTTGATTTATGATGGATGTTATGGTTTCAAATGGATGGCAATCGTCAAAATATTTCCCTTTTTACAAGACCTGGTCTATTTTAAAGCACTTAACCGCTGTGATGCCTTGTCTTTATAAATTATTATACACAATCTAACGCAAGCGTGGTAAAGCTTTCGCCCTATTTAAACGCAATGTGCAGGATAACATAATGTTAGGGTACTTGAATTGTGTAGAATGCACTATAACTCATAACATGTTTGTGACTTTGAGCCCTTGTTGTAGATTATGACAGATGGAGGGTTAAGAAAGTGAGGTCATGGTGAGAAGTAAGATATAAAAGCAAGGAAGTTGTAGAGAAAATGTCTCTGGTGAGGGTAAGTAAGCTGGCAGGTTGTGTTATATGGACGTTTTGAGAAAAGATAAACCACAACGCACCTCCTATGACTTTGCTGCATCAATTATTTTATTTAGAACAATTTGTGTAACATGCGATTAAATGTCAACTACTAAAACTCTTGGTATACCATTTATACCACGGTACATATATTTGCATGGCTGTCAATATACTACTTTACTCTTCTAAGAACAATCAAGTTTTATCTTTGACCTGTTTCCTACATCATTCTCAAATGTATTAAGCAAAGTCCATCGTTCAGATGAGCAGAATGATTGACGAAGTCGTGCTAAACGCTGTTGTGTTTCTGGAAAATGGACCTGTGTTGTATCGTGTTGTCATGATCACACAGTGCCTCTTTGTTTTCTACAGCCCTTCAGTCATTCAAAGCAGCTCATAAATCACATTTTATACATTGTACAGTCAACTTGAAACAGGTTTCACAACCTCATAATTCATGTGATCTGATATATTTCTAATATTCATGATAAATTTGGAGAGCCGGTTTTATTGCATGCCGGTTTGTGATGTCATAAGACGTTCTGACGTGTATACTTTCCTCTGTCTCTCAACCTCTCCATCGCTCTTAAACTGACACTAAAGATGATAATGATTACATCTCTTGTTTCTCTTCTCTTACTCTCTAGAGTGCATGAAGACAACACTCCACAGAGAACATTATAGAACTGACGTACAGACTAAAGTGTTCTTGTTCTGCGGTACAACTGCAGCACGAGGCACGAGGAGAAGGAATGGATGCTGGAAGGAGTGGAGGATGGGTCGCTGAGGGATGTTGCTGAGGTGGAAGAAGGGATTCTTGCTGAAAGTAGCTTGATGTTATATAATCGCAGAGTGACTGGAGATGTTTTAAAAATGTTAGTGCAGCTGCTACAGGCTGCTAAAAATAAAATGCATAAAAGCTTTATAACCACACAGTTATGAAATAAACATCAGACACTGTCTTACAGCCACATCTATGGTAATGTCAGATGAAAGACAGTGGATGGAGGTGGATGTGGGCAGTGAGTTTGCTCTTCAATGCTCTGTACTTCAGCTGTTTCAATTGTTTAAAATATTAGCGATTGGAACACAACAGAGGCTCAAACTTACTGATGCATAAGCTACAAAAATAAGCCCAAATAAGCAAAAATATACATAGAAGCCCAGACACTGTGTGTGTATAAATTACACAACTCCACAGTGCTAGTTAGGGTTATTCACAGCGATGTCGTAAAGGAACCATTTTTGCATCCCCAAAAGAAGGTTCATGAAAAACTATTTCTTTTGCAGTTTTATATAGTCTGTTGAACCTTTTTTCACTTCAAAGAACCTTTTGTGGATGTTAAAGACAGCACGACATGAAAATTGAAAAATCATGTTTTTTACGGAATATTGTAGAAGGGGACTTCATTGTTTTTTTATTAATGCACCCTCATAATCCTTCATCAAAAACGTTAACCTTCTCCCCCCTCAAAATGACCTCTCTTTACTTCCGGTCACATGGGAATGGTGCGAGGACGGGGCTCGTGACTATCAAATCAAATCAGTTCTCGCTTGATAAACCAAGTCAAATCCTACATTTTTTTTTTTGGTGACGAGGTTCTTTATAGAACCGTACAGCCAGACATAGAAACTTTGGGGACCTTTATTTTGAAGAGGTTAGAATTGTGGCAACATACTGGTATTGACATAAACTGTAATAACAATAACCATGATTATTGATTGTGTTTATACTACACATTCAATAATATTGTAAATAATTCAAGACCTGTCTAAAATGTTGACTTGACAGCCACAAGGGTTTCAAACACTCTCTGCCTTCCTTTGCTAATATTTTAAGCCAAAAAAGAGAAATTTAATTATGATTATATTCATTATTATAATTATGTCAAATTATTACATTTATTATAATTATTTATCCGTATTTTTTAAAGAAAATTTCTATAGATATTCCAAAAATCTTGTAATTGTGAATTCTTTTGCCCACAAAAATATTTATAATAATATACATAATATTATATACATGTAATATTTTATAATTCTGAAAAATGTAATAAAATTTTTTTAAAGATACATCACTGAATGTGAAATATAATGGTTAACATTTATTTTGGATTTCAACTTTTACATTAAAATAGTATATAGAATCATGCCTTCTCTTTTAACAAAAACATTTACATGATTCATAAAAGCAAAAAGACGTTCGTTTAATAATACAATACAAGCTCACACCAATACTATATAATAAATTAATTCATGTAATTGGTATAAACCAGAGTTAATCCAAGGGATCGTAACCACAAATAAGCTATAATCAAATGACTGATACAACAGCAAATGAAAGTATAATAAATAAATAAAGTCTCATTTCTGAACAAACAAACTCTCTAAGAACACAACCACTGTTATCATGAGATTGTTAATGGTGTGTCTAGTATTGATCAAAAATATAAGCAGTACAGAAGCATTTAGCATCTGCATCTGTCTCATCATAAGAGTGTCTTGGTTTTATTTCCAGTTTACTTTCCTAGGCCGCTCTGGGTGTAGGCTGTCATCAGGTGCTGGGCATTACTGCAGAGACAAGGGTGAACACACACCCCTCAGCTGCAATGGGACCTTTCATCTAGCACGGCTTTCCGGTCAGCTGAGGAGCGGATCAATTCATGGGCTCATCGATCCGTCATCCGGTATATCTCAGAGAAAGTTTTTTTTTTGTGTGAATAAGCCCGCAAAATGCTTAGGTTAAATATGTTGTCAATACTGTTTGCATGGGATCAAGCATGAAGCTTTTAAATATTTAAGTGTTGGATTTGGGTGAAATTAAGTTATTCTTGATTGGCATTGTGAGAGCAAATGGATCCTGACATCCATCCGGCGTGGGGGGGGGGGGGTGGGTTGTGTGCTATGGCAAATGGCATTAATGGTGAGTCAGAATTATTTATTAGTATAGATAAAAGAAACCAGTTCAGAAATGCAACATAAACGTGGAGGGTTTAGGCCTACCTAATATTTGTAATGTACCAATTTGGAACCAATTTGTCAAAGTAATTGTCAGAGAATGAAAGTTGTTTAGCAGGGGGGATTATATTAGCAGCCTTGTAATGGCAGTTCGGTGTATCAAATGCACTGTGCAGCAATACACCTCATCATATCCCCTCAGAAACAAGCCATTTACCAGAAGCAGATGTCAGAAGATAGCACTATGAGACTACGACAGCAGGTTTAATACCAAACTGCATCCAGCTAAATGGAGCAATGCAGTTGAATCAAAACCTCACAATGCAATTTACTGATCAATGCTCTATGCATGATCCTGTGTCCCTATGCATGCATGGCCATCAGGCTTGCAACAAGGTAACGGGTAGATGTCTTAAATGCGTAAGTGTGCACTGCAACTATTTGTTTTGTCATTCATTAAAACATTTAAATTCCCTACTCGAGAGATTGAGAGATAATAGAAAGAGAGGTTTGTGATTTAATGCCAACGGATGGAGCATGATGGATAGGACGAAATGGTGCATTACAGGCGCTGCACCTTGGCACACGTTGCGACACGCCTATAGGGGCGAACTTGCCATTGCGCGTAACTGCTTGTGAAAACCACACGCGTTCGCTTGAATCCGACTGTGATTTTGATAACATCTGGTGCCATTTCGTTGCGTTATGTCAGCAATACGACTGTACTTTTACAGAATTGTTATATATGGACCGATGGAGACAGTCAGCGCTGCGCGTTTGGTGACTGTTGCTGAGACAAAGAGCGCAGCGCCGATGGGCCAAATGTAGCGTCTGCGCATCATTAACAACCCATAACCATCACGAGTAACACAAATAAACCGCCGTTTAATATATAATAGTAGAGAAACTGCGCTCATTTGCTTTGAGATGATCGAAAATGTACGCGCATTCATTACCTCCTGTTGTCTCCATAGACGCTTACATCTTTATGCATAACATCTCAGTAGATTTCAAATCTAAACTGTCTTATCATTGTTTCCATGTATAAAAATGACAAATACATCTATGGTCATACTGTCCGGTTTGTTCCGAGGAAAGGCACCGCCCCAGTGCGCAGTCACTCCCGTTTCCCGTTAATAAATAAGAAGCGGGATTTAAACGTTCTTTTACTCTTGTTTAATGATGAAGACATTAATGCACACTAAAATCTAATTCAGAATTATGTCAGTTGCTGTGGAACAGTTAAAACAGGCCTTGCATTGAAGAACATGCCTTCACTCTAAGAATATTCAAAAGTATCTTCAAGATCATCACCAAGATCAGCAGTATTTCAAATACATTGCACCGCAGAAGGATGCATTAGCACTACATTACTGTTAGTTTAACGGGGACACAGAATCTCCACCCGTGCGTCCTCCTTAAGGCATCACAGTGGAATTGTGCATTTGGCGAATAATTGCAACAGTTGCACTTACCGATTTCATTGCGGCAGCCATATCATCATATCTCTCCGCCTGCTCCGCCAGTCTGGCCTTCTGCACCAGCTGCTCACGGTCCACCATGTTCGCGGTTACGGTGAATACAGACTTCTGCGCGCGTTAACAATGTGCGTGTTTGTGGAAGACGCGCGAGCTCCTCTTGCCGCTGCAGCTGCTCCGTGCTTTTTGCGAGTGCCGGTACGACACGCCCCGCCCACGGCACTGCTGCCCCCCACACGCTTTCACTGGATTGCGTCATCAGTAGGGTGATGCCACGTTGGGTGACGACAGATAAAAGTATAGCAAAATATGAATATATATATATTAAATTAAAAGCATTGGAGAAAAAGCTACCATTTATGTAGGGGCATTAATGAGAATTTTACAATGCAAATATAATAAATAAATAAATATGAAATATTTAGAAAACATATTTTAAAATAAAAAAATATTATCTATACAAAATCTGATTTTTTTCGAAGCACAATGAACCTTTTCATAGGCTATTGTCCTGAGAACATGGTTTTAGGTTTTAAGCTTTTTGGTAATTTATTAAATCCTCTCATAACATATGCCAGTGGGATTTTTTGTTTTAATTTAAATATTAAACAGTTTATGATAATGGATGTTTGAGTTGTAAAATCTCAAAAGCAGTTTTATTTTCAGAACTAGATGAGCATGAGGTCACCATTAGACGACAATTACCTCCTGTGAGTCATTTCGCTAGTCAACACTATTCTCACTCATGCTTCTTGGTTTTGGAGTGACACTTTTGCATCCTCACTGTGAAGCCTTTTTAGCATCTCTTACTACCTACATCTCGGGGAAGTTTTCTTGCCACTGTCAGACTTCTACTGCTCACTGAGGGGTTGTCACCCAGGCAACCTGTTCTTTTCTTTTTCTTGTTTTTTTTAGCTAAATCTGCAGAATGTTTAACCCAAAAAAATAAATGCATAAAGTGCAAAATTATGTCATAAAAATCATTAATCTATAGACTGTTTCAGCTGCGACAACATAAACAAATGTTACGTGGCCCAAACTTAACTTCAGGTAGACCTCCACAAAGAATCAATTCTCATTTTTACCATAAGCACCGTAGAAAAGCATTTACCAGCACTACAGTACATTAGTTTTAGTTGTTGTGTGAACGCCTTGGTGTGCTCCGTCTCTATCAGTGACATGCACATGACACTTATTATTTTTCATTAGGAAATAACTTTGTTTTTTACTGCATATTAACAGATTACAATATTTTCACTTTATTCATACACCTATGTGTACATGTTCTAATAGTTTATAAAGTGCATAATTAGAATTTCCATCCTTAATATTTGTATAACAGTTATTTATATAACAGTGACTAGCATAATTTATTTCATCTTTCACACCCACAATGTTTTTCTATAAACGTAAAATCTATTCTTCAGTATTGGTGTGAGCTGGTATTTACAAAAATGTATACAAGTCCTGGAATCAAAACCCTACGAATCCACTCTGACCACACAAACTGAACCACGAAGATTGTGGGGGGGGTCTGTGATGGGTGGAGTCACAAGAGTGCACACGCGACGCTGGCATCCTCAGAGTGGTCACAGTTGTGGACGTTCCATGCTATGTGAGAGCACTGCAGGAGATTCGCTTCCGTGCCGCTGCATTTCAGGTTGTCCAGCAGGATTGTGCCACGACCCTGCCCGAAGAAAGCCTGCGCCTGAGCGGCCCTCGGCAACCCACAGCTCATCTGCCTACACACCACCTTAGCATCTGGAATATCCCAGGCATCATCACACACGGTGCCCCATTCGCCTCTCAGGTACACCTCCACACGGCCCTCGCAGCGATGCTGGCCCCCCACGAGTCTCATGGTACCTTGAGGAGGTAAGAAAAGGCCACAATTTGCATCCCAAATTATAGTGTGAAAAGTATGTATGTTTCAAAGACGCTTCATTTTTTTTGTTTAAGTGTAGCACATATGTGCTGTGTTTTTACCTTCCACTGCTGTTGTAGTTGAAGCTGTGGTTGTAGTGATCTTCTCTGTTATTCCTATTCCAAAGTCTCTTTCCATTCCCCCAAATTCCTCAAACTGCAAAGGAGCTGAAAGAAAACGACAAGCTTATTTGCGTTGTTAAAAAAAAGATTAATATTGTATATACTTATAGATGTACAGTACAGTATATTTAATATGATTCATCAGGACGTGATAGCTGTGAATGTGTGTTCATTCATTGATGTAATGGTGGTCGCCCTCTCTTACGTCCACAGATAACTCCGGCGTCCTCGTGATGGCCGCAGTTGTGCTGTCCCCAGCCCAGATTGAAGCAGTCTGTCAGTTTCTGCTCGTTGCCCCGGCAGTCGACGTTATCCAGCAGTATGGGACCCGAACCGTAGCCGAAGTAAGCCAGAGGTTTGGCTGCAACAGGTGGGCCGCATCCCAGCTGTCTGCAGACCACCAGAGCGTTATCCATGTCCCAGTCATCGTCACACACTGTTCCCCAGATGGTGAAGTAAAGAACCTCCACACGCCCCTGACAACTACTATTGCCATTTACCACGCGGATGCTAGATTTCGCTGGAGGGGTGATGGACCGAAACAGTTTAAGAGTTAGATAGAAATCAAAAGAATAGAATAAAATAGCATAGAATCCATATGTATCTACACTGTCTTTGTCTATTTCTGTATTTGTCTGCCTGTTTGTGTATTTCTCTATTCGTCTGTCTGTCTCTCTGTTTGAATATTTCTCTATTTGTATATTTCTCTATTTGTCTGTCTGTCTTTCTCTCTATTTGTCTGTCTGTCTATTTCTCTATTCGTCTGTCTATGTATCTCTCTATTTGTATATTTCTCTATTTGTCTGTCTGTCTTTCTCTCTATTTGTATCTCTATTTCTCTATTTGTCTGTCTGTCTATTTCTATATTCGTCTGTCTATGTATCTCTCTATTTCTCTATTTGTCTGTTTGTCTATCTCCCTATTTGTCTGTCTATTCCCCTATTTCTCTGTCTGTCTGTCTATTTCTCTTTTTGTCTGTCTATCTATTTCTCTGTTTGTCTGTCTGTCTGTCTTTCTCTCTATTTGTCTGTCTGTCTATCTCTTTATTTGTCTGTCTATCTATCTCTCTATTTGAATATTTCTCTATTTGTCTGTCTATCTCTCTATTTGTCTGTCCATTTGTCTCCCTCTCTATTTGTATGTCTATCCATCACTCTATTTGTATATTTCTCTATTTGTCTGTCTGTCTATCTCTCTATTTGTCTGTCTGTCTGTCTGTCCATTTGTCTCCCTCTCTATTTGTATGTCTATCTATCACTCTATTTGTATATTTCTCTGTTTGTCTCTCTATCTCCCTATTTGTCTGTCTGTCTACACAAGATTATAGTATTATTATTACCTTTTGTGGTTGAGGCTGTGGTGACTGCAGTGGTAGTTGTTGAAGTATCTGTTACTGGCATTTCTGTCACTAAAATGAACAGACAAACATGGCTTACAGTTTTTCTCAGTCGCTTTGGTCCATTTCTCACATCACTATTAACATTTGCACAACATTTAGTTCAACCTACAAAACATTTAGTCATTTGTGCACATCATAGTAGCAGTTTCTCATTCCTTCCATCAAATTGCAAATGCTTTTGGACATGCATCAATTGCTTTCATACAACTCTCTGCTGTTTTATAACATTATCATTTGCTTATGTCATGTCAGTCAAAATTAAGTAAACTTGTGAATGCTGAATAGTCATTCCATATAAAACTAATAGTCCTTATTTCATTGCTTGAGTCATTACATACAAAAATGTTGAACTAGTTGTCAAAATCTGTCAAGCTAATTTTATTAAAAAAATTAAATCTTTTTTTTCCTGAAAATGTCTCCTTTCTATGCATCCTCTTATGTTCAGTGCTGTAAACGGTTTACTTTGTGTATTGTCATGCAATACACTTACATGAAAGTTCTGTATATGTGTATTCACAGTGCATACTGTACAATATGTTGTCCAAAATGCATTGTTACAGAGGAAAAGTTGTTATAGTTTTTCTCGCCCCCTCTTCTGTAATAAAGCGTGTACTGGAGCTGGAGGCCAGGGAACTGCTGCACACATTCATATACCTTGATGAGGCGGGTTTCAATCTGGCAAAAGGTAGAAGACGTGGAAGGAATCGCATTGGACAGAGAGCAACCATTGATGTCCCAGGCCAACGAGGAGGGAATATTACTATGTGTGCTGCCATCTCAGAAAACGGCGTCCTCACCCATATACCCCGTCTTGGTCCATACAACACACAACATCTGCTGACTTTTTTAGACACTCTTTACAGGGACATAATCCCTGAGAATGAGAGGGGTCTAACTGGAGACCATCTAAATAAGCATGTTGTTGTTTGTGATAATGTGCGTTTTCACCACTCTGATGCTGTCAGACAGTGGTTTGCAGCACATGATAGGATGCTGGTGGAATATCTCCCTCCCTACTCACCATTCCTAAATCCAATAGAGGAATTTTTCTCTTCCTGGAGGTGGAAGGTATATGACCGGCAGCCACATACCCAAATGGCCCTGCAAGTGGCCATGGATGCAGCATGTGATGACATCACAGCAGAGTCCTGCAGAGGGTGGATTCGCCACTCAAGGAGATACTTTCCTCGCTGCATTGCAAGAGATAATATTCGCTGTGATGTAGATGAAGCTATGTGGCCAGACAGAGAGGAACGTCTGGATGTGCAGGAATGATTTACAGTACTATGTATGTTTTATGTTCAGTTCCAATATGTACTGCAATATTGTTTACAGTTGTGCACAGCTCTACCCAAAGGGAGTTTCTGTTTGTTGTAAATAAGGGTGTCTTTATTCTTTTGCACAATGCTGTGAACAAATTACAATTGCAAAGAGAATATGCAGTAAAAATGTGAAACATACATATTCAGTGTCTTGTACTCAGATACCTCACTAAATACAGTAATGTCTAACTTTACTGTAGTTTTCAAATGGCTGTGCAAATAGTATTTAGTGCTGTCTTGAGCATTTTCAGGAAGTGTCACCAAAATCTGACTTTTTTTGAATTTGAAAACCTTTACAGAGTAAACTGTCATAATGAAAACATGACTAAGCCATTTGAGTACATTGTTCATAAACAGTGGTGTCAGGACTTTTCATATTGATGACACTGACACTTTCATTGACATGAATACTTGCTTTTGAGGAATGAGCTATCCATTTTGAGCAAGTGACACGCTTTTGCAGGTTATCAACTAGGTTTTGCAGTTTGAACTAATTGTTCTGAGAAATGCATTAACTGTTGTGCAAATGTAAATAGTGTTGTGAGAAATGCACCAAAGCGACTGAGAAAAACTGTAACAGTGAGAGAGGAAGATGATGTTCAGAAACAGCATCATCTGCTGGTACTGTACAGTATTTCCACTGCATGGCCGTCATGTTATCAGTGATTCTACAGCAGTGTGTGACAGATGGTCTGTTTGCTTCAGCTGACCGTAAATGCCAAAACTAAAGGCCAGGCACAGCTGTTAAGACAGAACTGGCTTCTAATACAAGCATGTATAATTGGAAAAGCGAGTGAAACTTTAGGCCTATGTACAATGGTATTGTGTTTATACCTGCTGTGCTCTCTGTTGGCATAGATCCTCGGCCTATAGTCTCTGTGTTGAGAGATGGGACTGTGGTGGAACTTGAACCTGAAATGTGAGAGAGATATAGTATTATTGTTTATTTATATACAATGGGGTCCAGTAGTAAAATAAATAAATTAACAAATAAATATAAAACACATGTTCATATTTACATTTAAATGTGAAAGCACACTACATTTTATAGTATTTATGTCTTGGTTTCCAGTACAAATATAAAAAATTCTAGATAAATTAACGTTAAAGTGTTTTGAAAAGGAAGTGAGTTTATGATTACAGAAAGAAAACATCTGCCAATGAGGTTAAAAAATAAAGCTGAATTAAGTTCTTAATAAAGAGGTAGAGTTTATTTTTCATTGGTAGATATTTTTTTAAATGGCAACTCACTACATTTTTTTAGACAACAAGACTTGATATCTCAATTTTGCTTCTCAAGTAAAAGTGTCATGATATAAGAATTCTTAAATACTTGGAATTTTATATGCAGCAAGAGTTCTTACGAAAAAATGAATTATTCTTCTTTGCACAGGAGTGTGGATACAGAAAGTGTCAAACACACCTGAGCAGATGACACCTGCATCCTCATGATGGCCACAGTTATGAATCCCCCAGCCCAGACTGTAACAGGTAGCCAGGTTACTCTCATGCCCATTACAGTTCACATTATCCAGCAAAATCAGTCCCGTGCCATAGCCGAAGTAGGCGTTGGTTGTTTCGGTGACTGCTTCCCTGCAGCCTATTTGTTGACACACGACTGCCGCGTCTTTCATGCTCCAATCATCATCGCAGACGGTTCCCCAGTTTCCTTGATAGTAGATCTCCACCCTGCCCTGGCACTGGTCCGGACCCCCCGCCAAACGTATGGTACCATCTCCTACACCACAGGAACGACATTAAATATGACATATATTTTTCACACAAAATCATCTTGTCAATTTCTGGGAAACAACACAAAAACCTCTTGAAAGCGTGTAAAACTATCTCGAAACTTTATGAAGACATGAAACACCCTCTCTTTGTCTAACACAAATCCCGGTTTAAATTGACTTTGGACTGAGAATTCATTTAGTTTAATCTTGTGCTTAGGGTGTGGGCAGGTTGACTGTAATTTTAGTATGCTGAGCTCAACACGCCATTCAATGTGATGCACAACAGACGGCTAAGGTTTCAAGCGCACACATGTTGATTTGTCTCATGTTCTATTCTTGGACTTAACTAACGCATGGAAACAAAAGAGTTTCACATCAGAGGAGCGGACCCACGATTCCATACTGTGAAAATGTCATGAAATTCCCCTTACAATTTCCCATAGGACTCTGTTACTTTGTTGCGTATTGACATCATAACCTATGAATTAGATATGGGTGGATATGAAAAACAAAAGTATAGGATGAACAAAGATCTTAATCCACTCTGGATTTTTAAAGTTAATTAGAGGATGCTGGAAATTTGAGTTGTTGAACATGTGAATTGTATATTCAGTATTTCACAATTTGAATGTAAGCGTATATGTGTTAGATAACTTACTTGTTCCAGAAACGGTTTGTGATGGTGTTGTGGGTTCCAGACCTCCTCGAGACTCCACAACACTGGCTGTGTTCAGAGAGAGAGAGAGAGAGAGAGAGAGAGAGAGAGAGAGAACTGTATTTTATTACATTTCTTATTGTGTAGATATTATAATATTTCTCTTAAAGGGACAGTTCTCGCAAGAACACAAATTCTGGCACCATTAACTCACCCTCAGATTGTACCAAAACGGAATGCATTTCTTTGTTCTGCTAAACACAATATTTGTAAGAATGTCAGTAATTGAACAGATCTCATCCCCCATTTAGTCCCGTAGTATTTATTTTCCCTACTATTGCAGTAAATGGGGATGAGATCTGTTTGGTTACTGACATTCTTACAAATATCTTCCTTTGTGTTTATACAGAACAAAGAAATGAATACAGGTTTGGAATAACCTGAGGGAAAGTATATGATGACAGAATTTTCATTTTTGGGTGAGCTATCCCTTTCAGTTAAACGCGGGTGATTTCTCTCATCACACCTCTACAGGTGACGGCCACGTCCTCATAGTGGTAACAGTTATGGATTCCCCATCCCTGATTCCCACACTGACTCAGGTCTCTTTCTCTCCCTTTACAGTCCACATTGTCCAGCAGGATGGGACCGGAACCCTGACCGAACCTGGAGCTGCTCCCCACGGTCACAGCTATTCCACAGCCCAGCTGCTGGCAAACCACGTTGGAGTCCACCATGTCCCAGTCATCATCGCACACCGTCCCCCAGGAGCCGTTGTGAAGGACCTCCACACGACCTTCACACTGATGTCTGCCGTTGATCAGCCGTACTGTAGCTTTGGTGAGAAACAACATCATTACAACATTAAATAACACCAAACTAACTTTATAACAGTGGATTTCAACTTTGTTTTGGCTCTTAAGGTTAATACCAGATTTTCATGATATCACCATGGTACTTTTTGGAAGCTGAAGGTCATGTTAAAGTGATATTTCAGAGGCAAACTAAATTTCCCCATGTTTTACGGGATGCACCGATATGTACAATTTGGCCGATAACCAATAATTCTTGAACATTGGAAGCTGATAGCCGATAGATTGGTCGATATACAGTATCTAAATAATACAACGTTTTCTGAGACTGAAAATCCGCTTGTACCAAGCCTACTTTACACTATTTAAAGATTCTTGAACTTTTAAACTTTTAAACTTTTCTGAATATAATGTTTAATTAATAAACAAATTAAAAATGTTCTTCCAGAGCAGAGAAAGGTATTCTCAATAGCCACAAGTCTAATAGGTCTCAAGACAGAAATCATAACCCATGGCCGATAATTGATGGTGCATCTCTACCCTCAAGGCATCCAGACTGAATAAACTTTGTTCTTTTAGAATAATGCAGTCGGAATTATAATACCACGTCTCATTTTTCTTCCAAGCGCTAGAATGGGAGTGAACAGCTCTATTAACGGTAATGTCTAGCTTCCGTTATCCCTCTCCTGTGCTAAGACCACGGAGGCGTGTGGAGCCATTCTTTGATCGATGGATGCACTTTTTGCAGCTTAAAAAAATTACTCCCATTCTACCGCTAGGAAGAAAAATGATACGTGATATAACAACGCCGTCTGCATTATTCTAAAAGAAGAAAGTCGTTCAGTCAGGATGCCTTGAGGGTGAGTAAAACAATGTTTTTTTACCTCTGAAATATCGCTTTAAGCCATCTGCTGGTGAGGTTTGTTACTGTCTAACCCCAGATAAAACGCAGCAGCATGACTCTTATATAATGATATAATGGACAAGGTAAGAATGCGCCTAATCCCCTTCAACTTAAGGCGCAATAATAAGTCCAAATATGACATTTGACTCCAAAAATGAGTCGGAAAGAGAGAGAGGGCATGGCATAGTGAGCAGGAGGAAGTGACCTTTTTTCTTTTGTGCCTTAGAGGCCATTACATTCTGTTCTTTATCCACCTTCTCTCTTACAGACACTGCATCGCTGCCAATGGGCGCGGAAGCTCTTAACGGTGTGGGGTGCTGTATAAAGATGTTAAGATTCTCACAAAATGCTCACCTTGCAGTGGTGTTGTCATTGAAGACGTTGTGTTATTGGCTGTGAGAAAAAATAGGAGGAGAAAAGAGGAGAGAGAGAGAGAAAACACAGCGATTTTGGTCAAATTATTTGTTGAAAGGAGGTTCTTGGCCCTCCATACCTACAGCTCTCTATATCTACTATATCTATTTTCCTGTAATTTTAGACTCAGTAAAACAGAAGATAATTCTGCTTTGTCTGGTATACTCGGATGGCTCGCTGCACAGCAGAACTATGCACAGAAATACTATGTGTGGGATGCTAAAAACATATCACACACCTCTTATAATGACATTTTTATATCAGAGTTATTATAGTTTTATAAATATTTTCAATTAGCTTTTATTTTTATATTTTTTGTTTTTATGTTAATTTTAGTTTAAGTTTTAGCAGTTTTGGTATATGCTTTTGTCATTTTATACTTTAATTTTTTTTTGCTACAGTATATAAGATTAATTCGTTTTTATTTTAGTTTTATTTTAGTTTTTGTTTATTATTATAATTTAAGTGCTTTAAACTTATTTCAGTATTTCAATTTTTCATTTAGTTGAAGTTTTTCCAATAATTTTTAGGTCAATATTTGATTTGATTTAATGAACAAACGCTTTTGTGTTAATTTTAGTAAACTGAAATAACCTTGATGTATATAGACTATAATTCAAAAGTTTAAGGTCACTTATTGATTTTTTACACATCTATGGGAATGATGTTGTGACTCAAAAATCTAGAAAAACAAAAATATTTTTTAAATAATTTTAAGCACCATTAGTGTAGTCAAACATTTTAGTATTGTAATGTAAGAAACTGGTTTCACAACTGCATCTTTTCCCCACAAAACTAATAAGCTATAATTTCAGACATTTAAGCACAGACCAAAACATTCAGATCAAGGTTTGTAACGTCAAGAGAAACATTTTACTCAAGTGAAGAATTCACCATTAGTAGAACTTTTTCCAATAATTTTAGGTCAATATTTGATTTGAATTTAATGAACAGAAGCTTTTTCAAAGTTTTAAATTCAGTAATGTTTTAAAAGGATAAAAGCGTCTGCTAAATGTAAATGTAAAATGATGAAATACTGTGTTGTCATAGTTGACATGCTCGTTTAAATAATTTTCATTGTTTAGATATTTGCAAACCCAGTGACAAACATAAAGGGTGATTAATAATAATGATTTATGGCAAAAATTTAAATCAGGAAATATGGAAATATGCAACAATATATATATATATATATATATATATATATACACACACTGTATATTATTTAGTAAGTAAATAGCACACATGCATGCTGCCTAAGCAACTTTGTTATGTTTGTTCAGAATTTCTTTTTACAAATCCAGACTGACTCTCTGGTCACTTTCACTCAAGACATTGTGTTTCTCTGTTTCTCTGTTTTGAGACACTAATGTTAAAGGCTATACAAACTGTTGTATGAAACTGTGACTCAATGGTGTTTGATTTCAATGCCTGACAAAGACAGCGGGAAAAAACCCTTTTGCCTACATATCCCATGTAGGTCATTTCACAAGCGTCTCTGCTTATTTATGTCTGTCCCTGATATTCAGTCCCTCATTGCTCTATTCATATAAAACATGCTTTATTTGTTTGTGGAACTGCACAGCCGAATATACAAGTCATTTAAGTGTTAGTTGGTTTAATTTGATTTAATTGATAAAAGAGCTGAGCGTGTACTTTACTGTACACTGAAAGTAAAGCAGAGGGTTTTATTGTACTTACAGTAGACTGTTGATCTTCGTGTAAGCTTGAGATCTCCTGCACACAGAAAAATATAAAAAAATGAACTTGAACTAATGTGTGTCAAACACACATTATCAGACTGAGGAGTTTGGGTCTATTTTGTTGAAGAAATATCTGAGAGTTTCCATTTGTTCTCCATTTAATCTTATATGAAAGATCACTACTATCTCAATCACATTTGTGATTTTCTTATGGGAAAATATGGCTCAGGTTCCTCTATTAATATCTGTTATTTTGCAGTAATATTAGAAAGATTTTAATATCTTTTGACAGAAAGTCACAACACAGAAGCCAAAAACTGAAATAGATATAAAGGTGAAAGTGAATCTTGCTGTAATATGAAATATAAAATGAAATATACATAAATATTAAATTTGGAATGTAGGAGTGTCCTATAGTGTAGGGTTCAGTGTCACACACAAACAGTTTTTTTTCACTCACCAAACTGAAGGACGGCGATGACGGTCAGAAGCAGAAGTGAGACTAATAGACAGGTGAGGGTCCAGACAGCGGATCTCCAGCATCTGCGCACACCGTCTGAAAAACGCTGACCTTGCATGGCAGAATGGATCTGTACAAACCAACACATAAACTCCTTCAGTCTTGTTTGTGCCACCTGTCAATGTGCAATTTGTTCTCTTTCATATCTGCTGTCCCTCTGTTACTGCGCTCTCTCTCTATCTCTCTCTTACTATAATAGTTATGGACCTCACAAGGTCACTACAGTATCTAGGCTACTACCAACTCTGCTCATTAGTAATTGGTTAGCTTTTCTCCATCATGAAAAAAAACCTGCACACAAACAGCATCAACAACAACAAATTGTCAGCCTGCAGGCAAGTGTCAGACATGTATTGATAAGAGAGCAAACCAATAGTTTCTGCCCATGTGTTTCCTGTTCACGAGACCCTTCTAAAGATTTTGTAAATATAACATTTCTGCTATGAATCTTTTCATCTGAATGTGTTTATGTGAGATGCCGTCTTGTTTTTAAGATTATAATGCATATTTTTTATGTTTTACAGTTCATGACTTTTTAGCACGCAATGCTAGAATTGTTTTTTGAATGTTTTTCTGATTGATTTGGATGTTGCAGACCTTGGTTTATGACCCGAGCATGAAGTCAGACCACTTGCCTGAACCACTACATACTGAGGTTAACACACACATAATCAATATCTAGAAATACAGAGTTACATTTTTAGACTAATGATGTTTAGGAGAAATAAAAACAGAAACAAATGACACAATTATTCAAATCCATGAAGTGTACTAAAGTGTGAAATCAATGTAGATTGTAAATTGGAATTGATGAGAAATGTTTGAGTACATATGGAGATCTTCAATAATACTGACTTTTGTTTGCAGACTTGACAAATCTGAGCTCAGAGACACATTGTTGAGATCTCTTCTAAAACTCTAATGAAATTTTTCTCAGGAGAAATATCTGAGACGCAGGACGTTTAAACAAAAGTTTCCATTTGCTCTTCATCAAGTTTAGGAGAAAAACTGAGACATAACAGAGATCTCATCTGAGATTTTTCTTTCTTGTTGGCTATCAAGATTTTAGACTTTGAATTACGTGTGGAATGAACTTCACGTAATCAGTATTTTATATCTCTTGTTTATATCCTGAGAATCAACAAGATTTTCCCCTCTGTTTCCTTTTATTTGCCTAAAGCCGTCCTGACCTTACACTGGAATGTGTGTAAATGGTGGGATACAGCTCGGGATCGCAGATCTGGGAGAGAATATGATATTCCGTGGAGCAGATAGTGAACATTCCGGGCCGCGAGCGCACAAAAAGACATTTCTGCTGTCTGTGCTCCTAAAGCGCTGCTTCCTGCGAATCTGTCACTGCGACTTTCCAGAACGCTCAGCGAGTTGATGACACTGCTGGGGCGCCTCTGGTCTCTGCCCCGGGACTAAAGCCCTGACGGGTGGAGGGGTGGCTGTGGGGGGCAATGGAGGTAGGTGAAGGCAGAAAGGTAGGAAGGAAACCCTGTGGCCCTATTTTTCTTTAGTCTTTAAGGATGAAAAGATACCCAGAGCAAAACATGTTGCTCTTTTATTACTTTTCAAATATGCTTCGTTTTATTATCAACGTTGTCTGGTGTTTCTAAAAAAAACTTGACTTGAAATTGACATTTAATTCTTGACATGGCGTAATATTACAGGACTATAAAACGATGGGGATCTCAGCTCTGTTCATTCGCTTGTGGAATATTTTATTCGTTTGATTATAAATGTTTGAGTTAAGATATCTCTAAATGCAGAGTTTGGTGTTTTGGTACATTACAGTTATTGTTGGCATCTTTTGTGAAACTCTAGAATAGAAACTATTGAGATTACCGGGTTTCTTCTCGAAGAGAAAAATCGGTAGCAGAGGAACCAAAGCCAATCTCAGTGTCTCTCTTTGCTGTTTAGATAAACAGTTGGGAATTTGATCAAGATCTGGTTTATCACTATTTCCTAAAGGTACTTAAAGGACACCTAAAGCCAAAAAGCAACTTTAGCTCCTGAAAAAAATCTTCTTAACATCCGACAGTCTTCAAGAACCGTCCACTTTCCTTTACAGCAAATGCAATTGTGTCCTGGATTTAGAGAACCCTGTTGCTCTACAGATCCTCAGAAAGTCTATTGTCCGGTCAATTAGCTGCTAAGGACTTTCTAACACTGTTTCTGTGCTCGTCTCACGCGGCCGTGAGCCCGCAGGTAAAATGGTTTGGTTGTGAGGCCTGTAAATGAATCTAGTCACCAATATTATGCTTTTCAATACTCCATTCATGGCTGGATGCTGCATGGATTCACAAGGGAATAATGTTGTCTTTTGTGTTGCCTGATTTCCCCTCCCTCTCCTCACAGTGACCGAGAGCTGACAGATCCCAGCGCTCACAAAAATACACGGATAAACCCCAAAGGGAACTGTCACAACTGTCTTATGCTTTCAAGCTTAATTTTAATTCGAATTTACTGTTTAACATTCTTGACATTCTTATAGCAATCTGTATCGATAATTGACTAATAAAGGAAATCTCCCCAATAATAATAAATAACTAAGAAAATCGCTATTATAGTTATATTTATGAATTTGGCTGATGCTTTTGTCTAAAGCAACTTGCATTCAAAGCATTTGTGTTATAGAAACGGGTTCTCTGAAAATTTAACCCGTGACCTCGGTGCTGCTGAAGGAGCATTGTTATATAATTTGGAATTAAAACATTTAAAACATTTTTTTAAAATCGTGTAAAGAAACCATTTTTTTTAAATCATTAAGGGTCAAGAATTCTTTACAAATGTTAAAATGTATATATATATTTTAAATATTGTACAATTAAAACATTGCCTTCTAGCATAATTGAATCTATCCTTGTTGTCCCTAAACACGTTTTTTTTTGTGTGAAATAACTAAATGATTCTCATTAACATTGAGCAAGATGAACGTACCTCTGATGAAAAGCAGTTTCTTCACATGCAAGATAAAAATAATACAATTTCCCTCAAAAATGAGTTTGTCACAGAAAAAACAACAGTCCTTTCAATTCAGTTCCTGAATTCAGATGATTCGAGCTCACAGGACAGTGATCCAACTGTAAAAGTTTGGATAGAGAAAGCAAAAGCGTTCATCCGTCTGAGGAGCCAAAAGGTTTGTCATCTCGGTAACCTTGTGAGACTATAAGTACCTGCTTCCTCCAGTCCAGATTACGTAAAACACAAAAAAAGTCTCCAGCATTGTATGTTAATGTAGTGACACCTCATCCGTGTCTGCTGTGTGTGGAAAAGAATAAAGAGGAAAAGGGAGGAGAAGTTAAATCCAGCCCTTCACAGCTATCCCAGCATCTCTAGTTACAGGTTACTCTCATGAAAGGTGCGGCCCTGTTTGTCTCAAACACTGTACGGTAACCGCACAGTCTGTGTGTGCGTGCTTGACATTTTCGGTCTACTCTTCCCTCCCTCATATTTAACCTAACGAATTTGATGTATTTTTTGTAGCCTGTGTGCTCAAAACGTCACGCGCCATGTGAACGTCTTTTAATAAATAACATTTTGATATTTTCGGAGCATTGGTGTTCCAACTCCATAATTGATTCCTTATTCGTTTTTTGCTCGAGCACCCACCTGAGGTTGATGTGCGTGCTTTTGTCTTCTTTTTATATATTTTTTCCCACTCATTCCACATTTTTCTTTGGACATCAAATATTTATATTTTTCCTATATTTTTATGACTGCATATGTAATGCCTACATGTATATGATGCATATAAAGCATTCCACCCAAAACACTTCTGTACATAAAGATCCTGTTCATCCATTTCATAATGAATTTTATTTAAAGCATCTTGTCACAACAATATTCATTTTGGAGTGAATAGAATACCAATGTTTTTTCAATACATTTCTTATAACAGTAAAATCCTAAAACAGTCTATTCTAAGTTGATAAAGTTTAAATCTATAAATATTAATCATTATGCACATCAAATCCACAATGGAAAAAAAACATTTTCAGGACGCATCTTTAGGGTTTATTATTTGCTGAAATATTTAGTGTGTTGGTAAAGAATTATGGGAGTGGATGGTTGATGATGAATTAAAATAATACTTTTAAACATTACATTTCTTGTAAATTGAACATTAGACATCTGTAGGCCGAACACGTGTCTCATGTCAAATAAACAATAGAATAAAAAAAGTGGAAAATAATCTCTGTTATTTTGATCTCTTTTGATTCGCTTAGATCATCAGATAATATGAAATGAGAAATTCTATCTTTCAACAGGTAGTGTGATGGTTTATTGTTTGATGCAGAAGTTCCGTAATCGAGGATAATTGAGGAACTACAGAGGAACCTTTTAATCTGGATATATGCCAGATGTGTTTTTTTATTCATCTCATACTGTTAAAATCAGTGCTTTGTCAATTCTGGAGTCTATTGTTTTACTCTTAAAAATACTCTTAAAGACTCTTGGTGCTTGATTTAAATGTCTGCCAGAAGATAACTTCCACCCCCTTACTTCTAGGCCTACCCTTATAGTAGTTATACTATAGTTATATATACCCTACCCGTATACTTAAGTATTATTTAATTTTATTTAAGGTGGAGTGGTTGATTTGGAAAGGTGCTAACTTTAGCCTGCTAGCACGGAAATTATAATCACACCCTCTACGCGGTTCGCTGTCCGAAGCCACACCTCCTCCAAACACATGAATGCATTTCGTGAATCAACGTAAGGAATTACAAGCTAAATCCATTAAATTCTTCTCAAAGCATGTACATACCTGTCCAAAAGAAAGAGAGCAACCATGGTATCGTCTTTCAGACCCTTTGCCTGGCATAGCTGTCTCCATCGTATAGAAACTGAACCGATTGTTAATTCGAGATTTTCCTCTTTCATGATCCAGATGTTTTTTCTTAACTGCTTTTTCAAAAACTGACTTTCGTTGTGTAGATTTACTTGTTGTCGGTTCAGCAGGAAAGTTTGATTGTTGCTGATTGTCCGGCATTCTCTCTACATTGACACACTGGATGTGAGCGCGCTGATGACGTATGATATCTGCGTGAACAGGGTGCGCAGTGGTATGCAAAATACGTTGTCTGAAAATGTACACATGACCAGTCACAGCGTTCGGCCAGAACGTTTTGATTGGGCGAACGTTTTTTGGTTCTACTCCTTTCACATACGAAATATAATTATTCAAATATTATTTGATCACTTTACTTCTTGATTCCTATCATGATGTAAAGAAATTTCCAACCAACATGACAAAAAAAATTCTGGACAGGATCACCCACCATGCCTTTAAGTTCAGGTAGCCTATATTTTTGTACTGTATTATTTAACTCGTATAACATATATACATACTTAAACTTATACTTTGTGTGTATATATTTATATACTGTATATATATAGTATACACTTTTATACACTATGTATATTACTGTGTGTGTGTGTGCATGTGTTGTGTGTGTGTGTGTGTGTGTGTGTGCGCGCGCTCGTGTGTGTTTGTGTATATACTAGTATGTAAAGAGAAAACGGCTGAAAACGAATTTCTTCCGTCAGCTCCTGACCGGTCATTTATGATTTCTATATCTTTTCTACTCTATCTATATATAAAAAAAGCATGCTTACTTAAACTTAGATAAACTAAACTTAGCTCTGTATACTGTAGTAAGCTTTGTGAGACATGTTTTTATTGCACTTATGCTTTTTGTTGTCCTAATGTTAAACCAAATGCTTCCATTGTTTCCAAGTCGCTTTGGATAAAAGCGTTTGCCTAATGACTAAATGTAAATGTAGTATTATATACTTAAGTATACTCGTGTGTGTGTGTGTGG
This sequence comes from Triplophysa siluroides, assembly GCA_006030095.1. Taxonomy (NCBI): domain Eukaryota; kingdom Metazoa; phylum Chordata; class Actinopteri; order Cypriniformes; family Nemacheilidae; genus Triplophysa; species Triplophysa siluroides. The sequence goes on along the minus strand of VCII01000101.1, from coordinate 4,146,408 downwards.
TGTGTGTGTGTGTACTCTATATACTAGTAGTAGTATACACTTAAGTATACTTCTGCGTATGTGATTGGCTGCGTCCAAATACCCCCACTTGCGGTCTTGGCCACTTGAGAGCGCGTGCACGCGACAGGAAGGAAGAGCGCAAGTCTGTCCAATGTTTTCAATGGAAAGCTTTCCAGTGTATGTTATACTACTACTTTTTAAGGTTATATCTGTATTTATTCTATGTTTGGCTAACATATGTTTATCTTTAGTTTTAGTTTTTTGATACAATACAAATAAAGCGCTATAAAAATAAATCTGACTTGACTATATAATTACATATTACATATAATTGTGTAGTAAAACCTAGTGTTACATATTTTATTGGTGAAATAAAGTTATGTATTTTGTAAAACTGATTTTTATCTCATAATCAGAAACACCACATTAATTAACGTTATATGTTTGCACTTGCTAAGTGTGTCCCATCAGGTTAGAAATACTTAATGCTCACTTGGGATCTTCACGCCCACTAGAACACTAGGGCCCAAAACAGGAAATACGTCATGAAAGTAGTCAAGTGGTCAAGTGCAAAGACCGCAGGTGGGGGTATTTGGACGCAGCCTTTGTGTGTGTGTGTACTCTATAGTATATACTAGTATACACATATGTATACAACAGTGTGTGCGTGTGTTTGTGTGAATGTATATACTCTACACTTTTTGACACTTGTATCAAAATCAAGAGGTGTACCGATCAACCTGAATTCACCCCTACTAGAAGTATACACTTAAGTATACTACTTACTGTCAGTATAAGTCAAGGATGTTTAATAGCTGTTTTAAACATGTAAAGTACAAAAAATTTGCATTGAAAGTATACTTTCTTATTTTAGGTTTAAAAGACGTATAGTATTCTTGAATTAACTACATATTGTAAAGGTGAATATGCTACCACCTGAACCTTGAACAGGAAAAGAGCCGTACACTAGACACAGTACAGTACAGTTCACACACACAGTAGATAATAATAAAAGTGTCTGGTTCCTCTGCAGGCTGATCCATGATACCCTCGAAACAAGCGAATCTGTCTTGAGCTGGAGATGAGCATGCCAATGCTAAGCTGTTCTTTTGTCCTGGCTGTTCACGGCTCCCTCGGACTGTAGTGTCCGGCTCTCCTGTTTTTGCCAAGCGGTTGATATCCTTAGGACAACATCATGTTGACCCTGGGACAACATTTAAATCAACCAATCAGATTTCAGAAATGAGCTTAAAGTTAATTTTATGTTTAATCTTCCAACCAGTATTAGGTGCTTCTCTAGACCATTGTTTTTCACTTATCATTTTGCCTGATTTTGAGGTGAGTTGCACTCTCTTTCCCAGAACACCATTGGGCCGGGTGGATGGTTGTAGGTCTTTGTCTGTCACAGGAACCTGACGCATTTGAACGCTTCACAAACCCTCAGTGGCTCTCACTGCCCGCTTTACACCAGCTGCTCCAAATGCCAGAAAGTACGTTACGTAAAAAAGGAGATAAAACAAACAAAAGGAAGGATGATACTGAATCGATGGAAGGTGATATGGGTCGTCATGCTGAATGTACAGAGGGGAAGAGTCTTGAAAAAAACACTGTAAAAATAATGACAGCATGTTTTACATTACTTTAATTCATCAAAATGATTTAATTTGAAATTGTTTTAATTTAAATTGATTTTCATCACAAGTAGTGTCATAACTCAAGATTTAAAACTGAAATGGCCTGACAATTCAGGAGCTTTAAATCAAGAGAAGATTAATTTATTGAAAATTCAAATTGAAAATGAATTCCAATTTGTTCAACATGTTACAAATAAAGACATTCAAATAATCGATTATTCTAGGCTATAAGTTTACCCATTTCTTATCATCGATTATTTAAAAAAAAAAAAATCCCTACATTACCTGCTACAGGTGCATACAGGTTCACTCATAAAAATTATTTGTTGGATTTACATAAAAAAAGTAGTGTCAAGTGGTTCCACGCAAATATGTTGAGTAGTTTCTACAATTTACAATTTAGTTGTACGAACAAAAGAAATTTAAGTAAAGTTGACAAAACACTCCAAACCATTCAGATTGTACCAGTAATTTTAAGTTAAAGAAACTCAATATTTATCCTTTTCAATGGTACTTTTTGTTGTCATTTATAAATTATATACTACCAAAACACAATGAGCAAATCAGTTGAGAGGCATCTTAGTACTAGCATTAGCACAGTAAATACTCATTGAATGATGCAATAGACATTATAGTCGCTTTAACCTCTCACAGCCTAAGCACATGTACCACTCTTCTAAACAATGGTAACCCCAAAACTCAAAAATACAACCAACTCTTTTAAAACTCAAAGATAAATGAACATTAAGTCTTTATCTTTACTGAAAAACACTTAAAATAACACTCACACTGCATCAGAAATCCCATTGTGTGACAATACGTACTGAATCTGAATAAGTACCTACGGTATCTATTGCCCGTTAAATATCTATATATCTATATCAGACATACTGCGTACGCCATGTTTTATTGTCATCTGACCCGTATGCTCTTTGACCTATGAAGTCTTAACAACAACCTATACATGAGTGTCTATAAAAACCCAATTAAGTCACTAGAAATTCATTTATTGGCACGCATCAAAAACGGACGTCTGCCTTAAAGTTTTCCACTATATTTATTTGAATTCCTTGAAATTTGACCGTTGCTCAGCTGCTCAGGCATCATGGGCATAGTTGTTTAGTTAAAGTATTTAGGTTTTGGGGACGTCGCTTCAGGGTGAAATTGTAACTTTCTTTCATCGTTTGATCATCCTGAGATCTCTCTCACCCCACCTCACCTTAAAGGGGAAAATTCTGATCTCAACAATGATCTAAAGTTTGTCTTCTACGTTCTGACCCCATTCGATTTCTCACAGTAGAATACAAAAAAATCCCAAAAATGTTAGGATCCTGTCTCACACCTCTTTGAGGTCGGAATGTTTTTGCAGTAAACAAGTGACAAGTGATTCTCAGATATAAGTGATTCATTGCATTTGAGGAGAAAGAGCCTATTCATGATGAATTGTAATTTTTATGTTTTTGCTGGATTTCTTTGCTGTTGATTGGTTACTTGGTTATTTTACATTTTATTTTTGATCATTTGATCATTTATTTTAAACTTGAATTTATTAATATCACAGTCACATTACTGTTAGACCCTACAGTCATATCATGTAGTATTTATTACCTAATGTTCTTCATTTATTAAATTCAACATTAAAACTGCTCATTCAGATCTGCATTTAATCAAAAACTTTTGCTGCTTTAGTTCAGAAGATATTATACCAGAAACCAACACACAACAGCGGTGTACTGTGTTACAAACTTTACCATTATCCTATTGCTCTCTTTTAATCTTAAATGTGAAATTATATATTCACAGTCACACCCAAGATCTTACAGTAACGTGTACTGCACCAGATCCATTCTTTACCCGTGTCATGTTAAACCCCATGGAAATAAAGCAGTAAATTACAGATTACTCAGATGTCCTGGAATCAATAAGCATATAGTTGTTACGGGATCATTGGCCTGAAGCTACAGTATCTCTGCTGTGGTATCACTGAACAGAACTGTTGAACTATGTAAACTTTTGTGAATTGATACTGTGTTGATACAGTTTGTAAGTGCCAAAGCAAGAATCATGTGTGTCTTCTGGCTTTGCAGGAGGTTTTATAAAGACAGAGATACACTGTACAAAATGACCTGTTATGCTGGAAATGTAAAGAGTCCAAGTGTTTTGCTATAGACTAGTGTTTGTGAGTGAAATGTCTGTAAATGATCAAATCTTTCTCCGGTAATGATGAGTGACTGGAAACATCGTGGAATTGTTTATTTATCAAAAGGTTTGAAATTCCTGTAAGGAACAATAAACATTATCATCATTGACTCCTGCTCTCTTTTCTCATATTCTCTGTTGGCTTCATTCCCAGATTTTCCCAGATTCACCCCCGTCAACTTCATGTCTGCTTCCTGTTCTTCCTCTCTGTTTCCTCCTCTTTTTTTTGTGGTCTCTGGAGTCTTTGTCTGCTGCCTTTCTCTTCTGTATCTGTATTGCTCTCTTCAGATTTGTCTATCAGTATCATTTGATATATTTACTATCCCCTCCTCCTGCGCTTTCTCTTTCCTCTTCCAGTATCTCCTCACGTTGTGCTAAACCCATGTTGTTTTCCTCCATTTTGTTTCCTCCAAATTATTCATCATCCTTATTTTTTAAGAGATGATGAGTAGCAAAAGTGAACAAAGTACATCTAATTCTAGTAAACTATAATAAAGCTAGATTTGAATAAAAAGCTTAATCTGTGTTTTCAAGACAAATGTTAAAGCAAACTCTCACATTTTTTTTTAAATGTATTTTAAATGTTTTTTTACGACAGTATTTGACACTATCTTAGCATTCTTGGTTTGTTTATGTATTAATAAAAAAGTTCTGTACTTCTTAAAAATTTTGCTGACATGATAACAGTATGCTATTTAGCTGGCTTTTGGGGCATGTTGTCCCAAAAGATCAATATGTGCATAATGAACTGTAGCCTAGTTTTTTTCCTTTACAATAAAATTTAAATGATCAATTATTTAATCTCCTTTACTTGTGTCTTGTGTTGTCCGCCTCGTATAATTTCACTTCTTGTTTTAGTTCTTATGACTAAAAGTTCTAAATCTTAGTTTTTATTTAATAATAAATCAAATATAAATGATGACATGTATAGATCAATCTCGTGTCCTGTGTTTTTATGTGTAGTAGCCTATTATGGTTCCGGGGGGACGTGTCAAAACTTCTTATGACTAAAATTACACGACGCAGTATCACAGAACGTCCACAAGTGGTCGCAATATCCCCACACGCGCACGCGCGCGCGCACACACACACACACACACGCGCGCTTTACTGTAGCAGCCGGACATTGAGTGTCGTGGGCTGAATCAACTGGTGTTTTGAAGCTCAGGCTTAATGCGCGTTTTCACAATATCACGTCGATCGGTTTCTCGATTAGTAATCATCCTTATATTCATCCATCAGTCAGATAAACAAAAGGAATAAGCTCATCTTTGAATGGTCGTATGGACGAAGGTAAGCGTGTTTATATCGCGTTATTTCGTCTCCCATAAGAGTCTGCGTGTGCATATTTTGTAACGCATTGAGGAGATAACGGTTCCCTTATCGTGTGAGTTGATATGATCGTGGATGTCAGTGTGTTTGTGTATCGATGTAACGGGTGCACGCGGCGGCTCTTTAATCTACACTTGTTGCTTTAACTCATTGTGTCCCGTGCTTGACGCTTAACCTGTTTATAAATAGATTTGTGTATATATTTTTTACTTTATTTCGTTTTTCCTATATCCAAACAAAATGTGTTTAACATCTGCTTCACACATTCATTTTAATGTAGAGAGTTTACGCTGCAAATGGATAAAATGCAAATTCTAATGGATTTCATGTTTATAATGGGAATTGTATTGATTTAAATGGAAACTATGTTGCTTTCTGTGTGTGGACCTCTATACTGGTAATGTGTTTGGTTCTATTGGTGGGATGTTATCTGGTGGATGGGAGCCAATAAAAAAACATTAAATCCGACTTGAATGAAGACCTAAAACACACTGCATAAAGACATTTTGTATTAAAGGTAAACAGCTGATGGTTTATAATGATACTTGGTATGGAAAACAAAAGTTGTATTGTCTTTCAGCAAGGTAGAGAGAATAACACCGTTAAGAAAGTTACACAACTTAACTGCATTGTATACTGTACTGAACTGTATCATTTATCATTTATTTTTGCAAGTTATAGCCAACTATATCTTTACTAAAAGATTCTAAACCGTATAACTTAATCAAGACAACCTCGCCAAAATGTCACTGTTTTTTAAATACTTTTACTTTATATATTATTGCACAATAATTGTACCATATTATTATTATTATTGCTAGGCTTTATATTTAGACTGTATGTACTGTCAATACTAGCAGAACATTTTAATTCTAAATTTGGTGCATGAATAATCTCCCTTTAGAAAGTTCTCTGCAATGACATTTTGTATTGAACACAGATTTTCATTCATTGCAGGTTCCTGCAGAATGGCGACGTTAAACATTTGAGAAGAGAGAGCAGGTGAGATCTAGTGTGCATTCGTGTCATGATCTTGAAACATTCTTCTGCGCGTGGATAAAAATAAGCAGCTACTTTTGGTTTAAGCAGTGGGAGTATTTTGTGAACCCCGCAGTGAAGTTTTGCATGTTTTTATATGTTTTCATAATATAGAACATAAACTTTGTATTCGTTTTCAATTCATTTAAATCTGTTAATAAGTGAATGATCTTTCCGTCAGAGTTTGTATGATGATTTTCATGTGTTTGCAGTTGGCATGTTGTTGGATCTCTCTGTGCATGCTGTGTGCTGTGTAACATTACATGCGTCCTGCATGCATCTCTGCTCGTGCTCATTCCAGCTGTACCCTGTCATCCATGAGTTGACATCTCCGTCACACCTTCCATTAACACCATCATGGACAAAAACTGTGATAACAATAATAACGCTAATGTTCTCTTCTCCAAGAAGGGCCCGACCAAACGCGCCTGCTGCGGGTCCCGACCCGGTTCGGGTCCCGATCTGTTGCGGGATGTGGAGCGTCTCCGAGCCGCGTTAAGCGTAGAGCGCAGTCGTAACCAGCAGACCCACCGGCGCTTCTCTCTGGAGCTGCGCAAGCAGCGCGAGGAGGCTCGGCAGGAGCGAGAGCGAGCGCTGAGGGAGCTGACGTACCGTCTCGAGCAGCAGAAAGCGCTGGAGTTGTTGCGGCAGCAGGAAAGTTTGGGCCGCGAGCGAGCAGCGGAGGTCCGGCGTCTGTTGCGCTGGCGGGGTCAAGAGAAGCAAAAACAGACCCAAGAGCTTCAACGTCAACTGGTGAATGAGATTACTGGGATCTGTAGTTCAAAGGTGTCCGCCGGAGAGTTTGGATGTAAAGGTAATGGGGCGACGTACCGTAAACTCGAGGAATTGTTGAAGACGCTGTTTGCACAGGCAGATGGACGGCAGGTTGCTATGCTTCAACGGCTCCAGCAAGAAGTGGACTTAGAGAAGAGCTACTTTCTGTGCCACCTGCTCGAAGCCCATGTTCGCCCTGTCCCGGAGGATAATGACAATCAAACAGGGTGCGTTATAAACCGAACCAGGCCGAGGTCAAAGAGCTGCGTGCACCTGCTGAGCAGCGTCCAAAGCCACCCAGAATCTTCTGGCAAAGGAAAGCTAGGTCTGTTTCGTTCTCGCTCCCTGTCCCAGACGCCTCCGAGTGCTTCTCCTCAGCTTATGAAGAAGGACTCTGAAACGCCTCCTCTCAGCTCCTCTGCAACAGAAGAGGAATCATGGAAAGCAGATGTTTCAGGAGATAAACCTCAGCCATGTTCATCGGATGAAGAAAAGGACCTTCAGACTCCCAGCCTGTTGGAGAAGCAGAGGAGCTCGCCGTCCAGATGTTCAGAGGAAAATATGGATATGGTAAGAATCTTATTTTGTAGCATTTGACCAGACTTGGCTTAGGTGGAAAAATACACAAATGTATGAACATGTCAACTCAGTGCATTGCGAGGACAATTTTGCCTGGTTTAGATCCACCCAGAAAATGTATAAGTATTTCTACTAAGGCACGGTTTCCCAAACTGAGGTTTGCGAACCTCTGGTGGTTCACGAGGGAATTGCAGGGGGTTTGTGAGGGTCTACCAGTGCATGTACTCTTATTAAAAAAATGAAAATAAATAAAGGTTTTTGAAGTTAAACATGCTGATGAGCTTTAGAATTATTAAAATATTTACTTCCTCGGGGTGTTCTTCAATTAAATGATTTTAGGTCAAAGGGGTTCAGGTGACAAATAGTTTGAAAACCGTGTGCTAAGGAGATCAGATATGAGATAAGTAGAGAGAGGAAATGAGGCAGAAACGCAGGCCTCCTCTTTCTGGTCTCTTTGTGCTGACAGTGTGGTCCATGGGGCTTATGAATAATTCACATATGCCACAAAAAAGAACCCCCACAATTTATGTGTACTGCCACAGCGATAAAAGACAAATTAAACCATGAAATTCAAACCTGTTTTTATAAAACGGTGTGTGCTTCAGAAAGGCAAAGGCAGCGTAGTTCAACTTTTGAATGTTGGCCTGATAATGTATTTATGTAGCATAGAAATATTCTATATAAGTGAGCGTTTAGATGTTGTGATACTTGGGTAATATTTAGGGATAGTTCATGACATTCAAAAATGTATGTGACTCTCTTCTAGGGAACAAAAAAGATATTCTGAGGAATATCTTCTTTTGTCCTCTGCAGAAGAATAAAAGTCATACATGTTTGGAATGACAATAAAAAAATCATTTTTGCAGGCTTTTATTTGTTGTTTAAGCATGACCTATACACCTTTGCACACTTGGATGTTGGATTCTGAGCTGCTCTTGGACAGGAAGTGTAATGATGTCATTGGCCATGTTTTCCTCTGATCTTTTTGACCGGGAAAATGAATTTCAATGGCTCTAATACCTTAGGAGTGTGTGTCTCGGATATCTGCATGAACAATGAGGTCAGAATTGTTGAATAAGGTTCAATAATATATCCCAAACATTAAAAACTGCTTTTGCAGGAAGTAGAATTCAGGAGAATAAACCAAACGTGCTAGTTTATTAATTCATGGTTTGTGTGTGAGAGAGATTGAATGATGGACTGTTTAAATGAGTTGGAGGTTAATGTAGACGTTTAATGGAACACGCATCTATCAGAGCGACTGCAGAAGAAACAGCACAGTTGGATCACATTAGATGAGATTAGATCATCTCGCTCACTAATGTCCCTGATGTTATCATTAAAGTGTGCACTTCTAATGTTTCGTTTTGTGTTGTGAAGTATAGTACTGTGTGTGCGTGTTGTAAAGGAGGAGTTGGGGTTCTGTGTGTCGCATAACTAGGTCACCCCCCATCCTTTTTCTTTGGGGTGACATTATGCATTATTAATATAAGTTTCAGATCAGATCAAACATCAGTCGCCGTCACACGTTCTTTACACGACAAAGATCAAATGGATCATTCATGTGGTTTTGTGGTTTCTGGGGCTAGAGATGATAAATCGTCTGTCTGGTTGTGCAGAGCGGTTGTGTAAAAATTGTGCCTGTTCCATTTTGTTTAAAAGGATAGTTCACCCAAAAATAAAAATGGTAATAAAATAAAAAATAAAGTTTTGGCCGTTGTAGAATGAGCCGCATGCAGCGGTTGTGTAGTTTATCATTCTATTGTTGTTGTTTTTTTGCTGGTGTTTTTACAGTATCTGTAAAAATTGTCACTTTAGGTTGGATGAAACCTGTGGTTTGGAATATGTCTCTGGTTTTGGCTTCTTTCTGATTGAATCTTTCTAACAGACACATAAATGCAGTGCTGGCTTTTGTGGCTGTTGTGAAGTCATTGGACGTTTGTGTGGTGCTCAAAACATCAAACAAATCTGTCACATCTGGAATAAAAGACCAGTGGAAAGAAACAAGAAACTCTTTCTGCTCTTTTATCAAATGCATGTTAGTTCACATGATGTTTCATTTTACAGGCTTCTGGTTTGACCTGAATTTCGATTTCCACAATTCAGCGATTATCTGAAACTCATGTGAAATGCGTTAATCTTAAACATGTAAATTGTGTTTTATTAGCATGCTGTTAAGTGTGTGTGTGTGTGTGCGCATGTGCGTTATAAGTGTTGTGTGACAATTTGAAGTGCAAATAGAATAAGATGTGTATATTTGTGTTTGTAGGGGTTATTGTTTGTCTTTTGAGTTTGTGAGTTTTGAGTGCGAGTTCGTTTTGTGTCTGACTCGCATTGGTAAAGTGTAGAAAAAAATAAGATATCTCATCTGAAGTTGTGTGTGCTGTTGTGTATATGACAAAATTACCTTTAACCTGTACCTTTAGAACTGTTTCCTTTTATAAATTGTTTAGAAGTTACTATTGCAATGTTTTTCAGATGAAAGTTTTGCGCAGTGTCTAGTCAAGCAGATGTTAGTGTTAGACGCTGCTGCGTTGGCATAAAAAAAGTGAGCATGATCTCATTTATGTTGGGTGGGCGATGTAACCAAAATCTTCTATCACGATAGAAGCAATTTTATTTCTTGATAACGAAATATATCACAATATACATATATTTGTATATGAAAACGCATAAATAAAAATCAACATACTGTTTACTGTTTAGTCTGAGTTAATGTTTTAATTTTTTTACCTTACAAACATAAAGTGTTGCAGCACTCTTAAAAAGTTGAAAAAAGAGCTATGTTAACAAAATTGTATGTCACATGTAGTTTTAAAACACAATAAAGATGTATATCAAAATGTGCTTTTTGTCGTGTTGTCAGTAGTAACACAGACTTGCCGGGTTTCTTGTAATCCCAAGACTCCAGTGCTTCTCAGAGACCTTGCGCAGTAGGATCTCTCGTGTGGTCTCCCGTTTGTAAACATCTGCTGCACAGGGTCCAGTTGCTTATGAAGTGTATCGTTAGACTCATATGCAGCTGTGTTGAGTGGCTCTTCCAGAGATCTGTTGTCATTGCGAAGAAAGAGACATCGTGAAGCTCATTTTCAACTTCGCTACGGCAAGACATGTATAAACTTGGCAACTTCACTTGGCGAAAATATTTGAGGCTTGGCATTACATATCTCGCATCCAGTGTTTTCACCAGAGCTGTAAAACCCTCCTTTTTAACTGTCTGAATAGCTGCCATGTCTTTGCATGTGAGCGCTGTAATAGCACGCGTTATGTCTAACCATCTTCGAGATTTCTTGGCGTACGGAATTGCATTCCGCCGTTAATGAAGTTTGTACGGGATTTTTGGGCTTGCCAGCGCACTGTGATGTTGTAGATGAGTGGGCTGAGGTTTACTTTGGCCATATTCGTTTTAAACGCTTGGATTTGAGATGATAGAAAAGGTTTATGTGTTTCCACCGCTTGTTAAAACAGTGCGGTTGCATACTTTGCAAATCACGTTCGTCTCATTCGTATCACTTTTCCTAAACCCAAACCAATTCCACACAACAGACGATGCACCTTTTTTCTTTACAATCTCCTCGTTGTTGGTTTTGTCACATGTCAGCGAACTCACCACTGCCTGCACCGTCTTCTTCCATTGTCAAAGTGAATGTGTAGTGCGTGGTAGCGTAACGTGCAACGTCAAGTGATTTCAACCGCCATAGAGACGATAGACCAAAATCTCTACCGGTTGACAAATTTCTACCGATTAATCACACCTACCGGTATATCGCCCACCCCTAGAAAGAACAGAAAAGTCTTGCGTTTGTCTGTACTTCTGGTGACTGTACAGCAGCTGTCTGGTGCAACACTAATAATAATTTCCCTCAGTGTGTTTATATTGTATTATTGAATAAAGCATTAGAGCAGACATAAGTGCATTAAACCCCACTGAATACAAACTGGTCATAAGTAATGAAGCAGCCAGCAGTGTGGCAACCGTCCCGTGAAATTGTGTCTCTTTTATGAAGACCTGCCGTCTAATGAGATGTTAATGGACCTTGTGTTTTACCTAAGACAGCTGTCTCACACACACACACACACGGGGGGTGTTCATTGACTTCAAGTTATTCTCAACGGGAGGGTTACACTCTATCTGTGTGTGTTTGCTCAGTGGAGAGGCAATTAGAGACGCATTTTTCCATGAGAGAGTCTGCCAGTTCAGCCCCACAGAGATGGGCAGAATTACAGGATAATTTCATTTGAAAACCACCGAGAGTTTGTCAGTTTCAATGGGTATGTGGGTGATATTTAGTCAACATGTATTCCCAACCCATTTAACTTCCATATTGTGATATTTTCGAGAGCGAAACAGCGAGGAAACAGATGGGTGATGTTCGATCTTAATTTGAAGTGGCTTTTGGGAGACGGAATAAAGGCAAATGCCCTCCTGAAACTCAAGCGCACACTTTTGTTCAGGATGTGACGACTGAAGGTCAAGTTCATCCTCCAAAGCATCCTCACGTGTTTCTATGGTAACACATCTTTTTTCATCGCCGTGTTCTGTAAAACAATGTGCATTAATGGATCGTGCAGGAACGTGTGTTAAGAATCCATTTCCAGGGTCCATTTTAGTTTCATTTTGGTTGAATCAAAACGTGTGAATTGAATTCGGTATGTGAAAAGCCCTGTGTGGTAGGTTGTGCTGTTTATGTGTCTTCAATTCCACATTCCAGACAGCGTACGTCATCTCCTGCTTTGTCTTTTCATGCTTATATCAGAGAAAGCGCGCGTGGCTTTCATACGGTCGCTTTCCGTTGCGTGGCGCTGCCTCGCTTGATGATCAATAGAGAGACATCATTCCAGCGTCATCTCTATGGCAACCATCCCATTCTGCAACCGGGATTGGCTCTTTCCCAGAGCCTGCGTGAATGTGATAGGAGGACCCAGCCCCCTCCTCTCAACACAAGCAACCTCTCTCGCTCTCCTTCTCCTCATCTTTATGTTGTTATCACACCAAACACACGTTAGAGAGCCAGCGTGACCGCCGATGCAGCAGCAGGATCATTTGCTGTCGTATTCCTTCACGACCAAGCGGAGGAGGCGATAAGGATGAAAGACTGGCGCAATGAGCCGAGCGCAAATCCAGTCTATAGAGAGAAATTTAAGAGACCTGTTGGAGAATAAGACGTCAATGTCTTGGCTTTAAACTCTGTCTGTTCATGGCTGTGTCACATGGATGTGCGGCTGCTGTCTCTTCTGTAACGCCAGCAGCGGAAGGTTGAGGAGACGTTACTGCAGCACACTGGGTGGGATAGACGTCTCGATGTGACTGAATATCATCAGAGCATCATCTGTCAACCTCTCGGTGTCTCGGACTGTACCCTGCCAGATTTTCGTTTTGTTTTTGAGATGATATTTTATAAGACACAGACAGCAATGTTTCTGTCTTTTATGAAACGCTTCGTTTGGTGGACGTTTTTTTATTGGGTCTTGAGGTAATGTGGACGGCTTATTTCTGGACTGTGTCTTTAAGAATTGGCAACAGCTGTGCTGCTGTTTCGTATTGCGTCTTTGCTTTTTTACTTGCACAGATGAATCGCTGTTTTGTGGGTTTCTGATCTATTCGTCTGGCGAGGAAGATTTTTGCACTGCTAAGTGAACTTATTTTTACCTTCATGTCGGTCCTGCTTCCTTAGTCGGAATATAAACTTGAACTTGTGTTATGCATGACCTGTACACTAGGCCAGATCACCCCGAGCCGCCACAGAATGGTTCCCCTACATCGGACAGAGAGATGAGTAATGGTGATCCCGGATCTCCAGCTGGGCCTGGGCATCCGGACAGAGAAAATCCATCGGAGAGACCAGAAACTCGAAGTGTGACAAACCTAGGATCTTCTACGACAAATGGAAATAGCATGACGGTGCCGGGCACCTTACTGGGAAAACGTCACCATTCTCTGTACGAGGGTCTTAACGGATGCGAAGCAAGAGGCTTTGGAAAGGTACAATATTTCTGTTGTGTTAACCCTCATTCATTCCAAACGTGTATGACTTTCTGTCTTCTGTGGAACAACACTTACCCCCATTGACTTTCATTGTGTTGACACAAAACCACTGAGACTTTTCTCAAAATATCTCCTTGTGGGTCACAGAGATGTACGACATGAGAGGCTTTCAAGTTTTGTTTAGATTATAATATGACAGCGGCTAAATTCAGACGCAGTGAATGACCTCAACCCACATTCCCTGCTGTAGATTAAATGTAGGACAGTTCGGGATTCATTCGTTGCGGCCTCGCTGAGAATCAATAACTGCTCCGGATTCACTTGTTTCTGTTACAGACCTGATCACTATGAAGGTGTGAGTGGTGTGTGGATAATGCATCCCTGTTGTTATGACATCATTTCCTGTTTCGTCAGATTTACTGTATGGCTCGGGTGATTGGCTCATGTAAAACCTGGTTGTGGTGCTGATCATCTATTGGCAAAGATGTCAGGATTTAGTTTGTGCACCGTTGCACGCACACATTTTTCTCCAGGTATTCTAGAGAACAATCCTGAGTTTGTCTGTAGATTTTCAGTACCTAAGATGTGGTAAATCTTGTGTGCCTAATATGCAACGCTGATTAAAATTATAGGTAAGATTGCATCAGAGATCAGTATTTGGAATTGACAGTCTATTCACTGAAAATCTTGACTTCAGTTTGGACTAGGACTGTCACAATATCAGATTTTTTTTCAGTTCATGGTTATCGTTCCTGAAAGAATTCCCATGAACGATATTATCATATGTAGTTTTGTTTAGAAGTAAACGAATAATGCTGGCAGTTAAATTCAGCTTTGTTTGTTTTGTGTTTCTCATTTTTGGCCAACAAATCGCACTTCAAATTTATGTGTAAGGAGTACAAAGAGAGCTTAGTTCCTAAAGGGATACTTCACCCAAAAATGAAGATAATGTCATCATTTACTCACCTTTAATTGTTCCAAATCTATATAAATGTATTTGTTCTGATGAACACAGAGAAAGATATTTGGAAGAATGCTTATAACCAGACAGATTTTTCCCCCCCATTGACTCCCATATATAGTAGGAAAAATATAATGGTTGTCAAAAGTGCCCCAGAACAGTTTGCTATCCTACAAATTTTCAAAATATCGTCTTTTGTGTTCAACAGAACAAAAATTATAAAGTATTTTTCCTACTATGGGAGTCAAAGCATTCTTCCAAATATCTTTCTCCGCGTTCATCATGAACAAAGAAATGTATACAGATTTGAAACAACTCGAATGTGAGCAAATGATGACAGAGTTTTCATTTCTGCGTGAAGTATCACTTTAAGGAAAAATTTTAATCTGGTGTGGAATTATTTACGATATTTTCATATATATATATATATATATATAATTAACACGATATAGATATCGTTGTTTTAATACTGAAGTGGTTAATACCAGTTCCGGTATATTGTGACACCCCTGGTTTGTGAGAACAAGAAGCGTTTGGCATCAGTGATGCTAGTGTGTGTAAATTTTTGAAAATTCTCATTTTGATTTGTAACGAAATGTGGTTGAGTATATTAAGATTTTGAGTTTAATTTTAATATTCATAATTTTAAGGACGTCAGAGTACAAAGTCTGGCTACAGGACCAAAAACCAGGATTGAGGGATGAAGGGGGATATTCGGACATGGAAGAATTGCGATGGTAAGAGAGGGCGGTTGGCGGGCTCTTTGAGAAATGCTCCCATGGGATGCTGGAAATATGGATGGATGAATAGAAAGATGGATTTTGGCTCATGCATGATGGAATTCGTGGCAGGCGTCCTTATATCGGCTGACCCCTTGCTCGTGACTTCCCTTTCAAATCAAAAACGCAGCCCTGCCGAGGGCGGCCAGAGTTCAGACGCTGTCTAATATTTAAATGCCTTTTTAGAGGACGTCCAAATCATCCGAAGGACAAGCCAGCACTAATGTTCTGGTGTTATCCAGTGGTTGTGATGGTCCTTTTTGAACATCATTGTCGTCTGTCTTTCAGAACACAGCTGAGCACCGTGTTTTTCCGTCGTCTCTCTCCGCTTGGCCCCTCCAGGTGCCCCACCACACCAGCGAGCAAGGCGGTGACCTTCCTCATCTAGTCAAAAACAAATGCTCTCCATCCGTAGTCTGAAGCCTTATGATGGATTAGGAACCGATTTAAGTACTCGGTTTTCCCTCTTTCTTTCTTTCTCTCTCTCGATCGCTCTTTAGCAGTGTTTCAGGGTCCGGACGGGGTCTTAAAATGATGAATTAGGGATTGTTCCCTCGAGCTGTAAGCGCTGCAGGGGCAGGAGACACAGCGTGGGGTGTGTGTGACTTCTTACAAGCATTAGCAAGTGTAATAATGAGCTTTTGCATTATGGAGCTGTGTCATTTGTCTGTAGGTCACATGACTAAAGATGCTTTTTCCACTAGATTATCATAGTGAGGAAACAGCAGAGATATGTGGGCACGTCTTGCTTCTTTTTCTAAACCTCTAGTGAACATCTTGATTTGTGTGTGGTTGATGCTTACGTCTTTAATTTATAGTGAAACGGGGTTCTGTTCGGTTTTAAAAAGCTTTGACGTGTATTTGATCAGTTTGAGGTAATGTTATAGGCCTGTAAGTTTTGATGTAACACCTCAGGCCATGCGTAAACAGTCCGCTCTGTTTCAATCTCTTCTTCACCTCATTTTACCTTCAAACTATAATTTTTGTCCCTCATAAACATGCAGTCTTTAAAGGAGTGTCTACGTGTCTTCCCTTGTCAGATGGCCAGAAACCTGCTGTCTGTACAGCATGGTCAAGGTGAATCTTTAGCACTTTAAATCTTGAAGTGTGATATGCTAGAACAACGTGTGATCTGTCAGTGTCTCATGTAACCAGCATTTTTTTTATTGAAATCTAGTTTTGCATTTGGGAATCTTTATATTTACTGCAGAAGAATGTGTATGTGCTTGGGTGCATACGAAGGGACGTTTTCAGGACATGACTGTCACCCATAGTCTCGATCCAGAACATCCATTGTCAGTTATGTGAGTGTTTCTACAGTATGTGCTTAATTTTAAGAAACTTTAAAGGTGATTTAGTGTGAAAGTCACCCTTGTTGTATGCTTCAAACTCATTTCAACATGCATTTCTTAAGAACTTAGTTTTTTAGCTGTTACAAAAGATCAATAAGGTCAGAATAGAAGGAAGTCTTTGACATCACAAGCGATCGTGTTATCTGATTACTGAAGTCCTGAACTGAAATACACCTCTGGGAACTGTGTGTTTGTGTCTGTGTGGGCGTGTGTGTGTCTGTGTGTGTGTATTGATCTGGATTTTCTTTTCACACTGTGATTCTCATGAAGCTCTTGGAGTAGATTGATTTCAGCTTTCCTAAAAACGCAGTAGTTGTTTTTTAAATTCTCTTTCAGTTTTTTAGACAAATGATTTTAGAGCAATTTAAAGCAAGCATCCCCTTCTTTCCTTCACCATTATCTTTATTTTCACTCGCGAGCTGTCATGTTCTTCAGATTTGATGGATAACTTATGAATTGTATTTATTAAGGACATATTAAGATAAAAATCGAGGTTACCACATACATTTTCTTTAAACTTTTCCTTAATACATGTACAAATATTACTGTTCTTTAAAAGTGAATATGAACTGGTTTTCTTTGCAGTATTTGAGGTCTGAAAAAAAATACAGTGCATCTTTTCTGTTATCTCATTTTCAGCGGATAAATGCAAATAAAAACTATATTTTAAATAGAAATTTGGTAAAATTTTAAATATTGTTAGTAGTTCGCAGAATGAAACAAAAATGATAACCAGTATAAATAGTAAAATTGTTTAATCAGAAGACTCTGAAATGCTCTCTTAATTCTTTCCACGGCTATATATAGACAGACTGAATGTGGTCACCTTAATTCAGGATGGATAGTACACAGATTCCCAGGAAGTATTTGATATTAGTTGATATTATAAAGATGTTCTCCTGTTTGTTATTTTGATGATTTTGCATGTATCTGATGCGACTGGTTTACTGCAGCGCTCTGAGAAACTGCAGTGACCCACATTTCTCTGCATGACACTCGCAAGACAAGTGGAGCGATGCTTCAAAGCTCTGCTTTCATCCAGGTGTGTGTGTGACTCTGTGTGGTATTTTTATCCTCTGTTGTTCCACTGCCCTGTCAGTCGTACTTCATGCTGTTATAGATACGCAGCCTGGCTGTAAGTCATCAAAGCTCAGCAGGTCTCACCGCTTCTCTCACTTCACACACATGCTCAGTCATCAGACAACCCCAAAAACATTGCCCCCCTCCATCCCACCTCTATATTCCCCACAAAAAGGGCTTTTACATTTTGGGAAGTGAACTGTCAGAGCAGATCTGAGCGTGACCCAGAAGCCCACCTCTGACTGTCTGATGTGCTTTGGGAGAATCACTTGATATCTGACTTCAGACCAGTCGACTGCATCCTCTTCCCGTTTGGGAACGCATTGGATGACTTTTGAAGAATAATTTCCATAACTTTGATTAGGACTCCAAATGTTTCCCCGAATGCTTTTAAAGCCCATAGAGCACAACAAAGAGAATTCTGATGAGTCAGACTGAATCTCATGTGAAATGTCTGGCTTATAGTTTACCTCGTATTTGAAAGAAAGAAAGGCAATAGGAAGTTGTGTTTTGGGGGAGAAATGAAGCCAGATTTAAGGATAATTAAGAATTATAAGTATCCTTCCAAATTCTCCAAACTGTATTCTATTTTAAGTTTTAATTAATAACTTTATTTTTGACTGTAAGAATCATAATTCTTTATTTTTATTTAATACTGTAATTCATTGTAGTAATAAGGATTTTTAAGTTATAGTAATGAGAATCTGTAAGGGTGTTAAATTGAACTGATTTGTTTTGTCAGTTTGTACAAAAGCTTTTGCTAAATAACTAAATGTAAATGTTAGTTTTTTCATAAAATAATGTCAAAATGTAATAAATAAATAAGACATTTTAAAGTATCCTAAAAAAAACTTAATTTAGGCTTTTTCTGAATATTTCAATATTGAAAGGGTTTATTTGCAAAAAAAACAGATAACTTTTTTTTGTGTGTGTTAGCATGTTTTTATTATGTTTTATTGTATTTGTTAGTTGTGTTTTTGATTTTGAAAAAAAATTCGTTCGAATACTTCAGATCATTATATCTCTATAAAGTTATTGTGTTGTACAATTTTCTGCAGTTTTTTTTAAACTTTTTTAATGACTCTGAGAAGAACACACAGTTATCTCAATGTGATCAAAACATCATCTAACAGACTAAGGAAATCATGCGAGAGAGATTGAAAGTAATCTATCCAGCGTCAGGGAGGGGTGTAGTAGTCGGTGATACCCTAACCGTGGGGGCAGCCCTGATACACACACAAACTCATTATACGCTATTTAAGCTCTTCTCATTTATGAAAAATTCACACTGCTTAATTCTTTTCAAGAGAGATCAAAGAGCTTGTAGCATTATTTATTTATTTATTTACACGGCACCTCAGAATGCAGCGTATGCATATTATCAATGCCTCGCTGTGCTGTATATATCCCTCGAGGATCTCTGTCTCTCACTCTTTTTGTCTCTCTCACTCTTTTCTGTCATTTGCTTACCGTGCAAGCGAATCCAGGCGACTGAAATGTTAAAAATAATGTTTTTTTGTAGAGCAACACACTGGAGCGTGTGAAACACTTTGAACTTCACAGGGAGAAGAAATTGTGTTCAACGTGTGTTTCTGGAAACATCCACACTGCAGATAAATGCGTTTGTCAGTCCTTCTGAATGATAAATGTGCATGCTGTTATTTATGTGAACTGCTAACATCTGTGGTTCTTCTTACAGCTGTGAGATGCCAAAACATCGCTATCGTTATTATTGTTTAGCATCTTGAGTGTGTCCTGTATTCTGTACACAGAACAGTAGATTCGCTCCCACATTCCAACATAAAAAAAAACTCAGAATCAATATGAAATGGCTTTTACAATCCATTTGACCGCATCATGTGATGTATTTCCAATTCAAACAGGACATGCAATAGGAATAGTTTAATTTTAACAAAATGGAGCACATTTTAGGTGTCTGCTAAAATATAGGAGGACATTTTGGGTAGATATACCGTGTCTTGTAGTGTGGATAAAACTAATGATTAATATTTATATTTATAATATACATCAAATAACAATAAATATTAATCTCTCTTATGCTAACATGTCTCTTATGCTGACGTGTTTGCTGTCACACCATAGGACACATTTATTTGTTAACTACCTTAATATGAAAAGTTAGAAGGATCAGGTTTGATTTAATTTGATTTTTAATGTGGAGACAGAGAACGTGAACTCTCTTTGAAGTCTTGTGGGGGACATGCGGCACAGCTTCTGAATGCAGATCGTTGTCTTTGTGAAGTTTATTTTCACATGAGGCCGTCAGTCACTGTTGATGTATTTAATGGGTGTGTCCATCTGTATTTGTGTTTGAATGGTTCACGAGGGATTACCTGAGACCTGATGAACGTCACCACAAAGACTGATGATGTCAAGAAGAGAAACCATATCTCACAATTCATAACACCTTTAGCTGATGTTCAGATCATATTGTAGGGAAAATCTAGTTGGTGATTGTCCTTCAAAGAAGATGAACTCTTTGAGCAGTTGTGCTTTTGTACAGCAGTCAACAAGGAGACGGTGTTTTAAGTTGCATTCACACAATAATGGTTTATGGGGTGTCTGTGTCTAGTTTATTTAGAATATTGTAAAGAAGAATGTATGATCAATTGAATCAGAATAACTTATTTCATTTAAAAACCTTTGTGATCTACTTCTGCAGAACATAAAAAGATATTTTGAGAAATGTGGTTTTCTGCCCATAAAATGGAAGTCAATGGGGGTCAATTTTGTTTTGGTCACCAACGTTCTTAAAAAGGTCTTCTTTTGTGTTTTGGAGAAGAAAGAAAAAAATCATACAGATTTGCAATGACATGAGGATGAGTTAATGATGAAAGAATTTATTCTTGGGTACTGTTTATATGTTTAACGTGTCCGTGTGGAATTCACTGTTAACAAGATTTTAGCTTTTTTCTCATATTAAGGTGTGACTAATATGTTAGGAGTGCGTAGGGGCTTGTTTTGTGATGAGAGGTCGATGAGAAGGTGGGTCATGATGGATCACCTGACCTCTTGGTTTTGTCACTCTCATTTGCTTTATTCTTGATCTTTGACCTCACATGAGCCACCAATATCCTTACTAGACCTGAAGGCACACGAGAGGCGGAGAGAATTGAATTTGGAAAGCCAGTTTGGTGACAATAGCACCATCCGTTGAAGAATATGTTGTGTCTGTGACCATCCTGCCGTGACACTGTCTGATTGGTTATGCGTCTCGTGTAGTACATGAGTGGAATTTTATAAAATCACATTGTGAGACAAAAGACACACTCGGGTCGTAATGTAGCATCAACATGTGGATACTTCTGCCCAACCGTGACTCATAAAAGGTCATTATAGGGTGTAAGTTAATGAAATTCTTAAATTGATCTGGTCTATTATGGCTGTAATGGGAATATGTGTTAGTAGTAATCAGATGAGAAAAAACGCCGCTGCTATCATCTCACCGTAGACTCATGGGTAATATGTTGTTGGCTTGTGTCTGCTGGTTGGCACTGTGCCTGTGCAGGCGGTGATTATTAAGCAGAGGTTTGCGTTCGTGCTGTCAGTTGGGGAAGATTAAATGCTCAAATATTCTACTCGTTCATTAATTTATTGAGACGAACCCCCCATTTGTGTTGGTCGAAACATCTGGTAATACGGATTGATTATTTTTATTTCATATGTCTAGATTTACCTTTCCTGTACTGTATTCTTTTCTGATATAAATACAGAAGTGTAGGAACCTCCTTAAAGGGATAGTTTAACCTAAATTCTCTCACCATATACTCGCCCATATGTAAATTTTCAATTAAATTAACCATCATTATTTTGGGGTTAACATTAAAGTAATCCACATAAGCTTACTTCGCAATATGGCAACATACACATCAACCTGATAATTTAAAAATGCATTTATTGTTTTGTTTACACTTTTATTAATAATAAATTAGCTTTTAGTTTTTATATTTTTAAGTTTTCATGGTAATTTTGTTATTTGCTTTTGTCATTATATTTATTTATTATATCTAATTATTTATTCTTAATTATTTATTTAATTATTTATTCTATTTTTAATTATTTATTTTTTCCGTTGTACTTTTAATTTAGTTGATTTAGTTGATTTACTTTTATTTATTTTAAGTTAAAGGCTTTATATGGCGCGAATACGTGTTTTTCTGTGTCTTTGGTGTGTTATAAGTTGCCCATGCATGTATTAGACACGTAAAATGGCAAAAATGTAAATGTCGGAACAATAGATGCATTCTATCTAAAAGCAAATGCTCACCCAGACCTGCCTGAAACGACTCGTGTAACCACACCCCCACAAATCTATGTCAGTTCGTGGTATGATTTGACCGAGACCGTGCAAATGTATACGCAAGTAAGGTGGGCGTACCTGTCAGTATAATTGGTTTGGAACCTGATGTTCCAAATATGGTAAGAGGCGTTACATTTCCGTCACACGCAGTATTCGAACAATCACTATGCACTACGCGTTTCAAAGAGGCGGGGCAAAGAGGAGATACAAACATGCATGGTATGTGGAAAATAAAGCGTTTTTGAACCTTAAATCGTGTATACACATTGCATTACATCTAAAACGAACGAAAATATTCGTTTTAGCCGTGTCATATGACTCCTCTAAAAATTGTATTCTCTCAGCTTATTTCAGTTTATTGCTGATCCTACATTTCTAATATTTAGGCCTATATTTTATGTGATTTCGTTTAGCAGAAATGTTTTAATAGATCTAGTAAACTGTAATAACCCTAAGTATGAATTCCTGAACAGTGTAAATTCTGTTACTCTGTAGTGCATTGGGTTGTAAAACTGGCACAACTTCAGATTCGGTTTCTTAAACAATCGTGAAGCATCTTTGCTGGGATTTTGCCAGCGTTTCATGTCCAAATGTTGTTAAATTCATTCCAGTGGCTGTGTGTAGCTTTGTCTTTATCAGTCTCTCTCTGTTTCGGCCCATTAGAGGCTCATTTAACCCCGCATTAATTCAGACGGTTCTGCTGGGACTCCCATAATGCATCAGTATTCTGTAAAGATTGTTCACATCTGTGCTGACCGCCTGTACTGAGGACTTAGGATCCTGCTTTGACATTTGGTGATATTTCTCTGCTACACACACGTACACACACATAAACATGTGCACGCACATACACACAGGGCAATAATCGTATTCTCAAAGGAATTCCACAATGAGACCAGACACAGATGGTCAATGAGTTCTGCCTCTTTGTTATTTGCACAGGAGTTAAGACTTGATTTGTCTAATAAAGATGTTTGTTGTTTCATACTTTTTGTAATGAAGTAATGAAATTGAACAATCTTCTTCAGACAGAGCTGAATTCTGTTCCTACCCCCAGCAAAAGCATTTATAAACCATGGTAAAACCAACTCACTGTTTATGAGACGATTGAGTTGCAGTCATTTGGTCCTCAAACGCTTTCAGAGGGGTTGAAGCAAAAATACATCTCATTATTATAAATGTAAATACATCCGCCGTGGGTCTGACAGCGTGTGAAGGATGGATGATGATGATGTTGTTGGCAGTCTCTTTGTTGACCGTGATGATGGAGTCTGGTATGTGTGATTGACAGCTCCGTGGGTCGTCACAACTGCTGAGAACAGATACATCTTGGGAAATGACACGCTACTGTGTAAATGGAGCTATTTGTGTGGTCTACTTTATTTTGGTTCAGCAGGGGTCGTCTTTATTAGATGGATGGACCGAACTTGTCCTTGTGAATTCCTTACAGAATATTGATCGCATGTTCTAGCAAAATACTTTGGTTACCGAGGTTATTGTTGCAACAGTAAAATGAAATAAATGAAATCATCTAAATTTCTTCCAAAAGTTTAAAGAACCTTTAAAATATATGTCTTTGTTTTTTTTTGATGATAGTTCGATAAAAACAGCAAGGCGTAAAGTATATTTGGTAAGCAGTCTTTAGCATGATGTGGAGTAAACCACCTCTTACCGTGGTAAAATCATTTAAAAAGCCAAATCCCGTTTCTTCCTGGCTGTGTTTTTATGACGTCTGGGATTCAAAAGGCATCGGGGTTTATTTGATACGTAAATGTGTTATTAATAAGTGAAGTGAGAAGTTCATTAGAAGAGGAGATGAAGACGTGCATCAGTGCTGCGAGACTCCGATGGAGACTCTGGTTGATCTGTTAAGAGCCGCAGCTGTGAATAATGACTCGCATCAGTTACTGTATCATTACTTCATTATTTAGGTTAGGAAATGTAAGAAATCCCTCAAAAGAGCTCTCAAAAAGAGATGAAGGACAAACGGGGTGTGGGGTTGCGGTAAAAAATCTGAGCTGTTTGAAACGCTGTTGGTTTGATGACCTGTGTCTTTAAACTATGTGCATATATTTAAAGTTTCAAGTGTGCCTTCATGTCCACTTTTCATGTGTCACCTGCCACGCTACTGTTACCACTCTTACAAATACAGTCACATATATACAGTATGAGTGCGTGTGCACGAGTCAGTGAAATTCATCTGTATGTCCAGCTGTGACGGTGACATTAACCTCTCAGTGTGGGTGATGTCAGGTGTTCTCTGAAACCCATGACAAGATTAGGGGCTTATGTGCGTGTAAATCAGCCGGGGGTCTGGGGTCAGTATATGTGTGTGAGATGGTTTAGACAGACCATGAAAGATAGAAATTGACTTGGTTTGTAACAGCCGTCAGACTTCTCAAGTCTTGACAACAGCTTCATTTCTGCTTATTCTGAATTGGTGATTATTTATTGGTGAGTTAGTCGTTGGCATATCTCTGAGCACACAGTGAAAAATGCGTATATGCTCTTTCAAGAGAACGCAAAGACCACTGAGCGGTTCGTGTGAATGTGTGTGTGTCATTGAAAATGAGTCATTATTACATTGTGTCTGTGGTATTTGTTTTGTATTTGCTTGCGATTATGATTCAGGGACTGGGGAAATAACTAAATTATCATCTGCTCTGCCCGGCGGTTTGATTTATACGGTTCGATGGGGTCATACGTCATTATCATATGGATTTGAATTTGGTTTAAAGAGCTTCTAGAGGAATGAGCCCGTTTTATTTAAATCTAGGATAACTTGGTGATCGGCCCACTGAACCTTTCATTTAACAAACTCTGTTTCAGTAATGAATCGTGGTAAAGTACAATATTAAAAGAATGGTTAACCCAATATAATAATTATTTACTTGCCATTATTTATTGTGAGCCTGCTTTTATCAGTCATAGCTTTCTGTGGTTTTAAGGGGTCAGAAGTGAATTGTTTGACATTCATTGCGCTTTGTTTTCGTCAGGCTGTTACTGTTAATGCATTCTGATGCAGCGAGTCGATAACAAAGTCTAAACACATTATCACCAGTGACCTTCAGTTCCAGACAGATGTCTATCATGTTTTGTTGTAGTCGCTCTTTGTGTCTGCGGCTCGCTTCAGTCTATAAATGTGAACGTGTGGTTTTATAATCTTTCTTTTGTGTGTTTGTTCATTTCTGCCTGTGTAATTTTCTTGTAACATTGTGAGTGACCAACAACACTGCGCTTCTTTCCATCCATATAGCAGTGAATAACACCCGTCTGACTGTGTGTTTGTGTGTCAGAGGAGATGGTGTAATCTTGAGCTGTCTTTAGTTCATCCTCTTCAGTGTGAAACATCATAAGTGCCTGAGGGAAGACAGCAGATAATGGGTGTGTGTGCGAGTGTGCTTGTGTGTGTGTGCGTGCGTGTATGTGTTTGTGCGTGCGTGATGGGATGGGATGACATGGGATGGAGAAATATTGGATGTCTTTGTTAGTGATGCTGAGGTCTGCATGTCTTACACACACACACACAGTCAGGTGACGGACGCCTCTGAATGCGTGAAAGTCCTCAGGAGGGAAGCCAGCAGCAGGGTCTCTCTTTATGACTTATAGATGAGTTTTGGGTGGCTGAGGTTTATTATACCCCCAGTGTGGCTGTAACCCCTCTGCATCAATACTGCATGGCTTTCATTTCGTTTTATAGCTGGTGAGCTGCCTACCTAGACAGCATTTTATAGCATCATGCATCAATTGCACGTGTGCATTAATTATAATGTTAAATTAAGCTGTTTCATACATCAGCTCTTGTGCTTGAGTGGTTCTTTGGTAAAAAGATCAAATGTACACAGCACAGTTTGGAAATTGCTCTCAACCAGATTTTGTAATGAAATGGTTTAGTGCCTCAGAGATCTGACTGTTTGCGGAGGAGGACGCGCTCATTTTATTATTTATTTATTTTATTGTGTGTGGTGTTGGTGTGCTTTGTACGGTGTGTGTGTGACGGTGCATGCGTGATATTTGAGGATTTTTCACTAGCTCCTGGTTTAGCGGTTATTTAAAGTGCTGAAATGAACCATTTGTTCTAAATCTATCGTTAAACAAAAAATATGCTTGTGTATATTTGACATAACATAGTAAAGAGAGTTGCAATTTCTGTATAAATTGTGTAAATTTCTTTCTTCTGATGAACACTATTACTAGAGAATAATATTTGGAAGAATGCTTATAACAGTTCTTGCATGGCCACCATTGATCACCATAGTAGGAAAAATAGCTTTCTAAATTTCTTCGTTCTGTCGAATACAACATTTTGAAGAATGTTTGAAAGCAAACAGTTCTGGGGCACTTTTGACTACCATTGTCATTTTTCCTACTAGTAGTCCGTGGTGACCAAGAACTGTTTGGTTACAAGCATTCTTCCAAATATCTTTCTCTGTGTTCATCAGAACAAAAAAATTTACACAGATTTGGGACAACTCCAGAGTGAGTAAACAGCCTGAAAGAATTTAAATTTTGGGGTAAACTGTCCCTTTAACTGGCTAAAAAGAAACAGATGAAGATAAATCTCTTTTATGCTACTTTATATTATAAATATAAATATTCATAAAATAAAATAAAAATATTATGACAAATTGGCCATGGCACACCAAAGGACACATGCGTAATATATTTCGAAACTACCCATATTCTGTAATTTTTTTTATATAGTATGTAAAACAGTATGCATAATGCAATATTGGATACTTCACTGTAGGGCTGCACGATAATTTATCGCAATACCACTAAGTCCTATTGAAATCAGGCTGGCTGCGATATGCAATGTGTCGATATTTTTTTTAATGCGTAGCTTGTCCGTGAAGCATGGCTCTGGGATCAGTAGGAAATGCTGCTCGATCTAAAAGCAGTGCGAGTTTGAGTCGCTAATAATGTGCATTTGAAAATGCAACGCCCGTCAAACATGATCATTATAAATATACTTTATTATCATAAAAATATCTGATGAGGCTTGAGTAACAGTTTTTTAAAGATGTCCATAGGCATTTCCCTAATCGCGCACTTACGCACTATTCTACGCACTATTCTACGCCATTTTGTAGTATAAATAGTGTGAGTAGTGCGTTCACATTGAAAATCCTTAAAAAAAAGAAGTGCACTTTAAGTACCCGGATGATGCACTTTTTCGACTGAAAGTATGAAGTGTGGAATTCCGGACACTTCACGCACTCAACGGTCGCAGTTTCGCTTACGTAGCGGACGGGAGGCGGGGCTATCAGACGCTGCTCAAGCAAAACTCTCCTGCAGAGTTATAACGCTTCTGTCTGATGATGACTAAAGTAATGCTGGGCAAAACAGATGAAAACCACATTTAATGAACAATGCACAAGTATATTTTATTCGCAAACATTGTAGCGTGTGTTTGACATCATTGGCACTCGTCTGGGAAACCGATATTCTTCCGGTTAGTGTAAAACCGTTTAGTATTCCATTTGGGACGATACTACTCTTCTGAAATTCATATATTAGATGGTTGAGTGCATAGTGCATAGTTTAGGTGTATAGTGTATAGTATGTCATTTGGGACACAGCTCTAGATTCTAGAACGTGTTATGGTCTTCATCTGCTGTGCGTATTTGGAGCGCCCTCTAGCTTACTTTGCAGCAGCATTTTTCCGTACTTCACTCAAAAGCTGTGCATAAATCACGTGATATTTATCGTCGGTTTATCGTTATAGTCTGTGTTCCCCTGTTATTT
Organism: Triplophysa siluroides; assembly: GCA_006030095.1. Classification (NCBI taxonomy): domain Eukaryota; kingdom Metazoa; phylum Chordata; class Actinopteri; order Cypriniformes; family Nemacheilidae; genus Triplophysa; species Triplophysa siluroides. The sequence continues at coordinate 4,118,625 of VCII01000101.1, read as the reverse complement.
TGGACTTTTATTTTATTTCCTGTTGCGTGCCATGTTTGTAGTCCTTTGTAGTTTTTCTTTTTAATTAGTTCCCCCTTAAGTGCGTCTTGTTTCCTTTGTTACCCAATGTATTTAAACCCTAGTGTTTCCTTTGACCGGTGTCGGTCTTTGCTTAATGCTTCATTTCAGTGTATGGATTACCTTGGTTTGTTTTTTGTCCTGTATTATTTCATTAAACATTTTACGGTTTGCATAATACAGTTTTGTGCAATAATATCTTTTCTCATGGCAGTCTGATGAAATAATGAGTCAGGTAACATCACAATGCATTGTGGGATGAGATATATATTAACAGTGTGTTCTGTACAAAATAGTACATTAGACGTACAGGCATACAATGCACTTTTTTTCACTTGTTAAAATCTAATCTAAAGCACTGATTGTATTGTCTTACAGTTGATCAAATCTCATTCGGGAGATTGGACATCAGGACATATGTAAGCAATTGTACTTCTGAAGTACACCTTATTCTATATGAGAAAAAAATCCCTTCTCTTCTGTTCTGTAATGTAGTTTAGTTTAACAGTTACATCACGGTCGGAACAAAAGACCATTACTCAGACATCCGTTTCTTTTATATTTGAAGGGCATGTTTTCAACATTAAATAATAACAGGACGTCTTTAAAGTCAGGATAGGCTTTACTGGGTTTCCTCAAATTCAATAATCTTTTAAATGAATTAAATTCTTCAGTGTCCAGACATTTCTTTTGTTCAGACGATTGTGATGTGCCCGAGGCGTCTCTTCAGATCTCCCCATCTCATTCACATAGAGAAGAAGAGTTCAACCCCAGATCCAATTTAGATGGAGAAATGAAATTTCTCTCCTTCCAGCCAACTGAAGGCATTCTGACGGTCAGGATGTGGAATTACCGGCCTTGATAGTAATTCCCTCGAGGGGAGGGGGGATTCTGGAGTTTCTAGGAGATATCCCTGATGATGATGATGATGGATCAAAACACGGCGCGACTCATTGATATGCAGATGTGAGAATTGTTCACATGGGGGGTTTTGATCCGTAGACGCTCACTCAGACTGTAATATTTAATCCTAATTTATATTCTGCCGCTTTAGACGGATGTTGGTGGACATTAAATGGCAGTGAAATATAAGGATGTGTTTTGCTTGAGTAAAGACATTTTGAGTCAGTAATGAATATAAAGAGTTCTGTTGTCTGGTCTTTAGACTTTGTCATAGGACATGTGTGGTCTTATCGTTACGTACACGACTGTCTTTCAAATTACAACCACATATCATTATGAGGTGTCCATGAACACATTAATGTACATAAGCATATACAGCTGCGGAAAAATTAAGAGATCATTTTAAAATAATTTCAGTTTTTCTGAATTTACTACTGTAATTATAGGTATGTTTTAGGTGAAATGGTCTTTTTTGTTTCATTCTATGACCTACTAACAACATTTCTCCCAAATTTCTAATAAAAATATTGTGTCTATTTGCATTTATTTGCAGAAAATGATACAGGTGAAAATAACAGAAAATATCCTCTGTATTTTTTTAGACCGCAAATACTGCAAAGAAAACAAATTCATATTCACTTTTGAGCAATACAACAGTAATAATGTATTTTGGAAAAGCTCAGTTTTTTACAGTTTAGTTTAATGTTTACATTGACATTTATTCATTTGGCAGACGCTTTTCTATCCAATTTATGGTTCGTTTTTTTTAAACACTGACTGTAAACTACAAACAACAACAATAATAGTGATCCTAGACTTACCAGAAACAGCAAACTTTCTTCTTATTCAGTTTCTTTTTTAGAGGACAGAAACAGAAAGTGAGACCTCAGCTTAATGAGCCTGCACAAAAACCGACTGAAATAATTCATCTGTTTCAGGAAGCCACTGCAATAAAGAAGTTAAATTCTTGCTTCTTTGTCTTTTGTAAAGTCTGAAGCATAAAGGACGTCTCTGTAGAGTTGTATTGTTCTGTGAGCAGACGGTCTGCTCTGTGTTTCTCATCTCTGGGGTCTAATGTCGGCAGCTCGGCTGTAAAACGCTGAGGTGTGTTTTCCGGTGACCTGTGAGACCCGTTCATATTTCCTGTAATTTAAGAAGAGAAGAGAAAGAGTGTGTGTGTGTTCCCGATGTTGCTGTTGGTATGAAGCTATTGTGGTATGAAGTTGTTTTTCACAAGTTAAAGGAACAATGTAGAGATTTTTGCGGCAGCTAGTGGTGAGGTTGAGAATTACAACCAACGGCTCACTCCGCCCCTCCATTTCGAAGCACTACGGCGCCTGACACAGAACTAAGATGTCGTCATATTTTCGCCTCTAACATATTAGAGATAATATATTTATGAAACGCGCTCTGTAGAGCAGTTTGTCCATTTAGGGCTACAACATGGAGAATCCCATGTAAGGGGACCCACGGTGTATTTACATAGAAATAGGTCATTCTAAGGTAATAAAAACATAACGCTTCATTATGTAAGGTCTTTATACACCTCTGAAGACATAGTTATGTATATTATATTGCATTTCTGTCAATAGATCCTCACAAAATGACCTTCATAGTGTAAGACTAGTTATTTCTTTGCATTTGATTTATTAGCTCCACATTTTGCCGTCATTTCATACGGTTCGCTTCTTCAATCACGAGTATTTTATCATTTATAGCATCAAGCGTGGTTTGTCACGCACAATATGCTGCAATTATGAGCTCAAATTCACTCAGACAGACTTTTGTTAGAGTTCTGGCTGCGTAATTTACTTCCCATAGAGTTCTTGGCTAAAATGGTGTAATTTGTTAATGGCTTTGTTTCAGTAACCCCGGAGGCCGACACACTGTTACGAAAGAGCCCCGAAGCATTTGCGTGTAGATGAGACAGTATTAACTGAGCTGAGAACAGTTCCACCTGTGTCGCTGGTTCACCATCTGTGTTTCATTCATTACGTGTTTGTTAATGTTATTTCCCCAGAGAAACAAACTCGATGGCCTTTAGCCGAAACGGACCATGCTGGCTTCAAAACAGCATCGCCATGGAAACCGCTTCCGGGCTGGTCTCTGGGTCAGGGTGTGTTTGGAAGCAGCACGCAGTCTTCAATTATCTCTGTTTGCATCCACGTTGATTAGAGAGCGAGAGAGAAAGAGACAGCGAGAGCGAGAGAGAGAGAGAGAGAGAGAGAGAATGATGTCTCTGTGTGTGTTTCTGAAAGAAACAACAAATTCATACGTGTTAGATTATCAGCTGTAATTGTTAATATTGACCGTTAAAATTATTCTGACCTAGTTACAGTAGATATCTCTCTTAAGGGGTCCGTCTACATTATTCTGACCAAAATCAAATGAAGGCGTACTTGCAGATGACAAACCCTGCTGACTCTCTTATGGTGGAAGTGAAAGTTTGGGTTTTAATAGAGATGAGTTTAATAGAGATTCTTGGCAGTGTCAAACAGCTCAGCCAATCAATAATCGGCACAAAAGGACGGCGAGCATCCACCGCAAACGCCTCAGTAATGAGAAGACATCAATCTTATCTAACAGTCCCGTAGAGGGATGACCCCGTCGATCATGTCACAGTTAAGTGAGCTACTGTAACCAATGCGGTTTGATTTCATTCGTATAACTGAAGGTACATTTGATAAATAAATAATTGGATGATATATAACTTGAAACTGTTGTAAGAGTTGTTGTTTTTATTCTGTTCGATTTGTTTCCAATAAGAAAAAAGTATTAGCCAATTGAGTGAGAAAAGCACGTTATATTTTTAAATATGACTTCATTGTTGTTGTTTATTGTTTCATTCAAAAGAGACAGTGTACATTAATAAACACCCATGGATGTAAATGTATCCAAATTAGCCAGAAGGCTAGTTTTCAGTGGTAGTCCCTTTGCCAGATGCTATCAGGCAAAGAAACTAAGAAGAAAATAGAACAAATCAATAATAATTGCACCTAAACATAATAACAATTCAGTTAGTAATAAAGGGGGGAAATATATATATATATACATAATATTACAAAAGAGAGTATTAATATAGAAATATAACAATATTAAATGGGACCACTTCAGTGTCCAAATGTTTTATGATACAGAAGCCATTTCTTAAAATGATATTTAAACAAATTAAATAATGTACACTCTCTGATGGATCGTGGTATGGTGTTCTACTGATGAAATGGTCTTAAAGAAAAAACATATTGACCAAAAGATGTATATGGCTGTCTGTATGGCATCTTTACTTCCTGTCTGTGTCATCTGAACTTCCTGTCTATCTGGCATCTTGACTGTTTGTCTGTGTGTGTTTTTAATATTTAGGCAACTGTTCCTGGTCCTGTTGGAATTGGCTGCTTGCCGTTGTCCTTGAGGTTGTGAAGATGACGATGTGTGTATGTGTGAGAGTGTGAATGTGTCTGTCTGTCTATGTGTGCCTTTCCATGTAATGCTATCTAAATGTCATTCGCTTTATATTTGGCCACATATCATTACACAAGCCCTTAAGGATACAGCTACCTTAAAAACTATTAAAATGTACATCTTTTAATTGTCCGTCAGTGCCAACTGATTTCATACTGAAAGCAAAGAAGCCACCCCCTCCCCATTCCTGAAATGATACCAGCTGGCATTACAGGAATGAAAACCCACATGCTCGACTGCGGGTAGCAGTGTGTAAAATCAAAGCTGTCACCCTTTACATTCAGCCAGCGGGCCGAGGGTCTTAACTGAGGAGAAATGCAAAGCACATGACAGAAAATACAGTGAAAAGTTTTAAAACAAATGACCTCTGATGTTCATCTCGCAGACTATAAATCAGTAGGGTCTCAAGCCATATGGTTTATTAGATTTGCTTTGTTTTGCATACTTTGTATGAGCGTTTTTTGGTCTAAGGATTGTTGCTTTCCTCAGCATTCTGCTGTATATCTGTCTGTCTTTTATTCTCTTGCTGTTTCAGCAGATGAATTAAGCCGAGACGATATAGACGATGTGATAAATGTTTGGGGTCGAGCACTAATGGTTGCATGTGTTCCTCCAGACTCACTTTCTTCTGTATGTGTCCAACAGAGCGGCAGGGATTATGGTTTTCTCGTGCGGCAGAACTCGGAGCTTCTACGAGCTCTGGAGGAGACGGAGAAGACCTGCAACAACCTCAGAGAGGAGAACAAGATCCTGGTGAGTCCCTTTGTCACCGTAAAGATCATCTGGTTCTTTTAGCTCCCAGGATGGGCCAGGTTTATACATTTATGTTTATAAAGGGCTGATATCATATATATATATATATTAATGCTATTTGATAGTTATTTAAGTGTTAAACGATGACTATCCAATATATCTTACTAAAATTAAAACGTTTTGTGTCAGTATGCAGATGAACACAAAAGAAGATATTTAGAAAAATGTTTTTAACTGGACCCCATTCACTTGCATTGGTTTTGTGTCCACACAATAGAAGAGAATGGGGTCCAGTGCCATTTCTTTAAATATATCTTCTTTTGTGTCCTGCGGAAGGAAGAAAGTCATAAAAGGTTTGAAATGACAAGAGACGAGTAAACGATGACAGAATTTTCATTTTTGGGTGAACTATCACTGTAAGTCACATTTATTTGTAAAGTACTTTTCTCATTTTTGCATCGTTTCAAGGCAGCTGTACAGAAAACACAGTGTGGATGGGACAGAGAGCAAACAGGCATTATATAAAGATATAAAATAGAAATAAAAAAATATATAATCATGAAAAAGAACTTAAACATGATAAAATACATATCATTAAAGAATACTTATTTAATCATTTGTGTCAATGGAAGTTATTTTATTTTTAATAATTATTCAAATGATAATGCAAGATGTGAAAATAAAGTCAAAAATGTGTTCTGAATAACTTTGCTTTAATAAATATTACTGTCCGACATGTTGTTGGGACAGAAATGTGAAGATTTAACACATTAATGTTGTTCAACATTAAATTCTGTATTTCACTTCTGATCTGTCGTTGAGCCTCTCTAACTCTTGTTCTCTGTCTCTCTCTTTTCTTAGAGGAAGAGCAGTTCTCCTGAGACGGAGGAGAAGGTGAAGCGCTTGAGAAAGAAGAACACAGAACTCGCCATCATCGCCAAGCGTCTGGAGGAGAGAGCTCGCAAACTGCAGGAGGCCAACCTGAAAGTGGTGAGAAGTTATTCTGCACTTTATTTGCCTTTCTGATATTGGACGAATTTCTTGTCGATGTACTAACATTGGACTTTAACTATTTAAACAGGTTTCAGTTGTCAGTCATAAAATGAACATTCTGTAGTCACCCCCATGTTAAGATGTTTAGCAGCATGTTCACAATAAACATTGGCCATACATTGAATATACATGTCAACAGCATCATAAAAACACACATCCTCACATGCAAGTCTTCTAAAACCTTACAAGATCTAATTTCACAACCCTGTCAAATCAAGTGCTTTTGTGGGATTTTGTCTGTCTGATCTTTCTTCTGCTGAAAACTGAGACCAGTAATTCAGTGGCCGTGTCCCGCACACCCATTGTTTGCACTCTTTCAGTCCAACCCAAACCAGACTCTGAGGTTTATAAATAGTTGTTTGAACAGCAAAAGTCTTTTGTCCCAAATCGCCATGGATATTTACAGTAGAAACATTAAAGATTTTTTTGTTTACAATGAGATTTACCTTCGCATAACACAAGATGAAACTACCCACAATGTAGTTGAGAAATGGATGACGTCAAATTGTGTGTTTAAGAGTTTGGACAGAAAGTTTGTCTGGGTCATTTCAGCCCTTTATATGTGTGTGTTACGCTGAAACTCTAATCCACCTGTGCGGCCACCTGTCAACTCGTTGGTGCTCATGGGTAATGGCGACACCGTGACACCTGTTGTCTGTCTGTGACACGCGCACACACACGGTCACTCCACATTTATTTCAAGAGCTTTTTTTCTAGTTTATAAATAGCGATGTAAAATCATGCTTTTTATAGCCTGTTATAAAGAAATTGGTTTACTATTATAAATAGTTTGGGAGCATCATCAAAGATGAAAATCGATTTATAAGTTATATTAAAAAGTTACCATCAGTAGTATCTTTAGTCCCTAGCTTTATAGTTATAAAGACATCAAAGTTCATATATCAGTTGTTTAATTACACGTATATCAACTTTCACAGAAAGTTTAGTTGAATAAAGTTGAATGATTTAAAAAACAAATCTGCTAGTAAAAATGTGGTCATTGTATTACATTTGTTACTGTAATCTGTGTTGTGATTGGTGGAATATTTTGTTTGACAGCTTGATTCAAGTTTGTCTTAAATTCTCTCTGTGTGTCTCTCGTGCTGTAAACAGGTAAATTCCCCCATGCCTGTGAGAGCGGGTGCAGTGGAGCAGTACAAGCGTGCGTTTGCCCGTCAGAGAGCCAGAGACTTGGCGCAGCACGCTGACACGCTTCTATGTAAAGACAAACAGATCGCATCACTGCAGCACGATTGCAGACAACTGGAAGCACAACTTCGGCCGGGGAAGGTGCTCGACACACACAACACAGAAGCCTATACAGACAACATGCACAATATACACAAAGCATTCATAACACACACAACATTCTCTTAAGATTTCATGATGTTTTTAATCAACTTTGCAACATTTCTGCTTAGTCAGATGTTTGCAGTATGAACATAATTTAGTTGCTTATGCACGTTAGTTGTTAGGTCCCACATGCCCTTTTATTATCACGACTGTTGTCGCCCCCTGCTGGAGAAATGTGGAGTTGTGACCAGGCGTAAACTGCACCTGTCTGGCTTTATTTCGAAACATACAGCCGCTGAAAAAATTAAGAGACCATTTCAAAGACCATTTTCAGTTTTTCTGAGTGTACTGTTTATAGGTATGTGTTGATCATTTTGTTGAACTACTAAATATTTCTCCCAATTTATAAATAAAAATATTGTTTCATTTGCATTTTTTGCACAAAGTGAAACTGGAGAAACGTTTAAAATATTTTTTTATGTGATAACCTGGATTTTGATTACAGTTTTCATGCTTTCAGTCTTTCACGTTGCTGTTGGTTGACTTTGTCGCTCCTGAGGTTTGATTTTGTTGAATTTCAACAGACACTGAACTGGAATGACAACAATGCATCTAGAAATTCTTCTTTTAAATAAAAATTTGGAATGGTCTCTTCATTTTTTCTTTGGCTGTATACTCCTCTCAGAGCTTCTAAAGAATACTGCTTACTGTTTATTCGGTTAATACATAATATATTTTGTGTTACCAAAATTACAAGCTTTATATTTCTGCTTTTAAACCGTTCAGGTTTTATATAAATGTAGCCTCTGGGGAAAAAAAAGCGAGTCAAAGCTCTGTGTTGATGTCTCTCTCTCTCTCTCTCTCTCTCTCTCTCTCTCTCTCTCTCTCTCTCTCTCTCTCTCTCTCTCTCTCTGTGACAGGGTCCTATGGTAGTGAGTGACTTTGAGCGCCTCCTGAAGGAGTCTCAGAAGGAGGTGTTGCGTCTGCAGAGACAGCTGTCTGTCACCTCCAGCAGAGATCAGAGCAGTGCAATAGGTGAAACCCCTCCAGACAGACAGGACAAAGGGGTCGAGGTGAGACAATTAATGATGATGTTTTAAAGGTTTTGAAATTGTATTTGTGTTTATCAAATTGTATTTATCAACTAGAATATCAGCTGTAACTCATACACATACTAACCATCCTGACATAATCTTCTCAATGGACTCAGTCATTTCTCTGCAGTCTTAAGTATCACTGATATCATTGCTCTTCTGGAGGATTCTTTTTCTCTTCTGAATCATTTCCTCTTTGAAGGGGGGGAGCAGGATTAGTGTGTGCGCGCGTGTGTGTGTGTGTGTGTAAGGGTTTATTGTGTGTTTACAAGGCATTGCATGTTTTAAAATGTTTATGATCTTTGTTTTTATACTTATGTAATCATAATCTGTAGACCATAATCTGTAATACTTGCTAATGAGCCAAAACTCCATATGCTTAAGCAAAATCAGCGAATGGGAAATAGAGACAGAGAGATAGGGAGAGAGAGAGAGAGAGAGAGAGAGAGAGAGAGAGCAGCAGATGCATTAGGATCAAGCTTCTCATAGGGCCTTCCAGTAGTTCCTCATATTCAAATATATATATAAATATATATACTGTATATACATTTTGAGAAAAACATTTTTTTAATGTCAATTTAAAAATGGCATTATAGTCATTTTATAAATATTATCAGTTAGTTGCCAAAAAAGTTAATGAACGTCATTTAAAGAGAACTACAAAAATGTTATCATGTCAGTCCACTCTTCCAAAAGAAGAAAAAAATTATAATGATTACTACATAATTCCATGATAAGGAAAATATTATGTATAATTTAAGTATGTGTCTACTTTTGATTGGTACCTCTATCCTCACATGACGCCTGCAGCGTTACGTCCTGCATACTCACACACAATTCACCAGCCGGTTTGAAGTGTCAGTCTCAGTTGTCCCTACTGTCCATGTAAAGCCCGGATGAGAAGGCCAGTGTTGGTAATCTGGTCGCACATACACAAGCAGAACGGAGGCATGTCGTGTGCACTTTAATCCCCTGTGACAGCACAATGGTACGGTCCCATAATCCTCCGGCTGTGACCGTGGTAGCGTTGAGAGGGTTTTGGATGGTAGGTTCGACTTTACCAAAAGCAAACCGAAGGTTTTTGCGGCCGTCCCTGCTCTGGGTCCACGGGATGAGGGACACGTACTACGACTGAAACGCTTTGCTATTCAAGGGCCTGCAGGAGAGGGGTAGGTCACATTCGTGTGTGCGTTTGTGTCGGTCTTTACTATGGTACATACAGGAATGCATACGCACGCTATAAACTAGCAATTGAAATAATGGAGTAATGATGCGATGAATGCTGCACGTTTGCTCCGGTAGAGATTATAATGCTTACGTATGATTACATCCCTTTCAAGTTCTTCAGCCTACAGTAAGTAGATTTGTGAGTCAAATCGTATAGATCTTTTGATCGTATAGTTTGGCGTCCTACTTTTGTCCCACGAATGCATGCAGAACAGTTGCATTTCTGCTGAAGGGATGCATGTTGTTTGGATGATGCATGTAAAATGCAGCGTTTTTAAGCACAGACAGCTGTTGGGAACATGGTGTCATGGTGCAGAATGCAACAGTAAATCTAAGACGCGTGAAAAGATGCACGCAGCTTTTACCTTCCGTAGGTGTCATGCACATACCGCAAGAAAACCAGCTGCAAGCACGCCAATCCATTAAGGTGCTTTTTAAAGAAATGATCCAGTTACCTGTTTCAGGAGTCCGTGGGGATTACAGCAATGTGCTTACAGCCAACGGAGGTCTGCGTCAGGGATAGAAGCACCCTCCGTAGCGCCGCAGGGCTTGAGAAAATAAGACTTGGACTGAATGTTTGCTTTTACATAAAAACCCAATTACGTTCTGTCTTTATTTGATCACGTTCCAGGTCTTTACAGAGCGCTTGTGAGGGATGTTGAGTGAGTGTTAGCATTAGCCACCCGCAGGCCTTTGACATGAGAGATGAATATAATGTAATTTAGGCCAAAACTGCTGTTTGTCCTGGTTACTTGTTCTTGAAATTTACAATTAAACTGTGAATTTACCTTATAAATCTGTGTGTCATCATCACTTTTAAAATACATGGTATTGTTTTTAAATATATGGAATTTCTCTAATGATACTGTTTTTTTTATAGCATTTCTTTTAGCAGTTTATAGTCTCCACTTTTATGTCTCTACTGTTAAAATGTAATTTTGTAAGAATTGTGAAATGTTGTATAAAAGTTCATTTGAATGGAATTCAAGAAGAACGGTACATTTGGTACCAATATGTAGTACCGCTCAAGTGACAGCTTGGGTAATTTTTTCTTTTTACCATTTTTATGAACCACTGAAGCAATAAGATATGGTTCTATACACTCTTAAAAATAATGGTGCTTACAAGGTTTTTCACAGCGATGCCATAGAAGAACTATTTTTGGTTCCACAAAGAACCATTCAGTCTAAGGTTCTTAAAGAACCATCTCTTTCTTACTTTTTTATAATCTGAACAACCTTTTTTCACCACAAAGAACCTTTATTAAGATGTTAAAGGTTCTTTATGGAATCGAAAGGTGTTTCTATGGCATCGAAGACCCTTTAGAACAGGGGTCTTCAACTACATTTCTTTGAGGGCCAGATTCAAAAAGTATAAATAGGATGCGGGCCAGTTTCTTTACCATTTCCTCATTTCTTCGGTTATTTCGTATTTTTGTTATTTATTGCATTTTGTTCCTTTTATACTGTTTTTGTTGATGTTACTATAGGTCATATATTAAAACATGCACACAAATATTGCATCCAGTATTTTTGCCTTGATATTTAATTGAAAGGGATATTGTCTTTTTAGTTTTATCTTATATTCCTCGATGCATTAGTTTACCCAAAAATGAAATTGCTGTTAATTTACTCACCCGTACATCCAAGATGTGGGTGGCATTGTTTTTTCAGGAAGTTATTTATGAAATATTTAGTTAAATTAATTCAAGTCAAATCAATTAAAGTAAAAAACGCTAATACAAGCACAAAAGTAATCCCTGCCCCTTGTGACTGGCATCCTATATAAAGCGAATCGATTGATCTGTGCAAGAAACGGAATGCTATTATCGCATCTTCGAGTGAAATCAATCGCATTCATGTGCCCCACGCACCTAGAAGGGCAGATCCTTTATAGTGCGAGGTCTGGAGGGAGATGAACAGCTGTTTTTCGTGAATATAACCGTTTAAATCATACATAATGAACGCAGTAATAAAAACAACACAGTTTTCACGTAGTGTACCCTTCCTGCGGTTACTTTCAAGGGCACAAGACACGTTTTGGGACGCGACCTATCGTGTGCGCAAACGGATTGTCTGGCTGTGGATTGCCGGTTACATCGTTGTAAATAACATTAAGATTCTTGGAAAGACCGATCAAATGGCTTTATTGTACGTCAGTGTATCGTTGTGAGCTGAGGGAATTACTTTTGTATTGTATGCAGCGTTTTGGACATTCAAAGTTGTGGTGCTCAGGATGTGCATTATTTCTTAAAGCACACCATACTTAAAGTCTCTTCACTTATTTGAAATGTTAAGGCGGTAAAGATGATTGGCGTGCCGACAGTTGACTAGCCCTGCTTTAGAAGCACCTTGCTTAAGAGTGTATAACACTTAAAGTGGTTCCCCTATGATACGAGCCAAGAACCACTTTGAGTGCTATATAGCACCATTTTTTTTGAAAGTATAAATTTTACTAAATGTTTGTATTAGATCTGCATGTTATATTTCAAATGAACAGTTATCCTTTAGAACAGTGGTTCTCAAACTGTGGTACGAGTACCACTGGTGGTACTTGATGAGACGCCTAGTGGTACGTGACACGACAGGAAATTAAAAACGATATATATTCATTTTGTGTTTTAAATACAATTCAAATGGTATACATGATCGAAAAATATGGAATACATCTCATATAGCCTATGTGCAATTTAATCGTATGAATTATTGTTTATTTATAATTGGTCGATGCGTGAGAAGCAACTCAAACACAGAGCGGAGCAGACAGACATAACTCGTCTTTCAATAGTGAGTCTCTCACTGTCTCTTCCGATGAGCTGCGCATAAATTAAGCTTCTTGTGTATTTCTGCACTTGAACAGCTGTTTAAAGCTGTTGTTAATGCTGTAAACACGCGTCTCCATCTAATCGAGGTTAAATTTGATGCTTAGCTTTGACCAGAGCCGCTGCGGTAAAGTGTGAGTGTAATAGACAGTAAAACGAGACAAATGAACTTGAAACAGACCCCATAATCACCACTTTATAACCCACCTGTTCCATTTATTATCTGATCTCTAGATATCTGTTTGTTATATACAGCTGTTCTCTGCAAGTATTTATAATTATCTTCTGTGTTCCTATTCTTTCCAAATTATCCGTCTTTTTATATTGGTTTATAGTCTTTCTGAATGTCCACAGAAAGCTTATAAATCCCCCATAAAAGTTATTTAAAGTGCACTACAGACAAATGTTTGTGGCCACTGCTGACTAAAAAGAAAGAAAAAAACATGTTCTTTAGTTTGAAAACGACTTGTAAATAATTGTTTTATTATGAAACTAGAATTGAAGGACGAGGTGTATCTAATTATGAAGATTCTCAGCTTTACTATTCATTTGACTGTTTATTCATGTTTTTTTTTGACGGTCATTAGGTGGTACTTGCAACAACAAATTTTATTAAAGGTGGTACTTGATCTGTAAAGTTTGAGAACCGTCCTTTGTAGAACAAGAACAGGCTCTTTTAAGATGTATTTTGTTGAAAGTGTGGAAGGCACTGAAAGGTCAGTTGAATATTGCGGTTGGACTGATGGCGGAGTTAAATCTGTCATCACGCAGGTGTTTCGGGGACATTAGCGTATAACCTGGTCGTCTGGATAATTGCCATCGCTGCACTTTAAATTGATTCATTTCAATGTAAAATCCTTTCATGCGTTTCAGCGTATTGCAAATGATTCAAATGGCATTATTTTAGCAAGATCATCAACTTGCGCACCAGTGATTGTCCTTTGATGAGTGAAATCTAACTAATTCATGCAGTTTGCTATGCAGTTTAGGGCATAATTACCTTGAAGAGTTCTTATTCATTTTATGTTTTTAATGTCATACTCACTACACCCTCATTATATTCTATGATGCAAATATATGATCCATTTCATAATAAGAAATGTATGCAAGTCTTGTACTGTTTGCACTATTGTGATCCCATCAGTGCACAGTTTTGCCCTTATGGTAACTGCTCTGGCATGATGCTAATAAAAATAAGGAATGAAACTACACGGCAGTACATTAACACACTTCTGGGTTTGGATGAAACGGACGTTCACATGTGAGAAGCGTTGAGCCGTGCTTGGACCAGCACACCGATAAGCCTTCACTTTGAGCTAATGAGGATTTTTCATGCTGCTTGTTCATATTGCAGCCGATTGTGACCAGTTTAAGCAGATTTGTCACTTAAAAATGCCGTCTGCCTGTTATTGCATGACCAAATTATATTTATTAATGCTGTTGCGATTGTTAAACGCAGCTTTTGTCATGACTCACCGTTTGTCTGTTAGCCAGTAAGTGAGAGTGTCGAAAAGCTCACATGTGACTTCTCTATTTTGCGTTGGCCATCTGATCCTGTTAGCAGGTTGTGCCGTTGGCCACCGTCAAATACGTCCAATTAGAGCTCAGGCAGCGGTTACTAAAATTAGCCACTAAGGCTTGAACCTTGACCTTTTGAGTCAGTAGGAGCTGAGTGACCAAATGACTGAAGTTTCAGCATTACATATAAAGAGTACAAAGACAGCTGAATCCCACAAACATTTCATGAATGTAAAAATTTCATTTTCAGGTCACGTTTGAAACCCCACCAACAGTTGTAGATGAGGCCTCTGTTGAGGGGGGGGAGACTCCTGGTGAGGAGGCGGAGTCAGAGAAACAAGTGAAACCGGAACAGGACTCCGCCCATCAGGAGGAGCAGACCGCAGAGGACCACCTGCGATTATTGGTAAGAGATGCATCTTGATCTCATTAGTATGCAAATATATGCGCATTCATCCTGATGTCACTTGTGCGCTGGTTCTTATTTAGAGCAGAATTTTGAAACCCCCAAAAAGACCACAAATGACATTTCCATGTGTGTGAATGAGCTGCGATATTTCCTCAGGAACGTGAGCTCAGCAACAAGAGGAAAGAATGTGAAGTTCTGGAACATGAAGTGAAGAAGAGACGGAAGCAATGTCTCGATTTGGTGAGTTTGTTGAATTTTTATATTCGCTAATAGTAATATGTTCGTCTGGATAACGTGTGTGTGTTACAGGAGAACCAGCTAGAGGACGAGCGCTGCAGGAATGAGAGTTTAGCAGAGGAGGCAGAACTCCTCAGGAGGAAAGCTCACCTGCTTGAGCAGGTGTGTGTTTGTTTCTGTTCTTTAATGTCTCCATCACTTGGCTTGTCAAGCAGAATTTGATTGATGTTGATACAAAGTTCAGTGCCACGTCCCAATTTACCCACTTACACTATGAACTAAAAGTATGTACTGTTTTGAGATGTTGTGTATTTATATAGCAACAGAAGTGACTGCTGTTAACAATCACGCACATCACAATACAAAACAATATAACTTGCATTTGAGCTTTTCTTCATTCATCTTTTCTTATGTTCTGTTTTCTATATAACTTCATTTATTAATTCTGTATTGAATCACTTAACCCCGCCCACATGCAAAGAGTTGTGGGTAGTGTGAGGCATTAGAGTGTTACTCAGTGCCATCTGTACTTTTGGTCTGTTTAAAAAAAAGACATTTCCAAATCCATATAATTATAATATAGTATAATAATTCAACTTTGAGGCTAATATCTCTATGCAAGTACACTCTAAAATGTACACGTATGTCTTCTTTTACATACTAAAAATACACAGGCATAGTGATGCTACCCTCAACATTGAATATGACTTTGGCTGCTTTAATTTAATTTTAAGCATGACTGTTTAAAGACAAAAAATTAATTTATATAAATTAAATATATATAAGTGAACTTAAAGTGATACAACTTATATAAAGCGAGCACAAACTTAAAATGGGTGCGCCATGGGGGGACAAAAAACAACTGATATAAAATATATACAAAGCTCCAAAATAATGTCAAATATTTATAGACTTTCACATAATGTGTGACAATTCGAGCATTCATGCTCTTTGTAATTAGCAAACCTTTATACCTTTAGGTGAATACCTACAAATCAACTGACGTACTACTTAAACAGTAACACCCACAAAAAATAAACAAGGAAAAAAACAAGGAAAAATATGATCACCAAGGAAAAAAAGAACTTGCCTCAGTCGGAGCCTGTGGCCGTGTGGACAGTGCTCTAGTCGTGTCAGGCGACCCGAGTTCGAGTTCCAGCTCGTGGTCCTTTCCCGATCCTGCCCTCTCTCCTCCCCATCACTTCCTGTCTGTCTTTACTGTATCTGACCCATCAAAAATGGAAAAGCTACCCCTCAAACAATTAATGTAAAATAACTTTGCTCTATAAAGTTAGTTAATGTTGATGTTGCTAGGTCAAGCATCCCTATTTCTCTTTCTCATACTTGAGACTTGAACGAACCCCTGAACCCTAATTTAAATGTATGAGAAACTAGAATATTTTTGGGACTTGGCTTTTTAATTGTCATTTTAAACTTTAAAAGAAAGAAGCCTATTCACTAAGCACAGGTTCCTGAAGTAATAAAATCAATCTGGTTTATATGGTGTATTTCTGTGTTGTGTAGTCTCAGGCTGAAAATGAGGAGCTAAAGGAAGAGCTCTGTGTGTTGAGCGCTCAGCATCGTTCTGTTCTAGAGGAGAACCAGCGACTGCGTGCAAAGCTGGATAACCTAGAGCAGGTCCTGAAGGTACCGCTCTACACGAACAGCTCTTAAGACTGGCCAACATAGTGTTTTCAAAGCATTTTTGGTGGATAACCGGTTTTGTGTGTTTGCATGTGGCCGCAGCACATGCGAGAGGTCGCCGAGCGCAGACAGCAGCTGGAACTGGAACACGAGCAGGCACTGGCTATCCTCAAGTTCAAACAGGATGAAATCAAGAGGCTACAGCGGGTCGGTCACACACTGTTGTCATTCTGCCTTAGCTTTAAAGGGATAGTTCACCCATTTACTCACCCTCATATCGTTCCAAACCTTCGTGACTTTGTTTTTCTGCAGGACACTATAGAAGAAAATAGATTTTTATTTTGTTGATTGACTTTGAAGGACGTTAATAACCAAACAATCCCTGAACCTCATTGACCTCTATTTTATGGACACAAAACCACAGAGACATGTATCAATCAAATATTTCAAAGGTTTTGAACGACATGAAAGGTCAATAATGGATGGCAAAAGTTATGAGTGCACTATCCCTTTAATGCCACTTTGTAATATGTGTATACTGTATGTCATTTTTTTTAATCCCCCAATAATAAATGACAAATATTTTGTTGACCGAGATTTTACTGTAGATCTTTATCATATACTTTGTGTTTTTTATAATGGATCTTATTTGTTGTTGTAATTGTGTTTCATGGTTTTACAGGCTCAGTTATTTGCTAAGCGAGAACATGAAGGCGTCGTGCAAATGCTGGAGGTGAGTTTCAGACCGCTTTTCTTTTGTTTTGTCTTGTGTTGTGTTAAATAAACCTTTATCAACAACTAAAGGTGTGTGTGTAGTGGACACTAGAAACAGATGGTGTGTATTGTGATGTTTAACTGCTCGTCTCTTTCTCAGGATCTGGTGCAGCTTGTATTGCACAGAGAGCTGGTACAGTACAAAGTGTGCACTTCCTGTTTGATGTGTTCTACTTCCTGTTTCTCTCTCTCTCTCTCAGAACTACATCACTGATGATTGCATCATCATCCTGCAGAGGGCTCTGTTTACCTATTAGTCCTATTTTATTTCACAGTACTGAATTGGCATTATTGGTTTTACAAACGATTAATAACGGTAACCAACAAGATTTGAAAAATAGAATTATATAACATATAGACTAAAAATAGAACATATTTAAATAATTCGTAGAATATAAACATTGAACTTTAATATACAGTAAAATTGTTGTATTGTACTGACAGGTATTAAAGGGATAGTTGACCCCACAATGAAAATTCTTTCATCATTTATTCACCCTCATGTCATTGCAAACCTGTAGGACTTCTGCAGAACACAAAAAAAATATTTCGAAGAATGTTGGTAACCAAACAACATTGACCAAACAAAACAGTACATAGACCCCATTGACTTCCATTGTATGAACACAAAACCACAGAGACATTTCTCAAAATATCTTCTTTTGTGTTCCACAGAAGAAAGAGTCATATACAGGTTTTAAATGTCATGTCAGTGTGAATAAATTATGACAGAATTGATCTGTTTTTCTTAAAAACAGTTGGCATTTTATGCATCTGCTGAATGCCTTTATTTTGTATAAAACTATATAGCGACACCCGTTTGTGTTTTCCCTGGGGTTCAGACCCGCGACCATGACGTTGCTGGCGTCATGCTCTGCAGCGCAACAGGAAGAGGCATGCAGATCAAATTCAAATAATGCCACAACATGTACAGTATGAGTCTCCTTTCTCGCATTTGTTCGCACTCTTACAAAATATGACCTAAGGTTTAAAAGCTTTTAGAAGTATAATCTTTTTGAACCATACATAACTGAACTCTCAGTTCTGAGGGATTTAGATGCATCCTCCAGTGATGTGGTTTTACAGGTCCTGGATTGCAGCGGTAATAATCTAAACTAATATCAGCTCTGACTGCTTTTGAAATGCATGATGTTTTTTTCTCTCTTTCTGTCCTATACTCTGTGTTTTGTTGACCGCTAACCAGAATACACTGGACTGCATGCAGGTATCAGACCCCTATCAAAAACACTTTCAGAACCCCTGTGCATCCCACACAGTTGACAGCCGCCCGTGTCCGTTTAAAGAAAAATGTGGCGTACCTTTCCCAATAGTAGAACTAGTGCCTTACATCTACACTGTAAAAACATTTTTTCTGTAGACTGGAAAAACCGAAATATACCGTAAAAAAAAACTGTAAAATCATAGGATACAAGGATATATATTAAATTGTTTTCCCCATTTTTCTTATAAATGTGTTGTCTTGTTCTGTAATTTTTTTTTTTTTTGAAAGTATTTAAAAAAGAAACTGTAAAGTAAGAAAACTGGGGTGCCAGAAATAAACTGTAAAATACATTTGACAATTTCAACAGAATTTCAATTTTTACAACAGAAAATCTGAAAAAAAACAAAAATTCTGAAAAATTACAGTTTTTTTACAGTGAATGTAGTAGTTGTTGTTGTTTTTTGGTGTTGTACACAAAACACACAGGCTTTGCTCAACTACCCTTTAATGTCATTAACTCGATCAATCGGTAAATTCTAATTTTTAGTTCTCATACGAATTCAATGTTGCACAAATGCAGTATAAGGTTATAAAGTTAAACATGACATGACATGCAGATATCAGAGGTGAGAGTTTTACAGGAAACTGGTTTTATTTTTAGAGCTGACAGTGAGTAACAGAAGTTGCAGTCAACTGTGTGTGTATATGTGTATGCGTGTATAGGTTTAGCTACATTTGTGAGGATCAAATGTTCTCACTAACATAGTAAAATATCAGGACATTTTCATCTCTTCATAAAAGCGCCCATACACCGTTCAAATTAAGTTTATCTTTCAGTCTAATGCTGCATAGGCATAGAAAATATCATAAGCTTGATATGAAATTAATAGAAGTCTATGAAATGACCTCACCAAGTTGTGAAACAATGGCGTGCGTGAGTGTGTGTTTTTGAGCCTGGTGCTCTCGGTGTGCCAGGAAACTGAACCACAGAGCCGGAACTGAAAGCATCTCTCTTTTTGCTCATAAACTCAACAGTGCACCAGAGTTTTTAAAGCCTGTACTGCAGGCATGTAATTTACATTTAGCACATTGACTTTCACTCATTTAATTTGCTCTCCTCACCTGCTGCCCACTTTTACTTACCGGTTATGTTACCACATCTCTGTTTTCCAGCAAGACGCATTTTTAACCAAAGCAAGTTAAATAAAGATGCATAGGTCATAATATTGTGATTCAAACACATTTGTTTTTCTCTTACATTGTCTGTTTATTATTATCAGTGTGGATTTTAATTGATGCCTGTGCCTAAATAATAAACTATGGCGATTGTCAGATTGTTCTTTAGCATAAACTCAATATCTAAAGTAAATATAAGATATTTGTTCTGGACAAAAAAAAACCTTAGTGAGAAAATACATTTTTGCAGTGTGTATTGCCCAGTCATAAATATATCACGTTTATTTTCATTTTGGCAATCATACATTTGCAATTTATCATTGCTTTGGTTTGCGAATGGCACCTGCTTTGCTTTATCAGACGAACGTATATGTTTTGCACATTTATGTAGCTAAATTTAATTCTATACAAATTGGTTTTTGCTTTGCGTGCAGACAAAAGTTCGGGACCTGGAGGACAAATGTCGCAGTCAGAGCGAACAGTTTGGACTTCTCTCACAGGAACTGGATAAGTTCAGAGTTCAGGCTTCAAAGATCGACCTGTCAGGACCCGGCCTGCTGTCCAGCTCCAGTCTGGACCAGCTCACCAATGGCATGGGATTTCCTGGTGACTCAGGTATGCCCAAAAATTTATATTTTTTTATGATTTGTAAAGTTATTCTCTTTCAAATCAAACTTTGTGATGTGTGTGATGAATTTTGGAGCTTGTTAGTTTGACTTCAGGGTTGTGCGAGGATTATTCACGATTAATCGCAACCAGATTAAAAGTCTGTGTTTACATAATATATGTCTGTATTTATAAACACATACAGATATATAACTTTAGGAAAAATGTACATGTATTTATTTAAAATATATAAATACAAAAATCAATTTAGTATTTTTATATTTTTCTTAAATATATGCATGTACACGTATGTATTTAAAATGACAAGATTAATATGCACAGTAGACAGACATATATTATGTAAACACAAACTTTTATTCTGGATGTGATCAATTGCGATTATTTTTAATTATTATTTTATATTTAATTTATTGTTGCACAACCCTATTTGACTTAACGGGATAGTTCATAGAAAAATACAAATTCTGTAATTATTCATTTACCCTCATGGAATTGTTTGCCTACAAGCATTGTTTAAAATATATCATTTTGCGTTCTACATAAGAAAGAAAGTTTTTTTGGGTGATCTCTTCAACGCTTATGACTCTTGATTTGTCAAAATAATTTGACAGAAATTCAATGCTAAAATAAGCTTTATATAAGAGCACTGAGAACAACAGCAGTCTTGTTTTCTCGGGACCGATTTATTCAGAAAATTAACAGAAACCTCTGAAGGTGAAGGTGCACTAGACAGAACAATGCCATGTAATGTTTTAATGACAGTGTTTGGATACATAAATGAGAAGCATGTCAAAATATAATAAAAGCTTTACCATAAAAGCCCGTCCTATCCGGAGAGGGTTTGGTTTCTCAGAGTTGGCTGAAGAACAACAGGACCCTACAGAGAGCCCTTCAGTGCATTGTGTTTGCATTATGCCCTCTTTTCCAGACACTAAAGCATCATGGGAAGACATCACATTCTGGAGTTTGGAGGGTAATGAAGCCCTCTGTGATGCTACTGAGCCTGGTACTATAACTCTTGCCTGCGTTCACACTGTTTTTGTCCTGAGTGGAAGACAATGCGGTCTCCATTGTACTTGCATGACTGACCTGCTACATGTCACCATGGAGTGAACGATGCTCTGTTGACTCCTTTAGAGGACCACGTGCAGTGGTCACATTTATGAAGAGCCAAACATAACCCGAATTGTCGATTGGTAAATGGATAAATGGTCTTTGTATTGAAAGTGACAAACTTTGCAGTCTTTAATGTGAAGCTTTGGTTCTTATCGTCTGAAAACGGTCACTTTTGGTAACACACTGCACGTCAATCAGCTATGTGAGAACGCAATTGGCTGCTTTATTTTGCTGGCTGCTGCCGATGAACGGCTTGGATATGTTTGGAATGGCACACTACTTTACTACTACAATAAGACGCAGGGGCAAATGTGCTTGCACCGACTTTTTTAATGCAGCGTGGAGGTAGAATATTTTTTTGGAATCGCATATGAAAGATGATCATTGAAGGTCCTTTAGACTCAGAGGACATGGTTCTTTCTACTACGGTCAGGACCCTGCTGGCTGTCCATTCCCAACATAGTCCTTATTTTCTGCTGCATCATCATGTTCATGAGAAGAACCTAACTGCATGCAGAACCATTAACAACATGCACCTTTTTATTTCATGCTGCACATTTGTGCATTTATTATCAGCCTGTGTTTGCGATATTCAACTGCGGACACACACAGTCATGTTAGAAGCTTTGACAAATCTGCACAGATTCTTTTTAAAGAACGTAAAAGAGAAATTGAAAAAATGTATCAGATTGATGAAGTGATTTATGGGGATTTCAATAGATGGTATTTATTGAATTTTCTCTGACCTTGACCTGATGGGGGCAGGGGTCAACCACAGTACACACAGATTTATCGGATATAAACACACACAGTACATTTAAACGTATCTGTGTTTGTATATTATTTATCTTCATTTTTATTTTAAACACACATACATTCTCTTCTTTTGCGAGATGTAGTAAACAGTCACGTGGCAGCGTTCAAAAGGTCTCACGATTCTGTAGACACAAGTGTCTTTTGAAGACAACTAAACAGACTTCATGTGACAAACCACTGTCGAAGCTAAAGAGTTATTTGAAAGAATTATTCACATTTCTTACATGTCACGAGGTTGTATGTTCTCTAAAGCGTCATTTCATCACATGTTCATCTGCATTTGTGTTAGACGTTGCTGCCGTCCTGCGTTCGAGTTCGACTCCGCATGCTGCAGAGCTGTCACGGCCCGAGCGCTCGCCGACCATCAGGCACAGAGAGCTTCCGTCCATCAGCGGGAAATCTGGCTCCACGTCCAGCCCCACGCCACCTAAATCTGAGTCCACCCACCTCTCGCCAAAATCTGCCGGCTCTCACCCTGCCAGTCCAAGAAAGACCAGCCCTACACATGACGTGAGAAACACACACACACGGTTGAAAGGATCTGGTTATGTCTGGCTGGATTGTTCGATTCTAAAAAAAAGTTGCCAGATCTGCTCAGATTTTTAAGATTATTTGTGAGTTGTAGCTGTTCCCGGGTCAGATTGCAGTGGTTACCCGGAGCGCATGCAGCTGTCTAAACTGATATCGAGTGAGATAATCTGTGCTGTGCTGGATTATGAAGGTTGTAGTAGTTGTAAGTGATTATCCGTAAAAGGTTTTACCCTTGAGCTATAAATACTGCCTGCATGCTTTACTTTTACTCCAAGTAATATCACTGGGTTCTCACGCTGAAGAGGCTTTGATATACACAGACTTGTTGTTGGGGGGGGGGTATGTTTGTATTTATGTTTGTGCATGTGTATTTGGGCCTGGTAATTCATACAGTGTAGGGACCGAATATACCCACAGAGATACGACTACCAGTCATTTTTGACCTTGTGGGCCATTTGAATGCCCATGTGGAGAACAGCTTATAATTCAAAGTAAATTATGTTTCTTTGAAAATGTAAAAATGCAGAAAGGTTCAAGTTTGGTTATGTGTGGGGTAGGGTGAGGGGATAGATTATAAAGTATTTTGCAGTATAAAAATCATAATGTTTATGTGTGTACATCTGTGAGTGTGTATTTATAGAAGTGTTTGTGTAGAGTATGCAAGTGTGTATTTAGGATGTCTTTGTGTATTCTTTCGCCGAACTGGTAACAGAACGTAGAATGCATTTGATTCGACATCTGACCTTTAACCTTTCGACCACATACAGAAAAAGTGATATTTCGAATGTATAAATGTGTTGTGTGTTTCAGGTGGACACTGCTAGTGAGGTTGAGGATCTGGATGTTGACGTTTCTCCAGCGCTGTATTCGGTCAGTAGAGGAGCGGCTAAACTCCAGGTCTTCATCGCACGTTACAGGTAAACCATCATTACAGCCGTGTCGCATCGTGTTACATGTAGGTAAGGGATATTGTACAGGCAGCTGGTTGTTATCGCAGATATAAGCCTGAAGGGACTTATTTCGCCGGCTGCTTGTACATTATCCCGCTTATTACACGGCTACTTGCCACATGAGAAAAAAATTGGACACGAAAGGTGAATTTGAAATATTCTATTAGCTCATTTTTACCGAACGCAGATCTTCCGTGAGGGAAAGCCGTTTACTTTCGGTTTTAAGGTAAGAAACGACGTTCAAATGTCATGAGCAGGCAATTTGGTTTAATTGTTTGTAAATATAGTGTCATATATGTTATTAAAATACTTATTTATATTTAATTTGTAAAAAAACTGTCAAAATGATTTGCATCCGGGTTACTGTGTGTTATTAGTTTTGAGCAGTTGTTATCTGTGAATAAAGAACCTGCAAATGCAGTGCCTGGCCAATCAGAATCAAGCATTCCAACGAGCCGTGTAATAATATCAAATCAATGTTTCTATACAGAAATCATGTGGTTGGTATTGTCCTGCTGTTATGAAAAAGTTTGTGCTAATATTTGTGACTTTGTTAAATGGCCATTTTGTAATGTTTGATCCTGTTTCTGAACGCAGCTATAATCCTTATGAGGGTCCTAATGATAACCCTGAGGTGGAGCTGCCCCTCACAGCAGGAGAATACATTTATGTGTATGGAGATATGGACGATGACGGCTTTTATGAAGGTGAGTTTCTTCTTGCATCACTCAATACATGTATGAAAAAAATCTTAAATAAATGAAAGATTATGCATGAAATGAATATGTATAATTTAGGATGCGGCTCAGTATTAAAATTGTCTGTACAGAATTGTATTGAATCGTTCATAATTGTGCTCTTTGTAATTTGGCTGCTGTAGGCGAACTGATGGACGGTCGGAGAGGTCTCGTTCCCTCCAACTTTGTGGAGCGGGTGTCCGACGACGACTTCATGAGCGGCCACCCTCACCAGGCAGGCGATACATCCCATAATTCCTTCCAGGAGAGCAGCTTCCACAGTGGCAGCGAGCGGCTACACCGACATCACTTACGATTCGCTCACAGCGTCTCGGAAAGGACGGAGACCACCACGACGGCTTCTGCCCCTGGCGACAATGCCAAAGCGAACCCCTCCGCCCCCTCGCCGGTCGCCCCTCTCACCAACGGCTTGGACCTGGATCTAGAGGAAGTGGGGGTAGACAGCGTGCCTTACCCCCGCAGACTAACGCTCATAAAGCAGCTGGCCAAGAGCGTCATCATCGGCTGGGAGGTTCCGGTAATACCGGCCGGCTGGGGTTCTGTCTTCAGCTATAACGTCTATGTGGATCGTGAATTGCGACTCAACGTGCCCTTCGGTACCCAAATGAAGGCCGTCCTGGAGAGGCTTGACTTGACGCAGAAGTCGCATCGGATAGCGGTGCAGAGCGTAACGGGGCGCGGGAATTCAGATCAGCTGCGCTGTAGTATGCTCGTCGGACGGGACGTCTGCGTGGCACCGACGCATCTGCGCGTTGAGCGCGTAACCGCTACCTCGGCCAGTCTGACCTGGCTGCCTAGCAACAGTAACTACGTGCACATTGTGTCGTTGAACGACGAAGAGTGCGAGTTGGTCAAAGCGGGATGTTATTCACTGTGCCTCAGTAACCCACGCCCAGCCTGCATTACAGCGTTAAAGTGGAGGCCCGGCCGCACCGCACAGCCTGGGAACTACCGCCGGAATGCAGAGAACGCAAAACCGCACTGACCTCTTTCTCCACCCTGACCGCAGGTGAGATGTAAACCGTCGCTGTAACAGTTTACTGAGATGTTTTGTGTTGCACCAGCTGTCAAGATATCAGAACTTCACTACGCAATTATCGTGGCCAAAAGAATTCACAAAAATGATATTATGCAGTTTTATTTGCATATTTGGAACCTCAGGTTCCGAAGCAATTGTACTGACAGGTACGCCCACCTTACTTGCGTATACATTTGGGTGGTCTTAGTCAAATCATACCACGAATTGACGTAGATTTGTGGGGGTGTGGTTACACAAGGCGTTTCAGGCAGGTCTGGGTGAGCATTCGCTTTTAGATAGAATGCATCTTTTGTTCTGACATTTTAATTTTTGCAATTTTACGTGTCTAATACATGCATGGGCAACTTATAACACACCAAAGACACAGAAAAACACATATTCACGCCATATGGCCCCTTTAAGAAATTTGGCTTGACCTTTGACCCTAACCTGTAGGTCCTCCTGATGCTCCTCTGGATGTGCAGCTGGAACGCGGTCCGTCTCCGGGAATCGCTCAGATCAGCTGGCTGCCCGTCACCATAGACGCTGCCGGGACGTCCAACGGTGTCAGAGTCACTGGCTACACCATCTACGCAGACAAGAAGAAGGTCAACAAGTTTCAATCACTCAAACCCATAAGAAAAATATTACAGATGAGATCTCTTT
This sequence comes from Triplophysa siluroides, assembly GCA_006030095.1. Lineage (NCBI taxonomy): Eukaryota > Metazoa > Chordata > Actinopteri > Cypriniformes > Nemacheilidae > Triplophysa > Triplophysa siluroides. The sequence goes on along the minus strand of VCII01000101.1, from coordinate 4,092,503 downwards.
AAAGTCTCAGTTATTTCTCCTAGACATCAGTGAGATTAATTGAGAGCAAACAACTCTCACAAAGGTCTCCATTAGAGTGTCAGAAGAGATCTGAACAATGCCTCAAACTGAGCTTAGATTAGTCAAGTCTGCAATCAACAGTCAATATTATTAAGATCTCAATATGAACTCAAACTTTTCTCATTAAATTGACCCGAATCCAGATTATTTTACCTCTACAATCTACATTCATTTTACACCTCTATCACTCTTTATGTATTTATACAATTATGGTATCTTTCTTTTTCTCCTAAAAAAAATTCGGAGAAACATCTGAGACTAAGTTGATACTTAAATTAAAGAAATAAGTTATTTTGTATTTATTTTTCTTTTTCTTTATGTTATTGTTTTAAAGATTCAATATTTTGTGATTTTTTTTCCTACTTTGGTTTATGGAGTGTCCAACAACAAGTTTACATACCACATACGCGGTGTGAAAACACTTTCATTTTCTAATTATAGGCAGTAATTGTTACCTTACTTCTTGACTGACTCTCAATTGATTCGTTCGGCGATTCATCTGTCTAATCCCCTCCTTTCCGTCAGCCCACTCTGATCTGATTGGTCAGATGGTCTAGTCTGCTGTGATTGGTCTACCGCGTGCAATGTCGTAAATGGAACATAGGCGGGCATTACATCTAGTGACGCAAATCTGACCCGGAACTGAACTTAGAACGACAGATGACTCGTTCGCGTGATTCAGAGTCGACTCCTTTTTACCCTAAGCCAATAACTCTGTTATTCGTTCACTTTCGGCAACTTGGCAGACTGCTTACATTCACACAAAGCAACATACACACTGCATGCAATGTCATTTTATGGACATTGTAATACTAACTCTTTAAATGTCTCTCTCTCTCTTCTGTTTTCAGGTGTTAGAGGTGTCGTCACCCACAGCAGGCAGTGCTCTGATTGGTCCATCACAGATCCACACGTTACAGGCGGCCCGTGAGCTCACCGTACGAACCATGTCGGCGTTTGGTGAATCTGCGGATTCATTGTCCGTGAATGTGCCAGTCAAACTGCCTGCTATCATGTCCGGTACCTCACTGCCTCAGTGCCAGTCTGTGCCAGCGGATGCCAGTCTCCTCAACACCGGTGCCAACCCAGAGCCTGCTGTGTGTGCCACGTTATCTGCTGCCAAAATGCCCACGCTGCCGCACGCTGCCACACTGGACGAACACTCCACCGGTCCTGTCAGAGGAGCCTACGTCAACACGCCTAAAACAGTCGCCCGTGAGATGCCTCAGCTTACTGCTTCCTGTGTTGAAGCCTGGGCCAACCCAGCATCTGTTGCCATGGCAGCACAGGCGGCTCCATTGCCATCTGCCTCTCATAAGAACTCAACTGTGAGTTTTGAGTTATCATACATGAAATCTTATTACAATTCTAGAAGTTTTAAAACATAATATTTGTATTTCTGTGAAGCATCAACAGGTGAGCGTGCCTGTGCCCGTCGCACCTGCATACATGGCGGCTCCCCTGACCCTGCCAGCACCTGTGCCCTCATCAGCCCTGCCTATGCCCATCGCTGTGCCGACACCTGTGACAATGCCAGCGCCCGCATCAGCACCCCCACAGAGCAGTGCACCCCCCGCTGTGCTGAACCCAATCAGAGAGACCGACAGCCCGGGTGCCCAACGTCCTGTTGCCTCCCTCTCCGACTTCCTGGAAGACCCCCGTACCAAACTTCACACTCTGCCGTCCAGTTCCGCCGCTCCCATAGACAACATCCCAGGAAAGGACCCTCTGGACGTCCCGGATACACACCCGTTGAGACCTCCCAATGCATCGCCCTTCGAGTCGGAGACAGAGGAGGAGCGAGAGGGCATCAGGCTGGTGTCCATGGAGGAGTTCCTGCGGCCTGTACCTCAACCTCGAATTAAGGTCAGTCTCCAAACTTCCAAATCAAACTTGTCTGTAGATGTTACCATGGTTTTAAGTCATGAAGAAGTTCTGTTTTAGTGCGTTGTTAGAAAGTTTCAAGGTCTGTTGTTACAAAGTTTGTAAAGCATGTCCGTGAATTACACTAGTTTCTGCAGCTGTAAGTTATTTTTCTGTTTTCAGGTGTATGCCGGAGGTCTCCTGGACCCTCCCCCAGACTACCAAGGAGAGAGCAGTCGATCTGATCTGTCCGACATACTGGAGGAGGAGGAAGAAGATCTGAACTCTGAGCCCCTCACAGACGCCCCCTCAAGGAGTTACAAAACGGCTCCTACAGGCAGAGTATGTACACACATCAGCTCAATGAATGTTGCATTCATTGAATTATCTTTATCAGAAACAGGTCTGTAACGATATATTGTAGCATGATATATCATGATGCAAAAGATTAACTCTATGATTTGCTGGACTATGGCATTTTTTAACGATATGATGTCTATTAAATCCTATTGGTTGAGCTGCGTCAACATAATGTTTTTATATAGTTTTTTTGGTTTGTAATTTTCCCACAATAAGAGGTTCTCTCTTAGTAAAAATTTAAGATTTCAAGAAAGCTAAACCCTGTTTTATTATTGACAAATCTATTCAATTTTATATTCAGAAGAATAAAATAAACCTTAACTACTATGAATTTAATGGCAACAACAAACATGTTGTTAATAATTGGAAATGTTTTTGGAAATAAATGTCTTATTTTAATTTTGCTTAAATTTGTACATTTAATTTTTTTAATGTATTTTTGTTTTTTATAACAAATTTGAATTTCTTTAAATTAACATTTTAATGACAAATTTAAATTATTTTTTAATGATTTTCTAATAGTGAACCCAGTATTACATGTTGGATCCAAACGTATGCCCCTTTGCGTGACAGAACTTTTGTTTACTCTCTCTGTGACGTCGCCCTGAATAGCAACTCCCACAGAGAAATCTCATTGGTCAAAAATAGTTGTATAGTAAGGATAATATTTGTTCTGATTGGCTGTCATATGGACAGAAACTAATTGACGGATCGATGGATTGAGATGGTGTGTGTCAGCCGTATATTTCAATCATTTTCCTTCTTTCTGTTCTTACATTTCCTCTGTTGCATTTTAATTTTCTTCTCTTTTTTTCATTTTCTACTTTCACACCGATCAATATCAACTTGTACCTCACCTGTATGTGCGTACACATACTCGCACACTTCTCAATCCCTTACCACTCTGATAACCCCATCACTCCTCTTCAAAAATCCAGTCGGAATTTTGGGAAACGGACAGTGATGAAGAAATCCTGGAGAGGATTATAAAGCTCCCTCCTCAGGCCTACCACAACAAGCAGCTCTTCAGCATCCCAGAGGTCACAGAAGAGGAAGACAACACCGAGTCTGAACCCCACACCAGATCGTCCCCAAAACGGACTGCCTCGGGCGACCCGCGGCACCCACGGGGACGTGAGGGTCGTCGTCATTCCCCCAACCACGCCAGTCAAGGACGCAAATCTGAATCGGCTGTGATGAGATATGGAGGCAGAGAACCGGTCCGGGTCAGACCTAGAGTCCGCTACGCCGACACGGTAGACACCATCAACTATCTGGACGAGGAAGATGAGGAGTTGGAGACCGGCAGTGGTCTGTACTCCGCTCCCCGTACGATGCACAAAGGACATGGCGATAGACTCAGAAGAGAGGCTCTGCTACGAAGCAGGATGACATGTGACCTGGCCGGGGTCGGGGCGTGCTCGGAAACAAGACAAGGACCTTATTTACTAAGCAAGACCGTGCCCCGCGTGAAGTCACCCAGTGGACCGTCAGCGGAGATTGATGTGGAGTATGGAACGGATACAGATGAGCCTCATGTGTTTGATCCTGGAGAGATGGTGTCAGAGCAGATGAGCTCGGAGTGGTGGGTGGAGGGCGGTAGTCATTACTGTCGCCACCTGCCCGTGAGGTGCAGACCGCCGGCAGAGCTCGCCCCGGGCGACCGCTCATGGGTGTGTTTTATGTCTGGCCATCTCAGTTAACCACATCATCCTTTTTGAATGTGGCTGAAACCTTTTGCATCAAAAAGTGAAGAATTTGTTCTCACGCATCGCAACAGATTCTGTTTAAGAGCTGGGTCTTGATTCTCGCGTTTATCATTTTTATGGATTGTACCAGGACATGTGCTTTGCATGTGTCTGATATAGTTACTGCATTATGGGATTCATCCAGGCACACAAGCTCTGATTACACTTTTGCAAAAGGTTTAAGCCCAAGCGTCTGTGTTCTCTAAACCCTGTAGTGATTTAGCTTTTCGCCGTGTGCTGTGTATTTGTCATGTTTTTTAACCGATATTCAGTTAGAACAGCGCTGTACGGAGATTGTAGTTGTGTATTGTGGCTTTATGTACGCCTCTCTTTATGTACGCCTCTCTGTATCTGGACAGAAAGAAAATGCTTCTGGCTTGTCTGTTGAGTTCAGATTGTCCAGAGATTGCTGCTAAACTGGACAACACAGATGTATAGGCGTGTGTTTCACCTGCTTAGAGACAGAGTTCCTTTTCATCCAAATAGCCATTGTGTTTTAACTACCAGCTAGGGCTGCATAACGATTTTTCGTGACTAATCGTTTGCAGAATAACAGTTTTTGTTTACATGATATATATTGGTGTACTGTGTAATATGTATGGGATATTGTACAGGCAGCCGGTTGTTATCGCAGAAATAAGCCCCAGCAGTGTGATCAGGTCTTGTATCACACTGAAGGGGCTTATTTCGCTATAACAGCTGGCTGCTTGTACATTATCACGCTTATTACACGGCTACTTGTCACATGAGAAAAAAATTTGACATGAAATGTACATTTTTACTGAATGCAGACCTTCCGTGAGGAAAAGCCATTTACTTTTGGTTTTAAGGTAAGAAACGACATTCAGATGTCACGAACAGGCAATTTTGTCATTTATAAATATAATGTCATATAGGTTATTAAAATACATATTTATATTTAATTTGTCAAAAATAACCTGTGAAAATGATTTGCTGCATCCGGGTTACTGTGTGTTGTTAGTTTTGAGCAGTTGTTATCTGGGAATAACAAACCTGCAAATGTCAGTATCAAGCATTCCAACGAGCCGTGTAATAATGATGTATATATAGTAAACACATGCATGTATATATTTAAGAAATATTTGAAGAGTTTGGTTCCAAAATGATAGAACTCATCTCTTTTTTATAGTGCATTTAAATTAATATCAATCAAACTGCAGTTGGTTTGTTTTGATTTAAGCCATAATTACTTAAAAAATACAGCTAACTAACACAATAAAAACATGATAATATAATAAAAACATGATTTTTTGAATTTTTTTTTTAAACGGTGTTATCTCATTTTGAAACCAAACTCTTCATTTACATGTGTATATAGATTTTATATTTATACATAGTTTATATTATAAATCAAAAATGTATATAGAAATATATTTTTTCTTAAAATTACATGCATGTGTGTGTATTTATATATACATAATTATTATACTCAGTACGCCAACATATATTATGGAAGCAAAAACCTTTTTACCTTTTTTGATTAGTCAAATCGTTATGCAGCCCTACTACCATCATCCCTAACTGCTTTCATTGCTGATCTCAGATCAGATATTTCTCAAGAAATATTGTGTATGTGTGTGATTGTTTGTATGAGTGTGCAGGGCTCTGGGTCTGAAATGTTCACATATTCTTTTTTTAAAGAAAGCAACAAAAAATTTGGCATACATCAGACCTTCATGTCATACATTTATTTCATCATGTGGATGCGTTTCCCATTGAAACAGGACCGTTGATGGGCAGCGTTGCTCTGTTTTCTTTAAAGTAGCCTTTTTATCTAATATCATAAAAAATAAGTTGGGTAGTGGAGGGACATGTTATTCTGTATAGTGCATTTTTTTAACAATCAGTTGTCTATGTAAAAAAAAGGCTTAATTTGTGTATATCAGCCAGAAGTTTCTGTTTTCATCAACTTTTATGTGTACACTAATGTAGAGATGTTGCTGAATTCATGTGTAATTCTTTGATATGGACTATTTTGATTTTGTAATTTAGTGCCCAAAACTCTTTTAGCCTTAAATATGTTATTTTGGGAGCAAGATATTGTTTTAGTCTGGAGCCCCCTGTATTTGTTAGTTTGATGTTTATATTCTATCAGTCTGTAACTGGATGTTTGTCTTATATCAGGAGGTTGGAGGTAGAGAAGCATCTCTGGCAGGTGCAGCGTGGTGCGGTCCATGTGATGTTACTCCTAAATCAACACGCTCTAAAATTAGACTGGCCAGAGGTGAGACTCTCTCTCTCTCTCTCTCTCTCTCTCTCTCTCTCTTTCTCTCTCTCCCCAAGAGTTGGAATTGATAAATGAATGAAACCTCCTTGTAGCAATTGAACCCAGTAAACCATCTCTTTGTGTTGTGTACAGTATATGCTTTCATTACAGCAAATATTATACATGTGTTGGTCACTTGAAATAAACATTCTATGTGTTTGTGTTGCAGAACTTAGAGCGACTGAAGAAAATGAGGCGAGGATGTTTGTTGCACTGTTCCCATACGACCCTTCGACCATGTCACCCAATCCTGATGCTGCAGAAGAAGAGCTTCCCTTTAAAGAAGGGCAGATTATCAAGGTAATAAAACGTGAATCTGAGGACTCTTTCACATGAGCTAGTGTCAATTTTAAAGGCCGGGTGTCCGATTTGCGAATTTTTTGTTTTGGTGATTTGAACATCAATAACGGCTATGAGAAATCGGACACCCCGCCTTTAATCCTGATGTTTTAGATGTTTAACTTTATGCTTGTTATGTGTCAAAACTGTAATCAGAGTTGAAAAGAGATGGTAGTTAAAACCAATATGGGGTAAAGTAATGCAATAACAAATCATTGCGATAAATACATGTTTTTGCTATTCTAATTGAATCAGCTAAAAAAAGAAGAATTATTAAATAGTCCAGAACTGACAAATGCTCTATTCCCAATACACTGCTTGTCATTTTTGTGGTATTTTGAAGTTTGTTATTGTTGTTTGATCTCTGCAGGTTTACGGGGACAAAGATGCAGATGGGTTCTATCAGGGTGAGGCGGGCGGTCGTCATGGTTACGTGCCATGCAATATGGTTTCAGAGATCCAGGTTGAGGATGAAGAGACCAGAGATCAGCTCCTGCGGCAGGGTTTCCTCACGACAGAGACGTCTCTGGAGAAGATAGGTGTGATTTTCATTGCATACACATCACTCCTACAATCACATCTGAGAATAAAAGTTGTTTTGTTCCGAATCTTAGTATTCTTTTCATCTAGACAACATTATTAGGCTTTACTTGTGTGTGTCGAGGTAGGCATTTTTGAGCTCATATTAATAATACAAGTATCTGAATTATATTGTTTCCCAGATATTTATACTCCAAAATCTAAACGTGCTGTAAGTTCCTGTGATGATCTGATATGTCCATCAATACTCCATTTCACCCAAGAGTTTTGTCACACGCAATCGCCACCATGCTGCGTTTTTACGGTGCCAAAATTCTGCTGCTGTCGTGGTGATGTTGTGGTTTTTGTGGTCATTGTTGGAGCACACAGCGGTTCCAAAGGAAAATTTCTGAAAGAGCAAAGCTGACAGCTGTCGCTCTTTGCTCTCATCTCCCAGAATGCTTTGCAGCTGTGAAGGTTCAACCCTTTCCTCTGGCTGTGGTGTCTCGCTGCTAACGCTTATTCTCTTTCTTTTCAGCTGTATTTCTTTCTTTCTAGAGTTTGAGTTTTATTTTGGCTTCTCATTCATTGTTGTCTGCAACTTTTGTTTCCTCGTTTCCTGTTTAAATTTCATAAAGACGCCCACTTACATGCTCAGCCTCCACGCCGCCCCGTCCCACCGCCGAAACCTAGACGCTCCAAGAAAGGTGTGTGTCAGCGTTCCTCCATCTTTCCCTGGAGAAAGTTTGCTTTTCAAACTTGACATCAGCTTTTCTGCATCTCGAGCTCTGACCAGAGGGGATCATTAGATATTCACCGTCACACCTGTTTTAAACCCTAAAATTAAATCATGTAATACTGTGTGCAATTTTGTAATTGTAAAATTTTAAGTTAAAATGAAAAATGATATGCAGGTCACGTTTTTGCAGATTAAACAGATGTCTTATCGTAAGAAAATAAAAATAAATAGTAAATATAAAACATCCCCTTTGGTTAACTGAGCATCTCACTGTGTGTGTGTGTGAGTGTGTGCGCGTGTGTGTGTTTCCGCGTGTTTGTGCTGTGTGTGTGGCGCTAATGGATGCTTCATTCATTCATTTTTCAACTCGCTTTTATCCATTTTGGTTCGTTTTTTTCCCGTGAGCCCTAGTGTCAATCAAGGTTAGGGCAGCCAATCAGATTGTGTCTAACCCTTCGCTCCTCCCCTCGCCTCTGTCCCTTTACAGTGGAGTCAGCAGCGGTGTGGGAGAACACATCTGTCATCGACTCGTCCAGTCAAGGTTGGATTGGCTCTGCTGTCTTTCATCACTTTATCACAATTTTTCTTTTTCAGCCTTTAACTCCCTAACCGTGTGTTTCTGACAGTTTAACCGCATGTTCATGTGCCCATGTACTCATGCAACGCTGCATGCTGTTACCATGGAGATAGAACCTCCTGTTCTAACCATTGATTGTCTTTCGTTTGACAGTTTCATTTGCGACTTTTTCGTTTTGTTGATGATATGTTTTTCTTCACTTTGTGACACAAATTGTTTTCCCCCACATAAAAAAATATAGTAAACTATAGTATTTACTCTAGTAAACTGTGGTAAATTGTGGTATAGTAAGTTGAATGATAAACATCTGTTAATACTGTGGTACAATTTAGTATGTGCTATAGATGTGCTATTTCACCGAACGCACATGCCTGGCCCGAAGTTCACTTTTGGTCTGTGTTTGGTTATAATTTAACCATTTGTTTTATTCCTAATTTATATTCAATAATTATATTATTTTTCATTGTATAGTAATTGTATTAAATAAAAACTACTCAACATTTAATGATTCTTTGCAGAGGTAGTAAGTACAAACTAGTAAGTATACTATAATTTACTACAGATTACTGTAATATGTTCTATAGTATTCCATAGAATTTGTTCATGTGGGCTCTTTCATATTTTTCTTGAATTATGAGTGACATTTTCATTTAATAAACTTGTTTTCAGTTTGTTTGTTGTGCAGAGGGCGGACAGGCCTTTTAAAATATGATATCTGTTTTAGGATATTTTTTCTTCAGTTTTATATTTTTCAAGACATTCTTTTCCTAGTGGAAATTAACCATGGTTTTATTGTGATAAAAGTATAATACATGTTTTTTTGTAGATTGACTACTGTTCATTACCATTGTTTAGTAAAAATAACATGGTAAATTCGAGAGCCATAGAGTGAGACCGTAGTACATTCGTGATGCTGTGGTTTTACTACAAATAAAACCAAAATGTTTTAAACTGTAGTTGCTATAACGAAACCATGGTTCATTTTTTAAGGCTCCTCAGTGAAATATCTGATATATACCACAACAGGAGTTCATTCTAAATATTTTTGGGGGTCTTTCCCTGAAGCTTCATTTTCCATCATGCTCAGTGATGCATTGTTTGCCCCTCAGATCTGAGTCACTCCGGCGGCCTGACAGGAAGCTCGCGACCTCGAAGGATGGTGGCCATCTTTGATTATGACCCGAGAGAGAGCTCACCTAATGCAGACGTAGAGGTGACACACATAACACCATATCATTCATTTTATCCATAGAGAAATTGATTAACACAACACTGTGATTGATGTAATACTGTCTGTCAATCACTCCAGGCCGAGCTGACCTTCAGCACGGGCGACATCATCTATGTGTTTGGTGATATGGATGATGATGGCTTCTATTACGTGAGTTTCTTTCTCAAGGTTGAAAGTTTGAAAAACGTGTCTCATTCAGTATGATTGGCTAAATGCAGCAGCAGTGCATGATGGGAGTTTGTGACGTTTCAGGGGGATCTGAACGGACAGAAAGGCCTCGTCCCGTCCAACTTCCTACAGGCCTTTCCAGAGACAGAAGAGGAAGCCGTGAGGTCTGAACACACGACGACAGAGAGCCGCAGGGATTCACAGGTGCGTGTTTTCATGTCATGCGTTGCATGAACGTTTCTATCATCAGTCTTTTCATAGTGTGCCGTTTTGTTTTTGCATGTTGTCTTATGTGTGCTGTTTCTCTCTCTCTGTGTTTATTTAATTTGTCTTGCATGATGTTCAGAGGCACAAGAGAGCAGTTCATTTTGAACAGTGACAGTAAGTGTTTCATAAATCTGACCCTCTGTAGTGTCTCCTCTCCTGAGTACCTCAAATATAAAAGCAGCGTTTTCTTTCCTGATTTAGATTTCCAGTCAAAATTCGCACTTCTGTCAGGACCACCGTCATCAAATATTTAAACAATAGCAAAATTTAAGGTTGCCGGAATGAAACCGTTCATGATGCGTAACAGGATTAAATGAAAATGATCGACAGATACAGGCAGATATGGACGAGATGGGGATAGAGGTGGGTTTTGAGTGCGGCACGATTAGGCCCGATTCACATTTCAGGTCTAAAACCGTGCGAAAAACATGAGCCGTCACTCCGAAAAGTTGAACTATTTCCATCTCGAAAAATGTGCGCACCGCACGCATGCACCCCTTATTTGCGTGTGCCTACCACACGTCTACATTTCATATAACGCAGAAAAGACGCGAAATGTGAATCGGGCCATAAGCAAAGAAAGGCAACTTAAATAGGACGCAGTCTAGTATGTAGGGTGACCAACAAACCAAATGTGGGACAGGTTATACGTTTGTGTGGGACAATGTGGGACCTTTTAGCTCGTAAAAATAATGTATTATTTAGTCCATTTCAACTACAACATAATTAAGGCATAGATCAAATGTTATATAACATAAACAAGTTAAACGGCGATTTCAATTTAAGGTTAACTGTCTCTTTCAATTTTTAGCATCAGACGCGCGGACTTATCATAGGCTACAAAGATTGTACACTTTAAAGATCGTCTCAAAAAGAGAAAAGTGAAGAAATAAAGAACGGACGAATCATGAAAAATACTTTCTCTTTTAAAATGTACTAATGTCAAATAATGTATTTCATCATTTGCAAATATTTTTATTTTAAAACGCTTACTACAACCTAGAAACAGTTTCAAAGCAACACAGTTTATGATGTTTTAGTGACTTATCTAGCAACACTGGTGAGCACCGGGTTACTGATCTTGGCACAGCCCTGTTAAATAGTTGAATAAACAATGGTGCAAACAAACATCTCGTGTGCATTTCTTAATATGACAACTAAAAACCAACACTGGTCAAAAACTGATGAAAATGTGGGACATTTTCTCAGTATGCGACGTGCGGGAAAGGGGTGAAAATGCTGTGCGGTACAACGCAAAGCGGGATGGGTGCTCACCCTACTAGTATGTGTTGTATGACTATTGGTTAACGTTGATAAGCTGATGTGATCGACTGATGCCAGCTAGACTCACGTGACCTTCCAGAACTGACGCTACGCTTGATTTGTCTTATTTCTCCACCATTACAAAATGTTTTGTCATTTTGTTTTCCTATTGTTTCTCAAAACCTGGTGAATTGATGATAACTTGCATGTGTACAAAAGTAATTTTAAAAGACTGGTTTATGCATACATTTAAAAAAATCTTTGTTTATTCACCCTTATGTCGCTTAAACCCCCAAAGGCTGTCTTTGTTCTTTGGAAGCAAAACCGTTGTCCTTTTTTGAGTGTTATAATTGGAGTGGATTGTTACCGACTCTTTAAGCTTCAAAAGGACAAAAATGTGACATTCAATAACTCCGTGCAACTTCATGGCCGTATATCTCAAGAGTCCTGATAGCATATGAACAATTTTTGTGAAAAACAACCTAAAATCTAATCCATTATTTAATGCGGAAAAGTGGGTCACCATCTGCACACATTGTAAACACAAAACAAACTTTTATTTTGGTTCTAAAAATCAAAGAGAAGCAATTAGGGTTTAAAAGAATTCAGGGTGAGTAAATAATCACAATGTTATCATTTTGTTACACTATTCCTTTAAGCATTTAATCATAAAACACTCCACTATCATTTCACCATCACTGTGTGATGTTCTCACAGGTGAGCCAGACGGAGTCCTCAGAAATGCCTGATCCTGTGAGTTCCTCTCATCCTGACCCTGTTCCTGCTCCCCCGGTCCCGTCAGAACCGAAACCGGACCCGAGCACGTCTCTGCCCGTGACCCCCACGCTACCCGAGAGCTCTCAGCCGGAGAAGAAAAAGAAAGGGTTCTTCTCCAAAGGCCGGAAGCTCTTCCGAAAGCTCGGCTCCAGCAAGAAGGAATAAAAGCAGCCAGCTGTGACCTGAAGGGATTTGCAAATTGCACATTTTCATGTTTGAGAGTGTGGGTTTGTGTATGTTTGTGTACTTGTGTGAAGAGGGGGTCCACAGAGGTCCTCTATGCTTCTGCAACTCATTGTGCCCAAATTATTTCGTCCCGGGCTCTTTGAATTTTTGCTACGGAGGTATTTGTATGTGTGACTTGTTTGTTTAATTGAATGTTAAGAGATGTTTATGATTCTTTTACTTTTTGTTGTAATGACTGGGCAGAGAATCAGCAGCACTCGTGTGTGTGTGTGTGTGTGTCTGATTATTCTGAAAAGTAGTTTGTTGCTATTTAAAGCATTTAAAGCTGTGACTTAGGCTCATGTCTGTTAAAAAGCTTCACATTCGTAAGAAAACGCTCGTTTTAATAATACCGCTTGTAAAAAGGAACTGAGATATTAATAATCTCTGGTGTTACAATAATGCAAAGTCATGCAAACGTCAATAACAGCATGTTAATGTATTTTATTAGACTTCTTCAGCTAGTATCCACAGCAATCGCAAGCACACTTAAGAGAAGACGAAATGATGGATATGCTGTGAAAAATGTGAACGAGTGACAACATTTTTGCACTATAAGTGGGTCCAAGACTGCAAAAGTGTGTGTTTTTCCTGGTTCAAGCTGCAGGATGTGGTGTCACCACCGCAAATACTAACCTGCTGTTTTTATCAAAACTCTTTGAGGTTAACACTATCTTTTTTTACTCTACAAAATATTTGAAGGATCAGGAAGCCGAATGCTTCTGGTATGTTCGGTTGTGTGGCACTTACATTTGAATTGATATTTTCTCATATTTCTGCTTTAAAAAAATGATGTGTGACGCCTCCTGATCAGTTTGGTTTATAGGGATGTAGAGACGTTGGTTGAATTTTTGTGTGCGACTACAGTTCGCAATATTTTTTTATTTATTTCATTTGCTTGAGGTCAAAAACACAAATTTATCAGCATTGTAGGATAAAACTATAAAACTATGGCAGCGTTTGACCCACATTCCCTCTGTTCCTCCTCCATGATGATTCAAATTGAAACTCTTTGTCGCATCATTTGTATGCAGAATCCTCATTCTGAACTACAAACTTTTGAACTGTTTCTCTGAAAGTGCGCGTGTGTCAGATGAAGGTTGAGGTGTGTATGGATGCCTCATGGTTTCTACAGAACTCCACTGCATCTCCAGCTGGATTTGACTTCAGCTTTGCCTTTTCTGAAACGCAGTGACGTGGAACTCAAGCTTTTTTGGAGCTCTGTAAAGATGTAGCATGTTAGAATAACCCTCTTCATCACGTGTTCCTGCTGAACTTTATTGCAATATTATCCGCAGTAAACGTTTTGTTTGCGGCATACGTTCTAATTCTGTTTGTTTGCATACATGTGTTTTTGTTTGTGTGGTTTTACAGGGCTCACGTTGAATCTCATTTCTCAGGTTTAACTGGCTATCAGTTTTGCGTCTTAAGCAGATCCTCGCTGATCTAGACCGTCCAGACCACAAGATTGCCAAAACCTTTAGGTGCTCCGTATGTCAACGACTAGAGACCAATCAGCGAACGCCAGGCGCTTAAAGGGCGGAGCTAAGGTTCAAACATCACGGAGCGGAAGTAGGCCAAGCGCTCAACTGTTCTCAATAGTTTTACTTTGTTTTTCCAAGAGAAAGGCCGCAGGGCAATGAATTTATACGCTTGTTTTGATTATATCTAAATGAAATATTTCTGTGGGTTAAAGTGTTTACGCCTCTGGTAGAGACTTTCCTCCTAGCTTCACTATAATCTGAATAACACGCTGTAATCCCTGCCACTGCTTAACTCCACGCACAGGCCGCAGATTTGAACGTTTTCATCGATTTTTCAGCAAGTAGATCCCAGGCCGTGATAAAAACTAGCCTTACCGGACTTTATTAGTCTTAACGTACAGACTTGTGTCGACTGCATGCACGATGGCCCTCCATCTATATTCTGCCTTATTTATTCGAATTATGTGTAGTTGTAGTACTGTAGATGCACGTACTTTTCTCATAAATGTTTTTGAGCCTCTGGTATTGTGGGAAATACGCAGGCGGCCACGTCTGCAGCGTGAGAGCTGTTGGTTTTTTCTGTATATGGTGTTGAGTTTGATGTATTTTTGTGATTCTGAGGTGTGATATTTTCATATAGTGAGAAAGAGACTCCATTCTTGTGTCTGGGATCTTTGGCAAGGTTGACTGGACAATTTTGTACATTTTTGTAACAATTTTTTGAAACTCAAACATGTATATAATGCTAAAGTCTTTGTGTTTGGTTTGTGTTTGCATGTCGGAATCATGATTTTGGATTGGTGACATGAGCGTTCCGCGCTCTTGGAAAGTTTAACTTGAAGACTTGTTGCAATATGGACTTTTTACAGAAATAAAATATATTTTCACATAAAATGTCTGTGTATTAGTTTTTGTTGTGATTGATTGACTCGAAAGAAAAAACACTCTTTATCTTTTTTTAATTTGTTTTTATTGAAACTTTGAACAACTTTGAACATTGGATTTGAACAACAAGACATTCAGAGGAAGCTGGCTTTGGTTTCTGTAAGCGTACAGCCATCTCACGTGGACTTGCATGAACACACTGTGAGATCTGCACAGCTTTTTGAAACAAAGCGAGTTCCTCTTTTCTCTATTCCTGCATGAAGTCTTCGTCTCACGACGTTCTCCCAGCAGCAAACAGTGCACTCATCCATAAAGTAGGAAACACTACACGGTGGCGAGCGGTTTAGTAGTGCTTTCTACTTTATGGATGACTGCACTGTACATCCAAACGCTGACATCTCCGCAGGTCTTCTCGGAGGTCTCTGGAGATCTGAAAGCCACCTTCACACAAACGCACACAGTTGCACTTCTGCCGTGTGAACCCCACCCAAACTCTGTACTTACATTACACACGGCTCGCGTCTCCATTCAAATATAAGCGATTATTAATATTAAACATAACTGCAAACCTAATGTTAAAAACACATTGAATTACACATTGAATTAAATTGTGTACTTGTGAATTATGGGTACAAACATACAACAAATCTAAAGCAACAAACTTTGTGTTCAATTGTATGATGTTTAGTTGTTTTGTACAGGAATCACGTTAATGTTTGCAAATAGGTGTGTGGAATAAAAATGGAAGAATATGGGAGAATGCGTCATTCGTCTTCGCACCGGCTATGCTGCTCAACGCGGCAGCCATTTTGATCTGCATGAGTAAGCTTTTCATCCAAAAGAGACAAACTTTTGCTTTCATATTCTATTTAACCTATTGTATTGCTTGTCTTTGTTGAATGTTTGTAGACGAAACTGTACACTACACAAACTATAATGATACAAATAAACTAAACATGATGATTTTTAAAAGTAGCATTTTGAGGGAACATGAGCAGGTTCTTGTTACAACTAATACTTAAAGACAAGTTCGACATATTTTCATGTTTTGTAAAAATTATACAGAAATTCAAATAGGAAGACCCACTGCATGTAAAAATATATATTTAAAAAAAATCTATTTAACGTTAATTGCATTTTATATGTGCAAATCCAACAAAACCATTTTCCCTTCCACAAAGTGAGAATTATAATTGAAAGGCAAAACATTTAGGAATGACACACATTTTTACATGAATGAAGAAGTAAAAAGGACACAAACTAAAATGAATGTCTAATGACTGCACACCAACTACAAACTGAATTTTTTAGTATTAGAAATGTAAACCTTCAGTTTCATACATACCTCGGTCGGTCAAGCCCATCATTGCATTTATCGTCGCCATGTCTCCGTAGACGTGGTCTCAGCGGGGTCTTTGGGGTCTTCCTCCTCAGCCCAAGAAGAAATGGGCCTAAGCTGGAGAAGTTCTCCTATTTAACCTTCTTGTCAATCACGTGACTCTGACCACACAGGAAGAGGTATAACAGTCACAGCCTCACGCTGTTCTCGCTGCTCTTGCTGCTTTAAGCGCATGTTAATGTCCACACGTATGCAGATATGCTTCAGGTGCCATTTGGTGCCCTTTTGGGCATTTCTGTCTGGCATGGTGTCTCACAATGTCTCAGGTCATTCAGGTGAATGCAGATCTCTACGATTAAATACTAAATGCTTTAAACGTGTTAAAAAAGTATAGACTATACATGTTTCATTTTGGGGTCAGTAAGACTTCTGGTCTGTAGGTTCTGTAGTGATCTTAAAGATCTTTCCCTCCAAAATAAAAATCCTGTCATCGTTTATTCATCCTCATGTCGTATAAAATCGAACTTTTTTTCCTCTGTGGAACACAAGTGGAGATATTTTGTGATGCTCGGTGGTTTGTGTTCATACAATTGAAGTCGAAGGAGGTTCAATGTTGTTTGGTTACTAACGTTCTTCAGATATTGTTTGTGTTTTGCAGAAGAAAGAGGAATGTTTTCAACCTAAAGAATCTGTTTGTGTTAAACATAACACTTGCACAACACAACTGTTTATGGAACCTAAACCAAACTGTTGAACACCGTCAGCGTTTCTGTTATCATAAAGCCAAACAGCCTTCATCTGCTACTAATAGTTTGTCTCCGCCTGCACACGGTCTTATTATCCTGCGTGGTGTTACGGGTTTGAATGCGTTTCTGTTCTCCTGAGATCTCACGCTTTCTTCTCTCTGTTTCTTCATGCTTAACAGTTGCAACACAGGAGGAAATGCCAAAGTGTATCTCTAAAATGCCCTTCAGAGGGAAGTGATATATGATCAGTGGACCTCCGGGTGTGTCTTTGTTTGTGTGTGTGTGTAAGTGTGAGTGAGAAACTTCACATCTGAATGTGTTCAAGAGGCCACACAGAACCTAAATGAATGTATTTCGTTTATTCGTCAAAAATTCATATAACAAAAAATGGATTTTGTTTTGTTCTGTGAGTAAATGATGAAGAAAACGATGCAGATAGGATCAGATCAGGCACAGGAAGAAGCCCTAGAGCTACTCGAGCGTGTTATTTCCTGCGTGCACGCCTGCAACACCTGCACTGAAAAGTCTCTGTGCATGCAGTTAAATAGAGCTGTTTACTGCATGTTTGGTTACAAACATCTTCATTGTGCCATTTATTGTTTGTCCTATTAGCAAATAATGCTATTCTCGGCAAACGACTGCATGGAAGAAAAGTGCGACATGAGATTTTGATCGTCATAGATTGACGGTCTGATGAGATTTATAACTGACCCCTGCCGTCTATGACGTTATTGACATGTACTGTATAATTCACCATCGCTTCACCATAACAAGGCCTTAAAAACTGATTATTATCTTTACTGAATGGAGAGAACTGGGAGAGAAGCATGAGGTGACTTCACACGTGACGTACTGTATGAACAGCAAACAATACAAAAATCACATAATCCCGTGTATTTATACAAATGTTTGTCATTGTCATTATTTTAAGCTGTGGTCTGTGCCACTCTGAATTCTCTTCTAGTAAACTCTATTGTCATGTCTCAAACCAATGCTAGTGTATCGGTTACCAACTCATTCAACATTCTAATAATTTCTCAAATCTTGTCGTGGAGTGTGATATGACATTTCCTAGTGATTTTTGGCAGCAAACATCTCCAACACCTGAATACGACACAGACTCAACCTTTTTATCTCAACAGGACATCTGTGTATGTAAACAGACAAAGAGTATGGGGCCGTTTGTGTTCGAAGTGTTAATTTTAATACAAGGAACGACGGGTGGGTTTCAATTCCCCACCTCACACTGTCAGTCAGCACAACCTTTAGAATCTGTTTGCAACCATGACAACCCGACCCGGCGAGGCCATAGTGTGAGGAGACGGGGCTTTTCAAGAGTGTGTGTGTGTGTGTGTGTGTGTTTGAGGTCAGAACCACATGGGTTTTGAACAATTATAAAAAGCTGCATGGAAAAAGGTGTGGTGTGTGAGAAATGTGTTCTGTCGTTGACTCTCGTCTTGTTTAGTTTCGCTATGACACACTTTCCCCCAGCCAGGTCGAGGACCTTTGTGCCTCAAAGACAAAAAACTAATTGAAAGGTTTGTGAAGAGTTACACAAAGAAGTTTGAAATTATCATAAATAAATTTTAGGTTTCTGTATCTCACTCGGTAAAGTATTGCGGTAACAACACAAAGGTCATGAGTTCCATATATAGGAAACACACAAACTGAAAATGTGTAAGTCAATTTGAATAACAGCACATGCCGAATGCGTAAATTTAAAATGTGAAAAGATTCATGGAAATATTGTTTAAAAAGAAACCCAAGTCTCCCGTCAACTAGAAATGTACATAAAATGGTATAAGATTTTTGCCACATGTATGTTCAGAAAGATGATTTTTATTTTTTATCTAAATGTTAGAGGATTACAAGCGACTGTACCGCACAAATCTTGCTTCCACAGAAGATCAGTTTGATCTGTACATACACAGTTAAAGTCTATGAAGCAACAAACAGAAAGTTTAAAGATGAGGTGTGACTTGAAATTTTCTTCCAGTTTTTAGAGAATTTGTATTTAAACCAAAATATTCATGTAACTAAACAGTAACACAAAACTTTGAAAACAAACTACTCTATTTGACCCTAATTATTCAAATGTTGAACTGTTCTAAATAAACCTTCTGTAAAACTTCTAGCACATGTGTCTATGTTTGCCGATTGCAGGAGATATTTTTGAGTCCATCTCTCTGGCACAAACAGAACAAGATGTTTGGCATGAATTGCTTTAGTGTTAGAGGTCATCATTTTGCTTGTTTCCCTCACATGCCAGGAAAACAAAGGTAAACTGGAGCAGTCAGACAACCATTGTGAGAGTTTGTCCGTCGCCACTTTCTCATGAGATGATGAGTTACCTTCCTGATGTCTGGTTATGTGAGGCCAGTAAAAAACAGATAATGATCATCATCTTAAAATATATATTTATATAACTAAATATGAATTTATAATAATACATAAATAAATATTTGTTCCAAATAAAAAAGATGCGCATTTGTTTGTATAGTTTGCTATCAAATGCACCTTTATAGAGCTTTGTCTATTGTGTCTTATGTACATTTTCATATCATTTTAATCATTTAATTTATGCATTTTGTAGACGCTTTTATCCAAAGCGACTTACGTTGCATTACACATTTGTTTCTAAGCGTGTTTAAGTCCTATACTGTACCAACTGTCAGAGCAGGAAGTGACCTGTTTGTATGCTGAAAGCTGATTGGCTCACGGTAAAGTCTGTCTGTCTGAACTGATAGACTTTATCTGCTTTGGCAACAGCTTCCCCTCAGCACCCCCCTTATTTCTTTATACATCTTTGTTCTCTTCTTTCGTTTTGTCTTTATCTTGGTCTCATAACACAGAGCACTGACCACTGGTTTAAAGGACAAGGCCAATGATTCGTCACCGTTTCAAACTTCCTCTGTTTTTGGACTAATGTTCAGGGTTAGGGCGCTTGCACACATCTTTTTATTTCTCTCTAAGTTTAAAGCGGATGTTTCTGGTTTTTGGTTCTGCTTAGAGATTGGGTTTGATAACTTCGGCAGAATTGTTTATTCCAGGACTTGGAAGAGATGTTGAACCCATAGTTTTACTCAGCAAAATCATGCACCTGAGCCAGAAACCTGAACATGACAGAGACATTTTTTTGATAAGGTTTGCACATTAGCAACTGCACACAATGCCTTGGTGACCACTTGTGACACCTTAGCTACTGTGCTAAAACCCCTTAGTACACCTGAGCATCATGCTGACAGGTTTCATACGGTCAAACATTCACATTTATGAGGTGAACATCTAGTTCAAATCAATCGTCCGCACTCTGTGTGCACATATCACCAAATATGGGCATAAAAGGAACTGGCCAATAGCATCTTCCTTCTCGTTGTCGATAGAGAAGTGACCGTCCTCTCGACAGGAAGGGACTCATGGTTACAAATGACGACTGTTGTTTTACTTCAACTGACTTTTTTACTTGCATCTGTGGTTGAAACACTTACTCAGATAAGTGGTCAAATACTGAGACCTGCTGATGACCGTGTGTGTGTGTGTCTGTGTGTGTCTGTGTTTCTTCTCCAGATGTTAAATGATGTAATATACCATATACTGTTTAATAAACAGCCTGGAAGCTTCGACACTCATCCACAGGAAAGAAACGTTTAAGGTTGAGTGAAAATGAATTTGAGATACAGATGTTGACACTAATGTATTGAAGACCATATTATTCTGTTACATTTTTAAGGATATTCCCTTCATCAAAAAACAAATCACCATTGTCAGATCTGTTAAAGTGCTTTGGCTTCTTTTTAGCTGATAGGCTTGTTTTACGAAAACAAATGTCTCTTGTGAAGATTTTGGTTATTTTGTATTCATTTTATTTCTCGAGTGAAAAGTGTCTTTGTGTATAATGAGGTCAAGTAGAGCACGCTCAGGGAAATAACATTCAATGGTTGATTTTGAAACAGGAAGTTGATGCGGATCTGAGCTTCAAGTCTTTTTTATTTGATTATCAATCATGCTTAAAAAACATAGTGTCGTTTTTTATGAAATGTTACAATCCATTGTAACTCTGTTGTCAAGTTGTGTGTTATTTATTACAAAAAACCCTGTTTTGCAATATTATGACATCACCTTTGGTTGTTGAAACATTCGATGTTTTAATTGCAAGCACGAGTGTGTACATACATTGTGGAATGCATCTGTGCTGAGTTACTGTTTCTTTCTGTAAGTAAAGTGGTGCTGGAGTGTTATCGAGCGGGTGTGTTTTGCACACTGTGTTGGGGTGTAAACCTGGGTGCAAAACTAAAAGCACTTTGAAGTGCACACATTCAGCCTACATAGTGAGACGATGTTATGTATCTGCGGTTAAACCCAACAGAACTCACGATGGAGGAGGGGAGGCAATATCACCTGCTTTCGCGCCCAAATGTGTGGTGCATTTGAATCTTAAAATGATTTCAACACTCGCTCCGGTTAGAACCAAAAGGCCTTTTGAAGCAGACCGGGGTTATGGACTAAAGCTGATGAAACTCAAATCAACCAAGAATCAACCAGTTCATTGATTCACTGTCGCCAGTCACTTTAGATTAAGGTGTTGCTAAATGTTAACATGTTCAAGCAGAAATGTCTGTTTATCACCGTTAAAAATAGGTCAAGCTTTTTGGGAACTTTTCTGTAGTTCAGTTTTCAATCCAAACATGGACAGGTGAACAGTTCGGAATCGTGTAGTCAGATTGATCTGATATGGCAGAGCTTTGCTTTACAACTTAAAGTTGAGTTTTCTGAAGTAAATCTTGTAAATCTACGCAAACCTCAACAGGCACATTAACAACTTATTTATAAAAGACAATGTTGTTTCTGAATCACCTTTAGTTCATCGTTGAGTTTATAATGACAGATTCACTATCATGGTGAATACAGTGGTGCAGGTTTGTGACCTTGTGACCAGCAACTCAATAAAGTTCCTGTTCAAATGTACCTCACTTGACTCTACAATCTAAACTCAACCAGAAACACTATCAATAAGAATGTTTTATACAGAATGTTCCATAATTCAAACGTTTTCTGTCATTATAAACATCGGATATAGCTTTCGATCTCAGGGGATTGCACATAAATGCATACATGTAAAAATGTAGATGTTTCAAAGGTTCTTCACAGCGATGCCATATAAGAACCATCTTTGGTTCCACAAAGAACCATTCAGTCAAAGGTTATTTAAAGAACCAGATCTTTCTTACCTTTTTATAATCTGAAGAACCTTTTGTGAAACCGAAAGTTTTTTCAGTTGTTAAAGATTCTTTATGGAACCATTTAGACAAAAAAGTTCTAGATGGCATCGTGAAGCACCTTTAGTCTTAAGAGTTTAGCCATTAAAAACCCAAAGAGGATAAACTTGAATAAGTTCTTAAGATATTTTTAATATCTAGTTCTTTAGAAACATATCTATTAGGTATCGAAAATGTATTTTAACACGTGTAACATTTACAACATTTCTAAACTGTGTTAGATAAGTGAGAGCTTTTTAACAGCTGGCATGGAGGTTTATTGGATGTGTGATGTCAGTCCTTAAAACAGTGGAGGAGAATAACCACCGGGGGTCACAATACAACTCTGCTTCTGTTTAGCATTTTTTACTGAACAAACTTCTGTTTGTGATGTGGGACACTATACGTGAAAAATCTATCATGTAACATCTTGAACTTTTTTAATCTTCATAGAAACTAACCACCTTCAGAAATCTGTAAAATATCAGAAAACATTTGTAAAGTTTGTGCGTTACTTTTAACTTGTCAGTACGCATCACTATTAAATTGTGCAGCTGCTGTACCTTTTAATGTTAAACAGTAATATGTAAATGTGCCTCATCTACTCCTAAAAGGGAACATGGATCAGCAGATTTTTAAGTATACCAAGCTAAAGACACAAAATGTGCACTTTTTCTGATCTGTTAAACCTGAAGTACTGCAACAAACCACTGACAAATTGAAAAAAAACATATTCCCCTTTTTCTCTTATGTTATTAATTATTATTAGTTCCTAGGGTTTTATAACAATGTCTTTGCTTTAATTAATCATTTGGGAGATCTGAGACATTCCTGTAAACACTATCAACTGAATGTGGAACTGATTTTGTGATTTAGGACAATTTATGAGTCACATAGTAACTGTGGTAGTAACGTTATTGGTGTTACTGTAGCTCAGCTGCTGGAAAATGATGCTACAATGGTAAGATCATGGGTTTCGTAAATGCGTAGGTTTAAAACGTTTAAATTTCAGTGGTTCATACTATGATAGCACTAAACATAGCACTATATAGTTACAGTCAGCAGATATCAGAAGCGTGATACTGCCCTCTACTGGTGCTCTGTGTATAACACTTTTATTCACATTTAAATCCTTTACATAGAATAACCAAAAAAATTCTGTATCAAATGCCAGCCAAACCCTTAAACATGAATATTCAACATTATGTAAGACGTGAAACATTGAGTCGCATGGAAGAATAAAAAAAACAAGATGTTCAATATGCAGCAACACACACTACTTTACAAAAATCTAATTCATAGTCTGTAATGTAAATCATCCTCATGTTTTCACAGCAGTGTCTCTGGAGCGGTAGATGACACCTCTGCTCTTCAGCTCCCGCACAACACCTGATAGCAAACAGAATAAATTTGAGTCCTGGATTAGAAATATGATTTGATATCAGATTAATTCTTTGATTTTTGGTACGTTTGGGTTACTCTGTTTTTATGTGACTGCATGTTTAGGGACAGGTCAGTCAATTCATCAGAGGATTCAAATCTGACACTAACCTGGTGGTAACCGGCCTGTTACTGTCACTGCATAGACACCTGGCTTGAAGTTGCCTGAGAGAGACAGAGCAATGAGGCAGGTAAGCAAAGCAACTTATTCTGACGGTAGCTATGGACCCTAAGTGCACTTAAATACTCACCAATTCTTTGCCATTTTGCCACCCAACTGTCTTCTGGGCTCATCATTGAAATAACACTACAAAATAAATTACACATATGAGTGGTCAGATTCCATGTGGCTTAGCATGAATATTAAACCCAAAGACATGTTGTTACTCTCAATCAAATTATTCGTTTTTGGCTTAATTGTTACTTTAGAAATAAAAAAAATATGTACACACCCATCAAAAGATGAGCTTGTGCATTCATAAACCATCTCTCGATTGCCCTTCATCTGTAGATATGACTCACAGTTGTCACATCCATCGTACTCAAACTGATCAATAGTCTGAAAAAATAAAACAGATTTCAATCAAACATATACATTTCCAACGTAACAACATTAACCATTGTTTACTAGCAAGAATTTAATATGATTTCTAAAGTTCAAATGCAACATTCAAACTAATCACTCTGTAAATGTGTTTTTTTTATTGTGAGCTACCCATAATTTGAATATGGTGATACGCAATAAATGTGCATTTTAGGACAAATCTAAGAACCAAAATGAAAAACAATGTTTTGTTATGCTAATGTTTCGTTTTTGTGAAAACTGGTGCTATCCGTTTACCTTGACCAAAGAACACAGCAGACACGCTCTTAAATGACGAAGGTCTTTTGGGACAGTCTCCAGAGACATTTCTGTACGTTGTTGAGATATATTGCAATTTACAAAAGAAAGTAAAAAATATATACGCTTCGACACGATGGAAGTTTTAAAGAACAAGATTGTATAGCATTAGCACTGGGTCTACATAGCACTTCCGGCGAGGACTAATGACATCATAGACACGCGGCGCTCGATCGCTTTGATAAACTGTTTTATTTTTTATTTTTATTGAACGTCACTGGACCTGTACACTATATTAAGAATATTGAGTCCATACGTCTTTATTATAAAAGCAAAATACACAATACATTTTGTGACAAAAACACTACATTTCTAAATCTAGTACCACAAAATTCTAGAACCGAATCAAATTAAAGAACAGAATGATAGAACTGAGCTGGAAGAATGAATAGAAACACAAAGAAAGATATTTCTTTATTTAAAAAAAACATATAACATATAAAATCGTTCTTCATTTCTTTCTATAACGAATATGAAGTGTAGTTGTCATGACAGCCGCTAGCGGTCGCGTGAGGCGCGTTCAGGTGCTTTTTAAATGCGTGTGAGCATAACGGTCCCAGTAACGGTTCTGCCAGAAAACGGTAACTAACGTTAGATATAAAAAGATTTAGATCTATTAAAAATTTATTATTTGGATCTATTGACCCTATTAATTTGATCCTTTATTATGTTTTATTCCAATATGACTACATAATTATCTAGATCTTTGAATAATAAGATTAATATGTTTTTATATATAAACACACTGCCTTTTTCTGTACTGTTGTCACCTTGTAAATTTATATTGTTTCATTATATATCTTTATATTGTTTACATTGCTTATATGTTTATATTGTTTTTTGTATATTTGCAGGTCATTCAATGAGCGATTAAACATGGCAGATATGATTGATGTGTCTGAGTCAAGTTTGTCCATAAGCGGTAGAAATTTCCCCGCTAAATTATGGAATCTGGCCAACAATCCCGAAAACAAATCCGTCTTCTGGAGCCCGAGCGGAGACGGAGTGATCATCAACCAGCATAAGTTTGAGATCGAGCTGATGTCTCCTGAACAAGAGTCCAAAGTGTTCAAGACTACCAACTTCAACAGCTTCATTCGACAGCTCAACCTGTACGGCTTCAGAAAGGTGATAGACGTGCCCAGAGTCCCTGACCTTCATCACTTTCAGAATACCAACTTCAAAAGGAGTCAGCCAGAACTTTTGGTCAATATGAAGAGACTTACTATTATTAATAAGGCCAAGATCCTGTCCGGAGAGAAGGTGACATGTCGAGCACCCAAACCACTTCGTCCAAAATCTCAGCACAACACTGCAGCTGAGAAAACAGGCCAGTTCAAGATCATACTTTTAGTTCGATAGGGGTTATACAGTTCTTCTATTAAAGACTTAATTTATGCGAACACTTGATGTTAACATGCCATGTACTGATTGGCTGATAATCGCATTTTATTTTAGGTTCTGTACATCAACACCGCACTGACTCCCATCAGCTGTATGCATATGACAGAACCCCAATCC
This sequence comes from Triplophysa siluroides, assembly GCA_006030095.1. Taxonomy (NCBI): domain Eukaryota; kingdom Metazoa; phylum Chordata; class Actinopteri; order Cypriniformes; family Nemacheilidae; genus Triplophysa; species Triplophysa siluroides. The sequence continues at coordinate 4,066,509 of VCII01000101.1, read as the reverse complement.
CACCCCGATCCTGGATGTTTCACCACAGTGATGTATCCCCGTTCTACACCAACCAGGGCTTCCTGTTTTCTTCTTTCAGGGGATATCCACCCAACATTCCTCACGGGATCGTGTCTAGTCCCACCACCATGTTGCTTCATCAAGAGCCAAAATATATACATCCCTCAAACTATTTCCCACCAGGTATTTTCCAAATTGCATAACAATCACAAAGAAGACCTCTTTCATCAACAGTGTTTTAAAGCATGAAACACATTTGCTGAGATACATTTGCTGAAGAAAAGTCAGAAGACTCAGTATAATTTCAGAAATGTAGATATTTTTTTCTGTAGCCAAACATTTTTAGCCAAATACTCTAACAGTATGTCAGCTGTTTATTTGCAACTCCTAAAGTCTAATGAATGAGCCTCTCATGTGATTTCAATCTGTTTAGAAATGTTATTGTTTTGTTCAGCATTTTGTATAATTTTTTTGCCCACAGCTATTTGCCATTGTTGCAGAAGTTGCATCATGGAAACAGACAGAACCGTCTCTGATCAATATTCATGTTACAGTTATTTCCCGGTGAGAACTGCAAACAATATCAATTTCATTTTCAGCATTATTGTTATTATTATAATTGGTTTGATATAAAAATCATTACAGACCTAAAATGTGGCTTTGTTTTCTTTATGCTTCATTTCTTTGATTCTGAAGGAAATATGACCTTCACATGTTTTTATTCCACGTTTAATGTAATTAATTGCCTAATGCACTTTCATTATCTTTTTTCTAGCAGAACTATTCGATGAGTGAGCCTCAGAATTACATCCAGACTCCAAACAACAGGGATGATGTCTACCTGGAGAGAGCGTTTCACATGGTGGATGAGCTCCAGATTTCACCTGATGTCAGCATGGGTTCTCCTGTGGAAGCCCATCACACCCCCGGCTTACCTGAGCTCTTTGGAGCCAGTCTCTACACATCACAGGTTGCATCCAAGCTCGACTCTCTCAGTTCCCAGAGCTCCTGGTCAAGTTCTGTGTCAGAACTGGATCCCTGTGACATTGCCTGTGGTGTGAGCACTGCTTACATCAAATCAGACCAAAGAGCCAATCAAACCAAAGAAGAGTCAACTGCATCTTTTGAGTCTTGGGAAAAGGTTAAAAAGTGCACCTTTAAACACAGGACAACATTTTTAATTTTGCTTTCTTTAGGTGTTAGGTTTACATTATAAATATTTTAAGGACATACTCTACATACAAACTGATGTTATACTGTTTGATTTAGGTCTTCGATTCATCTGTTAATGATCAGAGAGCGGACAGGAAAGCAGAATTCTAGGAAAATAGTCACTGCAGCTGCGCGGTAGGATGTTTTAGAAGTCACTATTTTGGAAAAGTATACATAAGCTTTTAATAATGTTGTGGTTTTGATTTACAGATGACAGGTGATGTTCTCCAAAATATGCTCATGACACATTAAAACATGAATTTTGGGTTTAAATATTGAAAAATTTCCTCAATATGTTTCCATGTTAACAAATATAAGTGTGCTTTGTATTGAACATGAAAGTAGCATTCGTTCAATTCATTTGCTTAGTGATAGTTTAAATTAATAGTCAAACTACGCACGATCAATTACAAAATGTGTTATTGCGCTTCAAATTGTCTTTGGATTTCTTATTTTGTTCCCATTAAAGTTCAGATTTATTTATATACAATAAACATTTGACAATTTAATGCATTTATACCACATGCGAGCAAAAGCAGCAAAACAAGACTTCAAATAGTTTTACATGCTACAAAGTTTATTAAAGCACAAGTGATTTTCAAAACACCTTTAATACTCTTCCTCATCCTCAACATCATCTTCAGCAGAATCGGCACCGACCTCCTCGTAATCCTTCTCCAGTGCAGCCATGTCCTCCCGTGCCTCAGAGAACTCTCCTTCTTCCATCCCTTCACCCACATACCAGTGCACAAAAGCCCTCTTCGCATACATCAGGTCAAACTTATGATCCAGACGGCTCCATGCTTCAGCGATGGCCGTGGTGTTGCTCAGCATACACACGGCTCTCTGCACCTTGGCCAGATCTCCTCCAGGAACGACGGTGGGCGGCTGGTAATTGATGCCGACTTTAAAGCCCGTGGGACACCAATCTACAAACTGGATGGATCTTCGCGTCTTTATGTTGGCTATGGCAGTGTTTACGTCCTTTGGAACGACATCACCACGGTAAAGCAAACAGCAGGCCATGTATTTGCCTCGGCGGGGGTCACACTTCACCATCTGGTTTGCAGGCTCAAAGCAGGCGTTGGTGATCTCCGGCACGGAAAGCTGCTCATGGTATGCTTTCTCCACAGAGATGATGGGAGAATAGGTGACCAGCGGGAAATGGATGCGAGGGTATGGAACCAGGTTGGTCTGGAACTCCGTGAGGTCCACGTTGAGGGCCCCGTCGAAGCGCAGGGATGCTGTAATGGAGGACACGATCTGGGCTATGAGCCGGTTTAGGTTGGTATAGGAGGGACAGTCGATATCGAGGTTTCGCTTGCAGATGTCAAAGATGGCTTCGTTATCCACCATGAAGGAACAGTCTGAGTGCTCGAGGGTCGTGTGCGTCGTGAGGATGGAGTTGTAAGGCTCCACCACAGCGGTGCTGACCTGCGGGGCAGGATAGACGGAGAACTGCAGCTTGGACTTTTTACCGTAATCTACAGACAGCCGTTCCATCAGTAGAGATGTGAAACCAGACCCTGTTCCTCCACCAAAACTGTGGAAGATCAAAAAGCCCTGAAGACCAGTGCACTGGTCCGCCTAAAGGAAAAAGGGAAACCATTTTAAATATGGTCAAGGATTCTGTAAAAGTCTTTAAATACTCACACACTCACCATTTTTCGCATGCGGTCAACCACAGAGTCTATGATCTCTTTACCGACGGTATAATGACCACGGGCGTAATTATTAGCAGCATCCTCCTTCCCACTGATAAGCTGCTCAGGGTGGTAAAGTTTTTGATAGCTTCCGTTACGGATCTCATCTACAAATAAACAGTCACTATAAATAAAAAAAACTTTTGGTTTAACAATGCTACACATGAGAACATATTGACGGAAGGATTTACCAACAACGGTGGGCTCAAGATCGATGAACACAGCTCGAGGGACATACTTCCCAGCACCAGTTTCACTGAAGAAGGTGCCAAAAGAAGAATCTTCCAGCGAGGTGCCCTCAACGATAACGGTTCCGTCCGGATTGATTCCGTGTTCCAAACAGTACAACTCCCAGCAGGAGTTACCGATCTGGACACCCGCTTGGCCAATGTGTACCGAGATACACTCCCTCTGGGAGAAAAACACACAGGTCACTACATCACAGGTGCAGAAGCACCAATATTCCCAGTAAAATGAACTTGAGAAATGAATCTCACCATTGTGCTGAAGTGACCCAGTTAACACATGAAATCAGAACCTTAAACCCTGGAATCCTTATTTATTTAAAAACTAGTCAATAATTGGTTATTGTTTGAGGACAAAAACACTTCACCTTCAGCTCTGTTCCAAAGTGATCAGCTGGCCTTCATTTACATCCATCAGAAGGGTGTGGCTTTCATTAATGATAATGAGATAATGACCCGGCCACCCTGTGGATTCTAGAGAGCCTCACAACATTCCATTGCATTTTATAGCTCACAGTGATCAAATAAAGAGGATAAAATGTAGCTCAGTTTTTATGGCTTTCATAAGATTAAAAATTGCTTTCTTCACCTAAGCACCACAAACAGATTCATCATGGGTGAGTTTAAGGTGAAGTAGCTATAGTCCACATTTTAACCACATTCTTCCCTGTAGTTTATTTTTGTTTCATTGTGTTGTAAGAGATTTATTTGTATTTATTTAAAACGATATACTATTTCAAACAAGGAAACAAATTACTGTTACTAAAACAATAACAGCTCATAATGTGCTTGAAGTGACGTATGGTTACAACCAATAAACACATCTGAAACCTTAACTCGTGTGTCTCTTTAGCATTCTATTTGCTTAATTAGAAAGTTTACACCATTTATTAAGTTGACAGTCTGGAGTATACAGACATTTGTAATTATTTTTCACGGATGATATATCATAATTGTTTTGGGGCCTTTCATTTACATACTTTTTTTATTTGTCTATGCATTAATTTCTGAAATGTCTTAAAATATATACATGTATATAAGAAATACAATTTCTAAAACAGACATCATTATAACAAAAGTGCTCATGTGTTTTGCAGCTGTTTTTGTTTCTTTTATTTTTAATATTGGTCTTAGTTTTTAGGCTAAAGACTTTGTTAACTTTCCTCGAGAAGAACTCTGCACGCACACACAAATACATACGTGTATATAGCTCTTTAAAAACTAAAACAATGATAATTATACAACTAGGAGTTCTTAAAAAGACCCGTCTAAGTGTTTTCGGTTTTGTTTACAAAGTTATTATAAACTAGGTATGATGGCAAATATGATTGACCGCTTGTTTTTATGACGTGGCTGGGATGTCCGCCAGAGGGCGCAATGTCTGTGGCCTTAATTGGTGGGATCAGAGAAGTTCTGCTCCACCCTCAGTGTCAGTCCCACAGCAGGTACACTCTCACACACACACGCCAGAGTTACTCACACTTCAACTTTACACTTTTCCAGCGATCCGTGCCGTTCGGATAAACGACACGCGGCTTATATTTCACACCACGAACACCGCCTTTGGGATTTCTGCTCATAAAATCACTGGATTTAAGGACATAGATCGGCGGAGAATCTGTTTTAACGTGAGGAAAAACTGAACGGCGATCAGGCGAACGGGCTTGTAAATGCACAACAGATTGTTCATCTTAATTCATTCACGGCCGTGGAAGTAAACGTTCGTCAGCATCGCTCTTCAACGGGCGAATCGCTCGGTAAAACGTCTCGCAGTTTCTGCGCCGCTCTTGTTTTACTCGGATAATATTTTTTTCTACTTTTGTAGTCTTTCATTTTTTTTCTCGCGTGACCTGACGGGGAAACTTTACAAGCTGTTATTTTGTCTTGGGCTTTGAGTGGAGTAACGTTGATACAATGTCGCATTGATGGATACAATCTTTCAACCTGTCGCGCGCTGGAATGTCTGGAATCCTTTGAAGTGGACGCGTCGCGAAAATGAGTGATTATGGCGTGACTTTATCAATCACTGCGCGCGGGAAACCAGACGGAAATCATAATGTGCTTCTGATATTATTGATCTGACCTCAGGTGATCGGACTCTATGGGTCACCTGTGCGCGATTCCATCTGTCCACTTTGGATTAATGTGCGCATGTCATATTTCACGTTTAGCTGTCAGTGATACGGGCCAGCTCGCGCTAACTAACATTTAATCGATACTAAACTGCCTTTTGATTACGTGTGTGTGTGATAACAAGTGATATCAGTTTTATAAACAGTTGAATTGTTTATTAACTATGCTTTTGTTTGAAAGACACCACTTTAAGTAGGTGTTGATGAAAAAGACATTGAAGATACTTCAGAAGCCACTGACATCTCTGGACACATTCAGTGGATAGCTGGGAATTCTTTATTTTAATTTTTTGCTGGGCTCTGATTGGCAGCTCTGTGGACAGTGCATCATGTATGGCCGGAGCCCGCCCCTGCGCCCGGGACAATGAGGGTTCCTGTGTGGCGATTGGCCGGGCTCTGGCCGTGGCTGCTCGTGGCCACCTTGCAGGTGGTGTTGGGCCACACGGGTTTGGAACTGGCTGCTGCCGTGGAGTCCGAAAGATCGGCGCCCAAAGCCGTGATCAAAGTGACCCTGTTGAAGCAGGAGCCCACCAGCAGGCCCATCACACTGGAGGGGGTGTTTGCCGGAGGCAGTGCCGGCTATGCCGAGGGGAAACTGATGCAGGTAAGCGGCGGAAGTTGGTTGCATTGCTTTGCTTTGGATGCCTAAACCCACAGGTGGTCTGGAAAAGGGTCTACACGAGATTTGTGAGGAGAAGATGAGCCCATTTTAGCAGATTAACATAGTCTACATATTTAAACCAGCATTATTTAACCTCCAGTGTGTCGGCCTCCTCGCCAGGAAGACTTCATGTGTGTTGCTTTGAGTGCCTGAAACTCCACCCAGGCTTATTGGAGGTGATAGATTTGTGGTCTTGAGAACCGTTGGGCCTGTTCTCCGAGGCCATACTGCCAGATGTTGAGTCTTTGAAGGCTGCGTGCAGCACAGTTCTCTGCGAAAGCGGTCCAGATAACGCCAGAGGGAATGCGCTAACTGTAAATGTATCTTGAAAGCTTTTTCCCTGCAGGAAAGGGATATTACACCATAAAACTAGAATAAAGACCAAGTTTCCATAGTGGAATGCATGTGTGTCATGAATGTAGGAGACCTAGAAACTAAAGATAAATGCTGGATGATATATTTACATCTGAAAAAATGTGTGTGCTGTTTTTGTGTGTTGCCTCCAAGATGCTCAGATGCTCTGTTTGAGCGTTGCTGTATGGTTGCTCAGTGGTGTGAGTTGTTGTAGTGCATTTAGTTTTTGTAATTTTGTACTCCGTCAAAAGAGAGCACTCCAAGTGTCTTTACTTTACCTTGCATAACCAATCAACCTTAAACAAGCCACATGCTTATAGGACTCATTCATCCCTTTCCAAGCGCTGCTAACTAGTATCTACATGCAAAATGTAAATTGCGAACGCAAGCCTGAGCAGAAGAGAGTTGTTACAGATCTGGGTTAGTAACTCAAAGGTTAAAGGTTCAGGCCTTCTCTGGGGGCCGTAAGTGTGATCGGCATTGTTGTGTGTGAAAAATAACCAGTAAATGACACAACTTACTAGCGTGCATGTTTGCGTGCATGAGTATTTAAAGGTGCTGCTCTTTTTAGCGCTGGGCTTCTTTACAGAGTGTGTCGCTGTTTTTGTTGTAGCATCGGCCTGTTGAAACAGGTCTGGGTTGCCCCGGCGTTTTGTCCTGCTGCATAATGTTCCTTCCTTTAGGGGAAAAAGTGATAGATTCATGTGCTTTTTCTTTAGCCAGATCTCTTTAATGCTACATTAGGGCTGTTGTCTGTTTTTAAGACAGATGATGTTGAATTATCTTGAGCATTTTACTTGATGTGTGTGAAGGGTTGGGCGATACAGCTTACAAATATAGTCCCATATTCTTCTATAGAGGGTTGAAAATATGATTTATGTATTGATCTAAAATGGCTTGATTTCTTTTTTAGTTATGCAGTATCAATGCTGTTAAATATATTAAAAACTATATACTATGAATATCGTATCAAAATTTGAGAAATTAACTATTTGAACAGATGTACTGTATGACCGTTAACACAACTCGCCAACTTTAATGGCAATATTGTGACAAAAGATATTACAACTTTTGTGTAAAGGCTTTTATGTGGTGCATAAGGATCACAAAATTTAAAGCTGCAACTCGTAACTTTTGCCTCTGCCTTTTTCTTTATCAAACAGACATGACGAAACGGTTACCTCAACATCTTTGAGGGTTGAATGACGTCAAACTGACTCTTTCCCCCAAATCTAATCCGACACCTCAAATGATACATCACTTTAAAACTGTTGCCTAATTTTACCCTGATTCAAAACAATAAGCTTTTTAATCACTTTTCTGTACATTTATAAAAATAAAGGTGCTTCACAATACAATAACCTTTTAAAAGGTGAGAACCTTTTTTGTCTAAATGGTTCCATAAAGAACTTTTAACATCGAAAGAACCTTTCTGTTTCACAAAAGGTTATTTGTGGCGAAGGAAGTTCTTTAAGTTATAAAGAGGCGAGAAAGAGATGGTTCTTTGTGGAACCAAAAATTGTTCTTCTACGTCATTGCTATGAAGAACCTTTTAAGCACCTTTATTTTTTAGTGCATTTACTTCATGATTTTTCTTAAATGTTTAACTCAAAAAAGTTACAAATTGTATTTTGTATTATAATTTTGTGGCCGGCATTAAGTAACTTTCTTGTAGCTCAGTGGTAAGAGCATTGCGTTAGCAACGCAAGGTTGTGGGTTGGATCCTAGGGGATTGCAACACCTATCTATAGGATAATGCAAATACCTATGTATAAATGTATAGGATAATGCAATGTAAGTCGCTTTGGATAAAAGCATCTGCCAAATTTTTAAAAACTTCACGCTAAAGAGGTGAAGCAGAACAAGCCAGCGTCGTATAAAAGCTTTTTTTCCCCCGTTACGTGCAGGCGTGTCAGTCTGGCTGTCCTCGGGCTGCTTTGAATTTGCCTCGTAGAGAATGACAGCCAGTTTTTATAACCACCAGTAATTACACATCCACTGGCCCATCTGATGTTCGTGAGCGTGTTGTTTCTGCAGGCCGCAGGTTGGCGAGCTGCGCTCCCCAAATTTAAATGTCTTTTCTGGGCTGCTCGGTGGATCACAGAGCAGGAAAATACAAGATCAGACATGATGATGATGGTGAAAAGGTTTTATTTTGGGAGAAAAGGCCTCTCCTCTGAGCCACTGCCCTTTAATGCAGGCACATCTAATGTGTTTGGTTTATTTTACGATATAAATGTGGAACCTTGACGTTTCTGTTTAAAATAGTTGTATGTTTGTTTTCTTATATATATATATTTATATATATATATTTATATATACTCTTAATTTTATGCTACAGATGTTGTATGTTTGTGTCAGTAAGACAGCTAATAGTGACTGGATAGGATCTCAAGGAATTATACTGGCCGTCGTGGAGTTTAACATAAGTTCCTGTTCTGAGGTCATTGAAGGCCAGCTTCAAAGTGTTGGAACATGTCAGAGGGGTCAGGCGTTCTGATGGTCCCCTCGTGAAGTGCCAACACTTTGAACTTGGATGTTTGTCCTTTGAGATCAGCGAGTGAAAGGCTCCAGAGGTTTTGCCCAGCACAGCTGTTGAAGTTTTACTGTCTGATGTGCATTTATTCCCCCCACCCAGTTTCATTCAGCTCAACGTTTTTCTCACAAAGATGTCTATTGGTTTATCCCAGTTATTTTATAGTGGTCTTTTCTGCGGTGGTTATTTGTGGGGACTGGAGTGCTTTACATTATTTACACATGTGAGTGATATGACAACAAAATTAAATACAACACTCCATTACAAAGTTGCTAAACTGTGTTTTATATTTCAGTTGTGTTGTTGCAGTGTGTATATTGGATCATTTTACATCAGCTTTGTATGTGACTCATTCAATCATATTAAATGTATTGGCTTTACTGTTTACTGTTAAAGGACTAGTTCTCTTGAAATTTGCCCCCATTGACTTTCCATAGTAGGAATAAACATTACTATGGAAGGTGAATGGGGGGATTTTGAAATTTAAAGGGATACTTCATCCAAAATCTTGTTTTTAGCTGAAAACATAATTTTTCATGACTAATCTTATTTTTTGGCTTGATTATATTATTTAATCAAATGCCTTATTTACTTTTTTGTAGGATTTACTGATCAGTATGACTTTTAATTTTTTTCAGAAATTCCATTAATTATTTTTCCAAATTCCAGTTTTTCCAAATTCCATTTTTTCCATTTTTCTGGATTCCATGTTTATATTGTAACATGATTTATGGCACAATTTGCACTTTTTTAGCTGTGCAGCACTTCTTTCTGGCTAAGAAGTAATACTTTTGCCAGATTCTGTGCCAATGTGTGTTATACAGCAAATTCAGTTTTTATGTCTGGATTCCGTCATAGGGCCGGAAGTCATAGGGCCCTACCAATACACAGTGGTTTACAATGACAAAATGATTTTCATTGTTTATAATGTTATGTACTAGGGCTGTAGATAAACTATAAACCGACGATAAGTATCACGTGATTTATGCCTTGTTTTTGAGTAAGCCGAAAGCCAGAGGGCACTCTCGTGCGGAAACTCCAAATACGCACTGCAGAAGAAGACCATAACACGTTCTAGAATCTAGGAAATGCCTATGGACATCTTTTTATCTCTGTTACTCAAGCCTCCTCAGGTTTTTTATGATAATAAAGTATATTTATAATGATCATGTTTGATGGGTGTTGCTTTTTCAAATGCACATTATAAGCGACTCAAACTCGAACTCCTTTTAGATCAAGCAGCATTTCCTACTGATCCCAGAGCTGTGCTGCACGGACAAGCTACGCATGAAAAAATATATCGACACATTGCATATCGCAGCCAGCTCGATTTCAATAGGATTTAGTGGTACCGTGATACAGCCCTATTATGTACAATAACAGAACACTGAATAGTGCATAAAGCATTATTCATCAAATTATCACATCAAATTTTTCTTCAATATCATGCAACCATACACATACTATTACAGTAATCTACAATTGGTTATACCGAAACCAGACTGACAGGTGATGTGTTCAGTGACAGAAATCGATTATTGAGATAAACCGAGCGTGACAGCAAACGTACACATTAGCTAAGAAAACATGTTGGCAGCGTCTTATCTATCGTGTAACTCTCCACTTGTAACTAATGTTCACTTCAAAGAATGAAACTCCCTTTCTGATGTCTCAGGAGTGCAGATGATGGGGAGGAAGAGATGAACGGGTTCACGGAGGAGAACTTCAAAGAGCACGCAGTTGAAGACGCGAGTCTAGATGATTAAAAAGAAGCTTGTTTACTCTGTGTTTCCGATAGGCTTCCCCTCCCCTCATTCAGATGGATTTCCTGTCTGTATTTCCCCTCTGGAAACTGATAACAGCACGCCCGCCCCTCCGCTCGCCTTCCGACCTGTTGATGTTTGTCTTGTGGCTGTTGTCATGGACGGCGTGCTGGTGGTTGTTTCTCTGTGAAATTTTGAGGTTTCATTCGAACAGCTGCTGGAGCATTAGCATCTGTAGTAAAGACATATAGCATTAGATCTTTGAAGAGCATTTTTATAGGAAAACCATCAGATCCAGTTACAGGGGTAATGGGAAACTTGGAAATTTCAGGGAATTAAAAAAATTGTGGCGTCTAGGCCCGGACAAGTCATAAAAATCATTTCTTATATACTTCAATTAGATAACCGTTTCATCGGACACAAGCGCACCTGACCCCCAGTTAACTTCCGGTTTGTGTTTGGCGAGTGTCTAATAATATAACTATTTATCTTTTATCTAATGTATGTTAATATTGATTTGTATTATTATTTTACTGTATAGTATTTGTATTAAATAAACGATTTGTTGCATGTTCATTTTGTTAGATGGGTACTGTAGTTTTGACACATTTCAAAAAACCGTATGGTTCTTTGACATCTAGCGGTTGAGCTTTGTTTCGCAGTCTAAATTCAAAATATTGGAGAGACAAGTTTAGCCTAGTAACGGTTCGTTTTAAAATGTTTTATTGTTATCAGAAGTAGTCTGTAGGTGCTCTATTGTTTGTGAATGTGTAACGGAAGTTAAGTTGGGGATCGCTAAAGTACGCATGAGCAGTAATGTTCGTTTAAGTTGTTAAGATGAAACTGTCTATAGGTTTTGAATGATGAGAAGGTAAATAAATGATAGATTTCTTATTTTTATGTAAACTATCTCTCTAAACTCGATGACAGATGGTTTGTGTTGTATATAAGTTGTCGTATTTTCCTGCAGCTGGAATTACATTTCACGCTTTTATTTCCCAGTAACAGATTGTTTGCTTTGTGCCATTGAGGAATTTGTGAAGACGAGAGGAACAGGAAGATCTTTCTAGACCCTGCTGTCATCTTACAGTAGACCCTTTGTTCTTTTATCATGCCGTTGTGTAGCTGGTTAAAATAACATTTCTGTGTGCTGGGATGATGTTTTCTTCTAGGGGGCTTAAGGTTTTATGATATAAATGAGCTTTTTGTGAACCGTAGATGTGTAAGGTATTCGGATAGCTGTGCGCATGCACGTGTGTGTTATGAAGGGTTGAAGTGGAGGGCAGGCAAAGCTCTTAAAGACACTGGGCCGTAGTCTCTTGTTTTAGTCATTAGAAGAGAAAGGAATGCTGGGATGTATTTGTGTCTGTCAGTGGCACATTATACAACGCATTCCTCAGGGGTTTTCAGGCAAACAGTGGGTAAGAGGGGCTTTATCACATTGTATATGCCGTAAACATAACTGTATAATGTCTGCAATGCAGCTAAACACACTTAAGGGATTTTTTAACCTTGAATTAGTTTTTCAGCCTAGGGGCATTTTTAATCACGAGTTGGTAATTCACATTGTATATTTTAAGCGCTGGATATTGTGCGGCCCGCTATAGATGTGACTTGCTGAAGATGTAATGTCATTAGAATACATGCTTGCTTTTCAATAGTCATCAATAAACAAGGGTGTTTGAATGGTGCAGTTCCAGCATCTGCCAGCAGGGCTTGGCGGTCAAACCTCAACTCTTTGACTTGAAAGTCGTGCCACTCTGTGGCAATGTTTGCAACGCCTATGGGCAGATATTTACGTATGGCAAGTCCACAGTCCTATCTACTTGAATGGGGGAAGGCAGATAATTCTAAAACCGCTGGCAAAATCACAATTAAACAGCATATTTCCAATCAATAATAAACCATGACATGAACAGTATTATAACTTTGGTTTGCTAAGCTCAAATTGCGCTAAAAATAACTTTTTTTACAACAAGTGCCTCACAAGAGCCCTGCCCCAGAGAATCGTCAGTCTTTAGTGATTGGCTTGGTTTACGGGAAGGCGGGAGTTCCTTCGCTAGAGCGACCATATTTTGTGCGTTTCATTCCTCGCCATTCATTGTAACTGCAGTTGCGCAAATTGTTAAAATAAATATTTGACCTGGCTAATCGCTCTATAACTACTTTTATATCAAGGCAACACTCATTCACCAGCAGCTGACCATTTCCTGTAACTTTTCTAATCCAGATGTAATAGCGCTGTAGTTAAGCTCGCAGGAATGTTTTTTAATGTCATTTGTCTGAGTGCTTGTAGGTCCAGTTAGATTGCTTGGGTTATTAATAGGCGACTTAATTAGTTCTCTCCCTTCCGGTTGTTAGTTATGAGTTGATGGGTAAAAAAACATGTTCTCATCATGTTTCTCTTCAAAGCAGGCTGAAGTTAAAGACCCAAAACACAGCAAATCATTGGTAATTTAGATTCATTAGTGTTCGAATGCGTCTTAACACCTAGATCATAGACGATTTGTAATCATCATATTATTGCCACTTAAAGTCAACATGAAGAGGTATTTTCAATGGACTATTACGATTGTACAATACTTTTTTCATTTTCTTAAAAAATTTTCATTGCTGTCTAATGGATTGCTGTCTAATGGATGTTCTAGTTGGTGATATAGATGTGCATCATGTTCACAGCTCTATTTCTGGTGGATGAAGTTGTCTGCTTGCGATTGGCTGTTAAATTCAAAGTAGGCGGATATGTGATGGTCTTAAAAACAATTTGTCACTTTTTTTCCATCACAGGTACAGTAAGTGTAAGTACAGTAAATAACTGGAATCTTGTTGTGTCTTCTTCATGTTAGCCGTTTGAGAGAATTGTGCAATATGGGTTGTAAAATATGATTTTTCATAGTATTGTGATCTGTAGAACTCAGTCCTGTAAGATGCAATGTTTCTGGATCTCCGACTGTAAGGGAGGATGAGATTTAGATGCGTAATGTCTGCGTTTATTGATTCATTTATTAAATGATGTGTCGAACACAATCTTATATATTCATGTTTTGTATATTTGTCCTGTTTTTAAGTAAAAAAATCCTTAAGTCTGAAAACGGGTAACAGTATAACTGCAAGGAAAATACAAACTTAATTCAATATATAACATCAGCTGGTCTGGTTAGGCAAACAAACTTGTTTGTAAATTTGTTGATCTCTGTGTGATTGTCTAATGGTTTTATTAATAGCCCTCATCATCTTCCTCCGGATGTGTTTTTCCTTATGGAACTGGAGGACTTTGTTAACAATAACACGCATTGTGTAATTTTCTTTCATTAGCAAACATCAAACGCAAAGTTAAAATGTAGGAAGATGGTGATTAGAAAAGGAAAATCAGGACACCGGACTGTGTGTGTACAACGGTATCACGACACAAAGGTTACAGGTTCAAATCGCAGGTAACGCGCATGCTGATAAAATGTATAGCTTTAGTCACTTTAGTCACTCACGGTTGGTCTTCGCCGTGTATCATTTACTAAACTCCATTACCTCACAACAGAGCGTCTCAAATCTTGTGCAATTCTAACAACCAAAGCCATATTGTGGTGAAAACGCTTTATGCTTCTTAAAATCACATGCTAGCCAAGTCGCCGTACAGACGACCAATGGCGTGCGCGCTGTCCCTCGTCTGACCTTTCCTCTCCGTTTCTCTCCTTGTAAATGACTTCAGAGTTGACTGTCAACTCATTTGTGCCAACCGTGCCTTTCTCAAACAATCCTTCAAAGTTTCCAAACAGCCCAGTTCAGGCCTCGGAAAAGCTGCCGTCCGACGAGGCGTTTGTAACCATGGTAATGTTTTTTTTTATGCTTAAGCAAATAACTGGGATCTGATGCAGCTTGCGTTAGCGGCGAGAGGTCGACGTGTTGGAACAAACTGTTTGCTTTCGTTTTTTTAAGTGAATCGGGCATTAAGTTGCCCGAAACGTACATTACATGAATGCCAAAGTTTCAACTGAAACAATTTCAGAAAGATTTGGTCGTTTTTTTTTGTATTATATTTTAAGCGGCAGATGATCACCAACCGGTCTTTGGGTGTAACATTGTGAGACTGAGGATAAGCTCACATTTGTGTGGCTTGCAATGTGACCATATCATTTTCAGGCCTCCAAAATCTTGATCCCGTCTAAATGAGCGGCCAAAATGCATCAAGTTTTTTTTTTTGGGTTGAAAACAGTGTTGTGTAAACGCCCCCTGAGATGTTCGTGCTGTGTCACGGTCTGAAGTGGCTGTGAGGCTGTTTTTACACTCATTCAGGAAACTATGTGGGGCTTCCTGCAGTATTGACTTTGTGAGCTGCTTCTAACCTTAGCAGGATCTTCAGAGAGACACGATGAGCACGGACAGAAAATCTCTCTCCCAGTCGCGCCTCTGAGTCACATGACCCTGACACTGGCCTCTCTCTCTCGCTCTCTGTGCTGGTGTTGGAGGTGAATGCTTTGGCACACCTCAGGAATGTTTAAGGACCGCTGGTCTGTTGGCTTCTGTTGCTCAGCTCAGATGACTGTAGCTTCACAAGTCACAGACAGCACACACGTTTTACCCTCCTTATGAGAGATTTCTTACGTGCTGTGTCATTTGAGCTTGTTAGTGTGTATTTGTCTTTAAGCTGTAATCTTTCTTTTTCCCTCGCTCCAAAGTCCAGAGCGAAGGGCCTGGCGGGCATCGCGCACTGCGGCCGCATGGCATGTGAAACTTGCAGCTGGCGTAGAGAGGAGCGACTCAAGCATTGCTTTTTTGTTTCTTTGTCTCTCCCACATCAAGGCCTTTGTTGCATGAGCCAAAGTGAGTTACAGTGTCACACAGCACTGCACTTTCTGGGTGAATTTGAGCCAGAATAAAAAAAGGCTGACATTCTTTATCTCTAAATGAAGCCTAATTTAAGGCTATTTTTATTGTGACCTTTAGTTACTTTTTAATTCAGAATTTTTTTGTATTGCAAAAAATACGGCGTATAATACTTGCGTTTCACGCAAGTCATATTTACTTGAAGTCAACAGAATACTCATGAGTAGTTTTTACTTCATTAAAATGACCATTCAGAAGATTTTGTAAGAATTTGAAGTGATATTTTTTGTAAAGTGATGGTGGATGTAAAATGACTTTGGAGTTAAAATTGTCTTTTGGAGTGTAATATGTAAATATTTTCCATCAAAAAAGATCAACTTTATTGCAGTACTGTTATGGAAATAGAGAGGGAAATGTGAAAAAGTCACTGAGTGGTTGACCTGGATGTGCCCTTATTCTTCACTCGCAAGCGTTTTGGTGTTAATCAGTTGTGTGTGTGCGCTTTTTTCCTGTCCAAGTTTGTTCGGCCGGTTCCCTTCAGATAATGATATGTCTCCCAGAAGACCCTGGACTGTCTGGAACGTCAGGCAGCACATATGGCCTCCACGGGCCTGTATTGCATTCCATGCAAACACACAGCACACACTAGCCTTCACCTGTTTATTTACACAGACACGGTTGAATTTCATGTCTTTGAAGTTTTGTGCCTTTTTGTGCATTGAATTTTTGACCTCTATAATCTGGTTGGGTGACATGCAGCAGTCAGCTGATAAAAGAGATTACCTGGTGAGATTATCCAAACGATTAAAAACTATTATTAAATCATTCTATAAAAAAGAGTTTTTATCTTGTAAAATGTTAAAAAAATTATAAAATGTATCAAAAATATTGCTGCCTTACATGTCTTGGTTCAATCAAACTGGCTTTACGTGTCGTTTCAATTTACTTTTTATAATAATTTCCTATATACATTTTTCATGGCTGCAACTCATCAAAATAGGTTTTCAAAACTCGCCACTGGTCAACATTTTAAAAAGTAAGCTGAAATGATTGTATTTAAATAGATTTTTTTTAAAAGGTCTTGGAATAAAAAAGTTTGGCAAACGCTGTCAGAGAATGAAACCCGTAATGTTTTTAGTTTTTGTCTCTGGAACTGTCTATTCCCTCTAGGTCCTCTAAAACCCGTTTCCCTGGCCCGGATCTGCCGCAGGCGTGGCCCGGTGGATTGCTGTAATGATGAATTTCTCTTTTGATCTGAACATTCCACACTTTTATTATATTAATGCGGGGGCTCGATTAGTGTTGAGTGCGCTCTCAATTTTGCATTCCTTCCATTCGACGCAGGTTTGTGGACCTGCGTCTGTTCGGACACGCACAGAATGTTTCTTCAAGGAGCTCCTGAAAGTTTGGCCACATTGATGTGTGCATGCTCGACTCTGACAGCGGCGAAACCATTCGTAACGTGATTGCTTCATACTCGCTTCGAGCGGCCATCCATCTTCCAAGCAGATATAAGAACATAGTGGGAAATCTTTGTATTCATTGATATGGAGGAATGTAGTTTAGAGGAGTTTTTGTAGTTGTTGGGCAGAGCATTTATTTAGTTTACAGCCATATAGAAAACGTTTGGTTGAACGTGTCGCTAAAGGGAAAAACAATGACTGTTTAAGTTTGATTGGGGTGTTTTTGAACGTAGCATTTATTTTGATCCCAAGTTCCCTAATTTTGAAACCAGTTGCTTTAAATAAACTAAAGGAGCTAAACGGAAGTTAAATATATCCGTGAATCAATTTTTCATCAACCAAGAAGAAAGCGAATCCGGTAATAATCACAGATTGTGTAGGATATCAGTTTTACTTGCCCTCTTTCTCTGTGTTTGCCGACTGTTAACTATTACCAAAGCATGTGTAATTTGGCTGAATCCCAACACTGTTACACACACACGGGTGAGTATCAAAAGACTCCGACATTATGGACCGAAGGCGTTCAGAAAAACACCTCCGTTGAGATGCCATTGTGCCACGTTCTTCCTCATTCACCCACTTTGGTATGCACGTTTGTGTACATGTAAATGTCTGTTGTTCTAAAAAGTCTATAAACACACACAGATGTCGCTGTTTGTCTCACCTGTAGCTCCGCCCACTCTGTCTCTCTCCGGTTACTGACGGAGGGCTGATCAAAGGCTTGCCGCCGGCAGCACAACTTTACTCCGTTTACTTGCCCTAATATCTCGCGTGTTACATCAGCCGAACTGTTATTCATTAATTTCTACTTTCCCTCGTGTCGCTGTGCTCTGTCTGGCTCTTTCTGCTGTCTATCGAGTCGTTCTATTTTGTCATTTTCAATAAAACAGCTTTGTCAATACGTTTTCAGTGTATTAAAGTTTGGCAAATTCTCTGTTTTGTGTCGCGTACCGGTGGACCACAGCTTTAAATGATGATGGTTTTAAGTCTTGTAAGGTCTCATAAGCCTCTCGGTCGTGTTGCTGTGCGTGTTTTTGTGTCTTTTAACACTGATTTAACACATCAATCAGTCAACTTGTGATAAAGATCCTCTGGGGAAAACCCTTCCTGGAACCGCTGTCTTTCTCCCCTGCCTCCCCGACCATCTATTTGCCTTCGGGGCTTCTTATTGGTTCATAGCACAGCTTTATCTCTTCAATCGTTCTCAACTTCCTTACACTAGGGCAGAGGCAGTTTTCATGCAAAAAAGACTCAAACATCATCACTTGAATCTCTTAAATCATCTGTGTTGCTTAAATCAATGGCTTTGAATGTGTAGGCCTACAGTTAGTCACCGCTGGCTAGAGGAACTTTACTGTAGGTTTACACTGATGCTGAGTTTTGTCTTCCGTGTTTTTTAAAGTCTTTCAATGTTGAACGTTTCCATACACCTCAAAGAATGTGGCAGATCTGAGAAAAACAAGAAGTTTCAACTTATCACATATACGACCCAGTCCTAAAGTTTACATGCGCTTGATTCTTTATACTGTGTGATGTTACCTGGATGACAATGTTTTGATAGTTGTTTATGAGTCTCTTGTTTGAAAAATCCTCCAGGTCCGGCACAGTTTTTGCTTTTTCAGCATTTTCTGCATATTTATGATATTGAAAACGCATATTTTCACACCAAGGAAAATGTATAAACTCATATGCAACTAATCTATAATGAAAGATAAATGGTAACAAATGCGCTAAGAATCCAGCTGTATGTGAAATTGTCTTCTGGATATTTTGTAGCTTCTGAAAGGCATTGCGAAATAAACATGAGATCTTCAAACGAAATCATAATTTACACCATTTTTCCTGTTCATCATTTGATGTGGTACTAAACATCGGCGAAGTTCATTTCATCAGGGTCTATATATTGTCTGTATGATCTCTACCACTTGCTTTAGGACAGGCGCTTGTGCCACGTTCTGGTTGACCTTGACGTTCATTGAATTGTTTTTCTTCGTCAACATGTCACGAATCTGCTATATAATGTTTCTAAAGTGCCAGCTGCAGCCCGCCTTTGTGACAGACAGGCTGAAAGGATACCATGTCACAAACACTTTCAGAAGACATTGTCCTCGACTGAGATTCTGATTTCAAACTGTAGTGTTTGCAACTTGTAGAAGGATCCAAACAGACGGCTTTTGTATTCCTGACAACACATGAAAAGTTACGATTGCAATACAAACACAACTGCGTAGTATTAAATATTTAAATATTATTTTGCATTCTTATGGTTTAGAGTTATGACAGCACTGTTAATGTTGTTGGCTTCTAGATGGACGGTTTCATTGGACGCACGTGCCTGGCCCGAAGTTAACTAACAGTCTGTGCTTGGTGCTAGTATAACAAATTATTTCATATTTAATTTATATTAACATGACTTTATATTTGTATTTTATTTAATATTAGTTGTATTAAAGGCATAGCTCACTCAAAAATGAAAACTCTAGAGTTGTTCCAAACCTGTATAAACGTC
Source organism: Triplophysa siluroides (assembly GCA_006030095.1). Lineage (NCBI taxonomy): Eukaryota > Metazoa > Chordata > Actinopteri > Cypriniformes > Nemacheilidae > Triplophysa > Triplophysa siluroides. The sequence goes on along the minus strand of VCII01000101.1, from coordinate 4,047,110 downwards.
TTTGTTTGGTTGAACGCAGAGAAAGATACTTGGACAAATGCTTGTAACCAAACAGTTAATGGACCCCATTGACTACCATAGTAGGCAAAATGGCAATGGTAGTCAAAAGTGCCCCAGAACTTTCCAACTTTTGCTTTCCTACATTGTTCAAAATATTTTATTTTGTGTTCAAAAGAACCAAAATAATTATAGTAATTTTTCCTACTGTGGTAGTCAATGGGGTCTAAGAACTGTTTGGTTACAAGCATTCTTCCAAATTTCTTTGTGTTCATCAGAACAAAGACATTTATACAGAATTGGAACAATCTCGAAGGCGAGTAAATGATGACAGAATCTTTGTTTTTGGGTGAGCTATCCCTGCTTAAAATTATATTAAAACTACTCGAGTGTTATTGATCCTTTGCGGAGGTCTCCCGGAAGTTAAGTTTAGGCCATGTGACATTTGTTTATGTTGTTTCTTTCTGAAACCGTCTATAGTACATTTCATATTTTTGTTCTTATTTCTAGATTTTTTTTGCAAACAATGCTGACATGCAGGTTTGTCTTGTAGCCGTTATTTGTTTTGGGGCCGTTCACCCTCTTTTAGAACAGTGACAATGTATCTGTTAGACCGTCTGTCTGATACAAAGAGAGCAGCGTACATTTCCATGTGTGCTGCACGTTAGAAGTGCCGTCCCTAGTGAATACCTCCGCCTGTTTTTCTCAACTAAGATCTGCTCGCCCGGTTATGATACGTGTATGGTATGTGTATGTTTAACAAGGTTACAGTAGGAGTCACCCGACAGCTGGTTGTGTGCATTGATGGTGCATGATAAGGTCAAAGTTTAAGAGTGTTTCTTATTTATCTTACAATGCGTAATGGATGAAAATCATAGGCTAGTCCCTTTAAAGGGATATTTCACCCTAAAATGAATTCATCATTAACTCGCCCTTCATTCCGAACCTGTATGACTTTCTTCTGCAGAACACAAAAGAAGATATTTTGAGGAATGTTGGTAACCGAACAACACTGGCCTCCATTGTATGAACACAAAACCACCAAGACTTTTCTGAAAACAAATTTGTGTTCCACGGAAGAAAAGTCATATACCAGTTTGAGTGACATGAGGGTGAACAAACAATTACAAGTTTTTTGGTAAACTATGGGTGAGCGGGGTCAGAGGTGACTCTTAAAACCAAGTGGTCACTAATGTGCCCAACTTGCCAATATTTTTTTCATACAACACTTTCAAAGTTGGGAAGTTGTCATAGACATCTAAGACCGACATGAGCAAATTAAGGCCTGGAAAATAAATTGACAGAGAGAGAGAGACCGACACACCCTTATGATGAGGATTGGGTTTCGGTAGCTGCTTTTAAAAGAAAGACAGCGCAGGTAACTGGAACCTCATAGAAAGTTTTAGGCTCCGGCGCAGCACGCATGCATTGGATGCAGTTTGGATCACCTGCGCTCTCGTTTGCAGTTAACACCTCTCTATTGTGTTCATGTGCGAGATGCGTCAAGTGTTCAGCTCAGGCCAGAATGCTTATAACATCAGGATGAATCTCACACAGGCTTTGTGTAGAAATGCATGACGTGCTTTCCTGTGTCAGGAGGGCTACATTTTCCAAGCTGTCATGCCAGGCTCTTTACAACCATGATTCTCAGCTAGCGGCTAATCGCCAAATAAATCTGCTCTGATTGCATGACAGACAGTGAGGAAAAGCAAAAAAAATTAATTTACATTACATTTAAATTAAATTAAACTTAAAAAAAAAAAACATTGTGTATTTGTGCATGTAATTGTTAGCATAGCAAAATTGAGAGGCCCCAATGGCCGTTGTCATATGATAAACTATTGCTCTCCCCTTTTTAGGGATAGTTCTCCCAAATTGAAATGAGTCTGACATGATATTGCAGACCTGTTTGACCTTCTTCTGCAGAACACAAAAGATTTTTTTAAGAACATTGATAACCAAACAACATGACTCCCATTGACTTCCATTATATGAACACAAAACCACTGTGACATTTCTCAAAATATCTTCTTTTGGTTTTCAAAAGATTAACATACACTTCAGGTTTTTAATAAATTATTAGTTACGAGTTTTTATTTTTGGATTAACTATCCCTTTAAAATAATTAAATTAAAAGGATTTCTCACTTTCTTAGTCATTTAACAGATTTTTTTAGTGGGACATGTAAAAAAAGATGGTAATATAAATTAAAATCATTTTTTTGAGCACGTGAGATGTCCTCAACCACCAAATTTGTGTTCAGTTTGTGTGGTCTGTAAAGTTTAAGATAACAATATTTCACTGAGTTGGGCTTTTTTTTACGTTTTACATTGGATACCATGTGCTGACTGTACTGTTGGATTCTGTAGTAGTTTGAAGTCTTAGTTTAACCAGTAGCCCTGAAGAACAAAGACTGAAGTTCAAGAGCGTTAATGTCTTTGAACCCGCAGACAGGGTCCGACATGTCCTACGCCACAGCAGCTGGAGAAGATTGAGTTTGATCTCCTGCCAGATGTGTTTCATGAGCGTTTGACCTGTATTCTATTCCGCTCGGCCCTTATTTCCATAACCTTCCCCCTCGCTTTTATCTGCGATGTGGCCGTGCACCGTGCGATACAGGACGACATTCAACTTCATTGTTCTTTGTTGAATTGAGATCTTAAATGCTAATCTAATGTAAATAGAAATGAAGCGAGGGCTCCATTTACCACCATCCTAAAGCCAGTGCACCAGAGAAAAACGTAAAAACTTTGAGCGAGATATACAGCTTGAGCATGGCCTGTTCTTGTATAAAATGAGAATGACTTTCTTCCACCAGAATCGCTAGGTTAAATGCAAATGGAAATTGGTGTGGTACTGTACCACATGCACCAGTTGAAATATATTCAAATAACCACGTCATATTTTGGTTTCCTCCATCATTGATGTTCTGCATAACGCAGTCACGTATGATGGAATAACACGCTTCATCTGCACGAAAGATCCAGATGAGAACATCAAAAGATTTTTTTAGCATAAACACACCGCCGTGTCCTAGCACAGAGCTGCATTACAAACAAACAAACAAACAAACATCACGCTCGATCTAGTATTTGATAACCTGCTTATAGCAAGTAGGTATGTTGATGGGTCTGTCAGATCTCGTAACGCTTTCTTTATCAAGACTGATATACTGTGCACAGACTCGCTATCTGAAATTGTCATGACAGGACAGCGTAAACAGACATCTGTATGTTACTCTGTCTGCCATGTCTTTCTCCATTTTGCTCTACTGTATAATAAGACTTTGGTCAGATCAGGTTGCTTTTCTGCTTTTTGTAATCTGGCAGGTGTAGATGCCCTTACAAACAGGTATTGTGACCCATTCACTGGTGTTTCTACTTCGTTAACAGACCAAATGTGTTGTATAAGTCATTGATGCACAGTTCTTTATAGATACGATCTGTGTTTATTGATTAATATAGTCTACTTTTTTATTTAGCAGTTTTTTGCCATAGAGTGGGGCAGGGATGACGTATTTTTGTAGGCCAACACATACGTTTTGAGTTCTCTCGAGTCTCGACCGAAAGCCTTTGGATTTTTCCCATAGACTTTTGGAAGATCGCAAAAAATAAGCTCTGTGATAGACAAAACATGTATATGTTATTTTTTTTTAAGCCTAAATACAATTGCCAGAAGGAAAAAGCTTACATGAGGCTATAAACACTACACCACAGTCTCTCGTATAATTAAGGTCATCACCACCAAGCCTTCAACTTCTTTTTAAAAATGTGTTCCTTGGTAAGTAATTTGTGAATGAATCCCCATCCACGTTTTTAGAGATTTGTGTCCATGTTGCATTATTTGTGAGATTTGTTGTGCGCAATGACATCTAACGTCCCCGCCAAAATACGTTGTCGCTTTTAGCAACTTGTTAGCAACCTCCGTTTATAAGACACGATAAAGCTTTAAAAATCACGAGTGGGTCATAACTGGTGTGTTTTATGTCATAGAACAAAACGTGGAAATATTTATAGGTTTTGTTAACCACAGACCCTTAAAAGAACAGACTTTGGGACGATGGAACCCGGAAGTGCTAAAATGCTCATTTGCTTCTGGATTTTGTATACAAAAATACGTCATCTCTCTTCACCACTCTATTGCTATGAAGTTTAAATAGAACGCGTTCATATCATTAAACACCATACAACTATAGCCTATACAAACTATACGCAAAGCCTTGCCATCACATCTGGGAAATAAGTCAGTAAATTTGAGTAAAATCACAGGCTTCACTTATCCCGAGCGAATGCGCCTCATGAGGTCATTTCTAAACCACACGAGGTCGCCAGATAATATTAATCCCGTGCGAATAGGGCTAATGTGTAACCTAACGTTACGTGTTTAACCAAATGCACCTTGTGCAAATGTACCTTATGCATGCACGATCAGATTCCAAGTTTACGCCACACGCAGGATGGGCCACCTTTAACAATTTTTCTTCTGTTTGAGTTAAAAACATGTGGCTCTTAATTGTTTATCAATGAATAGGTAGTGCGCGACTGGTTGCTGCAGAAAGGAAACCGGCTGGTTGATGTCCGGCTGAGTCGCTTTTACAAGCATTAGTAAGTTGCAAATCCGTTTTGTAAATGAATATACGGACAAAAATGATGAATGTTAAACTTAAACTTGAGATTTATACTGGGGCACAACAGAGTGCCGCTCCATTCACCCTGTAGCTGCGGAGCACCCAGACATGTAATGTATATTGAAATATCGAAAATGTGTTTAAAAATCATATCACTGTTATCAAAATGAAGTCTATCGCGATAGATATTGTTATCGAATTATTGTCCAGCCCTACATCAACATCAACTATGGCCGTTAAAACCCATAACTGGTCGAAATAACAGGATACTGTACCATGTGACCGGGTTTGTGCGTTGTATGATCACGGTTCTATATATGGTCGGATTGGTATTTGTGAGGCTGGTGATGTGATAAGGATGTCTGTGCCCTTGTGTGTGTGTGTTTGTGCCACAAAGCTCCACAGTCATGCTGAAATCCTAAAAAAAGGCGGCCTAGATTTTTCTGCTTGATAGAAGAAACACATAACACAAAGCACAATAGGCTCAAGGTTTATCTGAGGGTTTGGTTTAGAAGATCAAAAATATCATTAGTCTGATATGAAGTCTTTGAGATTCTCTCAGTGATATGTGCGTGAGCTGAGGTTCGACGCCTGCCAATGTCACCCCCGTCTTTCTCAGCTGGTCTGTATGATGCATTTCACACACATCAAAAGTCTTTTTCCTCTCACGCTCTCTCTCGCTTCTGTTCGGGTTACTCAAGGGTTGTCATGGAAGACCAGCGACTTTTTTTTACCAGCGGGGCGACTGCTATGATCCGGGCCTGTACGGGCTCATTTATTTACCCTGATGACTCGGCACTGCGGGCCAGCCGCCAATATGGCTCTGGAGCCGAGGCCAGTTCGTCTGCTGCAGACATCTTATGAATATCTCCGTTTACCATTGATTTTCTTTTATGCAACATGTTTGATGATGAAGAGTATCAAGCTTTAGATTTTTTTGCATGTAGTTTCATGCGCACTGAGAAACGAAAAGACGTCCTGGTCGAGTTCATTCAAAAGGTCATTAGACGCAGAGATCAAAGCTTTAGACAAAGGTCATATTTTAATTTCCTCACACGTTTTGTGTGACGTCTTGATTTCATGTATAAAAATGAAGCTGTTGACGTAATCATATAAGCATTATGTGATGTTGTTTACACGTTCAGTAATATGATTTATAATGTCACTCAGAGCACCGAGTTCTCTTACATGCACAATGTGCTTTTCCAAGTGCATCTGTCTTCTGTTTTGCTTTCGCGCGCAGTTGGCTTGCGTTGTCAAGAAGCCAGAATGTGTGGGTGTGCTGTTCTCACACACTCTTGGCATACACACACACTATTGGAGTGAAATATTAACTGCCTGCATTAAAAACTTGTCAATGGAGGACCAGCTGTTCCCCACAACACGCACGCTTCCCAATCTCCACTCCAGTTATGCCCAAATTCCTCTGCCCGTCTCTTGTGCTCTCTGTGACTCTAAGGCCAGAAACATAGTTCGCACAAGCATGTGAATGCAGAAGCGAATGCTTGGCATTGCAAGCAGGTTGTACATATCTGAAATGTGTTCCTGCGTTGCTGTGATGATAGCAAACTTTAAAGCCAAAGCCGGCGGTGGAGTTCCCTTCAAATGGCATTAAAGGGGATAGTTCACCCCAAAATAACAATTCTGTGATCATTAACTCACCCTTAAGGTGTTCTTAACCTGTATTCATTTTGTTGTTCTGCTGAACGCAAAGAAAGATATTTGGAAGAACAGAACTGGGGTGCTATTGACTACCATGCTGAGAAAAACTACTATGTCAGCCAGTGGTGCCTCAAAACTGTTTCCTCAGAAAGAATAACATCTTTTGTGTTCAATAGATCAAAGAAACTTATACAGGTTTGGAACAACTTGAGGGCGAGTTGAGGATGACTGGAGTCAACTGTCCCTTTAAGACAGATCTGTGGTTGTGCTGAAGATAAATTGACAGATTATTGTTAATAGCTGTTGTTAATGTCCCAAATGTGAATTTAATGTATTTGAACGTTCTATCCAAATCATTTCTTTTTTAACTGGGAAAAAAGAAAATCCCATTTTAAACAAAAGCACAACCGAAAACATTAAAGGGACTGTTCACCCAAAAATGAAAATGTTGTCGTCATTTACTCACCCTCTTGTCATTTCAAACCTGTATACCATCTTCAAAAAAATCAAACTGGTGTGAAATGACCAAATTTTCAAATTCTGGTGAACTAGCACTTTAAAGCATGTTTATTGTAAAAATAGAAAGATATTAGATCATATGTTATGCATATCCCTCAGCCTTACTCACTACTTTTATATACAAATATTACGTTTAACTAAATTCTCTATAAACTCTAAACCCTGTCACGAAACAGACCTAAAGAAGAAAATTTACCTAGTTAAACATTTACTATAGCATCTGAGGATTGAGCGTTGCGTTATAATTTGCAGTCTGAATATTTTTCGGGCCTGTGAAAAAACGTTTCTTACCCTGTATGTGTGTGTTGTATAAACGTTAATTTAAGGATCTGTTTGCCAGCGTGGCACCGTGTCTCCTGAGAGAATGGCTTTAACCATCGACACATCATCCGACGATCTGTTTTCTTTCTGTCTTTCTTTATGTCTCTGGTGAATTACACAGCAGTTTGTGCAGGTCGTCTGTACCGTATGTTTAACTGCGGGGTCAAAACTGCACTATAGACAGTTTAACTGCAGGCGCTTATTTTCTCTTTAACTTTAGCCAGCAGTTAAGGATTTATTGATTTCTGCATGTAAAGGTTGTTATTTGTCGAGGCCAAGAGTGGATAGTTGGTTTGGGAACAAAGTTACTAAAAGTAAATGTTTGTATATTTATTACTTGTATGTATATGTATTAGTATTATTATTATATTTTCCCAAATATATTTTTTAGAAATGTTTGTACATTAAATATTTTACATGTACACCTGACAAAAGTTTAGGATCACTCTTTATTCATATTTTTCCACGGTTAAGAATAATATTAAACGCATCATAACAATGAAATAAAACAAATGTAGCTGCGAGAATTATGTTGTGCGTAAAAGCATCCAGAATAAATGAACTCTTTATAGTAGCAACCCTTTGACTAGAATCGTACACTTCCCATTTTATAAGCCAGGTTATTGAGGTTTCAACCTGGGAAGGTTTTATACAGTACTGAAGGAATTTCCATCTATGCTGGACTCTTAAAGCCATTGCACATTGAGTCTGAAATTTGCATCCAAAATTTCGGCACGCCAAAAAATAAATACGACCTCATGTTGTGTCAATCACATTTACACACCGCCTTCGATATTTTCGTCCGTCATAAAAAATTTGCACTGGGTTCGATTTATTTTCCGCATCCGTAGCAAGCATTTTGAGAAGTGTTTTGACAATTCAGAGACAACGTAAAAACGAGCGTCAAATACGAAAAAAACGCATGCGAATATTTCGGACTTTATGTGCAAAGACCTTTATTGACTGCTTTTTATTCATTATTTGGTCCAAATAATCCATTTCAAAATGTTTTTGAATAAAAATGAGTTTTTTAATCAAATGAATTATGTTGGCATAATTATATCTTTGTCTACAAAAGTTATTTCAAACATTGAAACGTACACCTTCAGATAAAAACATTTTTAAGGTCATGAGAAACATTTTTTTCAAGTGATCCTAAAGATTTCACCGGTAGTGTACATGATATACATAAATATTTTTACCTGTACGAAATGTAGAGATTTATTTGTTATTGACTCATGATTGTAGTGCACATTGAATATTGTATAGGCATGTGTTTAAATATAATGTTTTGTGGTAGCCTATATCACACTCATGCTTGTAAATTGATGGCAGTATTTAGACAACTTTTCCATTAGGCTGTTTTGCATTGTGGGATGGCTGAAAGCATCAGAGATTCGAAAACATATTTTACACTGATTGATTTCATGTTTCTCTCTCTCTCTCTCTTTCTCTCTCTCTTTCTCTCTTTCTCTCTCTCTCTCTCTCTCGGTTATGTTTTCATTTTTTCAGTCTGGCATATGACGGCCGGCTCAGTCTTTTGTTTCTGAAGTGTCTGTCCGCCTGCAGCTGTCCCCTTTGGCAGCGGGCCGCGTTCCACTGCTGGAGAAAGAGAATGAAGGATTGCTGCAGAAAAGACACGATGAGGGCTCCTTTTGTTTTCCTTTAGAGTTGATCTCCAGATATGGCCTATCTAAGGGAGTCTAACACTGTTAGTCTGTTGAAGAAGAAACATCATTATAACACCCGTTTACCAGCAACTACATTCATAACACACTTTGTTTTGTTGACAGGCTCATTATGTAATGAGGTGATGGTTTTACTGGATAATATCACAAAAACATCGGTTAACATGTCAGCGCGCGGCATGTTTGAATGTGTTCAAAGGACTTGTACACATATAGCCAAACATATAGACCCTAGACTTACAATGGACGTTTGTTTATTCTAAATCAGATACTGTCTATACAAAAATGTTTTATCTATCTGTGTGGGTCTGCTGGTATAGATCTGTGATTTCCACTGGTCTCTGTACGGACACACACAGGTTTGTTTGACATTTAAAGTAATAATTCACCCAAAACTGTAAATTCTGTCATCATTCACTCAGCCTCATGTCATTTCATACCTGAAGAAATTATTTTGTTCTGATGAACACAGAGAAAGATATTTGGAAGAATGTTTGTGACATCATTGACTGCTATACTAGGAAAACATAAATGGTAGTCAATGGTGCCCCGGAACTAATTGTTTTCCTAAATTCTTCAAATGTCTCACTTTATACAATATTTTTTCCCTGCTATGGTAGTGGATGATGTCACAGAACTGAAGATGGCTAACATTCTTACAAATATATTTTTTGTGTTCAACAGAACAACGAGGGTGAGTGAACGATGACAGAATTTTGCCCTTTAACAAACTTCCGTTGTTTTATTAGAGCCTCTATCTCTTAAAGTGACAGTTCACCCCAAAATTAAAATCTTGTATCATTTGCTCACCCTAATCTCATTTCAAACCTGTATGACTTTCATTCTTCTGCAAAACGCAAAAGATATTTTGAAGAACGTTGGAAACCCCATTGAGGCATTTCTCAACATTTTTTCCAAATCATTTATGTCTCGCAGAAGAGTCATATACAGGTTTTAAATGATTTGAGGGTAAATAAATGAAGACAAACTATGAAAAATGTTTCCTTCTCACCAACGCAAAAGCGCACAATTTTTCCGAGATCAGTAGCAGATGTTAATGGTGTTGTAGTTCCAGTGACAGAATTCATTCAGGACAATCAGCACATCTGAAACGGGCTAAATTACACATTCAGACCGAAGCTCAGAGAGGAAGTCAAGCCTACCGGCCGTCACCTCCAGCAGAGCCCGGTCACCCGCTCACAGGTGCAGGAACACTCTTTTCATCTCCAGCTTTCATCCACGCCGTCTATTCTTCAGGCGGCCGTCTCCTTTCTCTCTCATTCTTTCATATCTCCTTCTCATCTGTTGCTCTTGGTGTGTTTTTGCACCAAGCCTTTGTTATTTATCAGCGGCATCTCTTATCAGCCTTTATTTGCGAGATCTCCTTCTTTTTCTTTTTACTTTCTGGCAGGTTTTTATAAGAACTTAAAGTCCATCTCAAGGTCTCTCAAGAAAACTTCTCCTAACAGTGCTATTCAAGAGAGTTGGCTGTACTGTTTACACTTTTTTACAGGCTGCACGGGAATACTTGATTCTAATTGGCTAGCGGCTTAAAACTAACTGATTGGCGTATGACATTGAATGACATCACTGTCGCACTCTTCACAGCACTGCATGAAATGAGTTGTAAAGACTCATTGATTTTCTTTCAAAGCTTCGATAATCACCATAAACGTCACTGTGTGGAGATGATGGTGAAGTTTTTTTTGTTTTATGGGCGGACATGAGTAAACAATCACCATATTTAATTTTTTGAGACGCTGTTCCTTTAGACGCTGTACTGAGAACTTGTTTGCAGTTACAGTTCAGCGAGTCATAAACAGTCCCGATGTCGTAATGTGAACCTTACACAAACAATGATTTACTGTGATCCCACATCCAAACAGCACCGCACAAGAGTCAAGAACAGAGGAAGTGGCTGTTACAGTGTTTATCATTGTGTGCTATGACCTGGAATAGTTCTCTGAATGAGTTTCACCCTCTGACCTCTTTCCTATGATCAACTTTCTTCCAAGTGCAAGGAATCATGGGAAGTTAAATAGGAACTGCCATTAGCCTGGATACAGTACATGTTTGTGGGCTTTCTTTAAATGGGGTTTCGGTTCATTGAGCGTTATGTAAGGGTATGTGTGTTTACTATTGTTTACTTTCACGATTAAATGTATTATGTTTATGTTGCGCGAGCATGTTTATGGACCTGTCTGAGCAGATAACACAACTTTAAAGTCGCTTTGGATAAAAGCGTCTGCCAAATGCATGAATGAATAAAACCTTATATATCATAGATATGTGTGTCCATATGAGGAGTTTATTTCCAAAAATCATGTATTTTTTGGTGCATTACAATTAATATCAATCATACTGCAGTTGGTTTGGTTTGTTTTAAGCGATAATAACTTAAAACAATACAGCTAACTAACACAATAAACACAAGATAACATAATAAAAACATGATCTTTGAGTCATCTCATTTTGGAAACAAACTCTTCATATATATGGGACATTGGGGCTAGTTGTAACATAGTCTATATCTCAGTTGCTCGTTCCAAAAATGTTTCATCTTGCATGTTTATTATATTAGTTGTTAAAGGGATACTTCATCCAAAAATAAACATTCCATCATCATTTACTCACCTTTGAGTTGTTCCAAATCTGAATAAATGTCTTTGTTCTGATGAACACAGAGAAAGATATTTGAAAGAATGCTTATAAACAAACAGATCTTGCCCCCCATTAACTCCCATAGTAGGAAAAATGAGTAAATGATAACAGAATGTTAATTTTTGGGTGAAGTATCCCTAATATTGGATATTAGTACGTAGTATAGACTCATGAGGTCTTTAACATCAGTGGATGTGGACTCGCTCTTTCAACCCCCCCTACTCATCTGCCCCACAGACTCCCCCCGCCTCACCCCCGGGGCACCTCCATAGACACTCGGATGACGGGTTTGTTTTGTGAAGTGTTTATAGAGGCCCTGGGCTTTTTACACAGTGACTTTTAGCTTCAGAGCTTGCATGTCTTTTTGAATGCGGTCGCAAACCGCAGGGAATAACAACGCTGTGTGCGAATAATACAACAGAATGTATGATTCACATATTATAGCAATCCAAACATTATTAGGTTTCGACATTTACACGTGATGCAAATATACAGATGGGAATCGCTGACACATTTGATGCAACGACACATGAAAAAGAGCTCAAGTGGATAGAAGTGTTTGTCATACTGGTGTAGAGTTGTGGTGATCATGAAGCCGTTGTGTGCTTGTACTGCCTTTAGATATATTGACCAGTTTACGTTTGTGTTGTTGGCTGTATGTGTTGGTTAAAGAGTGGATTTGTGTGTCGGATTTGTGTGTGAGAGATTTTGATGGATCCTACAGATGAAGTTTCATATGTGGCATCCACACTGTGACAGCTGGGATAGTGATGTGCTTTGATATGGTGTGTGTGTGATGTGGAAAGCACCCTGGCCGACATCCTGTTCATCCTCTGATGTTAGGGCTTCACTTACATTCCACTCCATGGACAAAAACAAGGAGTACCTTCAGAACTATGGGAGATATTTTCCTCCCTGTTGTTGGTTTTTCTCAGACGTGTAGTAATATTTTGTGTTGTGCACGCGTCACTAACCAGCGCTGTAAATATAAAGACTGTTACTTATTTACTGTGTTACAGGTGTTTTGAAAATCTTCAGTGTTTCTTTCATATCCGATTAATTTGATCTAAATACATTCTCACTCTTTCACACACACTCACGTTCACTCACTGTCATACACGCGCTCTCTCATATACACACATTCTCACTCTCTTTCACACTCACTCGATCACACTTGCTCTCACACAAACACTCATTGTCACACAAACTCATGCACACACTTTCTCTAATGCTCTCTTTCTCTCACACAAACACACACACATTCTCACACACAAATTCTCTCTCTCAATTCAATTTAATTTCAAATGAAGTGTGCTTTATTGGCATGACAAAATGTACATTTGCAAAGCATTTGCAGCTGGGCTACGTACAATAGTGCGAGTATGTCAACCCGCTGAAAGAGAGGATTCATGTCTTTGCTCATCTCGTGGTTTTTCAGGACTTTATAATGATGCGAGTTAGGGTCACTGTGTTTTAGATGTTCACTGAATTTGATTGCCCTTTTTTCTACCTTTATGATCGGTTGATATTTGCCTAATTCTGCCCTGCATGCATTGTTTGTTGTGTGTCGGTGCACTTGTAAGATACATTTTTTACAAGATTACAAGTTCTGTATGCAGGCTCTCAATTGGATGTTTTTCTTATTTAGTAAAATAGGAAATCTCTCTCTCGTTCTCTGACTCTCGTTCTCTCTCTCTCTCGTTCTCTCTCTCTCTCTCTCTCTCTCTCTCTCTCTATCTCTCTCTATCTCTATCTCTCTCTCGTTCTCTCACTCACTCACTCACTCACTCACTCACTCACACACACACCTTTATCTAACTGTCTCATACGCACAAACACTATTACACACACACACACCTTTATCTAACTGTCTCATACGCACAAACACTATTACACCCACACACCTTTATCTAACTGTCTCATACGCACAAACACTATTACACACACACACACCTTTATATAACTGTCTCACATACACACACATTCTCTGCGTTTCACACTCACGTACACACTCTCTCACAGACACTCGTTGACGTACACACACGCACAAACTTTCTCCAACACTTTCTCTCTCTCTCTCATATACACATTCTCACACACATACACATCTCACTCTTACACAAACACACACACTCACTCTGGCACACATTTTCTCTAACACACAAATTCTCTCTCTCTCTCTCTCTCTCTCTCTCTCACACAAACCGCTTGTCTGGTTAACTCCATGATCACGTCAGTGAGTTTTGTTCTTGTTTCAGAAACTTTTTTCTTTCAGGTCGTCTGAGATTTTGAGTAAACTTGTCACTGAGTTTGGAAACACGCACACAATGATTGAACAGGTTAGAGGAGGATGTGCACCAGACGGCCGTGTTTAAATGCCCAGAGGTGTTGCATGCTGGGACATACAGCAGCCTCATCTGTCCGCCCCTCTCCTCCTCTCTATCCCCCGTGGGCACAGATCTCTCTTAAAACTGCCGTTTCTACCCCCTCCTGCGACTCGAGTACTGTTGGCATTTTCTGACACTTTCAATTCAGACATTTTATCGGTTTCCAAAATCAAACAAGACATCTACTGCTGTCCTGTGCTCCTTGTTTGAAAAAGAGTTTCATCAATATAATATGACATCTTAATATTCTGTGACATCCTTTCAGTTTTCCATGTTCCTCAGAACCTCTGAATCTCACGTCGCCCAAATCATGGGTCGAGGGGCCGTGTCATGAACCCGGGAATTAGTTTGTCTGAATAAATCACGAGTACTAAAGGCGGGTCACGGCCACATGTCATCACGCACATTGACACCAGTGTTAGTGCTCAAAACCGCAGAAAAGAGCCGAAAAGAATCACAGGACACATGAATGTGTGGAATCTCACCTGAGGGTCTCACATGAGTCAAAGTGAGTCAGACGGCACTGAAGGTTACACCACATAAAAGCACAACTAGTCTAGGGACTCGCAGACTAACTAGATTAACCCAGTCCCTAGACACATTCATTCACACCGAGCGATGAATCACTGCAGATTCCTGTTTTTACAACTCATCACAGAGACGCGATTCATTATCTTCCATCCTGTTTGGTGATATGACGATTACCGGTTTAACTACGATAAAAACATCCAACGTATCGTTGCTAACTGTAAATACTTTCAGCGTCAGCCAAAGTTAACAACAGAGGTGCAGTATGAAACGCGGGTTTCAGTCATGTATGTCAGGAGGTCAAAAATAAACAAGCAAAATAATGTTATTGATATGAGACATACATATACATCCCAGTCTGCTCACGTTTATTTGTGATCAAAGGGCTTTTAGTCCAAAATGTGCATATTGAGGAAAATATAGATATACTGAAACATGTCTTCATATTTCTTTAGACAGACTGATGATTGTAAAGATACATTCAACTCTGTCTGTTTCTTTGGCAATCGCTCTTATGACCGCAGGTGTCTTCTGGGTCCTAAAATACACCCTATTACTCACAACATATGCAGACAGATGATTTTCTGATTTGTGTTTTAACGTTTTGTTCAACCTGAACAAGAGAAACATTTCCCTAATGATCCCATTGTGCCAGAATTCATATTCAAGTTATTTATTTGATGTTTATGAGAACTAAAAGTGCTTTTAACAAGTAACAACAATGTTAAACTTTGTATCAGATCTTTTTGGATATTTCCAGCATATTGTAAAAAAAACGTGATAATACTGATAACCGTGATGAACGTGTTCACTATAACAGTGATGTGAAATTCTCACACCGTTGCACCACCGTTTGTTTTTCATGTTGGTTTGCGTTCTCTAGGTTTGATATATGATTGTATTTTATCATCTCTTCTCATGTTTTTTTCCCCTCTCACATCTAAACGGAGAATCCGAGACGTCGCACGTGACAAGAGTTTATTCTGTCTGCATTCGGTTACGGACAGTAATGCCGCAGGGAACGCTTCTGTATGTTTTCCTAACCTTTCATAACATGAGTTTCTGGCACCTCTGTTGTTAAACTCTGTCCAGTTGCCAAAATACACACACGCACAATCTTATCGCCTGTAGTCACGCTGGAGAAAGTCGTGCGCTATCTGAAGCGGTAGAGTACCTCCCCGACCTGTTAACATCAGAAGTTAATATTCACCGCAAACAAAACTTTGAACTGAAACATTTGCATGTTGTGAACGGATTCGCACCATGGACAAAGATTTGAATGTTATGACCGATCACTTGCAGTCGTTCAGAGCCGTGCAGTAAACACACGTGACCGCTAAACTGGTATGATTGACAGTTCACCTTTGGTTTAGTGTAAACATCTCTCCAGAAATCACTGTTTTGTGTGTTTTGCAGCGTGTATCATTATTAAATGATTAATTGCGATTAATCGCATCCAGAATAGAGGTTTGTGTTTACATAATAGATGTCTGTGTACTGTGCATATTAATTTTGTATTTATAAACACAAACATACATGTATACAAATGTAGGAAATGTGTAATATTTACATGCATTTATTTATATTGAACATTCATTTAAGTTATATATTAATGATTATTCATTTTCAGATTTTATATTTTTCTTAATTGTATTCATGTATGTGTATGTTTTTATAAATACAAATACAACATTAATGTACACAGACATGTATTATGTAAACACAAAATTTTGTTCTGGATGCGGTTAATCGTTTGACAGCCCCAATAATTATATGCAACGTAGTGTGTATTTGTTGTGTTTTTGCCGTGTTCGTACATTAGGTCATGTAAAGATCGGCAGGCGGTCATTGAAAAGATGTGATAGGTCGTAAGGTCAACTCCCATAAGTGCCTTGTGATCTTAACCCCAGTCTGAGCCACTTAACCCTTAGTTAACCTCCTCTAATAAATCTGCTGTGATCAAGTGAAGCATGCTTCTGTCAGCAGGTCGTCCTGACCCAACCCCACTCGTCCCTCTCCTCAGACGCCGCATGCTTACAGCAGTGTGGAGAAATGCTGAGCTTTGCCACATTAACGGAACTGAAATATATCTTTCTTTCAAACGCATCGTGTTCATGTGAGATTAGTCCATAAGAGCTTTGCTTACTGTAAGCATCCCTCTAAGTTCCCGTCTCAAGCATTAATGGGTCTTTGTTTAAGTGAACATGCACTTGTTGAACGAGATTTCCATATGAACCGTGACCAGGCATGTAGCGAAGTGTCATGAGTCAAATGTTCTCCATATTTCTCTGCCAAGCCACCAGGAAGGAGAGAAAACCTTCTCAGCTTCAGTTCAAAGCGCTCTATTGTGTTTGGCTTTCTTGTTTTTTCCCCACCAGGAACGTTCTATAGTTCTGCATTTCTCTTCTGTCTTTTGTCTGTGCTGTCTTGTTGTCTCTTGCGGTGAGCTCAGCACAGGTGAAGTGGCTTTTGAAACAGTTTTGGTTTTATTCAGACTCTGTTTGATGTGTTGGCCGTTTGCTGTGGTCTCAGGACACAGCTGTGGGAAAATTTTACAGCTTGTAATGTGCGTTTTTCAAATATGCGAACCACGTGCAACATTCAGAAATGCGACTCTAACTGCTACACATAATGTGTCAGTCAGTGATAAATGTGTGTTAAAGGTGCTGCGTGTTATTTTTTGCAGGATCTATTGACAGAAATGCAATATAATATACATAACTATGTGTTCAGAGGTGTATAAGGACCTTACATAATGAAGCGTTATGTTTTTATTATATCTTGGAATGATCTATTTCTATATACATACACCGCAGGTCCCCTTATACATGGAATTTGCCATGTTGTTTGTACAGTAGCCCTAAACGGACAAACTGCTCTACAGAGCACGTTTCATAAATATTTGATCTCCTTCGACAAGGAAGAGAAAACATGACGACATCTTAGTCCTGTGTCAGCCACCGTAGGGCTTCAAAAGGGAGGGGTGAGAGGAGGGAGCCGTTGGTTGCAGTTCACAACCTCACCACTAGATGCCGCTAAATTTCATCCACTGCAGCTCTAAAAGAAAAAAGGAAATAAAATGCCAATGTTTTTTTACAGTGAGTTAGCGGTGTTGCTCATTTTAGTTTGTGCCAGCAGTGATTGAGAGTGAGGTTTGTGTTGTGTGTGTGCGATGTGGCCTGTGTGTGAGTGTTGAGGAGGGTCTTACAGCCCACCCATGTGCAGATTTTCTTCACCTGTGCACTGATTCATGATTTACTGCGTTAGCTATGAAGTTTTACTGATGTGATCTCTGTCATTCTCTCACTGCCCGCTGGTGCAGGTGTGTGTGTTAGATCTGAAGTTGTGTCCTGGCATGCCTACAAAAGCTCGGGGTTAAATTGAAGCTGGAATTTTCTTGAACGTGTCCCTTTGTGCCTGAACCCCCCCACCCCATGTTCCATAACACCCTGGAACCATAAAGCAGCATCTGTTTTTTGTCAATGTGTCTAGTTTCAGGACCATGTAGCACAAGCAAACCCAGATTAAAAATAAAAGAATATGTATAAATACATGTATTTTTATTATAGAAATAAAAGCTGCCATAAAATAATCATTTTCTTATCCAAACAACCTTAAATGAACAGTTCACCCAGTACTGAAGATTCTGTCATCATTTACTCACCCTTGAGTTGTTTCAAATCTGTATATATTTTTTTGTTCTAATGAACAAGATTTTTGGAAGAATGCTTGTAACCAAACAGTTCTTGGACCCCATTGACTACCACAGTAGGAACAAATTCTTTATAAATGTCTTTGTTCTGTTAAACAAAAGAAGATATTTTGAAGAAGGAAAGCAAACCGTTCTGGGGCACTTTTGGCTTTCATTGTCATTCTTCCTACTATGGTAGTCAATGTGGTCTAAGAACCGTTTGGTTACAAGAATTTGTCCAAATAGCTTTCTCTACGTTCATCAGAACAAAGAAATTTAGACAGATTTGTAACAACTTGAAGGTGAGTAAATGAATACGCATTAAAGGGTGAACTGTCCCTTTAAGTCACCTTTGTGTGACAGCCCCAAAATCTAGACAGAAAATATATTTCATATACAAAGGTATTTATAATTTTTATGACATTTCTTTCTTCATGTCGAACTCTCCCTGTAAACCAATGAAGATTACTCACAAGTTGTATCATTCTGCTAGATTTGCTCTTGTGCAAAATAATAACTACAGTAAGTTTATTTAAGATACAATAGCATGTTTTTATATTACTGTAGGCGACGAAAATGCCACAAACGTGTTATGCCAAATGTTATTTCTAATTGTTTCTTTTGATTTTAGGGTGAAATGATCTCAACATATTTATAACCATTCTTACACACACACAGTCAGAGTGTTCCAGTCGCGGCGTCTCCATTGTCCGTCCCCTGAGGACATGAGAAGTGCTCACTCATGGAGGAAGTGAGACGCTATAAGTGATGACCGCCTTCAGCGAACAGCTCTTCTCGTATTACAGAAGCTGACTTGAGATCAGTTCTGAAGGTGTGTCGGAGGTCAAACTCTATCCTGGCTTCCTGCCCTCTGCAGATGCCCTGGTTTTACCTGAGGCGAAGGCAGATTCTGACCCGATTGTCTCCGCGTGGTCTTTTGTTCCCCCCGCGACGGATGACGCGTGAAACCAGCACCTTTTCACAATAGAGCCGGCCCGTAACTCGCAACTGTTGACCCGATCTGAACCCGCTTAATATCGTTTATCTGTTCCCCGCTCAGATGAGCCGGTTTATTGTGCGGTTTTGTTTTTGAACTGCAGCGCAGGTTTGACGTGCACGTTGGCATGCGTTCATCTGCGGGATGGGCTGTTTTTCACGAACGTGTTTTGAAAATGAAACTCGAACCCTCTAGCTGTTACCGCCGAGCGTTTGACTGCTGTGTTTTCGTCCCTTTGATCTGCTTTCAACCGCGAAATGAAAAGAGAATAGACGCTGAGGCAAGGCGACTGATTTTTGGAAGAATGATTAACGTTACACACAAAGTTCCTGCTTGAAACCCGTGCGGTTGGTTCTGGGGATGTTGCTATTGGCAGCAAGTGTCAGAAGTGATAGCCCGGTGGTACTGCGCAGGAGAGAAATTCAACAGAACCCAGTACATGTGATCTACAGCAACCAAAAAAGTAATGAAAAAAGTTATTTATACATTAAAGGGCGGAGTTAAGGTCAAAATGAAATTCTTGTGTAGTTTATTCTGATGATTTTCCTTCACTAGCAGAACATTTTGTTACAGATAGATCTGTAATTTTGTTTGGTTTAACGTTTTTGGTGTTCAAAGCTGTGTCCTTTCCTTACCCCTGATAATAACAATAAGCTTATAATAATGATTTATAAGTGAAGCTGTTAGGTCATATTTTGTGTGGAAATGTCAGTTTAACATCACTTGACTTCGTCCCACGTAAATATAAGCACAAAATGTTACCTGCAATTTTACTTTTCAAACAGAGATGGCGATAATGAGTCAAATGTTTCAGATTGCAGCAGTTTCAGACAGTTCACCCCAAAATAAACATTCTGTCATCATTTACTCACCGCATTCTTCAAAATATTTTCTTTTGTGTTCAACAGAACAAAGACATTTCTAAAGCTTTGGAACAACTTTAGGGTGAGTAAATGATGACAGAATGTTTATTTTTGGGTGAACTATCCCTTTAATAATAACGAGCCGGTTTTGAACATCTTTAAAGGGATATTTCACCCAAAAATTGTAATTCTGTCATCACTTACTCCCCTTCGAGTTGTTCCAAATCTGTATAAATGTCTTTGTTCTGATGAACCCTCATGTAATTCCAAACCTGTTTGACTTTTCTGCATGACACAAAAGAAGATATTTTGAAGAATGTTGGTACCAAACCACATTTGACCCCATTAACTTCAATATACAGGTTTTGACAAGGTTCCAACATGAGGGTGAATAAATGACAGAATTTGTATATTTGGGCGAACTCTCCCTGAGAAAGATATTTGGAAGAATGCTTACAACCAGACAGATCTTGCCCTCCATTGACTCCCATAGTAGGAAAAATTACTTTATCGTTTGACTGAAACGATAAAGTTAACTGAAGTTGCTCTTGTTTAATGCTGAACAGCCACATTGTCGCCAGGTTTGGTCGGCTTCCTAAAAACATTCAAATCTTCGACCTGTGATATTCTGCAGGCTGAATTTCTGACCTAGAATGACCCTGTGTGATGAATCTCTCTAAACTGTTGAAGCGATGTGAGTCTCTTTTAGAGGATATACAGAGAAGCTCTTCAAAGGCATTGCGATTGAAATACATTTGACAGAAGGAAATTAGTTAAGGAGCCCTTTGGAAGCACCCTGGCCTGGTTTTGTCATATGTCTGAACTTTTTATAGTAGCAGTGAACGTGTAGACTGTTTTCGTCTGTCCTTGTGTAGATGGTAAAGGAGGATACAGATTTAAAAACTGTTTACAGAGAACACCTAGTAAACACGCTGTGCCGAAAACATGAGGCGTGTGTGTCTGCGTTTCTCGTTATCCAGGAATCTTGTCTATGAGAGAAAGTATTTTACCTTTTGTGCTCCAGAAATGTCTGGCTGGGATGCGTAAGAGGTTTATTCGATTAGTTGTGTTACAGTCATCTGACGGGTCAGGCTGTCCATAAAATGTGTTTTAATTTATTGAAGAGAATAAGTTCTCTGAAAAAACAGCATTTTTATGTAAAACTGTATCGGTCACATCATGAATTTGAGGGTTTTTTCTTTTTTCGGTGGAATGTGTGTGGAACCTGCATGACTTTTTTCTGCAGAAGACAAAAGAAAATATTATGAAGAATGTTGTTTATCAAAGAACACTGGACCCCATTGACTTCCATTGTATGAGCACAAAAGACATTTCTCAAAATACCTTCTTTAATGTTCCACAGAAAAAACAGAGTAAACAGGTTTTGAATAACACGAGGCGAATAAATGATGACCGAAGTTTTATTTTGGGGAGAACTTTCCCTTTAAGATGCAAGTGATACAGAACATGTCGACAATTTAATTTAAATTTTACTATGATTTGTTTTTCTGTAAGTTTCAATTTCCCAGATTTGATGTGTGTAATTTTTAGACAGTTTATTTGGACAGCACCCAAACTTTCGTTCCAAGCAGGCAAAGAAAAGAAAAACAAGTGCTGAGAAGCCTGAAGCGGCAGCAGGCGGAGAGGAAAGTGCTGGTATGGTCAGAGGAGAGATGAAGGCCTGTGTTTATGTGTTTGTCGCTGGAGAGGGACGAACGTTCCGGTTCCTGAAGATGACTTAAGACGCTTCGCTCTCTTCTGTAATTATGTCAAAAATACACTTTAAAGCGGAATGATGTGGAGCTGCGGGTGCAGAGGGGATTTTCATACGGATGATTTTACCCTGCGCCTCTGATGGGGTTTGGGAACGCTGGCCAGAATGGCCCGTCACACACATGAGGATGGTGGGATCGTTTATTTTCTCCTCTTATTCTGTTATTCGTTTTTTCAGCTCTGGTTGGGCCGTCTGCTGGTGAATGGCAGGCGCCGTGTCTCCTGTTTCTCTCGAGGTGGCACAGAGCTGTGAAACTGGAAGCCGTTATGAAACCGGTGTGCGTCCGGCATAGCAGCAGCTGTTTATATGTGGGTGTGTGTGTCACATGCTTTAAAGTTGCAAAAAAAAAAAATTGTATGATCCAAACAATGTAGAGGAGCTTGGCAGTTTAAGAAATGATATCATTGAGATCCATGTGTTCATAAACAACGTTAAAAGGATCGTTCACGCTAAAATAAAAATTAATTCATAAAAAATAATTTACTCAACCTCAGGTTGTTCCAAACCTGTATAAATGTCATTGTTGTGATGAACACAAAGAAAGATATTTGGAAGAATGTCTGTAACCAAACAGTTCTCATCCCCCAATTACTGCCATAGTAGGAAAAATAAAACTATGGTAGTCAATGGGCGACGAAATAAGTTCAGTTACTGACATTCTCCCAAATATCTTTCTCATGATTTGAGAAATCCTGCATTTTAACACTGCGAAACTCATTTTAACTTGTGATTTACCTTGTTTTTCAATATAATCATTTAAACAATTGTAGAACTTAATATATTAACTTGAGACGCACAGAATGACACAAGCATTTATGGTTTTGTTTTTAAAAAAATTGGAGTGAAGTTTGTGAAATTTTGTGAAGTTGATGCTTAAAAGAGGAAAAAATACTTTCCATTAAAAAATAAGTTTTCCTGGTTAAATTGGATTGTTTTTTGTACCCCTTTGGCAAACAGCTTTGTCTTGTTTTCTGCAAAAACATCACAAAAAGCTTTCAGAGAAACCTAACAATCTTGTGTCCTTGTGCCACTCATGTGAACGGACGCATTTTGTTTTACAGATGGTTAAATAATTAAATTGGAAAATAAGGTAAAACAAATGTGTAAAAAATGATTTTTGCACTGTACGTACACAAAAGATTTCTGCACATTTTACTGGTCTGTAATACTTCTGTTAGCATCTTGTTTTATTCTGTTGATACTTTTGAAACGGTTAACACTTTAACCAAGTAAATCTGTTTTGTTTTTGATAATGAATCCTTTGTAGTTTTATTGTTGAAGGAGTAAACCTGGCTCACCCAGTGAGCAGCCATAGAAGCAGGTGTTAGAAAAAAATAATATTGGAAAACCACAAATAAGTTAATTACTAGTGCAGTGCAGAAGACATCTAATGCTTTCAATAGATCACTAATCCAAAATCTAAGCAATCCTGTTAGCTATGTTTGATTTAGTAAATCTCAAATAATTGAGCAATTTCACACAGATCACACACACACACGCTCAGGAATTCTACATTATGTTAACTGGAGACGTTTCAAACGTGTCGTCCTCAGAGAGAGGATTGTTCTGACCGCTCTGTAAACTCCACAGCCTCCTCTGCGTGCTTGTGCAATAGAAACAGGTGCAACTGTGAGTGTGTGATTGATACTGTAATGAAGAATGAGCTTTATTTCCTGCTGTGCGCTGCTGTTTTTCTTTCGTTGCAGTCTGTTTTGATCGCAGGCGAGATAAAGAGGATTTTGTTGTAGCGATAAACTTGGAACATCAAAGCGTGGTGGCAGCATTCCACAGTCCAGCAGTGTTTACAGTGGGAGAGCATTCCTGTCGCTCAATTTTCCATGCCATTCCCTATGTGACTCCCTCCCGCAGCAAATCCGCTCGGAACATTTGATACATCCCTCGTAACGTCCATCCGTATGAGCAGATTTATTAGAAAGCCATTTTACACGTGTTACATTGTATTTGTGTCACACTTCAAGAATTGTCTTATTGCGTTAGAAAACAAAATACCAACGTAAGTGACATTTACTTACTGTCATTTAAAGAAAGTGTGCAATTTTCAAGCAAAATCTGATTTTTATTTATTTATTTATTGTAATGTAGAGAAGTAACATCAGACTGCAGTATGGTTGTCACCGTACTAGATTTTCACTACATGGTGTTACGTCCAAAATCATTCACAATACAGATATAACCATCATATCTATTGGATTATAAAATAAATACCATTCAATTCATCATTTATTTAGTGTTTTCTCTTTTTTTGGTCCAATCAAAAGACCTGTAGAGACATTTCTGATGCCTCAAGGATCAAGTGCAGGTCAGTCTCATCTGTTAATACGGTTAACTACAATTTCTTTCGGTATATCCTTTTTTTTTTTATTTGTCATTCATGACCACAGTAATGTTTGATTTAACAGCCAATACCAATAGTCGAAAATAAATTGGAGTTTATTAGTTCAGCTGTTAATTGTCTAGTTGTTGTAGGTCAGATGGTTGTTTAAGCAGCCGTGATTGGTGGGTTGTCAAAGGTCAGATGGTTGCTATGGAGTCTGTTTGTGCAAGCAAGCCGTGTTTACACTCCAAAATAAAACAACAATAAAACAAGCAGCCTTTGATGTGGTTGTTTTGGATGGTGCTCTGTGTACGGATAGAGTTTACGACGACTCCAAGCTTCCCTCTGACACTCCCCGACAAATAGAGAGAGAGAGAGAGACTGAGGCTGTGTCCGAAATCGCCTACTTCCATACTATATAGTATGTGAAAATGAGTAGGAGTCATGAATAGTATGTCCGAAACCTCAGTATGCAAAAAACAGTAGGCGAGAAATACCCAGAGGGTTTACTACTTCCGCCGAGATTAGATGGACACTTATCTATCCCATGATGCCACGGGAGCTGAGCAACGGTCAAATTTCAAAAGTAAATCAAATAAATATTCGCAGCCTGATTTCGGACGCAGCCTCAGTCATTTGTGGAGTAAAATGACAGTGATGGGGTTTATACCTATAAAACTTTTGCAATAAAATGATCTATGAATTATTTGAAGACTATGTTTAATAATATTCTATCTATTTTATTTCCATTAAACTTTTCACAATTTTGCAAAGTGACAAGTAACCAAAACTCCAATGGTGTCGAAGTGAAGAAAAAACTTGGGAATAAACCAGACCGTGAGAGATACATAAGAGCTGTTAGAGAGGCCGTTTCTCAATTCCAAGAACGCAAAGAACGGACTTGTGTTCTTGTGGAGACCGGCCTTGAGAGGCAGTCTCGGAAGAACGAATTTGGATGGACGCCCCCCAGTGACTTCTGGGATTCAAGCGGATTCCGTAGGCGCGCAAGGTTGCATACGATGCATCCTTGATATCGAGAACACATCCGGGTAATTTTATGCGTTCTCTGTTCTTGAGTATTGCAACCGGACTTAGAGCGTGAATACGGGGACACAAGATCGCTGAAGAACGTATATTGAGAAACAGCCAGAGATTGTAGGAGTGTTACAATTTTATGCAGCTTTGCTTATGAATTTCACAAGTTGTGAACGTCTTCATAGTACAATGAATCTGAAAAGAGCAAGGATCATTTAATTTCTTACATGACCCCTTTAGTTTCTCCTGTTAGTAAAGAAAATGTTTTTGTTTGCATTTCACGCAGGTGTGCATGCTTTTGTGTGTATGTGTGTGGGTGGGCGGTTGAAGGTAAGGAGTGCATTCATTTGTGTCCTTGTTTTGACCCTGTGTGTATGCGTGTGCGCGCATGTACCTTCATAGCCCCCTCTGGTGGATGGTTTGTGTGCATATTGAACTTTGGCACTCACTGTGATCACATAGTCGTCTGATCAATGATGTTTTCTCTTTATACTGTTGTTTTAAACCCTACCTAGACAATTTCAATGCATCATTGTGCAGCCTCAGTATGAAGGCTATTCCGATCGCATAATGCACTGGGGTTTGTACCAGAGCCGATGTCTGATCTAGAAGACCCCCAGTCTGAGGAAACCAGAGATTAACATTTTAGCCTGAACTTCTAAAACAGAATTCCGTGAAAGGCCTTGTGCTGTAGAGTGATTTAAATATGGTTAAGAGTTTATGGTACGGTTTATTGTGAAATAACTGTAGGGCACTACCTCAAAGTGTGATGACTCAAAAGCAACAGCACACCTCTTCTAACAAACCACATCAACTGAGGTATAATTTATGTCCGTAGCACAAATAGTGCCGGATGAGTAACACACTACTTAGGGTTCTGGATTTATTTAAGTCACTAACCCGGATGAGGGAGTCATTTGCAATACTTTAAGGATGGATTTATATTCTTTTAGATGTATCATCTTAAAGAGACAGTTCACCCAAAAATAAATTTCAGTCATCATTTATTCACCCTCATGTGGTTTGAAACCTGTATAAGTCTGTAGATAACAAAAGAAGATATTTTGAAAAACATCACTGAGGTTCAGTGTTGTTTGGTTACCAGCGTTCTTCAAAATATCTTTTTGTTTTCTGTAGATGAAACGAAGAGTTTGGTTCCAAAATGAGTTGACTCAGTTTCTTTTTTATTTTTCAAAAATCACGTTTTTATTGTGCACTCCAATAAATATCAATCAAACTGCAGTTGGTTTGTTTTAATTTAAGCCATAATAACTAAAAAATACAGCTAACTAACACAGTAAAAGCAACTCTTAGGGGCCGTTTACACAAGACCGTTTTCAAGTGAAAGCGCAAAACAATTTATGCGATTTGGCTGTCCGTTTACACGGAAACTGCGTTTTAGGTACTATTATAACTATAAAAGTTTAGGTACTATTATAACTATAAAAGTTTTAGGTACTATTATAATTGTAACTATTATGGCAAGTGCAAGTTTTTGAAAACGGCGCCTTTTGTATCCATGTAAACGGCAAGACCGAACTTTCCGATGACGTCACTCGCATGCTATGGCTCGGTCGCGCGAGTATAGCCAAAACAATATGGCTGCTTTCCATACTGTGACCTCTCGCTACTCGACTATGTATTAACGTTTCCCCAGCAAAATGTGGATTTGCTGCACCAATAAGACCAGCGGAGACAAACTATTTACATTCGCCAGACTTTAAACACACATATACGTCGACAAACGGTATTTAAAAGCACGTTTGCCTTACAACTGTCAATGTGAATGTGGCAAGGCATGTCCTGTTTCTTCACACAACAACATCGCCCTCCACTGGCCTGGGTGCATACTACACAGTTTTTATCCGTTATCCTGGATCCGTGTAAATGCAGACAGTTTTAATAACGCTGTCATGTGTACGTGAAACCTTTCAAAAACGCAAAGTGTTTCATTGTGTAAACGTGACCTGAGTCATACAGGTTTGGAATGAAATAAGGGTGACTAGATGTTAAAATAATGTTCATTTTTGGGTGCACTATCCCTTTAAGACCATTACATCATTGTGGCACGTTTGGCAATATTGCATTTATTTGATGTGTGGTCACCCACAGTTTTGCTTTCAGTTAAAAGTGAGTTCGCTCATTGCATGTGATGTTATCTGGTTTATGAAGACTCGAGCAGTAATACATCGCAGCTGCAATTCTCTGGCTCATTCAACAGTTTTCTTTCAGCGTCTCATTGAGAGAAACTTCCTGACCGTTTCTGCAGGTGAAGTTATCCAGACTCCTCTATCGGCTTCCATTTTTGTCATGTCTCCTCCTCTCGTCTTGGAAGGCACCACAATGCCGTCTAATCCTTTTCATTGAGTCAGTAGACAATCTGACTCGCTCTCTGTCATTATGGCTGGCTCATTATGGTGTGGGTTTCCGTGGCTCAATGGGAGACTGAACGAGCCAATGAGGACGACAGCTGTAATCTAAGCCCGCTCCTGTTTTGACAGCACTGGAGCTCTAATACCATCCCACAACTCATTTTTCAAGACTCCACCTCTCTCTCGTGATCGCTGTAGTTCAGCGGTTCTGTCAGCACATTTCTGATAGTGTCAATGCAAATAATCGAATGTATATAATAACCTTATTTAAATATTTTTCAAGATACCATTTCCGTACAGCGTGACATCAAAAGCTGTGCATCTATTCAATCTCAACAGTATTTGATAGCACGTTCCTGTCTCGGTTAGTAAAAAAATGAGGTAATATTAAACCAAAATAGATGGATATCAGCATTTATGTTGTGTAGCGTGCTTTCAAATCTTGAACAAAACAATGCAAGGCAACAAAGAATATGACTTTGACGTTGAATCAAATATGGGTTGGGTCACATTATAATTCAGGTTTATTTCTAAAGCTCTTTTCTCGTGTGCATTGTCTCAAAGCAGCTTCACAGAAAAGGTTTTGTACAAGAAAATTCAACTATTGAAGTGTGCTTCATTTGCTGGTGTCACTATTATTAGTCAAGCGTCACTAATTTTATTGTTCATGTTTGTATGAGTTGGAACAGCCATTTCTGCTTTAGACATAAAAGATCCTCAGATGTTATTTTTTCTAAGTGCGCAAACTTCAGGCAAGAGAAAACCTTGCATTTGAAAAAATCTTGTGAACTAGAATATCACAAAGGCTTGAGGGTGGGAACGTTCGGCTTGGGTGAGTCAGTCTGTAGACTTCAGTCAACCTTAATTCATATAGCAGACAACCATCTGAATAGCTCTCTCGCTCTCTCTCTCTCTCCTTGTGCAGATGTTCTCATTTTAAACATTGGGCCTGCATGACGCTTTTTCTTGAAATCTGTATATGAATTCACAAATGGCTACTAAACAAACAATACATGACATCCCTAAGTTGTTTTATGAGATGGTCTGTAGTCTTGTCATGCCCAAAAACTCCTCGCTGATTATCTCGCACATATCGCACACAAAAATGACAGGAACCGTCAGCTCCAATCTGATTGGCTAGATTTAAACTACTTCCTAATGGTTGTTTCTACTCTGTCTTGATGCAAATAGTGCATCCGAATTCGATTTCTTGTAGAACGCATATTGTCCACTATATAGGGAAGAAGTGAATAAAAAGTGAGTGAAAGAATTCGAACATTGACTTATATAGCCTGTGTCAGACTGTTGCAGACATTCGTCGTAATGCTTGGCTTATATTAACCCTGTGTGGCTTAATGGATTGTTTTGTTAAAGTGGTCATATGGCGCGAATACGTTTTTTTTTTCGGTGTCTTTGGTGTGTTTATAAGTTGCCCATGCATGTATTAGACATGTACATTTAAGTGTCGGAACAAAAGATGCATTCTAACTTAAAGCAAATGCTCACCCAGACCTGCCTAAATCGCCTCGTGTAACCACACCCCGGCGAATGTACGTCACTTCGTAACATGACTTGATTTAGAACGGCCAAATCTTAACGCAAGTACGTGGGCGTACTTGTAAATCTCATTGTATTGTCACCGCCGCAGCCATGTCATGGAGACGCTTTGTTTCGTTGCGAAAAGAAAGCCTCTTTGTTTGCTCTGCCAAAAGATAAGACAACTAAAAACGAATGGTTACATTTTATTTACAACACTGTTCCAGAAAAGTACAATCCCAATGTTCAAGTTTCTGCAGCGCATTTCACTGAAGATTGCTTCACTAGCCTGGGAGAGATCAAGACCAGCTATGGACGAAAGCTTTGTTTAAAAAGTGGGGCCATTCCAACCATTAAAACTTCACAATGACAGGCGCTTCAGATTCGAAGCCTGTAAGTATATTTCCATTGTAAAGTCTTTGTTACGGACTAACGCGGGTTGAGTTTGTCGTGTGTTTGTGATCTGAAAATGCGGACACGCGCAACGTGAAAAAAGACAACATAAGTCCTAATAATCAGTGATAATGTTCCAACGAGAGGCAACACATGTTGTGGTTTATAATGGGGTTTATTGTCTTTGTTGAGTCGTGACGAGACGTAATAAACGAAATAAATGCACCCAAAAAAACAATTACACCCTCCATGTCATGATGGCAAAATTACAACAGAATATATAATTTTGTCGCGTCGTTGGACGCATCTGCGCTCCATAGACGTTAATGGGAAAGACGTGGGTATCGCATGCATGCAAAAATTTTATTTGCCATATATTTTTAAACAGTCGGAAAGTGTAAAGTCGTGTTACTTTTCCGCAGATTGATAAGATCGGGATGAGGGGATAGAGACATGGTTTGAATAGCTTAGTTTCAAAAACTTGTTTTGAGTTCTGTAAGTGGCAGTATGTTTTCCTAATGCATGTTTTCTTAAGAACCGAAAATTTGCTTATCCTTTAGAACCTCTGAAATGTCATTGTGTTTTGATCCCGCTATGACACAAGGTTTAGTGAGAGTCACAAAAGCAGAATTGAATAGTTGAAATGAGAGGTATAGAGAAAGTTAAAGTGGGACGTCTGATCTAAAGCGAGAGACTCGTGCGCTCAAGCCCCGGCTGGCGGTACATGAACAAGCTACTATACTGGCAGCAGAAGAAAGAAGTTCCAGAGGGCCAGTGGAGAGAATAGACGTCCTCACCACAGTCGCTATTTACTATCTCTCCTGTGTTTGTTTTCAAGGCTGGTGGATCTGGAGTATTTTTAGCAGGCGGACTGTGGTAGAGATGGCACTGGAATGTCTTTATGTGCCACTACAAAGCTTGAATCATGCCCTCCCAACCCGTCCTGCGGTTTCGAGCGTTAAGATGGATGGCTCGCGCTATTGTCATTAATCTGTTTGTGCGTGCCACCGTTTCATTTTTATTTATTTTATAGCTCTCTGCTTTCGAATGTGTCTTTTGGGGTCAGAGAGATGTTGTTTGTCGATGTCTGAGATAAAAATACCTAGCGGAGATGATAGTCTCCTGACGGTAAGTACAGTTGGCATTCGCGGGACAGAGATAATGATTAGCTTACGGCAGACATCAAAGCGTGCCTGTGAAACTTCTGGCTGGTTTAGGCGTACGGCCTCGGGAGAATCGATGAAAACGGCCCATTAAGTGAGTTCAGTGAGGCTCTCGTCCATTCCTCCTTTTCGTTGAAAGGCCACATTTCCTCTAAGGTTTGTACAAAAAACACTTGGAGAGAAACTTCAAGCCTGGAATTTTATGGCTGTCAGTTACTGACACAAGTCAAAGTGAAGAATCTCTTTAGCGCTGGTGCATTGAAAACAGATGCTGTTTTACGCCCGTGACATCCTCGAGCTTTTGTAGACAGACGTTAAACTGGAGTATATACTCAAGTCAAGTCTTCGTGAAGTTTATTCTGACCTTGTTCATACAAAATGCCCACATACAGATGCTTTTAGCAACAGGATGAATGCTTGACCAATAGAACATGACGGAGGGATGGATGGTCTTGATCTATTTTTTTCACGTACTGATAAATGTAAAGTTTATTTTACTATCCCCACAACTATTTCCTATTTCACTCTTTCTCTCTCTTTTTCTGTGTGTATCTCTCTCGCCCTCTCTCTCACTCCTTCTCAGTCACTCTGTCTCTCACTCCCTCCTCTCGTTTTGATTGACACGCACCAGCCCATCTGTCTGAATGACATCAGCCTCTCTCTGCTGATGTGCCAGGTGCTGATGTCGCCCCCCCATCCCAGGGCTCAGTTTCACGTTGGGATTTCCGCTCGGATGGGTGGGATGAGGGGCACTGGCGGGTGTCTCACCCAACCCCCAGAGCGGAGTTACGTGGGTCACGGCCAGCCGTTGTGTCCCACAAGAAATTTGCCACCACGGGAGGTTCATCTGTTCAGTCTTCTGTAAATGCACGGCTGTGTCACAATTTGCATATTTTTACTGCACAACCAAAGTATGTACTTCACTGGTGATGGGAAGAAATAGACTTTTGAGCATCAATGTTGGAGAACTTTATAAATGTCCAATGATTTGGCCTTGTATTTGCTTTTATACAACTGAATCAAAGGGTACAATTTATCATCCTCATTCAATGTTTTTCCTGACAGAGTTCTTTAAGTCATTACTGCATTGAGTCAAGGGCTTGTAAAAGTATAACGCTGAGTTCTCGGAGAGCATTTTATAGGACACAATTTTTTTTATGTATTCATAAACACATGCTTGGAGGACAAACTATTCCTTAACCACAATGAAATCACATTTTTTTCTAAATTGCATCCAGAAATGAAGTCCATTTGTGTTTAATCATTTAACTGACAACAAAAATACATGATGTCCTGAGACTTCTTTATTGTGGCCAATTCAGTACAGTGTATGTTGAATTTCAACAAAACCAAACCTCACAAGTGACATAAAGTCATCCAACAACAATGTGAAAGACTGACAGCATAAGACACATGATAACTGTTATAAAAATCCAGGTTATCAGATAAAAAATACTTTCTAAACTTTTCCTAAATACATGTAGAAATATTACTGTTAAAAGTGAACATGAACTTGTTCTTTGCAGTATTTGAGGTCTGAAAAAATACAGAGCATCTTTTCTGTTAATTTCATAATAATTCATTTTCTGCAAATAAAAGCAAATAGAAACAATATTTTTATTGGAAATGAAGTCCTTGGTGACATGGCAGATCTTACATTGGTGTCTGAGTGCTGTTTGAGCCCCCAGCAGTATTCATTAAGTTTTTGTTTGCGCTTTATTGAATCTAATTGCCGTTGAAATATTAAAGTGATATTGTGGGTTTTCTTATCTGTGGGTTTTGCGCTCTTGACATGACATCTCTTAACACAGCTTGATGTTTCATCATGCACCTGCAACCCTTATAATAATATTTTATTATAACTGTAAAACTTGAATGCAACATCAGTGAAATAATATTTCAAAATTAAGTCTATACGGTTTTAAATTTGTGCCAGTTTGTTGTGGAGTATGACATGCGTGTCTCTCTTGATCTCTTTGGGTTGTAGCCTGATAAGGGAACGATTAATCAAATGTGCACACACTGGAAGAGGACGTTCTGTTCATCATGGACATTACAGACTGATCTCACACACCGTTGGAGTTATTAACTCTTTGTGTGTGTGATTTAAATCTGTCAATTTTGATTTGGATTCAGTCGAGCTTTGTGTGATTGCGGGCAAATATGAGTGCCCTCATTTTCAGCTTTTATCAGTCGGTGGTTCTGACATCAAATGTGGTCTTTTATCGTCATTTTTCAGGGATGTCCATCTGTAGTGTTAAACTGGTACGAGAGACAAGAAAAGCACACCACTTTGTATGAAATCGGTTGCCTGCGGTCAGTTTGACCAATCACAATTAAGCATAATAAAGAGCTATTAACCATGTTCTGTTCTCCATTAACTCATGAGTCACTTTTGACTTTAACTCTATACAAATCCTCTCTCTCTCTCTTCAGTCTCACCCACTGTCTCTGTGTAACACCAGTGAGGACGAGCGACAGGAGAGCATCTTCATCAGCATCGTCAAACTCGAGAGTCCGGAGAGCAAAGTGCCACAGTGTCAGCCGCTGCTGGACAAAGTAAGAGTCACATTATACCCTTCTTTAAAAATGTCATTAAATCCATATGTCAAGTTTTACTTTTTCTCTCTTTGACACAATATGTATGTCTAACAAGATTGCACAACTGGAGTATATTTGTGTTTCTGATCCCAAGGTTCATTAAGTGTTGTTGTTCACTAGTGAGGGAACTTAGCTTTTTGTCTAGATAATATGTAAACTCTCCCTGTGCAGATGTCTGTGTGGTTTAATAGCTATCAGTGTTGGGTGTAACTAGTTACTGAGTAATTTGTTACTGTAATTTAATTACTTTTCCCTTGTAAAGTAAGGGATTACTCTCATTTTATCTGTACAGTTACTTCTGATGTAATTAAACTAAATACTGTGTAATATATTCAATAGTGGAAATGACATCAAAATTTTAAGTCTAACTTTAAAATGTAGGCTGTAATGTATCCTTCTCACATTTGAATACTTTGGTCGGTTTATTTATTTGAATGAATTAAATAAGCCGTTTCACGTCTATCCTTGAATCAATTCTAATCAAGGTTGATATAGAAGTAATAAGTAATAAGTAATTAAATACTTTTTGGAGAGAGTAATTTGTACAGTAATCTAATTACACTAGTGAATATGTAACTAGTAATTAATTACTTTTTCAGAGTAACTTACCCAACACTAAGAGCAATACATACAATTCTATTATATATATTTTTTGTAAATAATATCCAGTCAAATGCTGCTGTGTTTATGTACAGTTTATGTATAGTTTGCATACGTAAATTGTAACTTGTTGCAAAACGACAGAGTTCCCATCACCGCTGAGCATGTGGGAAAGATGGTTATCGTCATTTCTCACCCCTGTTCATCCTCTCGCTTTTGGCACACTTGTTCCACCTCAGATCTTTGTGGCCAAGAATTAGGGTGCCAGGCAGAAGTTTGGCATCCACAGAAAAATGAACTCATGGCAGGAATGTTGTTTATTGAGCTAAGATTAGCCGGGCATCACCACAGTGAGTCTGAGATGAAAGGAGTTCATGGTGAGCTCATGATGAGTTTGGAGTGAATGTATGAAAGGAAAGAGGATCAGGATGTGTCTTCTGGATTTTGGTGGACGTGAGAGATTTCAGTCACCTCTGTTCCAAAGCTTAACAACCCATATGAAATTATTCATAATGCGGTATACTGTATGCACACGGGACGATGACGTACTTACGTATGACGATGACGCAAGGTGTATTTTTACTTTCATCTTGACTTTCATCTTGACATCCACGTACACACTAAGGATGCTTAATATAACTATAAAGATCAAGTTTAAACATGTATACTGAATTTAAGAGAATAACAACGTGCACACCACAACAAAACAGAGGAACGATATTGTTACAATATTATTATTATTCTCTTTCTACGAGTTACTTTTAGCCCAGCGTTGGATCAAAAAATGACAAACTCTTTTTTTTAACCTGTGCTGGGTTGTTTTAATTCATTATGGGGTGAAATATAAACATTTTCTAGTAAATTTAACCCAACTGTCCATTTTTGACCCAATACTGGGTTGAAAATACTAGACAGGCAATCAAAATCTTTCAAATTGGAAG
The DNA here is from genome assembly GCA_006030095.1 of Triplophysa siluroides. NCBI lineage: Eukaryota > Metazoa > Chordata > Actinopteri > Cypriniformes > Nemacheilidae > Triplophysa > Triplophysa siluroides. The sequence goes on along the minus strand of VCII01000101.1, from coordinate 4,012,419 downwards.
TGCGTGTGCATTTAAAATCTGAAACTCCAGGTCACGAGTTTACAATAAATATAACGTTGGTATGGACCCTAAAATGGTTATCTTTATAGTTATTGTTCTTGGTGTGAACAGGCCATTAAGGTGGAGTCTGAGTTACATGCGTGGGCATCTCACTACGTTTAGGAACAGATCTGAGATCTAGATTTAAAGGAACAGTTCACCCAAAAAAAATTCTAAATCATCACATCGTTTATTCACCCTCATGTCATTCAAAGAGAATCTGTATATGACTCAAAAAGATGACTCTTTTTTGAGAAAAGTTGGTTTGTGTCTGTCCATTGAAGTCAGTGTTGTTTGGTTATCAAATTCTTTAAAATATCTTTTGTGTTCTGTAGAAGAAAATAAAGTCATAATGGCTCGGAATGACATGAGGGTGAATCAATGATGACAGAATTTAACATTTTGGATGAGCTGTGAACAGTTCACACCCTGAACATCACTCAGTTGATCTACACCTACGAATAGACAAGCAGACAGTCTGAACAAGTTAAGCGCAGTTAATAACCCGTCTCACACGCCGCGTGCGCAGGCGTCTTCTCCATTGTTACTCTTTGTGCTTGTTTATGTTTTTTATAAGCGCCTCATCACCTCAAAGACACAGCAGATTACAGACGACTTCATTTACTGAACCCATTACTATAATGACTTCCCATTATAATCGTCCTCGATTCACTCAGTAAAAAGATACATGTCGAATTTTAACATATATCAGGTTGGATTAAGAAGGTTTTTTAGTTACGTTCACGTGATGTGACTCACTGAAGACGCTTAAGATCTCTTTTGGAATGTAGACATCGCCTGTCGTAAGAGTCGGTGATCTCCAGACAGCGATTTCTCTTTTAATGCTGTTTAGGTTTTTCTGGGTTTTGTTATGTTTTATTTTGCATGAGGGCTCTAGAGATTTGAAGGTGGGTTACTTGGTCTTGGGCCACAAACTACCTCACAACCACCTAGCGATGACCCAAGCAACCACACACTAGCACAGGCAACTTTTACAGTCCTTCGCATTCCCGGCGGTACCGTGGATAATGCATGTCCCCTTTCATAAAACGTCCCGCCCGGGCTAGTCCAGCAACGCTTGTGACGGAATGAAAAGAGCTCCAAATATTTACCCAGAACTCTTATAGTCTCCCACACAATCCAAACATCCCCTGCATTGCGGGTTCGGAGGTCTGCTCCAAACCATCAAAGGCGTAGCCCTCCGATTCCAGCGTTTTGTGAGCGTTTCTCCAAACAGAAGCAGATTTGTTTGTTCAGTACTTGCAAAAAGGTTTAATCCACAAAGAGGCGTTTTATATGGAATGAAAGGAGCGAGGGCTTAAGTGTGTTTTTTTGTGAGAACATGAGTCAAAGCAGACAGGAAAAGACAAGAGCCGTGTGCCTCCACATGCTGCTCTCAATAGTAAACGTTTGTCTGTGACGCCCCCCTTTTAAACAAAACGCACCACTGGCCTGCAGCCAGACCCTCTTTGCCTTTACAAACCAAATGTCAAAAGATTGGAAAATGAAGACGTGCTTGTGTTTCTGTGTGTGTAGTGATGTGTTATATATGTGTGCTGACCTGTGTGTGTATGTGTGTTAGAATGGTTGCTTGTGTGTGCGAATTTGTGGTTGTGTGTGTAATATCAGTGATGTAGCAAGTTAGGTCCAGGCCCATATGCAAGAACGTTTTACCGGGCCCCATCCGTCTGTTAGCGACCGCGTTGCACATTACTGGACATCAGTTGTTTACTCTGGTGACCCCAAGGGAGTGCGTACTCCCGAGCCCAGAAAGAGTGAGAAAGCGACGCAGCCAGCGTTTTGCACTAGTTTTTACACGCGACATGGGAACGGCCCTTACATTTATTGTGTCTGCTTATCCCACGTTGTATAAAAAAGTCTCGTGTCTGCTTATCCTGAATTGTATAAAGAAGATGGGTATCTGCGCATCCCGCATTGTATAAAGAAGACCTACGTGTGTCTGCGCAGCTCTGATGCTGCTTTACAGCTTTCCTAGTGGGCAGGAGCTTGCGGACCCAAGCCCAGCCCCCAGCCTCGCCCCCCGATGTCATCGTCCATCACAATGTTTTAATGTAGCCATCGCCCGATGCCAATTTGGTGGACATCGCCCGTCCCTATACAGTTGTCAAACATTAAACATTTAGTTACTTACATCGCGCAGGCTCTTTCACTCCTTCACCCTTTGTGTCTGACAATAGCAAATCCCGCCTTCTTTCATTTGATTGGACAGTAATCCTTTGCCTTCTTTCATTTGTTTGGCCACCTCAATCAGATTGACATTGAGGAGCTCATTCGGAGTCCATATAAATTAAACTTCATTCCGTTTCGACACAGCAATTTAAACAAAGTACATTATACATTACACAATAGTGTAAATTATTATATTTATTAAAATCATTAAATGGATGGCAACTAATTGGGACAATAAAGATCTCCCTACCACCCCTAACCTCACCATACACTTTATTAATAAACACCTGTTTAATATATTAAATTGAATATTATTCAAATATTTGTCTTCATTTAGTTGAAAATCAATACCTGTATGATCTGATATGTGACGTGAAAATGTAGAAGAGTGAGTTGGCAATAGATGGATTCATTTTCCTGTATTTTCAACAATAATGCTTTCCTGTAGCTCAGTGGTTAGAGCATGGCGCTAGCAACGCCAAGGTCATGGGTTCCAACCAAGGGGATTGCACATACTCGGATACAATGTATTGTATAATGCAATATAAGTCGCTTTGGATAAAAGCATCTGCCAAATGCGTAAATGTAAATTGGATTCGAACTTGCATTCCTATATACCATCAGAACTACTTGTCACACATCTTACTACGCCACTGGAGCTGCTGGCATAGCGTCATCGTTTTTACACTCAAAATTTTGTTCTGGGGTAGGACACACTCACATATGTCAACAGACCAGATCTGAGATCAGTAATCTAGTTCTTTTCTACAGTATTGTACGGCCATGAATAAAACTTGGAAGCGGGCCCCCAATCCCCGGGCCCATGTGCACCTGCATACCCAGACCCTACGCAACTGTCTAATATGCTGGTGGGGTTTGTGTTTTTGTGTGGTGTATTTTGTCTGTGTAGGGTGTGTGTGTTGTAGGCTTTTGTGTGAAGCTTGCTGGTGTGTTACAGTATATGTTTTTTTGTGTACTTTGTGCATGTGTGTGGTGTTTGTGCGCTTGTGTGTTACGTGCTTCAGTAGTGTTTTTTCTGCGTGACTGGTTGTTTGTGTCTGCGAATTTGTGGTTGTAAGTGTAATATGCGGTGGCCTTATGATTGTAGTTTGCTGGTGCGTTATGTGTTTTTTTTCTCATGTATTTTGTTTGTGTGTGTATGGTGTTTGTGCGCTTGTGTGTTACGTGCTTCTGTGGTGTTTTTTCTGTGTGAATGGTTGCTTGGGTGTGCGCATTTGTGGTTGTGTGTGTGATATGCTGGTGTGTTGTGTAGGGATGTAACGATTACCGGTTTAATGGTTTACCGTGATAATAACGTCCAACTGTTAGTATTACCGCGTCATATTTTAATGACCGTTGAACCGTACCAGTGTTACGGCTTGAAAAAACCCTGTCCAGCATCAAACAAAGTTATCAAGAGTATAACGTAGATGCAACAGGAAACGTGGGTTTTGTTCATTAATGTCAGAAGAACACATATTAAGAAATGGCCAGTGCTTTTCTAAATAGGACTTTAATCCAAAAATGTGCACATTTGTGGAAATTTTGATATACTGACACACGTTTACTTCACATTTCTTTATACAGACCCATCATTTCTATTCATTTTCCATTAAATTATGTGACAGCAGAAGAAACAAGCTGAACGGAGTTTCAAACTATGTCATGGCGCTTTCTTCTGGGTCTTAAAGTACACCCATTTCTCACAACACACGCAGACAGATGATTGGCTGTGAAAATCTGATTTACTCACTTAAGGTTATACTATGACCTCATGCCCCCAACTTGCCATGACTAATATTAAGTAGGGATAATGTACAGGCCGCTGGTTGTTATCGCAGAAATAGGCCCCGACAGTGTGATCAGGACCCGATGCAAAGCGGAGGGAACTTGTATAACACTGAAGGGGCTTATTTCGAGATAACAGCTGCCTGCTTGTACATTATCCCGCTTATTACACGTCTACTTGCCACATGAAATTTGAATTTGAAATATTTGATTAGCTCATTTTTACTGAATACTGAATTTGAATCATTTGTAAATATAATGTCATATATGTTATTAAAAGATATATTGACATTTAATTTGTCAAAAAGAATAACTGTCGGATTGGCTGCATCTGAGTTGCCATGTGTTATTAGTTTTGAGAGGTTGTTACATTTTGATTTGTTTATTTGATTAACATCAAATAAATAACATTATTAAAATGCTTGATTCTGATTGGCCAGTCGCGACATTTGCAGGTTGTGTGTGTGTGTGTAGTATCTTAGTGTTTTTTGTGTGCTATAGTTGTCTGTGTGCATGCTTGTGTGTGTTGGGGACTAGTGTGTTATGTGTTTGTGTGATTTATTTTCTGTGTGTGATGGTTTGTGTATGCATGCTTGTTTGTGTGCGTACGTGTGTGTGTGTAGTATGCTGGTGTGTGTTGTGGTGTGTTTGTAGTCTGCTATGTTTTGTGATGTATTTTGTGTTTGCCCATGTATGTATGGGGTGGCTATATAGATGTATAGTGTGTGTGTGTGTGTGTATGTGCGTGCATGTCTGTCCGTGTGTGCGCGCTTGTGTGTGCGCGCTTGTGTGTGCGTCTGCATGTGTGTGTATATTTATGTTCCATTGTTTAGGAAATTCAATTATGTGACATCTTGTCATTAATCTGTTTTAAAAAACACATGCTTGCATTTAGGCCTTCAGATACGAATAAGATCAGATTTGTGATATATGTGTAAGATTGCATGGATGCTGTACATGTGTGTATACTGTATATGTTTGCGTGACCCGTGGTGATTGAGGCTGGAGGAAGCGTTTTAAAGAGGGATATCCTCCAACAGAACCATCAATCTCTCTGTTTCTCTCAGCATGAGGCAAATCAGACCTGATTCTTTACTTAGATGTTTTAATGGCCTATTCTTCTTTATTTATTTCTCTGACATGGAAGTGGAAATGACCACACGCCACCTGAGGTCACTCAGAGGGGCATTTCTTCACACTCATGTCATCCCTGATCTATATGACTTACTTTCTTCAGCCGAACACAGTGGAAGTTATATAAAAAAATAATTTGCTTTGTAGTGCCATGGTTTTAAAGCTCCACAAAGCACATTGGTCCGTCATTAAGGACTCCAGTGGGTTCATACGTGTCTTCTGAAGTGAAACAATGAGTTTGCGTAAGAAACGTATTTATATTTCATCCTTTCAGAACTACAAACATTATTTTTCCGGTAGTGACAAGAATGTTTATACCGTAGTCAGCTTGAAATATTAATACTTTTCTTGCACAAACCCATCAATTTGCGTCAGACGACGTTTATTAACCCACTGGAGTCCCACGGATTACGTTTCATTAGCGCAAACCTCAACCACACCTGTGTAAACATCAGTACGATAGTGGAATTAGGTTTAACTGGAAGCGTTACCAAGAAAATGGAATGAGAGGAGACATCTAAACATCAAAGTGTTTCCTTGTTGTAATATTAAACTGTGCTCTTGCTTTCTGCTGTTTTTTCTTCCTTTCGTTAAATTAGTGGCTTGTTTTGTTTTTATATACATTTCGCAACTCCAAACATAATAGGGAACTGAACTATGGAGACGCGCGTTTGCCTGCATCTGTGTCAGGGGGTGATCTGAGGTCAGATTCATATTTCAGATGTTTTAACAGGGCTGGAGGCTTTTTAAATATTAGAAAGCATCTCGACTGTAAAGCACTTCACATGCCTGAGAAATGGAGGCTTTGATGTGGATTTGGTATTTCGTGGGTCCACTCTCTCTCTCTCTCTCTCTCTCTCTCGCTCTCTCTCTCTGACAAAATTCGATTGTAGGTTCTTCAGATTCATTTCAAGCGCTTGAAGATCAGATGAGTAGTTTGCTTTAAAGTACAAGTAAGATCTGATTTAAAAATTGTTTTATTAACAACATTACACAATTATCTGGAAATGATTTCACTTTGATGACTTTACTATTATCCTGTATTTAGTCAAATAAGTGCAGGCATGTCCACACTTTTAACTGATCATGTGCATTATCATCATCAGTGAACATAAAAGAATCCGTATTTGAAACTTTCTACTTACCCAACTGTACACAACAACACATAAATCATTCTTTTGAGTTTAACAAATCCAGTTGAAAGAAGTTTGACTTTGATCATTTACTTCAATCCACGTAAACAAACGTATGCAAAGTAACCTGAAACAGTATATTCCAAATATAAATGATTGTAGTTACAGATTGTAGCTTTAATGAAAGTTCACTATAAAATGATACATTTTTAAGAGATTTTACTGTTTGTATGTTTGTGTTTTCCGTTAGCTCTCCTCTCAGTGTTTGTCACGGGCTGATGGTATCAGAGCAACCGAGCCGTTTGCCGGCCATGCGTGATAAAGACATAAGAATGAACAGCTTTGCAGATTAAACGTCTTTATTATCACTCCATCCGAGTGAGACAGAGAGACGGAGAGAGAGTCTGACTGCAGATGGGATGCATTCACATGGCCGTACGGGAAGAGGCGTGTTAGCTTTGTAGGTTGTGGCAAAAAAGTTTGAAATGGTCCCATGCGTGTCTCTTTCACTTCCACACTTCTTTGTATGTGTATGTGTGTGTCTAATTGTGTGTGTGTGCGTGTTTTGGTCCACGGGTCGCTGGGCAACGGTCTCACAGTTGTTGTGGATTCCAGAAGTTCATCTGTTGTGTTTGAAGCTCAAGGTCGCCCGACGGGGCGATAAGTCTTGTGTTGCTGTTACATTCACACAAGCATTGACTGTCACACACTTTGTGTCATGTGTTCACATTGGAATGGGTTCCTCTCAAGTGAAATACGGGGACCCTGAACTCTCCTATTACCAAAATGATGATTCGTTTTTATGGCAACGCTTTCAATGCTAAGTCTTTGCAGTTTTATTACATGAAAGTTACTGTAAGTCTGCGCTCGATTAACTGTAACATCGCACATTCGGTGTGTGACCCCGGGTCACATGGGTGTCACGGGTCTGTACGTCCCATGGCCGTGATCCACACAGGCGACCCAGAGTTGTTTTTCAGACAACCCAGTGGAACGGCTCTTTTATTGAGTCTTGTGTGTGTATTGTAGTGCGCTAACAATAGTACGAATGCTACTGAGAGCAAGAGCGCCTTTGTGTTCTCTTCAAAACAAGCACATATCTCTCTTCCTTTCAACAGAGAAGAAAACTGGAGAGATTGTGTGTGTGCGAGTGTTTGTGTGTGTGAGAGTGTTTGTGTGTGTTTGTGTGTGTGAGAGAGAGAGATAATCTGTCTATTGACATGTACAGGTGTTATGGGAATGTTCCAGTAATGGATGCAGGAAGCTTTTGTAGAAGAACCACATAGTAAAATGGTGACCGGCACTTTTGGAGCGCTCATGGTTCCTGAAGTATATTTACTGTAGAGGTTTCAAAACAGTGAAGAGTTCAAGTGTAGATTTCCGCTACGTGATGCCAGTTTTAAGAATTGCTGTTAAAATCACATTGAAATACCAATTCTAATGGTTTCCATTACAAACACTGTTATGTACCGTCAGCTGTTTACTATTAAAACCAGTCCAAAGTTTCTTGATGTGGTGTGTTTTGGAGTAATATTCCAGTAGGGTTTAATGATGTTCTATTGGTTCCCATCCGCCACATAACATCCCACCAATAGAACTCATCGCATTACCATTAGAGACACACAGAACCCCTTATAGTTTTGAATAAAACCAAAACAATTCCCATTATAACCACTACACCCCTTAGAATTTCTCTGATGGTTTAGTTTGGTTATTTCAGTGGGGATATTTGGGTTCTTTTAGTAGTGCTTGACCAATGAAAACCATTTTCACCGGGTTGCTAAGTTGTTCCTAAATGGAGGTGGACAGAACTTAAGTATTTTTACTCGCAGGCACATTTTCAAGTATCTGTACTTTATCAGATATATATATGTGAATAACAAAATTTTGACACAAATGTCAGATACTGTCGAACTTTATAATTCCAATTTTTACTTTACTACATTATAAATCGTACTTTTTAATACACTACATTTCATAAATACATGCCATTTTTTACTTTAATACTTCAGGACATTGGTGGTAACCGTAAGAAAGTACTACATTAAAAAACACATATAATGTATTTATGAAATTTTGTGGAATAAATAGTATGATATATGCTTTATAATGAGCCACAGTGGTGTTAAGGTCTATTGAAAAGATTAGGAAACGTCAGTGATACCAGTGATGTGTCATTTCACGCTTGTTATTTACGTTGGCGAGTGACAGTGGGGTTTGTCTTCTCCTTTACTTATTAAGGCTGTGATGTCCGATCCCTTACATAGAGCCTTAACATTCAACATTCTGTTTAAACTTGAAACGAGTCGGATACGTTTTGTTTTCTCAGTGGATTTGCGTGTATGATCGACCGCGCATAATCAGGTCTGTGCTGCCGTGTCTCTTAACACTCACGTGCAACCGCTCGCGTGACACTAACGCGGAATTAAGACTTCAGTGTTAATGTTTCCACTCTCTGGATCAACCCCTATCTCCCATCTAGTGCACTATGCGTCATTCAGCATATAGGACATAATAAATGTGTGAATAAGTGGCTGATATGAGGCGCTGCTTCGGCAGCTCTCATACTAAAGGGGGCGTGACTCTAAAGCGGATTTGATTGGACAAAAAGTTGAGACGAGAGGCTGAAGTGTAGCGTGATGTCATAGAATGTATAGATTTGTTTGAGCACACGTGCCAGACTTCGGGATTCATGAAAAAATAGGCATAGTATTTTTTTATTTCACTGGGCTCACTCATTTTTAATAAAAGGAAAAACATTTCTTTTGATTTCACTGGGGCTTTAAAAACGTACTTGTGAGTCAGTACTCTGTTACAACGATCCCCGAGATGTAAACTGATCATTAAACATACTAAATGATTTAGTATGTATACTACATACTTATTTGAGGAGGCTGCATTTGAAAACCGGGAATGTAAAATGTTTGCACCTTGTGTCATTCTTGAATTGCATAAATGGATGCATGTGTGTTGTGGAGAACGCAGCACTTAATATAACTCCACGAGGAGTGCAGCAGGGACACAAAGTGAATTACTACTAGCATTTAATCACCGTTGAATTACAGCTATTAAAATACCTCCCAGATTCTGCTGCTCAACCTCGCAGCTCTTCCAACTGCCTGAAAGCTCAGGGCGCATTTCACAGCGCGTTTGAAGCATGCGGAGAGAATGCGCGTTTGCCTGCCTGCTCTGGTGTTTCTGTGGCGCCCTGCAGGACCGGTGGATGGTTTGTACTGTCGTCATTTTCCAGTCTTTGATGGTGCAGTGAGTGTTGGTTGAAGAGCGCTGTTTAATTGGCTGTGAATGTGCAGATCAGGCCCGGGCCTGCGCTCACCGGCACAAGGCAGAGAGAATGAGGCTCACAGGAAGAGGAGCGCTGGAGGGGAGGATGTGAGAAAACAGGAGGATGCTTTAAGCGTGGGTTAAAAGTTTACACCGCTCGACTGCAGGATCAGCTTTGTTACCAGGGTGCACAATGTGTGGACACGATTGAAAATGAAATGTTTTATTTCATCCTCTCATGTAGTATTAAAGCCATATGATGAATATTTACAAAACCTTTTTTGTCAAATCGTTCTTTAAACTAAATGCCACTTGGTCTGATATTTTGTCATCTAATGCAAGAACATCAAGACGTCTAAGTGCATTTTAATTTAATGTAACCACTTCGTTCTAGTGGATCATTGAAGTCATCTCACGGTACGGAAGGGAACCTAAAGCATCTTCCAAAATTTCCATGTTATAAAGAGCTGTTTTCTGCTGGTTTGAAGGGTAAATAACTGGGTTGTTACTGTAATAAGCACAGGATTTATGGAGGTGATTTCAGTATTCTTTTTCTCCTGACAAAACAGACTCTCCATCACTCTACAGTCTGTATTTCCAGGAGTCGGTGGCAACATCCTGACATGTAAAATGGAGACTGAACTGCAAATCACAGATTTATGTCGCTTTTCCTTTGAATTATAAACCTAAAGGCTGCACAGTAAATCTGAGTTGGAGATTGATGTTTATTTGGAAAGTTTTTTCGGATCCTTCTTCTAAGAGACACATGTTTGTAGATGTTGAGTTTTCAATTCTGGGGATTGGACGTTAAAGAGGCATTTCACCCCAATTTTTGGGGGGTCATTTACGCCCCCTCATGTCATTCCAAACCTGTATGACTGACTTTCTACTGCAGAATACAAAAAATATATTTTGAAGAAAGTTTGTAACCAAACAACACTGGACTCCATTGGCTTACATTATATGGACACAAAACCACAGAGACATTTCTCAAAATATCTTCTTTTGTGTTCCACCGAAGAAATAGTCATATACAGGTTTGAATGACATAAAGGTGAGTAAATGATGAGTTTTATACTTTAATACCAGAGGGGAAGAGAACAGAACAGAATGTGTGTCAAGTTCAAACCTGTGCCTGCTAAATGAGCACCACGTCCCAGAATTAAATCTTTTTGGAGGATTATTCAATCGTAACAGCAGCCGCGTACTTTCAAAGACATTCGATTTGAGCCAATATTTTTCTGCTGTGATTTTGAGAAAGTTTCAGTGTACACAAATACACAGTTGTTTACTTCTGCTGCAGTTAGTTTACAGTAAAATCAAAGTGTGTGTTTAACTTATAAAATCTCGGATGAAAGTGAGAACAGATGCTGTGTGTTTGGATCGACCCATCAGGTGTGTATATCATTGGTTTATCAGCGTTTGATGTGTCATAACCACATTAAAGTGCAGCTTAGAAAAGCAGAATTCCTGAGCTCTGATTCCTCTGTGGCTACCATAGCTCTCTCCCTCTCTCTCTTTCTCTCTCCCTCTCTCTCTCTCCCTCTCTCTCCCGCTCTTTTAAGATGGAATTCCTGAATCGATTTCTAAAGGAAAACAAGTTAAAGCCCTGTGGTGACGTACAGAGAGAAATGGAGATGGTTGTGGCAGCAGGGAGAGGGATGGAGATGATGGATATTCCTCACGGCTGTTGGGAATGGGAATTATTCTCAAACCAGTGGCATGTGGTGGATTTTTTTAAAAGAGGAGATAAAAGCCATGGTCCAATTGCCAGTTAGTGCCCTATTAAGTGAACCACACATGATATTAAGTCATCTTTAGGGAGGCAATGTGAGCAGTTTATGACAGAAAGTGGATAGAAATTTAGCATTGAATTTTGCACTAGGTATTCCTATAATAGAGGTTTTGTCTTTGACATGGTGTATCATTTATGTTTATAACATTACATACGCGTGATGCATTAAAAGTGAAGTGTTTTTTTCACAGTGTCTCATTCCACATTGCAACTGTGATACATAAACAGAATAGAACATAATATAATAAAGAAATATATATGTATAACATAGAAAATAGGAAAATATATAATAAAATAAATAAAACATTTAAAAACATTGATCCCATGATGCCTTGTCTTCACTATTTTATTAAAAATAATGTTTCGAATTGTGAAAATAATGTTATTTGTAATAAAAGTGATATGTTTTAATATGTTAGTGGTATGGGCAATTTTGTCTCCGATATACTTTTAAAGAGTCACAATTATTTCATTTTAAATAATTTAAAGGGGTCATGGGATACGTGTTTTTCTGTGTTTTTGGTGTGTTATAAGTTGCCCATACTTGTACTAGTCAAGTAAAATTGCTGTAAAAAAGTGTTGGAACAAAAGATTATTTCTATCTAAAAGCGAATGCTCACCCAGACCTGCCTGAAACGCCTCGTGTAACCACACCCCCACAAAACTATGTCAGTGGTATGATTTGACTAAGACCGCCCAAATGTATACGCAAGTAAGGTGGGCGTACCTGTCAGTACAATTGCTTTGGAACCTGATGTTCCAAATATGGTAAGAGGCGTTACATTTCCATCACACGCTTGCAGTATTCGACCAATCACTACGCACTAGTTATCTGGCCAATCATAGCACACCTCGCTTTTCAGAGCGATGAGCTTTGTATTAAATCTGTGCGTTTCTGAGGGGGGGCAAAGAGGAGATACAAACATGCATGGTATGTGGAAAATACAGCGTTTTTGAACCTTTAATCATGTATACACATTGCATTACATCTAAAACGAACGATAATATTCGTTTTAGCCGTTTCATATGACCCCTTTACGATTTAAAGTGGCCGTAACTCAGACAGTTTCTGCATATCTCATGTTCATCTTGAGTACTTACAGAATAGTATCGCACCCTTCAAATATCCGTAGAGTCTTTAGTTTGATAAAATTTATAAAGACAGATACAGCTGTACGATTATTTCCGATAAACATACGACGCGTACGGGGGTGGGTGGAACTAAAGCTCCGCCCTTAAAAATTATAAGGACACATGAACTACAAAAAAATAAGCGCATAATGTAACTTATAAAAACGTATTTAATGAGCGTTTTAGTTTATCGAGCCTAAAACGTTGACTGGTAGTGTTGTAATCTTGTAGTTTTGTTTTGATTCTTTGAAAAATGTCATACTTGAATGTTTGATGTCAGTGCAGTCATTCCAAAGGTATTTTCTCAAGTATAAAAATGTTCAGTGTGCAGTGAGCAGTGACACTGCTGAAGACTCCTTCAGCATCAGAGAAAAGGTTCAGTTGCTCTTTGGATCTTCTTGTGTTGATTTTGCAGCAGGTACAGACACGCTCAACCGAGCCCACAGACGGCTTCAGCTCCTCCGAGGAGATTAAGTCACACCTTACTATGAAAAAGACGTTTCCCCTTTCTTTTTTGCCCTCATGCCTGGGCAAAACCTCCCACAATCCCCCTGGAGTGGGTACAGGAGAGCCGCCCTGTCAACACGCTCTCCCCTCTGCACCTCTCGGAGATTACCGCTGGTGGAATGTGAGGGAACCGAGCCCATGATGCCTGCTGTGATCTCCCGTTGAAAGAGGATTGCGCATTGAAACACGCCCGTGTCGCATTCGCGTAGAATGCACGTTCACAGCCGTGTTTGTCATTTTAAGACAACAGAACGATGATCAAATCGATGGTAAAAATGATGCGTCACGTGGCTCAGCCGAGCTTTAATGTTGCATGCCCTTATGCTAATATAATTGATCATCTCTCCTGTCGATTTCACCCTCACAATTCGGCACGTAAATTGCAGGAAAGCAGTCAAGCGTTGGGTGGAAGAACAGAACCGTCAGGAGCGTTTTCGTGTGAGGAATGAAAGTTCAGAAGTTGGTAATTGGTTTGCAGCTCAGAGCTGTGAGCCCGCGGCAACACTCATGACTCATCACACACGCTTGATGTGTAATTATTTATGCTGTCAGTGAGATCCTCGCATCAAACCGTTTATCGCTGAGAAACACAGCAGGAAAACTCAGACTGCAGAGGCAAAGCTTAAAGGGTCGAGAAACACCAATCACACCGTTTTATTTACGATTATTAACTGTGTTTAAAGAGCGTTGTGTGTTTTATTGGTCAGCGTAAAGTGTTTTGGCTGTAGCACTTAACTGTTTTTACAGATTGGATATTAATAGGATTGGTTGAGTTGAGTAATGAGTCCTCACATGAATTCATTTGAACTCTAGTCTCGATGTAAAAGCTCTCTCGATTGAAATGCTAGATTCACGTGAACTGTTTATTCACGTGCACTCTTGACCCGGGCAAACTCTCAATTCATTTGAATTCTTGATTCATTTGAACTCTCGATTTATGTGAACTCTAGACTGATGAATCAAGTGTTCACGTGAATCGAGAGTTCACATGAATTTGGGATTATACGGTGATGGTGCAGTTGCGATCTGTGTCGGTAAATATTGGTTCATTCAGTGCAATTGAGTAATGAGTTTTTCATGTGAACTCGCGATTGATGTAAACTTCGATTCATGCGCGCTCTTGATCTTTGTGAACTCTTGATCCCTGTAAACACTTGATTCATGCAAAATCTCAATTCATTTGAATTCATGACTCATTTGAACTCTCGACTGGTGAACTCTCGATTCATGCGAGCGCTTGATTCATATGAAGTCCTGTCTCGTGTGAACTCGACTTGTGAACTCTTGATGTAAACACACGATTCAAATGAACGATCAGTAGATGTGAACACTCGACACACGTGAACTCTCTGGTTTATCGTTCGCTTCTTTGCAGATTCTTTCAACCGTTTCACTAACACAGTGCTTTTATGGTTATCACAACCTCATTCAACATCTCTTTGATGTCTGTTTATCAGACTAGTTTAACTGTTGCCTTTAAATTTGCTTTTCAAGTCTTGGTTAGATAGTAAAGAATGTAGAAATTGATCGGATGGCGGACAGTGGGTGTGTGTATATGACAGGTGGTTAAAGGGGAGGAGCTTGATGTATGAGGGCTTGATGATGTCATTTGAAGGGAAACATTTTCCAGAGCCGGAACAAGTAAATCTTCTCAAACACTTCATTCTGAGCCTTATAGAACAGAGAACATGCATGTTTAAACACATTTACTTATTCTTGAATCATTTTTCTTATGATATGGTATTCGATGTGGTGTTGCTGGGAACTCATTCTGAGATCTCAGCGTTTCTGTCGTCCAATAGAGACGTCAGTTTGTGTGGTTTGAGTTTAATACACATGTGAAACACGCCAGATTAGTAAAGTGATGGCTGGTGACTGTCTGTCATATATTATTACTAATACAAATCTGAAGTGGAACCTGCGGTTTCCTCAGTAGAAAGTCAAACCTGGCCCGTAATCAATCATAAAATCCATGTCATGTGGGAAACATGGAGCGAGCTATAGAGATATCAACGACGGACAGAAAGTACATGTAGATTGATTTGAAACATATTTATTCGTAACAAAAGTCTGAGCTCGGCTGCTTTTTTTATCGGTTAAAATGAATTCAGTTCCATTCATTGGAAATCTTAAAATAACTTCACAACTGTAGCTCTTTCTGAATACAATTTGGTTTTAATGTGAGGTAATGTGTGTCTTTTAATCATTTTACAAACCTCTGTGATTCACAGCAAACAAATGTGGGTGCACAAACTGAGCGATTGTCTTAAGCATGACATCTTAATAAACTTTGAACTCTAAACTCGATGATGTTTGTCAGGAAAAAGACTTTCATTGAATTATGGGTCATTGTGCAGAATTTCCTCCTGTACACGCCAACATATGCAAACACACATGTAAGATCTCTTGAAACAATTCTGTCCTCGAGTGATTTAAATAGTCTCTTGTTGTTTGAGGTGTTAAAGTCAGAAGGTTATACATGTCAGCTGATAATAAATCATGGTTTTGTGGTTTTTATTTGTTTGTGCATGAAATCACGCAGAGAGACGGGATACTTTGACTCGATTCAGTAACACCTCAGCATTTTCTGAAAATGTCAAAATATAGTTGCGTGTGTAAAATGGACACCACTTGTGCATAAATTTGCGTTTTGCGCCAAAACTTCCTTTCTTAAAAATGTGGTTTAACTTGCATAATATGTGGCTGTTATGTTCTGTTACCATTTTTTTTTATATAATGTAAATTATATATGTTTTTAATTCCGGTGTTTACCTTTCATTTTAACACACACACTCTTCATAGGGGTCAATAGCCGCTCTGATGTCTCTAAACACTGTATATGACTGCCATCTGCTGGCTAATGGGATGTCTGCGCATCAAATAACTTCTGTCTTTCTCTCTCTCAGGCTCGATTGGCTCTTCAGAGAGGGGCTCAGGCTGTTATCTTTGATATTACAGATGATGGCAGTGCTGCTCAGGAAGTGAGTGTCTTACAGAAATGCACCAAAAATCCTTATGAACCCTATTTTCTATTAACAGGTTTCACAATTATATTGGCATTATGTGTAGGGTTGGGTGTCGTTTGAATTTTATCGATTCCGATTCGGCTTATCGATTTCGATTCTTGGTTTCGAACAGTAGAAGTGGCACATATTTAAATATCAATCTGTATGGTCATTTAGCCTCCTTATTGACTGCTTTGCTAAAAATACATGCAGTATATTTATGAGCACCGTTTTGTGTATATTTACACATAGCAACCATGTTTTGTCTGAATTATTACAATTTGTATTACCATACTTCAGTAAACTGTAGTTACTATAATGAAACTAGGGTCAATTTGTGGTTCCTATGCTATACTGCAAATACTATAGTTAAACTATGCTTACTATAGTAAAAATATGGTTAATTTTCATAAGGGCTATTGAGGAATCAACAGATTACAGGTTAACACGTGCACATTTCTGAAAATATGCACACAGGAGTTAATAAGAGGAATTGCCAATTTAATATCAAGTATCCGATTACTATTCTTTTCGATCCGATTCCCAATCTTTCGAATTGGAATTGATTTTCGATCCCCATGCCCTAATTCATGCAATGGTTTTTGTTACAGTACAATCGCTCAAGTGACTGTAGAATTTATATATTTTCAGAATATGTGCTAATTATTGGTCTTATTATTGGTATTATATTTTGTATTATTATTCATTATTGTTTTATTTATATCATTTTAGTATTTATGTTATTTTTTGTTTAATTTTAAACTCTTATATGTGCTTTATAATTTGAATTAATTTTATTTTATTCCAGTTTCAGTTAGTTAAATTTTTTGTCTCTTTTTTATTTAGTGCCTCATGTCAAAATTATTTCAGTTTATTTCTGAAAAAATCATTTCTATTGTTTAGTTAAATACTTTGGGCTTATATTTTATTTGACACGTTTCACGTGTAATAACCTTAGTGTTGCATTACTCAAAATTTTAACCCGTGTGCTAAAGCGTTTGACCAAACGTGTCTTTAGACAGCTGAGATTCCATTGAGAAGAAAATTCAGAAGAAAAAAGTCTTACAGATACAATTGAGATTTCATACCTGGTAAACCATAAAGACGTGATGAACAGATGCAGCAGATGATCTTAATTGTATCTCATTATTCTAAAGTTTTCTTGTGTTTTCACAGCTGCGTGACTCTGGTTCTCTGCCGCGGCCGGTCGTGTTGGTGAAGTCCAAAGACGCTGAAGAACTGATGGGACTGGTCAATAAGAACGAGGAAGCCATGGTGCTGATAGACATCATGATGGAAACTCCAAAATGGGTGAATAAACAAACACAGAATCGTTGATGTTTTGGCCATGTAATGGAGTTTTGTGTTTGTCGTTTAACATCTACTGTATCTCCCTTCAGCCTCACTATGACGTTGGCATTCTCCTGACCGTCGCTCTGGCTGTGTTGGCCATCATCATGATCTTTGCTCTGCGATTCCGCTGCAGATCCAACAGAACCTGGGTAAGAGTTATTCACTGATGATTTCCAACGTGTCTCTATTCGTCTTTGTAATCACACGATGATGAATGAGAGACCTCTCCACCCGCAGGACTCCGTGCACCAGCAGACCATGAGAGCCATCAGCAGATTGGAGACGCGCACGTACACGTCTCCAGGCTGCAGCGGATCCCAGGGTTCCCGTGGAGCTCTGGGGTCCAACAGCAGCTCCGGATCCAGCCCCGTCTGTGCCATCTGTCTCGAGGAGTTCATGGATGGCCAGGTATCTAAGCGTTCTGTTTCTGAAAAGCATTGATGGCGCGTTTGAGATTATTTTGATAGATTGTCTCTTTGTCTTTCTCTGGCAGGATTTGAGAATCATCTCCTGTGCTCATGAGTTTCATAAGGAGTGTGTGGACCCGTGGCTCCTGCAGCACCGCACCTGCCCGCTGTGCATGCACAACATCATGGGTAAACTGCCTCAGGGTACATATACTGGATATTTCTCTAAATCTCTTAAACTTGTGAAACGTGTCAATACAAGATTTATAATGTTATGCAGTTCTGTATGTGCAACAGGACCAAAATAAATGTTTAATGCTTTTCAAGAAACGTCAAACCAGTTTAGAAAAATCTATATCACAATGTATGTTTGCATGCTGAATATTGATTTAGTTATTTCCTCTTGCAAATACAAATGTACTTCTTTAGTTCTTTGATGTGACTACTTGAATTCATCATTGTTGTTAGTGGCCACTAGTATGATACTACGAATGAAATAAATAAAAGTCTATAAAATGATGTCTTTATGTCTCAAATCAGGTCCAGAGTTGACATCCCGTCAGCCCCAGAGATCCCGCCTGCCGCCCCCTCCACCGGACCACCACAGCCAGGCCTTCCTCCTCCCTCATCACTATTCAAACCCACACCCCCAGCACCACATCCCCTTCTCCATGCGGCATCACTACCCCCGCACCCCATCCGGGCCTTTACCCCAGTTTGGCCACTATGGCAACTCTCCCCCACTCCATCCCCGCACCCTACGATGCTTTCCCAGCACACCGTTGGGCGCTAGTTGCGTGTACCATCTCGGCCCGGACGCCCATCACGGACGCCCGCACAGAACGGGAGGGCACGGGTGTCGGGCCGTAGGGCATCACTACGGCCCCAGACGGCCGTGCACCCGCTGCCCCTCGGGGGTCCCGAAGAATGTTTCGGGCTCCCGTCCGTCACCCGCGAACCACGCGGCCATCAACGCCCCACCCCGGAATGGATGAGAAAACGTGCCGAACGAGGCGATTCCAGTTCGGGAAGTGACGGACATCAGCCTGCGGGTACGGCACACGCTCCCTATGACCCCGACAGAGGTTCACGGCCGATCGCGGATCGTGCCACGCAGGGTGGGTTTGTTGTCGTAGGGCATTCTGACGGCGCTGCCCCCAGGGTTTAAAAGTGGTCAGTTTGGTGGTCGGCCGGGCGGATGGCCCGGGGGGAGGGCTCGGGGGGGAAAACGGGGGACACTGATGATGTGCTCGGAGGAGCAGCAACAGCAGGTGGCTGTTTTCAGTCACGTCCACTATCACAGACATAGACACCACTATTATGAGGAGGGAGAGGTCAGTCAAGGGCCGGGCCGGGGCTCGGATGAGGAACAGGGGGCGGCGGGTGGCCATTGTAATGCAGCTAAAGACAAAGACTCTACAGGGTGTCAGATGCAGCATCTGTCATGCAACTGCCCCAAAACGGACATGGGTTTGAGGGGTCTTGAGGACACAGACCCCTACAGCCACTCCCTGGTCGTACCCTCCTCTTCTTTAACCTCTCCGTCCCCCTCTTGTTGCCACAAGGGCTCAGCGTGGCCCACGAGACAGAAAACAAGCAGCTGTACGTTGGAAGCGACTGCCAGACCTTCGCCGGTTGTTCATTTCCATCAAAACTTGGACCTTCAAGAGGATTGTAGCCTTCATATTCACTACGGACAGGGAGCAGGAAGCTATTGCTGCTCGCCTCCTCCAGACGTGGCCCCCACGCTGCTGCCGGTTCCCCTGATTTTGGACTCTACGGGGATGACGGACTGGCCGTGTTGTGGGGGGCCACACATGGTGTGGCAGAAACAGGTTCAGCAGGCCCGTTCAGAGCCTCAGCTTCAAAATTCTGCCTCTGCGGTGGACAGACCCCTGTGTAGGGCTCATCACAGGCCAGGGGACGAACTTCCTAGAGACATCTGTCTGTACTGCCAAACTTTACACAATAGTCAGGGTGAGTATCCTTTTTATTGTTAAAATGTATTAAAATACCCCATTCTGAAATTCTTTTGAAATCAGTTTTTTGTGAGGTCGTTCGTGATTTTTCAAATGCAGTTCACATCAAATGCTAATCCAAGCAAGTGACATTCTTAAAAGGGATGGTCATTTCAAACCTGTATGACTTTCTTTTTTCTGCAAAACAAGAAGATATTTAGACGTTTTTCTTCAAAATATCTTCTTTTGTGTTCAGCACATGGGATGGGATCCCTTTAGTGTGCATGAGACGTCAATAAACTTCTTAATAAAATTGAAAAGCTGCAATCAGTCTTTTGTTGGTGTAAAATAAACAAAAATCAAAAGGTTATTGAGCAAGTGCATAAAATTGTTTGACGTCATTTGATGTCGATGCATGTGAAGATTTTATGTTTTATGTTTCAAACAGAGATGGCGATGACACATTTTCAAAACATTGCACTTATGAAAGTGCAACCACTTTAGATTCTGAGCCCAACTTCCATTGTATGAACACATAAACACTGAGACATTTCTCAAAATATCTCCTTTTGATATAGAGTGATATACAGGTTTTGAACAACCCGAGGGTGAATAAATGATGACAGATTTTTTTCTGTGAACTATGCCTTTAACAAAACTGTTTTCTGAATTCTGATTTGGATTCTTTTGATTCCGCAGGGTCAGAGGAAGAGTCCGGTGTATGAGAAACACATTGTCCCAATCTCCTCACGCTGCTACACAAGAGCCGATATGGACAAAACTCTTCGGCTGTCTCTCTTGCTGTCTTTTTCACACACACACACACACACACACACACACACACACACACGTCTATACACATTCACAAACATCCTTTACAACATCAAACCGCATTTCCCAGAGCACCCTGACCTCAGAATATCCTTCATCAGCTATCAGTTCAGTCAATTTTTGACTAACATCATCCATCCGGTTCATTGTGAAAGCCCACACAGTCATCTTGCCCATATTTCATTCAGATACTACAATTGCTTCCAAGTTCCGCATTGGAATACATTTTATTCTCCTACCGTCCGTTTTCTCCTTCAGGTCAAACACTTTCACGACAGAGACATGACATAATGCAAAAAAGCATGTAAAACTGCTCGAGCGTTTGCTTTCGAGTAGAGTATGTTTAATAGCATCCATTTGTTAACTCGCATGCCCACCCGCTCATTCTGACACTACCTGCCCCTTCTGTTTCATTTCTCAAAAGTTACACAGCAGTTTAGCTTTCCTGAGCAGGCCGTAGTATAACCGTCCGGCTCACAGTTTCCAGCACTACCTCAGATAAGCAGAAAAGTCCTGGTACTTCAAAGGTACGTATCCAGTAGCCTCTCTTTACCTCTGATAGATATGAACTCAGAGCAGAGATAAAGATCTTCATATAATCTGTCCCTGGAGAAAAGAAGCTCCAGTGCTTTCTCACGGGTTTTCTTCGTTCAGTTGTGGCAGCTGTTATTTACTAAATGAATTGACTGAATATATGGGGAATGTTGTGAAGATGCTTTCCGTTTCGGTTCCGCTGTCTGTCATTTGTCGAGGCTGAGGACTACGCTTCCCATAGTGCTTCACCTTCAAGTCGCTTTAGTCACGTAGCCTCCGTGTGCCCTTAAAGGGACACCGACATTTCACAGAACGTCACCAGCATACAAGCTCCCAAGTGCCTGTGTCCTATAAAATGAACATTACATGAAGTTCGTACATTTGATGTAATCTACTGACATGATGCAATGCCCAGCAAACCACCAAAAAACTTGATTCTCTTTACACACACAGAGTGTAGTAACATTTATCTTTGCTCCGTTACCCAGAAGTCTCTATTGCCAAATATTTGAATAGAAACTCTCTAAAACAGCCCTCCCATTTCAATAGAAGCATCTGTGCCATGTTGTCCATAACCACAAAAACCTCTAATGTTAAAAATTAAACGGAGTATTGCATCTCCAGTGATAAGCCACATTTCTATTTCCAAGTTAAGCGTTAACTTTGTCTGTGCTATAATGTTGAATGTTTCAATCAGAACACGGTCATTTCTGGATGACACATGAGGCTCTTATCCATGGTTTTACTATAGTAAAAGTGTATTTACCATGTTTTTAACAGATTAATTACCATTTGTTTCACCACAGTTCAACTACAAATAGTGAGACTGGACAATTTGTGGTTACTATGGTTTTACTACCAATGAAGAGTTTGGTTCCAAAATAACATATATATATATATTTTTTTTAATCATGTTTCTTTATTGTGCATTCCAATTAATAACAATCAAACTGCAGTTGGTTTGTTTTGATTTAAGCCATAATAACTAAAAAAAAACAGCTCACTAACACAATAAAAACATGGTAACATCATAAAAAACATGATTTTTGATTTTGTTTTTAAACGGAGTTATCTCATTTTGGAACCAAACTCTTCAAATATAACAAGTAGTCATTCATTTCAAAAAGCGATACTGAATTTGAATCATCTCTTATAGTTTGCACACACAGGTTATTCCGCGGTCACACTAGACTTTGAGCATGCAAGATTCTTTCTGACAGTGCTGCGAAAATGGGCGAGAGCGAGTTCAAGTTTATTTATTTATATAGCGCTTTTCACAATGTGCATTGTTCCAAAGGAGCAAATAAGAAAACACAAAGGTAAAACACAGCAAAGTGCATGATGTTTATAGAACAAGCAAGATCATTCTCAATCTTTTACATTTCTGTACCGAGAGGTTACGCTGTGACGTTTTGATCTTCTATTGGTCTCATGCACTCACGTGGCGTGAATTTGCAGGTCAGAGTTCACCAAACTTGAACTTTGCTACGCAGCGAAATATCTTCGGACATAATTGCGTTTCCGGTCTGACGCATTCGCATGTGTAGTCAATGGAACGAAAAGTCACGTGTGACCGCGGAATTACTTTTAAGAAACTCAGGTCCTAGGATCCTTTACAGCCTAAATAAAAGAATTGTTGCACAGACAAATTCATTGATGCTTTTATAAAAGTTTCAACTTTTACAAATGTGTTTCTAAACCTTAGTCTATTGTAAACACGTGAATGTACACCTGATTCTTTTACTCATTGGTGGGCGGTTTCACGTTCAGGGATTAAGACTAGTACAAGACTAAAATGAATGTTAGAGCTGTCTAAACTGACAACAGCTCGGCCTGACACATTTTAAAATACATCAGTGCAATTGTTTCGTCTCAGAATACACAAAATTATTGTTCTGTTTTGTAATGTCATTTGTAAAAACTGCTTAAATGCCCTAATTTAACCAAGGTCTAGTCCTGATTTAAACTAATCCCTGTCCGGGAAACCCCCCCTGTGAGTCTAAAACTGTTTCTTGGTGATAAGCAGCATGACACAGATGCTTCTCATAGGCTTTCACTTGTATTGGAGAAATTTATTTTATTGGAAAAAACACTGGAACTCTTGCTGTGGCAAATATTAATTTCATTGTTTATATATTTGATGTAAGATGTCAAATGAAAATTTATGCACATTTGTAGCTGTTTTCTCACTAGCTGAACCACATTTTCATTGCCGTATTTCTGTATGTAATCATTTTCTTTCATGGTCAAACGGTCACTCTTTCATAAGATGCATTTTGGTCAAATTGGTCAATGGGTAAAAGCTCTTTAAGGCTTTTCTCTAAATCCAATCTTTAAGACAGTTTTTTATATATTTTTTAAAAAATCCATAAAGAGATGGTGCATTTTTAGAAAGTTCAATTTCTAGAAAAA
The DNA here is from genome assembly GCA_006030095.1 of Triplophysa siluroides. Taxonomy (NCBI): domain Eukaryota; kingdom Metazoa; phylum Chordata; class Actinopteri; order Cypriniformes; family Nemacheilidae; genus Triplophysa; species Triplophysa siluroides. Next base: position 3,988,920 of record VCII01000101.1, on the reverse strand, counting down.
TGATCTAGAACTTTACATTGACTGTTTAAGAATGTCTCATATCTATGCCTCGTATCTATGCAACAGTTTTCATGTCTGAATGGCCACGCTGGATTTGCAATAACTTTATCAACCAAAGACACAGCAGGTGTATGTGTGATGTTCATCTGTCCAAACAAACTACAGCCACACGATTGTCTTTCATTTCAAGTCAGTTGTCGATTATTGCGCAAACTTTCCTTGCACTTGACTCAAATGACATCGAGCTCAGCGTGTAACACTCGCCTTTGTCTAGAAATGATGCAAACAGCACTTTGCCTTGAAAAATATGCATGTGATTCAAGAGAGGAACTCAAAGTGAAAGCAGTATGTAGCTACTAATTCTACACAATATTACGTCAATCAATGAAATGTCACTAAACAATAATGTTTGATTTTTTTCTACCTTCGGTCGATGTGTTTGTTGTCACTCATGTCTTTATTGTTTATTTGCTCTTTTTCGACAGAGAATTACCTGAAACTGCCTTTTTAATAAAGCAAAGTCCCTTCAGAAATCCGGGGATATGCCAGTATATTTTCAATATGTTGTGTTTTAAAAGAAAGATAAAACAGTTCTGAGATAAAGTGTTGTATTTTATATATAGTAGAACATTTCAATATGGCAATGTCGCTAATATATTTATTTACTAATATATTTATCCATTTTCGTCCAGGTCTGAGAAAGTTCAAGATGTTTTTTTTCTCACTTTTGGAATGTTATCTTTACGAAACGTACAGCTGCCATCATAGATGTATAAACCTGGCATCATTCCGATTATATACAAATAAATTATTTTGAAATAAAACATTTGTGGTCAGTTCATTTCTTTTCAAAACGTCTCAGATTTTAGTCCTACTAAATGATAGATCCAGAACAAATTTGTTCACATCCCGTTTATAAAAATATATATTTTTCATTGATATGTTCATATCCATTGTTGGTGGCAACTTTATAACTCTAATTGCTTCCATTAACAGTGTATTTTTTTTTAAGACATTATCAGTGTCATACATTAGAGATCTTTATTCATTGAAGATGTGAGATGTTTTATTGTGAAGCGCTGTTGTGTGCTCATGCGGTTGCGTGTTTGTGGGGTTATAGTGTGTGTCAGTAGAAAGCCTTTGGGTTGCCCGGACCGTCTGCTGTGATGGCCGTCAGGTTTCCTCGGGCATCCTGGTCTTTTTCAATGGCCTCAAAAAGAGATTTGAAGTTTCCAGCTCCAAAACCCTAAAAAACAAGGTAGCACATGGCCGTTTTTACAATGCATGTTTCTTTCTTGCATTGAAATGACATACAGTTTAAAAAAAACACATTTAATAATTTGTCTGGAATTTTTTGCAGGAAGTGATGGGTGGTGTGTATGATGGTGGTGGGCGGGGTTTGAAAAATTGGCTTGGTGACATCAACCCAATGGAAAAGTTGTTTGATGAAAGATTAAAATGTGAACTGATGAATCGTGTAAAAAGACCGCAGGAATGTGTATTGAAAAAAATAATTTAGATGGCTTTGAAGACAATCTTTCTGTATTGTTTCTTTCTGACGCAAGATTGTGTGATTATTTTCTTTCAAGAGCTTCTTATTAAATGTTGGAAACAGAGTGTCTCCAGTGTGGTTTGAATGGAAATTTCTGGGCTTTTCCTCACTTCAGAAGTTTTCAAAATCTCCTAATAAAACCGGCCTGTCTAAACTGTCCGTGACTATATGAAGGATGAACATACGAAGTGGTTGTGTCTCTGGATGACCTCCAGAAATAGGGTCGGTCTGTCTTGCACAGGTTTGGTGAAGATCTGCAGCAGGTAACCCTTATCGTCAAAGTCTACTAAGATTTTTAACTCCTGGGTTAAATCATAAAAATGAGAATCAGTTTAAATCTGCAACATTATATTTGGAAAAACATTCAGATATGTCCATTAATACTCTCTGACCTGCAGGATTTTGAGGTCTTCCTTCACTTTGATCTTGGCAGTCTTGAGTTTCTGTCTCAGGGTGTCATAGTAACTGTCAGGTGCACACAGGAACTCCATCCCTCGAGCTCTGAGGTTCACGATCTAACTCGGAAACATATCGCTCATGAGGTTTGATTTGTTTCACTGTAGTTTGGTTGTGATCTGAACTAAATAGTGAATAGATATTGTTTGCCAGTTTTGTAACATACGGCTTGGATGATGTCGGACGTGTTTAAGGCGATGTGCTGAACTCCAGGACCCCCGTTGTAGTCGATATACTCCTTCACATATAAACATATATTCATATATATATATATATATATAGAGAGAGAGAGAGATATTCATAGAATCTTTCATATAATAAATGTATTTTTACAGTAGATATCTTTCTAAACATAGCTTCAAAAACTACTTTTTGCATGTTTGCTCACTTAAACTTAAACCTGAAAATGAGAAAGCGTTTCAACATTCAAGAAATGTTAGTGTTTGATGAATAAAACACTTGTAATGTGTTTTGTAAGAACTTTGGCGATGCTGGATGAACCTGGATTTGGGATTTCTTTTTCCCTGGAGCTGGTTCATTAATGGGCATCTTGATGGTTTCCTCATAATTTGTAACTACGATGGACCTGAGCGAGCTGAATTCTGTGTGGATCTGTCTATCATCGATGGACCAGAACCTGTGGAACATCATACACTTCTGATACCTGCAGAACAAGAACACAGACGTATTGTTTGATCTGAAAGTTTCCTGGAATATGTCTCATTGATTTGTTTTCTGGGAGTGTGACCCTCACCAGTCTGATACTGGCACCATTTTATCATCTGGCTGGTTTCCCACAACGTGATCGATAAAGTTTAGGTGTCCTGGTGGACTGTTGCGAGAGAAGCAGGAGGTTAGGAACACTCTTTAAAAAGTGTGTTCTTTAGGAAACGTATTCATTCAAGAATACTCTTGCAGCTAAAAGGACTCACAGTTTTGGTAACAGCAGGTCTCTGAACAGCGGCTCGTGGTATCCAGGCAGAAATAAACCATTATAAGGTCCCATGTACTCAACAAATGTGTGTGTGGTGTCCCCGTACTGCAGAAGATAGACACGTAAAGCTATGTTTATTGATTTTTTACAATTTTACATACATTTACGCATTTGGCAGACGCTTTTATCGAAAGCGACTTACAGTGCATTGTACAATACATTTGTTTTCTGCTTATGTGCAATCCCCTGGGATCGAACCCATGACCTTGGCTTTGCTAGCGCCATGCTCTAACCACTGAGCCACAGGAAAGTTTCGATCTTTAAATATTTTTTTTTTTGTGTGTGTGCGTGCTTGTAATGAAGTGTGTCCTGGACTTACTGTTTTTACAATGGCATATTTGACTTTGCCACCAGAGTCCTGCTCTACCCACGGCTCTCTGACTATCACTGCTCCTCTCTCTTTGGCTTTCTGCCAACACAAGCACAGTTTGAACAAATCAGTCACAAAGTTACAATTTACATTAAGCACATTTGTATAGCTCAGGAGATCTAATTCAGTTATGTATTATGAAATGAATGTAGATTGTAATGGTCAAATAATCTAGATTTAGGTCAATTTGATGATGAGAAATGTTCATATTGAGATCTTCAATAATTGACTTTTGATTGCAGACTTGACAAATCTGAGCTCAGTTTGAAACATTGTTGACATCTCTTCTGAAACTCTAATGACAGAGACATTTGTGAGATTTCTGACTCTTTTTCTCAGAAGAAATATCTGAGGCACGTGAGAGTTAAACAAAAGTTTCTATTTGTTCTCCATTTATTTTCATTGATGTCTTGGAGAAATAGTTCAGATATAAAAGAGATCTCATCTGTGAGGTTTTTTTTCTACTTATGGTTAAGGTGAAACATAAATCAAATACGAGCAGAAATGAAGCACATCCGCTTTACCTTGACTAAAAAGTCACAGTCCTCCACTTGAAAAGCAATGTCCTTCACCCCATCACCATGTTTAACAAAGATGTTCACCCATTTCTGTGGAAAGAAAGCTTTTGGCTTGATACTCTGTTTCAATTATTCTATGATCTATTACAGTAAGAAAAATAAGATTCGGAGAAACGTACGGTTCTTAAAATAAACTTCAAAGCAAATATTTTCATTTCATTAAGTTTGATCTAAAGCACTGTTAAAAAACATCTATAGGATTTGCTTAATTATTTTTTATCATTTTCATAAGTTTTGCACATAGTTTTTGTGCACAAATAGCAAAACAAATATTAAGTAAATCTTACTAGTTGTTTTTTACAGTAGTATCAGTGTGCACACTAGTAATATTACTTAAAACAACTGTGTGCAAAAACATCACACACTAGAAATTGAGTAAAATGTACTTAAAAAATGTACTATTAAGTAAATTTACTTTTTTTTTAATGTGCGTAAATCTTGCGTAAATTTACACAAAAAAATAAGTAAATCATGCAGTTGTTTTTTACAGTGTGAGTTTAACCCAAGAATATTAAAGGATGACTTTCAGAGTGAAATAATTCAAACCTTTATTTCCAGGATTCAGAGCTGATGCAAAGACAAATATTATCTGTGAAAATAACAAACATTATAACAAATATTGTATATTGTTCTTCTTCTGTTTACTGGTGTATATATGTGTTTGACACACACACCTTGCCCTGTTTGACAGCGTGAGACACGACTTCTCTGCTGTCCGTCTCCAGACCTTTATATGCCAGCAGCTCAAACCCAAACTTATCACAGTAAAACACTGCGGCCTAGATGAGCAAAAGAAGAAGATGTGAGCTGTTTTCTGCCTTCATAGAGATCTTATTCCATGTCTAATACTGCCTGATCTGCAGGGTTGAAGTGACCACATTAACATCATCTCCTCATGAAGGGCCATATTTTGGATATGTCATATTTATCTTTTGCATATACAATTGATCCTGTGGTGCTGTATCTCATTCCAGTGGTCAGACATGGTTATAGATTGTTTGTTTTCAGTTTTTAATATGACGTAATTCACTTATCACGATCAAATGCCATTATTCATCATCAAAAAAAAAAAATTCTATGTGTTTTTAATGACTTCAGCATATTTAAAACCATCTCTGATTATTACCTATCTGTCACAGTGGTTCTAAATTAATTCTCAACAGGGGGCCGGGGCCCACAAGGGTGCCTCAGGACGACTAATAATTTAAAATTAGACCAAATGAGCATTCAAATCCATTTTAAAACAATTAAAAACTAAGATTATTTCTTATGATTTCTTTTAATCCACTTTCCAGTTAATATTGTGCTCTTCAATATTTTATTGGGTCGAAATTTAGCAATTTTGGAGGCAGGAGGGGGGCCTTTGAATATTGTTGAATAGTGGGGGGCCAAGGTTGAGAACCCCTGATTTAGCGGACACAAATACTTTAAAATCATCTGTTTTAAATGATCACAGAACTCTCACCTGTTTGGCATTTCCAACCCAGAATGTCAAATGATGAAACTTTACAAATTTCCCTCTCTCTGGCTACAAAAAATTCACATTGTATTTTGTAAAGAGAAGAAAATGTTAAACAGTACATTTTTATCCACAAAATGAGAACATATGGAAACAAAAAAATCTGATATCAGATGCTAATACTAAAGTTATTTTTAGCATCTTTCGATGCTGAAACAAGTTAACAAGTGAAATGTATTCATGCTTGCTGAAAATACCTTTTCTCCTTTGTCGGTATAAGACGTCTAAATAGAAATTAAAACATGATGTTATATTTCCAAATAAAAGCACAAACTGATTTGAAAAAAAAGAGCTTCAGAATTGAAGACTTTGGACTTTACGGTGAAAAACCTTTAAATAGGTCACTTTAAAAGACTGAATGACGATGATGCTAGATTTTACAAAATGTATTCGACAAAACACAGTTGTACATGACTGCTATAAATAAATGACTATTTGATCTAAATACAGTGTGTAAATGGATTTCAGCAGACTCACCATGTTGATGGTCTCGACAGAGCTGATTAGAAATGAAAGAAATTTCATCCATAGATACGAGCTATTTTATGTGCTTTGGTGAACGAACGTCAGGTCACACACCCCTTCCATCCAGCCAAAAAACCTCTCTCTCTCCACACACATTATTCCAGGGCTGAGGGTCATGGGTATGATATTTGATGTATACTGTACACTTTGGTAAGACCTTGAACTGATTTAAAACACCTACTCAAATCAAAGTCATTGCAGAAATGTCCTAGAAGATATTTGTGAAGCTCGTGTATCCACACGACACGTGCTATAGTATCTCGTATAATGCATTTACATACATTAGATGTGCATTGTTTTGGTTTCTATACAATATTTTATAATATAATATTAATATAGAATAGAATATTCCTATAATATTAAATAAACATATGCTCCCCTACACTTGCTGACAATGTCTCAGTATTTACACTAGAGGGCGTCAAGTTACTAGATCTCCTGCCCATGTAATGACAAAAGTGAAGATTCCAGAATATCCAAACAGAACTTGTGGAACTGACATGAATATGAATGCTGCTGCTGTTTTTGTAACAGGACTGGCGTTTATTCTGAAACATAAACATGGAACAGATCAACACCAAACGTTGACCCTCCATGACAAGTCAACTAAAACAAAGAATAGGCGATTAAATAGTAAAATGATACTATCTGAATATCACCTGAAGAAACTTGATGACACCAAATACAAATTCACGTTGATGTTTTTTTAAAGAATAAGAAAGTGTCTGTATGAGTTATTTTGACCTGAGCTTTAAGGACACTGAGATCATTATAGCACCTTTGGCCCAGTTCAGTTTTTCATGATGTCCAGACAGAAACAAGGTTAAAAGCCACATGATTGATAACAGGCTCATGTTTCTGTAGCTGTGGGCGGGATGTGAAGCACCAATCAGCTTTCTTTACAGTCAGCAATATGACCTTTACATGTGCCAATACTGTAAACATACAAGTATGACAACACGGAGTGTACCATTCAAAATTCACTACATGCAATGTAAATTTCTGTCAATTCAAATTTCAGTGGGAGTGTTTCTTTCAAATTGCACTTGTTAAATTGAGAGAAAGCACATTCTCAAATGTTGACCGACCCAAGACAAATGACAAACCAAAGTGATTTAAAAGGCAACTTAAATGATCCTGGCCATTCAGTCAGTTTGTTAATATTTACTCAATTTTTACTCGATTTAGATGAATTCAAATTGTATCGGATGGTGGTACAGATCTAAGGTGGGCACGCACTGGTGCTGGAGCTGCAGTAGAATTGGCTCGTGGTTGGGGCGGTGCCATGATGCTAGACGTCAGTCTGACTGCTACATGGAGGCATCTGACGTCAGACTGATGTCAGATGGCAAATCTGTGATTAAAGAAGACGAAAGCCTGTTCAGAAATAACTCTGAGCTTTAACTGAACACACATCAGTCACAGTGAGGTTAGGCTACCCATGAGACGCCAGCACTGAAATTCACCTGAAGTTGTGTTCATGAGCAGAGAGAGAATCTTTTAATTCAATTAATCTTTCAATTCAATCTTCTTAACATGTTAACTTTGAGTTAATGAATAACTGAATGTGTCAGCACTAAACTGATCCGATTTACAGCAAGGTTACATGTTTCCAACATTATATTTCAACATTTGTATATTATTAAAAGTGTTATATTATATTATAATATATATATTATAAAACTGTTCACATTATAATTGTTGCATATAGCCTATATTTGTTTCCAACAAATACAGTCTTTGTGTTTGTGTGTACTGTGCCGTCAAAAATAACCAAAGGTGTCATATTAATACCATTCCCCTTTTGTAAAGGTTTCCCTAAAAGAATATATTTTGCATTATTGCATTTTAAGGCATTGTGGTGGTAGTATGGTGCTCTTTAATATAGTAAGGTAACTTAGTTCTATGATATATTTTAAGTCCCTTACAATACCATGTAAAGTTGTTACTTTAAGTTATATGTTATCAAATTAAATATAAATTAAGAAAACTTTACAGCTAAATATGTAAATATTTATGTTTTTCCTGTTTAACACTGACAATTTCTATGTGACATCAATAACATCAAAACTTTTGTTAAAGCAAAGTAATTTAAGACAAAAAAGTCCTTCTTTAAAGTTAAAGTTCCTTATTCCTATTTATGTATAAAAATCTACAAGACCATTAAATAAAAATTGAAAGTACTGAATCTGAGAGTTTCTGTTGTAATAAATAATATTAATAATAAAAAAAAGTTGAAACATATTTATATATTAGTTTTTTCGATCTAACTCGTCTCAAGTGTTTCATCACTAACACATTCACAAAAAAGATGTGCAACTGTCTTGTCTATGCCCCTAAAATAACATTTTCCTAAACACGTTAAAATTATTTCGAAATTGTTGCATATTACAAGACAAACATTTATCTTCGGCTCAAACTCTTATTTCACATCACGCGCGGTCCTCCGTCCGTCGCCACGTCCTGCCAGAGGCGCCGTTAATCACGTGGACACATAGTGCCGCGCTGTGATTTTCTATTGGCTGATATATCACTTTCTCCCGTCCCTCCAGCTCGAGCCTCGCTCCGATTGGTCTTTTTGTGGGCGTGTATACGCCCATTCACGCGTCCTGTTCTTCGTGCCGCTGTCCTGCCGTAGTCTTCCATTGGGTGATGGGCCTTTCACTCATGACGTTCCCATTCACCCCTCGCGCCATTGGTAGACTGCCAGTTCGGGTTGATCGTGATTGGCTGTCGCATTGGTCATCGCCAGTGAATGCGGAAGTAGTGCGCTCTACTGAGTCACCGTTGTGTCAGCTGATTATTTCACAGTGAGTATCCTCCTTATATTTCATTTTCTTTAGCGATAATTGTATCGTTCATGTATATGTTTGCCATAACGCTCATCCGCATAATTTATAGCATAAATCCGTATGTTTTGATGTTTGTTTAAGTAGATTTTTATCTGGTTCATGGCAACCATGTGTGTAAATGTGGATGCATTGGCCAGCTGGGCTGTTACGTTAACGTTACCTCCACCCTTACTAAACACAGGAGCCGGAGTGATCTGTTGTAAAGTAACATTAGAAGACTATGTAATGTACTAGCTTTAAATAGGGAGTATTTAAGACACGATGCTGTCCATACATTGCATGTATACACTTCTATCAATGTGTGGACAAGCCTCTTTGCTGTATGTACGGACAAGCCTCTTTGCTTTAATCGGCTATGTACAAATATGCTTGGTTGTCTTTTGTGAAAATAATAAACCAAACTAATTTATAAAAATGTAATAGGTTACATAACTTCCTTTAGTTTGTCAATCAGAGATGTATAGTGTATTAGAGGTACATTGATACCGGCATGCTAAAATATTGGCTCTTCATACTTGTTTGTTGCTGAGAGTGATATTCAAGTTTAATGAGATTCATTGCTTTGCAAATTTCGTGGTGAATATAAGGAGTGCTTGAGCTTGTAATGGAGCATGCATGGTCAAATATTTTCATTTAATTATTCATTACCTTTATAACTTGAGTTAAAACTCTGCCATGGTCATAGATGCTTGGCAGTCATAGCATGTACCTTTAATTTTAAGACGTTTTTCTATGTGTGTATTTTATATGCTTATGGTCATTGCATATGTGTTCACATTCAGTTCATCTTAATATGCTGGTGGTCTGCAGGCAGCTAATGAAAACTTTTTGCGACTGAGATTTTTGCACAGAACGCTCATTCTTACCCACAACCCTTCATGTCTCTCACAGAGATCGCTCTGGGTGTTTTGATTTGATTTGTAATCAGAGAATTCAACCCGTAAGCACCAGTAAGTGGCAACTTGAGCGTTCTCATTCCTCTACTTGGGAAGCCCAGTGTTTCATTCCGCTGCATTGGGTGAAATGTCTAATGGATAGGCCATGCTCACATTACAGGTCAGACTGTACTTTAAATAGCTCCATGACTGAGCACCGCTCTGAATGTAGGTCCCTGTAGCCTAAGAAAGAATGTTTGAATGTCTCTATGGCAATAACTGTAAACTCGCTCCCACAAGAATGCTTGGGGGTCATGCTAGCAGCTTATGTACCGCTGTACTTTAGTCTAGCTGAAGTACACATTTTGGCACAGTGATATAGTTCATAATGTTGTTACTTCAGTGTGATGTTTGTTGGTATATTGATTCAAAATGTATCTAAAGATGATATCTCTATATGAGCTGTTCTGTATCGCATCTCTGCGGGAACACAATCTTCAGTCTCTGTTTGTGGCAGCATTAATGTGTTCTGTATATGGCTCTTAACTCGAGGCAGTGAGCAAACTGCATGGTCATTTTCTTCAGAAAGTGTAAAAAAATAGACGGTAGTAGTTTTTGTCACAGTCCTATGCTGTCAAGTTCTCCTGCAAACGTCAGCACACGCTTGAGTGCGCCTTACCATAGATTTATAGTTTTATAGCTTAAATATCGCGTTTTGAATAGTTGTACCTCCCAGCTTCTGCACTTTGACACATTGTGTTTATTTGTTTATGTTCCCTCATATCTCCGGAATGATAAGTTGACTAGAAGAATGTCAGTGTGATTATTGTACTTTGAGATGTAGAGTTACTAAACCAGCGCCGAATGAGGTAAATAGCGTATATCATATAGCAGAGGCTGTTTACATCATCTGAAGTTGAACCACAACGGAGAAGTGAAACTTTCTTTACTTGGTTTAGAGAAGTGAAAAATGATGTTTTTGAAAGGAAAAATTATGGTTATTTACATCTTGTGATGAAAACTATGAAACTGCATTTGGACATTTCTAAGAAAGTGGAAACAGTGTTTACCCCTGCAAAAATCATGATTGTGACCACAGTTCTGGGTCATACTGATACTGAGCAGCACAAACATATTCTCTGTGATTTTCTGGTCTTCAGTGGAAGTCCGAGATTTAGTTTTTTATCATTTGAACATAATTCATGTGAAACTCCTATTCAAATAGCTTTATTAAGTTATGCCACACCTCTCCTCAACAACGAATTGAGTTTAAACATCGTTCAATGACTTAAATCAGTTAAGATGTAATACTTAAAGTTTCTAATTGTTTGTATTCCTGTATAAGCCCTGGGTTTTATTACTCTCACCAGTTTCTGTCCGCAACATCTGTGCAGAGGACATCAATTAAATCAAACTGCTGTCTATGCTAAACCCAGGCTCAACAAAATCCAATTTTCACAGGCTAACAATTTCAGTGTATTGAATTTGCTTATCAAATAGCGGCGTTTGTATGTCTGTTTTGAATTGAGATCCAGGTAGATTAGTCTCCAGAGGTCAGCAGGGTTGTGGACGTGTAAACCTGCTCATGCAGTCTGTTTGAGTTGAACACTTGATCTTGGATCAGGTGCCTCCACCTTACACATTAGTGTTGGCCAAAAACAGATTCTAGATTGCATCTTCTATTTTCATTAATACAGATGAGGACTTTTTGTTTGTGTTCTAAGATTCTCGGTTTCATACACTTGGCCGCTGGATTATTGTATCAGTTGGAATAAAACAGCTTTATGTTGCCAAATGTTTACAATGATTGAGCAAAAGCACGGTGTTCAGAGTGTTCATAACTCAGTCTTCTCACTTTAGCTACTAACTCTTCTACAACAAACTATAACATTTTAACCTCCATGTTTCACAGTAGTTTACGGATTTTAGTTATTTAACAAATTTAAAACGTTTTAAGAAACAGAAACTGCGTTTCTTGAGGTCACGACCAGTAATCTTTTCCTGTGATTATTTCTACCACAGCATCATTTAAGCGGCGCTGCAGAACTTTGGCCTCTGTGTCGACATCAGAGGTTAAAACAAAGTTGCTTAAAGGAATGTGAAGTTACGTGCAGTGTGAAGTCAGATGAGGCGTGTTTGGACCTGTGTGCACCGCTGCTGTGGCTGCGGCTGTGATCTTTTAAGCTTCGCTCTTCTGGAAGTTTGGCTGTTGTGTGACAAACAGGTGACCACAAACAGTTCGATACAGTTATTTGGAATTGTAGGATTTGAAGAATTGTTTGAAAAGTAAGGATGCAACCAGATACTTTTAAATCAAAAAGTTTATTGGTCGCTGAAATATTAACCACCGCTGGGAAATTTAAGGGGCGTTTCCACCGTATTGTCCTTTGTGGTTTGTTTGGTCATTTGCAAGTCTGTCAGAAACTGGTTTTAACTCGGTCTTACTTAAGGGGAGTTTTTTGGAAATTTGTGGGAGATATAAACAGTAAACGGAAAGTTCATGGTGGCAGGCAGAGGAACATTCACCCACGCTGAGCACAGTATGACAAAATCTTCAGATGTTGATCCCTCGGGACTTCTGTAGAACAGTAGACTATATCTCAGATACACCTGTGACAGGTAAGACACAACACCTGACTTCCTATCAGAAAGATGATAGCAGCTCTTTGCTTCCATAGAAGGAGTTTAATGCGGTTTAAAGGGGGTGTGTCTGAAATCACAGTCTGATAGATTAAACTGAAGTAGAGTCATTGGATTTTCAAATCTTTCATGGTTTTTTATTTGAGTGGACTGTGAATAATATTAAGTAAAAAAATGAACAGACTGTAAATAAAATTAAGAAATTTGGCAGAAAACAGTTTGCAAAATTATTTAAAATCAAAAGTGGTTTATAAATGTTGTAAAAATCAAATGTTGTAAATTGAATTAATTGTTTCATGCCAATCACAGTTTTATAATAGAATTACAATAGAATTTGTGCACAATAATGCATACAAATGATGTTTTAGCCATTTAAAATGTTTTGCGTATTTTTGAAGCATAAAAGTATATTTTGCCTGAAAACGTTGCTCATGTAACCTAGATCACATGTACGCGCTCTTCCGTAACGATAGTGGGATTCTTCAGATGTCACGCCCCCATATACCAATGCCTGCTTTTCAGGTTTACACAGTTCTATTACTAAAAACAACTACTATTAAGGAGCCAAACCTTCTCTCAGTGAGTTAAATTATTCTTATCACGATTTATATGCCAGAAATGTACGTCTTTTTGTCGATGATCCATTTAGATGCCATTTTAACATATTTTGTATGTAGCTTTCCTGTAGCTCAGTGGTTAGAACAAGGCCAAGGTCATGGGTTCGAGCCCAGGGATTGCACATAATTAGAAACAAATCTTTTATGCAAGTCGCTTTGCATAAAAGCGTCTGCCAAATGCATAAATGTAAATGTATGTATTTATAGCACTAATATTGCCTTTAAGTGCTCTCGGAAATTCTTGAATGCAGCATAAGTAGAATTTACATTTTACATTAACAATTATGCATTTGGCAGACGCTTTTATCCAAAAGCGACTTACATTGAATTATACTATACATTTGCTTCTGAGTATGTGTAATCCCTTGGGATCGAACCCATGACCTTGGCAGTTGCTAACGCCACGCTCTAACCACTGCGAGTATGTATCATTTGCATATTTCACTGGGAAAACATCAGTTTCTGTTTGCATAGAAATACATATATTTTGTGTATGCTTTTATATAATAAGTGGTCATAATGGCCAGCATTTGTCCATTCATTTCATTTCTTAATTTCTAATGCGTCTGGTGGTAAACTGTTGATTTATGAAAACCACAAACCGAGCTAAACTATGACTAACCTAAATGACTTCAGTTTGTCATGCTCCTATGAATCATGTACCATAAATCTCGTGTGCATGAAAAGAAGGCTATCTCAGGAGTCCGCGTCTCTGCTGTGTTCCCAAGTTTATTTGGGGTCGACGGGATTCTTGTCGAGCAAGCAGTGGATTGCTCAGATATGCGACTGTGGCTGTCCGCCTGAGATTACAGAACAGACCCGCACGTATGCATAAGAAATCATGGCGATGTGGATGCACACAAAGCGACGTAAACTTCTGCATATATGTCTTGAGAACAGCGCTGTCACGTACTACACGCCCGCGTACACAAAGCCCCGCCCACCGCGCGCGTGCTGTGTGTGTGAGTGCGCGCGGACAGGCGTGAAGTGAACATGACACGAAATCCGCTGGAGTTTGTGAACACACAGAGTCGAGCACGGGTAAGAGCTGTATGATTATTAAACTGCGCTCAAGAGCTGTTGATACACTGTTGCGTCGCGTGCGTAAGTGTTAACGTAGCGGTTCGTTTGAAGTCTGCAATGTTCCGCTGCTACAGTGTTACACTGATGAATGTTCGCAGTCTTAAACTTTTTCTGCCGTGATGTTAAGTTAGTAACTTATGTGAAATGTTTTCGGAGTGTGTGGACAGTGCGTGTGCTTTTGTGTCTGTCAGAGTGCGCGTGTGTTTGCATGAGTATTGGAATAAGAAGGTGTGTTTGTGTCCTGGATTGTATTAACAACAGTGTAGGAGTTCTCTCTCTCTGTGTGTGTGTGTGTGTGTGTGTGTGTGTGTGCAGTAGTGTATAAGAATCCGTGTGTCTGTTTGCAGGAATGTTTCAGAATCTGAAGGTATTTGAGGTACATCGAATCTTGTCAGAAGTGTTGCATTATGGGTAGGCTGCCCTCTTAATACAATTTTACAAGGGAACATCACATGTGTTCGTCTCTGAACTGCAATATTTTTTATTTTAGTGCAGTGCAGTCTATTTTTAAAATAGAATTTCCTGCTCATCTGAAACTGAGTGGGTGTGTCTTGTGACTGGTTAGTGTATAAACAGTTGTCATTTTGTTGGTTGATCAGTGCGTGTCCCCATCCCGTCAGCTCTAGGCACCTGTGGAGTTTTCGCTTTCCTTTCCTTGTACATCAAAGCTCATCCTATTAGTGAGGCTGTAGCTGGAGATCAAGGTCGTCTCAGCGTGGGGTGAGAACTAAACGCAGCATGTGTTGTCATGAGTGTGTACATGCATACGCACCATGATCACACCCCATTCAGAATTAAACTGAGAACATCTTGGGAATTCTGGTTAGTCTAGTAAATAATATTAGTATTAGTAGTTATAGTATTAATGATTATACCATTTTTGTAAAGGTTTTTTTCTTCGTTACACACGTTCGTTTCATTGTTGTAATTTTTTTCCAATTTGCAGTATCGATTTAACATACTGTGGGGTGACCAATTCAAATTTGAAAGAAGCCAATTCAGAATTTGTAAAAATTCAAACGAAACTAACCAGCTTTCTGCTCATTCAGGTGTGTGTGGAGTTTTTCGGATACCCTCTGCGATGATGATGTGTGTGTCTATGTGCAAGTACAGGCCTGTTTGTGTCTTGGGTTTAAAGGTGGAGTGGTTGATTTGGAAAGGTGCTAACTTTAGCCTGCTAGCACTGAAATTATATTCCCACCCTCTATGCGATTCGCCGTCCAAAGCCACGCCTCCTCCAAACACATGAATGCATTTCGTAAATCAATGTAAGGAATTACATACTAAATCCATTAAATTCTTCTCGAAGCATGTACATACCTGTCAAAAAGAAAGAGAGCAACCATGGTATCGTCTTTCAGACCCTTTGCCTGCCGGAGATGTCTCCATCGTGTAAAAGCTGAACCCATGTAATTCGAGTTTTTCCTCTTTCATGATCAAGACGTTTTTTCTTCACTGCTTTTCCAAAAACGTGTAGATTTACTTGTTGTAGTTTGATTGTTGCTGATTGTCCGCCATTCTCCCTACATTGACACAGCGGACGTGAGCGCACTGTGGCGCTGATGACGTATGATATCTGCGTGAACAGGGTGCGCAGTGGTATGCAAAATACATTGGCTGAACATGTACACATGACCAGTCACAGCGTTCGGCCAGAACGTTTTGATTGGGCGAACGTTTTTTGGTTCTACTCCTTTCACATACGAAATATAATTAACAAATGTTATTTGATCACTATACTTCTTGATTGCTATCAGGATGTAAAGGGATTTCCAACCAACATGACAAAACATTTATCTGGACAGGATCACCCACCATGCCTTTGAGATATTTTTCTGTCGAATTTAGTAAACCACTCAGATTCTAAGCAGCAAGAATGACAAGCATTGAACATTCCAAAGAGAGAGAGAGAGAAAGAGAAAGAGATGAGGGTAACTCAAGATTTGAGATGAGCATAACAAAAAGCCCTTTTATTTCAGTTTGAGGGAATTTTGTACATAATATGTGTGTTATTAGTTGTTTTCTAAAGCAGTCTTTGCTCAGAAGACCCTAGTAACCACACATCAACCAACAATCTTAACATTGCGGCAGCAAGTTTTGTTCCAGCAACTTCACTCATAAAATGAAGAAATCTAGATGTTGTCACAGACAGCTTAGTTTCTTTTGCTGTGTATGTTCTGTTTTTCTTTAGACTCAACTAATGATTTCTTCTCTTTTTTCCCCAGATTGTGTATCGTAAGCTGTCGCTGTGAGGTGCGAGGCCGGTCGAGAGCTGGAGGAGCTGAAGCTGAGACTAAATTAAAAACAGAACCACAGAGAACATGGTGGGTGTCATTCACATGGGCTGCAGGGTGTGGGTTTGTGTTATAGGATTATGTGACCTTTGACCTGTGGCAATGCAATGTTGCTTATCTGCTGAAGAAAGGTGAAAGTTAGGGTTTCTCAGTGTGTGGTCAAAATATAATATTCAAATGTGCACCTACCGGTTTTATTTACTGGGGTTTGGCTTCAGGGTCACATGGCAATCAAAATGTACAATTTGCTTAGATTAGTTTTTTATGCTTCATATACAATAATCCCCCGCAGATGCACTGTGTGTTTAAAGTGCTCATTCTGCAGGCTGAAGAGGAAATTAACTACTTCTTGGCTCTGTGAACGCTGGAGAAAATGGCTTTCGGCTGTAAGCACATGTCGAAACGTCTCCTGTTACCTGTATGAACAAATCTCAACCTTTATTGCTTGATCAGCAGAGGATGAAGATTGCTCTATATATATATATCTGCTCTTATATGTTGTCACGTGTTGGTTTGTTTTCTGAAGAGCAGCGTGACCCCTGCGTTTTTGAAAGACATGTTGGCCTGCACCCTGCCATCTTCCTGTTGTTTACTATTTGTTCTTCCTGCGTTAGAGATTTTCCAATAAAACGATGACGTGGCAGAGAGCAGATGTTGAAGACCTTTGATGTTATCGTATGCATGATTAAAGAGAGGAACACCTTTTGTCCACTTTTAAATACTCTTTAATGGATAGTTCACCTTGAAAAACTCTGTCATCATTTATTCACCCTCATGTCATTCAAAGCCTGTATACGACTCTTTCTTCGGCGGCCAGTGTTGTTTGGTTACTAACGTTTTTCAAAATATCTTCTTGTGTGTTCTGAAGAAGAAAGAAAGTCATACATATTTGGAATGACATAAAGGTTAATAAATGATTTAAAAAAAAAACATTTATTAGTGAACTGGTCCTTCAAATGTATGGAAGGCCTCTGAAAAGTAAAACATTTGAAAATAAGATGTTAGCTTAGTTTGCTTCTGCTGATGTAATTTCTCGAATGCATCCTGTTTAGTTTTTCAGATGTGCACGTGTGTGTTTTGAGGCTCTTGAATTGTCTTATTCACACTTGATTAAAACACTTGTTTTTCATTCACAAGCAGTGTCAGGTTTTACACTGGAGTATTGCAGTATGATGTCATACTCCGTGTGGAGCTCCGAGCATGCGAGCGCATTCCCTGGACGCTCATTAAACACTTTGCGTGTCCCGTAAACAAAGAACAGCTCTGCGTAAGGCCAATGTAAATCACTGCTGGATCTGTATTCTGTACTTTACTCTTCTGTACTGCTGTCCATCAGGAAACAGAGACGAGCCGAGAACAGTTGCTTAGTATGTGGACCTTCATAGAAACCACGTTATTGTCCATTGTAGTGTGAAATGAAAGCCGTGAGGAATTTTAGACATGAGGCCGGTTCTGTGTTCCGGTCCATTTGCTCTGGTCATTAGTTCTTAATGGCCCGTGTCGGCTTTAATTTTCTAGAAAAGTCCTGTGAAGATGCACTGAATGGGTTAATTTGGACTAATATTTTTTCTTGTCTGTTCACATGTTCCATTGTGTCAATAATCAATATCATTTTTGCCTTGTGATAAATTTGTATTAGCCAACATTCAAATTGTATTATTTGTATCGAAAGCTACATAAAATTAACTTATTACATAACAGGTATTAACCAAACATTTCTATAGATGCTGTTTCGGTTGTGAATGCTCATAAGGCGAGACACCAAACCTGTTCCTGTTCGGCTGTATTTCTTTCACTCGCAGTCAGTCGGCCCTTTATGTCGTAAAACAAAAGCGTCAGTATTGAGTTCAGTAATGTCGCTTTGTATACAACTTCTTTTAGTTAACAATAAGTACTTTTACCTTTGTTTGTTAAATATGGGTGGGGTTAAACTGTCCCGAATGATGTCACCCCCTGTGCTCACCAAATTCTCATCCGTGTCTCACCTTTAGGTTAGAAGATACGGATACAAAAGCGATTTATAAACCACAAATATGATGATGGTTCATTTCTGTTATTCCCCTTGTAAGTGAGATATTGTACAGTCAGATGATCATTACTGTTAAATATCTTGGGATAATGACCAGCTGACAGTATGCTGTCATGTACATCATTTGTTATTAAAGTGATTTGTGAGTTGCATGTCTGTACAGACTGATCTTGCATTCATGTTTAATGCATGAATCATTTGTGTGATGCGGCAGCACCTGCTGTTTAATTATTCTTGAATGCATCTGTCCTTGACCTAATTTTTCTGATGCCGTTTCGTCTTTAAATGAGTGTCAGGGTGACACCGTAGCAGTCACTAATCTTCATTTCTGTGTGTGTGCATGAGGATTGTGCTGTGTGTCGTGACTGTAGGCTTAAATCATTCATTTTTATGCCCTGGTGCTCGTCCTCACTGTCTGTACTTCGTGTACTCCCCTTCCCACCTCAACGGTTAAATACAAGTTTTTCTGCATGTGAGAGATTCAGAGGGTTATGATCAAAGGTTTGAGGATTGAATTGATTGACAGGTTGTTGTAAAACCAGGTGAATGAAACATGGAGTTATTTCGCTTCTGCACCATTTTTTGTAGGTATATAAAATAAGTATTTCTATTAAAAGCGTGAACTTGTACTAATCACAATTTGATTCTTTAATATTAGCAAGAAAATGAACAACATAGTTAAAGTTAGAGCTAAAGTTTGCGGTTTGTTCAGCAAGGGGTCGACAGTTCATTTATACATGGGTCACCCTAATTTTTTTAAATGATGTCTTTTGAAACTTTCTATTGGACGTTTAGCATACTTTTGTGCAAAACAGGCTGGAATATTTTTAATTGAGATAAATCAACTAATACAACAAAATAATGGGTGCTATACCTATAATATGCATTTTAGGTATATTACCCAGCATTATTTTGTTGTATTAGTTAGTCTATCTCAGTTTAAAGTATTAATTTTTCACACTCCCATTATAAATGATGTATAATATTATTTCTTCATACATATTTCCATACATTTAGTGACGGAGTACAGTGGAAAGCTGACAGGGTTAAACCTTTAACATTCAAAGAACCTTTCTGTTTCACAAATGGATCTTTGTGGAACCAAAAATGGTTCTTCTATGGCATCGCTGTGAAGAACCTTTTAAGCACCTTTATTTTTAAGAGTGAAGGCGCCGACATACAATAATATTTTAATAAATGTTATTAAAAATATAGAAAACCAGTTTGATATTTTGAATAATGAATAATCAAGTTAAAACAAACAAATTGTTTAGTGTAGAACGGCATGGTGCCGTCTTTGACACATCTTGATTTTAATTTCCAGCCCTGCCACAGAAATCTGATATTTCTAGCACGTTTAATCAGATCCATTGATAATCCATCAATGTTGTTTTCCCACCAAAGGTGGAGTTGATGTCATGAAGAAACCTGCTGGAATTAGCACTATTAAGAACGTAACTATTATTCTGATCAGTCTATTTCAGGGAGGCATAAAAATGTTCTGCATCCTAGTCATGACCCTCCTGCAGGGTTATACTGACCTCAGAATAGCACATCGCGGCACGTTCGACACGCCTAAGGGCGCTTTGAAGAACGACTTGTTGCACGCTGTCCCTCTCAGAGCCAGGACTATTACAGCACGTCCTTTTAGAGCAGACAGCAATGCATGCTGGGAATCCACAGAGAGAGACTCCCTCAGCGTGTTACAATGGGAGCGATCAAAGCGAGGGAGGGGGAGAAATGCTGAAGAATGCTGTGTCATTGGTGCACGCTGCATACTCTCTCTCTCTCCCTGTGTCTTTCTGCTGTATTTCAATGTCTCTCGTTCATCGTGACTGCTCGCTGATGCATTCCCCCGCCCCCCCCCCCCGCAGCCGCAGCCATGCAGCACAGCGACGCATCGCGGCAATGTGAGAGTGAGAACTGACAGTGAACATACATGACACATGTTCACGGCGATGTGTTGTGTGTAGTTCTCTTAGAATGTGTGTGAAGTGGAAACATTTAATTTGTGAAATGATTAATTTGATTAATCCACATAATGAAAACGGAAAATTATTGATGGAAAAATACAGTAGATAGAGGAAAAAGGAATAAATGTTTTTGCACAAAAATTTAGCGTTCTTGTGCAAATATGCAGAAAACAAGACACAGATAAAAAATCACTCGGATGCAACATTTTGTTTACAAAGAATGAAACTTTTGAAACCCGTTCATATTATTTATTTCTCTCCACCAGATGTTTTTGTAAAATTGGGTGCATGCCACCTTAACAAAGATCGCACCCATACCATGTTGTTAAAAAACTGACCTCTATAATTATTTCTGATATGGTCCCACATATCAGATCGTGAGACGCCTGAAGATGCCCTCCCCGGCGTGCCATGCTGCTCTTGCTGAGGCTGCAAGCTGGCATAGAAGAAATATCGGTGAAGGGTGAGTGCAGGAATAAAGAGAGGGAGGGAGAGCGGTAGAGCGAGCGTGCACGTGAGTGGGGGGGATGCTGCGGATGGGAGGCGGAGCTTAGCATCAGGCAATACCCTTTCTTCTCTTTCCTCTGCGCGGACGCATCGGTGTATTTGCGCCTTCCTCGTCTTTATGCACTGAACCTCTCCGGTCGTTCTGGAATATTCTGCTGCTCACCTGAGCAACGAGAACCGCTGGACTGTGTGGGGGACATTTGGAAAGGAAATCGCCTTTCTGTTCCGTGAACATTGTGTTTGTCTGCCGGTGGAGGTAAGAGGTGTGTGAAGTGGAGGAGCACACGCTTGTCTTCACCGAGGGAAGGATGGTTTTGCCGGTTGGTCTTGTGGTTGTTCTTAGAGTTCGTGTCTCCTGGGCAACCGTGCCCACCCTCTTAGCGCCATGAGCCGAGCCGGCCGCGTCTCCTGCTCCATGCTCAACTGCTTCGTAAGTGATGCTCTCCGTGTCTGTGTGTATTTGTAATGCAGCTGCGGTTGATTATTATTATTATTATACCTTTATTTAACCAGGTAAGTCAGTTGAGAACCAGTTCTCATTTACAATGACGACCTGACCAAGAGGCAGCATAAGGAGCGTTTGTTTGCTATTTTCAAGTGATGGTAGACGGCGTGACTGTGAATTTGAGTTATTTCTAGTGTGAAGTGTTTGAGTCTGTTTTCTTTATACGCCTGACTAGGACATTAAGGAAGAACAGAAAGATGTTTGATAGACGGCAGAAAAGTTGAGAGGTATGAAGGAATAGGTTACTCTTAAAGAACCCATTGGATTCAGGACCTTTCTTAAATATATTTTGTGTACCACAGATGAAAGCCCAACAGGTTTTATCCCTTTAAGTTTTAACAATAGTCATAAATGTTGTTAATATATCATTTCATATTGAATGTTGTTTTTTTTGTACATTTGTTTGCCATTTTCAGGCTGTTTCGCTCATCTCTATGAATTCTTTTCTAGGGTTTATTTGTGTAGATTGTGTTAACCTCATGGCTACTATGACATGTGGCCTATAGATTTGGTTATATAACACAGTTTAAGGGATAAACTGTACATATGATGAAACCCAAAGGCAGCGGTAGTGTTGTGTTGCTTCTCTCTCGCTCTCTCACTTTCTTCACTCATGTCAGGATGTTAATGAGCGTGTTAAGTGGACTGTGACAGCCGGTTGGATTTTTAGTAATTTTTATCTCCCCCATCAAGATGTCACAATGACCTTGTGACTGTTCCGAATCGCCATTGTCTGGTTTGTTCATCAGGAAAACATTTGCATAAAATGTTTCCAGTTTATTGATTGGTTTAACAAGACACAGAATAGCAGCAGTACCAAAGGTTAAAGGGCAGAAGATCAGAGTGAAGATTTACTGTAGGTCTTTAGGAAAACATGAGGCGTGTTTGTTCGGCGTTTGTCCCTATACGCTGGGAAACCTCAAGACCAACACGTCTTGGATTTAAATATGATTGTTTACATCTTTAATGAAGGTGATTGATTTATTATCAGTTCGTAGTTTAATTTCATTTAACGCACGAGACTTTAACCACGTCAACCACATAAAGGTTAACCATTTTTTTAAAACCTTTACCGTAATATTTCCTTAATTTGCTCATGATTTTAAAGGAGGAGGATTGCTACATGTGGAGTGTTGTATGAGTGTTTCATCTGTCTGTCTTCACTTGAGTGTGTTCGAGAGAGATCCACGTGTATGCCCCCCGCTCTTTGAGCCATGCTGGCAGCAATGATGTTTCATGAGGTGGCATTGTGCCTGCTGCGGCCCTGCGGATGAGTCGCACTTAAACCCCACCGACAGATGGGAGGTCGTGACTAACATGCTAAAGTCAGAAGCTGTTTTCTCTTATTATATAGGATTCAACGACTCACTGGGAGTCTTTTAGGTTTTGATGCAGCTCACAGGTTGTCTGAAAGCATATTTCTCATGTCTATATGCTCATAATGTACTTGTAAAGTTAATGTGAACTACATGCATTCTTTTGTGGACTGTGTATAATGTGTAAGTGTTTGTTTATATAAACTACCATCTGGGTTAGCTCTTAAACTTTGAATTGAGGCTTTGTACATTAATATATTCCAGGAATAAAATTTCATTTACAATTTGTAATGAAAATATTTAAATAAAGGAATAAGCCATGAGAAACCATGTTTAATGTCTTTTAACACAGATATGATAAAAAATACACCCAGGTTTGGCAAATAATTCAACTTGTGAGTCTCTATAATTATTTTTGGCAAGTTATATAGTATATCAACCGTTACACTACCTTTTTAACCGTTGCCAAGCAACTTGTGCATTATCTTTATTAATATAGTGCATTAATAATAAAGACCTGATGTGTGGTCAGAGGTGCGAGGATAGTGGGTGTATTGTCTTTGAATAGATCTTATCCAGTAACGTTTTACAGATCATATCTCTATGGTAGTTAACTTGGTTAATGTTTTTCCAGGTTTTTTTAATCCCCGTTTACTTGTTAGCTTGGCATTTCTCTACTCCGATGAAGGACATTGGAGGTCATTGTAGTCGATCTTTAGTCGCTGTGTCAGATGAAGTAGTTATGAGTGACGAACGCAGGGCTGTAGTTTGAAATGATGATCCGTCTATTTGAGCTGTTAGTCAGGTTGTCGTCAACATGCAGAAGTGTGTGTTAATCTGACCCAGATATATCTGTGTGTATCTGAGTACTGCATGTGCGGCCTGGGCCCTGGTGCCGTTCTGATCTTTTCAAATATTCTTGCTTCTGAAATATTCAGTAGGAGCATGAAAACATACACACTCACTCTCACACTTTCTCTCACTTCATCACTTTCTTTCGCTATCTCTGTCTGTTTCTCTCAAATAAATACATACGATTTCCCTAAAGAGATTTTGTAAATTTGTGTTTCTTTAACAAATCTGTGGGTGGATTAGCCACTATTTTTACACATAAAGGCATCTAGGTACTAGAGAAATCTCTGGAGAGTTGTCATATAAAACATTAAAATGTTTTTAAAGGTGAAATTGACTTGTGATTAGTAAGTAATTCTTTAACAAAGGAAGCTGAAATGATGTACCAAGCCTACTTTACACTAGTCAAAGATTCTTTAATATATTGAAACGTTTCTGGATATATGGGGTGGATTAGTTTAAGCCAGGACTAGTAAAATTTAGTTAAATTGTGACATTTAAGACGTTTTTACAAACATGTCTTACAAACAAGAATTACAGTTGTGAATCTTGAGACAAAACAATGGCACCGCTGTATTTTAAATTGTGTCAGTGCAAGCAGTTTTCAGTTTAGACAGCTATTCAATTTTTTTTAGTCTAGGACTAGTCTTAAACCCCGCTTGGGAAACCACCCCATAATGTTTATTTAATAAACAAATTATAGATGGTCTTCAAGTGCAACCCAGAAAAGTGTCTCAAGACAGAAATCATTCAACCAGAGGAAATTATTTATCGGCTTTAATATATCGGCCTGATTTTATTATAATAATAGCATTAAAAATTTACATTTATCATCCGATACCGATATGGCCGATAACATATTGCACCCCTACTTTCAGTAACGCCCACAGAGACACTCACTAACTACAGGGTATCTCATTTGATTATGTACATGAAATGACAGACAACTTTATGAGTAATCTGCAACTGTCTGTTATCCCACACCGCGCTCTTTACCAACAAAAAATAACTTGGTCTCACTTTTTTTACATGGCCATGTTGCAACAGAGATTAGAGACGGAATTTCAATATAGATGAGTAGAAGGGTCCTGGGGCAGTATCCACGGCAACATGACTCCTCATGCTGGTTTGAAATTTGGCCTGAATACCGACAGCGACCATCCAAATCATAATCTGCGAAAGTCATTCTGACTCGTGTGTTTTTTCAGAGGGATTACAGTAGATTGTATTAATGAATTAAACTGATCACAGCGATCTCTCCAAACGCCTCTGAATAATTCACCTGTGTTGCTGACCGACTGTGACCGGGATGTAATGACAAGAAGTCGAGCCGGGCGGTGGAAATATGTCAACCAGTAAAGATTCTGCTATACATTTTTTTAACCGCCACGGTGCACTTTAGAAATAATTGATTTTGAGATAACTAATTTACACTACACACTATTACAGAACTGATTTGGGTTGAATGTGTAGCAAATAAAACTATTGTATATTTGGGCCTGCTGTAGAACTCTAAACTCATGCGTCAACAGACTAGGCCGAACTCTTTGTGATGCATCATGTGTCGTGTTACTCTATTTTGAGAGCGTGCTGTGCTTTTCACTGTGCACAAATGAGGTAAAGTGAGGGATAGTATAGTGCGGGGGGGTCTGTAGAGCGTGACGAAGCAGAAAGCAGAGAGTCCTGCACGCAGTGTCCTCAAATCTTCATGTTCTCCCCGTTGTTTAGTATGCTAACTAGACCTCTTCTAATGAGTTTGTAGAGCATGAGCTAATGCTACAGGCATACATCAGTGCGGACGCTTCGAGTAACACAAGCTTTTCAGCAAAACACTTTTAACCGTATCATCCTACATTCTACCTTTGTCATCGCTTCTTGTAATGTTTTGGTTCCACTTTTCAGTTTTGGCCTCATTCCACGTCCTACATATGTCCTGTAACCTTTTCAAAACGCAGCAGTCTTTTCCTAGCGTGTGTTTGGCTTCTCTGTGTGATTTCTGTACGGCCAGGCAGCTGTCTGAAGCTCGGAGGTTTTTTATAGCATCTCCGCTGGCCAATCCTCATTAAGAGAGAAAAATCTCTTCTCGTTAGACGATTCAGAGGCTCAAAGAGGCTGTTAGGGAGGTTTGGGTATTAGACGCTGAATATGAAACATCTGTCTTTTGATACCTCGTGTCTTATTCGAGCGTATGTTTAGCTGTCAGAACTCACTGCAGAACGCAGATGCAGCACAAGCGAGCTGCTGGTAGATTGAAAATGGAAAGACGTACATTCAATATGTGAAGTGATGAATGGCTTGCGGGATTGAGTGATGGAAAATGTAGACCCGCAGAGAGATTGATCTTAAATCAGTCCTCCCTCCCTCTCTCTTGTTCGGTAATTTATTGCTTTTATATGGCGCCTCCAGATCAGAACATTACCTGTATATTTTAATTTTTTTTAAACAAAGAATATTTCTAAGCATGAACTGGTTTTTGTTTATTCCCTTAAGGCCTCATGTGGGATCCAGAAGACTTGTCACATGCTCCTGCGGTCGTCCTGAACAGGGTTTGATGATGTATCTAAGGGTGTTGTGCGTCTCTCTCTCTCTCTCTCTCTCTCTGGCTCTCGCTCTCTGGCTCTACGCCTGGTTGAAAAAGGCTCTCCATTCATCTGGTTAATGGAGAAAGTGCCGGTTAATTTACAAAGAGAGGCTTTAAAAGGGAAAACTTAATGCTCTTTTCCAAAACCTAGTGTCCCTGCAAAGGCAGCATCTTAAGTGATCATAGGCGTATCGTTGACCCTCTTCCAAAAAGTTTGATCGCAGAATTATACCTGAGAAATATTTGTATTTTTATGCATATAACAGCACAGTTTTAACTCGGCGACATACTGCGGTCACCATTATTCTTGAAAAGTCCGTTTTTAAAACGGAGCCTTAATTTCTCTTTTAAAGGTTTGTGGGTTATTGAGACCATTTAGCTTTTATCAGAGAGAATATTGCTTTATAAAAGATACCACTGTACCTCAGAAATGGTTTCTTTTGTAAAATCAATGCATTATTCTTCTTGTAGTCACACAAACTTTAGTAACTATGGTGTTGTAATATAAACTGTTCCTTGTTACCATGGTGCAGTTATGGGAAAACAACTTCTGAGAGAAGGTTACCAGCATGACTTACCGTTTACCGTGTTGATCTCAGTAGGTTTGACTTGTCTCCGGTCACCTCATGCTGACGTAAATATACAGCACAGAATTAGAAAACAGATGCTTCTAAAGTGGTTGTTCATTATATTATCTACTGACAGTCGCACAGACCGCTGGATGATGTCTGTCGGACGCACAACAGTTATTTGGAGTGTTTCTTTTTTGTAGAGTAACTGGATATAAAGGACAGATCGAGAACGTAGTTCATAACATTTCTCCTACTTTTTTATTCTTCAGTTTCAGTGTTTCTCACATGTCTCGGTTCACCCGTAAACCAAATACAGATGAATTGATGGATGGACTGATACATAGACTACTCAATACACGGAAATAATTGTTAACAAATGAAAAAATTACAGAATGTATTTGATATTAAGCAGTATATTTTCTTTCAGGTTATAGAAAAACACGTCACAGGTTCAAACATGCTTTGTATGTATGTTCGTGAGAATGATCACAGCATGCTACCCTGGCAACATGCCACCCTCCACCCCATGGAAGTGTGGGAGTAAACCTATGGGAGTTTATGAGTGTGGTGTCTTTCGACACAGATGTTCCACGATCAACGCTAGTCAGAAGTGTTTAGTTGGCATCAGAGATTTTGTGCTTTATATTTTGATGTCATTCTTTGATATTTTGTACAGTCTGAATCATTACAGCACTTGTCATTTATCAAAGTTAAAGTTGGACATTAGAACTCAATGTTTAATGTGTCTGTCTTACTCTTTCCTTGAACAGTATCATGTGTGTCCGACAGGTGTTGTGTTTATAATCACAATTTTATTTAAAAATACATATTATTATTTAGAACAGCATGCAGTGGTAGAAAATTTCTAGGCTTTAAAAAGGAAAGAAATACAGTTTTAGAATAATTATCGGTATATAATAGTTTATACTCTGGAATTTGTTATTCATCTTCTAAACAAAGTCATAGAATATCTTTGTGTGATGTGCATACGTCATAAAATACAGTTTTATGTTACCGTGTTCTAGGCCGGCTGCTAAAAGACTGACGTGTTATATATTTAATTGTAATAAATAATGATAAAATCTAGGGCTGCAACAAAAGTACAATATCTGTGAGTTCAGTTTGTAAAACTTTATTATGTGAGGTGTTTTAGTACTATGAGTTTATCATCTGATCACTGTACCATGGTACCGCCAGGGTTTTTTCAAGCACTTTTTTATAGAAGCCTTCAGTTTATCTAGTGTCACTGAATTTGTTAGTTTCATTAAAACCTGTAAAAGTTTTGAGAACATCTGCAGTGTATATGTGTACTTCTGTGTGTGTTTCATGTCACAGCTGACTTGGCTGGTTAGAATTTGCCCTTCTTCACACACTTGCCCTTCTTCCATCTGGTCGGGGTTGGCTAAGGGTTCGACGACGGGAGGTGTGTGATCCCCAGACAGATCTTCACAGACTGTCTGTCTAGGTCGTTTGATTCGTCCGTCTTATATCGATAAAGGAAAACCACAGATTAATCTTTCTCTGGTAGACAGTGTAAAGTCTCACAGGACATAAGTGGTGTGCATGCTCTGACATTTGACCTTCGCTGTGCTACATTTTTGGGGTGCTGTAGGTTGCTGGACTTCATTTTGGATGCTTCTCCACACGGATCCTGATTGATGTGTAGTTTCGGTTTTCTTCATGCAGTCATCACATTTTTTATGAGTCTTCGGACTGTGCCAGGAATATATCGAGACGTGTAGTGGTATCACACCACAGCAGTATCACTTCTGATGTTCTTTATATGTCTTGGCATGCTGGCTGGATCATGAAAATTGAACACGGGTTTTAATATGGAATCACTTGGGGTTGGATTAGGCATCACAAAATGTCTTTTGCTTTGACGTGTGTTGTGTAACCAAACCTTTGTGTTTTTGTCAAGTTTTGGAGACATTTTTAGAATGGTTTGTATTTTTCTGGGACCGCCCAGATCACAAAGCAATCCTTTTCAGTTGTATATCAAAAGAAGATATTTTAAAAGATGTTTACAGGTTTTGTGTTCGTACAATGGAAGTCAATGGGGACAGTGTTGTTTGGTTACCAGCGTTCCTCAAAATATCGTCTTTTGGGTTGTGCACAAGAAAGTTATACATGTTTGAAGGTTAATGATGAGAGGAGTCATTTTTGGAGTCTTTTTGTCTCTAATTTATGGCAGTATGTTGGTTTATTTCTTCACTTTTGTCTGGTGCCAGACGAAGGTCCTTAACCCATTTGTGGTGTATTGAACGAAAGCTCAAGGTCTCTGTGGATCAATGTTTAATCTACCAAGTGATGCCGGTGAACATGCAGCAGAGTGGTGACCGATTTCTGTCAGGACTAAAAATGTGTCCTACACGTACCCTTTTTTATTTCTCCTCCCCTGAAACGACTTCCTTTTCTTCGTTCTGTGTTGTAGACAAGCCGGAATGTAAATATCTCGTTGCATGTGTGTGTCTTTCTGAAGATAGTCATCAAACTTATTATAAGAACATCATCTTTGCTGAAAGTAGATTTGTGCACAAGGCATTAGAGATGTAGTCTCATGTTGATTTTAATATTGGAGGCAGGCAGATGTGATGCATCATTCTATTGTTCCTCTGTGTGCATGAGGAAGAACACCACACTTATCTGTGACCTGATGCTGTCTGATGTTACGTTTCCTTTTAAGTTTATGCCAGTTTTAATGGGTTTTTACAGTGATGTCAGAACAATAATGAGAAAAGACAAAATTATTTATACCGGCATATTTTGCAGTTTTGGGATTGTCTTCTCCAGAATAAGGAATTGTACCTTGTATCCTTACTGTCTGCTTTATCTGTTTTATAACTTTATTTCTTACACTGTGTTGTGTGTTTGTCTGTTGCAGGGTGAGGAGGGACCTCCTAGTCTGGAATATATCCAGGCCAGGGACCTGTTTCCCCAGAAAGACCTTGTCAAGGAAGACGACACCCTACAGGTCAGTTTCACTCATGGCTCTGCAGATGTTACTTTCTCCTTACTAGTTTCTATGAGACACAAGTTATTTTTCTATCTCCAGGGGAAATATTACAGATCACAGAGCCAAATCCTCTATTCCGTGCCATTTAGATCTCAATACATTTATTGTCTTGTTGGATCCTTATGATTATTTAAAAATAGTAGAAGAAATGATTAATACAGTGCATGCTTTTTGGCTAATGGCCTGATATTTCTTGCAACCCTTGTAGCAACAACCCCTTGTGGTGTCATAATAATAATAATAAACTTTATTTTATATAGCGCCTTTCAATGTTGCTTCCCAAAGCGCTTTACAAGAACTTAAAAATCTATACGAAACCTGACAGGGAGCCAATGTAGGGACTCAAAAATAGAGTGATGTGCTCCCTAGTTCTTGTCGTTGTCAGGATTCTCGCAGCATAATTTTGAACGATTTGCAATTTATTTAGGGTATTTTTTAAACCCCTGCGAGCAAACCATTGCATGATCGATGTGGGAAAAAACGAATGTGTTGATCAGTTTTTCTGCCACAGTAAAGGATAACATTGTGGGCAGTCTTGCAATATTTCTGACAGAATTTTCTAAAGTGTACACTTTACTTTTACTAGTCAAGTAGATATATAGTAGATGAATATCTATTTTAAGTGTGTAGATGTTGGTAAATAGGACACTTTTAGTCCCCTTTGTGGTTTTATTGTCCTTTCTGATGTTACTGTTTCATGACGTTATTCATTAACAGTGTAACACAAATGTGACAGAAAGTGGGTTAACACAGTCACACTAGAGTTGAGTGTTTGTCTGTCCTTTATACTGCAATAAAACAGAGGTGAAGAGAAAATACATGAATGTTCTAGAGAGTGCTCTTCTGGAGACCAATGACAGCAGATGGAGATTTGAAGAGTGAAATCGATCAAAAGGACAGCGCAATGACAGACAGACAGCAAGATGGAGAGACACAGAAGACCAGAACGATAGACAGACAGCAGGGCAGAGACAGACAGACAACAGGACAGAAAGACAAGACAAGACGAAACACGCAAACCGACAGTTAGACCGATAGCAGGACATATAGAGTGAAGCCAGGAACGACAGACAGAAAGGCTAGAAGAAGCAGGACAGAGAGATGGAACACGGTAACAACAGGAGACAGGATTAATAGACAAACTGCAAGACAGGGAGAGATAGACAGACAGCAGGACTGAGAGAGAGAAACCAAGAATGACAGCAGGAAAAAGAGACTGAAGATCAAAAGAAATAGACTGACTGACTTGAAGGCAGAGCGAGACAGAAGAATGTAATGGTAGACAGACAGTAAGTCCGAGAGAGACGGACACACTGCAGGACTGATAGAGATGAGACCGAAACAAACAGACAGTAGGACAGAGAAAGAAGGATGACGGGAACAGACAGACAGGTGTGGTTTGCATTGGCTATGTGCTCCTGTAGTTAAACACTTTAGTGCTTTACACACAGATCCAGAATCAGTTCTGCAGTCACTCTTTGAGTTTCTTCAGACAGCAGGAGACATTCTCCTCTGAATCACTTCTGCTTTCATGGCTCCTCAGGCGTCACCTGAATGACACACAGCTCCATGAAATATAGATGAACTTTCCATGGCTTAGTATTACAACACACAAGAATGTGCCGGCACTAACACACACAGTGTGTTTTTTATTGTATCGTATACTTGTAGTAAACGTTGTAGGTTTTTTTTGCTGCGCTACAGCTTGATTATGCTGTAAATATCTTCTTAATATCTGTTGCACTTGTTAGTCGGTGTAAATATCGCTATTATGAGTGTGTTGTGCTGTCGGCTCACAGTAATTCCTCAACATGCTGTTTTCAAGTTTGTTGTTTATTGAAACCGCATAAACAAACTTAATTGTAGGCTACACACTACAAAATCTTAATAACAGACAATAAAGGGAGTGTATACCAAAATAAAAAAATACTGTCAGTCAACAGGATAAAAACATCTTTGGGTGAATCATGCCCTTTTCACTTTTATTGATTTACAAAGGAAAACAAGCTACACATGTGATGTAAGTGAGCTCATGTGCAGGTAGAGTTTCTCACTCTCTCTCTCTCACACACACATACACACACTCCCTGCTGGCCGGATCACAAACTACTTCCAGAGAGAGCGAGAGAGAGAAACAGTAGGAGATTGATGAGTAATGTATCTTGCTCTACAGACTGTGATTCATACAGAGGACTTGTGAGTGAGAGAGACTTTAAGTCTGCATAAAGGATGCACAGAGGTCATGACAGAGACTGTGTGCATCACTTCTACAGCCCTGTAACATGCCATGGTGTTAATTTCAGTTTTCTATGCATTTAGCTTTGGTTATGTAACATTTCAAGTTGAATATATTTCTAAAGCACATTTAAAACAACCACAGTTGACGTGCTGTACAAAAAGTCATAAAAGTCTTACAATTAACATCAGATCACAAATAGCAAAGAACATCAAAGACAGACAACAACGTTAACAAGTTAAAGGCCAATGAATATAAGTGTGTTTTAAGCACAGACAATGAAGGGGCCATCCGCACTGATACCGGCTAATGCATTTCACAGTATGGGGCCGCTACACCAAAGGCACGCTCTCCCCTTTGCTTCAGTCTTTCTCTGGGGACTGCCAACAACATAAGGTCAGCAGACCTCACAGACCTGGATGGAACATGAGGTTTAATTTAATCGGATAGATAGGATTGGGCTAAGCCATTTAAGGATTTAAAAGCAATTACTAAAATCTTGAAATCGATTCTAAAACAGACCAGAAGCCAGTGAAGGGAAGGGAAGCCAATATGGGGGAAATATGTTCCCGTTTACTCGTACGTGTTAAACAGTCGAGCTGCGGCATTCTGCACTACCTGCAAACGTGAGAACGAGGCCTGACTGACACCAACATAGAGGCCATTACAGTAATCTAGACAAGATGAAATAAAGACATGTATGAGCCTTTCAAAAACATAAAATGATAAAAAAAGACTTGACCTTAGATGATAAGAGCCTTAAGTGATAAAAACTTGACTTTACTACGGAGTTTATCTGTTTGTCTAGTTTAAAATCCTTGTCTATCGTTATACCCAGATTTTTGGCTGTAGACTTCACATATGGATGCAAAGGTCCCAGATCAGTGTCTAAGGACTTGTTAGGAAGATTCGGGCCAAATATCACTCTCATTAAAATGTAAAATGTTAGAGGCCGTCCAATCTTTAATATCTTTAAGACAATCAAAGAGAAGTTGTAACGAACTAACATTTTCCCGTTCAAGTGGCAGATAAATGTGTGTGTTATCTGCGTAACAATGGAATGAAATATTACATTTCCTAAGAATAGACGCTAATGGGAGCATATACAGAGAAAACATTATAAGGCCAGGGATAGAGCCCTGTGGGACACCAAATGGGAGGGGAACAGATGCGTAATCACAGTCATTTAGGTGGACAGAAAAAGTAGGACCTGAACCACTCCTAAGCAATACCCTTAATGCCAACAACATGTTCCAACCGGGAGAGCAGAATATTATGGTCAATGGTGTCGAATGCTGATGTCAGATCTAAAAGCAATCGAATGGCTGAATCACCCGAGTCAGTGGCCAATAAGATATCAAGACTTTTACTAGAGCCGTTTCTGTACTATGGAGAGCTTTAAAACCAGATTGATATATCTTATTATTGTAGTTAAGACTGTTGACATTGATGACTATTTGGCCTTTAGGGCTTTATATTGTAAAATGTAAGGCATTAATCGCATTATGAGGGTTCATGTAAACATAGGAATTAGGAAGCTAACAGTTAGCGCTGCTGGCTAGTGTTGTCTATAGCTAAATATAAAAAGAAACTCTTCAACAAAACCTAAAGTTTGAGCTGCTCTTCTTGACAAAGAGAATCAATAAAACAGTCAACTTTGAGGTTTCTTTTAAACATTGTTTTTCATCGTGCTGTTTCTTCAGATATTCCCCTGTCACTGAGGACCCTGGCCACATGACAAAGAACGCTGATTCTGATTGGTCGTCTTGTGTGGCTCTTGTAGATAGAACCTTATAGCACCAAATTATAATTTGATTTTGTAGATGGAATGTTTTCTTAAAAAAGTCCCAATATGTACACATTAAATGGCATAATGTAAATAAGTTGTCACAGAATAAGAATATATTTTAATAACTCAATTTTGACAAAAATGTCAGATAGAACCTTATAATTCTATGGCAATTCTAATTCTATATGGCAAAAAATATAAAAACCACAAAAAATGGAGCTACAAGGTTTCAGAAGGACGGCAGCAATATTTTACTTAGAAGTATTTATTATACTTCATACACTCAGTCATTAAGAAGATTGGTTGGCCAACGACGTGGCTTTTGAACTTTTACCGCAAGCTTCATTTCTGTATCATATCATCATTGGCGTCAGAGGCTTGTCGTCATCCTCTGTAACATCATCTGGTCTGAGACGGTTGTTGGGCTGCTTGTCCGGGTGCTGAAGATAATGCGGTAATTTCTGGTATCCATTAGACAGTACCGTCTGACGTACAGTTTCTCAGAAGTTTATTTAGAATTCAAATGAAACATTGGGTTGGTTTCCAAATCTGCTATTGCGTTGGGTTTCATTGAAAATGTCTCCATTAAATGAGACTGTTATAAGTGAAGTGTCTGAGAAGTTATCGTTCACAAGTCTTTACATTATCACTATAAGATGTCTCGGCCTGTCTGAGGGGTTTTCCGTTGTGTACTGTAGTGATGATCCTGCGTTATACGTGTACAAACATCTTCAGAAACAGACTGCACCGCATCAGCAGCATCCGATGCTCCGGAGTTGTAGAACAGCAGAAGAAACTGTAGTGATTATTTTGGTTCAAAGTAGTCTGAATGTGTTTCTTTAATGTGGTTTGTGTTGTTTGCGTTGCTGTTTGCAAACCAGTTTTCCACGGAAATGTTGTTCCATGGAAACATTGGGTGCCTATTGCTTCAAACAAAACTCTCTATTTGCATCTTTTGAAGATGTGATTTCACGAACCGTGCAATCACGTGCTTGATATTTTCTTTCTGCTTTTTACTCTTTCTGCTTCATTTGTTTATCCAACCAAGTCTTCATCCATGGTGATTTGATTTGCCGAAGTAAAACGTCTCTGTTTATTCTCCCCGCAGGTGCCGTTCCCTGTCTTGCAGGGCGAGTGGGTCGAGTTCCTTGGTCGTGCGGATGATGGGATCATCGCCATCTCCAACTACAGACTTCACATTAAGTTCAAAGACTCCATCATCAATGTAAGATCACTCATCAACACAATGGAGCGTGTTTTCAGTTTCAGAAAAAAGGAGAGAGATAGAGAGAGAGAGTTTTAATCTTTAAGGGTAGTTTGGATGACTTAAAAGGTTTCTCTCTGACCCCAACAATTCTGATCCTTTATTCCTCCCTTCAGCCACGATCTCTCTCCCTCCTTCTCTCTGTCTATGTCTCTCTCGCTCTTTATCTCAGTCTCTTTTTTTTTTCTCTGTACGTTCTTCACAACCTTCCATCATTTATATCCTCTTCCTTTGTTTTGTCGTTTAGCTAAGTCACCTTTTCATTTCCCTCTTGTTTTTCCACCTCTTTATCTTCCTCGTCCTCGTGTCTGTGCTGATGTTGTAGATGTATCCAGGTGTCGACAGTGAGATATCTGTGAGTAATCTACACCGTCACCTATGCCTCTTCATCTCTTCCATCCGTTTGTTTTCTCCTCAGACGCTTGACTGTATCTGTATCTCTCAAACTGTGTGGTTACATTAAAGTCCCAGTGAAATAAAAAATGACAATGCCTATTTTTTTGTGAAATACTGCTGCGTTTATTTGTAAGTAGTTTATCAATATTGGGCACTCTCTTTGAAAAATTTGTGTGCCCTCATAATCTTTATTTAAAATCTGAAATTTCACTTCCTTCCTGTTAAGCCTATCCCTCTTAATGACGCATGTTAGACGGCTTGGGGGAGCATCCGTTAACTCCTCCCCTTAAACTGTCAGTATGCTGCCAGTTCCATTTCAAAATGCAACGGCTGTTTTTATACATCCAATCAAATCGCAGAGAAAGACGAGAGCCACGCCCACTATTTTTCTCATTAGAAATTCCATTTCACTCGGAAATGCATCAAAAAACGATTGCAACTTCCGGTTCACGTGGACTTTAATACTGAAGCTATAAATTATTTATAGGACCGCTAACCTTCAAGGGTACTCCACCCAAAAATAAAATTCTTTCATGATTTAGAAATGTATTTGTTCTACTGAACACTTAAGATATTTGGAAAAATGTTAGCAACTGACATTTCTGGGAAATCATTGACTACCATAGTAGGAACAATTATTTTATCATTTTTTTCATTCTGGTAAACACAACATTTTTTGAAGGATGTAGGAAAGCAACTTCTTGGGTTCTAGGGTACCTTTGACTTCCATTATAATTTGACTTCCTACTATGGTAGGAAAATGTAATTTTGCCTTATGAAATGCTTGACCGTGATTGGTCAGATATTATTGTATAATGACCACTAAACTGTAGTATTGACCAGCGTTCAGAGTTTCGTTTCTATTTGTAGTCTTATCAATTAGCTTATATATATTTTTTTTAATTTAAAACATTTTTATTTTGTTTGCACTTTTGTTATGTGCTTATGAGGTTTTTTTATTATTTAAATATTGCTGTTTAGTGTCTAATCACATTTGTTCATTTCAGTTTTAACCAGGTTAATATTCATATATATATATATATATATATATATATTTTTTTTTTTTTTTTTTTAAATATATTTATTTCCAGTGCTTAATTTTAGTACAACAACAAATGTATTTCAGTTTATATGAACAAACTGTATTGATTTATTTGTAAAGCGGCATCTAGTTTTTCAAATAATAATTAGGACTAGACTGTTTTATCGAACGCACACACATAGCCCAAAGTTCCGGTCTGTGTTTGATTATCGGTCTGGCTGGTGGCTAATAATATAACGGTTTGTTTTATATCAAAGTTATATAAATATTAATTGATATTCATATTTTATTTTATATTAATTGAATTTAACTAAAATAAAACTACTCAACAGTTATTTATTTTTGTGGAGGTCTACCGCTGTGGAGGTTTTTGCCGCTGAAATGTCTATATTCAATTTGATTTCAATTAACAGAAATGTTTTAATATTTGTAGTTTTAATTGACACTAATAACCCTGCCTGCGTCATGCTTGTAATGGAGCTAAACATGAATTAGAGTAACTTATAACTAGATAAATCTAAAACAAAAATGTGCTTGCGCAGTCCGTTACATTATTACGTATTTCTAAGTTTATGCTTATGCTTATGATTGGTTGAATCTTTCATTCATCCTCTGGTCTCTGATTGGCTGTCGTGTTGTGTGCAGGTTCCTCTGAGGCTGATTGAGAACGTGGAGAGCAGAGAGATGTTCCAACTACACATCATCTGCAAAGACTCGAAAGTAGTGAGGTAATAAACACACACACACGCTATAGCCTCCATTCTATTTTCGAATGTCCTGCATTTGTTCTCATTTCATATTTTTTCCTCTCCCATCAGGTGTCATTTCTCGACATTTAAGAAGTGTGAGGAGTGGCTGAAGAGACTGAACAGGGCTATAGCACATCCCCCCCGTCTGGAGGATCTGTTTGCGCTGGCGTATCACGCCTGGTGTTTGGGAGGCAACACTGATGATGAAGACCAGCATCTGCACCTGTGCAGACCAGGTGCTGCATCACCTCACCCATCCACATGCTTTATATTGACTCTGCACCTCCAGAGATGATGATTATGAGATGTAATACTGATGTTGTGTCTGTCTCTTAGGTGATCATGTGAGACACAGGTTGGAGATGGAGATAAAGCGGATGGGCTTTGATATGCAGAACGCCTGGAGAGTGTCTGATATCAATGCCAACTACAAGTAAGATATTACACCTCTTAACAAATCATCTACACAACCCATAATCCACACCCAGATAGATAGACATGTCTTTTCCACAAGCGTGTGTGTAGGTTTGTCCTTCAGAAAAGTGTGTGCTCGATTGTGGCCTTGTTTGTAAATATCCCATTGGGGACCAAAACAATAATTGCCCTAATTCAAGGGTACTCTTGCCACGATAAAGCTCACAATATTATATATATATATTTTGAAAATCTAAAAATGCAAAAAGTTTTCTATTATCTTTAGGTGTAGGGTAAAAATATACAGTTTGTACAGTATAAAAATCATGGACTGTCCCCAAGGAGATAAAAAAACAGATGTGTGTGTTTGTATCCTCAATATTTCTGTTGCTCATATTGTTAATCTGAACAAACCCCTGACCTGAAGAATTCAACTCAGTAAGTCTTATCTGACATTGGCTTGTTTTTTTCTGCAGGTTGTGTTCGAGTTATCCTCAGAAACTGCTGGTGCCTGTTTGGATCACAGATAAAGAGCTGGAGAGCGTGGGTTCCTTCAGGTCCTGGAAGAGAATTCCTGTGGCCGTGTACAGGTGAGACCACCTCCCAGTTTCCACAAACATTTTTCTCGAAAGCTCTCACTGCATGTTGAAAATGTGTAAGATTGTAATAGGTTCGGTTTCTTACGCAATTCAGTCAACTTTTAGCCACACTTGTG
Organism: Triplophysa siluroides; assembly: GCA_006030095.1. Taxonomy (NCBI): domain Eukaryota; kingdom Metazoa; phylum Chordata; class Actinopteri; order Cypriniformes; family Nemacheilidae; genus Triplophysa; species Triplophysa siluroides. The sequence continues at coordinate 3,950,609 of VCII01000101.1, read as the reverse complement.
TTGTCTTCCTCAGGCACCAACGCAATGGGGTGGTGATCGCCCGCTGCAGTCAGCCCGAGATCAGCTGGTGGGGTTGGAGAAACACTGAAGACGAGTATTTGGTGACGTCTATAGCGAAGGCCTGTCAGCTGGACCCCGGCCCACGGGCCTGTAGAACCAGAGGAGACGGGCAAGATTCTGACAGTGACTTCGGTAAGACGCTTTTAAAATGCCTATTCATGAAATGCAAAGAACACACCCACAATTACAATGACACTAGGGACACCTTGAGAACACAGAGGTCTGTCTGCTCACCACATCCTGATGACTCATCACAGACTAAATGTGGCTGAGTCAAGATTGTTGTTTTATATTTAAATATATAATCTTCATTTATTATCCCGGAAGGGTAGCATCATGACTCCAATTCTGGCCCGTTTCTTTAAACGTCTCTTATCCTAATGGAAGTTTCTCTGCAGTGGTCATCATTGATTTTTTTGAAGGCTGATGAATTATAACTGCTTTCTCATAGCATTAATACCACACTATGGTCCAACTCATCACTATCGATTCGTGCCGCCTTCCAGCTTTTCACTCTCTTTCTGGCATACTACACGTACTGTCTCTGCAGTATGCGGTAGGGCTGGCTAGTTGACTAAAACCAGACTAAAATTCAAACGATGGCAATGACTAAAACTGAACTGCATTTTAATTTTTTTTACAAAAACCTTGAATAAAAATAAAAAAACAGACTAAAGACTGACCTGGTGGTCAGACTATTGTATTACACATAACATTTCTGAGATGGCAGCTAAAGGAGTGATCAACATCATCATTGTTCTGTCTCTCTCTCAGACTCGTCTCTTACGGTTTGTCCCGGTTCTGACGCCAGCGCTGTGGCTCAGAAGCTTCTGATTCTTGATGCCCGCTCTTACACTGCTGCCGTGGCAAACCGTGCCAAGGGAGGAGGCTGTGAGTGTGAAGGTTAGTGTCCGAGATGTATCCTTTTTCTTAAATCTTGTCTGACATCATGAAGAGGTTTGTTGTTTAATGTTTGTGTTCTTTCTGTGTGTGTAGAGTACTATCCTAACTGTGAGGTGATGTTCATGGGCATGGCCAACATTCACTCTATCAGAAACAGTTTTCAGTCACTCAGAGCCGTTTGCAGTCAGATCCCAGACCCTGGAAAGTAAGTTCTGCATCTCTCTGTTTTTATTCCTTCACATTTTCGATTGCCATAGCATATCTACAGCTTAGATGCACCAAAAATATAAGACGACAGAAATTCTGCGCAGTCATATAGAGCTGCAGTAAGTAACTGATATGATTTAGCATTTTATTGTCATGTTCCGGATCCGGTTACATTGCACCTCGCAGAGAAACACAATCACTGAAGTTTCTAAAAATGTAGGTCTCCATAGGGCTTTTCACACTTGAAATTGGTAACGCGTTATTCTTAAGGTAAACACAATCCTGCATTTTTTGTTTCTCACGTTTCACACTGCTAATAATGTACCAGGGGTTAAGAGTAGGGATGCACGAAATTAAAAATCTTGGCCGAATCCGAATAAAAATTAAACGCTTTGCCGAACACCAAACATGGCTTTTCGCATTTCTTCTATTTATTTAGCCAATTTTTTCACGTTTGCATAAACTGAATGGTCAAAATATGCTTTTTATAATTTATTTTGCTTTTCAATATAATACAATATAACTTAAAATAAAATTAGGCTAAACAAGTACAAAAGTTGACCCCTCTCCCTTCTCGAATAGCCTGTATAAGGCCTATAACTGACTGCTGACAGAGTGTACTGTACCCCTACAACAAAACACTTCATTAAAAAGTGTCATTCAACATTATAAGCTAAAAATATGAATCAACAAATGTATTCCTTGGCTACACTGCTAAATGATTTAAAGAAAAGACATCCATGCAAGCAATTCTAACTGACAACCATTTAAGTTCACGTCTCTCCTCCAAACTCCGCCCACAAAAGCTGACTGTTCTCTCAGAAGGTGCACACGCGGCCGGGATGCACAGAACATACAAGTTGTTTAGTACAGGGAACTCCGGCGTTCCAAGTTCCGTGCTGTGTCTTTCTCTGACACTTTAAAATGCTCCACACACTGCCGACATGTTTGCTGCATTAATAAAGTGTGTGCGTCACTCTCTCTCTCTCTCTCTCTCTCTCTCTGCGCTGGTTGCTGCTTGATCACATCACACTACATGTCGGTAACATTTATTTGGCCATTTAACTTGAAAGTAAATGCATAGAGTGTGTAAAATGCGGGGATAACCCTGCGTCAAAATTACAAGTTTGAAACGTTTGTTTACCTGGGGTTTAAAGCGGGGTTTAGAATGAAGATAACCCGGGGTTAAGTGCAGTGTGAAAAGCCCTTATGTAAGAGATTCCAGACCTTTCAACCGACACCATCATGTGGATTTAACAGCCGTGTTTGTAACCCCAGTCTCTCTTTTGGATCTTCTCAGCTGGCTCTCTGCTTTGGAAAGCACCCGTTGGCTGCAGCACCTGTCCGTCATGCTGAAAGCAGCCACTCTGGTTTGTTCTGCGGTTGAGAGGGAGGGACGACCGGTGCTGGTTCACTGCTCTGACGGCTGGGATCGAACCCCTCAGATCGTGGCCCTGGCAAAGATCCTCCTGGATCCCTTCTACAGAACCATAGAGGTACATTAAAACCACACACATGCTTCTGTCTGGGGTGCTTTATTTGCATCAATCTCAACACTTAACGTTCTCAATAATATGTGTTTCTGATCTCTGTGTTCCCAGGGTTTTCAGGTGCTGGTGGAGACGGAGTGGCTGGATTACGGTCATAAGTTTGCGGATCGCTGTGGTCATCAGGAGAAGGGCGATGATGTTAGTGAGCAGTGTCCTGTGTTCCTGCAATGGCTGGACTGTGTGCATCAGCTGTTAAAACAGTTTCCTTGTCTGTTCGAATTTAACGAGGCCTTTCTGGTACGTAGCCTGTTATAGCAACATAAAAAGTTGCATCAGTTTGTGTGAGAGATTGTGTCGGTCACATCCTGAGTGATGAATGTTTGTTGTGTTTGTAGGTGAAGCTGGTTCAGCACACATACTCGTGTCTCTATGGCACCTTCCTGTGCAATAACGCAAAAGAGCGAGACGCCCGTAACGTTTATAAACGCACATGCTCTGTCTGGTCTCTTCTGCGCACCGGAAACAAGAACTTCCAGAACTTTCTCTACATCCCCTGCCACGATATGGTAAGACACGGCTATTTCACAAGACGGTAACAATGAGAATACTGCTTTTCTGTTTAATGTAATGCATATACAGCTGTGGGAAAAATTAAGTGACCATTCCAAATGTTCATGTAATCAGCTTTTCTAGATGTATTGTGGTCATTCCAGCCCAGTGTCTGTTGAATGTCAACAAAATCAAACCTCAGGAGTGACATAAAGTCATCCAACAGCAACGTAAAAGACTGACAGCATGACAAGACACATGAAAGCTGTGATAAAAATCCAGGTTATCGCATAAAAACCTTTTTTCCAAATTCATGTAGAAATATATTGCTTAAAAGTGAACTTGTTTGCTTTGCGGTATTTGAGGTCTGACAAAAAACAGAGCATATTTTCTGTTAGTTTGACCCGTTTCTCCCGTTTTCATTTTCTGCAAATAAATGCAAATAGAAACAATATTCTCATTTGAAATTGGTAGAAATATTGTTTGTAGTTCACAGAATGAAAAATTATCATTTTACCAAAGCACATGCCTATAAACAGTAAATTCAGAATAACTGAAAATAATTTTTAAATTATCTTTTAATTTTTTCCACAGCTGTATATTTGTGTAATGTAGATTGTTGTGTGCAACAAATCATATTTTTTTCCCTTGATGAACCAGCTCTTCTTTAATCTTGTAAACATCACATTGGATTGTTTGTCTGGGTTAATGGATGACATTTTTTTTCATGCAAATGGTATTTGTTCTGATTTTTCTGGATTCAGGTTCTGCAGCCTGTGTGTCACACGCGGGCTCTGCAGTTGTGGACGGCCGTTTATCTGCCAACTTCATCTCCATGTACAGCAGCCGAAGATGCCATGGAGATCTACCTGAGCCCCTCCGCACAGGGCGAGGAGTTCACCTCCCGATCTCTGGACAGGTAACCACATTGCACAGTCAGCTTAGATGTTTAAAAAATAAAAAGAACAGAAGCTTCATGCGTCTGTAAACTTATCCCACTTTAAAGTCCCCGTGAACCGGAAGTTGCGACCGTTTTTACTTCCGTACCTTGACGGATTTCTGGGTGAAATGGAATTTTGAATGAGAAAAATAGTGGGTGTGGCTTTTGTCTTTTCCTGCGATTTGATTGGATGTATAAAAACAGCCTTGCATTTTAAAAATAGATCTGGCGGCAGACTGTTTGAAGGGGAGGAGTTAACTGATGCGCCGCCCAAGCCGTCTTGAGATATGTCATTTAAGATGGATAGTCATTACAGGATGGAAGTGCTTTTTTAGATTTTAACTAAAGATTATGAGGGCAAACGATTTTTAAAAAGAGAATCACCCACATTGATAAACTATTTACAATAAACGCAGCAATATTTCATGAAAAAATAGGCATTGTCATTTTTTATTTCACTTGGACTTTAAAAAAGGACATAGATGAGATGTGTGATCACAGTCTGCCCTCTTCTGGAGAGATTATGTATTACTCACTAATGTTGATCTTTTTTCTCAGGGTCCCAAAAACCCGCTCGATGGACAACTTAGTGTCTGCTTGTGAGAACGTGACGCTCACCCGCACCTCAAGTGACCCCAACCTCAACAAGCACTGCCAGGAGGGACGCACGCCGCTGGAGTCCAGCCAGCCCATGTCCATCCAGAGAACCCCAGAGGACACACCAGTCGTTGAACTGCTTAATGACGACCAGGAGTTGGAAATCAGACCTTTGGTATCTCATGAGGTCCAGGAAGATGACGTGAGGGCGGAGCCTTGTCTGACGACCCAGCCCCTGCCATCTGTGCTCCACCCTCTAACTTTAGATCAGGCTCCTCCCCTTCCGGTTTTAAATCTAGCTCTGTTTCAAATCTCATCCTCTCCACCCTCACCATTACAACAGGAAGTGCAAGCCAGGCCTGACGATGTAACTTCCTGTGTGGCCACCACTCCAAATCCACCTCCTGTCTGTAACGGTTTTGCACACTTTGAGAACGCTGGTCATTTTCAAAACTCGGAGGCCGAGTTTTTTGAGCGCTTGACTCCTCTCGCACCAATGGACGCTTCCGTGGAAACCCTGACGGAGGACAGCCCTGTCCCTCTGGTTTCAAAAGTTATTTCAGTGGAGTCAAAAAGGACTGAGGCTGTACGAAACTGCGAACTCATTCCTGTAAAAGATCGGCCTGTCCCGCCGCCCACCGAATATGCCAAAGCGGCGCGCAGGTTGATCTCCCAGAGCCAGCTGAACGATCTGTCACTACTGGGTTCTCAATGGGACAGCGTGCAGGGTCTCGTTCAGTCGGCATGCGGTGGTGCCATCCAGCACGGGAGCTATCACGGACGGCGCTTGGCAAACAAGCTCCTCCGGGCTCAGGGCGGGAGCTCCAACGGTGGGCCCTGTTGCCGCCGGGACCCTTTGTGCACTCCTGGAAGTCCGGTCCAGTCTGGCTGGTTCTCAGCTGTAAAAAACACAAGCTACGCCGCTCTCTGTTCGTCTGCCACCTCTTCGCTGGCAATGGGACCATCTTTTCGGCAACTTCTGCCGTCTCATTGTTCCCCTTTCTCGGGTGGATCTCCGGCTCTGACGCCCGCGTACCTGGATGACGACGGTTTGCCGGTCGCCGTGGACGCGGTGCAGCAACGTCTGCGTCAGATCGAAGCCAGTTATAAACAGGAGGTGGAAGTTTTGAGACGGCAGGTTAAACAGCTTCAGTTGAAACTGGAGAGCAAACAGTACTGCTCACCGCCCTCCGAACCGGATGTCGACTATGAAGATGACATTGTGAGTCCAGATTCATACATAACCGCTTTACATTCGTCTGAATTGAAACCATTAACCTTGTTATCTGCCTGTTCTTGTCATAGTGCTAGTAGGTGCTTTGTATATCAAATTTATCTTAGGATGAATATCAGTAATACTCTGTATTACTGACAGTAATTGTCTGTAAAATTTAAATTAGTTTCTATGTAGAATTGATTACAAATGCATCAAATTTAAACCTTTTTAAGATATGGACGGGCATCAGAAAAACATACTTTCTCATCAGAAGTCAAATGTACTAGTATTTTGACAAAATATCCTTGGATTTGATTTGCATTTGGAGGAGACAGTGTTACTAGTGTGTGTTATAAGTGTCTGTTACTCTCGTCCCGACAGACGTGCCTGAGGGAGTCAGACGGCAGCGATGAAGAAGACTCGCTGTCCAATCACAGTGAAGATCGCTTCAGCGAGGGCAGCTGGGACCGTGTGGAGAGGAAGGACACTGAGGTTAGTCAACAAAACAGCCCGCTGGAGATCACAAAGGATCATTCATACTGTTAAATATTTAATTCAAACATTTTAATGTGTGTGTCTGAATTTAGTTTAATTTTGTGCAAACTAACATATCAAAACTAAACAATTATTTAGATGTGTTTGTCAGCTGAACCCCTTTAACTTGATTTACTTGAAGTACCCCCTGAGATAAGAAGTAATATTTCAATAATTGAATGGGACATGTACATGTTTATCTTGCAAAATGTTTCGATTCTTTTATCTGTTTTAAAGTTTCTATCAGTAGTATTTTACATAGCTATTGATATTATTACATTTCTTTGCAATTGATCTTTTTTCAGAGTAATGAAAACAACTTGTGTAAACACTGTTATTCACGAACACCCTGCAGTTCCCTTACGAACCACCAGGGGTTCGCGAGCCCCAGTTTGGGAAACCCTTTGCAAAACTCTAACTGTTTGATTTCATTTTTCTGGTCACTGTTTTTTTTTTTTTGCACAGACTCACCTGCTCATTTTTCCTGATTCTCAGGTGACCAGATGGGTTCCCGATCACATGGCTTCGCACTGTTATAATTGTGACTCTGAGTTCTGGATCGCAAAAAGACGGCATCACTGCAGGTGAGTCCCGTCACCTCACGAGTTTGCATTCGGTCTGATTCTTGCATTAAAAAGATGAACATATCGAATAAACAGAATAGATTTGAGTGCATTGGTTGGTTTGGTGTTTTGATCTTAGTCAATTTTGCATGGATGAATCACACAGGTTGATTTATAGACTGTTATATTGATTGAATGTTTGATTTGATGCTTATTTCTCGTAGGAACTGCGGCAACGTGTTTTGTAAAGACTGCTGTCATCTTCGGCTACCCATTCCAGACCAGCAGCTGTACGACCCGGTTCTGGTGTGCAACACTTGTTACGACCTTCTCCTGGAGTCACGTACGCGAGAGCTGTGCTCGCAGCAGCTCAAAAAACCCATCGCCACAGCCTCCAGCTGAGACAGCCAATCAGCGCTCACCCAGCGGGCCGCCGAGGTCCCCCGCAGGGGTGTCTGTACAGATGCCCGATATTTGCGGAAGAGTCGCTCTCTGCGTGTAGAGAGACTGGAGGATAGGACAGTCAACGACAGCTGAGACTGATCTACGTGAGGGAGAGGATGGAGTCCACACACACATGAGGAAGAGTGTGGTTTGTGATGAAGGGTGTTTTTAATCGAAAGCCTCTTTGATCGAGGACTGCTATGAAGCCGTGCACCAGTTGGACCTTTAGGTTCAGATGCCCAGCGGGACGTTTCTTCATCTCAGAATTATCACACACCTTCTCCTTTGAACCCTACACGTCACTGAAAAAAAACATACGCTTATAAAAGAACAATAACATCCCTCAGAGCCAGTGACTCCAAATCCCTCACGCGTCTATCGAGAGGCTCTCTATTTAAACGAAAGAAGCTGCTACAGTATTTAAAAATGGAAATAATTCTACTTTTCTATTCATATGATTTTGTGCACTATAGAGGGGGATTTCAGACCAAAATAGAGAAAGCGCAGTTGTTTACGTGCTGTTGTCTGTTGATACGTGGCTGTACGAAGCTTGAATGTATGTTGTGTCGTTCAGGAGTTATATGGGGCGGTGTTACTGAAAAGATTTAAGCTGCCGGTTTGCATTGATTTGATTGCAATTTTGTGTAGTTTTTTGTTAATGGGTTCAAACCCTTTAAGTTTGTCTTTTTTCTGAGTGCCTGTAGTGGCGCTTCAGATCTGCTCTTTAGCTTAAATGTGATTTGCACTTTTGTGATGCAAAATACAAAAAAAAGGAAAAACTTCAAATGCCAAACCAAATCCAACATCACATGAATAATATGAGGGAATAAAATCATTAAATATTATTCGCTAAGACCTCATGCTCATCTGGTTGGTCGTGCCACTTCTTCTGCTGTGCAACTTTAACAGGAAACAACTGAACATTTATGCACCGTTAATGTGTATGTTGTGTAAGTTAAGACAAAACTGTAGCCATGTTACACTCTGTCTGGTATTTCCGAAACGTAATCGTGTACTAGAACTAGTTACTTTTATGATGTTATTTGAGCAAACTAACGATTTTACTTTACAATAACTAACTGGACAGATGGAAACACATGAATCATTGGAAACTGGTGGCATTTGAATGCATTGGTGTTTGAGGGCTTCACTGGTTAGTCTTGTGAATATTCCACAACAGCATTACATGTTCAGAATGCACAAGTGCTATCATTTATTTTTCATGTTGTCTTCCTTTTCTTTCCCTAAAATGAGTGTAATGTTAAATCGTAACTTCAAAAACAGTGCCATCTGTTTTTCCTCCTTTTTTAACGGTTTACTCTGTTTTACTTTTTTGTAACTACTTAACATGTTCAATGGTACAATAGCTAGATGCTTAAAAATGAGAAAGTGATTTGTTGAGATGCGACATGACTTTAGAAATACTGCTAACTAGAGAACCGCTTTGGTTCTGCATTTCCTGATGGTCAATTTTTTCTTCTTCATGGTGTTGATGAAGAAAACATTTTGATTTAAAACTTTGAAAAGAAACCCAGAAATGTGATGTATAGTTATTTGGTCTGTAATAGTGGCTAAAATTTGTCACTTAGTGAATTATTGTTGTAAAGAAATGCACTGTACAAGTTCAATCCCATGAGTGAAATTAAAACATATATGTCTTTATCAGCCATCTGTGTCCGGTGGTGTTAACATGTATCCAAACTGGGTTTTCCAATTGTTAAATTTGGTGTGTTTTTTTATGCGCGTTGCGTGTGAATTGTTGGGAAGCAGATTTATAAGAGATGTTTGTGAGAACAGTATGCACAAAATCTAAACTACTAAAATTAAACTTAATATATTGCATAAAGAAGTATTTTATTTTTCTCTACTGCAGAGGATTAATAATTTTACATGAACTAAAGGACGTCGCGGGAAGATGCTGTAGTTACACTGTCAATCAAGAAATGTTAGGGGATTCACTCCTGCAGTTAAATGCGGTTGTCATTGACAGGAACATGCTAATTGCTCTAATCTTTTAAATAATAAAAATAATTTATCCCTTCTCTTGCTCTTAACATGTATCTATAGAGTTGTGCATTTTGTCATTTTTACTTTTATAGCATCAGTTATATCTCTTTCTTCCCATTTTTATCCATAGTAAAAATCTGCATAATAATTATGCATAACTGAATTTAAAGTTTTTGCCACTAAGTCGCATCATCTTTATCATAAATTACACATAACCAGAAAATGATTATACATTGTATTAAGATTGATATGGTGTGCAACTGGAAACGTGCTTGGAAAAAATATGAGATATGAACATTCACTCGCTTTTCTTCTAAACCTTATAAATATACATAAAAATGTTGTATTAGTAATAGTTTTGTACACCCTTATAAAGGTGCTCCATGGTGCCATATAACTTTAACTTGTAATGTTTAAAGAACCTTTAGTTTTTTTGTTTCTTTGTTGTGGAAAAGGGTCATTAGACCATTGGTTCTCAAACTGGGGGCCGGGGCCCCAAGATAGGTCCAGGGGGACACAGTTTTTGTGGAATTTCATGAAATATAGAAATTGATCAAGTTTTGTGCAATCAAACAACAGAAAAATAAGACCACCAACCAAAAGAATTGATGTTTCAGCATTGTAAAATTGTGTCTTTGGTTGAATAAAAATGCTAAGTTGGGATCTTTTTTCAGGTGTGAGGACCACTGCTTTAGACTATAAAAAAGGTAAGAAAAATTATTCTTATTATAATCTTTTGAGTGAGTCCCAAAAAAACATTTTAGGAATCAAGGATATCTGTAAAAGGCCGACAAGTTTAATAAGACATTTCGCTTTACATTAAGTGTTATCCTTCCAGTAGCGGACATTTGTAGGTTCATTACTGTTAAGACTTTTATTTTGAAATCTCTCTTACCGGCCAAAGACGCGCACTCCGTGACTTGAGCAGTTGTTACTTAAGCGTGGCAAACGTCACTATACTATAACAGTTTATACTTTGTTTGACTGCCGTCAGAGAATAATTTAGTGTTATGGTCATTAGGATCCTTATTTATGGGAGGAAGAGAAGCGAATTTTTAAGAAGCTTCGAATCTTATTTTAAATAATTCACTCTTTTGAATCACTCGAACCGCTGCACGTGATAGATAAATATAAAATATTATAATATATTAATTATCTTCTTAAATGTCAGAAATACAGACACCCACATAACCACAAACCTGTTTTGTTGGTCTGATTATTTAAAACTACTTAAATGCATGTTACATGTTTGCTCGGTATGTAAAATAAATTGTAATGTCTCAATTTACTTATGTTTACATTAACGTTGAATGTTTTTCCTTTGTATTTTCAGCACAACAAGAAAAGTTAAGCCTGGGACGGATAAATCACTCAGGATCAACTATTCTGTGTATGACTAATTTTATTGAAAATCTGGAATATTGCTTCCTCTAAAAAAATCCTCTTAAATCGTGTCGTTTCTCATATATAAATAGACTTTTAAAGATGTCCAAAATATAAAAATAAATATTCGTAATTTATTGACAACACACTGAATTATCTCATTTGTCGGGGAATCTGTCCTGCCTTTATTTTTGCCCTCTACCTTTAACATGAATGTATGAACACCACACCTTTGCACTTGATAAAAGTCTGTAAACTAGGTTAATCATTACACCCAAAAGAATACATTTGAGGGAGAGAGAGCGACTCTCACACTCTCTTTTACACTCCCATCATGAGACTTGTAGCTTGTTTCCTTTCCTTCTTCATTTTGTTCGGCCCCGCAGAATGTGGGAACATTTTGATCTGGCCAACCGAAGGCAGTCATTGGATTAATCTCAAAATTGTGTTGGAAACGTTGATGGACCGAGGACACAGCGTAACGGTGCTGGTGCCGGACGCCAAAATGTTCATGAGCGTCAAGGAATCGGATCTCTTCAGCCAAATGCACTTTAACATGTCCATATCCTCTGAGGAGATGCATGCTTTCCTGGAGGAAATGCTGCACTTCTCAATGTATGAAGTTGACAAATTGAATTTACTGCAGATCGTGATCAAATTTTACCAGCTTGCCTCCCAAAATCTGGCTATTGGTCTTTCATACTGTGACGGCATACTGAAATCTCCAGGGTTGTTGGACAGATTGCGACGTGGAAAGTTTGATGTCGTTTTGTCCGACCCCATCTTCCCGTGCAGTGATATAATGGCAGAACAGCTGAACGTTCCCTTGGTGTTCACTTTCAGGTTCTCCATCGGTCACGCGGCAGAACGGATGTGTGGTCAGATACCAGCACCACCATCATATGTACCTGGAGCCATGAGTAAGCTCACAGACAACATGACTTTTACGGAGCGAATCGCAAATATGATCTTCTACCTTTCGCACGATGCTTTTGCCAAAATTTTGTGGAGAACATTTGACAACTACTACACTGAATATTTAGGTAAGACTTCTGGGTTTTCAATATTTATTAAACTCAAAATTTGTAGAATCATTTTTCAACATTTTCTCCCCTCATGTCATTCCAAGCCTGTATGACTCTCTGTTGTTGTTGTGTGTTTTTTTTTAAGAACATTTGTAACCAAACAATTGGACCTCATTGACACAATAGGACCTCATTGACTTTCCATTGCATGAGCTCAAATCCACTGAGACATTTCTCAAAATATCTTCTTTTGTGTTCCACATAAGCAAGAGTCGTATACACATTTTGAAGGTGTATAAATTAACAGAATTTTGACTCTTTATTGCAGGACGACCCACTTCCTTCTGTGAGATGTTGGGTAAAGCGGATATCTGGTTAATCAGAACTTACTGGGACTTTGAGTATCCACGACCATTCCTGCCCAACTTTAAATACGTTGGAGGGCTTCACTGCACCCCTGCCAAACCGCTACCCAAGGAAGATGTTTTTAATATCTTACAGTTCTTTATTTACTTTAGATAATAACACACATAAAAATAGCACAACTTAATAGAACAGTTCACCCAATAATGAAGATTCTGTCTTCATTTCCTCACCCTTGAGTTGTTCCAAATCTGTATAAATTTCTTTGTTCTGATGACCGCAGAGAAAGATATTTGGAAGAATGCTTGTTACCAAACAGTTCTTGGCCACCATTGACTCCCATAGTAGGAAAAACTGCTTTAGAAATGTCTTTGTTCCTTTGAATACAATTGTTTGTAAAAGAAGATTTTTATTTGTTTTTTAAAAGAAGATATTTTGAATAATGTAGCAGAGTTCTGGGGCACTTTTGTGATTTTTCCTACAAGTGAGTAAATGATGACATCATTTTTTTTTGGGGTGAACTGTATTTATGTATATTTCAAAGAATATGTAGATAGTATTATGAAATATCATGAGTTTGTTAAAAGAAAATATATTTTATTTTTTTATTTCAGGTTCTAAGTAATACACAATCCCATTTTTCAATGAGTTATGTTTTTGTGTGTGAAGGACATGGAGGAGTTTGTACAGAGCTCGGGGGATGATGGGATAGTGGTATTCTCGTTGGGGTCCATGGTAAAGAATATGACCAAAGAGAAGAGCAACACGATCGCGTCAGCCCTGGCACAGATACCTCAGAAGGTTACTTAACAGTCTTATCTCTTTTCTTCTTTATATTTTTTGGATGAATAAATATGCCTTGCAGAACACAAAAGAAGATATTTTGAAGAAAGTTGGTAACCGAGTAGCACTGGATCCTATTCGCTTCTATTGTATGGACACAAAACCAATGCAAGTGAATGGGGTCCAGTTAACAGCATTTTTCTAAATATCTTCTTCTGTGTTCTGCAGAAGAGAGAAAGTCACACAGGTTTGAAATGACAAGAGGGTGAGAAAATGATGAATGCATTTTTAATTTGGGGTGAAGTTAACTATCTCTTTGATGTGATTGGAATATGTGTTGTGACCTCAAGTTGTTTAATGATTTTTCTTAAGTAGTATTAGTAACTTTCTATCTGAATAAGTCATTATTATACTGTTTGTACGATTGTTTGAATTGCTTGTAGGTCTTGTGGCGATATGTCGGAGAGAAGCCTCATACCCTTGGACCAAACACTAGAATCTATGACTGGATCCCTCAAAATGATTTATTGGGTCAGTGTTGAGATTAAAAAAAAATGTATTCATGTTGCTAATTTAAATGAACACATAACCTAAATCTTGAAACTCGTAAACCTTGTAAAAGAATACATGTACCCATGTTCCCACTTTTTTTCAGGTCATCCCAAAACCAGAGCATTCATCACTCATGGAGGCACAAATGGCATATATGAAGCCATATATCACGGTGTCCCGATGGTAGGCATCCCCTTGTTCGGTGACCAGCCGGATAACATGGCCCATATGATAGCCAAAGGAGCTGCTGTTGTCATGGACTATAGCAGCATGAAGACTCAAGACCTGTTAGACGGACTTAACGCTGTCATTACAGACCCATCGTGAGTAACCATATCATTGATTGACAGGACGTGTTCTAAATGTTTTTGCAGACATTATAACATTTGTCTGATTTTCCACAGGTATAAAGAGAAGGCTGCACATTTGTCCAGGGTCCATCATGACAGACCGGTGAAGCCTCTGGATGAGGCGGTTTTCTGGATTGAGTTTGTCATGCGCAATAAAGGTGCCAAACATCTGCAAGTTGAGGCTCATAATCTTACCTGGTACCAGTACCACTGTCTGGATGTCTTTGCTTTCCTCATCACCATTATGACTGTAATCCTCTACATACTCTTTAAAACGTGTAAATGCTTCGTAATGCGTTGCGGTTTGAGATCAATGGCTAAAAGCAAAACGGAGTGAAATATACTTTGAAAAAGTCTTGAATTCTGTACTGAACATTTTGTCTCTACCTTAACATGGGAGCTAGCTTTGGCCCGGACCTCATAATTATATATGTTATATATATAACCATATAAAATCTATGACTATGATCTTTCACATATATTTTGGCTAATTTGACAAAAAAAATTGCTACGATTAATAGTGTAGTATTATCAGTTTTATTATAGTTTATAAAAGGTTTTAGCATTTCAAATCCATTCTGTAGGAAGTTAGGAATCTGTACTTCTGTAGAAATCACACTTTAAAATGAGGGCAGACTATGTCAAATTAAAATAAAATGATTATTGATTAGAAGGCAAATTAATTTAATGTCTGCCTACATTTTATTTTGTAAATCAATATTGTATGTTTGTCTAATGTGTGTTTAAATGTCCAGTCTGAAGTTTTTTTTGGCATTGTTGGTTTTAATTTACTTATTGGGGGTTTATCAGGGACTATTCTTGTAAATATTTTTGGCTCCACTTGGATCGTTGCATTATACAACACACTAAACTATAATAATTATTTTAAATTAATAAATCACTTTTCTACATTCAAAATACTACTGTAGCTTTTTATGTTTACTGTTGAATGCTGCATGAAGCTGTATTGCTATAATAATGTTGTTGCTGCAAGGGGCCTAATAAGTCTTTTATTTTGAAAGACATGTTTTGTTGCTTTTCTTCACACACACCGCGTAACGAACCATCACAACCACCGGTCACAAGCAATCGTCTCTGTCTGTGAACCGGTCAATTTTCCTTATATGATCGGTTAAAACCGAAATGATTAGAACAGTTTTGGTGATCGAGACATTTGCTGCGTGACGGATGGTTACATTTTATTTTTGCTCCGTAGATTTGTAGCGTGCAACTGTAACCCTAACGAACTTTAAATTCTTAACGAGTAGGTTAAAACGTAAACTTTAGTATTATTCTTAATATGACTTCGTGTAATTGTTTTGTACTGGAAGGGGATTAGCTCTAGTCTAGTCTAGAAGGTTAGGGCTAGTTTTTCTATTGAGAGGATTGTAATGTCATAATAAGAGCATCGTGGTCAATGATGAAGTCAAGGAGCAGCGCTTTCTGACACAGCTGATGCTCAGAGCTGCTTGAACCTGAGACCACTGGAAAGCTAGTGTACAGCTTATCTTAGTACAAATAGTGTCTTTTTAAAGATAACATATAGCAAACATACGGAAGATGTGCTCATTTTCAAAGGGTGCCCCAGAAATAATTTTCGATTTTTATCTGTAAAAGTCACTATTTCATAACAAAAGACACCGTTTTTCCTGTACTGTTATGAGTTGTGCATTCTTCAACATTTTAAATCTGTTTTTGTTAACTATACGTGCCCATTTTTAGATTTTTTCTAAAGAAAGAGAACGCCCGTTTAAATAGTGATTAAGATTTATTTGTCAAAATCTGACAAAAACACTGTACAATACAGAACATTTTTCTAACCGATCCAATAAACAAACGGATCGCCGTCTTCTTGGTCTGACCAAAGTCCCTGTTAATCAAAGTCTCCGCACTCGACGCTCACGTTTGCGTCACATTCGGCCAGAAATTTAAGTCAAACAAGAACAAGTTCTATCATCTTGAATGGGGGAATACCGATTTATTTTCAACTACACCTGATAGCAACGACACAAGATATTGCACAAGAATCATAAATTACGCTTAAACATTTCCCAGATTCTACGCATGCGCAAATGCAACTTGTAGCGTTTTGTCAAAATATGTGTCCGACAAAATATTTTGTGTCCGAAATCGCCCAGTATACCGTCATTCCCTACATTAGTTCACTAATATAGTCCACTTTAAGGAGCGGGTGAAAACGAGTGAGTAAATTCGGACACTCGGTGCACTTGACGCACTACGGGCGCCATCTTCTGCCAAGAATCATTCCGTGGATGTCCCCTCAAATAGTGCATCATAGTGAACTATATTAGGGTGTACGGGGTTATACGGACACAGCCCTAGTCTTTGGCATCACCCGACAGCCCGTCTCTGTGTTTCCTGTCTGTCACTGTGACTTCCGCAGATTGATTGGCTTTTGTTGTGTAGTGTCTGAACGGGTGTGCGTTCATGCACGAGCACTTCAGACCGCAAGCGGAAAAAGGGAGTGTCGGTGCATAAAGCAAAACCAGCCAGCAGTACAGGTATATACAGCACGTTTATGTTCTCTGTACGTCGGGTAGAAGGTTCATGTTCATTTTGGTAACTATAGTAGCGGTTGTTTGTAGTTTAGGGCCCGGCGAGCACTGTCTTGTTAATGTCATGTATAAGTAACGGTAACCATAGGAATCCTTGCAGTTACGCATTAAACCAGAAATGTGTCCTGTGCATCGCAAACTGGAAAATGAAGTTACGCAAGGTGTGTGCGCATGAGTGTTTAGATGCAGTTTGTCTTTATGTTAACTCAATTGTAAACTAAATGTTTAACGAGATAAGGAAGTATCCTTTTCGTGTACATATTTTAAGAAAAGTTTAAAATGAAGCATAAACTTATATTTGGATTTTGTTCTATATACTGTGTGCATAACAATGATTTTTGACTGACAAAGAGACTATTAATTAAGATTATTATTAATACTTTTATATAATATGTTTATTTAATTTATGAATAATAATTGGTGTCCTTATTCACATGAACAATATTGTGATATGAGCAGTATGAGATTATGAACCATTATTTTTTGAAAAAAAATGATTTCAGTAAAGGCAATGTAAACTTTAATTTACAAAGACACAAACCAATATGAAAATAAACAGAATTTTTAATCAAGACAGTGTCTGAACTATAGAATCTTACTTGTTCTTTTTTTTTTAAAGATGTTTCCACATTATACAGTAATACAGAATGTGTGCGTTTCTCCATTGTTTGGACAAATGTGTAGGCCTGCCCAAACTCACTTTATTGGTTGAGGTCGGCAAAGACCCGCCTTCAAGTGCTCTGATTGGAATAGAGTCAGATCTACCTGTGGTTCCACATTGACTTTACAGGAAGATTTCAACAGGTTTTGAGGGAAGTTAAGCAAACATGGATGTCGTGTTGTTAATCTAACACCCCCTTTTTGTATATGAATTCTTTTGTAGGTTCATGTGAAGTTTGCTCGAATTTCTACCTTGTTTCGAGCCCATAACAAAATGAGTTGCACGGATCAAGGTGATGTGGAGAAGTTTCTCGAGAAGTTTTTGGAGGAGTTCCCGAACCCGCTGGGCTCAGAAGACCCCCTTCCCGTCAGTCCGCTCAGCCGGAAAGTGTCTTTGCAGGAGGTGAAAGGAGAGAGTTTGGATTTTGGACTGCGACTCCTCTCAGACAGGTTTGTTATCTTTATGCTTACATTTAGATTTGCAGATTTGATATGTTTACTGTCGAATGAAGTGCTTTTTGCTCAATAAGTTAAGGTTTATAGTTCTGTGCATGTTTTGAATTCATTTCTTTTACTTTTACATCTTAACACACAGGCATGTGTTTATGAAATTAAAAGTGTGTCTGAAATGTTGCGACACACCTGTTCTCATAAACCAGAGGAGGAGCATAATGGCATTCCTGTCATTCTTGCCTCTTACCCCCGCTTTGCTCTCTCTCTTTCTCTCTCTCTCTCTCTCTCTCTCTCTCTCTCTCTCTCTCTCTCTCTCTCTCTCTCTCTCTCTGGTATGCCCAGCATGTTTCATTCGAGCAGATTAAGAGATTTGATTTGCTATTGCTTTTTTCAAACATCCCAGGCAGCCTAACACAGCAACATTGGCACATCCAATGGTGTCTTTTTTTGGGTCTGTTTGTCCTACCAATGGCTGACATAGGGAGTATTCAGAAAACATTCATTATATTTACCCTTCCACAAAAAAAGGCACATTTCACATTTAAATAAAGACATCATTGGGACTGAGGTTTTCATTTACAGTGAAGTTGTTGTTATATCTCTTTCCTCTCATCGACGCATGTCTCTGGGCAGACTTCCTGTCTGTGGAATCACTATTGTTATACCCACTTCCTGACATTTAGGCTTCATTTCCTCTTTGATGGAATCCGAGCTGGATTCAGCGCAGATTTGTCACGTTTAACCCTTGTTGTTCCCTGAAATGTGTCGGATGTACATGACATAATTCCTGCTCTTCCAGCGGGACAAAAGCGTGTTTCTTTGCCAACATCTCGCTGTTATGTCATAAGTTTCAATTCGAAAGCGTGTCAGCTTGTGAGGAGAAATGCTGGCAAATGCTTTTCTTTAACAGAAGTGTTGCTGCGAGTGGGTGGTCGGACCATTTGCTTCTTCTTGTTCCAGCACGTGAAGTGCTAAATGTAATCTAAATACAGTAGCGATTCTACAGCGCAAGACATACTTTTCCTCTACGGCATGTTGGACACTTAAGGAACAAATTGTGTGTTTACATTTTTACTTTTCACCGTCCTGCATAGTTGAACCACAGCCCTGTTCAAACACACAAATCTGTCAAACCAATACGCATATTGTGATTTGCACACTTGTGATATTTTGTTAATTCAATATATTTGGCACCCCTATACGTAAACAGACCCTACGTAAATTCACACTTAAGTGTCCAGCCGTCACGTTCATCTTGGCACGCATTCTGTTATACCATTATTAAATAAAGCATGTGACGTTGTATTGTTAACATTATAAATGATGTCTTTTTAAGAAATGCCCCCTCTTGGGTGAGTTCAGCAATGTGCAACGCTGCTGTCACTGAATTGCTTAAAGATGACCTTTCACCTCACTACTGCTGCCAAGATGCTGAGCAGTCACAGGAAGATGAACCCGAAATTGGTTGTGAGTATTTCACTTCATTACATTAGTTCATTGGAGAGAAAGTTTTGAATTGTTAAAATAATACATTACACGTTGAAATATTTCTGACATTATCATATTAAAAGTCTCTTGCTAATAACATAAAGTAACATTATTCAATGTGTGTATATATTGATAATAAATAAAACTTTGCAATATTGAACAACCGAAGACTTTAAATAAATTCTTTGGCATGAGCAGGAAGACCGAATTCAAGTTAATAAGTCAATGTAAACAATGAATAGTTTGTTTATTTAATTCTTTCTCTAACGCAATCACAGAAAGAAAATCAAATCTATCAAACTTCCATTTACTTCTTATGAAACCAGTGAGACATTACTGCCGCCCTCTAGTGTTCAAACTTATTAGAAGTAGCAGCAAGTAAAACATTTTCGCAGTGTTGTTTGGCTCTTTATTGAGGGAAATTAAGTACCTTCTGGTGTTTTGTTGACAAACTAGATTTATATCCAAATGTATGATCTTTTATCATTTTCTAAAGAAAATAGGCAAACTGTAAACTGTAAACCTATTTCACAGTGTTGCAGTCTGAGCCGTTGCAGCGTGTCTTTATAAATAAATTGAGAGAAGTGGGTGTGGCCTGGCAAAAACGGCTGCCCAATCCCGGAGCTCCCTCTTTGCGGAGTCACAGCTGTTCGGTCCACGCCATTCGAAACACCCGCAGGAAGATGGAGGACCGTCACGTGATTCTAAAAGACTTTAACCAACTTCTGGGGCTGCAGGTGAGGTACACTCATGATCTTGCTAGCTCAGTTCTCTCCCCGTTGTACTACAGGAAAGTAAAGAGAGTCATTTGAGATTTTAAAAACGTCTTCTGACATCATCTCTGTCCTCTGCAGGATGGTGTTGAGCGGGAGTATTACGCTGTGTTTGATGGACATGGAGGAATGGACGCTGCCACATATGCTGCAACTCACCTGCATGTTGTACTGAGCAAGCAGGAGGCGCTAAAGAGCGACGTTTCCGCAGCCTTCAAAAACACTTTTACACAAACCGATGACATGTTCAAGATCAAAGCCAAGAGAGAGGTAAAGAAGTAATAACATACACAGAGAGGTCCTGAAAGTTTAAAGGGATAGTTCAAGCAAATATACAAATTCTCTCATCATTTACTCTCTTGCTATCCCTGACTTTCATTCTGCAGTTTAACATGAATGATTTAATTGTATTATATTGAAATGTCGTCATGTATCTGAAATGGGGCTAAAGATGTTGAAGCTCCGAAAAGCACATACATCAATCCAAATGACTCTAGTGAGTTCGTAAATGTCGTATGAGGGGAATCGATACATTTCTGAAAGAAAACGATGAATATGTCTAGCTTATTTACCAAAATTAAAATGCAAACAAGCAAGTCTAAGGGCTAGATTTAAACATGACAGCACATTGCAATTTCAAAAGTCCTGAAACTGGCAACGTTTCAAAATGTTCCTGTTTAATACCAAAATTGACCAAAAAATATAAGCATAAAGCATTTGAGAAATATATTTTAATTTAAAATAAATATGAATTCAGAACTGAATTTCCTCTTTAAGCTTAAATGACAGGATGCAATAAAGCTGCCATTGAAAAACATTGATGATCTGTGTTATACCAGCAGGATTTTTCAATTTCACAAAGAGAATCTTTGTTGTTGTATTTTTGCATTGTTATTTATATTATTTTATAAATAAATAGAACTTTATTTCTAGTATAACGGCTCCTGAATGTTTTCTCCTTGAGCAGAAAAACCACGCTTCAACTGATGCCTTCGATGTCTTCTTTATTTCAATGTCTTCCTCTCTTGTATCAGGACAATCAACATCACAAACATCAAATGTACACCGTGAAAAACTGAAAATAAAATAAAATTACAATCAAATTCGTGATGAAGTGATTTTGCCATGACGTCGTTCAATATAACTTATTAAACTGAACAAATATACAAATAAACCATAACCAAGATATATGCAAACATACCGTGTGCCTTCCAATCAGGATTCAGGAGACATTAGGAGACATATTTTGATCAACAATCTTCTCAATTTTACACCTCTCAATTCGTGTGCGACACCTCGTGTTTCTCTGTTTTTTGGTGTTTACGCAAAAATCAAATCACATGACCAGTACGTCTCATGGTACTCATTTTCTCCAGTAGTTGTCACTATTGCCAAACTATCATGCAAATCAAATATACTCCCAAATAAGTATTCAAGTATTGCATAATATATAAAACAATCCAACAACAACAAAAAACTTTCAAAAAGGTGACACAAATATTCAGCAAGAAACTACACTATCTGCGACAGCTACATCTAGATTTCAATAAATAGACTCAAATAAATGTGTATAATACAGAAAGCCTTTACAGGAAGGCTCTGTGATGTAATCGTGGCATTTCCAGGCTGTTCATCAACACATCTGGTTTTGAAATCACTGTGCACGATTAGATTGTCTTTGACCGTATTTGTCGAGATTGATGCTCGATGTGGAAACTGACAGTTGAAAGAAATCTAATCTTCCCACACTTGTAACGTACATAAACATATAAAGTCCACGATTCCCCTGTGGTTAAACACATCGCTCTGTCTGCCTCCACATGTGCAGATATGACTAAGCACTTTCTGTTTCTCTCATTTCAGTGGAATTATACAAGAATCCAGCTTACTTTCTGTAATTGAAACTTATATTTACCTGCTGCTTAGATCAAATGAGTTTTGCGTAATACTTTAATGCGAAATTGTACTAAAACAACTACGCTATTCTTTTTTTTCTGCAGCGTCTGCGGAGTGGAAGCACTGGCGTGGCGGTCTTGCTGACCTCTGATTGGCTAACTGTTGCCTGGCTGGGTGACTCTCAAGCTATGTTGGTCAGACAGGGAGAACCGGTGACCCTGATGGACCCCCACAAACCTGAGAGAGAGGTACGACATAACCGTACATTACATTTACATTTAGACATTTAGCAGACGCTTTAATCCAAAGCGATTTACAGAGAGTTTAGGAGCAATAAGCGATATGTCATACAGGAGCCATAATACATTAAGTGCCAATACAAAGTTACTGGTTTCAACAAAAGCTAGACCACTACCTGTTGAGAGAAAGGGTTAGTTTTTTATTTTTATTTGTCTGTCAAGTGTTCACAGAAGAGATGGGTTTTAAGTAGTTTTTTAAATGTTGTGAAAGATGTGGTTGACCGGACAGAGTTATGAAGAATGTTCCACCAGGAAGGAGTTCTGAAGGAGAATGAGCGGGAGAGCGATTTACTGCCCTAATGAGAAGGCAATACAATACGCCGCTGGTTTGCTGAACGCAGGGATCTTGATGGGGTGTAAGAGTGCAGGAGGGTGTGAAAGTAAGCTGGTGCAGATCCAGTGATAGTCCTGTGTGGGCAAGCACCGTAGAGACTGCGGCGGCTGTATCAGATTCTCATCTGTTCCCTGTAAGCAGCTGAAAGATGAGACAGAAGAAGCCACTGCTGACCACAGGCTGAATCAATATTAGTGATGTATGCTGCATACTTATTACAGAAACCCAATGCCTGCACAATCAGAATCCACTTCACGTCAGCACAAAATATACACTAAGCTGTGTGCAACAAATTCATTGCATTGAGTCAATTCAGGCGCTTGTTTCTGTTGTTGTAGACTGCATTTCAACTTGGTCTGTGTTACTTTGCAGGATGAGAAGAAAAGAATCGAGGATCTGGGTGGATGCATCGCTTTCATGGGCTGCTGGCGTGTAAATGGCACGTACGCCGTTTCACGAGCAATTGGTAAATATATTGCATCATTGTTAAATATGAACAATAACATAATTTTGATTTATTCTATTTGATTTATTTGATTTATTCTATATAAGGTACTGTATATATCAATGCAATGGAAAAAATGTCAACCGCAACAGATTTTTGTATGACGTGTATACAGCAGTTTGTAAATATGTGGGTGGGGCTAATTACGAAACACGGAGAAAGATAAACACAGATTAAGAAGACCCACAAACCAATCTGGAAGAGGAATAGGAGCTAATTATTAAAGTATCTTGTGGTATTTTTAATTACCGTGAAATTAAATTACTCGCACTGTGAAACAAGTTTTCGGTCATAACGTCCGTCCCTAGTGTGCGTGAATCATTTTAAACAGTCCGTTTTAACGGATCAATTAGAAACTCGGATTCATTGATTTATTTACCTCGTCGGTCGGAAATCTGAGGTCCCTGCATTGTCTCCAGAAATATTTTTTTGGAATATAATTAACATTTTGAATTTGCTTTTATTTTAGTTTTTTTAATTTCCGACAATTTTTATATATTTTTAGCAATTTGGCTATTTATGTTGAATTTATTTTAATATAGCTTGTATTTAAAGGCGGAAGGTGTGATTTTGTAGGGTGGTAACTTTAGCCTGATAGCACTGAAATCATGATCCCACCCTCCATGCGAATCGCCGGCCAAAGCCACGCCTCCTCCAAAACACACGAACGCACACAAACCAGAAGCTCTTGAATCAATTCCAGTAAAAGCATGTCTCATTCACCAGTGAGAGCACGTTACAGTACAAAGTAAATAACGTTATTACAATAGCGAAAACAGCTAATGCAAACAACAGCTTTAAAACAGGATTAGATGCAGCATAGTTCCCGTTAGACGCTGGGTAATGATGTCGTTGGGCTAATACATACATAAAGGTCCACAATCAAAACCCATCAAAATCTGTTCACAACATGTAACTACCTGTCCAGAAGTTACCATTTCATCATCTTTGAAACCCTTCACTCCCATAGCAGCTCCCAGCGTGGAAAAGCAACATGATTATAATCATACTCGTCGACACTTCTTTTTTGGCCAGGATTATCCTTTTTATCCAGGATTATATAATTATATTTTCACACCCATCTCCTGTGAAACCCCCTGATCACAACCGCGAACAGACCAAGCGGCTAACACCCCAGACGATATATAATTATAAAAATATAATTGGACCACTTTACTTATTGATAGCTATCGGGATGTAAAGAGATTTCCAACCAGCGTGACAAAAAATGTTTCTGGACAGGATCACCTATTCTGCCTTTAATGCCAGGTAATAATTTTAGTGCCTGGCATTTTTTAAGTTTGTTGATTTAGGTTTATCAAATGTTTTGAAAGTTTTATTTAACTGTAATAACTCTGGTTATGTGTTTCGATCTAAATGAAAAATATAGTTTCTGCCCTTCAAAACCTTGGATGTCCAAATTCGCTGTTTTTCAGGAAGTGGAAAAAACATCGTACTTTTTAAATGATTGTCAATACTTTTTCTTGGTTTGATATTAGCAAAATCAAGTGACCAACAAAGGGTGACTAATAATAATGATTTATGGCCAATAATAAAAATCACAATGAATCGAGATATAAGGTTTCAGAAGGACATCAGCGATATGAAAATCATTTATTTTGTGTCACTCACCGTCAACAGGTGACTTTGATCAGAAGCCGTACGTCTCCAATAAAGCCGACTGCTGTTCACTGCAGCTGAACGGTAATGAAGACTATATTCTTCTGGCATGTGACGGCTTCTTCGACGTGATTCAGTCCGCCGATGTCCCAGGGCTGGTCCTGGAGGCTCTGAGCTCCGGAGAGGATGTAGCTCAAAGTCTGGTGGCCCAAGCCAAAGCTGCCGGTTCCAGTGATAACATTACAGTTCTGCTGGTGTTACTAAAAGAGCCGCAGAAAATACTGACCCACAACACGAGTTCTGCAACCGTGGAGGGGGCTACTGGGGAAGCCGCGGGAATTTGAGTAAATGACAGGACCAGTGGAAGCTGATGGTCTGTTTGTCACCATCTGCACTTATATTTTAAAGAGGTGTGGAATTTAGTTAACACTCTTCATTATGAGTCTTAATTGTTTAACAGGACAAATCTATATTTTAACCTCATAACCACTTATCTCATTTACTGGTGCTTGAAATATCGTATAGATTATAATAGCTTTCAGACACGTGCGAAGGAAAGGTGATGTTTATTCCTAACTTTTGCGCTGCGACTGTTACAGGTAAACAGGTCTTAATAATCTTAACAGAAGTTGCATTTAGAACCACACTGGCATTCACTGTTTAACAGATATATAACTGTCCTCTTATGCTTTTAGCATTTTCTAATCCAGTATTTTAGGTTTAAGACTGTTATTTATTTGACAAAAGTATTTATGGGTAAATTGTACTGTGTAAACAAGCTCCTTAATGTGCCAAAACTGTACGTCAATGTCTAACTTTGCCAAGATCTCTTCTCTCTTGCTACCGCAGGTTATTTAAAATGTACATTGCTCGACGCTCATTATTTGTGAAAATCTTTGCGTTTTTATTACAGTGCCTTTTTGTAGTATCGTCAGTGTTAATACAGCCTGGTGCATGCTGGGGTGTTATATTATCTTACTTGGATGTTCTGCCTGGCCAACCACACGTCCTGCATGCTGCAAGACATCTCGTGTTACGGCCGCTCAGTATTTGGAAAGCCTTGTGACAAGTAGCTGATATAGTTGCACAGTCTCCATAATGCGGCAAGGCCCAGAATAGAGCTAACCTAATTGATACTGAATGAGAAAAGCGGAGACAGGGCCGTGATATGATTTGGTTATTCCTTGTTGGTGGCTCGAACCGTAAAATAAAATGATTTCATATCTATATTTTGTGTGCTGAAGCTGCACGCAAGTGAAAACATTTAAAGTTATACGAAGAGGTCAGAAAGTCTGAGCCCAAATAAAAATCTGTAATACCGAGGAATTCAAAAACACAGTTCACTGGATTTTGCAAAATTATTATTTTTTTCTCATCAGCAGATGTTCCCCCATCAAATAATGTTCTCCATGCACAATACTGCCTTACATTCACAGTGCCAAATGAAAATATCCAGCTGTGTATTGTATTGTATTTTTCTAAATGTACTTCATTGTTGACAGTGTCCTTAATCTTCTAATGCATGAAGATAATGAATGTCTTAGTAGTCGGAATGCTTAGAAATGTCTAAGCACTGAACTGTATTTTTCATCAGAAAGAGAAGGTTTTACACTGGGTATGCATTTTGTGTAGAGTACTTTTTGTCTGCAGTATTTTCACAGGACATTTTGTAATTTTTTTGCTGTTTTTAATACTAAAACGTGAACGTAAATATCATGGGAACAGACGTGTAACACACACCCACAGAACACGATAAAGTGCCTTATCTTGTTGAACTTATAAACCTACTGTACGAGAGATTTGTTTGTCTCGTAATGTACTTCATGTTGCATATCATTGACCTCTACTGCTGATGTTGTGTACAAGAAACGTTTCGTAAAGTTTTCTACTTGATAAAATAATACTGATTCCACAACTTGTATCTTGACCAATGTTCTTCTTGCATGTTGTTATGTTGAGGTCGGCATCTTTAGAGTTAGCTGCACAAAAGCATTTCACTCGCCTCTTTTGGAGGATTTGGATCAAAGTGAAAGAAACAAACATTGGACTTTAATGTGAATAAAGTGTATTTTACTTCTGTTTGATATGTGATGTGGTCTCTATCTCTCTTCTGTAGTTACACTAATGGTTGTCACAGATGATAGGATTTTGTATAACTGTCTCTGGAGGGCATAAGAATTTCACACATTTATGCACTTATTCATTAGCTTTTACAGAACTACATTTGCGCTCTCATACAAGCATATATGCGTAATGCTGGCAGAAATTTAAAAATCAAATGCGCTACAAGAAAGAAAAATATGTGAAAATAACTGAAGTTAGTTGTGTCTTAAATGAGGCATCAGTGTGCCAGCTAAACTAACAAAATGTACTTTTATTATTTTTTTTGTATTTTGGCTCTGTTATTTGACAATTCATAAATCAAAGACCCTTAAACAATTGCTGATTTAATTGCACATCAATCACTTTATTACATTTTAGTGGATAAGCATCGTACATGCACATAACATGTCTTAAAATGAAGGCAGAAGCTGAGGCTTTCCATCTGTTTATCTCTCAGCAACATTTTAGTATAATTTTAAAGATATATATATAGCTAAATGTACAAGTGGAAGAAGTCAATTTTGCAGTGACCAAAAATGATAGACAAATCACTTATATTTTACTTTTTAAGTAGTCATCTTTTGTCTAGCTCACAGCTCTGCACACTTTAAACTTCATAGGGTTGGTTTTTGAAATGTGTATGTTTTTTCAGACCATCTACCATATAAACAGCTTTAACACTCTACAAGTTGGCCATTGTGCAATAAAATTATGTAAAATACACACTACTCACTTTGAATATTGTTATATTAATTTAACACAAAGTATGTACATGTGAAGAGTTTATTTACAAAATGATATAACTCAAAAATCATGCTTTTTTATTGTGCATTCCGATTAATATGAATCAAACTGCAGTTGGTTTGTTTTGATTTAACCCATAATAACTCAAATAACATACAATAAAAACACGATAACGTAATCAAAAACATGATTTTTTGAATCATGAGTTTCATATTGAAAACTAACTCTCCATATCTTGCTGTATAAATTGCATTTGTATCTTTGTTTGCATTTGTCCATATTGTTTCTATTGTATGAATATGTTTATTGACTATGTATTTTATACAGATTTGTATTTATTCTTGTTATCCTCCTTAATGTTTTTGTCACCACTGCTCTGGACGCTTCTGTAACCAAATTCCTTAATATCATCCTTGGCAATAAAAGCTCGTACATGTTTTACTGGACATTCGTAGGCAAACATCCAGCTTTTGCAAAGTAATGCATATACATTCATGCATTTAAATCGAACATTTCGATTTATCTAAAAGCTTTTTAAAAGATGAAGATAAAATGTGTAAAAATCTAAAAGTTTTTAAGACATTAAACATTCGTGTCTATCTCAACTGGAGACAAATCTGCGAAAAGAAAACTGTGCAACTTCAAAACGCGTTTTGCAACAGGTTGTCTCTTTCTGGCATCTTAAACCCCTCGAGGTATGAATTGTAACTTCTATCACCGTAGCAACCGCTCTCCGCTCCCTCTGTCACGTGACGGCCTCCGTTATTTCCTGCGGCAACGCGCTCGCTCTCCGCCGCACCACGCGCACATTACTATCACTATATGTGCCAAGCGACAACGCTTCCGCCGCTCCTTTCGTCTCGCTCCGACAGCAACACGTCCGTTACCGTCAAACGCGTCGCGCATACCGTTTTATTCAACGCAGAATCCTTTTCTGCTCTTTACAAGCCGAGTTGGGTTTGTTGTGCGTGTGAAGGCAGCCCGTTTTCTCAGCAATGGCGACAGCTGCGGTTTCTGCCCCCGCCGGCGGCGGCCCGAACCCCGGATCCGGTGCCGAGCTTGTCCGCGGTCAGCCTTTCGATGTCGGCCCACGTTACAGCAACCTGTCCTACATCGGAGAGGGCGCGTACGGCATGGTTTGGTAAGATGCATGTTACAGTTACACTTCTTCATTTCATCGACTGTCGAGTTGTTTTTACGAGTGTTGTTGCAGTGTTACAATGTCTTTATTTTCCCTCTCGGGTTTGTTGATTCAACCGGCTCCGGTTCCTCTGTTGCGTTTTCTTCAAAGTGGATGCGCGAACTTTTTACGCATTTCCTCGAACGTTTTAGGCAAGTTGATAGCGTACTTTTTGTTCGTAATTCAAGGTTGCCATCCACATGCCATAGGATGTGTATTATATAACGCGTTGCATCGCAGATTTAAACTGTTGGTTTGTTCGCTCGTGCGGTTTTGTTGCACGAGGTTGCGTAAGTATCGCTGTAGAGTAGTTCACGATTTTTTTGTTTTAAATTCAGTTCGGTTCAGTTGACAGTCCAGATGACTGTGTCGTGACTGCGCTCATTGAAAGTTGCATGTTGTTTATAACAATGTTTGTGCGTAATGTGTGTGCGTAAACACAGATGTCTGGATCATCATCATCTTACATAAAGGTTTAATGTTGATGCGAAATGCGCAGTGCTTTTCCAGGGATGTCTAGGTCTCTCCAAGAAGGCATTCAGATTCCTCCAGGTTGTACACGGCTGCTAGAAAGAAGACGAACTGAGATGGTCTTTGCGACCATTAAACTAAAATGTGTGGTCTTCAAGTAGGTCCTTCAGATTTAAGCTTTGTTTAAATCAACTTGCAACTTTGTACTGCAAACAGAGCAGTTACCAGTCTTAAATGAACAAGGTTTTTAGGCAGAACCTCAATTGTTTGTCACTCAATATGCATATATGAAATAGTGTATATTTGTCGAAATTGTATAACAAAGAAGAACGGTTGTGGGTCAGTTTGGAGCTGGCTTTTTACAGTTGAGAGACTTCTGGCTCGGAATTGCAGTCTGATCTTCCATCTGTTCTGGTGAGAGGAGTCCGTTGGCTAAACGAATGAGCTCATCTTTGGCAGGCCTGGTTTTGCTCTTCTCGCACGGATGAATGAATGGCTCACACCCACTGCCGAAGCTACAGAGTAGAACAAGCCGTCAGATGGAGGTTCAGGCCTGTAACATGGTGTGCCGAACATGCCGTAACAGTGCTGGATCCTTTATGCCGCGCTGCTTTTGACAGACACGAGCTTTGCTGCTTTTTGCTACAAGTGAAAAGAATTTGGGCTGAAGGAAGGATGTGGTTTATTACGTCACCAATCCAAAGATCACAATACCTTATCATAACTCGAGGAGAGAAAAACGGAGGACAAGCGTGCATGTGACTTTAAGTACAACGTTAAGCGAGTGTTTGTGCTTTTTGTTTATAGTTTTTGCCACATGATGCAACATAGCAATTAGGTCGGTTAATCTCATGAACAATTTTCTTCCTGATGGTTTCTTATATTTTCAAGGCATCGTTCCCCCAAAAATAAGACGCCTGTAATTTATTTGCTCTCATGTTGTTCAAAACCTGTATAGGACTTATTTTTCTGTGGAACACAAAAGAAGATGTTTTGAGAAACGTCTCAGCGGTTTTGTGTTCATACAATGGATGTCAAAGGGGTCCAGTGTTGTTTGGTTATCAACGTTCCTACAAATATGTTTTGTGTTCTGCAGAAGAAAGTCAGTCATACAGGTTTGGAATGACATTAGAATGAGTAAATTATAAAATAATTGTAATTTTGTAACGGTTCCGCTGCCGAAATAGATTTTTCTAGTTTTCTTTTAGTCGATTTTTTATCCTGTATCACACCTCTGTGCTGCGAGAAGGTGATTTTGGTTCACAGTCACCGTTGCTCCAAATGCAAAACATGATATACCACAATAGTAATAGTAAACCAGTAACACAACAAGTCATGTAAAATAGTTGTTTGAGAATCAGATGTTGATTTCCTGGATGACGAAACCTCATTTATTACTTCATGTTCTCATTTGCGTTTGCTTTTATCCACCGTGCGTGCATTCAATCTATACATCTTTTTTATTATTAATGAGTTTCTGTGGCTTGAATCCTACCAGTTGAGCTCTCAAATGTGCTGGAAAAGTAATCTCTGTGAACATTTTGCAAAGACAAAGCGACTGACACGCTGATCCAGGGTCTGTTTTTTCAACACCACGTGCATTTCCATCCAAAAACTCTTCCAGAAACGGCAACAGCGGGTCAGTTTCCTCCAATAGCGCTCCCCCTGTGATGTAATAACTGGAGAATGTTGAATTTTAGCAGCGTTACAAAGGG
The DNA here is from genome assembly GCA_006030095.1 of Triplophysa siluroides. NCBI lineage: Eukaryota > Metazoa > Chordata > Actinopteri > Cypriniformes > Nemacheilidae > Triplophysa > Triplophysa siluroides. The sequence goes on along the minus strand of VCII01000101.1, from coordinate 3,919,826 downwards.
AGGTAGGGAACAGCCTGGGGTTTCAGTTTAAAATCGGAGAGAGAGAGAGAGCGAACGAGTGAGAGGCAGGGGAAAGGGAAGGGGTGGCTAAGTGGATTTAGGAACGGAGACATTGAAGCGAGAGGCTGTAGTCCATTTTGTCGCCGAGCCTCACCAAAGCGTTTTGTAGCTCTTTGTGTACAGCAGTTGTGTTCATTGTAGAGCAGGGTGTGATTACTGGAGTTGATGGCCTCTGGGATTTAGACAGCGAGTGTTATTAGACCGTGATACAAAGATCTAAACTGTGCTGTCAGTATTTTATATAGCAGTAAATGTGTTAAAGGAATAGGTCACCCGTAATTTCACCCTCATGTTCTTCCAAACCTGGATTTTTTAACATCCGTATTGCTCATTTCCATTTAATGAAAGCGAAAGGGGAATGGGGGCTGTCAGACATGTCAAGGTGTATGCTTAAAGCCAGCATGAAATTCAAAATGATCATTTCATTTGAATAGTTTTACAGATTGTTGCAGTATTTATTATAAATATTTATCTGTGCACTTGTAATCTTTAATCAAAAACTTTAACCCCCCTCAAAACGACCCCGCTTCACTTCTGGTCACAAGGAACGGCGCAAGGACGGGGCTCCAAAGACTGACTGATTGCAAGGAGCGTTCAAACTCAATGCCCTGGTACACAGACAAGGCTTAAGACTAATCCCTGACTAAAATGAATTTTGAGCTGTCTTAACTGAAGAAAACTTGCCCTGACATATCTGAATATATGTCATTGTTTTGTTTCAAGATGCACATCAGTAATGTTTTTTTCTACAGCATTTTAATAAAAGTGAATTAAATAGCCTAAATTAACTAAGGCATAGTCCTGGCTTAGGCTAAGCCTTGTCTGTGAAACCGGGACATTAACTTTTAAGGATCCAATCAGTTCTCGATATCAAGTCCAGCCCTGTTTTTTTCCTCCTATCAAAAGTTGTTTCACTCAGGTATACCTCACGATATGGGAAAAATACAATTGCTACTTCCGTTTCATGCCGACTTTAAAAAAAATAGTTTACCCAAAAGTGAATATTTATTTTTCATTTAACAAACCTCATGCCATCCCAAATGTTTAAGACTTACTTTCTTCAGCTAGTCCGATATTTTATCTACTTTGTCTTGTGAGAGCCGCTGCGAAACTCGGAAGGGAGGGAAGGGGTGGAGTGAGCCGTTGGTCGCAATTCGCAACCTCGCCACTAGATGCCAGCAAAATATCCACATTGCTCCTTTAAAAAATGTGCACTGTAAGAAAGTCTTTGGAGGAGAGTTTGAAACGACAGAATGTTTCACTTTTGGGCGAACTGTTCTTTTAAATGTATTCTTGATATTGTAATGATGCAATTTTTTTGTTTACTGGTGCAATATTGAAATGTTTAGGGAACCTTGTGTTTATACTTATTAAACACAGACTCTGTCTTTGTGCTTGAGAATGATTGTAACTCAAACTATTTAAATTTCTGCATTCATCTCGATGGTTTAGAGATTCTATGTTTTCCAGCTGTTCGGTGAATAAACTGCTGTGCTTTCTGATATAGGGGTTCTGGTGCATGGACGGAATTGCGTTCTGCAGTTCTAATATTGCACAGAAATAACTTATCTTAAATTATCAGTCTCGTACATCATTCGCCATTGATTACCTGTGAGTATTATGTATAGGCAAAGGTAAGCACCAGAGGTTGAGCTAGACTTTTTTATTGACAGACAGGCTGTAATAATCGATTATTACCTGTCACTATGGTGCAAGGTGGTGTTATGTGCTAATTAGCATGTTCGTGATGTCATCACGCTGTACTTTCATTTACTCTCTAAACTTACTGTATTTTAATACAACTTAATGCCCAATAAAGCCGTTGTTGTTTATATTCATTTATATATTTAATGTTGTCAGACATAATGATGTTTATCCAAAAAGAGGCTAGTTGCTTTTCTGAGGGAAGAAACGCTGTAAAGACCGCACCAACGCGCGCCTGTGTGTATGCGTGCACGCGTCACGGGGCTATGCAGTGACAGATGCATCTGCACCACGAGTCTCCGCTGACAGCGCGTGCGTTTTCCAAAACGGACCAGGCATTAAAGAAAGCTAATGAATGGGAATCACGCGTCCCTTCTCGATTGCATTCAGGGCAGGGGTGGTAGCCTACCTCCTGCCACTCAAAATCACGTTATAATGAAAGGAGATGATATAGGGGGAATTACAAATCGGCCTTATAGGCCTTCAGATTTTCCGTTACTGGTAATAAAAATCTGTCAATGACTGTGAATTTCCGGTTAAAGCGACCTTTGGTAAGCACTGTTAAATTAGTTCCTTACATTGTTCACTTTTCAATTTCGAATGTTTCTTCCTTTGCTGTAGTTGTAGCCTAATAACTACTGTAATGAATTACTAATAATTCTGATGGATTGTTGAAAGCATCTTCAACTACACACGTTAACTTTTACCTGCTTTATGTGGCGGGTCATTCCATTGAATATTTAGGATGTTAATGACAATTGTTTTTCATAATAACAAAGAGATTATATCACATCTATACTTCTGAATCGATCCCATATTTTAATAAAAGAACATTATTAAAAAGCCCATTGTCCTTTCGTCCGACCAAGTGCATCAAATTCAGACTTTATGTAGTTGACTCTGACGACTGCAGAGATGTGTGTAGTTGACTGCAGTTGCCGGTTTAATTCTTGCGACACCAGGGTGTCATATTATTGCAAGAGTGACTCTGTAAGCAACAGCTCTCTGGCAGGAGGAGGAAAGTTGTAGTTTTGACTCCCAGTTACGTGACCCCCGTCTCTGCTTCTCAAAGTTTTGAATGCCTCACAGGCGCTGTGCGCTTAATGCTTAAGTACAAGAAAATGTCTATCAATAGCTTCGACTCGATGTCTGATATTACGTCTAGACATGAAGACAAACATTGTGCAAGACACCTTTGCACAGACATTTGATGTTAATTAAATCAGCGTTTTATGTAGTTTTTTTTTTACTCTAATAGCATGCCTTGAATTGCTCTAAACATCAGAGAAGATTTTCAGACATCATCTTCTTTTAATAACATAATGTCCTCTTGAAAGTTTCGTCAACATTTTTAAATCTTCCATATATAAAGATATTTGTTAAACATTTTGTTAGTTATACATGTTTTGTTGGCTATATTTTGATCCAATGTCTGTGTGGTGTTAAAAACTGAAACAAAATAGATCAAACAATACAAGTTATACAATCTACATCGTCAGTAAAATGAGCTTCTTGATTAAGTTCTTGGAGAGGTTTTGCTCATTAATGTATTTAACGTTAAATGAATGTATTGCTAATTGTTATTGTTGTACTGGCGCCATGCGCGTTGGATATGCTCTCTCAAGTACACTTACATCAAGAGAAACGTGAAGCCAATGTATAGAGTTAATAAAGTTAAAGTTTTTAAGTAACATTATTATTATTTAGTTAAAAGTGAATCTAGTGTTCTTTAGCATTGCTGGTGCCATGCAATGAACCCTGCCCCACCCTCCTCCCATCAAACAGAATCGAACCGAATTGAACCGTGGCTCTAAAACCGTGAACAGAACCGTAGAATTCCCCTATTATTAGGTGATTATACTCAATTGAGTATGAGTTTCCTGAAGCTAAGATCATTAAATGCGTCACTCAAGTCTTGTGTTGAAGCTTATCTCTCTATGGCTGTTTGCTTTTGCTGTTTGACTCATTCATTCAGAGGTGAGGATCTATAGCCGTAGTAAAATGAGGTGTTTTGTGGCCTCGTTTCTAACAGCACCTCTTCATTATCCTTCACAATACATTAATAATTACTTTAATAGCTGTTTGCCCACTTCAGTTCGGGTTCAGTAAATGGATTAGGTATCCACAGGTTTTCTGTGATGTCATTGTCTGTACATAGCTGAATAATTTTTTGTTTTAGTTTTTTGACATAAATTTTTAATATTGTGTTTTTTCCTAACATTCTTTGTAGTTCATTAACTTGTAACATGTTGTGTTCGGGTTTGATTCCAGGGAACACGCAAACTGATAGTGGTAACGTTGTAGTAGTTTGCTTTGGATTGAAGCATCTGCCAAATGCATTCATGTAAATTTTTAAGTTTTAAAGGTCCAGTGTGTCATTTATTGGAGGACCTATTGACAGAAATGCAATATAATATACATAACTTTGTCCTAGGAGGTGTATAAAGACCTTACATAATGAAGCGTTATGTTTTTATTGCCAGAGAATGAGCCATTTCTATCTACATACACCTCGGGTCCCCGTACATGGGATTCATCATGTTTTTTCTACGGTAGCCCTAAACGGACAATGTGCTCTACAGAGAGCACAGACCTTAGGGCTTCCAAATGGTGTGGTGAGTTGAGTCGTTGATTGCAATTGGCAACCTCACCACTAGATGCTGCTAAATTTCATACACTGGACCACTAGGCGAAGTGAATGACTTCCTTTAATGTACTTGTTTGATGTACTTGTACTAGACAATTGAAAGTTAACAAATAGTCCTGGTTTTGGTTTAGGCTTTGCTGTACAAAGCCGACCATTTTTAAAGAAAACCGCAATGACATGTCGAAATACCTTTGAAAATATATAAATATCTTTGAATAAAAAATAATATATATATTATATTATTTATATATATTATATATAAATATATTTATTGATATATTAAGCAGTATTGTATATTATATATTTATAATACATTTATACATAAAATATATATAAAGTATATAGTATAAATATAATAAATATTTTTGTTACATGTCTTAAAACCAAGCCTTTATTGATGGATAATTGCATTTTTAAACTTTTGCACGCCCTCGTATGTATGTGCACATACACGTACAAATATATCAGTCAATAAATGTACATGCTGTCACATGCCTTGACACACACCCGCTTGCGGGCTGTGTGGCTACTGCCTTGGCTTTGCCTTCATGCCAAACTCTACAACAGTGCCAGTCTCCATGGCAACCTTTCTGCCAAGGACGTCAATCGGTCGTCATTTGAACCAGCCGTACTGAGAGGAGTGTCGTAGAGAGAAGAAGAAAGCAAAGGAAAAAGCACCGTCTGATTCTTTTTATTTGCATGGTCGGTAATTTTTGTGGACTTTGTCCAGGCACGTCAGGACTAAAAGAGGCTGATAAAGTCACAAATTGCTTTAGTTATGAAATGCTTGAAAGAATGAGGTTTTGTGAAAAATATTAGTTGGTTTCATGTGACTTTAATGCACTTAATGATAAATATGTGTGGTAACCTGCAGTTTCGTCTCAGAGATGGCGATATTAATGCAAAAGTTACGGGTTGCAGATATAAGAAATCAGATTTGTTCGAATTTAAATGACACACTTGGGCAACTAGAGAAATTTAAGATTGAATTTGACTCGCATTGATAATCTGCCATGTCAAACACCCTGGCAACAGCTTAACAACAAGCTAAAAACACTCAGGAACCACCCACACCACCTCTTAATGCTTCTGCGTGTACAAACCTCCAAAATGTATTTTAATAGAAAGAAGGATCTCTCCATGAAGAGATTTTCATCCATTCAGTCAACCGCTTCATTATCTAAAAACTAGCGAAGGCGTTCGGTGTAGTTAATGTCGTTATGATTTGCTGGTTTGTAGAATGTGAAAAGCTTCTTTCAGGCACATCTGTAAATGTGCAGGATTCAGAACCGATAGAAAAGGATCAGCTACCCTTGTGATGTCTCGGGTCATAAGTCTTGGATGCTTCTAGAATTTGAATAGGAACGCGTCAGGTTTAGAGTGTGAAGGAACCCGGCACTCGGCCAAGTTTATTAATGCTCACGTAAAAACACACACGTTAAATTGACTGCAGAACATGTTTAAATTGTGGTGAACTGGAAAGTTAATAAAAACCACAATGAAGATAACAAAAAGATGTCCAAATGTGTTAATATATGACAGTTTGTAATGTTGCAAATACAATTGTTGCAATTATTTAAATGTCCAATGTATAATTTTTTTGGAGGATCTATCAACAGAAGTGCAATATAATATACATAACTATGTCTTCAGTGGTGTATAAAGACATTACATAATGAAGCGTTATGTTTTATTTACCATAGAATGAGCTTCTATCTACATATACACAGCGGGTCCCCTTACATTAAATCCACCATGTTGTTTCCACAGTAGCCCTAAACGGACATACTGCTCTACAGCCCTGCTTTCGTAAATACGTTAGCTTCTTCAGCTAAGAAGCGAAAACGTGACAACATCTTAGTTCTGTGTCAGCCACCGTAGTGCTTCAAAGGGGAGGGGTGAGCGGAAAAGTGAGCTGTTGTTTGCAACTCACAACCTCACCACTGGTGGCCACTAAAGTCTCCACATTGCTACTTCAAGGTATTGGGTATGTGTGAAGTTGTGATACCATTGCTTTTTCATGAATGGCCTTTTGTGCTGATATCGCGTTAAATAACAAATAATATAGATAATCAAACAACTTATTTATTTAATGTAATGCACTCAGACCCTTTAATACAGTTAGTTTCTCTTTTTAAAACATTTTGGATAGGGATGAATCGCCTTGCGCCATGAATTAAAACCCCACTGTTATGTTGAGATGTACTTCTGAAGATCTTCACATGCAGCCTCCATTGCTACTGTTCCGGTTTTCAGCAGATGGGGATTATTAATAGACATGTATATTATTCAGTGGCTTGATAATACACCAGCATTTGTGTGTCTCTCTTCCCTCCCCCTGTTTTCTTGTGGACCAAGGGTATCTGGCATTGTCACAGCTCTGTGTAAATTCACTACGAATGTTTCGGCTTGTCTCCGCCCCTCCTTCACATTACCATGGCAACAGCCTGTTGCATAACTCTAACCGCAAAGTCTCGCCTGTCCGTCTCCGTGGAAACCATGCCTCTCTTATTTTTTCTTTTCAGCACTATCTTGCTACATCCCTCTATCCACCATCTCTCTTTGTCTCTACACTCTTGTGTCCATCAGAGTTTAAAGCGCGTGTACGCTATGCAGGAGCTGTATCTGTGAGATTAGTCCGGTTTCAGTGCATGACAAGGTTTACGGCAGCAGTTCTGCAGTCGTGAACCCAGTGGTTTGGAAACTGATATCAAAGCAGATTTAAGTAGTACATTTGGTGGCTTAATGCGTGTGAAGCGGTTAAACGTTTACAGTATGCATGTTAACACTAACAAGTTATTGTAATTACCTTCACACATTCATTTTGAAACTTAAAGATTTTTGAAAATAACTTGAAAGTTATTTATTTAGATGAATGATCATCTAACCTGCTCTGATTTTTGCAGAGCTTTGCAGTTCTATGCTTTTTGTTAAGTGAAGGAAACTTCTACAGATGGCCCCTGCTCACTATGTAGGGAAGAGTGATGCATTATGATTATTTCTGCTGCATTTTATTTTATTGTTCGAGCATTGCATCAGCAACGTAAAGGTCGCATCCATATGCCGCAGAATATGGTGGGGTTAGAAGATTGTATCTGTGAACGTCTTTGAAGTTTTTGTTACTCTGACATGTGTGAAGAGAGTCACATGGACAGGTCGTGTGAAACTGCTGAGGTTGACTTGTTTTGCTCATTCGCTTTATTTTAGTGTTAGTACTGTTCGTTCCACTTATATGCACTAAATATTTTGTGTCACCTGGTGAACATTTAGTTTTATATTATATTCTTTGGTTTTGTTTTTCTGCATTGTTTTGTTCGCTGAAGTAAGCAGATATAGTCACGGAAAACTTAAGAGACCATTTTAAAATTATTTCAGTTTTTACTCATTGCGGTTGGATGACTTTGTCACTACTGTTTGATTTGAACAGACACTAGACTGAAATGGAAATGATGATTCATTGAAATTTGGTCTCTTTTTTTGTGGCTATTTATTGCATTGCACAATTTAGTTTTATCATTTGTTACCACTGAAAACATTCTTGATCTGTTTCCCTCTCTTGTTTCTCTCCAGCTCAGCGTACAATCGCGACAACAAAGTGCGTGTGGCCATAAAGAAGATCAGTCCGTTCGAGCACCAGACGTACTGTCAGCGGACGCTCCGCGAGATTAAAATCCTGCTCCGCTTCAAACACGAGAACATCATCAGCATCAACGACATCATCCGCACACCCACCATTGACCAGATGAAAGATGTGTATCCTTTTACGTCTGCAAAATCTGATGCATAATGTAATGATCATGATGGCATGGGCCTCACGTGTCAATAGACCTTCGGGCCTCATAATCAGATTTTTTTCAATCAGTAGGAAATTGATCGCTGAAGTGGATTTGGTCTGGTCAGAGAAAGCTTTTTACTATTCAAATGTTCATGTTGAGACTGAAAGCACAGCCTCGGGCTCACATCGCTCTCTTTTTCCTCTGTGTAGGATGAAACATGCAGAATTCTGTAGTAAAGAGATAATTTTAGGTCAGAAATCAATAGTCGGTGGGCGTGTGGAGAGTGTGAGTAGTTTTGCATGATCTAAGTATTGTATCGTTCTAGTCGGGTTTGCATCAAGCTGTTAAATGAGACTCTGTGTAACGCTCTTAAAGGGACAGTTCACCAAAAAATTTAAATTCCTTTATCATTTACTCGCCCTCATGTCATTCAAAACCTGTATGATGTTATTTCTTTTGCAGAACACAAAAGATATTTTGAAGAAGATTGGTAAACAAACAACATTAGCCCCCATTGTATGACTTTCATGTACGAACACAAAACCACAAAGACATTTCTCAAAATATCTTCTTTTGAATCACATACAGGTTTAGATGACAATGATGATAGAATTTTTTGTTTGGTTGAACTGTTGCTTTAAAGACAAAAACTTCTGTCATATAACCTTATAATTAGCCTTGTGCTTTTCCAATATGCAAATACTTTTTGAGTTGTTTTTTTGGAGCGTGCCACTGGATGTGTGGCTTTCCTGTAGCTCAGTGGTAAGAGCATTGCGTTGGTTGTGGGTTCGATCCCAGGGGATTGCACATACCCAAGTATAAATGTATAGGATAATGCAATGTAAGTCGCTTTGGATAAAAGCGTCTGCCAAATGCGTAAATGTAAATGTGTAGCTGCTTTGTAAATTAACCTGAAGAAACAGAAACGACAGACAGCTGCGAAACAATTTTCTAGTCTTTAAAAATATCCTTTGGAGAGACTTTCAGGCTGCATGTATAGAGGTGTAGGATGGAAGTGAGAACATGGATAATGTGCTAATGTGATTTTCAAGTATTTGAGTGTAGAGGTAGGAGGAAATCGAGCAGCTCTTTCAAGAGCCCTGAAGGGCTTGAGAAAAATCTCGGATGAATCGTAACGCGGGTTTCTTAAAATAGCAGCGCATACTAAAATCTCCACTGTACGCGTGTGAAGGTAAGAGTGTACGCAGAACACAAAGCTTTGTTTAACCTTGACGTTGCGTGTCGCAGCTACATCGTACAGGACCTGATGGAAACAGACCTGTACAAGCTGTTGAAGACGCAGCACCTGAGCAACGACCACATCTGTTACTTTCTGTACCAGATCTTGCGCGGTCTGAAGTACATCCACTCGGCGAACGTTCTACACCGAGACCTGAAACCGTCAAACCTGTTGCTCAACACTACCTGTGACCTCAAGGTAAGATTGTTGTTCCATTGATTGATGCTCAACACTGAGATTTTGTTCCTGTCATTTAACCAAAATCATGGCTGAAATTGGTTGCCATTGTCTCCAAAAACATAACGCCCCTCAACCTCATTGTTTTATGGTTTCTGATGTTTTCATAATTTTGGCCGTACCTTGCAGTTCTGGTTCTTGAAATACTTAAAACCGTTTCTCTAACAGTACTGAATTCTTTGGCCACTCTGCTCTTCTCAGATCTGTGATTTTGGGCTTGCCCGGGTGGCGGATCCAGACCACGATCACACTGGGTTCCTGACGGAGTATGTAGCCACGCGTTGGTACCGGGCACCGGAGATTATGCTCAACTCAAAGGTGAGGTGTCCACTTCATAAAAAATTTTGGTTCTGAACTATTTAAGGTTAAAGCAACACTAGGACGTTTGCTCACGGTTCCCACATTTGGTTGATAAGCACAAATGTCTGTTAGCTGTGTCGTAAATAATGTTGCTGTATAAGCTTCCCCGTGGGCAGCACAATACATGTACATTTGTTTACTAAACCGATGGTACCGGTGAATGCAGAAATAGCAGCCGCAGTAGAATTCATCCAGTTAAGAGTTGTTGTACCATTGAATTCATTTTAGAGACAATAATTTGAGGTCGAAAAACTACAAAGTGGTGCTTTAATTTCTCTAGTCTGGCTAATGGTTTGTTTGGTTGCTCTGTGCTTACAGTCAAAGATTCATATGCTATTACATTTACATGCCACTTCAAAGATTACAATGATATTGCCACATTATAATTTTTTTTTATTAAATTAAACTTGTATCTGTTTTTTTAGGGTTACACTAAGTCTATTGATATCTGGTCAGTTGGTTGTATTCTGGCTGAGATGCTTTCAAACAGACCCATCTTCCCTGGGAAACACTACCTGGATCAGCTAAACCACATCTTAGGTAAACAACTTCACACCAGGTCCCTGGCTGTTTATTACCGTGTATTAAAAATAATATTTAGAAATTATGGGTGTGGCAAATTTGACTCTCTCGATCGCTCTTTCCTCTTTATCAGAATCAGAATGAGCTTTATTGCCAAGTGTGCTTGGACACGCAAGGAATTTGTCTTAGTGACAGAAGCTTCCAGTGCACATACAGGTTAAAAAAAGTGACAAGGCACAGGTAACAAAACGTAAAAAAATAAATGTACAGATGTGCTATATACAAATTATACTGTGTTGTATACAAGTTATGCAGGGGAATGTGGATAGCTCAACAACATATGTATAATGAATATAAGTATATATAGTTGTGTATTGCACGTGGCATGACTGTAAATAGTACAATATTGCCAAAGCTTATAATATGGTGCAAACACATACATGGGTGAAACATTTGATAACTGAAATGACAAATACATTTTGAGATTTGTGAACATTTGATACCACAGTGTTACGATATAGTGTATGAAAATGAGCGTCTTCTAGTGGGGAGGTTGCAAATTGCTACCAAGGGCTCACTCACTCCACCCTTTAGAAGCACTATGGTGGCTGACACAGACCTAAGATGTCGTCACATTATAAAGATCATGTATGTAGGAAAAGCTCACTCTAAAAACATAACGCTTCATTACAAAAGGTCATACACCTCTAAACACATGGTTACGTATATTATATTGCATTTTTGCATTTCCAGTGATGTTCTTTCTCTCTTCTTTTTTCTTTGACTATGAATCAGCAGCTGTAAGGTGGAGTCAGCAGTCTTTGATTTTAACCCATCAGTGATGATTTGTGTGTATTGTTGATGAATGTTTAGAGTTGAGCACATTTAATATATATAATGCATAAATATTATTTTATATAGTACTATGACAGAAAGGTGATAAAACTATTTCTTTCCTTATGCACGAGCATCGCCAAGCGATTTTATTTTTCTCGACTCCATAATTGCGTGCAAGCCCTGTCTGTAAATACAAACATGTTTTTCTCTCAGCTAAATAATTGATGCGTATCGAGCGCTCTTCAAAAGCTCTATAGGTGATTCGTCCATCACTGAAATATGATATAGCTGTTCAGAAGAACTGAGATAAGCTTGATTTTATCAGTCTGAAAACGCTTGATCATCACGTCCGTCGCATGCAGAAGCACATCAGATGTTGGTCATTTCCCTTCTCTCTCCGTCTCGCTCTCTCTGTGTAGAAACTCTGTGTTTCCTGATGATCTTGATTTTAAAGCTATAATCTCATAACCCTGTGTGTCTGAGGGTGTGTGTTTCCTAGCGGTTTCTAGGTTCAAAGAGACAAGTAATCTCTGCAGCAAAATACTTTTCTTCATTAACACACGTGTCTTTGGCATGTAGAAGCAGATGCTTCCCTGATGATAACTCGACTCATTTCCTCACTCAGATTGTGTGTGTGTGTGTGTGTGTGTGTGTGTCATTAGTTTGGTGCCCTGGGTGGTTTTACTACTTTGTCGACTGCAAAATGTCAAGTCATGGAGGCATTCAGTAGAATAACAAGTAAAAAGATTTAAATCAATGTTCAGAAAGCCAACTTCTGCTATTTTGTTTTGTAGACAGTAGTAGTAGTATACTTTAGTGTCCTCGAATGGAAAATTGTTGTGGACTACATGTTGCTGCAAACACAGTAGACAAAAAATAACAAACACTATATAACAACAAAAATAGTAAAAGCCAATTAAGATAAACATTTGTTAAACAAACGCACAGACACAATAATAAAACAGTGTCAATTAAATAATAAAATGGTTTCAATAAAATCCTTCATTTCTGTGTTATATTCAGAGTTGTTATAGTTTTGTTTTAATATTTTTTTGTTAATTTTTTAGTTTTAAATAATTGGCTATTTTGTTATAACCTTTTGTCAATTTATTTGTTTTATTTTTGTTTTGTTTGAGTTTTATTATAATTTTTGTGCCTTCAATTTTTGTTTATTTCTGAAGCAACATTTAAATTTATCATTTAGTGTAAGTTTTTCCAATAATTTATAGGCCAATATTTTATTTGATTTCAATAAACAGAAACTTTTCTAAATTTATAATTTACAGTAATAAACTTGCTTTACCTTTTTTGTCATTTTTATTGCTATGACTACTTTGATGCTCTTGATCTCATTAAATTATGTGACTTTATCCTGGATTTTACAGCTTTACAGAAAATCAAAAAAAAATTGTAATGCCCTTAATAGTGACGCTGTAAACCAAAATTAATCAATCAAACAGTTGGAAGTCGTGATTTGAATGGCAAAGAGTTATGCAACCATCTGAAGTGATTAAATTTGACTCCTGTTATCCTTTCCTTTTCATCCCTCGTTCACTGGGTTGTCCCCACTTTTCCTATATCCTCTTTCCTTTCCTCTCTCCTTATTTCCTGCCCCGTTCTCTAATCCTCTTTCTCTGTTTGTTTGTCCGACAGGTATTTTGGGCTCGCCGTCTCAGGAGGATCTCAACTGCATCATCAACATTAAGGCCAGAAATTACCTGCTGTCACTTCCTCTCCGATGCAAAGTGCCCTGGAACCGCCTGTTTCCTAACGCTGACCCTAAAGGTCAGAGTTCAACTCCAGACACATTCAACAGAGCCAGCTCGTATTTTCTTGTCGTCATTTAACTATCCCTTTAAGGGTGACGAGTAAATGATGACAGAATATTCATTTTTGGGTTAACTATCACTTTAAGCTGATTTATGACTCCATAAATTCAGAATATATATTTATAGAATTAAAATGTACAGTTATAAAACAATGTTTTTCCCTGAAATGCTGTAACTGATTTAAGCACCGGATTAATTTAGTACCGTGTTGTTCTTATAGCACTGGATCTGTTGGATAAGATGTTGACCTTTAACCCTCATAAGAGGATTGAGGTGGAGGAAGCACTGGCTCACCCGTACCTGGAGCAGTACTATGACCCCACAGATGAGGTCAGTGTGATACTTCACATTTCAATCTTTCTTCTTAATTATGAATATTTATTTTATGCACTTGAAAAACTTGGTAAAAGTAAAAAAACGGAGGAAGGATTTGTTCCACATATAGATATTTCATATAGACAAACTGAGTGTACATTAGCCTGACTTTTAAAATGCTGCTTGCATAATAGATTAATAAATGGACTAGGAATATCGATTTAAGTACAAATGATTATGTATAAAGGTATTTGTAAGAAATGTTAAATTGGCACGGACAGTTGAATGGTCATTATATAAAAACACCTGACCGATTAAGACAAGTGGCCAATCAGCTTTGAGCATTCCAGGGAGCCATAAAAGATGACATTTGAAGGAGCAATGTGGAGATTTTAGCGGTATCTGGTGGTGAGGTTGTGAATTGCAACCACCCAGCTTACTCCACCACTCACCTGTACCCTTTTGAATCTTACAGTGGCTCACACAAGACTTAGAAGTTGTCACGTTTTCTCTTCTTTGTCAAAGGAGATCAAATATTTATGAAACGTGCTCTGTAGAGCAGTTTGTCCTTTTAGGGCAACTGTAGAAACATGGCGAATTTTGCCATGCTAGTATGTGTAGTTAACATTTAAAAATGTTGCAAAAAGTAGGCGAAAGGTGCATCCATAAATTGACTTCATGTGCAAACATCTTGTTAGATCGAAAGGAATTTTCCTAACTGTTTTTATTAACTGTTGGCAGCCTGTTGCTGAGGCTCCATTTAAGTTCGATATGGAGCTGGATGACTTGCCCAAAGAGACTTTGAAGGACCTGATCTTTCAAGAAACCGCACGCTTCCAGCCCGGATACAGACCATAGTCCCATTCACAGAAAAATGACAGATCATAGACTACTGCACAGGTAACAAATCACAACCATTGTAGAGTTTATGTCAGGATTTGTGTGAAGTTGATCCAGTTTTTTTCTTGTTTGTAGGTGGAGTTCTGGATTTGAGCGTGCTGATGTTCGTCTCCACTCCACTGTGCGCTATGGCTATGGTCCTTTTTTGGTCATCATCATCTTATCTCCTCCTGAACCCCGAAACATCAAACGGCCCTTAAAGTTCATCCTACTGCACTTCGTCTCCTGAGATTGGCAGCAGAAAACACATGGATCATCCCTTTCAATCTCTTCACATCACACATAATAGAAGCGCAAAGCGTCTCTCACATCTTTCTCCATCTTCTATCTACTCGCTTCTCCGTGTGATTGTTTGCCTGTGTGTTTGTGGATGTGAGATGATCGTCAAAGATTTTGATTTGAACCCTTTTTTCTCTTGGTCTAACCTCTTAAAAAGTATAAAGTCTACGATCGTGCTATTGTTGTGCTTCTAGCCTCCTGTTAATATTTCCAACAAGCTGCTTTTCTGAGCTGTCTGTAAGCCATTTTAAGTCCCACAGAGGTCGAACTCAAGACAGGGAGAGAATTAGGGCTCAGAGTTTCTATATTCGTGTATTTATGCAGTGGATACTCATCGATCTACGTTGTGCATCGCCAATCTCCTCAAAGTGCACAGAGATATAAATTCGCCACGGTGCCATTTGAAGGTTTTAACAAAGGGATTTTCCTACGCAAATATGTATCGGCCCCTTTAAATCTTTATGAATCTATCAAATACTCCCTAATGATGTGCCTTCGAGGGACATCTCAATGAAATGACCAGCGCCTGTTTTATTATTTTATTTTACATCGATTCTCAATAAATAAACCTTCAGAGACTAATCTTTTCAATTTGCTTAAGCACCAAAGAAAAGACCGATTCGAGGACATTTTGCCACCTTGGACAAAATCCCTCACATTGCCTGACAAAAAGGCAAATGGCAAAATGCATGCAGGTGTATATGCATCTTCAAATCAGGTGTTCTTTGGTCTAAAATGCACGGAAATTGACTTTATTAGTTTAGCTAGCCGTCATGGGACGAAGATCAATCGTACATTTTTTTTTTTTGGTGATTATTTGGAAAGTTTTGAATATCATTCAAAGAAGTCATATTATTATTCTGAACTTGTATGAAAATGACAGTGCCTCCTCATCTGTATTCATTCTTTACTTTATGTATACTTTTGCTTTCTCTGCGACAACCCCCCACCCCCTACCCTCGCCTTGTATCAATAAGACTGTGCCCTTGCATGACTGTTAAAAAGCTTCTATACAAAGACAATGGAAGTGCCACACAGCTGGGGATTCTGCTATTGGTCTCTCAGGTTTTTGTTATATCTTACCTTTTGTGGTCTCACTCTGTATAGAGAGTATTAAGAGTTCAAAAAAAACTTTCGCTTGTACGTTTTGGTTGCACTTACAAACCCAGGTTCCCAGTGTTTGGTGAAATACATCGAGGCCCGGTTTAGTTCCAGGTGGAAACTAGGAGCATCTAGCCATGTCAGGCATTCGCTGTAGGACATGTATTGCCGTTTCAACCGCACAGTGTGTTCTGCTGGTGGTGCTTTATGACCCAGGAGACGGAGAAAGTCTACCTGGTAGTTGCGTATTTTTACGCTCTGTATGCAGAATTGTGCGCGATTTGGTGAGCGAGCTAGCACTTGTAAAATGAAGCTCGGGAGGAGCGAAAGAAATGTTATTGACACTGATGTATTCATATATGTGCATGGCTTGAGCAAAGTGTTGCTTTCCCACACTCGCTTCCTCTTTGGTTTATCAGCCCTTCATTACTTTGGACCGAGTGTATGGAAAGACGCCATCTAGCGGCTACTTGGCCTAGTATCATATTGTGATCGATCAAGGAGAGAACGGCTGTTCTTTTAAACGAAAAAATGACTTTGTAAGATAGCTTCTGCCGAATCAGTGTGCAGTCTGTCTGTTTCTGTGTGCCTTTATGCGTCTCGAATAATAAAATGTATTGTGCAGTTTTTGTTGGGGGTCACTTGTGACTGTGCGGTATACTCTTGAAATGAAATATAAATATATATATTTAAAAAAACAGTGAAAACCAAAAAAAGAAAACGTAATTCTATATGTAATTTTAAGTCCTTTTTGTCACAGCTTTTGTGATTTTTGTGAATGTTTGAGGAAATAAAGAATTCGCATTTCCCGGCCCGGCTTTGACCTGGTTGCATTTCGCCTTTAGTTTTTGAAAAGTTCTGTGCAGACCTGTTTTTAATTGTAAAATTAATATGTCTAGTGATTTTATTATTGATCTTGTACAAATAAGTCTGTGCATTAATCTTTTTTTGTTGTTAGCAATGTTTAAGCAATGGCAAAATGTTGTTGTGAATTTTACTTGCGAACTTCAACCCCACCGTTGTGTTTTATGGGGTGTCTGTAACATCTTTGAGGGAAATGAGTACAAACATCTATTAAAATCATTTCAATCTGTTAGGGGGCATTATGTTCCAGAGTTTTGTCTTTACTACTGAAAAAGACAATTTTAATAACCAATATTGATCTCTGCATCTGCTACGTCATGTAACCTAGAAACAGCAGAATAAAACTAATTGTATTATATTTTTGCCTCTAAACTGTGTCTCTTTAATCAATATTTTATATAGTCGACTTATTTCTTCACTGAAACGAACAAACAGGCATATCTTTTCAAATTCGTCAGAAACTCAAGACATGCGTGGCATTGTTCAGTCTGAATGAAGGATACAGACGCAATGCTCTGATTCTATTGTGTTGACTTGGTTGTCAAGGCAACAGAGGTGGTCCTCTTGCACTCTTGATTGAGTGAACAAGAATAGGTAAAATGCATTTATGTATTAATAATTGGTTTGTTAGGATCACAGCGCCCATTTCTGTGAGAGCCATGACAACCAGCGGCTGTGTCTTAAGAACAAATTTACTGTTTATCCATTACGTAAAAATAAGAACCACTAGAAAAGAAAGATGACGGTATGTTATTGCACTGAAAACACATATGAGAGAAAACCACACATTCATAAATGATCTGTAAATACTTCAAATACCGACTTTTATTTTTATATTCTTTTTACAAATGTGCTATTTCACAAATTTGCTGAAAATGTCTTAGTGGATGTCTTTTTTTGTTGTTGATAAAAACATAATAATTTGACCTTGACGTGTAGCCACAATATGAAACCCAACATTAAATTGCTGTTTTTCAGCAAAATCTCTAGAGTGAAACAAAAGAGCACAAAATGATTCGTAAAACAGCAAAAATGTCAAACTGTTATTTTGGTGAAAAGAAAATAATTAAAAAGCCATAACCTGACATTTTTCAGGTACAAAAAGTAGCTTTAGCAATTATCACATGGTACATATCAGTGTAGTTGTATTATTGTCACAACGGTTATTATCAAACATAAGGGTTTAATACCGTCTTTAAAACCAACACACCAGAAAGATAGCAATAACTATCTCTTAAATTCATTCATTTACTTAAATGCTTTTTGCAAAATGTAAAAAACAGGCACGTTCCAGAGCAATTTTTATATTTCACATATATATTTCACATACACATTTCAGTTCTTCAGTAAATGTAGGTTCCATTTTGTTCTAATGTTTGTTTTATAAAACTTAAACGGGAAGTGCTTATATTTTTTATTTAAAAGGCAATCTTAAATGTTTTATCATGCCAATCATTTTTACATTCACGTATGTACAGAACATAAACTGTAAAAATATATTATAATATATATATATATATATAAGGAAATTAAAGTAACAAAGATTTTTCTAGTAGTTTTATTTAATTATTTGTAGACTGGACGAAAGTTTTATGCGTATCATAGCATGTTGAATTTTTTTTTAGTAAACCATTAGAAACTGGCTCTGCTCTCTGAACTGGCATTGTGTATGAAGCAATTGCAGTGTTAGTGCACTAGATGGAGACAGTGTAACAGACTGTAAGCGAACATTCGCTTTGATTTATTTTATATGAAAATATATTTTCTTAAGTGTTTAATAAGGTTTATAATGAGACAACACCTGCTTGGGAAGAATGCAACTTAGAAGTTTAGCTGAGATGGTGGTTTTTTTCTCTCTCTCTGTAAAATTTGTGACTTACAAATCAACTTGCCGGGAATAAACCCGATTTTAACTCTCGTCGTAATTCACATTTTAGCATTTACAGATGACATTGTTGTGTACTTCAGCATTAAAAATAGCAACAGCATCCGGGCTTTACGCTGTTTACATTGACCACGTGTTATGGTGATAAGCACTGGTGCGCGCCGCCGCCGCCCTGACTTTGGCACGTGTCGCGGTCGGCAGCGCGCATTATCAAAAACAAGCGAGAGAGGCAGTGCGCGCGGGTTCTGCGTTTGTCTGGAGCACAGAGACCACTGTGATTGGCTCGTTGGGCGATCCCCTCTTCGCTACTGATTGGTTAGACGCGTGAAACCTAAATCTGATTGGTTGTCACGTCTGTGGAAGAGAATATCCTCATAACAAACCCATATTTTCCTCAATATCGATGAAAACTTTGATGAGGATGGTAATCAAGACAAACTGCTTTGTTGATTTTTAGTTGTTGAACTTTCGTCTGGTAACTGATTAAAACTACTTCTCGCATTTACATAGGATTTTTTTATTACAGATACTACAATTTTACATTTCGTTTTTTTATCAGTTGTTTGGGATTTATTGTTTAAGCTGTGTAAATGCGTTGTATTGTTTAATGTTGCGTTTGGAAATTGCATATAAAAACGTTACGTTTGTGCTGATTAATTAAGTTTGTGTTGATGCATTTTACATTCCTGACTCCAGAAAAGTAAGATCGTCTGCTTGCGTGGCCTGCAAAGTATTTGTGAATGAAGAGCGGAGCTATTCAAATGTTCGCGAGCGTGGCGCGACCCCCGTTGACGTGACCCAATCTAAGTCTCATTCAACAAAGCCGAAGAGCTGAAGAAATATGAAAAGCGACGTCTAAACAACGACAACAACCGCATCATCTTGGACGGTCGTGACACATGCGGGCATCACAGCAGCGCTCCTGAATGAGAAACCCTGCAGTGGGGAGAACAGTTCATCCACGTCCACCCACAAGGTATTGCGTTCTGTACATTGCGACATTTGTCATGTTTTTTTTGCAAACGCCAATAACTGTGTGATTTGCATATTTGGTGTAACGTTGTTTATCTGAGTGCTTCAGCGAAGGTCACATTGGTGTGCTGTGCTTTTAAATTATACAGAGCCATAGCCTGAAAAACACGACGCAATTAAGCGAAACAATAAGTACATATTTTTCTGTTATATTGTGTGTTCTGGGTAATAATGAAGTAGGGTGAGTGTAAAGAGCTTTACGATGGGTTGCCATGGCGCGGGGAAAGTGTTATAAAACGGGACGCAGAATAAAAACATATGACATCATCAGCACAGTGGCGGCGACGCGACAGGCTTATTTAGTGATCGCTTCCTTTATTTACCTCTTTTGAAACTATTGATAATCGATATCTCGTTGGATTACTGCGACTACCTCCGTAAGTACCTAATGCATTACTTGTTTTTAAACACGTTATCAATAATTTTGATCACAATTACATTTGTGTCAATGCTCATCACGGAAGTTTTATTATAACGTTACTCTCCACGTCGACGCATTGCATCTGACGCTATAGTTGGAGCACACTAACCAAAATGTTGGGTTGTGTTTTTTCTGTGACCGTTTATTTTAAGCGAGCTCTTCACTTATTTATAAGGCGTAGCAGATGCTCTCTGACGCATAAAGATGAGGCCATTTCTTAAGTGTTGTCAGGGATGAATCCCTCCACCCTATAAGCCTTTATTCAGCATTGCGCCCTTTTTGTGGTAATATAATGTTACATAACATATAATGTTGCATGATGATACATGTTTTAAATATATATAGGTCTTTTGTTTGTGTATTGTGTACTAAAAATGAATCAGTGACATGCCCAGTAAGTTCCCAGTCTACTTAGAGTGAAATAAGATTTGACTGCAATGCATTAATGACGAAACTATTGAATGATTATTAAATTGTTTAATTCTACTAAAACGATGTTTCCTCTCAAACTAAAACATTTCAGCTCAGAATAATCAATGTACGTTTATAACAGAGAAGTCTCTTTTTAGGGGACCTGTTGAAAATTTGAATCATAATTATCTTGAGGTTACCTTGTATTTATTTACACATCCGGGATTGTTTTTGCTTTGACAGTGACCACGCCCTCTCAGCGCGCCTATTTGATAGTTCGCAAGCCTGTCAGGTGACGCCCCGCCTTCCCCGCTGACGTCAGCGTCACAAAGCACCAAGTCTATCACAAACACAAAGAGTGCAACAAAGACGAGAGAAATGTGGAGCTTAACCGACACACAAAACTGTCAGATAGGCTCAGTTTGAGGTCTCACGCGGTCTCCACATCGAGACAAGACGGCAGAAACCAAAAACATATCACAAAGCATACATTGAGGATAAAGAAACTGTTTCCTTACATAAAATCTATGGCAAACTAAGCATTGAGGTCCAGTTCAGGTGGTAAGTTGGGATCTTTTATTGATTAGACACTCATATGTTCAATATATGAAACAGTTATCATCGCTTGTTTGTACGAGAGAAATATCATGTATTTTTTGTATGTCTTGAGATTGTTGTTTGAGCTGTTAAACGTGTGCAATAAAAACATAACATTGTATTTGTCAGTCAAACGAAGCACACTTTCATGTTGTCATACGTATTTGCAGAAAGCAAAACAGTTTTTTTTCTGTTTCTGTATCGCTTTCCGTGCGCTTCCTGGTTTTGTGTAACAAAGCGCGTGCGGAGTCTTTGTTTTGTATCCACGTTGGTCGCAGTTTCTTTGTTGTTTGCATTAAAAGATCTCGCTGACAACAATCAATTTGCACCTTTTGTCACTGGTGACCCTTTGTTGTCCTACATGAGCTGTTGAATTGCATCGGTTAACATCTTGCTTTGTTGTTTGTCACTTTGTGGGGAAGTAAAACAAAAAGGACAAATTATGCCTTATGCGTAAAAGTTGCATTCGACAACTGAACCGATAGTTGCTGTTATTTAAGTGACTAGTTACTTTAGTGTGGCTGTTTGATGAAATGTTTATTATAGTTATTATTTTTCCTAAACCCTAATCCAAGTCGTCACTTCATGGTTGGCTTTATCCGTTCAGGTTCACGCGCTTATGAACCTTCTTTGTCTGCTGTTGATCGTCTTTTAAAGTATATTTTCTGATGTAGTATTTATTTTTGTTTATGCACGTCTTTGTTCCCATTTCAACTACATACGTGACAGACTCGGTAACGAATTACATTTTTTTTACAATTTGATTAAAACACTTTTTAAGTTAATTTCTTTATCGACAACTTTAGACTCTTGAAACGCGATGTTTACTATGGATATGTTTTATAAACGTATTGTTTTGCGTTCACAATAAATTTCGCATTAATACGGTTAAATGTAGGCAATAGTTTTCCTTGTACATTAATTCACGCAATAAACACAAGCGACAAAAACAGATACGTTTAAAAGTGCAATGTTTACAAGTAAACAAGCTCTCACTTCCACCGTGCCACATTGCGCGTCGCGCTCGCTCTATTTGCGCACGTGCGCGCGCCTGCGGCAGAGTGCGCGCTTTGTTGGTCCGCATGGTTAGCAGTTTCCTGTTCTATGGCGGAAGTGTGTGTGTTTTTCTTTCGCGCAATGTTGCTTGTACCCTCGTTAGCGTTTTATATAGAGATTCCTGTTATTTTCGTATTCGTGTGTGTGTAATGATAAACGCCGACAAGCCAGTTTAAAGCACGACAGTGATAAAAACAATAATCTGCGAGTGTGAAAGTATCGCAATACACTGCATTTCCTAAACATAGTTAATAGTTACGTGTGAAAACTTTTTTCCTTTAACACTATAGATGATTGTTAGTTTTTCTTCCACATACTTGTATGTCATTGCATTACGTGTTCCTGAACCCCCCCGTTAAATGTACTGTGATGTAACAGAATCACGTGGTGGTACAATGATTTCTGATAAATATACAGTGGGACTGAATGATTATATACGTGTCTTCGTATTGCATATATGTGCAAGTATATGTCCTTTGTTAGTGTCAATAATGAGACATGTGAAACCTAACACGTATTATTAGGTTATTAAGTGTTGTTTTAAAAAATGAACCTTGATGTAGGTAAACAAGATGTTACAAATGTTGCTTTGCAATGAATGAATGTCCCATAATGGCAATAAAGAGAATCTTGATGAACAGGTCATCTGGTTCTCATTTGTGACATGCCTAAACAATGGTTGTTGGGTAAAAGCAAACCTTAATATGCAGTATTCACTAGAGGGAAATCATTGTTATTCATGTTTCATCAGTCACACAATGCCTCGCAGGCTGATAGTACTTAACCTGTCACAAATAAAGAAGAAATAATAGTTTTCGTTCTCTTTCATTAGATTTTCATTCCCCCACTGATTTTTCATAAGTGCATCTTTTTTTGCACGAAACACAGGCTACGTTAAGTCCCATGAATAATAGCTCTTTCTCAGTCCTCTGGCTCTCCATCTCTTTCCAGGTGGCATTTTCTCCCGTGGTGTCTGTGTGGAGCGTGCCACACACCCACTCCACAACAACGACGGCTTTTGCTTGCATCTTCCAGTGTTTCTTCTGTCAGCAAGTTCAGCGGAGCTGCAACTCGTCCAGTGCCAGCCCGGAGGAACCCAGCGAGGAGCCCCACACTGTGAGATGGTAAAGATGACAAAGTCAAAGACTTTCCAGGCTTACCTGCCCAACTGTCACAGAACATACAGCTGCATCCACTGCCGGGCACACCTCGCCAATCACGATGAGCTCATCTCAAAGGTCAGTGGAGGGTCTAATGGACTAAATGTAGGGGGGAAACCGCCCCCGTACCCTCATTCACTGTTTCCTATATTACTTCACTGATATAGTTGACTTGAAGGGGTGAATGACATGTCTGTCCCCTGAAATAGTGTACTGTATAAGGGTGGGGGGCTATTTTGAACATGGGGTCTTGGAGTGTAACTAACTAACTAAAGTAGCAATGCCACAAATTCTATTTTTCAACAGGAGCTTAGCTGTCTACTTAAAGTGATAGTTTACACAAAAATAAAAATTCTGTCATCATTTATTCACCCTCATGTCATTCTAAACCTGTATGACCCTTTCTTCTGTAGAACACAAAAGAAGATATTTCGAGAAAAGTGATTGTGTCTATACGGAAGTCAAAGGGGTCCAAAGTTGTTTGGTTACCAACATTCTTCAAAATATCTTCTTTTGTGTTCTGCAGAAGAAAGGAAGTCAAAAGATTTCTCATTTTTGGGTGAACAATCCCTTTAAATAGCTTAAATTTAGCTAGCTTCATTGTGTTTTGCGTTCGCAAGCCGCAAATTGTTTTTCAAATATCGACCTGTTACGCCACGACATGCTATCAGTCACGTCCCCGCTTAAACCCGTTTTGTGTCCCCTGCCAGCACCCATAATAGCTTTACCAGCTTAACTGAGACGTGTGTGAGGTTTTGTTCATGGTATACAGTGAAGCCACAGCAGACGCTTTGCATGTCGTTGGGTGGACAGAGTGGGATATATTCACACAGGCACGTGCCTGTCTCCCAGATGGCTAAGCTGTTAACTCCATTGCAAGAGATGATCCATTTCCCAGTGTGCACAGCACCTGTCTGGATCATTCACACCCTTTCGTGGCTCAGACAGGATCTGGCGGTTAAGAACAGGTGTTTTGGTTTACCTTTGTTTGTGTGTTTCCAGTTTAATTAAGGAACTGAAGTTCAAACGTTTGGATGAACTTCCTGTTGAGATTTTCTCTTTTAAAGGGATAGCTCAATCAAAAATAAAAAATGATGTCATTCAAAACCTGTATGACACACAAGAAGATATTTTGAGAAAAGTCTCAGTGGTTTTGTGTCCATACAATAGAAGCCAGTGTTGTTTGGTTACCATCGTTCCAACATTTATAGGTTGTAATTCTAATGTTGTCCTGTCGTGCTGCTTTGACGGCAAACACGAATTAAGAGATTTGCGCAAGTAAATTACATAGAAAGTCAATGCAAAGACGCGAATAGATGCGAACTCGCGCCGGGCGACGCGAATCGGGCCATGAACGCACAGGTTGAAAAATTTCAACTCAAGCGAGAAATTCACGCAAAGACCTCGTTAACACCTACTGTTTGACACATCCGAACGCGTGAAGACACTGCCCGTCGTGCGATGTTTTTTGCGTCACTCACGTGGAAATAACGAACTATTCCCGCGAGTCATAGAGAGCGAGAAATGCGACGCTTCTCGTTTTAAGTGAACACAGCATGAGTGCTTGGTAGTTGCTAAAGCTAAGTGATCCAGTGACATTTTATAGATTGGAATGGAATGTTGGTAAACTTGTATTTCTATTGTGTATTTGGAGCCTGTCGGTATTTTAAGTTCATAGATCTAGTTGATATACAGTGGGGCAACCCTTCTTGTAGGAAGATTACAGAGCAATCTCATAGTTCAAGGCTGAAAGACACTCCGACCAAACAAACAAAAAATACAAGAACACAGCCTATTGTATGATCTCTAAAATCTCCTGTTAAATTTTGCAAATAGCATTAGAGCCATGCTACGGCTCGCTGACACGTAATGATGAAAAAGCATTGCTGCGTGAATATAAATACACAAAGACTAAAATAAGATCTGTGGAGAGCAGCTAAAATATCACATCTCTCCTGCACTGATTCATTGACCTGGCCTGCTAGGTTTACTCTAACTGCGTTAACTTCCTCTTTTGGACATGAAGGTAGACCAAGAGCAGCAAAATTAAAGGGATAGGTCACCTTAAAATGAAAATGCTGTCGTACGCTTATCGTCACACACAATTAGTTTAGATCCCAAAGACACTTTTTATTCCAACGCACACAAAAGACAGAATGTTCGGAGTTGACAGCCTCAGTCATCATTTACTTTCATTGCGTCGTTCTTCATACAAATACAGTGGTGACTTCATCTGTCATTCACTAATGTTTAGCCTATTATCTCCTGATGGGTTCCATGGAAGAAAGCTAGTCATACGGGTTTGCAACAACATGAGGGTGAATGTTTACCTATTTGAAAGCCGCTTCAAGCAACAAATTTGTTTCTTGGGGATCAAACCCATTTTAGGTGATCTGGGGCCGGATTCACAAATCATTCTTAAGAAGAATTCTTAAGGACAAGTTAGGAATGTTTTGAATTCCCGAAAAAAACTTTTTGTTGATGTATTTGGTTGTTTCACATGTGATGTGTATTGTATTGAGCCAGAATCATAATTTAGATGTTTACTTGCCATTGAATCATTTTTATATCGATATAATAATGATAAGGTCTAGCTTAAATGTTTTTTTTACATTTATTCTGGGACAAAGCGGCAAGAGTCACAATCATTATGGCGTAACACACAGAAAGTATTATAATAAATATAATTTTCTAACGCTTGCTAACATTTCAGCTAACATGCCATCTTAAATGCCGTTTAACACATCACATGCTAATAAACATAAGAACGTGAGGCGCTTGTTACCCACATAAAGTTTATTGTGTAGATGAATATACCTAATCATTAACAAAGCAGATGTCATTTATTCTTGAAGATGTTTTTATGAAAATATTTGAGAACTTAAGAAATGTTTGAGAATCGCATCAACCTCAGTCACTGTGTCCACAGACCAAATATCAGCATTAATGCTCTTAGCACTTGAAAAACACCACATCCTCTTTTTTCCATCTCATCTCAGTGCCAATAATGGCCTGTTAAGCTAATTATGTCATTAGGGAAGGGTGGTAGTGTGGGTCCAGCACTTTTATCCAGTAGGTAGTGCAAACTAAGGGCTCTTTTCATGGCACACATCTTCATTTCATTAACAAATGGATCTGATCAATGCCGGCTCGTATATTATGAACGACACATTGTTTATTGAGTTATTATCTAAACATCAAACCATAAAGGCTCAACAGATGTTCTGTACATATCCTGACATTTAGTTGTTGCCTTCATAATAGTTTTGTTAAAGGTGACCCACTTTTTTTTTTAGAACAGAAGGGTTTGTTTATTTCTGAAAGAGGGGAATAGTTGTGGTTTTGTAGTTGTTTAGAAAAACAGGTCAATTCATTTATCCTAGGTAGGCTTCTATGGCCAAAGCACATCTTTGCGTGTCTACTTGTTGATGTATTAATTGTGGTGAATCCCCCATTGAAAGGGTGCGTTTCAGCCTACTAATGCAGCAGTCTTTTATAAACACTGAGGGAAGGTATCAAAGTACTCAAACTTGCATTATGCTGTCAAAAACCTGCCAAGAATCTGAGGATTAGCACGCCCGCCGCTAGCCAAAGAAAAGCAGGACCATCACGCTGAATTCTTGGATCGGCATCAAACGTCACCGACGGTATGCGGACAGTGTTGCGGAAAGGCTAAGCTAAGGTTTTACTGCAGTAAGTCATCGTCCGGCACCATCTGCTTTAAAAAATCTGACATTGGCCTGTATAACTCCCTACATCCAGATATTTATGCGTTATAGCTCCTGTTTGTTACATATATTTCCTGTTAGTTGAGCTGTTTGGTACGACTTCTTGGGAAATGTCGGTTTGATGCCATTTGACATCTACAGAAAAAAATTGGAAGTACCCACACCCATAAGAGTGTGTTGAACATTTAGAATCATCACATCCAACCTATGTCAACTGTGGACAGCAAGGCAGCTTACTCGATAAGAGCAGTAAATGAGTCACTTGTTCTGTTTTAACAGCAGCAATCTCCAGTTACGTTAGCAGAACGATTCAGACCGACAAAAGAGAGGAGGAAAGACAGTCAGTTAGTCAGCTGTGCGAGAAGATAAACGAAGACAGACGATGATGAAGGAAAGAATGGGTGGTTCTGTTTTTAAACCAGGTGGAAAGTTTTAGGCTTGTTCGAGTTGGATGAGTGCAGATGTTTTGAAGACGTTTGCCGTCTGATGTTCAGGGTAATGAGAGAATCCTCCACTTTGATAATACTGGTTAATGATTATGAGTCAATACCACAAACCTCCTCCTGACTTGTTATAAACGATGAATTCAGGAATTTGTTAAAGTCCCAGTGAAATAAAAAATGACAATTCTTATTTTTTCATGAAATATTGCAGCGTTTATAGTAAATAGATTATCAATGTGGGTCATTTTATTATTTAAAAAATTCCTGTACACTCATAATCTTCAGTTAAAATCTGAAAATGCACTTCTGCCCTGAAATGACTATCCATCTGAAATGACGTAGATCAGACGGCTTGGGCGGAGCATCCGTTAACTGACCCTTCAACTGTCAGTCTGCTACCGGTTTCATTTCAAAATCAATGCAACCAGCTGTTTTTACACATCCAATCAATTCGCAGTGAAAAACGCAAGCCACGCCCACTACTTTTCTCCTTTGAAACTCATTACACTCGGAAATGTGTCCGAATATGGAAGTAAAAACTATTGCAACTTCCGGTCCACGGAGACTTTAAATTCAAGCTCATACAGAGGTGAACGGTGCTTGAATGGTAACAGCTTTATCTAAATATACTTACAGTTTATGACAACCATTCCAGTGTTCACATTCATTTAAATTCATAGTTTTTGTATCAGGTTTATACGTTTGTTTAATTGTCAGTGATGATCTGTGTGAGAAGGAAAGATATACGTTTGTACAGAAAGTCCAAGTTATCAGTTCAGGACATTTGAAATCGTCTGTAAGTTAAAGCATCGGCATAAGGAAAAAGCATTTAGTGGGTCTTTAATTTCTTTAGAAGAAAACTGTACCCCTGGACAAATATGAGTGAGCTGGTAAATCCTCAAGCTGGTTTCTCCCGCGTGTGACCTCATGTTTTTGTTCCAGTAGCTGGAGACCATGCAACATTTACCATGATCTCCTCAGCTCATGTCAAGAACCTTAAAGAAACCAATCATTTGGAGAATCACAGCGGTAAATATTTTGTTGCAAAAAAGTGGTCAAAAGTTTAAACCAACACCATGAATGAGGGGGAAGAGAGACTCTTGTTGCATGTCCACTTCCTGTTAAAATGTATTTGTGTTCAAATAAAACTTTTCACAAAAACGTCTACGCAGTTGTTGGTGTGTCTTTTGTTGTGTCATATTAACCGAGCGTTTCCCAGCGCAACGGCATGCAGCTTTTGAGACACATGTGTAATTAAATCTCATTGATCTGCCTCTTGTGCATTCTCTGTTTCCTAAACCACTCCCTGTGTGCATTACTATTGTAACCACAGCCAGATTTTACTTGTGGCACAATGTAAAACAACGCGGCGGGGGGCTTTCATTGTGTCAGTGTGCCTATAAAATTACCAGTTTGCATTCAGGCCCCGGCTGGTTAAATACTGCTCTCCGAGTACAGATGGACGCAGTGGGCTTTAACGCTCTTTAAGGCTTGTACTTCTATTGTCGGGTCATCGCAGTGGAAAAGTAAAGCCGATTCACTCTTGTCCAGCTCTGATGACCAGAATGCTGTCATAATCCACGGTGATCGAAAACAAACACGCATTACATTTGTATAAAACACATTTAAATACGTGCTAATGTGCACAGTAGGAAAATGCACTTGTGATCGTATGCATTGGTGCTTTACATTTTTAGTCCGAGCTTTGGAGTACTCTCTTAATATGCTTTCGCTTAAAACAGAGCGGCTTTTCATGACCAAGTGTCCTCTGTTTTTTTCACACAGTCTGCTGTGTGTATTCTTTCAATGAGAGAATTTATTATAAGCGATTTTTGCTAAAACAAGCTCATTGCTCATGGAATCCTGAATCGCCAGACATTAAACTTTGTTCCACAGCTTGTCCCGATCGGTTGTGAACGGAGACTTTTAAAACTTTAAAAAGAAACCAGACTTTGGACCCGCAGGACTGTGTTTTATGAACCTCTTGAGACTTATTTGGACATCAGAATTTTTTACAGATTTTTTTCTCTTGGACCAGTTTGCAACCACATAGACAACCACCCACAACTTCTCAATATTGCAGCAACTTTTTGTCGTTGTTGTAGACTTTTTAAGGGGACATGTGTCGTATTCAAGCTTGTTGACTGTGCTTTCCATCGTTGTTGTTGATGTTTGGGAACCCTGCAAAAGTAATATGTTTGCTTGTCCACGACCTAAACTCCGATCTGTGTTAATAGGGTGCGTATGGAGGCTAACCGGGTTAATGCTATAAAACCATCATTAGATGAGATAGAAAATAGGAAGTGATTAAAGAGCTGGGGATGCCGACAGAGATAAAAGGACACGTTGATAAACAACAGACTGTAAACATTTAAAGCTGCAGTGTTTCATTTCTGAACCGCTAGCTTCTCCAAATGGTATTACAAAATCGATATATAGCTGCAGAGAACATTAAGTTTTTCATTAATTTTCATTTCAAATCGGCATTTCTAGATGTATTTTGGCCTTATTAGTCAAGTGTCTGTTGAATTTCAACAAAATCAAACCTCAGGAGTGACATGAAGTCATCTAACAGCAATGTGAAAGACTGACAGCATGACAAGACACATGAAAACTGTGATGAAAATCCAGGTTTTCCTAAAAACAAATATTTCTGTTGTATTGTTTAAAAGTGAATATGAACTTGTTTTTTTTGCGGTATTTGAGGTCTGGAAAAATACAGAACATCTTTTCTTTTTTAACCCGTTTATCGCGTTTTCATTTTCTGCAAATAAATCCAAGTAAAAGCGATATTTTTATTTGAAATTTGAGAAAAATATTTAAAGTCCCTCCTTCCGAAACGCTCTGATTTGTAAAGCTGACCAGGTCTGTCGTGATTGGTTCCCCACTTAGAGCGTGTGTGTGAAGATGTCCCACCCATACCATATCAGCGAGCTACCGCTTCTCAGGCTGTTGTGATTGGTCGGTCACCCTCTCAGTGCACGTGTATTCATAAACTTTGGGCAATAAACAGTAACAATTGCGTCAACTTCACTTCATCAGTTAAAAACATGCGGCTCGATAGAAGTGTAACGGAGGTCTGCTAGTGCATGTGCAAACGTCAATCTTTGTTAGAGATCGCAATTTTCCTATTATAGTGAAGAAAATGACACCCGACCGAATGGCGTCAGACCGGTTATATTAATTAACACTAATAAAAGAAGCGATAGTATTGCCTTTTTATATTGGTCCCGAGTTGGATAATAAAACAAGCAGATTGATGAGGAGACATTTGCAAGCAGGACTTCAAAGGACATTTCATAGAAGTGTTTAAGAGGTTGGCTATGCGCGCGCACACACAATATCAGTGTGTTACACAGAACAGCTTTCATAGCCGATGTTTAAGTCATGGAGGCTGTTATTTGACCGTTGGTTCTATTTGAATGTGTGTAGCTGAATTCTTATTACCATCTGTAGGCCTGTGATGAAAGTAAAAGTAGTTTAGCGCGCAGCTCAGTCAAATGTTTACAATCTCTGATAACCAAACACTACTCCAGCGGCTCTTCCTCTTGTCTAAGGAAGGCGTCGCCCCTTTTTGGCGTATTCCTTTGGGCAGAGGTTATTAAAAGCACTCGGAATAGTGACATCATGTACCCGGAAGTAGAGGGCTGTAGTCCGATTCCAGCCGTTCTCTGTAGTCCTTGAAAAGCAAATTCTGTTAAAGACAATATCTCGAACAATAACTGTCCCTTTAAGAGGAGATTGGAGAAATGCAGTGGTAAAAATTGACACATCATACCTAAACACGGAATGGAAAAGCCACAGAGAGGACTCTGTGTTCCCTCTCCAGTCGGTGTGCAGCTCAGATTTATCTCTGTTTTTATTATGCTGAACAGAAAAGCACCTCTGTTTTTTTACCTTCAGCGACTCTGTTCAGTGTGTGTGGAGCTTTTAAAGTGTACACACACTTTTCTTAAAAGAAACACTGTTTCCTACGCACACACACGCTTGGATCCATTTATGAAATACACATGTTGGCAGGAGACCAAAGCTTGCTGCAGTGTATTTTAGACAGACTTTCCATTAACGTCCACACACTCGCACACAGAGACAAACACAAGTCGTAACGGTAAACACCCACACACGCGCAAACTTTTAATGCATCGTATTGAGTTTTTCGCAGAAGGCCGTGTGCAAGTTTGTCCAGTGTTTGTGTGTGTCGGGCGTGGGAGACGATCTTTATTTTTAATATTAATGTAATATTTTGTTTTCCTTCTAGTCATTCCAAGGCAGCCAGGGACGAGCCTACCTCTTTAATTCAGTGTAAGTGTTAACCCTTCAATCACTACATCACATCTGGTATCTTCTGACAAGTGTCAGAAGTTTAATGTAAAGGCATTATAGATTTACACACGATTCACGACTGTTTAAATCAAACGGTATACAATGTTGCCCAAGTTAGTCTCTGAGTCTTTGTGATGCTAGAAACCACCTCACAATGATTTCTGACAAAAGGCGAACACTTTCATGTACACGTCCTCAAACAGTTGTGGTGTGACGTTGGTCACTTTTACTTTGTGGTTGTTGTAGGGTTGCTGTTTAGTGGTCAACCAGCGCAGGTTACCCACATTGGCTTACAGAAAACAGACTGGTCAGATGACTCATAATGGTGACCACTGATTGGTCTCTTTTCTTCACAGTGTGAATGTGGGATGCGGTCCAGCCGAGGAGAGAGTCCTCCTAACAGGTTTACACGCTGTGGCAGACATCTACTGTGAAAACTGTAAAACCACTCTGGGCTGGAAATATGTAAGTTTCACCCTCTCTTATGTACTCTCTTGTGTTTTAAAGCATGTGATGTGATGTTACCCGAGCGTTAGTTGTAGTTGCTTTGACAGCGGTTGGTTTATTTTTGTGCATTATCATGTTACTCAGCTGAGCATCAGTGGACTGTGTGTATTAACGTTCTGTTATATCCACATCTGACCGCAGTCCAGTGCACCTTTACTACTATATATCTTCACTGTCCAATGTCAAATTTAGCTGTTTTTCAGGAAATGAAAAACAAACACAGTATTTTTAGATGAATAAGTGCTGTGTTGTCAAAATTGACATGCACTTTTTAATACTTTCATTGGTTAGATATTCGCAAAACCCTGTGACAAATATTAAAGGGGTCATATGGTGCGAATACGTGTTTTTCGGTGTCTTTGGTGTGTAAAAAGTTGCCAATGCATGTATTAGACACTAAAAATTGCTAAAATTATAGTGTTGAACAAGTGATTTCATGGTGACTTTAATCTTTTATATACATGGTAGTATTATTTACTCTATTAGTATTTACGATGTTGTCAATCTCTTAGACTACATAAATAAATAGTTTAAAGTAATAAATCACCCATTAAAGTAATACATGCTCTTAATAGTATATGAATTACTAATGCACCGAGTAAATAAATAATAAAATAATCGATCAATAATAAATGCACCGGTGGTATGTGTTGACATACTGCTGTTATGTTAATGTCTTTCTATCTCTATTTTTCTTTTGTTCTTTTTTATATGAGGCAGCTCACACAAAAATTTAATTCTGTCATGAATGACTCGCCTTCAAATTGTTCCAAATCTGTATAAATTTCTTTGTTCTGATGAACACAGAGAAAGATATTTGGATGAATGCTTGTGACCAAACAGATGTGTTTAACGGAACAAAAAAAATGATAAAGACATTTTTCCTACTATGGGAGTCAATGGGTGTTGAGATCTGTTTGGTTATAAGCATTCTTCCAAATATCTTTCTCTGTGTTCATCGAAACAAAGAAATTTTGACAGATTTAGAACAACTCCAAGGTGAGTGTAGTGCAAAGCTAAATTAAGTGAAAACATAAATAAATGTGTTAAAAAGTTTTAACAAAGGTTCTCTCTCTCTCAAACACTGTTTGGAGAACATTTTGTCTGTGCTTCAGTCACTAAAACAATGAGTAACAACGCTGTTCCTGGAACAGTGTTAAAGGGCGGCTCTTATTTCAGGCTGAGCAGAATCATAGCAATCCGAGTGATGAAACACCGGGTCCGGATGAGTCACAGACTGGTGTAAGAGGAGTGGGCCTAACAACACATTAGTTTATCTGTCCGTGTGTATTTTTATAATGTCAGATCATTTCCGCAAACCTTTTTTTGAAAGAAGATGCTGGTGGTGATGATGGACTGTTGAGCCATTTTGCATCATAGTTTCCATTGATCGCGTGTCCTGGATGTGAAGAAAATGTACTTATTTTTGTCGTTGTCTGTTGCAGGAACACGCTTTTGAGAGCAGCCAGAAATACAAAGAAGGCAAGTTCATCATCGAGCTGGCTCACATGATCAAAGACAACGGTTGGGAGTGACCGTCACCTGCTTCCTCTCTGCTCAGTGACCTTCGGGCTACTCTGTCGTGGACTTTGCCGAGTGACACCGCACACGTACATGCACACAAACGAGAAAACGCACAGACACGCAAACAGACCCGACTGCGCACACACCAGACCGTCTACCTTGACACATCCAGACATCCGTACCGTGTCATAGTGAAACTCGAAGGCAGAGCGGACAGAGACATCTGTGGTCACAATGAGACTCTGTGGGACCTTTTCCTGAGATGTACACGTCAACACTTTGGGATTCAAAACCTGTTTTCTGTTGAACTCTCGGTTTCTGCCCCCTTAACTGGTTTTGGTGTGCTCGGCCCTCGTGTAACTGCTACTCGTAAGCTGTCGACGGTATCCAGACGACACCGTCTCACTTGTTTCTTACTTTAACTTACTCTTTGTGAATAAGCGGGAATGGTGAGGCGTGAGTTTGAGCGTGCGTGCGTGTTATCCAAAATCCGATGTAACCGGTTAACAATTTTCGTCTGTTCTGACTCGTCTTTTACGATGGGGTAGCAACAGACACGATTGACGTTACAGACTTTTTAGGGGGTAAGGCTATGTAGCAGCATCTCGGATCCTATTGGGTGGGAGGAAGGGAGAGGGAGGGCTTTGGGGCGTCGCAGTGGCATGGCAGTTTGTATTTACGACATACCTGTGTTTTCTGTCTCTTTCCGAAACGTTTTCTTCCTCGGATGACTTCACTGTGCAATTCACGGGACACTCTGGTACAGCGGTAGCGTCTGACCCCCGCGGGAGCTTTAGTTGTCTCTGGTGCTTTTGGTGAGATTAACACAAACCTGCGTCTTTTAGCATCGAGTTGGCATTTGTGGCAGGTTCCATTTTTGCGACCGTACTATAATACACAAAAGAATCGTCGTTTGGACGTACTGGAAAAAGTCAAACTAGCGTACTTTGGAGCAAGGTTTGCGTTACGTTTTCATCCCCTTCACGCCAAATGACGAGATTTTACGGAGTCTCTTATTGTTGTTGTTGTTAGTGCAATCATGTGTTCATTGATATGTGTAATTTATGTTCAACCACCATGTTAGCTCTGTTGTTTTTCGCATTATGTTCATGGCATACTTGAATACAGTTATGTTGTTTGCACCTTGCAGAGGCCTTGTTCATGGGTTTAGAGGCAAACGTCTGTCCATTTATGGCCTTTTTCATCGCTGGTTGAATGTTGAATCGTGGGATCGGGTGATTGCTGGCTTGATCATCTCCCTCTGGTTTTCAAAACGAAAAAGAAAAAAAATAGTCTGCTTTTGATGACTCAACGAATCGGCCTCAGATTTTCAAATCGGACACGTTTTCGTAAGCGACGCTATTCTTTTGCTGCTGACAGAGATGCATGCAATCCAGACGCTTTCACTTTATAACTGCACTTTACCGGACTGCCTGAGATCACGCTAGCAGATCTGCTCTTCATTTTTTCGTGTTGCTATCTTTCCGCAACTTTGCCTCTAAGCGACATGAATCTTGTGCCTCTTCAAAAAAAAAAGGAAAGAAAAGACAAAAAAACTCCCTGTCCTCTGTTGTGCGGTGCATGACTTTGAGAACCAGGCACATCTGCTGGAAGCTGTCGGAGCTTCAGATCGATCTCAAAACAACATGACCTAAGAAGAAATAACCTCACTGAACCTCTATCCACCCCAAATTCTAGCCGCGAACGAAATGTAATCCAGTATTTTTCATACTTAAAGTTAGAGACGTTACGAATGGGTGGTTGTATTCTGCGAAGAGGGGTGGGGCTTTTAGAGGGGGAGGGGGTGGAGCTTGCTGCCTGTAGAGGTAAAGAGGGTCATTTAATGTAGAATTTTATTGAACATATATAAATGTACATATATATCGAATCGTATTGATATATTGAGGTTTTGTTGTGTTTGGGGCGGGTGGGTAATATTATAAAGTGTGGCGTTCATTCGCCAATAAAGGTCAGTCAGGTCACGTGACCTTTGAATCAGTCAAAGACAATGCAGACAAAATAGTTGTAGAAATATCTTACTTGAAAGAAGAGACAGAGTTACAATACATTGTCCCGCAGTTTTGTATATAAAGTGACATATTTAAGGTTTTATACATATTTCTACTGGGTTAGTTTCTCTACTTCCCCGACTTGAAGCACTTTTGTTCACTGTACCTCTGGCTTTATTTGTGGTGTGTGTGTGTGAATGAGAAGAGAAGTGTGTGTTTGTGTGGATGCATGCGTGTGCTCATTGTTTATTTGTAGACGTTTTTGCTGTTGTTCACTCGTTCCTGCAAACCGTTTCCTTTCGACACTTGTTTTGCGTGTTAGACTTGCGCTCTCTTAGCTTGACAAAAGCGAGCTTTGTGTTTTCTTTCTTAAAAGTAGATTTTGGTCCTGGCAAGAGTTTAATAGCCGACGTGTTTTAGGATCGTGCTCAGCGGTGAGCTGGATTCACCTGCCTAAATTTTACAATATATATGTAGACCCAGAGCATTTTACAAAGAGTTTCCGGATCGAGACGGAGGCCAGTGTCACTTTTAATGTGCACCTAAAACGGACACAGCTGAGCCGAAAGCTTTGTCTTTAATGTAAAGTATCAGTTTTGCAGGAAATTTAATCACACGGTCAAACCAAAATGCAAGTTCGTGGCCTCGTGGGAATTTTTTCTTTAAATTATGTGTTTTGTTTTTTAACGGCAACATTGTGGGATTTCTTTTTTTTTATATCGGCTGTTATTTAAAGGATTGTTTACTGGCCTTTATTGCAGTTTAGATTATTGATACTGGTTTTAAACCCTAAATCTACCAGATTTGTCATTCATTTGAAGCGACAGAGGTATGCAAAGGAAACGATTGTACGTTTTGAGAGTTGTTTTTATTAGGACTGTTAAAATATATGGTCTAAAGCATGATGTATTTATAATGGCTATTTTAAGCCGTGCCTGGTTTTTCTTTTTTTTCTTTTTGCAAATTTGTTTTTCTTTGTATTTGATTACATTGCTTGCTTTTTGTCCTAGTAAAGAAAAGTCACATTTGTGATTTGTCTGTTCTCACTGTATAGTAAACTATCACAATAAAGCTTCAATGGTATTTTGGTTTTGATGGATTGTTTCTGTCTCATGTCTGTTGGGTGTGAGGCTGTCGGTTATGTCACATCTTTTGTGTTAAGTGTTATGGGTATAGTTTTGAAACATTTTAATTTAAACTAGGTCATAGTTTACCCAAAAATTGTTCACTCTTGTCATTTTAATCCTTTATGACTTTCTTTCTTACGCAGAACACAAAAGAAGATATTTTGAACAGCACTGGACCCCATTCCCTTGTATGGACACAAAATTATTGCAAGTGAATGCAAATTTTCAAAATATCTTCTTTTGTGTTCTGCGGAAGAAAGAAGGTCATACATGATTGAAATGACAAGAATTTTAAATCAGATGAATTTTGAGTCAAATGATCACAGAATTTTCATTTTTGGTGAACTATCGCTTCAACTCTCTTTTTATTGAGGATATACAGCAAAAAGGAAGTAAAATTAGACAATTATATAATTATGTGTTTTAAAACACAGTTATGTATTTTTAATAAATAAATTAAATGTTTTTTCAATGTAAATTGATGCTTTGTGAAATTGAAAGCTGATGGCATAGACTTTAATTGTATGGGTTTTTGGGTATTGTGTTTTCTTTTCTGTGGTTTTATCATTTTAAAGTGTTGTTTAACTTAATACATTTTAAACCTTCAAATAAATGCTAATAACTATAGAGTCACAAAGCACTAAAGTGAATATAAAGAACTATCTATAGACTGTTTCATCGGATGCATGCGCTGGCCCGAAGTTAACTTCCGGGCTGTATTTGGTTATAACAATTGATTTAATATTTATTTACATTAACATGAATACTTTATTGTATATTAATTATATTAAATTAATTTAAAACTACTTAACAGTTATTGATTCTTTACTGAGGTCTACCAGAAGTTAAGTTTGGGCCACATAACATTTATTTTTGTTGTTACCGCTGAAACGTCTACATGCATTTAGACAAACGTTACTTTAGACCCTCGAGGCACCAGATCTTTGCATATATTTGCTAAACTCCTTTTTGTTTCCTCGGAATAAAAAAATAGAGATTTCCCCTCCAAAGCAAACACATTCTCATATAATTATTCAAACAGACTCGAGCCCGTGGCAAAAGTACTTCATGCAAAACCGCAGAAGTATTAATGTCTCAGTACACGCTCCCGTGCAAAGTTTGATGCATGAAAAATATAAAAATATACCAACCTTATCGCATGAACGCAGCACTTTCCTCTCTCTTTGTGTCTCCTAATGCTTTTATCTTCAAGAGACATATGTTGTGGAAGGTCAAAGTCAACCTTAAATCAAATTGTAATGTTTAACACAGGTGTTGATATGGTGTTCATGTGCCAGCAGTTTACAATGGATCAGTTACAGCATCATGATCCTGAATCAATATACTGGTTTTACCCTTCGAACCAACTCAACAGTTAAAACTGACATACCAGTGAAAGTTTAGCTCACCAAAAAATTAGAATACACCATTATGTTTATTGGTTTGAAATGACATGAGTTCATAAAGACAGAATCCTCATTTTGAGGTCAAAGGAGTAGCACACCAAAAAAGTGTAAATTTGGATAAACAATGTACCAACGAAGACCCAAGTCCTAAGAGGTCTATAAGTCGCCTTTGTTTTATCAACGCTTGGCCGGACTCCAGACAAAAGAACAAAGACCAGCGAATGCTGCCTGGTTAAAGCAGATAAGATGTGATTTTCTCTCTCTCGCTTACTCACCGTTTACGCTCAACGTCAATGTCTCTCTTCTTTTTTGTGCTAAGAATATTCTGTGGTTTCCTAGCGACTGCTGCTTTATTGCCAATGCTGCTTTGGGCCGTTTAAGTGTTTTTAGTTACTGGCTAACAGACTTTCCAATGTTTAATGAAGACAGGTGATGAGGCGGACGGGAACTCGATCAAAACACTGCACTTATGCACTGCCCTGGGGAAAAAATAGCCATGGTTTTTTATCATAGTAAAAGTACAAAAACATTTTTTTGGCAGATTGATTACCATTAGAATTACTATAGTTTTACTACAAATACCATGGTAAAGTGATGGTTACTGTAGTGATACCATAGTAAATTTGTGGTTATGGTTTAACTACAAATAAAATAAAAGAGTTTTTCTGGCCGTTCTGGCATCTATATGGATTCTGGTTAAAGAAACTCTTTGTCATGAACAAAAGTGGGTCTGCTTGTGTTACAATGATATGAGGTTTTGTACTTTGTATCGATGTGTGCCCGTGCATGTGTCTTCAGTATGTATGCCAGGTGTGGTTTGAGCTCACTGTTTCCAATTTCAGCGTTGAATGATTTATTACCAGGCCCATGTGCAAACACACGCGTATGAACATGCACTCACATGCATATGGACGCTGAAAAGAAGAAGGTTTCAACACTATCACCCATATTGAGAAAAATGCTTGTAAAAATATGAAGCTCTTTAACATCACGATTTCATTTGTTTGAGTCTGCCTGCTACAGCGGCTTATCATTGAGAAAAGGGAACCATTAGTTTTACTGTCTTGCTAGACAGTGAGGTGTTTCCATGGCAACCCTGAAAATCCAAAATAATGTTGTTTTTTTAGAAGGGTTTGCAATTTTAAAGCTTAAATATACACACGTTTATAATTCTATAATTCTAAACTTTTTTACAAATGTTGGATAACTTTTTCTATATATCTTATGCCAGTTTACTGCAAAGAGATAAGTTGAAGTGTGCTTCATCGCCTTTCGGATGTCTTTAAGCATGGCATGCAAAAGCTTACCAGATTATAATGGCCATTACGATACATTTTCACTATTAGAAGGATGTCACAAATGCTGTTGCTAAGTTATAAAAAAATAGTACAAAAGCTAACTTTAATTTTCAAGATTAATCACATTAGTCACTTGAAATTAAATGATATTAAACTGACAAAAAAATGGAGTTGGATTTTATACAACGTTAAAAATGAAGTTGAAATTGAATAAATTATGATGAGTTAAAGATATAATTAAACATATGTTA
Organism: Triplophysa siluroides; assembly: GCA_006030095.1. NCBI lineage: Eukaryota > Metazoa > Chordata > Actinopteri > Cypriniformes > Nemacheilidae > Triplophysa > Triplophysa siluroides. Next base: position 3,879,977 of record VCII01000101.1, on the reverse strand, counting down.
ACATGACCTGTTGAGTGCATTAACTTTTAGTGATCTGATGTCACAACTGTCCCTTTCTGACTCTTTAACTTTAATTTGAAAGTAGATTCACTAAAAGCAGAATAAAAGTGTTTAATTATAGTGTGTTTTTGTGTGCTAATAGTAACACTGACTAGGCTAAGACTTATACTAAATATATAAAAAAATGAATAATAAAAAATGTTACAGAGCACTATGGTCTATTGTATTTGGTTTAGTTTGTAGAAAATTAAAGGGGAAATTGTGTTTTTTTGTCATAAACTCAATCCATTGAGATACTTTCAGTGTTACATCAACGAGTTTGTTTGGTAACATAATAGCAGAAACATACAGTTTATTGTTTGGGGTTACATGGGAAATCTCATATGATTTAGAAAGCAATTAATGGAGAAAAAATTTAGCAAATGAGACAAAATTCTTTTTTCCAATAGTTCTATTACATATAAACTGAAAATAGACACCAGTAGTGTTCTTCCAAGTGTGCTTAACTTTACATGAACTTAAAAAGTGTGCTACAAGTATTGAACTTGTGTACTTAAAGTTTACTGTTACATGTATACTAAGAAATATACATATTTTTATTGAGTCCACAAGTAGTATTAAAATAGGGCATTTACAAGCATACTTATTACATCATACAATGTTAAGAATACTTTTTTTGTAAGGGTGTGCTCATTTATCTACAACGGAAATATTATGTTTAAAATGAAGTTGAAATTGAATAAATGATTGAATAAATGATCCTGGTACCTCAGTGGTAAGAGCATTAGCAACACCAAGATCATGGGTGCGATCCCAGGGATTCCACATACTTTGAAACAAATGTATAGTAATGCAATGTAAGTCGCTTTGGATAGAAGCGTCTGCCAAATGCATAAATGTGAATGTCTGAAACAAAGTTGATACATAAGAGCTTGACTCATAACATTTTGTTGGGTTTGTGTATGTGGATGGGTGTATTGAAGGTTGTGTGTGTCTTTTGTACACAGTAAGCAGGCCGAGCTGAAGGTCAGAGTAAAGACGATCAATGAGCCGTTGTCCGCACATCAATACAGCATTGACATTGTACATATACACTAACAAGAGCAGCACACAAATCATAACATTGCATCAAATGTCACAATGCCATAAACAATAGAGCTGCTTCCTAAAAAGACTGGAAAAAGAACCGTGTACAGGTCTCACATGTCTCCTGTATGTCACACCATCTGCTTCAAAAGAGCCTTTAAACAGCCTCGTACCTGCGTTACAGGCCTTGAATCATTTCCTGACGTAAAATAAAAACTTTGTAAAAGTACTTTTTCATGTAACCGCTTTCGTTCGCCCAGAATCCCAGACAATGACATTAAATCCATTTTCTCAGCCAAAGACATTATAAGTAATAAAAAGTGCATAAAGCAAAATGCCCGTCTACATTCGCCGGGGGTGAAACACACTTTTCTAGCAAATCATTAAATGTCATGTAGCATTAATGTAAAAGAAATGGCCCTTTCTAGACCCAGGGGAACTCGTAATGACATGCTTCCAAATGTATTCCATCTGAAAGACTTTTCTTCTTTCAATGGTGCCTTTCTTCAAACATCACTTGTGTGTGTGCACGTGAGACCTTCCCTCCACAGCCTCTCAGATGAACAAAATATCCATCTGAGATCATTTATTTGCCCCTGTCTAACAAATGCATAAGAAGAGAGATAGTGGAGCGATACAGTGGATGAGCTGTGGTAACTGACCAATCAGAACCAAGATTTCCAGAACGCCATGTAATAGAAGCTTTGCATAGAGATCATATTTAAAGCAAGCACTTCTAATAACAACAGATCTCACCATGAAGATTGAAAATATGAGTGCTGTAAATTTACAGAGACGGAATTAAATTCGTAAATTACATTTTATTTGCTTATAGACGGTTTCAGCGGCAACAACATAAACGAACGTTATGTGGCCCAAACTTAACTTCAGATAGACCCTCACAAAGAATCAATATCTACTCTGTGTGCAGGTAATGAGTATTTTGACCATATCATAATTTTTATGCATATTTTCCTACTCCAAGCTGTATAAACTTGAATGCTTATTAGATTTAAGCATACGTGATATGTATTTGTGCAATGAAGGAGATTGTGGCCTAAGGAGTCCAACACCCTATATCAAGGTGTCCATTATTATTAGGCAGCTTCTTTTCCTCAGGCAAAATGGGCCAAAAAAGAGATTTTGAAAAAATATTATTTTTAAAAAGTCTTTCAGAGGGATGCAGCACTCTTGAAATTGCCAAGATATTGGGCGGGATCACAGAACCATCAAACGTTTTGTTGCAAATAGTCAACAGGGTCACAAGAAATGTGTTGAGAAGAAAAGACGCGAATTAACTGCCAAGGATTTGAGAAGAATCAAACGCAAAGCTACCAGGAACCCATTATCCTCCAGTGCTGTCATGTTCCAGAACGGCAACCTACCTGGAGTGCCCAGAAGCACAAGGTGTTCAGTACTCAGAGACATGGGCAAGGTAAGGAGGCCTGAAACCCGAACACCATTGAACAAGAAACATAAATTGAAACCACAAGAATGGGGCCAAGAAATATCTGAAGAAAGATTTTTCGATGGTTTTATGGACTGATGAGACAAGAGTGACTCTTGACGGACTAGATGGATGGGCCCATGGCTGGATCAGTAAAAAACACAAAGCTCCACTTAGGCAAGGCAAGTTTATTTATAAAGCACGTTTCATACACAAGGGAAATTTAAAGTGCTTTATAAAATGATTGACTAACAGAAATAAGACGTATCTTTAAAATGCAAATGATTTAAAATCACAAATACAACATTCGATTTTAAGAAGCTATAAAAAGCAATAAAATGTATTAAAAATGTTAGTGTATATATAAAAAGAATAAGAAATTAGAAATAGAAGTGCGGTTGATGTAAACCAGCACAGTGCTCAGGTTGTGAATGCACAGCTAAACAAGTGTGTTTAATTTCTGGATTTAAAAGTAGCTACTGTTGGTGATGATCTGATGTCTTCTGGAAGCAGATTCCAGCTACGGGTTCTTTATGAGATTATTTGTTCAATAATAAAATGTATCCTCAAAAATACAACTTGCCTAATAATTGTGCACACGGTGTTTAAGTGTCAGTTTATTTATTTATAAAGCACTTTTATAGGATAGACTTGTTCACCAAAGTGCTGTACAGACATAATAAAAACAATACAAATACCAAAGGTAGAATAAAAATACATTTACAACAAATCCACATGTCTACCGTACATAAAAAACCCAACCTCTCATACTGTATCAAATGCCAGACAATAATTTTTTTTAAGATGGGTTGTCAGGCAGGCTTTTCCAGAGTTTTGGCCTTGCACAAGGGGAAACCAGGAATAATTGTTCTGCAGACCTAAGTGTTCTGGGTGGAACATATGGCTGTATTAGGTCAGAGAGATATTTAGGAGCTAGATTTTTTAATCAATGGTTCCGCTGTTGCATGTTTGACACGTGAGGGTACAACTCCTGTAGCAAGACTGCTGTTTATAATCATTCGTATTTTAGGGCCAATGGTGCCAAAAACCTTCTTCAAAAAAGGAGGCGGACAAAAGTCTGTGCAACATGCAGATGGGTTCATTTTGGCTATAATGTCTTCCAAGGAAGAAAGAGACACTGCCTCAAATTGATTAAGAACAGCAGAGCACATAGGAGTGTCATTAGAAAATGAGAAATGTTTGCTCTGACAGTCTCAATCTTATTAATGAAAAAATGTAAAAAACCTTCACACAACCCTGGAGAAGGCTCAAAGTAGTGTGGTTTAGGTAGTTATCTTCGGACCAGGTGCGTGCGTTTGATGAAACCGTCTATACAAAAAGACCAAATAAATACTACAAGTGAAATTACAATTAATTGTGTAGACGCTTTTTCATGTCTTTCATTGCAACAATTATCTTAGATGTCAAAAGGTCTTTCATAAAATTGAATAAACAAAAGAAAAAGCAAAAAAAAAATTGTTTCATTAAAGTTGTCAAAAACTAACTTTTTTCAACTTTTTTCTAGAGAGAGATAGAGAGAGAGAGAGAGAGAGAGAGAGAGAGAGTTTTTGCTTTCGGTCTTCAGAAGCAAACCAAGCACATACGGTGCCGAAATAATCTCACCAAAGATGTCAGGAACCGTAACTCCATAAAGATCCATACTACCAGGCCCCGGATATCTATATTGGATATCTTCTTTAAGGTATAAAACCGCACATTTACTTATACTTAATTATATGTGCTATATGTCTACCATCGATTTGCTTCAGCTTTCAGCTGTTTCTATCGTGTGTCTTACAACATTTTTCTCTGAAATTAAGCGAAATGGAATGAAGAAGATAGAACAACTCTGCGTTGATAGGCGGCAATACCCATAATGCACTGACAGATTTAATGTTGAGAGTGTTACTGTTTAACTAGACAACCCTTCCATTGACCATCATCTCATCCGTCTATTCATCCCAATAACAGGGAATTTCCAAACCTGCCGTTTCCTCAGTATACAGTAGCTCTCTCTCTTTTTCTCTCTCTCTCAGTACATGCTGACTTATTCTTTTTTTTCTCACTCTTCCTCTCTTCTGAGTGCTTGAACAGATGAAGCATCCAGAGTGTTTGGGTCCCACCAGCTTTTAGTATAGTGCTATTTTGGGCAGGTAATGACATCATAGGAAGGCCCGGCAACAAGCTGCACGATGCCATGACTCACACCTGACACGCACGCATGCTTTAAAACAATTAACAAGACCATGCCACTGCCCTGGCAACTAAACAAAATACTGATTCTTAAAGGAACAGTTCACTTAAATATAAAAAAATAATTTATTTACATTACAATTACATCACAAATATGGCAACTAAACAAAATACTGATTCTTAAAGGAACAGTTCCCTTAAATATATTTTTTTTTACTTACATTACAATTACATTACAAATATGGCAACTAAACAAAATACTGATTCTTAAAGGAACAGTTCACTTAAATATAAAAAAATAATTTATTTACATTACAATTACATCACAAATATGGCAACTAAACAAAATACTGATTCTTAAAGGAACAGTTCCCTTAAATATATATTTTTTTACTTACATTACAATTACATTACAATTATGGCAACTAAACAAAATACTGATTCTTAAAGGAACAGTTCATTTAAATATGAAAAAAGTAATTTACTTACATTACAATTACATTACAAATATGGCAACTAAATAAAATACTGATTCTTAAAGGAACAGTTCACTTAAATATAAAGAATATAATTTACTTACATTGGAAATATTGCAACTAAATAAATACTGATTCTTAAAGGAACAGTTCACTTACATATAAAGAATGTAATTTACTTACATTACAAATATGGCAACTAAACAAAATTCTTCACATCACTTCGAATACATAAATTTAATTGAATTCTAATTGAATTTGAATTACAATTGCTCTTATGCTACATATCTGTGGACCTTTATGGGTCCACAATTTATTGTTGGTTTTGTGTAAGGGTAATGGACAAAAATACCATAAATGTGTTCTATGGTGTTACAGCAAAATGCTATAAAAAACAATGAAGATAAATATATCCTGCTATTTTATATCATAAATATAAATGTTAATAATATAAAAAATATATAATCATATAATCAACTGTTTGTTTTCTCAATTTTTACTTTGTCACACCATAGGACACATGCACGGTATATCTGTTAACTATTGTTCACACAAAACCTCATTGATGACCACACATTTTCCAGATATTAGAATATAGTAACTCTTGTTATCTGTGTGTCTCTCAGTTTATATAACCACTGAGAGCTACATAGTCTAACAGAGAATTGTGTGTCATCGATTTTGACCTGCGCTTGGACAGGAAGTTGTGCTCCTCTATGATGTCACTGCACTTCATCGTCCTACGCACTTCACTGGGTCCAGTGCTCCACATCTATTGTTACCATGGCGACAATGCTGACACACGCACTTGTTCCGTCTCTCGCGCCACGCTTTCTGTATCATTTAATGGTTGAATCAGGCTTACGCCCTCGAGCCAAGAAGCGGGGTTACTGTTCAATAAAAAATAACTTGCGTAATGCGGTTTGATGTCGGGAAGGTTACTGAATGAGAGGGAACAGCAGAAGTGAAGAGCTCATTCAATCTAGACACAGATGCATGGTGGCGTCTCGCCTCTAATCCACCCACCCAGATTACACATAAACCGCAAATACATAAGAAAGATAGACACACAATATCTTAGAACTTGTTTACCTGATTCTTTCTTCTGTGGAACACAAAAGAAGATATTTTGAGAAATGTCACAGTGGTTTCGTGTCCAGACAATGGAAGTCAATGGGCGCTAATGTTGTTTGGTCACCTACATTCTTCGAAATATCTTCTTTTGTGTTCTAAAGAAGAAAAAAGTAATACAGATTTTTTGTAAGGACATGATGGTGAATTAATGATGATGAAAGATTTTTCATTTTAGGGTAACCTATCCCTTTAAGACATATACCTTGGTACTACAATGCTTTTTTTGTACCTGTTGTTTAGCTTGTATGGTAATACCACAGTTTTTGGACAATTATTATGGTACTGTCATAGTTTTCGGTAATCGCAAATTTACTACAGTCTTACCACAATTAACAAAGTGTAAGCATAGTAAAACTGTAGCAATGCAAATGATAATCAATCAGCAATAGTTAATTTTGCTAAGAGAAAGTGTCATAATACATCTGTCTTTATCCTTTCAAAAAAGAGTGATACATTGACATACACACCCCCAGTGTCAGGACATGCTCACACATACACGCACACAAACACACATGCAGCCACAAAATGAGTGGGAAAAAAGCCAAGCTTAACACACATCCACCAGCTCCCTCCACAAGGGCGCTCGGTATGAAGTCAGACGGGCGTCTCAACGCTGCATTAGCGATCATTAGAAGTCATCCCCTCTGGGGTCAGCAGTGCTAAATATAGCTCAGTTTATTTCGGGAGCCACACACACATAAAGAGCTGTAGTGTTGGGGTAAAGAACTCTCCTGCAGTAAAGAAAATACATCATCTGCTTCAATAACACAGAGAGACCGTTGACAGACCCTCCTACACATTGTACAGAAATACAGCAATAAGGAGGAAACACGTTCCCATCGGACCCTCAGAGGGCTCGAGCCAAAACTCGAAATAGACTCTCAGACCTTTAAGATTTCAATCATGTCTATACAGTACAACCCAACACAGGATTTTCAAAAAACAGTCTAAGAAAAACAAGAATAACACAATCTCAACGCAGTTTGAACTATTTTAGAAGGTGGCTTAATGCATACAAACTCAATTGTTCATTTTGGTATGGATGGTTCGTTATTACTGCTTTTTTCAAATAATCATAATTTTTTTGTACGATTTACATTATGCAACTTAATATGAAAAAGCCACCTCTTACAATATAGTTACAAACTTCCATTAGATCAGACTCAAAAAAGTTATTGGGCATTTCCATATCGGCATTTATGCGCCCTAAAAATGGGGACGCCATTTTTAGGGGTGTTCCAGACGAAAGTGAACACCTGAATCCCTTTGCAAAGGGCCCGTACAGAAGTCCGTTAGCGAAGGGCACATGCTATGGTCACTTCAAGGAAGTGAGTTCCGTTTGTGATCACGTGATCTTGGATTAAACGCATTTTGAAGTTACCTAATAATGTAAGTACAATCATTTAGTTTGTATTTGTTTTATACTATTTTTGTCAGTGATGCATATGATTTAACATCGTCAGAATATAAAAAGATAATTTAGTTTATGGGATTGTATGTTTAATATGTTTAAAAATAGCTACTTATTATAGGTTTGCTTTATCATAAATCCCCTTTATTAATACCAAGTGGAGTGAAGAAACAAAGTGAAATAAGACATAATTACACAATATTTAATAAGAAGTTTTAAAAATGTTGTTAATTTTCAACAAACAAGCGCTGGATTCAGAGTGCACGTGCGGCATTGTCAAGCGAACATTTGGCCAGACATTTCCTTTGTGAAGGGAGTTCCAAACGCATACACGAGAGACAGTTATGCCCTACACCCTTCAAAGAGTTAACTTCAATGGCTCAGCCCTTCGAAGGGAGTAGGGCATAGGGATGCTCACTTCCGTTTGGAAAATGCCCATTGTATAAAGTAAGTAAGGGCACATTATTGTTAACTTTATTAAGTCGTAGACCTCCTGTTTTTCTCTTCATTGTTTTAATTAGATGATAATGTCAATGTTTTATTTTGTCTATTTGTTAATTTATACATTATGTCAAAAGGGAAGAACCCAACCAGCAATGGTTAAATTACGACCCAATGCTTGGGTTCTTCCCTTTTTGACCCAACGCTGCGTTGAAAATAACCCAGCATTTTTTAGAGTGTATTTTTTTTAGTTCTACATGTATGTGTCTATATAAACTGTAAATGTTATATTCATAGAAAAAAGTTTAGTAAAACAGATAAAAAAAAAAAAAAAAAAATGCTGGGTTATTTTTAAACATTGGGTCAAAAAGTGACAGATCCGACCGTTGGGTAAATTAATCCACAAACTGTTTGTCTTTGACCCAACAATAGGTTAAAACAACCCAGCATAAGTTAATGAAAAAATAAACCAGCAATATTTTGAATATTCTAAGATATAAATATTAACAAGATGCGCCACTGCCGTTACAATGAATGGGAAGGAATGCTACGCTCTATATGGCGCTCTAGTGAAGGAAGTCCCGCCTTCCAGTAAAACGAGCCAATCGTCAATCAATAAAAACTGACTCTCTGGTTGGGGCTCTTGTGAGGCGCTTGCCAGCCTATTTTTGCCAGCCCGTGCTCAGGCGCAGATGAGGTGACCTCGAAAAAGGTGATTTTTGCGCAATTTAAGCTTAGAAAACCAAAGTTATGATACAGTTCATGTCATGTTTAATTACTGATTGGAAATATGCTGTTTAATTATGACTATTTTTGCCCACGGTTCTAGAAATATCTGCCTTCCCTCATTCAAGTAGATAGGACTATGGACTTGCTATGGCGTAAATACTGTAGCCGCCCAGAGGTGTTGCAAACATGGCCACCGATTGGTATACTTTGGTATAGTTTTGTAGTTTTCTTTAACATCTAACTATATAGTAGTGGTTGCTAAGGGCAACCATCATTCTTACTATTACTAATGCTTAAGGTTACAGATAGTAACACTAAATTACGGTTTAGAGTTTACACTCTGAAAATGCTGGGTTATTTTCAACCCAACGTTGGGTCAAAAAAGGGACTAACTCAGCCGTTGGGTTACATTAACCCAGAAAATGTTTATATTAGACCCAACAATGGGATAAAACAACCCAGCATATGTTCAAATAACCAAGCATTTTGTAGAATGTAGGGTTAACCCAAAACGTGAATTATAAAAATGTATATTCCTTATGGCTGCATCTTCATTTGTGTTCAATTAAGTATGACATCAACATTACATACATAACACATACTTCAATATCACGAGACATTGGGGTCAAGCTCCTCTTGGGCCAGTAAGCAACTACCTAAAAACTATTGCAATGAGCTAAAAGACATTGTAAAGTTTCACACACACCCACAAAATGATGTGAGCTCGCCGAGTGATACAAGGGGCATCCGAGTAGCACATGTTACACACATTCCCATAAAATATCTACTTGAATGCACTGTAACTTCAGATAAAAGTGTCCGCCAAATGCTTAAAAAATGCCCAAATTTACCAATCAGAATCAAGAGAGGAACTGCACAAAACTCACACTCATGACAATGGCCCCACTCTCTCTCTCTCGTGTCTTGTATAAAGGACTGAGTGATGTGCTGGCCTCAGTCTTACATGTTGCTATGTAAACAGATGTGAGAGCGGCAGCTGTGACTCAAAGGGATAATAACAGCTGAAGGACGGGACAATGAAAGAATCACCAACAACCAGAGATGCCATTCCGGATTTCTGGAACAAACCGTTCCATGCGTTTCTTTCATTTCAGAGTCTCATATCTGACTCATTTACGCTCATTAAAACATTACAGGTTTGTGCTGGAGAATATGAGCTTGTAAACACATTGGTGTTGGTGATTCAGGATTCTGGGCTAAGAACTAAAGAGTCACATTTAAAGGTTCAGTGAATGAAATGTAGTGACATCTAGCGGTGAGGTTGTGAATTGCAGCCAATAGCTCACTCCACCCCTCCCTTACGATGACCGAGACAGAACCAAGATGTCGTCACGTTCTTTGCCGAAGAAGATAACGTATTTACGAAACGCCCTCTGTAGAGGAGTTTGTCCTTTTAGGGCTACTGTAGAAACAACATGACGAATTCCATGTAAGGGACCTGCGGTGTATGTTGATATAAAGAGCTCATTCTTAGGTAATAAAAACCTAACGCTTCATTATGTAAGTCTTTATACACCTCTGAAGACATAGTTATGTATAATATATTGCATGTCTGTCAATATATCCTCCAAAAAAAAACTATATTCAATTAAACCTAATATATATAATATATTTTCAAATATTAATAGTATATAAGATATTATATTTATGTGTATTCATTACAAATACATTATACATGGGTTTAAATAAAACACAGTTTCTGCTCAGCTCTCTCTCTCTCTCTCTCATACTGTAATGACACACTCTGAAGTCTTGCATGTAATCCGAGCATAAATACATTACATCCCTGCAGCTCTTGCATACTGTGTGCACTTACAGACACATGTAAACTGATGTAGAGCTGATGGTCTCATATTGGTGATGTGGCGTGAGGCCAGACAGCACTGGAACCTTCCCAACTGTCAACAACAGCCTTGCCATTGTCACCATGTCTGTCAGCAAAACAGAGCGACAACACACAAATGAACTTGTTCCCCTGAGCAGCTGACACGCTCCCCCCCTCTCTCTCCCTCTCTCTCTCACACACACACACACACACGCACACGCACGCACGCACACACACACACACACACACACTTAACCGAGCAGTTGTATCATTGATTCACGAAGTGCATAAGATCCATCTCCCTGTCATACAAACTCAAACATACAGTTGACGTCATCAACCCGCACATGCCCACGATGACATCATCAAGACAAGAATACTGTCAGCATAAAATTTAAAGGGACAGTTCATTTACTCACCCTTATGCTGTTGCAAACACATATGGCTTTCTGCTGAAGAACACAAAATTTGATGTTTATCAGTGTGTCTGGGTGTGATTTTTCTATCAAAAGAGATTAAAAACACTATGAAAGTATAGAAATCTGTAATTATAACCACACTTTGTTTTATTGTAAAATAAAAACCTTTGATAAGCAAACCGAATATCTGAGAAAAACAAGAACTGTTAAAAGAAACTTGAGATGGTAAGAATTTGTTAACTGGACCTTTAAACCAGCACAACATTCAGGATCATTTCAATATACAAAAAAATATGAACAAACCTTAAAGAAACAGAAAATCTTTAGAATAGCTTAATGCCTAATATGTTATTTAAAAGGTCTTAGTAATAAATAATGAACTTAAATGTTACAGAGGAATTTAAATACACACAAAACATGGTAGTCTATATCTGAGATGATGCTTTAATCTTTGGTACCTTTAAGAAACAATGCTGTGTCTTCTCTGCAGAAGAGTTCAGAGTAATTGTGCTGTCAGACATGATGAAAGTCGAGCGCTTTCACTTCACTGACTCACCAATTTACAAGAAAATCAACACAAATTGGACATGCTGGAGGAAATCTAAAAACACTGCCGCATCAGACAAGATGTATCTCCAAAAATTGCCAAAAAGTTTTTAAAACCAATCTGAATAAATTCATCAAGCTATTAGATTGATTCATAATTAGAATATTGAAAAGAAGTTCAACTTTTGCATTACTTAGCAAGAATATTTGTGTTTGTAATCTACACTCTGAATGTGTAATTTAGCAACTTCACCACTCAATATTTACACTGTAAAACAAATTCCGTAAAAAAATGACATTTTCTGTCAGCTGGTGTGAAAGAAATATACCGTAAAAGAACAGTTTTTCTCACTAAAATTACAAGATATAAGGATATATATATATGATACATAGTTTTCCCAGTTTTTCTTGTTAATTTGCTGTATTTTTGTGTAATTTACAGTTTTTGGACGTATTTAAAAATAAAATAAAATAAAATCTTGTTAAAAAACTTAGCTGGTGTGCCAGAAGTAAACTGCAAAATAACAGTTTTTCCCTGTTAAATTACATGTTTCCCCGTCTTTCTTGTAAATGTGCGGTCTTTTTTTTTGTAATTTAACGTATTTTAAAAATACATAAAAATCTGTAAAAAATTTAAAATTCATTTTTTTACATTTAACGTGAAAAATCTGTTAAAAAAAACACTGAATATTTCTGTAAAATGTAGGGGTTTTTACAGTGCAACTTTACCTGTAATGCATCTCATGTAGTAAATGTAAACAAACCTCAACAGAAAGATTTGTAAGATTAAGAATATATTTTAAGGCATTAGGGACACATGGAGGTTGGAACAGCAACATTTCAGCATAAATCCTCTGGCAAGTTAATGGTAAACAGTGACAGATTTGGTTCTCTCTGAACTCTGACACTAAAGAGAAGATGCTTGGATAATTGTAGTCACACCATCTGTGTCACACCAGACTGAGCGAGTGACAATAACATGTCAAACAGAAAAATATGGTCTCTGATCGCTCTTGAACATTTGTGCAGACGCTGGAGCGGGTCAAGGAGACAGATACAGCGTTACCTAATGTTTCTGAGCTGTCCACATCACCTGCCCACACACCTGTCTGTATCACTTACACACAGAAACCTCATCCGCTCCTCATGAACCACCTGACAAACTGTTCTTCAATTTCATATAAAAATCTAAATGAAATCAAATGTACAGTATGCAGCGCACAAGTATTCTGAACAGAGTGAAAGAGAGTGAGAATATTGCCAACACAAATAAAAAGAGAGTAAAACAGCCCATAAATTTCAGAAACGGTAAGTTTGTGTGTAATTGGCCTCCGGGGACGTATAAAACATGTTTAGGTCACAGCAGCGAAAAACGACTCGCTCAGTGAGAACAGCACAGGACAAAACAAACGCGCGCAGGAAACCACCCCTCAGGAAAAGACATTAAAAGACATTAAAAACCACAGACAAACAGACCACGAGAGGAGAGATACTCGACTGTGAACTACATAGAGGTCTCCATCCAACACCAATGTGTGACGGATCAGAACATTATGTCCCGCTGGAGGGATCTTTAACATCTTTAACATACGCTACATAAAATGACCTGCACGTGAGACAAAATACGGTGGAGTAAAAAAAGGTTTTAGTTATAAAAAGTGACTTCCGTTTTAGAAATGTTCTGAAAAGTAATCAAAAAAATGTTTTAGATTGTTTTCCTGTAATTGTCATTTAACCATACAATTTCTGCAATATACCTACATTATAACAAAGAAAACACAAGTGAGGTCTTTAATCTGATCGAAATCAAGTGTACAATATGCAGCGCACAAGTGTTCTGAACAGAGTGAAAGAAAGAGCGAGAATATTGCCAACACAAATAAAAACGAACAGCACATGGGTTTAACAAGGGTGAATTCTTTTATTTTGTTTGAATTATGCCTTTAATGAATGTCCCATTTCACAGCTGTGAGAGTAGTTATGACTGTACAAAAACACGGAATCATGAATTTAATAACAAAAATGCATTTATTAAGACATAGATTGCAAAAAAATCAATGAAATCTTATTTACAGGGTGCCGTTTTTTTAGATCAAAAGAACGAAAAAACCCTGAAACTATCATAGAACTGTAGGAATGTCCAGCGATTAATCGCATCCAGAATAAAAGTTTGTGTTTGCATAATATATGTCTGTGTGCTGTGCATATTTTTTTTGTATTTATGAACACATAATATTTTAAATATTTGCATGTGTTAATTTATATTTATATATACACATACACATGTATGTGTTTATAAATACAAAATAAATATACACCGCGCACAGACATGCATTACGTATACACAAACTTTTATTCTGGATGCGATTCATCTCGATTAATCATTAAACAGCCCAACAAAACTGTATCATTTTCATCACTCAAATACAAAAAAAGGAAAATAAAGATAAAAAAGACACTTCACGAGTGTGTCTCGATCAGTCCAACATCTCATATTGTCTCCAAAACCAGATAGTCCTGTAGCTCGGAGTTCCTCTACCACGAGCTGAAGTCTCCAAACCCCGTTCTGCCTTTGGGTTTCTTGGCAGGTGTTTCACTTGTGGAGGGTTTGTCACTATCTGGATGGGAATGTTTCCTGTGGATGGAGAGTGAATGAGACGGGAAAGTTTATTATGGTGGTGTAATTGATTCAGTAATGATCATCTGAGTCTGACCATAGCAGCGTGTTTCAGTTATTAAAGGACAGAGCGCCACCGCAACGGATCTGGATGTTTAAGCCGAACCTCATGTGTAAATGTCACTGCAGTAGATAAAAAATATTGAACCAAGACCACAAACAAATAATGCTAGCTATTCCTAAGGCCTTTTTTTTTACATATAAAAGTCTTAAAGGTGAATTAGCAAAAACAGGATTTTCAATTATACAGAAAACTATGAGAAGTGGAGCATTGGTGGGTGTGATCCAGAACTCTGGTGTGAGCAGCAGGTTTGTAGATTTGTGTGAGTGTGTGTGGAGAAACACAGTAGGGTTGTGAAGGATAATTAAAAAAAATCTCCTGCGGTTCTCAGTAAACGCTGCTCATATCCTGATCCCCGCTGTGATGCGGGACAAACCCCCTGACACCCACAAACACCCTGATGTGTGGTGATGAGATTTTAGACTTCTGTTTAACAACAATCCTTCCAACGTAAACGTTTGTGTTTATGTACAGGACCGAAATCTCAGTGACATGAGCAGTGAAGAACCCTGGCGAGGAACATTTTTGCAGTAAAAACAGAACTTTGCCTTA
Source organism: Triplophysa siluroides (assembly GCA_006030095.1). Lineage (NCBI taxonomy): Eukaryota > Metazoa > Chordata > Actinopteri > Cypriniformes > Nemacheilidae > Triplophysa > Triplophysa siluroides. The sequence continues at coordinate 3,864,959 of VCII01000101.1, read as the reverse complement.
TTCATCCCCCTTCATTGTATTCACATGTTGTTATGCTGCTGCATTATCTTAAACTACATTCCATTCACAATAATGACAAATCAAAAAACAGATTCGGGACAGCTTTGCAAATGTATTAAAAATTAGAAGCTAAAATAAGTACATTGCATAAGTATTCATACCCTATTCTGGGACACTCAGAAGCATTAGTTTTGCTTGTTGATGTTTCTACACTTCGAGTGGAGTTAACCTGTGGCAAATTCAATTGAATAAGTATGATTTGGAGCGGTACATACCTCTCAATAAAAGTCGCAACAGCTGAAAATGCAAATCAAAGTAAAAACCAAGACACAAGGTCAAAATAACTGCCAGTAGAGCTCTGAGACAGGATTGTATCGAGACACAGATCTGGGGAAGATTTCTGAAAAAAGTCTGCTGTATTGAAGGTTCACAGAAGCATGTAGCCTCCATTAATCCGTAATGAAAGAGGTTTGGAACTATTAGATCTCTTACTTGAGCTGACCTCCTGTCCAAACTGAACCATCGATGGAGAAGGGTCTTGGTTAGAGCGCTGACCAAGAAGCTGATGATCACTCTGGTTGAGCTCCATCATCATATATGGAGATGGGAGAAACTTACAGAAGGACAAACCTCACTGCAACACTATGTCAGAAACAAGATTCTCTGGTCTGATGAATCTTAGTTTCATGCATCATGTACAGGTGTTGAGCAGTGCCCGGTTTTCTCCAGACAATACCATCTCAACAGTAAAGTGTGGTGGATATAGGTGTTTTTTAGCTGCAGGGACTGGGGCCTTTGTCAGAGTAGAAGAAAAGCTCAACGGCACAAAATATAGAGATAATGATCATGAAAACCTAGCCCAGAACATTCAGAAGGACACGGCAGAAGGTACATTCTCCAACATGACAATGATCCAAGTACACAGCTAAAACAATGCAAGAGTGCCTTATGGACAACTCTGTCTATGTCCTTGAGTGGCTCAGCTAGTGCTTGGGCTTGAATCCAACTGAACATCTCTCTATAAACCTGAAAATGTCTGTCTACGGATGATCTCCATCCAACCTGACTGAGTTTGGGAGGATCTGAGGAGAAGAATGGCAGAAAATTGCCAAATGCAGATGTGTAAAGCTTGTCACATCATAGCCAAGATTTGAGTCTGTAACGGTGCTTTAACCTTCTTCTGAGTTAAGGGTATGAATACTTATGCAATGTACTTATTTTCTTCATACAGTATTTAGTTGGATAACATTTTTTAAAAGAGAGATACAGCTGTACGATTATTTCCGGAAAAACACCAGCTGATGGAGGCGGGCAGGGGGGACGGAACTACAGCAGGAGCACACAATATCATCGCATTATCCCTTTGTGTTGTTTACATTATGCACGATATCCAAGAAAACACAGACATATGACTTAGACATGTCCAGCGCCTTTTCTGAAACTTAAAGTTTTTGTCATCTCGAAGCAGCGCCGACGGGCCTGAAAAAAGGACTGCGTCGCATCACATGCTCGTCGCCCCCTATTTCCGCGCGTCTACATTTAAAATAACGAATATGCGACAATAAAAAGAATAGGATCCCTGTTACGAAGACTTATAAAAAACTTTCCGAACAAGTTGGAGTGCTGGGGGAGTGTATCGAGCACAGAACTACTACGTCATATGTCACACACGTGTTTTAACAAGTTGACCATGTTAAGCATGATAAGACAGCACGTGTAACAGTGTAAAGGAGTCAGAATGCACGACATAGCATGTTGCCCAATCTTTAAAAGTGAATATGAACTGGTTTTCTTTGCGGTATTTGAGGTCTGTAAAAATACAGAGCATCGTTTCTTTTATTTTGACCTGTTTCTCCAGTTTTAATTTTCTGCAAATAAATGCAAATAGAAACTATATTTTATTTGATATTGTTAGTATTTCACAGAATTAAACAAATATAATAATTTTACCTGAACACATTTGTATAAATAGTGAATTCAGAAAATAATTTTACAATAATCTCTTAATTGTTTTCCGCGGCTGTAGACTGAACGTTATTTTTATATAAAAACCTCTGTCCAATACATAAATGTTAATGTAAATATCAGAAACGTCAGTATTGGAAGAAAAAAATGCAATGTAACTCAAATGTGAGTTCAAACTTCATTGCTGCAAGATAAGTCTTTTTTTTTTTAATAACAAGTATTGTAATATAATGCTGTCATATGTCATCATAATATATATATGTTGTCAGATTGTATTCCTTTTGCAATGCATTTAATACATCCTTTAGTATCCTCTCATCAAATGATCCTCAGGTTGTCATCTTCATGTTTCATCATGAACGTGTGTGTTCACTTACGTGGCAGACATGTTGATGTATTTGCCCACTCCTGGTCGAAAGGTTTTCGGCTGCGATTCTGTCTTTGCTTTGCTGGTCGAAGCAGAAGTTTGTGCTCTCTCCTCCTCCTGTTTCTCGGCCTCTTTCTCCCGCTCGGCTGTTATCTAAACACACAGCATCATGATTTAAAAACAAAACAAAACAAAAATCCACTGACTCCCTGTATACCCATACACAAACTCACCTGCGCATCCGCTTCTTCATAAGGGTCCACGAATACCGAAGCACTCAGAATTTTTAACTCGGACTGAAAGTGTTAAAGAGAAACAGAGAGGGAGACATAGAAACAGAGTAAAGCTAAAATGCATTTAATTTAGATAGCCAAACAAAGCAGACAACAATTGCTTGAAGATAAAAACTCAATTTGATTATCAAAATAAATTCTCTTGAAATTTGGGATTTGACAGAAGCAAAGCATGCACGGCCCATCCACCAATCGCATGGCAAATTTCTGATGCTACAGGAGTGATGAAAACAGCTTTAGCACCTTGGGTTTGTCTGTCTTAGGATCACTTTCAACATTCTCCAACGCTGTAAGAGTCTCAAATCCACCAACCACTCTAGAAAAAAGAAAGTGAGGGATATAACAACCCATCAAAATCATGCTGAAAGTCAATGTTCAGTGTCAAGACCTGAAAATCTCACTAACAAGACTGCACTGAATCTCTTAAAACACCAGACATTTCTCAAAATATCTTCTTTCATGTTGCACAGCAGTCAGAAACCAGTAGTGAACCACATACGAATGAATAAATGACAGAGTTTGTATTTTTGAACGAACTGTTACTTCCAATGAGTTGTTAATGACAGCGATCTATACACAAATAAGTAAACCCCACCCCCTTTCCCATGTTTGTTTTGTTAGGTCTACATGCAAACGTGTGTATTTTCTTCACGTCATTCCTGAGAGGTCTCGGGTTGTCATGGGAGATTTTTTCTTAAACCGCTCTCAGGTTTCTCGGTGCCCCATAGGCTGAGGCTGGAGGGGCGTGTGTGCATTCTTGCTGCACGTGTACACATACATGTGTACATGACAAGCAGACACACATAGGATGCACGTAGATTTCCCGCTGAAGGCAGCGTGTGAGTGTGCACAAGAGTTTGATGCAGATTTATGCCAACAAACCTCGGAATTCCACAGCTTGAGCCCAAGGATTTCATCTCGATGCCAAATACACGAGACATTCCCTGAAAGTGTGTTTGTGTATTCTGAACCAACAGAAGTGATGCTTTAAAAGCAGACTAAACAAGCAATGTACAATTTTATGACTCGTAACACAAAAACACGATGCACAACAAATAAATAACGACGCAGCATCAACAGATTCTGGTCTATCGCTGCAAACTATCTTCTATATAACATTTATTAAACTGTAAAACTGATCCATGCAACTTGTTTTTTATGTCTATTTGTTTACTTATTTGCTCTCACCGTCCTAAACACAGAGGTCCTTAACACCGAGACCAGGTGTCAATAAATGATGTTATAGTACATAACAAAAGCTATAAAAATGACTTTAGAAACTTGTTTGTTCCAATGCAAACACAAATCCACCCACAACCCCTCGAGACACAGGTACAGCTTGTGTGCGTGTTTACCGTTGCATTGCTGACCTTTGACAGAGAGCAGTTCTGTCGGATAAACTCCTCTATAACAAACACTATTATACAGCACACAGCGGTCTGCTGAAGTGTTGGCTCGGCGAGATATAACTACAAGTCGATATGTTTTACTAGAGACGAAACTACATTTAAGATTTACCTTCCAAACACGGTGTGTTTCCGGTCCAGATATGTGCATGAGCGGAACGTTATGAAGCTGAAAGAGAAGAACGTGAACCAGGAGTTTACAAAACAGAGATGATTTATGTGTAAAAACTGCTTTTGCATTGCAAGGCAGACACATTGTTACTTAAAAGACAAAGATTAAAAAATATATTTGGTGTATTTAGAGGAATGATGATGTCAATTATGTAAATGAATAAGGGGGTTTTCATATATTGTATGATACATACAAACTTTTATAGTGTTTTTTTTAACAAATACACAAATTTAAGCTTTATAAAAAATCATACAAACATTGTAAAAAATTTTTACAAAACAAATTTTAAGGCTGTAATCTTTAACTTTTCCTAATAATCTAAATCACCACCTCTGTTCAAAGCGTAAAATTGAAGATCACTTAAGAAAAATAGTTGTCAAGCTCAAATTTATTTGACAGTTTAAATTTGAACTCGTTTTTATAAGCTTACTATTGTGAATAAGTAGAGACACATTTTTATGGACTTTGCATTTTGATCTTTGTTCAATACAAAAGTTACATATTGCAGCAATAAGTTAAAAAAAGTTTTTTAGTAAGTTTGTTGAACGGTCAATTTGATTGCGTTTAATACCTTCAATACTTACGACTATCACTCAATATTAAAGAGAATGCTTGAATGATATCATTACAATGCAACTATGGCATTGAGCAGATCCCAATACTCACAACTGTGATTTATTTGTGTTGGGTCCTGAGTTAGCCATGCTGAGAATACCACGACCCGTGTGTGACAGATTGGGTCTGAATTCATCCTTAAATTTTTTCCCCCAAAACGATTCACCGCCTGCACAGAACAACAGAGAGATGATTGACAGGACGAGAAAATATGATGCGGATATTAGCAAACAATTACACAACGTCACCACGTACAGACACACATTTAAATACAGGTCTGTTTAAAAAAAGGGATTACAAAAACAACCTCATTTGTGTGTTTTCTTTAGAAAACAGGAGTGTTGCTTTCTTGTGCAACACTGGAAGAGTAATTCAAAGTTGACTAATAAAAAAAACACCTAAGTTTAAAATGTATGCTATAATGAATGATGTTTTCTAAATCTTTAGTTCCCCAAATCCACAGCAATGATCCAACAAGTCATTGCTGAAATCGCACAGATAAACATTTCATCAGTCAGATTTAAGTTCTGTTGAAATATAACAGCAGTTTATATTATATTACGGGACCCGGACTATTCTTTTAAATACCATCAAATCATTTAAAAAGCTCAAAGCCAGCACCATGTGTGGAGGATTGCACATTTTCAGTTGTTGAGCAGTAAAGTAACATCTACTCTTTACCATCAATCTGCTTTTTGAAACTCGCACACCCTCGTGAAGAGTCCAGCGGGCGACATTTCTGCATAATTTATGACCCTGCTGACATTTTCTACACAACCCGCCCCTACTGACTCGATTAAAAAGAAAGAGGAAAAAGGTTATACAGTGAATAAAGGTATTACAAAATTTCAGATTTTTTTGGGGGGGTGCTCGTATGTCTTTGTATTTGGATATGTCTAACAAGGCATGGGCCGGTATGAGATTTTGACGGTATGATCACATCAAGCCAAAATGACGGTATTTCGGTTAAAGCTTTAAAATGTGTTCTTTTAAATGTCTGGGTAAAAACATTGAACACAATATATTTTACATTTAAGCAACACAAAATATTTGGAGCATTAGTAAACATGTACAGTATGGCAGGTTAAATCTGTGGTTCCCAAACTTTTTGAAAGCGTGCATCGCTTTCTCGTCTTTTCACATGCATTTCTAGTAATTAAACTTATATGCACAAAATATTACACGAAACAAGGTTGTTTTAGTATACTAAACTTAAACTTTGAAAACGTTCCTGTTCATTGAAATCAAATAAAATTTTGTCCTAAATATTTTGGGTAAAAAAATGTACTCAAGGAAAAAGGAAAAATGTAAATGTTGCCTCGAAAATAAACTCAAGTACGTTTAAAGCAGTAAAATTATAATAATAAACAAAAACTAAAATAAAACTAAAATAAAAATGTATTAATCGTATATATCAACATTAAAAATAAAAAAATATTATAAAATGACAAAAGCATATACCAAAATTGCTAAAACTTTAACAAAAATTAACACTTACTAAAAATCTAAATATAAAAGCTCATTTCAAAATCAAAACTATAATAATTCTGACATGAATGTGAATTTCAGACTTATTCATATAATATTTTTAATAGATATTGACTTAACATTCACATGGTAGGTTCGCAGGTAATATGTGGCAGGGATGTTTCACGGTAGTCAAGCCTTCAAATCTATAATTCATAAAAGCACCACCATAAAAGCATCATGTCTCACTCTGTTTTCAGATCATCCTGCCATGAACATATACACGTGTGTCGTAAAAAGGGAATTTTTTAAAAACAGGACCCAAGCCCCCTCCAGTCAATCAATGGTTTGCATTGATGCAAAATCTCCCACTTGATTTGCATCCATTTCTAGTTCGGCTGCCAAGCATGCATGTCAATGTGTGTGTAGACCAAACTGTGAGAAGATTGAAGGCTTCTGGCCTGAATTCGAAAACTAAACGCTTTCTTCTCATGTTTGTCTTTGCACTTCAGTGTGAGACGGAGGTCTCAGGTGAGGGTGGTGCATTTTTTATAGGATTGAATTTTAGAGATGCACAAGGCCTTTCAGCTCTTCAGCTAGACGTGAGCTTTTAACACCCGTGATTGCAGGAGCACAGACCTTACAAATGTGCTTAAAAAATAAAGTATTTATTTTACTTATGCTGCATCTCTGACACTGAGGACAAATTGTCTAGACAGCTCAGACAAAGTGAATAAAAATAGTGCAAAAACAGCGCTCTAAAAATACGGCCAATCAAATTTTTTTTTCCGTATTTACAAGTCACGTGGCATACGAAAAAGTCACATCAGCGGTATTTTTTGGCAGAACATTTGGAAAAATAGGATGTAAGAAATTCACATCAAGTAATATCTTATATGATGGTCCAAATGCAGAAAAACGAGTGAGCGGAGAATGGAGATGTATTAGGAACACTGAGGTAATATGAAAATATATAAGGAAATGTAGACATTTCTCTTCACCACAGTAGGTGGCACTATGCGCTAAAGTTGTCTTGCAACCTGCCATAAAACCTACAAAGAAGAAGTACGGCCAGAATGACTTATCGCAAGAAGAAACACATTTTTTTGGCAAAACATTGAAGTAGTATTTCTATGCTCGATACATCGTTTAATGGAAACGCAGTCATTCCGCAATATTTTTTTAATCGACATTAACATCGCTTAAAGGAGCTGAATGTAACATTGATACCAAGCTCAACAACCGCTAGGTGTCACAGTCCAAATTCAAAATATTGGTGAGGGTTTTTCCTCAGACTCAACTCTCACAGGAGTTGCCAGACACTAACAGGAGTGTAATTGAAAGCATAAACTCTTACACTGTAAGTTTATATGATAATTTGTACGTTTGCAGTAGTTTTGTTGTTTGCAAATATAACTCAATCAGCAGCTCGTTTCAGAGGTTGCATCCTCCGGAGGTCCCATTCACGGGCCATATTGCTGTCTCGATAAAATAACCGTAATAATTGTATATTACTCCTCGTAAGTTGTAAAATAATATAGTAATTCTTTCTAAGTTTGCAACATAATAGCACCGGAAAGGGTGGAATCTGCTCTGACCCAGATCCTTTGTTTGCTGCAATATGCAGTGATTGTCGCCAACTGGCAACCGAGCTGTCGAAATACACTAGTGGGTAACACGACCAAAACAAAAGCAGGCATACCTGTACGGAAAGCACATTTCAGAGTGGAATAACAGGCTATAGCATTGTTTTTCGGACAAACCAATATATGAACTTAGTTTTCTAAATGTCTACGAACATATTAAGGTATTGTTTCGATTTAATACAGTACAATGATTACATACAGGTCCTTTAAGTTTTGTGCAAATCTGTATTGGAAACCTGGCTACTGATGCACATGTATCACGATTCGTGAAAAAACATCTCCGAAACAAAGAAACAACAAAACAAAAGTCGGGAGAGGAGAGCTGTACATATGAGAGAGTTTTCATAAAGTTTCTATAATTTAAAAATAAAGTCAACTGTAGGCCTATTACCTGTACCGGTGCCTGTAGGGTCTCCTCCTTGAATCTGCAAACATTGAACAATAACCAATAAGTCAAAAAAAATATAATATTAATACGAGTGACATCTAGACGAAATCAATCATGCATGTCGAAGAAAGATAACAAAGAAGTGGAATAAATGTTAACAATTTTTGTGTTATTTTCCACTTTTGAAAAAGTAAAAAAGCAAGAAATCCATAATGGTCTGGTGCTTATAAAAATCCAGAGATGTAATAGCAAACATGAGCATCCATTTGAAGGACAAAATGCCAGATCAACTTTTTTTTTACGCATCGCAAACAGCTATTGGCAGGGTGTAATATACTTAACAAATAGAAAGTGTGAGAAATCTGCTTGCTACAGAAATATCAAGCTCCATTGAGAGCTGTTACACATTGCTGTCATCCATCGAAACTTTAAACACCAGCCTCAAGTTCATTAAACATACCTAAAGAAACCCTTCTGACTTCAATAATAATAACTATAATGATTGTAAGTTATGATCTGGAATACCCAAATTCAGACACACATACACATACAAACAGGAGCCGTGTGTACTTCAGCAAAAAAGATGAATGTAGCATTTATGAGAGAAATCAACGAACCATGAAATTTCTAATAGAGCGGTGGAATACGGTGCCGTCGTAATATCCTTTCTTGCACAGTTTAATAAAGTTTTCTCCAGCCTTAGGGACCTGAAAAAAAAAATCAAACAAATGTCAGTCCTAAATGTCACAAAATGTGATTTATGAAAACTGTTTCTTAAACATGACCACACCATTTTTGCGGAGATTACAGAAGTGAAAGGCACACATTTTTTAATACGTCTTTATTTCTAACACAACAACCAAACAGACACTTGCAACTAATTCAAAGTATGTTCAAGGTATATTTTTCATGTATATCGCCCCTGTACTATTAGACGCAGAAATCGATTCTACATTACACTAGATTACCGAAAACCGGTCAAGCGAGTCAAGATTGAAAATACATTAAGATTTTGATACCACAAACGTTCAGCTTGAACAAAAAGCTTGAAGTAAAGATGCCGAGATTAAAATCAGTGTCAGCTTTATGGATATTAGAGGCCATTTGTTATTATTCAATCTATTTAAAGGACCTCGTTCGCATTACTGCATTTTTCATGTTTTTCTTTTATAATGTATATAACTTACTATAAAGCATGTATACACCATATGACACCATGTGCTTGTTATATCAATGTCTGAAATGTCTGGACGCATTACAAAAAGAAGGGGATGGTTTTAGGTCAGTTGTCATGAAAATATTCTCACAATGCAAAAAATCTTAATGGTCCTAAAAATAGACTGTAAAAATATTTCCCTCTTTTCCATTCAGGGAGAAAAATGCACCAGATATGGTCTTAAGTTCACCCTTACAGTAAGAAAACATCCATTAGTGATCTGTAAACAGTGAGAAACACTGTGAATGTGGGAGAGAGAGAGAGAGAGCGAGAGCGAGAGAGAGAGAGAGAGAGAGAGAGAGATGGTCATTTACTCGTCAATGATGTGACCTCTCTTCTTCAACCTGATTTGACAAGCACACAGCCAATGAAAAGAAACAAAAACAGCACCTAGTTACTAGGACTATGAAGAGGACAGAGGGCTGTTTCTATGTCCTATAGGCAGAGTTTACCTTTGTTCCCAAGTGACACAACCACACACAAAGACATGAGGATGTCTGCCAGTATAATGTTTGTGTGCGTGTGCGTGTGCGAGAGAGCGAGAGAGCGAGAGAGAGAGAGAGAGAGAGAAGGTGGTCTTACCGATGACAGGGGGCGTGTTTGGAAAACTTCAAAGTCATTATTTTCACAAAGGAAAAAACACAATAATAGAAATAACGCTTATGCAGAAGATATAAACAAACAAAACAGGTGTTGAATGCCCCAGCGTGTTCACTTAAAAGGTCCAGTGTGTCATTTTTTTGGAGGAAATTGACAGAAATGCAACATAATAAACAATTCTATGTCTTTAGAGGTGTATAAAGACCTAACATAATGAAGCGTTATGTTTTTATTAACTTAAAATGAGCTATTTCTATCTACATACATCGCGGGTCCCCTACATGGAATTTCGTCATGTTGTTTCTACAGTAGCCCTAAAAGGACAAACTGCTCTACAGAATGCGTGTTTCATAAAATACGTTATCTTCCTCGGCAAAGCGAAAACGTGACGACATCTTAGTTCTGTGTCAGTTGCTGTAGTGCTTCGAAAGGGAGTGGTGAGAGGGTTGAGCTGTTGGTTGCAGTTCACAACCTCACCACTAGATGTCGCTACATTTCATACACTTGACCATTAAGGGAACTCAACATACAAATGCTTAAGTATACGGCCTCAGCATATAAAACCATAGGAGAGAAGAAAATATTTTATACACTGTAGCTTTAAGGATTATAAGGGATTACATTAAGCCGCAGCATGCATGAATGCATAAAAAGGAAAAAATTAATACAAAACATGATAAACGTGAAGAGATTTGCAAGCACATAATCTTATGTATGTAAATAATTCAAAGTTCACACTCGAGTTAAATGGAAACACAAACATGACAGATATATAGAGAGATAAGTGAATCAAGTGTGGCGGTTTCATCTCCAGAGTGACTGACTGTCAGAACACTCACATAAATATCAAACAGGGTCTCTGTATCCGTCCAGTCGAGGACAGAGAGAATCGTGGGTAAGTTTTACTGCCGGCACAAGGCCATAAAGAACACCATTCTTCTGGGGAAGTGTTTTATGGCAGGGATGATTTTACAAGCTCGGTGGGATAAAGAACCAACCAAAGGAAGAAATGAGAGGAAAAAATACAACAAATGGGACGGTAACACTTTTTTTTAGAAAGATGCGTATAATGACCTGAAAACACCGGAAATTTTGTCCAAACAAATATTATATAATTTTTCAATTTCATTTCATTTTGACTTTGTTTTTAATTTCATTTAGTTTTAACACAACTTTGAGGCAGTTTGCTAGTTACGTTTTTTTTTTAATGCTTTTTCATTTAGTTTCATTAGTTTTGGTCGTGGTTTATATTATTTGTAATAACATATTTGTCAAGGAAAGGTTAAAAAAGTATTTATAATTTATAATAAAACTAAAAATATTTCGATATTTTTAGCGTATTTCTGTTACCTTATCGCAATGTAACTCCAGATTCAAATCCCCTTTATTGGTTTGCAGGCGAACATAGCCTTTCTTCTTAACATACTGGTATCGAACGGCATCATCAGCAATGGCATCTAAAAACACAATGACAAACATTATCACCACTACATCTTTGCTTTGACAGTATTGACACATTTAGCATTACAGACTTATGCAAAACACTAATGCAAAAATAATTAACAGGTATGTGAAACCTTAGACAGCTGCTTTGACAGAGGTCGATAGGTTTTCTGGGACATATTGAATCCAGATTCAAAACCTCAGACACAAATCATTTCTGTGTCTAACAGTTACAGGTATTGCAATGATGCAATATTGTGAAATGCACCAACTTCCTCAAAGCATAAATAAGTGGAGGAATTGTGTAATTTGTTGTGCATGTCAGCAATCACGCCATGACAACCAAATAATAAAATGTAAACTTTAGTTCACATATTGGAACCGGAAATACCGGAAAACTCAAATTATATCAGATCCTGGGCAGAATAAGGCTGATAATAAAAAACTTTGGCTATGTGAGAATCGACTGAGAGAGACTGTTACCTGCTTCATGAATGGTAGCTGGAGCCATTGCTGTGGATGTGAAGGATGCAGAAACTCGTCCAGTGGAATAGTGAGCCTAAAGACAGACAGAGAGAGAGAGAGAGACAGATTTTAACAATCCTGTTTTATTATCACAAGCAACTTTTCACAATAACTTTTTACATAGCTTTTATCAAATCAGAAAAAATAAATCCCATAATGCCATTAAATACAATAAGAACCTCTTAGAACAAAAAAAAGAGAGAGAGAGAGAGAGAGAGGGGGGAGAGACAGAGATAGGAGAGAGAGAGAGAGAGATAGGAGACAGATATTTATAATTATATATATACAGATTTCAATTGTTTATATTTCAATACTTTATTCACACTTTTTGTTTGTTGTTATTGTGTTGTCTTGTGTTTTATGTGTAATGCTTTAGAAATATTTGAAGTACACACAATCCTGCCAATAAAGTACCATTAAATTAAAAACTGAAATGGAGAGAGTTAGAGAACCAGGGGAGAGAAAAAGACAGAAAAAGAGAAACAAATGAAGAGAGAAATAGAATTGCATCCATTTCTGCTAAAAATCTGAACGTTGCATAACAGCTGCAGAGATAAAATAGACATATCCAAACAGGAAATAAATAATGTAAAGAGGAAGTCAGTTGGGTCAGAATGATCAATTAACATTACATTTACATTTTTACCTCTTCAGCATTCACTGGAAAAAGAAGATAAACTACAAGAAATACAGCAAAACTAATAACACATGATGTGAGGTATTAGTCCTGTCTGTAGCATCAAAGATTTAAAAAAAATTGTCTTAAATATGTCCCTATGTAAATATACATACACTGCCGAAACGTTTGGCTACAACAAATTGAAAAAGCCTAACTTTGGGATGGCATAATCGCCTCAGTGTGACTCAGAGATAGCCCATCTCAATCAGTCAGAGAATTCTAGTCCATTTCAACGTCACAATGCCAGGCTAGCACGGATAAGACTGAAATAGACTGGCATGCTGAAGTCCACCAAATTAAACTCAACGCCTGCATTGTGAACGGGCTGAGCAAGCAAAGCTAATATAGCTGGAAGAACAGGGGCAGATATTCTTAAACCCGGGGTAGAAGTCGTCCTGGGACACGGCCAGAGATGCATTAATATCCACCACAGAAAGAGACTCACTATCTAGAAAGAAGGAATTTGTTTTTGGAAGGACGTTTTCTAAAAAGTATGTTATGGAATTATGGAATGCTATTTTTAGACACAAAAATTTCAATGTGACTTTCTGAAGAATTTCAAGTGTTTTGTGTGTGCGTGTGGCTGGTGAAGGATCCTGCAAGGCCAGTTTCTTCTGCTCCAGTTGCTGTGTGATGTTGGTAGAAACTGAGAGGCAAATCACCTCATGATGCTCTGACACTTTCTCAAACACACACACATCCAAAGACACTTTACTGTGACCCAACCAGCTCTGTTTTATGTGTCCTTAAACACCACGCATAACAACGCAGGAGAGTCACCCATTAGCACCCTATAAAACATCCAACCTCCCAGACAGGCATCAAGAAGAAATCACATTCCAGACGTTTATTTATAGCCCTCATAATCTTAGTCGAGGTTTCAGATTGAGGTTCAATTTAATGAAAACCTTTGCATTTTGAAGCGATAAATGTCATGAGGGAAAAACAGGAACACAATTCAAATCGAAATACACGGCTGAAAGAAAGAATGTAGTTTCTCTTGAAACACTTACAGCATTGAGCTTGTCTGTTTTTTTGGTTTCTGGCTCTTTCATGGTGGAAGCCAACAGCTGGTCTCCTTTATAGTCCCTGTAGAGTTCAGCCAGCGTTTCTCGCGTCTCAAGATTGGTGGTCTTAAGATGGTACGCTGGGTCTAGTTTGGCCTTCTCCTCATCTGCAGAGAAAAAAAGTTCCATCAAACCAATATCTATATGGATAATACACTTCTGTTTGAAAGTTTAGGGTCACTTTTTGCTAAAGGATTCTCATTGTTTTAAAGAATCTTTCAGTCATAGGGTGTATGGCTAAATATCTGAAATTAGTTTTAGAAAAAAATTAGTTAAAGTTACATATTTTTGTCCCAGTGCATCCTTAACAAAAACTTAAAAAAATATCTCTAGACAAGCACAACAATTGAATAAAATTATATATTTAATTTTATAAAACAAAATATTTTTTTTATATGATATATTTTTTAATTTTCTATATTTTGTAATATCAATATTTTGAATGTTAATATTTTTCATGTACATTTTACATATGTTTTTTACTTTTCTCTTCAAAGCTATGATCATGAACAGATAAGAGTTTGTCGTACAACTGTGGCAACTATTATTTAAATATAATATATAGTGCATTACAGTATGTATTAGGTATTAATCATTGACTGTATATGGACAAATAAATCCTACATGTGTCTTACGGTGTAAAATCAAAACAAAATAGTAACTAATACTGTTTATTATTTAATATTATTAATATTTATAAAATAATAAAGCATAAGAGAGATTTATCTTCATTGTAAGTTTTTCTCTAAATGTTGGCTATGTCACACCATATAAGGTTTATTCGCCTATTACCAATGCATCCTAAAATTAAAAGTCAGGCTTCTCAATTTGTTTGGAGAAGGGAAATGATACAAACCTATAAAGACAGTTGCAAAAGTGTTGCAGGTCTGCAGAATAAATTAGCCACATCATGAAATCTGCTACACTGGCACTTTACACGCTGTTGCTCTGCTGTCAGTAATATGGATCTTCTGGGCTAATTTAAGAGCGACCGGTCAGTCCATATTAAATATGCACAGCTATTCCTGCAGTGATGGTCATTTTTATGGGCTTCGGTGCCCTTTGTACGACGTTCATTATGTAGAGCGAGTCCTCAGTGAATGCCGTTTGATTTGACCTCATTAACCAATTCATCTCCCAAAACCATCATGAAACGACTAAAGCATGTAATAGCATTATGTAATGAAATTTAAATAAGCAGACTAATGTGAAAATAGCACACCTGAATACTTTTATTCTCACAGGTGAGTCTGGCTTACATATTTTGCAAAGTTAAGGCCCGTTTACATTTACATTACATTTACATTTTAGGCATTTGGCAGACGCTTTTATCCAAAGCGACTTACATTGCTTTATCCTATACATTTTACATAGGTATTTGCAATCCCCTGGGATCGAACCCACAACCTTGCGTTGTTAGCGCAATGCTCTTACCACTGAGCCACAGGAAAGCCGTTTACACCAAGAATGCTAACTATAAAGTATAAATGCACCGATATATGGGCCAGTAATAGCTATCGCAATTTTTCAGACTATTGGCCGATAGCTGATGATCAGGGCCGATATACACTGTCAATCAAAAGAGAACAGGAAAATGTAATGAATTTTTTGCACTGTATACAGAAACTGTTGAGAAACGTCATCAGTTTGATGTTCAATATTAATAGTCATTATATGAATTAAAAACATTCCAAAAGTTAGGAAATATTAATATAATCTTCATAATTTAGTTCTTGCGAGTTATTATAACCACCACACTATCGGTATCGGCAGATATGACAGCTATCGGTAACGGTGGAGAAATGTAGTATCGGTACATCCCTTCAATGAAGATATTGTTATTAGCTTCCACGCCAATGTACGATAACAATACGTTTTTCGGAGTTCGCACGCTCCCACATTCAACTTCGAATAGATTTTGATTGGCGGTCCATGTTTTATCGTCCATCAGAAGAAAAAAAATGCTTTGAAAGTGATTCCAATGACACAGTTTTCTGTATCGTTCTAGTTATGGACTGTGCTATTCTCTTACATTTTTTTCAGATGTATAATACTTTATAGTTATCATCTTTTGTGTGACGAGTCCTTAAGCATTCCAGATATTTTAAAAATACAAAAAAATCTGTTAACTCTGCACAGCATACATATTAAATACTGCAGAAAGAGTTCAAATTTGCCAAGTTTCTTTGTATAACATTTTACAAGACAACACAATGAATGTAATAAAAACACAACACACAGCTAACCTGGGTCCAGGACTTTCAAATTGTTTTTAACATGGAAGAAGTTGGACACATTGAATTTATCCAGATTTGTAGGATCCTGGAACATGAAAAAGAAAACAAGATGTTACATGACAACTGTAGCTCACATATAGGCGTTCTTATTTATTAATCAGTTTTGTACCCATCGCAGTACTGCGTAAATATAATAAATCTGCTTGTTCTACATTTTCCCCAAAGACGAGCGACTACACCGCAATGGATTTGTCTTGGCACTGTGTTATCAGTTTAGAGGAAAATTTGCTGGCTGCACTGTTTGGGGGATTGCCCACTGAAACACACACAAATAGAGAAAGGAAAGAAAATGAAGTTCAGGACCTCATTCTCTTTTTGTCTCTGCTTTGTGTTTCACCCACCGTATCTGTTCCAAATAGGTCAGACAGTGAAACTGTACCCCGGCAGGGGTGTTAAAGTTCCTCAGCCCTCAGCCATCCCTCTCATCTCAAATACTTTCCCTCCCTCCACCCGAACCCTGTTTAAAACAAATCTCCAACTTTCCCATCCCAAAATAACCTCCAAAACCGTACCGCCAACAGCTGCAGGGACAGACACATCCAAACCTCCCACCCTGACCCATTCGGTCTAATCTCACCCGAAAATATCTCCAGGTCCCTTTCTCTTTCTCAGAACACACCCGTAACGCCCATCTACAGTCTCCATGAGCTAAAATAAACTGTGCAAGGACACAACGGGTCAGCTTTCCATTACTGGACAGTGTAGGTCAAACACACAGATTCAGCCTACAGACATCAGTGCCATGCACGGATCTCTTCACAGAAACCTAAACCTTGTTACATAAGTTCCTTTCTAACACCGTGTTTACATGGATTAAAACAAGACTTTACAACTTCAGACAGTCACCGCATGGCGCTGGAACAGAACAAAGAATTAAACCAAAAGTAAACTGGGTCACGGCAACATGAACAAGGTTTAAAATCACCAATAAATCGCAAATGACCCATATTTATTATCCTGGCACACTTGCCTGGTTTTATTGTGCATGACTTACTGAAGCACGTTATTTTAAAACAATGGTTTCTTACCATCTCTTCCCAAAAATATTTTACTTAAATGTGACCCAGTCTGAAATCCAGGCTAAAGTAATCATGAAGAATGTAATTATGAGATAACAGGATGATATTTTTGCACAACGTACATTATGTAGAATTTTATGTAAAAAACTAAAGTAAATCACAAAATAATGAAAGAAAAGTTGGTCAAGCACAAGAATCTAAAAGGACGTTAAGGTGTATCTAAAGCATGCAAATTTTGTAAAAATAACACGAAAAGTGTATTTTCCTTATATTTGAACTGTCCACATTGGCATAAAATGCATTAATGATTGCTCAAGTTCACAGATATATCAATCTTGGTTGAAAACTAAAATGATAATGCTGGCATATTTCTCATGTCATTTTTTTCATAAAGAAAATAATTTCTCATGTCGTTTTCTCTAATATGGCTCCAAATTGCAGGTGAAAACCATTTTCACCCTCCTCTACAAATGAGTGCATGACTCAGTTAATATTAATCGGTTGCATATTGCATATCGGATATCATATGGCGCGTGTTTTTCTGTGTCTTTGGTGTGTCATAAATGCCCATGCATGTATTAGACACGTAAAATTGCAAAAATTAAAGTGTCGGAACAAAAGATCCATTCTACCTAAAAGCGAGTGCTCACCCAGACCTGACTGAAATGCATCGTGTAACCACACCCCCACGAATCTACGTCATTTCGTGGTATGACTTGACCAAGACTGCCAAAGACTATATGCAGGTAAGGTGGGCGTACTTGTAAATCTCATTATATCGTCGCCACCACAGCCATGTCGTGGAGACGCTGTGTGTTTCGTTGCGAAAATGTCTTATGTTTGCACATCCAAAAGATGAGACAACTTAAAACTAATGGTTACATTTTATTTACAACACTGTTACAGAACAGTACAATCCTGTTCTGAATATTCAAGTGTGTGCAGCGCATTTCACCGATGATTGCTTCATGAACCTGGGAGAGATCAAGGCCGGCTGTGCATGAAAGCTTATGTTAAAAAGTGGGGCAATTCCAACCATTTCGACTTCGCAAAGTAAGCATATTTTCATTGTAAAAGATTTTGATTCATTGTTTGCGTTTTTTAACCTTAAATCGTGTATACACATTCCATTACATCTAAAACAAACAATAATATTCATTTTAGCAGTGGCGTTTGACCCATTTAAAAATCAAGAAATTGAGTTGGGAAAATATTAAAAATTTGGCTGATTTGACACGGAATGACCCAGTGTTCCTGTGTTTGGATTTTATTCAGTTTTCTTTGTACAGGCCGCCTTACCGGGTCTTCTGGTCATGGCAGGATTTTCTATGGTTATCAACAGTCAACGAAGTTTTCAAAATCAAGTTATCCTTTTAACCCAACTTACTGAACCCTGACCAGCTGTCAATCACGAAACCTCCTGAACTGATCAAAGACCAGACTGTCTGTCTCTATGGCGACAGCTGTAATCAATACAGAGCACGTAAATAGTCTATACATTCAACCTGCCGCTTCACAACACGCTCAACTCACAGACATCACAAAAAACATATCAACACATGAATGTTCCATAGCTACACTCCGCGTGACGCACCTGTAACGTGATGAGATCCTGACGGGTGAAGGGCTCGTCGGTCAGCAGGTCTTTGTAACTCTTTGTCTTGATGTTGAGCTGTTCCACCGCCTGGACAAAACACATGTTAACAAAATAATGACGAGCGTTCATGTTTGAATGTTTTCATAAATACACGCGTCATATTTTGGTTGTCAACGACATTAATTAGAAAGAAACCCAAACATTTTTTTACATATAAAAAAAAAAAAAGAAATCACAATGATGCTAAAGAGGACAAATGACGGAAAATAGGACAGTCATTGAGTTCCACACATACACACACAATTTCAGATCTTTCCTGATCTTGTCTGTTATCATTGTATGCTTTTGTTGCATGGAAAAAAGCTTCAATTTTGGGTGAAGTTCATGTACAAACACAGGCCGTTTCATTCTAATACTCAGTAAGAAGTTGAAAGATGGGACAAACACATAAATCAGGTATTTAATGCAAGAAACTTTGTGCATTAAACATCCCCTTTAGGTTGCAAATAATTACAAACATACTGAAAGAACAAGAGAAACATTCAGAAGGTGGTTTGTTTTACCTCGTTTGAGAAAACATTTCCAGTGACTTTATTGGCAACAATGTGAGAGTGGTTTGTGAAGACGGTGTACAGCACAGGACAGTGGTACTTCCCTAAAACAAAGGACAGTGAACATGAACTTCAATGCATTATCTGTTTTTATTTAAACATATTGCTATTGACAAGGGCCGGGTAAGAGGATCTAGTGAGAAAACACACACACACACAAACACACACACACATTTACCATCATTGTTTTTGCTGATGTTAAGCTTGATGAGGGATTTAGCTTCAAGCTTCTAAAAAGAGAGAGAAACAGAGAGTGAGTGATTGCCTTTCAATCCTTACAAAAAATGATCATGCTTTTTACAAACTTTACCAACAGTTTGCCATTTCATGATTTCACATATCACAATTCATTGCAATATTAACCACAAGTATGTTACGCCGTTTGGTGAACTTTGTTTTATGCATGTGATGTAATGCAAACTAAGAAATATGCATGTGTTACTTGTACATGTTATTTATATAAAAAGCACCCATCACGCCAGCACAACACTCTCATACTATCATAAACATTTTGCTACAAACATATTATTTGAAGACAACATAAAATATACACAAAGAGAATACTCTGTGAGAATAATATCGAATGTTGTTGGCTCTATATATTAATCGGTTATTACGATTTTTTCCATCCAGCCTTGGTTATATCAGTAGGAAAGTGAAGCGATTTTGAAGGAAGACAAAATATATTGATAAAAAATAAGAAAACAACTTCCTTTAGGATTAAGTGAATCAAAGAATTGTTGAGAATCAGATCAGGTGGGATTTATTAAATAATAAGGTTTTGATTCAATGTTTAAGTATGCTGGCCAATGTTTTAAAATTGATATACTGTATACTTCAATAAAAAAATGTATTTTCAACACATTCATTTCTTCATAACAAGTTTTCTATTCTTTTTCACATGTATTTGAAATGGAAGACTTGGACTAAATAATGAAGAAAAAGCAGATGTGAAATCATTCAATGCTGTTTAAAAAGCATCTCAACGTGAGACCAAAAAAAGCTGGTTGAGAAAATTACAAGATGACCTTTCTATAAATTTTGACAAAGGTTGACAACACTGAAGATGATCAAATCTAATATAGTTTAATTTGAGAATAACTCTCTTTAGTCAAAAGTTACTGTTTAGTTCCACAGTTACATTTATGGTAGTCCATAGTTTTGACAAGTTTACTAAAAGCTGGAAAAACATTAATAGGGAAAGAGTGGGCCTTTTTTTGGAACAGTGGTGTATATCTAACACACACATCTGGTTATGTTTCTCTGTCCTGTACACACACAAGTCCGGACATGTCCAAAAGATCGGAGTAACAATCCAGGCAAGTAAAAAATGAGTGAGGACATGACACACACACTACTTTTATACCAGTTTAAATACAATTTGTGAGTAATGACAACTTTAAAAAACATAAACGTATAGTCAAACCTGTATACACATATACTTTCCTATCGCCCCTGGTTAAGCCCCCCTCACATGGAGTGAAACACATCAATATTTCTGAGAAAGGTCAACTGAACACACATACACACGTGTCGAGACATGTACTCGGATACGTAACTGTGAAGATTTAAGGATGAATTATGAATAACAGTCTTGAGGTTTAGCAGACATTGAGAGTGAACGTCAAAGATTCACCAACCACACAAACACACAGTGAGCAGATACATCCTGTCTCACACTCAACCGATTATGCATGCAGCACGCGCATGCTGAGATCCTATAACTCCTATGACATAAATTAAGGGTGCAGTAATGGCGCACGTGTCCAGAGAACTGATTATACAGCATTTCACACCCTGCTTTGGCAAATATAGAGTACTTTTATCCAATGTCAGCATGCCTACGAAATAGATAGTTTCTAATAAATGAGTGCAGTACAGTTTCTGTCTTCTAAGCAACACAAGACTCAATTTATTTTACTTAAGTGGACTCAATAGCATAAAAATTTAACTATAGATAGTGTTAAAGCTTTTAACATGCAAAACATATGCAAAAGTGCTTAGATTTATACTTCAGAAGGTATCAAATGGTAAACACCTAAAAGATAGACCTTGAGTAGATATGCAAGAGACCTACAAATAAATTCTAATATAAGACACAACCACTTGAGGTTGAGGTTGTATGATGGAACTTTTCTTTTTAATTGACCAAAGTGCACTTTACAGCGTGTGCAGAACCAAGAACGTTTGAAAGCTTTGGAGTGCATGAACTACAACAGTTCATGTTGTGTATTCTGTGGTTTACTTGGTGTCATATAATGTTTGCCTTAGATTGCTTGTGGAGTCTATCATGTGGAGTATAACGCCCTCTAGTGGTTCAACAAGAAATTTGCATTCAACCATTTTAACAGACACTTTTGTCCAAAACAATAAAGTGATTCATAATTTAAAAATAATACTATATGTAGACATAAAATTAAATACCTCTCCAGTAATGGGGTTGGTACCATACTTCTTAATCCAGGGCACTATGCTCCTATTGAGGAAAACAAATGTTTTCTGGATCATTTATGAGCTCGCTTAAAATACAGCAAAGCTTACATCAAATACTATAAAGTAGTCAAAGCATCTATATACGGTAAAGAATTCAAATAACAACATAACAAACAAGATAAGATACTGCGATACACTACTGCTGGTGAGAGAGTAATACTCACATTAAATCAAACACCACCCCATCCACTGTGCACATTGGATATTCAAAGGGCTGAAGAGAGAGACTGTGAAAGGGATACAAATTACAATTTAAAAGACAACAGAAACAGATTCCAACAGCTGCGTAAATGGAAATGACAGATCAGTAGTTATGCAGGCATGCTCTGTTTTACTAGATCTAAACTACTGACCACAAATATCACATTAAATGTGAAGAATTATTTTATTAACTCACCTGCAGTGATCGAAGGGGAGTCGCCTAAAATTGCCTTGAGGAATTTCTATTAACAAAGGGAATAAATATACATTATTATTGATTTCAAGCATAAACAATCAAAGTATATAGACAAGAATAGTTATCAAGGGTTCTTGAACATCTTAGCAACCCTTCGAAATATGTGGATGTCACCGCACAAGTGTAGATCATCACATTTGTATAAACCAATGTCACTAAAAAGCGACCAAATAACGTTACATCAATTTTTAAGGAATATTCAATATTGTATCACTAAATTTGATAACGTTTTGTGAAAGGTTTGACATTCTGTTATTAATGCAATAACAATCACACATTTTAAAATGTCAGTTATATGTGGTGGCACTATGGATCAATTTATGAAGAAGTCTGTGTACCTGATTTCTTCCCTCCATAAAACTGAGTGTATTCTGCACATGTAATGTACCTGTAACACACAGATATGAAGAAAAGAGTCTTTCACACAAAATAAACATTAAATAAGAGCGAACTGGCAACAGTTTATTCTTAACTAAATACATTGAAAATCACACTTAAAAGTAGCCAAATAATAATGATGTGTAGGCTCTCCAACACGCGTAATGTTTCGTTTCAACTTACATCTTATCTTTTTGATGCTGTCTTTTACCCATTTTTGTGGACGTAGAGGTTACAACACACCAAAATAAAAGGTCTACAAAAGTATAAAACAACACTGCGATCGCGACTGTTACAAACTGAAACACTTCCGGTCTGTGTTTGGTACGACAGTCAAATGTGTCCGGAGTGAAAGTATCTGGTGGCATCGCTCTTGATGTCTCTACGGTGCCGCCATATTGGGAAGGGCAGGGCGACAGACGCAAACACATACGTGAACGTATAACAACATATTTTTATAACAAGTTTACAAATGTAAAGGCATTGTATTTTTTATACATACAGAAAAACAACAGCTCCAGCGTCCATCTTGCCTTATTTATAGGCCAAATGTGGCGTTGCCTTTAGCTCAAAATTACATTTTTGTTTACATATATTCCTCAATACTAGTGAAATCATTAATAATTACTTTAATACTTATTGATAATGAATATAAGATATTAATAACCAACTATAATTATGTATTTAACATTTCAGCAGAGGCGTCAAATAAATCTCTTAATTTTCTCTGTTTGAAAAGAAATTGAAAAATCTTCAGATGCTATCTGGCTGGTGGGAACCACTAAAATGTCATAAAATACTACTCAAATAAAATTTTGTAATAGTCTTAATGGTAAACAGTTTGTATGGAGACCATTAGAATTTGTAGGGATGTTCTTTATTTTATTTAATATTAAATTATAAATAAAATATTAAATATTATTTAAAATAAAAGATGATGGTCTTTACAAAACACCATGACACAGGCCTACAGTCCTGCTCACCATTATTGGCACCCTTGGTAAATATGAGCAAAGAAGGACTGTAAAAATAATTCTGCATTGTTTCTCCTTTTGATTTTTTATTAAAAAATATTCCAACATTTCATTGAAGTAAAACAATTTGAAGTATGGGGAGTATCACATTGAGATTTTTTTTCCTTTAATACACCATGGCCACAATTATTGGTACCCCTAGAAATTCTTATGAGTAAAATACCTCCCAAGTTTATTCCCATTGATATTAACATTTTCTTAGCACACCAAGGTGACTAGAAACATGACGTTGTCCAGTTATGACTTCTTGTTGCACAGGAGAATAATATTAATAACACAAAGCCCAAACCCCCTTAATCATTAATCACAATGGATAAAACCAAAGAATAGAGTTCTGATGTGCAATATAGTTCTGTTGAGCTACACAAAATACAAAATGGCTTTAAGGAAATAGTTAATACAATAAACAATGTCATTTCAAATATCAGGGCAATGATCAAGAAGTTTTAATGGACTGGAGATGTTGAAAATCAGCTTGAAACAGGGTGTGTGTCTATAATTTATCAACGCACAACTAGGAGAAGAATTTGAGTGGCCAAAGACTTTCAAAGAGCACAGATGGAAAATTGCAGCAACCCGTTGAATTTTGGGGTCAGAAAGCATTTAATAAAAATAAAGGAAAACTGCACCTCCATCACCACAAGTTGTTTGGGACACTGTTCAGGAAACAAATCGTCTGCTCTTATGCAAAAATAACTGCACCATATTAATCTGCCATACTGGAACTATAACTAGGACTGGGGTCTATGGCCATATGGAATGAAAATTTTTTATAATTGGATGAAAGAATGCCCCATGTCCACAGTTAAATATGTAACCAGATCTTCATTGTTGTGAACCTATTTTTATACCAGAGGTTCTGGACATTTTGTTCAGATCATATCATGTTTTATATCAAATACTAACAAGTAAAAAAATCAAAACCTGACTTGCTCTGCTAGAAATATTCGAATGGGTCGTGGGTAGATCGTCCATCAGCACATTGGTTCAAAATAAATATCAACATCAATAAAAAATTGGTCACTGAACACAAAATCAAGATCCTGCCATAGCCATCCCAGTTCCCTGACCCGAACCCTATAGAAAATGAGTGATATGAACTGAAGAAGAGGGAGGTTCAACATTTGAAGGATCTGGAGAAATTCTTTATGGAGGAATGGACTCAGATGACTCTGAATGTAATCTCAAAGCTCATCAGACTGAAAAGAAAACACATTTAGAGCTGATTTTCTTATAAATTAAGGTTGCGGGGTGAATTAAATACAAGGGTGCCAATAATTGTGGCCAACATAAATGGAATCATTTATTTTCTCAATGTGATATTGCCCCCACTTTAAATTGTTTTCCTTCAATGAAATGTTGGAGATTTGCAAATTTTTTAAATAAAAGATCAAAAGGTGAAACAATGCAGATTTATTTTTTACCAATTATATTTACCAAGGGTGCCAGTAATGGTGAACAGGACTGTACCTACAAAAAAGACTGAAGGTGAAAGATAATTATATGTGGCTTTTTGGATGTAATCATACAATAAATTTTTAAAATGAGCTTAGAAGAGCTTACATATTAAAGGAATAATAAAGTTTTTGTCAAACATATCAAACATATTAAACACTGCCTTCATATATTTACAATGTTCATTATTTACTGTCTGCTCATGCCCTTCAAGGCTTCTAGGTATTATGTATATTTAAAGTAACACTGACAAATGTGCAATGTTTTTTTTCTGTTGTCTTTCTGTTGATGTATTATTTTGCAGATTCTATTAAGCAGACATACGAGTCGAAGAATCAGGGTGTATTACGGATCAACACAATTGCAATGCCCAAAAGGCTCCTCTGCACGAGTTTATCCTGGGTCATTCCATTCACTACCAGCTTCTGCTCTGTTTTTGTGACTGATATCTCTGAGAGAATGTTCTCATGCAACCAAAAATGAAAGACTTCATTCATTCCCTGAAAAGTGTCAGATTGTGTTGCTCATGTGGGTAAAACAGGAATGAGACACATGAAAGCTATAAAGTTTTTATTTTCTGAGTGGCCTCAGCAAGCCTTATGTCATCACATTTTCTCACAAAAGCACCCTTTAACTCAACATTCTGAACAGATGATAACAGCAAAAGCCGTTTCCATGACAACCGTTTCCACCGTATCAGATGTAAGAAATGTATTGCTATTGCCATTGGCACCAACAATAAAAACCAAGAATGAGGTCATGTAACAACAAGTGTGTAGTTGATTCATTTTTTATGATTGACTCAAGCAGTCGAACACTTTGTAATACACAGCAGTGACTTACAATACACTGTTATATAAACACACAGCTAACGTGTTAAAGATGTGACTGTCAGCACTTGCTTGTGTGAGATTTATAAAACTATAAACATTTTCATTAATATTTTTCTTTCTTTCTGACACAGAAAAGGTTTTAGGTCTGTTGCATACAAGTCAGTGCTAATCTTTCACCTTAATGGTAAAAATAAGACTACCATTGAATGATTTCTCTTATGTGACCCCACAGTCTTGTTATCCACAGGTTGACGCCCATATCCGTAAGGTATTGCAACTCTGGGGTGAGCATTTTCCTACAGAGCTTTTGATGAGCTTTGTCTATGTTTCTTTTTCAGATTGTAGCCCATAATTGACTTCTCGCCTATGGGTTGCCACGGCTGCATGGAAGTCTCAAGAATGTTTCCTGCATCGACAGCGCGGCCTCCCTCGATGCAAACGGAAGTCATTTCTGCATTCCTGCGACGGAGCTCTGTCACATCTTTGGCCATACGTTCGCGGCCGTAAGCGTCCACCTTACGCCAGAAAGTGGCATTGAAATACTGGTAAAGCTTCCAATCGATAGCGTTCCATTCCAGAGCCTTGGCTCTGAGCTCTGGGGTCAGTCTAGAAATGGTTGAACCTTTCCGCGCATTGAGTTTGAAAAATACCAAGTCCTCCATGTCCCAGCAGAGAGCATCCTTGAGCAAGATAAGAGACTCCTCGAAGTACTCCACAAGCATTACCAGCTGGAAGCGTTTGGCGATGGCGTCAATAGCAACCTCCACCTTTGGGTCATTAGGATCCACGTTATTATCCTCGCCAAAGTCAAAGAAAAGCAAGTTTTTAAGATAAAACGAATTGAATCCCTCTGGATCGTAGTAAAGCTTAGGATCTGTCAAGAATTCCCCAAGTTTATCATCCCCCGAAAGCTTCCACGTTAGAGGTACCACGTGTCCAAAATAATGGAAGGAGGACTCGGCGAGGTCAGCCGGGTCACGGAGGATTGTGATGTACGAGGTGTCAGCCGGGAGCACTTTGGCAACCTCAGCAGCATTGAAACGCATGTGATTACAAATGATATTAAAACACATTCCCGGTCTGCAGTCTTTCACTTGTGAGTGATGGAAAGGGGAGGGGTAAAAGAAGTCATTCCGGCTGTTGGGGAAGGCAAATTTGAGATGGTGCTTCTCGCCGAACCGAAAGAGTATGTTGAGAAAAGTGCTGCTGGCTGTTTTGTGGGTTTTCAGGAACATCACGTCCATTTGGGGAGAGCAGGCCCTCTGCCCTGATGCATGATGGGAGCTGTTAGAGATTGTTGAGGACTGAGCGGGAGATGGGCGATGAGCGCACGAGAAAGGTACCGGGACCCTGTAGACAAATACAGACAAAATATTTCATTGTAAAATATACAGGACCATCAAGATTGATACATGATACAGTAGGCCAAAAAACATTTATAAAAAGAGAAATTATTGAAACAGTAAATCATGTTTGAGGCACATTTTTCATATCAAGTTAGTCTATTATATTATTTACTAAATATAATTTTTAAAGGACTGGCCGGATAATTTTCATTATGGTAGTGATCCACTTTCATTTAAAAACGTGATATCACACAATATGTATGTATACAGACGTGTTCAAATTTGTTGGTACCCCTCCACAAAAAACGAAGAATGCACAATTTTCTCTGAAATAACTGACAAAAGTAATTGGCATCCACCATGTTTATTAATTTAATAGAAATCAGACTTTGCTTTTAATTTTTTATTCAACATAATATTGTAAATAATAAAACAAATGAATGGACAAAAATTATGGGACTCCTAACCTAATATTTTGTTGCACAATCACTGCAAGCAAATGTTTTCTGTAGCTCTCAATGAGACTTCCGCACCTGTAAACAGGTAGTTTGGCTCGCTCTTCCTGAGCAAACGGCTCCAGCTGGCTCAGGTTTGATGGGTGCCTTCTCCAGACTGCAAGTTTCAGCTCTTTCCATAGATGTTCGATAGGATTCAGATCAGGACTCATAGAAGGCCACTTTAGAATTGTCCAATGTTTTGTTCTTATCCATGCTTGAGTGATTTTAGCTGTGTGATGTGGGTCATTATCCTGTTGGAGGACGCATGACCTGCGACTAAAACAGAGCATTCTGACACTGGGTAGTACGTTACGCTCCAGAATGCCTTGATTGTCTTGAGATTTAATGGTGCCCTGCACAGATTCAGGGCACCCTGTGCCAGATGCAGCAAAGCAGCCCCAAAACATAACCTTCATGTTTCACTGTAGGAATGGTGTTCACTTCTTTGAAAGCTTGATTATTTCGTCTATGAACATAAAGCTGATGTGACTTGCCAAAAAGCTCCAGTTTTTACTTAAATTTCCAAAGGACTTTCTCCCAAAAGGATTGTGGCTTGTCAATATGAATTTGAGCAAATACCAGTCTGCCTTTTTTATGTGTTCTCTCAAAAGTGGAGTCATCCTGGATCTTCTTCTTGCTCAAAAAGCGACGGATGGTGCGATCAGAAACTGACGTACTTTCACCTTGGAGTTCAGCTTGTATCTCTTTGGCAGTTATCCTTGGTTCTTTTTCTACCATTCGCACTGACCTTCTGTTCAATCTGGGCTCGATTTTCCTCTTGCGGCCGCGGCCAGGGAGGTTGGCTACAATTCCATGGACCTTAAACTTCTTAATAATATTTGCAACTGTTGTCACAGGAACATCGAGCTGCATGGAGATGGCCTTGTAGCCTTAACCTTTACCATGATTGTGTATTATTCTCTTTCTGAGCTCCTCAGACAACTCCATCCTTTGCTTTCTGTGGTCCATGTTCAGTGTGGAGCACACAATGATACCAAACAGCACAGTGACTACTTTTCTTCGTTTACAGTAAATAGGCTGAATGACTGATTACAAGATTGGATACATTGTGATACTAATGAGAAGAAACAAATTAGTTTGCAATATCACTATAATCCAATGATGTATCTTTTCTAAGGGGTACCAGCAAATGTGTCCAGTTCATTTTAGAATATCGTTTTTAGAATAAGCAATAATTCATCTCTTTCCACAGCTTCTTTGCTTTATTCTATGACATACCAAAAGCATGCAAGTATACATGATACAATAGCTTTTAATTTCATTACTGTTCAGGAGGAATGTAGCATTATTTCAATGAGCTATAAGGGTACCAACAAATTTGAGCCCGTCTGTATGTACTGTATATGCTTTCCTGTAGCTCAGAGGTTAGAGCATGGCGGTAGCAACACCAAGGTCATGGGTATGATTCCAGGGGCTGCACATACTTAGAAACAAATGTATAGTATAATGGATTGTATGTCGTTTTGGATAAAAGTTGCCAAATGCATAAATGTAATATGTAATGTAATGTAATGTAATTTCCTTGTTCATAAATAATTATTCTTAATAATAATAATAATAAGTAATAATAATTTTAATGCTATTATTTATATTTTTATCATTATATATATTTTTGACATTCATTAAAACATACTACATGTCAAATTACATTTTTATTCCAAAATAAAATAACATGCATTTCTCATCAAGATTAGCTTTTTCTTCAAGTTTATTCAAGTGGGCTATTAGTACTGTATACTTCTTTTAAACAAAAAAATAAGAAAGTATACTTCCAGTTCACTTTTATATCCTTCTCCGAGATATACTTTATGTACTTCTGAGAAAAATAGCTGTAAACTAGTTATTAGATTACTTTACTATTACACTTTAAGCTCCTTGACGAAACCTCTGAAAACGCACCTTTTTAAGATTGCTTACAATGTTGAAGGGTTGATAATTGACTGATATCACAGGGTTTTATTGTGGAACAAATATGGAAAAACCCAAATGTTGGGTTAAAATAACCAAAATAATGTTTATATTTGACCCAACAATTGGTTAAAACAACCGAGCATTTGGGTTGAAAGATCCCAATGTAGGGTAATTTATAAATCAACATTTGGGTTTATCCATTTTTTACATGAAATAACCCAACACTTTTTAGAGAGTGTATTTATGTAAGGGTTTGTTGTATTGTACACTGTTTCTGACACAATACTTGAGATTACTTACTCATGCAGACCAAAGTGAACCTCCGGGGCCGACAGACAATACAGAAGAATCATGCAGGTGGTCAAGAGAGTGCCCAGAATCAGCCCCTTACAGATGGACCTCCACTGTCTCACCGGCTTTCCAACCATCATAGCTGCCAGGTTGGAACTTGAAGGAAAATTCTAACACAAAGAAAAACATATATAGATTTAGTGCAACAGAATATACATTTTGACTGGCTTTGTTGTGGCTCACAGCTGTATTTCTAAATGGCATTTACGTAAAGCCAGTATAAATGTGCTCCGCTATGCACTACAGTGCAGTTAGCATTTGATTGTCTAGCCATTTCCAAGGGACCTTCGTCACCATTTCCTCATGTGCCCAATTATTTAGAAGACTGCTGCTCGCTCAATTGCTTTTCCCACATGAGTTCTGCCATTCGACCTGCTTCTGCTCACAGCGCTGTGTGGGGATTTGCACTGGCATCGCAGGCAATGCAGCTATGTGGAATTTGAGAATGTTACAATTTGTCGCTGTCCTTGTAACACCTTGGATGTCCAAATTTGCAGTTTTTCAGGAAATTGAAACTTTTAAAATGATTACATACTGTGTAGTCAAAGTCGACAAGCACTTTTTAATACTTTTTATTGGTTAGATATTTCCCAAACCCTGTGACACACATAAAGTGTGACTGAAAATTATGATTTATGGCAAAAAAATTAAATCACGAAAAGGACAGCAGGGATTTGTTATACCACCACCAAACTCATTACTGCAAATGAGTTTGGTGGTGGAGATTCGGTTCTTTGCCACAAACATATACATTCTATGTTCATGTTATGGTATTGTCAATTGTTCTGGTATATTGTAATTTTAAGAATCCAGTACTGATAATATTTAAATAATATACTTTAATTAAATATATTCATTAATATAACAATTTAACAATTTATATTTTCTAACAATCCAACATAATATTCATTTCAGATATGTTTCATCAATAAACATGCACAGAAAAAACTTTCAATAATACCATCTATTTCAATAGCATATTTATTTTATTTTATTAACATGTTTAATATTTTTTGAAAATCATAATGTATGTAAAGTCGATTTTCAACAAAGAAAATTGTGGAAAGCGCTATATAAATACAATTTAATTGAATAAAGTAACATGTTTACCGTTTCACCATTTCAGTTTCTGGTTGTTTTAATAGTCTGATGTGTAACAAATAAGTTTAAAAAAAACTCTAATATCACATTTACTCTTTAAATTATTATAAATAAATATAAGATCAGAAAACTGAACATCAGACTATATATATATATATGTTGCTTCAGTTTTGGCAGGCAAAGTCAGTCAAACTCGCAAACAGTTAATTATTGCAATACTGTTAATGATGAATTGACAAAAGCAATCATTAACCGATTGTATATTAAATGTTTTTATACAGACCTATACAATGACAATAAAGGTTTTTGATTCAATTCAATAAATTCTTAGGAACAATTCTCAAATATTTTAAATTCAAAACTTATGTTCAAAATTCAAAATGAGACCCAGCTGTCCAGCTCATGAATTAAGCATTAAGAGAAAAAGTGATACTGTCTCTTCATGCTTCACAGACCAGGATGGCATATCTGCTCCGCAAAGCCACAAGTGTCTAAGGCCAATATGCAACAACCATACTGTTGAGCAGTGTCACAAAAACAGAGATGAAGAGAGAAGCCTACACTCCTACACCCCATCAAGTTCAGCAAACCAGCGGCGTCTTGTACTGCCACTAAATCGCTTTCCCTGATCATTCTCCTTCAAAACTCCTTCCTGGTGGAACATTCTTCCTGACTCAACCACATCTCACTCACAACATTCAAAAAACTACAAACCCACCTCTCGACAGGTAGTGGTCTAGCTTTTGTTGAAACTAGTAACTTTGTATTAGCACCTACTGTACTGTATTATTGCTCCTGTATGCCATATCGCTTATTGCTCCCTGAACTCTCTGTGAGTCGCATTGGATAAAAGCGTCTGCTAAATGACTAAATGTAAATGTAAGCAAGGACACACCAGTCTCCAAAAACACCAACAGAGAGCAGAAATCTAGCGTGGGCAGAAGTCATCTGGAACCCATTGTTCTTATTCAAAGTCAGCCTTTGTTGATAGCACACACGCCAACAGCATCATCTTTGTTATGTTGATGGTCACGAATAATGAGGATTGTCAGAGCCACAAAGTATTGCTCCAATTCTAATTTTAGATAAAACTGAGAACTGCAACAAAGGATCTATTATAAAAACTTTATAATTGAAGGTTTTGATCTAAAAGTGTGTACATCAAACAGAGAGAGGTTAACAATTACGACACATTCTCAAATACATTTTAACAGCGAATGTTTACCTTAAATAATGTTTAATGGTTCCATGTCAGCCATTAAAAATAGTCTCATCTGACGTGCTGACGTTTATAGATCATTTTCTGAATGTGGATTTAGTAAATGCCGGAATATTGGCGATTCAACATAAGCAAGATGCCACTAATAAGGTTGGTGAGATTTTTTTTAAAGTGAGTTTACATTTGCTAATAAGTGAAAAGTGAGAAGTGAAAAGAAGTTCATTTGATAATATTTGGTATGTCCCTCTTATGATTTAATAACGGATACACCACATTACATAACATCTTCCAGAACCATACAAACTTTCTGTTTGATTTCAAGTATAAGATTAAAAAATCCCCTATTATTCAAATTTTCCTCACAAAATGCACATCTAACGTTACTTTATTTTGCACTCTATGCTGCTGTGTTTCAAGCATCATTATTCGTTATTTCGCCTCTTTATAACGGAATCTGAGCCGGATAACGACATCACTGTTGGCGGCAGAGCTAGCTTAGCAGAGTTCGTTTCACGGTTCATTTTTGACGTGTTTAACTGGTCAATTTACAACATCTGTATTGTATTAATCCCTATAATAATCTCCTTACCGAATCATGTAGATCTCCTTTTCACTTGACTGAATGACAGACTCCTCTGAAGAGAAAAACAAAACTTCGTTAACATTAAATATGCGAAGTTAACTGTCCACTCGCGCTACTCGAGTCGTACGTGTATCCCTGTTATCTTCTGCGAAATATCCACGCGATCATTCACCCTGCACACACACTCTCTCTCTCTCTCTCTCTCTCTCTCTCTCTCTCTCTCTCTCTCCTCTCTATCGATCTATCTCTCTCTCTCTATGTGCACCTGATGGGTTTTAAAGCCCCCGCTCTTCTCTCAGTCGACGGTCTGTTTAGCTGAGCTGGCTGAACCGCATACAGACGAGGCGCGTCTTCGCGCGTAATGACGCATGAGCAGGTGCCCGGGGACCCGCAAATAGGTTACCTCCGTGCGTTTCTTTGTGAATGAGTGAACGACAGACACTGAATAGGAGAGAGAGAGAGAGAGAGAGAGAGAGAGAGAGAGAGAGAGAGAGAGAGAGAGAGAGAATCAAAAGTGGACAAGAGTAAGCAGCGGACATTGAGCAAAAGGGAGGGAGTGAAAGCCACAAAAGAACAGAGGAGGGATCAATTCAAGGTGCTATTTAGAAGTGTTGGTTATTAATAAATGAGATCGGCTAATACAACATTTCTGGTATGACTATGCAAAGTGTACCAAATGACTTGGCTTTTCATCAGCACTAGGTGTACTTCAGTATTTACTATAGTAAACTGCAGTGTAGTGCATTGTACTACAGTGCTGTGCAAAAGTATTTGCCCCCTTCCTGGTTTTTTGTCATGCTTAAATGATTCAGATCATCAAACTAATTTTAATATTACACAAAGAAAACGAGAGTAAATACAAAATGCAGTTTTTAAATGATAAAATGAATCCAAACATTTCTGACCCTATATGTGAAAAAGTAATTGCCCCTAAACCTAATAGCTAGTTGTGCCACCCTTGGCGGCAACAACTGCATGCAAGCATTTGCGATATCTTGCAATGAGTCTTTCACATCGGTGTGGATGAATTTTGGCCCACTCTTCTTTGCAGAATTGTTTTAATTCAGCCACATTGGAGGGTCTTCGAGCACGAACAGCCTTTTTAAGGTCATGCCACAGCATTTCAATTTGATTTAAGGCCACTCCAAAACCTTTAGTTTGTTTTTTTAGCCATTCCAGGTGGAATTGCTGGTGTGTTTTGGATCATTGTCCTGCTGCATAACCCAAGTGTGTTTAAGCTTGAGGTCACAAGCCGATGGCCGGACATTCTCTTTAAGGATTTTCTGGTAGAGTGCAGAATTCATTTATGGCCAGTCGTCCAGGTCCTGAAGCTGCAATGCAGCCCCAGACCATCACACTACCTCCACCATGTTTGACTGTTGGTATGATGTTCTTTTTATGAAATGCTGCGTTAGTTGTACTTAGTTAGTTACACCAGATGTAACGGGACGCACACCTTCCAAAAAGTTCAACCTTTGTCTCATCAGTCCACAGAATATTTGCCCATAAGGTTTGTGGATCATCAAGATGTTTTTTAGCAAATGTGAGACGAGCCTTTGTGTTCTTTTTGGTCAGCAGTGGTTTTCGTCTTGGACTCTTCCATGGATGCCTTTGTTGCACAGTCTCTTTCTTATTGTAGAATCATGAACACTTACCTTAACTGAAACAAGAGAAGCCTGCAGTTCTTTAGATGTTGTTCTGTGTTCTTTTATGACCTCCTGGACGAGTCGTCGTTGTGCTCTTTGAGTAGTTTTGGTAGGCCGACCACTCCTGGGACGGTTTACCACTGTTCCATGCTTTCTTCATTTGTGGATAATGGCTCTCACGTTGGTTCGCTAGAGTCCCAAAGCCTTAGAAATGGCTTTGTAACCCTGATACATTTCAATTACTTTGTTTCACATCAGTTCTTGAATTTCTTTAGATCGCGGCATGATGTGTTGCTATTTGAGATCTTTTAGACTACTTCAGTTTGTCAGACAGGTTCTACTTAAGTGATTTCTTGATTCAACAGGCCTGGCAGTAATGTGTGGCTAGTGAACTTTAACTCAGTTATTCAATTCATCCCAGTTAATTCATGATTTACCAAGTGGGCAATTACTTTTTCAAATAGGGTCAGAAATGTTTGGGTAGTTTTTTCCCTTAATAAATAAAACCATCATTAAAAAACTGCATTTTGTATTTACTGTGGTTTTCTTTGAGTAATATTAAAATTTGTTTGGATAATCTGAATCATTTAAGCATAACAAATGTGCAAAAAAACAAAGGATCCGGAAGGGGGAAAATACTTTTTCACAGCACTGTATATCACAGTAATTATACTACTGCTCTGTCGTATTATCTTCAGTGAATTGATAACCATGGTAAATACAGGATACTTTAATATGGTAAGGTTCCAAAACATTGTAGTATCTGGAAATTCTACTACCCTGACGAAAATGAACCATGGGTTTACTACAAATACAACCACAAAAACATGGTTGTTATACAGTAGGTATACACAAATGAACCATTGTTTTGCGAATCACCTCAGTTTAACCACAGTATTTGTTGTTAAACTGTGGTTGGTTGCTACACTCCTACTATAATGAAATCATTATAATTTATAGCATACACTATTGTCAATACCGAAGTATACAGTATTTCTTTATACGTGGCCAAATACAAACACATTGCATGCATCAGTTTTTGAAGGTTATTGTTAAAATGGTTAAACTGGAGAAAACCATTAAAGCCTTGCGACTAGTGTTTGCACATATCTCTACACAGAATCTCCCATAGAAACCTATGAAAAGATCGAAATAACACGGGGTTATTCCCACCGGCCCCTAAAGGTGTGTTTCAGAGTACACACCTAGTAATGAAAGCATGAATTAAACATCATCAGATAACACACATTATCCAGCATGTTGTCAAAAGCTCGTCCTAAACATGTCATAACCTAGGTACATATTCCTTATGTAAACAAAAATGTAAATGCAGATAAAAGAGCTTCTTGAAGGGTCATGTATCATATGTACCGTTTAAATGTAAAGATTCTCGAAAGAGTTATTTTCCTGAAAGCAGAAATTGCCAAAGTTGCTGCTTGTGTATAGGGGAATGGCATTCGTCCCCTATTTATAACAAATGCCCCGCCCCGGCGGCAACGATTCCTTGTTTCCGTCTAAGTCTTATCTGTTAGTCTTCAAACAAAAGCTGACTCGAAATTGATATAATACAATAAGAAAGTTTATGTGCCCTCATTCGCCCACAGGTTTAAGAAACAGATATCCAGCAGTTATTATACTGTATATTTAACCAGAGGCAAGACATGCATTACTTTCTCTCTGTCTTTCTGTCTCTCTTCATACAAGTTCATTTTGCTCGTGTTTCAATGTTTCCTACGTAACAGCAAAAGATTACGCTGTTCATTCTTTTCTCCTTTTGAGACGTCTTAACACTCAGCTCTCTGTCTGAGCTACCACATACAGGAACGCACAGATCATACCAGTGCCAGGCGGTATATAAGCGACATGGGTGGAACACAGATGGCTGATGTGAACGACACTGCATGCTTGTGTGTGCGAATGTAAATGAGAGGCAAGAAGGGCGTGAGTGGCCTGGACTGGAGCCCACTGGGTTACACGGCCCGAGCGGGGTCAGAAGAACAAAGTCATAACCTCCCATACTGTATACATAAAGACCAGAAAACTGTTGCCTTGGGCATGTGGCTTGAAGAAAATAAACAAGCATTCTACGTATATATGAAATATAAAGTGTACGTACAAACATATATAAATGCTTATAAAATACTTTCTTAAAGTGTACACACACGAATGTGGAACCTGCCCTTTATTGTTTCTGGCAGTAAATCGCCTCGCACCGTCACAAGAGACCGAAATGGACACTGGGAGGCATTCAACACTAAATAATTCAGCCTGCCACCCTAAACCGGGAGAATTTGACTCCACAATGAGGAATTCATTGCAATCTGAAACGTACGCTCGTTGATACAAGCCTTCTCATTTTAACAGTCTTTCTATGTAAGTCAGGGACACACAAAACTTCTTTAAAGAGAGTTCACCCGAAAAAAAAAATTCTATCATCCTTAATTCACCCTCATGTTATTCAAAACCCTTATGCCACTTTCTTTTTCGAGAAACACAAAAGAAGGTATTCTCAGAAATGTTTTAATGGTTTTGTGTCCATACAATGGAAGTCAATGGGGCTCATTGTTGTTACCATGATGAATGAATTTTAATTTTTTGGTGAACTTTGTTTTAACATATACTGTAATTGTAGCTCAGTTCTACGGTGTGATAGTTCACACAACAGATGGGTTTTAGGAAGCTTTTGATAAGAATCTAAAACAGCCAGCTCAACAGTACAGAACCGTACAGATATAATCAAACCCACAACCTTTGGCATGAAAATTGCCAAGTAATAAACTCCTGACTTGTTCCTTTGGGAATGGAAGCAGGAGGGAACTATCTTGTTATCCTTATGATTCATTTCCTGCACTTAAATTAAAGTTCAGAAACTTGACGAGGGTATATACAGAAATCATGGAGCTAAATTGAATACTATTTAAGACCTTTTTAAGACACTTTCCATACATATTAAGACCTCATCAGCACTTCAAGTTTTAATCGTCCATTGGCGACAGTTTAACTTACATTTCCTATATACAGATTGTAAGATAGCACAACTAAACAGTCTTAGTTTGTGATAACTCCTTATTAATGCACCATAATTCAGAAGGGTGGGAACGAAGCCCCAGAGAATGAATTGAGTGACTAACCCTAATCGCCTTCCGACACACAGAGCAATAGTACGGTTATTCCTAGAGACGTGCCATGGTTCCCTCAGCCATGGTTCCAACATTTTATCCTCCAACCATTTGCACGAAAACATGCATTTCCAAATTAGTCAACGATGTTGTTTAACATCTGGGTGCAAATGGACCACCCACTATTCACCTACGCAATGATTAAATTCAGGAAATCTTTAGCATATGACCTCTTTGGACAAATATGAAAAGATGTCTTTTAAATACGTTTTAAGGCCTTAAAGTCCTTCGAGTTAGTTCTGATGAACACAGAGATAGATATTCAAAAGAATGTTAGCAACTAAGATTTCTCAGGCACCATTGATCACCATAGTAGGAAAAACAACTTTATAATTTTTTGGTTCTGTTGAACACAAAAGACAACTTTTTGTAGAATGTAGGCCAACAAACTGTTCTGGGTCACTTTTGAAAAGCATTGTACGTTTCCTACTATGGAAGTCAATGGGGGGAAAAAATCGGTCTGGTTAAAAGCATTCTTCCAAATATCTTTATCTGTGTTCAGAACAAAGACATTTAGACAGATTTGGAACAACTCAAAGGCGAGTAAATGATGACAGATTTTTTATTTTTTGGGTGAAGTGTCCCTTTATTTTATTTTTTATTTATTTATCAACTTTTAATACTTTTTAAGAACCCGCAGACCCCCTGTGGTGAGGGACTCCTAAAGTACATCAAGTACAGACCAAACCTGCCAGCCGAAGGGTTATCATGCTTTATTTGCACAAGACAAATTTAAAACAAAAGGACAATTCATTCCATCAAGACATGAAAACTCACCTTGATCTTTCACATTCTTTAAAGGGATAGCTCACACAAAAATATTACGTTATTGTTTGTTCACGCTCACGTCATTTAAAACCTGTATGTGACTTCCTTCGGCAGAACACAAAATATATTTTTGAGAAATGGTTCTGTGTCCATACAATCGGGCTGATGTTGTTACATTGGTTACCTATTCGGACTTCAAAATATCGTCTCATACAGGTTTGAAATGTTCTGAGGGTAAATAATTTTTTTTCCTTTTTGGATGAACTCTTAAATAATAGAAATGTCACTCGTTTTGATAAACCAGGTTCCAACTAAATAAAATTGTATAAATATTTGAAGTTGGACAGTGATATTACCTGCTGGTCTTTCTTTGAATTTGGTACACTTTTGTTATGTTCAAACATTTCACACTGCTACCCACATGGATGATAAATATTTTATGTAGTTTTTTATGATTTACATTATGGGTATTGGGTAATATAAAGCTGATGTAGGTGATAGCTTATTTAAAACTAAGCTAAAATTGTCTCCAGACCTATATCATAATCTAACACTTGTATTCAGTTTGCTTTATTCATATTTCAGATCTGTTCTAAGCACCATTTTTTTATACAAAAACTTAAAATACAAGACAAACTACACACTAATACACAAAAAATAAATGACAAATCATTACAAAGATTATTTGTTTTTTTAGACTTGTTTATGAGAAATGTGAAATAAAGTTTTACATAAACTGACACATACAGGTTTGTCATTGAAAATCATCCGGCATGTTCAGTTCAGTGACTCAAAAGCAATAGTTCACTCAAACAGCAAGGTTATGTATCATTTTTGTCCCAAACCCCTATGATTTACTTTCTCCTGTGGAGCACAAAATGCAGAATGTCAGGGATTGACAGCCCCAGTCCCCATTCGCATGTATTGCATCTTTTAAACAATGAAAGTGAAAAGGGACTGGAGATGTCAGTCAGTCAGACACTGCCTTAAATCTTCTTTTGTGTTTTAAAGAAGCAAAAAAGTTTGTAACATTATGAGGATGACTAAACTAACCTTAATGAAAAAATGAAAGAAATAAGGCTCCAAATAGGTCATTTTTTATTACCTTGCAGAGTCTCTTGACAGATGTAATCACATTAACACGCATAAAAATCAGTCCGTCAGCACTTCTTCTTTTTCTTCTTGTCCGTTTTGCTGGCTTCATCGTGGGCTTTTCTCTTAGCCGCTAGCTTGTTAGCCTGTTGGAAGGTGCGCATTAGATCAATGAACAGAAAAGTCAATCAAGGTTACTAAAGCTTAAATCATGAGCCAAAAGTGGGTCAAGAACCTTCAAATGGGTCCTGACACTAACTGCGCTAGTTCTGAATGAAGGCTATGTTTACATGTTTAACCATTAACCAAAGTACACATTTCCAACACCGTTCTCCACAGAGAATCAAGCATAACAAACTGAACGAAGAAACAATGAAGCTCATTATTCTGGTCAGACGTTACAAAAATTTTTAACTGAGTAAATCAATACAATGAACATACAACTGTCTTTAATATGAAGAAGACGAAGAAAAGAGACGAAGACAAACTGGCTTTTAAAAGCATCCTTACATCTCTGATGTTTCTCTTCTTGCCAAACATGATCTTCTCGTAAAGGTATTTCTCCCTTTTCTTCATCATCATAATGGCAAGTCTCTTTTCCTCTGCTTTCTCCTCTTGTTCTGCTTTCGTGCGGTTCTCTGCTTTCACTTTACCAGGGGTCACCTTCACTGGCAAACTCTGAGGAAGAAAAAAAGCTCTTGACATTACTGTATATACAACTCTGCCCTTATCTTGTTATGCAAAAGCAGATATTTACATTCAACACGCGCCCTTATAATGATCGACAACATGTTAGGCGCAGCCAGTGTTGGTTGCAACTAGATACTAAGTAATTAGTTCCTGTAATTTAATTACTTTCCCTTTGAAAAGTAAAGTAAGGGATTACTGTAATTTTTCACTCGAGTCACTTCTGATGTAATTAAACTAAATACTTTTGTGTAATATATGTGTGCAATAGGGGAACTGACATCAAAATTCAAAGTCTAACTTTAAAAGTTGTGCTCTAATGTATAATTCTCATATTTTTAATACTTTGGTCAGTTAATAATGCTATTTTATATAGTTTCATATTATTTATTTGAATTAATTAAAAGAGCAGTTTCATGTCTAGCCTTGAAAAACTTAACTAATCAAGGTTGACATAGGATATAGAAAGTAATTAGTTATAAGTAATTAAATACTTTCCAGAGAGAGCAATTTGTACAGTTTACAATAGTCAAAACTATTGAATATGTAATTAGTAACTAGTAATTCATTACTTTTTCAGAGTAATTTACCCAACACTGGGCACAAGATGAGATTACTTAAATATCTGAAATATTTCTTACTAGACATGAATGAGATCAAATGGTGTGTTTTTACATACCAAACGTATTGTATTTCAAATTGCATTTGAGCTTTGTGTGCGGAACAGACCAGTACGTAAAGGGTAAAACATTGCCGGAATTTTTCATTTTTGGGTGAACTAGCCCTTTAAAACACAGGGACATCTGCCATCTGCCCGGACCATCCTACCTTTCCTTTGGTTCTCTTCTCCTCGATTTCCGTCAATTTGGCCTCATCCTCCTCTTCTTCATCCTCCTCACTCTGTTCATCATCTTCATCCTCTTCGTCATCATCCTCATCCTCTTCCTCCTCATCTTCCGCCTCTGTGAAAAGTATATTTATCAAGTCAACAAACACTCAACATAGACACAAAAACATAAGGTACGGCGAAATCTCTCACGTGGTTTCTCTCCTCTCTGCAGGGCCAGGAGTTTGAGCTTCTCAGGAGGAACGTAATCTCCTTCGGTCTCCTCCACGAAAGGTGACAGGTGGGGCGGCAGGGTCACGCCTAAGAAGTACTCCTCAACGGGTAACAGCATCTTAGCATTTAACGAGTCATACACCCACTGGGGCTGGATGTAGTACCTGCAGAGTTAAAAATCGGCAGACCAAATTGAGAACATTAAGATATATAGTAATTAGAAACAATATTAAAAGTTACATCAAATAAAATGGATGCAAATGGAGTTAAAAGAACAGGTGAAAAATTATTTCATCATTTACTCATTCTCATGTCATTCCAAACCTGTACACAAAGTTTAAACAAAAACAAAATGTAACCCCATTGACTCCCACTCTCATGTCACAAAACCACTCATTTCTTAAAGATGGGCTCTGGGATCAGTAGAAAATGCTCCTCGATCTAAAAGCAGTCGGACTTTGAGTCGCTTATAACGTGCATTTAAAAAAGCAACACCCGTCAAACATGATCATTATAAACAGGGCTATAGACTAACTTTTTGCACTGGTTGCGGCTAACTTTTTTCAACACAAAAGTTAGGTGCACCCAAATTTTAATTTAAATATATATATATTTTTTTTAATCGCTGTCCTTACTGGCAATATTGACTTGTAAATAATTAACTAACAATCTGGTAATTTAAAAGTTCTTTATTTGAAGCACAAAAAAATCCAGACTTTCCGAAACAAGTTGGAGTGCTGGGGCAGTGTATCGAGCACAGAAATACTACGTCATACGTCCAACTCGTTTTTTAACAAGTTGACCAAAAGAATTCAGAATGTTACCCCCTCTTTAAAATAACTTATTTTGTGTTTCACAGAAGCAAAAGTCACACACAGGTCTTGAACAACATGAGGGTAAATAAATGATGGATTTTTTCATTTTTGGGTGAACCACCCCATTAAAATAAGTGGTATCCACAATCACGCTGCAAAAATGATAACACTTCCCAAACAGGTGTGTCAAACACTCATATTGCTCTGCCCCTGCCTGCTGTTTTTTGGACCAACAGTTAGCCCTGCCCCAAGAGCATGCCTTTAATGCTCAAACGAGCAGAAAGTGCACAGAGCGCATCTCTTTAGGTCAATAGCAAGGCAAATGCATATAGAGTGCATATGTAACGCTTTACAACAAAGTAAACACTGTACAAAAACAACGAAACAAAAAGAGTTTGTTTCTGACCTGTTGATGTATTGCTTTTCTATGTTGGGTCTGTCCACGATGTGATGCGTGATCGTCTCGTCTGTGACATCATATGTGCTGCCGATGCACAGCGATTTATCCCACGACACCTGCCCGCCCAAACACCTGCACACGTATGACAAAAAAAGCACGGTCAAGCATGATCACGGGTGTAGTAAAACTGTACCTACACAAACAAAGGTCTAAAAACACAAACACTTCAAAAGTTTTATGTAAATATACCACAAACCTAAAGGCAAACATAAACATTAAATGGTCAGTAAAAGGATGCACTTAACCTTCAGAAATTGTCAACTGTCAAAAACAAACGAATTATTATATGATCTATTTTGTTCTCATTTTTAAATTAGGTTTGCAATAAAATACATAAAAATAAAAAATATAAACCATTGGGTTGTCCTATGTACTTACTGTATAACTATCTTATATACAATCTAACCCATATTTAAGAACATATAGTTACCTGAATTTTGTTGGTTTTGTACACTACAAGTGCACATTCTATTTGTTTAGTATTTGTATGAACAGTAAAAAAATAGTGAGAAAGGAAATCAATTTCATACCGAACATATTCAACATTTCCCCTCTA
The DNA here is from genome assembly GCA_006030095.1 of Triplophysa siluroides. NCBI lineage: Eukaryota > Metazoa > Chordata > Actinopteri > Cypriniformes > Nemacheilidae > Triplophysa > Triplophysa siluroides. The sequence continues at coordinate 3,821,644 of VCII01000101.1, read as the reverse complement.
AAGTGCACAGGTGTGGTGACTGTATTGTTTAATATAAAAGCAACGTGACACCCCATTGCACCCTGTCCCTGTTAAGATGATCCGTTTTATTTCAACTTATTTACCGGATCAAAAAAGCCAGCGACTCCCTGGGAACTTCTCTGTTCAGGAAGAACTTGAGCCCTTCGAAAAGTTTCTTCTGCGCGTCCCGCTCCAGCTCCTCCTTCTCCCTGGCCTCCAGCTTCTCCAGGTCCTCCTGCAACCCGCAGCGCACACAAAAATAAACTTCTAGAAACGCCATCGAATATAGTCTGAAAACCGTTTCGTCATGATGTTGTTTTAACACCTTCACCTTGTAACCATAGCAACAGACTCCCCCAGTGAACCAGGGACACGAGGTCAGCCCTAAACAGCAATTAATCTAAGAACGAGCCGCTCTCGAGTTAAATGCTTCAGTGAGCCGTGGTGTGATGCTTTCGTGACTCTTTATGCCTAAACTGTGGAAAGTCTTTGTGAAGTCTCATACTTGCATTAATTACAGCGGCTTGCAAACCTGTGAGAATCACGACATTACTGGCTGTTTTGGAGCTAAAGATTATTCAACGCGGCTTTAACAAATATTATATGAAATGTTCAATACAAGAAAACTTTGCAAGCAAACTGATATTATGTTATTAAATAATAATAAACTGACCAGCTTTTAAGTGATAGTTCAACGAGAAAAGAAAAATATATTTTCATTTATTCACCCTCATGTCATTCCAAACCTTTATGACTTTCTTTCTTCGGCAGAACACAAGCAAACACATGATATATTCTGAGCCCTGAGCCGTCCGCAGAATTTTCAATTACTTCTCACAACACGGCACGGCTCACGTCACTCTGACAAGAAGATATTTTGAAGAACGTCGATACCCAAACAATACTGGACCCCATTGACTTCCATTGTATGAACACAAAACCACTGAGACATATCTTCGTTTGTATTTCACAGAACAAAGAGTCATATACAGATTTTCAATGTCATGAGGGTGAATAAATGATGACAGAATTTACATTTTTGGTTGCAAAAATGTAATTTTAAACAATGTCTATATTTTTCATGTCAATCTTCTTTTCACCAAATATTTTCACGATTTACAGTAATGTTCATATCCTCACCCCTTCAGCTGGAAAATGATCCAACTGTGTCTCTTCCTCCTCCATGACAGGGACCATACGAGCCAGACTGGCACTTAACGCTGACAGTTTCTGAAAGAACATGTGCAGATGATCAGACTAGTACTGGTATCAACATTAACAATACACAGAGGTTATAAAAGAGAAGACGAGAAGTGTAAAAGAATGAGCGGATACCTCTGAGTAGCTTTCTGAATCCAGGGCGTAATCTTCATCACAACCTGATCTGAGACTGGCTTCACCTGGTCCATCAAGCTAACACGCGACAAGAAAGAAAGAGCAATCAAATCCTCCATGAGAACCCATAAAAAAAAACTAAAGTTGTTTGAAAGCACATTTACACATTTTTGCGTGTTTGATACCTTGGGTGGGTAGACAAGGTTAAGAGTCTGGTAAAGGCGGAAGTTGACGAAGCCAAACAGCGTCGTGTATAGTTCTGTAAATGTGGCCATGACTCTGTAGTCCACATCTGTGGGGTGCTGGTTAAAAGAACAGTGCGATACAAATCCATGAACATTACTTTTTCCTGTGCTTTTTGTGTGAAGCACTTTAGTAGAACAGAATACAACTGAACTAGCCAATGATCCAGTGTTTGATGCACGAGCCCATCAAACACTCAAAACATGTTATACTTACATTGTGCGCAAACTGATAAGGTACAATCCATGTGATAGTTTGTCCAAGGACCTCTGCCTGATAATAAATGCCCTTAATTGACAGAAAAACCTGAGAGAAATAACATTACATTTCATTTAGCACATCGTTTTTTCAGTATACACCATAGAAACATGATAAAAAATGTAATTGTCCCTCCCAGATTAAAATATATTAAAAGTCCAGTGTTTTAAATTTAGCGGCATCTAGTGGAAAGGTTGCGAATTGCAACCAATGGCTCACTCCACCCCTCCTACTGCCTTTTCATAGCACTAAATCTGACACAGGTGAAAGAAGTCATCACGTTTTCACTTCTTTGCCGAAGTTGACGTATTTACGAAATGCGCTCTGTAGAGCAGTTTGTCCGTTTAGGGTTACTGTAGAAACAACACGGCGAATTCCATGTAAGGTGACCCGCGGTGTATGTTCATAGAAATAGCTCATTCTAAGGTATTAAAAACATAACGCTTCATTATGTAAGGTCCTTTTACACCTCTGAACGCATAGTTATGTATATTATATTGCATTTCTCTCAATGGATCCTCCAAAAAATTACAGAATCTTTAAGTATGGATGCACCGAATGTCGTGCAACCGAAAATATTCGGCCTAAAATGGCAAAAAATACGTGCATGTTCACGGTACCTTTGTCAAGGAGCGTGAAGTGATTATGTAATTCATCCACTCGACACTGAGTCTCCTGCACAGCTGAATGGTTTGCACGTGACATTTTCCCGTGCGAGCGAACGTAGAGAACAGGAAGCACATGGAGAGAGAATCATCGACATCTCGCAAAGCATCAATGAATGTGGGATACCTGATAACAACAAACAGATTTCAGAGCAGGGTTGAGCAACGATTAATTACATCCAAAATAAAAGTTTGTTTTTACATAATATATTTCTGTCTACTGTGGATATTAATTTTGTATTAATAAAACATATGTGTACATGTATATATTTATACGATTAATTACAAATTAATTAATGTTTAAATATAATTTAAATAATGTACAAATATAAATAAATACATGTAAATATTTCCTAAATTCATATATCTGTATGTGTGTGTTTATAAATACAAAATTAATTTAACAGTACACAGACATAAATTATGTAAACACAAACTTTTATTCTGGCTGCGGTTAATTGCAATTCATTTTGAGCAGTCACAAATATCACAATATAGTCATGCCCAGACAATCATGTTCTCTCATAACATCTGAATGTCTGTTTTTACACAAAGATCAAGACTCCACCTCTATCACAACAGTGTCTAGCTGCTCATCCAAACAAAAACATTGCGAGATGTATTTGGTGATGCCAGAGAGAGGAAAAGCGCCCTCTAGTGTTTGCAGAAAGCACTGACTTTGGACTCACCTCTCTTTGATGATGTGGTCCAGTTTGTAGGCAGGCTTGTTTTCTCGAAGCCTCTGCACTCCACTCCATTCAGCCTTGCCATATGCCTTCCGTAGCTTTCGCACAAAAATCTATAATAAAGGAATAGATTAAACACTTTTAACATATTGAAAATAAGCGCAAAAACATCATTCCAAGTCACAGCTCTCACCTTGTACTCTCTAAACTTGCCAACGATGGGTTCGTGCAGGAGGAAGCGAATGTCTTTAAGAAGGTAGTAGGTTCTCGGGGCTGTCGAGCCCTTGTTGACCTTCTTTTTGTGCTTGGGTTCATGAGGATAGATTCCTTTCAATATGCATAACCGCCTATAAAGTGACGAAAAACAATAGTTCACAGTGAGATGAATCATTTTAAGAACACACAAATAAAAATAAACTAAGTTTTAAACATCATCTTAACTGGTGGGTCACAAATTTGTTTTGATGGGGTGTTAAAAACAGAAAAAAATACTTATTTATTTGATTATCTATGAGAAAAACAATAAACACAAGAACAGTTACAAATTTGGGGAAAGCAATGAAATGATGCTGTCAACCAACCTGAAATCAGCCAGACTCAGACTCAACTTCTTACGAGCTCTGTTCCTTGTGATGTAGTTAGTGGCTGACCCACTTTCATACTGCATGAGAAGAAAAATGACAGGTTAGTGATTTGACACATAGCAAGGCTATAAAAAAAACCCACTTCACTCTGTTCTTCAAACTACTGTCTTATTTCATCTTATTTCAAGGTGAAAACAGCTTCAAACCGAAAAATGTAGCCGCTAGATTTACAGTGGCAAACATATCCTTGAAAAAAATGGCCATTATCAAACTATAGAAACCGCACTAAAACCTGCGCTTGTTTACAGATTATAACGTAGAATAACCAATAATCGTTATTAATGTTCACAGCGATGCGTGTTATCAAATGTGTACAGTTCAGAAATACATATAACTGTGAACACATGACTGCGAGGGCCCTGACGAAACAAAAAAACAATATTCATCATATATGATGTGACACATTGCCGTACCTTCTTCTTTTGTAGTCCACCCATTACAGCGGTGAAAGTTTTCCAAAAAAACAAAGCACCAATTAAACGCAATAACAAGTAAATAACCGATCACACGCAGGACTTAGCGTGCTGCTTCCGAACACACGTGTAGTCCGTGACGTCAGTCGGCAGGGACTGTAGGACCCTAGTGTCGTGGACGTTGTGCCCGAGCAAATGCCTGAATAAAAATATAAAACAAAAATGATTAATAACAAAAAGAAAATAACCATATTCATCCTTTACCTTACAACGAATAGTCAATGGTATATTATACATTAATTATGAATTAGTGAATATAGAATTTCAAGAAAAGCAATATATTATTCACAAAAAAGATGCATCTTTATTTTTAATTACTAAACCAAATTTTATATTTTCCCATGATAATGTTAATCTTGCAGGTATTTTCTGTTGCATCCATTCAAATGCATCAGTCCAGAAACAATGCACCAAATTACACTGAAAAAAACATGTTCCTCTGCCTTAACATCAATTTTACATATTTGACAGAGCGTGTACAGATTAGTATTCAAAAGTAAAAAGTTTATCAAACACTGTGTTATTTAGATTGTAAGTACAATAAGTATACAAACTGAGAATCATTTGACACACGGATATGAAAAGCAATCTAGCAATAATTATTAAGTACATTTTATGAATTTTAAAGTAGTTTACTACATTTTAAACATAAATTAAATAAAAGGTTTTGAATGGTTTACATTTTTATGTTTCAATAATTAAATTGATAATCAATTCTTTATTTTAAACACTCCTAACCATTTATCGTAATATAATTATATGTCTCCCAAATCAATAGATACTTATTTAAACTTACTTTTTCATGCTTTTAATATTTTTAATGAGTTGGAAGTTGATCTCTTTTGTACAATTGTAATGTTATATACAAAACACATATAGGCTATTAGGATTTACTTTCTTTATTGGAAAATAATAACAGTAAACAATATGACTGGGGATTTTCTAAACAGTGGGAAAGATTAGTGTTTTTTATCAAATATTAAAATCATCAAAATCTTCAGATCCATTTCAACAATTGAAAATGAACCCACCTCATTAAATTTGTTTGTAAAATAATTTGTTATGTATTATCGAAGTTGTGGTCTTCTTTTTATTATGTATTATTACTTATGTTTTGTTGTATTATTTCATATTTCATTAATATTTCATTTTGTATTATTTGTTGTTTTATGGCGATCAGTACAACATTGTATCTGTCTATCATGCGCAATGCTTAGTATATTATATAACTTTTAGTTTAATGATCGGATTGTTATAATGTTTATAAATAATTATAAATTAATATTTCTTATTGTGTGTGCTATGGTTCATCACTTCAGCATCACAGTCGAGTGAACTGGAGAAAAAAGACCAGAGAGAGAGAAAGAGAGAGAGAGAGAGAGAGAGAGAGAGATGGAGATGTAAAGTGGGTGTCAACATGCACATCAGTTCTGTGGTGAGAACAAAGACACAGGAAAGGAAAAAGCAATGAATTCAATCAAAATGGGATGTTTTGAATGTCTCAAAGACTTCTTCATGGGATTTTGGGATTATGAGACTCCAAAGGTTATGGTGGTACAGGACAGAAAACTTGGAGTCATATATCGAGCCGTGCAGTTCCTGGTAATAACATATTTCATTTGGTAAGACTATGTTTCTCTGAACATGCATGTTTTTCAAACTTTATAATCATGACCTTTATCATATTTGTGTTTTGAGATGTAACTGTGTGTCCAGACCAAACGCGACATGCGCGAATAAATCGCGCTCTTCGCGCGTAGTTGGACGCTTGAACATTTTGAGTATACACGCTTAGTGCGTCAAATTCGCTTTATTCGCGCGTCAAATTCACTTCACTGGAATTCACAAATTCACTTCACTTCTGCCAGGCGGCTCCAGTCGTATATATATATATATATAGCTCAAATTGTGTAACGATCGTTTTTGACAATTTACCAGATTGTCCGACCTCCTCACTTACTTTCTTCCAAGCAAGATCGTTTTTATTCCTGTTTCTATAAAAGTAAGAAAAGAATCATACAGCTCCGGATGTGCACAAACAGCGACGAATATTTTGTCGTCCTGTTTCGGATTTCTGCCTACGCTCGCTACGTCGTCTAATCACCTCACTACAAGAGCAAGCCCCTGATTGGTTAAGGCGTTAATTATTTATAATTGTAAATAGATGATTGTATACAAACGTGACCCCGATTGCAGAACAATCACTGAAATATGAAACCAGTTGGGCCATTTTATCACTTCTGAAAAAAAAACAGAACATGTACATCTTTTGACGTTAAAGGAAGCTTATGGACGATTTTCAACAACATTTCATTTTAAATGCAATTCGCATTGATGCTTACTGATACAGTTGTGGTTTTGCTCTGAGTATAACATATCAATGTCAAACCTGCTACACACACTTTGTTTGGATATCCTTATCTACAGTACAGTGGTTTCATGTTTCTAATCTTTCATGTTTCTAATCTAGTCAATCTAATCAAATATCACAATTATGTATACATTTGTTACATTTCGTCTCGATGCTTTTGTATTCTGTCTATATTTAACACTTCTGGATATATTTTCCTCTTTTGTTGTTTCAATCTTCTTCCATTTGATACATTTACATTAAGACGTTTGGCAGTCGCTTTTATCCAAACCGACTTACAGAGAGTTTAGGAGCAACAAGTGATATGTCATACAGGAGCCATAATACATTAAGTGCCAATACAAAGTTACTGGTTGCAACAAAAGCTTGACCACTACCTGTTGAGAGAATTTTTTTTTTTTTTGTGTGTCAAGTGTTCACAAAAGAGATGGGTTTTAAGTAGTTTTTAAAATGTTGTGAGAGATGGTTGGCCGGACAGAGTTAGGAAGAATGTTCCACCAGGAAGGAGTTGTGAATGAGAATGAGCGGGAAAGCGATTTACTGCCCTTATGGGAAGGCAATACAATACGCCGCTGGTTTGCTGAACGCAGGGATCTTGATGGGGTGTAGGAGTGCAGGAGGGTGTGAAAGTAAGCCGGTGCAGATCCAGTGATAGTCCTGTGGGCAAGCATTAGTGACTTGAATCTGATACGGGCTTCAACCGGTAGCCAGTGGAGAGAGATGAAAAGGGGAGTCACGTGAGCCCTTTTGGGCTGTTGGAAGATGAGGCGTGCTGAACCAGCTGGAGCGGTTTAATAGCTTTTGCAGGAAGACCAGCAAGGAGAGCATTGCAGTAGTCCAACCTTGAGATTACCAGGGCCTGGACAAGGAGTTGTGCCGCATGCTCAGTGAGACCTTTCTAATGTTGAATAAGGCATATCGGCATGACCGTGTTGTCTTTGCAATGTGATCATTGAAGGACAGCTGTTCATCAAATATGACTCCGAGGTTCCTGACTGTTTTGGAATGAGTGATTGTGGTATTGCCAAGATGGATGTTGAGATCGTGTTGGAACGTAGGATGTGCCGGAAACACGAGTAGTTCTGTCTTGGCAGGGTTCAGCTGGAGGTAATGCCCTTTCATCCAAGCTGAGATGTCCTCGAGGCAGGCTGTAATGCGAGCTGCTACAGTGGTATCGTCTGGGTGAAACGAGACTTTTTATTATACTTAATGTCGATATAATATTCTCCGGAATAGAAGTGCTTTATTTTTTTAAAAGGATAGTTCACCCAAAAATCAGGTTGATCACCATTCTCTCATCCTTTTGCTGTTCGAAACCTTTTGTTTGTGGAACGCAGGATATGACAACAGAATAAATTTTTTTTGGATGAAGATAGAATCTTTGTTTAAATGAAATATTCTTATAAGGTTTCATTCATGTACATGTGATGGTTGCATTTGTATAATATTTTCTTTATGCAGGCATGTCTTCATCAATCAGAAAGCATATCAGGAGACTGAAGACCGCCCAGATAGCTCCGTCTACACTGAGATGAGAGGTGTGGGCGTGCTGGGAGACAGTATTCAAGACACAACAGAATATGTCCAGCCGTCTGAGGTGAGGGAACATTATTTGGTATAAAACATTCATTAAATTCATTCAAGAAATTCATCATACAATAAAAACATACATACAAAAAATGCAAATGGGTAGTTAAATAAATCGTACATGTGTCCTATGGTGAGACAGAAAAATGTATAAAACAAACAAAATATTACATTGTTTTATATTATTAATATAAATATTTATCAGATCAAATCGCATAGGAGAGATTTGTCTTCGTTGTTAGTTTTTTTTTTCAACATTTGTGCCGTCACACCAATTGGACAAGTTTGCACATTCCCCCTCAAATGCGTTTTGCAGAATACAAAAGTTAAGTATCTATTCTCCTTACAGTAAGACTCATGTCATCATGTACTGTGAAAAGTAGTAACATGACGTGATTATTTTCAAAAACTATTTCTACCTGATTTAACCATTAGAAATTACCTTTTGTAGTAATATTAAATAACATGTCTGATGTACACATGTAAATATAGATTTTTTTTAGGTTATGATTGTGATGCATTCTTTTTTTTTGTGTATTTTCCCTACAATATGAACTCTTGTGCAGGGTGGTGATGTCATCACCACGATACTCAGAAGAGAAGTGACACATGATCAGAGACAGGGCATATGTGCTGAGGTGAGCACATAATACAATAGCAACTCATGTCTTATAAGACTGACACTATAAAGCTTAAGTGAGTCTTTCTTTTCCAGCATTACTCAGTTCCCAATGCAAAATGCTCAAAAGATTCTGACTGCGTTCAAGGGGAAATTCGTTTTAATGGTCATGGTGAGGTTTACATGAAGAATACAATACTAATACCAAAATCACAGTTTTAGCTACTTTGTTTACAAACCATGATTTCGAACAGGTCAGAAAACAGGCCGATGTATACCGTACTACAACTACACATTCAAGACCTGTGAGATCAAAACCTGGTGTCCCATCGAGGAATTTGCTGTCATTAAGTACTGCAGGCTATTCATATTAGTAAAAAATGAAACTGGCAAATGCACTAAAAAAGTTTTTTATATCCCTGTAGGGAGGCAGCTTTGGAGCAAGCCATTAATTTCACAGTGTTCATAAAGAATTCCATCCATTTCCCCAAGTTCAAAGTTCTCAGGTTTGTCGATGACTTTCAGCACATTTCATAAAACAGTGTTACAGTAAATTGATAAAATATTAGAAATTCCTATATATTATCTTCAAATTTAAATCTTATTGGTCACATCAGCATGCAGTGAAAACAATGAATTAACCATAAAAAATACATAGATAAGAAATTCATTTAAAAGTAGTTAAAATAGGAATGGATATTAAAATTACAACACAATAAAATGAGAAAGAAGATATAAATATGTACAAAGTATGAAATAGAGCATAATGAAAGATGTAGAGGTGACAGCAACAGTCAATACTAACAATATTGTTCAAGGTCAAAAGTTGGACACAATTGACTATTTTTGTTTTATAGGTTTTTAAAAATCTTTTGATCCTGACATATCAGATTAGTTTTGTGTATCCAACATGCATTTTTTTAAATAACACAAAACTATTTTTTTAATTGACTTCATTATGTACAGTTGCACTAATGGGAAGTTTAATTATATATATTCCTGATGTGTTGTTTTGTGCTTTAGATGACATCCTTGTTTTTATTATTATAAAATGTGGCAGGCCGTAACATTAAAGAGCGCTCATTTGTGTTACGACTTCAATCTAAAATTGTCTATAATTTCATCTGCAGGGGAAACATTAAACCAAACAAGCTAAAGAAACTGAAAAAGTGCCATTATCACCCCGAGACCAACCCTTATTGTCCTGTGTTCAGTCTCGGCTTCATCGCAGAGCAGGCCAGTGAGAAGTTCAGTGAACTTTGCAAAACTGTACGTACAATACAGCACATATTATCTACACGTTTTGTCTTCATTTAGTCATTTTTAATATGTTTTTAAATGCATTATAATTGTTATGTTTTCAGGGTGGAATAATCGGAGTGGTTATTAATTGGAAGTGTGATTTTGATTTGGATCCCTCAAAATGCATTCCAACATATTCATTCAGAAGGCTGGATATGAGAAAAGACCTGCCAACTTCAGGCTACTACTACAGGTAAATGACCTTTTTGCAGAACTTTCCGGTAATTGTCAGTTTAAAATGATGATCAAATAATCTACAATCTATACTGGATTTTGTATGTTTAAACACAATGGCCCGGTTTCACAGACAAGGCTTAGCCTAAAACAGGACTATGCCTTAGTTCATTTAGGCTATTTAAGTCACTTTTATTTAAATGCCATAGAAAAAAAACATTACTGATGTTCATCTTGAAACAAGACAATGACACTGACATACAGTATTTTAGTTAAGACAGCTCAAAATTGATTTTATTCTGGGACTAGTTTTAAGCCTTGTCTGTGAAACCGGGGCTATAGGTAACAGAAGAGGTTTTGATTTGTCCGTCTGTTAATATTGTTCACCCCTTTAGAATTTTGAAGCATTTACAGCACTACATTTTTTATTTATTTACAATAATTTACTATGGATGAACATAAAAGATTTTCATTAACTAAGTTATTCCATTTTTTATTAATCATAAGCACCCAAATTTGACCCCAATCATACCCTATAATACGCAATGCATTAAAAAATATGAAAACATGCAATCTTTGTTTATCATGTGTGACCCCGTCTGTAAAATCCTGGCTTAAATTGCATAATCTTTTTGTGATATTAGGAGTCATATAGACAAAAATGATGAACATGTGTGTTTATTGATATAATGGATTTTAAACCAATAAATTATTTCAATTTCTAATATGATACAGTAAAAACTGAAATTAATGATGAAAGTTGGCTAAACATTGATATCAATCAGTCAATATTAAAGATGTCAATGAGTGTTTTTACATTATGTAGGATGATTTTACAAACAAAACTGATTTTGTTTACATTTTTAAACTGTAAAATAACATTTTCGTGTAAAATTTTCAAAATTTTTCTGATACATTTATGTTTTTTAACATTATTTCAAAAATACATGAAAAATCTGTAAAAATAAAAATAACAGAAAAATCCCGTTGTCTTTTTTTACACTGTGGGTCACATATTTGTGAAGTGGTTTTGAAATAAATGTCATGCAATGTATATTTTTAAGGCTAAAAGCGACACATGTTTTATTCATTATACTTTGAGCATAGATAGTACAGAGCAGTTTTTACTCCTGAGTATACTGTCAATGTAATTTTCAGGTTTGCAAAGTACTACGATAAGGATGGTGTCGAGTACAGAACGCTTATTAAAGCTTATGGGATTCGCCTGGATGTTATTGTACATGGACATGTAAGATCATACAGTACAGGAAGTACATTAATGTCTCACTGACATGTTGACTGCCTATAAACCTTGTATATTACATCAGTACATTTCTTTACAGGCGGGAAGATTTAGTCTCATTCCAACCATCATCAGCGCAGTCACGGCCATGACTTCAGTCGGAATTGTAAGTTCTTGCTAAAAGTCTGTTGAAAATTTTTGGGCTGAAGAGTGAAATAATCGGACAGTTTTAAGACTGATGGCAGACATAGACATCTCACAAATTGCATTATGGGAAGGATCTCAGGTTTCCTTGGGCTTGATCCTTGATGGAAAGAGACATTTGAGGACCCTTAATGCTTTTGTTCATTCTCAGTCAAAGTGTTTTGTCCAGGCTGTCATCGCTTAACAAATCTGGGCTTATATCTGGATTTTTATAATGTGCTTACTGCTTAAACATATATTGATTGAAAATAGACTCTTTAGACTTGCTTGAAGGGTTTGCACACGAAAATACAAATCATTTCATTATTTTTTCATCTTCATGTGGTTCAGAACCTACTGTATATATCACTTTTTCTTATGCAGAACACAGAAGATATTTTGAGAAATGTCTGTGGTTGTGTCCATATAATGGAAGTCAAAGGGGTCCAATATTGTTTGGCTACAAAAATATCTTTGGTCAAAATAGCTTAATTTGTGTTCTGCATAAAAAAGTAAATAATACAGGTTTGAATCACATGAATGTAAGTAAATTATGCAAATGATTCATAAAAAACACGATTCCTGTATGTGTTTAGAAAATGAATGTAACATTGTCTTGTCTTTTCTCATCTAGTGCTCAATCATCTGTGATTGGATCTTGCTGACGTTCATTGACAAAAACAAAGCTTTTAGTGACAAGAAGTTTGATGATGTAAGTATGGGATATTTTTTGAACCCCGGAAAATGGGTTAAAACAACCCAGAATTATTAGAGTGTTTAGATCAAATGTTTTAAGATTGTAAATCAATCGCTTGACTGGTAGCGTATATGTATCAGTAGCATGCAAATGTAAATTTCATGGTTCATTTTTTTGTTTTTAATCAGACATCTAAAGAACCCATCCAGCCAACGCCGACTAGCCTGACGCTTACAACCTTCGGCTCCAATCACTCTGACCTCTCAGAAGGCGTGCCTTTGTAAAGCACCGACTCCAACCATCCAAACTACTCCAACGATGCCATGCAATGCTAAGATGAAGTTGACAGAATATTTTTACATAACGGACACTGAGGAACAAATATGTGTGGAATACAATCATATACAGCGTAAAATGTCCTATCTATGTTTAGTTAAGCTTTTGATCTGAAATACGAAACACGTCTCTCTAAATTCTAGCTTCAATAAATATTTAAAAACTCACGAGAAATACTCATGTTTAGTATTTCATTTTAATGGACATCTTTAAACTAGCATCTTTAACTTTTTTGCTTAAAAATACACAAAAAAAAACATTAAGCAAATACGTGAAAAATGTTGGCAACGGTGAGCTTGTAACGATGATTTATAATCCGAGCTGTCGGTTGAATTATACAGAAAGTTTTTAACGTAGTTTGATGTCAACCCACGTCAAGAAAAGCAACCTGCAATTTTATGATTCTAACAGAGATGGCGGTATGATGCGAGATGCAGCATTAACATAAATTTAGTCTATTTTAAATAACGAAGTTTAAGGCTAAGTTTAAGCAAGTTATTAGTGACAGAAATGATCAACTCTTTCCACACGAGCGTCTCTGTTCTGGGAAAGCCTGAATCATCCGAGAGAAGATGAGTAGAGGGTTTGTTCACAGAGATGAGATGCACTCAACAGTGTTAACCTGATAACAGCTCCTCCTCTGATATTGCTTTCAATAATGAGATTTGGGGGAAGGAGACTGTGTCTCTCCACCTCCTAAATGTCATTAATGGAAACCTATTGATTTTTGTAGCTCACACTTTTGAGGTTTATGGACCAGCCTTTCAGTAATGATAGAGGGTGCTTATAAAACCTCATCTCCCAAGACGGGACAGGAGAGACTCAAATTAGATGCTGTGGAAAATGAACTAATGGTGCACTTTACCGCAGTGCTTTGTGGCTATTTATCTCTACAACACAATTGCAAAACCTTTTTAATCTTCTTTATGTTGATGTGATTTCACAGGATCTTAAGTCAAAATAACTAACCAACCTTTGGTCCAGACTATGATGATTTCTGAAGGAAATACAGGCATAAACTGCAGTATAATTTTCCGTTATTAAAATATAAAAATCGTAAGTTTCACGACATCCGACTACAGACGATATGGCGTCTTTGATGATGTAATCGGATCTCTAACGTTGTGGGAAGACAAGCAAATAATATTAATCCATTTTCTAAATGACTCAAATTTTAGCGTCGATTTAGCTCAACTTTCAGCCCCGTTTCCAGGAAAATGATCAACTGCAAATCAACATTTGATCCTGCATTAGCTATAGCTCCTACTTAATGCTTATTTCCAAGGAGTTTTTCTTCACGTAGTGTTTAAAACTGTGAATTTAGTACAAAGCCTTTTTAATGTTACAGCCCAGTCTCATTCAAAATTTATGAAAAGTGCATTTTCCTTTTTGGGAAGCAAAGTACTGATTTAGCAATGAATGGGTGGCTCAGTATGACTGCATTTGACCTTACACCACAGTACACAAAGTTACTTGCCATTTGATGTTTCAAACTGAGATGGCGAAAGAGAGGAAAGTGACAGATTGCAGTTTTGAAGTCATAAATATCGAGACAAAAAACATCTATACCCATATTAGCTAATGCCATAGTAACATGAATTAGCTTTCCTGTAGCTCAGTGGTAAGAGCATTGTATAACAACGCAAGGTTGTGGGTTTGATCCCAGGGGATTGCAAATACCTATGTACAAATGTATAGGATAATGCAATGTAAGTCGCTTTGGATAAAGGCGTCTGCCAAATGCATAATTGTATGTGTAAATGAATTAAATGGCACTATGAACAATAGATTTTACCGTAAATATCTCTCTTTATAAATGACTACATCAATCAAAACCATTCTGGTTTCTGTGAATAATAATGGAAAACCATTAGCACTAATGAATTCTTCATATACAGAATTATTTATTACAAAAGTATATAAAATGCACCACATCCTATATCGTTGGTTTGAGAAAGATCTCTCACAGTCATCTTACATCAGAAAATCATTACAAACAACCACATATTTCACCAATAATTTTGGACTGTACATTTTTGGACTGTACAAAGGGTACAAACACATATCAGGTAAAAAACAAATCTATGTGTTCATACTAAGCACCCAGTCAATGGTCTCCAGCAGGAAGGTCATGTTATAGTGGGCGGCGATGTTCCGGAAAACGTCAACCTGCTCAGTGAAGCTCTTTACACACACAAACAAACAAAAGATACAACATTACTACACATCAGAACAATATTACCAAAAACATTCAGTCACGGGTCTTTAAAAGTATTCAAAACCCCATCAAATCAGAAGACTATTTTGGTGTCTTAGGTTATTTTTGGTCCATTTTGCTTAAAGATAAAGACTCGGCATCTGCCAAGTATGAATTGTGTCAACACACAGAAGTGTGCAGGGGGTCTCAAGGCTAACATCGACGCAAGGGATTTCATGAGGTCTTTAAATATCAGTTCAGGTACCTTTGTGGTGAAGGCGAGTTGGAAGTCTCCAGCGCAGCTGCAGTACAGGGGCATGTTTGCTTCTTTCACTCCTTTGCATTTGGCACATTCCTATGTGTGCGATAAAGTTATTACTTCCCGTTCAAGCTCCACGTCCTGTATTTTAACTAAATATTTCACTTTTTTAAAACGTTCGCAAATGCAGCATCAGTATCATGGTAAATGCTGTACATGAGGTAGGAGTGTGTAAATGATGTTCTTTGACTGCTCACCAGGTCTTGTAGTGCGTAACTCATGAGTTTCTTCTGTAACGCCTCCACCAGGGCCATTTCTATGGACTCCGTTTCATACTGAGCCTGGCAGTTCGAACAAAACCACTGAGGAAGAACTGAACCGTCCTGCACGGAGAACAAGGAAAGAAATGAGATCATATTTTTATGATCTCAAACATAGCAAAACTTTAAGCAAATGTTACACATTTGGTAAAAATGATACAAATAAGAGCTCGACCTCACTGGCCTTTTAAATTAGGCGTCACATTCTTACCTGGGCCACCGCAGGGTCTTTGCAGAGGTCGAGGTCACGACAGAAGTTACAGTGATGGCAGATGACCTCAGGCAGGATGTAAGACTTGCAGGGGTCACGGAACTGAGCGTCCTCTGAGAATTCACCAACATCGACCAATCGCAGCAGATCGCGCTTCAGTTTGTTCATCTGAATGACGATGTTGGAGTCCAGAGAAAGCACCTGACAGACGTACTTGATGAACTCCAGCGCCGGGTTATTGAGGGGCAGGTGAGAACCAGGAAGAACGGGAAACATCTCGGATGGCAGCGTCACACTGCGGGTGCTCGACACCTTCTTCTGAATCTTCTGAGTGATGGTGAAGAAGTTCTGCGTCAGTTCACTTGACACGTACTCCTGGGAAAATGTGATCAAACCTGACACAGCGACAGAGAAGAGTAACAAACAAACACATGAGTGAAATGGTTAAAAGCAGCGTGAGGTCTTATGCATTTATGTGTGATTCTCACGAAATCTTGGTTTTAAGATGACACGCATGTTTTAATTAAAAGCACTTGTATCAGCAAATTCCCCTTTATATTCATTTAAAACAATGTGTGACATGTTTAAAGGCATTCATTTCAAACTTCCTGACAGTTTAACAAAATGTTTGTTTAATTTTTTTTTACAAAAAAGGCCTTTGAAAAAAATCCCATTACTGAAAACATGCGAAGCCATGATGCCCTAGCAGATTTTTATTAATCATACATTAACAAGACATTAATGAATTATATTTTAATAGAATATTCAAAATTTCTTTAAATGTGGAAAACTACCTGTATCGGTAATGGGATGGGAAAAAGTCATGTACACAGCGTGACAAGAGAATATTACGTTTCTAACTAGAAAAATATAAAGTTATTTGTTAACTTGTTAGCCATTTGAAAACTACAAGTAGATGTGTTTCTTTACATACAATCACACTTAATGTAAATATCTTTGTTTGTGTTTAAACGGTCTTAAACAAACGTTACGAAGGATGAGAATATCAGTCCTCGACACTACTTTCTTCAATTTTTAATTAAAAAAGCAATAAAATACATAAATAATTCATTCCTGTGTCAAAATTATATTTTGTCCCAAGGTAGAGAACATCTTTATTATGATAATTTTTTGTGTTAACAAATTGTATGTTTTATAAATCAAATCTTTACTGCCATGATGTTTCAGTTGTTTCGTGAGAATCACCCCTTATAGTATTACAAAAAAATGTGTACTGTCATTCAAAGTATTGTACTATAGGTGGTTTTTAATTTGACACAAAGTGCTAAAAATAGTCAATTATCTTACCAGGAAGTGCACTGATATCCCCAGTGGGCTGCTGGGATACCTGGGACCCGCCCCGCCTCTTTATGGGCGTGGCACCAGGGGCGTTCCTCCGAAGCTCTTGCCTCATGCTGTGATAGACAGCAGCGATATAGGCTGCAAGGAACAATTTTAAAGGAAGAGAAGAGTACATCCTAAACTTAAGTGTAATGCTTTTTTTGATGTTTGGGTGACCTAGCGTCAAAAAAAACTTTCGTCACACAATGATCATGGTCAGGGGAAACAAATACGATATTATCACTTATCAAATATCTACAATTATTGTCAATATCCCTAGGGTGAAGGATTGTGCATGTCTAGGACAACGATAAAGTTTTTTTGAGAAGACAAGCGAAACCAGAAAGTGTTACCTGAGACGATCATGAGGAAGTACTTCTGACAGGACGCTGTCTGAGGAAGGTACTGCATGATGTTCCAGTTACTTTCGATCAGGTCTTCGACATCATCCACATCACCATCCTGTTCCTCATCTTCACCTCTGTTTTCTTCATCCTCCTCATCCTCGCTTCCATCCTCCTTTGTTTCGTATTTCTTTTTCGTCTTTTCATTGCCATCCTAGATCAAGTATATAAACGTTTCAGTTGAACTTCTGGCTTCATTGAATCATTCAACAAAGAAGAACAACCCGTTTTTAAAGCACGGTTTCACCTCGCCATAGTGAAGGCTAGAGGGCAGGTTTCCCTTTACTCCTCCGTAGTTCGCCGGGTCCATCCACAGCAGGAATTCCCAACAGCGTGAGAATGTGATGGACAGAGAGTGGAAGATCTCTCGTGAGTGTATGCTACAGACCAGACACAAGACAGACAGAGAAATGAATCCTGGCAATCGAAGGCACAAGATCGGATATTGGATATCGAATAAGAAGTAGGGTTGGGTATCGGACTTGGTATTTTTAAGGGCGCCGACCGAATTACGTCGGTACTACAGAGTATCGATTCACATTAAATCAATCTGTGCCGAATTTTGGTCCCTGAGAACGCATCAGGTGCTGCACGAGAGCAGGTGCGTTAGAGAGAGAAAGAGCATTTTACTTCACATAAAGCGAAAATAAAACCGCTAATAAAGCCGGCTGTCCTAATCAACGTATAAAATGTAAATAAACACTCGACTCAAATCATCTTTATATTATTTATTTCACTTGTTCTTGCTTAGAAAATTAAGCATACACTCGTGTTAAGGAAATGCGTGCTCAGACGCAGCTGGCATGCACAAACATAACACTGCGCTGAACATTTATGTTTATGTAATAAGGAGTTTTATGGTTTTCTGTCCACAAATGAATAAAATCATCTCATGAAGTCCTGACAAAAGTTATTACTGACAGATGCATTAGAGCAGTCGATGGAAAGAGGTGAGTGAGGCCGTCAAGGTGCAGTTTGAAGCTGTGAACAGCGCAGCAGGAGACTGATGTACATTTACAGTACATTATGTGATCAATAGGGATGCCACAATACTCCATATAATATTAAATACGTGTAAGTGAATTGAGGTTTTCCGTCTAAATTATTTCTGCTCAATTACACTATGAACTGGCTCTGTCCGTGTTTGTCTGTATCTATTAGCTAGTTGGTGGTCAGCGGTGAAGCGAGGCTGCTTGCAACACGAGAAGCAATGTGCTGTTGAGAGATGCGGGCTGGCTTTATTGTATGCATGTTGTACTATAGTGATAATCTCCAATTTGTCATATCAAGAATGTAGTTTTACACTGCATGCAGAAAGAGCGCCTACGGCAGGGGTTGCAAGGAAAAAAGTTGTTTAGTTGTTTAGATAAACAGTGTTTATCTGCTTTTTTTGCAATGTATAGTTTCCAGAATTGTTTATATTTGAATTTTTATAGTGCGTTTTTCTCACTAGAGTTTCTTTTTTCGGACTTGAAGTGAAATTTTTGCCAACTATTTACGTTTAGAAACAAGTTGTTCTATCTCTGACTATTTATCTAACAAATTTTAAACGTTTCTTTACACGTTTTTAGAAAAAAAAAATATATCCCTCACAAAAGGTTAATCATATTTTGGGGTCCTTGGCATCATAAAGTTGGAATCCCCTGGTCTACGGCACCATGCCAAAGTCCGTTTAATAAAAGTCATGCCACTCGATAGCCTTTCGGGCAGCTATTTACGTCATAGCAAGAGGGCCCTCCAGGCAGCTATTTAGCATAGCATTTCTTACGATTTATTGCAATCGCAGTGGCGCACCTTGTTAATTTATTATCTTTGGCCTTTCCCATTGAGCGCCAGTGTTGCAGTGTTACGCAAACTTTCATTACACCAATCGCAAGTTTTGCATTACGTTATTTTCTATATTATCTAATGGTCTGGTAATGGTGGAGGCCTCATGGTTTAGGTAAATTATCACACTGCATAAATAAATGATTATGTATTGTGATGAGGAAATAGAATAAGGTGGTAGTAATAATAATGCTGTAGTTATTTCCATAGTCTTATTTCTTTTGTGTGAAATTTCAACAAAATGTTGAAATTGAGAACTTTGGACTTATTTTCTTAGTACCCAAAAAAGGTACCGGCATCGAATTCCAGGTACCATATTGGTACCGGCTAAAAAGTGACAGTACCCAACCCTAATAAGAAGCTTTGTTTTATGAAACAGATTTCAGTGACGTTATATAACAGACCTGTTAGTGATGTACTCCACGTATGCTATGGAGTCATTGATGCTTCGTTTCTTGGTGCAGAGGAGGAGCCGGTTGAAATTTCCGTAGATCACAGATGACCCCAGACGCTTAAACTCTGCCACGAGCCTGAAGGGTTAAGTAAACAAATCTATTCAAATTCAGGTAATGTTTATTCTTATGTCTTCTTAAACAACATACAATAATGTTTTTTTTATATATATAAACTTTCTTGGATAGCGTTAGTTTTGCATATTAATCTGTTCGATAATAATGGGGTAACTTCCAACATCATGGTAAAACTTAATGAAACTTCTGTGAAAGTGATGAAGGTTTAGTGGGCCACACTCACTGTAAGAAGATCTTCTTCATCATGTTGAGAAGAGTGCGATGAAGCGCCGGGTCATACAGGAGTGAACTGGGAGATCTCAGCCAGCGGTAAAAATGCATCACCTGATTATCGGCGTAGACGTTGTGATATTGCGTGATCTCTCGAACCCATCCGACAACCATGCTCTTAAGAATCCTGCACGAGGATGGAGAGTTCAGATTTCCCCCGTAGAGAGAGCATTTACGACATTTTTAATATTAGCATACCTGAATGTGTTGGAGCAGAGCGCGGTCTCGTCGTAGCTGGCCACCATGTTTGCCCCCTGATTCCCTGACATCATTTCCTCCAGTGATGCGTGCTGAATGACATCGAAGCTGACGCCCATGCTGGCCCCGCCCTCCATGTCGTTCACATGCTGGGACTGTAGAATGGTGTTGACCGCCAAGCTCTGAATATCCAACTCCACGCAAACTAGAAAAAAAACTGCTGAATTACCTGCAGAACACTTCTTTTCGAAAATCCCCAAATTGTAATATTTCTATATATATGTATATGAAGAGTTTGCTTCCAAAATTTGTACTTCTAAATTTGTAAAACGATCATGTTTTTTAATCTGTTATCATGCTTTTATTGTTTTATTGTGTTAGCTAGCTGTATTTTTATATTATGGCTTAAATCAAAACAAACCAACTGCAGTTTGATTGATATTAATTGGAATGCCCAATAAAAAAACCATGATTTTAGATAGTCATCTCATTTTGGAACCAAGCTCTTCATATATATGTATATTTCTATGTATAATAAAACACGACAACAAATAAAGAATGAAAATGCGCAATGGAAACGCACAACAGGATTATATAAACAAATAATACAAAAATAACAATTAAAACCATGACGTCAATTGACACATGGATCCTCAGCTATTAATTAAGTTTTGCAGTACACATGTCCGATCGGTGTACTTGACTTAATTTGATTACCTGTGGAGTAGCAGCCCTGGCTGTTGATCTCCATGGATGCCCTCTCATCACTCTCCATCACCAGTCTGCTGTCGTCAGCCTCTTTCCCCCCGAGATCCGGCCGTGCCGTAGGCGACAGCCACAACAGGTGATTGTGCTTTCTCAAGTGACGCGCGAGAAATAGATCCGATCCAAATATAGAAATGTCTTGAGGCAGGTTTCCGACAGGTAAGTGATAATACCTGAAGACAGACAAAGGCCATTTCAGGGCAAAGCGGTCAAACTGACTGGTGATATCGTCCTTATATAGACGGTATTACTGGCCCAAATTTCCGGTCTGTGTTTGTCAATCGGTCTATACAATATAACAATTCATATTATATTCAATTCATATTTTAGTTTATATTAATTGTAAAAAAATAATGTACTCTACATGAACTCGGTTGTTGTTGATTCTTTGTGGAGGTCTACAGGAAGTTAAGTTTGGGCCACATAACGTTTATGTTTGTGCTGCTGGAACGTGTACAAAAAAACCCTACGGATGTTACTGAATCTGCCAGAACTCAAAATTTCTGCAAAATTAAACGAATAAATGATCCAGTTATGATAAAAAAAAAGAAGACTGAAATGTATAAGATAAGATTTCTAAACAATATAAAAATGACATATTATTCAAAGTTAATTATCCAAATGATCATATTAAAGACATTTTCCAAATTACAAGTATTGACATGAACGTGATCTCAACACTCCAGTTGGTCTGTGTTGTACCTGGCCATATCAAAAGCCTGTGACAGGCAGCTGTCCAAATTGAGGTAGTGTTTAATCATGCGACGAGCCCCGTGACGCTGCCAGTCCAGAACGTTATAGCTTATCTCGTCAATAACGTGAACTGGCACCACAGGAAACTCCTCCAGGACCGCCATGCCGGAAGCCAGACGCCGAAGATCCCAGTTAGACTGAACGGCGATGAGAGTCGGTCCGCGGCGCTCCTCCTGTACACACGTTCATAAGCTGTTATTCTTCTTCTGTTGTGATTATTGCGCTTTTAGTGGCATTTAGACACGTCATGGTCTACCTTATAGTTGAGCAGAATACGCTGTAGAGCACGATAAATCGATTTAATGTCGTTTTCAGCACGGACTTCGAACAGATGTTTTTCAGGGGGCAGAAGGTCCTCGGTGGTCTTCTCCAGCAGCGCCATGCGTTCTGCACCGTACAGCGTGTTCAGGTTTGGCATCTGATTACTGCGTACCTGTGGTCGTCATAAACGACAGCGTATTATAAAAAGCAAGAAGCAATTCTGGTCGTTTTTTGGGTATAGATCGTTTTGTACAGCAGAAATGTGACGCATACCGTGTCGAGGACAAACACGCTGGCTTTGCGTTGGGAGGGTATGAAGAGGCCAAACAAAGCTTTATGACCCTGACTGTGATGGTACAGGTAAATGTGCCTTACGCTGCCTAGAACACATACAACACAACATGTTCTTCATTACCATGACGCACATCCATCACCAAACAGCATTTGGGAACGGTTTTGTAACCTGGCTCAAGGTAGCTGAACTGGGCCAAAGATCTCATGTCCAGATGTTCCAGATCAAAAGTGTCCGCTTCTCTGCCAGCCAGGTCTCTGACCACCTGTTTGTTGACCATACACATGCAGCCCAGCTGGACCAGAGCCCGGAACAGCAGTGGAACCTACGGGACACATGGAACAGAAGCAAGAAAGCGAACTCTCAGTGAGGACAATGCGCCCTAAAACATTAACCTCAGGTCAATTACATCAATACATGCAGATTTCATTACAAACTCATTTGGGAGACACACTGACCTGTGTCTCATAGACACCCTCAATATCAGGAGCAGAGAGGTCAGCATTGATCTCATTGATGTGTTCCTGGTACATGTCCTCAGGAACCGTGTACTGGTACAGGAAATAAGACACACTCGAGCGGGGAAGTATCCTGTTCACCTGGAAAGCAAATGTATTGACGGTAGAAACTCAATTGGGAGCACGACTTCATATTCATCTACATGTCTCCATCTACAATGACCAGAACTGATTGCTTTGAAAATGGCACCTTTTTGCAGGTAGCTGCCTCATCTTGCTTTGGCACTCTTTGATTGACATAAAACACTCGTGGGATGTTGAGTTTCATGCAATGCAGGTCGCTGCCGATTACCGCCCACAATTTATAAAGTCCTGGGTGATTGGTCTCTGCAATCTGGTGGGAGTGGTTTAAGAAATGATATGCATTGTGAGTATTAACGAAAAAAGTATTAATGGCAAGTGCTAAATTCAAAGAATTTGATAACTTCGACTACCATTGGTTGTTGCAAGTCTCATTAAGAAAATATCATATGATAACTAGTCACAAGACACATTAGAAACAAAAATTATTGACACGTACACGAGGGTGAGTACATAAAAATTATTTTGGGTGAACTAATCAAAGCTGTTTCGCTGACTTACCTGAACAATCTGCCAGGGCATGTCTAGTATACTGCGGGCGGTCCTCCGCAGGAAGCTGCCGAGCCCTGTTGTCGGTCCATCACGGATGACTCCACCTCCCGTTGGCTGAGATTCCCCGGCCATCAAACGCCGTCGCTTCCTGCGTTCCTTCCTCTGGCGAATCTGGAGCTCCCATTTTTTCTTATGGTATCGCAGCCAGACCAGAAGTTCCTCCTGTTCACATACGCATTCAAATGTAACAGATGCAAAATGAAGCTCTTTCAAAAGGACGACTGGTGACAGATCTGCTTTACCCGACTGCTACCAATCGCCGGCGGTGGTCCGAGTATTTCTCTCCAAGACTGAGTGAGCTCCTGGTCTTGTGACTCAATCTGGCTGTCCTCTCCCTGTGAAATCCTCTTCCTCTTAGTGCTGATGAGTATGGCGGGCTGCAGAGGGCGCTGGGGAGCCCCAAAATCCTCCATATCAGGAGTCTCACCTGCTCCAAGAGTTTGTTGGGCCACCTAAAACAGACAGAAGAACAAACAGGTGGGCGTATAGACGCAGATGGACGGGACAGGGAGAGTGTGAGATTCTGATGGTACCTGTCTTTTTCCTTCACTGGTAAACAGCTCGCTGATTTTCTTCTGTTTGTAGATGTCATTCTTTTCCAGAAGCTTCTTATGAAGCCAGTCTGGATGGCGGACTCTGGGTACGGGATTTTTCACCTGTGAAAAGAAAACCTAGACGATCAGAACTGGGAGCGAAACGCAAGACGAATCAAGCCTACAAATTAATTACCTATCAAAACATCTCTGACTCTCTGAACCAGTGAGATGGGTGATGCTACCAAAGATAATATATATTAAAAGATACTAAATATGGCCGCTCTAGCTGCCTGAGATGATTCTGATGATTCTTTGGGGTGGAGCATATTTGAGGTGCTTGCCAGCCTGTGTACATGCGCAGTAGCAACTCCAAAAAAAGGTTATTTTTAACGCAATTTAAGCTTAGCAAACCGAAGTTATGGTACAGTCCATATCAGGTTTAATCATATGTTATTTAATCGGGATTTTTGCCAGCGATTTAAAAAATATCTGCCTTCCATCATCAAAAGAGAGGACTGTTGACTTGCTGTGATGTAAATACTCTTCCCAGAGGCATTGCAAACATGGGCGCCGAGTGGCACGACTTCTGTAAATGGACTTTGATGCTACCCAGTGGAGCAGACACATGGTAGGGTTGGGCCGATAGACAATCGCTGAAAGACATGACGATGTTGAGCTGGCATCGTGATTCCAACAAATGTTTTACTTTCGTCACCTGACTCAAATCTGCCAATTTGGCAGACATCACATCGCCCAACCCTTACACAAGTGACCAAAAAATGTGCCGAGTGAAGGTGAGGGTTCAATTACCTGTTGAAGAGCTGCAGGAATAGTGATGATCTTCTGAATGGCACTACCCAACCGCTCAATGTAGTAACCCCAATCCAGAATCTAACATGGGAGAGGCACAAACAAGATATGATAATGGAAAACATAAAGAATGATGCAACATTCTGTCTCATGGCCAAAGCTTATAATAACTAATACCAACAGTGAAGAGAACTCACAGATCTGATGTCAAGATCATGAAGGCTGGGCATCTTTAGCCATTTGCGAAGGAAATGCTTTTTAACACTTTCCTCGGCCTGGAAAATGGCCAGTGGGATCGCCCTGACAGGATTTAACACAGTAAACGGTTTCATTTGGCCCTTTTTGAACACTGCTTGAGGTATTGTTTGTTTGTTTGAGGTCCGTTTACCTCTCGGTGACAGGTGACCCCTCCGGCTTACGGGAGATGACATATCGACAGCTTAGACCGGCGTCTTTAACCATCTGATCTCCAAGGAACTCCGCGAGACGTTTGGCCGTGCTGATGGATGTGGATTTCTGTTCTCCGTAATCTTCCAGTTTACGTGACATGGAGCGGTTTTCCGAAATGAGCTCGAACAGCTCGGCGTCTGGCATGTTAGCAGCCTTAGAGAATAAACCCAGATAATAAAAAAGACTGCAAATACAGCAAGAATGTGAATTGCTATATTTCATTTACCTTGCTGTAAAGCACGTCGAGCCAGTAGTCGGCCACTTTGGCCACAGAGGCGTAAACCTCTTCTAGCGTGGTGCCTTTCAGAAAAGCCTCGAACACTGAAGACTGGAAGATCTTGATGAGCTGAAGTTCACCTCTTCTCTTCACCTCAAAACCCTTCAGCTCTGCCAGAGATCCGTCCTCATTAAACACTGCGTACCTGAACGGAGGATACAAAAAACAAGATGAAACCTCTACTATTACCAGTCAATAGATGTTCAAATGATGTGCACACATACATTGGAATGAAACACTTATGAAATAAGAATACAAAAGGACATTTTAACAGTGTGATTTGTGAAAGTGCAGATTGTTGTGGAGCAGCATCTCACACCTCTTCTTCAGCTTCTTGCCTTCTTCTTTGGAGGCAGGTAGGATCATAGCCAGGTACGGCCCATCAACCTCAAAGAAGATGCTGTTCTCAGCTCTGGTCTCGTATGTTAGAGATGCTGGGTCCACCAGCTCCTGATACTGATGATTGGTGAAGCCCTCCTAAAATACAGGTTAAAAATAGGATGAGGTTCATTGAAAACCTGTTGGCACAGTATATACTATAGTTGAAGCACAATAACTCACCTTGACCATGATATTAAGAATGGCTCCTGGGTAACTGATGGTCACTTTAGGTTTCTTTTCGTTTGTAGACTTGATGACAAAGTTCTCAGGGAAGGTGTTGGGAAGGACGCACCAGATGCCATCAGTGTCCAGCTCCAGAGGCCTCCTAAAGCATAAATTCAACTAAGTTCAATTAACTGAGGTGATAATGGAATGGTGATGTAGTGATGATGTAGGATTCTGACCCGATCTGCTCGATGAGCTCTCTGGCCTGGGTGATGATGTTGGCTCCAGTGAAACACACTATCCCTGCCATCTCCATCGAGTACCAACGAGCCCTGAGGAACACAAAACAATGCATTAAGTAAAATACCAATTTACACACACATCAGGAATAAAAAATCCCCAATCCTTCTGCACTAGGACTGGATAATGTAGAAAAACTACATCACACATAAAAGATCACAACTTTAAATGTAAATGTGACCCTGGACCACAAAACCAAAAGCTTTCCATTTATGTATTGTTTGTTAGGATACGACAATATTTTGCCGAGATACAACTGTTTGAAAATCAGGAATTTAAGAAAAAAAGTTGTCCATCAGTGGCGCTGCATCAGGCTGTTACTAAGAAGAAACAGGTTTGTTTTAACGCTCTATTGGCTTACCATTGTAATGATGTTGTGGAGAGTAGATGAACCCGAAAGTGGAAAGGTATTATTCTAATAAAGTTTTGATATATTTATGGTATAGGAAATTTACAAAATATCTTCATGGACCATGATCTTTACTTAATATCCTAAAGATTTTTGGAATAAAAGAAAAATGTATTATTTTGTCCCATACAATGTATTTTTGGCTATTGCTACAAATATATCCAAGCTACTGATGACTCATACTCGTGTAGCAGTAGTAGTTGACATCTGCTCAGCTTCCATTTTATATCCTTTACAAAAATCTCATCAGCCGAATAAATCAACAAACTTAAAAATATTAAAACCAACACAGTTCAATAAAAACCACCTCATGGGGGTTTGGGGGCACATCATTTGGGGTTTCTTTACCAACAACCACATGTGTAACTGAGTTCTTTTATAGTCTCCATATAGAGTGTTTTAGATGGTGATTGTTCTGTACCCTTTTCTCATGACGTATCCGTAGAAGGAGTTGAGGATGCACTTGTGTGCCAGCTGTAGAGACTCGTAGAGAATCTCCATGTTCTTACAGCGCTTGACCTCTGCCGCGTCCCCTTTATCCTGAGCTGAAGACAGCTTCTTCTTCCACACCTGCACCGAGAGCAGAGAGTAAAGAAGAGTTTCACAACAACAAAAAAAAGAAGCAATAGCACATACACACACAACTGCATGCAACCAGAAGTACAGTTAGAAACACTAGACCAGAAAATCAACAGTACTTCAGCCTGTCTCTCTCCAGTACCTTGTGGAGGCCTTTGAACTCGTATCGCCGATCTCTGAAAGCTCGAACCGTGTCGACATAAAACGAGTTCTCTCTCTGACAGATGGTAGTGACTCTCTCCTCCAGTCTGGTCAGATGAACTTTTTTGTAAGCTTTTCTGCAGTAGTCTAGACAACAGACGGAGATCAGTGAGAAAAGCCATTCTTCAGTTCTTGTTATATTTCACAGGTTTTATCTTACAGAAGTGCGTAATTTTAGGTTTTCGTGGTCTATGAACAAGAGTTTGCTGACCTCCCAATCGCTTCTTTTCATGCCGCGCCTGTTCCTCTCGGTTGAGCACATGGAACGCTCGAGGAGGCCCGTTAGGAAAAAGAGGTGGAAACTTCTCAGACTCCAGTTGTTGCTGAATGCGATGAAACTCACTCCGACTGGCCGGCACTAGCAAAAAGTAAATTTTAGAATAAGCATGCTGGTTATTCAAAGTGCTGTACAAAAATACGTATAGCTCATTTATCAACGGTTTTATTTTTTACAATTCACAAAGATATACAAATAAGATTTAAATGACATACTGATCTCGCCCCTCCACTGCCACGCCATTCTGCGCTGACAGTTTGCACCCGGCTTATTAAAATCACAAGCAGCACAGGTGGCTTCATCCACCATCGCGGAGGGCTGGGAAAAGTAATGAAAACCAAGATCTTATATTTACAACATTTTCGTCTGTATCCCAGGGAACATGTACTGATAAAAACATACAGATATAAAGGATTGTAAGTTGCTTCGGATAAAAGCACCTGACAACTGCATACATGTCAATAAACATATATCATGGGCAATAATTCTTAGTTTATTTAATAGTCATTCTATGATCATCAGAAGTAAATGATTACAGAAAAGACTGTAACAAACCTGTAGTCTGTTGGTAAGGATGATGTTGGGGTACATGGCCCCCACATCCAGATGGTAAATAAGAGGACACTCGATTCTGTTAGGCACTTCCTTCAGAGATATCAGCTTCTTCTTTATCTCCTCACACACCTAAACAAATAAGAATAACATGACATGTTTTCTCATTGAAATAGCCATTTGACAGCATACAAAAATGAAACATACTCTGACTGACCTCATTGAAGTTGGTGACCTGCTCGAGTGGAATTTTCTCCTCTTCCTCGATGGCATGGCGAAGAGTTCTCTCCACCCTCTGAAGCAGGAAGTCAAACGCTGCTGGATTCTGTCAAACAACATGCATTATGAATTAACAACAGTTCAAACAAAACAACTTTGAGCTAAACAAAGAATTTGGATTCAGAAAGTTCTCAATAACCATTTTAAAGCGGCAGGGGATGTCACTGCGGAACACTCCCGATTCCAGAGCCTCTACGTGGCCGCCCACGTATGTCTCAGAGTCGAGAACGTGACCGTCTTCCGTCAGCTTGTTAAACACCTGCTCCTGTTTGTTTGGGAAGACGATGTTGCCGTGGAACGCCTGAACCATCAGCAGGGCTTCACACAGGGTGCCGGAACCTTTACGCAAAACCTGTTTTACAAACACAAAAAGCCTAACTATTTCCTGTTTTTCTGTTTCATCAGTCTCGGAATGAAGAAGATAGGATACAGAGTGTATACAGACCTCATCAGGTTCCATAGGAATAATGGTGCAAAGGGCAAAAATGAAGGGGTGAACATATTTCATGTAAAGGTAGTATGTGGCCACAGCGTCAGACACGGAGTAGGTTGCCAGAGTCTGCGAAAAAAAAAAAAAAATTAGACAATAATACGATTTCTGTCGCATCTTTCCAGGTGAAAACAGAACGTTTTTGAGTAAATATTTGTATAAGCGAACAGATGTCAGTATAAAGTCAGTGTAAGTGTGTGGATGGGGAAAGAAGATTAAGAGCACCTGTGGTTGTTCATTGGCCATACGGCACATCTCCTCCGGGTCCAACTCAACAGGGTCATAGCTTAACTTGGCTTTCGCGGCAGCCTTCAAGTTATGACTTCCTACAGGCAGGTAACTGTCTCTCTTTACCCACCTAAAGTAGAGAGAGAGAGACAGCATATAAATACAAATGTTAAGTTATTCTTCTAAAGTCAGTGTTTCCCACAGGATTTGAGAGATTTGAGGCGCTCACGACGTCACACCCCATCTGTTACAGCATCATGTCGTGTTTGGCACTTGAAACCTGTTTCGCTTCTACTCTCTGTCACATTTTACTGTATTTTATTAAAACTGAATCCTATTTTCACATATTATCTATTCTGTTGTGTCAGCCATGAAACGAGTATAAAATAGTGCCTTAACACGACCCAATAACCCCTTGTGTCTTATACACCAGCTGTCACTTTAACTGCTGCCAAAATCCTGATTTTTAAACGCAACCTCTTCTGAAAAAAATCACCAAATATCTACGTTAAAGAGCGGCTATATGCTGTGATTTTGGGAAAATAATTTATTTGTCTCATGCAGTTTTCACTTCTCTTATCAATGTGCTGTTGTATTATGAGCGCTTCTTTGATCGGTGAGGGCAAGAAGAGCTCGCACACAGACACACACCAAGCACATAGAGAAACCTTTCGTTAAGTCTTAATAAACTCGGTCAGTCGTCTTCTCTGTCAGTAACATCTGTGACTGTTGACGTTTATGTGGAAAGGAAAGTACACGGAGGAACGCATATTGCCACATTTTAATTTGTCATGTGAGAGAGTGGGCTTAGGGTCGAGGGTGGCGCTACACGCAACATGAGAGGCGCAACACGCTGCTCACAACTGCAGCATGTTTCAACTGTTTTAAATAGTAAAATACCAATTTAAAGGGGAATCATGAAAATCTATTCGTGGCGGCCAGTGTTGATAGCATGGTGGGCCACCACGAATAAATAAATGTATGGGAAACACAGAAAGTCATCCGAAAGCAAAGGTTGAACTTAGGTTTTTCATGATATGAAGATCAAGTTAGACATGGCCAAGATTTATGTAACAAAAATCCAATATAATCATCATGAATACAGGTAAGTGTGCATTATAGAACATTACAGAAGAACTTTAAGCTGTAGGAACACACAACAGCTACTCTTACCTGAGGCAGTCCATATGAATGGCATGGCTGGCTTTATACTCTCCCTGATTGTCCTTCTGGAAACCGATCTCCCGATACATATTCAGGCCATGGTGAGCCGCCCGGGTCTCCACAAACGGCCTGAAAACATGGACACAAAAATTAAGCATCAGCGCACACAAGATACGCAACTAAACACAAATGCTGCAGTGTAAAGCAGACCGAGAAAGAGAAAACAAAGAACATGCTTCTGCATGGGTTGTTACTCAGGATACACAAATCGCATCCTACCAGTCAAAGAAGTCTCCATTGTATGTGACAAAGATGTTGGGCTTGGTCTCATGGATGTGTTCAAACCATCTCTGGATGAGAGAGGCCTGTCGGCAGACAGAAAGGTAAAAAACATGAAAACATTTGTTTAAATTTGTAACACCAATCAGTACATAACAGGCTTTTTGTCATTTGTACAAACTAACCTCATCAGGCTCATTGAATATAGTGAAGGGTCCTTCGTACTCAGGTTTTGGGGTGAACTCAAAATCCTCAATGTCCTCCGAGACAATTTCTCGGTTTGTGATGAGGAAGCCCTAAAAAATATTTAATTAAGACACTGTTACCACTATATCGTGATAAGCCCATCACCAAGAAAGGAAATAGTTGGGCACAGATGCATTTTCAGACACGTGTCGTGCACAGTTAAGAGAAAATTATCAAATGGAGGACCTACCTGTCCGTCTATCATGTATGACATCATCATGATCTGGTCCATTTCAGCATCAGGAAACTTAAGTGGAAGCTTGGTGGTCTCGATATCAAATGCCAACACAACAGGATCCTTAGAGACACAGAAAAACATTTCCAGGGAATTATTTACCAATTGAGATATGTAAAATAAACATCATCTTTATTAACAGACATTTCCTTACATGTTTGTTTTAGAAAAAAAGTTCTGTTTCTCTTAAAGGACCCATAAAGCATCGGATAATACACTTACAGGTCTTTCTACAAGATCTTCCCTGCGCACGATCTCAGGTGGATAAGCACTTCCTCTGTACCGCACATTATACCAGTGAGCCTATCAATGAACGCAATAAACACAAATACTGTAAACAGTAATACGTAAGGTAACCTTGATAAACTTTATGATGATCAGTGCACAAGCTTATGATCACTATCCTTACCACATGAATCTTAAGGTCAATGGCCACACGAACGTGATAAGGCACATCATATTCCCGCATGTCTACAATGTTGTCGAGCTGTTCAGTCATCTTCTTCGATGAACCATCTTCATCCTCCGTCACAACACTCCCACCGACCAGAGCGCTTTTACATGAGGAAATCAGTAATCAGTATCAATATTTATCAATTTGTAATAAATCTCCACAACTGATACATATTTTTTCATGCTGATATTACAAAGGCCATGAGGATGGGAAAAATAATCTTAAAAAATCATACAAAAATCAAGGAGGATTAACCATTTTATCTCCCTGACACGGTGCATACCTGGATAACATGCTGGTATAGGCATCATTGGACTTCTCTCTCTCCCTGTTCTTACGGATAGCAGGCGAGATTTCTCTTTTGACTTTAACAAGGTCATCCACAGTGTTGAAAGAAAGTTTAATGTAGTTCCTTTTCAGTCCCACAAGATGATTCGGCTTTAAAGACAGTCACACGATTGGTAAATGTTTAAACATGTCATGAACCGACTCAGATATCTTACGGATGTTATGAATTATTTAATAGTACTAACAGATGCCTCCTTTTCTTACCAGATCTAAGTCTTCTTTGGCAATCATTTCAAGCTTCGCCACTTTCCCTTGGAACTTCTTTGACAAAAAGGAGATAACCTCCCTCTCACAGTTCTTCCAGAACACAGAAAAACATGTATAATTTGATCCATCTTTTCTTGTATCTTCAAAGCTTTTTGGTTCAAGTAAAAGAGTTTAAAACTCACCTTTTTAGTAGCTACATAGAAATATGGCTTAAAGGGAAGGGCCACCTGTCAGGGCAGAAGTACACAAAAAGTCACATTAGCAACCTCAGTTGTTATAATAAGAAATAGGTTTTATGTTAAAGTGGAATAAAATCCCCCAAATCTCTTCTACAATATTATATTTGTGCAAAACTGTCATTTTCCAAAAAGTTTAGTTGCAATGTTACTTTAATTAAATGCTGCATTGTGTTTATTTTGAACTGTATGTTACTATACTGCCAATTAAAAGAAATAAACTAGATTTCAACAGGTGTCCTCACATACCTTAAATCTGTTTCCATCCTCCTGTATGAAGTAGTAGTCCACCGCACTGATCATTCTCCTGTCATCATCCAGGATCTCCGTCTAAAAAAATGAAATTTTATATTCAAAACTCATTAAGCCACGAGCACATCACACTGACAGGCTTTCTAAGGACATCAGTCTTACCGGGTGCATGTTGATCAGCCAGCCAGTCTTCTCCCCGGGCTCTTTCATCCGCTCAAAGCCGAAGCGCTCGTCCATTGTATCGGTGAACTGACTGCGCTCCAGCCGTTTGACAGCGGACATGGCAGATCCATCATCCCTAATATTAAGACCAACAAAGTCAAACTGACTGCAACAAGAGCTGAATTTTGACAGAAACAACAGCTGCAAGACTGCATGAGAGGAGACGTTGATGTAACTCATGGACAGACGTTACGCGACGCTGTAAATAAATATAACATCTCCAAATTTTAGTCGAAAGACTTACTGCTGGTTGTCCTGATCCCCTCCTCGGTCTGATTTGTACCGTCCACTGTTTTGTAAAACCATAGCTGACAAGAATGTCCAAATCCCCCAGCACAGCTAGCAAGACAACTAACAGAAGATTAGCCTTCACTGTAAACAATATGACGAGCTTACACTAGTTTTTGAAATTTAACCA
Source organism: Triplophysa siluroides (assembly GCA_006030095.1). Classification (NCBI taxonomy): domain Eukaryota; kingdom Metazoa; phylum Chordata; class Actinopteri; order Cypriniformes; family Nemacheilidae; genus Triplophysa; species Triplophysa siluroides. The sequence goes on along the minus strand of VCII01000101.1, from coordinate 3,788,054 downwards.
ACTGCTATAATATATCACTATATTATAAATAAAAGTAAAGAATAGTCGTATGTCTTGTAAATGTAGACACAATACATATAGTTAACGGGATTTAGTATTATTCTTATTGTGATGTATCCCCGTTGTTCATTCTGACTACATGAAGTAGAAATTTGGCGCGTTTTGTGTCATTGCCGCGAGCTCCGGTCATCTTCCGGTTTTGTTCCCGCCCCGTTTATGGGCTAAACCAATGAAAACGAACTTCATTTAGGTTTTTTTGCGTTCGTTTTTCACATTATATTTATTTAACATAATCTGATTATATTTTACAAGTACAATATAGGGATGTACATAAATAGGTGTATTGTTTGTTTTATAAGGTAGGATAACGCTCATAATATGTTTTTACTTGCTTATTTATTTTGTAGTAATTTTTCTTATGTGCATACGGAATTAAAAACGCCATCAAGAAAAAGGAAAATAAAGTATTTTTTTAATTGAGCAAGAAACAACCTAAAGTGTAAAAGTGTATAGTGTAGATTAACAATACAAAATACAAAAACAATAAGCATTAATAATAGAAGCTCCAAAGATGACGTAGAAGAACACAAAAATATATTCACAATACGCCAAAAACAGATTCATAGTTATTTACAATGTACCTACCTTTCGATTTTCTTTTAGAGATAAATGTATTATTGTTTTTCGTCACGCGTGTTTGATGACGTCAACCAATGAAAACGTGCGTGTGCGCATGTCAAGAAGTCCCGTCTCCTCCCTTGATGTGCGGATAAACACAGGCTGGAAGACATTCAGTCAATCTCATTAATTTATACGCCTACGTGATTATATTATTATTTTCCGTGTTTGTTTTATATCGCACACATTTTGATATTATTAATGTTGAGGTTAATCGGTTGCATTCATTCAAAACGTGGCAAATTCTTATAAACACTTGTAGCTAGCTAGCTAGCGAGAGTGAATGGAAGCAAATATCAACTTTTAAAAACATGACTAGCACGATACAGACAAAACAGTCAGACAGACGGCAAATAAATTAGATTTGTATCGTCCTCTGCTTTAGTTCCGTCTTGGTTCTTTGGCTGGACGAAGCCTTTTCAGGTGGAACTTGAATGTCATGGTTTCCTGGAGCCATGTCTTGCAAATCTAAAGTTGCTCCCAGCGTTGATTTTGACCACAGCTGCTCGGACAGTGTTGAGTATCTGACGCTCAACTTTGGTCCTTTCGAGACTGTTCATCGCTGGAGGAGACTGCCACCATGTGATGAGTTTGTGGGTGCCAGGTACTGACTGTTAAAAGCACTTGATCTGCATCATTGGCTTTGTTTTAGTTTAAGTGAGTCACAATGATTATTGTGTTGTGTCTCTTGCAGGCGTAGTAAGCACACTGTTGTGGCATACAGGGATGCCATATATGTCTTTGGAGGAGACAATGGGTGAGTATTTAGTATTTTGTTGTTTGGATGTTTCTCCAAAGACTCAGGTCTGTTCTGACTTCTTTCAGGAAGAACATGCTTAATGATCTGCTGCGCTTTGATGTGAAGGACTGCTCATGGTGTCGGTGGGTGTTGTATATCAATCACTTTGATATGTGTGTTTTTTAAGGTCTGCTATTGCCTCTAACAGTCATTCATGTATTTGAATAGGGCATTTACTACTGGAACCCCACCAGCACCGAGATATCACCACTCAGCTGTTGTGTATGGAAGCAGCATGTTTGTTTTTGGTAGGTTTTGTCATCCGCCTGTCAAATGCCTTTTAATGCTGCTTGCTCTGTTCCTGTCCACATAAGGTTTTATCGGTTACATTTTAGGTGGTTACACTGGAGACATCTATTCAAACTCTAACTTGAAAAATAAAAATGATCTGTTTGAGTACAAGTTCGCCACCGGTCAGTGGACGGAATGGAAGGTGGAGGGACGGTAAATTATAGTTTTTCTTCAACAGTATAGTAGTATTGTAATTGTTTTTGTATTAGTATGTCTGAGAGATGTTTGTGCTTTTTGTTCTAGCTTGGTTGCCAGATCTGCCCACGGAGCCACAGTCTATAATGACAAACTCTGGATCTTTGCTGGATATGATGGAAATGCCAGGTAAGTATCTTTTCCTTCACTGTAGAATGCACAGCATTTCACAGCAGTCACAAACAAATGAATTGCAAAGCAGAATGTTGGGATTTTTTCTTAAATGTTAACATGCATTACTTATTATTCTTAACAGGCTAAATGATATGTGGACCATAAGTCTTCAGGACCGTGAGCAGGCGTGCTGGGAAGAGGTGATTGATGCGCTTTCATTTACTCTTTGTCCTGTATTGTCTAGGATTATCTTTTTTGAGTTCATTTTTATGTTGTTTTATATTGCGTTGATTTCCTTGTGTCATTTAGATCGAACAGAGTGGTGAAATTCCTCCCTCCTGCTGTAACTTCCCTGTAGCTGTATGTCAGGATAAGATGTTTGTCTTCTCCGGCCAGAGTGGAGCCAAGATCACCAACAACCTCTTCCAGTTTGAATTCAAAGGACACATGTAAGTGTGAAGATTTTGACACATGACATTCTATATGTAATGTCTACGTGTATCTTAGTAAAAGGGAACTGCAATATATGTGGTCAGTTATGACTTGCTATTCTTTTACCACAGGTGGACCCGTATTCCCACTGAGCACTTGTTGCGTGGATCCCCTCCTCCCCCTCAGAGACGCTATGGACACACAATGGTGGCATTTGACCGTCACCTGTATGTGTTCGGAGGGGCGGCTGACAACACGCTGCCCAATGAACTGCACTGCTATGATGTGGACTCACAGACCTGGGAGGTCATTCAGCCCAGCACAGACAGTGAGGTACAGATAGAAAGAATTATAATACAGAAAATAGTTTATAATAATTCTTTCATCTGGTTTGTGGCATGTTTGTTATTTTTTATGCCAATTTCTTTCAGATGCCCAGTGGGCGGCTGTTCCACGCCGCGGCTGTTATCCATGATGCCATGTACATCTTCGGAGGGACAGTGGACAATAATGTTCGCAGTGGAGAAATGTACCGATTTCAGGTGAGATCTTGACCTTCAAGAAAACATCTCCTTTACGCTCCGTAAAGCTTTGCCCTCTTTAGGGACCTTAAATGATGGGAAATTATGTAATGTTGCAAAGAATTCTAACACAGCCAACAACTGATCACAAAGAATGAAAAACCTTTAAATCTAAATTAGTATATTTCCTGTTTTTTGCTCTAGTTTTCTCGCTATCCAAAGTGCACACTTCATGAGGACTATGGGAAACTGTGGGAAAACCGTCAGTTCTGTGATGTCGAGTTCATCTTGGGGGAGGTTTGTTTTTTCTTGTCACAACAGAAATATATTTTGTATTTATTATATGATAAAAAATGAGGTATCTGAATTAAATAATCATCTTGCTGTCCATGAATGCTGTTTTTGTTCACAGCGAGAAGAAAAGGTTCTCGGTCATATTGCCATAGTAACAGCTCGCTGCAAGTGGCTCCGAAAGAAGATCTTACAGGCAAGAGATCGACAGAAACAGGTTTGTTTTTGTTTTTTTAAAATAGACAATCATGTAAATAACTGAATATAAGCAATCTAAAACAAGTGCAATTTTACTTATATTCTCCCATTATTGCAAGTTTTGGTTCAAAGCTGATTTTATTATTCTTAATAATGGTTGATGTTTGAAATTGTTTTTGTTTTTGTAGAGGAGTAAACAGGAAGAAGTTGAAGAGAGTGAGGAGTCCGGCTGTCAAAAGCAGAGCTCTGGGAGCAAAAGATCCTCCAGAGGACCTCTGTTATTAGAAGTGGCAATCAGGGAGGCGGACGCTCAGCCGTTTGAGGTTTTGATGCAGTTCCTGTACACAGACAAAATACAGTATCCACGCAGAGGTGAGATACAGTAAAATACCTTACATCTTTATCATCGATGCAGTGAGCGTCATTGATTTAAAAATGCACATCTAATGTATGAGTATTTGTCTTGGCTCCCTGCAGGGCACGTCCAGGACGTGCTGTTGATCATGGACGTTTATAAACTTGCTCTGAGCTTTAAACTGTCCAGGTTGGAGCAGCTCTGTGTTCAGTACATTGAAGCATCGGTTGACTTGCAGAACGTCTTGAGTGTGTGTGAAAATGCAGACAAACTTCAGCTAGACCAGCTCAAGGTAAAGGCACATGGGGCACTCCATCCATTATTCATAAGAAAATATTCCTCTGCCTAAAACATCTCTGTACCTTTACACGATGAAAAACGGAAAAGATTTTCCTTTGAAAAGTTTTTGAAACGTTTCACATACACACGACAGTGTTATAAAAATGATCTGCGTTTACATGGATCCGGGAAAACGAACAAAAACAATGTATTATTCATGCCAGGCCAGTGGATGGGGCTGTTGCGCTATAGAAAAGCCTACGTGCTTGCGATCATCAGCATACACTGTTTAAATCTAAAAAGCTCTTAATACACTTTGTCAGCTCGCACATGCCCACAGACTGAACGCCTAACGCCTAGAATACATGGAAATGATCATGTGTCATTTACAAAAACTTGCACTCTGAGACCCGTTTTCAAAAATCCCCCAAAACGCAGTTTTCCTGTAAATGAACAGCCAAAACAGTTAAAACGGAGACGCGTCTAGCTAAATACATTAAGATTGGCATTTCGTCCAGATGAATCCGGCGGGATAAATCTGAAAATGCCACCCTTGCGTTTTCGTGTGTACATACTGATTTGGCATGTATACTACATCGTTTTGAGTCAGTTTTAGTGGTTCCGTGTGTACGTAAATATTTCAGACGACGCCGTTGAAAAGGAAGGAAAAAAAGATTGGATAGGGAAAGCTCTGGCTTCGAGTGGATGTGGCCTTAAACAGCTTTAAACAAAATGAAATGTAATAAATCACAACTAACCCCAGTGGCGATCGGTGCCTCCTCTTCAGGGCCAGCAGTAATACGAAGCTCGGAAAAACATGTATGTAGCCTGTCATGTGTGTGCCACGTCATGTCAAAATACGTGTTCGGCGGTTTATCTTTTGAACACAAGCGTCTCTTTTAGGCAGGTATTTTTTTATCGCATCTGCAGCAGGCAGGTATTTTGACATGATGCACGATGCACAAAGGTTCATGTGACGCGCCGAACACATATTTTGAAATGACACTGCACACACATGACGCGCTGAACACACATTTTGAATTACTGCTGGCCCTGAAGATTAGGCACCGATCGCCACTGAGTAATACTCAATAATCAAAAACATTAACACCGTGTCTATACCGGACCTGACCAGCGCGATGCGACACGACAAAAGACATTAGAAACGCATTAGAACCCATTATAATAAAAAAATGTTGTCCACACTGGATGCGGCGTGGCGCGACAAACCCATCAAGAACAAGCAGGTAGTCATGTTGCGTCGCACCTGTCGCATCCGGTGTAGACACGGTATTACTTGGTAACTTTTAATCAAAGTTACTGATTGCAGCTGTGGAGGAGACCTGAGACTGGTTTCTCCCAAGGTTTTTCATCGCCACTGGGCCGTGTTGGCTTGCTCTCTGGAAGACTGCTGATATTAGATTAGCTCAGGGTTCTGTAAATTCCATTAACATTGCTTTATTAGAATGATATTAATCTTGTTATACCATGTACTGTATTACTGTATTCCACATTTTTTGTGTTTATCTTTTTGTTTTGTTTTGTTTTCTTCCTGTAAAGCTGCTTTGAAACTAAGCAACATTGTAAAAAGCGCTTTATAATTAAATCAAATTGAATTGAATGAGATAGTAAACATGTTTACAAAGTTGGCTGCTATACAATGGCAGTCAAAAATGTAGTTTCTAAGGTCTCTGTTTCTGTCGTCCAGGAGCACTGTCTGAACTTCGTTGTAAAAGAGAGTCACTTTAACCAGGTGATCATGACTAAAGAGTTTGAACATCTGTCCACTCCGTTGATTGTGGAGATAGTGAGACGCAAACAGCAGCCGCCACTCCGAGTTTATTCTGATCAGCCGGTGGATATAGGTACAGACACATTATCTCCCCTTTCAGAACAGTCTTCCGATCTACACACTTTGCTATACTTTGTCCCTTTTCGTTTCAGGCACGTCTCTTGTGCAAGACATGAAGGCCTGTCTAGAGGGGGCGGGGCATGAGTTCTGTGACATCATCCTTTTGCTTGACGGTCATCCGCGCCCTGCACACAAGGCCATACTGGCTGCTCGCTCCAGGTATCGCAACCGTCTGTTTAGCATTGTTGTAACATCACCCTGTCAAAAACGTTCTAAGGTTTTCCAATAACGGAGGTTACCGTAGATTGTTCAATCATTTCTTTATTAACAGTTATTTTGAGGCCATGTTCCGATCCTTCATGCCAGAGGACGGGCAGGTGAACATTTCAATCGGAGAGATGGTTCCCAGCACGCAGGCTTTTGAGTCGATGCTGCGCTACATCTATTACGGGGACGTCAACATGCCTCCAGAAGACTCGCTGTATCCTTTAACACTCTCCTGAATTCTTTAGCCTTCATTTGTAATTAATGCAATCTGTTGTGATTATTAAAGCATTAAGTATTGATCGCAGAAGAACTGAAAATGGGATTCACAATCTACCTGCCATTGTAATATCTGTTTTCCTGAACCACAGCACAGATATCTTTTCGCTGCACCTTATTACTACGGTTTCTCCAACAACAGACTCCAGGCCTACTGCAAGCAGAACCTGGAGATGAATGTTACCGTAGAGAATGTCTTACAGGTGTGTGTTATATATATGTGATGTTTTTACCCACATTTAAATGATAAAGAACAACAGTACATGGTCCTTTCTTCGCTCTTAGATAATGGAGGCCGCTGATAAGACTCAAGCTCTGGATATGAAGAAACACTGCTTGCACATAATCGTCCATCAGTTCACCAAGGTGGGTGTGCTATTGACCACAGCTCTGAGCGTGTGCTGGCTGCCTCGCTAACATTATCATCAATATCACCAATGTGATGTGAGATTTTGTCTTCAACATGTACAATACAGACTGTGCTAATGAGCCTTTATTATGTAAAGGATGTTTCACACATACAGCTCTGCAAAAGCCGTATATTGTCTGTTCATGAGTCACGGCATGTAATTCTTTTTAACTCGTTTTTGCTAGTTTCAATTGCACACTTTATACTTTATGGCCATAAAATGTAACATCATTTTGGTGCTAAGCCAGAATTTATATTTCTCTATGCACGCCTGCAGCTGCGGTCCCACAGATGCAGTCACATCACTCAAATCCCACAAACACAGTATGTGTGGAACAGACCTAAGACGATATGTTTGACCCAAGTGCATTTAGATCTGATGTTATTAATCTGCTCAAGTTCACATCAGTAGCCACATTCGTTTCATTTTAGAAATGTAAAAAAGACCATGAAACAATGGCTCTCATTCGCTAGGAATTGTGTACAATATTTGTATTTATACGCACATTTTAACTTTGAAAACATTTGGCTGAATACTGTGTGTGTTCTTAACCTAATCCTATGTTCATAAATTCTGAGTATTTTAAATGAGCATCGAGGATAGTAATTTGCATAAGACGCAGCCACATCAGCTTCATAATGGGTTTATGCAGCGCAAAGTGTGGTTTATGTTGTCCGTACATTTTGTGTATATTTAGAATAACTTTTAAAAAGAACGTTTTTGGTGAATTGTGACGTTTGTACACAGATTTCATGCATGCTTAGTGTATGAGCCCCAATGATAATAATTTCAAAATGCCAGTGAGTGCCTTTCACATAAACAAAAACAAATTCTGGTGCTATTTGACTCGTTTAGCTTCCTTTTGTTGTGTATTTATTTATGTATATATTTATTTTGTTGCTTTCTCTTGCATGGCCTGTGTTGTTTACCGTTTATTTGGTTCTCCTTCCTTCCCTAAAGGTGTCCAAGCTTCCCAACCTGCGATCGCTCAGCCAGCCGCTGCTGTTGGACATCATTGACTCACTGGCATCCCACATATCAGACAAACAGTGCACTGAGATGAGCTCAGATATCTAGTGACTCCTGCCCTTTCCCGTCCTGTCCTGTCCCGTCCCATCCCATCCCATTCCTTCTTTTTCTGTCCACCACCCCCTGTCCACCAGTTGCTCCGCACTCCTCGGTGATGAAATGGCATTCTCTGTGTGCTGCTTCATATTACCCTGGACTTTATTTACATAACTGTCTGTGTGGGAATCATGCTGGATGTTGGACTTTCCAAAAATATGAATTTGTCCCTCAAACGTCTGTGAACATCAAATCAAAAAGTCCTTTCAATTTGACATTATTTTACAGATTTTAATTGCAATTCATTGTTCCACATAACTTGGGTGAATCTTACAAAAGCATGTACCATTTCACCACAATATCAAAAGAACGTTTTTGCCTTACCCATCTAAATAGTCTTCATTTTTTTATCCCAATATAAATCCTTTTAATGTTTGTGATACAAAATCACCTGAACTAAGACTTTGTGAGATTTACTCATTGAAGTCTTGGCTTACAGATCATATATTAGTGAACTACACAGTTAGTGATCATATTTACTCTGTGAATTCTGTTTTATATGATATACAGCACTTTATGAACGTAGCAGTATTTATTCCTTAACCTTGTAGTGATTTTGTGTTTGATATTGTTACGCAGAGTGATGTCGGCGCTTGTGTGATGGTAATAATATATCATGTCAATATTAGGATTCATGTAACCATAAAGATGAAGCATTGGTTATCTGTTGGCCCTGTGGGCACGATGCCTTAATAAACTGTGCAACATCTGCAGGCTTGTTTAATCCTCTGATTTATATACACATAAGATTGTTTATCTCTGTCTGACAGTGACTGATGGGATCTTGGTTTAGATTTTCATCCTAGAGTTGCGTGAAAGATCTATTCCCATTGACCGGGGGGTATTCCATAAAGCTGGGTTATGTGACATACCCGGGTAACTTTCTGGGTATGTAAGTAACCATAGCAACTCACTCTCTGGAGATAACCTGCTCCGGAGCAGGTTATGTTCTAGGGTTAATTCATTTCAAGGAAATGTTACTAAGCTTCAGGGGTTGTCTGCGCATGCGTGCGCTTTTAATGCGCCTCAAGTGGGCGTGGAAGCACAGATTACGTAGCCTATAATATGTATTACTACAATTAAATTTCCAGTCACACCCATTGCGATTGAGCATTCACAACTGATTTTATGATTTGTAATCTTTTTAAAATAAAATAATCTGTAAATAAAATAATGTGAGCTGTTCTAAAAAATGTAAGGTTTTATGTGTATACATTGAATACTATACTTTTAATTAGGTTTATAATTAAATCTCCAAATACAATACAGACACTTACAGACACAACCCTACATTTGGGTTTGTCCAAATTTTGAGCAAACATGGGTTAAAACAACCCAACATTTTAGAGTGAAACATTTTCCTATTCTAATAAAAAAAATCATTAGAAGCATTATGCATAAAAGAAAGGAAATCCAGATTCTGTGCTCAAGGACAAATGATAAGGTATGGATGGGCTCAGCCCGGCATGTAAGGCAAGGTGTCCGATTTCCTTCACAAGTAGCTACTGTCTCATGTCCGACTCGACGTGGTACACGGTGTTCTCAAAGCAAACTACTGTTCATTCACCTGCTACCTGACACTAAGAAACAGCATCCAAAAGAGTCTCTTCTGAGCTGTTACCAGATCAACTGTACAATGAAGAGACACGTGCATGGGCATTGACTTTATTTTGAAGTTCTCATTTTTCTGTCATTCTGAATATAGTTTTGTTTCACCCAGGTTTCTTTGCTCTGCACAGACTTAAAACTGCACATATCAGGTTTCCTCTTTAAAAAGCAGTTATTGTCCTTTGTCAAGATATTCATCAGTTGGAAAAACAGTCCCTCCGTTGTGAGGGGCTGCAGGATTATCTCGCCTGAACAGGTGAGGTTTTATTAAAGAAAAGGAGGAGCCAACCCAGAGCAGGTCTGAAGAAGAAAACGTTGGGAGCCCCAAAAGGTCTGAAGCATTAAGATGGTGCTCCTCACCCCAAAGTTCGTCCAAAGAGCATCGCTCTTCGTGTCTTTCGGGGGTTTGGTCACCACCCTCGTCACGACATTTCTGCCACTATGGAAGACGATGAACTCGGACCTGAATGAGATGGAGAACTGGTACGAGGGTCTTTGGCACATGTGTATCTACACGGAAGAAGTTGGCGTGCATTGCAAAGCCTTCGAGTCTTTTTTAGCTCTACCACCAGATACTCTTGCATCACGGGTGTTCATGTGCATCTCCATCGTGACGGGGTTGCTCGGCGTGATCGCTTCGTTTTTCGGACTGGAGGGCGTTGAGATCGGAGCTGGACGAGAGAGGGTGAAGAGAATGCTTCTTATATTGGGTGGAGTGTTGATTTGGGTCTCTGGGATTACGACTCTTGCTGCTGTGTCGTTGATGGCGTACATAATGGTGGTGAAGTTTTGGGATGAGAACCTTCCAGATGTGATGCCACGATGGGAATACGGAGAGGCCATGTTTTCAGCCTGGTTCTCTGGACTTCTGCTAGTCGTCGGGGGGACGTTTCTCTTCGTCGCCGTCTGCATGGGTGATCACAAAGCAAAACTGCAAAGTCAAATCCTGGCCAGCAACCAAGAACACCGGCCTATTACTCAACATTACAGAAAAACTGAAATCATATAGATTCCATCTTCAGGCTTGTAATAGAGGAATACATTCTTCTCAGCTTATGATTCATAAACATGGTGAAATTGTTATGTGAAATAAACAAATGATTTTTTTTTATATTCATTTTTCAGAATTCAAATTTCATCAACATCTCAAGAGCATAAAGAATACATCCAAAGTTGCAGTTTCAGAGATTTGTAATATGTCATACTAAGAAATAAAAAACTGTGTAAAGTTTGTAAAGAATGGCAGATGATATATTTGCATTAGTAATGCATTGCACCAATACACACGTAATGAGATAAATGGCTTGGAAGCCAGAATTACGGACAGATTAAAGATGTTTATGGACCATACGGCTCTTTGCACTGGGACAGGTAATGCAGCACAGAGACACTTGGTCAATGGATTGAGTTTTATTCAAAAGTCTGTGCATTTGCATTATGTTTCCTCAGCATTCCACTTCTAATCTCTGCTGACGCGCAGTTCTCTTCATGGCCAGCAGAGGGCTTCATAATACGTGTTTGACTAGGCCTACTAGGGGCTCTCACAGCAAATTCTAGAAAGTCTTAAAGAATTAGTGATTTCAAAGAGAATTGTATGGGTTTTCCTAGAACCTATAAAGACAACTCTAGCGACTTTTTAGACAAATCCTAGACTACTTTCAGTAGTTTAAATGGGTCACTGTGTCACAGTCGTTTTTTTCAACAGAAAATATGTGAACAAAAATAACTTTATTGGGTTTTATCCGACTCTATTAAAAAACTGTGTGCACGCACAGAGAACATGAAACAACAACACAGTTAAAGTATGAAAGACCTACGGATTGGATCTGGGACACACTAGACAGGACGCAGCTACAACGCGATGGCGTCACAGTTAGACATGCTATTTTGGCGTATACGTCACGTTACGTCACCTGGCGTCTTCTAGAGACTTTTCAAGCAGCTTTTATTTTCAGAATGGTTGGCAGAACTGATATAAAATTTGACTGTACATGCTGCCCGCCAGGTGCTGTCAAGTACACCTGTCTGCTCTCGGGATCTCATCATATGCAGCTGCTGGATGCGTTGTTACGGGCCGGTTTTTTGTACGACTACAAGTGCATTTTTAACCAAGATAAGTTCTCCAAAGGATGGTTTGGATTGATCTTATCAGCAAACGAAAAATGCGTCCAGATTTAACAGACACAGGTTTGTTTTTATTGTTGTACAGGGGACACTTTAGCTCGTCCACCTCAAAAATAGAAAATAAATAAACGTTTCAAAAACGAGCTTAAAATCATACAATTCAATGACAGAACTCACCCTTGATCAGTGCCAGCTTCACCTCAGTCTGAACCAAACCCAAGGCGTAATGCACACATTTTATGTTGAGTTTAATGTAAACGTTACAGGACTGACCAAAAACATAGGGACAGTTGTAAAATATTATTAATTTATAGAATTAATGTATAATTTCGTCGTTTTAATCAATTGATATAAATACAACTTTGATTACGTTTTTTCTAAATAACATTATTTAGCATAACAAAACCATGAAAGCCATGAAAGACAAGGACATGATTTTTCAAAAGTGTTTTTAATAAAGAAAAAAATTCTGTACACACACACACACCTTTGACTTATTTTGTTATCATGATAATGTACCGCTAATTATAACTAAAAGCTAACATTTACCCACACCCGACATAAAATAAATATGAATATATTATAACATTTTTATAATTTTTACAATAATTGTATAATATTAACAATAATGATCAATTAGAATCTAGACATTTCTTTACTTAACAAAGATTTGCATATGTAGAGTGCGCAGCAATGAGGCAAAAACTCATCTTAAATGGGCAGTTAGACCCATGCTTTGGAAAAACAAGCAATATACAATTAAGGGAAATGAAAGAGAGCATTGGGACAGTGTGATTTAGATAGTGTCCTTCTAAAGGAAGGAGATTGATAGGTTATGGTGCGGTGATAAAAAGAGACAAGGAGGTTGGGGGTGGAGGTGGGAGTGCAGAGCGAAAGGGAAAGTGGAGCGCTGGGAAAATTCATGCTGTGTTAGCATCCCTGAGCAACTCCATCAATGCTGCATACAGCTGAGTTACTGGCAAGAGTCCCGCTGCCGCAATCCCAGCCTCCGCTGGAGAGAGAGAGAGAGAGAGAGGGTTTTGTGAAAGACTAAATAAGCACAAAAGGGGAGAGAGAGCAAAGGAGTGAGCAATTCTTACAAGCACCTCTGCTTACTGCTATTGGTGTGTGTGTACGAGAGAGAGAGAGAGAGAGAGAGAGAGAGAGGTTTGTGGTGGGACTAGTCTGTGCCTTGATCCAGGGCTACTGCAGAGGACAGACTGCTGCGCTGTGGAATTCTCTACAGGAATAACGTCTATCCAGAAGATCACACTGGATAGCTACGATAAAACATCACCGGGTTCCTGACATCTGGCCTTATGCGGAGGAGTTTAACACACCTGATTTACACAGGACCAGGTGAGCAGAGGTTATTAACTCTCAGTTCAGGAGTGTTATGTAATACAGATCATAGTGCTGGCTGTTTAGACAGCACATGCAACTCTTATCAGATTAAACTTCTGCAGCAAGATAAGCATAAAACATCACCGAGTGTGTGAGAGATTTGAGGTTTGGTTAAATACAGTAGATCAGTACAGAAATGCACATATCGTAGTGTGGTGCATTGGGGTCTGTTTCTCTCTTTCTCTCCCCCACATGATTAATGAATGAAGTTTATAAACTTTAGATCTATTTCAGATTTTGTGTTTTGATGTCTTGTGTTTGTTTCACAAATTGAACATCATTCATTCATATAAATGCCTCATTCGTTCATCACAAAGAAAACGGGTATTCAAAACGTGTGAGACCCCTTTGAGATCTGAGGTCTTTCAAATTTGTTTACCTAAATTCACATTATGTATTTGCCAGATGCTTTTACCAAAGCATCCTACAATACATTTAAGCTATACATTTCCTTTATATGTGTACCCTAAGATTGAACCCATGACCTTTGCGTGGCTAACTTCTCAATTGAGCTACAGTAACACATGGGCCATTATATTGATTTTTATTTTTTAATTAAATAATTAATTATTAATGATTAAATACTTGTACTTGCAATGCTTGACTTTCGATACATCTTCTCAGTTATACCTATTACATAAATTTATTTTAAACGTTCTTATTGCTGTTCAGACAACATCCAGAACTGCAAACTGACAGCACAGTGTATGTGTCATTATTACAAGATACGACTTAAAGTTATATTATCGCATTTTTGAAAAACTGATTATGTTTAAAATCTTTTTAAAACGTCTTGAAGGAATGCGATTGTGTGAATAACAACACAGCTATGAGCGTGTGCTTTAAACCGCAATGTACTAAAGGTTAGTATTTGAATTCCACAACCAGATCAACACTGAACTTATGTGAACTTGTGATTATAATAACTGAGCTACTCCAAGAGTCAAACACCATCCAGATTTACTCGAGAAATATGCAAAAAAAATCAGATGGCTTTACAACAGAGGAAAAATAAGCACTATGGACATAATGATCAGAGGAATCAGATTAACCGTATGCAAATATTTCAGTTAATTTGTACTGTAATAATCCTGCGGCCGCACTGAGTGATAAACTCAAGTCAAACAAAAGCCGTTTTCCATCTCACTACAACTCAAGACTGCTAATTTAATTTTAGGGATTACCAACTGAAAATGTTGTTGCTCACAGGGTGGTTCAGTTTTGTTGAAGTATCAACTTTGTTTTTATATGTTTCTCTGTAGTTTTCTTGATAAGACAATTATTGACGTATAGTACAGATCATATATACAGATTATACTGTATATTATAGATAATTTTGGCTGTAAGGATGTGGTGAGAAATTTTGATTTAGTTTGTTTTTACTGTAAAGAATTTAATAAATTGGCAAATCAAACCACAGTTTGACATTGAGATCTCCTCTAAAACTCCAGAAGCACACAGGTGACGGATGTAGGATATTTTTCCCAATAGAAAAACCATAACGTTTAAAACCAACAATCTCAGTTCGTTCTCATTGCCGTCTGAGATATAATTGAGATGTTCTCTTTCGTAAGTAGGATATTGATGTCCCAGATTAGTATTTCGGAAAGATTTTTTGATTCATAGAAAGGAGAACTGAAACATTCAGAAGCTATGAAATAAACGCCATCATTTTTCACCATTATAAATACGATATTGCTATCATAAATCAATACAATTAGGAGATATCAATGTGTTAATTCCTCCCTGAAGAATATTTATTGCTCAGATGTTGCTCTAAAATTGCTTATAGGAGAATTAAAAAGGAAACAAATGAGGCTGTAAAATGAATGTAGGTTGTCGAAGTAAAATAATCTGGATTTGGGTAAATTTGATGAGATTGAGTTCATATTGAGATATTCAACGATATGTTTGATTGCAAACTTAACAAATCTGAGCTCAGTTTGCGACTTTGTTGAAATCTCTTTTGGAAACATTTGTGATATTTCTGGCTCTTTTTCTCAAAGCAGAAATATGAAACGCAGATTAGATTTAAGCAAAAGTTTACATTTGATTACCATTCAATCTCTTTGATGTCTAAGAGAAATAAATTGAAACCTTATGCCATGGGACAAACACCTACAGCCTCTAAATGTTTATGTAAATGTAAACACATCATTGTTTGTTTGTCTCGTCCACTCAAATGAAACTGCCTACTGTACAAAGTAAGACAAGACATCCGTGATGTTTTGATGATGCAGATGTTCTGGGACCCTGATGCTTTGCCTGTATTCCTCCGGTATGTTGATCAAAAAGCTGAACTACGGTACAGCCGATGTTTACTGTGTTGTTTATTAATTCCATAAAAAAAGAGCTTTGGAAAGAGAGGTTTCACTCTTATCTCTCTTAGATCAGGATAGTTTTTTGATCAGGGCAAGAGGCCTAGTGTTTAACCAGAAAAGGATTTCTCCTTAGGGACGATTGGGGGCAAGACAACATCTGTGATCTGCCCATTTCTTCTCTTCGATCATTTTGTTCTGTCTGAGCATCAAACTCACCTCAGGGGATTACACACGCTGGTCAATCAAACTCGATCTAACATCAGGGTCTACCACTTAAGTTTAGACTCACAAAAGTGGCAGTATGTTAAATCACTGGAGGAAAATGTCAAAGCTCAGAGGTTACGCTTTCATGTATCAAGTTTGAATTCCTTAGGAGAAATAATGAAAAATGGATGAGACAATAAGGCTATATCATTTGTTTGGTCTCTGAGTAATTTGATACAAAAAAATATATTTTGAGCTCTCTGTGCGACTAGTGTACAGTAGATTTGGTGTGTTGAGAAAAGTTTGTGACAGTGTTGAGATCTCTCGAAAAACATTTTAGAAGTTACTGAGTTTTTGCCTTTACCAAAAGTCATGATATGCAGATAACAAAACTTCAACAATAACTTTTACAGTAATTCAAAATTGAAAGCATTTGGCATTGACACTCCTTTGGTCAAACGAATATAAAGGCATTTTCCGTGGTTTAGTTAAATGAATGAATGAATGAATGAATAATTGAATGGATGGATAAATTGATGAATGAATGCATGGATAAATGAGTGAGTGAGTGAGTGAGTGATGGATGATTTTATGAATTGATAAAATGATTGAATCAATTCATGTATGAATTAATTAATTAACGAAAAAATGAATAAATGAAAGACTGGAGGGATAAATTAATGCATTATTGGATGGATGGATAAATGCATGAATGCACAGATGAATGGACGGATGAATGAATGAATGGGTAGATGGATGGATGGAAGGATTTATTAACGAATTAATGAAATAAGAAAAGAATGAAAGACTGGATGTATACAAAAAATGGATGCTGAAACCAGTAACTTTGTATTGGCACTTCATGTATTATGGCTCCTGTATGACATATCGCTTATTGCTCCTACACTCTTTGTAAGTCGCTTTGGATAAAAGCGTCTGCTAAATGTCTAAATGTAAATGTAAATGGATGCATTAATGGATGGATGGATTGATGCATGTCATGAAATGCGGTGAGACAAGGACAGAGGACCCAGGTGCAGACAGCGGGTAAGGGGTTAACAAGACTTTAATTATAAAAACAAAACCAAAAAACCCACGAGAGGGTAAAATAACAAAGACATAAACATGACAGATAAACAGGAACACGGACTAACTAAACTAGACAAGACTAAAGAGAACTTTTTACATTAACTTAGAAATGACTAGACTAGACTAGACTAGACTAGACTAGACTAGACTGAACTGAACAGGACACAGGAACAACACCACACAAATCAAAATAAACCAGCACAAGACAGAAGACATAGGGGCATTATAAAGGGAACCAAATCAAAAGGGGGAACAGGTGCAGGGCATGAAATCATTAACAATCACTAATGGGGACTGAGAGGGCGGGGACAAAGACGAGACCGGAGAGTATGGAAGGCAATCAGTGCCAAATTGCTCTCTCCACATGAAACAAGATGTTCTGTCATGATTCTGCCACTAGATCAAGAAAAGCAAGACAAGATGGGGCAGAACCATGACAGATGCACAGATGAATGGATGGTTGAAGGATTGGATGGATAAATGAATGAATGAATTGATGGATGGATTAATGAAATTATGAAATAATTACTAAAAGAATGGATGAATACTATAGATAAATGAATGCTTAAATGGATGAATTGATGGATGAAACAATTTAATAGATAACTGGATACATGAATGCATGAATGGATGGATGAACGAATTAACGAAATAAGACAGAATGGATGAATAGATAACTAATGCATAAATGGATGATTGCATTAATGAATAGATGATTGAACGGATAATCAATGCTGTATTGTCTCTACAGTGTGAATGCTGACACAGCTGATTTACAGTATGCAAAAGCCTTTATGTACGTGTCATGTTTGTACATGCATAATTGTCAAGCCTTTGTACGTGCATGTCAGCCAGAGTCCAGGTTATAAACTCTGTGTGTGTGTGTGCTTGTGTATGCGCGTGTGAGTGGGGGGGGACAACCCTTGTAAGCCCGGAGTAAATCAAAGCCAAACTTGCTGGACAACATCAGCTTCACATTCTGGCAGCAGATGAGATGGATGGATGAGAGCGAGGCGTCATTACAGTAGGTGATTGTTTTCTGTCTGTCATATGCTGTTTCTGTCATTGCTCTCGGTGGATGTGAAGGTTGTAAGGCTTTCAGGAAGAGAGAGCGAAAAATGCCTTTGCAGGCTGTTGTTGATTATAATGAAATGGTTTGATGGTTGACAGCGTTGCTGTTGCACTGCAGTGTTCGGCCAGGCTTTGCTCTTTCATTGCAGTACTGTGACTAGAGTAACTTACAACTGTCAAAACAATTTGCACTGTAAAGGTGAGAACAGCAGGGGTGGAAAATGAAAGTCCGCGGGATCAATAAAGATAAAGACACCGGCTCGTACTTAAACATTCACAAAGAAAAAATAAATTGCTCTTTTATAGCTCTTTATCCTTAATGTAAATCTCAGTGATTGCATTTTGTCTCGGATGTTTCTCAAAAAAATATTTCTGGAGACATTAAATAGATTGTGACCCATAATGTTTAGAACTATAGGAATGGATGACATGCTGTATATACCACTTTATGTGAACTGTCCTGCTGAGTTTAAAGCTGTAAAATCACTTTTTGAATTTGATAAAAAAATTTCGAGCTTATGGTATAATGTGCTATATAAAGTTTAGACTGTTGGAAGAGGGAGAGAGAAAGAGTTAAACAAAGGGAGCATTTTACACGTTTCTGTCAAGTGTAATTGGAAAAGAAATGTTTTATTTGTTTATTTGCTGAGATCTGTTCGGAATCCTGGAGAAACTTTTGGAGAAGATTTTTAGTGTAAAAATCATTTCATTTCCAGTCCGTGTAATCAAGTTGCTTTGTAACAAAACCGTTGCTCTGATATTCCTCTTTGATGTGGAAGTAAAGAGACATTAGCGCGACTCTTTCACCATATATGCACATAACACATCTGCGACAAAAAAAAGAAAGAAATTATTAATTTAAAAGAATAGATCCTTATGGCCTATTGTGTTCAAATTTAGCAGTTCTTATGTTTTCGAGATCTTTATTCTGTGTTATAGTATATTGTTTATAGATGTTATGTGTTGCTATATGTAGCCTTGCACTAATACCCATGTGTACATTCCACTTCTATAGAGGTGTGAGGGTAACAACCTGTTTACTCCAAAACGGCTTAAGGGCACACTGAGAAGTACAGTACATGAGAGGGAGACCTGTGTCATATGTTGGGAAGGCTGAAATCTGATTAACCTACTTTAGGAGAAAAGGGTGAAATATCTTGGACCCAAGAAAGGTGGCTAGAAAAGCCATTAGAGGAAAAGTTGGTGTGTGATTCACTTTTAGGTAAGAATGTGGCAATGCTGGATAAAAGTGCTTATAATGTTATAATTTGTAAAAACAATTGAGAGACACTAACGATGAAGTAACCTGCCTGGAACATATCCCCCCAAATCAAAAGAAATAGGACATTGCCTTTTGCATATAGAAAATTAAGTGTCAAAAAGTCATTGTGACAATAAAGCCTTCTTATTTCCATGACATACATAATGGTTGAATTCATTTCAAGGCTGAAATGTCATCTGTTATCAGAAGTTTCATTCATTGTCAGTGTGATGTAATTTGAGCTTTCAATATTGTTCCTGTTTATGTGTTGCTTGCGAGTAGAAGAGAGACAAAAGTGCCCCAAATAATTTTCCATCATCATGTAACCTAAAAACCAGTGCTTTATGCAAAGCTCCTATGGACAGATTCACAGTTGCTATGGAGATTTTCATAAATTCTTAAGGAATGGAAAAAACGGCTCTTTTCTGCCAGCGGGAAGAGGGAGGCGGGCTATTTTTGCTGTTTGGTATGTACGCTTTTATTTTGGCGAAATGCTTTTTGGAGTGCATACTAAAGGTGTTTCATGCTGGTGTCTCCCTTTCTCATAATCCGCAGTACTGCAGTGGAAATCTTAGAAATGAAGGGATAAAAAAGAATGAGAGGAAAAAGTAAAGGTCTAAGAGAGTAACAGAATTATTATCTAATCGTTTCAGGTGGGGTTTAAGATATGGCACCAAAAGCACTAAAAGTGCAATTAGATCAATACGTTTCATGTGGTGGGATTTAAAAGGATCTCAACGTTTGGTGTTTTTGCTCCCGGTTTGTTTGTGGAACGTTTCCTTAATTAAGGCAAACTTTTGTTTTTTACTTGCCATTTCACAGACCTTTGGGTGTGATGTGAATATCAAGTGGCTTTTGAGTGTACCCTGAAAAGACTCTCTAGAATTGAATCTGATGTTAAACGGAGGTAAAACCAGTGAGTTTCATACTTGGATCCGGATTAAAGGATGAACTTTAGCGTAGTTCTATGCAAACCGAGTTTACTGTGTGTTGTGGCTGTGAAATGAGTATTCGGTGTTTAAAGTAGCTAAATATAGTTAGTTCAGATGAGTACTCAGTGAGGATAATGGTTAACACTGGAAAAACAGGACAGGAGCAAGATTTGAGTCGAATACGAGAACGATTACAGCTTACGTTCAAGACGCATGCACACGCATATTTTAAAACAGTTGTGAGCTGTAAACACACACACACACACAAAAAATAAATAAAGTACATTAAAAAAATTCAATATACTGTACACTACCTGTCAAAAGTTTGGGATCACTTGACAAAAAAGTTTCTTGTGATCTTAAAAATCTTTTAATCTGACTGTGTATTTTTCAGTTTCAATGTTTGAATTAAAAATTATATTGAATTTTCTTTAATGGATTAATTTAACCAAATAAGGAATAAAAAAGCAGTCAATAAGAGACATAGATGAACATTTCCTAAAAAAGTGTCCTAGGTTGAGACCTCAAGAAGCTGGATGATGAAATGCCAAGACTATGAATTTGTAAACGGTGACTACTGTGAAGATGCTGAAATAGTTCATTTATTTTGAATGCTTTTAGTCACAACATAATTCCCACAGTAACAACTGTGTTATTCGATGTGGAAATATAAAATATAAATTAAAATGAAGTGAGTGATCCCAAACTTTATGTATATATAGGGTTCATTATATTCCTACACGCCTGCTGTATTCTTGCCTTTCTTCAAATGGACATTTCATTTCACCGTCTCTACTCACCATGCACACTGACATCATATATCAACATCTTCATTTTCATTACTTCAGCACTTCATATCACATAATAAAGCAACAGGTGTCCTTATACAGTCTATTTGCATTAAATAATAGCAAAGAGAAGGGGAGAAACTGAGTTAGAGTAAAAGGTAAAAGAATAGTCAGGTTCTGTCACGGTCCTGTGTTTTTTTGAGTTATGTGTGACAGTATTGTGTCTTGTGTCAAAGGATGATAACTCTCAGTTCTTGAGTTTTTTAAAGAATATTTTTTCTTCATCTGTTGTGCTGTGTCTGGGTTCTGTCCATAATTCAGTATATGTTCATATTTCTCTTTCTACACACAATACTGCTCATCGTTTATTCTAATTAAACATTCTGACGCAATTTTGAATAATGATCGGGTGTGAAACTGAAACTCTTTACCGTTGCCAGAAGCACGAAACCGTGGTTGGAATGGGGTGGGGAAGATTGAGAAATTACCATTTTGTCATTGATAGATATTGACAACTCAGACCAGTATGAAATAACACGCCGGACCAGTTGTGCTTGTATTGAAACTGGTGGAACGTCACAAGGGGGGTTTTAGACCCTCAAGCAACGCACGGATCTATCATAAATCAGGGATTCCTTTGTCTTCGTGTCATGTGTGGAATTCAAGATAAAAAGGACATGTTGCTTGCTAATGAACACAATAAATGGTTTGTTGTTTGCTTTCTCAGGCCGTGTATTATGTACAGTAGTTGATTTCTGAGATGGCTGTGTGGGCCCGGCAGGCCCGAACATCCCCCCTGCAGTTCTGCCTTCATCTTATTCAGGCCCAACGGACCACCCTGAGTGTCTGATCCAGTCCAGCCCACCCTGGGTCTCCCTCTCATTGGGCCACCTGGCATCACTCTGGGCACACCATGGGAGGATGCCTCTCCAAACCCAAAGCAGGTGACGAACAAATACACTTCATCATATCACCCTCACGTCATTCCAAACCTTTGACTTTCTTTCTTGTGAAGAAATGTTCATTTTTTGCGTGAACTATGGCTTTACATCTTGTATCTCCACCTATATTTAGGTCAGTTGGCTGCTGTTGTGATGTGGCTTTCCTTTAGTGCAGGAGGAATTTTAATGCTCTTAATGTCTCTGTGTGTTCAAGAGGATTAGACAGCGGAATATGAGTTTCGAATGTTTCACAATGCATCGCTGTTTCTCTCGTATGGCGGCTGGGGAGGGAGCGCTACCGTGGGGCACCCGGATGACTTTCATGTCAGAAGACTCAGTTGTGAAAGTTGGGTAGGCGTTGGGTTTCAGAGGACACGGAAAGGGGAAGAGCGGTTTGAACTAAAGCGCAAGACTGTTTTGAAGTCAGTCACCGTGTGAGAGAAAGTAAAAGGAAAAAAATGCGTAAAACACTTTCTGCTCTGATTTCTGTTTTAAACATCAAATTACAGGTTACTTTACATACTTATCTTCACGTGTGTATCTTTACATATCTCGTTAAATGATGTCAAACTATGTTTCCAGTGAAATCATAACTGACTGATTATTAAAAGGTAACTGTTATGTAAAGAGACATTTTTCAAAGCTGATTTTTATATATTTGCTTACTAACTGATTATTTCCTTAACCATAAAAGTTAGGGATTGTAGCTTTAATGCACAACTGTAGACAAACCATATTTCATCCAATGGTGTTGAACAAAAAGCATTTTTTTTAATATCTGCATTCTAACAACTAATTTAAATGTAAACAATAGGCTGATATTTTGATTAGAATGAGAATTATTATTTTAATTAGGAGACCTTTCAAAATGACAAAAACATTTTTTTTTTCTGAATTTACTATTTACAGGTATGTGTCAAAATTATAATTTTTGTGTGAACTACTAACAAAATTTTCTTCCAAATTTCAAATAAAAATATTGTTCTTGTTCATTTATTTGCAGAAAATGAAAACTTGTGAAACAGCTCAAAATAACATATAGAAAGTTATAGAAAGTTCATATTCAATTTTAAGCAATACAACAGTAATATTTGTACATTTAGGAAATTGTATTTTGGAAAAGTGTTTTTTATGTGATTACCTGGATTATTATCACAGTTTTCATGTGTCTTGTCATGCTGTCAGACTTTCACATTGCTGTTGTTCAAATTCAACAGACACCGAACTGAAAATTCATCTAGAAATGCTCATTAAATAAACATTTGGAATGGTCTCTGTGGAATACTGTGACTGTTAAATTACTAAATCTTCAGAAATTGACTAAATAGATCTTTTCAAATATTTCTCTTGCCTGTAAAGATGATTTCTTTGTTTAATGCATAAGGGAATGAAAGTTTAAATGTCTTTACAGAGCCCAAAGATGAGATGAATATACTCACTAAATGAATCACATTGTATTAATAAACACTCTGCAGTCATTTTCAGTTTTGCCATTAAAAACAAGGGTTTTAAATGCGGTTATGTGATGGCGAGATTTCTCTGTCCTCCGCCGGCTCATTCATCTTGCAATATATTTTCCATTGATTTTAATTAAGCTTCGCTCAGCAGGTGAGAATTCCTGTGTGATTAAAGCATTAGATGCAGGTCCTCAGCACATTCTTCTGACTGGAGACAAAGAGAGAGAGAGCAAACCATAGTGCACACCTTCTGACTGAGCTCTATACATTAAAAAACATTATTAATATAAATTATTTTGAATTATTTTGAATTTTGGAAAGTTTTTTGGAAGTCTATCTGTTTTCCAGTCTACATTTTATGCTGTTTAAGATGGTGTTTCTCAACCAGGGGATCGGAGCCCACTAGGGGACCTCAAAATAAATTCAACTCAATTTAAATCGATTTTTATAGCCAGTTTGTTGCTCCTTCTCCCGCTCTTCTAGGTTGACGTGTGGGCGTGCCGCGTGCTTTTCCGGGAGAATTGTACAATAAGGGACTAAGAAAAGTGGTTATGAAACGGAGTTTCATGTTCGAAAAAAACTTTCCGAAACCTATACGAACGCTGGGGGAGAGTATCGAGCACAGAAATACTACGTCAATACTCGTTTTTGACAAGTTGACCATGTTAAGGATGAGAAGCCAGCATGTTTAACATTGTAAAGAAGTCAGAATGCATGAAACACTGTTGCGTCCCCCTTTAATATATTTTTACGATGACTATATAATGACTATACAATTAAAATAAAGATATTTATTATTATTATAATTTTTGTATATTAATATTTCTTAGCTATGCCAAGCTCTCGAATCTTTTATTGGGTAGAAATTGGGAGTGGGAGGACATTTGAATATTAATATAGACAATTAAATAAAAAAGGTTTATCTCCTCTCACGCACTTCTTTACTTGTCATTTAACTTTTTTTGCAGTGGAGGTCAAAGTTGAGCTGTCTCTTTTGGATAAAGAGAAGGAAGTGGACCTGATGTCTCCTAATGGGAAGGCCAGTCCGTTTTCAGAATGCAGACCCAACGGCTCTCTGGGACATTGTTCGGACGATGACACCGTGACTCTACGGTCTCAGCGCAAACACAGAGATTTCATAGAGGCGTCTGTCTGTCACGTCAGAGACCTTGAGAATGGACAGTAAGTGTTTCTAGATTCAGTCGTACAGTACAGTATTTATACGATGTTTGAAAGATTCGTAATGTATTTCATTAATCTGGACAAGTAATAAACCGAAAATAAATGTGATGTACTGATAGTAAAGTGTTTTTGAGCCATCACGTATGTTGTATTTGCCAGAATGCGTGAGGTTGATTTGGGCACAGGCCGAGCTCTGCTGATAAAGGAACATGGAGAATTCCTTGCCATGGGACACAAGTGCCCACATTATGGTGCTCCGCTGGTCAAAGGTGAGGCGTGAAATATTCCTATTTAAGTATTACATAAATGAAGTCACATTTAACGGCTATCAACTGTTTGAACTGAATGTAAAATTGTAATCGCTTAGGTGTGCTGTCAAAAGGGCGCGTCAGATGTCCATGGCATGGGGCATGTTTTAACATCACTACAGGTGATATCGAGGATTTTCCTGGGCTGGACAGTCTGCCCACCTTCCAGGTTATTTTATTATTTTAGATTTTTATTCTGCCCGTCTGGTCATGATGACTGTATATTTTTGCATAAACTCATTCTAATATTTATGCTTGATTTGCAAAAAAGAGATCATCAAATAATAATCATAATCCCATATATAAAAATAATGATCTGTCATGTCAAATCCTTCTGTCTATTTCAGGTCAGAGTTGAAAAGGAGAAGGTGATTATAAGGGCAAACAAGCAGGTAATGTTTTAATGAAAAATTGCATAAAAAATGTCACCCAGCCTGTGCAAACCCACCTTAAGTATTTTTTCTTGTGATATACTATTTCCGACGTAAAACCATCCTACGCAACGTAAAGAACATTCTGTGAAAATATATTTTTGATATCATTAATATTGACTGAGTAAAGCCGTGTCAAAGTTTAAAATCATAGACAAAATGAATACATACAATAAAACATTGATGCTCATTATATCATAATTCGATTTTGAGACTTCAACCTGGTTTTTACAGACTGGGTAACACATGTGAATTTTTTTTTATTAAAGAGCAATTGTAGAAGGTGATGAGACTTTTCTGTTTTCTGATAGGCCCTACAAACCCAGCGACGGACAAAGGCCATGTCAAAATGTTCAGCTGTCATCAATTCCTGCAATGGATTCAGCCACGTTCTCATTATTGGATCAGGTTGCGGCCATAATGTTATAAAACGACACTAAAACAGAGCCAAATATTCACTGAAAAGCACTCTCTGACATTATAGAGATACACAAAGCTGAGCTAGTTTATGTGACCAGTCTGAAATGTGGGGCAGTGTAAGGAATACTTGAGGAACAGCATTTGTGCATTTGAAACACGCTAGACAGGTCCAAAGGTTAACTAATGTCATCACTTAACATGACACGAATCAATTACGGGTTAATTTAAGATAACATCAGCTAAGATCATTTATAAACAGATCAGACAGCCACCAATCCATCATTTAAAATATGTGACTTCTCTCAATACGGCAAAGATCCCATTTTGTCTATAAAGTGCCCACTTTTCTTTTTTTGGAAAGGACCTTACTGGTCCTGGATCAATAGTTTGCATGCATCTCTTAATGTGATGTCTTAACTCTCTAGTCTTGCATGCTCCTTTTCAGGTCCTGCTGGTCTGGTGTGCGCTGAGACCCTTAGACAGGAGGGCTTTACGGATCGCATTGTGATGTGCACCATGGACAAACATCCACCATACGACAGGCCTAAACTGAGTAAGGTTTGTACACAGAACAGTCCACTGAGAGATCTGAGATCAGTAACACTGTTACATATACAGTGCAGAGGTTATCATGACCACACATACTGTGATAGCTGATGTTGTATTCTTCAGTCTCTGGAGAGCACAGCCGAACAGCTGCAGATGAGATCAGCCGAGTTCTTTCAGATGCACGATATATTGAGGTACTGCTAGAAAAAGAGGTGAGATGACATTTATATCTTTTTAATGAGACAAAAACAGTACATTTTTGTAAAATGTATATCATATCATATTTTGGTCACGCTTTATTTTACTGTCCAATTCTCGCTATTAACTAACCATTAACTTTGACTTTTGCCTCAATGAACTCCTAATTTGATGCTTATTAATAGTTAGTATGATAGTTGTTAGGTTTAGGTATTGGGTAGGATTAGGGATGTAGAATATGGTCATGCAGAATATGTGCTTTATAAGTGCTTATAAACAGCCAATGATCTAATAATATGAATGCTAATTAGCAACTTGCTAATAGTGAGATTTGGTCCCTAGACTGACGTGTTACCAATGTTTCCTTACTGAAGTTTAAAGATTTGTTATTATTGCAAATGAATGTGAATTCCAGACTTGTACTCTGTCCGTAGGTCGTCTCTGTCGACGTGAAATCGAAGACTGTGTTGTTTCGGGACGGTTTTAAAATGGAATATCGAAAACTTTTGATTGCCACAGGAAGCAGGTAACATTCACCCAAATGTCTGTGTAAAGGGCAAAAAAAGAAAATTCTGTCATGAATTACTCGCCCTCAAGTCGTTCGACAACTTTCGACAACGTTGACTTTCAAAGCGCAGAAAGTGAGTAAAGAAATCGTTGAAATAGTCCGTTGCTATGTATGAAACCACTCCCTCGCTCACTCCTTCACTATTCCCCGTAAAGCGAATGACATTTGAGTCCACTATATGGGGAAGAAGTGAATGAAAATGAGCGAACGATTTCAGACACTGACGTTATATAACCTGCATCTCACAGTACTGTCGCGGACATTCGACATAGCGGTTATCTTACACCTGTGTGGCTTCATGGATTGCCTGATAAAATGGTTCAATTTCACCTTATTTGTCACGTTTTAGTATTAGTTTTTAATAAAGAGTTTGACGAGTTTGCCACGTTAATTTACTTTAATTTAATACAATTATTTAATATATTTAAAATAAAGCACCACTGGCTATAACATTCATTTAATCAGTTTGTTCTCAAAAACACGAAAATAACCGTCAACAAGAACAACATATATATAAAACACGATATAGTGCGCTATGTAGGAGATAGGGAGCGGTTTCAGACACAGCCCATGTCACTCCAGTGGTTCAGCCTTAGCTATATTAAGCGACGAGAAAAGTTTTGTTGACAAACGGCTGTATTCAACAATTTCGTGACTTCCGCAGCAGTCTACAATGCGCGCCCAGACGAACGGACACCCGGATGCATGGGTGCAATGCTGACGCAGGAGTCTTTGCTCACTTTCTGCGCTTTGAAAGTCAATTGCGTTGTAGTCTATGGGGGGAGTCAGAAAGCTTCCGGACCTCTTCAAAACTCTCCTAATTTCCCAGAATTTTCATTTTTTGGCGGAGGGTCCCTTTAAAGCTGTAGATCTTCTCATCTCTGCCTGTAATGCGTATGTAAATGTCCTCCCCTTTGTCAGACCAAAACCTTTGAGCTACAAAGGCAAAGATGTGGGAAATGTGTTTCACCTGAGAACACCAGAAGATGCCAACAGCATCGCTGCACTCGCCAGCAATAAGAACGCAGTCATTGTGGGAACTTCATTTATCGGTGAGAGCTTACAGTATATAAAATGGACAGTTATTTATTTTCTTTATGGTTTTGTAATACTTGTGTGCAGCTATACGGTACTTATACACTTAAGTCACATGCATTTATGAAAATTGTTGCATTGGAAAACAAAATATCAAAACAGGTGACATCTATGTCATCTACACAAAACTGAATTCATTTGTGTTTGCTAGTGAAAAGGGGTCTTGCATCATTTGTTTGTCACTTAAGATGTTTTATCATCTAATGCAATGAAATTCATACTGTACATGTGCCAGTTTGGGCATCTTTTTAAAAACTGATATGTAAGTGGTTACAGTATGTACAGAACGGATATATGTGATTTGTTTTGTTCAGGTATGGAGGTAGCGGCAGCTCTCACAGATAAAGCTCATTCAGTCTCTGTAATCGGTATAGAGGCCATTCCATTCCGAAAAGCACTCGGAGAGAGAGTTGGGAAAGTCTTGATGAAGGTCAGAGAAAATACGGTCTACACACACTCTGCAGTATCTGGAAAATATTGAAACGTTAAAGCTAAACCAATAAACAAATCCTCCAGGTCTTTTTTTTTGCATCTTTTGCATATTTGACGTGTCTCCAACAATGACTGTATGATGTTTGTATCCATCTTTTTACGTTGAGGACAATTGAGAGACAAAAAATACAAACATTAAGTGATGGTCAAGAAGGCAACACAATACATTACGAGTCAGGTGGATGTACCTTTTGAACAGGATGATGATTGTGTTAATAGTTTTTATGATTTTCTTGATGAATTTCAACATTTTGGAAAGGGGCCAAATATGGAGAAGATGCTAGAACTTGTAATTCCAACATTACTTTTTATAATGTAACTTCTTGTAATGTAATTTTTTAAATGATCAGCACTTTCCAGATTATGCGAGGTGCATTTAAACCTACACCACAGTCGCAGGAAACATTTAGAGACCACTCATAAATTAATTTCAGTTTTTCTTAACTTTTTTCTTAACAGTTTTTCTTTCCTATTTCTAAGTATGTGTTAAAAGTGAAGTTATGATTAATTCTGTGAACTATTGTCAACATTTCTCCCAAATACCAAACCATTTTTTTTTGCATTTATATGTTGTATATTTATTTAAATAGACAAACTGGTCAAAATAACAAAAAAAAATCTAATCTTAAATACTGCAAAGAAAACAAGTTTATGTTCATGTAAATACAAAAGTTTTATCATGCGTTTTAGGATCTGTTAAAAAATGAATATATGATGTAAGAAGCCTCATTTTTTTCATTTTTTCATTTTCATTTTTCATATTTAAAGATTGAATCTAATTTGTATTTCTTTGTCACTCTCCTCAGCTGTTTGAATTAAACCGAGTGAAGTTCTACATGTTGAATGAGGTGTGGGAGATGAGAGGCCAGAATGGACAGGTATCATTAAAGTGAGAGAATTTCAGTGAAACGCAGGTTGATCTCTCTCTCTCTCTCTCTCTCTCTCTCTCTCTCTCTCTCTGATAAATTACACCCGCTCTGACTGTGACACTGCTTAGCTTTCAGTATTTCTTCATGCAGTCACTGCAGTAATGAATTGCCCTTGAGCTAAACTGCAAGAAATCAGAAAATGAGTAGAAACAGTCAGAGGATTACATTCATAATTCCGAATAAGTAAAATTGTGATGCATTATGAGTTGACACGTCAACATGTCATTCTGCAGAAATAACTTGATAAGTGATGTGTTTTGTAATCTTACAATGGTGACGAATAATCGACGAAGTAAATAAATGTGAAATATTCATGTTAATTTTGTTTTGATAGTTAAAAGAAGTGGTACTGAAAAAGTGGCAAAGTCTTACGAGCTGATGTGTGTGTTATTGGTATAGGTGAGTCTGTGTCTTTAGACCAATTTTTACAGTTCAAGAAACAAAATGTAAATGATTCCTACTGATACTACCTGTATTAGTTTCATGTGTCTCCATTGCGTCTTTCATAAAATATTTAAAACTTATTAAGAGTAGATGTTTATTTATTTGTTTATTTATAGTCTTGTCAAATTACCATGTAAATTTTGTAGCAATATTTTTAATAGGTTTTAATCCTAATTATATAAAAATAGCACATTTTCTTATTTCTGATCTCTAAGTGAAGTTCATAATCAAAGATTTGTGTGTTTGTGTGTGTTTATGCACTGTATGTGTGTGTTTATTTATTTATGTGTGTGTGTGTCTCTGTGTTTATGAGTTTCTATGTATGTGTTTATGTGTTTGTTTTTGTTTATTCATTTACGTGTGTGTTTGTGGGTGTGTGTATGTGTTTGTTTATTTATTTGTCTGTGTGTGTGTGTGTGTTTATTTGTTTGTGTGTCTCTGTTTATGTGTTTATTTACGTGTGTTTATGTGTGCGTGTGTGTGTGTTTATTTGTTTGTTTGTTTGTGTGTGTCTGCTTATGTGTTTATTTATGTGTGATTATGTGTGTGTGTGTTTGTTTATCTATTGTCTGTCTGTGTGTGCATGTGTGTTTATTTGTTTGTGTGTGTCTGTTTATGTGTTTATATATGTGTGTGTCTGTTAATTTTTTTACTATGTTAGTTTTTTTGGTTTGTTTATGTGTGTGTGTTTATTTGTTTGTTTGTGTGTGTCTGTTTATGTGTTTATTTACGTGTGTTTATTGGTTTATGTGTATGTGTGTGTGTGTGTGTTTGTTTGTTTGTTTATTTATTTATTTGTCTGTCTGTGTGTGTGTGTGTGTGTTTGTATGTGTGTTAATTTGTTTGTTTGTTTGTGTGTGTCTGTTTATTTGTTTATTTAGGTGTGTGTTTATATATGTGTGGGTGTTTATTTTTTGTCTGTGTTTGTGTTTGTGTGTGTGTGTTTGTGTGTATGTAGGTGAATTTGCATGCATGCCTGTGTGCTTGTGTATTTGTTTGTTTATGTGTGTGTCTGTTTATTTGTTTCTATGTGTGTGTTTATTTGTGTTTGTTTATGTGTCTATGTGTGTTTAGGCTCAGGTCCAGCCACAGCATTTCTGAAGCAGAGTGGAATTCACATGGATTCTAAAGGCTTCATCCCAGTCAATAAGGTGCAGTTTACAGTACACATACAGTACTCATTTGTTAGTCTCTCTATGATGTATGATAAGACAGATGCTCACATTTGTTCAGCAAACACCTCTAACAATCTGCTCAAGTATGTTTATACAGTATCACTGCTAAGGTTTAAGCTAGCATGTGTTCATAAAACTGTAAACTTACACTCCAGTTTAAACCCTTTCAGACTATGCAAACCAACATGGACGGGGTCTTCGCAGGAGGTGACGTGGTAACATTTCCTCTGGCTTTACGCAGCAATAAGAAGGTGAACATTCCTCACTGGCAGATGGCACATGTACACGGTAAGACCTGTTGAATGTTACCTCGTGCTGAGCAAAGTTCAAACACCTAAATCATTTAGTTTCTGTCATACACTGTACATTGTCAGGTGTTCAATAAAAATAAACAAATATTTACTGTCCTTTTGCATTTATGCATTACGCTTTTATCCAAAGTGCTCCATGGGAATCAAACCCATAACTTTTGCGCTGCTAACGCTCTACCAATAGAGCAACAGAAACACAAAATGACAATGGAAACCTTCAGCCCATTTTTTCTGTAGGGAGAGTGGCGGCTCTTAGCATGATGGGAAAGGCGACGGATATTAAAGCGGTGCCTTATTTCTGGACAGCGATGTTTGGCAAGAGTATACGATATGCAGGTAAAAAACTGAGATATTCCGTTAATATGCTGATAAAAATGACTTGTCATTTAAAAACAATACAGTTGCAATCAGGTAGTTATATTAGCATCAGTGTTGCGTTTGATGTGGTTTAAGTGGTTGAAATGTTGTTGTCAAGGTTACGGGGATGGCTTTGATGATGTCGTCATCCAGGGAGATCTGGAAGAGCTCAAATTTGTGGCGTTCTACACGAAGTAAGTGCATTTCGTTTATCATGCAGTTTGTGTGTCATTTGAGCTCGGATTGAAAGGAGGTTTGTCATGAAGATTAAACTGCTGTGGATATCTTGCTTTACGTTATCAACCTGAAAAAATCAGATCCAGTTTTCTACGCTGCAGTTTACATCATCTTCTATGTGCATTATTTTGCGCTTTGTTTGATCCGCTCTGATGGCAGGGGTGAAGAGGTGGTGTCCGTGGCCAGTATGAACTATGACCCCATTGTGTCACGGGTTGCAGAAGTGTTTGGCTCTGGAAAGACGATTAGGAAACGTGACGTGGAGTAAGTACATTTCAAAGTCTTAACCACGGACTACACAGCAAATGTGTAGTAGAAACTTTTCTATGGGTTAAACGTTTAGGTGGCTCATAGACTCAGTAGAGTTCTCGACTTTGTTTTATCTATTGTAAGTATCAACTTGTGATGTCCGAAGGGCATCTTTTTATGCAATATTTGTTTTAAATGCCCACTCGGGTTTGAACAAACTATCAAAATATGAAGGCCTTGTCTCAAGAATGCACCAATGAGACATGGATCACATACAGGAGTGTGGAGGAATGTGGATAACTTCATAAATTGATCATTTAGATAATTAGGTCTTATAAGAATTGAGCATAATTTGAGATCTTTTAAACCTGCTGGAGAATTGAGAAAGTGTCTAAATGTATTCTTATGGACGTTTATGAGGAAACATTGAGATCATAAGGAAAACATATTTGTGTTTTTATTTCCTCTGGTATTTCACCATTATGAAGTTATTTTAGGTTTTACTCTTCAGATTGTAGTTTTACTAATATTTTCAGTTAGCTTTTATTTTTGTATTTTTAATTTTAATTAAATGTTTAAATATTTTGTTGTGTTTTCACTCATTTATTTTTATTTCTTGTTCATTTTTTGTTTTAGTTTTTGTTTTAGTTCAGTTTCAATTTTTTCTGTATATTATCTTTGCGCCCCAACTTAAACTTATTTTTATTTATTTTATTTAAACTATTAAACAAACTACATTAAACAAAATGTCTAATTCTGGATTAGTTTAAGTTTTTTCCAAAAAATGTAGACCTATATTTTTATACAGTGCTATTTTTCTTCCTCATAAATTTAAGTTAACTTGTCAGCAGAGTGCTTAACTCGACCTCTAATATATTCCATTGCGTTCTATATTTTATGCAACATTTAAACACTTCGGAAGCATTTGTGAACCTTCTTTGCTTAAAACCTTTTTTGCTAAAGTGCTGTGCGTTGATTTCTCTGTGCAGGACAGGAGACATGTCATGGCTGATCCAAAAAGGCTCACAATGAAGATATGTTTGCTCCTCTGTGCCAAACCTGGACAAACTCTCAAAACAGAGAGTCTTGACACTGTTGGTTCAATGGGACACTACATAGAAGACTTAGGCTGTTGTATACCACACAAGCACCTGGTTTATGTGCCGAGGACCTCATCCCCATGAGGTGGAACATCTTTGGACCCGGATTCATCAAATGAGCCATAACTGCTTTTAAACCCTCTGTCCTAGTTAGGACGTCTCTCTCCTCTGTTGGTCGGTTGATTCCGACTGCTCTTTGCATGAAGCGTCTGTCTGTATATGGTGTTGACAGAGCGGTTAGATGGGAATTGTCATATTTTGTACATGCATTCAAACATGGAGACGGCACTTTTTTCTACAAAACTTCTGCTACTGATTAGCCTGGCTGTGGCAACGGGAATGTTTGAACAGATGTGATGTCCGGCTCTCATCGCAACACGCGGCCCCATGCAGCTTTGCCTGCGGCAGTTTTTAAGAATCATAGGAAAAAACGGTTTGTGGTTGTAGAGAACAGATGCATGAGAATTCATTTGCACAGGTCATTCTTTTATCACGATACGATTTTTTTAACAACATGAACTGGCATCCACACCTCTAGAATTCTTTATTCTGTGGTCTTGTGGCAATGATGCTATAATGATGATCACATTGAATGTTCCCTCAAACGTAAGCATGACCCGGGTACCAAAACCCCGCTGACCTTCAATGATGACAATATACCTCTTGCTAATGGGAACGTTTGTTGCCTTGCTAGTAAATTGCACAAAACACAAATATGTAAAGCTATACGTTTATCTATAGAAATGCTCGTAATATAAGACTCGAGGCTTGTATTTTCTGACTAATCGTAAAATGAATTATTGATAACTGAGTGATCGATTATTGATTGTATTTTTAGACTGAAGGCAATACTATTGAATGCTTTCCTGGTAGCTCTGACCTCCTACAGTTTTTCTTCGGTACTAACTCAGGGATTGGAGGTTTCAGTCATATGGGACACATTCTGGTGGAAAAAAGTATGAATAAATTTGTTGCTATGACATTTTATTGCTGTGTTCTTTCATAAGCACACATGACTATTGTATACACTTTTGTATATACTAACAAAAAACAATAAATCGAAGGAGTTCATACAAGACAGTGACATACTTATTAAGTTAAAAACAATATGAATATTACTAACAAACAAAGTTCTTAAAAAGACTGTTAAAAATCCAAAGGTTAGGACAGGACATTTTAAAGCATTAAGTTGAAATTGGCATCCATCTGAAAAATAGTGTGGCATTAGCGGAGCCTAAAGACAAATTATGAAGATTTAAATTTTGCTCCAACACTGAGGTAAATGCACTTGCTGTTTTCCTTAAAATCACGTAAGTTCTACTGTTTCTTTAAATTACATTAAATAAAATATAGGTGTAAATAAAAACAAACCAAAACAGTGCTCTGAGCGGCAGTCTGAAAAGATGAAACTGCATTATAAATGGACTGTACAAAAGCTTTTCCAAAATGTGTTCATAGTATTCAAAACTGGCCTAAGAATATCACTGAAAAGATTGTATACGATTACTGTAGGCAGCATTCCCCAACAAAAACAATCTTACTACAATCATATATCGACATCATATACACAAACATAAGACTAGTTAATACACACAAACATATGAATGACAGGAAGACCTTAAAAAGTTTGATTTAAAGTTACAGAGCAGTGCTTACCGAAAGAGCGAATTATAACACATTCGTTTATAAAATTTATAAATGTCACTTAAGTTGTAAACAATGAAAACAAACTCGTATTATAGAATCTGTGCTGTTGAATTCAGTGAGCAACTATCATGTTTGGTTTGGTGTGGAGTGCTACAATGCATATCAAAAGGCCACAAAAGTGATTTAAAATGACAATAATAACAATATTGTGTGATAATGGAGCTTATTAACTGTAAACAGTTGTAATTCTGATTATTAAAAATGCTTCACCAAGATAAAAAAAACTGCTGGTTTAAGATAACATTGAGGTCATGTTTGTTCATCACATTTTAAAACTCCTATCAATAATTCACATTTAACAAAAAAGGCACTAGTTTGTACAATCATTCATGCACTTTAACACACTATGACACACATGAAAAAATATCGACGTTTGATGCATTTAGATCCTTTACAAAAAGGATTTTGCTGGTTTTCTTCATAAGTCGTATTCTGCCGCACACTGTTGGAGATACTCCTCATAAAGTTTACGCTAAAAGAAAAATGTCAAATACAACAAACATATCAGGATGAGTCATTTCAAACAGTTTCATTTAACATACAAGCTCTGATTGAAAAACAACATATAAACTATTCTAGGGTGTTTAATCAATATAGCAATTATACATTTTGTTATTGGAATTGTAGACAGTTCTTGAAAATAATTCAATAGACCAGCAAACTACTCTAGACTGGTTTAAGATAATAAGGTTTAGGATGTTCAGAGACTCAAATGTATATGCAGCAAATTGCATCAAGGTCACATGTCCACCAAAGCATTTTTCCTCAGGCCAACATATTTTTTGAATTGTTTGCAACAGAATTGTAAATTGTCTTTTAAAATGCCAGCAGCTGGTTTAAACCAAAACGCTAAACCAATGGTACGAGGTGAAGCCACCGGAAGCGATCGTGCCGCCATCTAGGTATGCCCAAATGACAGAGAGCGCCATTGACTTACAGTAAAATTACCAGTTTTCAGCTTATTAGGCGCGCAATAAGTTTTTAGTTCACATGTGTGTTGAATTTTGAATTGTTACTTCTGATGTGTTCTCCAATGTTCATGTTTATTTTGGGCAGAATAGCGAGGTATAGAAATGAACGTATAGAAGGTGAGTGTGTATTGCACACTGTTGTAATGGCACATGTGTATTTAGAAATAAAGCTTCATGACTTAAAGAACATATACAGCCTGTATTTATCAGCATTTAGATGTCAGAATAAGCACATTTGTCATATGTTGAGGTGTCTTGTAGTCTGCTGATCTGATATGTACACTACTGTGATGAAAATGAACGTAACTCACTCTATATCTAATAAGACGGGAAAATTCCTGACTTTAAATAATTAACCATTTACATGCTTAAGACATTTGTGTTGTAAGAATGTACTGTGAGACTTTAGATATAAAAACGGGGACTGGTAAATTACTGTTTTATCATTCATATGTGATAACTCCCTATTCATTTAAAAGAATGTTTGGGCATACCAACATGGCGGCGGGGTAGCTTCAGTGTAATGATGTCATGAGCAATGCAGTCATTTATATAGATCAGTGGTTTAAACGTTGCACATGTCAATTTCACTTTTTGCTCAGCCGTCCAATCACAGTGAGGGGGTGGGACAAATGACACGCCAACCAACTGGCATATCCAATATGTATAAATATATTTTTTTTAAATGCGTATGTTAACATTTCTGTTCTCTGAGTATCCACATAAGTACCAGATGATAATCCTTGATTACCACAAAAGTGTTATTTGTTGATTAAAATACTTCTCATGTGACTCCCCTTTTCATCTCTCTCCACTGGCTACCGGTTGAAGCCCGTATCAGATTCGAGTCACTAATGCTTGCCTACAGGACTATCACTGGATCTGCACCGGCTTACTTTCACACCCTCCTGCACTCCTACACCCCATCAAGATCCCTGTGTTCAGCAAACCAGCGGCGTATTGTATTGCCTTCTCATTAGGGCAGTAAATCGCTCTCCCGCTCATTCTCCTTCAGAACTCCTTCCTGGTGGAACATTCTTCCTAACTCAGTCCGGTCAACCACATCTCTCACAACATTTAAAAATCTACTTAAAACCCATCTCTTCTGTGAATACTTGACACACAAATTAAAAAAACCTCTCTCTTTCACTCAACAGGTAGTGGTCTAGTTTTTGTTGAAACTAGTAACTTTGTATTAGCACCTATTGTATTATTACTCTTGTATGACATATCACTTATTGCTCTCTGAACTCTCTGTAAGTCGCTTTGGAGAAAAGCGTCTGCTAAATGACTAAATGTAAATGTAAATGTAGTACCACATCACTTTCGTGGATGTTCTGTATTATAGCAACCAAAGCATCTCCATTCATAAAAACGATGTCAAGCACCCACAGCCGATATTTTTTTTTAAAAGAGCATCTGTCGTTTTCAGCCGCTTTAAAACGCTTTGGTGTACGCACAACCTTAAAGTAATGCTACTGTAATGTAAAATTGTACCTTGTTAGCCTTGACACTATCTTGAACATAATCCCTGTCTTCCACCAGCTTCTTTTTCTCTCTCTTAGTCAGCGTCTTGTTGCTTTGGCTGAAAAAATTAAATGTACCTGCTGTTTACCTAATGACATAACCATTAAGATAAAGATAAAGATCCAATGCATCTTTCAGTACCGGTTTTGGACTGCAAGTATGCATAAACAGTTGTTGGCACGTAGTATTGCATACTACAGCATACTCTGTTGTAGTATTGCATACTACAGCATACTATGTTGTGTAGTTTGTACACATTTCTGCCAAATGTATTTTGTGTATAAGTACGTCAGGAACTGTGTTTAATTGTAAGCATGCCCTCTTGTGACTGCAAACAGAACTAAAACTTCCTCAGAAAAGATTTTGCTTACCGTGCAAAATATTTGGCCAGAAAAAACAAAAGGTAGGATAGAGCAGCAAATGTGATCACAAACATGATCTGCCAGTCTTCAGGGATCCAGTCCCACAGAAACACAACTACACCCTGAACAAACGAAAACAAACAACACTACAAAGTCAACTCACTTACATGTACAACAGGAGGGAAATAAATGTTGCAGAAAGCAGAAAAATAAGATCTCACGGTGGATAAGTAGAGTGGTTTAGCGAGTCCCTCGCCCACGAGAGCGTCCAGCTCGTCTGGGGCGAAAGTGCTGATGATGAAGCTGAGGATGAACAGCGATGGGAGGAAGATTCCCAGAAATCCACACAGGAAAGAATGAAAGCGGTTGCTTTTATTACAGCTCACATTCATCCTGAGACACACACACACACACACACACACAATAAACTGATAAATATTACACTACGAGTTGTTCTAGACTGGTGTTATCATGAAATGATGTAAAATTAAATATACATTAGGACTTAGTCAGCTCTTCATAAACTGTTGGGTGTATTGCAGAAGAACTTTAAAATAATCCTTTAAAACATAATTACAAATTTTACTGCATAATGATTTGTCAACTGACTATGTAGCTTATGTTACACGCTTTATTGACATTCTGTTTTTGTAGGCAATATACAGTTTTATGGATTACAAATAAAACATACAGCTGCAGAAAAAATTAAGAGACCATTCCAAATTTTCATGTAATCAGCATTTCTATATGTGTTGTGGTCATTCCAGTCCAGTGTTGAATTTCAACTAAATCAAACCTCAGGAGTGACAAAGTCATCCAACAGCAAACGTGAAGACACATGAAAACTTATATTACATTAAAAAAAAATATTCTAATTTTTCCTAAATACATGTAGAAATATTACTGTTGTATCGCATAAAATTTAATATGAATTTATGAATATGAAAAAATACAGAGCAACTATTTAATTTGACATTTGGCAGAAATATTGTTAATTTTACCTAAACACCTACCTATAAATGGTACATTCAGAAAAACTGAAAATAATTTTCAAACGGTCTCTTAATATTTTACGTGGTTGTATTATCTTAATTACATGAGAATATGATTAACAAATACTGTTGTATACTACTTAACTATACTAAATTTATCAATTGTAATACATTCACTTCATTAATATTCGCTACATTCTAGTTTTCAAGGACATTTCTAGTATTGAGAAATTGTACAACAGTTTACTATAGTAAATACTTTTTACCACAGTATTTTTATTTAAAGATACTTTATTGTTTTTGTATTTTTTACTATCTAGAAAAAAAGAATATGGGGGCTTGAAGCTTTTTGTATGTCTTTGGGGGGCTTTACCCCTCTAGAGTTTAGGATGCTCTGGATTAAGACAGACAGAAAGATTGATAAACAGACAAGCAACCAGACTGAGTGACAGACAGACTTAAGACTGACAGCCAGAAACAACAACTTACAGGCTGAATAACTTACAGACAGACAGACAGTCAGACAGTCAGACAGGCAGAAAGGCAGAAAGACAGACAGTCAGACAGTCAGGCAGGCAGAAAGGCAGAAAGACAGACAGTCAGGCAGGCAGGCAGACAGGCAAGCGAACAGGCAGACAGACAGAGTACCGGTCCTGATCCAGTGTATTGCTGATGGTAGAGATGATGAGGTCACAGTCTTTCTCCAGCTGGTTAAGAGTTTTCTGCACCGCCTGGTTTATACTTTTCTCAATCGTCTCACACACCTCATCAATTTGATTGACACATCTGCTGGGCTACATACGCACACACATGCACACACACACCTCTCTGTAATAAAAAATTTGCATCAACATTTATTCTGCTTTTATTCATAATTTACACTTGAAAATCAAGATGTCTAATTAAGCATTAATAAAATTAGCAACGTCTCCTTTACTTTTTAACAAAAACAGGAAGCTTTTTAGCTGTTTTGTGTAAAACAGCTTCATGTTTTCTTTGTAGTTTTAGGTTTGGCTTGGAACTGCTGTAATGCTGCAGAGAGCCATCAATCCATTTCCACTTTCACAACAGTGTTTTTGCATACAGCAGACCTTCAATTACTCACGTCTGATTCCAGCTCAATGCAGATGAATGACTTAACTTTGCATTTAGCCTATTTTCTAAAATTCATATTAATATCGGTCCTTCAAGAAAGGAACTGTCGTGATTTTTCAGCAAGCAATTTAAAACATTTTTGTCGTTCTTACTTTTTGAGGGTTGGGGATGTATATGGTGGGCATTTCGAAGCCACATTTGTTGAGTCCCGGCCGTCTGCACAGCTCTTGGACGATCTGCATCATGACTCGCTGTGGGAGGTAAAACAGCAGCGTGCGTGAGACCTTTGACCTTCTGATGTCATACTAAGTGACACAGAGAATCTCCCGGTGTCCTAGATCTAAAGTGACACCTGCTCGGCTTTCAAAACATGATTATAACAAGAAGATCTGGATCTCATGTTACCAAAACATGACATTAAAATCATGACCCTGTTTATTTTAATAATATGAGGTATTTTCTCAACCTATCACTACAACCATCTGGAAACCTACTTTCACAGAAAAAACATCCTGTAGTATATTTTCCTTTAAATACATCTTGGAAATCTGTCAAATTACAGGAAATGTTTAACCAAATTTTATAAGAACATCAGTGACTTCCTTTGTTTGAGACATTTCTCAAAATATCTTCTTTTGTCTTTCACAAAAAAGTGTCATGTATAGATTTTCCTTACATGAGAGTGAATAAATGTAGACAAACTTTTTATTTTTGGTTGAACTATCCCTTTAAGACTTTCTCTCAGAAACACTGACTCACCTGTCTGTCTGTTTCTCGTCCAGCCTCGTCAGCTTTGCTCAGGTAAAATCTCAGTTTGTCTCCACACTTCTCACTCAGCTTCTCCACGATGTTCAACGTGCGCTTGCACAACGCCTGGCCCATCGGATCGAAAAACACAAAGATGAGGTCCGCCTGCTCACCTGCAGACAGATATGTCAAACAAACATTTTTTTAGACATTCATCCAAGTGAAAATTAGGGCTGTCAAAAGATTAATCGCGATTAATCGCATCCAGAATAAAAGTTTGTGTTTACATAATATATATCTGTATGCTGTGAATAGTAATTTTGTATTTATTAACACATACACATCCATGCATATATTTAAAAATATTCTAAAAATTATTCAACATTTATATATAATTTCAATTGTTGGTAAATATAAATAAATACATGTAAATATTTGCTAAATATGTATACATGTGTATGTGTTTGTATTTATACATAATTCATATGCACAGTACATAGACATATATTATGTAAACACAAACTTTTATTCTGGATGCGATTAATCGCGATTAATCTTTTGGCAATAAAAACGTAGACAACAGTTTATGCAAACAATCACACAAAGTGATCAGAAGCAAACTTACCGAAAGAGGTGATGGCGTTGTTGACCTCGAACGGGTACACCATATCTCCATCCACCAACCCCGGAGTGTCAACAAACGTCACCAAGCTGAACTTCTTCTGTTTTGAGGTGGAGATCTCAGCACTCAGGTAATCCGTCACACCTACGATATAACTACAAACATGTATAAAAGTGCTCTGCCAGAAGAAATATGAATCAGCATTTGTCTGGAATCATAACTGTTTTTGAAAATCAGTGGTTCTCAACAGGGGGGCCGTGGCACACCAGGGGGCCCCATCTGAGTTCCAAGGGGGCCTCAGGATGACTAATAATAAAAAATTGGACACACATTTAAAACAAATAAAAACCAAGATATTTCTTATTATTTGTCAATTTTTATATTGAATGAACACTTTTCAGTGAATATTAACCTACATTTTGAGGGAGGGGAACTTTGAATATTGTTGAATAAAGTGGTGGGCCTTGGAATCAAAAAAGTTGAGAACCCCTGCTGTAAATAACCCTCAACATGCTCTCATATTACCCATAAATCCATAGAAAAGTAAATCCTCTTAAACAAATGTCAATTCCCAAAGGTCTTTTTTTTAGGAGACTTGATGGAGTTCTCAATTGGGTTTCATTTAAAGTCCCCATGAACCAGAAGTTGCGATCATTCTTACTTCCGTATTCTGACACATTTCCGAGTGAAGAGGAATTTCAAAAGGAGAAAATGAGTGGGCGTGGCTTGCGTTTTTCACTGCAAATAGATTGGATGTGTAAAAACAGTTACATTGATTTTGAAATGAAGCTGGCAGCAGACTGAAAGTTGAAGTGGAGGAGTTAACGGATATACGTCGTTTGAGATGGATAGTCTTTTTAGGGCGGAAGTGCATTTTTCAGATTTTAACTGAAGATTATGAGGGTACATGAATTTTAAAAAGAAAATGACCCACATTGATACGATATTTACAATAAACGCTGCAATATTTCATAAAAAAATAGGCATTGTCATTTTTTATTTCACTGGGACTTTAAGTATCAACTTGGATTCAAATGTTTCTCCTAAAATGATTTAGGAGAAATAAAAATAGAAAACAAATGAGACTGTAATTGTTGAAATACATGAAAAGTATGAAGGTGTCAAATGAATGTAGATTGTAGAGGTAAAATAATCTGAATCTGTATAAATTTGATAAGAAACGTTTGAGTTCATTCATATTAAGATCTTCAATAATATTGACTTTTGATTGCAGACTTGACAAATCTGAGCTCAGTTTGAGACATGTTGAAACCTCTTCTGAAACTCTAATGACAGAGACATTCGTGAGCATTTCTGCCTCTTTTTCTCCTAAGAAATATCTGAGACACAGATGAGACTTCCAATAGCTTTTTATCTTAGCTATTAAAGAGATCTCATCTGTGATTTTTCTTCCTTATCGGTTATACAGTCAGTATACAAAAAAAACTGACTACACAAATGACCAATCAGAATAAAGTAGTTAAAGTATTACAATTTAATATAATCATTAAATATACAAATATTACAAAGTACATTTCTGATAAAAAAATACAACATAAAAACATATTTCCCATTTTGTTTGACATTAAACTACTTATTTATGTGATTCAGATTTGCTCTTCACTCTTCCAATTAAACCGTCTCGTCTCTGGTTGTCTGTTGTCATGGTTACCCACAACAGCTCTTCAACTGGCAGCTTTAAGGTGGAGCCAAGTAAAGCTAGCCAGTGAAGAACGACTGTGAGGTAACGCCAGCCCAACTGACGCCAATGAGGCCCTGTGAGGTAACGCCAATACCCAACTGACACCAAACCATGCCAATGCTAAGATGATGTGGATGGTTGCCAGGGTGTTGCTATGCTGTTGCATGTAAGGCCTTACATGGACTTACACTCATGTGTTAATAAACTTTTGTTTCTCATCAAACGTTTCCGCCCTCTCAACACATCCGCGATGAACACTAAAGCTCTTTCAGCGATGGCACGTGTTCACGATCTCACACAGACCGGTCTTGTTCTAACTCATCTACATTCACTAAAGGTGCATCAACACACCCACAGACCTCTCTGTCCTTTTCTCTCTATTTTACCTTATTTAACAAGACTAAGTGGCAAAAAACATTAATTCTAAGTTCTATGTTTGAGTTCATATTGAGAACTTTTGATCGCAGACTTGACAAATCTAAGAACATTTTGAGACATTGCTGAGATCTCTTCTGAAACTCTAATGGAGACATTTGTGAGATTTCTGACGCAGAAGTTTCCATTTTGCTTACCTACACTCTTAAAAATAAAGGTGTTAAAAAAGGTTCTTCACAGCGATGCCATCGAAGAATCATTTTTTGGTTCCACAAAGAACCATCTCTTTCTTTGCTTTTTATAATCTGAAGAACCTTCTTTCGCCACAAAGAACCTTTGGTGAAACAGAAAGGTTCTTCAGTTGTTAAGGTTCTTAATGGAAACCAAAAGGTTATTATATGGCATGGAAGAACCATTTGAAGCACCTTTTCTTAGGAGTGTAGAAGAAATAAGTGAGGTACTGTATTAAAGACATCTTATCTGTGATCGGCACTACCCATAACCCAACACTCAAACAGTCAGTTTTGTTCGGCACAACATAATAAAATCAGAAAGTGTTGAATACGATGGGTTTAGAATCTCTAACGGAGCTTTGAGCCTCTTTGAATGTGAAGAGGTAATCGGAGAGACGCGTCTCACCCGGCTGACATTACTGCTGATGGGTGGAAGGAGATACAGAGAGATCTCGTCCACTAGTGAAAAGTCAAAGGTCAAGAAAGAGCTGAGTCATCTTCACTCCGCAAAGCAGCACTACTGCAGAGGGACCAGAGTCATGGCGGTGAAGTCCAAGCTTAC
This sequence comes from Triplophysa siluroides, assembly GCA_006030095.1. Lineage (NCBI taxonomy): Eukaryota > Metazoa > Chordata > Actinopteri > Cypriniformes > Nemacheilidae > Triplophysa > Triplophysa siluroides. Next base: position 3,743,831 of record VCII01000101.1, on the reverse strand, counting down.
TGAAACAAGCCAAACCAACCGAACCACACCCAAACAATGCACCAATCAGAAATCTGAAGATCAAACGGACGTCCCTTTAATATTCAGTTCATCCCGTACAGCAACAACAGCAAATGTGCACTTTTCATTTAGGATTTTTCTACAAGACCTCACACCAAAAAGACCCCAAGTCATCTTGCATGTCTCGTCTAAAAATTCGGAAGAGATCTTAACAATGTCACAAACTTAAAAATACAAGGTTTGCGATTTCAATATGAACTCAAATTATATTATCCAATTGTTTTTTTATGCCTTTACTCTTACTTTGTTTATCAATAAACTTATAAGAAGTTTTAGAAAATGTGCATAAATAACAAGGACACAAGGAGAAACCTTTTAGATCTCCAAAGCTATTAAAGACTAGCAGAAAACTAACATTTTCACCTAAATGGTACAATGTTAAACTCATGCCAAATAAAAAAACCTAATTGATCTAAGGTCTCAGAAACCACGTAATCTGTCCAGCTAAAGTTGAGAACCTTATCTTGACTTGTTAACTGGAGCAAAACATCTATGCATCAAAAATCTGGCTAAATACTTCAAAGTACAAAATGATCATGCACCAATTTTGCTATCGCACTCCTGCATTTGACTACATATACGCTCTTCTGTAGCAGTAACGTGGGAAGATTTTTCTGTCCCATGATACCGCACTGTTGTCAATGTGAATGACTCATTCTCAGCGCACTTGGTGAACCCACGCTGCCCACCGAACGAAAACTGCACAATCAGCGCGCAGGTTTGATGCCCTCCGACACGCCCAAAGAAAATCCACCTGCACCGAAGACCACCATAAGTGTAACGTAAAATACAATCGATAAGCATCCACCTGTACCACCACAGTCCAAATTCTGCTTAACTGTCACGTCAGATCAGCTGCATAAACAAGTGTTGGATAGCGAGCGAATGCGAAATGTGTTTCGATGTGTTACGGCTTCAGGCGGATACTGTGCTCGACACAAGTCCGCTCGCATGACTCAGTGCAAGCTGTTAGTCACTCCATGGACTGCACACGCAGCCTTAAACTCCCAGTTTCTCTACCAAAAATGGGCCTTTTTTAAACAAATCTGAGTAAGTTCATTAATGCTACATGTTAAAATAACGTTTAGAAAAATTTTGATGTTTGGTTGTATGTGTGATTTATACGTGGCACGGAGCAAAATATTGACTTTCGGTTGACAAATAAAAAAAATTGCACATATGCACAAAAAACATGGCAATTCTCAAAAAGGAAAACCAAAGACGACTCAACAGTCAATCCTTAAATGTCACATTCAAAGCTGCTGAAATGTATAATTTAAGACACAACACGCACTGCCAATTTCTAGGTAGACTGACACATGTATAAATGTCACACATAAAGGAATCACAATTTAACAAGTAGATTAACCCAAACAATGATGTTTCAATATATTTCCCATATTAATGATATAACCGAGTCAAACACATCAGATCAATCACTCATGTATGAGTCCTACCTTTGAACTCCAGCAGTGGTCTGAAATGTGGGTAAAGGTGTAACGTTGCATTTCCCTGTGAGAAAAAAAAGCAAAGGTGTTAATAGACGGTAAAAGCAGAGTATTTGAAGTGAAGTCAGAAGCCAGGCCCTTCTGTAGGGAGTCTCCCTGCGCTCTCTCTCTCTCTCTCTCTCTCTCTCTCTCTCTCTCTCTGCAGACTGGTGCCGGCGTGACACTGATGACCACGCTGCACATCTCTTCCTGTTCTGCTGTTAATCTCCTACAATTTATAATCCTTTCATATCACAACTTCACTATAATAACATGACTCATGTTGAGCTCTGCACACGAGACTGAACGAAAAAGACTAAAGGAGAGAGAGAGAGAGAGAGGCAGAGCTCTGTATGCCGCACGAGACGCAGCATCTTTAAAGCGGACGTAACACGAGCAGTTTCTGCCAATCTAATATTAATCTTGAGTACCTATAGAGTAGTATTGGAGACTTCGTATCTTCGAAGAGGATTTAGTTTGATCAAATTTATAACAGACAGATACAGCTGTACAGTTATTTCCAAAAACAGAAACGCTCTTTCATCTCGCTCTCGTGGGTTGACGCGTGGGCGTGCTTTTCCGGAAGAATTGTCCAATAAGGGACTAAGAAAAGTTGTTAAGTATGGGAATTTCATGCTCGAAAAAAACTTTTCCGAAACCTATACGAACGCTGGGGGAGCGTATCGAGCACAGAAATACTACGTCATCTGTCCCACTTGTTTTTTGACAAGTTGACGACGTCAAGCATGAGAAGCCAGCACGTTTAACACTGTAAAGAAGTCAGAATGCAAACACTGTGGCACCTCCCCTTTAAGACCACCCCTCCGATTCCAGAATGAGCCACTGACCACACAAGCTATCATACAATCTGGTCCCTCTCTCCGCTCTTAAGGAAAAACATGTTGCAATACAGAACAGAATGTAAGATCACTACTTTTTACAAAAACTCAGCGAAATGCAAATACTTTGTTTCTAAACACTTTACAAAAAAAATGTTAAGGAAATGATTTGAAAATAAATCACAGTTGCACCACATGACATTTTTTGACACCAGAGCTAATTCGTCTACATGAAACACCAAATTCACTTAAAGGAGCAATGTGGGGTTTTTAGGAGGATCTATTGACAGAAATGCAATATAATATACAAAACTAATTTGAAACGTAATGAACCGTTATGTTTGTATTACCTTAGAATGAGCTATTTATATCTACAGATCTACATACATTAAATGATAGTGAACTATCCCTAAAATACTGAAATAAAGAGGCTCTGCTGATGTATTTTTCATTGGATTGACCTCTCTGGACTGGAGTTCTTAAATGGCACTCTATGTGTTGTAACCTTTAGGGTAGTACATGCAGTCAGAGACTGTTGCTAGTCTTAATGAGCTCAGGGTCCATATGTGACCCATGAGCCATTTATTAATAAAGCCCACAGAATCAACAGCACTCTTCGAAACATGCACTACATCTGCACTAGAGCAAAGACACACCTACATATAAGTTTTATTTTGCATTAAAAAGCAGATGTTTGTTCAAAGCAACTCAAAAAGACGTGGTTTCCAGCTGAAAGATCTGAGATGCAAACACCAACCGTGTGTTTATCAGCCCCAAGCATCAACCAGTGAGACCGACAGAGTTCATACTCACAGTAAGAGATTCTCGTTTCCTGCCACTGGTAATAAACGTGAAGCCTTGTGTCTCTATGGCAACACCTGTCTTCTGTATGTGTTCCTCCACATACCTAAAAGATAGTGTGTTAGTTGTTGTTTTTTATTTTACAATTTTACAATCCAGTCGATTAAAGGAATAGATGTATTATTACGATATAACAAAATGAGATGGCTCATAATATGCATTTCACATATACTGATCTAGCAGTATTTATTCCAGTTATCCAGTTGGAATGCACTTTTGATGTCAGTTGTGTATTTACCAGTTACCAGTTAATAAAGGAGCTTTTCCCGGCCGAGTGGTTTCCCATGATCATAACTATAATCTTTTTCCGAGGAGGTAGCAGCCAGAGCCCCAAACTCTCTGCAATTTTCACTAATCCTTTTACAAACACACAGAGGAACACAGGGCTTCATTATCAAAATAATAATAATATATTAATACAATACAATAGAGATGAAAAGTGTGACTCAAAACAAGACCTACAAAATAATGTGAGAGAATTTCCATCTAGATCATAACTGCTATATAACCTACTGCACCTAATATCTGGCAAATATTACTGGCCAATTATAGACCTTTTATTTTAGACGTACTGTACTCATGATACAGACGTACAGATCATCATGTACTTTTATTTGATATATGAAGCATTGGCCCACAGACATTAGAACAGTGACATGCAGAAACAACTGGACAACACGGCTGTGCCTCAAAACATACTGTGCTGCCTACCTAGACAGCATTTTTGGGCATAAAATAATTCCTTACTAGACAGGATTATCAGCAAGTAATGTATGTGACAAGCATATTAGGCAATAGACTGATGATGACCAAAAATGCAGTCTAGGTAGGCAGCTCACTAAGTTTTGAAACAAAGCCAGTGACACAACTTTTGAATGAGTGACTTTTCTTTTTGTTGGCTTGTGGTTGATTGAAAATGGATTATCCACTAAATGAAGTCACATTGATTTAGAAATAAGAGAACAGACTCAATATTTCACACGTTTTATGCCTGACCTTGCAGAATTGATTTACACGATACAATGTTGCATAATGTTTTCAAAATGTTTAGGAGTTATTTACCGTTGTTGTTGTCGATATATAAGTTGTGGCATTCTTTCAGGATTCTTTCGCTCGGTGTTGTAATAGTCGATTCTAGTGGATTCGCTACAGTTCGAGGCTTCTTACAGCCTGACATATTGGTAGGGTGTAGGACTGGGCTGGTGCACATCCGGAACCATTGTGGGGGAACCAAAATTGCGTTACACACCTCACGAAATGTAAAGCCCTTTAGTTCCCTCTAGCGGACATGATGTGGAAACATTCGGTTTTATAAACAAGAATAACTTATCTACACACTCCCTGTTTAAAAAAATGAAAAATCACAAAACTTTAACGGGTAATGCACATATAACGAGATAAACATGAATACAGTAACTATGCATCCTATTGATTTTAGCAACATGGTATTAACGTTACCACCCGAAGTATTTGTACAGAACGTTCAAAGGTGAAGAGGTTCAAATGAGCACTTTGAATAGCAATTGTACATTATATTTCCCAGTAAACGCTTATTTTATATAATTATTGTGTCTGAAATAAGAATAACGGATATTATTTCGAATATGAACAAAGTTTTTTTGAGAATGAAATGTAAGCACTGTCTCTTTAAGAACGCAGGTGAAGGGTGTGGCCACGCAACAAATTTAAAGTTTCCGGGAACTGAAACGACTAATATCCAGCGATCAATAGTCAAGGAGGGCCAATGGATACGAATTAATCATAATATCGCTTTCACTATTTTTTATATTCATGAAATCGGCGTGAAGCGTCTTTCCTACAACAAAAGCAACCTAGATCTAATTTACCAAAAGATTTGAGCACATTTTATGGGACAATCTGAATCGACGATGAGAATAATCACAACAGCTTTTTATCTGCTTCTTATATCACATGAAACAGGTGAGTTTACCTTTAACTATTTTGGTTTCACTTTTACATACATACATACGTACATAATATAGTACCGTCCTTATACCACACTAATACCATACTTCAGACATTGTAGTTTATGTCTAATAACTATGATATTGTTTATAATTATGGTAGTATCATATATCATAATACAATTTCGGTTGTGATCACATTATTTGTTCTAAGGCATATTTGTTCTTTTGATATACCTGTAGTGACAGAGGAGCAGGTGCAGTATGTTATTGGAGAGAAAGGAGAGAATGCCACACTGCAATGCAACCAGCCTACAGTAAATGCCTCTGCACTTGTCTATCTGTGGAAGAAGAATGGAGCTGTTGTGGCCAACCAAAGGTCCTCAGTGCCATCGAACCGTCTTTCCATTTTAAACAATGGAACTCTAAAGATCAGTGGACTTCAGTATATAGATGGAGGCCAATATGAATGTGAATCCCAAACCACGGGTGCCGGATCATGGCAAACCTCTTCTAAAGTTCAGCTTCAAGTCGCTGGTATGGTACTGAATATCTTAACGGTACCAATGTGACATATGAAAAGCTTTCATATGCAAAAAGTGGCTGCAGTTTCTGTTGGATAGGGAGTCTACCTTCTAACAGGTTATTCTGGTTAGACCTCAGTGCGTGAACTCTGAAAACCGCCACCGTGTGACTGAGATGTGTAGGACGCTGTTCGATACAACAAATGAGTAGTGTAACATTAAAATGGGTACAAGTGAAAGCACACAACAACAGTTTCATCCTTATCACGCTTAAATAAAGTTGATCTAATATTGTAATAAATTCACTACATCGTAATCATTCCCTTCTATTTGAAATCAAACTCGAAATAACCCTTTAGTAGGATGTTTATAATGATGAGTTGGTGATAAGTGATGGTTTGTTAGAAATTCTTCTCAATGTTTGTGCATTTAAATGTTGTTGTTTTTTTGCAGACGGTCCAACTAATGTAGTAATGGACATAAAACCAGCTACCGCACTAAAGAATGGAACGTTATATGTCAAAAAAGGTTCAGATGTCTTGTTTAATTGCTCCAGTAAGTCTCAACCTGCACAGAACCTGACGTGGTTGTTTGAAGATTCGGCATCGAACGGGGCCGTTGACAAAGGCTTTGGGAATGAATCGTCCCTTACTTTTTCAATAAGTAACATTCAACCGAGCGATCAAGGGATCTATAGGTGTATAGCTCAGAACACTCTCTCCATGAGAACCGAGAAGAGGAATCAAGAACTTCTAGTTTACTGTAAGAGAAACACATTTTTGTGGTTTTTAAGACGTGTTGAAAGATTTTTGAATTGTTTTCTCTATTTAGGCTTATTTTGTGAAATGGAAGTGAATGAATTTCTGTGTAACGTGTTCATGGTTTTACAAATGATTTGCACAGAAATTTGTTCTGTTCATTTAATAGACACACTTTTCACGTGGGCCAGTTAGCAGTTTTCCAGAGCTTGTATCACATTTTCTTAAGAAAATCAACATTGAATTTTTTCTCTAAATGATTTCAGATGCTCCGGAGAGACACCCAGAATGCAGCTGGGAGCCGGGAAATGGGGCGTCGGATTTTGTGTTCATATGTACCTGGCATGGAGGTTACCCGGTGCCAACCCTTGAATGGCATGAGGTTTTAAAACCTTCTGTGATAGCCAAGGGTCCCACAGTCAACTCAACATCCCAGGAGACGGAGCGTTTGGAGGTGCATGTGAACAGGTTTATATTGGAGGATAGTGAGGAGGTGAAGTGTGTGGGCAGTCACGTGACCGGAGTGAAGAATTCCTGTTCCTTCACACTCAGTAAGACCATCATTCATATGGTTCTTTTGGGTATTTTTGTGTTACATTTATTAGGTTTTGACAAAATCTTACATTTATGCATTTGGCAGATGCTTTTTTCCAAACTTAAAGTGTACTCAATGTATAGATTTATTTCTGTATGTGGGCCCTGGGTATCAAACCCACAACCTTTGTGCTGATGACTAAATACTCAATTTCTTACGCAGTGTTCTAGGCAGATTTAAAATGGTTTTTTTATATCTAACTTTCTGTATTTCAGAGATACCATACCCATTAGGAGACCCTATGGTCACAGCTTTGGAGGGCACTAACGTCACATTCAGCTGTAATGAGATCCACTCTCTCCCACCAGCTAAAACCGTATGGAAGAGAAATAACACAGTCATCAACAGCACGTCCAAATACATCACGTCTGAAAATAACCTCACATATACACTCACCATAGTCAACGTGACAAAAGACGATGAGGGCATCTTCACCTGCTTTAGTGAAAATCCTCTTGGTGCAAGAGAGCTGGACGTGTATCTCACTGTGAAAAGTAAGTGTGAGAATCTTGAGCTTTTACAGTATATTAAGAATATTTTCTACAACTTCAAAATGATCCACACACTATGTAAATGTTCAATGTTGATGTCAGCAGAATGACAATGAGAAGAATGCTTTAAATGTGACTTCAGAGGTCAGATCCAGCAGAAAATGAATGTTACCCGACAAGATGTTTCGAAATGCATCACGCATCTTCCCAGTAGAGAGTATAATTCTTGTTTCATGTTTGACGTTTGTTTTCAGCCACAGCCGAAAATGGAGGGGTCGTAGTTGGAATCTTTGTCTCTGTTTTAATAATCATGATTGGAATCGTTGTTGGCGTGACGGTATATTCGAAGCGTGACAGAATTTGCATTGGTAGGTTTGATTTGATATTGAATACAGTAAAGCATAGTAAATAAGCGTAAGCGATAGTAAACATGTTTTGATTAAGACTTTTTATATTTATAATTTGCCCTGTTTTTGCATTAAATACATACAAATATAAAAAAGGTTTTACTGCATTTGACAGTTATTTTCTGTTTTTTTCTGTTGTTTTCCCCCAGGTTTAGGATTTACGTAAGTATTAGCACATAAAATCACAGCGACACATACAACTTTATTTTATTTTATAGCATCTAACATATAAATACAGAACACATGCTATGAGGCTAATGCATTCTCATATGTTTTTATAGTAGTTTATCTGACGACAGAGGGGACCTTATAAGTTTGGTGGACTCAGACGAAGAGGAAATTTTCCATGATGCCGTTCCTCGATTGCCACAACTGACCAACAGACACGCAACCACACTCGTAGAGATTCACAGAAGACCGTCCAGTAAGAGTCAATGATTTCCTTTACTTTGTTTAGAATGGAACTTCATTGTCACTGATTAGGAACAATTAAATACAGTATAGCAGCTCTTCTGGATGACAGGTGAATAATAAAAAAAAAAAACACAATTATAAAGTTATAAGAAATAGAAATAAAATATATACCGTTAAATGTAAAAGCAGCCAAAGACCTTTATACATAGTCAAAGGCATAAATACACAGAAAAGTAGTGCATTGACAGTGCAAGTAAGGTGATGTATATAAGTGATATAATATTGAAGGGGAGGGTTATTGCACTCTTATACAAGTTTTTTTTTGCACCGTTTAGTTTGGTTGGGAGTGTGTGAGTGAACAGCCAGGGTGTGCGGGGTCTTTTGAAATGCAGTTGGCCTTCTTGTTTAAACCAAAAATGATTATTGAGAGTTATTTTGAATATTATTTTAAAGAGTTGACTCGGAGGTTGTAGTGAAGAAATGGAATTACAGGAACTGAGCTGATTTTGATTTCAGTGTTGGTTTGTTTTACAGATGAAGATACTGCTGACAGTTCTGAATACACAGATCAAACAGAAGGAGAACAATAGACAGCATCCTGTTAGGAAATTCTATGTTTTTCAACATTAAGGAATGTGTTAAATTATTTAATTTCTGTCTAATATTGTGCTTGTGTGATAGTCCAGTTATCTGTAAAAAGTTTAAATTGATTTTAGAGAGGTCTTGTTTTTATTTTCAGTATTAGGTTTTGATCTCCTGGCTCAAAGTGATATTAAACTTTAATTTTCATATTTTTTTTTGTTCTTAAATGGATCGACTTGTTTCAGTAATAAAGTGAAAGTAAATCTTGCTGTAAAACTTGTGTCTGACTTTTATTTTTTTACCCCAAAATAATAATATATATAAAATAATAATATACCTATACATTGATTGATGCTTAACTGATTTACCCATTATATCATAATTTAAAGAAAACAGCTTCACACTTTATTAAAATAATGGATCTTTAACCTAAAAAAGGAGACATGAGAAGGCAGTGACATTCTTGAGAACTGCAAGAATGAAACACCGTAAATGTGCACTGTACACTATAACTGTTCAATAAATATCTATAATGCATACCTATGTACTGTACTCATACAGTATACAAGGGAAGGGGATTGACCAGTCACGTGACGCAAATACTCACCCACACTGCACACGGTATGCCACGCCTCCAGTTAAAGGAAGCGTTGTGTAGGTGAGGCGTTATTTTAGGTACTTATGTACTTATGATACCACAGGTGATATGTGCTCTGCGTTTCGACTTTCTACGGTTAAAGGTAAGGCGATTCAATGTGCGTTTTATTTATACAAAACAATTTAAAACAACGGTTTCTGACCAATGTGTTGTACAAAAAAATATAAACGTAGGATAATAAACATTTAGATTTCATATTTATAAAAATGTAGAATAGCTATTTAATGTGAGCGTCTTTATATTAGTAGTAGTAGATTGTATTATCATTTCCGTCTATGCGCAGGACCAAAGACTGTAAATTGTATCAAGACATCGCAAGTCAATGCGTCCACCCTAGGCAAGGAGGTCACACCTCCAGTAAAAACAGCCAATCATCATCGATTACTAACGATTCTCTGGGGGACCTGGAAGGGGCGTTTTAGCTCAGTTTGAGGTTAAGAAGTAAATTAAAGTTTTGACGCAGTTAATGTCAGGTTTAATTGTGGATTAAAAATACTTATAAATATAATTATACTTATAAATTTAGATGGCGAATTAGGAAGTATCTGTATTTCCCCATTCAATTAGATGGGACTTGGTCTCGTATGACCTAATAGGTGCACGGAGGCGTTGCCAATATGTGCGCCGAGTTGGGTGACTTTCCTTAAAGGAAATTTGGTCGAACAAACCACTATGAAGTGACAGGTGTGTGCCATTTTATGCAAACAGAACCGGATGATTTGATCCTGGAGCTGAAACCCTCACATCAAGGTCCGAACCGGACCGGCACGCACTGCGAGACATGGAGCGTCCGCTTCTCACCCGGAGGATCTTATTTCGCCTGGTCCATGGGCTTCGGCATTGTGAAGATCCTCTCGTGGCCGGTGACATCCACAGAGTGCGTCTGTATTTACTCTAATATTTATTATGTAATATATGAAACCCCTTGCCTTTGCTGAAGTTACAACAGAAATTATGTTAATTTCTATTACACATACCATTATGAGCCATCAGCTGTTTAGTGTTTACCATTACATTTGTTTTATTATGTAGTGTTTTGAGTCATATTCTAGTAGGATTTATGGTATTCTGTTGATTCCTTTCCACTTAATAATATGGAAAGGATTCTGAATAAATTTTCTTTGCTAAAGGGGACAGTTCACTCAAAATGAAATTCTGTCATGAATTACTCAACGACAAGTTGTTCCAAACCTGTATAAATATCTTTGTTCTGTTGAACACAAAGAAAGATATTTGAAAATTTCACCAACTGAGATTTCTGGGGCACCATTGATTACAATGAAAATGGTTATCAAATGTGCCCCAGAATGGTTTGTTTTCCTAAATTCTTCAAAATATATATTTTTGTGTTCAGCAGAACATACCCAATAATTATTTCAACTATGGTAGTCAATGCAGTGCTCGAATTGAAGGGGGGATGGGGGGGTCCGGGACCCCCAAAAGGCATTAGGTACTCCCGATAAGAAGTAAAAAATAGACTTAGGGGGTCCCTCAGATATTTTTATTTGAGTAAAAATTATGACAAATGTGATAAATTAATGCAATGGATATGGTAAATTTCGTGAATTAATTATTTACAATAATTTATATTGAGTTTGTTTATGGGCTAGTTGTCATGTGGATGTGGCCAACTGGACGTAACTATGTAAACTGCACTGAATTCGTTGAAAAATCGCCACAACACTTTAATATATAATAAACTAGTTTCTTGCATTTAAACGAGTCTTTTGGAACAAACATTAGTATCACAAAGTGTCAATCCTCCAGTTGTTTTTAGGGAAAATAGTAAATACTACATTGGCAAATAATGCTAGAATTATTCTATTGGACGTACACTACTGTTCAAAAGTCATTTCTGTTCACCAAGCCTGCATCGATTTGATCCAAAATACAGTGAAAGAAGACTGTTCTTTTATGTAAGCCTGTTTTTAGTAAACAGTATAAAGCTATACATATTATGATCACCTCCTTGAACTGCCACCTTACCGTGGTGGAGGGGTTTGAGCACCCGAAAGACCCTAGGAGCTATGTTGTCTGGGGCTATATGCCCCTGGTAGGGTCTCCCAAGGCAAACAGGTCCTAGGCGACGGGTCAGACTAAGAGCGGTTCACAAAACCCTTATGACGACGATTAATTGGAGGACCGTGACGTCGCCCGGTATGGCGCAGCCGGGGCCCCACCCTGGAGCCAGGCCCGGGGTTGGGGCTCGTATGCGAGCGCCTGGTGGTCGGGCCTCCCCCCATGGGGTCCGGCCGGGCACAGCCCGAAGGAGCGACGTGGGGCCACCCTCCCGTGGACCCACCACCTGCAGGAGGGACCGTAAGGGGCCGGTGCAAAGTGGATCGGGCGGCAGTCGAAGGCAGGGGCCTCGACAACCCGATCCCTGGACGCGGAATCTAGCTCTAGGGACATGGAACGTCACCTCTCTGACGGGGAAGGAGCCTGAGATTGTGCGTGAGGTTCAGAGATTCCGACTAGAAATAGTCGGGATCACCTCTACGCACAGCTTGGGCTCTGGAACCACTCTCCTCGAGGGAGGATGGACTCTTCACCACTCTGGAGTTGCCCATGGTGAGAGGCGGCGGGCTGGTGTGGGTTTGCTTATAGCCCCCCAGCTCAGCCGCCATGTGTTGGAGTTTACCCCGGTGAACGAGAGGGTCGCTTCCCTGCGCCTTCGGTTGTGCCTATGGGCCAAATGGCAGTGTAGAGTACCCGGCCTTCTTGGAGACTCTTGGAGGGGTGCTGGAAAGCGCCCCGACTGGGGACTCCGTCGTTCTGCTGGGGGACTTCAACGCCCACGTGGGCAACGACAGTGACACCTGGAGGGGCGTGATTGGGAGGAACGGCCCCCCTGATCTGAACCCGAGTGGTGTTCTGTTATTGGACTTCTGTGCTAGTTACAGTTTGGCCATAACGAACACCATGTTCAAGCATAAGGGTGTCCATCAGTGCACATGGCACCAGGACACCCTTGGCCGGAGGTCGATGATCGACTTTGTAGTTGTTTCATCTGACCTACGGCCATATGTCTTGGACACTCGGGTGAAGAGAGGGGCGGAGCTGTCAACTGATCACCACCTGGTGGTGAGTTGGATCCGATGGCGGGGGAGGAAGCTGGACAGACTCGGCAGACCCAAACGTACTGTGAGGGTCTGTTGGGAACGTTTGGCCGAATCGCCTGTCAGAGAGATCTTCAACTTCCACCTCCGGCAGAGCTTCGACCAGATCCCGAGGGAGTCTGGAGACATTGAGTCCGAGTGGACCATGTTCTCCACCTCCATTGTCAACGCGGCCACTCGGAGCTGTGGCCGTAAGGTCTCCGGTGCCTGTCGAGGCGGCAATCCTCGAACCCGGTGGTGGACACCGGAAGTAAGGGATGCCGTCAAGCTGAAGAAGAGTCCTATCGGGCCTGGCTGGCTTGTGGGACTCCCGAGGCAGCTGACAGGTACGACAGGCCAAGCGGACTGCAGCCCGGGTGGTTGGGGAGGCAAAAACTCGGGCCTGGGAGGGTTCGGGGAGGCCATGGAGAAGGACTATCGGTCGGCCTCGAAGAGATTCTGGCAAACCGTCCGGCGCCTCAGGAGGGGTAAGCAGTGCCCTACCAACGCTGTTTACAGTGGAGGGGGGCGGCTGTTGACCTCGACCGGGGATATCATCGGGCGGTGGAAGGAATACTTCGAGGATCCTCAATCCCGCCGGCACGTCTTCCATTGAGGAAGCAGAGGCCGAGGGCTCGGAGGCGGACTCGCCCATCACCCGGGCTGAAGTCACCGAGGTAGTCAAGAAACTCCTCGGTGGCAGGGCACCGGGGGTGGACGAGATCCGCCCTGAGTACCTCAAGTCTCTGGATGTTGTGGGGCTGTCTTGGCTGACACGCCTCTGCAGCATCGCGTGGCGGTCGGGGACAGTTCCCTTGGACTGGCAGACCGGGGTGGTGGTCCCTCTTTTAAGAAGGGGGACCGGGAGTGTGCTCCAACTATCGGGGATCACACTTCTCAGCCTCCCCGGGAAAGTCTATGCCAGGGTACTGGAGAGGAGAATCCGGCCGATGGTAGAACCTCGGATTCAGGAGGAACAGTGTGGTTTCCGTCCCGGTCGTGGAACACTGGACCAGCTCTATACCCTCTCCAGGGTGCTGGAGGGTTCATGGGAGTTTGCCCAACCAATCCACATGTGTTTTGTGGATTTGGAGAAGGCATTCGACTGTGTCCCTCGGCATGTGGAGGGTGCTCCGGGAGTATGGGATTCGGGACCCTTTGCTAAGGGCTATCCGGTCCCTGTACGACCGGAGCAGGAGCTTGGTTCGCATTGCCGGCAGTAAGTCAGACTTGTTTCCGGTGCATGTTGGACTCCGGCAGGGCTGCCCTTTGTCGCCGGTTCTGTTCATAATTTTATGGACAGAATTTCTAGGCGCAGCCAGGGGCCGGAGGGCGTCGGGTTTGGGGACCACACGATATCATCTCTGCTCTTTGCGGATGATGTCGTCGTGCTGGCCCCATCAGACCAGGACCTTCAGCATGCACTGGGACGGTTTGCAGCCGAGTGTGAAGCGGCTGGGATGAGAAATCAGCACCTCCAAATCTGAGGCCATGGTTCTCAGTCGGAAAGGGTGGCTTGCTCACTTCAGGTAGGTGGAGAGTTCCTTCCTCAAGTGGAGGAGTTCAAGTATCTGGGGGTCTTGTTCACGAGTGAGGGAAGGATGGAACGGGAGATTGACAGACGGATCGGTGCAGCTTCTGCAGTAATGCGGTCGCTGTACCGGTCTGTCGTGGTGAAAAAGGAGCTGAGCCGCAAGGCGAAGCTCTCGATTTACCGGTCAATCTACGTTCGTACTCTCACCTATGGTCATGAGCTGTGGGTCATGACCGAAAGGACAAGATCCCGGATACAGGCGGCCGAAATGAGCTTTCTCCGCAGGGTGGCTGGGCGATCCCTTAGAGATAGGGTGAGAAGCTCGGTCACTCGGGAGGAGCTCAGAGTAGATCCGCTGCTCCTCCACATCGAGAGGGGCCAGCTGAGGTGGCTCGGGCATCTTTTCCGGATGCCCCCTGGACGCCTTCCCGGGAAGGTGTTCCGGGCATGTCCCACCGGGAGGAGACCCCGGGGAAGACCTAGGACACGCTGGAGGGACTATGTCTCCCGGCTGGCCTGGGAACGCCTCGGTGTGTCCCCGGAAGAGCTGGAGGAAGTGTCTAGGGAGAGGGAAGTCTGGGCGTCCCTGCTTAGACTGCTGCCCCCGCGACCCGGCCCCGGATAAGCGGAAGAAGATGGATGGATGGATGGATATTATGATCAAATATTGTTATTTAGTATAAACTATATATTGCGAGAGTAACCCCCACCTCCACCAAAAAAAGTCTTATGGGGGGGACCTCCCTTCTAAATATCTTTATTTGTGTAAGAAATGTATATGTTTGGAACAACATGAGGGTGAGTAATTCATGACTGATTATTCCATTCTCATTTTAGGGTGAACTATCCCTTTAAGTGCTGAAAAACATTTCTGTGGAACAATAACAGGCATATGATATGTGATAGAAATCATTAATTTAATAGTTATTTATTGTATAGAGGATCCAGAAACATCTCATTGCATGTCAAGCTCTGCTAAAACAGTTTTCTCTATATTTTAGTAGTGGTGAAGATGCAAATAGTGAGAGGACACTTCACTGCAAGCAGGCCGTGTGGGCTTTGGCATTCGGACCCTGCCCGTCTCCCCGAGCGGATCTGAACAGACATGAACCTGACCTGCTTCTGGCCATCGGCCTCAATAATGGTCTGATCCAAGTCTGGGTTGTCTCATCTGGTAAGTTTAGAAAACTTTGGACTTTACTATTTTGGACTAAATCTTTTATATTTAACCATCAACAATCCTTTTATTATTGAATAAACCTACATTGGTGTAAATATTAACAGGACCATGTTTTAAAACGCATAGATCTACTGTAGGTTGTATTATGTTGGTTAACAGTGCCTGTTTTGTCCTCAGGAAAGCTGCTGTTTACTCTAAGTGGACATCAGGCTCTTGTTAGGGATTTGGTCTTTGCTCCGAATGGAAGTCTTACTCTTGTGTCGGCCTCTCGAGACAAAACTTTAAGGATATGGGACTTGGCGAAGAAAGGTCAAAGTGACTTTTCTTTCTCTTTCAGGGCATCATTCTACATTTACTTTAGCTATAGGTGGTGTGTTTCTACCAGACCTCAAATAGTTTCAGCGTTGTTTAAGCATGTGAATAAAACAAATGAAATGCACGGGACTATTTTGAGTAAATTGGTGTTGTTATGACTAAACTAATTGCTCATGACATTATCATCCATTACTGAGTCATCATTTCAGGTTGTGACTCTTGTATAAATGCATTTACTGTCATCTCTGTGCACTAAAAAGTCTGAACATGTTTTATTTATTTGTGCAGGTGTCAATCCGCATGTGCTAAGGGGTCCAAACTACTGGGTGTTCAAATGCTCCATATCGCCCGACAGCAGTATGATCGCTTCACTGTGCAACTTTGACTCTGTGAGTTTCTTAGCTACAGTATATCACAGTGCCATTTAGTGAACCTTCTGTTTCAGCATCCGGCATCCTGTTTTTATGAAAAACTACATTTGATAATAATGAAAATAAAGCAGGTCTCCGAAGACTTCTGTAGGGTTTTATTCAGTGCAAGAAAATAACATTCTGTACATGGTTGAATTGTTCACAATGTCTGATATCTCTTTCTTCTAACAGAAGCTGTATTTGTGGAGCATGCGCTCCTATACCTTTATGAGACACATCACCTATGACCACGAGCGCACTATGGTGTCATGTGACTTTTCTCCAGATGGAGCGCTGCTCGCTGTCGCTTCATACAAATCTTCTACTGGCTGGTGGTTGGACCTGTGGGACCCTTACACGGCTGATCTTCTGTCCAGAGTAGAGTATGTAGATCAAACAAGATGTTCCTTCCTGAAAATTTTGACCCAGAAAATAAAAATTAAGATAGTTTGCTCACTCTTGTGAATTGGTCTATAGACGCAAAGTCAACAGAAAGAAATGCTGACAGAATTGTCGTTTTTGGGTGAACTATTCCTTTAAATGTGTAATTATATTTTCTCAAATATAGACACAATTCAGTCAAACATTTAACTTGAAATAGCGGTTAATTTCTTGAATGCATTACCTGTGATCTGTGTTTATATTTTGGATATTTTCCATCCAGGAACTGTGAGTTGTGCTATAACAGAAGCGACTCTCTACCGACGTACCTGAGTTTCTCTCCTGTTGGCCTGTTACTGGCTTTCAAAGACTACAGGTGAGAATTACCTGAGACAGGACTACATCATATTTTTACATGCCTTTTCAGCCGATCTTTCACTTCCCTGTGACGTTGAATGTGTTACAGGGCGTTACAAATCTGGGATGTGGAAGGAGATGAGTTAGTCACCGATACAGATCACAACCGTGCCGGTGGGCTGTGCTGCGCTTTCCATCCACACGGAGGCGTCATTGCTACAGGGTAATTTAAACAAGTGATGGAAAAACTTATAGAGAGAATATGGAGAATAAACATAATTTCTTGTCTGTTTGTGGGAACGAGTCTTTTAATGGAGTCAAATAATGCTTTCAAGCTGTCTAACACAGGGGTTCTCAACCTTTTTTACTCCAAGGCCCCCCCCTCAACAATCCCCCGCTCACAAAAACTCAAAATTTCTACCCAATAAAATATTTCAGAGCTTGAAAGTAACTGGACAAGTGTTTATTCATTATATAAATGGTCAACTAATTAGAAATAACTTGGTTTTTAGTTGTTTATGTAATATATTTAATTGGTCATTTTGTCTTTTATTAAAGTATTAGTAATCTTGAGGCCACCCTGTTGAGAACCACTGGTCTAACAGGTATGTTTGTCTGTAGGTGTAGAAATGGGCAGGTGAAGTTCTGGAGAGTTCCACGTCGTGTTCCGAGTCTCAAGCATCTGTGCCGGACTGCCTCGAGGTTCTCCGTTTCGACTTATCAGGTGGAGGCTCTTCCCTTGCCACCGAAAATTCAGGAATTTCTCACTTACAGGGACATTCAGAAGCAAAAGACCTTATGTTGTAAAAAACATCACAGCTGAGGAGAGTTTGTGGCTTCCAGACAACAGATTTACACTTTAAAATTGAAACGTAATTTTTCTGGGACCCTAAATTCCCCAGATAATTCTGCAGATGCTTTAAATTATTAAGTTACGCTTAAGCTATTTTATTCAAAGACTTTATTTTTTACATGTTTTATTATTTATAAAAAGCACACATGAACATTTAAACATTACAATGTTTTTTTTAACAAATTAAACCATCTATCCGTCACTGACTACTATGTTTCGAACTGCTTGGAAAGCAGCGACCATTGAGCTGAGCTGGATCTTCTCATTGGTTCCAGAGGCCAGACGATACCTAATATAAAAAAAAACATTTAATTGTTCTGTAACACAAACTAAACAGTCACAGCCAGATTAAAGATTACAAAATGATACTCACTCAATATCTGCAAGTTTGATAAGCAAGCCCATGCGAATGGAAGGTGGAAAATCCACTAGAAAGAAAAACAAAACAAAAGCCTTAGAGCAAAAATAACTCTGAGGAAACTCTGACAGTATGGACAGATGCTTTGATTGTGTCACTCAATAAAAACGAATCAAAAGTGCTTAGCAGAAACTGTTGTTAAAAACAGTATTTTGACACAAAATGTATCATCACTTGTAGTTTTACAACCCACTTAAATCCATGAAATGCTGTTATTTTTTTATTTATCCTTTATTGTAGTGTGCCATTTAGTGCGGTTGTTTGAAGTGTGTGAAGCGTGCTACACTCTGCCGCTTCTAACAGGCGTCATTTAATAATGCGAACAACCGGTTTTCATGACAACCACAAGAGGATCTCCAGGGAAACAAGGGCTGGGAATACATCTTAAATTCTGACGGGTTGAGTGTCGGGTGTAGGCCTCAACCCCTCAGTCTCAATACGACTGCTGAACGACCAAAATCTTTCACTGGACTGAAATCTATTGATTTTATGAATTAATAATTGTTGTCTTACCGCGGTGAATGAGAAGATGGACCTCGGTCAAAATGTCATGAAGTGCCAGACCTTTAAGAGTTTTGAGCTGCAAAATTTCTTTGAAGTTTGCTAAGGACTTTTCAATCATCTTAACTTCACAATAGGGCTGTCACAATATTTATTTCAATATCAGATTTTTTACAACATGGTTATTGTGACCAAAATAATTCACGATTACCGTTTTGTCACAATATCTGATGATTATTTTTAATGCTATCAATCAAATTCATGTTTAATGTAGTGTTTTTATTTTTTTGCCCAATAAATCTAAATACAAGTGTATGGAGGCAGTTTGTATCCATTGTGGCTCTTCAGGCAAAATGTAAATTTATATTACCATATGTATAGTATTAACATAATGTAGATAATCATTTTTTTTTATATTACGCTTCTTGCCAGTCCCAGTATATTGTGACACCCCTACTCACACAGATCAGAATGGGATAGTTTCTGTCATCATTTACTCACCCTTATGTCATTTCAAACCTGTATGGCTTTCTATCTTCTGCAGAACACAAAAGAAGATATTTTGAAGAATGTTGATATCCGAACTGTGGTGGCAGCCATTGACTTCTATTGTATGTACACAAAACCAGTCCAAATTGAATGGCTGCCATCGCTGTTCGGTCAACAACATTTTTCAGAATATCTTCCTTTGTGTTCTGCAGAATGAACGAAACTCATACAGGTTTGACATGACAAGAGGGTGAGTAAATGATGACAGAGTTTTCATTTTTGGGTGAACTATCACTTGAAGTGCTCATAATCAGATCAAATATTACTGATGATAAATATCATGTTTATCTAGAAGCATCAATATGGAAACATTTTCTTCTATAATCTTGTATTAAATCATATATCTATACTATAGTAACGTCCAGGATACGGTTATATGCAGATGTGAAGTCTTTATTAAGAGCCCAGTCCAGTATGTTGGCGATGTCTGATCTCAGTGGATGTCCGGTACACGTGTACACTGTGTCCTCCGTCACCTTCCCATAGGCCATATGAGTACTCTAAACACGAAAGCGTGACATCATTACTGTAAGAACATCAGCTAAATGCATGTTTCTGTAAAACACGGTCCAATAAAATATGCATGTAATTCTTAGCAAACTTTAATTAGACCTGAAACAGGATGTTTACAGCACAGACTGTATGATACGCACCTGTAAAATGTTCAGCGATCGTCTCATATCTCCCGTCGAGAGGGTCACAATGGCCTTCATGCCATCTGGAGTGATGTCAATGCTACCGGATAAAGGCAGTTCACAAAACAGATTTTGAAATATTGATGAATTCATGCATTGTTTGCTTTTGAGTTGTTGGTGCCAGAGGGCAGAGTGGATGTTAAATGTGTTTGTGTGTGAAGGGTTTTTTAATAGAATGGTTTCTAGGGGAGCCAGTGTCTGTTGTGTTCAGGGTCTTCTGAGTGGCTCAATCTCAAGACTCATTTCACATATGACGCAAAAAAACTACAGCCTCAATATTACAGTAATTTCTACGAAACAAGACTTTCAGCTTGAATGCATAAAAATAGGATAAATAAAAATAAAGAATATGGCAAACGTCAAGTTGAATGCAAAGTACATTTATTTAGTAAGACTATCTGTCACTTTAAATACATGTATGTGTCCCTAAATGTTGAAGCTCCGATAAACACAAAATAAAAGTCTTCCAAACAACTCCAGTGGGTTAACATCTATTAAAACCCATTATTATTTTGAGTTTATTTAATAGAATTGAAACCAAAACAAACAATAAATTAAAATATGGCAACACATCGATAACCTTAAAATTTGTCATATATTTCATCGTCAGGCGGTGATGACAATTTTTATATTTAAAAAAACGTTGTGTTCAAATAAAGACTGGAAGTCGTGCACATCTGGAATGACGCAAGGGTAAAAAAAATATTTTAATTTTTGTTCATTTTTCTATTGCTTTAATACTTTGCACAAACCGCAATGCCATTTCATGATTCCGTCAGAATTAGTGCTATTTCATTCATAAGTACTCATTTGAGAACACACATACACGTCTCATTAACATCCACAATCCAAAAGTTCTCACCTCTCCTGCTGTATGACGTGTTCCAGTCGAGGAATCATCTGATTTTGAGAGAGCGGCCCGAACCGGAAGCGTGTGCATCGAGACTGCAGCGCAGGTATGATCTTAGACAGGTAGTTACCGATGAGACAGAAACGAGTGTTCTCTGTGAACTTCTCAATGACTGAGAAAGAGAGCGAGAGAGTGAGGTGTGGCTCAAGGAACTACAAACACAAATACAAAAATAAAACAATAATAATTCAAATAAAATGAATGTAGTAAATGTGAAAAATTATAACTAACAAATTTTAACTAATTTCATCAATAAATAAAATGATAATTATATTGGTCACGAGGAAAGGAAATGTTTACTTTGTTATTTTAAATAATTATATCAAAACCACACTGTTCTCATGTATGTGTTATAGTGGACAGTGAAATGGCGGAACGCTATTCTTTTGCCATAGGGCCATTTGGGTTCCCAGCAGGGGAACTGATGTAGGGGCAGATGGTACCTCTCCTTAAAGCGTTCTGTGCATCCTGGGTCATAGCATCCGCCTCGTCCAGGATCACTAACTTGAAGCCCCTCCTGCAAGCACAACGTAAATTCAATATTTAACCGCAATAAAACTAATAAAGAGATTGCACAGCATAAGAACATAATGTGAGGAGGTGGCTTACAATTATGGTATTATGGTGATTATAAATGGGCTGTAGGGGTGGGTGCTGCTCTTACTTGAAGATGGTCCGTGTGCTGGCAAAGCTGAGGATCGGCCCCCTTACCACATCTATACCACGATCATCTGACGCATTTAGCTGATGAAATCGGACGGGCAACAGATCGTATTAGAAAATGCCCAAGCAGATTAAGCACAAAGAATCTCAATCTTAAAGGACCTTATCATTCACTGTAAAATATATTTAGTTTAATACACCGATATTGTACGTATGTGTTAACATTGCGTGAATTATGTATAAATCAATTAGCGATAGACCTTTAACAAAAAGATCTGCACGTTTGGAAAACCTGAATGTATAAACAATCCTATATTACCATTCTTTAGCAGCACAAATCACTGCGGTTTATATACAGCTGGTATTTGTTCAGCCCAGTAGAGAATAAATACAGAAAGTAAAAAAGTCAGTAAATCTGTCAATTATTCAGTATGTTCCGTACCTCCAGGACCATGGAGTTGAACTCTTTATCTTTGTAGAGTTGTTTAGCACATGCTAGTATAGTGGAGGTCTTTCCTGTTCCTGGAGGGCCGTAGAAAAGCAGATGAGGCAATCGGTCTTCACTGATGAACTTCTGAACTGTAGAGCAATTTACATACATAACACAGATCAGCATATTATACACACAATGCCTTATTTAAACACATGTTTCTGTAGTAATCTGAATGTACATTTCCAATAAAAACAGAAGTGGTGCGACCGAATATTATGCGATTCATTTTGAACACCATGCAGTAGTGTTGTAGTCAGGACCACCAAGACCAGAGTGTGACAAGACCACTCTCAAATTTATCTGAAAGAGCTATTTAAGAATTTTTTTTATAATAAAATAACATGTAGGAATTTTCCTTCGGTTTCTACCAAAAACAAACACTAAGGACCTGAAATGACTGTATGTGAAATATTGACATTGACGCTCATGAACAGTCACTGAAAGTCTGAAAGAAAGAAAAGTATTTTTTTTACACATTTTTACAGGCTTTATATTGCAATCGTTCTCATATTTGTAAAAACGTCTCTCTTGCTCTTGTGATATTGCTTAATTTTTTACATATAAAAAACAAGATCTCATGCCATATTTTTTTTGCAATCATATCTTGAATTTTGTGGGCATTTGAATTAATTGTTCCATTGCAATGATCCTCCGATTCTGACCCAGCACAACAATATCAAAATAAATCATATTAGAAAAAAAGTTACTGATTGCATATAAAGCACTCCATTGCATATTAATATATCTAGTGATGTCCTTGCAGGACTTAAAATAAACTGAATAGAGAATACCCTTCAAAACCTCTTAAGGACTAAAACACTACCATACAGCCCTTGGTTCTTTAATACAGAAATTCACAACAGTATTATTCTATTTTTCTTAATAAAAAGACCTAACAATAAATGTAAATTCTTACTTGTGCTCAGTATATCTTGGTGAGAGATGAGGTCATCCAGTGTCTGAGGTCTGTATTTTTCAACCCTGAAATGAAGATCAAAGCATTAGAAATAAAAACCTGTTTGTGTTATTTGCTTGACTCTTATTGCAGATAATCTCATAATATTAGCTGTTATCACAAGCAAATAGGGTCTGATTCCCTTTCATAGCTATCATTTTTTTTTAATGTCAACTCTTATAAAAATACTTGCCAAATCAATTCAACACATTTTCCACGTGTAACAAATAATACATTCATACTGTACGAAACATTTTCTTTAGATTTATGAGCACCGATTAGCACGTGCTTGATTATACAAATACTTTACATAGCTTGGATGAACGTTAAGTATGCACGCTAATACAAGCAAAACGCGTACAATATCCAATCTAAACACTTAGATGGTGTGAAACCGTATGATGTCTGCTAACGTTACAGTAAGTTATACATACAAGGATATTTGGACACGCCTGTTTGTATTACCACCACATTAAAGCACAGGATAAAAAGTGGTATTACTAAATGCAACTTTTACCATGGTAAATTTCTTGTCTGAGTCTTTCTCGTTGATGCCATATTCTTTAATTTTTGCACTCAAACGAACAACCACGACACGACGTGTGTTGGCGCGTTTTTCTGACTACGGGGTGAATTCCGCAAGCGTGCAATGTTTGGTGACAGCATCTTGGCCAATCAAAAAGCCCAACATTTCCTGAAGGCGGAGCTCAATAAGGAAGTATCGTAATGTGTTTTCAAAATAAGAGTATGCAGCGTCTAGATAACGTGTTTACGTTGGCTTGTTACATTTTCAAAACTTGTTTAGGCTTATCCACTGATAATATATCGCAAAAGCTGGCAAGATTATAAATCGTTTATAAAGTTAACGGAGCAGATCGTTAGTGAGTATTTAAGAACCCCAAAAGACTCTTAAAAGACTAAATCTACCATTCTCTGGTTACAACATGGTAAATAACCAACAGACCAAACAAATAACGTTAACAAGCTACAAAATGTCAAACAGCAATTCGTGTTTAAATTAACCATTGGAACGTTGCGAATATCACTTTTGACAGTTTTTTTGGATTGCGTAAAAATACCATTTAACAATACCTCAGAGTTCATTTTGAGTTAAGCAGAAAAATTACTGTTACAAGTCTTGTATTTGTGTAGTCAAACAATAAAGTTGCCAAAGTTATCAATGTTATATAAACCAGTAAGTTAACTCTCTTGTAAATTTGCTTACTGCTATATTTTAAACAGGTGCATCTTTGGTCAAAGGAAATGCAACACACATGTCGACTGAACTGAAACGCCGATCAAAATGCCTTCATATTACTTGAAGGATTGATTTTTTAAAGGTTCTCCGAGTTCAAACAGTGACTTCACCGCATTGATGCTTATCTCGCGAGAACTCTCTTCCCTGCGATGCGATGCGATGCGATGCTGGTGCTGTTGCTGCGAATTTGATTGACGCGAACATGTCGGTGTGGTGGGGGAGCGCCGGGATGCAGCTGATGGAGATCCAGAAGAGGAGTGCTTGCAGTCAAATCAAACGTTATCGTTAAGAAGTATATCACCTGTCGTGATCTCCTGCGTTCCGTTTCTCGTTCATCACCAATGACAACAATGTCTCAATTTGTGTTGCACTCCACAACGAGCGCGCAATGGATCTAGCCGCAGCGATTTAATTTTTTCCTCCAATATCAGTGTATTATGGTAGACTCGCGTCAAACGCAAAGTGTGCAACCCTGATGAGAACAGCGTCAGGATATCCAAAAAGCGCCAACGATGGAATCGCCGTACACGTAGAGTTTCTCATGACCACACGCGCGATTTTCAGTGTCACTTCAATGTAATTGACGCTCACCTGTTTGTGCTTTCACAAACGCACCATCAAAGTGATTTCACATCGAGGGGGAAAAAAGTAGTTTGCGCGCAAGAGAGGGACCACTGCTCGCAAATTATGGACGAGGAGAGCATGACCGAAAGCGACGAGCATCTTCTGAGTTTGCAAAAAGCCTTGCAGCAGTGCGAGCTGGTGCAAAACATGATTGACATCAGCATCTCCAGCTTGGAAGGTTTGAGGACCAAATGTGCCACATCCAACGACTTGACACAAAAAGAAATCCGGACGCTGGAGGTAAGCAAGCGTCTGAATTATTGCACAGACCAGCTGCATTTCTACAAATGTCACGAGAGTGCATGCGTGTGCATTTGCGTGCGTGCACGATAAGCAATCTTGCATTTTGAAATGTGTGTGATTTGGAAGGTGCACGTTTGGGAATTACACTGTTGGCTTTATAGGCTGTGGTGTGCGCGCTGCGGTGAGAGGCGCGCGTTTGCGCATTCTGCAGGTGGTGAAGAAGGTGGCTCGTGCGCTCGCGCCGCTAACATGGACACCGAGAAGGGGCCTATTGTTGACATTCATTGATATCCTCATCTTTATATGAAACCAGTTGGACGTGGGTTTTTAACAGGCCGTTGTTGTAAATTGCGTTATGTAACGGTCATTTTCATGCGGTGGGATGCCAGTTTGTGTTTTTAGAAATGATGGGGTTTGGATATCTGAATGCGGGGGAACCGATGGCCGAAATCTTTAGCTACATTATGCAATTTAATGAACAGCAAAAGAGGCATACATAAAATTCCTTAAATGCGCAGTTGTTTTTGTACAATATTTTATTTTCACTGACTAGGCCTGTAAGGCAGACTATGGGACTGTAACAATTTAAGGGAGAAATGTGTTTGGCCAGTGCAATATCAAACTAGTAACTGTATAATGCATTTTGATCACAGCAGATGAGACGCATAAATAGCTAAAATAAGCAATTATGTTTGTAATCACAAAACATTTGATAAAATAAGTTATTTTCATTTAGAATATTGTAAGACTGTAAGAGTTTGAAACTGTCACTTGCCAATACAAGTAGTCTCATAGTTGCTAAAATGCCATTGAATAACAGCAAAATGGATCTCTAAATGAATGAAATACAGTTGTTTTGTATAATATTTACCTAAAATGCACTGCAATAAATACAACTTATAGGGTAATTAAAACTAAATCCTTATTTCTCATGGCCGCAAGGTTTATATCTGTGACAACTTGTAGAACCAGAAACTGATTCAAGTAGCTACATAATGCTATTAAATAACAGCAAATGAGATATACATTTTTCTATGAAATACACAGTTGTTTATATTTACAAATAAATTAACTGAAATTTATTTAAAGTATGTTATTTAAAGTAATTTGAAGCATTAAAATGATTAAAAGTATGTATTTTTGGCAATGTTCAGAGTTTGAAACTGTCACATGTTTTAGGGAGAAATTAGAAACAGGTATTAGCAGATGAAGATAATAGCTACATAATTCAATTTAATAACACAAAATGGGATGTATAAATGAATAAAATGAAATCTCAAGTTATTTTGAACAATGTTTGCTGAATATTTGCTGAAACCATTTGTTTATTCTCAAGGCTGTAAGGCTTGAGGTTTAAAGCTGTCACACCTTTTTAGGGGAAAAATAAACTGTAATAGGCAAGTCATCTCTTCTTGATCAAATACTGATCATATGATCACCCTGGGCTGCGTTTCCCGATAACGATGGTTCTTAGGACTTACGAGCGTTTTCTACGAGCCACTTTGCGAACGTTCGTCATCGTATCACGTGCGTTTCCCAAAAAATGCACTTAGCACGACTACACGCAGCAGTGCTTTAAGTGCTATTTACGAGTCCGCTATCCGTTTGTTAGGTGCTGAAATGTCACCACCTTATACAATGGCTCGTTTTTGTACCACGCGGTTGGTTTCGAAATGCTATAGGCTAATTATTTTCACCCGATGTGCACGTGTTAGGTGAATATTTTTTTATGTATTTTGCACATTCTAGGCAAAATAAAAACTTAAAAAAATGCTGTTTGTGTTTGTTGAACCACATTTTATTACGCTTTTGGGTGGTGTGGAGGTGGCAATTTCAAGTTACGGTTTCATTACGGCCTATCTAGCTTACACAGGTCCAAACAAAATGTTTATTGTACATATGCATTACCAGCACTTTATCAATAATAAGCACAAGTGTGGTCATTATGAATATAAACCTTTCAATTAGAGGACAATAAAGGGAAGAGATAATTCTTCCAATTTCTCAGCAAATCAGGCATTCAGTTTCTTTAAGTATTGCCTTCTGCAGTTGTTGGAACATATGATAGGCAGTGTGCGATATATAAGCTTTGTAACAGCCTGAAAACCTTAAATCACACAGTTTATCTAAATAATTAGAGGATAGTTAACAATAGTCTCAAGGAGGAAATCATGGCTGCATTTCTCTTTTTAAGGGGTCATATGGCGCAAATACGTGTTTTTCTGTGTCTTCGGTGTGTTATAAGTTGCCCCTGCGTGTATAAGACACGTAAAATTGCAAAAATGAAAGTGTCGGAACAAAAGATTAATTCTATCTAAAAGTGAATGCTCACCCAGACCTGCCTGAAACGCCTCGTGTAACCACACCCCCACAAATCTACGTCAGTGGTATGATTTGACTAAGACCGCCCAAATGTATACGCAAGTAAGATGGGCGTACCTGTCAGTACAATTGCTTTGGAACCTGGTGTTCCAAATATGGCAATAAGCGCTACATTTCCGTCACACGCTTGCAGTTTTCACCAATCACTATGCACTGGTTAACTGGTCAATCATAGCAAACTTCGCTTATCAGAGCGATGAGGTTTGTAAAAAATCTGTGCGCTTCACAGAGGCGGGGCAAGAGGAGATACAAACACGAACGGTATGTGTAAAATACAGCATTTTTTACATTACATCTAAAACAAACGATAATATTTGTTTTAGCCGTATCATATGACCCCTTTAAAAACAACATTTTTACTTTGCATAAAATGTGGAGTAACTTTAATCCAGCAATACGCAACAAACATGCATCCTTTGTTTTGATCAATGACATGCCCATACAAAATATTTTTTATTCATGTTTTGTTCAGTCATTTAAAGCGATAACAAGCTACTTTTTGACCTTAAATGAATGTCTCTAAAATTATTTTAGTGGTAGGACAACTTTTAACTGGACGAATTTGACTGCCGTTGCTTCCTAAGCAGCCTCCTATCGGCTGAAACTGCACTTGGAACTTTGGTGTTCGGGCAGGTACAAGCCCCGCCTATCCCCTGCTTTACGGCATACGTCACGTTTTACTCTTAGCCTGGGAGAAGTTAGCCAACAGCTAACAATAAAACGAAACGATCTAGTTCAACGCAAGTCTCCAAACCATCACCATTGTAGAGCCAGCAAATAAAACAAAGAGGAAAAGAGAGAGAGAGTGATCGGACACGAATCAATATCTGACGGACACTCGGCGACCCGAGCTGCAAGAGGCAACGGGTTGCAAAACGGATGGAGACCCAACGTTACCCTTCCTGCTACTGGATTTGAAAGTCTTATATGTATATTTTTACTTACTGTCTGGTACTTTTGAGTTTATTAGTAATTTGGCTGTGCTCAGGTTGTTTATTGGCACACTAACGTTACTGGTTCACAATTTATAACCGTAAGGTAGACTAGAGATAATGTAATGTTGCCGGGTCTCAACAGCTTATGTAGCATGATCGTGCTTCATCACCAATTTAGTGTTATGCTTGCAAATGATGACTACCAAACCACAATAAATGTTTTATGGTCCAAAGTTGCTGATTCCTTAGTTCATGCACGTAGACTAATGTTATCGGTATCTATAGTTACTGTGCTAGGCACTATTCCCATAGCGAGTTGAGTGTAAGTTATTGATTGCACCTGCTACACAGAGCACAACGCCTGGTCGCGAGTGTGTTTCCGAACATATAACTACAGAAAATTATTTGCGTTAGTTACTAAACACATTCACGTCCATGTGTTGTGTTTTGGGTTGACTGCAAATGTGTTATGTAGCTAACGTTAGCTGCTATGTAGCTAGCAGGCTATGTGCTAACGGCTAACAACAAACTGCTACCTCAGAATCTAGTTTGAACTATTAGTATAGTATAGCCCAGTAGTATAACCCGCGGGAGCCAAAAGAGTGCTTTAGTACATGCACAGTTTAAGTGACATGATGTAACAGCTGTTTCTGCCTAGTCAACAAATTCACGTGTTTTGCGCTGCCCACATGGAAGCTTATACTATAGCAATATTTACGACATTTATAACAGACAATTGCGCTTATCAACCACATGGGGGAACCATACACCAAAACAGCTCGTTGTCGCTTTAATTCAGATGTGTTTTTATATACAGTATAGAGTATATATTTATTTCTGCACTCATTTGAACAAACAAAAAAACTAAGAATTAAATGAACAATCAAAACCGTATATTATAATCACATTGCACTTGAACAAAGTTAAAGGATTGATGTGCCGATTGTCTTGCATGTGATCTCATAACTCTGTGTTCTTACGATGCACTTAGGGCTTTACGATTACTCCAGAGCACTCGTAGATCTACGATGATTTTCAAGTGCTATTTACAAGTGAAACAGACCGTAATATTAAGATCACAATCGTTTTTACGATAAACTTAGGCTTGCGATGCTTTTGGGAAACGCAGCCCTGGATGATATATAGGTCTTTCACAACTACAGATCAACAGAGAGACTCTGTAAATAATTGCACAGGGAAACCTGCTCCTGTATTCACCTAGATGAGGCCGGAGCTTGTTGTCACACTTTTACTCCACTCAATAGTAGGATCATTTTTCTGTAATAAGTTTTTGTTAATTACAACAGTTAGAGCACTCATCACAACCTACAACCAACCTACAACCCCAGGATTTACATTAGAACATTGACATTAGAGACAAGCGAAATCTTTATTATAGATTATTGATTGATATTATTATCTTAATGTGTGCCACGTTTGTCATTGTGCTCTGTGTTTACCAAATAGCTGTCACAATAATATGATGCTTTTGAAATAAGTTTGGAGGATAACATTTATCAATAGCACTCTGTTTTTTGACATCTGTATCTATTAAATAATTTATATAACTGGACTTAAAATCTCATACTGTAGTTATTCAGATAAAGCCCTTCTGACAACTTGTGTGACTACGAGCTCCATAATAAGTTGCTAGGAATTCGACATCTGACTGCATTTCACTTTTAACCGTCTGTAGTCATTTTTCTGACTTTTTGCTTCAGGATTCAACATTCTCAGGCTGTAAATATTGTTTTTATTAAAATAAATGGGCAAGAAGCTTATGTGCTTGATATGTAGTCTATTCCTTAATATTCCTTGTCCAAGATATTTATTACATTTACATTTAGCAGATGCTTTTATCCAAAGCGAATTACATTGCATTATCCTATACATTTTATACATAGGTGTGTGCAATCCCCTGGGTTCAAACCCACAACCTTGCGTTCTTAACGCAATGCTCTTACCACTGAGCTACAGGAAAGTTACTTATGTTTTAACACCCTTAACAAATGCTTTAGTTTGCATTGCAAACTAAGTCAATATTTAAGTTAAGTCATTATTTGTATTGCGCTTTTACATGCACAAAAACATGAAAACATGTTTTAAAGCTGTACAGAAAATCATACCGTAAGGTTTTAGCAAAAATAAAGGCCCAGATATGCAAACCTGTCACAAGATTGTACTGTATATGCCAAGTATTATATAGTCACAAGATCCAAGTCATATAAAACCAATGTTTATTAAATAATCCATCCATCCATCCATCTTCTTCCGCTTATCCGGGGCCGGGTCGCGGGGGCAGCAGTCTAAGCAGGGACGCCCAGACTTCCCTCTCCCTAGACACTTCCTCCAGCTCTTCCGGGGGGACACCGAGGCGTTCCCAGGCCAGCCGGGAGACATAGTCCCTCCAGCGTGTCCTAGGTCTTCCCCGGGGTCTCCTCCCCGGTGGGACATGCCCGGAACACCTTCCCAGGAAGGCGTCCAGGGGGCATCCGGAAAAGATGCCCGAGCCACCTCAGCTGGCCCCTCTCGATGTGGAGGAGCAGCGGATCTACTCTGAGCTCCTCCCGAGTGACCGAGCTTCTCACCCTATCTCTAAGGGATCGCCCAGCCACCCTGCGGAGAAAGCTCATTTCGGCCGCCTGTATCCGGGATCTTGTCCTTTCGGTCATGACCCACAGCTCATGACCATAGGTGAGAGTAGGAACGTAGATTGACCGGTAAATCGAGAGCTTCGCCTTGCGGCTCAGCTCCTTCTTCACCACGACAGACCGGTACAGCGACCGCATTACTGCAGAAGCTGCACCGATCCGTCTGTCAATCTCCCGTTCCATCCTTCCCTCACTCGTGAACAAGACCCCCAGATACTTGAACTCCTCCACTTGAGGAAGGAACTCTCCACCTACCTGAAGTGAGCAAGCCACCCTTTTCCGACTGAGAACCATGGCCTCAGATTTGGAGGTGCTGATTCTCATCCCAGCCGCATTCACACTCGGCTGCAAACCGTCCCAGTGCATGCTGAAGGTCCTGGTCTGATGGGGCCAGCACGACGACATCATCCGCAAAGAGCAGAGATGATATCGTGTGGTCCCCAAACCCGACGCCCTCCGGCCCCTGCTGCGCCTAGAAATTCTGTCCATAAAAATTATGAACAGAACCGGTGACAAAGGGCAGCCCTGCCGGAGTCCAACATGCACCGGAAACAAGTCTGATTTACTGCCGGCAATGCGAACCAATCTCCTGCTCCGGTCGTACAGGGACCGGATAGCCCTTAGCAAAGGGTCCCGAATCCCATACTCCCGGAGCACCCTCCACAAGATGCCGCGAGGGACACAGTCGAATGCCTTCTCCAAATCCACGAAACACATGTGGATTGGTTGGGCAAACTCCCATGAACCCTCCAGCACCCTGGAGAGGGTATAGAGCTGGTCCAGTTTCCACGACCGGGACGGAAACCACACTGTTCCTCCTGAATCCGAGGTTCTACCATCGGCCGGATTCTCCTCTCCAGTACCCTGGCATAGACTTTCCCGGGGAGGCTGAGAAGTGTGATCCCCCGATAGTTGGAGCACACCCTCCGGTCCCCCTTCTTAAAAAGAGGGACCACCACCCCGGTCTGCCAGTCCAAGGGCACTGTCCCCGACCGCCACGCGATGCTGCAGAGGCGTGTCAGCCAAGACAGCCCCACAACATCCAGAGACTTGAGGTACTCAGGGCGGATCTCGTCCACCCCCGGTGCCCTGCCACCGAGGAGTTTCTTGACTACCTCGGTGACTTCAGCCCGGGTGATGGGCGAGTCCGCCTCCGAGCCCTCGGCCTCTGCTTCCTCAATGGAAGACGTGATGGCGGGATTGAGGAGATCCTCGAAGTATTCCTTCCACCGCCCGATGATATCCCCGGTCGAGGTCAACAGCCGCCCCCCTCCACTGTAAACAGCGTTGGTAGGGCACTCCTTACCCCTCCTGAGGCGCCGGACGGTTTGCCAGAATCTCTTCGAGGCCGACCGATAGTCCTTCTCCATGGCCTCCCCGAACTCCTCCCAGGCCCGAGTTTTTGCCTCCCCAACCACCCAATAAATTAAATGACACATTATTGAATATGTTAGAAGGACATGTTTGAATTGTTGGATATGTGTAGTCTTTGAAAACAATCCAAAATTGAATCAGCGATGTTGGCAGACGATCTGCTGTCTACTTTGCAGAATTAACAGATGCAAGAAATCTCAAAGTGGTCCTTGCTAATAGGGTAATATGATGGTTATGAAACCATCGCTTGTCTCTAGCTTATGTAAATGTTAAACTCTGTTGACTGTATTTATAGTGTCTGTACAGTCTATAGTGTTTTTGTCTTCTGATTATGATCATGTGTGCTTTTATGCTGGCTCATGAGGATTTTCTCTTGACATTGTTTTGGCTGTGCTTTGAGTGATAGTGTGTGACATAAACGTTGATCTTGCATGTTGGCAAAGCCTGCAGTGATATGAATTCCTCTGCCAGCTCTGTAGTATTTCTGCACGGTGGGAGAAACCCGCTTTCCATTGGCTGTTGTGTGCATTCGTCACTGGTGTCAGCATGTCACAATGAAGCACTTTGTTTGTTCATGTTGATGGAATATAAATTACAAACGTTAGATATTACCAGGGGTTTGACGCTTGTTTACCTGGTGATGGACTTGCATTATCGTGCAGAGTTTGGCCGGCAACAGTCGTGTATGAAATGCAATGGCATTTTATTAGAGTTGCACAGTGATTCCTATTGAAATATATGCAGTTATTCACCCAAATACTATACGATAAACATGTCCAATGTAGGCATGACTGCTTTCAAGGTATACCAAGGCTTTAAAGAGTCAAGGTTTAAAAACCACTCAAATGTTCTGTGATACCGTTTCTAAGGTATGAGCTGTGTTTACACAAAATTAATGAACTCATTAAGTTATGTCATTGATTTGATGTTTACGTTTAATATATATTACAAAAATGTTTTTTTGAAAGAATATAAAAAATAAAAAGGCTTTACTTTTACCTGACATAGATGTTCTATATGTTGCTAAATGTTTTGTGTCCAGTTGAAAAGTTGTTGTTTGCATACGCAGACATTTGAAATAACACAATTCAGCGTTGCAATGCAAATACCGTGAAACAGTGGTATCCGGTCCATTAAGGTTATCAAACCGTCAAAATATCATACTGGCCCAGTCCAATGTTGAATATATATACCACTTCGAATGACGTTATCAACCCTCGTTTACCGCTGGTCCAGAAGAACTTCCTGTTTCACTGCACAAACGTTTGAACAGAATATTTATTACCGATTTATAATGTTAAACAAATATCTTTAAGATTTACTCTCTTAAGATCACTCTCACGCACTTTCACCGGATGTGTTCCACGACTCTGGAAAGATCTCCCTCTTGCCACAAGATCAGCGGATTCTGTAGCTGTCTTTCAGAATCTGCTAAAAACACATCTCTTCTGTCAACATCTGACCCATTATTATTAGTACAGTCTTCTACTTCCTTTCTACTTTCCCATCTCCCCCCAGAACAAATCTTAGCTTCGTATACTGTGATGACTGACTGATACCAGTTTTTACTGCACCAATGCATTGTTTTGTTGCACAAATTGCTTCTATTGTTTTCCCCTACTTTGTACGTTGCTTTGGATAAAAGCGTCTGCTAAATGACTAAATTTAAATGTAAAATTGAACTATATATGTAAGATTTGAAATAATAATAAATAAATAAATATATAACTGAAACCGGAAGTGCTTCTGGAGCAGTGTTTACATCTTGTGAAGTGGTCTATAATAAAAAAATTATGTTTTTACATTTATGATATTAGGTTGTTTGAGAACAATTACTTTAAAAACTAAAAACAGTTAATTTTAATAAAGATTAACTTTTAATCTGTATACCTGAAAGCTGCAGTTTGTATCCTTTTGGTTAAAAATAAACAAAAATCAGTCTTATCTTACCCCGATTCACAATAGTAAACTCATAATAATTATTTATTTCAGTCAGGACATTTCAAGTCAAGAAAAGACCCAAGTCAAAATTTAGAGACAAGTAATCCTTTATTGGCAGATTTGTTAAATTGACATTTTGGTGGTACGGCTCTGTTCTAAATTCCTCGTCCTTCTCATGAGCTCCATGTAAAGTGAGAGAACGTATGGATCTGCTGATATGGGCTGGGTTTGAATTTGATGACAGCTTATATCCGAGCTTGACTACAAGGCCTGACTGAACTAACTCAGATGCTTGATAATTTGAGCTGCCGGATACGATTTTGCGGGAAATGTGTAAAAATATGTGAACCTGTAGCTTGAAAAGTATTTTATGTTTCAGATAGAAATGGTGAGAGGGAAAATTTACAGTTTGCAGCTTAAAAGTACATTATAATGTTACATTGTAATTTAGTAACAACTCAATAAATCAAGTTTTTAAAGCACCAGCTATCCAAAGCATAATACATTTGTTCTGTATGCTATACCTGAGACATAGCCACAATAACCAACACATTATGGCATGCAGAGTGTTTGTAATTCAGTTCTGGGATTTGGGTCAGTCGTGTTTCAGTTCAGCGAGTGAATTGAAAACGTACACGAGTGCATTTGAAAGAACGTCCCTCGGCTTTAATCTTCAGGTGACCCTCAACCTCTGGAACCCACAGACAATGAGCTTTGTTTGCCCAACGTTCAGGAAACAGTGTTGCCATGGGAGAGCAACTCGACACAAATGAAACAGACTGAATATGTGGATGGACACTGTTCAGTAAACTGATAAAGCTGAAATGATCAAATAAACCATTCTTATCATTGAAAGATTAACACGCATATGGGTTACGTCGTGTTGCTGAATAAGTTGTCTATTATCAATTGTTTGACTTGCTTTAAGTGTGGAACGTCGACCTCATATAACCTTGTATAAGTACCTTAATAAGTCCATATGGAACA
This sequence comes from Triplophysa siluroides, assembly GCA_006030095.1. Lineage (NCBI taxonomy): Eukaryota > Metazoa > Chordata > Actinopteri > Cypriniformes > Nemacheilidae > Triplophysa > Triplophysa siluroides. The sequence goes on along the minus strand of VCII01000101.1, from coordinate 3,708,523 downwards.
TCAAAATTGAAGTTTAAAGATTGTTTTTAAGACATTTTAACATTTTATGAAGAGATGATGAATGACTAACACTTTCAAATAAGTTTGCATTTGTTAGCATTAGGGATCCTTCACCCAAAAATAAAAATTCTGTCATCATTTATTCACCTCCATTATGGTCAAAACCTGCATATGACTCATTTTTTTTCTGTGGAACACAAAAGAAGATATTTTGAGAAATGTCTGAGTGGTTTTGTGTTTATACTTTGGAGGTCAATGAGGACGATGTTGCTTGGTTACCACTGTTCTTCAAAATTTCTGTTTTTGTGTTCTCTCAACTCAACTTTATTTATATAGCGCTTTTTACAATTTTCATTGTTACAAAGCAGCTGTACATGAGACGCATTGAATACAAGAAAACAACTAAAGTCATATACCTGTAAAAACAAGAAAAAGGTGAAAACAACAAAAGACAGACATACAAATGCTCCACACACACAATATGCATACACACTACACACATTGACATAGACGCACACACGCAAACACACTCGCACACACGCACAGTGAAAGCACACATTTGAGATAAAGAAGAGAGAACCACAGGTCAAATATTAAACGGACTATAAATTATTTTATGCAATATAAATTATGTCTAACTTCTAAATTCTAAAGCAGCCCCCCCGGCCAGGCAAATAGTGCAAAACAATATGCAAACGGTGGCGAGGAACCCAAACCTCCAATCGAGAAAAAAACCTCAGGAGAACCCAGGCCCAACCAGGGGATTCCAGTTCCCCTCTGGCAAAAGCTGCTGCCTCTGCACAAGCTCAACAGTGCTTGCGCAACAAGGCTACATAAAAAATAAATAAACTTACCAATAAGGTAAATTATAGATTTAAGATTATCATTAACAATCTAATAGCATTTGAAGTGTTGTAGAAAAATCGTGTCAAGTTGCCGCGTCCTTTATCCAGCTCTATCATCTCAGCTCTTGTCAGGTCCTGCGGTAACCTTGGAACAAAGAGACAAGACTGGCTGAGAGTAGAGTACTGTTCTGCACTCTTTGATGCAACAGGTACATCATTTGTCGTTGGATGTGTTCCTGGTTCTGCCGAAGAAAGAAAGTCATACAGGTTTGCAATGATATGAGGGTGAAGAAATGATGAAAAGAGAACTATTCCTTAGTTAACATGAACTAAGAATAGACAATACTTCAACGGAATGTATTCATCTTAGTTAATGGTAATTCAAATATATATTTAAAATAAATCAAAAGTATCTGTTCAAGTTAGCTGATGGACAATGAATATGGACAGCGATAAAATATACCATTTTATTGGTATTAGACATTGAATTTTACAGATGAATAAAAGCTGTAAGAAGATATTACTCATTGTTAAATAGGGCTGCACAAATAATCGAAAAACTAATGGAGATTTGGGTTAATTATGGGTTAAACAATTACAATTACAGCTGTCCATTTGCCTTCATTTCTGTGCGTGTGTTTGGGCACCGAGTACAGTGGCGAAACAGAGACCTTAAAAATTAAGTGTCCTACGTTTTCGATTTTTTTTAACCAACAACATAACTACCCGTAATTTTTTATTTTTTTACATTATATTATTTACTTTTAGATGTTTATATAACTTCACAGAACGTTATAAAACATTTCAAAGCTTCAATATAAAATAAATTAATCGAAAATAATAATCACAATTACAATATTGGGGTGAATAATAGACAATTATGAATTTGTCATAATTGTGCAGCCCTACTCATTGTTAATGTCAGCTAATGGAAATGAATGAGATTTTATTGTAAAGTGTTTACATTGCTAGGGTATTTTGAGTGGTTGCTAGGGTATAGCAGGCCAGTTGCAAGATGGCCGGTTGCTAGCTTGTTGGTTTTTGGCCAACCAGGTCTCTAGTTTTACATTAAAGGACATGAGCCATATCCACAGAATTTCTATGGTCAATTATATCATTTTTTTAAATCCCCAGCTTCTAAAAACAGTGATGCTGGCCTAGGAAATGGCACTAATGTATGCGAAAATGTTTAATTTAATTTATATCAGTTCGTATCAGTTTATCAGTGGTACTGTAGCACTAAGAGAGTTTCAAATGTTGTTGTCTCTAAACAAACACCTCAATCACAGGTCTTTTGTCATTTTTTCAACACGAGAACAGTTCAAAGAGAGATAACAGACAATATGAATGCCGAGCATTGCGTATACTGCAAGTTTACTTGTGACTGTCCAGTAAACACTTTTACATGTTTTACCTCATGAAAACAGTTACTTTGTATACTGGTTGTGATGAGTACTTGTTTATACGTATGTAGTTTGAAGAGAATTGTCAAATTTTACGTTTTAATGACTTCAGATTTGGAACATTAACAAATTAAAGTCCTTAGCCCAACAGGGGGACAAAGTATATTTGAGTTTTATGGTCATTTTACAAAAAGATTTGACTACAAATACACAACCTGTTAACCTGTTAAATCCTGTTAACACAACTTTCTTTCTTTCTTTCTTTTTTTCAGGGTAAGCTGGTGAAGTATTTTAGTCGGCAGCTCTCATACAAGTGTAAAGTGCCCTTACAGGAGCGGAATGTTGAGCTGGATGGATTCCCTCGACTGGGACACTGGTTTCGCATTGTTAACATCAGGAAAGAGGTTATTGAGGTATGAAATAATCTTGTGTGTGTGTAAGCGCACACTTTCTCAATTCTGTGTGGAATCATGTCTCTCTATTAAAAGTTAAAATAGTTGAAAAGAAAAACATTTTGCATTGTGAAAATAAGAATCGATCATACAAAAGAGACCTCAATATTTCACAAACTGAGCTCAGATTTTCAGGAAGATCTCAATATGAACTCAAACATTTCTCATCGAATTTACCCAAATCCCAATGATTTGATCTCTACAATTGACGGTCATTATATAACTCCACACTCCTAATATTTCTAATTTCTAATAATCATTTTTAGTACAAGCTTCTGAGACAGTTTAATGAGCTACCGATATTGTTTCTTTGAGGATCTCATGACGTCAGGGCAACTTTCCCTGAAATAAGTTCACTCTAAGTCACTGAACTTGAGATAAAAGCACATCAGTTATTTTGTGTTGTGCGTCCATGTCTTTTTTTTCCAGGAAATCGGGCCGGGGGAGCTGACGCTGGAGGCTCTGTTGGACATTTCTGATGAGCAGGTGTCTGAGACGCTACAGAAGTTTGGAGCGAGCGATGATGAGTGTGCGCGCCTCAACGCCTCACTCACGTGTCTACGATCCGCTCACAAATCAGGTGAGTTCACAGGGTGGAACCACAGTGCTTCTGAAAAATGAATTATTATACAGAATCATGAAGTGTTTCTCTCTTGTGACAGTACACCCTGCATTCTGAATCAAATAACAAATGATCTTCTTTGTGCATCTCGTGACTAGTTGTCATATGCGTTATTCATCACGAGACGTACAAGAACAAAGTTATTAACGTGTCGCCTTATTTGAACTTATCACTCGGATCTGTTTGTTTACATTTTTTTTTGTTTTGCTAAATCAGCATATAATACAGAATGAATAATTTCCTTAACACAATTTTGCTTCGGAAGGCATTTATTAAGGGACTGCAGTTGTTTAAATTACTTTTATGGTGGATGATTGTGCTTTTTGTAGTTCTGCAAAATGATGTCATTTTGATATACAAATATTTGATATATTTGAATAAAGAGTTTGGATCCAAAATAAGCTAAAATATTTTAAAAATCTTGTTTGTTTTATTGTGCATTCCAATTAATATCAATCAAACTGCAGTTGGTTTGTTTTGATTTAAGCCATAATAACTAAAAAAATATAGCTAACCAACACAATTAAAACACAAGAGAAAAAGGCAACAAGATTTTAGATTTTTTTTAAAACAAAGTTATCTTATTTTGGAACCTTATATTTGTGTTTAGCTGAATAAATGAAGTCCCATGCATCTGAGAAGACATGAGGTTGAGTAAAATATGTGAATTTTAGGGTGAAGTGTACCTTTATTATCCAAACTTGTAGTACCAGATATTTTCCAGCAGAGGTCATCATAACCCTGAGCTGGATTTATTTTCACCACTCCTATTTAGTGTTAGACTGCATATTAAAAAATAGTTAAATAGTATGCATGATTAACATTTCAAACTGTAGAATGCAAAATTGTTGTCACATGACTTCACTGTGATCGTCACATGACTTCTCCCGTTCATTTTGGCAAATCCAGTTAAATTATGCATTCTGAAAGTGTGGATACTGTGCACAGTATGCATTCTATGTACACCTTAAAAGTGTTAACCATGTTTTTTTGTGGCAGATTAATTATCATTTGTATAACCATGGTTTTACTACAGATACTGTTTTATGGTTTGAACTATGGTTGCTGTAGCAAAAGCTTGTTTATTTGTAGTAACCATTGTTTTCTTTCATTTGTCGTAAAACCATTGTGGTGAAAATGTAATAATTGTAAAGATTGGATCGTCTCTGCACACGTCATATGTCATGAATGCAGGCCAGGTTGCTGAATAGTGATGAGGTGTTCATTTAAATTGGATAAGCGTGGAAAATATTTAATAAGCACACACACCTGTGACTGCACATCATTGGAATTGTATATATATGCTAATTTGCTTTTTCGTTTGGCAATTACAAGCTGTCAGAACAGCCACATTAGTTGCCAAAAGTGATGTCCAGCTTTGAAAAGTGGACGTCTTTGCCCCTTATTCAAACATATTATTTGCATGCATGTTGCACAAATAAATAACTTAAACAAGTAGAATTTTCTACATTTTGTACCAGACATATTTAACGGCTTAATTATGGAGCCAAAGTAGGGTCATATATATTTGCAACAGAAAAAGAATATTTGCAAACAAAACATAAGTTTTGCAAATAAAAATAGGCTATTAAGCAAAAAATTGCATCTTCGCAAATAAAACTTAAGAATCTGCAAAAGAAAAGTAAAGCACAGAGAGAAAAAATCAAGTTTAGCAAAGTAAAAATTCAGCAGCAATAATTTTGCAACACATCTTTTCCATTGCATCGCTCCTTTAAATTCGCATTTCAGCCAATCGCTTCCTTGCGACACTGTTTTCTCTCTTTGCTCTTCACTTTTCTTTGCGCCTCGCTTTGTGTCCCTGATTTGACGTGGGGGAGGAGATAAGAGATTGGGGCGTGTACAAGCGACCTGAACCTGCCTCCCCTTACGTAGTGCCATCAGTTTAAACTGCTGTGCAGACTGACGCCTGGGCCACACATACTCATACTCAAATAAGGTTAAGGTTTTATGGTGTATGGTACTTCTAATATATATTGCAAGTTTTGGCTTGTTGTTTTAATTAGAAAATGCAAATCTGAAAATGGTGACAATGTTCAGGTGTGGATTTGGTATTCTGGTGAACCCCAAGGCTCAAGTTTAAATTTTTAGGCCAAAATGTGATTTCACAACCGTGTGTTTATACAACAAATTTGCTTTTCATTTCTTTAGTTTGGCCACTAGGGGGCACTGTAGCAACACAATGTGAAATGGAGCACAGTTTGATAACAATGTTAGGTAACATAACCGTTTTATAAAGCTCTTTTCAGCATTCTTTGTTCTTTAGCTTACCGGCAGATGTCTGCGTCTCCTCGTACCTGAGATAGTTATTGAATGATGTTGACTACCATTGTAACGTCAATGTGTTAATATAGTTATTATTATATTATAGTTTCCCACATTCTTGAATATATCTTCTTTTGAGTTTCCATTGTGATATTGGGTGTTTGGGGGGTGGAATATCCATTGAAGTTTACTTCACAGTCTGAAATCTGATAAGAAGCTGAAGTGCAGGATGATGTCAAAAAATCATTGATCCGCATTTGCATAAGTAAGAGACACTTCAGTTATATACGTTTGAACATTTTGGAACAAGTTAATATATTCATACTAAAAGCCAAAACTTCCACTTTGATTTCATATGGACTTTAAGCAATGGTGTTTCTGTAGAGGCCAGTGTGTGTGAGTTCAACTTTGTTGACGCTTAATTGAAAACAATTTAGTGTAAATGCAGAATGGCTGGTGATATACAGTCCAGCACAACACTACCCACAATTCATAAGCAAATCTGACCAATCAGAAAAAAAACAATATTTAAAAAAATTCTGTAATGGCTTTGGCGGATTGTTAGCGAAAAAAAATCCTTGCAAGTGTTGCTTAAAGTAAACAAACTTTTTTGCGATCTCACCTAAAAAAATTGCCATGAGAATTTTGTATTCATCTTTAATGGTGATAATATTCTGCTGTAGACGGGTAATTTTTGATTAGGTATCTTGTTTTATTACATTTTCTTAAGGAATTTTACTCAAATGTGTCATAGCACTTACAGAAAACCACAATGATTTTTTACAATCACATGGGATTATCTCTAAAATGTTATATATAAAACCACATATGAAATGTAAGTTTTTTTAATGCAACTGTCATGATATATTCGACCAACAGGTGGCAGCAAAGCCCTATCTGCCCTTCTTGTATGATATTATTAACCTCTCACACAAAACAAAGAGATTTAAATCCTGCCATATTGTTCAGCAGGTGAATTATATCACGCACACTTATCACCAGCCGTGAGTTTTTCAATCGTCATGCTTTTCTTAAATGAAACTTCTGTTTCATTCATTTCCACTGGTCTTGTGTTCCAGTTGTGAAAACATTTTGGCTCCTATTAAAGTGATAAATTACAATGCAGTTTGTAATATCTCATTCTACCTTTCTTTCCTCCATTGGCTCTGTAGATACTTTAGATAGCGTTAAGCGCGTTCCCCGGAGCGCCTGGATTTTCCTTAGACCCGGATCCCCTGCCGCGAAGCTGTTCAGTAAAGTGTAAAGTGAGATCAGAGCGGATTGCTTTGTTTAAATAATGACTTAAAGATGCTTGAAGCTCGCTGAGGGCGCAGCACGGGCTCATTCAATGTCCAACAGAGATGATTCACAGAGAGGGAATTCCAGTCAGGGGAATGAGGGGTATCATTTAGAAATCACACCTCTCTTTATCTTGATTTCTCTCTCTTTTCTCTGCATGTCTTTGCTGTTGTGTGTCCAATATCGGGTTCATTTAAAATCACATCTCTCTCTCCCTCTCACACACACACACACTTGTTTTGAAGCTACTAATGAAAACTTGAAAGTGCTTGAATGAAAGTGTAAAGGTGGATGTTTGGTCTTTGGGGGGATACTAAAGTAAATCTCACATTTTAATTTTTCGTCTGTATGACACCTCACACTCAAATGATCTCCAGAGCAAAGAAAATAATCAAATTAAACTGAGCCGCTTGTGGACGAGCAAACTAACATATTTCGCCTACTTATTATCTGTTGTGACTGAGCTTCTTCCGAGCTCATGTGTAACTAAATATTTGACATGTAAGCTTTAAAAGTTCAGTCCTCTCAAAGCTTATTTTTTAAACGATTAAATGCCCAAAGTCATTTGGACACTCTAAGCTTCACTTATAGTATGAATATCAGGGCATTACATGAGATAAAAATTACACCAAGAATGATAGGACTAGCAAACTTTCAAAGCAAAACATCATCAAAGTCATTTTTATAGGAAAGTATTGTAACTCAATTTACAGTATTGAAATACATGAAATATCTTGTTAAAACCCTCTGATTAGTGCTGTAGTTTTATTCATTCAAATTTGTACATTTGAGGCCAAAATCTGTCATCATTTACTCTACCATATGTTGTTTTAAATCTGAAAACATTTTATTGTTCCACTAAACACAAAAGGAAGATATTTGGAAGAATGTTTGTGACCAAACAACTGTTTGGTTTCCTGCATTATACTTAATGTCTTGTTTCGTGTTCAACAGAACAAAAAAATGTATAGAGGTTTGAAAGAACATGAGGGTGACTAAATGATGACAGCGTTTTTCATGTTTGGGTGAACTGTTCCATTAATATAAATTGTAGAGGAAGGCTATGTTCAGATTTGACTTCTTTTTTGAAGCTTCTAGCATCTGTTCTACATCATAATCCTATGGAGTGAACCGTGTTTTCCAAAAAGTCCTGAGCGATTATTTTAAATGCCAACGCCGGCCTCTTATTCTGCAGCTCAGAGTGTCTTTTGAAGAAGAAAAAGTTTCAACTTTTCTGAAAAAAAGCCCTATGTCAAGCACCTTGTTTACAGCTAACCAATGACAAGCAAGTAGTGAGACCTGTTTTTCCCATAACATCATGCGAGGAAGGTGATTGTTCGAGCAGGGTCAAGCTCGGAAAAAGTATAATGCGGTTGGAGCATAGTTTTGTATAAAAAAGTTAAATTTTCACGTTCAATAACTTTTGATTGCATTTCCAGTGAGAAATGTTTAGGCTATCGTAGTTTTTAAATATGTGATTGGTTATTGCAAAGACGTTCTCTCTGTATATAATTCAAATAGACTTCCGTTATGCTACCTATGAAGCTGAGCTGCCTTCGTGCACAAACGCAGCCTCCGAAGTCATTGCCAGCTGCTATTTGTAACCACAATACTGCACGATTTTTCGTACTAAAAAAGCGCCATTGTCAACTTTTTCTCATCAGAAAAGAAGTCAAATGCGAACACAGCCTAAAGATCTTGTTTTGGTTTGGTTTCGTCATACTGATCTTATTTTAACCACAATCCTCATCTGCAGGTGTTTTAACCTGCAGCCATTCCCTGCGATCCCATTTTCAACCTTTAGTTAGTGTGTAATGTTGCTGTTAGAGCATAAATAATACCTGCTAAATGATAAAGCTGAAAGTTCAATGCCAAACCAGATATTGTCAGCTGGACAGCTGGAATCGGACTACAGCCCCCTACTTCACGGGTACATGATGTCACTATTCCGAGTGTTTAACTAACCTCCGCCCACAAGAATACGCCAAAAAAGGGGTGAGGCCTTCCTTAGACAAGAGGAAGAGTAGTGTTTGGTTATCAGAGATTGTATCATTTGACTGAGCTGCGAAATAAATTACTTTCGCTTTCATCACAGTCCTACAGCTGGTAATAAGAATTCAGCTACACACATTCAAAGATAACCAACGGTCAAATAACAGCTTCCATGACTTTAACATCGGCTATGAAAGCTGTTCTGTGTAATTCACTGATATTGTGTGTGTGCGCATACCTCTAAAACACTTCTGTGAAATGTCTTTTGAAGTCCTGCTTGCAAATGTCTCCTCATCAATCTGCTTGTTTTATTATCCAACTCGGGTCCAATATAAAAAGGCGAAACTAACGCTTCTGTTATTAGTGTTAATTTAGGAAAAAAGTAGGAAAAAAAATCGTAATCAATATCAAAGATTGACGTTTGCACATGCACTAGCAGACCTCCATTACACTTCGATCGATCCACATGTTTTTAACCGATGAAGTGAAGTTAAGGCCATTGTTACTGTTCATTGCTAAAAGCCAAAGTTTATGAATACACGTGCACTGAGAGGGGGACCGACCAATCACAACAGCCTGAGAAGCTGAGGCTCGCTGATATGGTATGGGTGGGACATCTTCACACACACGCTCTAAGCGGGGAACCAATCACGACAGACCTGGTCAGCTTTACCAATCAGAGCGTTTCGTTTCGGAAGGATATATACCCGAAGAAATCCAGTCGTTTTGTGAGAAGAGGGACAGAGGTGAACAATAGACTTGAAATATAAAGTGTTTTTTTTAAATTAGAAACATGAACATCCATTGTTAAACACCCAAAAAAACATAATCAAAGCCTCAAAAACAGCAAAAGAATGCCGTCTTTAATCCGTGCTATTCTTTCTTATTAGTTTTTAATAGGAATGAATGTATTCACTGGCCAACCAAAGCCACACCTGCCAACAACTTGACATATTTATAATTTTTCAGATGAGATTTTGCCACATGGAGAAATATTTTCCAAACAAACATGTTCAAACTTTTAAAGAATTGCCGACCTTGACATTTTAATTTCTCACAAATTGGCGTCCAGGTTCAATTTAGACTGTTCAAACACATTTTTACCTCCATTAGACGTGAAAAGTAATATTATTTTAGCTATTGTTTAAAGGCGAGTAAAAATGAAGTAGTAATCGGACTCTTGATATGAAGACTAACTTATGCTTTATTTATGGCTTTACCCTCTCGGTTGATTCGAGAGATTTAGCAAGTCATTTCAAAATATCTCATGAGCGTCTTTGCTGTGTCTCTCTGTGTGTCACTTTCTGTCCATCTCACTTTTGTTATATGCCGTATAATTCGTATAATTAGCAGCGTCTTGACTCTGAAGTCACTGTCCTCGTGACATGAAGACGGGTTTCTGTATTATTAGAGCAAAACCTCATTAACATTATTAGTGGTGTAATGTGCGGGTCATTCCTCTTGACACCTGTGTTTGGATAGATGTACACATGCAGCCGTTTGTTGCGGTTGTGTAAGACACTGTTGCCAGGCGATAACTGTGGGTACAAATGCATTGTTTGAGAAACGTTGTGTTTACATGTTTTATTAGGATTCGCTGGATCATTATCAACCATCTTTCGTTCTTATTTTCATTCTCTGGTTTGGACATTATATCATTAGAGGTGTTTGCTGTGACGAGCATCATTATTGCTTGGGCTTTGAAGTTATGTCATATTTACTCATCTATGCTACATGCTAAGTTTCATTTGACGCAAACTTTTATTGCAAAACTGTGGTCTCATACGGTAGATATTGAGATTTGTTCCCATGTGTTTATTAGAGAAAAGCGATGCTTCTCTGTTGTGCGTGTGGGAGGTTTATATGCAACTCAAAAAGCAGGTGAAAGTCATCTGGAAGAATATTTGTGACAAGAGTATGCGCCTCTTCAGGTGAAAATGAAAAATCGATGACATCCGCGGTTAGCTTTTCAATAAGATTCATCGTTGCGGGAGAGGAAACACTGAGGAATTATTTACAGCCGTCGCAAAGCCACTATATATATTACACAACAGACAGATTCATTCGCACCTTTCTCCAGCAGGACGGGTGAATCACGGGGTCGAAAATTGATGATAGACAAGACCCCCATGAGGTGAAGATGTTTAGAACAAAACACACAACAACCTTTTAAAAAACACCGCTTTCCTCTTTGTTCTCGTTTTATTAGAGTAATAGATACAATTTGTCCAACCATGTCTGTCTGTCTCTATGTGTATTTGTTTGTCTGTCTGTCTGTCTGTGTATCTGTTTATCTGTTTGTGGATATACATTTAGATGGGGCAGATTCTGGATCATATCGTAGGATATATCAATCTGTTTATCGACCTTTTTACCTGTCTGTCTATCTGTCTGTTCGTCTGTGTATCTGTTTGTCTGTCTGTCAGTATATCTGTTTATCTGTCTATCCACCTGTTTGTCAGTTAATCTGTCTCTGTCTGTATGTCTGTTTTTGTATCTGTCTAGCTGTCTGTGTATCTGTTTGTCTGTCTGTGTGTCTGTCTGTCTGTCTGTCTGTCTGTCTGTGTGTCTGTGTCTCTCTGTCTGTCTGTCTGTCTGTCTGTCTTTCTGTCTTATTTCTGTCTTATCATATTTCTGTATCTGTGTGTCTGTCTTTCTGTCTGCCTGTGTTGTTTGGTTCCGTCCATCCAGCTCTTTGTTCTCGTTTTATTAGAGTAATAGATACAATTTGTCCAACCATGTCTGTCTGTCTCTATGTGTATTTGTTTGTCTGTCTGTCTGTCTGTGTATCTGTCTATCTGTTTGTGGATATACATTTAGGTGGGGCAGATTCTGGATCATATCGTAGGATATATCAATCTGTTTATCGACCTTTTTACCTGTCTGTCTATCTGTCTGTTCGTCTGTGTATCTGTTTGTCTGTCTGTCAGTATATCTGTTTATCTGTCTATCCACCTGTTTGTCAGTTAATCTGTCTCTGTCTGTATGTCTGTTTTTGTATCTGTCTAGCTGTCTGTGTATCTGTTTGTGTCTGTCTGTGTCTGTGTCTGTGTCTGTGTCTCTCTGTCTGTCTGTCTGTCTGTCTGTCTGTCTGTCTGTCTGTCTGTATCTGTATCTGTATCTGTATCTGTATCTGTATCTCTGTATCTGTATCTGTCTGTCTGTCTGTCTGTCTGTCTTTCTGTCTTATTTCTGTCTTATTATATTTCTGTATCTGTGTGTCTGTCTTGTCTGTCTGCCTGTGTTGTTTGGTTCCGTCCATCCAGCTGTAGTTTAGTTTTTGTCTAGTGCTATGCAAAACATTCAGATTATCAAATAACTGACTAGTTTTCGATGTCTGATGTAAGCAACTTGACATCGCAGGCATTTGCACAGCTCGGGTCAAGCAGGTCACACAGCGTCCGTGTTTGCTACTTTCAAACTTTGAGTAGCTTGTTTGTTTTCTCGGCTGTAATTAAAATGCTCATTTGAGCATCTACTATGCCCTGTGAGAACCACGAGAAGTGTCCTCCAGCCATGCCCAGTGGTCCTGTCCTTAAAAGTGCCAAACACTTATATAACCATCCTGATCAAAGAGTGGCAATGTGTCCACTAGAGTGTCTGTGTATGTGTAGTTAAAGGCTCTTGGCCTCAATTGTGCGTAGTGCAGTGCGCTCACAGCATCGTGGGTCAGGTATAAACCCCCAGGAGCCCTGTGTCATTTGTTTGTTTGTTTGTTGGTTATGCAGGTAAAATGACTTTTAGGATTAATCTTTTTTTATTGTTTAGAATGGTTCGTGTAAAGCTGTTCCTTTTTTGTTTGTGAGGTGGCTTTGAATCTCATGCATCTTTCCTGACATAATGAGATGTGTTGCTCATGCAGGTTTTATGTGTTTGAACTGGTGATATTTCCAGATCTTATTTCTATCCATAAGAAAAATCACAAATGAGATCTCTTTAATATCTCAATTATTTCTTCTAGACATCAAAGAGATTCAAAGGAGAGAAAATGGAAACTTTTGCATAAACCTTATGCGTCTCAGATATTCCAACTGAAAAAAATCTCACAAATGTCTCCATTAGAGTCGTAATACAGATTTTAACAATGTGTCAAACTGAGCTCAGATTTGTAAAGTCTGCAATAAAAAGTCTGTATTATTGAAGGTAATATGAACTCAAACATTTCTCATCAAATTTTCACAAATCCAGATTATTTTACCTCTACAATCTACATTATTTTTACACTTCCATACTCTTCATTTTATTCTGAGTATAATAAAATGTAGTATTACATTTGCTTAAATATAATATTGAACTACAGTGACCAACTGAAAAAGAAATGAAGAATAGCTCAGCAGCACATTTTACTGTGTGGGTTTCAGTTCATTTTTTCCGTCTTCTGTCTCTAAATAAAGACGCCATCAATCATCTGTCAACAGCCTACCTGATCTCCATAGTAAAGGACATTTTCTACAGCTTAATGACTGAAACTTCTCAGTATTTTACTGAAAAGACATTTAGGAATTTAATGCTGATGAACTCCAGAGATATGAATTTAGTCATGTTTTATTTGCTGGACAAGTGTTTTTCTTTTTGTTATGCAAAGTTTAACTTCAATGCAGAAAGCAAGCGTGTATATGTGTGAGAGAGAAGGTAAAAAAGAAAGACAAACAGGGAATATGAATGTGGGAACATGATGGATTTTAGTGAAGTCTACATCCCCTCTGGAACAAAAGGTGGATCACTAATATATATAGTTCACCCAGAGCTTTGTTTTCGTGAGATTTTAATTTTCACATCTACAGCAGATTAAAGGTGTGGGTGATTCCATTATAAAGAAGGTTAGCTCAGAAATTATAGCTTCAAATGAATGAAACGTCCATTTGCATAAAAAATAGTCAAAATCTTTGTCTGTTTATAATAAAATGGAGTCCAGAGATAAGGGGCGAGGACAAATATTATACAGTTAACATCGGAGAAATATATGAAATAATATTCTAATATAATAAAAGAGATTTGATCTTTGGAAGTGTAAAACGCTCGTATTAACTTATTGCTTGTTAATTTTGTTTGTGTGAAGGAATACGCGAGGTTAAGTTCACTTCTGTTTGATGCTACTAAATTGATAACATGTGACCATCTTTTATTTTTAGGTACTAAATGTGCAGTTGTTGTTAAATAAGAAGTAACAATTCTGTATGTTTTTTTTTTCAAGAACAACTGGAGGATGATAAGTTACAAAGTAACGGAGGTGAGACGTTATGTGTTTTTTTCAGTCTGTGTGTTTTCATTACTATTGTATATGTTATCAGTCTGCTTTAGTGATCATTACATTGAGACATTTCAGACTCATGTTAGTCTCAGTCTCATCTCTCTCTGTGTGTTTGTCATGATAGATGCAGTCTGAGTCTCTTCACTGTTGACATCCTTCATCTGCTACAGTACTTGGTACTTGGCTCTTTTCTCATCTCGCCTCGTCTCTTCTGTTCTCCCTCTTGGGTCTCTCTTTGTCTCATCTCTCCTCCTCATGTCTCTTTACTCTTTGGTCTTATCTTCTGTTTTCCTCATCCTCTTTTCTTCATCTCTTTCTTTTTTTTTAGCTCATCCCTCTTTGTTATGTCTCTTCTCTTTTTGTGTTTAACTCTTTTGTGTCTCTTGTTTTCTTTTCTATTTGTCTTTTTTTCTTTTCGTCTCTCTTATTTTCTTTTCGTCTCTTCTTCTCTTCATCCCTTTTCTTTTCGGTTTTTCTTTTGTCACTTTTCTTTTCTTTTCGTCTCTTTCTTCTCGTCTCTTTTCATCTCTCCTTTCGCCTCTCTTTTCGTCTCTTTTCTTTTTGTCTCTTCTTGTCTCGTCTCTTTTCTTTTCATATCTTCTCGTCTCTTCTCTTTTCGTCTCTTTTCTTTTCGTCTCCCTTTTCGTCTCATCTCTTTTCTTTTCATCTCTTTTCTTTTTTTCGTCTCGTGTCTTTTCTTTCTTTCTTTTCTCTTTCGTCTCTTCTCTTTTCGACTCTTCTCTTTTCGTCTCTTCTCTTTTCGTTTCTTTTTCCTCTCCTTTCGTCTCTTTTCTTTTCATTTCTTTTCTTCTCGACTCTTCTCGTCTTTTTTCTTTCGTCTCTTTTCTTTTCGTCTCTTTTATTTTGTCTCTTTTCTTTTCATCTCTTTACGTCTCTTCTCTTTTTGTCTCTTTTCTTTTCATCTCTTTTATTTTTCTTGTCATCCCTTTTCTTTACTTTTAGTCTCCTTTCCTTTCCTTTCCTTTCCTTTCGTCTCGTCTCCTCTCCTCTCCTCTCCTCTCCTCTCCTCTCCTATCCAGCATCCCTTTCCTTACACTGTACATCTTTATTATGTCTTTATTTTACATTTTAACATGCACCTCTGATACTGTATGTCCACAGGATCCAGCGGTAACCAGCCCAAACAGGACTGGTCCATTCAGTGGCCCACTTCTGAGTCGGGTAAAGAGAACACCCCGGTGGGGCAAGCGGACCACAGTCAGTGGGTGCGTCTCCAGCTCTCCCAGAGCCCTAAACTGCACTCCCGCTATAGTCAGCACTTGTGCCAGAGCCCTCAGGCGCTGGCGCCTCCCTTCTACTCCCAGCATCCACAGTCCCAGACGGACCGGCTGAACGTAGACACTCACTGCGGCCTCTTCGCCTCCCCTCTGGAAACCGGACATCACTCTCTTCCTCCCTCCCCCAGACAGAGGCACTTTGCTTACACACCTCCTCGGACTCCCTTAGTAGTGAACACCATGACCCCTCCAGGGACGCCGCAGATCAGGCGCAGGAATAAACTGAAGGCCCCCGGAACACCACCGCCTGCCAACCGGAAGCTCATTCACCTTTTGCCGGGGTTCACGGCTCTGCACCGCAGTAAATCTCACGAGTTTCAACTGGGGAACAGAATAGATGACGCACAGACGCCCAAGTGAGTAACAATACATTGTACAGCCGAATATATCACATGTTTAAAATGATGATACTAACGTCTCACTAGAAATGCAAAAGTAAAATATGAAAGTATTAAATATGACAAGGAAGCTTAACTTTTTTACAACCAGTTTCTTTTTTTGACCTCAACCAACCTGATATCAATGGAAATCGTAGTTATTTTACGAGGTGGCTAATTCGTATGAATTCGTACGTTGTGAATCATACAAAAACATATGATTCCTAGAAAAAAGCAATACTGAAGCCTGCCCCTAAACCTAATGTCACTGGCGCGAAAGCAAATCGTACTGAAATGTACAAATGAGGTCGTAGGAATTCAAATGAATTAGCCAAACTAAGCCACCTCATAAAAAAAGTTACTATTTGTCTAGGAGATTGTGTTGGCTCAACCAATCACATGCATAGCATTGTGGGCCATAGAAGGCAATGAAGGTATATCATGAAGGCAGGAGCATTTGGATGTTGCAAGGCAGCTTTCTAGATTTTGGAACGCAGCCTGTGGAGTGTGTATGGAAGATAGCTTCCTATCTTATGCCTGCTCCGATCAGTAAACTGGATTCCATGGCATTAGGTTATAATGCTGTGATATGATCCAGACCCCTCTCGATGTCCTTTTAATAAGGGCCTGGACTCCAGAATGCCAGCAAATGGGGAAATCCAATCAGGACAGAACTGTGCCCATACCTCCAGCAGACTTAATTTGGGACTTGTATTGTCCATTTGAGACCTTCTTGATTTATCTAAAGGGTAGTTTGGGATCAGGCACTGATGGGTTTAGTTTTAACAAGGAGGTCATGTATTGGATAATTGGGTCTTGTGTTATGTAGCAGTCAATATATGGCGTGCACGGCATACTAAATGTATGGCATACCAAAAAAAGGCATGCGTGATGTTCACAGCCTGTCTTTTGGTGGGTATTTATTACTCAAGCTCATTTTTGTTTGTTTAAGCAGTAATTTAAGTTATTCAAGTAAATTTGACATGAATTCTGCAACATTTTGACAGGTTTGATCTGCAAGATGAACATATGGTGGCCGGAAGGTGCAAAACAAAACTACAAATTGCAAAAGTAATAACAAATCTGAAAACAAAATCCAAAATCAAAATTACGAATCTGAAAACGCAGTATCAAAATCTAAAAACAAAATAACAAACCATTAAACACTACAACAAGTCAAAATGAGTAATAAAGTAATAAAAAACACAACGATCAGTCAAACGGGAAAAGGTATGGTATTTTGTTGGAATGGGATAGTTTCTGCTGATTGGACGAAACTACTGTCAATCAAGATAACTAGGAAGTATATGGAATTGTTGTTGTGTTTTATATTTTTTATTTTGTTTTTAGATTTGACATTGTATTTTCAGATTTGTAATTTTGATTTAAGAATTTTTTTCTTATTAGTTTCGCAATTTGTTTTGCACCTTACGGCCACTGTCATGCAGGTCTCTTGTTTATTTCGAGTTGACTGGTAATGTTTTGGTTTGTGAAATAATAAGAGCTTAATAGTGTTTGTGAAAGTAATAATTCAAATTACAGATGAAAAAACACTACCAAAAAATAAATGAAATGATTTGAATATGCCAAACAAAACCAAAACTCTTCAAAACTTCCCATAATTTACGTAATAATAATAACAGGGATTGGAGACTTTTATTATGCTATAATGTCTGTGAGCATGCTTGTCTGTCAAAGCCACATTGTTTTCCTGCTATTGTTGAAGATGTAGCTTTAATTGAAAGACTTGGTAATGGTTTGTTTCATCAGCGCTGACAGACGTCTGCTATTACCTGATTTACATGTTTGCTTAAGCTTCTTGGGAAATACCGTGTTTCGCTTCTTTTCTTTTTCAGTAAATGATGAGTTGGTGTTTCAGGTATCTCATTAGTGCAGCTGTTTGGCTAAATCATAAAATAATGGAACATTGTGGTGAACTGCAACTCTCGGTGAAATAAATAAATAAATAAATCACACACCTAATTCATATCTGAATCACAATGGAATTAGATTTTCTATTGATTTGAGGCGACTGAATGAAATGCCTTTAGCTCGTAGTGTATGCAGCCTGTACCTGGACGTGGGAAATTATTATGATTATGAATGACAAAATGTGAATGAAACTGAAGCTTGGTCGGGCACGTTAACATTCTTGAGTTAATCGGAAAGTAGCAAATAAGAATGTATTAAAAACGTGGGATTGACTATTGTATGTCATTTTTGCACTTTACAATAAGGTTGCATTTGGTAACATTAGTTTACATGAGTTCACATGAACTAACAATGACATTTGACAGCGGCTCTCCTGTTTTTGCCAAGTGGTTGATATCCTTAGGACAACATCATGTTGACCCTGGGACAACATTTAAATCAACCGATCAGATTTCAGAAATAAGTTTACAGTTTATTTAAAATGTAATCTTCCAACAAGGATTAGGTGCTTCTAGACCCTTGTTTTTCACTTATCATTTCGGTCTGATTTTAGGGGTAAGTTTTGGTCAGGGTTGGGGTTTGGTGTGGGTTTAGGTTTTATTTATAAAAATGTTGTCCTTAGGTCAACAAAATATGTTGTCCTGAGGACATCAACAACTTGGCAAAAATCAGGTCGAGCTTTGACAGCATTTAGCAATTTTAGTACATATTCTACATTTATTCATACGTTCTGTTCTGTATTTGTTTACTAAGAATGTAAGGATTCACCGCCAGAAGGTTGAAAATCGATTATAATATGACGATTCAAGTCAGTTGAGAGGTAAAATAAATCGCAATACATGTTTTGAACAGCGCGGATATGTTGATATTTCTTTAAAAAAAGATTTTTCTTTCCAAATTAGTAAAAGCACAGACAAAGTCTTAGTTTGTTCATATTAAAAAGGATGTGTAGTATTTATTTTTATTTGTTTTATAACTGGTTTTAAAGTTGCTATTTAGTTTTCTAATTGGAAATAAAAGATACTTTTATTGGACAAAGAAATTTGCAGCATTTGAGAAATGATAAAAGGGTTCATTTTCTAATTTGTCTCAACTCATTTTGTAAAAAAATTGATGAAAAAATCGTGAGCTTAGTAAATCATTACATCCCTACTGTTTACCTTGCTTAATGCACATTGAATTACCATGAATGAATAACAAAACTCATAAGAGTGTAAAAAGATATTGCTTATTGGTAATTCATGTTAGCTACTATTTTAACTAGCGGTTTGTGAACACATTTGAGAATGTCTTCAGGGCACATGCAATTTGAAACTCATCCAAAAATAAAAAAATCTTTTATCATTTCCTCAACTTCATGTCATTCCAGACCTGTATGACCTTCTTTCTTCTGAAGAACACACAAGAAGATATTTTACAAACGTCGGTAACCAAACAACATCGGCCCCTAATGACTTCCATTGTATGAACACAAAACCGCTAAGATTTGTAAGATTTCAAACGACATGAGGGTGAACTAAGTTTCAGTCCGATTTGCATTGTGTTTGCATTTACAGACCCCAAGACCAGTTGCGTGGTTGTGTTGTGGAATGTTTTAGACGTTTGGCAAATGGTCCACATCTCGAAGAGAAGGAACGGGCCGTGAAACCTGCGCCCACCATGTTTCTCGCTCATAATTACAGACCTTTCGACAGCTCACATTAACCTGTGACCTCTCGTACACACTTCAGAATTCCTAATGAGAGATTTTTAATGAGCAGAGGAATCCTCTCTGCATGCACGAGCGTGTCAGGCACGGCGTTCCTTCCACATTTTTGAAAAGGATCTTCATTACGGAGTAGTGTTGTCACGATACTGGAATTTCTAACTTCGATACGATACCTTGAAAAATATCGATATTCGATACCATTTTCGATACCACGGAGAAAAAAACTGCCACAACATTAAGGGGGTAATTTTTTTTATTATTATTTAAAGATAAATATAACAAGTCTAGAACATGACAATGAGGTATATTTTACATGAACAAAAATGTCTTGAGGTAGTGCACTTGTTCAAAAGCCTAAAGTGCAAGTAAAAAAAAAGTGAAAAATACTTCCAAAAACATGTATTAATCTTAGTTAAATGTTAATTTAAACTAACATTTACTAATACATGTACTAATTAAAATCCAAAGTTCTATCTGTTAATATTTTTTTTCATTGGACCAGAGCAAACATGATCCGTTGTATTTTTATTACATACTGTCATCAAAGATTAAAATATACTGTAGCAAATGCATTGCTCATCGTTCATAAATGCTGGTTAATACATAACATTATTTGATGAACAGATTTTAATGCCGGATTCACATGATCCACACACGCAAACGTGCGCATCACACGCGAAAACAATGCTCACTGGATCGACATGAAGACAAATTACAGAATTTAAGTAATCATTTTTTGAATTAAGTTAATTAAGCACAAGTTAATTTTACATTTGACCACAGTTAAAGTATTTAAAGATTCACAGTTAAAGATTCCTCAGTCGGACTATATTAACTTTAAGAATTACGGTGAAAAAACGAGACAACACTCATATCAGCAACAATACTAGGCCATCTTGGTTAATGTTTCAGTAATGTTAAAATAAGAACAGTTACCAATCTCTTGAAATTTTTATATAGATCCGGGTGTCTGTCTTTCAGGTGCTTTGCTATATTAGTTGTTAGCGCCTTTTGTTAGCACTGCTCTGTAGCAACTCTTGCATATTGGCTTGTTTATGTCCTTCGGCTTTCCATGTTCATTTGCTTCATATCCAAAATATTTCCAGATAGCACTCCTGCTGTGTTCTTTATCAACCAAAGCCGGTTGCGGAGGCGCCCGCACGCGCCATATTTATATTCACTTCACTTTTGCTATTTAACCAGAGCGAATGAGACGAGACACGTGACAGGCACTGCGGTCACGTGTGGTGTTTGTCAACGCGCCTTTGGAGATAAGTGAAAGTGACAGCTCGGCTAGGATCGGTGTATCGATACTTCGGGAAATTAGTATTGGTACCGTTCAGATATTTCAGTATCGATACTTATCGAAATATCTATATTTTTGACAACACTATTACGGAGACCGTGAGAATGCGTCTGTTGTCCTTCAGATGCTTCATAAGTGTCAACGTAAATGTCATCACTCAGGGTGTCGTATGAGATGCGTGGGCGTTTCTTTTGTTCGCCGAGCGCTTGTGTTTTCGTTCTGTCACGAGATACGTAGAGAGGAGTCTTGCGTGTGGAATGCTTGACAGCTGTTTTATCATATTTGGCAGGTTCGAAGGAGGAAGTGCTGGAACGGAAAAGCGAGAGATGAGGAAATTAGCGCTGTTTGATTTGCATGTCAGGCGATTGTGTAACTTTGGCTTTGTGTGATTGTATCGTAACTGATTGGATTTTTTTTCTAAATCCTATACGGTTTCATTTATTTAGTGATCTTGCGATTATTGATCTGCCGAAATTCAACCCCTTCGAGTTTATTTGATCTCAATGGCTTATAGCTGTGCACAAACGTGCAACACTCAGCGGTCGTCATGTTCTCTCTGTCTTATCGAAAACACACTTCTGTCACCTCTTAAACTTTTTAGCATGAAGTGGATGGCTATTCATTTTGCATATGCTCCCAGGCCACCTCTCTCTCACTCTCATTCTCAAGCCGAGTGCTGTTCTTCACTCTTGAGATGATTAGCAAGGATTATTTGCTATGCTAATGAGCGTTGACATGTCGGTCTCTCAGGCCTTGTGTGCTAGTCTGCTACAGAGGAGAGGACTGGGAACGTGTGGGATACGGAGGAGAAGACACATGAATCACGCCTTGTAGCCTTTCTTTCTTTTCAAGTCATTCTGCTGTGAATTACTAGAAAAATTTGCATCCGGTTCAATGCCAGTCTCTGTGTTTGAATTGATTATCTGTGTTACCTTCACTAGCCCGTGCGTCTTCCACCACCTCTCTCACTCTTTTGTTTTATTGCCGAAAACTTTAGAATATGAGATGAGGAGCGTACCTGCGTTTGATCATCGTGGTGTAGTTCAGGGCTAATGCAGTGCTGGGATTCAATATAAAGGGTATAGAAATAAGAGGGTTGCCTCAGGCATACATAACATCAAACACATTGTTATGCAGCGGAATGCCAGCGCACAATTTGCATATGTGTGTGTGTTAATATTGTATTTCTATCTAAAATGTATACAGCTTGCAAGCGTGAAGTGAAATCATTCCGAATACTTAAATACTAAATACTGACTTTTTATTTCTGATTTGGAAAATATGTGAATAGTATTATTAAGTAACTGCCATACATCTTTGTAAACCTCTCTATGTTTATGCAAACATCACTAATGGTGCAATCATTTATTTGAAATAAAAGACAGCGTGAGCATTCTTTTCAAGCATTACACAAAGTTTGCATTACACATAAAACATTGTTAGGTTTAAAATGCTAAAAATACTACATAAGTTGTTCAAAAGTAAATAAAAATAAAAGAAATGTGTATTTTTAACCACTGATAAAAAAGGTTCTTTGGAAAACCTTGCATCACTGTGAAGAGTGTGGGATATGCTTATTGTTTTGTGTCTAGCTCTGTAACATTATATATGTTTTTTGTTATTTACATTTAGGTTTATCAAAAGCGACTTGCAAATGAGGTAAACAATGGAAGCAATTGGCACAACATAAGGACAACAAAAAGCATAAGCGCAGTATAACTGGTCTCATATAGCCTACCACAGTATAAAAAGGTACGTTTTTTTTTTAAGGATAGAAAGTCTAGAAAAGAGATAGAAGTCAGAACTAATCGGTCTGGTGGTGCTGATGGAAGAGATGTGTTTTCGGCCAATTCTTAAAGATGATCTTGTAGCAGCGGGCAGATCATTGCACAAATGTGGAACAGATCCAGTGAACGGGTCTGGCCGGTACATAAGTCTGTATTAGCGAGTGAAGGTATGGGGGTGCCGAACCAGTGGTGGTCTTGTAGGCCAAGAGCAGAGCTTTCAATTTGATGTGAGCGACTATAAGGAGCCAATGTAAACTTGATGAAGAGAGGAGCGCATGTGAGGTTTGGTTGTGCAGGCTGGAAGTCCAGCCAGTAGCACATTGCAATAGTCCAGTCTGGACCGAACAAGAGTCTGGACTAGGACTTGCGTAGCATGCTTGGACAGGAAAGGTCTAATTTTCCTAATGTTGTAGAGCAGGGGTCACCAACTAGCGGACTCCGGTCCGAATGCGGACCGGGAGATGCGTCTGTCCGGACCTCAAAGCATTTTGACGTA
The DNA here is from genome assembly GCA_006030095.1 of Triplophysa siluroides. Lineage (NCBI taxonomy): Eukaryota > Metazoa > Chordata > Actinopteri > Cypriniformes > Nemacheilidae > Triplophysa > Triplophysa siluroides. The sequence goes on along the minus strand of VCII01000101.1, from coordinate 3,685,472 downwards.
ATACATTTATGAACGCCTAACATTATTTTCTAATGCAATCAAATGTATACCTGGCACATCAAGGTCTTTGATGTTGCTACGTTCAGACGTCAACGTCGTGGAGTGAAGAGAGCCGAGAGTCGAGACAGACTCGCTGCACAGCGCGCAGACAGATGTTACTGTCAGTTACTGAAAAACAGGGCCGGCCCTAGCATTTTGGGGGCCCTAAACTGATTTCAAAAAGGGGCCCCCCATCACTTTATGTACAACATACTAACCTTACACAGATTATGTCACATTGATAATCTGACAATGTCAAATTATCAACACACTATAATCCCTTTACAGCTTTCATGTAGCTCAGTGGTTATATCATGGTTCTAGCAATGCCAAGGTCATGGGTTCGAGCCCAGGGATTGCACATACACAGAATGCATAGTATAATGCAATCAATGTAAGTCGCTTTGGATAAAAGCATCTGCCAAATACATAAATGTAAATACCGATTTGCATGCTACATCAATATAATTACAATACATACAACATAACTAAGAAAGCTTAAAGTGTGCAATCAGTTTATTCAAAAGGAAGAGTTTACAAACAGAACATCAAAAGTAAAAACGAGGAAGTTAGCTTTCCTGTAGCTCAGTGGTAAGAGCATTGCGCTAACAACGCAAGGTTGTGGGTTCGATCCCAGGGGATTGCAAATACCTATGTAAAATGTATAGGATAAAGCAATGTAAGTCGCTTTGGATAAAAGCGTCAGCCAAATGCCTAAATATAAATGTAATAACATGCACTACAGTACCTTTTTACTTCATTTTAAACAAAATGTTAAACAATTTTAACAAAATGTTAAAATTTTGTTAAAATTGTAACAACCTTTTTTTTTTGTTAATCTGTAATTGGAATGCTGGTTAGACGCAATAAATTTTACTGTACAAACTATTCTATCCCCTTCCACACTAACCCTCACAGAACACAGTAGGCATATTTTATTTAAAATAAAACACCATTTAGTATGTTTACTGAGCGTATAGTCCTTGTACAGAACCAGATTTACAATACACACAGCTGATCTTCAACAATGTTTTATGTCTTGTTAAAATTAATAAAAAAAAATGTTTTACGCTTACCCTTTTCTTGATCCTTTCTTTCCTCATCTTCGTTTATCTTCTTCCTCTTCTATGCGCAGACTGATAGTGCCGCCTTTTCATTTTTAAGCTTTGCACAGTTTAAAACTAACTTGTATTGACACACAACGAGGAAGTAAATACAATTTTCACGCACGGCAGGAGGCCCCCTACTGACAAAGGAGGCCCTATGCAACTGCCTACATCGCTTATTCGGTAGGGCCGGCACTGCTGAAAAACAATGTCCTTTTCAAAAGTAAGAAAAGTTGATGCTGAAAACCATGTTTTCCGAGATGAACGGGTCGAGAGATTGTAGAGGATGAATCTACAGGACCAGGAGGTGCTGGCAACATGCTCCGTGAAGTTAAGCTGAATTGTGAAATATGTTTCACTTATTGTGAATTTGTTTTCATATGCATGAGTTCCTTTTTTTGGGGAGAAATACAATGAAGCAGTTTTGGGTTTCATGTCCCTTGTATGCAAACACAGCTCATAAGTCACTTGGTTATTTTCATAAACATGCTTCCTTAGTTATGCCAAGCTCTAAAATGCTTCCAAGTTATGCCAAGCTCTAAAATATTTTATTGGATAGAAATTGTTAATTGTGGATGCGTTTCTTTTTTTGGAGAAAAACAGTGAAGCGATTTTGGGTTTCATGTCCCTTGAATGCAAACACAGCTCATAAATCACTCAACACGACCTGACACTTTGTGAGTAAAGGTAAAACATCCCACTCCTCAGTGATCGCAATCACTCTGCACCTGAAGTCACAAGTGATCAAACCTGATTCTTCATCAGCAGATTTTGGGTAATTCTCATGAAAACAGCTTCTACATTTCTCCTCAAAGTAAAAAAACACGATTTTAAACCGTATCTCTCAACCCCAGGGGCTGGGACTTACTGGTGCCCCAAGGTGATTTAGAATGACTTGAAATGAAACAAAACGTTAAACTAACTTAAATCATCTGATATAAACATTGTTGTGGACAATTGGGGGGCCTGAATGACTTTCTTTGCAAAGATATTGCATTGGTTTTGTGTCAATACAATAAAAGTAAATGGGGTCCGGGTCCAGTGCTGTTCGGTTACCAACTTTTTTCGAAATCTCGTCTTTTGGGTTCTGCGGAAGAAAGAAAGTCATAAAGGTTTGAAATGACAAGAGAGTGAGTAAATAATGACAGAATTTTCATTTTTGGAAGAACCATCCACTGATTTGGAACATACGACAATTAAGGATTTTTAATTGGTTTGAATTTCTTATTTTCAGTGATGATTCGGTAACACTTGTGTCATGAATGTCTCATTATTTAACAATGGTCAACGCATGTGAGCTAACAATATTTTTTTACAGCATTTAATATTCTTTGTTAATGTTACAGTAGTTCATTCATGTCAGTTCATTTGGCATTAACTAATGTTAACAGAAACGAACATGTTTTGACATGAAGAAGTCTTGTTCACTGTTAGTTTGTTCACTGTTTAGTTTGCTTTCCTGTAGCTCAGTGGTAAGAGCATTGCGCTAACAATGCAAGGTTGTGGGTTCGATCCCAGGGGATTGCAAATACCTATGTAAAATGTATAGGATAAAGCAATGTAAGTCGCTTTGGATAAAAGCGTCTGCCAAATGCGTAAATGTAAATGTAAGTTTGTGTTAAAAATGCTGCCAAATACAACCTGATTGTAAAGTGTTACAGTTGATTATCATTGGATCGCTGTACACAGTAATACAATCTAAATAATTTAAAAAATCCTTATTTTTATGCAATAAATATTTTTTTATGTTTTGTTTTGATTTGCGGTTAAAAATGGTCTTAATATATACTCAATATAGAGGTGTGCTACTCTATTGGCCAGGTGTGATTTCTCTTGAATTAAATTTTCTCTCTGTGTCTATGTGTGTGTGTGCGTGATCTCTGTTGAATTGAATGTGTTGGTCTCTACACGTTCCAGCATGTGTGTCAGAGTGATCGTGGCGCTAAGCAAAGCTCATCAATGTTAATGACAGTCCTGTATCTCTCTCCCATTAGTGAGCGGTCGGGTTAAAGACACATACGCAGCGGTGTGGCCACTGTCCTCTCCTCGGTCTGGCCTTCGTAATGAGCCTCTCTCCCCTCCCCGCCACCCGGATTGGAATCATGATTATGAATTTAAATGAGTGTTTAAGAGCGCCCGGGCCTCCGTCGCGTCCCTGCGCATCATTGATTTATCACACTCGTGTCCTGCTAAAAGGGAGTCGAGCTGTCAGACACAAACCAGCCGAGAGACCCTGAACGAGTATCTGGAGACCATCCGTGTCACTTTCAGTGCGCCTTTATCATGGTTAGATGCATGCGCTGTGTCTGACAGAGGTTTGACTTATTAGTTCCATCACAGGGTTAAGTGTTATATATATATAGTTTAGGGAATGAAACGCGTCTTTTTCATATTGATTTTTTACACATTATTACCATATCAGGTGTGTCCTCTTAGAAAAAATATACAGTGGTATCCATTGTTTCTGTTTTAACGATTAAAGATGCAAGTTTTTTAAATGACGGTGGAGGATTTGTTGTTTTAGATTTTTTGGTTACAAAGGGAGTGGAAGGTGACCGCCTTTTTTAAGCTTAAAAAGACACAAAAGCATTAAAAAAACAACCCATTGGAGCTAGTGTACAATGTTTCAAGCGTTCTGAAGGTACAGATAGGTCTAGTGAAGAACATATATAGAACCTATTTTTTACTTGAGTAAAATATTGTTTTGTTCGCTCAAACAACACAGAATATACAACACAACACTTTTAAAACAAAACCTACTCCCATTTTAACCATAAAATGCAACTATACATTTTTTTGTAGTAAAAATAACGCCATCGGCAGTTTGAATGACACAGAGAAGGGTTGAACTAACCCGGGCCTTTAATAACTTCAAGTTACTGTGAATATAGTATTTTAAGTCATATTAACTTCTATAATGTTTACAGAATTGCCAGATTGGTGCTAAAGGATGTTGGGTGTTTGCTAGCATGTTCCCAAGCGGAGATTCTCTTATATGGGAAGATGGAAGGGTCTGTGATACTTACCATAGGAGAAAGCGTAAGGGCTAACATGGATCACCCTCAACCAACAATATAATGGCAGTGGCATCATTGGCTGGAGTTCACAGTTTTACGGCAGTCGGTAACCGTTTACATTGCACAGTTTCACGTGGATTTGTTTGTTCATATTGTCCATACATATTGCACAACAAAAGAGATTTTGTTGGTATACAGATATTGTTATCGTTTAAAATAGACCACATGACCACAATTGTAAGTGTAATTTATTTCTTGAAATCTGGAAGTCATAGAAATGTATTTGTTTATTTGACCTTATTCTTTAAATTGCATTGTCATGATCAATGCAACAATCACGTCATTACATTTCAAATCTATTTATTGTTTTACATTAACATTTACATTTAGTCATTGTTTGAATATAACAATATATTGTATATAATATTTTACATTACTCACATCTTTTTTTCCATAAACACGGCGTCATATGCATACAGTACATCCAGTTTTAGTTATTACAATTCAAGTGTTCTCATAACAGCTAAAACCTGAAATCCACCATTCAATATTACTATTAAATTCTATGATGATGCTGTCGTGTAGGCCTGTCGCAACATTCGCTACTCTGCCTTCTCTTATAAAAGTACATTTTTGTCATAGTACAATCAACATATTGTTCCCAACAAAATTATTTTTTGGTGTAAAACATGTTGAACATTAATGGACAGGCAGTCGATTTCTTAAACGAATAGCTGTTTCCTCACAAAAGTGGTTTATTCAGTGTAAGTGAAGCTACTCTTCCATTGACATCCATTCATAAGGATTTGCCTGTGGTCTCCTGCGTGCTGGCGTTAGCATTAGCCGTTCTGCGTTTTTGGCTAAAGGTTGCAGGCTTTCGTTCTAAAAAGGCTTTGTTGTAAGTCGTGTTGCTAGGGTGTTGCTAGGTTGATGATTGAGCTAGTAAGCAGGTGAACGCCATAAACCTGCAAATCTTGAGTTTAACACAACATTAGAGTTTTATTTACTATTTTCTGAGTTACCAACCTATTGTCATTTTCGGGGAAACTGTGGTTGCCATGGTACGTTTTGTTTCACACATATCGTTTCATAAACACAACACCCAATCGCAGGCGAACAGATCCTCGCACACACGTACACACTTTGTTTGGTGTAATGTTTAGCGACGGAGCTCTTATCTTGAAAATAAAACCTTGTTCAGTGGAGAAATGATATTGGCCCCCTGCTCCTCTCCTTCACCTCTGTGCCACGTTCTTCCCGTCCTTCCGACGAGCACAGCTGCAAATAATGAACGTTGTTTAATGGAGACTAAGTATACCTGTTCCTCCCTATTAGTGCTGGGCTTGCTGAGGGGAGAGACCACATCAAACATTACTATATTCATCTAGTGTCACATAAGGACAGCTGTGGACCTGCGTGAAGTTGGCCCCCCTCCCCCCACAAAACATTTGCAAAATAGCCTCAATCGTTTGTGCTCCGTTTGTGCTGGTTTGTGCCGTAAAAAAATTTGTTTGTGCTGCTTCAGTTTTTCAGATTATAGAAGAATAAGTTTAGGTCATTCGGAGGTCACTCATCCCCCCGACATGGTCCAAAACCACCGAAAATAGTCCCGCTTGTTTGTGCTCCGTTTGTGCCGCGAAAAGTTGCGTTTGTGCTGCTACGTTTTTTTTTACGGCACAAACCAGCACAAACGAAGCACAAACGATTGAGGCTATTTTGGATGAGTTTGGAGCATGTCGGGGGGCTGGTGACGTCATCGCCTATAATTCAATGTCTAATATTAAAACAATTAAAGCAGCACAAACGATTTTTTTACGGCACATACCAGCACAAACGAAGCACAAACGATTGAGGCTATTTTGGATGCGTTTGGAGCATGTCGGGGGCTGGTGACGTCATCGCCTATAATTCAATGTCTTATATTTAAAAAACCGTAGCAGCACAAACGCAACTTTTCGCGGCACAAACCAGCACAAACGGAGCACAAACAAGCGGGACTATTTTCGGTGGTTTTGGAGCATGTCGGGGGGATGAGTGACCTCCGAATGACCTAAACTTATTCTTCTATTATCTGAAAAACTGAAGCAGCACAAACGATTTTTTTTACGGCACAAACCAGCACAAACGGAGCACAAACGATTGAGGCTATTTTGGATGCGTTTGGAGCATGTCGTGGGGCTGGTGACGTCATCGCCTATAATTCAATGTCCAATATTTAAAAAACCGTAGCAGCACAAACGCAACTTTTCGCGGCACAAACCAGCACAAACGGAGCACAAACAAGCGGGACTATTTTCGGTGGTTTTGGACCATGTCGGGGGGATGAGTGACCTCCAAATGACCTAAACTTATTCTTCTATTATCTGAAAAACTGAAGCAGCACAATTAATTTTTTTACGGCACAAACCAGCACAAACGAAGCACAAACGATTGAGGCTATTTTGCAAATGTTTTGTGGGGGGAGGGGGGCCAACTTCACGCAGGTAGCTGTGGCCGTACGCATAAAATCTACACATTTAGACCACGAAACAAAACGTTTTTTCATGTTGTATTTAGTGGTAGGTTTACCTGGTTTATCTTATATCTGATATAGCAAGTGTGGGGTTATTAACTGTTAAACGCCTCAAATGAAACATCTTGAGTGTCTCCTGCTGACTCGATTGTTTGTTGATGGATTGTTTTGTATTCATTTCTTTCAGGTATGTCAAGCTTTTTTTTTACCCAAAACTAACCATCACCCCCCACGCACGTACACACAGCCCTTACCTATCATCTGCTGTCAGTGTTTGTCACATCCACACGCTTTTGCCTTCTGTACCGGAACACTTACATGTCATCGTCTTCAGAAACAAAGCCACACACAGACCGACATACACATCGTTTCCAAAATCTTTGACAGCTTTACAAAAACAACACAATTACAGTGGCTTCCTCGCTTACCTTTGGAGTAACATTACATTTGCACAAATGGAATTTTTTTATTTAAAAATAAAGTTTATTCACGTTGTTATTTTCTTTTGTGTAATATAAATGCATGTCCAAATTCATTTTGTAAGTGCTTACCTGAGTAGGTTTTGTGTGGGGAACATTTTAATAAAATTTAAGCTGTGGAGTCCTTTGGAGATGTGATATTAGCAAAAATCAAGTGTGTGTGTTATACTTTCATGACACTACATGTTCATTTTCTGAATTGATAGCTCAAGTGAATTACCCTTAAGGGGATAGTTCACCCAAAAATAAAAAAAATATCGAATCATTTATTCACCTTCAGCTCATTCAAAACCTGTGTATGACTTACAGTATATGACCCTTTCTTCTGTGGAACACAAAAGACGATATTTTGAGAAATGTCTTAAGGTTTGGTCTCTATACAATGGAAGTCAATGGGGTTCATTCTTTTTTAGTTACCAACATTCTTTGAAATATCTTCTTTTGTGGTATGTGGAAGAAAGTCATTAGGATTTGGAAAGACATCAGAATTATGAAAAAAATGTTTGGTGAACTGTTCTTTTAAATTTGAACCTTAAAGCCTGGTTAAACTATGCTCAGAAGACATCTGCATTTATTTGACTTACAGTACAAACGTCTTGTGTGAAATCAGTTTGAAATGATCAGGAACGTGCACCACTTTTGGTAGGTCCAAATTTTGTGACTTTTTTTTACGATTTTAAAGGTGCTGTGTGTCATTTTTTGGAGGATCTATTGACAGAAATGCAATATAATGTACATACATATGTTTTCAGATGTGTCAAAAGACCTTACATAAGAAAGCGTTATGTTATTATTACCTTAGAATGAGCTATTTCTATCTACAAAAAACGCGGGTCCCCTTACATGGAATTCACCATGTTGTGTCTCCAGTAGCCCTAAACGGACAAACTGCTCTACAGTGCGTGTTTCATAAGTACGTTATCTCCTTCATAAAGAAGCGGAAATGTGACGACGTCTTTATCCTGTGAGAGCCGCCGTAGTTCTTCGAAAGGGAGGGGAGAGGAATGGACTGAGCCGTTGGTTGCAATTCACAACCTCATCACTAGATGCCGCTAAAATCTCTTCATTGTTCCTTTAATGCAGAATTGCAATAATTCAGTAGTACAAAAAGTAATTAAATTTTTTTTGAATATTTCACTTGTTTATGATGACTAATGATAATTTAATTCCACTAGCAAAGAATGCAAATTACATTAGTTCTGGTAAACATCCCATCTGGATTTGATTTAAAAATGAATCGCTTGTAAAGATGATCCTTCACATTTATTGATTACTTAAAAATGTCAAATTTAATATATGCTTTAAAAGAAACACATTGTTCTGTTCGAACAGTCATTTCAGACCATGCAAAGGCTTTTTACAGAATTCTCTTTTTTCTTTGTTGTTCTCTTCGTCTGTCCCATGTTTCCTCTCTTTCGCGCTCATACACCTCACCATCCAGGTTACACTTGCACAATAAGAAAACCTTCTCTTGCACAAACTGTTGATGTGTCACATCCGCGCAATCATACATTCTGCTCTCAGAGATCTACATCATTGTTATCAGCGGTGGAACTGCGTAGTTCAATCGTATTTATTTGTATAGCGCTTTTCACAATACATATTATTCCAAAGCAGCTTTAGAAAAATGGTGCCATACAAATCCTGCAGTTCGCATGTCAAATGTGACGGTGAGAAGGAAGGAGGTTCAAATATGGTTAAGAGAGGAAACCTATGTACACCTATAATGTTAATACAAATACACACAATCCAGCCACACAGTTTTCAATATTCTTTTGACTAATTTACCAGAATAAAAAAAGTATTTTTTATGTCATGTTGTTTTATTTAGATTATAAATTGGATTATTTTAACAGAAAGAAATTCAAGTTTCCATTTTGTCTTTCCTTACCTTATATTTGGGCAATTCCATGAAAATGTCAACCTTGCCGTGAAAAAATTAAGTTTTTACCAACGGTTTTTACTATGGTAACAGCACATATTTTAACATGTGGTGGTTCAAATACCCATGTGAGATCTTTCTTCAAATTTGTAAAGCATTTGTTTTATTTTTAGTGCATGATTTTTCATAGTCAGGTAATTGCCATTTTCAGGATTGTCACATCCATAACGCTACATATTCCTCATAAATGGACACATGGAAATTTAAATAAAGTAACTATTTTATGTTCTATAAAGAGGCATCCCTTCTCCGTTCATTGGGTATTATTGCTTCAGGATTGTGCATTTTATTTCACAGAAATCCTACAAAGTTTGTCGTCTCCCAAAAACCGCATCCTTTTTTTGTCACATCCATAACGCATGTTTATTTCCCTTTTTTAAAATAGAAAATTTGATCATAAACTGACATTTTTTGATGTTTAGACTCTATAAACAAGGGTTTAGCAAAATAAAAACAGATGGTTCAATTTATTCATAACAAAATCATTCTCTGAGCATTTTAATGCCATAACGCAAAATGTCACGTCCATAACGCTGGAATTGCCCATTTGCTTTCTAGTTTAAAGGTCCGGTGTGTAATTTTTCGGAGGATCTATTTGACAGAAATGCAATATAATATACATAACTATGTCTTCAGAGGTGTATAAAGAGCGTACACAATGAAGCGTTATGTTTTTATTACCTTAGAATGAGATATTTCTATCTACATACACCACGGGTCCCCTTACATATAATTCAGCCATCGTAGTGTTTTGAACGGGAGGGGGAGGGGTGGAGTGAGCGGTTCGCTATCATGCCGCTAGATTTTACTGACTGGACCTTTAAAGCTTAGTAGACATTTTCTTTCATTAGGTAGGTAAACATGCTTTTAACAGACTGAAACCATTTCTAATTTGTTTCTTTATGTAATATTTACACAAGGTTGTTAGTAAGTGATACACAAACCTCGAAATCACCAGTCACTGAGGATCTGATCGTTTCTTTTAAAGTGCTTTAAACGGATATCAGACGTTTTCTCCAATGCTGCAGAACTCAAATTTATATGAACACAAAACATTTGGTTTCACAAAAGCATTGTAAAATTAAACTGTTATAAGAAGTATAAAATGTAATGATGAAATTTTGATAGAAATAATGAACAAACAAATCGATTAATGCATGAATGAATACATTAAAGCAGATGTTCTCAAACCATTTCGTTGTAAGGCCCCCTTTGGGTAGATGCATTGTTTTGCGGCCCCCAAATAAAGACTTGTAATCTTTAATTCTATATAACTTAGAATTGTTATTAAACCAAAAAACATATTCAGTTATACAATGCTGGAACATCAATTCAATTTTGGTTGGTGGTCTTATTTTTCTGATGTTTGATTGAAAGTCATATACATCTGTGATTTCCAGGTGAAGTATTCTTTTAATGATGGAATGGTAATCTTGAGAAGGTGTTTTCTTTGTCTCAATCGCTCTCTTTCTCATTCACATAGAGCCATCCTTTCCACGCAATGAGAATCCCCACCGTGCGCACACACCCACACGCACATAGAAGATGAACGCATCTAATTGGATTTGAATGGTTTAATGTGTTTTTTTTATTGCTGACAGAGCCCTCGGAGTGAGAAGCTGATAACCTGTGTTCTGTTTATTCATTGTGTGCACTCAGAAATCTCTCATTGTGCGACTCTGTTGAGGAACGGCATAGCTGACGGCTTTAGCTAACTGGTGTCTAAAAACGCTTCTAGGCGACATAAGCTTCTCTTCAGGCAGCATCATTTATTAGCAGTTTGAGACCGTGTGTGTGTGTTTTTCTGATTAAGCCTTAAGATGCGTGTTTGTACGTGTGCGTCCTGAAGTTAGCAAAATCTAACAATACCCTCGGGTGACAATCATCCTTTTTTAATTCTGGACAATGGGAAACATAAAGCATTTCAACTGCATCCTAACCAGACGTGTAGTTTTGTGAAATAATGCACATGTGCACGACGTGCCAGGACTGTGTTCAATGAAAAACACAACATTTCTAATTTCTGCTGTACGGTTAGTAACTAAACTTACTCTGTATTTAGTTGTTGTAAGAACAGCAATATCAAACCTGTGCCATCATCACCAGCCAGGGTTTACGTTAGTCCTTAAAAAGTCGTAAAATTAAATGTAAATATAAATGGTCTTGGTGTGTTTTGTGGAAAAAATATGATGAATTATGCTGTGCAAAAACTAAACCACAACTCATGCAAACTGTTCTTATAGAAGCAATTATTTTTTTTCTGTTTACGTTTGTTTCATGTACTTATGATAAGATTGGTAACGCGTTACTTAAAGCATATATGTATAATCCATTTAAAAGTAGTTTTATTGTATTAATTATGCCTTGGAATGCACCTTATAATGCGTTGCAATGTCTTATGAATAGGCTAATTGTAACTACAGTTAATACATTATAACACTTATCAACTCATTGTTACGATTTGCATTTTTAATTAAGTTATAATTCTGTACAACAAAATTTAAAGTATTACAACACACATTATGAGAAATTATAATGCATCATACCTTTTAATAACCCTTTCTAATGCATTATACATAGAGACTGAAAGGAAAAGTTAGCTGAGATCAAGAACACTGAAGGAAAAATCTAGTACTTGAGTATTTTTACCAAACATTTGACTTGAGTAAACGTGAGAAAGTAGGCCTACTAGACTAGAATATTACTCATAAAAATACATAAGAATGTATTTATGAAATGTAATCGAGTAAAAAGTATGATATCGTCGCTGTTCTTTCTAAAAGATTGTATGTCAAAATGTTCTGTTTTTCAGAAAATGGTAAAAACACTGTACTTTCTAAGTACAAGTTATTTATAATGTTTATTTGACCAAGGTCCAGAGTTTGGCACGCAAGCGTTTGTTTTGAGAACATTGTGATCTGGTAGATTTATTTGTTGTTCTTCTGTTTCTCCTTGTAGAGCAAAAAAGAAGACCAAGCCCTTAAACCTGAAAATCCACAGCAGCGTGGCAGGAAGCTGCGAGAATTTGCCCACCCAACGTTCTCCTCTCCACTCGGATCACTCTCTGCGCTCCTTCTTTTTTCCCAATTTCGTCCCTTCGACGCCCCCTGTGCACTCTGACACCCCTTCAGCAAGTGAGTAACACACTCAACAACTAAAAGGGATAGTCTATCCAAAAATAAAAATCCTGTCATCATTTATTCACCCTCATGTCAAAACCTGTATTGACTCTTTCTTCTGTAGAACACAAAAATAATATATTTTGAGAAATGTCTCCGTGGTTTTGTGTCTATTCAATGGAAAGTCAATGGGGGTGCAGTGTTGTTCGGTTACCAACATTCTTCAAAATATCTTCTTTGTGTTCTGCAGAAGAAAGAAAGTGAAGTGAAGTGAAATGAGATGAGGATGAAAAATGATGACAGAATTTAGATTTTTGGGTGAACTATCCCTTTAACAGACATGTACCTGTTAAAAGACACTGAATGACTTTGTAGTTTGGTCAACATCATTTGGCAGTGTTGACAGATGTCTGGTGACGCACTTCAGGCTATTACATCTATTTTTTGTCTCTCGTCACAATGTTGACTTCCTGTCTCATTACCTATTAAAGGGCCACGTCCCAAACCTTGTCGTGTCCCAGGACACCCAGCAACGTGTCGGCGCATATCGTCCAAGCCTAATATCTGCTGCACCGTGGCCCTTAGCGTGGGCTATTAGAGGAATAATGGTCGGAACGGGGGCCGTGTGGATGTGACAAGACTGGGAAAGACACCGCAATGACGCAAACGTTTTGGAATGAGATTATTTTACAGATGGAGAAAAAGTTTTGAGCGCTTGTTTCCAGAATTATGAATGATAGACCCCCTCCACGCTTCGGCAATCTGGCGTACACGTTGTACCCAAGCGTTTCCTGTATCGTTGGGGAAAATGCTGTTGTCATTTCAATTTGGGCTGATTAAATGAAAAATGAATGCTTTAATGCTTTTTTTGATTGTTTGCTGAAATCATTTATTTTACCCAAACAACTAAATTCCTCCAGAGACTGGGACGCAAGGACTTGTTTGGAAACCAGAGGAAAGATGGTGATTCAGTCGAATTTCCGATAAAGCAGTTTCAGGGGTATAATCTCATTGGGTGTGTATCAGTCTGTGTAATGGCATTACTTGCGTTCTGGACCGATCCGTGGGGCTCCAGGCCGGACGCTGTGGCAGTAAGCAGGCCCCGCGAGTGTCGTCAGCTCGGCTAATGCATCTGCTGTTTGTCTGCGTGTGGTGACAGTATTATTGTCCGTGTGCCTGGGGTCTGTAGTGCACGCTTCTTTGACACGAAACACAGAATGTAAGTATGCAATATGTGTGTGCAATACAATGAAATACTTGCGTGGAGTATAACTCTGAAAAACACGACCAGTCTTAGGTTGTGCTTTCATAATTGTTTAGTTTCTGAGAGGTATCAACTCGGTCTCAGATGTTTCTTCAAAATTGTTTAGAAAAAATTCAAACGGTGGAAAAACATGAGTATGGAGGTGTAAAAGGAATGTAGATTGTAGAGGTCTAAAAACCTGGATTTGGGTAAATTTGAGATTTTAGAATTGTTTGAGTTCATATCTTTCATAACATTGACTTTTGATTGCAGACTTGACAAATCTGAGCTCAATTTGAGACCTGTTGAGATCTCTTCTGAAACTCTAATGGAGACATTTCTGACACTTTTTCTCGGGAGAAAAATCTGAGACACAGATGAGATTTAAGCAAATGTTTCCATTTTATCTCAATTTAATCTCATTGATGTCTAGAAGAAATAACTGAGATATAATGAGATATCATCTGCTAGCTAGTTACTGTCTATAACATTTGTTCATAGTTTTTTCAAATCTGGACAAACCTCTTTGAAGACTAAACTCCAAATCTAAAAATGCTTCATCACATTGTGAATCACTGTGTCCGTCATTATTTTAAGAATCTTTTTGTTTGTCTGGCTGTTTGAAAGACGCCTGCGATATTTATATCACGAGGACAGGCCTGCGATTGGTGGATTGTGACAATCGGCCAACTGGTGCTTCAGCTCACATGATGAACAAATTTGTGTCTGTTTATGATCTTTCAGTTGTATTTGAAAGATTTGAGTTCATTGTGCATTTTCTGACTGATTGTTCGTTTCAAATAGAAGGTGAGAAACATGAGATTGTTTCGCTGCAAACCTGCCTCCGGTAGGTGGGATATTTTTAGGAACATAAGAGGTGTAGTTTGTTATTTAGATGCATCAATTAAAAATAAATTCATCTGCTCTGTAGTGATGCTGGCGTGCGTCTCTGTGCCTGCAGGTAAAACACACACTTGCTCTGACTGTGTGAGATTGGCAGGTGAAGACTTTCACTTTTAACTCACATCTAATGATCTAATGCGCTTCCTTTTTCTCGCTTTCTCTCTCTTTCTTTTCATCATCATCCCCCATGCAAGGTTGATGTTTTTTGGGGGAAAAAACAAATGTGCCATGGCATTTTTTTACCTTGTAAAGGTACCTGGTTGATGTTTAGATCCATAAATGTAGTATTTCCCTTAATAAAATGAACCGTAATTTAACTATACTAACTATAGTATTGTATTTTGGAGAAAGCCATAGTAACCACAAATGTATTATAATCTCAATTCAAAGAAAAATTAACTACACTGTCAGAAAAAAGTACAAAATTGATAATATTACTGTCACTGGAGGGGTGTTGGGTACAATTATTTACCCAAGAAGATACAAAAGATATTTTATGCAGAGATGCACCGATATATCGGCCAAAAATATTTTAGTATTGGTGTTTAGTATCTCTAATTTTATGTTTTGTAAAGCAGCCCTTAAAGGGAAAGTTCACCCAAAAAATGAAATTCTGTCATCAATTATTTAATAACCCTGAGATTGTTCCAAACCTGTATAAATGCCTTTGTTCTGATTAACACAAAGTAAGATATTTGGAAGAATGTCAGTAACCGAACAGATCTCATCCCACATCGACTCCCATAGTATTTATTTTCCCTACTATGGCAGTAAATGGGGAATGAGATCTGAGGGTGAGGAAATGATGACAGAATTTTCATTTTTGGGTGAACTATCCCTTTAAGGGTACCACCCCAGTGATGACTGTTGTACCTTAAAAACTAAAGTTTCTTTATTTCTTGGTACCACAGTACTGTTTTGCTAGGGAGCGTTTAAACAAGGGTTGTTGTTAGTTTTTTTTTAATCAAGGCTTTTGTTTATCTTGAATTCCGGCTGTGTTAATGAAATATTCATACAAAGTGTTGGTTACAACTTGTGTCTCCTTTAACTTTGAGCGGTTACTATAGAAACAGGCAAGCAAGGGCTTTGTTAAAAAGGATCACTGCAGTGTTATGTACTTTACGAACTTAAATCATAGGATGACATGTTAATATTTAATAACTTTAAATGGACATTTTTTCAATGGACATTTATAGTGTATGCGTTATTCTTTAAAGAAAAGGTCATTTTTTTAGGGTTTTTTATTAAATGTTCTCTTTTAAACCAGATACAAAATGAAAAAAGGTTCTTCAGATTATAAAAAGGTAAGAAAGAGACCGAATGGTTCTTTGTCCAACCAAAAATGGTTCTGCTATGGAAACACTGTGAAGAACCTTTAAAGCACCTGTATTTTTAAGAGTGTACCATTATCATTGGCCTAACTTGTCGGAGCTGATAGCCTCGTGGGAAGTGCTCCGACACGTGGAGCGGTTGCGCATCGGGCGACCCGGGTTCGATTCCTAGCTTGTGGTTCTTATTTGATCCCACCCCCTTCTCTCTCCCACTTCGCTTCCTGTCCTCTCTCACATTAAACTGTACAAAATAAAGATCAAAACGGCAAAAATAAATCTTAAAATAACATTGGCCAAAACTTGTTTTGTTGTTTGTCACAACTTGCACACCTTACATTCACAGATTGTATTTAAGCTACTGACTTTTAAGGTCTGCCTACGTGAAAATGATAACTATGACTAAGAATAAGTTTTGCAGTAGTAAGACGAAGTTTAAAATGTAAAGTTTACTAAATTAAAGAGATTAGCAGCATCCACACCATAAAAGTAGCAGTAACAAGTTTTAGAGCTTTTTTTTTCAAGCGTAGGAATGATAAAACATTGACTTTCAATCAAATTCATGTAAATGTAAAGGACTCAAACATTTAAAATGTGGAACTGCTGCACGTGACCTTAGAATTAGCATAACATTATCATCCATTGATGTGGACGCTAAGGCTGTGTTCACATTTTACTTCTTTTTTGACAAGAAGAAGTTGACAATGGCGCCTTTTAGTTTAAAAAAACGCTTGCAGCGTTGTGGTGACAAATAGCAGCCAACAATGTTCAAAGATAGCATTTGTGCACAAAGGCAGCTTAGAGAGACAGACTTCATAGGCAGCGTAACATAATTCTATCTGAAAACAGAGAAAGCATCTTTGCAATAATCACATATTTAAAAACTACAATGCTCATTTTTCGCTAGATATGCAATCAAAAGTTATTGAAAGTGAAAATTAAACTTACATTAATACATTTCGGCCGCAATTTTATTTTTTCGAGCTTGAGCCTTCTCGACCAATCACGTTCCTCGCATGTTGTTATGTAAACTCTAGGTCTCTGTCACTGGTTAGATGTGAAAAAGAAGCTTGACGTAGGGCGTTTTTTCATAAAAGTTTAACTTTTTTCAATCTCAAAAGTTGTTCTGAGCTGCAGAAAAAGACGCTGGCATTTAAAAAAGCCTAATATAGTCATTGTTGTAGTTATATTTTTAATATAGTCATGTAGTTATTTAATCGTTTTTGGTCTTTACCTAAACTATTCATGGTTTGCCGACCATCTGATCTGTCATTATTTAACTACACCATGCAACCCGAATGTGCCGTTCTACATCCGAAGGACCTTTATGATTCAAGAGAGGTCCCGCAAATCAAAACAAAGTTCACATCAAAGGTCTGATCTAATTTGGAATGCCTTGTACATCCTGAAAGATGCAGCCGAGCAGAATGCAGAGGCCACGACAGAGACACACTCACGTCCGTATCTGATATAAGCATCATTGACAGAGGCAGTCATCTGGAATCTCAAGTGAATACAGTACAAAGATCAGATTAGACCTCCAGATGCTTTTGTATTAAAGAGACTGCCGGTGTTCTGTTTTGAAGTGGTGGCAGAATTATGGTCATGAACACAGGCTTCTTCATATCTTTTCCATTTTCAATACGCCGATGTAGATGACTGTTTGTGCTTGTGTGTATGCGCTCTATGTTTGTCCTCGTATCTCCGTCTTAATCATAAACTAATGCAGTACAATTGAGCATGAACAATCTGATAAACAGCCCTTTGAACTAACAGTGCTGTGGGAAGCAAATGCGATTATTGTTTAACAAGTCTCCATTTCCATTTTATCAGAGCTCTGTGAGCGATGGCAGCAGACGTTCTGTAACTCATTTTAAGGGATAGTTCACCCAAAAATGGGTGGAACACAAAAGATGTTTTGAGAAATGTGTCGGTGGTTTTGTGTCTATATGATGGAAGTCAAAGTGTGGTCATTGTTGTTTGGTTACAGACGCTTTTTCAAAATATCTTCTTTGTGTTCTGAAGAAGAAAGAAAGTCAAAGTTTGTAATGACATGAGAGTGAACAAATGTTGAATTTTTCATCTTGGTGTGCTGTCCCTTTAAGGATTTATAGATGTGTATATTTTGTGTATTGGTGCAGTAAGTCTACCTGTAAATATCTCACTAAACTATATACGTAGACATAATAATGGTTGGAAAATGAAAATTTTATTTATTGATTTATTTATTTTCACCTGATTTCAAATATTATATGATATGTATTAATCAATGACAGATTATATATAGTAGGCCAAGTGTAGGAGCATTTACATTTTTGCTTTGTTTTTTTATTAAAACATATTAGTAAAGATAATTTAATAAAATATGCAAATTTCCCCTCCATCCATCCCTTTTGGCCACCACTGTATCTGCTTATATCTAAGTTATATAAGGGTGTGGTCAATGTTTTGAATGTTTGAGACGTTCCAGGTGTCTGTGTTTCTTATATTAACTTTGTCTGCTTTGTTCTAGACACCCTGTCCGTTCCTCGCTGGTCCCCTCAGATACCTCGCAGAGACCTCGGCAACTCCATAAAACACAGGTGGTTTGCGCAAATGTCTTCGCATGTGCGGTTACAAAATGTCAAGTCAATTAACTGCCATGGTTGTGTAACATCACGCCTGCACACTGTCTACAAAACACGCGATTACCCCAAATGCCACAGATCCCAAAGTCAAACTAAAAAGAACAAGTCACTCAACAGCTCTTGTGATGAACATTACCGTAGAAAGAAATATTGAGAGCTCGACGGAGCTCAGTCATCAAAAGCCATATGCAAAGTTCACGAAGTTAGGTTTCATTTTTAAATAACCTTTTCCCTGATTCATTAGACGTGCAAATCAACATCCACGTGTCGTCACAGACAGACAACTGCCAGCGGATAAACATATCCCCAAAAATTAAACGCTCGTGTCAGCCGTAAAGCGAGACGGTTGGAGAAATGCGAGCTGCATATTTAAACCGGCCTTCAGATTTATGAGACGGCACGACTTCAATCCGACCAAGACACTTTGACACCGTCAGAGCTCATTATTCATTTTCGATTAACTGTCAGTCTCTGTTCATATGAGAGAAATAGATTGCCAAATGCACAGTGACCCCTTCGAGCAACTCTTCTGCGGGACATTTGAATGGTCCTTTTATTGTTGAGAATACAGTTAATGTGAGTAGATGTAAACAATGAGAGAAGAAATTAAAATGACTCACACAGCCTTCCCTGAAATTCTCATATCGCTCCGGAGCGATCTCTGCAAACGGCCTTGGCTTTCCACGTGGCATTTGTTCCCCTCAACAGTTCAATTTACAATTAAATTACTGCGAATTGAGAATTACTGCCAAAGTGCCTAGATACGACTCTCAATGAAAAGGTTACTTACGACCGGTGCGAGGGCACATTCCCACTTTCATCCCGAGAGCTTAAAGAGATCTACTGATGGTTTGATAGAGAAGCAAAATGAACCCGTACGTCCTTGTGCGTTTAAATAAAAGGATGAAATTATGAATGCATGATAACACGGGACACAGTAACCCATCGCAATGCTTTTTGCAGGTTTTCCACAAAGTACTGGATGTCACAGACGTGTATCGTGTGTGGGAAAGGAATGCTGTTCGGCTTAAAATGCAAAAACTGCAAGTAAGTGCCGACCAAAGCTTGATAAGCTGAAATTAGATTAAAGGTTTGTTCACACTTGGCAGGTTTGGTTCGGTTAGAATGAAATCTGGTGCGATCGCTCTGTTTGAATAAAAATGAACCGCACCGTACACACCAAACAAGCGGTCGGAAGACTACCAAGCAAACTTTGGTGATGTTTGGCTGAAATATAAAAGCAACACGCACCAAAGACATCTAAACAAAAGACAAAAAGTATGTAATAAGATGCAAAATCCTGGTGCTGTTTTGACTTCTTTAAACCTTTTATGAGATCTGAATTCGTTTTCCAGTATAAATATCTAAACATTCTTGAATTTAGATATTTTTAGAAGTAAGTTACATTTACTTGTTTTCTGGAGGAGAAGAAAATCTCAAAACCAAAAAAGTATCTGCAAAAGGGGTTTAAAATGATCTCTTTTTCTTCTCGATTAAGTAAATTTTCTTACCCTATTGGTTAATTTGTTTCTTTCTTAAGCATAACCTTGCTTGATTTTGATCTATTTTTAACTTAATATTAAATTGCTTTTCATGTGAGTGTATCTTTACTTAGGAATGTTCAGATATTTATACTGTAAAGCAAGAACACATTTTTTTTTCAGTTCATATGTACGCACATACAATGACAATGTTTAGCCTTGCACACAGCATCGTTGCAGATTTTGGTCATTTCCATCACAAAATATATACATCATACAAGCTGAGTAATCAGATAGTGACTCTTTCCTTTATACGTTCTGTGTTAAAAAATGCAAACGTTAAGTGAACCAGGACTAAAAATCATGAATTATAATTATTTTTGGTCCAGACCAATAGAAAACAGAGAATTGAACTTCAAGTTTGAACACCTTTAGACAATTTCCAGCCTTTCCTAAACAACAAACACTATAATATTACTTTCCTAGATTACTTTTATTTACCTGTTTATCTGAACAGTGGCCGACACGGAAACATTCATTAGATGACCAGTAAAACCACATGTGAAATATTAAATATATAGAGTTTTCATTTCTGATATCATCTTTTAATGTTAAAGTTCCCATCATGTCAGCTTCTGAACAGTTCAGATTGTGAAGGTGCATGTGTTTGCATCAAAGCCATTTTAGTATTCAGTATGATATTTTTTTTGTTTAGTTCCTGCACTAGTGTCTGAACATTCAAATTGAGCATAATTATCATTATCATTAAAAGATGATTTGAATAAATTACCTGCCTGTTAATTTCCACTCTACCACCCTTGACTTTGGCATCTTGTTACTAAGATACTTACTGGCTTTTGACACACTCCAAAAAAAAACCCCGGCTGCATATCAAACATTTGTTTTTAATATTAATTTATTTGCTTTACAAGAGCTAATGAACAAAGCTCTGTGTCCCGCTTTTATCTGACAGATTGAAGTGCCACAACAAATGCACCAAAGAAGCTCCACCCTGCCATTTACTCATTTACCACAGAGGAGGTAAGAAGTCGTTCAGAGCCATTTCAACTTTTTTGCTCATTAAAAGCTTCATTTCATCAGTGCTGTATGAGGCAGAATACATACAGATACGTCTTCAAAAAACAGCAGCGTTCTTTATGTTTTCAAATTCGTTCCTTTATGTTCAACTGAAGTAAATTCAACTGAAGTAAATTAAGTAGTTTATCTTATTCAGAAAACACTGAGTTACAAAAATGTTTTTAAAGAACAGGAATAAACAATAATTGTGGTTAGAACAATGAGGAATGTGACTTTCATTGTTGGTGGCTTCACATCTGCTTAATTCTTTTCATTAAAGCACTGAAAAACAATTTGTCTTATGTCCTGTGAAGCATTATGGGTAACGTGCTGTTTATACCCATCTCCTCTCTCTCTCTCTCTTTCTTGGACCGTATGCTGTCTCACAACGACTATACTTTGTGATGTTTAAAGATCAAGGGACGTCTCAAAGTAAGACCTCCATTATTAAATGATTATGGTTTTAAAGCACTTGTACAATGCTTAAACAGATAGAAGGAACACATATACTGATCAAATATAAACACTGAATGCTTAAGTCATTTTGGGTAAAAGTGTTTGCCAGATGCATAAATGTAAAAAAAAGATTAAAGAAAGATCTCATAACATTTAAGTATTCATGTCAGTTGT
This sequence comes from Triplophysa siluroides, assembly GCA_006030095.1. Taxonomy (NCBI): domain Eukaryota; kingdom Metazoa; phylum Chordata; class Actinopteri; order Cypriniformes; family Nemacheilidae; genus Triplophysa; species Triplophysa siluroides. The sequence continues at coordinate 3,663,969 of VCII01000101.1, read as the reverse complement.
GCACATTGGCTTATTTCTTTTAAAGGCTTTAGTTATATTTTTGTATTAGTAGATTGGTATATAGATATTGATAAGACATTTTTAGGTAATTTTTTCTAGAAAAGTGACTCTTTCTTATTGATTATTTTTGCATTTGGCAGAAAAATAGAAACCTGTTTAAAAATATTTTTGCAATTCAGCTTTATACACTTTGGCAGTAACTTTTAGGATGTGAAAAAAAGAGGATTTTTGTCAAATTACTTTATTATTAAATTATCTTTATTTTGTCATATTTCCATGCCTGAATCTCATTTGATTCATACGTTGAGATTATAGATTCATGGATTAGATGAACAGTATGAAATAAAACTCCTAAAGAGACAGTTCTCCCAAAAATAAAAATTCTGTCATCATTTACTCACCCTTGAGTTGTTCCAAACTGTATAAATGTCTTTGTTCTAATGAACACAGAAATATTTACATTTACGCATTTGGCAGACGCTTTTATCCAAAGCAACTTACATTGCATTATCCTATACATAGGTATTTGCAATCCCCTGGGATCAAACCCACAACCTTGCGTAGTTAACGCAATGCTCTTACCACTGAGCTACAGGAAAGCTATATATGAAAAAATGCTTGTAACCAAACAGTTCTTGGCCACCAGTGACTACCATAGTTGGAAAAATGACAACGGTAGTCAAAAGTGCCCCAGAACTGTTTGCTTTCCTACATTCTTCAAAATATCTTGTTTTTTTTTTCCATTTTTGGGTGAACTGTTCAGACCACTCATCAGACCACTCCAGTCATTTAATTCTATGGTATTTACATTGAATGTTCATATGGATGTCCTGTGAGATATGTAGCAGGTACTGTAGTATACATGTTGCATGGTTTAGTTTACTTCCATTTAAATATGACAAGACTTTTCAGAGTTTCACTGTTACCGTGACAACTGCCTCCTGTTACCGTGGATACTATGCTGTTTCTTTCTCCCCCTCTCTCTCAGCTCGTCAACTCGTCAGGACCGAGTCTGTACCATGTGACATAAACAACCCCCTCAGGTACTCAGATCTGCACATTAGCCAGACTCTTCCTAAGACCAACAAAATCAACAAGGTAAGATTGTTAGTTCCCGTCGCTTCAAATTTATTTCTGGAGCATCTAACAAACATCAAGCCATTTTTATCACTCTAAAGTAAACAGTATTGCAAACAATCTTGGGCAGACTAACACCAAACACTCCTTCTTGTCATTTCTGCCACAATTTGTTTCCTTTTATACTTTTTGTAAAAATACCTCAATGTGATCAGAATATCACTTCCAAACCACAGTGATATTAAAATTCTGATCATGACAGCAAAGAGAAAAAGATCACAACATTTTCATCAGTGTTTAAAGTGTTAAAACATATATAACAAACTAGTATTCATATCTATATGGCACTTATTCATACTGTACTTTATGACAAGTATTGACCAGATGTTGGTCAGTTTTTGATAAATAGCTGCTGGTTTTTAATAAATGAACGAACAGCGTGAGTGGAAGTGCATTTATGTCTGACCACAGCGGTATCAAACATTAATTGATTCCATGCCTTATGAAGTCTTTCTTCCTTTCTCTCTTGCTTCTGCAGGACCACATCCCCGTACCGTATCAGCCTGACTCCAGCAGTAACCCCTCTTCCACCACCTCCTCCACCCCATCGTCCCCGGCACCCCCGCTGCCTCCCAGCGCGACGCCCCCCTCTCCCATGCACCCGTCCCCACAGAGCGCCAGACAGCATAAACAGTCCAACCTTACAGGTGCCAATCCACGCCATTACTTTCTCATTCAGTCTGTAATGTGATTCATTCAGTGATTAATTTATATTTTAAATCGAAGTAATAAAATGTGCTTAGCTGCAATCTGTAACTTTCGACTTTCTATCGGAATTTCTTTTCAGGGGTTGAAAAACAGCTGACATTTCCCAAGAAATTCTATTTGACAGCTTAATTTATAAATCAATATTTAAGCGCAGAACTGTGAATCAGGGTGGAAGGAGGAGAACATTTTCGACACAGACTTTCTGACGTACATTTATTTTTAAATGTATTTATAACCTAAAAAAGTTACAGATTGCAGCTTAAAGTCATTTAGGTTCCAAAAGTCTGAGACCAGTTTTGAATTTTTCAAATGTAATGCTTTAAATAGCATAACAATTTAAATGAAATTGTATTTAAATTACAAGCATAAAGATTTAAGTAAAAATATATATTTTAGAAATTCATAGTTCCAAGTGGCTTGGATCCCAGCGTGAATTGGGAATATTTTAAAGATCATCAGTTGTTCTTCAATAAAAATATAACAATCTATTTGTACGTAAATTAACAAATTAGTTTACTGTCCTAGAAATTGATATTTACCTAAAAACAATCAAACATATATAAAAAAAAGGTTTCTTAAATGATTCTTTATAATCAACATATTTTCTGTTTATATCCAGCTTGAGATCAAACTTTGAAGCAGACTATTGGACTCTATATCCTACTAGTGAATATACTTTTGGCATATGCTTGTTTTTGATGAACTCTGGAAATACAGAGAGCAATATCACAGACCAATATTGAGGCGTTATTGAATTCTGTCTTCTTTCCTCCTATGCCCCGCTCAGCATCTCATTACTACAAATACAAGCAGCAGTTCATCTTCCCCGGTAAGTGCGTCATAATTGGTCATTACCCCTACCCATAATGCCGTGCGACACGCCGTGGTGAACTTTTTTTGATGTCAGTTTTTATGCCATGTTTTCTCCGAGGCGCAACAAACCCCCCCGCCCCCCACCATCCTTTCTCTCGCTCTCGTTCTATCTTCTCTTCTCTTAACCAGCAGTGTTCTCTAATGATGGTTCTTTTAAAGGCAAGGTCGGCTGTGCCTCTCTGACAAATAAATGCTGATAAGTGCCTGTATTCTGCGGGTGGCCGTCAGCTCTCTACATGTTTTTTATGAACGGATCGAGGGAGGAAAGCCATGAAGTGTCGCAAGCCTGATAGTTTAGAATAAGGGCTGATGAAACCAAATTTGCCGGTTCATTCTTGTGAAAGGTTAATGCAGGTGAGCTGCGAAGATCATTAGCACCATCGCGCCTTCCAGTTTTGTCCGTCAGGGCTGTACATTTTGAATAAAAAGTGTTTGCTGTTGAAACATGGTAAAGCCATGGCGTTATTAAGAGGTTTGTCTAATGAGAAATCAAAATTTCCTTGATGTTTTGAAGGGGTTTTTATAGTTTCACTTTAAGAACTCAAAACTTCTCTAGTCCAAAAGTCTTAAACACTAGAAGAATTAATGATCAAAGTAAAAAGAGGCTTTTTTAAGGAGCAGTGCAAAGTCTTTACAATCATAAAGGTATAGGAGAAAAAAAAGGCCTTTTTGACTTTAAAAGGCTTATAATGGTTATAGAAACTAAATGAATACTGACAAACTTAGTTAAATATAGAGAAAGAAAATAAAAATGGAAAAAATCATTAAATCGTGATTCGATGACATATTGAAAAAAGATGTTGGATTAACATACTGTACATGTACATTGGTTGCAAATATTAAAGTTATGTTTACTCCGCATCATTTATTTATAAATAAAAAGACATTTATTTATATAATTCAATTGTTTCGTTTATTTTTGTTAAACAAACATGAATTTTATATGTTAAAGTGTCATATTTTGATTTAAGTTTACGTTTCTCTTCACAAAATTACTCTTCAAATGCAGTCTTACGCAAAGCGTGCTGGGAAATATAAATCCTCTGCCCAATTCCAACCTAAATGAATGTTAATGACTTTAGATGACTGAACATCATCTTTTTTTATTGTGTTGAATTAACTTTTTTAAATCAAGTAAATTGGACGAGTAGCAAAATTCCTTCTTCTTCAGTGCAGTCGTTTCCCTGAATGTTTCCAAATGATGATGAACTACATTTTGTATTCATCTATAAAAATAGATTCATTCTCTTTCTGTTCTTTGCCCTCCTGACTTGACTCTTTTTCTTTGTAGATGTGGCCCCCGAGGTCCCCAGCAGGACCCCTCAGGTCATTCTGCACCCTGTTCTGTCTGAGACCGGGTGAGTTGGTGTAATTCTGTCTTTAATGTTGATCTCGTAAAGACGATCACAGGGGTGCTTATCATTGGCTCCTTTACATCTGCTTTTAATGTGACTTTTAATCGATTTGATTACATATTTTCTAATCTACAAAATTTAAACTATTTGATTGAAGAAGCTGAATATTTCTATTATGTAACATTTCTGTGCTTTATGGTGCAGGTCAAACGCAGTCTATGGCGGTATTATTCTCTTCTGTGTCACTTTTAAAGACATGCCAAAAGCATTCAGCATTGTTGACTGATATCACAGCACAGAGGATACAAATCTGTCTGAAATGTTATGTTTGGAAAGCGTGTCTTGCGTCTATTTATGGCAGATGTGAGCATTTTAGATCATGGAATTATTGGAGCAAACACATTTGTGGTGTGATGCGACTCGGCCAAAGAAAGAACAGGGCTTGACTTCACGCTACAGTGATGATGTCAGCCACATCACAAGCGGATGTTTCGGAAAAACCCAAAGAGACTTGCTTTCTTTAAATAACTTAATCGAGATCGGATAACTACAAAAGATCTAAAAACATGCACGTAAAGTCACAAAATACGCAAACTTGTAATTGTTGCAGAGCTGTAGGGTACGGTACAACAGACTGACAGATCCTTGTCAGTGCGTTGTTGTCAAACATTTTTCAACCCAAATGAGGCGTGTTAAGAAACCACAGACATGTAAAAAACATGGCTTACTGGTTTTACATAAAGCAGGACAAAATCTTTTCTCCTGTGTGGGTGACGATAATTACACGTTAGATCGACTCCACTGCTCTTTCCTGCCTCTTAAGTTCATGGAATAGTTTTATTTCTTGTATCAAACGGCTTGAGTCTGCCCTGAGCTAAAAACCAGTCACACAAAGTCTTCTTTACTCCATTTGCCCAATTTACTGTAACTTAGAATTCAGTCGCTTCAGTTTCTTTGTATTGAATACATATTGCCTTAGTAAGTAGTTGTCTATTAAGGCAGTATGCACCAAGAAAACTCTACTGGTTTTGGGACAGAGCTTGTACTGAATGAAAACATCTTTTGTACAAATCCATTTCTAATATCAGATTCTATGGAGTAAAGTCAAAGATTTTATTTGAATTAATTGAAAGTCAAACATTTATTCTGCTGTGGTGAACTCATTGTCTTAATCTTCACACAGTACCAAAGTAAGTCCTCTGCTACAGATTGAGGTCGAGCCAACATCTGATGTGAGTCACTCTCTTTTTATCGGTCCATCTATCTATCCATTCATCCATCTCTCTGTCTATCCATCCATCCATGTCTGTCTGTCTATCTCTCTGTCCGTCTGTCTGCCTATCTGAACATTGATCGATCTGTCTATCCATCCAAGCCTCTGTCCATCTCTCTGTCTTGTCTATTCATCTGTCCATCCATCCGTCGGTCTATGCATCTATCCCTCTGTCAATTCGTTATATCCATCCATCCATCCATCCATCCATGTCTGTCTGTCTGTTTATCTGTTCTTTCTATCTCTGTCTATCCACCTATCTGTGTGTCTGTTTGTCTACCCATCTAAAGATTCAGCGCTTTGATTGCCCACCCATTCATCTATCTATCTATCCATCCATCAATCTTTTTCTTTGTCTGTCTGTTTCTATGCCTGTCTGTCTGTTTATCCATCTATCTCTCCATCCATCCATATCTATCTGTCTGTCTGTATGCCCATATATCCAGCCATCCATCACTGTCTTCCGACTGTCTGTCTATTTCTCTTTCTATCTCTGTCTATCCATCTATCTATATGTATGTCTGTTTTCCACGATCCATCCATCCATCCTATCCATTCATCCTTCATCCATGTCTTTCGTTCTTTGTCTGTATGTCTATCTCATCTTTTACTGCTGCTTGAATCACTTCATAACTAATACATTTTATTCTCCATGAATCACCACTGAGATCCACACACATTTTGATTTGCTCTTTCTTATCTAGAACGAGGAAGGCAACGATGAGGCTGAGGGCTCGGCAGACGAGTTCGAGGAGATGAATCTCTCCCTTCTGTCCGCGCGCAACTTCCCACGCAAGGCCAGCCAGACCAGCATCTTCCTGCAGGAGTGGGACATTCCCATGGAGCAGCTGGAGATCGGAGAGCTGATCGGCAAAGGCCGCTTCGGACATGTGTATCACGGACGCTGGCACGGCGAGGTGGCCATACGGCTAATCGACATTGAAAGAGATAATGAAGAACAGCTGAAAGCCTTTAAAAGAGAAGTGATGGCGTACAGAAACACGCGGCACGAAAACGTGGTCCTGTTCATGGGAGCGTGTATGAGACCGCCTCATCTGGCCATCATCACCAGGTAATTCCAAACAGTGTCATTTTAATTTTTCACCCAAAAATTAAAAGCTCTGTCTTCATTTTCTAACTCTCATGTCATTTAAAACCTGTTTGACCTTCTTATCTCTGAGTACAAAAGAAGATGATTCGATATATCCAAAGGTTCAGTGAATTCAGTATAATGGAAGTACATCAAGACTCATTTTACGCTTAATAAAGCAAGCAAGAGAGTAGATGTCTTTTTCCATGTCATGCTGACAGAGCAGTCATTTTTGGGTGAACTGTTCCTTTAGATAAAATAAAAGAGGTGCTAAAGTTCCAAGCTTGTAGCTGTAAGGTCCTTTGAATTGAGTTGCTGACCAAGAAAATCTAGTTGAAACTCATCTTCAGTGAATTAAAATGAAGATGTTTTAACATAATGAACACAAATTTATAGTACAACTTGAAAGATTTTTGTAGGGTTTATGTTAAGTGAGCAGGCTAATCACTATCGGTACGCTAAGCTAGTCGGCTAGCTAACTTGCAAATCGTTAACTAAACACACCAAACAAAATAATTGAAATGTGAAATTCCAAAATCTAAAACTTTGGACGTACAATATTTTATATGACATCCCTGCTGAAAAAAACAATAGAACCTTTTCCAAAACGTTTGGTATTGGTTTTAATAAAAATTATAATGGTGTTTATTGGTATGTGATGGATTCTATTGGTGGGATATTAAATCTTAAGGGAATAATGGCCAAAACACATTAGAAAAATACATTTTGTATTGGTTTAAATTAATACTTTTAATGGAAATCAGTATAATTCCTGTGATGGTTTGTTTGGGGTTTCTATAGAAACCCAATCGAAACCATCACAGAAATTCTAATGGTTTCCATTGGAACACGCTTACAAACCAATAGCTTTTTCTATTAAAACCATTACAAAATTCCTTTTTTTAGAGTGTTTTGGGCATTATTCCAGTAGGATTTAACGTCCCACCAATAGAATCCATCACATACCAGTAGACACCATTACAGTTTCCATTAAAATCATTACAACTTCTTTAATGGTTTCTATTGTTTTTTCAGTAGGGTTGGCAGATGGGAACCATAGAACATCATTAAATCTTGAAATAATGCCCAAAACACACTAAAAAAAAGTTTTTCGTTAGAAAAAGCCAATGGTTCATAATTGTTTTTGAATATAATTTTTGTAGGATTTCTAATCAGGCACTGAATAGGGCACTAATTAAAAGTTCTTTCAGCCAATAGAATTGGTTCAGGATTTTACAGGCAACTGAATCTGGCACGAAACCGACTCATGATTTTTTGTAGATCTTTGTGAATGTCTGGATAAATCTGCTGAGTTTTCTGTCCAGTTTTGTGTACGCAGATTCCGTGTGGGCTTGCTGATAACATTATCATAAACCTCATGATGCAATATTTTTTATTATTATACATTTCTGTATAATTTCTAATCATCTTAGTGTATCTGTAGAAGTTGACTGGCTTTTTGGCCGTGACCTCATAGCTCGCATTAGTCGTTGCTTTCAACCTAATTTGAACAATTTTGTCAAGTCTGAAGGGAAATGTGAAGGAAAGTGGCTGAATGTGTTCACATGTCTGAGTTCTCAGAAGGCATGTCAATCATTATGGGCATACAGGAGAGCGGGGTGAAAAAACAGATGCTTCTTCACATCCTGAGCAGGAGATGGCCAGTGTTATTTCCTTCTTCCTGCTACACAAATTACTGTTTGCTGTTTGTTTGTCCGTAAACAGATGTTGGGCTGCTTGGTGTAAAAAACCAAGATGCACGATAAAACATTTGGTCTAAATTTCTGTTATTGTTTTTTATTATATTAAGAAACTATGAATCTGTTTTCTAATACTTTTTTGTAATACATGTATAAAATATATTATTTACACACACAGGCAAACATGTATGAACACATGCTATCGCACCAACATTTAGGGTCACTTAAGTGGATTTTTCTCATGATCTTAAACAATTTATATGCTTGAAATGATAAATTATATATTATCATTTCAACATATTCATTTATCAAAATTAAATTATTTTTAACTTGAACCGAATAATGATTTCTGCAAATGTGATGATAAACATTACATTGTTTTAATGTTACATACTGTTTATGTTATTTTATAGTTTTGCTAAGGTTTTCTGCTAAATTGTCTGTTATTCTCAAATGTGAAAAACATTTTAGTTTACTAAAATTAGAACTTAGAAGACGTATCTGTTAATTTAAATAAAATAAAATAATGAACAAGTAATATTTTAAAAACTTAAACTAACTGAAAGATGAATTATATTTTATTATATTGTATATTAATAATATCAAACAAAAACTAAAATAAAAATAAATTAATCTTATATAGTAACATAAAAAATAAACAAATACATTATAAAATGACAAAAGAATACCAAAATAACTACAATCAAAATAATAATAAAAAAATAGTAAGTATATAGTGAATAGTAAGTCTAAGTGAGATTTGTGCAATTTTAGTTGGAGTCTTTATTTATATATTTTTGTGTTTGTAAAGGACAAAAGGTAATATTTTATTTAATAGTTTCTAATCATAGGTGAGCATGCCCACACAGACCACACTCAGACGTAATTGCTGGAATATGAATCTCTTATAAAAGTAAATAGTGAAAACAACTATTGATTGTTTTCTTGCATTGTTGCGTGTGATTATGCATTGATTGTTTCCAAATCACCCCCGCTGTGTCAAATAAATTTGGCTTTTCCTTATATTGAACACAAAATGTCAGAGCCCGTTGTTATTTGCAGTAATCTCTCCTTTTTGACATTATTACTGCTGCATGCGGGACATTTCCATACAGACTGTGTAAATACGAAGCTGTGTATTTACATTCTGCCGGTGCGTCATCACGCGTTTGAAGAGCCCCACACTGCAGAGGGCCAAAAGGCCAAAATGATGCAAAAAATGATCCTCGTACCCTGATGGATCTATTAATATGTATAAAGAGGAGAAAGAGGGCAGCCCGAGGAAAGACGCGAGCATCTTCATCAGGTGTCTCAGCTGGAGATCATTCGTTCTTCTCCTTCATGTGAAGATAAAGTTCACGGTGGTAAATCTGTATATGTAAATTCAGACCAGCGTTCTGACTCATTACATTGAAGTAGAAACATGAATCATTCGTGTCCTATACCGTACAGTCGGTGTAGGTTCTAGGTTCAAACTCTTCAAAGGCTGATTCATGAAGAAACTAAACACAGGGGATGGGATCTAGTGGTTGGAAATTGCAGTTGGCAACCGAACAGGAGGGTTTGGGGCTGGAGGGGTGTATACCTGTATACGTAGATTTACTGGAAATTACTTTGGATAAGTTCTAGTCATCAGTTCTTTTTTCGAAGATAAGTTTTTCTTCCAATTGTGAAACCCTATCAAACTTTCTTTCTAGACGCACAGATGAAACCATGTCCATTCCTGATTCCCAGAAGTTGTAGGGCACCTGCCAACATCATGAAAACTTTTTCATCACCTCCTTTATAATCTCCAGGCATAAATTTGCTTTCATGTTTCTTGATAATATCATATATATATAGGACTCCAGTATGAATTCCGTTTCATTTTTTTCCAAATTCCATTTTTTGGGATCCTGTTCTTCGATTTTTACTACTCAAAAGTAATACTGTATAGTTTTACACACATGAAAAAAGTGTACCGGACTTTTATTTTGAAGACTCGCCGCAAAGTCCTTTTCAATGCGTGTTTGACAGCAGCTTTTCCCAAATGAATAATTCTTGACGTTATTCATAGTGAAATTTGACTTTTTTTAGCTGTTCAGCATTATTTTCTGGATAAGTAATACTCAATTTGCCACATACCGTGCCATTCCGCGTTACACAACAAATTCCATTTTTATTCCTAGATTTTGCAATTCCGCCCGTGTTTTCTGCATTGTGGAAATCAAATGACCCTAAATATGTGCTTTTATGTTTCTTCTCTTGTAGTTTGTGTAAGGGCAGGACCCTGTATTCAGTGGTGCGAGATGCAAAAGTCGTCCTCGATGTCAACAAGACCAGACAAATTGCGCAGGAGATGGTGAAGGTAATACTAGCCAAGACTGTTACCAGATCCATCCATCATCTATATCGCTTATCCCTACTGGGGTCATGGAGAGTACTGGAGCCTATCCCAGCTATCTCATCCTGAGACAGAAAACATCCCCGGGACAGGTGCTCAGTTCATCAAAGGGCTGGTTACCAGATGTCATTTATAATAGATTTTCATATTGCCAAATATTCATTTAAAAACATAGTTATGTTAGAAAACGTTTATTTATGCATTTTACATAAAGCAGTATTTTTGTGTTTTAGGGGATGGGTTATCTACATGCCAAAGGAATCCTTCACAAAGACATGAAGTCGAAGAATGTATTCTATGACAATGGGAAAGTTGTCATTACAGACTTTGGCCTGTTCACTATATCTGGCGTTTTACAAGCGGGCAGGTAGGTCAATATTCACACAATTACGCACTTCTTAGATTGCCTCCTCCACAAATGATTTGACTGAATAGTTTCGTGTGATCTAAAGCTTTCGATGTAAAGAAGTGGTCTTAAATGTTGTAGGCAGAAATATACTGTACTTGCTTGTATAGAAGGTTTCAGCAGCAACAACAAGTAGTTGTAATTTAATACAATTAATATACAATAAAATATTAATATAAATTAATATTTACATATAAATTAAATATTAAATAAATTAAAACCAAACACAGACCGGAAATTAAATTCGGGCCAGGTACGTACATCCAATGAAACCATTTCTACCGTACTGCTGCTTCACATGCGGCAAAACACTTTTAACATATGTTTTTTAAGAAATAAATGTTTTTTCGAGCAAGTACTTAAGAACCATTTTGTCAAATGGAAAGGTTCATCGGATGTTAATGGTTCATTTTATTTGATTATTTTGTGTTATTATTTTTAAATAAATAAATGCATCTTTATTGTGAGTTGGTTCCAGTGCATTCTGGTATTGCCATCTCCACAAATGATACACAAAAGTTTAGGGTCACTTGACTGAAATGTTTCTTATGATCTAAACCTTTCTATGAAAATAAATATGCTTAAACGTTGTAGGCAGAAATATACTGTACTATTAATTTATTAACATTTTATTTCAGAAAAACATTTGTGAAATGGATGTCTTAGACCAAATAATGAAGAAAAGAGCCCAAAATATAAGAACTCCTTCAATATTGTTAAGAACGCATCTCAAAGTGAGACCTCAAGTAGCTGCTTGATAAAATTTCAAAAGAACATTTCTATAAATTTTAGACAACTAAAGATGCTAAAATGTAACATAGTTTGGGTTTATTTCAGTTTCGATGTTTACTATTCATCTAAAATGTGGAAAATATAATAAATAATGAATAAGTGACTCGTTTAAAACTAGTGTACTGTACATACTGTACATTTTTGCCTATGTTGCCTTAAAATACTGTCTAGATAAGCAGCTCACTAGATTTGAGTATGTAGACTTGTCCCTTTAATGATGAGAGTCTAATGAACATCTCATCACACTGCAGAAATGAGTGTCCTTAAGTACCATCATGACTTGCATAACTGCGTATTAAAATCCAAAGCCTGTATTTACAGAGATTGAGCCAGAGAGCTAACTTCAGTTTCACCGTCAATGTTCTCATAGTTCTTAATAAACGTCTGATTCGGTGAATGCGAAGGTAGAAGCAGATGTTATCGGCATATGAGCGCGGGGAGATCTCATTTGACAATGCAACTCCAATTCTACAGAAACGCCCTCTAGCAATATCATTCCAGCGCCGTGTGAAATTAAAAAAAGAGTTTGCCAAAAAATTCTGCCGTTGTTTACACGCCCCCCCTCGTGACGAAAACTGTGACTTCTCTTATTCGGGGAACACAAAAGAAGATGTTTTTAAGAATGTACGAAGAGGCATTTGGCATCGATCCCATTAAAGCTGGTGTGAATTACTAGGATGCGTTTCTTTTCCAAAATAAAACAAATGTGTCATCCTTTACTCACCCTCATTTTGTTATATCTTCATTTGTGTTCCATAGAATATTAAAAATGAAAACAGCGTGAGGGTACTGTTAGTGAATTAAGATTCATTTTTGGGTCTCTTTATTTGAGTGGGCTCTGCCCGTAGGGTGAGCTCAATTTAATTTTCAGCGTTTAATTCATGTTGTTTGTGCCCTTTTTCAAGTAATGAATTCATTTCTGACTGTATATGATGTGGAGGAGTCCTCTGGAGTAATTGATTTAGGATCAGCTTTCATAATCCAGATCTTCTGATGCTTCATGAGAAAAGCACAACATTTGTGGGATCTTTAGCTGAGGGAGAATCTGGATTTTACATCCCACTTGACTCGGTGGAAATCACCTCCACATTCTTCATATTTGAGAAAGGATCTCTGTGTATATACCATCATCTTCTTCTGAAGACAAAGACATGAAAGAAGCCTCTCTCTCTGGCACAATGGATGAATGACCTCAAAGAGAGAAAGGATAATAAGATGTGTCTGTTATAGAAAATGAGGCCCTTTTTAGAACCCTGAATATTTTTATGATAAAGTCTCCCTACCGTTCACTTATTCTCTGTAATGCAGTATTTTATTTTATTCTTTTGCAGTACAAATCTACTGTAATACACAGATATTTAATTTAAATCAGCATAACAAAAATACATAGATAATGTATATGTACAATTTACACATATAATGTAAATAAACATAGATAATGTATATATATAATGCATATGTTATATATTGCATAAATGTGTACAATGAAAACATTTTCAATAAGAGTAAATAGAGCCTGAGTAGATAAAATTACTTTTGTTTTGTTGTCCAGCACATTTATCCAACAGAAATTCTTGAATTAAGATTTACTTGAGGAGCAAAATGTCCTAAAATGTTAAATTATGTTTTTTTTAAATAATTAAAATTAAGTGAGATTATAAAAATAGCTGCCAATGGGGCTAGATAGACAAACTTAATTCAAGCTAATCCTTGCTACAGTAAATATTTCATTTCATATTTCAATAGTTTTTCAATACATATCTTGGGTCATTTTGCATCTCAAGATAAATAAAATAATAATAACATATATAAATGAATAAAGTAAAATGTCTTGCAATGTATTATTTGCGCACAACCCACAATTCCATTAAATAATGTAACAATGAAAAAAAATCTAATTTTAACTGCAAAAAAAAATTCTTTGGGGGGGGATATGCAATGTGACCCAGATGTGTGACCCACACATTTGCTTACAACCAAATCATGAATTTGTGTTGCATGGTGAGCTGTGGTCTCATTTCTGTTCTATTTTATATATTTTAATGCGTATAAATACGTTTAATGAATGCATTCTCTCGACAGCGCAGAGGAGTCTGCAATGTTGGCCAGCATGAAACGCTCGCCGTCGCTGATGATGTTTTGGCCTCCGTCCACTTTCTGTTTGCATTTTGAAAATGTTTTCGTTGGCATGAAAAGTGGCAAATCAACATCCTGACGGAGCAATATTACAAACGCTCGTACACATCGGCTCATCTGATTATGAGGCCCATTTTGCAAGATAGTGTTTACGTACGCGGGCGGCAATCTCCGAGTTTACATCGCGGCCGTGCTTGATGAAGTCTTTGATCCTTTCAGCGTTCTGATCAGCCCACTCCCACACCTCCACAGCCACGTGAACGATCATCTGGAGTTATTAGGGCGAAAGGGATAGTATTTGAAACAGCATAAATCGCAAGTCACCGGGGACTCGCGTGCTTCGGCATAATTATGAATTGTTTATCTGTAAGGCACCAGCTTGGCTTTCAATAACAACGATTTACACGAGATATGTGATATGACTCAGGACCTGACGGGGTTTTGTAATAAGATCTGATTATTATGGGATTTGGTCCTGTTTCAAATATCACATCCATCTAAGGCGACATCTACTGTAGCAGCTATGGGGGAACGATGAGGACGCTGGACCCACTTGTGTTGAAGTATCGTGAAAGGTCAGGGTTGCTTAAAGGGCTTTCGTGGGTTATGAGAGATGAAGTCATGGGAAATTTACATGTCTGATGGGTTGCCTGGTTATCAAAGCATGATCCGTTTAATATGCATAAAACCTTTATATGACTGTTTCTTCTGTTGAACACAAAAGAAGATATTTTGAGAAATGTCCCAGTGGTTTTTGTACAATAGAAGTCAATGAGGCTCATTGTTGTTTGGTTGCCAACATTCTTCAAAATATCTTCTTTTGTGTTCTGCAGGAGAAATAAAGCCATACAGGTTTGGAATGATGAAAGGATTTGTATTTTTGTGTTAACTATGTCTTGAAACAGAGTAGGGTACATTGTAGACGTCACTCTGTCAAGTGTTTAGAAGTCAGGCTTTAGGTCAACCGTTGGCTTGTGGTCATTCGGTTATATTTTTATGACAGAACTGTCAATATGATGACCTTTTAGTTGTTTATCTGGATTCAAAGCATGCACGTGCTGTGGCTGGTCTTGTTTTTTAATTCAGGTTCTCTCTTCCCCTCTCTCTCTTTGTCTGTCTCTCTCCAGTAGACGGAAGGATAAGTTGCGGATCCCGAGCGGCTGGCTGTGTCATCTCGCTCCCGAGCTCATCCGTCAACTTTCCCCTGAGACGGCAGAAAACCAGCTTCCTTTCTCCAAACAGTCTGATGTCTTTGCGTTTGGGTGGGTCTCCTCTGCTTCTCTCTGCACCTGTGTTTACACCGACACTGATATCAGGTTTACATTAATATATTTGGCAGACGCGGAAAACGTATAAATTATACATTATTTTCACTTTTTCAGAATTTACAGAAACTTATAACAATATTTCTCCCAAATTTGCGAAAAGATGCTCTGTATTTTTTTCAGACCACAAATACTGCAAAGAAAACAAGTTAAGATTCACTTTTTATCAACACAACAGTTATATATACACTCACCTAAAGGATTATTGGGAACACCTGTTCAATTTCTCATTAATGCAATTATGGTGGTGGTGTAATGGTGTGGGGGATGTTTTCTTGGCACACTTTAGGCCCCTTAGTGCCAATTGGGCATCGTTTAAATGCCACGGCCTACCTGAGCATTGTTTCTGACCATGTCCATCCCTTTATGACCACCATGTACCCATCCTCTGATGGCTACTTTCAGCAGGATAATGCACCATGTCACAAAGCTCGAATCATTTCAAATTGGTTTCTTGAACATGACAATGAGTTCACTGTACTAAAATGGCCCCCACAGTCACCAGATCTCAACCCAATAGAGCATCTTTGGGATGTGGTGGAACGGGAGCTTCGTGCATCCCACAAATCTCCATCAACTGCAAAATGCTATCCTATCAATATGGGCCAACTTTTGTAAAGAATGCTTTCAGCACCTTGTTGAATCAATGCCACGTAGAATTAAGGCAGTTCTGAAGGTGAAAGGGGGTCAAACACAGTATTAGTATGGTGTTCCTAATAATCCTTTAGGTGAGTGTACATACACATGTATTAAGGAAAAGTCAATTTTTTTAATCAGTTTTCATGTGTCTTGTCATGCTGTCAGTCTTTCACATTGCTGTTATATGACTTTGTGTCCCTCCTAAGGTTTGATTTTGTTGAAATTCAACAGACACTGGACTGGAATGACCACAATACATCTAGAAATATTGATTACATGAAAATTTGTGAATGGTCTCTTTAATTGGTTCCGCGCCGTGGATCTTCCCTGAATATTGAACCCATGACCTTTGCCAACACAAAGGAACATCTAGAATGTCCATCAAAAATGTCAATAATAAGTAAATCATGACTGAATTTTCATTATGTTTGGGTGACTTATCACAAAGATTCAATAAACAGGATTTAAATCATGGATTCTTTCTTGTTCTTGAGTTTTTTGTATTATACAGTCTCTCCAGAAACGATGGAGAGTCCCCTTCAGTTTGACCTTTAATCAAAATTCAGGTCCAGTGTCCGTTGAATATCAACAAAAACAAACTTCAGGAGTGACAAAGTCATCCAACAGCAATGTGAAAGACTGACAACATAATAAGACACATGCAAACTGTGATAAAACCAGTCTTATAGTCACGTTCGAGCTGATCCTAAAATACATGTAAAACATTAGTATGTGTTGTTCAAACATGAACGTGTTTTTTTTGCAGTATTCAAGATCTTCAAACATTGCAACTTTTTTGTTGTTTTGACCTGATTCAATGTTCTGCAAATACAGTAAATGCAAATGAAAATATTTTCATTTGGAATTTGGCAGAAATTTGTTCACAGAATTAATCTAAATGATAATTCTACTAAAATCGAGTGACACCAAAACAAAAAGGCCCACAAAAAATAAAAACATCGCTTTAACCGTATGAACAGTTAAATGAGTAGTTCACTTTAAAATAAGCCCCCGTTGACTTTCTATAGTCATTTTTATTCCTACTGTAGAAAGCTTATTTTAAAGTGAACTACTCCTTTAATATAAAGTAAAAAAAACTGTAATCAATGCACCCCCCCAAAAATTGACTTTTATAAGGCACAGCTGCTTTGCTCCAGACTTCATGTTGCATTAAAATGCCCATTTCCAGAGAAGAGCGGATGTGAAAAGGCGATGCAGAATGGGCAGCGGAGAAACGGCTTTGGGGTCACCTCTAGGTAAAGGGCGCTTTAGCGTGGCCAGCTGGACGGCTTGTGTGGGTGCCGTATTTGGCTCTCATAGAGTGAC
The DNA here is from genome assembly GCA_006030095.1 of Triplophysa siluroides. Lineage (NCBI taxonomy): Eukaryota > Metazoa > Chordata > Actinopteri > Cypriniformes > Nemacheilidae > Triplophysa > Triplophysa siluroides. The sequence goes on along the minus strand of VCII01000101.1, from coordinate 3,646,826 downwards.
AGTGTGGCAGAGAGTCCATATGGAGATCACAGCTGAGGACGCAATTGTGTTAGGACCTAAGAGAGCAGCATTCCTTCCTTCATCCATCCATCCACATACCCGTCCTTTTCTTCATTTGGCCCATACACTCGCTGCCTCTGGAACGGCTCGGGTCAGGATTTAACTCCAGATTACAGATGGAGTTTTGCATGTAGTCTCATGTGAATAGGATTTCATTAGTGGGCTCAGCACCGGTGGCATATCAAAATACTTTCATCACTTACCCATCCGCATGTCATTTCAAATCCGTATGACTCTGCAGAACACTAAAGAAGATATTTTGAAGAATGTTGGTAACCAAACAACACTGACCATCATTGACGTCCAGTGTAAGGACATTTCTCAAAATATCTTCTTTTGTGTTACACAGAAGAATAAAGTCGTACAGGTTTTTAAAAACATTCGGGTGAATAAATGATGACAGTTTTTTATTTTTGTGTGAATTTCATAATAATACAGCAGTCAAGCTTTGTTATTCCAGTTTGGTTACATGGCTAAATAGCTTTGTTTTTAACTGTACCTTTAAGAATTGTATATTGTAATCTCTTCAAGTGTACAGTGAGGGCCGGGTTGTTGAATACTGAATAGGTAGATGTGGGCAGTTAAATGCACTGACTGGTTTTATAGCTCTGAGTCTTTCTGAATCGCCCCTTTTGTTGTCTGAATGCATTTACTGTATGTCTACAGTACATTCTGTATATACTGTATATACAGCTACAGAAAAAATAAGAGATCAAATTACCTTCACTTTTTCTTAATTTACTATTTATGTCTTTAACTTCCAATGAAACCGTCTATAGTAAAATCAAGTAATGCGGGAAGAAAAATCTTGGTTCAATTATTAAATGGATTAAATAGAACGCAGCATCTTAATTATGATTTGCTTTATTTATTAATAATAGAAACTCAGTTGGAGGTCCTCACAACTGTACGAGTTCTGTATGAGGGCCTCGGAAGAGTCTCCCTGAGGGTCAACAAAAAGCAATTCTGATTTCACTGTTACATGTAGTCCATCCGATTTAGGTAATAAATGACTCTGAGGTGCTGTGGTTTAGTAAACTTTAACACGTGGTTTTGAACCGCTGGTTTGTTGACACTCAGGATCAGGGAGACTCTTCAGATGCCCTCATCCAGAACTCTCACATTTGTGAGGACCTCCAACTGAGTTTCTATTAGTATTAAATGTAGCAAATCATAATTAAGATGCTGCGTTCTATTTATGACATTAAGAGCGTATTAACAACCATTGAGTGGAGAGATCTGATGAATGGCCAATCATCTTAGATCTGCAATTTAAAACCAAACGTAAAACATGCTGTTGTTTGTGGTGGAAAAACCAGTAATTAAAACTGAGCGGAAATTCAAAGAAATCATTTTTATGATTTGTGTGGGATATTTTGGAGGATCTATTGATAGCAATGCAATATAATGTACATGACTATGTCTTCAGAGGTGTATAAAAACCATACACAATGAAGCGTTATGTTTTTGTTATCTTAGAATGAGCTATTTCTGTCTACATTCACCGCGGGTCTCCTAACATGGGATTCGCCATGTTGTTTCTACTGTAGCTCTAAACGGACAAACTGCTCTACAGAGCGTGTTTCTTAAATATGTATCTCCTTCGGCAAAAAAGCGAACTTTTGCACATACATTTTTTTTTCGCTCGTTAAAAAATATATACGACCTAACGTTGTGTCAATCACATTTGCACACTGCCTCCGATATTTTTGTCCATCACACATTTCAGACCGGGTTTTGTTTTATCCGCAGTAATAATAAAGGAAGTTTGCTGCCGTAATATGGCCGCAGCAGGCGCAGTGATATGACGCTGTATGAAGCGTGATATCACTGCGCCTGCTGCGGCCATGTTACGGCAGCAAACTTCCTTGATTATTACGCCGGAATGGGAGTATAGTTCCTAATCATATCGGCCTAGAAAATCGCAACTTTTCATTTTCCGCCAGTCTTAGCACACGATAAAAGTACAGAAGAGTCAGGCTTTAAATAGGAAAAATACGAAACTCTTTGGTCATTTTTGAACGCGATGCTACTGGCCTAATTGGATTCAATTATATATGCTAAGCTATGCTAAAAGTTCTATGGCCAGACCCGGAGATCGGCTGAATAGACTCCAAAACGGTGAAACTCAACTTATTAACTCTGGGGGAGTCGGAGAATGAGCCTATTTCCAAAAAAAGTGGAGTGTTCCTTAAAGATTGAAAGATTCATTTACATAATATTTCTGTAAATTATCATTTGGGAATGATTAAGACATTATTTGGCCCATTTTCAAATATTTTTATTTGGTTCACACGATTTTTGTACAAACATTTAAAAAAAATGTGGCTTTCAAAAGCTCACTCATTTCATGAAGAGTATGGAGGTGTAAAATGAATGTAGAACGTAAAATTATCTGGATACATTTGATTAGAAATGTTTGAGTTCATATGGAGATCTTCAATAATATTTACTTTTGTATTGCAGACATGATAAATCTGAGCTCAGTTTGAGATATGTTGAGATCTCTTCTGAAATTCTATGACAGAAACATTTGTGAGATTTCTGACTCTTTCTAAGGAGAAACATCTGAGGACTTCAGCAAAAGTTGCTCTTTAATTAGTTTCTTTGAGGTCTAGGAAAAATAATTAAGATCTTATCTGATTTTTCTTTCATTGTCATGTGTTTCAGCACTATCTGGTACGAGCTTCATGCGCGTGAGTGGCCCTTTAAGAACCAGCCGGCCGAAGTCATTATCTGGCAGGTGGGGAGTGGAATGAAGCCCAACCTCACACAGATCGGCATGGTCAAGGAAATATCTGTGAGTAAACACACACACACTTTCTAAGGCCCTTTAACCTTAATGTGATAATTACAGTTCACACATAATGACAATTTACTCAACCTTATGTTTTCCAAACCCCTGTGACTTTCTTCGAAAGAAGACTAAAGGAAATGTTAAACGGAATTTAATAAATTAAATGGTTACTATATGATTCATAATCCTTTGGATTCGACATGAGGTTAAGTGAATAAAAAAGGAATATTGATGTTTAGTTAATCTGTTGCTTTCAAGGAGCTATGTCAGGATCCAAAAATCCATATAGTAGCACTCGTTTAATAGAAAATCATGTAATAAAAAGTTTGATCGGAAGTCCTTGTTTCTCTTTCTTGAGCAGGACATTCTGCTGTTCTGTTGGGCGTACGAACAAGAGGAGCGACCCAGCTTCTCCAAGCTTGTCGAACTTCTGGAGAAACTCCCCAAGCGCAACCGTCGCCTGTCGCACCCCGTGCACTTCTGGAAATCAGCTGAGTATGTGAAATGAGCTAAACTCCAAACTAAACGGAACAATCGTGAGATAACGTTAACATTTAAAACAAAGACTCAATGTGGCTAAGAAAGCCCAACACGTGTGGGTTGCTACTGAATGGTGCATGTCTTCTGCTGTATTTTGCGACCTTTCCTAAAGCGCAGTGATGATTTAGCATTCTCAGAGCACACGCTATTTCCTGCTGTATCGTTTGGTCATTAAACGAAGACTTTCTTTCTTTTTTTGGCTTAATCTGTTTGCATTTCGCAACTGCTTGTAATTCTTTCTCATTGTTATCTTTGAAGGGAGAAGTCCTGTTTTGGTGAATGTTGCTTTCTTTCGTCGACAATGCATTTTTATAAACAATTGAAAGTAGTTTTTCCTGTAAGTTTTTTGTCTGTATTTTTTTTTTTTTTTGAGATTCAGTTATCGGATGAATGTATTTATTTTGTGCTTGTAAAAAATGTATCCTTGATTTGTTTTGATTTTCGTTTATTCACGGCCCATCAGTGTTTCACGGAGTTACATTCTGCCATCTTTTGTCGTTTGGTTTTACGCGTATCACCATAAAGGGAGGTGTATATTCCAGAATGTGAACAATTAATTTTCCTTCCTACGTTGGCGTTGTAGATAAGGTCGCGCGCACAGCCATCTCTCATTTGCGTGGCTAGCATTGCCTACGTTTGCGTACGGCGGCGGCGTAATGAAACGTGTCGCCGCGAGCCAAGCGTGTATATTATCGACACTTGAATTGTATCATGCCTAACTGTGACAAAACAGAGTTACCTGGGTTAAAATGCTATTCCTGAGCCTACCATGAAAGGGATAGATAACCGTCCGTATCTATCACACTTTTACTTATCAGTGCATACTTAAGAATGTTTTGGCAGATTTTTTAAGCTTTGCGTTGTTTATTGCTTCACATTCTTGTATTATAGAGAATATAACATGAGTAATAGTGCACTTTTCTTCGCACACGCATTTGTGTATTATTATCACGTCTCATTAATATGACTGTTGCATGTTGCAAGTTATGGAGTGTCCGTGTTGTAACACAGAACGGCGGTCCCGTCAACATGCGCGCGGAAGTTCGATTCAGTCTCTTAAGTTTGGTGTCGCTAGTTTGGTATGGCTTAAGAAAAAAATGCTTTTTCTTTATTTCCGGGTATAGACAATCTTCTCACATGGTGCCGGTGTCAAATGCTCACAAACTTGCTGCTGTTATTTTTCAAGTATATTTTATGATGTGGCTAGGTGGGCGTTTATATTTGTACGGTCGAGCGTTTTTACATGCATGAGAACATTTTTAAGGGATTCATGCTCCGGAATACTACGACAGGATATGTGATGATGTAAGAAAGTTATAAAATGATTTTAAAATCTAGATCAGGCCTGGCAAGGCACAGAATCTATACATATATAAATGTGCTATAATGTTTATAATTTTGAGGAAGTGTGTTGAGACGCTGGAAATGAATGGGAATGTGGGAAATGAAAAGATAAGATGGGATTTTATTAACAACCATGATAAGCAGCTTCCATACCAGGCCTATTTAACAGGCTGTAGACTTTGCTTAATAATCTGTTGCTGTAATGAATATTACAATCATTAAATCCGACCTCATTGCCATGGACTGAATTATTTCTGCATCATTATGAATGTATGAATTGTGTTCTCTCACTGTGTGTGTGTGTGTGTGTGTGTGTAATTTTATTTTTCTTGGGCATTTTGTTTGGTGGTCATGGATTATTTATGAACACTTTTCCATCACTCTGGTTTGTGTTACTTTTCTGAAATTGTTGTTGCAGGTTTATTGGATGCCTCCATGATTGAGTTTTTGTGTGTATTTGTTGAAAGTATATTAAAGCTTGTATTTACTGATGCCTCATGGCTCATGGCTTAGCAACTGGTACTCATCTCGAGCTTTCTTTACATTCATCCTTTATGAAGATATATGAAAATAAAAATGTCTTGATTTTGGACGTTCGTTTTTTGGTTTGTCATTTCTTTTACGCCTTGTCATGATTCATGTTTTATGTTGACCAAAACTGTGCATGACACCCGGTATGGCCATAAATGCATAAAATAATTAATTGATACAATAATTTTAATAAATTGCTATTTTAAAGTGACGAATAATGAACAATAAAAGCTTTGGCTAAAATCTTAAACTAAATGAAATTAATATAAAGTGGTTAAAATTGCAAAAAAAAAAAAATTATCCCCCCAAAAAACGGTTTGATAAACCATGAGACAGTTTAGAGATAAACTTCAAAATATGTTCATATGTAAGTATGTAGAGTTATTTCTGACTTTCTGCCAGTGTAACCCAGTATTTCCCAAACTTTTTCTACTACTCTCAGGACTGTAAATATTACTTTTAAAATGTATTTCACTACAGATTACAAAATACATGCTTGAAAAAGTAATCTGTAACGTATTTCGTTAGATTACACACATTTTGTAACTTAATCTAAAGAATTTATGAATACTTTGAACTGCTAACAAGGTACATAAAATAAATAACATATAACAAATAAAAGTAACATAACATAACATTTCTATGAACGATACCAGATACCTTTTATTTTTTTACAATTATTCACATTTTGCATGTAGTTTAGGATGCTTTTGCAGATTGTCAGAGTCAGAGAATCACAGATTGTTTACATGAATTGCCTGTTACAGTTTATATTAATGTTTAAATGAAATAAATGACATAAAATTCCAAGTAATCAGTTTGGTGATGTAACTGTAATTTGATTACCCCATTTGAAAGTAACTGTAATGAAATAAAGTTACTCAAATTTTTTATTTTGAATAGGTAACTAAGTTACATGTATTACCTTCCCAGGCCTGACTACTCTAAACAATAAACATTTATCTGTACAATTATATATAATTATTATATTATTATATATAACTATATATAACTACGTGAATTAATAATTAAATTATGAAACACATTAATTTTGTACAACATAACTCCCCTATAAAAAACAGGTTATTTCACAAATTAATAGAAGATAGAAGAACTGATCTCTGGTTGTACTGAAGACAGTTTGTGTTATTTTCTACATATATTCTGTATTTTATTCTTCGTGCTGCAAGTGCGGAGATGTATCTTCTGTGAACGAGGTAAACCGAGCGCAGAGGTCCAGCGTCATGCTGTTGAGTTGGATTATGGGATTGATGGTAGCGCTCTGTTGTAATCACTGTTGAGTGGATTTCTTCTGCTGAGATGGAAGCATGGTGCTGTACGTTAACGTCTGCATGTATAAGGGAGGGCAAAACTGTCCTATGAAAACATACAAGTAAATGAGGGAACTGTGGTTTATCTGGATAGAAAAGAACACGTAAACGTTTATATTTCAAATTAAATTTAATTAAATTTATTTATAAAGCGCTTTTCACAATATGTATTGTTCCAAAGCAGCTTTACAGGAGAAAATCTGAAAAACACAGAAAGGGAAAACACAGCACAGTGCATGGTGTTTATAGACCAAGCAAGATCATTCTAATAAATATTAAATAAATTAATAAATGCAGTCTCCCGGTAAGCAAGCCAACACTGCCCTGCTAACCCTATTGTAATACCTGTGAAATGCAGATTTACCGTTCCTTAACACAATAAATCATTTTCAAACAACACAAAAGAACTAGAATGTGTTCGTGCTCCACATAAATCCTAAACATATGAAATTGGTTGAGAAATGAAAATATTTGACTGTGCTTCGTTTCCAGGAAAAAACACAGCTCCCTGTTCTCTAGTAGCCTATGTGTTTGCTCTCAGTCTTGCCCTCCCCAATATATCGGCAACATCGACACATCACAGCAAAGGGCCAAAATGAAGCGTCTGCCTGTATGTAGGTCTATAACTGCAAATGTCAAATCTTTAAATGCTCTATGCTGTCATGAATGAATTTTCATTGGGTAAAAAAATTAATTCTATTCTGAATGCACTACAGTCTTAATTAAATGTGCAATACTACATTTAATTTCAAAGAAAAATTTATAATTCGCAGTAATTGTATAGGAATTATTTGAAAGGTGCTTTCAGTGATTTTAGCCGTTTTGTTCACTTTACAATGAATTAGTCCTTCAAAGGCATCCAGGTTTTGATATTCAAAATGAGCCAGAAGAGACTGGTCTCTTTACTGACATTCTAGTAAAACATTTTTAAACTTCTTAAATTACGAGACATTAACATAACAAGAAAAGTGACCTAAGAAATTTAGTCTTCTTTTATGAAAGAAAATATAAGAACTATGAAATTTTATGTTCAAAACAAAATTGTAAAATAAATCTACAGTAAGTTACTGGCAAACCTGCTGCAAACCTACAGCAACATAAAATAGCAGCATTTCTTTGAGTTGGGGAGGTGTGATGTCCTTTTTTAATCAGAAACAATGGTTACAGTGTGGTGTCACAGAGACCGGAATGATTTCTCAGGAGACCTGTGATGTTTCTGTCATATGCGTCAGGTTGTAGACCTTTTTCATTAAATAAAGATGTAAGCAAAATAACACAAAAGGACATTTCTTCCTAACAAATACAGTTTAATACAAAAAGAGGAAAAGAATGTGCATGGAAAAAGAGCTGTTTGTGACACCTTCATCAAGGCCCATGTAGTGCCATTGAGATTCTCTAATTACAAGCAGATAAACTCAATTAATTTCCTGCAGAGTCATGTGAGTATTAGTGCTTATGTGCCAGGAACGCCAAATGGAGAACTGTTACACAAGACAATAAAACGCTAAGGCACGCAAGATTATTAGTAGGGGAACTTTAACTTTAAAGGCATTCGGGACCCTCAGATATTTGATTTGAGTAAAAATGATAATGACAAATGTGATTAAATTCATGCAATGGATATGGTAAATTTTGTGAATTATTTATTTACAATAATTTATATTAAGTTTGTTTATTGGCTAGTTGTCATGCCTCTTAACATTTTAAACGTCCCGCCCTACGTCTAAAGACCGCTAAGCGCAGGACATCGTTGACATGACTGCTTGATTGGCATCGCTCCGGTGAAGCAGCTAAAAAATGGAGTATAATAAAAGTGAAGAGGGAAAGAGGAGGGGAGGGGGTTTTTTTTACACTATATGGGGGGGGGGGGTTTATTAATTCCTGGTGATCTCATCTCAATGAAGATGAGTGACAGCTTTTTAGTAGTTATAAAGGGAGTACTCGTTGTGCGGTTTCTGTGCTATATATAATCCATTGTATAAATTGTACAAAACTTGATTTTAATGCTGCTAAGAAGACCAAGGCCACATACATGCTGCAAAGTTTCAGGAATTACATCTGCATATAAATGCGGGATTCACTCTTGAAATAGCTATGATTGGCATATTGATAGCCATAGTTAGTTCCTGAAACTTTCGGACCCAAATGGTTGAATAGGCTGCTGACTGACAGACTCACTCATAACAGTCCCTTGCCGCCACCTACTGGACGTAACTATGTAAACTGCACTGAAATTGTTGAAAAATCCCTACAACACTAACACAGAGACTGACAGCCGGTCTTGTCACAATTTATGTCATGATTCTGCCCCATCATGCCATGTTTCTTTTGATCTAGTGGCAGGATCATGACAGAGTCTCGTGTTTTATGTAGAGAGAGGCAATTTGGCCCTGTTGGCCTTCCATACTCTCCGGTCTCGTCTTTGTCCCCGCCACCTCATTTCCTTATTAGTAATTGTTAATGATTTCATGCCCCGCACCTGTTCCTTCTTGATTTGTTCCCTTATTTAATGCCCCTGTGTTTTCTGTCCTGTGGTGGTTCATTTTCATTTGATTCATGTGGTGTCGTTCCTGTGTCTTGTTCAGTTAAATCTTGTTCAGTTATTTGTAATTTAATTCAAGTGTTGTCTTTAGTCTTGTCTAGTGTAGTTAGTCTATGTTCCAGTGTAGTTAGTCTATGTTCCTGTCTACCCGTCATGTTTAAAACCTTGTCCTTTGTATTTTGCCCCTTCGTGGGTTTTTGTTTTGATTTAATAAATGTCTTGTTAACCCCTTAACCGCTGTCTGCACTTGGGTCCTCTGTCCATGTCTCACCACAAGCCCTGACAAATTTATATTAATATCTAATCAACTAGTTTCTTGCATTTAAACAAGTCTTTTGGAACAAACATTATTATTACAAAGTGTCAATCATCCAGTTGGTTTTAGGGAAAATTGTAAATACTACGTTGGTAAATAATGCTAGAATTATTCTATTGGACGTAAACTACTGTTCAAAAGTCATTTCTGTTCACCAAGCCTGCACTGATTTGATCCAAAATACATAAAAGAAGCCTGTTCTTTTATGTAAGCTTGTTTTTAATAAATGGTATATAGTTATGCATATTATGATCAAATATATTGTGTATTTTATATAAATTGTATATTGCAAGATTAACCCCCACCCCACATATAAAAGATTTATGGGGGGACCCCCTATAAGGCTTGATTCAATCCGAGCACTGATTAGATGTACATAATACAATTTTTTCTAAAACTTGGTGAGCTAACAGAATTAAACCATTACAACTTCAAACAGTTGACAAAATTTAAGGGCGTCACGCTTATCTTGATGATATCAATCCCAGAATGCATTGCGACAAAAATATCTCTAATGATATATTAGAGAATATTAAATTACTGTATAATCTAGATTACATTTAGATTTACATTTATGCATTAGGCAGACGCTTTTATCCAAAGCAATTTACATTGCATTATACTATACATTTGTTTCTAAATATGTGTGTTGAATCAGACCTTTTGTTAAACCGTTTCGAATCCTTCCTCTGCTTTACCTCACATGTGATTTTCTCTTATCCAAAATGAATTTGTCTTTTTGAATGAATTGAAAAAAACATACCGGGTTGACCACATTTCCAAACCTCATGGTTTCTATACACACCCATTTGTGAAGTAGATTTATGAAACTCTTCAGTTCTTTCATACTGAAAGTGAGCAATTTCTCTCCCATCTAAAGGGTGACCGGTCACAGGTACTGTATCAATATATGCCTCTTCGACGTGGGAGGACTTTCGGACCAATTTCATGCTTCAGATGTCTAGTTTAAAAGTCATATGCGCACAGGAGCACAGGTTTCTCTAACCTCGCAGATGACGCCCACACGCTTCACTAAGCTTGCTCTGATTATTAGTCACGATCTTGGGCCGACAAAGCAGAGAGAGAGAAAGGGTTGGATTGGAAAGTTGGGTGATGAAAGAGTGGTCATTTGGTATTGTGCGGCAGGTCGGTGATCCACTAACAATGAAATGATAGTTCAGACAAAAAAAAATCGCAGATTTTTGGGTCTAAGGCTGGGCACGTTCTGTGTAAGTATGCAACACATGTAGAGTACGGAGATTTAAAATGAATTGTAGATTGAAGTGAAATAATCTGGATTTGGCTAAATTTGATAATGTTTGAGTTCATATTGAGATCTTCAATAATATTGACTTTTGATTGACGTTCTCTCCTGAAACTCTATTGACAGCTTTTTCTCAAGACAAATATCTGAGACGCAGGACACTTACTGTAAGCAAAAATATCTCATTGATGTCTAAAATAAATAATTGAGATATTAAAGTCATCTCATCTGGGATTTTTCATTCTGTTCAGAAGCGATGGATAGAGTCATAATCCCTCATGCTTGTTCAACATTATCTGTTTTTCTTCTTTTCATAGGCTGTGACAGTGACGGGTTCCTGTTCTTCGGCCTCGCTGTATATCCCATTAGCCCCCTTTTGGAGAACAACCAATCAAACCCTGAAGGTCCTTACATCATTGGTCACATGACAGAAAATCTTCGGCTTTGCGGACAATGGACAGAATTCATCCTTTGTTTGTGTGAGTCTTTACAGACTGGCACTGATGTTATTTTTACATAAGGAGGATGCCTCTTAAAGTGATAGTTCACCCAAAAAGGAAAAATCGGTCATCATTTACTCACCCTCATTTTTAAACCTGTATGACTTTCTTTCATCTGCAGACACAAACGAAGATATTTTGAAAAATGTTGTTGACCGAACAGCGGTGGCAGCCATTCACTTGCATTGGTTTCGTTTTCATACAATAGAAGTCAATGGCTGCCACCGCTGTTCGGATATCAACATTCTTCAAAATATCTTCTTTTGTGTTCTGCAGAAAAAAGAAAGTCATACAGGTTTGACACGATGAGTGAGTAAATGATGACATCATTTTCATTTTTGGGTGAACTATCCTTTTAACCAAAAATATGTACGGTCAACGTCTCAGCCATTCCATGACTTTCATGATTTGTTAAAAATAAAATGTACTTTTTTTTTCAATATTAAAACACTTTTCCTTTTGCAGTTTAATGTGCAGAAACATCATTCGCAAGTTGATTTTCTAACAGGCCTAACCCAGCTTATCTTTCTAAACATCGCTCTGCTTCATTTAAGACACCCAACATGTCAAATTTTGACTCAAGTCATCACTCATTTCTTCTGGGAATGTAACAAATCTACTTATTTTCCCATTTAGTGAAATGACACACTTCATAATAATATCTCTGTTTGCTTTAGTGCATTACTTCAATACCCAAATGACTCTCTTGTAATGTGAAACTCAAATATGCACACAAACACAACGGTGGGTATGATTCAGAGATGTTGAAGTATGCTGATTTCATTATACAACTCTGGGCTCAGGACAGTACAATGATCTCATTGACATTTTTTCCGTTGGACAGACGTTGTGCTAGATGAATTTTAACTTTCAGCATAATAAATGATTGCATTAATCATACGCAGGGGGCAAGAATGGTACAGACAAGTGGCGTGTGCTTAATTGTGTGCGTGATTGTGACTCTCTAGAGGGAAAATGTGTATGCATTGTGCATTCTCTTTCTCTCTCTGCATCTCTTTCGTTGCCTGAGAGTCTGCCTTTTTTCCGTAAAACGTAATAACTATACAGAAAGTCATATGTGATTGGTTGATAGAAAAGGACCATGGGATGTTGATCCAGAAACATGTTTACTTGATAAAATGATCTTCACCTGAACAGATCAGACATTCATGTACATTCAATTATAAAATTTGGCTTGTCACAATATCAGATGTTAATGACATGATGATGGTGGACAAAATAATTCACAATAACAATATGACTGCTATTTAATAAACTATATGATTGTCGTCAAAGTTGGAAAGCACTTTTAATACTTTTAATTGGTTACATGTGCATTAAAAAACCTATAAAGGGTGTTTAACAATAATGATTTATGGCAACAAAAAAAATCACTAAATATAGAGATACAATATGTCAAAAAATAATATATTTAATGTTGTAAACCCCAGTTCTTTTCTTTCTCTGTCTTTGGCTTGCGTGTGTGTTCTTCATTAGCATTTTGAGGGCAGGAAGGCTGTCTGATTGAGTTGTGTAGCAGTAAATGAAAGCACATCACCGACAATAACCTGAACCTGCCCCGCATTATTAACGCCATCTCATAAAAAATGCAAATCACTTAATTACTCATGAAGCAACGTGTTTACAATCAGACCTTTGCATAAAAATTCCCCCCTCCATAAATATTGGCTAATTTCATAATCCTACAAGTGCTTAACTAACACACCATTGTTAATTTTTCAACGCAGGCTTGTTTTTATGTCGTTTTCAACGTAGCCGAAAGATTCGCTTCTTTGATAATTACCAAATAATTCACATTCCGTATAATTAGACCAAACAAGCCTTTGAGCAAGAGAATTCATCAAGAGTCTTCTAATCTGATGCTCCGTTTGAAAGGCATATCACACATTCTGACTCTCTCACACAGCTCCTTTTTAAGATGTTTAGAATATCATCATTCTCCGATGATATTTATGGGCGTCTCTTCGAATTTATGTTTGGAGAAACTTAGTTTTTTATTTTGCTGCAAAAAACGTTATTTAATTTAAGCCATATCATTTCTTCTCTCTCTTAAACATTTACTTTTCCATATTTTGTGGTAAAATATCATGAGAGGTCTACTTGAAATCTGTGGCCATGCAAGTCACATTTGCTTGAGGTTGAGAGAACAGTAAAGATGAATGTTGTTGCTACAGGGTCCCTTGTTGCTACAGAGTCCCTCGAATATATGCCTAAAGAATAAAATATAGTACAAAATACAAAAAAATACACATAAAATAACAGAATTTTACAGCATTGCATAAATGTTTTACTCACATCCTGTTTTATGTCATGCATAAAAATATATTTAATCTCAAAGTCTAAACATTCAAACTGTTGCATTTCCGTACACGTTTATCCTCCTAATGGATTTTTCTTTGTAAAACATGAATGAAAAAAACAAGGAGTAATGTGTGTGTAGATTTTGTACAGTGATATTTCTATTTAGTTTTTCTACTCTTGTAAACAGACAATATTTATAACAGCAGATGTCATTGAATGTCAGTTCTGGAGCACCGCGGGCCTTGTGACCAAATGTTTTTGTTTCTGTGTGCTGCTTTGGCTCAGACTCTACTTTTGCCTTGAAAATAAACAATTATTTATAAAAATATGTGACGTGTAATCATGTTTGTGCGCTTATGTAAACTTTTCAAATAGGAAATATTAAATGTGTTCAAGTTACTTTGGTCACTTTGCTTCACATTTTCCACTATTTGAAATATTTAGAAACCAAAAAAGTACTTTTGACGAATATGTGTACAACTGTTTTAAATAATGGCCTCGAGTCATATCAGTGGCCTGGTAAACGCCAGAAACCTTTAAAGCTTTTTAAACTTCATTCTGCCACTTTTTGATGTTCATATACATCACATGAAGTCTGTAAGGAGTTATTTTTGATAAAAGAGAAAAGATGAAAGAGGTTTAAAATTTGCTTAGGAAGGGGTGTGAGACTTGCCTTAAGGTATTATTAATCTCCCAAACTTCCGCCCATGTTCTGATATTGAAATTAGATGATTAATGCATTAGTATTCCCTTGAAAATGACCAGATGCAGGAACCAAGTATAAATTACGCAGCTTGGTTTTAATAAATACTCTTTATACACTGAGACGAAGTTATTTAGTTCTGATACTTGACATTAGGCATTTCACAATAATAAATCTGATAATTATTTAATGTAACAGCATTTTAAGTGACTTTAGCATCCCAATGTCATGAAAGTGGGTGGTGAGGACAAGGACAGAGGACCCAGACGCAGACAGCGGGTAAGGGGTTAACAAAGATTTTAATAATAAAGACAAAACAAAACCCACGAGGGGGTAAAATAACAAGGATATGACATAACTCGGGAACATGAACTAACTAAACTAGACATAACTACAAAACTAAACTAGACACTGAGAGGACAGGAACTCACCCAACGAGACACAAATGACACAAACAATGAACCAGCACAAGACAAGAGACACAGGTCAATATATAGGGAGATAAATCAAGAGGGGACAGGTGTGGGGCATGAAATCATAAAGAGCACTAACGAGGAAACAAGAGGGCAGGAACAATGACAAGACCGGAGAGAGAGTACGGCAAACCATAACTGCCAAAATTGTCTCTCTCCAACATAAAACAAGGGATCCTGCTCTGATTCTGCCTCAAGACCAAGAAATACCTGACATGGTAAGGCAGAATCATGACACCCAAAACCTTTTTGTAATATACAAAAAAGTATATAAAATATAATACTGAATTTGGCATCAGGTTGCATATATAGTGTACATGACATGGGTTTAGAGCTAAATAATTGGATAGAATAGAAAACTCATCCAACATTTTCATGTTGTGCATTTTGTCACTCTGAGCGACTGAATGTAAAATTCAGAATGTTACGATTAACTTGCGACTTTATGCTCTCATAACATTTTGATGCTCAAAGTGATGCAATGCAGTGCCAACCTGAAAAGTTTTGAGAGACCAGAGTCACACCATCACAGCATTATCCAATTTACCATTTAAACTTACCTTCAGTCTGGACTCTGGAACAAGCCGTGTAGTAAAACCCTTTTATCTCACATGTGTCATTCCTCCTAATAATCCCCCACAATCACTGTAAAACACACGCGTAAAGACAAATGTATTATTGTACTATTCTATAGTGCTGGACTGCTTGTTATGATATTACATTACTCTTACTGTAAAATAAAGGCATCATTTAGGTGCAGTATATATTTTGTGAAAGAATTACTCTAACTATAACTCTAACACAGTACGGCTCCGTGACATAGTGAGATAATACAATCAAATTGAAAAAAAAACATGAAGATTATAATATAATTCATTCAATATCAAGAAGTACTTTCACACCATCCTACACCCCTACACCCCATCCAGAACCCTGCGTTCAGCAAACCAGTGGCGTCTTTTATTGCCTTCTCATAATCGCTTTCCCGCTCATTCTGCTTCACAACTCCTTCCTGGTGGAACATTCTTCCTAACTCAGTCCGGTCAACCACATCTCTCACAACATTCAAAAGACTACTTAAAACCCATCTCTTCCGCGAATACTTGACACACAAATGGAAAAAAAACACTAACCCTCTCTCTTTCTCTCAACAGGTAGTGATCTAGCTTTTGTTGAAACTAGTAACTTTGTATTAGCACCTATTGTATTATTGCTCCAGTAGGACATATCGCTTATTGCTCCCTGAACTCTCTAAGTCACTTTGAATAAAAGCGTCTGCTAAACGACTAGATGTAAATGTAACATCGCCATCTTGCTCCGACCAAACTGACATAAACGCACCGTATGTCGTAATTAGGACTTCCAAACGTGTACGTGAACTTCGCCGGAAGAATTCATAAGGATTACGATTATACGGTAAAAAAGTCTGTTATAGAGGAAAATGACAACAAAAGATGTTCAGTACTCTCTATCTTCCTTGAACCATCCTAAACGACAAATATCTCAGTGGCAGAAGAGCACGCGATCACCGGAAACGGATTGTCAGGAGTGTAGCATTATGTTGTTGCATGCGCTTATTAGGTAACTGTTTAAAATATTTAATCAGCTTTAAATCATAGTTATTAAATATGATTTTAGTTAATTATATTTAATGCAGTCCTATCTGTATTTTAACAGTATTAAACGAATAAGCATTTCCTAAATGTGTAACTCTCTTGCCTAGAGTTAGCAGAAACTTTTTAAAAAATTTTATTTAATTAAGCAGTTCGATTTCTCACCCTGAGATGCTTTCTAGCATTTTCCATCTATTTTGGGATGTTATTAAAAAACAACACAGAAGATTTATAATAAAATATAATCATTTTGTAATTTTACATATTATTTTTTCATATTAAAACATTACGTTTGCACAGTTATACTTTTTACTAATTATACTTTTTACTAAAACATGCAAAAAAATTCACAAGTGACCCTAAAAACGTGAATGGTAATGTGTATTTTACATAAATGTTTAGGATAATCGGTGTTCCGATATTACAAACAGTTCTCTGTTTCTGGTAAACAGGCTTTGCCACCAGAAGAATTCCTCATAAATTTAGCATAAATCTGACATGTTCGATGTGTCCAGTTTATCTGAACGAACCCTATTTTTAAAGCCCGAGATGAGCATAATTTCTATTCCACAACATGTATTACAGCAAATGCTAGGTTTGCCCTTTTGAGCTGGGATAGATGACCGTTGCGTCCATTATCTGTAGGTGCAGTGGGGGCTGAAGCACGAGACCCTTCAAACAGAAAGGCCACATGTCATACTGAACTGATGATGTAGAGCTCTGGCTGTCTGCGTATTGATAAAACAAGTGCTGATAACAAATCAAGCTTATTTTAATGTAGCCTACCCTTATTTTGAGTTTAATACAAATACAAATTTGTTGTTCCAAAGTGTCTGTTTGAAAGTAAATTGAATGTGTGTATTAATCCTGCAAGGAGAGAAACCAGATGTCTTTTGTTGCCTGCGTTTTGTTTACCATGGGCCTATATGTTGCATCGTTACTCTACAACCCTTGAGCAAAATCACTTAAGATGTTCCTCCTTGTTCTTCTACCTGTAATGGGTCAACCATACATCTCTGGTCAATGAAACCTGTAATTGTCCTAATTTTGAACATTTAGACAATGTTTTGAATGTAAAAAATGTTGCTTTTATCTTACTAGCAGTTCATTCGGACCAGCGCCCTGAAGATGTATGATGATGAATGTTTTGTTCAAGGACCCTGTGATGACGATTTGTGGTCTTTGACCTTTCGGTAACTTTTACCACTAATGACCCACTACCAGAGATATTTAACTAAATCTTAGATCTCCAAATGTATTTAAATCTCTTTTATTTAGTTTTGTTTAGATCGTCTGTATTGAATCCAATTTGTGAAGGAATCTCTTTTTGAGTCTGTTCTTTTCACAGATCACACAAAATATGTAGAATGCTCTGAATGGTTTTGTGAGTACTTCAGAAAACCATTGCTGGTCATGATAGGCATCATAATATGAAGCGAAGACCTGCATAAGTATTCTTTGAAAGGCTTAAGATAATACTATCATGATATTTCACCTTCTTGATTTTTCTCAAGGATTTTTCTCTACTAAGCATGAATGACTAAATGTAAATCTGCAGTGCCTTGCTCAAGGGCACCTCAATCATTACCTGCCGGCCCTGAGGATCAAACCGGCAACCTTCTGGTCACGAGTCCGACTCTCTAACCATTAGGCCACAATTGCCCCATATAGATATGAGTAAATGTATTCCTGAGATGTCACTTGCTTCAGGCCGACTGCTTGAGGTGTTTCTACGTGCTTGACGGGTTGCCCTAAAAGCACTGTGGTGCAGGATAAAAAGTAAGCAAATTAATGCCAGTTAAGGGCGTTTTTCTTTTGATGTAGCTTATGCGCTTTTGGTAGACACTTTCCCCAAAGCAGTTTGCAGTGCATTTAACGTATGCATTTTATCAGTACAGTATGTGTTGTCCCTGAAGATCAAGCCCACACTCTTTAAAAATAAGCTGGGTTGTTTTAACCCGTGGTTGGGTCAAATATGGGATAATTTAAACAACTTTTTAGGTTTGTCTATAATTTCCCCAACCATTTTTTTGCATTACAGACTCAATGCAAGAACACTGAAGCTGATTTGTAGATTTGCAGTCCTTTTATTCTAATGTAATTATGTACTATTATTATACATTTTTGCCCTTGTGTGGTGTATTAAAAACATATTATGATATAAACATGAAATGCTTTATAACTAAATTATAGCCAAACAGTCATGATATTGTGGTCCACATAATTTGATAAAAATTTCATCCCAGAGCAGATAAACTGTAATGCATATGCACGGCTACCGTTGCCCTTCAGTGAACAGATGCAGAAGAATCGCTTTCCTCAAACTATGCGATCAGGTCAAAAATAGTAATATTTTTTGACTTGAACGGTCCAGGTCCTGCACAAAAACGCACTCTCATGCCTCACAAGCCATCGAGACTATCATTACAAGTAACATCTGTCACACCTATCTGAAACATACTGTTATCCACCTGAATTCCAGCTGACCTCTGACGTCATTCAGATTTGCCAATAATATGTTGGGTACCACGTCAGACGACAGTATAAATTTGCCTCGTGAAATGATGGAATACACATCCAGAAACCTTTCAACATCCCTTTAGTCAGATTGCTAGAAATTATGACTTTGTCATTGAAAGGGATGAAACTGTTTTGGATACTGCACCGGATGTCGAATGAAATATTGCGATTTTGACCAACTTTCTTTCTGATTTTCGTGCTCACAAGAGCAAAAACTGCTGCGCTGAAGAATGGCTCTGAATGGGAAAGACCGACATCAGCAACAATGGAAAAAGTTTCCATGGCAACCGGGGGAAAATGCATACAGAATTAAGTGTTTTTGTCATACCTGACCAATTAAAATATCAGTTTGTGTGAGTACCCAGGGATTACAAGAGCTTAAATATGTCAGAAATTGAGAAGAAATTGCATTTCATGGGAATATATGATGTGTGCATGTTCAACTTCTAAATGTATGTATTTCAGCTTTATGCAAACAGGAAACATGGCAATGTGTTGCAATGTAACACTACCCACAATCCCCCGCAAACTGAAAAGATGGCTATAAAAAGAAATGCATAAATAGAAACATTTGTAATTTTCGCTAACATCTTGAGTTTTGGCAACTTTCAATGAGAGACATGCGTTTAAGGGCTTTGTTGCTGAGTGAGGGAGAGAGAGAGAGAGCGAGAGAGAGAGAGAGAGAGAGAGAGAGAGAGAGAAAGAGAGTGTCTGCGTTTCAGAGAGAGATAGTGAGATGTGCCACAATGTGGTTTCATTAGGGGGGCAGATGGCACTCAAGTCGGAAGTGACTGAAATAATGGCTCGACCATGGTGGACAAACTGTGTGTGTGTGTTCGCATTTGTTCACGTCACAGATTGACAGTCTCGTGCACATTCCCATCTTCTAGTGCTTGTGCATATAAATGTCTTTAAGGGTAATTTACACAAGCTTGAAGGTCCAGTACAGCCAGAAATGATAATTTGGTCATCATTTACTCTCCCTCATGTTGCTTTAAGCAGGAATGATAATCATGCCCACTAAAAAGCAGAAATAAATCATGTCCAAGGTTCAGACTTTTATTAAAAAACAGCATGTTTTTTGTGTGGTTGTTAATAGAAATGTTTTAGAAGCAAAAGTTGTCAACAACAGTATCTAAAAAAGCAATACAGTATTTGGTGGAACCTTATGTATTGTGTTTGCTGGAACTTTTAATGTGACAAGGTTCACCAGACGGATGCTTTCTAATCTTAAATAATACCTGTAAATAATATTTGTAATGTAGCAATAGTAGTGTATGCCAAACCCTTTTTTTTTTTAAATATGCCAAACGGCAAGACAATAAATCCACACTTTTGATCAAGTTAATATTCTTGTTGGCCAAAGAGAGAGATTTAATATTAAATCAATATTAACAACTTGATTGATGTTTTGACTTACTTGCATTATGTACTCTTGCATTATGACACCTTGAGGACGTTTTTTTCTAAAACAGTGGGATTGTCCTGCCTTGCGTGTAGTTCCTTTATGAAAACTAACCATGGTTTTGTTATAGTTAAAGTGTAGTAAGTAACCATGTTTATTTGCCGTGCCATTTGTATTGCCATAGTTTTACTACAAATTCTGTTGTTAAACTATGGTTATTTTGGTTAGACCGTAGTAAAACTGTCGTTACTGCAGTTTTGCTACAAATAAAACTACAAAACGGCGATAACTAGTTAAACCATGCTTAATATTCGTAAAAGGCGACTGATGCATGCATGCGCACAGACGCACTTAAACATGCGCAAATATGTTTCTTCAAATATTATTCACTCTTACAGATACCCGTGCACAGTGTTTGTAAAACCCACCCACCGAGGGAGGCAGTGCGTCGCGAGGGCGCGCGGAATAAATGCTCGCGCACCGGAGCGCAGAGCACTTTCTCAAGCGCCGCGCGTTTATACAGCGAGTCGCGCGGACATGCCACGCACCTTCTGAGTGGGACTTCACGAGAAAACTCTGACTCTGCCTTCGGAGTATTGCCAAAGGGATAACAGCCGATTTTATAGCTTTCGAAAGTGGAAACGTAAGTTGCAAAAGTGCATTTTATTTATTGACTGCACATTTCTTTGAAATGCACACATTTATGAAATGGGCTTCTGGAGTTAATGAAGCCAAGAATGTATAACGCGTGCCAGTCTTCATCTCGGGAGCAACTGGTGTGTTATGATGCACAGTGAGGATAATGCATGGATGCTGTTGCGCATCGCATGACTGTAGCTTGCGATTACCTGGCTAGAAAGTGCACGTTTTTCATCGACAACTCCTATATTTAGCATACATTTAATGCACGTGTAAACGCAGATGTCGGTTGATTTCGAGAAGAGCCAACCTATTGTGGTAGGAACACGCAGTTTTAAGGTAGTTTTACGAATGGTTGTGGCACTTTCTTGTATTATTAAAAACAACGCGAAATGTCCAAAAAATCAAATTACGTGTCAGACAGAGATTTTATTTTTAAATACACAGAAGTTAATGTTTTTTTTCTACGGGTTTGTGTTAAAGTTAAACAACAGTTGCTTTTTTCGTCTGCACATGAGACTTATCTGTTCCTCGCATTCTTATGATGAATTTTGTCGTCTTTTTTATTTATGATTGCATGACGTGATCGAGAAGCAACTGGACCAGGACAAAGAAACCCTCATTTTATTGTGTATTGGTATAGAATATGTGGTGTACAGGTTAAGAATGTTATCAGGCGTCTTATGAGGCATCATCACTTCTTTATTGTTTGGATTTATTGGCGTTGTTATTCAATTATGTTTTGTTAACAAAGTTCGGGAGGAGCACGTGCAGATAACTTACCCGGCTGGCTTGCTATGACCAATCAGATAATTAACCCGTTACACTGGCTTTCAATGACCAATATTCTTTTAGCTCGGGAGACCCCTACAAATAGACAAGACGCCTTTCCCTCATTCTCTACATTTTCCATCCCAACTCCTCACCATCATCAGCCTGTTGTTACCGCAGTATAACGGGGGGAACGACCCGAGTCCGGGCACATACCGGGCCCGGGGCCCTCTCCCCGGCAAGGGCGGTCACTCCCAGTTCGGAGGAACTACAAAGCTCGGAGCCCTCTCATCGGGACAGCACGCCGAATACGCATACTATCCGTCCCTTATTATCTGTATACTTCTTATCTGCAAGGCGAACCCGTGAACTGTGGGTTTGCATGTTGAATATTTGAAGAGTGTGGTTCCCAAATGAGATAACTCCGTTTTTATTTTATTTTTAAAGTTTTTTTTATTGTGCATTCCAATTAATATAAGTCAAACTGCAGTTGTTTTGATTTAAGCCATAATAATTAAAACAAACACCTTACTTACTAAATAAAACGCAATAAAAACATAACATAGCCTAATAATAAACATGAGTTATCTCATTTTGGAACCATACTCTTCATATGTTGCTTAAATGTCATTAGTCTAAAGATTATATAAACTGTACAAAAAGAAACTGTACAGCATTTTCCGAGATCTTACCCTAAATAGTTAATAAATAGCTGCTGCAACTTTGTCCTGTTGCATTTTTTTTATACATTTATCATGCACATTGCATGCATGATTTTCTCAATGAGAAATATAATTTTAGTGTTAGATTTATATGCATGAA
Organism: Triplophysa siluroides; assembly: GCA_006030095.1. Lineage (NCBI taxonomy): Eukaryota > Metazoa > Chordata > Actinopteri > Cypriniformes > Nemacheilidae > Triplophysa > Triplophysa siluroides. The sequence continues at coordinate 3,624,333 of VCII01000101.1, read as the reverse complement.
TAGATTTGCTCAGTTCTTGAAATTTAATGATTTTGAAGACTGCACACAAAGTTACCAGGTCATTCTTTGAACGTGCTTTGCAATTGCAAGTTGTTGCTTGTGCCCTTTGTTGTATTTCATTATTTAAAGGCCCCAGCGGTTTCTCTCCAGGACCCCAGAACTGAATTAGTAACATCGCTATTTGACGGAATTGGACAATTATTGTTCACACGAGGCCATATGCGTTTTGTGCTGCCAAGAAAGGCGAGATGCAGGAGGGCTGTAAATTACAAGTGTAGCTTTAGATGAATATTCCGTTAAGATGAAGCGAGATGATGCACAGAGAGGAAATGTTATTGGTCTATCAACGGAGAGGAAGGAATGAATTGAAGTCTACAGCTCGTAAACAGTGATATGAGTCACCACTGAATCATTGAAATTATTTGTTAAAAACAATATTGTGATGAAGTCAAGCCGAATGTCTTCTTACCAATAATCGCTGCATGCCAGGTTTTATGTCAGCCTGGTTCTTGTTCATAATTATTGTCTGGATATTTCCTTAAATGTCAAAGAATGCCATTATTGGATTCAGAAAGAGGATTTTTTTTAACCTGCATTGAATTGTCTGGGCTTTGAGATGTAGACCGCATGTCTTTGCCTGCCTTTGATACACACTTTTCTTTGTCACATTCAACTCAATTACAGATCGGCGCTGACGCACAGTACGCCACAATGCAGGAATCTGAGCCTAGCGTGTGTCAGCTGCAGCCCAACATCATCTCTGTTCGCCTCTTCAAAAGAAAGATTGGTGGGCTGGGCTTCCTGGTCAAACAGCGGGTGTGCAAACCGCCCATAATAATCTCTGACCTCATTCGGGGCGGAGCCGCCGAGGAATGCGGGCTCGTCCAAGTCGGTGACATCATCCTGGCTGTCAACAACAAGCCTTTGGTGGACATGAGCTACGAGCTGGCGCTGGAAACCCTAAAGAACGTGTCGCCAGAAACTCATGCCGTGCTGATACTCCGAGGACCGGAGGGCTTCACCACTCACCTGGAGACCACGCTCAGCACAGACGGGAAACCCAGGACGGTTCGGATCACCAGGCCAATCAACCCCACTCCGTGCAGGCCCTGCGAACGATGCTCGCCCGACATGACCAAAGAGCTCAGGGTTATCGAGAACCTATCATCAGACACCAAAAAAGAGAGCAAACCGCTCATCCCACTGCTGACCCAGGACTCTCTGCTCAGAGAGGGAGGCCATTCCACTCTTCTCCTCAACGGGGTGGAAGACAACAACGACCTGCTGAAGGAGATCGAGCCTGTGCTGAAACTCATCAAGAACAGCAAAAAAGACATCAATGGAGACGGTCAGAGAGTCATAGAGAGGAAGGATGCTGAGGTGCAGGTGGAGAGGTGAGTGATGACAGATGCACACCAAAGTGGTCCTCAGTCCATTCACGGACCACACTAAAATCTGTAATCTGATTGGCTGGTTAAATGTAAGCGCTTTATTAGACAGAACTTCTGATGACAAAGTCTAGACACATTTTGTAATGTTCTGTGGGCAACAGTTTGTAGATACATTAAAGACAAAACACTTTTTCAGTAAAACACATTTATTTTATATTATTTCAAATATCTATGAATTCTGTATTTACATTTTATTCAAGCAACACAATGACCAAGTGATATCATTATATCAAGTGATTTCAATGGCCAAGATATAAAGTTTTGTTTTCTAAACGATAAAAGCCAAATCGATTAAGTTTTTGTGTAGAACACAAACAAATCTGCCGAATATAAACTTGGATTCATATTTACCTTTTTATTTAGTGCTCAATTCAAGTTTATTTTTCTCACCCCATTGGCAGATATTTTTTCAAACCTAAACTCGCTTAAGAAAGCAAGACTTATAGAAGTCAGAAATGATCGGTCAGGTGCTAAGATATATATTTTCTACTCTATCTATATAAAACAAAAAACGTAGCTCTGTACACTGTAGTAGGCTTTGTGAGACATTTTTTTTATTGCACTTATGCTTTTTGTTGTCCTAATGTTGACCCTATTGCTTCCATTGTTTACCCAACTTGTAAGTCGCTTTGGATAAAAGCGTCTGCTAAATGACTAAATGTAAATGTAATCTTAGGTCACTTTCATTCTGAAGTAAATGTGTTTTGATTTCTAGATATTTGTACTATAAAACAAGAAAAGAATAGAAATAGAAATACATTTTTTGCAGTGAATTTTGCTCAACAAATACCAAACTTTAGAGTTTACGATTACAGCTATTTTTATTCCATTTCTATTACCTATTTTAAATTAATAATTTTTAAGTCAGATTATCTTTTTGGGTATAAAAAAGACACAGGTGTTGCTGTAGTTGCAAGCAACAACAAGGCCATGGGTTCAATTCCCAGGCCAAAAACTGATAACAGTGTTCACCTTCAGTGCACTGTATGTCTGTCTGGATATAATGCGAAATGCATAAATGTATGTAAAATGAAGCAATGAGGTAGTCATTTTCCATTTATGATTTCATTATCCGGTGCCTGTTGTGAGTTCACTTAGTTGAATCGTACAGTATGCTCTGCAGATAGGAATCTGATTTGGGTATTTAACTCAAAATAATCCCAGCCGCCCAAACTAATCGCAGGCGAAAAGTTTTAACATCGCATTCATCCTCTTCCCCAGGGAGTGAGTCATAGCATCATAAATCAGTAAAGCACTTGCATTACCACAAATCCACACCGTTTGAAGCTGAACATGGTTTTTGTTAATGTTTTTGAGTAAACGTCGGTCAGAAGCCACTGACCTGCTTTTTTTTAACCTGCACTTTTGCAATCAGCATCACTTATTTCCAAAAAGTTCTTTTTAAATGTTCCAAGTGGTGGTGTGTGACTGCTGGAAGACAACAGGAAATGACATCAGCTAGTACATTATTGGTTTAACGTTGTAAACCACACACAAACCAAAAGACATTCACAGTGTGCAGAATTCATCTTTTTTCAAATGTATACCTGCGGTTGGGGCTGCACGAAAATGGGTAAAATTATTATTATTCGATTATCCTGTCACTTTATACTTAATTTCAGCATTTGTATTACATTTTACATACAATTTAATACATGTTTGTAATAAGATTCATTAAAAGGGAAGGAAGGAGGCGGGAACCGGCAAACATTTAAACATTTAATCACAAAATAAACAACGTAAATAAACAGCCGGCAGCCCCTCACGGACGACTGCCGGCGAATAACACAATACATAAACATATAAAACAACTTAACATAAGTTCGGGCCCGGTCCTCTCTCATCGACGGTCCGGTCGCTCGTTCCTTTTATATGCTCCCAATCTCCTACGTGATTCGAGCCCGGTGTGCGCACAGCTGGCGCTTATTCACAATTACTCACCGGTCTCGAACCACGGTCTCGCCCCGCCTACTCCACTACATACCCCCATCGCCCAACACAGGCCGGGGGGTACCCCCGAGACTGTGCTTGCTCCCGCCTCCCTCGGGGGGGTCTCCCAGTCTCGGAGTACCTTTCCCCTGGGGGTATGTAGCGACGAGACGAGACAACGGAGACGGGAGCCCTCGGAGCGACTGGAAAGAGAGAGGGGAGAGAGGAGAAAAAAAAAAATAGTCCGGTTCCCCGACATGCTGCCGCTCGGTCCTCAACCAGCCGGGGTTCTCTCCTTCGCGGTGCCTTGCGGTGGCCCTGGGCGCTCGGTGGACGGCACGACCGTCCGCCCCCTGGCGGCCGGCGGTGGCTCCTCCTTTTGCGGGAAGTCGGCGGCGAGTTCCCCGTCCCCTGCTCCTCCCCCTTGGGTGGACGGACGCAGGCTCCGGCCTCTGGCAGGCGGTGGCCGTCCTCGGCGCTTCCGCCCCCTGCTCCTCCCCCTTGGGCGGACGGACGCAGGCTCCGGCCTCTGGCGGACGGCGGCAACTCCCCCGCTCCCGCTCGGACGAAAGCCACCCCACCTCGACCCAGGGGCGCGGCAGCAAAGGTCGCCGTCACACCGAAGCTTTGGCGGTGGCCACACTGTGCACTTCCGTTCCCCAGAGCCACCGCTTCGGGCAGCCACTGGCGGACGCCCTTCGTCCGCGCTGCCCGAACTCTCCGGCACCGCGAGGCCACTCGGCGGCGAGGACTCTCCGACAGCATGTCTCTCCTTCCTCCCGGGTTTCGGCACCACTGTAATAAGGTTCATTAAAAGGAAGGAAGGAGGCGAGAACCGGCAAACATTTAAACATTTAATCACAAAATAAACAACGTAAATAAACAGCCGGCAGCCCCTCACGGACGACTGCCGGCGAATAACACAATACATAAACATATAAAACAACATAACATAAGTTCGGGCCCGGTCCTCTCTCATCGACGGACCGGTCGCTCGTTCCTTTTATATGCTCCCAATCTCCTACGTGATTCGAGCCCGGTGTGCGCACAGCTGGCGCTTATTCACAATTACTCACCGGTCTCGAACCACGGTCTCGCCCCGCCTACTCCACTACAACGTTATATACTGTATATATTAATATATTGCTGCTGCTTCTGAAACCTTGCATCTCCATATTTGGCAATTTTCTATTTCGCCATAAATCATATTGTTAGTCATCTTTTATGTTTGTCACTGGGTTTTTGCAAATATCTAAGTACAATGTTTTTCCAATTCCTGAAAAACTGCGTATTTGGACACCCGAGGTTTCGGAAGGACAACGGCCATATATAAAATGGTCATGGTGATGTTTTGTGTTCGCATATTAATACCGCGACGATTATGCGTTATTAATCGTGGGAGGCAGAAATCGTTACCGCGATTAAAATACAATTAATTACGCTCCATTTAATGCAAATTGATGTTCATAAAATGTTATAATACATTTTGTTGCAACATGTAGGGGAAGGCTGGGGCTTGTTGTCACACTTCTTTTACTCTAGAGAATATTTCTGATACATTTATTTTATATAACCAGTTTCTGTTAAAGCACTTACACAAAACGTGTGTGACAACTTGCCCCCGCTTGCTTTCAACATTCAACCTAGCCTTGGTCTCTCACATTAATTAATCAGAATTTTGATTTCTGCAAAGCCTGGCTTATATCGAGATGTCATATTTTTTTTTAAGAATTACAGATTTCCTAAACGCAAATTCTCGGTGTGTGTTTTTGCGTCTGTTACTTCATTGTGTATTTATTCAGTTCTGGCTCTGAGATTACTCTTGCGTTGACTGTTCATATCACGCTTTAGTGATCCGGAAGTACTAACAGGCAGTGTGAGAAGCTTGTAGCTAATATTAAATATAGTACAGATAAAGATAGACATGCATAATATTGTCATTTTGAGATCACAAACACCCGAGATTTCGCATGGTCAGATTTACCTAAATTCTTTGTTATAATGACCCAGAGAAGTCACACAGCCACATACTTACAAGTGCACCTGGATAGTTCTAATAATTATAAAGCAAGACTTATCTTATTTATTTGGCCGCTAAAGGATGTTTAAGTGCATGAGAGTCACTGACTTTTATCAGTTGACCTAACAGGATTGTAAAAACCAAACAAACCTCCAGTCTGTTTAAACCTCATTACACAAAACTGATTATCTCCAGACCTTGCGCTTCTTAACTGATGTCTGTGGTTAGCCAATCACGCTTCTCTCCCTCTTCTCACATTTGTGCTATGTGTGTTACTATCAATCCCATCATGCATTGCAATGTCAGCTAGAAAAAAGGTGTTTACATAACATTTTTATTTGCATATCTAACATATTATCTTAGAGCTACAGTATTGAATTTGTTTTTCTATTGTTGTCATTATTATTTAGCACATGAATAGAAATCAAGGAAATTAAAATGACCAAAAGTTTTGTTAACATTTCCCCTGACTTTGATAACAGGTGTTTTACAGTAAGAGAGTATTCCACATTAAATATAAATTAAACAGTACAATTTTTTCGAAATAAAATAATTATTCTATATTATAAAAAGATGTAATTCTATGGTTAGTTTGTTTCACATACAAAAAACAAGGAATGTGTTTGGAGTGGGTGTGCATGCATTTGTTTTATTTTGGCTGACGAGTGAAAGTGTTTGTGACTTTCAGAGACCTTGATTTGGGAAACGGACAGAACGCCCAGCTGGCGTCGGATAATGACAGAGTGTTTGATGACCTCTGGAGAAAGGACAACATGCCTACAGTGCTTAACAACCCTTACTCTGAGAGTGACAAGGTAAAGCATGGTCTATATGCCATCTCACGTGGCTTTGAGAGACTGTTAAGTCGGTAGTCTATCATTACTTGTTTCCCAGTTTTAAAAGTGTGAGTTCAGAAATATTGCACTTACTGTAAATAGTGCCTCACCTGTCAAGACTTTGTCCTACGCTTTAAAGTAGATATTCTAGTAATATTCTAGGAAAGTCTACAGCTTGATGTTAGTGGAGAGCCTTTTAGGTTACACAAATGTAATTTAGTTTCAGTTGCTTTAGAAAAACTACTTTAAGATGCTCCAAAGCAGCGGTGCCCAACATGTGGGTTTTTGGGTCACAGTTGTATTCCGGTCACAGAAGGCAGGAGAATATGACACTTATTGTGAATAATACAGCTGCAAAAAATATTAGACCATTTCAAATTTTCCTTTAATCAGCATTTCTAGATGTATTGTGGTCATTTCAGTTCAGTGTCTGTTGAATTTCAACAAAATCAAACCTCAGGAGTGACAAAGTCATTCAACAGCAATGTGAAAGATTGAGAGTATGACAAGACCCATGCATGTGATGAAGATAAAGGTTATCACATAACAAATAATTGTTAACATTTTCTAAACACATGTACAAATATTGCTGTTGTGTTGCTTAAAATTGAATATATACTTGTTTTCTTTGCAGTATTTGAGGTCTGAAAAAATACAGAGGATCTTTTCCGTTATTTTGACATGTTTCTACAGTTTTCATTTTCTGCAAAGAAATGCTAATATAAACAATATTTTTATTTGAAATTTGGGAGAAATATTGTTAGTGGTTCACAAAATGAAACGATAATGATAATTTTACCTTAACACATACCTATAATTAGTCTATTACGAAAAACTAAAAATAATTTTGAAATGTTCTTTATGGCTGTGTGTGCATATATTTATGCATAAATAGTCAGTTGATCTGTTTTCAAGAGGATTCTCTTACACTTACCTGATCTTTTTTTGTTGACGTCAGAAGTTGTGACTCCTATCAAACTGTATTCGGTGGAGATTTATTTTTCAGTTTGTAGATGCTACAGTAGATTCTCGCGTGGGCAGGTTGGGTGACAGGTTGGGTCCTTGAAAAGCATGAGTAAGGTCAATTATTTCTGTTTCGATTTTTTTTTTTTTCTTATGTCTCTGTCTCTATTGTTTGTTCTACAGTGCGTTTTCTGCACAGTTGCTTTGCAACGATAAAAAAGTTAAAATCACTGTAGAAATACATTAAATATATGTTCACTTCGAACGCTAAACGTGGTTTGTGTGAGGTGAATTATTGGCTGCTGAGAGCATGAAACAAAATTTAAAGGACATTTTAAAACCAAACTCACAAATGTCATATTTCTTAGACAAAATATTAGACAGTATAAGTGAATCTCTGTGTTTGATTTAGAAGGGATGATTGACCCAAAAATGTCAATTTCAACCCTCAAGTCATTCCAAACCTGTTGGACTTTATTTCTTCGGCAGAACACAAAAGAAGATATTTTGAAGAACGTTGATAACCGAACAACATTAAACCCCATTGACAAAAAAACACTGAGACATTTCTCAAATTATTATTGTTTGTGTTCCACAGAAGAAAAGTGTCATATAGAATCATATACATCATGTCCTGTGTAAAACCTGGGTCCAAATTTAAAATTTGAAAAAAAAAAAACCACTGTTTTATAAACTCCGAAACCAACACACCCCTCTCAAGAACCTGTCATGTAACATCAAATACTTTTTTACCATTACTGTTGACGTATAGAATGACAAATAACTCTTTAAAAGATTGTGTTTCTTGCCGCTTTGTTTCAAAATCATTGAATGTGAATTCATGCGGCTTTTTCCTAAAGATATGCAATTTTTCTTAATGGTTCTGCATGCATTGTGCAAACTACCTTACGTTTTTCATACACAGTACATTTGTCCGTTTCTTTGACGTTAATGAATGTGAATGGACGTAACTCTTACTTACTGAGCACAGTAACATACAGTAAAATGATGTCGAGCCCTCATTCTGTAGCATCTGTCACATGGACTTCAGTACCCGCCGGCCGACGCTGGTACCATGTGTTTCTGAATCGCTGGCTGTGGGGGTAGCAGTGCTTACATTTCACTCCGGCACATGTCTCATCTGGCCTCTTGTGACGCACCATTCGTCTGAAAGAAACCGGATGGATGGAGTCTGTCCAAGAAAGCGAGGGAATGAATGAGTGCAGCTGTGTGGTCCTACAGAACAGAGAAAAGGAGTTGTTGTCTCTTTCCCTTTCTCATAATGTAGAGTCGGGTGGATGATTAATCGGCAGTGCGTAAGACGGGGCGGGGTGAAGGGGGGGTCTGAGCAAGAGAGGGGGACAAAAAATTGGTCCAACATTTTTTTAAATAAATGTGCCGGGTTCTTCTCAGTGATGCTGTAGAAGAACGCTTTTTATACTCCAACGAATCTTTCAGTAAAAGAAAAAAAACTTCTGCGAAGTCAGGAATGAACACTTCCCAGCCTGCTAAACAGTGCTGTTGATCCGGGCACCACGTTGCTCTTTGGTCTACATGTTCTTATCAGGTTGTTACAGAAAATCAGCTTGTTTTACATTTCTGCGTGAAGCTTTAAATGAGACTTTGTTTTTTGACTGAAGTGTCTGTGCTAGGTCGAAACTAACCTCGCTGACACTTCAACAGAACGTTTAAATATGTGAAATACATATTTTAGGCAAAGAAGCAAAAACGTGATGACATCTCAGTTCTGTGTTAGCAGTAGTGCTTTGAAAGAGGCGGTAGAGTGTGCCATTGGTTGCAATTCGCAACCTCACCACTAGATGCCGCTAAAATCACCACATTGCTCCATTAATATGTCGGGTTTATTGGTAGCTTTTAAGATAAGTCTGACAAATCAGCTTGTCTTACATAATAAAGTCTGCGGTTAATGTTATTCAGCACAAAGGTAAATAAACGTGCAGGTGGGATTCTGATATGACGCTGGTTTCTTGCGTTTCATGCTCTTCTCATAAGTGCTTTGTGTGGGTAATTGATCTCGAAGTGATGTTGTCAATTATCATCCATGTCGATGTTTCTGTCTGTTATTGCCCTGGGCGACGCTGTCTTCTACACAAAATCCTTACACAATACACTTCAAATATCCTTACACAATACACTTCAAATAAAGTTCCCTTTTTCAATTTGACACCTTTATCAAGCTGTGCTGCCATCCTGTCACTGCACACTTGTATGTTTAAGGGTGTATCGTAGATAATGACCGTGTATGTTGCATGTGTCGCCGAGTCTGAGAAAGCACTGCTGTGGAACGAGACTGACTGATGTATCTCTTTTTCTGTGGAAGATTGAATCGATTGAGAACAAGGACAACCACTTTTCTTCCAGGGGACAGTGGGCGTAAGGGACCGAAATTGATATTCAGATTTGTATTCATATTAAACTGCCGCAATCGGTCTGTGAACTGTATCTTTTGAAAGAAATTGATTCCCGTCCGAGTCGGTGCTCATAGATTATTGCACGGAGCAATTTACAGTCATTCTTTGAATGGAGAATTCGATGGGAGAATCCCATGCTCTCAACAATCAAAGCTCATTTAGGTCTTCGCCTGATAATCCTGGTCTTGTCTGAAGGCTTTCGGTTTGTCGTTTCTTGATTGATAGAGGGCAGAATAACCACACAATTTTGCTTCTGGTCTTCAAGCATGTGCTGAAAAGTTTGGAAAGTATTTCTATCAGCAACGCCAATGGACTAAAAACTGTTTTGGGGTCTTGAAAAGTGTACGTTGGTTTAAAAGTGTTGGCTAAATGATGATTGGAATAAGTTTGCAGTGTAATATAAGATTTGATGTTTATCCCATCACAGCCAGAATCACAAAGAGTTTCTCCCACTGAGACTGTGCAGAACGGAAGTCCCTCCAAATGTCCAAGATTCATGAAGATGAAGAACTGGGAAACCGGGGTGGTTTACAACGATGTTTTACACAACAACTCAGACAAGGTAGGTCTGAAGATGACACATTGACATTCACTCTAAAACAATATAATTTCTATCCCTGCAGAAAAAAAACAATAGAAACCATTACAGAAATTCTAAAATACCAGTATGAACCATTAGCTTTTTCCATTAAAACCATTACAAAATTCCTGTTTGTAGTGTGTTGTGGGCGTTATTCATTTAGGATTTAACATTCCACCAATATAATTCATCTCATACCAGAAGAACCCTAACAGTTTCCATTAAAACCAATACAAATCCCTATAAAACTTCTTTAATGCTTCCATTGTATTTTTTCAGCAGGGATGTAAGGTGGAAGAAGTAGAACAATACTTCATTTTTGCATGTTGTGAAATTATTTCTATAATATACAGTGGTACAATGGTACAATCGTGGTTAATTTTCGTAAACGAAGCACAACAGGAATTGTTGACTATCACTAGCGGATACAGTTAAAGTTGCCACCATTAAAAACTATTGTGTTAAACACAATTTGTCCTTAACTTAACACATCTCTGTGTGTACTAAAGGAAAATACATGTTTGTCACTTTTAACCCAACATGTTGTCCCATTTCTACGTTATTATTTCTTTTTTTGTAAGAATTGTATTAGTTACAGAAAAAAAATTCCATAACACAAAAAATGTGTTTCTATTTATCACGTCCTTTTTGATAATGTAGTATTGGCAGACATATTGCTTTTTTAAGTGACGTCACAAACGAGAAATTTAAAGAACTTACAAGTTCACCGAAAGATTTCGCAATCTCATAATTACGGTAATTCCAACATGATGTAAATGCGTATATATGTCATATACAAACTGGGGATTAAAATTAGCCTGTGCCTCTCACTGTAGACACAAAGTCATGGTTACAGAGCTCTCAACATTCTCTCTAAATCTGATTCATCCTGGTAAGAGAGGGTTACAAAGTTTCATGAGTGACTGCCTTTGCATGCTAATTGATGCTAATTACAGCTGCTGTGATTTATAATATATCACATTCTGAAGGATTTTTTTTAGTCGCATCCCCAACTCTACTGAATGTGGCAGCTGCAGGACTGAATTCGATCTGCCTTATGGCGGGTGAAAGCGAAAAAACGAACGAAAGTCTTTTTATTTTTAACATTGGTTGCCTGAGCACCATCACCGTAAGGGTATTTCTTAAGCCACTTCTTTTATTAAAAAATACAAAGTCTTAGAAGTACATTTAATATTTCCTCTAACAGTGTCCCGAGTAGATACTATATATATGCATTGAAGGATATTTTGTCTTCCTGGAATGTCATGAATATTCCCACCATAATTTTTTTGGTGGAAATGTTGATGCATTTGTGCAACTACATAGTGTAGTTGCATTTTAAACATGCCCAAAATAACCAATGTTTTGTCAATTTTAAATCAAGCGTTTTATGTGCCCTAAAAAAAAAAATGCTTTTAAAGTGATAGAATTTAAATTTTTGGGTGAACTATCTTCTCAAAAGAAGATATTATGAAGAATGTTGGTTCAACATGTGTTTTTGTCTTCTGAGAAGAACGTCACCCAGGTTTGAAATGACAAGAGGGTAAGTAAATGATGACAGCATTTCCATTTTTGGGTGGACTTTTGTATGAAAATGAAATGTACATAAATGTCATTTAAAATTCAACGATAATGGACCAAATCTTGGTCTACATTGATGGTCATGGGTTGTATGTTCATCATGAGACATGAAAACAAAGCGGTCCTTATTTACACAGCACTAGTCAGAGCCGTCCTGTTATTTTCAGGCCTGGTTTCACAGACGCGGCTTATCTTAAACCAGGACTATGCCTTGGTGGAATTAAGATATTTAGTTGCTTTTATAAAAATACCTTAGAAGAATACATTACTGGTGTGCATCTTGATACAAAACAATGGCACTAACATATTTTAAGATATTTCTTGGCAAGTTATTTTCAGTTAAGACAGGTCAAACATTAATTTTAGTCCGGGACAAGCCTTAAGCCTTGTCTGTGAAACCGGGCCTTAGTCTTCCCACCTCTAATCCAGTGCACATAGTAGCATCTATAGTTCATTTCAAATCTAATATTACACTGACCATATGAGTATTTTCCTCCAGGCGATGAACAGCTTTGATAAAGTCTGCCACTGAAGTCTTCTCAACAGCAGTATATATTACAGTAGTATGAATGTTGTACATAAACACTTTACGAAGAACACTGAACCTTGCAGTGTGGAACAACTGGTTCCTTATCTTTGCAGCGAATACGTTTATGTTTTTAATTATCACTTAATGCCCGGATTTGACCAACATGTCATCTTGCGTAATGTCTGCGGTCTGTTTCACACGTGTTGAATTATTTTTACTTTTGAGTACTGTTTGCTTATTTAAATGCATTCTCTTGTTTATAGGTGCCGATCTGCACCGAGAGTGTGTGTATAGGTTCTATTATGATGCCAAACCAGCAGAGTCGCAAACCAGATGAAATGCGAACGAAAGAGGAACTGCTGTCGCTGGCTACAGATTTCATTGACCAGTACTACACATCGATCAAAAGGCAGGCCAGAGATCTGATCGTAACTTTTTCTGTTGACAATTGAATACAATTGCTTTTAACTATCAGCTTCTTTCTACGCAGATGTGCCTCCAAAGCCCCATGTCGACAGAATGGAGGAGGTCAAAAAAGACATAGAAACTTCAGGAACCTATCAACTGAAGGACAACGAGCTGATCTATGGTGCCAAACACGCATGGAGGAATGCAGCTCGCTGTGTGGGACGCATCCAGTGGTCCAAACTGCAGGTGCTTATCTACTTTCCCTACAAGATGATGAACATTTTCATGTTTTGTGTACTTGGATGCTACACAACTCTTTCCCCGCCAGCATTTCCAGCCTGTTTCCAGCCTGTGCCAGCGTTATTGATAGTGTTCGCAAAACTTTGTTGAATGAATATAACTGAACAAATTCTAGCGTCATTGCTAAAAAAACACAGCATTTTTTTTCAACATTTTTGTTCATTCCGTCTCCAGATCAGAGACGGAATGATGAAACGACTGAAAAACCAATGGCGGAAGCATTGTGTCGTAAATTAGGGAAAAGTTTTGATATTGGTGGGGAAAGAGTCAATCGCATGCCCCCTGTTATATAGAGACCACTTTTTGCAATGCAGTTTTTTCCAAATAGGGGTGTCACAATTGTCAGTAGCCGCGATACCGTGATCATTTTAAATGTACGATAATATCATAGACAATTTGCCACTTGTTTAAACTTTTGCCTTAAGAGCCAGAATAGTAACAAACTACACTCATATTTGCAAATCATTGGCCCAAAAAAGAAAACGTAAAATCAATATTACTGCGGTCAGTTTGATCTAAAATTGTATTTATTTATCAAAACAATTGATACCGTGACAATAGCGGTATCGCAAATTCTTGTGACAACGATAACTGTGTGGTAAAGATCTGATACCGTGACAGCCCTATAGTTCCCATTAGATAAAATACATAGTTTCACGTGGGAATATTTTTCACAAGTTTCTTTTGTAAATATCAGAAATAAAATGGTTTGCAACTTTAAGGCCCCTCAAAATCTATAAAAATGTCATGTACAACTTCATCAAAGTTTCACTTGAACAAACATTTTCCTTTTAAGATGATGTAAACTGAAGACTATTCTCATTCCATTAGTTGTATTCTCTCAAAAACAATATTATGCAAAAGATGCAGCTTTACTTCATCAAACCATTTCCAAAAGCTCCAGCAGTGCCATATCCATTACAATGCAGTGTTAGCAAATATAAATGCAGCGATAATGAATAAAATAATCTTTCTCTCTATTGAGGTTTTTGATGCTCGAGACTGCACGACCGCTCACGGGATGTTTAATTACATCTGCAACCACATCAAATATGCCACCAACAAAGGGAACCTCAGGTTAGTGGTGCCGCTGTTCACCGCCTCTGCCTTGCTTTTCCCTGCTTCTCATTTTCTCTTCTCCTGTCAAACTGTGTGTTTCTGTGCACTCTGTGTCACCTTGTTCCACAGCCCTCGGTGAAGCACCTGCCACGGCAAAGCCCAGCGCTGGCACAGCTACCGCCGCGCAAAGCTAATCACACCCGACACTTACTCTCTGTTCAGTTTAATTAATGTCAGTCTAACAGAAAGATTAGAGCCTGAGAGAGTGAGTGAGTGAGTGAGTGAGTGTGAGAGAGAGAGAGAGAGAGAGAGAGAGAGAGGGAAAATTAAAGACAGAAAGGAAATGCTTTAGTTCAGAAGCTCAAAAATCGGAAGCCCCCACGCTTGCCTGTTGCATCATCACGGGCTGTCAGAAGAAACGTCAGAGGTCTTCGACACTTTTTCTGCACGTAGACAAAATATTTCTTCCACTGCACTTGCGAGCTTGCAGGTGACCCAATTTTCATCCAGAGCTGTATTTTGAGAGTGACGGCACTGGATTCGTTGAACTGACACTTTGCTCTTAGCTTGCTGTTGAAGTTAGTAAACAAGTAAAGGCACGTAGACAAATCTTTGTGAACCCTGCCGTGTCACTGTGATGTATTTTTAGCACTCTGATGTTGTTCGCTTGTAAAACATGTGGAAGTTTAATTTCTCTTAAATCTCAAGAAATCCTATATTATAAACTCTTACAAGTGGTTCTGATACTAAATAGCCAATTATAACGGCTTTATTGGCCAGTTTGGCATACATTCTTTTCTCTTATTTAAAGAAAGAAAAATCATAGATGAGATGGCTTTACTGTAATGTTATTTCATATCATATCAACACGATTCAATAGAGAACAATTGGAAACTTTTGCTTAAAGGGACACTACACGCAAAAATGAAAATTCTGTCATCATTTACTCGCCCTCGAGTTGTTCCAAATCTGTATAAATTTCTTTGTTCTGATGAACAAAGAAAGATATTTGGATGAATGCTTGTAACCAAACAGTTTTTAGCCGCCATTGACTACCACAGTAGGAAAAATGACAATGATAGTGAAAAGTGCCCCTGAACTGTTTGCTTTCCTACATTCTTCAAAATGTCTTCTTTTGTGTTCAACAGAACAAAGAAATGTATAATATTATATATATTTTTCCTGCCATGGTAGTCACTGGTGGCCAAGAACTGATTATCTTGCTCTGTGTTCATTACAACAAAGAAACGTATACAGATTTGGAACAACCTGAGGGTGAATAAACTAAGACATTAATTTCATTTTTGGGTGAACTGTTCCTTAAAGTCTCATCTGCTTTTCAGATATTTCTCCTGAGTCAGAAATCTCACAAATGTCTACATTAGAGTTTTAGAAGAGATCTCCAGAATGTGTCAAACTGAGCTCAGATTTGTCAAATCTGCAATATGAACTCAAATATTTTTCATCCAGATCATTTTACCTCTAGAATCGACGTTCATTTTAGACCTATTCCAACAATTGTTTAATTTGCTTTTATATTCATTTTCGTGAGTCATTTTAGCAGAAACATCTAAGACAAAGTTGATACTTAAATGTAACCCAAATAAGAACTCTATCAAATCTCCTGAGCTATGTAAAAGCAAGAGCTGACCAACATCTGACAATTTTCTCTGGGCATCAGCCTGTCATTTACATTACTGCCTAAGTTGTCGAGAGTACGTTAGAATATAAATATTCCGTTTTGAGTTTATAAGGTTAATAAGATCTGTCTGTTAGAGGAGGTATACAACATCTACCAGATGATACTTAACATTGTCACTCTGATGTGCAGATCGGCTATCACCATCTTCCCCCAGAGGACGGTTGAAAAACACGACTTCCGTGTGTGGAATGGACAGTTGATCCGTTATGCTGGTTACAAGCAGCCTGATGGATCCATACTCGGAGATCCGGCCTCACTGGAGCTTACAGAGGTGAGATCAGTGAGCTGACACACGGGTTTAAAGACCAGCAGGCCTATGAGTCTAGACTCTATGAAGAACATCTTCAAGTATTAATTTTTCCAATGTTACTTTCAAAGTATCCATTCTCTGCAGATGTTTTTAAATATCTAAACATGCTTTATTTTGTCTTTTACTTTGATTGGTAAAGATCTGTGTTCAGCAAGGCTGGAAAGCTCCAAAAGGCCGTTTTGATGTTTTGCCGCTTCTTCTCCAAGCCAACGGGAACGATCCTGAGCTCTTTGAGATACCAGATGATCTTGTGCTCGAGGTTCCCATCATACATCCAAAGTAAGAGCCAAATACGTAGAATACATTTTTTCAGTAAGATTTAGGCCGTTTTATCAGATGCGCACGCCGGGACTGCAGTTAACTTCCGGCCTGTGTTTGTCTAGTGCCTATAATACATTTCTTAATCTAATTATTTACATGGTATGCCGATTAATTAATCGCACATACATACAGACATTACAAGCAGATTTTTTTACCATTTGTTATTGAATTACAAGCCTATAATGTCAGTTCCGACGGTGGTCACATTTTCTCGGACGCCCCAGTCTAGCCACTGCTAGAAACTGTTCGGCACACGCATCAGAATAGTGCCGTGTGACTGACTTCAGCACAGTTAACGCGAAGGACTGAAGTTTCCAGTCACAATCGATGACGTGCGCAGTAACACCTAGATAGTTATGATTACTGATCGACGTCCAGTGATCTCCAGTTAGGGCGACATGTTTAGCTTGAGCTAAATTGTCCCGTTTATTTTTTTTTTTCTGTGTCTTACAGCTGATTTATTATTATTTACCGTACCTCTTGACGGTGGTGTGTAGGTTGTATCGGAGGAAGCAATTCGAAATGCATCCATAAGCCCCTTGTCTTCCACAACATTAATAGGCCTACAGTCCATTGCAATCCATTTAGATATTGCATTTGTTAATGATTTTGATGTAGACTTACTTAATTTGTGACGACTCGTCTCAGGAAGCGTGGTATGCCGGAGCTTGCTGACTGTCGCAGTGGGGGGTGAGGTGACCGCCAAGCTCGCTAAAACACGCTTCGAGTTTAGGTGGTATTTCAAGCTAGAACTGCTTCGATGATAGGCAAATTCCTTGCCACAGATAACGCAAATGACTATGCTTTGTCAATGGCTCCATTGGGATCTCTTTTGTACTTAAAATGGCCATTCAGTAAGCCATGCAGTTCTTTGTCCTTTACGTTTTGCATCTTGATCGATTTGTTACTAGGTGGCTGCAATTCTAAAAAGTGTACAGGTCTGTAGAAGGGCAGGGCAGGGCGGGGCGCGTTAATTGCGTTAGAAATATTAATGCGTTATTTTTTCCTGTGATTAATTAATCAAATTAACGCGTTAAATTCCCAGCCCTACTAATAATATAACTTTTACCGTTTTATTTAATGTTCTTCTCTGTTTATTTTGCTCGTTATCAGAAATAATCTACAGGCACTCTATTGTTTGTGAATGTGTACCGGAAGTTAAGGGCAGTCCACGAACGCGCGCATGCGCAGTAACGTTTGTTTATTTTCTCACTTTGAATCCGTCTATATATTAATGAAACTAACTGAAAATGATTGTAAACAAAAACAATAAGACCCTTAAAACTGTGGTATACTGTTAATTTAGAAAGGGGCGTAGTTTGGCACAACGCAGAATGGCTTCTTCGGGCGTAGTGCTTTAGTTCATTATTAGCATGTTGATTTATAACACTCAAAGAACCAAAAACCAAGCAAACATCTTAATGGCGAATGCATTTGCGTATAAATTAGCGAAGACATGCATGCATTACCCTTCAACAATTACAAGTTAATGCACGCGATATTTAGCCTAATGATGAAGAAAATGCTACTGCATTGATCAAGCTTTTTACCAGAACACAATTTCTCTGTATTAAGGACAGACGTTGGTAGAAATGGGCTCTTTGAACAACACCTGAGGAGCCTGCAGGTGCGTGTTTAGAGATAATGATCGTTTTGGCAGAGCGTACCGTGTGCGCTTTTACTGGGAAATTATAATAAAAAGTGTAAGCAGAAATCCATTCCAAGCTTAATATGGTACATCCACATATGCCAAGAAATTATACCGACTGCATTATATATGCAACTTTTCAATGCCATCCCAGCTGATCATGAGACAAGTATACTTGAATTGTTTATGTTCTACACAAAAGACGTAAAAGTGTATGTTCTGAAGTTTACTTGGTGGTCATCATGATCCTAAGCGACTTTTCTGAGCTCATACCGAATAGGCTTTACAGAAAAGGGTTATTAATGGAATATAAAACTATTAAAATGTTATTCATGGGATATAAAACTATTAAAATATTATTTTAATTTAAGTTTTTTGTAAAATATTTTTGTCTGTTTTATTTTAAATGAATGAAAATGAGAAATGTTGCGTTAGCAATTAACTGAAATCTTTTTTTAATAAAAGTTATTAACTGTAAATAAATAGAAACTAGGGCTGTCAAACAATTAATCGCATCCAGAACAAAACAGTTCGCGTCTGTGAACTGTGCATAATAATTTTGTATTTCTAAACACACGCATGTATACATATTTAGGAAATATTTACATATATGCATGCATGCTTGCTTGCTTGTTTGTTTGTTTGTTTGTTTGTAATTAGTTTTATATAAATGTTTATATTTGATATTTTTCTTAAATATATGCATGTATGTGTATGTTTTCATAAATACAAAATTAATATCCAAAGTACGCAGACCTATATTATATAAACACAAACTTCTATTATGGATTGCGATTAATCATTTGACAGCCCTCTTAAAAACGAAGATGAAATTGAAATAAAATGTATGAAATGCTTACAGCAATATTAATAAATGAATAATAAAATAAGCAATATAAGACAGCACATAACAAAATTGCTTAAAATGAACTCTTAAAATGTTTTTACAGTAACTCTAACTAAAAAACTGGCTTGAACATGAAGAAAATCGTTTATTTATCCATAGTTTGTGTCAAATAAAATAAAACCTTTCAAAAACATAAATTGTTTGGCATTATAGAAATGTTAGCAGTTGCTTTGCAGGTGTTCAGTGATTTACTATGTGTGATACCTGTCTGTCTGTAATCTGTAACATCATGTTTGACATAATTCCATCAATATTGTTTGTCCTCTCTGTACTGTAGGCTCGACTGGTTTAAGGATCTGAATCTGAAGTGGTACGGTCTTCCTGCTGTGTCTAACATGATGTTGGAGATCGGTGGGCTGGAGTTCACCGCCCGTCCATTCAGCGGCTGGTACATGGGCACTGAGATCGGCGTCAGAGACTTCTGCGACAGCTCACGATACAACATACTGGAGGTAAAGTCCAAGAAATACACCACAGACTGTACACAGCCTCACCTGCCTCCTTAAAATGAAACACACTGCCAAAATCTGCTCAACCTGCAATACATTTTGAATGCATGTGCATTTTAAAAACGCAAAGAGCTGATAAAAATGTATGTTATCACAGCCTGTATCAGGTTTGTTTTATTGGTTTTGTTTGAGGGTTATACATGTAGTATAGATACGACAATGACTCTATGAGAGAGCCTTTAATAATATAATTTAAAAGCTGTGATACTGCTTTTGATGCCCTCAAAATAAATGAATGTCGGATAAGATTGGCTTCCCCGATCTCCAGTGATGGATCGTAAATGGCAGTTCTATTAACCTCAGATCAGACTCTGTGAGAAAACAGTAGAATCAGACGTCTGTGTACAGTATGATTCATACCTTTCAATTTCAGGAAGTAGCCACGATGATGGGTTTGGACACGAGAAAGACATCGTCCCTGTGGAAAGACCAGGCGCTGGTGGAGATCAACATCGCCGTTCTTTACAGCTTTCAGGTGGGTTTCAAACTAACACATGCTTGGAGCAAACCTGTATTTGGTGCCTAAAATCATTAACTTGTATGTTGTATAGTATCCGAAATGAGTAGTATGTACAAAACCTCAGTACCCTAAAAAAACCTGAAAGGTGTTTAGTAGTATTTTCTCTCTCATGATGCCAAGGAGGAGGATGGCTCCCTGAGGAGCCATCAAATTAAAAAAGAAAAAAAAATTGGGGTTCTCTCAAGAGTAAACATTTTACTTGTTTACAAACAAGTAAATTATTTTTGTGGTTGTTCGTCATCATAGTTGAACAATCGTACGGGTCATGAGACAATAAAAACAGCAGATGTAGAATGCATACTGCACGCGCACATACAACCTGATCTCACTGGCGTTCCTAACTATTTTACGAAGGTGGTTAATTCTTATGAATTCATATGTTGTGAATCATACAAAAACGTGCGATTTACTAGAATAAAAGCAATAGTAAAGGCCCATCCCAACTCCGCCCCTAAACCTAACGTCACTGGCGTGAAAGCAAATCATACTAAAATGTATGAACGAGATTATACGAATTAGCCAAAATAAGCACCTCGTAAAATAGAGATTGTGTTGACATACACAAGTAGGTACTCCCTGTAATTCTCTTCATGTTGTCACAGTACACAATTTATTTGAAGTTTTGTGCGTGTGGTGTTAGGAGGTGGGTCGTTTTTATTCTAGAGGGCAGTTTATTAGATAAAACATTGTGCATCAGTCCCTGCGTCATGAATATTTTTTGTTTCTTTACCTGGAAAAGAGACAAATGCCTAAAGCAAAAAAACAGACCTTCTATGACTGAAGAATCAAGGTAATTGTTATTTATTGAATACTCCATGCAGTTTGTTGACCCACAAGTCATTGTTTCTTTTTAAAAGGCTTTTACCCGAGGTTTCGACTTGAATAAATTGAGTAGATATTATATTATTTCAGATGTAAACAAAACAATGACAACAATTCAATCCATTAGGAAAATTAGTCATGCAGCATTGCAAGCCAATCTGAAAATATAAGTGGGCGGGTTTTATTAAGAGACGTTACCAGTAACAATGCACATAATATTGTGTATTCATGCGTATGATTTTTTTCATAGTCATTTCAGATTGTTTCATACATTTAGTATGTATGTTTTTTTTCAGACAAATAATAATGCAGTTGCCATTTTTTCCTCATTTGTTACTCAGATTTCGAAGGTCACCATCGTAGATCATCACTCAGCCACTGAGTCCTTCATGAAACACATGGAGAACGAGTACCGGGTGAGAGGCGGTTGCCCGGGCGATTGGGTGTGGATAGTGCCGCCCATGTCAGGAAGCATAACACCTGTTTTCCATCAGGAAATGCTCAACTATCGGCTCACGCCCTCCTTTGAGTACCAGGTTTGTCTTTTGTTTTATATTTCATAAAATGTTACAAAATCTGTGGCCCCCCTGGATCCATATTGGGGCCCCCCAGTTTGAGATCCACTGGGTCAAAGTCATTCCACAATTTTTCACGTTTAGTCCTTCTGTGGCCAACAGTTTTAAAAAGTTATAAGCCAAACAAAGAGAAATTAGCCTTCTGAGTAGTTTTACCACGGTATTTTTTTAGGCCTCCAAACGACTTTGCTTCTAATTTGCATTCTTCTCTCATTTACTACAAACACTTCAATTGCAAATTATGTTGTCAAATTAAAATCCCAAATTCCTTAGCATGGTATGACCGCTTTTTGGTTTATTGACAGTGTGACAGCTGTCATTGCCCCCACAAAACCCTTAAATAATCCATGTTATTTCAGCATGATTGGAGAATGTTTCAAAGAGCATTTTTGTGCTTCAATAGAAGCAGAACATCTGACCTTTTGAACAAAGGAATACACAGTCAAAGATTTTCACAAATACGCTTGGCAGATGATCCAAACCGGCTTGCGGTTGATGCATTCAGGCTTTACATAGTATCAGTACGTGTATTCTCTGGAAATCAAACCCATGACCTTTGAACCATTGCTTCTCTCTCTCTATCTCTCTTTGTCCAGACTGACCCGTGGAACACTTACGTGTGGAAAGGGGTGAATGGAACGCCCACTAAGAAGAGAGCGATCGGCTTTAAGAAACTTGCCAAGTGAGTGGGCAGAGGGTCCTGACCTTCCATTGTTTGTTTTGGTGTGAAGCGCAAAGCGCATAATTCTTTAACCCAAGCGGTGCATGTCCACGCTTCTGAAGGACGTCCGTCTGCAGCGCCTCCACTTTCAGGGTCATTTGTTGTAAATTACAATCCATAGTCACAGAACTACAGCCATCAGTTGTGTTAATAGCTGTTTAAAAGCGCTTCCTACAGTATTTCCCCATTCTTACAGTGGAATATAATGGCTGAAGAGCGCACAAAGCAATGTACTGTTGAGCACAAGCCTCACTCAGTCGGGTTTCTTTCAGCATCCCTTCAGCGTTCGGATTGCCAGCTATTATGGTAATTGTCCACAGGATATAAGTAGCTACATTTACGTGATTGTGTGGTCTCGGAAGTGGAGGGCGTGAGGGTCTGTCAGCGAGTTAATGTCTCGCTGAGAGACGGCGAAAGAGGACGTTTTAAGGAGTTCATTCTTGCTGATTTGTGTTCGATTTACAGGGCTGTGAAATTCTCTGCCAAACTCATGGGACAGGCCATGGCCAAAAGAGTAAAAGCCACCATCCTGTTTGCCACGGAAACCGGGAAATCGCAGGATTATGCCAAGACGCTTTGCGAGATTTTCAAGCACGCGTTTGACGCCAAGGTAAAATGACACTTAAATTTCACTTATTTTGTGCAGCGCTTTTAAGAAACTATACTATATCATTTTTTTTATTTGCAGTAGTGACTAACTTGTTCACAGGCCATTATTGCTCACAGTTTGCAGGTCTGTTTATATGTTTAATAGTTCTTAACTCCCTTTAATTTTTGCAAAGGACGCATGACATTGTGGCAGGATCACAAAATAATCTTGAGAACCGATATAGGTGCTATTTGCATAACTTTTGGTGGGTTTCTATATATTTTTCTCTGACTGGGAGGGTCAAGTGTCTAATTGACCAGTTGAGGGTATGCATTGACGTCACTTTCCCACGTGAACAGGCCAGGACACGCCCCCTTAAGTGCCAGGACACGTTTCCTTGAGTGTTAAAACATGCACCAAAATGGGTGTTCTCAATAGGAGAAACAAAGACTAAAACACGCAATTATTTGCTGAAATTAAAGCAGCTGGACTCGACAGTGATCCTTACGACTTGCAAAGGAAACGGGTGTCCTTGGACACTGATATATTGCATGGAATTGCGTTTCCTGATATTGTAAGCAGCCATTTTGAGTGTTTTGCCGGTGGGAGCGTTTTTTGGCATCCCAAGCATAACCGTGACATCAGTGACGCAGTTTATTTCACAATACTGACCCCAAACTTTTCTAGAATTAGTTCTAAAAGTATGTCTTCATAACACATCTGATCAAAAGATCAATACAGATTTTATTTCTCATTATATAACCTCTTCTAAATCCTTTTCATATCCAGGTGAATCTCTCAAATAATTTGCACATAAAGCCAAAACGACAATAACATTTAACACAACTTTTTTCACTCCATTGCTACAGATTGCAATGTAAGAGAGCCATTTTCTTACGAAAACAATGGAAATGCAAAACAGAAACTTGGATGCCACAATGTGTCGCCACAAAAACTGATACACCTGCGCTCAGAGCTGTAGTTTAAGTGAAGATTAGTACAAGTTACAGCTATGTGAGCTATTAAAAAGCGGATCACGTGTTTAGCCTAGGGGGCGGCAGTAATATGCTAAGTTATATTTTATCGGAGAGAATAATCAATCTTGATCGTGCGTGATTTAAATGCAGATGATGCCAATATAATACTTTTCTCTCTTTTCTCAGCCCGGGGGTGAGTCCCCCGCCACACGCACAGATGCGTCTTTTTTGTTAATTGTATCTCGATGAATTAGCTGCTCGTTAGGATCCTACAACGTGTTCATTAACGTCACGCCCCTTGTGGATGGAGAGACAATATGCCTCTCATCCAAATGCATGTGTTTTGTTTCGAACAATCCCTAAAATATCTCTAAGCACTCAAACAACACTTGGCAACCATGATATGAACAAACATTAGCTTCTGGCGTACGAGTTAATTGAAATCAAGATTGGAAGACGTGTTTTAGATCTCAAACAACATAAGCAATTCATTTTTTTTCTGACGACAACGCAAGTGCTGCACGCCTGTGCAATACGTGTCGCCGTGATGCTGAGATGTTAAGCGCGGTTGCCAGTGTGTTGCTATGTTGTTACTGAAGTGTTCCACAAATGCCAATTCACATCTTTTTCTTTAGGTCATTGCTATGGATGAATATGACACTGTCGATCTAGAACATGAGACCCTTGTGTTGGTGGTAACCAGTACGTTCGGCAACGGGGATCCTCCTGAAAACGGAGAGGTGAGATGTTACATATTTATATGCTTGTAAGTTAAACACTTCTGATAAAAATAAGAGTGCTCAAAGCCGTCGACACTTTACAACACAACGAAATGTGCTTTTCATCTTGATGAGAGGACTTCACACACATGCCATAGATGAGCTGCATTATGCTGGAATCTCATCGCTGTCCCGGTTGATGTTGTGATGGTAAAGTAGCGTGGGAAGGGCCACTAACTCGGTTTCTCTTTCTCACTTGTCTGCCGTGCAGAAATTTGGTGCAGCGCTGATGGAAATGCGACATCCTACAACAAGTGTGGAGGACAGAAAGTAAGTGAGCGTGTGTGTGCGCTCATGGAGACGCAAGCGAGTGATTCTGTTCCCTTCCTCCTACCCATCTGCTTTCCCATAATTAATTTTTTTCAGTGTCCTCCGCTGACACCTACACAGACGTACATATACGCAACACACACACACACAGCTTGCATTTCTCCTGTATTCTGTATGCAGTTCATATTTTATACACGCACGCTGATCTCAAAAGCTGTATTCGTGAGAATTGGTGTATATTAACATACAGTTATGATATTGGCTATATTTGAGGGGACATTTGTCAGGGATCAAAAACCGGCACTGAAATGAAATGCTGAAGCCGCACACAAAATCATAAAGCATTGAGAGTGTGTCTCGCTGTCTTCTTCAGGACATACAAGGTGCGTTTCAACAGCGTCTCTTCGTACTCGGACACTCGCAAATCTTCCAGCGATGAACCCGAACCCAAAGCTAACTTTGAGAGCACTGGAGCACTCGCCAACGTCAGGTAACCTCAGTTTGTTTGAGTTTACAGATGCGTTTCAAACATGATTTAAAGGGACACCCAAAAATCACCTTCATGTCATTCCAAACCTCTATGACTTTCTTTCTTCTGCAGTTGGCAAAAGAAGATAGTTTGAAGAATGTTGGTAACCAAACAACACTGACCCCCTTTGACTTCCATTGTATGGACTCAAAACCGCTGAAACATTTCTCAAAATATCTTCTTTTGTGTTTCACAGATGAAAGCGTCTGAAAGAGTTTTTGAGTGAGATTAGGGTGAATCAATGTTTTGTTTTTGGTGAACTATCCATTAAACTTCACTGACTATGACTAGGGTGCTATCTTGTTGGGTATGTAGCAGACAGTCAACACGTTTACTAGGTTGTATAAGTTTATGAAGTTTATGTTTGTCCCCTACAGAAAAAAAATCGGTTAAATGTGCAAACACGTGTGAGATGTGAATTTGGAAAACTTCCTGTAAATTTCCCTGTGACATCCATGGATTGCTTGTAAAAAACCAAGTGAAAATATGTGAACATATTTGTCTTTAAGTGTGTGTGTATGTTTGTCAGGTTTCTTCCGATGTGTGATTTCTCTGCCTTTACATTAATCAGCATCTTCAAAAGTAAACATAAAAAGGGGAGAAAAGCATCTATAATTAGTTCAGTTTGAAAAGAAATCCCGTCCAGAAGCAATCAAAAGAAATTTCACACTGGCAGACTCTCGTCTCCGTGTCAGATTTGACATGTAGGCTTCGCGTTTATGCGCGAGTAGGTTTTTTCTGCTCTGTCCTTGAATTTCATCCCGTTTAGTTTTCATAGTTTAAGGATCAAAGCTCACAGCCTCTGGCCTGCTGTCTGAAGCAGTCCGCACTTTTAATCCGTTTGCTTCTGCATCTGTTCGTGCGGTGCGCTCTTTGTTTGTGTGTCCTAAGTGTTTTGGTCACTTGTTTTCTTCCGTGCAGATTCTCAGTGTTTGGCCTTGGCTCACGGGCATACCCACACTTCTGTGCGTTCGCCCACGCAGTGGACACGCTGTTCGAAGAGCTTGGCGGAGAACGAATCCTCCGCATGGGAGAAGGAGACGAACTCTGCGGCCAGGAGGAATCTTTCAGAACGTGGGCCAAAAGGGTTTTCAAGGTAGTGCCCAAAGCCAGCAGTTGGATACAGACGCTTGGTTGCATGTCGTTGTTTCACATTTAAAAAATGTTACGGACAAGTTTGTTTCCATCTTTAGGAATTATACCAATTAAATCATTTTTTGGAAAAAAATAATACTTGGTTTGGTCAAAAGTCAGGTTGATTTAGTCGTGTAATAGTTTTAACCTGAGATTAACCAAAATTACCAAAATTTGAGATGCACCGATGCTATATTTTTCCACCGATAACGATAGACGAGTGATATCTGCCGATACAGATTCAATTAATATCTTAACTTTCTGAATTCATATAATGATGTTTCTAAGCATTTTCTATAAAGTATACAGAGAACTAATTAATTGCATTTTCCTGTCCTGATATAGTTCGGCCGATTTCCTTGACGGTTGCAATCCACAGCTTTTGTCTCACTGTCGCCATCTGTGTTTAAACATGAAATTGCATGCTAGTAACATGTACTTATCTATCCATGTGTTGAAGTCGGACTGACATTTTTCACAAAATTATATCAGGGTAAATTTATATCTGTTTTCAACACCAATATGTCTTAGCAATATATCTTCTGGATTTATCGTTTACTTTATACTGTATGTGATAAAAAAAAAGTTTATCACGTTTGTCCTGAAGCATCAGTTAAATTCACCCATTTTGACATTTAATTTTCTTCGCCCCAGGCTGCATGTGACGTCTTCTGTGTCGGCGACGACGTTAATATCGAGAAAGCGAACAATTGTCTGATTAGTAATGACCGGAGCTGGAAGAAAAGCAAATTCAGGATGACATACACAGCAGAGGCACCGACGCTAACACAAGGTACATCGCTGCTGTGGTATTTTCCATTTCTCAAGGAATGATTCATCATTTCACAATGGCAGTAAACTTCTGTCAAATTAAGCCAGTCTTGATCTCTCGCTCTCTGAACGGCAAAGCTTTATTTGCCTCCAAATTTATGACGCATGCCAATTGACTCTTGAAGAGAATTTCATTTTTGTGCCTCATTAGCTTGACACAGTTCCTCTCACGACAATGTTAGCGTTGCCAAGAGAGTTGTAAACACTTGTTTATTCAATTTATGTTGGTCTAAACAAAGCATTTAGAACGTAGTGCGACTTTTTACCCTTGTGCAGTTCAGTCTTGAATTAGGATGTTTAACTATATCGTTAGGTTTAAATAAATTGAATTTGTAGAGGCTCTGAATTGCATTACGAATGGAGTAATTTCACACAACACATCTGATCTGGTTTTGTGTCCACACTCAGCGCTTTACAACATCCACAAGAAGAAAGTTTACGGGGCCAAATTTCTGCAGAGACAGAACCTACAAAGCCACAGATCGAAGTATGTTTCAGTTCATATTGTCAAATGGGATATTTTCTCAGATGTATACAGTAATGGCGATTGTAAATCTGTTTAATCGTATCTTTCTTTTTATTGTTGCCTGTTAGCCGATCGACTATATTTGTGCGGCTCGACGCCAACAACCACGAGAGTTTGAAATACATGCCCGGTGACCATTTAGGCATTTTCCCTGGCAACAACGAAGATATAGTTACGACCCTTATTGACAAACTGGAAGACGCACCACCTGTCAATCAAATCGTGAGAGTGGAATTCCTTGATGAGAGAAACACGGCATTGGGTAACACAAACATGCATGCAATTTTTTCACTCGTCATCGTAAAATTGTGCAGATGTTAAACTGACAAAAAAAGAGGATCATTCAATAATTTTTTAAGCTTCATAGGACTAAAACGGTTTCCTATTAAAGCTAAAACATAACAAGTGGGGAGTTACTGTTGCTATTATTAGACCATTTTTATTGAGATTAAATCAAATCAAGTTCGAGTGCTAGTGCACATATGATTTGTTTCAGTTGTGAATGACAGGATTCAAAGGCTTACGTCATTATTTGACTCTGAATGATGTGATGTGTCAATCATCCACTAATTGGGGTTTATTTCTTGTGCTTTAGGCACCGTCCCAGTTTCTCTTTGAGCCGTTTTATTCTTTGTGTCCTGCAAGGTTATTTAACTCGCATCTGTGCCAGATTTTCTCACAGTTGTGATGCATCAAAACTGTATGTTTTCAGTCCGCCGCTCATGTTCGCTTCCTGATGGGATAAATGCTGTATTTAAATATCTCGTACAGGTCAAGTTCACTTTTACCAATGTCATCCTTTGCTTCTTTTTTTTTGGTTGGATTTCCTCGCTCACTTTATTTGAATTTGGAGATGAAATAAATAGTCATCAAAAAATACAAATGGTTGAAATACGCATAAGGAGAATACTGAACAACCAAATATGAATGGTAATAGATGTGGTCGAGCTCCAGTGCACCCACAAGTTCCTGCAGTAACGTAAAAATAACATTTTATCCACGTTATTGCCAAACAAATGTTTGTATGAAAATGTTATTTTAACATTGCTTGTGGAACGTTCAAAAAAAGCATGTGAAATAACATTATGGGAAAACCATTTTTTTGATAGCATGCTTTAACTTCGGCAATATATTGTTACTTATTTGAGCCCATTCCGCAGATTAGTGTGAGAAACGGACTAAAATGTAATATTGTTATTAAAGATACGAGAAACCCTAAGATCTTAAGTGTCGGTTAATTTACATATTTTGGTTTAAACACAAAGCACATGTTCATCACCCTTTTCATCTAAATTGTATTTTTATATTTTAAATGTGCTGTTTGTAATTTTTTGGAGAATCTTTTGACAGAAATGCAATATAATGTACATAACTATGTCTTCAGAGGTGTATAAAGACCTTACATAAGAAGCGTTAGGTAATTCTAAGGTAATAAAAACATATTTCTATCTAAATACTACACATCGCGGGTCCCATTGCATGGAATTCGCCATGTTGTTTCTACAGTTGCCCATAACGGACAAACTGCACAGAGTACGTTTTGTAAATATCTTATCTCCTTCGGCAAAGAAAACAAAGCGTGATGACATCTTAGCCCTGTCTTAGCTACTTTAAAAGGGAGGGAGAAAGGGGTGGAGTGAGCTGCTAGATGCTGCTAAATTTCAAAGACTGGAATATTTCTATCAACAATCTCAAACACATTTCGCACTACAAGAGCGTCATGAAAGAATCTGATGTAAATTTTCCATCAAAGGCTCTTACTGTTTCTAGGGACAGTCCGAGCAATTTGTGCATATTTAACCAATCAGGACAAGCGATTGGGCTTCATCTCTCTCTATTTTGTAGGTGTGATCAGTAACTGGACGGATGAAAGCCGCATCCCGCCGTGCACCATCTATCAGGCTTTCAAATACTTCCTGGACATAGCCACGCCTCCCAGTCCTCTTCTGCTGCAACAGTTTGCTCCTTTAGCCACCAATGAGAAACAGAGAAAAAGAATGGAGGTGCTCAGCAAGGTAAGAAAACGCCAGTCACGCAAGACTTTTACTTGCATCATCAGCCGAGCTAGCAACAGTCTGAAAGACGTGTGGCGTCACTCCGCCACACGCATCTCTGCCTTTTCCGTCTCCAATCGGCAGTAATTTTCTCAGTTTGATAACGTATTACCTCTGGAAATCAACCCCCTTCCTTTCCTCATTCTTTTATCCCCCTCCTTTGTCTGTTTTTCTCCCTCACTCAAGCCTCTCGATGTCAACGCCATGAGCTGTCCTCGAGACACGGGACTATTTATCTTTTATCGCCTCCCACTGAAACACTACAATTTTTCATAATGTTGCTAAAAATGTTGTTTAGTTCGTGAGTTGCAGAAGGTCTCTCAGTTGAGTTTACTGCTGGTTCCTCAGGGCACAGGATGACAACCAAGTCTTTCTGAATGATGATGAATACGTTCTATTGACCACTTCGTAAGATGTAAACACTGGTCCAGAAGCACTTCTGGTTTCAAATTTTATTAAAATCTTACATGTACACTTAAATCTTAAAGGAGTTATACGGCGCGAAGTCGTGTTTTTGTGTGTCTTTGCTGTGTTAGTTGCCCATGCATGTATTAGAAATGTAAAATTGCAAAAAATGAGAGTGTCGGAAACAAAGATGCATTCTATCTAAAAGCGAATGCTCCCCCAGAACTGCCTGAAACGCCTCTTGTAACCACACCCCCACAAATCCACGTCAGTTCGTGGTATGATTTGACTAAGACCGCCCAAATGTATACGCAAGAAAGGTGGGCGTACCTGTCAGTTGCTGTCAGTTGGGGGTAAAAGGCAAATTGCTTTGGAACCTGATGTTCAAAATATGGTAAGTGGAGTTACATTTCCGCCACATGTTTGCAGTATTTGACCAATCACTACGCACTGGTTAACTGGCCAATCATAGCACATCTCACTTTTCAGAGCTATGAGCTTTGTTAAAAATATGCGCGTTTCTGAGAGGCGGGGCAAAGAGGATATACAAACATGCACGGTATGTGGAAAATACAGCATTTTTTAACCTAAAATCGTGTGTACATATTGCATTACATCTAAAACAATCGATACTATTCGTTTTAGCCGTGTCATTTGACTCCTTTAAAGATATTTGTTTTAACATTTTGTAAATGTTCAGGTGTATGTCAACATTTGTGTAGTGTTAAAAAACTTCAAGAAGTTCTTCTGGACCAGCGTTGTTTACGTCTTCCGAAGTGATCTATAGGTCTGTCAATTTAAGTATGTGAACTTAATGGCATATAATTACAACTCTGTAAATATGTGTGTAAAATGTTTGAAAATCTGTGAATAACTCTATTAGCGTCCACATCAACAGATGAAAGCGTTACGGTTATTGGTTTTGAACGAGCATTTCATCTCTTCTTGTCTCCTCAGGGTTTGCAGGAGTATGAGGAGTGGAAGTGGTACAATAATCCCACCATCGTGGAGGTGTTGGAGGAATTTCCTTCTCTTCAGATCCCCTCCACCCTGCTCCTGACCCAGCTTCCCCTCCTACAGCCGCGTTATTACTCCATCAGCTCCTCTCCAGACCTCCACCCGGGCGAGATTCACCTCACTGTGGCTGTGGTGTCCTACCGCGCCAGAGGTAAAAACACAAGAGCTTACTCAACTCAGTTCATACATTATGATGCTTTATTATTAGTTGATTCAATACTTCTATTCTTAATACGTATATAATTCATAAATAAACAATTTGATCGAATGTTTCTCCTCATTTCATTAATAGTTGTTGATGTATCGAACTAAAAAGCTCAGGCCGAATTATCTGAGATCATTTGTGCAGACATCATTGAGATCTCTTTCAAAACTCCAGAGACGAGTGTTATTAGATTCTTATTCTCAGGAGACGGTTTTGAGAATCAGGAGATAAGCAGATGTCTCCGTTTGCTTTCTGTTTAATCTCTGAGCTTTAAAGAGGACCGATTATTATTATTATTATTATTGCTGTTTGTTATTTTTAATGAAAAAAATGAAACTACAAAATTAATTCTTCATCGGTTTATTCGCTGTCAAGCCTTTTTACTCTAAAGATAAATTGCGCTCGCGATTCACTTTCATACGTTAAGCTCATTGTAAACATGTAATTATGTGAGTAATGGCATAATTAGCTGTTAAAATATAGCAATTTCAGTCCATTTGAAGGCAGCGATATCTGCCCGGCGCTGTCATAAATTGTAAGACATTTAGATCGTGTCAAAGGGGGTGTAAAAGGATTATGGGTTTTATTTCGGTTAGATGGAGAAGGTCCCATTTGTAAGACATTTAGATCGTGTCAAAGGGGGTGTAAAAGGATTATGGGTTTTATTTCGGTTAGATGGAGAAGGTCCCATCCACCATGGAGTGTGTTCATCCTGGCTCAACAGTCTGGAAGCTGAAGATAGCGTGCCCTGTTTCGTCAGAGGGTAAAACTCTTACACACTCTTTAAATATGCTCACTGAAGCCTGTTTTGATTTAGATTTGATGGGATGCATTTTCTGTTTTAGTGCTCCTACGTTCCGTATGCAAAACGACAGCCAGGTTCCCTGCATTCTGATTGGCCCAGGCACTGGAATCGCTCCGTTTAGAAGCTTCTGGCAACAGAGACTTTATGACATTGAAACTAAAGGTAGGATTTTGATTTCTTAATTTACTTCATTTAGATGAAATTTAGAAATATTTGTGTTATATATTTATAGATGTTTAAAATGTTGAATCTTAACGCTGCAATCCGTAACGTTTGCATTTCTATTGTCTGTGTTTAAAACATAAAATTGAAGGATAGTTTTCGCACTTAACTTCACGTGGGTTGACGAAATGGCGAAATTGTAGCCAACTGCTCAGATTGTAAATTATTATTATAAGCTTACTGTTGTGAATCAGGTTAAAGATAAACAATAAATATTTATTTGGGTAGTATTTTTTATAAATAAAATAACAGAAATATATTAAACAAATAAATAAATAATTTATTAAATATAAAATATAAAAATATATTTATTTTTAATTTAATTGTTTAATAAAAATAATATTAAACGTAAAATATACAAATATACTTATTTTGTATTAATAAATATAATTATATTTTTTACACTTAAGAATATAAAAAGGTTATATTTGCTTTTTTGTACTAGTTAAAGAATAACTATGTTACATTGGTTTTTTTTTATACAAAGGCAGACCAGGGGTCAGATTTACAGAATAAACATTGCACACATGGACATTAAATGGCCATATCAGGATTTATAAAAATAAACTTGGTGCACATTTCCCCCACTTTTGGACGCTCTTGACTCTGTGTATGCTTAAAGCATGAAATATACACAAGTTCTATACGTGAGATCCTGTTTATACTTGAATTTGAGAAAATGTAAGAGGCCATTTACATTTCGCATCTACCTTTTATTACACCCACATTTTGATTAACACCCACATTTTGCCATGTTTCTCTTGATCAGGACTCAAGGCGTGCCCCATGATCTTGGTTTTCGGGTGCCGGCAGTCACAGATTGACCACATTTACAAGGAAGAGACAATTCAGGCCAGAAACAAGGGCGTGTTTAAAGAGCTTTACACCGCATACTCCAGAGAGCCTGGGAAACCAAAGGTAAAAATCTGACACATCATCCAAAATATTTCTAATCCATCCTTTTTTTATCAGTGAGAGTTCAGCCAAATAGCTCTTTCTGAAGAATTTACCAACCCTAACCTTAGTCAAAACATCACTCACAACAGACATCTGATAAATCAACTTTCTGTCGTTGTCTTAGAAATACGTTCAGGATGTTCTTCGTGAGCAGCTGTCTGAAAGCATCTACAAAAATCTCAGAGAGGAAGGAGGACACATCTACGTCTGTGGTGATGTCACCATGGCCGGAGACGTACTGAAAACAGTCCAGCAGATCTTTAAACTGCATGGCAACATGTCTCTGGAGGATGCCGGCTTCTATATCAGCAAACTGAGGGTTAGTAACCACATCTTGCAAACATTTTGCTAAGTTGGTTTGGGATCTGGATGTGAGTTTGTGTTCCAAAACTCTTTAACTTCGGATTGGATGTGATAGCAGACAAAGTACATATTACGTAATGCCTAAACATCATGTTAACAAACTTTGTTTTGCAAAGCAGTTGTAGGTTATTTTCCTAACTGTTAGCCTTTTCTTCTTCCATGTATGAAAGGATGAGCATCGATACCACGAGGACATTTTCGGGGTCACTCTGCGTACGTACGAGGTCACCAACCGCCTAAGATCGGAATCTATTGCCTACATCGAAGAAAGCAAGAGGGATACCGATGAGTAAGTTCTTCATTCTCTTTCTCAGCGTGTCCTCCGATCGCCTCGAGTCGCCACGACTTATCCTTGCTCGTAGGAGGACCTTGCGCTCTGTAGATTACTGTAGATACAGCCTCTGGACCGGCATCGCTGAATGCCAGCCGTAACCATAGAGACGTAGGCTGAGAAGAGGCTGCGGCATAACAGGATTATCGAGAAGAGAGTAGATGCGGCGCTCTCTGTTTGCGTTCTCACAGATAAGAGCTTGTTCATAGCGCACTCTGCGTGAGAGCCGAGGGAGGAGAAGTGCTTTAGCCGTACCGCCGTTAACCGGACTGTTTGCCACACGCTCGCCGTGGTTCCTGTGAGAGGCGTCCCTTGAGGTTTTTGTCGGTTTTTTGATGAAAGTCCTTCTGGTGGAGGACGAGAGGCACCTCACATTCTCGCGTCATTTGGTAATAAAGGGATGTGGAGGACAAAACTAAATAGAATATCATAATGAATATGAGATAATGAAATGCATCATGAAGTGTTGCAGTCAATGCATAAATATACTCAGAAAAGTGAGCGGATGTATATGAATGTGGCATGAAGTAGATGAAACACGACATGAATGATACCTTAAAATGAAAATGCAACATACACTCGAATCGTGTTTTAAAATGCAATACATTGGACCAAGATAAATAAATAATGACATTAGTAAATGCATCATGAAATTTTGTAATCTATAAATAAAAATACAGTTAATTAATATAAATATGAAGATTATATTTAATAAAAATAAATGTAATGATAAATGAAAAATGAAAAATACAGTAAGCATAAATACATGGTGGCAAAATATTTGTATATATTTTTTTTTATGAATATATTATTAAATATAAAATATGCCTATTTTGTTAATTTATTAATTTTTTATATGTAAAAAAAAATATATATTTGTATTTCATTTGACTGGTTTTAAGAATTATGTTTTTTATTTTTAACAAAAAAGAGCAGTGCTATATTTTGCCTCTCTGTCGCCATCTCTATTTAAATCCCAAAATTGCAGCTTACTTAACTCTCATCTTTCCATGAGTTGCAGAAAGTCATAAGTCATTTCTGAAATAAAATCACAGTACTATATATAAAAAAAAAAGTCATTAAATATAAAAAAGACAAATATATATATATTTTTTAAATGAATATATTATTACATATAAAATGAACCTGTTTTATGTTTATTTAATTCATTAATGTTTATATATAAAAATATAAAAAAAATATTTTTTTAAACATCTTTACCCGAGTTGCAGTGAAGTCACAGACATTTCCTGCAATATCGTACGCGATTATCTCAATTTATAAATCAGTATTATAAGCTAACTGTTGTGAATCTTTAAGACTAATATTTGATATATATTTTTAATCTTTGTTCTGTTCTCTTCTGTTTTTTACAGGGTATTTTGTTCATAGTCTCATTTGTCATCCATCTCGCTGATTTTTACTCGGATACTCCGATCAGAAGCAAGAGACGCCCACCACCAATTCCAAAACTGTGCCAAATTTGTCAAATTTTTTGTTTTCGATTTCTTTGATAGTTCAAATTTTTTGTGCATTTCAATGATCAAAGTCTACAGAATAAAGACAAGTACTCTTCATTTCTGAATGCACTTCATGTGTTATGCTTTGGTCCTCATTACTGGCCTTTTTGCTTTCTGACCATTAAAAGCAAAATGGCGTTCTAAGACTCAGAAAGTATTTTGTTTTGCCTGAAGTTTTGTGATTCACTAGATTATTTTTCATATCATCATCTGTTTTGATGTTGAGTCTTTAGTTGAGTCGAGCCCTTGCTAAAGACGAAGCGTGTTACGTTCTTCCTTTTTTACAGAATTTACAAAAACAATTTTTACCACTCGCGCTGTATGTCATTGCTCAGAGAATCTCATAGATCCCGCTTCAAACATTAAAGTCCCTCTGAAATCAAAATGTACCTGATTTACTTTTGTAGATGATTCGTTTTTTGGTGAACAATACATCCATCGAAGTCAAAGTCTTCATAATCAAAATCTGAAAATGTTCAAACAGACATATTTTCACAACTTTCAAATAAAAACACTATCAATATTTGGCCATTCAACTTTTTTTTTTCTTCCCGTCAATGTATCTATCAAGCATGCCTACATGGAGAGACAAATTGAACATGTACAAAATCACGCTTTGTATATTATTGCTTCAATATATGAGAGTGCTAATTGCCGGCACAGTGTGACCGGGCATCTGAACATGCCGAGGTGTCATAAGATGTGGTTAAGAATCCCTTGAGAAGAAGTGTAAATATCTGTCTTGTTAACAACCAACCCTCAGCAGGGAATAAAAAGTAATACAATTTAAGATATACTCGGATGTTCAAGTGCATTTACGGCTGACAAAATGACACCTGCTTGATTTATTGATATACATTTTGTGTGGATTAATATCTACATCTCTCGAGAATGTGTCAGGTCACACTTGACTTGAGCACCTTGACCAGTCAAGAATTTTAGAAGGATTTTTGAATCTGTATCTTTTAAAGTTCCCTCTCCCCTCATCTCTGATTCTCTTGCTTTATAAATTGCAGCTTTTTTTTTTTGTGAAGTCAAAGTATTAACTAAATACAGATGGCGACCGCAAGCTGTTTGAATGACAGGTTAAGTTCCACAGACACTGAGATTCTGAACACATTTTTTAAATTCAAGAATCGTAAATTTGTTAAAAATAGTTATGTGTGAATATCACTAGGATACGATTTCTTTTTTTTTTTAGATTGATACTATTAAAGGGGCCATTCCTAAATATTAATATGCATTGATCAGAAACGTTTTGGGGAATCGTTACGATTCACAAGAATCCCTCTGGGCGACAGTCTTTCATGAATCGTCCTTAAAACTCTGAAACACTGTATTTAGGATGAAATGACAAAACGAAGGGTGATGCTATAATTTTCTTATTTTCTTTTTCTGAGATGCACTTTTACCTGAGGAATACTGTTCTTTAAATCCAAGCTGGATGAATCTGTAAATCTATCGGAGTTATTGTTGTCGTTTTAATAATTTCCAATTCTTACAAAGAGCAAAAAATCAATGCAACACGTCTTTTTTGCATGCAATGCCTTTTTTAATAGCTGTGAGGGGAAATTTTTAGTTCTCAGAGTTGAGAGACGTGAACAAGTTTTGTATCTAGCTTGCCTTTGATTTGCTTTGAATATTTTTCATATTTTGGCATGACAGATTTGAGTTTGATTTTCTGTCTCTGCCTTTCTGTAAGACTTGTTCTATGTTGGTAACACTGAATGTTTCCTTCCTCAAATTTGGGTTTTGCACCGTTCAAACTCTGTGATACAAAAAAGTGCAGCAAAAAAAGCAAACACACACATGCATATATTTAAAGATACAGTAAATATCTAAATATAATATGAATGAGAACTTTTTAAGAATGTATTTTAATTATGGGTATTGTTTTTTGTTTTTTTCTGATTTGCTTGTAATCTATTATGTGAATATGGTGTCTTATCTTTCCTATTGGTTTGAGGCGAACTTAGGCGTTGATCTGAATGCATGACGTTTCATGTTCTGTTTTTCTCTCTTGAACCTGCACTGTGTCAGTTTAAATGTTGTGATCGCATCCGTCCTCTGTGACCGGACGGACAAGAGCTTGCAGGATTCTTCTTTTTTTGTGTTTGTTCTTTGCTGCTGCTAACAGAAACTGTTCCAGTCAGTCTCCGCTGTGAATCCTCTATTGTGGAACTCTCGAAACGTTGAAACATTTACCATTTTAATGCATATACTGCAAAAACTTTGCATCTAATTAATAAAACATTTATATGTCAAAACTTGTATGTGAAACTTGCTTATTTCTTTGAATTGAATTGAATTAATTTTCAAAATGTTGTATTTTAGAAGAACTGTAAATTAGAAAATTAGAAACAAATCAGAAAAAGAAATTAAAAAAGCTGTATGAGACACACTTTTGAGGTTAGTGGGTGTTCATCTCGAAAAAAAAATGTGAGAACCAAGATTTTATGCGTCTCATTTATTTCTCTGAGAATCAGTTGAAATGCAAGATTTCATTTTAGATTTTTATTTTCTTAATCTTTTACTTTATTCAGAAATCATTAAAACTTCCACAACTACATATTATAATCTTATACATTTACAATTTCAAATCCTTTTAATGCATGAAGGCATACTTCAAAGACTTTACATCTAATACATTTTTTTATCAAAACCAAGTTTAAAATTGTTTAAATACAACAGCACACACGAGTACATGACATTCGTATGTTTATATATGCTCACTATTGAAAATAACATTCTGTATATTAAAATAAATTATACAAAAAAAGATACATTTATGAACAATTATTTTTAAGTACATGGCGTATAGTAAAACGTTTAAAATATAAAAATTAAAACTGTTGTTGTTAATGTTGTTTTTGATTTCCAATGCAGTTAGCTTAGCCCCAGTAAACAAACAAATCAGTTGAGCAATAGCCCGCCCTCTCTGCTCAGACTCCATGCTGATTGGACAAGCTGTGCAAGCATGCAGCACTTCAATAAGTCAAAGTAAATGCCTATCAAATATGACCCTGTGTTAGTCTGGGGCAGCAGGAGACACTGAACAGCACTGATTTGTTTTCTTCTAGATTTCATTTCATTTAGGAATATCGATCCCGTCTGGCTTGGGAATTCAACATGAATCATACGTGATTTGACTTAATGAAAACACTCTGTGAAGATCTGTGAACACAAGATGATAGTGAGCGAGAAGTTAATGAAAGAAATATTTTACCATCAGTGTGTGAAGATGACGAAGAAGGTGAAAAAAATGAGACTTTAGGAGGAATCGCAAGCAGGCCGGCCAGCAGACCCAGAAGTGTGTACAGCAGAGGAAGTGTGGATGGACAAGTGAGTGTCCTCAGTTCATAGGCTACAGAAAGAACGCCTTTTTAAAACTAATGTACACTATTCACTTATTCATATTTTCAACATTTGAAATAGTAGTAAATTCAGTAGTTTGGGAATTATGTTGTGATTATAGACCTCTTCAGATGACGTAAACAACGCTATAGACATTTAAAAACAATTAAAAATGTTAAACAAATATCTTTATTTATTTTTAATTACGGACGATTTTATAAATTCTAATAACATCTTGCAAAGTGGTCTATATATGTATTGATATAAAATAAATATCAAAACTAAGGTGCATTTTTGCATCTTCAATGTAGTCACCGTAAAAGTCGTAAAATAGGTAATATTCCGGCAGCTGGGGTGGCCAAATATGTAAAAATAACTTTTCGTAAATTAAAATTACATTTTGTGTTATTTTACACCCAACTTGTACATTTGCAGTCTATTTCTGTAATTTGACTTTTTTACCTAGTTAAAAAATATGTAATGTAAAATAATATTCAGTAAAATTAAGTTCTTTAAAGTGTAGGATTTACAAAAAAATTATCATGTTGTATTTTTAACATCATTAAAAGAGTTCCCATCTATTTTGGGCTCTTTTCGGCTTCCTTTTATCCATTATCTTAGAGAGAGAGTCAGGACAACAGAATTCATTCAATTTCAAAATTATGCGTGTCATGTGATTCATGTGCCTTAAGATAGTTCCAGAAAGTTATGTTTTCTCCTTAAATGCTTAATTTCTTTAATTTTTTTAATTCTTTAAATGACTTACGCCTTTAAATGGGTAAAAAGTCTGTATAGCCGCAGCTCCATGCGTTACTAGTAACTTCTATTGAGAGGCTCCATGAACCGCCATTGCTGTGGAAAAAGCTCACCCATCGGAGTCAACAGAGTTGATGCAATTCTCTCTCTCAATGGCTCTGATTATTCAATTAAACTAATATTTGAAAAATTATGTTTTTATCTAAAAAACCCACCACCATATCAAAAGGTGAGTAAGGTCATTTTAGGTGAGCATGTCACTCAAGTGAACGCTAGTATACAGTCGCATTGTCTATGGACACGTTACAATAATTATGAACATTACACCTGTGGTTTTATCATTTAAAATGATTTTGTAAAATAATTTGCAAAGAAGTGCACACTTTGATTATGTGTCTTTAAAATGCCACTTGATCAGATACTGCATGTGTCAATATAAAAGCTCTTTGTGTTTTTTGTCTCAGAGAGTGCTGAGATCAAGAGTAAGCCTTCGAGATGAACAAAATGCAGATGAGCAGAAAGAAGACGAGGTTGAGGAAGACAGCGGTAGCTGCCCATGTGACGGACAGGAGACGGAAAGAGACTCTGTCATTACTGACGAAGATTATGACATAGACCTGGAGCTTGACGCCTTTCACAGTGAGATTTCTTATTAAAAGTGTGAACTTGAGCGAGTGGGCTGGTGGGGGGACGTGGTTGAGGCACGTTTTGGAAGGGGTTGTCAAAGAGCTAAGGACCAGAGAATACGATGTTGCCACTCGACGGGGAATAAAACAGGCAAACGGCCATGAGTCATGCTTGTAATTTCAGACCACTCTCTCTCTCTTTCTCTCTCTCTCTCTCTCTCTCTCATTTTTCACCTGCTTGTTCCTCAGATACCGAGACACCTACACACTCTTCTACATATACATAAGCACGGCTCAATCCATCTCTCTCTCTATGATGCCTGTTTATTCATCTTATTAGAGCTAGCCATCTGTTAGATTGCATTTGTGTGCCTCCGCATAGTTTAATGAATGGCT
The DNA here is from genome assembly GCA_006030095.1 of Triplophysa siluroides. NCBI lineage: Eukaryota > Metazoa > Chordata > Actinopteri > Cypriniformes > Nemacheilidae > Triplophysa > Triplophysa siluroides. The sequence goes on along the minus strand of VCII01000101.1, from coordinate 3,583,564 downwards.
TGGGAATTTTCCACATTCATGGTAATTGCTTATCTCAATGAGAAACAACAATATATTGTTGCCGTATTTGGTTTACAAAGCGACACCAGTTTATTTCAATTGAAGGGTTGCATGTGTGACTAGGCGACATTGTTTATGCTCAGCGTTGGGGGTAAACTTCAGCGGCAACCCGTCCGGCTCGATTTGTGCTATAGAGATTCTTCAAACATTTCCTTGAATATTGAGTTTTTTTCACTTTGGTATTTTTATAAGCGATCAAACTTTTACTTTCAGAATTGACACTTGTGAATACACTGTAAAAAATCAGAACATCATTTTTTTTTATGTTTACAGATTTTACACGTAAAATGTAAAAAACTTAACTTGACAGTTTTTTTACAGATTTTCATGTATTTTTTAAATACAGTGAAAACGTAAAATTACAGAAAAAGACCGGGGAAACATGTAATTTTACAGGGAAATTTTTATATGACAGTTTATTGCTGGCGAAAATTTTAGTTTTTCAACAAGATTTTATTTTTGAAATACAGTCAAAAACTGTAAAATTATAGAAAAAGACATCAAATTTGCGAGAAAAACAATTGATTATATATCCTTATATCCTGTAATTTTACAGGAAAAACTATTATGTTTCGGTATATTTCAGTTTTTTACGGATTGTCTTTTTTTACAGTGTAGGTAGGAAAGATTAAGTCTGACCAGTCCTATTGATGTTTGACCTTGTTAAAATTAACCCTGGTTTTCCTCAAAAAAAAAACAAAAAAAAGGTTACCTGAGTAAAAACAACCATCCTCTAACGGTTCCATATGGTTCCCATTAGCTTATTATTTTGGGAACCAAATAAAAACATTACAAATGTTCCCTGAACGTTCTAGGAACATTCTGGGAACCTCAAATGTTTAACTAGGACTAAGAGTTTACAGTAAGTTTAACCATTTGTAGCATAAAGTTATTAAACTTTATTATAATCTTTGTTAAGGTTTTTTTTTTATATAAGCTTGGTTTTGTCCATTCCTGGCTGTGAACATTTTATCACTTCTGATCATTTCTATAAACCACTTTTAACAGAAGAATGTTGTATTTATATTCCAGATGAAAGGCAGGCATATGACCCCACAGGCCAAACCCGCTACAAAGAGGCTTGTAAGATGCTGAGCGTAACCCCGATGTCCTGCTTTCTGAGAAATATAAACCAGAGTAAGCTCAACATGATGCATTGTGGCTTGGGCCCACAGGTAAGGTCAAACTAATTATGTAAAGAGAAAAATGAAATTCAGAACAGAAATACTGCATGAAGGGCAAACAAAACAAATGTTACACAATTTTTAGTTTTTTGTAACAAATCTCCTCTGTAGGGTACCAAAGCTCTCGCCGTTTCCATGGTAACTAACACCTCCATCCTGAAGCTGAACTTGCGAGATAATTGGATGGAAGGAATGGGCGGGGCTGCTATCGCTGATATGCTCAAAGAGAACTGTTACATCACAGGTGACTTGAACAAAGCGTGCTACACTGGCACCATGAATTCTGAGTTTTGTGTTTGAGTTTTTGTTGGTGTTTTACTAAAGCTGTGAAAGTCTGCTTGATTTGGTCCGTGAGACACTGTGTGTGGACAAGCAGAACTTTTTGAGAAACCGATATCTTTCAGCGTGTTATTTTGTTCCTCTGCCAGATTGTGATATATGGTCACAAACAGCATTTCTTTTCAAACTATGAGACAAATTTACAATCCAACACAATCTTAATCTGTCTTTTCATAACTTTTTTTCGAGGTGACTCATTCATAAACTGCATAATCTGCATTGTAAAAAATCTGAAAAAGTGCTAATATTTTTCCAAGATTCTATACTGATATACTTGATTCTCTTTAGATTCCTTTTCTTTATCAAATATTTGTATTCTTTTATAAAATTTAACTATACAAAAACTGAACTATACAGTACAGGTTTTTTTGGTCTCTTTAGTACTAGATTATGTCAGTTCCTCAACATAAAATGCGGCACCCTTTTCCTCTTAAAAATTATCCTCTTACAATCTCTTTCCTTATTTCCTCCTAGAAATTGATTTGTCTGAAAACAGCGTGGGTGAACACGGAGCCAGGGCTCTGTCCGGCATGCTGCTGGAAAACACTACCTTAGTGTCTCTCAAGCTGTCAGCGAGCCATCTGGACGAGCGTGCGGCCAGACACCTGGCTCCAGCTCTGGTCAGCAACCAGAAACTTCAGCATCTTGACCTAAGTCACAACATATTTGGAGACATCGCAGGTGTGAGAAGATCTGATGGTTTTCAAGACAATTACTCTATTTCATGATAGCTTTTGACCCCTTTAATAACTTTGATCCCTTGTGACTTTTAATAGCTCTTAAAGTTGACATTGAAGGCGTTTGACTTGACAGGTGTTGAATAAATGCATAGCATTAGAGGCACTTGAAAGCCATTTTCTGCCCATTTAGACAAGTACTAGAAATTATAGTTTGCCATTTGATCCGATATGCATTAAAAACAAAATGATATGATCAAAAAACTCCAGACACAATATTTAGATAACACAGTTTTGGTTCACTAATCAAATGATTTTACAACAAATACACTTTTCCACAAACTTTTCATCCATACTCTGATAAATATATAATTTGGGTAAAACATGTTTTTTATAAATATGCATATTCAAAGGTGTTACGAATTTTACGTAGAGAAAGAACCCATTTGCAGGCAGCAAGGTGGTGGGAAAACAATGACTTTAACACAAAACAAAAACCCACAATGGGGTAAACAAGAAATGTAAAAATTTTAAAACAAATAAAATACTACCCACGTGGGGGCAAAAACAAGAGAACAAGATACTAAATTAAACTTAACACGAATTGGACTTCGACTAAAGAAACACTAAGTCCAAGACTGGGTCTACGTCAAGACAAAGAGAGCATACTAAGCAACCAAAACGAATCAGCACAGGACAGCAGACACAAGGGCATTATATATGGGAACAAGCAGAAAGTAATTAACAAGGGGCAGGTGTGGGGAATGGAACACTGATGGGAAGCTAAACAAGGAAACGAGGGGGCGGGATGTAGAGACGAGACAGAAGGACGCATCGCCATCATAAACAAACAATGACCATGCATTTCCACACAAAACACGTGGGTCTTTCATGATCCTGCCACGAGACTAAGAAAAACTTGACCAGAAAAGGTAGAATCATGACAAATATAAATTCTGCTATCATTTATTCACCCTTGTGTTGTTCAGAATCAAAACCTTTATCTGACTCTTTCTGTGGAACACGAAAGAAGATACTTTGAGAAATGTTTCACTGGTTTTGTGTCCAAACAATGGAAGTCAATGGTGGGCAATGTTGTTCAGATACCAACATTCTTTAAAATATCTTCTTTTGTGTTCTGCAGAAGAAATAAAATCATACAGGTCTGGAATGACATGAGAGTGAACAAATTATGATTATTCAAGAAAAAAAATTGAAAACAGCCCTGTGAATTATATCTATAAGTGCTCTATTATTTTAGCCACAACACTACGGCAAATGATTTTCATTTGGCAGGGATGTGAGATACCCAGGGTATCAGATCTCAGATGATCAGAGAGTGAGAGATATAGGATGTTTTCCTACATGAATGACAGCGTGCGACAACAGGGAAATCGCTTTAATAATCCAAGAGGAAAATATTACGTAGAATCAGGAGAAACTCCACCATGACCGCCATGATTCATACGGCCCTAACAGATTCTACTGGCACATCTTTGTTTACATTACATATGGTGTGCCACTATCTTTCAATAATCCTACTCTAGCAATGATTCTTCTTGGCATTGTGCACTGGTGATCATTGAAAAGGCGGTCAATGAAGCTTAACAGTTGCATAATCCAAAATGCAATATTTATTTTCTTTATTTCTAAAAGAGAAAAGAATTGGAAAACATGTTATGGAGGTAGAATGTATTCGCTATGTAATATAGACACACTTGAGTAAATGTATGTTGCTTGATATCTTAAAAAGCAGTTTGATGCAAAGAGCAATATGATTGTGAATATTATAAAATACAATCATTATTTTAAAGCTGCATTCAGTTAGTATTTTGGGTTAAAAATAAACAAAAATGTTGAGTTGATTTGCTCAGTTATTATTGTTGATAATGGTCTCCTTATATCAGAGTTGTTATAGTTTTGTTTTCAGTTATAATTAGATTTTTTTTTTTTGCTTTGTGCTTTTATTAGTTTATTAATTATTTTTATTTTAGTTTTTGTTTATTATTATTATTTTAGTTCCTTAAACTTATTTCTGTTTATTTCTGAGACAATATTTAAATTTTTCGTTTATTTTACAATTTTCCAATCATTTTTTGTCCAATATTTTATTTGTTTTCAATAAACAGAAACATTTTGGTTAGTAAACTAAAACCTTACCCTGTTTCACATATTAAAATTTATAATAATTATTTATAACTTGAGCTGTTGAGTAAGGTTTTTACGAGAAAAATCAGTTTAACATCATTTGCCATCAGTCCATGTAAAGGTGCACATAACATGCAATTTTATATTTTAAACAGAGATGGCGATAGAGAGGCAAGAGTTTGGTATTTCAATTATATTAGCATTTCACTCATTTAAATTTTGGCATAAATTGGCACAAATATACTACAAATAAATATACATATAAAGTATATGTTTGTATTGTAAAAGTTGTAATTTGGTCTGGCAAACTGGTTAAGAGCTTGCGGCTGACAATCGGGCAGCTAGTTTGATCCCCACCAGGTGTGAAAAGGAACTATTATTGCACATCACATATTAAACCACAAAGCAAACAGACAAAACTATTTGAAGAATAATTATCACTAATAAATACAGATTTTAGCATTACAGACTTTTTCTTTTCATGTCCTCAGGGGAAATTCTGGGTGCTGCCATTGCAGAAAACACAGGAATGAAGTCACTCAACCTGGCTTGGAATAGCATTCGCGGAAATGGAGCCATTGCATTTGTGAAAGGCCTGGAGGTAAGAGAAATAATGTCCTTGCTCTGCCAGATTGCCTTGCTCAACTTCCAACTGATCAACAGGTTTATCGAGATCGAGATTTGACACCAGCGGCCATTTCATCAAAAAATATTTTCTTTTTTGAAAAGGTGCCTTCTTAAATATTCTGTATAACCTAAAACCACATGACCTCTGTTGATCTTTTGTTGATTTTAAAGGCAAACATCTTCTTGCGGATGTTGGATTTGTCATACAACGGGTTGGGTAAAGAGGGAGCCAAAGCTTTAGAGGAAGTCCTCAAACACAACAACACACTCGAGGATCTGAATATCAGGTAAAATTGTGTTCTTACACATGATTCAACGTTTTAAAGGCAACACCGTCCTCGTGTTTTCTTTTATGAGAGAACACACGTGTAGGACAACTTGTCATTGATTTATTGCAGGATGGTACATTGTTTAAATGGTTTAGTGTTTGTCTCCTAAATTGGTTTGAATGTTCACAATGCAGTTCTTTGTACATTTTGTACCCGACACAAGACAAATTGCTGTTAAAACACTATTGTGTTTATTGCGTCAATCACTGAACTATTGTCTTTTTCTTTTCTTAGCATTAACAACATCCCGCTTGTAGGCGCCATCCATTTGGCAATGGGCCTCAAAGTGAACTCAACTCTGCGGATTCTCAAAGTACGACACGTGAAACCAAACCATCAAAATAGTAACAGCAGGGATTTATTGAAACAAAACTAGGATAAAAGCTGAACTCTCAGGAGATTTATGGCATGTATTATTTCTGATGTCGTTTTTTTGGGTTCAATGCAGATGTCTCGTAATCCAATGCAGTCGGCAGGGTGCTTTGCCATTCTGAAATCAGTACAGGCAAACCCAAAATCAGCCGTGGAGTTCCTGGACTTTTCTGTTAGTGCCTCCCAACCATTTTTTCTTACTTTTCTCCACCCTTTTGAAGTTTTTTTCATTTCTAACCTGAGTTTTCTTGCAGGACATTTGCGTGGACCAAGAATTTGAGGACTTGTTAAACACAGTCAAAGAGACAATCCCGAACCTGCAAGTGAAACATGAAATCAAAACTGATGTTAAAAAGAGCTGAGCGTCTAAACATGCATGGAAAAAAATAGCATTTGTTATCAGTTGCAAATAAAGCTGAGATTCTGATTTAATCCTCAAATTCCTCCACTTTGTAGATTATATCAGAGTTTATCTTGGTTTCTGGTTTGGGAACAATGATTTATTTGATGGCATTAGTGAGCTTTAACTATGAAAGATAGACATACAGCTGCAGAAATATTATGAGACTGTTCCAAATTTTCATTTCAAATCATCATTTCTAGATGTGTTATGGTCATTCCAGTTCAGTGTCTGTTGAATCTCAACAAAACAAAACCTGAGGAGTGACATAAAATCATCCAACAGCAATGTGAATAACTGACAGCATGATAAGACAAATGAAAACTGTGATCAAAATCCAGGTTATCACATAAAAACATAATTAATGAACTTTTCCAAATAACATGTTACATATAACAATATGCAATAACAATATTGCTGTTGTATTGCTTATTTTCACCTGTTTCACCAGTTTTAATTTTTTTATATACTATTTTTTGTGGATAAATATTGTTAGTAGTTAACAGTATGAAACAAAAAGGGCAATTTTATCTAAACGCATACATATAAATAGTTAATTTTAAAATCAGAAAACCGGTCTCTGAAAAAAAGCTCTCTTAATTTTTTCCACGGCTGTATAACCATAATAAATTATTAGTGTTTGCTGGATAATTACTTACAAAAAGTAATTCATTATTAATTATTACATCTAAAAACCCTTATCAACTTAAACCAAATGGACAATAGAAATGAAACTCTTTAAAACTTAAATATTACCTGACAAGCTGTAAACATTCATTTTCAGTACCTATGCATTTGAATTTCAACAAAATCATCTCATTTTTAATATGTTTCTGATCCATTTTATATGCAAACTCACTGATGAAGTTGCTAATTGAAATTCAATATTGTATCATATACAGAATTGTTACAGTTTTTCTCAGAGGTCTGGGGTCCACTAGGAAGCCTCAACAAACTTTCAAGGGTGAAAATATCTTTAAAATTATTTAAAGAAAAAATAACATATTTCTTAGAGTTGGTGGATTTTTTCTAAATATGCCTAGCTGTGTAATATTTTACAAATGGTTGGAAATTGTGAGTTAATGGACCATCAAGTATTTTTGTGGACAATGAAGTCATAATGGTTGAGATCCACTAAAATAAGTAAAGCAAGTAACTGTATTTAAAATAAAGACTATCCCTTTACTTTATTCAGGGAAAAAGTAATTTAACTCATTTTTAAGTAATCCTTTACCCATGATGATACGATCTTATAAACTGCACTTTATGTACTTGTTAATATTCAGCCTATATCAAATAAATATAAAAAAAAATGTTTTACATTTGTTTACATCTTTATTTGTAATGGCATCAAGTGATCAGTTTGTAGTAATCCTATCATGCTATGACTTGTACTACATGGGGCATTGTTGTAAGCGTTCTTAATGACATCAGCAAGATCAATAGATTAATCATCATAATTAATGAACCTCTCACGAGTCAAAGTCTCATGCGCATGCACTACAGTCCAACAGTTCGCGCGCGTCAAACATTAACTTATAAAAGTGTGCGTGTTGCAACTCCTGCAAGCCTCTCACTATATTCGTGGTGTTTCGAGTCAGATCTGTGGGCGTGGCTTGTTGGTTTTGACTAAATCCTTGATGTTTTTAAGTGTTACGAAACCTTTACACTAACCCACAACTGCAGAGAAGCAACAGCCGTGCGTAATGGCGACAACGCGGTCTCTTCACGTACTCAACAGCCACGAGCGTTTATTTAACAAGGTGTTTTCAGCATGGACCGCCAGGTAATCGTAACACAACGAGATATACAGACTGCCAAAAAGTTCTATGGAAAACATTCAAAATTGTACAATTTTCACTTTTTTGAGATGATTTGATTTGTGTGGTTTAATAGTCATTTGGTGTAACAAATGTATTTTTATTTATTTTTTAATTAACAATGTCCAAACATAAGAAAAAATAATCAGAAAGAAATGATAGTGTGCATTTTATGGCCACTGTCAAAAACCAAACACACACAAATAATTTATGAAGAGTATTTAAGATTATGCAATACAGTCATAAAACCACATGCATATTTGACCTATTTGTCAGATATGGTGACCCATACCCGAAATGTGACCTCTGCATTTAACCCATCCAGAGAGTAGTGAACACACACACAGCAAGTCGTGAACACACGTACACCCGGAGCAGTGGGCAGCTGTCCCTGCAGTCCGACTCTCTAACCATTAGGCCACGACTGCCCCATGTTGTATGTTTATATACAATTTATTTGTCTAATATTGTCCTTTTTTGTCTAATATTGTCCTTTTTGTCTAATGTGTAAAGTCTCTCACAAATGTATTTTTTTACGTTTTGTTACCTGTGCCTTGTCACTTTTTTTAACCTATATGTGCACTGGAAGCTTCTGTCACTAAGACAAATTCCTTGTGTGTCCAAGCACACTTGTCAATAAAGCTCATTCTGATTCTGATGTTTGTGTGTTTCGGTGCGTGATGCATCGTTTATGTATTTATTGAACACTTGCCGAAACAGTTTTGCTTGTGAATCTTTAGAGGCTTTGCGAATAAAAGTGACGAAGGCTGGTTGAGTTCCATGTTTGCACACAAAGCGGATGCCAGAAAGGATGCCCACTCCAATCTGCTCTCCAAGAAAGAAACCAGCAACCTCTACAAGATACAGTGTGAGCCAATCCATCTGAAATTTTCAAGAAACATTTAGGCCTTGAGAGAAACCGTGCACGCAATACAATTGATAGAATTGCTAAAAATATTCCAGCGCCTAAATGATTATGTGCTTTCTTGCGGTTCTGCTCCAGTAAATCAGTTAAAACTGTACTGATTGTTTTATTAAATCAGGCCCCAATGTGTTTAATCGTTGAATTCGTTCGTTGTCAAGATACAACCTGTGCAATGTAAATTGGATTTAGAAAATGAGGTTGTGTTTGTGAAATGGCTACTATGAATGAGAAACTCTTAAATGGTTTTGCGTGTTTGATATCCTATACATAAAGTTTACCCCAGCTGTGAAGTATAGATTCTATTTTTAACCATGCGAGATTTCAACACTGGTCCATTTGTCTTTCTTGACATCTTCAAATATACTTTTTTATCTTTCAGTTCATAACGTGAAGCCAGAATTTTTGGAGGCATACAACAAACTGTCGTAAGCTCACTTTTGATTTTGCAATTATACAACTTGTTAACTTGTTAACTTGCTACAAGAAATAAGAAACTGACACTTGGCAGACCAATTTGATGATGTTTAATAAACCATGAAATACATTTAATTAAGCATTAATTCATCATCTTTATGTGATGTGAACAATACATTAAGTCTATCTGAGGATTGCTGTTTTATTTAAGAGCTGAGGTCCAGAAAGAGCTCCATCACGATGAAGATTATCCATGTGAGGTTGTTGGAAGTTGGAACACCTGGTATGGGGAACAGGATCAGGCAGGTGAGATGGAAAACTAAATGTGAATAAAGACAAAATCTCTTGAATAGCTCAGTTGGTGTAGACTTTCTACTTTTGAGAAAATGATCTCTGTAATCTAAACTCAAATTTGCTGTCAGAGGTTAAATGTTTTTAACATTAAAATACCAGCTCAAATATGTACTCAGATTCTTGCCACGTTGTTTTTATCTTTTTACTCTTGCTGTATGTAAGCAATATCTAAGTCTAAGTCTCTTTTTGTTCTAAGGAATTGTATGAGAATTACAGTATCTTAACAAAGATGTATAAATAAAAACAAGTCCAACAAGTCTCATGCCTCTTTGAGTAATCAGATTTGACGTCTTGGAAATGTTAATAGATGTATTTTTATATACTGCATATATTTTAATGTACACCACTGCATGTGTAATGTTTAAATGTTTTTAGTGCTGTTGTTGTGTATTATGTTATGGTATTAGAGTGACACATGCTGTTGTGTTGTGGCAGTGCATCTGTGGAGGTACTCTGGTGGGTATCCTGCACTATCAGAGTGTTTACACAAACTGAACAACAATACGGTATTTAACACATTTCATTTTATTTACAATTTGTATGTAAAATGTCAGAAACAAAGTATTTGGACACTTTCGGGTGGTAATTGTTTTACACAATTTGTCATTTATTACAGTAATATGCACATATTTCACAAACCTTTCACAAACATTCAGAAAGTATGCAAAGACTGCTTGTCCAAATACCGTACTTTTTGAAATATATAGTTTTGTCATTTTAAACATAACAAATGTATTTTTATATAATACTTGAAAAGTGTGCTACAGTTCTTAAAAATGAATTTCACTTGGCTTTATATTTACATTTACATTTTCATGTGTTAGTCAGACACTTTTCCCCAAGTGCTTTAAAACATTTTTTTAATCAGTATGTGTGTTGCGTTCCACTTTTTATTATATTTTAACACCTTTTGCATTTTTAAACATTTACTTATTTTTTATAAAATGCAAACACATTCATACCTTTTTCAGACTCTCTTAAGTGTCCAAATACATGTTTTTTTCTTTGCAGCCATATCTTGCATTTCGAAAAGAAAGGAGTAAAATGTTGCTCTCTCGTCGGAACCAACTTCTTCTGGAATTCAGCTTTTGGAACGAACCTGCGCCCAGAACTTGTCCCAGCATTTACGAACTGAGGTCTTATCGACTCCATGTAAAGCCCATTGCATCGCTCTGTTTTATATTATTTCATACATACTTGCCTGACCCTTCCCTGTACATTAACTTTCTTCTGTTTTGTTTGTCATGAAACTTTTCTCCAGCCTGGTACAATGATCGAATGGGGAAATAACTGGTAGGTTTGTATGCGATTTGAGCATTTAAACACAATAATCTTATCACCGTGTTGCATATCTGAGCTTTATGGTCATGTCACAGGGCTCGAGCGATCAAATACAGGCAGGAGAACAATGAGGCAGTGGGTGGTTTTCTTCACACAGATTGGTGAATTGTATGTTGTTCATCATTTATGGGGTAAGTGCATCCTCTGTACTATATTCCTGCCTTACATTGCATTTTACTACTAGAAAACATTGTCAAATCTTCATGTTTAATATGTGTGATGTGTTACAGCTTATAAAGACCTGCAGTCCAGACAGGAGACCAGAAACACTGCTTGGTTGAAAGAAGGCTGGGATGCTAATGTTCATTATACAGGTGAGAATCCATGAGGACAGAGGATGTGTACATATGACATTTGCCAAATGTGTTCTTGGAAAAATAACAAATCATCCGAGTGGTCTGTGCATACAGAAAATGTACATTGCCTACACGGTACACATACTGCATGTTGCTGATGTTGTTGTATAGTAGCTATGCAATTCTGAACTCAAACTGTGCTTTGTATATGACTTTTCACAAACAGTATTCAATTATTTTTGTTTTGACAGTGCCTCTTATCCAGAAAATGGAATCAAGAATTATGATTCCCATGGAACATTCACCCTTAAAATGATAGGTGTGTCACCTGTGATTATCTCATAAACACAACAGTAATTTCCAGTTGGAACTGAACACTGAATGAATGAAGAGCACATGTGCCAATGGTGAAGCCCAAACCGAGAGCTGTGAAAACAGAACAAGCTGTCTCTGTACAAGTGGGAAAAAAGTACCTTGTGTTTTTAAAATGAGGGAAATACAGTGTTCTAATCATTGTTGTCTATTGCAATGTATTTACTCAGTGTGGAAGCCCTGTTGGCGTGTTCATGTCGGTCGAGGACTGTTGTTAAATTGTTTGCTGCAATATTAATTTACTTGATTAAAGCAGGGCTTTCATTTTAGCTGCATAATAATAGATGTATGGATATAAATAAAATGACTTTGTAATATGATGTGCATCATGTACAATTTAATTTCAAGATCTTGTAAAAAATGATGCCTCTAGAAAACATTAGGTTAACATAGATCATTTTATTGATAGATATTATAAGAGATAGGCTGTTAATCATATTACATTTGTCTTTCTTTGTGGTCCGTCCATTTGTAAAACCTATGCAAATGACATTAAAAGTGTTGAAAATAAGGTAAAGGTAATGTGACACTGGTGAAAACCGTGCAACAGGATTTCAAGCAAATACACATTACTGTGTAATATAACTTCCACTTTATTCAGTAAAACAGAAATACGTTGTTTTATAGAATTTAGGTTTTTTAAGTCATCAGATTAAAAACAATGACTCAGTTTGTCCCTTGGGATATCGACACACTGTCACTTTAAAAATATGGGGGCGTGTGACACGACATCTTTCACGCCACAGAAAAAGCGGTAGAATGCCGAAGTAGCTTTGATACTGATTCAAAATGGGCGGTGCATAGCAGCCCGGAGGTTGAATCTGATTGGTCAGTTTCGAAGATTCTAAATAACATCTTTCAGCGTTGAACTCCAAATTACGTTGCTGAAGTAGAACCTAGACAGATTTCTATTTTTACGTCAGGTGCTGATAATTAAAATACATAGATTAAGAAAATGATTCTCTCAAGTGCACGAATACTTAGAAAAGACGAAAAGCTACTGGAATTTCATGGAGGATTGTCTTTTAGGGCCACACAGAGTCCTCTGGCGGAAGAGCGAGTTAATGCTACATCCATACATGCAGCATTGAGCGCCTTGGCACATTGCTGCGATGTGTCAACGGTTCAGCCGTATTGGACAGGGCAAGATCGCACTTTTTGACAAACATATGAACAGAGAAGCTGGATTTCCTCTGGATAAAATGCACGATTACGTTAACAGGACATTTATAACCCGGGTTTATCTCTTGACAAGCTTAATTTCTTTAATCTTTGTTACAAAAAACATTTTCTTACAATGAGTACATGCATAGAGACTTTTTTGTACTCCACGTAAACCAATTAAATGGAAATGTAGAGAAATGTAATCATTGTTGGGCTTTCTATTCAGAAAAACAAACAGAAAAGCGTCTGTGCCCTTCACTTGTATTTGTTAATAGAACACTCTTGCCCTTACCAATATGGCGGCGACGTTGACATGCGTTTCAGCGGCCAATGCGGCGTCTACATAAGCATTACTTCGCAATATTTGCCCTCCAATTGCAATTCTAGACGTGAGTTACATTAAAAGTGTCTCCCACCAGTACCAGCGTGTCCAGCGCAGGAGTTTGAGACGCATGAATGTAAAAGACAGGCGGATATCGCGTCGCGTTATTTAACGTGCCCACCTACCTCGCAGATAACACATATCGACAGCGTCTTCTTACACACCATGGATCTGCACATCTTGGACCACCGATTAAGGGTGACATCCATCAGCAAAACTGGACTGGAACATTACACTCATCCTCTTATCAAACTGATATTTCTGAGAAACAGGACGAGGTAAGAACACCCAACGCCTGAGTTTACAAACATGTTTACGGGGTGTAATATCTCAATGCTCGACTTCACACACCTTTATTTCAAGCGTTTTATCTGCATGGTAACATTGCATGCATCTGATTCAATTGGAGCCAGCCTCACCCTGTTCTCGCTTAGTTTTAAGAACTGATGAATGGCAAAAGAATGTCTGATCTGCATATGCAATGGCCCTTTAATGTTGTATAATGTCACACTGTAGATGCTTGTCAACGGAAGCTGTTGCAATATGAAGTGAGATGCTTGTATCTCATAATCTAGCGAGACGGCGTTTTTGGGCTATCATAGACACACATCTAACACATTTTAAATCATTATTCAGCATATAGTTAGATCTCAAAAACACCTACATGTTAGTCACACACACAAATACCCATTATGGAGTCCCATGTACTTGGCATTCTCAGTTGTAATTGTGTAATTTAATTAACAAAAATACACAATTATGTTTTTCTCACGATTGTAACATTTAAGCATGTGCCTTTAGATCAAATGCTTTTTAAGATCATAAGAAACATTCCACTCATGTAACCCTTAACTTGTTTGTTTATTTATTACTAAATATAAACCATCACATAGACACATTCTGGTTGTGAAACATTTCCCCAACTTGTCCATAGTTCCAGGGTTAATAACGTCTTTCATCCATTAAAAGTAATCCTGGATCAAACGTCATTGAACGTTAAATGGCAACAAAAAGTGAAGTTCGTTTCTAAGATGCATTTATTAGCAGATGCAACTTGGTTACATTTTTAAGTTACTTTAATGTCACAAGGTTTTAAAAACTGATGAGTGGAAAAATAATGTCTGATGTGCATATGCAATGGCCCCTTTCTTTTAATATTTTGGACAAATCAAGACAGATAGTATTTTATGCATAAAGAAGTCTTTTTCATTGAGAAATGTTGCTTTCTTTTAAAAGATGTGTTAGATGATGCAAGCAAATGTATTATTAAGTTTAGCAATTTCTGTTATTTAGTTTAATAGGGGGACATGTCCCAGCACCACTCCTTTGCTCGGACACTGTTGCACAACAAGTTTCCAAACCATAATGTTCTCATACTGTAGTTTGTGAGAATGCTGAAGCGTTTTCTCAAAGTCTTGCATATAAAACCTTCTCAGTTTGGTTTTAAATGTTCATATTTAATTGTTTAGTAAGTCTTAAGCGTCCAAGTCTGGAATTGACTTGGACTTTAATGCACTAAACTTTTGTTGCTTACAGATTACAAGTCATAGTTGAAGTTTTGTGATGAATAAAACACTGTTTCAGATTTCTGTAATCTGGCCGGATCCATGTAGTTTATTTGTCTGCTTGTCTCTCTCATTTCTGGTCATTCATTGTGTCTAATGGTGGCACATTAACCCATGTGTGTGTAATAACATGTTCAGGGTTGTAAAATAAGGCTGATTTAAGTCATTGTGTGATCCATCTCGGTTTATGATCGGCTTAATGCTGTTGAACAGGATCCTTTTCTCTCATGCACATTAGTGTGTCATAAACAGCGATGACGGTGGTGATGGTTTCTGCTCTCTACTTGATGGTCTATGGTCAGGAAGAGGGCAGAGAGGTCAATCTCGCAGGACTGAAAAGATAGAGGTAGTTTGGATCACAGTAGACACGCAGGTTTACGTTTTGTTCAACCATATCTTGTTGAGCTTTCCCGAACTTTAAATCCAGGGCCCGTATGCATAAAACCTCTCAAAAATGCTCTTAAGAGTAGTCCTAAACTCTGACTTAAGTGTCAAAAAATAATTCGTAAGAGAGTAAAACGCGCTCTCTCTACAGTTTTAGCGCCAACGTGCTCTGGCTCTCTCTCTCCAGTATCTGGACGAGTACAATATTAAAGCGGTTCCAGATAAACAATGACGCTCAAAACTGCTCCGTCACACAGCTAATATTACAACAACAACATATCTTGGTTCTAACAAACAGAAAAAACAATGTTACTCACATACTTATCCGAATCAACGCAACCTCCTCGGGGGTGATTTTAAGACGATCTTTCTCTTCAACGACTCTCTGCTGGAAAGTATCTCCATAGATATCTATGAGTATCTCTGCTAAAAGCCTTAGTACCGCGGGTCCTAACGTATCTCTGCTGGAAAGACTTTATAAAATTTACGCAGGTCCTAGCTCCTGCCTGACTTTTATTCTTCTTTTTATACTTAAATCCACAGACCTTTTATTTTATGTAATAAATAAGACATCGCTCTTTCTACAGTCTTTATAAAGCCCACATGATCTCTTCCCTGCGTCAACATGAGAACGACATCTTTATGTACTATGGTGGCCACCGTCCAGTTTGGACTGTGCCATTCGTTGCAAATATATAATACAACGCTAGTGGACGCTGTAAATCAAAAACTGCGCCTTTGAGAGTAAAATTTTACTCTGAGTGGCTTCATACATACGGGCCCTGATTGTTTGTAATGCAATGTTCCAGATTTTAGAACGAGCATGTCATTTCCAAAGCCTGTTTTTTTTTTTCTCAATTTCTTTTCAATACTGAGTCAATGTTCCTTTTCTCATCACTCTGAAATGAAAAAAAAGCGCTATCGGTGTGTCATATTTATAGTCCTTTTGAAAGCTTTGGTTCGGTAAACCGGATCAAGACCATCACTAAACAAAAAATGTGTTGAAACATGTTTTTGTGTTACACAGAAACAGTCACAGCATACACTTTTGAATTTACATGACGGTGAATAGGCTTTTAAATGTAACCACATCACTGCCACGTTTATTTTGCTTTTTCTTCCGTCCAGGAGGATGTTGGTGTATTTCAGTTTTTTGGAAGGCCTTGGACCGCTTGCAGGAAGTTGAACCCCGGTAGCTGTAGATGTTGTTAGGAAGTGTGAGACCGCTTCACACAATGCCGCGCTGCTGAGTTAGCCCTGAGGGTGGGGATGTATTATTTCCCCTCCGTTAGACTCTGGGATGTATTCTGCTGAGTAGACAGAATAGGAATCAGCTGTGTGAATGAGACCTGTTGGTTGGTAGGTGGGTGCCAGACGAGTGTCACAGATAAAATCTTTTATCTGTTGTCAGATCAGAGCCGGCGAGCTGATGGCTTGACAGTGTTTAGTTCTTTCTCAAATTCTGAAATATTAACAGCCTGCGGATGGACGACAATACTTTGACGAACAAAACGTATGTTTGATGTTTAGTTGATCATTTGCATTTTTATGACAGGGTAAAATCATCCTTTCTGTCGGAGCCGACAGCCTCATGCTCGCACCCTGTTCTCTCTCCCACCTCGCTCCCTGTTCCTTCCTCTTACTGTTCTGTAAAGGCAAAAATGGCAAAAAATATTATCTCTAAATATTTTTTAAACTGATCTCAAATCTAATTCTCACAATTAAAAAAAGATTTGAATACAGTTGGGCCTGATTTAATTATATAGGGTTTCAAATCAGTTAGTTATCCAGTATGTATTTTATTATCCTTCGCATCAGAGATTTCTGGAGTTCAGATGGCAAAGACACACCAAACAAAAGTTTCAAAAGCTCCCATATTGTTTTTTCTTGGTGATAAAAAAATATAAATACAACATAAAGCCTCTTGAAATAATCATCATCGCCCATTTGTAAGGGTTTTACGTGAATAATGTGCACTCCTCCTGCATGAAATATACTGTAGTATACTTATGTATTTACTATAGTAAACGAGTTAAATTTCTAGAGACTACAGTATACATTATTCATTTACTATGGTAAGGTCTGTTCAAAGATTAAATGTGATTAATCGCATCCAGAATCAAAGCTTGTGTTTACAGATTATGTTTATACACTGTGCATTTTGTATTTTATAATCACAAACAATACATACATACAAAATATTTGCATTTTCGCATCGGGTGGTTCTTGTCCTACACATCAGAAAAATATATACATATTCATGCATCATTTTTATTATCCCTTACATATGTAATAAAGATTATGCATGAATATGTATATATTTTTATATTTTTCTTAAATATATACATGTATTTGTATGTTTTTAAAAATAAATAATTATAATTAAATTAATATGCACAGTACACAGACATATATTATGTAAACACAAACTTTTATTCTGGATGAGATGAATCACGATTACTCGTAGCCCTAAAGAATACTATAAAGAATGATATAGTGAACTACAGTATTATACTAACTATACTTTAGTAAATGCTATGTGAGATCCTAAAATATTGTATTCTTAATCCAATACATTGCATGCTTTTTACCAATGGCATAATTTTCCGATTTTCTTATTAAATTTAGAGTAAAATAAAATGAGATAGTTCTTAAAGGTTTTTGACCTCCACCCTGGAATGGCTGCTTTAACATTTTTCTTCTCGGTTTCATTTGTACAAAACTTTTTCCCATGAGTCTTGCTGCTGCTTTGAATCAGACTGAATGAAGTGGAGCATGTTGTTCTGGGTTCCTGGACGGGCACCTAAAGAATTTGGGTCAAAGCCCGTCGTGAAGTAAATGCTTCACACAAACAGTCTTAAATTTTCATGCACGTTGACCCGTGAGCCATTGAACTGTATGAATGGATTTTAGGTGTTGGGTCCATGTTCGTGTGTGTGGCTTTCATGTTGTCTCTCTCTCGCTGTCTGCCTGCTGGTAACACTTTCTGCCACAATCTGGCATTGTTTTTGTTCAACATACAACGTCTGATCCGTCTATTAATCTCTCTCTATCTCTTACTCTCACCATTCACAGATGCAAATTTTTCAGTCTGACGGAGACTCCTGAAAATTACACGGTCGTCCTAGATGAGGAGGGATTTAAAGGTAACACATACAGATTACTTTCTAAAGACCCACTGAAGACCTATCCACAAGTTTCCTCCGCCCAAGACGCTTGCGCGAACGATGGGGTGAAACCTCCAGTTCAATTTAAACCGACACATTTCTGCCAGCTGTATTTCAAGTCATTAGTTTATAGCAGAATGTGAATTTACACACTGACAGCACTTATAAACTACATCAGGATTCTGTCCACTACTTTATATAGGCGGATATTTAGCAACTTTACTGATTCATTTGCTGTGACAGTACACCAATGAGCAATTTGAAAATTATGGAGGGTTTTTAATTTAGTCGATTGTGTGCTATTGTGGAAAAAAATCAAAAATATTATATTAAATATTATAATATTATAAATCATCTCTGGAAAAATTGTCCGTAGGGTGTGAGTGCGTGAGTGAGTGAATGAGTGAGTGTGTGTGCCCTGCGATGGGTTGGCACTCCATCCAGGGTGTATCCTGCCTTGATGCCCGATGACTCCTGAGATAGGCGCAGGCTCCCCGTGACCCGAGGTAGTTCGGACAAGCGGTAGAAAATGGATGGAATATTATAAATCTAAAAGTGAACTACAGGCGATACACGGGCCGCGCATATCATAAAGCTGCTGTACCGTAATCAGATAAACATTATACTGAAGATCACGTGCAAAAGCTGCCTTTTAACACTTTTAAACATTATCTCTACATTTTGTTTATAAGATGATAAGTGGAAGAAATACCTACTTTACACCAAGCATATCAGATGAGTAATGTAGTCCACATGATGTGTTAAGAATCCTTGTAAATCCAGTTTACTGTCTCGCACTTTTATTGCAGACTGTACAGTGTTTTGATGCTTACATGAATCTATTTGAACTCCCTTTTAAAACTGCAAACTTTTAAAACTATTCCACATTCAGTCTAAGTGATGTTTAATGTTCATTATCTTTTTGCTTGAGAAGTTTGTCTTTAAAAGTTGTACAGTCCCTCATAGGAGCGTCTTAACTTTAGATATGTTAGTGTGTGAAGCGCTCTTTTTTTTTTTTTTTTACAATGTGAAAAGCTTCGCCTGGTTGTAAGTGCAGCCACGAACAGCAGGTGTTGCTGATCAGTTTCCAAAAGTTTTTTTAAATAATTACCTCATGAAACCAACATTATTACAATTGACAATATGAATCACAGTCTCATTTTCTGTCCTCAGAATAAATTATTCAAACTGCAATACACTATTTCCGACGCTTCACCGGAAGTTTGACCCAAGTTCATTTTTACAGTAGCGGCCTCTGGAAACTTGTGGATATAACCTTAAATTTGTATTTATTCTCATAAATAACTTCTTTTCATTGTTTTTGAAGCTATCTTAGTACAAATGGTTATACAGTATCTCACAGAAGCCTCGCCATGGTCGACCAAAGAAGTTGAGTGCACGTGCTCAGCGTCATATCCAGAGGTTGTCTTTAGGAAATAGACGTATGAGTGCTACAGTTCATTGAGGGAACCATTAATGCCAACATGTACTGTGACATACTGAACATGAAAACTCAACTTTATTTATATAGCGCTTTTTACAATTTTCGTTGTTACAAAGCAGCTGTACAGGAGACATATTGACTATAAGCAAAACAATTAAAGGTATACCTGTAAAAACAAGAAAAGGTGAAAACACAGAAGACAGACACCCATACCCATATACAAACGCACACGCACACAATATGCACACTTACTAACACACACAGACATAGACACACACACACACGGACGTGCAGACACACAGATGCGCACGGACATACAGACAAGCACACGCGCGCACACACACACACACAGAGACACGCACGCTAGAGATGCGCGGATGAGCTAAAATGTCACCCGCAACCGCTGCTTCAAATAAATGATCCACCCGCCACCCGCCCGCACGTATAATTTTCTCTGATATAGACATCCGCACCCGATCGTCACTTTAATGACTCTAATTCTTTGTCTTGAGCATGATGTTATCAGATTCAGTGACGTTAGAACTAATCTGCCAAGATTGATGGTAAAATAATACGATGATAGTAAAATGCTTTAAAAAAAAAAGTTTGTCTTTGGCCAGATTAGCCTACATTTTCTTAATAAAATAAACACAGGCTTTACTCCCTTCAGACTTTGAATATCGCCGTTTCTGTCACTGCAACACACAAACACACACGAATGACTGGATAACGGTAAATTTTCTAGCACTGTCTATGTCTGCAAATGCTTAAATCTAATCTTTCGATTTAGCACACACATGATGTACCATATTCAAGGTCTTGTGGCTTTCATACACACACACACAGTGCCTCACAGTCGTTGCATATCACATACCCAGCACTTGATTCATCCTCGTTAACCACTTCACTAAAACGCTCCCACACGGTACTTTTCTTTCTTTCTTTCTTTCTTTCATTCTTTCTTTCTTTCATTCTTTCATTCCTTTTGTTTTGTTTTTAATTCTCCCACCCTCCCGGATCTGTTTCGCCTCCATTTCTGCTTAAAGAAATGGACCCCCCTCTCTTCCGCCGGCACGCGCATATTTATTTTAAATGAGTGCAAATTAGTGTCTGCCTGATGAAAAATGCATTTAAGACTCATTCGTATTTTTAGAGAAATGTAGTTAATATATATATTTGATCTCATGCACCCGCGACCCACCCGCAATTAATCAGAATGTATTTTTTTATTATCCCACCCGACCCGCGGATCATCCGCAGCGCCCGCGGATTTAACCGCCATCCGCGCATCACTAACGCACGCGCAGTGAAAGCACACATTTAAGATAAAGGAGAGAGAAACACAGGTCAAATATTAAACAGACTATAAATTCCTATATGCAATATTAATTATGTAAAACTTTAAAATTCTAATTCTAAAGCAGCCCCCCTGGCCACGCAAATAGTGCAAAAACAGTATGCAAACGGTGGCGAGGAACCCAAAACTCCAATCGAGAAAAAAAAAACTCAGGAGAACCCAGGCCCAACCAGGGGATTCCAGTTCCCCTCTGGCAAGAGCTGCTGCCTCTGCACAAGCTGGACAGTGTTTGCACAACAAGGCTAAATAAAAATAAATAAACTTACCAATAAGGTAAGTTATAGATTTAAGATTATCATTAATATTCTAATAGAATTTGAAATTTTGTAGTGTCAAGTGGCCGCGTCCTTCTTTATCCAGCTCTATCATCTCAGCTCTTGTCAGGTCACCGCTTCCCATTCTCCGCTCTACCATCAGGTCTGGACATGAACTGCATCCTGCTCGCTGTGGTAACCTTGGAACAATGAGACAAGACTGGCTGAGAGTAGAGTACTGTTCTGCACTCTTTGATGCAACAATACATCAGTTGTTGTTGGAAGTATTCCTGGTTCCGGTTGATCTAACTAATGCAGCCTAAGCCCTCAGAGGATTTATATTATGGAAGTGTAGTGTATGCAAGATTAAAAAGATGCGTCTTTAGTCTAGATTTAATCTGACAGAGTGTGTCTGCCTCCCGGACAGTGCAGGAAAGACTATTCCAAAGTTAAGGCGCTAGATAGGAAAAGGATCTACCACCTGCACTTGATTTTAAAATTCTAGGTATTTTCAACTGACAGGACACC
Organism: Triplophysa siluroides; assembly: GCA_006030095.1. NCBI lineage: Eukaryota > Metazoa > Chordata > Actinopteri > Cypriniformes > Nemacheilidae > Triplophysa > Triplophysa siluroides. Next base: position 3,561,661 of record VCII01000101.1, on the reverse strand, counting down.
TGCGAGCGTAATGCACATGAAGGACTGTAATACAATAGACATTCGTTCAAATGCTGCAGAACTAAACCATGTAGGACTTTATAGGTAATAAGCAAGATCTTAAAGTTAATGCGATGCTTTATAGGTTACCAATGCAAGGTTGACAGAACCGGGATAATATGCTCATACTTTTTTGTACGTGTAAGAACTTGAGCTGCCGCATTTTGGACTAGTTGCAGTTTTTGTACTAAGCCTGCAGCAACCACCTATCAGTGCATTACAGTAATCTAGTCTTGATGTCATGAATGCATGAATTAACTTCTCTGCATCTGACAGTGACGGCATATGACGTAGTTTAGATATATTCTTAAAATGAAAAAACGCAATTTTACAGGTGTTGGCGACATGGCTCTCAAATGACAGATTACTATCCAATAGTATTCATTTTCAGTCCAATAAGTAACACTTCTGTTTGGTCCGAGTTCAGTAATAAAAAGTTGTTACTCATCCAGTTTTTTATATCGACTATGCATTCCATATTTCGATGGAACTGCTGTGTTTCATGACGCTTAGAGGAAATCTAAAGTTGAGTATCATCAGCATAACAGTGTAAGCTAACTCCGTGTCGCCTTATTAAATCTCCTAGAGGTGGAATGTATAATGCGAAGAGCAGAGGCCCTAAGACTGAGCCCTGTGGTACACCGTACTGGACTTCCATTTGGAGGAAGGAGCATAATTGAGTTGAAACTACTTTTTCCAGAACTTTAGATATGAAGGCAGATTCGATATAGGCCTGTAATTCCCTAGTTCTCTAGGGTCGAGTTGGGTTTTTTTGACAAGGGGCCTTATAACAGCCACCTTATATGCTTTAGGCACATGTCCTAATGTCAGAGATGAGTTAATAATACTAAGAAGAGGATCTATCATTTTTGGGAGCATCTCTTTCATTATATCTGTATGTATAGGGTCTAGCATGCATGTTGTTGATTTAGATGATCTAATGATTTTAGACAGTTCATCGAGATCTACAGTTGAAAATAATTGCAATTTCTCCTTAGTGGCGCTGTTGCTAATTTGTTCAGCTGGTTTCACTTCTGGTTGCATTCTTATAATTTTTTCTCTAATATCTTGGATTTTACTTATGAAGTAGTTTCTAAATTCATCACTGTTATGCTGATATCCAGAATCTGAAGTCAATAATTTAGCCACTGTGTTGAATAAAAACCTAGGGTTGTGCTGGTTTTCTTCTATTAGTGATGAAAAGTAGGCGGATCTAGATGTTTTAGGGCTTTCCTGTATTTTCGAGTACTATCCTTCCATGCTGTACGAAATACCTCTAATTTAGTTTTCTTAAAGTTGCGCTCCATTTTTTTTCCATGGTGTTGGGCTTTTATCTTCTTTAAACGCAGAGGAGTAACTGTGTCTATGAGATATAATCAAATATTTACAAAAATGTGTGGGGTGTACTCACTTATGGGAGATACTGTACATGTTAAGCTTGCGCTAAATTAAAGAAATTGAATGTGAAATGATGTTTCAAAAATCACTTTCCCCTCATTAGCATTAATGGCCACAATATTTTTGTTGAATGTTGTACTTTATTTTGGCTGAAATATCCCTTTAAAGTAAAAAAATGTTGAACAAGCAACATTATTGACCTGCAGGTGGGACGGTTGAGAAATTCAAGAGTTCACAGCTCTTATGGTAGAAGGTCGCTGTCTTTTGCCTCTGACCCAAACATCTGTTTCCTTAGTGCCCAAAACGCTTCTACAGCTCTTTCCTCTTCTCAAAATCTCCAGTAAGGTTCAATCGACAATCTAAAGGAGTTTTAGATGCACTTATGCTTGCAGGTGTTTTGAACAGAAAACAAGTTGTTGTTTGTAATTCTACAGGGTTCTACTCTGATTCGTCTTTCATATGAATGTGAGATGTTAAAACGTGTCATTATTGTAGTTTGACCCTGTTAACTTCTTAACTCCTAGTGTTGTACTCTTAAGACGTCTTTAACTTCCTGCTGTAGCTCTGTGAATAATTATAAACCCACCATTGGTTAAGGTGTTAATAGAATCGGCATTTAACTTCCTGTTGTGCTCTTTGGGTTCATCTCTAATTTTAAGAAAATTGGATGTCATAATGCAAGCACATTCAATTTTTTTCTGAAAGAAAAATCTCTGATGGTCTCCTCTGCAAATACAAAAAAATGTTACGGTTATGTTCAGGAAGTGAACAATGGGATTGGGTTATTGGATGTTACACCAAAGCACACCTGTCCTCTCAACCTTCATCACACCTGTTTCTGCCTCCAGAACTACAGCCGTCGGAGCATCTACTGGTGGAGGGGTCCATCTGGCTCCCGCTCAATGTCGTCTCTAATGGAAACGCCTCCAGCAGTTCGCAGGCTGTAGGCGTCACCAAGATCGCCAAGTCCGTCATCGCTCCTTTGGCCGAGCAGCACGTGTCAGTCTTTATGCTGTCTACGTACCAGACAGATTTTATTCTGGTAAGCGAATGTGTGGCTATTGGCTATTCCAAACTGTATGTCATTCTTTCTTCTGCGGAACACAAATTATATTTTGAAGAATGTTTGTAACTAAACAACATTGGACCCCATTGATTTCTGTTGTATGGACACAAAACCACAGAGACATTTCTCGAAATATCATCTTTTGTGTTCTACAGGAGAAAGAGTCATAAGCCGATTTTAAATTATATAGGGGATGGATTACTGAAAGAGTTTTTATTTTGGTGTCAACTATCCCTTTAAATCTGAATTTGAACGCATGTCATTTTACGACCAATTTATCTGTTAAATAGTTAAAGATTATGTACATATGTGAATCACATTGGTGACGCACTTTTTATTTATTTATTTTTTCTGTAATAGTGTAGTGTTCAAAGTATGGGTGCACCGATACCATTTTTTAAAGACCAAGTACGAGTACAGATATTTTTGCCGATACCGATGCCTGTACCTTTTCACAACACAGTGAGACTAATAGAAATAGAATAGCTTCCTAGTTATAAACAACTCCACCTTAAACACATTCTAAAAAAAAGAAATAATTTGATGTGCTTTCAATGCAAATTTAACAACAAATTTCAGTCAGTTATGTCACATGAGGTATCGGTCCTTGGTATCGGTGCATTTTTAAGAGTAAGAGTACATGATGTTAGTATCTGGCCCGTGCATCCCTAGAACAAAGCAAAGAAAGCAACTTGCATGTGTTGAGGTGGTCAACATTGAGCTGAGCTTAGCATATCACAAGCATGGCAATGTGTTAATACATAATGTATTGAGGAAATGCTGATGCAGCATAAACACATTCTGACATCCAAAAACACATACAACTGTGAATGTTTTACAGGTTTCTTAGCCAACAAGTTTGTAAATATATAACAAAAGTTATGTAATGACGGCAGGTCTTTGTTCATTGTATTTTTTTATATTCCCAAGCATTGAAACTCATATCTCCTTAACTAATGGGCTCTAATATCTTATACATCTTTACCTCTTAAAATGGCTTGTATGCATTTAAAAATTGCACACAAAGCAACATTTTCAAGCTTATTTTTATGATTATAAAGAGATCCTTTTTCTAATGTTATCAAAACAATTCAGTTTGGTCCGTATAGTCCGTATTGGCTCGATGCTAGTTTTGCTCCAGGACCCAAAGTTAGTTTTTTGGTAGCTGTGCCAAGTGTTAACATACTGTTATGGTTGTAGGTGCGAGAGAAGGACCTGTCGGTGGTGGTGGAGACTCTGGAGGAGGAGTTTAATATTTTCAGAGAGGAGGGGGGCGAGTCGGTGCCCATTCATAGCCAGGACGCCTGGAAGGGCCTCCAGAGAAACGGCAGAGAGGGTGAGATTCAACTTACCATGTTGATACGTGTCCTCTTTAAAACATTTAGATTTTTTACATGTGTAAACAAGCTTGTTCTGATATGGAGCTGCTTCTAACATCCCCTGTCAAAACCTTTTAATATAGCCTTTATTGTCATGTAATGGCTAGATTTTCAGCTTTTTTAAACATCAATAACTTAAATATTTTACCCAACTGTTTGCTTACCAAATATAAGTTTCTCTATGCTGTGGTTTTCATGGCCAGGCACATTAACTGAAAGTTCTTTTGTGTGTGTTTAGTTATGCATGCAACGGTTCATCCTGTGCTGATTCCAGAGAATCAGTTCTGTGTTATGAGTTTGGATCCAGACACACTGCCAGCGATCGCCACGACGCTCATAGATGTTCTGTTTTACTCGAACAGGTATAAAACCTGAACTCACAAACTCATGCACATGCTGACACTGTCTGCATGGTAGCTGACATTTTAGTTAACCTTTGTATGTGTTTTTGACAGTAGTGGACAAAGATGAAGATTAATGTCTGCACTCTTTATTTAAAATGATTAATGAAGGTGTATTAAACATTTTCTGTGCATGTTGCATATTTTTCTGCGTAAACTACAGCTTCGCTTTAATAAGAATTTACAAAAAAATACACAACACATGAAAGGTTATCAAGTCGAAGCCCAAAAGAAAGACACAAAAATATTACTCGGAAACAGTATCAACAAATATTATTAACTGGTGAAATTGTAGTCAGTGTATATTTAATTTCCAGTTAACATATTTAGTACATTTTTTGTATATATTTTATATTGTATATTTTATAATAAACCCATTTTCCCTGATAGGTTGTAGTTTTTGATTTTGCCAAATCATTTTGTCCTGAAGTGAAACCAGCGCTATAAAAATCTAAAAGTATACTTTTATAACGTATAGCTTAAATGCACTGTATATCAGTGTTTCCTAAAATGCATAAAGATTTTCACTGAAAAATTGTTGATTTTATGCAATGTCCCCTGCAGTCCTGGAGAGGGCGCCAGTGTGAACCAGGATCTGGAATGCATCAAATTCTTCTCGTTCACCTTGATCGATGGATATGTTTCTTTGGTGATGGACACAGAAGCACAGCGACAGTAAGACCCTCACAGAGACGGGAAAGTGTGAATAAAAGTGTTTTGTCAGTTGTCCACTTAAATCAGAAAAAAGGTGTGTGTTGCTCTTTTCTTAGATTCCCGGCGGATCTCTTGTTCACCAGCTCTTCCGGTGAGCTCTGGAGGATGGTGAGAATAGGAGGGCAGCCTCTCGGATTTGGTGAGGATCTTTAACATCTCACAGTATATTACGGACAAATGCTAATTAAATGTAATCATTATTCAATTATATATTTTCTATTTCTATATCATTCTAAAATGGAATATTTCTGTCTGATTTTTGATGTTGTGATTCTTTTATTTGGTTAAGGTTACAGCAACATTAGCATTTTTGTGTTTTTTTTATGTCTCCTTGGAAGGCAGCTGCCTGTGTAGGGGTTTGGAACAGGGCTTATAAGTAGACTTTAGGAGAAAATACACAATAGCTTAAGCCTCTTTAGTGATGTGTCTTTTTTATCAGATTACTAGTTCTGATAATAGAAGAATCTGTTTAGCAGGAGTGATAAATGAACAGACACAATAGATTAAATCAGAACGACATTTTCTCCCAATTATTGACTCTCTTTGTCTGTCTTTTTCTGTCTCTCTGTCTCAGATGAATGTGGGATAGTCGCTCAGATATCACAGCCTCTCGCAGACAGTGATATATCAGCTTATTACATTAGTACCTTCAGTTTTGATCATGCTCTGGTAAGCTTTTTTCTTTCTTTGTCACATTTTTTCCTTGAACTAAGTAGTTTATTTAAACCTTAAGGTCAGGTGACTTAAGGCAGGTATGATGCAGATCAATTTATACTGATATTGTATAAAGACACACTTATCGAATTGATCCGTTTGATCAAAATAATAATTGAACAGAATTCATATACAGGTCAGACGGCTTGGCTCAATGAGTTTTGCAATGCATTATAATATATCGCAGTTGTCCTTCTGAAACCTCTTAACTCCATATTTGGTGTTTTTTGTCATAAATCATATTATTATTCACACTCTATGTTTGTCACTGGGTAATGCAAACATCTAACCAATAAAAAGTATTACAAAGTGCTTGACCACTTTGACTGCATAGTATTTAATCATTACAAAAAAACAGTGAATTTGGACATCCAAGGTTTTAGAAGGACAGCGACGATATGTTTCATTTTATATTTCATAAATGGTCCTAAATGTTTTAACCTGACTGCATTTAAAATTGCATTTATAAAATAAAAATATAAAGATATAAAATAATTTAACTGTATAGAATATTTACTAAAATGTGTGAAATAGTATTTAAAACAAGTATAGAAATGTTTAAATTATCACAAGAAATGTTTTATTCATGTAAGAAAATGTCATTTTTTGTCACTGCCTATAGAGGTCACATTGATTTAGTCTAGTTTACATACATTATTTAGTATTTTCTAATCTGAATCATTTCATACCTAAATACATTTAATGTGACATTAGACTAAGGGAGTGAATATGGACAGATGGTTGCCTATCAACCAACAACTGTCCTAAATCTGATGCAAACAGATTGCAAAATTCCTTTCTGGAAATTGTGCATTGAAGTTGTGGGGGCGCTCAAAATCCCCTCTGGTATCAGTCATATAACCAGGTCATCTTGTTTAGCCTTTTTTTGTCCTTTTTCACTGTAACATGCGTCACAGCAGGAACTGCAGTGTTTTAAACAGCTGTTTATTGACCTATTATTAAATTCGACTTATTATTATGAAAGATGAGGATGTATAGTCTGGGTTTTTTAGACATCTTTCACACACACCCACTCATAGATTTGTGATGCACGGAATTAGCTATGCTATATATAGACCGTGTTGATGATGTAACACTCCGATGCAAACAAATCCATTTCCCATGAAAACTGCGGTGAGAATGAGAATGCATGAGGAAGTTGTGATGCAATGAGACGCTGCTGTGAGCATCTCATGTTATTGTCGCCTAGCAACATGTTGGTTGTTGCCAGTTGGTCTGGTTTACTGGGCAAATCTCAACCCCAAATTTAAAAAGTAATCTTAATTGTCCAAAAGGAACGATTTGGTTTTGTGCCTCATGTGCAGCTCAAACTTATGTTCGTCTAATTGACATCATACAGTTTGCATGTGGCTTTATATTTACAGATTTTAAAATCTTCTCCTGTCCTAACTTAATATGCAAGTTATCACTTTTTTCAAATATTATACATTCAGCTTTAGAGTAGTGTCCGAAAACTAATGCATTTTTGGAAAAATGACATCCTTGCCCTTTATTTAAACCCATTCTAAAAGATTTATTTAACATTTTGTCTGTGTGTTTTGAAGCCTAGCCTTGAGAAGAATATCATCTTTGCATCCAGCAATACTCTTCAGTAACGTTTCCTATTGTGATTTTTTTTCTGCTAGTTACGTCGCTGCACTCGCGGCTGGTCAGGACATGGTTCACTTTTAGCTTTACATCTCTCTATTTTTCCGGGTTTTTTCTCAGGTGCCTGAAGAAGATATAGTCAGCGTGACGGAGATGCTTCAAGCTCAAAGGAAAGACGTTCCCCGCTGAGGCTCTTGTTTGGATCGTCCTCTTTAATTTGAAGAGAAAAACAAACCTAGAAATACAGTGGACGGTGAGCCACTTAAACAGTATTAGTCCTGATCGTCTTGCCTTTACAATCTCCCTTCAAAACACTGGAAATTACAAAACTTTACAGAACGTATCCACAGGCATTACAGTCAGGTCATATCACGTGTCAGTGCACTAAAGTAAGCTCATTTTGGGATGAAATGGATATTTCGTGTGATTTACGCATCACACATCTTTTTTTTACGGACACAGGCGGGAGTATTTTGAGTCCACAGGCCATCAAAAATATTAATATTTGATTTGGCTTTTATTTCCCCTTAAACTTAAGTAATTATGTGTTGTGAATTCATTCTTATATCACTGGCTTGCTGACTGTATTTGCATAGTGAGATTCAAATGAAAAGTATGTGTTGGGACACCTTTGCTGGACCCAGCTCCGTTGCGGCCTTAAAGTATCTTACAATGTTTGATTTATGTTAGAATAAGCTGTTAATATCCACTGTTTTTCTTTACTAATAGTAAACCAAGCACTTGATCAGATTTAGAAGTAATCATTGAAACAATTGTTCCAAAATGTTTTGATTATTTTTTTAAATTATGTATTAAAATGCTTCTAATTTCAGGCATCTGGAGTTTCTGAGAAAATGTGTTGATACCAGCAGAGATGCACTGAATGAAAATATCTTGTTGGCACAATCAAAAAATGAATTCAGAAATGCGATCAGGTGAATTTATACGACTCCTTTAAGAGATCAATTTAAGTATCTCTTTGTTACAAAGAAAGCTCTGTGTTTTTCAGACGGCTTTTGATTCAGAAACACTATAGCTAAACATACAGAATATTTCTGTAGTTTCTGTGTGTTTATGCAAGTTTTTTTTTCTTTAGATTCACAATTTTTAGGGCACTAAATGCTGCTTAAGAAAGGTCTCTCTGAGACATTCTAATAGAAGACTTTTGTGTATAAAGTAAAACCTTTGTTAAAGAAACTCCAGTGCCATCAAGGAATGTTTTTCAAAGTTTATTTTATCTCATGTTCTGTCTTCACTCTCACAATATCGGCACATGCGGATGTTACGGGTGTGCAAATATTGGCTTGTCAAGGTCAATACTTATGATTCTGAGGGTATTATCCTTTGTTTTCCTAGAATAGGCTCAAGTAATTTTTGGTATATTTTATACCGTGTCAAAAAAAGTATTGCATACTGTGTTTGTTACCGTGTTGCTTATTCAATAAATAACCATAAAAAAAATGTTTTTCTGACACCTTTCGATTAAAAATGTAGATTCGGTCATATATGACTAGAGCATAATTTAGCATTTAATAAACAGTAAATGAGTTGGAGGACTATCTAAAATGTAGATAATTTCAATACTTTCATAATAGGTCAATAAAAAGAAAATTCACCCAAAGACAACATCTGTTTCTTTATTTATTCACCCTTTTGTTGTTTCAAAATCCGTGTAAAACTCCTTTGTTTACCACAAAAGAAGATATTTTGAGAAATGTTCCAGTGGTTTTGTGTTCACACAATGGGGGTCAATGTTGTTTGGTTATCAACATTCTTCAAAGTATTTTCTTTGTGCTTTGCTAAAAGAAAGAAAGTCATGCAGGTTTGATATGTCAAGAGTTAATAAACGATGAAATACTTTTTATTTTTGCCTGAACTGTCCCTTTTAGTGGACAAATATTTCATTATTTTTCAAAAATATCCATTTCAAATTTTGCCTCAAAATTGCTCACAATATATACATTTAATTATACTTACAACATATACTACAAATTCACTATGGTTCAAATGTTTAGGGTCACTTAGTACTTTTATTCCCCATTTTAGAATAGTGGAATAAAAGTAAACTCATCAAAATGATTTAATAACAAAAATGCAGCTGTGACTTATGTTGCAGCTCTTTGTCAAGCAGTTTATTGAGGTCTCACCTTGAGATAGAATTGATGTTTATTCTGGGCTTTTACTGTCTGTATTTTCTTCATTAATTGGTCCAAGGCATCCATTAAAAAAACTTTTTTTGTTACATACATTTTTAGCTTTATAATCAGGATTAATCGCATCCAGAATAAACGTTTGTTTACACAATATATGTCTGTGTATTTATAAACGCACACACACACATATTTATATGGATATAGTAATATTTACCAATAATTGAAATTATATATAAATGTTTGTTCATTTTTTATTTTTCTTAAATATATACATGTGTTTATATTTACTAAATTTATATGCACAGTACGCAGACATTTATTATGTAAACACAAACTTTTATTCTGGATGTGACACGATTAATCGTTTGACAGCCCTCATTTATAATGAAATAAACACTTTACACTTATATTTTTGTCCACCAAACTAATTTTAGAGTTGTACGCACTGCACGCCTTTAGATCAAAAGGTTTGTAAGGTCAAGAGAAACATTGAACTAAAGTGATCCTCTGCATTTGATGGGTAAACTAACAAATATTTAATGTTCTTTTGGATCAATTCTAGATCTCGACATTGTCATGTGCATAAAATATGTAAAACGTAATTGTTCACATGTTGCATTCTTGTAAAAACAATGAATTTCTTAGGTATGTCATAATTTGACTCAACATTATAAACTGAAGGAATTTGGAATGATGTGGCTTGACAAGAATGATTCCAGTGCGTTCTTCTGTTATCAGGGTGTGATCAAATATAAACTCCCTTTACACCAACTCTACCATTAAACATCAGTAACAAACAAGTCGTTTGTTTTATGTAGGGCAGAGGTAAATTGAATTATTATTGGTAACACTTTCTATAAAGCGGGTCTTACGGATACAGGTGCATGCGAGAAACATTTCACAGAAGTAAAAAATCACAAATGATGTCCGGAGTTTTTTTTTCAATATTCAGTGAAATTACCCATCAGAATGAGTTACATGATTGACAGCGTCTGACATGATTTCGGGCAGGAAGTGAGAGTAACCTCGGTTTACAAAAATTACTCAAAGCATCAACGTAGAAAACCGTTAACAACTTATCTATATTTCTTTATCATGGGGAAGCTGTGTCATTATTTTATCCCGGTCATGTTCATCTTTAATGTTGCCAGTTTGTTATCATGAATAAATCCTCTCCTGATCAAGAATAGGATTGACTGCTTGTGAATTACATGAGTGTCAAAAAGTGACGTCTTTGCAATACACGTAGGACATTTTTAATACAGTTTTAATTGTATATTCAGTTTAAATAAGGCATAGTTGTGCTGAAGCTCAGCTTGGGAAGCATTTTACAGATGCCCAGCAAAAAAAGCCCGCAATAAAATAAGTATTTAGACACACTTAAAGCCACACTTTAAGTGTATCTTTTTTATTTTATTATTATATCATACTGTATCTGCCTTTTAATTTATTATTTTACATAAAAAAACCACAAGCACACATTTTCATTAGACAACAAACATATGATGCCAATTTGGACAGTGGGTTCTTTTTTTTATTATTTGATTTATTTGGACGATTATCTGATTGAAAATGATTTTACACGTCTAATAAAAATCATCTTGACACCAGCAGGAAAAACTGTGACGTTAGCTCTGAAATCAGATGAAAGATCTGGTGCTTGAATCACTTTCCATCTTTCATGGAATCCAGAAAAGGGAAGTGGTAAAATGTGAATGTGGTTTACAATTCTCTGTATATAGCATTTTTTGTTTTCTTTGAAAGTAAAACATATCACTGGTCAAAGGTTCAAGGTAACTCACTCTTTATTTAATGTTCTTTCTCATGTTTTGAATTAATAGTAAACACAAGTGTGACTGAGAATTATGCTGTGTGACTACAGAAAATCGAACAAATAGAAATTCAGACGTATGCAGTCATGAAGAGATGCTTTTGTTTGTCAAAATCAGCTTTTTAGACTGACTAAATTTACATTTAAAAGACTTACTTTTGTAGACAAAGCTCTCATTCTCATGAAAGACCGGACAAGGCACCTTACCCCTACTTGCTCCCCGGGCGGTACAGTGACAGCTGCCCACTGCTTCGGGTGTACGTGTGTTCTTGACCTGCTATGCGTGTGTTCACTACTCTCTGGATGGGTTAAATGCAGAGGTCACATTTCACCATGGGTCACCATACCTGACAAATAGGTCACTTTCAAAGTTTTTATGGACAAAACCAGCATCAGTTGTGATGTAGAGGGGTCAGGATGATGGAGTTGACCATATTTTAATTTGCAAACGTTTTTCGGCACTTAGGCCTTCATCTGGGCTAAAAGATTCCAGGTGAACCTTCTGCTTAAAATTTGCGTCTGTCTGTATTTAAAGGAACCCATTCCCACCCTTAATCTTTAAGCCCTGAACGCGTCGGCAAAATAATATGTTATCCTCCATTCTGTATTTATACTAAGCCCTCAACACAAGCTGACTGTTTCAAAGAATCTCAAATATTAGAGAGCTGTGATTTTAAAAGCCACATTGATGTGATGATTTTACTATTAATCATAAGGAATGAATAGGTGTGTCCAAACATGGGACTTACAGAATCGTGTATTCCAAGAGTGCGACTAATCATCTTCAGAAAAGAAGAAAATGTTTGAGACAGAGCGGCATGTTGCATTTTGATTCATATAACAGAAAACCTGATGCATATTTGGGTTTCTGGACATTAGCGCTTAAAGACCATTTTAACAGCCCATCTGTCTTATCAGTCACTTTTATGCTAAAGTGACTTGAAATTGTATGTAATGTTGTGTTATTATGCGATGTGTTCCGTTGTTATGTGTTGTTGTTATGTACTATAGGCCACATCACACTTCATCTGCTCTGCATTCCGCAGGAGATTCCCTCCTGTATGGTGTCAGCCATTCTCTTTTAGACATGTATGGAAATCTCTCATTAACCATAAGACCATTAATAGAAGATGACTTAGAGGCCATAGAAAACATGCCTACATGTTTGTTTCATCACATCCAGATTATGACAAACCCAGTTACAAAAAATTTGAAGAAAGCATGTGAGCAGTGACACTATGGTGACATCTTTATTTTATCCGTTTGTGTTCTTTTGCACAGGCTTTCAAATTAAACTTTTAACATTCACGCCAATGCATATGCCAGCACATTCAGTGCATGCATTTTTCGGTCAGTGTGCGTGTTCCTTGGGAGTCAAACCCACAACCTACAACCTTTGAGCTGCTAACGCAATATACTCTATCAATTGAGTTACAGAAACACCAACGTTTGTGTCTGATGATCCAACCAAATGCAACTTGAATTTACATGTAACGCTTAGAAGACACTTAAAAGTAAGTTAGGGGGTTTCACTAGGTTTGATCAGACATGGCATGGGATGGACGTAGTGAAAAATAAATTAATAGTGATTAATAAATATTTCTGCAGACAAGCTGACGCTCTTCATTTCACCAACAACACATGAACCGTCAATGAATGAAACATCCCAGTATGATAAATCCGACTTATCAGAGCAAAAATCATCCACAACGACGATAGCAAAGATTGAATTTTTTACGTGTTACGATTGTGAGATAGTGGCAATCCTGTGACTTAAATTTCCTTTTTGTGACTAAGCAGTTACAGGGGTATAAAAGAGAGATGAATGATAGTGTATTATACTTTGAAGAGTTTGCTTTTCACTGACAGAAAAATACTGTGAATCTTCTCCATGGAGCCAAAAACAGGTAGGGCTGTTTTATAACATCATTTTGTTGATTCTGGTAATTTCCAGAATGAACTAGATACTTAGGTTCCTGCTTTATTGTCTGTGCTCAGAATGACTTTAACTTTTCTTGTTTTAGGACTTCTCAGCTTGTGGGTTATGATCATGTTCCTGGTCGTGCCATGCAGAGCAACACTTAGATGCAATGTTACGAAAAGAATAGAGTTAACCATATGCAAAATGGAAGGGCTACGAGGTATTTATGTAAGTTTGATTTTTTACTTTATTAAATAATGCAAAACTAATGTTTGGACACCCATGCCAGTGTAAGAATTGTTTAGGCCAAATATTCTTACACTAAAAACTTAATTTTAAAAGATGTTTACTACTAAAATGCTTAATTAAAGTTATTTTTGTAAGGTATTTATGTTTTATATTGCGACTAAATTTTTTTTGATATTTATTATGAATCAATACAGTATACTCTTAAGGCTGCTTATTTTAATGATAAAACATCTGTGTCTGTCCCTTTCACTACAGCTCAATACCAATGCAGAAGATATAAGATGTTGGCCTCATCCAATTCCAGAACTTGACTTGAAAACACCCGTTTCAACTGAAGACAAAGTCCAGAAAATTGTCTGTGGATTTAGTTTTATTCAGGATGCGCTTGGTTTGATATATGCCCACCAGAGAGAAATACACAGTATAAACAACAACATATTCCATAAAATCAACAAGACGAATGAAGAGTTGTTCCTCAGCGAGAAATGTGTCGAAGAAGAACAATGCAGAAACAAAACAAAGCCTGACTTCAATCGTGATGACACGTTCAACCGTCTGCAATGGGGCCGCAGTATTATAGAGTCTTCCATCGTTTTTATGAAGCAGTCGGAGTATGTGCTGAAACACAGACAGAAGCAGAACATTACATTAGGATCACACCTCAATCACCCACCTTATAGCCAGGGGTGCATTATACAACGCAAATATGGTCAACTATGTAAACCAGACAGACATTAACATCTTTCTTATTCCTGTATTATTGTTTGATATGCACCGATACTAAATTCCTCCACCGATAGCCGATTATTGGGTGTGATATTTGCCGATACCAATTCTAAAAATTAATTAACTTTCTGAATGTTATTAATTCATATGATGACTATTAATATTGAACATCGAATTGGTCATGTTTCTTAACATTTTCTAAATACAGAGCACAAATAGGATACATCGGCCCTGATCATTGGCTGTTTTTAAACTTTTGTCCGATAGCCTTTAGTGTGAAAAAATGCTTTTATCGACCCATACCGAGTATTGGCCAATCTGTCGGTGCATATCTACTTACGTATAATGCATAGTTTTTATAACCACCTTAGTTGAGAGGATATGTGAGAGAAGTATGTTTTTTACTGCATAGAACTACTTTTTTTGTTTATGAAAAACATTTGGTTTGGTTTTCAAATGTTGTCTTTTAGAACAGTATTTTTATACATTATATTGTTTATTTTATTTATAGCAAAAATATTGCTGTTATTTAATAAGTTATTTTGTTAGTAAAACACACTTGTGTTATTTATTCACAATGGGTTTCAATTGTATATGTTGCCGTTTTTTTATTTGTATCGTAACTCATTTTGATAATAAAGCAAATTTGTTTATAAAATGCAATTGTGTTGCTTATGTTTTCTATTATTTTCTAGTAGAACAAAAATGTAAGTTAAAATCATTATTCAGAGGATGCTGATCATATAAAGCAGGGGAAGCAGGTGGTCTGCTCCGTCAGCAATGTAATAGTCTCATGTGACTGTAATTAATCAAACTGTCATATGTGACCGTGAAAAACGTGTTAATTTTCTAATTTCAATGCAGATGTTTTCTTTTCTTTTGAAATAACCAGGATGATTGATTGTTTAATAGTGGCCATGTATCCCCGAGTGAGTCTTCTACTCAGTCCATTGGCAGACAGACAAATATGAGAAATCGACAGTAAAGTGAAACTTTTGATGGAACAATATGCATAACTGAAAGTTATTTTATCTGAAATTTAGCAGACGTCTATTCGCAGGAAAATAAATCATTCATATAGTGATGTCAAGTACAGTTACGTTCAGATGTTTCTGATGTAACTTCTTTTTACTGAAGGGTAACAGGGAGACCCATTCTGATGTAATGCAAGATAAATCAAAATACATATTTTTGCTCACATTTTAATTCAATTCAATTCAGGTTTATTTATATAGCGCTTTTCACAATGTGCATTGTTCCAAAGCAGCTTTACAGGAGCAAATAAGAAAACACAGAGGTAAAACACAGCACAGTGCATAGTGTTTATAGAACAAGCAAGGTCATTCTAATAGATAATATCTTATAAATTAATAAATAGATGCAGTCTCCCGGTGAGCAAGCCAACACTGCCCTGCTGTGGCGAGGAACATTTTAAGATGTCCTACCAAATACAGTGATATTTGGCAATAATGAATTAAAATTCCTGTAAATCTCTTATTTCCCAGTGACATAGGCGCTTTCATCGGAAGCACGTGCCTGGCCCAGAGATAACTTCCGGTCTGTGTTTGGTTATAATATAACAATTCATTTTATATTTAATTTATATTAATATTTTATTGTATATTAATTGTATTCAAATTAGACTACTCAACAGTTGATTGATTCTTTGCAGAGCTCTACTGGAAATTAAGTTTGGGCCACATTACGTTTGTTGTTGCTGTTAAAACCATCTATATAAATCGTATTTTAAGGGATGGTTTACCCAAAAAATTTAATTATGTCATCATTTACTTACCCCCCCAAGTTGTTCCAAACTTGTATAAAGTTTGTTTTTGTGCTGAGCACAAAGAAATATATTTGGAAGAATGTTTGTAACCAAACAGTTCTAGGCTCTATTGACTATTATAGTGAGGAAAAAAATAAGCATTCTTCCAAATATCTTTTTTTGTGTAAAACGGAACAAACAACTTAAGGGTGAGTAAATGATGAAAGAAATGTTAATTTTGGGTGAACTGTCCCTTCTTTAAGCATCTAATAAAAACACAGTACGAGTTGTTTAATGTGATGAAAAAACACATTTAATGCAGGATAAGCCGTCTCAAGGGCACAATGTATGAGCTACCACCCTAGTTTACTATCAAAAATCACAATACAGCACTGAAATTTAGAAGTAAACGGTGTCCTGCATTTAAAGATTTAAAAGCAAAAATGTGAGGCGTGTCATTTAGTTAAAGCGCTTGTCCAAAATTTTTTGGGTGGGACTGCAGTTCTAGATGTCCTTATGTCACCCCTTCACATTGTTTTGATGTTTAATAATTAATTTTAGTATTGATGCTTTACTTCGAAACTTTTTTATCATCACAAATTCAGCTTAACCTGGATTACATAGGGGTGTCAAAATTAATCGATTGTGCGTTGCATCGCGATGCACGCATGGACGATTCAGTATCGATGCAGTACTATTAAACCCTGAACGTGTGTTTGAAAATTTTAAAACATTCTCAGCTACTGAAAATCACGTTGACTTTATTAAATTACATACATCAGTTTACATGCAGGTTCTAAAAGAGCTCACATTTAATACACAATTCCACGATGGACAACATTATGAAACAGTCTGAGGTGATGAGTGTGACACAATGATGATTCCTGCTGAAATGCAACCAAAATAAAATCTTGCAAAATGACCCTATAAATCCTGATCTTAGAATGACAAGAAATGTGTGGAATCATAAAATCGTTCATATATGAGGTATAACAGAGAAATGCTTCGGTGGCATAAACTGCATTGTCCTTCAAGTCCTGCTGATCGATTTATTGTTTGTTTCAGGTCAACAGGAGCCCTGAGAAGACCTCCTCCTTCATTACATCATCCATTTTCCGATAACAGTCAGACAGGCTGCAGTTCCGGTGGACTCTCTCCATAGCAGTACTTGGCCTGTGGGTTCCTGTAAGTGTTTTCATGTTGGACGCTCTGAAACGAGACAACAGCTTTGGTTGTTCGTTTCTGTTCATGTAAACATGATCAACACACACTCGCGCGCGTTCAGACAGAGCACTACACTGTATCGACCAATCTAACAGCTCATTTATCAGTAGGGTTGAACAGAGAATTGAGCGGTGTAATGAGCTGGTTATTTATAATGCATTGGGGGAAACGACTCACAAATCGAATTGGAGTTATCAAATTGAAGCAGTTTAACAAGTCGCAGGCTTGCTCAATGAACCACATGTCATTGCTTTCATCATGTTCAACTCAAAGTCAACTCTTTTGTTTAGTTAAGACTCATGAGACTTCAGTGTAATGTTAATTAATGACGTGTTGCTCATATGAAACTTCTTTTGTACGTAAATTACCCCAAAAAATACATTTTGACTTTTCTACGGCACTCACCTGTGAAGATGTGCGACATTTAGCCAGACATAACTCAAAATGATCTTCCACCGCAGTGAAGAGGTTCTGGAAACCTTCTGCAGCTCGGTTCAAAAATCGCTCCAGAAGAGGTTGCTGATGATAAAGAAACAGGAGAGATTGCTTTCTTAAAGGGAAAAACTACTTCTTTCTATTCCAGGTCAGTGACAGAGGCGGGGTGACCGCCGGTCACTGACGCGGCATTAGAACTTTTTTATGACTTACACTTTTCGCCAATATGATGTCACCGCATAAAAATGAAACACTTATAGGAGTGATAATCACAAGCTCAGCCATATTTATATTTCACAATTAACGCAAAAATATGCCAAAAACAGACAAAACACATGGCTTACATATTAATACGTGAACAATGTTTTTACCTTTGTTAAAGGGATAGTTAACTCAAAAATAAAATAATTTTCATTGACACACCCAAGAACAAAGAAGATATTTTAAAGAATGTTGGTAACCAAACAAAACTGTTCCCATCGACTTCCATTGTATGGACATAAAACCACTGAGACATATGCAAGTTTTTAATTACATTAGGGTAAATAAATGATGACAGACTGTTTTTGAGGGTGAGCTATCGCTTATAGTTTTTTTCTTTTTGTAGAAGTTTAAGTGGTTATGAGTAAATCGAAAGCAATGAGATTAGAATCTATAATAGATTAGAGGGGGTTGCATGTCTGAAAGAACTTTTTCAGCAAAAATTGTCTCCGATTTTCAACCATGAAACATCTTTCTCATTGTCGCAACTTAGAGATGTAACGGTGTGGAAATTAGTTATAGTGTATAGTATAACTGTATAGTAAAAAACAGTTATAGTGAACAACATAGTCCTGATTATCAATATTATCACAATTTTGTTCTTGAAATGTCAAAATAATACTGATGTAAACCAAATTTAATATTGAGTTTTACCTGTAAATGTACTTTTGTTTGATTTACATCAAATAAATAACATTCACTTTAGAGATGGCACGTTGGGGACATGAGGTAAAAGTTTCCTAGTTCAGATTAAACAACGTTCTGCGTGTGTTGTGAGAAATAGGTTGTTTTTTAGGATGTCGTCATGTTGCATCTACGTTATACTCTTGATAACTTTGTTTGATGCTGGACAGGGTTTTACAAGCCGTAACACTGGTACGGTTTAATGGTAATTAAAATATGACGCGGTAATACTAACCGTTGGACGTTGTTATCCCGGTAAACCATTAAAAAGATAATCGTTACATCCCTATCGCAACAACAGAACACGTGGTGACTCATTCCTACCCTTGAGCTTTTGAAAAGAGGTGACATTTAACAGAGAGACTAGATTGTGTTTGATACTGCGAGTGACCGAAAGACCTGGATTTTACACTGACAGACACATTTTGGTTCCGTTCTGGATTTCGATTACATTCTAGAAATTCCTGGATGAATGTAATTCAAACACTACACATGGTTTGTGTGATGAGACAGTACAGACATGTTGTCTAAAGTACCTTATCAGGCTGGAGGCAACAGGAGACACAGAACTCGTAGACACTACAGCATCCATTGGCCAGACAGCTTTTACAGACGTACTGAGTTGTGCTGGGAGCATTTACATTACAACATCCATTCACCAGTAAGTCCTTCCTCTCACATACAAAACCTTAATATGAAAAAAGAAAGATTCGGTTAAAGGTGGAGTGGTTGATTTGGAAAGGTGCTAACTTTAGCCTGCTAGCACTGAAATTATAATCCCACCCTCTATGCGATTCGCCATCCAAAGCCACGCCTCCTCCAAACACATGAATGTATTATGAACTAATTACAAACTAAATCCATTAGAAAAGAAAGAGAGCAACCATGGTATCGTCTTTCAGACCCTTTGTCTGCCAGAGCTGACTCCATTTGGGCTGAACGATAATTTATCGCGATACCACTAAATCCTATTGAAATTGAGCTGGCTGCGATATGCAACGTGTCGATATATTTTTTCTAATGCGTAGCTTGTCCGTGAAGCACGGCTCTGGGATCAGTAGGAAATGCTGCTCGATCTAAAAGCAGTGCCAGTTTGAGTCGCTTATAATGTGCATTTGAAAAAGCAACACCCGTCAAACATGATCATTATAAATATACTTTATTATCATAAAAATACATGATGAGGTCCATAGGCATTTCCTAGATTCTAGAATGTGTTATGGTCTTCTTCTGCAGTGCGTATTTGGAATTTCCGCACGAGAGCGTCCTCTGGCTGCAGTGGGATGCAGCAGCATTTTCCCGTACTTCATTCAAAAGCTGTGCATAATTCACGTGATATTAATCGTTGGTTTATCGTGACAGCCCTAGTCTCCATCGTGGAAAAGCTGAACCGATGTTAATTCGTTTTTAGACGTTTTTTCGTCAATGCTTTTTCAAAAACTGACTTTCGTTTTGTAGATTTACTTGTTGTCGGTTCTGCAGGAAAGTTTGATTGTTGCTGATTGTCCGCCATTCTCCCTACATTGACACATCGGACGTGAGTGCGCTGCGGCGTTGATGACGTATGATGTCTAATGGTATGCAAAATACGTTGGCTGAAAATGTACACATGACCAGTTACAGCGTTCGGCCAGAACGCTTTGATTGGGCAAAGTTTTTTGGTTCTTCTCCTTTCACAGACGAAATAAAATTATAAAAATATTATTTGTATATAGACTATACTTCTTGATTGCTATCAGGATGTAAAGAGATTTCCAACCAACATGACCAAAAATGTTTCTGGACAGGATCACCCACCATGCCTTTAAATGCCTTGATTGTTTGTTACTCAATGCAATGATATTCCTGCACCCGATGGCCCTCATGTATCAAACGAACGTAGAAACCACCGTACATCCGAGCGAAATAATCTTTTTACGATAACACTCACGTGTGATTCATTAAACTTTCGAATGGCTTCAATTCTGTGGTACGAATAATCGTACCTTGATAATTGCGGCGGCTGAAATCGATCGTAATTGACAGAATTGATCAGACAAATGAAAAAAAATTATAAAACACTAACCCTCTCTCTTTCTCTCAACAGGTAGTGGTCTAGCTTTTGTTGAAACTAGTAACTTTGTATTAGCACAAATTGTATTATTGCTCCTGTATGAGATATCGCTTATTGTTTCCTGAACTCTCTGTAAGTCGCTTTGGATAAAAGTGTCTGCTAAATGACTAAATGTAAATGTGATTTACATATCACGCCCCAATAAATTCAGGGTGTAAATGACTCGCCCCTAGATTTTGCGACATGGAGAAACGTAATTCGGCCAAAAAGAGGAACATTTCAGATTTAAAAATAGAATTTTTAACCTCGAAAAGCGGAATCAAAGGAACTAAAAAAAAACATTTGGAAAGACATTACTACTGAGGTCAACAGCGTTGGCGTAGTGAACTGAACTTCAGCTCATCAGGTTTGTATTTTTTATTGGATATATATGTTTTGTAAATATCATCGCAAATTATTATTGTTTCACTATTATTGTTACACTGAAAGTCTTGTTGTTTTAAATTAGTTTGTTTGTGTAGTGCATTTAAACAAAATTATAATCTGACTTCAGTCTTGAAGAACATTGTTTGAGTTAGCCTACATTAATGTGTTAATTTACAAAAGAATGTAGAATGTGTGATAATTTTTGCGGCGCAATTATAGAATAATGTTTATATGTGAATGCTTTTACAATTTTCTTTATTTAGGTGAAGAAAAAAATGGTCTGTGGCAGAGGAGACAGGTGCATATTTCTAAAGAGGATACATGTTTAAAATCTAATCCTGCTAATCTTGCATTTCAGGCTGCTTAAATCAAGCACGCACATTTTATGTTTTCTTCATAATTTTTTTTTTCTTTTAGATCTGTCAGCGGAAGGACCAGCAGTCTTCAGCCCCAAAAAACCAGCCTGGAGCCTGCCACACAAAGCCAGGGAACCACGAGCTGTGACCCAGTGTGCGTCTTTCACACACACCCAAGCACAAATAATCATTGCACAAATAAAAAAAACATTAAAGCACGCGTGTTGTCTGTTTTCATTAATGCATATTTGTCAAACAAAGAAGCTATCACCTTGCAAATAGATAGACTGACCCGTAGCTTGTAATTATATTGATTATTGTAGTTTTTAATGTTTTACTTTTAATTGTGTATATTAATTTTGGTAAATTATTTTAGAAGTAGCCTAAAATCTCATCCGTTATTTTTTTACACCAAAGCACCAGTAAACCTTGTAATTTCAAACAATTAAATGTTCATATAATTACGCTAGAAAAGAAAATACTTTATTAATGTAATGAAAATAAGAAATAAGGAATCTATTTTTACATTTGTTATACTAAACGAAAAAAAAAAAAATTTCTACATGTCATTATTCCTTTTCAGTTATCAAAACGTACACGGACCTTCACCTTATTTCAAAACATGCGAACACGAGCTGAGACTTGATCATAGTAACCGCTCACGTCCATATTGAAATATGCCAAGTTTTGCGTGGAAGCAAGCGTATTCACAGTGTTTTCTGGTGTACGATCGTTTGATAAATGAGGGCCTATAAGTGCAGCTTTAGCATCTAAATACCTTTTGGAGTCAATGTGTGTTAGGGCCAAATCCTTTGTCATGATGACAAAATGCATTGACTGTTTTATCTTGACACCCTATGGTCCGACATTTTACATCCAGGTAGTGCATTCCTTTAAAGGTCCAATTTAACTTTTTAGAGAATCTATTGACAGAAATTGTATATAATAAACATAACTATGTCTTGAGAGGTGAATAAGAGCTTCCCTAATGATGCATTATGTTTATATTACCTTAGAAGGAGCTAATTCTATTTACATACACCTCGGGTCCCCTTACATGGAATTCACAATGTTGTTACTTTCTACAGTAGCCCTAAACGGACGAATTGCTCTACAGCGTGTTTTCTTAATACGTTATCTCCTTCGACAAAGAAGCGAAAACATGATGACATCTTACCGCCGTGTCAGCCACCGTAGTGCTTAGAAAGGGAGGGGTGGAGTGAGCCGTTGGTTGCACTTCACAACCTCATCGCTTAATGCGGCTAAATTTCATACACTGGATAAATAATGGATAAATGAAGGTGCCATCTGTTTACCCAGTTCATCAGTGAGGAGATTTTTTCCCTGAATGGAGTTTCTGCACTGTGAAATCTGCCTGCTGCTGTTGCCCAGGTTGAATTTGACATTCCACTGGATGTGATGATCCGAGTCCCTCACCTCCAGGAGGGTCCGATCATGGATGGTTCGCTCCTCCTGTATACAGCACACATCACATGCATTATTACAAATGAGTCTGAATCTTTAATCATATACAGTGTATTATTTAAATAGATTTATAAATTTGAAGATTTTAAATCACTTTAGAAAACTTAAACGACACTGGACCAGAAAAACTTCCAGTTTCCGTGTTTTTTAAACACACAAACGTTTGAACAGAATCCCAACAAAACATTTACAGCCAAATCAAAAATGTAAAACAAATATCTTAATGATATATGTATTAAAAAATTAATCTGGACCTGTTTCATTCTGTGTATAAAGTGTGTTTACTTAAGAAATGGTCTATAAGGAAAACTGATTTTTTCTAAAACTGCAGATGGGTAGTTGACAGATAAACCGCAAATGTCTCCAATGGTGTGACAGCAACAAAAAGAAAAAACTATCAATGAAAATAAATCTCTCTTATGCTATTTTAAATAGAAAAATTAATCAAATTAAATAATCTATTATTAACAGTTTGTTTCCTGCATTTTTGCTACGTCACACCATAAGACACATGTACAGTATATTTTGTCAATTACTCAGATGCAGCTTTAGTGTGAACAACAATTTTAGATTTTAAAGATTTATATAGTGTCCTACTGATATCAGCTATTTGTTAGATCTGTTCATTCAAGTCTATGTGATTTTTTTAAAGTTACATAAACATCTTTTGTTGGTCCTGGACAATATGGTCATTTGTCAACAGTCCTAACCTAAACCACACCCATAATCTAAACTCTGGCCATAACTAACCCCTAAAATCAACGTGAAATAATTGGTTGATAAGAATGATATGCACTTGGTTATCCAGGATCGACAATAATATTGAAGCAGGAACATGTCCCATAGCATGCACAACATACCTGTTTAAGGGTGCTTGTAAGGAAGTAAATGAGAGACAGGCCGAACACGACCCCCAGGACCCAACGCTTGCGCAAAAGCCGGCGCAACACCATGGAGGCGTTCTTCTGGATGTGCACCAGATCCAGGTAGATCCGAATACAACCAAACTATTTAAATAGCACGACCGATCTCAGACCGAGAGATCTGCTTAACACAACATCACGTGCATCACTTTAACTCTGTCTGGTAACGATCGAGTGAAATTAAGCTAGGTTACCGTTATGCGACATTGGCCGACAATACGGATCAATCGCTGTCGATAGCTGGACAAACAGCACGTTTTATCAACACTTAACCCATTTTATGCGTGAAATGTTAATAACTGTGGCAAAAAATAGATTTGCGATGTCTTACTGACAGTTGCCTGTAAAAACATATAGCCGTTTGTGACCATCAACTGGGTCAAAGCGATCGTTATATGCGCGTGCTCGTCTACTTCTAGTCACGATCGCGACAGTATTGTTTACTTTGTAATAAAGTTGTAAATGGTTTAAACAAAAATAGTTGTAGAAATAATTATACAGCTCAACAACAGCTTTCTCTATGCGGAAGTGTGGAACGGCGCGTCGTGATTGGTCGCGCTGCGTGTGCACTTCCGGAAACAGACCGGGTCGCTTCCTGTCTTCGTTTTCCAGTCGATTGATTATTGTTTCTTTGTTACTGGGGTTTTGTGAGTGCGAAATACGAATAAAACATAGACGAAGTACTAATTTGTGGTGTTGTGTTTTAGGCCATGACAAAGGTAAGATCATTTTTAAGACATTTGATGGATATTTGAGCGCAAGAAATGTTATATTGGTCACTAAACGACTCAATCATAGCAAAGAGATTCGTTCAGTTTGTTTATTGTCTTATGCACATCTCAAGTATTTATGTTTGACGTCAAGCTTCACACATTTGATCCCGAATTTTTAATAATCATAATATAATAAAATCCCTGATTTTGTTTTCATTTCAAAAGAATGAAACATAATTCACAAAGATTCACATATTTCTCTTCAGCTTTGGAGGTCCTGGTGATAAAGTGGGTGCCATGCAAAGACGCCACAGCAGCAACACGGAGGGCATGCCCCCAGAAAGGTTTCATTCGACTCAAAACCCTTGACACACATTGTTAGACCCGGAGTTGAATATTACACTAAATACTGCTGTTTCTGTTTGCTTTTACAGGAACAGAAGTCAGACTCTCGGTTCTGAGAGCAGTCTTGATGAAGGTGGCGTGTTTGACTGTTTGAAGCCAAACTCTCCTACGTCCCCACAGCAGCTTTTCTCTGGTCTGGTGGGGGTCTCTGGTGGGGAACGTGTCTTCAGCTCCCTTCCAGGCTGCTGGGATTGTTCTGGGTTCTCCCCCGGATGTCTTTATCCAAATGGCGTCCTCGTCGAGAGACGAAGGCTCTCACCGGACCGAGAACCCACCTTATCTTCCTCGGCCTCCTCAGCACCACCATCATCATCACCATCATCACCACTCCGGCCAGCATCGATCCTCTCTTCTCCATGCGGCAACCTCCTCTGAGAGGCACGGGAGCAGGGATGACGGGGGTGAGAATTTTTTTAAACGGTGTCATCGTGACAGATTATAATTTTTTGAAATTTTTTTTTAATGTCTGGTGAAAATTTGTGTCATTGTAATATACTATCAAATGTATTGAGTATAGTTTGAGATGTTAAATCTCTAACAGCCTGTCATTTGATGTTGTCCCCTCAGGAGATGATACCTCCACCCCTGCTCCTGCTCTCTCCGAGCTCAAATCTGTGGTCACATGGCTACAGAGAGGATTTCCATTCATTCTCATTCTCCTTACCAAAGTCTGCTTCCAGCACAAGCTCGGTAACTTCTCTTGATCAACAGTATACACTACATGTCCAGGAGTATATGAACATTGGCTTTTTAGCTAGTAGCTACACCTTTTGCTAACATGCAAACAGTATGGTAACCTTAAGCCAAACTATCACGGTTTCGTGGTATTGCGGTTGCAGCTTTAAAAATTTAAATGTGTTCTTTTAAATGTCTGGGTAAAAATCATTGAACACAACATATTTTATTTTTAAGCAACACAAAATATTTGGAACAGTGGTAAAAATGTACAGTATGTCAGGTTAAATCACTGCTTCTTTAACATTTTGAAATTATGGCACCCCTTTCTAGTCTTCTTTTACATGCATTCATCCATCCATATATAAATATAAATGACAAGTTAAGCATTACATTTTTTTAGCACAGAACCTGATGAATTCCTGCCCTTTGCGTCTTTGATAAAAACAGCTCATACCTTTGGAGCGGTGTAAACTTTTAGTGGTTTTAAAACCATGACTTTTCCAAACCGTAGTATACCTTGAAACCGGTGTTCGGCCCATACCAGTACATATCGTCATTTATTATTCCTGTAGTTGGTGGAAAGGCCAAAGTCATGGGTTTGCACCCCCTGGAGCTCACAAACTGATCAGATATCTCTGACAGATACATATTAATTTATTTAAATGTTCCACATATGAGTGGAATGTGGACATACTTTTGTGTAGCAAAATCTTTTAATTGGGGGTTTACATAGATTTTCTATGTATTTCAGGTATTGCCATTTGCATCGGAATGATCAGCACATTTGCCTTCGCTAACTCGTCTCTAAAGCACCAGGTTGCATTGCGGGTAAGATTTTTTTGTTTTATACATAGAGGTTCGGTGATTACAAGTATAGTCTAATTAAATAATTGATTAAAAACGCTTTATTAAATCAAGCGGCAAGATTTTTTCATGAACCTCTGTTCATACCCCTGTAACTGTAATTGAACATTTGCGCTGTTTTTGGAAACTAAACTGTATTTATTTGATAAATATTGAGTGTTTGTACTGTTTGCTACGTCTTATTGTGTTTGGATGTGTTTCTAGGAGGAGAGGTCTGTGTTTTCAACCCTCTGGATTATGATTTTTCTTGCTGCCAACATTGCGTATCTGTACTACACTTTCAGCCCTGAACAACTTCACAATAGGTGACACTCACATGTCGTCAGATCACATGTTTCAAACATTCATTCATTTTTAAGTTCGTTATTGTCTTTATATTTTAAACAGCTTTCATTTACTCCATGTTGTCATTTTCAGATTGATGTCTCATTTTTTGTTTGTGTATAGCAGCATTTGTGAGTATTTAGTTCTCCATCATTTAGTTTTAATCATTTCATTTTTAAACAAATCCACTAATGAACCGATTTTTATTCACATTTTTCATTTCTTTTGTTATCTCCTTATGTTTATTCTCGGTATGCTGAAATCATGTATTAAAATGAATGTTATGTTTCTTTCAGCCTTATTTTTGCCAAGCCGAACGTCGACAGCTTTAATTTCTTTGACCTGATCTGGGTTGTTGGGATCACAGATTTTGTGCTGAAATATTTCACCATCGAGCTCAAATGCCTCATTCTGTTCCTGCCGAAAATGATCCTCGCTTTCAAGTCCAGGGTAAGACAACATTTATCATGATTTTGCTTTGCGCGACCAATTGAAAATGGTGAAATATCTGCAGATGAATTCATCACAAAATATGCTAATATGTTACATAGGCTTGTTTAATACTGCTTTGATGAAGGTATACAGATACAGACTGTTGCATAAAAGCGATCATTGGGTTTTGTGGGGCATATTCTTAGGGCTTCTTTTACATTTAAATCTCCCGCATGTTTGCAATGCATTATTTTTCGCTTTTGTGCCTAGAAAGCAGTTTTATTTTATTTGTGCCTAGAAGGCAGTTTTAACCTCGTGCAATTTTCGATCTCCCAGTCTTCACATTGTACAGATAAAGTGCGATAACATAAGCTTAGAGGATATCCCTGCGACACAATTCCAAGACACCAGTTTAAACTGGGTACAACTAGCAAGTAAAACCTGATAAAGAAAAAAAATAAAATAATGAGTGTATCACCCTGCCTGCGTGATTGGCTGCATGGAAGGCAGCGTGTGAGCTCATTGGCCCAGTGGGGCTAGGATGAGGTCATCTCTCTGTGGGACACACACACTCGCACAAACGCACACAATGGCATTCGTTGACACCGTTGCTTAAGTTCTGTATTGGCGGTTTGTAAACACATTTTACTCTTCCAACATACACGACAGCATGCCTTTGTTTGACTTTATTCTCTGCCAGGATATGGATTTTGCACACAGTTTCTGTTGCTCTGAAGATCTGTTCCAGGAACTCACCACCGCTGTTGCTCCCCACATCACACATCCAGCTATTATCTTCACCCCAATCATCTCCGCACCCGCCCCATGGAAGCCAAACACGCACACAAACACGCATTTTCCACCGTGCCCAGGTGGCACAATTTCAGGGAATGATGTCATGGTCAATGTGTCAAGCTTTCCGCTGATTTCCCTGCCCAGTATCACCACAACTACAGAACCACAACACATACACGTGCGTCCGTACGTGCCTGTATAACCTCTTGCATAATCGTAGCAACAAGCCTCTTTATTGTCTGTATGTAATTACAACATCCACAATACTTCAGTGCACATGGATGGACGTTCAGGGGGACATGGAGGAAAGGGGTGTGTTCCAAAACCTGTCAAAGTGAATGTGGTTGCTAGTAAGGTAAATAGAAGGACTGCAAGGTATAATGAAACAATTGAAAAACTGTAATTAGCTTTTTACAATAGTTTGCAATTATTGAATGATAAATATTTTTTACGAAGGTATGTACAGTTTTTGAGTGATTTGGATAGCATTGAGAATGGCAAGACATAGAGAGTGATGCTTTTCTGAGAAAGAATGTGAAACATGTAGATTGGTTAATATAATATATGAATGAGATATATATATATATATATATATATAATATATTTTAAATAGAATTACAATTTTACAAGCTTATAAACAGCATTATTATAGAATGTAATTTTTACATATCTTAATTTCCTTCAATATCTTGCAGCGCTAATAATAGTGAATTCATTTGTACTAAAATTGAAATGTAATTGATACTTTTTGATATTGGATGCATTTTTATAGAGCTAGTCACAGTGCATTCTGGGATTTCCACGATGAAAGAAATGATCATCATATAAATCCTCCTGAAAAGTTCCTACTTACAATCTTGGAATTCGTAATCACAATGTGATGCATGACAGTGTGGTTTATGTCGAAAAAATTGAAACATACCCAATATTTTTTATTTATGTCCATTTTTGCCCATTCTTGACAACGGCAAAAGCTTTTTTACTTTAATTGTAGCTGTATATACAACAAAGTACACAAAACAATTGACACAAATTGACATTTATTCAGTTCTTCCTGTGCTGCCACAAAGAATTTTGAGAAAATTAATTTGAAGTCTCCACTGCTATCATTGGTTATGATTTGTAGTAATCTTGTAAATATGACTTTGATGGAAGTATTTAGTTTAGTAGAGTAGTTTACTTCAAAATATGTCCCCATTGACTTTTCATTGTAGGAATAAAAATTAAAAAGTCAATGGGGGCAAATTTTGATGTAAACTACTCCTTTAAAAGTCTGGAAATGATAATCAGTTTTCAAACCAGAGCACAGCAGCTTTGTTCCTAAATATAGTTGCGAACCGCTCGAACGATGACCAAAAAACTGAACGCTTTCACACCCTAAAGGACCTCCTCAAGTGTTCGATAATTATTTTCGTTCTTTCGTTATTATTTTGAAGTCACACACACAAGTTGTTAGAGCTAAATGATGGTGTTTCAGTAGCTGGATGGATTCCAGCTCCAGTTTGTCTAATCGCTGTAGGTGTGAGCGAGCGCAGGACTGCGGGGACGCTGGCTAAGATGAATTGCTTGCATACGGAGGTTACAGATCTCTGTCAGTCAGCTAGCAAGCTCCCCAACAGGGTGATTAATCGCTGTCTGGTGGAGTCCAACAAGTCATTATGCATCCTGTGCGGCGGCCAGCATCTGATGCGACCGATTACAACTTAAGACATAAGATTGTCTACTTTAGAATTAGATGTGAGCCAGAATTGACTCAGAAATGGAATCATTTGTAAATCATTTGAATAAACTTGATTCACACAGCGCATTCATTTATAGGTAATTTATAACGTGAGGAAATTCCTCCATTGATTTTCTGCGTGTATCTCACGATTATTTGAAGAGTTTTGCATGGGGTTGCTTTTCATTCGATTGCAGTTTAGTGTAGCAGTTAAAGCTTCCCATTTGAGCCAAAATGATGGTTCATGCGTTTGTGTGTTTATGTTAAGTACGTGAGTATGTTAATATTTTAGTTTAAATTTGACATTTATGTATACTTTGAAAGTATGTGTAAAGTGGTTTATAACGGTGTGTGTATATGTAGCGCTTTTGTATTTTAAGGCATTACCTTTTGGATATCTTCACATGAATCATATATGACATAAATGTTCAATTAAACTTAAAGACCACAACAATGCTATAATGTGGTTGTGTTTTTGGACCACATGTGGTTGTTTATGAGCAGGGTCTCTCTTTCAATTAGACTTTCATTTGTTTTATTGTTGTAAGTTAAATTGTTTCGATACGTAACAAACTTCTCAGCATGCCAGAAGATTTGAGTTGTATATCATGTAAGAACTCTGCGAGTTAAATACTTTTGATATAGGGAATGTGAACAAACGTGGATATTTAAAACATTTGATTTAGGAAATATTAACAAATATCTTTAGGTTGCTTTTGCCTCTATGTCGCCACCTCTGTTTGCAGCATGAAATTTCAGGTTACTTTTAATTTTTTGAGGGCAAATATAATCCTACACAGTATGCAACGCATCGGTTTTCATTTATACTTGTGCATCGTTGTCCGCGTCGATGCCCACTATTCAGTGTCCACAGGTGTGTTGCTTGTGTAACCAAGCTGAAGAAGAAGCTAGTTGTGTACGCTGACAGAGAAGCAGCGATTGCAGAAAATAAATAGTGGCTTGTTGCAGCTTGTTAAATATCAACAAACAAGTTATTAATATAGATAATTGCACGTCAGGCTACGCAGAGCTTCGTACAGCCAGACGTAGGTCCGACACAGGACTATATTATCCTGGACAGCTCAACTGATAAATAATTGTTATAAGCTAATTGTTGCAAATCAGGGCAAGACAGATTTTTTTCATGTAATCTCTCAAAATTTGCAGCTTTAAATATGATCAACAGTAATAGAAAATAAACAGCTGTTTATTTCTGCATGAATTCTTCAGTACAATGAACAATGAATGCATTCCTGCTTTTAAGCGTCCTTGGTTGTAAATTATGGTAGCGTTGTAGTTTTGTTGCGTCTCTGCTTAGTGAAGACGCAAAAGACCGAGCTGCATGTAAAACTATGAGAGATGTCCTTTGACACTGTAATCAGATGAGTTTTGCATTCATCCGCTTCTTTTCTAATGTTATGATTAGGGTTTGGGTTGTGTGGGCTTGTTAAATGTTATGTTGGTAGCAGGTGTACCGTGTTGATGCCAGTTTTGTTAGCTGTGCAGCGAAATTGCCAGCAGAGCGCAGAGCGTTGGACTGCCGCCATGTTCCCCCCCACCCAATGTCACAGCGTCTTTAAAGCTTGAGGGTAAGATGTTCACAGTTAATGAACCAAGTACCAACAGATGAGATGGAACAGAGAAATGGTTCCAATTCAGCTTGTGGAAGGATATGTGGTTTAAAGCACAGACACAAGATGACGACATTCAAACTGTCGCTCTTTTTGTACAGATATTATTTAGGGATTGGCTGTCAAGGCTGGGTTAGTTACATGTACATGTATTAGTTTGGCAGACGCTTTTATCTAAAACACATACAAGTAGGAGAGCATTTAATATTTTGTCAACATTGGATATAAAGGAGAATATAATTTATAACATAAATGAGAATTTTGACTGCTGGTGTTTGTTCAAACTGCTGGTGTTCATCATTTCAAAGAGATAGTGGGTTATTATTGGATGTCTGTTTTGACAGAGTGAGACGCACTCATAAAACATTTATGTTTTGTAACAGATTTATTGTTATGTTTATTATGATATAATCCATTCGGATGGATATTTACATATATATATATATATCGATATTGTTTATATATATATATATATGGATAGATATATAAAAAAATATATATGTATATATAAATCCATATATGGATTTATATATACATATATATTTTTTTACATATGTAGAAGTTAAGGCTCAGTG
Source organism: Triplophysa siluroides (assembly GCA_006030095.1). Taxonomy (NCBI): domain Eukaryota; kingdom Metazoa; phylum Chordata; class Actinopteri; order Cypriniformes; family Nemacheilidae; genus Triplophysa; species Triplophysa siluroides. Next base: position 3,529,713 of record VCII01000101.1, on the reverse strand, counting down.
ACAATACTTTTTTAATATATTTTTCCCACATTTTTGTGGGAGATTCTTGAGGTCTCACGGTAATGTTCCTTATTTTTCAGTCCAAATTATCAAAACTTTTGGTTTTCTAATGAAAGAAATTGTAATGTTGGCAGTATTCTATTTTCACAATACTGTAATCAGATTTTAAAGATCATGATAAATATTTCTTGAACTTTTTTTTTTTTTTTTGAGAGAGATATTTATCTCTCTCATCGGAAGTTGATCAGAGAATACAAAAATGCCTTACTCAACACACTTTCAAATGTTTATCTGACTCTATCTAAAACATTAGTGATCAGCCATAAGGAATTGCTTCATGACATATTGATCTTGTGTTTCTATTGATCAGTGTGAAGATGTGAGAGGTCTGCATCTGTTTGTGACTTTGCAGGGGAAGTTTTATATGTTGATAGAGGAGCTGAGTCAGCTCTTCAGAGCGTTGGTTCCCATCCAGCTGTGGTACAAGTACATCATGGGAGAAGATCCATCCAACAGCTACTTCCTGGGTGCGATGCTGATTATCATCTACAGTCTGTGCAAGGTAGTTATCTGATAAATTAGCAATGCTGTTGTCATCACCTGACTTTTTTGTAAACCACTTCAAATGCTTTATTTAAAAAAAAAAGATAGTGAGAAATTCCAAACATTCATACAGAAATGTATGGGGGTTGTCCCAAAACAGTCTTGGCTGTGCAAGAGGAGTTAAAGAGACAGTTCACCCAAAAATGTAAATTCTGTATTCATTTACACAACCTCGGGTTGTTCCAAATCTGTATCAATTTCTTCTGCAAAACACAAAGGAGGATATTCGGAAGAATGTCAGTAACCAAACAGATCTAATCACCCATTTACTGCCAAAGTAGGGAAAATAAATACTATGGGAGTCAATGGGGGATGAGATCTGTTTGGTTACTGACATTTTTCCAAATAAAGTCCTTTGTGTTCAGCAGAACAAAGACATTTTACAGGTTTTGAACAATCTGAAGGTGAGTAAATAATGGCAGAATTTTCATTTTTGGGTGATCTATGACTTTAAAATGTTTATTGTTGTTGTGTGTGTGTTTTTTTGCAGTCGTTTGATCTGTGTGGAAGAATATCTGGCATTCGTAAAGCATTTGTTATTCTCTGCAGCTCACAGGTGAGTGCAGTAACCTGTCTTGACGTATAAAAGTTAAACAAAGACAAAAGATTGTTTACATAAAAAGTGCATTTTAGATACATCCAATCATTTCTAGCATTATTTCTTTCTTTTTTGTAAGAATACTTTGTGTTTTGCACACTTCTTGTTCACACTTTATTAACTCTTGTCATGTTTTGCCCAGGTTTGTGGGTCTTGTAAACAATCAGCTGATAAATCAATACAGACTTCTAAAAAATGTATGTAAAAAAAACATATAGGAACATATAAGGTGAATATTTGTCAGTTGCCTTTGTTGAATCACATTTATGAAAAAAGGTGCTATTCATTTTTTGTAAAGTTGTCATTTTTTAGGGCTGGCAAGCGATTAATCGCATCCAAAATAAAAGTGTTTACATAATGTATATCTGTGTACTGTGCATATTAATTTTGTATTTATAAACACATACACGTAAATATTTGTATTTATTTTAGTGCTGTCAATCGATTAAAAAATATATATCCGATTAATCACACTTTTCTGTGATTAACCCGATTAATTGCACATAACATTAATGTTTTTAAATATACTTTTACATTTAATAATTTCCATATTTAATCTCCAAACTAATCTAGAAAAACTGATTTCTTTAAAAGCATCAATTTAGCATCATTAGTACTGCAACTGATGTCTCTATTAAATTGAAATTTAATGAAGTTCTCAAACACTTTACAGTCTATAATGCTAAATTTAAAAACAGAAGAATTCTCATTAAAGCTACAAAACACATTGAATTCCTCTTTTGTTTTGTTCTTTGATTAACATTAATGAGCAGCAGGTTTAAGAACGCGGCCCCTTTAAACGTCGACAGCCCTAATTTATTTATATTTAGCAATAATTTTAATTATATATAAATGTTTATTCATTTGTATATCTTTTTTTTTTTAACATGTTATAACATATGTTTTTATAAATACAAAATGAATATGCACAGTACAAAGACATATTATGTAAACACAAACTTTTATTCTGGGCGCAATTAATTGTTTGTTGGCCCTTTAATTTTTTTAAACCTTGAATATGTCTGAGTTGAGAAAACAACAAATTGCATAATTTTAAGTAAACATTAAAAACGATCCTACAGATTAGACCATCACACAAAGTTTAATAAACGCCCACAGCATTGAATTCACACATTTTAGTGGATGTACAATGGATTGTTTGTTATAGTACTCATAGTTTTGTAAATGTGATTACACATCAAGGCGGTGGGAAAGATCACCCAGTGTGTGTGTCTGTTTGTGTGTGTGTGTATGTTTTACAGAGCTATGGTACGAGAGCCAGTGCTCAGCAGTGCAATGAGGTGGGTGATGCGTGTGCAATCTGCCAGGCTGAATTCAAAGAGCCAATTGCGTTGCTTTGTCAGGTAAGAAACCTTAAAACCAGAAGTTCTTAACCTATTTTCTTATTTTTGTAAGTAGACATCCAAAGCATCTTAATAAAGGCCATAGTGTTGACTGATTAGCTGGGGATTGAAACCACAACTTTTCCTAAATGTGTGCTCTTTCTATTTCTTTAGCATGTGTTTTGTGAAGAGTGCTTATGTCTGTGGTTCGACCGGGAGAGAACGTGTCCGCTTTGTCGGTCAACAGTGGTGGAAACACTTCGTAACTGGAAGGATGGGACCACGTCTGCTCACTTTCAAATATACTGACCAGAAGACAGTCGCTTGACAAAGACGGTGTGGTCCATTTTAAACATGTTTATAATGCATAAAACGTTCCAGCATTTATGCATCAGTTATGTTAATAATAACATATTTATTTAAAGCTATTTAAGAGCATGATAATCAACAGCTGTTTAGTAATGTACTTTTTATTTATTCAAGCTATTAAACTATCTCTGGGGTTTGTTGTTTTCTTTCTATCACTTGTTCAGTTGTTTATTAAGCCAGGAGACATTTTATTGTTTTCTGTAGTGACACAATTGTCTTATTGCTTTTTTTTAATGGCAGCAATATGATTTATTAATAACACATGTTCTTTAGCCAACAAATTCAGTTCAAACCTGATAAATAAAAATTCACATGAAACATTTATATAATTGAAGAGTTAATCTGGAAAAACGGATAACTTATTAAAATGTTTAAAAATCATGTTATTTTTATTGAGCATTCAAATTAATATCAATCAGATTGCAGTTGGGTTGAAAAACTACACCTAACATGTAAAAACACAATAACATAATAAAACATAATTTTTGCACATTTTTAAAAATGGATCTTCAAATAAACTCTTTATAAATATCATCTTACAACAGCTTTGAATGGGGAACGGACATCAGATTTGATCTTTCCATTTTATGATCACATTTATAAAGTTCACATTTTCTCTGGGTTTATATTTAAAGCTTTTTTTTTATTTTCATAAATGACAAAATTCACAATATCAAAATAGCAGAGGTAAAACATGTTTAAAACACATGATAGTAACGTAAACTATAAAAGATTGTAGCTTATGTAAACATCAGTAGCATGCCCTTTGATTCACAATTCCCATGAAATATCATTCATGACAAATTTCTAGATTTAACACTGTCACAAACAATCAAGCCAGGAGCCCTTTATAAAAAGTTCTAAAAAAAGGATTTGTCTTCGTTTGTAAACATCCATGTCAAAATACACTTGAAATCATTCTACAGTATAAATATGTTTTCCGGTTCAGAATAGTGTGGTAAAATGTAAGGACAATAAATATCTCATAAAAACATCAAAGAAACAAAATCACAGCTCCGATATTGAATGGCTTAGTTACAGTAGCTTATAACTAAACGTTACAGTGCATTTTGCAGAGGAGAGGATTTGGTAACAGTGTTTTTGGTAGTTCTCCTCTGATGTTTGACCTTTAATCATATTTAAAAAATTTACTCTTTTGCAAACAGTTGCTTATTTGCATATCCAAAGCACAAACCCCCTCAATCCCTACTGGGATGTCTCGCAAAAACAAGATCTCAGCTGTCATGAAAGGTCATCGAAGTTGAGTTGAGTCTCCTATTGCCATAGTGCTATAACATTTCCTCGCAAATGCCAGGGGACAATGACATCAGCCTTTATTTGTAAAAGTTTCCCAAGAGACGTTGAGTTTGACTACACTGACCTCAAGAGTTCCACCAAACAAACGTGTACTATAGGTGACATCAGCATGTTGTGTTTCAGTAATCAACAAGACTATGGGATGGAGAGATGGTCGTCATACGGTATGAATGTGAATGGCGCGCTTGTACTGTACAGCACAGGTGTGTCTGGGGTTTGCATGTTTCCATTACAACACTACCGCAAACTTTGTGATATACATGGATGAGAAAATGTTGACCCAATGATTCCACAACAAGTTTCTACAGTGCAGATCTGACGGACGCCTTATCTTCTCTGTTCAATCTGGAGCAGGTCATCCCAAGAGAATCCGAAGATTCATCTACAGCAGAAAATTTCTAAAAATTAAAAACATTCTTTTAAATTTCGATTCATGTTTCATTGTAAATATTTTAAATCCTGCTGGTTCATACAAGCAACAACATAAGAAACAACGTGAAGTCCCTTCTACAGATAGCTAGAAGATTTTAAAAGTAGTTCACAATTTGTGAACCAAAACTTTCAAATACCAGTTTACATTTTCTTAATGATGCATACCACCATATATGTTTATTTATTATATTATCATTGGTTGGCATCAATGAAGTGAGATTTTAATTAAAACAAAATGTTTTATAATAGATGTAGATTTATTTGCGATAACATTGTTTTTAACTAAGCATCTTAAAAGGAGGGAAATGTTAAAATAATACAATTTTGACAACCATTGAGTTGTTGATTGCACAAAAAAGAAAATAAACTTTGTGCATATATAATAAGATGAATTTTATTTTACATATTTGAAATGTTTAGATGTGTCAGTCACAACAGAGCTAATAAGGAACGTTCTCTACAAGTTCTCCCAAAGTTACCAAAAACGTTCTTGCCGTAGCGTTTAAAGAGCATTTTATCAACATTGTCAGTGCTGCACGTTCTTAAATCACGTTTTATCTTTCATCATTAAATGTTTAAAACATTCAATGCTACCAAAACGTGCTTAGAAAGTCTTTTTATTGGCTGGGATTATATTTTATAATATTTTACAAATTACACATTATTAACACACTTTGGTAATCCATTATACTTCCACGTATGTTTAAAAAATCGGCCATTTTAAGAGTTATCTAGAATTTGCACATGCTGTATAGCACTAAAATCCTCCTCTTCTATCTAATGTATTATGTTATTCACCTGTCAGCTCTCGTTCTTACCTGTTGCTGTTTGTCTTTAGATCAGGTGCGCATCGTCTCACCTACAGATGTCGCTTTTTGACTAAAAACACGAGAAGCGTCACTTGAATGACCGTGCACACTATCTGCAAGCTTCTGATGATGTTTTTCCCGTCGCTTCGTCGTTCGTCCTCGATGATTTTAGCTTTTGCAGCCCATCTCTTCTGCAGCTGGTCGCCGATCCAGCGCAGTCGGTGCGCAAAGGGCAGCGGAGCGCATCCGTGCGCGCGCACGGAGTCTCCAAGCGCGCTCAGAGTCTGCTCCACAGGCAGACAGCACATCGTCTATAATCTATTCTTCTTTTCTTTCTGAAATCTCGGTTTGGATGCAGAGAATCGTGTTTGGTTCGCCTGTCGATGGAACAGTGTGTGTTTGTTTCTGTCGGCTGTATTATTTATTAAAGTGTCACATGGTTTAGGGTTTACATCACCATCTCCCCTAAGAGAGAGGTAATGGTTAACTCTTCAATGTCCTCACTTCTCTCTGATCAACAGCTTTTGTCTTTTCGAGGGGTGGTCGTACAATTCACAAGCATTCTTGATGTGAATTGCATGACAGACTTAAGCGAGCCTTATGTAGCTATAATTTAAAACGTATTGTGCATAAAAACGTGGGCATTTTTCTGCGTGCAAGGATGTAAACGTTATTAAAGAACTTTGGCTGTATAAATAAAAATAAAATGACATTTTGGGGGGTATGTCGTTTTGTATATTTCTATACATTGTTACTACGTTCTGCGTATAGGCTACATTTCTATTTTGTTCATTTTGGAATGCAGAATCAAATACAATATAATACAATATAAAAAAACATGCCTTATGTATAATATTGGCGTATGTGTAATAACACTGATATGTGCATTTCGGGCAAAATTATTACTGAATAGAATAACAGAATAAGCATGTTTTGGGATTTTATTTTACATATGCATGTTGTGCATTAAATGTGAGCTCCTGTTTAGATGAATTACTAAAAAGGTAAAATTATTTGTGGTATTTTGTATTATAAATGTCGTAAATGATGCACATTCTAGAAGATTGGCAATCGTTTGCTGCTTGAGTGGATAAAACGCATCTATATTATTCCAAAAAGCGGTGCAGGTTGGCATCTAACAAGTCTTTCTTGTCACAACCATTGTCTCGTGCGTCGAATAATTGTTTGTTTGGGTGGGTGAGGCGCGCGCCGTGCGGAACTCAATGTCCCGCAATGTTCCACCCGGCGCCATTTCGCCACCGGACAGCCGTTTGTTTTGATGTTAACAGCGGTATTCCACGAGTCTCGCGAACTAATGCGGCATTATTAAACATGAATGAAAACACAACATGACTATTGTGTAAACTGGAATGGAAGCCGACGAGCTTTCGACCTTCCGAGAGCGCTGGGAACATGAATTAAAGACCGAGAAAAGCAGTAAAGACAAAGTGGGATATTTTGGACACCACAGTAAGGACAGCCCATCTGAACAAAACACAAGCTACTGGCAGAAACAGACTCAACCCAGGCCCCAAGATCAGCCCGAGTATGTGTCCATCGCCGAGGGTTTGTTGGACGGCAGAACCAGTCCGCTGCTGGACAGGATCAAGGACGAGAGAACGCGCAGGAAGCGCGCACCCGAGAGCGATGCGATCAACAAAGGCGCGCCTCCTAAAAAAGTGAGCGGCTCATGCCATAAACTGCTTGAGCAGTTCATTCAGGATTTGGTAAGTGGTTGTTCATGATGTACTGTGATTTTGGTGTATAGTGATGGTTGTCTTAATAAATCTCCATCTTGTGTTGTGTTGTAATGTGTTCAGAATGAAATGAATGACATCCCGTTCTTTGATGTGGAGTTGCCCTATGAACTGGCACTGAAGATTTTTCAGTTTCTGAGCAGAACAGACCTGGGCCGATGTGCTCAGGTAAATATATAAAGCCAGATAAACACATTCTATTCAGTTTTATTCTCTACGTTCTGTTATCTATATATCTAGATATTTTCTGATCATTTGTATTCGGTTCTGTTTAGTTCAGTAAGTTATATTCCTTTTCATTCTATTCAGTTCTGTTCTTATAGTTTTCTGTTCTATTACATTAAATTATGTTCTGTTAAGTTTTATTCTATTCAGTTATGTTATATTCTGATGTTTTCTATCTATTTTTTTATTTTTCTATTTAAGTATATTTTATTACGTTAATTTCTGTTTTATTTGTTCTGTTCTGTTCTGTTCTGTTCAGTAATAATCCATTCCTTTGTTTTCTGTTTAGTTACATTTATATATTCATTTAACAGATGGTTCTATTCTTTTTGTTTTACTATATTGTACTATATTCTACTCTACTCTACTTATTCTATTCTGATCTAATATTGATTTTCTTCTGGTCAGGGGCTTTGATCAGAGTCAGAGTGCCGCAAAGCAACACAATTTTAGTTTTCAGCCTTCAGAATGATCAAAAATGTTTTGTGAAAAGTAAGCTTTTCTTACTTTTGTTCCAGGTCAGTAAATCCTGGAAGGTTTTAGCTGAGGATGAGGTGTTGTGGCACAGGTTGTGTCTGAAGGAAGGTTTTCACAGCGGGGCAAGTATCTCTGACTCCCCCCTGCTGGAAGAGCACGCTCAGAGACGCATGCAACACTGAGAACATTGTGAAATCAAACTGGAAGGTAAAACATCTTCAAATTAAAAAAAGAGCTACATAACTACATCGCATTGAGGCTAATTTGTAGGAATTTAATGAAATTTGTTAGATTTTATTCGACAAACCTTGACTTTAAGCATTTGTCTTTACAACGATCATCTTAATGAAATGTTTTTGCTCTGTTGCCAACAGAATCGTGTTGGGTCTATTCGCAACCTACAGTACGAGTTAGGAAAAGTGTTGTGTGATGTCAGTTCTTGTGGTGGGCTTGTTATCGCTGGGTATGTGTGATATTCTATAAACATAGTAACATGTATGGTATAAAGTAACAAAATCATCTATCACATTTACATTTATTCATATGGCAGACGCTTTTATCCAAAGCGACTTACAAGTAGGAGAGCATATAAACATTTTGTCAACACGCTAAACAGTACCGTTAGTTTACAACGGTTAAGTAGCGTTGTCTAACTACCGTTGTCTTGTTCTATTAAGTTGTCATCTCACCGTAATCAGTGTATCACTCTCTTGTTCTGTAGCTACACCTCTGGTGATGTCCGTCTGTGGGACACACTTCACTGGGACACGTCTTACTTGCGCTCCACTCACTCCATCCGAAACGAGAATCCAGCACCTCACATCAGTCTTGTATGCATCAATAAAACCATAGCCGCAGCTGCTTATGAGAACGGTGAGACTTCTTATTTAATACATTAAACTGGCTTTGTAACATTTTAGACAGTGAGGTTCAAATTTTGGGACCTTAAAATCTTAAAGTAAAAATGTGTTTTAAACCTGGGAACTAGAAAGATTTAAAACAAACAAACACAAAATAACATTTAGAGTTTAAAAGCAAGAAATAAGTCAGAATATTCTAAACTAGGTCACTTTTAAAGTATAATTATAATTTTATATTCAAATACATTTTCTTAATTTTTTTTTTTATATATAAAGATGTTTTTTTCAAATTCAAATTATACTGGGACGACATCATTTATTAGGTTTTGTATTTTGAGAATTTCATTATTCGATGGTTCCTGTTTTGGTTGCTGTTGGAGGTGAAGCACTGTATGTGTCTGTTGTTATTTGTTTAGGTTGTGTAGATGTTTGGAGCACTGAAACTGGCCTTGAACCCATTCATCAGTACCAGCACCTACAGAGGGTTCATGCTCTGGATCTAAGCCCAGACTGTCCAGCATTGGCCTCTGCATCAGGACCAGAGGTTCGCCTGGACTCCACAAATGAGCAGGGCTACTGGAGATCACAATGTCTCATTCAGTTACCCAAACCTGTATGTTTATTATTTCTTTATAAGTTTGAATTATTAATGAATCCCTCCTCAATCCAACCTACATTTATAAACATATAAGTAACATTTATATAAAAAAAGAGACTGATTTCATTGACTGATATAGATTTTTTATGACAGAGTATATTTATGTAACTGTCTGATACGTATTTGTAAATGTTTTATTTTACGAAATGCTGCAGTTTATCCTTATTTCATAATTTTTCACAGAGATGTAATAATGACATCAATGTTAAAAAGTATGTTGACATAGTTTTGCAAGTATTGCACAAATCACACCATGCTTTTAATTCTCCTTACTTACTTGATTTGACTTCATTTAAGTCTTATGTTGAATGCACTTTTTGGTCTTTATTCTTTAGCGACCCACAAGATGGTGCCAATGATCGTTACAATTGGTGACAATCGATTAAGTAAAAATAGAAATATCGGTCAGTATCAGTCGATTTAATCAGTACTTGTGAAGAATCCTGAGATATCCCGTGTCTTTCAGGTAGATGGAGTGCTGGTGGTGCCAGGGAGGCGGGAGTTCCCTTTGGTCACAGCCTGGGCAGGTGAAAGTGTTTACTTGTTGGATTCCAGACGGAAGGAAGAGGAACCAAATGTTCTTCATTCTGTGTACGGCCATCCGGTCACCTGTGTAGATGTGACGGCCTCCAAAGCTGCTCTGGGGGTCAAGAGCTGTGGTTGGGGGATGAATGATGGCGGAAACAAGGTAGCTGCACAAACACAGATAAATGAATAATACACAAAGACGTAGTTTACCCAAAAGTAAAAATTCTGTCAATTTTAGTCACTCTCATGTCGGTTCGAACCTGTATTTAACTTTTTCTTCTGTGGAACGCAAAAGAAGATATTTTCAGAAATGTCTTTTGTGTTCATACACTGGAAGTCAACGGGGGCCAGTGTTGTTTGCTTTCCAACATTCCTCAAAATATCTTCTTTTGTGTTCTCCAGAAAGTAAAGTCATACAGGTTTGAAATGACAAGAGGGTGAGTAAATGATGAAAGTGAACTGTCCCTTTAATAATGATAAAGAAATGTTGCAAGTTTACAAACAAATATGCTAAAATAAGCTTTTATTTAAAGTAACTTTGGGTGATTGTATGTTCTTAGGGACAATTCCCCTTGAGTAACCTAAAGCTAACAGTGGCACAGAGCACGGTGGTGATATTTTATAGACCATCCACATGAGGTTTAAACCCACAGTATTATTTTTCCCAGCAGAATTCAAAACACGGTCACCAACATGTTATCAACAAGTGAATGTTGATCTCATGTGGTCAGTTTCTGATGTTTGGATAATTGAGCTCACCAGTGGAGCAGTGTGTAGATGTATTCCCAAAGTTACATGCAAACAAAACGTTGTTCTTTGTTCATGTTGTCTTAGAGATAAACCTGACACCTAATGAATCTAAAGTTTAGTCCCAGAACCTCTCAAAACGGTCCCTGGTTACTCTCTTTACCACCACAAAGCTCAGAAGTTAATGTCAGGTTAACGATTCCCAACTGGAGGAACATCTACCTCAGGGGGACTGGAAAAGATTTGTTAAAGGTCCAGTGTGTAGGTTTTAGGAGGATCTATTGACAGAAATGCAATATAATAAACATAACAATGTTTTCAGAGGTGTATAAAGACCTTACATAAGCGTTATGTTTTTATTACCATAGAATGAGATATTTCTATCTACATACACCGCGGGTCCCCTTACATGGATTTCGCCATGTTGTTTCTACAGTAGCCCTAAACGGACAAAATGCTCTACAGAGCACGTTTTGTAAATATGTTATGTCCTTCGGCAAAGAAGCGAAAACGTGACGACATCTTTGTCCTGTGAGAGCTTCCGTAGTGCTTCGAAAGAGAGGGGGGGGTGAGGCGTTAATTGCAATTCGCAACCTCACCACTAGAGGCCACTACGTTTCGTACACTGGACCTTTAAACCTATATATGGAAATGATACCTTACAAAAATGCTAGTACTGTCACTAGATTTATAAAATGTCCTTATTATAAAGTACTAATGATAGGTTAAAATGACAATTAATTATTTATTTGACGGAATTTTAGGTCCTTTCAAAAGAAAGATAACAAAAATAAGTGTATACAAATTTGGAGTGTAAGAATTTTGTGGCTTGACATATTGCAGTACCAAAAATGTTAAATATGCATCATAGCGCTATAAACGTCTGTTTAATCCAATTGGTTGACCAACATGTGATCTGTGTCAACATACATGTTTTATTGTTTTTTTGTGCTTTAATTCGCTAGTTGCACAAGATGGCGCCGGTGAACTGTTGGGACGCCAGGGTCGGCAGACTAATCGAATAACACTGTATGGGAAAAGGAGGATTTTCCGGCTGGCAAATATGGGTGTTTTTTAGATAAAAAAGAACGTAATATATAGGCCTTATGGCAGATCCTCTTTACATTGCTGAGCACTTCGTAAAGCCAAAACAACTCAATAGTGTTATTCGACCGGAAATTAGTCTGCCGACCCTGGCGTCGCAAAAGCTCACCGCGCCATCTTGTGCAACTTACCCCTTGCTTTAAAAAGTTCTCTCTTAGGGTTTAGCTTGCTTTACTCCTTACTCCTACAGTTTTTTTATTTACATACTTATTGTTCAATTAATTAATAATTTATGTAAATAATTACATAAAGTAAAAATGTTATTGAAAATTGTTAATTTTTTGGAAATCTGTGTAATCTGTTCAATGATGTTTCAAAATATTTAATTTGGTTTAAAAGATTGTTATACAATCGTAATGGTGAACCCAGTATCATGAATCATATGCATATGAATCATATCATTGCAGTGACATTAAAGATAATTCTTATCTAAAAAGTATAAAATAAAAGAATCACAAATCTTGGTTAGTCTAGACTAATCCTTACTGATGTGAGCGTAACTTTGAGAAACACAGCTGTGTGAAATTTCTCAAGAGCTTTGAGGTAAAACCCGAGCGATCCTCTCCTGATTTAAAGATCAGCCGTGATGTGAACCATTGCTTGAAACAGAGATTAAAATAAACCTCTCCAAATCACAACGGACCTCTCTCAATAGTGTTTATCCAGCCGTTTACAGACAGCGAGGGTCTCGGGGGGGAGCCTGGCTCACGAGAGGGATTGTAGTAGTTTATCAGTGAAGCGACGGCTGGAAATGTTGACAGTAATCAGATGAGTGCCTGATAGATGGATGCAGATGGTGTCCTGTTGTACAATGCAATGATTTGGCTCTTGTCCACTGACATCAACCCCCTTTAAACACTCTCATTAACCGAACCGGGACGAATATTTAGAGCCTACCATGAGGGTGAACGACAAGCCAGTTTATCAATGTCAGCTTGCAGGAAAATTGTCTTGTTTCACTGTTAAATGGAAGGCAGTAATCAATTTTTTCCTGTTGTGTATGTTGTACAGTTTTCCTTTTTAAACAGATTTTGTATTGACTAACAATTAAACCGCTGCATTATAATGGTTTAATAGGTTTATTGATGATATGGGGTGATGTTATTAATGGTACTTTTGATATGGTGCTGTTGGATTACTGTATTTATATAGCAAAATAACAGAATTATGCTATTGGTTATGTTAAAGAATACATTTACATTTATTAATTTAGCAGAACACTTTTTCCAAAGTGACAAATTAGGGAGAAAACAAAACATCCCCCTTTATCCTTGACATACAAAGTTCTTACATTTTTTAGAGAAGAAAAATGCTCAAATTGAGCTGAAAGTAAAAATTAGCTTAATTATAAAGAAGGTACATTATAATTAATTTTTCATAAAATTAAAAAATATTATCATTTTTAAAATTTCAATTATTCAGATTTACAGTTCCCAACATAACAATCCAAAACAGAGACACACCCACAAATGCAGAAAATATTTTTAAATGGTGTTTATTTACGTCTAATATTTTAGTAATTAAATATTTATTGATTAGTTACTAAATATTGTTACACATAAGAACGGAACCATACTGTCTGTTTTTCCTGTTGTCCCTCAACATCTGCAGTCGTCTACATCTTTCCATTCTGCCAATGGGTTAGTTGCACAAGATGGCGCCGGTGAGCTTTTGCGACGCCAGGGTTGGCAGACTAATTTCCGGTCGTATAACACTATCGAGTTGTTTTGGCTTAACGAAGTGCTCAGCAATGTAAAGAAGATCTGTCATATCGCTATTATATTACTTTCTTCTTTTTATCTAAAAACACCCATATTTGCCTGCCAAAAATCCTCCTTTAAGACAGTGTTATTCGAAGGGAAGTTAGTCTTCCGACCCTGGCGTCCCGAAAGCTCACCGCTGCCATCTTGTGCAACTTGCGAATTCATGATTAGCTCTTTCCTGTCTGCGTGATGTCATGTCTCTGTCAGTAGTGTTACATGTTGGCAGGATTTTTCAAATTGCTAGGGGGTAAGATGTGTCAGCGCCAACACTGCCGATCTAACGTGTGTGTTATTTGATGAGAAGACATACAGTATGCCTCATTAAAACCTGTCAAAAGCACGAGTTCAACAGTGAGCCATCTCTCATTCGTTAACATTTTTCATTTTACCCTTAAAAATTAATCATGGTTTTATTGTAAAAATGATATGGTTTTACTACAGTAAAAGTAAGTTAGTATACACTCTAAAAAATACTTGGTTATTTTCAACCAAGCATTGGGTCAAAGGGACCAACCCAACGCAGAAAATGTTTATAACCCAGCATAAGTTAATTTACAACCCAATAATTGGGTTTGTCATTTTATAAAGTATATATATTTTTTGAATAATTTATTTCTATAACCACAGTTTTATTAGAAATATCAAGATTACTGTAGTAAAACAAGGGGGAATTTACTGTAGCTCGCCACGGTCACGCCACGGTCATGGGTTCAATTCCAGGGATTGCACATAGTCAGAAACAAATTTATAGTATAATGCAATGAAAGTCGCTTTGGATTAAAGCATCTGCCAAATGCATAAATGTAAATTTGTGGTTGCTAATGTTTACTACTAAAACCAACAACTATACTTTATAGTTTAAACCACCATGGTTAATTTTTGTAAGTGTGACAAAAGACGCGTGAAAACTATGATGAAAATCGAGGTTATCACATAAAAAATACATTTTGAACTTTTTCTAAATACATGTACATTACCGTTGTGTTGATTAAAAGTGAATATGAATCAGATCTCAATGGAAAGCTTATTTATACATCTTATACATAAATGTCCAAGGTCACATTTTACCTAAACACATACCTATAAATAGTACTTTTAAAAATCAGAAAGACGGTCTCTGAAATATGTTTAACTTAATAATTACAGAATATTGGCATATTTCTGATGTCTTGATGATTAACTCCCATTGGCTGTAATTTTGGTTTCTCTCAAGGATATTGGCAGGCAACACGGTGGCTCGCAATTACTCGTGTCTGGCCCAAACCGAAGGCACTAAACAGCTGGCACGAGCTCAATCCTGACATCATGCGCTCCTTCTTCTCTTTTGTTTAACATCCTTATCTGTTGCCTCAATAATTTGTGTCCAATTTGGCCGCTCCGTTGACTTTCCTTTACTCAGTGTTCACATGGCAGCTGATGCAATCACCTAACCAATCTCTCTTTGGTTTGAATTACCTCAGAGAAAACTTTTCATTTGAGTGGGGTTAGTCACGAGCTTCGGATGTGTAAAGTATCTGGAGGAGATGTGGGTTGGGTGCGGTATCTGTATTTATCTATATATTGCACGCAAAAACGGTAAGAGTATAAATCTTTGTATAGGATTGGATGGTTTTTGTGTTACTACTGTAAATTGTTGCAAGTGTGCCCTAAAGCTGAAGTACTTAACAATTCAATGGCCCAAATAAAAATATCAGCAAATAGTTTTAGTTAAACAGACTGCTTCTGTTTTTTTCTTTAACTAATTGTGTCGGCCTGAAATGTGTGTTAAAAGTTCGCAAGACATGAGAAATGTGTTGGCAGACATCTGCGGATGCAAGCTGTGGGCCTGACAAAAAATCCTGTGAGTTTTACAATCACACCAGGAGTTTTCCTCTCTCTCCTCAGATTCAGGTGTACAGCCTGGAGACCAGCCAGTCGGAGATAACCGTGGGGAACTCGGCGGGGGACTTCACCTGCGTCAACCTGCGAGACAGCCCCCCTCACCTGCTGGTGTGTGGAAACAAAGACAGGCGGTACGACACGACATGTGTACCTCATCTATCTCTGTTACGTTCATACATGCACACGTTTCTGTCATCTGTTTGGCATACTGAAACCTCTTGCGACTGTAAGTTACTTAAACAGAGAGAGTTTGATGAGTTTTGACAGATAGTAGCGCTCTCGTATACACATGCAGCTGGTGTTAAAGGGATACTTCACCCAGAATTCTGTCATCATTTACTCACCTTCGAGTTGTCCCAAATCTCCAATTGTCTTTGTTCTGATGAACACAGAGAAAGATATTTGGAAGAATGCTCAAAACCAGTCAGATTGTTCCCCCCATTGACTACCGTAGTAGGAAAAAATACAATGGTAGTCAAAAGTGCCCCAGAACTGTTTGCTGTTCTACATTCTTCAAAATATCTTCTGTTGTGTTCAACAGAACAAAAAATATTAAAAAAGTAATTTTTCCTACTATGGGAGTCGACGGGGGGCAAAATCTGTCCGGTTATAAGCTTTCTTTCAAATGTCTTTCTCTGTTTCATCAGAACAAAGAAATGTAAACAGATTTGTAATAACTCGATGGTGAGTAAATGATGACAGAATTTTCATTTTTGGGTGATGCATCCCTTTAATTCCCCTTTTTTTTAGACTTTTTTTTCTAAGACTTTGTTTGTAATTCCCATTGACAATTCTAACAGGTTACGTTTATTATAATGCAGTAAAAAAAATCCTGCCAAGATAAAAATATAAAACCATCATAATGTGTATACTGTATATTTGTGCATTTGGTAAATGTTTTTATCCAAAGTGACTTTCAGTGCGTTGCAGGTACACTGAAGAAAAAAAAACAAGTAGTTGGATTTACTTTAGGGGGGTTTATTTTCGCAAGTTTTTGCACAGTTTTTAAAGTCAATTTTACTTAAAAATGTTTTGTCAAGTTTTTGCATACAGTTTATTTAAGTCAAAACTTAATAACGCAAATAACGCAAAAAATGTAGTAAATAATACTAGTTGTTTTTATCAGTGTATACATTCGGGAATAGTCTTCATTTTATTTCTTATTTCAGATTTGTTTTGTCGGTTTCATTTCATCTGAAGAGAATGGACATTACCAGATTCAAACCTGTGTCTCCCGAGTTTCATGGCTCAATGTGACCGACATTTGCGCTAACCGCTAGGCCAAAGCTCCGACAGCAACTTGGGCACTTACGTCAGTTTCTGTCAGACATTAAAGTGATAGTTCACCCAAAAAGGAAAGTTCTGTCATCATGCAATAACCCTCTTGTCATTTGTATGAATTTCTTTCTTCTTCAGAACACGAAAGAAGATATTTTGAAGAATGTAGAACCGAACGACTGGGCTACCCATTGACTTGCATTGGTTTTGTGTCCCTGCAATAGAAATGAATTGGTATCGCTGTTGTTCGGTTGTTACCGACATTCTTCAAAATATCTTCTTTTGTGTGATGACAAGAGGGTGAGTAAATAATGACAGAATTCATTTTTTGGGTCAACTGTCTCTTTAATAGATGGAAAACAAAGCACATCCGATAACCAAGACTACAGCACTAAAAAATAAAACGCGTCTAATTCTTTTCCAAAGTGGAAGAACTTTTTTTCTCACAGCTGCGGTTCTTTCAAAACGGTGCGAGCACTCGGTCTCGCTCTCAACTATTTTTGGCTTACCTTGAAAATAATTTCGCAGAGAGCTTCTGAAAAGCTCAGGCACTTATAGAATAGGGGGTAGTAATGATGAAAAGCTCTCGGTTTGAAAGGATTGTGTTATTGTCAGTGGGGCATCACCGAGGGCTATTGATTAAGCGGACAAAGAAATGCCGGAGACTAGAATAGACGCGGTGCATCTGCCCGGCAGAACCACGAGCGCCGTCCACATCCGATGTCTGTGTCTCAATTAGTCTTCGCTGAATAAAGAGCCATTTCATTGACACTCGTGACAGCAGGAGCGCTCTTTTGGCAGGTGGAGAGTTGCTTGGCAGGTCTTTGTAAATAAATTCCGACTGCATCTTCGCTTGGATACTTTATGGAGTGCCAAGAATGAGGACCTGATGTTTCTATGGCCAGCTGCGGCCTCTTTTAAAGCATCCCTTCTTGTTTTTCTTCTAGCCACAATTTTGACAAAGCGAACACTCTCACCTTTTGTCCGTCTTTGATGGATAAATGAAACGAGATAGTCCTTCGAGACTCATTTTGGCTGAAATAATTTGACCCCACCTGATCCAACGCTGGGCAAAACACCAAACAACCCAGAGAAAATGGAGACTTGGGTCCTGCCCTTTATAAGTGTGGCCAAAGGCCAGGACCTAATGCATCAGTTCTGCTCTCTCCGGTTTTTCAGCATCTGCGCTGTGAAGAGAGAGAGAGGGAGAGAGTGAGAGAGAGAGGGGAATAGGACAGATAAAGGCTGGCTCTGTGTGTTTGTGTGTTTTGGTGCCTGATTGGATCTGGCTGTAAAGAAAAGAGAGTTGTGTCTGGCTAAACATCTGAACAGGAAGTTTACACGGCGTGAAGGAGCCATAAGTGATATGTGTCCAGCTTTGTTCATGGAGGGCGAAAAAGAGAGGGAGAACAGAACGATAAGAGCTTGTGTTTTGCTCGTAAAAACAGAAACATTTATGGATAAATGTGACCAACAATTTGTGTTTGCTATATATATGTATATATGTGTTTTGTGTAGTGAATTACTGACTGCTAAGAACAAACTGAAAATACTGAACTGAAAACTTCAAGAGATAGAAAGCAGCATTTTAATTATAAACACAACATAATTTTCCTGTTCAGTCAATGTTATTTTCAGATTGCTTGCATATTATGCAGACGTATTTTTTGCATTATAAAAAAATTCTGTCACTATATTAACTCCCTGCAGAGGTGTCTTATGCAGATGTGCATTCTCGGTGCATGAATTCGTCTCTCTTGTATTATTCAGTTGTTGGGGTTTTAGCTGCGTGACATCAATATTCTTGATGAATTCAAAAACGCCTGTCAGCTGACAGCTCAGTAAAATCTTCTCTTAGCATTAGATTAATGGCTGCAACCAGCCGGTAAATATATTACACCCTCTTACAAGAATAAATGCTTCGGTAAAATTAAACAAGAGCAACAGATATGGACGTCCCCATAATTACTCACAACATTAAATCCTGCTTGCCTATGCATGAACTATTCATTGTGACTAATATCTTTTGTGCTCTAAGTGATTTTTCTGTCCAAGCAAAATTTAATTTTGTCGATTATCTTTTGGAAAGCGCCGGCATGGAGTCATCTTTTGGCTGCCTTTGGTACCATTAAAGAGAACAGATGGATTTGAGCTCCTTTGGGTCTGGAAAAGTAATTTCTTTGTACTGGCCACTAATGTCAACTCACAGTGGTGTTCTGCTAGGCGAATAAAGCTGTCGTAATGTCATTTTCTGACATATAAGTCTTGCATAGCCAAACTTGAGAGTATTGGAATAAAGTCTGGTGCACTTTGCGGCTTTTTTCTGGCCAAGAACTGAGGAAGAGATTGGGGATGGTCAACTTGACCGACATGACAAATGTTCTTAAAAACCGAGTTGTATTGCTGACAAAACAAAACAGTTTAATGTTGTTCTGCTACGGAAACGTCGCACAATGTCGATGAATGATATTTAATCGGTCTTCTGTTTCAGTGTGAGAGTGTTTGACATGCGTACCGGCTCCTCGGTTGTGTCTCTATACGCCCATCACATGGGCGTCACCACCGTCCAAGCAGATGATTGGAAGATTGTCAGTGGTGGTGCTGAGGGATTGATCAGTGTGTGGGAGATGAGGATAGGAGCCAAACTCTGGGAAATGCACAACAGGTAACAATACTCGCTTGTTTGTTCCAATATGGACATGACCTCAAACCCCAAATCATTCCCGACTTTGTAATTAGACTTTTTTGAGTTTTGAGGGTTTCTTTTTTGAGTTATCTTTTGACTTGACAAAAGAACACCCTGACAACCGTACAGACGGGTTCAAAGCAACAACATAAACAAACCTTACTGTGCATGCGTGCGTTTGTGGACTGCCCTTAACTTTCACTAAACATTTTCTAAACAAGAAAAGATTACCTGTAGATTTTTTCTGATAACAAGCAAAAGAAACCGAGAAGGACCCTTACTTGGCTAAACTTGCCTCTTTAATATTTTGAATTTAGATTCTGATACCAAGCTGAACCGCTAGATGTCAATGTACCATGCGGTTTCTATAAGTGCGACACAGTAATATGACCCATTCAAGAAATTGTTTATTTAATCAAATTAACATACAACAAAATTCAACAAATCATTTATATAATACAATTATTATACAATAAAATCATTATATCAATTCATATTAATATTTATATATTAGCCACTAGACAGAACAATAAACAAAATTGGAAGTTATCTACCGTCCAGATGCGTGTGTCCAATGAACTGTCTATAGCAGTGTGTTAAAAAAACTTTTAAACAACTTTTGACAACTGAAAAGCAACCATCCACAACACTTTTGCATCATGAAAGTGAGTTTCTTGGTGAACATTCGTCGATGTACAAATTATGCCTGTCACAATATCAGATTAACGGCAACAAAATATTGCAATATCTATTGAAAAATTAAATTTATTTTTTATTTAAATTCATCTTAAAAGATGTATTTTGCATTTCCATTGTGTGGACACAAAACCAGTGAGACATTTAATAAAAAATATATATTTTGTGTTCCACAGAAGAGTCATATACAGGTTTTTACTGAAATGAGATGATTAAATGATATTTGCCTTAAAATGTTTGGCAGAACTATCCATTCAAGGAAAAACGTTAAACTGGTTTAAAAGTACCACATACTAGAACCACATGTCAATCAGATACTGGCCCTTTAAATTGAACGTGCAGCATTAATACAATTTTAATAATTACAGAGAGCATTGGCACTATTAGAGCATGGCACTAGCAATGCCAAGGTCATGGGTCTGATCCCAGGGGATTGCATATAGTCAGAAACAAATGTGTAATACAATGCAATGTAAGTCGCTTTGGAAAAAAGCGTCTGCCGAATGCGTAAATGTAATATCACAATTATACCGGTATATTGTGACACCCCTAGTACAAAGAAAGACTTGAGTTTTAAATATTATTTTGTAATTATTTTTGCCGTCCTCCTGTGAGATCCTGTGGACTTGACTGATCATCCCAGCTCCAGGCATTCTCCGTCAGCAACCAAGAGCACCCTATTTTAATATAATACTAACTTTTTGTCGGTTTTTGAAACCATGCAACATTGTAAAAAGCGCTATATAAATAACATTTTATGAATCCTGGCACAGTTTCATGTATAATCGACATGGATATCAGACTCTTCTGTCTGTGTACAGGCACCCGGTTCGACATATAGAGTTTAACGGCAGCACTCTAGTGACGGCTAACATCCCTGATGAGAAGCAGCCTCGTGGGGCTTGTATCACAGACGATGACCTCACCGCTCACCGAAGGTGACTACAGATGCCTGCTGTGTTGTCTTTGCTATTGTTTGACAGACTATTTATGTTGTATTTGTGTTGTTTCTGTAGACACAGGGGGCTGATCTGTCACTATGATTTCTCTATGGACTCATCGGCACAGGATCATGTTCTGCCCATCTGCAGGTCAAACTACATCGAGTCGTCCGGTTACAACTTTAACATTGGCTTGTCCATGCCTTATGATATATTGAGTGGCCCTTAGGTTGGGATCTGTTTTGCAGTTCTTTAGGGTCAGGCTTCACAGAGAAAACGTATTTTGATATTTACTGAAAAGTAATTCAAATCATACTTTGTAAAGTCGTCTGAATTTGGAAGACCCAGTTTTATATGGATGATTTTCCCTCTGCTGAATTTATGGCCTAATTGTTTCTTTCCAAAAATCACTTTAGTTTCCATAAATCTTAGTTTTTATTTAGGTTTTGATTTTGTACATTTGGGGTAGTATAAGAATATGAGATGTATGTATTTGTTGTTTACAAAGGTAATCGCACCCTTTCCCTCTTGCTCACACACAGAGAACGCTGTTACTACAATGACTGCTAGAAAATAGTGACGAGTAGATTCATTTTCAATAATTCAGAGTTGTAAATTGTGGATTATTCCATACATAGGCATTTCTGAGTCCATATAATTTATATTATATCAATTAGTGTTTTAAAAGTACAATAAGAATATGCATGCAATTTCTAAAATGATGATTATTTGATTGTCTTGAATATAAAGAAAAGATTAGACCCCTGTGGGGATTTCAAACAACAATAATTTGTGTAATACATACTTTTGAGCATCAATTAAAGCAATATTACTCATACAATAATACATCTACTTTAATGCTTTGAGTACCACATGTTACACACCCCCTAATATGTATTGAAATATAACCCTCATAATATATACATATTTGCCAAATAGATTGCATTTTATTGTAATGAAACGGTTGGTCCAGTCAGATAAAGTGAACCAGCTGAACACGCGCAACATAGGAATAGCTCCTTTTTTCTTCTAGAGTTCAGGCTGTTTCAGAAGTAACTGATAAGACATGGCTTGTTGTTTTATTATTTTAGGGTGTGGAGTATGTTAGCACGTTGTTATAAAAACAAGATTGTTGACCATTTAAAGACTTCAAAATGTGCATTTTATTCAGAAAGGAACAAATTAAATTTTTGCAAACACAAAATCATAAGGCTTGTTAAAGCCCACAGTGCTAAAAACCCTGTTTAATATAAGCGTTATATTAATGAAAGCGTGGGTCAATTAAAATGTTTTAGTGCATTGAGAGGCCACAAAATAGCCCCATGTGGTTGAGAAATGTCCTCTAAATATAGGTTATAAAATTGTTGGGAGAACTACAGGACTGTCTCCTCTGTACATTCATGAAGCCTGGACTCACTCACAGCACTCATACCCGCATCCTAAACATTTATTACTAAAGGTTGAAATAGTCTTGGTGTTCTAAAGAATCTACTTTGATTTCCCACATCGAATTCTAATTGTGTCCAAGTTCCAAAAGTTAATGTTCATCTTGGTCTCGATCTGGATCCCTTTTAAAATCTGTGGGAGAGACATTCAAATGTGAGGTACGAACTGCATGCACATCATTTTAATATTTCCCTAATAAGCTAATGACAAACAGACTGTTGAAGAGATCAAACCTGCTGGAAATGTTCAAAGGTGATGCCCTCATAATACTCATCTGGACCCTTTAACAACAGCAAGAACGGTTTACAAAATCAAAACTTTCACTTTGCAGTAAAACGATCGTGATTCATGTCAGTGGCATTTAGACAAAGTGACAGAAATAATACTGTACCATCTGACCCATTGTGACACTTGCAACGTCCAGCATTGCAGCGTCTGATATGGCTTTTGCTGTTTCCGTCTCTATGGTTTCGTTACTAGACAGCAGACCTTCTACCAGCTATAATCAGAAACAGTCATGTGAATGTAGTTGTGAAAAGTAAGAAAAAAGAAGTGATATGAATCTTACACTTTTATATTCGTCTAATGTAATGAAGCCGTCGTTGTCAGTGTCATGCATGTTGAAAAGAACTGCAGAGAAGAAAATAAAGTTATCAGTTATTATCAATCATGTTCATTATTTTATTCTCTCCCTGTTGAAGAAAACAGCATATGCTGGGTTTGTTAAGCTATGTTTTGATGCTGGTTTGACCATCTTAAACCAGCATATGGACCAGCACAGACCATCTTAAACCAGCACATGACCCGCTTAAACCAGCAAATCAGCACATGCTGTTTTTTTTCAACAGGTCTCTTTACAAATGAAGCTTTACTACACAAATGTACCATTATCATTACTTTTCTAAGGTCAATCTCGTGTCTGCCACAGCAACAGATGGCCAATGAGGAGCAATTAGAAAACAATAAAACTTAAAAGTCGATTTATTTAAATACAATAATACATTTGCTAATCCTGCAGACACATTTTGCAGTAACGCTAAATGAACGACTGAACTTCCGGCTGCAAGGAAAGCAGGTGCGCAGCTGGCGCAATTCCAACAGAGGACAGCAGGTAAGGATCTAAATATCTTTAAAATAAGAATGAGTGTGGTGAATATTTTTAGTTCGTTTTTAAGACATTAATGAGAAATAAAATATGCTTTGATTTTAGTTTGAGGGCGACGAACTTTAAGCAAATTTTACCTCTGGGGGTCTGCCCTGTGCTTTAACTTTAAATAATGTTCGTACTTTTATTCCACAACGAGTACACAAATTCATGAACCTAACAATATTACTTTAAGTACAAAGGAATGTGCTAATCACTGTTGACAGTCCTGTTTCTCCTGCTCCACAAAGTTCATGCGCACACACACGTACCTGCTATGTTTATGTGGAAGTTGATGGCAGGGTTGCCAGATATGCGTTACAAAACCCCCCAATGTCACAATACCCGACTCCCACAGGTACGGTTTCGCATTTCCACACAATTTCTATTTTTATAAATAACTAAACTTGTACCTTAAAACTATTAAATGTATTAATACGAGTGAAGCATCACTTGTTTAATTTATTGATTCAGTGCATCACCACCAATGTAGGCTACTCCACCGGACCCAATGATGGTGGTGTTTGTTTCAGCGATGTGATCTCGCCTTTACATCTGAATACCTTTGTTATTATGAATGAGTTAGTTTGAGTTTGTTCTGAAACTTATCCTCACAGCGTAGTTTCTCCTTCTTGATATTTTGCTTCTCCTCTTCGCTATTGCGTTGTTTGGCTGGTGTGAAGAATGCCAGAATAGTCAGAAATTCCTCAAATCCAATCTCCTCTAGATAGCCTACCTCATTCTGACCCAAGTTCCTGGAAAAAAGTCCCTTGTGAGAAAAAAAAACAGCCCATGTGACATTTAGCCCCGGTCTGCCCTTAGCAAATCCTTACCTACCTTTTATCAAAAAAGGCCTTGATGATCTGTTTCTGGATTGGGTTCGCAGCCAAATTAATAATCTTCTCAAGATGTTCTTGTCTGAAAAAGACAAAATTATTTTTGCGTGAACTATCCCTTAATAAGTAGCTTTAAATCATTAAATGGTACAGTACCTTAAAACGCCTTCATTTTCTGTGAGGGACATAAATCGTTTATGGAGGCTGTTTATCTGGTCTATGGAAACTAAAGTGGGGAAAAACAAAATGTACAAAGATTTTAAAATCAACACTTAACAGGTAGAGAGAATTATTTTAATAGTTAACAGCTGAAGGGGGTCAGCGGTTCGACATTATATTCTAGTTACTAAAAAAGAGAGAGAATATGTGTGGGTGAGGTGCGTGAGACAAAAAATACAACTTTACAACTGTAGATAAGGGTGCTGTCTACAGTATAGAGTTAGTGTAACAATAGTAATCTCTAAAATCTTCCTCAGATTGTGTTACAGGACTGTGGGGTTGTCTTATTGCTTAGAAAGGTGTGAGACAGGGTCTTTAATGATTGTTTTTATTGTTGATTTACACCTGACAATTCTGCATGTTTAAAAGAAAGGTTAAGGAGAGCAAAACGTTAAAACGTTTAAAAAAGTGTTGCTAGGCAATATCGGTTTTAGATTTAGGAAAACCTTGTCATGTTTATTAATACAATTGTACATTTACAGCAAATAAACTGAAGCCATCGCACAAACACCTCTCCCACACAGTTTGTCTCAAACCTTGCATGTGTGGGCTTGTTCAAGATTCCAACTAAGTGAGATTCGGTTCATTTTAAGATTTATGTAGAGTTGCCTACAGCTGTCCAAATACAGGAGTAGGTCATAACCATTCATTCATTAGCAAGTATTATATAGTGACCAACAGAGTAATATTTTTATGTACAATTAAATATAAACATACTGTTTCTATTATACTAATACTGTCTAAATTGAAGATTCATTACATTCTGAAAGTATATTACTTGATGTTTTGTCATGTTCTGTATAATATAATGTTGAATGTTATTTTAAAGGTCAGGTTAGGTGAGTCACTGTTTATGCATCTGACACAATATAATTATTTATAAGTTGTGTGAACTAAGCATTCAAAACACTCAAAGCAACTAAAGTTTTCTCTGGGACACAACGTGTCACAAAAATATGTCATTTGCATTGAACCCGAAGTTTGTCAAGAAATCAAACAGATGTGGGTTGAATAGCGCAAAGTATGAAAGGACAACCGAAAATGCTTACAGTTCTTGCAATACACAATAGCAAAGTGAAACCAGCGAAAACAACTCATCATTTTTAGAGTGTTTTGTAGATTTAAAAAAAAAGTAAAACGCTCCTTTAAACACAGTTTATGAAATGGCAAAATAGTGTTTAAAACCAGTATACAAAACCACTGCTAGAGAGAATGAGAACTTGTGTAATTGGACTTTTGACTCATAAGGAAATAGTTATTGAAATTGCCTTGTGACAACTTGCCCCAGTGTACACTATATAAACATAAACACAGTACATAGTTTGTATTTTTAAGTATTAAGTTATATTTTTTCTTTTAATGTATTTCTTTAATTTGGGACAGTAAGAAACATCCAAAGAGCTGAAAAAAATGCATTGTACATAGAAAATATAGCATACGCTAGTTTGCATCCTAGGAATCCCTAGAAATGCTTTAGTATACCAATGCTGATTATATATTACACATGCACACCATAAAAATCTAAATGCATATTTTACTCCTTACCCCTGGTAACATTTAGAAATGCTTATATATGCCACATCTAACAACTTAACTACTGACGACATAACTACTGATAATATCAGTTTTTAAACATTCTAGAATTCACAGAAGCTGCACATTACATTTAGTTACTCACAGCCGGTTTTATCAGAGAGATGTTGGAACTTATGCGCTCCGTCAGACTGTGAACCTCCCATGATAAAGTGCTTCACTGAAGAGTAGAGGAAACAAAGTGAGAGTAGGTTTAACCTGTTCCCAACTGTAAGGGTAAAGATCCTCCCCTATTGCGAAATAGGCTTCTCAAAGTGTACTGGGTCTGAGTCTGTGAGCAGCCCAGGGATCTGAAAATGCCATTATATGTTTTATATGTTATGACATGTTTTGCAGATACTCCTACAAGCTTTCCTTACACAGGACACCTGTGGCTTTTTGTCGTACCAAATTTTAAATGTGTGTCCACTATGATATTAAATAAAATAGAGCATCATGGTACTAAAATTATTTTAAATGGTATTAAAATGATTATTAAAATTGCATAAAAAATGAAATACAATGACAAAATACTATGATCTAAATGCCTGGGGAATAAAACTCTCTCTATAATAACAATGGCACATATACAGCATTGTCATCAGGGAGTGGATTAGTATAGTATGGTTGGTGCATTATGGGTTCTCATATTTGCATCATAAATATTTGAGGTAGAGTTGCTTTGGATGCATATTAAAGTTGTCAAACACACACACTGTTTTGTTTGCAAATTGAACTGCGCCATGGACTTCCGTGTCATTTTTTGGCTTATGTTAAATCACATGTATAAAGAAATTCTTCCTGGTATAAGGTATATGTTTTGTGCAAAAATGTATTTGATGTTTGATTTGAATATAATTTGGAAATCTAAAAGCAATAAATTAAAAGGTAAATCTAACTGTTCAGAGCTAAGTAAATACTGTATATTACAGTGTTTTTTTTTTCATTAACATGAAAGTTTAGTGACAGATAAAGTAATAAATAAATAAATTATATAAAATAATTACACCACCACATTTTGAGCTTCTCCTTTTATTGTAATGATTTCTTATATTCTCAATACTCTTATATTCATAACCATTATGAGCCAAGAAGTTCTTGTGCCCCAGTTCTTTTTTTTTTTTTGGAAATAAACATTACAAAAAAATTTGACCTTTTTCATGTCATGTCAAGTGCATGTTTGTTAACAGATGTAACATTGGTTAGTGCATTAGTTCGGTGAGATATGCAGGACTATATCAGGGATCCATCAGAGATGAGAATGTAGTAAAGTGGAGCTGAAACAGAGATCACATATACACATATTCAGATCCTCTTTCATGAAAATTCTATTTTTCGATATGTTTACACATTATTGAAGTACATTTTGCGAGCATCCATACAAATATCGTTACTTTACCACATCCTTTGGGTTTGAGTGAGTGATAGTTGCCCTTAAAACTGATCTAGGACCAGGATGTTATACGGATGAAAACACTGTTGATCTAACACATTTGCATTTATTAAATAAACCATCAGTGACTCCCACATTAGTGTAAAAATGGATGATTTTATACATTTGTGATTGGGGGGGAGAGAAGGGGACAAGTGTTGGCATTCCATTCTATGGATCTAATAAATCGTGGTCCTGGAAATTGGCGGTGGGTTCCGGCAGCTGCCCTGAGTTTGGGGTGAGACCGTGGTATAGCTCCTCTACAGTGCTGTGGGTCTTGCCCATGTCCTCCGGGTAGCGCGTTTCAAGCTCCTCGTTGGCGGTGTAATGCGTGTTGGAGAATTCGGTGAAGTAACGGCCGACCTCGGGATGGGCGATCTCCATGGGGGCAGCGTGAGGTTCGAGGTTCTCTGCGAACAAAGAGAAGATGATTCGTGACCATTACGATCCTAAAATGAAAATGTCTTCAATTTACAACCATTTCGCTGAGGAAATGCTTAAGAAATGTAAACAGAACATCAGAAATCAACAGAAAATCAAACTTGAACTCTTTGGTTCCCATGCATCAACAATAAGATTACGGAAAGAGCAACGACAGGGCCAACTCACCCTGTGCAGCATATCTACAGGTCCCGTCCTGAACTAGGACATTGTAGAAGGGCTGATCGGCCCCCTTAGACAGCTGATGGACCCTCATAGTGTTAATCCACTCCTGACTCATCGTGCATTTGGGATCCCATCCATAAATCACACAGTTATAGCCAGACCTACAAGAACAATCGGACATTATAAAAACACAAATAATATCAAAATAATGTTGTCAAATATCAATTCGACTTAATTATTTATGTAAAACAAAATTTTTTCACAGAATAGGACCAGGTTAACACAGGTTAACGTATAAGGGAAGTTAATTTGTTCCCTTTGCTCTACTCAAATTTTAGAATAAACTTACGATTCTTTGTTATTATAATGAGACCAAAATTTGATATTGAGGAAAACACGTTTATTGTGGTTTGTCACGCACTCGCACCTTTTATGCTTCATGATGAGACCAACAGAGTACTGCACGTCCCTGTGATCCGGCGCACTGCGTCTCTTTACCTCCGGTTCTACTAGATGTCTTTTGTGTTGGATGTGCTCGAGGGTGTGCTGGACCAGATAGCCCACAGCGCCGTGCTGAGATGGGTCCAGAGCCTGAATGCGCTGCAGAATATCCAACACCTGAGACAGAATTCAAAAAGATAAGACATCATACCAGTTGTGTCACGATATGAATTATATTTTGTATTAGGATGTTAAACGATTAATCACATCCAGAATATAAGTTTGTTGACATAATATATACAGTATGTCTGTGTACTGTGCATATACATTTGTTCGTATTTATAAACAAATACATTTTTATATACATTTAGGAAATATTTACATGTGCATACTTAAATATATCATTTATTTTATATATAAATATATTATATATAAACATTTATAGATTTTTTTTATATTTTTCTTAAATATTTACAAAATTATTATGCACAGTACACAGATGTAAACACAAACTTTGCTTCTGTCCAAAGTGAAAAAGACCTTTAGTCACAGAAAGTCATGCACGACAGCCATGGTTAGCATTTGACTATCAATGTATAAAAAAACGTACAGAATGACAAAATTTGCCTTTAATAATACGTAACTGTGGCATTCATATACTCTATTCATATATATATAGTATTTAAAGGCATAATTTAATTATCAGCCTTGATTATATGAAGGATATAGTTATTTTTTACTAGCTGCTGAATCAGGATATTTGACTTGCCTTAATATCCAACATGCATGCATTTAAAATGGCATTTGCGGTTTATTCTTAGCATTTGACATTTATACTTTCCTACACCTGTTTATATTATGCAAGTACTCATTTAGCACATGCGTTTATCCAAAGTGACCGTGACAATCCACAGCACAGTCACAACCCCCCCCTCTGCTGTAACCTGAGGATACCCAAAAGGCCAGATCTTATGCCACACCACCCCAAACTATGATTGATAGCTGAATGTCAATCAAGGGTATGTAAACCTTTGAATATTTTGTGTGACTGTGCTTACTTTCTCCGGCCAGATGCCCAGGTGGAAGTAGAGGCGGGCCTGCAGCAGAAGATACTGCACATTATCAGGATTAATAGTGAGGTAGAGATCCAGAGAGTCCCGTAGGAGCTGGTACGATTTCTCGTTCCCTTCCCTAGAGAGAACACAAACACTGACAATTTAACACGTTTAGCCGACGAAAAACCGACAAGACTATACACTAGGGCTCACTAACACAGACTAAACACTAGGGCTCGATAAATCGGTTTTTAAAATGCTCGATTAACAAAAGCTGTGAATCTTTTTTTCTTTAATATTTTCGCAAGCACTGAACATTCCTTAACGTGATTGTTATTGCTACTACTATCCACTAGATGTCCCTTTTCCTTTTACAACGTGTGGATGTAACAACAGGGACTCAAGGAGCATATTGTTCATTCATTGCTTAATTAACATGGCGGTGGAATTTAACATCATCTTCACATAAAAGGCAGCGGTCCATATGATTGCAGCCTCTCTTTACAGCTCATTTTGTGAAATTGTGTTTGTTATACGGTGTAAAATAACCTGATCCCGTTTGATCAAGGTATGGGACTGTTCTGTTTCAATATACTTAAGTGTGTTTAATGTTTAATATACAGATTTGTGACACTTTATTTAATTTATGAATCCCCCATTGTAATCTGATATTTACTGATCTTTTTTTGAGAAATATCTATTGGATTTGCATTAAATCTATAATCATTGACTCGAATTGAATCGAGAGCATGTGAATCGGAATCGAATCAGAACATTAGAATCGATACCCAGCCCTACTAAACACTTCCCAGACTGTTGATGACTACAAATGCAGCGTAAAAAACGCATCTACTTCATTATCATTATAAACATGTAGGAAATACTTTTTTTAATAAATTACCAACACTGTGTATAAAAACCAAAGGCTTTGTTCAACAACGACGGCACACACAAAAAACGCATTACAACTGTGTGGTTTCGCCCATATTCTGCCAGGACCCCTTCAATCACATGCCCTCTCTCCAAAACCCCACCCTTCATGCTTTCTGATTGGCTAACACACACAGGCAGTGCTCATATTCATTGTTGCCTTTGAGCTATCACAGAGCTAGTGCTATCTTTTAGAACATCTATATGAATGATATTTTTCACATTTTATTGTGGTATAAAAAACATTTACTGAAAAGGGAAGCTGCTGACAATATAAAATCCTACTGTTCAGTTCAGCTCAGTTTATTTTGCCCCCTTAGGAAAAGTAAGGTTGCAGCGAGCTCACACAGACATAATAAGAATCACAGTTGGCATAAAAAATATAAATACATACATTTGTTTTTGAAATATTCAATGGAAGATTTGATTTTTCACACCAATTTAAAAAGAAGTCCAAAACAGGCCCATGCTCTTCCTCTCCTTCATGTGAAAGACTCACTACAGCAGTATCGTCTGCATATTTAATAAATATCTATTTTTGAAAGAACTTGAACAAGAATTTGTGTATAAGATAAAGAGTAAAGGAGATAACACGCATCCTCCCGCTGGGTTCTGGAACTAAGAAAATCAGTCACCCATGTAATCAACTTACTCTCAAGTGAAAATTCTCTTTCCAGAATACTAGCTAATATAGTAGGAGAGATATAATTAAAGGCTGATGAGAAGTCCACAAATAAGATTTTAACATGAGACTTTGGTTTCTCTAAATGAGAGTGCAGCAAATGCAGAACAGTAAGGATTGCATCCTCTACCCCTCTCGAGGCTTGGTGGTATGCAAACTGAAAAGGAAAAAAATTAAAAATAAAACTGCTGTTTTTGGGATACAATATACGTTTTCACTAAGCGCTCATCAATAAGGATGTAAGTGCTATTGGTCGAAAGTCATTCAATCCCAAAGGTCTCGAAACTAGCCACTGGAACTATTGTTGATGTTTCCCATAGGGCAGGTACAATACCAATATTATAAGACATTCAAAAATGTTTTGCTTACTGAATAGCGCAGTGTTTTAGGGCCTGGACTTTTACAAGGGTTACATTTCATGAATGCCTGACTAACCTCTAATTCATCAATATAAAAGCCAATAGAAGAGGTAATACTTTTAGACGATATAGGTATCTCTGAAACAGCGTTCCCACATCCACTGTCAAAACGACAAAAATACGAGTTAAGCTGTCTGGCCATCTTTAGCGCCTCATCTCCTTGTAACACCAGAGGTTGATTACCTCTTCCCTTATGGGGACTGTTTGTCAGGGTCTTAATCCCCTGCCAAACCTGACTCTTGACTTAAACAAGCTTTTTGTTTATATAAATGTTTGTCTATGTATATCTGTCTTTTAATTTGCCTCAGTACATCCCTCAAGATTACATCATCCTCCTGTTTTCTGTATGCTGTCTTACCCTCTCTTGCCAATGTTGAGCAGGTTTCCCACCATCCGCAGTAGTAGTTCTCCTGTGGTTATAGCACCGTAGTAATCTGCTGTCACCTGGTGTCTGATCAGATACTCGCACTCTTTAGCAGCCAGCTGCTTGCCGTTGCCAAACGCATCGATGTACACGTAGTCATAGATGTCACCACTCCTGTAAAACAGCTCATTGGTTATTTTAGGCACGTTACATTTTTTGCCAGTGTAACTATATAAAATGTAGCATTTTTCAAAGCACCTTAGCATAAAACACAAATGAGAGTGTTGTGCAATTATAACAGATAGCTAGAACATGGAGAAATGCTAATAATGCCCACCTCCTTTGATTTTGGCACCAGCGGAGCAGGAAGTGGTTGGGGAAGTTGACAGGCTCGAGCGGTACTCCTAAATTTCTGGACAGTGTCATGTAGAGCACAGAGAGGCTGATGGGAATGCCTGTATGACGGAGCAGCACCTAAACAGAAGAGGGTGCAAGAGAGCACACTGTTGACAATCCATTTCTCTTTAGATTTCAATTCAACATCATACCCGTTTTAAATATCTAAATACATTTTATATATTATTCATTTTGTATTTTTTTACTCTCTTGCCTACTTTCGAGTCAGCATTCAAACTGCCCAATAACTGACAAAGTGCACTTTCCTTTTGAACAATAAATATAATGCATATACAAATATTAGATCCATAATCGGCCATTTTTATTTAACTATTTTGTATTTTACTATAGCCATTTTTATACGTTTTTTTAAACTTTATGTGGTATCTTTCACTGTGCTTGTGGGTGTGAATTCTGGGATTGCTTTATCTTAAAGGGATACTTCACCCAAAAATGTAAATTCTATCATCATTTACTCACCTTCGAGTTGTTCCAAATCTGTATAAATGTCTTTGTTCTGATCAACACAGAGAGAGATATTTTGAAGAATGCTTATAACCAGACAGATTTTGCCCCCCTCATTGACTACCATAGTAGGAAAAAGTTCAATGGTATTTAAAGGTGCCCCAGAACTGTTTGCTGTCCTACATTCTTCAAAATGTCTTCTTTTGTGTTCAACAGAACAATAAAATGATAAAGTTATTTTTCCTACTATGGGAGTCAATAGGGTTAAGATCTGTTTGGTTATAATATATATCTGATTGTGTTCATCAGAACGAAAGACATTTATATAGATTTGGAACAACTCGAAGGTGAGTAAATGATGACAGAATTTTCATTTTTGGGTGAAGTATCCCTCTAAAGGCTGCTTTGTAATTTGACCAAAATCGTATTCTCATTCTTTGAAACAGCATGCAAGAACTATGCGCCAATGGTCCCCTAAAATTCTTTCTAGTTAGGCAGCTCATTAGATCTGGAATAGAGCTGGTGTACCTCAAAAATGCACAGGTCTCTATATAGAAAAAGTGTATATGAGACACAAGGCAGTATCCATGTGCACCTGATGTATGTATGAGTTCAGCGGATTGTAGTAGTCACGGTCATTGCCCTTGTACTGCAGCTGCTCATACAGGACGACGTTGAGAGCGCATATGACCTGCCTTTGTGACTCCAAGTCTTCCAGAACATAGTCATCTAGGAAAACAACAGTGTAGAACAACTTTATGGTTGCCAAATTGAACAAGTTGTTGTCAAAAAGTAACCTAAGAGACCTCTGAGAAATGTCATTTATCACGCTCAAAGCTGTTATCAGACAACAGAGAATCCCGTGTGACTGGCTACGCAGGACCTTTCTGAGAACACTAAATTGAATTTTCTAGATCTCTTTTTGTAGACTGACCTTGACTAGCTCGCAGACACGGGTGTGAGGCATTTTTCACTCGCAGGCATTTTTTCACCTTGTCTGTGATGTCTTCTATCTGGGCAGATATACTCTCAAGAGTGACATCAGCCAGCGGGTTGCAATACTGGTCCACCAAAACAGCCCCTGAAAAATTGGATAAAACAAAAAGCATTTGTCTACTAAAAGAAGGAAGGCATTGGGGGGTTTTTTTGAAGAAAGGAAAAACTTTCTTGTGTTTGCTTTTACCTTCAAGGGCCAATTGCTGTTCTGGTGGACGTTCAAGGAAAATCTTCAGATTCCTCAAGATGTTTTGCTGACGGAGGAAATACAGGATTTTCTTTGCATAGTACTTAAGTGTCAAACTTTTGCTGAAGCCGTCATAGAAAGAAAGGGAGAGAGAATTATACATTTGATCTGCATACCAAATGGTATTCAGGAAATCCTATGGTAATAGAAATAAGATCATCTCTAACCTTTTGTCAGAATTCAAAATGGTGATCAGCTCATCTTCACAGAAGTGTTCTGGAGCACCAAGAGATTCTATTTCTGCAAAGCTGTCTCCAAGAACCTGGCCAATGCAAGGCTAAATTACAGAGCTCTGGGTTAGTTAGTAAAGAACCAAGTCAATCCAGCTCGATTGATTATACCCGTCTAACCACTGTGTAACGATAACATCATGAAAATGTCAATATAATTCTGTCAATATTTATCATAACCGCAAAGTGTCACGCCGTTGTAGGCCGGACTTCACATGAACTTACAACTTCTGTGAAGAACCTCTTGGAAATAGATTCTACGGTTCTTCTTATCTGTTGACCAACCATGTGCCGCGTTTTAAATTCCTTCACCCAATCGTATGACTCATTCTGTCGATAAAGTCTCTGAAGCCTGGGCCACCTAAAATATCCAAGACACATCAGTTTAACCACACGTATAAAAATACTCATACATACAGGACTGACAAACAAGGGAATACAACCTTAATGTTAAAGACGACCCTAAATGTGGCCACGGCAATTCCAACATCCCCAAAATGTACTAAGTATAGAACGTTTCAGCAGCAACAACATAAACAAACATTATGTGGCCCAAACTTAAATTCTGGTAGACCTCCGAATTATTTTTGCCAGACTGATTATCATTGCATATGCATTACCATACTTTTAATACAAATACCATGGTACATTTAGTCACACCAGTCTATGATTTCATTATCAATACCATAAACCCAAAATACCATGGTTACAATAAACTAAACAATGAAACACAACCAGAATCCTGAAAGCTGTGCACGATATTTCAGCAAGACTTTATATTAATAAATTATAGTTTTGCTAGTATGGAATTTTTGTAAATGTTTGCAAGGGGTCAACGAGGACACTAGATTATCTGTCTATTCTATGTTCAAGGTCACTATTCATAATTAATAACGATATGTGCATATGTTGCCTCTACTTATACGGGATGTAAGCCATTTAATACACGACGCATATACATCTCTCTGCATGTATGCACGCAGGACATGTCTGATGCATAATCACAACGTGAACGCGCCCTGACAGTTCTCAAACCGAACATCGAGGACACATCTAAACCATATAGCATGAATGGACCGAGTGTAAATCAAGCACGAAGCTTATCTGGCAGCTATAATTTAGAAAAAAAAATGTCACAAATGCCACCTGAGTTTGTATTGGTGCGCCCAAACCTTCCCCCTGCAGTGGCACACGTCACGCAGCCTCTTGCACGTGCAGGAAACGTTGCAAATGTCGAAATGGTTCAGAACAGGAAAGCACAATATATACTCTAACAATTCCGCGGGTAAATCGGTCAGCTGCTTGGTAAAGCTCTCAGAAATGACCGCGTTTGTGCCTAAAACTCGATCTCCTGTATATGGCGTCGCCATTTTTTCTGTTTACTCCGATGACCTCATCGAAGGGCCGCCCAATTCTGCCATGATACCACGCCCCCTTCTGGTGCAGAGGGCTGAACTTTGAGAGTAGTGGGAAATATCTGCGTTTAACGTTTGTTATTAATTAAATAAAGTTCCTCATTAAGTGTATTAAATTGAACATTAAATAATTATACTGCGTATATAAACTAAACACACCGTACATTTGATGTTTTAGTTTTTTTTTTATATTCTTTTGCACAGTTTTTGCAAAGTATATGATGAATTTACAGGTCATTGCTAATTTTATATATATATAAAAATGTAAATGTCATAGTAGATGTATGTGTGTGTGTGTGTGTATATGTATGTATATATATATATAGTTATATATATATAGTTTTGATTTAGGACTAAAAAGTACAGTTAACTAACACAATAAAACACAATAAAAACATGATAACATAATAAAATACATGATTAAAAAAAAGAAAATGTATGAGTTATCTAATTTTGGAACCAAACTCCAAAAAATAATTTTGAATGTATTGATCTAATCATAATAATAATAATAATGATTTATGGTTTAAATAATTAATAAATTATCCTTTGTTTCATAGACCTAACCGTGGTAAAAATGTAAACATCCCCAGCCTTTGTATGATATAGGCCTGGTGTCACAGACATTTTAGTATAAACCAAGATTATGCCTTAAATTTAGATATTAATGTCGCTTTTATAAAAATGTCTGGTGTGCATCTCGAAACAAAACAATGGCACAGATATATATTCAGTTATATAAGTTATATTCAGTTATGACAGGTCACAGATTAATTTTAGTCTGGGACTAGCCTTAAGACTTGTCTGTGAAACCGGGCCATAAGCTTTTAACTTTAGCGCTGCTGACAGTGAGTGCTGCGGATCAGTGCGCATGCGCGCCCGCCTACTATTCACACACGTTTGTTTTTTTTGACTCCAGAATAGTTTTGACCTGAAAGAGTCAACACAAAAGGTGTGAGTGCTTCAGATGTGTAAATCACACAAAGTGAAGGAGGAATTAACTTGTGTTTACAACTCGACAGGTGAGTTTGCGACTGGTTTACAATCTTTTTAGCTTTACAAGCTGAATCCCTCAACAATAACTTGAAGGGTAAAATCGCAAATTAGCATAAGCCTAAATTCATAAAATCTTAAAATGTTGTAAAGTCTTGAGGTTCTAGTGTCTTAAAGGCATAAAACGTGTACTTTTGTTATCTAAGTAAGCCTTTGTTTGATGTTTGTCACCCCTTAGCTCACTATGCTAATAGTTATCTAACTAGCATGTTTGTCAATAAACGTCAGTTATCTTATAACGTTACATGTATTATATTTACCAACTGGAGTAATCTTTTGTTATTCTTTTTTCTTTACTATTCTTTATGTTCTTTACAGACCTTTAGAGGAAGTAAAGTGGACAGTATGTAACCAGCCACAGGTTATCAGTTAATAGGTGGTTTGAAAACTTCCTGGCTGTGAAGATTGTGCACTTCTCCCAATGTTGTTACAGCAACTGGAAAGATGAACCGGTGCCAGTTTTATTTTAGGCAATGATTCAGATAAGTTGTAAGTAAACAGATATATGTAGTTTCCAAAAAGGAGGAGGAAGGTTTTCCATCTACATTTAAAATGTCAAGTGTGCTTTCATCCATAATGGGGCTCAGTTCCCTCAAAAGGAAACAAGCCAAAACGTTCAACGTCAGAATAGTGACAATGGATGCTGAATTGGAGTTCAGCTGCGAGGTGAGTGTCAAGCGTTCTGCATTTACATGATTGCTGTGAAAATGTACTGTATAACGCATTACATTTACATGTATGCATTTGGCAGATGCTTTTATCCAAAGCGACTTACATTGCATTATCCTATACATTTATACGTATTTGCAATCCCCTGGGATCAAACCCACAACCTTGTGTTGTTAACTCAATGCTCTTACCACTGGAAAGCTCTAAGCTAAAACTCCCTGAATAATGAATAAATGTTGTTTCAGTCTTAGGCAGTCTTCACATTTGGCAGTACATTTATTGTAGCCTAGAGGCAAATCTGTACAGACTGTGATGCCTTGATCAGGGCTTTATTTTGGTAACCTGAGGGCATGTAAGCCTTGAGAAGCCAACAGGTTCTCAGCAGTTTAATGTCTGTGCTCCGGCTCTTGCCACATGGCCCTTGAGCATGCCGGTTGGCCTGACCCGTTTCTCAGGGGGAGCTGCATCAAACATCTCTGTCTCATCTTTATTGAAAAAACTGAGATGGTGGTCTTCAAAAAAAGCTGCTAGAACAAGCATACAAATCCTGAAACATGCTCCAGTATCCCAATAATCATCTTTCCCAAGTATAAAGGTGTTGTATATAAATGGCAATACCAGTGGGAAGTTTGCAGGCAGTATGTATGCTGCAGTACACTTCATTTGCACATCATAAATTCTTATGGATAAATATGCCCTATTTTTACACAGAAATCATTGCAGGGAATGTGTTTGAATGAAGGAAAACATATGGTGATACGAAAATAGTGTGACAGACGGGGACCGTCAGTTAATGTCTCCTGGGCAAGGATTTCCCATTCCAGAAGATCCTGTCTACTGCTCTGTGCCTACATGTCTGTCTATCTGGCACGTCTGTTTAGATTTTTCACACTTATTAACAATAATTGCTTAAGTGTTAATGAGGTTCACGACAAATAGTAGTATAGGGCAGAGGAGGGTCATGGTGCTGTTGTCATGCAATGTTTGTTGTAAAAACAAGATAAACTTTCTGTCGGTCACCACTGACTTAATCTCACTCTCAGCCTCAGTGCATTTAAAAAAAAAAGGAATGCGAGTGCAATGCTTTGCTGCATAGACTTCCAATACAAGTGTATTACTTTTTACACAATATTTCCTTTTTATGAAAGGAGGGATAAGTTTAAATGATATTCTGTGTTAATAAACAGATGTCCCTGACAATAATAGACTTTAACAGTCAAAAGAGCTTAAACTCAGTTTCTTACTATTCACCAATTGTTATTAGATGTGATGTCATAGTTGAGCCTTAAAATAGAGATTTATGATCCCTACTGAGATTTGCAGAATGTTAGTGTATTAACTATCCTTACTAACTTCTGTTGCATCTTTAAATTTTCTTAAGCAGCACCACTAGGTGGCAGCATGGATTTACAAAACGGAAAGTCCTCCACTCTCGCTCCTCAGTCTCTGCGCAAATGTCGAGATTATATTGCTCACCATTGATAGCCCATAATAGCCCAACATTGAAGTCATCTAGGTAAACCACAATTCATGTTATTCCAGTCAGTATTTTGAGCCCTTGGGTTTACAGTGATGTCTTTTGACAGAAAATGGTCCCCAGATAGTTCTGAGTAATACAATCATGATCCAATCTCTTTTGAAACTAGAGGTGAAAAACATACATTTCATATTCCTGTTTTTGTAGTGGAAGTGAATTCAAGAAAATATGGTGATGCAAGATTTTTAAACAGATGTTTGATCAGTGTTATACTGTACTATAGTACATAAATCACATGTACTATATTTCATGTAGCTCAATGGTTAGAGTGTGCTGCTAGCAACGCCAAGGTCATGGGTTCGATCCCAGGGATTGCACATACTCGGAAACAAATTTATGGTATACTGTAATGCAACGTAAATCGCTTTGGATAAAATCCTTTGCTAATTACATAAATGTAAATGTACAACTATGTCACAAGGATATTTCAATGACTTAATTTTGTTGTTTTGCTTCAGGCTAATACTTTAAGTTATGTCTCTATATAAAAGCGAGAGCCAGTCGCAGTACACCATTGACTTTTCAAAATGACCACATCTAATCTCATGCTGTGTAAAAAGAAATGCCGACTTCAATATAATCTGGTTTTGGTTAAAAGCAAAACACAATAAAGGTAAATACAGAGTCTGACTTTGAAGTTTCTGGTTTTGCAATTTCTTTGCTATGCTGGCATAGGCTTAACATTTATGAATGTTTCACGAAATCGGCATATAACTTCTCAGCTGAGTAAGTTAACATCTTTTTACAGACATGCCTAATTTCTCTGTGAAGGTTTGCACCTGTTGTCCTTGAAGGCAGCCCATCAGCTTCCTGGAGGGGAGGCATCAGCATTTTTAATTGGTTGGGCTCATATTGCGACGGCAGCATATTGTGATATGTACTCATACATAAACATTAGGTAGGCAGGGTGAAACTGCACCTTGAACAGCACCTGTCTCTGTTATGGTTATAGAGTTAGCAATGTTGATGAGGTTGCAATTCTCGGTGGAAGTTTTAAAAGCAAGATTGTGTCCTTACAGATTGTGTCCTTACAGAAGATTTGTGTCATTAACTTTATTAGCCAGAGTGACATAAGGTACGAGTATATTAAACATCTAGCATGGCTGTGTCCAGATGATGGCTCTTATACACGAGGAGACTCTGATAATGACAAGCCCAATCGAGCAAAGACGCTTACAGGTGGGAATCATTCTTGCAAGATTGAGTTTTCTAATTGTTATTCTGCTGATATTCTCTCGCAGACGCAGATTGCAATCTTTTTTTGTATTTTGGTTTTTCGACGATATTAAAAGGACAGGTCCAATATCAGAAATTAATTTGACCATGTTTATCCCTCCAGTAAATCTGTAACCGGTAAAATGAATAATAAAAATGCAGCCTTATGGAGGTATTCATGGTACTAAATGGATTTTGGTTGGTTGCTTTTTTCTATTGGTTCTTTATTCCTTCTGTTCAAGTACACATTGTACGAAAGAAAATCAAGTTATTTTAATGCAAAAAAGCCACTGATACGCATCCTCCGCTGCCCTCTTCTTTTTCTGTCGTATTTCTGTTATGTTATTTACATTTCTGAAAGCATTAACTGTTGTTAAAGCGCCAGTGAAATCAAAATGAAAGTTTTTTAGCTTTTATTCAAAATAAGTTACCCGTAAGGACCTCAGTAAACTGATGTGCTCCTTCACGCTGACACGATTCCCATTTAGAAGATAATAGCATTCAAAACTGACAGTCTGGCACGTGTGCTCAAAAAAATCTAGAAATTCCATGACACCATGCTACATTTCAGCCTCTCGTCAAAGTTCTCGTCCAATCACATCTGCTTTAGAATCCAAAGAGTCTCGCCCCTTCACCATTAGAGCTGCGGGAAGCTGCGCCTCATATCAGCCACTTGTTCGCACATTTATTATGTCCTACATGGTGAATGACGCATAGTGCACTAGATGGGAGATGGGGGGGTGATCCAGACAGTGTAACCAATATCATTAAAGTTTTAATCTCGCATTAGTGTCACGCGAGCGTTGCACGTGAGTCAGAGACACGATAGCACAGAGCTGATCATTTGCGCAATCATCACGCAAATCTGCTGAGAAAACATAACGTATTTGACCTGTTTCAAGTCTACACAGAATGTTGTATGTTAAGGCTCTTATGGAATAGAGCTTGTTAATCGACCTCATGCTGCGTTTAATGTTGCGCCATCTTGGGAGGATGGCTGCGAGTGCGTACAATGCAGTGTTTTGTTTCTTGTTTGATTAGGAAATATAACAATAAAAACTTCAATAGCATTACGCAGAGTCGTTCAGGAAAAGCACATGGCTCTTTCACTTTTGATTTCTACATATATCAAACAAAACAAGTAACGGTACATATCAAAACAATAATACCAGTGGAGTATTATCCTCCCAAGATGTCGGCGCCGCTGCAACATAGGCCGTGATGTCAGCATCACATTCTCTATAGATCGGACATGATTTCAGCCTCGGTGAGTACAGGAGAAGACAAACGCCAGTGTCATTCACCAACGTAAATAACAAGCTTCAAATGACACATCGCTGGTATCACTGATCTTCATATTCTTTTCGATAGACTTTTACACCACTGTGGCTATCATTCTGTTAAATGCAGCTTTGTCAGGCTGACTGTGTGCTGTAAATGAAACACTATTGGTTATTTTAAAAGGGGACGGGGTCACTCGATATGTCTCGTGTCGCTGCATTTTTTGAAAAAATGACAACATATCAAATAATGCTGCGTGTTCCAATGCATTGCAGTGGGGCTTTAAAAATTATCAGTAATGATGCTTGAAACATGTTTCACTGTTATGCATGTGTCCCGTTGAAACAGGTTTATTCTAACATTGCCATTATTTATTATGGTGGTGCTGTTTAGATTTGTGGTAAGTCGATTAGTCTCTAGGGAATAGAGTTTTAAATGGCTTCCCTTAAAGACTATAAAATCAGAATTGGAGTTTTGTGGCTTTTAGTCAAAGCCTGTTAGCTTTAGGGCCAGCCATATACACGTGTACTTTCAGACAGTGCTAGTGAAGTGGAGATGCACCTAGGGATACACTCAGGGATACACTCAGGATTGTTTATCTTTGTGGAAATTATTAATAAAAAAAGAATGTGACTATGTTATCTGAACACTTTTTTTTGTTTAAGGCAAAGGAATGCACACTTCGGTATTTCTCGCCACAGCCTCTTGGGTCAGCACAGGATAAAAAAACTGCTTATCAAGCTATTTCATGATTTTTTTTGAAAAGTTGAAAAGCCTTCATGTTGCTGACCTTTCTTTTTAATCTTGTTTGGGCAGCTGAAGTGGAAAGGAAAGGATCTGTTTGAACTCGTGTGCCGGACGCTGGGGCTCAGGGAGAGCTGGTTCTTTGGTCTGCAGTATGATGTTAAAGACACCATCGCATGGCTCAAGATGGATAAGAGGGTAGAACACTTTTTCAAAATGTTTCATGTTGTGTGTTTGTGAAAAAGTTGTATTTATGATGTGAACATAAACTGTTATTCTGATAGCATACAGCGTAACAGAGCATGATATACTGTGGTATTTGCATAGTACTGCAAGATGCCCACAAGGTCTAAAGTACATGATATTTATGTTCTAACCAAGTAATTCTGGTTTGTAAAATAACTGAGAGTTTGACAATTTGAATGCCATTGAAACCCAAAGTTTTTATTCTTAGGTTTTGGACCATGATGTGCCCAAAGAGGAGCCA
The DNA here is from genome assembly GCA_006030095.1 of Triplophysa siluroides. Lineage (NCBI taxonomy): Eukaryota > Metazoa > Chordata > Actinopteri > Cypriniformes > Nemacheilidae > Triplophysa > Triplophysa siluroides. The sequence goes on along the minus strand of VCII01000101.1, from coordinate 3,486,760 downwards.
ATCGTTTTCCATTTCCTGGCTAAGTTTTACCCAGAGAATGCTGAAGAGGAGCTGGTACAGGACATAACCCAGCATCTCTTATTTTTACAGGTCAGTCAATGCTTCAGGTGGGTTTAGCTAGATTCAAACAACTGGAAATTGTAGCACTTTTGTCAGCAGCCCTAAAAACTGTTCAGGATTGAACCTGCTTTGTATTTCCAACAAAGGAAATACAAGAATTGCCTGCACGGATTTACCAAAGCAGAGAAAATCGTTTTATTGGTCATTTAGTTTTAGCATAAATGTTTTCTTTAATTGGACTGTAAGTATTGTTCGTAAACAACTGCTGGTGATGATACGCTGTTGACCCGAACTCGAAGCCATTTCATTTTAATGGGGTTGGCAGCAGAATGGAGCTCTCGTATTGGGTTTCTCCGTGCGGTCCTCTGTCAGAGAGGGTTTACGGGCTGTGCTGTCTGCAGGTTCAGTGCTCTTCTCCATTGTTTGGTGTGATTGTGTTCAGTCATGTGGAATCGTTGCGCTCCACAACGTGGCTCCTGTCTATAACCCCGGGGGAATACCTCTCACCGTTTTACAGCTCCCTGCCAGGATTCTTTCTCCGAGATCAGAGACTGTAAAGCAGTAATGTCATTATGAACTCATTATCAGTCATTTTATTGAGATGGTAGAGTTGCTTGGCATGTGCAGTAAATAAACACTTAGCTCCATTTAACACGGTTTCATCAAGAGTTCGCTCTTTTGCAATGACTGTCGTCCGTTACTTGATATTTTTTGCATGTTTTTGGATATTTTAATGGTCTTGTTTTAAGTTGCATGCTGCCAACGTGCTGTGCTTTAGCAGGCCGTGTCTGGGCTCCTGTTTTTGAGCTACTTGCGACAAACATTGTTTAAAAGTAAAAAAGCAGACATGCATTCTGTCTTTGATTCTTCTGCTCTTTTTAAATCTTAAAGTCTTATGTATATTCCCAATAGACATGCGTCGACCCCGCATTGGCCTTTTCCAGAGAAACGCATCCGATGGGTAAATCCTGGTCAGGTGATTTAGCCTAATACGGAGCATCCCTATGCCAGATTGTTCACTTGTTCTGGCAACCCATCTTGTTGATTTAAAAAAAATATAGAACATCCCTTATGTCCACATTACACCGTGGTGATTGCAGTTGTTAACTGACATTATATTTGGTCAATTTGCTCTTTGATTTAGAACGCTTGTATCAATCTTACGGATTGAATACATTGCAAAGGGCACGAGATAAAGATATGAACGTTCTGAGAAAACGTAAGTAGCTTATCTTCCCTTGTAATGGGAGGTAGATCCCTGGGCTGCTTGTTCAGAATGGCAATGTTTTCTTAAAAAAAATTGTAATGAATTCTCATAAACTGCTAATGAATTTCGAGAAGAGATTGGAGAACAGTGAGTATGTTCTGTCTTACCCTCTGCCCTCCGCTCATTTGTAGGCTGGGATAGCGCTGTGTGTTTGGATGTGGAGATCCTGTTTGAAACCGCTCTAGTGGATGGGCTCTTATCAGGAACGGCCACCCTTCCCAGACTGCTCTCTTAAAGTGCTGCTACATTTGTTAAACAGATTGGAAGCCAGCAGTAATAGCCAGCACCTTTCTGCCCGGTCAATGACACATTGCATGCTATCCAACTTTTTTGGTGGCTGTTTTCAGGCCGATAGCCGAATAAAGGATAAAAGGAGGTGTGATCATTTTTATTGGCAGGTACATAAATGGACGCTTAAATGAAACCAAGATTTATTCATTCCTACTTCAGTTCTTATGAGGAAGGCAAAATCTTGAGACTTTTTGCAGTTGGGCGATAAGTCTTTTTAAATGTGTTTTGACTTTGCTGTTATTATAGCCTCATCATTAAATCTAGTTTTGGTCATCTATGTTCTTGGTTTCATTTATTTATTATTCATTTTGCCAAGCAGTTAATGGTCAACGGTTGCCAGCGGCCTCCCGTTTGGTTGTGTGTTTAGCTACAACTCATTTGGAAAGGCTGCGACATTTTATATTTTGTATTTTTATATTTTGTTTGTACAGCTAATTTTCACTTTTCATAGTTTTTAGTCGACTGTATTGTGATTTCAATGATTCTTCATTAAAACAGCCTTATGCAAGACACTGCATTTAAATGACTCATTATTATGTTTTGCAGTTAGTTCTGCTTGAATATTTCCATTTGCACTTTTTGTAGATATAACATTTTTTGTATGGAAGTTTTCAGTTAAAGGTCCAGTGTATGAAATTTAGCTGCATCTAGTGCTACAGCCCTCCATTTCGAAGCACTATGGTGGCTGACACAGCACTATAAGATGTCGTCACGGTTTTGCTTCTTTGCCGAAGGTTTGTCCGTTTAGGGCTACTGTAGAAACACAGTGAATTCCATATAAGGGGACCTGCGGTGTATGTAGAGAGAAATAGCTCATTCTACGGTAATAAAAGCAAATTACTTCATTATGTTAGCTCTGTATACACCTCTGAACACATAGTTATGTATATTATAATGCATTTCTGTCAAGAGAACCCAATCTGAGAGATGAGATTCAGCATTTAAGACCAAAATGTTAAACCTGTTCTTAAATCCTGCTTTGCAAGCTTTGGTAGTTCTTTTAGAAGAGGCAAATCTATTTACACACATTCATCTGTTTTACTGTAGGTGATGGACAGAATAGTTGGGTTGTTAGAAACAAACATGTGGTGATTTTTACCCGGTTCTAGAGTCTGTGTTAGCATTCTGAGCAGGTTCACCTGTTCACCTGTTTTTCCCTACTGCTCTACTTGGGATTCAACTCAACAACCCTCCGTCAACTAATGTGTATCCTCAACCTCTGTGCCGTCTGCTGCTTTAAAAGTCTTGAAATGACCCTCAAATATTCTGTCCTGGCTTTGTACCTTTCGCCATAAATGATGTCTGGACTTGGCTGTCCATATAGCCGGAAGGAAACAGGTTCAGCTGGCTTATTAATGGATAATTGTTTGTGTTCGAAATGTACCCACCGACCTTTTAAGTCTGTAGGCTATGAATGTTAGCTAGTTGGTGATCTGTTTTGCTATAACAGAAATAAATACTAATAGTAGCAATACAGGCTTCGGTGGTGATGGAGAAATTATATTCTTTTGATTGCGTATTATTATGGTATTGTCCCAAATATGTGGCTGTAAATAATGTCTTGCTCTCTGTTCTGAATACCCATAGGTGAAAAAGAAGATTCTTGAAGAGGAGATCTACTGTCCTCCTGAGGCATCAGTGCTGTTAGCCTCGTACGCCGTCCATGCTAAGGTCAGCAGCACTTTGAACCAGAACATTTTTAAAATCCTGCTCTGCTTATTGACACGTAGAAAGATGTCCACGCTAAACCCTGACGTCCTTTCAAGGTCGGCATCTTTTCTATTACACTGCAAAAAGAAATGCATTTTATTAACCAGGTGTCAGCTTGATTGACAGCTCAGGGGCAACAAGAGCATGCGATTTATCCCAAAGCCTTGGCTAACTGCACACATCTCACCTTGTGCCAATTAAGAAATCTCTCTCGGTTTCTCTCTCACTCGTGACAGGTTCTAAAACAGGACGTGAATTGGCTGCAGCTTTTGTTTTCTTTGTTAAAGCACTTTGTACGCTTCACACACTTGCTGGTGTGCATACTGTAAGCTCTGAGCTTTTTATTAATTTATGGTCAGATGTTTTGGTGCATTATGATTATCAGTGTTGAAAATAAATGTTTAGAGTGTATTAAGAAACACTTGAGGCACATTCAAACTTGGTTCCTCCTCTCTAAACAATGCAACATTAAGCTAGTAAATATAGATATGAACATTTTTCAGCACTAAATTTACAGAACAAACATAAATGTACAAATGTCAAAAACTTCTACTGACTGTTGGCTCTTTGATATCCAATAAAAAATTTGGGTCATGAGGCAAATTAGTTGTGAACCACTGCAATAAATGATTATTAAATGCAATATAGTTCATTTTTTAACTGTTTACAGATGCCAATGTACGCGAAACGATTCACGATACTAATCTCACGATACGTTTTTTTTCACAAAATGATTTGAGACAAATTAGAAAATGAACAAGTGACCTTTTATTAAATTTTATACATTTTAAAACAAATTCCAAACCAAATAAAATACAAACTTGGATTTTTTTTTCTTTTTTAAAAGAAATATCAACGTTTTCCAAGGTCGGCTCACATCGTTACATCCCTATTAATTTGTGTTCTGCAGAATAGATCATTAAAGCGGGCGTAACACACAGGGTTTCTGCCAATCGCATATTCATCTTTAGTACCTAAAGAGTAGTTTTGCATACTTTGTATCTTCGAAGAGTATTTAGTTTGATCACATTTATAAAAGATAGAATTAGCCAATCGGACAGCGTGTTTTTGAAGGGGGTGCATAATCTGGAAGGGAGTGTGTTTTCGCCACAACACCGGCGCGTTAGTCAGGCTCAGAAAGCGCGGCTTTAAACTGCGCTGCCTTGCATACATCTGGCGAATCTGCGCTCTCTGCCAAACAAAACGTACAAACTTCTACTCTACCGAACAAATAAGGATTTTTCAAACTCTGCTGTTTTGTGTTTCGTGGAAACGTGGCTGAATGACTTCATCCCGTACAGCGCGCCACATTCGCTCGGCTACCAGCTGTTCAGAGCGGACCGCAACGCAGAATCAACTGGGAAATCGTGCAGTGGTGGGGTATGTTTCTACATCAATGAAAAGTGGTGTACAGATACAACAGTGATAAAGAAGATGTGCTGTCTCGACTTAGAAGCACTCTTCATTAACTGTAAGCCCTTTTACTCGCCGCGAGAGTTTTCCTCGTTCATTCTCGTGTGTGTTTACATTCCACCGCAAGCGCACGTGAGCGTGGCATTACAACAGCTCGCCAATCACATCACGGACACTGAGCAACAACATTTGGACTCTGTTATTATTATTCTTGGCAACTTAAATCAGGCAAAACTTACAGCTGCCAAGGCCTGAAAGACATCACTAACTACCACCATCCCCCAATTTTGCAGACAATCAACACCTGGTCAATGATCTGAATGACTTTTACTGCAGATTTGAAAATACTAACTTTACACCTCACACCAACTCAGACATTCTCTCTACACAACACCCTATCACCTTCAGTCACCCCACCTCCTGCACTTCAGTTCAGTGAAGAGGATGTGTGTCGAGTCTTTAAGAAACAAAAGACAAGAAAAGCACCAGGCCCAGATAGTATCTCCCCAGCCTGTCTTAAAAGCTGTGCTATTCAACTGGCCTTCATTTCCTCACAGATCTTCAACAGATCACAGGAGTTGTGCACAGTTCCTTCCTGTTTCAAGCGCTCCACCATAACCCCCATCCCAAAAAAACCCAAAATCACAGGACTGAATGACTACAGAATCATCGCTCTCACATCTGTTGTCATGAAGCCATTCGAGAGACACAGTACCCTTACTGGACCCCCTGCAGTTTGCCTAGAGAGCAAAGAGGTCTGTTGAGGATGCAGTTAACATGGGGCTGCATTTTGTCCTGAAACATCTGGTTAGACCAGGGACCTATGTGAGGATCCTGTTTGTGCATTTCAGCTCCGCTTTCAACACCATCATCCCATCACTGCTCCAGACAAAGTTTACCCAGCTATCTGTTCCTGGCTCTATCTGTCAGTGGATCACCAGCTTTCAGACAGACAGGCAACAGTTTGTGAGAATGGGGAAACTCACAATCAGCACTGACGCCCCCTAGGGGTGCGTTCTCTCCCCACTGCTCTTCTCCCTGTACACCAATGACTGCACTGCCCAGGACTCTTCTGTCAGACTTCTGAAGTTCGCAGAAGACACCACATTTATTGGCCTCATCAGCGATGGTGATGAGTCTGTGTACAGACAGGAGGTTGAGCAGCTGGCTGTCTGGTGCAGTCCTAACAACTTGGAGCTGGACACGCTTGAAACAGTGGAGATGATTGTGGACTTCAGGAGAAACCCCCCCCCCTCACCATCATGAACAGCACTGTGGCAGCAGTGGATTCATTCAGGTTCCTTGGCACCACCATCTCTCAGGACCTGAAGTGGGACAACCACATTGGCTCCATTGCTAAAAAAGCCCAGCAGAGGTTATACTTCTTACATCAGCTGAAGAAGTTCAACCTATACTCAGCAGTCATAGAGTCTGTCCTCTGCACATCCATCACTGTCTGGTTTGGCTCAGCCACAAAGTCAGACATCAGAAGACTACCGAGGATGGTTCGGACTGCTGAGAAGATCATTGGTGCTCCCCTGCCTACCCTCCAAGAACTGTGTACAGCCAGAGCGAGGAAAAGGGCTCAGAGAACACCCTGGACCTCTCACATCCAAGCCATCATCTCTTCACAATGCTGCCGTCTGGTCGGAGCTACAGAGCACTGAGCACCAAAACAACCAGACACAAAAACAGCTTCTTCCCTCATGCCATCTACCTCTTGAACAGTTAAATGTTTTTTTACCCACCGTGCAATTAATAACTCAATAAATTAAGTGCAATATTAATTTTATCCTCCAGATAATACACTATCTATTTTTTATACAACTTTTTCTGTAAATTATATTTCATTCTGCTGTATATAGCACATACCTTTTACTACAATAGTCTATTCTTATTTTTTACTTGTGCATATTTACATACACACATAGCTTTACTATGTCTTTCTATATTGTTATCTTATGTTTATTGTATTGTATTTCTTAATTGTTTATACCCATAGGCCCTTATTTAAATCATCTGTGTACTGTATTCTATTGTGTTAGGGTCTCTGTGTACTGTTGTTGCTGTTTCTGTGTACTGGATGCTCCCGTCACTAAAACAAATTCCTTGTATATGCAAACATACTTGGCAATAAAGCTCTTTCTGATTCTAATGCAGGTTTGGAATTACACAAGGCTAAGTAAATGATGAAAAAGGCACATTTTTGCATAAAATATCTGTTTAATATAAAATTCACTTGATGTGCGATGACAGGTGTGTGTCTATTGACTTGGAACCCGGCTCATCCAATCCGATTTTGTTTTATAATTATAAATAACTGCATGATTTCCCCTTACATTTTAACCACCAGGTGCAGGTTAGGAATTATTCTAAGAGACGGGAAGTTATGGAGTGTAAAAGCAAAGAGAGAGAGAGATGGTGAGAGAGAACAGAGAGAAAGTATAAAAAAAACAGGTATAGGCGTAGACGAGTAAGAAATGGAAAGGAGGAAAAACGCAAAAAGAACGGAGAGACTCAAAGGGTGAAGCTCGCCATATTATGAGTGGACCTCATTTTCTAACTCTGCTCTCTCTCTCTCTCTCTCTCTCTCTCTCTCTCTCTCTCTTCTTGAGAAAGCATGATAATAATAGAGGCATGAAGCTATAGACCTACCAATCATAGACACTTTCAAGTGGAAATGCATTTACACGCCAGCTTCATTGAAGTTGAGCTCGATGAATTTAACATGACTGGCCAAACTGATGCTGATTGGCCAGTGTGGTCCAAAACACAAAGCTGTTTCAGTCAATGAGTGACCGCACACCCCTGATGTTTCGTGAAGGTTTGCGCATATCTTTTTCTCTCCTCCCCTCTCCTCTCTACTTATCTAACCCATAATGCCTCTTATAAAAACACAGCTGTATTTCATCATCTTGCGATCTAAAAGTGCTTTTATGTGTTCGGCAACTATGAATTACTTAATCAGTTTAAGTGAGAGCAGGTGTGTATAATTGCTGTTTTTCTTTCGTACGACTGCGTGGTTCCATTTATGCCTTTCAATATTCATAACATGAATAGTAATTAGTTATGATTTTTATGTGTCTTTGTTCTACAGTATGGTGATTACGATCCTAATGTCCACAAGCCGGGCTTCCTGTCCCAGGAGGAGCTGCTACCAAAGAGAGTAAGTGTGATGTTGAGTTGGCCGTCACTCCCTGGGAATTATGCAGATTGTGTTCGGAGAGGCTGGTAATGGAGCTGTACACATTCACGGGGCGTCCCGTAGGGCGTCAGATGTAGTGAAACCTCTCGTGTCAGTAAATACTGAGAAGTTGTTTGTTTACTCTACTTGCATCCAAAACGATCTGAACAGTATAAATAGTCGGATGTAATTAGAAGATGCGCTACAACTCAATTTACAGATTTAATAAACCGTTTTCACACATGGTTTGCTTGCTTGAGTCAGAGTCCACCTCTTATTATTTGGCTTTGAAACATGATATGTTGAAGATCATTGGCGTGCACAAAACAAACTGAACTGAAGTCACACGGATTTAGTGTGAGAGCATGGTGACACAAGGTCTTAACAGACATGTTTTTGTTTATGATAATGATTTCTATGTGTGTTTCTGTTGTGCAGGTTATTAATCTCTACCAGATGACCACAGAAATGTGGGAGGAGAGAATCACAATCTGTTATGCTGAGCACAGGGGCAGAACCAGGTATTGTCCACATTCATCTTAAACAATCCACAAACAATTTGTAAATGATAGCTTTTGTTACTTGCCTCGAGTGCAAACCTCAAGTAAAGAAGTGGTTTCGGTCATTTTACCTTTTAGTCTTATGTCATTCTTGACATATGTCAGGACAAGACAAGGACAAGACAAATATCAAATATGATGTATAAGCATACATCTTACAGGTACGCTTTTGACTTGGTGTGCATTTTGAGAGGTCATCTCAAGATAAAAAAAGTGGCTGATTTTGGTAAAACCGGTCATAGATTTGCCAACTGAAAAACATAAAATGCATCCAATTCTTTCCCTCACAAAGGTTGAAGTATTTGTTTCTTCTATAACCATTCGAACACAAACCAGAGACATTGCCAGACTAAAACAGATACAGTCCATTAAAGCTAAATCTTATAGCTTGTATAGTATTTCCCCCCTGAAGTCCCCTGATTTCTTGCCCTGAAAACGGTCATCATTCTGTTTTAAACGACCGTTTCTGGGCCTCTGAAATAAATAGTCTGTATTAGTTTGTATTTTAAGGGTTTTATATGCTAATGATGTCTGTTACGATTGGCTAAGCTCTTTGTACCGTACGCAAGATGAGTAATAACATTGAGCGTTAGGTGATATGTAATCCTCTTGTGGTTTTATTTATTTTTTTATTTGTAGTTTTGCCAAGGCAAGCATCTCCTTAAAAGTTGTTTGTGTTCACCGTTAGGAATTTGTGCAAGCCTTTAACTTTTGCAGTTTTTAAATGGACAGGCACTCTCACATAAAAAAAAAAGAAACGCATCTAGTAGTTCCTAGCTTGGTCATATTAAACAAATAGTGAAAATTGTCTAGGGAATAGTGGAAAAGGACAGACATTCAAGTTATCCAAATGACTCCAGTGGGTTCATAAGCGAAACGCTTCTTTGGCAAATCAGAACAAGCATTCAATTCGAATATGGCGACACGTCGATAACTTCTCATTGGTTGTCAATTTGGATGTATTTCTTTAATTGTTTATCATGAGTGTCAATGTTGTTGTTTGTCACCAGAAGCAGTTATTCTAAAAATAATATTCTGTGACCTGTAATTTGTGCACTCAAAGTTAGTGGAGTCTCATTAAAGCCCTGCGGAGGAATAGATTTTATTCTGTGTCTAATTTATTCCCTCTCTCTGTCTCCGGTTTTCTTCTTCCCTCCTGCCTTTCTGTTTGTTATTATGTGCTGCAGAGATGAAGCAGAGATGGAGTACTTAAAAATAGCTCAGGACCTGGAGATGTATGGGGTCAATTACTTCTCCATTAGGGTAAGAAAGTTTCCGACGCTTTGCTGTAGGTACGATCTGAGCCAACGGATCTCTCTGGGTTTGGACACATAAAGACATTACAATAAAACACTTGAAGGAATAAATCTTCCATAACTGGTGACCTAATGTCCTGTACCTTGCATAATATCACAGTTAGAGATAACGGAGACTTGAAACGTCACGTAATTATTTCTACCTTTTAGTTTCGCCAAACGTGTCATGTCTGGGTGATATCTTTTTTCTTTTCAAGAATAAAAAGGGAACCGACTTGCTGTTAGGTGTTGATGCTTTGGGTCTCCATATTTATGAACCCGAGAACAAACTGACACCCAAAATCTCTTTTCCTTGGAATGAGATCAGAAACATCTCCTACAGCGATAAAGAGGTACTCATTATTTTGGGACGATGTCATTTTCAACTGAGGACTGTTGTTCATTTGCTAATTTATCTCGTGTTTCTTTTAAACCACATCTACAGTTTGCCATTAAGCCCTTGGATAAGAAAGCAGACATGTTTAAGTTCAACCCATCAAAACTGAAGGTCAATAAACTGGTGAGTGTTCCATTATGTATGCAGCGAACGGTGTTGAATTCATAACCACAAACCTACTGAAGTGTTGCATAGTGGTTGAAATTCTAGGCTGGTAGCCAGAAGATTGTTATTTCAAACCCCCTAAAGGGTGATCTGTGATGTGCCATTATTTAGCCCTTAGCAACTCTTGTTTTACTCTGGGAAGTAAGTTGCTTTTGGAAAAGTGTCAATTAAATGGCTACCCCTGCGTCTAAATCGACTGCTTCCATACTATATGTGAGCCTAGACCACAAAACAAGTCATAAGGGTAAATTTTTTGAAGTTCAGATCTGAAATCTTAATAAAATACTCTTCTGTGAATACTTGACAGACAAAAAAAAACGAAAAAATAAAACACTAACCCTTTCTCTCAACAGGTAGTGGTCTAGCTTTTGTTGAAACCAGTAACTTTGTATTGGCACTTAATGTATTATGGCTCCTGTATGACATATCGCTTATTGCTCCCTAAACTCTTTGTAAGTCGCTTTGGATAAAAGCGTCTGCTAAATGTAAATGTAAATAAGCTCTCCATTGATGTATGGTTTGTTAGGATATAGGACAATATTTGGCCAAGATACTGAATCTGAGGGTGCAAAAAATTTACATTTATAGAGAAAATTGGCTTTAATGTTGTCCATCAGAGGCTCTTGCTGCATCCACTCACAAAAATACAGTTTTGATATATTTACTGTGGGTAATTTACAAAATATCTTCACGTAACATGACCTTTACTTAAAGTCGGCATGAAACGGAAGTAGCGATTGTCTTTTATTTTCAAATCATGACATATAGCAGAGTAAAACGACTTCTGAAATGAGAAAAACAATGCAGGGCGGGACTCGATTTCATCCACCGACAACTGATTGGATTAAAGGTTTGAACGCCAGTTTGCAATCAGTCAGTCATTTATTGCAGCCCTGCCCTCGTGCCGTTCCTCATGACCAGAAGTGAAGAGAGGTTGTTTGAAGAGGGCGAGGAGGTTAACGTTTTTGATTAAAGATAACAATTGCAAATTAATAATAAAAAAAAAAGATGTGCACGGATAAATAATTTATAACGAATACTTCACCACTGTGTTAAACAATTAGAATGATCATTTTTTACTTCATGCCGACTTTAATGATTTTTGGCATAAAAGAAAAATCAATCATTTTGACCCATACGATGTATTGTATATATTTGTATGGCTACAAATGAAGAGTTTATTTCCAAAATGAGATAATGAGATAACGTTTTTAAAGCGTCACGAAACCTCCCCTTTCAGCTACATACTACCTCACTGTCGTTTTTTAAAAATGCAATTAAAATGGGCGTGAACGATGTGAGAAGAAGAGCCATTATAAACCGGCGAAGGTTCCGGCATGGGAGACAGGTGCTTCAATCACAAGGCTCGGTCATGAATAATTATGAGAAATGTCTTCTCATTGGTCAAGAAAACACAGTCTCATGAATAATAATGAGTACATCGCCACGTCACATCTTTTGACATTGGCTAGATGAGGATTTTAAACCCAGAAGGCAAAAAAAGCGCCTAGGTAAAATATTTCAAAAATCCTGTTTTTTATTGTGCATTCCAATTAATATCGAACTGAAGTGGGTTTGTTTTAATTTGATTTAAGCCATAATCACAAAAAAATACAGCTAACTAACACAATAAGAACATGATAACATAAGACATAATCTCTTTCAAATATACTCGTGCTACTTCTGACTGGTTTTGTGGTTCAGGGTCACATATAGAATGTCAAATAAATAGTATGTGCGAAACCTCCGCATGCAAAAACGTATGTGAGAAACACCCAGAGAATATGAATACTTTCATTTTGCCTTTTTCAAGCATATGTAGTAAAGATCCAAAGAAAAGTAAATTATTTCAGAAGAGGTTTTATTATTTTATAGAAAAAGAAGATACAGGTCCAAATGACGTTTTATACAACAGTCCTGGCCTTTGATTCTGATTGGTCGAGCCCAGCCGTTATAAAATACCCCGATTTATAACTGCTGACCACATTTCAAAGCATAAATATCAAGTTATTTACTTTATTTCATGAAACCTTATATGCATATGGAATAACCGTTTTATAAAAGCAATAAGCCCCAAGAAGCAGTTGGTTATAGTGCATTTTATAACAGCTAAGGGCGTTGAGGCACGATGCGAAGCGGTATATGTGGCATATCAGGAATTTGGAACATGCTGATTTAGGATTAAAGAAGTAGGTACTTTTAAAGATTCAGTTCACGCTGTCACAGTAAATGATTTTGCACACCATATCTCTCAGTTTCGAATATTATTCATCTACGCATTACTCGAGGCATATTAAACGAGAATTACATTTGATCGTTCACTTTAGAAAATCCTGATACTTTTAATATAGAGATCAGCTATCAGTTAAGATACTTTGTTGTCTGTTATTTGAAGATTCTTCAGCTGTGTATCGGGAATCACGATCTCTTTATGAGGAGACGTAGAGTGGACTCGCTGGAGGTCCAGCAGATGAAGGCACAGGCGAGAGAAGAGAAGGCTCGGAAACAGGTGTGAAAGTTCATGAATGCATTCAAATTGTTTTCAGTTTAAGAGAATAGCAGAGTCCTTACAACAACTATAACTATAATGAAACGAGGAACCAATATTGTTAGGATCACTTTCTGAAAGATTTTTTTTGGAGCTTACGATAAAACATTGACGCATGTGAGCTTTGAATAAACATTATTCAGTCTGTTGATGTGAACGCTAATATAGTTTGCGTTTAGTTCATCTTTACAAGTCGTTTTGATGTGAATGGTCCTAAAGTGTAAGAGAAAAATATTGTATTTGTTGTTCTCCAAACTAGTATATCTGTCAAAAATTACGCTTTTACATCCCCGATGCTGACTTGACTTGTAATTCAAGTCTATGTTTACAAGAGTCCGTGGAAATGACTGCACTTTTGGGAAACCATTATCTTGCTTTAGAGAGCTTGGGAAGTGCAAACAGACCAGCCTCCAGCCCGCTGCATCAGTAAATCTAAGACTTCATAGCCACCATGAGCATTGATTTCCCCATGCACCCTTAGGCACCTTTAACCAGGTGCTGGATTTGTGATCCACTAAACCCATTTAGCGGTGCAGCGCTCTTAGTGAAATATGGATGAGCTTTCTCACCTCTCGCTGCAGATGGAACGCCAGACGTTGGAAAGAGAGAAAAGGTTGCGCGAGGAGGCAGAGAGAGCTCGCGATGAGCTGGAGAGGCGACTGATGCAGGTACAGGACGAAGCTCAGATGGCCAATGAAGCACTGGTGAGCAATTCAGACACACCACTCTTATTCGACCTAAGGCTTATCATACAGACTTTAATGATAGTGTTGTGGGTCTTGCTTTTCCCCACAAAGAAATAAAAAACGATCCTTTAAAATTGTTATGGATATCAAAAGTATAAGCACTTCAATATGAAGTAAATGAAATTTATTTGAATACTAATTGTTTATTTGGGTATTTACTTTAGATTGAAAAGCTTATTTGCAAAAACAGATAACTTTTATTGTGTTTTATTGTGTTAGTTAGATGTTTTGTTTGGAGTTATTATTACTTAATCAAAACAACCCATCTGCAGTTAGATTGATATTACTTGGAATGTGCAATAAAAAAACATGATTTTGAAAATTAGAAAACATGTCAGTTTTGCTTCTGGTCTGTTTACATTTCTCTACTGTTGATTTATTAAGTATTAAGCTGATGTCAGCTATTAAGAGAATTGCATTTAATCTGATTACAGATCTTAGAGTAGCACAAATATCATTTTCAATCACAGAGATCTATATCCAGGCCAATAAGCTTTCATAATGATTCAGACATCTCTCTTTCCCCCCTCTCTTTATTTCTTTCTTACTCGCTGTCTCTGTCTCTCTTTCTCCCTTCTCAAGTATTTTTTTTTACTTTCGGAAAGTACAGAAAGTTGATTTGATTTATGAGATATATTTGGGGAAAGAAAGGATTGACCTAGTGACATGATTTCTGTGACGCAGATGTGTTAGTCAGAGCTTTATGTAACAGTTTCTTTTGAGACAGGAAAAGTGTGGAAATGACATGTGCATAACTTGTGCAGCGTCAGTATTACTTAGAATATAGAAAAATTGGCAACATTTACAATGAATTGTTAATTCTGGGTTGTTTATTATACCGTCGCGTTCCACGCTCTTTACTAGTCGTGGGAAAAATTTGTTATTTTCGCGTGAGTGACGCGATCTGACAAATATTTTCAACGTTCGCGGAAGACAAGATTGACGAGTTCACGTCTATAAGCGTGCGTCTTTGCATTGACTTTGTATGTAATTTACTTGCGTAAATCGCTTATTTCACGTTTGGTGTGAGCCCAGCATTGGACGTGTTTTATTTGAAGAACATTCACAATCGGGGCATTAAATAAAACTTTCATACGCTCATGAGAAACATCCCTGCTTTTCCATTTGTTTCCATGTGTATGTGTGTTTTTTTTGTTGCTCTCAGTTACGTTCAGAGGAGACGGCTGACCTGTTGGCAGAGAAGGCACAGATCGCAGAAGAAGAGGCCAAGCTGTTGGCACAGAAAGCAGCCGAGGCAGAGCAGGAGATATACCGCATTAAGGTTTGAGATGTCATCCTTCTGACACCGCTTGGAAATATCAGATCCTTCACGACCTGTATACAATGACCATGATTTGAAATATTTTATTGAAAGGTGACAGCGATTCGCACCGAAGAGGAGAAACGACTGATGGAGCAGAAGATGCTCGATACCGAGATGCTTGCGCTGAAGATGGCAGAAGAGTCTGAGAGGAGGTAACGCCAGAAGGAATTATTGCTCCTTAATAAAAAAGGGAATTTCTGACAGTGAAAGCCGCATAGTTTTGACCAATCGTCCTCTCACGACTAGTTCTGTGCCGGTGGTTATTCTCAAATCCATTATCTCAGGGTCTCTAGTTCATACGTGACACAGTGTTGGTGTCGTAGGTCATGCTGTTTGATTTGCTGCCATTTCTCATAGAATTTCATTTTTTCATTTCTAGCTGAAATTGTGGTTGGGAGATTCCAGTTCTGTCCCCACTTCAAAGAGTTCAAACTTGAGAATATAAATCACACATTTATTCTCCGCAGGGCAAAAGAGGCCGACCAGCTGAAACAGGACCTGCAGGAGGCGCGAGAGTCGGAACGCCGAGCCAAAAACAAACTCCTGGAGATCACCAGCAAATCAGCGTATTCGGTAATCTTCACCAAAACACGGCAGCGGGGCCTCCACTCCGCCTGCTTTTCTTAAACTCTTAAGATTACCATGTCGGTCCGAGAAAAAAAGAGTTTGCACATTTATGGGTTTTAACGCTAGTCTGATTTAGCCTCTTGGCCATTCGTCAATGTCAAGATAATTTATTTAAACAGAAGTTGCATCGGACGACCATTCCATTACTCACAAGAACATTGCTTTTACTCTTTTCCAGAGAGCCCTGTGAGACTTTTTCAGCCTCGCAATAACCACCCTAATGCAATCGAGGAGGAATATTTATACTCATATTTAGCTGTCCAGCT
Organism: Triplophysa siluroides; assembly: GCA_006030095.1. Taxonomy (NCBI): domain Eukaryota; kingdom Metazoa; phylum Chordata; class Actinopteri; order Cypriniformes; family Nemacheilidae; genus Triplophysa; species Triplophysa siluroides. Next base: position 3,470,907 of record VCII01000101.1, on the reverse strand, counting down.
TAAAAAATGGTTTGGGAGGACCCGGCGGTGGTGTGGCATTGCTGAAATGTTTTTTCGTAGGATTACAAATGGGTTTGGAATGTGTGTGCATTGAGAAGAAAACTGCTGGAGAGAAAGCGTAGTGTGAATACTTCCATTAAATACATTGTGAATATCCATCAGGGTGAAATACACGTGAGTGCTCCTGATTTCTGAATCAATCGCACGGTTGTTGTGGCATTGTCTCAAGCTTAGTATTGGATAATGGATATAATTGATGTCAGAAAATTCGTTTTTTGCCTGGAAACCACATTTTTGTGCTGTTAATGGTCGATTATTAACCTAAGCGCTCGGGAGCTAATCTCTCGCTTTTAAAGCTTCCTGGATGCTCTCGAAATCCCATGGGAGGTATTTTCGCACATTTTGCATGTGTGTGAGTTAAGGGGTGACCGGAGGTCAGCGTATCATTTTAAACATAAGCTCTCTCAACAAGTGGGTAACGTTAGATCTGTTTGACCACTTAGAAATCCAAAAGGCATTTCAAAGCATCGCCGCTATCTGTAGGTATTGATGTCTTACCGAGAAGTTTAAAGTGTTTTTTCGTACCATGAAGTCTAACTTCTGAGTCTAAAATCCTGCTGTGGGTGGCTGCAGAAAACCTGAGCTCGGCTTTGTAAAGATAAGCCCTTCTGCCTGAGGCAAATGAAGGCAGTTTATGAAGTTTATAATAGATGCTGAAATTGACCTGTCAGAGACTACAGATGTAGACGTGTATGCTAATGTGAAATCAGATCAACATCTTGCATTATTCAGAAATAAGTCACATTGTGGTAAATAAATGCCGTTTTATTGCTTTACATAGAATCATTCTGATATTGAGGAGCAATTGTTCATAAATGCAGAAGCCTTTGAAGTGACCTTTTTTGAGCTTAAAGGGGTCAAATGACACGGCTAAAACTAATATTATCGATTGTTTTAGATGTAATGCAATGTGTATACACGATTTAAGGTTAAAAAACGCTGTATTTGTACCTCCTCTTTGTCCCGCCTCTCTAAAACGCGCAGATAAAAAAAAAACTCATCACTCTGAAAAGCGAGGTGTGCTACGATTGGCCAGTTAACCAGTGCGTAGTGATTGGTCCAATACTGCAAGCGTGTGACGGAAATGTGACGCCTCTTACCATATTGGGAACATCAGGTTCTAAAGCAATTGTGCTGACAGGTACGCCCACCTTACTTGCGTATACATTTGGGTGGTCTTTGTCAAATCATACCACGAACTGACGTAGATTTGTGGGGGTGTGGTTACACGAGGCATTTCAGGCAGGTCTGGGTGAGCATTCGCTTGTAGATTGAATGTATCGTTTGTTCCGACACTTTTTTTTAGCAATTTACGTGTCTAATACACGCATGGGCAAATTATAACACACCAAATACACAGAAAAACAAGTATTCGCGCCATATGACCCCTTTAAAAACTTCACAAATGCTCTTTTGTTTTGTTATCATATCAGTCCAGTATTTTTATTAGAGGTGCACCGATTGACATCAGTTCTCTCTCTCCCCAGCCTGCACCGCTGTCTGCCAACGCTTTTCCCCCTGACGGCACTAACTTCAGCACTGAGAACCTGAGTTATGACTTCAAAGACACGGACATGAAACGGTTGTCCATGGAGATCGAGAAAGAGAAGTGAGTCGAGTAAAGTCTGTCCTGATCAATCTCTCTGCTCTCTTCATGCTGTCCGCTCTCTCACCCAGTGCAGCCGATGAGCCAGAGTGTGTTTTCTCCGCTGTTGCTCAATTCACTGACTTTGTTTTAAATTGCTCAAATTGTAATACATTAGCAATTGAAGCAGACTAACTTTTGTTTTGATGTTTTGTTTCAAATATGTTTTGTAATATTGTGACGAAAGAGCTTGATGATGCTGTACATTTTCGTCTTTGCGCATTAATCTCATTTATTGTTCATACTATGTCTGATAACTAGATAACCGATATGCAGAGAAAAGTGATTTTCTGCATGAAATTACATTCTGAGTCTGGGGCAGAATGTTTTTTATGATTCTCTGAAAAACATTTGTATACCTAAATAAACAATTCAATATCCAAATAACTCCCGGTTTAACCCAGGGTCCATAAAGAACACGATCCCTTTAAATGGTTTAAGGTGCTCTGCTGATGGAGTTTCAACATGTAAAAGTTATGTTACTCCAAAGTTTCTTTATCCAAAATCTAGTAGAGCGTTACATGCATGCTTTGTAGAGAAGGCTATCCCAGAATGCCTTGCAATGATCTCAGTACTCTGCCTATGTGGCAGCAGACAGCTCTCAGAATTTTGACGGAGCTGAAGCATGTGTTCTGTTTGTCAGGGTGGAGTACATGGAGAAGAGCAAACATCTTCAGGAGCAGCTGAATGAACTGAAGACAGAGATTGAGTCATTAAAGCTAAAAGAGCGAGAAACGCCACTGGATATCCTGCACAACGAGAACGCCGAGAAAGGCACCAGCAAACAGAGCAACTTTAAAAAGGTCTGTTAAATCATTCTTATGTAAACCTACACAACTAAAACTAACCGTGTGCACATTTCACCCAAAGCCTAAGTGTGCGTTACAAGATTTTTGAAGACTAAAACTAGACATGGGCCACAAAAATACTTAGACAGTTAAGCTGCACTTTACAATTTCAGAACTTTATTGCATTAGATTAAAGGGTTGCATTTCTGCCAAAGCATTTAGATTTTTCCTAAGCAATGTTTTCTATTCTTTCAATCCAAAGGCCCAAGGTCAATTTTAGTGGATGTAAAGTCATTTGCTTTCTGCATGTATTTGTTCCAGACTTCGTAAAACCCCCGAAACAGACTTCTAGAAACTGTGCACTGTAACGCCATTCCTCAAAAGGATTTGTACCTATGAAATATGATCCTAATGACACGGTTAGTCACGCAACCACGCGCCGATAATCCAAAATGAACTCATTCATCTTGCTTCTGAAAGGTACAGCCACATTGCCATCAAACCTTATGATACGGTAGATTAAAAGCTGCATTTCAGCTGTACAATTCGCTCCCGCAGTCTACGTGTGAAATTGTCTCGTTAGCGCTACGCTAATTGATTCCCGTGTCGCGATTGGCCGTGCGAACGCGCCCACCGCACGTTCAGTCAATCTGAGTTGATGTGATTGTCTAATTGAAGTCGCGCTTGAACGAATTAAGCCGAGCACTTTGGGAACGGCTCTCAGAGGCGAGAAAATCCACTTCTGTTTAGCCTCCTCGACAGCTATTGTTTTCTTCGTCGAAGTTGCGAGACTTGTTTCGGCACAATGTCTGACTCATTGTAAATCAGTATCGGTCAGGTGGGCCGAGCATTAGACCTCAGAGCAAAGCGACAGGGGTCGCTGGCTTTTCAGGTCACACCGGTGGATGATTAATGGCCGGGGCTGGACTTTCTTCATACCCTTGTGTGTCCTGCTGTTAGCTGTAGCTTGAGGGGCGGAGATGCTGAGAGAGAATTCTAATGCACCGACAGCGTCACCTGTTCCCTGAATGTGTTTCTGTGGTGATCTATCAAATATTCAGCGATGCACTTGCATGCACTGTCCAGAAGTGTTCAAGTAGTCCCTTCGTTATTCGTACTCGGAACCCCTCAGAGACCCATGCGTTGATGCTTTTGCTGTATTAATCTTTTTTCTCCTGGACAGTGTGATAAACATATTTTGGATGTTGGGTATTTTGGATAGATTTTGTTAATGAATTTTTGAGAAAAGTTGCAGGTTGTCAGGGTTATGAAGAATTAACATTGACCAAGTAGTTTTGGGTTCAAAAGTTCAACACACCCCAGCGTGTACGAGTACGAGACTAAAATATAGATTTAAAAAGTTATTTAAAATATTCCTTTCATTGGCTTCTTGTACAGCAGCTGAACATGCATTGACATATATTAAAGGCCCAAAGATTTGCTCTATTTTGTCCCCTGAATTATGTTGTTAAAGGCCTGGTTCCTAAAGATTTCCACCCCTTGCAGATAGGAAAGAAAAGACGTTAGGGTGCCTATGTTGTGAATCTCTCTTATATGATTCATAGCTAAACATAACTTTCCGAAATATACATACAATATGGCATTTTTATCTTCTCTTATTTGTGTGTCTCTTCCTCATCTCGTCTGATTTGTGTGTGTCTAGTTAAGTGCAGTTTCTGTCTATAAAGTGTCATCTAACATCAGTGTCATTGAGCAAACGCATGCATGATAGCTGATCAGAGCTCTCTCACCCTATCCATGTTCTCTCTCTGTACGCCTTATATCCGTCACAGTCCGTTTTTAGTTAATATTCATGGCTCAGTTAAACATGTGATGCACGTCTTCACAAGTGTTTTTATGACATTGACTTAAATGAATAAAACTAGAGCTGCTTAGTGTCTTTACGATTAATTAAGGATGTTTAATGACATTGCATGTATTTAAACCCTATTAATGCATTAAACTGATTTGACATGCATTTGCAATCTTAATGTTAGAATGTAATTTACTGCTGAAATATGATAATGAATATGTTTATTTTTTTGCACTTACTTTTCTATAGTAGTCATATTTTAGGAAATACATAGGTTTAATCAGATATTTGTTTACAAAGCTAATTTCAAGCATTTAGAGCGGAAATTCCGCTTTCACGGAAGCACACACCTGGCCTGAAGTTAACTTCCGGTCTGTGTTTGGTTATATAATATTATAAGTTATTTATAATTAATTTATATTAATATTGTATTGTATATACATTTTATTCAATTAAAACTACATTAAATACAATTTGTTTGGGCCACATAACGTTTGTTTATGTTGTTGGCATCTATATTAAAAGCGTTTTAAAGATCACATAACCGATTTGTAATAGGATTTAATGTTATGGTCTAATAGTTGTGGTTTTCATCTCGTCTTCTTCGATGTGTCTTCACAGCTCACTCTACAGAGCACCAAATCCAGAGTGGCTTTCTTCCAAGAGCTATAGCTATCTGAACGGACCAATCCATACCGTTATTATGTGTGAATGTCAATCCTTACAGGCTGTGACCCATTCCTCTACATTTAGCACATTCCGGTGATGAAGAATGTATTTTTGATTGAAGTTTACATTTACATGAGATGACCAGGGTCTCGACGTGGCCTACGGAGACATTGGTCTTTCCCTCATCTACAAGCAGAAAAACTTGAAATAGTTTACTGATTTCGTTCATCAATGTATTATGAAGACCTGACATGGACATTAAGTGCACACACGCTCCCTACACTACGTCTGTGAATCTCACTTTCATTTCTCCGACTGCATAGCACATTTTTGTCTCACATTTGATATGTCAGAATAATCGACCTAGAGCAGTGGTATTACACCATTGTTCTGTATTAGGCCGTGTTCACACTTGACTTCTTTTTCGAAGCTGCTAGCGTCTGTTTTAATTTACAATCCTATGGAGTAAACCCTGTTTTCAAAAAACGTCCCGAGCGCTTTTTTAAACGCCAGCGCCAGCGTCTTTTTCTGCAGCTCAGAGCGTCTTTTGAAGTTGAAAAAAGTTCAACTTTTCTGAAAAAAAACGACCAACGTCAAGCTCCTTTTTCACAACTAACCAATGAGAGGAACGTGATTGGCCGAGAAGGCTCAAGCTCGAAAAATTTTAATGGTTGCCGAAACACCCGTTGGTAGTTTTGTATAAAAGTACGTTTAATTTTCACTTTCAACAACTTCTGATTGCATTTCTATCGAGAAATATTTAGTTTTTAAATATGTGATGCAAAATGCAAAGACGCTGTTTATAATTCAAATAGACTTCCGTTACGCTGCCTATCTGTTTCTCTGGGCTGCCTTCGTGCGCAGACGCTGCCTCGGATGTCATGGCGTTCGGCTGCTTTTTGTAACGCCCTTCAACCTTTTCTTTATCAAAAAAGAAGTCAAGTGTAAACACGGGCATAGGCTGTTTATATTTTTGCTTTTACATAAGTTTGAATTGAACCTCATTGTGTTACAGTTTTAAAGCTGGTTTACTCATCGTGGAAGAATATATGAATATGGGATGTTTTAGGGGAAGAAATACTATTAAAAAACAAAACGCTATTGACATTTTTATGTAGTTTACTTTTAGTTTACTTTTCTTGAAATGTTTTACAATGTTTAAAAAATTGAATATATTTTTAAAACGTTTTTGTGATGAGAAATAAAGAAGTTGAAATTCTGTGTGGCTGTATTTTCTTTGTAATGCAGTATTACAATATATTTTTTAAAACAACCCCTAACCTTTGTTGGGCCGTTTACTTTTTTATTGATCCAATGTACAGTTTATGCCTTGGCAGACTAAATGAGATTTAAGGGAGACTTTTGGGTAAGCTGTGTTGACTTATTACTGTTTGCAACCACCTTGCAACCTTGAAAAAAAAAACACTTAAATTGTTTGGCAACTATATATCAACACTCTGGGAACCAACCTATGGCATTCTCTTCTGCAGGGACAGAATCCCTGCAGAATTATTGATATCATCAATAAGGTATTTGTTTTATTTAACTCAACAATTAATTTTTTGTCCTGTTCAACATTTCTGGATTCTGCTTTGCGTATACTATATGTGTTGGTGTAGATGCGTTTGACAGGCTTGTATCCAGCACTGGGATCACACGGCAATCCATCAGATTTTAGTTTTCCTGCCTGGACATAATCGTACATTTGGTAAATTAGTGAAAAGCCGTCTTAGAGAACCTTAAAATGAAGCATTAACATTTGTCACATAACAGCTAGAGGGATTTTATAACATGATTGATTAATTTAGTTTCACAATTAATTTGTTCTCGTAATAGATCTTAATGTCAAATTAAATTTAAATCGCTTTGCAATAAATGTACCCAGTCCTTCAATTTGTAATAATTGCTGGGGAAATGATGCATTGACGTTTGAGTTGCAGTCCATTTCATATCCAAAGTCAAACTGTTGTTGCCTGTTTTTTTACTATGCACTTCCAACCATGGCTATAAATCTAACTTTGTGTTATCCATCAAGCCTAATATTGTGCGCCACATGTCTATACCATTCAATGTTATCGTACTTCCCACAGTCCTCATTATCACCGCCTGATACGCGCACACGCGCCATCACTCATCAGTTTCTGCCCTTCCTCAATCCAATATCTGCACGTCTGGACGGGTGGCAGTTTGATTGACAGCTGGTTCCAGGCATATTGACAGGCTGTCAAAATCGAGATGGATATGCCTTAGGAGCCAAGCATGTCACTGTGCGTCTCATCGGTCAATTGAATGGCAGATGGGCGCCTTGAAAGTTCAAAAATGTTTTTTAGGTGGAAAGATGAAAAGAAGAATGGATAGTTTAAGTTTGTGAAAAGTAGTGCCAGGACCGTGCCAAAGCAGTCTTTCAAGGCAAGGTTTTTGTAAGCAATACAACAATATTATTTATACATATATTTAGGAAATTTCATATTTTTTGTGATGATAGCCTATTGGATTTTTATCAGTTTTCATGCATCGTGTCATTCTGTCAGATGACTTTGTCACTCCTGAGGTTTGATTTTGTTGTAATTCAACAGGACTGGAATGGCCACAATAGGAATGCTGATTAAATGAAGATTTGGAATGGTCTCTTAATTTCCTAGGCTGTATGTGTTTCTGTGAAAACATACTTCAGATAAGAATGAGGAATGGTGCAGTAGCCTACTGTACGCTGACTGGCCCGTCACCGTCAGTGCTTGTTTTGAAGTTTACCTTCCGCTAATAAATGACATTGAGTTTAGTAGCTCGTTTATCTGCTTCAATTGCTTTAATGAGTTTCCGGTGACTTTCAAATACCCCTCGACAGCGAGGAAAGGTGCACTGGAAGTGTGTGTGTGTGTGTGTGAACGTCACACTCTGCTTTAATTGTGCTTTGCCCTCACGTCCGCTCAACTTCTGTATTATTTTGTATTTGCGTCGATGGACAGAACGGTTCTCTCAAAGGACTGCCGGCAGAAATCACGATGAGCCTTTCACATGACGATCGATGCGACAGAATGTGTTTGAATGTGGCATGTTGAAATGTCAGGGGGTGTATAATCATTTACCTCTTTTGCCCTCTCTCGCTCATTCTCTGTGTCCCTCTCTGTCTTTCACATTGTTTATTTTTCCACCGTGGAAGCCTGTCCACTCTTTTACTTAGGGGGTCTTAAGATGTTCCAGTAACTTTACAAGGGCATCACGTTCACACTGCAGGGTTTTGGGAGTAGCAGCCGCATTCGTTTAAATCGGTGAATCTCCTCTTTGCGATTCTTTTGCGTGAGTACAGAATATGAGAGTTGCTCTCACTACCTTGAGGCTTGAGCCTGCGGTGATTCACATAGTGATAACAATAGTAATGTTTTGACATTATTTTACTGTAAACAAGAAATAGATGCTGACAGTTAAAGGGATAGTTCATCGAAAAATAAAAAAATCTGTCATTTACTCATCCTCAGATTGTTTTAAACCTGTATACATTTGTTGGTTCTAATGAACACAGAAAAATATATTTGGAAGAATGTTAGCAATTTTCAGTTTTGGGACATCATCCACTACCATTGTGGGAGGGGGGAGGGGTATTGTATTTTTTTGTTCTGTTGAACACATAATGAGATATTTTGAAAAATTTAGAAAACAAAGTTTTCTGGCACCTTTGACTACCATTTAATTATTCATACTAGTCAATGATGTCCCGGAACTGAATATGACAAACTAATGACTCTTCCAAATATCTTTCTATGTGTTCATTGGAACAAAGTGATTTATACAGATATGAAATTACATGATTAAGAATTCTACTACTCTACGTTTTACAGTAAAAACTGGCAGCAGAAAAATTTGGTGACTAAGTTTTTTAAATAGTTTTACTTTATATAAATACTGTAAATTGAACACAATATATAACTGTGTAGACAGTTTCATCGGACGCACATGCATGGCCCGAAGTTTACTTCTGGTCTATATTAGGTTATTGGTCTGAGGTGCATTTCCCAAAAGCATCGTTAGCCAACTATAGTCGGAGGTTCCTGTCATGGTTCCACTATCATGTCATGTTTTATTCTTGGTTTTCTGTGGAGCCATGGCATAGCCTTCAGTTATGTGGTGGGAGAGAGACTATTTTGGCACCTATTTGGCCATACTCTCTCTCTCTCCGGTCTGCGTCATTGTTCCCGCCATCTCGTTCCTCGTCAGCCTCTCCTTAGTGCTTAATCCCCAGCACCTGTTCCTCGTTATGATCCTGTGTTTGTCACCCTTTAAAACAAAAACCCAGTGTCGTGTACGTGTACGTGTACGTGTACGTGTACGTGTACGTGTACGTGTACGTGTACGTGTACGTGTACGTGTACGTGTACGTGTACGTGTACGTGGGTTGTCCTTGTGTACTGCCTTGTGTTAGAGTTTCCCCATGTCAAGTAAGTGTAGTTTATTGTGAGTTTACTGTTGGTCTTGTCAAGTTTATATTCTGAGTCTGTTAGTTTAGTATAGTCTGTCTCCGTTTCCGTTTTTGCCTGTTTACCCTTTTTACCCCATCGTGGGTTTTGTTTTGCCTGTTTGTCTTTGTTTTGTAATAATAAAATACCCTTGTTTACCCCAACCGTCTGTCTCTGCCTGCAATTGGGTTCTCATGCCATGTCTTCCAGTGAGTTTCATGACAGGTTCCGTCGTTCCAGCATAGTTCAGCGATTTTAAGTGTTTCCCAAAACCATCGTTACAACGATCAATCGCAAGCAGCATCGCAAAGTTGCGTGGTTGGAACTACAGGTCTAGAGCCGTGGTTAGAAGCATCATTCCTTATTATTATGACATGTAGACTTGCATGCATCAAGCTTTTGAGCAAAGCAAGCAAGCAACACGCAGTGCATTACATATCCATCATTCTAAATATATACACATTCAATTTTACATATTTTAGTTCGTCAAGAAAATGGAAGCATTGTTTGAAAAGTGCACATGCGCATGACCTGTGCTCTATGACCCTGGGGAATCCTTGGGTGGAATAACGTAGGAGGAAACTTATAAATGAATTAAATATCGTGAAATAAAACATCGGGTAACAAACATAGGATAACCAAAGTAGTCGGTTAACAGTTGTAACTACATTGTTAATTTCCCCAACTATGCATCGTATGGTGGTTAAACAGCGAGTTATGTCGTTGTTCGGGAAACGCACCCTAGGCTAGAGTCTAGTAATATAACAACTCATTTTAAATTTCATTTATATTAATATTTTATTGTATATTGCATTACATTAAATTGAAATAGCTTTGTGGCGTCATCAACTAGATTGCTGAACCAACTTGGTTCAAACAATTGATCTCCGACAGAGTTACTTTTATTTTATTTATGTTCATACTCGTTCTCAAAATATCCTCTTTTGTGTTCCAGAAGAAAGAGTCATATACATTTTTTCAGCTAAATAAATTATATAAACTGTTTGGTTGGCTGTATACTTCAAGGGAGAACAACTGACTTGAACTGAACTGTACATCTAGTCTCTAAACACCAGACGCAGGGTTGACATTGTAGCTTTGATGTATGTACCTTTAGACGGGACAAGATGGAAAACATTTATTGTAGCAGCCTGATCGCATAACCCTGATACAGAACCTGAGCATTTTGGGTCTGACATTGTGTATAAGCCAATACACCTGCTTGTAGCCGGCAAATGGTCTGTGAGCAATGAGCCACAGTTTACTTTCTACTCTTGACATTGTTTTAAAATTAAAACAGAAGTAGGTTTGGGCTTCTTACAGGTTATGTTAAGCTTTACTAACTTACAGTATGTCGGTCTGTCTGTGTACTTGTCTGTAAAATTGTGTGTTGTTGGGATCTTGCGTGTCTCAGTATTAATCGTCATATGATATTAATTCATGAGACACGGAAACCAATGATATTCAAAGTTATTGACGTGTGGCCTTATTTGAATTTAACTCTCAGATGTGCGTGTTTGTAGTTTCAGAAAAATATGCTGAAAATATGAATGATTTCATCATTTATTAACCCAGTGGAGTTGTTTAGATTACTTCACTGATGATTTATGTGCTTTTTAGAGCGGCAACATTTTGGTTCCCAACTAAGAAGATAAAATGACAGAATTTTTATATAAAATTGAACTCAAGAAAGTCACACACATCTGTGATGGCATAAGTGCGAGTATGTCATGAGAAAATATTCATATTTACCTGAACTACACCTTTAATGTCAGCCGATCGCATTTTTTCTCAAACCGTTAATACCAGATCTCTACAGTTTTCATTTGTTTAGTATCTCGGGGGAAACAAAACGTTGTTGTTTATTTTGGTATACTGTGCTGTGCTGGGTTTTGCTTTTTCTGTTGACTGGTGTATTAGTGAAAGCTCATTCAATATTCATGTGTATATGAGAGAAATGTATTATCCATTCAGCAATTAGTTGTGCCTAAGAGCAGAAGCATTATATTATAATTCTGTAGCACCGTTCTTGTTATTATGTGATTTTAATTTATTAAAATTAACCATGAAGTGTCTCTGGGGGACACCTTTCAAATTGGTATAAGACATGTTTAACCCACCCAATCCAATTTTTACAGAAGCAAGACAAACTAAACCCTCAGGTTATGGATCAGTGTAAAACATCAGGTACTTATTAAAGGGATAGTTCACCCAAAATGAAAATGACTGCATCATTTGTTCACCACATGTCATTACAAACCTGTATGACTTTTTTTACGCAAAATATGATATTTTGAAGAATGTTGGTAACCATATTGGCCCCCTTTAAGTTCCATTGTGAAGACACAAACCACAAAGACGTTTCTCAAAATATCTTCTCTTGTGTTCCACTAAGGAAAGAGTCATATACAGGTTGTGAACACATGACATGAGTATAAATGAATAAATAAATGTTTTTTTTGGTGAACTGTCCCTGTAATATCATCACAGCCGTTCCAAAGACATTCAGAAGCTCGGGAATAGTTTGTCCTGTGTAAATTTACTGCTGCAGTGTTTGTCGGCTTGCGCAACCTTCCATTACATTGTTGGAGACATAAGGAGATTGCGTAGTTGGGTTATTGTTGTTGTCCCGCAGGCTTCAGAACAGCCGTATTGCTTAATCTAATGTTTGTTTTTTTCCGGGCAGATAAATCTGAACAGATGCATGCCTCGAACAACTCACTTCAGGACTTGAATGAAAGAAACTGTGATTCATTCCTTCACTGATGCAGCGCTGTTCCTTCTTTGGAATGACACAAGTTTGATTTCCTGTCTGTTCATTGTTTTTGTTTTAGCTCCCAGAATTCCCAAATCACATCTGCCAGATGAATGGAAAACAGCACAGACAGTTAATAATCCGCTCTCTCTTTCATAACCGCCTCAACATAGTGCTTTTGCCATCACATATAACTTGTCTCATCAATGCGGGAAACTGGGGCTCACCATGTCACCGCCTGTCAGTATTTTCACCTCGCTATTTTTAGACAAACGAATGGGTAAAAAAGGCGCTGAGAGGCTTCAAAAGCTCCTCTCTTTCTCCTCATATCTTCTCAACCTCGGCTAACCTGCTGTTCTGTCACATTGCCTTCTTTTCTGTCCCTTGTGTTCTGTCTTGCTCTGTGTTTGCCCACTTTTGTGTGTCTGTGCTAATCCTGACTAGACACCTTCGTACATTTGCAGTTTGCAGCATACTATTATTGTTGAATAGCTTTCATGCATCTACCAAGATATATCCGTCTGTCTGTCTGTAAGGCGTACAGTAAACTTGGAACTATTTTAGAGTCTTGGATTTGTCAGCCCAACATTAAAAGTTTCTCGCTCCTCTTCAGTTTTTTGTGCTTTTTTTTGTTCTTCCTTCCTTGCTTTCCTCCTCTCATTAATGTCTTTCCGTGTTTATTTCTCTTAAATCTCTGCTGTCTGTATGATTAGTGATGAGGCGTTCTGTGGGAGAGTGTGTCATATCGCTTGCTCACAGGATAAAAAGCTCACAGTCTGCCCCACTTTTCCCCGCGCCAGCCGGAGAACTCGACAGTTTCGACCTGGATTCTGCACAGAGCAATCTGTAAGACTTTCACGATTCACAGAATCATCACGCTGAGTCTCTCTCTCCCTGTCTCTCGCTGTCTGGGCTCTTGTTTTAATAACCGTGCCGTATCCATTGAGAAAATGAATAAAAACCTTGGCGGTTAATATTGAATAAACGCATGAAAAGCCAACGATTTCATAATTCACCTACATTTTCTGTGTCTTCACACTGCATGTAACATGCTCCGCAGAGACTCCTGAGGGCAGGGATGGTGAGACGGTGCAGAGAATATGCATAAATGTGCACTTGTTAGCCGCTTTTCATCGTATACGGAGGCCTAATTAAACGATCACTGAGTCAGTGTGTGTCACGGGGGATTATCCCGTCAACCCTGATTCAGTGCTTGTTTATCTGGATTTTATGTAACACGGTGTGTTTATGACTCTCTTACCTGTTGAACTGTTTTTCAATCATCACCATTGCTTTATATTGATTCTTGATAAGTCTGAAGTTATATTCGGGCATAGGACCATAAATATGTATACGTCTAAGTCACATTTGCTTTAGACACACAGACAGGTCCGCCATCTGGAATGGTCAGCATTTTAGTTGTTATTCATACATGCATGTAGCTATGGTTGCAGACGCACAGTCAACTTGTTTTGAGTGTTCAAGGACCAGCATTGACCGACCCAATATGTACTTTAGTGTAACGGCTCATAGAAACAGTCAATAATGATGCATCTATGTATATCTATCTATGGTAAGAACAAATTGAAAATGTCAGTGTTTCCACCATATTCATTTTGCCGTGGCACGCTACCACACCAAAGTTCCTCTGCACCACGGCTACAGCTTCTCGGTAAATGCCTTGTTTCCCATTCATTTCTAATTTATCTCACCAGTGTTGCTAAACTAGCAAGTCTTTTATTAGATTTAGCGGCTTTTCCAAACCCTTTAGTGCAAAACAACAAACCTAGAGTCTTTTAAATAAAGCTTAGCTTTCATTCTGTAGGATATTGCCAAATTTTGACTCCCCGCCAGATTACGACTCTACTCTATGATATAGTTTGGGGACTAGCTAATCCTAACTCCTCCCTAACACCTAATGTTAGTCGGGAATGGGGGAGTCATAATTTGACAGGAGTCATTTTTAATAAAGCTTAGCTTTCATTCTGTGGGAAATTGCCAAATTTTGACTCCCCCCAGATTACGACTCTACTCTTTGATATATCTTGGGGACTAGGTAATCCTAACTCCTCCCTAACACCTAATGTTAGTCGGGAATGGGGGAGTCATAATTTGACAGGAGTCATTTTTAATAAATCTTAGCTTTCATTCTGTAGGAAATTGCCAAATTTTGACTCCCCGCCAGATTACGACTCTACTCTTTGATATATCTTGGGGACTAGCTAATCCTAACTCCTCCCTAACACCTAATGTTAGTCGGGAATGGGGGAGTCATAATTTGACAGGAGTCATTTTTAATAAAGATTAGCTTTGATTCTGTTGGAAATTGCCAAATTTTGACTCCCCACCAGATTACGATTCTACTCTTTGATATAGCTTGGGGACTAGGTAATCCTAACACCTAATGTTAGTCGGGAATGGGGGAGTCATAATTTGACAGGAGTCATTTTTAATAAAGATTAGCTTTGATTCTGTTGGAAATTGCCAAATTTTGACTCCCCACCAGATTACGATTCTACTCTTTGATATAGCTTGGGGACTAGCTAATCCTAACTCCTCCCTAACACCTAATATTAGTCGGGAATGGGGGAGTCATAATTTGACAGGAGTCATTTTTAATAAAGTTTAGCTTTCATTCTGTAGGAAATTGCCAAATTTTGACTCCCCACCAGATTACGATTCTACTCTTTGATATATCTTGGGGACTAGCTAATCCTAACTCCTCCCTAACACCTAATGTTAGTCGGGAATGGGGGAGTCATAATTTGACAGGAGTCATTTTTCAGCACAACACCATCACAGGGATAGCCCCTCTTGCCGTCTTTTAAATAAACCTTAGCTTTCATTCCGTGGGAAAATGTCGGCAGTAACGTTACTACCCCTTGAACACAAGGTCTTTGCCGGCACAGGGATCGCCTGCCTCTCTCAGCGTCCTCCATGTGCAGTGAGCGGCAGGGAGAAGCAGCACGTACGGTGCCCGACTCGTGAATAAAAGCGTTTCCAAAACCTGCCACTGTTATCGACTGTTTGGATATACAAACCTGAACGCAGCTAACTGTTAATAAGCGCATGTCAGACAATGACGTGGTTATAAATCAGAACTGACAAGAGAAACAGAAAAAATGTCAATGACAATGTCTTTTTAGGCAAAACACTGTATTCAAAGAGAATGTTCAGAGTATCAGTGAAACGGGTGTAAAGTTGCACCCGGAACCCGCGGTGACGTCACAAATATGTTAAAAGCTTTCCTGTAGCTCAGTGGTAAGAGCATTGCGTTAACAACGCAAGGTTGTGGGTTCGATCCTAGGGGATTGCAAATACCTATGTAAAATGTATAGGATAATGCAATGTAAGTCGCTTTGGATAAAAGCGTCTGCCAAATGCCTAAAATGTAAAAATGTAAATTGGCGTGTGATGTCATCCAGTGCCACAGTTCAACAAAATCCTAGCGATAACACTGAATGTTTTACTTTTTGTGTACTTGCTCAATAACTGACTTATTTCTAACCAAAGAAAGTTACAGATTGCTTCTTAAATATGTGACATTCGGCTGGTCCGCCATTGTTTACTATCTGTATGTTCGTTCAGTGCGATGTTAAAACAGCTAGCTGTGAGACGGTTGTTGGAACAGTGATTTTATGGTGTGAGTATTAGCAGATGAATTTCATTTCCCGTACTCCGTTGAAAACCACCGAGAAATCTTCTCTGCCGCTTCAGCTTAGTGGAAATTAGAAATATTGACTGTAATTGGCATCACCTCCCAGTGGTGTCTCTGCCCACCGAGGGACACAGGCCGACATTTATTTTGAACACATGAGTGGTTTTAATTATTACAGCGTTCCATCAGGGCCTATCAGTGGCACGACTAGTGCGGCTGAGTTTGAAGCGGGCATGATTAACTCTCTCATAAGCGGCAAAATCTTTTATTACCTCTTTTCATTTAAACATAGTGTAGTTTGTATGTCCATGCATCTCTTTAAGCTGCACGCTATGTTTGTTTCAGCACAGAAGAAAATGAAGCTTAATGGAACCACGGTGTTGCCAGTTGTTTGAAAGGGATACTGCACCCAAAATTTAAAATAATGTCATGAATTACTATGGTATTTGGAAAAATGACATTTCTGGGACATCATTGACTACCATAGTGGGAAAAGTCAAAATAGTAGTCAAAGGACCTGAACTGTTTGCTTTTCTAAATTCTTCAAAATATACTGTATCTCACAGAAGTGAGTACACCCCTCACATGTTTTATTATATATTTTCATATGACAACACTGAAGTAATGACACTTTGCTACAATGTAAAGTAGTGAGTGTACAGCTTGTTTAACAGTGTAAATTTGCTGTCCCCTCAAAGTAACTCAACACACAGCTATTAATATCTAAACCGCTGGCAACAAAAGTGAGTACACCCCTAAGTGAAAATTTTCAAATTGGGCCCAATTAGCCATTTTCCCTCCCCGGTGTCATGTGAATCTTTAGTGTTACAAAGTCTCAGGTGTGAATGGGGAGCCGGTGTGATCCCCTCCTTTCGGAGACTGGGCCTCAGGGCTGTATTCCAACATGGTAACGACCCCAAAAGAAACTGAGGGTAAAGGTGATGGACTGGCCAAGTATGTATCCAGACCTAAACCCTATTGAGCATCTGTGGGGCATCCTCAAACGGAAGGTGGAGGAGCGCAAGGTCTCTAACATCCACCAGCTCTGTGATGTTGTCATGGAGGAGTGGAAGAGGACTCCAGTGGCAACCTGTGAAGCTCTGGTGAACTCCATGTCCAAGAGGGTTAAGGCAGTGCTGGAAAACAATGATGGCCACACAAAATATTGACACTTTGGGCCCAATTTGGACATTTTCACTTAGGGTTGTACTCACTTTTGTTGCAAGCGGTTTAGACATAAATGCCTGTACACGCACAAATGTACATTGTAAAGTGTCATTTCTTCAGTGTTGTCACATGAAAAGATATAATAAAATATTTACTAAAATGTGAGGAGTGTACTCACTGCTGTATATTGAAAATAAGTTATTGTGTTTTTCATCACATGAAAAGCGACAATTCCTTAAGCATATCATGATATTGTATTATATTAACAATGTATAATTATATATATTTTCAAATATATATTAAATGTTTTAATTTATTTACAGTTAATATATAGGAAAATAAATTTTCTTTGCATACTGATGGTGGCTTCACTTTGTAGGCTATCTGTTGTTCTCATTTACATATTTTTTTGTTTTTAATTTCAGACAATGGAACAATCATGAAGTAGTGACTTAACATGACCTAGAATAAGTTGCTAGAATTATAAGTGCTGTTTCGGAGGGTCGCTAAACGTTTTTTGATTAAAGTCGCAAAGTTGACAACACTGAGCTCATGTTTTTGACTATATGTTGTTTTTAATGTACAGTATTTTCAAAGCAATACAATAGCAGCACAACCCACTGAACAGATGGTCCGTCTGTGTGCCCCTCATAACCACGTTTTCATTTGCATCAGGTTAAACACAATGTCTTTAATGATTATGCAATACCGGGAAAAGTTTGGATAGTCAAACTTTTTGAAAGCATCGAGATACGCGCCCCAGCCAAACACATTTCATGCTGTCTAGTCTTTAGCCCTGCTAGGTAAAACTTCGGTGTGGTTTGCAATTATGGCTGTAATTCAATTGAAACTTAATCACCCGCCTCAGAAAGTAGCAATAGAGCTTGTGCTCTAAACCCGCAGTGATTCTGAATTACACTCCAAACCACCGCTAGATCTCGAATTGTTAGAGCTTGTCTTCCACACAGCAGTGGGTGACAGGCCGTGAAAAGCTTGTTTTTGAATTTCAGCTTATGTATTAGATCAAGTAATGTAGCTAAGAACCGAGACATATTGTATTTGTGATGTCGTAGCAATGGAGAGGAAGCATGTGGTTCAACATTGATACTCTACGACTGCTTTTCAGAAGACAAATAAAACGGAATCAAAAGAAATTCATAGGTTGTTAAACGTTCTTTCCGCTTCCTTTCAGACGGGATATTCAGCTATCCAAATCCAAAATTTGATTCAGAAAAACAGCACGTGTTGTATCATTTCAAGTTTTGCTCAAAGAGACTTTGAAGGGTAACTCAAAGCGCAGTGCGCTAATTTATGTTCTTATCGCTTTCTGTGGCTGTATTTATTGGTGAAAAGTGATTTCGTTCTCTCTATAACCCACACACGCATACTCTTATCCACAAATGTAGGCACATTACCGAATGCAAATGTAGCCTAGTTGAATGTCCTCCCATGCTAATTGGAATATATTACCTTTAATGTTTCCGCTGAGCTGGTGGACAGGTTTTCCCCCGACGTTTCCACGGCCCGTAAACTAAAAACCAGGGCTTTTTTCCTGAACTCGGTTCAAAAACCTACTATATTCTTTGATTCGCTTGATATTATTTTCATTTCTTCAGAAGCGTGAAAAACATCTAAAGGGGCAGTGAACTGCATTGCCTGCACCTCTATTAGGTTGGACATTTTGATTGTGGCTTCTATCTATGCCTCTGGAGTTGTTTGCAACACAAGCCTAAATATGTTACCGAAATCTACTACACACAGTAGCCTACTTGTCAAATATTTATATACACCTGATTTTCTTTCTCATAAACACTAATATGGATGAAAATATGGATAAACAAGGCATTACTATGCGCTTTTTGATGTGTTTTTAGTTTCCTAATAGGGTTCTCAGGTAGTTGGTTACAAGATAAATATAAAACTGTGAGACTAGATGTTGACCCACATTAAATAGTTCACTTCATTTATTTATCATCTATTCACCCCCATGTCATTTCAAACCTGCATGACTTTCTTTCATCTGCAGATCACAAAAGAAGATATTTTGAAGAATGCATTGGTTTGGTGGTTTAGAACTGAATGAGTACCGCCATTCTTCAAAATATCTTCTTTTGTGTTTTGCAGAAGACAGAAAGTGATGAGAGAATTTTCATAGTGGGTGAACTATCCCCTTAAAAAATTTATAAAAACATTTACATTTTATGTGAGTACAATGTCAAATAATGAAACCTATCAAAATCAGTTAAAATTCATAAAATTTTAACTTTTCATTAAATATTCATTAAAATAGATAGATGAATTATTCTGTGATTTCAAATGAAGAAGAGATGTTTTCAACATAATATTTAGCAGATTATTTTATTAGATCACAATCTGAAGATCAAGTGGGATTGAATGGTTTACGTTGGATATTATATAAACTGACATAAACCAGTTCTCAGTGGTTCCGTATCTGAGGTTAATTGGCACTCGATGAGAAATGATATGTATCGGCATAATGCGATGTGGGTGGTCTGTATCCTTTGCATCTGAACCACGCTGAAATCGATTTCGGGCCTGACCTGCATTAACCTTTTACTGTTCCATCAACCAGAGACCTCGTGCATCCCACATGCCCGTGAATGTAACGAAGTCCTGGTGAACACTTCAGTTTCATCTCAAGCACTCTTCAAGTTTATGACCTCTCGTCTGTGACGTAATCGTGCCATATTTCTAAATCACACGCAGGTAAAAAGCACTTTTGGAGAGAGGAGAACAGGAACTGATTGTGGTTGATGGTGTAGACCTTTGTAAGGGTCAATGAAGGTACAAATTGAGTTGTATATTACACATGTCAAGGATTGAGCCGGGAATGAATCGTGAGTTACGACGTCCGAAATGTCAGCTTGTCTGTTTGTGGAGGACCAGTAGATAGAAATGCTTTCCTGTAGCTCAGTGGTAAGGGCATTGCGTTAACAACCCAAGGTTGTGGGTTTGATCCCAGGGGATTGCACATACCTATGTATAAATGTATAGGATAATTCATTGTAAGTCGCTTTGGATAAAAGCGTCTGCCAAATGCATAAATGTAAATGTAGAAATGTTCTTGTCAGAGGAAGTTGATGGATGCGGATGAGATTGTGAGGATATCCCCGACAGTTGCGTTCACGTTATGTTGATATATTGGCCTTAAAATGCATCAGTTGCAGCTCCGTATTAAATTCTTGTTTTTCTCCTGCAGCATTATAAACGTGTTGCGGTGCAGAATGCAGAAAACTGTCACCTCTGTAAAGGTCAGGTATGTAAAATCAGATGCCTTTATTCTGGAGAAACATAATAGGACTGACGGAACGTACGCAGCTGGCTACACGATGGACGGCTGGGAGAGATGGCGGATCGTGTGTCTGGCGGCTCTTTCAGTCGAGGATATCGAGACTGAGACTATTAACCGAAATATGGTTGCCATCAGGGAAACCCTAACAGCTCTGGGAAGGAAAATTGATAATATCGGAGGTCAGAATCACCATTGAACCACTTGGACTATGAGGGTTGCCGTGACATATTGGAATACGGTTTCCCGACTAAACAAATCACAATCTTATCTTTCGACTCCCCGGATCCAGAAACGGCCTTGGTCAAGGCAGCTGGAAAATTTAACCCTGTGGGAGCACTGCAGCGAGACGCTCTTGCGTTCCTCCCCAACCAAAGACTTAGAACTATCACACACACACACACATACAGACTTATCACTCCCACTCCTCCGCATGCTTTGAACCGCCAGCCTGGAAAGCAGGTTCGTTGAGCGGCGCTGTAACGGCACTGGACCGGATGGCTGCTTATCGGAGCTGGATTATCTTACCGTGTTGCAAGTCTTGTCTATGGTGTATTATTGTATCTGTGTTTTTTTTTCTCCCCACTTACCTCATGTTTGCTGTATTTTTCTTCTTAAATCCATTTCGTTACACTGTACTTGTTATATGTGTAATGACAATAAATTGAATCCAAATCCAAATAAGTATAGGTCTGGTATATGTCACGATACGAAAAAAAGACAATCCCCGATAAGTTAAGATAAATCAAAAAATTTGTGGAAATATATTACATCAAAATTCGTAAGTTGATGAACTCAATTTGTTTGAGTAAAGAAACACTAAACACATAAGAACAGTGAACTCAAAATAAATAATTTTGAATAAACTTCAATTTTACATTTACTTCAGTTTCACTTCGAACAATTATCAATGAAGGAACAACAGCCAATTACAGCTCTAGCATTACCAATGTAATGCCTTCAGATCTAACATTTAAGATTTCAATTTAAGTCTGTCTTGATCCAAAGCAAATGCTCTACTCGTCGGCACATTGGTAACCTCTTATTATCACTAATGTTACAAAACTCTTTAAATAACAGAAAAGAACAGAATACTAAACAATTATAAGCCTCCACCCATTGTAATCTTGACATTAATACATAAAATAACACTTTATTTCGAGATTTACTTCTGTTATCCAGTCCACACAAAGCATTGCAAGATATAATAAAAAGATGTGAGTGTCAATGGAACTCAAAACATCAAAATCGTTGAACACACTTAACAAACAGCTCACTCCACAGGACAAGGATGTTGTCAAGTTTTCGCTTCTTTGCCGAAAGAGATAACATATTTATGAAACCTGCTCTGTAGAGCAGTTTGTCCATTTAGGGCTTCTGAAAAAACAACATGGCGAATCATTCAGAGGTAACAAAACATAACGCTTTATTATGTGAGGTCTTCATACACCTCTAAAAAAGTTATGTATAATATATTGCATTTCTGTCAATAGATTCTCAAAAAATGACACACTGGACCATAAAGTGAAGTAGACAGATTTTTTATAGGAATTTTATTTCTATTGTTCATACAGATTTTAAGAAGCCTGTATTGTTAGTTTCGAGTTTATTGTATATTTTCGAGTATATTTATTTCGAGTTTATTGGTCACATTTATTGGTTATATTACATGGTAGCTACAATATGCTTTCCCCACAGTCTGCTCTTATATATAGATTTATACTTTAAAAGAAAAAATAGAAATAGAAATACAAATACAAATATAAGACAAACTAAAAAGCATTCATAAAAAAATAGGATTAAGAGAATATATGTCATCTGTAAAGGAATATATTTGCACATGAAAATAAATGAAATGCAACACAATATAGATGTTGTACCATCAAAAGTCAATTAGTATAATTTAAATATGTAAGTAGTAATTAATAAAATTTTTCGGAGTAATTTACCCAACACTGGGCTTCAGGAGATACTGAATACTGTGCACAGACAATGCCAGTGCTGCTTTTGTCCTTCAGGACCACCAGTGTCCTCTGGTTTTGTCAGCATTCTTTCTTCTGCTCTAGCATCTTTGCCATTTGCTTTGATTTTGGCAGTATGATATTGCAGATATTGAAGCGTTTGTATTGCAGATTGTTTGTGATGTTTCTCATTTGTGGATGCAAACTGTTTTATGTAAATGAGTTCTGTGAACTACTATTATGAATTATTAATTGTGTGCTTTTGTCATTTTGAAGTTTGACAGCCCCAGTCATCATTTAACTTCCATTATATGACAAAGAGTGGCCATTTCCTTCAAGAATCCCCACAGCAAAGAAAACGTCATGAGTTTGGAACAACAAGTGGGTGAGTGACAGACTTTTCCATTTTTTTTGGAATAACTATATTTCCCGGTAAGCCACTCAATGGAGCATGCGTAAAAATGTCATTTCTAGATAGCATACACAGAGTGTGCGAGGGCGTTACCTCTTTCTTTATCAGTGTCAAGAACTATTAAATGTTCTTGCCAGTGAACTGCAGGCCTATGTGAGAGAGGGAAGATGGACATTTTGACAAAGACATGTCGGGAGAAAGGAAACAGTGATAGCGTTAAAGAATTTCTCCTCCTGGGTGTGAACGCTCTGGCTACCCGTGGTGGAGAATGTTAATGCGACTGCAGCTCCACCGCAGGGATTTTCCACTCAACCCCTGAGAGCCGACCGACACGAGGGGCAACACAAATACACACACACACACCCGCGGAACATCACGCACAAATTACAACCATGGGAGCTCCTCGTAAACAGCAGATGGAGGGGCGTAAATGCACGGGTGTATATGCAGCATGCAAATAGATGGGTGAGAAATACACAAATCTGCTCACGCAGGAGATCACAGTCGGGATTAAATGCCCTCAAGGTGAATAAACATCTTTGAACGTTGATTTCTGAGTCATGGATTGACAGGAGCGCCGTGTAGTACAAAACCCAGAGGCGAAAACTGACTCTTTATTTATAGATTCAATTACATTCAGAAGGTTTCAAGGCATGAAATGACAGGTGTTATGACCGATAAAATGTTCATTATGTTCCAGGGGAGGTATGTACGTGTACATCATCCTGTTTGTAAATACATCACGTGGAGTGAACGAGCCCAACGGTCCAATAATGTCAAAATATTTGCAGAAGGCAGATGAAAATGAGAAAGGTAAATCTGAGGTGTGGTGGATGCTGACATGGTCGTACTGACAACATTGCTATGCTGTTTCAAGCAATTAAACAGCAGGGCAAAGAGATCTAGAGAATCTAGAGAACAGCCACAGAATCCTAATAAACAAAATCTGCTGACGCGTCACGTAAACAGTGACCCTCGCCAAGACGGATTTACTAAACACTCATGTTCATAAATGTTATAATCTAATGAACAATTTCACATCCCAGTTTGGGATCCCCAAATGTTTCAGTCTGTTGACCTGATGTGATTGATGTAAGGCAGATTTCTGTAGATCTGATTTGTTCATAAACTTTTTTTGATAGTTAAAAGAACTGCAAAAATTCTACAAAAAAAATAACATCTACTTGCCAAAAAGGTCAGCCTTTTATAAAATAAGAGAAAATGATATGAAATAAAAGAAAATAAAAAATTATATGAAATAAAATAAAATACAAATGATATAAATTAAAATTGAATAAAATACAAAATAAAATAATATAAGATATGAAATAAAATAAAAAATATATAAAATAAAGTAATATAAAAAATAAATATAATAAAATAGGAAAAGTTGTCACACCACAGTTCCAGAAGTAGAAAAATAATTGTGTGTACTTCTGAACATGCAAACAATTGTTTTACTTTTGGACCCATCAGCACTTTTATTATTCTATTATATAATGGATTTAAAATTTTCACATAAAATAAAATGAACAAGATAACTGGCCAAGAACAGATCCAAATAAATTACTTGAATATTTTGTCAGTTTCACATGTAGTGATTTTTATCACCAATAATAAACAACAGAATATAAATAAATTATGGCCGATGGATTTTCATCAAACATTTGGAGAGAAATGATGAAAGTGGGAAATATAATGAGGACTGATTTCCTCTGAGACTTAAATATTTTACTAGACATTCTCAAGGATAATGCAGTTCGTTCTCATCTTTTGCTCTTATGGTCTGTATATTCTCTCAAGAGATGCCACGGGTGCAATTCCTGTTTGGCCAGTACCTTTCTCGGTAAGATCTTAACCGGCCACGACTCTCCCAAACAACGTGCTTGGAACTCTTGGACCACATTAAATGTGACAGTGAATAAATTGTCTTGTGGAACAGCAGTGATTCACTTCACGGATTTTACAGGCTTGATTTCAGAAATATTGCTATTCAAATCACATTTCCTTGAGTCCCATCGGATGTGGCTACAGTGCTTCGAATTGAATTCAGAACTTTCATAGAAGTGATTTGTCATGGCATGACGGTTAAACTTTCGGAATCAGGAAGTGAAATGAAATTGCATGTGAAACATTTAATTTAGAGTTATACAATGTGCAAAGCGTGAAGGTAGTGTAACACACACTAAAGTCAATGACAGGTGCTGTTGCTTTAGTGTGCAGATCTCTCTCTCTCTCTCTCTCTCTCTCATTTCCATTTATATTTAGGTCGTAATACACTCTGGGACATCTAGTTCCTACTGGTACATTATATTTCTTCCCTTTTAGTTTTATTGTGCTGTATAGTCCAGGTCTCTTGATGCTTCATTTAGTGTCAACTTTTTTAGGACTTTATTTAATTTCCCCTGAATACTTGTATCAGAACCAGTTGTAATACATTTTGCTATCTCCAACCTTTAGAATTTACACCGAGTTTTTGTGTCCAGAAAACGTTTTAGAGTAGCCAATGTGAGTTTGCTTCGTGATTGGCTAACTTTTGATAACTTTTATTGGAGGTGAAGATGATCAGTCAGGACTGTCCAGAACAATTCAGGACTGTCAACTATTTTTTAGTAAACCGTTTTTTAAGAGAACCTTCTTATGCACACTTCAATACAATATGGCTGAATCCATAGGAAAATATTAATAGTAACAATGGTAACCACAAATTAACCTTTTGCAACTATAGTTTAACCATATTATTTGTAGTAAATTTGTGCTTATACTGTAGCAGAGTTGTTATTTAGTTTTTAGTTATATTAATTAATATTTCAAATTTTAAATGTTGATTTTAGCAATTGTGTTATATGCTTTTGTCATTTTATAATTTGTTTATCTTGCTATAAAAGATTCATTTTTTTTCTATTTAGTTTATCATTATTTTAGTGCCTTAAACTTTTTCAGTTTATTTCTAAGGAAACATTTCAATGTTTTGTGTAGTTTACGTTTTTCCAAACAAATATTTAATTTGATTTCCACAAACAGAACATTTTTTCAAGTTTTAATTTTAGTAAACTAAAACAACCTTTATACAAGGAGAAATACTTAAAATCTCTCAACAAATACAGAGAACATCTTATAATGTCTCTCTGTCCCCTCTTTCTCATTTACTCGTCTCTCTCCTTCTCTGGCTTAAGGGCCATTCACACCAAGAATGATAACTATAAACTATAACGATAAGTATTTTAGTGCCCATTCTTTACTCGGGCACTGCAATTTTACATTTTATATGCATTGGATTTTTATTGCCTGTCAAAGTTTTATCGTTCATCAGGAACGAAAAAATCCCCACTATGAACTTGGTGGTTGTAGTTGTAGTATGGATGCTGCTATTCTGTTCAATTTTGAAGGATTTTTAAAACCGTATAGTTATCGTCCTTGGTGTGAACGAGATTCTCTTATTCTTTTCTCAAAGTCACCTGAACATCTGCATCATACAATAGCAGGTATCTCAAACACCTGTTCATGAGCAGACTCTGCGTCTGATAGGAGTGCAGCCTCTGGTACCATGTCATTGGTCTCTCATTAGTGATGCGTCTCCGGGTCAGAATCCCATCTGTCGTTCAACCTGTCTCACCTGTTAGTACCCGATCTAACGCCCTTGCCGGAACCGTTACGCACGGCCCACCCCTTTCCCCCCATAACGTCTGTTTCCTTCGGGTAACAACTACAAGGTTTTACAGCCTTAGAAAATAATTTTGTTTGTGATAATTAAGTTTGTGGTTCGATATAAGGCTTGTGGACATCTAGCAGATAACAGTTCAATGAAGCGCAGACCTCTGTGCAGGCCTGGCCGTACCTGGACAGGTGGGATTTCATGACACCCCCATAATGCCCCACAGAAACCTGTTTGCCGAGCCTCTATGTGTTTAGGAGATCAATGTGAAGGGTTTAGGTAGTTTGGGATTGAATGAAGACTATGGCTATCTGAAAGCTCTTTGTACTCCAGCTGTGTTGCAGATAGGAGATGTTCATCTAATGAGGGCTCGAGTCAGATACATCAGGGTTCTTCACAGCTTGAAGAAACGTTATAAAAGTCAATGGAAAGCACAGAATATAAATCAGGTTGTGAACCGTGAACTGAAGAAACTATGTGTCTTATTTTTTATTTACACTGTAATCCAGTAAAAAAAACGGATAAAGTACCGGCAGAAAATTACCAGTACATTTTCCTTTGTTTACGGACATTTCCGTTAATGCTAAAATGTGATTTAATGTAGTGCAAAATGTAAAATACAGGTAAAACAACTGTAAAAAGAAATAAATTTTTACGGATTTTTATAAATACCTTTAGATACGTTGTGTGGTTTCAATTTTGCTTGTTTTACACAATGATATACATTTTTATTCATTGCCTCAGTGTTCAAATTTTGGGGCAACTCAATCTCGCAGAAATCGTTGTTATTTAACGTGACACTTTTTTTTTTCAACTGAATTTGGAATTTGTATTAACAAATGTGTGTGAATGTAAAAACAGTAATAAATATAAAATAATTAAAAGGAATAATAATAATAATTTAAAGAAAAATATACAGATATATACACTATGTATATAGTCCTGATATTAGTGATGTCGATTGTGATATAAACTTTTTTTTTTTTTCTCCATGGAAAACCCAAAGGTCTTTCCCATGTTGACTAAGTACACAAGTACCTTCCATAATTTACTTAAATTGCTCTGTTGTCACACATTCATTTTGCGCACTCTTAAAATGTAAGTACACTTTAGATTAGATTAGATTCAATTTTATTGTCATTACACATGTACAAGTACAAGGCAACGAAACGTAGTTTTGTCCAACCAGTAGTGCAATAGCAGCAAGTGCAGGATATACAGCGGTTGTACTGTATAAGTGCAGGAAAAAAACTGTATTACGGAAGTAGTTTACAGATGGGTATGTACAATGACCATAATATACAGGTGGCTATAACTATAAACCGGAAATTTACAGATGGGTATATACAATGATAAGTTATAGCAGTTATACACTTACACTTCTATATTGTATAAGTGCTCTGTTGTCACACATTCATTTTGCACACTCTTAAAAAAAGGTGCTTCAAAAGGTTCTAAGATGCCATAGAAGAACCTTTAACATCTGAAGAACTTTTTAGTTTTAGTAATTTTCTTTGTGGATTAAAAAGGTTCTTTATGGAAAAAAAGGTTCTTCAGATTATAAAAAAGCAAGATAGAGATGGTTCTTTAAAGAACCTTTGACTGAATGTTTCTTTGTGGAACCAAAAATGGTTCTTCTATGGCATCGCTGTGAAGAACCTTTTAAGCACTTTTATTTTTAAGAGTGTACTTAATATACAAAAATTTAGATTTTTGTACTTCTTTTATTCATGGTGTACTGTCTCTAAAGATTTTTTTTGTGTCTGAAGTGCAAAGTAAGTGCGTAATAAAGGGCACTTAAAGTATGTTTAAGTGTAGTATAGTGCACTTACTTTAGATTACTCAATTAGTTAAAAATAAAAATACTTTGTTTTTTTCACAGAGAAGGGCCTTTTATCTTTCTGTTGTTTCTCCTAGACAGAGATGAATGAGAATAAATCTCACGGCTCTTAGATCAGATGTTTCTTCTAAGAAATTCCAGGTAATTTTATGTCACCACTTTGACCCAAACTCAGATTTGCCCACATAACAATCAATTCTGTAAAGTTTAGAGGTTTGAATAATATGTACTTGAACAGTTTTATTGTTGTGTATTTTTACTGCATGTCAGCATGATCATTCGTATCTGTTTATACTTCTTCTCTTTCCCATGTTGGATAAACTTCTGAGAAAAGAGTTTAAGCTCAATTCAAACATTACCGAGAATTTGTTTAAATCTCCAGAGCTATAGAAAAGACATTTTCTAATCTTCTGGGCTTATACAAATGGTATTTGAAACATTTTGAGGAACACACAAACAAAACACAGTCTGTACAGTGTGTCCATAAGACTCTCGTATCAAAGCAAAAGAGATTATAAGAAAGAAATTGACTTAACCATGGACCATATTGTCTCTTTTTATGTTTTTTTTACAATTTTTATGATTGAACTCTTAAAGGGAGTCAGAGATGCTCCTTTAAAAAGTCTCCTCTTCATAAAAATGCTAATCCGCAGCTATCTGATGAGGTGAATCTTTTAAAACTGACTTCAGATGTAATAAGAAAGGCTCACCTTCCGTTAGTCAAACACACTGGGGGGTATAACTCGGATGATGAGATTTCAGGAAAAATCATTAGAGGAACAATCCGGTTTTGGTGTACTGCGGTTTGCTGTGTTTGAGATGGGCCTATATAGTTAGAATTGGATGGGATTTAGATTGCGGTTACATGGACGTCTCGGGGGACGCTGAGAAAATAATGCTTTGTGTGTGCGTGAGAAGGAAAAAGAGAAAGAAGTGTACATCAAAGGTTACTTGCATTCTCCTCTGATAGCTCCTCTGCGCTTTTCTACTTTGTCTTTAAACGCACACAGTCATGACACTTTTACAAATGAACGGACCCTTTTATTCCATCTCGGCATCGCTCTCCTTTACTCTTTTATCTATTAGCTCTATATAAGATTGATGTATTTTTGCGTGTTGAGTGTTAAAGATAAAGACAATGTTTTCTCTGCGTTACCCTGATACCACAATGAATACCCAATGCAGAATTCAGTGCAGAATGTTCAGACCAGGTCAATGTTCAACTGATCTGAAGACAGCAAAAAACTGCTCTTTATATTCCACTGGGCATCTGCTGTACAGCATTCTTCATTACTCAAAGGCATGGTTCACCTACAGTAAAGATGAAAATCCTGTTTTATGCGTGACTATTTCATCTGTAGCTTTTTTTAAAACTGTATGGTCTGTTTCTTGTTGAAACGCATTCAATTTTAGTCACTTTTGTACGGTATTGTATTAAATTTAGAGCATACATTTTGTTTGCAAAACCAGTTTATTCTTTTCAGAAAATGAGTTTTTTTCTCAATTTTAATATTACATTTAACTTGAACCCCAAATTGATTCTCTGTTGGATTTCTTAAAACATATTACTGGTCTTTGGTCTTGGTAGCATGTTATCACAATGTCAGACAATATGAAGTTTAACCTCTAAAAAAGGGTGCTAGATCTGCGTGACAAAATGATCCCAATTGCCGACACAAAACTAGCTCACAAACTTCATAAAATGACCACTCATGAACAAATCCTTCCACTTTTAAACCATGCAATGTAAACAAAACCAAACGGAAAATGTTAAAATACTTTCATATTTATGCAGTACAGTATTCCCTATTTTTATGGATTTCTTACAGTGTAATAAAAACAACCTGGCAACCCTGCTCTATTTTTCCTTTAAACCCAGCATAAACCATCCAGTTCTCGTGATTCATTTAATTTGTAATAAAAATAATATTTATATTGTAATATTTATACTTTTGATATAAAAGTATCTTAAAGGCTATTAAAAAGCATTAAAGGTTTTTATACAACTTTAGCATTCCAGTGTTGTCTTAAAATGCTGCGGATGTCACAGTTGTGTTATGTTTTGTTAGGTTTTTTCCTCCCATTGTTAATTTCATTATTAGTTAATTAGTTTTCAGTTGTCCCTTATCATTGTTAATTAGTCCCACACCTGATTCTGTTTTCCCTGAGTGTCTTCCTTTTGTATTTAAGCCCTGTGTTTTCCTTAGTTCCTTGTCTAGTATTGTTTTATGTTCACGTGAGTTTTGCGCCTGTTTTATTAAAGTATCCTTTGTTTTGTATTCCCGTGGTTTTAGTTCTTTTGGAATCCAGCACACGTGACAGCGGAAGCTCTCTAGGTTTTTAAATGTATAAGACTGAGGGGAGATATAAATGCTCCATTGAAACCACAAACACAAGTTCTTCTTGTCAATAGCAGTAACAAATCCATTAGACGCTGACAGGGAAAGGTTACCTTGAGCTGCCTCTGAATGTCTGTGACGGAAGCAATCAATTAAAGACACAGAATGCTGCAATAAATAGCAATGAAACAACGCTATTGTCAACAATTAAATGCATGTTTTGAGCAGAGTCAGGAGTCTGTCAAATTTAGATTCATTTGGATTTAATTTATTATCAAATTCAGATAACTTACTTGCTATTTATCAAGTGTATATGCTCTTGTTTTAGATTGTATGATGAAGTTTTTTGAACAGGTCTATTCTTATGGGATCTTATTTAGTCTTATTTACAACCTTTAAAATTATGTAATATACTATACTGTAATATGATATAAAATACAAGTCTATTAAAACCATGTGACTTGGGTCTGTTTCTTACACAAAGCTATTTTAAATTTAGACGACAGAATGTATGATGTTGTGGACTATTTATTTTATTTTATTTTTTTGTTAAATAAAACTAAAGAATCAGCTGTTATATCAAGCTTGATGATTTCCTCCTTAAAGTCCTGCGTGCATTGCCGACAACCGAGAGTTTATTTCCACAATTTGCAGTTCATTAAGTGTTTAAAGCTTCAGGAACATCATCAAACCATTACAGGCTCATTACAATAAACAACAACACAGCGTTGGTCTTGAACTTCAGCATTTTAATGTTACAGAGGTAATTAACTGAGCAATTGGGAGGTCAAAAGAGTTCAAGAAGCTACGGAGATGAATTGCTGTTTGGTGTGGGGTGACTCGAACCGTGCAGCTTTGCTCAAGGGTGAATTCAGGGCTTTGAGCCAGAGGCGGTGACTTCAGCCAGATGACGACATTTGATTGTAGTCAATAGTGTTCAGCGGCCAAGAAGACGTGGATATTTAAAGGAGCAATGTGGAGATTTTAGCGGCTTATAGTGGTGAGGTTGCGAATTGCCCAAAACGGTTCACTCCACTGCTCACCCCTCCCTCCCTATTGAAGCATTATGGTGGCTGACACAGGACTAAGATGATGTCATGCTTTCACTTCTTTGAGAAGGAGATAAAGTATTTATACGAAACGCTCTCTGCAGAGCATTTTGTTTGTTGAGGGCTACTTTCGAAACAACAGTAGACCCGCGGTGTATAGAGAGAAATAGCTCATTCTAAGGTAATACAAACATTACGCTTCATTATGGAATGTCTTAATACGCCTCTGAAGACATAGTTATGTATATTAAATTGCATTTCGGTCAATAGATCCTCCAAAAAATTACACGCAGCACCTTTAATAATGAATAATACAATAATACAAAAAAGGACAGAGAAAGATATTAGGGTTAAACATGCACATCTGAACACTTACAATACTGTTATAATAAAATAAAATTAAATAAATTAGAATTAAATAAAAATTTACTTTGGGTGTCAGTGGAACAGTTGATCTTGTTAAATTCCACTGTCAGCATCCAAATCAACCAGAAAGCATATTGCAATTTTTCTTTGTAAGTCATACAACGGCTGCTATGTGCTGTACCTCTCAAATCGATGTTTTCAATACAGGCCTGACATCATGACATTTGGTTACAAGACACTCAAAAAACGATTACATTTGACTGATGTCTTACCTGCGGCATAGATGCATCATTTGATCCGAGAATTAAAGAGAAAATAAAGATTATCAGTGAAAAATGATCATCGGTTTTAGTGTGTTCAGTACACAAACGGCTTTTTCATATGGCTTGATAAAACATGAAATATAGGCATTAACTACATTTTTATGGCGAGTTTGACAACCCATGGTCTTTTCTATGATAAGACTTTTGTCTTAAAAAAAAAAAACAGTAAAGTATGGGATTTGATTGATTTAGCTTCAAGAGCCTAAAGGACCATTCATTTTTATTCCTATGGAAAGTCAATGGGGACCATTTTTTTGGTGAACTATTCCTTTAAAGGAAGTTTTACAGGTTTGAGTCTCGGAAAAATATGAATATACCTCGAATGAACTGGAGCTCGCTTTGGATGCATAAATATGAAATATAAATTAAACCATTTTAATTTCATTTTTGGTTGCTCACTTCTTTTTTTTAAAGTACATTGTATAAACACAATCAGCAAAATAAAGCCATTGACTCATTTTAAGTGCCTTACTACAATTAACACAATTTTACAATTTAATATTATATATTAATTAATTATTGAAATTGAATTGGCTATAATATCAAGTAATGAATGGGATTAAAGGATTAGTTCACTCCAAAATGCAAATTTCCGAATGAAAAAAGGAAGACATAAACATCTTGGATGATATAGGGGTGAGTAAACAGGACATTTTTATTTTGGGGTGAATTAATCCTTAACATTGTTACTATAGGCATCCTAGTTGAATGCAGTGCTATCATTAGCCTATAAAAAACACAAGTTATCTCCCAGATTACTAAATTTAACCTGTCCACACGTCCATCAGATACGTGTTGAGTGAGCGGGCTGGAACTGTCCATCATTTACTAACCTTGATTTTATCTGTATCTCTGCTGTCTTCCTCTTATCTGCCAGGCCAAAGCAAAGCAAAGCAGGAGAAGATAAGACTTGGACTACAAGGGCAATTTAACCCTACACCCACATCTGAGACTGAGCGAGTGTGAGTCGCTGACAGACACCCTTTCAATCTGTCACAGAGATCAACCGAGCAGATGAACACGAGAGGCTATGAAATCCTCCGGAGAGGACGTCTTAAAGGAAGGTTGGAGGGCATTTATTTTCTAGTTCTGTGTGGTTCATTCACTGTGTACTGCAGAAGCACTACTGGAACTGATCGTGTATCACACGATGATGTGTGCTTTTTGACATTTTTATATTTGAAAAAAGAATATGGTGTATTTCAAACGGGTGATCAAAAATGCTAAATCTGGCTAAAATGCATGTTGAGATGTTTTTGTCATAGTATATTGCTAAAGTTTTTAGAAAGCTGGTGCTTTATAGAATTCACAATTCTGTTCTCATTTTTCGCAATCATCGAAAAAAAACATTTTCCCTTAAAAGTTGTCTAAAACCCACGTAAAGCTCCCTAGGCTCAAGGGGAATACTGCACCTGCAATTTGCTCACCCAGCCTGAAAAATGGCCAGCTTTTTCAAAAGCCTGAGCCAGGGCGTCCCTTTAAATCAAAACACAGACCTCGAAAGTGGAACACCGTGTTTGTCCCCGAAGGCTTCAAACAGATCCGTCTCTGAAAACTTCAGGGGGTCAGAGAATGCTGGCAGGCGGAGGCGGGTTAGTTCAATAGATTAAAATCAGGACTGAAACCGCGAGATCACGTATTAATCAATGGACGTATGAGATACCACCAGCTGAGAAACAAGAAGTCGGAGAAATAATCGGGGTGGGGCGGAGGGCGGTATGGGCTTTGCATCTGTCTGTCTGACATCATCTGTGGCAGAATCTCCAGAGTCTCACGACACATGGGTGCCCTTCATACACTGTTACTCCACAACACACACACCTTTATTCCATCAAAGTGAATCTGTGATTTCTTTTTATCTGTTTACTTCAGACAGCAGATTTGTCCCAGTCAGAGAAATGAGCCGTGTGTCTGTTGGAACACCTTCATTCAACCTACCACAGGTTGCATTTATTTGTCCTACTTTTTTTAAAGCTGACCTTTTATTTCTTCCAAAAATCTTATTTGAATATAAAATTTGAATATAAACATTTATTTTTAATGAAATAACTATGCTGTGTTCCATTTACCGTGGAAAGTCTGAATTGCCAAGTCGAAAAATATTGTAGTTTACTATACTGCATTTAAATGTTTGACTTTTGCATACAAAAATATAATTTTGCAAGCACATTCATTTCTTTCATTAGAAAACTAACATTTTATTAAAAATATTTTGGAAATGGATTACTTGGACCAAACAACAAATAAAAAGCATCTAATAAGAATCCAGCGTTCCTTCGGTGTTGTTTTCAAACTTCCCAAGTTAAAACCTCAAGAAGATGATAAAATGACAAGTGATTTAGCAAATTCTAAAAAGGTGGCAACTTTGAAGATACTTAAACATTACATAGTGTTCATTTATTTGGGATGATTTTAGCCAAAACATAATTCCCACAGTTACAAGTTATTTCATGGTTTTGATGAGTTTACTATTCTAAAATGTGGGGAAAATCTAAATAAACAAGAAGTGTTTCCAAACTTTTGACTGGTACTGTACTTTAATATTTACTAAAGTAAGATTCTCTATACTGTAGTTTACAGACACTTTACAATGAGGTTGTGCTTATTAACATTAGTGAACTAACAATGTCATTTTCAATTTTTTTTACCTTTGTTAATGTTAGTTAATGCCAATACAATTGTTCATTTTAGTTCAACAGATACAATGTTCGATATGATAATGTAGAGTCAATATTTGTAGAGTTGTTTTGCAAAAACAGATAACTTAAAATCTGATGATGAGTATTATGTCTTATTGTGCTTGCTTGTGTTACTTGGCTGTATTTTTTGAGTTATTATTACTTAATTAGATATGCAGTTCGATTGATATTACCTGGAATGCACAATAAAAACATGATTTTTGAACATCTGTTTTTTGCTAATGAACTTTTCGTATATAATTTGCTACTCAACTTTATGACCAAAAGCAGTTGATTTCTGAAATTGGCACGCCTCCAGAAAGAAAATTCACAACCCAAATAAAATTTACATCATCCCACATTGTGTCAGCATTCATCTCATAAACATGATCATTCCCACATGTCTTGGAGGCAGAATTTGTTTGGCAGGAAAAAATCTCTTTCCCTCAACCTTTCGGAAATCTTTCATCCCAGTTCTTCTCTCGCATCCTTTCATTGACTGTGGGTGAATAATCTTAAATCACACTAAATACCCCAGCATTGACTGCATGTTACCTTCACTTAATGTGTCATGGTTCCACCTCTCCTTGTCAGGTATTTCTTGGTCTAGAGGTGGAATCATACAGGATCCTTTGTTTCTCTAGTCTGCGTCATCGTTGCTACCCTCCTGTTTCCTAGTTTGTGTTAATTAGTTTATCCCTTGCACCTGTTCCCTCTTGATTTGCTCCCCGTTAAAACATCCTCGTGTTCTTTGTCCTGTCTGGTTCATTGTATGTATGTGTATGTACTTGTATCAGTTGCTGTTCGCTGTTCACGGCTGCTTTATGCCCTCGTCTTGCTTTGTTCCTGTCTCCCTTGTCTAAGTAAGTGTTAGTTTAGTGTTTATCTCAAGTGTTTGTTTTATAGTTTAGTAAGTCAGTGTTTGTTGTTAAAGTTTTATATATTCCTGTCCTGTTTTCCCCCTCGTGGGTTTTGTTTTGCCTCTTTGTCTTGTTTTGTGTTAATAAATTATCTGTTAACCCCGTCATCCCTGCCTCTGCCTGCAATTGGGTTCTCCTGCCTTGTCTCTCACCCAGTTCATGACATAATGTACATCTTTATCCTCCTGCCATTTTTCAGCTCCTGATAGATTAGCACCATTGACCTCATTCTTTTACCCCTGATGTGGTACTGTCCCCATTAGTCGGATGTATTGACAGAGACGCTGACAGACACCTGTGTACTGTGTTGTTGTGAATGTATGGATGTGGAGTGATGTGGTGCTTTAGCAATAGTATGTGTGTGGGGAAAAATAAGCTTCGGCTGGCACAGTGTAGCTCTTTTGAAAGGAGATTTGGAGCAGGTTTATTCACTGGACTGCTTCGAGCAGAATGCTCATGATGGCTTAAAGGGGACATACAGTATTACAAAAACTCCATTTGTCAGCTTTTGTGAGAGAAAATTGTTTGATGTAAACATTCTCTAACATTAACAATGTAACACTCCCGCCCCTGTCTGTAAATAATCCTATAATCTGATTAAAAAAAAACAGGTCATAGTTCAGAAATTTAGTTCAGACTACAAATTGCTCGCCCTCATTTTGTGGCAATCTCATGATTTTCTTTCCTACATGAAGCACAAATTGAGAAGTTTCAGAGAATGTACTGGATGTTTATTTTCTACTGTGAAGGTATGTGTGGGCATAGACTGCTCAAAAAATATTTGTCATATTTCTCATTTGCACCTCAAAAATAGATTTTTGCTCCTTGTTGAATTTATTTGATTAAGCGTATCTAATATTGTGTTCCAGGACAAGAATAATCTTATACAAGTTTGGAACCAGGACGTTGAATAAATGACAAACCCACCCAGATTTACATATCATCAAAACACTATTTTACAGCTTGACATAAATAATATAAAAAACTGCATTATTTCTGCTGTAATGGTACGACCAAGTCCATGTCACTTTCATTTCCCAGTGCCCCCCACTTTGTGTAACTGTATTATAAATTTGTGTAAATAAAAATGTTGTATGGTCATGTACTGTACTGTAAATAGGAATGGACTTCTTGCTTTTAATTTTAAAGGGTTAGTCATCGAATGTTAAAGCTGATGTAACACACGCAGTATCTGCCAATCTCATATTAAACTTGAGTACCTATACAGTAGTATTGCATACGTTGTATCTTCAAAGAGTATTTAGTTTGATCACATTTATAAAAGACAGATACAGCTGTACGATTATTTCCGTAAACACCCATTCAGGGGGGGGGCGGAACTAAAGAACGAGCACACAACACAATACATCATCGCATTATCCCTGCATAACTGTTGATTCCCTATAAGTGCGTGTTGTTTACCTGATCCACTTACACGCTGATTGCCAACAAAACACAGACACGAATGCAGCGTTATATCCACCGTTTATATAATATTCATCACCCAAATGCAGTGAACAAACAAACACAGTTGAAGTTCGCGAACGAAGGAGCACATTGATGGGCGTGCTCTTTCTCCCACTCTCCGTGGTTGACGCAGGATTTTCCAGGAGAATTGTTCAATAAGAGACTAAGAAAAGTTGTTGCGTTAGGAAATTTCTTGTTGGAAAAAAACTTTCCGAAACCCATACTAACCCTGGCGGAGTGTATCAAGCACAGAAATATCATACGTCCAACTCGTTCTTTTTGACAGGTTGACCATGTCAAACACGAGAAGACGGCACGTTTAGCATTGTAAAGAAGTCAGAATGCACGAAACGCTGTTCCACATCCCCTTTGAAGACTTTTGATCCTTTTAGAGTTAGGGGTTCTGTAGTGTTGCGTGGTACTTGCAAACCTTTGTGCATATTCGAAAGCTGGAAAAAAAAAGCCTGGGCCCCTATCATACACTCCACACAATGCGACGCCAGGCGCCAGGCGCCACACAAGTTTTTTGCTTGTTTCAGCTCGACAGTTTTCATTTTCACATCCAGCGCCAAGTTGTTTCAATACCAAATGCACTTGCCCAAAACACACACATGACTCATTTGGACCATGCGCCTGGCATGCCGACCTTTTTTCCGTCATTAAACTAGCAAAAGTGGATTCAGACATGGCCTTACACTGTGCCTACACCGCGCCGCATCCAGTGTGGACGAAAATTTTAATTATAATAGGTTCTAAATGCGTTCTTTTGTCTTTTTGTCCGGTGTAGACACGGTGTAAGTGCACCTGCAACCAGTTTGAGTGACGGTTTGAGCCACGCCTCTATGCAGCATTCATCTAATCACGACTGAAGCAGGGGACAGCGTGTTTAATTCTGACAGACAGAGAGATGGTGGATAATAATAATGTGGAACTAAATTATGACTTTTGAGTAATTTCTGCTGAAACAGACATTGGACTTGATGGAAAATAATAAAATACTGTGGTCTACGGCACCATAAACCCTCATATACTCTTAATATTTCTCAAGCGCTTCAACGCCGCAGTCAAATGTCAAATGAGATTTTCAATCTCAAGACAATTCAAAAGCTTGTGTGTAAACAGTGTTGCAGGCTTTTAAATATATATATATTTTTTGGTTGTGTGTGTACATACAAATATATTGTTGTACACATTACTGGCACTGAAGAGTGTTTAAGTCTGTGCGGACACAGGCGTAGATGTAACAACTGTGAGACTCTCTCAATTCATCTTTTACTCATGCGCGCTCTACCACTTCTCTCTTTTTTCAATTCAACCCGAACTGCCCCCACAACGTCCTCTCAGAGACTGAAACAGTGTGATTGGCAGATGATTGTAGTGAAACTTGAGGGAAGTATGTAAGTGCATTATTGTGTGTGTTGTGTTGTGTATGTAAGTGGTTGTAGAAATTGTTGCTCTGGTTGAATTTCTATGGTTGACGATAGAGTAAATTAATACAATATATAATACAATAATTAATGTTTTAATTAATGCATTGAATTAATTTAGTGCCAAGCAATTATTTTATTGATTATGATTTTTAATCAGTGTTTTCGTTTTCTCGTCCCATAAAATATGTTTGTATCTTTAAAACAATAAATTTAACTGAGAAGCAATAACACTCACTCACTCATAAAAATTATAATACCTACAAATAACTATAATAATAAAAAACGATTTTTATAATTTGATTTGTAAATAGTCTTTTGTACTATTAAATGTGTGTGCTTGTAAGATATTGTATATTTAATGAATACAGTTTTCTTGCTCTTATCCTGTTGTGATGTCAATCTTATTAATCTAATTACATTACACACAGGGCCGGCCCTGGGCATAGGCCGAGTAGGCAAATGCTAGGGGCGCCAAAATGAGTGAAGATTTAAATTATAATTCATCATCTGAACGAGTTATTATTTATGTCACCTAGTGTGATCTGTGCAGCTAATCTCACTCCCAGACTAAAATTAACATTATGTTGTGTGATAAATCGCGTTCCTTGCTCATTATTACTCGCGGGAATTTTTTTAACCTGCCCAGAAGACGCGATTTCCGCACGTTCGCAGCCCGTTTCGAGTTATACACATCGCCTGCCGCGAGTTGGCGCCTTTTTCCTTGCATTGACTTTGTATGTTATTGACTCGCACAAATAACTTAATTCGCGTGGGAACCCCCTAGTGTGTGTGGCCTCGTGGTTATAGCCCTGCTTCACATTTTGTACCTCTCGCTGGTTAGAAGTTCGACCCCGCTCGGATCAGGTTCGGGTCGGTTACACATGTCAGCCACATGTGTAAACACAAACCATTTAAACAAAACTTTTTTCCAGAAGTGAGTTAAAATAAAAAATAAACTTATCAGATGTGGAAAGGTAGGACACAAAAAATGTTGAAATAAAGAGGTGCAAATTATAAGTTACAATTGCTTATTTAGGACACTGATGCTGTATTTTACTGCTTTCAACTAAGTGAACTGAAAAGTGTGTGGCACTATAGCATGTGCCATTTATTTAAAGAAAATCCAAAACAGCATTTGCACAGAGGTTGACAAAATGTATTAAAACTATTTCTCATTAACCCTTATCTAAATAATAATAACAATCAAATATTCGTTTTATGAGCTCTAATATTCAAATACAGTAGCCTATTATTGAGAAAACAATTCGTTTTATTTCACCTGCAAATTAATTTTCAAACAATGAGAAGGTAATTAGAAATATTTTCATTACAAATATTTGTAGTTGTTATACTTCCTATTTATGTTAATCACAAATGAATTTTGCTTAAAAAAAATAATGTTTATTTATTTATTTTGTATAGGAGGGGCGCAATCTTAAATCTTGCCTATGGCACCAAGAGAGGTTGGGCCGGCCCTGATGACTAATCTCATTAGATATCAAGTAAATTTAGGCAGCATTAATAATACTTATTGTGATTTTGATCACATAACCAACTATACATCTATACATAAGGTTAAGATAACCTTGTGTTTTCAGAGGCAAATAAAACTGAGCTTCTTACAGAAAGTGACTCGGTGCAAGTCAATGATTGGAGAGAGACTACATCACAGTTTCTCTCCAGTTGGCTACAACACAGATCATTGCCTGAGGTCAATACCCGAAGGGCATGATCTGCTAACACGAACAGATGCATCGATTAGACAAACATCAGCAAGTCTCATCACATCTACACAACATGACTTGCATGACTAATTGAACACAACTTCTACTATGGGTTGTATTCATTAGCAGCTATGGCTACACATTATGCTTGTATGTTTTTTGTTTTATTGTTCAATATTATAATTAAATTAATTGAATTATAGAATGAATTGGCTAATATCTGTAGTTTTCATGGAACTTTTTAGCTATCTTCTTTTTCGCTTTGCCATTTTTAATGTGATTTTTTTTCTTTAAATATTGCCAAATGTTTTTGTATTGATGTTTTAGTTTTCGTTTACTTTTAATTTTTCCCATTTATAGTGTGCTTACTTATTCAGTTTATTGCTAAGGCAAAATTGTTTCTATTAGTTATAAGACTTATAGATTTATATTTAGTCATTATCCAAAGCGACTTACAGAGAGTTTCAGGGAGCAATAAGCGATATGTCATTCAGGAGCAATAATACAATAATGTAGGTGCTAATACAAAGTTACAAGTTTCAACAAACGCCAGAGCAATACCTGTTGAGAGAAAGAGGCCTATATTTTATTTGAGTTCAAATAATAGAAATGCTTTAATAGTTTTTGTTCTAACTAAAACCATTAGCTAGAGTGCTAACAACCATTTGATGTGTAATTGTTATAGATTTATTGCCATAATTTAGAGACTATAAACTACAGTAAAATTGGCTACAATAAAATTGGCACCAATAAAATTGGTGATTTGAACATACTTTTTTACATTTTGAAATATTTTGACATTACTTCAATTTAAAAATAAGTGATTTCAACTTATTTGTATTATTTTACAGCAACTCACCACTGTTTAA
Organism: Triplophysa siluroides; assembly: GCA_006030095.1. Taxonomy (NCBI): domain Eukaryota; kingdom Metazoa; phylum Chordata; class Actinopteri; order Cypriniformes; family Nemacheilidae; genus Triplophysa; species Triplophysa siluroides. The sequence continues at coordinate 3,429,558 of VCII01000101.1, read as the reverse complement.
AATAAAAAAACTGAATACAATTACTTCAAAAGCCAATTTGATTATACTCAAAAAGGCAGCAAACAGTGTAGACATCCAGTATTTTTTGAGGCATCATGTGAGCTACCGATGCTTGGGCCTAAATTGGCTGACATCGTATATCATAGTTACTATGCACTGCATAATTGAATAGCCCATGAATAGAAAACTGTAAAAAAAACTCAGACCTCAAGATTTTCTATTGACTTTCAAATGGCACAATTGTCAATTTACTTGTGGCACCAGACCTTTAGCAAATGAAAACAAAAGATGCAACATGTCACTATAAAAGTTGAGTTGAGGTCTGCATTTTTTACAGTGAAGTTATGTGGATGTTCATAACCAAACCGAAGTTAACTTGAAAACTCTTTTGAGAACATTTCTTTGCCTGAAAGCTCTGCTGCACGTATGAGGTGTACTTGTTCCTTCAATGTGCCAAATACAACAAAACCAAGATAGATCTTGACCAGCAAAAGCTATTATGTCTTGCTGGGTCCAGTAATGTTGTCCTTATTATCTTTTACGTATCCTCAAAGACGTTCCTGTCTGTGTCCCTCAGACTGTCCATCACAGTCTGTTATTGGCAGTGATCTGATATTTTATGGCATTGTGTCCTGGTAACTGAATGGTCTGGCTATAGCCTAAAAGACACCTGAGGCAGCTGGTGTGACCAGCCCAGATAAAAATGCAAGAATGATAAGAAAAGAAGTCTATTCATGGCTTGAACTGAAAACTCTTTTTTGAAATCAATGCTTGTTGTTTACAGTTTGTTCACTGGGGGATTCCTGGAAGCCATCTTTTCAAATTTCTTTCCTAGAAAACACATTTCTTCAATTTTAAAATGTAAGTGACCAGATCATATGCGCACTGTGTCTAAAAGAGAGTTCTAGAAGTCTGAAAACACCAGTGACTACTTTTATTTTGAATTCTTGTCTAGTTTATATACTATTGCAAATTACTGTCAGTACACAGATGAATTAAAAAATGTACATGTATTAAAGTGTCCTAGTATTTAGTATTGCATCACGGATGATGCATGTTAACACAACATTTCTTTGAGATTGTGCTTTTTTACGAAAGAGTTAATGTTATCGATGTCAAAAATTCTGTAAGTTTTGATTCTTAAAGAGTACATAACTCCTACTTTTTATGTACATAGAAGATGTAATGTGACTATATGTAGTGACGTAAATCCGCAACGGTTGGCGAATCGGACTAGGGACGACTCGTTTGCGTGATTCAGAGTCAACTTTTTCTTGGCCAATAACTTTGTTATTCATTCACCTTCGGATTTACAACTTGTCAGCTTACTTTCAAACACGGCAACATTACACACGGCATGAAATGTCATTTTCATGACCTCATGTTATGTACTCTTTAAATATATATACTTTATGAACATTACTTAGGCTTTTAAACCCCACTGTTTAGAATTTCTCTAATTTGTCAAAAACATTCCAAGACAGATTGAAGTGTGTGGATGGAGTGACGGGGGCTAGATGAAAGGAGAGAGAGATGGGGGGTTGTAAGTGCATGACACACAGGCTTCCTCTCTTTTTCTCTCTCACTTTGATGTGAAGGAGTTTTTTTTCCTCCATGATTAATATTCTGGAGCGAGCGCATCTCTCTGTCACCGATGCCCAGGAGTGAGATGTACAGGTTACTTACAAACACACACGTTGTTCTGTTCTGCACTTTCTCTCATTCTTTGATGCTTTTCTCTGTTCATTCTTTATCCTCGACCATCGTCTATTCTGTATGTGAATGACAGTGATGCGCTTGATCCCGTTTAACCATCTGCTGAATGAATTTTGAAAGCAATGTTAAAGAAGTGTTGAGTTGCTTTCAACAAATAGGATACAACACAGGGCCTGTTATTCTTTTCCTTTTATTCCATTTTTCTTATCTATTTTTCTTTTTAAAATGAATATGAAAATTTAGATTTTCAAATATTATACTTATTCTTTTTCATTTAAAATTTTTCATTTATGCAAATATGTTATTATTTTATATAAATATCATGTTTTATTTATTTTCTTATCTTACTTAATTTTTTTTATAAAACCTAAATTGTCTGGCATTGAAAACAAACCTAAAGTATGTAACGTGGTTGCAAATTCAGCTCCAAATGTTTTTTTATGCAAGGCAAGGTTGCTGTTATGTTAAAGTTAAATGCGTTTATTTGCTTACTTTAAGTCACCATTTCAATTTGAACAATTTTATCTCCATATTATATGCACCATGTGCTTGTAATGTGAAGAAAATGGGTTTGTTATCCTGAAGCAACATCATGCAATATAGTGTTCAACAACCCGGCTCTCCATCCTAGCCTTGAGAGCCAGCTGCGGTGCGTAATGGTCATTCTGGTGTTCCCTACCAGAGGGGAAATCCCCAGGACAGATGCTAAATATATTTTTTTTAAACGCACGGCTTCTCTTCATAATTACGCAGCGAGGATGTGCAGAATAAAGCGCTGCGGTTGCAAAGCGCGCCGCATCTCAACGGCAGGCTGATAGAAGCCAAGCGAGGCTAGCAATGGCCTGCAGGTGAGAGAATACACTTACTGCATTCCAAATGTGCAAAGATTAACATTAATGAGCTGTGGGAAGAGAGAGAGATTGATCTCCAGTATCAGAATCCCATTAGACCCGCAAAGCCTTGATTTCACACTCAATTATTGGTCATTGGCCGGATGACAGGTTTATGAGTTCATAGACTGTGCATAGATTTATGATGAGGGTAAAACCAGTTGTTCCTAATGAGACCCTCGGCAAAGCACGACATCCATCCTGATTAGTTGTGCCAGAAGTGTTCGTAGTTTCAGCTTCAACACGTGAAGTGAAGGTTTTTTATGATTTAGAAGTTGAAACAGACGTTGTCTGATAAACAACCTCTTATCTTTAAAGTGTGAAGTAAGTTTAAAAACATTTAAATGAAGAAGAAGTGATATAAATGTCAGAGGTACTTTTCATTGTAACGCTGGAACTCTTTTAAGTAAGCAACAGTTCTGCAGCATAAGGAAATGCATTGGGCCTCGTAACGTAACAATAAAGCATTATTTTTTTAGATAAAGGTTAGCTTATACACATTGGTTAATGTAATGTTATTTTTGTTCTTAGAACATTTGCTAATGTTCGTTTATCCAAAATGTAACCGTCAATGCTGTAAATGTATTAAGTAAGTTTTATTCACAGATCACAGAATAAATCCAAACGTGAAGAAATCTAAAATCAGGAAATCTGTCGGTGTTTGAGTTATAAACCTTGAAATATGCTGTTGATGTTATATTCACAAAAACAGGAAGTTAAGTTGGACATATTGAGTGGCTCCTCCCCCTTTTATCTAGTCATGTGGCGTCTAGGTTACCCTATAGCCTGGAATGTGATGAGAAGCGCAGAATCATGTCACCCATTTTTTTCCACATTTTAAATGCTTATGTCTTTTAATGCAAATTTTTAAATTTAAATTTTTATCTCTTGGCAGCTCTGTGTGTCTTCAGCCGCTTTTTCACCTGCCCGCGTCTTTCCCAAGCATCCGGCCGTGGTGGCTCACGACGAGTTCGGGAAGCAGGATGTGGAGATTTTCACAGTCTTAGTTGTTTTTGTAAAGTTTGCAGCCGAGCCCTCAAGGACACAACCTCTTCTTCACTGGGTGTGCTTTGTTCTACTGTCTATTGATCTGAGAAAATAAGATCTCTCTCTTTCTCTCCGCAACACATCAAGGTTATTTCTCCTTGTGTAAACTTTATCTTCGACCTTTACTTCACATCTAAGCGGTTCGGCAGCTTAATCTAAATCTTATTGAATAGGTCACTGCCTTTGAACCTCCGTCCATTCAAAACCAGTGGAATTGCCAATAAAACCGGTTTCAAGTCAATTGTTCTCATGCAGTTTTTGTAGTGTCATTTGTAACATTCAGGCAGTTTATAGTAGATTTTATTGAACAGCCCTTTCTTTAGAATAAGTTGTTTATTCAGAATGTAAGGTTTTGTCTTTAGCAATGATGGCTTTATCTTTCTGAACAAAGAGGATGTGCAACTAATATATGTTTTCTGGACTTCTCTCAGACATAATGGTGCAATTTAACCAAAGAATCAGTACAGTATCTGTTCTCTCATGATATTTTAAACAAGACATATTTTTTGCATAGGAAGAGTAATGCCAGGGCATTAATATGTGGTTGCTACACTTTTTCTTCTTCTTGTTTTTTTAAAGTATAATCAAATTGGCTGTGATTTCATCTCATTTAGACTTATTGATCTAAAATAATTTCCAGTGTAGGCCAAACTGTTCAACAGAGCAAAGAAATGCATACAGGTTTGGAACAACTAGCGGGTGAGTAAATGGTGACAGAATTTTTATTTCTGGATGGAGCATCCCTTTAAGCTTAGCCCAGATGGATTGTCCTTTTTGGAAATCATTTTGTAAATGGCAAAGAACGAATACAATCTCCTCAAGTTTTTAACATTCAGAAAGGCGACTGAAAACCTGAGATTATAAATAAAATATGTGACGGACATTCCATGCTGTGCTTTAATTTGTTTCAGCATCCAAAGTAAGCCAGGACTGAATGTCTGGCCGTTCCGCAGGGCCACTGGCACTCGACATTGCCCTCTAGAGACTCACATATAAACTGACATGAGGATGAGCTGGACACTTTCCCAGACGGACCATCAGGAGAGCTATTCGATTCTATACAAGACACATGAATGAAACATGCACAGACGGATCGGTATGTGTTCCAATGGAAGCCACGAAGTGACCTTTTGGTCTGTGCCCCATACTGTTGACTTTTGTGCAATGCCTGAATGGAAAGGAAGTTCACTAAGAAGTGCCGTTTGCTTTGTGTTGTTTTCTGAGAGGGCACTGCTAACACAGAGATCGATATGGACCGGAGTAAAAGGGAACCCATGCAGTTACACGCCCGGCTCTCCCTGAAGGTATTTTGCACTTACTAAGACAAACATCACTGTATGATTTATGCATTCACAATCTGCTTGGGTGAATCTCACAAAAGCTCTTGAACGAGACTGTGTTAAATTTGACCCCAAATTCAAAAGAAAATATATATTTTTATTATAACAATATCTTAAACACACCCCTCCTCCCCCAATACTAATTTCTGTAAGGAAATAAATAAATAAATTTAAAAATAAAATAAAGAAAGAAAATACATTTATTTTTATATAAATGATTAGATATTAGGTTACATATCAGATTATATATTACATTATATACAGAATTTAATTTAATTTAATTTAAATTAATTTAATTTAATTTAATTTAATTTAATTTAATTTAATTTAATTTAATTTAATTTAATTTAATTTAATTTAATTTAATTTAATTTAATTTAATTTAATTTAATTTAATTTAATTTAATTACAGGACTTCATGCAATCCACCAAAATCCAGACTGTTGTTATAGTACTTACTTGCATGCAAAAAGAGAGAAAGGAACTGTGTTTGTGTGTACTGAACTGAACAAGATGTGATTAGGTTTCCAAACCGACATGTTAAATTCTCAAGATAAGGCAAAACCTCATGAATACCAATCTTATCAGCTGTAATCGCACACAAGAAAGAGCGATGTATCATGGGTAATGCCTTAACTTCTGACATTAAGCCTCAAGTTGATGTCTTCAGTCTACAGACTAAAATCAGTAATACACTCGAAGGAGTATTTCACTGTCAAAGTGCCCGACGGGACCCGAGAAAGCCCGAGGAGCGGTGAAGAGAGACCACCGACTGTGGGCGGGGAAACCCCTTTTCTCTTCTTGTCACTCTTCACTTGTCAGTGTTAGACATTGTGGAATGACTCTGTGAAAAATATGGTCTCCCGCTGAGAGCGTACGTGCGTGCATAACAACAATACGGGACACCTGTCACTACAGTACCTGCATGTGGGCAAACAGAGGTGGTAGAAAAAGCCTTTCTAAGAATCCAAGTGTGGAAGTAGAGTCCATAATAATAGGTCATCAGGATGTGTGCACCTGGGTCCTATCGCAGCAGCTCCGGTCCATCTGGAAGAAACAATAGTGTCATTAAACCTCCCAAATCCATCACAGCCACAGATAACCCGACTTGGGTGTCTCAGAATGTGCATGTTTTAACTAAGCGCATTTTAGGAATGAATGCAGCACCTGCTTGCAAACATGTCACAAATGTGGAAAGGAGGATGAGAACATAAAAATAACCCACCCACACCGAGACAGATTATTGTGCAATGGATGACATCCAGAAATGACATCCAGAAACGCCATGCCAGGTACCTCTTGATCAAGCATCTCTTAAATAAAGCTGCTATCTCTCACTACAGGGTTCGAGTGCATTCAGTCTCTCTTGTGTTGACAAGCCTGACAAGACATTGTGTTTTAAAACAGCAGATACTCTTATCAAACCCAACGTGACTTTTTTAAAGACGTGTTTCCATTAAGGAAATGCCAAAGGGGAAAGGATCTGTCTCTTTCTAGAGAAAGCATTTATCACATCTCCTCTTGTTTTAGTTGGGGTCCAAGAACCTTGTCTCTCATACAAGCCTGAGGACAAAGACAAGCTTTAAAATTAATGACAATGACCTGAGTATTCATTTACGTATTCTTTGTAGCTTAACTTGTAGAGAATTGGGCTAGGTCATGGGTTTGATCACAGGGAACCTATACAAATGTGTAGCTTGAATAAAGTAAGGCCTGCATATTTACTGTATAGGCTACATAGCGTGAAGAGGCGCGTTTGTTCTCTTTGGCCATTACGTTGCGTTCTGTTTCATAATCTTCGAGTTTTAAGCAACGTGTGTTCGCTAAAATAGCTAAAGCTTTAAAAACACATTTCGGGAGACGCATGAGCCCTGCTTCTTAGTCTTGCTGTTTACGCAATGTTTGTCTGTTTTAAGGGACATTGCGTTCTTTTGCGTCCTGACTTAAAGATGAAGTGTGGGATAAACAAAAAAGACTACATATCAATTTAAAAACAGTCGTTTTTAGTCTACACTTTAAGTTCTTAAACACTTCTCTTATATTCCGTTATGATATATATTGTATCATATTGTATGTATCACTGCATTTGAATGTTAAACCTTTTCTTGCTTATTTCAAAGGGGCATTTAAACGAGCAGCGTTCTTGCGTCCGTTTTTATAAATTTGTTGACGTGCGTGTCAAAACCATACAACTTTTAAAAAGAAACACCATTTCACACATTCAGATTCCTTATGCTGCGTTTAACTGTTTGAATTCTATCACGCGTCCTGTGTTAACGCCCCCAACACCTGCAGAGCGCGGATGGGAAATACCTCGTATAGAGAGGAGCAGCTGCTCTGGCTCAGACCAAATATAGATAAATCTCAAGGGAACCCCACGTTCTGAGGTTTAATTTTACCTTGTTTTCCATCGTTATCCTTTCGTTTCATTTCATTTCAAGAGAAACACCTTAATCTCCAATTTCCACACGCGTAGAGCGAATTTCTTAAACAATGTGGCACTCTGTATCCAACAAGTGCATGCTATCCTTGAAGCTCCACTGCGCTTTTTGAGAAGCGGTTTACGCGAAAACAATCAAATGAAGACGTCTGCCTAACGAACTGGAGGTAGAATCGATCGATTCGCATAAGGAACCGTAACATCGCCACCGCGCGTACTTTTGTCGCAGTGATAAAATGCGTGTTTGTAGGTTGCGTGCGCGCCTGCGATGGACCCTCCGTAATTCTTTTCTCCCTTGTCTTACAAGTAGCTTTAGAGCCTAGATACATTGTGGATTTCTACTAATATAAGATTCAAAGCATCGAATCGCTGTGACCTGCGAATATTTGTAAATTCCCACACCTGGTTTCTTGGAGAGGGCTGCGCAATTGCGCGCGCTGCGAGAGTACTGTCGGACCTTTCCATGGAATTCTCTCTTCTACATAAGATCACAGATTTCCGCGCGTCTTCTCCAGTGAGGGATTCAGTCTGATCGAATGAACGAAGGCTTTTCCAGCCGAGTGAAAAAGTTGCGTTCTGGACTGCAAGTCCTATATGAGGATCGATACACAAGAGCTGTCCAACACAGACCGCAGAAATGCCTTTGCATCCGGTGACTTCCACTTTGATGTACCGGGGGGTATGCACTATTCCAGATATCCTTTCATACCGGGCACCGGTCAACCTTCCCGAGGATGAGGTTGAAGGTTAGTAATGGTCTCCTGATGCAACATTTATTTGTTTTTAAATGGATGTTGTGTTTAGGTAGGTACGAACACTTGGGTAGCAATTGGTTCCTAAATCGACGTTGGAGATGTTTTGGGATGACACACAGATATAGAAAGAAAGACAATTTTAACTTAATAGGAGTGTTTTGCTTGCTGTAATCGCTGGTTTGTAAATGTTTACATAAAGCAGGATCCAGCCGCATGGAGAGTCCACCTAAACGCGTGGAAATCTCGTGCAGCCTACAGTATCACATCAGGGCATATAAGACCCGTGGTTTATGGAGAGTGGGTCTGTTATAAAGCTAAAAAATTTTTGAATGTTATTCTGAATTTAAGACCCTTACCGATGTGAACCTTCACTGCGTAATGTACAAGTGTTGCAATAATCGAAATGTACAAACAGTTTTTACTTGTAATCCTTTTTATTTGTTGATCTATTGTTTTACATAGTTTATCCTGATGGAGCAGATAAATATAATTATGAGTCCTACTCAAAGTGTCCCAATTGTGAATTCCGTCCAGAGTGATTTAGTTTGAACTTATTCAGTTTAAGTGCCTTAGAGAACTGCATTGCTCTCCATTTATCAGGAGACTTTTCTACCAGGAAGCAGTGTTAATCTTGTTAAATAAGATGCATACACCCTTAACTATAGAAACGTATATCTAGAGGCTCTGTTTTAAAAAATGCATGATGACATGGTGACAAAAATAAAGGATGATGATTGAAAAGTCATGTACTGTATAGGTGTAGGTTATTTTTTTGTGCCACAAAGTCATCTCTGATCATACTGGATAGATTTTGTGACATTACCACTCTCACAAAAGCTGCCGTATAGCATCAGGTATCAGGTTTGATCCCTGCACCAGTTCTGTCTTTGCACACGTTTTCTCAGCGCATACTCCACAAAACAAAGATAAGCACACCTCAACTCAGGTTGCACATGTTGGACAGAAAAATTTGACAATTGCGTCACGTTGATAAAATAGGTCACGTTATTCTCATCCTATGTTTAGTTGTTTATTAGTGAATCTTGAATCAGAGCCGAATTTTCCTTTGAACTTGCTGATGTGTGTAACACGCTGGGGGCATGAAACCCTGGCTTAATTTAGGAGCTAGATTCGTGCCTCCTTATTTTAGCTGGCAATTTTTTATTTAATCATAAGTTCAGCCGCATTCAAAAACGAAGCGCAGGCTCGAGGAATTCATTATCGTACTCAGTTAAAAAACGCTTGAGGTCTGATTCATCGGAAGACATTATCTCATGACTGCATGCTCACACACTCAACATCTTAACCCGCTGATAATGTCTCTTTACTCAAGGTTTAATTCCTTTAAAGCTATAATCCGTAACTTTTTTTGGTTAAAACTGAACAAAAAACCTGCAAACGCTCAATGTTAGAGTGAAATTCATTTGCAGGGTTCTCCGCACATGCATTTACCCAGATGTTAACTGCCCTCTACGCCACGCACCACACGCTTGACAATCAGACATCAGACGTGTCTGCATTGTCATCAGAAGAGGTTGGCAGGAGGGAATAACGCAGTGATTAGATTTGGTGCTATGGATGGATTTCATCACACAGCTCATTGTCACAGGGAAAGTAAGGGTGCTGTCTGTGAGAGAACGCCAGCCTCTTCTGATCAAAGATGTTCAAACGGCACATGCTGGACTGATGATGTTTTACACAAGGCCCCTGGATTGAAAAAGCCTTCCTTTCCATAGCAGAAATTAATGTTAAATAGGCCATATGTTCCCGAGTCTTTGTAAAAACAAACCAAATGATGTTGAAAATTTTGCACTTGGAAGCCTAAGGGGCATTGTATGTGCATTTCTATTAGTTTTAAATATTCGAGGTATGAGTAAAAATCATTTTAGTTGTAATCAGGAGCATGCACAAAAGCTGTCAAAAGAATGATTTACATCATATTGCGTTCTCAAATTTGACTTCTTTGCCTTTTGCAAATTGTTTTTTTCTTTCATTACCTTGTAAATGTTATAGGCTGGCTTTCCTGATAATGTTGCAAACGATGTTTAAAAGAACGCTGTAGGTAATTTTATGATAAAGTGCCTGTTTTCTGAACTAGCATGTACATCGCTCATGAAGAGATGTCAGTGCTTCTCGAAGTAAACCTATTTAAAGTTCAAAATGATAAAAACCCTACATTTACTGTGTGATATTTGTCTCTGATACACCGTGCAAAGCAAAAAGATGTTAGGAACTTTTACATTTTACATACTGTATTTTTTTCAGTCCATTCATGAAAAAACATTGACGGCCAATCAAAACCCATTCCGAATTAAAGAGCCCACGCACTTAAAATGTGAAACTGCATTGTGCTTCTTGGAGTTTCAGGCTTTAACACTGATAGTTAGACCAAAACAGAAAATTCCACAATTATTTGCAAACCCTCATGTAGTTTCAAACTTGTGTGGGTTTTAATTTATCTGCCATCACAAATATATCTGAATATTTGGCTGTTTCACGAAATCTTAAAAATAAAAATGCATCATGAACATGTCTTTCGCGAGAAAGAAACAAGCACCAATTATTTATTTAAATTATAATTCAATGATATAAATTCTCTCTTGTTAGCTCTTACTGATTTGTTGAATTTGTGAGTTGAATCTTCCAGTTGTGAACTTTGAATCAGCCCAATTTGTCAATATGTTTTATGAACTGGATCAAATGATCCAGAAAACCAGTAGATGTTAGAGTTTTGACTTAAGAAAACATATAGAAACATAGTCATATGGTGCTTTTTGAAACACAAAAGCTTCAGTCTCCATTCACTAGACATGGGAATTCTTTAAAATCTTTTCCTTTTTGCTTCGTTGTATAAAAACAGTCATACGAGTTTGGAACAGTGTGCGTGAATGATTTTTGGGTGGACTGTTCCTTTAAAGCACTATGACAAGTGTTTTCACTCAAATAAAACAGATTTTTTCGTTTTTTTCCTCTGTGTTACATTGGCCACCTGCAGGAGCAGCATCGCAGTTTGCTTAAATTCTGCATGTAGTGAAAGAAATCCATGTTTTGCTGTCGTCTGTTTGCTCTCGGTGTGCTGGTAAAGAGAGATCATATGACAGTTTGGCAGGTAGAGCGGTTTAGACATAGACACACAAAAGGAGTGATTCACTCGAAGGTGTCTCAACGACAGACAAACAACAGAGCAAACAAATCTTTTACCAGCCAAGTTCATCTTGCGCTTGCTCCGTCATATTTCTTCCTGTTCCAACGGCTGCGACAGGGTTTCACTCAATAACATCTTTCGTATTGTGGCAGTCTTATCCTAAATCTTATCCATTAGTGAACAGACTTGTTTCTAGAGCAGGTTTACAGTCTATGTTGGACGTTATGCTGTGTATGGCATTGTCAGCAAGCTAGAGATCATGGGTTGTCTCCATTTAAGGTCTTTTCAATATAAAAGTGCTGGTTTCTGGTCTAATGAAGTTAAATAACACAGACAGTCAGGGATTCAACTGGAATTATTGGTAAAATCCACTTTTATTACCATTTTGACTTCTCTTGTTCTCCTGATGTTCTAAATATGGTAAGAGGCGTTACATTTCCGTCACACGCTTGCAGTATTCAACCAATCACTACGAACTGGTTAACTGGCCAATCAAAGCACACCTCGCTTTTCAGGGCGATGAGGTTTCTTAAAAATATGCGTGATTCAGAGAGGCGGGGCAAAGAGGATATACAAACATGCACGTTAGTGGAAAATACAGCGTTTTTTAACCTTAAATCGTGTATACACATTGCATTACATCTAAAACAATCAATAATATTCATTTTAGTTGTGTCATATGACTCCTTCAACAGCTTAGAATGAGCTATTTCGATCTACATAAACCGCAGGTCCCCTTGCATGTAATTCCCAAACTCACTGCTATGAAACATTTACATTTGATCATTTAGCAAGATGTGTCTCCAAAGCAATTCTACACACACAGTAACAAGTACTTCAAGTGCTAAAATTCATAGTACAGAATGAAAGGTTGGATCATACACACAGGAATGCCGGCCAGCAAAGCACCGCATTACAGAATACATAAATGCACAAACATTCATAAATGTGCTATTGTGCTATTTTTAATGCCACATAAATCCTAAGTGGATGTGATAAGATTTGTATGCCTGGAAAAATATACATTAAGATTTGTAGCCAATTTGTAAGGTATCCACATAAAAAATATCCAGACATAAAAAAATACACTTTACACACAAATACTATAATGCAAACAAGTACACAAAGTAACCAACTGTACACTACACTGTAAAGTTTAGCATTATCTTTATTCTGACATACGGTAGCAGTGTGTTAAAAGATAATGAGCTCTCATTGTGGTCTTTAACACACTCGCTCGCAAACCACACATGTATTTGATTTGCTATCAGATGCAAACAAGCCTGCAACAGTACTGATGTTGTTAGCATCTCATTAGCAATTTCATAAGTACATGAATAGCTTCAGATTAAAATAGAAAGTTTGATCTCGACCACACACGGCAATTGGGCTGTCTGGCCATGTAGGCTGTAATTCATATTTCACCTTTCGCAATGGAGTTACAACAATAGAAATAAACAAGTAATGTAAAGCAATGTAAAAAGAAATGTATCCTTCTTAAAGTTACAGTGTATGAAATTAAGCGGCATCTACCTTTTAAACTAAAAATAAGAAAGCGTACCGTTAGTCTCTTTTAAATTAAAATTTCACTTAAATATACTTGACTTATACTCACATAAAAGTTTAAGTATGTTTGGCCAATCTTTTGATAGAAATATACTTATATATAATGCAGTATTCAAAGTGAACTTAAATTGTAGTTATGTTCACTGTTTTTTTTAAGTAGCCTCTACTTTTTTACAAACACACTGTTGTAAACTGTAGTTGGGTTTACAAAGTGTACTACACTGTTTGACTTAAAGTATACTTACATTTACCTTTTTAAGTGGGCCAATTTAGTCCCAAGTAGTACTGTAATGGTACACTTAGAAGTATACTACTAGGACATTGATATTAATATACTTACTAGTAATAATAAATATTCCTTAACTTTACAAAATTATGCTTAGTAAAACTTGTGTGTGTACTTAAAGTCTACTTGAGTGAGGGTTAGACAAGGAAGTTGTAACCCTGCATTCACACGGGGCGTCAAGGTCAACGCTTGACTAAGGACGTGTCTGAACCGTGGCCAACCTTCATTGTGACAACAGCCAATCACATTGTTCTCCGGTCTTGCATGAACGCAATTGGCTAGCACCTGCAATAGGTTATTTGAATAAGGCGATCTTAGGCGATTCAGCTTCAGCAATGCATGACGTCACCCAATGAAGTAAATGAGAAGTGTTGAGGCTGACGCCCGTGTGAATGCAGGGAAAGAGATATGATGAAAAAACAAATCATCTTCTCTGTCCACATTGTTTTATTGCACTTGTAAATGTATTCGTATGTCATTTGTGTAACATGTCAAGTGTTTATGTTTACATTTACAAAGATTAGACATCAGCTGGGATCCTGACTGGCAGCATGATCGCTGCTTTAGGAGCTTATCCAGGGAAACGTTCGTCTGAATGCGCTTTGTGAATAACATTCGCCTTCGTAAGGTAGGGCTTAACTCTGACGGTGGGCGTAATGGAGGCGTAAGTTCATATAGGTCAAAAGGAGCTCTCTCAAAACATACGCTTAAGTGAAAACTGTGCTGAGCAGAGAGGAATTCGCAATTTTCCCCAGGATTCTCAGAGCAAGGTTTAAAATGTAGGACGGCTGGCAGTACACTGGTTCTGAAGATGTCAAAAGACACGCGAGCATCACACAGGGATGTCTGCGGTATCTTGAAACTTTTATCCCTCTCGTTCTTTCTCTCGCTCTTTCAAATCTCGTCACAGAGTTTAAGAGCAAATTTTTAGACGGCAGATGAGCATTCCTTTGTGAACATATGACAATGACTGCAGACATCTGCTTTCCACCCGGAGTAAGACTGTCATGCTGCAATTATCAGGGCCAGAATTAACAAAAGCCAATCTCATTTAGTTCAGCTCTGCCAATGTCACTTTCAGCGTGTCTTATAAAAACATGCTCTTGAAGGTGTGGTGATCCCAAATTAGTTTTTTATTCATATTTCTTACTGTACAGTACATGTACATTATGCTGTAATGAGAGTTAGTGTTATATTGTGTATAGTCATGCTTCTAGGAAAATACATTTTGGCCTTTCAGATTGTCAGAAAAAAGTTAAGTTATTATGCAATTAAGTGTCATTTTTATCTAGAAGATAAGGTGAGATAAGGTTGTACTGTATTTGGTATCTATGGGTGTTGAGGTGAATTTACAGATTTTAATAGTGATTTTAGTATTCTTTTTGATTTTACAGTTTGGTGCATTAATGACATTTTGACCTCTTTTTCAAAACTGCATTAAATATTAGTCTATAGAAATGTTACATCTAAACATCAATGTTAATTATGCTACAAAGAAAAGAAGCGTTACTGCCACATTTATTCACATTTCCATATATTTACAAATTTATTAGAGCATCTGTTTTAGACCACCTGTAATAATAAAGAGAAAATACAAATATTTTAGGAATCTGTCAAAAACTTAACATAATCGCAGACTTTGCAATATCGCTCTAGACAAGTCGGTTTACGCAAGATTTAAAACATTCAACATATTTTATATGAATTGTAAAAAATAACTGTATTGGGCATCCTAATATACAGTATTAATACTGTATATATATATATATATATATATATATATTGTATATGTTTAAATCGTCGCTATCATTCTAAAACCTCGGATGTCCAAATTTGCTGAAACTTTTTAAATGACTAAATACTGCGTTGTTGTCAAAGTTGACAAGCACTTTTAACACTTTTATTGGTTAGATATTGTCAAATCCCAGTGACAAACATAAAGCGTGACTAATAATAATTATACATGGCAAAAAAATAAAAATCACAAAATATGCAGATACGAACTTTCAGAAGGACAGCAGTGATGTATATAAATTATATAAATCTGCCAAAAAACATGGTAACTTTACTTTCATAATAAAACCACAATTAATTTTTGTAAGGGTTATTTGGGTGACAAGAAGGCAAATGGTATCGCTTTTTCAAATCCTTAAAACCTGTGTGATTTAGCCTCCTCTTGAGGTTTCCAGCATAAGTGCATATCCCCCCAACACAGCGGTCTGGTCCTGTAATAAATGCTTGTGTGAATACTCCAGAGTCTTGTTAAAATACGGTTACTGTAATATTCAGATCTGCGGGGTCTTCCCACCACACAAGATGGATTAAGCCTGGCATAGATGTTTTAAAATAGTCTGTAGAACACACACACATGAAGCTACACTCTCATTGTCAAACCACAAAGTTTGAGAAAGTGATTTAAAGAATTTTATATCAAGAGCTTGTTTGATGGGAAGCCTGTTGTGGATGGGGCTGATCGCGTCTGACAGATCTACACATGGGAAATGAAAGATTATGGGATAGAACTGACATGAATGAGCGAGAAGAGTCATTAAAAGTATTGCGGGGAATGAATATTCATATTGTTTTCTGAAGATCTTTTCATACAGGATTACATTAAATTTTAAAATGCAGTGTGTTTATCTGTCTCTATCTATGCGTGTACCCTACATTCACACATAATGCATTATATTAAAGGAGGCATGAATTAAAGTCACAATTTTAACCTGAGCTTTTGTTATATAAGAGGGAATCGTCATCATGCGAACATCATGTAAGTGTCAAAACTGAAAACGCCCTTCTTACTGAGATGACATCTGTTATTGACACCAGGGCCAGCGAACGCCAGGTTCTGGAATGCACCTATCTATGACGACATTGATAGGTTGAACACCGCCTACACAGAAAGAATATCAAGGACGACTTCTCTAGCCCCGCCCACAGGCTCGCGCATGACAATTCTGAAGTAACAAAAATGGGGCGGAACCAGATAAAGCGAGCAAGCAATAAACAAACATGCTGTAAAAGATAGCTAAATATTGTGCCACCCCTGGTTGTGGGAGAATACAGTCGCTGCATAATCCTTCCTTCGGATTCCGACATTAGTAATGCGTGGTTAAAGTTTATTTTTAAAGACGTTCCAGCTCATGTGGGAGACATGGAGTGTTTGTTCGTTTCATTCTCTGAGGATTCCTTCATGAACAAGGCAAAAAGGTTAAAAAGCAGAGCTGTGCCGTCAATTTTGGATCCGATAGGAATGGCGCAACAATCTTATGTGAGTAAAACATTTTTGTGCTATGTGTCAATATTGCTTTGTTAGAGATCGTTTGATGTGCCCTGAGCACTATTTGCACGAGATTAGTATTACCTGAGACCTCTAGTCATTTGTATTAATTGCAGAGGTTGTCTGTGATCTTACGCCCGTGCGAATTGCCATCTCTGTGATTTGGTGGGCTCATATATCATTTTTCAAGGTTTTGGATTGGATTGGATTGGATTCAATTTATTGTCATTACACATATACGAGTACAGTGTAACGAAATGGATTTAAGAAGAAAAATACAGCATAACATGAGGAATGTGGGGAGAAAAACAAATACACATAATACACCATAGACACGACTTGCAACAGGGGAAGTTAATCCAGCTCCAGCAAGTAGCCATCCGGTCCAGCAGCCATTACGGCGCCGATCACAAACCCGCTTGTCAGGCTGGTGGTACAAAGCGACGGAGGCGTTGGATTGGGTGAGGGTAATGTGTGTGTAATAGTTCCAACCGCCTCAGTTGAGTGCGGCATATGTGTGTGTTTATGTGTGATAGTTTGTAGTCCGCCTCAGTTGAGTTCGGCATGTGTGTGTGTGTGTGTGATGGTTTGTAGTCAGTCAGCAGGTGTCTGTAGAGTGGGGAGGAACGCAAGAGCGTCTCACTGCAGTGCTCTTCACAGGGTTGATTTTCCAGCAGCGGCCTTGGCCGAGGCCAGTGCTGGTTCCGGGGAGCCGAAAAGATAAGATTGCGATTGTTTTGTCTTGGGGCGAGTAAACCACATTCCAATTCCGTGGCTACTCTCTTTGTCCATTTTGATCTCCAATACCATCAATTTTCCTTCGCAAAGCCGTGAGATTCTCCATGATAGAAACCATATTGCGGTTAATAGTCTCAGTCTCAATGCTGACCGCTCTTCCCACAGCTTCAATCGATACGGGCAGCCTTGTGAGGCTTTGGACAGCTGTTCCCGTTTTATGAATTCTTCGATAACCCAGGGCAAAGCCTAATCCAATCAGCACAAGACCTGTTATCATGGTTCCGAATAGGTAGATATCTTCAATGTCCTCCACGGAAAGAGCCGCCAGACACACGATCCGCCATCTGTCCCACGCGTCCATCGTGTAGCCAGCTGCGAACGTTCCATCAGGGCAGTTAGGTTCCCCCGAACCCAAGCTCCTCGTCGAGAAAAATGGTGTCAATTGCGTTGAGAGACCAGTTGATCAGATCCATAATTTTCAAAGTTTGGAGAGCAGTGCAGAGAGAGTCTCTCAATAGATGAGACGAGACGAGACAGGAGACAAAGCAGGGAAAATAAGGGCAAGGACGGGGAGTGAAAAATGCGACCGCCTCCGTTGAGAGCCAAACGATTCTCGTTTGGCTCTTTATCCACCGTTTGCGAATAATGGAGGCTGTTTTGAAGTGTTTAGGTATTATTTTGGGTGCTGGGTGATATCCATAAGTTACAGGGAGTCTCCCGTTTGTTTATTTATCATGGAAACTCTCGTAACATTTGAGACCCGCGATCGCGTTGATCTTTTGTCCAGTTCGCGATCACGGGTCTCAAATGCTGACAGGTATGATATATCATACATCATATATCAAATGGTGACATATATCATTAAACACCATACAACTATAGGCTATACAAACTATACGCAAAGCCTTGCCATCACATCCAGGAAATAAGTCAGTAAATTTGAGTAAAATCATCCCGTGCGAATGTGTCACATGAAATACTGATGTGGGAGGTCATTTATAAATCACAGGATGTCTCCAGCTAATCCTAATGCCGTTCGAAAACTGTGAATGGTGCTAATGTGTAACCTAACGTTACGTCTCTAAACAAATTCACAGAAGGCTCCAACTAAGTTTACTGCGCAAACTGCTATCCAATCAAAGCAGTGGGCGTTTACTTCCAAGTCTTCAATACGGCACGCCCATTAAAACCGAGCGTTTGTAGAGCTGGCCTTAAAACCAGGGTAGAAAATACCCTATTACTTATTGATTTTGATGTTTTTAATGTAAAAATAATGCAAACGTCATACATAGACCTCATACAACAGTATTTGTAGTACTTTAAGGCAGTTGTTTGTTTGTTTGTAAGAGCATTTGAAAGAATGAATGCTTTCCTGTGGCTCAGTGGTTAGAGCATGGCGCTAGGGGATTACACATAGTCAGAAACAAATGTATAGTATAATGCAATGTTAGTCGCTTTGGATAAGAGCGTCTGCCAAATGCATACTTGTAAATGTGAAAGAAAGTTTAAGGTGTGTGTTGAAGGTAGTTCTTTAACCCCACACGTGCACTTTTATGTCTCCCTCTCTTAAAAGCATGTCCATGAAAACTGTGAGAAGACATTGGAGCTTTGAAGTGCAATTGCACCTTCATACATCAAACAGGCTTCAGCGTGTGTTCGAAGCACCTGGGCTTTAGATGATAGAGATCCTGCAAGCGCTTTCAAGCTCTCTGGAGTTTTAAAAGGACAAAGGGATTAAACGCCAAGGTTCCATATCAGTACCACGACACCAAAGGGTCGGCAGAGGGTATTTAAAAAGGATTGCAGAATTCGATCCAAGCACTTTGGGATGTCATAATTAAGTCAGTATGAATATTTCAATAATTAACTTCTTGGACACCTTAGGATAGGTTCAGTTCAAAATCTTTATTAGCTAACATTATTTACTTATGTCACAATTTTTTTTACTATTATAAAGCTTTCTGAAGTCATATGACAGTTTTATGAGAGGCAAGTAAAAGAAATTATTGAGAAACATTCAACACTTCATCTTATTTCTGTGATATAGCTTCCAAATCTTATTTGCATTCTCGTATTTTCAAATAACGTATTTGGTCATGACAGGGTCATACCGAATGGGTGAAATTTCTGTCCCCAGGTCATTAAATGTATAAAAATGCACAAGTATTAACTTTTAAATACATTTTATTCTTAAGCAAAGAGCCCTGCGCATAAAGATAACTGCAAGTTCAAAATGTAAAATTAGTTATAATTACCATTAAATATAGTTAAATCCTCTAATAAAAATCCACTAGGCCCTCTGTGATGACCTAAACTATCATAAAAAATTATATTTAAAAACGTTAAAATATTATTTTTAATACAAAAAAATCCCTATTAGATAAGTATATTTGACTTCCTGGATCGATACGGACTCTATCCAAGTGAGATTTCCAAGTCTCACAAGAGTAATTCAAGATCGCGGAGCATGTCATACGCTGTCTGCGCAGCCTGCGCATGCTGCAAGAAGTCGAACGTGTGCTTACTAGGGACTCCTTCAATTAGCATGTGGCTGGCTGACAGTACAGTAAATCAATGGGAGAGATTCATTTTGAGTGAGCTTTGTTTTTGCTTACTTCCCGCCATCTGGGGGTTGTTCACCAGCATTCTCGTTAAAGAGGAAGAAGCACTCAAATTTGGATTGCCAACCGCCAAACTTAAAAAAAAGAAGTTCTCCGACATTGACCACATATAAAAAAAAACGAATTAATGTTGGAAAAAAAGAAACTGTTTCATTTATCAAATGTCACCCATTCGCTGGACTGACCCGACCCCAAACGGTGTTGGTTCTTTCATGTCATGAAGCATTGCTACTTTAAATGCGCAGAGGTGCTTGTTGTCCTTTTTCCGTATTGTTAGCGTCCGTCTCTGTTTATCATCTTTAAAGAGCAGAATGAATATTTTACTTTATATAATGTCTTTTTGTGGACATTATATTATAAATCAGGACTGTCGTTATATTCAAAACTAGGATTAGTAATATAATAAAGCTCTTAAATTAAACACAATAATTATAATGAAATCATTTGTAATGCAGTAAGTGTCTTGCGTCTCGTCTTTGGCCCCGCCCCTCTCGTTTTCTCGTTACCTTACCATTAGTGTTTCATCCCGACAGCTGTTCCCTGGTTAATCATCCTTTGTTCGTTCCCCTATATATTGCCCTTGTATTCTTTGTTTTGTGCCATCCACAGTGTGAGTCGTGTCTTACTTGGATGCCTTGTTGGAATACTGACCCTGAAACCTTTACTGTTTGGTCAGTCCCTGTCCTTTGGTTAGTCTCGTTGTATGTTTATTGTTAAAAGTGTTGTTTTTGGTTTTCTTTTTTGCCCCATCGTGGAAAGTATTGAAATATTTTCTGCTTTCATTGATACAGTCGTGTTGTGTCTGCCCCATCGTGGGTTTTTGTTTTGTTTCCTATTTGTTAAAGTCTTGTGCCTGCCTGCACTTGGGTTCTTCCCCATTCAAATCGTGACCGTAAGAGGGCATCAGATATAATGCCCATGTGAGAGGCAGTTTAAAAGTAATTTATCTGTTATATTACTGTAGAAGCACAAGTTTGGGTATTCTCTCTCTCAGCAATTTAGACTGACAAAATTAGCTTAATCTTTCAAAGAAGGTTAATACTGGAAAAAGATTAATTGACTCTCTTTGAAGGAATTTTAATGAATCTCTCTTTGTAGTTGCTTGCTGTCCTGGACTATGATATACCCATCACTTTCTCCAAGTGAAAAAACTGTGACTGTCCCTGCATAAAGAAGAGATGACAGTTATATAATATAAGCCAAACATTTCATTTATTTTATAATTTAGCAAAACGCATTCAGAGACAAATATCAAAAGCTTACAGAGCAGGCAAAATATATTTTAACCCCTTAACTGTCATCGCCATTTTTGAGGGTGGGGCTGAAAAGTGATTTCAAAGTCAAGTCAAAGTCTGCTTTATTGTTCATTCTGCCACATGTACAGTACATACATATAAAGGATTGAAATTGCGTTACTCTCAGACACATGGCGCTAACACAGAATACAAATATATATATACAAAAATACAGATAAATACAGATTATACATATATGTCAAATACAACTATTACAAGCAGGGATATTTAAAAACAAATAAGAAGATAGGTAATGGCAGATAGAGTGCAAACCAGTGAAATATACAACAGTGCAGATGTAAGGTAGTGCAAAGAGCTTATTAGTCTGTTTAAAGTGACAAAAGAGCAAGCTTTGTTTAACCTGTCAGAAATGGTAGTTGAAGAGAGGCAGACCGATGCTGAATGAGGTAGTGAGCAGTTACAAGGCTGCATAAAGTGACTAGTGCGGGTCAATGTATGTTGTGGGTGGGATTGGGAGGACCTTCGGATAAGGTCAGAGTTCAGTGGTGCATGGGGCAAGAGAGGGGCGGTAGGGAGTTTAGCTTCCTGACTGCCTGGTTGATGAAGCTCTCCTTTAGTCTGCTGGTCCTGGCCTGGAGACTCCGCAGTCTCCTCCCTGATGGCAGCAGCCTGAAGAAGCTGTGTGTCGGGTGGGTGGGATCACCTGCAATGCAGAGGGCTTTGCGGGTGAGACGGGTTCCATAGATGTCCTGGAGGGGGGGAGAGAGACACCAATGATCTTCTCAGCTGCTCTCACTATGCGTTGGAGAGTCTTGCGGCAGGACGCATTACAGGCGCCACACCACACATTTCAACATTTAAATAAGTGTAACTCTGGAATGCTTTTGTCTAGAGACCTAATCTTGGTCTTGTTTTAAAGAAGAGGTTCTTTACTTTACTGTACAAGTGTCTGGAGTTGAAAAATTAAATAAAAAATTGTTATAGCAGTTTAATTCTACATTCATAATAAATAAATAATAAAAAAACATTGTTTTATTTTCCTAAATGAATTCTCATGAAAAAAACACCAGAAAATTAAAGATTTTCAAATTTCAAGCTGATATCGCAACAAATGTGGTTTCTTGGATAATTTGAATCGCTACACCAACAACTGCCACTAGGTGTCATATAGGCTTCAATGGTTTACTGCATAAATTACAAATTAATACATTTCAACCATTTATATAAGAAGGACATTCTTGGCTTCCAATGATAAAGAAGTTTTTTAGATTTATTTTTAAATTTACAATAAAATATGATTATGAATATGTTATATTTATAATGGTACCAAATGGGCCCAGTGACATTTGAGAAATTTTCTTTTATATATATTTTATATATCAAATATAAAATATGTGTCACAGCATCTGGCAAATCATTGTACAATGATGTTAACTTTCCCTAAAACATCTGGAGTTTTTTTGTGAGTCGTGCCACTAACTCTACAAAGCCATAAAAGATAAAACAAAAAGACAACATCTTCCGTGTCCTTTCCAGAACAAAAGAAAGCATAATTGTATTTAAATGAACATTTCATGAGCGGTGGACTAAAAGTCATAATTATGCAAATTCAACCACAGGCGGGTCAAGGCGTGTTGGTTCCTGCCTGAGTGTGAACAAAACGATAAATAAAACATTCACTGTTCAGAATTACCTGGTTGACAAAGTTGAATAATGAATATTTTATAGTCACTGATAAGATGCAGCTTTGCAATGTTTGAATTTTCTGAAAAGCAGTATTTTAGAAACCCTGCGGTTGAAAACACTGTTTTTACGTTCATGCACACTTGGCTTTCAAAATATATTCCACAGGAGGTGCTATTTTTTATGAACGGATACAACTTTTTGATATACCTTGAAAAGCGAAGATGGGGTATAGTCTAATCGCATCCAATACAAAAGTGGGTTGGAACAGTTGTGCAGTTGCTTAGCAACAGGCTGAGGTTGTTTCCACACAGCAGAGTCACAATGAACATCCTTGAGTCCATAGAGCTTTAGTTTTTTTCCACATTTCCAATCATTCATATTTTATGCACGATCCTAAACTGACCAGACATATGTTTGACTGTCATCCTCATCATAAGTTATTAATGCAAAGTGGAATTTTTTGTTCTAAACCAGATCATCATGAATTTGTGTAATCATCAAGGTAATTTAATTTCCAAAGTTTGATTTATTGTGTGCTAGATGTAGTTTTAAAATCTGTCTGCCAAAAATCAAAGGAAAATGCATTTTTCTTTTGTAAGTCCACTCGAGGATTTCTCAGGTGTATTCGCAAACACATGCTGCTGAGCAGGAAGGGTTTGGTTTGGTCTTGCCTCTGTATGTTGGGGGTCGTGTAAATGATCACCTTTGCATTGCAGTAATTACCTGTGTGTCAATCATACAGGATATATTAAGACAGAAGTTTTGTTTGGCTATTTCTGCAGTCCAGCAATAACTGATAGACATTGCCTTCATATTAACGGCTATTTCTTACATTGAAGAAATAAGCTAAAGTTTCGTGACAACCCAGGCCAAAAGAATAAAAGAAAAAGAAACTTTAGCTTATTTCTTCAATGTAAGAAATAGCTGGTGAAGCATAATATTATGGTAGTTGTCCTTCACAATGTTCAAGTAATGTCCAATATTATGTAATTTATTATTCCTTAATATTATAAATAAATACATTACAATTTTAAAATATATGAAATATAAATATTATTATAAATATAATATTTTGATTTAAATAAAAGAAATTGGGCTGTAAAATGATTAATCGCATCCAGAATAAAAGTTTACATAGGCTAATATATGTCTGTGTACTGTGCATATTCATTTTGTATTTATAAACACAGACATAAAGCTACTGGTATATATATTTAGGAAATATGTATATTTGTTTATTTATGTTTACCAATAATTGAAATTATATATAAAGATTTATGAATTTTTATATTTGTCATTTTATATCTGTTGTTTCTTAGCAACGGCCTGCTATCGTCTCTGATGGACAATTTTAAAAGCGATTTTCTCAATATTTAGATTTTTTTGCACCCTCAGATTCCAGATTTTCAAAGAGTTGTATCTCAACCAAATATTGATCTATCCTAACAAAAGGTTATAAACACAAACTTTTATTCTGACGGTCAAACAGACACATATTATCAGAAGTGTCTCTGTGCCATCTTGCCTTTCTTTTAAACCTCTTAATTTTTTTCAAAATGTGCTGTTTGTATTTTTACTTGGAAATGAGCAAATTAAACAGCCCTCCATATCTTTATGTGAAAACTGCTTACTTGTTTGTAGCGAAAACGATAAAGTTGCTTTCCCCATCTGTTGCAGTAGGCACGTTTGGACAGCAGAAGCATAATTTCTTCTCATATTTCCTGGCTAATTTCCTTTACTCAGGGGAGCAATAGATCCAGAGCACTGTTTTGTTTGCTCTCCACGTCCAAATAGCCATTTATCAATCCTACATCACATTTAGCAAGGCACAGCACCAAATACTTCTGTTCACACAATGTTGAATATATTATCTGGATTTATAGTAATATCTGGCAACCATGAGTGTCTCATATTTCATAATTACGAATATGACATTATGGCATGAAAAGGGGAAAATTGAAAATGACTTGATGGTGATGTATAGTGCATGTATGGGCATATGGGATTTTCAACCTACCATACAGTATGCGATGCAGCATTTGAAGGTGTAGCAAAAATGTTCTGTTTTTTTATTTTAAACCAATCCAAGAAAGGAGTAAGGAGCAGAAAGTGAACGGTTGAGATGGAAGAAAATGTATGGGCCTAAAAATCTCTGTCGTCTCAAGTCACTTTGTTGTGATTATTTCAATATCCATCTGTTTTATTGTTGCAGAGAAATTATTCCATTCTCAGAACGGTTTACATACTCTCAATAACAATACTAAGATTCACAACGTCAACATTTCTTCAAAGATTTTAATGAATGTTTGTGATTTTGTTCCTTAGAAATCCGTGAGGCATTTAAGGTGTTTGACAGAGATGGAAATGGATTCATCTCAAAGCAGGAACTTGGCATGGCCATGCGTTCTCTAGGGTACATGCCCAATGAGGTCGAGCTAGAGGTCATCATTCAAAGACTCGACATGGATGGTGAGAAAACATATGCAAGCGAACACTGTGTGGTTTATTTGGACAGTGGACTATAGTTTACCCAAAACAGTTTTTTCACAGGCGCTATAAGACTAAGTTGTTATGTTTTTTCATTAGTACAGTTAAGAAGAAACTGTGGTCTGCAGTTGTCATTACTTTTAGAGTCAAAATAGCAGATACAGACAACACAAAGTTAGTTCAAACATTTAACAATGAAAACAAATCTAATACAGCCTTTAAATATAACATTTTATAATATTATTTAAAATAGAATTATTTTAATATTAATATATTTATTAATGAGTATAAGCAGTATTATTAGAATTCATACATTTTTTATAAAAAAATTTAGGTGAACTGTCCTTTTAATTTGTGTAACCAGCTACCCTGGCCAACATCAGGGGCGTATTTAGGATATGAAACCATCAGGGACTGAGCCTAAAACATTAGGGGCTAATCTAGGGAATTTGGATTAGGTTGTAAGGGGTATTCTTTTCTAGGAAAACATGCTTTGCATGCACTTTTTTATGCAATATAGTTTATTAGCAAACACAAAATAATCACATACATTAAAATGTATTCTTCTCAAGGAAAATATGCTTTGCATGAACACATTTATGCAATATATTATCAAACACAAAATAATCATATGTAACTTTATACATCTGACCCATCGTTTATCTATGTTTAGCTACTTATGTCACACAGACCACTCACTGACCTCAGATGCGCGAAAGGCAACATCTGTGTATTATCCGCGTAAAAATAATGCATCACAAATTGATACAATTCTTTTTTTGCTATCTTTGCATTCATTTTGATTAAGATTGTGCCGCAATAGCAGAATCACGAAAAACTGTGCGGGCTTGTTGCGATAATCCGGATTTTTATATGATAAACTACGCTTGTTCTCGCACACTAAAGTTACCTTTCTTTGTCTTCTGCCAAAATGAAAGAAGATTTGTTTGTTTTTTGGCACACGCCATTGCCATTTTGTAGTCTTCTCTGCCCTCACACTTTTACATTTTATTTTGTCGAGCAGCACAACTGCATGGTGATGTTCTAGGATAGGTTGAAATCAGTCACGTGGTGCGTGTATGTGCGTGCGTGCTTGTGTGTGTGTCAGAGTGTACAACAGCGTCAGCAGCGAATTTTAAACGACCAGTTACTGAATTCCTATTACTATATTTCCAGGCCAAAACATTCAGGGCTAGATTAAAAACAATCAGGGCCAGAGCCCCGAATAAATAGTGCGAGTGACGCCAATGGTCAACACTGTTTAAAAGTTTAATAAAATGTCATTTACATCAATATTTTGAAAAGATTAGAACAATGTAAACTATGTTGTGTTCTTCAACCATTGTGCATAATTTCAAGGATTTGTAAGTGAATTTTATTAAATATAAAGAAATATTGAATTAATTAATTAAACAACAAATCTCTGTAAGTGGCATTTCAAACATTAAACATAAATCTCATTTAATGGTTTTTGAAATACCCCGTATGATCACATATTGACGTTTAATTTATATTGAAAACGATAAATAATAGAGAAATTAATTGATGCATGTTTTATATACCAGGGCCAATTTCGATAACCAAGATTTCATACAGAGCTAGTGTATCTCTTATATTTCATCGTGTCTTTTTTTAGGAGACGGCCAGGTGGATTTCGAGGAATTCGTCACCCTCCTGGGACCCAAACTCACTGCTGCCGGAATGCCTGACAAATTCAACGGAACCGATTTTGACTCTGTGTTCTGGAAGGTGATTATTAGCCACTTCTGACTTATTTCAAGTGACAGGAGACGCCACGTCTGCCATTCTCGTCTGTCACGCACAAAGACAAAATCTGGATGGGAAACAGATATTCATTAGACATAGATGCCTTGAGAGAATTCTTACACTCTTTACAGGTTTTTTTTTTCTTCACTAGCAATTCACTAAAATGTATAATTGCTTGGGAGGAATACAATTAAAGTTAATTAAATTTAAAAATGAAATTAAACAGTTGTTAAAAAAATAAATTTTAGAGGTAATATAATCTTGATTTGGGTCAATTTTATGAGAAATATTGAGTTCATATAAAATTGACTTTTGATTGCAGACTTGACAAATCTCAGCTCAGTTTGAGACATTGTTGAGATCTCTTCTGAAACTCCTCTTTTTTTCAGGAAAAATATCTGAGATGCAGAGAAAATTTGCTCTCTATATCATCTCATTTATGTCTAGGAGAAGTAATTGAGATATTAAAGAGATCTCACCTGTGATTTTCTTTTTAAAAGCCCTTTACGCAGTTCTATTCATCAATTTTAGGTCTGTATTCACATGGTAGTATCATAAATTTGTTCACTTTTATATCATGGGGTTTTCTAATCACACTAAATGAACGTATTCAATTAAAAGCAACAATGTGAATAGGATTCAGCGCGGATGTTTTATTATGTCAGATGATCACTTCTAAGCAAGGTTCATTAATAGATTTCATGAGTCTCTTCCGCAGTGGGTCTCTGAGCGGGTAACGCTGAATATCATTTGTAAGAGCCATATGGTGACTCTCCCGAAGGGTGTGCTTCTGTAATAACAGCTCACTGCTGGTGCACTTGACCCCAAACTGCTACTGGGATCTCTTTTTTAAACATCTCACGGTGCAATTACCATACAAATGTTTGTGCAATCGAGCCTTTATTTACAGTCAACGTGACCTCACAGTTAACCCTGTTTACTCTCTAAACACACAATCGTGGTCTAATGCACTATTAATTAGTTCATGTTATTTCAAAGCAAATTGTATGCAAAGGTGTTTTGAAAGCGGATTGAAGAAAGCATTTGTGAAAGAAAGATCAAATGCAGTTCTGTTCTCCTGTTTTCAGTGTGACATGCAAAAACTGACTGTTGAAGAGCTTAAGAGACTTTTGTACGACACGTTCTGTGACCACCTGTCTATGAAAGACATCGAGAATATTATCATGACGGAGGAGAACCATATTGAAAATCCTGGGGACTGCCAAGTTGACATTGACAGTAAGTTTATTCCGTTTTTTTATTTTATTTGCCAATCTGACCGAGTTGCAGGGTTAAACTTTTACTTTAACTATGTTATGTATCATTATCATGATCATTAATGGGTTCTATGATTTCCGCAGTGCGGAAGTAATTCCTTTCCTTTCTCTGAGTAATTCCTTTCTTTTTTGTTTTGGAGAGTCATCTTTATTTAGATTTTTAAATGGGTTGGTGGGTACAGTTTTGTCTTATTCTTATCTGTCGTTCTATACATACTAAAATCACGTATTGTTAGATTTAATAACGTCAATTGAACTTGCCATAAAAACATTTAGTGAATTGCACAATGGGACAGAACAAAGGTCCATACATTTTTCTTAAAAATTACGCCAGTTGAAAAGGTGATGCGAATTATTCCGGCCAACCCACAATTTTACAGGTACACCTATCATCTACTATCTGTTTCCGCCTCTGGCTTAAACCCCGTAAAAACGATGAGAGCTTTGGATTTTACAATGCTTCTCTATGGCACTAAAACCTCAAATTGTCAGAGTTCCGGTCTGCGTTTGAGGAGAGGGGCTTAGCGATATCAGTTGTCATGCAAATACGGCAACATTTACTAAAGGTGCGTCCCAATTCGCATACTATCCGTCCAAAATAGTTTTCGAAAATATAATTAGTACATATGTCCCAAATCATAGTATGCTAGAATGAGTTTTCTCAAAGTACCCGAATGGTCTATTGTTTCCTGTGAAAATTCGAAATGTGAATCCATGGACACATAACAGCTGATATAACCCACAACTCACCGCGAGAGGGTGGAGTTTAGTGACGCTACACTGCATTAATGAAATTAAAGGGGTCATATGATACGGCTAAAATTAATATTATCGTTTTTTTCGATGTTATGCAATTGGTTTACTCGGTTTAAGGTTAAAAACGCTGTATTTTCCACATACCGTCCATGTTTATATCTCCTCTTTGCCCCACTTCTCTGAAAAGTGAAGATTTTTTACAAAGCTTATCGCTTTGAAAAGCGAGGTGTGCTATGATTGGCCAGTTGACCAGTGTGTAGTGATTGGTCGAATACTGCAAGCATGTGACGGAAATGTAACGAAACTTACCATATTTGGAACACCAGGTTCCAAAGCAATTGTAATGACAGGTACGCCCACCTTACTTGTATATACATTCGCGCGGTCTTAGTCAAATTATACCACTGACGTAGATTTGTGGGGCGTTCACGAGGCGTTTCAGGCAGTGTCTGGGTGAGCATTCGCTTTTAGATAGAATGCATCTTTTGTTCCGACACTTTCATTTTTTAAATTTTACGTGTCTAATACATGCATGGGCAACTTGTAACACACCAAAGTCACAGAAAAACACGTATTCATGCCATATAACCCCTTTAAATAAACAATACTTCGCTTAATTAATAAATGTAAGTATACAGTTAACATTACATACAAAATAATGACTGAATAAATACTTAAATGCATGTGTGTGACAGTTGATTGATTAACTTTATTGTTAAATATTACCGTGTCGTCTAGGCAACAACGGCCTCTACCTTTACGCGTTAGTATGTCCCAGTGCGTGCACACAGTTTTGCTACGCACTAAAGTGTATATACTTTTCCATAACACGTAAAGGGCATAGTATAAGTAGGCGAATTGGGACGCAGAATAAGAATATTTCCCTTGACTTTGTGATTGGATGCCCGCCTCAGATCAGCTGTAGTTACACACTTGTATGTGATTCTGCTTTGAATCTTGACTAAATTGGCATATGGCATCATGTGTTTGGAACAGTTTTTGTATAAGCAATGTTCCTTTGATGTATAAAGATCTTGCCTACTTGTAGGGTGTACAGCTCACTATGCTTTTGTGATAGTGCTATAGGTCATTTCAATGACTTACAATGACTGACTTGTTTTAGCAAATTAAGTGTTTGAAATCGCTGCTGTCCTTCTAAAAAAGCACTGTGTCTCCATATTTTGTGATTTTTATTTTTTGCCATAAATCATTAGTATTAGTCACCCTATATGTTTGTCACTGGGTTTTGCAAATATCTAACCAGTAAAAAGTATTAAAAAGCGCTTGTCAACTTTGACAACATGTTTAAAAATTAAAATGTTTGTTTTCCATTTCCTGAAAAAAAATGTGGACATCCGAGGTTTCAGAAGGACAACAACAAAATACAAATTTCATTTTACTCTTAAGCTTTATCTCACCTTCATATGTTCCCTGATCTACCCAATTTCATCTCTCTGTTTTCTCAGCCGAGAGTCCGACTCAGCAGGTGAAGCAAACGTGCGTACGGAAAAGTCTCATCTGCGCCTTTGCGATTGCTTTCATCATCAGTGTCATGCTCATCGCAGCCAATCAGGTGCTTCGCAGCGGCATGAAGTAACCGAATGGACCAATCACAAAATAGAATGATAAAAACATACATCAATGACAGAAATGGCAAAAAGGTTAAAAAAAAGACATATACACACAAACTGCTGCAGCGGAACCGTTCATTTTACGTGACATTAAAGTTTTGAGACTCTGAGGATTTAAAGATAAAATACAGCTTCTACTGGACAGCTGATACGCACATTCATTGCTAACTTACTGAACACAAACACAAAAAAAAGGAAACAAAAAGGAACAGAGATTTCAACGCATAGCATTACCTGACCTGGAAAACTCCAAAATATATCCCCTTCATGTTTTGGGTGAATTAAGCTCACGGACTTCTCCAACCCAGGATCCTACCCTTCAATGCATGACGATGCATGTACAATCGTCTGAATGATTCGTCAAGTAGAGCTCAACTATATATTAGATCCCAGCGCAAAGTTTAGCGCCAAAGATGCGTGCGTCTCACATATGTGAAGAGTTGGATGACAAAGCGTCTTTACATCCAGTATACTGACCCCTTTGCATGAGATTAAGGGCTGTTTAGCGCATGTCATGTCGTCTTGTGTTATCGTGGGTTCTTACCTTGTTGCACATGCCTGAGAAGATTCTTGTTGTACTTCATGCGATCCAAACAGCATGAAGCCCCCCAAAAGTGATGTTCGACCACTAGTGAAATAGTGAAGTTTTTATGTGAATTAAAGTCGTTTTTTCACCTGAAATACACGATCCATTTTCAGGTTGACTCTTGAATGATCGACACTTGGTGGTGCAAACGTAACTGTTGTGCTTTCGCAAACATTGCACTGTAGCTATCATATAGATATGACATAGGAGCTTTTGAGTTTCAATGACATGACAAAAGTGATACCAAATGATCATGTTAGAATAGGAAGATTTGATTTTATGACGTATCAGCTTTAATGGTTACTTTCAAACCAAATCGTTGTTTGTTTACGCTTATCGCCAAACATAAATAGATGATAATGATGTTTTAATTTGTTTGCAGTGTTAGGAGTGTGCATACTAATGTAACCTGCAAGCAAACACTGTGGCTACATCAATTCTGTTTCAAAAATGTGTCTTTCATAACAAATGTTGCATTTGTGAAAATGTGATTTTACTGGGAAGAATACAGAGGCGTAGCAATCTTTGGAACTGAGGGGGACACTTATAGAGCTATCTGAACCCGCCCCTTTCTCATATACTGTGTGAAAAAAATGTAGCATGACTTTTAAATGTTTAAATGATAAAAATTGACAACATTAATAACACACATAAACCTAAATGGTGAACTGAATGGTGCTGCAAATGGTAAACTGTAGTGTCTAGCACTGATTTACCGGCCCTTGAGCAAGAACTGCTGAATGTTACATATTCATGAGATGATTGAAAAAAATCCAGAAAAAATTAAGAGACCACTCCAGTTTTGCCTTTCATCTGCATTTCTGCATCTACTGTGGCAAGTCCAGTGTCTGTTGAATTTGAACAAAAACACATAGAAGAATGAGAGAATTCTTTCACATACAAAAAAAATCATATTTTCCATTTTTTATATATTTATAATCCTAAAATACATGTAAAAACATTAGAATTGTGTCGTTTAAACATGCGGTTTTCAAGATCTGCAACCATTGTATCCTTTGGTTATTTTGACCAGTTCGTCCTATTTTAATTTTATGCAGATGAATGCAAATGAAAAACTACTGTCATTTGGAAGAAAAGTTGTCACTAGTTCACACAATCATACAAAAATGATCAGGGATGTTTTAACCCAAAAACAAATTCTGTCATCATTTACTAACCTGTATAAATTAATAATAATAATTTTACAGAATATTATCAAAATTTAAAAAATTTGTTGAACCATCCCTTTAAACACTTCAGTAAGTAAATTCAGAAAAATGGAAACAATTTCGGAATAGTGACTTAATATTTTTCTGCGGTTGTATGTGTCCCCCCAATTTTCAGATTGGTCCTACCATCAGATTGGTCCTTGATGATTGCATACATTACTGTGAATCATTTTTTACAAAAATGAAAAATGAATGTTGGGGTTTGAATATGTAACAGGTGTGCCATTCTGTAAAAATTCCATTTAAAAGGTTACTCTGCCCACGGCCCGAATTGATTTACAGTAGATGTTAGGTACGGCATCATGACAACTTATTTTTGAATGTGTGGGTGAAATATGTGAAATATGCAATGGACAAAAAAACACCCACTATAATGATTGATCAGCCCAAGAAGATTCACAGGACAACGGTGTACAGGTTTCCCCATTGCACAGGCGTAAGTTCTTATTAATATAAATGGGAAAATTAATCATATGCTCTCGAGCCACAGGAAGGTCACTGAGTAAAACAACAAACATGGAAAAAGTAGCACAACACCCAGAGTTTTTAAGTCTAATTCCTCATCCTGTATGAAGTTTAAAGAAACACATCAGAAACTGAGCATTGCTCAAGTTTTAGGTTTATCAATTCGTTTTTCTTTGCATAAAAGTTTAGCAAAGTGTATGCACTTGAACTTTCTGGAGAACTATTGCAAATTAATACTTGTTTCTTTTTTGAGAAGCTTGCAAATGAACCAAGACAATGAATGCAAACAGATGCCTTCCCAATGTAGCTTTGCATGATGTCTCCAGAGCATGTATATTTTGTTTAAAACCAACTTCTTTCAAATGTGCGAATTATGTGTAGTCATAAATGCCTGTTAGATGGGGACACCGATATATGAATTTAAAGTCCCATTTTTAATGGAACATTAAAGCATATGGTTCATATACATTGTAAATGTTTTAAAACATATATATATAGATATAGACATATATATATTAGTATTGAACATTGCAACACGAAAAGGGTTTCTGAAAAAACAAACATTTTTTTATGAGGTGTGTTGTCTGCATCATCTTCCTCACGGTGTTGTGTGTACATTAAAGCAATACATGAAAGCGACTAGAAAATCTGTGTTGATATATAACTGTGAATTTTAAAGAGAGCGCTGGTTTGTACCAGATCGTGAAGTGCAAAGAGTTATTTATTCGTATTTATCATAGAGACAGTAGTTTAATATGCGTAGAGCACTTTAAAATAGATTTCTCCTAATTTCACATTCAAGTCATTTTTATCAGAGCCGGACTTTTTTTGTATGACATGAATTATTAAGATGTTTACGTTTGTACGACTGAATCAATACATGTAGAGCATTATTCTTTTTGTTAAAGAGATGGCAATATATGAAATATTCAAGATGTGAGCTGCGTTTTTGAGTATTTATAAAAAGACACGTTCTAAAAAACGTTCTCTCTTACATAACTGAGTATTTGGCCTGTTTGCGATCGCGCGTCTGTGTGTTTTGAATGTTGTCCTGTGACATTTCTTAGTTTGCCTTACTGTTTTTTTAAAGATCATGAAATATTGTTTACAGTGCTGACATTTCTAAGATATTGCAATCAGGTCTGAATATAAACTGCTGTTCGGGATAAAGTATTTTTGAATGTGAATAATCAATGTGCCATATACGTATGTTTATTAATGCGACGTCACACATTCATTTTACATCGTGGACTGTGATTTACTGAGTGCACAAAATGTTTGTTTCCTTCTGTGACATCATACTTTGTTTCAAATGAATAAAGATAATACCAAACCACACATTTGCTCACAAACAGTGTGACATAATGTTTACTATAAATTTTGAGAGAGAGAGAGAGAGAGAGAGGGGATTCTAGATATACAGTGCTATTACTTTCTTATTTCTAGCTTCCTAGCATACTTCAAACCAAGAGTCGGACCCCACAGTATTTTCCTCCCCTTTGTGCTTTCGATGTATGTACCTCACTTTCTCACACTCTTTTCTCTATGACTCGACCCTTTTGAAAGATTGATCAATTTAATCTATAAGTGGATGTCATTAAAAATAGGTTTTGATGTTCTAGAACTGAAGGTCTGGTCTGGAATGAAGCAGAACTCTATTAAGATGGTGATTCATCAGAACAGACATCAGGTTATGTGTGATATGTTGAAAGTGTCTGTCTGAGGTATCACACTCGTATTGGATTAATTTGCTAATCACTCAAGTAAAACGGTGCAGTCAGTGCTGAATATATACATCTAAATCGACTAAAGCAGCATTGTAGGTAGACAATGAAAAGCCATTCAAATCAATACTATTATGTATCAGCTTTTTATTCCGTATCTCTCACTATGTCTTTGTATTTAACAAAAATATACTGTATAAATAGTTATATATAGATGATCATAATTTATCATTGTAATGTTTCAGTGATTTCACTTTAATGGGAGTGAATAGGTTCTTCTTGCTTTTAAAGTGAAATAACTTTTAATATAAACATCAGAGCCTGTTAAAAATAATCATGTCGATCCAATTATGTTTTTTTATTGGCCATTCCAATGAATATCTGTCAAACTGCAGTTGGTTTGTTTTGATTTAAGCCATAATTAATCCAAAAATACAGCTAACTAACACATGAAAACACAAGAAAAACATGGTGACATAATAAAAAACATGATTTAAATTTTTTTTTTAAAAGGGAGTTAACTCATTTTGGAACCAAACTCTTCATATATATATAAATAAATAAATAAATATATATACTGTATATGTTATTCCTCTCCGTATAGTACATTATGTATGATTTGTTTCTCAAATTATAAAAGGTTTAAAAATTGAGAAATAACAAATGCTTTTGAAAAACTGAATCATGTTTGATTGTACTAAAAAAGAGAAGGATTACAATAGAATACGTAGCATTGGGCATCTTATTGGCTGCCTGTCTGATCATAGAGAACAAACCGACAATTAAATATCAGTACAGACAAATTGAGGTTGCAATAACTTTAATCTGAAAGAATAGACTGAAAGGTTTACATGGAACAAATTAGTTTCTTATAACTAGCTGTGATCCGTCCACGATTAAGATGCTTCGGTCAGTAGAGCTTTAGTGAAGCTCCTGAATCAATCCTGCTGTAAAGTCCATTGTGATTAACAGTGAACGAAAAGAAGCGTCAATATCAAAGTCAGTTCAAGGAGGGAAAGCAGTCTTTTTCTTTCTTGTTTCCTCACTGTCATTCTCAAGGGTGGCAACTTACTAAATGGCTAAATGCAAGAATCAGACTCTCAAATTTAGAATTTTCCATTTTTAGTGTGATGGATGCTTGCGCAAGGAAACTGGTTGGTGTGCGTTAGCTTAAAAATGTTTTTAGTGTTTTTATCATGCTGAACAATAGCACTGTTCAAAAGCAATTTGTTTTGCTGCTTTAATTGATGGACATAATTTACTATGCATCACACAAATGCTCATGACATCCTGTAATGTATCAAACACTGCTGAAGAATACAATAAAACAATAACAGAGAGCTTCATTAGAGACTTCCACAGATCTCCAGTGGAACAGCTAGGATCGGTGTGTTCTTACCCCAAAAACTGGGACGCACCTTCAGTACGGCCAGAATTTTAATATTGCTCCCATTTCTGCCTCTGATGAGATAGCTTGGGATTAAAACTATGAAGGTTTGAAAAAATCAATACCTATGGAGACGCTCACCTCCATCCACGTGGAAGCCATTGGCAGACATTTCTGATGATAAAATCTTCACGATGCTAGTAATATTTCTCTGTTAGACGAAAGGAGCTTGGAAATGTCTTGTGCGATATTCTCTGTGAACCAGAACGGCCCTGCTGCAAGCTGGGTAAAAATGACCGCATGCGTTTTCCTCGCCGGTGTTAACTAGAACATCATTCATTCCTGCGTATAGAGCAAACCATCAGAAGCTCAGCAATGAGCTATTGAATCTGTACACTACTGTAAATAAATAAACCTGATGGGATATCACGGGCACCTGCTTTTATTACTGTAGGCTAGTAAGAATCCATTCATGTCTGGAGTTTTTTTCACCCACAGTTAGATTTCAGGTTAGAGACTGGGGCAGACTGGTGTATATGATATTAATCCTCCATGGGGTCCCTTTCTTGTCTCATTTCTCCCCTGCAGGCTATAGAAAACACATATTTTCTGCTCCGTAACATAGATCAATGTTATCTTGAATGGTTTGGGGGCTAAATAGTAATCAAAAGGCCCCATGATGCTCATAATCCATCTTGTCGTACACAATACGTAACCGGTCCAGTTTTCACTACAAAACAACAAATGTCATATTTTTTGCTTTTTTAACTCATTATAATTTTTTATTTAATGTAATTGATAATTTTTTTAATTCTGCATTATGATCATGAGAAGTTTTGGGGAAATGTTGTTTTGCCCAAAACCCTCTTAAACCGGAAATAATTGAATCATTAGTGAATTTATTATTATTTAATGTAATTGATTTTGTTATTGAAATGGACCTTTTTTAAAAGCCTATGATTACGCGTTCAATGGTCATCGGCATCGTAAATACTCCAAAGTTTTTTATATTTTCATTATTTTTTATTATATGTTTATAACTCTATACTTTGTATTATATGACCTTTGCATCAACTTACAAAAAACTACAGGTAACGTTAATGCGAGGGTGTTTCTTATGC
Organism: Triplophysa siluroides; assembly: GCA_006030095.1. Taxonomy (NCBI): domain Eukaryota; kingdom Metazoa; phylum Chordata; class Actinopteri; order Cypriniformes; family Nemacheilidae; genus Triplophysa; species Triplophysa siluroides. The sequence continues at coordinate 3,392,362 of VCII01000101.1, read as the reverse complement.
AGCGTCTATGGAAGTCACTGTAAATATGACATCATTCTCTCTTTTGACTGCCGTATTAGCAGACTCCCTCTATTTTTGTCATTTTGTTGAGTTTTTCTTTTGCTATTTGAACAAATGAGAATGCAAAAAATATATTTGTGGTAGTCTACCATCCACCGCTATAGAAGTTTCCCAACTATGACGACTTACGCTGCTGAGAAACCCGGAAACGTGAAAAGGATGTCATACCCCTTTCCCACTGTCTGCGATTGGGTCTTCTGTTCCTGTTCTCGGGTCTGCCTCCGTGTTTCATGACAAAGGGCCCATTGCAGACTAGGCAAATCTAAGCTTAGTTTGTAACATTGTTGAGATGTCTTCTGAAACTCTAATGGAGACATTTATGGTCAATTTTCTCAGGAGAAATATTTCAGACACAGACGAGACATAAGCAAAAGTTTCCATTCGTTCTCCATTTAATCTCATTGACGTCTAAAAGAAATAATTGAGATATTAAAAAGATCTCATCTGATGGTGTTTTGTTCCTGGTGCTTCATAAATTGCTTTACATTTTGCATTATTTCAGGCTATGGCAATTCCGATATCATTAGGACGCTAAGGTATGTGCCAATGCAAAAATCTGCTTTTTCTTGTAACAACAGAGGATGTTCTCTGAAATATTTCTCCAAATGCCTCTGTAATAATGGACAGATATACGCAAGAGACCCCGCAGTATGAGAAAAACAGCAGGTGAATGCAACTCAAACAGTATTAGCGAACATTTGATTACATTGTGTCTGCTCAGTTGCGGTCTTGAAAAATAAACTTTTTTTGTTTTCAGTGCCAGCTGCTCTTCCAACAAAGCACCTGAGCTGCCAGATTATTTCTGCGGCATATAGGAGACAAATGCATCATGAGGAATCAAATCATGCAGCTCAGGGCGAATCTGGAAGACAAAGCTGTTTATTTTATTCCATTCAGTTGTAGATTTTGTTTTTGTGGTATATGGATTTTATCAATTTAAAAGTTAGAAGCCAATAGAGTTTTAATCCCTATGTGTATTTAGGGCACAGCATAGACTTTGCACATTTTATTTGGTGGAATTCCTGGGAGTGTTTGCCAGAAGATGAAACCCATCCAAGCCATTCAATGAAGTCAAGAAAATTTGCATCATGACTGTCAACATTAACAACATTGCCAAGGCGTGTATAGTACTTGCAATAGATAGTACCAATTGACATTCTGGTGTTGTGCTACACCGTCCCTCAGGCTATGCCGTGCTGATCTTTCTGCATGTTTCCTTTTCCCAGAATGATTTTTACTTTTTTTGTCATCTGTCAGTGCAGGTCTGGAAATTGTATTTGAATGTGTGACTTTGTTTCTGATACTTTCCACGTTTTAGGCGGAAAGGCAATTCTGTTTAGGTTTACGTTGGAAGGGATGAAAAATAAAATTTCTTTCATCATTTATTCACACCCATGCCATTCTAAAGTGTGACTTTTTCTGCACAACACAAAAGAGATATTCTAATGAACATTGCTAATCAATAAATATTGTCCCCCAGTGACTTCCATTGTATGGACACAAAACCACTGAGACATTCCTTAAAATAAGTATCTTCTTTTGTGTTTCATTGATTAAAGAAATCCGTACAGATTTTATATGACATAAGAATTAATAAAATGTTTATGTGGAGGTTAAGTTGTTTCATAATGAATAAACCTGTAGGATTCGGAAAGACATTCGTAAAAACGTTTGAGTGAAAGAAACCTCGACTAGCATTAAAAGTGGACCTAAAGAGAAGACAATAAAAAAACATTTATTTTCAGGCCCCATTCAAGCCTTAACATTTATTCAAATCCTGAGAAAAAAAACAGCCAGAAATACTCTGAATTGATCTTCAGGGTTTTGGAAAAGTTGTCAAGGCTGTAAATGTATTCTTATTCACATAGTTTGTTCATATAAAGCCCCTGACCCGAGGTTCGCCAGACAAGTAACAAAAACAATAAAAAAAATCTTTGAAATGAAATCATTTTAAAGGAAATAAATAAAAAGGTGTCAGAGATAGCATGAAGAATAGCAATGAGGTTGGTGCCTGTCTCTGCAGTGTGTGTGACAGGACCAAATCTAACAAGAAAAGCTTATCGTTTATATTAATAATTTATTCCATCAATCAATAAGAGATGCGGCTGTATACAAAAAGCTAAAGCAATACAAAAAATAACAATAATTTATGTATGACATAGCAGTGTATGCAGTCTGTGACTTGAAACCTTCACCAAAAAAAGTAATCTGGAGTTTGTATGCATTGGAAATTAGTTGGATGCTTATAAATGTACTTTGTTAGACGCCTCGGGCCGGTATCAATCGCATCTGCTGTAAGGTGAAGTAGCGGCCAGGTAACAGTGACATATTTACACAGATCATTTTTCCATTCTTAATATTCAAGAGTAACATCAGAAATGTTCCCTCTACTCGAACACGGAGCAGTAAACAAACTCAATGTCAGGAACAGATAAGTGGGAATACTTCAAAATCCATTTGGTAGGAACCATGTGCAGAAGCTGGGGCGAAAGAGAAAAAAAAACAAGCGGCAAATCCACATTCTCAAGAGGATCACATGGCTAAGGAAGAAAGACGGTGAAATGGTAACATGTAATGGATGGATAGGAGGGGGAATAAAAAGAAAATGAAGGAAGGCAAGAACTCTAAAGAAATATCACACGATGAGAGAAGGCGGAAAATCTGACGGATAAATATTAGACACCAATGTCCAATTTCAGCACTTCAGAAACCAAACAAAGCTGGGTATCAAAAATGTAACATTTTAAATAATAATAATAAAAAAAACATGTAAAGATATTAAGTTTGTGTAATACAGCCAAACCACCAAAAGAAATGACATTTGACTCATAATTCTAAGTATTTGTGTCTACCATTTTAAAATCGTGTTGTGTGAATTCAAATACATACTGAATTAAATATAATTATTGTTTGAATGAATTATCCATACATTCCAGATATAGTGTACTAAATCCGCCATGTTTGCATGGTCACAACCGTGAATGTACGTAATTGACTCAGGCGAACAAATAAAATTAAAAAAATGTCTTGATTCCCAAATCCCCAGGTTCACATTTATCCTGTATTTATTATTCAAAAGTTTTTTAAGCTCCCGTGACCTCATGGGATAGAAAAGAGTCCATTCATTTCATACTGAAAATCTTGGCAGAAGCATGTATTTTTGCATGTTTTTTTATTTTTTGCATGCTGAAGTACTTGACATGCTAATTCCACATACTAATTTTCAAATACAACATGGTAGGGAAATAGGCGATTAGGGATAAGAATTTGAAGTATTAAATAGAATAAGCCCTTTAAAATACAGTATATACCACTGTCTTCTATAGCAACACTGGGTATTGACTATTAAACCTTGTAGGATATGTCTTTCTCTGTGATTTAAGAATTCTTGTGGACATGTAGGCATGTCATCCATCATCAGACTTCAAACTGCGTTAAATGAAAATTTATGAGCACAATCAACAAACCATTACAGTACATCATTGACAGTATGTGTGCAGTGTCTGGAACTCTCTCTTATGGTTTACTGCCTGTGCAAGGAGATGGCTTATAAAAAAATATGATAAAAGTTGATAAAATGTTATGATGAAAGGACCACAAGCCAGGACTTGAACTTTGAGTACCCAAAGTGTCATTGCACATTATGTCTACACGTAGCTTTAGACTTTAGATGCAATAGCCTATGCTGTCTGAGATTTTTCTTATCAGGCTTTAAAGTGAAATAACTTTTAATATAAACATTAATGGCAAAAAGGACATATTCATTGAATTACAATGAAATCACTGAACCTAAACTTAGGAGCCTGATAAAACGTTAATTTTAGAAGAAATCGTCAAACTGCACTAAAAAATAAAGGTGCTTCACGATGCCAAAGAAGAACATTTTTTTCTAAATGGTTCCATAAAGTACCTTTAAAGGCGTGGTAACCGATTTCCGAATTACACTTTAAACAACTGAATCGGGCCGATTACCAAAACAACCTTGTAGCCAATCAGCAGTAAGGTGTGCAGCGCACAGGACGGACATTAGCCGAGCGCTGACGAAAGCGAAAGATGGGGGTAGGGGTGTGTTTGTTTTGGTGATTTGAACATCAACAACGGCTAAGAGAAATTGGACACCCTGCGTTTAACATCAGATTTTTTAAACGTAAGAAAGAAATGGTTCATAGTCCCCACTGGGGCTGTCATGGGCTAGCTACCCATGGTGGTAGTCTCCGACACTGTTTCAGTTTGTTGGAGACACCCACCAAATGCTACAGAAAGTGAACAAAGGAACACACCCCTAGAGCCTGCGAGAGCGGGGGCGCAAGATGGCCCGACGACTGACAGCATGGTTACAGACCCAGGAACGGATATGACTACGAGTAAGAACACTGCACATGAGACAACCACAGCAGCAACAGGACACATACATCAAGTGTGCACCTGTGGCGGAGTGAAAATAACATCATTCAGGGGGTTGAGGATCCACCAAGGAAAGAGTGGGTGCTTGAGAGAGCAGAGACAATGGCCTCGCATTGACGAGTACTTCTTAGGAAGCAACCAGTCAAGTCAGTCGATTGAAGCACAGCGACGGGATAAAAACGAAAGTTTGCCGAGCATCAGCACCCCTGTCACTGAAGAGATAATACAAGCACAGAGATGCAGGTGGAGGAACCCACCCAACCACAGAGACCTCCTAAGGAGGAAAAGATCAAAGGGCACAGACCGAGTATGAAGTGGCCCAAAGCTGTTGAAAAGAGAGAGTGGGAAACAGTCAACCACGACCTGACAGAAATACTGGAACAACAAGTGGGCACAGCAGAGAAAAAGCTGGAAAGGATGGGCGACATCATCCACCACTGTGGAGAAGAGCGCTTTGGAGTGAACACAAGGAGAAGCATCAGAGTAACACCAGCACCAGCCAAATCCAGGAGGCAGCAAGAGATCGAAAGGCTGGTCAGAGAGAGATGGCAGCTGAATAAGCAGTGAAAGAAGGCCTCTGATGCAGAGAGAAAGGGGGTCATGCTACCCCTGGGGGACATCAAGTGTCGGTTGGCAACCTTGCTAAGAGCAGAGAATTTGAGAAACCTTCGCAAGAAGGAACACACAAGAACACGGTTCTACAAAAACCCCTTCTAGTTCGTCAAAGACCTCTTTGCTAAGGAAAAAAGCAGAATCCTGAAAATTCCAAAGCAGGAACTGGAAGAACATCTGGAAAAGGTCCACCATGACACGAAAAGGCACAAACAGATAGTTATCCCACATGATATCCCACCTATTCAACCTCCTGAATTAAACCTGGAGACTGGCAGTCCAAAATGGAAAGAAGCAGGGAGTACAGTACGGCGTGGAAGATCAGCATCAGCCCCTGGGCCGAATGGTATAACCTCTACAAGAACACAACAGACATTCTACACTGTCTTTGGAGGCTAATGAGGATAGTGTGGCAGAAGGGAATAATACCTAAGGCGTGGCGAAGGGCCACTCATTCCCAAGGAGAAGGACGCGACAGACAATTCAATTCCACAGTCAATTCCAGCCAATCTGCCTTCTCAACGTTGAGGGAAAAATATTTTTCAGCGTGATAGCACGGAGGTTGTCCACCTACCTGGAGAAGAACAGGTACATTTATACATCGGTACAGAAGGCTGGCATTCCTGGGGTCTCTGATTGCTTGGAGCATACCAGTATGATCTGAAGACCTGCAACTGTGTTTCACAACGGCTGACTTTACAACATCATGGCAGTGCGTAGAAGTAGGCATCATGGCAGGCTGTACAATCTCACCCCGACCTTCACAATGGCCATGGAGGTCATCATCAGGGCCTCGAGATGGGTGGTGGGTGGCGAGCGAACTAAGAATGGGATCCGCCTTCCACCTATCCGAGCATACATGGATGATATGACCACTGTGACTATTACTGCAGCATGTACCTGGTGGCTACTTGGAAAACTGCAGGAGAACATCAAATGGGCCCGGATGAAAATCAAACCGAACAAGTCATGAAGCATCTCAATAGTCAAGGAACAGCTTAAAATGTGAAGTTCTGCATTGGTTACAACCCAATACCAACAGTGTCTGATCAACCTGTCAAAAGCCTGGGCAGATGGTACAATGCAAGCCTTAGGGACAAAGACCAAGTGCAGCAAGTAAGGCAGGACATCACCAACAGTCTGGAAAACATCAACAGGATCCTACTGCCAGGGAAGTGGTGCCTGCAGTTTGGACTTCTCCCTCGGGTAATGTGGCCACTCACTATCTACGAGCTCCCAATAACAACTGTGGAGAAGATGGAGCGAACCATGACTTCATATGTGAAGAACACGCTGTCTGACTAACAACAGCCTCTATGGCAAAGGGGTCCTTGAACTGCCTATCACAAGCCTCGACGAAGAGTACAAAGTAAGAGACTCCCCCCTCCTCCACCCATGTTCCAAACTAGACGGAAATGGACACCATCTGACGCGGTGCGGGGAGGCAAAAAGAAGCGCAAAGGCTGTCTCTCTTGCCAAGCAGGGACAATGGATGAGGTGGGAAGGCCTGGAGAGGAGAAAGCTCAGCTGGAGGGAGCTCTGGGAAATGGAGGCAAGCAACATCAGCTTCATCATCAAAAAAAAACCTCCACCAGTGGTATGGCGAGGTCCAACCTGTGCCCTCTGCCCAATTCCAGCGACTCTCAAACACATCTTGACCGGTTGTAAGACCGGCCTCACACAAGGCCGCTACACCTGGAGGCACAACCAGCTCCTCAAGAGTCTGGCAGCAGCTCTTGAGAGCAAGAGGAATACTACCAACTCCTTGCCAACCAATTCCATCACGGCCCCAATCTTCATCCGAGAGGGACAGAAAAAACCCAACCACCCCCCTACCAAACCAGAAGCTGGACAACTAGCCATGGCCCGGGACTGGAAGATGCTAGTCGATATTGGCCAGCAACTAATCTTTCTACCTGAGATTGCAGCTACCACCCCTAGGCCCTCCCCTTCATTGAAGTCTGTTTACATCATAGAGCTCACAGTCCCATGGGAGAATTCAACAGAAGAGGCCTATGAGCGTAAGAAACTGCGCTACATAGAACTGGCAGCAGACGCTCAACAACGAGGATGGAAAGCTAAATTTTATCCGGTTGAAGTGGGATGCAGAGGTTTTGTGGCTTCATCCATCATCAGACTGCTGAAAGATCTTGGCATCCATGGACAGGCTCTGCGACAGACAATTAGATCAGTCTCTGAAGTAGCCGGAAGAAGCAGCCAGTGGATATGGATTAAGTAGAAGGACCCTTGCTGGGCTCAAAGAGCGTCAACATGACCTTCTTACTAATCCCCCACCACTTAAGAACCCATGTTACAACCCTCCAGGAGGAGGGTGAACAAGGTATGCGGTCAGCTCAAGGCTTGACTCAGGGAAGAGGACGCCCCCTGCCTTGCATAGTCCCGTGGGTTGCGCAATTTAAACAACCAGGCAATTCTTATGATTGGGCAAGGTAAATTTGGGACACATGCTCAGGTTTGATCACCCTGTAGCTGGCCACCTTTAATGAGGGTGTCTAGTGTTGAAAGGCCGAAACACCCACTGATTCAAAGGTACACCACTGATGATGAGTCCCAAATTTACAGCTTTCCCACGTCTGAGATACAGCTCTCACGGCAGTCTCAAAATCAAGGCAAACCTCATGTATATACCACCCATTGGCACAATGGAGAGTTACCATCACGTCCCGTGTTTCATGATTTTTTGTGGAACCAAAAATAGTTATTCTATGGCATAGGTGTGAATGACTTTTAATTTTAAAAGTAAATGTTTGATTTGACAAATGTGATCCCAGGGTTGCCAAATCCATGGTTTTCCCGTGGAATTGAACCACTTTTAAACCAATTAAATTGTCGGATTAAATTGTAGTTGACATAAATGCATGTATTGAACTCATTTACTGTACCAAATGTATATTCTTACAATAATAAAACTGAATCGGACAATAAATCTGTAAATAGTTCATTAAAATAGTTATAAAAATATGAATAACCACCTTTCCTAAAGGATTTTGTACATAATTGGTTCGATACCAGAGTATCGATAAGCTTCCTGACAAACAATACTGTTATCGATACTTGCGTTGTTTTATCTCTCTGTATTCGGGTGTTAAATGGCGAATTAGAGGCTGCTGCTGCTTGTCATTTTCCATCCCTGAATGATGTCCGAATGGCCGAAGTTTGCTTGACGTATGTGTGATATCTAGGGCCATATGATTTCCGCGATGGATTTGTAATCTGCTTATTTTGAGTGTTTATGAGTAAAAGAGTGGCATGGTTGCGCTTGTGGAGCTTTCAGCGTCCGCGTTTCACAACAAGGAAGCTTCCGTCAAACACCCCTTTGCGGCAATCCGTCAAAATTAAAGTCCTTTATTTGAGAATTAGTTATAACATTGTTTTTAATAATTTGGCCACGGAGTATATTTAATTACTTTAGTAAATTGAAGTAAATGTGCATGTAAAACTATAAAAAATAGTATATATAATAAAAAAAATATTAAATATGTGTATTTACATTATGATGTGCTCCTATACACATGCTAAGTGCTGTAAGTGGTATACTTAGAAAGTATTTTCTGTTTGCTCTGAAGCATTTGTAAACTGCAGTTCTAAAGCTAAGCTGTAATAAAGAAACTTAAAATGTTTAACATCTTTTCTCATCATGTGTTTTTACATCAAATTATAGAGCGTAGTATCGATAACAGTATTGATAAGTACCGGTATCGATAAGCAGTATCGATATCGATAAAGTTTAACGATACCCATCCCTTCTAATAAGCCTCATTGGGTATTGTTAGGGAATTTGTCAGTAAATAGACATACAGTGAGTACAGTATATGTTGTTTATATAAAGTTAAATGGAAAGAGTAACAGAAAAATATGTTAGCAGAATTCTTAACATGTTGGAATATTTTAAAGTGTTGATCCTACTCATGCGTTCCCCTCCACATGGAGGGCCATGTTGCCTCTTCAGTCAAAGATTTGAACCTGACCTAAAAACCCTTCAAAGACAAATTCAGCATCTTCAGGATACTCAGCCATGCAGTTACAAATGCTCGGAAGAAGGGTTTTTCTGTCATGGTGCTCACGTCAAGAAGAACATGAACTCTCCTCGCCCGCGAGGACTCGACTTGTGTTTCAGCAAATGGTTATTTGCTCTTGCTAACAAGGATGGAGAAATCCATCTGGGGTTAACACCTGATCTCTCATGCTCTCTGTTTTAGAGAAAGAGTCTTTTCTAGTTTAATGCATGCGTAAGGGGTCTCTACACATCTGAGATGAACAATTCCTGTATAATAAATATATAAAAAAGAATAAATAAATCTGTAAAAATACAAACATTTTCTGTCCGCTTTATTGACAGAAATATACTGTACAGGATACAGGATATATAATAAATAGTTCTCTACAGTTTTTTTGTAAATTTGCTGTCTTTTTCTGTAATTATACAGTTTTTGGCCATTTAAAATAAATTAACCGTAAAAAATAAAAACTTGTTAAACAAACTGAAATTGTCTGGCAGATGGGACACCAGAAATAAACTGTAAAATAATGTTTTTACCTGTAAAATTACATGGTTTTCCCGACTCCCCTTTTTCTGTAATTTTACGTTTTATTACAGTATTTCAAAAATACATAAAAACAGTAATATTCTGCAAAATTACTCTTTTTTACAGTGCTGCTGGTTTGCTCGATGAATGGGATATTTTTAAGTTTTAAGTAGAGATGCACCGATAATAAATTTCTCAAATGGTACCGATACCTGACTATTCAGAGTGATGTCTGTTGATACCCATACCAATTCTGAAGATTACGTAATATTGTTTTTATTCATATATTAATATATTTTTTTTATTCATATAACGACTACTAATATTGAACATTAAACTGGTGATGTTTCTTAACATTTTCTAAATACAGAGTGCCAATTTATTGGATTTTCCTGTCCTCTTTTGATTGAAAAGATATAATCGGCTCTGATCATCAACCGACACCGACTATCTCCAAGTTGTAAGTTTGCTTTACTGTATATGACCGTCATAAATTCAATCAATACTGTATACTAAGGTTGAATGTCTTCTAGCAACCGATAGTACAGCCACTTGGTGACCTTCAGTAAAAATGTATAAATCTATGATTGTAAAAGTTTATCTAACTTCAGCTCTGTTGTTATTATCTAATTTGTTTGAGAAACAACCAAACTGAAAAACAGGGAACTGAGAAACGGAAAGATTTTATTTTGAACAAACAAAGATGGTTCTTTCATGGCAATACTTTGAAACATCTTTTTTAGCATCTTTATTCTTTAGAGTATACACTAGTTATAGATAGAAGATTCAACATTTTAATTTAAAATAAGTTATGATTATATCATATCCTCTTAAAAACCCTAAAACCAAAAAGTCTTCAAATATTGTTTAAAATAATGCCTCGGAAGATCACGTTGTAATAAGGACCCTCGTACTTCATGCAAACTCTGTTCATTCCCTGGAGATATAAACAGTGACAGTTCAACATCTTTTGTTTGACATCTCTATAATTATACTTCAGTAAATACTTAAATTAAGCTGTAAAATTATAACAATGGAGTGTCAATATCTATCAGGTCATGATGTCAATGAATTCACTCATGACAGTTTCCCAATGATAATATTGCATCATCTTGTATTAAACGTCTTAATATAGTTTCATGCTTTTGAATTTTATCTCTACAGTTGAAGTTGGATTAACAGGGGTGGTGCGCTTACAAATTTGTGTCCATTTCTCAAACTCTAACCTTCCTTCTTCCCCAATTCAAAAGTTTTTAATCACATGAATGACAGGGGATGTTGTGACATTGTCAAGGAAAGCAGCAATCAACGGCCCGTCAAAAACTTGCGGCAAATGACGAAGAGATTATCCATCTGCGCGACGTTTCTCAAGTAAGTTCATCTGATTTAAATGTAGATAGCATTTGTGAAGGAGATGCCAAGATTTGATTAATATTTGATAATGCGCTGAGGTGCAATTATGGAATCTTCTATGCCATTATAAACTCTCTCTATCTCTTTCAGGTTTCTGGATGCATTTTGCTATGTAGAGGAGATGTTTCCCATTTTAAACAGGGCTACATGTGCGTGTGCGTGCGAATCTGTCAAGTCCAACTGGCACCGAAAGGCCCCAGGAGCATTGAACAATTTCATTTCTCATACTCTAAATTACATCTAGATTACATTTTAACTCCCCAAGTCCCTCAAAGGCTCACCTGGCCACAATGAAAGACGCCGATACCACCATCTGGACTCCACAAAAGGTATGACTGATGATTTATCCACCGTAAACAAAAATCAATGATCGCGCTCAAACAAGCATACATTCATGTAAACCCTCTCCAAGTGTTAAATGTGTTGCTATGTGGTTGCTAGGGTGTCATTTAAATATTGTTATTATGAATGAGACTGTATAAATTCTTACAAATTAGTTGACACATATAGTATACATATATAGGCCTGTGTATGTATATATACTGCATATATTTCTGTCAGGACCACTACCGTCAAAGATTTAAACAATAGTAGGCAGAATGAAACTGTTCTGGGCAAACTCTCTGCCTGTCCATGCAGCCTTGCACAAACAGAGCAGGACCGCAGCAATAATATCCCCCACATGGGGAACCAGAACAATTTTCATAACAGGGATATACATACCTTGGGCAATAGTGATATGCAAATGAATATACTAAATGGTACTGATGTGACATTTGAACCGAGGCTTCGGAGCTTGTGTGGAGCAAAAATGGGCAAGCCAGATGAAGCCTCGATTCGCAGCCTGTGTTGTTAACGGAGAAATCACTTGACCATGACAAACAAAGCTTCACTTTCTGCTCAGTCACGTGCGCGTTTCGCTTTGCGTGTCACACTCAAAAAAATAAACTTTCGCTGGTGTAAGTTTTACTTAACCCATCCTTGTTCACAGTGCATAAAGAATGCAAGTAACTGAATTAAAGCTAACTATGTTATTTATACAAAAAAAATTGTATCCGTCGGCTTTACTTAACAAGTGTTTAATTGGTCAACTTTACATTGTTGAGTAGAACCAAAACCCTATAATATTGGTCATATTGTTGAGTTTACTTAATATAAACAAGTTAATTCAACATGACTGGTTGAGGGGGATTTTCAGTTCCCAGCATGCTTTGCATAAGACTGCATTTAGGCAGTCAATTTCGAAATTAAGTGTTATTTTAAGTGTTTTTCAAAACAAAGCAACGGCAGTTTGATTGATATTAATTGGAATGCACAATAAAAAAATATATGATTTATCATGAGTTATCTCATTTTGGAACCAAACTCTTTATAAATATATATATTGAAGAGATTGGTTCCAAAATGTGATAAACGGCATTAAAAAAAAAAGAGTTTCCAAAAATCAGTATTGTATCAGGTCGGTTTTGAAAAGACACTTTTAAATTTCACGCAAAATGCGATATCCGCAGTGTTATTCTGTCATGTTTTCTCCCTTTTTTTCCAAACCGCAATATACGCCAGTCTCACTTCTCTGCAGGATGCGATATATCCGCTCAACCAATCACAGCACACCATTCCACGCGTTGTTAACAGTAATGGAGGTGCTCTGAATACGGTCGGCTCCTAGTTTCCCTGATCTACGTTGTACTTTGTGTTCAACAAACAAACAAACAAATTTATCATTTTGACGGCATTGATGAACCTGTGCTGGTTTCTGCGGTGGGGAAGAAACGTAAGCCATCGAAATCTAATCATTTACGTGAGGAGATTAAGAAGACAAGGCACTAATTTATAGCATTAAAAAGATGACCGTTGAATTCATTTTAGGAGTGATGACTGATTGAATGTATTTTTAGTCCAGTGCCTGTATGTAAGGTTAGTATAGTATTGAGTTTAACTCACTTTGTTGTGTATATTTTCAACAGTTTCAATATGAAAAATAACACTTTATATTGATTCAATGGATTTATTTTATTTAAAAAAAATTGGGTCACACTTTATTTTACGGTGCCCTTGTTACACATGTTAAATGTATTTACTATAGTATTTACTATACGTTATGCAAAATGTAATGTGACTACACCCTAATCCTAACCCTATAGTAAGTACATGTAGTTCATTATTATTACTCAGTTAAATGTATAATTAAACTATACCACGGGCACTGTAAAATAAAGTGTGACCAAAAATTGTCATGAATTTATTGCATTTTGGGGACATTTTTTTATAATAAATCTTTTCAAAATAAAAATAAAAATCTGGATTTTAATTTTGTATGTTACTAGAACCTAAATATGCTATGTGAAACTTTGAAACAGAAAATAGTGGTTTTCATCTTGCCACTTTCTTTGCAAAGAAAACTCATTTTTACCCAAATTAATCAAAATGGATTTATAGCGTTTTGGAATCAAACTCTTTAATATCTTTAAGGGTCAGATGGTAATGGACACATTCATACTCCATGACATTAGGTTGTGCATACTGACTTTAAGAGTACATCCTTTCTCACTTTGCGTATAAATGGATGATAATAAGCCAACCGTATGGCAAGAAATCAGGCTCTTGCCCTCATTAATTATTCATACAGGACCTCTCCAATTTTTACCATGACTCCATTAGTTTCTCCGGCTGGGCCAGGCAACCGGCTTTTATAATTAAGTCTGCTCAGCGTATCCATGATGTGACTTATTTGAGTTATTACGGAAGGAGAAAAACATGTCCGTGCGATTATAGTTTAAAATATACACGCTTGGGAAATGGCGACACTCAACGTGACTTATGTTTTAATATTAAGCATTTGCTTATACCACTTTAAGGTTTGGCAATTAAAGTCAACATGCAAACAAAATTGAACCTATTACGTGAATCTACTTATCTATGTATTTTTCTATTTAAAGAATAATATTCTCTACTAAATGCAATTAGTCACAAATGAGCAAACCGGGGTTAAAGAACAAAGTGTGTGAGAGAGGGACAATCTGATTTAAGGAATGTAACTTTTCAATGATTTCCTACTTTATTTCCCCGTTCGGCTGACCTCTGAACTTTTGTCACAGTTCTCTGAGTGCTCCTGTATGGGCTGAGAGCTACTTAGAAAACAAACTCCTCGGTGTGTCTAGAAAAGGGTGTCGAATTAGATTCCTTCTGGCCTGAAGGTTAGGAGTTGGCAGGTGCTGTAGGGAACTAAAGGTTTAATTACATCTGAAGCCACAGTGGCATTAAAGCACCTCTGGCCTCTATTACATCACTTCCTTTATGTGTCAAAATCCCACAAGCTTGTGATGTGAAGAGATTAAGCTGCTTGCTGGGCAAGTTTGACATCACTGAGAATTTGGTTAAATCGGGGAAACACTTTCTTCTAAATCTAGTTTACATTTGACTTGTTAACGCAATATTTATATATTTTTAATAAAGTATATGTAAAAAAATCATTGTTCTGTTTTACTCCGATTTGCAACAAAAAGTTTATAATAATAATAAAGTTGAGATTTCAGGTACTATTTTACAGAAAGTGGTTTGACGTCATTAACGTAACTCTAACTTGCAATTTCATGTTTGGCAACAGAGATGGCAATAGAGAGGCAAAAGTCAGATTGTAGCTTGTACACTGTAAGTGTCAAAAATGTTTTTATATAATTAATAAGATAAATTACTTACTATAAACTGTAATTTAATTTAAATAAATTAATTAAATTAATATATTAACTTTAACATATCAATTATAATTACAACATAACTGATTTTATTCTTGTTTTCACAGACTAAAGTATTAGTTATTTTAGTTCTTTAGATTTTGTCACAATTTGACTACGTAATATCAAATTGTGTTATTATTCCAACATTTTTTGCTTTTTTGTATATGTGAGTGTTTCTGGGACCTAAACATTAAAAATCTTCTGGATTTGTCTTGTGAACGAAACACGGTTTCTTCTGCACACGCGTAAAGGTTTTTATCCCCAGCGTTCAAGATTATCTTTTTCATTTGTAGTATCTAGGCCATCTAAGCTTAAAACTGCAGCACTGATATGATGCATACTTAGAACTGAACATCATCTCTCTAACCTTACAGCCGGGAAGAAACCTGCTCATTTGTGTGCATCACATATCGTGTGTTTTGTCTTGGGAGTGTGTCACTGTAAACTAAGATTAGTACTATGCAGTTTTGGTTAGTGGAGCATAAGGCATTAAAATAATGTCCTGTTGGCAATGTATGTGTACTACAGTTTTTCTCGATTGGTTTGGCTCATTTCTTGAAACCGAGATGACATTCTCAAAACCATAAGGTCATTTGGCCAAACAGTCTTACAATTCTGCTCAACATTATAGCTCACTAGCAAAATCAAATATCTTTCCCCAAACTCTTCTTCCATGCTTCAAAAGCAGATTCCTTTCCCATATAAAAGGTCAGTACAGTCAAAATAGCACAGATCCTTCTCAATTGCCTTGGCACATGTGCATTCATTTAGTGCTTTTGTCAAAATAACCTGGATGGTTTAGCACAACACCATGGATCCCCTGCAAAAGCTCATATCTCTCCCAAAACAGTTTATCCATGTGTCAAAACTAAATATCCTTCTCATATAAATAGTCAATGCCCCCAAAATGCATTATACCTTTGGCATTTTTAAGCACTGCAAGTCAAAATGCTTAGACGTTTTGTCACTGAGGCACAGGTCTAGCAACAGAATACCACTATGAATAAAACTAAAAGATTTTACAGTAAAATCAGCCTCCAATAAACGACTCATACTCAAGGAAACTGTAAACATTTTTATTCGTACAAAGAAATGTTAACATTAGAGAACATACTGTGAAAAGAAAACATATACAGGATTCTGTAAATGTGAACAGTTATAAACACAAACAAAAACAAAAAAAAACTCTAGCCTACCATACTGTAAATAAAGTTTCAGAACTATAGTACAGTAATATTTTCAGTGGTCGCCATTGTCACCCTCTCTTTCCTGGCCACCATCCTCATCCTCCTGGCCATCGACGCGCTGCTCTCTGTTAGGCCATAAATTCTCATCCACATCGCAACGGATATTTTCTCTTGCGATGCAGCGAGGGAGAAACGGCGTGAATGTCTCAACCATCCCCTACATTGATCCCCTGTGATGTCCTCACATGCAGCATCCATTGCATGCAGCAGGGCCCTCTGGTCTTGAGCCTGATGCTCATACACCCTCCACCTCCAAGCTGAAAAAAACTCCTCAATTGGATTTAGGAAGGAGAGTAAGGTGGAAGAAACTCCATTAGCATCCGGGGATGGGTGGTGAACCAGGTTCTGATGCGTGGGCCACGGTGGAAGTTCACATTATCCCACAATGACATAATGTGGTAGCTGAGGTCCTTCTTCACCTCTCTCATTTTCCGGGATCAGATCAGTATAAAGGTGGTCCAAAAAATTGAGGAGCTTTTGTGTATTGTAGGGCCCTAAACTGGGAATGTGTGTGGCCACACCTCTTTCTGATATAGCGGCACACATTGTTATATTTGCTCCTCGCTGGCCTGGGACATCCACAGTGGCTCGGTGGCCAATGATGTTACGGCCACGCCTTCGACCTTTGGCCAGGTTGAAGCCAGCTTCATCAACGAACACTAGGATGTGAGAGGTTTCGTTGCCTTCTAATGCCATTATTCTCT
Organism: Triplophysa siluroides; assembly: GCA_006030095.1. Classification (NCBI taxonomy): domain Eukaryota; kingdom Metazoa; phylum Chordata; class Actinopteri; order Cypriniformes; family Nemacheilidae; genus Triplophysa; species Triplophysa siluroides. Next base: position 3,375,638 of record VCII01000101.1, on the reverse strand, counting down.
ACAATAGAATAAAAATAAATCTAATCAGTCAAGTAGAGACAGATACTGCAGGGAGGATCTAAAGTACTGTAAAAAGAGGGAGTGAAAAACTGAAGACAATTTCTAGGCAAAATGCTCTAGTCACACAAAGCTGGATTCTGAAGGTAAAAAGGATAAAGCAAAACAAAAAAAAGTGGTAACCATGTCTTACTGTAATAGTGTTACAATGATAGACAACCAGTAGTTGACTTACATGCACATACTGGTACCGCAGCTCTTTCACTCTGTCAGAGTTTCTCTCAAATGGTACCCTGTAAATCTGTTTCATGGTCATCTGATGTTTCTTCAATACACGGTCTATTGTGGAGATGCTGATAGAGTTTATATTTTGGAACATTACATTGTCTAGAAGGATGCATTACGAATCTGTCTCAGTGTGATGGCATTATTTGCAATGACCATGTTGCATATTTCTCGTTCTTGTTGTTCATTTAGAAGTTTTCTTCTGCCACCCACTTGAGGCTGTCGTCCAATCCTAGACATACAAGTCAAAGGTCAACACTGTAAATTTGTTACAAAAGTTACCAATGTAATTGTACTGCTGTTTTATGGTACTAAAAGTGTGATGCACTGCACAGTGACTGGAATACTATTCACAGTATTTTCTCCATTTTTTTTCTTTGTCATTTTTATAGTATCATATAACATCACATGAAGATATTACAGTACTCTAGGCCTACACACACACCAACACTGAATAGTTCAATAGAATAGTTCTGTACCTGTTTTCCCTGCGAAAGGTTTGGATGATGGAGGAGACTGTAGACCGAGGCACATTAGGCTGCACTCGGCGACCTGCCTCTGCCATTGTGAGGCGATGGTTTATAACGTGGTCAATAAGGGTGGCCCGGATTTCATCTGGGACATCATGGTGCCTCCGTGCTCCTCGGCCTCTTCCCCCTATTCCTCCACGCATTCTCACTCCTCCTCTTCCTCTTCTTCCTCCTCTTCCTCGAGCAGGAAGTTGCTGTTGTACTTGGCGAGGTGCTTCCATGTTCACACTGCAAATGAAACTGGCCCCGGGCCAAGCTCTGTCTATATACTTTTGGCAGCAGTCATAATCATACACAACACCTGTCAGGTAACTAAACAAACTGTTTGATTGGTCATCTGAGATGTGGGAAACTGCTCCTTCGTTAGTTCTAATTTCACCTGATTGATTGTCAAGTACTGTCTTATCAAATGTTCCAAGAAATTCTTTCATGGTATTATATCTTTGACTAATTTTGACAGTTGAACAGACAATTGTGCATATGATGACTTACACAATGAAACCATGCTGATATGTTTTGGAGAGAGTAACCATTTCACTGAAAAATCAACTAATCAGTTTAGATCAGCAAGATCTATTTATTTGGAAAATGTGCTAAATGTGGGCTCATTGTGCTAACTGTAGCTACTTGTACATAATCATTTGAAAAAAAGCACAGAGTCACTTGAGACATGTACTAAAGCATTTGCAATTTGATAAAACCAATGAAAAATGACATTCTGTTGTGAACAATTGCAAGGTGGTTTGGAGATTTGTCCATGTTATTTTGAGAATGTCATCTCGGTTTCAAGAAATGAGCCAAACCAATCGAGAAAAACTGTAATAAAGACATTTGGGTATTGTTTAACATTTGTTATAAAGCTTGTTGGTTGGATGAAACTGTAGACAGACAGACAGATGGATGGATAGACAAACCGGCAGACAGACAGACAGACAGAGAGTTTGATTGATAGATATACAGACAGATACATAAATAGACAGACAGACAGAAGGACAAAGAGACAGGCAGATACATGAATAGACAGACAGATACATAAAGAGACAGACAGACAGGCAGGCAGACAAAGAGATTGTCAGATAGACAGCGGGTTAGACAGACACATAAATGGACAGACAGACAGATATATAAATAGACAGACAGACAGGCAGGCAGACAAAGAGATTGGTAGACAGACAGACAAACAGAGATTGGTAGATAGACAGATAGATAGACATACAGACAGACTGATACATAGACAGAGAGAATAAGAGATTGGTAGATAGATAGATAGATAGATAGATAGATTTTCTCAATTGGTGTCTGGGCAGAGAGGCTGTGTGGATGCAGCTATAGCTAAATGAGACTCAATTCTAATGCCAGAGATGAGCTCCCTTCGCCTCAGAATGCAATGGGACTGCTTCACTTCGCTGTGACAATAGCTTGTTTGAATTCAGTCAGATTTTGTTGTACTATGTGGATCTGTGAATATACTTGGAATGGCTTGAACTGTGTACAGTATATTTATTTTGTCACATGACCTCACTTTACCGCATACAATCGGATGGTCATTAGCCTATCATAAAATAAACCTCGAAGAGAAGCTGTGCTGTCTTGTATCAGGCTGAAAGGTTTTTTTTTGCGCTATTAACCGGCTGGCTGAACATTATCTCACTCAATATGTGGCGATTTACCAAATAAATAAATGGACATGAATTATTGATTTGAGCTATGATGGTATGAAATGAAATGAGATGGCAATGTGATAGGAGAGACATGACACATTTTGGTAACTCAATTTTGTTTAAAAATGTCCAATATAATAATAGGTCTTTTACCCTCCTGTTATGTTTGGGGTCAAATAGAACTTTGACATCCTCTGAAGAGTATCCTGATTGTATTTTTAAACCTTAAGTCTTGAAAATAGTCAGTAAGGAAATACATTTAATAATAATGTATAAAAATGATGTTTACAGTTATTTTCATATATTCTTCTGTTATGTCCTCTGGAACTGAATATTATAGTATGAGGTTTTGTGTTTTATTCATATTATTATTATTTTTAAGAATTTGAAGCATCTACAGGTATGAGAATCATACATACATCATACATACACAAAAATAATACAAAGATGGCAATTCATAAGTATTGTCCATCTCCAAAAATTCCTCCAACTCATACGACCAGATTGGTCATTTTCAACGTTCCCCAAATATGACCCAATGGAACATTTCATAAAATAGCGCCTCTACCAGCAGCAGGAGAAGCTTTTGTCTACCGTCATTATACAATTATATATTGCGAAATCATTTTGCAATAATGACACGTATTGGAGTGTGATTATCGAGCCCACTCTCATGAGTTGCGTATAAATAACAGGCGCTGTGCAATATCGTGTAATACGTACGCCAAAGTTCGATTTTGCGTCCATACAATACACCTATTTTTGCGTGCATATGATACGCCAATTTAGCGTGTGTACATATTAATCAGCAATGTGTCTCATTAACCTGTCCCCTAACCCAAACCCTAAACCTAATGATAGTGTGCGTGCATTTTATAACCTCTACCCTAACCCAAACCCTAAACCTAACAGTATTATTTTAATTATTTCAGTGTTTCCTCGTCATGAACGTTTCAAAATGGCTGCTCTCCCGCCAGGTGCATGCAAACATTGGCGTATCATATGCACGCAAAATCGAACTTTGGCGTACGTATTACACGATAATGCAACAGCGTGTGATTTATACGCAATTCTTGAGACCGGGTTGGATTATCACTTTAAACTGTCAGGATGGACTGTATTTACATAAAAAAATTACACCATTCACGCATTTTGAGCAAGCAACGTAACTCATTTATTTATTGTATACCATATAACACAGCATATAAAACAGTCACAATTGTTTTTCAAAACGTACAAATATTCCAAGTGTAGGTCAAACGATCGATTTTTATGAGAAAAAGACACTGAAATGAGCACCATCTGCAGTAAATCTTCACGTCCTGTGAACTTCCGGGTTTAACACACATTTAAAAATGACCGCCTGACAAAGTGATAGGTCAGCTGTGATTCTAAGAGAGCATTGGTTCCTGTGTATCTTGAACCGATTGCAGCATTACGTCTGCACTGAATGTGAAGTCTTATTATTGGCTCTCGATTGCGTCCCAGATAGCACAATGCATCTGGCTTACGTGTATTTGGCACCTGCATTTATTTCTGCAAGACATCTGAAATACATAGTTTACCTCGGAGACGTCTTAACATCTGTAATACGTCTGCTAAAGATCTGGAGATCTGGAAAACAACTGCTGTGTAAAAACATCTGCTGAACATCATTACATCAGTCTGAACAAGCCTGGCCTACATGAGTTGCGTACATGGATTATCTTCGTCTAAACTTATTTCTGGCTTCAATTCAGAAGGTTTGCAACCCGATTTGTTTTGTAATATACTGTTTGTTTGTCAATTTATGCAATAAATACCTGTGACTGTACATTCACACGTGTTGCGTTTTGTATGGTCCAGTAGTATTTAGGTTTTAGGGTTGGGTTGGGTTAGGGATTCAAAAATATCTTTAAAACTATAAATATTGACGAAATGATTGATACTATAACAAAATACGAAGAATCCTCCGTTACACTTTGATCGATCCGCATGTTTTAAACTGATAAAGTTAGGTTGACGCCAGTGTTACTGTTTATTGCTAAAAGACAAAGTTTATGAATACACATGCACTGAGAGGGGGACCGACCAATCACAACAGCCTGAGAAGCTGAGGCTCGCTGATATGGTATGGGTAGGACATCTTCTCACACACGCTCTAAGCGGGGAACCAATCACGACAGACCTGGTCAGCTTTACCAATCAGAGCGTTTTAGGAAAGGAGGACTTTATATAGACCTGAAGAAATCCAGTCGTTTTGTTAAAAGAGGGACAGCGGTGAACAATAGACTTGAAATATGTGAAATATAAAGCGTTTTTTTTATTAAAAACATGAACATCCATTGTTATACACCGCAAAAACATAATCAAAGCCTCAAAAACAGCAAAGTCCTGCTCCTTTAATACGTAACTGTTGGTCGTAATAAGGTGCTTGTACATACGGCCGACTAGGTCGTTTTTTTTGGGAGGACAGTCTCATTTTTCAAGTTGTATTTGCACGACTTCGATCTTATTCATATGTTTTAGTTGAATCTGCTTTTGAGGAGGAGCTTCATTCTTACTTTTTTATAATATGTAATATGAATATGTAGTAATTTCTTATAATATAATAATACAGATTCGAGTTCCAAATTTCATGAGATCAAAATACCTAACTCAACAGTCTGATATCCTTTACATTGCTTTAAACCCACACCATATCTTTCTCATTGAAAAAAATGTAAATTGGTATATTCTATATTATTTTACATTATTCTGTATACTTCAAATCTGGTTCATATTTCACATGTCACATGAAGCCCTAAAAATAGATCCCCATATCAAATGATATTTCCACAACTGTTCATAAAATCTATCAATCTTGCACAGACCAGTACGCAGTTCATAGAATATTCTGGAAAGCGTCGACATGTAATGAAGGCATCCACCCATGACATCCATCACATCCCTATTATTGCTTTTATTTTACACATGTCGCATAGCTGTGGATGGGAGAATTTGCAGCGTTCCCTTAAGAGCATGTCAATGGAAAAAATGGAATTCCCTGTTTCCCAAATTTCTCCTTCAGTGGATTTCATACTGCAACTAAATGTTTGCTTCGAAAATTTCATTTATAGCTGAAAAATACAATATTGAGCTTGTTTTAAAAGGAAAAAAAACTTTCCCAGTTGATCTCTAGAATCTCTAATAACATCTAATTTGTATTTCCTTAAAAAAATAAGACTTTTCTTTGTCAACAGCCTGATGCAGGAACTATGCAGATTATGCAGCGACGTATTTGCCAGCCTCATAAACCTCAATGGTAAGTGACTGCACAACACACAAGGCTCAAGGGAAACCAAGCTACAGCTCCTATAAATACCACACTACTGACTGTGCCTCAATTACCTCTTAAAAGCTCTGTTGTGGCAATATGACAACTGGCTAATGAGGTATATAAGATGAAAGTTCACTTTCCAGTCATACATTTTTTTTGTTCATAATAATATTTAAAGAAATAGATCACCCAAATATGAAAATCTTCTCATAATTTTACCATCATGCACACTGACCACTACATGAAGTGCAGTACACACTCATCAGTTATCAGCGGATGCAGCAATGACTAATACATAAGACATTTAAACACTAAACACTTTTGATGGGAACTTAACTCATAGTCGCGCTTTTCCCCCAAAAAATCAAGTTTAATTTTGTCATTTTTGAATTGTGAGTCTTCTCTATTTTAGTTTTTTTTTACTTTCGTTTTTGCATTTTCATAACTCATTTTTAAGCCTTTAATACCAAGTTACGTGTCCCTCTGCATGTTGTCTTCAATTCTCCTTACAAAAAAATCTGTATCTGTACAATGCAGGCTGAAGTGCTGACAGGGCAGCTGGAAGATTGAGCAATTTCAACCAACGTGATTAATCCTGTTTGAAAAGAAATGCAATGCATAACAAACAGTTGTCAGTTTCTCTGTTCAGGCTAACATCTCCAATTTGCTACTTTTATTCATTTACTGTATTAGCTTTCCAGAGATGAACACCTCCTGACATCTAGTGAGCCCTGCAAGAGTCCTAAACTGTCCTACGGTCACATGCTTCAACACTACAAGCATCAAGCACCATTAAGCACATAAAATAATATGTAAAAAATATAAACATAAAAAATATGTTTTCTTTATGTCTTCATGTTGACAGTGTTACCCTTCAATATTCCCTGACCCCTGTATTTCAGCATGCTACAGAACCTTTTCTGGCATGTTCCACATTCTAGGGTAGGCTAGTAATGGTTTATAATAGCACTGTTTTTAACTCCGGGTTATCTGTTCTATGAGGTTCTGTGTGGTGTCAAAGGTTTGCAGTGTGAAATGATGCAGTGATGTAACTGCAAGTTGTTTAGCAACCACACTCCTGTAAACAAATTGCCTCATGCATGCTTGCTTCATTAAATATTAATACGCTTTGTACATTCAATAACGTAGTCGTATACTTGTAGCAAGCAACCTTCGCGAATGATATTTATTTAGAATATTGAAATAATAAAATCTTAACATGTAGGATTCGTTACCCAGGTTAAAGTATAAACACTGTGTAAAGAGATACATGGTTACATAAAACAACACAGATTAAAATAATACAGGGTTAACAACTTTGTTCTTGCTCTTGTCTTATTCTTATATTTAATTAGACACCCATTTTACATCCATATGTGCTTGTTAAATAAAACACTTGGCTTAAAGTAAGTTGTCTTTCAAATCAATTTTTATATCAATTTTAATATGTTAAACCCACATCTGTCAACTACCCATCTATACTGCTGTAACACGCGTATGTGTGATAATATACGTACAATTTATAATTGAACAGACAAAGTCAAATGTTGCAACTGACCCCATAACAGGGGACAGTTGCAACATTAATTAAAATGTAATGAAAAAGTTCTATAACATTGTTTTGCAATGTCTTAACTTTATTTATGAACAAACAGAGCCTTGAAATAGTTAAACTGGTGAAATATATTTAATAAAATACAAGATACTGAAAATGTGGAATACTGAAATACTTGTGCCCACTTCTCTGGACTGAACTGTGATGTTTGTTTGTGTGTGTCAATAGTTTAATAGATTGTATAAAGACTAAATTGGAAAAAGCACATATTTCCAAGTAATGAATAACAAACCATGTTTTTTATTTTGTATTATTATTGTTATCCTTATTGCTGTTATTATAATTATTTGGCTATGTTTTTAGGCTACATTGTGGTCTAGTCTGACAGTATCTACTTTAAAAGGTGGCTATTGAAAGAGTTATTTATTAATCCATAAAATTATGATTTGATTATGCTTATATGACAAATGTTTACATCAGTGTTGTCATAAGGGACATCCCTACACTAACAGCCATGAAAGAAAATGCTATTCTGGCTAGACACAATAGCTTTTGACACTTATAGCAATGCCTTTTAGAAGCTATGAAAACACTGATAAAAATGATATAAATGTATCATGGTTCACACAAACAGTTTAGACAGTAAGAGAAAAAATCTGAGCATTAAAAAAAAATACTTTTTCATCTAGAAATTTGGTTTGGCTAGAAGGGGTGAAGGGGCTAACTCAACACATGCATTATGAGCATCATTACTCTAGCTCATTCCTGACCGGAGGAATAAGCCATGTTGCAAACGTCCCCAGTCTCCCCTATATTATTTTAAATATTATCCGTAATGGAAACTTTATAAAATTACAATTGATCAGAAAGTGAAATAAAAAACTGAAAAATAAATTACTTCAAAGACTTCCCTAACCAAAATTATCCATGGATTTACTACAGTTAAAGCAAACAAAAATGTTTACCATGCTTTTTAAAATCATAGCTAAACTATATGTTAACGTAGAAAAACTATGGTTTTGCCAATAATTATCAATGAACAAAAAAACATGGTTACTACACTTTTCCACAATAAACGTCAGTTTGATTGCCCTTAAAAATGTATTTCCACTTGTATAGCAAAAAATGTAAAAAAGTTGTGCCAATCAAGTTAATACAAAATAATACTTAAGTCAACTTGGAAAAATCATTACAAACACTAATTTTAAAAGGTTGACTCTACTTTGAAGGTAAAATTACATCAGTTATATTAGTTAGAGAAGATTGGCTATTGGATGCCTATTGATTTGGATTGCCCTATTGGATTTATTTGCTTGATCTCCTTTTTCATTATCACAGAGCCAACAAGAAAGAGGAAAACCTCCACAGTCTTGGAGTATTTTGAAATGGTTGCTCATAATAAGGCATGTGTCATTGACATTTTTTTAAACTGTATAAACTGTCATGTCTATTATTAAATGTTTCTAGGTGAAATGCTTGCTGTGTCAAAAAGAGCTGACATAGAACAATAACACCTTTTTTGAGCACTGCATGAGCATGCACAAATGACTAACAATCCACACACTAGTCAAAGTAACGTTTAATCATTTTTTCTTTATTTCAAAAATGTGTTCCTGCAATACACCAGCACAATACATCTTTTATTATAGATTCCAAAAATGAAATGGTGAATGAGGCCCTGTGAACATGGTTATCAAGGACTCCCAACCCTTTTCCATTGTGGAAGATGTTGGGTTTAAAGCATCCTGGATGTGTTGGTTGCCACTTATGTTATCCCAACTCGAAATGTATGTGATTAATAGTTTTGTAATAAAGTTCATTAAAAGGGAAGGAAGGAGGCGGGAACCGGCAAACATTTAATCACAAAATAAACAACGTAAATAAACAGCCGGCAGCCCCTCACGGACGACTGCCGGCGAATAACACACTAAACCATAAACCATAAACCATAAACCATAAAACAACTTAACATGTGTCCGGGCCCGGTCCTCTCTCAGTGACGGTCCGGTCGCTCGTTCTATGTGCTCCCGATCTCCTACGTGATTCGAGACCGGTTGTGCGCACAGCTGGCGCTCTTTAACAATTACTCACCGGTCTCGAACCACGGTCTCGCCCCGCCTAATCCACTACATACTCCCATCGCCCAACACAGGCCGGGAGGTACCCCCGAGACTGTGCTTGCTCCCCCCCTCCCTCGGGGGGGTCTCCCAGTCTCGGAGTACCTTTCCCCTGGGGGCATGTAGCGACGAGACGAGACAACGGAGACGGGAGCCCTCGGAGCGACCGGAAAGAGAGAGGGGAGAGAGGACCGGGCCCGAACATGTTTGTATTTATATTTATGTTTGTGTTGCCGGCTGTCGTCCGTGAGGGGCTGCCGGCTGTTTATTTACTTTGTTATGATTTGATTAAATGTTTAAATATCTGCCGGTTCCCGCCTCCTTCCTTCCTTGCGAACTTTTCTACAAGTTTGTTTGATTATTGTAAAGTACTTATATTTTTCTTGATTTAGAATGACTGCATTCATTTTATCCACAGACTTTGAAGGCAATTGTTGATAAAAATACAAAGAGGTTAAGGAGAAGGCTAAAGAGCAGTTGGAGAATGTTGCGGCTGTAAGCCTTACCTCAGACATGTGGACATTCCTAAACATGGATGCCTACCTAGCAGTAACCTGTCATTTTATAGATAATGCATATTTCAGAACCAGCTCTACAGAAAAGAGAGACTGGCCCAAGTACAGGCGCAGATGGGGAGACCAGTTCTAAAGTTAGTAATTGAAGTGGACACTCGCTGGAACAGTACTTATACCATGCTGGAATGCCTAGTAATCAGTAATAATGGTCCAACTAGAGGCAACAAATGGGGTTTATTGTGTTTGTTGAGTCGCGACAAGAGGTGACGTAACACTGGTTGATCAAGATGGGCCAAAGTGCTCGCGTTATTTATTATGTTACCATTCCCTGCTGTAATGCGAGCTTGTTTCTATCTCACACAAACTCTGTATGATGTACAGCATATGGTTGTTAACGTTGAATATAAAAGGTATAACAGTTACCTACAGTTTTTAACTATTTAACATAATATTTTTGGAATAAAACCTTACCTATCCTTTACATCCTGCTCAAGTCGCACTGGGAAAGTTGATGTAACTTGATCATAGATAGATTCGGGCTTGATAAAAGGCAGTAGGCCTACTGATGACATTTTATCACCTGCAGAACAATTGCTTGGGAACTTGATGTTCCCAATATGGTAAGAGGCGTTACATTTACCTCACACTCTTGCACTCTTGCACTCGACCAATCACTACGCACTGGTTAACTGGCCAATCATAGCACACCTCGCTTTTCTGAGCGATGAGCTTTGTAAAGAATCTGCGCGTTTCAGGCAGGGCAAAGAGAAGATACAAACATGCAGGGTATGTGATAAATACAGCGTTTTTGAACCTTAAATCGTGTATACACATTACATTACATCTAAAACAAACAATAATAATCGTTTTAGCTGTGTCATTTGACCCCCATTTGAAAAATGCTCTGTTGTAATTTGCAGTATTACACTCCCTCCCCCATAGGTACTGTCTCACTTAAGTCTCACTTTTCTTGTCACACTGTCACTTTTCCAACAATTGCTTAATAATTAATTATGTGCGTACAAATGTTTTATGCCATATTCCAATTTTGCGCATAAGCTAAATTCGCAACTTTGGATGGAATCCCGGCTACCGATGAACGAAGATGTGTAAGAAAAACGTATCTCTGCTTTCCTTATTTCCATACAGTCCATGCAACCATGTTAATAAAGTTTATGTTAAGTATGTTGAAGATAAATATTTTTAAGTACATAAATGTTTACCATCCCCAGGAATGTTGCACTGTAGGAATTGTGTTGCACACTTCTTGCACACAGCAGGTTTTTGAGAAAAAAAGTGATAGATAAAGTAATGGAGGCCTGTGCCCCAGTAGAGCTTTAGGTCTAGCAACGCCCCTGGTTTTACCCCCAAACGCTGAACGAAAACACAAATCGCACGGACTGTGCCGGGCGCTTGATCAGACAAGTTTGGATATCTAAAGATGTCTGAATTAATTGGAAAGAACAACTATGACTCAATAGGGACGTGTACAAGTTAAAAACTGTTTTTTTGTGGGATTACACATTTACCGACAAGGGATGATTTGCATTCATGTTGTCTTGAGGTATAGTTATTTCGTCCCATTGAACAAATCCAGTTGAACCAGCCCTACAACATATTTCATCTCAGAATCACAATTGTCATTGTTGCAAAGCAAATTTACTTACATTATAATAAAAAAAATAATAATAATACTAGTAATAGTAATATATATTTTATAAAATAACACCGTATATATGGTATATATTGTAGCCTGTGGTATTAAAATATACTTGCTATTATTACAAGTATTTTTTTCTCTGTGCAAAGTACATTAATGAAACTTAACTGAAAAAAATACTTTATAATAAATAAGATGTTCAATTGAAGTATATTATTTCATTTAAGTATATTGTTTTAAATATTATCAGTAATGGAACCTTTATAAAATTACAATTGATCAGAAAATAAAATAAAAAATGTAAACCATGTTTGTTTAAATCATAGTTAAACTATATGTAAACGTAGTAAAACTATGGTTTTGCCAATAATTGTCAATACATTTGACACTACAATTCCACAATACACATGGTTACTTGTTGTAAGAGTTTAATGATGTGTATTTCTTGCAGAGCAGGTTAAGCAATCTATAGCCTTTAAATGCAGGCTGACGAGGTGAGGTGCACAATAGCGCTTTAACAATTGATGTTACAAGTACATTCGGATAAAAATGGAGCGTGAAACTGCACGAAACAGTAAGTTATTTAAATTCTGCTTAGTTTTCATCATGAATGTATTTGCTAAGTTTCATAAAACCGTCTTTGTTTGAACATATGTTTGATAGATATATGTTTTTAGTAAAGTCACCAAGAAAACCTGGAATGTTAGACTAAAGAAATTTGGTGCTAAAGAAAAATGTCTTTGTGGTAATTTTTTTTAAATGTATTTAAGGCACATAAATCCGTCACGAGAAATTAAAATGAATGAATTAGCTTTATTAACTTAAATTCTATCAATTTTCAACCTTTATTCGTTTAACATTACAACTTATTTTCCCTACTCTACGACGTTACTTGAGGCTATTTTTTCATGTTTACATTTTATTCTCAAAAGCTTTGATTTTTTTCTTCATAACACAAGTTTTGATTTAAGTATCGTAACTCATTTTTCTGGTTAATGAAATTGATCTCACAGTTCACAGATGGTGTTTGAAAATTTTATTTTTTGGGATGTGCATTGGAATGATATGCTTTCTGGTAAGTAATATTTTATTTATTCAAATACGTGTTGCCCAAGACGGGGAACAACAACATCGTGCATGAAACATGTTTAAAAATGTATGACTCTGCCTGTGAAATCCTTTTGGTGATTTGCTGTTTTCTGCATGTAATTGTAAAGAACATTCAGTAAGAATAGCTTTGATATCTTAACTGAGTTGCTTGTCAAAGATTTTTTATTTATTTATTATTTCAAAATTTGATTCTGAGACTTTAGCCTGGTTTTCCGAGACAGGGTCATATTTTTATATGAATTATCAATATATTTTTTAAATAAAGGTCCTATGCTTTCATGACACTGAAATTAGAGTGTTCATCAATAACATCTTCTGTATTATGTTTGTAGGTAACAATGTCTCAATTGGGTAATGAAATGAAGAAACCATCTCCACCCAGCTTTTTGCTTCAGCACTTTGCAAAGCTTCATAACTCCAGCTCCCCTGCTGCTGATATCTCAGAAAATCAGTTCAAAGGAGTCACTAACAAACGCATTTTATTCTGAACTTGGAATCAGTTCCGAAAGTTACTCCAGTTTACAGCGGGCTCTCTACTGGGCTGGACCAGACAGATCAATTACAAATGTGTCCATGAGTACAAGTCCAGCTCACTCTACATTCATCATTCAAAACCTGAAAAACAGCTACCAAATAGGCGAAGAGCTTAATGTTTCTATACATGCGAGAGATTTTAAAAATAACGCCAAACCTTATGGAGGAGACTTCTTTCAAGCCAAGCTGTTTTTATCCAAAAAGGTCTCTCTTACATGTCAACTGTATTTTTACGAGTTCTGAGTATCTATCTACCTGGGGGGTTGTTTGAGAATTAAGAATGTTCTTGTGTTACAGGCTAGTGTGTTTGGGGAGGTGGTGGACTTGCTCAACAGCTCCTACTCTGTGCGTTTTCTTTTGCCGTGGGTGGGACAGGCAAAGGTGGCTGTGCGTCTGATCCACTCCAGTGAAGCTGTGCAGGTCCTCAAACATCACATGGAAACCGATTCTGACAGAGTTTCTTTAATGGATATTTTGAAGGACCAGGAATGAACGGTACCAGACTGAAAGAAATTGTGAAGTGTAATGTGAAGTGGGACAAGAATGGACTGGAGACGATGGTAAAAGAAGATTGCTGCTGTGAATACAAAGATTCTCGCACTGGAGAAGCATGGCGCTGCAAGAAACCCAAAACTCTGCCATGCAGCGCCCGTGTGTATCACTCCACGGGAGGGTATATTAATCGTGTGACTGCAAAAGAAGCAACGATTATGTGAGACTAACTGATACTTTTTTTTACATAACCTTATTTTAGTCATTTCCTAGTTTCTTGTGTGTACATTAATACAACAATGGGGAGTAAGTATGATTTAAATGTTCTCTTTACCAGGAAGCAAACCAACATAGGTATCAATGGGCAAAAAAGCATCATCAACATTCTTCCCTCTGATGAAAGTGCAAGAATTGGTATGTTGGCCTTTGATATCATATTTGATGTGGAAAACTTACTCAATCTACCAAACCCATTTAATATAATTGACATTGAAATTAAAATATTGTGACTTACGGTTAATGTTTTATTACATCCTGCAGATGTAAGAGAGAAATGTCGTCCTGGTTTGCACTCGCCAGTTCCTGCTGGCTTTTACTTTAATGATGTGTGGACGTCCTTCGTGTGTAAAACTCGCCATTTTACTAGCCAAACAACAACACAATGCCTTGAAGACAAACAAATCTACATGATGGGAGATTCTACCATGAGACAGTGGTTTGAGTTCTTACTGAAAGCTGTACCAAGTGAGATCAAATACAATAATATCAATACCTATATTTTTTTTAATCATAGATGTAAGAATTACTGATGGGATGACTGTTGTTTTTTTCACTGCAGGTTTGAAGCAGATGAATATGTATGTTCAAAATCAGACAGGACCTCGTCTAGCAGTGGATGTGGAGAACAACATAGCCATACATTGGAGAGCTCATGGTGCTCCTTTGCGCTGTAGGAAAACTGAAGTTGCCAATCTGCACTACATCAGTAATGAGATTGAGGATCTGGCTGGAGGACCTCACACTGTTATCGTCTTTAATCTGGGACCACACTTCACCACATACCCCCTAGATTTCTTCACCCGCAGAGTGATGAGGATCCGCAAAGCTGTTGTAGATTTATTACAGCGAGCACCAAAAACTATTGTGATCATCAAAACGGTCAACACTGGCCGCAAGGTACAGTAAGAGTGAATTAATATCAAATACATACAAAAACTCCTTATCAAGATATTTAGGCATGTTTGTAAATGTATATATTGTCCCTCTGTGTCTTTGTAATAGGATGTGTTTAACAGTGACTGGTATTCTCTTCAGTTGGACAGAATTCTGCGCTGGGCTTTTCAGGATGTTGGTGTTTATATTTTGGATGTATGGCAAATGACAGCCTGTCACTACAACAAAGAGAACACTCATCCAGCGACTGTCATCATCAAAAATGAGATAGACATTTTTCTTTCCTTTATTTGCCCTGAATAAATTTCTCACGGTGAAGCTAAAACATAATGATACACGATTAGTTCTTGAAATAACGATTAGTTCTTGAAATATCACAACATAAATAAGCAAAAATAAGTAATTTGTCCCAATGTGATGTGAAGTTGGGTCCCTACCAGTGCCTGGTCATGTGTCCGGTGTTGGACATTACGTTCGCTTCACCTTAGTGGTGTAACAGGTATACATTTTACGCAACACAAAAGGAGCATTGTACATTTTATTTGTATGTTATATATAAATGAGTAGTAAAAAAGCAAAAGTAATAATGAGATTTATGTAATTGTATTAATAAATCTAATTTGTTTCAAATACATAAGAAACAGGATAAGGTATTCTTACATAAAAGCTATTTAATAAAAATGCATCACATTTGAGAAATTTTATACGGTATTTTAAAATTAATTTATGAATTTGTATTTATCATAACTATATTTATTACCCGTTCCCAATCACAATATTCTACAACAAAATTAACTACAACACACAAAAAAGAACATCCTGTCACAACCTGGTGCTGGGACCTCTGTTCGCCACCTGAGGGCGCCATTGCACTCTGTGTTCTGTCTATGTTTTGTAAGGACTCCAGTTCCCATCATGCTTTGTCTCGTTATCATTGTTTTCACCTGTTTGTCCCTTCATCTGTGTATATATAACCCTTGTGTTCAGATATCAGGTGTGTATTGTATGTTTCCCTCGTGACCCCTGCCTGGATTTAACGACCCTCTGCTAGTCGTGACAGAATAATACAACCCCTATAGATGCAGTAGTACGGTTGGCCCGCCTCGTCAAGGTAACACTTTCATCGAGGACCGTATACAGACTTTCCTGGACATTGCCCATTTCTCTTAATACCCGGACCGTGTCTTAATAGAACTATTCTGTGATGGTCTTACTGGCCTTTATCAGCACATTATCTCCTGTTATGGTCCTCGGCTGAATTTATTGACCGTGCACTGTTGTCTTGCGGGTCCCCCTTAACCATTGGAGAAGAGGAGGCTGTCCCTGGACAGTTTTTTGGGGGGGGCAGTAAGCCTGCAGTTTCCCCGCTGTTGGTGGGCAGCCCGATCATTTAGATGGCCGCCAGTCCAGAGCCTGATCGCAAGATGGCCGCCAGTCCAGAGCCTGTGTAACCGGCAACACCAGTTATTAGAGACTTGGTCTATTTTGCATTGTGTTGTGGGAAACAGACACAGAATAGCAGGCATCAGTTCACTTGATCGTTTAACTGATAGACAAAGAAACATGCAAGTAGCCTCTCAGAGTGAAAGGCCCTTATTGCGCTTCTCTCCAATTGAATCACATTACAAAAAAAGGGAAGAGGTGGGGACAGAACAGGAAGTTAAGTCACCTAGCCATCATACCACATTTAAAGGGGAAGCACACATTGAGATCAGGTAACCACAAAATGTACAAATGATTTTGGGTGAATCAATTAACAATTAAAAGGTGAATTATAACAATATTTAGTAGTACACTTTGCATACCTGTTACACCTGCTCGCAAGATGGCCACCAGTCCAGAGCCCGCTCGCAAGATGGCCGCCAGTCCAGAGCCCGTTCGCAAGATGGCCGCCAGTCCAGAGCCCGTTCGCAAGATGGCCGCCAGTCCAGAGCCCGTTCGCAAGATGGCCGCCAGTCCAGAGCCCGCTCGCAAGATGGCCGCCAGTCCAGAGCCCGCTCGCAAGATGGCCACCAGTCCAGAGTCCGCTCAAAAGATGGCCGCTAGTCAAGAGCCCGCTCGCAAGATGGCCGCCAGTCCAGAACCTGCTCGTAAGATGGTGTGTTCAAGGTACAGGTGTCTGATTTCAAGCCTGGCAGACACCCATTTGATGTCTACTTGGAGGGCAGGTGTCCCCAGAATCCTGCTTTTGAATCTGCTCTCCTGGTGGTGGTTGCTGCATTGAGGTGTGTCTGGGCACTGTTCTCCTGTTCCAGAGGTCTTTGAGCAGGTCTCGTTCGGCCTTCCTGAGATCCCTGCCTGCCGCACCCAAGTTTCCAGACCGGACCTGCCTGCCACGCCCAGGTTTCCACACTTGCCTGCCATGGCTTCCAGCTCTGCCAGCGCCTCCATGGCTTCCAGCTCTGCCAGCGCTTCCAGCTCAGCCTGCGCCTCTACACCACGGCCCAGGTACGCTTCTGCTCTATGCCCCCAGGTCCTGTTCCCCTTCATGGGCCTGGCCCGCCAATCCTCCCCTGGTTCCGCCTCCTCTCCACCGCCCTCCAGGACTTGGTTATTGTTGGGGGCGTCTGGAATCCGTCCTTAACAGGGGGGGGCTATGTCACTGGGACCTCTGTTCGCCACCTGAGGGTGCCATTCCACTCCGTTCCGTCTATGTTTTGTCCAGTTCCCATCAACATAAAATATGTTGTCCGGACTCCTGAGGACATCAACCACTTGGCAAAATCAGGTCGAGCCACAGAAAATGTGCGTATGCTCTCTTTTAGATGTGAAATCTATAAATTGTGATCTGCGCATCGTAACGATTTCATGTCAAAAGCTCACCTGTCCAGGTCCAAAAGCAATACGAGCAGCTAGAATGGCTTGTATATGCTAGGTTGATATGCTAGAAAACAAAACTTTTGCAAATTGCTGCAAATGTAAGTGTTTCTTTTTTTTAGTTTTTCCCATTTTATTTTGTAATGTAAGCTTTACTATTTTTAATAACGCTTTAATTGTTCAATTGATTCTCCCAGGGATGGGACAAGCTCGTGCCACAATATCTTACGAGAATTAAACGTGACAAGATTTCTCGTTGATATTATAGCCTAATTTTTTCAAATATCGGCATGAATTACATTTATTAGCCTACAAGCTGATCTCAATGTGCAGCATACATTTTTTTTTTATCTAATGATTTTCAGTTGAATAAAAGACCATTTTGTGTTATATTTCATCATTGAGGATTTAAGTAAAAATATCGTTCTCATGAACCTGATCTCGTGTCAGCAAGGACACGAGTTTCTTTTCATATTCTCGCTCATTCGAAGCCCTCAGATCTATTTAAGATGAGAACAGATGTTTGTGTGTGGCACAAATCGTCAAAAACAAACACAAGACTAACGATCTGTATGAATGAATCATGAATTTTGGCAACACGTCGTATAGATCTCTTAATGCATTCATAATCAGCTGAAATAAAATGCATCACAAGCTTTGTTAGGCAATGTGGAAAAGATACAACCATTCATCACCATTATATTATTCATGCATTGTACAGTATATGTTATAGATTAGGGAATACAAATTGGAGTTTGGATGTAATTCTGTCATATTTCACAGGAGAGATATGCTCAATGTATAATGTGTGTAATCCATCGCATGGGAGTTTAGTCTCCTGATGACTCATTCAGGCTGTGCTCATTTACTACAGTGAGATCTGACAAGAGTCTCAGAGCGACTTCATGTGGTTAAAAGACGCATTACACTGTTTTACATGCTTCGCATCTCAGAATGCCAGGGGCTCTAGATGACTTAATAAGACAAAGTGATCATTACAGTAAACTAAATAATTACAAATCAAAATGTTTATTAGTGTGTGGTAATTTTGAATGATAAACAAGCCATAGGCCTACATCTTTCTAGTTATACCATACTATATGCCACATAAGAAAAAGTAGTGGATTTTTTCTTTGCCACCATTTTTTCATGAAATCCTTATTTTTTTCTATACAGAATATAATAAAATATACTATAATATAAGAAAGTCTATCATATTAATTGTTTTGTTTATTGAAGGAAGACCAGGGCATGTTGTTACACTGTAGACATGCATGACATATTTGATGGCTTTTCTGCAAAATAAACAAAATTCAGAGTACCCATATAACGACATGGTCGAGATATTTTGGCCAAGTAAAATTTGTACCATTTGTTCTGTATGAACTTTGCTGTCAGTTCTTTTTATACTTAAAGCTTTATTAATATTCATAACCTAAATTCAAACCATATCTTATCCCTAAAATCAAAAGCCCCTGACCCAGTCTTAAACCTTACATTGACCCAAAACAAAATCCTACAATCAGATTGGTTAATCCAAAGGTAGGACGAGAAATAATGTTGATCTGAGAACATGAAGATCAACCTTCCCAATTGCCCCAACCTTGTACTTTAAGGTCACAAAAGAAACCAACAGTTTGGTTACCATCCTTGATTTTTAACCACCAGGATACACCAATCTCCTTAATATGCCAGATCTCACTGGGGCTGAGGGATATCCATCACAGGCAACACACTCCTGGTCCCATGTGATAGTCCTAGCATAGGCAGGGCTTCAACTGTATGAAGACTCTGTACGGGACCAAACTGCCTCATGTGAAACTGCAGGGCGAGTTTACGAGTCATGACACGCAAGGCGAGAAACGAAGTCAGGATCTCAGCCAGCAGGAAGGCCAGGTAAAGAGAGTGAACGGCTCGCTCCAGAGGCAGGATGATGATGTCTGGATCCGTCATGAAGAAGAGGAGGATTGGCAGCTGGAAGAGGAAGGACAGCAGCCAGAATCCAGCTAACTCTGGAACCTCAAGAGAGAGAAACAGAGAGGGAAATGTTATACATAAAATACTAACGTTATAAGCCATAAAGGCTAAATATAATCTTTAAGAAACTAATTTTGATGTATATAAATATATTTGATTTAAACCTTCGTGACCCTTTAAATATAAATGAACGATTGATTCCTTTCCCATTTGTAAAAAATGGGAATTTCTGCATTAGTTTCTCTCACACAGAGATGCTGAGGGTAATACCAGCTGTTCTAATGAATGATCTATAAAGTTTCTTTAGTATTTACCTTCTCTTTGAGGTTCCCGACGTAACCCAGATACACACGCAACCCTTCAAATATGCTAATCAGCACCAGTCCTGTCACCAGCAAACACTGGTAATACACGGCCAGTAAAGAAAACTAAAGAGGAGGTAAGAAAAAAGTTAGGAGGCTATGACCTTGAAAATATTTTTGAGATATGTATCATATAATTGAGAGTGGTGTTCAGTGCAATGTAGTGTGAAGTCTTTTTTTTCTTGAAATTAGAAATTATAATGTTCTTATACTTGAATAACTGATTGCAACAACCTTACTCTCTTACAGGTATATTTTAATAAGAATGGCTTATATGGTTGCCACTTCAAGATGCTTTGCTACCCATCCATTAGCAGTTTCTTACATTAATATAAAAAATATAAAAAATATGTAAATGGAATATATACAATAGTATATACTCCTAACTATGCATTGGCGTCCCTTTCCCATGCACGTAAACATGTCGGGACACACTCCCCTGGGTGGCATAACACCCAGCAAAATGGCTGAGGAGAATAGGAGAAAGAAAGAAATCGGAACTAAAACACGCAATTATTTGCAGAAATGACAAGCAGGACTCGACGGTGACCCTTACGACTTCCAAAGGCATCAAGTTTCAAGGAATCAAATTGTGTTTCCTGATATTGCAAGAAGTCATTTTGCCACCCACAGGGGCACGCTCCGGCGCGCTCACATGGTTAAGTGACTACATGTACCCTCTATACATTTACATGTATGCATTTGGCAAATGCTTTTACCCAAAGCGACTTACAATGCATTGTTCTATACATTTGTTTCTGACTATATGCAATCCCCTGGGATCGAACACATGACTTTGGCGTTGCTAGAGCCATGCTCTAACCACTGAGCCACAGGAAAGCTATAGAATCACTCTCTAAAACACTAGTGATTTTAGTGTTTGAACACACTCTCTGCTAATGGCCTGCCAGCTGATGCAATAATGGATTTGATGTTCTTACATTTATGTAATAATATTTTACAGCAAAGTCACAGCAAAGTTATTATAGCTTTGATTTTAGTTTTATTTAGTTTATTTATTTTTAGATTTATTTGCTTTTGACAACATTCTCATTTCTGTAATGTAAAGCAAAATGTAACAACATGTAAATGTTACATTGTAATGTAAAGCATGATGTAACACACATGATACAGTATTTAAATTGATACCTTTTATATAACCATTCGTTGTACCGCAGCACAACAAGCATTTTAAATGTATCTTGATACAGTTGTTCTGACATTTGGTTTATATACGAGTTTGAATGACATGAAATAATTTGTTTATAGAGGACCTGACACACCTTTACGTTTAGCATAACAGCCTCAGAAATCCACCAGAAAGGAAAGAAGAAGCTGTTGAAATAGAGCAGCATCTGCAGTGGAAGATGAGTGGAGACCTCAGTACACGCTGAAGAACACAGAAACATCAGGTGAGGCATGAAAGATCGACAGGTTTGATAAGATCACTTAACAACATATTCACTCAGTAATGATGTTTAATCAAATGTAATTGCTTTTTAAATTGTCCATTATAGATGTTTTTCAACACCTGGGGTACACCGAATAACATAATCTTCATAATCAGTGGGTCTTATGAGAATATTTTAAACTTCCATAAATAGTGTCTCATTACTGTAAAGCAATAGAGGCAAAAATCAAAGAACAGTTTTATTAGTGGCTAAGTTTTTATAGTCCCAGATGCTTTAGTAAGATTGTCTTTCATTTTAGAGAAAAGTTTTTAATCATTTTAAATTTCATCGTACAGCTCAGATCATTCGGTCTTATTTAAAAATATTTTATAAGCTTATATCAAAATCTCTGTCCAAACAAATCTGAGCACAGTTCAAGATAAACGTTCAGAATTCTGAAAATATTTGACATCTGTCTGTAAGATATTAAGTTTGTGATCACAAAAAAAGTAATTAAAATGTAATATAATATATATAATAGCTCCATAAAAAATTCCATCACTGAAAAATCGAAAAAACTTTAGTTTAAAAGCTGACTTAAATGTTTAACTTAAATAAAAAATCTCACAAAGTCATTAGTCAAATAGAAAGCCAACATTTTGATTAAACTTTAAAAGCGATTTTTTACAGTGATACATTTTCTTATGGAGCTATTAAATATATTAGATAACTACTAACCTTTTTTATTGGCTTTAAAAACATTTCAAGACTATGAAAGCTTATTTTATATTCAATTCCTGTAAAATGCATAACAGCAGTGCTCACTTTGTGCTTTATTTACATTATCTTTTTATATACACTTGCGATTTATGAAAAAGCAACACATTTTGTAACCTACAATATATAATCTAGACAGGCTGTAAAACCTTTTACAAAGACTGCACATCTCACCTTCATTATCTTGATAAAAGTCCCTGAGGTCTTCACTGTCTCTCGTCCTGTTATTTAAAAACACTGAGCCGCTGACATTAGCCAAACCCACTCTCAGATTCTGAGGTATAGGTGTGTAAAACACAGGCATGATAAACACCATCCAGTCACGCGTACATCTCCCATTTGGATTGTGTGTTGTTAGATTAATTAGAGCCATCCAAGAGCTAAACAGATTAAATCCGTCTAAACAGATGGAGTCTGACAGCAGGATTATAGACGTCACTCTTACAGAAGTTCCCCATGGTTACTATAGTTACCAAATTACTGTTCTAACCAAAAGTTATTCTTACTTCAATTGGACATTTTTGAAATGGCCATGTGTGGTCGTTTTTTTGTAAATAAACATATCAAAGAGAAAAATATTTTATATTAAAGTTTATTGTAAAATCGATATACTGTGAGATTAAGACAAGTAGTAAAACAAGTGGTAAAACAAACTGCCATCTGTGTGTCAGTCCAGAGTCTGACTGTGTGAAGTCTTGAGGTCCTGGACGTCATGTGTAGCAGGTTGCAGTACCAGCTTCCACCAGCAGGTGTCATAGTTCATCCCGTGGTGCTTTTAAAGGGAAATGTTTGAAGTCCTCTGGGACCTCCTCACCTTTCTGTGACCTCTTATAGAAACCAAGAGAATCCAGCAAGCTGCTGATCTCATCTGCCTTCATCTTTTTCACAGGCACAACCTTAGGAAGGCAAGTATTAGTGAGAGAGGCCTTAAAGAGACCACATGATCAAAACAATCTCTTATAGCCTAATTTCATTATAATATAGAAATATATGCATTCTCTTGATCAATAAATTGACAGATGCAGTACATGAATGTTTATGCAATAATAATAGGCCTATATATAAAAGTTCATTGATGTAATTTAGAAACTCTTAAATGACAGTTTGTTAAGTAGTCCATCTTTATTGTGTATGTAAGTTCTTTTACATTTTAGGACAGACACTTACATGACAAGAAAGTAAATGCATATAGCCATATAGTCCAAATAACCATATTTTTCTTCAAAACACAGTGAGATGATGCATGTTAAAGTCTGTTTTACCTTGACCTCTTCGTCTTTGTCATTGTAGAAGATCAGCCGTGGTTTTTTATCCTCTCCTGACTCGTATTCCAGGTTGTGACTTTAAGCAGCAGGTTAAGGTTAACAGCGACAAACCGGAAAAGACCTTTGACTCTGGCTTTCAAATGTTTTAACATATGGCAGCACACATACAGCACTCCGGGCCTGTAAACTTTTCATTAACGTGCTGGTAAAATGCTGTTTATAGAAATAAGATTATTTATCACACAACATATTGAATTTCTTTGATATATTAGGCTTTGTAATTTATACTTGATATTAAAGAAATATTCCTTATTAATTTCGTATTCTTTAAAAAATACAATAGTTAACAAAAAGCAAACAGAAATTGAAACATGAAACATAAGACACATTTTTATGTTTAACAGCAATCCAAGGAAATGTTAGGATACTACAATGCCCATCGCTCCATGAGGAATTTATAGAGCTCTGGCATTTTCTTTATGGATCATCCAACAACGCTGGGAGCCTGTCAGTAAAAAGCAGAAAAAACACAGAAAGTGCAAAAATGAATGTCGCCGTACAGTATATAAAATATACAATTATCTCACACTGGCTGTATAGTATTAATATAAACTGTACCGAGCACTCACCAGCAGTTTTCCTCTGGCAATGATGAGCTCCTTCTCTCCACCGCTTTCTGAAACATTTTCAGCCGTTTTGCCTGTGGCACACAGAATCACAAGAGTCACCAGTTTGAGCCACATCCTGCTCTTACAGGACACACACCTGCACGTGTCCAAAAAACACTAAGCTTTCATTGATGAAATGAGGGTCAAAGCAGGAGTTATAGATATAGCTGATAGCTTTCTCACGGCATGTGGCGAAGTCTGATTGGCTGATTTAGGGCAGTGTAGGGAAATCACATTGCATTAAATTAGACAATAAACCTGTTAAAAAGCATTGATTAAACCAAGATTTAATTAACAAATTAATAATGAAGAAAAGGGAAGAGGTTGTTTGTTGTAGTCAAAGGTCTTTATAGGATTCTTTAAAGTTAAGTTGTTTTTACTAAGCAGACTGTCGGGCAGCTGCACATGTGTCTCATTCTCCCACAAATCGACTGATGAATAACTAACAGAACACAACTCAACACAACAGCTGCTGCATAAACAACTCTGATCCAGAAGAATTAAAGTCTGAGTTGGTCTTTGGGTTAGTCATTGAATAAGTCGTTGAGTTAGTTGTTTAGTCTTTAGTTTTTTTAGTTAGATGTTGAGTTAGTCGTTGAATTTAGTCTTCTTCTGATCTAATCTTTGAGCCTATCTTGACAAAGAGTTTGTCTTTGAGTTAGTCTTGAGTCTTTTCACTTGTTTAAGTGCATGTATGAGTAGCAGGTATTAAAATGCATTTTGTTTTCAAAAATATTTCTTTAAAACTTTTCATTGAACAATATTTATAAGAAAAAAACATGGAATACCACAGAAACCGCAAGAATGTGAAATATAAACTGACAGTATGAAAAGTCTGTCCAAATAAAACGACAAAAACAGAACAAAAGAGTACTTTCAAGGTTATGCCTTTTGTTTGACATCTTTTACTTTAAACAGAAAAGATTAACATCTCATGATATATAGTATAAGTTAAGATCACATACTTTAAAGTAGTCTAGACAAACTTAAAAATACTTACGTCATGAATATATTTATTAATAAATAATTGACTGTTAAGACTGAACAGTGTTTTGTTTTTATAATTGACCAGATTTGATACTTTAAAATTATATGTTTATGATCCATTTTGCTTATCCATCAACGTGTTAGTACTAAGTTTTTAGGCTATTTATTTGTATCGTGGCCAAGCGCAGTGTCTGCAATGTAAAAGACTGACAAGACACATAAGAACTGTCAAGGTCATCAGAAACAAAATCAAGGTTATCATGTAAAAATATATTTTTTAACGTTTTCTATAAATAAATGTACAACTATTACTGTTGTATTGCTCAAAAATGAATATGAAATCGTTTTGTTTGTAGTATTTTTAACTCCCAAAATGATTTGTCAATAGATGTTTACTGCTGCGTTAGATATGCATAAAGTAGGGCACTTGCATGTCTAACGCAGTCAAATGCACTTACTATCGGTCACCTACAGAGGGCGCCAATAATTCAGGATTGACGTTTGGCATCGTTTTGAGTAAAATTGCTTCCAAAACTCTTGCCACAGACAGTTATGTTTGCAGTGAAAATAAACCATTCTCCATAGGAATGCTTGAGCAAAACCATCATCCTCTATCATCCACAAGTAAAGCTGGGGCCCCATTTCTGTCTGTCCATGTCTGTCTCTACAGCTGTGGTCAAACGCTGATGTGTCAAATGACACAATGTCTATCCCTAAAAAGACCCAGATTTCCCCTTTGGACCTGAGAATGATAATATCTGGAGGCCAGACATGAAGCCCAATGTAGGCTAACTCTGTGAAGATGTAGCGCAAGCCTGTTGAAACTGGGTAAGCTTAAACACGACAAGAACAATTTATTGCTCTTTCATACCTATTTAATATACATTTCATGTGGGTATGAAACCGGAGCACAGTGTAGGGTATGCTGAGATCACTTCTTAAAGTCTAGAGGAGACGTGTGAGATTTACAGGGTGTTTTTCTCAAAAATCTGGGCAGCAGGAGCAAGAGTTTTGTTTTGAACAGCAATACCTTCCTGGTCAACCAGTATCACCAGGAATAAAAACCAGCTGACCATTTTGACCAGCTAAGCTGTGCCGGCTGTCTAGGAGAAATAATTAAGAGATGACATATTAATAGTAGTATACTTGCTGCTAGGGCTACATTTTCCGTTTTTAAAGTATACTTAAAGTGTAAAGCTAGTAAACTTCATTTACACAACTAGTTTGTGACTAAATCTTTTGTTTGTACTGCAACTATATAACTTATGTAGTGAACAGGTACAGTATAACTAATAATAATATTAATAGTTTACTAGTTCAGTAGTTCAATAGCACGTTTTACTTTGAAGTATAAAGTAGTAAACTACAACTTTTTAAACAGCAGATAAGTTTTCTTTAAGTGAACTTGTAACATCATACTTACCGTTTACTGTTTTTATATTATTTTGCACTTTAAGTACACTGCTATGTTTCTAGATATTAAGTTATAATACTTGAAGTACACCTTTATAAATGTACTTAGACTTTTCTATCAGTTAGTTTACTTAAGTATAATTTAAAGTATACTTTATTTATGAGAAGTACATACAAAGTACACAATTGTGTTTAAATAAACTCAAAAAGTACTATTTTAACGATGTAACTTATAAAAATAATGGTTTTATTTTGATAAGTTTAAATAAAAAAACTAAAATAGTAAGTTGAAATGACTAGTTAATTTTGCAGCAAAATCTTTGACAGTGTTGACTGAAAGTATACTTTATATGTTAGTTTAAAAGAAGTACACTTAAATAGCACACTTAAGTAAACTTCATTTTTGTAAGGTTTTTATACAAAAGTCAATTTGCCCTCAATTGTTCTGAATTTTAAACGTTGAGCACATGAATCCTGTGTTTAAAGACAAGTCACGCCTTTACCTAAACATCAAAAACATGTTTACAAGCTCTTCCGCTCTTTTCCTTCCCTGTGTGAGTGCCACCAACCCTGTGCACACGTAAACAAACACGTACCATCTCCGGTTTAAACTGCACACGTTCTCCTGCAGCACACATAATGAGCAGAAGCCATTTCCTCCACCAGAACCTGGGGCTCTTATTTGTCTTTTTTTCCTCTCCCTCGGCTTTCCCCCTCTCCCTGTTGTGTTTCTCCACACTCAGCATTTAGGTAGTTCTTCCCCCTGTTTCCAAAACAAGCACCGTTTGATCCCGGACGTCTGGATCCTCAGGGCACAGACACACACTCTCTCAAATACACAAGTTTTGAGTTCAAGTTTCATCACCAAACTTAATGGTGATTGTTTATTTTTGGCCTTACGGAATTGGTTAACCCATGATTTTAGGTTGCTTTATGTTCACGTCTAATTAAAAGAGAATTATGGGAATTTCAGGTCAGGGTTATATATTTAGGTTTGAGCGGTGGTGACATCATTAGGCTGGATTGAGGTCGATCATTCACACACACGCAAAGTGAAAGGCCAAAGCTGATCGCATATGAGATAATGGAGGAAAAGCAGAAAAGGAGACAAATGTGGATCTCCACCATTGCTGAGCTACCCTTGTGCTCTATTCCAAGTCTCCTTATGAAAACCATATGCTCTCTGAAATGACTGGGGCTCAGAGAGAGAGAGAAAGAAATAGCGAGAGACAGACAGTAAAAGGAGA
Organism: Triplophysa siluroides; assembly: GCA_006030095.1. Classification (NCBI taxonomy): domain Eukaryota; kingdom Metazoa; phylum Chordata; class Actinopteri; order Cypriniformes; family Nemacheilidae; genus Triplophysa; species Triplophysa siluroides. The sequence goes on along the minus strand of VCII01000101.1, from coordinate 3,347,807 downwards.
GGAGAGAGAGAGGTAGTGTGAAAGATAAAGCAACAGGATGTAGACACAGCTTTAAAGGGCCTTTAATGAATTCAGTGGGTCTCTCTAGATACTGGCAGTACATGGAAGAATCAGACCTTCGACACTGGGAGAGGGATTTTTTTATTTACAAAAAGAAACAGCAATCTTGTAGTCTGAGGTCTGCCAGATTTCCATTGTTATTGTTTTTTGTAGATTAGGCTATGTGTAATATGAAATTACAAGTAGTTGATTTGAGTAGTTTGAAAAATTCCTGCCAAAAGGGTTGGCAAATAAAACAGTTAAAACAAACAATATTGTTTGTGAAAAATTAGAAAAGAATTATGAAGTCTTGAAGAATAAACTGAAATAAATTTGAGGCTGTTATCTGAAAGCGTCTATTAACTGTAAAGTAAAGTAAAGTAAAGTAAAGTAAAGTAAAGTAAAGGAAAGGAAAGGAAAGGAAAGGAAAGGAAATGAAATGAAATGATATATGAAATGAAATGAAATGAAATGAAATAAAATATAATACAAAAATAATAAAATAAAATAATAAAATAATACAACTTATTTTATATGCATTTTTTTTTAAAACAAGTACCGGCACATCCATGTATGTGATCTAAATCAAACGATTACATGTGAAGGTTTATCTTTCTATATAATGGTCTAAGAAAGAAGGAGAGCTGTGAGCTGTTTTCCTTAATCTTCAACACTTTTCATTGGTGTGATCGTTACAGAAGCTCTCCCTCTCTGTCTCTTCCTGAAATCCGAAAAAATCTCTGCTCTGAGAATCTGAAACCTGAGACATGAATAAACCATACTACTTCCTCCTCTCAGTCAGAGAGAGAGAGAGAGAGAGAGAGAGAGAGAGAGAGAAGAGGGCTAAGGGGGAGGGATGTGTGCAGGGAGAAATGGGGAGACGGGAAATTTTCCGTTAGATGCAGATCCTCTTGAATAAACTGAAGGCAGAAATATGCTGATAAAAGAGGAAAAAGAGAGGAGTGTGGACAGCTGTTTGCTGACCGTGCATCTCTTCATCTATTCAGAACGGCTGTATGCTTGTATAAGTGAGGATGAAAATAGGTCAGACAATTCTGCAGCACACTATTGCACATTGAACACAAATCTTTCACTGGAGATTTTGTGTATTAAAAGAGACTGTTCAGTATCTTCAATACTTAAAATTGAAAGGCAGATACAACTTTTACTATAGCTGATACTTAAAAAATACTGTATAGGTTTGATGGGGAACTATTCCTGTAGCTCATTTAGTGGGGTATTGTGCGAGCAGTGGGAAGGTTGCGGGTTCGATTCCCAGGGAATACAAATCATGATAAAATAAGTACTGAATGCACTGGAACTCATTTTGGATAAAAGAGTCAGCCAAATGCATAAATGTAAATGTAGAAACTGTGTTTGTGTTTAAGACATGAGTGAAGCTGTTGGCCTAACATATGGTGCCAATGCGCATCTTTAGCAGTCTTTAACTGTTTATTGAATATATTAAGGGAGTGCAGTTTGGACGATCAGAACAACACAACAATGAAATAGACAAAACTGTTGACAAAACTGCAGGGATTTCATCTAAATTAATTGGACCCGGGACAAACTGTGACTGAATGGGCCTGCATACATTATATTCTGTAACCTTAATATATAGAAAGGGTTTAAAAGAGTATCTCTTTTGTCACTGGGGCAGTACCCTAAGGTTCTTTTTTGTACTGGTTTCCAAAACAATATAATGTAGTTGGACTTATTGGACATGGGTACATTTAAATAGACAGTTTAAAGGGATGGTTCACCCCAAAATGAACATTACCTCACTCTCAGATTGTTCCAAACTTGTATACATTTCTTTGTTCTGCTGACACAAAGGAAATTATTTGGAAGAATGTCAGTAACCAGACAGATCTCAAGCCTCATTTACTGCCATATAGTAGGGAAAATAAATACTATGGGAGTCAATGGTGGATGGGGTCTGTTTGGTTATTGACATTCTTCCAAATATCTTCCTTTGTGTTCAGCAGAACCAAGACATTTACACAGATCTGGAACAACATGAGGGTGAGTAAACAATGACAGAATTTTCATTTTTGGGTGGATTATTCCTTTAATGTTTCGTACCCCTAATATTGAGCTGGTACACAATAGGTCCTAGGGCACAATAATGTACCCAAAAAAGGTACAACATTTTATGTGTACCACCCAAGTGACAGAAAAGGTAAAGTTTTTGTGCCTTTTTCATGCTTTTAGACATAATGGTAGAGATTGACAGGAAAGTGTGAGATGGAGAGTAGGGAGCGCAATCGGCAAAGGACCTCGAATTGGGATTCGAACACAGGTTGCCGGAGATGCAGTGGCACTACATGTCAGGGCGCTAACCATATAAATTCTAGTTCTCTCCTTCTTGCAAACTGGTGAACAATGAGTATACTGGTACCTCCTATATATATAAATAATAGTTTATTTTAGCCCTAAATCATATTAACTGTATGACTGGGTAGCGTGTTATCACCTCAGATGGGTCAGACTCATATCACAGTGCGAGTACGGTAGATTTAGCCTGTAATAATATTTTATGCACACACATGATCTCAGCACTCCCGTGAAACGCTGAGCTCAGCATCCAGCGGTTAGAAGCTGCGACACGCGCCAAGCGTCCTTCCAGTAATAACCCACACATGGCAGACGCACAGACACGTATGCTGTGAATCACTGACCTCTGACAATACTACATGACAGCACAGACACAAAAAGGCATGAGATTCAGACACGTATGAGAAATACAGTTATTCTAAAACTTGTTTGGACACTTCATCACCTAGAAAACGAATCATTTTATCTTCGTTCAATTGACTTTTCACCATTTAAAGTCTAGCCTAGCAAACTTATTTTTGTAGGCCTAAGTGTGTCATATTTTTATTAAATGCCACTTGTTTGTAATGCATTGTTATCTAATTCAATGACATGTATGCGTGTGTGACTATAGTCTTGAAGTGTCCAGAAACTTTTTTGGAGTGGATTTAGAGTGGATTTCTGTAACCTTGAAGCAAGGGTTTTCAAACTGGGGTCAGGGACCCCCAGGGGGCCTCAAGGAGGTTGTAAGGGGTACGCAAAAAAATGTGAAATTCTGAACTCTACTGAAGTCTTTATTGTTTCTTTACTACGTGTTAATCAGCTTTGCTATAGGCTACACATAGTTTCCGGAATAGTTTATGTTTGCATTATTCTAGTATTTCTAGTATTCTAGTTTAGTACCTTTTATCTTACATTTTATGTGCGAGTGAACATTGTGAACGATGCTACAGTATAAATACATTTGAATTAAAAATGTCTCTTGGGGGTTACGTATATACATTCAACCAGTGTAGCCAGCTATTTAGGTTTGAAAGTTTTCTTTAAAATATAACATTTGCTATTGATGTGAACAAGTGTCAATGATTTTTTAAACACAAAAATTACAGATGGATATACATTTTCGAAAGGGGGTCCATCATTTATTTGGGGGTCCCTGGCATTATAAAGTTTGAAAACCCCTGCCTGAAAGTATGATAAATAACATGTTATATGACTGTCATACTGTTCAGTGCTAAGATATTTAAAAACTGTTTTTTTATGTTTAAAAACATTAAGGAATCTAGAGAAATATAGGTACAAGTTACTGTATGTCAGCGTTTAATTTTTGCAGCCTGATGAGCACTTTAAAGCCTTTTTCCAATGGAAACCTGCTTATACCAGCAATGACTTCCACAGCTTTATTAAATTCTCATAACTTATATGACAATAAAGCATTGCTTCCACTCTGTTTGGACAAAAAACAAACAAACAAAACACATTTTTCATCTCCTTTCGAGCGTAACTCGAACCTTGGCTCTTTTGAGCTTTGCATTGCAGAAAATGTTTGTCTTTTTTGCCTTAACTCATACATTTCTTTTTCGTTTTTTTTCTTTCACATGGGCTTAAATCACTACCAGATGTGCGTGCAATCTGTTCCTGTTGCCATAACAACCGCAGGCTTGTTCTGTAAAGCCTTGTAGTTGTGTGTCAACTGGCTGACGTTCAGTGGCTGCGCACAGGACGGTCCTGTTGTTTCGGAGGACCTGCCACCTGAGTAACATCCAAGCCTTTGAGAGATATGTTTAAACTGGCGTACAATTTGTTACATAATCACCTCCAAAATGTATTTCCCTTTCTGTCGGTCTCTCGACGTTGTGCCGAGAACGACAGATGGGGTTCGCCCCTTGAGAACCAATCAACTCTGACTACTATAGAAAAATGAAATTTGCATGCCGGGCTCCGCCCCCGGATATCCGGTATAAAAGGAAGCCGGCGTGCAGCATTCATTTACCTTTTGTTCTTCAGAGCCTTCGCTCATGACTACGAACAGAACGAATTCTATGGATTCTTCTTCTTCTTCTTCTACATTGCTGGATCTACGACGTGTAGCAGCGGATCGTCCCTACCTGCAGCGACCTTCCCCTGGGCGTCTCGGCAGTTCCGGAGGTGATAGAGATTTTTTTCTAAAAGGTCCTTTTCAGGACTGACTGAGCATTCTCCAGCGCGGCATGTCCTGCTGTTCTCTTGGGTGCGGCACCCTCATCGAGGAGGGGGATGGACACGATCACTGCATTAGGTGTCTGGGCGTCCAGCACACTGAAGCAGCGTTCGTTGACACATCTGCCCGCACTGCGTTCGAGGGGCGGGCATATCAGTACAGAGTCCTCCCTTTCGGTCTGTCCCTGTCTCCACGGGTCTTCACGAAGATCGTGGAAACCGCCCTTTCTCCCCTTCGGGAAAAAGGTGTGCGGGTACCAAACTATCTCGACGACTGGCACACTCGCGAGATCTGTTGTGTACACAAAGGGACCTGATGCTCCGGCATCTAGATCGATTGGGATTTCAGGTCAACCGAGAAAAGAGCAAACTCTCCCCAGTGCAGAGCATCCTCTTTCTCGGTATGGAACTAAACTCTGTCACCATGACGGCGCAGCTGTCCGCAGCACGCACCCAGTCAGTGTTGAACTGCCTGGAACACTTCAGGCAGTCGGCGGTCCCCCTGAAACAATTTCAGAGGCTCCTGGCATGGCGTCCTCCGCGGGGGTAATACCCCTCGGATTGATGCACATGAGACCGCTCCAACACTGGCTACAGAGTCAAGTTCCGAGGACAGCGTGGCACACCGGCAGCAGGCGCATGGTGATGACGCCCTGCTGCCGACGCACCCTAACCCCTTGGTCTTCCATGACCTTCCTCCGAGCGGGGACTCCCCTCGGGCAGGTTACGAGGCACGTCGTGGTGACGACGGACGGCTCGCTGCAGGGGTGGGGCGCAGTGTGCAATGGGCACGCAGTAGCGGGGCGCTGGACGGGCCCCTGTCTGCGCTGGCATACCAATTGCCTAGAGTTGTGGGCTGTGCTGCTTGCGCTGAGAAGGCTACGGCCTCTAGTGCGGGGCCAGCACGTGCTGGTCCACCTGGACAGCACGACAGCCGTAGCGTACACGCCAGGGTGGCGTACGCTCACGGCAGCTAACACGACTTGCCCGACGCCTCCTCCTGTGGAGTTAGCAGGTGATCCGCTCCCTGCAGGCCACACACATCCCAGGTGAACTGAACCAGACAGCCGACGCGCTCTCTCGTCAGTATACGCCTTGCGGAGAGTGGCGACTCCACCCCCGGTCCAGCTCATTTGGGTGCTGTTCGGACAGGCACAGATAGACCTCTTTGCCTCCCACGACACCACCCATTGTCTGCTTTGGTACTCCCTGACCGAGGCCCCCCTTGGCACGGATGCCCTGGCGCACAGCTGACCACGGGACGGGCGGAAGCACACCTTCCCCCCCCAGGAGACAGACACTGTGCAAGGTCAGGGAAGAGGAGCACCAAGTGTTATTGGTTACACCGCACTGGTTTAACCACACTTGGCTTCAGAGCTGATGCTCTGGACAGCGACTCCCCCTGACCCATTCCTCTGACAGAGGACCTGCTCTCTCAGGGGAAGGACACGTTCTGGCATCCCAGATCAGACCTCTGGAAAACCCATGTCTGGTCTCTAGACGGGACGAGAAGATCCTGAGATGGCTACTCCCCCTATACGGCTGAGACCATCACCCAGGCTAGGGCCCCATCTACCAGGCGGTTACACGCCTCTAGACGGTGCCTCTTCTCGTCCTGGTGTCTTTCTCAATGAGAAAGACCCACTGAGGTGCTTGATCAGGACTGTGTTCCCCTTCTCACGAGACTGGAGACTAACATCTCCCCTCCACACTGAAAGTGTATGTAGTCGCTATTGCCACTCATCACAAATCAGTTGATGGAAAGTTTCTAGGGCAAACGACCTGGTCACCAGGTTCCTAACGGGCGCGAGAGGGCGGAAGCCTCATCTCCGCTCCATACCCTCTTGAGACCCTAACGTGGGTCCAAGAGCCCCCAGAGGCTCCGATCTTCCTCACCTGAGTAAGACGGCCCCCCTGTGGCGCTCGCTTCCTTCAAGAGGGTAGGGGACCTCCAAGCATCTCTGTGTCCCCGGATTGCCTTGAATTCGGCCCTGGTAACTCTCACGTTATCCTGAGACCCAGGCCCGGATACGTGCCCAAAGTTCCCACTACTCCCCTTCCGGACCAAGTGGTGAACTTGCAGGCGCTCCCCATCGGGGAGGAAGACCCAACCCATCCGTGTGTGTCCTGGACCGCACGCAGGGCTTCAGTAGCTCTGACCAGCTCCTTGTCTGTATTGGAGGACAGCAGAAGGGGAAGGCTGTCTCCAAGCAGAGGTTGGCGCACTGGGTCGTGGATGCCGTTACGACGGCATTCCGATCTCAGAATCTCCCATGCCCACTGAGGGCTTACTCCACACGGGGTATAGCCACCTCCTGGGCACTGGCCAGAAGTGCCTCTCTAGCAGACATCTGTAGAGCTGCGGGTTGGGCTACGCCCAAACACCTTTCGCAAGGGTTAACATCCTTCGCGTAAACCCGGTGTCAGCCCACGTCCTGCGTGGCGACATGTAGGACTGGCATCCGGGGGGGGCGTATGCCTGCGAAAGCATCTTCCCACCCTCCAAGAGGTTGGGTCAGTGTGCTATCTACCTTTCTTCTTACCCAAACACATGGCTAAGAAACTGGTACCTCACCAACCTTCCTTCTTACCCAGACACTGGTTAAGAACAGGCATTCCATCCATCACTAAGCAAGCACCCCCTGGGGCTTGGCTGGGCAGAGCAGCCTTCCCCCTTAGGCCGGGGATACCATATGACCTATCACAGATAGTTCTAACCGACCTGGTGCTATCAGACGCAGTATCACCCCCCGCCGTGGGCTGTTCCGTCTGCTATACCCTCATGACAATGGTTCCCACACATGGTAACCCATGAGCTTCCCCAGGTGGACCTCCACCTCGCGGTGAACTACCCAGTCCGCACGTTCCATGCGTTCTCCTCCAAGGACGAGACCATATATATCTCCACCATATTCCTCCCCACGGGTAGGAGGTGGCCTCTGCAGCGCTTCTCTGATTAAGAGTTGCGCTTTTCCCGGTGTAAAACCGAGCCGGACGGCCTCTCGCCTATAGAGAGCTAAGGCCCCGTCCGTGAAAGGTTACCGGTCAGGGCTGTACCCATCTTTCTCCAAGAAAGCTCTGGAACCCCCCGACCACCACACTGGAAGGTTACAAGTTTCACGAAAGGTTCGAGCTGACACGCCCAGGCTTGTTACCGTCGCTTCGCTGAGATTGTGACGCGATACAGCGTTGTGGCGTTTTCCATAGGCAACCCCATCTGTCGTTCTCGACACAACGTCGAGAGACCGACAGAAAGGGAACGTCTTGGTTACGTATGTAACCTCAGTTCCCTGATGGAGGGAACGAGACGTTGTGTCCCTTATGCCACTAAACACGTATCGTATTCTGCTGCAGTCGTGAGAGGGTCTCAGGCTCTTCAGAACAAGAGGTAAATGAATGCTGCACGCCGGCTTCCTTTTATACTGGATATCCGGGGGCGGAGCCCGGCATGCAAATTTCATTCGCCAAATTTCATTGGCCTTTTCTATAGTAGTCAGAGTTGATTGGTTCTCAAGGGCGAACCCCATCTGTCGTTCTCGACACAACGTCTCGTTCCCTCCATCAGGGAACTGAGGTTACATACGTAACCAAGACGTTTCTCTTCACTCGCAGATGACTGCCATAAACCATATCTTAAGATTTATTGTGAGAAGGCCTTGTGTTTGCTTCTGAAGTCCTTGCTTTGTGAATGCAGTCATACCTTTAGAAATAAACCTTCTTGAAAGAAAACGGTTGAATGAGTTGGAGAGCGCTGGAGTGCTGTGTGATGTCGGTAACCTCGACTGGATTCGATATCTGCAGAAAATAATCGTGGATGAGATGTCAGTGGAATGTTTTAAGAACAGTGTGGAAAATGTAAGAATCTTTTATTGCATAGTGACACTGAAAACTTTCAAAAACATGTCAATGTCCCCAGAAATTTGAGGATTTTTTTGGAGCTTTGCTGCAACTGTATAGACAAAGTAAAGCATTCAGACAAAACTAAGAGTTCATTTACAAGTCAACATCCTTAGCTGAAGTCTTAATCTCAAATTTGTGCTCAATAAAGTTGTACCTAAATGGGAGGTACTGCTTAGTTCAGTGGTTCTCAAACTTTTTTATCGTAAGGCCCCCCTTGTGTAGGGTGCATCGGCCCCCCCAAATAAAGATTTATAATCTTAAACTTCGAATTTTTATGAATCCAAAAATATATTCAGTTATACAATGCTGGAACATCAATTATATATATGTGTGTGTGTGTGTGTGTGTGTAACATATATACTGTATATTCAATATGATCTGGAGCCAGCAGCAGATTCATGTAACCTGTCAGAGCCTTTATATTCCACGTAAGGTTTTGTTTGTAAAACACATGCAGACTCACAGTTATTGCCACGTGAGGCTCAATGTCAGACGTTGCACGACTGCATTGAAAACATATATGTGTGCGTGGATACTTAAACGTGCGAGTACAGCGCCCGGCTTCTCTGGTTTCAATTAGCGATCACATGATCTTCATTGCCTGCTGCCCATGAAACCTTGGCTGCTTTCTTCAAGTCCTCATCTCTCTGTGAAAAGAGGAAAAAAAAGAGCGAGAGCAAATACGTCTTGCATGATGCTTTAACTGCAGGGCCCCTCGCACAGACTTCCAACTGTTTCTGTGTGAAAGAGGCTGTTGTGCCAGTAGAAAAGCTCCTGTGGGCCCTTCAGACTTTCATGAGCATATGATTGCCGCTGAAACAGCAGTTTGCGCTATGAAAAACCTCCCCAGGATCCCCTGCAACGCCAGCCAGGAGTCAGAGGAAACTGTAAAGTATTTACCGTCGATGGATATAGGTGAAAGAGAGAGAATAGGTTTTGAGACTACACTATTTTTCATGTGATCTTTTCGTAAAAAGTGCAATACATAACTTTCGATTCTCTACCATCATCACGGTTTGAAGCACAAAGTTGACAGTCGTGGTGGTTGCCATGTTGAGATCACATGACCGTCTGAGCACTAAAGAACATGGAAAGAAGACGTCAATGAATTGTACGTTTACAAGTACAGTTTTTTTTATTTCAAATACGGTAACAACCAAACATTAACACAAAATGACAAATCAGACCAAAAAAACACGATTGTTATTGATAATGCTTCATGTTTTAAGGCTATGCTTCACTTCCAAGTTCACGCCAAAGTCAGAGTAGAAACGGTTTATGTTATTCATACTCATGTAAAAATCATATATTGCAGTTGGTAATGTTCTGGACTGCGTGCAAAAACATGAAAAGTCGTTTTTTGTCGAACATCCCGCGTGGATAAAAAAGGAACATGGGGTTATATGCATAGATAACGGTCATCTCTCATTGACCTCTGCATCATACAGTTTATCGTTTCTATAACAAGAAAAACAATAACGTCCACAGAGAAATGTGAAAAACCTCAAAAGGTAAACAGTAAGATATTTAAACATACAAACAGAATGTACCTGATGTTGGCGCATAAAATAAGCAAAATAAATGTCATCAAATTTGAAAACCAGTTCATTTGACACACAAAAAAGCAAGATATACGTCGTATAAGCACAGCTTACAAATGTAGGTAACAATATTATTACAAAATATCTTAGCATGTAGAAAAATATAACGTACCATATGAGGGAATAGCAGTTACTGTACACCACAATCAAAAATCCCGTCTTCATGGACCTGTTTACTATCTAAAAAGACCAACAGGTCCATGTTAAATGTTTAATTCTAGATGTTTCATAAAAACTTAACCATCTAGTTTTCTTTTCCGTCATCTTTCTTTTTGGAATCAGCATAAAAATTATTTGCAAGAGCTGATGGGGTGTTAGGGACAATAAACAAAGAAACGGATAGAAATGAAAAGGCCTTTGGTCATCTTAACATTTTTGGTGCTTTGCTGCAACTGTATAGACAAAGTAAAGCATTCAGACAAAACTAAGAATTCATTTACAAGTCAACATCCTTAGCTGAAGTCTTAATCTCAAGTTTGTGCTCAATAAAGTTGTACCTAAATGGGAGGTACTGCTTGGTTCGGTGGTTCTCAAACTTTTTTGTTTTAAGGCCCCCCTTGTGTAGGGTGCATCGCTTTGCGCCCCCCCAAATAAAGATTTATAGGCACAGTTTCACAGACAAGGCTTAAAGCTAGTCCCAGACTAAAATTAATGTGTGACATGTCTTAACTGTATATAACATGCCCAGAAATATCTTGAAATATATATGTGCCATTGTTTTGTCTCAAGATGCACACCAGCAATGTATTCTTCTAAGGCATTTTTATAAAAGCGACATAAATATCTTAATTCAACTAAGGGATAGTCCTGGCTTAAACTAAACCGTGTCTGTAAAACCAGGACATAATCTTAAACTAAGAATTTAATTAATCCAAAAATATATTCATTTATACAATGCTGGAACATCAATTATTTTGGCTGCTGGTTTTATTTGTCTGATAATTGATATATTGCTATATTTCATAAAATGCCACAAAATCTGTGGCCCTCCGTGATCTATTTTAGGGCCCCCAGTTTGAGAACCACTGACTTAGTTGCTTAATACTGGCATCTTGTTTCTATCCTAAAACCGATGACAACACAGCATTGCTGTCCATAACTACTGTAGTAAACAAATTTGAAAGCCAAACTTACACTTCTATAGCACATGTCCTATCATAATGCATATATACAACAATACTGCAAAATATAATAAAGAGTATTATATGACATGACAATTATGATCTCTCAACAGATATTTCAACTCAAGCAATGCTGTTCAAAAAAAATATATATGGCTGGTTGGTATTTTCACAAAATGCATTTTTATGCATTTAGTTGTTCGAAGAATGATTTGGTTAAGTTTTGCAGGATGCAAATATGACCAAGAAATTCAAATCTGAAAGTACAGTATTTGGGGCCATGGTTTTGGATCACAATACACATAACTGATCGCTTGGCCAGGTCCGTTGAGAGAGAGAGTCGCGTCAACGGAAGTTCAAAATTCTTGAGCGTCACGTGATTCATGGATAGTTCCATGAAGTTGTTTACGTCTTTTAATCCTTAATCTTATTCTTGACTTTCGGCATTAAATGTGTTAAAAGTTCATCTCAATCGGTCTGTTTTGCTGTGAAAAAAAAACTTTCCATTTAAGTGAACGAAGTTGACATGACTCTCTCTCTCTCTCAATAGCTCTCACTTTGGCAAAATATATAGACATACACAACAGAACAGTTGTTAACTACTAAGAGATAAAATGAGACGAGCAAATCTTCATCTTGACCAAACTAACAAATGTAGTTTTGCTGGTCTAAGCTGCTGGCCAACCAGTATCCTAATCGGAGTTGATTTTGGCAAAAATATCTAACTCTGAGTTTAAAATGTAACACTAACAGACATATAATACACTAACAGTGTATTACTATGAACTTTCATGTGGTTCAATTGTGAATGGATTAGGGTAACGCTGGTCTTTGGCTAAACTGCATATTTTGAAATATACAAAGTATGAAAGCAGACCATTAACAGTGAATTTTCATGATTTGATATCACTCGTATTGTATTGAACATACACATAAGCCTGAGAGAAAATAAAAGTAAAACATATTTTTGCATCAATCCTGTACCGCTTCAGTGCCATGGGTTTGTTCTTTTTACCAAAACCAGCCTTCATGGTGTAGATAAAACCGTAACTGAATGGAATAAGCTTATTACACAAAATCTTCCTTCTTTTACCTGTACAGTCATAGCAGATAAGTGTTGTTTTCGATTTCAGGACTTAATGACAACCAAAATCCTTCAAAATAATAAATCCTATAAGCAGCTCCTTCATCGTCCAATTCCTAAAGATAGGGAATCCTTCACAAGATGTCACAAGTTCTCAAAAAATGGATGCAACAAGTCTGATAAAAATAATTCTGAACACACGTCTAGTATTAAGGCGTCGTATGCATGCTGATGCCAAGTCTTTTCCAGAACAAAGATCTAATTGAAAGGCAGCGTCACGTTTTCTTCACACAGGATCAATCCCAGGGTGCACTGAGATGAGCTCGGTAAACAAAAATAAATCCAAGAGGGCGTAGAAGTAAGAGAAATGTGTGAGGTTCAGTTTTAAAGCAGAGCTCCTCTCTATTTGACCGTCTGAGGTGGCATAATGGCCGTCTTTGGAGTGGTTTTGCTTTCCGTTTCCAGTGTTCCCTCCTTTCCTTTTTTCCTTGGTGGTTTCTTGATGGGCGTTTTCTTTGGTGTGACATCGCCTTCCACTTCTACCTTGGTCCCGTTTACCCTCTGTTTCTCTGGACTTTTAGGCTCAGGGGTCGAGTCTGAAATAGGGGCCACCATCTTCTGCAGGTTACTGGAGGTGGGCAGGAGGGGTTTGTTGCTCCCCGTTACAGAACGCTTGGTCTTTTGAGGTGGGGTCGGTTTCTCTTTGTTGACTTGAGGGGTCGAGACGCCATTGGATTTGACCCCCACCGTGAGACCCTCATTTCGATTTAGGCTCTGGGTCTTCTCTTTCAGCTGAGCGGCCAGTAGGGTGGCAGCCTCGGAGTTCATGTGCGGATGCATGAGTTTTGGACTCTTGGGCGGATCTTTGCTGGTGTCATTGGCTTTCTTGTCCGAGTGGAAGTTGCCGATCTTCTTCCAGGCACTCTGGAACGTTCCATTGAGGTGCTCTATGGTTTCAGAGGCTTTGCTTTTGCTTGGGGATTCGTCTCCATTGGCCTTCTTGCTGTCTTGATGCTTCTCACCATTCTTGCTCGACTTCTCTTTTGACCTCTGTTTCTCATCAACCTTTACAGAGCTCTTCTTCTCGTTTTGCGTTGTCGGAGTCTGGCCTTGCTCTGATTGGTTGCTTCCAGCTGTTCCGTGGATCCAAGATACCTTCGGTTTGGTTGAAGGGTCAGGAGGACGAGGTTTTGTCTTCTCTGGAGATGGTGATTTGCCGTTACCTTTGACCTCCGGTGGCGAACTTTCCTCCTCCTCTTTGGAGTGTTTTGAAAGACGGGCTATATGAGCGTAAACGGCGCCCATGGTGGACTCGGAACCGCTGGTGGACCCCTCGCTGTCTGAAAACTTCAGGAGTGGCTGCTCGGAACCGTCATTAACAGACGGCTTTGTGGTTTCTTTGAGGGACGTGTACTCTCCTGCATCATCTTCATTGGGTGTTGATGAGATTTCTTGAGCAGCACTTCCTTTCTCACAACTGTCATTCATAGATTCTAAGCAAGAGAGAAAACAAAAGATGTTAGAGAAAAGAAAATGTGTGACCTGTGTAGGATTCTATGACGGACTGCTACTAATTACTGCAATTATTGATATTGTGTCAATATTACCTTTATGATATCATAAATAATTCAGTGGCAGTATCTGGTAAACACCCCAACATAATAGTTGGCGGTTTTGCACCCACAACAGTTAAAACACTCTCTCTGCTTTCCTAAACTTACTTTGAGTGTGATTCATTCTCCACAAAAAGTAAATACATTTAAAAAAAATTAAGATGAATTTGACTTATATTTGTTATTTTTAATAGATTAGATATCGCAATAATATTGTTATCATGTACTCTTTGGGCTATAATAATTAATATCGTGACAGCCCTAGATCAGAAATTAATTGTTAAAAACATCTCGATATAGAAATAAAATATATATTTATTTATTTATCTTGTGTAAATATACTTATTTAACACAAATTATTGCAATACACAATTTCAATTAAAGGGATAGTTCACCCAAAAATGAATATTCGGTCATGTTTTTTTCACCCTCTTGTCATTTCAAACCTGTATGACTTTCTTTCTTCTGTAGAACACAAAAGGAGGTATTTTGAAGAAAGTTAGTAACCGAACAGCGCTGGGACACATTCACTTCTATTGTATGGACACAAAACCACTGCAAGTGGATGGGTGCCCTCACTGTACGGTTTAAAACATTCTTCAAAATATCTTCTTTTGTGTTCTGTGGAAGAAAGAAGTCATACAGGTCCGAAATGACAAGACGATCACTTTAAGATAACTGATCGCTGAATTGTCATGTCATGTTTCAGCGTAAATGGCATTGTAGCACTGAAGTGTTTATTGTTGCAAAATGCAATTAATAATTTATGTATAATTTTTTATTTTCAGTAAGTTACACTGAACACGGTTTAAATTTTGATCGTACTGATGTATTGTTAAAAATAGCTAAAAATGTATACTCTAAAAATGAATAACAGCATTAACAAAATTATCGCTGCTGTCCTTCTGAAACCTCATATCTCCATTTCGTGATTACATTTTTTTTGTCATAAATCATTATTATTGGTCACTTTTTATGTCTGTCACCAGGTTTTGGAAATATCTAACAAACAAAAGCAATTCAAAAATGCTTGTCAACTTTGACATCACAGTACTCAATAATTAAAAAAGTACAGCGAATTTGCACATACAAGGTTTCGGAAGCACAGCGCTGTAATGATCCGAAGAAAAACTTTAAAAATATATATATATCATCAATGTATATGCATTAACCTTTAAAACACACATTCGAGTTATCTTGCTCACACTTTCAAAATCAATTTTGCCAGCAAACCTGAAACAGTTCCCCTTCAATACCACAATTTATGCAAGAAGAGCTCTGAGTCACATCCTAAAAGACTATCATCTGCTGACTTTGCGCTTTATAGCATTTGCTGTTTGTATTATCTCTCTACACATGACACCACCCCCCCCAAAGGACGTTTACCACAGAACTGGGACAGATTAGGATACTTCTTAATTAAATCTCTATTTGGACAAACAGATTTCCAGCACTTCCCACTGTCTCACCGTCGGGTGGGAGGGAGTAATGATGGTCGTCTTCGCTTGTCTCGCAAGAAGAGAAGGACTCCTGGGACGACCACGACGGAGAAGGTTGGTCCATCACGGAGGGCGGCTCGATAATACTGTTGAAGGTGTTTTCTGGATCATGGTGGGTGACTAAGAGTTTGGACAAGAGGAAAACAAACAGAAAGGTTAGGTCAGCAGACAGCTCGCTGGGTTCCACTCTGAACAAAAGCTCTTTGACAGCATGTGTGTGGAGATTTTAGGCTCTTCGGCGTGCACTGGTGACAGACAAGGCCATGAAGTCTACAGAATGAGCGCAGAGAATCGGTTTGAAAGCCAGTGTCGATGGCACATTCTGCACTTTAAAGCACACCAGTGACATTCTCAAAAGAGGAAATAATTACTGTGGAGAATCAGGTTTATTATACACTCAATATAAGATATGGATATCATTTATGCTTTTTATTGGATCTTAAACATAATAATAATTGTCTTACTTTGTTGTTGTCTTGCTTTATTGCAAAAAGCTTTTCAGAAAAAAAAATGCCATAAATCATAAAAAAGTGTACAAAGAGCATTTCCGTCTGGACAGTTTAAATGTGATGATGCCTTCATGCTGACCTAGAAAAGATGGTTAGCTAGAGATTCCTGTGGTCTCCTTTCCGCCATGAGGCATTGAAGTATTCGCCAACCACACAAGCTAGCCTGTCCCGATTTGGTCTGTTTAATATTTATTATTTAGCCGTGCAACCTTTGTAACCATATTTACATTCTGTATACAAGATATTGTGCAACATTCATCCAATGTACATCATTCCAAAAAATAAAAGGTTTTCTTAATCTTGGTTTAAAACTACAGAAACAAATGTTACTTTGGCCTAGCGGGTGAGACGTACAGAGTGAAAGATTCGTATCAGACACTTGAGGAACCACGGGCTGTTTACTTTGGTTTCTACACTCTCAAAGTGAAAAACACTCCAAGAATAGAACTTTACTGTTTAGTTTAACCATACGTGATTTAAACAAACGTAGATGCTTCTTGCTTTTCTTTGCTTTTTGCAAAAGGCTCATCTTACTCAGAGCTCGGAGCTCATTTCTCCAAGGACAGTAAAACTCTAACATTTGCAAAACTAAACATTTCTGCAGCACATAGCGCTGAAAACCACAGAGAAATAAAATGTATTTTTGGAGAATCGCCTATAATGTAACAATTTACATTCCACTCTTTATTCGTTTTCCGAACAGCTGGTGAGAACTTCATGTCAAAGGAAAATCTTATCTCTGTGTCTGCTGCTGATCATAGGGATTCACGAGGTCATTGTGGGACCACCACACCATAAAATGCACAACATGCGTGTCGGGGATTCATACAAACAGATGCAATGGTGTTATAAGAGTTACTGACATCGGACAACTGCTGTCTTCGACGGAGACAGAGAGACTCGGTCTGGCAGCCCACCCCATCGCTCTACAGACCTTGAACAGAAGTGAATGAGTGGCTCATCCACAGCTGCGAAAAAAAGCTCTGGTGTTACTGTAGGCAGCAGGTGGCCTGTCTCTCTGACGCCTGTCTAGAAACATGTCTATAAATGTACAAAAACTACATCAAGCCCTAGAACAAGTCACATGGCCTCAAAAAAGTGAAAGAAATGTAAAAATCGTACCAGTTTTAGGACCATCAGTATGTTTAAGTATTTATGCATAGACTGTATTAATTTAAGCATTTATCCAAAACATTCTTGTTGTGTAAAGTGTAAAACAACGAGCACCAAAAATTCTCATTACGGCTATCTTAAAGACAATAAAGTGACAATAATGTATATTGCATATCGCTGCTGTCCTTCTGAAACCTCTTATCTCCATGTTTTGTAGGGATGTAACAAAATTATCGATATTGTGTTATCGCAATAGCAAAATTGTCTCAATATTATACCTTTGGCAAGGTCAATCTGGTGCAATTACTTTTTTGTATAAAAGGGATTTTTAGGGAATTTGACCCATCTCATACTATATCCTCTAATCATAACTGTTGCTTAGATGAATGAGTTACAGAAAAGATAAAGTCATCATTTGGTTTTTTAAATATAGCAATAAATAACGCACAGTGGACTTTATACCGAGGTATTACCGTACAACGAGATTTTGATATTGTTACATCCCTAATGTTTTGTGATTTTTACTGTTTGCCATAAATCATTATTTATGTCTCAGTCAGCCTTTATATTTGTCACTGGGTTTTGCAAATGTCTTGTCAATAAAAAGTATTAAAAGTGCTGGTCAACTTTGACAACACAGTACGTCATCATTTAAAAACTACAGTGAAAAACTAATAATAAGAACGATTTATGCTTAATGCCTCAGACACATTTAATTTCACGTCATATCCGGCAAAGATCCATATTATCACGAAGATTAAATCTGCAGAGTTATTTGCGCTTGTATTGAGTGATAATTGTTTCATGCGCCTTCTTGTAAAATCCAACTCAAATCTTAAATCAAAATGAATCTAACTAGTTTCACCACGCCGTCTCACCATCACACTATGAGCACACGAGGAGGAGATGGCCCCACTGCATGGAATACAGGACAGCATCAAATACTATTAGATAAGTGCAGAACACAGTGTAAATAAATAACAAAATATATTTTCCTTAAACACTGTGCGTATATCATCAAAGTAAAAAGTTAGAGTTAAAGCGGTAAAGTTAGATTGACGTTTGACATTCATTAGATATTCGGTTTCATCCCTATTAAACTCTCGCGCCTGTTATGTTTTGAAACTAAATTAACTAAGATAGACATAAATATATAACAGAAGTGAAGGAGAGATCTGAGCTTTTTCGGCATTAAAAGTACAATCACGTTTACATAACTTCACACATTTCAATGGTTCAATGAGTACAAATGAATCTTGTCCCTAGGTTCTTAATATCTCTATAGTTATACTTTAAATTAATATTTGTCATAAGGAATTTTGAAATATACATTAATTGAGCCTGTTATTCAGGAATATCCACTAGATGGCAGTTGAGATGTTCAGTGATATGTTAGGGATACTGTATATGCAGGACAAGCAACAGAATAAAATAACCACACGTGGAAGTATTAGTCGAGAATAAAACACATCATGTTGAGATTGATTCAAATAAAACCAAGAAACATCGAACAAAACACAAGGTAAAAAGATTTAATTTACATAGATTTACAAGATTTTTAACTGGGGAAATGGTTTTTCGGTCATCATTTTATAAAATAAAAAAAAAGATGTTCTTTTATAAATCCGGTAAAACAATTATGGCAGAAAAACATGTATGTGAGATAGTAAAACAAATAACACTGTAGTGCATTATAAATTTCATGTGCCATGTACCATGTAATAGTACCATGAAATATGGTTATACAGCAAAGACCCAAGATTAATATAACCCGTTTTTTCCCAAGATTTTAAAGTGAACAAGCTGTGTTCTAATGTGCATTTCATCTACCTTAAATTATAAGTGTACACAATTGTTAAGCCTAAATGAACGCTTGAAAACCGCAGAAAACCGCAGCTCCACCATTCACTTGTATGTGTTATAGTCGGCTTTTGCCCTGACCAATATGGCAGTGTTGATGTACAATCCAGCTGACAATGGCGTGTCTAGTTATTATATCGGTCTATGGTTTTACATCTTTTTTTATATTCCTATGGCATCTGTTAGCAGAAACGGTATATGTCTATTATGGTGCATGACGTCAGGCTTAACAAGCGGATTGGATGCCAGGCTCATTAATTTACAAATCAGCATTCATGAGGTGCTTTGCATTGACTATTTAAGGTTAAAACGGCGGGATATGAGGCTGACTCACGTACGCGCATTTGTAGGTGATTTGTGATTTATAAAGCGATCATTTGCTTACAGGTGTGCGTACGCACGGTTTTATATGTCTGAATATTTTTTGCCGTACCCTATCTTTAGCTTTCGGGCGCACATACACTTTAAGTAAGGATCCTACGCACAGTTTTATAAATGCGACCCCAGGACACATTTTGGTCAGGTTAGATTTACCAAAATATGTCTAGAGTGGCCATTTTAAAGCAAATGCCTGGTATAGTGATGCTTTTTCCCTAGACATCTTAATTTAAACTATGTACAGAAACACAATGTAAAACTCCCAGGAGAAGAAGGGGGTAAACATATGCTTTTTCGCCCTTTTCCTATTCTAAATCCATCATTACCAGCTGCAACGTGGTTAAAACAGCTCTGAAATACCCAGAGGTATATTTGGTCACTTCCTGTCTAAAGAACCCCCACAGCCCACTGCTCTCCTAATAGGGTAGAGTTACAAAAAAGTGGGGTAGAAAAGAAAGGAAAAAAAGAGCAGACCTCACTTTAGCCTGTGGTCACCCAATGAGGACAGCAGAACCGCCGGTTCGCAAAAAGAAGAGAAGGAAGCACGGGTGATATTTTCATCCAGCTCCTCCCATAAAGTGAAAAGTAAGAGGGGGTGGGGAACACCAGAAAGAATCTGGTAGATCTACATCTGCATTTGTTTTGTATTCTCCCTCTCAAATTCTGTCATAACCTGGTTCTCAAATATCTTTAGAATAAAGTGCCACCTTATTATTGCATTTCACCAAGTGATTGTTCTCTCCTGGGTTTCACGGCCTGAAGGTTTATTGAAACAAGCTGCAGGCCATGCTTGACCCTAACCAACAGTGTCATTATTGTTAAAAGAGGACTTTGTTACCCAAGCCCGACGGCAATTACTTTTTAACTTCTGTAATGTGTTAAATTAGGTGAGGAAGCACATGTCTTTAAGAGGGCAGCATGGCTTGGAGCTTTCTATCATTGGCTTGTTGTTCTCTCTCATCCGTGACCCACTGTCCACACACTGGAGCATTGTTTTATATATAGTGTTAAATAGTTGTGACGTCCATATTCTTTTTAACAAACCAGCTGTTTTTTACACTCAAATGTTACCCGGTTGTCTTTACGAAAAGCATATAAAACGAAATAAACCAAATTTGGGAAATGTGCATTCTTGTATCACATCTTAAACAACATAAGGTCGAGTAAAGGATGATAGAAGTTTTATTTTTAGATACATTTTCCTTTAAAGCGGCAATCCATAACTTTCACTTCTCTATTGTCATCTATGTTTAAAACATTGTAGGTTACTTGATTTCCTTTTATTTTTACATGGATTGAAGTCAAATGATGGCAAACTGATACTCCCATGAAATCGTAACCGACAGCTCAACCTAACTTGCTCATCTTATTTATGTACCTTCTCTTTTAATATAAATATTGTGAACAAATACCTAATTAAAAAGTCTAATATATTTGCATGGGCATATAAATTAAGTCTTTAAAGTAAACTTCTGCCAGCTGTTTGCCAATCCAGTTCCTCAACTACAAGACGGTTCCATGATGCCAAAAAATTATTCATCTCTCATTGTTTCCATTCCATTCAATTTTATTTATATTATATTACGCTTTACCCAATGCACATTGATTTATAGATGCTATAATAAAAAAAATAAGACTCAAGATAAAGACTCAAACACTTGCAAAGACCCAAAAGAAATAAAGTCCCTGTGGATTCCATTCAAACCATCAACATCCCATTAGGCACTTTGGCCACTTGACTTAAATCCATAATTTAAAAGTAAATTTAGAGCGTCAATTTGGTTCTAAATGGAGGGCAATGAAGTCAGTCTCAAGATTTGTTTTAAGTCTTTTAGGGGCGGTTTACCGGACAGGGATTATCTTAAACCAGGACTAGGCCTTAGTTACATTACGATATATAAGTCGTTTTCAAAAACATACTTTACAAAAAAACATTACTTGTGTGCATCTTGAGACAAAACAGTCGCACCAATATAGTTTAAGATATGCCAGTGCAAGTTGTTTTCGACCAAGACATTTACAAGAAGTTAGTCTGAGACTAGATTTAAACTCTGTCCAGGGCCGGATGCATAAACTACTTAAGACTAGTTTTACAAGTTAGTCATCTCATTTCTTTCTTCAAGACTAGTCATAACTTCTGAAAGTCAGTTACATAAAAAGGTAGATTGGTCTAATTGAAATCTGAAAAGTAAGACCGATTGGTCCTAAATAATTGCTAGTCAGTGAGACTTGTTGTTAAGACTAAATGAATGCAACTGGCCCCAGGAAATTGTCCCTAAAAGACTTAAAAAGAATCTTGAGAATGACTTCATTGCACTTCATTAGATGAACATCTTTTTATAATTACATTAAAATAGGACATTAAAATGGACTAGAATCAAAACCTCAACAAATTACAGTGTACCCTAAACCTTAAGATGAAAAGTTCCAGTTCTCAACATAAAAGCCTGTGTGGGCTAGATGCAAATTATCAAAAATAACATGCACCACAAACAAGAAATTTAGCTCACGATGCACAGCCAATAAGAATCAAGACACTAAGACTAAACATCCTGCAAGCTGATGCAAAAGTACACAGTGCATACACATTTGTCGCTTATTCTGTTCAATTTCAACACGCTGCACTATTAAAAATAAAGGTGCTTCATGATGCCATAAATTAACCTTTTTTGTCCAAATAGTTCCATAAAGAGCCTTTAACATCCGAAGAACCTTTCTGTTTCACAAAAGGTTCTTTGTGGTGAAAAAAGGATCTTCAGATTACAAAAGAGTAAGAAAGAGATGCTTCTGTAAAGAACCTTCGACTGAATGGTTCTTTGTGGAACCAAAAATGGTTCTTCTATAGCATCCCCCATCCTTGTTACTACAGAAAGAAAGGTTCCTTTGTATGCTTCTGTTTCGAATGGTTCTTTGTAATGGGCATCTCCCTTTTAAGTTTAAGAGCCCACGAACAACTCCTAAGAAGGTTCGATCTTCAGATTACAAAAGAGTAAGAAAGAGATGCTTCTGTAAAGAACCTTCGACTGAATGGTTCTTTGTGGAACCAAAAATGGTTCTTCTATAGCATCTCTGTGAAGAACCTTTTAAGTACCTTTATTTTTAAGAGCGTGACCCGAATTATACTTGTTACAAGATAATGGAAAATACAGACATACCAACAACTTTAGGTAGTTTTTGTCTCCTAAGAGGGATTCTGGGAAGTTTGGTGCTGATTCGACTGAACCCACCGCAGAGGATTATTTTGGCCTTCTTGCTGTTGGTGGAGTTTTCCTGGTCAGCGCTGAAAGAGAACCGATGGCGTTAGACCATTTTGTATATCAGACAACTGTGGTTTTGTGTCGGTGTCGAGAGATGAATCCAGAAAAACACTGAATACAGACTGGCTTAGTCAAAAGCTGACATTTCACACGTCCACGTTTTATCATGTTTTTTCTTAGACAAATCTTTCAATATAATTTAAAACAAGAATTTGAAGGCTGGTGTGGTTTTCAAACTCACTTGCGATTCTTCTTGTTACTACAGAGGAAACAGCAACACAGCAGGGAGAGAAGGACGATAAACAGGAATGTCACTAATGTTCCTGCAGCTATAACTCCCATCCGCTGGTTAGGATCTGAGAAAAAGAGAAAGATCAAAAACATGAACAAACGCCACAATTCAAACGCTTTCCAGGATGGATGGAGATTGTAATACTGCCGAACGGGGAACCAAAACTCAATTCTGGTGTATTAAGCACCCAAAGGAAAAAAAAAATTCTATCATTTATAGGTATGTGTTTGGGTAAAATTATTCATTTTGTTTAATTCGGAGAACTACTGACATTATTTTCCCTAAATTTTAAATAAAAATATTGATTTTATTCACAGAAAATATAATCTGGATAAACTGTGATTCTGTCAAAATGTAGTTCAAAATATATACACTGAACAAACAAGAGTTAAAGCATTACAGCCGTTTTTCTGTGATTTATGAGAGAAAAGAGACACTCTTGCTCTGGGTGTAGGATTGGGGTGTGGGACATCCACATGTCCTGAATGCTCAGCT
The DNA here is from genome assembly GCA_006030095.1 of Triplophysa siluroides. Classification (NCBI taxonomy): domain Eukaryota; kingdom Metazoa; phylum Chordata; class Actinopteri; order Cypriniformes; family Nemacheilidae; genus Triplophysa; species Triplophysa siluroides. The sequence goes on along the minus strand of VCII01000101.1, from coordinate 3,324,531 downwards.
GTCTAGAGGAAAGCCTCACTGAGGTCTGCCGCCATGACATCATGACTGCTTTCACTCAGGTCCCTGTGCTGACCCACACCTTTCCTCCTGGCCGTTTCTCTCACTCTCTTCCTGTAGTATTTCTCTCAGCTGTGTGAAACAACACAGGCTCTCTCACAAGCAGGAAAAGGGCCAAAACCCCAGCCGTAAAACTAAGACACTGCTCTGGAAAGCCCATCAGGACGGCCGTCTACTGCGGTGACCTACATAGTGAGGACTACGTGCATGCACACAGACAGCAACTGTTGCTGTGTGTGTTTTAAAGGGGAAATGACAAAGCATCATATTTAAAAGTTTTTCTAATGCCATGATATTAAAGAATAAGCCGGAATGAAAGTTATTTGTACATTATACTAAGACACTCATGCAAAGCTTTTGTGTGACCTTAGTAAGAAGCTATTTAGATGCTATTTAGGGGTCCTCCTTTTTAGCTCAGTCCTAAAAAAAGTCAATTAATTCTATACAATTCCGCACAGTGTATGAAATAACAAGTCTTCTGAAGTCATAAAGCGTAAAACATCACATAAAATCTGTGTGATGAACAAACTTAACACTCAAATCTATAACATATCTATGACGTATTTTGATCATTGTATGATTGAAAATGACACCCAATTATGTTTAATGTAGGAAAGGTATATTTTATATACTTTATTTAATTTAAAGCTACATAAGGATCTTAACTGCAGCATAGGCATCTCCCACAATATACAAAAAAAGCTGAAATGCAAAAAATGCAAAACAACACCAGACAACAACAATGCAACCACATATGCAGTGTCGCAAATACAGATCCACTCACCACTAGAGATGTGGCGGTATGAAAAGTACACATCACGGTTATAGTGAACAACATTATCATGATTATCAGTTAATTATTGCTAAACGCACTTTTAATAAATCAGACATTAATTTAAACGCAACACAAATCAGAAAATCATCTGTCTGCATGTGTCGTGACTCGTGAGTAATGGGGGGAACTTAAGGACCCAGGAGACACCTGCAGTTTTAAGAGCGAACGCCAAAAAAACAGATAGAGTTGAACGGAGCTACAAAATCATCAGTCTTTCTAAAGAAATATGAAGTAAACGTGTTTCAGTATATCTATAGTTCCCCCAATATGCACATTTTGGACTAAAAGCCCTGTGATCACAAATAAATGGGAGCAGACGAGAATAAATATATATGTCTCATATCAATAACATTATTTTGCTTGTTTATTTTGCACTCCTGACATAAATGAACGAAACCCGCCTTTCATAATGCGCCTCTGTTATACTGTTGCTAGCTTTGGCAGACACTGGACAGTATTTACGGTTAATAACGATAAGTTGGTACGGTTTAATAATGATAACTAAAATAAGGCATGATATTACTAACCTGTTGGACGTTTTATCGTGGTTTATAATAAAACCGGTAATCATTACATCCCTACTCACCACTAACTTAAAAAAGTGTTTACCAGGGTGGATTTAAACACACAACCTCTCACACTCAAAGAAAAATACCATCAATCCTACAGTTCAACATTTTTAAAGGGATAGTTCACTCAAAAATTAAAATTCTGTCATCATTTACTCGCCCTCAAGTTGTTCTTAATCTGTATTCATTTCTTTGTTCTGATGAACACAGAGAAAGATATTTGGAAGAATGCCACCATTGACTACCATGTAGGAAAAAGTGCTTTATAAATGTCTTTACGAAAACACAAAAGAAGATATTTTGAAGAATGTCGGAAAGCAAACAGTTTCCAATATCTTTCTCCGTGTTCCTCATAAAAATAAATTTAAACAGATTTGGAACAACTCTCATGTGAGTGAGACAACAACTCTCCTTGTCTCACTCACAAAGAGTTAATGATGATATAATTTTTGGGGTAAACTGTCCCTTTAAACCTTGTCTGTGAAAGCCATAATCTTCAACCTTTAGTAAGTGACACACTGGTAAATTTGTACAAAGGGTCGAATCTTGAGCTGACCCCTGTGTCATCTGGGCAGCTATCTTCCCTCCTTTTACGTAATGGAAAATATGACCGATGTTGGACCCCGCAAATATGTCACAATGCTTCGGGAGTTCTGTGTCTCCGGCAAATGACACAAAGCTCTAGATATTCACAAAATGGAGTTTCTCTTACACAGATTGCAGGCCCCTGAGACCGGGTTGCAGTTCTTGTCGTGGCACGGACAGATCTGGGCGCAGTTCACTCCAAACTGTCCGAATTCACATGTCAGGTTGCAGCTAAAAGCAGGTAAGAGGAACACAAAAAGCACAACACACCGTTGAGGGGAGACTGTGTAAATGCATTGTGTACATAGCAACAGGAGCTTCCTGTAAAACCGGCATCAGGCAATTTTGGAAATTATAGGCAATTACGCAATTATGACGATGATGTCATCACAGTAATTTCAATGGAAACGGAGAACATTCTAACATTAAAAGCCAATGGGCACTTTATTAGACTTTCTTGCTATATTTATATAAAAAATTTTGAGGAATATCACACAATTATAAACAAAGGAATGTTCTCATAAAACATTTTACTGTATGTTTTCCTGTAGCTGAAATGTTGTCAAGGTTAAAGTACCCGTCAACCGGAAGTTGCGATCGCTTCAACTTCCGTTTCCTGCGTGAAACGGAATTTCGAATGAAAAAATAGTGGGCGTGGCTTGTTTTTACTGAGATTTGATTGGATGTATAAAAACAGCCGTTGCATTTTGAAATAGAACTGGGAGCAGCCTGACAGTTGAAGGGGGAGGAGTTAACGGATGCTCCACCCAAGCCGATAGACAGTCACTAGAGGGCGGAAGTGCATTTTCAGAATTTAAGTGAAGATTATGAGGGCATATGAGTTTTAAAAAGAGGATGACACACATTGGTAAGCTATTTACAATTAACGCTACCATGTTTCATGATAAAATAGGAATTGTCATTTTTTATTTCACTGGGACTTTAAGGGTTCAATTCCTACAAACATGTACAGCTTAAACACACCATAAATTGCTTTTAAAATATTTGTGGACAAACGCAAATCTTTTGAATTCGCTTCCTCTGACGTCTACGATGCTCTGTTCAATGTAGGAATATTTAGCAAAAATAATCAATCAAACATAATGTTTTCGAGTGTCCTATTTAGCACAATGGTTTAAAGGGTTATTCATCTTTAAACCATTATGCATGACACGTTCAATAGTTTTATTGTGATTCATACTTGCACGGAAACAGGGCTACATTTCAAAATGACCTAAGCTGTGGTTAACATTGAAAATATGTGCGTGACTCAGAGATGTGACTTACTATGTCCCGTAAAATCCAGGGTCACATAGACACTCTCCTGTGGCGAAGTGACAGTCTCCATTGAAACAATGGCTGCAATCTTTCTCACAGTTTTCTCCGTAGGTGCCGTTGGGACAGCGCACGTCACAGCTGAAGTACAAAAAATCCTTTGTTAGTGTAAATAAGCTTATGGATTGCAATGTGTTGACAAAACACACTCAACAGTATTTCATCAAGTGATAATGATGGAGAAGAGAGTCTTGAAATAGTGATGTTGTACGGTCATTATAAAATATACTCGATCGCACTAGTGTGCTGATAAGGATCTATATATAGTAATCAATAATATTTCATCATAACTTATACAGTAAGCATTTGCTTTGTTTTTTACAATGGCGTTTGCCATAGTATAAAAATCGTACCTATCTCCGATCCAGCCGGGATTGCAGTGCGAGCACTTGCCATCGATGCGGTTGCAGTAGTGACCGTCTTTGCACGGTGGACATTCTTTCATACAGTTCTCTCCGAAGAAACCCGCCGCGCACATCTGATCGCATTTAGTTCCATTCCATCCACTCTCGCAGGTCACACATCGACCCTCCGTGACCTTACAGGGCTGCTGGCCTTTACAGTGACCGCACCTGCACAGAACAAACACGTGGAAAGATTGTTTTTGAAAGTGTTGCTTTTCAAATCATTTCATTTAGTTTGAAGAATGCTTAGATACAAAAGACAAGACAAAAATATTGATTCACTTTAATTATCATTTACGACAACTACAACCAAGTAATATTAACATTTCCAAACCTGTTTCTGCAGTTCTGTCCATAAAACCCAGCTGGACAAGGTTCGCGGCACAGCTTCCCTCTGTATCCGGGTTTACAGGTACACGAACCATCGGCCGGGTTACACTTCCCGTGGGCGCACTGGCAGTAGCGCTCACAGCGCTGACCCCAGAGTCTCTCCCTACACTGACATCGGCCCGTGAACTGCTCGCAGGGCGAGTTGTTGCAATTGCACTGCGCCCCGCAGTTACGGCCAAACCAGCCCGCATTGCAGATGCATCGTCCCGAGGTCTGCTCGCACACAGAGTTGATGCTGCAGTAACAGTTGTTGTTGCACTGTGCTCCCCAGTAACCTGCATGGCAGGTGCATTTCCCAGTTTCCTGGTCACACTTCCCTTTCTGACAATGGCAGGGTTTCTCACAGTTTTCGCCCCAGCGGTTGGGGTAACAGGTGCACTTCCCGGTCACGTCGTCGCATTTACCGTTGGGGTGACATGTGCAGAGACCCTTGCAGTCGGGACCCCAGAACTGAGCCGGGCACTCTGGAGAAGGTTTAAAAGTTTAAAGAGAGTCATAAAACAATAGCTGGTTATATTGACAATATCGACTCGTGCAATGTTGGCGAGTCCCTATGTGTAATATTTTACAGCTTAATTTGCCAAAGATTTTAACTTATTTAGGTTATTTTTATCCTACAAGTCAAACTTTTGTTAGCTTTGAGGTGTTCTACATCATACCATACTAAACATTATTCAAATTCACTTTTAGCTAGGGCTGCAACAATATACGATTTGCAAAATGTGCTATGAACTTCTAAGTATGTTAAATCAATCATAATGCTTAAAACTGCAATTATATAATCACATTTCACTTTCTGGGAAAAGAAAGCATCACTCTCTCACTGTCCCACCAGTCCCTCTTGCTATCTTCATTGACCAAAAATCATATCAAAATAATTTGCGAAACATTGCTATATGAATACTGTGAATATATCCACTTTGATATTTAATTGTATTTTAATATATCTTGCAGTCCTATTTTTAGCAGACAAACTTTTAAATAATAAATATTTTTTATGGAAAAATGACATTCTAATTTGAGAAAGTATAGTTTGACATACTTTGACATAAACACCTTTTGACAAGATGAGTCAAGGTTAAATCATTAAATCTTAAAGATATTTGTTTTACATTTTGGTTGAATTTTGTTCAAACGTTTGTATGGTGTTGAAAGACTGAAACAGGGGGTTTTTCGAGACCAGCACTGGATCAGCGTTGCTTACGTTTTCCCCAGTGGTCTATATCTGCAAAAAGTGGGTTCTTAAGACTACATTAGTAGCACATGGATGGTCTTAAACCCGATGGGAAATAAACACAAACATTCAAAAGTTGGAGAAAAACTCATGATAAGTTGACAACTTACTTGTGTCACAGCTTGCCCCAAAATACCCATGACGACAGCGGCACTCGTTCGGTCGCACACACACCTCATTCTCATTACAAGTGAAGTTACCCTCACAGAGAGCTGAGGACAAACAAACACAATAAACATGCAAATCAAATGAAGCGCAACTCAGGAAGAGATTCATCGTACAGGAAATGAACTTACGTGTTAAACACTCTTCGCCTTGTTGTGACCATCCGCTGCAGCACACAAACCCTGATGACCTTTTAAAAAGATGACAAATCATGTTAAGACTTTGTACATTGGAACACACAAAATATTTGAGTCATATGTGTTCAATCTGTTTTTCGAAAACTCCTATTTAGAGAATATGCAGTATGTACTCAGATGCCATTCGTCAGTATTCTCTAATATTTCAAAGAACAGCTGTAAATTTGCATCAGCCTGTTTTGCAAAGGCTCTGACCCAAATTTCAACCGTCCAGGAGAGATCCAAGCATACATCTCATTCATGTGGTTCACAGGGAACACTGCGGATGTCTGGGTGCCATCTGCCTGAGCTTCACAAGAGCAGATGTTTCAGATAGCGAACATACACAGACTCGCACAAACACAAGCGTAAGCATTCAATCCCATCTCTACCCGCTTGCTGTCAGAAGGCGACATGGAAACCAGACATGCGTTTGACGTGATAACTTCGGTTGGATCACCAGACAGGGAGAAACAATGACTGGATGCAAAATGAGGCCACAGCCTGATTCCATTAGTAATGCAAAGGTCCTAAATCATGACAGAGTTCAAGTCGGTCTGGTCACTGGTCTTTGGAATCATAATATTTGATTTAAAGGGATACTTCACCCAAAAATAAAAATTCACTCTTGTGTCGTTCAAAGCCTGTCTATGACTCTTCTGTGGAATTTCAAAGATATTTTGTGAAATATGAGAATATATTTATGATATATTTATATTTATATTTGTGTCCATACAATGGAAGTCAATGGGGTCTAATGTTGTTTGGATACCAACGTTCTTTCAAAATATCTTGTGTTCTGCAAAGGTAAAAAAGTTATCCAGGGTGAGTAAATCATGACAAACTTTACATTTCTGGATGAACTATTCCTTTAAAATGCTTTTTCTTCTATCACAACATCACGCATACACAGCTTATGCATGCATGAAGATATATTTTGAATTGAATGCCTATAGCTCTAGTTTCACTTCAGCATTGCGCACACACACACACATAACGCAAAAAACAAGCTTTTTTGGTTATCCTTTACATATATCAAATGATGACTCCTATCTCCAGTTCAAGTGGTTTCTCCTTAAAGTGAATACTCTGTAAGTGCTGCTCGAATGTAAGACATATGCCGCCCCTCATATTCCACCACATGTGACCTCCATGAGGCCTCGTCCACACTTTCGCTTCCTCTTGAGCGTAGGGGTCGCTCTCTGCCTTCACTCAGAGTTTGTTTAGCCTGTGTGTGTGTGTCTTCCACAGACATGATCTGCACTGCAGCCCTGACTTCCCTGCTCAATGTCAAACTCAACACACAAACACCACGGCCAGAATAAGAAGGTAAACCCGCATTCAAGTACGGGGACGAAAGCTTAAACAAATGGAATTTGAGTATCGCTCAACAGCTGGGGGGGCCAAAAGGGTTCAACAACAATAAAATCCTGTGAGGAAATTTTGAGCAACTTTATGAAAAGAACGTGAACTTCCTGTCAACGTCTGTAGCTTGTGAGAAGCACCGCTTGGGAGAAAACGCTCGAGATTATATCTGGTGGTTTCCATTTTGATCCTGAATTTGGCGATATCCATCTGGAGCCACTAATCTCAAAGTAAACACATTTTAAAACAACCGGGTAAACTATTCAGCACTTAACACGGCTAGAATTCCCCTAAAATGTCCTCCGAGCTGAAATACAACTATATTGTAGAACAGAACATAAAGACCAGCTTTGAAGTGAATAACGAACATCATAATGTCTCTTTTTAATTACATATAAACTATAACATATACAATCTATATGACTAGAGAAAGTCCAATATATCAGCCAGGCTGAAACTGTATATTTAATCCTTTTTGAGATAATCTGCAAAAGAATAATCAGATCCATAATCTATAGCCTGAGAGACCCATGTGAAAGCTGTACTGGTTTGCACATGCCCGTGATATCAGTAATCTGGACATTCACATCAACCTCGACGTGCTTTCTGAATTCATTCTACTAGGAATAAAATGTGACCTACATTTTATTCCATGTGGAATGGATGGAGTAGGCTGATATGTTATGGTTAGATGTTGCACCCTTGATAAATTACTTCTGTGTTTACGCCAGGGAATAGTTCACAATCTGCAACAAATGTGGAATTACAGAGATAATGCTTTATGTTTGATCCTTGTGCTCTCAAATATACAACGTTGAATGGTCAAAGGTGCTTTTCACACGATTTCTTCATTTATTTAACACTTTAAAACAAGGTTCCATTTAGTAAGCTAGTTCACATAAACAATACTTTTACAATAACATGTTAGTACTTTTGCATTTTTGTTCATTTTAACATTTACTAATACATAGTAAAAAAATGTATGATGTTAACTTTAATTAATGAGCAAACAATGAACAAACATTAACAAAGCCAAATAAATGCTATTAAATCATTGTTCATTGTTGGCTAATGCATTAACTAATGTAAATATATAAGATATTATTGATATTTTAATTTTCCAAAGTTTTTTTTAAATGTTGTTGTTGTTGTTGTTCCACTAAGTCATTTAAACTGTGCCACGACTTCAGTCCCAGAGAAACTGGTGTCGCCCCCTATCACTCAATGTGTGTGTGCGTGTGCTACACAAAACAGATAACAGCTAATAATAAAGAAATTCTTTGCACTTTCATATACAGTATAATTCATCCATTTTGCATTAAAAATTGACATATTTCATAAATACATTAAAGAACTTGAAATGTAAAGTTATTTTAAGGTTATCTACAACTTTACCCTATCTGTGTGATTTTCCTCTTTTACCTTCACTGTAACGTTAAAGCTTACACAAACTTTACACGTGCATTTTATTTATTTATTCGGCAATACAGTCTCGTGTTGTATTTTATGCATAAAAGCCTTTGGTATGATTTAATTTGATTTGAAACAATAAAGATAAACTGTCAGTGCGCTATTTGCGCTCAGTCTTGGATCAAACAGCATATGGATTATAAAAACAAATGTATCAAACTTACCCTGGAGCTTTACACACATTCCTGCCCTTTGGATTGAGTTCGAGAGAAAAAACGGAACAAAAGCAAAAAAGCAGAACCACAGAAACTGTTAAAGTGCCTTTCAGTGCCATGATAGAAGCATCCTCATCTCTCCATGCGGCTCTTCTGCTCAGCATTCCTTTCCAAATTCACACTGTTTTGTACCTCCAAAGCCCGAAATCCTTCAGCTGCAACCGTCAACGGGAAGTTTGGAAGTTACGTTATTCGCTTAAATCGTAACGTCACGTTTATCCACTGACTCCAAAGACCGAAAAAAGGCAGAGGAAGAAGAGAGCAGAGGTCGTGCAGAAGTTATACAACCAGAGACAGCTTCTCCTGCTCCAGTTCCTGCGGAGAACTGGGTTTAGTAGGCGCTCCAAACACTGTAAGATGTAACTGGTGCATTGCTAAAAAAAAAGAAATCCTAGTAATCCATCTATTGTTAAGTGCAAAGTTTTGGAAAAGATGTGTTACAAAATGTGTCGAGAAACAAAAGGTCTGCGTAACTTCATGTGCGTCCATTTACTGTGGTCAGGCCAGCCTCCGCGTAGAAAAAGTCGTTCAAGCCAAAGCCGCTTTAAGGCAAGCCTCCAATCATAGCTGAAAAAGCGTTGCGTTGCAGTACGCAGGGGAGGGCTTCTTGAATGGATGTGAATGAAGGACAGCCTCCAATGGGCTAAATAAACTGCTTTTGTTAGGAAATGGCTTAGCAGTTAATGAAGTGATAGCCTCCGCTAATCTTCAACGTGTTTTACACCAAACAAGACTTTTGTTGGGAACTATGTAACGGAAGTTTTACTAAGGCAATAGGAGCGAATGGCGTTACAGGTAGTAACATTGCCACACTGCCACACTGCCACCAGTGTTGTTATTTAATAATAGATAGGCGTGTTGTGTACTTTTGTGTGATATTTTACACTGTCTAAAAAATAAAAAAGTAAATCTTTGAGTTGGGCGAGGTTGGGCAATGGGCATGTAATCAATCTCGGCCGTTTCTTCCAGTTTGTTTGTGTGCGCGCATATTGGGCATTACGGTAAGATCGCGAAAGAACGGATTTCAAAATAAAAGCGGACTTTATCAATTGAACTTGAACTTGGTTGTGTTGCTACGGTTTTCTGGGTTGTTGCTAGATTGTTGCTCTTGCAGTTACACTGATTTCGCTTCAAAAAGCACCACCTAGGAGAATCACTGTGCATGTACATTGCATTTGAAAGAAGATGTACAGATGATGTCTAACAGGTTTGAAGCAACAAACGTGTGAGTAGACAATGACAAGATGTCATTTTCATGAGTAAACATTCATTGTATAAACATAAGATGTGTTTATACTGTACATGTGATGAACAATATTTTAATATTACCCCATACTGAGTTAAAACACAATGATATTTAATCAAAATTTTAATAAATTTACTAAAGTGAAGTAACTTTAATGATGACGTCATGATCCAGAGCCCCTATTGGTCTGTACTGTGTCTGCTTCATCAGAATGTGCAGTGTGATCTTCAGAAGTGCCTCTTTGACTCTGATGACTCTCATCATCCTCCTTCACTCTCCAAGAGCATTCTGGGTAATCTGTACTTAACAGTCTCCCAAAACTGTTGAGGTCATGATTTTCATGATAAACAGTTAAGCTTAATTCAACAGTATGTATTTATGTATGTATGATTATATTTGCGACTTAAATAATTAATAAACAAAAAATCACTTATTGTTCATTTATCGTTTTTAGATGTTAGAAACATTTGAAGTTCTCTCTCCTCTTGTATCATGTTCGCCAAAGAAACTTGATATCATCTAAAAGTATGTGAAGATGATGAACCACGGAGTGAGTTTTTGTATCATGTCGGAAATAAATTTCTCTTTTAAATTTGCCTCAGGAGTGACAAAAACCATTGAAGTTTAAAAACACAGATATCAAAGAGTGCCTTATTTTTATAATGTTTCGGTATAAATATTTTAATGCACTACTTAAAGTAGGTTGCAGTACTTTGTACTCAACTGATCAGTAGCTGAAAATATACAAATCTGTTTTTTGTATATTACAAAAAAAAAGACAATAACTCCATTCATTCCTGTTTTACAACATTTTGTGAAACAGAATGTTTTTATATTTTTATCAGGCTATTTTCTCGTTGTGTTTCATGTGATAATTTAATTACTTTGAATTATTAAATTTTTTATAGACATGCTGAGTGAGAAATATCTCTTTTATTTTGAAATCAGTCCTGTCACGCTCTTACCATAATGCTGTTAATCCATTCTAGACAACAGCCCACAGTGTTATAACCATAGACAAAATAAATACCTAGACGACACCAGTGGCGGCTGCTGATCTTTTAAAGAGGGGAAGCTCATTTTCGGCCTAAATCATAAAAATTGTCCATTTATTTATATGTAAATTCTGCCCTACGTTCCTTTTCAAGAAAATGCTCTAATATATCTAATATATATATATATATATATTTAACTCAACGGGAGGAAATGTGGGAATTATGTTAAACTGAAACAATGAATGTGGTGTGAAATTGTGTGAAATATACGATGAAGGTTGCAGCAGTTTGTCTTTCGACTACACATGCAAATCCGTGATGGGACTGAGTTGGAAATGGAGACACAGAGTGATACGCGTCATAATCTGAAGACCACGCCCACACCAACCGTCTCTTTGCATTGCGAGAAGCTGCCGCCTCCTTGACATTTATGATTTATAAAAAAAAAAAAAAAATGTCTAAAAGCTGATATGTGACAATGTGTATAGCAAACAAGCTAAAAAAAAAAACAAGAAATACGTTTTTATAAGCTGTCGACCCCAAAAAACGAGCGTTTTAGGACATAAAAGTGGATTAAAAAGAGATGACAGACCCTCCAATCATCACGCAGACGCTCGGAGTCCGGGCCAGCCCACTCCTCCATTCATCCCAGAGACGCTGAGCGTCCGTGGGCGGGACATAATCGCAGCATTATCCAATGACCGTCTTGTTTCTAAGCACTGAAAAAAACTGTTTAAAGCAGCCCCATTGAAGTCAATGGACGCTGGGCTTCAACAGAGTAATGCACTGTACGCTACGGGGATGAATGAGAAGGAAATCGAGTCAGCCGACCTAAGTAGCTGATTCTGAACGAAATTGTTTTCGTTCGAGATGAACGTGTTTAACGCATTTTTAGTCAATAAAATGTTAACATAATAGTACATATATTTGACCATTCATTTTTTGACAATTATAGGGGAAGCTGAGCTTCCCTTGCAGTCTTAAAGAAATCGCGACTGGACGACACATTGGCTGCTTTCCTCCGCTGCTGCGATACGTCAACGGCGCCGCCACATTAGTGAGGGCAACAGAGCACTAAAAGCCCACTGAATGGGAGAGCTGAGCTTTGTCGGCATTAAAACCACAATCACGTTTACATTCCTTAACATATTTCAATGGTTTACGATATATGTAAAGTACAACTTTATCATGTCTCTAGTTGCTTCATATCTCAATAGTTCTAGCCAACTTTAAAATGAACGGTTGTCATAAAGAAATCTTAAATCCATTATTTGTGCCTGAGAATCCACTAGATGGCACCGTGTTCAGTGATATGTTGTGTACTGTTATGTACAGCCAGCCGGTTGTTATCGAAGAAATAAGCCCCGACAGTGGGATCAGACTACACTGAAGGGGCTTATTTTGCGATAACAGCTGGCTGCTTGTACATTTTCCCACGTAATCCACGGCTACTTGGCACATGAGAAAAAAACTGGACATGAAATTGGATTGTTTAGATTTTTCCCAGGATTTTAAAGTGAACGAGTTGTGTTCTGATCATGTGCATTTAATCTACTTTAAATTATTTCACATTAGCGATGTGTACACAATTATTAAGTAAGGGATAATGTTCAGGCAGCCGGTTGTCTGCAAAAATACACCCTGACAGTGTAATCATGTCAGATTATTTCAAATCAGATTATTTTGCGATAACACACGGCTGCTTGTACATTATCCCACTTATTACACGGCTGCTTGTACATTATGCCGCTTATTACATGGCTACTAGCCACATGAGAAAAAAAAACTGGACATGAAATGTGAATTTGAAACCGAATGATGATCTTCCACGAGAAAAAGCTGTTTACTTTTGGTTTTAAGGTAAGAAAGAAACCACGATTAAATGTCACGAACAGGAAATTTGGTTTAATCATTTGTAAATATAATGTCAAAATCATTTGCTGCAACCGGTTACATTCTGTTATTAGTTTTGAGCGGTTGTTATCTGGGAATAGCGAAACTGCAAATGTTGTGACTGGCAAATCATAATCAACCATTCTAACGAGCCATGTAATAATGCTGCCTTCAAGTGCTCTCTGAATTACCGAAAATATGAGTTTCCAAGCTACAAATTGCACATGAACGCCCTCTGAAATTACGTTTCCTACTAGGAAGTTGGGAAATAATTTTGATACCCGAGTTCGCGAGATGGGCGGGCCTTACACATTCAACAGCTTTCCTGTAGCTCAGTGATAAGAGCATTGCGCTAACAACGCAAGGTTGTGGGTTCGATCCCAGCGGATTGCAAATACCTATGTATAAATGTATAGGATAAAGCAATGTAAGTCGCTTAAAAGCGTCTGTCAAATGCATAAATGTAAAATGTAAATCAACATGGCGGATGGGAGAAGGATTTCTTCTGTGACATATATGATTTATTCGTTTGTATCAGCTTCATTGCCTTGTCTTGTCGTTATATTGGTATATTAATAACCATTTGAAGCATACTGTATGTTTTGTACATAGCAAAAATAGCATGCATTTCACCAATAAACAAGAATAGTCAGCAAGGAGACTATACAGGAGGATGTACGGTTGAAAACTATTACCATATAACATTTCCCCAAGCACACGCAAGCATGAATCTGGCATCCTCCATTCTTTCCATCAACAAAGCACCAGAAAACAAGTACAGCCAGCTCGGAATCATGATATCAGATGTGGGAATTATCACATTTCCGAGAGCACATGAAGGCAGCATAAGCCAAAATGATTGCTTGACAAACCGCGAGTTTTAACAGTTCCGTATGACAATAAATAGATTTTCAAGTCTATAACATCTTTAACAGGAGCCAAAATGTTTATGTACTGCACGTAAATAGAAAAGTAATGAAATTAGTTGAGAAATTAAAACGATGTTGTTTTTTCATCCAGAAAACTGCAGCTCCACCATTCATTCGTATGTCTTTTTAGTCGGATTTTGCCCTCACCAATATGGCGGCGGCGTTGACGTACGATGCAGCGGACAATGTGGCGTCAAGTTAATATGTCTATGGCTAAAACGGTTCGCTCTTCTCGGGTTTATTTCCAGTAGGGAAATTCCTGTTTCGAGTCCCCTTTTCTGTTACTGGCTCGTGGGAGAAGCCCTGATACTGCCACAGTAACTCCTCTAAGGGGTGTGACTGATTCATCCTCCGGTACCATCACACGAGCGCGAGCTCAAGTTTCCTCAAAAACACACTAAACATGCGATCAAAATAATTACATTCTTATTATAATTATTATTCTTTAAATCTATCATTGTTCTTAATTAAGGGATTAATGTTTTAAAACTTTTAATGTGGTTTCAGATTAAACTTTTTGTCATCATAAAAAGCATGGCTGTTTTAAAATGTAGTCATAATCAAAATTTCTGCCACTGCATATTTTACAACACAATATAAAAATATTATGTTCTTACTGTTTTCCCTTCAGTCCTGCAGTAAATATGAATTACTTTGAAACGATCCAACGGCTCCCCCTTCTGTTAACATTATGAAACATGCACAACAAACTTAGACATGAAACAGCATTAAGTGAAAATTATTTGCTTATTTATGTATTAATTTAAAGTAAGACAGTTCTGTTTCTGACATGTATCTTAATTTCCAAGATCATTGCAACCTTCCATGCCAACCCTATGTGTATTACGTCAGAAAACGGAGACGTCTAGATATCGACCAATCACGCTCTCATTCGCGTTAAATTTAAATAAGGGGCGGTGTTTACAGGTAGCGTCCATTCACAGAACCGTGGGACAGCTGGACAACTGTATGTTTTTTGTTCTATGCTCACTACGAAAGTCTTGAATTCATGTTTCTCCGCAAAACTATATCTGTCTTTACTGCTGCGACCCTTGACAGCAAAACCAGGAGTTTGACACTCTCCGTTGGAAATGCCTATCACACTTTAGACCCTACAAAAACAAACCAGGACCCTGTTTATGGCAGGGAAGATGTGTCATCCAGTAACAACTTCTCCATTGACTTTGAACAGACCAAAGACGCCTACCAGAGCAAAGATACTCTTGAGTTACTCAGAAGCTTGTTAGTTTTTAAACTGTGCTCCTATGACATCCTTGTTGATAGGAACAAAGAGGTATGTAATGCATTTAATGCATATCATTGAATCACATTACCCGTTAAAGATGTGCAGTTGTGTTTTGCATGTATCATCTATCCCTGTGTGAATGTACTCTTGTTTTATATAGAAGCCCTGCTTTTGGCCATTATCCAGGCGAGGTCAGAAATGGCACTTGGCCAGGCACAGGTCATATGGTTAGTGTAAGGGGGTTTCATAGACAACATGACTGACAAGGGCAGAATACAGTGCAGAAATGAAGCGTTCTGTATATGCTGACTGAAAAAATAAACCACCTTCATGTGGTTCAGGGCATTTGCTAGACTCTAAAATATATATTACTTATGTTCTTATGTATATGTAGGCCATATACAGCCGTGGAAAAAAATAATAATTTTGGAGAGCATTCCAAATTTCCATTTAATCAGGATTTTTTGAGATGTATTGTGGCCATTCCAGTCCAGTGTCTGTTGAATTTCAACAAAATCAAACCTCAGGAGTGACAAAGTCAACCAACAGCAACGTGAAAGACTGACAGCATGACAAGACACATGAAAAGTATGATAAAAATCCAGGTTATCCAGGTTAACTTTCCCTAAATACGTCTACAAATATTACTGTTGTATTGCTTAAAAGTGAATACGTAATTGTTTTCCATTCAGTACTTGAGGTCTGAAAAAATACAGAGCATCTTTTCTGTTATTTTGAACTTTTTCTCCCGTTTTCATTTTCCGCAAATAAATGCACATATAAACAATATTTTTATTTGAAATTTGGGAGAATATTGTAAGTAGTTTATAGAATGAAACAAAAATGACAATTTTACCTAAATACATACCTATAAATTGTAAACTCAGAAAAACTGACAATAGTTTTTCCACGGCTGTATGCATACAAATACTAGTTTGTGATGAATGCCTCTCCAAGGGTATATAGGTCTTAAGCATGCCAACTTTCATTAATACTGTATGTGTAAGCTCCTGACACTGAAACTCAAAATCCATGTATCAAATTGTGTCCAAATTGAATTCAGATCAAGCTTTGATATGTGCATATTTTCAGAACTGCATTATTTCTGTCCTGTGCAGATAAGGGAGCTTAGCATAAAGTTGTTGGGTCAGATGTTTGTGTATACTGTGCATAATTCACTACTTGTAAGCTGTCAGTGTATCTGTATACATTTTAGAGAGTGTTGAAAGCTTGCTTAAGGAAGATGAAATATTTTGTATATGTATGTATTTAAACCTCTGACTCCAAAAATCTAGACATGAAATGCTGCACAGAATTCAATTTCACTCAATTGCTGTGTTTTTCCACTCCTCAGATAATGGATCTTAGTCGAACGTTTCTGGGGCCAAAGATGTTTGAGCAGTTCATGAAAATGACGTTCTATGGTCAGTTTGTAGCGGGTGAAGATCACAAATCCATCAGGCCCCTCATACAGAAGAACCGGGCATATGGAGTGGGTGCCGTGCTGGATTACAGCGTAGAAGAGGATCTCTCGCAAGAAGAAGCGGAAAGGAAAGACATGGAGTAAGTGTCGAAATCCGGCCCCTACCTCCGCAAACTACCAAGTTTCATCTGTTTCGACTGCATGCACGGAGGTTACTGATCTATAAGTGATTAAAAGAAATACAATCGATGAGAATATATGGTTTGGGCAGGATTTAATCAATTAAGGGCATAAGAATAAGATCAGTGACGTATGTCAATATATGAGAAGAATATAAGTGACTGCTATTATTCTGCTCCAAAATGTACGCACAAACTTTGCTATCCCCAAAATATCTGAAGCAACACAACCAAAGTTCTTGGTTTTCTAACATTATGGCCACAACATGATGTTTTAGAAAGTAAACCTAGTAAATTTGAAACTTTTTCCACTTTTAACGCCTCGCTACTTCTCTTGGCAGTGCACTTTCACTTGTCTTTGTCTGAATTAGTGTTTAAGACTTGCTTTGCATTAAGTGAAGTAGTTTTTGGTGGAGGGGCTGAAAGCTAATGACCATGCTGCGATTTCGCTCATGCGGAGAGCTCACGGAAATAGACTGAGATTTGATCTGCTGTCACAGATGTAAACAAAGAGCCGAGATCCTATTGGTTTTCAGGGTTAAGGCCCATTGTTTCCCATTGGTTGATATCGTGCTATTGCCGTGATCACTCTTTAGGAATTTTGTCACGAGGTTCCCAAGGCTAAACGGAGACTGTCAAGTGTTCCCTTGTTTTTACAAAAGATAATGTTTTATAGTAGTTTATCCTGTGGGTACTTTTTATCATTGCTTTTTCAAATAGTTTCTTAGATATTCTTGCAAGGCTAATACAAAATACAGAAAAACAAGTCTTTGACATGTAGTGTGCAATTTATCTTGCACAATGTGTGTGCTATAGACATGAATAACAGTATAGCCTTAAAAGGATAGTTCACCCAAAAATTTTAATTATTTCAATATTTTATCACCCTCAAGTCATTCCTGTGTGAACAAAAGAAGATATTTTCAAGAACGCTGGTAACAAAACAACATTGGCTCCATTGACTTTCATTGTATGGACACAAAACCACTGGGACATTTCTCAAAATATCTTCTTTTGTGATTCACAGAAGAAAGTGTCATATACAGGTTTACAATGACATGAGGGTAAATAATGTATGACATTTATGAGAAAACATGGAACTTTCAAAGTATGATACAAATACATTTTCCAATCTAATTGCTTAATTTCCTGTTAGCTGAAATATTTGTGTGCATTATTTAAATAGCAGACACTCATCTCTCCATGTAACACTAATGGCTGGTAGCAAAACAGTAATTTTGAATGTCAGGATCCTTGTAGGTTTTGATCGTAATAACTCAGAAAATAACTCTTTCAACCTTTAACCGAACCCATAACCTTTCAGTTATCAGCCTGGCTCCTTAACCATCAGCCTCACCTACATTGCAACATATGTGTCAGCGTTTTGACATTTGCTAAAAAAATCTTCATTTGTTCTTGTCATTGACCTTTTGGAAATGAGATTGTCAGTACTGTGCCCAAGAGTCTGCTGCTGAACATAAATGAAATGTATTGCCTGAGGAGAGAGTGAGAGAGACAGACAGAGATACACGAGTAGATGAAATGGCATTTAGATTTGGAGGAAAAGGCAGTGGCACAGAGAGAGATCCAATAAATGGACGACTGCTCCCCTACATCACTGCTCTCATTGCCAAACCCAGCTTGTCAGAGGTCTAAGCAATTTTGCGCTCATCCCTTCCCTCATTTCTCTGCAAATACAAACTGCAGTTCTTCTTCTCGCCAGCAGTGGCGCTAAACCACCACGAATGCCCCTAATGGCAAAAATGACCTGAAATGGAGCGTTTATTGGAAATGCTCTTTACAACCACAGAGGACCCTGCCTGGTCACTGGCTAATAAAAGCTAATTTATGTTCGTTATGTGTGTTTTAGAGCCTCTGCCCCTATCAATATTGCATTAACATCCAGCCCAATGGATCCTGTAATGCTGTTACACAGAATAGAGTGCTCAGCTTGGCTTTTCCGCATTATCAAGGGTGTGATAGAGAGGAGATGCTGGAGGATGTGGCATCTGAGTAGGCTGATATCTAATATGCAGGCGCTCTGGGCTCATTGTTCCAAGAGAATTCCATGGCATTCCTGATTTGTAGCCTACCATTTTGTAGAAAAACAGTTAATACGATTTTTCCATGTTTATCTATATTGCATAGTTACCATAATGATATTAAATATACCATATCTGTTGTTGGTAACAATTATAAGAATAGGATAGAATAGAATATGGTAATGCTTTACAATAAGTTTCATTTCTTAGCACTATATTAGTTCATATGAACTAAAATGTAACGATACGTTCACAACATTTATTCAGTTCAGAATTATTTTAAATTTTTTGCCTTTGTCTTGAGCCATTGTTTAATTTTCATCTGTAGTCTCTTATTAATATTTTTTTATTTACATTTTTACTACGAGGTACATTAGCGATACTAACTGTAAAAATAACTGCCTACAGGATTGTATTAATCTTAGTACATGCTATATTCATCATGCACTAATACATATTTACAGTAAAATCAAACATACCTGTTAATGGCATGAATAAACAATGAATGATAAATACAACATTTGAGTGGCTCATTGTTAGCTCATGTTAGCTAATTCAATAACTAATATTAACGAATGAGACCATATTGTAAAGTGTTACTGTTACCTATAATATAACATTAACCCATAAGTTATAAATCACATTTGTGATAAAGTTAATACGAAAGATTTTTTAATCGGTTGAAAAACAGACCCCAAAAAAATACTATTCTTAAATGTCAACTCTATACCTCAGTTTTGTTTAGATGAGATATTTCGTTGCATTAACCGAGCACTTCCAGCCAGCAAGGGTCAAGCTGTCCACTATTGACCCCATCAACATCTCAACATGACTTCCTGTTGAAACGTTGCAGACGTCAAAACATCGTCTCCAGTGAGCTGGCGCTTGGGGGTGGGGGGGGGTTGGCGGTTAAGTGCAGCGTTATGAGATTGCATGTGGAAGGATGTGGATATCACAGGAACTGAATCTTCGAGTTTGTTGAAGTGTCTGGCATGAGTTTCAGTGCAGTAGAGATGGAGAAGTCAGGCAGGAGACTGTGTGTGTGTGTTTGTTTCTGACCATGAAATGTTGAAGGAAAACAAAAAGCAGCCGTACACCGCAATAAAGTGAGTTCATACCAGCCCCTGCAGTTTAATATTGATTTCTCCGTACAGAAACTGCTGTTTCTTCATTTTGTTTTGCTAAAGGTCTCTAAAAAGACCTAAAGTACAAGTAGTCGGTTTCATTAGTCTCCTGTTTTATTACAAACGTCAATGTCTTTCTCATTTTGATAGATCAGGCACGTTTGCATCAGACGAGGAAAGCCCTGGTGAGTAGCTTTACCTTTTTAACATTCTGATTCTTTTATTGAAATCGAAAGGCCAAATTTTTCCTCTTCAACAGGAGCGGACCACAGAGAGATGGGGTTCATATCCCACAGAAGGTTCGGCGATCTGCGCGAGGGCGTTACGAGCGCTCCTACGTATTTCTACACTGATGAGACGAAATGCGACCAGCACATGGAGACTTTTCTGAAATGCATCGAAGCAGCAGGTAAAGAAGTTTTTCATGGCTAACTTTTTTGAAGTTAGCAAACTTCAAAACAAAAGCTATACGCAACAAACCGGAATGACCAAAACACAATAATGTAAGCAATGCACTTTTCAAAATGTACCACAGATTGGAAAGAGTGCCAACAACTTTTATCATGTTATCCTTTCGCATTTACATCTCAGATGTTATTTGTATTTATTTTTAGTGCATACTTAAACGTGCCAAGTGCCTGGTGAAAGATCAAAGCGTGGAAGCCGACCAACTTTTGAAAGCATTTATATTTGGGAATGTGTATGCAGCTCAAGAGTTTCCATTATGCAAGCACTATCGGAGAAACACCCGTTGTAATGCGTCTGTGCTAGACCAAGTATAGAACAGAATAGTACAGAATTCATTTACGTTGCTGGAAAATCGCTTCCAAAAAGGCACGGTTTGGCTTTCATTGCCGCAGTATAATACCTCTAAAAGAAAATCACCGCTCGTTCAGGTGGAAGTTCAGAAGATGGTTTCTCGGCTATTAAGATGACCGCCCTGGGGCGCCCACAATTCCTGGTAAGAGTGGAGTTCAGAATGGGTTCATTCATCAGAAAACATAGGTTAAAATCCCTCAACTTGGTGAACTAAACGGGTCCCTCATTTTCCCCTCGGGCGTGTGTAGCTCCAGTTCTCGGAGGCGCTGGTGAAATGGAGGCGCTTTTTTAGTTTCCTGGCTGCCAAGCAGGGCAAAGATGACGTGGAGGGGTTGGAGCAGAAACTGGATCTAGAACGACTGCAGGTACATTATGGGTTCAAACCACGGCCAAGGCATAAAGATCCACAGACACTACAGCATATTTAACATTGCATCTAAGGTGTATAGCGGCTGTGACAAATCTGACCCACGGCGAGTAAGACGAGGCCTAGAAGATCTGTTACAACCGCTATATAGCAACATCAGGCCAACTCATAATTCATAATTAATTAACTTTTTTAAATTGATATGACAAAAATATTTATACTTTTATTCACAATACACAATACAGCATACTCATAAACATATTTTCTTAAGGGTTCAGTAATGGCAGTACACAGATTGTCCCTTGCGGAGTTCAATCCTGCGATGTTATGGTTTATTACATACGTAAGCTTATCTACACTTGGAGAGTTCATTTGCAAAAACAGATTCGAATTGT
This sequence comes from Triplophysa siluroides, assembly GCA_006030095.1. NCBI lineage: Eukaryota > Metazoa > Chordata > Actinopteri > Cypriniformes > Nemacheilidae > Triplophysa > Triplophysa siluroides. The sequence continues at coordinate 3,303,073 of VCII01000101.1, read as the reverse complement.
ATTGTGCATTCCAAGCAATATCAATCAAACTGCATTCGAGTTCAATAAAAAAATCTTGGGTTATTTCAACCCATTGTTGTGTCAAAAAGGGACAAACCCAACTGTTGGGTTAAATGAACCTAAAAATGTTTATATTTGAAATAACCCACCATTCTTTGTAGTGTTGCTTTGAATAAGTAATAATAACACAAAAAATAAACAATGCAGCTAACTAACACAATAAAATCACATAATAAAAAAAGAGTTTTGAACTTGTTTAAAATTTGTTTTGCAAATAAACTCTTCACTTGTTTATCCATCATGCAAATGTACACTAATGTACCCTATAGAATTTTTGGGAAACCAAAAAAGTTTAGAAACCAGATTGCTTTTCTTTTCTCCTTGAAAATGTAATTCTGTTGTTTTCATGAAATAAAAGCAAATTGTGCAGAGGTTGTCAAGCTTGCCGAAACGCTGTAAAATTAATTTGTGAAAGCTTTACACGATGAACAAATGAAAGAACACTTTGTTCAATGAAAATCTTCAGTTTCCTGCAGCTTTCGAATCTTTTTCACGTTAATGAATAACTTATTGTAAGCATTGTGTGAAAACGCTTCATGCCAAGTTTGATAGCAATGATGCCAAATTTCATGTGACCACAGGACCGAAAACTGGAATATTGTAGCAGATATTAAATATTATAGAACTGCTTCTCCGTAGACAACCTTTGGTTTCAGAGGAGAGAAATACATCATTCAATTTAATGGTGCTTATTCGTCTTCTTTTGGGACCTTGACAGCCTCCCGTGGTCACTGTATGCTATACAGCCACTGTGACATCCATCAAAAAATGTTTCAAAAAAGCAAAGTCAGGTTTGGATTGATAATTTTGCCGTGTTTGGTCATAAGAATGGAGATGCTTGTGTTTTCATTTTATAGGCATGTCTCGCCAGCCTGGGAGCCGAACGAAACATTCAGGGCTGGTTCTCTGATGGACGGCTGCACTTATCAGGGTGAGAAATGCCAGTTTCCCGTAGCCGCCTGACACTCAGACTTATAAATCTCCTAAATCAATAGCAGGCAATGAAGTTATCTTTAGAATTACTCAAAGATTACCTCGATGGGTGCTCTCCGTTACACCACCCCGCTTCGCTTGAGCCCCCAGATTCGGAGAAACCCCTCGAGTATCCAAACGTGATTATTAACATAAAGTGTGCGTACGGTATAACCTTGCATACTGTAAGAGCACTTAGAAGAATTTGCTTTGCAGGGTCGACGAGTAGAATGGTGCTCAATGTGTGTTTCATGAATAAAAATGAACATTACCTGTAATGTGCTAAGGCTGTGTTTCTCTGCTCTTCAAAGCGTTGTCGACGTGCTGGACTGGAACGCTTTAATTGATGACAGAACGAAGACATCTGATCTTCTAGCTGTCCCGAACCTACAGGTAGGCCGACAGCAAGAAACGGATACGTTAACCACAGCCTAAATTAAGAGAGCGATCGATTTTGTGTGATGAAATTGGTTCCATAAACAGGGGCTCAGGAGTTTTGAGTTTTTCAAAGTAATTGGATTATAAAGACAGGTCTGGAATTGTGCCTGCGAGAGAAACGTTTAGTCGTAAAGCACAGAAATGCTCTTTTGTAATAGCAGGAATTAAAGGTAAATGTCTCATTTCTGCCTCACTTAATGGAATTGGTAACTAGATTTGAACATTTAACAAAATCGGACCCGTCACGATGCTTCTATGGTGTGCGTGGGAGGGTTTTTCTAAATACGAACAAGCTAGTGAACATCTAAATATGAATGGTATTCATCAAATGGACGAATATGTGCGCGACTCGTGAATTTCTTCCTTTCGTTTGAACAGACCGGTCGGCTAGAGCCTCTTCTGTCTAAATTCACAGCCGAAGAGGAAGGCCAGATGACACGAATCCTTCAGCGAATGGACGTCTTGGCTAAGGTGCGTTTATAGACCTGTTCCTCTTTTATTTTTCTTATATAATATCATTCATGCGCAGTGTCGTAAGGTCACGGTGTAACAGACAGTTATGGACGGGGAACGTAACAGAGATGGATTTTAAGAAAGCTTTCAGTGGAGTGTGAAGGTTCGAGAGCTGTTCCGCCCCGTCAGTTTGATGTGAGAAGCATGTATCGGGTTTATGTCGCGCTGTGAATGGCCGCCGGTACAAGCAACACATGCTGTGTGATGCTCAGTGTGAGCTGTGCTTGGTGTTTCTCAGATTTTAAGTACCGAATCAGACAAAACTGTGATATTTCATTTAACAGTAATGCTGCGCTGGCCCAGTTTACTTTGAGTTTGTTATACTTATTTGCACTTTAATATTATGTATTACTCGCTGAGTATTCCTTTCAGACGTCTAGACCGGATAAGATCTCTTTAATATCTCAGTTATTGCTTCCAGACATCATTGAGAATAAATAGAGAGCTTATGGACACTTTTGCTCAAGTTTCAGAAGAGATGTCAGCAATGTCTCAAACTGAGCTCAGATTTGTCAAGACTGCAATCAAATGTCAATGTTAATGAGGATCTCAGTATGAACAAATCAAATTTGCCCAAATCCAGATTATTTTACCTCTACAATCTACATTCATTTTACACCTCCGTACTCTTCATGGGTTTGAACAATTTTATTTCTCTTGAGCAATTTCAGGACGATCTGACACATAGCTGATACTTAAAGGTCCATTGTAAGTGCATTTAGCGGTGAGTTTGCGAATTGCAACGGCTCACTCCACCCCTCCCTTTCGAAGCACTACGGTGGCTGACACAGGACTAAGATGTCGTCATGCTAACGTTTCTTTGCCGAAGGAGATAACGTATTTATGAAATGCGCTCTTTAGAGCACTTTGTCCGTTTTGGGCTACTCTAGAAACAGCATGACGAATTCCATGCAATGGGACCCACTTTGTATGTAAATAGAAATAGCTCATTCTAAGATAACAGAGGTCATTATGTAAGGTCTTTATACACCTCTGAATACATAGTTATGTAAATTATATTGCATTTCTGTCAATACACCTCCTAAAAATACACACTTTACCTTTAAATGAAACACAACAGAGAACTCCATCAAATCTCCCGAGCTATGAATGAATGAGCATGTGTATGCTGTGTATGGTGATATTTTCAGCTTTGAATGCGTTTCTATGTGTTGAACAGCATGCTGTGGAACATGGCGTAAGGCTTATGGTGGACGCAGAACAGACATATTTCCAGCCTGCCATCAGCTGGCTCACTGTGGAGTTGCAGAGGATTTTCAACCGAGACAAAGCTGTCATTTTCAACACCTATCAGTGCTACCTCAAAGTGAGCCTATCTCTCTCACAGGAGTCTGACACGTATGTGAAGTGTTAACGCGGAACAGATGATGGCGGTTTGGGATTTATCTGCAGACAGATGGGTAGATGCTTTGAAGGTTCTGTGTTTGTCAGTATGATCCCAATTGAACATTTACACAGCGCAGCTTCAAAACAACACGTACAACAAACAGACTGATGACAAGATGTTAGCATATTATGTTAACCATTGTTTAGGTGCAAGAAACAGTGACTAAGTATTTTCTCGTATTCTTTACTTGGTTGCTGATGGTTTTAATAATGTAATTAAAGGAGACGTTTACCCCAAAATGAAAATGCTGTCATCATTTACACCGCCTCGAGTTGTTCCAAATCTGTATACATTTCTTAGTTCTGATGAACACAGGGAAAGATATTTGGAAGAAGGCTTGTAAATAGTTCTTGGCCATCATTGACTACCATAGCAGGAAAAATTACAATTATAGTCAAAAGAGTCCCAGAACTGTTATTCTTCAAAATATCTTCTTTTGTGTTCAACAGAACAAAGACATTTATGCAGATTTGCAATATTTACTCGAGGGATGAGTAAATGAAGACAAGATTTTCATTTTTGGGTGGAATGTTCCTATAATATTGCTAATAAAATAGTGATTTTTAGGGATGTCGAATACATCGAGTTATTCGGTTATGTGTGTTTAGGAGGCGTTTGACAATGTTTCAGTGGACGTCGAGCTATCGAGGAGAGAGGGCTGGTGTTTCGCTGCTAAACTGGTCAGAGGGGCGTACATGCACCAGGAGAGAAGCCGAGCAGCTGAGATTGGGTACGAAGATCCCATCAACCCCCACTACCAGTCTACTCACAGAATGTATCACAGGTACAGAACTTTACAACCTATTCCCCATCCTTTTCACAGTGTGAAACGGCATTTGAGAATAACACAATATCCGTTCCAAAACCCAGAGTACTGCCTTACTGTCTACAAAGGGAACTTATTGGACCACTTCCAATTCAATGCAGACACCCATACCACATACAGTAAATAACTGAACCTTAGGATCAGATTCACTTTGCTTCAAGTTTCTGAGATGGTTTTAAGACACGTTACTGTCATGGTTCCACCTCCTTGTCAGGTATTTCTTGGTCTGGGGGTGGAATCATACAGGATCCTTTGTTACTCTAGTCTGCGTCATCGTTCCTACCCTCCTGTGTTTCCTAGTTTGTGTTAATTAGTTTATCCCTTGCACCTGTTCCCTCTTGATTTGCTCCCCTTTAAATAGTCCTCATGTTTCATTGTCTTGTGTCGGTCATTGTCTTTACGTACCTGCTTGTGAGAGTCATTGTATCCTGTATCTGCTTGTGCCTTGCCGTGTCCTCCAAGTTCCTGTTACCCCCGTGTTAGTAAGTCAGTTCAGTGTTTGTTCTAGTGTTTATTTTCATAGTAGTCAGTTAGTGTCCTTGTTATATATTATTATTTATCCTGTCTTGTTTTCCCCATTGTGGGTTTTGTTTTGTCATTTTATAGTGTTCTTTGTCTTGTATAATAAACTCTTGTTAACCCCTTCACCACCGTGCCTGCCTGCATTTGGGTTCTCCACCTCCAGTTCATGACACGTTACAGTACATCTTTATCTGATCATCAAACATACCCTGAACTGTGCTTCATTCAGACACTCTATCTACTGACAGAAGGTTTCACAGGTAAGAGAGATATATCTAGACTTATCTCGTCATGGGTAAGCTTCTTATGATCAAGGCATTTTCTGAAATCTTTCAAAATAAATCAGATGTTTTCAAAAGCTTTTGTGTGTGCCGGTCAACCGTCAACTAAACGCGTCGACTACAAGTCGAGAGCAAAAGCAGGCTGATGTATGAGTCACCGCTTTCTTTCAGATGTCTGGATTACGTGCTGGAGGAGATCGCGCTGAACACGAAAGCAAATGTCATGGTGGCGTCACATAACCTAGATACAGTTAAACATACGCTTAAAAGGTAAGACTCGTTTTTCTGTGCATTTACTGAACTGATCTCGATAGGAACAAAAAAAATCACACTAAAAAAACAAAAAATCACACTGATATATTTTAAGTTATGTCAGTGCAGGTTGTTTTCGACCAAGACACCTCTAACATGTAAGTCATACCGTTTTGGCTGGTAGCCACCCTCCCATTTGTTATTTCTCCTATGAAACTCCCGGACCGACGGGAACCGGAAAGCGTTCACGTTAACAGGGGATCGGCTCTGTGGCTTAAGCCACTACCCATCTGCCCGCAGGTTTGAGGCGCCCTTTGGTAGGCGAAATTGAAGTAAAAGGATTTGCATCATGTAAACAATAGTATGTGATACTCTTTTTGTTCCTTTTTTTACGGTTATATGTATGTATTTGTAGGTCATTTTACTTTGTGTGAATGGATTTGTTTGTTGTTCAAACGAGAATGGCTATATGTTTAAGATATTGTCATGTGTGCATTATGTTATAATAATAAGTCACCTGCGTCCTCCCAAAAAAAAGATTCACATCCCCTAAAAACGTTCTCTTATTACACCGCTAAAGGTCTGCATATTCCTGCACTCCGCGGTTTCCATTTAACGCTCGCTCCTCACAGTCTGTGTCCGCTCACTGGAGACGACAGATCGTTCCATCGATCGACAGGTAGATGCAGTAGAGTAGCTGTTGTTGTTACACTTTCTTTGCTTTTACAAAAAACGTGTTATGAAAAGAGTGTTGTGTTCAACAGACAACTCTGAATAAAAACAGGTAATATAGAGTTTATTTCTAATATTTTCCCAACTGTGACCATAAGTGGTTCTTGTGAATAGTAACTGATATATGCAAACACTTTTTTTAAATCTATCCATCCATGTAAATAAACAATGAAAACATTCTTCTAACTAATAAACAAAGTCAAAACAACCGAAGTATGGGACACGTGAAGGGACAAACTGCTCGTGGTTTTTTTAATCGCATTTAGATGCAAGTTATTTCCTGTCTGACGTTGAGATCTCTGGCAAAATTTTAATGCAAAATACAGATATACCATGCATGGCCCTGTGAGCTGTATCATATAGTCTGTCTTATTATTCTGAATAAATATATTGATTTACATTTAAGAATTTGACATTAAAATTGTATTGTTAGATATAAAGTCATTAAAAGACCTAAAACGATTTATAACAGAGGGGTGCCCTATTTGCCCTGCACAACACCCCTGCAACCCTTCCATCAATCGACCCAACCAAGCGGGTTTTTGGTCCACAAATATTGACTGTTATGATTTAAGTTATTCGGGGTCTAGGCTTAAGCCCTGTCTGGGAAACCGTCCCTAAGTGTATTCTAACAGAAAACATCCTGCTTTTTCACAATTAAAAAAGCTTTTAACACATTTTTTATAGGACATCGCCAAATAAGGTTTTGCAGACTTTTTTGCAGACAAAATATGATTAAGTACATAGGTACTAGGGTCAAAAATGAACAGGGACTTGAGGCAAAAATGCCATGAAGATGAACAAAAGTCCCACCAAAATTTGTGTTAAAAGGGTAAAAATTTCCTCTGCTTAATAAAACTAACACAAAGTTCACAATTATGATGAGAGATATAAAACGAAAATTGAAAATGAATTAAGTGTCCGTTGCAGCGTTTAGATCTGATCACGCATCAGAAATTATTTCTGTGTTTTGATCGCAGAGTTGAATAATACAACCAACCAGAAACAGCACTTACGAAATTGCCCTTATGAAGATAAAAACATGCCCCTGGAAGTTTTGCCCCTAGTTCATTTCTGACCCATAGGTGCACGAAGTGTACAGTAGTGGCCAAAAGTAGACAATATTTGCTTATAATGACCCTAGGTTAGATTAAACTATCCAAATATCAGGAGTATCGCACAAAATAAAAAAAATACTAAACTTGGGTAAGGTATTTGTTTGTCGAAATGATTGCAAAAGGGCAAACTGCAGTGTAACAGAACATGTGTTTTATTTTAACTTACAAAAAAATAATAGAAAAAAGCTTGCAAGACATAAAGCATGTTTTATTTGTTATTTAATCCTCTTGTTTTTATATATATGTATTTTGGGGGGTTTTATTGGATAAGAGAGTATACAGCCGCAGAAAAAAATGAAGGGACCATTTCAAAGACCATTTTCTGAATTTACCATTAATAGGTATGCGTTTTGATAAAATTAGCATTTCTGTGTTGTTCTGTGAAGTACTAACAACATTTCTACCAAATTTCAAATAGAAACATTGTTTCTCTTGGCATTTATTTGATAAAAACTGGAGAAACGGGTGAAAAAAAAAATGCTCTGTATTTTTTTAAGATCTCAAATACAGCAAAGAAAACAAGTTTATATTCACTTTTAAGCAATACAACAGTGTATTTGTTTACGAGTAAAAAAAAATGTTATGTGATAACCTGGATTTTTTTCACAGTTTTCATGTGTCTTGTCCTGATGTCAGTGTTTCACATTGCTGTTGGACAGCTTTGTCACTCCTGAGGTTTGGTTTCAACAGACACTGGAATAGCCACAATTAGGGGTGGCACGGTTCACAAAACCCACAGTTCAGTTCGTATCACAGATTTAGGGTCATGGTTTTCGGTTCTGTACGGTTCTTGTTGTTATTTTTACTTTAATCTTTAACACTCCAGAAATTTCCTTCAGCATATGATATATAGCTTATTTATCCACAATTTAGGATGAAGTATTTGATGATGACATGCTTTTCATTTATTTGGCAAAAAAAGGAGAATTTGTATTGTTATCTCTACAGGAACTTGTGCCTTTTTAGCACACAAAGATTGAAATTTACTTGCATTTATCAAACTGCCAACTCTCAGTGGAACTCTTACAAGCTCTGTCTTTTAAACAAGTCAAAATACTTTAAACATAAATATATAATATAAAGTAATAACATAATATATTGAGGCTATAACAATAGCAAAGGCCATAATCATAAAGTCAAGCATAAGTTTAACCATCTTAACCCAAAAACAGTATAAACAATGCTTCTATTTGTGTGGAGAATGAGGATACATTTATTTTACTTGAAATGAAAGTGCAGTATTTGGAAACTAGACATTAAAATGCCACTGTATATATTTAAATATTAAAAACAAAAATGCTGGCTATCAAAATTCCTATAAAATGTTGCATAAAAAAACACTCCTCTGTTCACTTAATTTTCATATTCTTCTGCAAGAATATCAGTTTGTCCACATTTTCTGCCAAGAGGCGAGACCTACTTGCTAATATTATACCGCGGCTCGAGTACATTCATCAGCTGACGAAATCCTTCACACTTAATCACGCTGCACGGTTGCATATATTTTGCTATAAACATCCCCAATGCTTTAGTTATGGCTATTGCCCTGTCCGACTTATCACTAAGAGGTTGCTTAAATGCTGCGGACAGTAGAAGTTGTTTCCTAACCGGCTCTCTCCTGTTTGTGCTTATCGACACATTGGCGTGATGTCTTCTCAAATGAACTGTCATATTAGAAGTGTTGCCATTAGCATATTGAATGCATTTTGCACAATGCTTGCACACAGTCGCAGTTCTACTGTTTTATTTCCGTTGTCATCGTAAGTAAAATGAAATCCAAAATGTTCCCACACACCGGATTTGAACGACGCGGTCGCATCCGCCAACTCCGGGCAGCCTTCATTATCTGCTCCACTTGCCTTTTCTGCAGCACTCCTCACTCCACTTTTACTGTCTATAATGTATGTTCGCGTGAAACCGTCTGAGGGCGGGGCTACATTGCGCATGCGTCGAACCGTGCGACGCTCACACGAACCGAACCGACACAAGCGAACCGAACGGTTCGGGTGTTTTTTCATGTACCGTGCCAGCCCTAACAACAATACATCTAGAATTACTGATTAAATGAAAATTGTGCATGATAATTATTTTCCATGACTGTATATGAAGAGGACAGGAAAGTACAGGGTGTTGGAAAAGGACGTCGAGCCGGAAACCAAACACGGGTCGCCGGAAACACGTTGCGCTATATGACGGATCACAGCCCACAAAGCCACCAGCCTTCTTAAATTCTTCCCACAACTATGCATGCATGCATAGATCATTTATAAGTAATAATTAAATTATAATACATAAAAAAATTATAACACTTGATTATACTTGAGGTCATTTTTTTATAAGCTGGACATCACTTTTGGCCACTACTGTGCCCCATACTGCCCATGTTTTATTCGCTAATATCATGCATGGCTTTTTAAAGTGTTGTTTTTATTTCTATTTTTTGCTATCTGGTCTTTCCGTGCATCACCGGGGGCCTTGACGTGTCTCTGGAAGTACATTAGTCTGTGTCAGTGGACACTGTAATGTGACATCATTAATCTTCATGTAATCACTCCGTAGGGGTGTGACCTCATTTAATAAATGCGATGACAAATGTCATTAACACACAGTGTCATCCCATTCTTATAAAGTAAACTACACACGAGTTATCCTCATTTTACACAGTTCACACATAATTACACTCTAAAGTATCACAAAATGTATCAGGTGTGTGTATAATGAATATAATGGAAGTAGAACCGTGAGTGAAATGTATCATAACTAATGACCTTGCCAAACAGACCTTTCTCATTTTTCACTTGCTGTGATGGCGCTGTGTGTGTTTATGCTCTGACAGGATGAATGAAATGGGTCTGGCTCCCGCAGATAAGAAGGTGTACTTCGGCCAGCTCCTGGGAATGTGCGACCAAATCAGCTTTCCGTTAGGTGAACCGCACGCACAAACACACGATGTTTGGAGAAGCCCCTCTAAAGCCACCGCCCGCTGTTGTAAATCTGCAGATTATGAAATTACAGTAACAGTTGACTTTTTCACACAGTACCGGTTAATTAACTCAGAAAGAAATTAAGCGGAAGTTTCCTCTAAAGGTCTCCGCCATCGCTAATGTTGTGTATGAAAACACGGCAGGTATGACTTTGTATCTGGACGTACCGTAGAACGTTCATATTTTTTTAACTTTCATTCTCAAATTCCATTCTGTGTTTCATAACATCGTACTGGTAATTACTGGTAATGATTCAACTTCTTACACCGAAAAACCAATTAACTTTTTTAAAAGGTAGTGTTCACACATGAACCTAATGGTAATTTACCAGTAAAGACAGTATGTGTGAAAATAATAATTCATTACATTTATATAGCGCTTTTCTGAACACTCAAAGCGCCTCAACCACCACCAATGTGCAGCATCCACCTGGATGATGCGAAGGCAGCCATATTGCGCCAGAACGCCCACCACACACCAGCTTATTGGTGGAGAGGAGACAGAGTTACGAAGCCAATTAGTACAAATGGGGATGATTACATCCCCGTTTGAACAGAGGCGAATGGGCGAATATGGCCAGGATGCCGGGGTTACACCCCTACTCTTATTCGAAGGACATCCTGGGATTTTTAATGACCACAGAGAGTCAGGACCTCGCTTTAACGTCTCATCCGAAGGACAGTGCTTTTTGACAGTATAGTGTCTTCGTCCCTTTACAGGGGTATTAGGACCCACACAGACCACAGGGTGAGCACCCCCTGCTGGCCTCACTAACACCTCTTCCAGCAGCAACCTAGCTTTCCCATTAGGTCTCTTATCCAGCTACTGACCAGGCTCAGCCCTGCTTAGCTCCAGTGGGCAACCAGCCTTGGGCTATAGGGTGATATGGCTGAAAAGGGCTTGTGACATTTATTGATCTCACTAACTAGTATTATACTGGCATGCTTAGTTGTTATTTTACCTTCAAATATATTTACATGTATGCGTTTGGTCTGGGATCGATCCCATGACCTCTGTGTTGCTAACACAATCCTCAACCAATTGAGCTGGTATTTTACAATTATTGTTAAAACATGCTAAGTGTAATGAACATCATTTGTACATCTTGAATACATGTTTATGTAGCTCAGGTCATGGATTTGATTCCCAGGGAAGACACCGATAAAGTGTACCTTTAATGCATCTTAAATCACTTTGGATTAAATTATCTGTCAAATGCTTTATGTAAATGTAAAATGTTTGTTCAAATCTCTATTGCTTTATCATTAAGAATATAATAATGTTATGGTGTTAATAAAAAATATAAGTGTTAAATGAAATAACTGAAAAACACTGTATATCTGTAGCCCAGGCAGGTTTTCCGGTGTACAAGTACGTGCCGTACGGTCCGGTGAACCAAGTGATGCCTTACTTGTCCCGTCGGGCGCAGGAGAACCGTGGCGTTATGAAAGGAGTTCAGATGGAGAGAGACCTTTTGTGGAAGGAGCTTGTACGCAGACTGACCAGCGGGGAGGTGTTTCACACGCCTGCTTTATAAAACACACTCCACTTCACCAGAATAACTCCTCCTGCACTTCTGACCTTTTTTGCTCGTGACGTGCTGCGCACAGTATGCATTATTTACACCAACAGTGTAAAGTACTATAGTGAATCAAGATGAACATGTTTGAGTCATATAATGTCACTCCACACTCTTATATGTTGCTGAAGGATATTTTTCGGCCCAAATTCACATTACGTTAAGCAAAGAAAAGTCATTCTTTTTTATTGCAATAAAGAGTTTAATTGCTTAATTGAAAAATGTCAAATGCAAAGTATATCTTTTTTTATTCTTATAGCATTTGATTTTGGTGTGACGTATAACTCAGACATCAAACTCACCTCACTACAGTGACCTAGGACCTCTATCGTCCTTCCCATTTTTTTTGTTTCTTTTCCTTTATTTCTTTTTTTGATGTCTGTCTGAATGTGCCCTGCTGTTTCATCACCCAACCTTTCCTCAATTCCTCAAGCAGACTAATAATAAAAATATAAGCATGATAATAAACACATCAGTATCACTTTCTTAAAATGACTGTTTGAATTCAAGGATAACAGCGGCTATATTTTATTTATGTGACACTGCGTGCTCAGAGTGAAGAATTGTGGGTACTTCTGAAAGGAAAGCTTTGGGTTTTTGCTTTGCTCAGCTTGGAGCGGAGATAACAGGAGGCCTTTGCTTTTCCACACCTTATACTGTCTAAAGTGTAAACAGATTATATTTCAGACGTTATTTATTCCAAGAGTGCTTTGTTTGTGCTCAAGCCAAATCTTGTAATTTTCACTGTGAGTTGTGATTGCAAATAAAACCACATTTCATTTTGAAATTGTTGAACTTTATTTTCGCACCCTTAGTGATAGCGTCTGCTCAGAAGCACTTGGCGAACTTCACACATTTTTTTGATGAGATGATTCGAAGTCTAGCAGCCTAATGAAGTGTTTAGCGTAAACGGAGGTTAAATTAAATAACTCTTTTTATTATCTGGGCAACAAAGCCTCTCTTGCTGAACCAAGGCTTCTGTCTTTATCCTTTAATATTTTCTTTCCCCCGTGGCGTATTTGGTGAAGATGAAGAAAAGGCAGTAATTGATTGAGCTGAAGTTAATGATTTCCAGACAATGGGTTTGCTCTGAAGTAAATTGTGCAATTTCTCATGCATTTCAGTCCGGCTTGAAATCCATGATGGATCAAGAAGCCTTTAGTCATTTTGCTTTCTAAAATAACATTATACTTTGCAAAGTCTTCTGTTGCATTCCAATTAGTGACACATTTAATTTGCATACTATTTGTACTAAATAGCGTTTAATTAAGGTCTAGTATGTATTCTTAAAGGGACAGTTCACCATGATTGGCAAAATATTCTCTATCCCTTATGAAAAATACCATGGTTTAACCATAATATCTGTAGTTAAATCAAGGTAATACCCCAGGTAAGCAATCCTCAAAAAACATGTCACTAAGAGGGTTTCCATCACTCTGGTTTTATTCGCATTTTGAAGTTTTGCATCAGAAACGAGTGATGGAAACTAAATTTCAAATTAAAATTCCCAAAATAAGTTTTTACGCTCGCTTGAGGTGGTTTTTCATTTTTGCTAAAAGGGTTGCTGCGAATAATGGGAGATGGAGACGCATTTGCCGAATAAATTCCTCCAGAAAGTCACAAAAATGCACTTTGAGACGGCGTTACCTGACCAGAGTACTGATCTTGTTACACGGCATCAGAAATGTTGTTATGCTCATTCTTAAATGCCTGAGCAAAGTCGTCAAAGTATTTCTGTAATTGCCTCTTAGAACTGTCACGACTGCATTTTCCAAACAACAGGCATCCACAAAAGCACCGCATTTATTGTGTTTCGTAATCGTCTGCTTGCGCAAGTATTATTATATATGAAAATGATTATATTCGGTGGCTTCTCTTACTTTTCTTACTGATATTTAGGGCAGGTTAATTAAGAAGTGACCGTTGACTAGTTGGATGGAAACGGTGCTTACTGGCAAATGTTTTATGCGATATTCCAATTTTGCGCATAAGCTAAATTCGCAACTTTGGATGGAAACCCGATTGCAGTCGCTCGTGTTGCCGGAATTCGCCGGTGTCCTGAGATTTCATTTCTTCCCGTCAGATTGTCCTACCACGCATGCGCACATCATATTACGTCATCTTTTTGCGCTGTTAAATACCTGTTAATTTAATACTGCTATGACAATCTGTGTATTTTCGTTGTTAAATCATTCTACATATTTATTTATTACTGGTAGGACAATTTGATAGGGTTTTTTTGCACCGTAAATTAATCCTACTTGTTTATTTTATCCTGTAGAATAATCTGTTAAGGTATTTACGCAGTAAACCTTTTTACGTGTTTAATTTAAAATGGCAGGACTATCTGACAGGGTATTTTTTCCTTGTAAAATCATCCTACCTGTTTATTTTTTCGATGTGGTTTAGATTATATAAAGTTTTGCCCTGCGGTAGGAAAATCTGACAGGGTAGGACAATTCGACAGAACAACGGCTCTCCATTGAAATGAATGGCATCGCCTCACTTTGTCGCTGGGTGTCGCTGTCGGTGTGAATCCACAGTAAGGATCATAAGGCTTTGGATCAACTTGTGGCTAGTAGTAAAAGATGACAGAAATGTTATTTCTGCGTGAACTACTGTTTCAGTAAAGTAAAATGCTGTTCAATCCACTTGGCTTAGAAATCTGAGATGGCGTAGTTTAAATGGGAGTGAAGCTTTTACCTTCTAGTAACTCCAGTAACGTTGGGATTTGGCAACCTGCGGCGATTTAATCTTTGTCAGCGTAAATGCTGTGTTAGACGTTCTGAGCCACTTAGCCTATTCCCACAGGATTCTGGGATACGGAGAATGACGTGCAAATGGTCCACAGCCCTACAGAATGACAGCACACTCACACTCCGCACAGAGAAAATCGCTGTGTAAGTTTGCAATGAGAGTTTGCAATAAGATGCCACTGTTGTATCATAATGTACTTTATTCATCAATATTATGGGCCTCATTTATAAAATTGCTTTTTTGTAGATACCGTCCTTAATTAGATTTTACGATCAATTAGAATAGAATAAACGTACGCACAGAAAACGTTTTTTTTAATAGTAAATAAACAAAACAGTAAGAACCAGATTTGTTTGATTTCACTACCCATAGCCTCATCTTTGTACGATTATATGAAGCATATAGTGAAAAAGACAATAACGGTCATTTTAACAAAGTACTAGTGACATAAATCGTAATGTAATTTTGTACATTCTTTTGTAAAAAGAGTACCCATTAGAAGTTCTTTTGGCCACGCAGGGTCCTAAGCAGACACACAAGGGGGACAAGATAAGTCATTACACCGTCAAAATGATAAACATAAGCAATATTAATACATTACACTTATAACATACTTTTGTTACTTAAGTTGCCAATTTAAGGCTAAAATACACTACAAGACTGAAACTTTCAAAAAGTCTGCAAGTGTTTGATGTCTAGTTTAAGAAAAAATCTGTATTTCAAATTTTAAAAGTCTTGTAGTGTATTCCAGCCATTACAAACAATTTTTGGCTGTATAGTTCCATAGAGAAAACATTCTGTTTCACAAAAGGTTCTTTGAAGATTGATAAAAGTAGCCTATTAGAAATGGTTGTTCTAAAAACCTTTGGGTAAAAGATTCCTTGGGGAATTGAAAAAAGTTCTTCTATGGCATCACACAAAATATTGACACTTTGGGCCCAATTTGGACATTTTCACTTAGGGGTGTACTCACTTTTGTTGCCAGCGGTTTAGACATTAACTGCTGTGTGTTGAGTTATTTTGATGGGACAGCAAATTTACACTGTTATACAAGCTGTACAATCACTATTTTACATTGTAGCAAAGTGTCATTTCTTCAGTGTTGTCACAAAATGTATAATAAAATGTGAGGGCTGTACTCGTACACACTTCTGTGAGATACTGTATAAGACTTTGTATGTAGATTATTCACAGTGTGAAAAGGGAAAATGAGATAAAATTGTTTGGAGTCTATACACATGTCATATCTGAGCAAAAAATTTTTTTCTTCACAGTCGGAGGGCTGGAGCTGTTGGTGATATCCAGAGACCCCATACTAGTTTGATATTTCCATATATGCGGACATCACAAGCTAATATCACACAAAATGACAATATTTACAGTTTATGATGCCACACAATACATACAGCTGGGAAAAAATTGAGAGAGCACTCCAAACTTATTTATAGTTTTTCTGAATGTAATATTTACACGTTTAAGTCAAATTGTTTCATTCTGTGAACTGGTTTCTTCCAAATTCCTAATATAATTTTTTATTTGCACAAAAATAAAAAAGGACAAACTGGACAAAACAACAAAAAAGATGCAATGTTTGCAGATCTTTAATACTGCAAAGTTCATATTCATGTTTAAACTACACAATACAATTTTTTCACAATTTTCATCCATCTTTCTATTCTCACAGTCGTTCACATTATTGTTGGGTGTTATTTTCTTTTTGTCAAAATTCAACAGACACTGGATTGCGACAATACATGCAGAAATGTTGAATAAAGGCAAAACTGGAGTAGTCTTTCATTTTTTTTAAATATAACTGGTCTGTTCCTGCATGTTGTAATAAAAGCTTCTACACATATACAGTACAGTGTTGGGAAATACTTTCAACAAGCTTCAAGCTTCTTAATTTAAAGAAGTTATACAGCCAAGCTACCCTTCAAGTATTTAGCTGAACTATAAACTGAAATACTGCAAGGGGATTTCGTGCATTATTGTTGACCTGTGGTGATAACTCAAGATGTCTCCGGAGGGGGGTTTAAAGTTACCTTCGGATGTTTGTGCCATTAAATCAGATGTTATTATTCAGGTAGCTAGCTACAAACACATTGACAGTTTAACTAGGTCGCTCAGATTAGCTCTACATGTGTATTTGTGTTGTGCTATAACACATTCTCAAACACAATGACACGGAAATGACCTCACATTTAATTATTAATGTTACTTTAATTATTGCACGGCTGTGAAAGTGCTTCTTGGAAATAATATGCTGGAAAGCTACACTACATTTAAGAGCAAAGCAAAACATGCACCGCAATTTGTGCTCTAGGTGTTTTAGCATTCTAATCCAGGCACAGAAAAACAAAGAGAAATGTAATTTTATTCCTCACACAAGTCTGTCATCTTATAAAGCTGATAAACGAGTTGTATTTTGTAGCAAGCTTATTCACAGTAATTCATCAACAGACACAACGTGCACACACAGAACTGCACAGTCAACATTTACAATTGCGTTTTTATGACTAATATCAATAAAGGCTGTTCACACTACAAGGACGATAACTATGAAGGTTAACAAATCGTTGTATTTAAAGGGTCAGTTCAACCCAAGATTCGAACCTGTATGGCTTTCTTTCTTCTGCAGAACGCGGAAGAAGATATTTCGAAGAATGCTGAAAACAGAAAACTGTCGGTCCCCATTGACTTGAATTGGTTTTGTGCTCATACTCATGGGGACAGACAGTTTTTTGTTTACCAACAATTTTCAAAATATATTTGTAGAAGAATAAAAGTCAAACAAGTCTAAAATGACCAGAGGGGGAATAAATGATGACAGAAGTTTCATTTTGGGTGAACTTTGCAATAACGATAATTACGAGACAAAGGGTATGATGATATTGATATATTGATGATGTGACATTGTTGGAATTTTTGATAACCAATCAAAATCCATTCATATTTAAATGTGCATTTAAAATATAAACTTGTGGTGCAGCAGTGTACAACAAACATAATGTTACTGTTATAGCTAATACATTTTTAACACCTGAAAATGTCAGGGTTCACAGTAAATACTCTACATTTCTCACTGGTAAACACAGTTAGCATTTATGTAATGGTTTATGGGCAGCCATTTCATAAATGTGAGGATTATCTGACACTGCCCACTGTCTTTGTGAATAATGAATTGGCATACGTGAGTGAAGGTGGTTAGGTCTAAGGACAATTCTCAGCGGCCACGGGCGGAACATTGACGGCGCTTTAAACCGACTTTGAGCTTTAGCTTTAGAATTAATGACCTCTTTTGTCATTTGACAGGGCCTTGCCATTTTCTCTTAATTTGATTTCACCAGCAGGTACATGGAGAGATTCCTGGAATACAAAGGTGGCTGTTTCCGAGAAGGACAGTAAGTTCTTCCTCTCTCCATCCGTCTCGCTCTGTTTCTGCATGTATAATACATGTAAACAGAGCATTCGTCTACCACATAATTTGATAGGTGCCCTCTTCCTCTTTCAACAGCTTCCTCTTAACAGCTTTGTGCGCGCGAGTGTGTGCGTGTCGCTGCGAGTAATGTGGGTTGGTGAGAACCCACTGGAGGGAAGCCGAAATCTTTCTCCGTGGAAGTCCTGGTGTGTAAAACGCAGCTTGGATTCTCTCCCGCTGATCATGAAGTCAGAGGTTTGGAGTTAATTGGAGAGGATAGACTCTCAGAATCAGCCGAGGCCAAAATTAAATAAGTGCTCCGACCGCAGTCTCCATCAGTAGGTACCCTAATGGTGTCGCTTCATGTTGTCTGAGGGTGCAAACCACAACGTTCGATACGGAATCAATTCAGCGTTTAATTTATTAAACCAATCTCGGATTTCAAGCGAATCTGGTTGAAGCTGCACAAATATCTTTTAATCAAGTAAAAAGGCTCCCGGGCATGTATTATGTTGTAAAGGGCTGTGACTAAAAAGTCGGTCGTGACTGTGTTAACAAAATGCTTAAAATGCAGAGAACTATGTACATCTAAGGCACTGATTTTCTCTAACAGCGTAAACAATGCGGAAGCTAATTCCTTAAATGCCATGTTTGACTAGAATATGAGTTTCACATACAAAAGCTTAAGTCCTTGATTTTACATTAACGTTTAGTGAAAAATTAAAAGTTCTCTTAAAGTTCACCCAGCATCACGCCATGACGGATGTTTGTGACTTTTCTTCATATGAACATAGACAAAATCCATCCATTTATATTAAAAAGATCCAAAAAGACACATCCATCATAAAAGTGATCCAAATGACTTTTGTGCACTGTAATTGTTTTCTTTTCTTTTTATTGTAGTCAACCTAACATAATCCAATTGATTCACAATCTATTTGATTTGCAAAATTGCTAAAAGTTATCTCAACTTTTGTGAGTCAGTGCAACTAAAAAAACATGGCAACAATAAATATAAAATGATGAGTTAAGATTTTTTTTACAGTGTGGGTAAATAAATGTTTTCTAAAGCAAAATGATAACTGGTGCGCCAGAAATATTCAGTAAAACAACAGTTTTTCCTGTAAAATGACATAGTTTTCCTCAGTTTTTCTTGTAAATTTGCTGTGTTTTCTGTAATTTCACAGTTTTTGACCGTATTTCAAAAAATAGACTGTAAAACAAATTTTCCGGCTGCAGAGTTGCCAGATATAGGCTATACCAGAAAAATTGCTGCGTTTCCATTGCCCTTCAAAATGCGCAAATTGAAATAGCGCATTGTAAATACGCCCAATGGAAACACGTATATTTCGCAAAAACTCGAGCTCGCATGAGGTGTTTTTTCAGGCAGCACGATAAAGGCATGTTTTGCAAAACTGCAATGGAAACACTTTTTGTCATAATTACGTCACGTGGCGTATAAAAAAGTTGTCATTTTGGAGATTCAGTGGAGATTTCAGTTCGACAGCGAATATATTTTTGATTATCTCAGTTTTGGTAAATAAGTTCAACATATTAACAGTTTTTCACACACACTTATTATTTCACTTCAGAAGATATTTATTAACTCACTTGAAACGCTTTGATTAGGTGACAGATATTTTCTATAAAAAATATTTGTGTGCAGTTGCAGGAAGTGTTTATTTAAAGAACGGGATCATCATATAAATCAGTCAAATTGTAATCCTTTATAATTTACAGTTAAAAGGCTGTTTTCTATAATACTGCATTTTATACTATATTGTGTTTTACAGTATATCATAGCTGTCTTAACCACTTATCATCCAAAACCTTTGAGCGGTAACATTGTACAAAGCTGTGAAAAGTCTCACCCATGACAGATTTTCCCCTTTTATCTCTGCTTTCCTCTTGGTGGTGATGAGTCTGTGCAGAGATGTAAAGAGAGTGTATCAGCATCACGCTTTCTCATTTTCACCTGCGGCCTAACGGAAATCCATCATAAAAGCTGCTCTGCTGTTTTTATAACATCTTCATTGATTCGTCTCTCACCCCCCCCCCCCCTCTCTCCCTCCATCTCCAAGTACTTTGTGTGTCTTCCAAAAGCACTGAACATCTGCTTTCTCTCTGACAGTACACACACCACCCCCTCACCGGCTCAGAGAGTGATTCATATAGCCGAGCCCACACACACACACACAATAAAGAGGTGATGGCATCAGGGTACAGTACCTCCAGCTGCCATCAGGGGGCACTCCTGCATTTCATGCACAGCAAGGGTGTCCCTGCAAGAACTAAAAGCTGGTTTGATACGTCTAACAAAAAATGAATCAAAGACACACACCTGGAGTAGTCTACTGTCATACTGAAGGTCTGGAACCTATCGCCGCTTTCTTTGGCCAAGGCCTGCCCAGAAGGCCATATGACTGACAGGTAAAGCAACCAATCATGTTTCGTTTTGTGCCGCGTCCTGTTTAGAGGCGTGGAAATGTCCCCGCAGTAACAGACCAGTGTACATTCACGAACGTGTCAAAAGTTAACAGGAATAAAATGATTATACGTTTATGCCGTGAACCTCAAATACTTTTGAGAATTAAGCGTTTAGTTGATCGTGATGAATTATTATAGCAACCGTTGTAAACAGGACAGCTTACTTCTTAGATAAGACGGCGTTGTGTTGTATCCAGACGGACCCTTAAAGAACTCGACACACACGTCTCCCGGAAATCCTGTGAAATTCAACCAATCAGATGACAACTTCGAACGTGCTGAAGTGTTTCCAGAAAAGTGTGCCTTATGCATCAGACATGTAGCCAACGGTCCGTGGGCATGAGTCTGAAGCTGAGACTACACCTGGAGCCACGACACGATTCGTGTTAACCCACACTGTTTCCTAAACAGGCTTGATCTCTGAACAAGTCAAAATTTCATCATGTTTAAAACACAGACTTAAAGGGATATTCAAATAAACTCAAATAAAGATATTTTCAAGAATGTGAGTAACCAAACAGATCTCACCCCCATTGACTCCCATTGTATTTATTTTCCCTAGGAAGTTAATGGGGATGAGATCTGATTGTTTACTGACATTCTTACAAATATCTCCCTTTGTGTTCAGCAGAACAAAGGCATTTATACAGGTTTGGAACAACCCGAGGGTGAGTAAATGATGACAGAATTTTTCTTTTTGGGTGAACTATCCCTTTAAAACAACAACACGGTTCAGTCACGGTGTCCGTTTCTTCGATTGTCAGTCATTTGTGTTTACTCGATTACAAGTTTTTCTTGATAACCATTACAATTTAGAGCAATTTGGTGTTGTTGAAACATGATTAAAATTGTTTTAAATATTCACCAACATGAACTGATCAAACTGAACCAGTTCTCCGTAGGCTATCATTAGAAAATGTCCCATTTACTATTGTAAAGCTTTAAAGACCCATGAAACACTAAGCAACATTTATTTAGATGTTAACAAAGTTGGTTGTGTGTTCATTATAGAAAACAATGTTAGCAACTGTAAGTTATTACAGTAGAGAAAACTAGTTAATTTCTAGCTTTTTTGCGCTATTCTTGCCTTTGTTATATGGCCAACGTCAAAGAAGGTGATGTGGCGATGTTCTATAGTACATAGATGTCTCATTATTATTAATCAGACTGTGTTTTCTTGACCAATGAGAAGACATTTCTCCTAATTATTCATGATAGCGCCTTGTGATTGGACCGCCTGTCTCCCACTCCGGAACCTTCGCCAGTTTTTAATGGCTCTTCTTCTCACAGCGTTCACGCCCATTTTAATTGCATTTTTCAAAAACGAAAGTGTGGTAGAATGTAGCTGAAAGGGGAGGTTTCGTGACACTTTAAACAATCTGTATTATAGATGGGTTGATCGGACACACGTGATGATCGGTCTGATTTGTGGTTAATAATTTAACTATTTGTATTTTATCTTTACATTGATATTTATTTATATTGATATTTTATTGTATAAAAATGGTATTAAATAAACAATTTGTTGAATGGGTCATGTAACTTTGTCGCATTTAAGTTAAGCCAAGTAATGATTCTGTTTTTACGGTATAGCCTATATCTGGTGCCCCAGCTGCAAAAAAAAAGAAATGTAATATGATTTTTACAGTCTATTTTTGAAATATGGTCAAAAAATTTCAAATTACCAAAAAGACTAATTGTTTTTGGTAACCCAATATAATACAGGCTAGACATACTTTTAACTTAAGAACGAATGTAATCTACTTATTTGGGACCCTGGACGACAAAACCAGTCGTAAGGGTCAATTTTTCGAAATTGAGATTTTTACATCATCTGAAAGCTGAAGGAATAAGCTTTCTATTGATACATGGTTAGGATAGGACAATATGTGGCGAAAAAAACAACTGTTTACAAAGCTGGAATCTGAGGGTAAAAAAAAGCAAAATATTGAGAAAATCCCCTTTGAAGTTGTTAATCGGGGGCACTGTAGCAGGCCATCCACACACAAATATAAAGTTTTTATACATTTACGGTAGGAAATTTATAAAACATCTTCATGAAACATGATCTTTACTTAATATCCTAATGATTTTTGGCATAAATGAAAAATCTGTCATTTTTACCCATACCCTATATTTTTGGCAATTAGTAAAAATGTTCCCGTGCTACTTAAGACCGGTTTTGTTGTCCAGGGTCACATTTTGTTTGCTTGTTTTCAGAAATAAACTACAGGAACTCTATTCTGTACGGATGTATTCCAGAAGTTAAGGTTGGGCCACAAAAGCGTGCATGCGCAGTGAAATTTGCTTATATTGTTGCTTTGAACTCAAAAGCACTTTATAAGTAAAAATGACTTGGCAAACTAGAAATACTGTCTCTTGTGAGCAAGCGCAACATTGAGCCAATTTCATATTTAAGAGCAGAGCATAAAAAAGCTGTGTGTTAATTATAGAAATTTCCAAGCCTCAAAACTAAAAATGCTTTTATTTATCAGAACATATGGAGTGAAAAATCTCTTGGTGACCTGCGACAACACTGCAGCTCTCTCTCTCTCTCTCTCTCTTTCTCTCTGAGCATTACACACAAACACACTTCTTTGTGCAGTTTTCCAGTCTATCCGTCATAGCTTCCTGAGTAAGATAATATTATGAAGAGTGTGTTTAATGGGACAGATGCCATGCTAAATCCTTCAATGGCTCTTGCCAAGTAAAATTTGTCTTTATTGGAAAATAAACGCTCCGTTTGAATATAAACACTGGAGATAAACAGAATATATTGCGTCTTTATTAAAGAACAAGGAAAGATAACACCCCATTAATACTGAGAGCAAATCAGAGCTAGAACGCTTCAGGTAAAAGCTATTCATACTAACAGCAAATGTATCGCTGCAGGTCAGCGACTAGACATTTCTACTGCTGCTTTCTTTCACATCTGGACAGAGCTTTTTCAAATCAGATCACGAAAGCCATGTATAGCTGGTTAAAAAGTTAAATGTAATTTAACATCAATGACAACAAATTATTTAACATCTAAGGGGGACAGCACATAAAAAAGAAAAAACACAGATGAGATCCCTTTAAAATCTCAAATATTTCTGCTAGACATCAACGAGACTAAATGAAAAGCAAATGGAAACTTCTGCTTAAAGGCATAGTTCACCCAAAAACGAATAAAGAAAATATTTAAAAAAATGATGGTATCTGAACAACGGTGGTACCCATTGACTTGCGTTGGTTTTGTGTCTATGCAATAGAAGTGAATGGGTACCGCCATTGTTCGGTTACCAACATTCTTCAAAATATCTTCTTTTGTGTTCTGCAGAAGAAAATCATAGAGGTTTGAAATGACAATAGGGCGAGTAAAATGATGACTGAATTTTCGTTTTTTGGGTGAATTCCAAAGAACACAAGGACGTAATGCACGTTGTGGTTTTACGCATGTTAAACTCATCCACAGGCCTGTAACAAACAGCCGAAGATGCATCCATCTAGAAGAGTCAGTCCATCTAATGAAATAAAATAAATAAATAAGCATGTATTTTAGCAAAATGTAAATCCTTTGTAAGTGCAAAGCATGTCTATTTAATCAAGTCCTTTAGTGGTTATGTGAAAAGTAGCAATGCACATTAATTAAATTCAAGGTAACTTCTGGCACGGCTGAAACTGTAACATAATATATAATCATTTCCTGTAGACAGCTTTGTAAAGAGAAACGAGGCTATAAAATAAAAAAGCCGTGATTGTAATGTCACCTTTGCAGTTGACATTTCAAATAGGGCACAAAACAAAATCCAGCGAAGTCCAATGTTAAGAGGAATGACATTACACAAACCAGCCGTATGATCTGACCTTGAACAGAGCGAGAGACATTGCTTATTACATCAATATTATTTCTCCAAGATGCCACGACAGAGAGACAAAATAAAAAATTAAGACTGAACAAAATGATGTATAAACCTCAATGATGTCATTTTTTATGATTTGATAGCATAATGTTTCACTAAACTTTATGTTTTTCATTGATTTTTACTTTCTGTCAGTATCTCTCTTTGTCTAACCCACACCGTTCAGACCTGGAGAACGTCTGTTTGACTGGCTTGCAGACGAGAGATCTTTTGTCCTTGCGGTGAATCCCTAAATGTTATCCTGAACACAGTTCTTGGGTAGAAGATCTCCGTCCCTGTTCGTCAGAGCGCCATTGACCTTTGTCTTATTCAGTTCCTGAGTTATTTTTCTGCTGGGAATCTCCAGGCAGTTTATGGAAGTCTTTGACTGGTCTTACTGTTCAATAAAACATACAGACATGTTTATTTGTCTGTCTGTTTTCAGTTCATTGAAAGGAGCGATGAAACATTAATAACCTGCTCTCTCATAATGTAAACAGAGTTGTATTATATCGTGGCAAAGTTTGGACATGCTTCGTTTCAATGGTATGCATGATAAAATGACAGAAATGAGCACAGCTGGGTTTCCGTCTCATGGGGAAGTTGAGTTTGGAAGTCTTAATTACGACATGATGTGCGTTTAAGTGATGTTGCTTGGATTAAAATTGATGTTTTGTGCAATGTAATGTTTATTTCTCGCATTAGAATCACCTGAGCTTTGTGAGCTTTGTGAAGCTTGTGAAACAAAATAAAGAGTCGCCACTGCCGGAATGCTGGGAAATGTCACCTGAAAAAATGAATAATGTTTCCAAAAATCTGCTACCTGTGTAACAAACACAAATGTATTAAACTCATTACATACATATTTTTGTCTTATTCTGTATTAAATCGAAATCATGGTGAAATTCTCATTATTTTCTGACTTTCATGCCATCCCAGATGTATATCACTTTCTTTCTTCGGCTAAACACAAATCTGTTTCTATATACATCCAAACACAGTTTAGATCCCAGCTTGAAGCTCTGGAAAGCACATACATACATCACTAAATATTTTGAAAATGATTAAAACTGTGGGTTAAAAAATGTGTGCTAAATAGAGAGAAGAGAAAACGTAATATTTCTGCTGAAACCCCCAAAACCCCCATAAAAAGCTTAATACAATTTTTGCGAAAACCTGAAATCTTATTGGTCCTCCCATGTCCCTTGACTTGTCAGATGATATTTCATCACAAAACGTGAGAATTGATAGTATTTTTTATTGTATTATTTTTCTGTATTATATTATTATAATATTTATACTCTTCGTTTAATGTTTCTGTTGTAGGTTAAACGAGACGAAACCAAACATTTTCCACACGAAGAAATGCCTGGGGTGTGTGTTCCCCTCTCCAAAGATTCATTAGTTTACTTGACACGACCCTAACTTTACCATTCATGTGCGGCCATCCCATAAACACAATCATTCCAGCATTTCAGTCTATGTGTCGTTTGAGTGGATGAATAACTTCAGCTGTTTTTCTCTGAGGTGAATATCAGTACAGCCCAGATGGTAAAACACCAAAACAGCTTTAATCAATGCCCTGCAAAACCTCCAGACTGACCATTCATCAGAGAAGCTCACCATTCATCTTTTCTCTATATGAAAGGAATGCCTACGCTGCATCACCTTACTGGCAGTCACCTCTTTCTGTTGAGGGATTCATACATTTCAGCCGTTTGCCAAAACAGAGGACACTCTTCGTGATGCACATATTATTAGACCGAAGCAGCTGCTAGGGCCTGTTTTGTTTTAATATCTCAGCTAAATGTTCTAACAAAGATGCTTATTAGAATCCCTATGAGCTCGATTTCGTGCAATAATTGTGAATGAAGTCCAGGGGATGTCAAAATAAGTATCATGAAGGTATATCATAATATTTTCTTAAAGGGACAGTACACTCAAAAATGATTTTTTTTCATTATTTAGTCACTCTTATGATATTTCAAATCTGCAGGATTTTTGACATTCTGCAGAACACACAACAATATATTTTGAGTAATGTTGGTAACCAAACAACATTCAACTCCATAGACTTTTATTGCATGGACACAAAAACAAGTTTTTTCTCAAACACTTTCTACCACGTTTCCAGAACTTCACAGAAGTCTCTGAACCACTTTTGTGCTGGGTTTTCATACAACACAAATTCGAGTTTTGACAGGAAGTCAATACTGGTTGTTTAACCCACAAAATTTGACTGGTGATGGATAAACCCCATCTAGACCTGCACCAAACCAGCAGTGATGAATGTAAATTCATGCTGATCTTTGCAGCCAGGCAGAAACTCCTGGAGTTACTGAAGCGAATAATTATTGAAGCCGGTCTGTGCCTCTTGAAGCTCTCTTTAGCATATCCCAAACGCTCTGTGTGACCTCTCATGCTGAACGCAAGCACTAGACAAGGGCCGTAGGATGGCTGCGGGAGGATAGCAGAACAGCCACGAACTCTCTCGCTCTCGATCGGTGCATGCCATTGATGAATTGACAAAAACGCCTCTGGCGTCTGACAGCGGACAGCTGATCGATACTGAGAATATGTGATGGACGAATGGAAAAGTACAGGAGAAGCCAATAACTGTCACACGGAAGATCTCGCTGTTGCCATTTAGTTGTCTGACATTCCCGTGAGCATGTAGATTCACATAAATAAGTGATCTATGTGAGATTACATGCTTTATTTTTAGCTCGGGCTTATTGTTGCTGAATAAACTGCAGTCACTTTTCCTGTGTCTCTACAAAGGAAATAAATATCTGATTCATGTAAATGTTTTATAATTATAAATTACATAACTCTCATCTCTACATAAGGAAATAAAGAACTTCTGAACAATGAGTACACATACGTGCTATTTGGTCATTTTTTTGAAGTAACGACCACACAAGTCTCTCCTGCATGAAAACTTCAGCAAGTGACGTCCAAATTTTCATGAATTCAGCCAAGTGTGTACAGAACCAAACTGAACTACTAGTTGTTCATGCAGAGATGAAGCTACAGTACGTGTATTGACTCAATCATATCAGTCTGTCTCCAATGTTGTCGCTCTTATGTGAGATGCATACATAACAGTGCTCAGAAAGTGGAAAACAGCGTTAACAAACCAAGTCACCCTGGTTTATGTAACTAGCAGCAAACGGGGTAAAGAACTGGTTCTCTAAATAATAATAATATCATATAATAAATGAAGAAATACTTACAATTATAATGGGAGCCTCAATTAACACATTTAGAAAAGTGTCAATTAAAGGTGAAATGTGTGAGACTAAGGAAGGTCTATTGACAGAAAGGCAATAAAGTACACAGAATATGAAGGTATTTCAGTAGCATAACTTGAGAGCATGTAGATTTTAATTTGGGAACTTGTAAAGTAAGTAGGCCTATTTGTACATGTACACTTAAATGTAAACTCACAGCTCCAATGTGAACATTTGTAAATTAAAAACTGCAGTTGAATGTTGAGATTTGCACTCGTGGACAAAACTCACAAATCTGTCTTCTGAATTTGAAGTTCATATTAAAGTAATAAATGTGTAGACTTGCATATACAAAATACATTGGCAGTTACAAATGCATAGCACATATTTACACTTTTTCCAAGATTCAGATTTGAATTGCAACCACAAATAGGCATCTACAACCTCTGAAATCTGTCATTGCTGTTTCAAATCTTCCCGCCTTGACTTCAGCTACTACTTTCGCAGTAAACCTGTTGCAAAACTAACTTGTGCACTTGAATGCTCAGAGGCAAGAGAAAGAGCTGCATTTGATGAGGTCATGCGGCTGAGCCACACCGCCCCCTAATGGCAGGAAAAAGCACAATGAAATTCGTTTTTTAAATCACTAATACAGTATTTAATTTAAGGTGAAACTCTAAATCAATAAATACATTTTCCTTTACAAAAATACTACTTACATCCACTTTTTTACTATAAATTAACTATTCTATTTTATTCTCTTTTATATGTTTACTGTAGTATATCGTTGTAGTTTGTCCATTATTATGCTTTTCTACCCTATCTGCAAAATAAAATTTCAGGTACATATGACGATAAAGATTTGTGTTTTTTGTCCACGAGTGCAAATCTCAACATTCAACTTCAGTTTTTTATTTTACAAGTTTTCACATTGGAGCTGTGAGTATTCATTTTAGTGTACAGGTACAAATACTTACTTTACAAGTTCCCAAATTAAAATCTACATGCTTTAAGTTTTGCTACTGAAATATCTTCAAAACATAAGTATATGTCTTCAGAGGTGTATTAAAACCTTCCATAATGAAGTGGTACATACACCGCGGGGGTCTATACAAGGAATTCATCATGTTTCTACTGTACAATAGCCCTAAATGGACAAACTGCTCTACAGAGCGCATTTTGTGGAGACGTCATCTCCCTTGGCAAAGAAGTGAAAACATGACGACATCTTAGTTCTGTGCAGACACCGTCGTGCTTCGCAAGGAAAGGCGGAGTGGTAGAGTGAGCCGTTGGTTGCAATTTGCAACCTCACCGCTAAAATTCACAGACCGTTTTCTACTTATTCATATTTATTACCTATCACTTTTTGTCATTTTGAAATGCTAATAACAGTTTTGCTTGTCATGCTGCTAAAAGGGCTAACGCATAGCTCACTGTTAAAGCAAGGCTCTGAGTTACTGATTTATAAAACACCCATAAATCAACTCAGAATCACAGCGATCATTTTGCTTTGGATGTGTAGCCCACATAAAAAATGTTTCATGCAAAACAGTATCTCAAGGCTGCAATCTGTAACTTTTCTGGTTAAAAACAAACAAAAACAGTTATTGAGCAAGTATAAAACTGTATTCTTACCTTCCCCGATTCACAACCGCTAGCTTATAATAATGATTTATAAGGAGAGCTGTCGGGTACATTTCACGGGAAATCTGCTTAACTCACATAATCAGCAGGACTTCTTTTGTCTTCCATATTTATCGGACTCTGAGAAACAAAGATAAGTGTATAAAGTAGCCCGCAATTTCATATTCCAAACGGGCAAAAGTTACAGCAAAAAGTTACAATTATAGCTTTAAAGAAAATTTGATTTAATTGCAATTACCAAATCAGCTTGTCAGCTGTCCTTGTATGTATTTACATTAGGCACATTAAGGTGAATTTTGGCAAATAAATCTTGTGACGTTTCATAAAAAAACACACAATCTAAAACGCACATGGTTTGAATTCAAGAGCAACTTTCTTCTTCTGTGGGAATCTGTTTATTGTCGATTAAGCTAACTAATGGGATTCATTTAAATCCGGCCCACATCTTTGCCGTCAGGCTGATATTTATTCCTCTCACAATCTCATTCCATCACTATCTCACATACACATCGCACATAGTCACACACGCACAATTTTTAGACGGGATGCTTTGGAAGGCGTTGCTTTCATAAGTCGGTCCTTCCGTGTGGTCGGGTGACCCACCGGGTTCAAATCAAACCTACGCTCTTTAATTTTTCCTTTTTAAATACGGGCATTTTGTAAAGTCTAACTACAGGCCCTGAAGCTTGTGGGTGGGCGGAACGACTTTATCTTTTCCAGGATTTCTTTCAGGAGTGACGAGAGAACAGACAAGAGAAAAGCTACAGGAAGTGCCAAAAAAAGCTGAGAGTGTCAACAAAGTCTCTGTGTTCGTAATCCTATTACACATTATTGGCAAAGTTATTGATGGGGTAAGAACACACACGTACTGTTTACCGAAAGAGGCGATCTCTGGCATGAAACTTTGAAAGACAGAAGATAAGTATTCAAGCATGCAATCTGTGTGTGGGCTTCATTTTTCAAAGATACTCGAGATAGAAGTTCTTTTGCTTTCACAAAAGAGAGCTGGCTAAATACAGCACATAATTCCATCTGTTAGCATGCACAGCAGTGAAGATAGGAGTCGTTTTGGCAATCGTAAACGTTTGAATTCTTGACGAAGACACAGAACCTTGGCTCGCCAGGGTTTTGCTTTTTTTTTTTGGTTATATTTCTAAAATTATCCCTGGGACACATCACCCGTTTGAGGCGCAGAAGTGATGTGAATGGGGAGCAGGTGTGATTTTTTTACATGTACTAAAATAAGGTGGTGTTGATCTGTGAAGCATTTTCACATTTTAAATGAGGCCTACACTCAGATTAGAAAAGCAAACCTCTAGGCAGTGGTATTGGTACAAAGTATGTATCTTTGCACATGACAAATTCAATCCAGAAAACCGCCTCATCCAGAGGCATCTTCAAATTCTTCTCTTCATAGCTGTGGAAAATCAGACAAACTTTGTAATACACTGTATGAATGCAAATCTGTATATAATCTTTAAAGTGAAGTCCAACGGTGCAACATATTCAGAAATATTGAAATATTTAGAAAGCAACAGTCCTATGGATCAATAATAATCTTATTAGGGGTCTGTTATGACAGACTTGAGTCCGTCATGAGTCTTCATGTTGTTATATAGTCCATGACAACAGCAGATCCTGTTATCAGGTCTGATTTCCACTTAATTTGACTTCTATCTGCTGTATGTCCTCAAAAGATGAAGTAGAAATTCAACTACAGGTGTCATTCACCTTTAACATTACTTACAAAGCCCTTACAAAAATGTTTAACTGCAGTGACCATTGTGTTTCGGTTTTATTTGTAGTAAAACCATAGTAACCACATATTTAATATTGTCTCTGTAGTAAAACTATATGGTGATACAAAGGTTGGTATGATGATCATTCTGCCAAAAACCCAAAGCGAATTCATTTTTACTATAGTAAGGAATAAAGTAATATTAAATATTATAAGCAGCAATGTAAATTAGGGCTGTAACAACATCAGATTTTCACTATTATTGTGTCCAAAAGAATCCACAATACTAATATTATCGCAATAGGTATTAAAACAATTCATAGATAATTCAAATTCAAATAAGACAATTAGTCAAATCTTTAATTAAAAAAAATTTGTGTAGAAATAGGCCGATTTGAAGTGAATGTTAGCAACTGAGACTTCTTGGACATCGTTGACTACCATAAAAGGGAAATTATGGTTGTTGAAGGTGCCCCAGAAATGTTTGTTATCCTAAATTCTTCTAAATATTTTTTCCCGTTCAACAGAACAAAACAACTTTCTACTATGCTAGTCAATGGTGCCCCAAAAATCTCAGTTGCTAACACTCTTCCATATATCTTTCTTTGTGTTCGAACAAAGAATTGTATACAGATTTGGAAAAACTTGATGACAGTATTTTCATTTTTGTTAGATGGTCGGCCAGATACTAGTGCTGAATTATTTACTATTTCAATAATAATCAATATTCACGTTATTAATATCACGATTATTGTCAATCTGATATATTGTGCCACTCTAATGTAAATACGATTGATTTGGACATTGTCACAAGCACAATATGGTTCTAAATTATGTTTATCACATTACTATGGTTGCAGGGTTCAGAGGCGACTCCTGAATCTCTCTGATATTCTTTTCCCTATATTTGGTCCATGTCCTTCCTACAAGTCTACAAGATTTTCCGTTTTATCGACCAACAGGCCAAAGTCGTACATCTGATTGTTAAAAATAGTAATAGTGGACCTCCCTTCCACAACTCACACAAATTGAGTTATCATTCATGTCCACAGCACAAACAGTGCGGGCGAGTTACAAGGTTTAATACTGAGGGTTAGGGATTTAGAAAAAAACACTAGGCCTGCGTATGAGCAATAGTAATAGTGACGCTTGCCTTAGAAAATGCCATTAAATGCCATTAATAATCCCCCTGCGAAAATCTGGGAGAGCCCAATATACTGGCACGAAGTCCCCGTTCAATTTATCTGGAAGAGAAAATAGTGTTAGAAGTCTCCGTTTTAAATTGCGTTCCGATATGCTTTCAGCCGCAAATAAATCTTGCAGTGTTTCCCCATTTTAAGGCGGTAAAACAAGATCCTTTGATATTTCTAATCATGTTTTGTTGTATCTTCTGTCACATACTCAGGCCTTCGCTAATACCACACTGTGAAATGAAATGCAAAACCACACACACAGAAATATAATAATATCTGCATGTACTGGTTGCACTTCATGTTTAAGAATGAGTCCATGATTTAAACATGAGTTAATATATTTAGTGTCATTGGTGAGAATATGCTTCATAAAAAGTCGTTAATACTACTGGTGTTGAAATTTTGGTGACTTACTGTTAATTGCCAATTAAACACGTTTGTGATCGCTTAAAGAATTCTGCCATCATTTATTCACACTCATGTCAATCAAAATGTGTGTATGACTATTTTTCTGTGGAACACAAAAGAAGATATTTTTAGAAATGTCTCTGTGGTTTTGTGTTCATACAATGGAAGTCAATGTTGTTTGGTTACCGACATTCTTCAAAATATCTTATTTTGTGTTCTGCAGAAGAAAGTCATCCAGGCTTGGTATGACATAAGGGGGGGTCAATGATGATTTGGGGGGGGTGAACTATCCTATTAACTACAGTAACGCTACATAAAAAAAATACATATATATTTATTAGACAAATTAGATGAACACCTCGTCCTGACCAAATTTATTTATGCATTTAGCAGATGCTGAAATCCCTTCCAAAAGGTATTAAAGATATACAATGTATATGTTTCCTGGGATTTAAACCTTTGTGCTGCTAATGCAATGTTCCGTTGGGTTAGGGGACAAAATCAGAGCCAGTGGGATTTCACTGTAGTTGGGACAGCATCAAAATAGAAACCATCGAAATGCCTTTGAATGTCAACACTGTGTGCGTTCGCATGTGCTTAGGACAACAGACATGTGACTTACTGTACCATTTGATGTTGGTTTGGACATATCACAAGCGATCAAGAAATAAATTAAGCTATGAAAGTAGTTTGTGAAGTTAAATGAAATAAACAAAAGTTGCATAGGAGCCAGACAATCAGATTAGAGCTGACATTTCAACAGACTCTCGCCATTTTTGTGTGCAATATGCATCAGAAAGCCAGTTTGTGCACTGTGGGAAGACTGTGGGTGTTATTTATTTAGCACCATTTAGTCATAACCACAATTGTACTACTTAGTCAGTTATGACATTATATACAGTCCTGCTGGAAACTCAACTTGTGAAGACTTCACATAATTTCTAGCTGGTTATTATGGCCATAGCAGTTCTAATCTAGTTTAGGTAGTTAATCAAAATGTTAATATGCATGATTTTGACAGTATTAACAGTACATAACACTTTATAAAAATATAATACCTTGAATATGGATAAAAGCATCTGCCAAATGCATAAATGAAAAAGAAAAACACTAACCCTTTCTCTCAACAGGTAGTGATCTAGCTTTTGTTGAAACCAGTAACTTTGTATTGGCACCTACTGTATTATGGCTCCTGTATGACATATCACTTATTGCTCCCTAAATTCTTCATTCACACACTTTATACATGAGGCCTGATGTTTTTCTAAAAATGAGTCACGTAGTTATGAACTAATTATCATTTTACATGGATGACAAACAAAGTTTTGAGAGTAACAGCAGGAACAGTCTGCAGTTTTGGGTTTCCTCTACACAAGCGTCTTTATTGAAGCGCACCACAATACATCCCAGCAGCAAAAGCTCAGGACTGGGGCTAAATTTCACACACCAGGGTTTCTGGAACTGAAACAGGGTTAGATGACTGCTGCACACAGCACTGACTCATTGTAACACAGCTCAAACGTTCTGCTTTAAGCGTTCTGAGCTATGACACTGAAGATTTCAACAGCGGTCAAAATCTTTCATATGGAAGGTCACCATTTTTACTCCAGCACCTTGATGCTTGAATACTTTGCATTTTGACGTTTGAGTTCATTAGCTTACAGTCCCTTTCCATTTACAAATGCTGAGTTTTCTTTTGTTTTTAACTTCAGGTGTACATAATGTAAAGCTATTTTGTCCTAATTTCTAACTTATCCTTTACATTCCATTCCATTCCATTTTCTACCGCTTGTCCGAACTACCTCGGGTCACGGGGAGCCTGCGCCTATCTCAGGAGTCATCGGGCATCAAGGCAGGATTATCCTTTACATAATAATTGTAAATTTTGTTGTGCACCCGTGATGTTCCAAAAACAAAGCTAACACTTTAAAATCAGGTAACATTTGTTAAAGGTCCAGTGTATGAACTTTAACAGCATCTTGTGGTGAGGTTGCGAATTGCAACCAACATCTCACTCCAGCCCTCCCTTTTGAAGCACTACGGTGGCTGACACAGGACAAAGATGTCGTCACGTTTTGTCATATTTACGGAACACGCTCCGTAGAGCAGTTTGTCCGTTTAGGGCTACTGTGGAAACAACATGTCAAATTCCAAGTAAGGGGACCCACGGTGTATGTAAAGAGAAATAGCTCATTCTAAGATAACAAAAACATAACGCTTAATTATGTAAGGTCTTTATACAGCTCTGAAAACATAGTTATGTATATGATATTGCATTTCTGTCAGTAGATCCTGCAAAAAACAGCACCTTCAAGTAAGGGATAACGTACAGCCAGAATCAAACTGTATAGTCATAAAAACCATTACAATGATTAAAAATGGTTCATAACATTACATAACATAACCTAAGCCAAAGAGGATGCTACATGCCATCTCAAAACACCTTTAGCTATCGACTCCATGCAGGCAGTTCAAAAAAGCCGACTAGTTTGGAAACAGCGAGCTAAGTGGACCATGAACAACTCATACATCTCCTTGTCAAACCCTCCGATGCCCGGCTACAGAAGCCCGTGGGGAGGACGGATATTTCCGTGTGACGTGCAGGAGAGCGCTCATGTGTGCAGTCACCATGGCTTCTGCCACGAATGGAGACAAGCCAAGTCAACAGTAAACATGTGGGTGAACTGGGAAATGTGGTGGAGTGACATCCCTGCCAGTTAGATGGGTTAGGGGTGGATTCACCGCCTCTCACAAGAAAGGCGGTGCTTACTCAAAACAACATGGAGGAGAAAATAACACCGTTAAAATGAAATAAATATTAAATATGTTTAAGGCACTGAAAGAGAAACTTAGTTTTTCAGACATCATTTTATAAGTGTTGTGAATATAATGATAAAGATACATTAATATAACAAATCCTATACGCAATTATTTCTTACAAAATATATTTTTAATATCAATATTTTCCTTTATACAC
The DNA here is from genome assembly GCA_006030095.1 of Triplophysa siluroides. Classification (NCBI taxonomy): domain Eukaryota; kingdom Metazoa; phylum Chordata; class Actinopteri; order Cypriniformes; family Nemacheilidae; genus Triplophysa; species Triplophysa siluroides. Next base: position 3,267,649 of record VCII01000101.1, on the reverse strand, counting down.
ACTTTTTTTATTATAGCTCTGCTTCACTATACTGTAATTGCCTCGCAACAATGCCAAATTGTTAAATGTAATTGTTCTCCTCATTTGTCGCTTTGGATAAAGTGTCTGCTAAATCATTAAATGCAAAATACTGAAAAAATGCTATAGAAGTAAATCTGAAAAAGCTGTTTTATTCACCAGCCACCTGCAATCCGGTTCAAGCAGATGCTATACAGTAGTGCAGTGAAACACAGCTGCACAGCGACTATTTTCATCACTCTCAATCTTAATCTTTGCAGTACAAACACAACTCCTTTCAATGTGAATTAGTGATATAGATTAACATCACCATCGATCACAGCAACAGTTGTATTAACTGAAACAGGATAGATATTAACCTGACACATGGTGTGGATGAGAATGCGTTCTGATTCAAATGCCTCGATCACTGTTGTGGAATGATGCTGTACGGTCTCATAGATGTATCATATTCGTAACCAGCCTGCAAAATCGGCATTGTGGAAAGAGATGAATTTGAATCAAAATGAACTTAAAATGAGAGTCTGACAACAAGCAATTTGCACCTCTGTTTCTGGCACAATTACACCTGCTTGTTTATCAAATGTGTTTACTGAGGATCAAACAGAAGGTGATTATATATTAATTGGCTGCATCGTAACCAAAAAAAGTGACAAAACTGTGGCCCATTTACTACTTTTTAATACCTTTTACAATGTAAAAAAAACTTCACAAAAGGCACAAACCTGATAAAAGACATTTTGATAAACAGCATTATAATTTATACACACAAAACATTATTATATTAATAATTGAAATATGAATATTGGTATTAATAATACAACTGTCATAATGATAAAATTTGACTAATGATTAATTGTTTAATACATTATTGTGTTTATAAGGACGAACGATTAATCATGATTAATTGCATCCAGAATAAAAGTTTGTGTCTACACAATAAATGTCTATGTATTGTGCACATTAATTTTGTATTTATAAACACATGTATATACACTTGCATACATTTAAGGAAAAAATAATAAACGTTTACATGTATTTAAATTATTGGTAAATATAAATAAATACATCTGAATATTTCATATATACATGTCTGTGTAGGTTTTTGTGTTTATAAATACAAAATTTACAGTGAGCAGATATATATTATGAACACACAAACTTTTATTCTGGACGCGACTTATTAATTGTTTGACAGTGTATGATCATCATATAAATGCTAATATTTTTTGTGTGCCTTAATTAAAAAAAATGGTCACAAATTATTGTGATCAACATGCACAGGGCCCATTGGTTTACCGGAAGGCATTTTATAGCGTGTCTGCATTTTTTATATCAACTATCAAAAAATATGCATCATTTGAAAGCTACAACACTCAACATTCATGTTCAGAACTGTTTTTACAATCAATACAATGCAAAGAAATGGGTTACCTGTTGTATAGGAATACTACACTTAACACCTTTAAACATTTAATTTAATTAAAGTTCTGAAAATAACCAAAACCCCAAACTACAAAGTCACTACAACAGAAAAGAGTGTGAAGGCCCGAGCACCCAAACTAAAATATGAGATGAGATACTGGACCCAGAATGCAGACCTCTCATCATGTCAGAAGTTCTTCACAAGCCACTAAAAATGGCGGCACATTTCCAGAGTCATGTGAGAGAGAGCCAGCGGCATCCCAGTGCCTTGTGGTAAAACAGACGGAGTGTGGTCTAATGATTAATGACATTAAGATGATTATTCAGCGGCAGAGATGTCCCACGCCCTCAACACACTCCAGATGCCTAAGCAGAGATGAGGTACAGATGATTTAACCCATGTTCTCTGTGACTTTGGAGAATATGATGGATGGCTTAGAAGATGTTCGGGGAGGGAGAACAGCATAAATCATACTTTGGTGATGGTTTGATTCTGTTCATTTATTCATTTATTTTAGAAAGAGTTTCATTAGATAAAAAATGTATCTCTTTCTGTGGTTAAAGAAGCAGTCCACCCCAAAATCAATCATTTATTCATTGTCATGTTGTTAACAATTTGCACGATTTTATTTTCTCTCTGTCAAGCGAACGGGCACTGAGCTACACAAGGACATAAAATACATACTGTAAGTAGTCTGTACGTATACAGATATATAGCACACTGTACGTAGTCTGTATATATAGCACATACAGCGTGTGCTATATTTCTAAAGGCACACATCTAAGTCATTATTTAGATGGAGTCCCGTTCAATTTCATTCACCAAAAAAGTAGGCAAATTATTATCATTCCATGTCAAATAAACCACATTTTGGAAACCACCTTTTCATTTGGTTAATGTTTTTTCTCAAGCAAAACAAACAAAGTGATAAAAGCCAAAATATTACAAGCTTTGGATCAATCCAATTTACTCATTCCATTTTTTAACAGGATATTCAAAATGACTACTTTCACCCGAGATTTGAAGCCAAATTACAGGTTTTGAAAAATGACTTCAGCATCGTTATATTATATTTACACAGAGATTGTTATGTTTATTAGTCGAATCTTTTTCTAGTCTAGTCGAGTTTGCATGCTTGTTACTAAGAAGTAATAAAAGTATCTTAATATCCCTTTAGACTCTTGTTCTCAGCAAACTTGTCTGTAGGGATCTTAATTTATAAGGCCCTGCACAATAGAATCCTAGAGATATGGACATTTGCAAATCGTAGAATTGTACCTATTTTTACGTGTCAAAATCCACATGTGGCTCACTTTGTTAATAGCTGATAATTATTGTCTGTTAAACTATGTGAAATTCTTGTTGATTTGGATCATTTTATTAATGTGAAAAACTAAACAACATAAAATAATAATGTTAACTTATAGTATACATGGGTAGTACACAAATAAAGCGTATCATGTGTCCTAAACAAATAGTTAATAACTTCATATTATTAATATTAATATTTATACTGTATCTGAGATTTATCTTAGATAAATCTTAAAACTTAAAAACATCGTTTTTTCTAAATGTTTGCTATGTCACACCATAGGACATGTGTGCGGTTTATTTGTCAACTAGCCACATACTGGAAAAATTATTCCTTTAAATCATTCATGCACATACAACGCCACACCAAACTAAAACTAGCAGGTTCCATAACTAGGACACTATGTGTGTGTTTTGCTGATGTCTTACATCTAGAGACGTGTGTATGTGTGAATGGAAGGGGGTGGCTGAGAAGCTCACAATTAAAAAGAAATCAACTCGCCATTGACCGCAGCCATGTTTAAAATGAACCACACAGTGAAAATATGAACGAAAAATGAGCAGCTGCAATTGATCATTACTTCTTTTCACAATTCCCTTGACCTTAATTCATTAAAGAATGGAAATAGCGGGCCATCGGGGAGTCTACATGAAGCTAGAAAAAAACTGCACATGTGTGTGTTATAGCACCTGAAGGTGTGTTGACCCTCAGAGGCTCATTAAAGCCTGGAAACTCCATCTTACACAAGCTCCTACGGCTCACACACAGCAGCTGGCGGCAACAAAAGAGCACACGCAGGGCACAAGCGGGGTTTCAGAGATGGACACGGATAAACAATGAGGGAAAGTGCTCTGTGTGAAACAGCGACCTGGAGATTGTAGGTGCTGGCCTCACATGTGCAGATTATAGACCTTTTCAACCAACAAATGCATCATGGGATTGAAAGGTGATGGAGATATGAGGATGTTTTTCAATGAACTGATATGGAAATATGATACGAAACAGCTGAGAGGAATATGTTGCCATCTATTGCCAATTGCAGGAGAAAATCATTTCAAAATCATTTTTGGCAATTGTACAGTACACTGTCAGCAAAGAAATGGCAAAATCTACCCACACTGTCACTACATTTTTAAATATATATGTTTTTACTTTAGAAAAATGTTACTTCCTTTTGCTACATTATCAACCCCATCATCATGGTACAAGTACAACTTGAGACTAAAAAATAGTCAAGTATTTTAGACGTCTGGGTATCAAAAGTATATATCTGAACCTAAATGGTACATTTTAGGAGATTTTGGGTATCGTGTTATTTTCTGACAGCGTAGTTTTCTTTCATCAAATGGTTTGACAAGCACAGACTTCCTTCCTGTTCGCTGTATTTCCAAATGTTGTGTGGGACATATCGATGGGCAAACACAGGTTGCAAATCCACCTAACATTATACTGTATTTCTGGACAAGACCATTGAAAATATGTCCACAATAAAGGAAACTTTTTTCCAAACTAAGCCACTACAATCCTGGCACAGCTGTTTTCAGCTCATTTCCGGCAAAAACTGTGTTAAAGGCAATCCGCCGCTGTTGTGAATACAGATAAAAAATAGAACGCTGCTGGATTTGTGAACGACAGCTGTGGTACATTTACCTGATTTTACTGCTATGTAGCACCTACGAGAACATTACTCAGCTCAAATGCCTCCCACTTTATATTAAGTGTGTTTAATACCCCCGCATTATTGAGAAAGTTTTAGCTTTCTAGCCTTTTTTATGTCTAACTTCTTTTTATTCTGCATACATTTCACAAATAGGCTACTCCTAGACCAAAACAGAATTCACTTTTTGTGAAGCTTAAGGCTTTTTTAACTTAGTGTACTGACATTTACAGTGTGCGTGAGTGCACGAGAGAGCGAGAGACAGAGAGAGTCCAAATACGACTACTCTCTTCTTCTCCCTTGGGCGACCTAGTCTGTAAATAAATATATGACAAATTTACATTCACCCGCAGAGATGACTGGTACCAAAGCACCAGTATAATGTCCACACAAGCCGAATTACACTTGCTGCAGTACATACTGTATGTGCTTCCTTGACTTATTATGATTATTATGCAAATGTAACCATTATGTATTATTATCACTGACATTTATTCATTCAGTCCCGTATACAAACTCTCTAAGACACACAAAGGAATCAAATTGCTTCAAGACATAAAGAGACATACACACAATAGGTCACCACAGACACAAACGCAAAGCCGAACTGCAGGCACATTATGGAAAATAATGTGTCTTGCGGGATATCAAGATGCAGTCTAGTATGTGAGACTTCATGTGATCTAAAAGCATCATGCACCCAGATGGGCCAAAACAAGCAACGACTGCGCCTCAGATGGTCATGAGGTCAGTTGTCTCCCCGACGTTCAGAGAGACGCAGCACACAGCTGTGGGGTTCTCGGACTGAGACGTGTCTGAGCGGGTCACATGGCGCGAGGATGACATCACCCTTTGAACACTGGCTCAGAAAATGGATTTTTGCTGCTTGGTCAATTTAGTTAATTAAAATGAGCTAATGTGACACAATTCTTGAAGAGTTTTGCCATAACGTAATTAAATGGCAAGCGTTCAGTTTCTACTTATAAAATGTTTGTTTAATTAATCTCATTTGCGTCGGGTCTACATGAATAGTTTTTGCTGGATGCTACCATGCACAAGGCAAAATGAAAACATTTACAATGAACAGGTTTACACAAAACTAAAAACTTACCCTCAGACTGCCAGAGGAGAATGCTATTGCTAATATGTTGCTCTTTCAGGAGATGTGATGGAGATCTCATTTGTGTTTCATTTAAGTATTACTTAGTCTCAGATGTTTCTCTTAAAATTGCTGAGGATAAATAAAAACAAACCAAGGAGACGATAGTTAAAAACATAAAGAGTATGGGGGTGTAAAATGAATGTAGATTGTAGATGTAATCTGGATTTGGGTAAATTTGATGAGAAATGCTTGAGTTCATATTAAGATATTCCATAATATTTACTTTTGATTGGAGACAGAGTTCAGTTTGAGATCACTCTTCAAACTAGTCGAGACATTTGAGACTTTTCTGCCTCTTTTTCGACAGGAGAAATATCTGAGACGCAGAAGTTTCCATTTGCTCTACATTAAATCTCATTGATGTCTAGGAGAAATAAATTCGGAAACCTCAATCATGATTTCTATGAGTTTATTATGCATAATAGTAATTTACCGTATTCACACCCGATAAAACATTGAGTCTGTGCATGTGTGAAAATCAAGACGTCTTCCTCCTTTGTAGCAGAAAACATGTGACAAACACGTCTGCCCGCAATATGAGAAACATCAACGCTCAATAAATTACCATCTAGCTGCCAGCTAACTGCCACGGCAAAGCGGGTAACCGAGTCTTCACCTCTGTGATTGCTTAGACAAGTCTTTGTTAGCCCAGAAACATCAAGAGCAGGAAACTCTCTCAAAGCAACTCTGACACGACACATATACCTTCAAAAGGAATATTTAATCAGACCTGCCATTTGCCTTCCACAATTCCTTCCCTCTGCAAATTTCCCTCATCTTTCAACCCTCCCAAATCACTCCCACTCCCACACAGGCTGGGACTGTATTAGTCTGAAATGGGGGTATAGTGGAAAAACAGTATATACTTGCATGAATTGTAAATCACATCTGAATAGAAGCTTACGCCGAATGTATAATTGTATATATCACAAAAAAACGAATATGCTATAAGTGTACCTTTATTTAGAAAGTTTAATATTAAAAACATAATCCGTATTTTGGTTAAAAATAAACCAAAAACAGTAATGAAAATATATCTGCGAGCAGTCTTCAATTTTCACCAAAAAGATTAAATTTAAAAATGAACTTCTGTCCTCATTTATTCATCCTCACGTGGTTTAAAACCTCACAACTCTTTGTTCTCTAGAAAACTTATTCTGAGACACGTCCATACATTTTGTCAATGGGGTCCAGTGTAGTTTGGCTCCTCAAAAAAGCTTCTTTTGTGTTTTGCAGAAGAAAGAAAGTCATACACATTTGAACTGACATGAGGGTTAGGAAATGATGACAAAATGTTAATCTTTGGGTAAACTATCCCTTTAAAGTTTTTCACATAATTATTTAGGTAAACAGTCAGTAAATTACACAAACTCAAGTCCATGCTTCTTTTATTATTTTAACAAGATATCTTGATTTGCTCAACAACTGTTACAAAAAGGGGTATCATTACATGTTTTGATCCTTATGCACTGGCGCATGACTCCATATAATTCTTTATTTTTCCAATTGAACTATTTCTTTCTCTCGCTCTTTAAATATTTATCTCGGCGCCCACGAGCAGGGTGTCAGAGGTTTCATCAAACATGCTGGATCAAATCAACACCCATTTTCCATTCAGGCCTGTTGAGAAACACTCTGGCTAGGAGAGAATTGGGGTCCTGGGGAGCCAGACGCAGTGGGAGTCCATTCTCAGACACGCTGCTTACACAAACGATCCCCACAGCAAGCACCGGCCCTTTAAGAGACCAACGCTTCACACCACGGCCATCGTCCTCGGAGATGACAAGCTGTAATCCCACTAAACAAATAGGCTCTAGGATAAGAGTGACAGAACAGAGAAAACAGGGAGCGGGGATCTTGTTTGTTGTCTATGGCAAATCCCTCACCTTGCCATCTAACGGGGGGGGGGATCATTGTTATATAGAAAGATATACAAGAACAGTGACATAGAGACATTTTTATCTAGTTGGCCATATTTCACGGTTTACGATGCGCTCTGTCTGCTGGGGTTAAACCGGTTCACAAGATGTCAGACACCATGTCTATTATTTCATGACTTTATCAGATTTAAAGAAACATGGTGGGGTATTTTTGGTTTTTATGGTTAGTTTAGGCAAACATTTATGTTTCTTAAATAGATTTTATGTTGTCGTTGACTTTATCTGTGATTTTATTTTTTATTGTTTGCTCTTTATTAAAAGCGCATGGAAATCAGGGGTTGTCAAGTTCAAATTATATAAATTTGTGAAAAGTAAATAATGACAAATGTTTAATTGTATTTCTTTTATTTTTAATGTCTTTCAGTGACATGAAATGAATTGAAATGTGTTTATTTTAAGACATTTACGGGTACATCACGGGTATTACATCCAATTGAATAACCATCACTTTCAGAATCAGAATCAGAAAGAGCTTTATTGCAAAGTATGTTGGCATATGCAAGGAATCTGTTTTGGTGACAGGAGCATCTAGTACACAGAAACAGCAACAACAGTACACAGAGACCACAACATAATAGAATACAATACACAGATGATTTAAATAAACACACAATAAACAATATACAATAAACATAAGATAATGATATAGAAAGACATAGTAAAGCTATGTATGTATGTAAATATGTACAAGTAAAAAATAAGAATAGACTATTGTAATAAAAGGTATGTGCTATATACAGCAGAATGAAATATAATTTACAGAAAACGTAGATAGTGTATTATCTGGAGGATATAATTAATATTGCAATTAATTATTATTCAACTTAAGATTTACTTTTAATTCCCAAAAAGCAAACTTCTAGATTTTGCCTCGGTTTGTTGCCTTTCTTGCTGAAATTTTGCTAATTGTAACGTCTCTTAAACTTATCGATAACAATAAGTTTATCGATAAGTTTTTAATAAGATATGTGAAAAGATGTGATACTGATGCGATAATCGATATCATGCTACAGACGCTGTGCATATACATTAACAAGAAAAAAACCTCGATTTTTACATAACCTTCATCATATCTTGAAACAATTGGTTTATTATACAGACTGAATATAAATGTTTGCAATTTACTATTCTTCAGGCTTTTTATTGATTGTTATGTATTCACATGTTTATTTTCTCGTGGCAAATCCATAATCTGTTGGCTACACTGGTACACAGCGCTCTTATTTTCCACCCGTTAGCTCAAGGTCAGCGAGGATTTTCATACATGTTTTGAAGCATATTCTGGGTGAAGAACCTGGTTTTATTCCTGCTTCTAATGCGGTGATTTAAACAAGTGATCCACATTTGCATTCTTTCAGTTTGGACACATTTTTCCTGTAAAGATGAACTTGAATAAACTGAATTTCTATAAAACCTTTGCCATGTTGAGTTTGAAGCACTTCTCATTCATTTGCATGCACACTGCGTCTAGAATTGTTTGAGCAAAAACTCGTCAAGCAATTTTGTCTTCAATAGGACCACTTTCCCTCGAGTGCCCAAAAAACCTGCCTAGATGCCATAAACCTTAAATCCCTCAACGTATCCTTCTAATCCTCTGCAAGGACTGCAAGACCATTACTGTTGTGAACAAGAACAACTGTTTATACTAAGATCTCCCTCACAGAGATTCACACATCACACATTTATGGGGCAATCGTGGCCTAATGGTTACAGAGTCGGACTCGTGACCAGAAGGTTGCCAGTTCGATCCTCAAGGCCGGCAGGTAATGATTGAGGTGCCCTTGAGCCCTTACTTCATTACCATTGAGGTAATGAAACCCCTACTTGCTCCCCGGGCGCTGCAGTGATCGCTGCCCACTGCTCCGGGTGTACGTCACTTGCTATGAAAAACTATGACGTACCCAATTTCCTCAAACAGCCAATGAAAGACGAGGACTAAAACACAAAACGCCAATAAATTACTACAAACTCAGGATATATGTGGCATTCATTCTTCCAAATATTCTTACCAAATTTCATCACAACCGAACATTAAGACACTCAAACGATGGGTAGATCCTCTTCAAACCTTAATCAAAAGATTTAAAACATCAGCGCTTTTCAAAAACTAGTGCCTGTCAACTACAGTAGCTGACAAAACTAGTTTACATCGTGCCGCAGTGGCGCATTTACATTTCTTACGTTATTGATGATTATGTTTAATGCATCACGTAATGCATTGATTTGGTTTAACAAACCGTTTTTCTGCTGAATAATAACACCAGTGCATCCAAGGGGGTGAAGTCTGTTTCTGTGGTATAGACAAGATCAGGTCAGACACGAGTGCTTTCTAAGTAGTGTTTCATCAAGGTTTTCTTTTCCGGCTAGCGCTTGTTTGAGTTTGTCGGTGGCAGAATTGACTCTGAGCAATAGACTGTAAAGATCCCAGTTTAAAAATAGAAAAAGAAAAGTGTTTAAGTGGGAAAGAAGTCGTTTGACACAACAGGGCTGGTTGTGCACTCTGTTCTTGCTCTTTCTAGCTTCTGGGCTTGAAGAGACCTTATTGAAAATGTGTGATACACAACAATAATGGTCTGTCTGATTAAATTCAAGACCAATTTTCACCTTACTGGTATTTTTCTGTAGATATTCTGCTATGTGATAGTTATACCAAAGTCATGGGTTTCAATCCCAGGCAATGCACTTAGTAATATTTTATAGACCACTTTACTGCAGGTAAACACTTCTGGTTTCAGTTTATTTATTATTTTTTTAAATCTTGCATTCATAATTAAATCTTAAATATATGTTTTTAACATTTTGATTCATTTCTAAATGTTCTGTTGGTTGTATTTTGTTCAACATTTGTGTAGTGTTAAAAAACTGAAACAGGAAGTTTTTCTGGATCAGCGTTCGACCAGCGTTGTTTACATCTTCTGAAGTGGTCGATATACAGCATATGATATTTATATATAATTTCAAATGTACAAGTACACTCACCTTTAGGGCTGCACGATATTGGGAAAATATGCGATATGCGATAACGTTTTTGAATATTGCGATACGATATAACATTCCCCCAGAGAAATGCTATTTGTTTATAATTTATATAAGTAATAATCATACTAAAATAAACAGGTAATAGATATTCCTCTAATCTAATTAAATCTAATACAGGCTACAAAAAACTGTCAAAGAAGGTGCAAACATTTAGACTTTAAAACACTATTAGTATGAATGACTGAAAACCTTGGCTGATATTATAATTTCTGGTTTGCTGTTAACAAAGATCTGCAAACACAAAATGCATTAGTCTCAAACATTACTTTTTATTCACATGTAACCATACAATCATCAAGAGAATCTTTTAACCAAAATATTTCCTTGCCTTGCCTGTTTCTTTCAAATAAAATATTAAAATATTAAAGAAAAATTAAATAAAAAATACTATTAAACGAAGTGTACAGGCCTTAAATAAATTGGTATGTAGTGGAAATACTAACATCTTGTCAACATCCACATAAATAAAATAATAAAGTATTAACATGTAAACATTAAGTAATAACATGTAAACCTGTTATGTTATAGCACAATGCAATGTCAAATGTGCAAAGTTTTAATGTGAAAGCTATTTTATTCCAGGTTTTTTGCCAGGAAAACTAGCATATTGACCTTCGTAGGTTTTAAACATGTGCGTTGGCATGTCACAACATTTCCTGATGTACTAAAAAGTCTCTCTGAAGGTGAACTACTTGCTGGTATACAGAGATACTTCCTGGCTAGTTTACTCAGGTGTGGGAAGTCGACCTGATGGACTTGCCACCAAGTGAGAGGGTCCATCTCACTGTCTATGGTGGGAGACATCATGTAGTTGTTTAATTCAACTTCCACAGTGTGCAATGGTTCCATAGATGACGGAGCTGGAGATGTCTTGAAGAAACTGCCCAGGGATTTTTTGGCCTCTTTAGGGTGACATCTGATGGACCCATGCCCTGGTGATCTTGAATACTTTGCTTTGCTCCTAAAATAGAGAAACAGTTATAGTGCATTATTTTGTCACTTATTATTGTCATTGTCATATTAACATTTACCTGTGGCACAGTTGCTTCAATTTCAGACTTCACCCTGGCTCTGATGTCTGACACCTTGTCAGAGCTGATGTAGTTGGCTTTGAATCTGGGGTCCATAAAGCAGGTCATGTCCAGAAGTTCTTGAGTTGCAGGGTTGTCATACTTGGTGTTCATGTACTCTAGAATCTTCATCTTTATGGACTTTGTTAAATCACTGTCTTCTTCCTTTGCAGCAAGAATTGAGGTGTTCATCAAGTGAAGTACAGGTTTCACATATGAAACACTTACGTATCTTTCACCTGATAGAGCATCTGTAAATTCTTGCAGAGGCTGCAATGCTGGTTTATGGACTCAAGTACATCTAGGTCCTGCCAAGAAGGAACTAAATGTCTTGATTTTCTGTCTGCTGACAGAACATCGCTTATGGCCCGCTGCTGCTCTAGAACTCTCTGAATCATTCTCTGTCTCGAACCCCACCTTGTAGGGCATTCTGTGATGAGGGAGTGCTCTGGGAGGTTGTGCTCTTTTTGTGCTTTTTTCAGTGCCATCTTTCCCTTCCAGGTGTGGGAGAAATGTCCCACTAACTTTTTGCACAGACCAACAGCTCGAGTAATGCGCTCATCACCTTTAACAGCATTTTCTGAAGAGTTAAGAAAAAAAAGGACATACAGGGTGAATAACATTGCAATATTATAATTACAAATTTATGTAACAACATGTGAGAAAGTAAACTGTCAGCTTCAATTTACTAGCCTCTGTGGAATATATTCCTAAATAAAACACATTATCTTAAATATTACAATATCCAAAATCATGTCTAGTCTACATGCAACTATATTTATATTTATGCATTTAGCAGACGCTTTTATCCAAAGCGACTTACATTGCATTCAGGTTAAAAAAAAATGTCAGTATGTGTGTTCCCTGGGACACTTTACTAACTATACAAACAACTACCGTTTTTTTCCGTTTTAATTTTATTATTGCAAATATAAACACTCACCGATGGCCAGATGCAAGCGGTGTCCAAAGCATTGTAGTCTGACCCAATTATTAAGTTCGGTAGCTTTCACCACATTAGCGCCGTTGTCGGTTGTAATGGACACTTGATTTTCCTCTTTTAAGTTCCAGCTGGCTAAAACATCCCGCAGCCCATGGGCTATGTTTTCACTGGTGTGGGATTCGGGGAATACACAACACCCAGACAGCGTGTTTTTTAATTCAAAGTCTTGAGTAAGAAAGTGAACGGTGTAGCTCATGTAGGGCTCAGTGGTACGACTGGACCACAGGTCAGTGGTGCTAGCGTAGAAATCCAATTGGCGCAGCTCGGAGCTCACTGTCTTCACACAGGTGTCGTACATCTGTGGAATTGCGACATGAGAAAAATAATTTCTCGATGGCAGCTGATATCTTCGGTCTAATTTGTTAATTAGACCCACAAAGCCTTCTTTGCTCACAGTGTTAACAGGCATCATGTCTTTAGCTAAAAAGCGTGTGACAGCATCCGTTAAATTCCTTGTGGCGTTTCGACGTTTTCTCGTAAGACGTTGAATTGTAAAACTTTGATCGATGGTTGTCTGTACGGCTCCCTTATTGTTACTGGCTTTTCGTTAGCAGTTTTGGTGGATATTGCCTTACACTTTCGAAAGTCTTCAAAAAGCTCCCTGTGGTTGTGTTCCAGATGACTGTGGAGATTAGTTGTATTTCCTCTCGACGTAACCACAGTTTTTCGGCACGACTTACACAGTACCTGCATTTGTGACACGTCTTCTCTCTTGAAGCCAAAATACTGCCATATTTCAGACGTGCATTTCTTTTTAGGCACAAGTTCTTCGCTGATGTCATTTTCCTCGCTTGTATCTAACCTTACTCCTGCCATATTTATTTTCCACTCTATGCTCTGAGCCGCTAGGTTCACCTTTCGACCCTCTAGCCAATAGCATATAGCACCTTAACTACTTGGAGGCGGGTATAAAGATAGTAAAGCGGCAAGCCCCATCTGATTGGTCAAATTTGGACAACCTACGCATGCAACACACAAATGCTTGGCACAATAAATTACACTTATCGCAACTCTCTGCGATACGTATATCGCATATACTATTATCGCGAGAACGATAATTTTTCGATATATCGTGCAGCCCTACTCACCTTCATGATATCCCAGATGTATATGCCTGACTCTCTTCAGTGGAACATAACGTTTCTTTTTGTCAAATTATATAAAAACAGTACTCTATGTACATGTTTACAGTGCTTAATACTTGCCTTCTGAAGCAAAACAATATTTGTGTGTAACAAAACTTCATATTTTGAGCTAATTTTGCAAAATTGAAAGCCATAGCAGTGCTTAATTCAAACATTGTGTTTGTCCTGCCAGTGTTGCCAAGGTAGCAACCCTTTCACTATTAGCGACTTTTCCGACCCCTTTAGTGACTTATAAATCAGGACTAACAAGAGAAACAGAAAATATGTACATGGGAATGGCTTTATTGTGCAATAAGCTGTATTAAAAATACAGAATGTTCAAAACGTCGAAGCAAAACGGGTCTGAAATTGCAACTCAAAAACTATGTGATGTCACAGATATGTTAATTAGCATGTGATGTCATCCAGCGCCACAGTTCCAAAAAATCCTAGTGGAAACACTGTTTGTGTTCATCCGAAAAAAGAAAGGCAAACACTGTACAGTACATTGCATGAGGTTGAGTAAATTATGAGAGAATTTTTCCTAAATAAAACCCATGTTTTCACTTTCCTGCTCTGTTTTTCTTTGCATCCTTATATACACAATCGTGTACATTTAGCAGCCTGCAAATGACTATAATGCACTGCAACGTATTGCTAATTGAAAATGACACAAAATAAAAAGCTTTTAGATTTGGAGACTGTAACGTGCTCAACAGATCAACCAAAACATGAAAGGCGGGGATCATTCTTTACCTGTCGACTGTAATTGGATTACCTGTTTTGTATGCATCTCCATAACACCAGGCTGAGTATTTTTGTCTTTGCTTAAATATGAGAAATGTGCAGATTGTCAGGAATCTTCCACCAAAGATGATTAGAGCGTCTCACACAACCATGTAAGAAATTTGTATTCTTCGCAAAATTGGCAGGCCCGTTCCTACCCACTGCAGAAAAGTCTTACTCACATAAACCGCCGAGAAAAATCTCCTGCTTGGCAAATTTGCTTGGATAATTTTTTTTGTTTTCTAGACAGTTTGAGTTTATTCCTCTGTCTGAAAGCTGAAGGAAACTGCAGTGAGGTTGACTGGGTTTGACAGTGGATCGCGCAGGGTGACGGAAGGTAAAAGCCGCCTCAAGGAAAGTTCACATCATGCTACGGATTATACAGATAATCCCCTGGAATCATCCGAACGGAGGCCCATGTGATAAACGAACATCGACTTAGATACACTTAAGGACAACCTGGTCAATCTCATGGATCAGAGAGAGTGTGATCAGTTGTTACAGTGACGACCGCACGGCCGAGTAGATATTTTCCCACAGAGAATATAAAAAAATTCCTGGAGATAGGGATTATGGAATATGATATCGTGAACGTTGAAACAGTGAGACGTTACGCAGCAGTGAATGAGGTTAGGAAAGCTAGAAAGTGGAATCACTTTTCTGTTTAAAAATATAAGCTCAGGGCGGTCCTTCATTACAACCGTGGTCGCTGTGAGATTTAATCTGCATTTAATCTCCGCCGCATATGGTCCCCTCCATCAAGGACAACATAAGGACGGCACCGTAACTGACAACATGCAACGATCGTATAATCACATCACACATGTATGCAGAATACATTTCATATATGTACTTAAACAGGCATGTGATGATATTTGTCAGTAAAGACCATTTATACAATTGAGTCAAAAACGGACCAGGAGATATGTCACAAAACTGAATAACATCAGATAAATTAGATTTTTAGATCACCATGTTTGTTTGTGCCTATTCAGTCATACAGCAGTCATGTCTTGACATCTGTAATACAAAAACCTCATTAGGTGAGTGACTTGGAAAAAATAAAGCTGTTATGTTAGACATTTTTGTGTATTTCCGAATAGATGAGTCAGATTTATGTAAGAGGTGATTCTCTCAAAAAACGGTTAAGTTTTGCATGCTATTTGTACTCTTTTAATTACACTAAAGTTCAAACCAGGATCCATTAAGCGTGAGAGGAATATTGAGAATATCAAGAAGCAGATAATAATTAGAGCAAGATTTAGTCCCAATGCAATTTACTGGTAAAAAAAAGCCAATAATTAACCATAACAATCAATGAAAATAAAGGCAATATTGGCTATTGATCATGAATTGGATTCCCCAGCGATCACAATAATTGACAACAGGATCAATAGACCAAATTAGCAGGCAGGTTGCTGAAATGGAAGGTAACTATTAAAATAAAAAAATCACATACAGTAAGACAAAATTGTACTTTGTAAAGGGTAACAATCATTTATAGATTTAAATGTATAAAACAAAAAAAAGTGATTTCTGTACCATTCCTAATATCATGGCCAGATGGTTTGTTGCATTAACCACTGAGACAATTCTGATTCTTTAATCTGTTATTTAATTATAATGTGATCTTGATAATGATAAAAACTTACTGCATGACATTAAGCACATTAGTTATATGGCGTGTAACAAAACATTGTTATGGATCGACGCATACATTTCTAACGATACGATGCATCGTTACCACACATAAAATATCGATATTTGGTACTTTTATTTTGACACTCTCCACGTCCTCATTATTCACGTAACGTAAAGTGTATTATTTTTGTTAGTTTGCTGTCGTAAATGTCCCTTTGGGACAGATCTCGAAATGTTGAATCGTAATCGTTTTGCAGAAAAGCTGGAGGCGTAGGCGAACATCGTACCGTTGGCAGAGAAAATCGACGTTGTATCGTATCGTGATGAACTTTCCTATTTACACGCCGAATTAATTAGGATAGGAACCGTTTTAAAGTTTCCACAGGCTTTTAGCATTACACTTTTTTAGACAGTCGTACTGTTGTATCATGATGTATCAGTTCTATTTGAATGATTTATGACACACAGTCTACCAAGGTAAGAAGAAGGTGGACTGTTGTGCTTTGAAAAGAGCGAGATTTAATTTAACAGTGTGATCAGCACCTGTAGAGCAGACTGAGAGAGCGGCATTGATCACTTGGTAAACAGGACGGTTTTCTGTTGTCCTACTATACATACACACTTCAATTAACAGTCTTTAAAGAGCCACACATCTCCATTATCTGTTTTTACGCCTGTTCGGTTTGAATCATGGACCACAAAGGATGCTTTGTCGCAGTGCTTGAAGTGGGAAAAAAAGGGTACTCTTTTGTGCATGTTGCCATCTACGCAAATTACCACATTTGAACGAAAAAACTGTATTTTGACATTGCTGGTACAATGTAATTATGTACTAAAGGAACCACTTGCCAAACAACTTATTTAATAATTACAGAAAAACTGTGATAATAGTTCTGCAGTCTATTAAATTCTTCTCTTAATTACATCCATCAGATACACACACATTACATTATCTGACAAACCACCTAAGTTTTCATTTAAAACCATTTGTCATTTTTATTGTAAAACCGTTGGCTTTGTTATGTTTGCCATCTCACGTCACAGTCATTAGCGCACGCCTTAAGAATGTCTTCTTGAATTTGATTGGTTGAAAGTTCTGTCTTCTTTAGTTTTATTGGCTGAACTGCTGCTTGGCCTCTGTAATTTGATTGGCTGGAATTACGTAAACCCTGTTTGATTTGGTCAATCTGTTTAAATTGGGTAGCTCCGCGCCAAAGACCCTAGATGCAAAGCCTGCAATCTATAGCCAAAAAAACTTAACGGCTAATGCTAACACCGTGGCTTTAGTGAATCACCCATATAATGACGCTTTGACTATGAGAAGTGTGAGAACATGTGAGAAGTGCAGAAGAACTCAAGAAAAGGTACGCTAAAGATTTACATTTACATTTGGTCATTAAGCAGATGCTTTTATCAAAAGGGAGCAATATGCAATATGTCCTACAGGAGCAATAATACAATAGGTGCCATTACAAAGTTACTAGTTTCAACAAAAGCTAGACCAATACCTGTTGAGAGAAATAGAGAGGGTTAGTGTTTTTTTTATTTTTATTTGTCTGTCAAGTATTTACAGAAGAGATGGGTTTTAAATATTAAAATAGAGAACTGCTGGTACTGTGTACCGGCACGTACCGGCCCACTTCAAGCACTGCTTTGTTGAATAACACAAAAACTCAACCATGGCGCACAAACTCTGAGGTTTGATTTTACCAGGAAAGTTCAGAATTGTTTTCAATGTTTTGCTTTAAAATGACAAGCACTCAATTTTATAAATGAAAACACATAGCAATACGATTGGGGGCATAAGTTCACATAAGCCTTGAACCTGACATGATAATCATTTAAGAAAAAAAGGAAATATAAGGAATTATAAAATGTGCATTTATTTTATATAACAGATATTTACATAGTCTACAGCACAGAACCATAACTGAATTTTTATCAAAATAACCCAGTTCTGCATATTTTCACCCCTTTCCAACAAAAGAGACTCATACACGACTATTACAAAATATAAATATTCACTGTTGCTCAAGAAGTCAATGGTACACCATTATGCAATAAAAATAAACGAAATGAATAAAAAATCTAATGAAAAAATTAAGTAAAATGGAACATAAAATAAAAAACAGCAGCAGATGCTGACAAAATATCAACTGTACAGAACAGTTTTGTTTTTGTAACTTCACATTATCTCTAGCTAGTCCCATCAACGGCCACACATTGAAATGTGAGAGTACCACCAATTTGTCTCGACTAATTTTGTTCTATTGAACCGGCTTCCATTTGGCTCCCTAAAGTTCCTCACGGACTGACAATTGGGCTTGTTGTGCTCTCATAAGTGTGCCGTGTCACTCATGTCACAGCTTTGATAACTACCGGCGAAATTGCCACGAAACGGCTTGTTTGTTCAGTCAGCTATGCTTTCAGACTTCAGCCTGATCTATCTACGATGGTGTTCCTAGACATGTTGACCTTTTCAAATGCTTGTTTGTTTGCTCGACAATCTCGTTGAGCCGCTGCTAGCCGGATGGTTAAGGATCTGAGCTGGTGATGGAAAAAAGTTCTGTCAATCTGTCAACCAAGTATGGACTCTGTCTCTGTGTCCAAAGATTTGCCTACATGATTTTAGCATGCGCTAAATACTTTGTCTGAAGACCTTGAGTGTTTTGAAATTGCAGTCTCTTGTTATTTTGTTGCAATGTCTATTGTGCATAAAGATTCAATTCTAGGTGAGTATTATTATACCAACTTGTGGACGATGAGCATCTGGATGTTTGTGGATATTGGTGTGAACAGCTCTTAAAGGGAACGTTCAAACAAAAATACGAAGTCTGTCATCGTTTATTCACCCTCATGTCATTCAAAACCTGTATATGACTCTTTCTTCTATGGAGTACAAAATAAGATATTTTGAGAAATGTCTCAGTGGTTTTGTGTCCATACAATGGAAGTCAACCAACGTTCTTCAAAATATCTTAAAACGTATTACAGATTTAAAATGACATGAAAGTACGTAAATGATGAAACTTGTTTAACATCTAAGTATGTCGTGATCCTGAGAACCATTAAATGATATGCGAGTATAAAAAAATATCATAATGACAAAGTAAATCACATTCCTTCATTACTGTAAGTAATTAAGTTTCTTTGCAAACAAGATGCACCTGTTTAGTCTCTCCGAACATTGGTTCATCCCCAGCCTTACACCTAATTCAAAACTCTTTTCTCTCTCTAACAATCTCACGTAATCTGATAACAAAAATGACCTTTGCATTTCTTTCCAATTGTATCTCCTTCAACTTTTATAGCTTTACTGTGCATTTACAAGGGAACTGATTAATAGTACATGTCTTCATGGTGCAATTATGCTGTGACATTGCCTGTAATTATGCATTGTAATTGTAATCGCTATAGTAATTAGAAACATGCAATACCAGCACTAGTCAAAATCTCCACTGCTTTAATCTGAGGTCAACACTGAGACTCTTACAGAAAGCAACATTTTAAGCTTGTCAGTGTTATTCTAAATGTTGCCCAGATCAATTTAACTGTGCACAATTTATATGAGGACAACTAATTCAATATCATAAGTTGTTGTGGGTGGTTGCTAAAATGATGGAAGTGCTTTCTAAAAGCTGCTAAAAAGTACAGTACTGTTCAATAAAGTTTCATGATGCGTGTGTGTATATACCATTCTGTCCTATGGTGTGACAGGAAAAACTTGGAAAACATATTGTTAATAATATATATTTTTTACTATTAATATTTACATTAAGCCTTAAATGTAAAATAGCATAAAAGATTTATCTTCATTGATTTTTTTTCCCTCGATTTCTGCTGTCACACCAGGTTTACACATTTATTTGTCAACTACCCACATACAAAAAACAGGTTAAAGAGTAATGC
The DNA here is from genome assembly GCA_006030095.1 of Triplophysa siluroides. Taxonomy (NCBI): domain Eukaryota; kingdom Metazoa; phylum Chordata; class Actinopteri; order Cypriniformes; family Nemacheilidae; genus Triplophysa; species Triplophysa siluroides. The sequence goes on along the minus strand of VCII01000101.1, from coordinate 3,247,562 downwards.
ACTTTTTATTTTTATACACAAACACACACTTGCCATCCTTACATACATTGAAATCATGCCAACATTTATATTTCTTTCATTACAAAACAAAACGATTTTTAAATGAATAAAATGAATGGCATGGGCCAAATATTAAAGAAACACTTTCAATGATGTTTAAAAAGCAGGATCATCTAAGGATGATATAGGATCTGTCCTTCAATTTGATTTAACATCGTCCATATAAAAATCACTCTTATTACTTGAAAGAGTAACATCAAACCCTGCAAGAGATGGAAACATTTAGAAAGGAGCCCACGTATGGCGAAGTCCACAACTATTCTATTAGTATTGATAAAAGCAGTCCAGAGCAACTTGTATTCAGACATCCCAGATTTAGTATCTGTGGTCCGAAAACACCACAAATAATATGAAATGTGGAACACTTAAGCCACTTTTTAATCAAAAAAGCAATTGCTCGTAAAAAAGAGGAGTGACCTTCATAGTGTAAGGAAATGGCTTAAAAATATTCAGTTCCACGCAGGTAAAGGACACTTCGACCCGAATGTTCTGTTGCAATATTTTTTATCATTTACTTTAAGATCACATTCCATTCTGGATTTTCACCGAGCAAATATAGAAATCTGTATTAAATTTCCATTGGGCCTCTTTGTTGTGGTTTGCAAAATGGGAAAAGAATGAGGTTAAGAACGTAATTCTGTTTCTTCTTCATCTCTTGTGCATTAAGAGCACAGCACAACCAATTCTGTGTACGCCAAGGTTGTTTAAGGCCATGGTCACTGAGTCTGTAGATAGTCGGGGCATTTCTGAAGTCAGGGTTGCTCAGTGCAACAAGATAACATTCCAATTAGCATTTTTTGTTTTGTCCGCAGAGTATTTTTTGTTTTTATGTGAAAATCAACATTCAGGTTTTGCTAGTTTTGTCTTCTACATGGACTAATATACAAACTAGGTATGGATGTAACGATTCACCATGAGCCCTTTGAAAATCGATTACAATGTGACAATTCAAGCCGGTTGAGATGTTATTTGAATCGCAATACATGTTTTGAACAGCAGGAGCCGCTGTGTTAACTGCAAATATGGAAAAACGTGGATATGCTGATATTTCTTAAATGTAAAAATCCAAGAAAAGCACAGGCAGAAGGTGCGTACCCAACTTATGCACTATTCTACGCCATTTTGTAGTATAAATAGTGAGAGTAGTGCTTTCACATTGAAAACTTTTTACAAAGAAGTGCACTTTATGTACCCGGATGAAGCACTCTTTCAACCGAAAATTTGAAATGTGTAACTGTGGACACTTCACGCACTCAACAGTCGCAGTTTTGCTTATGTAGCGGAAGGGAGACGGGGCTATCAGACGCTGCTTAGCAAAACTCTCCTGCAGAGTGATAACGCTTCAATCTGATGATGGCTAAAGTAATCCTGGGCAAAACACATGAAAACTACATTAAATGTATAATGTACAAATTGATTTTTGTTCACACGCATTGTACAGTGCGACCGACGTCATTTGCGATCATCTGGGAAACCGATATACTTCTGGTTAGTATAAAACCGTTTAGTATTCCGTTTGGGACGATACTACACTTCTAAAATTCATACACTACATGTATTTAGTATGTCATTTGGGACACAGCTCGAGTCTTAGTTTGTTTATATTAAAGAGACTTTTGTATTATACATTTTTTATTTGATTTGGGATTTGATTTAAAATTGCAGTTTAGTTTTGTTATTTGACATAAAAATATATTTTTATTTGACAAAGAAATGTGCAGCATTTGAGAAATAATAAAAGTAAAAATAAATATTTGTTCATTTCTAATTTCTCAAGTAATTTTGTAAAAATAAATTGTGAATAAATCGTACCGTGAGATCACTCAGTATCGTTAATCGCACCGCGAGCTGAGTGAATCACTACATTTCAAAAACTAGGTTAAAGTCACAATTTCACATCACAAACATACTAATAGCAAACCAATGGACAATAACATTATGTTCATTCATTTAAGGGCTTGTGCACTGCAGTTTCAAATTTAAATGCAAGATAGCTTTCCTGTAGCTCAGTGGTAAGAGCATTGCGTTGTGGGTTCGATCCCAGGGGATTGCAAATACCTATGTATAAATATATTGGATAATGCAAATTAAGTCGCTTTGGATAAAAGCGTCTGCCAAGTGCATAAAAATGTAAATGTAAAAAATGTAAATGCAGGAGGCCATTTCAAAAGACTTTGATTGACAATCAATGTTCATCGAAAAAAAAATCTGAAACAGAAACTAAGGATGTCATTCCCTGTATCATAGTTGTGGTGTGGACAGTGGATTTGTTTTGCCACAATTCTTCTAATCCTATTAAACAATGACTGTGTGCACATGGCCATCAATGCTGGCAAATGTTAACACAACACTGTTGAGCAGAGCAAAAATAACCCCCTCACAAAAGGCTGATGGTCTCTGTTCTGACAATGAGTCCATGTAACAGGTTCTTCAGCCTGGGGGAAAATATGTGTCGGGTCGATAATTGCTGTAAAAATGAGAAAATTGTTGTAAAACTTAGCATTATGTTTCGTAATCATTACGTAGAGATCATATAAGATATGCTGGAATTATTCCTTGGCAAACATAAGATATCCTGGAATTATTCCTTGGCAAACACACCCTTTAACTGTTAATATATTTTTATTTTTCAAATGCAGGAAATGATTGTAAATCACTCCGGCGGAGGCTTAGTGTTCATATCTGGATGTATTTGTCCTTTTTTATCTCTCTGTTAGTCAGGAAGGCAGCAATTACAGGTTTTTCATATATTGTGTGGGCAGCACAGACTATCTCTCTTCTCCTCCCCTTTGTAAATGATGTTATCCTGAAACATTGTAGCACCCGCTGTTCCGAGACGAGAAGTAAATTTCATTAGAAAAGCATAGATAAGATCAGAACGCTTTCTCAGAGTCTGCTTGAAGAATCGGCTAAAACGAGACCACGAGGGGTGTGGGTGCATAATAAACAATTGCCATTTTCTGAAGATGTGCCCATGCAAAAGTCACATTATTATGTGAAGCTGACGTAGGTTTTTCTTACGGGCCCAAAAGGCACGCCACAACGTATTTATTAAATCCTAGATATTGTGAAGGTGTCACGGGTATAGCGTAGTAAACGCACAACCAAGAAGAAATATATCCAAAAACACGAGGGGCAGGCAGGGGGCAGGCAAAAGGGAACAGTCCGTGGAGCCGGGGTGGTGATGACGGTAGGAGTACAAGACGCCGCAGGTTTGCTGAACGCAGGGTTCTTGATGGGGTGTAGGCGGGTGTGAAAGTATGCCGGTGCAGATCCAGTGATAGTCCTGTAGGCAAGCATTAGTGACTTGAATCTGATACGGGCTTCAACCGGTAGCCAGTGGAGAGCGATGAAAAGGGGTGTCACATAAGCTCTTTTGGGCTGTTGGAAGACAAGGCGTGCTGCTGCGTTCTGAACCAGCTGGAGTGGTTTGATAGCCTTTGCAGGAAGATCAGCAAGGAGAGCATTGCAGTAGTCCAACCTTGAGATTACCAGGGCCTGGATAAGGAGTTGTGCCGCATGCTCAGTGAGATAGGGTCTAACCCGGTGGTTCTCAACTCTGGCCCGCGAGATCCATTTTCCTGCAGAGTTTAGCCCCAACTCTGATATAAAACACCTGAACAAGCTAATCAGCGTATTTAGGAATAGATGCTTTCAACTTAATGCGGCGCTGTGCAAATCTATCAGCGTATGAGATTGAAGTACCGCGATAGCGATTTTAGTGCAGATTGCTCGGTACGCATTTGAATGGCTCTCGCGGTACTTTAATGATATATGCCAAACAATCTGCGCAGACCAACATTAAGTTCAACGCGTCTGTTCCTGAAGTCACTGATTAGCCTCTTCAGGTGTTTTATCAGAGTTGGGGCTAAACTCTGCAGGAAAGTGGATCTCGCAGGCCAGAGGAGAACCACTGGTCTAACCTATCTAATGTTGAAAAGGTCGTTGTGCTTGAAAATGTTGTCTTTGCAATGTGATCATTAAAGGACAGCTGTTCATCAAAAATGACTCCGAGGTTCCTGGCTGTTTTGGAAGGAGTGATTGTGGTATCGGATGGTGAGATCGGGTTGCACCGTGGGGTGTGCCGGAAACACGAGTAGTTCTGTCTTGGCAGGGTTCAGCTGGAGGTGATGCTCTTTCATCCAAGATCAAGATATATTCATATATTTGTGCTAGTATTAGATTCTTTACTTTTAAAGATACAGTATATGTTATTTAGCAGCATCTAGTAGTAAGGTTGCGAACAGCCACCAACGGCTCACTTAACCCCTCCCTTTTGAAGCAGTACAGTGGCTGACACAGGACTAAGATGTAGTTATGTTTTTGCTTCTTTACTGAGCGTATTTATTAAACGCTCTCTGTAGAGAAGTTTGTTCATTTAGGGCTACTGTAGAAACAATATAGATAGTAACGACTGAGGTGCCCTTGAGCAAGGCACATTACCCCCACTTGCTCCCCGGGCACTGTAGTGATAGCAGTGTGTTTGTTCACTACTCACTGGATGGGTTAAATGCAGAGGTCACTATCGGGTATGCGTCACCATATCTGACAAATAGGTCACTTTCACTAAGGTCATAAAAAAATAAGGCTTTATTACTTAAGGTCTCTATACACCTCTGAATATATAGTTATATATAAAACATTGCATTTCTGTCAATAGATCCTACAGAAAACTACACACTGGACCTTTAAGTATGGCCACATCAAGTGAAACAAGGACAAATGCACTGAGAGAAAGCAATATGCAAATGTTTTTTGAATATGTTAAAATCATGCTGAATTTCATAGCAGCAAATCATCAAATACGTGCCATCCACAATGAATAAATACAAAAGAAAACACATAACAATTATATCTATAAATAACTAAAAATCCTTACAACAATATTGAGATCATATCACACAGTAGCCACAAATGCCCGCCTAACCTCTGAAAACAGAGATTCTGGACTTCAATATGAGGTGTCTACCATTCATAATGCCTGTTATGTATTAATCCTTTCCATTTTGAGCCTCTCTCATGGACCGAGAAGGCATTTGTTACGACACACGCTGAAAGCTAACTGGATATCCGGGGATTAAAGCTGGGGAGGTGGCATACGAGGTGCTCCAGATATCTGATTTGGCACGTCAGATAAAAGCAGCTGATATCGTGGCGGCGCGACGCTGCATCAGGAGTTTTAACCGAGATTTCACACCAGCCTGCGTTTAGTCTGTAATTAGACAGAGCGTTCACATTCTCCTCCGGCTACAAGAAAGGGGAATTACGTGGAGCTGCTCCACTTTACGTGCGTTTGTGGGTCATGACGTGCAGGCAGTCAATTCATCGGGGAGATGATGTGATGTACGGAAGAAAGAGAAACAATACAAACTGCTCATAATTTAACGTTGAACTCAACTTGAGACATGTATAAAGGAGCTGCTCAACAACACAAAACTGGAGCAACACATGTAATAATAGGGGTCAATCAAAATATTTAAAATTACTAACTAAATAAAATTTTGTTTGTCAGCATCAATGTGACAAATTACAACAAAACAATGGTCCAATCCTTCACATCTATGAGATCGTCCTGACAACATCATATACGGAAGAACTGCTCTACACAGTGTTATTACACAAATTGGTGTTTGCGAAACCCACGTAATGGTTTAAATTATTGGAGGAACAAGCGTGACCCTGCGAAAGAGAGATTTATGGGCGTAGCAAGATACCAACATTACGATAATCCTCTTTTAACAAGATGAGTGATCAAGTCTTTTGTCAGGTTGTCGAATTCGTACAATCAATGGTGGTAATTTAGCCCCATCCGCGAGATCCAGCGGTCGTGAGCCCCCCTCTCCCCATTCTCATTTATCACACATAAAGAGCAGGCAAGAAGCCCTTGGCTACAGGCAAAGACGGCAAGAGGGAAAAAAGAGGAAAGGAGTGTGCGAAGAGAGGGCGTTTCGGAAGATAATGAGAAGAAAGAAGCTAAGAGAGGTTTTTGTCAATTCGCCTGTGTCAGATAAATGACAGGACATGGGTTTTGATGGAGAAAGTTTGGCCTTCACATGTTCATCTGCGCTGCTAAGTCGAGCATCACTATGAATATTGCTTGTACATAGGGTTAAAGATTCGAGAGTTTTGCAAAGCTAAAAACACTCAAACCTTCATCTTTTTTTGGTTAAATAAGATAAGATATTAGGGCCTGCCATGCTGCTATCCCTGCATAAGATTCAATTGGATTTAAGGAAAGTGTGGTTTTGGTAGCAAATGTGATCAGAACAGGTTAACAGTGTATTTAACTCAAGCGTGACACATTAAAACCAGCGATAAATCCTATATCCTCTATAATCCATTTGGGTTTTGGAGTTGTGGTTACATTGTAAGATGATCTCATTAGCGTTGCAAGTATCTGTGCAGTTTTACACATACATTTTTTTGCTTGAATAGACGCCGATACAACATTCCCATTTTCGAAGCGGTATGCTGATATTATCACATCTAAACACAAATAAAAAGAATACATTTATGTTGTTTTCAATGAACTGAATCTAAGCTGGATTCAGCATTCCAGCATGTGCGTCACTCTTGAAGCTTGCAAGCAGAAAATCACTTAACACAGAACATATATCTCACCTTCCACCTTCAGTTCTCTCGTTTCCTGGACTACGGATGTATAGCACACTGTATGTTAATCTTAAACATCAAATATTTGGGCTGCGATTTTGTCACCTAGCAAGTATTTCACTTTTTTCTCAACTACTTCTGGGCGCTGAATACAGAGTTAGGCCAAACTCATTCAACATCATCTCATGAGAATTCGAACATATTTTACGTTTTGTGGCAAATTCGTGTTATGCCATTCGAACGCTTGCAAAAGATCCAACCTGATCTAATGGGAATTCGTAACAATTTTAGGAGGTGGCAAATTCGTATAATCTCGTACAATGTGAATTGTACCAAAATTTAAGATTTTTAGCGAAAAAAGCAACACTGAAGTCCCTCCCCGCACCTCTAAACGTCACTGGAGCAAAATTTAATTTTACCAAAACGTACAAATGAGATTGTATGAATTTAAACAAATTCACCACCTTATAAAATAGACGCTAGACAGGTTTTCCAGTGAGATTTAGGTTGTTACAGCTTATCATTAAAGCATATAGCATGTGCAGGATGATCCTGTCTTCTCAGCCGATCAGAGTAAATTAAACTCCTACGGTAATGAAGAGCCAATTATTTTGAGTTTTAATTTGAACACCGGGGTCAGTTCAATCACGGGGTACCCATTAAAGAGGTACAAAAATAGCCTAATTTGTATTTTGTGTCTGCGAGTCTGTCGGGTGACTGTCCGCTTTGATTTACCGCGTTCTTTTCAGGTTTACTTTTGAAATTTCCTCAAAGCCGCCCCTAGCATTAGTGTGAAGATCAATCAACTAGCATTGATTCAGGAAGTTCTTGCTCACAAAAAGTGTTTGATCGGTGACCTCGGGAAACCTTACATGCTGCATGTCGGTAAAATGCGCCCACTCGGCCCTCGCTGTCCGTCAGCCCTCAAACTACCCCGTCGTTAATAATACCTTACGATTCCTCTGTGCTTCACTAGCACTGGTCTGGGGCTTTATGTAGGTCAGTGAAAAGCTGTTGACACACCTATGACCCCCCTCTGCATCACACACAAACAAAAACAAAACATGAATTCTGTCAAAATAAGAGATTTTGAACTTAGGTTTAAAACGTAATTCATAAAATCAGTTATGTACCAAAACAGTGAAAGGGATATTTCACCCAAAAATTTGCATTTTCATAATTTACTGACCCAAACCAGTATGACTTTCTTTCTTCTGCAAAACACAAAAGAAGGTATTTTAAAGGTTGTTGGAAACCAAACAACACTGGACCCCTTTGACTTCCATTGAATGGACACAAACCCATTTATCAAAATATCTTCTTTTGTGTTCTACAGATGATAGAGTCATGTACAGATTTTGAACAACATGCAGGTGAATAAATTATGACAGATCTTTAGTTTTTAGGTGAACTATCACTTTTAAGGTTAATGGCATAAAAACATACAAGACAGACAGAATATCACGCACAGAGTAACAGGCCTATTTTCTTTTTCAAGAATGATTCATGGAATATTTTATAGAATAACAATAACACTAAAGAATATTAATATATTATTCATTGTTTTAAGATATAAAAGAAAGTAGTAGGTAAATATGACCAGCACATGTTTTAACTTCTTCATGAATGTGTGTATGAGAGATCATGACCCCATGTGTGAGAGAGAGAGAGAGAGAGAGAGAGAGAGAGAGAGAGCAAATTACAGATTAATTTACAAAGAGACAGAGGGTGCGATACAGTGAGAATGGGAAGGAATGAAAAAATAAAAAAACAGATATAATGTTTGATCATCCCTTCATTATAGCGGAGCTTCTATCCTGCCTTCGCTTCTGAAACATAATATTAACAGTGGGGTCATTATAACAGCATTAATGCGTGCACACACACACACACACAATGAAAGATCAGCTTTCAGGACTCCTCACTGTCGTAAGAGATTCCATCTACTTTTTTTTCTAAAACATCCCTATGCTTCTGTCCACAGCTGTCTGTCCTCAAGTGTCCTGTTCCAAAGAACAGCTGTCTGTTTGTGTAAACACAACATGATCTCCCCGTAATACCAAGAAAATACTCAAGCCATGGCAGGTACTGTATGTAACAGAGCACATGCTGTTTAGTATTACATCCACTTGCTTTTCTTCATTCAGACTAACAAATGAGGAAACATGACACAAAGCCAGAGCCACAATATAACAAGTCCAACTGTACTTAAAGAGACAGTACGCTCAACAAAAATTAAAGGGGTCGACACAGCTACAAGGAATAATGTTGTTTGTTTTAGATTTAATTTAATGTGTATACACTATTAAAGGTTCAAAAATGCTATATATTCCACATATAGTGCATGTTTGTATCTCCTCTTTGCCCCGCCTCTCTGAAATGGGCGGATTCTTTATAGAGCTCATCGCTCTGAAAAGCGGTGTGCTATGATTGGCAGTTAACCAGTGCGTAGTGATTGGTCGAATACTGCAAGTGGGTGAAGGAAATGTGACGCCTTTGACCATATTCGGAACATCAGATTCCGAAACAATTGTACTGACAGATATGCCCACCTTACTTGCGTGTACATTTGGGCGGTCTTAGTCAAATCATACCGTGAACTGACGTAGATTTGTCGGGTGTGGTTGAATGAGGCGTTTCATGCTGGTCTGGGTGAGCATTCGATTTTAGATAGAATGCATATTTTTACGTGTCTAATACATGCATGGGCAACTTAAAACTAGGGTTGGGTATCGTTTTAATTTTAGCGATTCCGATTCTGCTAATCGAACCCGGTTCTTAACGATTCTCTGTTCCAATCACAATTTTTTTTTGGGGAGAGAAAAAAATTAGCAAATACATAAAGAAAACAGTTTTAACCTTTTATCCTTGTCACATTTAGGCTATCACCAGTAGGCTGTAACTGTTAACTGTGAAAATTCGTCAAATAATGAAATAAAAAACACTTCCATTAACAAACCCAAACTATTTAAGTATAAAACAAAACTACAACATAAAATTGCATAACATGCAGTTGCTAGATCGTCCATTATCTAAATAATTATCTGTGAATAATATAATAGTTCATTTGAAAAAAGTGATTATTTTAAATGATAATTTTTTTTATTATTAATTCAAACTAGACCATGTTGTCCTGTAGCTTCCCGGATGTATTTACCTGTGATCACTATTTAAAAAAATATAGTAACTTAAACAAAAATCATTGTCTTTTCAACTCTATCTGTATTTTGTACCTGAGTGTGAGACGCTGCTATTGCTGCTAATAGCTGTAAGTTATCTGGTGCGTTGTAGCAGGAGGACTCGAGGCTGAGAGACTTAAACACGGTGCATTTCACTGCGTTCATAGTGCCGATGGTAATGAACTGCGCATGTGCGTCCTTGTCGCAGGTCCTGGCAGACAGATACAACGGTAAAATGCTCACTGCCGTTTGCGAGTGATTGAAAAAGGAATCGATAAACAGAACCGAAATGCTCGCGTCCTATCGAATTCCCGGTTCTTTGAAATTTGGAACCGGTTCTAAAAGGGAACCGGTTCTCGAAGCCCAACCCTACTTACAACACAACAAAGACAAGGACACAGAAAAACATGTATTCCCGCCATATGACCCCTTTAAGTTCTTTCATCAATAACCGTATAAAATAATAATTATATTAATGATGTATGTAATTTTGCTGTAAGTTTTTTGACATCCATCCTGACCTGAACAGTTCTTCTCTGAATGACGATGTGCTTTTGGATGCTGTGTAAACAGCACAAGAGTCATCATGAGGTCATTCTATTAAAAATGTATTGACAAAACTATTGGCAGCCCTAGATAAATGTTAGAAACTAAAGACATTGACTGAAATATCCATAAAACCTCTGCATTAAAACAAACTTTTTATCTTTTAAAGACCAGATTAAAACAAAATTGGAGTTCCCTTTCTGTCGGTCTCTCGACGTTGTGTCGAAGACGACAGATGGGGTTCGCCCTTGAGAACCAATCAACTCTGACTACTATAGAAAAGGCCAATGAAATTTGGCGAATGAAATTTGCATGCCGGGCTCCGCCCCCGGATGTCCGGTATAAAAGGAAGCCGGCGTGCAGCATTCACTCACCTTTTGTTCTTCAGAGCCCTCGCTCATGACTACGAACAAAAAGAATTCAACGAATTCTTCTTCTACTTCGCCGGATCTACGACGCAGAGCAGCGGATCGTCCCTTCCTGCAGCGACCTTCTCCTGGGCGTCTCGGCAGTTCCGGAGGTGATAGAGATTATTTCTAAAAGGTCCTTTTCAGGACTGAGCAATTTCCAGCGCGGCATGTCCCGCTGTTCTCTTGGGTGCGGCACCCTCATCGAGGAGGGGGGATGGACACGATCGCTGCATTAGGTGTCTGGGCGTCCAGCACACTGAAGCAGCGTTCGTTGACACATCTGCCCGCACTGCGGGCGGATTGTCACTCAGAAGTTGCGGTCACGGGGGGCTGTCTTCCTACGGGAACCAGCCACCATTTCGTCTGCTACCCGGGCTGTGACATCTGTGGCTACGGCCCCGATGACCACCCACGTAGCAGCGTTAGTGATATGGGGACTCTGCGAACGTAAACCCGCCAGCCAAGTGCTCACGGGCCGATCGCACCCCGATTCGCTCTTCTGAACGTTCCCCAACCGCGGTGGCATACCGTTCGGATCCTCAGGCACGCACTCGGAAACGATGTGTGTGACGTAGATGAGATGTCGTTCGCAGCATCGGAGGGAGACTGGCATCCGACTCTGACGAATCCGAGCTCCCCCCCCAGGGGGGTCGAGCTCAGGAGGAAGCAGAAGTGATGTCAGCCATGCTAATCCGGGGATACGGGTTCCTGGGGGCGGAGCGCGGTGCAAAACCGCGCCCACCCGGGTGCCATTTGTTTCCCGGAGGTGCATGAGGAGCTGTGTAAAACTAGGAGCGCTCCACGGACCGCTCCGGTCGAAACAGCTCCGGCTCCCTCACTTCCCTCGAGGGTGGGGCAGCCAAAGGCTACGTCGAGATCCCCCGGGTGGAACGTGGCTGCGGTGCATCTGTGCCGCAGACGGCTGCCGCCTGGGGAGAATCGGCCACGCCTACTGTCCAACGCGTGTAGGACTTCGACATCTATGGTGCCGAAGCCTTGCGCTGCCGCGGACCGGGCTGCCTCCTCTCTCTACGCCATGACCTGCAGGTCCGCCAGGCCAGGGCGTTGAGAGAGCTCCACGAGGGTAAGGCCGACCCAGGTATAATGCAGGTTTTCTGTGCCGCCACTGACAGCGCTCTACGGAGCGACCAGGTGGCGGCACGGGACCTGGGTCGGACGATGTCCACGGAAGTGGTCCAGGAGAGTCACCCCCGGCTGAACCTTGCGCAGATGAGTGACACCGAGAAAGTCCGCTTTCTTGTTACACCCGTCTCGCAGGGTGGGCTGTTGGTACACCGTCGAGGACTGCGCTCAGCAGTTTTTGACGGTTGAAGAAGCAGACAGTGGCGATTAGCCACATTTTTACCACGCTGCGACTCGGCCGCCCTCAAGCCTCCGAGATCTCACGTCATGTCTGTTTCCCGGCAGCCCGGAAGTCGAGGTCGAGGGGGAAACCTCACCCCGTCAGCTAACTTCTCACGAGAAGTGACACTGACGGGAAGACCCCAGGGGAGAAACATCGGGCCCGACCTTCACAGCTACGGCTCTGATCAGTCGGTACGGGACGGCTCCTGCCTCGTCACCAAAGCCGGGCCCTTCTCAGGGCCTGGCGCCCACTTACTCACAGAGAGTTTTCTGTTTCCCCTGGGAGTTCATTCCTGCCGATCGCACACTCCACTGGACTGTGCCCGGCAAACCCGACCCACGCCCTGGCGAGGGCGTAGGGTCGTACACACACGACAGCTGCTACCACTCTCAATGACAGTGCGTGCAGCTGTCCCGCCAGGCAGGTAAGTAGGCAGAGCCAACCTTCCCTCCGGGGCCCCTCCCCGCGACAGGGTTAGCTCCGCCAGCCATCGAACCACCCTCCATGGGAATGGTGAAGCAGACCGTCCCCTTGGTCCCCCTGTCACAGTCCTGGGAGCTCGAGAGCTGCCCACACTGTCTCGGTGGCTAGGGCAGACGGTCCGTCTTGGTTACTCGATCCAGTTCGCCAGAGACTCTCCCAAGTTTTGGGGCATCATCTCTCCCTCTGTCTGAGGCTAGGGACGCCTACATACTTCGGGTAGAGGTCACCACCCTTCTGGCAAACAGGCATCGAGTTCGTCCCTCAAACCAAGATGTTCGGTGGGTTACAACCCGCACTTCATCGTTCCCAAGAAAGACGGCGGGTTGCGCCCCGGAGGTCTGCGTACCCTGAACTAAGCACCTTCACAAGCTGCTGCTCAGGATGCTCACGCAGAGGCGCGTCCTGACACCCATCAGGTGTCAGGATTGGTTCGTGGCAATCGACCTGAAATCCCTTTCGGTCTGTCCCTGTCTCCACGGTCTTCACGAAGATCGTGGAAGCCGCCCTTTCTCCCTGAGGGGAGGAAGGTGTGCGGGTACTTAACTATCTCAACGACTGGCCTGACACACTCGTGAGATCTGTTATGTATACAAGGGGCCTGGTGCTCCGGCACCCAGATCGATTGGGAATCCAGGTCAACCGAGGAAAGGACAAGCTCTCCCCAGGGCAGAGCATCCTCTTTCTCGGTAGGGAACTCAACTCTGTCACCATGTCGGCGCAACTGTCCGCAGTACGCGCCCAGCCGGTGTTGAACTGCCTGGAACATTTCAGGCAGACAGCGGTCCCCCTGAAACGATTCAGAGGCTCCTGGGCATGGCGTCCTCGTCGGGTGAGACCCCTCGGGTTGATGCACATGAGACCGCTCCAACACTGGCTTCAGAGTCGAGTTCCGAGGAGAGCGTGGCACACCGGCAGCAGGCGCATGGTGATGACGCCCTGCGGCCGACGCACCAAAACCCCTGGTCTTCCATGACTTTTTCGACGGACTAAGGTCCCTCAGGGCAGGTTATGAGGCAAGTCGTGGTGACGACGGACGCCTCCCTGCAGGGGTGCGGTGCAGTGTGTAACGGGCACGCAGGCGGGGCATTGGGCGAACCCCCACCTGCGCTGGCATATCAATTGCCAGGAGTTGTGGGCAGTGCTACTTGCACTGAGCAGGCTGGGGCCTCTCGTGCGGGACAAGCACGTGCTGGTCCGAGGACGGCACTACAGCTGTAGCGTACATCAGATCTTAGGGTGGCGTTCGCTCACAGCAGCTAACACAACTTGCTCGACGCCTCCTCCGGTGGAGTCAACAGGTGATCCGTTCCCTGTGGGCCACACTCACCTCGGGCAAACTGAACTAGACAGCCGACGCGCTCTCTTGTCAGTTATGCCTCGTAGAGAGTGGCGACTCCACCCCCGCGTAGGCCGCTTGGTACTCCCTGTCCGAGGCTCTCGACACGGATATCCTTGCGCACAGCTGACCGCGGGACGGGCGGAAGCACACCTTCCCCCCCCCAGGAGCCTCCTTGCACAGACACTGTGCAAGGCCAGGGAAGAGGAGCACCAAGTGTTATTGGTTACACCGCACTGGTCTAACCGCACTTGGCGTCAGAGCTGATGCTGGACAGCGACTCCCCCTGACCCATTCCCCTGACAGAGGACTGCTCTCTCAGGGGAAGGACACGTTCTGGCATCCCAGATCAGACCTCTGGAACACCATGTCTGGTCTCTAGACGGGACGAGAAGTTCCTGAGTTGGCTACTCCCCCTCTATGGGCGGAGACCATCACCCAGGCTAGGGCCCCATCTACTGGCGGTTACACGCCTCTAGACGGCGCCGCTTCTTGTCCTGGTGTCTCTCTCAACGAGAAAGACCCACTGAGGTGCTCGATCAGGATTGTGTTGTCCTTCTTACGAGACTGGAGACTAACATCTCCCCTCCACACTGAGTGTGTATGTAGTCGCTGTCGCCACTCATCACAACTCAGTTGATGGAAAGTTTCTAGGATGACACGACCTGGTCACCAGGTTCCTAAGGGGTGCGAGAGGGCGGCTCCCGCCTCATCTCCGCTCCATACCCTCTTGGGACCTAAGGGGTCCTCGGGGGGGCCTCTGGGCCCCCCAAGAGCCCCTCGGAGGTTCCGATCTTCCTCACCCGAGTAAGACGGCCCTCCTGATGGCGCTCGCTTCCTTCAAGAGGGTAGGGCACCTCCGAGCATCCTCCGTGTCCCCGGATTGCCTTGAATTCGGCCCTGGTAGCTCTCACGTTATCTTGAGACCCAGGCCCGGATGCGTGCCCAAAAAGTTCCCACTACTCCCTTACGGGGCGAAGTGGTGAACTTGCAGGCGCTCCCATTGGGGAGGAAGACCCAACCCCATCCGTGTTGTGTCCTGGACCGCACGCAGGGCCTCAGTAGCTCTGACCAGCTCCTTGTCTGTATTGGAGGACAGCAGAGGGGAAGGCTGTCTCCAAGCAGAGGTTGGCGCACTGAGTCGTGGATGCCGTTACGACGACATTCCAATCTCAGAATCTCCCATGCCCACTGAGGGGGGTATAGCCACCTCCTGGGCACTGGCAGAAGCGCCTCTCTAGCAGACATCTGTAGAGCTGCGGGTTGGGCTACGCCCATACACCTTCGCAGGGGTTAAACAACCCTAGCGTAAACCCGGTGTCAGCCCACGTCCTGCGTGGCAACATGTAGGACTGGCATCCGGCGGGGCGTATGCCTGCGAAAGCATCACCCCACCCTCTAGGAGGCTGGGTCAGTGTGCTATCTACCTCTCTCCTTACCCTACTCTGGCTAAGGACAGGTACCCTATCCGCTTCCCTTCTTACCCAACCACTTGGTTAAGAATAGGCATTCTATCCATCACTAAGCAAGCACCACCTGGGGGTTGGCTGGGCAGAGCAGCCTTCCCCCTTAGGCCGGGATAACATGTGAGCCATCCCCTGGCTCTAACCGGACCTAGTGCTACCGGACGCCTGTAACACCCCCCCCGTGGGCTGTTCCGTCTGATGTATCCTCATGATATGGTTCCCACTCCTGGTAACCCATGAGCTTCCCCAGGTGGACCTCCACCTCGCGGTTAACTACTCAGCCCGCACGTTCCATGCGTTCTCCTCCAAGGACGAGACCATACCTTATCCACCGTATTCCTCCCCACGGGTAGGAGGTGGCCTCTGCAGCGCATCCCTAATTAAGGAAGTTGCGCTTACCCGGTGTAAACCCGAGCCGGACGGCCTCTCGCCAGTAGAGAGCTAAGGCCTCCGTCCGTGAAAGGTTACCGGTCAGGGCTGTTCCCATCTTTCTCCAAGAAAGCTCTGGAACCCCCCGACCACCACACTGGAAGGTTACAGTTTCGCGAAAGCATCGAGCTGACACGCCCAGGCCTGTTACCGTCGCTTCGCTAGAGATTGTGACGCGATACAGCGTTGTGGCGTTTTCCATAGAGAACCCCATCTGTCGTCTTCGACACAACGTCGAGAGACCGACAGAAAGGGAACGTCTCGGTTACGTATGTAACCTCGGTTCCCTGATGGAGGGAACGAGACGTTGTGTCCCTTATGCCACTAACACGTATCGTATTCTGCTGCAGTCGTGAGAGGCTCTCAGGCTCTTCAGAACAAAAGGTGAGTGAATGCTGCACGCCGGCTTCCTTTTATACCGGACATCCGGGGGCGGAGCCCGGCATGCAAATTTCATTCGCCAAATTTCATTGGCCTTTTCTATAGTAGTCAGAGTTGATTGGTTCTCAAGGGCGAACCCCATCTGTCGTCTTCGACACAACGTCTCGTTCCCTCCATCAGGGAACCGAGGTTACATACGTAACCGAGACGTTTTGTAGCTAGTTTTGTAGTCCACGTTTGTTTGAAGTCATCAATATGCTAGTGCGCCCCTAAAGGATCACAAATAATCTTTATCAGATTTACGCTTTTAAAATTGACAGTCGTTCTCTACAAAGAGTATAGACCAAAAATATTGATATCTTTGAAAAAAAAAACAGGATGATGGGAGGCTGTGGATGGTTTCCAGAGCATTGCTATGCAGTATGCTATTGCTATTGTTCGGGTGATGTGGGTGGTGGCTAGGACGTTGCTATGGAGTCCAATAGAGTTGTGGGTGGTCACTGAGGTGTTGCTAGGGGATTGTTTATTGGTCCAAGGGAAAAAGCACAAGTAGTAAAGCTTTAACACACCTCTACTAGATCTGCAGTCTAGAAAATGTTTCACTCACAACCAACCAGCTGGAGAAAAGCAGAATCGGATCATTAAAGGTGAATTCCCTTGAGGGCTGCCAAACCCCTTGTGCAATTAGTCAAAACACCTGACAAACAGCTCAGCAATACATGGATATTATGTGGCTATCGATTGCGTGAATGACAGTAGTTTTGGGATTTGTAGTATTTCCACGAAACACTATAAGAAAATACAGTGCTATTGATTTATTTGGGTCTATCTGGGCTTTGCTAAAAGCACGGAGGCTTTTGGTGTGCAACAGCTTTGAATGAGTTTACCATAATGGTTCCTACAACAACAATGGATTGCAACATAATGATTTCATTTGTAAACCTCGGCTGCCTTGGTTCGTGTTCCTGCAGTTCTGGTAGAGTCGTCGATTTGATCACCCGGGATATTGATCAAATGTGAAGATGAAATTTTAAATGGGTTGCAGATTGTGATGGATGAAAGCACCTGCCAGGTTCAAACCAAGAACAATTACTTCACTGTACTGTATGTTCTCTTGCACCAAACCCACTAAAAATCAACAATTAGATTGTAATCATTGTAGAATATGACAAACAGACATCCTGCATCCACCCCACCGCACACACTTTCTCCCAAACCTCGTATGTCCAAATTTGCTGTTTTTTAGGATATGGCAAAATCACTGTACTTTTTAAATGATTAAATACTGTGTTGTCAAAGTTGACAAGCACTTTGTAATACTTTTTATTGGTTAGATATTTGCAAAACCCAGTGACAAACATAAAGGATGACTGTAGAAAGTTCAATAAAAGGAAAGGAAGGAGGCGGGAACCGGCAAACATTTAAACATTTAATCACAAAATAAACAACGTAAATAAACAGCCGGCAGCCCCTCACGGACGACTGCCGGCGAATAACACAATACATAAACATATAAAACAACTTAACATAAGTTCGGGCCCGGTCCTCTCTCCTCGACGGTCCGGTCGCTCGTTCCTTTTATATGCTCCCAATCTCCTACGTGATTCGAGCCCGGTGTGCGCACAGCTGGCGCTTATTCACAATTACTCACCGGTCTCGAACCACGGTCTCGCCCCGCCTACTCCACTACAGTGACTAATAATAATAATATTATATGGCCAATAATATAAATCACGAAATAAGTAGATACGAGGTTTTAGAAGGACAGCAGCGACATACAGTCTGAAAATAAAGGTGCTTCAAAAGGTTCTTCGATGTCTTTGAAGAACCTTTTTTGTCTAAATGGTTCTGTAAAGAGCCTTTAACGTCTGAAGACGTTTCACAAAAGTTCTTTGTGGCAAAAAAGGTTCTTTAGATTATAAAAAATGAAGAAAGAGATGGTTCTTTAAACAACCTTTGACTGAATGGTTCTTCGTGGAACCAAAAAGGTTCCTCCATGGCATCGCTGTGAAGAACATTTTAAGCACCTTTATTTTTAAGTGTATGATGGAAATATGAAAACAGAAAGATATTTGATTGACGGTGGTTAACCAATGACCTTGAATCACCACAGATAGAAAGAAAGAGAGTGAGAGAGAGAGAGAGAGAAAGAGAGAAGAAAAAATACCAACATCAATCAAATAAATTGATCCTATTCCAAACTGGGATTCAGACATCCCTGCTTAGCTAGGCCAAAAAAAATCTATTTTCCAACCAGAACGACTTGAGGGTTTCTTAATTGCCTTTTCTGACCCCAAGAATGCTTGCAACTACATTCACCTTGATAAACGATCCAAAAGGTCTTCTTTTTAGAAAGAGCCACCATAAGGGCTACGTACTCAAATGGCATGGCAGCATGAATATATTCACATAAACAAAACCCGTAGTGAAATTTAACGTTTTCATGGTAAAATCCAAGTCATGGTTGAAGGTTGATAAATGGGTTTTAAACACAAAGACATTCGAAACCACCATGACTTTCACAATCGTACAAGATCTACAGTATATGACACAAGCACACTGCTGTGTACAATCATAACTCTGTTTATGAATGCGCTGCTGAGGTTAATTGTGTTGAAAAATTAGATTTTTACTCGTATGATGTGCAAAGGCAGAGGTCGGACGAGAGAATAGGTCTCAAAGCCAGTTATAGCTCTGTGCATTCAGGCACACATTAGCTGTGTATTAAAGCAATGGAAGTCCTTGCTTTTAAACCAACATAACAGTGCCAAGTTTTAAAGAGTTCATGTTTTATTTTCCAGTGACCTACAGAGCTGCAAGAGCATCCCAGTTTCAGAGCATCATTATATGTTACAAACAGAAGATTTTTATGAATAAAATTCAATACAGACAAGTATGACTCCTGAGATAGGCGCAGGCCCCGTGACCCGAGGTAGTTCGGACAAGCGGTAGAAAATGATGGATGGACAGAGTAGTATCTATTACTTTCAAACAATCGAAGGCTTTTGAGCGCTTTAAACTTTCATTGTAACAAATACAAATAACAGTAAAAGGACAATCAAAAGGTTTTGATTTATGGAGTACTGCTACTGATGGCAGCATTTCAATTGACTGGGTAATTTCCCATTTGGATAGAAGATATAGCATTACTGTTATGGCTTGTGATTCTGCCAATGAACTCAAAAGCCCATTAAGTCCAATGAATTTCCTTTATCATCCTAAAACGCCATTATCCTGCTCCAACTACAAGCTGTGCCATCATAATTCAAGTCTTTGTAACGTACATGACTTCAAAACTTCTTGAAGAACCAAACAAATTAACAGCTTTCTAATCTCATTGGAAATTACGCAAAGACGACTGGTTCCATGGTGACAGAATCCGATGAGATGTCTTGAATTACAAAAGGAGATAAGTCATTGACAGTGAAAGATAGAAAGCATTTTGCAGAAATATCCTCACAGTCCCATATTATAGATTAGATTCATGAGAGTTGCTCTGTTGAAAACCTATTGAGGTGACTATCTATAGACATCTATCTATATTTTCATTTAATCAGCATTTCTAGATGAATTGTGGCCATTCCAGTCCAGGTTATCAAATAAAATATATTTTTCTCAAATACATGTACAAATATTACTCTTGTATGGCTTAAAAGTGAATATGAACTTGTTTTCCTTGTATTTTTTCAGACCTTAAATACTGCCAATAATAATTTTTGTTATTTTTACATGCTTCTACGGTTTTCCCTTTTCACAAAAAAGAAAAATTGTATTTCGAAATTTGGGGAAAATATTGTTAATAGTTCATAAAATGAAACAAAAATGATCATTTTACCCAAACACATACATATAAATAGTAAATTCAGAAAAACTTAAAACAATTTTTAAATGGTCTCTTATTTTTTTCCATGACTGTAGTATATGTAGCATTATAAGAACATCACTCACATTATGGATGTTCCAAAACAAAGGAAACAACATTAAACCATAGATCCGCATTTTTGGCCCAAACTTCTGGGTTCTAGCCAATCCCAGAATGCTCTGCATGAAGCTTGGTGTAAAAAAATGATGACAAGGGCACTAATCATTGATAATATATATTTGGTTTACGCATTTAATCTTGCAGATTAATAATACATTTAGTTAAAAAGTAAAATCTCTCTAACATGCTGTTCATTGTCTATGCTATACGTTCACTCTCTCCCTCTGAAGGTCCCACTGATGAGTTGACAAAACCTTTATAAGTCGTAATAAATGCAGGTCTGACCTTTGCTAATGTGGTGTACTTACACATAAGCTCAAGGGTCTTCAAAACACCCTGCATTACTCTTATGTTAAAACACTTGAGCAGATGCATGAGAGACTTCAGTGAAAAAGTAAAAGGGTTTTCGCTTTTGCCTAAAGCATCAGCTGGGGAAAGAGGGATTTGCTAAACGAGCCAAAGGCTGGCACAGAGACACACAGTGACGTGTTAGTAGGGCAACTTTAATCTCAAGAATCAGAATAGCCTTCTCTAAAACTACAAATAAACTTCATTTCTGATTTGCTGTAATCAATTCAAAAATAGCGAACAGGACAAACAAGGACACGGATGTGTTTGTTGTTGTAATTGGATAACGCTAACCAGCCAAACATTTGACTCCCTGGTTAGGACACGACTCGTGGCTAAAACAAATGAAGACATTTTGAAGGAAGTTTGCTTAGCAGGTTTGACTGAATTAATTTTAATATTTAAAGAAATTGTTCACCCAAAAAAGTCATATACTGTAGATTAAAGAGACCGTTCACCAAAGAATGAAAATTCTGTCATAATTTACTCATTACTTACCTTCAAGTTGTTCCAAATCTGTATCAATTTCTTTGTTTTGTTAAACAGAAGAAGATACTTTAAATAATGGATGAAAGCAAACAGTGCTGGGGCACTATTGAGAACCATTCTAATTGTTTCTACACTGGTAGTCAATGGTGGTCAAGAATTGTTTGGTCACAAGCATTCTTCCAAATATCGTTCTGTGTTCATCAGAACAAAGAAATGTATACAGATTTGGAACAACTCGAGGGTGAATAAATAATGACAGATTTTTTTGGGGGGGGGGGGTGAACTGTGGGAAATTAACAGCAAGCTTTCATTTTTGAGTGATCTAAACCCCCCTCGACCTTAAATGTTTGACAAAAATCAATCTTGCAGACTTTCCATTAGACATTAATTTAGACAGTGCTAATATGCAGAAAGCCAAAACACAATACAATTAAACTACATAGGCAAATACATAAAATCAGTTCCTAATTGTCAAGTCAACTGTATTTTCCTGGCAATACTTAATAATTCTGTATTAAAGTTATTGAGTTGTTAAACCAATATCAGTTAATTTTTACCCAGAATTTCCTTTTTCTGTCTGTACTTGACACCTTTACAACATCTACTCTATGCTCAAAAATGTATATCGACTTGAGAGCTGGGCAGAGGAAAGCCTTATAATAAACAATACGACATAAAATTAGCATCATTCTACATGTGATATTCGTCTGACCTATTGAACATGAAAAATGTCAAATGAATTCTACAGTATGTACCCTTATAAACCTTTATAAATGGTGGCACAGGCATGGCGGATGTAAAATGACGATAATAGTTTCCACATGACATTTGTAATTGATGTGCTAAATAATGTTATGTAAATGATAGCTTTTAAAACCGCATTAAACTGTATGATTTACATGCTCCGTGCAAATGAAATGACATATGTTTGTGCATGTTTTACAAAAGTGTGTGTGAAAAACATTTTACATCTCCAATCATTGTACAGTTTTGCAAAGAGCACCTGGTTGGTTGTTTTAAAAATACCAACCACTTATGTTACAGTACGGGTAACTTATTCTTATTTTATTTTATAAGCAGCAGGCTGGGGTAAATTGCCTGCGTTTACACTTTGCATTCCTGACACCTGTGCTGCCACCCCAGTTCCACACGTTTCTAAAATAAAGTGTGCTTTTCACAGCAGCAGCTTGCAACCTCAGGTATGATAAATACTGCCCCACTTCTTACATGTATTTTTCATAAAACCTCACTTGAGCTCGAAGTCATATTTTAAGCATTTAAGGGTGACGTGTATAATTTTTCCAGATGCTACGACATTTTCTCCCATAAAAGGCCAACATGCAAAGACAGATATAAGTCAACCACTCACAGGTTTATTTTTTTTTATATTATAAAGCAGAATCAACCCATAATATTAGCCTCTATATCACCATCTCTCTTTGACAATAAATCACCCTAAATTGTAACCGACAGCTTAAAAATATATATTATAAGCATACTGTTTTCAATGGTGGTAAGATTTAAGGCTATATTAAAACATATTTTTTTTATGCACTTCCTAAACAACTGACTTTTGTTCATTTTTACGAAAAAAAGATACAGACTGCAGCTTTAATAAATGAACTTGGTGCTTCAGGCCCCCGTTTAGAAAGAAAAAAAAAAAGTTCTGTGTTAAAGATCTACAAACATTTCGTTTTATCACCTTCTTCTGGCTTCACTACACTACGTTCTGTAGGATCTTTAATCATATCATTGCAGCGTCTGAGACTCAAACTACGGCCACATTTATACCCTTCAGCTGGAAGAGGGCAGTATGACTTACTTACTAGGACAAAAACAGTATTAGTACCCCTACAGTTCAGTATATAACTCCTGCACGCCTGAAGATGGATGTGGTAGTGTAAAGAGAACATATCCCAACCTGTTAAGCTGATAACCTGCTCATATTTCTTGGATGGATTTGGCATCTCAGCAGAAAGCGTTCCTGGAGGATGTGGATGTTGACACAGAAAGCCTCTCTGCAGAACCTGAGCCCCGGCAGCCACAGAGGAAAGTGACAATGGATCGATGCATGTGATTAATTAACTTCTAATGAGTTCATCTGAGCGGCAGGACCCGGGAAAGCTGGACATGTTCTCGGTTTCAAGTTTGACTTACCCTACTTACACACCTCACTATTTATCAGTTCTGTCTCACTGCTTGTCTGTCTGTCTGTCTGTCTCTAATCGATACTCAAATAATAATCAGTAGGTCATTGTTTCAGTTCTAAACATATTTCACCTTTTGTCTCTGAGCGGTATGCTCAGTATGTTCAAAATGAAATCACAAGTAATGCTGTTATTAATACATGTTTCATTTTCAATACATTTTAATGGTGTTAAGAGCAAGACTCATGTGTGCACATTATTTGGAAGGAAAAAAATAATTTGTATAATTTGATACATTTGGCAGACATTTTTATTTAAATCGACAAATCAACAGTGCAACAATTTAAACACACAACCTTTGCTGTGCTAATGCAACGCTCTAGCAACTAAGTAACAGGAACACACAAGGTTTCATTTGAGTCCAAAAAATGGATACAAGTTGCCTTTTTACTGTACAAACACGCACATGTGTGTATGTGAGAGATCACATGATCACCCAAACTATTTCCATACAAGGGCTTTCACAAGCCTTCCAAATTTCCAATAGGTATGTTGAGTTAAAAATGATATTCACTAAACGTTCAATTCAATCTGTCCAAGTACATTAAGAATAAGCATTTTTTTAACAAAAGCTGACATAAAGTTTGTTAAAACTTCAAAATAAATGCGAGATTCTGCTGAGACACAACCCGGATTATTATTTCTGCTCCTACTCTCTGTGTTGCAGAACCCGGAGGGGTTTAATTTGTCCTGAGGTGAAATTAATAAATGTGTCCTACCATCCATCATTGACTGTGCCTTTATTGATCCAGGTCTCTCTTTTCAACTAAATTATATCTGAAAAAAGGCCTTCAAATTAACCAGCATACCCTGGGCGGCGTTAATGAGAATGTCTCACGCAACACGACAAGAAACTAAAATACAACTAAAATACAACCATTTTAAAATTATCAGAGAAGTGCAAACTTCCACAAAATACCAGCGAAGATAATAAAAAGCTACAGTATATACTGTGCTCTTACAAATACCATTGTATTATTATTTATTTATTTAGGTTTAAAAATCTAAAAAGTCGGAATACCTGCTAAGTGTTTAATGTTGACTGTAAGCCCAGCGTGAGAACAGGCATTGTGTTTTCCCTTTGCTGTGTGAATCATCACGCCTGCAAGCCACATCGGTACTTACATCAGCATTGATTATATTCAGAGATGTGAAACAGGGCAGCATGCAGAGCCAGCTTAACAACGTGGCAGGGTAACACATTCTGAACTCTTCTGAGGTTTAAGAGCGAAGAAAGAATGGAAACAATCGCATTGCAATTAAGCAGACCCTCAATCTGCGACACGCTCTCGTATGATTTCAAACCTCAAACGCAAATTACCGATAAAGGAAAGCAGGAACTAAGTCGTAAACATCTATTACGTGCTGTTTGTTCAAAGTGCTTGTATGACTCACTGATGTGTACGTGGTTCTGCCAGCGGTTCCATTAAAACTGACCCACAAGTGACAGACCATGAACTGTGCATTACACAGAAAAAAGTTTTCATACATGCCTTTAAAGATTTATAACACTATTAACACATAAATAGCTGACAAAGAGAAAAACTGTATGTGTCCTATGAGAAACACAGTAACATCAACACACAAGCACACACAAAAACATCAATGATCTCTTAATCCTTGACATTTGCACTGCTAATGCAATGTTCTACCATAACAAATGAATTCAACCAAATAAAAAAATACGCAAAAAAGAAATATCACTGAACAGTTTTTAATTTCATTAAAATAATAATTCATGACACCATGTGAAAAGTTTCCTAATAGTAAATAATTACTGCCTGCTGAATATAAACAATTCTGCAACAAAATGTATTGGGTCCGAAATGGAAAACAAACTACAAATTGTCCATATTTTACCCAACTATGGGTTATAACAACACAGACTTAGTCACACCATAGGACACATGTTCGATATATTTGTCAACTGCTCAAATACAGACCACAGTACATTCAGTACACAAACAGCTCGTACAGCTTCTGAATGGCTCATTAATGAGAATAAAAGTTGAAAACAGAAACGTTCCTCGCCAGTAGGCCTGCCAAGATTATATCATCTGCTTCTCAATGTTAGATAAACAGCATTTGGCCAGCAGTTCTTCATCAGAGAACCATAATTTACTGATCAAAAGCACTTCAATTCATTTGGCTTTGCTGGGGCTAAATTGTGCTGTCGATGTGGTAAATAGTAGATCCAATTGGTTGGACAGAAGTGTCAGGGACATTTAGATGAGAGCGTAGAATAAGGCAGAGAACCCAGCAGTGTCTCGTGTCATGTTGTGAATTATTTGGTCGATCCATTAGAGCTATTCTGCGACATCACATTTGTAAGAATAGCGCTCAGCACGGGTGTGTGGGTGTGCGGTGTGGCGATAGCTACACACAGCTCTCTCCCTCTCTGCCTTTGGGTTTAAAGTCTGTTGGACACACTGCATAAAAAGAACTGTGCTGAAAATCCAGGGGACACCGTGTTGATGTTATAAATTAATTATTTGGAAAAAAAGAAAGGCAAACTCTTCTTAAGCCAAAAATTTCAAAGCCAAAAATGAAAATGGAATTTTCATTGGGAAGTGATATCATATAGATGAAAAGTATGCTTTCAATTACATGAATACATTTGGCATGCCAACCACATAGCTTAAACATTACATCATGTTAGTATAAGACAAATCATTTCTTAACTGTTTCTGTTTAAAGTTATATACTGCATATCTGTGTAAGTTAAATCTTTTAACTCATTCAATGAAGCGTTAAAAAAATCTAGTAAGAAGAGCACACAACATACAGTAAACAACCATTATGGTGGTTTTGTGTCATTCACTTACATTGCATGAAAAAAAAAACATAAACATTGTTTAAAACAGAAAGAAGTTACTAGGAGTTCAAACCACGGTTTTACTTTTAGGTGAACTGCTCTGCGACAAAAATATGTAAAAACTTGGCATTTACAGTGTACTTTCACACAAACTATGTTTATACT
Organism: Triplophysa siluroides; assembly: GCA_006030095.1. Taxonomy (NCBI): domain Eukaryota; kingdom Metazoa; phylum Chordata; class Actinopteri; order Cypriniformes; family Nemacheilidae; genus Triplophysa; species Triplophysa siluroides. The sequence goes on along the minus strand of VCII01000101.1, from coordinate 3,221,288 downwards.
ACAGACTGCAGCAGTCGCGATATCGTGGAACTTGCAACAGCTTGTAACCAGTCTGTGTCTTTTAACTGCAGTAAGGCAGAAATTATAAATGTTTAAGGCGCTCGGCGGGTCAGTTTGATTAATAGAGCCGGTTGAGGTGACTGTGGGGTTCTAATGTAGCAATCGGATAGTCAAGGCCATATTGAGCTGATGGTAATGAATCAGGAGCTAGTATGAGCTACAATGCATGAGGACGGCTGGGTGCTGGTCACAAGAAGAGCAAATATAGGGCATGCATTTATGTTCAAGCATCGGTTTTGACACGTTCCTCTAAAGTGAAGATTGATAGTCAGTAAACATATGTTTGACCACATTTACACTGCTATTATACCATAGAAAAGATTAAGAGACCATTACAAATGTTCATTTAATCCGCGTTTCTGCACACATTTCAGCATGCCTGAGTGACATTTTGCTCTGGATGAATGACCATCACCTGCAGCTGAACCTTGCAAAAACAGAACTGCTTGTAATCCCGGCCGACCCGAAGAGTCATCACAACCTCTCCATTCAACTAGGCTCATCGACCATCACACCTTCCAGAACGGCCAGAAACCTGGGAGTGGTAATCGATGATCAGCTAAACTTCACAGATCATGTTGACAGCACCACCCAGTACTGTAGATTCATCCTCTACAACATTGTGAAATAAAGACCTTTCCTGTCCGAGCATGCTACGCAAGTCCTAGTCCAGACTCTTGTTCTGTCCAGATTTACCAAAAGTTACTAGTTTCAACAAAAGCTAGACCACTACCTGTTGAGTGAATTTTGTTCATTCAATTGTTGTGAGAGATGTGGTTACCGGACCGAGTAAGCAAGAATGCTCCACTAGGAAGAAGTTGTGAAGGAGAAAGAGCAGGAAAGTGATTTACTGCCCTTATAAGAAGGCAATACAAGACGCCGCTGGTTTGCTGAACGCAGGGTTCTTGATGGGGTGTAGTAGGGAGGGTGTAAAAGTATGCCGGTGCAGATCCAGTGATAGTCCCGTGGGCAAGCATTAGTGACTTGAATCTGTTACGGCTTCATACATCGTGTCATATACAATCATTTCAGAATTTTGTGACACTTCAAATTGATGGTCGTTGTAATCATATGGTTCTATACTCATTGATCTAGCTGTGGATACGTCTGTCGTCATGATTGTGAGAAGAACGTGCAGACCTGTTTCAGGCAATAACACCAAAGCCTTTTGCTGGTCGTGTCAAAACATTTTTTGTCTAGATAAATAGCTGTTTGTTTGACTCGTGTACAATACATTTCTTCCAAATATGACAGTTTTGAGCTTCTGGTGAGATGGTCGGACATTTCCAATCTGGCAACACTGATTGTGGCCATTTCAGTCTAGTGTCTGTTAAATTTCAATAAAATCAAACGTCAGGTTTCCAAGTGACTATTCAATTTCAACAAAATCAAACCTCAGGTATTCAAGTGACTGGCAGACACTTGAAAGCTGTGAAAAAAATCTAAATATTTGCATAAAAAATTATTTGTTATAAACAATATTTTTATGTGAAATTTGGGAGACATCTTGTTAGTAGTTCAAAGAATGAAACAAAAATGATAATTTTAGTATTAGTATGTACAGTATAAATAGTACATTCAGAAAAACTAAAAATATTTTTTTTCGCCTGTATATGTAAATAAATGTCTCTTATATTATTAGAAAGAATTTTTTCAGTATAAGATTTTATTGTTCAGAGTAGTCTCTTTTATAGCTCAACACATAATGATAACAATTGTTGATGGATACAAAACAAAAAAATGACAATAATCAGAATTCAGTTCATATCAAAAGCTCTGACTTTGGAGATCTCAGCAGATTTGCCAAAAAGACAGCAGTCACGACACGTGGGATTACCGGAGTCTTTATCTCAGGATCAATATCAGAAAAGCAAGATACTTCCCATTTGCTTCCCATTAAATGTCATGGTGACTTGTAGAAACTATGAAAACGATTGCCTTTTTTCAGGGTAGTGTGGCTGGCAAATCATTACGACAATTCGCTGACAGCTGTGTGAGTGTAAACAGACAAAAAAGCATGGATGCACCACAGATTTCCCTCAGCGAACCCCATTTTAAGCACAAGAACATCAGTCAATGCTGGAAACTGCACCCTGCAGATCACAAGGCCCACTTACCTTGGTGGAATCTAACGCCCTCGCTATTTTATACATCTGTTGTCTCTCAAATACTTTACTTGAGCAATGGAGCCAAAAAAGGGGCTTGATATACAAATGCATCAAGCTAAGTACTTGTCAGGAATCCATATTTATATATTCCTTCAATAAATGTGTCCTTTAAGTAAACCTAAAATATTACACAGGGGAGGGCGAGGCAGCGAGCGAAGGCACAAACCATTAATTTCCTGGGAACGTGGCTTGCAACACGCTCAAAGGAGGGGGCTGACCTTTTCCATGTTCAAGGTAAGTAGAGACGAGAGATACAGACAAATGAGACACGAGAGAAAATAGAGGCCTGGGAGACAATGGCTCTTTTCCAAAACCACAAGCGCTGCCTTGACGTTCTGCCTATGTAGGCAGCATACTAACCGAAATAAAATGGTACAAGTGCTTGAATTGGAATTACGGCAGCTGAAATAATGTTTGTCATGACTGATGCATGCAAATGAAGGGTTTTTTGCAAAACCAATAGAGTGCATTCGAATGGGTAAAATAGCTAAATATCTAAAATCAAACTTTTTCGATTTGCTGACGTTACGTTTAGGGGTGGGGTTAGGGAAGGGGCTAAATTACTGCTTTTTTCAAATAATCATATGTTTTTGTACAATTCACATCATACGAATTAAATTAGTTATGAATTCCTGTGAGATCAGGTTGGACATTTTGATCATTTTGATATATTGTGCAGCACTAGACACATGCAGCGCATTCTTGCAAAAACAGCGAGACATTGTTGTAGTTTACACGTCACAACAAGAATACATTGCGTGGAAATAGTATCTCAGAAGACCTAGAACAAAATGTTGCTAAATACCATTTGAATCAGCTTTAAAAAGCTGTCAAGATAGGCAGCTCACTTGGAGACAGAGAGGAAGAAAGAGAGCACACTAAACCTTTAACAGTTTCTACATGCTTTGCAGAGTTTATGAAAAATAGTAGATGAAAGATCAGTTCTGTTTGAGAGAAATTCAGACAAACACTAAGACAGGATCTGGGGGAAGACAGCTGGTAGACTTTCTAGTTGATTAGTGTAAACAAAGTTTCATCTCCCACAAGTCACTGTAAGAGTTCTGCGCTCACAAACAATGCTGATTGGTTTTTCAGACACATTTATGTACTCGGATATGCCGTGGCTCGCTCCGCACTGCGGCAGTCCTGCGAGAAGTACATTACATGTATGTTTGGCTAACTATATCAAATGGCTTCTGAAAGTTGCTGCAATTACAGCATTGACTACATTCACAGCCTGGCCTTAATTGGCTCTGAGTCTGGATATATTGACCATCGTCCCTTTGCTCTTCCCTTTGGTGCGGTCGATGGTACAGCTCACTGTCAAAGACCGGGTTGCCTCTCTAAATCCACACCTCTGTCTCTGGGGTCACGCGCAAGACTGCCTGTCTGAGAATTATTTGACTGGGGAACAGAAGGGCAAAGACAAACATGTGCTGTCCCATGTGTTCGCCGCAGAAGCCCGTCCCTTTTGTCATTACCTCTCTAGTTCATCTGTTCTTATAAACTGGTGTCAATGCAATCGCTATGCTATTTTCACGAGAACGCAAGCTGGACACACTTGTGTTACCTGCAAGAGAACCAGTAGGTGAAATATATGTTTTATAACATATATTTCGCATTTTAACTATTATTAGTTATTTTTTTCTGTGTGCAAAACCTGGAAGAGTTAGCATTTTAGCACACGTCCCAAATCGCGCACTTATGCACTATTCTACATCGTTTTGTAGTATGAATAGTGTGAGTAGTGCGTTCACATTAAAAATCCTCAAAAAAGAAGTGCACTGTTAATACCCCGATGATGCACTTTTTCAACCGAAAATGTGAAGTGTGGAACTGTGGACACTTCACGCACTCAACGCTCGCAGTTTCGCTTATGTAGCGGAAGGGAGGCGGGGCTATCAGACGCTGCTCAAGCAAAACTCTCCTGCAGAGTGATAAGGCTTCAATCTGATGATGGCTAAAGTACTGCTGGGCAAAACAGATGAAAACTACATTAAATGAACAATGCACAAGTATACTTTTATTCACACGCATTGTGGCGTGCGTTTGAAGTCATCGGCGCTCGTCTGGGAAACCGATATACTTCCGGTTAGTATAAAACCGTTTAGTATTCCATTTGGGACGATACTACTGTTCTGAAATTCATATACTAGATGATGGAGTGCATAGTTTAAGTGCATAGCGTATGTCATTTGGGGCAGAGATAATGGGTTTTTTAAATGCCTAAAATAAGGTCTATGGGGTAACAAAACCTCAAAATATTTTCACATTTTATTCTATGACATAAAACACCAACCCGCTCATGATTTTTAAAGCTTTATCGTGTTTTAAAAATGACAGTTGCTAACAAGTTGCTAAAAGCAACTACATCCTATGGCGGGGACGTTTGATCATCACGCATAAAAGTCTCACAAATAATGCAAAATGGGCACAAATCTCTAAAATTGTGAATGGAGATTCTTTCAAGGAGTAAGTACTTACAAGGGAACACGTTTCTAATACAGTTTAAACACCTAGCAACATCCTAACAACCACCCAAAACAGCCTAGGAACGCCCACATAGCAACAGAGAACAACTTAGCAACCGCATGGGCACGTGCTACAAAACACATGCACACTTAAAAAAATAGATTTTTTTTTTTGTAATTTATTAAATGATTAAAAATTAAAGTAAGTTAAAGCATTTCAGCTCTAAAAGACTGTATTTAAATGATACTAAACTTGCTTAACCTATTTCAACGAAATGCAACTAGATTTTTTAAGTGTGTTTAACATAATTTACAGTCAAGTAACTTGTAACGTCAATTTGATTCAATGATGAGTTGTTTCACCATGGTTGGGTAAAATATGGACTCACCCAACCAAAATGTATCCATACTTTACCCAACCATGGGTTGAAAAAACCCAGCATTTTCTGAATGTAGAAACTACAGAAACTCTGGACTATACTCACATACAAAAATGTGTTGCTGACTTGCGAAAAGCATTTGGTGAAATGTATTGATGTTTGGCGGCCTCAGTTGTAATGGGTTTTTAATAAAAAGATATTTTGGTTTGTCCATTTTTTAACTGTCTCAACAAAGTTATTGTATCATAACAATCACAGGCAAAAAACCTGGAGTAATATTCCAGCTGAGGTTTCATTTATGATACATCTTGCATCATACAGCATATGGGAAAATATTGAACACATCCAATTTGGATGCCACTGAACATCATTTTTTATTTGGTTCAAACAAGGCAAAATAAATCTATTATATATGCATATCATGCCTCACAGTTATTCTGGCAGTTTTGGCAGACATGGTAGACCCAGCAGAATATTTGACAGTACTTTACTCTGCATGTGCTTAATTTGGTTTATAGATAGTTTCTCATTCCTGTTTTAATTTGAACATTAAATTTGATGTGTCTTGTTGTCCTTGAACAACTCTAGTAAATACAGCTATTCTCAATATAAATGAATACACAAAATAAAATAATATGCATGATGGGAATATCTACATGCACTAAGAAATGTATTTTCTGTATGATGGAACGCATCACACTACTTCTATGACCTCTAAGAGAAGTGCAATAGTTGACTGTATTTTTTCTTATATATATATATACCTCCAAGCATGATTGCAGGTTTATAGGTCTGTCTATCTGGCCATGATAGTGATAACTATGATAGAACACACTTCATCCGCTCCAAAGTGTAATTCTTTCTCTTGTCCAGATAGATGGATGTGCTGTAGTTGTTTGCAATAGTTCATCTGAGTCCCTGCACAATTGGGTTGTGTTTTGCCAATGTAATAGTTCTTCCAGGTGAATTTAATAGATTGCTTTTGATGATTTTGTTCATTTTTCTCTATTCTTTAATTTTCTTAGCATCTTACAGAATAAAATATATGATACAGGATTCGTATTTTCAAGAACAGATGGTGGAATCTTTGAGGGCTTCAGTTATTTATACATGGATTGGCGAGGAAATCGCTGTCCTACAGGGTTAATACACCATTCGGTATTGAAATGAAATTGCAATTACATTTTTAAACAAAATTGGTAACATAGTTGACAGGATAACAATTTTCATTTGAAAACGCATATTTACTGCAAAACAATATAAAATGACCCTTATCATACACAAGAAATTGGGGGATAATTTCTGCACCCTGAATTTTAGGACACTATGAAGAACAGAATTAGTTATGACTCATAAACTACACAAGAGGAATAATGTCTAAGTACTGTAAACTCTTAAATTCTCTAAATATACTTTGAAAAAGAACAAAGCATTATTAATATTCATGACGGAAGATTGTTTCGGTAAAATATGTCCTGTCAAACCAAGTCCCATCATAAAAGGGAAATTAATTTTAAACACGTATTATCAGCAGAAAAAGTTGCAGTCAATCCTCTGACTATTCAACACTGTGTCTGTGATCCCTCTACAATAATCTTTTCTAATTTTATTGCATCATATTACAATGCAGCTTTTTTCAAAAATATATAAATAAACCAGGAGACAAGATTAAAACCCACATCTAGGAAATGACTGTTCAACCAGCTGCTGTGACAACAGTGCAATATATACAAAATGCAACACTTACAATATATTCTGATCTCTTTATATTACTGATTACATAATGTGATCTTCCAAAAATGATGTAATTTATCAGAAATAAGCGGCGATAAATATTTACAATAACTTATTCCGAAAGTCCTGCAGGATTTTTGGGCCATAAAAAACAGTTTTACTCAAATGTCACCCATAAACACAACATTACATGAACACAACAACCAACCACTGCTAAGATCTTGCCAGAGCCAAGCTTTAGTCACTTAAAATTTCATTACCATTGATCTCAAACACAAAATGACGGGTTTGATTCCTTTTTACGGTTGAGATAGGACAACAAACACAAAATCATACTGGAACGGACGCTGATAGAGTCGTTGAAATGGTCTGTGGGAATAATCAAATTGTCTTCAAAACCCATCAGAAATGATTAAACCTTAGATTGAGTTAAATTCATTAGCCGTGTTTATGCAATCCAAAATGCTATTCTCTTAAAAGTTTCTATTTATGACAATATCAATATTTGCTCGCTAGCATTATTTATTATAGACTAATTATGCTTCACATCTTCCACCAACTCATAATGTGACATTTCTGAGAAACACGGGATGGAGAATTGGTTAATGGTGAAAGTGGGGGTTACGTTACAGAGTGGGGCGACGTATAATTCACAGAAAGACTTTAAATAGTGAAGTATAATTCACAGACAGACTTTAAATAAGACCCATTAAGTAATATTAGTATTTTATTATCACTTCAAAAGCAAATGCAAAGGAAATTATTTTCACTAATTGTACCATCGCACATAAACAACATGACCCTTAATAAGCTCTTAAAATAAGAGCTGAAGTTCATAGTATACAGTCTGTTTTAATCCGGTGATTCGTATTTCTAAACGGCTTTTACTAGGGTCATTAGTTTAAATCTACATACCTAACACACTAAATAAAGTTCTTAATCAATGCCATTTTCATTCAGACTAACTTTAGCGCACTGAAATTGTCGCAGAATGACTTTACATGGGAGCACATGGGAGAAGCACATGGGAGAATTGACTTTAAAAACAGTTTTTGGCTTGTCAAGGTAACATTTTTGGCTTGTACATCAAAGCAAATGTATCCAGGTCTAAAAATATTTATGATGCATGTTGGTGATTTACCAACATATAAAACCATGCAAATAATTTTGGCTAAATAGTAGCCTGAATTTGTTATCAGCAGCTATGGGGCAAAGTGAGCCACATGCTGTGGGTTATGTTGGAGCCAGTGTCGACAATTCAGTTAACTTCAATTTCTAATTGTTAAACCAGTAAAATTTCAATGAAATATCACATAACTTTCTAGTTTGTCAAGTTTACTTTAGTAAAGGCTACTGAGTTTATGGACAATATACACCAAAGTACACTTATATTCTCTGAAAAGCATTTACTCCTGATTTTACTCATGCAGTATATGCCACGGTATATCTTTCCAACTTAATTCACTACTGGCCTTATCTATTTGGCATTAAAAAGCACTATATAAAGAATCTATAAAAACCAGACATAGTGAGAGCAGAAATTCAATTATTTTTAATCAACAAATTTCTGTTTAGTCTGTTTTTGGAAAGTTACAACTTTGGTGTTTCACAAGACAAGTTATTTCAGAAATGCAAACCGAAAGATATTGCAAATCAAAGTTTACTTGGTTATTTTTTGTTCGTTAAGTTAGCTTAAAAAAAACTATTAGTATTTGTAAAGGAAAGTAATAAATTAGTTACTTTTTTAGAAGGTTAATCTTAACATGGTCTTTATTCATCTTCAGTTGCATGCTCAGTATATCCCCATGAGGTTCAACTTACCCCCTGACTCGGATCAACTTACCCCTATCATGGGGCAAACTGAGCCACAGGAGCACTTCTTCATAAAAGCCATATTTTTATAGATATGCTCTAATAATTTAGATAGGAAACATCCTGAAATTAGATTAAATACTTTTATTGCACTTTTGCCTCATTTTGTTTCATCTTGAGGACCACATAAGTAAATAATGGCTCATCTTACCTCAGTTTCCCCTATAGTACACGAAATTTCTACATGCATATTATTCTCAACTGATATATGAAAAATACGCATTCTTTTTTTATACTATTTTATGGTCCAGCACATCCATATAAAATACATCCCACAAAGTAACATGATTTCATGGTCGTGTGCAAAGCACAATACATAACAAACGTGCTCCTGTCCTCAAGGACACACATCTTGAAGTCACGCTGAGGTTAGTGTTTCATTAGCTGACATGCACAACTTGATTACAAGCTTTTTAGAATATCTTCATTTAATTAAAACAACAAGCAGTTACAACAATTAGGGTGACAAATAAACCTGAAGCCCAACAACCCACATGTAAATCAGAGATATAATCACAGTGATCAGTGAGGATCCTTCTGAATATTCATAAGCAACTTGCTTTCCAACCAACAATCACATTGGAGACTTGATTATTCTGCAGCTTTTAAAGCTTTCCTAATCATTCCACACCGGAACGCGAGCCGGTTTCTATTGCCTGCATATGTGATCACACCTTTCAATCTAGATTGCAGCTTGTTGATATAATCAACCTAATGATGGTCGACCGTGGATGATACTATCATACTGAGAACATTATACAGTAAACTCTCCACTAGATGGCCAGAGTAATTTATTATCATTACATGTGAACACGTGCGCTCACACACGCAGACATTAAGCGGTGTTATGAGGACCTCTCATAGACGCAATGGTTTTCATTCCAATGTAATGATATTTACTATAACCGACACAAACCTAAACCTCACACAAACCTGTTGACATAATTCTATTTACAACGAAACATGATTTACGAGTCAAATATCCTCACACAGACATACATTTAAATTAGTCTCAAAAGTTGGCAGCACTGTATAAACTCCTACCATTAGTCACAGAAGTTAATTCACCACTGAAATTCTCCAATAAATGTTGTTAATTTGTATAAACGAATTGGTGTCAATACATTTACATATAAATATAGATGCATAGATTTTTTGATACTTTAGCCATGTGAGGCCAGGGTTTACAGCCAGATGTATGCTAGGATAGACGTTACTATACTAACATGAACAGTAAATGGATTCAGAGCTAATACACATGAACCCATGTTGATTCCATGTTAAAACACACCAGTGGAGAAAAAGGCAATAGTTTCTATTCGATTAGCCATTTAATGTGTTTTAATAGAAGAATGCCCCTGTCACAGTGGGTAAGGCAAGACTAATTGTTGGCTCTTGTGTTTCTCACATTCACAGCGGCATTAGGGCATTTCTAAATCCTGGATAAGTAGAGAGGGATTAGTTCTGTGTGAGAGGGGCTGGAGAAAGCAGTGATTACAACACAGCCCCTAACAATGCTCTTCTAAAGATCTCGGCATGGTTTACAAGGGCCAGTTCTAGGGGCAGTGGATCCAAATATTAGACAGGAAACATCCATAATACATCATAATATAGGAATTTAATCATTTTTAGAATTTCAATAAACACTACCTGCTTTATTTTAAAACTATACATATCTGCTATAACAAAAATCCATTACCACAAAGTAAGAATGACAATTATACAACAAACAATTATCCGTGCAGGAAAGGTTTATGTGCACACTACAGTCACAGCTTTCTTCTTTCATAATTTTTGCGCTTCTACCTTTTAACTCCGTCATACACGTTTGTTTTATTATACCTGTTTTAGTAATAATTCTATTTTCATAGATTTTCAATGATTTTATATCAAGCTTATTATATATCTATACCCCTCCTTAAACTCACAGGAACAAGTGTACGTCATTAGATTAAAAGAAATACATGAGTTAGCCGATTTATGAGCCTTAATCTTGAAAAGATCAGTGAAATATCCTCACAAGTTGTGTGTCATTTCACTATACTCGTCAGGACTCTTATGCCTTGTTCAGGACACCTCGAAAGTGGGATATTTCCCATCACCAACGTGAAAGTATAACGTCGGGATTTAGTAACATTAAAACATGACACGTATCTGCTAACATTAAAGGAGCACCGTTCCATAAATTACTTCCGGGTTGAACACGTGATTGGCAGCATTATGTGACCACCACCCAACAAACCAAATGTGGGACAGGTAATATGTTTGTGTGGGCCACCTATGAAAGGTAGCGTAAAACTGTGATATAATAACAGAATGAAAATATTTGTATTATTTGTTATACCTTTCAGCTCGTAAAAATATTTGCTATTTAGTCCATTACAACTACAACATAATTAAGCCATAGATAAAATGTTATATAACATAACACAATCTTAATGGCGATTTCAATTTAAGGTTAACTGTCTCTTAAACTTTACACAAACGTCTCGTTTCGGGTAAAATAACATGTTCTCTTAATGTGACAACTAAAAACCCAATGAAATGCCGGAAATTTTCTCAATATTTGAAATGCGGGACAAGAAGTGAAAATGCTGTGCGGTACAAAGCAAAGCAGGACGGGTTCGGTCACCCTACTGCCTTCATGTGCATTCAGATTTTTCGGAAATATGAGTTTCCAAAGTAAAAATCGCAGATGAACGCCTTCTGGGACACGTACCGCTAGGTGGCAAAACACCCGGCGAATTGGCTGAGGATAATATGATAAACAAAGAAACCGGGTCTAAAACACGCAATTATATTTTCTGAAATTACAAGCAGATGGACTCGACGGTGATCCTTCCCACTTTCCTACGACTTTCAAAGGAATCAAGTGTTCCTGGACACTGAATGTTGCGGGAAATTGAGTTTCCTGATACTGAAAGCAGTCATTTTGCTGAGTGTTTTGCCTTAAAGTGACGACACGTCCATACCCTCTATTATCATATATGAATTTCCTAATACAACACGCAAGCATGAATCTGCGTTGTTGCTTGAAGGGATACAGCTATGGCCCGGTAGTGAAACAAAATCTCACCATAAAATTACAATAAATCACATTATGCCTACACCTACCCCAACCCTCAACTCAACTCAAACTTTATTTATAAAGCACTTTCAAGACCACAAAGTGAAAACCAGAGTGGTGTACAGAAAGACTAAAAAGCAAAAAGATCAACATTTAAACATATACCACAAAACAACAATGAACACATTTAAAAGACATTTTCAAATGTTAACGAAAACAAATGAGTTTTTAGCGCACTTAAATACATTAAGAATAGGAGTAGATTCCCTTGCATGAATTCCATGCTTTTTATTAAAAAAAATAACACCCAGACCAGACCCAGCGAAAGCCAAAATACACACAATGCAAACCACAGGAAGATAATCGTTGTATGTGTGCGTGCGCGTTCAGGAAGTAACGACTGCGCCTGCGCGATGGCTAGTTTTCATGCTAGCTTCCACGATAAGCAAGTATTTTTAATTATTGTATAACATATTTTTTATCGCTTTACAGTACGTGAGGTTTTCTACAACGTATACTTAGCTTCATTTCACAAAGTAGTTCACATACCTGAGGTGCTCAAGTGACGTGACTGCGGCTGTTTGCTTCTTCATTTGAATGTCCATTTCGTTAAGTGAAATTTAAATCACAAATTATAATCCCAACTGACTGGTACGTATCTAATTGTGTTTTATGCTGTGCGAACCGTTTTGGAAATGGATCATATCAGAGCCGTTGAAATACAGAGTCACGACACTCGATCTCGCCGCCGTGTGGTCACGTGGTGGTTCATGGCGCGCTTACTTCCGCGGAAGTAAATCTTGCATTAAACCCAATTTTAATGGAATTCAGTGGGACAGAATACAGCAAATATATTTGCATAAATTTTGCTAAATATTTTAGAATAGTACACTAATTACTACATGAAATAAATTTATTGCAGAATTTTGTCTGTGGAGTAATATGAACAAAAGATTTATAAATATAAGATATGTCCGCCAAACTACAGGTAAAATCTCTAAACATCCAGTTATTTCATCAACTGTACAGTAAATGAGTTTGGGAGACACTGAAATGAATGGGCCGTGTCCCGACATGCTCACATGGGAAAGTGACGTCAATGCATTCCATTCTTGCTATGTCCTAACACTGTGGCCGTTTCTCAATATGCGTTCTTCAGCAGTCTTGTGTCCTAGTGTTCTCGGTCAACGTCATCAATAACCGTCAAAGACCGGTTCCAATACTCAAGAACAGAGAATGCATGAAAGTACCTGGATGTGTTCTTGATATCAAGGATGCATTGAAAGCATCCTTATGCCGAACCCGCTTGAGGTCCCATAAGTCATTGCGGCGCGTCCATCCAAGTCCGTTCTTCCGAGGCTGCTAGTTAACTCACCTTTGACCTTCTATCTGACTCATTAGGCTTGTTCAACTTGATGCCGCATGATCCGACAGGCGGATGATATCAAAGTACCGCGAGAGCGATTCGGCGCATGACATCGAAGTTTCATTAATGATATATTTTGTTACAAAATTTTAACAGTACATGACACTACAAAATTATTTTTGTCTTGTTTGCTAGTAATCATTTAAACACTCACAACATTTATGATATTACTATGAATAAATGTGATCTGAAATTCTTTATCTATTAAGCAAATCTTTGACACTTTTAAGCACAAAGCCTGATTATATTTTGTTCAATTTATGTGAAAAACGTACATTTACATTTTACATTTAGTCATTTGGCAGACGCTTTTATCCAAAGCGACTTACAGATGGGGTAAACAATTGAAGCAATTCGGACAACGCAAGTACAACAAAAAGCAAAAGTGCAATCAATAAAACTGGCTTCATAAAGCCTACCACAGTATACAGTGCTAAATTAGGTTAGATTTTTTTTTTTTGTAGAAAAGAGATAGAAGTCAGGACTAATCGGTAAGGTGTTGACGGAAGAGATGTGTTTTCAGACGATTCTTAAAGATGGCTACAGAATCTGCAGATCTTGTTGCCGGCAGATCGTCACAAAAGTGGTACCGATCCAGAGAAGGTTCGTGAGATCGATTTTTTACCTTTTTGGGATGGCACCACAAGACGTCGTTCGTTTGCAGAGCGCAGAGATCTGGTGGGTACATACGTCTGCATTAGCGAAAGAAAATAAGGGGGAGCCAAACCAGTGGTGGACTTGTAGGCTAGGAGGAGGGATTTGAATTTGATGCGAGCCGCAATAGGGAGCCAATGTAACTTTAAGAAGAGAGGAGTGACGTGTGCTCTCTTCGGTTCATTGAAGACCACTCTTGCCGCTGCATTCTGGATCATCTGTAGAGGTTTGGTTGTGCAAGCAACCAATTCACTTTTAATTAAATGGGGAACTTAATCACAGATGGGTTGAAAAACATTAAGTGAAAGTAATTCACATGTTTTCAAGATAGTTTAAAGTTTTTATTTGTCATGTACGTAACATAACCATACACACTATGATATAAACAGAGATACTCTGTACAACACTAACATCTTCTAAATATTATATATACAAAATATTAAAATAAGAATGGAAAACATTTCTACGAATGAAAATTGGAAAAGTTAGAAAATGAAGATAAAGATTTTACAACATAATTTATTAAGAATTTACAACAGCAATAAAATAAGTGCAAAACAAAGAAAAACATGCTGTTTGAACATGAATATGAATACATAATGTGGAAGAATATACATAATGTGAATATACTATTATATAAATATAAAGTCTTAACATGTATATTCAGTTGCGCTTCTCAAATAAATTGATCTCATTTCAAGAATGTTTAGAAAATTGTAATGGAAAGCGAGACAGTATGAACCAATAATTTCTTCTTTATAGATCTCCAGACTTCATAGTTGGCGCCATTATTATTTGCTTTCTTCTAAATACCATAAATGCTGTTTAAATATGCTGAACACATTCTTAGCGTGATCTCTATTACTCATCCTCATTCCTCACAGAGGTTTCGAGCTGTTTAGACCCACCGCAGACAGGAGAGGGATTATGCCAGTTTGAAAGAGTCCTGTCGAGTGAAAGCAGTAATTAAGTTCCAAACCTTCATTGATCTCCTTCTCCTCTCCTCCTCTCCAGTGCTAAATAAATAATGTAGCTCACAGAGCTAGTATTAATTGGACTTCTCTTATGAGTGTATGAGGTTGGGGTTGACCTTTGGAGGAATCTGTACGGATCAGCCCCGTGGAGCCTGCTGAGAAACACACCCCAGGCAATTAAACGGGGAAAGACTTTGACAGTGAAGTCTGTCAGGGGTCCAGACCGACTTCACACTGCTGGTCAGTAAGCACGTTCAATATTTGACTTATAAATAAGCTGCTATACAAAAGCATTGGTAGCATGGAAATACTGTATATAGAATTGATATGTAAATGTAAATATGGTAATGTGCAATCCAGGTTATTATTGCAAATTCTCTATTCACTTTTAATGTCTAATTTGTTGTAATACCATGTTTTTTGTACTCTAAAATATGCCTTGTATGTAGGTATATAGATATAAACTTGACTATAAAGGGTCATTCATTCACTTCGGTCTTGGCTGTTTCAATCATGTTAAAGTTTGGACACAATTGGTAATTTTGGTGTTTTAGGTTCAGACTATTTAGTTCTCTACTTCTTGGTAATTCAAGCTCTATGGTTCCAGCATTCATTTCCGGACGTGAATCCAGCACAAGAAGTGGATACACTGAGTATTTGTGTGTCACATTGTTGTGTCTGTTATGCTGGACTGAAAGAGAAATATATGACAGTGAGCGGAGTGAAGGGCACCGCTGTCACACCCACGCTCCGTTCATCACTGGCTGCTTAGAGATAAATGGATGCATCTTAATGGACACTCTAAAGAGGTTATCCGCTGGCAGGTCCATCTTCCTCTGCTGTGAGACAGACACAGAATGGCTCTGTGCTAAAGCAGACCCGCGCTCTCCGAGCGCTAATGCAGACAGCTGGTGTCAGTTATCATTGGTTTTTGAGTTTTACCATCGGTGGGGTTTAGATTGCATGAGCATTGGAGGTACGAGACCTGCAGTATGCCAGTTTAGGAGTAGGAAACTCCCAGATGAGAAAATCCTGGCTTATAGTTATTTTGGAGGATGAACCAAACATGATATATTGAAGAATATTGTTAACCGAACAGAGCGGGCACCCATTCACTTGCATTGGTTTTGTTTCCATACAATAGAAGTGAAGGGGGGCCGGAGCTGTTTGGTGTCATGATCCTGACCACCTCTGGGCTTTGTTGTCTTGTGTGGGTGTGTGTGCTTTGCTCTGTCAAGCACATGGCGGTTTGTTGTGACAGTTCGCCATGTGCTCGGTGTCTATGTGATTTTACCCTGCCCCCTTGTTTCCCATTCATTCATTCCTTTCTATCTCGCACCAGTTCCTCATTGCCCCATCATTCTCGCACCTGTAGCTGGTTCTCTGTTATTAGCTTCTCTATTTATTCCCTGCTGTTCTCTTGTCTCGTGTCAGACCGTTGTAGTTTATTCATAGACTGACTGCCACAGTCTAAGTCTAGTACCTTAGAAGTTATATATAATTATTTACCTCTTCTCTTGTCACGTTGTCTCGAACATCTTGGCATCACTTCCCCGGCGGCTTAAGTTCTCTCCTTGTGAGTCTGCACTCCCCAGCAGGTCAAGTTCTTTCCTTGTGAGTCTACACTCCTCATCGGGTCAAGTTCTCTCCTTGTGAGTCTACACTTCCCCCATGGGTCGAGTTAACTTCTGCAGACCAGCTCCCCTCGTTCGCCGCCTTGCCATCTCCTGCGGCCGCTGACTCTAGCCGACCCGCCGCCGCCTCTCTGCTCACCTCCTGCGGTCCCCATCCGCGAGCCCTAACACTTCTGCCAGTGGTGCCATCCTTCACCCCCATTGACTTGTCTTGAACTTCACTTAAGTTTTAATAGTCTTGTTTTCCCCGCAATTGAACCTCTGTCTCTTGTGTCATGACAGACGGTCTGACCAAATGAGGGATTCAGCGGGGACGGACCCAATCCGATCTGCGCTGCAGCAGAACTACGCAGTAGGTGGAGACCCTGAACGGACACGTCGCAGATTTGCTCGCCCAGGTCAGCAAGTTGCGGCACTAGGCCACCATCAGCCCTGCCTTTCCCTCTCACCATGCTCTTACCCTAGAGGCAGAGCACGAGCCCACGTTAACAATCCGCCAGTCTACGGTGGAAACCCAAGTCAGGCTTTTCAGTGTCACGCTCTCCAGCCTCGCCGTTACGCCACCGAAGAGTCGAGAGGGTCTTATGTTCTCACCCTCCTGACAGGGCGAGCTCAAGAATGGGGCATAGCTGTCTGGAACACTCAGGCTCCATGTTGTCACTCCTCCACGTCGCGATGGTGAGACTGTTTGACAGGTCGACCCGAGGGGATGAGGTGGCCACTCAGCTCTCTCGTCTCACCCAGGGAAGAGGCTCTGTTAGCGATTACCCCATCAGGTTCCAGACGTTGGCCGCTGCCTGTGACTGGAAAGAGGGGGCATTGCATTCGCGTTTGCGTTCACTTAGAGACTGTCAACAACCTCTGCCTCCGAGTGGAGGGGCATCTGAATCGCCGCTGACAGCTTCGGCTTTCCTTCACCCCCTGGCGCATCCGGGATGCCAACGCTTCTGAAACCACTGCTACTTCTCCCCCTGACATCGAACCGAGGCAGCAGGGTCAATCTCGCCTCACGCCCCAACAGCAACTCCAAGCATTATACCTTTTGGTTCTCCAGTGTCCGTTGAATAACAGCGCCCACCCCTAGCAAGGAGAGTCCGGTTGGGCGCCATCCCTGTCTCCCATGGCAGGTTAACACCTGGACAAACAAACCTTACAGTCAAGGGTTTCAAAGATGATGCCATGGTAACTTCTGGACAGATAGGTACATGTTATGATTCGATTTTGATGGGCTTTGATCATGTTGTTTATGTAGTTTGTGGACCTTTATGTATTGCATCGTTACCCAGCGTCTAATGGGAACTATGCTGCATCTAATCCCGTTTTAAAGCTGTTGTTTATGGTAATGGTTTTCGCTACTGTAGTTATTTACTTATCTCACTGGTGAATGAGACATAATTTAATTGGAATTGTTCCAAGACCTTCCGGTTTGTGCGCGTTCGTGTGTTTTGGAGGATTTGTGGCTTTGGACGGCGATTCGCATGGTGGGTGGGATCATGATTTCAGTGCTAGCAGGCTAAAGTTAGCATCTTACCAAATAATTTATTCCGCCTTTAACTCCTGCAGACCAGCTCCCCTCCTCCGTCGCCTTGCCATATCCCGCGGCTGCTGACTCGAGCCGACCAGCCGCCGCCTCTCTGCCCACCTCCTGCGGTCCCCATCCGCGGGCCCTAACACTTCTGCCAGTGGTGCCATCCTTCACCCCCATTGACTTGTCTTGAACTTCACTTAAGTTTTAATAGTCTTGTTTTCCCCGCAATTGAACCTCTGTCTCTTGTGTCATGACAGACGGTCTGACCAAATGAGGGATTCAGCGGGGACGGACCCAATCCGATCTGCGCTGCAGCAGAACTACGCAGTAGGTGGAGACCCTGAACGGACACGTCGCAGATTTGCTCGCCCAGGTCAGCAAGTTGCGGCACTAGGCCACCATCAGCCAAGGTACTGCCTTTCCCTCTCACCATGCTCTTACCCTAGAGGCAGAGCACGAGCCCCACGTTAACAATCCGCCAGTCTACGGTGGAGAACCCAATGCCTGTCAGGCTTTTCTCTCTCAGTGTGTCATGGTGTTCGCTCTCCAGCCTCGCCGTTACGCCACCGAAGAGTCGAGAGGGTCTTATGTTCTCACCCTCCTGACAGGGCGAGCTCAAGAATGGGGCATAGCTGTCTGGAACACTCAGGCTCCATGTTGTCACTCCTCCACGTCGCGATGGTGAGACTGTTTGACAGGTCGACCCGAGGGGATGAGGTGGCCACTCAGCTCTCTCGTCTCACCCAGGGAAGAGGCTCTGTTAGCGATTACCCCATCAGGTTCCAGACGTTGGCCGCTGCCTGTGACTGGAAAGAGGGGGCATTGCATTCGCGTTTGCGTTCACTTAGAGACTGTCAACAACCTCTGCCTCCGAGTGGAGGGGCATCTGAATCGCCGCTGACAGCTTCGGCTTTCCTTCACCCCCTGGCGCATCCGGGACGCCAACGCTTCTGAAACCACTGCTACTTCTCCCCCTGACATCGAACCGAGGCAGCTGGGTCAATCTCGCCTCACGCCCCAACAGCAACTCCAAGCATTATACCTTTTGGTTCTCCAGTGTCCGTTGAATAACAGCGCCCACCCCTAGCAAGGAGAGTCCGGTTGGGCGCCATCCCTGTCTCCCAGAGGGAGAATGGCAGGTTAACACCTGGACAAACAAACCTTACAGTCAAGGGTTTCAAAGATGATGCCATGGTAACTTCTGGACAGATAGGTACATGTTATGATTCGATTTTGATGGGCTTTGATCATGTTGTTTATGTAGTTTGTGGACCTTTATGTATTGCATCGTTACCCAGCGTCTAATGGGAACTATGCTGCATCTAATCCCGTTTTAAAGCTGTTGTTTATGGTAATGGTTTTCGCTACTGTAGTTATTTACTTATCTCACTGGTGAATGAGACATAATTTAATTGGAATTGTTCCAAGACCTTCCGGTTTGTGCGCGTTCGTGTGTTTTGGAGGATTTGTGGCTTTGGACGGCGATTCGCATGGTGGGTGGGATCATGATTTCAGTGCTAGCAGGCTAAAGTTAGCATCTTACCAAATAATTTATTCCGCCTTTAACTCCTGCAGACCAGCTCCCCTCCTCCGTCGCCTTGCCATATCCCGCGGCTGCTGACTCGAGCCGACCAGCCGCCGCCTCTCTGCCCACCTCCTGCGGTCCCCATCCGCGGGCCCTAACGCTGCTGCCAGTGATGCCATGCCATCCTTCACCCCCATTGACTGTCTAGAAAACTTGTTTAAATAAAGTCTTGTTTTCCCCGCAATTGAACCTCTGCCTCTTGTGTCATGACAGTTCGGTTTCCAACTTTCTTGAAAATATCTCCTTTTGTGTTCTGCGGAACAAAGAAAGTCAACCAGGTTAAAAATGACAAGAGGGTGAGTAAATGATGACAGAATTTTCCATTTTGGGTGAACAGTCCCTTTAAGAATTAAGCTGAATAAAAGGAATTTATTACGGTATAAATTAAGCAAATGTTTAAATCTGCCTGACACAAGATAAATGTGTCGACAAAGAATATGTATGAAACATACGCAACATGAAATAATTAACAAAAGACAATTTCACATCAAAAAACTGTATTTTAGAAACCATGAAAAGAGGAGCTAAACATCTCCCAGTTTACTCCGACTGCAACGTTCTTTTCACACTTTTTCTACATTTTCAAACTTTTTCAACATCGTAATCAACCTGAATAGTATACTGTAGTGTATTGTTCTGTACAATTGGATTGCACAATATATCTCAGTGTAATGTCATTCATTCATTTAAAGGAATAGTTTACCCAAAAATGGTCCCCATTGACTTGACCATAGTCATTTTTATTCCTAATAGAAAGGGGACCTTTTTTTGGGTGAACTATTTATTTAATCAGCTTACCTCAGAGTTACATATTCATTTATACAAGCATTTACTGTACTGTCGATGTAACACACACTCAGTTTTCCTTTTATAACTTCATCACTATTGACTTGAAAACTTCATTTATTCTTTCCGGACACATATCTTTGAATGTGCGGCTTCAGAGATATTCAGATATTATTTAGATTTGACACTTGACATTACGTATTGCCATTTGCCTGTTATAAGAGGCTTAGTGCAGATTGCAGTGTCTCAGAGTAAACATCAATGTCATCAGGCTGTTGTTCTCAGATCTTATCACAAAATCCTTAAGCAATCCCTAGTGACCTGACATCAACGTCTTACATAAAGCTGGGCAAAGAAAAGGAGAGATGTGTGGCAATATACATGTATCAATATTTAATATACTGTATAGCAAGAGAAGCCCCCTCATATAATTTTGAACAATTTCAAATTTCACTTTTAAGAGTCCAGATGTTAACTTAACATCAGCTTAGCACCCAATTACTGCAGATATTCATACACACTTTGTATTACACGCTAAGGAGCTTTAAGCCATAATGCTGGAAGGCGAATCCGGAAAATAAAAGAGTTACATAAGCATCACTAATAACCGCACATGTCGGAAATGCAGTGTGTGTAAAATGAATGTCCTACAAAACTGACATGTGGCATGTTAGGATTAACAGAGACTTCAAGTGTTAAATTGCAAATATGGATTATTAAACTGCCATAACATCAGCATGTTCTTGAAAAGTGGTTATGGTGACTTTGTGCTGAAACAAGACCCTAGGAAATCATTGATTCTTAAGATACTACCAAATTTTCAATGAACGCTGACCTTGTTACTCCACCACAATGTTAAGGTACAGTATGTGGTTGCTAAGGTGTGTTGCTGAGCAGTTGCTATGGTGTTATGAGGCCAGAAAAATCTTCAAGCACAATGTCATTGGTTCTTTTAACCAAACCACTGTATAGGCCAACATCCGAAATGTTTTAATATCTGTAAAATTCAACCATTCATTCAAACCGTGCAGATAAAAGTGCAGCTCATTATCTTTCCATGCATTACCATGTCAAAAAATGAGGAAAAAAGACTGACAACAGAATTAATAGAGGTCAGATTGAAGATTGTAGCAAAAACAACATGGCAGAAAAGGAACGTTTCCGCTGCTGTCAGGAAGGTGGAAAGTTCACTGATGTCTTTGGATTGTTTTGCTGCCCCGGGCTTAGGATGACGTGACTGTGTTCATGACATCGTGAAATCGGAGTAATACAAAGGCAATTTACAGCATTAGGTTAGTCATGGGTTGCTCAACACGCCAATGACATTTCCCTTTTTTTAACGACAAAGAAATGATTCATGGTTTGACTTTTCCCCAGGGGGCACCGATGAGAAAAAAAAATCGCAATCTCAATAAAAAAACTGTGGAATATAACAGATTTGATGGCACCGGTCCAGTCTCGTAAATGGCCATTGGAAGGCTGTGCTGGCAAATATTGAAGTCTAGAGTGTGAATAACTTTGTCAATGGCTTTTTATTTCTGTACATGGATTTGTACAGTCATATCCCAAAGGGAATTGCTGAGAGGTTGCTCTTTCACAGTTCGAGATGCTTAATAGAGTTGACTGTTATGTTTCATTCAAGTTTTGACATTTATTTTACGCTCTTGCCAAAGTCTCCTGCATCTCAGATACTTCTCCTGAGAAAAATGCTAGAAATCTCATTATTCGCTCCATTAAAGTTTCAGAAGATATCTCAAAAATGTCACAAATTGAGCTCAGATTTGTCAAGTCTACAATCAAAGTCAATAGTATTTAAGATCTAAATGTGAACTCAAGCATTTCTCATCAAATTTACCCATTGATTATTTTACCTCTACAATCTACATTTATTTTACAGTTTTATACTCTTAATATATTTTAACAATTATCTCATTTGCTGAAAGAGCAACATTTGAGCAGTAACTTTTTGCCTTTTTGGGTAATCACCATGGATAGCATAGCTCAGCTCATTTGGTCTTGGATGAATATGGTAAAAAATGTTTAAAAAAAATCATTGATGCCGACAAGAAAGATTATAGATATTACAGAGATGTCATATGTGTTTTTTCTCTCTTATAGAATATGTCGAAGATGCATAACTTGTGGTGAGATGGGAATGTTGAGCGAAACATCAAATCATCGCGATTATAGAGAAACTAATGTAAGTGCACTGAGTGGAAATACTGTAGCGGGGCAAAATGCAAATAAATGCAAAAGACATTCATCAGAGTGAAGGAAGCTGTGTGCATATCACCATTACTTTTATCTGATCCTCTGTCTAGACCAACAACTTCAAGTACCTCCATCCACAAAATATGAGATCTCTAGAAGTTATTTGCATGTGGCTTACCCCAAACTATGACTTCTGTTACAGATTCACTGGTTCAACCAATGGCGAGAGTTTCCTGTGAAACATCCCGTTTGAGCAACACAAGACAGGTGAAATTTAAGCTTTAAGCATAAAAACATTTCAAGCGATTAAAGGCCTAGATGTTTTCGTGTGTGTTTTTGAGCTTAGAACAAACAGTACTGACTACCACTTAGCGGTCAGCTTTGTATCTTATCTTTCAATGTGCGCAAGGAAATGTTTGTCTGTATAAAATATTTTGTACACATTTGCCTTTTGCATCATGTTGTTTGCTCCCTTTTGCTGTTATTGTTCCAATCTCATGTAAAAGACTTTCATTTTCCACCTGCTTCAAATAAAAGGGCTTCAGAGATGGAAAACACTTGCTGAGCATCTCTTATATACCAACATCTCTGCATTTGACTGAATCACCCATGTGATACAGTTTCTTAAAAAGAAAAAGAATTGGAGTATAAATACACAGTATGCGAACAGTTAAGACAGATACAAATTGTTCTGAATCTGTTCTAAGAAATGTTGAAACATATTTTTCATTTTAATAGCAGAGATACTTAATGGGAGAGGAAGAGAGGGAGTCAGAAAATGATGGGGGCAGGCCACTCTTTGGTTTCTTGTCCACACTTACACTATATTCTGATTTAAAAAGGTCTGAAGAATCCCAGAAGGAAACCTGACCTCATTTTACCTCCAATCTATCCTTCTTTCAGTTCTTTCAGCCAAGAGAATTACATTTAATCAAACTTTGACATCTGTATGTGATTCTACAAAGAGTCTTGTTGTGGCAAGCGCGGCTTGATTTTGTGTTTCTTTTATAGAAACTTTACATTTAGACATTCAGTGATTTAATATTTATTGAATTCGGTTTTATAAGAGTCTGATAAAATGATGTTTCAAGCCACGACAGCACGTTCTGGGTACCTAATCTTTCATAGTAGTGTCAGGAATTCAATAATAGAGATTTAGAAACAAACTTTGGCCAAAGCTGCGACAAGTACAGTCAACAATTATATGCATTCTAAGTTGAGAGAGAAACTCGGCTGTGCATGATTCTGGACCTCAATGTCCCAAAGATCTCAAAAGAACAGAAACTGAATCGTCTGCTTTGTCACCACATCTACTTTGTTCTTAAACATGGCATCTCTAGATCATTATGAACTTTTGAAGCATGCAGTGGACAAAAGCAGACCATTTTTCCTTAAGGTAAGCTAATTTATATACCGCTGCAACAGACAGACAATCTAATTAAAAAGAGCAAATTAAAAGGAAGAGACAGAGAACGAGAGAAAGACAGTGGCTGTGTAATTTCGACCTAATGTGAACAACTCTACATTGTCTTTATTCAATGTGTTAATGAGTTTTGGACAGCGACACGGGGCAGGTCCATCATGGATATTGTCTTTCCAGGCCACTGAGGAGAATGAGCTGTCACAAGCTTTTAACAGCAACGGTGTCAGCGCGCAACACGATGGATTTAGTGCAGAGGTCACAGTCAGCTGTAAGCTTCGCACGGCGGATCTCTGACACATACGCATGATGTGGGAAAGATAGGCTCATGTGATGGCTTGTAAATGCTTGTTGAATGGACAGCAGAGGAACAGAGCCTGTAATTATTGCCAAACACTCACGATTGATTTTACATTTCCTGTTGTATGGAGAAAGATTTAGTGTAAGAGGTTTGTGAGGGATGACGGAAAGATCTCCATTATGTCAGGGTCAGCGTGGCAGAAATGGAGGAACTATTGAGAGCTTCCTGAAACTCCAACATCCCTCCGTCATCTATCTATCAAGTCATACTCATCCATCTATTCACATCTCATCACTGTCTGTCCGAGAATTTTCACATGGCTCTCTAGAAAACCTGGTTGCTTTCAAATGTTTTTGTATGGTGGCTTTAAAAATAGATGGTCTTGGAAACTGATTTTCTACATGGCTGTACTAGTTTCACGAGTCTCCTATTACTCTGAAGTCTTTTCCCTCTGACATTATGAAATAATTTCATCTTGATCAATATTTTATGTCAGTTTCTAATGTATGTGTTTGCCAAGTTGACATATACAGTAATAAGTGGGATAATGCATAGTCAGACAGTCATTATTGAAAGATAAACGTCTTCAGACCTTTTCACCCTGTCTAGGGTAATATTGCAATAATGACCTGCTGACTGTATACACTATCCATGAAGTAGAAGTTTCCAAGCCAAAATCAGTTCAAAGAAAATGTATGTTTAGAAAGCTCTTTTGACGGAAAGCTTTTTGCAGTTTGACGGAAGCTTTAGATTCACTATAAAAACATGATTGAAATATAAAGCAACCCTTATTCTTTCAGACGTCAGCATATGTCAGCACTCAAAGTAAAATGATTTAATTCGTCAGTTAACACTCAGGACGTGAAAGAGGGAAATGGTTAAAACACATCCCAGCGTGCAAACAGTGTCGTTTTCCCATCGCTCAATCACTTCAACTCTTCAAGACGTAAAAGGGATTAGCCTCATATTCGAGGACATTGTGAATAATGTATGATTGCGTTTAAAACAATCTTAAAGAATCTACAGTCATTTAACATGCAATGTATATTTTATGCTCTTGAAAAAAAATCTCTGCCAGTGTGAGACTGACACTGAGACTAGTCACAGGGGCAGGTTGTCACAGTGGCTGCAAAAATAAAAGTACAAAATGGAAGCACGTGCTGTCTTTTTCCAAGAAGTGGTTTTGTCTTGATAGTTCAGCACTGTGGTGAAGTAAAATATTCATAAATACTTTTTGAAATGATATCCTCCAAAATTAAATTCCAACATCATATTTTTGAACATGCTGTTGGCCAAACAAGTAAACAAAAAATTAAATTGAGAAGCTGTCATGATACTCACAGGAAGACATGGCGTGGGAACCCAATTGCAGGCAGACACAGACGGTAAAGGTGGTAACACTGATATTTATTAAACAAAGAACAGGACTAAACAAACAGGCAAAACAAAAACCCACGAGGGGGAAAACAGGACAGGAATATATAAACTTTAACAATAAACACTGACTTACTAAACTATAAAACAAAACACTTGGTACAAACACTAAACTAACACTTACTTAGACAAGGGAGACAGGAACAAAGCAAGACGATGGCATGAAGCAGACGTGAACAGTATACAGCAACTGAAACAAGTACAATGCACGAGCACAGGACAATGAAACATGAGGACTCTTTATAGGGAACAAACACAGGATCATAACGAGCAACAGGTGCTGGGGATTAGCACTAAGGAGAGGCTGACGAGGGACGAGATGTAAGGAACAATGACGAGACACGAGAAAGAACTATGTCTCTCCCACATAAAACCATCAGGCAATGCCATGGCTCCACTTGAGACAGGAATAAAACATGACATGGTAGTGGAACCATGACAGAAGCATTATGGCAAGGGACTCTTTGACTTATATATAATAAAGGCAGATTTTAACAAAAACATTATCATAAAAATACCAATAAATTGCAGTTGCACAAAACAATGGTTAGATGGTGATGTTTTTAATGCAGCTTTTATTAATTTTTACTTTAGAATTTACAACTCACCTGTCTAGTCTACACACTTCATCACAAACACAGAAATGATCAGCATCCTCACATCTGCTGTGGTCGCTGGGGGGCGTTTTCCCACAAAAAAAAATCCCAGATAAAATCAATCTCTTTTTGAGTGATTTATAGTGTAAATGTAATACTCTTTATCAGTTCTACATACACTACTGCACTTGCAAATGCAGGGTGTATTTGGCAGGCAGGGGCTCAATTATTGCTCTGTAATCTCAAATGCAACTCAGGTAAACACCTTGGAAAACCCCTCAAGGCACACAGATCAATGCCTTCGCCAATACAAACGAGACGCAAATGAATGTTAATGTAAACAAATAGCTTATGGCAAAAAAAGAAAATAATTGTTGACCTCGAAATAATAATTTACTCAACCTCAGATCGTTTTAAAGTCCAGTTTTCTTTTTCAGTGGAACAATAAGGAGATGTTTACATATAGTGTGCAGGTGCATTTTACACTGAAAGAAAATGGAAGTAAATGGTATAAAATAGTGTGAAGAAAAGTAGCACGTGCAACTGTATGATCATGACGACATCACACCTCAATGTATCATTTCAGGTATCAGCATTTGTTCAGAAATTAGATTTATTTTCCCAAAATGTGTAACTTGTAAACACTGGCGCAACAAATCATATTTTTTTGTTAGGGACATTGCAACATTAAAACAATCCCGACGCAGAGGCTTGCGAAGATGCTTACGTCGAATAAGTGGCAAAGGACATATTGCATATGTGCAAACTTGTTGGTATTATACAAATGGATTCCCTGCACGTCAAAGCGTCTGAAATCTATAAAAGATTCATTAGCGCTCTATTCCTGCTCCTGTGCTATAAAACATTCATCTCGCTCTCCCTCCCTCCCTCCTTCCCTCTTCTCGCTCGCTATTCTTCTTATTTTAATTCAATTATAATGTATTGACAAATTTTAGCTTGGATTACATTCAAAAACTAAGAATATAAAATAATTTTATACATTTAAAGAATGTTTTCAAATAAAATAAAATAACATACAAAAACAATGCAAACTCACAAACAAAAATAAACGCTATGACTCAATGAATGAGCTAAATGTATAAATATCTTTTAATAATTATATAATAAAAAAACAAAGAAAACACTTTCCCTTATATTTCCCACTCTCTCTCTGCCACCCTAATATATCCACCCTCTCCTCTCGCTCTTTCTCTCTCTCTCTCTCTCTCTCTCTCTCTCCATCCGACTCCAAGCGCGCGGCGCCAGTGCCTCTTTCCGTTTCTTCTGCGCGACCGATCGGACGTTCGGATCATTGGAATACTTCTGCGCGTTAATCTGGAACGGCTGGAAATCGTCTTTTTGGATTCATCTCAACCGTAGTTTTTACACCCGAACTGTTTCGAGGTCCTGGCAACCCCGCGGGCTTGTTTGTGGTTCACCCTATCTGTGTCGGTAGTCTCGAGCTGATCTTTGAGTTTGGATGTTACTGCGCTTGTGCACCGCTCCGCACATTCCCAAATGACTGAGAGAGGAATCAACGGGAGACTTTGTTCTCCGTCCCGCGCCTCTACGGCGACCGTCGGGTAAAGTTCAAGCGACAGGAATGATAGTTCATCTTCCGTGAGGTTTGCGAAATTGTTTATTCCATGACCACGACGCGGAAAACACCATCTCCACCGACTCAACGAGGACCTCTCTCTGGAATTACTATTTTCTGGATTTATTCGCAAACCATGAAGACTTTTATTGTTGAGGGTAAGTCAGTCAAATCTATTAAAAAAGTTACATTAATTGAATTCATTGGTGTTTAATTTGAAGAGTTCATTGTCTGTGGCGCATCTATAAACTACACGCGCATCCCCAGGTATTTGAATCCCAAATACTGCTAATTTTCAGTCTGGTCACACATTCAAAACTCCCGATGCAATTAGTTTTTATTATGGTCCTACATCCCATCGTCTATACTCCGTTCAGCGTCATAATACTGGAACGCTTTCGTTAATATCGCAAAGCTGTCTACCTCAAATCCGACGCTTCCTTGATAAATAATAATGTGTTGTAGTTTATCGCCCTAGATTATTTTAGATTGTCTACATCACACTGAGAACGGTCTGTTTTGTCTTTGGGCGATGAGAAAGTGTTTGTCTTGGCAAGATTATGAAGTCCGCGGGAATGCTGCGCTATCCCGCCCGGTTAAACATGTTCCCAACGCGCTCATGAAAGGATGCGCGACCTTGGACGGATTAATGAAGAAGAGCGCGGTCATGTACCGTATACCCAGGTTGTGGGTTGCGCATGGGCAGTTTCCGACAAAAGACAAAGATATTACTGTTGCGCAACTCATCTGAAGTTTCGTTATAATTCCCATAACGCTAGCTATTGCTTGTAGTTATTGATAGGTAAACTTAAGTTTGGATGACAGACATCAATTCCGACATGCGTTTTGCCTATAATAAGTGCTATCAATTAGATTAAAGCCAATGCGTTTTATTCAATTGAGAGCTTTCGTTCACAAATGCGCTATCCGTGGTGCTGAAACAAGACAACTGAAGTAGATTCAGAGCTGAGCTTCATGTTTTGCCCTGTTCAACCCAAAGAGGACAGCAAAGCTTTATTAGGGCACTATAGAAATGGATGGAACACTGCTTTGCTGCATTATTCCTCACCTAGGACTGAACAGTAAATAAGTTTACAAAACCCTGCATTCATTCAGCTGGTTCCTGTGAGCTGGTGAACATATATCACGACACAAAACATCACATCCTGATGGGATCACAAGGAGCTTTGGGGGTGGTAAAACGCAGCAGTGCTCCACCCTCTACGCAGAGTAAATTCGTAAGGCTTCCTCTAGAAGCAGCACTCTCTACAACTCAGTTTCACTCTTTGCAACAGTGAAGATGATTTTAGTAAATAAGTAAATAAGACAAAGCAATGCTTTGACATCCGGTACCTTCTGGTTTCCTCCCAGGTGAATGAACGGAGAGGTGTGATGTTGTTTAGATGCCAGATGGACGGACGCTTCTCACTGTTTAGACTGACTGTGTATCCGTGGCCCCTCCCTCCTTGCCGAGCTAACCTGATTGAGCCGAAAATACATTAAATATTCCATCACAGAGAAAAGCGAGAGCTTGAGAAAGAGATGTGGTCGAGGTGCATTGATGGATTTACTGGGGTAGAGAGAGGGAATATGAATAAGACGTCTTCATTTCCTTGATGTGATTTTGTGAAGGTACTTGGATGATAAATGAGGGGTGTGTTTGTTTCTGAGGTGGATCCTGTGAAGAAAGCTATTGAGAAAAGCTACGTTGATTGTTGACAGCTCAATGGATATAAGCTTTGTCCCGTTCTTTGTCTCTCTTTCATGACACACGCACACACACTGCGTTAAGACATTTACTCTTCAGCAGATGGCAAATGATACACATATAGACCAGAGACACATACACCCAAATTTGGCAGTGCAAACAGGGATTTACATTGTGCTTTCTGAAGAAATGGATGTTGTGACAGCACTTTATTGATATTCCATAAACATTCACAATTTCTGAAGGCAATGAAGCAATTCGTTGCGTTAAGCACAAACAAGCAGACTCCCTTCAAATTTTGCTTTGTAGATCATTTTACTGTCATTTTTTTAAAGATTCAAAATCAAATCTCCCATTGACAGTCAATAATGATGACATCACCAGAGTATTTTCATATATGTAAAAACCATAGATTTCCCTTTTGACATCTTTTTGCATTATGAATTGTGTTGGGAGTTTCCTTCTTAAGAGCACATAAACTGTATAGTTGCATTTGTAAACCTCCAAATTCTTCCCTGTAATCCCACAAAATATGTTTTGAAAGCTGAAAATATTTTAAAGAAGGTACAGCAGCCCTCTAGCCCAGAACAATACAGTGGAAATGACTGATGCTAATATCTCTCGGTGAGCTTCTTTTTGAAAGCCTCTTATAAGATCTCGTCATACCAGTCACTCTCAACAAGATCTTCTCCAGAACCACCCATATTTACACAGACAGCAAACAAGTCATTTCCACTCTAGTCTCCTATTACCAAGCAAATGATGAGGGTAATCAGAATACATGGCAGAGAGTTCCCGGCTCACAGAGAGAGCTCTGTATGAGAAAACTCTCTGTTACAGAACTTAATTTGTTACATGCAGGTGCAAAACAAAATACCAGCTAAAACCAACTCGTATGGAGAATCAAGCTAGCCGTGGCACAAACATCTTTGATATCCAAAGAGTTGTGTATTCTGTTGAAATGTTTATGTTTGGGCCTGGCAGCCAAAGATGTCTGAAGGGAATTCAACGTCGCTGTCCTTCTGAAACCTCAGATGTCATTGCATACTGTGTTGTCAGTGTTGACAAGCACTTTTAATTGGTTAGATAAGTGCAAAACCCAGTGACAAACATAAAGGGTCACTAATAAAAATGATTTACAGTAAAAAAAAATGATGAACATTTTTTTCTACAGTTTAATTCTGTGATATCTCTATACATGAAACTTATTTTTATTTTAAATATAGATTAACATAAAACCTTTAAACAAAGTACAAAACTAACTAACAAACATTTAAATAAACGCATAATTTAGCATTTGTATAGGACATTATGTATTTATTTTGATTAGGTGAAGTATCCTCATTCTGTGCCACTAGTATCACAAAACAAAGTAAATCATTTAAAATAATAATTGTTTTAAACAGGTTGCCCAAAACCGCCCCATCTGCCATTGGTCAGCCCATGGCAATTCATAACAACTTTACATTTTCGCGAATTGGTGGCTAATTCATAAGAATTTGTACAGTGTCATACATTTTCGATTTGTTTTTACCTCATTGACGGGTTGGACATCCATGCTTACTTTTTGTTCTAATAATCAAACATTTCAGTATGATTTCCATAATAAAATTCATGCGAAATATCCACCTTGTAAAACAGTCCTGTGACTAAACCCACAGAACTTGTTGAGCTAGAAACAACAAAGACAAAAGGGCGTATAAATCTATGGAAGCCTTACTTGTCTTTGCACATTAGGCTAGAGTACATAAACATTTTAAAATAGAAAACAAACACATCAATTGGAATTATTGCAGATATATTTTCGAACTTACCAGGGCACAGTTGATTTCAAGACTGTTTTAAAGAGAACAAAATGGCCCCCGCGCAGAACGCAGCTGCGAGCTCTTGTGTTTTTTGGGAGAGGGAGGCTATCAGGGTCAGGGATTTCTCAGTGTTTGTGCCAGATAACATTTTGAGTGACAGCTAACATCAAACCGGCTGCTATATTGCATCTTCGTGCCTGGAAGCAACAAAAGCATGAGCACCGATGTATAATTAAGAGTCTTTCACTGTGCTATTATTTAATTTGCTTGGGATTGTGTAAACAAAAACAAATCGGGCTCTTGAGCGGCGGTGTTGACAGCAATATAAAGCAGGCCATTATCGGAAAGATCAGGTCTAATTATTGTGTAAGTGTACAGCTGGTTGTGAGCAGCCATGCAGAGTTTGTTAGTGAGATGACAGCGCTATCAACAATCCAAGGAAACCCCACCTTATTACTCAAGGAATGACTCATTCAGGATACAGAGGAAGACGGACAATCAATTCTGATAGAACATCAATATCAAAACTTAATGATCTTGAGCTGTAAGTTTATTTTTAGGGGTGTCAAACGAATAATCGAGATTAATCGATTCCAGAATAAAAGTTTGTGCTTAAATAATATATGTCTGTGTACTTTGCATATTAATTTTGCATTAATAAAAACATACAAACACATGCATATATTCAAGAAAAATATAAACATTAATAAAGAATATGAATGCATTAGAATGATAAATGATTGGTACATATAAATAAATAAATACTTCCTTCCTGTAAATATTTCCTAAATACGTATATACTGTACATGTATGTGTGTACAAATAATAAAAATGAAAAATTAATACACACAGGACACAGACATATATTATGTACACACAAACTTTTATTCTGGATGCGATTAATCGTTTGACAGCCCTATCATTTTTATATCTTAATTCTTTCACTGTGTGTTAAAATGGTCTCATTTGCTTCTATTTATTTCTTATAAAAAAAACATTATTTAATCAAAGTGAGGCTAAATTAAAAGATTTGAGAAATCTATGAAGTCTCTGAGCTGCAAGCGTTCAGGAATAACAATCCTGTGGTGTTGACACAGTACAGTATGTGACTCCTATACAGTATG
The DNA here is from genome assembly GCA_006030095.1 of Triplophysa siluroides. NCBI lineage: Eukaryota > Metazoa > Chordata > Actinopteri > Cypriniformes > Nemacheilidae > Triplophysa > Triplophysa siluroides. Next base: position 3,188,753 of record VCII01000101.1, on the reverse strand, counting down.
AGAATACTGAGATATAAGCAAACCGCATACATCGTGGGCTTCAAACTGTCAAATCTGTATGTGGCTGATATTGTGTTATGCAACACTGCTGAATTCAGATTTGCGCTTTATTAAATTCTTAAACTCAACTGCATACAGTCAGTGTGAAAAGTAATGCAGGCTGCAGGCATTGTGAAAGTTTTGTCTGTAAAAGAACGGCACGACCACATCAAATTCCTCTAAATGAACGGAATCCACAGAAATAGGTTTATTTACTGAGTTCATCTCACAAACACTGCTGCATCAGACAAGCTGTTTAACTTAATGATCAAACTGCATCAATTGAGTGACCTTTCAATAAACGACTTCAATGAAACTTGTAATCGGCTGGTTACATGGGATTTCTTGCGTAAGATGAACTAAAGATTTTGGGGAATCCAATGTTATTCTTTGTAAAATAAGCCTAGCAGTCATGCTTTGAGCTATGAAATGGGGTTTTTGGCTACAGCTGTTGGCTTGTGGGAGCTTTTGGCAACGCTTTGAGGATGCAATAAAACGGACTTACACAGATATACTAACATTTGAAAGTTTCCGTAGACCCACTTTCCAGCATTTTATAAATTTATAATAGTGGATTTATAAAAACTATGAACTACACAAGTGTAACTGTGGGAATTATATTGTGTCTAAAAATATTAAATAAATCAACTTATATTTTAGCACCTTCAGTGTAGTCACCCTTTGCTTAGAATTTGCAGAAATCTTCTCTCGCCATTTTATCAAGTAGCTTCCTGAAGGAGTTCCCATCTATGCTGCGGACTACTTTTCTTCATTATTCACTCAAAGTCACCCATTTTTATTGAATATGAAAAAGTAATATATTTGCACATTTTTATCTGCAAAACGGACATTTAAGCTTTTTTAGAGTCAAGGAAAACATTTTACTCAAGTGACCTTAAACTTAGCAATAGTACATTTTAACAAAAATGCTTAGCTGTTGAAGTCTTGGAAATGGTCTGTAGAGATATTTGTAACTTTGTAACATTTAAACTTTTTTTTCATAGAAAACCATTATACAATTTCAAATCTCACAGTTCAAAACCTGGATGTTATTGTTTGTAAGAGACAGATGTGCAAATAAATAACTCTGCAAATATTTCTGCTATTGTAATGTGTATACTAGGGCGATCACAATATTACATTTTTTAGCAGACAAATTCACAATAACATCTAATCAAATCAAAGTTAAATTAATCTCTTTTTTAATCAACGAATCAAAATGCAATTTTAGAGAGAAAAAATGTGTAACCTATTGTGCCTCTTAAAGGGACAGTTCACCCCCCAAAAGATTCTGTCATCATTAACTCACCTTTGAGTTGTTCCACATCTGAATACATTTCTTTGTTCTGATGAACACAGAGAAATATATTTGGAAGAATGGTTGTAACCAAACAGTGCTTGGCCACCATTGACTTCCATAGTAGGAAAAATGACAATGGAAGTCAAAAGTGCCCCAGGACTGTTTGCTTTCCTACATTCTTCAAAATATTTCCTTTTGTGTTCAACGGATCAAATAAATGTTTCCTACTATGGAAGTCAATGGTGGCCAAGATCTGTTTGGCTACAAGCATTATTCCAAATATCTTTTTTGTTTTATTATTATACAGAATTAGAACAACTCAATGGTGAGTAAATGATGACAGAATTTTCATTTTGGGGTGAACTGTTCCTTTAACACAAAATATAAAACAGGTGCAATACCGTCACCCACTGTGTTGAAGTATCAACCAGATATGTCTGCTATTTACAGTATTAGCATCATGTTAGCACAATATCAATAATCAAGTTATTAAAATTAGGGTCATTGTTATACTGTCATGTTGTGACACCTCATGAGCATTAATACCATCATACACCATCCCAACCCTATAATGGACAGTTATATCAGCAGAAATAACATCCCCATCCAAGCGTTCAGATGTAAATGCGTTTCAGCATCTAACTGCCCCGAACATGGCGTCTTAGAATTCATGCAGTAATTGTCAAGAGTGGACACGCAAAGTGTCCCACTGTGAGTCTATCTCAGACAACCACCTCTTCCTCTCTTTCAAAACAAACAAAGCTAACAAGTGAACCCACTCTCCTCTCTTGATGTGCTAGCCTTGCCTTGTTCTTGGCCAAAGATTAATTCACGGCTATTCAACCTCTTTTCCCTCATTATGGTACCTGAATACTACAGCGAGTGACCATTTTTAGCCGAACACACGCCCATGCTAATGAAACATTTATCCTTTAATCTGAAGAGGGAGAGGTTTCTGCGAGTAGCTGAATAGAGTTTGTGATAGATGGGCTGGTAAATAGTTAATTAGAGCGAGCGCAGGACGCCCTTAAATTAGGTGCATGACTGGAGCTTTTGTCTGGACTAATATGTCAGCGTCGCCCATCGTCTCAGTTTTCCTCTTTGCCTGTCTTTGTTTGGCCCTCTCCACCTCCACTTTCTCTCGCTTTATCTCTGTTATCACTCAGACCACCACGATTTCTCAGACCTTCGACGCTACGGATCCATTAGCGGCAATCTTTTAGCATCATCTCTTAGAAATTGGCGCAATTAGACAGCGGCCCTGGATTCAAGCGCTGACAGGAGTTCTATACGATATAGATTTCTGCCTCTGCTTTGAATCATGGCTATTAAATCAAACAGGATTAGAGAACCGCACTGTTTGTACATTGTGTTATTCGGGTCAGAATAAAATGTATTTGAGTGATAACCTGCTAAATAATAGGTAGACGAACACTGTCAAACACATCTGTGTTTGTTCCCTTTAAGATATCTATTATCTCAATCGTTTCTTCTAGACGGTAATGAGAACGGAATGGAAAGAAAATGGAGACTGCTCCTTTATATTGTTATAATTTTAAATGAATTCGTATTAATGGGGCTATTTTCTAAGATGGCCATTTTCTACGAGTTTGTATTAATATGTCATTCTTAAGAATTAAGCCCGACCCCTAAACCAAATGGGACTGTACAAATTCCTACGAATAATCCACCTCCAAAAATAGAATTTAATTTATTTTTATATATATATATATATATTTTAAAGATATTTTGGAAGAAATAAAACATAGTGGAGGAACAAAATGTAAAAAGAACAACAACATAATACTGCCATTCCATCATCGCTGCTTCTTACTAAAATTTCAGAAGTGCAAGTATCGCTCCTCTTAGATAGTTTTCTCTGCTGAGAAAAGAAAAATCAATCAGCAAGAAAAGAAAAAAAGACTCAAAGACATAGACAGACATTTGGCTAGACAGAAAGTAACAAAGTCACAAAGTGAATGGTTGATATACTCACAGAAGAAAACCCCATAATACAATAAAACAGCAAAACCCAGTAAAGTGTAAGACCAGGCCTGTAAAGAAAATAGACAAAATATAAGCCTAATTCAAAATGAGCAATGCGTCTGCACCAGGACTCGCGCCTGCAAGAAAAGATATTTAGTATGTCATCTGTCTGTTGAAGACGACTAAATGTTGGTAGATGAGAAGGCCAAAACAGACAGTGAAAAACTAGGTGAATGTTTTTGTGACTCTGAGTAAATGACTTCTGTAACAGCATCAAACACATGATTACAGCGATAATGACCTCAACAGAACAAATGGAGCCTGTGTTATGGGGGATTTTTTATGTGCTCGACGCAGTACGGGAAATGAATAAGGTGAACTCGATGCAGATGTTGTGATGCATGATAATGGAGTTTTCTAGGGCGTTACACTGTAGATTTATTAGGCCAGAAATAAGGCAGAGTGAAAATCAAACTCCACGGTTCAAACCAGGGAGAGGTTCACACTGACTGTTCAACAACTTTTTCAGGATCTGACAAGATTAGATGTACAAGCTCCTCTCAAACCTTCATTTAAGACTTGTAGGGTGTCGTGATGGGTGGTTGCCAGGGCATTGCTATCTGGTTGCTAAGGTGTATTGAGCGGTTGCTGGGGCTATTTGATTAGTCGATACCAGGGATTGGTGGTGGTATGAAAGCATTAAAGGCGCAATGTTGAGATTTTAGTGACATCTAGCTGTGGGGTTGCGAATTGCAACCAAAGGCTCTCACCACCCTCCCTTCCGAAGCACTACGGTGGCTGACACAGGACAAAGATGTCGTCACGTTTTCGCTTCTTTGCCGAAGGAGATAACATAAACGCGCTCTGTAGAACAGTTTGTCCGATTAGGGCTACTGTAGAAACAACATGGCGCATTCCATGTAAGGGGACCCGCGATGTATGTAGATAGAAATAGCTCATTCTAAGGTAATGAAATCTTCTTAATATGTTTTGGTGCATTTCAGTCTCTACCAGGCCACTAACACTTACAATACAAAGAAATGACAAAGAATACTCGAAAACCTCATTAACAGGCTGATTTGAGACCATTTCCAAGACTCAAACGTCCAAACCTTGACCATAAACAACAGTAACGGTGATGTTTGTCTTAGCAACAGTATTAACAAGCCTGCGACTATCCCAGGAGTAACAGCTCAAAGACAAAACACTCAAATAAAGTTCTGCTGCATAATCCAATCCAGCTTAAACTCAATTAGAACTCACTTAGACTAAATCAAATCATTTAAACGCAATAGTACAAACGGACTAAAATGGTAACTAAGCAGAGCAAATGGGGAAGCTATAATTCACTTAATAGACAGCACTGTAAAAAAGTCGTCTGTCACCAGCCTTGAGCTAAGAAAAGCCTTGACAATGTACAGACTCGGTGAACACGGCCTCACCATAGAAACAGGCAGGTACAGACAGATCCGGCCGGGCTGTGCTCTACCTGCACACAAAATGAGGTAGAAACAAAACTCGATTTTCTGACCTCCTGCCCTAACCACACACAAATTAAAGACACATTGTTTCCCCGTTTGGAAAGCACTGCAAATAATTTCTAATGAAACTCGCATTTCTGCCAGGAGAAGTTCGAGCAGGCACAAACCAAGCTGATAAAATACATCTTAATGTACTGTATATAGTTCCAAGCGGATTTCCAAAACAAACTACACAATTAATATTACAGTACATAAACCATTTAATTTGGGTGTGCTTAAGTTAGGTGCTGCGAGTCATTTTTTGAAGGATCTATTGACAGAAATGCAATATAATTTACATAACTATGTCTTCACATAATGAAGTGCTATGTTTTTATAACCTTAGAATTAGCTATTTCCATCTACATACACTACAGTAGCCCTAAACGGACAAACTGCTCTAGAGCGCGTTTCATAAAAAGGTTATCTCCTTCAGCAAAGAAGCAGAAACGTGACATCTTTGTCCCATGTCAGCCTCCGTAGAGCTTCGAAAGGGAAGGGTGAGCGGTGGAGTGAGCCGTTGGTTGCAATTTGCAGCCACACCCGTAGGATGCTCTTCATTCAATCTCATTGTTGACTTTGAGATCTTATACCTCACCTATACTTTTCTCTTCAATCCATGTCTGTTCTTTGAATGAAGTGAATATTTAATGAAGAAATGACAGAGACAGAAAATAGGAAAGAGACATATTTAACTAGAGACCAACCAGCTAATTTACAAAGTGCCATTAAGCCAAAGATAAACACGACAAACATAAAGTAAATGGAGGCATGGCATGTTTTATTTCATTAACATCTCCTCCGAACACACACACGCCTAGATAAATCCTCTTTAATGAAAAGCACACACTCACTATTAAGCAAAAAAGGCAGATAATTAGAGTGAAAAACATCACCTAGACTTCCAGTAATTAGGAGATTATATCCACATAGCCAGAGAGGGGAACTGCAATCGCGCGGCTTTCCGCAGACCTCTAATGGGGTCAAAAACAGCTTGATAGAACCAGGGCTTGGCTTTTGAATCAACTGCAAACAGGGCGGAAGAGACAGAAGAAGCTATTTCTCTGTTTCTCTTGTCGTGCATGATTCATCAGTCTATTCCATTTCAAATAAAAGAAAGTATTTCATCAGAGTCGAGATTCAATCCAGATTATTGTACCTCTACAATCAACAGTACATTTGTTTCACACGTCCATTTAACAACGTCTGTATGATGTCTGCTAAAGATTTTGAGATCTGGAAGACATCTGATTAAAAACATCTGATTAACGTCTTGGAAAGAGCAGTTTTAAATACATTCTAAATCATAAACATCTTACAGACATCTTCTGAATGTCCATATGACATTTTACAGTTGACGTCTCGGAGATAAAACAAACAATACAAAAAATATGTATTTCAGATGGAAAGGATGTATGTGTGCTATCAGGGAAGTGTCTCATTTTTAAGCAATTTAAGAGAAATATCCTAGATAGCACAGGTACATCTGTAAGATAAATTATCATTTTTCTAAAGATTCGGAGATCTGGAAAACATCTGCTGGGTAAAAACATCGGATTAACGGCTTAAAAAGGGCAGTTTTACATACATTCTGAATCATTAACATCTTACAGACATCTTCTAAATGTCTGTATGACATCTGACAGTAGACGTCTCGAAGACATCTTAAACGAAACACAACTGAAAGAGTCTTTGGGGAATACAATTTTCCTTTGGAAACCCAAACGTTGTGGCTGTTTATGCACCTTCAGACTGCTACTGTAGGTAATGCAACCTAAAATCTTGCCAACAGTTAAAGGCAATATACATTTGCATGTATGCATTTAGCAGAAACTTTAATGCTAAGTTACTTATAGTGCTTTAAGCGTGTATATTTATCCATGCATGCATTCCCTTGGTACTGAACCCATGACCTTGCTGTTGTTTTCCATTATACTCTGACAGTTGAGGTATAGGTTCATCATATTACAGTTTATAGTAATTATACTGAATAATAAAAAAGTCTCCGTCTTCTCAAAAAAGGTACTGGCAGTGTTTCAATCCACACATTTTGATAAGAATCAGACATCCATTTCCCGAGGGATTCGGATGCTTGGGAGCGTTTCCTTGACAGTAATTGAAAGGGTTGGGTGTGGTACATGCAGATTATTGTTGTATTAGAACATGGCAAATTAAATGCGACCACCGTCTCCCAGGTGGAACGTCTATGATAATGTTATCTCCAATCGCTCACGTCGCTCCGAGGGAGTGAGGCGAGGCGGGAGGTAGCAGCAGGACGGGATATGGATCTCTCTTTGAAAACTTGGCATCAGTACAGGACTATAGATTTTTCAACAGCGGGTGACATCGTTTGTCCACAAGATGAAACTGGTCCAATTGGAGACCAGCACCTTGAAAGTTGGCTTTGTTCGTAGGTTATCTATTCGATGACTCGTCCGCCAAATCGTCTGTGACGAAACATGGACGCGGTTTCATTTTCTGTTTAACTGTCTGTTTGGGTCTCCTGGAAACACAATTATTTCGCTAATCAACACCAGAGATGGGAGGACATGTCCACTGCCAACATCTCATTTTCTGCATGTGAACAATCTGCCATTGTTATTGAAAGTAAAATGATTTTAGAATGAATCGTTTTATTATCATTATCTCCCACAGTGCGTTTGTTAACAGTGTGATGAAGTAGATTTTCTCAATTCAGTATACTCTAATCTGATTGGCTGTCTTAATGCCACACAGTTTTTTTATGTACTGCAGTGTTTCTTTTAGGGCTGTCGCGTGACTAATCGCATCCAGAGTAAGAGTTTGTTTTTACATAGTATGTGTCTGTCTACTTTACATATTAATTTTGCATTTATAAACACATGCACATATTTAAGAAAAATAATAAAATATAAATATAATAGTATAAAAATTATTAAATATTGCATGTATAATAATATAAAATATATATATTTGCAAACACAAATTTTTATTCCGGATGCGATTATTAATAACATTGAAAATTGACATGTTGTGGCTGCTCTATCTCACCACACCAGAAAAGACCATAATCCAGGAAAATACCTGACCCCACCTCGCACACAATTAAAAACACACACCTTCCTCCATCTCTGGAGACCTGCTGCAAGGAGAGAGAGAGAAATAGAGCGAGAGAGAGCTTTGAGAGAATGTGAAGAAAATGTCATGAGAATATTGTATATGCAAACAAGAACTCCTACTCAGATGTTCTGAAACAAAAAAAAATCTGCATGAAAATTAAAACTGGAGAAACAGGTAAAAATAACGATAATCTGTGTTTTTCAGACCTCAAATACTACAAAGAAAACAAGTTCATATTCACTTTTAAGCAATACAACAGATATATTTGTACATGTATTTAGGAAAGTTCCAAAATTCTTTTTTATGTAACCACCTACATTTTTTATATCAAATGAATGTAATGCATAGGGGATAAACTGTAGAGTATGCCACATAATATAACTGCATTATTTTATAATGAACATACAGTAATGCAAAGGGGTTGGATGGATGGAAGAATCATTTAAATGAATGCTGTGGTCATATGAATTACACATAATACTTGATTATCCAGCTAATTTGAGTATTTTACAAATTAATGGTGATTTCTCATTGTTATCCATTTGCCGTTGTATTAAAACTGTTATCAATTAGCAGCAGATCAGACTTCCTTGATGATTAATTAAAGCAATTAGAGGAAGCTTGAACTAATGCATTTGATACAGAGAGCGGCACCACAGCCACCCGCTTCACTCACAGGTCAAGAGCGCAGTAATTAACTGCAGATTACACCCTCAGCCTAGTGTGTGCTTCACAAGTATGCGTGTGTGTGACGGGGTGCATTTGTGCAAATGCGTGTTTCTTCTTTGTTTTCCCACTTTGCTTGATATTTTATTTCCCTGCCAAAAATCTCATTGTCACATAATTTCATCATTGATAATCATTTCAAAAATGTTGTAATTTAAAAACATAATACGATAAAATCTTGTACCAGATGTGAAATTACATGATTTTCTTTGAAGCAGTATGACATGAATAAACCTACGCTCTTAAAAATAAAGGTGCTTAAAAGGTTCTGGCATAGAAAAAACTTTTTTGGATCGACACAGAACCATTTCGTCAAAGGTTCTTTGAAGAACCATGTCTTTCTTACTTTTTTATAATCTGAAGAACCTTTCTGTTTCACATTCTGCTTCAGATGTTAAAGGTTCTTAATGGAACCAAAAGATTATTGCCATTGAATAAACTTTTGAAGCGCTTTTTAAAAAAACATAACTTCATAAATTACAACTATAAAGGTAATTGTAAAGTATCAAATTAGGCAGACATTGCTTTTTGCAGTAATTTTATTTTTTCAAAATTGTATTTACTTTCTAGACTATACTTTATAATACTTAAAATTTCATGTACCTTTAGTTAGTTAACTGTAGTATACTCAGTAAGGAAACGGTGACTGGCAGCATCCGAACTGATCAAACAAAAGTAGATTTCTGTATTATAATAGTTTAATTTAACACCACAAGGTTATTTATTATTATCTTTTTATTGGATTTATTTAAAATAAAGCAAAATCCTTTAGCATTCCCAAAATATCATATAAACTGCCATAAAATAAGATAAAAAGATAAGATTTTGGACGCATACCTCACGTCCCTAAACACCCTTTTTAAAGTACTCGGGAATAGTATATCGCACAAGTAAAGTGATAATGAATGTGTGAACCCCGGGGACAGGACAAATTCACCCCGTGCTTTTCGAATAGACTGTCAAATATTGATTTCTCACATGCTTTTGTCATGTTAAATGTTGAAGAACTGAAGAGCTGTAGAGCCTTCATGTTTCAGATGTCATCAGGGGGTTTCTTTCACACGCTGATATTCTCCCGTCAAGCTGTTTATCAGGAAGAAGTGACACAGAGCCAACAATCATGACAAGAATTTAGATCTAATAAGACCGGATTGGAAAAATACACACAGTCCCAAGTAGCAAATAAGTATGTGTTTTCCTACTACATAGTAAACTAAAATGAACACAGCATGTCTGGGAACGTATTCATACTACATTTTATGTAAACACAAAAAAATCCGTACTCTGAAATTTCATGCAAAAAATGCTGGGTCGTTTTTTTAATGCATGGTTGGGTAAAATATGGATAATATCAACTGTTAAGTCAAAGGGATAGTTCACCCAAAAACGTAAATGTTTTGATTATTTGCTCACCCTCATGTCGTTGCAAATCTGTATGACTTTCTTTCTCTGTAGAACACAAAAGAAGGTAAAGTATTTAAAGAGCATTGGTAACAAAACAACATCGGACCCCTTAGACTTCAATTGTATGAACACAAAACCAAAGAGACAGTTTGTTACAGGTTTCAAACTAAAAATTTTGGGGGTAAACTACCCCTTAAACCTATGTTGGATTGTTTCAACCTATGATTGGGTCACAAACAATCACATGCTCATTTTTAACCCAACAATTGGTTACGATTTACATTTTGCGTGCAAGATGAAGAGAAAAACTAATAGAAAGAAGGGAGGAAAGAACTGCAATGTCAGAGAGCTGATCAAAGCGTGAGCAGTCTGAATATTCATGCCGCAAAGGGCCCGCATCTTGTTAAAGATTTGATATGTGTTAGCATTGCCGCCCCATTTGCTGAAGACCTGCAGGGTTTATTTCCCTCAGCCTTTCTACCTGGAGTCCGAACTCAGCTATCTCAGCCATCAGGAAGCAATGGGGCTTAGGACAGTAAACCATAGCATCACACACCGATCCAGAAGGACGGCCAAGATCGACGGATGAAGGCAGGCAGGCGGAGAGCGAGGAGAGGTAACTCGGGGTAAATAAATAATGGAGGAAAATACCCACATGATTGATAGAGAGAGAGAGAGAAGGACAGTTCACGTGTACGTGATCGCGTTTGTCGGGGATGACGGTGCAGGATCGTCTCATCCGGTATTCCGCTCAGGGGGAGAAAGCCAGGGATTCTACAGCCAATTCAAGTCATCTTCAAAGAGATATTAACATAGCGTTGGATCCCTTTTATCTTGCGTCTAATTTAAAAGATGCCAGCTGAAATTAAAACACTGCAAGACTACAGACTAAAAATACACACAGAGAAAACAGGTCGAGGACAGGCAGCCCGCGGTGCACAGAAGCTGAGCGTGTTCTTTAATGATGCCTGCTTTATTGTGACCCGAGCGCGGTCGGAGTGGAAACAGCAGGTGGGATCGGGCATTAGTGGGACCTCGGTTCATGATGGACTCGGAGAAAGCAGCCAGATTATAATCATTAAGAGTTCAGAGCTCAATGAGAACAGAGTGATTCTACATCGCAAGTAGGATATAAATAACATCCGACCATTGAATTATTGAAAATTAACGCAGTTGTAATGGTTGAGGTGGTAGTGATGTTCAAGCTCAGGTGTTCATTTTCAATAATTCAAGGGTCCGGAGTCAATTAGCCTATTCTGCCTACATGACGGCTGCCACATCTGAACACATCTATCTGATTTTCATGCTTGAACTTTTTTCTTAAGCTAGTGCTGTCAGGGACCTGTTGATAAAACAGCATATGGGTAAGCAGCTATGGACCAGCACATGACCAGCACAAACAAGCAAACCAGCATGAAAACATTCCAAACCAGCATATACTGTTTTTTTCAACTGGGGAGGAAGACGGCATACTTTTCATTTCTGTTATTTTCTTTGCCAGACTTGATTTGACTAAATGGCTTAAAAAGTTTGATTAGTGCAGATTTGCTCATTATAAAAACAGCATTTTAGGGTTGTTGCACTGTGTGCGCTAGATGTTGGAGTGAAATAATGTTCTATTTTAGTAAGGTCTATGTGTGTATGCCATGCTCGGTTATCTAACAACCAAAACATAACCCAAATACCAACACCACTCATAGACAAAGTGCATTTCCGAAAACACATTTATATTTCATAGCAGCTTTAAAAGTGCCTTGGATTGGATCATTGTTGACCTTTTCTTTCACCGCTACATGCTGAACAGAAAGAACGCATACACACTCACAAATATCTCCAAAAATCAAAGAAAACTACTCAAATTTTTTGTCCACATAGATTTAAAAGATTTTAATTACTTTAAATTGTGTGATTATGTTTTTATATAATTATATTTAAATCTATTTGGATGATTTAATTTAGCTCATTCATTTTAACTTGTGAACATCTGAACAACTCCGTCTCTGGAACGCAGATGTTTCTCATCACTAACATCTAAAAACACCTGAACATCTGAAAGTACCATATGCCATATGATGGCATCATATGGCAAAACCATAGTGCTTAAATATATACTGTTAAAGACCACTTCGGAAGACGTAAACAAGCGTTGGCCCAGAAGAACTTTCTGTTTCATCCCTGCACAAAATACAACCAATAGAACATTTATAACCAATCAAAATGTTAAACAAACATCTTTAACAACAGTCTCAAAAGACAAAAATGATCAAATGTACACTTCTGAGTTTTGGACGACTTATTTTTAGCTACTGTTATGTTAAACTGTTGTTTGCAATAATTAGCAGCACAAAATTGTAAAAGAACTATAAGAAGGAACTGTTATTCCTGTATAACGTGCTTTACAGTACAAACATTATAAAAAAAACATGGCACTATATGGGCAGGTTATTACCATGGTATCTGATAATAATGCCATATTATGGTTAATATAACAGTATTATTCTGGAAAATGTAAACGAACAAACCAAGAAAAGGTACTTTTATAATTGTATGGTAGCCTATTACCATAGTTAACGTCTAGAAAACCATCCGTCCATTCTCTGTACCTGCTTGTCCTCTTCAGGGATCCTCTTCAAAAAAATCCTGTTTTTACCATGGTAAAAATCTAAAAATGTCCTCTAGGGTATCACAAATGCCACCATAGTGTTGTTATGGTAAAAGTCATGTTGATAGGAAACACAGAGAGAGAGAGAGAGAGAGAGAGAAAGAGAGAGAGAGACGGAGAGAGGGAGAGAGAGAGAGAGAGAGAGAGAGAGAGAAAGAGAGAGAGACGGAGAGAGGGAGAGAGAGAGAGAGAGAGAGAGAGAGAGAGAGAGAGAGCAGGTGTGCGTGTTACACGTGTCCACAGATACAGAGGAGAAACTCTCAGAAGAAGATTCTCGGGAGTGAAGAGCCCATTGAATATTGATGTTCCACTCCTTCATGCAATGCTCGCCTTTTTTCTCTCTCTCTCGCTTTCGCTCTCTCTGAGGCACTGTAAACCACCTTTAAGTCTTACCTTTTCATTTTTTTGCAGTCTAAACTACCATTACAGCTTGCCTTCAATGTGTCCTGCTGTGGTTTATAAAGCGAAGGCCATCCTCAGTATTATTACTGATCTATTTAGCCAGCAACACAGGCATACTGACACTAACATGCATGCGTTCATTTATCAACGACACGCAACACACTCACATGTGCTCGGTTTTTCTCCTCTTTTATCCCGGCTCTCACCGTTTCTATGTGCAATAATACCAGCCGGGGCTGTAATACAGCTCCGGTTTAATTCCTTGAGAGCTTTTCAGCATAATGACTGTTCAGAATGTGCAGGCACAAACTCATTGTTTATCCATTAGGCGGCAGAATTATTAAAGAGCAAAACAATGCCACTGTAAAAGGGGAAACATTTCAGCGGCTGCAGTTTTGCTTACTAAAGAGTACAGAGTTGACATTTTAGCTTACCGTGATAAAAACGTCCCAGCACATAAACATCAGGACTCGGGCAGTTTCTAGAGATGCAAGAAGGTACAGTGTGGTACAGTACGTTCACCATTTGCAGATATGGTACATTTTCCAGAGTTTGAACTTAACTGACTGCTATTATAATGTATAAATCTGCTCAGTTTTGCAGAACCAATAACACGAAACGGAATTGAATTGCATGAGGACGTTAAGTATTGGTCTTTCATTGGTGTAGTGGCTTCACTTGAAGTTGGCGACCTGGAGGTGAATAAAGTTTGAAGAGATTGTGTGGCTGGAGGTGCTTGATCTCTATTCTCTTATTTTCTATTAATCGTTCGACCCCTCTCGGTGGTTCTCAGCAGGTCCCGGCTCAGTAAATTTGGCTTAAAAATTTTAATCGGCTCCACAATCGATAGTCATCAACCTCATATTGCCTCTCTGCATGATGTTATTTTTCTTTAAAAGTGTGAAAAGTTTAAAAGAACTGGATGTAGGTTATTGATCCCAGATGGGAAATTTGGAGCATAACGGTGGCCACGTCTAATGTAAAGTACAACGTTCCATCTGCCGCATCACGAGGTGGGAAAAAGATATGCAATATTACTCCTGGCCCTGCTACACGAGGGCTAGCACAGCTGGGAGATAAGTAAATGTTGTGCTGTCTGATGACAACAGGCAGAAAATATCCCCAGTATTGTTTTATTTTATAACAGTGTTGTCGAACAAGTCATTTCCTGAAGGTCCTCCAGGACAGAGCATTGTAAGCGTGATGTCTGGAACTTTGCAGGATGAACTACAATCTTACCGGTATCATCTTCTGTGCCTCTGCTGCAGAAGAGTGGAGGGGGATTCTGATAACACAACTGGCTTCATCACTTTGCTTGGGTTTTTAGGATCGACTGAACTAGTTTTGGCACAGTACAGAAGTAAAATAAAGTACCATGATAAACTGGTTGACATATATATTATATAAACATGTCTATCGAGCTATGTGCACTCATGACATGCAAGGTAACTCCGTTTTCCAGTTTTAAACAATGGAAACAAAAGCAAAGGCTGACAACGTGGATAAAAAGGTAGATGAACAGCTATTTAAAAAAAGCATATTGACTTCTTTCTTTAATTAAGTTTAACACCATTTGTATTTAAAAGTATAATAAAGTAACGCAAACAACATATCCATTGTTGAATTTGCAGGTGTACATATAGTCATAGTCCATGGTTAAAATTTGGCAAAAGCATTGAACGCAACGTCTTTATTTGACAGTAAATTGAAACTGAAATGAGGAATGTTTACTCATCTCAAAGGGTAATTTCAGTGATTTTATGTTTCGTACATGCAGCTAGGTATAAGAGAGAAGAAAACTGGTGGACATTTAAACATCTAGAGAAATAGTTTGATTTGTGATTGCAATAGCACCTTTATATACAAATCACTTTGTTACTAAGAGAAGGTACACTGTCACCTTGTTCCGACCAAACAAAACATATAAATAAGCACTTCCCAAGACTTGAAATCACCATAACAACCCCAATGTACATTAAACCTGTAAATAGGAAGAAAAACAAGATATTTTATATATGAATATGAATATATAAAAACAGATAAAAATGTTGAAAACATTTTTTTTATTGTGCATATCAATCAAACTGTTGTAACAATATCTCAAACAAATACAACACAATAAAAACATGATTTTTGTTGCAAATAAACTCTTCATATGTATAAAAAAGTCCAAACTATGGATAGATAACAAGCATTAAATTAGGGGTGTCACGATATTAAAACCACGATACAAAAACTATTGTAAACTGATAGAATTTGTAACAATTAAAAAATTCACCTGAAGCAAAGACAAAACATAAAATACATGAATACATTTTATATGAATTTGACTGATTGCATCATTTAGTTCTTAAAGAAGATTTTGCAATAGATAACGTGATAATATCGCCACTATGAATTCTTTTGTCCACCATAACTGTGTAGGGAATATTTTATACGACAGCTATTTTTTTTTGGTATGTCTAATGTCCATATAAATATGATGTACCCTCGCAGCCCTAGTACGTACATTTGCGTAAGGCCTACAAATCAAACAAATTAAAACAGGAAAAAAAAGATAATACCTGTGAGTCACAAACACATCCTGATAGACTTCGAAGGGCTTCACAGAACATGTCCACTGAGGCTATGGGGAAAAAAAGGGTGCAGATGTGAAGTAATATGGATTCTCATGTTTAGGCCTACAAATACTCGTGTTTAGGCATGTTCTACAAAATCACACAACATGACAAATATTTGCCAAAACAATGACATACTTTAGATTCATGTTTTAAATCTAAAGTATGTATATATTTCATATGAAACAATCAAAAAAGAAACACTCCTTTGATTCAGATGAGTTTAAAATTGAAAGTAAGTATAGTCTGCCATGTTTTTATGATTTTGTGTACGAAAAACCACAGAAGAGCCGTAACGTGATTTTAATCAATTCCAGTTGCTGGAACCTTATGACTCTGTTTACCAAATAGACGTTCACTGATTCATGCACATTTCAATGCATTTAGAGAGCGAACAAGTGACAGAATGATCATTTGTGATTACACTGACAGCGATTTAAGTGCTAGAGGATACAGACAAGTTGTACTGTTGGTTGTTTGTAAGTGATCCTAATCGACTGCTGTACCTCATTTATAGTCACTACATCATGGGTATGAAGTTTAACACTGCTCATCTTTATCATATCGTCGAGTGTTGTTGTTGCTCATGTCTCCTTGAATCAAAACGTCTCATTGAAAATTGAAAAATGATGGTTGCGTTATCGCTGCTTGTTTTTATTCAGCAGCTATGCAAAGTGAAGGATTGGGCGCACATATCTCCTTGCATGTAATCTTCAAAGGGCCGATTTGTACACTTAAGGTGGAGAAGATAAGGAGGGTTTAGTCTTTGATAGCATCTCGAATGTTTAAAGAGGGTTTGTCCTTGCCCACAGCTATGATGTTACCCGACAGATACCCAACAATCTCACACAACCAGGATGCCAGTTAAACTAGTTTACGCCACAGAAAGGGAAAGAAAAGCTATGATAGAAATAATCAAAGCCCGTCAGCAGGACTCAGCGATAAAGCTTAATATATTTTTAGATTTCAGTATGAATATTTCAATTTCAGCTTTTCAGCGATAGTCATTATATATCCTTGTATTTAATTTTTTTTCGGATTTAAAAGGCTTAAAAGAAACAGTGGCACCATTTTTCACAAACAACTAAACTGAATTTACCAATTGATGCGAAGCTTGAAGCGAAGGCTAAACTCAGGAGATTTGATGGAGTTCTCAGTTGAGTTTCTTTCAAGTATCAAATTAGTCTCAAATGTTTCCTTCTCATTTAGGAAAAAAAAAACCCATATGAGACAACTGTTAAAATGCAGAATATTTGATGCTGTAATTTAAAATTATGACTGGTTAAACAGGTAACATATTCTGTGTTTGGGTAACTTTGATGAGAAATGTTTGAGTTCATATTGAAATCATTTAAAAATATAGATTTAAAATCGCAGATTTGGCAAACCAGTCTTTTTCCTATGAGACTTAAAATGATCATAGGCAACACCATTTAAAAATTTATCAGACACCTTAATCCAAAATGATTTTCAGGAGTAAGGAGGGCAATAGTCATTATATAAAATACAATAAAAATAATATAATAAATATAAATTATTATAATATTATACACATAAGATAAGATATATAAAATAATACAGTATATTCATAATTTTTATTATTCATATTTTTAAATTTATATCAATATTATTATTAATAATAATGATTGTACTATTATAAAACTATTACAATAATTACAGCTAATAAAACGTTTATATAATTATTATATTATATTTCTCATAAAAAAGCATTTTCATGAAAAAAATATTTATTGCCCAAAAAAAGCATATTAAAAACACTGTTGTGTATTTGCAATGTTGCTTCATTCCAACTGCAAAATAATTGTAAATATATTGTGAATATCTCAGCCAAGCCTATCTCTCTCTCTCTCTCTCTCTCTCTCTCTCTCTCTCTCTCTCTTCAAACCTTCAACACTATTAATGTAAATCCCTTGTCATAGACTGGTATACACCTGCAGCAATGTAAAACAAATGAGTCTGTTTATCACCAAACTGCACTTTTCCAACAAATTTGCTCAGTAGCAGATTAGCTGCGGTGGCGTGTGGATGGCCTAATAGCCTAATTGGGCTTGTGAAACCCATAAGACGACAGGTAATCGTGTTATTTTGGCCCGCTGTATTTGGTTCGTTCAAACAGATGACAAGCCTTGTGTGAAAGAAGCTTTAGGCTTCCAATTAAAGTTCTTCTCTCGAGTCTCTTCAGATCAACGCCAATTCAGCGTCCATTTAGCATAAAAGATCTGGGAAAAGAAAGGCTATTTTGTGCTTTTTTGAATAGTCTCTGATTTTGCCATTCAAGTTTATCAGATGCATCTGGCAGCGATTTGCATGATCTCACTGGATTATAGAAACCTGCCTCCCAAAAGCCCGTCTTGTTGGCCAGATGCAGCATTATTTGCAGCTCATTGATACACTGCAGCCTATCTCGAATATTTGACCTTCCCTCTTCGGCTGAACCAATTTGTCACAGCAGAGTTGCTGAGATAATAGGTTTAGGTATCACGGAGGGAATCTCAGCCTTTGTTTGCTATGCTTATTGACTCATAATGAGAAGAAGAATGAGGGTTAGAGAGGAGAAAGACGGCTGAGCTCCCATTAATTATCGCTGATCAAAAATCAGTCACGTTGCCACGGCGGAGAATCGAAAACAGACCATTTCGGCAAACATTTCCCATGACACCTCATTAAGGGAGTAACCCTTACCTAAACCTAAAAAAACCTCATCAGAAGATGTGTGAAAACAACAATGATAGATAAACAGTCAGGATACGAACACTACAGTTTTAAAAATAAAGGTGCTAAAAGGGTTCTTTGCTGCGGTGCCAGAGAATAAGCATTTTTGGTTGACAACTTTTAAGTTAAAGGTTGTTAAAAATCTATTTCCGACCTTTTTTCCACCACAGGGAACCTTTTGTGCAACACAAAGCTTCTGTGGATATTAAAGGGTCTCTGTGTAACATAACACAGAACCTTTCGGGAACCTTTAGTTCAACGGAATTACACACCGAAATATACAAATTCGGCCATCTTTTGTACACCATCATGTCATTCAAAACCTGTATATGAGCTTTTCTTCTGTGGAACACAAAAGAAGATATATTGAGAAATATCTAAGGTTTTGTAACCATACAATGGATGTCAGTGGGGACCAGTGTTGTTTGGTTACCAACATTCTTCGAAATATTTTATTTTATGTTTTGTAGAAGAACGTAAGTCAGACCGGTTTTAAATGACATGAGGGTGAGTAAATATAAAAAATATCAATTTGGGTGTACTATCCCTTAAGTAGCATGTTGAGTACACTTTGACTCCAGCATCAAACACCCATCTGGTGATATCCTGGTAACCTTCTACGAGTTTTTTTAAGAAGGGTAATAACACACCATATTTTTTATCATCTGCAAATTACTTTGAAGATTAAAGAACGTTTATGACTTGTTCTTACCCCGTGTGAGTAGTTCCAAGACTCTTTCCAAACACAGATCTTTCTGGTTGGTAAATCTGTTTTTCCACTTGGGAAAAACAACAGCGGAACAGATGAAGCTGTCAGTGGCGAAAAACCCTGCGTTCAAAGCACAATTACAGACAGAATTTTCTGGGGACATTTCATATTCATAGTACAGATTGGGCTTTTTATGAATTATGAATTATTGACTGAGAACATTTGCTAGGTGAATTAAGAATCCACTCCAGCGAAGCGAAGAGGCTCTGTAGCACATTATTGAAAACAATTGTTCATCCTCCAATATATCTCTTCAGAAATTTATAACGGTTTATAATAGAACTCATTTCCGTTGCATTTCAAGCATATCTTTTTGGTTCCTATTATATCAGGACACAAGGATCCACAAAGGAAAGTAACAACTAGCCATCTTTGTTTTTTTTTAGTACAGAGAACTTCGCCGGTTTAAGAAGCCAGCCAAGATAAAACTGCTGGTGAATCTGTTTCTGAACATTTTAGATACAGTTTAGTTTTTAAAAAGCTTGATTTCAGAATCTCAATCTGGAATATTTGCCTCGCTATCTCCATCTCTGTTCAAAACATACTAATTTAAATATTAATACAAATTTGGGTAAACTTTTTTATTTGCCACTCTTATTGTAAATGGTCAAAATAGGAATCCATTTTGTTACTTGAGTTCAGCTTCCTATAAGAAAAGCCATGATTGATCCCATTGTTTTTTAACCAGCATATTGATGGTCTTAAACATCCATTGACACCACTTTGTCAGGTCAGGAAAAACCCCTTTGATGTTGACAAACCTGTGTAACATGTCCATCTATTGGCTTGTGAGATTAAGGTTGTCACAGGTCTTTAAGCACAGACAAACAACTGACGTCCGCAAGTCTTTATCCGCCGCACATACATCTTTCTGACTGACCAAAGCACTGACCCACAATCTCTGCTGGACGTGAGGCCCTGCTCCGATGAATAAACCATAAAGAAGTGTTTATCACCTCTACATCAAAGCCAGTGGATGACTATAATGATAAACGGGAGGGAAGTCATCCCTGTTGTGGCCCTTCTTGGTAAATGACACCAATCATTGGTCTGGCTTGTACAGCACAGAGACGGGTCCTAAAACATCAGAGACAGGCTTTGGTGAACTCTAAAGCACCGTGAGAGGAGAGTGCTTTTGTTTTCTGGACCGTAGCTCGGGGCATGACTCGGTTAAGCCTCTGTGATAGATGCGGATTTATCATTATAATTACCATGAGACCGCAGATTTAACACCATGCAAAAGCACAGCTGTTTTGCTCGACTGATGAGTAATACATCGTTTGGTTTCGACTTTTGAGCATCAGCATAAAGTCTGTTCCAATCTGCAGCTTTTCTGAGGAAGAATTGACTACTTGTTACCAAAAGAGCCTGTCTGACAGACATAAAACAATTAAATGACAACGCAACAGTTTACAGCTATTCAGAAAGACATCCCTCAGTGGACCGAAATATTAATTCTTAAAAAAATCCCACAATGCCACGCAAAAATCGGAGCTTTGATGCTCTCCATGTTCCCTTACCGGAAATCACGTGACATTTCTTGTAACCGTATGAGCAAACTCAACATCATGAAATGCAATTTAACTTTTGAAAAAGTGTGTAAAAATTACAATTCTTTGATAATTCATTTCGAAGATAGTCTTGTATAGCTATCGTCTTTCTCCGCTTTCTTTGGCCAGGGCTTTCTCTATGACTGACAGGTAAAGCAACCAATCATGTTTCGTTTTGTGCCGCGTCCTGTTTAGAGGTTTAGAGGCCCAGACAGACCTTTAAAAAACGCGACACGCATGTCTCCCGGAAATCCTGTGAAATTCAACAAATCATATGACGACTTTGAAGTGTTACCAGAAAAGTGTGCCTTATGCATCAGACATATAGTCAACGGTCCATGGGCATGACGTCTGAGGCTATTTCAAAAATGACTTTCTGGAGCAGAACCCAAAAAAGATATTTTGAAAAATGTTGGTAACCAAACAACAGTGGCACCAACTGAATTCTCAGTGGTTTTGTGCCCATGCATACAATGGAACTTGTTTGGTTACCAAATCTTTTGTGTTCCACAGAAATAGACTCATATACAGGTTTCAACCACTAGTTTTGCTAAATTTGCCCCCATTGACGTTCCATATGGAATAAAAAGGATTATGGAAAGTCAATGTTGGGCAAACTTTGAAGTGAACTACTCCTTTTAAGGTGGGGTTTCCGATTTCTGAATTACGCTTGTTTAGACAAAGTCGGCCGAGTACCAAAACAACCTTGTAGCCAATCAGCAGTAAGGTGTACAATGCGCAGGATGGACATTAGTCGAGCCTAACGCTAATGAAAGCAAATGATAGGGGTAGGGGTGTGTCCGTATTTGTGATTTGAACATCAACAACGGCTAAGAGAAATCGGACACCCTGCCTTTAAGTAATCACATTATGGGAAAAGTTATCTGATGTGTAGTGAGCAAGGGTCCTAGCCAGTGCCCAAACTTGTGTACATAACAATATATTGATGCACAACCTAGGGAGCGGACTGAGCCACACAAAGTACATTTGTGGTTACCATGATATTACTGCAAATAAAAAACATGGTCACTATAGTTAGACCACAGATCATTTCTGTAAGGGATAAGGAGAATAGTTCGGCTCATATAAATATAATTTGCTTGCTCCTAAGGTACTAAAACTTGGCAAATCCTGTGATTTGGTCCTAAGGTATACATTTATTATATCAGCTTAGTGCTTTGTAGGCACAGTTTCAACTCCAGGTGGACTAGTGTACCCAAAATCCCAGGCGTTCTAGCAACCAATCGGGTTAAAACAGCTGATTTGTAGCCAGTTCTTGCCTTGAATAGACTGTGGGTGGTCTGTAGGCATGCCCTGCGAGACTAAGACAGGCCCTAGTAGTTAGACCTTGACCCCGACAGTCAAATTCAGAATATCCATGCAGTCGAAATATCATCACACCAGCGCTCACTAATGCACGGGTAAGTGGGTCTGTCATCCACAATGGGTCATTTTGCTTCTCTTGACATCATTTTGCCAATAGCAGAATGGCTGGTGTGTAGATGAAATCCATAAGCTCTCTTCATATCAGATTGCGGCATGTGTCAGAGCTGTGATGCGTGCGATTTTAACACTGCATCTAATTGCATCAAGATATGTGTGAGTGTAAATGTGAGGTCTGCGGGGGAGGCAGGGGGTGCTGTCAGTTTGCTGCTGTGTTTGAATATAAATGGAGAATTCTTTTAAAGCTGATGAGAGACGAGACGCAGACAGACAGATACGTGTGAGACAGCCCCAGCATGTTTGCCAGAGAGATCGAATGTGTGGGATCAGTTTCACTCTCTCTCGCGCCGGTCGCTTCTGTTTCGCACCTCACAGGAGCAGCTTTACCGCAGTCAGATCTGCCAGGCGACATGCTTCTTTAACTGAGAGGTAGAGAACATGATGTGAATGCACATATACATAGATTAATTCATATATACGATTGTATATATACTGTATATGTATACATGTATGTATGTTTGTGTTCAAAAATTGAAATTTTAGATGAAGATACTATATACATATATATACGTATATAGAAATCGTATATAGATAGATGCAGTTTTGCTACGCTAAAACTATCATATGTTTGAGTATGTATGCCTTGAATGTATGTTTTATTGATATATGGTGTACATATGTGTATGTATTTAATGTGCGCGTGTATATACTGTATATATATATATATATGTGTGTGTTTGTGTATATTTACTGTATATATATATATATACACACGCACATTCATATTTATACATACACACACCATATATAAATAAAACATACATTCAAGGTGTACATTCTCAAACTTATGATAGTATTAGCGTAGCAAAACTGCACCTAAGTGGACATACACACACTCTGATAGATCGACACAGAGAACACCTGCTCTTTCTATCTCTCTCTAATGAGCACTAGTCCATCTTGCTATAGATCCACTGGAGTTCCAGAGCACTTCTATCTCCTGCTGCTAGGCAAAGCTACAACCCCAAGAAAAATGTGCCACGCTGCACCTGCACATGTTCATGTGCTACACACACTTTCGTCTAAATAATTTCAACATTAAAACGGCATTTTTATTTACATAGTTTGTCAAATTTTGAAGTGATACGGGATACTTCAAATAAAAAATGTGACAAAAATTTGGATTTGAATAGATTACATACCACAATAAAGCTAGACCGGAATGCGATTTTGCGTTGGTTTATGCTGATCTTTATGCTGATTTGTCTAACATATATCAGACCTTGATATATAGATTGCTCAAAAAACAATGTTTTTGTAATGTTTGTTTTCTCTATTTTTACATCTCCCAGTAAACCATGAACAAATCGGACAACATATGCTACTGTTGCTTTTGGTAAATAACATGAATGCCTGTGAGAAAACAAGCTGAATGAATGAATGGCAGCAGTGCGACAGGATAAAAGTTCCGGTCTCTGTCGCCATATTGTGAAAAAGGCGAATTATTTCTTACAGACATCATTGAGATTAAATAGAGAGCAAATGCTTACTTTTCCCTATGTCTCAGATATTTCTCCTGAGAAAAAGATCAAGAGATCGAACAAATGGTTCCATTAGAGTTTCACAAGAAGTGTCACACACTAATATGCCATGTCTGCAATCCAAAGTGAAACTTAAAAATTTACTCAAATCCTGATTATTGTACCTCTACAAACGACATCAATATTACATTACAGATCCATAGTCCATAACTTATTCAAGTACAAAAGCATCTTTTTAAAATGTTGCTATGATTTTGATCGATATTTTAGAAAGTACACAAATGCTATAGTACAAAAGTGCCTTAATAGCTATTTGGCTGTTGGTTACCATTATTTTCAGCCAATGTGACATCACCTGAAAATGGAAAATCATTGTTGAAGCAAAATATGTTTTATAAAAGATCAAATGGATAAAATATTGATAAGCATGGTGTGGTTAATGCGTGATTCATTGTAAATGCAGTAAGGCGTACAGTATAAGTCAAACATTACAGAATATATGCTGAACCGCTTGGTGTTTATCATTCTTAGCATATTAATGCAAATCTAGGTTATGTGTTATGAGACGGGCAGCTTTCCTCCAGCAACGCTTTGCATTAAGTGGCTTTGATTCTGTAAAACGCTGATGTAAAGGGATATGAGTGACTGCATATATTAAAGCACTAACTCACCAACTCAAAGGTATTACATAATTCATGGCACAAAAATCATATGATCAGCTGTGTTGAGCGGAGGGAACGTTATCTGCAGGATATTGCACTGCGGGGAAAGAGGGTCTTTACAGTTTTTCTCAGTCGCTTTGGTACATTTCTCGAATCATTCTTGACATTTGCAAAACAGTAAGTGCATTTCTCAAAACAATTCGTACAAAAAGCAGAACACCATGGATTACCAAAGCCAGTCTCTTGCTCAGAATCCTTAGTTCATCTCTCAAAAATAAATATCTGTGTCAATGAACATGTCAGTGCCATCAGAATGACAAGTCCTTGTGTCATTGTGTATGGATAAGACAGTCAAATTGCTTAGTCATGTTGTCAATATAACCGTGTACTCTGGAGGGATGTTCTGATGTAAACTACGGCTAAAGTTTTGATGACAATTATTGTAAATTGTAGGTGTATGTGGGAGTTTGATTGCAAGAGACTGGACATGATTCACATTTACGCTTTTAATGTTTTTACTGTTATTTATTGCCAGACAATGTCATTGCGATACAGAAAGGAAAAGAAAGCACTGCATAGCACAAAGAAAAAAAACAAAAGTAGGAATGTGAACAGGACAATCTCCTTAGGGAAAACTGTACATGCAGTGCTGTAGGAATTACAGTGCAGTCTTCCTATACCTCCTGAAGTTCCTGTCTGTTGAGCCACAAACTCTCATTCACATCACAACGAATATCTTCTCTTGGAAAGAATCTTTTAGAGTGTCTTATCCAGCCTCTGCAGGCATCTGCTGTGATGTCATCACACGCTGCATCCATGGCAGCCAGAAGGGTCATCCGTGTACGTGGCTAGCGATCATATACTTTCCATCTCCATGCTGATAAAAATTCCTCAATGGGGTTAAGGAATGGAGAGTAGGGTGAGAGGAACTCCGTCAGCATTCTGTTGTGGGCCGCAAACCATTGCCTGATGATGTTGGAGCGATGGAAACTGACATTGTCCCAAACTATCACGTACTTTGGCAGGTCATCTCCAATCTGACCCCTCTCTTGTTCAGGGATGAGATCCCTGTAGAGAGTGTCTAAAAAGGTGACAAGACGCTCTGTATTGTATGGCCCAATAATGGGAATATGCGTTAGCACACCATTCACATAACAATACAGTCTCCAAGCACCTTATATGTTTCTATCTGTTCACTGCACCTTATATTTTTGTATTTTTTCTTCGCACTACAATTATTATGTCTAGGTCTCTTTTTACTTATTGTGTGGTTATTGCGTGTAATGCTTCTGCTACGCTGACATTTCCCAGCTTGGGATCGATATCTATCTATCTATCTATCTATCTATCTATCTATCTATCTATCTATCTATCTATCTATCTATCTATCTATCTATCTATCTATCTATCTATCCATCATCCATCCATCCATCCATCCATCCATCCATCCATCCATCCATCCATCCATCCATCTACCTATCTATACTCGGCCTCTATTGCCTCTTCCTCTGTTTTGCCTCCCAACTCCTCCGACACACAGCCTCACTCATCTTCCTCTTCTTCTTCTTCTTCTTCTTCTTCTACTCTCTGGCTTTTGACCCCGTCCAATTCCTTGTCCTTCCATCAGACATTGTGTTGTGCTCCGGCTATATATATATACACTTGCCAGTTGATGGTTCATGAGATGCACCTTTGTTAGAGAAAGTCAAGATTCACCTGGGAGCAATTTACCAATTCAGGACAGATTTAGAAAAAAAAGTCTAATGGAAATGTATGGAAATATGCTTGACATATTATGACAACTTGTTCAACCATTTTGCATGTAAAGACTTATGGTATGAACTAATGCCTAAATGGTGTGGGGGGTGAGACTATTCAACAGAGACCCATTATAATACATTTTGATCAACATGACATAAGCAATTGATAATGTCGGAAACAGCAGAGAATTGTACATAATCATTTGCATGGATGTACCAAAGCATTTGCAACTTGTTCAAAGAAATGAGAAACTGCTCTTTTGATGTGCACAAGTGACACAATGATGGGAGGATTGAGCCGGTAGTTTTGAGAATTTCAATTCTGATCTGAGAAATGTACCAAAGCGACTGAGAAAAACTATAAATGTGAATGGAACCCACATGGGAGAGCGTGGACACTAGGGGGCAAACTCGAGCTTCAAGCACACAATTATAAAGCAACAGTAAAGGAATAAAGAGGCCACTTATAGAACATCACTCTCACACCATTTTCTTCCCTTTTGTTGTTTTAACTGCATAATAGTCACAATATGTTCTCATCTTCTCATTAGCCTCCTCAGTTTCTCTTTCAGCTGTACTGGAGTTGGTGCAATAACTCCAGTGTTGTGCAAAAAGTCCACTGCTGTCGCATTGTAGATACATTACAATTGTAGTTTGGCTAAAATATTGGCCCATTTTCATTTACTGAAATTCCATTTTAGATGTTCATTTGCAGCTCAGTGATCAGAACAAATAAGCCTGACAGACTTTGTCTATTTAAAGGGACAGTTCCCCCAAAATGAAAATTCTTCACGATGCAGCAGACCAAAAGGTTCCCAAAACCCTTTCCAAAAGAGTCCATCTTTGTCTATTTAAAGGGATTGTTCACCCAAAATAAAATCTTGGGGTACAGGGTGATATTGCTGCTGTCATCAAATACTTTTGACCTAAGGACCTACATTTGTAAAAGATGAAACATTAAATGAGATTATTAAATCATCGCAATTAGATTTTATTGTTTTTGCATGTTATTCAATGGAAAGTGTTACAAAAAAGAACTTGTATACCTACGAATAGTTGTCTAAATAACATTAATGGCAGCATTTAACAGATTATTTGTTTTAAAAGCATAACTTTTTAAAAGAGAGACTTCTTTTACATGAACTGTTGAAAGTTAACAACACAATAAAAGACAATAAAACACATGAGAGAGAGGGAGGAAAACTTACAATAACAGTTACCGTGTTATTTGGCAGAAGATTTAAAAATAATATAGTTTTACAACAAATATATTGTTTTAACAATTGCTGCGTCCCAATCTGCATACTATTCGTCCTAAATTGTATTTGAAAAAAGAATTAGTACGTCCCAAATCATAGTATGCAGAAATGAGTATTCTCAAAGTACTCGTATGGTCTACTGTTTCCGGTGAAAATTCAAAGTGTAAATCTATGGACACTTAACGGCTAATATTACCCACCACTCATCACGAGAGGGCGGAGTTTAGTGACGCTCCACTGCATTAATACAATTGAATGAAAGATGCTTCGCTTCATAACAAATATAAGTAGGGATGTAACAATATCAAAATCTCACTGTACGGTAATACCTCGGTGTAACGTCCACAGTGCAGTATTTACTGCGGAATTTGAAATGACAAATGATGACTTGGAAACGTGCCATAAACATCCTCTTTTCTTTATCCTATAATCAAAACTGTTGCTTAGATGTATGAGTTATAGTATGAGATGTGTCAAATGACCTAAAAATCCCTTTTATAAGATAAAATAATTGCACCCTGGGGACTTTGCAAAGGTTACATCTATTCTTTTGCCAAGTTGGGCCTGGAAAACCTCTCGTTTCATACAGTCATGTGACCACGATAATATTGAGACAATTTTGCTATTGCTATAACACGATATCGATAATATTGGTACATCCCTAAATATGCAGTAAGTATACAGTAAACACTATATAGGAAATAATGTATTAATTAATACTTAAATGCTTAAAAAAATGTTGATGTTTGTGACAGTTCATGATCACAGTGTTGTCTAGGCAACAACGGCCACTTTCATATTGTGTTAGAATGTCCCAGTGCGTGCATACAGTACTTATCCATAACAAAAACAGTACATACTTTTAGTGCATAGTATAAGTAGGCGAATTGGGACGCAGCATATGACTCCTGCAGTGACATAATACAGTTGTGGTTACTAAGGTTTTTACTACAAACTGTGGTTACCGTAGAAACACCATGGATCATTTTCTGAAGTGTTTATCAGGAACCATTTTACATTGCACGAGTCCTGAGCTACATGGTTCTTTGAGAAACAAAGTTATTGATGTTATGTAAAGGCAACTTCATACCGCCTCCAAAATTTGAAATATTTAAATATCTGCTGCAATTATTATGCAATTTAAGAGCTTCTTTTTGTGAAAGAGTGTAAAAGAAAATATTCATGACTGATATAAGGAACTTTTTTGGCAGATTTTGCAATTGTATTACCATAGTTTAATGACAAATACCACGGTTAAACTATGTCCATTATAGTGACACCATGGTACAGTAAATTTGTCTTTACTATGGTTCTACTACAAACCAAAAACAAAAAACTATGGTTACTATAGTAAAAGCATGTTTAATTTTCATAAGGGTTCAAACTCAGGTTGAACAAATGTCAGTATTATCGAGCATAAATCAATAGCCGATACTTTCCAGCGTTACTTAGCACTATTTGTACTGTAGCAACATCTAATAGCACTTAGCGGAGCAGCAAATGCTAATGTAAGATGCAAAAAGTAAAGTCTGTCCTCTCAGCTTAAATACGTCTGTTTAATTCTACGATGCCACAAGCTCATTACCATTAGCCAGCGAAAATAACTTTTAATGTGCATCACGACACCTGAGACCACAGCGATGTTTCCCAGGAGAGGAAATGTCTTCGAAATGCTGGAAGGAAACACGGCAGATTGTTGATGTCATAGGCTGGGCCGCTCATTAACAAGACATTAGACCAGACAACTCCAGTCATGTCTAGTGAAGACAAAATCTATTCCTGACAATATGCCCTCAGTCCTATTAGCAACATGTAAACAAGTGAAACAGTTAAGTGTTTAAAAAAATTATCAGGTTGAATTTACTTTTCAACATATAAAGGATGGACCTCTTCGGATGATGTAAACAACGTTGGTTTAACACTGCGCCAGAAGAACTTCCTGTTTTAGTTACACATATGTTTGTACAAAATACAACCAAAAGAATATTTTATTATATTCGATTTAAAATGTTCTTGTTATATCTTTATGATTTAACTACATGTGTACGATTTTAAAATCATACTCATAATGAATAAAACTGAAACCAGAATCTCTTCTAGACCAGTGTTTACATTTTGCAAAGTGGTCTATACATAAAAGGTCATTTGAGTCATGTTTAAGCCCAAAATCAAAGGTGAATTTTTTTTCAAATAATATATTATAACCATTAAAAATGTTGTGGTATTTGTGCTCATTCTCATTATTGCAGTTTAAAAAATAATAGCTTTATGTTGAAATATTTTCCTGATCCAAAATACATTACATATTTATTAATTTTACAGTATATTTTAAGATGAATAGGTTTCAAGAGGTTACTTACGCACATGTCATTCCAGACCTGCAAAACAAATTGTTTTTGTTTTATTTCATTAATTTAATGAATTCAGTTCACTGGTCTTTTAGTTATGACAATTGCTGTATATTGGTGGAATATTTGGTTATCATGGCATTCATGGTACAAATTAATAATTAATAAAATGTTTCATATTATATTATATACTGAATTATATGCACTACCCTGGAAAATAACAAAACCTGCATGTGCTAAAGGTTTCAGCGACAACATCAGCGAGCGAGTTTATACTGAGCAAATACTCAATTTGCAACGAATATTAAGACAGTGACACGTTCAGGGGCCTTTTCAGAGCTCTCCGATGACTGAAAATGAGCCGTGTTTGAATTTAAAAACACATTAAGCGAGTGACAACAGCTGAGGGCAGCGAGTGATTGGACGTGCTGAGATGTGCTTTGGGCAGACGGGAGCGTCAATTCACACCAGTATTACAACTATGATTGGACGCCAAACATGTTGAACCACTTGGCGTTGTTGCTTGTTGTTTATTTTTATGCTTTGCCATTATATTTAGCAATAAGGTTAATACACACTGATCTGACAAACAACAGCAAACTTACACGTTCCACATCCAATAGCTAATGTGTGGGATTTTAAGGAGGATCTATTGACAGAAATGCAATATAATATACAAAACTATTTCTTCAGGGGTGTATAAAGACATTACGTAATGAACCATTATGATTGAATTACCTTAGAATTAGCTGTTTATATCTACAAACAGAGCGGGCCTACATACATTGAATTCGCTCTCTGTTGGAAAGTTTCTCCATAGATATCTATGAGTATCTTCGCTAAAAGCCTTAAACCATGGGTCCTAACATGTCTCCGCTGGAAAGTCTTTATAATATTAACGCAGGTCCTCACTTTTATTCTTCTTTTTATATTTAAAATCCACAGACCCTTTATTTTATGTAATAAATAAGACATCTCTCTTTCTACAGTCTTTCTAATCTAGGGTTGTTCGGAGGACTGAGAGATTGGCTGCGATTCTCAAACTCGCCACCAGTGGCCGCTATAAATCCCACTCTAGATCTTTAAGATGTTGGTGTTTGTTGGCAGTGGGAATCAGAGGGATAATTTAACAAAAATAAAACTTCTGTCATCATATATTTACACTCAAGTCATTTAAAACCTGTTTATGATTCTTTTGTCTGTGGAACACAAAAGAAGATATTTTGAAAAATGTCTTAGGTTTTGTGTTCATACTGTTGAAGTCAATGGGGCTCAATGATGTTTGGTTGCCAACATTGTTCAAAATAGCTAATGTGTTCTGCAGGAAAAAGAAAGTCATACAAATTTGGAATGACATGATGATGAGTAAGTGACAGAATAAAGTTATTTCGTTTTATATAGTTATCTGCTTAAAATCAATTAAAAATATGTATTTAAGTTTACTGGCCAAATAGGGAATTTGCTTCAAAAATCACTCCTATCTATTCGCTATAATCGTTTTATCTCTAACGTCATAGTACTTGGTCAAATGATCAGTGTATCCCGAGATCACTGTTATGCGTTATCCAAACACCAGCATGTTTTCGTCTCATGGGGGCGGAGTTGTGGAAAGATAGGGGGTGTCTAATTCAATGTCAGGTGTGGCAAAAGCTCCAGAACAGCAAACATAGCTCACACCACCTTTAAATATAAAAGCAATTATCTAGTGTGTAACACAATATAAAACACAACAGGGAAGCATTTGTTTTGATGGGAAATAAATACTGTCGGCCGTGCAAAACCCCCACTGTCCCGGACGAACTATGGCTTCAGATCTTCTTCCTCCATATTTATGGCCAGCAATAGAGCTGTTGCACACCGACGGTTTTTGTTGGAGGTCACTGTACCCTAGTAGGCGTTCATGGCTCTCCATTTCCTGACTTTACTGTTGCGTAACTGTCCAAAGCTTTTGAAAATCTCCTCATGAATGAAATGTATTGGCGGTAAACATAAGACGCCACTTTTATACAGACAAGAAAATACAAAAAATTAACATTTCGCAGAGGACAGCGTTTGTGGATTAACTTGAGCAGTATGTAATACATCATATCGTGAACAAGATGAACGATTATCAATGCATGAATCAAACTCGCTCGGCACGCCGATAATTTATAGCGCGTTTCTCCATGCATAATTTTATTATATCCCATATGTGCAGAGACTTATACAGTAAAATTGTTCACAATAACATTAACTTTCCCTCTTGCCTACACTCAACTACAGTAATACAAAAAAGACGGAACATGTGACCATTTCTTTACTTCTATTGCCTTTTTTTATTTATGCAAATCTACTGACAATTCCACATATTTAGCTATTTTCTGTAAAACAAAAAGAGACAAATTATTGAAGATTAGCTTTGGATAAAAGTGTCTGCTAAACGCTTCAATGTAAGTGTGAAGAATACATTAACATGTATTATTTTTGTGATTTGTGATGGACACTGAATAAAATATGCACTATATTTATGTTTTTTCTCATGCCATGGTTTGGTGATTTATGAAGGTTAACAGACCCGTTTAGTATGAACTGCTGGCAAAAGCCGCATAGCGAGCAAACAATGACCGTATTTTTCTTTATTACGTGAAGTATTTTCGTTACTCCCCTGGAGTCAGAACTCCAGCTGAACGCCTGCTTCCGAAATGCCACAGAGAACGCAGACGCACTTGATCTTGGGATCTTCTCTCCTGCTGATCCGTCTCACCGGCATATTGTTCCTCTTATCTTACGGTCACCCGGCGACGCGCTCCCCTCGGATCGCCCTCGTTCTTCACCGCGTTGCCCTATCAGAGCCCCCATCTGCCTCCACCTCTGTTTCACTGTCACAGCCGAGATAAACACACAGCTTATCGGCTTTCTGCGCCACAGATATGACCTTTAAAGAGAAAAGGGTGAGTGATCCATTGAGAGAACTGATAGAGGACGACCACTTCATCAGGGAACAACAGAGAGAAAAGGGAAGGAGGAAATATGGTCGAGAGAAGGGCACTAGATTCAGAAACAAGTGCCTAGGGGATAGGCAAAGAGTGTTTTGAGGAGGCAATGAAGACGAGGATGCGTTTGAGGAGGAGATGGGTCACTTGTTGAAAAATGACAGATAAGAACAGTTACACTCAGTTAACCAAAGTCCCGCCTATTAGTCTAAAGAACCAATTACCTTATTGACAAAGCTGTTGGCCTCAAGTGCTCAAAGTGTGCTTGCCGTGCCGGAACAAACCCACAAAAATAAAGTAAAAGACCGAGAATGTAAAGACGAATGAAAGTTGTAAAAACTGTGATAAACTCGAGGTTAATACATGAAACTGAACTTCTAAAACATGTACAAATATTACTGTTGTATTGCTTAAAACAAAAGTGAATATGAACTTGTTTTCTTTCCAGTATTTGAGGTCTGAAACAATACAGAGCATATTCTCTGTTATATTCACCTGTTGCACAGAAATATTGTATAATATATACAATTTTACTTAAACACATACCGATAATTGGTAAATTTTTTAAATCTAAAAAAATCTATTTTAAAATGTTCCCTTAATATTTCCTACTAAATATGGTACCAAATAAGCTATTTTAAAATACTTTTACGACATTAAAGCAATGATTACAGCAAAATTATTATTATTACAAAATAAAGGTTCTTAAATAGGTCTGATATAAGGTATAAGCAAAAGATAAATGATCCATAAAAAGGGCACACAAAAACACAGCTCAAGGTGTAAATATTATGTAAGGTACAAGAAGTTGGCAACACAGTGGTTAATATCTGAGAGGCGGGTGTATCTTATTGAATAAGCATTTCTGAGAAGACTATTTTTCTTTGCACATGGCCATACAAACCCTTTACAGCAACATTGGTATTTATAATACATTTACATTTATTCATTCATTTAGTAGACACTTTTCTCCAAAGAGGCTAACTAATAATGAATGTATACCTCTACATTATACGAATACAATCTGTTGTATATTATGTAGCAATGAATCTGCCAAAAAAGCCTGGTTACTATAATACATCCACTTTATAAAAACCCTGGGAACAAAAGGAGCTATACTTGCATGACTTGAAATAGCTTCCCAGGACTGCCAAGATGGAGGCAGAGTGGACTGACTTGCATTATAAATGACGCTGGAGAGCTATAGAGACTCAGAAGAGGTCTGGCTCCAGCCTCATTTCTCACCACAGCCATTTCTCTGCAGCGGATCCGGAGCTTTTGTCTGAGCACATCAACACAGGCAGGGGCTAAATAATGCATATGCTTTATTTCAGCAGTGGAGCTCACATGCTCACCCTTCCTGAAGTGTCCTTATTAAACCGGTGGCCATCTCTGTCCTTGTTTTCCTGGGGTTTAGTCAGAAGCGCTCCCATCTTGAAGATGAAAATGATTCTGAGTAGGCAGAACTGGTTTCTATAACAAGGAGAAAGGAAAAGCTACTGTAGTCGCTGTACTTTTAATAGTTTTCGCACTTGCTTACAAAGCTTGGGTCTGAACCCAAGTTCTGTTCCATCCACCCCCACGGGTCTTCTCACACGGCGCTTTTGGATCCGAACCGCAGTGCGCTTGCGTCATTAATGGAGGCATTTGGACACGAGCGGTTATGAGAAATTATTTGTACTATAATAAGTATGACCGGGGGCATGCAAACATGCAACAGACGTCATAAATCACTTAAATGAGGCCAGACTGCTTTCAAACTGATAGCAATTGCATTCCCAGACTATTTTTTAAAGTCAGTTCATAACAAGAACGAAAGCAGTTAAAACATAACTAAAATTCAATCAAATTTGCAAGAATATTATGTTTATTTTACGGTAAGCGGTGCCGTTTGACATTTTAAATGCACTGTTTTTTTGTTCATTAGCAAGAGAAAAGACACTCTAAAAGTGATGCCAACAATATTGTTTCTTAGTTATAAATGTGGTTTTTAAAATGGCATCTTTTTTTCTATCGTTCTTGGTGTGAATGTACCATTTTAAAAAATGAATAAAAAAACAGTCCTTTTAACCCCTTAACTTATCTAAACCATACAATTCGGTATGGAAACAAGTTGCACATTTAAAGGGATAGTTCACCCAAAAATGAAAATTCTGTCATCGTTTACTTAGCCTCTTGTTCTTTTAAATGTGTATGACTTTCTTCTGCAGAACAAACATGTGATTCTGGATCACAAAACAAGTCTAAGCCAAAACTACATTGTATGGGTCAAAATTATAGATTTTTCTTTTATGCCCAAAATCATTAGGATATTAAGTAAAGATCATGTTCCATGAAGATATTTTGTACATTTCACACCCTTAATATATCTTAACTTTATTAAGATTGGATGGCCTGCTACAGTGCCTCTGATGAACAACTTGAAAGACAATTTTCTCAATATTTTGATTTTTATTTGCATGCTCAGCGTTTTAAACGGCTGAATCTCCACCAAATATTGTCCCATACATCAATAGAAAGATTAATTGTTCCGCTTTCAGATAATGTAAAAATCTCAATTGAAAAAGATTGACCCATTAAACAGGTTTTGTTGTCAGGGTCACAAATGAAAATATTTTAAAGAACAGCAGGGTACCCATTGACTTGCATTGGATTTGTGTCCATACAATAGAAATGAATATCTTCTTTTTTGTTCTGCGGAAGAAACTGCGGAAGTCACACAGATTTGAAACGGCATGAGGGTGATTAATTGGTGACAGAGTTTTCAAATTCTACAAAGCGACAGACAAAAACTTGTCCTGCACACGTACCGGGCCTAAAGCAGGCCTGGATTCGTGAGGGGGGGGTGGTTGTTGTCGAGGGGGGTACATCTTGTCCACGTTCCTATGTCAGCTTAGGCCAGCTCACCGCTTTGCCTTGTAATTGCTGGCTTACAGCGTGGACAGCAGAAACATCAGAAGAGAGACAGATGGACCTAGCTCTCACATCCCTCTCTGGATGAGATTCAGGAGGCAGGCTGATTAAATTCAAGTGTTGGGCCTCTAAGCCTGCCTGCTGCCTCTGTGCCACATCGCCAGCTGAGGAAGAAGAATATTTCCACACAAACATTTGTCTCGCTCTTTCCCTAGCTGCGTCTCTCATTATTTCTCATCGTCATATGGCTTCCTCTCCCTCATTACGCTTTCCTTCTCTTTGATTGGTCGCAGTGCAAATCATTCAACGGACGACTCCCGCCTCGCTTCTGCGCACGAGTCGTCCCTGCAGAACTAGGACAGGCAGACACAGAGATTAGGGTAGTTACAGTCCAGCAATATAAAAAGGATTCGATAACTGAGTTAACGCAGATTTTTATATTCGTTCAAGAAATGTGAAATGTGTTTGCTTGTGCAAAACTTACCACTGTGATACTAGACTGTACTGGGCCGTTGCCAAGTTGTTTCTGCTATGCAGTTGTTAAAATCGTCACAATGGTTTCAGTAGGATGTTGATAGGCGGTCGCCAGGCAGTTCTGGACTATTCTGGTTGCTATGGTTGTGTTACTTCGAAGTTGCTAAGGTCTACTGAATGGTTTCAGTATGTTCAGCTTCTATGTAGTTGCTAAGATTTTCTGAGTGGTTTTAATGTGTTGCCATGCAGTTGCTAAGGTGTTGATAGGCGGTCGCCAGGCAGTTCTGGACTATTCTGGTTGCTATGGTTGTGTTTCTTCGAAGTTGCTAAGGTCTACTGAATGATTTCAGTATGTTGCCATGCGGTTGCTATGATGTAGATGGGTGGTTGCCAGGCGGTTCTAGGAGGTTGCTATGGTGTTGCTTCTATGTAGTTGCTAAGATTTTACCGAGTGGTTTTAATGTGTTGCCATGCAGTTGCTAAGGTGTTGATAGGTGGTTGCCAGGTTGCTCTTGGTGGTTGCCAAATGCTTTTTGAGTTGTTTCATTGAAGTTGCTACTGTAAACTAGTCTGAATGGTTTCAGTGTGTTTACATGCTGTTGCTATGGTGTTGATGGGTGGTTGCCAGGTTGTAGCATCTATGCAGTTGTTTTGGTGTGGATAGCTGCTTTTCAGGTTGTTGCTTCTATGGAGTTGCTAAATTGTTATGGTTTCAGTGTATGTCCATGTGGTTTTCAGGCTGGTTTAGGAGGTTGCCAGGTTGTTGGTGCTATGCAGTTGCTAAGGTCTTCTGAGCAATGGTGTTGATGGTTGGTTGCCAGGCTGTTTTAGGCGGTTGCTATGGTGTTGCTTCTATACAGTTGATAAGATCTTCTGAGTGGTTTTAGTGTGATGCCATGCAGTTGCTTTGGTGTTGATAGGTTGTTGCCAGGCGGTTCTTGGCGGTTTCTACTTGTCTGAATGATTTCAGTGTGTCTCCATGCGGGTGCTATGATTTTGATGGGTGGTTGCCAGGTTGTAGCTTCTAGGCAGTTGCTTGGGTGTGAATAGCTGCTTTTCAGGTTGTTGCTGCTATGCAGTCGGTAAGGTCTTCTGAGCTATTGTGTTGATGGTTGCTTGTCCGGCTGTTCTAGGTGGTTGCTATGGTGTTGATAGGTGGTTTTCAGGCCGTTTCAGTTGCAAAGATTTCCTGGGGGGTTTCAGTGTGTTGCTTCTATGCATTTTCCAAAGTCTTCAGAGCAGTTTCAGGGTGTTGCTGTGCTTATAGGCATTTGCCAGGTTGTTGTAGTAATTTCAAAGGAGTCTTATCATATTCTATTTCACTCTCTTCATCTCTACAAGCCTCATTATTTGTGTCACCAATGTCTGTAAAACAACCTATGTGAGATTAATTACGGCAAAAACAGCATTAGTTGAGGACATTGGCAACTTGTATGGGAAATAAATGGAAGAAACGTATACGACTATTGAAACTGTATGGATATAATCAGTAGAATTTGTTTATTCTTGAAAAAGTGCATGCACATTCAGATTTTAGCTTTGAGCCTCATGTATGCTAGCTTAAAGCCATAAATCTTCTAACACCTCTTAAACATTAGCATAAATAACCTTTAACAGTTTGTGCATTTAAAACTTAAAACAGACTCGGTTCTTGGAATACAAAACCAAAATATTGATGACTCATGCTGCACTCGTGCTGGACAATGATCCTGTCCAATAAAATGCTCACTTAAATGAGAAAGCCCATACCCCTAATGCCGTACAATTCTGACTAGCAATAAGTAGCAAATTGTCAAAATAAAGAAAATCAAGCGAATTCATGATTTTTTTAGCAATTATCTGAGATAAGAAAAAATGGTACCGTTGTTGATTAAACAGATGTTATTGAAATAAAAAAAGACTAACAGTCAGATATTTCGGTCTTCCCCATTCAGTTACATAAGAGGTGCACTACGGTACTGTACATGGCGAACAGCTGCCTGGAGTTGTCACCCAGATGCCCACCTGAGTGGACCGCTTCAAGAGACTTTGGTTACATGCCAATGTGTAATACTTAGCATTAGAAATTTTGAAAAAACTCCTACTGCGGCAAAACAGTGTAGAAAAGCCCTGTACTTTATGCACCCTGCAATCTGAGAAGACATGAAAGCAGTCGGCTTTTTTCAGGTCAATTTGCCTCCAGGGTGTTTACGCCTAGTAAATTTAAAGAGATCAGTGTGGGCTGAGCTAGGAAATGAGGATGATAACGGTGTTTGGCTTATCGGTGTCACAAATTTAACATCCTCATCATGCAAGCAGGGGGTCAGTATGAGTGGACTGTTAGTCCTTCTGAGCGGCTGTAATGACCAGAACCTGTTAAGAATGCCCAGCTTTGTTTCTCATTTTCAACTGTTTGTACTGTAGTATACTTGTTAACAATGTACACACAACAGGATTTCAGCGTGGGCTTGATTCCCATGAAACATACTGATGAAAACAAAAATGTATAGCTTGAATCCACTTTAAGTGCCTTCGGAAAAAAGCATCTGCCAAATGCATACTGTAAATGTCAAGTCTAGTGTGATTGTGTGACTGGTCTGTGTCTGCCTTGATTCAGGATACCTTTTATATAAATACCCTCAAAAAATGGATTGAAGAGTGCATATCAGTTACTTTACAGTTTATTAAAACCCAATCTACCTGGAGTCTCGAGGGCTGATCTGAGACCTGCTCACATTTTCTGAATAAACTTTTGGTTATGGAAATGCTATGGGTGTGTATGACCCTGGACCACAAAACCAGTGTTAAGTAACAGTGTAAATTTGCTGTCTCCTCAAAACAACTCAACAAAAGTGAGTACTCCCCTAACGGGAAAATGTCAAAACTGGGCCCATTTAGCCATTTTCCCTCCCCGGTGTCATGTGATTCTTTAATGTTACAAGGTCGCAGGTGTGAATGGGGAGCAAGTGTGTGAAATTTGGTGTTATCGGTCTCACTCTCTCATACTGTTCACTGGAAGTTCAACATGGCACCTCAAGGCAAGGAACTCTCTGAGAATCTACATAAAGATGGCCCTGGCTATAAGAAGATTGCCAAGACCCTGAAACTGAGCTACAGCACGGTGGCCAAGACCATATACAGAGGTTTAACAGGACAGGCTCCACTCAGAAAAGCCCTCCCCATGGTTGACCAAAGATGTTGAGTGCATGTGCTCAGCGTCATATCCAGAGGTTGTCTTTGGTAAATAGACGTATGTAGCCAGCATTGCTGCAGAGGTTGAAGGGGTGGGGGGTCAGCCTGTCAGTGCTCAGACCATAGCCGCACACTGCATCAAATTGGTCTGCATGGCTGTCGTCCCAGAAGGAAGCCTCTTCTATGATGCACAAGAAAGCCCGCAAACAGTTTGCTGAAGACAAGCAGACTAAAGACATGGATTACTGGAACCATGTCCTGTGGTCTGATGAGACCAAGATAAACTTATTTGCTTCAGATGGTGTCAAGCGTGTGTGGCGGCAACCAGGTGAGGAAAACAAAAACTAGTGTCTCTTGCCTACAGTCAAGCATGGTGGTGGGAGTGGGAGTTCATAAAGGGAACCATGAATGCCAACATGTACTGTGACATGCTGAAGCAGAGCATGATCCCCTCCCTTCAGAGACTGGGCCTCAGGGCTGTATTCCAACATGAAAACGACCCCAAAAGAAGCCGAGGGTAAAGGTGATGGACTGGCCAAGCATTTCTCCAGACCTAAACCCTATTGAGCATCTGTGGGGCATCCTCAAACGGAAGGTGGAGGAGCGCAAGGTCTCTAACATCCACCAGCTCTGTGATGTCGTCATGGAGGGGTGGAAGAGGACTCCAGTGGCAACCTGTGAAGCTCTGGTGAACTCCATGTCCAAGAGGGTTAAGGCAGTGCTGGAATGTAATGGTGGCCATAAAAAAATATTGACACTTTGGGCCCAATTTGGACATTTTCACTTAGGGGTGTACTCACTTTTGTTGCCAGCGGTTTAGATATTAATAGCTGTGTGGTGAGTTATTTTGAGGGGACAGCAAATTTACACTGTTAAACAAGCTGTACAATCACTATTTTACATTGTAGCAAAGTGTAATTTCTTCAGTGTTGTCATATGAAAAGATATAATAAAATATTTACTAAAATGTGAGGGGTGTACTCACTTCTGCGAGATTGTATATATATATATATATATACAGCTGTATCTCTTATCCTGGCCGACGAGATCATGACAGCCCCATCTCTTGTGTTTGTTTTTTGATCGTGCCATGTGCTCTCCCGTCCTCCGCCTTAGCCCTGCCCCCTCGTTTCCTTATTCATTGTCCCGTCAACAGTTTACGTTGTGACCCCACCATCATGTTTTGTCTACCCCTTGAGTTTTTCTAATTAAAGTTGAGTTTTGTTTTTAATCTTTTCATGTATTGCGTTTTGTTTTCCCCTTCGAGGGATTTTCAGTTGTGTTGTGTTTTCATGTTGCTTGAATAATGTGTTGTTTGGTTAAGAGCGGTCTACACCTGGGCTCTGTCTCTCGTAATCCTGACATATATATATATATAATATATATATATCATATAACATCTTCTGCAACAAAAAATGCTAAGGATATGCATGATTTGTAATTTATTTATGGGAAAAGTTGTTTTCTCACACAAGCCAGTCAGCTGATGTTGATATGAAGCCATCTTTCAATGACACATCCCCAACTCAAAGTTTCACAATATTGATCATTCTTACATTCTGACTTAAAGGGATAGTTCACGCGAAAAATAAAAAGTCTGTCATCATTGTATATGACTCTTTCTAGATAATTTGAGAAAATATATTTAGAGAAATGTCTCAGTGGTTTTGGGTCCATACAATGGAAGTCAATGGGAGCCGATTATGTTTGGATACCAACATTTTTCAAAATATCTGTTTTTGTGTTGTGCAGCAGAAAAAAAGTCAAGCAGGTTTGCAATGACATCAGGTTGAGTAAATGAAGAAAGCATTTTTGGGTGAACTACTGTATCCAAAAAGCCTACAGCCAAGAAAATGTACAGATTACTCAATCTAGATTAAATTTACATTCATGCAGAAGCTTGACTCACAGCACATTTGGGGTATACATCAGGTCATGCAATCCCTGTGAATCGAACCCTTGACTCTTTAGCATGAACACCAGCACAGATTAGGTCAAAGGATTTTTTTACAAGATCTGTTAATGGAGGGCATCACTTCTCAGACATCCTCCGCTCAAGGGCATCTGACTCAGCCGTACAGCGTGCACGCTGTATACCTCCAGATAATATTTCATGCGAGATGAGTGATGCAATTTCACATTGCACGAACACTTTCCTCATTCTGATTTCATTAGCACAAGTCATCCTGCCGAAAGAGAAGAGCAAAGATTTTCGTTCGGGGGCTCTAACGTGTTTTAAAGCCAGTTTGGAAACACACACTGTAATACATCCAGAGCCACCCTGCAGAAAATCCACGGATTGAACATTTTCTACCCGGATAGTTTCCAGTGAGCCACATCAATGTAGGTTAATGTCATGCTGTGTCTTTCTAATATAACAAAAGACTGTGATTCAAAACCTCCGATTCTATTATGACAAGCGTTTTGTCTGGCCCTCTATTCTGCAGAGCAAACAAACATATTGACATCATGTGTAGAATGTCAACGCAGACCTTGTTTAAAGATGAGATTTTACAGAGAACAGGAATACAATCGGCACCACCTTTTGTTTAGCAGGGAACTATAATCTGATGTACTTAAAGGAACAGTTCACCCAAAAATGAAAATTCTGCCTTCATTTACTCACCCTCAAAAAATGTTTCCTAATGAACACTTTTTTCCAAACCAAACAGATCTTTGCCACCATTGACTACCATCGTAAGAATTTTTTTTCTGTGTTCTGTTAACAACAAAATAAGATTTTTAATAAGAATGTAGAAAAGCAAACAGTTCTGGGGCACTTTTGACTACCATTGTCATTTTTCCTACTATGGTAGTCAATGATGTCCAAGAACTGTCTGGTTAAAAGCATTATTCCAAATATCTTTCTCTGTGTTCATCAGAACAAAGAAATGTATACAGATTTGGAACAACTCGAGGGTTAGGAAATGATGACTGAATTTTCATTATCGGGTGAACTACAGTACAATCTCATATCACTAAATATGTGGCTTTCCAGAATGCTTGATTCCGATTTGTCATTCATGGCATTTTGCGGT
Source organism: Triplophysa siluroides (assembly GCA_006030095.1). Lineage (NCBI taxonomy): Eukaryota > Metazoa > Chordata > Actinopteri > Cypriniformes > Nemacheilidae > Triplophysa > Triplophysa siluroides. Next base: position 3,146,364 of record VCII01000101.1, on the reverse strand, counting down.
CAAACATGTTTGCATATTGACCATTAAATAGTAACTTCCTCCATGGTCTTTTTCGTCTAAATTCAATATTTGAAATCCATTTATTTATTCGGCTAGCAGACGTGTAACAAGCAGATAAACGCAGAGTCAGACGTTCATTATCACAAAGTAAACCCCTTCGGAATGACACCAGACTCATTCAGTGTAAGGTTAGGATAAAAGCATTCGCCAAATGAATGTAAATTTGATTTGGTTTGCAGAGTGGACAAGACATTACTGTTAATAACATTTCTCTGTCCAGCCCTGATTGAAACAGCAGTAAGACTTTTACTTGCAGAGGAGGAGAAAGTTATTACCTTTTGAAAGATTATAAAATATCATGCAATAATGAACTGGGTACGAAATGATCATGGAGATTTATTCCTTAGTAAAGGGACTATGTCTTTTAAAGATGGACAAGGAACACATTTGCTGTAGCCCTTTCCTACGACTGGGTATGGAAACAAAACATTTAGGCAAAATAACCTCTACACTGTTAATCTTGAGTTGCTTAGTCTCGCCAGGCCTCCTGACTGATGGCAGAAGGTCTAGACTCCATTACAGCTTTCATTGACCAAGACAGTCCAAGAGACCATCTGACTAACATATAAAGCAACTAATCACAAGACAACTCTGAAACACCTAAATTGTTTTCAGTTTTGTGAAAGTTATGAAGTTTCAGAAGATTGGCCAACGCTTTGTGGATGCAACGTCTGAGGTTTAAAATTAGATTTTAGATTTTAGTTAGATAGTTTTTTTATGTATGAGTTAACATTACTTGGCTGTTTGGAGATGCCACACATTTGCTTCATCAGCATTGTGCACTACAGGGAGGTATGCAGAAGGGGGGCAGATAGACAGGTTTTCCCTTGCTTAGGTGCAATACAATGCAAATAAATGCCGGAGGAACCTTGCAGGTCTCGCATCCAGATATATTATGTTTCTATTAATGGGACAATAGCCACTTAACACGTGATACATGTCAAATTGCTGGATTGAGGCAAAGGCTTCTGGTGATTTTATGTATTGCTAAACATACCACAAGCATTTAAAATACTCTTGAAAACTTGTTTGGAAATAAACATTAGCAAGAAATATAGGAGGGTAAGACTAATTATGCCTGGGCACAATTGTGCTGATCGTCCACAATGCTGTTTATGTTTGCCAGCATAATGAATATAATAGATTTTCGATGCCCATGTCACCCAGGTCTTCAAGTAAGTGGTGTCAAATAATTGCATCATCCCCTTTCAGAACCTACTGACCTCATAAGTCTGCTTCCATTGTTCTGCCTCATTTGTAAGTCACTTTGGATAAAAAGGGTTTTCAAACTGGGGTCCGGTGATATCAGTCTACATAAAAAAAATATGAGGAAAAATTAAGAGTGAAGCCCCATCTATATAATCGGTATACATCCAATGTCACTGGCTTGAAAACAAATCAGCTAAAAATAGACTGTACAAATGTATACAAATTAGCCACCTGGAAAAAAGTTACGAATTGCCATGAGACTGTGTTGATACTGCCTGCGTGAAATTGCTTACTAATGGAAATGCTCTCATTTAAAGACCCGCTCATTGCTTACCACTGGAAATGTTTGACCAAAAAAATAAAAAATAAAACAAACACAATTTGTCCCTTTTTGAGCTACAGCACACTCTGACCAATTATTATCATCTCAAAGCACAATCGCTCATTCCCTCTTTGGTTTTCCGGCTCGCTCATCTGTGTTCTGCTATCACAAACACGCACGCGGGCCAATGGCACAAGAGCAATAAGTCAGCAGTAATGATAGAAAGGCTCTTGAACTGTATGGTGCTGTATCATTAGCTCCTACTTTCTCTCAGACTTGGGGTAATGCATTTTTTCGCCCTCGGGCTGGCAACCATACAAATACAAAATTGAATTTTATTGCTAATAAAAGCTATGGGGGGAAAAAGGGAGAAGACAGTTAGTCAATGCTAGGAGATAGGGAATATCATTTTAATGGCGTTGGGAACGGCTCATTTGCCATGAAATTAAGGAAGGATCTCACTGAGAAGATTCGATCAGATTGTATATACAAAGGAATGGCTTTATGCACATATGTGAGGGGGAGGGGCTTACAGAGACAGGAAGGACATAAAAGGACTTGGTAGTTTGTGTGGAATAACATGGCTTAACAACTTGTGCACGCTTAGGTGGTAAAATATTCCACACACATACAGTAACCAGGTTTGCCTTAAACTGGCATATAAATGGTAACTCTCTGATATTTTGGAAACTGAAAGATCATTTTTTTTAACCACAAAGATTCAGATTATGCACATACACTGCAGCCGGAATATTCCACTGAACTAAAATTTTCAGGAACAATCAAGACTATAAGAACATTAGATCAATATAGCACTATAAAATTAAATATTACAACAGTGAAAATAATCTTAAATTAAAAATGTCTAATGCTTGCAAATAAGCAGCTACACATCCTCAGAGCGTGTCAGCACAAGGAAAGCTAAATGTTAAACAGACGAGACATTTCCTGACAAGACAAATGTCTGACTATGAAATATTTAGCAGTTGTGTGCAACCACAGGCTTTAAGCCATCCAAACGCTCATTCTGCGAGACAGCATTAATGCGCTTCTCCGTTTCATAAACCTACTTGACGAATGCGCTCTTAATTCTTAAAAACGATAAATATGTCATGAAAAAAAAGTCAATGACACAGTCTGATGAGATCAACTTTATCAGTTTTTTTCTAAAAGTCCTCAAATGTGACGATTGTTGACATTTTGAGCTATCAAATTAATATGGATTATTTTGGATAGTTTGGACAATTTGGTATTAGAGTACTTTCAGAAGTTTTTTCAGTTTACGGCGAAATATTTCTAATTTGAGATCTCCTCCGTGCTGAAAGAAACAATAGAACCCTGCCCAAAACACAATAGAAAATGTTAATGGTTATAATGGGAATTGTATGGTTTTAATGGAAACTATAATGGTGTCTACTGGTATGTGATAGATTCTTTTGGTGGGATGTTATCTGGAAGATAGGAGCCAATAGAAAACGATTAAATTCTACTGAAATAATGCGCAAAACACACTACAAAAAGGACTTTTGTACACAATAAAATCGAATAGTTCATAGCGGTGTTTTAATGGAAACATTAAAATTGGAAGCATGTGATGGTTTCTATCGAGCTCTGAAACTTGAAAAGATTTAGTAAAAAATTATCTAGGAGACTAAAGAGTCTCCTTCTCAGTTTTTTCGTGCAACTTTGATGATTTTCTAAAACTTAAAAGACAGATTTCTGATACTGTATGTCTCGCCTGCAAATGCCTGACAAACATATCAAGGAAAAAAATCGCATTTTCAAATCTGTAGGTGCAGGAATGGATTCTGCTCTCATTGACGATCATCACAGTCTTGGGAAACCTGAAAATATTCGCTAACAACTTGAAGTGTAATGGAAACTCATTATTCAAAAGCTGAAGGCACCGTGTCAGGCTTCATGCCCCACACCTTCTCACGAAATCTCCAGAAACGGGTACTTTCCTGACAGAATATGGATTATCTGGTCGCCTGACTTTTGTAATGTATGCGCAGTGTTAGAAAACTGACAGGATGATGAAACGCTAGCATCCCTTAAAAAAGCTTGTTGTGTACACGGTCGATTTTTGTTGGACTCTGATGCATGCTATTTTTAAAATGGCAAAGACATAAAGCTGCATATTTACACGGCGTGGGTGATTCCGAGTATGTAGAACAAGGGACAGAAAACAAACTGTCAGAGTTTAAAGCAGCAATTGTAGCAGCGTTTTCTGAAGAGACCAAAAACACGCTTTTCAGGAAAGTGAAAAACTACTTAAAGGGATACTTACTAAATTGTGTCATCATTTACTCACCTTCGAGTTGTTCCAAATCTGTATAAATGTCTTTGTTCTGATGAACACAGAGAAATATATTTGGAAGAATGCTTATAACCAGAAAGATTTTGCCCTCCATTGACTCCCATAGTGGGAAAAATGACAATGGTAGTCAAAAGTGCCCCAGAACTGTTTGCTGTCCTACATTCAACAGAACAAAAAGTAATTTTCCTACTACGGGAGTCAAGAACAGTTTGGTTATAAGCTTTCTTCCAAATATCTTTCTTTCATTTTTGGGTGAAGAAATCCTTTAACAATGAAAAGCACTGCATAGGTTCTCGAGTGTTGTGGCTGTGAAGAATTTGAGCCCTATCACCTAACCAGAGAGAGACAGCAACACCGCTGCCGGACTCTCCCGCTCCAACACTTAATCATGAGAGGTCAATATTGACAGCTCTACACCGCCATCAGCTATTTTTATTCATGCTTCATGGAAATGTGATCATTGTGTTGGCACGACTGCCACAGGTGGACGCACGGAGTGAAATCTTATCACTGGCGTCATTAACAGTGGAGTGCAGCTGAAACATGAGCTAGGAAAGAAAGAAATTCATGTAAGCTGATGTAAATCTTTGAATTCGGTGAAAATGCATGTGTCGACTTGTACAGTTTTAAAATAAATTGCTGTCATCTCTTTTTCACCATCATGTCGTTCCAAGCACGCGCGGCTTTCGGTTTATACTGTGGTGCACAAATGGAGGTAATTGGATTGTTGGATGAATTCAATAGCGGTGAAATGTGACTTATTTTAATGCTTAATAAAGCACCCAAGAGTAAAACTTGATCACGTGGTCAAATCACATAAATTTGTGTGACACGTTTCACAATACACAGTTTAAAACTGTGGCATCTTAATTGTCCAAATTGCTTTAGGTGCTTCGATAAGTTTAATGGAAAAACAAACAGACATTCAAACAATGCAAATGTTCAAACGCTCATGAACAAGATCAATGACATCTATCACAATTTTACTGTAATTATACATAATGTACAGACAAAAAATTGAGATCCTCCTGAATTTACTATTTATAGGTATGTGTTTAAGTAAACTGATAATTTTGTTTCATTCTGTGAACTACTAACAATATTTCTACCAAATTTCAAATAAAAATATTGTCTATTTTTGCGTTTATTAGCAGAAAATGAAAACTGGAGAAACAGGTCAAAATAACAGAAATGCTGCTCGGCATTTTTTCAGACCTCAAATAGAATACTGGAAAGAAAACAAGTTCATATTCACTTTTAAGCAATACAACAGTAATAATTGTACATGCATTTAGGAAAAATTTAGAAAATATATGTGTGATAACCTGGATTTTATCAGTTGCCATGTGTCTTGTCATGCTGTCAGCCTTTCAGTCTTTCACATTGCTGTTGGATGACTGTCACTTCTGAATGATTTAGTTGAAATTCCTAAGACACTGGACTGGAATGGCCACAATACATATAGAAGTGCTGATCAAATCAAAATTTTGAATGGTATTTTAATTTTTTCTGTGGCTGTATGTGTTGATTTTTTACCAAAATCACATTTATATATTTTGGAGAGGTATTTATCCAAAGTGACTTAATGTATAGTGCATTCCACATATACCTTTAATCACAAAGTGAAATGCATTTTTCCTGATACTCTCTGCTGGGCTCTTTTAAGCATCAAGGCAAATCACCTTAGACTCGCATTATATTGATTCACCCAACCGGACATTCATTTAATTACACCTGGTGTGTTCTGTCGAAAAAATCTGCATTTGAGCCAACACAATTTTTCAGTGGGGACATCATTAAACCCAGGATTCTCTTTTAAATTAAAATATCATATGACATGGCTTAAACTAATATTATTGTTTGTTTTAGATGTAATGCAATGTTTATACACGATTAAAGGTTCAAAAACGCTGTATTTCGCTTTGAAAAGTGAGGTGTGCTGTGATTGGCCAGTTAACCAGCTTAGTGATTGGTCGAATACTGCAAGTGTGTGATGGAAATGTAACGCCTCTTGCTTTGGAACCTGATGTTCCAAATATGGTAATTGTACAGGTACGCTCACCTTACTTGTGTATACATTTTGGCGGGCTTGATAGCAACTGACGCAGATTTGCGGGGGTGTGGTTTCACGAGGCGTTTCAGGCAGGTCTGGGTGAGCATTCACTTTTTGATAGAATGCATATTTTAGTAAAAATGTACCTATATGCTTGTTTTTCTTAACAAGAACATGTAAAACAAAATTAACACGATACCTATATACTGTCAATATACAGTCGTGGCCAAAAGTTTTGAGAATTACATAAATATTGGAAATTGGAAAAGTTGCTGCTTAAGTTTTTATAATAGCAATTTGCATATACTCCAGAATGTTATGAAGAGTGATCAGATGAATTGCATAGTCCTTCTTTGCCATGAAAATTAAGTTAATCCCAAAAAAACCTTTCCACTGCATTTCATTGCTGTCATTAAAGGACCTGCTGAGATCATTTCAGTAATCATCTTGTTAACTCAGGTGAGAATGTTGACAAGCACAAGGCTGGAGATCATTATGTCAGGCTGATTGGGTTAGAATGGCAGACTTGACATGTTAAAAGGAGGGTGATGCTTGAAATCATTGTTCTTCCATTGTTAACCATGGTGACCTGCAAAGAAACGCGTGCAGCCATCATTGCGGTGCATAAAAATGGCTTCACAGGCAAGGATATTGTGGCTACTAAGATTGCACCTAAATCAACAATTTATAGGTTCATCAAGAACTTCAAGGAAAGAGGTTCAATTCTTGTAAAGAAGGCTTCAGGGCGTCCAAGAAAGTCCAGCAAGCGCCAGGATCGTCTCCTAAAGAGGATTCAGCTGCGGGATCGGAGTGCCACCAGTGCAGAGCTTGCTCAGGAATGGCAGCAGGCAGGTGTGAGCGCATCTGCACGCACAGTGAGGCGAAGACTTTTGGAAGATGGCCTGGTGTCAAGAAGGGCAGCAAAGAAGCCACTTCCTCCAAAAAAAACATCAGGACAGATGATCTTCTGCAGAAAGTATAGTGAATGGACTGCTGAGGACTGGGGCAAAGTCATATTCTCCGATGAAGCCCCTTTCCGATTGTTTGGGGCATCTGGAAAAAGGCTTGTCCGGAGAAGAAAAGGTGAGCGCTACCATCAGTCCTGTGTCATGCCAACAGTAAAGCATCCTAACACCATTCATGTGTGGGGTTGCTTCTCATCCAAGGGAGTGGGGTCACTCACAATTCTGCCCAAAAACACAGCCATGAATAAAGAATGGTACCAAAACACCCTCCAACAGCAACTTCTTCCAACAATCCAACAACAGTTTGGTGAAGAACAATGCATTTTCCAGCACGATGGAGCACCGTGCCATAAGGCAAAAGTGATAACTAAGTGGCTCGGGGACCAGAATGTTGAAATTTTGGGTCCATGGCCTGGAAACTCCCCAGATCTTAATCCCATTGAGAACTTGTGGTCAATCCTCAAGAGGCGGGTGGACAAACAAAAACCCACTAATTCTGACAAACTCCAAGAAGTTATTATGAAAGAATGGGTTGCTATCAGTCAGGATTTGGCCCAGAAGTTGATTGAGAGCATGCCCAGTCGAATTGCAGAGGTCCTGAAAAAGAAGGGCCAACACTGCATATACTGACTCTTTGCATAAATGTCATGTAATTGTCGATAAAAGCCTTTGAAACGTATGAAGTGCTTGTAATTATATTTCAGTACATCACAGAAACAACTGAATCAAAGATCTAAAAGCAGTTTAGCAGCAAACTTTTTGAAAACGAATATTTATGTAATTCTCAAAACTTTTGGCCACGACTGTACGTAGCATTTTGCTTGGTCTGTTTTCTTTTATATTATATCGTTCCGCGCAGGTTTAAATGCAGTTTTTTTAGGCTATTTTTCTATATTTTCTTTATTTCAACAAAAAACCTATATACAGGATATAATATTAATGCGTTATGAATATTTTATGAATATATGTATATGCTTGATGTGAAATTGCGACTAACTAAAAACGTAACAAATTACGTCATTATTACGACTTATTTTAAATAAACAAATATTCGTTTTTTATGAGCTCAAATATTTGAATATGAAATTATTGAAAAATGGCCATCCCTTGTATTAGAATTTTTTTTCAGTGATTTTACTGTAATTCCAGCCCTGGATGTGTTTATGAATTCGTTTGTCATTATTTTGTTCTCACAACATTATGTAATGTATATAAGTGAAGAGTTTTAACCTGGATATTTTGTTCATGGAGATCTAATACAATTTGATTTGAGTAGTTTACAACATTATTATGCACAGTATACAGATATATTAACTAAACACACACTTTAAATCTGGATGCGATTAATCGTTTGACAGCCCTAAATGCAATGAATAAAACTAGATCATTTTCTATTTTCAATATTGAAATGTTTCATGAGACAGATGAAAAAAAAAGATTTGGTTGTTCGGTTTTGCCAGCTGTACAAACTGTACAGTATGTGTGCATAATAAAATGTGACAAAGCAATATTTTGTCAAAGAAACATTTTAAAAACATCTGCAACCATTATGTTAATAAAAAACAGTATTCAGAATTATACACAAACACCAGATCTAATGCAATTTAGTAGGAAGATGAATCCGTTACTGAACTCTAAATGTCAATACCTCACGGATGCTTTGCCCAAATTGTCTATGCCCTGTTTGCATAAAAACTTTTATAGTAATAGAATCTGAATTCTCAAACTACTTATTTATGATTTCGCAGAAGTCAGATGGCTTTGGGAATAGTTATGAACATAATATGATTAAAGGTGTTTTTGTTTTGCCTTATAATCCATGTGGAGAACGTGGGCTTCTGAGAAATGGGTCTGGAAAACATAATTGCTAGATGAGAAGAGGAGTAGGAGGGAAAAACTGAAGAAAATGGGAATGGGAAGTAGAAGAGAAGTAGAGATAGCTTTAAAAGTAAATTCTGGAAATATTACTTTGTTTGCATATAGTAATACAATCAAGGAAAAGTATTAACTATTTTGAAAAAGTGCTGAGTCTATGTTAATAAAGTAATCCATAATCAATTTAACTCAGCAGCAGTGTCAGGCCTGATACACTGCTCAAATATGTGAACACCGCTAGGCGTTCAATTTCACTTATCATTATGTTTCAAAATGTGGCGGAAGACAATTTATTCATAACACAAGCATGAGATGCGTTGTGTCTGGCTTTAAAATAGTAAACCGAAGTGTGTGTGCCTGCCTTTATTTAGATTTCACGCAACCTGCTCGAGTCTCAGTTATTCATGAACCATCTGGCAAACTTAGTGCATGCGGCCCAGACAGCAGACAGAAATAATTTCTGATCTACTTTACTTCGCTCTACTGTCAATGATATCATCTGCATTCCACACACTATACCTGCAGAAACCTCAGACATCTGTTGTCCTTGAGCATCCATCAAACGCCCAGGTCTTTATGTTTCCTTCATCTCCTTCACCTCCCCTGCTCCCCTTCCTCTCGCCCAGCGACTCTTTTCTTAAGCATTTCTGCTTTGGTCTCATTGTCTGGTGTCTTCAGTCTTCTCTTGATGTCTATAGTATGTGTAGACACACGGTACAGACCACATAAGGGACAACAATTTATTATATATACATTATAAAACACACACATTCTGTTGGTAAATATAATGAAAAATACATGTCGTTAGCGAAGCCTTCAGACGTCTCACAATCGAGTGGAAACAGTGGGTGCTAAGAGGATTGAAATTTGTGAGTTTATTCTTATATATTGCTTCATGATTAAGACGTTGGCACAGTCACTCATTTGTTTTTGCAGTAATGAGTCTAATTAGGTCAACGATGAGGAAATGAGTAATTCTGCAAACTCATGCAATGCAAAAATGACATTAATGGATGATGAAATGCGGGCCACTTACTTGCCCTGAAAAAACTTGAGTATGAACTCATTCACTTTTTGACAATTACACTTATTCACAGATTAAGAAGGGAAAACTATAAAATCATATTGCTAACTTTATTCCAACTTGCCAAAGCACACAACATTGCATTCAACATTAATCAACATAAAATCAATTTTAAAATGTCCTCCCAACAAAGATAATAGACGGTTTCAATGGCAAAACAAAAAAATGATTTAATTTAATAATGTATTATAATAATATACAATAAAATATTAATATAAATAAAATAAAAAATTAATTGTTTATTTATAACCAAACACAGACTTCGGGCCAGGGACATGTCTGATGAAACTATAAAGTAACTTGAATTCGAACAAACATGTTGATAAAAAAATATTTTGTTGACTGAACTAATTTTTTGTCCAAAACTTGTAACTTGCAAAAAACTTTGAAACTGTCCAGACAATTACACGATAAATAAGATTTTAAAAGTTCCCAGCATGCATTGCAGGATGTTTAATTCGGTGGTTAATGTTTGTTAGTGTTTGCTAACTTTATTTATGCTGTTCTTGTTGTCTCTGTTTCCTGTTCTTTAAATGATTATTATATTACGATTATTAATGACTGTCACCAGCTTTGCGTGTTTAGTGTTGAAGTCTAAGTAGATTGGCACCGTGTTGCTCCTATAGTGAACGTGAAAAACAAATTTTTGAAAAGTTTCTTGACTAATGCTTTTGCTCTGTCTTAAACCTGCAATCCGTAACTTTCGCCTCAACATACAACTGCATTATCACAACATTCATATAATGCTCAAGTTACTGAACTTTGATAGCATCTACATGCAACACAATATTTGAGGAAAAGTTCAATTCAGTTGTGGCTCTTAAAACGTACAGAACGTGGCCATTACTCTCTTTCTCTCACAATCGGAGACACTCTCTCATATCTACTATTGTCGTGTCAAAGTTAACAGTAAAACTCTAATCCAAAGTTTACAAATAATAAAGTGACACTTTAACAAACACAATAACAAGCATCCACTTCACCCCCAACGCACCCCAGGTGGTCTCGTGAAAATGGCAGCTACCATATCGGCTTGTGAGGGCGAGAATTTAAAAAGTTGGAAAATATTGTTACATAAACCCCATATGCCACAGTCCTATGCAAATGAGCTCTCTCTCCCCATGTCACTCTCTTTACGCGCCATTATCTCGAGTCTTTGCTCTGTATTCTGTTTCCTTTTGTTTTCCCACACAAAACATTCAATTAGACAGCGGAGAAATATCCTTGATTTCGCCTATGTTTATCAATGGTTTATTTGCTCTCCCGTTGGAGTCTTTTATGTGGGGATGAGAGCTTTTCACAGAAGTGGCGAGTGAGCGGCAATCATTGCATTTCATGCAAAGCTGAATGCATCGTTTGCCTTGTCAGTAATGAAAGAGGGAGGTCCTCAGCGTGCTCAGTCGTCTCTCCTAAAAATCACGTCAATTGAGACGCCGGTTGGGCTTCTGTGCGACACGAGTAAGCCGATGGCTTCGACAACACTGCTATTATGCAGGATTCTCTCGAGTTTCGAAAAGTACCGGAGGTAATGCAAAACTAATAGGCTGGTAAACAGTTTGTAATGCGAAGATATTGGGCTGCAGTCTGAAGGCAGCAATGCAAATAAGCTTTAATATGAACGACCTTGTTATGATATGGGCGTCCCCTTGACAGAAAAAAACTAAAAGACAAAGCAGGGCTTTGTGACTGGCATTCTGAAAAGACAGAAAAGTGTAAAAGAACACAGTGCGCCTGCATGTATTCGATGTCGCTACCAAATGGCCTTTACAGTGAAGGGCGACGGGCAATAAAGGACACGGGTATGTGGCTGTCCAGGGGACGAGACGGTGCACGGAAATAATTGGAGAACAGCGTATGACATTTTGAGCAGCTTTACTCAGCACTAAATAGATGAGAGATGCAGAGGAACCGCAAGGTTAGCGAGTCTGGCTACGGATGAAAAAAAGCGCGCTTTGAAAACGGATCTCCGACGTGCATTGTGTGGGTGGGGATGGTCTGCTAATGACTAGAAGATAAAAATGGGGGTTTGGTGGATTCACGAAGCCCAACGTTTCAAAGCTTGGCAATAGAACATTTTTATTGGCGGAGAGGGTGAGAGAGAAGCGCCGTGATGCAGAAAGACGAAGAAAGAGAAGAGGCCTGACAGCTCACTGGTGGAAGATGACAGGAGGGAGAGAGAGGGAGAGAGGATATTTGAGGGAAAGTTTAACACAGGGATGCTGTCAGGCCTCAAGCAAGCTCCATTTAACAAGCTGCTAGATTGAGGGATGGAGGAGAATTTAGGAAACCGGGTGGAGGATCTACAAGATATTATTGCATGTTTGCAGTGTGACTCCTCTGCCTGCCACGCGGCGCATGTGAAAATAACTCACGTGGGTTGGATTATGTAAATATTAGCGCTGAATAGAAAGGCATCAGGAGATTTGAGATATTTTGATACGTAAACATATAGCCTGCAATTCTAAAAGGATAGTGATTATTATTTAGGATTATTATTTACTCACCCTCATGTCATTCCAAACCATTCTGACATTCATTCTTCTGCAAAACACAAAAACACATTTTGAAGAAAGTTAGTAACCAAACACTGGCGCCTACTGATTTCCATTGTATGGACACAAATCCACTGTTTTGTGGCATTTTTGTGGCAGAAACCGATGTGGTAAAAGAAACCGATAGATGCTCAGAAACTTGGTAAACTAAGAAAACTGCTCGAAAAGATAAATGTTTGTCTCAATCGGCCTCAAAGTGATGTACGATGGAGACATCGTTGATGGATGCATTTCATCAGTTGGTTTCCTGAATAATGTCTGACTTTAAGAAGCACTGAATAAAAACAAAAAAATGTATCTTCACGCCTCCCGTGGATAAACTCCCACCCGGGCACCTCCACACACACACAGACCGCTGGCCTTCAGATCAGGGATGAGAGGAGAGCATCTTATCTTTCTGTAACACTCCACAAGCACTTCAAGCATTTTCGCGCTCGCTGCGCTCCCAGGAGACTCGAATGTAACATCCTAAGCCCTTTCCCTGGCGCCATCCCACCCAACCATGCATCAAACACCCACGCCGCACTTATCTGCCCCTGGACAAACTAAATGTCAGACCTTACGGTGCGCTGGAACGTGATTAGCTCCATCAGCCCTATTAGCACTTGCTAATGTTGCGCAAGGCTCCCCCTCCTATGATGCATTTATCAGTTCCCTCAATTGGCTGGCTTTTGGGCGGGAACGGGTCCCGCGGCACATGTTTCTGCCAGCAGCATTCACACAATCGAGCATGAGCGCAGAGAAGCAGCCATTTTGGAGTTTAAAGTATAGAAGAACACATTTTATAGCCTTGGGTTGTTTTGATATGTCTTGTTTTTGTTTTATGGATAAACAGTTAATTTGGCTTAATGAATCTGCCACGAGCTAAATGTCAGAGAGATTTCTACTTTGCTTCCCTCAAATTAAAAAGTGGACACTTAAAAGAAAAGGTGGTTTGAAGTGGCAAGACGATGAGATAATGATGACAGAATTTTCATTTTTAGGTGAGCAACCCCTTTAAAACACACTTAAAAATGTTCATGCATTATATAACAGAATACCAGACAAAGTGCCATTTATTTTAAGATAGCACAGGCAGAACAATCCAGAAAAACAATTGACAAAATCAAGTTTGTTAGGGTTTATATTGGAACATGTCCACAGTTAATAGGATGAACAGCAGCTGTAGTTTCTTGGCTAGGACACCCGTGTGAACCTAAGGGGAAATTACTTCATGAGGCACACCCACCCAAAAGACGTCTGCTAAATGCTGAAATAAACAAAATATGGTTAAACACAAGAACGTTTATACTTTATGAAGGACGTTTGATTATTTCTTTGAGGTCCCTGTACACAGTCACACCCTAACAGTCTTATTGATGTTATTTGTTTGTTGCAATAAAATATTGCACCATGCTAAATTAAACGCCTGCAGTCGTGCCCTCAAAATGACCCCTTTGACTCTTTGTCTTTTCTCAACAGGTGGTCGTCTGCTCTGCCTGGTGTTATGGCTTAACCTGGTGCCAGTGATGAATGGCTGCCCGGCAAAATGCGTGTGCTACAGCGAGCCAAGGCCAACCGTGGCCTGTCAACAGCAGGGTCTGTTCTCCATCCCCACAGAGATCCCTGTCCGCAGCCAGAGAATATTCCTGCAGAGCAACAAACTGACAGTGGTCCGATCCACTAGCTTTAGTTCTGTGCATAATCTCACGGTCCTGTGGATGTACTCAAACAACATCAGCCATATCGAGGCGGGAGCATTTTACGGGTTGGAGAGACTGGAAGAGTTAGACATCGGCGACAACAGCAACCTTCGGATCATAAGTCCCACTGCGTTTCGGGGCCTGACAAAGCTGCATACCCTTCACCTACACAGGTGCGGACTGTCCGAGCTCCCGGTCGGAGTTTTCAGAGGACTGTTCACTCTCCAGTATCTGTATCTGCAGGATAACATCCTTTTAGCCCTGCAAGATGACACTTTCATGGACCTGGCAAACCTCACCTACCTGTTCTTACACAACAACAAGATCAAGGTTGTGACCGACCACATGTTGCGAGGGTTGATCAACCTTGACCGTCTGCTCTTGCATCAGAACCGCATCATACACGTGCAACAGCGGGCTTTCAATGACCTTGGCAAGCTGACAACCTTGTTTCTCTTCTACAACAACCTCACCATGTTGACGGGGGAGGCCATGAATCCTCTAGTGTCCCTCCAGTATCTAAGGCTGAATGGAAACCAGTGGATTTGTGACTGTAGAGCCAGACCGTTGTGGGACTGGTTCAAACGCTTCAAAGGTTCCAGCTCCGAATTGGAATGCCACCTCCCGAGCCACTCTGACCGGGAAAGATCTAAAGCGACTTAAAAGTGATGACCTGGAGGGTTGCGTGGATGCTCCGTCCCAGGTCCAAACCAGCATCTTTAACACCAAGGCACGTTCTGGAAAGTTCCTCTCACTCGATGACCCGCTTGTAGAAAGCATACCCAGATGTTGTCTTTTGGCTAATGACAAATCCTCCATCATCTCCAGCAAATCTCTCCCTGATCCTTCATCCTACAACAGCCGCCAGATCACCAACAATCCCCTGAAAGAGAAGGAGAACATTTCCAAGACCAAGTTTCGGGAGGGCGAGCGACCAAAAAACGACACTCATAATAAGCAAAGTCTCAACGATGGACCTTTGGGAACCCTTTCCAACAACCTTGACCAGTCCTTGGACAAAAATAAACCCAGAGCTGCTAGACAATCTGGAACCTTCAACAGCGCCGTCTAGAAAGAAAAAGAAGTGCTCCAAGAAGCCCAAATCAGACCAGTCGTGTTTAAAGGGTCACGGATCCACCATCGAAGTATTGGGCCTTCTTATGATCGCCGTGGTCTGGTTTTCCATGGACTTATCCTAGTTCATACACACGTTCACCTGTTTGCTCTTGACAATGACACAAAATACCTGCAGTAGCCTACGTGGACAGGCAAAGACACTAAAAAGGGGGTTACGAGTCACCCCGCATGGTTGAGAAAAAAGTTACAAAAGCTAAAAACGTGTTACCAGGAATGAATGCCTTTACTGAATACAACATGAGATCTGATGTATATAAACTTGGTGCCCAAATGTTTGTTCTATGTCCTTTTAATGTGCTGTGTTTAAGCAACACTGCGGAGAGTTCCCTATTCCCATCACTTTAAAAATGCTTCAACTCAACAGAAAGTGACTACTGTAGATGAACCACAAAAAATTTCTTAGACCGTGACTAAAACAGAATACACCCAGGAATGTTGCAGATATGAAACCGAGGGGAGTGACATGATTTTTTCCCTATATTTTTTCTTTTGAAAGTAATACATTTGTTTGATGCTGTTTTTTATGTTTGTAAGTATTTCGGTAAAGACAAATGTTCAACTCTCCCCGGATATGTGCTCTTTTCTGTTCGCGTCCTGACACAAACGCAAGGTGGCATCTTTGGAAGGAATGCTGTCTAGTTGTTCACTGAAATTGCAATGGCATCATAGATATGCATTTTATTTTGCTGGTGTACAAGCATAAATATATGACAAATAAAATATCTCTTTTGTACAAATGGCTTCTGATGGGCTGTCACTGAATATAACAAATTATAAAATAATAGAGAATAAAGAAAAAGTAGGCATTAGTGATCAATAAAGGGTTTTGCAAGTTCAAGGGCTGAATCAAAAACTAAAGAAAGAATTGAAGGAACCTCAACCACAATATACATTTAACACAAAAATCTAACATTTTTCAAGCTTGATGTTTCTTAACAAATACTATTAGACCTTACATATTTATATTTTATTAAAATCTAATTTCAATTTTTCTACTTTTGGTAAATTGATGAACAGATCAGCTAGTTTACTCATAAATTACTTTCCTCTATGTACACGACCTTAATAAAATGTAAACCAGGGAGACAAATTTATCCATATCAAGAAATCCACAAATCCCAAAACACAACTTAAACCGGTACATTTCTTTCATGAGGTACTGTAAAACCGAAATGTCACATTCAGACCGAACAACCTCTAATCAGCTATACCTACTGCCAAATGCACAAGTAAGGGTCAAAGACCATCACCCTCTAGGAAACATGTTCTGTCCTCTCCCATAAACAGATGGCAGACCGTGCTGGGATTGTTTGTGGATGACCCATTGCTTTGTCAACCTGGCAGGCTTTCAATTTATCGTCTAATGCTTTCGACTACCTCTGCACGGCGGGAGCCTGGCACGAGAGAGATGCCCACTTCAGTAGAGAGAGGTTGAACCAGCAGTCGTATGTTATACAAAACACGCTCGTGTCAGCTTACTAACACCCCGTGTACACTGCTGGTGACGTTACAAAATTAAAATGCTATTATTATAATAAATGAAGCCATATTACTTGCCTCTGTGCGATATGCATGAGTGTGTTGTTGGTTATCCTCCCAAAACACTGCAGGCACCCATTAGATGACACTTCAGGGGCCTTGGTGATGTCACTAAGAAAAGCTGTTACACAGGTAGAGCAAGTTTACATTTTTATGAAAGATTACACTACAAAATTGTTCCTTGGGTCAAAAAGAGATGAACCCAACCGTTAGGTTAAATTAACCCAGAAAACGACCTGTCAATGGACTAAAACAACCCAGCAAAGGATCATTTACAACCCAACGGGTCGGGTTCATCCCTCTTTGAACCAACACTGCATGGGTTGATCATTTGACACCAGCATTTTTTAGAGTGTACAAAGACTTGTAAAAACAAACATGTGGTGATGAATCATGCAAAGTTCAAATAACTAAACGAGGTCGATTTAGATTCCATTTCAACTTTAAGATTTGGAGTAAGATTTGGAATTTGCTTGCCTCAAAGTACCCTAATTTAATGTCTGGAAATTGTGTCATATTCTTATACGATAAACAGCAATCTGACACTATTTTTGTGCTATTATGAGCACAGCAATGTCTCTAAAATCCAAACATTTAGAAAGCAAATTACGATACATCTTAGGACAAAATTTACGGTGGAGGTGAAAGGACAATGACTTGTAAACTGTGTCTCAATTCAAAGGCTACATCCTCCTGACGTTGCACTTGTTATGTGGCTTTCCTGTGGCTCAGTAGTTAGAGCATGATTCTAGTAATGCCAAGGTCATGGGTTTGAGCCCAGGGTCAAAAACAAAATGTTTACTACGATGCAATGTAAGTCGCTTTGGATAAAAGTTTCTGCCAAATGCGTATATGTAAATGTCATCAAGGACGTCTAATTTAAGCTAAAACATTTTTAATTTACATTAATTTCTCTTAAAACACGATCATTATTGTTTCATTCTTACCTTGAAATGTAATGGTTGCTTTTCTGAAATAAAACCTGAAATAATAAACCTCGATGACCTCCAGAGTATGCAGCCTTCGAATTCAGACACATTTATTGTCATTATCTTCATTAAATCAGCATTATTGCAATGAAGGCTTAACAGCTCATAATGGTTCAATGTTTAATCCCAGTTATTAAATTGGTAACACAAGTTGTATTTGTTAACGCTTAATGATTTAGCTTACATAACAAGGAACAATACTTCAATAGCATTTATAAATTTTAGTTCATTTGTGTATACTGAAATTAACATAAATTAAGATTAATAACTGCTAGAAGAACTGTTCATTGTAAATTAATTTCAGCATTTAGTAATTTTACATTTCTAAACGTTGTTTAGAATGAACTAACATGAACAATTGTATTGACATTAACTAAAACGAATCATTTAACAGTAAAATAAATAATTAATACATGCTGAAAACTATACTACTCATTGTTAGTTCATGTAAGCATTTAGTAATGTTAACAAATACAGAAAAATCTAAATACAGCCTGAAGGAGTCCATGAGCCACGTAACATACGGAGTGAATCCTTTCAGACAATATCATGTGCAAATCAATCTTAAAACATTGATATTCCGATGATACTATAGCATTTTCTCTCAATTTATATAATACAAGAACCCCTATGAGATGAAATCCTTTATTTAAAGAAGAAAATACAGTGTGGGATGTTTTAAAAACATATCGACTTGCTTTAAAAGTGAGTAAGAGCGAAAGACATAGCTGTCTGGGGAACCATCTAAGGCCTATTTGATGTTTTTCTTCTATTCTTTTTAAGAGTAAAGGTCACTGGTTTTGGTGTCATCTGCTCTGGCCGCCTGACATTCCAATTTTTTCATAGCTTGTGGCTTTAAATGAAATCTCGGAGTAAAAACCGCCCCTCCCTTATCAAAACCTTCTGCAGCGCTGTTGTGCGGCGCACGTCCTGCTATCAGCATTTCCAGCCTTCAGGAATGCCATAAAAGCTCACATTTAACCTTTATAGCTGCAGGAAAAACAACCAGGCGGAATATTGTACACTAGGTTTATGAATGCTGTTTACACAGCAGTGATGAGGAGGAACGAGTTAAATGATGATGTGGTGAGGGGGGAGGTGCTGGTGTCATAACGTGCGGTGGTAATTATCAGTCTTGGGCTCTCCAGGCACTGAGTTTGAGCTCCTCGACATGCTGAGCAGCTACCGTATTTACATCATCTGCCCCAGGCATCTGCCGCAGCCCTACGCGAGGATGAAATCGAGTTTATTTACACCACCCACTCTTCACACTGAACAATATCACCCATCACGATTCTCTGTAGGGAAAGAACAACATGCAACGGACTGCTACAATCAGCCATCGCTCCCTCCGATACGTTTAAATCCGATTGTAATGTAAATGATGGTCATTTGATATACAGTATTTGAAATCAATCATTTCTCAATGTTCAAGAGAATACAATGGGACCCAGCAGCCTGAGACCACCCCTGAAAATATGCTACACTTTTCTAAATTGAAGGAACGTTCATGTTTTCCAATTAAAGGAATGAGCAGTTTCAACAAGTTGGTATGATTTATTTGGGTCTTCATGAAATGTTTGAAAAAAACACTCAATGGCTGTGTAAACAAAACCCTTTTTGCCTCGTCAAAAACAGCTATGCTCACAGCAACCCGTTTTGGTGCATGTCTCTTTAAATGATAATGAGTTACAGGGCACACCACCCCCCTTCCATCCGGCGTGTCAACACAACACACGTGTAGTACTGCCATGGCAATGGTTTTGCTAAATTATGTTTCCTTTACTCGTTTTAAACGTCTCAAATCATTCGTCCGGACACTAAAAAGTCCTTCAAGGCAAACAGTGCATCCTAATGCGCTCACGTTGTGCGTGTATGCTTGCCTCAAATGCCACGGAATGTGCACCTGCAGATCTCAGTGGAATTACGTGGATTTTAGTGCTTGTTGTTGACAAAAATATATTGTCACACACACAACATGAGAGCATAACTAGTATGCCGTGACAGATTTTTCAGCCAAAGGACGAATGATTTGAGACGTTTAAAATGAAACTAACCGCAGTGTTCGCCCCTGTTCATTAGCAAAACAATAGTGACAGCTTGCCGCACCTGAACATATTAACGCACAATAATGTATTAACATGCATACAGCTAAACTCCAAGTGCCCATTTGCCAAATAACATATAAATATAGAGTAAGTTTAACACTGGCTTTGAATGTTCTATTTAGCCCTTGACTTACTTAGCTCCCTTCGCTATCATATGCTAAAGTTATCCTCCTATATATACGGTACATGTATTTCAATTGAGACTGTTGTTAAATATGATTTTAATCGGTAGCTTTGTCTCGTTCAGATGGTTTACATCCCTCTTCAAGAACAACTTTGAAGCTAATCCTGCTTATACCGCCCCAGGTTGATAAAGCACTCCGGCTTGAAGTGATTCGCACAAACAAGCAGGTTTTTACTTATGAATTCTGAGGGATTTCCACTAAAAATAAAATAAATCCACTCCTGTCTCTTCCGAGCTTAGGCATGTTGCATGTTGTCCACGAACTTTAGCCATGGCGTCACGTACACCCCTGTCGATGTGAAAACAACAATGGCAGCGGCGCCGTGGGTGGAATTGTGTTGATTAAGGGGCGGTAATATTATAATAAGATCCTGCTTTTACATCACAACAGGAGCAGAATCTGAACGGCTTGATTTCTCACATGCTTGCAGGAAAAGGCTCATCAAAACAAACTTACTGGGATCTTGTTTTTCACGTCTTCTGGGTTGCTAGATGCACCGAGGACCCGATTATAGCACTTAAAAACAGAACAATTTCATTATCATTAGCATTATCTAACTGTGGCGCGATGTCAATTACTACAATAAAATTATATCTCTAAAGGAACAGTTAGGGTTGGGACGATAGACGATGCCATCATCCAACACCGAAGGCATTCCTGTAGCTCAGTGGTAAGAGCATGGTGTTAACAACGCCAAGGTCGTGGGTTCGATCTCAGGGGATTGCACATAATTAGAAACAAAATGTAAAGGATAGTGCAATGTAAGTCGCTTTGGATAAAAGCATCTGCCAAATGCATAAATGGAAATGACGATGTTGAACTGGCATTGTGATTACAGCAAATGTTTCACTTTCGTCACGTGACTCATGCTGCAGGCTGAAAATCGAGTTGTAAACAAATATGAACAAGGCTTGAGGGGAATTAAAGCTTGTATGCACTGTAGTGATCATACTGGCCTGACTTTATAACTGAGGAGATTGCGCTGTATAAAGAGGATGCGCAGTTTCCATCAGCGTCACATAGACATAATAAATACCTAGGACTTTGCTCCGCTGCTGCGATACCTCAACAGTGCCGCCATATTAGTGAAGGCAACAGTGCACTAAAATAAGGTAACCGTTAAAATAAGTACGTAAAGTAACCTTAAATTATGTGTTTCAAACAGGGATGGCGATAGAGACGCAAACTTTAAAGATAAAACAAAAAAGAAATCGCAGTTAAAGTAGGGCATTTACAAGAGTATATTTCCGAAGGCAGGTTATGCCCTTTACATTAAATTCTTATTTCCACTTTCAAATAATAAATGTTTTTAATTATCTTAGGCTGTTGGACCCACACGTCTAAATGTAAATACGGCACTATTTCCAACACGGATGACAAGCTGTGCCTTCAAATTTGGCATCCGCTGCAGATAATCTGCACAAATTAAGAGAAAATCTTGTGGAAAATCCTGAGCTGATCTCGCTGTGAAAGAGGGGATTAAATTTGGCAGCGCTGTAAATCTCAGCAGCTAGCAATTGTTTTCAATTAACCTTCAGAAAGGGAATTGCTTGGAGGAACACTTGAGAGACAATGATCAGTCGCTAAGGTCAGGAGGAAACAGGAAATAAGTGAAGACTGAACACAGAGAACATCTCTCCACCTAATGAGAGAAACTGAGACAGAAGTGGCGCATGGCAATAGCCGTGATGCTTGCAGTGTCACACAAAAATTGTCGGTTACAAAGATAATTTATTTTAGGCTATAAAAGAATTGTTCACCCAAAAATTTTAATTTATTTATTTATTTGTTTATTCACCCTCAAACCTGTATACATTTCTGCAGAAAACAAAGACGGATATCACAGTGTAACAAATGTTACTTTCGCCTGACCTTTTCATAGTTCTTGTACAATTCTGTGGTGCTAATTATTGCGGAAATATTTATTTTCATATAGCATCAATGTTTTTGTGTACATTTTGAGTTTATATCATTAATTATGATATATCCGTATATTGCAAATAAACAAAAACTTAACTTAAACAAGTTATAATTCCAAAATGTATAAATATGTACAAATATATTTTAGATTTTTTGTGAGTACCGTTGATGGTAAAAATAATTAATGGGATTTTCACATTCAGCATGTTAAACTTCATAAAGAAACAGTCAAATTAAAGCGAAAACATTGTGTATTTTGAAGAACGTTGGCAACCAAACATTGACTTTCATTGAAAGGACACAAAACCACTGAGACCTTTCTCTGTGTTCCACAAAAGAGAAAGTCAGGTTTTGGACAGCATGAGTGAGAACAAATGATGACAAAATGTGTCATATTGCCTGAACTTTAAAATGTTAAAAGTATTTTAACCTAAATACACAGGCATGAACAGCCATGGACAAAAACATTCCAATTTTAAATTAGCCCAGAATAACTAGAACCTTTAATTGATTACACTGTTTCAAAACTTGGTGTGACTTATCAATAACATCTCTCTAAATATTTTACTCTCTTTTACACACAGACAAACAAAAGGCTTTAGCTATACAACAGCTGAAGGTGCCATTCAGCCTCAGACAGCAACAATATGATTTCTGTTTTTATCTAGTGGAAATTTGTGGGCGTTTCTAGCATTCAGAAGACATCTTGTTATACTGGGATTTGAGTCGTGAGAATCGTAGGATTACCCGGCTATCATAAGAACAGAAAACAGAAAATTACCCCTAATTACATCAGCCATCTCGTCAACACTTATCCCACCACAAACTGGCAATTTGGCACAAACACGAAACATCTTAATGTAAGCAATGAATGTGACTGAAAATACAGTTGCTGACACATTAATTACAGAAACTAGCTGGTTTAGCTCTTAAAGGTCTTTCTCCCTTTTGGACGGTTTGACAAATGCTCCTTCCTTTTTTTGTGTGTTTATCAATACACCCTGCTGAAATAGAAACCATCACATGTCATCGATTGAAATATCATTTTATGAACCATTAACCTTTTCCATTAAAACCATTACAAAATGTATTTTGTAGTTTGCTTTGAGCATTATACCAATAGATTAATCTGCCAGAAAACACCCACCAACAGAATCCATCACATATGACTAGATACCATTATAGTAATATATTTCTATTTTGTTTTTGGAAAGTTATACAGATTTTTGTTCAACATGGCTACTATATTCATCTGCTAATATATACAGCCTCATCACCTATCAAAGTCATACAGTACAAAATACGATTCAGCTGAAATGAAGTAACCTTGGAGCTGGATATAACATTTTAGATGTTTCACTGTTCATCAGGGTCACCATTAATTGAACCGAATTAACACAAGAGCAAGAAGCAAACCCTAATAACACCCAATAAACATATGGAGAAGTAAACAAGAAATCTATCAAGAAAGTCTGAATGTTACAGCAGGGCTAACAAATGTGTAGCAAGTTGGTATTTTTGCATGTTTATGTTAGACTGCAGATTAACACTGAATTCATTAAGCATGGGAGGCATGTGGCCATCTGGCTAAAGCTAGCCTGTGGTCAAGAGGGCACATGAACATCAAGGGTCAACTGAACTAAATTTTATTAACTATGATTGTGCCAAAAGCCACAGTATTACCAGAGCTGAGCCAATAAGTTTAAATTGTGTTTTTCAATGAAGAATGCCTTAAAGCTGTAATCCTTAAGGTTCTTTGGCAGTCTATAATGCCTCAATATCGTGATCTCGGTTTGAAACATACAGTAAAACAGCAGGTGAGTCAAATGACAAACCCTACCATTGGGTAGACGGTATATAGTAACTAGTGACTAATACACAAAAAAAAAAACTTCTATACAGCACAAAAAGTTGTTCTTGGCTCTTATTCATAGGGAACCACTTTTAGTGCCATAAAGAACCATATATTTGTGCTTCAGTGGTTCTTCAGCGGTTCTTTGGGATGACTGAGGTGCTCTGTAGAACTGCTAAAGAACCATACAGGGGCTTAACAGGTCCTTTTTTTCGGGAACTGCGCTAGGACTTTGGTAACCCCAAAGAACCTCTGAAGAACCACTGAAGCACCAAGAAAGTTGTTAACCGAACAGCACATTTTTCTAAATATCTTCTTTTGTTTTCTGTGGAAGGAAGAAGGTCATACAGGTTTGAAATGACAAGAGGATGAGTTAATGATGACCTATCACTTTAAATGTGGGCCAGAAAAGCGTGCATGTGTTTATGTTGTCGCTTCGAAACAGTCAATACTAAAAATAAAGGCGCTTATGCACAGCGATGCTATAGAAGAACCATTTTTGGTTCCACAAAGAACCATTCTGTCAAAGGTTTTTTAAAGAACCATCTCTTTCTTACTTTTTATAATGTAAAGAACCTTTTTTCGCCACAAAGAAGCTTTTGTGAAACAGAAAGCTATTAAAAGAATCCTATTCGATCTTCTACGACCTTTTCTGCGTTAAGGTGCAAACAGATGATGTTAAAGAAATGCTCTACAAAGCAAGAATGACTCAATGCTTAAGGTTCACAACCCTGGGATGGATTCTGTAGGCTTGTGTGTGGAGGTTGAAGAGGTTCCTCCTCTCTCCGCTTTGATCCACAAATAAATCCAAAACCAGCATGACTCGTACAGAACTACATACAAACCAAATGTTTCATACAGTCACACATCAAACATGAGTTTGTGTAGGCTAGCAGAGAGAGCTGTGCGTTTGAACTTCAGCGGCGAAAAAAGACAGCACGCCCACTCTCAAACTGAAAAGATTTTTTTATATTGTGAATAGTGTCAAATGTACATCCAAACGTTACTGTAATCTCTCGCCAGGTACTAAAATAATTACCATTTTAACATACACTAAAACTGAAAACACAGACCCCTGCAGGTGACTCAAAAACATGCCCTGCTTGCAGAAATTTACTGTATAAAGAAAGTGAAATAATTTTGGTGCATTAGAATCTTTAGCAATAGGACATCATTTTCATAGCACTTAAGCACAAATTCTCAAGTTCTTGTTATAAACCAGTTTAACTTAATTGTCTTTTATGAATAATGTATAACAAACATAATGCTAATATAAATGATACATTATGATAAATAAGATTATTAAATGTCAAAATAATTTTCTCCAAGTCAAACATGATTTTTTGTTGATTTAAGGTTAAAATATGACCTGGGCACGTTTTTGGACGGTCAGATTCAATCCTGTGCTTTTCTCATTCACATCCCCTCGCACGCTTTGACTCGTACCCTCCTGTGTGTCACAGCAGCAGGACTGATGACTTGCTGCCGGGTGATTATTTTGGGGCTTAAAGTAGCTGAGCAGGCAGGACGGGAGCTCTGTAGTGTCAGAAAGCTTCTCGCCCTGACGCCCATCACGGGCACTGCCGGGGGTGACATGCACCGAACAGATGGTTCATCAATGTCACTTCATAACTCTGGAACTAAGCGAGAGGCAGCAGAGAACACCAAGATCTTCTCATGGTGTGTGTGGGAATATATGCCCGGGGATCATGATGGCACGAAATGCCATTAACCTTCACTGAGCGTACAAAAAAAACTGGGCAATCCATCTGTCATCTGAATAAACAGGATTTATTTCCTTGTTTTTTTTTAAAAAGAGCTATCATTTGTCAGTAACTCAAAGAACAGATAATGTTTGTCAATCGGAAATGTCTAATAACATGAATCCAAAGTAGATTTAACATTTTTGCACTTCAAAATAACAAAAACTAGCTGTAACAATGCTACTGTAGGTCAGATGCTATATGGTGCCCTAAATGTTTTTTAGCTGTTGCTAGGGTGTTGCGCTATGTGATTTCTTTAGTGTTCTAGATCTAATAATCAGTCTCACATTCCTAAAGTCTGAAACGAGTACAAATCTGATTCAAGTGTTATTAAATATTTAACGTGACATTACTGACATTTGAGACATCCATCGCCCCCTTGAGTATTAAACTTTACACGTTGGGCCTGACATATAAACATTGTATACGCACAAAACGGGCATTCAAAATGTGCATACATACATTTCTATGCATATATCACGATTTAAACTACGAACTGAAAAAGTTCACACTGTACAGAATTCTTTAAGGATAAAATCTAAGCTACATGAGGTGAATTATAATGATAGCTCAACCAAATTTTAATTCTGTCATCATTTTATTTACCCTCATGCAGAACCCTTTATATGACTCCTCTGTGAAACACAAAATAAGATATTTTGAGAAGTGTCCCTTGTGGCTTTGTGTCCATATAATAGAATATATAATAGGGGACATGCTTCAAAATACATTTCGTGTTCTGCAGAAGAAAGAGTCATGCAGGTTTGGACCGACATGACAGTGATTATTTATTTTTTCATTCATGATCACGTTTCCATCATATGTTAAAAATCATATATAGGTCAGCAGAAACAAAGCTACACCAAGAAAACACCAGTTTCCACCAGTCACAAAGGTGAGTGTGCCAGATCTGAAAATTGAGTTGAATTGATCACCCGGCTCTGCTAGCAGTGTCATATATTTCTATTAAACCCAATTTGTGCTCTTCTGTCACGGCAGACAAATGTTTTTTGTTTATCTCAGTTTTATTCCTTTGCTACAGCTGCACATGGTCAATGACTTACATGGAGTTGACTGTATACATGCAATATATACCAGAGCAATATTTGTAATGTAATGCACTTTAATTGCTTGTGATTTTAGTGGTGGCAGACATTGTAAAGACTACTTTTAATTTAGATGCCATGTGGATGTACATGAGCTAAACAAACCTAAAGTACATCTTGATGCATCAATGTGTGTTTAAGAACTTTCCAACATGAACAGTTAAAAAGGGCAGGTGGGGATTTTATATAAATCATATCTGTTCTACGGATTAAAAATTAAGGTTGTCAGGATTTGGGGTTTGTAGGTTAGCGCAGGGCGCAGGCTGGTATCCCATATGGATTGAGGGATTTCACTTAAATAGATTGTGCTTTATGAAAGGTTACAAGTAACAGGCTGGCTTAGCATGATTAAATAAGATAAAGCTCTGGTTTTAGGACAAGGGCTGTGGGGACATGACGTTACCAGTGCCTCTACAAAAATAGTACACACTTACACTTTTTACACAATAGAACACAAAAGGGATGGCACAAAAACAACCTCAAATAGAAATGGGTACCAACAAAAAAAAGTTGCCATGTGGCTACTGAAGTGTTATTATTATGACACTAACTGAAGTGTTATTATGACCCATGCTCTGACCAACTGAACACAAAAAAAAGAAAAGAAAATACACTGCCCTCAAATAACATTGGCTCTGATGCAATACAGTGTTACCGCAGGGCACCATAACATCCAAGGGCTAAATAAGGCTCAACTCAAAATAAAAAAAAGACCTACAGGAAAAACAGGTGCAGAGAAATTAAGAAAAACATACTGGAAGAAAATCACATAGAGGACTAGGAAAATGCAACACTCAAAATATGACCTTTTACTTAAACAATGGACCAAAGGCACAAGAACAAGCAAATGACAACAAACAAGAACAAGTTAACAGGCATCAGCATTTCAACTGAATGTGTTTATGATGAATACGTGTATATGCAAGCGATTTAACGCTTTTATCATCTCTGCATTCGTACGTGTTTTCAACAACTCAAAACAACACAGGTAAGGAGCGATGCTGGCTCCGCCTCCACGCAATGACGCTGTTTCGGGGAGGGGGCGTGGCCAGCTTGAAATGCATTTTCAAGTCCACATTGAATTTTGCAACATCCAACTTTCATGTGTAAATGAAAATGCAATCCCAAATGTTCAACCTCTTAATGTTAATTCATTTAGCGAAAATAACATTTGAATTTGAATCGTTTTTCTTCACTATCTTAAATATATATAATTAGTCCGGGGAATGCATTTTAATTGTATTTTTTGCAATTTACAGAGCGTTAAAAATAACCATTTAAATAACATGTTAAAACTAGTGTAGGAACTGACAAATGTGATTGCGATAACTGGATTTTTATTTTAATTTTGCACTTAATGTTGCACATATGTTATTAAAAATGTATAATTAAATACACAATTTGCTTTGTCATTTTACATACTGCATTGCCATTTTGCATTTCAAATAGCTACCAATATGCTTCCATAATATTACTTTCCACACTTTCCATTTGGATCCCAAACTCGATACACATGCACGACTCACGAGTACAAAACAACAAAGCAAAATCTGATTCCATTGACTACCCATATCATAAATTAATAAATACATTTAAATATTAACTTTTTTACTACTATTTTTATACATATTTTCGAATATTTCTGTGTTGCCGATATAAGAATTGAACTCACCTTCCACATGTTGCGTGACTTTTGTTTTATCAGTTAGGACATCCAGTTAAGGAATGGGAGAAAGACGATTCATATGCCAAGGCAGTCACGTGATTAGAAGTACGTTTGTGTAAAACAAAATTTAGGGAGTTTTTCAAGAACGTCTATCTGCTCAAATAAACGCAATGCGCGCATCGCACTCGACGCCGTTTTTGGAGAAGAAAGTGGAGGATCCAATAATCCGTATTTTTTTGTCATCCACGCGGTATGTTTTAATTTATTAGGTAGCATGTAGTTCCAAAATCAGAGTGGCGCATGCCAGATTACCAAGGCGAGCACGCCTGGGGATACCAAAATAAAAGTCCTCCCAAATAACTTTTCTTAGGTCAAACTATTTTAGCAGTTTATATCAGTATATAGTTCATAATCAATAAACCAGCAATTAATTCAGTACATTTTATTTTAGACTAAACTGATACATTTAAACTTAAATGGCTCCAGCACCAAATTTGTATCACCTGTAGCATGGGCTGTGGTAAATAGTAAAATAATAAATTAATTAGATACAGTGTTATTAAACAGGGCTATTATACTTAGGTTAGTGTACAGTATTTAAAAAAGAAACTGACCTCCCAATGCTCATCTAAACTAGAGTACACACAAAGTTTGAACACAGTATATGTTTTTCTCACATATATTTCTGTTAATGACATTTTTTCTTTTTATTTACTGTATGTACTTCATGCTGCTGAATCCAGAGTCTAAGATGAGAAATAACAAGTAGATTCTCACAAAAACTGAAAATGCTATGAATTAATGATGCCCAATTATTTTAACTGTTTTTAAGTCCTGTCACCACATTATACTGTTTATGGTGCGATTGATCACACCAATAGAAAACTGCCTCAGTGTATCACACACAGAGTGAAAATTCCATTGAAATACTAATCTAAAACTGTTTTATGCAATATTTTGGTTCATATTCAACAAAACACTTTATATACTCTGTTTATGTAAGAGGATGTTGTAAGAAGCATAAGGTTAGCTGGCAGACTACAAGAACATTTTGTCTGTTAACAAAATCTGAGTTTATGCCAATGAATGTGGCTCAGCATAAATTATTTATAAACGTACAAAACTCCTGAAATGCCAGTTGGAATGCCTTTAAAGCGTCTCATTCATGCAATCGATAAGCTGCCCAAAGAAAGTTGTTGGTTTCTGTTGTTAATATGCATTCATAAAATTAATAGTTTCTGATCAAATCTCGATCTTTGGAAGGTTGATGCATATGTAAATAAGATGGTATATGCTGACATTAGTAGGTTTCTGTTAATATTTTACAACCTGCCAGACGTTTCGTTGTCAGAGCAATTGTTTATTGTGATTTTTTTTCCAATAATTTATTGAATATTGGTGTCTGTCTACTCAAGAATTCTAAGGAAATTTAAATGACTTTGACACAGCCTCTTGTGATTGCTCTTGCATACTGTGCATAATGTGTATAAACCGACGTTGACAAGGAGCAAGTGTCTTCATTGCTGTAATTATTTTGATGTTTTGTATGAATGTCTGGTTGTGTTTACATCAGTAAAAATATTATTTAATCATATGCATTCAAAGGCAAACAGACAAGTTCCAAAGAAATTGATTTTCCAAAGAAATGTAATTGTTTGTTTACGCATCACCATCAAAAATAGTACAAATATTTCATTCAAAAATCAGTTCAAACCATCATGAGTTCTTTTCTCATCTTACTTGGCTATTTGTAGTTGACCTATATACGGTATGTAGAAGCAAAGCTGCAAGTGTTTTTTTGATCTTGTACAATAATAAAAATGTCTTCAGTCCTACATTGGTGCCATAACTTGTCTTCTGGGTAATGCTGGTTGTGAAATGCAGATGTGACGGAGAGATGAAAGCATGCAGAGGGAATTCCATAATGATGTCAAATACAATATTTATTGTGAAAGGAGGATATACAAAGAGGGAGCTACAGTATACTGTAGTATTTCTGTTTAGTGGGAGACAAAAGCATATGTACTAGATTCCTCAGCTCAGACCACCGCTGAGTGGATGGATGTTTGTCTGTGTGTGGGAATAGTGCGGCAGCAGATAGTTTGGTAACTGTGATGAAACATTTATACTAATGGCTTAAATATTTGAAACACAAACAGCTGCACTCACCCATCTTACATTATGTTTGCCAGTCTGGAAATACATGCAGAAAACATGGCAAGTGCAAGAAAATACGAAAAAATCAGACATGCAATAGCGTTTTTATTGCAAATTTCTTTACATATTATGGTATTCTCAAGTGTGTTTTAGCATGTTGCTGTTAGGATTCTGAGTAGTTGCGGTTGCTCTCTTGTTATAATAGCTATTTATTGGTTGATTTTAATTTGAAGGTTGAACTGTGTTGGCACATGAATAAAAAAAAAAAATTAATACAAAACTTACATTATAAAAACTTAGTGGAACGGCATTGTGGAATATCTAAATCATTTTAAGAGGAAAGATGGGCCTTCCATAGTTAAAAGCCAGTTTCAGAGTCATTCCGTTGAACCGGGACTGGTGACGTTCGGGAGAGGGATTTGATCTGCTTCATTTGTAATGAAGGAAATGTGGAAATATGTTCTGTATTAATAATCTGCGGGCTCTTCAAATCACGGCAATTCCGTTTCAAACAGCAGCAGGTACGATACCGGTCATGAATAAAACATGTGCCAAGATTGAAGAGATCAGATTCAATGCACTGGTGTCTCTTTTGTTGCCGATGTGTCTTTGGCTTTTGTGTGACTCGAATCTTTAGTACTAGTTTAATGCTTCTTTTATCAAGATAACAAGGGCATTTAGCACTATACACCTTTACTGTTTAATTTTTTAAGCTGGAAAGACAAATATTGAATGTATTTAGGCCATTATTGTGAGTTTTGTTATAATTGTATATGAAAGCTTGTCCTTGTCAATTACGAAATCATAACGGTAGTGAGATTACATAGGGATGTGTTTGTTGTTGTGTTTGTGGATAGTTGATGGTCCGTATGAAAGCATCCACCCCAACTGTCTTGGATATTCTGGTCCACGTAGATATTATTTTTGCTCTTTATTCACTAAAACATATTTTTAACACAATTTTAAAAGAAACCAAAGCTTTAAATAAAAACAGCACTCTTCCGTGGTTTACCAAACTGAAGGACAGTTGGCATTTCCAATTTATATTCAAAATGACAACCCTAAACAATATTGTTTTTAATTGGTTAGAGAGGAAAACAAGCCAGCACAACAGTTTTACCTCATTTATCAGCCTTAATCACACGTTTTTATCACGGATTTGTCCTTCCCTTAATATAGCCCAGTAAAGGGCAGCCAGATCATAAAACATTTTTTTTTAAACTTTGTACACATGCAATAATAGAATAATGATTTTATGAGGGCATTCTGCTGTATGTTATTAAATGGGGGGAGGGGGTTGGGTGGATTGGGGGCATTGAGGGTGGCTTAGTCCCATCGCTCAATGATATACCAGTGGTTCTCAAACTGGAGGTCGTGGCCCCCTAGGGCAGTGGTTCTCAAACTTTTTTGGCATAAGTACCCCTTTTTACGATTTTTTGACCAGACAACAACATTTTACCTTAAAATTCAGTGAAATGAGAGTCAAACAGTTATTATATCTTAATTTATTAATTCATTTTTTATGCGTCTTTGTGTAGTCCTTATTTCATATAAAAATACTATTATCATAATTATAATGTCAGTTTCTCTCACGTACCCCCTGCAGTACCCCTGGGGGTACGCGTACCCCCATTTGAGAACCACTGCCCTAGGGGACATAGATTTTGTGGTATTTTATAAAATATAGAAATTTAGGATACACTTTATGCAATTAAACATCAGAAAAATAAAACCACCAGCCAAAATAATTGATGTTCCATCATTGTATAACTATTATAATAAATAAAATATTTTCTTGGTTTCATAAAAATTTTAAATATAAGATTATATGGGTGGTTTCACATTTAGTTTGATTGCCTGGTCCGAACCCTAGTCGATTGCTCCCCCTGCCCCCGCTGGACGCCGTGCACAATTTTTAATTTGGGTCCGAAATGCGGTTCGCTTGAGTCATCAAGCGCTGTCGCTAGTAACGACGATGCAGGAGAAGGCTGCAAAATGCATTACATTGCTCGCTTCACTTTTATACATTTATGTTTTTAACTTTTAGTTTTGTTTTCAAAACCTCAGTACATAACGGCACTTCATAACCACATCTCAAGCGTCACAAAGCGTCTTCCATCTTAGAAAAATTGCCAAACTGAGGAGTATTCTGTGTTTTTCTGATGCAGAAAAACTAGTTTATGCATTTATGACTTCAAGACTTGATTATGGCAATGCACTACTTGTCCTGCATCATCAATAAACAAACTACAGTTAGTTCAAAATGCAGCTGCTAGATTTCTTACGAGGTCTAGAAAATTTGACCACATAACACCAATTTTATCCTCCCTACACTGGCTACCGAATAGACTATAAAGTACTTCTAATAACTTATAAAGCATAAAATGGTCATCACGCTACAACCCATCACGCTCTCTAGGATCCCAAAACTCCGGATACATTATACCGAATAATACATCATTAATAGCAGTTCACTTCCGCGATTTAGTATGTTCATATCAGCAGCGAACCATACTGGAGTTCACATGAACCGCACCACAGACCTCCCTTTTAAGGGGACTTGGGTACAGTTTGCGGTACGCACCAAAAGTGCTAATGTAAAGCCATAAGTCTTTATTTGGGGGGCCGCAAAGCGATGCACCCTACACAAATGTGGCCTCACAACGAAAAAGATAAATGTCAATGGTGTACTGTGACACAGCAGGAGACGACTGTGATCGACTAGTAGTATTATGTTGCAGAATCACAAAGTTTAGTTAGCCGTGTCTGCATTTCAGTAATGTATTGAATATGTACAGATTCACTGTAACAGTGTGATGTCCGCAGTACAATGCCAGGACTTATGTTCCCAGCATCACATGAATAAATAACGCTCTTCAGTCTTTTAAACTGGTTTACTTTGCCTTTTTAGTCAATAGCCATGTTTCAACTCTTGGCCAAATGAGGGCGGACTAGTCCGTTTTGCCCCCCATGCTTACAATTGCGCTGAAGAGGTTCAACTGGGACAGGTCAGTGTCAAAGACAGAGATTATTTGTCAGTGAGGTGTATTATTAGCATGGTTTAATTGTAGAAAAGAAGATCACTTTTTGAGTTGTTGAATTTTGTTTCTATGCAGGCATA
This sequence comes from Triplophysa siluroides, assembly GCA_006030095.1. Lineage (NCBI taxonomy): Eukaryota > Metazoa > Chordata > Actinopteri > Cypriniformes > Nemacheilidae > Triplophysa > Triplophysa siluroides. The sequence goes on along the minus strand of VCII01000101.1, from coordinate 3,112,699 downwards.
ATACAACAGTAACCAGCTCACTACTGCAAGCACTCTCTCTTTAAACACAAACATCTTATTCACAATTGAATATCATAGAGACGCTGTGACACCATCAGACTTCTTTCTGTTGAGGAATCTAAATGAAGAATTATGGAAATGAGAGGATATACACTGAGGTTTCGAGTGAACGTGGTTTTGGATGGATCATGTGACATCATTAACACTAGAGGACAGACACATTGTCCCTTGCAGAGAATTAAAGGAACAGTTCCCCCCAAAATTAAAATTCTGTCTTCATTTACTCACCCTGAAGTTGTTCCAAATCTGTATAAATGTCCTTGTTCTGATGAACACAGAGAAAGATATTTTGAAGAATGCTTTTAACCAAAACAGATTTTGGCCACCATTGAGACTAACATAGTAAAAACTGTTTTACAAATGTCTTTGTTCTGTTGAACACAAAAAAATAAATTTTGAAGAATAGCGGAAAACAATCCGTTCTGGAGCACTTTTGACTGCTATTTAGGGCTGTCGCGATTATGAAATTTGGCTGACGATTAATTGTCTATTAAATAATTGTGATTATAACGATTAATTGTCTGTTTAAAGGCTTTGACAATTATAACAATTAACATTTACATTACATTTAGTCATTTCTAGACTTATAAAGAGTTTAGGGAGCAATAAGCGATATGTCATACAGGACAACTAACATCCCCTACAGTATATAGTGACTTTAACAGAAAAGACTGTCTGAAAAAATTAAGATATGATGATGATGTCGTCTTGCCGTGATGCAAATCTGGAATCACTTTACTAAAACTCATAAAAGCAAAAAATAAAAATCTGATACAACTCAAATGTCATTAGAACATAACAGTGAGTGCAGATCAATGACGGTGGATGTAAAATGCTGCAGATAACCCTTGCTTTCTAAGGATTTACAATAATTGCAATGAAACAATTATTTCATAATTGTGACAGCCATAATGTTTCCTACTAGGTTAGTCATTGATGCCAAAGAACTGTTTGGTTACAAACATTCTTCCAAATATCTTTCTCTGTGTTCATCAGAACAAAGTAATTTACACAGATTTGTCAAGGGTGAGTAAATCATGACAGAATTTTATTTTGGGTTGAACTGTCCCTTTAATATCTCTTTCACACAATAAGCTTGACTTTCTCAGAGATTGAAAGCATTTCTATGGACCACTTTAAAAAGCACAATGAGCTGACAAGCCTTTTATAAAATCGTAAAGAGTAAATGTTCAAACCCTGTTGTGCAGTTTCTGACCTGCAATATTTAGTAATTGTAATTCTCTTCCCCAGAGAAATAACGTTTGGTTTTGATGTTTCGCGCTAAAGCAAAACAACATTCATGTGAAGGTTCACAGAAGGGACAGCAGGCTTGGTTTGTCTCTGGATCATCAGTAACATATGCATTATAGCCAGACTGGTGGTACTCAAACGCTGTCCATGAGCTAAGTGCATTGTAAGACTCCTTCAAATAGTCAAATGGCTTTCTAAATGATCTTTTGAAAGCACATTTCTGTCAAAAAGGCATGAATTATTTGTCTTGAAATACAGTGTTAACTATAGTAAAACCCACCTAAGATTTCCAAACAATCAAAACGAAATACCACATGATGATACTTATTTAAGATTGATCACAGAAATGATCATAGAAAATTGTAATTTGCCTTTTTTTTCAAAGCTCCTGTAGGCCTATAGGAAATTAAATGAATCCCAGGACAGCCTGTTGCCCACACATGACATCAGTTAATGTTACAAATATTGATTCATGATACACAGAATTCCCACAAGCCATTTACAATATTGATTGACCATCAGATCAAGCAAAATCCAAAAAAGAAAGAGATGACTAGCTCCAAGCCAGCATTGGGGTGGAGAAGTGAAGTAATTGTTAAACGATTTGCTTCACGATCAAGAACAAATCATATTCTTAGGAACATCTGTCACTTTTACACGTTATCAATTAGCACATGCAAATTTAATCTGTGTGATTCCTGTGGATTAGACGTTCACAAACTGATCTCACAGAAAACAAGAATTTTATCAAACAAGAATCATTTGTAATTTATTAAATGTATTATTTTATAAATTGCTACAAGGAATGTTGCTATGTGGTTGCTAGGGTTTGTTTTGCAAAGATGAACAATGCACTAACCCTAAATATGAGCAATATTGAAGTTTTCTTTAGCAACCCCCACTAAAACCACAATAACATGGATTATATAAAACGCATTAATAAATGCACCATTGTCCTACAGGAATGCAAGGATAGAAAAATGTTCTGCTTCATAAGATCAATGTCAGTTCTCTTGTTTTTGAAATAAACTACATATATGTAATAATGTATCCATAATGTATGCATTAAAATGAAAATAAAAATCAACTACTGTATATAACATTTGTGATCTTTTGCATTTTGGTGATAGCATGAAGACATGTTTTTCAATACCCATAAATGACATCAAATCATTTAAACCATAAGGCTCGTCTTTTGAGCTCGGTGGAAAGAATCAAAGGCAGCTTTAAAGCTGAGGCTTATCTTCAACTAATATGGTTGATCCTCTACGTATGGTCCAAGCAGATTCATAATTCCCTGAATGAAAAACAGTCCATTTTCACAAGCCTCTCTTCTCTGATGTCAGCGCAGAGTTATCATAGATCAGACCATATGTCATACGATCAGATATGATGAAGATTATTTAAATCCATACTTAGTACAAAGGTCTCTTATTGGCACTTTTGTGTCCCAGGGGATAAACGTAACATTACTCTGTGTAACATAAATGACTGTAAAACTGTCCTACATATTATGATGTATTTTTGATGTGTGTTTTATCTATAGATTTTATTTTACTTCTCACCTTTAATCTTAAAACAATGTATAAAATGTTTAAAAACAATATTTGATAAGAAAATATTGAAATTTCTGTATAATTGCGTGGAAATGGTATGTAGTGGCATTCTTTTCAAGTGTCATTTCTTCAAAGTGTCTAAATTATTTGGTTATCTTATTTTTCTTTACAAAAATTTTTTTTTTAGATTTTCTTCTGAATGTCTTCATCTCACTGTTCTCAATAATGTTGAAGCATTGTGACATCATGTAGATGTGTGACAAATGTATGTGACTGCACACTGGTTTAAAAGTATTATAAAGGTCATAAATCTAAAATTTCAAACTGTTTTGAATAGATGTCTTTTCATAAATAGATCATAGGAGACAAATACCGCTGTAAAATCTATTTGACACAATATTTTGTCTTATATTTAGCCTTTTACGGTTTATGCCTTTATGTGCATTACATCTCAATATAAACATGTCATCTTTTAGCCAGCAATTATACTTTGAGAGAATAAGTTTGAAAGTAAAAAGATAAGAGCTGTAGGCCCGGTTTCAAAGACAAGGTTTAAAGCTAGTCCCAGATTAAAATGATTATTTGCCTTAACTGAAAAGAACTGTATATGTAAATATCTTCAAATATATCAGTGACATTGATTTGTCTCAAGATGCACACCAGTAATATATTCTTCTTAGGCATTTTTATGAGGGCAACATAAATATCTTAATTCAACTGAGCCATAGTCCTGGCTTAAACTAAGCGGTGTCTGTGAAACCGGGTCATAATGAAAGTAAAGAGGCAGTAAGGAAAGCCCCATTGTTCTCTGATCTGCTCGATCCAGACACAATCCATAAACCCCCTCCAGCTCTGAAAACCTTGAGGTCAAAACAGACTCGGTACAAGAGCTGAGGTAATCAGGGGTGTTGGATGAACACAGGGATAATTTCCTAAAAGGTCAGAACCTTATTGTGGAGTTGAGCCCACACCGTGACCACAGGCAAGAAGGTGAGGAGCTATTTTGCGGCCAATCTGGATGAAGTACTGTTAGCTAAGCAAGAAGATGAAATTGAAAAAAGTTTCTTTCAAGAGTAGCAGCCTCGTCCAGAGAGCTTGATCTTGAATCGCTTGTTACGTGAAATGTTGTAGATATACAGTATGTGTCATGTCAAGACAAAGTTCAGAATTATGAAATGACAGAGAGAGCAGAATGAATAAGACACAGAGAGACATGTAGACGTTGTCCTGATTGAAAGATAAAGACTGTCAACTGTATATCTATGTTTAAAAGAGCATTTGTTTTGAGAAAATGTTGTAGTGGGTATTTTGGATATGTACTGTGTACCTTACATATGATGCTTATTAATGTAAACATGAAATATTTGTATTTATATCAACCAATGTTTGTTCATATAGCACGTTTAAACAACAACAGAGGTGGACCAAAATGCTGTACAAGCAGATAAAATGACTAAAACAGGAGTTTTTATTTATTTGACAGAAAAGAAAAAATCTCTGACATGGAGTATGCATTAGAAATTAAATTGTCACAAAAGACAATCGAAAATGTATTCTGTAACTTTAAAACATATTGTCATTTCCATTTGTGCATTTGGCAGACGCTTTTATCGAACGTATTTAAGGTACACTTTTGTTGTATATGGGTTTGTTGCATTGCTAAACATAAAAGGCTTCAAAATGGTTTAAATTTTTTATCATAATTGTACAAGCAGTATAGTTTGAAATCTCACACAATTTTACATGTACTGCAATCTCTAGATAAAGGTTAACAAACAAACATTCATTCAAATATATATATCACATTTTCATTTAAGAATAACCCTTTCAAAAAAAAGGTTTTGATCATAACTGTACGTGTTTCAACTTTTGACTGGCAGTAAAGACTACTTCATTTAATAGCAATAACATTATAGTCTTATAGTGTCTATCATTCCACTGACCTTTTAAGTACATGCAGTGTAAAATAAAGGGTCGACGCTATAGCTTTAGTCATTAAGGTCGTAGATCTGAGCTGTAAACATGTTTGACCCTCAAACCAGAGCAGCAATCGAAGTCTAAACATTGCACCTGTCATCTCATTAGCGATCCTATAGGAAGTCGAGCTGCCCACTAGATGGACGGTTCCTGTTATCTCCAGCCAAAAGTAAATAGTCTGCCCTTCTGCTGGTTTCCCACAATTCATTACAGAACGGCAAAACAAGACCAGGGGCTGTCAAAGAGTAACCATTGCCATTACACGGCTAAAACCTCTAACAGGACTTTAACGTGTTAAATAAGGTCCGATCTGATTTGGGAAAGCAGGGGTTCACAAAAAACAGTGAACATGTTTGAAATGGGAAATCCAGTTGGCAAGGAGCGTCTGTAATGAAGAATGAAAGTATGTTAGTTAGGCGAACAGACAAATGCTATAGAAAAGATCACAGAAATTACTGTCTACCTACCTACCTACCTACCGACCTACCTACCTACCTACCTACCTACCAACCTCTCTCTCTCTCTCTCTCTATCTCTCTATCACACAACAATGTATAGACTCACAAACTTGCTGTTGTGTATGTACACTTCAACATAGTTTTATGCTTCAGCTTCGCAGAACTACAAAATCGGCAGTGGTACACAAAGAAACAATGCATTTCTTCCCTGATGTTACTTGTTTTAATAGTCTGTAATGCCTCAAGAACATCCAATGGATTTTATCTATTTACTGATGCCAAACCCTTGCAGAAATTGTGAGCGTGTGTGTTTTTCCTTTTGCTTTCCAACCCCCTAGCTATATGCTCTTATTATGGCTATTTGTCAGACTTAACGCTTGACCGTATATTATAAACCCTAGTGAATGTTCCTTCGGAAGCCTCATTTCCAGCTGTGTGCTTAGCTGTTTTTACATTATAGGCATAACGCAGCATAGCGACACTTGTCACATTCTGGATTAGACCCCATCTGACATCGAGCGTGAGCCTAACTGACACACCTACGATTAAATCACATGCAACTATTCACAATCACGACTCGCAAACGCCAAATATATACATAGGCTGTGTGTGTTAAAACACTCATGCTATCTACAGTACAACGTCAACATATTTTAATCAATTATTAGCAATCTATTAATCATTTATATTCCCATGTTTTTTACATCTCTGTCAATAGCTTGATATTGTTCGGTAATGTCTTTTCGAACATACAACAATCTTTAAGTATGTAAAGTATAAATTCCTATACAAAAATGAATGAGCTCACTGATCAACAAAATGTATTTTAATTCATTGTTTCGCTTACAGAGTTTGCTGTTGATTTTGTTAATTCCCCTTTTTATACAACCTCGCAGGTCCTCACTTTCTTGAAACTTACTTCACTTTACTTTATCAATTTATTCCAGTGCTTTTTCTAATATCTCTGACATAGATGAGGGGACCAGAATTTAGCTTTCTTAACAAAAGACAGTTTTATCATCCAGATAGGTTAACCTTGACAGCTTCCATCTTTTCATCTTACTTTTGGCAGCCTGATTGAAAACTTCTTCTGATTTCCAAGGTTGAGCCAGAGGGTCTGAGGAAGTCGAGTGAGATTGAAGCGACAGTGTTCGGGAACACCTATTGGGTTTTTTTATTTGAGAAAAGTGTTAAAGTGTTTGCTCGCAGGCATAACATTGGAACCCCTCCACCTGGATTCAAAGTCTTTCAGACCGGCAGGCGGTCATCTCTACCACACTTTCACACTCCACAGGACAAACCAACTAACTTCTCAACAACATCATGCATTCATAGTTTATAATGCATTTATAATGTATTCATTGTTGTTTATAAGCATTCCATGGAGGAACCAACGCCCACAGCAATGTAGCTATGATGCATTGTTGCACCAAAAAATGGCTTTCGGTGACTTCAGTGCTATGTTTGTATAAATACTTGACAGACAAAATGAAAAAAAGTGTGTGCTTGTGCTGTGTGTTTTTTAGGGTGTACAGTAAGCTACATAGGGAAAATGAGTCTCAGCGGGGACTCTTTTATGCTTCTTTGATTTATGAGCGTGCGTTGACTCATTTCGCAGCACACTGACAATTTTTCTGCAATAATTGAAGTAAATGATGAAGTTGTTCTTCTCTTGCACAATAAAATTATAGTGTTGGGCCTAAGGACACAGCTGTAATGAAATTATTGCCCTTTGCACACACATAGACGGTTCGCGATATAATTATAAACAATATAAAACAATTCAAATTTGTACCCACAGTTCATAGTTTTAATGTGTGTCACTTTATGTAAAGGTGATATGTGTAAATTTTTTGGTGTTAAAATACTTTCTTTACACTTTAAGTAAGGCATTCAGAGGTTCCACCGAAAACTAAACAACGTAGCGCTTTCAAAACATCTCGCCAACACAGTTTCGTTAGATTGGGTAGGCATGATAAGTGCTAAAAATACAGATGTATTACATTTATGAATAATTAGCGTAATGACTAATCGCAGATCAAAGAGACCCCACTGGCAATTTATGCACACAGAGACCAAACCATTGTGTTCCGTCCAAGTCTTTAATTTAACATTATTAGTTTTTGTCCTCATAAAAAGTGTTTGAGTCTCGTGGGGGGCACAGCACTCAGTAGGCGCCTTTGTGATTAGGAAATGATCAATGTGGCAAGATGAATCGCCCATAGGGCATTGCTTCTTATTTGGGAGCCCCCGAGCTCGTAAATGTGTCTAAACAGTTGCAGATATCAATCACGTTTCCTGAAAAACCTGCAGGGCTCTTTCTGCGAGCCGATGCTTTGTGTTTATGTGTGTATATACAGTATATGTACAAAAAACTAAGTGTATACACAGTCACTCACACGCATACAGTACAGTGTGTTTTTGTGTACTCATACAAACATACAAAATTAGATTCGACAACTAGAGTTTAGTCTAAAGCAGGGGTTAATCCCCCCTGAGGAATTAAATATTTCAATCATTGAATCGCACATTTGCATGTTTAACTTGAAAAAGATCTGTTTTGAGTTTAATTTCTAAAGATTTCTTTGCTATTAATTCTTTTTTTAAGTAATAGAAACCACTTGTATGTGCACTGGCAGACATACAGTGTACCTCACGAACCCCCTGCGAGTTTGGGAAACCCTAGTATGAAGTATGACCATATGCTTGTCCCTCACTTCAACTAAAAACAAACTCTTTACTGACGTTCAAAAGGCTTTTTTAAATGAAAAACAAAAGTAACTTTTAACCCGAGTTCATTTTAGGGTAGAAATATGGGAAATATCGATGGTTTCAAAGTGACAACATAAACCAACGTTACTGCGCATGCCCTTAACTTCCGGCCTGTAGATTATTTCTGATAACAAGCAAAAGAAACCAAGAGGAATTGTTACTTGGCTAAACTTGTCTCACCAAATATTTCAATTTAGATTTAGACCCCGATATTAAGCTTAACCGCTAGATGTCTTTAAATGTGACCAAACTACAGGACCCATTCAACAAATTGTTTATTTAATAAAATTATTATACAATAAAATAATAATACAAATGAATATTACCATCAATTAAATTAAATAAAAAAATAGTTATATAATTAAACACTAGCCGAACACAGACTGGAAGTTAACTTGTCTACTGTAACTTGAAACGGTCTATAGCCTATTTAGTGTATGATTCAGTGGCGGCTGCTGATCTTTTAAAGAGGGGAAGCTCATTTTCGGCCTAAATCATAAAAATTGTCCATTTATTTATATGTAAATTCTGCCCTACGTTCCTTTTCAAGAAAATACTCTAATATATCTAATATATATATATATTTAACTCAACGGGAGGAAATGTGGGAATTATGTTAAACTGAAACAATGAATGTGGTGTGAAATTGTGTGAAATATACGATGAAGGTTGCAGCAGTTTGTCTTTCGACTACACATGCAAAATCCGCGATGGGACTGAGTTGGAAATGGAGACACAGAGTGATACGCGTCATATTCTGAAGACCACGCCCACGCCCACACCAACCGTCTCTTTGCATTGCGAGAAGCTGCCGCCTCCTTGTCATTTGATTTATAAAAAAAAAAAAAAAAAAGTCTAAAAGCTGATATGTGACAATGTGTATAGCAAACAAGCTAAAAAAAAAACAAGAAATACGTTTTTATAAGCTGTCGACCCCAAAAAACGAGCGTTTTAGGACATAAAAGTGGATTAAAAAGAGATGACAGACCCTCCAATCATCACGCAGACGCTCGGAGTCCGGGCCAGCCCACTCCTCCATTCATCCCAGAGACGCTGAGCGTCCGTGGGCGGGACATAATCGCAGCATTATCCAATGACCGTCTTGTTTCTAAGCACTGAAAAAAACTGTTTAAAGCAGCCCCATTGAAGTCAATGGACGCTGGGCTTCAACAGAGTAATGCACTGTACGCTACGGGGATGAATGAGAAGGAAATCGAGTCAGCCGACCTAAGTAGCTGATTCTGAACGAAATTGTTTTCGTTCGAGATGAACGTGTTTAACGCATTTTTAGTCAATAAAATGTTAACATAATAGTACATATATTTGACCATTCATTTTTTGACAATTATAGGGGAAGCTGAGCTTCCCTTGCAGTCTTAAAGAAATCGCGACTGGTATGATTGTATGTCTGTTATTTTCTATTCAGAAAAAGGTTTACACAGAATCAGGCTTTGGAGTGTTTGGAGAGGTGCATTATTGTAAAAAGTTTGGAAAACACTGCTTCAGGTGGTAAGATTCTACAACCTTTCATTATTTTCTATAATAATGTTTGTTTTCTGAGTCATTTAGAAATAGCCATATGCTAGCGACAACAAGAACAGAGAAAAATCTATAAAATATACATGAAACTGGCTTTTGGATTTAAAATGATCTCTCAGCATGCACAAATACAGTTTATAAGAGATTTCTATTACCTGAGGAAATTCATTTAGAATAAAATTATTTATATACGTATTACACTTTTCACTAAAGCTAGTCAGGTCAACTCATAAAATCTCCAAGGCTTCCACAATTCTCTGTAAATGGTTGTAGAAGTCAGATTATATAGGGGCCACAACCTTCTTTATTCCTGCCTCCAGCTGTTAGTCATATTACAAAGTTATATTTCTACAGAACGGCAGACCAAACCAGCTGGTTCTTATGCATTTAAATGAGAGAAAAAAAACGGTCATGAAAATATTCATAAGTAGCTATTAAGCTATATATTGATACTGACATTAGCGTAATTAGAGATTGAATCTGAAAGTAATATGGGCCCTACTTTCTGCTTTGTGGTAGAGCAATATAAACACATATATATGTATTTTTGTATTTCGAGAAATGAAAATCTAGTGCTTGCAAGACAAAGATAAAGTTAAATATTAGTTCAGGAGGTTAGGTTGCAATATAGTAGCTTTGCGGTTGTCTTGTTATATTATTCAGTTGTTAAGTGGTGACAAAAGGAATACTGTTTCGGGGCCCAAGCATCTATTCATTTCAAGCAGGGCTACAGCATAAACCGCTGTTAATGAGCACTGTTTACTCACATCGCATATTTAAGCAGAGCATTTATTAACCAGTATACACTTCAGTCTCCAGGCTTACGGAAAAATGAATCACTGACTGGCCATGTGGGATTTCGTTATATAAATAAAGGTAGGATTGTGGTTTCCGATAGTTTTACAGCTCCCCATAAGCGTATATTAGCATTTTTTGTTGTTGGCCTATAGCATCTTATTGAGCGTTTGGACCCGAAAAGAGTATATGACCTTTCATATATGGTGGTGCGTGATGTCAGACTTAACAACCGAATAGATTCAGTATGTAAACAAAGAAAAAAGTGAATTCAGCATGCAAACTTGAAATTGTTAACCCTGTTGCATAGTTATAAGGTCCATAACATTGATTGGATAAATACAATCCTCTGTGTGTACATATAGCAGAACTGACGAAAAAGCTTGATTTTGACGTTTCTCAATTCCAAGAACGCAAAGAATGGACTTGTGTTCTCGTGCATCCTAAACACAACCATTACTAGGCGAAAGCGGATTGTATGAAAACATACACATGAGATTTTATAAATTAATTCGAATTGGATTGTATGTAAAACATACAAATTAGATCTTATAAAGTCGTTCGAATCAGCCACCATTTTACTAAAACGTAAAATGTTTACAAAGAGATTATGTTGACTAATCCTAACATTAGGCTGCAGGGATACAAATTGTGTTTAGGTTAAAGGCATAGTTCACTCAAAAATGGAGATTCTTTCATCATTTACTTATCATTCATGTCATTCCAAACCTGTATGACTTTCTTTCTTCTGCAGAACACATAAGAAGATATTTTGAAGAATATTGATAAACAAACAACATTGGACCTCATTGACTTCCATTGTATGGGCACAAAACCACTGTTGCAGTCCTTAAAATATCTTCTTTTGTGTTCCACAGAAGAAAGAGTCCACATGAACCACATGAGGGTGAATAGCAGAGATGGCAAAAGTACACTCATCCTTTAAGTAGAAGTACAGATACTCGTGTTTAAAAATTGGCCCTACTCTGGTAAAAGTTGAAGTGCTGACTAAACTTGTTTACCCAAGTTAAAGTAAAGAAGTATGGGCTCTAAAAAGTACTTAAGTAAAAAGTAGACAATACTACTACCTGTACGGCTCCATATATCAGTTTCAAATGATCTCCAAATCCAGCGTTATATCCACAGTTTATATAACATTCACCACCCAAATGCAGTGAACAAACAAACACCTGAACTTCATGAACGTATGCGCTCTCGCTCTCCTGCTTACAAGTGAAAGTGACGTCTTCGCATGCTCCTTCTCCTGCTCTCCTTGCGGCCACGTACTTTTCTGGGAGAATTGTCCAATAAGGGACTGAGAAAAAATGACTACGAAACAGTTTTATATGTTCGAAACAAACTTTCCGAAACCTGTACGATCGCTGGGGCAGTGTATCGAGCACAGAAATACTACGTTATATGCCCAACTGGTTTTTTGACAAGTTGACCATGTTAAGCATGAAAAGACAGCACGTTTAACATTGTGAAAAAGTCAGAATGCATGAAACGCCGTTGGAGGGCCGCTTTAACTTCTGACAGAACTACAGTATGTCTTTCGTGCAGTATATCTATATGTTTGTTGAAAATGCTAAATTTTGCAAAGTTAATTAAAACTGTTCCAGTAGCTGTCAAGGACGAGTATGCCAGACCTAAGTTTAAAAGATTTGTTGATGCTGGACAGAAGTTGTATAATCCCATATTCAATTTGATTTTATTAAATTGTTTAAATGGTTTTGATTTCAGTTACAGTTAAATTTAAAAGAATCTTCGAGTCGTCTCTCACATAATCCACATTGTGAGATTTGAGTCTTAAAAAATGGCTATCCTTTCAAATGTTTAGGGGCTTTAAACAAAAAAGTATTTTGCATACTGGTTGAGCTCCCAAAAAGTAAAGTTTACACGGTTTATGTCAATTATGTGTTTAAACAGCACTTCATCACTTTAAGTTAATTGCAGTTGGGGCTTACATTTAAACTGAGGCAAAGAGATGTTCACATCAATTCGAGTTCATCCAGTAAACAGGCGCAAGCTCAAGATGAGCGCTCGCTTATCTCCAGATCAATTATTTTCGCAATTGACCCTCAATGTCTCATTCTCCAGCTTGATTAAACAAGACGAGCTATGCAAGTTGACAGAGAGGAACTCCACAGAGATCACCTTAAGATAGCAGACGCATCACTCATATCTAAACCAATTTATTTTAAAATAGAAGACTAAAACCTACAATGCATTAGGGGATACGCATTTACATTTAGTCATTTGGCAGACGCTTTTATCCAAAGCGACTTACAGATGGGGTAAACAATCGAAGCAATTCGGACAACGTAAGTACAACAAAAAGCATAAGTGCAATCAATAAAACTGGCTTCATAAAGCTTACCACAGTATACAGAGCTAAGTTAGAAGTTTCTTTTTTTAAGAGAAAGAGATAGAAGATCTTTCGAGATAGAAGAGAAGTGAACTTTCTCTATAGTGCTTTGAGCTGACAAGAAGAAACCCAGATGTTTATGTTAACTGCAGTGTGGCCTCATGGAGGCGAATAGCAATAATAAACCCTCAGAGACGAGAGGTCCTGAAGAACTCCACAGGTAATTGGCTGCCTAATCTGTGTTACATGGTTCTGCTTGTGTTTATATGATGTGACAGGTTGTTAATTTAATTTACTTTATTAATATTCATTAGCTTAATGAAAGCAAGGTAGTGTGACCTGATTGGCTGAGTTGTGTTGTAGAGGAAGAACAATAATGGAAGATTTAATCACAGAAGATGATTTTTGTCATTTTATTAAAGATTATATGCAGTGGCGGTATTTCATTTCTATCACGCTCATCTTCAATTCTGTATGAAAGAATCGCTGTGTTTATCAATTCGTTTTGTAAATCACAAATGGATGGGATGTGTGTGTCAGAAACGCTGCTCCTCAGCTATCTCCAACCTTCATGTCAAAAATGCTCTCAGCCAGCCTTCAGAAAGAAAAGTAATTCAATTTTTGCTTTCTTCCCAAAAGAGCCTCATTCTGACAGCTGTGCTCTCCGACACAATGCTGTTCCGACACATAAGATGTGACAAACTCATTTGAAATGGATAATTCATTTTTAGTAAGATGGCCATGTTGGCCTCACATCTTTTTTACGTTGCCCCAACTTCTCTATACTGTCATATTTGATTTCAGACATTATAGAAGAGTTGTAAATTAAAAATAAAAGAAAGCTTTAAAGAGAATAATATAGGAAACTAATTCAACTGCTGCTTCATACAACTCGCAGACAAATATCACTGTAAAAAAATCCCGTAAAAAAACTGTCATTTTCCGGCAGCTGTGGCGAAAAACGTAAAATTGTACGTTATACATGAAATAGGTAACTGTAAAAAATAACAGCGTAGGTTTGGAATGCTATCCCTTTTTAAGATATTGTTAGCTTAGAAACAGATTTTATTCTCATAAACAAACAACATAAACAAATGTTACTGCGCATTCGCGCGTTCGTGGGCTGCCCTTAACTTCCGATACACATTTGCAAACAATGGTCTTCTATAATGCACTTACAGGTGGTCCAAAATGCTGCTGCTAGGCTGCTGGAAGTCAGACAGAGGTTCGATCATATCTCGCCTACCCTTATTTCATTGAACTGGTTACCAATCAAATCAAGAATTGTTTTCAAAATTTCAACCTTAGTTTTTAAATTTCTGCATAATCAAGCACCATTATATCTCTCTGAAGCAATCTCCCCTGAGATCTAGTAATCTTGGTCTCCTCTCTGTTCCTCAAGGTTCCAATGTAGAGGTGATCGAGCCTTCACTGTTGCTGGTCCTAGTTTATGGAACAAATTGTCTGTCAGAGCTGCGCCCTCCCTACCAGTTTTTAAATGCCTGCTTAAAATATTATTTCTAATTGTCTTTATTTTTAGGTGTATTGTATAGCATTTTGGATCAACTGAGTGTTGTGTGAAAGTGCTTTATAAATAAAGAAAGAAAGAAAGAATAAACAGAGTGGCTCTGTTATCAAGCAAAAGAAACCGAGAAGTACCGTTACTTGGCTAAACTTGCTTCTCAAATATTTTGAATTTAGACTGCGATACCAAGCTCAACCGCTAGATGTTAGTGTACCATACGGTTTCATTAAATGCGACCAAAATACAGGACCCATTCAACAAATTGTTTGTTATTATACTATAATAAAATAATAGTATAAATTAAATTAAATAAAAACAGTTATATTATTAGACACTAGCCAAACACAGATCGGAAGTCAACTGCAGTCCTGTCGCGTACGTCCGATAAAACGTTCTATAGATTTCCATGTTTTAGCTTTAATGTGCTGAATCAAAAGTTTTGGCTTTGGAAAAATATTTGATGTTCAACTGTGAACTATTTAAAACTGGAGATGTTTTGCAGACCACTTTATTTACTGATCAGATTAACCGCAAAAGGTTAATTGGTTATTCTTGCACTGAATTTCATTGGATGGCGGGAGCGGCACTGGATGAGCTTCACGTCAATAACAGCTGAGTTTTAAGATTAATTAGTGCTATAATTGTGTAGCGCGTGCTGGGGATCACGCTGATCTGGAAACAGGGCTTAGCCAGCAATCCGTGCATGATCCTCCGCATGTGTGAACTTCTTTTTTCCATTTCTCCTTTTCAATGTGTATTTGGTGGCATTATCTAATTCATTAAGTTTATCCTTATGACGTTTTAAGCTGAACCGGATGCTATATTGTGCTTAAATGTCTTTTTGAAAGACCACCCATGTCACAGCAAATTACATCCAATCATATCTCATAAATGAAGAATGCGATGAGTTAGCCTGGAATTCTGCCATGCTTTGCCATGGAGATGCCAACAGTGAACTAATGCGAGATTTCTCGACGTTTCTGTTGCGTAATGAACTCAGCACAGCTGGAATATGGATTTAGAGACGGCACACAGTGAGCTTAACCATCTGACTGCTATACGGTTCAGCCAGATAAACCATTTATCTTATCATATATATATAAAATGTATTAAAATGTGTCATTATTTACCTCTTACTCTCATCTAATGCCATACCTGTATGACTTTCTTACACCAAGAATGTTTCTAGCAGACTGAATCTCATTTTGTGCTTTATTTCTATTAAATTTTTTCAGTCCCACAACATGACCCAAATCTCTATTTAGCAAAATCTGATCTCTTCTTATTCTAAAAATGTGGTAACATCCTCGCAACGGATGTTTAAAAATAAAATTGTCAGTGATGATGAGCCGATGTAACATCCAATTATTCTGACGTAAGTGTGAACTGGTCTCAGCGAGTTGCTAACAAAAGAGCTTTAGCATCTTGTTAGTGCTCGCTGGGAGAATATGCAAACTTGTCATGAAAGATAATTACCACCTTCAGCCGCCCATCTGCTGGCCATTGACCAAATTGACTTGAATTTCATGGTTAATGTCACCATGGATGTGCTGCGGGGAAATTTAGCTGGAGCGATATTTACGTACTTTTTTTTTTTAAAACAAGCAATGTCAGTTTTGATGCCGCTCCAATTAAATAGGACGTGTCGTTGCCGTATATATAATTCTGTGCATGTCTGAGAAAGAACAAGGTCACCGGAACCTCCTTTGTGCTTGACATCATCAGAGCAGACATTGTGACATGGGAACATTTGAACGACTTTAAGTAAACAAGTCCTCCGGGTCACCATGGGGAAAAAACACAAATGGACTGGATTATTTTTAAATCTCTCCGTGTGTTTGTCTCTTCTTCTGACTCCCTGGAGGGAAACATAGCTTTTCCGATGACCCCCACTGAGGTATTCTAAAAAACTCTTTAATATTTCTTGCAGTTATGCAGCTATAACATTATGTAGCTCCTAAATTTCGAAAAGCATTGCTCTCCTACCATTGTTCATTTTTTTGTGAATTATTACACTTTTAATACGTTTTGTTTTAAATGCTCTGAAACTTTGTTGCCACAGGTGTCAAAGCTTAAAGTTTGGCTTATGCATGCTAAAAACATGCTTTTCAAATCCAGAATAAATATTTTACCGCTTTATTCTGTACAACAGAAGGAATGATTGTAATAAGGTTTAATAAAAGGAAGGAAGGAGGCGGGAACCGGCAAACATTTAAATAAAGTTTTAATAAATAAACAAACAATAACACGGAAGTAAAATGCCGGCAGCCCCTCACGGACGACTGCCGGCAACACATAAATCAACTTAACATGTGTCCGGGCCCGGTCCTCTCTCTTCGACGGTCCGGTCGCTCGTTCTCTTATGCTCCCGATCTCCTCTGTGATACGAGACCGGGTGCGTGTACAGCTGACACTCATTAACACTTACTCACCGGCCTCGACTCATGGTCTTGCCCCGCCTACTCCACTACAATGATGTTTTATGATTCTGAATTTTACAGACGACATCTCTTCTTATTGTTTCTGTTATTTCTCCTAGGCAATAATGGAATTAAAATGGAGGTGAATTGAAAAGTTTGCGTAAGTCTCTTACATCTCAGATATTTCTTATCAGTGTCTGTCATCATTTGCTCAGCCTCAAATTGTTCCAAATCTGTATACATGTCTTTGTTCTGATGAACACAGAGAAAGATATTTGGAAGAATGTCAGTAACCAAACAGTGCTTGGCCACAAAAGCACATATTTTGAAGAATGTAAAAGCAAACAGTTTTGGGGCTCTTTTGACTACCACTGTCATTTCTCCTACAATGGTAGTCAATGGTTACAAGCATTCTTCCAAATCTTTCTCTGTATTCATCATATTCGTCTCTTTACATTTTTTGACGAGATCTCAACAACGTTATAAACTGAGTGAGCTCAGTCCTTGACACTTACTGTTTTGACAGTTGTGCTGTCATGCATTACCAGTTGCAGTGCATTCTGGGAAAGACAAAGTGAGAATAAAAGATCCCGTGCTAAAATGGTACAACACATATCAAGCTGTACAGCTAGTGAAAAAAAAGTAGAGCTCTCTAATTAGCACGTTTGGGTGTGTTTTGTAATGTCATACTTTTTCTCTCCTTTTTCTCTCGTTTCTGTCCCCGTCTGTCTTTTCACTACATTTCCATACAACGCGAAGGCTGTTTTCCTCGTTCCGCTCTGCTGTCGCTATTATTTTTAATGACAGGAACACCATTTCATGTCAGGGCTTTGTTGACGGGCGTCACGTGGTTTACTAGCCAACAGCCTTTAATAGATGCCTCTCCTGGCAAACGCCATAAACTCTTCACTGAACACAATTAGATCTGTGCTGTATATCAACCCTCTGGAACCGGATCAATAAAGTTGACGTGGACGTATAGCGATGCACGAGGGCGTACGCCAAGAGCACTATTATGTGATTCATTTAGCTATTAATGAGCCATTTTAGCCCCTGAAAGCTCGCAGATGATTGAGGAGAGATTTTATCTATCTGGGTGGTGCGGATGATTTTAGACGGCGAATGTAGACGGTACACCGCAAGGAAGGAGAGTGCAAATTTATAGCGTGATGCCGGGGCGAGGTGGCGGCGGAGTCGTTAATGATGTCGCTATGATTCAGGATCAATCTGTGGCAACAAATGTTACGTTGTTAAACTCTAATCTGTGTAAAAATCGACGCAGTGGGACTTATTCGTGACATACGAGTTCGGGACAGAATTGTGCGTAAATCCTTTCTAGCGTAAACTGTTCACTGAATTAAATGCGTAAATTTGCTTACTGGTACAACGAGTGATTTATGCAGAAATGCAATTGTGTTTTGTGAAGGAATTTACTGGTGATGTAATTTTTTTGATGCTTGAACACTTTTTTTCCATTTCATATTGATATGCGAAATCAGCTTTGGTTAAGTCATTCCTAAGGTGATTTTTCTGAAGTGTAAACACTGTGACATTATTTAAACGCTGTTCTGTTTGTACACACACCAGATGTCTAAACACTTTCTTTAGATTGTGTTTGCAAAAAATGAGTTTGGCAAGTTCACTCACAAACAGTATAATGCATAAAATCAAGCATAGTTGCACAATGTTTTTAGACAAACATTTTTACTAAAATGCATTGCATTTGTTACAAACAAATGTTATGGGTTTGAGTCCCCGGTAGCGCAGAGTCTGATAAAAAATGTAAAGCTTCAATACACTGCAGGCCGCTTTGGATAAAAGCATCTGCCAATTGCATAAATGTTAACAACTTAATAATCTTTACTGGGACATTGTCATGAGATGCCTACAGTTAATGGTTTACCGAGTCAAAAACTTGACCCCACAGAACATCTTGTATGATTATCATGCTGCATAACTTTCTCAAGGCAATATCTCGTATTCATATATCATTGATTCTTAAATTTTGAGCTTTGCTTTTTCCTCTCATTCCCCAGGTGGCCAAAGGATGTTAATACTGTTTGATGATCAATACCAAGAAGAGAGAGGGACAGATGAAAAGGCACTCATCTCATTTAGAAAAAAAAATCCAGAATGGCCTTTTAACCTGATTCTCAAAATGTGAAGTGTGCCCCCTAAGGAGACATAAGACATTGCTTTAGATCTCAAATCTTGTTCATTTTTGCAAATCTACTGCGTTAACAAGTCATCTTTTTTAATCAATATAAATTCTATCAAAAACAAAATGGGGCCTACTTTAAAATTCGGAACTAGTTTATGTTGACTTAAAAGGTCCGGTGTACGAAATTTTGTGGCATGTAGTGGAGAGGTTACGGATTGCAACCTACGCCTCACTAAACCCCTCCCTTTCGTAGCACTACGGCGGCTGACACAAAACTAAGATGTCATCAAGTGTTTGCTTTTTTTGCAGAAGGAGATAACATATTTGCGAAATACGCTCTGTAGAGCAGTTTGTCCGTTTAGGTCTACTGTAGAAACAACATGACGAATTCCATGTAAGGGGACCCGCGGTGTATAGATTGAAATGGATTATTCTAAGGAAAGAAAATCATTACGCTTGATTATGGAAGGTCTTTATACACCTCTGAAGACATAGTTATGTATATTATATTTCATTTCTGTCAACATATCCTCCAAAATTACAGACAGCACCTTTAAAGGATAATTTATTTAATAGTCATAACTAATTCACCCTCATGTCATCAAAACCTGTATTAATCTTTCTTCAGGAACGAACATACTTTGCGAAATGTTTTGGTGGTTTGAGTCCATACAATGGAAGTCAATTGTGCCAATGTTGTTTGGCTACCAACACTCCTCAAAATATCTTCTTTTATGTTCTGCAGAAGTAAGAAAGTCATAAAGGTTTGGAATTACAAACGGATGAGCAAATGATGAAAGAATTTTAATTTTTGGGTAAACTATCCCTTTAAATACAGTATATTTAATTTAATCTGTAAAACTATCCCTCACTTAAGATTTTATTGGCTACAGATGGAAACTGAAACCTGTGGGAAGAAAATGAATGAAATTGTTCAACCCGGAAAGAAATGTTGAAGTGAGGGATTGAACACACATTGCGATACAACGTGGCTTTCTTTCAGAAATAATTGGTCCAAATGGCAGGATTTAATTGCAGCAGTCAGATATTTTATGCCGGAACATTTAATAGCTGCCATTCAAAGGGGGTGAACTGCCTGACAAGAAGACATTATTGTATCATGCCAGCTTAATTCGGTTAGAGAGAGAGAGAGAGAAAGAGAGAGATGGAGACTGGGAACTAGTCTGAATCTCCTCCATTCATTCACTTGAAACAGAATCAATATTGTAATAAAACCAGATTCCTTTTGTGTGTAAAGGCACTATAGACCCATACAAGTTTTATAACTGGGTTTTATATCTTGAAACACAATAATGTGTTATTTAAACTCAGACATCTACAGCGATGATTCTCAACTGGTGTGTCTGTTCTGACAGAACAGCTAATTGCAGATAATAAAATGTCAATGTTTGATTTTAAAGACATTTCTTTCTACTGAGAGACAATTTAGGGATTGTTGGGCTACGATCTCATGTTCAATAACAAATCTTGGTCCTGATGTAGTTGAGAATCATTAATCTGCCATCTTTTTTGACCCAACATGGGTTAACCAACCCATCATTTTGGGTTGAAACAACCCAGCATATAATTTATAAACCAGCTGTGTGGTTCGTCCCTTTTGGACCCAATGCGAGTGTTATTTATATTAAAACAGGTGAAGTAATCATTTCCAGACATTAATATTTGATACCGTTGCTCACACAATAGATCAAACAAGTATTGTTGACTGAAAGGCGCATGTTCGTATGTAATTTCCGAGCGTGTTCACGTGGGAATGGACTAAAGCGGTTGTGGGTTACCCTTGAGGAAGTTTCTCTGGAGATGATTTCTGGTAAATGTATGGCTGAATACCCCCGGTGGTCCAGGAAAAAGCCATTTGGGAGCATGACAGACAACTCCAGGGAAAAATAAAATGTACCTTTGAGCATTAAAATCATTTCATTTTAAATAATTTAAAACCGCTTGCTGAAAAAATAACCACAACCAACCCTGAGTGTAGACATGGTGAATGCAGAAAATAAGAGCAAGTGAGATGTGACCTGAAATGTAATATCCAAACAGTTCATTCAGAATCCGAGGGCATTGCTTTGGTTACTCGTAAATTTAGTTATGTTCCCAGCAAGATGAGGGCAGTAAAACTTTCCATTAACACACAAATGAAACTCTTCAAAGCTTTCTCAAAATCTCAAGCTTTAATTGCTGCGAATTATCATCACTAAAACTCAAGGTCTGACATTTTCCAATCATTTCTTCTATATTCTCCGTTCATAGGCCTCTGTTCCATTATCTGAATAAGTTATTGCTTTTTCTATTATTGCAAAATTACAGTTTTAGATATTAAAACTGTGGTTCGGTTAATTCCGATTATGTTATCCTGTCAGTCTAACTGGGTGCTTTTTGGCAAGAAGCATAAGTTCCAAAGTATTCCAGACTTTACGCCAACACATAAAGGTCTACCTCTGCAAGATAAGGCGAGATTCAACCTTTTCCTCGGCAATGCCTTGCGGAGAGCATCGTCCTGCCCTTCCGGGGTACATTAGAAGTCGGCGAGGTGTTCTGTCATGGCCTTTGAAACAGTGTTGATGGATGTTAGGCGCTATATGCCAGACTGACGGAAAAGCTGATGGACCGCATACAGGAACCACTGCCTACAGGTACTGACCTTTACACCTGAAGTTCATGAAGAAATATATAAACACACGAGTCTTTCGGGCAATGGACAAATGTGATATACAGTACATCATCACTAACAAGTTCAGGTATTCGTTTATAATAAATAAAATATGTAGAAAATACAATGACTGATTTTTTTTTGTGTGTGTAATGTATTTGCACAGTGCAACAACAAAAAAACTTTCGGATTTCACGTAGATAAAGCTGATACTGTATTTTAACATGGTTTCCATAGGTACAGGCACACGCAAGCACTCCTCATGATGACATCTTGTGTCAATCAGGCCATTACATTCAATATTCTTCTTCCATATTTCATTTTAAAAGTCTGCACTTAAACCATTTAAAATCATGGATGTGTTCTCTATCATGTTGTAATTCTCAGGCTGTGTTTGACTAATCAGAGCCCGGGAGTGCTCAGCCTCTCCTCCCAGTCTGACCAGTGGTCTAAAGCCAGCGTTAATTGGACCTCCAGGGAGGAGAGAGGCGGACTGCTCGTGTGACTGCAGTCTGATTCTCTGGGGTCTGTTACAGCACCGCGGCGAAAGTGTCTTCCGTTGCAAACAGCCAGAAAAGTACACAGTACAAATGCTGTCTTTGCTCACACTTTAAAATGTTGTGCATGCAAACAGAGAAAAACACTGGGGTTGCAAACAGGGTTGTCTTTAAAGCCGAATGAGCCTCATAGATGGATGGATGGATAGATCCTGACCTGACCCACTAGACCTGATAGTAATGTTAAAAAGTCATAAACTTCACCGATCTATAGAAAAGGCCTCCTCGGTAAACTCATATTCAGATACATTTTTAATGGAACTTTTATTTTTTTAATGTCAGTAACCAAACAGATCTCATCCCCCGACTGGCATAGTAGGGAAAATAAATACTATGGGAGTCAATGGGGGTGAGATCTGTTTGGTACTGATATTTTTCCAAACATCTTCCTTTGTGTTTAACAGAACAAAGAAATTTAAACAGGTTTGGAACAATCTGAGGGCGAGTAATCGAAGACAGAATTTTCCTTTTTGGGTGAACTATCCTTTTAAAATACACAAATGTCTCTCTATATTTTGTTGATCTTAATTGATTTCCCATGAAGTTCAATTTATCCATTTTCCCAATCTGTAAAATTCCTCATTTGAAGGAAATTAAGATCTTTCATAAATGTAGTTAGAAAACCTTGAAATCATTCTTATCGTTCCATTTTCAACTGTATGTGACATATCCATAAAATGATCAAAATTTTCTTTCTTTTGCACTGCAAAGAGAATTCATTACTGAAAACAAAGCCATTGTGCAGAATCAAACTCTTGTATTCTTAAAGAATACATCTCTGAAATGTTCCCTTCTTTAAATAATGGATGAATGAAGTTCTGGTTTGAAAAAACCTTTAATCAGTATAGTTTTTTAACAGCTATTTGGGAAAAGAACTGTTAATGTAGAATCCAGTCTGACCTCACAATGGGCGAGAGGGCCAATGTCAACACTACAACTCTCATGTAATGTCATTTTACTTTAAAGTAATGGACTAGTAAATCAAAACTGTGAAAGTCCTCTTGTTTTGAAATAACAATATAAGAATAAAGCTACTTAGCAAGTCATAGCGGTGACACTTTTATAAAACTTCTCTAATAATAGAAACTTGCCAATTAACTCATTCTAGGCCAGAGCTTCTCAACTAAAGCACATGAGCCACAGAGCAAGATCCTTTTAGCCTTGAGAACGGCATCATTTTGTAGTCATTTTTATGCTATTGAGGCAAGTACTGTAGACTGTGGTTTGAAATTATTACATTAGGTGTAAATTCAACCCAAAGTGTTATATTTTAACAATGGCTTTCTACAGTCAATTTCACTTTCTACAGTCACAAGTTAAGGGATCAGTGCTGTCCACCCTACTACTCTTCCATGAAGTCAATTTCTACCTTCTTATTGTTGAGTCATGAACAATGACCTTTTGCTGATGCAAGAGACACCTGCAGTTCTGAGGAAGTTTCTCTGGGATCTTCTGAAACGTATTGAATGAGATATGGCTGTGCTTAGAGAAAACACTGCTTGGTTAATTCTGTATATACACTGCCCATCCAAAAAGTCACCACCTGGATTTAACTCAGCAAATAGGTAAGAGCATCCCATTGGATTGGAGGTCTAGGTTCAGCAATGTTATCTGCCCAAATAATGAGGACTGCTGACTACCTGAATTTACTGAATGACCAGGTTATTTCATCAATGGGTTTTTTCTTCCCTGATGGCACAGGCATATTCCAAGATGACAATGCCAGGACTCATCGGGCTCAAATTATTATATTATTATATTACTCATTCTTCTACATTGGAAAGCATTGCACGTTCACCCAAAAATGAACATTCTGGCATCATTTACTCAGCATTTACCCTGTTGTCCTTTCAAACCTGTATGACTTTTTCTTCTGCAGAACACAAAAGAAGATTCCTTTTTTGAATTTTGTGTTCTGCAGAAGAAATGCATAGGTATAAAATGTCAAGAGGGTGAATAAATGATTTTGGGTGAACTACTCCTTTAATCCTTTCTAGTCCCTTTACTGTACATAGACAACATGTTTCTCAACTGTTTTGAAATTGGCTATTGTGTTGAAATGTGTGTAGTGACCATTTATCCCTGATGGTTGTAAGATTATATGTGCAATAAAATGATTATTACTAGACTACAAAAATCACCACGGAGAATTGTTGATTTCTTTTTATTCAATAATGATTTAAAATGCATGCATGATTTAAAGGCTTGTGATTCTGCTTTGACTAGTATACAGCAGGCACATTAACACAATTTATATGACTAGGATCTTCTCTCTGTACACTCTGCCTACTACGTCCCACAGGACTCTCTATTCAGGCCAAAGCTATTCTAAGTCTATGAAAGCATGACTAATTCCTATTATTAATTCACACATCTTGCTATCGTATCTTTATAGCTACCGTATCCAGTTCGCGAGCATTGAAATGTAAAAATCAGTACATGAGAAGGGTGCAAGATCAAAATACAGTATTTCTTGACTAACTGCTCCCTCTAGGATACAGCAAGAGAGATGGAGATTCGTAAGAAGAGATGAACTGAAACGGATGGATGTTTCATGAGAGCTTCTACGAGGGCTTCTCATAGAAAGAAAAAGCTCTTAGAAGAGTTTGCCGAAAGAGAGGAAGAGAGCTGGATAATCACCCCCCAGTGTGGGCGTCCGAGGTTCCCTCTAATGAGAGCGTGGTGAGTGTTCTGCTGGAGTCGTGACTCCTCTGTTCTTCAGTATTGTGTTGAGTTTCCCCAGCGCTGGCGCTAAACGCTACGGGACGGCACAAAGTAACAGCAATTGGCCAATCGCAGCACAGCTCTGTTGATTTAGATGTCAGAGATCTTTAATTAAGACGGCTAATTGGCCCCACTCCATTAGATAGAAAGTCCTCCTTATGTGTTGACCTTCCCTCTTCATGTTTATTTATAACACTACTAAATCCCAAAGCTTTATTGCTTCTCCAAAGCATTCACTTTGTTATTTGTTATAAATAAGTTGAACATAAATGAATTGCATATAGTATGGATATGTCATTGGCACTTGGCATGTATGGTTATGCACATTTAGCATTTACTATGTAGTCAAATATAAATTAATATATATACATTGTGCTATGAATATAACAGTCAGATTATATACCCAGACAATTATTTTACCACTAAGCATCTCTAATGTATATCTTAAGGAAATTTTACACACCCCTACTTAAATTTTGTGTCTTTTGGCTCTCTGTCGCCATCTCTGTTTGAATTCTAAAACTGGAAATTGTTAAATTGTGAAACTGCAGCTAAAATTATAAATCACTGTCGTGAATCAGGGCAAAGGAGATGTACTTAATGCAATTTTTTTTTATCAAAAGTTGGAAAATGACTATAAAAGTCTGCTTACAATCCAATACAGACAAATATTTATTCAATTAATATCGCTTCATGCATATTAAGAATAATTTGACATATACAGTACTTGTTAAATTAATTATTTTAGAGTTTTTACAATATTGCTAATGAACATCTTATGAAAGATTTACAAAAATACCATATTTTTATAATACGATGTATTCTATATATATTTCACAATTGTCCTGTTTTCTATTATTCTTTTTCCCATATTTCCATATAATCTTTTTTTTACGTCTGCTACTCGTTTTACAGTGTACAATTGTGAAATCAATCCAATAAACATTTTTTTTTTTTTAATTGATGCTATTTGGTATATGCAGTTCACAGCATGTGCACAGCATAATGTAAAGGAGCCATGAATTAAAATCACAATTTTAACCCGAGCTTTTGTTATATAAGAGGGAATCGTATTCACGCGAACATCATGTAAGTGTCAGAACTGAAAACGCCCTTGTTACTGAGATGACATCTGTTATTGACACCAGGCCCTGCGAACGCCAGGTTCTGGAATGCACCTATCTATGACGACATTGATAGGTTGAACACCGCCTACACAGAAAGAATATCAAGGACGACTTCTCTAGCCCCGCCCACTGGCTCGCGCATGACAATTCTGAAGTAACACAAATGGGGCGGAACCAGATAGACCGAGCAAGCAATAAACAAACATGCTGTTAAAAATAGCTAAATATTGTGCCGCCCCTGGTTGTGGAAGAATACAGTCGCTGCATAATCCTTCCTTCGGATTCCGACATTAGTAATGCGTGGTTAAAGTTTATTTTTAAAGACGTTCCAGCTCATGTGGGAAAACATGGAGCGTTTGTTCGTTTCATTTCTCCGAGGATTCCTTCGTGAACAAGGCAAAAAGGTTAAAAAGCAGTGCTTATGTGAGTAAAACATTTTTGTACTATGCGTCAATATTGCTTTGTTAGAGATCGCTTGATGTGCCCTGCTATCCAATCAAAGCAGTGGGTTTTTACTTCCAAGTTTTCAATACCAATACTCTACCGAGTGTTTGTAGAGCTGGCCTCAAAACCAGGGTAGAAAATAGCCAATTACTTATTGATTTAAATGTAAAAATCACGCGAATGTCATAAGTAGAACTCATATAACAGTATAAACAATAAACAAGCACAGTTCATGAGACCTTTAATACATCCCAATCCCATAGTGCAATGAGTCGAGGAATTCATAACAATTTTATGAGGTGGCTAATTTGTATGATGTGAATTATACAAAAAAGATACAATTAAGAAAAAACAAATTCTGACCCCACCCCCAAACCTTACAACACTGGCAAAAAATGCAAATCGTATTAAAACGTAAGATTGTACGAATTAGCCACTTCATAAAATAGTTACGAATACCTGTGAGATTTTGTTGGGTGACAACATCACGCTTCCAGCGCCCATCTTTTTCCATATTGACTCATTTCAATGCATTATGGGATTTAAAAAGAGGTAAATTATGCCGTGCACATGCTGTGCTACTGAACTGCATATGCTACACCACATAGCATCAAATAATTTATGTCCATTTAAATCTTCGAGATCTCTCTACATTCTTGCTCTTTATATAACAGTACAAAGAAGCATAATGAGGAAATATGAGTTCATATTTTATATGTCTGAATAAATAAAACATGTAGCGAAATGCATGTATGCACTATTGTGATTGAACTGCTATGGGTCAGTGAGGTGTTTGTGTGCACTATGAAACGAAGTGTCTGTGTGTAAAAACGAACTTGAAAGCAGCTTCTGCAATTAGTGATGTGAACATTAAAGGCCATCATCCATAATTGAGTATGGCTGGAGTATCCTGTCATCTCCTGTTCTTGCACTTTTTTCCAACAGTTTGACTACTTGAAGCCACTTTCATCTGATATAACATCAAATTCATTTGAACTCCTCGCAAGTCACCTGTAAAAGCTCAAATGAAATCTGTCCTTTTCATGCAAATCTTTGTTATAAACAGTTCCTACCTGATTTTCACATTTCAAAGTTTTGTTTTGTTTCTGATTGTGCGTATCTGTTTGTTTGTGTATACTGTACGAGTGTGTTCTTGTAGCTCAAAGTAGCCGGGGGCATGCAGTAAACACCGGTTCTCCAATGGATTGGCTGTCGATTTCGTGCTGTGGAACAGGTGCTGCCGTAAACTTTATGCAGAGTGTCAATCGATATCCTAAAGCAACACGGCGGTAACACATCAGACTCTGACTCCTGCGGTGCACAAGCACTGTCAGGTCTGATCAAAACAAAAGGTAAGAGAACTAATTAAATTTCATGTCTTCTCTCTAGGTGAGTTTCTCACATTTACATTTAATTCACTCAGCAACACTATCTTACCCACAACAAATGTCTTTTTAGCTCTTTAGTTCTCGTGTAAGGAATTGATAAGCACATGAATAGCGGGTGACATAAAATATATTGCGTTACAATAAATCTCCTATACATGTAAGTCTACTTGATTCAAATTTCAAATATGATACATCATAAGGTTTTCGTGTGTTTTTGATATTTCAAGGGATATTTCAACAGCAAATCTAAATTTCCCCATATTTTACTCATCCTAAAGGCATCCTGACAGAATATTACTTTCTTCTTGAAGAAAAATGCTCTATTAACGTTGATGTCTAGCTTCCGTTACCCCTCGACTGCACGTGAACCTGAGGCGTGTTTTTACGGCAAATAATGGTGACGAAAGCTCCCGCGTAGAGGCGGTGGCATCCTATTGGAACGATTGTCACCGGAACTTACATGCGTCATTTGCCGGAAAACAAGTAAAACATGGAGAAATTTTGATTTGCCGGTGAAATATCCCTATAATCTTGAGACTATTAGGAACCAATGAGACTTTGTTATCGATGTGCTGCCATATTTCAGTTTAACACTTAGATCCTTGGATAATCAAATGTTTATTTCTGTATTTCTTCTTTCTTAGCTGTTGTGGCTTGGCTTCTTGCCTGTTCTCCTTCAGAACGTCAGGCAGCCATGGTGATGGAGGTGTGGAGGAAGATTTTTGCTGGATCGTGAACAAAGGGAGCTGAAAGGTAAGGGACAGAGCGAAGAAGACGTGTTTGAAAAGTAAGATGTGTTTTCAATGGAGAGATTTAGAGGAGAGAAGCTGGTATTTTTGCACAGGTTGTATTTAAGAGGATCTTAAATTCTTTTTTTTCGTATTGTAAAGTGTTTTCAAAACACTGTTGCATAAATTTACTCGAAGAGCATTATTAAGTATGATGGTATAAAATAACAGTGAACAATTATTTATACTAAAGCACGAGCACACGATACATCATCGCATTGTCCTTGCATAACTGTTGATTCACTATAAGTTTGTGTTGTTTACATGATACAGGCACGCGCCGATTGTCAACAAAATACAGACATTTGACACAGTTTCACTTACCGCGTGCGGTTCATGACCGGCATCTTTTAGCGTCAGGACCGCGCCATCTATCAGTTTCAAACGATCTACAAATCCAGCGTTATATCCACTGTTTATATAACATTTCTTACTTAAATGCATTTAACTAACAAACACAGCTGAACTTCAGTACAACAAACGAAGCGCATTGATGGGCGTGCCCTTTTTCCCGCTCTCGCTAGTTGACGTGTGGGCGTGCTTTTCCAGGAGAATTATCCAATGAGGGACTTAGAAAAGTTGTAACATAAGGGATACATACAGAAATACTACGTGATACGTCCAACTCGTTTTTGCTGACCATGTTAAGCATGAGAATGCCAGCATAGTAATGAAGTAAAAATACATGAAACACTGTTGCACCACCCCTTTAATGTAAATTTAGAAGCTCACTGTTGTGTACTTTTCATTAATTTCACTTAAATATAATAAATGTGTAGCATATGAAGAAATATGTATTGTTAATGTCAACCAAAATAAATAAATGCTGTAAATGTATTCATGGTTATAGTTCCCTGTATAACTAATGACCTTATTTAAATTTTGTGTAAATGTTGTGTTATCTTACTGATACACAAAACAGACTTTGCCAACATGGTATGCCTACTAAGAGAGTCTGAATATAATGAATTGTAAATGCTATGATAGAATTACTATGTAATTTATTTCATCTCAGAACTAAATACAATTGACTTTTGATGTTCCCATCTAAAGTCCCATCTAAGTGTGATTTATAAACAAATAACCAGTCTGCATTTATTTACCTAAACAGTTTTACAATGAGCATTGCGGTCTGATCAGGTTCAGAAGTTTAGTAAACACCATAAAACAGAATGAATCAGTCATCCTGTCATACTGAATAAATGTATTAATGGCCACATTAGGGAACATTAGAAAATCTTAGCAAGGTTAAGCGTCTCCTTACCCAGTACACCACACGATTTGCAATCACCTACAAACCTGATGCTGTGAATCACAAACACTGTGTGAATGTAAATCAGGGTGAAACCGATGGGATATGTATGTAAAGAGCATTGTGAGTGGTTTTAAATTGGGGTCACAACCATTAAAGCCCCCAACTCTCAACTTTCATTGAGAACACTGCCAACCAATTCACTGTGCTGTCTGAAAGGGGCTGATGGGATCTATCACCAGAACACTTCAGCATGTGTTAGTGGTTATATCCTTTT
This sequence comes from Triplophysa siluroides, assembly GCA_006030095.1. Taxonomy (NCBI): domain Eukaryota; kingdom Metazoa; phylum Chordata; class Actinopteri; order Cypriniformes; family Nemacheilidae; genus Triplophysa; species Triplophysa siluroides. The sequence continues at coordinate 3,082,589 of VCII01000101.1, read as the reverse complement.
TTTAGGAATATCATACAGCTCTATTTATTGTGTGTGTATTGTGCACAATATGCAAATATACTGCATATACTGTATAGCTTGAATGCACTTGTGAGTCACTTTCGATCAACATGTTTGCCAAATATTTAAATGTAATTAATAGTACATTTTTCTCTCTTATTGTACTGGAGGTAAATGAATTGGCCCATATAATCCCCTGACCACCCCACATCATGCCCTGCATCCTTCTGCATTCTCACTCCAACACACCTGCGTGCCATGAGCGGGCATCAGCATCCCCTGCCAATGAGCACAAGCACATGCACTGCCAACTTCAGCCAGCAATTCTCTCAACACTTTTGTATTGATTTACAAATGTCTTTTTGGGTTAACTGCTTATGAATTTGTGTGTTGGACCATTTTCCCCCACCACCGCCAGATGTGACCCACAGCCTTCGAAAATAATGAAAACATTTCATGTTTCATAATCTCTGCTTCATCTTAATGAACATCAAGGTTTCCGGCCAACTTCAGATTGTAGATTGTTGACTGAGTCTTTTAACAAATATTGTTATGTCATGATTTCATTATTCAAATGCTTCCCATCTTAAAGGACCGGTGTGTGAAATCAAGCGGCATCTAGAGGTGAGGTTACAAATTGCAACCAATGGCTCACTCCACCGCTCACCCCTCCCTTTCGAAGCACTGCGGTGGCTAAAACGGGAACTAAGATGTCATCATGTTTTTGCTTTTTTTGCCGAAGGAGATAATGTTTATTTTAAATGTGCTCTCAGGGCTCTAGACTCATTTTTCCCACTGGTCGCACTGGTGCTACCCACTTTCACGGTTGGTTGCACCTACTTACAATTTGGTCGCACCCTTTTATAGTAATCATAATGACCTTGCATAATGACCTCTGTTGATGAACCGTTCTGTTAATTTCTCCCTCAGTCTTTTAAAATAGTCGGCTATTCCAATTCATAATTGAGCTTTAACACTTGCGAGCCCAATAAATCCAAAATAAATGCAAAGAAATTTTGTATTGTTATTTATACAGTTCTTATTATTTAGTTTTATAATCAAGTTATATATTGGCTATAAAATGATCGGACACAAATATTTGCCCTCATTGCAAAATGCTGTAATTTGCCACCAGCCTTCTTTATTTTTACCACATAAAATATTATTAAATTAGCAAGCTCAAAACTCTCAGAACTAAAGTAACTCAGAACTAAATTATTATATGTACTTTACTACACATTGTCATGAATAAACTTGAAATACTAAATCTTACTCTTGTTAAATGGTCTAAGCACGCTTGTGTTCTGATGTGTTTTGAGTGACTGATTTGATGGGTTCAGTCAGTGGCAGTGAGTCTCGTAAGTTCAGTGTTTGATATATGAGTTGTTTCAACAATGTGATTCGGTTCAAATGAGTCATTATGTCGCCAATCGGACATTAGTGGACATTGACGGGCTGTTTGTTTTTCACACCTGTTAGGACATCACAAAAGATAGAAGTTAACAAGGACAACTCTTCACTGGGTAGGATTTTTCCTTTATGTCAGCTGCATCTGCGGAACACTCAGGGAAGAAAAGTGTCATGATCTTGGAGTGGTGAGGACAAGGACAGAGGACCCAGGTGCAGACAAGGGGTTAACAGAATTTAATAAATAATAATGACAAAACCAAAAAACCCACGAGGGGGTAACATAACAAACAGGGGACTATAACAACATGACAGGACTAAATACACTAAAACAGGACTAAAGTAAAACATGACATAACTAAACTTGACTAGACTACAATCAACAGGGACTAACCACCATGACACAAAGCACAGACGAGACTCAGAGAGAAAGTATGGCATTAAACAAGGCCCAAAAACCTCTCTCTCTACAAACAAGGGATCCTGTCCTGGTTCTGCTACAAGACCAAGAAATATAAGACATGATGAGGCAGAACCCTGACAGAAAAGGCAACATGTTTTTGAGCACATTCACGCCCAGCTGCAATTCAGGTAAAAATATTCTCTCAAAGCGCAACGTGAAACATGTTTTCTGTCTTCCGAACTTACACTTAAAGTGTAATGACATCTTAAAGAATATGACATCAATGTTTCGTAAGAGCGGTTTAAATGCATATGGGGCAGTCTGTCCCGTAGCGGTTTTATGCCGTTCAGTCTGCGCAACAAGAATGATGTCAAACACACACTTTAGTTTGGAGACTCGAGCTCTCTGCTCATTCTATCCTGAACTTATCAAAAGCGCGTGATTCATCACTCATAAATCAAATTAAATGTTAAACATTATTCGGGGCAAAAATTTGTTTAGGCACTCGCACCAATGCGACCCTGTAAAATGTTTAACCCGCATGTTATAATCGGATTTCCGAGCATTTTGGTCGCAGTCTAGAGCCCTGGCTCCGTAGAGCAGTTTGTCTGTTTAGGCCAATAAATATATAATAATATATATAGCTCATAAATAGCTCATTCTAAGATTCTAAAAACATAATGCTTCATTATTTTAGGTCTTTGTACACCTATGATGACATAGTTATCTATATTATAATGCATTTCTGTCAGTAGATCCTCCAAAAAATTACACACTTGACCTTTAATATGCAGATACGTCAACAAATAATAGATTCAAGAACATTTTAACCAGTCTAAAATGCATTGGTCCAAGAGATCATACAGGTGTCTTCAAAGCTTTCACATGCTTCCTTTTGGTAAGTTCTTCTCTTGCAAATTTCCTTTTAAACATTCCACAAAAATATCTGCGACATTTGCCTGAAACTTGCCTTATTCATTCTCTGAATTCCACAATTAAATATACTATAGTTACAATTAAATGGAGCCTTACAGGTTATACACAAAACTCGAGATATAAAGAATACATCAAGGACGTTTTCCATCTGTAAACATCTTTTTCATTCAAAGCCTGTCTTTTTTAGAAACGTTTCCTTTGACCCTAAAACATCCCTGAATCACATATGTAATAGTTCATCCCTGTCTTCCTTTCATCTTAAAGAAAACAGTCCAACTGCTCGAACTCGTCCTTCGCTTGCTAATGGAGGGCACCTGGGGCTCTTCCCAGTCGGCCTGACCATCACGGTAATGGTTGCTTGTGTGAAAGAGATATTCCTTGTAGGAAGAAAGTACACAGGCACGAACTAATGTTCTCTCTACTCCCTCATAAGGGCAGTAACCCAGTGAAGATGTTAAATACCTACAGGATGGCTGCTTGGTTTGTTATTGTACGGCAAGGGCGGATTGGGGAAATTTGACTTGGGTTGAGTAAAATACAGACCTGTGCCCATGTATGCATGTGACAATTCCTCTCGAAAATAGTTAGGTTGTTTACCAAATGGAAAATCACAAAAACATCTTACATACAAACTGTTCATCTCTAAAAATAAAATTTCAAGATCAATTATAGAAGGAACATCTACACAAGACGCAGAAGTCATCTAACCATCAGAGTCAGAACAACAACTTTTCATGTTTTGCAGTGCAACAAAGTCATCGGAAGCCCCTGCTAGTCTGCGACAGAGAAAATCAAATTTCAAAAGTCTAGTTTTTATGAGGAGCGCCTTTCACTCGCCTGTACGCCAATTATAAAACCGCTCTGTCTGTTTCCTTTTTGTAGGTTATATAATAAAGCTCAAAGCTTTAAAATAATTACATCATGACATTATGTAGATGTGTGTGAGATATTTGGTATAACGCCATTTTAACCTAGACTATAGTGTCAAAGCAAAATAATCAGTTGAACAACACTGAATGATCTTTCTTTTTTTTACCAAAGTTCTTTCAAATCACTTCTTTTGTGTTCTGCATAAGAAAGAAAGTTTGGGAAATCCATTACAGTGAGTAAACAATTAAATTAAATGTTTGGGTGAACTATCCCTTAAGAAATGTGCCTATGTAGATTTTTTATTAAAAAAAAAAATCATATAGAGTGAAAAGTTTTGACAAGTAACCCCTGTATTCACCTAAATTTGAACTTGATATACGTTACATCACATACATGAGACTAAAATCATAGTTCCAAGCAGCATTAGTTTATAAAAATGAACAAAAGAACTTAGAGGTTACAAAAACCCTGAAATATTTATTATCCCACGCTGAGTCTGACTGTCCCCATACACTCTGTCTCCATGTGAAGTTTAAGCGATTACAAACATGTGAATAATTCAGCGTTTGCCTCCCCGGTGCATCCTGTTCTGTCACAGAGGTTGAAACGCTAAGCACGCCCCTCATGAACTGCTCCCATTCCAATTATGTACACACTGATAGAGCTCTTTATCGGTTCTGATTGGGTGATTAAGATCGTGTTTTCTTGTGTTTGCCATAAATATTTACATAGCGGACACGGGCTGCTTTACCATTATTTTCATATCGTAATGAATCCGAGCTCCCAAAAAGGAATACAATAACAGGGAATGACTTATTTGCAAATGACCTTCCAACCTGTAAGAGTGCTAAATTCAATGACAAATAAAAAAATGATGTTTCATTACGAGGCATAAGAACCAATGATATTGATGTGATTGTTTTGGTTCCAGTTTGGAAAAACAAGATGGTTTGCTTGAGAATATCTTTATAAACCTACTGGAGTCACATGGATTACATTAATGATAGACATATATGTGCCTATATATTTTTTTATTAAAAAAAAGTGTTTAACTCAAAGAAGTCATATACATCTGGATGGCATTGACAATTGAGAAATTTGTGATTTTTCAGTGAACTAATCTTTTAAATAATGTGTGTAAAAAACATGTTGTGATGGATATCAAGGACACCACTTCTACGTCCTTCATTCAGAATTTTACATTATTCAATGAAAATAAATAATGCAACCTTGGTGGACAGATTGATGCAGAAATTGGAAGTGAGGGCTAATAAAATGTTCTTGGCGATATGCAAAGGAACCCTTTGAAGAATGACATTTAAGTTCAAGGAGAACAGGCCGATAGGGCAGAAAACAACTGCTTTGAAATGAAGGCACTGCGCTCAGGGGAAACAGAAAATGAAGCCACACTCGACTGCATCTTGGAAAATACAGCGTTGATTGGGCGGGGCATCAAGACCTGCGCGAGAGAATCCGAGCGGGGCCTTTGATCGAGCAATGCAAAGAACGTCAGCTGGAAATGAATGCAAAGAATCTCGGGTAGAAGGTTTGTTTTCATACACCAAAGACTTCTCTCCTGGGATAATGAAATGTCACGTAATTTCGCTTTGGAAGCGAGGATCACCAACAAGCTCAGAGCATCTAAATAGAAGAGGAAGTGTGTCGAGGTGCGGTGAACTGTAGAAATGAACTGCTTAAAAAAATCCTTTTCCTCCTTACTGAATAAATATTCTCAGAGCTGCAAAATAACAATGCCAATACAACCCTATGTTTATTAACTTCAGCAAAACAAATCTTGGATTCCATCACAACTTGTGGAGTAGTGTCTCGACGTTCTGCTCTGAGCGCTGCTGTTGGGGAACATGGTTCATGTATTCCAAACATGGGGGGATTTAATGAGCGCAGCGCTGTGTAATGTTGACATTAAACCGGGGTGAATGTCACCCTATACTCATCCAACGGAGCGATCCATGACTGTGTTTGTATGCTGGGGATTTTTTGTTGTTGTTGGTCTAAAAGCAGTTAGACTTTTGAATTAGATTACCACATCTGTTTTGATCTTGCGGTAAAAAATAAAAATAAATCATTCAACATAATGAAGGTGATGAGACAATTGTTGTTTACCTGCAAATTTCAAATTTGTCAGTGGTTGGTTATGATACGGCCATGTAGTTTGGGGCGGGGTTAGGGGTGGCGCTCTAGTATCAGTTTTTTCAGTAATCGCACGTTTGTATACGATTCACAATGTACAAATGAATATGAATTAGCAACCTAAAATAGTTACGAATTCACGTGAGATCAGGTTGGTCAATTTGTTTGATTTAATTTAAGAAACCATTTAGATTTCCAAATAAATCTATTTTCCTAAAAAGTCAAACCAAGAACAATTGGTGCGTATAGTTTAAGCTCACTTTGCAAAAGAGTAGACAGTTAGTATCTGAATATTCAATACTGAGTAATCAAAGATCAAAGCAAAGAAAAAAAGAGCACAATAACATCTCATACAGAACACAGATAATGTCTTTAACATATAAACACGTGACAATCTTCTTTTGGCTATAATGCATTTAAACCAACCTGGTCGCACGGGAAATCATAACTGTTTTATGAGCTGGCTTATTCGTACGATGTGACTTGTACAAAAACAATTATTATTAATAAAAACAATACTAAAGCCCCTCCTCTTACCCCACCCCTAAACCTAATGTCACTGGCACGAAAACTTACTAAAACGTAGGAATAAGATAGTATGAATTCATACAAATTAGCCACCTCGTAAAATAGTTACGAATTCCCATGAGATTGTGTTGGTTTAAACTAAGAAGAAATCTCTGATTCAATAATTGAGACACACAGCATTTATGAGAAAGTTTTACATGCTGTGCTTTATTGTGCTCACAGTAAACGCAGTAAAACCCTCTACGTGAAGTTTCATCTCTTAATTCCGCTTATTTAAAGCTTCGCCTTATTAAGCAGTGAAATACAATCACGGCCCGACTCGAAATCACCTGTTGTGAGCAACGTTCCTGCTGTTATGGAGAATCCACTTGTATGTCTCCGAGGTGTTGTTGAATTATCCTTTTCTGTAGTCTGATGCTTATTCTTTGCTCCTGGACATCAGTGCATCATGCTCAACACCTTTAATGTCGTGAACTAGCATTGCATACGTAATATTTCTAATCTTGCACCCTGTGAATCCACACGCTTATGTTGTATCAAAACACATCGTTCTGCACCCAGAAAGCACAAAACCCATTTTAATGTATCACACTGTTTTCCAAATTGCATACTTCCATATAGTATGCCACTTCAGAGCTTTCCTTAAGAGGACTTGTAATCATTCTGCCTATCAGGGCCGGCCCAGCCTCTGTTGGTGCCCTAGGCAAGATTTTAGATTGCTCCCCTACTATACAGAATAAGTAAATAAAAATATCTGTGAATTAACTTGTTTTTTTATTTTTTATCTGAATATAACATGAATTGTGATAAATAACATTAATAGCAATTAAATAAATAACTAACTAAAAAATATTTGTAATAAAAATGTTTCTAATTACGTACTCATTGTTTGAAAATAATGCTGAAAATTAAATACAACTTTCTCAATTATACTCTAGTTGAAACATAGAGCTCATAAAATAATATTTGATTATTATTATTATTTAGATAAAGGTCAATGAGAACGGTTTTTTTTTACATTTTGTAAAGCTCTGCGCAAATGCTCTAGGGACACAAATAAAAGCTTATTGTATTGTTTTGGATTTTCTCAAATAAATGGCATGGCCTAGTCACTGTGCCAGTAAACACTTTTTGCAGTTCACTTAGTTGAAAGCAGTCAAAAGCACCATGCACTGTCAGTGTTACCAGTAAAAGTGGTTCTAAATAAGCAAGCTGCTCAGAGTGGGATTCGAAATTAAAACAGGCAATGAGTCTAGAATGGGAAGCAGGTGAATTTGTGGAGTGAAGTTTTCTCCACGCTAGCTGGTCTCCGTTACACATGCATAATTAATGTGTTAAGATTATCAATCATAGTTAATAATAATCGTGTCATGATGCAAGAAGCTGTTCACATGTTGCGTTTTTGCGCTCTCAACTGACGCCCCTCTGGTCATTTTGCGCCCCAACTGCTTATGCCACGGGCCGGCCCTGCTGCCTATTTACAGAAGTTCCCCTTTTTTCCAGCTGTACTTTACCCCTATTTATCCTATATGTCTAATCGGAGGCCGGTTGACACTGTCAAATTAATTATACAGGGATTTTTTTAACGCACAGGCTAATCGTTCAAGTCAATCACAGTAGTCAAAAACAAACGGTTTTGCACATGTCTACCTAACATATAATTCATTTCATGCTCTGTCTAGTGCATAATGTTAAATGTGGCTTGTGCAGATGTGTATCAGGAGGAACGTCATGCCGGGCTGATCAGTCCTCTGCTGAGTGGGACGAGACGAATTGTATTCAGTATGCATATTAAAGACTACCTTGAGTCTGATAACTGCAGTATGGTGTCACGCTCTGACATTTTAACCCATCTGTATACTTCAAAGCACATATGCACCAATTTGCTGCAGGATATTCTCCCATTCTCATTCCCTCCAAGGGATATAGTCAAAATCAAGTCAATTAGCAAAAATGTGCGGCTCTGCAGAGTCCCCTCGAGTCACCTCGCGCAGGTTTGGCTAAGTTAGACACGTGTGTGCTTAAGAGACGGATAAGGTCGTTGAGTGTAATCCTACCAGTGAATTTAATTTTCAGGCCGCACTTTCAAATTAAATCATTTGACTCCTACCTTCTAATCACAGCGGAGAGAAGATCTGCATGCTAATCGTACGAGATAGTGCTGTCGATAAGACCCACCGATTCACACGGGAGGAAAGAACCGTGCCAACGGTCCTTGTAAGTCATCTAATCGGATGAGCTAATCACAGGTACAGACAACCCAGACCCCCAGAGCGTCATGTAGCCCCTGGCCTTGACAGATGTCAAATGAATTATATATTGTAGGAGTTTTCGAAGTAGAGACACATAATAGCAAATAGGACTGTTGTTGCTCTTACAAAAATGTTCATACAATGTTACAGATTTTTTTTGTGTTTTATAAACAGTTTAAGGGCTCTTAAGTAAAAACCATTAATTTTCTCAAACTCTCAAGAAAATATATTCTTAGGTGATGATGTAAAAAAGCCCCTAGAAGTTTCTGTCATTTTCAAATGCATATTTGAAAAATCATGTTTAATCATTGAATTTCCAATAAAATACACTACCCATAACTCCTTTGGATGAAGAGGTTTACCATGGAAACCCATCAGAACCAACCCACTTCCACAGAACCATAACCATAACCAACCACAGAACCAGAACCAACACCACCAAGCAATTAAAACAAATATTTATCCTAATATTTTGTGATAAGCCTAAACTATTGTTTATAATAATGTACAATAATGTTTTTATTAGAGTACATACACTTTGATGATTTTATGACATTTGAAATTCACAGTCTTGTACATTTATTTTTTTCTCCCCTAGTTTTCAAATCGTTTCTGTGTCAAATTCAAATTTGTATTTCGATTCAATCATCTTGCTAGTTTGGTTTATGGCTTTGGACTGTTTATTGACGAATTGTTTGAAATCCCACAGAGAAATATTGATAGGGAAAAACTGGAAACCAAAAGTCAATCTTGTATTCAATTCAGCATTCTGAAACTTGGCCCACCATGATGCCAGACTAGACAGTGTGAAATAGGCCAGAAGACATATTCACACTGCATAACAGTTATCTTAAAGAAATAGTTAAAAACTGGTGGGGGGTGGAGTGAGCCGTTTGGTTGCAATACGCAACCTCACCGCTAGATGCCACTAAAATCTCTACATTGCTCATTTAAATGGTTGAAAAAAACACATCCATCCATATTAAGAGTAAACAAAACAAACACTTAATGGCAGTAATACAGTCTGGTATCTCAGTGCATAGAGTTTACTATACAAACTGATTGAGCAACTTAGCATTTCACAACTCGGTCCATTTTTCACAGGACCATAATTTGATGAAGCAATATACATTTTAATTGCAAGATGCTCTAACATTACACAAAATCCAAAATAATAAATTGTAGCTGAAGTGGTTAAGCCTTGAGGCTTTTACTTTTGCAATGCAAAAAGAAATTAAAAGGTAATAAATGCCTCGGTGAAATTAATTTTCAAGAGATGTTTTGTCATGGTTCCACCTCTCCTTGTCAGGTATTTCTTGGTCTAGAGGTGGAATCATACAGGATCCTTTGTTTCTCTAGTCTGCGTCATCGTTGCTACCCTCCTGTTTCCTAGTTTGTGTTAATTAGTTTATCCCTTGCACCTGTTCCCTCTTGATTTGCTCCCCTTTAAAACATCCTCGTGTTCTTTGTCCTGTCTGGTTTCATTGTACGTCTTACCTCATCCGTGTCACAGATAGTCCTTGTATTCATGACATCGTCTTGCCTTGTTCCCATACCCTGTGTCACGTAAGTCTAGTTTAGTTAGTGTGTGTTTATATTCAAGTGTTTGTTTTCTTAGTTTAGTTAGTTAGTGTCCTTGTTTTTGTTAAAAGTTTTTCCTGTCTTGTTTTCCCCATTGTGGGTTTTGTTTTGCCTCTTTGTAGTGTTCATTGTTACTTGTTAATAAATATCCCTGTTAACCCCTTCATCCCTGACTCTTGCCTGCAATTGGGTTCTCCTGCCTTGTCTCTCCCTGAGATCCGTGACATGTTTGAGGTATGTGGGCTACTTTTGCTCAAAATAACCCTAAATGTATGATCATTGTCCTAAATACTAGCAACACAATTCTCATTTATCTTTTCCTGCTGGATTTTGCAATACACAACCTAAATCAGGCAGCAAGAGGCATTACACTGTCTATGTGTACGATGTTTAAACACAAAACAACAACAATCGCATGCAAAAGGTAATCACAGCCAAAAGGTAATCACAGCCTAATGTTGACTGCAGTGAAATACGTGACTGTAATCAAGTCTTTTGTTAAATTTGCTGCTAATGGAGGTCAGCCGGTTCACAGTTACCCTAGAATTTAAAGCTCTTTGTTCAGGGTTTAATGAGACTTCATCTTGATTAGAAAATGCTCTCATTGACTCTGTTGTGATACCGCAAAGCAAACAACATTATAGTGTGTACATTAATGTATGCAAATATATTTCCTCTTCTGCAATTTGCAAACACATCGCCAAGGCCAATGGCTTAAGTAGTTTAACACATGTAAGCGATTTCCCTGCGAAGCATGTTGTGGTGAAGTTGCCTCGATATGCTGAATGTAATTTTATCTCTTAACAGTTCAAATGTTTTATGAGCATTGAAATGTGAACGTTAGTGGTTACATATTTAATAATAATACAAATAATGACAACTCATTACGTTGTACAGTACATATACATAAAATTAATGCTGTGAAATCGATTAATTGACTACAAAAATAATATTTTTGTTTATATTTGTGTATGTGTTTTGTGTATGTGTATATACAAATTCACACAAGTACATGTATATATAACAAATACTTACATAAATATATTATTTATATTAAATATAATGTATATTATTAACAAATATAAATATACATTCCACATATTTCTTAAATATATACATGTATGTTTGTGTATTTATGTATATAAACACACCACACATATATTATAAATACAAACATTTATTTTGGAAACGATTAGTCGATTTGACAGCACTAAATAAAATACATATTTCATATTCAAAAGTTGCACTCTGACCACAACTCACAGACCGTAGAGAGGACAGCATAAAACACAAATCCTTTCATTTTAAGACAAACATTGTTTTTTGTTTGCCAGCCTTTCAATGAGTCCATTTGCATGCCTGCTGTGTGGACACTACGGCTGTTGCTCTGAGCCCGAGCACTGGCCATGACATATCGATAGGCTTTGTTGCTGTCTGAATGGCATTTATCTGGCAGCGCTAGTAACAGGTGGTGATCGTATCCATTGAGAAGCTGTGTGTTTTAAGTTTATGTGTTTAATGCCATTCTCTCTGTTTGGAATGATTGCGCTATGTGCATTGTTTATCTGGCCGGGGAGACAAAGTAACAATGTTTAGCTAGCGAATGCCTGCTGGCAGAAAGGTTTGCTTCAAAATCTGAGCTTTAAACAAAGAATTGATGAATGAGTGCAACATTGTCTATGACAGATACATTGAGACAATGTGGAGGGCTATACTGTATATCGTATTCTGTAAGCAAGCTTTTTTTTTAACAGAGAAGCGGTGAATTTAAATCAAATAAATTGGAATGAATGTTGAAATAGAGATATGATTTAAAAGAAACACACCTGTCGTCGGTGGTTTGGAGTTCAAAGAGAGGAAGAAAAAAAGTAAATTTACTAACGGGTTTAGAAGAAATTTAACTTTAAAAATGTATCGTTTTAATGAAGTATGAGATGTTCTAGAAAAGCTCAAGCACTTGTTTATAGTTATCCTGGTTGCAGGGTCATTTTTACCTCCGACCACAAGAGGGCATCCTCATGTAAATTCTAATTATCTGTTTCCTGTCACACCTGTTTCTCATTCACATGAATAGTTTATGTATAAACCCTACTTAGGTTAGTATTACTACTTTGCAAAGTCTGTTACTTTTTGCCAAGCTGAATTTGCAATTGTGATTTGCAATGTTTTGGATTGCGTTACATGGGGTGACCATACGTGCCATTTTTCCCGGACACGTACTGGCCAGGAGTTCAGAAACGTCCTCTGGAGGTCGCATTTGTCCACCCCGTACTTCATCGAGGTTCTTACATTTCAGTAAAAAAATGTTTTATGAAATTAACATTGATTTCTCTTAAGACGCATAACCAGTTTTATTCTTACCTTGAAAAATAACGGTTGCTTTTCTGAAATTATAAACCTTGATGGCATATGTGGTAGACAAATGCGACCTCCGGAGAACGCATCCTAAATCCTGGCAAGGACGTGTTCGGACTCCGGAAAGAATGGTACGTATTGTCACCCTATGTTTGATTCTTGTTTATGATCTTTGTTTGCACTGCTGTTTGGATTCTGATGCTATTTTTAGTTCAGACCCCTGTTTTTTAACTATTGCCTGGATTTGTTCCATTACAAAAACATTTTACATGGATCTCACTGCATCATCTGAGTCCACTGGTTACTGGAAAACTGAACAAAATGGAAAAAAGAGTAAACTAAGATTATGTGACATAAATCATGTTTTTATTGTGTTAGTTTTTTTTTATTATTACTTGCACAATAAAAAACAAAATACAAATATCACGAGTTTCCTGTTTTTGCAGATGAACTCTTCAATTGTCTCTATAAAGGTATTTATCATATCGATTAGAGTAATTTTATAAAATAGTAGATTGAGATAAATCAAAACATCACAAACATAACAGAATTGCTAATATTGATTCATGTTTGTTATGTTACTGTCTTACACTGTATAATTTGTGGTGGCAGCATATATTTTTACATCAACTCATCAAAATAATAGTTTTTATAAGATAAAGCAACTAATAACCATACAAAATAAACAATTGTATGTTGATATACTTGTATTGCCAATTTTATTATAGTTGAAAATTTAGGCAGCCAACAGTTTTCTACAGTACCAAAAATAAATTATTACTTTCTGGAGGATGATTTTCCTCTACAGGGAATATTAGGGAAAGATCTATGAATTAGTTTCCAGTTACAACATTTCAAAGACATGTTTTGTTCAAAAGATTATCATTAGAAAAATCCAGAAAAAACTGTGTCAACGGCAAAAACATAAAGGTTATGTGGCCCAGACTTAACTTCCGGTAGACCTGCACAAAGAATCAATAACCACAGAGTCCCTTTAGAGTAGATTATTTTCTTACCATCAATATAAACTAAAATATGAATATAAAATATATTGTTGTATTATATAGACCGATAACAAACAATAGCCGAAGGTTAACTTCGGGTCAGGCACATGTGTCCCATGAAACCATCTATAATATACTTTGAAATGTCTTTGCCATGGCAACACAACTAGTATAATGATTTAAAGCGTACTTAATGTTCATTTGATCTCATTTAACTAATCTACACTAATGCAATTTCAGTTTTTTTAATAGAAAGTAATGTTATAACATACTATGACTTAAATGATAGGGGCATTGTGTATTCTATAGGAGGAATGTCCCCAAACAGACATTGACAGACAGACATGTCCCCAAACAGACATTTGTTGCAGTCTGAAATCCATCTGACAGACAATATTCTTGGCATTTAGCAAAAGTAAAGACAAAGCAACAGGCGCAGCGTGGCTTGCGGGAACAAAATGTATCCGGGGAAGAACAGTAAGTTGCCTTTTCATCAACGGAAATACCTGTCAACACCGTATTATTACAGAAGCAAATCCTGATTTAAATCTATATTTCCCCTTGAAATGACATGTAAATTAGCTAAACTACGATAGGACACGAAGCCCAAACAACTTAAAAAATGTCATGACTAAGGTGTTCCATATTCATGAATTAAGCGGATTATCTTCTCCGTCACAACACTCATTGGAGCGCTGGCACAAAGATTGCGGCGAAAACGGCCCACGGTGGGCGGATAAATGTCATTTTTCTCGCACCTGTCCAGAATTTCACGACAGCCGCATCAGGTTGTTAATTGAAATTCACTCTTTGTCGGCTCTTTACGTAACTGATGCATCTCGGCCAACAATGCAAACCCTTGAACCCGTTTCATCAGAATTTTCCACTTCCCTTTTGATCTAACATTGTCCATATTCATATCGGCGAGTAGGCCGTAATTACCTTTGTACGTGTCAGTGTGATGTTCCACACGTTATCGCACCTGACAGGATTACCTCCGAGAATACACACCCTCATCGGGTGCGAATCCTACTATAGACTTCTTCTATAGTCATTCTTCATTATACTAATGCTGTAAATTATTTAACAGACTCCCTGTTGCGCATACATGAGGATAGACCGGCGGAGGAGAGATCTGATTTCTACCGCATTGCAGGTTTCGGGTCTCCTTCTTATTCGAATTCATCTTGGATTCTCGCTGCATATTATGCGCGCCTCCGGTCCCTGAAGTCTGACTGCTCGGGCTGTCTGAATTCTTCTTAAAACAATGCTGAGAAACGGCGAGGACATCTTGGCACGCCGGAGCAAACATCTGCTAATCGGGATCAATATTTGCTGCTACAAATTTAAAGCTTGATACGGCTGCTTCATTATCAAGACGCGCACGGTCGTGTGTTTGTTACAGCTTTGTCCATCTGCAGTGTAATTCGTGTCTTTTGCGTGAAACTGCGTTTCACAATCAACGTTTCAAAGCGTTTTTTAGAAAATCATGCTGTAATGTCTTCAAGCCCCCGGTGAGCACCCAAAAGCGACTGTGGCAAGGAAGAATCTCTGTAAGTGGTGGAGAGAGAGAGAGATACCTTGAGAGGAACCAGACTCCCATGGCATAAGCTACATCAAGAAGACAAACATCATTAAAAATTGATTTCGGTTTTGTACATTGCTCACCCTTCAGTTATCAAATGGCTTGCTGTTTTATTCACAAAATGAAATCTAGTTTTGCATTTTAGATTCATTTCAAACCAAATGACGAACAATAAAAGTACAGTTAGTTGTTTTCATGACATGTGGACAGAACTGAAATTCTAAAATACAACCCGAATCGTAGATTTCGCAGGTTGCACGCAACAAATTTCTGATTCCCATCGCCAGATACCAAAGATAAGCTGCCTTAAGAATACATCTAGAGTAAAGTGATGTTTAGGGACCTGTCCACATTCCAAGAAGCTCACTTTTGCAAAGGTCACAGTCAACTGCAGTGTTGATACAAAGCCACACCCACCAGATAAGCAGTCATGTCTTCCGCCAATTGGGCTGAATCGCTCTATATCTGTGTACAAGCTTTAAAGATCAAGACCCGAAAGGCCTCCTGTGTATGTGTTTATGTGTACATTTAAAGAGAGTGAGAGAGAGACATTTTTTTTTTACTGAAATGATAGCGTTTGAAAAAGATATGGCAGCCACTGAAGTGAATCATTATGTTCTAAACGCAGGCTTTAGTCGAGAGTGTTACTAATAGTTTGGGGATGAAACGGAACTCTGGCTCTGATATTTTACTATATAGCACCGTTGGTCAAGCCTGACAGAATACACAGAGGGCTGAGACTTCCAGACACTTTCCAAGATGTTCAGTGCCTCTTATCTGCAGATGGCTTTTGAATTTAGCTGGGCGGTGAAAGCATTTAAGTGGCTTACATTTTTCAAACCTTGCCTTTTTTGGGTTGTCTGGATTCTGTGATACAGTGCTTGAAGTCCCTGCTGTATACCGGAGACCTTTATGAAATGAGACATTACATTAAGAAAGTAGTTCTTAATTTTTTTTCAATGTGTTTTGCTCCTTATTTTTGTTGAGTTACAATGCACTTTTAGTTAGGATAAATGACAATAGTCAAAAGCGCACCAGAAATGTTTGCTTTCTAAATTCTTGAAAATATCTTCTTTTGTGTTCAACAGAATAAAGACATTTATAAATCATTTTTTTCTATGATGGTAGTCAATGGCGGCCCAGGACTATTTGTTACAAGCATTGTTCTAAATAGTTTTCTCTGTGTTTAACAGAACAAAGAAAGTTATACAGATTTGGAACAATTTAGTAAATAAAGACAGAATTTTCATTTTTCAAGTTAAGTCTTTCTTTAAACAAGAAAGGTGAGAATTTTTCTGCCACATTTCGGCCTATAACGTCTCAATGACAAAAATATAAGACAGTGCTTTTTATGTACATTCATCATTGTAAACAATATTTATCTGTTTAGGTGTCCTGGTGCCTTTAAGAGGTAACAGTGGATTCATTTTTTGTAAAAAGGTTAAGCATCCCTCCGACTACCTTGATTCTTGTTCACAATGAAAGATTATATTGATGACCTATAAAAATCCACTATCCATAACCAACTGTACAGGGCAAAAAAGCATTTCCAAAAATAAGCCATTTTCATTCTCCAATATAGCACGCAGCTAAGAGAAGGATGTCTTGAAACTCAATCTTGTGTGGTTTACTCTTCCATTCAGAAGATGTGTTCCTGTAAAGAAATGGAAAATAGGATGCCAAATAAACCTCTGGGAACCTCATAATGGCACTCAAAGCCAAAAGTGAATGATCCCACGCTACTGATCTCAAGGTTGTCTGTCCGAAAGTATCTTCAGACAGGCGACTCCAAGCCAATACTGATCCCATCAGATGCTTTCTCAGAACTGAAAAGCCCAGACTCGAGACGCTTTATCCAAATCCTGACGATTTGTCTTGCTGGGGATTTCGATTACCGTAAAAGTGTGAAATGAATACGCGTGATGTATGCTAATGGTTACCATTAATAGTGTGGCATTAGAGAGGTCTTGTTCTCTAATGGGAAACAAAACTCAGACTATTCATTCAAACTATCGGATGGAAGTACATCTGAATGGCATAAATCTTTGTAACTTGAGTCTTATATAAGACAATAAGATAAGATTTTTTTTTGTTATCTGGCATTGGAAAACTTTTGCAGAGATGCATAAACATGTGTATTCATTCATAAATTTTATTTTGTAACAGTTGCATATTTGATGTTATTTAAAATGCCTTTTTGATATTCATAGTTCATCATAGTTAAGAGTAAGAACCACGTCATTATTTCATTTTAGTAAATACAATTCAAGAAACTTGTTTTTGCTGTTGCTTAAAATGAGTACTTTGGGTTTTTATAAGTAATTGCCTTTTGGTTTGTTGTTCACTTGGATATATTAAAGTAATCCACTGCAATAGCATTTGTGCATTTTTACGTGTGGCTTAAAGGAACAGTATGCCCCAATATTTCTCTCCATCAATTTATGCTCCTGTTTTAGTATTGTTACAGCTTCTGAAAAAAAGCACATACCGTGGAAATAAAAAGTGGATATTTATTTAAAATATATATATTTTTGTCCAGCTAAATAAAGGAAGATCTGTGATGGCATTAGTGTGAGTAAATAATGTAAGACTTAATTTTTGTGTGAACTTTATATTCAAATGAGTCCAAATAGGTTTGGGTACACCTGACATGTTTCAAACTATCTTTAAACTAAGTATCAACTTCAAAACAGCGATCAATGTGTGTCTACTGATCTGAAAAGCCTAGAACACGAGGGCTGCTTTTTTGATTTTGTAAACATTGTCAATCTGTCCAATTTATCCAATGTTGTACATCAAGTTTGACAGGGGAAATTAATCAAGAAAATCATCAGCAATTTAGGCATATGACAGGTAACATGATTTAAAGGAACAGTTTACCCAAAAATGAAAATGTGGTCATCATTTAACCTCAAGTTGTTCCAAACCTGTTTACATTTCTTTGTTCACAAAAGAATATGTTTTGAAGAATGTAAGAAAGCAAACAGTTGAGGGGCACTTTTGACTACCGTTGGAATGTTTCCTACTATGGTAGTCAATGGCAGCCAAGAACCATTTGGTTACAAGCATTCTTCCAAATTTATACAGATTTCGAGACTCGAGGGTGAGTAAATGATGACAAAACTCTCCTTTTAAATAATCCTTGAGAAAGAAATGTAGGCTTAAATTTCTACTTTACAACAATCCTAAGCAGTTATTGTTCATACGTTTTATGTACAATAATTAAGTCCAAGATGAGTTTAAGATCCAAACACATGCTCAATTTGTTTCGATCTTAAACTCATTTTATTCAACATAAAACATTTTGTAAGTGTAACTCAGTCCAAACCTTATTCTGGGTGGGCGACCTGTAAACCGTCTAAAAAATAAAAAAAAGTATTGAAAAACAAACAAAGCAACAACAGCGTGGCGACGATATTGAAAACAAATGCATGAATATGAAACCATGAACTTCAATTTAATTTCACAGTGTCTCACTCACAAACGGTAACTTGAATATCAACTTGAAAAGATGCTGTGTAAAGCTCTTCTGCCGGTTCATTCAAATGACACCTAATCTCAGAAGAGACACGTCTGCTCTGCGGGTTCAACAACAAACATGTGACACCAAAATGAATCTCCATTTAGATTAAGAAGTAACAGGGGGTGAGAAAAGCATCAGACTCCCTGTTTATCCTCGCTGTCTGCCAAATAAACAAGTCTCTTCTACGAGATCAGGGGCCTACGACAAAACAAATCACAAAAAAAGTCAATCGCATGCATACATATCCTAAACAATGAGACCAAACAGAGTCTCGTATTTCTCAGACTTTTCTTGTGAGAGAAAGACACTAGAAATGCCTTTTAATGTAATTCGCTTTGTGTTGTTTCTGTATTAATAACCACATTACTGTTTGTTTTTAGATTTACGAAAGAACTTAACTGCAAGTGAGAATATTGTTTTACTTTTGTAACAATCCGTCGACGGATGTCTATCATGACATTTTGATCTTGAAATGTTTCACACCTTGTTAAACAATCCTGTTTATTCAGGAAACCAACTTATTTAGCATATCATTATGACAGAAATTTAACTGACAATTTAACTCACGTATTTTCAAAATGAATATGGATTCAATTGAATTCATTGATTTTAATAAAAGACATTCAAAACAATCAAGTTTAAAAGCCGATTTCCAGGATTTTTACGAATCGAAGCTTTATAACACACGTTTCAAATGGCTGGAGGAACCTCTCTCGATTCCAACCTTCCTCCATTATGGGATTGTGCTAAAACGTGGTCGAAGCAAATTGCCAATCTGGTTGAGCGTAATGTGGAGCTTGTATACGTAAAATTTGGAGGTGAGAGAATATGACACGTTTGATGGATGACGTCTAGATTCTCTAATGGAACAGATGTGTTCTCTAATTGGGTTGCTGAGATCTCGCAGACGTATGGGTACCTGCCAGTTAGGAAAATCAGACGTTAATACTAACATTTTCTTCCGTAAATTGATGGAAATTTGGGGAGTTATGCAGTTTGTTAATAGAGATAGTTTGATAACACAATTTATGAAATTTTACTTGATATGAATAATAGCAGACTTCTTGCACACCCATGTTGTCTCTGATTGGTCCATCTAAGATTGGAAAAGTTCTTTAACCTAAAAAAGTAAGCTTCACTTTCAAGTGAGTGACTAAAAAAATAAAGATAAAACTTTAGAAATGTTTCGCTTGAGATGCAAGCCTCAAATATTGTTCATTGTGTTATTTGAATGATCCTGTTGTTGAACAGACGGTGCAACGATCCATAGCAGCTCCTATAATCTTTTATGCTTGAACTGATTTTTAATTTCTTTAGCACAAAAACAATCACAAGACTGTGTCTCCTGAATGTTATTAATTCAAATTAATCAACAGCATGATGTTAATTGACTCCTTTATAACCTGGGGAAGCCTTTTATCTGAGAAGAACTGAACATGTGAATACTCAACGGCTACGTTTGAAATAGCATAAAACCAAATTACATTTACTATGACTGTAGTGTATTGTGTGTACAGTACGGAAACAAGAAATGTTGCCAAAATTTGTCAACCTGTGTCGGTTACAATAGAGCACACTGCATGGAATTCATCACAGACATTCTGAGGGATTTCCATTAAAATATCGTTATGAACCATTATCTGTCTCATTAAAACCATTACAAAATTACTTTATGTTTTGGGTATTATTCCAGTAGGATTCTGAAAAAAGCAATAGAAACCATTATAGAAGTTCAAATGGTTTTAAAGGGATTTGTATTGGTTTTAATGGAAACGGTTATGTCCCTGCTGAAAATAACAATAGAAACCCAAAATATAAAATTACAGAAATTCTAACAGTTTCCATTAAATTACCATTGTGAACCATTAGCTTTTTCCATTAAAACCATTATAAAATTTCTTTTTGTAGTGTGTTTTGGGCATTATTCCAATAGGATTTAACATCCCACCAGTAGAATTCATCACATACCAGTAGAACCATTAAGGTCCATTAAAACCAATACAAATCCCTTTAAAACCATTAAAACCATTTTAACTTCTATAATGGTTTCTATTGTTTTTTTCAGCAGGGGTGTTGCAATATAAACCATCAAAGAAGTTGTAATGGTTTTGATGGTTTTAAAAGGATTTGTATTAGTTTTAATGGAAACTATAATGGTTCTACTGGTGTGATGGAATCTATTGGTGTCATGTTTAATTCTACTGGAATAATGGCTAAAACACACTAGAACATTCATTTTGTAATGGTTTTAATGGAAAAAGGTATTGGTTCATAATGGTATTTTAATGGAAACCAATAGAATTTCTGTATGGGTTTCCATAGTTTTTTCAGAAGGGTGGTTGTAGTTCCCATTAAAACCAATACAATTCCTTTTATAACCATTAAAGCTGTTCAAATTGTGGTTTGAACTGGGTTCTATTGTTTCTTTCAGCAGGGATTTCACAACAATAATAAGTGTACATTCAAAATATAATTTGTTAATTAAATAATTTTTTTCATTAAATAAACTTAAATAATGTATGTACATTTTAGGGAAATTAACAGTTGGATTTTGTTATACATTTTTTTATATGTCCCTCTGAAACAATGATTTAAAAAGATTTTGTAAAGTTAATACAGCTGTTTATTTTTGTGATATTTACTAAGCCACTGAACTATTTTTAGAGTCTTTAATTGACCATTATTTATTTTAAATGGCAAATCTTTTTCATCAAACGGGATTGAAAATGGCAAAAAAGTAAACTGAACATTATTTCACGCATACATTAAGTTATTACATTTTGACAAACGATTACAAATACAAATATTTTTCTCTATTGGATTAGCGTGTTAGTAAATAGTGCTCATTTTGATTGGCTGTTGACTTTAAAGATTTAACTGCGCTTAGGGAGCCCTTCCAAATGACCAAACGTCCTTCAAATTTATGCTTTCAGTTCAAACTCTCTTTTGCTCTCTCTTTCTTTGCAATGTTTTTTTCACGGTTATCTTTGTGCGTGCTTAGTGCTTGTTCTACTGTGTTTGACCTTGATGTGACAGTTATTGGCTATTTTCCTCACATAGGAGAATTTGAGCATTTAAAATTCAGTCAAAGCATGACCACGAGAGCAGACACACATTGTCTTCAGCTATATGTGGGATTCCATCAATGGTTGTGATTTCTGTATGAAACATAAACGGTACATAATCCCTGCTTTATTTTTTATTACCGATACTGTTCCGTGTGTGTTTCATCATACCACAATCACAGCAATGCAGCTGCTTAGGAAGCACACGGCAGTGATGGTGTTTGTGTACACAGGCCTCTGGGCTGTATTTCTGTTTCTGCCACAATCTGAAGATGAACTGTGACAGTAGATGTGTGTGCTAAATAAATAATTCTTCTTGCCCAAAACAGAATCTAAGAGTGATGATATCACAGCTACAGGAAGCACAAAAACACACAGATATCTTAATAGTGTGTAAATGGAGATGAGTATGCATGTAGCCAGTGTAATAGTAATGGATTGTATAGAGTAAGTTTACACGATGAAAAATGGAAAAGTTTTTCCCTTGCGTTTTTGAAAAGTTTCACGTACACACCAGTGGCGTTTCTAGACTACTGTAACTGGGGGGGGCCAGGCAGGGGCCAATTATGCTTTTAGGGGGCACACTAACATTTGTTGTCATGATTATTTTTCATTCATTTTTCATTTGAAAACAAGTTCAGCTCAAGATCGCTCTGTTTTGGTGAATTATCAATCCAGATTTAGGGGGGCCAGGGGGGTGGCCAAGTGTGCTTACACGGGGGCACTGGCCCCCTCTGCCCCCCCCCCAGAACCACCCCTGGTACACACGACAGTGTTATAAAAACGATCTGCATTTACATGGATCTGGGAACAATATTATCCGACTGCAATACCGGAGATTCGCAATCCAGAACCACACTTCTAGGACACCATTTTTTATCGCCACCTACCGAATCGGAGTTCGGAGAACCGCAGTCCCAAGGACCCTAGATTTTGAGAACCTAAAATAGTACACAAGACAGTATTTCCAACCAATTCTAACTACTTTTAGTAGTTTTAGTATATTTTTGTTACACCCAAATACTACTTTATTTCTTACAAATAAACCTTATTGCTAACAGCTTAATGTTGAGTCATTTTTGTGACCAACTGGCATAATATAATAATACATCAAGAAAAATAAACAATAAATCATAGTGTAGCCTTTTCAGTCACTAGATTAACCATTCAAGTACACAGTGAAGACACTATGATGACTCAGGGTAGATTTAAGATTGTGTATATTTTATAAAATAACAAATTAACAGTTGAACACACAAAAAAAAGTATTTACATGAACCACACCACTTCATTAATGACCAACTTCATTAAAGTCACCAACTTCATTGATGACGTTTTCATTGACTCCTAAGAGAGATAAAAGCATAGAGAGAGAAGTGAATGAAATACTGAACATTCAGTTGAACATGTTCATCTCTCAAATTTAAATTTCAACCTACATTTTTCGTGCTTCCGATGCTCCTGCAATAAATACTGCAATAAAATATTACTTTGAATTGACCTGACCAGACAGCCATGTATGGCAGCCCAGCCCCTGCCATACACAATTGTCACCCCTGTGTGTTACTGAGCAGTTGTCCAAGACAAAAGAGCCAAGATTTTTGGGATGTTCTGAATAACCCTTTGACTCTAATGCTCCATTCATACAGCACTGATGGGTGATAGGGGTGTAACAATCGATATGGATCGATGTATCTATTAATTTTCTAACGATATGATGCATCGGTGCCACACGTAAAATATCGATATGAGGTACCTTATTTTGACACTCTCCATGTCCCCATTCCTCACGTAACGTCTGTATAAGTGTGTTTTTTGTTAGTTCAGTTTAGACAAACTTAGTGTCTTTTTGGATAAACATTAGCTTTCATTCAGTGGGAATTTGTTGGCGGTAGGCCTACTACTGCCCCGTGAGCACAAGGTCTCGCTTTCCCGGAGCAGGGATCACCTCTCAGCGTCTAACTTACTACTCTGTGAAGGGAGAAGCCAAAAAGCATGACAACGGCCCTGGCTTCAGCAGAACAGGAAAGGCGTCCAGATATAGTTTTCCATCTCTCTTTAATACGAGTATCTCTGGTTTCATTTGTGAGTTATTTAAACTGTACTGCATGTGTAAACTAGGCAAATTAATCGAATAGCAAACATTTCTGAGGTAAATATCAAATCGCTGGCAGACAATATCGTTACCGCATCGTATCGTGATGAACTGTCCGATTTACCCCCCTAGTGAGTGACAGTGAATGTCCAGTCTTATCTGAAATGTTTCGCTTTGCTCTTAAACATTTCGGTCCAAACGTATATGTTTAAATATTTTATTTTATTTTATAAACAAATGTATGCCAAAATATGAGCTTATATATTACAAGCCTATAATTAATTTAACTTATGGTTTAATGGATATCTAAATAATAAAGGACGCATAAGAGGCCAGAATAAAGCCTATGTGAACTCCTTTAATTATTGTTTGAAGGAATCTCAGGTTGAGACCTTATCCTGCTTAATAAAACGACAAGAGAACATGTCCGTAAAGGCAAAGGGTTACTTTTATACTCGCATACCTGTCCATAAAGTTACAATAGTGTTATTTCATACTTTTGGTAAGTTTACTATTAAAATAAAATACAATTGTGTGTGTGTGTGTGTGTGTATGTGTGCATGTGTAACAGTCTTCATTGCCTAATTAAAAGTCTTATTAAAAGCAAATATTTTATTTTCTTTTATAAATTCTAACAAGTATTAAACACCAACGCAGCTATAATGTTATCAGAAGATGGATGACTGCTTTAAAGCCATATCTTCATATCTTACAAAACATTAGTCAGACAATTTCCAGTGTACAATTCATTTGTTTGATTAACTAAGTGTGTATAATTTACATTAATTACACCTTTGCAATAATTATGTGAAGTTTTTTACTAATAAAATCAGTATGGAGCATTACAAATTAAATTGGAATTGGTAAAAACTTGTTGTTATAATTCTAAACGCCTCTTAATTTAGCATAAGTCTCTCTCTCTGTCTGTCTCTCCACATAAAGGGCAACTCAGAGACTTGTGTTATAATTGTAAAATATTCACTGATTCAACAGATTAGAGAAGAAATCCAGAAGCATTTTGTTACCATAGATTATTAAATTATATTAAGCACTATTTGCACCATCAATTTGCATCACTAATGACTATTAAGAAGATTATAAAGACTCATTTTTCATTTGAGAATAATCTCGAAATTTAGACAGGTTCTAATAACATTCAAACTTCAAATGTAAAATACTATTAAAAGTTTAATCATTATATTAAGTGACGAATTTAAGCAGGTTAACTCCACTAATGATGACTTACTACTGGCCTTCACTTTAATTTACTACGTTAACCAAAGTATTCTAAAACACATAGATGCAGTTTTTTATAATACATTCTTAAAAATACATTTTATAGAGATTGCACATTTATTTTAGGCGAGAGAAACATTTATGTTAACAATATGTCTGTAACTTTAAGAGTTTATCTTAGACATCCATTGCTTCAATATTGTGCATGTGATTTCTAATCGAATTATGACAAACTATATATCATTGGAAAGGTCTAAGACTCTAGAATACAGATTTCTTTTTTTCAAACAATTTATGTAGGAAGAGTAATTGTTTAATTTTTATAAAGGGTGTGCTTGGATTTTTTTATGACCTTTTTACATGCCACAGACCCGCCGGCGGGACCCTTAAGTTATTTTTGTGAAAAATTCGGATCTAATCATGACAAACTATATATCGTTGGAAAAGCCGCAGACTCTAAAATACATGTTTTATCAGTGTTTTATGTAATAAAGTATGTAAGAAGTGTAATTGATTCATAAATGACAAGAGTGTGAATCAAAAATAAATGCCTCCTGTGGAACACCTACTTTTACTTCAATACTTTGCATGTAAATTATTTTCTTATCATGACAAACATTATATCGTTGGAAAGGCCTAAGACTCTAGAATACTGAGTTTAGAAGAATAAGCTATGTAGGAAGAGAAAATGTTACATAAATGATAATTGATTCATAAATTAGTGTGCATCAAAAGGATTCATACAAATGTATCGTTTTTTTATTGTTTCTGTGCTTTTGTATTTTTTCATTGTGTCTGTTAATTGGAAAAGTAAAAAAAAATAAACAAAAAGCATCTCATTGTCTGTTGTGGTCAAATTTCAGATCAAGTGTTAAAACCCATTGGAAGCCAATGGGCCCTCTAGTGGATTTTGGGGGTTGAGTGGTTTAAAAACCTGACAGACACCTCAAAATTTGGTATATCATGACCAAACTTGATACAACACTCGGTGACCCTTGGGACTTTGACTTATGAAATTTTGGAGCTGATCCATAATGTTTTTTTTCATAAAATAAAACATAAACCTTTATATTTTTTAATTACAATAAACATAACAAAATACCTTTCAAAAAAATTGTTCCAAAGAATTCATGAGTTACAGCCATTTTAGTTCCAACAGTCCGTTTTCATGTGTAGGCTCAAAAAGGGCTCTTACAGTTAAACATTGCGGCAGCCAAAATAAAATTATTTTTGCAGCATTTTAAAGCACATATAGACTCCACAAAGTGAATTCTCCTTTTCACTGCATAAACAAAATGACACATCCTCCCAGTGGAAAACCTCAAGCAAAATTTAGACTCAATTAAGGAATCTACATTACACTCCTTTTGTTCTGAGGAATGCTCAGAAGTCCTAGCGTGAGCACGCATTATGGGCAGAGTGGGCAGCATATTCTATTCTGAAAGCGTTCCTCACCCCAGCAGGCCTTGTTTTGGCCAGAGGCGAGTCTGGTGGCTGCGCGCCAGGGCCTAGCCAGCGCAGGGCATCTTCTCATCTTGCTTCCTCTGATCTTATAGCTGACAGAGCAAAATAGATACACCATTAAAATCAACTCCTTTTTCCACCCAAACACTTTCTACCAAATTTCAAATAAAAAGATTATAAATAACAGAAAAGATGCTCTGTGCTTTTTCAGACACCAAATACTGCAAAGAAAACAAGTTCATATACAACAGTAATAGCCTATTTGTACATAAGTAAAGTTAAAAAAATATGATAACCACTGATCTATATAAATGACTGGATAGCTCATGACGTCATTACACTGAAGCTACCGGCCGCCATGCTAGTATGCCCAAACGTTCTATTAAATGAATAGGGAGTTATCACATATTACATTTATGCATTTAGCAGACACTACTATCCAAAGCGACTTACATTGCATTATCCTATACATTTATACATAGGTATGTGCAATCCCATGGGATCGAACCCACAACCTTACTTTGTTAACGCAGTGCTCTTACCACTGAGCTACAGGAAAGCTATATTAATGATAACCAGTAACATACCAGTCCCCGTTTTCATATCTAAAGTCTTGCAGTACATTCTTACAACGCAAATATCTTAAGCATATAAATGGTTCATCATTTAAAGTCTGGATTTTTCCAGTCTTATTATATATAGAGTGAGTTAAGTTAATTTTCATAACAGTAGTATATATGAGATCAACAGACTGATGAGACACCTCAACATATGACAAATGTGCTTATTCTGAAAACGAAATACAGATAAATATTGGCTGTATATGTTCTTTAAGTCATGAAGCTTTATTTAGAAACATTTACACACGTTCCATTAAAACAGTGCGCAATACACACTCACCTTCTATACATTGATTTCTATACCTGGCTATTCTGCCCAAAATAAACATAAACATTGCAAAAAACATCAGAAGTAACAATTAATATAAACACACATGCAAACTAAAAACTTATCGCGCGCCTAATTAGATGAAAAACTGGTTATTTTGAGTGTAAGTCAATGGCGCTCTCTATCAGTTAGGCATACCAAGATGGCGGCGCCATCGCTTTCCAGTGGCTTCACCTCCTGCTGTTGGATTAGCTTTTAAGCGCAATCCAGTCATTTATATAGATCAGCTGTGATAACGTGGATTTTCATGTGTCGTGCAGTTTTTCACATTGCTGTTGGATGACTTTATCACTCCTGAGGTTTGATTTTATTGAAATTCAACAGACACTGGACTTCAATGGCCACAATACATTCAGAAATGGTCATTAAATTAAAATTTTGAACGGTCTCTTGTTTTTTCTTAATTTGAAACAAAGTGACATAACCTCCCTGGGGACAACGAGTCCCATCAAAAGAGGCCTTAAGACGAATAAGTGCTGTTGTATATGTTAGCAACATTTCAAACAATATCTGTCTTTAATTGAAAATGAAAGTCAGACAGCCACATTTTACATTTATTCGTTCAATGTTATGTCTTAAGAATAAAGATGAGTACAACATCTTGCGTGGTCGACTACGACCTTTAAAAGAAAATACCATAGTTGCACAACTAAAATGATTGACAGGGTTGCGCACAGCTGTCAGCGTTTGTCACACTGTAGGTGTGTTTGTATGTGTTCGCTGTCTTCCCGAGTCGCTCGATCTGGTTTTGTTTGTCCTTGCATTGCGGTCACGTTTCTTACTACCTATTAATAGAGAAACTAGACTGGCTGAATCCGAGCCGTTGTGCGGTCTGTTTAATGAAATTTAACACACAAGGCGACTGCTGTCATAATCGACAGCTTCCATTTACAAACGGGTGAAATGAGAAGTCGGGGAGAAGAGCGATGTAAGGCTGTTATTCACTGCCAGGACCCACGATTCACCTCTGCCTGTGACGGTGGGTGATGCTGTCATCTTAACAGCCAGCGTTACCTCATCTATTACAAAGCAGACACAAAAACAACAAAAGATGCTATGGTATCAACACATTTACCTGAAAAAAAAATTCTGGATACGCTGCAATGGCTTTACTAAATCGATGGTAGTTTTGGGCAATTTAAAAAGGACAGCGATTTGCATTAATATAGAAAAGCAAAAGCCAGCTCTCCGCAGTTATTTGATTATTTCGATTATTTTCTATTATGAGAGTTCATTGGTGAAGAAATGCGTACTGTTATTTTCTAAATCATGTGATCAGTGACAAAAATAAAGAAATACATTTCATTTTATTTCCCTTACATTTTTACTTTTCTGCTGTTAAAATAAAACAAAAATCAGACATTCAGCAAGTACAGTACATGAAAAAGCAGTGTTCAAAAATGATTTTCAATACTGATCTGTCAGTTGAGCTCATGTCAGTGTGATGTCATTTCACTTCAATCAATGTAAAGAAACACTACACCGACAAAAATATTGGGATGCCCTTTTCTAATAAACATGTTTATCAATTCCAGCAATTCGACCCAAAACAAATATTAATGCTTCTTATGTCCTGAAATAACCTGCAATTTTATGTTTTAAACAACCATCCAATACACCCTAACAATTGCATAGCAATTTTCAAGTACTCTGCTTTTCAAGTACCATAATTTCTTAAAAGGGTGTAAAAATCTATACAAACACAAAGTTGCTATTTAATGTTTTGTAACGATCCTATAATAAGACAGGCGGGTAATGATCTGTGCTAATAAAGTTGATGGTTTGATGTCAAGCAAGGTTGATATATTGAGTGTGAACCAAACCATTGTGCTTTTAGGACAGTTCTTAAAGGCAGAATAGGTGATCCTGTCCAGAATTTTTTTTGTCATGCTGGTTGGAAATCTGTTTACATCCTGATAGAAATCAATAAGTAAAGTGGTCCAATGATAGTTTTATAATTATATATCGTCTGTGAAAGGAGTAGGATATTTTATAAACGATAGCAATGATAGTTTGTGTGTACCTTTTACGTCGACGTATTTTGCATCCCACTGCGCATCCTGTTCACGCAGACACTATACGTCATCAGCGCAGTCACATACGCTGTGCAGACACCGCAGGAGAATGGCAGGTAGACAGCTGGAACCTAACTTTCCCCATGTTAAATGTGTGCAATTTTGCAAGTGGTCGCTATCCGGGGGTTTCCCGCTCGGTCTGTTCTTGATTGTGTTTCGGAGGTTTCACAGGAAATGGGTGTGAAAAACAGGAAAATCCTGGCCAAAACAGGAGTGTTGACGGGTATGATTATAATCTGTGTTGCGTTTCCATGCTGGGAGCAGCTACGGGAGTCAAGGGTTTCCAATATGATGCCATGGTCACTTCTGGACAAGTAGGTACAGTACATGTTATGATTCGCTTTTGATGGGTTTTGATAATATTGCTTAGTTTGTTGACCTTTATATATTATCTCAATGACATCATTACCCAGCGTCTAACGGTAACAATGCTGCATCTAATCCCATATTTAAACCGTTATTTACGTTAACTGTTTTCGCTATTGTAGTAACGTTATTTACTTTGTGCTGTTTTTGGAGGAGGTGTGGCTTTGGACGGCGATTATCCTTATTTTCCTTATTTTAATTTGTACTCTATAAATGTACAGTATATTGTACATATCATACATACAGCACATGGAAGTTTTTCTTCCAGGAGGGCTGGATTGCTTTAGGCATAAAAATCTGCTTGGATTATGTGCACCACGTAGTCATATAAAGATAAATCCATTGCATTCCTGTTTTGACTTATCTCTCTTACAAAACATCTGTTTTTTTCATAGCAGACATTAATAATAATACCTTCAATAATAGCTCACTCCAAAATAAGTACGTCTTACAGATAAGCAGGCAATCAATGCATACGTGATAAACTGTTTGCACACAAAAGCAGTTTACACGGGGTATGACGGCGTTTCCTCCACCGATCTTCCCCCTGGGGTCCTAGAGTCATAAATATTTTTAACCAGAAATTGAAAAGGTTGTCCCACATCAAAAGGAAAATTTGGTCTTATTTAGTAAAAGCAAAAATATAGTGCAAAATTGTTTACATACAATGAATGCATGTTTTTTAACCTTCTGTCCTGTTTACCTGCTTTACCTACAGTACCATTGTACTGTAGCACTCAAATGTGATTCTTATTCATTTACACAATAAAGGAATAAGTTACCATCTGTAATCGACAGCATGCCACATAAAAAAAAAACACAGCATATGCTGGTGACCAGAAATGCTGGTCTTTTTAACAGGGCTGATATATTCACAGCGGCCGAGCCCATCTGCATTTCACACATGACCTGAAATACTGAAAATCTACAAAGTCTTTTGCTGAATTATGTTACATCCTGTGTCCTCTCTTTTCCCCCCAGATACACTGTCTTCCCTCCAAGGACATTTGGGAATTTGAATTATGTTTGAGCAAACGTGTAAATATCCCCTGTTGACAACTTGTTGGTTTTATGTTAGTGTGGAATCGGATGCGACGCGCATTGGCGTAGGCCCTGTGCCCAGCAGGCTTTGGGTTGCCTTGTCACTACAACTGAAATTTTGAGAGGAAAAAAGCTCTTAGCGGAGCCTGGATACCCACCGGGGGAATGAGACGGTGTGCAAGTTTGTCGATCTGTGCTGGTGAGTCACACAGTATGCCATTTTGATGGAAAGTCTCAAAAAATGATTTGCCGAATTGGATTATTTTTGTGAGACGTTGGATCTGTGGCCCTCAATGGTCAGATCGTGTCCTGGAAACGTGTTGCAGATCTGTTCTCATAGGACAGCAGGGAAAAAAATATTAAGGTACAAATAATGAAATGTAACTAACTATATACACAAGCATATTATTTGTTGTTGAAGCCAAAGGCTTTAAAGGAATAGTTCAACCAAAAAATGGTCCCCATTGACTTTCCATAGTAGGAATGAATGAAGTAGTGAACTGTTCTTTTAAGGATTAAATTGTATTTCTAACTGTAATAGTATTTTGTTTGTAATGCTTGTATCGTCTATACAACAGTGTTTAGAAACATTCACAAAACCAAATTATCAATTGTCATTTATTCTTCCTAATTCCTAAATTGTTGGGTCAATGTCAATGTCCAGTGTAAAGTCCTAAAGTAAAGCAAATGTCATGACTGTTACAATGCATTCTTTATACACTCTTTGTACTTTGTAAATGTCAAAATCTGCATTGATGTATGAAGTCACCTTTGCTCCGATCGATTCAGTGTGACCTTGAGAGTCTCCAGAGAAAGCCTTTCCTCTTTTTTCCGAGTTAAGAGGTTTATTTTGTCTTCAGTAGCTGTGGCTTATCCTATTATATTGCCTCCCAGTAGAAATTATCCCTCTATTTGCATTGCCCTGAAAAGCCCTTAGTTATTATTTTGTCAGACGGCACATGCTATTTACTCAACATTAACAAATCACACATAGCCCCAGAGGTAATCAACAGTGAAATCACCGCTCCTCATTTCACCTGGAAGATGGATGAGTGATCAAAAATGTTTGCTAAATGGTTTATTGAAAGGGTTCGTGAGAGAGTAACCCATAGAGCGATACGACCCTGCTCATCTCCTATCCCGAGATGGGTTTCTTATATACAGCGGGTGTGTCAGACAGCTCATTTAGATTTATGCGCGTCATGGGACGGGTATTAAAATTTCATGGATGTGTTGATGGAAGAAAAGATAAGTGGATAAAGCACAGAAATACGCCTGGAAGAGAGATATTGATGT
Source organism: Triplophysa siluroides (assembly GCA_006030095.1). NCBI lineage: Eukaryota > Metazoa > Chordata > Actinopteri > Cypriniformes > Nemacheilidae > Triplophysa > Triplophysa siluroides. The sequence goes on along the minus strand of VCII01000101.1, from coordinate 3,050,408 downwards.
TGGAGGGTTTTTAAGAAATCTAATCCCCTCCACTATGACCATTTATACATCTGAACATGTGTTTGAGAGGGGATGCTGTAACTCATCCTAAAGCTTTTACATGAAGTTTACTAGACCTGACACAGACACAGGGTGCCTGTTCTGTGGATAAAAGCATCTGCCAAATGCATAAATGGAAATGTTCTATGTGATGAATTAGCTTGACCATCTACTATGTTGTCCCACTATTGTTATAGTTGTTGATGTTGTTAACACAACCGATTAGGTTTCAGAAAAAAGTGTAAACAGATTTTCTTTTCATGGCTAAACATTCAAAATTTAACTTAACACAGACACGGCAAGATTCACAGCAGCTGTTTTGCTGCTAAAACAATTCTGGATATTTACGGAAACATAAATAATCAGATCCTTGCATATTCTAAGTCAAACTTGTTGTACCATCTTTAAATAAAACATAGCACCATTTCCAGCACCCTTTAAGGTGTAATGTGAATTACCACAGAAAAATAATTTCAACCTTTCAACACATTTGTTCAACACAAAAAATGCATTTACATTCATGACCGTATACTGTGCTTATGTTTATATTCATTCTTCATTCAAGTCGATTATATATGGGATCATACTTTCTTCTGATGGTTTTATTCTAGTCCGATAAACTTCTATGTAATCATTCACACGGTGAATTTTGTAATGTTGGTGCTTGCACAAATAAAATATGTCTTTGTAATACTGGTTTTAGAAAATCCAACATTGACAAAGAATAAGAGTTGCATAATAACCCCAATGGATGGTACAAACCAATTCACAAGTTGAATACACAACAACAACATAGTTGTTTTATTGTTCACTTTGTGTCAGTTGTAATTACAACCAGAAGTCCTATTTCTATCTTTCGGGAATTACCACACAGTCATCACCACGCAGCATGAATCCTGTCACCTTCTGACACACATACCTTCACGTAGTGCCTGCAACGCTTAAGTCATTATGCCTGTGAACATCTCAGCAGGTGCAGGCTTATGCTCTTACTTAATATTACCACATTATGATCTCTTGACACCCTTTAGTAATAATAATACAGTGCGTAAAAGACACTACAGCTCCAAAACCTTGTAAGCTGCCTATGTAGGCAACATTATAAAACACTGTAGGTGCAAGCCAAAAGTTAGGCATCGTGTTTATGCAACTTTCCAAGACACAATCTTTTGACCAAAATCTGAAGTTGCATTTCAGATACTTTAAACACGATAAACAAATCAACATGGGAAAAAAACTACAGTATTTTGAACATGTATTTAATTAAATTGAAAACCAAATGTTTGCATAAAGTGAACTATTTTACCAAATATAAAAAATAATGGGTGATGTTCAACTCAGCGTTGGGTCAAATAGGCTCGAATACAATCGTTGTGTTAGAAATGATGTATGCTAGATTGTTTAAACCCATTGTTGGGTCAAATATAACCATTTACTGGGTTAATTTAAACCAATGGTTGGGTTAGTACTTTTTTAACCCAATAATGCTGGACCAGCATTTTAAGGGGCAATTCTGCCGTCTGTCTACATTTTAAATAATGAACTAATGAAATAATTAAACCATTGTTATATTTGAAGACCTAAAAGTGAATGTAATTCTGGCGCATCACTGCTGTACTTCTGAAACCTGAAATCTCTGTTTCTGGATGTTTATTTTTGCAGTAAATCATTATTATTAGTCACACTTTATGTTTGTCACTGGTTTTGCAAATATCTAACAAAAAAGTATTAAAAAGTGCTTGTCAACTTTGAAAACACAGTATTAAAGCATTTACAAATTCTAGTGTATCTTCCATTTCCTGAAAAACAGCAAATTTGGCATCCAAGGTTTTGTAAGGACAGCGACGATATATATCAAACTGCAGTGAAATCAAATGTGAGTTGCATCTCCCCAGAATTCCAGATCAGTCCCATATAAGACTTGTCTAATGTAGGCAGTAGACAGAAAGGCGACTCACAAAGTTTTGGAACAGAGCTTCAATTTAGAGTAAATTGCATGACAATTTCATGAGAGAATGTTTCAGAGATTCAAGTGAGACGGAAACGAAGGAAACAGGAGAGTCAGAGGGTAGGGAAATAGGAGAAGACAGGTTTGCAGATTTAGTAGCTTAAAAAACAACTGCAAATAAAACAATTACCTCTATCCAACAGAACTGCAGAGTGACAGTCAATTTGAAAACAAGTCACTTCATGTCAACAGAGGAATCCGCCGGAGCAGATGAGTATATTCTGGATCGGGTTGACATCCTTTTAGGAAACAATTTAGCTATCTTGGGTGAGAAAGTGGTGGAGGCTTAGGTGCAGAGCTCACAGGAGTACGAGCTAGAGGTACGACAGAGGTTTAAGAGAATAATACAAGTGAGTTTGACACAACAAAGATATAAACGTGACAAACAAATCTTGTCTCCAAACGCTAATAGTTCCCGACCGGAACTTCTGATGGATGGCTGGAGAAATAAAGAAAAGTGAACATTTTTGGATGGATGCCCGAAAGTTTACTTTTGAAACTGTTTCAATTTTTCCTCTTATTTTGTAACTTATTAAACACATGTTTAAAAAATGAGAAATATATCTCAAAAACAAGAAAACACACTTACACAAACGCACATTGGTAAAGTAAATATCTGTGTTACAGGCTGTAGGTTTTAACTAAACAAAAATAAACACTTTCGTATCTACCCATATGATTTTTATCGCACACATAAGTGAAAAAAATAAAGCCTATGTATAAAGTTGAAACGTAGAACATACGGGACAGATTTGTTTTGCACGTCATCTCTTGAAACTCTTGTCGTTGGATACCGGAAGTCAATATCTTACATTATGGTGCAATGAAAATAATGACAGTATTTAACGTGAAAACCCCCATTTTGTGAACAGAATACTTAATTACATGCCGGCAGATTGAAGTAGAAAAGATTTTACCGTTAGCAAAGAAATACCAAAATCAATTCCCATGATGACTAGCTATTAGAAATATATGTCTGACGGTATCATTACAACATCTATCGCTTCCTCCGTGTGACAAAATCAATTTCTTGAGCGAGATTTCTGGCAACCTGACTGTTGTTCAATAAGCGTAGAAAACAGTCTTTTCTTTGAGTTAAAGCATATCTTCCGTTTTATATTCCTCAAACGTGCCGCAGCAGATGTATTATTAATGCGGGAGGGAGAACACTCTATGTGATGATGTGAAATGTTGAAAAAACATATTTTCTGACAAGCCATCAGAGATGGCTTACACTAGCTGTTGTCTGTTGTTGTGTGCATTGCTGTCCTTCTATCTTTTCAACAAAATGCCTTGCATTTAAAATGCCAAACACCAGCTTTTACGAACAAGCTCAATTGGATTACATCACAGTTTATTATTTATTCACCCTCATGTTGTTCAAACCCTGTTTATGACTCTTTTTTTCTGTGGAACATAAAAGAAGATATTTTGAGAAACGTCTCAATGGTTTTGTGTCCATATAATGGAAGTCAATGACGGCCGATGTTTGGTTTACCAACATTCTTCAAAATATCTTATTTGTGTTCTGCAAGAAAGTCATGTCACAACAGTTATACCCCAAGGATGAAAACACAAGATACATTTAGACAATTTTGCTTTTGTATTTTTCAGAGAGAGAGTAGGGTAAATATGGTCAATATTTATGCAAAACAAAATTTTACATGAAACTAAAAATGTTCTTAATGGGTAATCTAAATGTAATGTTAAGCCCTGATGCCACTGTGTGCCCAGACAGGTGGGTACCCTGAAAGGACATATGGTATCCTGGCTTCACCATCTGTGCTTCACGTTTGTCCCGAGCTAATGATGGAGGGCATGTGTTCTTGGCAGATTTTCTAGAACGATCTGCGAGCCGCATAGAATAAACTAGTTCGCTCTCCTTTGCAGTCTGTCCTTTGTTGTTGCAAATAACCTGCCATCCATCAACATGATGCGTCTTTAAGAGATGCAGCAGTACCACCCAGCCAACACAGCAACAGTTGGAACCCAAACAGTAACAGCGCTTAACAGAAGACAAATGCCCTTTGTTTGCTGTTTTGTCCCTAGACATTTAATAGATCAGCAACAAGGGTTAGATGGCAGATGTTTGTTTGCCTTTTGATATTTCAAAAATAAAAGTCTTACGATGGAGCAGAAATGTTTTGATATTATATTAGCATAATCAAATACATTTTGGGGTATACGCAAGGGTACTTCCACATTTTTTAAAAAGCATTACTGGCAAAAATTACTTTTTTATAGTTACAACTAACATACGGTTATCAAATATGTTAACACAATAAATGTCTCAATGTTTGCTGAAAGCAAGTATACTGTACAGCTGCAGACAAAAATTGACCATTCCAAGTTTTCATTTAATCAGCATTTCTATATGTATTGTGTCCATTCCTGTTCAGTAGCTGTTGAATTTGAATATGAACTTGTTTTCTTAAAATACAGAGGAAATACAGTCATTTGACCTGTTTCTCCAGTTTCCATTATCTGCAAATAAATGTAAATGGAAACAATATTTTGTTTCAATACATTTTGGAAGAAATACTGTTAGTAGTTCACAAAATGAAAAGAAAAATGACACTTTTACCTTAACACATACCTATAAATAGTAAATTCAGAAAACATGAAAATCATTTTGAAATGTTTTTATTTTTTTCCATGGCTGTATGTGTCAAAACATCAAACTCCTCATTCATTTATTTGCAGTATTTCAAAATAAGAGTCAACAAAACTATAAAATTGAGCCCACATGCAGTAACGCAAATTGCTCTGTGTTGTTCAGTAATTAAAGTAAAACAGAAAAAGTTCTTATTCTTCAAAAAAGCCACACTTAACTCACATCACACGTTGGATAACTGGCATCCTCTTAAATGCATCACGGGACGCTTTATGGAGTTCCTTGATTCGTTTTCCTTTGCTACCTTTTCCAACTCTTTCTTACCAAAATGTTAGTTTTGTGATAGAATTCACACGTAGGGCCAACTAATATCAGTCTGCAAGTGTAAGCTTTTGAATCAAATGATTTTCAGATCCTCAGACAAGTGTGTTCAAATTATTGAACGGCAGTGTGTGTGAAGTACAACCACACTTTGAATACATTTGAATACTAATGAATGCAAACAATTAAATGACTATTTTCTGCAGTATAGCAGAATTTGGATTTCTCTCTTTTTCTGTGTATGAAATTTACAAATTTCAGTAACCCTAACATAACTCAAACATTTTGACCACTATGAAATGTTTAAACCCTCTTATTTACCAGCAGGCTATTTTACCATTCATAGCTTTGGTGTCAACCATCATTAAATAATTCAGATAAAGCAGAAAGAGGAATGTTCACGCTGATATGATCATTATTTTGATCTCATTATTATTTTACTTAATCATGTTTAATTGTGAATTTGCTTGACTAACTCGTAATCCTGAACAGTGTTTTCCTATTACCTGCCAACCCAGACATAATGAATTCAATGAGAGGTCCAGGGAGGCCCTTATACCCCCAATCTCTGTGTACTTAAGATTTTTTAAGGAGAATTGAGTGCTTCTACATTAAATCTGTTGCCACTTTAATTCAAACACAGTGGCACAGTTATAAAGTATATGAGAAGTTACTGCCAAAGATTTAATCAACTCAAGAGAGAATTAAAGGTTCAGTTTGTAACAATTTTGCGGTAAAATATCCAAAAACCACTAAGCTAGTGTTATATTTTTTGTTCAGCTGAGTACTTACAATATCTCAGAGGTTTCCAACTACTTGTAACTTGTGAGAAAATCACCATTCTAAACAGTGACACGGGGCTGTGCAGTCGCCTGTCAATGGCGTCATATCCGCGTTACCCTTTGCTACCGCCTTTACTGCTGTAGAAACCACATGACAACAGTGTCGTGGACAAATGCGGAAGTAGTGTCTAGCGTCTAGCAAGCCACTAACTTGTATCGAGAAGTCACTTATTTATGGACCACAATTATTCGCAACAATTATAAAACGTTACCTCATCTGCTATCATGATTTCTCGTTCCCGTCTGATTGATGGCCATCAGCGGTGGAGTTGAAGACAACAGATCCCATCATTCCATGCTTTCATCAAGCTACGGCATTGTTGTTGTTTTGATCGTGCGCCCTCTAGCGGCGGTAGCGGTACAAACTGTAGCTTAAAAAAGTCTTCACAAGTACGAATATACTGAACATGAAATATTGATTTGAAATATATTTTTAGCTCATTTAACGAATGCAGACTTTCCGCAAGCTTTTGTTTTTACAGTAAGACACAACATTCATATGCCAAATGCAAACCGGCAATTTGGTTTAATAATTAGTAAATATAGTGTCATATCAGTATGTTATAAAAAGACTGTGCCATCAAAATGATTTGTAGAATCCGGGTTACCATGTGTTATAAATTTTAAGCAGTCGTCTGGGAATATCAGACCTCGGAAAGTCACGATTGGCCAATCAGATTAAAGTATTCCAAAGCTTGTGAAATAATAATGTTTATGATTATTATTATTAGTTTATTTTGCTGTGAAAATTATACTACTTTTTTCCTGCTGGTTGCCAGGTCATTGCTACGCTGTTTCTACAGTATTCAGTATGTGTTCACTATGCGATTGATGGGATGTTCAGGATGTTCTGGGTTGCCCACTAGCCGAGCTAAAACCAGTCAAGTCTTTATGATATTCTTGTCTTCAGTTATGGCCTATAAGTCTATGGGATTTTCTTTACTTGTTTATCATCCACAGGCAAAACAAAGTATGAGTGCTCAATAACAAGTTTAGGTTTTATTATTATTAATAATAATAATAATAATAATTAATCTAAGCTATCTGAGCAATAAGAGTAATACTAAGCATATTGAGCAATGAGAGTCATTCCAACCTTAGTAAACACCTCTATTTTCCCTACTCCTTGTATACCTAAGCAGAGGAAATTCACTTAAAAACATTCAGACGAGTATTTACAGCCACAAATACACTGCTTGCTTTAAAACACTACACACATTATACAGTACATAGATATTTTCCTTAATTAAGTAGGTGACATGAAATATTTGACATGTGCGGCGGTCTGACATGCTGTTCTTCATCTCAAAGGGTTTTTAAACGGCGTGCTAATTCTCTTTTAATTGTTACTGAGAGGCTACGACTACATTTTAGGTGCTGTTGAAGTCATGATAAGACTAGCAGTCAGAAACAGTCAGCCTTAAGTGGTAATTTCTTGTAGAAAATAGTTTAATACCCACTACAAGAAAAACTGTTATTATCATTATGGCTAATAATGCAGCATACCTCTCCACTATGACACCAGTCTTAATCTCACAAATGGATCATTCTTCATTTGTGGTTGCAAGTGGTGTCCCTCTATTTTACAATAGTTAAAATAAACTTTAAATAGCAACAAATTAACAAATGTTTGCATGTTTGTATTCTGTAGGATAAACACAATTTGTGCACCATCAATGGTTACATTTTTGTTTTAAAATACATATTTGAGTTTGATAGATTGCATTTGTAACAAAATATGTATGTTTCCGCCATATCTCAGAGAGGTATCATGGAATGTAATTGCAACATATAACATGTTTAACATAAATAAAGTGGTTATATTGTGAATATAGATTTTATTTAACAAATAAAATACATATTTTCTAATGGATAAATGGATGTAACAATGTATGTATTTAGAAAAGGGGGAAATCTAACTGGACTACTTCCTGTGTGTAAAGGTCATTGCAGGTGATATGAGGGGTGCATGGTGTACATTCCTTATTATTTTTCTTAAATTTAGCTGAATTTCTGGCAATTTCATGTGTCGCACTTTATTAGTGTCCGTGGTGTTATATTAATAACTTGCAGATTTGACATATTTTAATCAAAATTTTGATAAATACATACTTATTAATATTTTCAATATGTCCCCTGATCTTGAAATGGTAATGCATTTTAGAAAAGTCTGGATTTAGGCTAATTTGTCTGTGGTGTTACTTTCTTTCCTGGTAACATTACAGACTCTATTAAATAAATGAATACAAAATTTGTATTCAAGTGTTTGATTAAAGTGATTTTTCCATTCCATTCCATTTTCTACCGCTTGTCCGAACTACCTCGGGTCACGGGGAGCCTGCGCCTATCTCAGGAGTCATCGGGCATCAAGGCAGGATACACCCTGGATGGAGTGCCAACCCATCGCAGGGCACACACACTCACTCATTCACTCATTCACTCACGCACTCACACCCTACGGACAATTTATTAAAGTGATTTAAAAATCAAAATTTTATTAAGCTTCAATTTTAATGGACTTTGCATATTAAACTAATTTTAAATGCAGAGCAATACATTTTATTAAAAGAAAGCATGCAAGTATTTTTACAATTTCGTTCTCTCATTTGCCAGCCCGATTGAAGAATGAACCAAATACACAGTCCAAATGCTTCAAAATCAAAATGTGTGTGTTCTCTATAGCTAGCTGCTGCATACGCGCATTTTAAAACACACACAAAAAACTTTTCCTATGTGCAGCAATAACGTGTCTGTAGCTGTATATTCTTTGCATTCAGCTTTTAACTGTCTGTTTATTCCCTTCTAAACCCCATTCAACCCAAAGGATTTAAACTGCCTGGTTTGCTTCCACACACAATACCATGGAACCTCAGTCGAGTTTTCCTTAAGTGGAGTTTTTGCGTTCAACCGCTCTGACACTTTTACTCAATCAAGAGCCATTAAAATAAGGGAGACGTTTATCTTGCCGGGTAGATGCTGAATGTCTTATGGGAATTCTATGATATTAAATAAACACAGCACTGCTATACACAACAACTTAAAGCCATGCTGACTTTCTCTTTTGGGTTTTGGGCAGTATAGTCGTATCGTAGATTCCTTAAGCACAGGTGTGATTGCTTTTTGCTGTGGCTGATTTTGGGCGAGACGTGTCTACAGTTCTTAAGCAACAGAGGTAACTTCAAGCCAGTCAATGGCCGTTTCTAAATTCCAAAAACGCTAAGAACAGACTTGTGTTCTTGCTAGATCGGACTTGGCAAGTTCAGACTGGGGAGTTTGACCTTGTGAGGACGGGAGGATGCAGACCGGTTTTATTAGAAATGGAACAGCACAGTAGCCTACTCAGATGCCTCACTCAATGAAATACATGCAGTCCTAGTTCAGAATATGTATTTCAATGTAGCTTTAGGTTTAAACAAAGTTAAATGAAATATAATGACAAAACACAACAGTGCTTCCTGTCGTTTCTATTTCAAAAAATATGAATGTGTTCTGCCAACAAGAAGCATTAGGTTTTTATTACCTTAGAATGAGCTATTTCTATCTACATACACCACGCGTCCCCTTACATGAAATTCGTAATGTTAAAACAATTTTGTTTTACAAAAAAACTATAAAAATATGTAGGTTCTTGAGGAAAGAAAAGGTTCTGTAAAGAACCTTTCACTGAATGGATCTTTGTTTAACCAAAAATGGTTCTTCTATGGCATCGCTGTGAAGAACCTTTTAAGCACCTTTATTTTTAAGAGTGTAATGTGTCACTCAGGCCTGCCGGAAGACAGCAAAACATCTTTGGGCCTACAGAAGATTGTAGGGATCCCATAAAATCTCAAAGAAATAAAAAGACAAAGTCAAAACTTTAAAAGGCCATTGAACATTATTACGGTTTAATTTAGAAGCGTTCATGTTTAAGTGTTTATCTCTTCTGTCTTGCTACATGCATACTTAACAAAATTGTTTACTTTTTTTTTATAGTGAGTTTCTCACTACAGCTATTTCTATCTACATACACCGTGCGTCCCCTTACATGAAATTCGTAATGTTGTTTCTACAGTAGCCCTGAATGGACAAACTTCGTATTCGTAAATACGTTATCTCCTTCGGTAAAGAAGCGTTAGCATGACAACATCTTTGTCCTGTGAGAGGCACCGTATCATGCTTAAAAAGGGAGGGGTGGAGTGAGCCATTGGTTGTAATTCACAATCTCACTGCTAGATGCTGCTAAATTTCATACACTGTACCCTAAGAAAATATATACTAGACAAAACTGTTTAGTAACCCTTCTGTAACATTGTTGCATATTTGCAATCGCAAAACATAAATATTAACTTTTATAAGACCTTACAATCTCATAAAAAATGTAGGCAGCATTTTTGCTACTCAACTGGCCGAGCGTGACACTAACAACTGAAACATTATTGGTTTGATTCCGGGCTTACTCAAACAATATAAGCTAAAGTTTAATGCTCTGTATGTTGGCCAAAAGTGTTAATACAAAATAAAAATAAATGTCTGCCATTAATGAACTAATTCTTCACCATTGTAGACCTCAGAGGAACTCTGTCATACGTTGGCTTTAGGGCTGCTGCTACATGCAGCGCTCTGTAAACGTTACACGATGTTTATGACATTTAATTACTCCGTTAAAGTATTCTCTGCCAAAACTTTGGGCACCCTGAAACTTTTTCATTATGAAATGATATTATGAAACCTCATGTGTTCATTCTCAATCTTTTCCTTATTAACCGTAGACTTACTGTTTGTTATTTTATATGAAGTAAGTTTCTAAACACCTCTGACAGACTTCGAGGCACAAAGCTGAAGCCGGTATCGTTCTTTCACATTTCCAGACAGGCCTGTCTTCTGTAGACAAACTTAGCGGAGACAAGAGAACAAAACAACCTAGGTAGTTGCTTCAAAGACCTTCGACTCTATTGAGTAGAACCTCAGCAGACGTCTGGAGGTAAATATCTGACCTTGAACTCCGATGTTTTGTAACTTCTAACTGCATTTCTGCCTCAGACCCGCATATTTGTTTTATAGAAGCCTAAGGTCTTTGTAATAAAAGAAATGCAGACTGATATTCACAGGTGTGATAAACATGTATATTATACAGAACATTGGCTTTAAGGCCGTCTCTGCCGCCTCTTCAATATTGTCTACAAAGAAATGACTCAAAGTTAGCACCCAATGTACATTAAACAAAGAGACGCTATTCAATAAGTCAATAGAGATGTCTGTGTTTTTGTCTCCTTTCTAAACCTCGTCTGTGACTGTATGCCATCTGCTTTAACCTGCAAACCAAAAGCTCGTCCCTTTAGGTCGCTGAGGTTGGCTGAGCGTATCCCCACAGAATAATGACATTTTGATTCCCTGGATCCCTTTGGCAGTGTACAAAAGTCAGCTTTGATTAAAGAAGCGACGGGAAGACCCAGGGGTAAAGCACCGGCCTCCTGACTACACGGATCTTTGAATGTTCCTGCAGTTTTGAAAGCCCTCATTTTTACTGTGATGGATGTTATTGAATATCAAAAGTCAGTTAAAGAAATGATTCATGTAACATTGCCGTAATGGAGGTTTGCAAAATCAGCATTGTTATTACTGTATGTACCAGTGAAGCGCAATTATTCTTTGTTATGTTGCCCTGGGTTGGCATCGCACAGACATTTTTTATTTCGGGGGGATTTTTCACGCTGTTCCACCAGCAGAGGAAACAGAAATCTTTTTGCCATTATATTGTTGAAAACATTTCTAATGGTCCACCGAGGCCTACGCAGCATGTGGCGATGGATGGCAGTCGCTTTTAAAGTGTACCACATCACTTCTGCTATTGAAATTATTCTCCGATTTGTTTTTAACCAAAACGTTTAACCATCTTAAAAGGCAAAGTGTGTCTACATTCAAATACTTTCTTCTATCCCAAAGTCAAATGCAAAATTATTTTGGCAAAAAGTTGAGCATCTGACCTCTAGCCAGCTGGACGGAATGTTTGAAATCGAATGGCATTTCAGGATCTGCCTAAAAGCACCAACAGAAACGTGTCTTATTCACAGTCAAAAGTGAACCGCTGTGACCTGAACAAACATAGGATGCTGATATTTACAAGCAAATTTACAGAGGTACTTGACTGTCCTGTTTAAAAATGCCAATAATCATTAAGTGTTTGCAGCTGGTTTGAAATGAACACATTACTCAAAGGCGGTATAGATACTGCCTCTGCTTGTAATGGAGGAATTACTGTGCTAACAAGCTCAAATCAGATTGCTAGACTACAATTATGATGTGAGCATCTGTTGAATAAATTAGAATATGCTTTGGATTGGTTAATGTGTAGTTGGTCATTCTGGGAGATATCGTGTGTTTTAATTCACAGCGTGTTGAAAATCTATAGCTGTATTGTACTCTTAAAAATAAAGGTGCTTCACGATGCCATAGAAGAACCTTTTTTGTCTAAATGGTTCACTTTTAACATGTTTTTAAGGTAAAAATATGTAGGTTCTTGAGGAAAGAAAAGGTTCTGTAAAGAACCTTTCACTGAATGGATCTTTGTTTAACCAAAAATGGTTCTTCTATGGCATCGCTGTGAAGAACCTTTTAAGCACCTTTATTTTTAAGAGTGTAATGTGTCACTCAGGCCTGCCGGAAGACAGCAAAACATCTTTGGGCCTACAGAAGATTGTAGGGATCCCATAAAATCTCAAAGAAATAAAAAGACAAAGTCAAAACTTTAAAAGGCCATTGAACATTATTACGGTTTAATTTAGAAGCGTTCATGTTTAAGTGTTTATCTCTTCTGTCTTGCTACATGCATACTTAACAAAATTGTTTACTTTTTTTTTTTTATAGTGAGTTTTTCTCACTACAGTCCCTTTGATTTCACTCACTGGGCTTTGCAGTTTTGCAAAGATGTAATGAAACTTGCCACGGTAACAAATATAATATAATTGAATATATTTTTTCGATCTTATTTTAGCCAATTATTTTATATGTTGTCTTAACAATATCACGCTTACATCATTTATTTTTCGCAGCTTACATGTTTCTTTCTACAAATATAGATAATATACAGATGAATATGTCTTTTAGAAAGGGGGTCCTCACAAAAGATTCATCATATTTGGGATCCCTGTATCATAAAGTTTGAAATCCCCTGTCAAAAAGGGACAGAACCAAACCACTGGGTTTAAATTTACATATACTAATAATTTGTATGCATGGAATCCCCAATTAACTTAATCTAAATGCCCAGAGCTGCATGCAACCATGTATCCCATAATGCAATGCACATTACCTTTTCAGTGTGATGAAAGGACGGGAAGTAATATCTTATTTGTATCCAGGGGTGAAGAATTAACTGTTTTGCTTCAGAAGCTCCTAAAGGCCCTGCTGGTAGATTCTGTAACTTAATGCAGGCAGAAATCTAATATTTTTCACGAAACATATAAATCATGAACACTTCATTATATTATAGTAGATGCTTCGCCGGTACACTTTTCTGAAGGGCTTTAAAAGCATTAAATAGATCACATACTATTAAAAAATATATACTATACATGCAGCATTATGCAAATTGTAGCCTAAGCTAGTGGAGCTTCTGATCCTACTTTATGTATTTTTATAATTTCAGACCTTTTGTATTTGGAGAAAAATAAAAGATGCTGTGTTAAGAAGAAAGTAAGCACACTGATGTGTTCGTGCATGCACGCATGAGTGCAGCCTGCATTTATTTCTTTACAGGTCTTTCTCTATCCACCGCAGCTGAAACGCCTCTCGTCTTTGTCGAGTTCTGCCAACGCAGGCCGGGTGTGGGATAGTTACTAAAATAGACAGAGTCAAGGCAGGAAGAATACCCCAGGCATTTGGCCTCTGGTACACTTGGCCCAGTTCCATTAACCAGATGAAAATACTGTACATTTACAGTTATAGATCTGATACAGTGCATTTACTGTAGTACAATTACATTATTACATAAATAACATCATTTATAGATCTGATTTAATCATTTCAGTGCATGTACTGTAGTACATTTACATCACTTAGTGTATTAAGTTTAGCAAAACCCTGACACATTTCTACTGTTGTACCATCTGTCACCTCTTCAGATGTCCAGTCAAATGGAAAAGTTAAAAAATATGCGTTAAACCACTGCAAAAGCAATAAAAACATACACAAAAAACTAATCCTGATTAATATCGTTATCGTAATTTAGGGTTGATGTCAACGTTTTTTTTAGGGGTACACTCACTAAGTTTTGTTGATGCTTTGCAAGCTCTTCCACATCCCAATGGCCTTACGACGTTTTAAAATAACAATGATAAACATCACATTTTGGGATTCAAACCCAATGAACTGAAATAAATTTGAGTTGAGTTTACTTGAACTAAACTGAATCAAAATTAAACTAAATTAAATTAAATTGAATTGTGAATTAAATGGGTTGTCATTAAATGTTAAAGGTGCCAGTTCCCATTATGTCTTTAGTTTGTGTGTAATGTTGCTGTTAGAACATAAATAATATCTGCAAAATGATAAAGCTCAAAGTTCAATGCCAATCGAGATATTGTCTTTAACTGAATTCGCTTTTCAAGGATTACAGATAACGGCTGGAATCGGACTACAGCCCTATACTTCCCGGGTAAATGATGTCACTATTCCGAGTTTTTGAATTACCTCCACCCAAAGGAATATTCCAAAAAAGGGGCGAGGCCTTCCTTAGAGAAGAGGAAGAGCCGCTGGAGTAGTGTTTGGTTATCAGAGATTTGACTGAGATACGCACTTAACTACTTTCACTTCCATCACAGTCCTACAGCTGCTAATAAGAATTCTGCTACACACATTCTAATATAACCAAAGGTCAAATAACAGCTTCCATCACTTTAACATCAGCTGTTCGGTGTAATACACTGATATTGTGTGTGTGTGTGCAAAACACTTCTATGAATCGTGCTTTGAGTCCTGCTTGCAAATGTCTCTTAGTCAATCTGCTTGTTTTATCATCCAACTAAGGTCCAACATAATAAAACAAAACTAATGCTTCTGTTATCAGTGTTAATATAACCGGGCTGACGCCAATCGATCCGGTGTCTTTTCCCTTTCCGTAGTAGAAGAAAAACTGCAATCTCTAACAAACATTGACATTTGCACATGCACTAGCAGACCTCTGTTACACTTCAATCGATCCGCATGTGTTTAACTGATGAAGTGAAGTTGACGCAATTGTTACTGTTTATTGCTAAAAGCCAAAGCTTTTAAATACACGTGCACTGAGAGGGGCACCGACCAATCACAACAGCCTGAGAAGCGGAAGCTCGCTGATATGGTACGGGTGGGACATCTTCAGACACACGCGGGAAACCAATCACGATGAACCTGGTCTTTACCAATCAGACTGTTTCGGAAGGAGGGACTTTAAAGAAAACGGAAAAATCTGATTGTTTTGTGAGAAGAGGGACAGCGGTGAACAATAGACTTGAAATATAAAGCGTTTTTGGAAACTAGAAACATGAACATCCATTGTTAAACACCCAAAAAACATAATCAAAGCTTTGAAAACAGCCAAAGGACGGCCGCTTTAATAAGTCTCTGTATGTGTAAACCTTTTAGATATAAAACATTTACAAAACATTTAAAGGAATAGTTCACCCAATGATGTTCCCTGCCGACTTTCCGTAGTAGGAATAAAAATGACTATGGTCAGTCAATGGGCACCATTTTTGGCTGAACTATTCCTTTAGGCTCTACGTTTATCTTTAAAAACACTTTTTCTTGTTAGTGAGCTAGAATTAGAAAAAAACACAATAAATGAAGCAAAAATTTCAACTTTGATTATCAAGCACAATCAAATCATTCAAAATGGTACTGAAATGCAAACAGAACTCCCACTGTGTCTACAGTGTCAACAAACAACCAGGATATTTTTAAGGGTCAAGAAAAACGAGAACTTGACTAATCCCAAACACCCAAAAGGATTTTATTCATGACTTCACCGTCGGGATGCCTCACGAGGCAAACGGCCTCTGAGGGTATTAACCGCAGAGCTTCGACAGCATCCGAGTTTAATTAATGCTGGGAAGCAGAGCAGAGAACCGCCAGGCGCAGCGGCTGGGCAGCGGGGCAGATAGAAGCCACTGTGTGGACATGCCAAGTGCCCTCAGGACAGTGCCACCTCCTCGCCAGGGCCAAAGGCGGGCACCGAGCCATCGTGAGGCAGCTGCTGTACGTCTCAGCCAGGAGTCTAAACATTCAAAGAAAGAAAAGGAAACTGCCTTATAATCAGGGAGAAGAGAGACATCATTTTGAACTCACGATGTTAGACTCCCCATCGAATATAACTGTTTAATTGGATTCAGAGATCAGACACAGCACGGCAACGGCACGGGACAAATGTTTCAGGTATATTCGTACTCTGAAACTGTAAAGTTATATATGGTGATGGAGATAATATAATATCAACTAAGTGTCTTGGCACCGTGCGTATCTTGTAGTGCCATGTCAGGACACAGTTCTCCTGCTGATCCAGAAAAATTAGTCACACGGCAATTATGGCACAAGCTCATAAAAACCTGAATGCAGAATTAAGTGCCCATGAGAAAAGATGGCAGATTTCAAATCAAAGCTGTATTGAGATAAATGGAAATGCTAATAGACGGCGCTCTGCAGGTATTACACACCTCTGTGATTGCTATGCACTTGGTTTAAGAAAGACATTTGTGACCCTGGATAACAAAACCAGTCTTAAGTAGCACGGGAACATTTTTAGTAAAAGACAAAAATACATTGTATGGGTCAAAATTATCGATTTTTCTCAATATTTAGATTTTTTTGTACTCTTAGATTCCTGAGTTTTAAACGGTAGAATCTCAGCCAGATATTGTCCTATTCTAACAACTCATACATCAATAGAAATCTTATTTATTCATCTTTTAGATTATGTAAAAATCTCAATTTCGAAAAATTGACCCATTAGACTGGTTTTGTTATCCAGGGTCACATTTGTGCAAAATATGAAAGAAATGATCGGGTTCCAATAAGGTTACACATAAATCCACGTATTTATTAAGCAAATTATGAAATATCACATCACAATTACATTATTTTCTATTGCAGCACGGCTCAGACAAACAGTCTCAATGTGGGATGCTGATCCAAGCTCTCATCATGAACGTTATTCATATCCAATGCACAATAAAACACAACAGTGTTACGCCGGGGCTTGGTAAAATGAAGAAATAGGCATCAGGGACTCATCTTCCTATTTTGGTCGTGTATTTATGCATGTGAACAGCTCGGAGCAATTAAACCAAGCTCTTCCTCTCCGGAGCTACCCTGGACACTTCCCCTGTTACTTGTTTGGTTGACATACATATATGCAAAGAGATTTGAATAAAGAAGAGACTGGAATAAAAGAAGAAGCTATGCAGGCACTGAGCCTCTTTCAGCCTATCTGAGATCCAAAAACTGAAAGGGAGATAGAGAAGACAGCCTCGCCTTTATTGCCCCCTACTGCTCAGGAGTGGAAGTACTTCAATTATAAAGTTAAATGTATAAAGAAAAAAATAAAGTGACTCACTGTATCTTATTGCATTACAACATTTTAGAGTTAGTTAAGCAGAAATGTAAATTCTGTAAATTCTTTTGTCCTTCAAAACCCATATGAATTTTTTTTTTTAGTGGAATATAAAAAGAGAATTTCTGAATAATGAACATAAAAATATGGTGACTGGGGTTATCAAGCTCTAAATGAAAATATAAAGCACCATACTGTATCGACTTACATTGTATTCCAAAAATGTATATTTTGAGCCATGCAAATTGCTTGTTTGGAGAGCAGATTTAAATTTTGATTATTTTAAATTTCACCTTCTTGGAGTAAAGTGCCCATGTCGCATGAAAGTTTTATACTGTGTGGTGCTAAATTTTAGATTCAAAAGACTCATTTTGCATTGAAACGATCAATCGAATCCAGAATAAAAGTGTTTGCTTAATATATGTCTGTGTACTGTGCACGTAATTTTTTTATTTATATAAACACACACATACAGTTAATGCATATACGTTAGAAAAATGTAAAAATTATTAAACATTTCTAATTTTAATTCTTGGTAATTTTCCTTATATATATGTGTGTGTATGTGTTTATAAATACAAAATTTATGTGCACAGTACACATACATCTATTATGTAAAATCAAACTTTTATTTTGGATGCGACTAATTGTTACTAATCGTTTGACAGCCCTAATTTTAGTATTTCCATTCACTTACATTATATGGAAAAGGGGATGCAGAAACCTTCTGCGTTCAAATAGGTAAAGAAACTGATACAGGAATGCCACAAAGTGTTTGAAATATTTCATTTATAGTGAAGTATTACATTTTTATACTTTCATGTGCAATTTCACATGCAATTTGTATGCGGTCACATAAACGTGGTGGATCGTGGGTTAAAACATCATTCATCGTTTCGTGTGAATCCCCTGTGAAACTCATGAGATCACATGTGCAGGTAATGTGTTTTTTCTATAAGGGTCTCTAATCCGGTTAGATGTGAGAGACCTGTAAAAGACAAGGTTAGCGTGTCTGGAGTGTCTGCTCTGTTTAGGGCTTTCAGCCATGGGCGTAAATCCTGGGGGGGACGGAGGGGACACGATGGTTGCCCCCCCAAATCATTAAAACTCGCACTGTCCATTGTGATAAATATATTTATGTATAACTAAACTAATTGTGTAATTAGAAAAAAATACAAACGAAAAATGCGTCTTAAGTATAGAAACAGTTGAGTTCCCCCTCCCCTGCCTCACAGTGGTTTGGCGTACTGCCTGCTTCCCCTGTTCATCTCACCTACGCTACACATAAAATCAGGTATGCGGCTCAGTTCATTAGTGGCTGTTGAACCCCAGTAAGAAGGCTATTTTATTCACTTTAAATGAAGTGATTCTCTTTAATGTAGTTGATGCTGATTCATTAATCAATTAGTTGTGGCAAAAGATGCTGATTGCCGATGTATTTTTTCCATGAATCTGCTATGTTAGAGATTAAAACGTTACTTAGCTAGTTAACGTTAGCTTGTTTTCAATAGCTTGTTGCATAGGACGTCACACACTGCAACTAACACGCTGAAGCAGTTTCCCATGCATTGTTTAATTTGTTGTGACCTGGCATGATGTTAACATTAACGGCCACAATTAGTCACCGATCTTTGCCATTCAGGTCCTGTGTCACAAACAGTCGCACACATACCAGTGACAATTTAGTGACTTTCGCACTATATTAAGCGAATTTCAGACCCCTTTTGTTCACAAAACATGCACAGCTTTCATTTAGTTGAAAGCTAAACTGAAAGTTGACTGAAACTCGGGCGATTCATCAACGAGTACAACACAGAATTTAAGCATCTTTCACTGTTACTGACTGTTTGGGTACACGAACATGAACATAGTCCGAGGCGGAGGCAGTGCACTACATTTACATTTAGTCATTTAGCAGACGCTTTTATCCAAAGCGACTTCCAAAGAGTTTAAGGAGCAATAAGCGATATGTCATACAGGTGCAATAATGCAAAGGTGCCAATTCAAAGTTACTGGTTTGTGAAAGATGTGGTTGACCTGACCGAGTTAGGAAGAATGTTCCACCAGGAAGGAGTTGTGATTGAGCTGGAAAGCTATTTACTGCCCTTATGTAAAGACAATACAAGACGCCGCTGGTTTGCTGAATGCAGGGATCTTGATGGGGTGTAGGAGGGTGTGAAAGTATGCCAGTGCAGATCTAGTGATTTTCCTTTTGGGCTGTTGGAAGACGAAGTGTGCTGCTGCGTTCTGACCAGCTAGAGCGGTTTGATAGCCTTTGTAGGAAGACCAGAAGAACATTGCAGTAGTCCAACCTTGAGATTACCATGGCCTGGACAAGGAGTTGTGCCGCATGCTCAGTGAATGTGAGCATGTGCCAATGAAGGACACAGAATCAGAGGTTCCTGGCTATGCAAGTTCTCTGTGCAACACTTTTCTGGCGGTTTCTGGGGTGGCTCTTTCATCCAAGCTGAGATGTCCTCTAGGCAGGCTGTAATGCGAGCTGGTACATTGGTATAGTCTGGGTCATCTGGGTGAACGAGATGTAGATCTGGGTGTCATCAGGATAACAGTGATACGAGAAGCCATGTGCCTGTATGATAGGTCCCAAGGATGTCGTGTAGATGGAAAAAAGCAGTGGTCCAAGCACTGATCCCTGAGGGACCCCAGTGATCATGTGGTGAGCAGAAAATAACCACCACTCTTTAGATGTATGGTGACTTTGCCAGACGATGTTGCAGTATAAATCAGGATAAAATGTGTTTAAATGTTTAAAAATGAACTCATGATATGTAGTATCATAGATAGTGTGTTTTTATACTTGTTTCCTGTCTTGACAACAGATACAAAAAAAGATGTAAATGGAAACAGCTTTATGAGGTGTTGACTTGTATTACAGTATGTGACAGTTCAGTTCAGTTATAATATGACTGCAAGTCTACATGATAAACCTATGAACCAAACACATATTGTCGATTTGTGTCGTAGTAAGTACAATTTTGACTGTATTATTTGTGTCCCCTTCAAAATTGCTCTTGAGAAATGTTATGTTTATTGTCCCCCCTACTGTTAAATAAGATTTACGCCCATGCTTTCAGCCTGTGATTTAGCCTTTAGTCAAAGCACAAAACTGAAGGTGCTTCTAACCTTACTGGATACGCACCCAGAGAAGCATCTTTAATTCTGAAAAATAGGCAGGTCTCATAAAGAGGGTGAAGGTCCGAGCACTTCAGCTGTGCAGGAGCGAGGCTGTCAGGAAAGAAACTAAGAAATCAATCACATACAAAGTCATGGCAACTGTGAAGGATACCATTCACCAACAGAGTGGATGGGATTGACAAGCAGATTATATAGCGTACATAACAGAGCGTTCGTCGAGCGGGCAGCACGGGGGGCCGGGAGTAATGAAACTAAATATGGGCACTTTAAGTCGAAGCAAAGTCTACGACCCTCAATCATTGTGCGAGCAGAAAAGAGAAAGAAAGAAGAAAAGCACAGGAGAGATAGAAGACAGAATTGACAAAAGAAATAAAACACTACACATACATTTTGGTTTCGGTGTAGTAAGGTGATCCGTAATGGACCATTACTGCAGTCGTGCATGGTGCATTATTCTTAAGAATGTGATCTTTAAAGGGATAGTTCCCCCAGACATAAAATGTTTGTCATCGTTGAATAATATTCATGTCATTCTCATCAATATGACTTATATTCTTATTTGGAAACTAAAAATGTGCACTTAATATATAGACCACTTCAGAAAATGTAAAAAAAAGCTGGTCCAGAAGCACCTGTTTCAGTTTAACACTACACAAACGATTAAACAGAAAACAAACAACAGTAAATTAATAAGCCAAACAAAATGTTAAACAAATATTTTAATTATGTATGGAAGATTAAAATAATAAAATAACTAAATGAAACAGCAAGTGCTTCCGGACCATTGTTTACATTTTGCGAATTGGTCTATAGTAGACAATGTATTTTGTCTGGACGGGGACGTTGTGTGTCATGCATTTAAATAGTACACCACTGTACATCACTGTAACTCCTGAACATTGTAAACAAAAAAAGAATCTGCACTGCATGTGCAAGTCACTCTGCAGAGAATGTAAAATATGTTGAGACAGCATCTTACGCAACCTAAACCATCTCTTTGCGTTTGTCTATTCATCTTTAAATAGGAATGCTGTTGGGTTATAAATGTCCCACTTTCTCACTTGATTATCCTTTATCTGCTGGTGGTAAAGAGGAGCGGTGGCACGTTAAAGGTTTTGACGCAGATGTTTGGGTTCCTCTGAGGCCCAGGTGATCCAAATATTTGCATCGAATCTTGTTTAATATGATCTTTCATAAAGCAAAAAATAAGGCACAAACGTTTTCTTTTATAAGTGGATTTTTACAATCTCCATTCAGATGTTTGTAGCCCATTCACACCTACAATTTTTTTTAGTCACTTTAATAACTTTTAAAGGCAATTTCATTTAAGGCAGCTTTTGAACTGAAGTTTTATAAGTGACTTTTTTTATACTGTTTTAAAGGGATAGTCCCCCAAAAATGAAAATTCTGTCATTATTTACTCATTCTCTCGCCATTTCAAACTTGTATGCCTTTCTTTCTTCTGCAGAACACAAAGGAAGATATTTTAAGGAAAGTTGGTAACCGAACAGCATCGCCACCTATTTACTTCTATTGTATGCGCACAAAACCAATGCAAGGGAATAGGTGCCCTCGGAGTGCTGGAGTAGTGTTTGGTAATCAGAGATTGTAAACATTTGACTGACATCTTCCATGACTTTAACATCAGCTGTGAAAGCTGTCAATATGTGTGTGTGTGTGTGTGTGTGTGCGCATACCTCTAAAACACTTCTATGAAACGTCCTTTGAAGTCCTGCTTGCAAATGTCTCCTGGTCAATCTGCTATTTGAATTTATTATCCAACTCGGGTCCAATATAAAAAGACAAAACTAAAGCTTCTGTTATAAGTGTTAATTAATATAACTGGTCTGACACCAATCAGTCCGGTGTCATTTACGTTACACTTCGATCGATCCGCATGTTTTTAACTGATTAAGTTAAGTTAACGCCATTGTTACTGTTTATTGCTAAAAGCCAAAGTTTATGAATACACGTGCACTGAGAGGGAGACCGACCAATCACAACAGCCTGAGAAGCGGAAGATATGGTAGAAGCGGGGATAGACCTTGTCAGAATCAGAGCGTTTCATCCGTTTGAGAGGGGCGGGCAACCCCTCTCATCTTCCGGGTCAATTTACTGGCAAGGGTGTCAAAATTCGAACGGGGGACAGAAATCCTTGAACCTGGATCAAAGATATGAACAAGTCAGCTAGTGCCCTGTTAATGTAATATTACTGTTGATTAACTCTCATAATGACAGCGAGCATTGAAAACTTTGCTCGACTGTGTTGATCATCGCAGATGTTAGCCTGTGATTTATGCCACAATAAACTACAAACAAAGCTCTGTGATTCTCTCAATGGTTAAATGATTATGTGGGAGCTCTTCTTAGACCCAACACTTTGCATAACAAATGAATCTCGCTTTCAGATTAAATAAATGTGAAATTACAGTAATTCATCATTTTGCATGCGTATCAGGGGTTTTCCTCAAAACCACAGTGTTTGTTCTGTTGAACAAACGTCAAGGTTTTGAGTCGGGAAATATTGTGTTGTTTACTGAACTCAGCTCAGACGAAACACAAGCTTAAGTTAAATAAAACTGATTAAGAAAGCGTGTAACACATTTAATCTATAAAACGTCCCATCTTTTTTATATCACCTTCACTGCCTTCATATCTTACATCTACACCAAGGTAAATAGGCCCATACTGTATTTCAAATTCAATATACCCCTATACCTCAACCTCTATTCCTTTCCTGACATTTCATCTTTTCAAGATGTGAGGCTGTTCATTTCTCCAGACGAAGGTGACCAAAAAAATCTGAGCCTGGTCAGTTTTTATCTGAAGTCATATTGGGAGGTTACATTTCATTTAGCTTTATATTTCCTCAGACCAGGAAAAAAACAGCCCTGCCTTTACTCATCATCCTCTCATTTCAACCCCGCTCTCTCTTTCTATGTACTCTATAGCGGTCAGCTCTATTGGTACGTCCTGTTCTGTCCCCCCGTACCTTTCGCCGTGACAGATGTGTTGTCCAGATGCACCTGGAGCACAGATAGCCGTACTTCCCTGTCTCAACCTTAAGGTCTATCACCTGCGGTCCTCTTTCATCATGACCTTCGCTCTGGTTCCACCTGTTCTTCGCAGTCTTACCCCAGTAAGATGTATCCTCCAAAACTGCTGATGCTTCTATGTGTCTCTGATCTTGATATCTTTGTCTGTGGTGTTAAAACACTGGTTCCCTCATTTTGCTGGAGACTGGAGACTTGTATTTGGACAACAAAGCTACAAGAAAAAATTACTGCATTAGATAACAAAAATAACATCAAATCATTTAAATGAATATAGCACTGTTGGACGTTTAAGATCAAAGGTAAACTGTACAAAATGAAGGCCGATAGTATTCAAACAATTTCTTGATGCGGAAAGGGAAAAATTGTATCTCTTACCAAAATGAAAAATGCGTCACGTACACTATTCTTTTTTTGAAGGGACAGTTAACCCAAAAAGTATGTCTTCATTAACTCGAGGGTGTGTAAATGATAAAATAATTTTAATTTTTTTGGTGAACTTTTGCTTTTGCAACTTATTTGGTGAACTTTTTCAAAATTGATACAAACTGACTTTGGTTGTCAGTTTGTATCAATTTTGTAAGTAAAATATCCAAAAACCACTAAGCTAGTGTTATATATTTTGTTCAGCTGAGTACTTACAATATCTCAAATGTTTCCAACTACTTGTAAATCGGGAGAAAATCACCATTCTAAACAGTGACACGGGGCTGTGCAGTCGCCTGTCAATGGCGTCATATCCGTGTTCCCCTTTGCTTCCGCCTTTACTGCTGTAGAAACCACATGACATCAGTGTCCTGGACAAATGCGGAAGTAGTGTCTAGCGTCTAGCAAGCCACTAACTTGTTTCGAGCTGTCACTTATTTATGGACCACAATTATTCGCAACAATTATAAAACTAACTCATGTAGTAACAAGATTTCTCGTTCCCATCTGATTGATGGCCATCAGCGGTGGAGTTGAAGACAACAGATCCCATTATTTCACGCTCCTTCACAGCGTCATCAAGCTACGTAATTGTTGTTGTTTATATCGTGTTAAGTATACATAAAGCTTAAAGCATTCTTTACAGTATGTATTACTCCTAGGAACTAAATTGGCCAATTTTTTGTTTATAAAATTGTACTTTTAACTCAAGTATACTTTAAGTGCAACAGTAGTAGTGCACAACTAGTTAGCTAAGTATATTTTTGAAACTTACATAAAAAGAAGACTACATTTTGACTTCAAGCATTCTCTAAAAATAAACTAGGGCTTACTGATCACAAAAATAACCAAGAAACATTACAGCATCATTTATTTGCAGATGCCACTTGGTTTGATATTTTGCAGGAGATTCCTGACAAAACATTTATCGACAGCCATTTTTAGAATTCTGAGAAGAAAGGTAAAATTTTCAATACCACTTTATGAAAGAGAATTGAAAATATATGAGTTAATGACACGTGCAAGCTATTGATTGTTTTTAAAGATTAGCCACAATTTATTTAATAGCTGAACTACATCAGGATGTTCAGCTTCAATCTTCTGCAAAAATATGGTTGAAAACTTACTAGAGTGCCTGACAATCTAATGGTGTCAGCATTGAGGCTGACAATCCAATTTTATTCTCCATAGACCCTGTTGGAGAAGCACATTTAATTTAGCACAGAAATTGTTACAACGACACCGTTACTACCAGAATCAATATGCAGGACATTATAACACCCTAATTTGAGTACACAACAAAATCGATACGTGGAAATTGTTCTTCTTCATCATAAAACAATTATGTGTTTGAGTTTGAGTGCTTTTAATCCTACATGGTAGGCAGCAGTAAAATAACTAAAGTATAATCATCTAAAATGATAGACGTATGCTCTTTTTATAACAAAACATGAAACTATTACAAATAAACATTGTAAAAAAATTCGGTCATCATTTACTCACCCTCAGGTTGTTTCAAACCTGTATAAATGTATTTGTTCTGCTGAACACAAAGGAAGATATTTGAAAGAATGTCAGTAACCAAACAGATCTCATCCCCCATGTACTGCCATAGTAGGGAAAAAAATATCGGAGTCAATGGGGGATGAGATACAGACATTTTTCCAAATTGCTTTCTTTGTGTTTAGCAGAACAAAGAAATGTGTACAGGTTTGAAATAACCTGAGAGTGAGTAAATGATGACAGAATTTTTCAAATTTTTGGGTGGAGTATCCCTTGAAAAATATTTTAAATACACGTTAATAAAAACAAGGATTCGCAATTGACTCAATCCATGTCCAGATCCAATTTTACTACTAATTGGGACACTTATTTTGGAATAACTTTCAGTTTAATGGGACAACTTACACCAGACCATTAATAAGAAAAAATAGAAATGTGATGCAAGAAGAAATTATCCATCCATCCATCCATCCATTTCTACCGCTTGTCCGAACTACCTCGGGTCACGGGGAGCCTGCGCCTATCTCAGGAGTAGAAATTATCCAATTACTCAAAAAGAAAAATACAAATACTGGCTCTTTCAAAAACTTGCTCTTTTTATATTCTTTTCTATATTTGTTTTTCATTGGAAAAGATGGAGGCTTCACTGGACCAAATGATGGCAAGCCAACCATATCCATTACAAGGTCAACAGCTTTTATTCTGCAAAAATAAAATTCACCTCCCTTCAATCCCTTCTTCATTTTGAAAAAAACACTGCAACACAAAGACATGTTTGAGACCGATTCAAATCCCGCCTGGTGTATAAGATTCAAGTTGTTTGACCAGAAAACTGCATGATGAAATCTCCTCATAGACTGCCCTTCACTACAGTGATCTGGATCAAGGCACGGGCTCTTGATTAAATATTGACTTGCAATGCCCTTTGTGGTGTTTTTGGACTGATCAATAATTAATAATAGGTAAAAGGGAATGTTGTGGACAGTTTGTTTAGCAACATCTTTAGATGAGATACAGGGTATGTTTCATCCACAACAACATAAATTGGTCTAAGCCATAATACGATCCAGCATGAGCTGCAAATTTTGTAGGACACACTGTTGTGATCTCATTCTCATCATAACAGAGCGTCTACAGACCTTAACACTAAATCTCATATTGCTCCAGGGTGGTCTTACTCCATAAAGCATGCACATACATTTCTTGAAATAAAATAGCAGTATATTACAGCATCTAAAACAAACTCGTTCCTACGTGTACTTTAGAGAATTCATAAAGATTTGTACATCTCTAAAGACCTAAATTGGCAGAACCATTGGAAGATATTGCTGCAGGAGATGGAGTTTATTGGCCATTGCAACAATAATACAGCCACACTCTTGTTTAATCTAATATCAGTATTACACATTGCAATTGTGTTTAAACAAAAACACTATATCAAACTATATTGCTTAAGGTAAATGAACAACTTTTGAAAGATATTTTTGGACTCTTATCAAAGCATTCATTTAATTTACATGAAAATCTGAAATAAGTGAGAAATACATTTACATTAAATTTTGCAGACGCTTTTATCCAAAGTGACTTACAAATGAAGTAAACATTTGTAAGTAGAAATACCTTCAATATTAAAGAAACACCATCAATGTCACATTTTAGAATTAGCATGCGTTTTAATAATTTACAGATTTTTTAATTTAATTATCTATTTTTTTCTTTCTCTTGAATTTTATACAAAAGGAAGGCAGCATTGTATTTTTGCACATAGTGCTACATATTTAGAAATCACATAAATAATATTAAAACCATCTTAATGTGAAACTTCATTCGAGTGCATCATATAAAGGGAAATCAGTAACTAATAATTACTAGTATATTTATTGTATTATTATTTATCAAAAACATAAAATCAATTATGTTTCAAGAATTTGATATTCTGAAAAGATTGTGAACATCTACAGCCACAGAAAGACATAACATTTTGGTTTCATCAGCATATCTGTCACGGTTTTGTGCAGGGAATACTCAAAACAATAAAATGAATCAAAACGGGTTTACTTTAATCCACAGCGAACACAGTGTACCACACAACACCAAAAACAATCAATACTGGATAAAGACCATAAACTAGGGGAGAATTTAAATACATCGGATAACGAGGGATACACAGGTGATGGGGATTACCAACTAATGTCTAGTGATGAGGATCAAGTGAGACGGTGCTGAGGATTATGGGAAGTGTAGTCCGGTGATGAGGATGTGCAGACGGTGAACTGTTACAATATCTAGATGTATTGTGGCCATTACAGCCCAAAAGTCTGTTGAATTTCAACAAAATCAAACCTCAGGAGTGACAAAGTCATCCAACAGAAATCTGAAAGACTGACACCATGACAAGACAAATGAAAACTGCGATAAAAATCCAGGTTATCACATAAAAAATATTTTTGAAACTTTTCCTAAATAAATACATGTACAATTATTACTTTTGTATTGCTTAAAGGTGAATATGAACTTGTTTTCTTTGCAGAATTTTTATAGACATTAACAAAGGAGCCTTAAAACCAGAATATGAGTCTGAAAGGCACAGCCGAAAAATAGTATGTTTATTTCTAATACAAGAAAACGATCGTAAAACTGTAATATGACTGATGCAAAACACTTTACTAGCATTAAAAGAACCTTGCGGGGGAAATTATTTAAATTAAAACAATGCATCATATGTTAATCAATAAGGCATTAAAGCACCATCTTTGTATGTTCCTGTTTACATAAACACTGAAATCAAGTAATCCCACGTTTACCGTCTTCTCAGATCCAGCCATGTAATCTGAAATGACAGATGATATCAAAGATCATTCCGTCACCTTCATGTCCAAATTGTCCAGTGCAGTCAACCGGAAATCCATATTAACTATATGCGATACATCACGTAACACACACTACAGCCAATTAGCACAGTGTAATCTGAACATCCGATTCCCCTGTGAATATCTTTCATCATTTGTGCGGTAGGCGCTACGAACCCGGCTGTTCACAAGCAGGTGACTCATAATTGTATGGTAATGACCAAAAGGTTATGATCCCCTAAGGTCGAATAAAAATAAAATCTTATAATAGAACACAAGTACACACAGATAGATTTCCGCCCCGCGTCTTCAGTAATGCAACACTTCAGATAGCTCTCCAAAGGAAACTCTCCCCCACTGGACCCAGTCTGTCAGGTATTTGTAAATTTTAATACTTTACGTCAAACGCCTGCATCTCCCTGGCTGACGTTACGACACAATTTTCTCATTTCTCTTACTTTCGTCTAGCCTCCGTTTTTTTGACATTACAGGTTGTTCTTTTTCGTGCATGACTCTATGGAGATGCACTTGACATATTACTCATGTCACAGACGTTTCTCAAAGGATTCTGGGTAACTAGGTTTTTGCTCTGTTATAAAAGAATTTAATGTCCAGATAGTCTGCAATGCTTCTCAATTATTTATATTTCATAACTTTATTATATTAACTTTTTTATATACAGTATACCACTGTTCAAAGGTTTTGGGCGACTTACCCATTCTTTATTTTTCCCCAAAATAAATAACTATGGAATGACACAAATGTAACTGGGCCTCTTAAGGTCTTACCCTGACATAATTCTTTTAACAATATTGAAGTTCCAACCTGATCTCACAGGAACTCTTAACTATTTTACGAGGCGGCTAATTTGTATGAATTTGTACAATGTGAATCCTACGAAAACTTAAAATTATTAGAAAAGGCAATACTGAAGCCCCTCCGCTAGCCCCATCCATAACGTCACTGACCTAAAGCAAAACATACTCAAACGTTAATTTGGTAAAATAGTTACAAATTCAGTATTAGTTATTTTCTGAGATTCTGTTGGAGATTCCCATCTGTTCTGATTCCCAACTGGCTGCTGCTTCTTTTAGCATTCAGACCATGGTATGTATTAATAAACCAACCCGATCTCACAGGAATTCCTGACTATTTTACGAGGTGGCTTATTCGTATGAATTTGTATGGTGTAAATCATACAAAAACGTACAATTACTAGGAAAAAAGGCAATACTGAAGCCCCACCCCTAAACCTAACATCACTGGTGCAAAAGCAAATCGTACTAAAATGTTTGATCGAGATCGTACAAATTCGTACAAAGTGAAAGTGACCTATTTGTCAGATATGATGACCCATACCCGAAATGTGACCTCTGCATTCAACCCATCCAGTGAGTAGTGAACACACGTACACCCGGAGCAGTGGGCAGCTATCACTGCAGCGCCGGGGTAGAAAGTAGGGGTAAGGTGCCTTGCTCAAGGGCACCTCAGTCGTTACCCGCCGGCCCTGAAAATCGAACTGGCAACCTTCTGGTCACGAGTCCCACTCTCTAACCATTAGGCCACGACTGCCCCTATAGTAAACATATATTAGCCAAATAATACATTAGCCAGAATTAGCCGAATTTGTAAAATAGTTGAATATAATGTGTATATAGCCTAATGTGTTGAATATACAAACATTAGTTTTGCAATGAACATACAAGGGGTACAATTTGAATGAAACAATGCTTTTTAAATAATGTAAGATCATGAGAAACATTTCAGTTAAAGGATAGTTCACCCAAAAATGAAACTCTATCTATATCGTTATCATCATTGAAGGATGTTTATCTCACACAGGACAGAATGAAAGACTCCACCCCATCTCTCTCAATTGTTCTTTCGTGACACTTCACTCTCAACAACCGTTTAGTATTCTGACCCATTCTGTTATAGTCAATTTGCGAGCGCTGTCCTATGCAACTGCCACTTAGCCTGAGAAAACTTTAAGCTTGCCACTGCACAAGCATCTATTTGTCTTCACCTCAAACACTTCCTGTGGAGCAGAATACAAGATGTCTCATCTTCAGCAATAGGAACAGGGGCCGTGAAAGATGAATTATTTACTTTGCTGACTCGTGCAGTGCTTTGGGAAAACGACTACAGTCGCTGAAAGACGGGGCACAAAATTCTCCTACCTGAATTGCTCCTACACAACAACACTGTATCTTCACCTGTCTGAAAAGGGCTCCCTTTACATCCGTGCGCTGCTTATATATTCGCCCATTTTATTGTGGCGAATTGAGTGAGAAATCATTTTATTGTTTTATTGAGTGAGAAATCACTCTCGGGAGGTTAAAAAAAGTTCTGTGTGCAGCTGCTTTTGCAATGTTAGGGGCTTTGAATGGAATATGAATATTGAATCACAAGAGAAAGGCCACATGCTGTGCTTCTATTTGAGGAATGCTTTTTATTTGATTGTTTGTTTGTTGCACAATTCCAAAAAGTTGTCTGGCAAAAGTTAAATGGAGCATGAAGCTGAAATATAAGCTTTTACCCAGACAGATCTATGTGCGTGTATATGAAGGGAGGCTGAAAAATGCTTTTTATTTTGCTCGGAGGTTGTTTGAACCATGCATGCTTTGTTTAAATATCATTTTTGTATCAGATGTGCTACAGCATTAGACTATTTTGGATACTAATTTGGTTTTGGAAGAATTGGGTGAGGTCTCTTTGACCTTTGACTTTGATATTAAAGCGCAGTTTGAGACTAAGGATTATATACTAATAGACTAACAAAAAAATATGAGAAACAGGAGGTTTACGCAACGTCTCCATTTAATCTCATGCTGTCGAAGAGATGCTAACTGAGATATAAAGACACTTTAGTTCCTGTGGGATGAAATGTTTTGCTCTTTTTGCCATTCGGCCACTATGATATTATCTGACTTGAAGTGTCCCAGAGGACACCCCGACCATCAGCTGGCGGATTTTCATTTATAATCTCTTTCAGTTTGATCTACGCTCCGTATCAGCCAACTGCCTGCGAGTGTAACGAGAACGATAAAGCAGGCAAAGATTCAGTCGTGCCAATGACTCGAGATTCAGCCAAGGATCTCGTGAACAAAACTGCTTGCTGTTCCTCAAGAGTGCACAGCTCAATTTTTGAAATAATTTTGTGTGTACTCCTACTAAGAATACATTCCAGAAAGTGGAAAGTGGATTCTCTCCCTGACAAATATGACCCAATTTATGATCACTTTGAAGTGTCGCAGGGGCTGAAGGAAATGTGAAGATCAGTCAGGATTTGAAATAAGAAGCTATTGAGAAGCAATTATGTTTTCAAAGCAAGGCTGTATTGACTGCATGAAATTAACATTTTAAATCATGAAGTGGCCAGTAAATTACATATTTCCAATATCATAAGATGATAAATATAACCTCAAGTTTTTGAATGAACACGGAAACGATTCCAGAGATGTGATATTGAGCTCAATGGGAATACTAACAGATCGCTTCCTCCAGTTATTGTGGACATATTTGGCGTGAACACGTTCTTCAATGAAACCATGAAATGCAGACCGACTAGACAGACAAACCAATTGAAATAAAGATCGCGTTGCATATTCCCTCAGCTTCACACAAAAGAACCGCGTCGCTTGAGAAGAATGTTAATCCGCGGTAATGCAATTGTTTGGTCACAGAAGGTCATTTCCCCGGAGATCGCCATTTCTCGTTCCTCTCTGTTCCATCTTGGTCCAGTCAGCCCTATTACTGAGGGCAGCGAGGCAAAAAGTTAAATTATTTCATTTTACGATGGAGGCACGCTGCTATTTAAATTTCACTTCATGAATAACTGACATGGACACAGGTAAAGTGATGTCACACATACCATCCAAGGCCAAACGCAACATGAGTGTTGATGTTTTTAATCACGTGCATGTGCAAATGCGAGAAATCTGCCAGGTGCCAGGACATCTTACCTTTGTATTCTTTGTGTGCACAAAATGTATTCATTTCGGAATATGCAATAGTCCAGTGACAAGATTTATAAATCCAGTCACTGTTCTTTAACCATTATCAAGATACATCTCTAACACACTGTATCTCTTATAAAGGGCCCTTCACGCTGTTCTAGTGCCCCTTTTCTGTCAGTGTTAAACCCTTTCTTAAAGCAGACACACAGGAATATAAATGATGAGAGTCTGGGCTGAATGGAGATCCAGGTCACAGTGTCTGAATTTAGGCACTTCAAGGCCACAACTTGTCTTAAAAAAAGCGTATTTGCAATTCACTTTGAATATATTCAGTCAATGAAACTGCATATTGAAAGAGAGAGAAAGAGAGAGAGAGAGAGAGAGAGAGAGAGAGAGAGAGAGACCTCAAGTGTGCCATAGTACTGTTAATCTCAATCAGAAATACAGACAGAAAACAAAAGAAACTTTGCATGAATTAGATAAAAAACAGAGTATCACAAATGTATACAATAATCCATAAAATACTGTTTATCAACTAGTTAAAACTATTAAAAAACTGTTATGTTAGCCATAGCTGTCTGGTCTGCTGGTCTTAGCTGGTCTAAAACGGTTCCTGTGTATCCTAGCTTGATCCATTGATGCAAAGTTCTTCATACTAAATAATCTAAATCAGAAAAATCCTTTATCTTAGAGTAAACACTTGATAGACATCAGAGCCAATTCTCATGTAAACTAATAGCCACAACACAAATAACAGCGAGCGTTTTGCTGCATTATATAGAGATAAACTATATAATTATATAAAGATAAACAAGGTGTTTCAAATGAGCAGAAATTCTGAGACAAAACTCAAATGAGCAGAAATTCTGAGACTATTTCTAACACTTAAAAAAGAAACAAAGCAAATAATGAACATCGATTTGCAAAACACAAGCTCTAATCTAACTTGCAATTCCATGGATTTGAAATGAGTCTGAAGTTTGCAGAAGAAAGAATCTTATTTCTTATTTGGCTTGCATGTTTCAGTCCAAGTGCCGGTCAAAAACATCAAAAGTCAATGAGTGATGTGCAGGTGTATATTAAACCTCAGGTGTCCTTAAGACGCTATGGAGTGGTTTGTTGGGCTAACTTTGATGGTCTGGCCTAACACTTCTTTTCCTTGACATGCACTTTGAACCTTACATTCCTTAAGTGTGCTATATTCACACTCTTGGCCTAATCTGTATCTATTGAATACTCTCAGAAAAAAGAAAAATTAACAAAAAGGTTTTACATCTATGAGGGTTTACATTATTATAAATAAGAGATGTACAGTTTCAGGCAACACTTGAACAGATTGACTTGATTTGGCAAAACAACTTAATGAATTTAAAACCAGAATACAATTTTATCTTTACTCTTGAAGTCATCTAATGCAACATTATTAGAAAATAGCAAGAGGGAAGCTCCACCCCTAAACCCGACATCACTTGGGTGAAAGCTTATCATGCTAAAAGGCATGAAAAAAAAGGTACAACTTTATACAAATTAGCCACCGCACGGTGAGAAATTGTCATGAGATTGTGTCATATGCCGTACATTTCCTGTTAAAAATTTTCTCAAAGTGTAGACTTCAACCAATCGATATTTAAGCAAGCATAATTTCCTTGTTCTGGTCTGTACAGTGGCAATTAATATCTCTAATGAGTTGGTGATTAGAATTTGCCTCTCTAATTAACCTGCTGGTCTGGAGGGGATTATCTCCATATTCAAAAAACCTCATACCAGGCCTCTGGCACAAAATGGGTGCCGGATCTAAGCATTGAGATAAAAAGAATTAGAATGAGACGTTCTCTTAATGAAGCATGAAGTAACAGACTCATTTTCTCAATTAACAAAATAGCCCAAAGCCAAAAGAAGATAATAAATTTGCATGCTGCCAATTTTTAGAGAAAGAGTTGTCACCATCCAAAGAAGCCATTGCAAAGTTTCGCTTTTGAGTATAGATCAGACAGATTTAGACAACATAAATGATACCTACGAATGGAGCAAGGGGAGTTCAATTATGGAAGCCATGTTGTGAGAGGTTATTCTGGAAATTTATTTTACATTGTACTTGAAGTCCAAACCAAACATCAGGATTGATTCGTGGCTATCGACCTGAAGAAACCGTACTTCGTGTCTCGATTCTCCTGCGGCAGACCGTTTCTTCTGGCCCTGTTTTCCCTGTGCCTTTACCAAGGGCGCTGCGGCTGCTCTAACTCCCCTCAAGGGGGAGGGTGCGCGTATTCTCAACTATCTCGACGACAAAGCTCATCTTGGCTCACTTGCGAGATCTGTTGTGTATGCACAGGGACCTTGTGCTCCGGCACCTCGACCGATTGGGCCTACAGGTCAACTGGGACAAGAGCAAGCTCCCCCTTGCGCAGAGCACCTCTTATCTCAAACTAGACTCTGTTACCATGACAGCGCGCCTTACCAGAGCACGCCAGTCAATGCTGCGCTGTCTGACCCTGGTCAGGCAGTAGTTGGAGGTCCCACTGAAACTTTTTCAGAGGCTCCTGGGGCATATGGCATCCTCGATGGCACTCGACCGCTTCAGCATTGGCTTCAGAGTTGAGTTCCCTGGAGAGCATGGCACACCGGCTCTACCTCATCTCACGATGAAGACAGTTCTCCCAGTGGCGCTCGCTTCCATCAAGAGGGTAGAGGATCTGCATGCAATCTCGGAATCCAAGGAGTGCCAAGAGTTCGGGCTGGGCGACTCCCATTTGATGCTGAGACCCTGGCCTAGCTACGTGCCCAAAGTTTCCACCACTCCCTTCAGGGACCACGTTGTGAACTTGCATGCGCTCCCCCCTGGGGAGGAAGACCCAACCCCTACAATGTTGTGTCCAGTACGTGCCCTGCGCCTCTACTTGGACCGCACGCAGAGCTTTAGAAGCTCTGAGCAGCTCTTTGTCTGTTTTGGAGGACAGCAGAAGGGGAGAGGTGTCCCCAAACAATGATTGGCACACTGGATCGTGGACGCCATCACATTGGTGTACAGATCCCAAGATCTCCCACTCCACACGGGTGTAGCCTCC
Source organism: Triplophysa siluroides (assembly GCA_006030095.1). Classification (NCBI taxonomy): domain Eukaryota; kingdom Metazoa; phylum Chordata; class Actinopteri; order Cypriniformes; family Nemacheilidae; genus Triplophysa; species Triplophysa siluroides. Next base: position 3,015,010 of record VCII01000101.1, on the reverse strand, counting down.
TCGTGGGCACTGGCTCAGGGCGCCTCTCTGGCAGACATCTGCAGAGCGGCGGGTTGGGCTAGTCCCAATACATTCGCGAGATTCTAAAACCTCTGTGTAGAACCGGTGTCTGCCCGCGTCTTGCACAACAGGTAAGACCGACAGCCGGCAGGGCGTACGCCTGCGAAGCGCCTTCTGTCCTTCATCAGGTGAGTCAGTGCGCTATTCCAGCTTCCCTACTTCCTCCACTGGGTGAAGTATAAGCATTCCATCCATTACTATCGAGTTTATGAGCGGAGCGGCTCGTAGTCCAAGCCCAGTATAGGTGAGTTTCCCTCACGAGGTGAACCCCTATACCTGAGCTAGTGCTCCACACGTAGTGACTCATCCTCCTTGGGTAGTCCCATCTGACGTTCCTCACTCTTGGTTTCCCTGTTGGTGAACCTGTGACCTCCCCTCAGTGGACTCCAACACTTCTGTGCATCCCTGGTTGGGGCCCCGCACTACTACACCAGTGAGATCTCCCAACTGGTGAGACCGTGTAGGTTTTCCGTGTAGGTTTTCCATCTCCCTACGGCAGATGTGGTCTCTGTAGCGTTCCCCCTCGAGGGAGTAGCGCTTCCCAATGTTCCTTAAGGTGCCGGTACAATCAGAAATTATAGGTTCTCAAGTTCAAACCCCATACTGTCAGTTCGACACAACATCTCGTTCCCTCCATCAGGGAACTGTGATTACATACGTAACCAAGACGTTATTGCTACAAATATACCCGTGCTACTTATGACTGGTTTTGTGGTCCAGGGCACATTTTACATTGGATGGGAAAGATGGCATTAAAGTGTGTTCGACCAGCATGTGCGTTTCCTCACATGCTGAAAGTTCTTAATAGGAAACCGGCATGAGCATTTCCAAATAAAACATATTAACTGACACGTGCCGTGTCCACAGCAATGCTGAAAAACTCATTTATTGTACCGTTTTACAGTCATCCCAGAACTTCAAAATGTAGCAAAGGAGATTACGTCCATCCCTGTGGAAAGAAAATCTATTTCCTTGGCTTAAAAAAACAATAACATTATCCTATCTTTGCATACAGTTCACTTCATCCTCACTTACTATATTTTGGGACTGACAGATGTTGCGATATTCTAAACCCAGCTGGGTTTTATTGTTGTTTTTTTCCTGAGAGAATATTTTAGTCTACTGGGAACCATCCCCATTACTGCTTTGTTAGATTGTGAGAGTGTCTGTAATGATCCCCCACCGGACCAAAACCGCTGGCTGGTCTTTTAAAACGTGACTGGGATTTGATATAGTAGAAGATTTTGATGTCTTCTTTTACTTGAATGGCTCAACATTTTTTTTTATTTTTAAAAAACTTTTAAAATTGCAGAGCGTGTGAATGAGTTACAGTTAGCCAGAGACAGTTCGCTAACATGCTTTGAGACCTTGACCGCCTCTCTGTTATGGTTTTGCATAAAAGAAAAGCTTTGGTCAAGGGCTGTTTTAGCAGACATCCGCTGAAGGCCACGGTGACAGAAAGGCTCCGGAAGGAGCATTACAAGAACAAATGTTGAACAAATTTATCTCAAATTTACTACAGCAGTGGTCTGCAACCCAATAAGAGAAAGGATGGTGTGCTCTAAATGTGAGAATGTTTTTCTAGTTCACAAAAAGATGTCACTTTGTGGACCTTTGGGGCAACGATGTTTGGAAAATTCCTTACGAAACAAGACTGTAGGAATGCCAGAACTTCAAAACCTTCAGATAAGAAAAATCAAAAGATGATGTACCATGGTTATTGAAGATTTGTCTATTACAGCCATGTTCTTTTGACCTGTTTATCTACTAAAAACGTCTGTAAAAAATCAGCAAAAGAAGTACATAATAAAATTTCCCCCACATCAATAAATGTTTTTCTTCTCTTAATTAATTTATGAATTTAAGTAATGTTTCAACAAAAACGGCAATTATTATCATTTGCTCACAATTATGCTCTCATAGTTTCCAGGCAATGCAAAAAATAAGTTTTAAAGAAGAATCTAAATGGTCATTTTATTTTATATTTGCATGAACTAATCTTATCAATAGACTAGATGCAATATTAACAACAACCGCTATCATCTGAAGCTTAGGGTAAGTGGGTATAAGGGACTGGATCATAGACTACAAACCAGAGAACGGCCATAATGAATCAATTACTTTTATGATTAGCCCAACAAAACACAAGGCATGAGAGTCTGACCTTTGACTGCATTCAGTATTATGTTTGCACAAATTAATTGATCTTAGAAACTGATCTATTAATAACGGCATTGGTGGATGCGGGTACAGAAGCGTTCAGAGGATACCACACAGAGAGATGGAGACAGGAGAGAGAGAGAGAGACCTTGCTGCCACATAGAGCTTCATTACTTCTTATACCCAGTGGTGTAGTCTAGTTTTTTGTAGTGAGTGTACTCTGATCCCCCCAGACCATTCACCCGTCCCAGATCGACACCCCATGAGCAGCACCACACTCACGAATGCATAGAGTATGCCACTATATGTAATCAAGAGCATTCTGAAAGATTTATTGTTAGCAATATTTCAATGGCCAATGACAGCTGGGGGGACTTGCTGGTTTTGTTAATCATTAGGTGCATCCCAAATCGCGCACTTATGCACTATTCTACGCCATTTTGAAGTATAAATATTGTGCATTCACATTGAAAATCCTTAATCCACTGTAAGTACCCAGATTATGCACTTTTTCGACCGAAAATATGAAGTGTTGAACTGTGGACACTTCACGCACTCAACGGTCACAGTTTCACTTACGTAGCGGAAGGGATGCGGGGCTATCAGACGCTGCTCAAGCAAAACTCTCCTGCAGAGTGATAAGGCTTCAATCTGATGATGGCTAAAGTAATCCTGGGCAAAACAGATGAAAACTACATTAAATAAACAATGCACAAGTATATTTTTATTCACACGCATTGTGGCGTGCGATTGACGTCATTGGCACTCGTCTGGGAAACCAATATACTTCCGGTTGGTATAAAACCGGTTAGTTTTCCATTTGGGACGATACTACACTTCTAAAATTCACAATGTAAAATCTAATTGCCGTCCTTACTTACAAATGATTTGTTAACTTTACTTAGTTGTCAAAATGTATACATTTTACTCGTTTTTATTAAGTTACGATTACTTGCAGGGGAAATAAAACAACTTACTTTTCGCCTTTAGTATATTTTACTTATATCAAGCAAGTGGTGGCAAGCGAAGCAATTACTTTACTACACCAGCGAGAGACAGTGGAGAGCAGATGTTGTCTGTGAGCAGAAAAGAGAAGGAAAAACACGCGGCAACAAAGAACAGAGCATGTGCAGTAAATACTTTTTGGAACCGTGCCGAGGTTGTGCAGAAGCTGAGGACGACGTGAGACTGTTTAATTATTTCTGAAGAAAAAAGGTAAGTTGTCAATGTCAAGCAAGTTATAATTGTCCGTGAGTGTATTTTTGATTAATAAAATGTCTGTGAACTATTATTTTAATTTTAGATTAAAGTGATTCGACTGACTTGACTTAAAACACTAAAAAACATGTTCTGTCAAGTTCATATTTGTCCATTACATTGCCTAAACGGTTTTGTAATTTTACAAATATGAAATGATGTACTGATTTTCTGTTTTACCACGTGCTGACACTGAAAATGCATATTTGTGTTGCATGTCGATCACTTACAACATGAAAGTTCCTAAATTTTGTTATTTATGCTCATGAATACAGTTAAATATGTTTAAAAAAAATTACGGTTAATTCGTTTTTCCGTTTTAAAACAAAAACGATTTATCCGAAGGTAACGTAGAGTAATGTAGCGAAAGTTGTAGGAAATGTCACCTTGAGTTAGTTCAATTTAAATAAACACAGTAAATCCAATGGAAATTCTTTAGTTGGTAATACTAGTTAATTCTGAGTAGTCCACACTAAGTCAAGAGCACATCTGATTGGTTACTTAATCTCAAATTTACCATTTCCCTTTACTTAGTTTTTTTAACACAATCGGTTTGCATGCTTTTTTAAGTAAGGTTAACTTATGAGATTTAACAGTGTAAATGGTTGAGTGCATAGTGTGTATAGTGTGTCATTTGGGACACAGCTATTGTCTAACTCAGCCAGTTAAGAGTTAAATTTAGCCTTAGATGGTATATGTATACAAGCACAGGTTTATCAGATGAAAATTTTCAATGCACATTTGTACCGTGGCCGCTAGGTGTCACGGCGCTGCAACGGAATAAAACACATACAAACAGATAAAACACCAGCAAATTCACAAAGCCTATTTATTATTTTGGTGACACGTGCTCTGCAAATTCTCGCAACACAAACAAATACAAAAACACGCTCCAAATTCTCGCAACACAAACAAATACAGAAACGCGCTGCAAATTGGCAACAACACAACGGAAGTGTTTCCGGGGGACTCAAATAATTGATGCACAATGGCTGGAACGAGCTTCATTTCACTGTGGCCATATTCGTAGGTGTAGTTATCAACAAAACTTATATTGGGGTCCTATTTTCTTTGATGTCGATCATGTTAAATGTACTTAATAATTGATTAAACAATATTACACTTTTCGTTCTTCCACGTTAGTGATACTTGTGAAAGCATGTCCGGCAGCTAACAATATGTGACAAGGTTTCTTTTATTGGTTTTTAGGTTTTCTTAAATCATTAAATAGCTCAAATCGGTCGGCTAGAATAGAAAAATGCATAAAACTGAGTTTAAACCCACGCGCTGCAAAAGCATAAAACAGCACCTACAAAAAACGGACAAAACAGAATGTTTATTGACAGACTATTGTATATTGTTGACATGTTTTTGATGAGAAAACAAGCGTAATGCCTATTTTACTCTGGAAAGGCTGTACCTCAGCCAGTGACAGTAAAGCAGACAGCGGAGAAGACTGTTCTTCGTTTGCCCGGTAACAATAGCCGGAGTAGAATGTCTGTTTTTATCGGCAGGGTTCTATTATTCTTTCAGCAGGGCAACCAACATAATGTAAAGAATATCCTGTGAAAGTCTTATCTTTGGATTTTTATTTAATTTGACTAAGGCCATGTCAAAGACTTACAGTAAATCATATTGAAATGAATGTTTAATATCAAACTCTGATGCTCGTCACTTATAACTAGATTTTTTTGCCTAGTTTTAACACACTGGGTCACACTTAGGACTGCAAGTTGCACCTATAATTGACATTGATAGTTAAATATAATAATTAACAATGAACATTTGTGCAGTTTTATCAAGCACTCTTGTAGATTTCTGTCAGTGTCTCTAGCCTGACTTTTTTTCATCTCTTATCATCTAAAACAATTATGAACATTGCAGAATGTTTTCAAATTCTGCGCAATTGCGACCCCGGGACACTATTGCGAGGGATGGGGAGCCTGCACATAGTGTAGCATGAGCCTCTTCGGGCTCATTTGTATAACACCTGCTGCAGCTGCAGCGTCACCCGATGCGCCAGTAACTTCAGGAAGGCTTACGAAATCACTGAAACAGTGTAGTTATAATGCTTGCCGTTCATCATCTCCTTTTGTTTCATATCTCCCGGTTGCACCAATGGTCCAAAAGTCCGTGCGTCGCACTTTCCTGACACTAAACGATGTTGTTACGTATCCTTGCGCTTATTTAAGTGGGTATAGGGAAATAATTGATATTTTCTAGTGGGTATACGGGCGTATAACTGCGTATCACGTAGACTACACCACTGCTTATACCTTTGGAAGTCCTAGTAAACACATGCACCCTTTGACCTCATACAAAGTCTCACACAGAAGCAGCAGGAATATGCTGTTAATAATTTTGAGCCAGAGGAAAAATAAAGACTTATAGGGGAAAAAAATTGTAATTGCTAGTTTACAATTTGTTTTACTTTAACTCAATTGTACACCGGAGGGAACACCTTCCCTACGTGTCAAACCTTTTTCTAATCGACTGGCTTGAGATTCCTTTACCAAAATAGGAATACATTCCCCTTCTGAAATCACCTTGACAGAACGGCGTATGTGAAAAGATTCAAATTTCACACATGAAATGGTTTATTCGCACTACTGGTCATAAAGTCAAACATGAGGGCATATCAAGAGATTTCTGAAATTCAAATGAACAGCTACCGATCTGAAACGCACAATATCTGCGTGTCTGGGAGGCAGAGGATGAAAACACACACTCGCTGCCATTTCTTAGGTAACTGTTCACAGGTGTGTATGTTTGTGTACCATTAGACTTTTCCAAAAGCCCTTCAAGGCATGGGTTCAGGGGTTTTGAAGCACTTCATCTTGCTAAAGGGAAGCCATCTTCAGTACTGTAGATTTATTCAAAAAGGCCATGGGTCCTATTACAGAGTAAACCTTAAACTCCATCAAGTCCCTGTCAGAAAGAAAACAAGATATTTTAATCGTATCCAGCAGCTGTTTATGATAATTGTACATGGAGGAGTCATGTCAGAATGCATAAGTTTTAGCAATGAGAACTAGAGATGTGGGTACTGCATCTATAATGAAATATTTCCAACACCCCATGGTCATGGACAGTGTTCTGTGTAACTAAGTAATAAGTTACTGTAATTGAATTGAATTGTAGTAAATTAATTGTAATTGAAAAAGTTAAGTTGGGGATTAATTTAATTACAGTTACTTCTGATGTAATTCAACTAAATACTTTGTGTAATATTTGTGTGTGCAGTAGTGGAATTGAAATCAGAATTCAAAGTCTAACTTTACAATCCGTGCTTAAATGAATAGTTCTCACATTTGTAATATTTTGGTCAATTAATATTACTACTATAATATTTAGTCTATCCTTGAATCACTTTACTAATTAATGTTCATATAGGATATAGAAAGTAACTATTAATAAGTAAAAAATACTTTTTGGAGAGAGTGATTTGTACAGTAATCTAATAACACTATTGAATATGTAATTATTAACTAGTAATAAATGACTTTTTCAAAGTTACTTGCCAAACACTGGTCATGGACACACTGAATTACTGTACACACTCTCTGAAAGCAATATTCTTAATGTTAGCACCCTATGATAACATAGAGATTGGGTTTAGTATTTCCTAACCTCATTATCACAGTTTTCCCCATTACTTGTTCATTTAAGTGTGACTAATGTATTTTTAAAGGTACAAATATTCCATGTGGTCTCTTAATTAATATGAGGGCATTAAAGCAGCATGCATTATAATTACAAAAGAATTAGTAAAATGCTGCTTAAAATTGCAAGCAATGGAGCATGCAGGACATAAAACGGGTCAACTTTGCAATATCACAATATTATAATTTAATACTAAATTATTATAATATTTATACCATGGTGTTTAAATCCAATGTTTTTTTACAACAAAAAAATATGTGCAAATATCTTAGGCCACCATCCCCAGCTTTGTTGTTTTATCATGTTCTTTTACCATCCATTTCTTTATTAAGATTAAGACCTAACAGACCACTTGGATCACTAGGATCTAGAGGTCGACCGATTCATCGTTTTTGCAGATGAATCGGCACCGATAACGATAATTTTAACTATCGGCAATAATCCCCACCGAAAGTTTTTCCTGGTTGATTTTGATCCAGACGCAGCAGGGAAAGCTCTACTGTGATACGCAGGTGGACTATCAGAGTATAGTGTAAAACAGTGACCTCTAGAGGTGGAAATAAAACTGACAGCCTGTTTGGTTTGGAGCTATACAGTTTATGGTTTGAGACGCGAGAGTTTTATGTGGTCGAGTTCACTCACTATTACATAGTTTTTGTTGTCTGCCAAAAGTAATAGAAAAAATAAGTAATTAAGAACCTTTTTATTGTGCATTCGGGTGTATTGTTTAAAATAATACTGTTTACGACAGCTCAGAGAGTAGAGATATGAAGCAGACCTGGGGTCCGTTTCAGAAAGGAGGTTTAGTGAAAACTCTGAGTATATTAACCCTGAAATGAGGGAAACTCTGGGTTTTGTGTTTCAGAATGTGAGGTATGTCAAAGAAAGCGGGGTAACTCAAGCCCGTTTCTAAAAGATAGGTAACTTATACTCAGAGTCAGTAACCATAGTAACTTTCTCTGTGAACCTAACCTGGTCAGGTGCAGGTTTTCTTTGGTAAACCCAGAGTTTATTTCGATCTCCTCCCCCTTTTAAAGCGCAAGTGGTGTAACTCATTCATTCATTCATTCATTCATTAATACAGTCATTCATGGCACACATTTTGATCACACAGAGACCATCTCAGTGACTTATATGTCATATGTGCTTTTATAGACGATTCATGAAGAGGCTTAATTTATTGGGATGTACTTTGATTTCAGCAGAGCAATTTAGGACCCGAGTGGAATTTCGTCATTTCTCTGTGCATTTTTATTAAAACTGTACCGTTTTTCTTTACAGTGAATTAGATATATCAAAATATATCTCATCCATCCTTACATCAATAACATCATCCACCGTACGTGTATTACATCAGAGCATAATGTTCTATGGACGATAAGAAATGACTTAATAAAGTGTGTGATTAAAGAAATTAATAAATACAGACAGAAATGAAAATGATAAAAGTAATTAACAAGTCATTTTGACGTGCAGTCATTCCAACTCAAATCTACTCCGAGCAGGGTCTGAACCGGCCATCAGTCTAACTTTGCACGAGAGTCTGACGCCCTACACGTGTCCTATTACACCCTGACCGTCTCATTCGCGTAACTAGAGCACTGATGGCGAGTTAGAACATACAATTGTTTTATTTGTTCTGTCTAATTTTTGTTGTTTCATTCATTTAATGATGAATTTATTTGTTTATTGGTACATTTATCTATTTATTAATTTAAACTTAAGTCATTTTCAGCACATCAGTAAATCCACTGTATGCAGAGCGGAAAGTGTGCCTCACTCTCAAGCGCTTTCTGCTGCCATGTTGCTTTTTTTGGTACCGTTGCCATGGTGAATCGTTATATTGGTGCTCCATTGATGATAGAGGCGCTTAACCCAGGGTAAGCCTACCCAGAGTAGGTTGAACTAACTCAAATCAGCTGTTCTGAAACCAAAAACTCAAAGTTTCTAATTTCTAAGTAAACCAACTCTGAGTTCAAGGTTTAACCTAGAGTTGGTTGAACCTCCTTATTGAAACGGGCCCCTGAAGCGCTTAGCTTGCCTGGTACTACGTGATGACGTCACTGATATGCAAATGAGCACGTGACGTCATCTGGCAACATTTAGCGACTTTTCGGGCAGGCTTCAGCTACTTTCCGATGAAAATAGTTGGCAACACTGCACACGAATGTTACCCGTGCAGTACACGCCACCTAACCACGCAAAACAAGCATGTTTTGTAAACCGCATCTGAATAATTATAACGTTCTAACATTATTTATTTGCATTTTGTTAGCCGTTTTTATGTCTGGATTCCGCGATTCTGTCCGCGTTTTTCACATCTCGGAAATCATAGGGCCCTAGAAATATTATGGTGGTATGGTGGTTTGCACAATACGGCAGATACACAAAAATATTACATAAAAAAGGTATTAGAATGTTTTGGAGCTTTTTTTGTAAATGCATTCCAAAAAAATGCTTGGCCTGTGATGCTCAGAATATTAATTCCTATTCCAGCATGATTTCAAATCATAACACCACAGGAGAACCACATGAGATCTATTGCATGATTTCCCAGGATGTGAAATTACCCCCTGAAACGAATTTATTCCCTAAATTCACTGAATTGAAATGATGCAACATTGTCAGCTCATTCATCATCTGTTTCCTCACTGTCTCTTTCCTACGCCCACATACTGTTGCTGCCTCACCTCTTCACACTTACAGACCGAGTTTGGAGGAAATGCTGGACTTTGCATACTAACATTTCAGAGGCAAGAGTCCAAAAACAACCAATTTATTGTGCAAAAGAAAAACAATCAGAGTGGTCTCCTGCATCATTATCACACCCATCCTAAAATTCTTGTTTGTGTTTGTATTTCACATTTCTTCCGAATTTCTTTAGGCTAAACTAAAAATCATATGCATTATTACTGTTCTCCTCTACTCCAGTGCTTGGCAAAAAAAGAGCTAAGGCACTCTTAATATTATTTCTAAATATGCCATTTCTGGTCATCATATTATTAAACTTTATACAGATTTTTTCAACTAATTGTCATATCAATGTTTTGCGAGAGAACGCAAATGTTTTGCGAGATAACGCAAAAACTTAAACAAATATTTTCTCTTCCCTGTCATATTTTTCCCACCACCATGTCCCTAAAAGGGCTCCGTAAATTTCAGTCACACATGAGAATTTTCTAGCCACGCAAGCCTCTGTTTTTGTCCAAAGATCCAGCTTGTCATGGATAAATGCATAAATTGCCCTGCCCCTCGATACTGTCGTGTATCGGCGATCCACAGGCTGGAGAACAATCTGACTATACAGAATATCGCCCAACAATAATTGATACTTACCATACAATTTTTGTCTAATTCACCTTACACGACTCATTTTACTGTGGTCATATTACATAAGTGGCAAATGCCTGCTTTAGATCTTCGTGGCATTTTTATGAATAAAATGCTAATGTACTGTATGGCAGCCAAACAGAGAAAAAAAATCATTCATTTGTAAAAATACATACTATGTTGTCTGATGCAGACAATAAAAACCGTCTAAATAACGGCTAATATATCGGCCACGGCAATATATCGATCTATGTCTAATTGAAAGCATGCTGATATTATACATACATGATTGTTATAGTAGAAGTTTGTTTAGAAAAATGAATCAAGTCTATTGGTTAGTGCCTCTTAAGTAATCACATGACTAAAAATGCAAATGAGTTCCAATAAAACATTATTTTAAATTATGCATGCAAAGCAATCAGAATGGCAAAACACAAAGTTTCTTTGGTGAACGTATGATCGTACTTGCGTTTAATAATTACAGTAGTTACGGATACACCTTATGACAAACAACATTTAGATCATGAGAGCGGTGTGCAAAATAACAGGCAATACAGCTCCCCAGTGATTTCAGTACCAGCGCTCAATATGATTCATTGATTGCTCTGCCTTTCTAATGCGATCGCAGTTTTATTGCTTCTCACGCAGGAAAATTATACCCCTTCAGAATGGCAAATGAAAAATCCTGACATGGAAGATGAAAAGACTCGTGCTGTCCAACTGAGTTTGCTGAGAGAGATATGACCAAATGAGAGGAGAGTAATTGTATTGACTCTCCTGGTGGCTAATATAAAGAATGGCTTAATAAAACATGAAATGAGCCTGACTTCTCAGTCTCTTACATGAGCACATGTGATGCCGAATGGAGTTAGACAGTTTGAAAAAAGAAAAGGAACCCGAGCAAAAGTAGAAAAGAAAGTTCTTACAGAATTACACTTCCAAGTACAAGACAAATTCTGCTTGCTTGCTTTTAATTTGCTCTTTGGAAAACACTTATGCCTGAAAATAATCAAGGTCATGAAAAGTTACAATGTTATTCATTGAGAAAATGATTGAATTTCTAACCCTTATGGAATTACTGTTCCAGCTTCTCCTCATATGCTTACCAGAGCAATCAAAGTAAAATCTTATACAGCTGTAAGGATAAAGATAACAACAAAAGCAGAAAAAACAATGACATGAAAGAACACTAAATATATATTTAACATTATGCACTATTTCTAAGTCACTAAACTTGTGTAGTCTATTTTGCCATTAAAGCCAAAGAGGAAACTATCAAATACTGAAATGCATGTACATAAAACAAGAAACCCTTATAAAATAAAAGCTGGCAATGGTAATAAAAAATATTATTTCAAATAAGGCTATGCACTGAGAACATTAAGGGGACTTTAGACATACACTAACAATGAGCTTGGACTTTGCAAATGCTCCTTGTTTAGATTTTTTGACAAAAATAAATTCACCATTATGGGATTGCCTTCACGGCAAAGAATACATACAATGCCAGGGCTCTAGACTAATATTGGTGGCACCAGCCGTTAATTTGGTAGCACCAGAGTCGTGAGGTGAGGCAAGAAAAAATACAAATAAAAACTACATAAAACATTTAAAATAAATTAATAAATCAATTGCAAATTAATACAAATAATTGTTTATGATATAATGGTTATTGATTTTATTGCTTATACATAAACTCATAAACTCTCATTCACCACTCTTTCAACACAAAGTGTAAAGTGTATTTAAAGCGCATCTTTAACAATAAAATTATTGCATGCTACTTTTTTTTCTTCATCTTAACAACTCATATAAGGAAAACACAATTGCTTTAATATCAGTGTTTTGGGCCCGTCCTTTGTTGTTTGACGAACATTATAAATGGATATCTTCATGCTGCTGCCCCTTTCAGAGCAAGTATACGGATGTACAAATCTAATATACTTTGACACATGAGTTTTGTTTCCGTTCATGAAATGGACTACTTTTTCATGGATCCTTGCTAATATAAGAATTTTTATGTAATTTTGTGTTTATGTGTCCGTTTCAGAGTAAGAAGACGTGAAAGAAAACTCAGTTTAGTAGTTTGCGCTCTGACTCTATGGGCCCATATGTTTAAACACATGTTTTCTGCATTAGCTTCACACTGCATACAACACACGCAACACAATTTGTTACCATTCCTGTTTTGTACATTAGCCGGAGAAATTATTGTATTTATCAGGCAAAACATAGTTATTTTAGCTCTGCTCTGTCAGTTCTTCAGCTTTATCATAAATAACATTAAAGGGCCGCTAATCCAGGTGTTTTCTGCAATGTAAAAAAAGTCAGAATGTCTCTGTAAAGTTTCAGCACAAAAAACACCACATATCTTTCATTACAATATGTTGAACATGGCCATTTGTGGCTGCAATGGAAAATGCGCCGTTTTTGTGTGTGTCTAAATAGAGACAAAAGAATTTACAATATCTTATTATTATGCTGCCAACCTTTTGCAACATACACATCAGGGGCTTCCCTAAGATGTCTACTGTATGTAGCCAGCTAAAAGTCATGTATTCTAAAGATCTGGACATGTTTACTTATCACCCCTTTCATTCAGATTCCATGTCATTTAACCTCATCACAACATGCTGACATCACAAATCGCTTTAAGAGTTGCCTTTCTGCTGGTGTGAATCACAATCAATGTGTGAAGTGGGGCGAAACTGCACTAATGCTTTATAGTAATGCAATTTAATGCGGATCATTTTTTAGAGAGCTATTACGTTTATTTTTAGCTGAGGAATGCACACTGGGTAAGTCTTTATGAGAGCACTCATGAATTATACAAAAAAACAAAAGGCATTCGGTTAGAAAAAGAGTAGCATACAAATCAAACGGAAACAAACAAAAAGTGGCAAAAATGATTTGTGACAATGTAAAAGTATGCTTTCAAATAATAAAAAAAAGTGCATATCATTTGTATTTATACTGTACATAAAGCCTGCACAAACACTGTTATTTGTGCAATCTGAAAAAGTCTGTCAGTCAAGGTTTCTAGAAATGCTGAAGTTCTTTTCAAAGTAATTGGCTATACTGTGATACAACACAGATGTCTATTTGACACACCTCAGAAATCTCAGCAATTTGAAAACAGTAGGGAACATGTGGAAATTCAGAACAATGCATATGAAAATCATTTTTCATCTGTGTCTGTGATATAGTATAAACTATTGAAACTTCACAGAAGTCAGCAAGGCATACGTAATAAAAGCCCTAGATGCAATTTCTTGCAATATTTTCTGCTCTGCATAATTTCCATTTATGTCTTTACATGGGAGCAGAAAAGGAAATAAGCTTAGAAAATACAGAAAAAAATTGAATCTCTGAGACCTTTCATGCATGTGTATTTCTCTCTGATTTAACCGGTATATCTTAATATGTCCATTAAACTACTAAACTATTTAATAAAAGTGAATTTCACTGGGGTAATGTCAAAAGGTTATGAGTCTTGGAAAGATCATGCATTTTGTTTATTGTAAAGCATAACTACCCTGCAATTTGGCAAAGAATTATAAACCCCAATTGGATTGTCATCCTAAAAAAAAGTGCTTGCTAGTGGAAAAGGTGTAAAGATCTTCCTCTGGATGCCAAAAGTGTATCTGGACTCAGAAAGCATCCTTTCAACATTTTCTTAAAGTATACAAACATTATTAAATTTTTTTAGCCTTGAAACATTTTAACATTCTTGATTGTATTTTTATTCTATATTTTATTTTCATCCAATAAAACTAAGCTCAAAACACTGTTTGTGAGTTCCTAATAAAGTCATACTATAGTTTCAAATGCAGAAAAAAAATAATTTCCTCTTGTAGTGTAGGTATGTCAATTTAGACTCAACACTAACAAAACACAACTGATCATCCTTAAAAAAAAATATATATATATATATATTATGTGTGTATATATAATTGCACTGTTAGCGAATAGCTTTCATCCAAGTATTAAACGCCTCTTTGACTGTGGACCCATGTGATGTATAGCTACATTGAACTCATAAGAAAGTCTCTATTTTGATTAAGACATCTGACATGGGTATTTTGGCTGATGGTGGTCTAACGGTTACGGTTCTCTCAAAAATGGCCATCTAGAGTTGGCCTTCCTCCACCAGTTAAATCACATCATCTGTCTGCGTTCTATACATGTGTCCTTATTACCTGCGCAGAACTCTGGGTGTCTAGACAGACTGTGCAAATGCAATTTCTCATTCATGTTTATATTCATTGGATTTTAAAAATCACCAGCATAGGTTCGCAGCATCTGTTCACACGGTCTGAAGTTAGTCCCTTAAGTCGTATAGGGACTTCTAGTTAGTTTGCACTTACAGTTGCAATCCAACTTATGATTTTCTTTTGCCTATTTCATTCACTGACAAAGTTATTATACTTTCATTATTTAAAAATTCTGTGTTTTGGATGTACACATTTTTTTCGACAGTAACAGTAAAATAAACTGTATATGGGCAGTTGATGAATACATCGTAGATGTGTCCTATTGTGTGACATTCAGAAAACGCACAGTTAATATTACATTGTTTTATATTATTAATATTAATCATACAAAAATAGCATAAGAGAGATTTATCTACATTGTTACATTGTTGCAGTAACACCATAAATAAAAATTGCATATTAGTCTGTTAACTACCCATTTTCATACTTAAAGGAACAATACAAGAACTATTATAATACTGAGATGAATGAGGAATAATATATATTTTTTTTGCGGTTTGTAGGTGGTAACGACGTTAAAACTCACGAACTGCCCCCGGGATCCCCGGTGTAAAAAAAAGATATTCATATTTATAGATTTGTTTAGTCTCTTGACCTATTTTAATTGCTATTTTAACACTTTCTATAAAGTATATTCAACAAAGTGCCCTACCCATTATTGACACAAGCGCAATGCTGCTTTAATTCTCCTCTCATTTTAAAATAACAAGAGCCTCCAACCACAGCAGCTCATAAATCAGCTGCACATGCTCTACTGTTTCTACAAGAGCCAAGTCAATGGATCTCTGTGGGAGTGGGAGAGAGAGGGAGGGAGCAAGTTGTGAGGATCCAATGTGAGGCAGAAGAGAAGGGGCATTGAAGATGAGCTGGCGTAAGAAGCTTGCAGAATGATAACAGGGCGAAGGGCTTCATTTTGGCAAAGGAGTCCAAGGGGGAACTCGGCTGCCCTCGACACCAGGAGAGAACTGACAGTGCAACAGTTCAGCTGAGGCCAGAGAGAGAGAGAGAGAGAGGTGCAGAGTGATCCCTGTGCTTGAAGCCATCTGGCCTCTCTCACTGATCCAGAACGTTATACTGACAGCTGGAGGAGAAAAGAAAAAGAAACGAGATCAGCAGAGAAGTGAAGAGTGAAGAAAAACACAGTTTTAAAAATTTGGCAGAAGTTTAAGCTCCTTTAGATGGTTAACCTGCTCTGAAGCACAGGGGATGTCCTCCACAAGGACAGTGTATGGACAGGAGATTTGCTTGAACTTTAAAAGGTGAGGTGTGTTATAAAATATAGCAACTTTGGCACAACCAGTGCCATTGGCCTGGATCTGTGAGTTCGAAACTAAAGGTAGCTGTCAGGCCCAGTCAATATCTTGACAGCGTTTTCTGTACCATATAGAGATATCTCATGATTCAGACACGCTCCCAACCACAAGCATCACGTACAAAAACAAACATACAAGATTTCAACAAAACCAAGCAAAAAATTCTGACTATGCTTCATTCTTGGTAGAAATATAGTGCGTTATCAGCTGAAAAAAAAGGACTAAATGTAAATTTCAATACATAATGATTATGGGACAAAACTTTACGGTATTTGAAGCAAACATTAGATTCACACGTAGTGTAGTTATCACTGGATATTGCATATGAACAGCATTTTTAAGCTTTCATACACTGACAACTGCCCACTTAATCAAATAAGATCAAATCAACCGAAAATAAATCACAAGTCATATCCAAAGGTCTTTTGACTGGACCAGTGAGAAACTATCAACTCAAGCAACCACCAAAATCCACCCTAGTAAGTGCATAAAGCCTGCTTTTTACTTCTGCGTCAGACCTACGCCATAACCTATACCCAGAGACGAGTACCCTACGTCAAGGTGACGCGCACCACACGCGATGTGAGTTGTCTGCTTGAACCCCCTCCCTTCAGGTAAAAAAAACTCTGCGATAGCAGCCATCCTTTGACATCATACAGTGGTCGGCGCAGTGCAGCCTATAATAATCCAACAGTTTTCGTTTATTCATATTTTTAGCTTATAATGTTGAATAACACTTTTTAATAAAGTGTTTTGTTGTAGGGGTACAGAGTACAATAAATTCTTTCAGCAGTCAGTGAGGCCTAATATAAGCAAAATTGTTTTGTATATATACAAAATTGTACAAACTGCACCTTTAACAATGCACTAAAAATGTGCCTTTGCAACCAATTTTTACAATGATAAAGCAAGATGGAGGATCTTGCTTCTCCTAATCTTGCTATAAAAACATGTTGTTTTTGCAAAATAACTCGTCTATATGGCTAGGCTTGTAACATCAGACCATGACAACAAACCAGCAAGAGGAGTGGCTGACTTCAATAAACATACTACAGTAAACAGTCTGTTCCAAGTCTTTGACTTTCTGGACACTGTTGTTTGATATCCCAAGTAGTATGAATAAAAACTACATCCACGAAAAAATGTAACAGCATAGCTGAAGTGATGTCAAATGTTTTTTTTATGTGGTAAGCATTTTTTACAGAATTAAGAATACAGATATGCACAAAATAATAAGTGTCACAAAAATAAACATATGACGTATTGATCAGTGTTAAAATAATGAAAACCCGGTAAGAAGCCCAAACGCTGCAATACAAGAACTATAAAAGAAATACATGGAGAAAGAATCTCTCACCTCAGGTCAGTCTGCTCAACTAATGCCAGAAAACAGACATGAACTTTTATCAACTGTAAAAAATCATGTACCGACAGAACAAGCTCGCATAGCAACAACTCCTCTCATCCACGACATCATCTGTGTGCCACGACGGGCGTTTCAAACCGCCTTACCTGCTTATGGGCTGCTGGCGAAGAATTCTCTTTCCTGTGTTTTATAGAACGTTGATTAAACATCGCTGCAAGGGCATAAAACTGACTTTCTAGCACTACTGTGCTGAAGAAGTACGACTAGATTCACATAAACTCGCAGCCCAAGACGCTGGACAGCCTTGATAACTTAT
The DNA here is from genome assembly GCA_006030095.1 of Triplophysa siluroides. Taxonomy (NCBI): domain Eukaryota; kingdom Metazoa; phylum Chordata; class Actinopteri; order Cypriniformes; family Nemacheilidae; genus Triplophysa; species Triplophysa siluroides. The sequence continues at coordinate 2,997,271 of VCII01000101.1, read as the reverse complement.
TTTTTTATGAACACATTTTATTTATTTAGGACTTAAGATATTATAATTATGTTAACTGCATCAAAACCAATTAAAACTTTATTATTAATTAAATAAAATATTGTGCAATAATTTAGCGAGCATATTCCTCATTGTAGGCGGGGCTATGCCTGTCAGGCCCGTCCATTGGTTACGCCTGAATGACAGCATCAAGTGCACATTTTTGCGCTAAAAGGAACGAGCGCGGAGAGCTTTCCTTGCGCATTCCTTGCAGACCAATGAGAACGCGAAGTAATATTGACTCGCTAATGTATTTAATATATGGCTAATATATATGTTGACTTTTGTGGGCCGAATGGAATAAAAGACAAATAACAGAGTTGACGTAAATCTTGCAACCTGCGTGAAAAACTATTTGAAACAAAGGGCCAATTATCACTTAGTAAATCACTTACCACACCTGAAATTGTAAAACCCCCCAGGTTTTTTCGATTTATTTTAAACACAATCTGACATGTGAACTTTAATATACAGCAGTGTATTCCATATTAGTTCATGATAATTGGCTTTTTGGCATTTCTAGCTGCTAAATGGTTCTCTAACAGAGACCCCAGCCAGCATTCTGTATGTTAATTAACAGCCTAGCTGTGTGTACTTGATGATGTTGTCTCATTATGATTCTTGTTTAAGATGTCTTTTCAGGCAGAAAAACAAAGATAAAGTTGATTAAAAAAAATACAATATAAATGGAAACTAGGTATAAAAAATGTATGTGCTCCAAAATTGAACAACATGGCCCCTTTCATGTCCTACAATCTGTATTTTTGTACATGCCTAGTTCAATTTTTTAATATTTGAGAGACACAAGATTGAGCCAAATCAAATATCCCCTCCAGTCATAGCTGTTTAAATCTAAGAATTAATTAGGATATTAAATATCAAGGGCCTAATTACATATCAGCTACACCTAGGGCTTTTTTGTCATAATGCAATTAATCTCTGACAATATCAAAACGTATAAGTCTTTGTGTCTCAGACATACATCTGTGAAAGACAATGGGTCAACGGTGCATGTCAAATCGAAATGATTTCCAAATGTGGTCATTTAGTTACAGGAGTGGCAGGAGTTTACAGTTCTCAAAAGAGGATACACAATCAGGAAAGCATTATGGGTAGTGGAGTTCTTTACCAGGAAATTAAAACTGAAACTATAAATTTAAGTCGAACTATACAGCTTTTACAGAAACGTAAAGCGTATATTCAACAATGGTATAGTTATAGTGGGTATGTATTTAAAGGTGTACATGAAAAAAATCTATTTTTCTAGGTAGAAAATAAATTTCGTTTTAACTTCCAAAACTTGCTGTGTTATATTGGGAGTTTTTAGTTTTGGCAAGTTCCACAAAACTGTTTTAATCAAAGTTCTGGAACACCCATGAGAAACAACAAAAACATTCATAAAGAGTGTGCACTTCCAACAATTCAACCATAGCTTATTTAAGGAAACAAAGTAGGCCTACGTTCAAATTGCGAAGTAGTCATATTCTTGGCGCATCATGAAAGTTTATTTCTTGACTTAAAAACATTTGAATGGGGTTTAAGGCTTTATTCTAATGCTTGAGGCAAACACTTTGATTGCATAGCAGATCAGAAGTTTTATTTCCACTGGGTGCTGGTAAAGATAGGCCTTTGGGGTGGGCCGAGGGGGGTGTCGGAGGGTCAGGAAGAGATGGGACATTTTCACACTGCACCACAAATACCTTAGAAATGGTTAAGGATGACAGCATCAATCATCACCCCCTGCAGACACCCTAAAGATGTTTCAAGAGTAGGATGTATATATGTATATATAGACGCAGTATAGTAACATAATGCGTAAAGTCAATGGGGTCCAATGTTGTTATCAACGTTCTTCAAAATATCGTCTTTTGTGTTCTGAAGAAAGTCATAAAGGTTTGGAATGACATACGGGTGAGTAAATGATGAAAGAATTTTCATTTTTCATTTTGAACTCATTCCGGCAGTTTCACTCAGATATACGACACAATAGAGAATTCCATTTTATGTTGACTTCAAATGTACCTTGGTTAACACTGGGGACAAGCTGTTTAAAGCCAGTTCACATCCTTTTCATCACAAAAGGTTTTATAACGTCACTGATCAAATCCCATCAGGCAAAAAGGTTGCATAAAGATGGATATATAGTAGTTCATACAAGAATGCAGTTCTTGAACATGATTGACTACCATACAGTGGGAAAAATTACCGTGGGTCAAAAGGTCCTCAGAACTGTTTGCTTTCCTAAATTCTTCAAAATATTTTATTTTGTGTCTAACAGAACAAAGCCTACTATGGTAGTCAATGGTGGCAAAGAACTGTTTGGTTATAAGCATTCTTCCAAATATCTTTCTCTGTGTTCATCAGAACACAGAAATGTATGCAGATTTTGAGCAACTTGAGGGGGAGTAAATGATGACAGAATTTTCATTTTTGGGGATACTGTCCCTTTAAGTCACTAAAATTTTATAGACACATTCACATTTGGGGCAAAGTATCAGAGTCTCGACTAACAAGCTCACCGAACTTCAAAGGCATGCTCTATCACATTGGATCACCATTCTGTCCCTGCTGGGGTAAAATTAGCTTGCTATTTGTGTTGCCGGTCAAATAACTGGAAATAATATTTTCATTCATTCCATGTGTTATCGAAATAGCCATAAGAGAAAGGCATCAGCGATAAAGCGACGGACCTCCAGCTGTTTCAATTTACTCTCACTTTTACGCTCTTAATAATCTTCTCCTTTTCTTCTTGAACGTAAACATGCAGAACTAATAGAGCTTATTGGTGCATATAGTCTCTTTGATATTCATTATGACAGTTTTGTCAAGGGAGCTAACGCAACGGGAGGCGCAACATCAAAAACACATTTCTTAAGCTTTTTTGCCGGGATGTGTTTAGGATCCACCTCTTTGTCTTTGACGGACAATATGCCAGTCACGTACAGTATATGAGAACCGCCAAAGCATGCATTAAATCCTATATTAAACAGAGCCCCAGTCACACAGGCCTAATGTTGTTAGAAGCTCTTTGCCAGACCAGAGCTCCTGCCCTCATCTCCCAAGATGCCCTACCGCTGCAGTTCAGACCAGAGTGCCATCGTCTGTCAGTCAACCCGGGTCCAATGTAAAACAACAGAGCAGTTGTCTGGGGACTGAAGGAAAAAGTAAGGCAGAAGTTATATAATCCATTTTAGAATCTAGGTAGTTCCAAAAATCTCAAGTGGCTTGACATGAGGGACTAGGCGTGCATAAAAAGTACATACAAATATGAATAAAAGTTACAATATACTGTACATTTAACGACACTAATTTGTCTACACTCTAAAAATGCTGGGTTTTTGTTTCAACTTATAGGTTTGGGAAAAATATAGACAAACCTGGCTTTTGGTTTAAACCAACTTAGAAAATATTGATATTTGACCCAACCATTTGCTGAAAGAACCCAGCATTTTGGGTTGAAACAACCCAGCAAAGATGAATTTAAACCAAACAGTAGGGTTTGTCCATATTTTACCCAACTATGGTAAGCTACTGTAACCAGCTTTCTTAAAAATATCTTCTTTTGTGTTCTGCAGAGAAAAAAGAAAGTCATTATAGTTTGAAATGACAAGAGAGTGAGTAAATGATGACAGAATTTTATCACTATCAAATTTTATCATTTTATCACTTCTTAATAATACATTTTAGTAATAAATGTATTAGACCACCTGTCATAATAAAGAGAAAACACTTAGAAATCTGTCAAAAAACGTAAATAGTTTTATAGACCAAATAGTCTTTATTCACATTTTCACAGATTTGAGGCGGCAAATTCAAGTCTGACATTTAACTGTTAAAACATAATTTTCAATGAAGGATTTATTTGTATATGCATATAACTAGTGCTGTCAATCGATTGCTAGACAAAATGGGCTTTCTGGCATAATCTTGTGGGTTTTTGTTTCATTCAAGCACGAAATAGAGCTTAATACTGGTGCGCTGTCTGAAAGAGATTCACTCTATACACCAGACTGGACCGCTGTCGCGTTGCCAAAGCAATGTTTCAAATCGTGCTTAAATGGTTTAAATTCCAGAGCGTGATTATATAATGTAACGCTAGACAAAGGATGACCAAATAAACAGATGCTGCGTTAATCATGTAAATATTTTAACACGTTAATCTTGAAAAAAGTCATTGCATGCGTTAACGTTGACAGCACTACATATAACTATAATTGGGCATCTGAATAAAAAGGTAATAAATAATATTTAAAAAAAAATCTTTAACAGTAAATTAAAAAATTAAAGGATAACAAGAATAATTATATTTTATGATATATCAAATCTCAATCTCCAGCAGTTCACACCTTGCCACCATCACACCGCCCTGCCCAAGAGAGTAACCGTATAGCACTTCATGACTTGCTCTACGAAGCTATGCGCAAGTGGAATGTTCGCAGTCTAATCGCATCCTTCACGATCTGAACAAGTCAGAGCATCTTATAATTTAACCATCTCCCCTCGACCAACCCTGATACTTTCGTCCCCCGGGGAGCTGGTAAGGTGATAACCATCTTTGCCTCAGAGCAATTTACAGCCATCAGTTCTAGGAAGCACAACATTAGCCAGAAAATGATCTCCAATGGCTAGCCAATTCACAGGAGCTAAATTGAAGAGACATCTCACTGCTGCACCGCTCGGACTATGAATTACTGATAACTTCAGCTCAAATACAATAAAAAGAAACACAGTTGTTGAGATTACTCAATACTTGTTGAGTTACATCAGTTGTTTAAAGTGGGGCATTTCGAAAAGCCCCAATTTCAAAGCCAATGAAACATCAAGCTGCAGTTTTAGGTCTGTTCGAGATCAGAGGTCAAATTAAAATATCACAATTACATCCCCAAATCCACATGTTATCAGCGCAATGCCACAAATGAGTTCGTAAGCCGACTTTGAAAGACTCTGGGATGGATTTTCTGTCGGGATGGTTCTTGTGAGATAGCATCTCTTGACATCTTTTGGCGGCTCTGCGCTGCTTGATTCTTTGCTAAAAGATGAGGAGAAGAGAGGGAAAAAAGAAAAACACAGATGACTCCATGGTTCAAATCTGTCATGTGCAAAAGGCTTTTTAGCTTCATTGCATGAAGCTCAAATCTTTTTGAGCGGCGTCGTTTTTATTGTTACCAATTTAACTCAATTACACTCTGTGTCAACTCTTAAATGTCACTAAACATGATGATTTTGTTACCTCAAAAAGGGGCCTTGTAAAGAATCTTATTCTGTGCTCCTGAAGTATCCTAAAAGTAGTTCAATCCATGTCTTATATGCCATGTCCTTTGATAGCCAGTCGCCGTTTCTCACAGGCGGAAATTACATTTGGCTTCTCATCTAAAGGTGCCATTTTGGGTGAACTGTTCCTTTGAAAACATACAGGACAACATACACCATTATACTTTTGTTTCATACTGCATTGTGCTCACTCTTCTTCAACTCTCACTTCCTCCATTTCTTCTAATAAAACAACCACCCTTCCTTCCTACCCTTCTCCAAACCGAGTGTGGAATAATAACCACAAAACAGAAAATGGTGAAGTGAATCAATCAGAATAACTTAAAAATGCCCAGAGGCTTTTGGGAATATGGACGCTGGGATGGAGTTGCAAGTCGATACATTGACCTCAGCTGTCATTACCAGTGGGTCTGCTCAATCCGACACGGAGAAGCATCATAAAGAACAGAAATATATAATTAAAGACACAGAGACAATGCACACTGTAATTCAGCCAGTCACTGTGTGGGCTTTTTCGCTAGTGTTGAAAAACTTTTATATTACTTTGTATTGTTTCACATAGTTATGGAATGAATAAAATAATACGACTTTTCTGGATTATTACAGTGAGCGAAGTGTCAAACTTCTATCACTCAAGAGTAAAACTTTGAATGTTATTAAACCTTCGAAATTAAATTTGAAATAATTGATGTTTGTGTCACGGACATAAATGTTACCTCAAACTTTGGCTTATTGAGGTGTGCAATCATTTTATTATTTTTTATAATCAGTAATTTTGCACACAGTTTTCTTGAACGTTACAAATGAGGCGAAAGATTAGGTGCACTCCCACATATTCCAACACATTGTCGATGCACTTCAAAACTCCTGCATTTTAGTGAATTGTTATGTTTAGAGGTGGACCTTTATGCTTCATGATCATACTTTTTTGTACATTTTTACATTGCACACCACGAAATCAAATGAAAAATGCTAAATCCAAATAGTCGTCCTATGAGGTTTCGTTGCATATTCTTACATGTGCCCTCACCCCTAATAATTTCCAAAAAGTATGCAAAATAAAATTTGACATAATTATCAGTGTAATTGTGCAGCATTCATACTAATTTTGCACTTTCTGTTCACCAAAAGACAAAAACAGTCCTCAAGCGCAAGCATTACATCACTAACTAGGAACGTCCATTTTGTCCTTTTGTGCTCACTCAACCCAAAGGAGGCACATTACTCAGGACAGAGATCTTTCTTTTTTCTACTGCACAACAATTCTTCTCAACAATTCACCATCAGCCTTCAAAGCAAACGAACACATCCACACGTTATGGCTTCTCTCTGGCTGTGAGCGTAAGTCGGCCATGATTGAATAGCTCCCCGCAGAAAAGGCAATTTCACAATGCTGGCCTCTCACCAGCTTATAAAAAATAATAATTCATGTTGTCTTCTTTTACTTTTACGGAAAGTCTTAACTGTAATGATACAATTTCATGTCTTCCTGAGAAACTTTGAAAGAGAATTTTATAGGGGGAAGATATTTGTGTGTGCTTTCCTTTTTTAAGAAATTCATAGCAATAATGTTGAAAAATTAAGCAGTTTCATGCTATTGGGTGAGGGATTCAAAATAGTGACTCTAGGCCTGTTTACAGCGGGGACATAATGTAAAAGATACTGTCAGAGGGATTTTATTTTCAAGTTGATGACCAATAAACCATTGACAGCCAATCAAGATCCATTCGAATCTAAAGGCAAGGCAAGGCAATTTTTGACATTTTCAGCAGCCCACTGGAATTTACTGGAATTACATAAAGCTCGTCTGACAAAATACATTTTGGGTGACAAATGACCCAGAATTTTTAGTAAGATGCACCTTCAATTTATCAAACATTAACTCAATATTTTCTACAACCTTTTACTATGTGCTACCTGTGTATTGATTTTCACGCTGGTCAGTGAACATACATAGAGAACTGGATTTCTCGCTTCACATTGGTGGAGGTCAAAGAGAAATGTGTGCACACAAACATGAACGGAAGATTATTCATTTGACATTCTGAAGGACAAACAATGTTGCCATCATTTATTATTTTGTCCCCGTTTCATTAACTCGGCCAGTTTACGTGATGTAAAGTGTACTGGATTCATTTTCCAGGTTTTAATCTACACGGAAGGGTGACACGCTCATAATTCAAGCAGTATGTCTACATGGAAAGTTAAAACACATGAAATTGTTTTAGACCTCACAGTTATTGATCACTTTTAGAGAGCTGGGTCGCAGACTGCGACTCGCAGTGTTACATTACACCATTACACAATATATTACCCTTTACCTACTTTCGCAAAATGTAAGGTTTATGTTGTTACGTTACGTTACGTTACGTTACGTTACGTTACGTTACGTTACGTTACGTTGAAAGTCTGTTGAGAGTGCTGACCTGACGTGACGTGAGTGGCTGAACATGCCGGTTGAACTGTACAAAGCAGGTTCATTTAATTCGTATACTGATTGCGTTTGGAATTATTGTGATTGCCATGATAATTGTTTTATAGCCAATACCTACATATTGGCTATAAAACCAATACTTTACATCTTTCTCGAGGATGAATTAATCTGACTTCACTGTGTTAGAAAATGGTCTGTGGCGGAGGAGACAGATGCATGTTTCTAAACGGGATCTAATGCTGCAAATCTTTCATTTCAATCTGCTTAAATGAAGCACACGCAGTTTTATGTCCCCTTATTTTTTTTTCTCTTTCAGATCTATCAGAGATAAGAACCAAAACAGCAGTCTTCTGCCTCCACAAACCGGGCTGGAGCATGCCACACAAGTGGATATATTAAACAAAGCTGGTATAGTGCAACAGCTGTATATAAACAGTTTAAAATAAAGATAAGTTAAGACAAGTAAATTCTATTGAATTTTGCCACAGTTTTCTATAGTAAATGATAATAGTATTTTTTCATGTGGTTTACATTTAAGAGGGTGATGGACATCGTTCTGATTTATTTTACCTATTTACCTTTATTTTATTTATTTATCTACCACCGCGACCTATTCATAATTTCATAAATGAGACCCATTGAGTTTACTAATATTTATTAGTTGAAGTAACTCAACATTTTAAAGCAACCAGGCCTGCGTTTCCCAATAACGTTGTCTCTTAGCGCGCTTCGAAGACTCTAAAGGTACACCTTAACTCCAGTTATACCTTTTCTAGACGTGTTTCACAAACTTTACCTTAGGAGGTTACTTTCTTAGGTCCCATGTTACAAGGTGCTGTCCATGGCGGTGGTGCTGAAGTAATGGATATCACTGTCACTCAGGGACAGTTTCACTGCCTTATGTGAGGTAGCAGCGTTCTTTATAAAATAAGCACTTTAGAAATAGTTGAAGTTGCATTTATTAGGACTAAAATAAACCAAATTGCAAACTTAATCCACCCATGGATATTATATAATTGTGAAATGAGTGTGCGAACCCACAATCTCATGCCCAAATGTATCAACCCGGTACACTAACTTGTACACAAGACGCAGAACATATAGTCAACAGCTATAGAAGGAAAAACACTGAATTTAGGGGCTGCTCCATTGAGTTTGTCTTGACAAAGTTGGCAAACAAGATCCAAAAGCTGCTGAACTTGCTGCAGTGCAGGCAGGTTAAATAAAATAATAGTTGCAGCATAAATTGTAGCCAGGTTTTCATGGATTAAATGCACTTAAATGCTCTGCGAGTGGTGTTTCTTTGATTAAGCCAAAGAAATTGCTGTATCGCTGCAGTTTGACTAAATTTGAACCACAATCTTTCTCTTTAAACATACTCCAAATTCTTTGGGTTGCCAGGTGATGCACCTTATTTAGATAATATCATTAAAAAGCTAACAACTATCAGTGTTAAGACAATTATTTTCTTAGCATTTAAACACATCAATGTACTGGTGTATTTAACTTTTAGAATTTTATTTGTATAGACTGCGATGTAAAGAAGCTTTTTTCCACAGTGGCCACTAGCGGGGTGAACACTTAACAGCGATAAGGTATAGAGCGCTCCAGACCAACCTTCCGAACGTATGACTTACAGAAGGTTTACTTAACGTTTCGGGAAACACATATTAACGATAAGGTACAGCTTAAGGTATAACTTAAGTTCCCTTTCTGTCGGTCTCTCGACGTTGTGTCGAAGACGACAGATGGGGTTCGCCCTTGAGAACCAATCAACTCTGACTACTATAGAAAAGGCCAATGAAATTTGGCGAATGAAATTTGGCGAATGAAATCCGCCCCCGGATGTCCGGTATAAAAGGAAGCCGGCGTGCAGCATTCACTCACCTTTTGTTCTTCAGAGCCCTCGCTCATGACTACGAACAAAAAGAATTCAACGAATTCTTCTTCTACTTCGCCGGATCTACGACGCAGAGCAGCGGATCGTCCCTTCCTGCAGCGACTTTCTCCTGGGCGTCTCGGCGGTTCCGGAGGTGATAGAGATTTATTTCTAAAAGGTCCTTTTCAGGACTGAGCAATTTCCAGCGTGGCACGTCCCGCTGTTCTCTTGGGTGCGGCACCCTCATCGAGGAGGGGGATGGACACGATCGCTGCATTAGGTGTCTGGGCGTCCAGCATACTGAAGCAGCGTTCGTTGACACATCTGCCCGCACTGCGGGCGGATTGTCACTCAGAAGTTGCGGTCACGGGTGGCTGTCTTCCTACGGGAACCAGCCACCATTTCGTCTGCTACCCGGGCTGTGACATCTGTGGCTACGGCCCCGATGACCACCCACGTAGCAGCGTTAGTGATATGGGGAACTCTGCGAACGTAAACCCGCCAGCCAAGTGCTCACGGGCCGATCGCACCCCGATTCGCTCTTCTGAACGTTCCCCAACCGGCGGTGGCATACCGTTCGGATCCTCAGGCACGCACTCGGAAACGATGTGTGACGTAGATGAGATGTCGTTCGCAGCATCGGAGGGAGACTGGCATCCGACTCTGACGAATCCGAGCTCCCCCCCAGGGGGGTCGAGCTCAGGAGGAAGCAGAAGTGATGTCAGCCATGCTAATCCGGGGATACGTGGTTCCTGGGGGCGGAGCGCGGTGCAAACCGCGCCCACCCGGGTGCCATTTGTTTCCCGGAGGTGCATGAGGAGCTGTGTAAGACTAGGAGCGCTCCACGGACCGCTCCGGTCGAAACAGCTCCGGCTCCCTCACTTCCCTCGAGGGTGGGGCAGCCAAAGGCTACGTCGAGATCCCCGGGTGGTACGTGCGGCTGCGGTGCCGCAGACGGCTGCCGCCTGGGGAGAATCGGCCACGCCTACCGTCCAACGCGTGTAGACTTCGACATCTATGGTGCCGAAGCCTTGCGCTGCAGCGGACCGGGCTGCCTCCTCTCTCTACGCCATGGCCATCCTGCAGGTCCGCCAGGCCAGGGCGTTGAGAGAGCTCCACGAGGGTAAGGCCGACCCAGGTATAATGCAGGTTTTCTGTGCCGCCACTGACAGCGCTCTACGGAGCGACTGAGGTGGCGGCACGGGACCTGGGTCGGACGATGTCCACGGAAGTGGTCCAGGAGAGTCACCCCCGGTTGAACCTTGCGCATGAGTGACACCGAGAAAGTCCGCTTTCTTGTTACACCCGTCTCGCAGGGTGGGCTGTTGGTACACCGTCGAGGACTGCGCTCAGCAGTTTTTGACGGTGAAGAAGCAGACAGTGGCGATTAGCCACATTTTTACCACGCTGCGACTCGGCCGCCCTCGAGCCTCCGAGATCTCACGTCATGTCTGTTTCCCGGCAGCCCAGGACCCCTTCCACATCGGCTCCGGTTACTGTGCCCCCGTTGGTGGCACCCCGGAAGTCGAGGTCGAGGGGGAAACCTCACCCCGTCAGCTCACTTCTCACGAGAAGTGACACTGACGGGAAGACCCCAGGGGGAGCAACATCGGGCCCGACCTTCACAGCTACGGCTCTGATCAGTCGGTACGGGACGGCTCCTGCCTCGTCACCAAGCCGGGCCCTTCTCAGGGCCTGGCGCCCACTTACTCACAGAGAGTTTTCTGTTTCCCCTGGGAGTTCATTCCTGCCGATCGCACACTCCACTGGACTGTGCCCGGCAAACCCGACCCCACGCCCTGGCGAGGCGTAGGGTCGTACACACACGACAGCTGCTACCACTCTCAATGACAGTGCGTGCAGCTGTCCCGCCAGGCAGGTAAGTAGGCAGAGCCAACCTTCCCTCCGGGGCCCCCTCCCCGCGACAGGGTTAGAACCACCCTCCGTGGGAATGGTGAAGCAGACCGTCCCCTTGGTCCCCCTGTCACAGTCCCTGGGAGCTCGAGAGCTGCCCACACTGTCTCGGTGGCTAAGGCAGACGGTCCGTCTTGGTTACTCGATCCAGTTCGCCAGAGACTCTCCCAAGTTTTGGGGCATCATCTCTCCCTCTGTCTGAGGCTAGGGACGCCTACATACTTCGGGTAGAGGTCACCACCCTTCTGGCAAACAGGCATCGAGTTCGCCCCTCAAACCAAGATGTTCGGTGGGTTACAACCCGCACTTCATCGTTCCCAAGAAAGACGGCGGGTTGCGCCCCGGAGGTCTGCGTACCCTGAACTAAGCACCTTCACAAGCTGCTGCTCAGGATGCTCACGCAGAGGCGCGTCCGGACACCCATCAGGTGTCAGGATCGGTTCATGGCAATCGATCTGAAATTCCTTCGATCTGTCCCTGTCTCCACGGTCTTCATGAAGATCGTGGAAGCCGCCCTTTCTCCCTGAGGGGAGGAAGGTGTGCGGGTACTTAACTATCTCAACGACTGGCCTGACACACTCGTGAGATCTGTTATGTATACAAGGGGCCTGGTGCTCCGGCACCCAGATCGATTGGGAATCCATGTCAACCGAGGAAAGGACAGGCTCTCCCCAGGGCAGAGCATCCTCTTTCTCGGTAGGGAACTCAACTCTGTCACCATGTCGGCGCTAATGTCCGCAGTACGCGCCCAGCCGGTGTTGAACTGCCTGGAACATTTCAGGCAGACAGCGGTCCCCCTGAAACGATTCAGAGGCTCCTGGGCATGGCGTCCTCGTCGGGTGAGACCCCTCGGGTTGATGCACATGAGACCGCTCCAACACTGGCTTCAGAGTCGAGTTCCGAGGAGAGCGTGGCACACCGGCAGCAGGCGCATGGTGATGACGCCCTGCGGCCGACGCACCAAAACCCCTGGTCTTCCATGACTTTTTCGGCGGACTAAGGTCCCTCAGGGCAGGTTATGAGGCAGTCGTGGTGACGACGGACGCCTCCCTGCAGGGGTGCGGTGCAGTGTGTAACGGGCACGTAGGCGGGGCATTGGGCGAACCCCCACCTGCGCTGGCATATCAATTGCCAGGAGTTGTGGGCAGTGCTACTTGCACTGAGCAGGCTGCGGCCTCTCGTGCGGGACAAGCACGTGCTGGTCCGAGGACGGCACTACAGCTGTAGCGTACATCAGATCTTAGGGTGGCGTTCGCTCACAGCAGCTAACACAACTTGCTCGACGCCTCCTCCGGTGGAGTCAACAGGTGATCCGTTCCCTGTGGGCCACACTCACCTCGGGCAAACTGAACTAGACAGCCGACGCGCTCTCTTGTCAGTTTATGCCTCGTAGAGAGTGGCGACTCCACCCCCGCGTAGGCCGCTTGGTACTCCCTGTCCGAGGCTCTCGACACGGATATCCTTGCGCACAGCTGACCGCGGGACAGGCGGAAGCACACCTTCACCCCCCCGGGAGCCTCCTTGCACAGACACTGTGCAAGGCCAGGGAAGAGGAGCACCAAGTGTTATTGGTTACACCGCACTGGTCTAACCGCACTTAGCGTCAGAGCTGATGCTCTGGACAGCGACTCCCCCTGACCCATTCCCCTGACAGAGGACCTGCTCTCTCAGGGGAAGGACACGTTCTGGCATCCCAGATCAGACCTCTGGAACACCATGTCTGGTCTCTAGACGGGACGAGAAGATCCTGAGTTGGCTACTCCCCCTCTATGGCGGAGACCATCACCCAGGCTAGGGCCCCATCTACTGGGCGGTTACACGCCTCTAGACGGCGCCGCTTCTTGTCCTGGTGTCTCTCTCAACGAGAAAGACCACCGAGGTGCTCGATCAGGATTGTGTTGTCCTTCTTACGAGACTGGAGACTAACATCTCCCCTCCACACTGAGTGTGTATGTAGTCGCTGTCGCCACTCATCACAACTCAGTTGATGGAAAGTTTCTAGGATGACACGACCTGGTCACCAGGTTGCTAAGGGGCGCGAGAGGGCGGCTCCAGCCTCATCTCCGCTCCATACCCCCTTGGGACCCTAAGGGGTCCTCGGGGGGGCCTCTGGGCCCCCCAAGAGCCCCTCGGAGGTTCCGATCTTCCTCACCCGAGTAGGACGGCCCTCCTGATGGCGCTCGCTTTCTTCAAGAGGGTAGGGCACCTCCGAGCATCCTCTGTGTCCCCGGATTGCCTTGAATTCGGCCCTGGTAGCTCTCACGTTATCTTGAGACCCAGGCCCGGATGCGTGCCCAAAAAGTTCCCACTACTCCCTTACGGGGCGAAGTGGTGAACTTGCAGGCGCTCCCCATTGGGGAGGAAGACCCAACCCCATCCGTGTTGTGTCCTGGACCGCACGCAGGGCCTCAGTAGCTCTGTCCAGCTCCTTGTCTGTATTGGAGGACAGCAGAGGGGAAGGCTGTCTCCAAGCAGAGGTTGGCGCACTGAGTCGTGGATGCCGTTACGAACGACATTCCAATCTCAGTATCTCCCATGCCCACTGAGGGGGGTATAGCCACCTCCTGGGCACTGGCAGAAGCGCCTCTCTAGCAGACATCTGTAGAGCTGCGGGTTGGGCTACGCCCATACACCTTCGCAGGGGTTAAACAACCCTAGCGTAAACCCGGTGTCAGCCCACGTCCTGCGTGGCAACATGTAGGACTGGCATCCGGCGGGGCGTATGCCTGCGAAAGCATCACCCCACCCTCTAGGAGGCTGGGTCAGTGTGCTATCTACCTCTCTCCTTACCCTACTCTGGCTAAGGACAGGTACCCTATCCGCTTCCCTTCTTACCCCAACCACTTGGTTACGAATAGGCATTCTATCCATCACTAAGCAAGCACCACCTGGGGGTTGGCTGGGCAGAGCAGCCTTCCCCCTTAGGCCGGGATAACATGTGAGCATCCCCTGGCTCTAACCGGACCTAGTGCTACCGGACGCCGGTAACACCCCCCCCCGTGGGCTGTTCCGTCTGATGTATCCTCATGATATGGTTCCCACTCCTGGTAACCCATGAGCTTCCCCAGGTGGACCTCCACCTCGCGGTTAACTACTCAGCCCGCACGTTCCATGCGTTCTCCTCCAAGGACGAGACCATACCTTATCCACCGTTTTCCTCCCCACGGGTAGGAGGTGGCCTCTGCAGCGCATCCCTAATTAAGGAAGTTGCGCTTACCCGGTGTAAAAACCCGCCGGACGGCCTCTCGCCAGTAGAGAGCTAAGGCCTCCGTCCGTGAAAGGTTACCGGTCAGGGCTGTTCCCATCTTTCTCCTAGAAAGCTCTGGAACCCCCCGACCACCACACTGGAAGGTTACAGTTTCGCGAAAGCATCGAGCTGACACGCCCAGGCCTGTTACCGTCGCTTCGCTAGAGATTGTGACGCGATACAGCGTTGTGGCGTTTTCCAGAGGGAACCCCATCTGTCGTCTTCGACACAACGTCGAGAGTGTGTCCCTCATGCCACTAACACGTATCGTATTCTGCTGCAGTCGTGAGAGGCTCTCAGGCTCTTCAGAACAAAAGGTGAGTGAATGCTGCACGCCGGCTTCCTTTTATACCGGACATCCGGGGGCGGAGCCCGGCATGCAAATTTCATTCGCCAAATTTCATTGGCCTTTTCTATAGTAGTCAGAGTTGATTGGTTCTCAAGGGCGAACCCCATCTGTCGTCTTCGACACAACGTCTCGTTCCCTCCATCAGGGAACCGAGGTTACATACGTAACCGAGACGAATGACGTAGCGATAAGACGTTTTCGGGAAAGAAGGCCCAGGATTTTTAATTTAAAACTATTATATTTTAATTATATTATATTATTATAGAGCTGTGCAATTATTCATAATTGATTTTTTTATTTCAATTTAGGCTTCCAACAATTATGAAAATAATCAAGATAAAAAAATTGTGTGCTGCATTCTGTTTTGGAAGGATTGTAATGTATGCATTCATGTTTTATTATCCTTCATTTAATTTCGTATCATATCATATCATATATAATTTTATTTATTTTATTTTATTTTAAGATAAAATGGCATTATGCTGACCTCAAATGAATACATGCATTTAAAGCTGCAATCCGTATAAAAGGTTATTCACATAGGCCTACATGAGTTGAAGGCAAACTTTGTGAAACTCAACAGCTCAAATGATAAAATTATAAAAAATCATCCATCCATCCATCCATCCATTTTCTACCGCTTGTCCGAACTACCTCGGGTCACGGGGAGCCTGCGCCTATCTCAGGAGTCATCGGGCATCAAGGCAGGATACACCCTGGATGGAGTGCCAACCCATCGCAGGGCACACACACTCACTCATTCTCATTCAATAAAAAAAAAAAAATCATTATTATACTAAATCATTATTATACTATATTATGTAAGCTTTGAGCTTCAAGGATTACATTTTTAAAATATTTTGCAGTTGATCCTCCAGGCTTGCTGGCATAATTTGCTCAGGTATCTTTTTGCTATTTGGATGAACTTTTTTGGATGGCCAACAGTCTGGGAAGAATGAGAAACACTTTCCCCTGATAAGGAGCTCGATAACTCATGAAAAACATCTAATTGATCTGTTGAAACACAATTCTCAAAAAACTCGCTTTCCTGGCATTTGTCGAAGAGAAAGCAGATTGTAATTCAGATACAGTGAGCGCTCGGGCAGGGCGGCCCAATGTGACGAGTTTAGCTAAAATAAAACCTTTCAGCACAAAAGCAGAAATAGCATTTGTTAGCTCACGGGAGAAATGAGCGGAAGAGAATTTATTCATGTTAACGATTGCACGCTGACACGCGATGACTGCAGATTCGATGTGACTCACCTGCTCTCTGGTCCTATTACCTGACAGCCATTTTAGAGCGCTCAACCTGGATTTCGACCCAAGCGGATGCAGTTGTTCGCTTTCTGCCTGACAGTATGGAAATTTCCAAACGTGGGTGCTGAAAGATGCTGCTGTTTTCCTTACACAAGGAAGAAATTGCTGAAAACTTATTCACTTAGCATATGGAAACACACATGGATAAATACAAATGTGTCAAAAATATTCGGTTTACTTTTTACCTGGTGTGATGAACATCAGAAAGGTCTACTGAACAGATTTGTCTTGGAAGAGCTGGGTAGCAAACTGTGAACTTATAAACAGGACTTTGTTGTTCTATTGGACTGATAAAACCAGGAAGGTCAAGGATACCTGGAGAAACTGTCCACTAGCTTCCTATTCCTCTCAATTCGAGTCTCATTAGCTGACGGGAGCCCCAAAAACCTTTGTTAGAGATTATCCTGAGCTAATGTAGAAGACGGTATAAAATAAAAAAATATTGTCACTGTCAAAACATCCATTATATTGTACTAATATATTTTCAATATAAAAAAAAATTTATTAACTGGACTTGAAGAAATAACATACTATTTTACATGAATATCTACTTATTGTTTGCTGGCTCTGTAGTGGCAGACAGAGGGATCATTTTAATGCATTCTTCATTGAACTTTTCGCTGTTTATTTTTTAAGCTATTCCATCACACTGTAAACATCTGATTGACGTCCTGTACTTTGTTTGTCCAAAAGAGTGCCCTACTTTTTCAACACAGTTTTGGGGTTTGAGTTAATATGGATATGTAACATGATGTTTCAGCCCATGGTTGTCTATATAGAGAATAAAAAAACAGTGAACAGACATACACATTTAAGGAAAAGTCTATAAATCCCCTCCTAGATATTGAATCAAATTATTGATTACTTATCTCCTATGTGTGGGTGGATACAGGATTTTTAAGCCAATAGAAATTTAGAATAAGAATGTCTCCTCCCCCAATACTTTCACCAATCAACAGCAAGTGACACTATCAATCTAGTGTCATCAGTCTATCCGCATTTATAGCATGTCAGGACACTATTCTCCCACAATTATAACAAAAGAGAAAGAATATCAGAGGACATACCAACACAATCTCACAACTTGTAACTGGCTATTTGTCATGAATTAATCTGCTTTTGCCTCAGTGGTGGTTAAATTGAGGGGTGAAGCTTCATTCCTGATTTGTATCTACAAATCGTACATTTTTGTATAGTTATAATCGCACAAATGTGAGTGAAATGGCCACCTTGTAAAACAGTTTTCCATCAGGCAGGGTTATTATAGAGATGGACAATACAAAATGTCTCCACCGATACCGATAGGTGATTATTCCGAGTGCTATCTGCAAATACTGATTCTGAAGATTAAATTAATATTTTGTGACTTTCTGAATGTTATTATTTCATATAATGACTATTAATATTAAATATCAAACTGGTGATGTTTTTTAACATTTTCTATACACAGAGCACAAATTCATAAAAATGTCCTGTCCTCTTTTGATTGACAGGATATATAGGTCCTGATCATTGGCTGCTTCTAAACTATCGACTGATAGCCGAAGTCGATAGTGTGAAAAATTGCTTTTATATACTGATTCCAATTACTGGCCAATATATCAGTACATCTCTAGTTATACTAAAACTATTAAAACTTTTCTGTATATTAAAATAATAAAATATAGTTATTAATATTATTTGAAAAACAAATTATTAACTGAAAATAAAATAGAAATTAAATAAAAATGATAGCAATGTTAAAAATAAATTAATTATATTAATTACTTAAATTAAGTACACAACAAAATTAACGACTAAACTAACTAAAAAACCTAAAAGACAAACAATAAAATATAACTATAAAATAAGATTTATTATTAAATGTGGGAAAAAAATGACAATAAACATGTAGGACACATAATGTATTGAGATTCAGAGCTGACCCATTTGCTTTAAAGAGAGATTGTCAGTCTGTTGGTCTCCTTGAAACTGATTTCATCGATCTAACCCTCAGAGTTTTTCCTGATCATTGATCGCCATACAGTTTTCATTTGTACTTCTCCTTAAGCAAATGGTTTGAAAGTTTTCCAAAAGCCAATAACCGCTAGCAAAAAAACATGAAAAACTGGTGTTTCTAATTCACCCCTGTGTGTTATTGAGTTAAGATGTTGGAACAGCTTTGGCATTCAGAAGACTTGAATTATTAATAAGGGTTAAATGGCTTCTTGTGGTTTGATCTGTGTTTGCCGGGTTCACGGGGGCGACTCATTTTTAAAGCTAACTTTTTTTGCCAAAAGGGTAGTAAAACAAGGCAAGCAAGCATGCTGGACTAAAAAACTATTTTATGTTTTCTTTCCGTTGTTTCTGACATAGACTCAGCGCTGTCAAATCAGCACAGCAAGAGGAGTAACATCATCCATTCTCTGACAGACAGAGTCTGCAAATCTGTAGGTTAATTATATTACATAGAAAAAGAAGCCACACTAAAAAATTATTCTGTGGCAATTGCACCACCACAATGCTATGGGGGATTATGGTGGTTGCCAGGGCATCACTGTGCGGTTGCTAAAGTCTCTTAAGGTTTTTGTCTCATTATTGTATGTGGTTGCTAGGGTGTTTTAATGTATTATTCATGCCTGTATAGAACATGCCAACATGCCAACTTTTAATACTTCAACACTTCCTTAAATGCTAAACTTTTGCAAGTAGCTCATAAGTATGACCAATAATTAGCGATGCTTACCAAATTCTATAATATTTGTAACAAACTAGAAAGATTTTTTGGTGAAATCTCTGGTTAAATGCTAGCCATTTTGGCAGTTCGTTTGAAAGCCACTACTTTGTATTCTGCACAGGCACACTGCAAACTCAAACATCTCTCGTCTGGCTGAATGACAGTGCTGCTATACAGCGGACACTTGGAGTGTATCATAGATGTCCAGGAATAGCTTATAAGAATGACACCATTAAAACCAAGCAGGGGGTGGAGGAAAGCAAATGACAGTTGTGGAAAGGTGGAGAGCAAAAATCTCATTCATCTCTAGAAGCTAAACAGCAGGTGCCTTACACGCTGGACAACAGGTCTATAGTACAGATGTCTGGAATCTGAAATACTGGGGATGGTACTTCAATAAATTTTTTAACAACGGCTCATTCAGAAAGAAAGACGATTAAAGTGATGATAAGAAAGAGAAACAATCCATTTATGTGCAACATGCGGACCGGTTGAGGGATGACGTATTGCTCTGACAGGCTTGATAGCTCAATCCACGTTTCTGTATCTGTAGGAATTTCTTTCTTGTAATCAAAGAGCAAAAAGTACATTTATATTTCATGGACTGCAGTGAAATATATTTTTTAGATGTTATGAAGAAATGTAGATGCTGCTCTCAATGCAATGTCGCGATATTGTTGAATTATATTGTGGAATTATAAACATAATTAATGAATTATAAAATTTGGAAAGCATCATTAATTATTGGTCATCCTTATGAGTTATTTGCCAAAGTTTAAAAGTTTGCAAAGTATTCAAATTTGGCGTGTTGGCATGTTCTGTTGCGGCCGTGATTAATACATTAGAACACCCTAGCAAACACATATATAGTAACAAGCAAAAACAATTTGAGAATACCTTAGAATCCATACAGGGACGCCCTGGCAACCACCCATAATGCCCCATAGCATCGTTGTGGTGAGATTAACAAATATTGAATTCTTTAGTAACTGCATTGAAATGTGGTTACTTGGTAGATTGCTAAGGTGGTTGGTTGCTAGGCTGTTCGGGCTCTTCGCTGTGGTGTTGTAGGGGTTGCTAGTGTATTACTAGGCACTTGCTATGGTTATCTATGTGGTTGTAATAAAAATACTGCTATTATTTACTAAACCTTACAGTATAACTTCTAAACATGATGTTTTTCCTGCGGAACACAACGAGCAAAAAAACAGACCACAGTTTACATTTCAGTTTGTTTCTTACACAAAGCTGTCACATGGATTGACAGCCATAGTCACATGGTCCCTACATGATCTGTTCAGCTGTCATGGTAAAAACAAACTTGCATGAGGAATTAAATGATTAATTCTCTGTTTGTGTTCCACGTAAAAAACAGCAGTTTATAGGTTTAAATGACATAAGAGTGAGTAAATAATGACAGATTAATTTATAAGTGAACTATTTGAACCAAAACCAGTTGAAGCCTGACAGAAGAATTGAGTATAAAGGCATCTCATTCCGGGCGGACAATGGCGTTCTTATGGGGGAAGATTCCGCCATGGAATTCAAATGAGTATGAAGCAGAGATCTTTCCAAACCACTTTGTTTCCTTTGAGGAGCATTTTCCTGTTTCTCTCTCGCCGGCTCTGCTGCAGTCTCTAGAGATTCACTTCAGCAAACAACAAAGAGCCCAATTCTGTGCCACTGTACTCAGCCTGGTGCATCTGCATCAAAAAAATAGATTTCAACAGAAGCCGTTTAGAGATACAAGCAGAGCTGAATGCAAGCATTGAAGCTAAACTTCACAAGTGAATAATGATACAGAAGACTGCTTTAATGGCTTCCCAATTCTGTGCATCTGTACTCAAGCCTGGCTATGAATGTACCAAAAAAACAAAGTGTGTGTCTTCTTTGTTTAAATTATCATGCATGCATTGTACTTCAAATACATGTGCAAATTGAAAAGAAACATACAAACATTGGCATTGACATTGAAATTTACTTGACAAACATGTCCAGAAATCTTAAAGTGTTGTTATCGTAAAATTGCATTTGTAAGATGTATAATCCTCTGCATAATTCTGTCATTAAATGTAAATTTATGTGTCTGCTCTGCAATTTTATTAGTTTGAAATAATATGTTTACGCATAAATAAACTTCAGGTTGAAAAATGTTTACTCAAGACTTGGATAAATTCTTAACCGTCTGAGCCCTGGGCACATTTAGTCAAAGGACTCTGCATGCTTATCTATAAAAAAATACACTCAGTTTAAAAACAGACATGATAGAAAAAGATACGAACATAAATGATAATATTTCCCAAAATCATTGTGTCCAATTGAAAGCACATGTGACATTTCAGTCTGTGAGGATTTAAATGTAAAACTATGTCTTCAAGGCAAATTGGTTGAACTGCTTTCTCTGATTTTTTTTATTCTTCTATTCTGTGTGCTTAATTTCAGATGGCACAAAAGTAGAAACCGAGAAATAAAATAAAGAATTGCATGGATATATGAAACTCTTTTTTAATACAATATGATGTTTTCTCAGGATCTTACTGAATGATCGACTGAAGCTGTTACACATTTTCAGGACTAAAGTGTTTTTCAAATGTCTCTCATCTTCTTTCAATAGCTTTCAATAATCAAAATAATAATGAAAAAATAACAATTTATATTAATATTATTTATATATTTACATTATTTTCCTGACAATTTGAGTTATTTAAGCATACATAATATATCAGGTGAGATATGACACTTGCCACTGTTGTGAATCAGAATCAAGTATCCCAGAGATCTGTGTAAACAAATACAATAATAAAATCCAATGCAACACAGTACAATGCGACACATCAACATAAGACAACATAACATGACAGACCAATTTGAAGTTTGTGGCAGTAGTTGGTTTGTTTTTCTGTGATGTTACATTTTCTGCTTTCTGTTATTTATTTTGCTTGTTGTCTAAAAGCCTTGGGTGTTCATTTCTGAAAAACTAAATTTTGTGCTGGATTTCAGACCAAAATTGCGTAGAGAGAGATCGAAGGCATGTAATCAAACAATTTAGACCACAAAGAAATAATGACAGTGAATATCACAGTCTTTGCCTGTTTCCCCATTAGCCGTTGCCAAATCAACCGCACGACTTCATGGGGTCCATGAACACATCTTCATTCATCCAATTTTTTTTTATTTAAAATAGTAGGCTACTTGTAGACTTTATGATCGAGCCATTAAACATTTTTTTGTTATTAAACTGATAGTTAATAAGTCTTATTTTTTTGTGGCCATCTAATAGTGAAACATGCTCAATGTACCTGCACACATCCGGGACGTATAAAAATGGCAAAACGCACCCTTCACCATATATTAAGTTACCGTCATAAGCAGTAAAGAGAAAGGAAGGTGAAAACTTTATGATTGACCTTTCAGAAGTTTGCAATATTTCTCATATCAATAGAGCGACCCTCGAATTAACTGTGGGTCAAAGGAGTGGACATTTCTCTGCGATCCTTCGCGTTGTGACTGTTTGTGAAGAGACAGAGTCCTCTGAATGGGTCTTACTCCTGTCATCTTGTGCTCGGTGAGAAATAGATGTGATTCATTTTGGAGCTTGTAATATCTTCAGGGGTAACCGGTCCCCGGGGGGGCACAAGCACGGTATTAAAACTGTCCATCCTCTCAATAGTCACATCCACATCTTCTCATGTTCTCCTCAAGGGAGTGAATGATGGAGGAGGTGTAAAGAGAGAGACGCTTCAGAGGAGAGATAAAGGAAGTTATTGCGCAGCTGTCTGCTCATCTGCCTCTAAAGTCACCGAGGGTTTGCACCACAGAATGGCTGCTCACTCAGATATGGAATAAACTGTAGCGTTTAAAACGGCTACTGTAGCCCCACCCACAGGTAAAAGAGCCAATCAGCTTTTTTACAGAGAAATATAACACATGTGAATATTGATTTAAAACTGCGATCCATAACATTTGCCTCTCTCTCGCCATCTGTGTGATATATAAAACTGCTGAAGTCAAATAGCATCGAACTGAGATTTCTAGTGAAATAATAGCCGACAGCTTAACTTCTAAAGTATTATTATATATTTTTAAATAATAACAAGCTAATTCATTAGCTAACATAAACTAAAAACTAACAATACCCCTACAGCATTTTTTAAAACATAAAAAAATCAGGGGTGTCACAAAATACCGTCACAGCAAATAACCGTGACACAAAACCCTACAGTTATTGATACCGTGATAATTCTACACATAAGATAATATTTTAAGTAGTCAAGCACTTGTTTAAAATTTGACAAACTCTCCCACTCTCTGCCTCACTACACTTGTATCTTGAGTGTAATTCATTAGCCAAAAATAAAAAAACTACATATAAACTAAACTAAAGATTAATTTCACACTCGGGTTGTTCCAAACCTGTATACATTTCTTTGTTCTGCTAAACACAAAGGAAGATATTTAGAAGAATGTCAGTAACCAAACAGATCTCAACCCCAACTGACTCCCATAGTATTATAGTTTTTCTACTATGGCAGTCAATTGGGATGAGATCTGATTGGTTGCTGACATTCTTCCAAATATCTTCTTTTGTGTACAACAGAACAAAGAAATGTATGCAGGTTATGTTCAGCTTCAATAATGAATATACCAATGTTTACAAATGCAACTTTATTTTATTGTTAACAAAACTATTTGATTCTATTGTATGTCTTTATGTCTGGTTTAATGTTATTAAAATGTAATCTTGACTAAACGTTTCTGAGATTTCTGCAGAGAGTGTGAGGGACATTGAATCATGGCGGACACTTCTGCAAACACAGACTGTCAATACAGAATATTCCCTCAGCATCTTTAAGCACTCAGACAAACAAAACAGTGAAGCAAACTAGAATTAAACAATGTCAAACAATCATGCTTTAATTCAACAGGCACAGCAACTTGTATGTGACCACTACGTTTCAGGACTTTTTAAAGTTTATAATTATAAACTTTTACTCCTGACATCAGAACAGAGAAAAATTGGGCAAAACCACGTAAATGCTAATTCTGTTCAAATCCTAGTGACACAAGTCTGTTCCGTACTATAGACTGTATAATTGTAGCATTCTCTGACTAATTTAAAACCTCATTAGGGTAGTTTCCTTTGAGGAGCATCAATTCCATAATGTATTGTGAAAAGCTCTCTGAAAATATGAATTCTAGATCCGTGGAGAAAATGATTAATGATGGAAAAGTGTCGGTTAAAAAGTTAATCTAAGCAAAAATGGCATGAAGTTGGTGACTCTTTAGAGCACTCAGAATCTTAAAAGGAAGCTACCTGTCTATACTCACTAGACAGAGCTACAAATCAAATGAATATTTATTGATGTATGACCAGGCAAGAAAACTTTCAAACAAGTGAAAAGAAACACAAAAATGATATTTTGGTTTCGAAGTTTTTGTCAAAGTAAAAGCCAACTGAAAATGCAATTTTAAGTCATTCGTCACTTATTCACTTTGTTTTACATTCTGTATTTGCAGCATTTCAACTACAGAAAGTTTAAAGCTTACTTTTTTCACCCAAAGAAAATGTTTACAGAAGCTGTTGGTATGTCATGACGATTCAAAGTTAACGAGAGTTTTAAAGTTGCGTTCGTGTCAATTTTTTTCCATGGAGTTCTACAACACCTGATGATCATCCATAACGGCTGCCCCAAAAATGTCATTCAGTCTCCGCCCCCTTTTTCCCCAGGGCTAGCGTTTCTCCTACCACCTCTTCAAATTCTTTCTGTTTTCCTGTCTGTTTCTCCCACCGTCTCTGCTGTGGCTCCACTTGTTTTATCCCTCACCCTCTCGCCTCCACTTCTGTATAGTTCTGACACTGTCGCCTGATTGGTCCTCAAACCAAAGGATGATAACCCTCTGCTGGGGGTTTCTACCTGAGAGGCCTGAGGGAAGGAATCGCTGGATAACTTATTTTAGTTTTAGTGAATATGATGCTTCTTAACACTCGGAAATTGGGGTTTCAGGCCTGAGAGTTTGATAATGAACTATGCAATATTTTTTTTTGTTTTTTTTGCCTTTATAGTTTATATTATAGGATAGTGTAGAGTGAGACAGGAAATTCTGAAACGAGAGAGAGAGGAACAGGAGTCAGAAAAGTATCACAGTCCACCAGACCACCGGCACCAACAGCGATACTTTGTTTTAAAATCCCCTTATTATTGATCTCTACACTGATAGCAAACATCTCGGACACGTCTATTTTATGTCTGCATTTACATCTGCAAGATGTATTCTTTAAGTGTTTCTTCATCTACAATATGTCTCTGAGACGTGTATGATGTTTATGATTTAGAATGTATGTAAAACTGTGTTTCGAAGACATTTTTCAGATGTTTTCAGATCTCCAGATCTTTAGCAGACATTTTACACATGTACCTGTGCTATTTGGTTATGGAAAAAAAATCCCTAGAATTTCAATTGTTGTGTGGCAAAAAGTTTGAAGGGTTGTTTTTGCATCCATGAGTTACAGGTACATACACATTGATAAAAACATGAATAGTTGAAACAATGTTTGGCCAACTTCGTACTCAAAATCGTAATTTACATTACAGGTCGTGCATTCCATGAGACGCTCTGGTGTTCTAGTGCATCCATCACTTGGAGAAACAGCAGCAGCATCCAATTTATACAAATGTTGATACAAAAAGGTTGTGTGAGATGCCCTCATTCTAGAAAACAATAAATAATATTAAAACCCTTTGTATATGTGTGTAGAGCATTAAATCTGCTAAAATCAATGTAGAACAATCATTTTGCACATTGGGCCAATGCAGTTACCATTACAACTTTTTAATGTTCGATTACCTTTGGTAATCAACAAATCTGTGTCTTCACATCTAAAGACAAATCTAAATCCTGAGGCAGAAGTTCAGAACCATTTATTTGTGGAAAACTTGAGATGTTGTAAATGGGATACCCTTCAGAGACCCGAGAGATAGATTTATCGATTACACAGCCTCGCAAAGTATTTTGTGGTTTTTCAACGTGACAGTTCATTGTAACAGAGTGACACTTGCTAGACCGGCTCTGCTCACTCTCAGATTGGAGATACTTCTCCAGCTTGTTATTCGTCCACGACCACCATCCCATGTCAGTCTTACTCCCTCTCTCTCTTTCTTTCTATCTGCTCTTTCATTAACTGATGCTGTCAGCGGGGAGGACACTTCTGTAACCCATCTAATTCCTGTTCTGCTGTGACACGGGGCTACTCGCTCGCAGGAGTTTCTCCAACCCGGCACATAATCAGGTCTTCTCCTTAAACTCGGCAGGATTCTAACCAATTTGTCTCGCACAGTTGGAGATCATCGCTTCGATTGCTTATGTGGGAAACAAGTCAACCTTAGTTGAAATTTTCAGTGCGTGCAGACACCACTCTTTTGATTGGAGGTCTTTGTCAGGAGCCCAATCACTGTCTAGTGCGCATGAAGTATCGGAGTCTGGAGGCTGGTGCTGGGAAGATGGTTGTCGCTGATGTGTTGATAGTTTACGGCTTATTTCAGTTTAATTGTGAAAGGTTAAACAACGACACAGAACCATGGCAAATAAAATGCTGACTTCTGTAGGTGTGAGGAAGTTTAAAAGTTGTCACATACATTTTTAGGACTATAGTACTGATTTTAATTTAGAATAAACATTCTTGTAAGGTGATAATGCTTTATTTCTCTACAATTTGAGAAACACATTTTGGCTTTGAATTGTTTAGGTGGGTTAATCTTTAATGCATGTTAAAATGTCCAGTTAAATTTCCAGTGAATTAAAAAATGAGCAGTGATGCCATTTGCATCACAAAGTTTATTCAAGTGTGCTAGTAGTCTACTTCTTTTAAAAATAACTACATTCAGTCTACGGAAAAGAACGTTCGTAATAAAAAGTACTCAACGTTTATAACATGTATAAAAGCACACTTTTATAAATTCCCAAGTAGTACAGAAACCACATAAGGTATAAAATTAATTATTAATAATTATTAAGTATTAAGTATACTTAAAATATTTTTTTCAAATTATTGTTTGAAGAAATAGTTCACCTAAAATTATGAAATTATGTCACCATTTACTCATCCGAACTTTTCTTGTTCCTCAGAACACAGAAGATGATATTTTTAACAATGTCGGTTACCAAACAACACTGGCCCCCATTGGCTTCCATTATATGGACTCAAAACCACTGAGACCTTTCTCAAAATATCTTATTTCGTGTTCCACAGAAGAAAGACTCAAGTTCATTTGATGATAAATCAT
The DNA here is from genome assembly GCA_006030095.1 of Triplophysa siluroides. Taxonomy (NCBI): domain Eukaryota; kingdom Metazoa; phylum Chordata; class Actinopteri; order Cypriniformes; family Nemacheilidae; genus Triplophysa; species Triplophysa siluroides. Next base: position 2,969,823 of record VCII01000101.1, on the reverse strand, counting down.
CCCTTTAAGTACATTTAATAAAATGAACATGAAGTATATTATTTGCAAGGGACATTCTGCCTAACATTTTGAACCATGAGGGTGAGTAAATTATGATGACATTTTTGTGTAAACTATACCTTTAAATCCAGACATGAGGAAAGACAACAGTTATTGAATTTGGAATAACCTGATGTTAAGAAAAAGTATTTTTTGCAAGAGTTGAGAAAATTAGGTTATCCGTCATGACATCACAGGGCATGAATCCATGTATTTCATAATAGTACCATGTCTGAGTATTTGAGCTTCCAAACTGTGGGATATTTTTTAAGATTTTAATATGAGTAGATGTTAGGCCTGGAAATGAAGGAATGTAATAAGACGGCCGGGCAGAGCGGATCATAATCTTTAGACATCTTCGACATGTGACATAATAAACCAACACGGCATCTCTCGGCCCAGATTTGCGGAAGGGTGGAAGCTGATTTTAAATGAATCTAAAAAAAGCAAGATTACATGTGGGGGGAGCAATCAATCAAAAGAAAAAAAACGACTTTAAAGGAAGTAAAGTGAATGTTGCTTTAAGCTCTTTAAAGTATCGTGCTTAGGCTAAAAGCTTAAAAGCTTTTGGACCTATACAGCACATAACTCTGAAGACGATCACCAAAAAGGAGGAAGAAAACTAAATAAACAGTATTTGATTCAGGGTCATTTTTATAATTAAATGCTTGAGATTGGCTAATGGAAACAAACATATTTAATACAATCTAAAAAAAAACACAAATCCATCCGGTTTAAATTAACCCAAATAAACGTCTATGCCTGACCCAACCATGGGTTGAAACAAACAAGATTTTGTTAAGATTGCACTAGCAGATGTTGTGATATAATAGATATAAAAGATGAAATCCCAAAATCTGAGTTGTAAATGTACATCATTACTTGTACCAAGTCATCATGCACTGAATTTTAAGCACAACCAATTTATGACAAATTATTTGCATACTTTCCAGTCTGCATGCTACATACATGTGTTATTCAGTGAGTTTGCAATGAATTTAGTTTCCTGTGAAGTCATTGCAAACATAAATCCTTAAATACTTTGGCTACACTTGCTTGTTTTATATAACAGCATGAGGAGGCGTTCCAATCTGTTCTAATTCAGATAAAATTACTGTGTCTGAATTACTTCTGCTACAGTACATGTATCATAATCGAAAATTATTTCAGCTTAATTGCGCAGATGTACTTGGTTTTGATATAATTCATTTCCCATCTGTTGAATAGAGAACAGGAACAGAGATATATGAAGGTACACACAAAACATTTACCATTATTCTGCTGAATGACTTTCGATGAGCGATCAATAATAAGACAGTGAACTAGACTAATAATTGCAGAGCGATCGTTGGAAGAGAATTACATTGCTTGCGTACAAAGGATTGATTTGAAACAGGGAAGCAATCTGTGACTCATCTGAATATATGGGTATATGGGTCACTGGTGTTCTGTAGTAGCTACTTTTCCAAAACTTAAGATGCTTCTATTGTCATCTTTCCATTCCATTCCATTCCATTTTCTACCGCTTGTCCGAACTACCTCGGGTCACGGGGAGCCTGCGCCTATCTCAGGAGTCATCGGGCATCAAGGCAGGATACACCCTGGATGGAGTGCCAACCCATCGCAGGGCACACACACTCACTCATTCACTCACGCACTCACGCACTCACGCACTCACGCACTCACGCACTCACGCACTCACACCCTATGGACAATTTTTCCAGAGATGCCAATCAACCTACCATGCATGTCTTTGGACCAGGGGGAGGAAACCGGAGTACCCGGAGGAAACCCCCGAGGCACGGGGAGAACATGCAAACTCCACACACACACAAGTCGGAAGCGGGAATCGAACCCCCAACCCTGGAGGTGTGAGGCGAACGTGCTAACCTCAAGCTCATGCAATTTAACTATTAATTATAATAAAAATGTATTAGCTGCATAATGACAGGAAAATTAACAGGATGTCTAAAAAATGGAAAGATACTGAAGTGAGTCACTGCTCAGTGAGGGATTGAGAGTTCACTTACACGAAGATGTCAGCGGGAAGTACATTTTTATGTTTTTAAGTATCTTTTGATATTAACAATTATCGTCATACCAATGTATTTAATATTTTAAAGCATAATCGATTAAAAAATGGATGACTTACTGTGAGAGGTTGCATGAGCACTCAGTAAATTGCGTCCTCCATTACATCACATTCATCCTCTCAGAATAATGTTGTCATTTTGGAGACATATTGTTGTCACATTTCTTCATCTAAAAGTATAATTGTTATTATTTCATAATAATAAAAAGTGAATATTATCTATAATAATCACAAATGAAAGCCACTGGATTAAAATACAAAGAACGAAAACAAGATGTTGTGTGCAGAATCTTCACTCTCATCCTCTCGTTATAATACAAAGAAAACATTGTGTGTATAGGCGTTTAAAGCCAGGAAAATATATAAAACAGAACATCTGTGAAAACCAATTCATATGCACATACTATATATGTTTAAAAATGGCACACAAAAGTGATAGTTCACCCCCCAAAAAAAACATGTGTTATTATCTACACCGTCTTTTCATATCAAACCTGTATGACTTTCTTTCTTCCGCAGAACACAAAGGAAGATATTTTGAAGAATGCTGGTAACCGAACAGCACCCGCACCAGCACCCTTTTCATTTTTTTTATATGGAGACAAAACTAATGCAAGTGAATGGGGGCCAGTTAACATTTTCAAAATATCTTATTTTGTTTCCAATGTCATTGGTTATCATATGTCATGTGACCGGTTCTTCTATACTGTAGATGATCTAAAATACATGAATGATACAAAACCCAAGAAAAACATTACTATAAGAAATAAAGCTGATCAAACATTTAAGAATAAAACAGGCTGCCATATTCCCAAATGTACAATTCAGCAACAACACGTTCATTACAGCTAAAACATCATTATCTAAGTCCCATTTTACTTTATAGGTCAGGACCCCTGAATTAAAAGTAAACATTTAGCCCAAGAACTCTTGTCTATGACAAATCCTCTGGCTCTTTAATGAGATGTATTATCAACACGTTGGGCTTATCAGCATGACCCAGAAAGATGAAATAGAGGAGTAAGTTGGAGCTTCTCTCCTTTAATCCCCTGAGACAGCCCATCTAGATAGGAAAACATCAGTCTCGCTGTGGCCTCTGTCCCCTGATTCAAAATTACTGAAGGAAACTTTAAGGACCCTACTGTGCGATTTCACATTTTCTTAAAGAATTCAGAAGAGCCGAGTACTTGATGGCACGAGCTGGCTTGATCATTCAGAATATATACTTAAGATATATTTCAATTATATAAACGTGAAAGAAACAATTCCAGCGCATGGAGGAACATGTAACCACACAACCAACCAACGGACTTTCACAGAATAACATCACTTTAGTGACAAGCAACTTTAGTGACAAGCAACTTAAGTAACGTTTAATAAAAGGGCACTGTCACTGTTGACCTGAGGAAGAACCCAATTGCAGACAGCAGCAGTGAAGGGTTAACAGGCAAGGATTTATGGGGTTAGACCAAGACCAATGATGGGGTTAAAACGAGAAAACAAGATAACAGTAAGCAGACAGGACATAGACTAACTAAGAGTAGATTAAACAACACTTAACATAAACTAAACACTCACTAGACTTAACTTGACTTGGGGTAATCCACAGTTAAACATACACAACAGCACAGAGGTACAAGCATAAGGGTAAGCACAATGAATGAGCACAGGACAATAGACACATGGGCTTTTTAAAGGGGTGCAAATCAAGAGGGGACAGGTGCGGGCATGAACTAATTAACAATCAATAGTGATGAGACAAGAGGGCAGGAACATAGACGATAGCATATGGATCGCCAAATGGGACAAAAATGCCTCTCTCAACATAAAACAAGGGATCCTGCCATGATTCTGCCACAAGACCAAGAAAGACATGACATGATGAGAGACAATTTTGGCACTTATGGGTTGCCATACTCTCTCTCCGGCCTTGTCATTGTTCCTGCCCTCTTGTTTCCTTGTTAGTGCTCTTTATGATTTCATGTCCCACACCTGTCCCCTCCTGATATAGATACCTTTATAATGCCCTTGTGTTTTCTGCCCTGTGCTGGTTTATTGTTTGTGTCATCTGTGGTGAGTTATTGTGTTTTGTATAGTCTAGTTTATTGTAGTTAAATGTTAAATGGGTTTTTACCCAGGTAAGATCGCTTTTAGTTTGAGCATACTCAAAGTTTTCGGCCTCAAGAAGGTGGATTGGTTTTGAGAGGGTTTCGTCACCATGGTAACTTAGGCTACACGGCTAACCTGCTCCGCATCGGGTTTTATTCTGGGTTGGAGATCGCCAAACCAAAACTGGACCAATCAGGTCTGAGAAAAGTGACGTATATCTGATGCAGTGGAGCTACTCCCCATATATCTCTTGCTCCAAATTAAAAAAGTTGAAAGTGATAAGATGTTAGAGGAAAACCTTTATTTGCTAAGTGTTTCTTTGTTTTCTATTTTTACATTTATTGAATAATATTCAAAACACATTTATGATTATTATATGAGTTGATAATTAATATGAATTCATTCATATTAAACATAGCATTTTCTGTAAATTAATATAACTATTCGTATAAAAACAAACTTCAATATATAAAGAATTTTAAAGTAATGAAGCATACATATTATTTTTAGATCTTCTTGTAAACCTATATAAATAATTTAAATTCAGTTGATTCTGTATTGATATTGTCAGTAGCTGCCTTGTTTATTCTTGCCCTTAATGTGTTTCAGTTCATGACATTTTTTCACAATGATCTCTTCTTCTTCAACAGAAAAGTGAATCTCGCTGATAGCTACTCGCGAGAAGTCAATCAAACTGATGATGCTTTCCATGTTCTGTTCCATACGCCGTTTCTGAGCTTTCCCTGATAAAAGAAACCCGTTTTACGCAGTTACATGACGTTATCAGTTTATTAAGCATAATCGGAGTAAGACTGTGCATGTAAATGTAGTGTTGCTGATGCACAGAAGGCCCTTACCAAACACCAAGTAACCAAGTAAACTTGGTGTTGTTACCAAACACCAAGTAACTACATTAGGATATGATGACAAGTCATTTGCAAACTGTAAAACATTAAACTGTTAGTAACTTTAAAACTAACCTTTATCTGGGAGATCACAGCCAGGCATATGTAAATATTTGATCTGTTAACTGATTGCATATGTCAGATTTATTGCATGACTTGGGCAGAGAAAAGCTGTTGCTATCCAAAATTGTTTACTTAATCCAAAGAAGCAGTGTAATGGTGAAGGGATAGATCAAATAGGCCAATATATGGAGGGTTTGTGAAGAAATTTCATGCACCCTTGTAAAAGTATTTTGTATTTTTAAAATACAAAAAGCTGTAGTTTATTTTGATACATGGTGTGGCCGCTGTATTTTGTAGTTTATTTTGATAAACAAAAAATGAGGTATTTTATTTTAAAATACATTTTGATGTATTTTTGCCAGCCTCGGAAGCAAACATGTTATGCTTGTATGTGCGACCCAATTAAATTAAGCAAGTAAATGAGGGCATATATTCATCCTGTTCCGCCGGCTTTCTCACATTTATTTAGATACAGACAAGCTCAGCTCTGTTTGCCACGAGATGACTCATCATAACACAAATGAAGGAGATTGAGCTGGAACAATAAGCAAATTAATTCTCGTAATGAAACCGGTGCAGTCTTTCAGCTATCATACAGTATGACTCATCCGGAGAAAAAAGCGTTCTTTGTTTTGCTCAAAGGAAGGAAGTTTTATTAGACATCATTTTGACATAATGACCATGTGTTTAATGGCTAATATTCTACGCCTATTCCCCTGGAGTCTACTTGGAAGTATTAGTCACGGTTTCTTGCACCAAAAATACAGTGCTAACATTTTCTAGAGTTGCACTTGGTGCAGACTTCCTTCCTGAGATTAATGACCTCCATCCTGGCATAGTTCATCAGACTGGGGTACAATTGTGAATCTGAACATTTGAGTATGTCTACATAATACTTTAAAGAGAGTTACATGCCATGTCATGCATTCTGACTTCTTTACACTGTTAAACATGCTGCCTTGTCCTGGTTAACATGGTCAACTAGTTAAAAAACGAGTTGGACGTATGGCGTAGTAGTATCTCTGTGCTTGTTACACTCCCCCAGCACTTCTGAAAATCTGGTATGGTGACAGCTCAAGTGCCCACATCGTTTCTCCAGCCTGTCCCGCCCCATTTTCACGTTCGGTATGGACAAACAAATTGCTTATCGCAGGAATCTCATCGCATCGTGTTTGGTAAGGATGCGGTGTGATGCTTTACTCTGCGTATACTCGTCTTTGAACATCGTAATATAGTCGCTGGGGATGTGTAAATCATGTTATATCCAATTTCAGCGACGGTAGCTTGAAGCCACTGTTACAGGATGGCATGCAAAATGGCGGGAAAACCCCCTGTAGTCACACCCTGTTATTCTGTAAATGTTGGGGCTTCCAGTAATAAATAGACAGCCATTGATTTTAAAAGGAAAATTGCATTGAGGTTCTCCGTCAGGGAAAATTCCTTAACGTCAACTCATTTTGCCTAAGTTTGCAGAAATGTTCTTTTAGCATTTTATCATCTATTGTATCCTTCTAAGTATATTGAAGTAATTTCCGTCTATTGGGCCTCATTAATGAAATATTCGTAAATATATGTGTAAATTCTGACTAATTTGCGCATAAAACAGATCTTCCCGAAAACTTTCCTCCCGATTCACAAATGCTTCACAAACATCAGATTTCATAATAAAATGTGTGTATGTTATTTAATTCCAATCATTCATAAACAGGGCGCTAGCACCCTCATTTACAATTAGCATAATCCCCGCCTATGAATTACAGCTATGCAAATTAGGAATGCTGGAATCCTCTGGACTTCCTTCTCTGGTTTGGCTATATTGCATACATGCATAAATTGCTAATAGGGTATATGCTTACCAATGAATTATTTAAATAAACATGTCCACCAAAGCATTTTTTGTATCCAGAATAAAAGTTTGTGTACTGTGCATTTTAATTTTGTATTTATGAACACATAAACATAAATGCATATATTTAATAGAAATATAAAATAAAACAATTAGTAAAAGTTTAATTAGAATTTCAATTATTAGTAAATATAAATTAATACATTTAAATATTTCCTAAATATATAGACAAGTATGTGTATGTTTTGTGTTTATAATTACAAAATTAATAAGCACAGTACACAGATATATATTATGTAAAGACAAACCTTTATTCGGGATGCAATTAATCACGATTAATCGTTTGACAGCCCTAGTTTTTAGCCATCTAAAATAATAATACCTGCTCTTCTGAAAACGACCAGCTGGTGGCGCTCGAGAACACTTTGGAGGCACTGTGTGTTATTCCAGAGATGCATTGGTTGCTGTGAATTAGAAAATCCACAACAGTTAGCCTACTTGTTACTAGTATCTTATTTTGAAGAATATTACTTAATATGAATGCAGTAACAATTAATATTAACTTCCCCATTGTTGTGTATGATGGTTGGTCAATGTAGTGTTTAACCCGCCTCTTCTTCACTGTGATTGGACGGTTGTGTAAAAAAGGACAGTGACAAGCTGTGCGTTTTACCCAAAGTTAAAAAGTAAAAATGATAAAAGACAGGCCAAAAGAACTCGTGAAATAACATTATGATACATAGTGCTACGAAATGCAGTGTCATCAGTTTATCTAGAATATGTCAGTTTATCTAAAATTGTGGTATGGAGCAGGTGTACATTTCTTTCCTACCAACTAATATTATGAAGATACTAACTTAATTTATGTTAGAATGACTTTACGAACGATTTACACAAAAAAAATTCTCATGAATTTTCATGAGACCCCTTGTGTGCACTTTCTATATTCAGTCAAAGTCATTAAAAACATTGTCATTAAAACCCTTTTGGGATAATGAGAAACATTTCACTCAAATGTTTCTAAAACTTTTGATGGTATATGTAATTATGATGAACATGACTATCTAAAAAGTATATTTGACTTACTGTAATTTTCATTTTTGCCCCAACACAACAAAAAACACAAGGGGGGTTGTGTTTGATGGCATCGGCTCTCCACCAAATCTGTCGATGGGGGAGGTTTGTGTTTGATGGCATCGGCCATCAACGTTACATGCATACGTGTCCGACTTGCTAATGACTCACTAATGCCTTCGCGTTGTGTGCACTCGCGTTTATAATATGTCCGCCCCTGGTCGCGGCCGCCTGCCGCCAGTAGGACAGCTGTCTGGACTTTGACAGAATGTCCTACTGGTCAGTCCGCCCCTGAGACTAACTAAAAATAATGTGGGGAAATGCTACATTGTTTATTATAAAATATATAATTGTATTTGTTAAATTTAACATGGATATACATGATATACACAAGTGACCTCTCCAACTCAGCAGATCAGAACCCATACTGCACAAAACAAACCAGAGAAAGGCAGTTTAACAGAGTGGAAACAAATATAGTTGAACTGCAAATATTTATTTCATCAAAACACCAAATAAACATCCTGTCATCATCACGCAGCCTCATATCAGTCAAAACTGTATTATACACAATAGAAGATATTTTGAGAAATGCCTCGGTAGGTTTGTGTCCATAAAATGGAGCCAATGTTGTTTGGTTAGCAACACTCTTCAAAATATCTTCTTTTTCCATTTGCACATATAATTATAATGTTTGCCTTACCATAACTAAGGCAAGGATGACACTACAGTACTCTCTGTGCTCTTTCATGATCTGCTGTATTTAAAGACAAAATGACATGCACTGTTAACACAGTCAGGAAGATATACGCTGCATCTCCAACATTTAAGCAATTGCTAAGATATAAAAGTCTTTTTTTTAGGTTTATGGATTTGTGACGCCTCTGGAGCATAAGCTATTTTGAGGCAGGTTTACACTTTTTCCCCGAGCCTTTTTCACCACGCTCAATACCGCATGTAATTACTCCCTTCTAAAGGTGTGAGAGCACAAATGCCACGCTGCAAGAAACCGGCATGTCTCCTACACACATGGAGTCTCGTGAGAATAGATTTAAGATGAGAAAGCATCTCAGTTTATAATGATGTGCGAATAGACCCAGAGTTTTCTCTTGAGAAGGGCATTCGAAAAAGCTTCCTGCCTGATTCCTCCCTCATCCCAATATCATTTCTAACCGGTATGCGCAGACAATAATGAGAGCGGCCGGTGGCCTCTAATGATACGCCGTGATCTCATTAGCGCCCGAAGCTATTTGTTCAAACACACCTGTCAGAAATAAGCAGTCCTATTAGGCACCAATATTTGGCCCCTTTAATGTATCTTTAGGGGCATTTTGACCTTCGTGAGGGTGTTTACCATATAAAAACAGCATGCTGGCCATTACGGCAACTATACAGCAATCTTTGACGTTGTGGTTTTAACATCTGTATTTAATTTCCACCGTTCTGACTTTCCCATCTCACCTTGCAGCTAAAGCACCTAATGCATGATGTATGAGGCCAAAAGAGGCCTGCATGTGAGCAACCACAGCGGGGGTACTAGCTGAAGGCGAGGTTCTCCAGTCGAGTGAAATATAAAGCTTCAACTCTTCCAACAATATTAAGGTTATGATAATGTCTACATTTATGTAAGAGCCCAAGTCTAATGGAATTCAGCAGCATCTCAGAGAGTGGAAAATAAACTCGGTCTCCGAGGAAAACAGAATCTTATGTTCTTTATTGTACAATGTTGCCTGTGGGTAACCAACATGTTTGCTTTCACATGATGCATGTTCGGTGGCGATCAAATGGTTAATAATGAAGGAATGACTGTGGATTCATCCCGTTAAAAGTCTCGGTTGGACATTGTCCTGGCGGCTATTTTTTATCTTTTATGCCATGATGGACCATATTGGCAATGCACACTTTGCTTTGGAGGACAAGCCGCTTCGCGAATGTTCAAGAGCAAGTCAATTGTGTGTTTGCAATCACAGTTATACACATGTATAAATATTAAATGTAAAGTGCTTTTTCGTAGACCCAGTCATTATAATTGCTTAATTCAATACAACAAGATGAAGGTGTTAGCTAACACAACATTAAAAAGCAATGTGCTGTTGTAAAAGCATTTTCTCTTTATTTGTTACCCATCGAAATATATGATTCTTGTCTTAAGTGTGTAAAATTTGTTTTTAACTCATACAGTCAGATAAAGTATTACATGCTAAGAGTAACATAACTTATTTTAACTTAATCAAGTTTTTAGTTATTGCGACCTTAAAGGGATAGTTCACCCAAAATTCTGTCATCGTTTACTCGCCTTCTTGTCATTTCGAACAACCTATTAAATTCTATTTTATGGATACAAACCAATGCAAATCAATGGGCATCATCGTTCTTCTCATAAGAAGGTGAGTAAATCATTTTTGGGTGAACTATCCCTTTAAGCTAGAAGGCGAATCTTTTAAATTCTGTCAAGTAACAATTACTTTTAGTGATATAGTATAATGCTAACTATTATGAAATGGTTTAATGTTTTTAAATCAATGATCAATCATTTTACTCTTTAATATATTAGGCTACTTTCCATTTTCACACGGTGCAGTGGTTTGTTTAAATTGTAACAATTAGATCCATATTTCATTTCTTTTAAGTTATTGATTTATATAGCACACATAAACACAACTAAAGTTGACCACAGTGCTTTACAGAGCCAGCATACACAAGAAATACATAAACATCAGATGAATAAAATAATAATGGACTTAAAAACAAGTGTATCTAAAATGCCTGGGAGAGAAAATAGAGCTTTAATTTAAATTTAAACTCATGTACAGAGCCCAGGGATCTTAGAGATAATGGAAGACTATTCCATAGTCTCGGCCCAACGACTGCAAACAAACAAACACCTCTTGATTTTAAACGTGTTCGAGGCAGTGACAGAGTATAGTTGCTAGCAGATTGTAGGCACCTGCCTGAGTTGCTTCATGTAATAAGATCAGATAAGTATGAGAGAGACAACCGATTAAGACATTTAAAAACAAAGAGCAGAATTTTGAGGCCCATTCTATTATGTACCGGTAGCCAGTTAAGATCCATTAAAATGGGAGAGATGTGTTCATGTTTGCGAGTGCCAGTTAGGGATCCAGCTGCAGCATTTTGAACAATTTGTAACCTTGTGAAAGAGGATTGAGAAATTCCAGAATAAAGAGAGTTTCAGAAGTTCAAGCGAGATAAAACAAAAGCATGTATAGCTCTTTCAAGGTCTTGGAAGGATAGAAAACATTTTACTCTGGACAGCAGTTTAAGATAGAAGAAACTTGTCTTAACCACTGTATTTATTTGCTGGTCAAACTTAAAGGGCCGCTAATTCAGGGGTTTTCTGCAATGTAAAAATAGTCAGTGGTATCCCCATAATGTCTCTGTAAAGTTTAAGCTCAAAATACACCACATATCTTTCATTACAATATGTTGAACATGGCCATTTGTGGCTGCAATTAAAAACTCGCCGTTTTTGTGTGTGTCTCTTTAAATGCAAATGAGCTTCTGATCCCCTCCCCATATGCATAATATGAGGTAGAGCGCTTACACATGTGCTTTGGATGACATAGAGACAAGCAATATGGCAGAAAACGCAATTACGTCTGTCAAGCCTTGCCCAACCAAAACCATACACTAATGGGCTGTGTCCATCGAGGCACATTTACGCGGCTGAAAACGGCAGGAACTCGGCTTAAAACGGGTTCTGAGCGAGACTAGCACCCTCTGGCGGATGTTGCGACATTTAACCATAATTCATGAGGAAACTGAGCCTCCCAGCCCTATTTATGACATTTATTTCATCTCCTGTTACATGCATGTGGCCACAAGGAATTTACTAATTTTACTAACAAATTTAATTAACAGCATCTAAACACGGTTGACGTTATTTTACAATTTTAAATATTTCAATAACGCACCGACTGTGTCAAAGTTTGACTGGTAAAGACATGAGCCCTTGCCACTAGCGAAATGACATTTACGCATTTTGCAGACACTTTTATCCAAAGTGACTTACATTGCATTATCCTATACATTTATACATAGGTATTTGCAATCCCCTTGGATCGAACCCACAACCTTGCGTTGTTAACAGGTAACAAGACAGGTATTAAAAACGCTTGTGCTGTAAAAATCACTTCATTCATACCTTCCTGCTTGCAGTATGACATGACACTCCTCTGAGCGCCGTTTAATACATTTAATACCGGTTTAACTATGGTGTTTGAAAGCGTTTTGTAGCATTTGGAGAAATATGCTTTTTTACTTTAACATAATTTCTGAAGTAGAAAAAACTGTTGGTCAGTTTCAGTAGGGGGCATCCCACATTATATGCACGCAACAATTTCACATTACAATTTTGGAGAAATACACATTTGTCTATTTAAAAGCTATAGTAACAATTTCTAATAAGTAGTAAAAACGGATGGTCTATTCAGAGGACATCCCACAGGATATACACACCACATATGAAGTATTCTTTGAAGTGTTTTGGAGAAATAAAAAAGTTTCCACTTCAAATGCCTATAGAAACATTATTTCTACTTAGTAGAAAAAACTGATGGTGGGTCACAGTAGTGGGCATCCCACACTATATGCACACCATAAATTGATTTATTTTACATGTTGCATTTTGGAGAAATACACATTTCTTCACTTTAAAAGCCTATAGAAACATTATTTCTAATAAGTAGTGTGGAGGAAATTTTCATGCTTCTGCAAACTTGTGCTTTTCAAACTAATGTAAAAATATGTATGCTTTACTTCAACTAACACAGGTATGAGATTGTTAGCGCCTTACTGAGTGTTCCACTGATTTATCTTTTTGAATGTAGCGGAAAGGAGCCCTACGTGAGATTTGGTAGAGGTCACAGAACAAGCAGGCTTCTAGAATGAATGATATCTTGTGTTATTGAGAAGGAAAGATGTGCATGGCCTTGGAGCTGTGGATAAGAATGAAACATAGCATGACATGAAGTAAAATGAGACTGATGACTGGTGGAGAAAGGAGGAGTAGGGGTATAAATATGGAATGCAAATAACAGAGAGGGTTCCAGACTCTGCGGACTGATGATTGTCACTCTGTTTTGAATTGATTCTGCTTGCAAGCAATTACATATTACACTTACATAAACAACAGCTTTAAAACTAGATTAGATGCCGACCCGTTGCCCACGCTGGGTAACAATGTCGTTGAGCTAATACATAAAGGTCCACAGACTAAGTGACATAATTAAAACTTATCAAAATCGATTTATAACATATACCTTTCCTGTAGCTAATGTGGTTAGAGCATGGCCTTTGCAACGTTAAGGTCATGGGATCGATCCCAGGGATTGCACATACGCAAATATATAGTATCATGCAATGTAAATTGCTTTGGATAAAAGTGTCTGCCAAATGCATATGTATATGGACCTACCTGTCCAGACGTACGAATAGTCATTCTTTTTGTTCGTCCTTCGCAAGTGCCACTTGCAAACCTGCACAAATTTAACCAGGGGAAAGTTAGGTTCCCGCTGCCATTCTCCCGCTGTGTCTGCACAGTGTATGTGACCGCGCTGATAACGTTTGGTGTCTGCGTGAACAGTGTGCACAATGGGATGCAAAATAAGTTGACTGAAAATGCACACATAACCTATCATTGCGTTTGCACTGATTGGGGGAACGTTTTTTTGGTCCTTTGTACGTATATATGATATATAATTATACAAATATCATTGGACCACTTGACATATTGATTGCTATGAGGATTCAAAGAGATTTCCAACCAGCATGACAAAAATTCTTTCTGGAGAGGATCACCTATTCTGCCTTTAAGTACTATTCCCTGCCAAGACACATCTATGTGCCGTGATTACGTGATTGAGTTTGAGATATAATTATCATGCTAATGTGAGAAGCACAAAGACGACACAAATAATGTCTTTCCTCACATTCTCCCCGGGCTTTCAACTGGATGATGACCAACCTCCAAATACCAAGAAAAACACGAGAGTAAAAGAGATGCCAAATCACAGCCCATTCATTCAGCGCGTTCATTGCTGTGTGACAAAACACAGGAGAAAGCAGAGCCATTTTGTTCTTGTTTATTGTGTGTATGGGGACTTTATGTTGTATTATATACGGCATGCGACCATGTTTTGTCATGTCTCTCTGCCCTAGGCGTTATTCATTTGGAGCTGTGTGCGCCAATATCTTTTCTTGAAGAAAAAGTACAGAAAAAAAGTATAGTTCAATCTCAAGGCAATTCATACGTTTTATCGAATTGGTGGCTTATTCATTTGATTTTATTTGCACATTATTATAATATATAATTTTGTCTTTTCGTTTGTTGTGACATACATTTACTTTAATATTTGCATTTGTTTTGTGTCCATAAATTAGAAGTAAATGGGGTACTGCTGTTGTTTGATTATCAACATTCTTCAAAAAAGTTTTTTTTTGTGTTCTGCAGACAAAAGTTAAAAATGATAGAAGGGTGAGTAAAAAAATAAATTTTTGGATGAACTTGAAATTACCCAATTGAAAAATTTAGATGTTACCAGTCACTATAATTTTTTTTCATTTTATAAAAATCTTTACAAACATCATGCTTGCTTTTCCTAAACCATTTTTGTTTTTCCATTGTTCAAATTCATACAAAATCATCATTATAAAATAGTTACGATTTACCGTGAGATCAGGTTGTACAGTCAGGTAAAAACCACTCCAAGCCTGGCTAGGAAATAAAGACACAAAAATAAAGTTTTGACAACTCTTTGTGTTTTTATAAGAGACATGAGACTAGCAATAGCAGTAGAAATCCAGTTCCTCAACAACGGCCAATAATACAGGAAAACAAATGTTTCAGAATGATAAGGGTGACCAATCAGCATCAAGTACATCTACTGTACGTGTATGTATTTAGCAAAGGCTTTTATCCAAAGCAACCTACAGTGCATTACATCAATACATTTTTCCTCTCAGTATGTGTAGAGAGCCGCGTAATACATAAAAATAAAATTCCCTTACCAAGACATTTCACTGATGTGTCACGAAAATTTCCCATCATGCATCATGGCAGCCTCCCAAACCCCTTAGCAAACAGCCCAGCAGGAAGTGATGACATCTGCTTTATCTCTCCCCTGCTTTATCTCTCCCTGATTGATAATGTAATTTACTGCCAGTGTCATGAACATCACTAAGGAAAGCATATGGGAACCCGATTGGGGTGTGGAGGTTAAATATCCATTTAGACAGTGGTGGGTGTAGCCGGTGATGAGGGAGCAGGTAAATGAAAAGGTAAATTACAGCCAACATTAATAAAAGATTACAGTTCAGGTTAAAAAGTGGCTTAGCATAAAGATGACGTATAGCTTTCATCTTTGATTGCAATCATAACAAAGGCTCAACAAATTCAAATGCTGTTCTCCTCAGGAGCAATGACATAATGAGATCTGTTAATTGAAAAAGCATAAGCATTTTGAGCTATCGTGACAGATACTTGCGTTTGCAAACTTGAAAGGTTTTGCTTGCGTTGTTGTCCGCCCCAGCAACTGACACAAGACCCAGAACACAAAAGAAGATATTTTTAGAAATGTCTCTGTGGTTTTGTGTTCATACAGTGGAAGTCAAAGGGGTCCAATGTTGTTCTGTTACCAACGTTCTTCAAAATATCTTCTTTTGTGTGCTGCAGAAGAGGAAAGTCATATAGGTTTGAAATTATATCAGGGTGAATAAATGATGCAAGAATTTTCATTTTGGGGTAAACTATCCCTTTAATAATATCATTGATGACTAATTGAGATATTATAGATTTTTTCAATTATGGATAAAAGCATCTGCAAAATGTAAAAAAGAGAGAGATTAAAACATACAGATGTATTTAGTTACTGTATGAACCTTAACATGAGTTTGTCAGCATGTTTACTTGTTTTGCTTTTCTCAATTAGCACTCAACCTCTCTGTTGTTGTCACATTGTTTTAGCTGTCCTAACGTTTCCTTGGCACATGCTTTGAATTCAAACATGCCCAAACCCAGACACCAGATACCCACAATGCCTCTGTTCCCTTGCCTACCTTTCTCCAGCAGTCTGAAGGATAGGTCATACAGGACACGGGCAGGCGCGGCTGGCGGAGCCCCTGCGAGGGCTTGAATCAGATCACCACATCAGCACCGCAGCAGAAATTAAGCTCCCCTGTTGCGCTGGAGAAGTATCTGTGAGTGAATTGATAAATGCCTATCAAGGAAAGCGAATTATCTTATCCGCACAACGCAAACACACACAGAGAAAACGACAGACACACTATGCTGAATTATGCATGTCGTCCTCGCTGCCAGTCTCTTTGTTGCTGAGTATTTTTACATGGAATCTGATTTAGAAACAGATGAAATGTTAACTTTAGCCAAGTCTGCAAACAGGGGGATTGTTCTCATTTTGTGTGGCACAAAGAAGTCGCCGCCCGGAAAAGCTTTTCTTTAAACCGAACTTATGCGAACGCAACAGTTGTGGTCTTGATTTGCATCTCATTTGCTCTGATTGCTTTCACATTGCGTTTCAGTCAGAAATATGTGTGAAGAATAAGGAAACCTCTCTTTGAAAAAGTTATCTTTAATTTGGTTTTAATAGATTAATTTAGATTAGATTAGATTAGATTAGACGGTTTCAGATGCAACAACAACATTATGTGGCCCAGACTTAACTTCCGATAGACATTTACATTTAGGCTACATTTAGTCATTTAACAGAGGCTTTTCTCCAAATCGACTCACAGTGAGTTCAGGGAGCAATAAGCGATATGTCATACAGGAGCAATAATACAATAGGTGCAAATACAAAGTTACTGGTTTCAACAAAAGCTAGACCACTACTTGTTGAGAGAAAAGGAGTGGGTTACTGTTGTGTTTTTCATTTGTCTGTCAAGTACTCACAGAAGAGATGGCTTATAAGTAGTTTTTTTTAATGTTGTGAGAGATGTGGTTGACCGGACTGAGTTAGGAAGAATGTTCCACAAGGAAGGAGTTGTGAATGAGAATGAGCGGGAAAGCGATTTACTGCCCTTATAAGAAGGCAATACAAGACGCCGCTGGTTTGCTGAACGCAGGGATCTTGATGGGGTGTAGGAGGGAGGGTGTAAAAGTATGCCGGTGCAGTGGACAGCGAGCTCCTCTATGACACCCTGAAGGATCTGCTTCAGAGGTAGGATTTGAACCAGCGGAGAGGAGTGCCTGAGATTCCTAGAGATGACAGGGTTGCTAGCAGTATCTGGTGATTGTCAAACGCTGCAGATAGGTCTAGCAGAATCAGGACCGAGGATTTAGATTCCATCCTGTGCTTCTGTGACCGATGGCAGTTCAGTCTCAGTGAAGTGGTTTGTTTTGAAGCCAGACTGCTTGTCATCCGGTAGTTTATTCTGGAATAGGTAGAAGGACACCGGGTTGAAAACCGTCCTTTCAAGTGCCCTTTTTATTTCAATCAAGGCCCAGAATAATGTCGTAAAAAAACAAGTGAGGGTCAACAAAATATTTATAATATATTATAGGCAATGTTTGTTTTATTTCTTTTTTTTATATTCAAATAAACACGTATAATCCTTGATATGCTGTAATTTGTCTTTTTGTCAATTTTTTTATCAAATAAATAAATAAAATAAAAATGTATACAAAAAAAAATATATATATATTTCATGAAATAAATAAATGAAATACATATAAATACAAAAACAATATGAATTAAAAATACTTTTAAAAAGTAAAATAAAATAAAATACATGTATATATATATATTTATAAAGATATCAATATTCATATTTTTATAATTTAATCAAACCTAAGGGGTAATTTTAAACAAATACTGTGCATATATGCCCTTCAGACATCACTTTTGCCAACTGTAAATAGATCATGTGTACTTTGTTGTGGGACATATGACACTAACAAAATTAACAATACTTTTACTACAGTTAACACAAGATAGCCATGATTTTAATAAAAAAAACACTTTGTTACTGTACCATATATGGTAAGGCAGGTAGTGACATAATACTGTAAATCACATAAAAATGAAACACATTAACATTTATGGTAAAATGTTCTAACAAATAAATGATTAAATAGTGTGAATTACCTCATAACAGACATGTTATTTTTGACCCATGAGAGCTGAAAATAAAACAGCAACAAACTGTTCTTATATTATATAAAGAACATATACAGTATAGAGAACAACCTCCATATCACAGCAAAATTTAGATGCGATGATGCAACGGCAAGAAAGCTTTTAACACAGAGCGGGTACCTATACATAAGACAGGCCTGTTTTCAAAATAATATACTTTTGTACCACGCAGAGGAAGCTATGCAGGTTAACAAAAGAATATGTGCTTATCTTTGTTTCTTTTAATGAGTACAAAAACACAGAACAGACTAGGACTGCTTTATCTCCAGTGTGTGGATGACGGGGATCAAAACCAGAACGAAAGCGTATGGAACAGATCTGCGGAGGAGAAAAATCTTTAAGTTGTTGTAAAATGCTGTAATCAATTATTAAAACGCTTATCTCCTTGAAATGATCATTTGCTGAACATAGCAATATCCTTTGTGAGTCCAGCGTGAGGCTTTTTGTGTGAAAACGCTGTTAGCTGAAAATATGACGCTTGGGATGATATTTTCAAAGGTTATAACACATCTTGCTCAGCAGTAGTACACGAGGGTGTATCAATAAAAGGTTGTGCTTGTCAATGTTAACAAATCCACTGACAAATAACAGGGCAGCTTGCCATTTTGATTTCTAACTGTCGGCAGGGAAAAGATAGAAGTCCGGACAGAAAGTGTTCTGTAGTGGTCTCTGTGTTAAAGTGCTTGTGCAGCATGCATTGAAAAACACTATCTGAAGAAGCCATATCTAAGCCATAGAATTTCATAGGTGGGCTGTATTTTACTCGGACAAGAAAATAACTAGCAACCACCTAATGTGACCAAGCAAATATTAAAACCAATAACTGAAACCCCTCGGATATCCCTGGCAACTGCTTAAAGGAACTGTTTACAGAAATATGAAAACTAGCTTTATAAGTCAACTGAACTTAAATGATATTGAATTGACTTTAAAAAATCGAGTTGTAAAATACAACTAAATTTGTTTGTTTTTTGCGTATCACACGCAGTTTCTGCCAATCTCATAATAATCTTGAGTGCCAATACAGTAGTATTGCCTACGTTGTATCTTCGAAGAGGATCTTCACACCCCGATTGCCAACAAAACACAGACGTATGACTTATGACGAATGACAGTTCATGACCGGCATCTTTTATCACTGGGACCGCGCTATCAGTTTCAAACAATCCATAAATCCAGCATTATATCCACCGTTTATAATACATCCAGCACTGAAATGGCGTGAACACACTTAACACACACCTTAATTTCACTATCGCAAGAGTAACAAGCTGCAGCTCAGCACAGCCCATTTTGACGCAGCGCAGATTACCTTGATGGCAAGTGGGTGTCGCTCGTCGTTGGCTCGTGGGCGGGCTCTTTCACCTCCCTGTGCTTTTGGCCAATAAAAGGAATGGGATCCCTGGAACGACACAGGGATCCAGAATTAGAAAAAACTTTCCGAAACAAGTTGGAGTAATGAGTGAGTGTATCAAGTACAGAAATACTATGTTATACATCTAACTCGCCTTTAATAAGTTGACCGTGTTAAGCATGAGAAGCCAGCATGGGTAACAGTGTAAAAAGGTCAGAATGCATGACATAGCATGATATCATTTTAAAAAACTGAAACGAAACAAAAATGTTAAATGTCACCTCTGAAACTAAAATAAGTTTAGGTTGATGCACTAAAATTACTAGCAGAAAAAAACTGAAAACTTAACTAAAATTAAAACTAATTTAAAATATGAAAATAAATTACACCTATAAAGCAATCTAATAAATTAATAATAAAAAAGACAAAAACAAAAAAAACACAAAGTGCTAAAAATTTTAATAAAAATAAAAATGAAAGTTATTTAAAACATGACTAAAACTACAATAAATCTGAAAAGGCTAAAAACTGTATACATAAAGTATCAGTCACTATTAAGCTTTTTTAAAGAAAATTTTGTATGAAATTCAAGGACATATTAACCCAGTCCTTTACATTACTTTAATCATGGACATGTGTGCTTTTTAGAACTTCACAGTGTCGGTTTCACATTGTCTGCTCCAATATGAGAGGATACATGATAGAATTTTTATATCAAATTATTAATTTGTGTTTAAACTGAAAATGGAAGCCATATAGTACATCTGATATGGGTGAGTGAATGATAAGAAGACTTACATATTTGGGTGACCTGTTTCTTTTTTATAATGCAGACATCTTGCACTTTTGTGTAAAAGTACTTATACTTTAAAAAAATGTTAAAGAATCAGTCAGTAAAATCTAGCGGCATCTAGCGCTGAGGTTGCGAATTTCACCCCTCCCTCCTCCCTCGAAGCACTACAGAGGCTGACACAACATGACGAATTATATGCAAGGGACTCACAGTGTGTGTAGACAGAAATAGCTCATTCAAAGGTAAGAAAAACATAACGCTTCATTATGTGAGGTCTTTACACCTCTTAAGACAAAGTTATTTATATTATATAACATTACTGTTAATAGACATACAAAAAAATAACACACTGGACAGTTTAAATCTAGACGAATATAGTCTTCTTACAGATCACATAGTCTCCAGACAGACAAAGGATTTTCTATCAGTGGTCTAAAAGAGAAACTCAGGTGGGATGGAGATTGGCCACAAACAATTCCATATGTCATTAACAGAAAACATCATTTAGGAATAACCAATTTTGACAGTAATGCTAAATTATAATGATGTACATGCTGAAATGTGAGGCACCATGAGCCGCAGATGTCCATTCTCAAATGCTAACAAGAAATATGGATTTTAAAAGAGGGACCGGAGGATTTTAAAACATAATGATTGAATATTCAATCATGTGTCACAAGCAATTCTGCAGCCCGTCCACTTCTTTGCCTTAATGTGAATTGCTAATTGCTTTAACTTCATTGGCTTTCTATCAAAATTCTGCTTGCAGGTTTTACACATTTGTGACAAAAGATAACCAGGCGCTTTTTATTCACCTTTAGACACGCATTAAAGACTGAAACATTTTCAGAGGAGTGAAGCATGCTTTTCACATTTAATGACAGGAAATTTAATGTTTTCAAATGCCATTTCATGCTTGAAGCTGTTCTCAGCAAGACAATATCGATACTTAAATAATTTACTCAACTCAACTTTACTTATATGGCCCTTATTTAAATGTTCATTGTTACAAAGCAGCTGTACGTGAGACATATTGACTATAAGCAAATCAATTAAAGTTATATACCTGTAAAATCAAGAAAAAGGTGAAAACACAGAAGACAGACATACCCACATACAAACGCTCCACACACACAATATGCACACGTACTAACACACATGGACATAGACACACAGACATGCACAGACACACAGACAAGCACGCGCACACACACACACTCACAGACAAGCACGCGCACACACATACATGCACTTACAGTGACAGCACACATTTAAGATAAAGGAGAGAGAAACACATGTCTAATATTAAACATACCATAAATTCCTATATGCAATATTAATTATGTAAAACTTTAAGATTCTAAAGCAGCCCCCCGGCCACGCAAAAAGTGCAAAAACAGTATGCAAGCGGTGGCGAGGAACCCAAAACTCCAATCGAGAAAAAAAAACTCAGGAGAACCCAGGCCCAACCAGGGGATTCCAGTTCCCCTCTGGCAAAAGCTGCTGCCTCTGCACAAGCTGGACAGTGTTTGCACAACAAGGCTAAATAAAAATAAATAAACTTACCAATAAGGTAAATTATAGATTTAAGATTATCATTAATATTCTAATAGCATTTGAAATTTTGTAGTGTCAAGTCGCCTCGTCCTTCTTTATCCAGCTTTATCATCTCAGCTCTTGTCAGGTCACCGCTTCCCATTCTCCGCTCTACCATCAGGTCTGGACATGAACTGCATCCTGCTCGCTGTGGTAACCTTGGAACAATGAGACAAGACTGGCTGCGAGTAGAGTACTGTTCTGCACTCTTTGATGCAACAATACATCAGTTGTTGTTGGAAGTGTTCCTGGTTCCGGTTGATCTAACTAATGCAGCCTAAACCCTCAGAGGATTTATATTATGGGAGTGTAGTGTATGCAAGATTAAAACGATGCGTCTTTAGTCTAGATTTAAACTGACAGAGTGCGTCTGCCTCTCGGACAGTGCAGGGAAGACTATTCCAAAGTTTAGGCGCTAGATA
The DNA here is from genome assembly GCA_006030095.1 of Triplophysa siluroides. NCBI lineage: Eukaryota > Metazoa > Chordata > Actinopteri > Cypriniformes > Nemacheilidae > Triplophysa > Triplophysa siluroides. The sequence goes on along the minus strand of VCII01000101.1, from coordinate 2,947,355 downwards.
GGAAAAGGATCTACCACCTGCACTTGATTTTGAAATTCTAGGTATTTCCAACTGACAGGACGCCTGAGAGCGTATATGAAGGACTGTAATATAATAGACGTTCGCTCAAATACTGCGGTGCTAAACCATGTAGGGCTTTATAGGTAATAAGCAAGATCTTAAAGTTAATGCGATGCTTTATAGGAAACCAATGCAAGGTTGACAGAACCGGGCTAATATGCTCATACTTTTTTGTACGTGTAAGAACTTGAGCTGCCGCATTTTGGACTAGTTAGAGTTTTTGAACTAAGCCTGCAGGGCAACCACCTAACAGTGCATTGCAGTAATCTAGTCTTGATGTCATAAATGCATGAATTAACTTCTCTGCATCTGACAGTGACAGCATATGATGTAGTTTAGATATATTCTTAATATGGAAAAATGCAATTTTACAGGTGTTGGCGACATGGCTCTCAAATGAGAGATTACTATCGAATAGAACGCCAAGATTCTTAGCTGACGACGAGGGTTTTATGGAGCATCCGTCAATAGTTAAGCAGTATTCTTGGTTTTTACGTACGGCGGTTTTTGGTCCAATAAGTAACACTTCTGTTTTGCCCGAGTTCAGTAATAAAAAGTTGTTACTCATCCAGTTTTTTCTATCGACTATGCATGACATTATTCGATGGAACTGCTGTGTTTCATGAGGCTTAGAGGAAATATAAAGTTGAGTATCATCAGCATAACAGTGAAACCTAACTCCGTGTTGCTTTATTATATCTCCTAGAGGTAGAATCTATAATGTGAAGAGCAGAGGCCCTAAGACTGAGTCTGTGGTACACCGTACTGGACTTGCGATTTACGTGACACCTCATTGTTTATTGCTACAAATTGAAAACGGTCGGATAAATAAAACTTAAACCATTTGAAGGCTATTCCCTTAATGCCGACGTAATTTTCGAGTCTATGTAGGAGTGTGCTGTGGTCAATGGTGTTGAATGCAGCACTAAGGTCTAGCAGCACCAATAACGAGATACACAACCTCGGTCAGATGCAAAAAGCAGATATTTTGTAACTCTGATCAAAGCAGTCTCTGTACTGTATCATGCTCAAAATCCAGACTGGAATTCTTCATTGATGATGATTGAGTTGAAACTACTTTTTCCAGAACTTTAGATATAAAAGGTAGATTCGATATAGGCCTGTAATTCCCAAGTTCTCTAGGGTCGAGTTGGTTTTTTTGACAAGGGGCCTTATAACAGCCACTGTATATGCTTTGGGCACATGTCCTAATGTCAGAGATGAGTTAATAATACTAAGAAGAGGATCTATAATTTCTGAGAGCATCTCTTTCAATAGATTTGTAGGTATAGGGTCTAGCATGCATGTTGTTGATTTAGATGATCTAATGATTTTAGACAGTTTATCGGGATCTACGGTAGAAAATAATTGCAATATCTCCGCTGTTGTTAGTTTGTTCAGCGGGTTTCACTTCGGGTTTCAATGGTAAAAATGTTTTCTCTAATATCTTGGATTTTACTTGTGAAGTAGTTCATAAATTCATCACTGTTATGCTAATATCCAGAATCTGAAGTCGCTGACAATTTTATTTTTTGTTAATTTAGGAACTGTGTTAAATAAAAACCTAGGGTTGTGCTGGTTTTCATCTATTAGTGATGAAGAGTAGGCGGATCTAGACGTTTTTAGGGCTTTCCTGTATTTTCGAGCACTATCCTTCCATGCTGTACGAAATACCTCTAATTTAGTTTTCTTAAAGTTGCGCTCCATTTTTCGGGCCGCTTTCTTTAGAGCCTGGGTGTGTTCATTATACCACGGTGTTGGGCTGCCATTTTTAATCTTCTTTAAACGCAGAGGAGCAACTGTGTCTGGTGTTTCTGAGAAGGTGGAGTTAAAATTTTCAATGGTAATGTCAAGATCTTCAACGTTATTTTTCATGCTAGAGATTTGAGACAATTCAGGCAGATTATCGAGAAACACATCTTTGGTAGTTAAAGTTATTGTTCTACCATATTTGTAACAAGGAGTTTGATTTGCAGCCATAGGTTAGTGAAGCAAACATAAAACCAGATATAACCCAAAATGTCTTCACTCTGCTGAAAGATTTTAACGTCGTCCACATTTATACCGTAACACAGTATTAAATCTAAAGTATGATCACGCAGGTGAGTGGGTCCTGACACATGTTGACCATGCCCATGGAATTAAGAGTGTCTTTGAAAGCCATTCCTAAGGCATCTGTATCGTTATCTACATGGAGGTTAAAGTCACCAACGACAAGGACTCTGCGGCCAGTACTAGTTCTGATAAGAACCCACCAAATTCTTTAATAAAATCTGTGTGGTGCCCTGGAGGCCTATATACAATAACTAGAATAAATGTTTTATCCTTAGTATTAGGTGTTGATACATGAAGTACCATGACTTCAAAAGAATTGTATTTAGAGTTAGACTTAATGTGCCAAAAGAGTTATTGTAAATGATTGCGTTATTGCGACACCTTCCCCTCTGCCTTTTAGACCAAGCTAGTGTTTATAATAATAATCTTGGGGGACAGATTCATTTAAAGTAATATAACCATCTGGATTTAGCCATGTTTCTGTCAAACAGAGCATGTCTTTTTATGATCTGATGTCATATCGTTAACAAATAGTGCTTTATTAGAGAGAGATTTAATATTTAGTAATCCGAGTTTGAGCAGGCAAGAAAATTATTAAATATGCAACGTTTTGGTGAACGGCTAGTTTAACGCAAATAAGGGCCTTTATTTAGTAAAATGACAGCAGGTTTGTTCGGAATAGCTCGCAACCGTATTCCTGCAATATTTAAGGAAGTACAATATAGTAATTTACCACTCTATTCTGTTCATAATAAGCTCTTTTGAAATAGAGTATAAGTGCATTTGTCATTTAGCAGGTGCTTCTTATCCAAAGCAGCTGACGTATGACAGGAACAGGTAATTTCCCTGGAGTTTTACCTGAGGTTAAGTGTCTGTCTCGGGAGCTCAGTGCTGATAAGGGAACTACTTTATGCAGCTTCAGGGTTCAACCGTAGGACCTTTGTGTTATCAGACCACAGCTTTAACCACCACACCACCTGCAACCTGCTTAAGAGCTAGGAAACTGACAGCACTCGAGTCCGAAAGCCCTGTGGTTAAAGGTTTGGGTTAGTAACTAAACCTTAGGCACTGAGAAGCAGAAGTAGTTCTGCTTTGCATAACATTTAAAAAACTGACAGCTTTTTACAACATCTGAATCTGTTAACAGTTAAAACACTTGCTGATAATCAATCAGCTCCACAGATCAAAAATAATGTTTTCGCTGAGTTGTGACTTCGTATCAATTAAACACATTTTTCTTCTTGTACCTTTTCTGCTTGATATTATTTTTACTTGTGTTTTAAAGTACTTTTATTAATTTTAAAAGTGTCAAGTTTATTGCCATTTGCACAGGTACAAACATAGGACATCTTTTTCTAGTACATAGTACAATTATTTTGCATTTCTCAGTGTCACCTTTTGGAAAATAAAATTATCAAAAGTAAAAGCAGACATTGCAGTAGTGCAAAAATGAGACACTATCTACAAATAATCTTTCCAATTAAAACAGACTTAAAAAAAAGTATTATTGAGTAAATAAGTAGTAAAGCATAAATAGTATAAAATAAGTAAAGTAAATAAGTAAATGCATGTTATAAACTATATTCATAAGTAACATTTGGTTGACTGTATAGAATAGAATAGGATGTGTAATATAATTATGTTAAATAATCATGTTGAATACAATTATTTACAATTTATTAATAATTAAAATAATAAATTATTATTATTGTTATTGGTGTTGTTGTTGTTATTGTTATAGAGTCACTTACTCACTAGAGCATGGGACAGTTTTGTAGCAAAATCCATATAATGCAAGGTTTTTGGAATCTTCATGTTTGTAAACCATAATATTAAAGGTTCTGTGTGTAAGTTTCAGAGGCCACTATTGGCGATGTAGGAAATTGCAACCTACAGCTCCGATACCCCCCTCTCCCTCCCATTAGAGAAGCTACGGATGCCGTCACAGGACAAAAGTGTTCCGTAAATTATAGCGGCCATTATCGGTGGTGTTGATAATTGCAATCTACGTCTCACAGGCGAATAACAGACCGAAGCTACGGACACAGGACAGAGATGTCGTCGTCTGAGACAGCAGAGAGTAACCTTTGCGAGTCAAGTGACGAGGTTTATTTACAAAGAAAAATAAATAAATTAAATTGACTTAATTCATTATTTACTCTAATCGTTATAGTGAATATTATTGTTACTTGTTTAGCATTGTGTCAGTGATGTATTCGCTTATTTTGCATAGCATTTTTTGGCACGGTAACTTGGTTCGTAACTTACTGCCTATTGAAACCGCTTGCTAATGCTAAAGGCGTGTAATCTAACCGCGAAAGTCTTAGCAGACGTTTTTCTCATCATCACAGAGTCAATCAGAGGACTTTACACAGAGAGGAAGAGGGAGAGGAAGAGGGCGAGGAAGGGGGCGGAGAGGTAGGGGTGTGGGAGCTGCAGGCAGGGCGAGGAGAGGCAGAGGAGCTAACGAAACAGGACAGCTGTTACTGAGGTTTGCAATGGAATTATATTCAGACCGGTTTACATAAAATGGCAGCGTTATTAACATCTCATCTCTTTGCTCATATAGCAATGTCACGGTTACGTTAGTCTGTAGATGTCTATATATATTTATTAGTTCATACATACATACACATATATATATATATACAGTTCACTTATATAGCGGAAATTAGACAAACTTACGGGTCCAGTAGAAAGCTGGCAACTTCGGCGTCGCTTAGCAAACCCTTGTCCTGCTTCAGTGCCCTCCATTTGGGAAAAGCCACGCCGATGTTTATTCGGGTTTTCTGCCGTTTTTGTCTCGACTTTGCCTTGCTGCATCGTATTTTCTCTTTTTTGAACGAACAGATTGACGCTCTATCGGCTCTTGTGCAGAGTATGTGTGGTCCACCATTATCGCAAATTTTGCTTCTTACTGCAACAAAGAACCGTTTATATTTGTAATAAAAAACACGACAAGTAAATGCTGTTATTGTTCTTCCTCTTCTTCTGCTAATCCTTCTATGTAGTCGCTTTGCAAGCTGCCTCAAAACACAGCCGAAGAAGAAGAACTAGTCCCGTGCATCCTTCGTTTTACGAAACGCGCTCAGTTTGTCCGTGTAGTGATACTATAGAAACATGGCTGTGCACATTGATAAATTACATGTAAGGGTGTGCCCGCGGTGTATATACATAAAATGGCTCATTGTAAGGTAATATAAACATTTCGGTTCATTTTGTAAGGTATTTCTTCACCACTCACAACATAGTTTTGTATTATATATTACATTTTGGTGAATAAATCCTTCAAAATCCTACACACTGTACCTTTAAATGAACATGTCAAAAATATGTAATGTTTCTACGTAAAAATGACTCACAAATGTATCTTTAGTTGGAGTCAAACATACTGTTGTGTCAGAGGGAACAGTCCCTCTTGAAAAGTTACATGAGAGAACACGGCGAAAAACAATATAGTCAGCAGAAAGATATTTATTTTATACAGCAGTTAAACACGTGTGGCCGTGCTCTAAACCACCGGCGCACACCTCGTGCAATTCTCGACTCCTTTCTATTTCCTGTTGTACAGGGGGCGGAACATCTCATAGTTGCTCCAATCAGACACCTTAACATAACCGTGAACCTGGCATATAATTACTTGGTTACAATATTCTTTTACTCTTGGTGTACGACACTACAGATACCAGAAATTATCCTGTCATGAATCTCAAACAGAACCCAAGCGCAGACACCTAAGTGAAACAAAAATATTATATTTAAATAATAAACCCTTGATGGGGCAAACAGTTACTTAAAACAAGGTTAAAACATAAAACACGCCATGAGGGGCAGAACAAGGTCCAAAAACACTGAGAATAATCCAAACGAAACAAGGCAGGAACAAGGTAACCAGATGGGGACTTGGACAACTAGACAATAGTACAATAACGCAACGCATGAGACAGAGAACACGAGGGCTTTAAATGGGGAGACTAATAAGGGCCAAAAACACCGGGCAGGGGAAGGGAATGAAACCATAACGGGAAACTAACAGGGAGATTACACGGGGCAGGTGAGGGGCATGAAACACTAAGAGACGCGACAAGAGGACACGTTGCACAAAGTCACAATAAAGGCCACGTGTCTCCACACATAACACAACAAGCACAAAAGACATGGTACTGTCACACAGAACTCGAAAAACTCATGACAAGAAGGACAGAATCATGACAGATCCAGAGAATCTGATTTGTCATTAAATCCAGACTGGACAATGTTGGGTCGCAATCACTCACAGAATCCAAATCAGTTGTACATTAGCCTGGATTTCTTGATTATATCAAAATCCTCTTGATCTAATGCATCTCTGTTTCAGGCCTTCCATTTCACCCCATTCTCCTAAATTCCAAAAAGTGCTTGGCATAACAATAACATGAATAATTGAGTTGGATAAAGAAGTATGGACGTGTTAATGATATTCATATGGCAGAAATGTGACACTTTGAACGGATGCGGTGCTTTGAACAGTTTCTGCATACATCAACACTTACAGTAGGACAGTTTTCTTAATATCTGTACAGTTCAAACACCCTCTTGAGAATCTTTGGTGGGGTTGCGTCTTTTTCTACAAAGCAAACGACTGCTGACAGAGCTGACTGCATTTGATTTTGTTCAGTAGGAAGAGAGGTAATGGAACTGGAAGGCAAATTAACATGACATCCATATTCATGTTCAATTTGCATATCTACATTTCAAGGCCAATAGCACTTCAACAGTGGATGTCGAATCGTACACATTCATTGTACAGTGTAACTACAGAGCGATGCGTAGTTTAACAATCAGCAAAGGAAAATAAAAGTGCACCAAGTTTTTTCACTTAAGAAAAGTTTTACATTGAAAAAACAAATGTTGGGAAGACTGGAGGAGGCAATTGTATCGTATTACATTTCTTCACATACAGGCTGAAAGCTCAGAAGAGCTCTTTCTACAAATATGTGATCATTTTACTTTGCAAGAATGTTTAACAAACTTTGAACTGATTGTTTGAGATACTTGATACCACTTGTCACTTTAACATTGTCACTTTACTGTTTATTACTTGCACTACGAATTGTGAAAATCTAATTTCATTGTCTATTCTTTCGGGAAATATGGTCACGCCTGCAATTTAAATCCGAAAAGTCAAGGAGCCTCAGTATTTTGAAGGGGAAGCTAACAGGACACATCTTCAACATCCAAGGCTCTGAGATCCCAACAATCCAAGAGCAAAGGATCGGGTGCCTCGGAAAGCAGTATGATATCTCCCTAAAGGACAGCGGCAATCTCACTAATACCAAGGCCCAGCTGAACACCTGGCTCAATGCAATCGAGCACAGCCAACTGCTCGGGAGGTTTAAAGTCTGTTGCTTTCAGCATGGCATCATACCCCAGCTGCAATGGCCCTTCCTATTTTACAACTTTCCCGTGTCTCAGGTGGAAGAAATGGAAAGACAGTGCAGCAAGTTCTTGCAGAAATAGTTGGGAGTCCCCCCATCATTCAGCGCAATCAACCTGTACAGTAAGAATTCCAAGCGTCCCTTGCCAGTCTCATTGGTGGTCAAGGAGTTTAAAGCTGCCAAGGCAAGGGCAGTCAGCACACTCCTCTCGTCTGAAGACGTGAAAGTAAGACACGCAAGCAAGACCATCAAATGCGGCAGAAAGTGGAAGCCCCAGCAAGCCGTGATGGAAGCAGAATCCCAGTGGAAACACCAGGAAATCGTGGGCATGGAATGAAAGGGACGCCTGGGCCTTGGACACTACAGTGAGAAGAGGTGGAACAGGGCTGATGCCAGAGCCAGAAGAGGCCTCGTTTGTGTTTGTGAGTTTGTGAGGCTGCAGAGTAGGAACGCCAGGTGAAAGTGGCAGCGACCTCCCTCCTGCTGTCCAGGAGCACGGAAAACCATCATAATTGCTGAACTCACGGTGCCCTGGAAAGAGAGGCTAGCCACGTCCCACCAACAGAAAAAAAGCCAAGACCTGATCGACGAAGCTGTTTTAAAGGGGTAGCATGCAACCAGCTACACTATTGAAGTCGGCTGCCGCGGGTTCCCAGCAAAATCGGTGCGCTACTTCCTCCAGAGGGTGGGCCTGGAGCCTAAACAGCTGAAGAAAGCCACCAGGAACATAGCTGCAGCAGCCGAGTCCAGCTCAAGATGGCTGTGGCTGAAGAGAGCCCACAGTTGGAATCCTTCTGCAGGTGAAGGCAAGTCAGTCTTCACTGCCCCACTCAGGCGAGGTGTTCAGGTTAAGGGGCGAAACACCTGAGACCCTGAGATCCCTGCTGACAATGCGGAAGAGTTCCATCAATGTGGATACTCCAAGAAATACCATCTCGGAAGAAGATCTGCATCACCATCGTTTGTGTAGTTCCTACAGGTGGAGCTTGTGGCAAAGCATCTCTGATGTTTACTTCACTGTCCTGTAATTTGTCTTTCTCGTGAGGAGCAACAAAGTAAGAATTTCACCGAGTACATATAACAAAATAGGAATAAAACTGACACTTGCACCTAAAGGTTTTATCTTGGCTGTGAGGTTGAGGCAATTAGATATAAAACAAATACTGAAAAACATATAAGTCAAATACTGTCAAAATAATGAAAAACAAATATAATTGTTATATAAGTGTAACTTGAGTTTATTAAATATATAAAAATATATAAATAATCATTTTTAATAGATGACTAAAATAAAAAGGCTAGCGCCAAATATAAAATTGTATGATTCCCATAGCCAATAAATAAATAAATAAATTATATTTGTGTCACTTTGTAGGAAAATGCACAACTATACTCAGTCTCTTTATAAAAGTTAACACTATATTAAGGGAAAGTGAGCTAGACAAATGGCTCTATTCCACAGAAAGGCAGGACCTCATGATGCTACAGGTTTCCCTTTCTGTCGGTCTCTCGACGTTGTGTCGAAGACGACAGATGGGGTTCGCCCTTGAGAACCAATCAACTCTGACTACTATAGAAAAGGCCAATGAAATTTGGCGAATGAAATTTGCATGCCGGGCTCCGCCCCCGGATGTCCGGTATAAAAGGAAGCCGGCGTGCAGCATTCACTCACCTTTTGTTCTTCAGAGCCCTCGCTCATGACTACGAACAAAAAGAATTCAACGAATTCTTCTTCTACTTCGCCGGATCTACGACGCAGAGCAGCGGATCGTCCCTTCCTGCAGCGACCTTCTCCTGGGCGTCTCGGCGGTTCCGGAGGTGATAGAGATTATTTCTAAAAGGTCCTTTTCAGGACTGACTGAGCATTCTCCAGCGCGGCATGTCCCGCTGTTCTCTTGGGTGCGGCACCCTCATCGAGGAGGGGGATGGACACGATCGCTGCATTAGGTGTCTGGGCGTCCAGCACACTGAAGCAGCGTTCGTTGACACGTCTGCCCGCACTGCGGGCGGATTGTCACTCAGAAGTTGCGGTCACGGGGGCTGTCTTCCTACGGGAACCAGCCACCATTTGTCTGCTACCCGGGCTGTGACATCTGTGGCTACGGCCCCGATGACCACCCACGTAGCAGCGTTAGTGATATGGGGAACTCTGCGAACGTAAACCCGCCAGCCAAGTGCTCACGGGCCGATCGCACCCCGATTCGCTCTTCTGAACGTTCCCCAACCGGCGGTGGCATACCGTTCGGATCCTCAGGCACGCACTCGGAAACGATGTGTGACGTAGATGAGATGTCGTTCGCAGCATCGGAGGGAGACGGGCATCCGACTCTGACGAATCCGAGCTCCCCCCCCAGGGGGGTCGAGCTCAGGAGGAAGCAGAAGTGATGTCAGCCATGCTAATCCGGGGATACGTGGTTCCTGGGGGCGGGGGCGCGGTGCAAACCGCCCACCCCGGGTGCCATTTGTTTCCCGGAGGTGCATGAGGAGCTGTGTAAACTAGGAGCGCTCCACGGACCGCTCCGGTCGAAACAGCTCCGGCTCCCTCACTTCCCTCGAGGGTGGGGCAGCCAAAGGCTACGTCGAGATCCCCGGGTGGAACGTGCGGCGGCTGCGGTGCATCTGTGCCGCAGACGGCTGCCGCCTGGGGAGAATCGGCCACGCCTACCGTCCAACGCGTGTAGGACTTCGACATCTATGGTGCCGAAGCCTTGCGCTGCCGCGGACCGGGCTGCCTCCTCTCTCTACGCCATGGCCATCCTGCAGGTCCGCCAGGCCAGGGCGTTGAGAGAGCTCCACGAGGGTAAGGCCGACCCAGGTATAATGCAGGTTTTCTGTGCCGCCACTGACAGCGCTCTACGGAGCGACCAAGGTGGCGGCACGGGACCTGGGTCGGACGATGTCCACGGAAGTGGTCCAGGAGAGTCACCCCCGGCTGAACCTTGCGCAGATGAGTGACACCGAGAAAGTCCGCTTTCTTGTTACACCCGTCTCGCAGGGTGGGCTGTTGGTACACCGTCGAGGACTGCGCTCAGCAGTTTTTGACGGTGAAGAAGCAGCAGACAGTGGCGATTAGCCACATTTTTACCACGCTGCGACTCGGCCGCCCTCAAGCCTCCGAGATCTCACGTCATGTCTGTTTCCCGGCAGCCCAGGACCCCTTCCACATCGGCTCCGGTTACTGTGCCCCCGCAGGTGGCACCCCGGAAGTCGAGGTCGAGGGGGAAACCTCACCCCGTCAGCTAACTTCTCACGAGAAGTGACACTGACGGGAAGACCCCAGGGGAGCAACATCGGGCCCGACCTTCACAGCTACGGCTCTGATCAGTCGGTACGGGACGGCTCCTGCCTCGTCACCAAAGCCGGGCCCTTCTCAGGGCCTGGCGCCCACTTACTCACAGAGAGTTTTCTGTTTCCCCTGGGAGTTCATTCCTGCCGATCGCACACTCCACTGGACTGTGCCCGGCAAACCCACGTACACACACGACAGCTGCTACCACTCTCAATGACAGTGCGTGCAGCTGTCCCGCCAGGCAGGTAAGTAGGCAGAGCCAACCTTCCCTCCGGGGCCCCTCCCCGCGACAGGGTTAGCTCCGCCAGCCATCGAACCACCCTCCATGGGATGGTGAAGCAGACCGTCCCCTTGGTCCCCCTGTCACAGTCCCTGGGAGCTCGAGAGCTGCCCACACTGTCTCGGTGGCTAGGGCAGACGGTCCGTCTTGGTTACTCGATCCAGTTCGCCAGAGACTCTCCCAAGTTTTGGGGCATCATCTCTCCCTCTGTCTGAGGCTAGGGACGCCTACATACTTCGGGTAGAGGTCACCACCCTTCTGGCAAACAGGCGTCGAGTTCGTCCCTCAAACCAAGATGTTCGGTGGGTTACAACCCGCACTTCATCGTTCCCAAGAAAGACGGCGGGTTGCGCCCCGGAGGTCTGCGTACCCTGAACTAAGCACCTTCACAAGCTGCTGCTCAGGATGCTCACGCAGAGGCGCGTCCTGACACCCATCAGGTGTCAGGATTGGTTCGTGGCAATCGACCTGAAATCCCTTTCGGTCTGTCCCTGTCTCCACGGTCTTCACGAAGATCGTGGAAGCCGCCCTTTCCCTGAGGGGAGGAAGGTGTGCGGGTACTTAACTATCTCAACGACTGGCCTGACACACTCGTGAGATCTGTTATGTATACAAGGGGCCTGGTGCTCCGGCACCCAGATCGATTGGGAATTCAGGTCAACCGAGGAAAGGACAAGCTCCCCAGGGCAGAGCATCCTCTTTCTCGGTAGGGAACTCAACTCTGTCACCATGTCGGCGCAACTGTCCGCAGTACGCGCCCAGCGGTGTTGAACTGCCTGGAACATTTCAGGCAGACAGCGGTCCCCCTGAAACGATTCAGAGGCTCCTGGGCATGGCGTCCTCGTCGGGTGAGACCCCTCGGGTTGATGCACATGAGACCACTCCAACTGGCTTCAGAGTCGAGTTCCGAGGAGAGCGTGGCACACCGGCAGCAGGCGCATGGTGATGACGCCCTGCGGCCGACGCACCAAAACCCCTGGTCTTCCATGACTTTTTCGACGGACTAAGGTCCCTCAGGGCAGGTTATGAGGCAAGTCGTGGTGACGACGGACGCCTCCCTGCAGGGGTGCGGTGCAGTGTGTAACGGGCACGCAGGCGGGGCATTGGGCGAACCCCACCTGCGCTGGCATATCAATTGCCAGGAGTTGTGGGCAGTGCTACTTGCACTGAGCAGGCTGCGGCCTCTCGTGCGGGACAAGCACGTGCTGGTCCGAGGACGGCACTACGGCTGTAGCGTACATCAGATCTTAGGGTGGCGTTCGCTCACAGCAGCTAACACAACTTGCTCGACGCCTCCTCCGGTGGAGTCAACAGGTGATCCGTTCCCTGTGGGCCACACTCACCTCGGGCAAACTGAACTAGACAGCCTACGCGCTCTCTTGTCAGTTTATGCCTCGTAGAGAGTGGCGACTCCACCCCCGCGTAGGCCGCTTGGTACTCCCTGTCCGAGCCTCTCGACACGGATATCCTTGCGCACAGCTGACCGCGGGACGGGCGGAAGCACACCTTCCCCCCCCAGGAGCCTCCTTGCACAGACACTGTGCAAGGCCAGGGAAGAGGAGCACCAAGTGTTATTGGTTACACCGCACTGGTCTAACCGCACTTGGCGTCAGAGCTGATGCTCTGGACAGCGACTCCCCCTGACCCATTCCCCTGACAGAGGACCTGCTCTCTCAGGGGAAGGACACGTTCTGGCATCCCAGATCAGACCTCTGGAACACCATGTCTGGTCTCTAGACGGGACGAGAAGTTCCTGAGTTGGCTACTCCCCCTCTATGGCGGAGACCATCACCCAGGCTAGGGCCCCATCTACGGGGCGGTTACACGCCTCTAGACGGCGCCGCTTCTTGTCCTGGTGTCTCTCTCAACGAGAAAGACCCACTGAGGTGCTCGATCAGGATTGTGTTGTCCTTCTTACGAGACTGGAGACTAACATCTCCCCTCCACACTGAGTGTGTATGTAGTCGCTGTCGCCACTCATCACAACTCAGTTGATGGAAAGTTTCTAGGATGACACGACCTGGTCGCCAGGTTCCTAAGGGGTGCGAGAGGGCGGCTCCCGCCTCATCTCCGCTCCATACCCTCTTGGGACCCTAAGGGGTCCTCGGGGGGGCCTCTGGGCCCCCCAAGAGCCCCTCGGAGGTTCCGATCTTCCTCACCCGAGTAAGACGGCCCTCCTGATGGCGCTCGCTTCCTTCAAGAGGGTAGGGCACCTCCGAGCATCCTCCGTGTCCCCGGATTGCCTTGAATTCGGCCCTGGTAACTCTCACGTTATCTTGAGACCCAGGCCCGGATGCGTGCCCAAAATGTTCCCACTACTCCCTTACGGGGCGAAGTGGTGAACTTGCAGGCGCTCCCCATTGGGGAGGAAGACCCAACCCCATCCGTGTTGTGTCCTGGACCGCACGCAGGGCCTCAGTAGCTCTGACCAGCTCCTTGTCTGTATTGGAGGACAGCAGAGGGGAAGGCTGTCTCCAAGCAGAGGTTGGCGCACTGAGTCGTGGATGCCGTTACGACGACATTCCAATCTCAGAATCTCCCATGCCCACGGAGGGGGGTATAGCCACCTCCTGGGCACTGGCAGAAGCGCCTCTCTAGCAGACATCTGTAGAGCTGCGGGTTGGGCTACGCCCATACACCTCGCAGGGGTTAAACAACCCTAGCGTAAACCCGGTGTCAGCCCACGTCCTGCGTGGCAACATGTAGGACTGGCATCCGGCGGGGCGTATGCTGCGAAAGCATCACCCCCACCCTCTAGGAGGCTGGGTCAGTGTGCTATCTACCTCTCTCCTTACCCTACTCTGGCTAAGGACAGGTATCCTATCCGCTTCCCTTCTTACCCAACCACTTGGTTAAGAATAGGCATTCTATCCATCACTAAGCAAGCACCACCTGGGGGTTGGCTGGGCAGAGCAGCCTTCCCCCTTAGGCCGGGATAACATGTGAGCCATCCCCTGGCTCTAACCGGACCTAGTGCTACCGGACGCCTGTAACACCCCCCCCGTGGGCTGTTCCGTCTGATGTATCCTCATGATATGGTTCCCACTCCTGGTAACCCATGAGCTTCCCCAGGTGGGACCTCCACCTCGCGGTTAACTACTCAGCCCGCACGTTCCATGCGTTCTCCTCCAAGGACGAGACCATACCTTATCCACCGTATTCCTCCCCACGGGTAGGAGGTGGCCTCTGCAGCGCATCCCTAATTAAGGAAGTTGCGCTTACCCGGTGTAAACCCGAGCCGGACGGCCTCTCGCCAGTAGAGAGCTAAGGCCTCCGTCCGTGAAAGGTTACCGGTCAGGGCTGTTCCCATCTTTCTCCAAGAAAGCTCTGGAACCCCCCGACCACCACTGGAAGGTTACAGTTTCGCGAAAGCATCGAGCTGACACGCCCAGGCCTGTTACCGTCGCTTCGCTAGAGATTGTGACGCGATACAGCGTTGTGGCGTTTTCCATAGAGAACCCCATCTGTCGTCTTCGACACAACGTCGAGAGACCGACAGAAAGGGAACGTCTCGGTTACGTATGTAACCTCGGTTCCCTGATGGAGGGAACGAGACGTTGTGTCCCTTATGCCACTAACACGTATCGTATTCTGCTGCAGTCGTGAGAGGCTCTCAGGCTCTTCAGAACAAAAGGTGAGTGAATGCTGCACGCCGGCTTCCTTTTATACCGGACATCCGGGGGCGGAGCCCGGCATGCAAATTTCATTCGCCAAATTTCATTGGCCTTTTCTATAGTAGTCAGAGTTGATTGGTTCTCAAGGGCGAACCCCATCTGTCGTCTTCGACACAACGTCTCGTTCCCTCCATCAGGGAACCGAGGTTACATACGTAACCGAGACGATCTCATAAATGTTTGTTTATTAATAATCATTGGAATAAATTTGAATACATGACCCACCAGGTTGTGTAGTGACATTTTCCAATGTTTTCATATATTTGTTTACGTATATATTATATTACTCACTTCACGTACATCAGTTCACTTTTACAGAAGTAAAACTTTCACTTAACCCGACTTGTTTCCCCGATATTCATGTTGCGCCCAGAGGTGCCTTATGGGTAGATCTGAGTGGAACAGAGAGAGAGATTAAAATAGGAATAAAACTGTTCCTTGTTGTTGTGATCTACCCTTGCTCCTCCCTGTCCTGCGATCTTTACCCTAAACCTCTGCCTCCAGCCCGCTGCTGTCATTTCCACTCACTTTCTTCTGTTTTTCTATCTATTTCGTTTTCAGCAAGTCTGGTGCCACAGCTCTTCTCTAATCTCAAAAGTGATTGAAACCGCAACAAAACACCAGAGACAAAACTCCTCGAGAAAATATTTCTGCTCTGATGTTGCTCCATCAGGAGCCTTAATGGAGTTCTTAGACAACTTTCTTTGATGTTTAAGTTTGGTGAATATTGAAATCTCTGACTTTGGAAATGAGACTTTTTTTTTTTTTGACTGATTTTGACAGATCTAAGCACAGTTTGAGACACCGTTGAGATATTTTCTGAATCGTTAGACACGTCTAATCTAAAGGAGTGATGCTAGAGAAGCAGCAGGAATCTCCATTTTAATCGGCAATCTGTAACTTTATCTATATTTCTCCATCTCAGTTTGAAACATAAAATTGCAGCTAACTTTATGTACTTATTTCGACGTAGGCTGAAGTAAAAATATATCAAACTTGTACCCGACAACTCAGCTTAAAGGAACAGTTCATCCAAAAATCTAAATTATGTCATAATTTACTCACCCTTGAGTTGTTTCAAATCTATATAAATGCCTTTGTTCTGATGAACACAGAGACAGATATTTGCAGGACGATTTTTTGGAGTAACCAAACAGTTCTTGGCCACCATTGACTACCATAGTAGTCAATGGTGGCTACATTCTAGAGAAAAATACTGAAAAATTTAAACTGTTAAATAACTTTATTTTTAAGAAAAATTAATCACAGTTTTTTTTGACAATTAAACTTAGATTAAATAAAAAGGGAAAATGGTCGCTGTGTTTTCATGATGTTTAACGAAATGAATAAATGTTCTACCGTCAATCAAAATGGCTGTGCTAATAAACTACCCCAAATACCCATTTACACAAAGCATATATTTTCACTACTGGCAAAATGAGAACAGTAAATTATCCATATGGGCAATGACTCATCACACTGCACACACACATACACACACACACACAAGACCGGCCAATCCGATGCTTGCACCTGGGAAAACTAATTAATCGCAAAATAAGTCAGGCTGGTCCTTTATCAGCAGAATCTGTACTGGCAGAAAAGACACAAATTAATTTGTCGTCAAGTTCGCTCCATTCCTCAAAACACAATTATGACCCTCTCGCCCACAAAACTTTCCATTACACCCCAAACTCTGCATAAAGCATAAACAAAACCTGTCCTGAAAAATCTTTAATAGTTTACAAGGACACCCCCTCAGCTGTAGCTGTAGCTCTACTGCCATCTTTAGGCGGATGAAGGAACTGCGTCACATTCAAAGTCTGCGGGTCATAGGATTGTAGTTTTGATGGATCTGATTGGCTGAAGTCTAACAGAATTTCCATGTCAGACATGGCATGGAAGAGCAGGTTGTGTTAGATTGTGAGTCACAGAGGAGTGTGATGATAGTGGCATTGCCCTCGGGCTGCCGTTTTGGCGGCGCTTGTGGCACCAGATGGCGGAAGAAGGATAAGGTCGCAGCAGGCTGGGAGTGCGGCGTGCGGTTTTATCAGCTTGTTGACACGGACACAGTCATTATCCCCCTGCGCTCCGGATGCTGGTGACGACTGGGGCTTTGTATTCGCTTCTTTCAACGCGTCTGACCAATCGTGCCTTTCTTGTACCATGTATGGCATCGGCACACACACAACTACACGTACCAATTCACAAATAAATACCTTGAGGTGTCAGACATCTTTAAGTTGAACTGCTAATTGGTGTGCGTTTCATTTCCGTGGCATGTTAAAGTCCAGACTAAGCTTCTCAAGACATCGTTTTGTACAAATTAAACACTCCCAACTAATGTCCTGACACTTGTTTTGGGACCTGTACTGTCATGCCTCATCAAGTACAACAACAGCCTTCTTAGTATCCTGTTCACTTCCAAAAATCCAATGCAACTTTGCTTTTAATAATACGAGAATAACCAACACAGTCTCACCAACACTGTCACTGACACGAATTCCCCCCTTTTTTTGTGTCAGTCAGCACGACTAATGTATTTTAATACGCGGTATCTTTCATATGTATTAATATATATCAACGCAATCTGATAGGAATTCACCTATTTTACAAGGTGGCTCATTCGTGTGAATTTCCTACGATCTCATTGGTATGTTTTGTTATGATTTGACTTTTCCCCTGTGACGTTAGGTGCACATAAAGCACATCATTTAGCTAACCATTTCAGTCGACCACATTACTGTAAGACGAATGTCTTACAGGTTGTTCAACAGATTGATGTGATAGCCGAGTTGAAAGAGAAGGTTGGTGTCAAAGTCATTAACCATTGCTTCCAAATGCGTTAACATGTAGGATGTGCGCAAACATCCCCAATTCTGTGCTTGTCATCACTGCATGCTGTGGGCAGGTGGCAGGGTGTGGCCCCTGTATCCAGACCTATCTAAATGATGATGACAGCTGCCTTTTATGCAAAGCCAATATGTTCGCTGGCAAGCTGGTTTTTAAGAGGTCTAGGAGAGGTACTGTCAACATTGACAAATGAAGCGACTTAAATAGTTCTACTGACAGTGTTCATTTATACAGTTAAAATGCAAGTTTGTTTCTGTTGATTGCAAGTGCACTTAAAGGGCACTTTTTTGTTGTTGGTGCATTTCTTTTTACATTTTAAGAGCAGTAAGAGCACGTCTCACATGTGTAGAACCTCGTCTTGTTACAGTTTAAAGAACTGTTCACAAAATGGTACTGGTACTTAAAATATAGACAGAAAGTCTGAATTGAGTATTTCCCTAATGTTGTAGCATTAGGAGACTTTGTGGGATACTATAAAACAAAAACTGAAACTGATCATTTCTGTGATGTCCAAATAAACCTGTTAAATTGGCAAAACCACTGTTGTCATTAATGCAAATTGTGTGTGGCCTTGAGCCCATGCACAGTTTACCATAGTCACATTGCATAGCTAAATGTTTCTGTAAGGTGTGTGTCATTGAAGTGTAGTGTAGGACCATTTCATGCTGCAGTTCAAGAGGAGCCAAGACAGAATAACAGATATTTTATTGTAACTATAATCTTCAGCAATGCATTATAATCATAGTTGTACTGTAGCTTTGCTACCTTGTGGACCATTGTACTCTGAAAAGCTCAGTTTTTTAGTATTTTGGTGATGCATTTTAATCTGCAAATTAAAAAAAACATTTATTATTGTTACTTATTTTTATATAAAAAGTTTTCTCAGACCATAAACATTGGCAGGAAAAAATGAAATCACCAAATTTGAAAATGAAGAAATATTTACTAGTTACTTTTAATATCACAATTTGTCATACACTTACTATCATCTGAAAATGCAGTGCTATATATTGTAGTATTTTTTGCCTCTGTAATACAGTGGTGTAAATGTATGAAGTTAAAAGGAATAAAACTGCTACTCTGTTTAATATGAACACCAATGCCCAGTTTACCGTAGTCATAGTGCATAGCTGGTGATAGGTTATGAGTACTGTGAAAAACATAAATCATGTAAATGCAGGTGTATGTCCTTGTAGTGTAGCATTAAACCATATCATACATGTTCCATTTCAAGAGTGGCAAAAGACAGAACAAAGAACATTATAAAAACTTAAAACAAAAAATCATATTATGGCTCTAATCTATGTATATTGGTCACATTTGTCTCCAGACCCTCCCAGAAAAGATCACTGTGACCAAAAAGACAAGCGTAAAACATTTCATAGGAACTACAGGTTGACACTAGTGCAGTCACTGTGACCATCGCAGGGGTCTCGTCCGAATGGTGCGGGATAAGTCAGAGTTCCTCCATACCTAATGTAGTCAGCAGGAACATCCACAGCAGGTGGAAGGAACTGAGATGGGATCCGAGAGGTTCTGAGATGATCTCCAAAAAGAGCCTCTGGTACACCTTTTGATGGGATTGTGTGTGCGTTCCAGTATGAAATTAAATTCTGTAACCCAACCATGCAACATTTTGAAGCAACAGAAGAGACACAGTGCTTCCAAAAAGGGTCATCGATGTCCAAGAAACTATTGTTAACCAAGGCACACAATGTATGCTTAATTTGGTATATACGAGAGTTGATTTCAACCCATTTTCTTTCGGCGTGGTTCTGTTTTGACTGACTTTGAATGAAAGGAGGTCTATTGACATTGGTCCTAAAGTCCTGAAGATTGTCTTGTTGATACAAGCAAAAATAAAACTCACGCCTCTGATCAACTCGTAGCTGATTACAGTTTTTCTCGATTGCTTAAACACATTTCTTGAAATTATGCCTCGTATTCTCAAAACAGTAAACAAAAATCCATAACATCTCATCCTATTTTCAGGTCAAAATGAAGCTCTCTTCTCAAAACCATTCAAACTTGCTGAAAAACCAAACGTTTCCTGCAGACATGACACATAATCCCTCAAAATCACCCACACTGCAACGTAGTCTTAGACACTGGTGAGATCAATTCAAAACACTGTTACTAAAACCTCTTATTGGGATTCAAGAATAATTTGACAGCTTAGTGTACATTTCTCTGTTATTCTTGATTGGCATTACCACATTTTTTTTCCACTAAAACCATCAGAGGCAACCACTTCAGTCACTCCAAAACCCACAAGCTTTTCGTTTTGGTCCATGTGTAGTGTGTGACCAGCATACTCAGTGTAATAGACATGGGGATTGGTTTTTGCGCCAGTACCCTCTCTATGCATTTGAGTGAACTGAGGGGTTATTTGTGCTAGTGCGTCTCACAGCTCTTTCACCCAGCCTGTATCCTGATGCTCTCAACATACCAGTCATCATCTTTCGACCACACACAGGGCCGATAACAGTAACTGCTGGTCGAACAACTGCATCAACACCATCTCTTCCTAGCCGTACGTAATCCAAACGATGAATGTTCCTCAAAGCACAAAATTAAGAAATTGTTGAAATACTGGAACCTCACCCGAGTCCATATTGTTGCTGCAGGACCTCTCTTACTTGTTTGCATGTGTATCCCAGCTCTTCTACCAACCGACGGATCACACTTTCATATGAATCAAGCGCACTCCACTCACTCATTGTCCAGACAATGTGGGTAACGGTGATCTGATATAAACAGTAGTACGCACTGTAAACCTATACCACCGACGATAATGGTACGATCAAGCTGCAAGCTGCAAGCACAAGTACATAAATGTGATATTAGAAAAACAAGTAATTTTTGTGTTTGTTCGAAAATCAGACATTCTAAAGCAATTACCCAAACACGTATAATTGAAAATGAAACTGAAAGACAATTATCCATTTGTGAAGTACTCATGAATATTGATAATGAAAGTTTCAAAGCAATTTTCATTTGATTAATTTTGATGGTTAAAATTGAATAAAGAACTGCAAAGCGTTACACGGACCGAACTATGTTTCTAAAACTGTTTATAAAGATAGGCTGTTTATAAATATGGAGTAGGTTATTTTGGCTTCTACAATCCAAAAAGACCTTAACAACATCCAAACGTGTATTTAAAAGCTCCCGTGATATGTAGTAAATATGCGTTTACTTTTACAAGAAAACTTTTATCACAAATTATTAAACCATAAAACATGTATATTGTGGCTATTCTGGGCGTCCTGAATATAAGAAACAATAAAGCGCATGGAGCAATGAGACAAAATTGTTTATAAATGAATTTTTACAATTGCTGTAGGGTGTAGGCTATAATATGACTCCAGCTAAACTCAGTGTCTCATTCACATTGTCTTTCATCTACGTTGTCCTTTTGGAGTCTCTGATTCTTTAGGAATTTGGGGGTAATTTGGATATGAGAGATGCTGTCTGATCAAATTACTCTCATTCAATGTCAAAAGCAAAATGACCGTTGTTAGATTTTCCTCCGTGAGGTTTGAGTCTGTCTCGTATTTGAACCCTTAGTTCAGCAAATACTGAAACAGTGTGAGTGAAACTCTGATGAATTCATCACAGTAGATTCTATGTGTGCATTTATGAGATTTCAGCGCTGCATGGGTAACAGAGCGAGATGCATCCTAACATCAACCAAACGCATTAAATTCAAATGAGACACTGTGACTTATGGAGCTACTTTAATGCCAGGGTAAAAGGGTCATGACTCTTATCCTAAAACATTTTCTATGTCTTTAACCTCGTTCTTTACTTGTTTTGCTCTCTTGTGTCAAAATATCTCAGCAGCAGGGGCGGCATCCAACGCTTTCAGAATTTCTGTGAGTTCAAGAAATAGAACAAGTGATAATGGCAAAAAAACACACTGGTGACTTAATGGACGAGGCTTAAAGGTCAGCAGGTGCTTTGTAATGGGTCAGAAAGGATAGGTTTAAATAATACATTTCTTGAACCTCGGTCAGAGGAAGACAAGTTTGTACCCAACAGGCAGCAGGTATTAGATGGCAACATTTGCCACGCGATGTCTCAGGCCAAGAGTTTCTAAGAAGTTCCTCTGTACAGTTATGAATAAATCAGCAGTTCTGTTCATATGAGAAACCACAGAGAAACAAAAGGTTTAACATGGACAACTCAAAAAACCCTCTCATGTGTTGAAAGTACAATCTAAAAGAACATTTTAGATGCCATAAGTGTATTTTAGACAATCAGATATGGTGTAAAACGCTACATAGGTTTGGTAACTGTTGGTAAAAACGTCCAACTATGACGTAGAAACACAAAGTGAAATGAAGCAGATTATGGGTCATAATAAAAAGCATAACTACTGCAGATCATTGGATGTAAAAATAAGAGCGATGATATCAATTATGCTTAAGAAAATTGTGTTCATCTTTGTTAATTGCGTCCAAATTCTGAACACTAATATCACTGTAAAAAATCCTGTGAAAAACGGTAATTTTCCCATACACCAAAAAAAACATCCAATAAAAAAACGTGTTAAGTAAGATTAAACGGTTTTCATGTTATTTACAGCCAACTAATGTGGTTGTGTAATGTAACATGTTTACCACATTTCAAAAACACATGAAAATTCTGTAAAAAAAACTACAAAATTTGCAAAACTATAGTAATCGTTCTTGGTGAACGTCCCTTAAAGGGATAGTTCACACAAATGAACAATTCTGTCATCACTTATTCACTCTCATATCATTCCAAACTTGTATATGATTCATTCTTCTGTGGAACACAAAAGAAGATATTTTGAGAAATGTCTTAGGTTTTGTGTTCAATATACAAGTCAATAGGGTTCAAGATTGTTTGGTTCGTTAAAATATCTTCTTTTGTGTTCTGCAAAACAAAGTATAGTATATACAGGTTTGAAGTAACATGAGGGTGAATAAATGTGGAAAATGTGCATTGCATTGGTGAACTAAATGTTTAATGTATTATTTTTGCCATACTCGAAAGTCTGGCTATGCGTGACAAGAGATTTAAAACAAGCTCCTATACGAGCAGCAGTTAAAGTTATGCTTGATTTAGCAGACACCACTAATTACCAATATTTATCTTTAGAGAAAATGATTCAATTCAGAGCACATAAATATCAACGTTGTCTCCCGGACATCTTGACAAGTCATTCAGTCATGGCCGATAATTGGTTTTAGAGGTCTAATTCAGACACTTTTTTGTCAAAACTACATTACACCCTCTGCGATTTTATCGCAGTGGCAATAAAACTGCCTCTATCTGTCCTGAGTAACTCATTCATGTAAATCATTATTACACTGCCACATGACAGCCTGGGAGAGCGAGCGAGCAACGGCTACTGTTCTTTGTGTTTGGAGGAGATGGCAAGTACCTTGGGCATAGAGGCGTGTCGGCATTAATTCGTCTAACAACAGAAAAGGTCATGAGGGCACGAGCGTGCTGATATTGCAGTTATCACACACGCACGCTAACAAGACACAGACAGGAGGAATATTACAACAGTTGGGTTTTCTTACCCCCCTTCTGGCAGTTTCTCTTCTGGATGATGAAAGATTTCTGTGGACGGAATACACAAGATGGGTTGATACATGGGTTGAGAATGTGTGCGTGTGTCTGGAAACGAAGCAAGTCTGACATTTTATGTAATATAATGTGTACAAGCTTTGATGATTCTGTGTGCAATCTCTATGCCTGTACATTTTTTTCAAACCTTGTATCTTCCTTTTTTGATTGGTAATTCAATTTTGCTTAAGATAACTGCAGTTGTGTCTTGTAAACAGAACATATTCTTAATATATAGTTGGTGGATTTGGAGTTATTTGCTTTGTATGATTGGATTTGGATTTGCATTCAATTTATTGTCATTACACATATAACAAGTACAGTGTAACGAAATGGATTTAAGAAGAAAAATACAGCAAAACATGAGGTAAGTGGGGAGAAAAAAAACACAGATACAATAATACACCATAGACAAGACTTGCAACAGGGTAAGATAATCCAGCTCCGATAAGCAGCCATCCGGTCCAGTGCCGTTACAGCGCCGCTCAACGAACCTGCTTTCCAGGCTGGCGGTTCAAAGCATGCGGAGGAGTGGGAGTGATAAGTCTGTATGTGTGTGTGTGTGATAGTTCTAAGTCTTTGGTTGGGGAGGAACGCAAGAGCGTCTCGCTGCAGTGCTCCCACAGGGTTAAATTTTCCAGCTGCCTTGTCCAAGGCCGTTTCTGGATCCGGGGAGTCGAAAGATAAGATTGTGATTTGTTTAGTCGGGAAACCGTATTCCAATATGTCACGGCAACCCTCATAGTCCAAGTGGTTCAATGGTGATTCTGACCTCCGATATTATCAATTTTCCTTCCCAGAGCTGTTAGGGTTTCCCTGATGGCGACCATATTTCGGTTAATAGTCTCAGTCTCAATGCTGACCGCTCTTCCAACAGCTTCAATCAAAACGGGCAGCCTTATGACAGCTGTTCCCGTTTTATGAATTTTTCGATAACCCAGGGCAAAGCCTAATCCAATAATCAGCACACGACCTGTTATCATGGTTCCAAATAGGTAAATATCCTCGATATCCTCGACTGAAAGAGCCGCCAGACACACGATCCGCCATCTCTCCCAGCCGTCCATCGTGTAGCCAGCTGCGTACGTTCCGTCAGGACACGCGGGTCCCCCCGAACCCAATGTGTCATTTGCGTTGAGAGACCAGTTGATCACTTCCATAATTTCCAAGTTTGGAGAGCAGTGCAGAGAGAGTCTCTCAGTAGATGAGACGAGACAAGACAGGAGACAAAGCAGGGAAAATATGGGCAAGGACGGGGAGTGAGAAAATGCGACCGCCTCCGCTGAGAGCCAAACGAGAAAAATATTGAGGGAATACTGTTTTATCTCATCAGCCCTGTGGCGATAATTACAATTTGTTAAGACATAAAAAAACATTTAAACATGAACCTGAACTGATCCAGACATTTTTTAGATGTCTGGATCCGAAAATGCAAACAATTTCATTTCTTTGAACTCAAATGAGCCCTTCTTCAAGTCTCTATGATATTCTGCTCTCCATTTTCAATCCTAGCTCCAGTTACCTACCCAGAGGAAAAACTGTATGTCTCTCTGTCTTTTATAGCTTGTGAGATTTGATGTTGAGTTCTCAGTTGTGCTTCATTTAAATATGAACTTAGATGTTCTTCCTGAAATGAAGAAAAAACTGCAAGCACGTGACAGAAATGTAACACCTCTAACCATATTTGGAACATCAGGTTCCAAAGCAATTGTACTGACAGGTACACCCACCTTACTTGCGTATACATTAGGGGGGTCTTAGTCAAATCATACCTATGACGTAGATTTGTGGGGATGTGTTGTTACACGAGGCGTTTCAGGCAGGTCTGGGTGAGCATTCGCTTTTAGATAGAATGCATCTTTTGTTCAGACACTTTAATATTTGCAATATTACGTGTCTAATACATGCATGGGCACAGAAAGACACAGAAAAACACGTATTCGTGCCATATGACCCCTTTAAAGCCATACAGGTAAGTATATAAATAACGGTAGTTAACCTCGGTTCCCTGGGAGACGGGAACAAGACATTGCGTGCTGATGCAAGATGATCTTCTCTCGAAAGTGAACCAATTCATTTAAGTCCCCATTTTAGTTTACAGTTGGCATGTACTGTATAATCTACAGCCACTGACAAAAAGTTAAGAGACCAAAACATTTTTTTTTTCAGTTTTTCTGAATTTATTATGTAAAATTATAATTTTTGTTGCATTATGTGAACTACTAACAATATTTGACATTTACATTTAGTCATTTAGCAGACACTTTTATTCAAAGCGACTTACAGAGAGTTCAGGAAGCAATAAACAATATGTCATACAGGAGCAATAATACAATAGGTGCTAATACAAAGTTACTAGTTTCAGCAAAAGCTGAATAAAAATATGGAATGTTTCTATTTGCATTTATTTACAGAAAATGAAAAATGGAGAAACGGGTCAAAATACCAGAAAATATGCTTTACACCTCAAATACTGCAAAGAAAACAAGTTTGTATACAACAGTAGCATTTAAAGAGTTGGTTCCAAAATTAGATAAGTCCGTTTATTTAATATTTCAAAAATCAAGATTTTTTATATTATTAATATCAATCAAACTGCAGTTGGATTGTTTTGATTAATCCATAATAACAAAACAAAATACGGCTAACTAACACAACAAAACGCAAAAGAAACATGATAACATAATAAAAACCTTTTTGAAACCTTTTTAAAACTGAGTAATCTCATTTCGGAATTTTGATTTTGTTGAAATTCAGCAGAAACTGGACTGGAATGGCCACAACAATACATCAAAAAATGCAGATGAAATAAAAAAAATGGCATGGTATCTTCTGTATATTATCATAATATATAAAATTCTTCAAGAATCAGGGAAGGTTGTTAAAGAGATCAATACTGTATGTATCTTGTCCTCTAAAATTCCTACTACACCCCTTTACACTGCAATAATAATAAAAAAAATACTAATTGAGTGATCATTTAGAAGTCTAACATGCATTACACTGGGGAAAAGCGAGCTTCATGCATAGTTATTGCATATTTGCAGTGGGATTTGTAATGGATACGCTACAGGTGGTAGTAAATGAAGCAAAATGAAACTCCTAAATCTGAAGTGTGTGTTTTCTGCTCTATTTGCTTCACCAAATTGAATTGCAAAAATATTGCTTGCATTTAAGCATTTCTAAAACACTTCCCCGTCCACCATTGGTCTCTCAAAACAGATTCCCCAAACTCAAATGTCACATACTGTAGCATTTTTAAACATTATCTGTGGCTCCTAGTTGAACCCTACAAAGCAGACTATATGACCACTGTTGAGGATTTGAAACGGCAACTCAGTCTGACCTTTTCTACACGCAGTAGCTTGAACTTTACAGTTTTCTCAATTTGTACCTGCTGATTGAATAACTGTATCATATTTATTATAGAGCATGCAGCACAGTATTGATATTTTTCAAACATCCTGTTGCATGGACACAAATCTAAAGAGACATTTCACGAAATATCTTCTTTTGTGTTCCACAAAAGAAAGAGTTATATACAGGTTTTGAACGACGTGTGATTGAATAAATTATGGAAACGTTTTTTTTATTTTGGAGCAAACCATTCCTTTAATCCAATCATATAATCCTACAGCTAACTGGAATTAACAATACAAATCATGTTTACAACATAAAATCCTTAACATTTCAACAACAACTTGAACTTTCAGAAATGCATCAAGCAGAAAACAGGCTTGCTCACGCACTAATGAGACCCCTGACAACTGAAAAGCCTCCAGTTAACCGAGTCAAACAGTCCACCTTTATCAGACTGCCATGTTGTCGACGTCTGCTCGCCACAGCTGCTTCTGCTGGCAGTTTGCAAATCCCTCGCACACCGCGAGTGGAGGGGGAAGTGAGGAGGCATGTGGTTTCATTTCACCAGTATGCCTCCAGGTAGAGCTCAACTGAAGCAACGCTGTTACACTGGCAGATATTGATGGAAGATGATGATGTTCAGAGCTACACTGCCAAACAAAGACAAAATGAGTGCTGCCATGTTGTTTCGATCCCCACAAATATTTATAATGTTGGACGTGATGGATGCAAGAGAAAGAGGGAGGTTTTACACAGCATTACCCTCATTTGGACTGGAAGCGACACAGACATGCTGTTTATCCATATTGGGTTTTCGCAGCAAACACGTTCTGTGTCAGACGTGACATTTTTCGGTCCACTGGAGTCTCTGCTCTGTTTCTTTATCATTTCCCAGGTTTCCAGTGTAAAGTAGGCTTTGTAAAAGATATAAATCACTGCTGGTCAATTGGGGGTTCTGCAATAAAATATTAGCAAGCTTCGCTGCTGGAGAAATGGCTTTGTGACTTTGTTGTGCGAGGTACTACAGGACTGTCGGACTGTTGATTTAAAATCGTACAAAAATGTCCTTAAAACAAGAGCATTTCCAGCCCCGCTTTATAAATTTGCAGCCAATTAAATTATGTTCTGGGTTTACAAGTTAAGCCCAATCGCACAGTATCGGTGGCATGCTGTCAATTGCATTAGAAAATTGTATTGACTTCTCTCCGTTTGTACAAACAAAACATGAAGGCTGTGCGGGCAAGGCATTCTGGAGATTTCAACGCAGAAATGTGAAGCGTGTGTATTCAGAAAAATGGTAATTTTTTCTTTCAAACAAAAAGTAAACGTTATTGTTACCTCACTGAGAAAATGTTCAATGCTTTCTCACTTGTGGATAAAAGCATCTGCTAAATGAATAAATGTACATCTGTTACAGTTGAAAAAAAGTATTGACATATCTCAGTTTGTACAATGTAAATGTAAAACTAATGTTAACAAGGTAAACAAAAAAATGCAAATGCATATGGGTAGTTGACAAATAAACCAAAAATGTGCCGTATGGTGTGACAGGAAAAATGTATTTTATAAATAGTAAATATAGAATAATATGTTATTAAATGTGCAGTGTATGGAATTTAGCGGCATCTAGTAGTGAGGTTACGAATTGCAACCAACGGCTCACTCTTCCCATCCATTTTCAAGGCGCTGCTGTTGCTGACACAGAACTGAGATGTTGTCACTTTTCGCTTCTTGGCCAAAGGAGATAATGTATTTACGAGATGCATTCTGTAGTGCAGTTGTAGCACTTTATTTTACAGTCTTGTTTCCCATGTACACTGTGCTATTACAGTTAAGTTAATAATTGGGAGATAACTAGGTACTAACTGAACTTAACCCTAAACCTAAACTTATACCATGAAGTTACCTTATAATACCAAGTACTTTCTTAAGTAAGTACATTTAAGTATATGTATACATACTGTAAAATAAAGTGCAACCAAAATAGCTCATTCTAAGGTAATAAAAACATAACGCTTCATAACCCCTAAAGTTATGTAAAAATGTAAACCACTCAGTAAATTAAAACTAATAGGAACTCCTGTGACAGGAATAAAAAATGACATTAGGGTAAAAAAATGAGAAAACATCTATGTGGCCTATTCTGAGGTCTAAACACATGACCTACAAATTGTAACCCCTCCGAATGTGCCATCTGTTTACAGCAGATATATTATCTTCGATCTACAAAACTGAAGCCATAAGGATTAATGTGACACCAGAAAGACTACTGCGTGTAAACACAGAGTTACAGTAAAACCGGACCGTCAGTCTGAGAAAATGACATTTCCAGAAAGGCTCTTCCTGAAAATGCAGCACTCAGTTTAAACCGCACCAATTCACCGATTCATTCCTGACTGCTGAGTTTGCGAACTCCGCCGACCCATTTGTTCAGGCACGCTGGCTTTTCATATGGCCAACACGAAACCAATAATGCCACTTTAACAGGAGAGGTTGGTCCCAGAAATCAATACCTTGAGATAAACTCACTGAACATGACAAAGCCGATGACAAAGTTTTTGTGCTGACAGCAGCATCTGAGCAATAGAAAGCACTTCATAAACTTTTCCTTGTGGCATTTAAATCGTGTTTTAAAAGCTTAGCTCGATCTATTTGAAGAGCGCATTAAAACAAATTGTTTGGGTTTTGTGCCAGTGCACACATAATTGTGAACAAAATTCATTTCAGCCGGTTTTACACATTTTACATTTGTCTCTGTCTTTCAGAAATATAGACTACAAAAATGAGTCATACCGCATTCATTTTGTCCAATAAAATTCAATAAGTGTTGTGGCATGAACAATGGTGGTACCCATTCACTTTTCAGGACACAAAACCAATGTAAGTCAATGGGAACCGCAGCTGTTCGGTTACCAACATTCTTCAAAATATTTTCTATTGTGTTTTGCAGAAGAAAGTCATACAGGTTTGAAATGACATAAAGGTAAATGCAGCCTCAAAAATAAGAGACCATTCTAAATGTTAATTTTATCAGCATTTCTAGATGTATTGTCTGTTCAGTGTCTGTTGAATTTCAACAAAATCAATTGAAAACTGATGAAAATCCATGTTATCACATAAAAATTATTGTTGCACTTTTCCTAAATACATGCACGAATAAGTTTAAAAGTGAATACAAACTTGTTTTCTTTGCAGTATTTGAGGTCTGAAAAAAACTGAGCATCTTTTCTGTTATTTTCACATGTTTCTCCATTTTTCATTTTCTGGATATAAATGCAAAAAGAACAACATTTTATTTGAAATTTGGGAGAAATACTGTTAGAAGTTCACAGAATGAAACACAAATTATCATATTTACCTAAACACAACAATAAATATTACATTTTAAAATCAGAAAAAACTACTCTGAAATGGTCTCTTAACTTTTTCCACAGCTGTAAACGATGACGGAATTTTCATTTTTAGGTGAATTGTCACTTTAAAGTCCCAGTGAAATAAAAAATGACAGTTCTTATTCTTTTTTTTTTTATATATATTTTTTATTTTCATCACACAAGTAAAACATAACTTAAATGTACAGTGCCTTTTGCTGGTACAAACATAAATAATATTACACTTTAACGCCTGTTCCTGATTAACAAACAATGATATTAACATTTTACCGTGTTACATTACATTCCCGCCCCCCACCCACATTCCTACAATTTTGGTAAAAGGTCTATTCAGCTCACGTAATAGAGTACATTAACAAGCAATAAGGTAAGAGTACAGAATAATCACCTTTCCTGGTGAGCGGCCGCAGAATTTAATTGAAATGAAGAAATAAGGAAAAAACAAACAACAAACAAACTCTGCATCATTTCAGTCTTCTTGTAGGTGCACTTTAAACTGTTCCCATGTCTTATTGTAGGTTGATATTTTATTGCTTAAAGTAAATCTCAGCTCTTCTAAATGCAACATATTTCCCAAATCTCTGATCCACATCTCAAAAGTGGGAACAGAATCTAATTTCCACATCTGTAGTAGAAGTCTTTGCAAGCAACATACAAAACGATATGGCCTGTGATTGGTAACATTCACTACAGCCGTTCTCTGCTCCTAATATACCTATGTAAGGATCAGGTTCCATGTTTGTGGAATATACCTTTGAGAGAAATTTGAAAATATGATCCCAGAATGGCTGTATTCTACTGCAAGCCCACAATGAGTGAAACAATGTGCCGTCCGTCATTTTACATTTGTTACATACAGGAGAAATTGTTGGATAAATTCTGTGAAGTTTTGTCTTGGAGTAGTGAAGCCTGTGTATTATCTTATATTGGATTAAATGATGTCTTGCATTTACAGAACATGTATGAACGCTCTGCAAGCAATCATTCCACACATCGTCAGGAATGTTGCTACCAAATTCTTTTTCCCATTCACCCTTTATTGCATCCGTATTACTATCTATTTTCCCCAATAATAAATTATAAAACAGAGACACATTTCCCTTCTCCCCTGTGTAACATTAACAATTACCTCCAAAATGGGATTTGCACTAAGCGTTTCAAAATTAGCAATGTTTTTCCTGACATAATCTCTGACCTGTAAGTAGCGAAAGAAACTTGTAGGAGTGAGAGAGAACTGTTGTTTAAGCTGTTCGAAGGAGCAGAAGGTACCTTCTTTATAAAGATCTCTAATCGTTGCTAACCCCTTATGCTTCCAATGGTTAAAAAGCACGTCAGATAATCCAGGGGGGAAAGTATGATTGTTACATATTGGGGTATCTAGATATATCTGGGATTTTCAGATGTGTCTTAATCTGTTTCCATATTTTAATTGAATTAGAAATGATTATATTTCCATTAAGATTAGTGCTATTTATTTTGTCTTTACTATTGAGCAAGGCTGGGAGGGAAGTCTTATTACAAAAAGCTTCTTCGATTTTCAGCCATTCTGGCTTGTTCTCTGGGTCAATAGACCCAACTTTCCTCCACCACATCAGAACATTTAAATTAGCTGCCCAATAATACAATTTAAAATTAGATAGACTAAATCCTCCTTCACCCTTTGTTTTATTTAAATGTTTTCTGCTAATCCTAGCAGTTTTGTTGGCCCAAATAAAACTAGATATGATAGATTCAAGTTGCTTAAAAAAGAGAATGGAATAAAGGAAGGAATCGCCTGGAAGACATATAAAAATCTTGGAAGTGCTACCATTTTAATGGCATTGATTCTGCCAACCATAGACATAGGGAGAGTTTTCCAATAAATAATGTTGTCTTTAAGTTGTTCAATTTTCTTTTTCCAATTTAATTTTAATAGCATGTCAGGGTTCTTAGTTATAATTATACCTAAGTATTTAAAAGAGTGATTTGCAACTTTAAATTTGACATTTTCTAGGAATTTTTTATCTATATCATCAGAGACGGGCATTAATTCACTTTTTCCCAATTTATTGTAAATCCAGAAAGCCTTCCAAATTGGTCGAGAACCTTAAGTAATGGAGGGATAGATAGTTCAGGATTCTTAATGTATAAAAGAACATCATCCGCATAAAGCGAAATATGTTGAGGTCTGCCTTGCACTGTGATTGGAGTAAGTAATAGTAGGATGTTGCCTGATAATAGTGGCTAATGGTTCCATCGAAATTGCAAATAAAAAGGGGGATAAGGGGCATCCCTGTCGTGTACCGCGGAAAAGTTTAAATGAGTTTGATACATCCTGGTTGGTAATTATGGAGGCTGTTGGATATGCATAAATTATTTCAATCCCACTTAATAAATCCTGCACCGAATCCAAATTTACTTAATGTAGCCATCATATATTTCCATTCTATTTGGTCAAAAGCTCTCTGAGCGTCCAGTGATATTACACAGGTTTTAGAGTTTTTCTTGTTATACAAGATATTAAAAGCCTTCTTAGATTGAAATATATATGTCTGTTGGGCATGAAACCTGTCTGATCTTTGTGAATAATGGAGCAAATGTGTTTTTTTAATCTATTAGCAAGAATTTTGCTTATAATCTTGGATTCCAACGGAATGAGCGAGATTGGACGATAAGATGACATCTTTAATTTGTCTCTACCCGGTTTTGGGATTAATACTATATTAGCTTTATACATTGTTGGTGGGAATTTGCCTTCCATTTTAGCATTTTTAATCAAACGGTGTATCATCGGTATCAACAGATTTTTAAATTTCTTGTAGAACTCAGCGCTAAAACCATCAGGATCAGCGGCTTTGTGTTAGGTAACTGTGATATTACTTCATGTAATTCTTCGAGTGTAACCTCTTTATCCAGAACCTGCTTCGCTTCAGTGCTAATGCTAGGAAGGTTCAATTGGGAAAAGAACTCGTCTATGGCTTGTTGGTCTGCTTCACACCTTGATTTATAGACATCTTTGTAATATCCTGCAAAGCAATGGTTGATCTTCTTGGGATCAACAACGATGTTTCCGTTTGTCGCTCGAATTTCATGTATTGCTCGTGTTGCCTGATCCTGTTTCAGCTGGCGGGCAAGCAGTTTTTGGGGTTTTTCACCTTTCAAATATTCTTTGTTTCATGCGAGAAAGTTTCTTCAATATGCTTTTTGAAAGTATTGAGTTATACTCGCTTCGTAGGACTATTATTTTTTTGAGAGTGGCTTCGCTACTTGTTGATCTATAGTCCCTTTCCAATTCGTCTATTCGCTCCTCGATTTCAGTCAGTTTAAACTCTTTCTTGCCTGTTCTTTTTGGACTGGTACGCTATGATATCGCCCCTAATTACTACTTTCATTGTCTCCCATAAAACCGAATCAGATACATCCCCTTTATCATTATTTTCTAAGAAATGTATTAATTTACTTGATAAATATTCACAAAATGTGTCGTCGTTTAACAGCGTGTTGTCGAATTTCCAGGTGTAGGTTCCCCTGCACTCTTTTATTTTTAAATTAAGAGACACTGGGGCATGGTCTGATATTAACTTGGTGTGATATTGTGTCGAAACTACATATTGCATAACCTAGAGTCTATAAGGAAAAAATCAATCCTTGAATATGTTTTGTGAACAGAAGAATAAAATGAAAAATCCTGATCTGCAGGATGCATAGCCCTCCAGCTGTGTATTAAGTTGAGCTTTCATGTAGTTATTATTATACTTGAGGATTTACTCATTGTGGTCCGAGGAGGAAGAGTATCTGATTTAGCATTTAGCACGCAATTATAATCACCGGCCATAATGACTTGTGAATGCAAAAAATCTGGTACGATTTGAAGACTTTCAAAAAAGAAGGATCGTCAAAATTAGGACCATATATATTCACCATGAGTACTGTTACTCATTTTTTAATGTAAGGTGTGTTTTACGTAACCTTTTTAAACACAGACTGTATTTTAAACCTTTTACCTTTAACTCAAAAACACTGCTATAACCATGAACTCGAACTTTGTTAATTAAGAACAAGAACCCATTTGCATTAGCAACCCCCCCCTCCCACTTTTGTAGCATCCCGTTTTACAAACATAGATGCCCTCCCCCCCCACACTATTAACATTTGCATCTATCAACTCACCCTCGATGCAATCTGGCATTCTGTCTACGAGACAGCTCACCACTGATCTACTGACAGCACTATAGAAACCCTGTAGTCTATCACTAACTCAAATATACAATTTTTGTTAACTCTTATTGTCCACAGTGTCAAAGCAGCAACTCCTCAATTTCACCAGTTTTCCACAGCGCCTCTAAGGTAAACCTCTGCCGATTCCGGTGATTCAAAGACCCTCGTTTCCTTGCCACTTACAGTCACCATAAACTTTGATGGAAAACGAAAGCCACATCTCACTTCGTGCTCCCTGCATTTCTTCCGTATGTTGTCAAACTTTTGTCTCTGTTTTAAGACATCCGCTGCTAGATCCGGGAACACGTGAATTTTACGGCCGTCATATTCCAAGGGTTTCGACCGCGCCAGGCGCAAGATGCGTTCTTTCACTTGATAATGATGGAGTCTTACAATGAACCCCGTGAACGGCCTTCTCTTGGAGGCTGTGGTGATCTGTGCGCCCTATCGATTTTGACTGGATTATCCGTGTTCTCCTCGCCCAGTACCCGTGTCAGAAGTTTCGTCACGAACTCTGTAGGTCTACCATTTTCCACACCTTCTTTAATGCCGACAATCCGAATATTTTGCCGTCGAGATCTTGATTCTAAATCGCTGGTCTTTTCCCTGAGCCGTTCACAGTCATTCTCCAGTCGTGCGCACAGCCTCTCCAGCGACTCGATGCGAATTTCATGTGCTTTTGTTGCCTCTTCCGTCTGGGCCACCCTGTTTGATATGCTGGCGAGAGACACATTTACCTCTAACAAAGTTGTAGAAATGGCCTCCAGTTTCTTATCAAAAGAGCCACTCAAGTTCGTTATAGCCTCCATGATGTCCAGGTTTGTCGGCGCCACTGCCTTCACGCTAATTAGGTTAGCATTAGCTGACTGCTCCTCTGAGTTCTTCATTACACTTTCGTCTTCCATATCCGCCTTTTCTGCCTTCTTGTGTCTTGTCAGCATTACGAAAAGGGGTTAACCAAAACAAATGTTCAATTTCAATCGACTCCAAGGTTTTTAATTGTATAAATTTTTTTGATCAGTGAAGAGCTGTTAAAAACGCGTCTAATCCATTCAACACCTCAACAGCGCCCCCCGACAGTTCTTATTCTTCAGTCTGCTGTCAGTTTTATTTCAAAATCATTGAGCTGTTTTTACACATCCAATCAATTTGCAGTGAAAAACGCAAGCCACGCCCACTAATTTGCTCCTTTGAGATTCCTTTTCACTCGGAAATGTGTCAGAACGCGGAACTAAAAACGATCGCAACTTCCGGTTCACGGGGACTTTAATCTCTTTTGCTAGTCTAATCAAATCACAGCACAATAATAACAAGACAAAGAAAAGCAAAAGTAAAACATTTTTCTCTCATCCCAAAACCCATAAATCCTGATCCATACACAGAGCACTTCAACTCTGAGTAGTACTTTAAAGAAAGAACCTCTGTGCACTGAGCCTTTGTCCCGGCAGGCTAATTTCATTCTCAAGAGTTTGTCACAGAACTTGGAAAAGGCGGCGTTCAGCTGGGACGCGGCGAGGCGTGAAGCTCGTCTCTCTGAGGGCTATGTGGGCCAGATCTATTTAGTCTAGCAGCTGCAGGTGCCAGGTGTTTTAACAGAGCGGTGAAGCAGCATATGAAGGCTGGTTTAAAAATCTCTTTAGTAAAGTGCCTGGCAAACAATGTGTAATATTTATCTACACGGGTTCAATTTTAGCGAAGTTTGAGGCATTAGTGCAATAATTCACCTGTTAAAAGGAACCTTTTGTCACTGTCCACTTACCATCGTGTGTTGTGGCCCAATATTGTTCTCCGTTTTCGGTAAAACAAAAAATGAAACCTTAGGCTTAGGAATTACTTAGAGATTAGTTTAAAGGGGTAGTTTACTCAAAAATTTTCTCTTTCACCATTTACTAGAAAACAAAAAAAGATGTTTTTAAGAATTTAGGAAAGCAAACAGTTCCTGGTCACCTTTCACTATACCATTTACATTTGTCCTACTATGGCAGTCAATGATGTCCCAGAATTAAAAATTGCTAAAATTCTTCCAAATATCTTTATGTTCAACAAAACAAATAAATGAACAGTCTCGGAGCAACTCGAGGGTCAGTAAATGATGTCAGATCTCTCCCTTTAAGCCAGGACTAGGCCTTAGTTAAATTGGGACATGTAAGTAGTTTTTCCAACCAGCCTTAGAAAAAGAGGTTAGATAGGTTTCTTTAATGCGAATGATAAACTCAACAATCTGTCAAAATCACAAAATAAATCGGAAGACTCACTCTTGCTGCTACTAAATGACAGAAACAAACAATAAGTGAAATCAGTTCCTGACCATTCCAGAAAGAAAACGTTTTGTTTATTGGTAATGATTGGTCAACACAGTTTTACAGGATTTCGTATTTGTCATTTTGCGAGGCTGCTTATTTGTACGATCTTATTCATACATTTTACTATGATTTGCTTTCACACCAGTGATGATTTAGGGGTGGGATTAGGAGAGGGGCTTCAGTACTGCTTTTTCTAATAATCATATATTTTTGTTTCTTTACGAATTCCCGTGAGATCATGTTGGATTGGCACGACTCTAAACAAAGATAATGCATGATAATCCACATCTAACAACGATAGTTAAAAAGACATAATATGAAGACATATACTATACACCTTCACAATGGAGCTGTACCATTTCATAAGTCAGAAGCCACGGACAACCTAGGTCAATGGCAACAAATACACCTGCAGGACCTTCAATTTCAGCGTTGACAGGATTGAGTTATGTGGTCACTGTCCTGTCAAATGCAATAACAGCAATATGGCTGAAGGAAAGGCGAAGGTTTTTTTTATTTCGCTCTTCGCCTCCTGCTCTCGACCATGTAATGGCTCAGCTCAATACTAACCAGAGGCCCTGACACAATAGGCAGGTCTGATATGATTATATTCTCTGAGTGTGTGTGTGCGGGGACAAAAAGACACCATAGATATGAAGAGAGCAAAAGAAAGCTTTACAAAAGAAAGCAAATGTATTACCTCTTGTTAATGATTAGATCAATGCACCGATCGCTGTGGCTGTCATGGTCTCGCGTCAAAGCCTCAATGGAAGCCCTCCATCACGGACGTCGACACAAATAACACGGAGACGAAGGACATCCTGTCTGATACAGTCTGCATTATCTTCTTCCGACACATCAAAAGACACCGAGAATCAATACAGGTGTGATGACTACGAAATCCATAATCAGCCTTTTTTTGTGCTTTATTGTTCTGAGAAGTTGCAGGAGAGCGGATGGAGGATACTGTTGGCATGGAAACAGGGATTGCTGGAGAGGTTGCGGTGCTGTTGAACTACAAGAAAATGGTACAAAAGCTTCAGCATCATTATCTCGCCATCATTGTCCAGGAAGACAGCTGAGGGCGCACTTCCATAATTGTTTATTCAAACCCAAAAATTCATAGTTAAAGTCTGGAACCAAGAGTCATTTGCTTGATTTCGCTGTGTGAAGAGATGCTTTAGGATGAGATGCAGGGGTACAGGTAGTCTGGCATCACTTCAAGCACAGTGCTTATATCCTACTTGTCAAATTTGAGTACCCAGTAACATTTTGGTTGAAATGATGTGAATCTACATAGCATAAAATGTTGAATTTACGTTTTACTATCTTACCCCGAGTCCACACCGGACATGGATCAGTGTGATGCGACGAAAGACAATAGAACGCATAAGAACCCATTATAATTCTTAATTTTGTCCACACTTGATGTGACGCGGCTCGACAATCCCATTAGAACAAGCCATGTGTCGTGTCCGGTGTAACACGTTGTAACTTTAAAATTTAATGTACTCTTAAAATGTTGGGTTATTTCATCGTTTGAGTTAAAAATGGACAACCCCAACCATTGGGTTATAAATTAACCTATGCTGAGTTGTTTTAACCCATTGTTGGGTCAAATATAAACATTCTTTGGGTAAATTTATCCCAAAAGTTGGGTTTCTCCGTTTTTTGACCCAACAATGGTTGAAATAACAAATGTTTTAGTGTGTGACTACATTTAAATCAACCAATAAGACTTTCAGTTAGGTTAATGGTCCATTCAGACCAAAAATTATCACTTTAAAGATTATGTTTGAAAAAACAGAATCCACAACTATAACACACAAGCTCTGAATATGCATAATGTTTTTGTTTGTATTTTTATAGTTATCTTTATTGTTCTTGGAGTGAATGGGTCTTAAGGTTTAGGCCTGAATTACACTCAATGCAAGAGATTAAATGTTACAGTAGCACTTTTATCAACCCAAGCTCAATTTAACACATCTTTGCATTCGTAAATGTCTTGGACATGATCCAAGGAGCGCTATTTCAGGCATTGACAACCCCCAAATAAGATTATTCTTTTGTGAGGGACACCTTTCTAAAATACAAATCCATTTTTAATTTTAATGTGTAAAGAAACATTTAAACTTTGTTAGATAAATAGTACATGTGATATTATAAAGACAACCATGTTTTCAGACTTAAATAGTTGGCTACACTTGTTGGATGTACTGTATATAACCCTGAAGAGATATTTTCAATTTAAATGTAATGTAGCAACTTTCATTTCACAAGAAAGGTACAAATGTAAACAATTCTGGAAACTATTCTGGAAACTATTTTTATGTTGCAGAAAAACAGATGAACAACTAGAAATTACACATTATGTTCAGTTGGCTTAATCTTTTTTCCATGACATTTTCTGGGCCCCCTTTGCAACATACTGGAGACCCCTGGACCCCAGTGTAAACAACTTCCATGCAACAATTTGAGGAACATTTTAGTTACACTGTGAACTTTTTATAGCATTCATGTTTACATCTGCATCTGTGTATGGTAGGATTCTGACTTTAGAGGCTTTTTATAACATTCTTATCAATCCCATTCAACAATAAATTCACTCTCTTTTAGCCATTAAGATAAGGGTTGAAAGCAAAGTTGATCCAGAAATATCATACTTGGTTAAATTAGGACCCAGACAAAACCCGCAAAAGCAAGGCAATCTCTCAAATGCTTCAGAAATCCAGACAGATATGTTAGACTCTAAACAGTCGTATCCATTTTGTAAAAAGAGCATAAGGTTTCAGACTGCATTCTAAGCTACTGTTATTGAGCACTTTTATTGGACTCTGATCTCTAATGAACCCGTCCACCAGCTCCAAACAACAAAAGCTTTGTGGAACACACTCTCTTTTTCACGAATCTTCTTTTTTGTTATTACAGGCTATCAAGTTCCTCAAAGTTCTGACAAACTTGAATAAAACTCCAGCGTAGTGATAAGAACATCACAGGACAATATATTCTTCGGCGCTCAGAGTTTATGGGTGGTTTTCTCAAAGCCTGATTTGACATGAGCAGAACGCTATATAAAAGATATCTAATCTATTACGCTGTGCAATTGGAATAAGACGACTTTATTTTCACAGCAAAGAGCGAATGTAACGTGAAGATGCCTTATCCATGACTTGCCCATCAACTTTCGATAACATCGTAGTCTAGCATGGGAAGAGTCTCCGAACATCCGTTTTATTTCTAGTTTTTTGTACCAACTCGACTGCTGGCTTTCAAAGATTTCCCCTCCAAACCTGAGCTTTAAGATTTCCTACAATACCTTCTATACTTTCAAAAGAATAACTAATCATCCTCATTCTCTCTGATCCTTCCAATACTCCTTGAGGTTTGATGCCCCGCCAACCTTTAATTAAAATCTAGAGCAGCATCCCCTCGGGCCACGCTCCCCGCAGTGCACACGCCATTTTTCTGTCGCATTTCCAGCCATTTGATACTTTGCTGGAGAATTTTACAGATAATGCAAGTCCATCTCGCTTGAGATTCGAAATCGCTTTTTCCTGCGACATCAATTATGAATACTCCACGCCTGTTCGCGACGGGGTCTCCACCACCGTTTACAAATATTTCTAATGGCCATTCACGTAGTAGCTGAAAACGTTTGTCAGTCCTGTTTGAAGTGCTAAATTTAGATACACAGCTCGGTTATGGAAAAGAATGACAACTGTGTTCTTTCTTTATTCTTTGGTCCAATACAAGTTTTTGGACACCAAGTGTACCAAGTGCTGTAATTGAAGCAAATAAAAAATCGCAACCTTAGAGTGATGATTCGTTCACAACCCTTGAGTAAAGATGCACTTCTAGGGCCACACGTACCAGCTGATGGCCATTGAGATGAATGAGAATGCTCATGGATTGCTTTCTCAAAGTATTACAGACGTACATCACCGCTTCCATCTCCTGTTGAAGGTACGAGAAATGTTACATCTGTTAATAAATTTGTGATTGTCAATCACAAACATTGACGTTGACCATAATGATAGCAGAAAATGCTTCTGTAATATGGCAAAATCTACTTTTTTCATTGAGGAGTATGCGAGAGTAAACTCTGGTAAATTTGGGTTGATTCGTCTTATCCCCCTTACTACTGCCGCATAAACAAGAAATAGAGAAAAAGAAATGAATGTTTACAACCGAGGCACGTTGCGTCCAGGTAAGTAATTGGCAGGATTCTCGATGACGCAAGTTTTGTTGACGAGATTACGTGCTGTTGGATCACAGAATTTCAAACTGGAATCTGGGAGATGCTGGTGAGTCATGCCGTCTGCTCGAACCCACATACTCGCCCACCAGCTCCATGGCTCTCGCTGCAGTTGTCGTTACTTGAGAAAAATTTCCCCAGAAATCCTCCCGCGATTCTCACATCAAAAGTCCGGAGACACGCTGCAATGAAGTGAGCGTGGAGTCGTAATGTGATTCACGAGCCTCGTATTTCTCAGCTGGAGCAAACCTAATGGATTTCAGGCAAAGAAGAGAAGGACGATGTCTCATTAGGTGATTCTGAAAGTGAGGCCAGGATCTTTTGAAGTTAATAAGAGCAACATCATTAACACTATTCACCTTCACCATTACACCGTACATAAAAATGCTCTTATCTTTACACTGTTGGCCAACTATGAACTTGACAAACCCAGAACCATTTTCACAGGCTTTCGTGGCTGAATTCAATGAAACGGAGCCAAGTTGCATAAACTTAGCCACTAAATTAAGACTGCGTCTTAACAACTAGTCTCACTGACTAGCAATTAGTTAGGACTAATCAGTCTTACTTTTCATATTTCAATAAGCCTAATCTTTCTTTTTATGCAACTGATTTACAGAAGTTATGACCAGTCTTATTGAAAAAAAATGTGACTGTGACTAGTCTAAGCAGTTTATGCAACCGGCCCC
The DNA here is from genome assembly GCA_006030095.1 of Triplophysa siluroides. NCBI lineage: Eukaryota > Metazoa > Chordata > Actinopteri > Cypriniformes > Nemacheilidae > Triplophysa > Triplophysa siluroides. The sequence continues at coordinate 2,905,924 of VCII01000101.1, read as the reverse complement.
AGCATGTCACATTATAACCTATAATCAAAAGAAAGATTCATTAAATATTACGTAAAGAAAACTCATTTTATTTTTAGAATTACGTGGAGCGCAGAATCGTAGCATGCACATTTTAACTGTAATTATTGTTTGTTAGATTTTCTGTTACTGAAACAAACGTGAGAGCATCGTATTGAGTCATGTTTATTAAACACATTGAGTTTGACAAAGAACTGCGAGTCAGATTAATATAGCAGCGCCGCATGCGCCGTTAAAGGTCCAGTGCATACAATTTACCGGCATCTAGTGGTGAGGTTGCGAATTTCAACCGATGGCTCACTCCACCACTTTCAAAGCACTACGCTGGCTGACACAGTACTAAGATATTGTCATGTTTTCTCTTCTTTGCCGAAGGAGATAACTAATTTACTTTTCCATGACAAAAACAGTACACACTTTAAGGGCATGGTCTAAGTAGGCGGATTGGGGCACAGTAAAAATCTTTCCACTTTTACCCTGTGGAATAAAAAACAACCTGTGGCAGCAGTTTAAAAGTATCCCAATTAAGCAGGTAAACGGCAGACTTGGCAACCCAGGATCTGAGAGAAAGTCAATGTTTGACGAGGTTGTTCAGTAAGGCTGCGTCCAAATACCCCCACTGTCCCATGTCTTAAAAATGGCTAAGTGCAGTGCCTTGAATCTTGAATACCGCTTCGGTGCGGAGTTAAGTGTATCCCATCATGCATCAGGTTTTTGCCGGGAAATTTTTGAGATGTTGCACAGAGCTTTCCAGTGTAAGTTATAACAACTTTTTAAGTTTTTTTAATCCATGTTTGGCTAACATTCGCTTTTCTTTTTGTTTTTTGTACAGCTGCTTTGATGCAATACAAATAAAGAGCTATAAAAAATAAACGGACTTATATAATTAGATATTACATATAATTTCATGGGAAAAATGTAAAGTGTTGCACATTTTAACGGTGTAAACTCCAGAGATATTATGTATTTTGTAAAACTGCTTTTTATCACATAAATAAAAAACACATGAATTAAATGTTTGCATTTGCTAAGTGCGTCCAATCGGGTTAGAAATACTACATGCACTTGGGATCTTCATGCCCACTAGAACACTTGGGCCAAAAACAGAAAATATGTTATGAAAGTAGTCAAGTGGTCAAGTGCCGCAAGTAGGGGTATTTGGATGCAGCCTAAAGGCGGATTATTACTTCTGCGTCGGACCTACACAGAGACGCGTACCCTACGACGTGTCAACGTGACGCAGACCGCAAGAGCTATGATTGGTCTTAAAGGCATATTTTACTTGTACGCGGACATATGCCGTAGGCAAAGCGCCGGTTTTCATTTATACTTGTGCATTGTCCGCGTCGAAAGGCAATGGCCAAGAGGCATCCGTGTCCACAGGCGTGTTGCTTGTGTAACCAAGACAAGCGCTGAAGAAGAATTCGGTTTGTTGTGTACGCTGTCTGAGAAGCATGTAGCAGTGATAGCCGCAAGTAAACAGTCACTTTTGCCGCTTGAGTTGTTGAATACAGAAAAACACGTAATTTATTTAGACAAATTTAGTAAACCGTTTTTTTTACCGGAAGAGGGGGGGTTCAAGCAGACCAATCACAGCGCTTGCGTTCCACGTAGCATTGACGCACTGTTACATTTTTGGAGAGGTGCACGTCAGGCTACGGTGTAGGGTACGGACCTACTGCATACACAAGAAGCATGAGATGGCAGCATAAGACCCCTTAATAATCTCAGCCTCATTTGAAGACATGCATGTTTGCCCGTTCTCTTTCATGCCATCCAACTCAATTTCCCCTCCGCTGAAGGTTTAACTTTTGTTTTTCTCCTCCCTGCACACCCTCAAAGTCTCATGTCTCATTCTCTTCTTTCTTTCAAACCCAATTTGAAGGAGTAGCTGGACACAGCAGTGGCTTTAGAAGTGGTCGATCGTGTTTTTCCATTAATTTGGCAGAGCGGTAGATGCTTTCCGATTATGGGATGAATCATAATCACATCAGATGGCCACCCTTCTCCAAACTCACTCTCTCGCTCTGTGGTTTAATTCTCAGCACATCTACATGTATTAAGGAAACCGTTCTCCTGTGAGGGAGACTTAGGAACGTGACGTTGTCGTTCTTGACTTAATAAACAAGCGAGACGAGTCGGGTTTGCAGCGGTACATCCACAGGGCACTGCTCCAGTGGTATTACACGGATTTAAACTGAAGATTAAATGTAAACTGGCATCATTAAGCTCTTTTTCTAACCTCCAATTTTTTTCTGGTGATGTATGTTGTGTAGTCGACGTTGATGATGCAGCTTAACATTTACTTGAAATGACTACTTTACATTTTGCTGTGTCGTATCAAAATCTGACTCCCCTGTTTTCCCCTACGAAGGTTAGGATTAGGTGTGGGGTGCGCTTTAGAGATAGGGACCAATCACAAAGCAGCATCCCAAGTGAATGTACCAATCAGAAGTAGGGGAGTCAAAATCTCACAGGGAGTCGAAATTCGTAAAGCACTCTTTGAATTTCCGGTCTATTGCTCGAGCTCCTTCTTAATTGTTAATCTATAGGTTTTTTTTAATGTTTTCTTGTCTTTCAGGTAAATGAAATGTCTGATCGCTTAGAAAAGCACATCTTTCCTCAACAAAGCACATTTTTTATTAAAAAAACACCAAAATAAAACTTTTCTTAAAATTATCTTATTTCTGTGGAACACAAAAGAAGATATTTGGAGAAATGTATCTGTGGTATCCATACAATAGAAGTCAATGGAGTCCAATGTTGTTCGGTTAACAAGGTTCTTCCAAATATCTTCTTTGTGTTCTGCAGAGGAAACAAATCCATACAGATTTAAAAATGGCATGAGGGTAAATGGTGAACGTTTTTCGGGGGGTGAACTATCCCTTTAGCCAGCTGTACGAACAATAGTAAAGAAATGGTTATGAATAATCAATAGTAATTTGTGTACAACCTCGGCTTGAGGAAATAAATATTTTCCTGATATTTATCTGAAATGGAGCCAAAAATCATGTTTTTAAATGCATTTAAATCTAAGTGTCAGACTGTAATATAAAAGCAGCTCAGGCGATACTCTTCCATTACGAGAGGAATATAAATTTCATAAACCTATAATTCACAGTTATTGAGGTTTTTACCTGCAGTACATACCCACCCACTCAAAACCCATATTGTAAGGTCACATGCTTCCCCCTACAGGTCAGTAAAGACTTTACACCTTGTTTCTTACCAACTCTCCTTTTCACTTACATTTCATTACATTAAATATACATCCTGGTTCGATAGGCACGTTATTGTGTAATTTAGTTCATATAGCACCGTAAGCGATTGTACAAACTGGTCCAATAACGAAACCCTGTCTCTGCAGTATCTAATAACAGACGGATGTTAAACTACATGTCCAGAGTAATCACATCATCTAAAATGTTAATGAATAAGTCCTCATTAGAGAGAAATAAAAAACATTTATCACAAAGAGCATTGCAGATTCAAACAGGATTGGCTTTAAAAAATACTTCCCTACACAGATTTTGTCTTGTAGGATTTCACATTTTAACGCTGAATGTAACGCTGTATTGAGGAAGTCAGCACATTCTTTTTAGAACAAGAGACTGTTTAAGATAGTATTTATACTTTGTACATATATTTTTTTATAAAATCAGGCCTTGAACAATTAAATTGAACTTAATATTTTAGCCTTTGTATTTATATAATATTTACATTTTATATAATTTACTTTTTATATATATATATATTTTTTTTTTATAAAAGTAGGCATTGAACAAAAGAGCAACAAAAAGTCTCCATAAATATTATTAATAAAGATAAACTCTTTCAAAAGGAAGAGCATAAATCCCCACATTAAAATAGATTAGGTAAAGTTGAAATTCACAGTATTGTTAACAATATAAGACTGCATACCAAAAATAAATATTTTATTATCTTTGTTTATTATTTCATATATCTTTAATACATTTTATTACCCTTACAATGAAAAACATTGCCTTTGACAAAAGATTAAAATAAGTGTATTTATTCAGTGCCAACAATAATAATATAGCATACACAAATAACATTAAATAGTACAATTAAAATGTGCAAACACAAGCGTGACGCTTTAACAGTGCTGAGGCTGACAAAACAAGGAAGTTTAAATTATTTACAATTGTTCACGCTCCCTTACCAACTCTCTGTAATTCTCTTTTTCACCTTCTCCTCTATATTTGACAAATACTTCATTTGGACCAGAAGGCCTTTGGCGGTCAGCAGATCACCTGCAAAAAGAAACGAGTCAAACACAAAACCAGCAATTTCCCAATCGCATGCCAAGGAAATGTGCATGCGGCCTTGGAAGTGATTGTCTGTCAGATTTTGGAAGTCACAGGTTGAAGAAAGCAAAACAAACCTTTGTTCAGAGACAAATTCATCAGTTCAGTCAAAACCTTTAGTTTATCTGGTGAAAGAATAGGGGGAAAACGGCACAAAATAATGTCAACATCCTTTGGCAAAGAAATTCCAAAATAAAGCGTTATGCTGTAACCACACTGAATGAATAAAACACAAATATAAAGCCAGGAAACCTTGAACTTTCTAATGGAATGAACCTAGATCAACAAACAGCCATATACAATAAACAAGCTACAAGCCAGTACGTAGGCATGGAGCAATGTAAGGAGCTTTTTGTCCTACACACCTCGCACTGACTGCCCAATAGCTTCAACCTCATCTTGGTTCTGAGTCTCTGCGAGGCTTTCGTTGACCTCCATGACCTCGAGGAGAATCGCAGGGTCGGCAGTGGCATCCGTACCCTCCTCCAATAAAATGCCTCGCAGCTCCAGCTAGAGCAGAAGATTCAGGTTATAAAGGGGAAACTGAACCAGGTTACAAAATAGGAGTCCGCTTTAGCTCTATTAATAGGTTAAAAGTTCAGCAAAGTTTCTCAGGAAAGATATATGTATAAACTGCACCCATATCATTCAGTGTGTGTCAAAGATATTTCTCAAAACAAACCCTGTAGCCGAAATTGCCTACTTCAATCTGTTGGTTTATCAATTACAACACAAAAAATCATTTTACTTGAAATGTTTGCCGTCGGATTTTCTTCCACTTGGTTTATATTTTATTATGTACTGTATGGACGTTCACACATTTGTAAGTGTGACTAAAGTGTCAAAATAGTTGTTGTGGCCGCTGTCTACAACCCACTTCTCTCTCATACTCGACAAACTCTACCAAAAAAAAGAATTACCATGTAGATGGCCCGACTCAGAGGTTTCTGTAGCGTTCTGTAAGCTTTGTTCACCAGGGCTGACTGTGTTTCTGAATACTCTTGTTCTTTCTGTAAACAGGAGCAGATCACATCAAATTAGATTCATTCTTGTATCAGGCAACACAAAGCTACAAAGAATATTACCAGAAGACAGATTTTAGGAAGTAACAAGTGTATCAAAACAAAAGCCCAACATTTCAAACTTTCCCGAACGTTATATAATTACGTACGGATGTCACATTTATTTTAAGACATCATGACAAATTCTGTGTTTGTGGTTAGGAGTTCCTCTCGGGAATGCTGTGAATTGTCAAAAAAAAAACGAAACCCCAGCCATGTTGATGATTGTGTTTTTTTCCTGAAGGATCTCAGCGTGTGGGTGGACGCAGAGGGTCTGCGCTGTGATGAGATTCGTCAGCGAGACGTCAGTTGGAATAAGAGGTGAGAAACGAAAGAAATGACTTGCAGAAGAAAAACATTTTCAGCTGTCAGGGTTGCCAGACCCTGGAGAATGAACATCCAGCTTGCTTTTGCTGTCAGGAGACACGGCGGGTACGTAATGCATGCACCAATCAGCCACGAGCTGTCTTCAGGCTTGTATGAATGATCGCATGTATCCGCATCTAAACAGATATGGATTACAGTCTAAACTGGGAATGTGCATGAAAAAGACTAAAGGAACCAGGGTGAAAGTCTTGTATGCACGTAGGTTACATTTCACCCCAAAAATCAAAAGAAAGGGAAAATAAATTACATTAAGCTTCAAACCTTTTTACACCATCAACATCCGTTCATAAAATTAATCCTACAAATGGCAGAAACTAGTTGCGTGAAGCTTAATACATGATGATTAAAATAAAAATGAATCATTATATTTAGAGTTTTTATGTTATTATCAATAGGCATTACAAAACAACTAGACACAATATTCATGTCATCAAAAAAATATCACTGCAAAAATACTACTGCGCCTACATATCTTTCATTTTCTTCATGGAAAATGATGGGACTCATTTAAAACAAGTATAATGATTATTTTCGTAATGTAACTATAAGATTAAACACTCTAGCATCCTTCATCATAGAGATATTAACTTGCGCCTTCATTCTCTTTACTTGCTATCCCTCTGCTTTTATACTGGATATGTTTTACACATGAGACAAAGCTTTGGGTTCCAAACATCAGTTTTAGACCATTGATCTCATCTCTGTAATACTGGTTATGGTATTTTGTAGTATTTGAAGTGTGATGCCACACATTAATTCATTTCTTTTTATGACACTTATATATATATATATATATATATATATATATGACTCAAACCAATAAACTACCCTCTTAAATCAAATTCTGCATTACTGTGATCTCAAGTTCAACATTTAAACTAGAGCATTTGTGAACAGCTGCTATGTCTGGCCAGCATCATAATGGCACGTCATAACAAATTATGTGATGTTACTACACCCTGACTGCAACATTGAGATTTGTGAAGCGTTGCATAACAAAGTTCTTATTGTGTAAGTCAGTACCAATGATTTCTGGCTGAAGTTGTCAGGATGAAGATATCTTTGTAGTTCAACAAATCTTTTCTGAAGTTTCTTGGTGTCCAACGAAAACTTTTCCTCACTGAGGAAAGAGAAACGTATACTTTAAATGTTTCTGGTGAGCTTTTCTACAACTGATACATTAAAGGAACAGTTCACTGAGAAATGTAAAGAACATTTAATTATCATCATGTTGTTTTAAATCAGCATGACTTTTCTTCTTTACAACACAAGAAGGAATACCAAGACCAATCTGTAAGAAACAGATTTTGGAAGAAAAACATTTGTATATATATATTAAATGGTAGGCTATTAAAATGAAAGAAAAGAGTCATATGGGTTCAGAAAAGAAAAGGGAGAATAAATGATGAAACAACAAAAAGAAAAAAATAGAGTAATATAGATCCATGGAATGCTTTGAAACACACTTTGAATTTATAAATGATATCCATGAAGTATAACTTTATCAACAACCAGTTAACTCACCAGTTCAATATCTGAAAATAACTGATGTTGTCACGGGGAGGCTGGATGACTTTACAGGATGAACAGAAAAATAATTCATAAGCAGATCCACAGTTCCAGCAAACTCTGTCGGCTGTAGCAGTGCATAAACACCTGTAGTTCAGTGTCAGGTTTGCTTTAGCTGCTTTATGAAACACGACCTTCATGTCCTGATTGTGAGAAGTGAAACATCGCCCTAAAGCGAAACACGAAACTCCAGACGCAAGACCATGTCCATTATATATGAAGACGTGTGCATGCTTTAATCCCTGAAACGTTTTTAAAAACCGAATTCTGTTTAATGTTCCCATGCCTGTGCACTGTAACAGCGTTTAAAAGCGTTATACTCTCGCTTCCGGTCATATGTTTGGAATTGTGTCAAAATAAAGGTTTGGATGCACGGTAGCTGCTGGAATGTGGATGCACGGTACCACATTTACAAACTCAATTAAACCAAATCATTATTTTAAAACACTTCCAGGAAAAAAAGGAGAAGGCAGAAAGGAAAATATGCAACAAAAGATATTTTCCTTCTCTTTGTGGTTCTCTATTTTATATTATTATTACTATCGTTTTTAATATTATTATTATTGTTTTAAAAACAATACGTTGTCTAATATTTAGAATGAAAAATAGTCAAATAATGAAACTAACATAGAAACTACGTTTCCCGTGAGACTTTGCGCTCAGTTCTGATTGGCCGAAAGATGTTATGGGACGTTCACTTGAAACTCATGTGGGAAGTGTTTTCCCGGCAGATTGATGAGGTGTCCATGCTGCCTGATTTTCCAATCCTGCAAGGATTACTTTAATTGTAAAACACGACTTGACAAAGGTATGCATTTTGATGTGCAATTGCAAACGCAGCATAATAATGTTTATATTGTACGTCGATGTTATGCAAATGAATATTTGCGCGGAAGAAAAACAACAGCGCTTCCTTGACCGCTTGTGGTTTATCCGTAAAGTAACGGAGGCAAATCGCAACATGTGCTGTGTGCAAGCTTTGTCAAAAACTAATGATTTTTGATCTGTGCACATTTTTCTCAAATCTGACTGTCTTGTTCAATTTTAATGCATTGCGTTGATTCCGGGTCGTGCATGAAATAGGTCTCAGAAGTTGAGTTTGCCAAGGTCACCCATTATCAATGCATTTCCTTCAAAGTTTATTCAGCATTTTGCGATTCAAGTTTGTCTGTGTCACCTTTATATGATACTTTTATATTTTCCTTTAATTAAAAAATACCTAAGTTTGAGCTCTAATAACGTCCACGTTTAAAATACACACTTTCAGGGGTGCAGATGTACAACAAAAATGTGTGTTGATGTGAATGCATCACAAATAGCACACAAAAGATTTGAATGTGATGATATGCATCTAAAGCTTCAATATAAAAGTCCTTTGAATAAAGTATTTAGTGCAGTTCGCTGCTGTGTCTGTCTAAAGCTTTGAAGTCCTGCAAAATGATTGGCTATGTTTAGAATAGCATACTTCTCTGTATTAGTTCTGTAGTGTACAAGTATTCTGTGTCCACTATGTCAATTTATATAGAATCTGGATGACTTTCTACATTTGCCAAAATGTGCAGTATAAATGGCGCACATTGCATGAATACTGTATCACACAATGTAATGTGAATGTGTGGTGATGTTGGATTGTAAACCAGCTGTGATCTTCTTACATTTAGTTTTCTTGCTTTCCAGAGTAAGAGAAAATCATGTCTGAAGAAGCCGGACCAAGTGGCCAGTCTCAATCCCAGTCCCAAACCCAATCCCAACCCGGGTCCAGTTCCTCGTCCGCCCCAACACCATCAAGTCAGGGCTCCTCCTCGGGTTCAGGGACATTGAGTTCAGTGGACACAGTCCCTGTACAGGAATTACAGTCTATTCCTGAAGATGAGGAAGAACCTCAGCCTCAGGTTTGGGGCCGCGTCATTCCCCTGGTGCAGGGATTTAATGTTCTCAGTTAAGTATATTGTTTGCCTCATTTGAAGAAGCTAAATAATGAACACAATAATACCAGAATTCACATATTCAAACCTTGTAATGCACTGTAAATACATTTGTGTAACAGTAATTGTATCAGGAATGTGACCAGATGTTTGCTGGTTTTTCAGACTGCGTGGAAAACCAGTACTCGTTCGGAAGAGACAGACAGTGCGACTATACTTTCAAGACCTCTGTTGTCAGAAAATCAGCACACTTCAACACGTATAGCAAGAACCACTTTAGGATTTTCAGGGTGAGACAAATAATGACAAACTAATACTTCAAACTCTCTTTTTTTCATGAAGTGTGCTTCTTTATAATGAATCTTTAAGTGATAAGCAAGGGATTGTTCACATTGCATATTAATCTATACGTATATAAGCTTTTGTAACTAGTTGATTAAAAACTTGCGTGCAAGGCGTTGTATATGACCTTCTCTACTAAGCAAGACTGTCTCTATTCATGAATGATTATTTATTGCATGCTTAACTTGCTCAAAGACATGTACATTATTGAAACAGTGTATACTAAATTATTGATTGTTTATCATTTGTAATTGTGTGTAAATGTGTTTTGTTTTTAATCAACAGTATTCGATTTTTGCCATGTTATGTTATTGATCTTTACAACAAATGGTAAAAATAAATATTTACACAACATGGGCTGTTTTTCTCTGCTGCTGTTTCAGGATGAAAATCTTGTGTACATTGAGGACTTGAGTGGTAACGGCACGTGGGTGGATGAAGATAAAAATAGGACAAGGCAATAAGCGCGTCCTGAGCAACAACTCTGTCATTGCGCTGGCAGAACAGAAACACCAAGGTATATACATGTTTCAGGTTCTGTGAGTTTGTGACATTGTAGAATTTTTATTTTGGGATGAACTGTCTCTTGGTCGATTGCTTTTTTTTTAGTGTGTTTGTGTCTTTCCAGTGTTTATGTTCATTGATAAGATGGGCAATGACCAACCGAACCTCCCAGCAGAGTTCAGCAACAAGTACCACATAGCCAGAAAGATCGGAACGTAAGTGAATTTGAGTTGTACAATATTTGAAGAGTTTGGTTCCAAAATGAGATCATGTTTTTTATTGTTATCATGTTTTTATTGTGTAAGTTAGCTGTATTTTTTTAGTTATTATGGCTTAAATCAAAACAAACCAACTGCAGTTTGATTGATCTGAGTTGGAATGCAAAATAAAAACATGATTTTAGAAAAAAAATGAAAACGGAGTTGTCCCCTTTTGGAACCAAACTCTTCATTTGGTTAAATACAGTTTGCTGACAGCACTGCATGCGTTTATGTTACGCAGGCGGGTCCAAAATTACGTCATAAAAGTTTTCCCTTAATGTTAACATGTATTTCTGTAACTATCATATGTGGTATCATTTGAAAGCCTAGAGTCTTTTGTCTCTGGAGAAGTGCACCATTTTGGCATTTATCGTAAATAAAATAACTTGTTTAGGCTGAAATTCCTCATATCCCCATGTCATAACCCCTTTGAAATCATGTATGTTTATGAACGCTCAAATATGTCCAACATGTTCAAGTTATATATATCAAATTAAAGCTCTTATTCTACAGAATATAGATCCAGTTGGATTTATTGACATTTTACCAGTGATCGAATGAATTATGATGTATGAAATTTATATTTGTAAACAAACAAAACATCCATCGAATATCTAAGCTAATAACTACATCCCACCATTACACTTAACCACAAATGATACATAATCTTTTTTGTCGGGTTGTTTTCTACAAAATAAGTCCATTCCTACCTTTTTTCGTGGTTTTAAAAGTTATATATCCACTTCCAATGTCTCCCATCATTGTGCTGCGTCAGCAACGTGACATAAAAGCTTGGATAGTTAAAAATTCCTTTAAATCTGTATCCACATGAGGTACATATTAAACGGGAGCTCAGACTCTGACCTCTATGTAGACCCCTTTTTGTCCAAATAGGCGAATCAGATTCTGAGATATGGCAATGCACAACAGGGGAGGAGGACCAAAACACCACAAGCAAACTCAACACCAAGTTTCGCTTGTTACATGCTGTGTTACATGCAATTTTGAGAGGTTTACTGTGAAATTACACAAAAAAAAAAAATTTTTATACCACTGTATGTGGTTATGGGGTATGTTTAAAATTGGGTATGCCAAATTCAAATTACGAAAAAAGGACACTTAAGTTGCTTAAGAATAATAATTGAATAACACATGATATAGAAAATATTCCTTTTTCCTCTATTTGTTGAGACCTGTTGGAATCAAGAACAATTGTCTGCAGGTTCCAGGGACCCTCAGGCTCAGAGTAATACACTTACAAAAACAGATTTTAGAAAAAGAAAATAAAGCGCATTTATATTTGTGTCTTTTTCATAGGACTGACAACACAAACAATAAGGTTTATCATTTATGGCAGTGTTTTGAGAAATTTGGAGGGGCTTCCTGGAATATTACACCAAAATGTATTATTTACCCCACTGTATGTGGATATGGTGTGCATTTCAAATTGGGTAAGCTAAATTCTGGGCGGAATTTAACTAGAGTTTAACAGGTTAAGTTAGCAATAGTTGTTGAAATCCTGCCTCAAAGGGATAAAGGTAAGTTTTTTTTTTTTATCAATTTCTTTGATGCTGATTGTTTGTTTTTTCAACAGAGGGGTCTGTGGTGAAGTCAAACTTGCCATCGAAAAGGAAACCTGTAAAAAAGTGGCACTGAAAACCATAAATAAAAATGATTTTCCATCTATAGGGGTATGATCCAGATTTGTTTACATGACAGTGTACACTACAAATTGTAAGAGACGCTTTGATATTAAAATGTTATGCATTTGTTTCACAGACGGCCACGAGAAATGCAGAAAGAGAGATCGAGATTTTAAAGAAAATTGATCATGTAAGTCAGTTTCATGGTTATTTAAGCACCATAAAGATGGAAAAAGATCTTTCTTATACTGTATATTGTTTTTATTCCTGCAGCCATGTTTGATCAAAACCGAAGATTTCTACCACACAGAAGATTCCTACTACATAGTTCTAGAGTAGTAAGTAATTCTGTAGCGTCAAGCATTATTATCTAAAAGAATTTGACTTGAACTAGCTGCAATCCGTAACTTGTGTCGGTCAAAATAAATCAAAATGGTTTCTTACATTTCACAAGGGTACGTTTATAAAAATGTTTTTAAAGGTTGAGTTATCATTTATTTCAACCCATGAAAAGATACAGTACATAAAGTTACCTCTATTATTATGAAGTTGCAGGTTAAAGTTACAGATTGCAGCATTAAGAAAAAATATATTTAATTGCTAAGACAAAAAAACGAAATGAAAAATATATTAAGATAAGATGTATTCTTATAAAACAAATCATAATATTTTACCCCATTTATAATACTTACAATATATAAATGTATTCTTTGCATGATTACAATGAATTTGGAAAATATAACTTCTGCACAATTAACAACCAAACATTTTTTTAATACTTGCTAAATCCAACATGTTTAATGTTAATTGTAATAAAGCATATTGATATAATCTCTTTGTTATTTGCAGTGTTGAGGGTGGAGAGCTGTTTGGCAGAATCAAGGCACAGAAACAGATAGAGGAAGACATAGCTAAACTTTACTTTTATCAGATGCTCAAAGCTGTAGAGGTAAGTTCATATTATCTTTTAAAGGTACAGTGTATGAAATTTAGCGGCATCTAGCACGAATTGCAACCCAAGGATTACTCCACCTCTCCCTTTTGAACCACTACGGCGGATGACTGAGAACTAAGATGTTGTCACATTTTCGCTTCTTTGCCAAAGAAGAAAATGTATTTACGAAACACGCTCTGTAGAGCATTTTGTTTGTTTTGGCGAATTCCATGGGAGGGGACCCGCTGTAAATGTAGATGGAAATGGCTCATTCTAAGGTAATAAAAACATAACGCTTCATACAGTCTTTATTCATGCAAACCATATTTGGGTTGAGCATGATGTGGCCATATTTCAGAGGTGGATGCATTGCAAACACCCCAGAGCCTGCGACCTGCTACATGGCTACGGCCCCGACAGATTTTGCATTCTTGGCATGGTTTAAAACGATTGCCATCGGCAAATTGAATACTTTCAAATGCAGGCGAGAAAACTACATGACTGTGTTCTGAAATATGTGGAATTTACAGTCACCCTATTTTTAGCATTTTTATCTTTTTTTTTTTTTTGCCTAGTTGTTAATTTATTGTTTGGGAAAGTTAAACATGTTGGGTTTTATTCTTAACAGTATCTTCACAATAACGGGATCATTCATCGAGATCTGAAGCCAGAGAATGTGCTGCTCGCTTCACATGACGACATTTGTTTGATAAAGGTGGGTATCTGAACAACTCTTGTTTTTACAAAAAAAAAAACACAAAATTTGTTAAACATTTAGCAGTTCCAAAGTTCAGAGAAGCAGGCTATGTTTGGTCTTTGTAGTTGCCTGCACCTGATATAACAGGATGTGTACAGAAACTGTGCTTACACTGATAACCTCACCTTCTCGACAAGTACAGATAACACATGTCTGGCTTCCCCTCTGTACAGATAACAGATTTCAATCAGTCTAAGATTTTGGAAGAGTCCTCTCTAATGAAGACACTATGTGGGACGCCCACATATCTCGCCCCAGAGGTATTCACTCACGCTGCTACTGTGGGCTACACCAAAGCTGTAGATTACTGGAGTCTGGGGGTCCTTCTGTTTATCTGGTGAGTAGAGATTAAAGTCGAATGACTGAACGTCTGGTATTAAAGGGATAGTTCACCCTAAAATGAAAATTCTGTCATCATTTACTCACCCAATGATTGTTTCAATCTCTGACCTCCGCTGGTGCTGTCATCTGTTAATCTCCAGTCAGCATGTGTGTGTACGGTGAAGGTCAGGACGTTAACGTTACTTTTTCTAAGATGTTCCAATGTTTTCATTATTCTTCATAATCACAAGATGATACTCATGGATTTATTTTAAATGTATTTTGCTTGAGACGGTGAATTACTCGCTGAGTAGCTTAATTTATTAGTAGCACCGGAAGCGGTCTGAATGTTGTGCATCTTCGCAATAACTTTTTTAAACCTCTGATTCAACTGTAAACTGTTGGATATGGATGCAATGCATGTGTGTGAAAGTGTTAAACATGTAACATATCATCTCTTTTCGTTGTGTTCTAACTGTTATTTACTTTTGGGAGCAAAAGGATCCCCGCGACTTCAGAAGGAGAAGGTGCTTTAAGCGTATCATTGTTCACAGCGTATCGCTTTTATGCCACTCTGCATTGGAATCTTTTATACGGTGATCGTTTTGTGCAATAAACAGAGATCGATAGTAGTATTCTTACTTTTACTCAATTGGATTATGAGACTGAAAACGGAGTTGGATATTACATGGAGGAAAAAAAATACACAGCATATATAATGCTCTAGTATTTCATAAACACATTTGTAAATGTTTTGCCTTTTATACAGTACTTAAGTACATAAAAAATCTACATAATAAAAAGTATTTTTTACTTTTAAAATTAAAACTACTTAATTAAGAGAAGATGGTGATTTTAATGTAAACAAGGATTATAATGTTAAAACAATAACATTTATTTATGAAATGTAGTGGAGTAAAAAGTATGATATTGGATTGGATTGGATTCAATTTATTGTCATTACACATATAACAAGTACAGTGTAACGAAATGGATTTAAGAAGAGAAATACAGCAAAACATGAGGTAAGTGGGGAGAAAAAAAACACAGATACAATAATAATACACCATAGACAAGACTTGCAACAGGGTAAGATAATCCAGCTCCGATAAGCAGCCGTCCGGTCCAGTGCCATTATAGCGCCGCTCAACGAACCTGCTTTCCAGGCTGGCGGTTCAAAGCATGCGGAGGAGTGGGAGTGATAAGTCTGTATGTGTGTGTGTGTGTGATAGTTCTAAGTCTTTGGTTGGGGAGGAACGCAAGAGCGTCTCGCTGCAGTGCTCCCACAGGGTTAAATTTTCCAGCTGCCTTGACCAAGGCCGTTTCTGGATCCGGGGAGTCGAAAGATAAGATTGTGATTTGTTTAGTCGGGAAACCGTATTCCAATATGTCACGGCAACCCTCATAGTCCAAGTGGTTCAATGGTGATTCTGACCTCCGATATTATCAATTTTCCTTCCCAGAGCTGTTAGGGTTTCCCTGATGGCGACCATATTTCGGTTAATAGTCTCAGTCTCAATGCTGACCGCTCTTCCAACAGCTTCAATCAAAACGGGCAGCCTTATGACAGCTGTTCCCGTTTTTTGAATTTTTCGATGACCCAGGGCAAAGCCTAATCCAATCAGCACACGACCTGTTATCATGGTTCCAAATAGGTAAATATCCTCGATATCCTCGACTGAAAGAGCCGCCAGACACACGATCCGCCATCTCTCCCAGCCGTCCATCGTGTAGCCAGCTGCGTACGTTCCGTCAGGACACGCGGGTTCCCCCGAACCCAATTTCCTCATCGAGAAAATGGTGTCAATTGCGTTGAGAGACCAGTTGATCACTTCCATAATTTTCCAAGTTTGGAGAGCAGTGCAGAGAGAGTCTCTCAGTAGATGAGACGAGACAAGACAGGAGACAAAGCAGGGAAAATATGGGCAAGGACGGGGAGTGAGAAAATGCGACCGCCTCCGCTGAGAGCCAAACGAGTACTTTATAATGTAAGAAAATACTAAAACAATTCTTTATTCGATGAATCTAAAAATAAATCGTTAGATTAGTCGACTAATCGAAAAAATAATCGTTAGATTAGTTGACAAATTAAAATAATCGTTAGTTGCAGCCCTAATCTGGAATAATTTGAGGGTGAGTAAATCATGACAACATATTTATTTTCGGGTGAACTATCCCTTTAATGTTTGTGTAATGTTTGTGTTTGTTCAAGATGTGATCTGCTTAAGCAAACTAACTCGAAACGCAGTAAAAATTCGGACTGCTTGCAGCATTGATAAGCATTTTTATTTATAAAAAAGTTGAATTCATGCTATAAAACTGTGACCTCAAAAAGTTTAGGACACATTTTAAAATTGAACATGAATTATGCAGTATATTTTAATAAAGCATAAGCAAGCTCTTCATATAAATACATTTATAGAAAGACATGTATTTGGTTAGGATTAATAAAACAAATTAGATTTTGTTCAAAATAAAGATCATTTTTTTGTTGCTGTTGTCAAGTAGATTAACTATTGTGCCTTTGGGACACCTGTGTCACAAAATAAGAATGAGCTTTTAAAACTATATACATGTATAATATTTATTACTAAAAACATGTCTGTGTGTTGTGATAGTTTGGGTGGCTATCCTCCTTTCAACACGGAATGCACAACCATGACGGTTCGAGAGCAGATCATCAACGGTCATTATCGCTTTATCCCGTCTCAGTGGAAGAAAGTCTCAAAAGAAGGTAACTCATACTGTACATTTCATACTAAACACCGCACCTCGTCTATAAAAGTATACCAGTAGTGTATGTTGTATATTGTTTTGTATGTGAATAAATAATTAGATGCGTGTAAAATATTTTTTCAGCCAAAGACTTGATCAAGAAGCTCCTGGTTGTGGATCCTGAGAAGCGCCTCAGTGTTGACGAGGCTCTAGAACATCCATGGTTAAAGGTACACACTCAATATTTATGTATCTATACAGTATGATTGGCTGTGTGTTTGGAATGCACTAGTTAAATATTAAGAGGGCTTGGTTATGTCAAGAGAAAAGCTATTCGTTTTGTCATGCGTGTTCACTGGGAATCGAACCTATGAACTTTGATCTGCTTTACAATGCAAATTGAGGGATTGAGATTTTTTAAGTGCACTGACAGATCATTCACACTAGACTATTAGACATACAGCTATGGTTAAAATTAAGAGACCATTTAAAATTTTCATTTAGGCAGCATTTCAAGATTATGGTGGTCATTCCAGTCCATTGTCTGTTGAAATTCAACAAAATCAAACCTCAGGTGTGACATAAGGCATCCAACAGCAATGTGAAAGATTGACACCATGACAAGACAAAAACCGATAAAATACCTGTACAAATATTACTGTTGTATTGCCTAAAAGTGAATATGAACCGGTTTTCTTTGCCGTATTTGAGATCTGAAAAAATACAGAGCATATTTTCTGTTATTTTGACCTGTTTCTCACGTTTTAAATTTTCTGCAAATAAATGCAAAAAGGAAACAATATTTTTATTTGAAATTTGGGAGAAATATTGTTAGTAGTTCACAGAATGAAACAAAAATGATACTAAACGCATACAGTACCTATAATTAGTAAATACAGAAAAACTGAAAATCATTTTGAAATGGTCACTATGGCTTTTTATATTAAAAATCGGAAAATCTTGTTAAGTAAATCCTTCTGGTTTTAAATTCTATGTGTCAATGCGATTTGTAACACCACATCACCCTAAAAACATTATTCTGACCTCCGTCATAGGACGATGAGATGAAAGACACTGCAAAACAGCTAATGTTTCCTCAACCATCCAGGGTATGACACACACTTCTGTTCATTAAATGACTTTGTGTTTTATTTGTTGTTGATTTTGAAGTGTTTTAAACTGACGTTTTTCCTTACAGAAACGTAAGGCACAAGGAGAAGAAGGCGAACCATCATCCAAAAGGAAACCTGCGGCTTGATATTAACGCACATTTTATTCCTGTTTCCTGGTTGCTATTTTTAACTCTTTTCCTAAGCTTTATTCGCTGTCTAACACTGTGTAAGTCTGTAAATACGTATTTGTCAACAATAAAATGGTTTTACATTTTCTAGTCCATATTTGTTGAAATTATATTACAAAATTATGACAGTTACATTTATTTATTTAGCCAACATGTGCAAATATAGGATATTTCTGTCAGAAACTTCTGTTTACAAAAAATGGTATTGTGTAGTGTACTGGACAGTGAATACTAGTTACAATTTATACAGTTATACAAATTACAGGCACAAAAATGTTTCTTTAACCGTATGTTTCACTTTAAACCAACTACTTCAAGAAAAATTGGGCAAATTAGAAACTTTAACTGCATATCCATGTTGAATGGAAGATACAGAAATTCTGTTTTTAACCCATGAGGTAAATTGCAGACACACTGGGCATATGTTAAATTAATGATATTAATGAAATGTTATCTTTGTAGAGACTAAATTATTGTTAGGCTTCACAGTTTGGCTTTGTCCCTTAAACGGTAGAGAACGCTGTGAGCGTCATTAAAGGAATCAGACAGCGCCGACTGCACACGACTCTTCCAGCTCAGAAGTTTGGGTCGGCCCTTTAAAACGTCCCTTCCGCCACCGAGAGGCTGAAAAAAATCATTTATATCAGAGGAGCAAAGATTTGTACCTGATGTATCTTTGACTCTATTATGTCTAAGTTGGATAAGTCAAAGCTACATAAAGAGTTAAAGAACATGTGACCAAGGACGTCCCTACCTGCATGAGCTCACAAATAGCTAACAAATCAGCCAATGAGATGTCATCACCACAAAGGAAAGCTTGTCTCTTCAGAAACATGTTCTCCAGCTTGTCTAGTGTTTCCTCTAGTTCTGCCAGCGCCTTATCAACCTTCCCGGCATCTGTGGGCTGTCCTGCCATGCGTGGCAATAACACCTGCAGGAGAACACTGAACTTATAAATAAATGTTAAAAATGTAAGCCTTATTACTGGATGCATATAAATTATGTTAAATTGGTTTTAAGCAGTATGTAAAAAGGACCGATATCAGAATCGTTGAACGGCAAACCCTGCCTCAAAAAGAAAGACTTTGGCAGCATGCAAGCGTGTGTTTATGTGATGCCAGGCTGTGTATTCATCCACTCTGGCTCTCCTCTCTGGATGTTTGGGGTACCAGTGATCTGGAACGTTGTAAGTTGTTGCCAGATACTTCAATATAGCATCACTGAAAGAGAGATAAAATGAAAGCGTGCAATTATGTCGATGTTAAAATGATTAAAAACTAAATAGATATTCATGCTAAAACCATTTTTATTTCATGTCTGCTCAAAGATGTCAATTTATACTCCTTACCTCTCAGTGAGCACAAATCCACTGTCATCCATCACAGGCACTTTCTGCATTGGGTTGAGTTTGGAGAACTCGGGGCTCCTCTGCTCACCTACAATTAAACAAAGTCATTTCATGCTATCAAAAATAAATGTACACAACGAGACTAGGATAAAACTACGCTACTGAAATTAAGTAAATAATTATGTAATAACTGAAAGCATAATGCAAGATGACAATATATATTGGAAGGCAACGGAAACAACCTGCAGCTTAACCTTTATACAGCGCTGGGTTCGAGCCATCTGCACCTTACATTTACATGAACTGCGTTCAAGACTAACGAACAACTCTTCCCCATTTGATGCTGCTCACCTTTTCGTAACGCAACGTATTCCACCACGTGCGGTATTTTGTTGATTTTGAGGAATATAAGTACAGCTCTGCATGGTTGCGATAAGAGGTCCAGGTAAACCTTCACTGCCTTTCTGCCAGCCATAGTGAGTGACATGTTGCGATAAACACGTGATCCTGAGGTCACCACTCTGGCGTCCAATCATAAGCGAGGTGTCATAGATGCGCGTTTCCTGCAGGGGGCGCTAAACCCCCGCAAAATCCGTTTAATCTCATTTATGTTCCACTTGGTGTTTATGGTTCATATAAGCATCGTTCTGGAAAACATTTTTTTTAGAATAATCAAAAGTTTACACAAGTATGAAATAACACAAATGTAATATTTTGGGGGGGGAATCATTCAAAGTAAAAAAACTTTATTTAAGTTATACACTTTGCTTAGAATCATATAGTATGTCAACTTTATTTGAGAGTTCTTATCTAAGCTGAGCTCTTATTGTCAGATTTTTCCCCATTAGTCAGTAATGCATTTCAAAGAAAAAAAATATCTAATGACAAGAAATAATATTTTATAACATACAAAAATGATTTCAGACTTTTACACATACTGTGTAGACTTTCAGATTAAAAGGTTTTGAAGACTGTTTTGAACAGTATTATAATTTCTCTAGTTACATTTGAGATATTCCATAGTTTTGATGAGTTTACTATTATTCTAAAATGTAAACATAAAAATTTTTTTTAGACATCTTAAACTCAAAACACACGTACTGTAAATACAAACAATATAAAAATGTTATGAGACATGCTTATATTTCCTTTATTGTCATATAAATGATAGTTGTCTTTTTTCAAAATAAAGACATTAAAATGAGCAAAATTCATGCACATCGCTTTTATTAAACATACTTTTTGTTGCTTAACAAAACATGGATCCTATATACAGAATTTAAAGTCCAAATAATTACAAAAACCAACATACAGTACTGTACCGTTATACAAGTCAGCTGCTTGTGTCACATACTACAATATCTATAGTACATCTGCAAATTATTTTTCTGTAATGAAGCAATATGATTTTTTTCTGAAGCCATGATGTGAGACAGACCCATCATGTGATCCTATGTTATAAAGGGCTCTTTTCATTTTGAAGGCACATGATGTGTAAGGTCAGTTTATAATAGATTTTATATAGAGTGTATAAATGAAAATGCAGTCACATTAACATGAAATTGTGAAGAATACAGTATACGTTATGGTAGCTCAGTACCATAGAAGTCTAGCACCATAATTAACATTATTTCAAATACCTGCTGCTCACTTATTTGGCACATATTTTGTTTATGCCAATGTGTGATTCATATCGGCGTGTACAGTTAATATCCATTTGCAGTCCCATTGGCAGCAATAAGCTTCTTTCTCTCTCGCGACTGAAACTCGCTTTGAATCTCCAGGAAGGTTTTGTTCTTGGTTTCAGGGACCACGAAGAAGATGTATGTGGCCACCAAGCAACAGATGACAAGAAAAACAAGAAAGCAGTACTGCCGCAGGCCATTCTAAAAAACAGAGAAAGAACAGTTAAATCTGAAATATAAGCAGCCTCACCATATAGCTACTGTACACAACGTCTGCATGAAAGGAAAATGAGGTGTTCATATATACCACAATAAACGGGAAGACCATGCCAATGAAGAAGAAAGATGTCCAGTTGACAGAACCGCCGATCATGTACGCTGCGGGCCGAGTCGTTTGTGTAAACAGCTCTGTTGTCAAAATGTTTGTCACACCACCTGTGAGACACAGCACAATAATGCAACTCTGATCTAACTATGGTATGTTTACTGCATTTTACATAATGTATGTTCATTCATTCATGTACCTGGTCCCAGGCCAAAACTGAGGATAAACATAAAGATACAGATCATACTTAGGTAAGGAACCCACGGGCTGGACTCCTATGAGAAAGATGCAGCGAAGGAACATTACATCCACATATAAGATGATACAAATATTTAAACACACACTAAAGATTATAGGGTTATAAAAGATACAAAATTAATGTTACCATTGTTCTAAATATAGCATACAGTATACAAGAAATATTTTATAAATCATTTCTAATAGGAAAATATTTAAAGCAAAAAACATTACAAAATACAGAGAGAGAAAATGTAGTTCAATACATTTGTAATATGTAAAATGATTTGATATAGTTTTGAAGGTTACAGATAAACGTTTACCTGGAAAGTGAGTGTTATGGTTAAACAAACACACCACAGGCTCATAAGAGTATATCCACCAATAATCAGAGCTCTCCTTCCCAGAGACTCAATCAGAAGACCCTGAAACACAGCCAGACATTGCACATTATCTCAATTTTGCCTTTTTAAAAGCTCTGTGTGTATTAATGTGATTCTTAGTAGTACACCGATAAAACAACATAAAGTTTGTCCTGATAATCAGACTTACGCAGGTTAATGCCGTGATACACTCACAAGCTCCGGTTCCTACTGCAGCGTACGGTATCTTGTCTGCTGGAATGCCAGCCTGGGTGAACACATAGTCTGCGTAGAAATAAATCTGGAAGAGAGAGAGAGATCACTGAGATGTAAACAGAATGACATATCTGCAGTCCCACAAGAAATTAGAAGAATTTTGAAAAATGTCTGAGATTATACCTGATGGCACACATCACAAAACAAAGATTTTAGCTTATGATGATTCAGAACTATAGACTGTCAAGACTTAAGTATTCAGACAAGTTAATCTTAATGTCATTGCACAGATGAACAAATGAAAATGATGATAGTTGATGCAGAGATGACATACTTTTCAGTTTAGATTTTATATTATTTGATGTGACTAATTTATTTGTTCTGTCTTGTTTCTAAAAAATGTATTAAGAATCAGAAATAGTTTTATTGCCACGTGTGCTTGCGTCTGGCATTGTTTTTAGAATATATATAATACAGGTATGTCGACTAAACATCAAACATGTGATGATGATATTGACCAATTGCTCTTGGCATGTTTTATGTTCATCATTCACTTCAAATCCTTCAAATCCTTAATTTTATGAACTGACTTATAACCCTTTCATTGCCAAATAAAATTACCGAACCTAAACATAAGAGCCTGAAGAGCTTTTACATGTAAAAAAAGTACAATTTCAAAAGTAATATGTAAGAGAAAATGTGCAGAATAAATCTATTATGGGCAATCCTTGTACACGGTGTACCGTAATGTGCAGGATAGGAGATGATATGTACAGGAAATAACTCTTTATTTAATGCTATGACCTTCATATGTCCAAATATTTCGTGAGTCCACTGTAAGTGTTCTTCGTGGTTCACAATATTCAAAAACAAGCTCTTCAGTAGTGTGCACAATGCACTAGCTGTGATGGCGTAACATATCCCAATAGAGATGGCTTGAATACGTCATGCACAATAAGACCAACAATTGTGTGCACTCACTGCGTTAATGCCGTTGAGCTGCTGGAACCCATTCAGCAGTATGACAGTCAGTAGTTGCCAGCGCAGTCCGCCGTCAGTAAAAAGCTCCCAGGGTTTCTTTGGTTTAATACCGGCCGCGCTGACCCTCTCTCTCTCCATGTCTTCTTGCTCCCCGTGGTAATTATCTGCTCCATGAAGCCACATTAGAGCTGAAGGAAAGAGCAAAAGGGCAGAACATTCTTTTACTCGCGAGATTCTCTTTTTCTCACTTCTGTGGTTTGGCTCGCCCTGGAGGATTGGTTTTAGCTCAAGCGTGCTCATTTCAATGAGATTTTACGCTTCGGTCTTTAAACATTTTGATTTCGCGATTATGGGCAGCTGAGATATAACAAACGTCAATGGAGTCATGAGTTTAAATGTGACTCATGACCTTTCGTGCCAAGACAGTCCTGTTCAGCAAAACACAGATGAAACAGCAAGAAACAGTCGGACAGAATGTGCATTGGTAGATTTAAAGGAACAGTTCAGCCAAAAATGAGAATTCTGTCTTCATTTACTCACCCTCAAGTTGCTGTATAAATTTTTTTATTCTGATAAACACGGAGAAAGATAATTGTCAGAATGCTTGAAACCAAACAGTTCTTGGTCACCATTGACAACCATAGGAAAAATGACTTGTACATTTCTTTTTTCTGTTGAACACAAAAGAAGATATAATGAAGAATGTTGGAAAGCAAACGGTTCTGGGGCACTTTTGACTACCATTGTCATTTTTCCTAATAGTCAATGGTGGCCAAGAACTGTTTGGTTACAAGGATACTTCCAAATATTTTTCTCTGTGTTCATCAGAACAAAGGTCTTGAGGATGAATAAATGATGACAGAATTTTTATTTTTGGTGAACTGTCTCTTTAAGGAATACAGAATATTTCTATTAAAAATCTTTTTGGATGATTTTTAAAAAAAGCAATTTTCTTCTAAGTCTAAATCTGTACATTTAACTTTTACACACAGTACCAGTTAAACATTAAAACAAACCTGATGGAATATGTGTTTCTCGTGATTATATTTAACATCTTCGTCTTCAAGTTTCAATGACCTTACACATATTGCAATAATTTCATGCTAATAATAAAAATAACGTGTGTTCATCTTCACACTGGTTCCAGTTTAATTCATCTCATGTGTCATGTATTTCTTTATTTTCTGAATTATTTTTATTTAATTGCTAATGCTAAATATGATCTTTATCAAAACTTTGACGAGTGTCTTGTAAGCATTACAATAGCACAAAACAATTATTAAATGAAAATATCATACTGTACCCTTTCGGCAGGCTACTTCATCTCCACGATCGATAAGAAGGTAGCGAGGGCTCTCGGGGAACCAGGGCAGAATCAACAGCTGCAGGATGGCTGGAATACAAGTTGTGGACAGGAGGATGGGCCAGTACTCCTCTCCACCTAACAACTCTCTAACACACACAAATACACATAAATCAATCTCCACATGTCTTTATATTTGCAATTTCAGTGAATGAGAACTCCTAAGGAAGAACTAAGGAAATTATAATACTTGAAATGTAAAATTGCATACTAAATTACACAGAAAGTCATGTTATTAACTTTACTCACTTGAGGCCAATAACTTGTCCGGTCAGGATCCCCCCGGTGATAAAAATGGACGTTCCCATTGCCATGGCACCACGCAGAGCTCTGGGTGCCATCTCACCCAGATACAGAGCCTGCACACAGATCCCTATACCTGTCAATCAAATAAATCAAGTTAGAGGAATCGAGTAAAGATCGGCATCGTTCACAAAGCAGTCCATAAGTTGTGACATTCGATTCAATTGGACAGTTTGCATGCAAATTAATGAATTCAGTTTGCACGCAAATTCATTCTGCTGGTGTTTCGTGAAGAAGGCCCAATGTACATGACAACATGTTCCACATCATCTGATCTGTGTGTAAAGCTTCAGATACCTGCATTCACTCCCGCTAGAAAGCGGCCAATGATTATCAGTTCAAAAGTGCTTGTGGCATAACTCAACCCCATAAATAAGGCAGCCAGTAGTGCAAAGGTGTTGTTGAACACTAGTGTCCCTTTCCTGAAACAAACAATCGGGAAATTTGACTACATCCTTGAATCTAAAACACATTATACACAGAGTTTCACTGCGAGAATCTTCAAAAGCAGCAATTCACCTTCCAAATCGAATAGCCAGAGTTCCGCCCACAGACGCTCCCACAAGCCCACCAAGAGGGAATATGGAAACTATGGTGGACCAGAGGAAAGTGAGAAGCTGTGAAGAAATTTCTGTATTGTAGCGTTCCATCCATGTCTGATTAATGAAGTTTTGCACGGCCTGTTAGAAGGGACATAAATATAGGTTAACGGTTGTAGAATTGTGGCTTTACCGTGGTAAAAATTAACATGGGTTTGGTATAAAGCAATATATAAGTAACAAATCTAACAGGACACTTAATTGTTACCAATTCAGTTTTCTACATGGTGAATAATTATTTTCTTTATTTCAACAGCGTGTTTCACAATTTTGCATTGTTGCAAAATAATAGTGTGTGCGTGTGTGTCGGCACTTTTTTTTAGCCACGTTTTGCAAAAGTGACAGAGAGCAAACTCCAGATTCACATGACATTCTAACTACAACTCTTCCATGTGACTTTTGTATTGTGAGCTTTCCTGTGGATCAGTGGTTAATGGCGTTAGCAACATCACAGTCATGGGTTCAATCCCAGGGATTGCACATGCTTCGCAACAAATGTATAGTATAATGCAATGTAAATCGCTTTGGATAAAAACATCTGCCAAATATGTAAATGTACTGACAGCAAGGAACTGTAGTTCACCCAAAAATAAAAAATCTGTAATGATTTTCTCATAAAGTATAATCAAAAACCCAGACAGCAAGGATTTGGGCCAAGATTTGATAATGTACAAGCTGACCCATTTCTTACCTTGGTAGGTGCATTTATGACAGATAAATTGTAGCCATATTGAAACGTCCCACCGATGCAAGCAGCCCACACAGCAAAAACAAGTGACTTACTTGGAACCTGTGGGCAAATGGGAACAAAGGAGCTTGACTTTGATCTAAGGGCAGTGTCACTGAAAATAATAGAACACCATCCGTAAAATACACAGTTAGCAGAAAATAAAAATATGGAAATAAGAAAGTCTTAATGCAGAAAAAGTGTTATAATATACAATTTCTATATTAATGATGTGCAAAAATAAACAATCAAGCAAATTCATAAATTAAATGATAATTTTTTTTTTATGTTTATTGATGTCTTTCTCATTATGCAAGTAGCCTGCAGAAAACGTACCTATGAATAATGTAAATAAAAACATTTTTTTAAGATTAGCTTCATACCTTTATCTGTCGTTTTGGTTCTTGGACATCTTTAAGCAAAGGTTGATATTCCATAAGATCTTCATTATCATCACCCATTTTTTAACTTTACCTCCTAAATATTCAAAGTTTCACTCAATATTCCAAATGTTTCTTCACAGATTCAGACTCTGAAATGTGAACTCATCCTCGGACAGATTCCGTCTTAAAGCTCCAGATAATGTGAATAACAGATATAGCAGCGGAATTACAATCATGCTGTTGTTTTAGAGCATGAAAAGGGGAACTGCATGAGCTGATTCAGTATGAAATTCCCTTTAAAGTCACTCACAGAAGCCCTGTGTGATGCGTTTGGGTTATTTTGGTCATTTAACAGATGCATGTCAATCGTTTATCTATGCCCAGGCCTTTTCAGATTGCCATTTTTTATGTACTTCAAATGAAATGTTAAAAGCTTACCTTTCTTAAATTTGAGAAGTCTTCTGTTCTACTCATTATTGTACGTTCATTTATTCAGAGCACACACACTTCACACGTTGAAGAAGTAAAGAAATGTTTTTCCTTCATGATTTTCAGGTCTCACTTCAAAGATTAACTTTGAATGGGCGGCGAGTCTGTGTTCAGTCATTAGATTAATCATAAAATTCAGTTGATCACAGCGGTGCGTACCCATGAATATGCGCTTGGATTGGAGCCTAATGCCAGTTTATGATGAAGAGTGTGGAATATTTTGTGTTAGCTCCAATTTTGGTCCTTATTTATAAGAAAAAAAACATTTATTAAACTGTTTAAATCATTGTGTTGGTTAGGTTTGGAGCACAAAGAGACCATTGTTGTTGTTTCAGTCAAGTGACCCGCAGAGCCCATAAGCCTCTTTCTGATCATAGAAAGCTGCAACACTCTGGACGTGTCTGACCAAACCAGTATCATCACTGAAAATATTCTTTTTTTAATGAAAAATTAATAAAATAATGGTCAAAATCTTTTTAAAAAACTCTCAAAAACTCTTTAATATAATAGTTTTCTTCAACAAAAAAAAAACTGTTACAATTCCACTTATTTTCTACATTGTAGTCTCCTGTAGCCAATGAAACCCCGCCCCGTGAGCTGTCACGTGACAATTCGTAGTAATTTATATTTTTTATCTAGCTATTTGTAATTGTACTTATTTTACTTTATTTTGGCATAGAACTGATCTGTTTAATATATTTGCTTCCATTATGAAAACCTGTGAGCCACAATACTCCGCCCCGTGACCTGTCACGTGACCTGTGCTGGCTTGGTAACAGAGAAAGCGTCGCTCGCTCGCAGGATGAACCGCTAAAGATTTAGAGCCAAAAGAGTCACGATGCGTGAGAAACCCCGATTCATTTACTTTTTAACATTTTTTACATTAGTGCGTACTCGTGTGAGTTGTTCACAATAACAGTTGCGTGCTAACTGGACGTTCAGATGAGCGCTCTTCTGCCACAAGCACCACAAAGGTAAGCGTTTCAGCCATTCTGTAGTTACTGTGTTTAATGCTGTCACCAAAACATCACGTATGTCTCATTTATGTAAGGATTCATAGGTAAAACTGCCCACTTGCATAGCTTGCCAGACTTAATGCATTTGCAAATCGATGCCTGCCCTCTTCTACACATACCTGAAGCCAGTCCAGAAACTGGTGCATTTCCATATTCCGTGTTTATTGCATATTTACTGGTGCCATTGCACAGTTGGCCAGTTTGGCCATGTTGGATCCTAGCTGTTACCTAATGCGATGAACTACTAATGCACTTAATAGGATTCAGGTCGCTCTGTCTTCCTATATCTCTGAGAAACAGGCTGTGTCCATACATAACTGAGCCCAATACATAACTGGCTACCAGCTTACCAGCTTATGCTAGAGAAAGCACCAGCATCTGTTGTAAGCAGATGAAAGCTCCCCTGTGAGGTTGCCAGGGGCTGGGGAGTGATGTCTTCTTCAAAATGTTATAGTAAACAGTGCGTGTGTGATTATCACAGATCCTGAAAGAGGGTAGAAGATGGCCTGCGCATGGAGAGATGAGTAAGACAGACTGAGGTTTTCCTCTCATGAGGCTTGTGCACGGAAGAGCACACCTGTTACAAGCATGGGAAAACTACAGAGCAAGTTGCGTCGGCGCTCTGACCTGTACAGGTGAGAAGAGCAATGTTTATAAAAGTGATGTACTGAAGAGGTGCATGTGCATACAGTAGATGTTACATAAAACATTGAAATACGCTTTTGTCACCTTGACAGGGCCAAAGAGGGGTCGGAAACTACGCCTGTACCCCAGGTAATACAGTATGAGCCTGCCCACACTGACTCTATCAACTGTGTCATCAGCCTGACCTCTGACCTCTGTGTGTCAGGGGGCAAAGACATGGTGAGGGGCATTGAACAGCGTCGACATGATTGTTTGTAATTCGTTTGAAGTGTTAAAATATTTCAGTTTATTTTGTTGAGACAGCCGTAAGTAAGCCATTTAAAAGTAAATTTCCATAAGCTGCGTTGAATTAAACTAAACTAATAAATTTAAATAGGTTGAAGCACAACATTTTTTAACTGTAAATAAATAAAGACCAAAGTAATACTAGAAATGAAAGTAAATTAAACATTCATAGCAAAATTATAAAATAATATTTGTAATTTTTTTTTTTAAATAAATAACAAAATTAAACTAACTTGTACACTATAGATATAAAATATAAAAAACCCTATTTAAAATATTAATAAAACTACAATGCAACTTAAATAAATATATATATAAAAATGACAAGTTTTTTTTTTAAACAAAAACTATTCTTTTTTGTTGATATGGTAGCACTAGTGGTGTAGAGAGGCAGTGCTTTCGTTCTAAGCCTTTATTTAAACAATCACTAAGAACATGTTGTTATTTTTATTGCGAATTATGTCGATTTTAAAATGATGTGTCTCCTTCTTGTTGTGTTAAGGATGTTGTAGTGTATGACTGGAGAGCTGGGAAAATATGTAGATCGTTTCAAGGCCACAGTAGAGAAGTTACTAAGGTAATGAAAACTGCATTTGTCTACATTCATTTCCATTTATAAGATGTTATAATGTTTTGGAGTTATTTATGGTGAAACAATTAGCATATCTCTCTGTTTTTGTAGTTATGTTGTTTTAGAGGTAAAACCTGGATCTTCAGCGCATCTCGTGATAAAACAGTTCTGATGTGGGATTTGGGTCGAGAGCAAGAAGCCATCCAGGAGTTCTCTGGCCATGAACTGGTAGTTAATGGAATAGCAGTCAGCCCAGGTAAGAAAATGCCTCACTTAAAACTCCCACAATCCTGCAGTAGCCACATATCAACATTTCAGCCACTTTTAAAGACCCAGCAAGGGCCTTGAAACAGTTTTGTTCAATGTGTTTTTAAATTACACTAAAACGGGAAGTTATCGAGTGGATCCTTGCCCTGTTTATATAGTTTATGGTGTTTAGTTACCTCACAGCTTGGAATCCATTGAGAAGCTGAAGTGCTGAATGATGTCATAAAAATTGCTGATCTGTACTGGCGGAAGTGACAGACTGTCTAACATTTTTATGTTGTAAAGTCAAATCGTGCATGTGTTTAGGGTTTATAAACTAGATGTGGAGAGACATGTATTCATAATAAGAGCAATATAACTTCCATTTTGATTTCATAGTGAGTATTAAAATTTATGAATTTTATTCATTGTGGTTGCTAACAAGATAACAAACCAAAATGTCATCTGTAAAAAAATAATGCCAGACCTTTTCTCAGCAAAATTGTTAACTGGTTTACAGTAAAAATAAAGAAAAAGTGTTTTAACTTCTAGTAGATATGAAGCAGTTTCTCTTCAAGTTCCCACAGGTGTTTCAGCGGAATAACAGCAGGTGTAGTCCATCATATTAACATGGACATGTTCCACTAATCTCATAAGCAAAAAAGGTTAATTAGTTTATCATTTACAATCTAATAAACACTTTGTTAAACTATTTTGCTTGAAAAGTGCAATTCAATGCCCTTTGATTTAGAATTATGTCATTCATACATTTTTGAGTGTGAGAGTTAGTATAGTTTTATTAATATTTCAAATGAGCTTTTACTTTTTTATTTTTTATGTTCATTTTAGTCAATTTTTTAGCAATTTTGTTACATGCTTTTATCATTTTTATTATTTATTTCTTATGTTGCAAGATACGATTAATTTTTGTTTTTTTGTTTTTATCATAATAATTTGTGCCTTAAACTTATTTCAACATTTAAATTTTTTGTTTAGTTTAAGCTTTTCCAATAATATTTAGGCATATATTTAATATATAAATTTGATTTCAATGAACAGAAATGTTTTCAGTTTTTAAGTAAACTAAACTAACCTCAAGAACATTTAGGGGCTGCTCTGTAGACCACAATGTAAACACTGGTCCAATAGCACTTCCGGTTTCATATTTTTAAATCTTAAATACGTATATAAACAATGAAACAAGAAGTTACGTCTTCCAAAGTGGTCAATATTTCAGATTAAGATTTACAAGTAAACATAATTTAGTGGTTTAGGCAGGAAGCAGATTTGCTTTTATGCTGTGATGTATTTATATTTGTGTTTGTAGATGGCTCACAGCTGTGCACGGGATCTCGGGATAACTCCCTGTGCCTCTGGGACATCGAGTCAGGGAAATGTCTGCAGAGAAACACCATCTCACGAAACCTGGTCAGGAAGCCTTTATAAACCACTTTACCAACAAATCCTTAGTACAGACCTGTTCTTAATCCTGAATATAAATGTGTTTTATCGCTCTGTATTCCAGGTGACTCATTTATGCTGGGTGCCAGACAGCACATCTATAGTCCAAACCTCAGAAGACAAAACTACCAGGTTGGATGGTCACAGAATTGTTATGCAAGACCTTTCATTGTGATATTGCATTGATAGTCTCAAGCCAGGCTTAAATATTGTAGTTGCATTTTTTATATGAATACAAGAAAACTAAAACATCTTAAATACACTAACATAAAGAAAGAAAATATTATATCACCCCGACATTTGCTGTACCTTTTACATGTGGTTAAGTCTGTGTGTTAATATGTACTGTCTCATTAAGGGTGTGGGACAGTCGGACCTGGCAGGTCACTAACACGTTTCCAGCGAAGCAGTATATCCAGACGCACTGTGACATCAGTCCTAACTGTTACCACCTGCTGTCCACCAGCAACGGTTTCGGCGGGCAGGGTTGCGAAGCCACTGTAAGTATGACTGGTTCGTGCCAGGACACATATGTGCACATGTGTAATTAAACTAAAGGCTGAATATGTGTGCTTGTAGCTGTGGGACCTCAGGCAGCCGGGCTGTAAGGTGACTGAATACAGAGGACACCTGCAGACCACAGCGTGTTGTGTGTTTTTGCCCCCACGCCCCGGATGTCCTGCCCTTGTGGCGTCATCGTCATACGACAGCTCGGTGAAAATATGGGATCAGAACACTGCAGGTAACACACACGCACACTGATGTTTGCATACATAAACATGTGCACAGTCAAGAGGTAGCACTCAGACAGATAGGCCGACTTCCTCTTCCTGATATACTGTGTTAAGTTTGTTTGACATAAGAAATAAGCAATCGGACAACTGGTTCTGTAAGGTGTCATTTAATTTACCTGTATTGATTAGAATTTTCTCCACGTTCTGTCCGCAGAATGTTTATACACATTAACGTTGGACGGTTCGGGCCCTTTGGTGTCTCTGGCTCCGTGTGATTCCAGTAGTCTTCTGTGTGCCAGCTTTAACACTGGACTTCACCAGCTTCATCTTGATCATGGAGTGACACCCAACCTCACTGAAGTGGCTCGCTTTTAATTCATATCTGCAAGAACAAGTTAAAATGAACATTTAAAGTAACTCCAGAGATCATTTTTAACTCAGGTTTGTGCTACAAACATGAATAATACTGTAGTCCAAACCATCGAGGACTAGAATCACATTACTTTTGAAAGTTGTCGGAC
Organism: Triplophysa siluroides; assembly: GCA_006030095.1. NCBI lineage: Eukaryota > Metazoa > Chordata > Actinopteri > Cypriniformes > Nemacheilidae > Triplophysa > Triplophysa siluroides. Next base: position 2,873,363 of record VCII01000101.1, on the reverse strand, counting down.
ATCCCATAGATTTGTATTACAGCAGGGACCAAGCCTCATCTACACAGCAGAATATTATGCTCTTTTTATTTTACTTTGGCCAGTATGCGACAACCTACAACCTTAGTAACTGCCTAGTAACGTGCAACAAACCTACTCAGAACACCTTAGCAACCGCATAGAAGCGTGCTACAAAACCACTCAAACCCATTCAGAACTCCTTAGCAACCGCATAGCAACATGCTACAACACTACTTGGAAACTCTTAGCACGTTGCTATGAAACCACTTGGAACACCTTAGCAACCCCACAGCAACATGCTTGCGACGTGCTACAAAAACCACTCGAACACCATACGGAACAACTTTGCAACTGCATAGCAACGTGCTGCAAACCTACTCGGAAAACACCTTAGCAACTCAATACCAACATGCTACAAAGCTGCTTGGAACATCTTAGCAACCAAATAACAGCATGCTCCAAAACACTCAAACCCCTTATGCAACACTTTAAAGGGACAGTTTAACCAAAAAGGAAGGTTCTGTCATCATTTACTCGACCTCGAGTTGTTCCAAATCTGTATAAATTTGAAAAAAACACAGAGAAAGATATTTGGAAGAATGCTTGTAACCAAACAGTTCTTTGCCACCATTGACTACCAAGTGCCCCAGAACTGTTTGCTTTACATTCTTCAAAATAACTTCTTTGGTGTTCAACAGAACAAAGAAATTGAAACAGATTTGGAACAACCTAGGGGGGGTTAATAAATACAGAATTTTCATTTTTGTGTGAACATTTCCTTAAACAACGCATAGGAAAGTGCTACAGAACATCTTAGCAACCCCACAGCTACATGCTCGCAACACCTTAGCAACATGCTACAAACCCTTGACAACTGCATAGCAACTTGCTTACACTGTGTCTAAACCGGACGCGGAACGATGCGACACAATAAAAGACAATAGAACGCATTAGAACTCATTATAATTTAAAAGTTTGTACTGTACACGTATGTTCTATTTAAGTAAATAAAAAATAAATTAAAAAAAGTACATTTTGTCCACACTGGGTGTGGTGTGACACGACAAACCCATGAAGAACAAATCGTTGTCGTGTCGCGTCATGTCCATAGTAGACAAGGTGTAAGAATCCAGGCAGTGAGTTTTGCATGGACAACTCCACTTACATGTTATTTATCTTTTTTTTGTATAAATGTCAGAAAAAAAGCTGTTTAGGTCATACACTTTGACTTGGTTATGAAAAAGAAGAATTGACTGAATGTCTTAGTGGTGACCTTTGATTTAAACTAGATAAATGCAAACAGGTACACTGCCAAAATCAATGCATTAAGTCTCGTTTATCTGTTATCTCTCTCACTTCACACACACACACACACACAGTTAGGTACTGTATACACAAACTCAGGGTTTGTCATCTATTCTAGATAAACTAATGCGTTTAGAGATGCTGCTAGAGTTTATACATACACACACACACATCACATACAAATAACCAAAATGTATGTAAACATATGGCTCATTTACTTTATACACTGGAAACCATGAGGAGGGAGAGAGAGGGTCAACATGGCCATCACAAGCGAACAGATTTAGATATTCTGTCAGAGATTAGTGATTAAAGAATAAAATGTGAAGTCCGTTAGGATAGTTGTGCTTGATGTTAATGTTAGGGCATTTGTATTTGAGACGTGTTTCACAGAATATTGTCTTTCGGACACTGGTAATGTGTTGTTTAATGTTACGATTTTTTTTCACAGACATAAACCAAAGAGTTATTTTTGTTGGGGGGCATGTTATACAGTCGCTCCAAAAAAGTATTTTGTATTTTTTAAGTTATGAATTGCATTGTCTAATTTCAAATAACAAAATATCACTCATTTCAGTGTATCAGAATATTGATGACTAGACAGTCACATATTGTCATTTTAATAAAACAGATCTATTTTCCTCAGACACAATAAAGCCTCCGATGACGCATCTTTATTTGACTACTATGTAAATGTTGAGCTGTCAGAACAATTAGTTTGGAGGAAATGTTTTTTCTGCGTATTATATCAATTCTGTTCAATGGAGGGGAGATGTTCTCGGCTTTGTTTTGTTTTGCATACCCACACAACAGGAAATGGAAACTTCTGCAGAATCATGTTTGTATCTTACACTAACTAAAAAGTAAAGTGCTACTCTATGATTTTTTTGCAAACAATGTCTTACCTTATCCATGATTTTATAATATATTAAATGTTATTACATTTAAAGAAAGACAATGGTGTTGGTATGGTACAAGTACTGTGTTGATGCCATGGTATTCTTTAGGCATTACTGTGTGACGTTCATGGTACGTGAACATGGTACATTCATCGTACCATGGTAGTACTTTTCTTGTAAGGGCATTTTCAAAAACGTACTTTGAGAAGAGGTTTTTGGCATCGTCTTCACTCACTAAAGTGTACCAATTGACTTTATTTTGACCTAGTAAACATTTTGTTTTCTAAAAGTTCTTTCTGTTTCTCTTCTCGGCCTGCCGAGTTTACACGGCCGGCATGTATTTGACTACACGCACTGCATTTCCTCCTGCCTGCTGCTCCAATATTCAAATCTTGCCATTCTTTGCAATACAGCAGTGGAGAGGGAGACTAAAAAACACGGTCAAAAATAGTTGAGTATTTGTTTTGGTTTTTTATGTAAATCATGTAAGGAATAGTTTGGTAGATGTACAAGGGAAGACCTAGCCGCAGATGTACAGGGAGACGGTGTGAAGAAGCGACTTGACAGCAAAGAAATCACTTCTGTCTCAAAGAAGCAAACTGCTGTCGACCGGGAAATACACCTGTGCAGAAGATGGGTGAGTGATTGTGGATCTAACTTTGTATATTGATATATTACAGTGATGTCTAGATACGGTGTGTATTCAGACATCCATTTTGTTTGTCATGTATTGTCTTTAAACTGTATCAACATGTATGAGTTGCATTATGGGATAGTTTGATGTAAAAACAATCCTAAATATTTGGCTGAAACTCGTGCATGTAAAGATCAAATTTTAAAAACTTGCATTTGAAAAGTTATAGGTTGAACCTGGGATAACAGAGTTGAACATGTTTAAAGAGAGGATATATGCATAATTTTGTTACCCTTCTTAAGGATTTTATTAGTAAACAACTGATAAATATCATTTGTGTTTAATGTTACACATTTAAGTGTCCTACCAACAGAGATACAGGAACAACAACAACATAATACAAAAATATATATATAATTTGATATTTTCACAACTCGAAGTAAAATTGAAAGGGATTAATTTAACCAAAATGTTTACATATTAACCACAATTTTTAGAACCTAAACACAATATTTCTTTGTAATAAAACTACATTACATTTATTCATCTAGAAGACTCTTTTATCCAAACTGATGTCAGGGGTATTTGGCATTTCTCAGTATTTAAATGCAGCATGCAGTATGGTGGACTGAGGCTAGACTCAAAGGTCATCTAATGAACCTCTAATAAAGTCATCTAATCTTTCTGCCCATGTTATTTGTGCCAGCAATGGAACGACCTTCTGCTGCTTTGCATAGCTTTGATGGAAACCTGTAAGCATTTCCAAGGCAAATCTGTTTAAAAACACATCCACAGCATGCTTGCAATGACAAATAACTCTTTACTTTCTGCCTGCCATATTCTTCATTCTGCTGCATTGATGTCTGTTGAAAATCTTTGCTATTTTTAATATGTTCCTTTCGAATAAATGGAAATTTCTAGATGGCCATAGATGGATGAAAGTGCAGGCAGATCGAGTGCTTTTTGTAGGCAGATGGTGTAGTTCTACTTGATTGCTGGAGACACCAGTATTCAAAACGTTTTACAGAAAAAATACTTTAAATAAGAAAATAGGTCTTTGCCAATGAGGTAAGAAAAAAATATTATTCTTTCTTAAAAGTTATTTTTCTTACCCCACTGGTAAACTACTGGGAAACTGAATTTCTCACCCTCGTGTCAATCCAAACTGTTTGGGATTCTTTTACCTGAAGAACAAAACCAAATATTTTCAAAACCAAATAAAATTGGCCTCCATTGAATTCAATTGTGTATATTGGCACAAAACCAACCATTTCTCTAAATATATTATTTTGTGCTCCACAGAAGGAGAGTGTCATATACAGGTTAAACAACATGAGGGTGAATAAATTATGACAGAATTTGTATTTTCGCGTGAACTATCTTGGTAAATAAATACTGTATATCCTGTTTTAAGAATGTTTTGTATTGACAACCAGACAAAAGGTTTGCCACTGCAATTTCAAATCACGAATCTGTTTTTGTTCTCCTCCAGGTGTGCCACATCACCATGGACGTTGAAGATGCCCATTGAGTTTCCTTTTTCTCACATCCTCCCTTTGTCATGGAGCCTGACTCGAATGACTTCTGTGACCCCCAAAACCCTGGCCTGGATGATGAAGAAACCCCTGATCTGGAGTGCGTCGTCTGTTTCTGCCAGTTCAACAATGTCTTCAACACACCTAAGGTACTCCAATGCAAGCACACCTTTTGTCTGGAGTGCCTCGCCCGGATGAACGTGAAGTCCCCTCAACCTAACACCATCCAGTGTCCTCTGTGCCGAGCATACACCCCGTTACCCGACCTGGGTCTTCCGAAGCTCGCAAATGACTCCACGGTGCTGTCCTACCTGCCGGCTACAATGCAACAGGTCTACAGCATCCGTTTTAACCGAAGTAAAGGCAAACTGCAGGTGAAGAGAGCACACAGCTCCCAGCCGGCTGTACCTCGGACCATCAGTCAATCTCTGGATGTCGGGACCCCCATTGGTGCACAGCAAGATGGCAACAGAGAGAGATCTCTGCTGATTACAGTACTGCGGACACCCATGTGCAAAGCTTGTATCATGAGCGTACTGGCGATTCTGGCAGTTACGGCTACTATTGTCATTCTCTTTGAAGTGAACAAAAAATCTGGATTTTAAATATGACACTATAGCCATAACTTTCCAGTGTACAACATCAAGATGTCAACTACACTTGAACAAGAAACAAACAGGATGAGCAGATTTTAAAATATATACATTTTTTTGTATATAGTCTATATTATAAAATGCATGCTTTCGACTGTACATTTGGAGATACTGTACTGTAAAATCGCACATTATATTAATGTGAAAAGTCACTTGGTAACAGAACTATTATTTGGCAGACCAGATTCTTAATATTCGGATTATTCGTAATTAGGGCTGTCAAACGATTCATTGCGATTAATCGCATCCGAAATATAAGTTCATGTTTATTTTTTTGTATTCATAAACACATTCACATACATGTATACATATTTAGGAAATATTTACATGTAATTATTTATATTTACCAATAATGTAAATTATATATATAAATGTTTATTCATTTTATATTTTTCTTAAATATTTGCATGTTTATGTTTTTTATAAATATAAAATTAATACTTACAGTACACAGATATATATTATGAAAACACAAATATTTTTATTCTGGATGCAATTAATCATTTGACAGTAATACATTAAATATAAACCTGAGTACATATCATGTATACATTTTATTTCTGTAAAAACATATTTTTCTATTAAAATCACATCTTCGTGTGATTCCACAAAAATCTTTACATTTATAGACGGTTTCAACGGCAACAACAACTGTTATGTGGCCCAAAGATTCAACAAGAACCTGCAGCAAAGAATCAATAACACCAGAGTCCATGTAGAGTAGACTTTTTTTATTACAATTTATTAAGAGTAAAAGGTCAATATTAATTTAATCTAAATTGTTGTTTTATAGACCAGTAAACAAACACAGACCGGAAGTTAACTTCGGGCCAGGCGCGTCTGTCTGATAAAACTTTTACTATGAAGGTGATCTAAAAAAACAACCTTTCGTCCCTCTGTTTTTGATTTCCTGTAACTCTGTGGTTAGAGCATGGCGCAAGCAACACCAAAGTCATGGGTTCGATCCCAGGGATTGCACATACTCTGATACAAATGCTTTGGAGAAAAGCGTCTGCCAAATGCATAAATGTAAATGTCCCAACTCGCATAATATCTGTCTTCAGTAGTATTCAAAATTAAAGTTAGTCATGCATGTTTCAAATCGTAGTTTGATAAAATAAGTACCCTTAAAGTTCCTGGGTTAGATGGGATACAGCAACGGCCGAAATCTTGCGACATTTTAGGTTTAGGGTTGGGTTTGGGGGTAGGATTAAGATGAAAACAGCGCTTATCAGGTGAGATTTTGGCAATAGCTGTATCCATTTTAGCCACTACAAGTACCTGAGCTGTTCTGAAGTGCAGATTCATGAACACTAATGACAGCTGATACTGCCCACAACTTACTGTGAGACGGAGGAGTTTTGTGACGCTACACTGAATTAGTAAATTAGGTAAAAAATAAGAAAATAGGTAAGAAAATAATAACAAATCATAACAAATGAAATGCATGTACTTTAGGAGTAACAAAGGTCACTTGTGTTATGTGTTAGAATATGTTTTAGCATTTGCATACTTTTGTATCAAAACAATAACAAAAAGTCCATATTTACAGGGTAGGTGAATTAGCACACAGCACAAGTGTTGTGTAGTAGACACTACCATGCCCGACCACCAGATGACGTTCTGTCGCAAAATTTCAATTATAAACTGAAATTCAACAATGTGCTGCTGACGCAATGGAAAAGTACAAGAGCCCATTAAGAACTCCCTTGCCTTGTATGGATGACAAAACCAAACAAACCAGTGAAATCTTACATACAGGGAAGTTTAATGCCGTGTAATAGCAATGACTTGACTTTAGAGGATGTGGTGAAATTAATTAAAGGAAGTTAAGTTTGTCATAAAAAAAAATCCGTGGACAGGAGGAAATATGCAATGTTATTGGAGTTTTCTAAATTGAGAAATCATCAGTCAATATTTAAAAAATAAATGTATAAAAATAGCACATACAACACAAAGGACAAAGTTTTTTAAGGGGCATCACAAACTAGTTATTAAGCCATGGTCGTGCCAGTATACACTGCATTGCGTCCGATATCCACAGACATATACTGTACATCAAAATTGAATATGTCAAAATAAGAGGTCTAATTGTGGATTGGGATGATTTTAATGTGTCGTAGAAAGATACGTGTTTGTTTTAACTGATCACCAGTGCTTTGAAGATGCAGATGGTTTGGGATGCACGGCGAACTGTGATGTCATAAGGCCCCATCATGTTTATACGACACATCTTTGCCTTTGTATTTTTGTAGCTCGTGCTCATGTGCGTCATATCGCACGGCCAAGGCTTTAGGGGTGAGGTCGGCCGTTTAAACCATTACAAAGAGGGAATAACAGTAGTAATGTGTATATTTGTGTAACTATTTCTGCTCTGCCAGGTCATTGTGTGTTCGTGTATTAAGAGAACTATATGTCCTTTTGTTTCTTTGCTTTTGTAATGTGTTACTTGTGTAAGAGACAAAAGAATGTGAACGTATGTATGTCGGTGTGTGTCTGTGTGTGCATGTGTGCGTTTAATATGTAGTGATTTGGATGGTTGGTGCGGGCCTTTTTTATAACATTGTTACTAATATTTTGAAAAATGTCAAACATACCATAGACTTGTGAGGACATTTAATGTGGTTTTCATTAAAGGCTCATACATTGCCCAAATCAGATTTTACTTTAAATATGGCAACAGATTTGTGGTTCAGATTTAAGGATTAGGGTTTGGGACAGAAGCCTGAAAACAATAGGTGTCTATGAGATGTCCTCAGTAACGCAGTGAAACAAATGTGTGTTTCTGGTTCAGCCAACCAGTTTGGTCCGCTCATGTGCGTCCTTCATGGGAACTGGCGAGTTTTGACTGTTCACTTTCTTTGTTTTTGTGAAGGTCTGATTAGTTTTGACTATCCATGTGTGTGAGAGAGAGAAAGAGTTGTATATTTGTATTTGCGTTCAGTCTAAAACATGCCATTTCCATCCTCTCATATACATGAGTGTAAAAAAAATATTTCATGATATATAACTGCCAACTTTTACCGTGTTCATACAGACATTTTTTCCCCAAAATATCCAGTAACTCTTTGTTTCATTATAAGAATGCTGTCTGTCCCTGTTTTACTATCTGTTGTTTCTTTGCTACATTAGCAAATATGAAAATAAAAGCCTTAATTTGTCTTTGTTGTTTATTTATGTAGTGAACAAATGTCTTTTTTAAAATGCTAATTTTAAAAGGTACAAAGAAATAAAGACATCACAGGTGTTTCTTACGCAACGTGTTTTATAAATAGACGACATAACAAAGCAGAATCCCTCTCTTTAGTGTACAAGTGTCCAGTGAGGTCAATGCCTACATCACTCACCACAAACAAAGCACAAGTTAGTCAGCAATACTCCTACATACCATGAGACCTGATGTCTACCTTACAGTGCGTGAGTAATCCCCCCCACCCGTTATCAATGTCAAATAAGGGCAGGACCAGGGTCACAAATCCACCAGGTCTTGGGCCATGAATGAAACTGTGTATCAAAAAAAGCGTTATCTTGCATATTATGATATTTATATTCTAGTTCTGGTTTAATTACTACCTCGACAGACACATGAGTACCTCTTGATCATATATATTTTTTATTTACATATCAACTTATATAAATATTATATATTTTTTATTGTGTAGCTAATATAAAACAGTTTTTGAAACATAAAAAAAAGCTTTATATATACTAAATTTGTAAACAGAACATTTAAAACACAGTCGAGACGTTTCATTTACATGTATATTTTATTTATATTTATGTTTTACAATAACTCTAACAAAATGTTATGATGTTTTTGGTTAAAATCCTTTTGGGTAAGAAAAATTATTTAATTAAAAAATAAATATTTTTAGGAAGTGGTTTGTGTTTAATATGCATTATTTACAGACACTTGTGTATTTGATGTAGATTTTATTAGATTAGAGTTCTGGTTCAGATCGAAAAATGTTAAAATGGTGAAATTTAAGTACATTACACGGTCAAAAAAAGGTTTCACAATTAATTTTAGTGATCAAATATTGCCTTTTAATAAAAAGCTCATTTTCAAACTGTCTTAGAAAACCAAACACACATACACAGCGCATTTTCTTTTTATCTTATTCTCCAGCATATAAAAGCAAACATAAACATACACAAAAGTGAGCGGGTTGCTAGGTTAATTTAAAGATGTCCCTATGACATATGCCAACATAATCTGAAATTAAGGTGGAGTTGTTAATCACAAGAGTAGGCAGGTCTGTACAGTAGCCACTGCCCGTTTTTTATATTACTATAGAAACATCAAACAAAAGCATGTCCAGTCACGACATGGCATTGGTGATTTACAAACAAACCCAAACTTTGTAAAACAAATCCCCCAGTTGACCTTTCAAGAACTGTGTCCTTTATCTGTTTGTGATCTGTTTCTGGCGGGATGTTTGGTCTTATAGCTCTTCATTTGGTCAAAAATGTGTTCTTCCAGCAAGAAGACACATGAATAATTAGTGAATTCAATTCAATTTTATATAGCGCTTTTCACAATGTGCTTTGTTCCAAAGCAGCTTTATAGGAGAAAATAAGAAAACACGGAAAAGTAAAACACAGCACACTGCATGGTGCTTTTAGAACCAGCAAGATCATTCTAATAGATAATAATAAATATTAACAGCAGTCTCCTGGTGAGCAAGCCAACACCGCCCTGTGGAGAGTAACCCAAAAAACCAATGGTAAATAAATGGAAAAAAAACCTTGGGAGAAACCAGTCTCAGTTGGGAGAGCCTGGTCCCCTTTGACATGTCACAGCTGCACTCAGTGACTTTGATTAAAAGTTACTGAGTAAATGTTTATGAATAAACAGGGAAAGCTTTTTAGTTGTGATTTATGTGGAAACTGTTTAGGACTAATTTGTCTTATTTTGTGACTGATATCAGACAAAGGGAAAATAGTCATGGCATAACATAACTGAGTGCAGCTAACTTCAAACTGCTGTCATGTAATGTACATTTTGCATTAAATTCTAAGTATTGTAGATTAAGCATTAATGTGACAAGTAGTCCATCTTTGCTCTTGGTTGGGGGTGGAATTGCCTGACCTGGAGCTGGGGTGGTCAGATTGTGACTTTGCTCTTGGTTGGTGATGGAATTGCCTGAACTGGAGCTGGGATGGTCAGTCAGTCTGCAGGCTCTCGCAAGATGATGACACAGGATGAGCATATGGCTGAAAATAATGCAGAATAAAAAAGCTTTCTGTTCCACCCACATGAGGGGTTATGTAAATGTTATTTAGACAACTTGTGAGCAATGTAGAGAGATGCCTGTTTTATTCTCAGTGTTGGGTTATCCATTAACTATTTTGTGAATCTTACACCCAATAAGTTGTAAGGGAAACTGATAAAAAACACTGACAAGAAATGTATGTCACAAATAAATTTCACAGATGTCACGAATTACAATTAGCCTATATTTAAAAAAATATATATCAATCTTTTAACTAACGTTTACAATAAATTAATAAATAATGTAAAAACTGTCTTCACAAAGTTGCATAAAGTCCTCTTGCTATTTTTTTAGAAACCATATCTGCCAATAATGGCTCAATCGTTGTTAATGAAGGATTCGATTTTACACGATTTCAGTAAATAAACTTGAGATCTTGAAATATAAAAAAATAAACCTTACACATAGGCTACATAGAAGCCATATTGACTGCTGAATCATATGTAACCAACGCCGCCATATTAGATCAGGCAAAACTGCATATTAATCCAATATCGCTCGAGTAGGAGTGTATGAAGTGTTCTTGGCTGTGATAAGCTTGGCTGAGGGAATCAAAGCCATGCAGATATAAGAACACTACATACACGACTACGAGAGCGATATTGCATTTATACATCAGTTCGACGGCACACGTGTGTAGATAAACCAGAAACAACGTCGGAGTGTCTTTAAACCCCTCTGGTTTTAAAGGAAATGCGGAACTACTTCCTTTCGCCACGATTCCAAGCCCAGCATAACAGTTAAACGTATGCTACTAAGTTTAAACAATCACTTCTTTTAAATTTCCCGACAGTAACTCCCGACAGTTACAGACCTGTCTCTATCCTCCAATTTATTGCAAAAACACTTGAAAGGGCAGCTTTCAACCAGGTGTCTTCCTACCTATCCCAGAACAAACTACTGGATGACAAGCAGTCTGGCTTCAAAACAAACCAATCCACTGAGACTGCACTGCTATCGGTCACAGAAGCACTGGGGTTAGCCAAGGCGGAATCTAAACTCTTTGTCCTGATTCTGCTAGACCTATCTGCAGCGTTTGACACTGTCAATCACCAGACACTGCTAGCAACCCTGTCATGTCTAGGAATCTCAGGCTCTCCTCTCCGCTGGTTTAAATCCTACCTCTCCGGCAGATCCTTCAGGGTGTCACGGAGGGGCTCGCTGTCCACTGCTCACCACATGATCACTGGGGTCCCTCAGGGATCGGTGCTTGGACCGCTGCTTTTTTCCATCTACACGACATCCTTGGGACCCATCATACGGGCACATGGCTTCTTGTATCACTGTTATGCTGACGACACACAGATCTACATCTCGTTTCACCCAGACGATACCACTGTAGCAGCCTGCATTACAGCCTGCCTCGAGGACATCTCAGCTTGGATGAAAGGGCATCACCTCCAGCTGAACCCTACCAAGACAGAACTGCTCGTGTTTCCGCCACACCCAACGGTGCAACACGATCTCAACATCCATCTTGGCAATACCACAATCACTCTTTTCAAAACAGCCAGGAACCTCAGAGTCATATTTGATGAACAGCTGTCATTAAATGATCACATTGCAAAGACAACACGGTCATGCCGAGTTGCCTTATTCAACATTAGAAAGGTTAGACCCTATCTAACTGAGCATGCAGCACAACTCCTTGTCCAGGCCCTGGTAATCTCAAGGTTGGACTACTACAATGGTCTCCTTGCTGGTCTTCCTGCAAAGGCTATCAAACCGCTCCAGTTGGTTCAGAACGCAGCAGCACGCCTCGTCTTCCAACAGCCCAAAAGGGCTCATGTGACTCCCCTTTTCATCTATCTCCACTGGCTACTGGTTGAAGCCTGTATCAGATTCAAGTCACTAATGCTTGCCTACAGGACTATCACTGGATCTGCACTAGCTAACTTTCACACCCTCCTGCACTCCTACACCCCATCAAGAACCCTGCGTTCAGCAAACCAGCGGCTTCTTGTATTGCCTTCCCATAAGGGCAGTAAATCGCTTTCCCGCCAATTCTGCCTGGTGGAACATTCTTCCTAACTCGGTCCGGTCAACCACATCTCTCACAACATTCAAAAAACTACTTAAAACCCATCTCTTCTGTGAATACTTGATAGACAAATAAAAAATAAAAAAAACGTACCCTTTCTCTCAACAGGTATTGGTCTAGCTTTTGTTGAAACCAGTAACTTTGTATTGGCACCTAATGTATTATGGCTCCTGTATGACATATCGCTTATTGCTCCCTAAACTCTTTGTAAGTCGCTTTGGATAAAAGCGTCTGCTAAATGACTAAATGTAAATGTAAATTTGCGCTGTGCTGAGAGAGACTTTTAAAATGCAACTCACCGAGAAGTGTTAATCCCATTTCTGATGTGATAGAGAGCTCTTTTGCCCACCCCCCCCCCGCTCCGCCCCCGCGACCCTCACCTTACCCCTGCCGCTCGCGCCGAACCTCCACACCCCCACCACCAAGTGGCCATTTTCCAGTATTGACGTTTGCGCAGTGTTGAGATTGAGATCTCATTCATTGTACAGTAGTAGCCTAGTTTCGGTTCACAACGCGAACAATCTTTGCTTGGAGAAAGATATGCCTGTAAGTTTATTTGTTATCTGTTAGCGTACATGTGTTAACATAATATTAATTTGTGGAAGTTAAACTGTGATCGATATAATAATAATGAAGTCCTATCCCATCACATGTACACCCATGTCCAGATCGCAGTGCACGCGTTTATATAGGCAAAAAAGAGAAAGCATCACAGAAGTAAACATTCTGGAAAGGATAAACTGCATTGTGTGTTTGTTTGCTAGCAATCTAACTTCTTCAGAGTAACGCAGTTGCGAGGACAGTACAGTCCGGGATATTTTAGTGGCGGAGTGATACAAACAGTCAGTGATGCGGTTCAACGGTCAGTTCCCGTGATGATCCTGGTAGAATAGCACACGGCTATCAGCCAATCAGATTCGAGATCCAGGTCAACGGGCCCTGTGTTTTATTCCGTAACGTTATATAACAAACATTAACGTTTACATTTTTCGTCCGATTGAAATAGTTTACAATCTACGCGGAGTACAAAAGCGTTGTCTTTCGTTGAAACTTAGTAGTTAGACTGGAAACCTGCCATAAGTAACAGGTATGACCGTATGTACTGTTGATATTGACGCTAACCGGAAGTGCTTCCACGGTAAACGTGATTTGCCGTGAGCAACACTTCAACATTCATTCGTCAATTTATTAAATATTTTACAACAGATCGTCTACTTTTGCAACTTTTCACTAAACATATTCTTCTTAGATCCACTTATAAATCCGGTTTTGCATATTTTCATATGACACTAGGAAAAAAGAATGATGCGACATGTGACAGATAAGAAAGGGTGGAGCGATAAAGAGATGGAGATGATAATGAGACCTCGGAGAGCTGGTGTGAATGTGTGCACAGAAGAGACAGACATATCATCTACTACGATCTACTTCATCATCCTCAAAAAGAAAACAACTGAAATTCCACCACGTGGAAGTAAGGAAGACAGACAGCCCAATGCAACTTTAAAGGTAGCAGTCCACCTCAGCTTTCCGAGACCCAGTTTTTGTTGTTGTTTGGTATAAGTAATGTGCTGTACGTCTATTGAATGTGTTGTCACATATGATGATGATGATGATGCAGCTGACCACACTTTTCTGCAAACAGTGATGTGTTTACAAAAATGCATCAAAATGATATTCTTTTACACGTGTTTCAATGTTCCCGGATCGTTATCTCTCATATTCTTTATTTATGTCATTGAAGCAGTGGAACAAAACCATTTGCATGGTTACTTTTGCATAACTCAACTAGCAAAGCAAGTGACATTTTTTTTTAAAGATAGCACATCCACAATACTGTTTAAAATGTTCATAAGAAGTGTTTGATTATTGCATTGCTGTAAAATGTTTATGGGTCATGTCTATAGTTAATATGATTTACTACACCTGTATATTATCTAATGGACTAAAGTTTGCCACAGTTCTTTTGGGCAGCTATGTGTATTTCAAGAACATGTAACATTTGATTAAATATGAACTATATTGTGAGTGGTACATGTCCATCAGCTTCCTGATGCTGTAATGCAAAGCGAGAGTGTATTGATAGATATGCAAAACATCTCCTCCATCCCCTGGCCTTACATGTGGACAAGGAAACAAACTAATATATTGATAATATTTTAGGAAAATATGTGATGGCTTTGTGTCATTCTGACTTTTTCTGCATGCAGCTTCATTCATCTGCATCTAAAAATAAATACAAATATGTTTTCTAAGGATAAAAATGGTATTTGCCAATGTGAAGGTCACGGTTAAGAAAGATTAACTGTGGGTTTTAAAAAGTGCTGTTTTTGTATAGCCAGTTTTAATACAGATGTCCTGGTCGTAGTAAAACTGTAGTAAAACATGGTTAATTTGTGGTATATGCTTATTTATGCTTAACTAATAACAAATAAAATCCCAAAAGATATGGTTACCGTTTTTTAACCACGGTTCATTTTTTATACGGTATAATGTTAGGCTGTTGGATGTGGTTACTTAGGCAGTTTTGAGTATTCTGACATTATTCTGTGTATGCACTATTAGTTGAAATAGTGAGATCTACTGTGACCTACAATTAGTGTGCTGTGAGTTATTTTGAATGAAAGAAACAACTGTTTCATATTAAATATAAATATTTGGGAGTGGATATACATGACCTGCCGTAGAAGCATTCTAAATGGCTTTGCAAAGACTTTTCATTTACAAATTACTTATAACATTTTCAAAAGCAATTAGAATGATTTAGGGTTAAAATGGCCTTTGGGATTCGTATGCCCAGCCTAAAGTTTTCAATGCCTTTCAAAGGTTTAAAGTCTACCACCAACTGCTACAAACACTATATGGCTGCCAAGTCCAACTATTAATTATAACGAATGATCATGTTTTTGCCAAGAAATATATCAAAATGTCACGCTAACCACTGGCACGTGCGGTATAATTTTCCTGTAGATTTCCTCAAGCTCAGATGGGAGAACATTAGCAAGGCCAATGTCATTAACGTTAATGCATTTGGCAGATGCTTTTATCCAAAGTTCATTCAAGCTGTACATTTTTCTCATCAGTATATGTGTTAAGTGGGAATCTTGACATTGCTGGCGCATTGGGTTGGATCACACCCGGAATGCCTTGTAAGTCACTCTGGATGAAAGCATTTGCCAAATTTCTATAAAATGCCAATTTGATCTCATGTTTTCTGTGTTTCTGACAGTGTGGATGGTTAAAAGGTTCCAATGGATGCTCGGATTGAAAATGAAAGAAGTGAGCAAAAGGAGACGGCAGTCAGGCAGAGCACGTCTATGCTCTCCCCACAGCTTAAAGCCATGATCCGAATCAAGAAGAAATACCTGAAGAAACATCATATACGGATCACGTCTCTAACTCAGCCAGGCTGGGCCTGAACGGCTCGAACTGCATGATCTCAGATGGCCAACCTAAGAGGCCAAAGAGGAAGACCAAGCGTCGTGTGCTGTTCCCCAATGACACTCTCATGTTCAAGCCGAAGAAGGAACGCAACCGATCAAAACATTTCCTGATCTTCTTCTGCGTCATCATCTTCCTCCAGGTAGAGCTAGTTTGTTTTTTGTTAAAGATGAAGCCTGTATTCATGTGACCTTTTCGCAAAATCCGTTCCCCTAGGTCTACAACGCCATCTTGGACGATGACACTTTGAAATACGACCTTGAAGGTTTGGAAAAGACATTACACAGGGAGGTGTTCGGTCAACGGGAGGCACTAGAGGAGCTAATGGACCACCTGGTAGATTACCTGTCCACCTACAACCACCAGCAACCCCTCGCCCTGTCTTTACACGGGCCGTCTGGCGTGGGGAAAACCCACCTGGGTCGCCTGTTCGCGCGCCACTTGCGTTCCGTGATAGGCGACAAGCTGGTGGTGCAGTATTTTTCCAAGCACCACTGCCCCCTGCAGGAAGCAGCGCAACATTGCGCCTCCAAACTGGCAAAGCGCATAGCGGAGGTAGTGACTCTAGCCGAGGAAGAAGAGCAAATTCCGTTCTTCATCCTAGATGAGGTGGGAACTAATGCAGCCTCCGCTGCTGGATGCTCTGAAGTCCTTTCTTAAACCGGATCAGAAGAATGAGTTTCTTAACGTGGTTTATGTTTTTCTAAGCAGCCTGGGCCAAAGGGAAATAACAGCTCACGTCCTGCAAAACGGCTCGATCGCTGGAGGTCATAAATCACTTCGGCGCGCCCTGTCTGGAATCCATCCGCTGTGGACGGACCCAGCGGTTAAGGTTGTTCCTCTGTCTCTACTGGAGCGTGAGCATGTGATCCTTTGCTTTCTAGAGGAAATGACGCTCGAGGGGTTTTATCCCGACATCACTCAGGTAGAGACACTGGCGGATGAACAGGCCTATCACACGGCGGCTGGAAAGCGGTATGCGAAGACCGGATGCAAACAAGTTGTGGCAAAGGTTAACTTGCTTTAAACGAAGTCCACTTTATAATGAAGCGAGTTAAGGATGTGAGCATTTCTGTCATACAGTACATTTTAGTTTTTTTACATCTTGCAGGAAACTTTGTCATAGTTGTTTGTAACAAGGAATGGGAAGAAGGATGCGGGAACCGGCGAACGTAAAAAAAAATACGAACAATAAAAAATAAGCTCCCTTGCGATCGACTGCCGGCCACACAAACATAATAAAACATACCGTAAAGTCCAGGCCTGGTTCTCTCTCATCTTTCAATGCTGTCGCTCCTCCTTTTATGGTTCCGAACTCCTCCGTGAGAGATGTGAGATCGGTGCAACGCGCAGCTGACGCTCATTATCACTCGTGTCACCGGCCTCACCCGTTCCCGCTCTCCTTGTCACACTGTTAAATTCACATGACTCTTTCTTCTGTGAGAAACTGTGTAAATAAAAAAAATATCACAATGCATGAGGACAGAGGCTTTGAGTTATGAGAGGGATGCAACATCACCAAAAACTATAACAAAGGTTTATATGACTCGTGAACAATATTTTAGTTCTTCTGAAACCAAACGATAACTTTGTGCGCACTTTGTGTGAATTACACAGTTTAATTATCACATCTGTGAACAGATCATTCTGGGTGTAGCGAGGAAGGCAGGACGAGAGCCGTCAGACAAGGAATGCGGAGCCAGTGCGCGCACAGCTGATACCCATTATCACACACGCCATCGGCCCCGCCTCCTTGTCTGACGGCTCTCGTCCCGCCTTCCTCGCTACACTGGTTTTTTTTATTAATAACTCATAAAAAAAAAGATTTTACTTAAAGGAATGGATACAAATTAAAAGATTGTAATCATGCATTGTTCATATATTTTTTTAAATATATGACTGTCACAATATCAGATTTTCACTACACGGTTATTGTAGACAAAAAATATTTTGCAATAGCAATATTAGTGCGATATGTAACTAAATAAATTATGCCATCAGTTAAACTTATCTTTAATTTTGTTTATTTTTTGGGGGGTTTTAATGGGTGTTCGTTTACGGTATGTGTATAATTACCTCGGTTGCCGTGGCTTTGATATCGCGGTTATTGGCCGTATACCATATTGTGACACACCTACTTCAAAATATCTCCTTTTGTGTTGCACATCAGAATGAAAATCATACAACACGCGGGTGAGTAAATTATTTGGGTTAAATAATAATCTGGAATTTCTTTAATTTAAACTGTTTTTGTGTTGAGGTATTGAAAGGTCCAGTGTATGAAATTTAGCGGCAGCGGTGAGGTTGTGACACAGGGCAGAGATGTCGTCATGTTTTCGCTTCTTTGCGGAAGACGATAACGTATTTACGAACCGCGCTCTATAGAGCAGTTTGTCCGTTTAGGGCTTCTGTAGAAACAACATGACGAATTCCATGTAAAGGGACCCACGGTATATGAAGATAGAAGTTGCTCATTCTAAGGTAAACTCTTTATAGACCTCTGAAGACATAGTTTTGTATATTATATATTGCATTTCTGTCAATAGATCTCTCAAAAAATCTCACATTGGACCTTTAAATTGTGTTTTACCTCAAATGTAAGTATGTACAGTGTGATATAAAACTCTTACTTATTCTAACTCTTTCTTTATTGATAATTTTCTTCATTGTTTATGTTACTTGGATAATTCCAGTATATTTGTGTATGGTATGGTTGCTGGTTGTAGTTTGTCTGCTGTGTTTAGTAGTTTAGTCTTGATTTCACCCTTGGAGACAACTGTGTGTTTGTGGTAAATATTCCGACACAGATTTTAATACCAGAATTTTTTTTAATGTGGGGACATTTTTTAAATATAAATTATATCATAATAAGGTTAGAGAATTTAGACTTTGTGCAGTATAAAATTCATGTACTGTATGTCTATGAAAAATCACTATAAAACATGAAAGCACAACATCTCTTTGTGTGTGCAGAGAGAGACTGAAACTTGGTTACCACCACAAATAATTTTGGATCCCAGTTACAAACCCCACCTGCCTACAGCCTCAGAATAACAAGATTCTTTTTTAATCACTTTGAGACACGACCTTAAAGCTCATGTCACGCGATTGCCATACGCACACATGCAAAAACACGCATTTATAAATGAATCTCTGGCGCTGCCTTTAATTTATGTTGATTAAAAAAGAATTGAGATGCAGTTATTCTGTTAAAATTACAGCAAATGTAAAAATTTCTCTGTAAATGAGAATTTTAGTTATATTGTGTGTCATGGTCAAAATAGCTCCTCATTGGTAATATAGAAGAGCCATGACATTTTCACATAGCTGCTATTCATAGCACACATTCCCACCTTCCTGTTGCAGATGAAGTATGCACGTACCGCGGGGAGGTTAAATAGTATAAGTATCAATGTCGGGACATGTATAATCCAGACATCTGAATTTACAGACAGCTCAATTATGTACTCTGAATGCTTTGGTAAAGCAATTCAAAATAGTTACAAGGGTGGCAAAGGACAATCGAGGGTGCTGGAGGGGTCACATTTTCAAATACTGTAAAATAGCTCCAGAAAACATCAAACTAGCCAAAATTGCTGGAACTAATTTTTAAATGGTGTTCGATAAATAAAGGAAAAACAGCAAGAGCGACCAAAAAGTAATTAAAAGAAAGATGAAAAGAACGAAGGTTTTAACGGGTGTTTGATCTGTGGTTTGCGTGCAGCTATATCGTGAGGAAAGACTCAGAATGAAGGTGGAGTGCGGGGCCGGTGCATTCTTCTGCTTTGTGGTTAAGCCCAGGACCAGACTAAGTCTTTCAAATCTCTATACCTTCCAGCTATTTTACTACAACAACATCAATGAAAGCACGAGATCTGTACACTGCGGCCTTTATTTGCTTTATAAATGGACTTTGAAAATGCTAAGTTGTTTTAACCCATGCTTTTAAATTAACCTTCAAATTAGTTGACCCAAAAGTGGGTTGACACAAGTGCATTTAAAAGTGTATGCACTTTTGCTGCATTGTGGGATTGTTTTTTTCTGTTCAGATTCATGAGATTCATGTTGAAAACTGAAACAACCCAGATGAGAGCTTGCTTCATAATATCACTGAAATGACGAAACATCCTATTAAAATGGGAACTGAAACCCAGCACCAGAAATGGTCAAATAATGCATATTTTTCAGAGCTAGAGAGGAACTTTCCCTTGTACACAAATGACTTTACCCCTATTGCGGGTAAAAATCGGGGGAAGGAGAAAGTTTTGAACAGTGATTTACTTGCTCAATAACAGATTTTTTACTGTTAAAAAACATTTTAACTACAAAAGTTATGGATTGTCAGAATGTCAGAATTTAACTCCACACATATTGTTTGTATGACCGATACCCCGAATATTGTGACTTGTTGCAGGAAGATGTGCTATTGTACGTGACACGTGATACGTGTGCTCTTTATTTTTGCACAAATGATTGCAAGAATTATTACAGAATTATTGCAATGATTAAAAAGTTATTTTCGTTTTTACTATAGTTTTTAAATTAAAAAATGAACTTGTTTTCTTTGCAGTATTTGAGGTCTGAAAAAATACAGAGCATCTTTTATGTTATTTTGACCTGTTTCTCCAGTTTTCATTTTCTACAAATAAATGCAAACAATATTTCTATTTGATCTTCTGAACAAATATTGTTAGTAGGTAACAGAATTTAACAAAAATGATGATGTAACCTAAACACATACTGTACCTATAAATAATAAATTCATAAAAAATCTGAAAATAATTTTGAAATGGTCTCAGAATTTTTTCCATGGCTGTATTTTATACAGGCTATATTGATTTTGTTAGCAGCACAAAGTTCAAAGGAGCACTCATAAAAATGAATACTTATGAAAGTACTCCAAGTCACTTTGGATAGAAGCGTCTGCAAAAAGCATTAATGTGAACGTATTCTTCAGGGATAGTAGTAAGTGACCGATGACTAACGTCATTAAAGAGTGATGCGGTTCTTACCATAAACACTCCTCCACAAACAAGCCGGTCACCAAGTGGAAACCATTCCTGCTTGAAGATCACTTGACCCCATCAACCAAAACCTACATCCTGTTAAACACTTTCTGTGTGTGGGTTCACAGAAGCTCTTTTGTTGGGTTCAAAGAGTTTATCTAAACCCCAAAGCCATGTCATCAGCCTGAGCTGGAACCTAAACCACACTCACCAAAGTTCTCTAATAACCGTGTCATTTGAGCAACCATAAATATACATCTTGAGGTTTCTATACTGTGGCTGAATGAATTATGAGTTACCATAGCAACTTGGAAACAAAAGCGAAGTGTAAAGAGTCCCTTGAAGGTCAAACTCTGTAATTCTGTAAGGAATGCAAAGACGAAACGTTTACCTTCGAGTGTCAGGTTCTCAGATACGCCCAATATTTTCCACATGTCATTGAGCCTCAGGCCCCTCTAGGATCATATTTTCAGGGCCCTTTTGTCACCGTTTCTGGGAGGTTCTGTGAAAAAAGTGTTATGAATCTGGTAACCACTCAAAATAGCGAAGGCAGCGCGTTTTAGCAAAATCGAAAGATTTGTATCAGTCCGTAGAAAGAATAATTACAGATGAGATCTCTTTTATATCTCACTTATTTCTCCATTGCAGTGATAAGATTAAATGAGGCAAGAGGAAACTTTTGCTCAGGTATTTTGCATCTCAGATATTTTCTTTTGAGAAAAAGAGGCAGAAATTTGAGTTTCTCAACAATGTCTCAAACTGAGCTCAGATTTGTCAAGTCTGCAATCAAAAGTGAATATTATTGAAGATCTCAATATGTACTCAAAGATTTCTCATCAAATTTACCCAAACCCAGATTGTTTTACCTCATTTTACACCTCCATACATTTAAACAATTGTCTCATTTGTTTCTATTTTTAATTCTTTTAAGCAATTTTATGAGTAACATGTACACAACCCCAGCCACCACAGAGAATTTCAGATGTTTCTTTGGGAAAACCCATTTTGTGAAAAAGGGAACTTAAAATCTCTTCCATTCTGTTTCAACACTCTTCACAATTCTTGAAAGGCAAGACAATCGTGCAAAAACAGACCTTTGTTATAGCCCCTGAGCAGCGGGCCTGCAGGTTTTATTTTCACTGTCCTGAACAATAGTAGCCTACCTGAAGCAACATGCCTGAATAGTTTATGGCTTAGATGTTGCAACAATTCAAATAAAATTAGTAAGCAAGCACGCGTGGCATTTCATGGAGAACAAGGGCTTCCCTCGACAAAATTCAAGGGGATGCCGTGAGGGTAAACAGAGCTAAAAATAACCCCAGGAAGCATTCAAGCACACACAAGGCGGGTCCTGAAAAGGAGTTCGGGTAACACCCATGTGAAACACATCTATAAAAGGACTAATGATTCACAGGTGAAATTACCAGAAGACACAGCGGAACTAAGATTTTAAAAAGATCTCAAAGCAAACCATTTGAGGAAAGAGTCCGCGTGAATGTTTGCTGAATTGAGGATTTTTAGCCAGCTTATTGGAGACGAAACAAATCTACACACAGACAACAAAGCTCTCAATCATCTTTAAAGATGTATTCTTCATCCTCAGAGCTTCATCCGTATCCCAGTGTGGAAAGGTTGGGCAATGGAGACAAACCCATCTCCTCTAAACTTACTAGATCCCAAAGGCCGCGTACCCGAAGGGTCCTCTACCCCCCAGGAGCGAGGAAGATCTTGCCAAAAGAGGAGAGCGATCCTGCAAAGCGATGGCTGCTTCTGCTTTCTGTTTTACTTTTACTGCAAATCTACATGGAGGACGGGCTCTGTGAGACCCAACAGCCACCCCAGGACACCTCCAGCTCATATGGGGAAGCTGCGACGGAGAGACCCTTAACCTGGGGGTCTTCAGAGGTAGACGTGGCACAGTGCTGGGGTTTAAACAGTCACGTTAGCGCCCGAGCATATTGTACCGAGTGAGGAGCTGTTTCTGAGACTCGTGGCAAATGCCACATCTGTGTGTGAATGCAAAACCGCAACTACATGAACTGTTAGTGAGCTTTTCCAGAAAACGCTATAAGAGCGTGCGGGAACGTGCACGTGCATCAAAGGGAAAAAATGTCTATGCTACAGGAAAGAGCAGCGTGATTTAATAAAACCGTCTGAGCTGTACTGGATTTCCCACATTAACTGAAATCCGGCCATCTGAGTGCTGCACGGGTCGAGACTCTGACTGTAAACTGATACACACACACGTCACACAACGGCGTAGAGGGAAGGCAAGTCTATGATTCACTGACAGAAAAAACAAACCAGCACAGCGTGCTCAACACTCTCCAGCGCTGAGACTCAGTTGTGTGTGTGCTTCTGGGAATGCTTCCATCACTGACAGCAAAGTATGTGTAATCTGCCGTGTGCCATTAAATATATTCATATTGGGTTAAAAAAATGAACATTCGGGTGGAGAGAAACTATTACATCATGGTGTGATGATAGGAAATGTTTGCGCTTTGTCTGGATAGCGTCTGCTCTTGTATTTACAAAATGACTGTAGATTTGTTGTACTTTGAAATAGTTACACTGTATATAATTTTACATAATAAAATATTTAAACGACTCTTCCTTTGTTGGTGTCTTTTATATCACAGAGTGGGACAAGAAAAGTAAACTAGATTATAGAAGGAGATAATATTACAGTAATAGTGTATTATATATACAATATTTAATGAGACCCTAGTCAACAAAATTGAGTTTTATGGCTCAGTTTTTTTTAATTGAGATTTGCACATTATCTGAAAGCTGAATAAATAGGCAGCAGCGAGTAAAGTTTGTAGGCATGTTTCTAATAAATATATAGCATACATAAATCAATCATTACACAAATGAATTGATTGATATATACAAAAAGTTATTTTAATGGTCATAAAAAATACATACATAAATTTGTTCTATATATGACAAATTAAATATTTTTGTATATTTACCCAATCTATTTGTCTCTTAAAGATTAAAATAAACATACATTTAATACACTAAGAAAAGACTGACCGAACATGTTTTCATAATTTTTTACAGTAATCAAATATGTTTTACTTCATTTATACGGTACATTTACTGTAAAGCTGCTTTGCATAGAAATACATTTGAATTAAACGAAATGTCGAGAGGATGTAAATGATGCCTGAAACTTTGAATGGAAAATCTACGACCAACATGTTTCACATACATCAAGTAAGGACACCC
The DNA here is from genome assembly GCA_006030095.1 of Triplophysa siluroides. Taxonomy (NCBI): domain Eukaryota; kingdom Metazoa; phylum Chordata; class Actinopteri; order Cypriniformes; family Nemacheilidae; genus Triplophysa; species Triplophysa siluroides. Next base: position 2,849,339 of record VCII01000101.1, on the reverse strand, counting down.
AGACAAACATCGGTCTCATGGTAATGACAACGACCCCAAACATGTACATTTACATACCAACCCTCTAATGTAACTGCTTTTGCACTGGTTAGACAATACGGTACCTGAAACTTACCGGTGAACATTACATCACCGTAGAAACACCATAGACACCTGTTGAGTGCCTCAGCTTATTAACATCTGTTCTGTTAACAGAAATGTGTACCTGTCTGCTTGTATCATGTAGAGAGCAGGTGTGATGCATTGCCATCATCACAAACACATTAGTCATCTGATTTATGTCCAAACTGTTATCAATACACAGGGCTGAACATTTCTGTTCCCATGAGAATTCAATTTTGAGTCATCATGAGAGGCTTAGACTTAAACTTGACATGCCAATATTAAAGTGACAGAGCGGTGTTCTGTCTTTTAAATTGACTTTAATATCTAGTTTAGTCTCTTTAATTCTTTAGATGTGGATAGAGAATAAATGAACAACTGGATGTTAAATGTGATTTGTACTCTACATTTTTATATTTGATAGACATTTTTATCCAAAGGTGCTAACAGTGCACACTTAAAAATGTTGGATTATTTCAACCCAGCATTGTGTCAAAAATGGACAAACCCAACCGTTGGATTAAACTAACCCAGCAAATGGTTTATATTTGACCCAACAATAGGTTAAAACAAACCAGCATTATGGGTTAAAACAACCAAACCAGTGGTTGGGTTTGTCCATTTTTTGACCCAACGCTGGGATGAAATAACCCAACATTTTTTAGAGTGTGCATTCAATTTGTTCTTTTTATTAAATCAGTAATGTGTGTTCTCAGGATCAAACCCATGATCTTTGTCTTGTTAAAGCAATGCTCTATCAATTGGGCTACAGAAACACAGAAGTCTGTATTGTAATGTCGGAAGAAAAATGTACAGGAAAGACTGGCTTTTTATCTGTCCATCTTGTAAACTGCATTTTTATGTTTGGTTTTGTTTAAAAGGCCAAATTTCTTAGAGCATTCTGGCAAATGTATTATTAATCCATATAATAAAAGTAAAAAAATCAATAGGCTACAATGAGTGTAGCGCATTAAACTTTCTCAACTATACACAATTCTATGGGTAGGTATTTTAAACACCATTTATTAAAGTTGAAATATTTTGCCTCTCTATCGCCATCTCTGTTTGAAACCTAACATTGCAGGTTACTTGTAACATATAGGTTGAGGTCAGATCAGGAAAAAACATGTGTAGTGTGTACGATAAAATGTTTATCAACAACTCTGAAAAACTCTAACTATTTTTGAAAACTTTTCTTATCCAGTCATATGAGTATATTTCAGGAATAGAATTCAATAGACATCATTAATTAAGTTGTTAACGTCACATAGTGCTGCGTCAAGCATCTCTAAACGCATTACTTTAATCTGCTGTGACGCTAAAGCATACTGTATCTGTCAATCATCCTGGATATTCACACCTCCTTTGACGATCCAATTGTTTAGAAAAGGTTACACATTCCAACCTATAAATAGACATAATAATGCTTTAGGAACATTGGGTTTCCGCTTTTGTCCCTCTTATGTTACAATAATGCTCATTTCAGTAACAGTAACTAATTCTAAGAATGCAAGGAATAGGTCTGGCTCATATTTCACCCGGAAAGATATGCTTAAAAGAAGCCTTTTTCATAACACTTCGTTTTCATATGAGTTCTCATTACTGTACATGCATTCATTCCCCGACCTGAAAGTGACACAGGCCGCCCCATTACTGTAATCATCGGTGCTGCAAAATTATGTTTGACTGACATGAAAACCAGCACGTAGACACTTGGAAAACTACAGAGAACACGAATGAGACACTTTAATGGGAAACACTGACCCACGTCTCACTAACAAACCAAGAATTCATGCTTCTGTTCTGCCTGTCAGGTTTCATCTGCCAGTTCAGCCGACAGAGAGAATGTGAACTGTCCCTCATGTTAAGTTCTTTTGTGAAACTATAGTTTCTAATCACACCAGATAAACTCTAATTGGTCGAAACTGTGTGAATCCCAGACAAAGCAGATCAAACAGTGTGCAACATTTTCAGTCTGAACGCCAGAGGTAGTTCACAGCGACTGGTACGGCCATAACGCGGTTAGATCCTAATCTTTTTGCTCTCATGAACGTGATTTAAAATCAACTTTGTTAGGCTTGAAGGCACAAACAGAATGCACAAGTCACATTACATACTGCATTGCTTAACACCTTGGAAACCATAAATCACAGAGCAATTTCACACCTTCACCTACAACTGTACTTCATACTCAGTGTGTGTGTGCATGAGTGTTATTTTTAGCAGGGTGACGCAAAGCTTTTGTGGCCCTTCCTAAAGTCAACATGCCATGCCCGAGGTTTTACCGGGGGCAGACATACCTCCAACCGCGCTAAGAGAAACTCGGCAGACCACAGAGAATGCATGAGCAATGTACACACATACCGTATCGGCCAAAGTGTGGCATGAAATACTGTGGACAACTAAGTTTTTATGCATTTTTTAAACGAGTATACAGTATAAGTTGACTTTGTTTTAAACTAAACTAATGCCATCTTGGTTTACACATAGTAAAAGTATACTATTTGGTAAAGTAGTTTAATTAAAAATCAATTTCCTGTACCTTCCTGATAAAGAAAGTAATCTGAGTCTTAGTATCATGTTGATTCATGATAGGGTGAAGACATTTTGATCAAAGTTTCTTTGGAAATCAACTCCATGTATGGAGTCGGAAGCATGATTCTGCTTATAAAGTCTTCACTGTTTAAAGTAACCTGTGGCACATTTTCTGCATGGCCTGATACCAAACTCTTTACATCATCACTATTATTACAGTGTGAGTTCTTCATGCTTTCAAACTGATTTTTCAGATAGATTGTTTAAGATGGAAGTATATACATATAAGATGAGCATTAATGACAAACTGTCTAGATGTAAACAACATTTGCAACATTGTTTCTTCCCAACTCAGTCCGGTCAAACACATCTCTCACAACATTCAAAAAACTACTAAAAACCTTTTGTGAATACTTGACAGGCAAATGAAAAACTGTAAGACTCTGTAAATCGCTTTGCATTAAAGCGTCTGCTGTCATGATTCTGCCACAAGACCAAGAAAGACATGACATGATGAAGCAGAATCATGACAGAGTCTCATGTTTTGTCTAGATAGAGACATGGCAATGCCTGTTTTGACATGTCATGCACTCTCTCTGGTCTCTTCTTTGTCCCCACCCCTCGTTTCCTCATTATTGCTTGTTAATGATTTCATGCCCTGCACCTTTTCCCCTCTTGATTTGATCCCTTATTTATATTTATATTTATATTGTGCTGGTCGATTTTGATTCATGTGTTGTTGTTTCTGTTTGTCCTGTTCAGTTGAGTATAGTTTAGTTATTTGTAAGTTAATGTCAAATGTTATCATTAGTCTAATTTAGTTAGTCCGTGTTCCTGTTTATCTGTCATGTTTATATCTTTGTTTTTTACCTCCTCGTGGGTATTATTATTAAAGTCTCTTGTTAACCCCTTACCCGCTGTCTGCACCTGGGTCCTCTGTCTTTGTCTCACCGCATACCGTGACAGTCTGTAAATCGCTTTCCCGCTCATTCTTCTTCACAACTCCTACCTGGTGGAACATTATTCCTAACTCAGTCCAGTCAACCACATTTCCCACAACATTCAAAAAACGACTTAAAACCCATCTCTTTTGTAAGTCAGAGACAGACAAATGAGTAAAAGAAATAGATAAAAAAAACTCTAACCCTATCTCTTTCTCTCAATAGGTATTGGTCTGACTTTTGTTGAAACTAGCAACTTTGTATTAGCACCTATTGTATTATTGCTCCTGTGTGACCTTTCGCTTATTGCTCCCTGAACTCTGTAAGTCGCTTTGGAAAAAGGGGCTGGTAAATGACTAAAGGTAAATGTAAATGCAAATGACTAAATGTAAACTTTAATTATGTAGGGGAGAATGGGGACGGTTGCAACACGTTTTGTATTTCCTTCAGTTTCTCTGAGACTGTTTATAGTAGAAAGCCAAAATTTTAAATGTTAAACCCACATCTGTCAACTACCCACCTTCACTGCTGTAACATGCGTATTTATGATCATATACACACAATTTATACTTGAACAGACAAAGTCAAATGTTCCAACTGACCCCATGGGGACAGTTGCAACACTCCACAGGGACTGTTGCAACCTTAATAAAAATGTAAGAAAAAATATCCTAGAACATAATTTAGCAAATCCTTTACATTATTTGTGAACAAACAGAGTTTTTAAAATGTGAAACTAGCTAAATATTTTATATAAAAAAACAAGATTATGAAAATGTAGCCTACTGAAATACTTGCGCGCAGTTCTCTGAACTGAACGGTGTTGTATAAAGTCTAAATTGGAAAAAAACATAGTACCAAGTAATGAGTAATAAACCATGTTTATCATTTTGTATTATTATTGTTATTATTTTGTTGTCATTATAATTGTTAGGCTATATGTTTTTTATGTAGGCTACATTGTGGTCTAGATAGTACCTACTTTAAAAGGTGGCTATTGAAAGAGTTCATATTTAAACCATAAAATTAGAATTGTATTATGCTAATATGACGAGTTTTACATCAGTGTTGTCATAAGGGACATCCCTATGGCAGCCATGAAAGAAAATGCCATTCTAGACACAATAGGTTTGACACTTTAGAAGCTAGGAAAACACTGATTTAAATTATATAAATATATAATGGTTCATACAAACAGTTTAGACAGTAAGAGAACAAAAAAATACTTTTCATCTTAAAATGGTTTGGCTAGAAGGAAAATATTATAATGTGAAGGTTTATCATCACAGTATATCTGGGTGTCTCATATTTATTATACTGTACATAATTTTACACTATTAAAATGGAAGGTTCCTATAAGGTTCTTTGTAAAGCTCGACAAATAACCTTTTACATTTACAGAAAATGTTTGTTGCACAAAGGGTTCTTTGTAGAGATATATAGTTAGATATTAGATATACAGATATATATAGTTCAATGTTTTTTTCAATATAGTTCAACATATAAATCCATTGATGTTAATTGTAACCATTTGTTTTAAGACTGATAAAACTGATAAAAACACTGTAAAAATAGTGTGATAAATAAGTCATATAAGTCACTTAACCTTATTTTAACATTTTCTAATGTTACAGCATTTTATCACGAATCAAGATTTAAAATATTAAGTTGAAAAGATTTACACAGACAGTTTGATAATACTTAAACATTTAAGGCAGCAACATTTACAGTTAAAAGTTAACTTTATCTATAAATAAGAGAATATCATTATATGTAGGCAGGCAAACGTAACTCTCAGTGTGTTGTGTCGAGATGAGTTCATATTCTCAGATTTCTTAAAATTGTGTTGCTCCGTCTTGAGCAAACTCATTTTAAGGGTGTGGCTTTAAAAACATGGGCGTCTCTTAAACTCAAAATATATAAAACTCACGCTGAAGTTAAAGAGGTCACTTTGAGAACTAAAGAACAAGACACAGAGAATAGCGCGAACTGACCTGAAACAAAAAGAATGTTCGCCAGATCAGATAGTTTGATCTTCTCAGTCCCGACAAACAACTTCTTCCAGCAGCAGCCGCACTTTGATTTCAGACCGGTGATGCAGCGCAACACGGAGCCGGAGATCTTCACCTTCGAGCGCATTCCGGAGCCGACGCTCCCTTACCGCGCGGCTCCAACGCGCCCGCGCAAGAGGAACACGAGGGTCATGTATCCCTCAAAAGTGCGCAAATATCTCCCACCGGCCGAGAAAAGCCCCGCCAAACGGTGGCTGCTCATCCTGTGCCTGGTGGTCTTCATGCAGATCTACACGGAGGAGGGATCCGTTGAGTCTACGCAGAGTGAAGGTTCAGCCTTTACTGAAGCCACAACTTACAACGTCCTCTCCTTCCAGACCGCCGAGGAGCAAGCCAGACAGATGATGGGGAAAGACTTCGCCCAGATGTCGAGCCAGCAGCTCCAGGCCAGCAACGAGAAGGAGAACCAGTTTCTCAACACTACGTGCCCGAGCGCAAACTGGGAGGAAGACGTGAGAGCGCATTACCAACACCGTCGTCGCAATGGATACGTGGTGGCTCTTCTATACCCAGTTTACCATAGTTTCGGTACAGAGAAGTGAATGAACTGAAAATCACGTAATGGACTAAGCAATTTCAATGTTTGAAAGGTGGACAGCAGTGGGGTTTCCTGCGGGGATAGGCCAATTGTTCCAGCGGAGCTGAAAAAACATTTGATGGACTTGAATGATAAACACTGAGCCAAATGTGAACGGCTCTTTTAGATTTACTTGAATATCACTGTTGTGCAAAAAAAACTGTTGTTCACTTAAAGTGTAGATTCGCCTTGTAGTCTCACAAGTAGACCAGTTACCTGTCTGTGCGCGAGAAAGTCGCAATGCTCGTTTGTGTTGCTGAACGCACAGAAATACTTGAACCACACATTGAAGATTTTATTGTGTTAAACGAAGAACTGTCGTTTGTTGTATAGCTATTTATTTAACGTTGTCTATTTATTTTTATTGACTTATTTATTTCATATCGTTTTTTAATGTCTGTTGATTCTTAAAGTATTTTATTACTTGTTGCTTTTTATGAACAATATTATGAATATGAATGTGAGCTAGAAATTCATAAGATCACAGAATCAAACTTTATAAAGTAACCAACAAACTGTAGTACCATTTTATTTACATTATCTATTATTTAAATATTAATGTATTTCATTTCTGACACGTATCACTACATTTGTAATTCATTAACGTTTATGCTGATAGGACTATTGAGCACAAATCTGTCTGAAAAAGTGAAATAAAACAACTGCAATTTCATATTCTGCACCTGTGACTTCGTTACAAACACATTACACTTTCATATGTGTTTTCAAACTCTACCTTGTATACTTTGTCAGGTAGCCTAAAATGAGCCTTACGTGTCCAAATTAGTTTAAATGACTAAATCAACATATGACCTGTTACACCAGTCAAAGTCATTTAATGCAGGATAAAGGTTCCATTTTACAGTAACACCACACTTTAACACAATCACATGATTGTTAAAGCGAACATACAGTCCATATTGCCAATCCAATGCCCTCATAACCTAATTTGGAGATGGAAAGTAGACTGGAAACAAATTGAGGAAAAGCCCAGAGCTTCCTCCATCGTGCTAAGAAGACAAACACCTCAGTTTTCCATCCACATGTTGGATGTTGTCTGTTTCAAACTCCAAACATCTGCCCTGCTTTAAAACACATCTGCATGATTGACAGTAGAAGAGTAAAAAATATGCAGCTAACACTAAAATGATGTAAAATCTTAATATGATTTCATGTACTTCTTCTGAAAATTATAGATGGTTTAAATTAAAGGTCTATTCAGTAGAAAATGTCATTCCTCATATACAGTAGATCATGAGATTTTGTGGAGTTCTCTGTTGTGTTTCATTTAAATACCAAATTAGTATGAACTGTTTCTCCTAAAATTTATTATAAGAACCATTTGCTTTAAATTCATAACAAAATGTTTAGACAAGGCAAATCTGAGTTTAATTTGTGACATTGTTGAGATCTCTTCTGAATTTCTCTGATGTCTTGAAAAAATGTATTATTTAAATACATCATATTTAATTATATTTATAGAAGATATTAAAAATATCTCATCTGTGACTTTTCTTTCTTATGGGATGCTTTGGGGAATATGCAGTAAAATGCCTTAATTATAGTTTTCTGTTTATACTGTATATAAGCATATGCTGTAAGAAAAATTGGACACATTCGTTCACTGTAAGAATTATATTTATTCATATTTATGTTTTTTATTTTCAAGAGCGACATACCTCAAACTATACATTGTATCTGTATCTGAGTTTTTTCTAGGTTTCCAACTTCTGACCTTTGCCACTTCTAACAAAATAATTACAAATTTAGCTTTCATAAATTATAGTAAATAAACCCTCACAAATATGCTGGTCACATGTGTGTAAGTGCTTCCTGTCGGAAGTTGTGGTAGCAAGTAAACCATCAACACTTGTGGGAGATTCCCAATACACTTCCTCACAGATGCATAAAACACCATTTATTTTCCACTGCCACAAATTCAAATAAGCAGTTTAGATCTGAACGCCCCCACACCAAACACACACTCCTCTATGTACTCCTCTATGCACGCAAACCTCCCGGTTTTCTCCTTTCATCCCCCTTCTGCTCTCTCTCTCTGTGTGTGAGCTGGCATTCCAGAGCCTTGAGTCAGGTGGCACCACATGCTCCTAATGAATACACGCCCACTGCCCTGAAACCCGAAAGGAAACGGGAGGACGAAGAGATAGAGCTGGTAAAGCAAAGAAATACAAAATCCCTAAAATGGCCTAGGTGTGTTTGGCGTGTCAGGGCATGATTGAAGACATAATGTACAAAGAGTAGGCTACAGTTCTATATCTGACACGCACACACAAAAACTGTCTGTACAAACCTACAGTAGGAGACCAAAGGTTTTCGAGAGAAGTTGCATTGTTTGAGTGAGATCTGAAATAAGAAGTGCACTTAAAATGCATTAAAAATGAAAATTGTGTAGAGCAAACAAAAAACGTTTTATTTAAATCAATAGCTTTTCTAAAATCAGAAACACAACACGAGTTTAGTCTCACAATGCAAATGTGGTAAAGTGTATCCAAACTTGTGCACATGTTCATGATGCGTTTCCTGTTTGTGAGACCTCAGTGTGACCTTGAGAGAGTGTGCATAAACAAACTCTGGCAATGTGCAGCTAAATTCAAGTACCGTATTACTAATGTTTAAGAAAAAACAACTCTTGGCACAATTAATGTTGTTTACAAAGCACAATATTTTTTCAAATGTAAATGCTATAGACGGTTTCAAAGCCACAACATTAACAAAGGTTACTGCGCATGCGCGGGTTCGTGGACTGCCCTTAACTTCCGTTGCACATTCGCAAATAATAGAGTGCCTGTAGTAGATTATTTCTGATAACAATAAAAAAAACGAGAAGAACCGTTTACTTGGCTAAACTTGCCTCTCCAATATTTTGATTTTAGACTGCGAGACCAAGCTCAACTGCTAGGTGTCTCACACGGCTACGAAACTACAGGACCCATTCAACAAACTCCTCATTTAATACAATTCATATACAACAAAATTCAACGAGTTGTTTATTTAATTCAATTATTATACAATGAAATTATAAAATAAATGATCATTAACATCTCTTCTGAAACTCTCATAAAGATTTTTATTTAATATTTGTTAGGAAGACTTAAAGGGGTCATATGGCACGAATACATGTTTTTCTATGTCTTTGGTGTGTTATAAGTTGCCAATGTTATGTGTATATTAGACACGTAAAATTGCTCAAATTAAAGTGTCGGAACAAAAGATGCATTCTATCTAAAAGCGAATGCTCACCTAGACCTGCCTGAAACGCCTCGTGTAACCACACCCCGGCGAATGTACGTCACTTCGTAACATGATTTGACGTAAGACCGCCCAAATCTAAACACAATGAGGTGGGCGTACTTGTAAAACTTATTGTATCGCCACATCCATGTTGCGAAAAGAAAGCCTATTTGTTTGCCCTGCCAAAAGATGAGAAAACTAAAAACGAATGGTTACATTTTATTTACAACACTGTTCCAGAAAAGTACAATCCTAATGTTCAAGTTTGTGCAGCGCATTTCACCGACGATTGCTTCACGAACATGGGAGAGAGATTAAGACCGGCTATGCGCGAAAGCTTTGGATAAAAAGTGAGGCCATTCCAACCATTAAAACTTCGCTCGCGCTTCAAATTCAAATGCGTAAGTATATTTTCATTGTAAAAGACTTTGTTGCGGACTAACGCAAGTTGAGTTTTTCGGGTGTTTGTGATCCCCAAATGCAGACACGTGCGCAACGTGAAAAAAATACAACATAAGTCCTAATAATCAGTAATAATGTTCCAACTAGAGGCAACAAATGTTGTGTTTATAATGTGGTTTATTGTCTTTGTTGAGTCGCGACGAGACGTGGCGTAACACTGGTTGATCAAGAAGGGCCAAGGCTTGCGTTATTTATTATGTTACCATTCCCTGTTGTAACACGAGCTTGTTTCTATCTCATACTAACTCTGTATGATGTAATCATTGATGTATATGGTTGTGTGTTTATAGTCTTTATAACGACGTATATACAAGGTAAAACAGTTATCTAGAGTTTTTAACTATTTAACATCATATTTTTTTAATAAAACCTTACCAATCTTTTACATCCTGCTCAAGTCGCGCTGGCAAAGTTGATTTACCGGCTTGATCATCTTCATTTTCCGTATCAGATTCGGGCTCGAATTGATATAAGGAAGTCACAATGACATTTTATCACCTGTCTATCAGTACAATTGCTTGGGAACATGATGTTCCGAATATAGTAAGAGGCGCTACATTTCCCTCACACTTGCAGTATTCAACCAATCACTACTTATAGTTTAACTGGCCAATCATAGCACACCTCGCTTTTCAGAGCGATGAGCTTTGTAAAAAATCGGCGCGTTTCCGAGAGGCGGAGCAAAGAGAAGGTACAAACATGCATGGTGTGTGGAAAATAAAGCGTTTTTTAACCTTAAATCATGTATACACATTACATTACATCTAAAACAAATATTCAAATGACTCTAGGGTCCAAAGATGGCTTATAAAGAAGAAGAAAGATAAAGTGTCATGATGATGGAATGGTAAAGATGTATGTATTTGAGAAATGTAATGAATCAGAAACATTCAGGATATGATAAGAATCTGTTTCTAAGGAAAGGTGAGAAAAATCTTAAGCAGACGAAAATTCACTCCGGATGAATGTTAAAGAGGAGGTGACAAAGCAATTAAAGAATAGGGTGGGTCTCAAACTGGCAAATGAACATAAGATTTATTTTATTTGTAGCTAGTTTGGGCAAGGATGCCAACAGAAAGGAAGCTGATGTAATGGTGACCAACCAAAAATGTCTTTATATTGCATAAGTGTATTTCTTTGTGTCACAAAGGGGTGTGAGAGATTTTTTTCATTACCTCATTCACCTCTGACTCGCTCTTGCTTTCTCCCACACACAAACAGAATTTAGCTGTTGGGATGCTGTCAGGTGAGAAATGTCAGAAATGTCAAAGAAAAGCGATACAATGGGCAGATAATGTGTGTTGTTAACACACTGGATATGGATCTGCTGTAAATGTATTTGAATGTTTCCATTGATGTTTTTCTGGTTTACACAGTTTCTGGATTAAACGCATGTGACACCCCTTATGGAACATATAATAAAATATATTAAATAATACATTTCCAAATACAGTAACCAAGTGCTTATATTTTTGTATATGAAAAGCAGCAATTCTTTAAGCATTATTCAATATATTCTAATACTTTAAAATATATTATTCTACATATTTTCAAATATTTTTTAAATGATTTAATATGACAGTTTATATAAAAAATATATTTCCTCTGCAGTACTTTGTAAGCAACAAAAATAATAGCCTAATACTTTTTTATCATTTGTAATGATATCTGTATCGACAGAGTATTCATTAAAAACAACTGAAATACTTCTAAAGCTAACATTTAAAATAATACAAAAAAATAAAGTAACATTTTATTGAGGACATTTTGTTTGTGATTTGAAGAATTATTATCAATTAACACCTTTTCAGGGTCATACAACAAGTATCCATAATACTCTCTCTCCGGTCTGTCTCTGTTCCCGCCCTTTCGGCTCGTTATTGATTGTTAATTAGTTCATGCCCCACACCTGTCCCTTCTTGATTACTTCCCCTTTAAATAGTCCTCATGTTTCATTGTCATGTTTCATTGTAGCCATGTGCCATGTGCCATGTGCCATGTGCCATGTGCCATGTGCCATGTGCCATGTGCCATGTGCCATGTGCCATGTGCCATGTGCCATGTGCCATGTGTGCCATGTGCCATGTGCCATGTGCCATGTGCCATGTGCCAGTGCCATGTGCCATGTGCCATGTGCCCATGTGCCATGTGCCATGTGCCATGTGCCATGTGCCATGTGCCATGTGCCATGTGCCATGTGCCATGTGCCATGTGCCATGTGCCATGTGCCATGTGCCATCCCAGCTCGTTAATTGTCAAGTAAGTCAGTGTTTAGTTAGAGTTTACGTTAAGTGTTTCCCAGTTTAGTACAGTTTTAATCCGTCTATGATCTGCCGTGTTTGAGTGTAAACCTGTTTTCTTGATTTACCCCATCGTGGGTTTTTGTTTTGTTTCTTATAATTGAAAAGTATTTTTGTTGCCCCCATATTGCTGCCTGCGCTTGGGTTCTTTCTCTCGCTGTCACACCCACCTGATCGTGACCGCTATTTCATGATAGACAGACCAATTTAAAGGTGCAGTTTGTAACAATTTTGCAGCAGAATATCCAAAAAACACTATATTTTGTTCAGTTGAGTACTTACAATATCTCAAATCTGTCCAACTACTTGTAAATCGTGAGCAAATCACCGTTCTAAACACTGACACAGGGCTGTGCAGTAGTGATGGCCGGTTCACCAAATCATTCTTAACCGTTCGCGTTTCCACTAAGCACTTAATCACAAATTACTTGAATTACTAATTTTCTGGCGTGTCTGACAGTCCCTGTGACTCGAAATAAACCATTGTATTATTCAGTTAGTCACAGTACTGAACTGAAGTGGTTGAAGAGGGAACTAATGAGCACGAGCAGCTGATACTGAGCGGTTCCTTCGGACAGGTTCGATTGAGAACCGATGATACTGCGCATGCATGTAATTTCTAAAGCGAATAAAAAAACGTTGTCAGATATTTTATTAAACATCAGAGGTTTGAGGCAGTAATAAATAGGACTTTATTACTGCCTTATCACTATATGTACACCGATCTGCAGCGCCGTTTACGTTCGTGCCACTGCTAGAGCGGTTCTCGTTCTCGAGTCAAGAACCGGTTGCAACAGCTTTCGATTTAGCAGTAATCGAAGGCTGTTTCTGTCGGACAAGTTCGATTGAGAACCGATGAGCTGGATAGTGACTGAGCACGGTTGATTCACCGTGAGGCTACCGAACAGTGTGGACAACTGATGCTGTCCTTATGCTACAAGCTCACGTGAACCGAGCACGTAAATATTATGGAGCAATCTTGCAAAACGTAAGTTTATATAATAACAAATAAATCGTATTGGATTATGCATGGATCATATAGTTTGTGTAAAACTATGAAGATTAATTATGTACTTTATGTCTTTAAGACTTAAAATATCATAGTTTGCTGCACATCACTGTGCCTCTATTTGGGTGCTTTAGTTGCAAAACTGTAAGAAACGTGTCAGATCATGATGATGATTTGTTAACTGACAGAAGTTATGATTAATGATTTATAAATCTTGTGCTGAGCCTGAGTGTAGTATTGTCATCCCAGCCGGCCGGGATGATAGACTTGATGCGTCACACCAGGGCCAGTGACGTCATTACTTCAGGGGGTAAAAGAATCGGTGAACCGGTCTTTTGAACCGGTTGATTGAAACGAACTGTCCGAAAGAGCCGGACTTCCCATCACTACTGTGTAGTTGCCTGTCAATTGCCTCATATCCAAGTTCCCCTTTGTTACCGCCTTTACTGACGTAGAAACCGCATGACAACAGTGTCATGGACAAATGTGGAAGTAGTGTCTAGCAAGCCACTAACTTGTTTCGAGCTGTCACTTAGGCCTATTTATGGACCACAATTATTAGAATGAATTATAAAACTTTACTTCATCTGCTTACATGATTTATCGTTCCCGTCTGATTGATGGCCATCAGCGGTGGACTTGAAGACAACAGATCCCATCATTCCACGCTCCTTCACAGCGTCATCAAGCTACGGCATTGTTGTTGTTTTGATCTTTTACAAACTGCACCTTTAATGTTCAGGTCATCAAATCGATCCAGACTACAGAAGTTTTTAACTTTTTTATTATCTGACCTTTTTAGGGCGCCTTCAGACCTGTGGCCTCATGTACAAACCTTTGCGTAAATAGCATCCCTTATATAGTCAGCCTCCATCGGATGTGAACATGTTTACGTGTATTTTGTACGATAAGATAATTTTTGATGAACATTGTAATGTGCGTCAAAAAAAAAAAACGAATCATTAAGTTGTACTGTGTAACAAGCAGGACGATAGGTATTCATGTTTCTCACCAGCCTAAACACTGGCAGGAAATGTCGTCATTAATGAGGTTTAATCAGCATGTGAATGATGCCTTTTTCTTCAGTTGCTTAGTACACAGTGCATGACATGAGTCTATTCCATCAGGCTGGAGGCAGAGCAGGAATAAACCGGTTTGGCAGATATGTGTCCACGCTGGATACTCACCACTCTCAACTTCTTGTGCTGGCATGCTCTAGCAGAGATTCCTGGAGGTATTCAATAAGGGTGGATGTGTCTCTGCGGGCTGGTCTGAACAAATAAAAATCTTCGTGTTGCAGAAATAGAGAGCAAGTCTGAATCAACATGACTACAACATGACTTAATTTTAGTTAAAATAAAAAATAGGGAAAAGTGACAGCTATGGAGTGGGTGTCAAGAGGAAACCCTCTTACCTTGTCACTGTTACAGCACCTGTTACAACACTACCACCCATATCATACTGTTCATCTGATAAAAGCTCATACGTCAATGCAATTTTAAACATAACAAAGTTTGTTACAGTAGGAACATACACTTTTCCTTGAAAAAAAGACCACTTTGTCATATTTGTTTTTTAGTACAATAAACACATACAATATAAATACGGTCAGGTAAGTAGTGTTTAAGAGCAATGGTTCTCAAACTGGGGGCCCTGGGAGGCAAGATGGATCCAGGGGGGGACAATTTTGTGGCCTTTTATGAAACACAGAGATTTATCAACGATTTTATGCAATCAAACATCAGAAAAATAAGACCACCAATCAAAACAATTGATGTTCCAGCATTGTGTAACTTAAATTGTTTTTGACTTAATTAAAATTATAAGTTTAGGATTATAAGTTTTGATCTGGGGCCGGCGAAGCACTCTACACATTACAACAAAAAAGTTTGAGAACCACTGTTTTAAAGAATGACATTATTATAAGGGTAAATGACAAATGTTAGAAATGTTTTTATGTTGCTTTTAAAAGTTGATTGTTTTATAAAGCTTTCCAACACAGAATTAGAATTGATTTTCTAACATACTTTCTATGACATTATTTAAGGGACAATCATTATATAAAAAAATGAAACACGTTTTTACAAGACATTAATCATTATTACTTCAATCTAGAGCACAATAATGGAGGAAATGGGAAAAGTAGGTCAGCTATACAAACTGCACCATGTCTCATATCATAGTTAAAAATGTCAGAACAATTGTAATACAATAAGAATCTAAGTCTATCTTTTACAGGATTTTTTTTTTTGGTTATTAGCAAAATATTTAATAGAAAACAAATAGAAATCATTGAAAACAAGTTCTATACTTTGTAAAGCAATTCAATTTTTTATCATCCTGGACATCTCAAACTTGTTCCGCATTTACACAGTCTGTACAATCTAACCGATACAGCATCTGAACTAGTTTCTGAAAACAACCGTTGATTCCTAGAAAGATATACAGAGTTTCTTCAGGAGTGTTATCTCACTGTAACAATGAACTCCAGATGATTAATGGCAGTGTACACATGGCATGCTAAATTTAACTCTCTTCTGGTTTTAATTCCTGTCCAACACTATTCCATTCTTCAGAAGAATGAAAATTAGAAACAAATGTTACATCGTTAGTATTACTCACAATTTCTGTCAACTTTTGGGTCAAAAGGGTCATTGCAACAGATGATTTTATTTTAGTCATGCATGAAAAATATTTTGAAATAAATTACTATAGAAAGAGTTTGCTAAGATTATGATCTGTAGAATATGACTTGTGTCCTGGTGCTTTGAATGGAGTTGCTAAAATAATGTAATCGATGTGTTTTCCAAACTCTCTCCGAGATTAAGACAAGGTCAGTATTGGTGTTTTTTGTGTTTTATCACTACCTCTCTCTCTCTCTCTCTGGCAAGCTGGGAAAGAGGAATTAATGTTACGTCATCCAAGTGTTGTTCAACAGAGGCCTTTCCCAAAAACGTCATCACTTTCTCTTCACGCAATGGTCATCTAGCAAAATAGCCAAACCACTCATAAGTGGTTCATCTGAGGACGTGTAGGTCACTGATAGAATGACTAAGCACTACATGTAAGCGTTTTATAAGTTTGATTTCGCCAGGTTATGAAAGCACGACATTCCCTGGAATGTTTGAATACGTAACAGTTCCCTGTAAAATCATTTAACTAACACACATTCACCTTGAGTGACAACATGCCCCAGTATAAGGGTGTGTTGGCAAATTGAAACTTGCCAATAAACCACAACTGGCCCTTTAACAAAAATGAAAGAAAGTCACAAAATATATTTTAAAGTCCTAAAATCTTTCTGCATGAACAAACATAAATCTATTCAAAAGGTGTTAATAGTAGGCCTAATAAAGTGCACTTAAGTTTCTGCAATGAGATATATATTTTCTCTGCTCTTATTCTGGCACTTCCTTAAGTAGCTCTGTGTGTTTTCCTCATAATTCCCCGACTGCCAGGAAACATTGTTGGCTCTTGAATCGCCCCTTACTAAATAAAAAAAATCTAGAAAAGTATTTTCAGGAATGTGCATGAACAGCTGTCGCAACGTATACAGGGACGGCGTAATAAACAAAAATGTGTCTCTGCTGCTCCCTAATGGACTAAATATACAACTACAACACTGAGAGGAGTCTGAATAAATATTTCCATATACAAAGAATTACAATTTATATAATACTTCTTTATGTGTTATTATAGATTTAGTTAAAAAGAAAAAATATTTGAGCGAAGCAGGTAAACTGTTTATAAACTATGTCAACAAAAAATAATGCCTTGACAACTATTTTGAACTCCTTAAAGTATATTTTTGTGGGAAAACAGAGCAATAAAAAATAAACAAGAAAGTCTTAAAGCTGAGCTGTGGATGTTTAAAAAGGTGCCAGAGAATACAATAATACTTTATTGAGTTAATTTGCATAATACTGTATCTTGTGTCAGAGCTCACACAATGCTTCAGTATATTAAAAATGACATAATATATAGTAGAAATAATATTTTGGGATCACCTTTTACAAGCTTACTTTGTTTCATATAGCAATAATAATCGTGGACATTGATTTTTAACATGTATTTATGTATTACCATCTGTTCATGTGATGATTGACTGGGAGGAAGATAATACTGATCATTTATTTAAAATCTTCTGAATCAATACAATCCATAAAATATACTATATTACTGAACTTCTATAAATTTCCCAAAAGATGATTTGTTGGGCTATATGGTTCAAAAAAGAATGAGGTTCTGTGTATAGGAAAATGAACTATATAAGGTTCTTTGGATAACTTAAAGTAGTTGTTCTTAAACATTTCAAAGAGTGTAGTTTTAAATTCCCAAGGCCCTCCATTTAGTTTGTAGACTCGTAGAGTTTTTTATTTCGATATAATATAGATGACATGCTGGACTTTCCTGTTACAGCCTACAAGGTGGTTTATAATTTGTTCCTGTTACTATAAATTACATGATGAATTCATTAATATTATTTATAATGAAGACGATGGTAAGAATAGCCTGATGATGATAATCTGTTTTATTTTCAGTCCGTTCAGTGTTGCATAGATTGCTTCCCTTCTCCAAGTGGCCGGAAGAGGGATGTGATGTAAAAATCACATTGAACGGGGTTTTTTTTTCGAGCTGTGCAGCAGATCTTCCGATGCATTGTAACATCGTTGAAGAGCATAAACTCTTTTTCACAATGCTACAGCATCTGTAATGGCGCGTTGACCTTCGCATGTTGGACTAGACAATCGCCAGGATCCTAAAAACAGGTAATCGATCGGCTTTAAGCAAAAGATCAAGAGTTTGAAAGACAAGACTGAAGTTGTTGATTTTTTGGCTTCTTTGTTGCGATTGAGAAACACTGAGCCTGTTGACTCTCAACCAAACGTTTCGTGGATGTTTAAACTTTGTTTCGTCAACTTCGGGCGCTTTTGTGTTTACACCATCATCTTAGTTTTGTTGTCGATTATTTTGTAATGTTTGATGAACTGCTGCATTTGATATGGGGAAGGATTATACTTTTAGCATGTCAATGTGTTTTGTGCTGCTTGTTTAGCTCTGCTGTCTTGAAGCGATCGTTTCTGACTTTATAAGTTTGTGTGATTTTGCATTTGTCATGTTTTATACATTAGGCCGCGTTGTTACTGGTGTAACTGTTTTACTGGAAGTTGCTGATATCGTTGTCATCATTAATTGATCATGCAAAATTGACTTTAACGCACAAACGCTGTTAAATAGTGTTTTATGTTACGGTTTCTGCACGAGCTCACCGGCGGCAGTTCTCGCGCCGCGCGCTCGTTCCTCGAAATGATACGGCAGCGCGCGTTCTCGTGAACATCTGTAACCAGATATGTGCGCGAGGCCTTTTACAGACCTCAAGCTTGCACTGTATTTTACTCCATGTTGTATAAATATGACAATCACTTTGACAAAAACGAACAATGGTTTTATCATAGAAGAAGTGTAGGAAAATGAACCATGGTTTTACAATAGTAACCATAGGGTATTTGTGCTAAAATTAGATTAAAACGAATGATAATTAATCCAAAGGTGTGGTTTCTCCACTTGTACAATGGGTCATTTTCTGATTCGTTTATTGAAATTAGAGAGATGCAAGAATGACTTGTTCTAAAAAGATTCTGTCAAATACTCACCTTCCTGTCATTTCAAACCTGTATGACTTTCTTCTGTTAAAAAAAGAAGATACTTTGAAGAATGTCGGTAACCAAACAACATGGGCCCCTATTGATCTCCGAGGAATTCATAATAACTATTTCACGAGGTGGCTAGTTTGTATTTCACTCTTACGATGTGAATCGTACAAAGACATATGGTTATTAGAGAAAAGCATTACTAAAGCCCCTCCCAACAGGTCCTCTGAAGGCTTCAATAATGGTGGACAAATGAGCTAAAGGCACACAGTTGCTTAGTTTAAAAAAAAGTTTTATTGAGTTTCATTTGGATGTAAGCACATGCACCAGCATCGCTAGAGGTAGCTAACACAATCTAGCAAACATGTATCTAATATGACCGTAATAGTGTGTTAGGATATATGCAAAACTATATTAATAAACAGATAAACAAAACAAAGCATGCAAGAATTATTTTCTGTATGTTGAAGTTTAGGTTAGGTGCAATCTCTTCGTCTATTTGAAATAGCAATATAATTTTAACACAATTATCTGAAATTGTTCATGACATTTACAGTATTTGTTTAGCTAAAGTAAAATAATATCACTAAATATTCCAGAGTTGGGCGCATCACTTGGTGTGGCACCTGTTGGATCTTGGCCGAGTTTATTATTTGAATGTCACATAACATTGCTGCTATTTCCTCCACCATGTTTTTATATCATTTGCCTTGCGGGCTGTTCTTCTTCCTGCTGTGATACAACAAGTGTTGTGTGCCAGAGCAGAAAAATGAAAAATGCCTTAAGCATAAATGCTGATAAATGTGCTCAAACTTGCGGAGAAAGAACGATAAAATGTGAAATGCATGAAAACGAAATGCCGTAAAAAAAAAACATTTACAACTAATTTCTTAGCTAGAGCTGATTTGCCGATGTGACCTCCAAGCTCTTTTCACTTTTAGCTCGGTTTGCCAAAAGCTCGGTAGTGTAAATACCAGTGAAATATCATCTGTAACTCTGTGCTGTTTGCATATTTGTGCTGAAACACTCGAGCATGGGATAAAAAACAATTTTCCTTTGATTTATTAGAATTGATGGCTGTTCTCTGTTAAACGTGAGAAACTGTGCTGCATATTCTTTGCTATTGTGATAAGTTATCTGGAGTTTACCAAAGGAATGTCTATGCAGGGGTTCTCAGCTGTTTTCAGACCTGATAAGTGCTGGAACGTAGAACAAATGACTGTTCAAGGTCAGTAGTGTGTGAGAGATATTTGTAAAGCATTAACTTTTATTAAATTCAGGAATGATTTGTATGCTTTCCAGGTGGAGGAGGGTGCTTTAATTGTCATACAGTATAATGCGGCAATGTCAAATTTCTCATTTACTCTTTCAAGCAGTTTGAATAAGATCTTGGCGTAAACCGTTGAAGTAGTTGCCAAAAGAAGGTTGTCATTGAAACATTTTGTTTGGATATTCCTCTTGTGTGGTGTGTTTCAGAGTACACTTGAATGTATTTTATACCTGAATAGCTGATTGTTGGATCAGATTATTTATGACATTTATGATGGCTTGGCTCTGAATTTCTTGGTCTTTTAGCTCTTCAGTATCTCTCTGGTGAGATGCAAGTTGCTCTCATGCTTTTGTCGTGCACATTGTTTATTGTGTTGCATAATGTGAGATGTTTGGCAGGAATTCTCAACATCAGTCACTGAGGGAACTCAATGCAGCAACCAAATTGAAGGAATGTGAGAAAAAGATGTGTGTTTGTGTGCATGTGTGTGTGTTTATGGGAGGACAACATGTTGTGTAGATAATGGTGAATAACAAGGGTTCACAATTCTCCTGCTGTTTAACTCGGTTGAGCAAACACGCTCCTCCATGTTAACGGAGTTTCGCATGTTTGTCTGCATGCATGCGTGTACTTGCAAGTTGTAAGAGTCTGGCATTTTGGAATTTTGGAATTTAAGAACCTGCCTGGATCGGATATGACTTGGAACTTTATAGCTGCACAAAATATCATAATGATTCAAATGTTGCACTTACCCACCTGTATGCATATCGCAATTGTTAGCGATATAACACTAATAGATTTGTATTTAAACATAGCTGTTTCCATAAAGGACATGTATTTTCATATCATTTCCATTTATATATTTGTATTTCAATATAATTTAAATTGATTTACAAACTTTAATATCACATAACGTGTTCAGGATGTTGTCGAATATGCAATTTTTCTTAGGTAATGTTCTTGAGCAACCTGCACGTTTTGTTAACTCCTTTAAGAATTGGACGGACAAGATCTCTTTAATCTTAATTGTTTCTTCTGACAATGATGAGATTAAATAGAAAGACTAAAATTCACAAATTAAAAGTAAAAAATTAAAGGGTTTCACCATTAATTTAGGGCTGTCAAAGGATTATTCGCCACTAATCTTATGCAACATAAAAGTTTTTGTTTACATAATATATGTGTGTGCTGTGTGTATAATAACTAGTATATATAAATACACATACATGTTTAATTTTAAGAATAATATATAAAAAAAATATATTTTTATGTTATATCAACTGTATATAAAATGCATACACACATGTAAGTGTAGGTGTTTGTATTTCTACATACACAGTACACTTTATTATGTAAACAAAACCTTTGAATACAATTAGTTGCGAATAAACGTTTGACAGCCCTATTAGTATTAGTAAAAATAAAAAAATAATAATGCATATTCTTCCAAAACCAAGTAGTTTTAGCTAGACTATTTACGTTAAACTTCTATACTTGTACTGTATGTCAGGTCATTCCCAAATAATTTTAAGAAACAGCTTAGACAAAGTTGAGAACTCAATGAAGCTATAAAAGACCAACTTTAAAGCAATACTGGATGTCATGCTTGCGGGATTTTTAGCACTGCATTGTTTGTAATGGGTCTGTTAGTGTTTTGCTGCTCTGCTGTTTTTTTCTCGGTTGGTCACATGAGGTCCCTTAGAAAGATGAGCAAGACGGCTGGAATCCCGGTACTGGACAGGCCTATATGAGCCAGACATTACATAAACCATCTGAAACCTCCATCCCTTTATTCTCTCTCTCCTTCTGGTTCCTTTAGTCACTCGCCCAAACAACCACCAACACATATTTGTTTGCCTATGCCCTCACACAACAGCACTATCAGCAACAATTTTCAGACACTTTGGCACTCAAGGAATGTTCAGGTTGGTTCCTAAAACATGTAAGTGGGTTTGAAAGATGTTAAAAAAAAATTAAATCGCACTATAAGCCTTAGGGTATTTCCATCTGCAGATGTTCTGAAAGCAAAAAAACAACAAAAATACAGATCGAAACTGCTTCACCGCAGTAAACGCGGCCCATCTGACCCGTGTGCGACCCATCTGACGGTGCCGTTGAGATGAGCTGTACTCTTCTGTGTTGTCTAATGAAAACAAGTGAACTCTATAAACTTGTACAGTAAATGGCCGATGATGACGGTGTTTTGTGTAATTGTCTCTGGAGAAATGGATGGGGCGTGATACACTCATGAAATCAGACACATTCCTGTGGTCTGAGGTTTGGGAAAGAGACCCTCCACAGTAAAAAAACACTCAAGCTAACACATGAACGGCACACTGTCTTTACTAACAACAACTCTTATTTTTTATCTCACTCTTTTCAGTGATGAAACTTGCTGGTATCAAAGGGGCCCCAGATCCTCGGCAGTATGACTGAGTCATTCAATGATGCTTACATACATTTAGAAAAGTATCAGATTTTGACATTTTCTGTGGAACATCACAATGCCGTGATGTTGTGAATGGTTAATAAAGTGTTGCTATGTTGTATTGTGGTAGTTAGATGTATTGACTCGGCTTTCGTCTGTAATGTAATTAGGGGAGTTGTATAGAAAAATTACAGCGCACCTCTGCTCAAGCCGCATGATTTGAGGTATCATTTACAACACCACACAAACGGTGAATTTGGTGAATTTAGTACTTAATGTTAATGTTATTTGCTTAAATCCCTGAGCGTATGAGCAATAATAATAATAATAGATGCTTGCTAGCAAACACCACTAATGATATAGTGCAAGCATTTTGAAGGTTTAGATTTTATCCAGAGGTTTTGGAATGGATAGCATCCTTCTGAATATGTTTGGATGTGTGTTTTTTGCAGATAAATGACAACCACTAATGTGAAATTCTCTGTGCACAATATTACAGATAAACAGACTATAAATGCTTCAATGCTTTGTTAAAAATGAGTACCATTATCCATTTTTATGTCTTGTATGTTATGCCTCTTTCTAGTAAAGGGCCTTCATTTAATGATCCAGTGTGTCATTTTTGGGATGATCTATTGATAGAAATGCAATATAATATACATAGCTAAGCTATGTCTTCAGACGTGTATAAAGAGCTTACACAATAAAGCTTAATGTTTTATTTACAACTATTGAGAATTGTCAGTGATTCCTCGACCACATCTGCTCAGCCATAGTTTGCATAGTTAGCATAACAGTGATGCTAATGGGACCTGTGGGTTTTCATAGGACTTAAAAAAGGATGAGGATTCTATCTCGTACACAGTGGTGTCATGAGGTCAATTGTGCCTTCAAAAGTATTTGGACACTTGAGCCACACTTGAACTTTATAAATCATGAATGCCATTGCAATACATAATAAAATATCAAAGCAAGTAGCATCTGCAAAAATGATGAAATTTGATTGTGTATTTCATAACATTGAGTGCAACAGCTAACTGGTAAACTGCCAACTGCTCAGTATTGTAATGG
Organism: Triplophysa siluroides; assembly: GCA_006030095.1. Taxonomy (NCBI): domain Eukaryota; kingdom Metazoa; phylum Chordata; class Actinopteri; order Cypriniformes; family Nemacheilidae; genus Triplophysa; species Triplophysa siluroides. The sequence continues at coordinate 2,825,669 of VCII01000101.1, read as the reverse complement.
TTGTGCAAGAAACACTAAGAAGTCAAAGCTGACTGACATTATGTCTGTTTTGTAACACTCTAAATGGAAGGTCAAGTTGAGTGCTTTGCATTGTGTACTAAGTATCTCAGTTTCTTCACTTTAAACTTAATGTCACATTTAATGCATAGGGCCTACTGAAAATTCACACACTTGGTAGTATTCTCATACTGCTCTGAAAGGATGCTTGTGAATAAGTTAAACTTGAATTGATATAATGTAATGACATTATGCATAATTAAGTGTCTAAATACTTTTTGGCATCACCTGAATAACTGAAATGGAAATATTTCATTCTTTTTTGCAGAGATGTAGTCTGTACTGTGGTCTGTTGGCAGGCTCTGACGTCTCATTATGCTGCTCTATCTGCTGCTGGCCTTACAAACTAAGGTCAATGCCCAGACAGACCCAGGTAACATGAGCACACACATGCACTTATACAGTCGTGGCCAAAAGTTTTGAGAATTACATAAATATTGGAAATTGGAAAAGTTGCTGCTTAAGTTTTTATAATAGCAATTTGCATATACTCCAGAATGTTATGAAGAGTGATCAGATGAATTGCATAGTCCTTCTTTGCCATGAAAATTAACTTAATCCCAAAAAAACCTTTCCACTGCATTTCATTGCTGTCATTAAAGGACCTGCTGAGATCATTTCAGTAATCATCTTGTTAACTCAGGTGAGAATGTTGACAAGCACAAGGCTGGAGATCATTATGTTAGGCTGATTGGGTTAGAATGGCAGACTTGACATGTTAAAAGGAGGGTGATGCTTGAAATCATTGTTCTTCCATTGTTAACCATGGTGACCTGCAAAGAAACGCGTGCAGCCATCATTGCGTTGCATAAAAATGGCTTCACAGGCAAGGATATTGTGGCTACTAAGATTGCACCTAAATCAACAATTTATAGGTTCATCAAGAACTTCAAGGAAAGAGGTTCAATTCTTGTAAAGAAGGCTTCAGGGCGTCCAAGAAAGTCCAGCAAGCGCCAGGATCGTCTCCTAAAGAGGATTCAGCTGCGGGATCGGAGTGCCACCAGTGCAGAGCTTGCTCAGGAATGGCAGCAGGCAGGTGTGAGCGCATCTGCACGCACAGTGAGGCAAAGACTTTTGGAAGATGGCCTGGTGTCAAGAAGGGCAGCAAAGAAGCCACTTCTCTCCAAAAAAAACATCAGGGACAGATTGATCTTCTGCAGAAAGTATAGTGAATGGACTGCTGAGGACTGGGGCAAAGTCATATTCTCCGATGAAGCCCCTTTCCGATTGTTTGGGGCATCTGGAAAAAGGCTTGTCCGGAGAAGAAAAGGTGAGCGCTACCATCAGTCCTGTGTCATGCCAACAGTAAAGCATCCTAACACCATTCATGTGTGGGGTTGCTTCTCATCCAAGGGAGTGGGCTCACTCACAATTCTGCCCAAAAACACAGCCATGAATAAAGAATGGTACCAAAACACCCTCCAACAGCAACTTCTTCCAACAATCCAACAACAGTTTGGTGAAGAACAATGCATTTTCCAGCACGATGGAGCACCGTGCCATAAGGCAAAAGTGATAACTAAGTGGCTCGGGGACCAGAATGTTGAAATTTTGGGTCCATGGCCTGGAAACTCCCCAGATCTTAATCCCATTGAGAACTTGTGGTCAATCCTCAAGAGGCGGGTGGACAAACAAAAACCCACTAATTCTGACAAACTCCAAGAAGTTATTATGAAAGAATGGGTTGCTATCAGTCAGGATTTGGCCCAGAAGTTGATTGAGAGCATGCCCAGTCGAATTGCAGAGGTCCTGAAAAAGAAGGGCCAACACTGCAAATACTGACTCTTTGCATAAATGTCATGTAATTGTCGATAAAAGCCTTTGAAACGTATGAAGTGCTTGTAATTATATTTCAGTACATCACAGAAACAACTGAAACAAAGATCTAAAAGCAGTTTAGCAGCAAACTTTTTGAAAACGAATATTTATGTAATTCTCAAAACTTTTGGCCACGACTGTAACTGCCAGACTCATAGGAACCTAATATTTAAAAATTCTTTACAATACTTTTTAATTGATGCCCCATATTTCAGTATGCTTCTTTTCTAAGTTCACATACTTCTTCAAAGCACAACAATAAATACTGCAATGATGAAATATTCATATCGAATAAGACTGACAGCAAGTACTTTTGAGAATAAAGTGAGGCGATGGACATTGAGACTGTTGAAATGTGAAATGATTTAAAATAATGTAAAATATTATACAATCCAGCAACTTCAGAGAGACTCTCGTGACTGTAATTTGGCATCTTTAACTTTCCAATATTATATTTAGTTTTGTCGGCTGGTATAATTCGTATTGACATTTGACTCGGTCTAGCTGTTGTGCTTGTGTTGATGTATCTCATTGTGTTCTTCTTTGCTCTCCGCAGCTCAATGTCGATATCCTCTTGGTATGGAGGATGGGAGGATCCAAAACGATGACATCACTGCCCTCCAGCCAGTGGTATGAAACCACTGGACCCCAATATGCAAGGTAACGGTAGATATGACAGGTGGTCAGTTTGAATCCTCCACCTTAAGCGAGGCACCTCTCGTAGCTTTATGTGTACACTTTTTTACTTAAATGTTTTGGTATGATTAAAGGGGTCATATGACACGGCTAAAATGAGTATTATCGTTTTAGATATAATGCAATGTGTAAACACGATTTAAGGTTCAAAAACGCTGTATTTTCTACACACCGTGCATGTTTGTATCTACTCTTTTCCCCGCCTCTCTGAAACATGCAGATTTTTTACAGAGCTCATCGCTCTGAAAAGCGAGGTGTGCTATGATTGGCCAGTTAACCAGTGCGTAGTGATTGGTCGAATACTGCAAGCGTGTGACGGAAATGTAACACCTCTTACAATATTTGGACCGTCAGATTCCAAAGCAATTGTACTGACAGGTACGCCCACCTTACTTGCGTATACATTTGGGCGGTCTTAGTCAAATCATACCGCGGAGTTGCGCGTAGATTTGTGGGGTTGTGGTTACACGAGGCGTTTCAGGCAGATCTGGTTGAGCATTCGCTTTTAGATAGAATGCATCTTTCGTTCCGACACTTTAATTATTGCAATTTTATGTCTCTAATACATGCATGGGCAACTTATAACACCCTAAGACATAGAAAAACACGTATTCGTGCCATTTGACCCCTTTAAAGGATTATTACGTTTGTCGTTCAGGTTGAACAGAGAGGAGGGTGATGGTGCCTGGTGTCCTGCTGGTCAACTGCAGCCCTCAGATGTTCAGTATCTTCAGCTCGACCTTCATCAGCTCATCTTCCTCACCGTAGTTGCTACACAGGGTCGTTACGCACGGAATTCCGGCAACGAGTATGCGCGCAAATACCGCCTGGAGTACAGTCGTGACGGGCACCGCTGGATACCCTGGAGAAATCGCTTTGGCAGTGAGGTACAAAAGACGACGTGATCATAAATATTTTATCAGTGTGAAGTTCTGTAAAAATGAATGTTCTGTAAAATGCTCAACTTTTGTCATAACTGTAAGCTTATTGTTTCAAATCTGTGTAAAGAGAATTTAGACATGAGTTTTTGGGGTGAACTTGAACTTGTCCTGGCAGGTTTATTAAGAGTCATACAACATTAATACGGGTAATGTAATTTTGCCCCAGATTATAATGGGAAATGTAAACACTTACGACTCTGTGGTACGAGATCTTCATCCTCCCATCATCACTCGTTTCTTGCGTCTCATCCCTGTCACTGATGCTGTACACACAGTGTGTATGAGAGTGGAGCTGTTCGGATGTCTCTGGCAGGGTAAGTCATTTTACACTTGAATAGTGCAAAAGCTATGGAGGTTGCAGGGACGTTGTTATTTGGTTGCTGGGCTTTTTTCAGTTCAGTTGTAATGTTTAACACAACTTTCATGAATTTTGAAGCCTGAATACGATTGGCAGAAAAGCCAATCTTCGGCTATAAATAAAAATGAATGGCACCTCCGCGAAGCATCGAACAACTCAAACCTTTATAAAAACATGTTTACCTTTTTGGGGAATTATGCCCTTGTTGCATTATTTGTTTTTAACAAATCTTGTTGTTCTCGCCTATGTTTCATTTTTCATGCCATATCTTGTTTCACAGCAAAAACGTAACTATTTTACGTAACTATATGTGGCTAATTTTGGCATTCGATCATGACACGTTTTAGAAATGCCTTTTTTAAGTAATCACACGGTTTTGCATGATTCACAACGTCTGAATTCATACGAATAAGCCACCTCGAAAATAGTTACGAATTCCGATTATGACATCCGGTTGCAAAAACCTGTTCAAAATAACCCATTGACTTCAGGATGAGGTGCTAGTTTCCAGTTTTTCACCTACATCATTAACTCCATTGTTCACATCCTAAAAGTCAAATGAGTACAGTTGCTTAGAAAACTATTAGCAAATCTTCACATAACTACAGGATTTGTGGTACCATTAATAGCCATTCCAGGTCAAATTATGATTTTTTTGAACAGTGAGGACAAACATGCACAAATATGCACTAGATTTTAAACTTGAGCTCGGACAGATCGTGCAAATTCAGTTTTGTTCTTTCTTATGGGTTACAGACTGAAGCGGAGCACATTGGTGAAGGAGCTCAGAGCTTCACATGAGAACAGCTGTAGTTTATGTAGATCGACCCCCTGGTGTCTGATTTGCTGCAGCTTTATTTCATTTGACCTCAGTTACTCGAGTACCTTAAACACGAGCCAAGAGAAATGAGTAATGACATTCTACAGCTAAAACTTATTAAAGTTTGTCTCTCTCTCCCCCCTGGTGTGCAGATGGCCTGACAGCCTACAGCTCTCCGGAAGGTCAAACCATGATGGCTCCGGGATATCCCAATATGCCACTCAACGACTCCACTTACGACGGTGCCCTAAAACGCAGGTGATTTATATAGCGCTGAATGTTATGTGTAGCTTTAAAGAGTTAGATTAGAAAATAATGAAAATGTGTAATTTATTCACCCTGATGTCATTCTGCACTCGTCTTTCTTCTTAAAGGGATAGTTCACCTAAAAATGAAAATTCTGTCATCATTTACTCACCCTTATGTAATTTCATACCTGTATATATGACTTTGTTCCGATGAACACAGAGAAAGAAATTTGGAAGAATGTTAATAACTTTCAAATCTTGGTGATCATTGACTACCATAGTAGGAAGAATTAAATGGTAGTCAAAGGTGCCCGAGAACTCTTTGTTTTCATAAATTCTTCAAAATATCCCATTATGTGTTCAACAGAACAAAAAAAATCCTACTATGGAAGTGAACGATGATGTCCCAGAACTGAAAAATGCTAACATTCTTCCAAATATTTTTGTTCTCTGTGTTCATTGGAACTAAGAAATGTATACAGGTTTTGAACAAGCTGTGGGTGAGTAAATGATGACAGATCTTTCATTTTTGCATGATCTTTCCCTTTAAGCACCATTAATATAGGACACATAGCTCACGTTTGGTTTTCCAAACCTTTTGAAGCTTTGTGAAGTCTATTTTTATTAACAATCTTTAATGAATGAGAGATTTGAGCACTAAGGAAGGAAAAGATCTTGAAGCTAAAATACGTAAAATAAACGAAATGTTGGAATTAAGTACATAAAAAACTGCCTTCAAACCTGCCCTCTTACCTCAATTCGCAACATTAAGTATATAATAATGATTTACAAGTTGACCTGTCTTGTAAAATTTTGTGGGAATTGTCAGTTTTACGTCATTTGACTTCAATAAATGTAAAGATAATAACACAACCTGCAATTTTACATTTTAACAGAGATGGCGATAGAGGGGCATTACGGATTGTGTGGCTTTAAGTAAATTGTGATTTATTTTTGCTCTGTTCTCGATTCAAAATTATGTAGCGCACAAATTATTTTTGACTTTTTTACAAAACATTTGTGGTGTTTGTTTTGTGCGTTTTTTTAAGTAAAGCCATCACATTGCTATGCTTTTGTTGATGAAAACCACTCACTCAGTTTTCAGGATTTCTACCTGATGACCGAATTTTTGCTTTAGGGTGAACTGACCTTTTTTAAAAATAAACTTTGCACACAGTTTGAAGGTTATCTGGTGCTTCACATTGGTTCCACATCCTTCTTTTCCCGACTTTCCAAAGCCAGCTGCCAACCCCGAGATTGGGGTGGTTTTGGGGTCATTCTATAGCAGAACAATCATGATTGTCTTTAAGTTCTCGAATGAATGCGAATCACTCCTCGCCAAAAGCTGAGTTCTTCCTGTCTTGCGCTGGTCCCACAGGAAGCTGTCCGGAGGGCTGGGTCAGCTGACGGATGGCGTGATAGGTCAGGATGATTTCGCACAGTGGAGGCAATACAGACTGTGGCCCGGAAATGACTATGTGGGTTGGAGGAACGACAGTTTGGGACCCGGATATGTGGAGATGGAGTTTGAGTTCGACAGACAAAGAAACTTCACCTCAATGAAGGTGAGAGTGAAAAACTGGCTTTGCGTTAAAATCTAAATTCTGTCATTTATTCAAACTCATGTCATTCAAAACCTGTATATGTGGAAACAATAGAAGATATTTTGAGAAATGTCTCATTGGTATTGTTCCCATACAATGGAAGTCAATGGGAACCGATGTTCTTTGAAATATCTTTTGTGTTCTGCAGAGAGAAATAAGTCATATACAAGCATAAGGACTAACTAAAGAATTTTTATTTGGGGATGAACTATCCCTTTAAATAAAGTAATCACTGCAAATCTGTTCATCCCTTTTTTATCTATTTTATTCTTTTTAACAGGTTCACAGTAATAACATGTTCTCTCGGGGTGTGAAGATCTTTGCGTCCATATCCTGCGTGTTTAAACTGCACCTCATCGCTGAGTGGGAACCAGATGCGGTGGAGTTTCACACCGTCGTGGACGACCGGAACCCGAGCGCTCGATACGTGACGGTTCCATTGAGGCACAGATCAGCCACGGCTCTACGCTGCCGGTTCTACTTTGCTGACACTTGGATGTTGTTCAGCGAGATCTCGTTCCAGTCTGGTATGAAATATGAATGAGCATTTCCCTTCCACTGCCATTCCTCAAGTGAAAATGATTCAAAAGCGCTTTTCCTGTTATTAAGTTACCAGTTTTTAATTTGGACTTGTATCTCATTCCTCTCCATCTCATATTTCCAATATATCCATATTTTCTTCTTGTTTATTGTCTGTCCATGTTTAGAGCGATAAATACATATTTAAGTTGGTTTTATTTGAATAAATTATTTTGCATTGCAGCCACAAATCTGCTTCCTACCCGGAAGCCCCCAGTGTTTACCCCGCCCTCATATGAAGATAACAGCAAACTAGAAAGTACTACACAAATAATAGGTAAAGAGTTAATAAAATGATTAATGAATTTAATAAATATTTTTTTATTTAATGATTGTTTGTTTATTATGTACTGATAAAGAGTACATCTTGAATGCATTGCAAGTCCCTTTGGATAAAAGCATCTGCAAAATACATAAAGAAAATAAAAAATGTGACCCTCTGTCTTTTTTCAGACATCAAGACGACACCAAAGACAGGCTCCCCTGAAGAGGGCAGCACATCTATTCTGATTGGCTGTCTGGTGACTATTATTCTTTTGTTGGTGGTCATCATCTTCTTGATTTTGTGGTGCCAATACGTGTGTAAAGTCCTGGAGAAGGTATGTGTGCTTGTTTTAATTCACTACCCAGCCTTTAGCTTATCATCGATCGATCGAAAGCATCATGCTGTTCAGAAACATAACCAGCAGTCATAACAGTCAAGCCTTTCTCGCTCAGGCTCCGAGACGTATTTTGGAGGAGGAGGTAACAGTGCGTCTGTCTTCTAGCAGCGACACTATAATACTGCAGACCCCTCCGGTTCCCCCCCGCGTGTCACTCGACCCTCCCTATGAGAGGATCTTCCTGCTGGATCCCCAGTATCAGGATCCCGCTGCGCTCAGAAACAAACTCCCAGAGCTGTCCCAAAGCGCAGAGTCTTCTGGTAAACACACACACTCTGTTTTAAACCCTAGTGAGCTGCTTTACTGACTACATAGTCTACTATCTACATAGGAAGCTACATTTTAACGTGGCATCCTTATCAAAAGGGAGCCCCATAAATATCAGTGATTAATGTGAAAAGCTCTTTATGTGCCACACAAATAGCTCTCCCCATTCAATACATCATACTGTTTTAAGCGCTCTGCTGTGTGATCATCTTACTGGGTTTCAGAACAAAGCCTGTTAGAATGTTCTAGTTCAGTGTAATACTGAGCATCTCTGCCCCTCATATACTTTCTGAAACGGACCTCTTTCTTCTTTTAAAGAAATAGTTTATCAAAAAATTAAAATTCACTCAAAGTTTACTCAACCTCATTCCATCCCAGATGTATATCTACGTTTCACCATATATGAATTTATCACTGAAACTGTATGCATTTGTTTTGGTTTCCGCTAAATACGCTCAAAATGCTATGCTTTTTAACACAACTATTGTTTTGCTTTAAATGACATTGGAGTCATCTGGATTACTTTTGTGATGTTTTGTGTGTGGTTGTCCCATATAAGAAGATAAAATGACAACATTGTAATACATAATTCAAGTTTTGTGACTGTTAAGGATGGCATGAGGGTGAGTAAATTATGAGAGAATTTTCATTTTCCTTTCAAATACATTTTCTCTCTTTCACATGTTTAACATGAACTCTGATTCATTGATTCCTTGTCGATCATTTTGCATGCCGCCTGTCAATTCTTGTCCTTTCTTCCACTCTTTAGTCCTGCTTTCTTTAGCTTTGACAGATGTTGTGGGTGAACTCCGTCTGATCTGAGTATTCCGTGAGGGTAAGATCCAAAGCTAGTTGTTTCCTTTGCTTTTTAGTGGGTGACTTTTTTTCTCTTACACCCAGATCTCTGTTTTTGCTCCGTTCTTGATTTCTCGTGAACTTGATGTAGTTACAGGTAAAGCCAGGGGGGGTTCGGGTGGTTCGAATGACCCACCCCTCACTGTCAAAGGTCCAGAATTTAAGTCCGTATTTTTGCCTTTTAAATAACAACTGCCAATAATTAGGACCATGGACGTCGGAAGCACAAAAAATGTGTGTGCAAAAACAACACTACTTTATCAGTAGCTTCAATGGTGCAGTGAGTGAGACGTGTGACAAGTAATATAAGTTTTGACGCTATCAACCAAGTTCGAATCCACCTTTCGCCAAACTAACTCGTCTACATTTTCACATCACATATCATATCGTACTGGCATTTATTTTCAGCAACGTACGGGAACATTTTTGTTTTGAGCATGTTTTTCGACACATGATCTCACAGCATGCCATTGTCAACTTAAAACAAAAACAAAATAGTTAACTGTGAAAATGCTGGGTGACAAGCGAGAGTGATCTGTGCAAGTAAACCAGACTCCCCGATTTCAAGGGATGTTCTAGCGACAGATGCTTAGCCTCCTCATTAGAGCGATTGTCTCCCATTGCGGACAGACGCTGGTTCTAGACCTGCTCGGGTAGAGCAGGAGCAGTTAGTCATTCTGGAAAACCACTAGCCACAGTATCAAGCCCTGTTTAATGGTATAAATGTATCATTTGTTCACTTTATTATTCATTATATTTATTAAAGTTGACTGATTTATAGCATTTATTGAAAATATTAGGTATAATTATTGACGCCCCACCACAGACCCTGGCTACAGCCATGAAAGGGCAACCTAAGCTAATACTGGAGTCATGAGGATTCATGTGTGAAAACTTCCCAGGTTAACTACGTGTTAGTACATGTCTGTTAGTTATTGTATTAATGAACACCTGAAAGTAAAACTTAACAAATGTTTCTTTTGAGTAATTGCCCCGATTACACATTTTACAATTTGTATGGAGAGTGAGGCATTCATATAAACAGTGGAGTCAGAGCATACAAGTATTTGAACCTCAAAATTAAATAATAAATGTGGCGGGAAACAACAAAAAAGTCCACTTTTTGAAAAAAGAACCACCCCCTCCACAAGGCTGGCTACTGTCCTGAGTTAGCATGGTACATTCGTATTGCCAAAGCATTAGAAGCTGAGATTTGCTTGCTGCTGTGTGTAGAAAAAAAATGGAAGTGCAAGAATACTTATTTACAACCGTGTATTTAACATACTGTGAAATAGTAAACAATTACATTTTTGAGGTTAAAACACTAAAAAATGAAAGAAAACGAGTTAAGGCCCATTTAAACCAATAACAAGACATTGTTTTAAAGATCATTCTGAATTTAAGAGAATTGCAGAGTTCACACCACAACTATAACAGTAATTGATACAGTGGAACATATAATTTTTTTACAATGACTCTCTCTCTCTTCAGCTTGCGGTGGAGGGTACGCCGAGCCCGATGTTACCCTTTGCACCCCCCATCAGAGTTTTCAAAGCAGTGTGCCCCATTACGCTGAAACAGACATCATAAGCCTTCAGGGAGTCACCGGGAGCAATATGTACGCCGTTCCGGCACTCACCGTCGACTCCCTCACGCGGAAGGACATTTCTGTGGCCGAGTTCCCTCGAGAGCGCCTGCTGTTTAGAGAGAAACTGGGAGAAGGCCAGTTCGGGGAGGTGAGTCTGGGTGACACGCAGTGGGAGAGAAAATTACAAGCCGCCCACTACAAACCACAGCGGGAGGATTTTTTTTTTGTTGCTATGTGATTTGTTGGCGTTTGTACATACTTGATTTGTTACTTTTAACAGACTGTTTTGAAAAATGTTTCAGAGATTATACAGTATATAATATTCATGTGTGTGTGTGCATGGCAGTTCAAAGTTATTCAAGAAATGCCCTATGGTTCTGTGTCTTTGCCGTTTCCAGGTGCACTTGTGTGAGGCCGAGGGTTTGGCAGAATTTTTGGGAGAAGGCGCCCCGTTACCCGAGCAGGATGGCAGGCCGGCGCTGGTAGCAGTTAAACAGCTTAGATCGGACGCCACCAGCAATGCCAGGTATTGAAAAATGTGGACAAGCAATTGTGTACGATTGACATTCCCATAAAAAATTTATTAGGATCAATAATACCAATCAGATTCTGCCATGTTTCTATAAATGACACTTGGTTTGTAATTACGACGGTGTGATGGAATTTATCTGCCATAATCCTGTAAGTAGTTGTGTCGCAATATCCCGGTATTGACAATAACCGCAATGTTAAGACCCAACGGTTAATTCTACACATACCGTAAACTGTATTCTATAGTCCGTTCAATAGATATTGCGATAATATCATTACCGTGAGTTATTCTGTGCATAACAAACACAAAGAAAACAAAATTAAAGATACATTTGACGGATAGCATCATTTATTTCTTTTTTTTTAAACCACGAAAAGCCTATACCGTGATAATATCAGCACCACAAAAATGATGTTGTGCCCAACATGCAATCTTATGTTACTGAGGATTATTTTTGCCACAATAACCTTGTAGTGCAAACCTGATATCGTAAGTACAAATTGAAAGTAGTATCTAAATAACCAATATGGGACATGTGTAACGTTCATGCAGGTCGTCAACCTCGAAGGATTTGAGATCTTGCATATTTGTATTCACTGATATACTGTATATTAAGGGTGTCAATGACCTTAAACGTTCTTCACCCGTTAGGAATGACTTCCTGAAGGAGATCAAGATCATGTCGCGTCTGAACAACCCCAACATCATTCAGCTGCTGTGCGTGTGCGTCAGTTCGGATCCGCTGTGCATGGTAACGGAGTACATGGAGAACGGAGATCTCAACATGTTCCTGTCGCAGAGAGAGATCGAGAGCACACTTACGCATGCCAACAACATTCCATCTGTCAGGTGTGTCTGTCGTAATGTATGCCTCTGACATGTATACACTTTCATCTCCACACTGGGGTCAATATCCTTATCGTGCAGGTCAAATTTGAGCGTAACATTCCTAACCTTTAAATTCTTCACATTAACCTTACAGTTTCAAATCAGCTCCGTAGATATGATGGAAAACGTGACGGGTTTAAAAGTATAAGGTTAAACTCAGGGCAGATTTTGGGAATCCTGCAAAAATCTTGTTTTCGAATGAATACAGTAACAGATCCATTGAGATTGAAAATACAATTGATATTCAAACCTGATTCAGTGTCTTGATTCTGTCCCGTCTCCCTTGCATATTCCCATTCCGAAAGCGTTTTATTTTTGTGTCTCTTCAGCATAGCAGATCTGTTGCACATGTCGGTACAGATCTCATCTGGCATGAAGTATTTGGCTTCTCTGAACTTTGTGCATCGTGATCTTGCCACACGGAACTGTCTCCTGGACCGCCACCTCACCATAAAGATCTCTGACTTTGGCATGAGCAGAAACCTGTACAGTAGCGATTACTATCGTATACAAGGTCGCGCTGTACTTCCTATACGCTGGATGGCCTGGGAGAGCATCCTGCTGGTGAGAGAGACTGTATATTTTCATTTTCACATTTATTTATTATATTTATTTGCATACATAACCATACACGGTATGCAATAAATAAGTATACCGTAAAATGCTTCATACGACACTCGACCTACAGTATGCAATACAATTATATACACAATTTAAGTAAGAATAAAACAGATTTATGTTACATGTCATATGCAAGGCACGATTTTCTTTCCTGTGTTGACTTTGTTGTTCATATTTAAACAAAGTCGGGTGGGGTATATTGGAGAGCTTGTTTGTTTTGTTCATAGATTTAGTATTGTGGGTTAGAAACATCAGTTTAAAATGGCTTTCTTTGTCAATGCATCATGTGTTTTAGGGTAAGTTCACAACAGCCAGCGACGTTTGGGCATTCGGGGTAACTCTTTGGGAGATCTTCACTCTCTGTAAGGAGCAACCCTACAGTCTTCTGTCTGATGAGCAGGTCATTGAAAACACAGGAGAGTTCTTCAGAAACCAGGGAAGACAGGTATACACACACCAAAGTCAGCTTGGGCAGGTGGCACAATGGGGTGGCTCACACTATTAGTGAAGAAGGAGTGTCCCATATACCAGTATTGACATTAAACGAGATAAGTAACTTATAAACGTCAATCATAATTGTGATTATGGATATTGTGTCAAGACTGCACCTATAATAATTTTGCAAATATTAAGTGTCGGTCTGGGGTGCGTTTCCCAAAAGCACCGTTAGACACAATGGTTGCAAGTTCCGTCGTTCCAGCATAGTTTCCACCGATTTAAAGGGTAAGTTCATCCCAAAATCAAATTTGTGTGATTTTTATTTTACTCACCCACATGACGTTAAACATGTTTTGAGAACATTTCTTCGGAGCACGAATAAAGATACTGTATTTAGGTGACATACGAGAGATTTCCAGGCCTCCTCATAGACATAATGGTTATAGTTGTTGTCAAGGTCCATCCCTTCATAGTGGCTCAATAGATTTTTTTTGAAGCGACCAGAATGCTATATGTGCGAAAAACAAAACAAAATAACGACTTTAATCAATATATTCTCCTTTGTCATGTCAGTCTATGGTGCACGAGAGCACTTCGACGCATGCGCATTCGGTTGGGCAAAAAAGTGCAAGTCTTCCTCAATATCAAAATCATCAGACATTTTGCGAAGATCAGCTTATGTACATCGTGCGTCCTCTTGTAAACACAGAGTTCCACTTCCGGGTTGTCAGTCAGAACGCCGGCGTCTTCCCCCACCGAATGCACAGTTTTGAAGTATTGCAGTTCATTCCATATCCATCATTCTAAATATATACAAACTCAATTTAATATCTTTTAGTTTGTCAAGAAAATAGAAGCGCTGTTTTTTTAAGTGCGCATGCGCATTACCTGCGTGCTCTAGGACCCTGGGGAATCCCTGGGCGGAATGACATAGGAGGCCACTTATAAATGAATTAAGTATCGACAAATAAAACAACAGATAACAAAAATAGGATAAGAAAAGTAGTCCTTAAATGCAATGTATGTTAGTTACGGCAAGAATTTGACATTAATTCGATCTGAACGTATTTATTAGTTACGTCACAGCTGACTACTGAACCAACTTGGTTCAAACAAATGATCTCCGACAGAGTTACTACGGTCGTAACTACATCGTACTACGGTGGTTAACCAGTGAGTTACAGTATGTCGTTGTTGACAGTTTTAGTTGGTGGGTTGCACCCAATGATCAATATAAATGACTGTATTGCACCTAGAACGCTAAACTAAAGCGTCGCCATCTTGGTATGCCAACTGATAGAGAGCGCCATTGACAGAATTTTGTGAATTGATTTAAAATGATTACATTTTATTCAGAACTTCTACCTTTTTGTTATCATTAACTCATTTTTTGTCTATTTCTCTCTCCCCTACGTTTAGATTTGTCTCTCCGCGCCTCCGCTCTGTCCATCATTTCTGTTTGAGGTCATGATGCGTTGCTGGAGTCGAGACATTGCCGACCGACCCTCCTTTCAAAGTTTGTACCAGACCCTGCGAACTTTTGCTCCCCCCTTATGACTGACACCTGCTCTACTCAATCAACCTGGGGGTAAACTTACGATATGTCAGGAATGGATGCTGTTCCTGCAGACGGTCAGTGAAGAAGAGCGGGAACATTATAGCCACAATGTAGCGTCATCGGAGCTTTAGGATCAGTGGAGATCTGGAAATTTACACTTCATGAAAGGCATTCACATCTCAATTGGGACTCAAAGAGCTTTTCCAATCCATAGACACTTGAGATGTTTTTTTTTTACTTTTTATTCTCGTACAATCCTTTTCTTCTTTTTATTATAAATGTTGTCTTTGTTGTTGTTTTTTATTTTACAAAAGAACAGTGACTCTTTAGCCTTCTTTATAATCGAGGCATATAAAGCAACTGGACGAATGTTGTGTTTGTCAGAACTGGTTGTGTATTGTTAAGCACTGCTGTCTGTTTTTTTCTTTTTTTCTTGTTTTTGTTCTTTATTTACCCGCACACTGGAGATATAATGTCTTATTGTTCTGAGTATGTGGATAGTATGATAATAAGTGTTGTTTTGCTTTCTGAAAATGAATGTTTTTACAGGTTCTTTGGATATATAGCCAGGCTGGAGACTTTCCCTGCCTGGGTCTAGCAGAACTACTGTAATAGTTACATTAAAAACCCTTTCAAAGGAGAAAGGAGAGGGTTGTAGAGCCAACGGTGGACTGATGTGCAGTTGAATGCACTTTTTCCTTCCCCCAATTTGTAATAAGCCGGGTTCAATGCATGTTCAATGCGTGGTATAATGTTAATAAGCATAGAAAGTAAATTGGATTTATCTCATTGGAATTATGTGGATTATTGATGGCTAGAAAATAAATAAATTGTTAATTAAATGACAAAAGCATAACATAATTGCTTAAAATTAATCTGAAGTTAAAGGGATAGTTCACCCAAAAATGAAAATTCTGTCATCATTTACTCACCCTCAGATTGTTCCAAACCTGTATACATTTCTTTGTTCTGCTAAACACAAAGGAAGATATTTGTAAGAATGTCAGTAACCTAGCAGATCTCGTCCCCCGTTGACTCCCATATATTTATTTTTCCTACTATGGCAGAAAATGGGGAACGAGATCTGCTCGGTTACTGAAATTCTTATAAATATCTTCCTTTAGCAGAACAAAGAAATAAATACAGATTTGCAACAATCTGAGGGTGAGTAAACGTCAAATACATTTTTGGGTGAACTACTAATTTAACATGAAAACAAAAAATTGAAACAACTAAAAATATATTAACATTTAAACATAATTTACAAAAGTTACTTTTGCACTGTTTCTTTGTGCCTTTTTTAAAGAGACTTTATGGTTAACATTATTGTGCCACAGTGTCTGTAAATACAGTTTGACTTGTATTGAACCCTAAATGTTTCTTTTACCATCTTTCAAAAACCAGCAAAAATTCATCCAACAGCCAGAAAAACTCAAAGCAAAACTCTGTGTCACCTTGTTATAAATGCATTGTTGTTGCATAACCACAGCTCTGGCAGAGGATGAGATACTGGCCTAATTACATTGATATATTGTTTCAAGAGATCCAGTTAGATGTGTGATCTCTATAGAAGGCACATGAATTCGGGGGATGATGTCTGCAAAATAACAATTACTCAAAGCACATTTTCTCTATATTTTTACCCACTTTAATGTTGTGTAAAACTTGTATGTCTTGTAACAAATGTTTGTGAAAGAGTGTTGCACCAAGAAATCACTCTTATTTGATCATCTTATCAAGTCTAAAAATGGTTTGATGGACTATTGTATAACTATAATCTAATATTTCTTACAAGCATTCCTTTTCGTAGATTGTTTACCGTATTTTAAAAATTGTCTTAAATGTTTTATTATTTGGCTTTTGAAAGGTTCATTGCTGGATGTCTGATGTTCATTGAGGGCAGCCACTAAAACTCAATCTCCCAGAAACCTTTGCTGCAGTGAGCCTGAAGCAATTTCTGTTAAAACTGATCAGAGTTTGCTTTTCACACATATACAGAGACCAAGAATGCATGAACGCGTGAATGAACAATACCGTGTGTGGTTCTATGAGTGTTTTATAAATTAGCATTCTGTTACAATCCTTTAAACCTTTTATCTCTCCGTGTGTCCTTTATGTATGTTGCATAAACAGAGTAGATGCTGTATAGTAATATATTGGGGACTGAGAAAGACTTGCTCACTTTGAGCTTGCGTTGTCATTCTTGTTTTCCATATTAAAATTGATTTTGCAGTAATCTGCGGCCTTGTGTGTTTTTACTGCTTTTGTATTTCAAAAACTTGATATGGGATTGTCAATAATACAGTAATCATGATACATGAATTTCTTTGTCCTACATATTTATTTATATCCTGTACTTTACCTGTCTGTGCGTTTTTGCATATGTTTTGTTTACATATTAGCTGACATTGAATGGTTGGCTTCTAGGCTGAGTCCTGGCAGTCTAAATAAATAGATGATGTATTAATGTAAGTTCAGGGTTAACACTCTCTCTGAATGTGTACACATACATTTTAAACAGCCTTGTCAAAGCGAAATGAATACAGATTTTTTTGGATTTTTTGATATTATAGCTCTATACGTATTCATATTATACATATATTTTATGCGCTGTTAAATAACCACTACTCATATGATATATTTAAGCACTACCATGGTATAGCCTGCCTAGATTGCATACTAACAAAAAAAGCAGTGTTGTGTTGCTTCTTTTTTGTTTGTTTATTTTGTTTTGGCATTTCAGTGATTTGGGTTGCCATGTAAGTAAACAGCATGGTACACAAACATGGTGCCATACAGTACCATTGTATATCCCTGCTGGAAAAAAACAATTTAACCATGCCCAATACACGATGGAAAATTTAATGGATTTAATGGTAATAGGAATTGTACTGGTTTTGTTGTTGATGTTGATGGTGTCTTCTGGTGATGGATTCTGTTGGAGGGGTGTTATTTTTGTTAGTCTTACTGGAATAATGCCCAAAACAAAGGTATTTTGTAATGGATTTAATGGAAAAGGCTAATTGTTCATAATTTTATTTGAATTGAAAATATTGATGGTTTCTTTTTTTCAGCAAGTATGGCTATTGGTATCAAATACCTTGTACAACACAACAGAACTGATGAAACACAACAGAAACCACCAAATGCATTATATTCAAATAAACCTTATTACTTAGAATGTACATCACGAAAATTGCACACATTTTCCGAAGTAATTTTGTAATAGTTTTTATATTTGTAAATTATTTTTGTAAGAATTCGTATTATTACATTTGTATTAACATTTACAGATGTGCAAAATATTTCATTATGAGCTTTAAAACAGTTCCTGGTTGTATAATTTAGTTTAGCTTGCGATCCTCTGACACAGAGATTCCAGGCAGCAGCGTCACGTGATCAGGCGGGAAAGGAAGTGAGGATACTGACTGCAGGCGTTTAATCCCATAAACGTCGACTTTTACTTTAAATGGCGCTTTAGATCTTCTCTGTATGACTTTAAAGGTCTTTTAAATAACCGTTTTAGAGTTTTACCCTGTTAACATAACGGAAGTTGACATTTTGTTGTCCAGTAAACTGAAGCGAGGATCACAAAGACTGCATTGTAAGTTATATCTGCTTTATTCCTGTATTTTGTGACGATCTTTCGTGCTTTTGTGTATATTACCTTTGAGTAAGTCATTTGATAGTGATCAACTGTCCTTTTAAAGTCTTGTTTGTTGTTAAGCCACGTTTGTATGCTACAGATTTAGTACTGGGATGTTTTCTGGAAAACGGTGTTAATACAGCGTCCACCCATAGGCTACTGGTATTAAACTGTTGTCTGGATCACTTTGGAATGTTAAATAAACTGTATTTGCTACTTGACCGGCTCATACGTTGTTGCATTTACCAGGAAGTGCTGTGGTTTTACCATGGTAAAGTGATGGTGCAGTATCAGCTGGTAGTAAGTAACATCATATTTTAATACACCATTGATACTGATTAAATATTAATATACAATTTACATAGCAGGCTACACTAACATGCTGAAAGAATATGCTTAAAAGTATTTGAACACTGTTGGCCACTTTATGCATGATTGACATGGGAAACAAAATATTAAATCAAGTGTCACTCATAATAATAAAATATAGCATTCTTATCTTCTGGTTGTCAAACTTAGCAAAACATGTCTACTGTCAATGTGACACATTACACGTGTGACACAAACAGTGTGTGTTTACTGTTGATATGCAGTCATTTTCCTGAGTGATGCATCCAATAAAATGTCCTCGGAAACAGTGGGTTTCAAAAGTTTCCAAAATCTTTGGAAAATTACTTGTTGCGTGTTATATTTTGTTTTGGCGAAAATACTCAGACATTTGTACAGTGAGGGAAATAATTATTTGATCCCCTGCTGATTTTGTAAGTTTGCCTGCTTACAAAAAAATGAAGGGTCTATAATTTCATATAAAGGTCATAAATTGATTTGCATTTCAGTCAGTGAAATATGTATTTGATCACCAAGAAAAACATAACTTTGTACTTGGTGGAGAAACCCTTGTTGGTAAGCAGAGGTAAAACATTTCTGATAGTTGGTCACCAGGTTTGGTACTGTGGTTCTCTGTAGGGATGTTTTTTCTTGGGGTCATAGTCAGCATTTATCTCCCTCCAAAACAGGAGTCAATTTTGGTCTCGCATCACTTTCTCCAAACCTTTTCTGAATCATCCTGATGTTCATTGTCAAACTTCAGATGAGCCAGGTGGGCCTTCTTGGGGAGGAGGACCTTGCGAGTGCTCCAGGATTTCAATCTATTGTGGCATAGCGTGTTACCAATGGTTTGCTTGCTAACTGTGGTCCCAACTGTCTTGAAATCATTCACAAGCTTCTTCCGTGTAGTTCTGGGCTGATCTTTAACCTTTCTCATGATCATCTTCACCCCATTGGGGAAATCTTGCAGGGAGCTCCATACCAAGGGCAATTGATAGTTGTTTAGTATTTCTTCTATTTCCAAATAATCACACCAACAGTTCTTGCTGGTTGGAAGGGGATCAAATACTTGTTTCACTGACTGAAATGCAAATCAATTTATAACCTTTATATCATTTTCCCCTGTTTTTTTGGTTGATATTCAGTTTCTATCCGTTAAAATAAACTTACCATAAAAATGATAGACTCTTCATTTCTTTGTAAGCAGGCAAACTTACAAAATCAGTAAGGGATCAAATAATTATTTTCCTCACAGTACGTGTGGTATACTGGTGTCCTAATACATTTTTTCCAATACAATTTTTATCATTGCAAACCAGCAATGCGTGTTTATGAAAATACCTTTTAGCAGTAGAGACTGGAGACATAAGAAGAAACTGTATAAATACAGAAATTACATAAATACAAAAAGTAAAAGCATGGAATTTACATGGTATTAATGCACATTTTCTATAAGATGTACAGAAGCACTTCTAACTGTAACAATTGTCTATAGATTGTAATCGGACTGTTATATTCATAGCACAATGATAAAATTATATGTGCTTCAATGGGCATATCCGTGACAAAAAAGTGGACATTACCAGGTTCCTGCAAACTTTGGAAATTCTGAATGTAATGATGAGTGAATTGATGACAAACATTTAACCTCTTTTGGAAATGGATGCGTCGTGTGTCAAAAATACAGTGCATGTCCTTGCTTTTTGAGAGGACAGTGTATCAAGAAGCTATATACTAAGAAGTTATATACTTGTTCTGAGTTTATGAGACATTTTATTTAGCTAATCAGATGACAGGTACCATAAACCATGGCATTCTGGCTTACAATGGCCAAAAATCCCCAGAAAACTATAAATACACAATAAATCTGCGTGAATACCATAAAATGTACATTAGCATTACTGACAAAATAATTATGTGTATACCTTGTAAACAGTTATTTAGAACCCATATGGTATGGTAGCTGAGATTTTGCTTTATGGAGCTGTTTATAGGAAGCCTAAAGACTCTGTCACATGGTTACATCTGATTCATGTAAAGTTTAGTCACACTTAACAGAAACGTATGGGACTTTTTTAAAGCATGAGAATTTTCAAACAAGGTCAAATGAGTAAAGACGTTCAGGTGTATATGAGCCCTCCATCATTGACTTCTGCTCTGTGCGTGTCTGTGTTTTAGTGCCAGAATGGATGTGTTCTACATGTCATGGTGTTTTGATTCATGATTTGAAACAGACCTTGAATGAAGGGTTCACAGACCATCTTTGAAAGAACGGTGAGTGATTCATATTTATGTATTTGCTCTGAAATGGCTTAAAAAGAGAGTTTTGCTTTTTCACAATCAACAGATAGAAGTATACTTTTTAAACCAGGTAGGTATCAATATCACTAATATGGCCAAATCATTTTCTGTGGCCACCAATATCATTGCATATTTACTATAAATATTTTGTATATCACCCAGCACTAATGACTACTAGAAATCAAGTATGACAATTATTTACCACTTATGTTTTTTTAGATGTCTGAACCGATTTAGATGTCAGAACCTATTTTAATTATTTGTTAGTTTTGTATTATGTTTCATCTTGTATTGATGTGATTAAAACGATGAGCAAAAGGTGAAAATTGTATTATTGATAAAAAGCACATTTTTGTGCTGTATTGTAAACCCTAGCTTGTGTTTAAAAAACAGGTCTCCTCCTCGTCGCCATGAAGCTCAACGAGAGAAGTGTGGCACATTATGCCACATGCAACTCTCCTCCTGACAAGACGGGCTTCCTCTTTAAGAAAGGGGAACGGAACACGGCGTACCACCGACGCTGGTTCATTCTGAAGGGGAACATGCTCTTCTACTTCGAGGAGAAGGAAAGTCGAGAGCCAATTGGGGTCATCGTCCTGGAGGGCTGTACAGTGGAGCTCTGCGAGTCTGAATCAGAAGAGTTCGCCTTCGCCATTAAGTTCGACTGTACCAAGGCAAAGATGTACAAGATGGCCGCAGAGAGCCAAGCCGCGATGGAGTCGTGGGTCAAGGCTCTGTCACGGGCTAGTTTCGAGTACATGCGCCTGGTAGTGAAGGAGCTGGAGAGGCAGCTGGAAGAGGTACAAGAAGAAGCGAGATCTTTACAGATAAAGAATAAGCAGAAGAAACACCAGCCACAAGTGCAAGCAGCCACGCCAGGCTTCCGAGTCGGCTCAGTCACAGGTCTTTCGCAGCTTCGAGATCCGTTAGAGGAAGAGCTGTCTCCTTTGGGGAGTTCCAGTAGGGAGAACGGGGTGTCTTGGAATATGCCTACGAGTGTGGTTAATGGTATCAGGGAGGGTTGGGCTTGGGAGGGGGACTACAGCGGGAAAGGGGATGGAGTCAGACCACCTCCAATACCTCCACGGAGAAAGACTGTTGGCGGGTCGCTTGGGAGCTCTGTTTCACCTGGCACAGAGTGCTTCTCTAAACTGCATGACTGGTACGGTAAAGAGGTGAATGAACTTAGAATAGAGTGGCTTCAGAGCCAATGAATCAGCCACGGTCTGCCTTAAAGAAATTGCAAGAGAGTCAACCCATCATTTCCACAGATAATGGTGTGTTTACAGTTTTTGGTGCAATCTTAGTTTTAGCGGGAAAAGCAGAGGTACAGTAACAGGCCAAATGTATATAGGACCTGACATCATCAGAATGTTAGTGACTCCTGTTACAGGCTGGCAGCATGTTTTTTTACATTTGAATTAAGACCAAACATTTTTTCAAGAAATACTTTCTTGCAACTTAAAATGTTTTATTTTACACTACAACCAACACTCGAAGTGCTCTTTTTCCATATAATAAAAATATATCATTCCATATAATTACACTATATTTCCAGGTCTTTTGAAGCCTACTTTACGGTGCAAAATATGAAAAAGAGCACTCCTTAATATTTATTTTCTGTACTGCAGAAGAATATCAGTCATTAGAGTCTGCTATGACATCAGGCTGGTAAATTAATTTTAAACATGGCTCAGTTCTTTCTCATGTTTTACTAATTTCCATGATAACATTGCAGTCTTTTCTACTGTATAGCAGAGGTACGACATCTATGTTTTCATTATCAAAATAACCAATGAATGTTAATCATGAAGGTGCCAAAGCTGGTCTATGGCAACCATAATTCTTTTTCAATAATATAGAGTAGAAATGCAATTTTGAGTAGCAGCACAAATCGTTGAATTGCAAAAGATGCATTACAAGAGTAATACAGTAATCATAAAAAGCATTTTCAATCAAACCTGCCAATTCCTAAATGCAAAAAAAAATGTAACCTTAAAGTAATGATGGTATCCAGCTAACACAACTTTGGGTGATAAATGTTTTTCTTAACAGCTGTTATGTTATTCTTTTTTAGTCCTTACTTCCATGTATATTATTGTGCCAATAAGCATGTCAGTGCTTTACCTTTGCTATATAATACTGACCAAGTTTAGCCACCCATGTTTGACCAACATTTAATACAATATAAAAGATATAGGCAGCTTCATGGAGTATTTGTGGCTCTTTTTAAAGGTACAAATTGACACATTTTGGACCTTGTGTGAAAACCTCTTACATTGACAATAAGTGGCTCCACAATGACAGTGACTTCAGATTTTATATATATATAAAAAAAACACTGCGTTTCATTCAACAATAAAAATATATAGCAATAAAGCAGCAATGGTGATTATGGTTTTATACCAAAGTGGTTTTGTAAAAACTATGTACTATATACAATCAAATGTCAACTGCAATAAAGTGTTCTCTGTGTCGAAATACTGTTACTGACTGACTTGTATTTTTAACAACAACAACAAACTCTGAATATTTGGCAAAAGCACTGGAATGACATGTGGATATGCAATTATTTTAAGGAATTAAAATGGAATTGTAATATTTTCAAACCAGTACAAGAAAAATCCATAAAAATTTGATTCAGCCACAAGGTGTCTCAACATGACTAACTTTAGACATTGTACATAATGTACATACTGTTCTTTTCTTTCATTGATTTTCCGTGGGGCTTAATCAAACAAAGTGTCATGTTTCCAATAAGTCGAGTTGTTAAAACAAACACCCTTGTCTCCCATCTTACTTTTTTGTTTGTTATTAAAACCGTTTTTTACCAAAACTAAAGTGAGGGAAACTGCAACGTGAAGCCAGTCTTCGTCAGACTCAAGAAAAAGAACTGAACTTGGGACGATTTTAAAATAAAAGTTCACGAACCACGTTGGCTTAGGCTCAATTGGCTGACCAGACATTTTTGCTCATTTAACATACAAGTTGTTTTGGGGTAAAAATGTAGATGTAAACCACTTACTGCTATCAACAACATATTATTAACATATAAAAGAGTAGTTCATGTAGTACGCTTTATTTTCTGTTCGATTATTCGTTACATTTTTGGTATATTAAATATTAAAATGCAGAAAATGTACCCCTTCACTAATAAAAGTAAAACGCAATATAACATCGTATAATATGTTGTATTGTCCGAGTTTTGCTTCGCAACTGTAAAGCCAAACGTACCAAAACTTCAGTAATAACGGCGTGAGCATGTCTATGGGCATGAGGAGGACTTTTATTTTTCCGGAATCTCAGTGCGTCTCGCCACATCAAGGATTTGTGTCGCTTGTTGTCGCCGTGTCCATGGAAAGTTTGTTTTCTCTTTTTTCGCGCTCGGTGCTCCTTCCTGAAAGTTTACGCAGTGCTGTTGTTGCACGCATCCAACATGACAGAGAAAGTAACGGACATCTGGGCTAGCAGGCAAGTCACGCTATTCAATTATCACAACTTTCTCTTGCAGTATTTAAAGATGTTTAATGCTCTTCGGCAGAAAAATAGCCGCAAGAGAAACATAACGTTAATCCTCATTCACTTGGGCCAGAAGATTCTTGTTCTGTGCAGATAACGGAGATCGTGGTTGTTCGAGTCGTATGAGGGAGGGGGTCTCCCGAATATGTCACTCGTGAAAGTTTTCTCATATGGTTTATGAATAAGTGGCGTGTCGCTCTCTTCCCTCCGAAACGATATAAGAGAGTTACCAATGAATTTGGCGCTCGCGCGCGACAGACAGAATAGAGTTTAAAGGGATCTCGCAGTTTCTGTTCAGCGCGTGCCTGGCTGGCTCGGTTCGAAGGATACGTGAACACAAGTCTCAGAAGTTGCGTCATATCGAATTGGCAATTAATGAAATAGCAAATGTTTCGTAGTGATTAAAAAATGAAACGATAATATGAATCCCGCGTGCATGTGCATCCAATCACTCAAAGAACACGCTTTTGAATAGTACCAAATAGAGATGATTACGTAAAAAAAAATGTTGCGTCTTTTTTTATTATTAATATCATTATAATAATAATGTGATCATACATTTAAACATTTCAAATAATAAATTCTAAAATTATTTTATATTGACACAGACATTGCGTTAACCGGTTTACATGCAAATGAGCTCGGTCCAGATGTGCCTTCGTCATTATCCTTACATCTGGATCCAGAGACCGGAAACGCTCCTGTGATGTCCATGGCAGCTGTTATAAACTGCGATTCAATGTATTAACCTGTAAATGTATTTAGATAGTGTCTGCTGTAGCATTCCTACACTTGCTGTGTACTTCATGAATCAAGAATATATTTAATGTGGTTATATAAATAGATTGTGACGTAAGCGTTCTCAAGTGAATTACTATCATTGAACGTTCGGTTTTTATTATTATTAGCTGTCAGCCTGTGTATATTTTAGTCAGGTAGTCTCAAAACGTTAAGGTCCTTATTAAAGAAATGCATAAAAAGTATCTTGTATAAGTGTATATATATCTATACAAAGATGACGCACATCTCGCAGCACCTCATCAAATGTTTTTGCTATGACATGAAAACATGAGGGCGAGTGTTGAGAAGCAACACCAACTCTCGCATGTTCATCATGAGAGCTTGTGTAAGACCTGTTCCGAGAACAGGGGATTCCGCTGCATCATACAGTTCATCTCAGGTTTAAAGAGTCCCCCTGTTTTTACTCTCAATGGCCCCTAACCTCTCTGTGTGAGGGAACAGTGTTTCGATACGAGTGACTGATATGGTCGCCTTAAAGTAGTATTCTCTGTGTGTGTGTGTGTGTGCGTGTGCATGCATGTTTGTTCATGCACTTCCTTTTGATGAACAACCTCAGGCCTCGCAGCCTCATAAAAGCTTGGGTTTATACCTAGACCCACTGCCGCAGGGCTCCTGTCGTGTCTTTGTGTGCGCTAGAATCAGGAAGAGAAAGAAAGGGTATTGAATGGGCTTGCGCCAACAGAACAGGAAAAATTACAAGGTAGCATTGTATCCGACTATCGGTAGTCAAGAATGTTGCTATTGTGTGTTCGGAGACACAGAACGTTTGTCGAGCAGATGGACAGACATCATTGAAGCACTTTTATGGGTGCTGTACTGTGTTTTTGCAATTTGAAAGCAAGCTTTGGAATTTCTTATACTGTTGACAGTGTTTGTTGTCTTTGTTCCTTGTTTCTTGTGTGTGTGAGATTGCATGCTGATGAAATGCAAGGCATAAACAATGTCTGGACTGTATAGCCAGCGAGGTCGCAGGAAATGTGACGTGAATGCGCACATATGCGATGGAGTCGAGGGAAAAACAATCCCATGGGCCTTCTGCAATGCCTGTTTGAAAAACAATTGATTTCCCAAGTTAATTGGTGTGATTCAATTGTCAAGAAAGAGGTGGTTATAAGTTGGCCGATCCTATTTTGATGTCTTCCCAAAAAGTGTAGGCTTTAAATCAAATCACACCACTTTTGTTAGAACTTCCTGTGTGAACTTAATCAGATTCTGTTATTGTAACGCTTAAAATTGCAATCTGTAACTTTTGCCTCGATATTGCCATTTCTCTTTGAAACAAGATTGCAGGTAACTTTGCATACATTCGTTTATGTTTGTTTAAGTCACATGACATCAAACTGAAGTTTTCTGCAAAATTGTACTCAATTTATGAATCATTATTATAAGCTTATAAGGTAAAGAAGACAGTATTGAACATTGGTTTTTATATACTTGCTTAATGACAGATTTTTATTAGATTTTTTTACGCGATATGCACCGATTTATCGGCCAAAAAACGGTATTTATTGGTCGATAAAAGCTATTTTTCACACTAATGGTTATCGGCTCATAGTTAAAAAACAGCCAATGATCAGGGCCATAATGTCCTGTCAATCAAAAGAGGACAGGAAAATGCAATGAAACATGAAATGTTCTTAATATAGAAAATGTTACGAAACATCACCAGTTTGAAGTTCAATATTAATAGTCATTATATGAATTAATAACATGCAGAAAGTTCAATATTAATCTAATTTTCAGAATCGGTATCATAGATATCACTTTAAATAATCGGGTGTCAGTATTGGTTGAGAAATTTTGTTTCAGTGCATCTTTCACCACAAATGTACATATTGCAGCTTCAAGTTTGGGAAAGGCATCAAGGCATTGTTCTTGAAGCTAACCAGACCTGTCACACCTAAAACTTTAAAGTCAAAGTTCATATCTGCATGTGAACTGTGTATGTAAGTTGTGGTCAGTGAGTCAGGGCAGGGCTTCCTGTCTGCTTTAATAAGCCCACTGCCTGCTTCTCAAACTCTTTATTTTTGTTTCTCATTGTAAAGAGGTTCTCGTGCTAAGTTTTCGGTCTTTTTGCACGCTCTTGTCTTGAGTCATAAGGAGGAAGCAGGCACAATATTTTTTGTGTGATTCAGCAGAATTCTGTGCATGAAATCAGTATGTCAGACTCGGTATCGTCTGGGCACTGCTTTTATTATCACGACCCTTCAGTGCAGGAAACCCACTCTGTGCGTCAGGCTTCCCAAGACCCCGGGAATGAGAGGGTGCTAATGTAATGGACTCGAAGTCGTGTGTGAATACAAAGCACGGAAATTGCAGCAATGAAGCAAACTGAAGACATGTTTGACCTGAGTGATGCTTAAAAGCTGTGTATGTTTATGTGGTCCCGGGATACCTTACATTCTGCCCAAATTATCCTTAATCATTCAAATTTTATTATACAGACATTTTTTTGAAATATTTTTTTATTAGCATAGTGATTAAGGGATAGTTTGAGATTGTTTTAGGTTGTGAGGTATTTCACATTACGAATCACTGTATTCACTGATTTGTATCAAATAGATGTTTAATATCAGGGATTTGAATAATCTTTTATTATGTTTTATTATGTTAGAATATAAGCAGTGTTTGCAACATCTCTATTACTGTTGCTCAAAGCTAAGATGAGGAATTTGCACCTTTTAACACTTGCGTTTTAAACTTTTTTACCAGGCAGATGAATGATCCGTTGATCCCAGAGGAACATTTGATTGGTGAGAGGCTGGTCTTTCACAGATAAATGAGACTAGAAACAGATCAGACAATGCTAAAATGCATGAGGAGTACAAATGTAAAATGGTGTAAAATTAATGTAGGATTTGGGTAAATTTGATGAAAGATATTTGAGTTTATATTGAGATCTTCAATAATATTGACTTTTGATTGCAGACTTGACAAATCTGAGCTAAGTTTGAGTCATTGTTGAGATCTCTTCTGAAACTTTAATGGAGACATGTGTGAGATTTCAGGCTCTTTTTCTAAGGAGAAATATAAAGCAAAAGTTTCCATTTGTTCTTCATTTAACTTCATTTACGTCTGAGAGAAATATTTGTGATGTAAAAAACATTTTATATGTGATTCTTCTGGATTTCGAGATTACAGCTGGCTGCTTGTACATGATCCCGCTTATTACACAGCTACCCCATGAAATGTGAATTTTAAGTATTTTATTAGCTCATTTTTACCGAATGCCGACCTTCCGCAAGGAAAAGCACTTTACTTCCGGTTTTAAGGTAAGAAACGACGTTCAAATGTCACGAACAGGCAATTTGGTTTAATCATTTGAAAAAAATACAATGTCAAATATGTTATTAAAAGACATATTTATATTTAAATTGTAAAAAAAAACAGTCAAAATGATTTGCTGCATCCAGTTTACCGTGTGTTATTAGTTTTGAGGGGTTGTTATCTGGGAATAACAAACCTGCAAATGTCCCGACTGGCCAATTAGAATCAAGCATTCCAACGGGCCGTGTAATAAAATAATATAAAGTGGTTAATATTTTCAAGCATCCCAAAGTATGACAAAGGGATCTAACTGCATTGATATTATTGAAAGGGATGGTTTACTACTTTTTTAAAACCTAGTTAGTCTAAGTTACACAGATTAATACAAGTGAAAAACAGAGTGAAGGAAGGAGAGGGAAGTGATTATACTCCTGGAACAGGAAATGGGTAAAAAGTATAAAAAGAATTAAAGGAAGTGGCTGTGTGTGGTACAGGGAGGTGTAAAGATGGAGAAACGCTGAAAGGAAGGAGAATGATGAAGATACTGGAAAAAAGGGACGAGACAAAAGACGGGAAATTTAACGTACGTGTGCGTGCCGGCAACAAGGGATGGGAATGTAAGGAGAGAGAGTCAAAGAGGAAGTGATGTAAATGTGCACAGGGGTTGCTGAGTCATTAGTGGGCTGGATGATTACTGATAGACCCTACGTCTGGGGGCCAGCTCAGGGGGCGGGACAGCGTCACGCGGCATGTGCGCTGAACAACAGCACGAGGGCATGCACTCTGCGGGACGGGTCAGTTGTAAACACGTCTTAAACGTGCATTATTATATGCATTGATTGACTTAAAATGGTTAAGAGCAGTATGAATTTCAACAGATTGAGATGGAAATGAGTTGATAAGGCTTGTTGACCAGCTGGTTCTTGCAGGTTAATCTAGAAAAGGATAGTTCACCCAAAAATTATAAATTGTCATTATTCACCTTCAAACCTGCCTGTGACTCGTTCTTCTGTGTAACACAAAAGTTTACCAACATTCTTCAGAATTCAGATTTAGAACAAAGAAAGTCATATAGGTTTTAAATGACATGAGGATAAGTAAATGATGAAAGATGAAAAAGAAGATTTTTTGGTGAACTATCCACTGGCCCATCCAGGCCACCTAAACAAAATCCGGTAACACTTCAGTATAGAGGGCATGCATTGACATCACTTTCCCACGTGAACATGTCGGGACACGGCCTAGGACACGCTCCCCTGGGTGGCAAAACACCCAGCAAAATGGCTGAGGAGAATAGGAGAAACAAAGAAACGGGACTAAAACACGCAATTATTTGCTGAAATTACAAGCAGCTGGACTCGACGGTGACCCTTACGACCTCCCTACGACTTACAAAGGAATCAGGTGTTTCTGGACGCTGAAATGTTGAGGAATTGTGTTTACTGATATTGTAAGCAGTCATTTTGCTGAATGTTTTGCCACCCACGGGGGCGCGATCCGGCGTGTTAAAGTGACGACACGTCCATACCCTCTAAAGGGGGCAATTCTCACTATTAACTAGTTGTTTTTAGCATGCTTATTATTGGAATATTTGCTGTTTATTAGTACTTATAAAGCACATATTCTGCATGATCATACTCTACACCCCTAATCCTACCCAATACTTAAACCTAATAACTACCTTACTAACTAATAATAAGTAACAAATTAAGATTTAATGGGGGAAAAAGTCTTAGTTAATGGTTTGTTAATTGCAAGAATTCCCCCTTATACTGAAGTGTGACCCAATATCCTTATAAAAGATGCTTACATAAGGAAAGCAAACGGACCACCATCCCCTTTTGATCACTAGCATCCAAAACATGTTTTCAGCACACACCAAAGAAAACATCTACATGTACTCGAGCGTGTGATGGGTGTTCCTCTCCTCATGTAGGTTACTGCTTCCTGTCACGTAGTAAGACAACAAAGAGCACACGGTGGCGTCTAAAGAATGCCCCCTCCTCTTTTTTTCTCTTGCTCTTGGGAGTGTTGTGGTTTTACTGATCTGTTGCTTCATGTCCAAACTTAAGTTTTTCAAGCTTCTAACAGAACTTCAAGAAAGGCCCTCTTAAAGATCAATGCGTTCACCTCTCAAGGCGAGTTAAACGTTCACAGCCGTCCAAGTGGCACGCACACTAGCAAATGAAGATGTGGAAAACGAGCATGGGGATATTGGTTCCAGTTGTGTAGCAAGTTCTCAAAACACTTCTAGTGCTGATTTCTTTTGTTGTTGCATCAAATAAAAAAATCCCCGGCTGCATGTAGTCATCTGAGTGTGAGAGGTGTGCATTCCGCATCGAGAACCGCGGCCGTCTTTGACTGGCACCAGATATATTTAAATTGACACTTTCAACTTCCACAATATACGAAAACCTCTTTGCTTCACTTTTCACATCAAAGATGGCCTCTCAGATATTTCTTCCTCTGATCTGTGGCACGTTGGGTACGAGGTGAAGTTATATATTAGTCATGCTCTTCCTGTACTGGAGAGCTGAATAAGTAAATGCATACCCTATAGGACATGTTGAGTATTAAACACGTTCGTTCACAGCTGAGCGCAGCAGAAATGCAACATGAGTTTAGCTCATGTGGGTATGAGCTAAACCCAAACGGTTAGCAGTCTTAGAAAGCTGGTTGGTGGAGCATTTCGGTAAAATATTTGAAGAGAAATAATAAGACCAAGTGTTTTACAATGAAACATCCTGCCACAAAATATCGCGATAAAAAAGACAATATGTATCGTAGGACATTTTTTATGATATGATATCTGTTTAATCATATTGGTTGAGTCGCCAACAATTGACCAGCGTCAATATATATAATGTTTTAATTTTTGTCATTTTAAATTGGTCTTTTATTACTTAAAACTTTCACTCTTAAGGAGTGGTTTAACTTTCTTCATTTCTTTTTAATTTTATAGTAATATTTATAGTGAAATTGTTTTCCAGTGACATTTAGTCAATATTTACTCATTTATTTTACATAGAGAAGGTTCACTTCGATCTTGATTCAGTTAAACAAAAACATTATTAAAATGATTCAAGTTTTTGAAATAAATCTGTTGTTTGTATTTCAGTTAGATTAAAAAAATCTCAATATCACCATACCATGCTATTGTTAACCATTTATCGCATTGTAAGCTGAGTGTAGCTTAACACCCCCTAAAGATTAGTATTATTTGTATTAAGCAATATTTTTGTATGAATAGAAGTCAAAGTCTAAATAAGTGATAACTCTGTGACAATAATGTACATTTTCATCTCTTCACAGTGACTTTCTGCTGTGCTGGTTACTGCAATGAATGGTAACGCTGTCCAGCAGACCACGAGCACTGCGCCGTCCGTAGCACCTCTTTGTGGTTGGAGGGAGTTTTGCGAGTTGCATGCCAGCACCACGGCCCGAGAGCTAGCCCAACACTACCGGCGTTTTATCCGTGAGCAGCCGGTTCAGGATGTGGTCCCCCCGGAAAGTTTCTCCAAGCAGTTTAGCGCCCTGTTTCAGCACCATTTCAGCTGCGAAGTGGCCAAAGAAGCCGAACCTGCCCCGCGGCAACCACTCCCGCCCACCCTACCGCCCATGACTGGCCGTCTACGCATCACTTCCTTTTCAGGAGTGCTGGATTACCGGGAGACGGTCCGCCCAGGAGCCGATCCACTAGTCGCTGTGTTGGCACCCAAACCTGATGCGGGGGGCATTGCTAGGGAACACGAGCATTTGCTACGTTGTTCTCCTGCAGACACTACACGCAGATCCAGACATCTCAGCCAGGAGGACGAACCACCAGAGCGGTGGAACACGCCCCCTGTTCGTAATGATTTAACTCATATTTCTGTCAGTCGAATCAAAGATAGCGTCTACCGGCTCTTTAAGAAATACCCACAACTTGGCGAACCCTCGAGCGGTTGCCCTAGGGATGAATCGGTCCAGGGTGGCGGACCCTCAGTGACAGTTGCAAACAACGGCCAGTCTTCACCTCAGACTGCGCAGGGACCCGCCCATCTGTTCTCGCAATGGAGCGTGTTGCGAGAGCGCTGGAGTGTTTTTCGTACTGTGAGACGCAGACAGGAATCAGGAAGTGTTTGTAAGGAGGGGCTGCTGCGGTACCTGGAGGTGGATGACTCTATCTCCGACACGCCCCCGCAGTGGCTACGCTGCCGCCTGCTGGTCAGGAGGACCAATGAGCACACAGCTAGTGAGAGGTACCAGCTAGAGCTCTATGACCCACCTAAGGTAAGGGGATTTTTGGGGGCTCTCACTCCTTTTGAGAGTCTCAAACTCCTTAATCAAGAGCAGTTATTGCCATATACTGTACCTGTATTTTGTTTTTAATTGTTTCTCTCTGAGGTTGAAGTTAAATCTTTCAGAACTCGTGGAGCCAGGCTTACTGTACTTTGTGTATTTGATTGGAATCTGATCTGAAAGATTGATAGTTTATCACAACTGTTCAGATTTGATTTGTTTGTCCTGTAGCGCTCTTTTCAGTGGCTGAATTCACTGGAACATGGAGATGTCTCTATATATTTTTGCAACAACATACAACAGCAAAAACTGATCATTAAGGTTAAAGGTCCAGTGTATGAGGCATCTAGTGGTGAGGTTGCCACCCCTCCCTTTTGAAGCACTATGGTGGCTCACACAGAACCAAGATGTTGTCACGTTTTTGCTTCTTTGCCGAAGGGGACAACGTATTTACAAAACGTGTTCTGTAGAGCGGTTTGTCCGTTTATGTCTAATGTAGAAACAACATAGTGGATTCCATGTAAGGGGATGTAGTGGATGTACTGTAGATCGATACAGCTCATTGTAGGGTTCTAAAAACCTAAGGTCTTTATACACCTCTGAACACATAGTTATGTTTATTATATAGTCAGTTTGGAACACCATAAAGACG
The DNA here is from genome assembly GCA_006030095.1 of Triplophysa siluroides. Lineage (NCBI taxonomy): Eukaryota > Metazoa > Chordata > Actinopteri > Cypriniformes > Nemacheilidae > Triplophysa > Triplophysa siluroides. The sequence continues at coordinate 2,792,345 of VCII01000101.1, read as the reverse complement.
TGTACATGACAACATTTTCATGTTTGGCTAAACTATTCGAAACGAACGGCTGATTCGTTTTATTTGTTAACTGCCATGTTTAAACTAATACTCAGTAAATGCTCTGGCATAGAAAACAGCTGGTTTTAAACACAGTTAATGATAGTAATATGGACACAATTACTATTCTGTCTTCATCTCTCTCACTGTCTCGCACCATTTCACTTGGTTACTCTGAATGATGTTGGATAATTGCCGGTTTGCTAGTTCATTCCGCCGGCGAATGGCGTTGACTTGCATGGAAGGTCACGGCACAGATGTATCAAGGCTGTGATTGGCTGCTAAGGAATCTTGGCAGAGATATGAGGACTTGCTCAAAATGCCTATATAAGGTAAAGGCAACATGGGGCAAGAAAGTGCAAACACTACACTTCAAGTGTATACACTTTAATAAAAGTTAGAAACATACGTATGTGAAACCGTTAATTTGGGACATTTTATCAGTCAGTCGTTTTTCTGAACGTACATCATAAATTATTGAATTTGCATTTTACGTGTGCATGCATAGATATGCATATATAATTAGTCTTGATTCTGTAATAGCAAGCTCTATATTTGGTGTGTTAACTACAATAGCAACACAGAGGGCCGCTATGCACGGAGAGGAAGCTGCAGGCTGGCTGATAATTTCTTTGCGTGAGAAACATTGTTTCAGGGAAGTCCTAACTTTAAAAGCAGCGTGTACACTTCAGATAAATTAGAAAGATTATCTGCAGTCAGATTTCACAGAAGGGCTATATTATTACCATGTTTAAAAGGAATTTAAAGAGACAGCTAGGCCTCCATACTTGAATCTTATTCAGCATTTGCAATGCACAGACAAAGTAATCAACATGTTTTAAAAAAAAGTCTAAAATAATTTCTTGCATGTATGCAAATGTCACTTTTCTAAACAAACCCACAATAAAATGTAGTTTAGTGAACTACAACCACGAGCCACTAAAATCGACACCTAAATCATCATTTCCCAATCTTCAGTTTGAATCTGTTATAACCAGAATTGCATTTCGTTTTACCTGGAAGAGATTACAGTGTGTGCGTTTCTGCTTGAAGATCTGATGAGGCACACGTTTTTTGCATTATTATATGTAAAATAGTTGTCATTACACAGGTTCTATGGAGTATGTTAAATAATTCTGATTGGTCAACATGTGCATTATGTTCATATTGCTGTAGTATGTTCATTAAACATGATAAACCAATTTCATTCATTTTTGATTATGCATTTGGTAAGCCAAATCAGCCTGTGTGGGGTTAATCAATATAAAGTGTTGTCTTTGGTTGTTTGTCTATAGTTTGTTCTTGTTTTATTGGTCACAATAGAGTACCGCAGAGATGACGTTTTATTGCATGCAAATCCCGGAAGCGAATTAGTATTTTAGCATTTCCCGTTCCATCGCCCCAAAGTCTGTGGGTGACAATATTTTCATGTTTTAATCTATGACATAAAGCACACCAGTTATAACCCGCTAGTGAATTCTTTTTTTTGTGAAGCTTTATCGTGTCATAAAAAACTACTACTTCCTTTGGGAGGGACTTTAGACATCATTGTGCATATAAATCTCACAAATAATAGGCTTGGTGGTGGTGACGTTGATATTCGTGCTTCATGTCAGCTTTTTACTTCTACCGATTGTAGAATGTTATGTTAATTTGTAAAGATTATCTTAATAGAAAAAACATGTAAACATCATAAACCTTTGTTGTAAATCACAGATCTTATTTTTCGCAATCTTCCGAAAGTCTATGGGAAAAATGCTTTCGGTCAATGAAACCAGTTCGGTGCTAACCTCCGGGTTGGCCTACAAAAATACGTCATCTCTGCGATACTCTAAAAAGGCCAAATATAAGACAATACTGTATAAATAAATAAATTGTATTGCATTGAATTGAGTAGCTGTTAATAGATGTCAATTCTAGTTTGGTGTATTTGATGATGTTTAGATGGTTTAGGAATCATCTGTTGTTGGTCTCCTGGTTCAGTCAAAATGCCAGAAATTTTTAGTTGATGTATTGCCTTAATTAAAATGTGTGTTCCGATGTGCTTATTTTGGTTTCCATATTACTAAATAAGACAATAAGCTAAAAAAAGGTTGTATTCTAAAGGCATTTATTAACCCACTGGAGTCATTTGGATTGCTTTATTGATGGATGGATGGATGGATGGATGTGCTTTTTTTAACATTTAGGGCCAGATTTACTAAACAGGGCAAAATAGCTCTATAGCGCAATAAAAAAAATTGCAAATGGGAGTGTAAATTTCAGTGGGTGATTCACAAACAAGACGCACATTAAAAACACAGATGCATGAGATATTGCCATTCCATAATGACCAACGCAATCTACTAAAAACAGCGCAAATTTGCGCAGTGTTTAATACATGCTTTTTTAATGCCGCAAATACCAGTGCAATGATGAACGCAATCCTTAGTAAATCACATTGCGTGGTTTATTTAAAAAACTCTCCTTCAATAAAGTTTAAGCGCAAATTTTCATGCGTGTCTTTAGTAAATACCGAGAGTAGTTTTTTTTACGCCAATAGAGGCGTTTGCACTGCCGCAAGCTGTTAGTTAATCTGGCCCTTAATGTCCCATGTAAAGTAGCACAATGGCATTTTTAATGTAGGTATTTGTGTTTAATTAATAAAAGGAAGTCAGTGAGTAAATCAAGGTGAGTAAATTATAATTTTTGGGTGAACTGTATGTTTCCTGTGGCTCAGTGGTTAGAGCATGGCGCTAGCAACGCCAAGGTCATGGGTTCCATCCCAGGGGATTGCACATAGTAAGAAACAAATGTATAGAACAATGCAATGTAAGTTGCTTTGGATAAAGGCGTCTGCCAAAATGCGTAAATGTAAACTATTCCTGTTTTCCATTTAATTTGACGTGGCGGCCCACGACAGATTAAGTTATTTACGTATCAGGGCATCATTCTGTCTGAACGTGTCTTGTTTTTCTAGTCTTACTTGCTGTGCAACCATGGCTATGGAAAATATTTCCAATTCTAGAAAACCGCATCCTCCCATCTGGAGCATATTAGTGCTTCACATTGACCCTGTACAAATGCACATGCTCACACAACTATATACAATTCTAGCCTTTAACAAGCCACTAACATCTCAATCAGATTAGCAACACAATTTGAAGTGTAGAAACACAACCAGAGTCTGCACAGATTTCAACCAAATACAAGTTTATGTTTTTTTAAAATTAAAAAGATTGATTTATTAATTGATTAATCGCAACATGTTTTTTTTCATTGTATATTTTAACATAGAGAAACTCGGTTACACTATTTTCCTGAGAGTGGTTTAGATCTTTTGCAGCAGTTGATATGTTTCCATGGAAACACAGGCTTCTCTGATTGGTAGAAATCTTTTCAGTATTATAATTAGCGAATTTTATCACTATTAATTGCCCTATTTAACACGTTTTCTACATGATCGAATGGATTTTCACAGAAAAAAAAATTCTCGTAACAATCTCTGATTTCATGATTTAAAAGTTTTTTACATTCTTGCCAAAATATCTATTTGAGATTTTGAGCTCTGGAATGTGACTGCTTTGCTGTGTTTACTTGCCCTCATTGTTTTCCACTTGACTTTTAAAGAAATGGACTGAAACCAAGGCAGTCTTAGTCAAAGTTTCGTTTCCTTATGTGAGTATGAGCAGAAACTCTGACCTCGAACTCCTGGTTAACGATATGAGAATCTACACTTCGATAAGTAGGCCACATGCCCGTTTCCCCGAAAGCACAATACTTGACAATTTAAAACCAAGAATTATATCATAATAACCAGGTGCATACTGCATACACACTCATTTACAGAGATCTGCACGAATGCACACACCTGCAGATCATGCACGGCTTCACATGAAAGAGATTGATTTTGCATTTGTATTATTTTAGAAAAAAAGAACAAGTAATTGCATGCATTGTTGTAAGACTCGTACATCTTTTCTCTTTTCATCATTTGGAAATGATTCTTTGATATTTTTGTTTCACCACACATCCTATACAGAAAATAAAAAAATGTGAATACTAAAATCAGCAGGTGAAGTGGATTTAAAAAGATTAAGAAATAAACACATAACATCCAATATCGATTGCATGAGGTCAACTTTTTGTCATGCATTCCCCATTTATTGAATAGCTTTATTTTTACAGCGGATATGTGAGACGATTGTTATTGAGTTTAATATCTGAATGTTTCTAGTTTGTTTTGTCTGTGACCATCTGCTTTTTTTATTCATTGAAGCCGTCATTGAAGCCGACCAGTCATTAGTGAGCACACATCCATCTAGTATCCATTCAATGTAAGATGACACTTTATAGTGTAAAGCCTCCCACGTAAACCCAGTCGAGATAAAGATTCATTGTGTGCTTTGCATATGACAGCTCTTCATTTTGTGTGTATGTGTGTTTTATGGGAGCTATAGTCAGAGGACAAACAATGCCATGTTGGTGGTGGGTGTGAAACAGTGTTTGATCAAAATATTGACGTCGTGTACAGTTGTAGTGTGTTGAGCGTTATCTGCTGCACGGTCCTGTGGTGTTTTCATTTTATGAAATAAAATATGCACGACAAGCCATTTCATAGGGTTGTTTAGGTTATTTTAAACACAAAATTGAGGGGGAGTGTGCATGGAGTGAAGTGTGCAAGACTAATTTTGTTAAGTTTCTCTCCATCCCAGCATTTTATTTATTTCCCGGTAAAAATGTATGAGCCAAATTTAAACTTTTGTGGCTTCTGAAATATTATTTGACTGCACTATTGGTACAGAACCTACGCAATATCTATGCAACCTTTTGTTTTACTTCCTTTAGGAACAGTACAAGCCTAAAAATGAAAATTCTGCTTCCTCAGCAACACAAAGGGCACTATTTAGAATAGAATGTCCAAACTGTCTTTCACACAATACAAGTAAAAGTGGCCACCATTGATTGCATAAATTATTGTATGAATAGGAATGTAACAATATTATGGATAACGTGTTATCGCAATAGCAAAATTGTCTCAATATTTTCGTGGTCACATAATTGTATGAAACAGTAGGTTTTCCGGGCCTAACATAGAGAATGTTAGAAAAATAATAGATGTTATCTTTACAAGGGCCATCTGGTGCAATTATTATTATTTTAATGTAATTTGACCCATCTCATACTATAACTCATACCTCTAAGCAACAGTTATGATTAGAGGATAAAGAATAGAGGATGCTTATGGTACATTTCCAAGTCGTCATTTGTCACCGTACCGTAGACTTTATACTGAGGTATTATCGTACAGTGAGATTTTGATATTGTTACATCACTATGTATGAATAATGTACAACTTACATGAAGCATAAAATGGCTTTAGAAGAATCAGATTCTAGTTCACGAGTTGCATAGACTACTTCTGTTGTAAGCCTACTTTCATGGTTCTTTTATGTTCTTTTTGAACTTTTACAGCTCAGTCCCCATCTGCTTTCATTGTATATTACAGAGCCACATGAGTAATCTTCAGAACCTCTTTATGTGTGCTTGACAAGAGAAAGAAATTAAGTATGATTGCTCAGAATAACAGATAAGCAGATAAAAAATATTTTGGAATGTACTGTCCCTTTTACTGGCTGTCATTTCGCTTAAATTTTACAACTGAAACTATTTACTGCGTTTAATGTTTGCATTCCATGCATTCAGGCATTGATCATACCGGTTCTGAAAGGGCTAAAGTGACTCGTTGTACCGCTGACGGTTGACTCTGACAGCTTTTGTTTTCAGTTTTGTTGCCCTGATGTAAACACATGGTGTTAGGTTCCACAGTGTGGTTTTCAAGTGTGTGTTCATGTGGAAAACATGCCACACAGCTCTTTCATTTGTGTATCAAATTTGCTGGCTGCGTGTGTGTTGTGTCTGTTTTTGTTTTTGTTTGGACTCACAGCTGTTTTAGAGTAGACCTCGTTGTTAATTATAATGTGCTCCAAGGTTTCCACATGCTGTGCTTAACACATGTAATGGAAAATGTTATACAATATATAACATAATAGGCTACATATTTAATATAGTTTATATAAAAATAACACTTATGACAGTGGAATTCATAACGTAATGAAGTTGACAAATTAATGTAAACATAAACAATGACACACAAAAGTTATACACATTTTTATTTATGAGTTCATGTATGGATTATAGGGGAGAAAATGCATTCTTTTGGAGCAAAATTAAGTGACTAAATCTATAAGAATGCAATAGCTATAGTAGTAATATAATCATTGGCTCCATAGATATAAATGGGGATAATAGGGAACATCACAAACAGTCAAAAAGTGAAGCAAAAAAGTGTTTAACAGTTTAACTAATTTATTTATTACCATTTATTAAAACGCGGGCCGGGCATCGAGCATGGCAGTATCACTTTACTATCCGGACCAGAGCATGCATACATTATTATTATTATGGTGCGACAACTGTCCCTTGAGTTAACCCTTAAGAAAAGCCCACACACTTTCTCAGCACAACAGAGTAATGTTAAGTTTGTGATTTATTATGTTTTCCACTTTATGCGCGCGTTGCGCAGACCTATCAGTTTATATCAAAGTAACACGAGAGCAATTAATGACAGACGCTTTCTCCTGCGGTACACGGCGATCGGTCTGAGCAGTGCTGCTTGATGTCCAACAAACCAAATATATTGACAAGTTTGGGACACGGTGACACAGGGCAGCATGTAATTGTGTGGCGCGCACCCCTAGCTTATAATTTTTTTCTAACGGCAACAGCTGAAGCTAAAGGAGGAATTTAAGCAGATTGTGCCAATCATACATTCAGATCATTAAAATTGCCGCGGTTGGCAATCAAACTGCGTTTTGTGCCTAAGAAACAAACATAAATACTCAAAACATTTTTCTAAACGATTCTAAACCTATAAAGAAACGAAACTAAATATAAATTACAATTAAAAACAAAACTAAACTAAACAATATAAATATTTTTTACTATTTATTTAGAAACTAATATCTTTTATTCTAAACTATTGTAACTGTTTAAACAGTGTCATTCACATCATTAATTCAAATTCCTGCTCCAGCGCAGTTGGCAATCAAATTATGCGTTCTGCACTTGAGCCACAAACCAAAAAAAACTTAATAAAGAAATGAAAGGAAATATTAATAATTTGCCATTAAAAACATAACTAAACTATTTAAAGATCGCGTATCACAGGCAGTTTCTGCCAATCTCATATTAATCTTGAGTGCCTATACAGTAGTATTGCATACATCGTATCTTCGAAGAGTAGATTTAGTTTGATCAAATTGATAAAAGAGATATTGATAAAAAAACATGAGCTGGTAGAGGTGGGACTAGTGGGGAGAGTGGGATGGAACTACAGCACGAGCAAGCAACACATCATCACATAAATTGCTTCGTGTTTTGTACATTATGCACGTATACGCCGATTGCCAACAAAACACAGACGCATGACTTAGTTTGACTTGCCTTACCTTACATCTATCAGTTTCAAACGATGTCCAATTCCAGCGTTATATCCACCTTTTATATTACATCTATCACTGAAATGCCGTGAACAAACAGACACACCTAAACTTCACTATCGCAAGAGTAACAAGCTGCAGCCTAGCGCAGCCCATCTTGACGCAGCGCAGATAATCTTGATGCTAAGCGGGTCTCGCTCCGTGGGCGGGCTCTTTCTTTCGCCTTACTGTGCTTTTCCGGGAGGAAGGCCAATAAAAGGAATAAGATCCCTTTGACGACACAGAGATCCAGAATTATAAAAAAAACGTTCCGAAACAACTTGGAGTGCTGGGGAAGTGTATCAAGTAGAGAAATACTACGTCGTACGTCCAACTCGTTTTTCAACAAGTTGACCATGTTAAGCATGAGAAGCCAGCACGTTTAGCAGTGTAAAGAAGTCAGAATGCATGACATGGCATGATACCCGATCTTTAATAGTTGCAGCCGTTTCAACAGTATAATTCACATCATTCATTCAAATCTGCGCTCCAGCGCAGTTAGCAATCAGACTATGCATTCTGCACCTGAGCCACAAAAGAAAAAGTGAAATGAAACTAAATATTAATAATTCATTAAGAGCGGCCAAGTCAACAATTTGGGACATTCTGAGAAAAAAAAACAGACCTCTGAGCTCAGCAAAAAAAAATCCTGGGCGTCCATATGAGATATAAAAGTAGTGGATGATGACATTATCCTCTCCATGATAAAGAAAAACACCTTCACGCGCTCTTAATGTTCCTGGCATCTTTCTAATGGATTTGTTGTGTTTTTGAAATCTAACTATGGTCCGTTTCACTTGCCTAGAGATCTCCCTGAACCCCATGGTGTGGGTTCACAGCAACAGCTTCCAAATGCAAACACCACACGTAGAATCAACTCCAGACCTTTAACATGCTTAATTTATGAAGAAATTATTTAAGGAAAAGATCATTCCTGTGAATAAAACCGCTTTGGATTCAACTGTCAAATTACTTTTGGTCCCTTGAAAAAGGGGGAGCTTCATATTAAAGAGCTGTAATAGCTAAAGCCTTAAGATAATCTGAATGTGAATACAGTCTTAAGTAAAGCTGAGAGTGTGCACTTTAAGACAATATCCATTATGAAACTGTAACTCGAATACACTCTGATACAAAGTTAAAATAACAAAAAAAATGTGCTTGTCCAAATTTATGGGACCTGCGTCACATTTGCACGGAGAAAGCTTTGTTGATCATAAAGGAAACAAGTCATTTATATGCAGGTAGAAATTTGTCACCTGAGAAATTCTCAAGTATCGTTTCCTTTGTGGTCATGCGTTTCAGTACGCATTCACTTTGCTTTGACTTTCATGGGACGAAGGAAGGCTGAACAGAACAAATTGTTAGCATTTGAATATCTGTTGGTTCTTATGGCCAGGCCTTGCCTTCTTGGTTACTTTTGCTATGTCCAACAAGCTGTTCTATCAGTGCTTGTTCTGCATTTTTGTAATCATTATTTATGATTAGTTGTCTTAGAAAAAAATTATTCATTGTACCATTTTTCAGCAGTGTTGGTTCCTTTTCACACCACACTGATTGATTTGGTCCGACCCAGTTGAAACGAACCAAAGTGCAGTCACGTGACAACATCCACATCAATCGTGAACGTATAAACTGCTTTTTTAAACTAAATAAACTCACTGTCAACATCGCGTGTCAAATTTGGTAACGTTAGCCCGGTCAACTGTGCTAGCATCAGTCACATCCTTGTTAGCGGCGATGGCGATCTCAACAACATCCACCGGATCAACGTCCAGTTTTGTCCCAAGTATATTATCAAGATCATCGTACCAGGGGAACTTGTACATCCCGCACTTGGATGTACTGCTGGTGGAGTTTCTTTACCTTAACCCGGCACTGTTCCACAGATATATTAAACCCCCTTTCCCTGAGTGTTTTGCTAAACAATGAAAATATTGTGCTACTCTTGTGAGTTTTCGAAAGTTGGGTTATAACATGGTCATCAGACCAAATTTCTATGAGGCTCCGCACCTCCTCACAACTCCAAGTTTGTCTGTGAGCTGCCAAGCTAGTGCAAATTGTCAACAAACACTTGTCCTCATTCCATAATGCACAGCTCAGCTGACTACGGCAGCTGGTTTAGTCCAAAAAAGTGCAGTAATTTTTGCATTTGGGTATGTTCGTGGTCTGATCACGTTCTCACCACAAACGAACTGCTCCAGGGTTCGTTTGAAAGCGTACCAAGACCACCTCTTCAAGGAGTCCTCTAGTCTGCTTTTGGTGCGCACTTGAGTGCGATTGCTGCATTCACACCTGCCCAAATGAACCACCCAAAGAAGAAAATGAATTCTAGTCCGATTCAACCGTACTAAATGAGTCAGGTGTGAAAGCACTCTTAGAATTTGCAAAGATTGGCCAATGTTAACTTGAAAATGTTATCTAGTTTGGAGTCAAAAATGTTATAACTTATTCTTTATTTTATTTTTGAAATTTTTTATTTTGGAATACTGTTCCATAAAAGCACAAATTATATATATTTGCTTTGACCAAAATATTATAAATATTGAGAAATATGTTTCCTCATTCTGTTGGTATCGCCAGCTCTGTATATGCAGAGTCAGTGTCATTACGAAGAGTTGGTATGGGCTTTGTCGCAGCTCATTTGCTAAACCTGCATCCGCCAAGCTGGTATACCTGACCTCACTGAGCTACCAATGGAAAGCACCGCCTGTTCCCCCTCCATCTCTCTTTCTCTTTGTGTGTATGTGTGTAGGTGCTGTGGTTCATCTACTCTAGTCCGTAAACAGGATGCTCGCTCGACCTGTGTGAATATGAAGTTGAATATGAGTAGCTGCGTATGTGGATTGTGATGTGCCATTGTCATTCTCTGCACTTCAAGCAAACCATATTGCTTGTGTATTTATTAATATTTAAATGTTCTCTAATGCTATGAAGCCTATGAAGATTTGAATGTTAAGCTACAGAGAAACTGCTGAAGCCATTTTTCTGATGAGATAGAAATAGATAGAAAAGGATTATCTCTCTCTCTCTCTCTCTCTCTCTCTCTCTCTCTCTCTCTCTCTCTCTCTGAGGTTGTTGAGGACCGACAGGTGGATCACTTGACATGTATAACTTGGAGATGAGTTTATTCTTATAAGAATTAACATTAAAATCTTAATCAGGAAAATCAACAAACTATTGACCAGAAAAACAATTAGCACTAAAATGTACTGGGGGAAAAAAAGCTGTAAAAAACGCACACACACCATACCTACTGTATATATACTCCTACCTGCCTATATATATACAACAATATATATATATATATATATATATATATATATATATACAGTATATGCTTACCTACCTAACTATATATACGCATGTGAGTGTGCATTTTTGTATGTTTCATGATATTTATTTATGTATAGGTATTTACATTTGTAATTAATTTCCAAGTTTAAATACATATATATACGTAGATACATAGATACGTAGACATGTTGATATTTATTGAATGTGAAGGTATTTAAACGTGTAACTGGAAACCAAATTATTCACAGAAACATCATCATATACTTACATATGTGAAAATAGGCACTTTAGTAAATAGATGTTGCATTTTTTATAAAATGGTAACTCTCTTTATAAATCCGATTTAAAAAAATCTCAGATGTCGCTCTTTCAAGTTTGCCACTGATAGTGTTGTATCGTTTCTAGATTTCTTACCTCGTTGTTAATTCCAATTTCATAATCTGACTCATTCTGAAACAAAGTTCTGAAAATGTGACTAAAATCAAAGTAACAATTAGGAAGCGAGTTATTCTGCCGAACGCTACGCTGTCTCTTGAGGTGTATTTAATCACAAACGTGTACAAACACATGTATATTAAGTGTTAAATTAAATGTTTTTTTAATTGATTTCTTTTGTTTGCTTACTCCAGTGAAAATGTGTCCACTGTGTTCTTGGGCTGGAGGTCTCATGCATATCGACATGTACATTTATGCATTTTGCAGGTGCTTTTATCCAGAGATATTATTTTATCAGTATGTGTGTTCCCTGAGAATGAAATCAGCAACATCCTTGCTGTTCTATCAATTGTGCTACGGGAATACTATACTGACTACTGTTTTTATGGGGTTGACTGGACTTCCAGGCAGGAAATGCAGCTGGAGTCATGACAGAAAAAAGATAAACAACATTGTACACAGCTTGGCAAACAACAAACTGGCCATACACGGCAAGAGAAATTGAGCTTTAGTGCATACAGGGGAAATGTCTGTTGTCTGTGATCCTGATCTGTAAGATTCAGCACCCGCAACCTTTTTGTAAAGTGTTATCAAATATTTAATATTAATGTCTTTGTATGAAATGTAAATTATTGAAGTAATAATTAAAAATAAAATATATAAAAATAGAAATTATTTTTATTAGTTAGTAGTAGTAGTAGTATATAATTATATATACAGGCGGGAAACCATTAAAAAATATAAGTTTTATCTATTTATAAAACTGTTTATCGGTATGTGTTACAGTAAATTATCATTTAAGTTTCATTCTGTGAACTACTAACAATATTTCTCCCAAATTTCAAACAAAAATAGTATTTATTTGAATTTATTAGCAAAAAATGAAAACTGGAGAAACAGGTCAAAATAACATAAAAGCTGCTCTGCAAACCAGAGAATACTGCAAAGAAAACAAGTTCATATTCCATTTTAAGTAATACAACAGTAATTTTTGTTTACAATTTTCATGTGTCTTGTCATGTTGTCAGTCTGTTACATTGCTGTTTAATAACTTAATGAGGTTTGATTTTGTTGAAATTCAACAGACACCGGACTGGAATGACCACAATACATGTAGAAATGTATTGTGGAATGAAAATTTGTAATGGTCTCTTAATTTTGGTGTGTAGCTGTTTGCATGTATGCATGTATATATTTGGATTTGCTGTTGAAATTGAGTTCTCAATTCTTGGTGGCCTGTACCCCAGCACAAACTAAGTCTGCTGTAGTATTAAATATCTTACAGCTGGCAGTGTAATAGTCTTGGAGCTTATTTTGTTTCATGGAAATCTGCCCTAAAAGGTTAATAGTAGGTTACGTACAGTTGTCTTAGCAAACAGAAATGGAGATCTTTTTGCCATATGTGTGAGGTTTCAAATACTTTTGTCCAAGCAGAAGTATGATGTATTTGTTTTTTTGTAGATGCGAATGACACGGTGTGTGTGTTAGTGTGTGTCTGTGAGAGTTGCCTGTAATTTAAAGAGGAATTAAAAAGATCATAATATTATTGCACTGTTGCTCCATAGACTTTGGCAGGGAGGTCTGTGTGTGCGTGTGTTTGAGACGCTATTTAAGGCCAAAATTCAGTGTGACTCACTGACAATGAGACATTTCTTTGCACGCCGAGTTGTGAATGACAGAAACTGTTCTGCTTAATTCTTAAATCTTTGATGTGTCAGATTAGATTTAAAGGGATATTTCACCCAAAAATGAAAATTCTGTAATAATTTACTCACCTTTGAGTTGTTCCAAATCTGTATAAATGTCTTTGTTCTGATGAATACAGAGAAAGTAGGAAAAAATGCAATGGTAGTCAAGAGTACCCCAGAAGTGTTTGCTGTCCTACATTCTTCAAAATGTCTTCTTTTGTGTTCAACAGAACAAAAAAAATTATAAAGTAATTTTTCCAACTATAGGAGTCAATGGGAGGCAAGATCTGTTTGGTTATAAGCATTCTTCCAAATATCTTTCTCTGCGTTCATCAGAACAAATAAATATATACAAATTTGGAACAACTCGATGGTGAGTAAATGATGACAGAATTTTCATTTTGAGTGAACTTTCCCTTTAACACATGTGGAAATTCCTGCAGCCCGGAGCATCCAAATTCATTTTCCCAGAATCCACTCTCAATTTTTTACCAAGGAGATTCTGTGTGCATGTATTTTGTGTGTGTGTGTGTGTGTGTGTGTGTGTAGGCGTAGGTCGAAGGTTTTAGATCACGGGTCATAGCTCTATTCTCTTTTTTTTGCAAATGCACATTCTTAGCTAATCCCAGTAGTGAAGGAAAATCATCTTTCCCTCTCTGCTCAGATCAAAGTCAAATGTCATCAATTGTCTTAAATTATAGGTGAGACTGTAATGCACTTTTATATTTTATTGACTTGGTAGACTTCCGGCTGAACAATGTAGTGGGAAAAATTGTTTCATTTATTAAACATTTTTTTGGGGGGTGATTTATTAGTTTGTAATATGCTTGCTCTCATTTAAGATTGTAATTCTTTGTGTGATCTTTAATGTAGTATGAATGCACCTGCTTCTGTAGTGTACCATACTAGTATATACTATAGTAAACTGTAGTAAAATTCCTAAAATACTACAATGGTTTTGAACCTTACAGTAAATATTAAAGTATACTGCAGTATTAACTACAGTTTATATTTATTCATGTAATAGGTTTAAATACTATATAACAAAATAGTATGCTATGCAGGTTGCTAGTAAATACACGGAAATAAAAAAAATGTCCGGTTTTCATTCAATACCAGCCCACAATCTGAAAGTGTATCATTCGGTTTTGTATAATGTGATGTGAAAAGTAAACATTACTGGAAAGTTTAGCTGAAAAGAAAGAAACTAAAATTGTGATTTCATAAAAATTGTCACTTTGTGTATTTCAGGACTACAAAACAGCAAAGCTTTCCATATCCTGTTCAGATATCAAGGAGATACGACGCTGTAATCGACTAGAAATGCCTGACAACATGATGAACACATTTGTCTTAAAGGTGATCAATAACACACAGATATTCAATAACACACAAAAACATAATAGTTTCTACCAAGATACCATTTACTAAAGTTTTAGTATTTTTGTAAAGTAATAATATGTTAATATGGAGCTTCAAAAAGCTGCTTAGAATTTGTTTGTTGTGTCATTTTTCATTCATACCAGCGCTAACTAATAAAATAACCACAATTTAATGTTGTTTCTTTTACATCAGTAGTGATTTTTTTGATAAATGTATTTATTGCATTTTATTAGGTGCATGCATTTTAAATTGGTTAATTTGGGTAGAAAGTTGAGTCAACATCTGCAATAATAAAAATGTAATGTTAGGAGCCATTCAGACAGAACGCGAGACGCAGCGCTCAGATATGTTTTTTTAAAAAGCGCAGCCTAGAACCGTCATGTTGCCGTCAAATAAAACAGTTGCCAACTTGCTACTGTAAACAGAAGCAAGTAAATGTTTTTTTTTTTTACTTGACACAGCCTCTTTAAAACGCGGCTTTCGTGTACGAGGCGCTTCTAAAGACGCAAGCGGAATGGTCACGCACGTCCGTCAAATGCGTGTTTACATAGAAAAACAACGGGAAAGTATCACATTGGAATGGAAAATTTGTAATGAAATTTGCTTAATAAAAGAACCCAAATGGTTGTGTGTATTATATTTTGTCATATATTAATTATTATTAAATACTATCTTAAAGAGATGTTTCTGATTGTAGCTGTTTCATAATGTAAATATGCTTATAAACACACTTGTACATAATTTCCCAAGCCACAATTATTGCCCGTTTGTTTGTGAATCCAAATATCTCAAGCACACATCAATTCTGATCATTCTCGAGCCTGAAATAGAGAGTTACGCCTTTGATTTTTATCTTTACTTTCTGTTGAACTTGACGTGATATGTGAAAAGATTCAGCGAGCATGTTCCACCATTGCTACTTTTCGTGCCAAACATTTGCATAAAACTTTATAAGCCCTTATTATTTATTATTTTCCATGCACTTTTCTCTAGATTACACAGACTATTTAAAACTAAATTACTAATTTAAGAGGTAAAATGGTGACTTCATCTTTGGTGACAGCACCTAAAAATATACACTTCCTTCTGCATGTACAAATATTGATGTTAAACTGACGGGTGTGATACAGTATATTAGTAAAGAAAGACATGCAAAGTTGCAGAATACTCAATATTTGTTCTGGAAAAAATTCCCACACTTTTATAGTTTGCAAAACATGCTTTTATACAGTATATAACACTTGTATGTACATAACATATAATTTTTTTCTATTATTTATTTTATCACCTGTATGACCAAAGTGTGTATGGGCAGTTTTTTATTTGTTTGTTAGCTGTACACACAAAATTTTACTCTGAACTACATTTATTGTGCAGTATCAAGGTGAAACAACAAGGTGATCGTCGAATTAACTAATGCAGATGATCTTAAAAATCCAGAAAAAAATCAAATAATCAGCATCCAGCTATTCATGAAATACTGTATTTGACTAAAAATAAACATTTCTGTATTAATTGCCCCTGGAGCTCTCCAAAATATAACTGACTTATGCCCAAATCTTTATTTTCTCATCTTTCCCTTCGCCCGATGACCCTCAACCCACGCATCTCTCTCTCTCTCTCTCTCTCTCTCTCTCTCTCTCTCCCCCATCAGGTCACTGGTCATCCAGGTAGTTTTATATTCGAGACGGAGAACGAGCAGCAGGTGAGCTCTTGGACCACTGAGCTCAGAGAGTGTATCTGCAGCAGGTGAGATCATCTGTACTAAACTCAAAACATCTGCAAAAGTTCCTGACATTCCTCTTCTGAGAAAACCCACGTATTTCCTCTTACACAGAGAGAAAAAAAAATATTTTATTAAAACCGAAATCCATTCAGTTTGACCAATTATGATCGACTAAATCTCAATGCAGTCTTTTAAAACTGTTTCTGCGCTGGCGCTCATTTGAAAAGACATGTCCTTAAGTATATTCTGTACGTTCTGCATATGGTATGTATGTCGAAAGTGATGTGTGTGTGTGTGTGTATGTGTTTCATTTCCTTTTATTGGTGTGAGGGTACTGAGAACTGAAGCCCGTGTGAATGTATAAATGTGAGTTAGGAAGAGAGAGAGAGAGAGAGGTCTTCCTGTTATTCTGATTACTAAGAATCTCAAGAACTCTACTCAGCACATCTCATTGGCCTCTTTCTCTACATGCCATCACTTCTCTTTCTTCATTCTTCGTGCACTCTATGTTTCACAGACCTCTCGCAATGTTGTGTCTGATTTTGCTTCACCCCGCGTGCATGCAGCAGTGTTGAAATAAGAGCGTTGTACAGTGTTTTTTTCTTTTCCACGAATTAAAACACACATTTCCTGACTCGAACCAAAAGCTTTTGTACTGCTGCCTCCCGCAGCTTCCCCAAAACCCCCCATCTCTCACTCTCTCTCTCTCAGCCTTTTTTACTGTATTTGTTAGTTATGTTTAGAAACGCTTACTGACATGTCTCTCTCAACTATTCCTGTAGAATGCCAAATGGGTGCACAATTAACATTTAAAACAATAATAGCCATTACGACCACAGCTGTGTCACTTCCTGTAAGGAAATTGTATTTGTCTAAAACCTTTTTTGCTTTTTTACTTCTGCTCTAGCTTCTGTACTGCACTAGTTTACTCTTGAATCTTGGCCTTGCCGCATCACAAGTATTGTTGGTTGCTCTTGTATGATGTGAATTGATGTGTAAGTCTCTTTTTCTCAGCACTAACTTGTTGTCTAATGTAACGCTCATACAATATTAAAAGAAGAGTTCACCCAAAAATTTAAAAAAAAAACTCATCATTGATTCTCCTCATGTTAGTCTGACTTGTATGAGTCTTTCTTCTGTGGAACACAAAAGAAGATATTTTGAGAAATGTCTTAGGGGTTCTGTGTCCATACTGTGGAAGTCAATGGGGTCCAGTGATGTCTGAAAACATTCTTTAAAATATCTTCTTTTGTGTTCTGCAGAAAGTCATACAGGTTTGAAATGACATGAAAGTGAGATGACATTAATGTAAGAATTTTTATTTTCGGTTGAACTAGTCCTTTAAGCGTCTTGCATGTCCAAATGCTTTGTATGCCGGTCTAAACAAACTGATGTTATAAGTTATTGTTATTAATGAAAGCTTTACAAATGTGTAGAATAATTCTTCATTATGCATTTAAAGAGTGTTTACGTGGGTGTTTGTGTGATTCCAGGTCAGATAGCGTGGCTGGAGATCCGTTTCCTGTGAGTGACTCGCTCAATGTAGCTCGCATAGGGAGCGCAGAGCCCAGCAGCCAGAGTGAGTCTCACACACATAGTATATTTGAGTTTCTACATTTGGCGGGCGTATTTATCCAAACTGACTTCAATATGTACATTTGATTGATCAGATTTGATCAGTTTGGGTATGTTCCCTGGGATTCTAACCCACAACCTTTGCGCTGCCAACACAATGCTGAATTAACTGACCTACAGGATCATGAGCATATGACATAACATGACTTCTATTGTTGTATATATATATAAATAGAATTTTAGATATATAGGCTTCTCCTATACATTCGGTTTAGTTTAAAAGAAATCCTACATACCACATAAACGCATCCATAACTGTATGTATGAATCATTTTCCTGTCGAGGATGTCCTTAAATGTCCCTAAGGAGGTTTTGTCAGATTTAGGCCGCTCTGGAAAACATTTGTCCCTGAAGAATAGCATTAAAAACACGCACGCTAACACACATTCACATCGCCACTATCTTTCCCACACCGCCACATATACATTTTGCTTATATATGCAGACAATTCACTCCCATTATCACACAGACCGCTGAGTTTCTGAGAAAAGTTTACTTTTAAAAGTTACCATGAAGTCAAAATGTTTATTAATTGAATAACAATGTAAATATAAAGATTAAACTGTTATAGTACGTTCTTCCATTAAATTGGTTTTCCGTCCTGGATGGTGTTTTAGCATTTTAAGCCTTTTTTTCATAATGTTTTACTCATAAATATGACACATTACACATTGCAAATGCTGTTTATTTCTATTAACAGACTAGGTGATGCTAGAGCTTTCGACAATGTGATAAACGTTTCAGATGTTCCAATGAAGACTCTTTAATAAATGCACCATTTTTATGTTCTTAGCAGGCTCTCCGGTTTTTGGCCTAGCAGAGCACGCCTACAATAAAAAGGATCACTTCCTGTCCTCTTACCCATGGTTCCACGGGCCCATATCACGTGTGCGGGCCGCCTACCTTGTGCAGCATGCAGGGGTCAGTGGTCACGGGAACTTCCTGGTCAGACAGAGCGAGACGCGGAGAGGAGATTACGTGCTTACATTTAACTACCAGGGCAGAGCCAAGGTAATGACCTTCATCGTCCTCATTATGACTCGTGGCAACATTTTCGGGTATTGATTTGGCAATATGTAATTGATCATAATAGAATGTTTATATCAGGATAAAACGGATGCTGTTGTTCGACTGCTGTTTTAAAGACATGAAGCCCTCACGTTTCTACAGAATCTAGTTTTGATCTTTACTGTTGTGAAGTATAGATCTGTGTTCCGTAAATGTATGAAAGAAATTGGGTATGTCTGTATTTCTTTTCTCTTACACTGCTATGATATGATTTTTCTGCAGCATTTGCGTCTGTCTCTGACCGAGTGGGGTCAGTGTCGTGTGCAGCACCTGCGTTTCCCATCAGTCATGGACATGCTCAGTCATTTTCGCAACTGTCCCATCCCGTTAGAATGCGGAGCCGCGTGTGATGTCATGCTGGCCAATTACGTGCGAGTAAACCCCACCCACACAGGTGAGACAACCCAAAACATAATATTTGAATACCTTTTACGAGCAGTTTCTGGGATAGGGTTTAAGCCGAGTCCCAGACTAATTAAAGGTACAGTGTCTAGTCTTTTTGGAGAAATGCATTATAACCTGTTGTTTCTACATTAGCCCTAAACGGACAAACTTTAACATCCTAATTCAACTAAGGCCTTGTACTGGCATAAACTAATCCCTGTCCGGGAAACAGCCCCTTAAATGACATTAACATTTAGCAGAGGCTTTTATCCAAAGCGACTTACAGAGAGTTCAGGGAGCAATAAGCGATATGTCATACAGGAGCCATAATACAATAGGTGATATTAATACAAAGTTATTAGTTTCAACAAAAGCTAGACCACTACCTGAAAGTTTTTTTTCATTTATCTGTCAAGTATTCACAGAAGAGATGGGTTTTAAGTAGTTTTTTGAATGTTGTGAGAGATGTGGTTGACCGAACTGAGTTTGTCTCAAGATGCACACAAGTAATGTTTTTTGTTAAGAATGTTTTTAAAAACGACCGAAAATTACAGAAACAGTGAATCGGTTATACATGTACTGCCTATGAAACTGACTTGGCATTATTTTATTAAAACATATTTGTATCCCTATGATAATAGAATTATTTCGATTTCTTCACAGGTCATTGTGTCACTCTCAGCATTATGAGATGAGTCTCTAGCAGACTGATTCAGTAGTTTGGTTTCATTCCCTTCCATCAGCGAGGGTCGGACTCATTCTTATAGTTTAGTGCAAACAATGTGTTGCATATTTTTAAGTTACCAATTCAAATATTAAAAATGTAAAAATAATCTTCAGCTAGTTTGTATGAGGAATAAAATTATTTAGCAATTACAACTTTAACCGTTTAAATAGTTGGATAGGAGTTATTAAAATGTATAAAAAAAAATTGCGCAATTTAAAATGTTCACACAATAACAAACACTAGATCCTTTTACCTCTTGTGTTTTGTGATTTAGTTCTCAGGAAACATATGACAAACAAACATATCCTCTTTACAAAGTTTCCTGAAGTTCCCATCCTTACAAACTGCAAATACGGTCACATGCACATGACCTTGTGCTCTTTTATCACACAGTGTGTATAAATACACGTAAACACACTTACACTTGCATGTTGTTGTGTGCTCACACAAACACAGTCCTTGGATGCAGATGGTTATTATGAAGACAGTGCCCCCTGTAGGATACGGGTGTTATTGACTTTTTATTAAATCGAGGTCAAAACTAAACTTTTACAAACTACAAATGCGGTTGAAAATTGAAATCAGAAACTTCATACTGAAGTTATAAAAACAGATGGGCTTTAAATAACAGTAACACTTATTTTACTCAGGAGTTGTTGACGAAGATGTAATGCACGATGTAAAGTACAGTATTTTATCATGATGATTTTTATTTATATTCAACAGTTTAAGAACACATAGTAAAGATACGTTTTGCTGGTGTGATGGGTTGTTTGATGCCATACTATTGTGTGAAAAAAGTATTTTGTCTGTTCTGTCTCCCTAGGTCAGAATTCGGCTCTTGGCTCTCCTGTGTTAGTGCCCTTCTCTCGCTGGAGCTCCGAGCCGAGTCTCGCTCAATGTAGCCTGGATTCGTTTCCACGCTCCAGCCCCTCCATGGCCCTGTCAGCATTAGCCCAGGTCCCGCATCACACTCCTCCATCACTCCCCGATCGTCCCGTACCCCTGCGCCGGAGCGAGTCCGTAGGTCGCAGAAACCTGCTCCGCCACCCCAACCCCTTACCGCCCCTACTGCCCAGTCGAGACTCTGACTATGAACTAGAGCCGCCTGACAGGGGGCGCAAGAGAGCGATCGACAACCAGTACATGTTCTTCTGAGAGAGAATCAGAGAAGATAACAGAAGCGGAAAACTGCTCTAGATCTCCACCCAGATGCAGAGCATACGGCAGCCAAGCCGCGCGAGGATTGGTGCAAGACTCCGGGCCGAGACGCACGACACCTAAACCTGCCCTTCTAAGACGCCTGACAGCTGTGTTCCCTGTGTACTATACAGATGTTTCACTAGAGTTGGAAAATGTGTTTATTTTAGAGTAATGAAAGTAGAAAGTAGAAGTGGGAGAAGCATCCCGATGGGATGCAGAAGATGTGTTTGAGGAAAATTTCACGATGGCTGGTCAGTAAGTCGTTTCCAGGCTTGGGAACACACACCACCAACAACAACCTCGACGAGAGTCTATAGAAAGGATGTTTTCACACTTGGTTTGAATTTCATGAAGTAAAGCATGAAGACATTTAAAAGACATAAAATAGGTTTGTTTATAAACGACACTTTTTGTGTTTTTTACGTGCAACGAATCCCATTTACATTTGTTATACGTATGTATATGCAGACCATGAGACCGTGTTTTCAAGCAGAATCAGCAAACCTCGAGTCGGAATTCAGAAGAAATCCAAACAATGACGTCAGAAGAACGAAGTGTGAAAGCACCCTTAAACAATGAAACGTTACACACATGAACACACTTGACCTCATCTATACAACACAAAGACAATTACTTTACGTGTAAATTTGTAAAACAATTCTTGAGACAATTCAAATTGTTGCATTGTACCTAAAGTTCTTGCAAACTATTTACACAAAAGTTCTGCTTGTGTTTCCATGAGGCCGTACATGCACGTACATTTTTAGATTGCTGATTTTATGTTCAGTTGTAGTAATACACAGGTTTCTATGTTTTGTGTGTAAAAAAATAATATAGACCATATTACCATCACAAAGCCATGGCCTAACTGTAGTACAGTTAAACCATTTCGCCTTAGATTCTAGAGGTCCTACGCTAGGTTTATAAGTCAACTGACCAAGATACAAATTATCCGAGCTATATTTTCCCATGTTTTGCTTTTTAACACACGTTAAGCCTTTCTTGTGTTTCACGGCAATAAGGTGTGGAAATACTACTTTTACATTAACAGCTACCAAATTTGACACCGTAAATTGTGATTTTAAGCCATCTGCCGATTTTCAGTAAACGCTTTACTGATACGTCGTTTTCACAACTCCTTGTGTGTTTCTTTCAGTAGTCGTGAATGTCTTTTTTGTGGCTTGACACTAACACTGTAGTCAGATCTGTATTAACCACAGATACCCAAATGACTTCATATCTTGCTCATACATAGTTGGCTGAATCTCATGAATTTAACATTTGAATTGATTTCAGGACCACAAAGATCGTAACTTTATTTAAAGTATAATAAACTCTTTATTTCAAGTCAGTTGGAAACATATTTCCAACAAATTCTCATTACTGTTATGAATTCTAACAGTAATAAGAATATCTTTTTTTTCATTAGGTTATAATTAAATTGACTGTAATGTAAATATTTATAGCCAGTCCAACAAATACTTTTTGGCATTACAGTAAAAAGAATGAGATTATTTATTATTAATAGCAATAGTGTTTTATCATTATGCGTTATAGTGATCATTACTGGTACTGCTTTAAAACAGTGAGACCAAACTAGGACTTGATAGTCTAAAAATAATCCAATATACAATTCCTTATTTTTCAATAATTTTTTCGTGACAGATTTTGTGAGATTCTCCCAATGCGTATTTGACCCGTATTCCCAGACTGTCTGTCATTTCATCGTCTTAAAAAATAACATTGTTTTCCTTCTCCTTGTCATTTGCTTCACTCCAGAAGTTTGTCTCTGTTACGTTGTGTATTTACCTTCCTGTCTGATCTTTATCAGACGTTGTTTCTTCATGTTTTTGTTGCCTCGTACCACAAAAAAACGTTTCTCACCGCTGTGGCAAAGAACAATCAACCGACTTTTACACTCTATAAATATATTTAGTTTAACACGATATGAAAGAAAGCGTGAACTGTACCTGTGTATCACTACCTCGGAGTGTATTGTGGACTGTGTGTTCCAGGTGGACTTGTTTTTGGACAGTAGTGGGGCAGTATTGAACAGATGGAGTTAGACTATTTTAAACTTGTGTCATTGACATGCACGTCCACTAATAAGTGATGTGCTAAATTCAGCAAAGTATTGTTTAAATGAATATGCTGCTTTGCAAATGACCCAGAATGTCCTTATTTTATTATAAAACACTTGTGTTTATGCAAATACGTGGTTTCTAACATTATTTGTTATATGAACAGATTCAGTGTCACATATCTGACACTATCAGACGCAACACAAGCTGGATTGCGTCGTAATAAGTGCTTTGTGTTCTTCAGGCCACGCCGTACAGGCCCATAACTGCACCACTGGCCTGTACAACTTCAGTGTTTTACCGTCACAGATTTACCCCATCTGAAGTCCCTAAAAGTTCAGCTGATGAATGCACGTCTTTTCTCTCTATACTGTTATAACTATGATTTATATGAGAGCACTGTAAACCCCTGAGCTTTACCCTCAGCTAGATCAACCACGGCTTTCTGATTAAACGCATGTTACCTTCCATGTAGCAATATGCATATTAAATTATATCAACTGTATATTTGATCTTTTTAGGAAAAATCACTGAGTTTGTTTTTCTCTTTATGATGATTTGTAAATGATATGAAATGTAAAATATACGCCATAGTACATGACATTTCTAATATTATAATCTAGGTAAATGTACATTTATAAATATTGTATTGTTTCATTTGGATGTTACTTATCTAACAAAAAGTAAAAAATGCATTACAGTATATGCAGAGATTAAAACTAACCAAGAATACGCAAAAGTACTGTTCGTTGTTATTTCATGTTGTCTATTGCAAATATTAATTGTAGGTTGCAGTTTTTCTCGATTGCTTAAACGCATTCCTTGAAATGATGCCTCGTATTCTCAAAACAGTAAGCACAAATCCCCAAACATCCTATTTTCAGGTCAAAATGAAGCTCTCTTCTCAAAACCATTCAACCGTGCTGAAAAACCAAACTCTTCCCCCAGATATGACACAGAAGCCCTCAAAAACAACCACACTACAACATGGTCTTAGTCACTGGTGAGATAAATTCAAAACACTGTTACTAAAATCTCTTACTGGGATTCAAGAATAGTTTGACAGTTTAGTGTTTATTAGAATATACAACATAAGAGAGTGCACATAGAGTATAATGCTACAATGAGCTTGAGGAAAAATAAAACATTACATTACTGTAAAGTGGATGAAGATGATCTTACAAGACCAAAGAACAACATGAACTGGTCATGCAACACAATACAGTACACAACTGCACAAATAACATTTACATTCAGGCATTTAGCAGAAGCTTTTATTCAAAGCAACTTACAGAGAAGATAAAGGAAACAAAACAGTGAAGCGATTTGTCAATAGGAGACAATGTAAAAAAATATGGCATCCTCTGCACCGTTGGCCCAATTTCGTAAAAGTATACTAATTTCTGCAAAAATAGAGAACAGGCAAAAAATGCTACAAATGCACATTTGTAAACTTGACAATCACAAATTTGAGGGTGTACACGTGCTACAGTTTACATGATACAGAATAGTGAAATTTCTCTCATATAAAGCGTGTGCAGTAATTATATTGTATGTTTACAGTAAGTAGTATAAACCCCAGTAGATAATTCTAGGATGCACAATTACCTGTGCTCCTATTGATATGATCCTGAGATTCTGATTGGTCTGTCATCAGTTTTGCTACTGAATGTTTACTGATGGACGAATGTGTGCTATTTGAGTTTACATCTTGACACTTCAGTTCGTTATATTGTGTGTTGTGTTTTCTGAATGAGAACATGGTTAAACCTTTTCAAATTGAGGCTGTTTGTGTGTGGGGTTTGTACAAGTTGGTGTACTGTTCTGAGAACGTGTTTATAGTTGTCTGAAAATGGTGATTTGTTTCATGAATCGTGTGTTAGCAATCGAGAAAAACTGTAATATGCCAATATATATATATAAATTGTGTATCACAATCTACTTTTGCAGATCCCTGTTACCTAAAGTAGCTTGCAAAAAGGGTAGCCTATAAGGTATACTGTATATACATATAATTATGAACAATTATTTGGGGGACACAAATGTATAATTTAGAGGAAGAGTAGAAGGTAATGTCCCTCAAAAACAATGTTTCATACAATTCTAACAACCCTATTCATGTCATTTCAGCCCCCCTTTTTTAAATTGAACTTTAATGTACATTAGTACATAGAGTACAAATAATTAGAAGTACAGTGTCAGAACCCAAAACAAAAGTTTTGATGAACATCAAAAAACATTTATGAATATAATTTTAGTTTAATAACAATTGGGTATTCTTTCCTTTTATTGAGGGAAATAATAATTAAATATCAATTATGAATTAGTTAAATCTTTCCCTTTCATAAGATCAACCATAGACATCAACGACTAAATAACTTTAACGTCATACGTCGACCGGTCTGCGCGACGCGGTGTGAAGTGACGTCCCCGACCCACGTCAGCACCTTGCGGAAGTACCGGGGAGAACAGGTCGATCGGAATCAACACTTGCGATGTTTTCACATTCGAATACAGAGTTTATTATAAACTAACGCATTATTGTCTAGTTATTTACCAGTTTAGTTAATCTTGTGAGGCATCCGGTTCCGATCAATAGCGCGATAGAAAGAAGGGACAAAATGTCCCTATTTCAGTCAGCTCTCGATTTCCTGGCCGGGCCCGGCGGATCCGGTGCCGCCGCAACCCGGGATCAGAACGACTTTGTCGGGCAGGTGGTCGAGCTCGGAGAACTGAAGCTCCGGATCAAACGAGTCATCGCGGAAGGTAAAGATTCAGTCAATGTAACTTAGCACCAGGCTAGCCATGCTAACCTGTGTTTTATTTATGTGTCTTTAATTAAGAAACAGCACGCAGTTGAAGTGTAATATAGCCGCTTTGAATTATTATTCACAGATAAACAGTGACTTTAATGCTTTTGTGTGAAATTGTGTTTTGATAACATGTTTGTACATGTTATCAGTGAAAACAGTGAAACTAACGTTAGCTCGCTAAGTTCTTAGCAAGTCATTGAGTCTGATACACCTGTCTAGACACTCATATTTCACATCTGTGTTATAAGACATGGGGATGTCTGTCTGTAGGCTATATATGAAATTCATATTGTATTAAATTATAATAAAATGTGTCATTCAACAGCCCTTTATTTTAAAAGTTTAAATATTATACATGTCTTTATTTATATATTGTGAAATGTGATTTGTTTCTGTGGTACAATAAGGGTGGCAATGCCATAAAAAGTTACTTAGTTATAAATACCATGTTAACGAACTTACTGAATGATTACTGTTTGCTCATACCATAGTATTTGCATGACACATCAAAGAGTGTAATGGATTGTGTTCAAAAAGCATCACAATGTTTGTCAGCAATGAACTCTTCACATATTCTTTAAACCATGTTTGTGTTTAATTGGAGTAATGCATCATATACCCCAGACAGCCATTAACTCTGCATTTTGATCATATCTGTGGGCCTGAATGAGAAAAGAATTGCATTCTGGGTAAACAGGAACGATTTACATTAGAGCGTTGAGGCCTGGGCTGGTTACAAAATGCATGCTTTTTGAACCCCAGATACAACTTTTTCCGTCTGTGACTCTGACTAAGTATTGTTTACATTATACAGGCTTACATGTGCATTGTATCACGAGTCTGAATTATAAAGGCATTTTGTTTGAACTACAGTGAAGGCGCTTTTAGTTGCATGCATTGCTGCGTTAAGAAAAGGCTGTCATTTGAAAAGAAGAGCTGATATCATAATCAAATATTATAGTTTGACTTGTGTTTACCAGACCTCTCTCGTTCTTTCTCTTTTTCTCTGTAAATTTGTGGTGCGTGTGAATGGTGGCACACTGTAATGTGAAACTCTAAAGGTCCTTTTGATTCGTGCATACTGACTCAGGTCTCGGCTGGTATTCATTTACCCATCGCCATGGTTACAGCCACTTGAGGACTGTTTTTTAAAGTGTCCATAAATACCTGACATTGTCATTTTTGTTCCTCTCCTCACATGCACATTGCACACCAGCGTTTTGTGCATAACATGCATTTTATATGAGCGAGAATATGGTTTTAGCTGAATTTTAACATGAATTCACTAATAGTTTACTTGTAGTGTTTACGTAGTATATTTCTGTGTACAACTGTGCATATTTATCTTGTATTTATAAACGCATACACATACATTATATTTTTTAATATATATTTCCATGTATATATTTATATGCAATTAAAATTCTATATAAACATTTATGAATTTATTATGTTATATTTTCTTTAATATATACGCGTTTATAAATACAAAATAAATATTCACAGTACACAGACCTATATTATGTAAACACAAACTTTTAATCTGGATGCGATTAATCGTTTAACAGTCCTACTCTGTGACCTGAAAAACGTCTGTTAAACATTTTTAGTGTGTGAAAAACCAACACAAACGGTGGTTTGCCAACAGAGTGTGAATCAGCCTTCAGAGTTAGAAGTAACAATATGCTTTGCAATCATTTTCTTTCTGGCTCTTGATGATACAAATGATGTGTTAAACTGTTGCCCAGCCCTGTCAAAGTGACAGATCATAACACAATCTGAATCTCGCTGAAATCAATGATTCATTAATGCGGTATCACATCATGGCCGCAGTCTGTTTGTTTAATAATCACTGCTGTCGGCAGCACAATCTTTCTGCGTGTGTGTTACTAATGGAATGTAGAAGCTTGACTCATTCAGACTGTTTATAGAGGTTTGCAAAAAGTGTCAGATAATGACTCCTCGCCCAAATTGTGTGCCGCTTCAAAATAGTTTTTTGCTTTAATAGACCAGAATATTTGTCCTGAAAGAAATAGCTGCCTACGCATCACATCCTATTGTTGATCCAGTTTCAGATGCAGGTCATATGATATATCTGATGCAATGAGCATGTGCTGTGATTGTAAAATAATCTCTTGCTTTCTCTACAGGTGGCTTTGCGTTTGTGTATGAAGCTCAGGATTTGGGCAGCAGTAAGGAATATGCTCTGAAGGTACGATGATAATAGAAATCACATCCGCTGGAATGCGGTTATAAATTGTACATTAGTATATGTGCTAATAAATTCCTTTACAGTGAAATGTCACATCAACAGCTGATTTGTGAATGTTTGTTTTACAGAGACTTCTCTCCCATGAGGAGGAAAAGAGCAAAGCTATTATTCAGGAAGTCTGCTTTATGGTAATAATTTAATTAAAAAATTCAACGTCGGAGGCTGTGAATGCAGTTTTATTCTTGATACTAATGCAAAACTCTTTGTAAGCATGACTTTTCTGTCCATGTTTAGAAAAAGCTGTCTGGGCATCCCAACACTGTGCAGTTCTGTTCTGCTGCGTCTATCAGCAAAGAAGAGTCCGACACGGGCCAAGCCGAGTTTCTAATTCTGACTGAACTCTGTAGAGGTAAAAATCACACAAATACATTGTTAGAGGGTTAAAGGGATAGTTCACCCAAAATGAAAATTCTGTCAACGTTTACTCACTGAATGGTTCCAAATCTATATAGATTTCTTTGTTCTGATGACACAGAGAAAATAATTGGAAGAATGCTTGTAAACAAACAGTTCTTGATCACCATTGACTACCATATTAGGAAAAAATGCTTTATAAATTTCTTTGTTCTGTTGAACACAAAATAAGATATTTTGAAGAATGTAGGAAAGCAAACCGCTCTGGGACACTTTTGACTACTATTGTAATTTTTCCTACTATGGTTGTCAATGGTGGCCAAGAACTGTTTGGTTACAAGCAGTCTTCCAAATATCGTTCTCTGGGTTCATTGGAACAAAGACATTTTTTGGGGGAACTGTTCCTTTAAATAATGGTATACACGTCATTTGGAAAGCAAAAAAAGGTTCAAAGACAAAGAACGTTTAATGAAACCAAACGGAAACTCTTCACTGACATTTTGCTCACTCACATTTTGCTCACTCTCTCTGACATTTTGCGACTGTGGTCAGTTTCCTCTGTAACGGTGACCTCCGCCCTCTGTTTCCTGCAGGCCAACTGGTTGATTTTGTGAAGAGGGTGGAGCAGAAAGGACCCATGTCATGTGACACGGTTTTGAAGGTTTTCTACCAGTCATGTCGCGCCGTGCAGCACATGCATAAACAGTCTCCACCCATCATACACCGTGACCTAAAGGTGAGGCCCCTCCCCTTCTGGCTTTTAAAACTAACTCATACTTTATTTACCATCAAGCCATATGAGATGGCTTTAAATCTGTATGACTTTGTTTTTTCAGTTACACACAAACTTCATTTTATATATTTATACATAAATATTATTTTATAAGTTCAAGTGCATGCACAGATGGCTTTTTTATGTCTGCAACAAAAATACCAGATCACATGATCGAATGTCTATATGAGTCTGATTCTTCTACATTATAGATTGAGAATTTGCTGATCAGTCATCAGGGAACCATAAAGTTATGTGACTTTGGTAGCTCAACAACTCTGGCACATTACCCGGACTACAGCTGGTCTGCCCACAAGAGATCTATGGTGGAGGATGAGGTAAGAAACACGAAAATTATCCGCCATGCCTTCCAATCCAATTATCTGCTTCCTATGAAACATAATAATATGCATCTCAATACCCGGTTTACATTGCTGTGACGTCATTGCCGCATGGTCATTCATTTTGCCATAATTTTGGATATGATTAATTGATTATGTGGAAATGATCACAGTGTGATACGGCCAGGGATGAATATTTTGCAATGATTGTATTAAAACCTTCATCTGTTTCCCGTAGAAGCATTAACTGACTTAATTGTTCTGCTGATGAAATTAGTTTGTTTTGTTTCTGGTCCTTGTAAATCAACTTGACAACTGGACTGCAGAATAGTTGGAAGCGGAGGTCGGTGTGCACGGCGTCTAAGTCTGACAAGGACGCCGGCTCTCTTCCCACTTTTCCGACTGCTTTCGTAGTCGCGGGTTCCAGACAAAGGGCTCTGGTGCCATGTTTGTAAACAAAGTACTAGCGTTTCTGAACTCAAAGTCTGCGGTTAGCGACAAATGAGCCAATTTCTAGGAGTGTGCGTCTGTCATATACAATAAGACTAACAGCGTCCAGCACAAAATAACACTAAAATAACAAGTAAAACAGACGAAAAACTGCAAAGTTTGGTCGGAGCTCGCATCACAGCTGCCATCTTGGATTAAAAGGTTATTGGTCAAGGTCAATCGGTCATTGGTAGTAAATTGAAATCTATGCAATGTCCTAAACCTCCATTGATTAATGAATAAACATTTGTTTGTGCTCATTCAATTCATAGGGTGTGCCTTTGTAACCAGTTGTTGAAAAACTTTTTTTTTCGAGTATTAAAGCTCTCCATCTAATTTTGTAATAAACTTAATATGCTTTTCCTGTGTTGATTTGTTTGCAGTAGTATTGCTTAATTTAAAGATCCCATTCCCCGCGATCGCATTTTTCAACCTTTGTTAGTGTGTAATGTTGCTGTTAGAGCATAAACAATACCTGCAAAATGATAAAGCTCAAAGTTCAGTGCCAAGCGAGATATTGTCTTTAACAGAATTCACTTTTCAAGGACTACAGAGAACTGCTGCAATCGGACTACAGCGTTCTACTTCCCGGGTACATGATGTCACTATTCCAAGTGCTTTTAATAACCTCCGCCCAAAGGAATACGCCAAAAAAGGGGCGAGGCCTTCCTTAGAGAAGAGGAAGAGCCGCTGGAGTAGTGTTTGGTTGTACACATTTAACTGAGCTACGCGCTAAACTACTTTCACTTTCATCACAGTCCTAC
This sequence comes from Triplophysa siluroides, assembly GCA_006030095.1. Taxonomy (NCBI): domain Eukaryota; kingdom Metazoa; phylum Chordata; class Actinopteri; order Cypriniformes; family Nemacheilidae; genus Triplophysa; species Triplophysa siluroides. The sequence goes on along the minus strand of VCII01000101.1, from coordinate 2,761,357 downwards.
AGCTGGTAATAAGAATTCAGCTACACACATTCAGATAACGGTCAAATAAGAGCTTCCATGACTTTAACATCGGCTGAAAGCTGTTCTGTGTAATACACTGATATTGTGTGCGTGTGTTTGCGCTTACCTCTAAAACACTTCTATGAAACGTGCTTTGAGTCCTGCTTGCAAATGTCTCCTAGTCAATCTGCTTGTTTGATTATCCAACTCAGGTCCAATATAAAAAGGCAAAACTAACGCTTCTGTTATTAGTGTTAATTAATATAACCGGTCTGACGCCATTCGGTTCGGTGTCATTTCCCTCGCCATAGTAAGAAAAAAATGTGCGATCTCTAACAAAAATTGACGTTTGCACATGCACTAGCAGACCTCTATTACACTTCAATCAATCCGTATGTGTTTAACTGATGAAGTGAAGTTGACGCCATTGTTACTGTTTATTGCTAAAAGCCAAACTTTATGAATACACGTGCACTGAGAGGGAGACCGACCAATCACAACAGCCTGAGAAGCGGAAGCTCGCTGATATGGTACGGTTGGGACTTCTTCAAATACACACACACACTCTAAGTGGGGAACCAATCACAATAGACCTGGTCAGCTTTACTAATCAGAGCGTTTCGGAAGGAGGGACTTTATATAGACCGGAAGAAATCCAGTCGTTTTGTTAGAAGAGGGACAGCGGTGAACAATAGACTTGAAATATAAAGCTTTTTTTTATTAGAAACATGAACATCCATTGTTAAACACCCCAAAAACATAATCAAAGCCTCAAAAAGCAAAAAGAACGGGGCCTTTAACATTTGCATAATAATCTGTTGAGGTTTAGTAAACAGTTGGCAAGCAAAACTGCCCTTTTGGTTTTAATTGTTCTGCTGATGAAATTAGTTTTTGTTCTGTCTGACGAGACTTACGAGGACTATCATAGTTTATTTTTATACCTTTAAATGTACTATGAATAGAAATGTCCAGTTACAAACTTTTTCCAGTCCAGTTTCATCAATGTTCATTGTACTGAGAAAAATTGCAAGAGTACCATGTCTTCTAATAATAATAATAATAATGTATTTTTTTCATAAATTGAATATCGCAACTACAGTAACTATTGCCTAAACGTATGTAAAGCTGCAACAATGCAAAATTGTAAAAAGTGCTATCTAAACAGATTGAATTGAAAATAATATTCTCACTCTTATAATAATACTCTCTCTCTCTCTCTCTCTCTCTCTCTCTCTCTCTCTTTTCAGATTACTAGAAACACAACTCCAGCATATAGGACGCCAGAGATGATCGATCTGTATTCCAACTACCCGATAAATGAGAAACAAGACATATGGGTGACTAGTTCATCAGCATTTTGTTAAAACTCGTGCCATGTGACACTATGCACTGACTGATACTCTCTTTGTGTTTGTCAGGCTCTGGGCTGTATCCTGTATCTGCTCTGTTTTAAACAGCATCCGTTTGAAGAAGGAGCCAAGCTCCAGATCGTCAATGGCAAATACAACATTCCTCAAAACGACACCAAGTACACAGTCTTTCACCAACTCGTTCGTAAGCATCCTGACGAACCTTTACATAATCCCCAACATTACCCAGAATTCCTCCTGCTTGGAGCTCTTGTGTTTCTCAGTGAAAGCAGTTTTATAATGCCGTGTGCGTTTGTTTTCAGGATCGATGTTAAAAATCAACCCGGAGGAGCGGCTGTCGATCAACGAGCTTGTGAACCAATTGCAGGAGATCGCTGCGGCGAGGAACGTCAACCCCAAATCACCCATTACCGAGGTACAGCCTGTCTGACTGAAACTCGTTCTTCTAATGCTTTCTTTCTTTCTTGAAGTCGCAGACCAAATACCATTTTGAAATCATATCGATCGACCGCTATTATTCTGCTTTAGTGCTATCAAAGTAAAGCTTCTGTTTGATTGGCCGACTGGTTTTAGTTAAAAGAGTCTTCATTGAAACAAACCCCTCATTCTTCCACGCTCACACACTCCCACGGAGACAAGCGGAGTCTCACATACTGATCCCGACTCTCTGAAGGGCCATTTAGAGACAGGCCGCACTCTTCCTTCATGTTCTTTCCTTCATTTTCCTCCTCCCTCCTGTCACGACCTCCCACAGACAAAGCAACGTCTCATCTCTCCCTTTTTCTCTCTCTCTCTGACCTAATGATCTCACTACATGAGGACAGAAATGACTGATAAACAAGCAAGACTAGTCTCTCTAAAGAGAGAGACTTTCCAACTTTGATTTGGATGATCACCTTAAGACGGTCTAAACAGAAGGGTTAGCAGTTCGTGGAGGGTTTTCGTGCGTGGCTGTAGTTGTCATTATTATGTGGCCGCCAGGCGTCTGCGTGCACACATGTTGGAGAGGATAACTCAAGCCTTCATGTGATCCGGGTTAAGACGGCGTTTCTCTCTGGATTAAAGCGATTACCCAGCAGGCTTGATGTTTCTCTATCATTGACTGTAGTGGATACACACACGGCGCTCACATCCATGTGTAGACAGCGCTCTTCTGCTTTGGTCTTGCTTCTAATGTTGTTTTGGGAAGGACGGTGGTCCCCATGAGTCTGTTAAGTCCATACTACTGTCTGAGATCTGTGTATGATGGATATGAATCCTTACAGCTCCTGGAGCAGAACGGCGGATTCGGGAACAATAGCGCGCAGATTCCCGCGCAGATCAACAACATACACAATGCTGGTGAGTACAGCTCTGGGTTAAACCGCATTTTACCGAGCTTTGTTTGCCAGATAAAGTTAGGAAAAAATATTTATAGTCGTATAAAAAAGGCTTTTGAAGGCTGTGTGGTGTAAAAAGAGATTCGGACTGTAAGAGGTGCTTTATTTCTTTATTAAAGGTATGGTTCATCCAAAATTTTAAATTCTCTCATTTATTCACACTCATGCCATCCTAGATGTATGTGAATTTCTTGTTTCAGTTGAACACGATACGATTACATCATGTGGGAGACAGCATCAACTCGAACTCGATTTATGAATGCACTCTCTCTTTCGTACTCCGAAACCAATGTTTATATTTTAAAGCGTTTGATATATGAATATTCTACTTAGACAAACCCACCGTTTTGCTTTAGAAGACGTTGGTTTACTGTTAGGATGGATATGAGGCGTGGAATGAATTAAGAGATCACTCCAGTTTTGCTGTGGTCATTCCGTTCCAGAGTCTGTTGAATTTCAATAAAAACAAACTTCAGGAATGACAAAGTCACCCGACGGCGATGTGGGTGAAAGCATTTAAGAATATGAAAAAAATCTGGCTTATTCCACCATATATTCTTTTTTTAATAGATCCTAAAATACATGTTACAACTTTAGCATTGTATTGTTTAGACATGCATATGACTTAGTTTTCTTTGCTGTGTTCAAGATCTGCAAACATTGCATTTTTAGTGTTATTTTTGAGCAGTCAGTGCAAATAAAAACCAATATTTCCTTTCGGAATTTGGGAGAAATGTTTTACTGAAAGGGATCATTCGTTTACTCGCCTTCGAGTTGTTCCAAATCTGTATAAATGTCTTTGTTCTGATGAACACAGAGAAAGATATTTGGAAGAATGCTTGTAAACAAACAGTTCTTGATCACCATTGACTACCATATTAGGAAAAAATGCTTTATAAATTTCTTTGTTCTGTTGAACACAAAATAAGATATTTTGAAGAATGTAGGCAAGCAAACCGTTCGGGGGCACTTTTGACTACTATTGTATTTTTTCCAAACAGATCTTGCCCCACATTGACTCCCATTGTAGGAAAAATTCCTTTATAATTTTTTTGTTCTTTTGAACACAAAAGAATACATCTTGACAAATGTAAGACGGCAAACAGTTCTGGGGCACTTTTGACAAACATTGTATTTTTTTCCTTCTATGGTAGTCAATGTTGGCCAAGAACTGTTTGCTTAGGAGCATTCTTCCAAATATCTTTCTCTGTGTTCATCAGAACAAAGACATTTACACAGATTTGGAACAAAATGATTTGGTGAAGTATCCCAAAAATAAAGTGTTTTTTGGCGCTTCAAAATTCATATTTGTTTGGTATTGGAAATCGTGCACCAATAGCATTACAGTGTCAACAGCAGTGTACACATACACCAGTATAAATCAAGTGAGTTATGAAAATGTAACTAGAAAACCAAATGAATACACATACAGACATGCCAGTGTGATTTTCTAAGTAATGTAACCATCAACCTGCTGTCATGATACTATAACACCATACACAAACAACACACCCCACCCCCATATTTACCCCAGTGCGATGGCTTTCTCTCTCTGTGTGGTAAGAGGATTGTTCCCCTGTCCACCATCTGCTGACTTTGCTCTCTTTTACTTACTGAAAACACCCCAAGCCTGCTACCGTTCAGTTTTATTCGTCCGAATTACAATCTCAATTGGAGTCTTTGACAAACAAGTCTCATGTAAATATAATGTGTGAATCAAAAGTATTGTCTCGTTTAAGCACTTGTAAGAAACATTGTCTTGTGTGTGTTTAGGTGTGTATGATGGAGATCAAGGAATGGGCGGAGGATTTCTGGATATTCTGAAAGGAGGAACAGAAAGATTCCTCACCAACATCAAAGACACGTCATCTAAAGTAATCCAGTCTGTGGCCAGGTGAGAGAAATGCAGAAGAATGTCGATTCAAAGTTTTCCATATTAATAAGAGCAGCCGCTCGCTGAAATGCGTTCTGGCTTGTTTTGGTTTCGTTATGTCATGTTTTGTTCATTGACAGATTGTTTGAGAGGTTACAGCGGTATAATGTTAATATACTGCTGGTTTATCAGATATCACTTGATCCAGCTGACAAAACAAAAACCCGATTGCTGTCGCCCACCGCTGCATGTGAAATCAAAGCATGTGATCTAAATATGTTTGAAATCATAAAACTGGGCACTTATGTCGTAACCAGTGGCAAAAGAGCTGTATTCGACATGATGTGGGTCATCATGTTAAATTCACAATTCCCAAACCGCAATTATTTGCTAAATGCGTCATACTGTCTGTTATACAGTAATACTTCATTGACTAAACTCTATTTATTTTATATTCAACTCTATTAAAATATATTTACAAACTGAAAATTAAGAGACTACTCCAAAATTTGGGGCAGCTGTATAACCAGAATACATGTTTACATTCTTTCTGATTGTTGATCGTCTTCCACACTGAAAAAAACAACCAGTAGGATTTTTTGTGTGTACATTTTTTGAAGTAAAATTTAATAAAAAAAAAATTAAGTTAATCTTACTAGTTGTTGCACACGTGTGTCAGTCTCTCTGCTATCTGATGACCTTAAACTTATTTTAAAGAGACACTTTCACACACAGAAAATTCTGTCATAATTTACTCACCTTCGAGTTGTTCCAAATCTGCATTACATTTCTTTGTTCTGATGAACACAGAGAAAGATATTTGGAAGAAGGCTTGTAACCAAACAGATCTTGCCCCTTATTGACTCCCATAGTATGAAAAATGACTTTATCCTTTTTTTTGTTTTGTTGAACACAAAATAATACTTTTTGAAGAATTTAGGACAGCAAACTGAGGAACTGTTGACTACCATTGTATTTTTTCTACTATGGGAGTGAATGGGGGGCGAAATCTGTCTGGTTATAAGCATTCTTCCAAATATCTTTCTCTGTGTTCATCAGAACAAAGAAATTAGCACAGATTTGGAACAACTCAAAGGTGAGTAAATGATGACAGAAATTTGATCCCTTTAATTGTTCAAAAAAATGATGATCATTCAATTATTGCAAACAATTTCGATATGCAAATTTGCTATATTTGTATATATATTTTGCAGCCATATCTGGCAACCCATCATACTTATGGAGTGTGACATATTTTCAGGTTCAACAAAGCATGTTGATGAAAAATTAAATTTAAAAGCATGTGTCATTCCTTTAGAATAATTTTTATTAAGAGTTTACTCATGTATCAAGCACTATATGACCTCAGACGTTTGTTATCAAAGTAAATATATCAGTTTTGATTTATTGTTGACTGTAGAAGTTGATGAGAAGATGAATAATTGTATTGACTGGACTGTTAATGTTGTAAACTCATTTAGGGTTCTGTTTGTGACACACGCTGCTGTACAAGATCTGACATTTCCCTCCACGTGCCCTGCCATAATCTGTTTGCATTTTATAATCTTGTTTGATAATTATTCCCCTCACATCCCAACATATCTGTCCAGTTTATTCAGTTGGGCCATTTTCTGTTTTTGTTCATTGTGTTATTTGTTCATTCTCTTCCCGATTCACATCTTTTGGTCCCAAATCACCAACCCCCTCCAGCTCCAGGTAACTACAGGACAGAACACGTGTGTGTCTGTGTGTGTTTGCATAACACACACGCGTGTGTGTGCGCGTGCTTTCGGAGAGGTTGTGCAAGCTTCCACCCCATGGCTTTTTCATGCTGTGTGTCCATAGCCACACAAATTCACCCTCATAGAGTAAAATTAGATTTAGAAGTTATAGATAAATAGTCCACCCTACTAAATCCATCTGTGTGATTGCTGTGTGTTAATGGAAATGTCTTTAAATGGTTAATTGTTTTAATAATAATCCTCATCCCGTTTCAGTTATGCTAAAGGAGATCTCGACCTGTCCTACATCACCTCCAGAGTAGCAGGTATGAGTTCTTAACACGCATGTGGGACACAGATTTCAAAAACATTCAGAATCAGTCATTTAACCTGAATGTGTTTTCTTGGTTGTGTTGGCAGTCATGTCTTTCCCAGCCGAGGGTGTGGAATCTGCCATCAAGAATAACATCGAGGACGTGCGTTTGTTCCTGGACTCCCGTCACGCGGGTCATTACGCCGTTTATAACCTATCCAAACGCTCCTATAGACCCGCTCGCTTTCACAACAGGGTAAGAGAGGATGTTTTGTGCTTCATCACATCCAGATAACTGCCAAATGCATAAATGTAAACGGAGATGTATTGACATCAGTATGGATGACACGTTTGATTAGAAACATATGGAAAGGAAGCTGTTAGTGATAGATGTGCGTTCTGTTCAAAATGTCAAAGCGTTGGTTTGTAATGACTGTTTATAAAGATAACGACAAGAGGCCAGGACACTTCAATAATAACCAGGAGGTATAAGTTTTATCAATCATTCTAAATTTAAAGGTCCAATGTGTGTTTTTTTATATTTTTTATTTTATTTTTTTAAGTTTGACAGAAATGTCTTCATAGATGTATACAGACCTTACATAATGAAGCGTTATGTTTTTATTACCTTGGAATGAGCTATTTCTATCTTCATACACCTTGGGTCCCCTTGCATACAATTTGCCATGTTGTTTCTACAGAAGCCCTAAACAGACAAACTGCTCTACTGAACGAGTTTCATAAATACGTTATCTCCTTCGGCAAAAGAGCGAAAACGTCTTAGTTCTGTGTCAGCCACCGGGGTGCTTATAATGGTGTGAGCCTTTTGTAGCAATTCGCACCCTCGCCACTAGATGCTGCTGAATGTCATACACTGGACCTTTAATACTTCGCTTTAAGAGCACTAATGGTTACAACTGTCTCTTTGCTTCCCTACACTCAATTTTACAAACACTAGACGTTAAATAAACAAAATTAAAGATGAATTTGACCAATAGCATCATTGATTTATTTAATTTCAAATGATATCCCAATTATATTCTTAGCATGAATTCTTTGGCCTCAATGGTGTAGTGAAAATCTGATATTGAGAACATATGATTGGTTTTCAAAGAAATTCGTTCTACTCAGTTGAAGCCCATCATGTGGCCAGCATGTGATATTATTTAATGATTTTATATTTTTGTGTTTAGGTATCTGAGTGTGGTTGGCAGCCCAGACGCGCTCCTACTCTGAAGAACTTGTACAGCATATGTAAGAACATGCACCAGTGGCTTAAACAGGACCAGAGGAACATCTGCATCGTGCATTGCTTGGTAAGCACATAAACAGAGGGTTAGTAAAATAAAAAACAGTTTTAGTTGAAAGTTCTTACATGCTGACTAAAAATAACAGTGTTAATCTTTTAATATCAATGTTTACATTGCCAATCATCTTCATAACTTTCCTGTGTGTGTTGTGGACGTAGGATGGGCGGGCCGCCTCGGCTGTCGTGGTTTGTTCGTTCCTTTGCTTCTGCCGCTTGTTCTCCACGCCCGAGGCTGCAGTTTACATGTTCAGCATGAAGCGATGCCCACCGGGTATCTCACCTTCACACAAACGGTAACAACTTCCTGTCAGGGTTCCTCATTCACTTTCGATCTTAAACAAAGAAGCCTCAGCTCCTTGACATTAACACGCACTTGAACCAACTAGAGCAGAATTAGACACGCAGACCATAAAACCATAAAAAACTGCAGGCCAGCTGCATTAGCATAAGCCGCAGGTGTTCTGGAGGAAGCTGCGAATGTGCCGATGTCACCTCCTACCACAGCTGTAACCTCACCTGTCGTTCGGCTCACCGTGAGCTTCTGCCGAACTCGACAGGCTCCTGGGAATCTTCTGATTCTAACCAAGTGTGAACTTGAGTGGTTACTGGAGCTGATAATACGACTCTGACAGCCAGCGGGAGAGGAAGTGACCCGTCTGAAAGAGAACATTCAGCAGAAGTGAAGATCTGTAGATTTGGGTTGTTATTAAGAAGTACATGTGCATGAGAACATAATCTTCAGGGTGGTTTCCAGGGCATTGCTAAAGCCTTCTGGTTGCTAGGGTGTAGGGATCATTACAGAAATAACTATGCTTCAAGTTCATTTAATTAAGTGTACTTAAATAAAGTTTAAGTATATTTTAATGATTCTTTATTTCCAATACTATACAATATATTTTTGCATACTAATACCAGTGTACTAGTAATATAATTGCAAGTGTTCTATTTTAATACTACTTGTGACTAAATTGGCCTACTTTCTAGATTTTAAATTTATACTTTTAAGTGTTACAGTAGTAAACTTTAAGTACACAACTAGTTAACAACTGCTTTTTATACTGCAACTACACTTCAAGCGAACTAATGTGGTTAAACTAGGTCATGTTCTGACGCACATTTTTTTTTGTTTATAAAAGTACACTTTTCACATACGCATACTTTGAGGAAATCACTAGTGTAGTAGTTTTTATTTATTTTGTAAGTTTTCTTTAAGTAAACTTTACATTATACTTACAGTTTACTATGTGTGTATCATGTTTGCACTTTAAGTATATGTTCTTGTTCAGGTATTATTTGTTTGTGCTTGAAGTATTCTTAAATATACTTCAAGTAGATTTGAAGTAAATTGCTGTAATCACTGTGTACAAAGTAGATCAAGTTCAGTTACTTAGTTAATAGTTCATTATTCTTCTCAACGAGTTCATCTCGACCAAAAAGGGGTGAGCACAAGTGTAGGCCAAATATACTTTGACTTTTCTGTCAAGAGTACTTTAACTCAAGTGTACTTAAGTATAATTTTAACTATATTCCCGAGAAGTACAGGTGTCAGGTTACAAAGTGTACTAATATCACACTTCTTTTTGTAATAGTGGTGAAAGCTATCCTTGGTTTAGCAAACTGCAGCAGTAATGAAGTTCTGCATGTGAAAAAATGATCACACCTTTGGTATCTTCACACGTGTGAGGATGTGGCGTTGGGGCAAGCAGAGGTCTTAAAGACATCATTTAATCATTCATGAGAATGAGGTCAAACATTTACATTTACATTTACATTTAGGCATTTGGCAGACGCTTTTATCCAAAGCGACTTACAGTGCACTTATTACAGGGACAATCCCCCTGGAGCAACGTGGAGTAAAGTGTCTTGCTCAAGGATACACTGGTGGTGGCTGCTGGGATCGAACCAGCAACCTTTTGATTTACCAGTTCAGTGGTTTAACCCACTAGACCACCATCTCAAACTAATGGTTATATTTTATTTACAATACTGTTCCACAACAGTACAATCCAAATATTCAAGTGTGTGCAGCGCATTTAACAGATGATTACATTTACATTTTACATTTATGCATTTGGCAGACGCTTTTATCCAAAGCGACTTACATTGCTTTATCCTATACATTTTACATAGGTATGTGCAATCCCCTGGGATCGAACCCACAACCTTGCGTTGTTAACGCAATGCTCTTACCACTGAGCTACAGGAAAGATCTCATCCCGGATTTCAAAAAACATGTTGATTGTGTATTACTTGGAAAGTCTCTTTCATAGGATTAAAAGTCTGTTTGAACCGCAAATATTTAACCGTAATTTGTGTTGCAGAACAGAAATGCATCTCGAATCATTGAGCTTTTACTTTAAAATGTCTTTTTGATGGACATCTTAGATAAGTACAAACTAGGGGTGTAATAATAAATTGCAATACAAATAAATAATGTTTGATTAATCAGTTATTTGACGTTTTTCTCTGGGCTCGCAGGTATATTGAATACATGTGTGATATGATGGCAGAAGAGCCCATAATCCCCCACACCAAGCCGATCACCATCCGCTCCGTCGCCATGACTCCCGTACCGCTCTTTAATAAACAGCGCAACGGATGCCGGCCGTTCTGCGAGGTCTACGTCGGCGATGAGCGCGTCACGACCACATCACAAGAGTATGACCGAATGAAGTAAGTTTTTGTCCACCCTATGAAGAAGCTGTTACATGTATAAATGTCATTTATACTGATTTTGCCCTCTGTACTGTATTTCTGCAGTGATTTTAGGATGGAAGACGGCCGAGCGGAGATTCCTCTAAACGTAACCGTGCAGGGAGATGTTCTTATAGTCATTTATCATGCCCGCGCTACGCTAGGGGGACGCTTGCAGGCCAAGGTAAGAGCAAACGTTTCTAAATCCTGATTTATAAACTTATGTTATACTGTAGGTATTGTAGCAAAGGCTCAATAAAAGGGGAAGGAAGGAGTCGGGAACCGGAAGACATTTAAACATTTAATAAAGTAAATAAACAGCCGGCAGCCCCTCACGGACGACTGCCGGCGAATAACACAATACATAAACATAAAACAACTTAACATAAGTTCGGGCCCGGTCCTCTCTCATCGACGGTCCGGTCGCTCGTTCCTTTTATATGCTCCCAATCTCCTACGTGATTCGAGCCCGGTGTGCGCACAGCTGGCGCTTATTCACAATTACTCACCGGTCTCGAACCACGGTCTCGCCCCGCCTACTCCACTACAGGTATGTTTTATTGTAAGTTGCTGTTAAATCACTCTAGTTATTGTGAATCATGTGTTGTGGTTTTTGCAGATGGCTTCTATGAAGATGTTTCAGATTCAGTTTCATTCGGGATTTGTGCCCAGAAACGCCTCCACCGTCAAATTTGCAAAGTCAGTATAACAGGCTCGCAGGATAATATAATTATTAGTCATATAATGGTCTTTGTTCAAAGTCTTCATGTTAAAATTGTGCGTGCAGGTATGATCTTGACGCGTGTGACATCCAGGAGAAATATCCCGACCTCTTCCAGGTACATTTAAATGTAGAGGTCGAGCCTCAGGATCGCCCTTGCAACAAGTCTCCGCCCTGGGAGAACTTTGCCACGAAAGGCCTCAATCCAAAGATCCTTTTCTCCAGCCGAGATGAACAGCAGGAGATCCTGACAAAGTTTGGTGAGTTCTTGGTTTACAAGGAACATATTTTTTTAGCAGTTTTTTTATTTTCATTGCTTGTTTTTATGACTTTCAACATTAACTGTAAGGAAATTTACAAGAGCTTTTACAACAAGGGCTTTATCTGAGGCACTCTTTTTTATGTTTGGTCAATAACATAAAAATATGATAAAATAAAGATTAAAATATAATTAAATAAAAAGTGTAATACCTGTAAGATAAAGTAAGATCAAAATAAGATAAAATTAAAAAAAGTTAATTAAACATGACATGAAATAAAAAATTGAAAATAAAAAATTACCGTATATAAATAACGTATCATATAAAGTAAGATATAAAATACGATAAGATAAAAATGTAAAAGATTAAAATATAAGAAAATAAGATACAAATTCTATCAAATAATTTTTTTTAATAAATATAAAAATATAAGATAGAAATACGATAAAATAAAGAAATCTATAAAATGAAAAATGTAAAATATAGAAAAAATCTAAAAGATCAAAATACAACTAAATATAAGATAAAGTAAGATAAAAATATGATAAAATAAGATGAAAAATATAGTCAAATAAAAAAAGTTAAATATAAAATAAAACATGACATGACATAAAATTAATACAATTTTAAGTGAAATATTTTTCTGTCTGTTCAGGTAAACCAGAGCTTCCCCGGCAGCCCGGTTCTACAGCCTGTTACGCCTCTGAACCCTCAATACCAGAGTCCTCACTTGAGGAGCCACAAACAGAACCGGACTCACCGTCCCCTCAAAGCATCGACACCAACGCCAACAACTTCTTCCAAACACTGGACTGGGAAGGTAAACAAAACTTTATAGCTAAATATATTTTTAGGTGGCACATTTTCTCAAACACCCCAAATATAACTGATGGCATTAGTGTGCACTGGTCAAGTCAACACAACTCTTATGCACACCGTTTAAGTGATCTGTTTTTGATGTGTTTTTTTAGATGGCGGTAGGCAGTATGGCTGCTCTGACAGCCAATTGGATGACCAGGATGATTTGAGTGGAGGAGGCTCAGAGGAGGAGTCAGTGTCTTACTCCGCCCCTCCTGACGGGACTCTATCACGTGACACCAGCGAACAGCTCTTCGAGGCGGACTTCACCAGCACACCACCTGACCCTCAGCCTGACACAGAGGATCTGCTCGGCCTGAACTCTGACCCCTGCCCTCCAGCCGGTACAGCTCACCCTGCTGAGACGGGAATGAAAAGTTCACTCAGCAACAGCAATCTCCTGAACGACCTGTTCGCCCCACAACCCGACACTACACCTACTGCGGATACAGAAGATCTGATAGGCCAAAGTTCAACAGAAGATTTGTTCTTCACCAACACACAAAGTCAACCAGCACCAGCCACATCAAAAGGTAAGAGCGGTTTCAACCCCAGATCTCCAATGTGCCTTTGAGCAAAACATGTTTGAGCAACCCCAGGTTACATTTGCGGGACCATTGCTGTTTAAAAAACTGTATTGGTCAAATTAATTGAAAAAAAATCGAACGTGAGTATTGAAAATTATGTCATAAATCTATGCACAGATCATTATTTTGAAACCAACACAATGTATATATGGAATAAAAATTATTTATGCCAAAAAATTAGTGGTCTTAAAATAGGATTTATTTAAACAATTTATGTTTTGTACTTTTGTCTTACAATCATTTTGTTATTTTCTCAGACTTTTTTGACCCATTTGGTGTGGGATCAGGATCTTCAGGGTCTGATCTGTTTGGTGATCTCCTGGCGTCAGAGAGCGGCAGCGGTGGGTTCACAGCACCGCCCCCTGGATCCAACTCCAGCCTCTTTAACCTCAGTGAGTTCTGCTTTTGTCTCTTAACAGAATAGGACAGTATTTATTAAACAACAAAGTAACGTTTGATGTTCATTGATGACATGGTAAAAAATACTGTCCGAATGAATATCGTTAACAATATGCATGAAACATCTGTGTCATTCATTGCATCCAATGTTTCCAACTAAATGTGAGATGTTTGAAATGACAGATCAGTTTTCGGGTGAGACACCCAAGATGACGTCATCAGCGAGTCAGCCTGATCTGTTGGGTGGCTGGGACAACTGGACAACAGGAGGAACCACTACCACCAGTAACATGACCAATACTGCCAGCAAGCCTGCCACGAGTGGTAATTAATTAACCAATCACAGATCTTTCATTTGTTACATCACTCTTTGAAAATCAAATCAATCAATCAAGTCTTTTTTTCTAACTTCATCAATCGAGTCCAACGGATTATTTACTCATCAGACCCCTACATCTAATCACGTCACATTGCATTTGATGACAAATGATCAAGTGGCGTCTTTAAATGAATGCTGCTGGACGTGTTCTAAAAACAAAATTTCAAATGTATGTATCTACACTTTTTCAATCCCCTAATCGTTTGCTTTTTTTAGCCTCCGGGGTGTCGTCTTTCTCCAAGGCCAAATCTCAAAGCTTTGACCCTTTCGCTGACCTCGCCAGCCTGGGTTCAACACTGCCCGGTGAGTTTTTGACTCTGTTAACCCCTTACCCAGCATTCCATCATGTCAGTCGTGTAAAATATATCCACTTGACCTTTTCCTGTCAGTTAACAAGATGGGTTTGTGTTTAGGCTCATCCAGTGCTGGATTATCTGGCTCAGGATTTAAAACGGCGCCCTCTGCTGGCGGCTCTAAGAACGCGAGTCAACCGTGGCAACAGAACCCTCGGCCCTCCTCCGGCCCCAGCAAACCGTGGATGCCTCCGAACTCTGCTTCCAAATCACAAGCCCAACCCACCAGACCTGCCAGCCAACCACCCAAACCCAACTACAACCCCACCTTCAGTGTGATTGGTGGACGAGAAGGCAGGGGAATCAGAGGGCTGGGATTTGGTAAGAATCTAGTGTGAATCTCTAGTGTGTATAGTGTTGTGTTCTATAGAGGGTATGCATTGACGTCACTTTCCCACGTGAACCCGCCTGGACACGCCCCCTTGAGTGGCAGGACACGTTCCCTTGAGTGCTAAATCATGCAATTATTTGCTGAAATTAAAAGCAGTTGGATTCAACTGTGATCCGTACGCAAAAGAAACAGGTGTCCTTGGACACTGATACGTTGTGCGGAATTGCGTTTCCTGATATTGCAAGCAGACATTTTGCTGAGTGTTTTGCATCTCAAGGGAGTTTTTTTGGTGTGTTTCAAGTGGTAAAGTGGCATCACGTGCATACCCTCTATTTAGTGTTTTTACTCATTTGCAAAGGCAAACATGAATATCACTGTTGTTTATTATTATGAGAAAAGTATTTCGTTTTAAATCCCAGAATCTCAAATATTTATGCTACGGACATGAATGACAGGCGTGCGCAAATCTAAATGTACCTTGTTCTTTGTCTCATTTAGGTCCAAAGCCCAAAGTGAAAGAGGACGACTTTGAGGATCTTCTGTCCACACAAGGTTTCGGCTCTAAACCTGATAGGAGGGGACCCAGGACCATCGCCGAGATGAGAAAACAAGAGATGTCTAGAGACATGGACCCTCTCAAACTTCAGGTACGACAGCATCCCGGTCGGTCTCGAAGCTTATGTCAGGGCCGCTGACTCTCACTAGGTTTTAAGATTGTGTTGAATTTCTCAAGAAGCACTGGAGAATGTCCTGTGACCCTGATGATGATGGATTTTTTTGTTTGTTAGATCTTAGATTGGATTGAAGGAAAGGAGCGGAACATAAGAGCGTTGCTCTCCACGCTGCACACGGTTTTGTGGGAGGGAGAGACGCGCTGGAAACCAGTCAACATGGCTGATCTGGTCACACCTGACCAGGTGAAGAGAGTCTACAGGAAAGCTGTGCTTATTGTTCATCCGGACAAGGTATGTGATAAAAACTACACAAAAAATGCTTTACACAAGTAAAACATATTTTTAATTCCGTATTCATTTTATTGGCAACATTTATGACTTTTTGATAACAAACCACTGCTTTTCTCACCTTTTCTAGGCTACAGGTAAGCCGTACGAGCAGTACGCTAAAATGATCTTTATGGAGCTCAACGATGCCTGGTCAGAGTTTGAGAACCAAGGATCCAAATCGCTTTTCTGAGCGTGCTCAGTGAGGGTCTGTCAGATGCTGTGCGCCCCCTACAGGCAGGCTGAGGCACAGCGCGCTCTCTCTCTCTCTCACTCTCTCTCTACATATACAGACACACTGCCACCGACCGCAGACACGTGAGAGAGACAGTTCAACTAATCAAGGGGCGAAAACCGACCTCTGTTTGTGGAATGGACGAATATCTTGACAAACTGTTACACGATGACGTGCTTTACCGGAGGACTGAAACCTGTAGCGTTGGATTTCTCTTCCTTTTTAAAGGAGCACCGTGCTATCACTTGTGGCATTTGTAGAAAAATAAAACCACAAACACACACACATTCGAGACTACAGTGCACTTCAGAAGAGTTCGGAAACCGAAAACAAGAAACAAATTGTTGTTGCCGATTGGTTTTACGTCATGCTATGCATCACTTTTCTTTCACATATTTTTGAATCTGTGTGGTTTGTCAATTATGATGTAAATATTCAATTAGCTCTGTGTGTTAGCGTGTTTGAGGGTGGACACAGTGTTCTATGAAGTCGAACGTTTTGACTTCTGCACTCCAGGATATGAAGTTTCTGTTTTTCATCACTTTCTTCGTCTTATCATGTTTCTCATAAGTGTTAATTCTCCTCACCGTGAGGTTTGTTTGTGTATTTGTGGCTCGAGGGCTCATTTTCTACAGTCCAAAGATGATTTCCAGCGGACGGAAATCTTAACGCCTCATTTGAAGTAACACTCAACGTATCAAGTGACATCACACAATTCGAGAATTTATAATGTGTCTGTGAGCTTTGCGTCTTTTATTTTTATCTCAAGGACCAATCAGAAATATCTTTATTTATTGTTTTGACAGATATATAAGTACATAGTGACTAAATCAAAGGACTGAGATGGCACATGTAATGTATACAATGGAACAAACGTTTGCGTTTTCCAAAACTAAAATCATTCCAAAGCATCTACTAACATGAATGTGCTTTTAAAGATTATTGCTGGCAGAATGGAATGTATACCATTTTTTTCTGTTTATTTCCTTACAACTGCTATCCTGTTGTTGGATGTTAACAAGCAAACACAATTTTTTATTTCATGATTCTGTAACACGCAGCTTTGCATCATTCCCTCAGGACATCAGACCAATTTCAGATTCATTCAAATACACTTTAAGATCAGATACGTGTTAGGGAAAGGGAGGGTTTGGTGTTATTTTTAGCGGCCTATAGCAATATTTTTCGTTATGAAAAATCAAAGACTTGAGAAGAAATGCTGATTTGGGGTTCTCTAACGGGCCAGGTGTGTCTGGATCCTGCTGTATATCTGTGATCATTGTATATATGTTGTACCGGATGCGTGCAGTAAAGGAGATTATACAGTTTGGCTTGAAGTCTGCTGGCTAAAATCTTCACCTTTATTACTGGTTTTTGAGTCATCCGTCATGGTGCAAAGCAGAATGTTTGCAAGGTCTATTTACATCCTACACAATAAGGTTCAAGGTAGTTGTCACTAGTGCGAGTTCTCAAAGTGGGCTTCGGGATCCCGCTGGGCTGTGAAACTATTTGCTAGAAATGATTCACCTGTGCTGTATAAATGAAACGGACAGATTTACAACAATCTGTCATGAACTACAACAGGGCTGAACAAATCATTTCTGCTGCTATCTGGCAGGATGGAGAAATATTTCAAATCCACAAGTAAAGCGAAGACCTTACTATCAAAATAATAAAAAATGAAGTGAAAAATATTTTGATATTGGTTTTATTGGGAAGAGCGTTTGGAGATGAAACACTTCAAGGAACGTTTCGACCAAAAATGAAAATTCTGTCTTCATTTACTCAACCTCCCATTGTTCCTAATTTGTATGAATGTCTTTGTTCCGATGAACATAGAGAAAGATTGAAAATTACTTTATACATTTATTTTTTTCCGATATTTTGAAGAATGTAGTAAAGCAAACCGTTCTGGGGCTCTTTTGGCTACCATTGACATTTTTCCTACATGGTAGTCCAATGGTGCCGAAAAACTGTTTGGTTACAAGCATTCTTCAAAATATCAAAGAAATCTATACAGATTTGGAACAATTTAAGAGTAAAAGAAGACAATCTTTTATTTTTGAGTGAACTGTCTCTTTAAAGCAAGCTTAAAGCGGACACCTAAATATATGGGTTTATTGGAACTTTGCCATCTTGCTAAAGTAGAAATGTTGAGTCCAAATGCAGTTTCATCAAAATGAGGATCTGGTTGCTGTTTGAAAGCACATAAAGGGTATTGCCGTGATTCATGTTGAAATGTGTTTTTGTATCACTGCACAATGCATATTACAAAGTTTACAGAACAGTTTACAGAACATCTGCTTTCTATAACCCTGCAGGTTGTACTAAACCATTCAAATAAAAGCTTACATAAAAGAACAATAACGCTCAAATCAAAATATTCACATGGAATATGGGTTTAATTTGAATATGCAATAAAGGCATTAAGATAATAAAACTAGTCCGTTGACAATGTTATGAGTTCTTAATATCCACTGGTCCACCATTGTTCGTGACTATCATCTCCTCAGTTCTACTGCTTTTTTGCCTCTTTTTCTCCTCCAAGCACTCCAACTACACAACATCTTTACAAAATCATTGCTAAAGCTTCAATACATGTTTGAAGGATGAAACATTATTCTTAGCTCAGATCACTTTCGGCCACAACTGTATATAACTTTCCTTAATTATTATACAGTATGCCTGTGTGTTAAGACCTACATTTCAGTTTCAAAAATTCTTTTTAGAGCTTTTAACCTTGAAGTGATGCCGGATTTGAAAAAGAAAATTGTGGTGGCAAGGACATACAGATCATTTCACATTTATTTTCATGTGTTTAGGTATCATTATCTTTTTTTTTTACATTCTGTGAACTACTAACAATATTTCTCCCAAACTTCTAATGTGTTTCTGTTTGCATGTATTTGCAGAAAATGAAAAAAAAAATGAAAAGCTGCTCTGCAATATTTGAGGTCTAAAAAAATACAAAGAAAACAAGTTCGTATTCACTTTAAAGCAACCAACAGTAATATTTGTACATGTGTTTAGAAAAAGTAAAACAAAAGTGTTATTGATCACAGTTTTCACTTATCTTGTCATGCTGTCAGTCTTTCACATATTTTGTCACTCCTGAGGTTTGATTTTGTTGAAATTCAACAGACACTGGATTGGAATGACCACCATACAGCTAGAAATGCGGATTTGAAAAGGTTTTCTGCAGCTGTGTGTTAGTATCGTTCTGCTAGCCACCAAACATACATGCACACATGGACAATCCTACGAAACAGCTGTCCG
Source organism: Triplophysa siluroides (assembly GCA_006030095.1). Taxonomy (NCBI): domain Eukaryota; kingdom Metazoa; phylum Chordata; class Actinopteri; order Cypriniformes; family Nemacheilidae; genus Triplophysa; species Triplophysa siluroides. The sequence continues at coordinate 2,742,298 of VCII01000101.1, read as the reverse complement.
AAATGTCTTGTATTGCATGTAAAGTTATCGCATATAATCCTTCAAAGACACAGACACACAGATGACAGTTTAAAAAACTTTATTGCTGTTATTGCCAATTTGTTTTGTTAACATGGCTTTGAGTTTTACTACACAACAGACACTTTACAAACCCATTCTATACAAAATACGCAGCCAACGCTGCCATTTTATCCTTGGGTTTTTTAGGATTCCCTCTCCCCGCCGGTCTCCTCCCTCGTCCCTTCCCCCTCCCTCTCCGTGCCCCTCCTGCCCGGTGCATAGGATGCCGCATGGTCGCGTATTTCAACTCCACCAGATCCTGGAACGCAGGGTCGCAAAACACGCAGCCGGTGTGCTGAGTATCCCCGTCAGGAAACGGCGAGCGCGTCTTAAAGTCAACAGAAACCAGGGAGGCATCGCAGGACTCGCAGCTGTCCTGGGACACCTGCACTTTATGGGCGTTCTCGAAGAAATGCACCACCACGTTGCATTTGTTGCAAGACATGCGCCACTTCGGCCCAGGGGTGGGATCGAAGACGAGGACACCCGTCTCGCATTCGACGCACTGACCGATCCCTAAGGAGTTGAGGGAGTGTTGACAGGACGGGTGGGTGCATTCATTACAGCCCATTCCTAAAGACAGACAGAGAACGAGAGAGATTGACATAAGGGACGCTTATCTCTTGTCATTCCAAACCTGTATGACTTTCTTTCTTCTGCAGAACACAAAAGAAGACGTTTTGAAGAATGTTGGTTACCAAACAATCAGACTTCCATTGTATGAACACGAAACCACTGAGACATTTCTCAAAATATCCTCTTTTGTGTTCCACTGAGTCATATACATATTCTTTTCAGGTGAACTGACTTTAGAAACAGGTGATCTTGACTTTAGAAACAGGGAGATGATGTAATCTCTCTCACCTTTCTTCAAGTCTCTAAAGGGAGGATTGCTGAAGCAGTATGGACACACAGGGTAGCTTTTCCCTCGAGATCCTGACGTCCAGAGCACCAGCTCAAACTCATCTAGAGGACACCTCAGCTCCTTGTACAGTTTTATTGCACCGTTCTGTGGTAAACTGTAGGTCTCATCGCAGTGCGAGCAGTGCAGGCGACTGGGTTTAGCCTGAAAGAACATAAGAGCGGCTAAGAAGTTTGTACAGTATTTGGGACTTGTAGAAGAGCACTAAAATGTCAACCGTTGCGTCATGAGCTTTACATTAGTTATTTGGAACATTATTTTCAAAATATGAGAACATAAAAAAATGATATCAACAGCCAATCGTTTCATTCGAAGGAAGAACAATGATTGATAAGGGACATTTACTGTATGACTAATATATGAGTGATGATTCAGGATTCAGATTCACATAAAGTACATTTATTTAAAACGCTTCAACGCTGAAGGTCATGCACAGAGAGCACATGATTTAAAGTGAAGTGGCCATGTGTATGGTAATTAGGATCTGAAAATGCGCAGATGACTCAACCAAAGCCGTCCAGTCAAGTGTATGTGCGTCAGTCACTGTGCATTATCAACGTTTTATGATCTCAATCAGACAATAGTTTTAAAAGAGACATTTTGGATTTTCAAAACTTTGTGCAATATGATACACGAAAAGCATTAAAGGGATAGTTTAGCCAAAAAAGAAAATTCTGTCATCATTTACTCACCTTCGAGTTGTTTCCGAAAAAATAGTTTTATCATTATTTTTGTTCTGTTGAACACAAAAGAAGACATTTTGAAGAATGTGGGACAGCAAACAGTTCTGGGGCACTTTTGAATACCATTGTATTTTTTCCTACTATGGGAGTCAATGGGGGGCGAGATCTGTTTGGTTTTAAGCATTCTTCCAAATATCTTTCTCTGTGTTCATCAGAACAAAGACATTTATACAGATTTGGAACAACTCGACGGCGAACAAATGATGACAGATTTTTTATTTTTGGGTGAACTATCCCTTTAACGAAAAAGAGTAACTTGTGAAGTTCCCATAAGAGGATTGAAATAGAAATAGGGCTGTCAAACGATAAATCCCATCCAGAGTTAAAGTTTGTGTTTACATTATATATGGCGGTGTGCTGGGCATATTTATTTTGTGTTTATAAAAACATACACATACATGCTTATATTTTAGAAAAATAACATTTTAAATAATGAACAAACTGAATAAACATTTACATATAATTTCAATTATTGGTAAACATAAATAAGTACAACTAAATATTTCCTAAATATGAATTTTTGTGTATGTTTTTGTGTTTATAAATATAAAAACAAAGTTTTTTTCTGGATGCTATCAATCTTGATTAATCGTTTGACAGCCTCAAATAGGAAGTTCACAGGTTCAAGTCAATCTGAAAACCAACAGTAAACTCAAGTTCAGGGATCAAATGCAATCACTTGAATTGACTGTTGTACAAAACTAAACTTTGAACTTATGTAAAAAAAAAATCATAACACTATAGAAATGTATTGTCGTTATACGTTTAAAGTTTGATTTGAGTCCTCACAGACCTGTATGTATTTCATGAAGCGATGGCATTTGCCACATCGAGACAGTGGCTTCCCTGTGGCAGCGATCGGAGAGAACGACACCTCCATTAATTCATCCATACCTGTTAAAAAAATGTATAAGAATTTTTTATAAGTGAATATAAATAAATTAACGAATAAGTACAACTAATAGTATTACAAAAATATGATCCAAAATAAGCTAAAAAGGTGCTGGAGATGTATAGTGTGTCCTAAGAACAGTAAAACAAAGCAAGAGAGCAAAATAAAATCCTCTCCAGGAAAATATCAGTTTTGTTGTTATATTGTTGCTGTGGGTAGCCACGCCCACAGTGAAATCTTATTGGTCCAAAATTTTGCTCCATATAACTAAATGTTAAACAACAAATACGTTCTGATTACGACTGCGACTCAAAAAGCAGTTCCATATTCATCGCGGACAAAAAATGGGTTCTTCCTAGAAACTTGTCTATGTTGTGTCTTGTTAAAATAAAACAGACTTTTAAAGACTAAAAGACACACCATGCCCCGGTTTCACAGTCAAGGCTTAAGACTAGTCCGGGACTAAAATTAAAATCACTTGCCCTAACATCTTAAAATATGTAAGTGCCATTGTTTTGTCTCAAGATGGACATCAGTAATGTTTTTTGCAAAGACATGTGCATTGTGCAACAAATGCATTGTGCTAGCTTCGGCTAAGCCTAAGTCTATAAAACCCAGCCTAAAAGTTTCAGAAATTCAGTACTGGGTTTAACTATTTTTACTGTTAGGATGTGATTTCCTAAATATGGTCATGAAACCATATGTTTTACATGGATTCTTTGTGTTTGGCATTACCAGAAATCGAGTCCACAAAGTAGTGAAACTTCCTCTTGAATATATCCAGAGTGTGCTGTAAGACCTGATCAAAGTTTGCTTTTCCTAAAGCGATCAGAGTCAGCTGCTTCTCCACGGCGCTCCGGATAGTGGGCAAGACCAAATCTGCATCTAACACACAAACGCACAAAGTAAAATGTACAATCTCAATTTGATCCAAAGTGACTTCCGCTGCACTATTCACAGAGAACATCCTTGGAGTATCCTGAGTGGTGCTGGTTTATTCACGCTTGTATCTTGTGGTACTCGATCCTGCAACCTTGGTACGCACACCGACATGCATTATTTACTGAGGCTGAACTATCTTCTTACCAATTTTATAGTAACCGTGAACCAGAACAATTCCCAGGTTGGTGGGTTTGAGTTTACGGCCAGTTTCAACCGTCACGTAGTTCCTCTGGCAGATGTTGTTAATGTGGACAGGGATGCTGGCATCCGTACCTAAAACACAGCCAGAATAATATCAATACATTTGAATTGCATTAAACTGTCTTGGATGAATGATCCTTTATAGATATGACATCTAAAGAATCTCATCTCATCGCTCACCGATGCCGTGTTTCTCCATCAGTGTGATGAGCTCGGCCTCGGTGAGGTAATCTGGTGGATTGGTTTGTTTCTCCAGCAGTTTGATCTCGTCCACTGTATAAGTGTCTCCTCTCTCACACACGGGTAAAGCCTCTTCCAGTGGAATACCCTGCCAGGGCATCACCTCAGTGTACCCTGAGACGGATAACATTTCTTGCGATCAGCATTTATAAAAATCTCACCCACATAGTCAAAGCTCCGACCATGGCGTGTGTCATTCGTCTTAAGATGGTACATACCAGCAGAAATGAGCGTCTTCCCGGTGCATGTGAATGTCTCTGTGGCGATATTGAAAGATATCGTGGTCTGGAGAAATTTACAGTCGTGGCTGACCGTGGCTATGAAGTGACGTGTGATGTAATCGTACAGACGCCAACCATCACTACCTACAAAAAAAGTGTTTTGATAAACCTCCTCAAATCTTCTACATTTTTAAAGGGATAGTTCATCTTCAAAATGAAAATTCTGTCATTGTTTACTCATTTCAATACCGGTGTGATTTTCTTTCTTCTGCGAAACCAAAAACCCATTGACTTCTATTGTATTGCAACAAAACCAATGCAAGGGACCAACGGTTATCAAAATATCTTCTTTTGTGTTCCACGGAAGTCCGAAAGTCAAACAGCTTAGAAATGACAAGAGGGCGTGTAAACATTTACATTTACATTTAGGCATTTGGCAGACGCTTTTATCCAAAGCGACTTACATTGCATTATCCTATACATTTTACATAGGTATTTGCAATCCCCTGGGATCGAACCCACAACCTTGCGTTGTTAACGCAATGCTCTTACCACTGAGCTACAGGAAAGCCGGTCCCCAGCCGGCGATGACAGAAATTTGTTGAACTATCCCTTTAAGTCGATGAATAGCTTTCCTGTAGCTCAGTGGTTAGAGCATGGCGCTAGCAACGCCAAGATCATGGGTTCGATCCCAGGGGATGGCACATACACAGATACAATGTATAGTATAATGCACTGTAAGTCGCTTTGGATAAAAGCGTCTGCCAAATGCAAAAATGTAAATGAATACGGTGACGAGCGTACCCAGCTCGCTCTCAGACGCCGCTCTCATAGGCGTGATCGGTGGGTGATCTCCAGCATCCGCCCCTTTCCTCGGCTTGTTAATGCCCTCCGAGATCAGAGCTTTAACCTACAAACACACATAAACATTTCAAGACATGAAATGAATTACAAGATTTTCATTTGCCTGACAAATAACTGATCTTAAGTTTCCATGATGTTGTCAGGGTTGGGGAAGAGGGTCACGCTCACCGTTTCGCCCCAGAAGGAGCTGTTGGCCTGTTGTCTGAGGGTGCTCTTGAGGTCAAAGTTCTCAGGGTAATGTGTGGTCTCTGTACGAGGGTAGCTGATGTAACCCTGCGTGTAGAGACGTTCTGCTATCTGCATAGTGTGCTGGGGACCCATTCCTGATGAACACACACATACAAACGTGTTTATTAATACCACGTCAAATTCCTTTTTGTGCAACTTTCTTCGGTGATGAGTGATGACTGATGAGATTAACCAGAGACAGTATATGGACTATATCTTATACATTCAATTGCGTGATTTAATTATTGTAGTTGAGCTGAAGGATGTGAAATACATTTTATCCTTTCGATTGTCATCATTTACCAAAAAATGTCAACAAACTCGACTTTGAGTCAAATCTGCTGTTTTTCTGGGTTCTTATTACTGATGTTACCCATAAGCAATATTTGTTCGGAAGCTTGGAAGTTGTACTTTCATTTAATTCTCAATTCATTCATCCCAAGAATCTGTGATTCTTGGATGCAACGTTCACAATTTCAGAAACCGCTTACCTAAAGCAGAGCTGCCGACTCTTAACATCTCCACTGTATTTAATGCAAGAGGTCTCTGCTTGGCTTTCTCCTTCTTCGTCACAGAATCAACCTGCAAAATAGACACACGACAAAACGTATCGTCACCATCCTTCCAAAACCTTGACTGTCCAAACTTGCTGTTTTTCAGCGAAAAAAGGGGGGGAGGTCAAACCACTTTTTCATACTTTTTACTGGTTAGATATTTGCAAAACTGCGTGACAAACATGAAGGGTGACTAATAATAATTATCTATGTAAAAAATTTGAAATCACAAAATATGGAGATACAAGGTTTTTAAAAGACACATTCTGATATAATGTTATATATGCTGTAAAAGTGCTGTAAAAATGTACACAAATAATAATCTAAAATGAGTTTGAAATTTGGATAAAGGCACACCTTAGCCTCCTTAGCTGTTTTTGCAATGTTGACAAACATCTGACCAACATCACGGTCAAATACTCGCACACGGTCCCAGTCCAATGTGAGCGGGCTGTCCTTCCCCTTAAAAACCTGTTTGAACACAAAATGTAGAGAAATACAGAAAAAGATACAGAGCAATATGTTTTTGTAACTAATCAGTGTCACATTTACATTTAGCAGACACTTTATGCCAAAAGTGAGGAAAACGATTTTTTCATTTAAAGAGTGCATAACATGTTATCATGAAAATTACATTTCTTGCAGTCTTGCCGTGTCTGAAAGTAAGCAGTCCGCCAAGTTGTAAATCCAAAGGTGAATGAACAACAAAGTTATTGGCTTGGAAAAAAGGGAGTCGACTCTGAATCACGCAAACGAGTCGTCCCTAGTCCGAGTCGCGAACCGCCGCGGAATTACGTCACTACATATGGTCCCCGCCTGCGTTTTGCTAGGACTGCCTGCGAAAACTTTACTCTTCTCCCCAAACACTGTAGCTTGTGAGCCTTATTCGCTGTATACCAATCACAGCAGAATAGACCATCTGACCAATCACATCAGAATAGGCTAGCGAAAGGAGGGGATTCGACAGATAAATCACGGAGCGAACCATTTGAGCGTCAGTCATGAAGTAAGGTAGGAATAACTGCCTATTATTACGAATTATATAGCGTTTTTAAACCTATGTACATAAACTTGTTGTTGGACACTCCATAAACCAAAGTAGGACCTTAAAAATCCCTAGTTATGTACTCTTTAAATGCTGGTACAGGAGTACTGACCTTTGCCTGAACAACCCAGTATGACTCAGGTTTGAAGGACTGGATCTTATCATGACGATCCACACAGAAACCCAGTGTGGGGGTCTGACAGGGGCCGAAGGAAATCAAAGTGGAGTCCAAATTCCCATATTTTCCCTGGAAGTACTTGGTCTGGAAACTGAAGACAATGGTTAGATTTGGTTAGAAGTGATCAACCCATACCTACTGGGCAAATATATGAATAATAAACGACAATAATAATATCCATTTAAAACATTCATACTTCCTGCAGCACACAAATGATCACTTTCATACCGTGTGAAAGCGCAGCCGATTCTGAGGTCCAGTTCTTGACGTGCGTCTACAGACAAAGCTTCGTTCTTGTTGGGCTCTCCGAGTCGGTTCATTGCATTGCAGATATCAGTGTCTGTGATGGAGCTGAACTTGGCCCGGTACACGGTACACTCATGACCGTAAGATTTATTCATGAACGGCTGAATGGCATCCAACACCTGTAAAATACAAGACGCACACAAATAAACAAGCTACTTCTTAAAAGGTGGACCATACTGACCCCCAATGTTTTTTCATTTTCATCATTTGTGATCATAACAGAATGACATTAGGCGTACCTCAAAACAAATGTTTTCTCCTTCTTTATCGCAGTCCAACCACAGGACAACATAATCGCAACCTTTAGCTTCAACCTGCCAACAACAACAACTTGATATTAAGTTAAAATGTAAAGCGCACACATGTAAAGTGCTTAAAGGGTTTAATGTGGTTAAAAAAGTCCACTACTAATGCTTTTTTATAACAGAAAAAATGGTGACAACCAACAGGTGAGAAATGACAGGTAAACAGTCACCTGAAGGAATTTGACCATATTTAGTTTGGGGTTTGCTTCCTTCTTCTCAGTCGGTGCTTTACTAAACAGCTCGGCTGGATCGACTTTATCCCAGTTGTTATATATTCCTGTAAAACATTGAGGAAAACAATCTGACTGGATTGTAAAAGCAACATTTCATTGGTCATTCAAAACATTCACACGCAAAATGACATTAAGTGCTTGGAGGAAGACGAGACACTTGCCGATGAAGTCCAGACTCATGACATGTCCGCACACTGACGTCATCTTGAACCTCACGCTTTGGCCCTCGAAGTTTCCCGTGTACTCGTGGACTGAGCATGCTCCGTTCAGGCCCTTCCGGGTTAAACAGCTACCTGTCAGTCAAAGAATAATCGACACTTTCTTACACCGTATTTTTTCTATGATAATTTCCTCCTTTTGTATGGGTCCTTTATTGAATTCAAGGCAAAACATGACCTTTGCATCGAGTTCATGACCTCTGTGCAGAGTTCATTCCCTTTGCAATGCTAATGCAATGCTCTACAAATAAAACTTAAAGGCGGGATAACATGCTATGTCATGCAGTCTGACTTCTTTACACTATTAAACATGCTGGCTTCTCATTCTTATCATGGTCAACTTGTTAAAAAACGAGTTGGACGTATGACGTAGTATTTCTGTTTTTTATAAGTCTGGATCCCTGTTTCGAAATCCTACTCCTTTTATTGGGCAATTCTCCCAGAAAAGCACGCCCATGGCAAGGCGAAAGAAATAGCCCACCCACTCGCCAACCAACGAGCGGTAGGAAGACCCGTTATCAAGATTGGCTGCGCTGCATCAAGATTGGCTGCGCTGTGGGTCTGCAGCTGCAGATTGTCACTCTTGCGATAGTGAGAGAAGTTGAGGTGTGTTTGTTTGTTCACGGCATTGCAGTGATGGATGTTATATAAACGGTGGATATAATGCTGGATTTGGAGATTGTTTGAAACTGATAGAAGGCGCGGTTCCAGTGCTAAAACATGCCAGACATGAACCACACGTCATATGTCTGTGGGTTTTTTTGGCGAGTGCTGTATACGTGCATAATGTAAACAACACGAAGGGATAATGTGATGATATTGTGTGCTCGTGCTGTAGTTCCGTCCCCCCTGCCCGCCTCACGCAGCTCGACTTTTTCCGGAAATAATCGCACAGCTGTATCTAGGGATGGGTACCGAAACCCGGTACTAAAAGATACTCGGTACTAAATTATGAAAGACCGGAGTATCGATAAGCTCCGCCCTTATCGGTTCTGCTTTCGGTACTGGAGAAGCACGCGACACGCGCAGACTGCTCCCCGCAGCGCGTCTATCCAAACATGGCGTCGCTCAAACTAAACAGATGAGCTGTTTACATTTCACGAGCGCGCGCAGCCTGTGTTTGAATGCTTTTGAAACTCTTGTCCGTCTCAGTTTCGCGTTACCAAAACAGCGCGTCCGCAAAACTAAACGGATGAGCTGTTTTAACATCACAAACACGCACGGATTGTCTCTCTCAAGCAGAGTCATGCTCGCGAGTCTCCATGCGCGCGTCTTCCAAAACAGATGAGACATGCGCGCAACTATATCTATTCGCGAGGGTCTAATTTCAATTGGATTAAATGATGTGACATCACATTTTCTACTCGTTTATGTAATGATAAATAAATCAGCCCAAACAATAGGCCTATTTGATAACACCGAGTTAAATAATTGTCGCTTTACTTACATACATAGGACAAACATAAAAAGATGTCCATTAAAATATACATTTAAATATACAAAATATTCGTTGCAGGTAGCTATGATGAACCAACCCACTTTTGATACTGCTGGTTTGATTTCACATTGCAGAAAATAAAACAGTGTTATTCTATTCATAAATTCTATATTTTCTAAAAAAAATATCCAAAAGCACCGATAGGAAAACCGTTAAAGTACCGGACCGATAAGCAGTGTCGATAAGAGTAGTAGTACCGTTAAAATCTTAACGATACCCATCCCTAGCTGTATCTCTCTTTTACAAATTTGATCAAACTAAAAACTCTTCGGAGATACAACGTATGCAATACTACAGTAAAGGTAGTCAAGATTACTATGAGATTGGCAGAAACTGCATGTGTTAACCCACCTTTAAAAAACACTATTAAGAACAACAATTATGCATTATTATACAATCCTCCTTTCCATTCATTCTTTTCTCCACATCCTCTCCATTAATGATCTACCTGCTCTAAATCAGCATGGATGACGTTCCTAGTCGCCGTGAGCTAATGGTATGCCATTTCCAAGGCTGAACTCTTACATCTAGATGAGGACGTAAGTGAATGAGCCCAAAAAAACGGCCACACGCTAATGACGGTGCAAGAGTCTGCTCCTCCTCTCTCTTCTTGAGCACAGGCCTTTGAAAGGTCTCCATTGAGATGATGGTATATAAATATAAGCCGACAGACACATTTGGACCAGCATCTTTACCACATACAGAAAAGCCAAACACCCAGCATCCACCGGTCACCTCTACAGCCTCATCATACAGCATGCAACAGCTACAGGTGAGTCCCAAACATCACTTCAGAGAGATGCACTCTACAAGACTCAGTTATAAACTTAATAGCAGACAAAATAAATTTGTAAAATGTTATTGTCAGTTTGAAATATTTGGAGTAGGCTTTGCATAAATATTGTGTACTCGCTCTCAAAACCTGCAGTTCTATAAATTCATTTACATGTTTATTGTTTATAAATCTATTAGTAAAAAAATTGCATTATATTCGTTGTGTAACGGCACACATACAATACATGATACTGGGTTTGCAATATAAAGATATCATAATATTTAAACCAAAAAAACCTACAATTCAAAAAACGTATTTCTTCCCAAAAGTTTAACAATTTTCATTTATATTTTTGTTGCACATACAACTTATTGAGATGGCAATATTTAAAGTTTAATTGAGCCTTCGGTATATTTATTTATAAAACCACAATAAAAAAAATGGCAATAACTCCACAATACATACTGTACAAATTCTGTAGTGTACAAATTGACATTCATTGTTTGGAAAAAAAATTGTTTATATATATATATATATTATATTATATAATATTATATTATTATACATTTTGTTTTTTGATGGTTGATACTGATGCAAACAGCAGGGTGGCTGATAGCTGATATGACGAACATATATAATGCAATTAAATTATGACAATTGAGATTTAGACAAAGTTGTAAAACTGAAACAAAAAGTAATTTTACACAATATTTACTCTGAAAAATTAAACAGCTACTTGCCAGTCAAAAAGGCTTTTTGTAGATTTTGGATTTGATGCAAGAAGGACCGTCATTTTTAATAAAGACTTTCTGAAATTGGCCTAACAGGTAATATATCTATCTATTACAAAGAAAAGGTTCAAAATTAAAATTACCATAGTTCCTTTTCTAAAAAGGTGTCAACAATAAAGAAACGCTGAAAACAGCATGATATAGTCTGTACCTGTCATATACACCACCAAACAGAAAAGCAGAAACACGCACAACAGACCAATAATTATTGGTGGATATTTAATCCTCTCTCTTCTTTAGATTCTCAGGATCCTAAGTATTTTTCTGCTGGTGTGGGACCCCAGTCAATGCAGTACAATCCCAGCGCAATGTGTGGAACACACCTACTGCTCATCCACGCTGAAAGAATATCACACACAACTCATCAACCTGCCCAGCAGAATCAACGAGCGCAGTGTGGCCGCATGGAGCTATGTGTGAGTTGAACTAAGTGTTCATGGACATAAAAATCCTTTTTACAATTATTTTTTTACAATTTTATTGACTTTTTGCAATAAAACTGGAACATAAAAAATGTTTATTTTCTGCATCAGAGAGAATATTGACTTGGATCGAGTGCCACAGATCATCTATGAAGCCATCTGCCTGAACAGTCACTCCTGTAAAGGCATCGAAGACTCTTCAAGTCTGGAGAGCATCCCCATTGCAATCAAAATGCCATTTCTCCGAAAAAACCCAAGATGCCCAACTTATGCACTGGAATTTGAGGACGTCAACATCGCCTGTATATGTGCCACATCCCGACAGAACTAGAGCCAGGACTCAGCATTTATCCATTAGATTAATCATTTATTATTAGAATTATAAGTAATGTTTGTGTTAATGAAGGTTCATGCCTGCCACAAAGACGTCTATGCTTATTTATTCATAAAAACATCAACACATACAACCAGAATATTGTTGCTTGTCAATGTGAAATAATAAAAAGGTTTTGTAACAAAATGTTGCCATATTTACCTCTTACTGTTTTACCGTAAATAAATGTTTACAGACATCCAAGCAAACTCGAAACGTCTGTATAATAGACTGCAGGTGTTCAAAGACTTTTGCAACATCAAAATAGTCAAGTAAGATGATACAGCACATACACTTAATTAAGTAAAAAGTTAAGTAAAAAACAACAAGTAAGATATGAACAACAAAAAGGTACAGTAGTGAAGTAAAAGGGGTATCATATGGTAATATCGTCATACTGTGATATAATTCCAAGTACATAACTTTAGAGTGACACCAAATAACCATCAAACTTTTGCCAGTGAAACTAAAAGACAGCCAATGAACTTTCTCATTGATCAGCATAGTAAATCAAAGTTACTCAATTCAAATCCAAATACGTGTCATTGCAGTAAGACTATTTAACAGCTAAAAGCAACATGTTAAGAACTTACCTTTGGAGAGGATTTTGGCAATAGACTGAGCAAGAGAGGGCTTCTCAGCCACCATGAACACAGTCCTCATATCTGCTGCGGGGATTCACTGCTAATACACATCAATCAAACCTGCTGATATATTTAAATACGTAGAATTAGACATTTTCTATGAATTAAACAGCAAAATAATTAATTTCATTCATTAAACCCTCAAACAAGATAAAAACACACCGGTCCATGGAGGCACGGAACAGTCAAACGCGTTAAGTTCCGGTGGAGTGTTCAATTGCTGTCAAAATAAAAGTCCAATCAGTTTTACCATAGACTGCCGTGACCCCAAAATGTTTTATTCAGCGAGTCAGTGCAGGACAGGTAAAACATGTTACTTTAATTGTAATTAAAAGATGTTCAGCAATAAATATGTACATGGCATTGCATCATATATATTTCAAAATCTTCCAAATGCCTTTGCATCTTAATAATCGCAATGTGCAAAGGGAAAAGTGCCATATAACAATATTATGTTTGTAAAAGCAGTCAAATATTAATTTAACGTAATGCTTCATGTGACACTTCATACATGAAAATTTGAGTACAATCTTATAGGAGTGTCACGGTACCATAAACATATCTTACGATATCACGTCGTATGAAATATCACGATACCAAGTAGTATTGCGATGCTGTCATGTTCATAATTAAGATCTACAAAATACACCAACATTCCTTAATACACAGATCTAAACGAAACATATTGTATTTAGTGAACTTTATAATTCTGTATTATACTACAATATGTGTAGTGTTAACTGTAGTAATTGGATAAGTTTTAGCAAATGCTGTAGTATACTATAATATTTACTGTGTGGTAAGATTTAAAAAGACTAATGTCTAGTAATTTTAGCAACGTTTACTGTAGTAACTACTATACATTTTCTTTACATTGGAACTAATTCCATAAATGTGCGACAAATTGCATTTATAGCACTGCATATAAAAGAAAGTGTTAGGCTTACTTTAAATGTGACTAAAACGGCCAGTAGGTGGCGGCAATATTTTTGTGTGTCAGTGAATCATTCAACTAACTCGTTCAAAACAGCTGAATTATTCAAGAACGATGCAAGTATCTGTGTCCCAGTTCAGGGGCTGCAACCTTTAAGGTCGCGGACTTAAAAACGAGGACTTGGTTTTGAAAGCACGCAACCTCATAAGTCCAAGAAGCGAACTGAAATGAGACGGTCTACCCTCGCGGGGGATTTCCTAATTGTGTGATTTGCGTCGCCTGCTGCTGTAAAATTATATTTTATTTTGGAGAATGTGACACGTTTATGTAGATTAAACAGCCCAATTTTGTCTGTGTCCCAATACGGGGGCTGCGTGCTTTGAAGGCTGCATTTTAAGACCGATTGCGTCACAGCAGCGCGACTGAAGGCTGGTAAGGATGTCCCGATTCAAAGGTTGCTTCAAATGCATTCCAAAAATGCAACCTTATTTCCGCAGGTTTTTAAGGATAGAACGAATGTATCCTTTACATCTTTGGCTATCCCGAGATACATTGCGCGCCTGTAACGGCGTGAAATGTTTTAATAGTCTGTCAAAACTTTAGTTAAATAAAAGTATCTAATTCCCAAAAACTGACAATTTCCGTGTTTTAATATTATATGATGTTGTTAATTAACAATGTTGGTGCATCATTGTGTTTTTTGAATTTGTAAGGTAAATTTAATAGGCTGTTGGGCTGTTTTAATCTACATAAACGTGTCATATTCTCGAATATAAAATATAAATTGTCTGGCTCCGTATTTGCTTAAAATAGTCAGAAACGTCTCTGCTCTGTCTTGGGCTGTGTTCAGCCCCGACAAAACGTTGCAAAACGTTTTTTTAAACGGAAACGGTGGTGCGGTTGAACACACTGTTGTGATGACGGAAGGGTTGAACTATGGCAGCTAAGATGGCAATTCTTTGTGTTATTTTTTGAGTATTTTCGGAGCCTGATGAAATTGGTATAACTACGTGTTAAATACTGCTAAATAAATCTCTTCTAATATCTTCAATTGTTGCGTATACCGAGCTGCAGCGGACACATTTTAACAACTTTACTTGGACCCATTGTGCGAGCTGTCTCTTTAATACCGCGTTTATATACATGTTGCTGCTGACATTCTTGACACACCCACCAAACAAGAGAAACGTATCTCAAACCCTGTTGCAAAACGTTTCCAGGAAACATGTCGTTCAACCCGAAAAACGTAGCAAAACGTTGCGCACCGGTTTTGAGCTTGAACATGCCCCTGCTGTCACCACAAAACAGGAGCAGCAGGTGACGCAAAGCACACAATTAGGTGACCAGATAAGACTATCTATTGTTGGTCCTGCAATCAGGAACTCGTCCTATAGTCTTTTCCCCTGTGTCCTATTTTATATTCCTATTTATTTATTGAATGTGCATACATAATTATAAATATTGATTTAAAATACATTTATTATTATTAAAATGAAACTGTCATATTGTATTTTAACAGTAGGCTATATGACTTGGCTTTCCAATAATACTTTTTTTAATTTTATGTTGCCTAGTAAAAGTAAAAGTATGTGAACCCATTCGTATGGCAATATAGGCATATAGGCTAGGCGTTAAATATGTAACAGGGGGTCTCTGCTCCTTCTCTATCCATCCATAGCTCCCCTTGGTCTGAAAAAGAATGAAGACCACTAAATAAGCAGTGATGAGGCGACCAACCACAAGCCACCACAAGATGGCGACGTCACATCAAAAGATTCTCGTCTAAATGACATGAACAGATTGCCGCAGCATCTGATTTATAATGCCGGATTGCAACTGTTCACAAATCCCTGCCAATTACAAATACATCTCGTATTGGATATTGTTCAATATGTTCAGCCAATTTGTTTAATCAACTGTCCAACTGCTTTTTTATAAATGTCTGTAAAATAACAGAAAAGGGAGAGAATTAAGAAAAAAGGGAAAGCCAGCAGGTTGTGTGTGTGTGTGTCTGTGACCCCACAGATGGCAGAGGGAGCTTGGAGTTGAGTTTGTCTCCTTCACCAGAGTGATCAATTAAACCCATCCAACCCACAATGCCTGCCTCCCCCTGTATTGACTCATCTGGACTGTCACAGCACACAGATGTTCGCATGCACACAAAAGATGGGCTTGTTCAGATAATCTGATGAAATTATGACCTTGATCCTGTTTGATGTCAGTTTGTTGTTCAAGAACAAAACATATATGTTGAAAGAAGCTCTAGAACATAAATATACATAATTCTTATATGTGTGTGTGAAACTGATTGGGTAAGATGAGTCATAGTTGATCGCCAGTTTTCATCAGCACTCTCTCTCCCCCTCTTCTCTTTCTGACATTTCTCTCTTATTCCGCATAGACCGACACATAAACAAATGCCACCCTGTACAAGAAGAAAATGAAGTGAACTGAAAGCAAAAGCAGTTTAATATCATAAGAACATGCGCCACCTTGAAGGGGAGCGGCAGACAAAAAGAAACAAGTGAATAATTACAGGGCAAAGGAGGGATGAAATTACAGACATGGATGAACAAACATGCTTATTTTGCCTTGCTGAATCTCTCTCTTTTCTTCTGCTGTCACTCCTTCTCTCTCTCACATATGTGATATAAATATCAGATGAATCAGCTGAATCTAGGAGAGGAAATTAACCGCTTACCCATTACAACCGCTTCCAGTAAACACGAGTGACTCACTTGTAACCAGCGAGCTGGAGCTGTTTGACACTATGAAGGTTCAAATCTGAAACTGAAAAGCATGATGTTCTTCAGAAAGCACACTGTAAAAAATCCTGTAAAATTTACAGTAAATTACTGGCAGCAGGGTTGCCAGCCAGTTACTGTATATTTACAGCCACAGTACTGTAATGTAATTTACAGGCATTTACTGTAATTGCAGAATACATGAAAAAAATGTAATTTTGAATAGCAACAGTATAATGGTGTATTTTTTACAGCAAATTGCTTGATTTTAATTTACTGTATTTAGAAGAAATACATAAATCACTGTATATCCAGTTTATTCTTTTTTTAATTGATACAAAAATACATTACAGACGAATTTTGTACCTTATTGTACATTAAATATTTTTATTCAGTTACAACTTCATAGTAGCCAACATGGCTCTTTAAACAATGAATGTTTAAACATTCAATTTATAGTCAGAGAAAAACAGAGGACAACATATACAGTCAGAGACAGAGAATAATAAAATGGTGTATTTCAATGATGATATCTGTGTGTGTGCGTGTGTCTGTGCGTGTGTGTGTGTGTGTGTGTGCGTCCGTGCTTCTTACTTTTCATTGATTACACTGTATCCTGGCATTTTAGATGACGCTTCTTCTTGTTCCACTCTCTGGATTAATATCTACAAAGAGTCAGGAAAAACTAAATGTGTTATATAACAAATATACAAAATATATTATATTAAAACACACAAATTAAATCATCAGCTTGTTAGTGTTAAAAAGGGGAGACTTCTAAATAATTTGCCTTAAAAAAATCCATCTCTCGTTGAGAAATATTGTTTTAAAGGTCTTAACAGTTATATAACATTAACATATCTATAAAATGCAGGTAAGGAAGTTGTTCAACTAATACCTTTCAGTGGACTCCAAGATACACGCTGCCCCATCCTGGTACTCAAGATTGAATATGTAACATGCTATGAACAGAGTGGCAAGGCCAGACATGGAGCTCTGCTGAGCACCGTCACACACAACCTAACCTTCAGTAGTCAGCATCCAGTGGCCTGCATGGCAAAGTGTGTCCTAAAACAAACAATACCACATGTGACAATAGTTAATACACTGTAAAAAATACAACTTCAAATTGTTCTCTCAACAAAGGAATTAAAGTAAATTGAACAAAGTTTTTTTAGTAGAAAAGAAGAATGTGTTATTTTGAGTATGCTGAACAAAATCAGTCAAAATGTGGAACCAACAAAGATTATTTTGTTGACTGAACTTAGATATCTAAGTGATTGTCCAAAGTGCGTCAAGAAGTTTGACCAACTTGACTCAAAAAACAATTCTAGTGTTTGAAAGTTCCCAGCATGCATTGCAGAATTTTCAATTAGCTGGTTAAAATGATTGAAATGATTGCTATTTTAGTGTTTGCTGGCTATATTTTTTGTTTTTGTCATTGTAAGTTACCTTCAGTATTTAGAGTTCATTTAGAGTTCATTTAGAGTTTTAACAATAAGATGTTTAATGATGTTTGATGATTGTTACCATGATTGAGGCTCATGTGCTCAGTGTTGAGGTCTGATGTAAGTGACGCAGTAAGGCCACTACTAATATGTTTAAATGACAAACAGCTTAAGCAGTTACTTAAGTGGAGTGTGTATATAATATATCTATCAAGTTTAGTGTGTATATAATAATAGAACAAATATGTATTAAAGTTATATAAAGCATATTCTTTTCAGTTGTCCATAGTTGATTGAACTCAGAAATTTGATTGTTGCATATTTATTTTAAGTTGGTTCAACAATTATTTTCAAATGACAGTCATGTGACATTACTCAGTTAATTGAGTTAGGTGAAATACTTGGCCAAAAGTTTGAGTAAACTCAAAAAAGCTGTGCAGCGAGTTGCCTTGAAATTTTAAGTTAAGTCAACTTTTCATTTTTTACAGTGTAGTTCATATACAATTTTATCTTTAAGCTTTTTACTTTTAAACTACATTTAGTATAAGTGACTCTACAAACAAACTCTAAGCAAATTACACAGAGTAACTTACACTTAAAACCGTACTTATACAGAAATGTAAGCCTGCAGTTACAGTGCAGCGTGTGATGGAGAACAAGCGTTGCAGAGAAGGAACAGGTCTTACTGGTGCTGTAAAGAGGACATGTGGTGTTTATCATTGTCTCAATCCCTCTTTAAATTTTAAATGCTTTCTTCCACGTCACACTTACAGGAAAGAAAAAAGATCACTTGAATGTGCTTCTCTTATGTGTCTCGAAGTTTCAGATATGTCTCAACAATGTGGTCAAAAGTCAAAGATTTTAACATTAACATTTCTTATCAAAATTATCCAAGCCCAAATTATGCCATTTACATTTTACAGTGTTGCACTCTTGCTGCATTTCTCAACCGTATTTGTTTATTTTGAATGGCCAATTACATTTGTATCCAAAGCGACTTACATTGCATTACCCTGTACATTTGTTTCTAAGTATATGCAATCCCCTGGGATCGAACCCACAACCTTGGTGTGGTTAGCACCATGCTCTAAACACTGAGCTACAGGAAAGCTGATAAATAACAATTACAGTTAAATTACAAAAGAAATATATTACTTGGTACTTAAATGAAACACACTGAACAAAGCATTACAACATCTATGAACATTACATCTCCTGAACTATCAAAAAGCAAACTCTAAGGAATAATATTCCTCTGGGTCTCAACAATTTAATTTATTATAAGAGATGAGTAAAATAAATTATGAACTTTTAAGCATCACTCTATGTTTGTTGTCAACCATACATCATACGTAGTGCATTTTAACAAAATAAAATGCAAACCACTTTAAAGCAATCACCTATTTTAAAACAATAAGGCGGGTTTTATAAATGCTGTAAATATAGATAAACTATTTGTTTGATGTGATAATATATACCCACTAGAATCCTTTTCTATAAATCTCTTGTTTTGGAGTGTGTGTGATGCTGGAGGGAAAATCAGGACTTGTGTTATGTTAATGATGTTTGGTCAGACCAAAAAGAGAAAAAGCAAATGGGAAATTTATGTTTGTCTGTTTAGTTTCTGTTGTTGGTCTTACTGTAGTCACGAGCATGATTGCAGATATCAGATTGATATGTGTACTTCGTCAGTATCAATATCATCCCCCATAGACCATCAAACCTCTTCCTTCTCTCCATTTCCTGTCATTTCCTTTATCAGTCACCCCCCCTCTCATCTTCACACATTCATGAGATATGTAGGGAGTATGAAGCATTCTGGCACTCTGCTGTGAGGAATCTGAAGAGCACTACAATGTGTGATGGGGAGGAAGGTGGAGAAAACCATTCTGATGAGAAAGAGTTGTGTGGTTTTTTTTACAGCTGTATGTCTGCCGTTATTTGTGCATAGTGGTGCTCATATTTATCAATTTAAAGTGCATGATGAGAATATGTAAATATTTGATGAAGAAGAAGAATAAAACAAACAATGAGAGTTTGGGTGCATTATATGCATGTGAAATGAAGTTTGTCTTCCAATGAATCCTATTAAACAATAAGAACAAACAATGAAAAGCTGTGTGTTGAGGTAATTATATCATCAAAATAAAATATTTATATTTGCAATAAATTGTTTTTTTCAGACATATTAGGAAGTTGATTCAAACACTGTACATGGTTGAAGTGTGATCTCCCTCTTTTGAGAATTACATTCTGCTAGCAACAAAGTATTAAAATAAAAGCATACATTTCAATATGCATGTTTATTATGTAAATTAAAATGAAGAAATAAATTGTAAACAACGAAATAAAACATATTTAATGACTAAGCGCAGTAACTTGTAAAATAAATATGTTGCATTGACTTTAACAACAATTAGTTCCAAATATAAACAATGAAAGCAGGTTAAAACACAAGATAGCTGAAGATACTGTACATCTTAGTAACTTTAAACTTAAACTTGTTCTATTTAAAGTATTTTCACATTTATTTAAGTATTAAAGAGTTTTTTGTAGATATGCCTTTTGAGGCATATTCCCTAACATTCGTATTCAGCAAAATATGCAAAAAGAAAATTTATAAAGACATCAGTGAAATGTCAGTGGAGGTTTGAGAGATACATTTTAAAAACATAATTTACTTGCGTATTGCTTGTGTGAGTTTAAGAGATCTCAAATAAATTCAAATAATGAATACAAAACATGTTGTACTTCATTGCATCATATTTTTTTATTGTTAAAGCGCACCCCCATCCCACCGCCAAATGCCCCATCACTCTGTAGTTGAGAACCTGCGATCCCAGGATTGTTTGAACAGAGTCCTCACATCAAGGCCATGCCTTTAGCTAGGGGCTGTTGCCCTCTGACCTCTCCTGCAATAGGTATGTACAGAGGGACCTCAAAGAGCTGGAATGCGTCTGAAGTCAAACCTGAGTGCTAACACACAAACTAGACTGAGGTACACACACACACACACCAGGGAGGACCACCGAGGGGCCGGGAAACTGAAGAAAACAACATGTTCAGAAACTTCATTACACGCATGCAGTAAAACAGGATACCTCCTCCATGAGCTGAACCCACAACCATACACAAAAACAATGTGATGGCCACTATTTTTGTAGCATTTACATGAAAACATCAGTCTTGTTGACTTATTTTAGACCCACCACAAACATGATCAGGTAACAAATACCAGTTTGCTCAGTTTAACAGACCATACTGGGGATACACACTGACCAGTGTTCATCCATCATGAGATACTTCAATCAGAGCAATGATTCATCACTGGTTGCTGCTTTTCTCATCATCCTCACATTTATTTATAGATGAGGAATTAGAAATCAGAAACTGATGTATAGAAATGTGCATTATATAAACTTAAATTCTGATAAAAGAAAATGAACAAACAAAGAAAATATGAGAAGCTACATAAACCATGCATTTTATGGCAAGATTTGTCAGTGACCTATTAAATTACATTCTTAAAAATAATGTTTCATTGTTTCTTTCATTATTAACATTTACATACATATACAATTCTTGGTTTGCACAGTAATTCTTTAGAAATAAAATGGTTTTTGATTGTCATACTATGACAACACCAATACATGTTTTTTAAAGAACAAAATGTTCTGGAAAAGGTCTCTTGTTGAATAAAGACTTATGATTCCAGGTGACCATAAAATATTAAACTTCCAGAAACTGAACACTTTAAAATAATACTTGTTTTAAATTAGTTTTCATGTACATTTAAATGAAGTTAAAGACTGTCATGAGGTAATCTTCAGTAACCTTTTGTAATGGTTTAACTAAAGCAAATGATAAAAATAGCATCTAACTTTTATTACTGATGATTATCAAGAATTTCATGTTTGTTAATCTAAGTGATTTTTTTGTTAATGTAAGTAATTTATACTTTGTATTGGCTGGGTAATCTAACAATTTTCATTGCAAAATAAAGCAGCAGTTATTCAAAAAGTTGTAAATTCTTATTATTTAAAAAGTTGCAGATCTATCAGTCTTTACTTTTTGAATAGAAAACTGAAGTTAAATAAAAGAAAACTACTTTTAAAACACTTTGAATGTGAATGAAACGTATTTGCATACAAAAACATTAACACAATACAACTTCTCCCTAACAAAGAAACAAAACAAACTCAACTGTGATAGCCCACTTCGTTCCATATTTTCCATTTCATTCGTTTAATTTTCATTTACAAAACACGTATAATTTGCGATTCGATTAAAGCAACTCTCGTTTCATACAAAAATAATTTTATTAAATTGTTATTGATTTATTAAACTAATTTAATGACATAAAATCGTTAAAACAAACGGATGAACTGACAAGTGCACAAAACACTTTAAATATTCGTCTGCTAAACGACTTAAAACGTATCTGCTATTGTAAACCAGATTTTAAATATTTTCAATTTATTCAAAAACTTCCTTCATCAATATCACACATTTCCGTTTCTCTTCGATTTAGCTTGAATATCAACAAAATAAATTAGCATATTTAACCACAAATTCTTACAAATTAACGAAAAAATCGTTTGCATTTCGATAAGATGTTGAGCAACGAGACCGCGGTTTTCAGAGATGTGACAACGAACGAGCACTAGACACGCCCCTTCTCAGCACACATACATACACACACTGAGGAATGTAGACATCTCTGTGACCTTTAATCGCTT
The DNA here is from genome assembly GCA_006030095.1 of Triplophysa siluroides. Taxonomy (NCBI): domain Eukaryota; kingdom Metazoa; phylum Chordata; class Actinopteri; order Cypriniformes; family Nemacheilidae; genus Triplophysa; species Triplophysa siluroides. The sequence continues at coordinate 2,719,778 of VCII01000101.1, read as the reverse complement.
TTAAAGATGAGCTCCAATAGTTTTACATGAATGAACCGTCAGTTTTATGTCTCAATAGGGTTCATTCACAAATACGTGGCTAGTTGTTAAAAGTGATAGAAAAGAAAGGTAATAAAGGTTGTTAATAAAACTCTTTATGAAAGCTAACGCATCTAATAAACTTTTGGAAAAATAATCGAATTTGAAGAATCTTTACACGTGGAAACGAATATATGTTTATTAGTGATGTACATTCTTTTTAAACCATAAATTATTGTTGTTGCTTCACATTAAAGACAGCTTGAATTGCCAAATTAATAAAAGTAAAATGGCAAAGTATTGTGGTTATGTGTAGACCATTGGTAGCCTTAAAGTGATGTTGGAATCAGTTGATGTGATATAACTAATCTATCTTGAATCTTGTCAAATTATTTTACTTTTGTGGCATAGACAGTGTTTAGTGTTTCTTTCTTCACATTAGTTTGCATACATTAGCCATTTTAACTGACTTAAAACATCCATAGAGGCAAAGAAATCTGAGTTTTGGGTAACCTCAAAGCGTAATGCTTTAAATTTACCATGTGTAAACTATGGCACTTCTAAACTAGCTTCAAAATTACATTTTGCTTGTTTGCCTTACATTTGCCTAACCTATAAAATATGAAAGAGTATTCACTCAAATGCAAGAATACAATATAAATAAACATATACAAGAACCCTTGAAATCAATGGATGCCATAGCAATTCATGGTCCCTTCTGTGATGTCAAAACCTTTTGTCTTTGACTCTTCGCTCCAATGGGCAGCTTCTCTGATATGGAGCCTGTAGGCTGAATAGCAGGTATGTAGTGTGATCTGGGTGGTATGTACGGAGCAGAGCATCGGCCTGGCGCCACATGGATATGCACGAAACCTGAGACCCCGAGCAGTGGCTCTGAACTCTGACATCTGGGAATTCTGTGGATGCTGACCTCTAAGGGTCAGAGGTCATCTGCGAGTCCAACAGTTTCCTTTTTGAGAAGAGAGAGTAGACGAGAGAGAAAGAGAGAGCACACCACCATAAGAGGGTTATTGATGGATTTGAAGGGAGGAAGGAGAAATGTTGATGATGTCCCAGTCCACATCTGGCAATAATGGTGAATTTCTTATTATTTACATTTCCATTCAAGGAAGCATTTCCTGCACCTTGCTGAAAGGAGAGATTGAGCGTCCTGTGAGAGCTCACATCTGTGTGTGTGTGTGTGTCCATGTGTGTTAAGTGTCTGTGTTCCTGAGAGGTTGTGGAGAGGGGACGTGATTGAACGGCCATAACGTTTTGATTCTGGGTGTTTGTTCAGTTTTTGACAGCACAAAACCCAAGGCAGATGGGAAAGGTTGTCATAATCAATCAACAAATATGCATCTAATAAAATGTTCCTTAAATCTCTGACTTGTTTGGGGTAGAATCATAATGCTTTAAAATGTATAAATAAATCGATTAGCAAATTATATCACTAACATTTTTAAACACCTATGTTACCAGGGATAAGAGTCTTATTTTTTTATGATATTATCATTTTTTTTTTTTTTTTTTTTTTAAGAAATCTGAAAAACAAGCTTGATTTTTCATTTAAAAAAGTACAGGATAGTTTACATTGTTTTACAGAGACTATCTTCCAAGAAAACAATATTTCTTGCCTGTCACAACTAGAAAACAATATAAAATTTCACCATGTATCTGGGAGTCCTTACAAACAAACACATCCTTGTAGAATAACAACCTCTACTTGTTTTCTTTTCACTAAGCCACAAAACATACTTTAGGGCAACATAGAGCTTTTGTGATGATAAACAGGAATTGTGACACGGTATTCCCTCAGAACCGTTTATGCCCGTTTATCTTTGTAACACCATAAATACTCTGACCACAACAATTCAGGAATATTTAAAGAAAGGTGCGGATCCACATCGCAAATGCGATGTTTACATAGAAAAGGTTTAAGACATGGTGAAAGTGTATGACGTGCTTTTGCATTAATGTATCTGTGTTTGCATGTCAATCATCTCTAAAAGGCTCTCTATTTCCTGCTATAACACATTAAAGTGCGCAGAAGGCTCCATGCCACCCACCCAGCTGGAATGTCATGCATGCAATTAGGAGAGATTGCAGGAGCTGGGGGCTGGGTCGGGGGCTGGAACTGGGGGTTGGGGTATGGCAAGGAGCCGTGGACGACCTGAAGAGTCAGTGAGAGAGGGTGAAAATAAAAGGAAGAGGTGGAGGGGCCTTCAGAAAAACAGACGAGGTGAGGAGACGAACACGCAGCCTTCTCACAACCTCATGCCGCTAAACCACAGTTACTTTCACCTCGTAGTCATCAATACCCATCAGTAGGAATTGGTCCCCAGTCAATAGCCCTCTTCCAGGAAAGACAGCAGAGAGGGGGAGAGAGAGCGGACGGAAGACTGGGGGGGGAGTCACATGCTACATTACCAAACAGGAGGAAGTGTATGAATCAAAGAGGAAGGGAAACATGTTTAAGACCTCAGAACATGAACCTCAAGAAAGAAATGAATGTATGAATCTTTGCAGCTTTCTACCAACAAAAGTATCTTAACTACTTAAAACAGTGATGGAAACTATTAGTAGCAGCTAATAAATAATGTTTTGTCATTTAGGTTCTCAGTTCCGGTCCTGGGTACCCCACTGCACATTTTGTGTGTTAATGCAGGTCTCTGGTAATGAGCAGATTATTTAAATTAGGTGCGTTAAAGAAAAGAGTTCCACATTGGACTGTAATTGAGAACCACTGATTTAGATGTTAATGTTTTGCATATAAACATGTCAAATAAATATCCCAGTAGGATTGCATTCAACAGTATAAAAAACAAAACTTAAATTTAAATCAAATGTTCTAATGTTACATCATTTAGTGATTTGGCATGTTATAGATATGAATTAACTTAATAGTCTGAGAACACATTACACATAAAGCACATTTATGCAATCTATAATACAAAATAATTCTTAATAAACCATTTTGTTTTGAAAGCATTCTTTGATCTTAATTTATTTAGGTTTAATGGTAGTTTATTTTTTATATTTATACTAAAAACAGATTGCCAACTAATCAATATAAGAGACATCACATCTCTTCAATGCGTTTTTTTGTGATCAGTTTATGATGTATCCTAAAATGTGTGCAGTAATAAAGAGTTTCTCTTGTGGATAAACAGATAAACTGCAGTTCACACAAAAATAGTAATGAATATGACAAATCATCAATATGTTTTTCATTATTTTTGACCTGTTTGTTTCTTTTTGTCAGAAGATAATTTTTTTATCCAAGCAAAAGTTTAACAGGATTCCATTGTGTTTGGTTGTGCAAAGCAGTGTACACAAGTGTATGAAGATACAACACTGTTTTTAGGTGAAAAAACGACACATGTCAGAAGTAATTTGCTGTGCAATTTTCCTCTAAAATTCCACACAAATTATGAAGAGAAAATAATGTTTGAGTTTGGGGCTTATTTGAGATATGTGCAATAATTATGTGCATATTTAAAATACATGTTCTAAGACTGTCTGTATATGAAATGTTCTCAAAGAGAGTGTTGGTGTGTACAGACAATTAGACTTAAACCCGTGTGAATGAACAGGAGCATTTGTGCAAATGAATTACCCTTTAAACTTATGAGTTTTTTTCTCAACGCTGGGCGTGGCTAACACGATTTGGGGAGCGTCACATGGTCACTACAGAAGACATGCAACACTTGTTGAAAAGGTGTAAAGAGAGAAGTTTAGTTGATTGTTTAAATATTCCTTCTTTTAGTTTAATATTCCCTTATACACACATTTCTAATTTAGTATACATTTTGCACGTAGGCCTAATTGTATCAAGTACCAAAAGTTGTTGATGCATGTCATTCAAAAATCTAAAACCTTCCAAAACGTTTTGTTTAAATTAACTTTACTGTGGCACCAATTATGATTGTCATAATTAATCTGACATATTACTAATATTAAATTCGTTTATCTTTATATTTTCCTCATCATTCCTTTAATTGTATAGGCCTTAATTCATCCGTTTAAAAATGATGAACTAATACAAATATAAAAGTTAATCTCATACACTTTTGTGCTTATTGTTGTTGTGTGCGTGTGTGTTTTTAAAGTTCTGTCAATTCTGAGATGGGCACAAAGGGTCATCGACTCAAAGGACAGCACGTGCATCTGTAACAAAAACAAGAGCACGAGCTATATATTAACAATTGCATGAGAGCGCGAAGAAGATGGCTCATTGACAATTGCGAAGTGCATGCAAATTTGTGCCTACCATTTCGCTCATAAATATACGTTGGGTGATGTTTGTGGGACAGCTAATCATTTATGTAGCTCTAAAGGTGCATGCAGAAAGCTGTTTTTCATCAACCTTCTCAAGGCATACCAACTTCCGCCCGAGATATGCGCGCGCACACAGTGCACTGACAGGATATCAGGCTGCAATATAGGCCCTTTCGTTGTGTGTGTGGGGGCATACATTTGTGTGTGTTTTAGAAAGGGAGAGAGAAATAGAAAAGAGGAGGGTGTCGTTTAGATACGTCCACTGCATACTGAATTTACGCTCTGCTTTGGATCAAACGCTCTCTGCCGATTAGCTACTCAACCCGGCTCCGTAGTAAACGGGAGAGTAAGACAGAGAGAGGCGGTGCTTTTCCGCCGGACAATGCCATTATTTAAGCTCCATTGGTCAGGAATGTGGGATTTTACAGGCTGCTGCCCTCCTCTAAGCGTCAACCTAAGGGCCTCCACTGAGAGTTCCCCTCTCCTTCCCCGGGCTACCATATCTATCCCGGAGACCTATAGCTTTCTGGGTGCATTCCACAGTTGCTGTCGTCTATAAAAATCAGCAGGCCTGTGCTCATTTTCAGAAAGGAGGCATGCGCCTCGCCCAAAACTATCTTGATCCTTTTATTCGTCAAATCAATATATTTGCCAGGCTATTTTTATTTAAACAGACAACACGCGCATGCATTTTATTAACATTTATTCAGGATATTTCATACATTTTGAGACATTTTAGGATAAATTGACAGGGAAACGTATACTGGTGGTTTTGCAGTTTTACGAAGCCTTTTTATGCGTTTATTACATTCACTTTTCCAATATAAATTACTGAAGTGACGTAATTGTTAGGTGTTTATATGATATTTGTGTCAACAAAATTTAACCATTCTGTGAATTTGAATAGGCGTGTCATAAAATAATAAAACACCGTTCACAATCAACATTTCGATACGTAACTTTTTACAGTGGGTATAAAACACATTTTATGTAATTATTTGCCGAAATATGACCTGTTGGTTGCTTAAAAACTGTAATTCTTTCTACCTGACACAAGAAGAATTTTGTGAATGGAGAGCAGAATCTGAGCGTTCATTGTTAAACTAAAACTATACGGTGACGTTTCAGTCCAAACAGCCAATGACACGTTTAATAAGACAGTTAAATACCTCCGACTTCAGCCAATGAGGCACCAAGCGGCAAAGACTAGCGCAGAAACGGACCAATAGATATGACGCATGCAAATGAGGAATTTGCTTCAGTAAGAGCTGAATGTCAACTAGTCAAAGATGGAGTCTTGAGCAGAGAGGGCCATAAGGTTTGCCATGGATAAATTTCAATTTTATTTTCCCACACCACGAGAAGGAAGAATGTGCGCGCGTGATGGCACAATGTTAAGCGAGATAAAGACGAAGATACGGGAAGAAATCCGCGACTCTTGCCCTGCACCCGTTGGGTCCAACTTTTTCTCTTTTTGTCGGTCTCTTCTGGTTTTAATGGATTGTCCCTCCCTTGGCCAGGTACCATTCATGAAATTTAGGGGGTCCTCTTACTGTTCGTGAGTAGCATCCGGGTGATTTGATGGAAATGGCGGGAGCTCAGGGGCTAAAACGACAACGTTGAGTCGTCTTGGGTGGGGAGAACGACGAATGGGGTGCCATAGAAGCCCCGGAACATGGCTGTAGTTGGAAATGTAAAGAGCGCACTGGTGAGGATATTGCATTTGCTGTGTGAGCATGGCTGCCTGCTCAGGAGAAGTCATGTCAGTCAAAGGGAACAATTCCTTTTTTATTCTCTTATCTATCTGTTCAAAGCTCCTGATTTTGATATACTGTAAAGCATGCAGAGCATCCAACTTCATATTCGCACCGAAGGCAGTGTTTAACTTGCAAAAGGGCTCTCGAAGGATACGGTGTGTAATTTCCACGTGCTTTAATTCGTACACCGTTAAACGGGATCGACACATGTAAAAATACATGGCTGATATAAGAGATTTTGCGAATGTCCTCGCTTTTGAGTTAAACACGAGGTGCCAGGTGGTCGGGTTTAAAAACACAGTGGACTCAAGTTGCAAGTCTGCGTAAACACGATGAAAAAGAAATTGTCGTTTATTTTATTGCAACGCTGTTATTTTGCCACAAATGCTGTGTTTATGGTCAAAATGAAAAGAGGGGTTTGCTGGATGCATCGAAGTCGATGCTTCACGTGCGTTTTACAGGCACTGACATTACAAGAGAAAAAACATTTCAACGGAATTCTATTCTGTAAATGATTTCATTTTAATAAATAATTTACTCTATTGTATTTGATCGTATAGAATTGTATGAACAGGGGTTTGCTCGAGGTTGTGCCTGTGTGTGTTTAGCTCGCCATTGAAGTGTAATATGAGTGTATAGGTTTAATTAACGCCCAAAAATTGGAAATCGCTGTTAATCTATATATTAAAAATAACCTCATAGAGCCCCCGCCCCTCATATTTGAAACCCCCCAAAGAAGGGGGGTTTCAAATTGCCACTTTGGCAAAGCGGGCGAGAATAATACGTATTAAACGGAGGTTTCTCGCACTGTATCGCGGAATGTGCTCTTTGCCCTATTTTTTCCTCTTCCTTCGTTTCGTACGACAGAGTGCTTGACATCAGAGTTAAAATGATCGTTTCAATATATATAAAACCATTAGTTTAGCTGTCTATTGCAAATGCTTATTTATAGAGAGCCAAGTTTTGTTATATTTTGTTTATTTGTATTTAATAGGATATTTGTTGTTGTTTTTTCAAAGATGTGACAACTGCTACCATACACGTCCGTTTCAATTGTTTGTTAATCTTTTAGGTTCTTCAGTTTTTCTTTTAAGTTCTAGTCTCTTTACTTAAGTAATGTGTTTTTAAACAGAAGACATGCATTTACGTTACTATTCATTTCGTAAATTCGCCCTGTGTGGCACGAGGCACATGGCGATTTGATGGTCTAAAATAAGACTAAATTACTAGCATCAGAGCAAGTCTCGTTTTCTGTTTCTTTGCTGTTGTTGACCAGGGCCCTTTTTCTGTTGTACTACTGTACAGTCAGATGAGCAGTGCAATATTAAAAGGGCATTGGCTGACAACAAAAAAAAAAAGAGGAAAGAAAAAGTAACCTCCACCCCTCCCCTAAACTTTCAAGTTCTCCCACCCTCAGTTTATTGACTCACTAATGGCCTATGTGGATGTAGCTAATATCATAATTGATTTATTTTAATGATTTTGGTAAGTTATTTCGTTTGATTGCGCCGTGTTATTTCTGGATCAAGGCGAAAAAATAGTGTCACAATACTTCTCTTATTTTAAGGTCGAAATGGCTTGGTTGCTCAAATCACGATTCACAGTGGTTCACGAGTTTCGTAAAGCAGGTTTACGTGTCGATCATTAAATCAAAATTGGGCTTAGCAGCAACGATTTATTTAATATCATAATTTTTAAAATATCACTTTATAGATCATTGGTTAAATAAATGTGCTTAGATACTGACTGAAACGCTGACGAATGATTTAGGCCCTGTCTGATTCAAGGCCTTTCCAATGGTGGTCCATGCGTTTCGGCTGCCCCTTAAAACGAGCTAAGGTCTGTTGCTTTGACGATGTTGCACTACTGAACCATCTACTCAAGCAGTGCAATAGTATTGTCATTGCATTTGGCTTTCGCATTCTCGCCCACTGGACCTTTTAAACAGAACTGGGCGACCAGGACATGACTCGGTATAGCCTACAGCGTTAGGCCTATTTCGCCCTTGCAGCTATTGCAACTGCGGGAGACTATAGTCTGGCGGAACTATACAGTGACCCAACCATCTAAATAACCCAAACGTCCGCACTGTAACCGATTCATTATAGTCGGAGAGAGTTGTTAAAAAACATGCAGCAGGCGTGTGAACTAGCCTACAGTATTTGACCTATGGTATCTATGTGACTCCTGCGTTTTTCACCTCTTTGAAAATGGCCCCAGGCCACGCCTCCTTTTAAGAACATTTTGTACGACCGAGCTCGTCTTCGTTTGCATTGAATACCACGTGTTAGATTAAGTAACTCTCAAACAATGCTTTGAAGTGAGTGTCTCAACCTTTTGCATATTTCGCTAACTTCTGTTTGAGGCCCACAGGCTGTAGAAGCAGTGGGTTATTACATGGTGTGAGTCAAGCACATAAACAGGAATCTGCGTAACTGTTATATATTTAAAGCATAATGAATAACCTAAACGCCCTTTACATTTTTTCCGTTCGTAAATGTAAAAGCAACAAACACCGACATAATAATGTCATTCTATGTGTTGTCAAACAGTGTTGAATAGGCCTACAACAACTTGCATGCTTTTTATATATTTTAAATATATATATACATATATATAAAGGGACACATAAGGCAACGTGCTAAAAAATAAAACAATTCTTTATTTTTTTTTTTGCTAAAAGCTGAAGTCTGTTTAATTTGTAATCGGTAAGGAAAATCACAACTAGTAAATAAATGCATCGCTCATTCTTTCCACAATTATTTCGGTTTAATGTTAAAGTATTTACTTATTTATTTTAGCCTATTTAATAGCTCTAGTTTGTTAATTATGCTTTTTCCGTAACTTCACATTTTTCGTTCTACGTGTCAGAACGAATTTTAATACAGATTGCTAAATTAAAGATTTATTTGTTGAAATGAGATATACCAGTGCATAAAGTGGCTTATTTTATATATGTCTTACGACTTATTTACGTCGATCTATGCTGTGTGAATTAAGCTGTCCAATGCACAATTTTTGTGACCGCCATTGCTTCCCATAATGTGCTTGCAACAGAACTAGTAGGTGTGTAAACATAAATTTACAGATATACAAATAGATTTTTTTAAATAATTTATTTATGATAAAGAAACTGTTCCAGATGGCTGTAGGAAGGGATGGTTCTCTTGTTTAAGCCAGATCGGTGGGGGATGGGACTATTTGTAAGGAATGTAGGGGGCAGGTCCCTTTCCAAGAGGGGAGGAAAAAAAGGGAATGTGAGGAGGGGAGGTCGCCCATAGTGATATTTTACTGTTGGTCAGTATGTACAAGGTTATGCAAGTTAAGCTTTTCAGGTTACCCCATCAAAAGAATAGACATCTGGCCAAATGAATGGACATATCCAACCCCACTGGTTCGTGAGCTGTACTCTGTACGCGTGCGTAAATACGCACGAATACACACATATCTCATATTTCCACATAGACTAGGTACGTATACCGCCAACCTACGTGTAAATACATTTGCCCCCAGGTGCACGTATGCTTTAAACTCGCCAATCTGAACTGGGTGTATGAGGAATGTTGCGCTACATACCGCAGAGCGCATGCGCACCGCATTCATTGGGCACTACAGTATATAGTATACTAAGGCCCACAGCTCATGTGGTCTCAGTATCCTTCTCCAGTCCTGAACAAATGGGCTTTGAAGCTTCATGTAATGGCACCGTCTGGTGGTAAGTGTTCAACAGTTTTAGTGTCGTAACATTTAGAGAACCAGTAGATACTGCAATACGAAGTAGTTTGTTGGTTGCGAGATGGTAGTATGCGCCATTTAAGTTGTAAAGTAGCCAACGCAATGTCGCTACAAAACCACTACAGGTCGGTATGGTACAGGTAGATACTCAAATGCGTCGTTGTGGATATGTTCGTTGGATGCATATTAAGTAACCCCAAATGGGCGTTGTTTCTCGCCATGTTGTCGTGCTGCAACATTTCAGGGGGGCAAGTAAGATCATGCATGTGAGTTAAATGCGAAATTCCCAAAGGAAAAAAAAACATCCTGTTGGAGCATGTCGTTAACTCCAAGGCAGGAGTTGGTATGCTTGGAATTGCAGTGCACCAAGACTGCTTTTGGACGCATTTAACCAAAGAGAGTACAATAACTAGGCTAAAGTGTTGCTGATATTTGAAAGCTTTAGGGTCAACCGAGAGCATTGGAAGGATTTATGTGTTTATTGATAACACTAGATTTGCTTATTATTATTATTATTATTAGAATTGGTTTGTTGATGGTTTTTAAGCAGCACAATTATGTTCTGAAAATTTGTATTTTAACAAGTCAAATATGGTATTTGTGAGGTCTCATCACATGTATGTTGATCTATAGATGTGATTAGTAGATCTTGATGCACATAAAGATTAAATTATGCACTGTAATATTTAACTAAATAAAAAGCTCGTACCAGTTCCTCTGCTAAAAACTTTATGCATTTTAAGGTGTGATATTCAAGTTTTAGAAGGAAAAAAAAATAATTTGAATGAAACGAATGTTGATGCATCTATTGAGTCAAAGCCCTGTTTGTTTGCATACTCTGCGAAAGGTCAGATGTCATAAAAAGGTTCAGCCACCATTTCCACTCACATTTGTTTTCCTGAGAAATGTTTTTGAAAGGATAGATGTTGTGTTTTGCTCAAACCTTTTCCCTGTTGTGCCGTGTGATTATCATGTTAAATGCATCTTGCAGGCGAGACCCTATCAATATTGCCTCTGCTTTTCTCACTGTTCATGTAGTAGTGCAATATTGCTTATAGGGTCTTGACTTTAAGGGTAATCTGCAATTTCATCTATTCATGGATTTCACTGTCCTATGTTGTTTTTATAAAAATGAAAATTTTACAAGGCTTAAAGCTCTTAATTGTTTAATGAACCCAAAGCTGTAGAATTGAGGTAAGGTAAAAGACACTGAAATCATTATTTAAACCTGTTTAATAGTCAAAATAAATCATTTGAACTGCTGCTAGCTGTGCATTGATGTGACGGAAAGCAATTTTTATATAATGTGACCAAAAGCTATTTTTATATGATTTTAATAAGTGGGTCTTCTATTAACTTTTAAGCTGATCCTGCTGTCCCCAAAACATCACAGGTCACTGGATAAATAAATTACTCGACATGTATTCTAAAAGACTTAGTCATAGTCCAATAGTCATATTCCAGTAGACTTCAAAATGGGTCCCTTATAATATCCAACAAAAATATAATTTGCTTATCAATTGGCTATATCAGTCCGTAAATAAATCTCAATTAGCTAAACCTTTTTTAAGCCTCATATAAGTTCAGAATTTATATTTTTTGTATTCTTTTATTCCTGAAATGCACAGTCATTTGTTGGCAAAACATAATAACCCATTATCCTCTAATATACACAATGTGCAAGTGATGTGTTTGTCATATGTTCAACCTAAAATATACATTACGACTAAATTAATATATTGTGTAGATGAACGTAGACAATATATCTTAGTGTTTTCTGTTATCCTTGCAGCATCATCATCTCATGATCTATAGGTTAACCTCGAACTAGTCTCTGTGCAGCGGCACGCAGAAGCTGTGGAGAGGATCTGAAAAGCGGGCAAAATAAAATGGATGGTAAACCATAATGTTATTGTGTTGGCCACTAAATGACAAAGGCAGTTGTCTGAGAGATTCAAACAGAATACACGACATTTAATCATTTGGAAGACTGAGCATTTGTTTATTTAGCCATTGAAACCAATTGGAAAAAACTGATGGGGAGCCACCGTATTTCTCACCAGCCTCTGTCTCTTGACAAGACTCTCTGTCTGTGTGTTCTGTCTGTTGCCTGATACTCTTTCCCTGTTGCACTACTGTGGGAGCTGCAGCAAGCAGTGCAATAATGAAAGGGCATCAGTCCACCGGACCAGACCACCAAACACACACCTATTCTTTATTTACCGCAGATGATGCACTACTCCTGCATGTAAATAACCAAGCTGAACCACAAAGCAATATTTTTTGTCCATACCTTTTATGGCTGCTGTTTCTTGTATGATTTGCATTGCACATATTCAGTCCCGAATAAAAGCACATAATGCATTCAATGTGAGTAAATTGTACGTCTCTGCCTGTTTATTGATTTGTTGGTTGTTTACAGGATACGTGTGTCATGTTTATCAGAAAATAAATGTTTTTCTATTTTATTTAGAAGTCTTTGTCTGCTCAACTCAGCATATCCATCTTTTATTGCTTTTGTCTTCAAGTTATTGACATTATTGTAATCCTGAAGATTTATATGGTCAACAATATCTAGTTGCGCTATAATTACAATAACATTTTAGCAATGCTTTTATGTAAGATTAACTGCTTTTTGCATAAAATCCATGGATGTATTTATTTTAACATGTATGGTTTCATTTATTAATTCTTAACAGGTGTATTCTGTTTGTCCCATTATCATTTTTTTTTTTTGTATTAATGAATGAAACAATCATTACTATAATTTATTATCATACCATGATATCTTTGTTTCTCTTTGTTCTTAAAATTGGAGATTTTTGTTTAGTTTTTTTTATATTCAAGGTGACTTTCAAAAGGTAAATTGCATGTCCAGGCCACAGTCGTGGTAAACACAATAATGCCACCTCAGATGCCTCGATTTCCTGGTCAGTCACAACCTTGGAAATTGTTCACCTGTATGTTATAACTGAAATGGTCTTTTGGTTTTATTCTTGAATCCTCACTTGACGCTGTGAAAAGCTCCGGTTTTCACGGCTAGTTTATGTATGTGGATATTCAATCCAGCTATTTAAGTTATTATGAATAGTCGAGGCAAGAGAAATCAAATGATACTATTGAGCTATTTAAATCATGTGACTGTGGGTTCCCTTGAGTGGTTTGTATGGTGCACTATGGCATTGCGTCAAGTCAAACCAGTCAATTGTGTTTCATATGTGATGGGAGCATCGATAGTATTGTCAACCGGATTAAAATTTGTATTTAATACACTGTAGATCAACAAACAGCTGGAAAAAAATGGTGGAATGAACTATGAAATTGGATTAATCTTTGCAGGTTCATACTTATCCCTTATATAACTAAAACAAATATGTTAAACATGAAAATTAGTTGAGCCAATAAAATACAACATATATTTGCAATGTGGACATTTTTTTAACGGACCATATTTAAGCATTTTTTCTGATTTTATATTGGTTGCAGATGGAGTGATTAGATGATCTGTCCAAACCCTGTGTTATGTCGCCATCTTTTGGAAAGACAAAATACACACGAGGACATGTCAGGCATATTACACTTTAACATGCAATTTGCCAAGAAGTTAATTTGGAAAAGTTTTAGTTTATCTATAATTTTTAAACGTTAAAAATCCTTGCAGCAAAATCCTATACTATAAATAAATAATTAAATTTTTTTTTGCTATCTGTCAAGATTAAGGTCATAAATGTTGAAGTTAAAATGTAAACAAAAAGTTTGAAAATGACATATTTTTAAACATTACCACTTACAAATATTACATTAATAATACATTATATTTCATGTGGATTCCTTTCCAGTATGATTCTATTTGATAGCCTACGTGAATTAATATTTAGCCTGATTGAAAAAACGATTTAGTCTTCCAAGTATTTTAGCTATATTGTAATGTGGATTTTAGTCAGGCCATTTATAAAAAAATACCATATTCAATAAGCAGACTATATCGTTGTTTCTGATGAAAATATATAAAGCCTATGAAATAATTTTTATTTGTTACCATTTTCGTATCTGTTGTTCCTGCCATATGTTTTCCGTGGTAAGCACATTGACGACAAAATACCGTATCTTATTTAAACTGTAATTTCTATGAATATTAGTTAGTTCTAATGTTATTATATCATTAATTTTATTACAGTAAAAACTAACAAGTTTTATTACAGTATAAAGAATTTCACAACGATGGTATTTTGAGGTTTATTATGGTTACCATTATGGTGACGATCAGGATGTGTAAATTATTTTATAGTAAATAAATAATGGTCTAAATCAGCAAATTTTAACACATTCTTCATTGTCTGAAAGATTATCGTGGTGATATACAATTTTTGTCTAATCGATATATTTATGTCTCTGATATATGTATTTGTCTTTTCTTAGCTAAATGCTGCCCCCATTTGGATACTGTGTATCTCCTTTCATTTCGAAACTATAGAAAGTGTTATACAGAAATATCGCCATCAGAGTATTTTTTAAAGCAATCTTTAGTACAGTTCAGCTAGTTTGCTGTATTTGTTATGTAAGAGTCGAATGTGGACAGGATTCAGAAATATTTTTCACTGATTACTTTTTCTAGACTGGCATCGAGTCTCCTCATTTATATTCGTAATATGGTGGTTTCAATTTTAAAACAAGTTAGTTCTATTAAAATACAATTATTTATGTTTTCAAAAACATTTATTTAAACTTTCATCAAATAATGTCCATATCAGGTCATTTAGACAACATGAGTGGAAAATAAATTGTCATATGGAAAAACTACAAACAAACCTCACTTAAAAGAACAAGATTCCCCACATTAAATTCAGAAAATTGTTGGAATTTGATATGTGCAAAAGTATTTTTAATGTTTTAAACTTCTTTAGAATGCTTCAGCAAACCTAAATGTAAATAATTTTAAAATACACCGTTTTGTATTTTATATAAGTTTGTAATGTAATTTCAATTTTCAATTTAGTTTTCTTATATGGCCTCTTATAAACAAAGCAAAACATTCCAATCAAAAGAAAGCGACCAACCAATAAAATAACATCTTTAATGTGCTTTTACTACTGACTGAAAAACAGATGTTAAAGTAACAAATCGTCAGCACTATAAGAGCGGTCTGGTCTGACCGGCAAATGTACATTTTTGAAGAAACCCAGGGATTAAATAACAGTGGAGATTTCACAGCGTGTGAGTCAAGTTCCCAGTTGTTCAGAGCAGAGTGCCGTCGGTCTCCATCGGCTCTGACTACGATGATGTAGAGACGTCATCAGAGCTCATCATGGTGCACTGGATAACTGCTGGGCTGAATAAAAACGCCCTCCATTACCTTCCAGTAGTTATGGTGATTGGGCGATGACATTCCATGGACCTCACGCTGGCCTCTGATTGGATGACCGTACTGTTCTCCGGTAATGCTGAGGAAAACCTCTGTGCCAACGTGTTTAAATCGCACAGCATCGTCTCGCTCCCAGTATGTTCCACTGCACTGTACTGCCCATACATCTAAATCATCACCATCTCCATTTTCCCCGAATGCACTGACCTCCTGCAGACATAAAACAGATCTATTTTTAATGTTTTGTTGCTGAAGTTACACTGTTTATTAAATTGAAATCGATTCATCAGACTGAATTGGTAGGTTAAGAAAGATTCAACGTGTGAACCATAGATGACAGAACCTAGAGGAAATAAGCACAATTAGAAGAATGAATACGGAAATATTGAGGCTATAAAGCCGAGCACTAATTATATGGCATTGGGCATAAGAATCAGCATTGTGTTTAAAAGCCGGAGCGGAAGGTGCAAGGCGGATGTCCAGAAGCAGCTGAAGAAGTGTTGCAGCAACCGAAAAGGCTCTATCCCCTTTAGTTTTTAACGGGAGCGAGGGACAGATAAGAGAGCCTTGTCAGAGGATATTAAATGTCTAGTGGATTAAGAGCTTTAAAAACGAAAAATAAAATCTTAAACTGAACCCTAAACTGGCCCGGAAGCCAATGGATGGAAGCTAAAATAGGGGTGGCGTGATCCTATTTCCTTGCCCTGGTCAACAGCCTTGCAGCCGCAATTTGAACTCTGGAGTCGTGCTAAAGATGACTAAAGGAAACCCATGTACAGCGAATTACAATAGTCTAATCAAGAGGTAATAAAAGCATGAATAACCTTCTCCAAGTCTTGAAAAGACAGAAATGTTTTGATTTTAGAAATGGTCCAGAATTGATAAAAACTGTTTTTAACAACAATGTTAATTTGTTTAGTTAGGGACAATTCTGAGTCGAAAATAACACCAAGGTCTCTAACATGGGAAGAAACTGAGTTGAAATTATCGGCAAGCTCCTTGAACAAACAATAGACTATTTTGTGCGTACTGAACAAAATTCATCCACAGCGTGTTGCTAACAAACATTATTTTGTTGACTGGACTTAGATATTAAAGTTTTCGTCCAAAACTTGCTAAATTATTTAAGCTCAACAAACAGAAAAGTTCCCAGCATGCATTGTGGAATATTTAGTTCAGATTTGAATCAAAATTTGAAAAAGGATTCCTGTTTTAGTGTTTGCTAACTTTATTCATGCCGTTGTTGTTGAAACTGCTTAGTTGCCTGTTGTATTTAGCGTTGTTTTTATGAATGATGTTTCATGACTGTCATCATGATTGTCACCGTGATTGATGTTTGATTTCAGGTGTTGAGGTCTTACCAATGTTATGTTAGAGCATGTTTATAATAAAAAAATAAGAATAAGAAAACTTAATATTTTGGGTTACTGTTGAGTGAACTCACAAATTTGCTTTTGTCCAGTTATTTCAAGTTGGTTCAACTGATTTTACTTTGTTGTAGTTACTTAGAAAATTGAGTTTAGACAAACTACTTGATCAAAAAGTTTAGAAAACAAAAAAGCTAGGGGAAAATTGGTACAAAAATGGTACATGTATTAGATTTTTTTAGAGTGAACACTATGCAATAACATAGAAGAGTGATTTTAGTAACCAAATACTATCTGGGGCCATTGGAAATATATTTCCATGCTTAGTAAGAAAATGTTTATATAAAAAAATACCTGGTTGTTAGACAGTGGTGAGCTGAAGTGATGCGAGTGTAAATTGCGGCCAGTCTTCAAATGTGTGATTCGTATTGCCTGATCACATCGAATGGGCTCTCCACGCTGGCAAAGGCCTTTGGGGTTCTCTCGGATACGCCAGTAGCTGTTGGCATCATCAGCTGAATCCACACCAGTTACCGATTGCTGGCCGCTGCCTATAGAATTGAATTAAACAAGTATATTTGTTTCCATTAACTTAACACACAAATACACTAAACCTAAGGTTTGAACATATTAACCATGAAAGTTACCATGGTGCATCAAAAAGGCATGAAATAACTAACGTGATGTCAACTGCAGGTGCACCTGTCGTCATAGTTACATTAACCTCTCAAACAGTAACCAATTCTTAACCATAATAATTTACTTATCAACAAACAAAAACCGCTAGGGCCAGAAAGATGTACTTCACTAATAACTGACGATTGGCAATATTGGTAACGTTAGCTATTAGCATCCTGGCTAATGCCCCAGCTGCTATTATACTGATCTCAATAAGAGGAGCCAACAAAAATTACACAAGCTGACTAAATACACGAAATAGTAAATTATCATCGTTTTAAACCAGATTATATTTAATACCTGAGCCATATTTGACATCATGCGAATGAAGTCTGACGCTGTGCCGGGTGTTCATCAGTTTAACAAGAGACCCACACGTGACATAACTCGAGTCCACATCACGACCAGCGCACATCACAAATAACAAAATAAAATCCAAAAGGACAGAAATAACCCTTAATTGTCCCATTATCGCGGCTTGCATCTATCTACATAACAGAAAGAGCGACACAGAGAGGCTCATTCAAACGCTGACACGCTTTCTAACCAATCGCGACATGACAAGTCCGAAAACAAGGAAGCGATCGGGGCGCATACACGGAACTCGGTGATTGGTCGAGAGCGTGGTGATGTCACGTCGAGGCTTGAACAGATGATTGAACTAAGAAAAAACATGGCCGGCTAAAGTAACACATGGAGTAATAGATCGTTGATAGTTGTCACTCAGGGTGGAGTTGTGCCAGTTTCTGTATAGACAGGTGTTTAAACCAAAAACTACGTTGAGTAAATTTTACAAATGTTTATCCCACTCTGCTGGTACAACCAGTTGAAAAATGATGTAGTGTTATTTTAATGCTACAGTATCACAGTTTAATATACCTACAGTAGCCTAGGCTTATTTTTGTTTGGGTAACTTATACCTGATCTTTTGGTAAGGTGTGCACTGACATAATACCAAATAATTTTTAATAATAATAATTTTATTTATAATAATGATATATTTTAACTGAAAAAAAATCATAATAAACACATATGAATGAATTAACGATATGTGTTTCTGCATACATTCGGCTTACATATTTTATATGCCATTGCTTGGAGATTTTTAGACTATTTATTCTATTTTATTTATGTTAAGTTCAAGTGGTTTTAGTGATTATAAGAATTTGAAATGAAGTAGTTGTCCACTACTTGTGTTGTTTGTTAAAAGTGTGTCAAAATGTATGAACCAGTCCACTGCAAACAAAAACAAACAACGTAGCCTAACCCAAACCTGAGCTATTGGAATAATGTAATTATTATAATACACCTTACATTACGTAGTCTGAGTAACTACTCGGGCTACTTGAATCTTGTAAAGCTATAAAGCTACTCTAAGTCATTCATTTGTGTTTCATACAGTAGATCCGATAGAATGAGACAGTTATGTAGTAAAACTGTATACGGGCGTGTCTTTCCGACTCGGGGCGTTTACTCAGATCCAGTTTTGCGTAAAACAACTAGACCGTGCGCAAAAAGAAACGCAACGCTTTCATGACAACATGCAACGTGTCATGTACGTATACCTATCCCTTGTGTTTTGAGAGAGAAAATAACATTCGAAACATGTGTAAGCATAAAGCAAGTTCAATTCTATGTGTCATGTCATCATGCTATAAAAACCATAAAGCCCCCTCTCGGTTACGTGTCTTGGGACTTTTTTCAAAACAGACACGTAAGCACCTTCACACCTGATGCTTAGGATCTGTGAAGAACGTTTGCAAGAACAGCGGGTTCTGGTAAGTGTAACACAGATAACATGTTTTCGTCCTATAATTTAGAGTAAACAAAGGCTTATAAATCAATGTTTACAGCAGTCCATCGTCTCAAACAAATAAACACTTGATCACTACACATCGTTATAATTTCTCTTGTCAGAACTTATTTTATTTTCCATTCCTGTCTTTAATGGCTTCCTGATGCTTGTAGATTTAGCAGATAATAAAAGAAGAAATAATCTGGCAAAGAAGAAATAAATGTATTGTTTAAATGTTCAAATTACATTTTAATATTTCGAACTTATAGTAAAACTTCTAAAAAAATAATGCATACGATGCTGACCTTCTAAACTACTCTAAAAAAATCTCTATATTAAATGTAAAATAGTAAATAAAATATAAAACGATGATTGAATGTAAACTCGGTTTGGATAAGAAGGTCTGGCAAATGCATTAATGAACATGCGAACATCTTGTTTCATTCTCTCTCTATTCTTTCTGCTGCTGACAACAAATATACATTTTCCTGTACTTTACAAAATTTTATTTTGTCCTGATTCTACATGCATCACATGTTGGCGTAATTTTAATGTTACCCCATAGAGGGCGCTACAACCCCGGAAAAGGAAATTGCATTTTATTCATTCGGTCGGGTCTGATCCGTTCACGATACATTGCGAAAGGCGATAATGGCAAACACACCTTATTAAAATGGGTAAGCGAATGCCCCCATCTTTCTTGTCAAGTATTTCTACATTTCAAAATAGATGTTTTAGTATTGTTGATATTGACAATGATTCGTTTCTTAGATTTACGGGTTATTATTAATAGATCAAGGGTTAACAGAAATAACTTACATTATAACCAACGTGATATAATGGGCTGATGTAGATGTATGTAAGATTGCGAAAGGTCGGTGAACACAGATGGTAGCGGGTATGACATTGGTTATGAATCGGACACATTCATTGTGACGTGTTGATTGAAGGAAACACGGTTTCCTGTCTGAATAGTTTCATCATTTGTCATATGACTTCTCCAGCCGAGACTTAAACTCTTGCAACTGTTGTTGGTGTGTTCATCAGTATCAAGGAGAGGAGAAGATGCCTCAACCCAAAGTGAAGCTGGTGGTGACAGGAGATGATTTTGGCTATTGTGAGAGGAGGAATCAGGGGATTGTGGATTGTTTTAAAGCTGGTGGGATCTCCAATGTCTCTCTGTTGGTGAATGCAGTCTCGGCGAAGCATGCCGCAGATCTGGCCAAAAGGTACTGAAGTTGGCCTACAGGGCAGTCTAATAATTTGATCGATGATAAAAGTGATAAAAATGAATAAGATTGATGGCTTCAGATCTGCTTATATTTTTATGTGAACAGATATGATATTCCTATTGGACTCCATGCAAATCTCTCGGAAGGTCTTCCTGTTTCTCAGAAACTGACGGGCTCTACACTCCTCTACAAAGATGGTTTCTTTCATGGAAAGATGGGCTTCCGGGAAGTTCTGCAGAGTGGTCAGCTCAAGATGTCGGAGGTAAATCGGGATACGACACATATATGCCAAACTTGAAGTCACATGAAAGTCTATTGAGGTTGGCATCTATATGGCAGTGCTTGTTATAGAAGCAAAATCGTAGTTAACATCTATTGTCACTATGACAGACACCAGTAAGCCAATATATTTTAGTTTGTTAGTTTCTGGTAACACCGTGAGGTTTTCTTAAATGCCCGGGTTTGTTGTAAAGCCAAAGGTGTGGGTTAGAGAGAAACAACATTTGATATACTTTACTAAATAAACATTCAACACATTGTCTGTATTAGTTTACTACTGGGCCAAATATAAAAACATTACAAAGATTCAAAAAATATAAGATGTGTGTGTTTAAGGTAGAGGGGGAACTCAGGGCCCAGGTAAATCGGTTCTGTGAACTGATTGGACACATGCCCGATCATATGGATGGCCACCAGCATGTTCATGTACTGCCAGGTGAGGTGCATTTTAACAGTCTTGTCACCAAATACTGATAGTGTCATTGCTTTATATTTGTCAGTTTCATGTCTGTGCTGTATTGTTTATGCTTTACAACCCAGGCAGATAGTGTTGCAGAACCTGAGCATAAATAAAACTAAGTATACGTCATTAGTACAGCGTGCTAGCAACTGGTTATAAACATACCTTTATCATTCATGGCATTGGTCAAAATGTTTAAGCAATGAATCAACACTAGAACTAGGGAGATTTGTTTATTTCATATGTATGAGACTATGCATTTTAGCTGCTTTTCTGTACTTAAAAGTTTTTACTTAATATAATATGGTTTTCCTAATACCAAAACTAAAAATTGTAGATAAAGAAATTACATTGTTCATGATTCTTGTATATAAATGTTTTCAGAGGTACGAGAAGTGTTTGCCCGCGTTCTCTCTGATTTTGGGATCACCTACACACGGGTCCCGGTGGAGCCCGGTCTTAAATTCTGTACGTTCCTCCCGTGCCATCTTCGATCCTTCTATACACAGGTTGAAAAAGATGCTCTTGAGTCCGTCGAAGTCTTTCATCGACATGGCATTAGGTATGTGAGCCCATTTGAAATGTAAGGAAGTAATTGCCAACATGTGAATTCCTTTTATTACAAACCATTTTATTTATAAAAATATTTTGGAAATGGCACGACTTGGACTAAATAATATAGATCAAGCCCAGAACAAATGGAAACTCCAAAATCATAGTTGGTGTTATTCGTAGATTTGTCGACTTCAAAATGTGGATAAAAAATATTAACAAAGAATGATTAGGTAACTCCAATTTTTCTAATGGTGGTGTCCATCGAAGCACAGTATCAACCATATTGACACATGTAATGACAGTGCAACACCTTTTTTAAATAATTGATGTAAAACTAATTTGGCACCAATTTTTAATTGTCAAATATTGGGCATTTTTGGTATAATCCGTTCTGGTGTTTACACAAGTCATTTTTACATTAAAAAAGTAGGTATATGATCTTGCGTCTCTCCTCAGGTGGCCTGACATATATCTGGGTCTAAGCACCATGGGTAAAAACATGACCACGTCTAACCTCAAACGAGCTTTAGGCTTCACGCTAGAGGCGCATGCATCATCACTGGATGATGGTGTAATTTCTCCATTAATACTGACACAGACCAGTGACACAGAGGTTAACTCTCATCAGCCAGTTACCGCTGAGCTCATGGTGCATCCGGGATATCCGAGTCATCCGCAGCAGGGCGGATGCGGAGAAGGACCGGATGACTTCTCACAGTCCTCAGACCGAGTACATGAGCTGAATACTTTACAGGACCCTCAGGTACTCAGTTATTACAGGCAACAGGGGATCCACCTCTGTGCCTTTAAAGACTTTTAACAACACTCCGGGTTATCCAGAAGCTGCTCAAGGATCAATTTTAATTGTGGCTATCATCTGTTGACTTGCAGTTGAAATTCAAAGGTGCATTTTTAACTAGATTTGATAAGGAAAAAGACTCATATTTATGACTGTTATAAATGTACTATATGAAGATTTTAACTGAACATGTAGCACTTACTTTATATATTTAAAATAGCAATTTATTTTCTTTTAAGTACAACCTTTGAAACAAATGTATTTATATTTAATTTTGAAATGGAATTAAAAGCATGGTCTCTTTTAGTCTGTGTTTCTTTTTGTGTGTAGATTAACGCAATCTTTAGTAAAATAATAACATGTAGACAAACCAGTGCACAGTATATATACTTATGTATTTCTTTTACATCCTAAACTTTTGTTGCAGCCAGATCAAAGCGGAACGTCGTTCAAAACCTGTAGGACTCGTTCTGGTGTAGAACACAAACACGCAAGACATTCTGACAAATGTCTCAGTGGTTTCGTGTCTGTAAAATAGGGGCCAATGTTGTCACAAATATTTTTTGTGTTCTGCAGAACAAAGTCATACAGATTTGGAATGACACAAGGGTTTCATTTTTGGGTGATTTATCCCTTTAAATTCTAGCCTACTAACTAAGTTTTAGAAAAATGTTGGTATTATAGTAGTCTTTGTTTAATATAAGCATTAACACACTAGACATTTACAAAGACTTCTCACTATTTTAAGTGGCATTTGGAATGGAATATTTTGATTGATTAGTTTGGTTTTATTAGCAAATCTCAGGTCAATCAAAATATCAGCATTTCGAAACTATATAGTATATAACAGTTCTCCCTAGATTTGGTCGTCTTATTTATTTTGGTACATAAAATGTAGAGCATTTGCTAAGTCATAATTTCTAAAACTGCAAAAATAAAGGAATAAACACTGTGAAGACTAACGGTTGTCGTATTCAAAAAGACTTTACCCAAAATGAAATATCTTGAACTAGAGGACGCCAAAACAACATTAACTTGTGTTTAGATCCCCAAAATGGTAGTATGAATTTGACACAGTTTTAGCAAAGCGTAGAGAATATTCTTGAAAACCCACGGTCAACTACTGTGTTTATTCTGTTTCGGGAGGAAAGGTGGAATAATATTTCTCAGTAGCGTACATTTCTGTAAATCTAGGGGCCATTTCCACGTTTAAACCAAAATAATCCACAATATACAAGATTTTCCTATGAAACATGGTAAAAGAGAGATGTTTAAAATTAGTGATCATCATGGAAAACTACGCTCACTCACACAAATAGCATTTTTCCTTTTTTCATTTGTGAAAAAGTATTTCAAAGCAGTATTGGCCTCTAAGCCGCCGCCGTTGCTGTTGACTTTACAGTGGTTTCGCTGATTCTAGGTTTGGTAATTCTGGTCTGAACGCAGCCTGTTTCTCAGACAAGCCGTGCAACCCAACAAGTGCAGTGAAAATAAAAAGGTTATGTGAAATATTAGCTGCTGACGCTGTAATCCTTCGTTCCTTCTCCTTGTTTGGAAATTTAAGAGTATAAGAGAGGGAACAAAATAATAATATACATGATAAATTACAATTCAGCTTTTTGAATGAATGGTCACATCCAAAAGTAATCGAAAGTTTCGTGTAATAATGCAATGATTCATTTGCTTTTTACAAAAAGGGTCAAACAGCATTCGTTACCGAATACAATTTCAACTTCTTTGTCTTAAGTTATCCTCTAACCAATTTACATGTTTTTAAACTTTGGAAAGAAAAATAAAACATAGTAGAAAGTTAGTAAGGGCCTCAAGCTAACACCAGAAACCGGGATGCCAGGTCGGATGTCCTCACGATGTCCCGCTCAAAGACGGAGGCCGCAGCTGTGCTGTACTTCTCCAGCTCAACTAGAGTGACACGTGTTAAGGAGAGGAGGAGAAGGAAAGAAAGAGGGAAAGGGAGTAGAGGTTGGGTGGTTGAGTAGAAGGTAGTAGAGCGAAGGAAGGGGGCAGAGGGAGAGGAGGCGGGGTTTGGGTTTTGGAGGTGGGGCTACACACTTGTCATGTATTGTTAGTCCACTGGCCGCTTTTCGCCGTGTTTCTTTGTAAACTCTTCTGCGTTCTTAAAGAATTTTTTACGGTCTTTTGAGTATTCTTCTGCTAGGTCGGCCCTCAGAGGGTGTTCTGGCTGTGGATCGTTCACCAAGGCAATGAGCGATTGAATTACTGTAAAGCAGGAGAAAAACAATGTTAAAGTATGTTATTGTATAAAAAATGAACCCCCATAAAATGAACATAAATGAAGGTGATTATTAGTGGATGTATGAAGTCGCTTGTTCTCAGGTGCACACAGGTTTCCTGGCGTCGAAGTAACTTCAGATATACAAAAAATTATGTTTATAAAAGCAAAACTTTTGGTTTGAAATTCCTTGCTTTGTTTATAATCGCACCATGATTTTGCCATTTAATGAAAAGACTCCCATTGGTTTTAAGATTATTCTTGCAGCCCGGTATGTTTGGGGTGCTACATTATGACAAAAATCATAATCACAATTATTTGGGCCAATATTGAGATCACGATCATTTAACATGATTACTAACAGACTTGAAAAAATAGCACAGCTGTAAAGGAAGGGGGTGCGCTGTGGATTTATACCACAAGAAAAGAGAGGATCCTTGCAAAATGGAATGTGGCACAATTATCATTTTACCTCGATTTATTTGTTTTTGTAATTGTTGAAGGCCAAAATTGACGATTGTGATTAATTTTCGATTAATTTCACAGCCCTACGTACACAATTTTACTAGTACAATATGGATATCGCTTTTTTCTAAAAACGAATCCAGCAGGTAAGTGCAATCCCCGAGGAAAAAAAGACCAAACATGTTTATTTCAGTAAACTATATAATACGGTTAAGATCTATACTATAATAAAACCATTTAAAAAAATGGTATCACAAGGCTTGACGTTATTAACATTACATTACTTTTGTCAGTCAATGTTACCAAGCCATCAAAATATTTGACAGATAAAGCAGAGACTAAATATTTACTAATTACTAAATTGTGATCCAAACACTGGACCACTGTTTTGGCTTTTAAACCAAACTGTTTTTTTTTTATATTTAAACCATTGCCCCATTTCATTAAAAATGAGTAATCGCTGGGACCCAGATCTCACTAACCTAAAAATTCTGCTTTACATCATCCCTATGATCTAGGTAGCTCTATACAGCGTTCAGATTTACAGATACAAAGCAAATTAAAACTAAAGGGATAAATTAAAACTATAACAGTTTAACACTGCAACAAATGCAGTGAACCTCACCTTGGTCAGTTTTGGTGGCTGGCTTCCAGTTCTCTGCGCTAATGACAGGCAGACAGACCTGTCCCTTCTCATCAATGTTGGGGTGATAGATCTTTGTTTTAAACGTGATCTTGGGTGGTTTGAAAGGGTATTCTGCAGGAAAGATGATCTCGATCCGGAACGCCCCTTTGTCGTATGGAGGGTTGTCCTGTGAAAAGTCAAACATCACATGGTATTGTGCGCTCAGGTCAGTCTGCTGTCTGTATTGTATACAACAATAAACTGATGTTATTAGCAGACACTTACTGGAACAATGAGCCCCTGCCATGTCAATATGTTTGATTCGTCAACTTGGATGTTACGGAAATTTTTCATCCCAGATTTGCGGATTTCTTCAAGCTCCTGAAAATAATGAGAAAATCAGAAACACAGTGTTACGACTGCTTGTATGGAAATATTCTCTTTAGTGAATAATGGTCTGCAAAGCTGTATTTAAAAATGCAAATCAACATTTAATTTCTAGATCATTAAGAAGAGTGATTTAGGAGTTAGCTTGCAATATGACATTGACCAAGTCTTTGTATAGATCTAGGCTGGGATCAAGAAGCCAATGTAAAACCTTCAAATAAATAACAGTCCAAAACCACACCTTAACCATGTAATGTCGTCAGTACCATATCCAAACAATATTGTTTTATAACAATCTTTTTTAAATCTATACAGCTCAACTGGTTAAGCACTGCGTCAGCACCACAAACATCGTGGGTTCAATTTCCAGGAATAACAAACAGATCAAATGTATGACTTGAATGTATAGAAGTTGCTTTAAAAGTGTCTGCCAAATTTCTGCATTATGTAAACATAAGGAGCCTATTCTTCTTTAATAATAAAAATAATTTGTGAAAATGGAGCACCATATTTAAGCAAGCACTTTTGTTGTCTAACAAAAAATGTCTATATATGAAGCGTGTGTATATAAATAAAAAAATAAAAAAAAAAATATATATATATATGTATATATAATAATCACTGAAACCTATGCGGTAATAGACAAAATTGTAATGTTACAGAATAGATACTATAGAAAATAATACATTTTGATTTACGATTCTTATGTTGTTCCTCAACCACTGTTAGCTGCCTGACATTTACAGCCACTGTTATCTAATAAGGAAGTGAATTCAACATCATTGTGTGACACTGCCATACCCCACCAAATAAAATCTAACCTGTATACAAACACCCTAAAACATCAAATACACGACAATTTTGAGTCAAAAATGAGGTTTGCACACGTATGTAATTCACATGTATGTAACGAGTGATTTGAGGGATTTATATACAAGACGGAAGTTTATAACGAGAACGTCAGTTTCGTTTGTCCTTTAGGGCGTAAATTCAGCTAGTCACCTAAAACTCATTAAACAATGTATATCAGTTGACAGTTAAACACTTTAAGCTTTTAAAGCCCGAGGGGGATGAATTTCCGAGTTTTATTAACGTTAGTCAGATATAGTTTGACCTATCGGTGTCCTCTCTGGGGCCCATTGTATATACTTCAAAACTACATCGATCTCTTTATGAGACCCAAAAGGTCCCCATTACACCACATATAATTCAAATAATTTCATTTAAACAAAGACGGTTCGGTTTGAACACGATCTGGAGCCCGGTCTGGAGAAAACCATCGCAGCAAACCCTTCCGTTTTATCTTAATTCATTACCATGTGCTGAATTTATGTCAATTACGCATTGTCAATGAATTAAACTTAATCATAAGGCACCGAAGTCTAGTCTAACAGCACGTTGTCTCGGCGATCTCGACCCAAACCTATTTATACCGTCCCGCGGCCTCCGCCGGCGCTTTTCCTCCTTCATGTTTGGAAACGCAAAGCGAGCCGAGTCATCGGGCGCGACAAGCGCTCATTTCAACGCCGACCAAGACCCGACGAACGATCAAAACGCGTTTTTGGCTTGTTAAAGTCGAGTTGAACCCACTGTCGCGTCGTCGAGTGTGATGATTGTCAATCGGAGGTGTAAAAAGTACAAGGTTTGAACGTCTACCTTGTGTAGTCTCCTGCTCGCCGCCATCTTGAATCTTTCAACTAATCCCAGAATGCACAGCGGCAGCTCCAGCGATGGAATCACGAGCCCGTGCGCTGGTTTTGTGCGTCGGATGATCTGGGATCAGTTTGTGTGGACCGATTTGAAGCGCGTCACAGGTAAAACGGGGACTGCACGGAATGATCTCAGATCAGCAAGCGTGGGTACTTTCCATTACTAAACGAAACAAAAATGCCATTCATTATTTAGCCATCAAGTAAACAAATTATTTACCGTTAGTTTTTTGCTAACCACCAACATATATAAATGCTAACAACTTATTATAACCGTTGTTATAGTAAAGTTCAGGATGTAGGTCAATAATTTAATAAATATTTTTGACTAGGAAGTGAACATTTGTAGTTAAAAAGAGTTTCTAGTGAATGGCCATAAGATGTCACTGTCGAGTTATTATAAAAAATTGGAATGTGCTTGTGATTACAGTGTAATAATGAAAATAAATTATTAATATTATTTAATTGTAGATGAACAATATTCAGACAATGTTATAATAAGTAAACAAAGAAATATAGCCTAGCTTTATAATGGAATTGATAAGTATGTTTAATTAGTCATGAGATGAAAAAATAAAACATCTAAATGTAATATACATTTTACATTTTTATAAAATAGCTATAAAAAATAAACAAGTTTATAGTTACATAAACATTACATTATAAAAAAATAAGAAATAAACAAGTAATGCATTTGTTGTATTTTTTGTGAACAGTGTTGGTGCGCTTTTATTTTATATTTTGCTGTCCCCTTGCTCAAAAATCTTTAGAAAAACCAAACCTTTCTTCTGTATGTATTCTGCACGTTGAATTTATGTAGTGTGTCGATTCCCTATATCAAATTATTTTAAACAATTTTAGTGATTTGCATAAATGTAAAAGCAGCTAATGGAGCCTAGGCTAATATTATTATACAGATGTTCAATGAAGAGTCCAAACCTTCATTGTTTTGTCATTTGTATACATTGTTTATGAAATGTGCTTTCTAAATAAACCTGCCTTCATTTATCATTTTCTTAATTTGTTAAAAAGACAAAAACTGTTATTATTCATGTCTTGCAGCCCTTGTATTTGTATTTTTGTTTATGCATTTGTGGTTATGTGGCTTTGCCCAACTGCGTGATACATTTTTTTCTGTCACATAAACCCATTCTACATGGCCAGACAAAGACTGATAAAGGGTCTGGCATGCACGCTTTCACAGTTCCTGTAAGCCTCATGACAGAAACGACTTGATCAGACTTGCTTCCCCCTCTAGCATTTTCAGGTAAATCTGGGCCGTGGGTTAGGATGGGAACTGCTCACTTTCTTGTTTCTGATTTTGTTACATTTACGATGTTAGTTATATTATTTAACCTACATGTTTATGATTAAAGTTCATTTCATAATGTAAAACTGATTAAATTTGATGCAACGTGTAAACACTGGTTTCTCGTCCACCCATGTGCCTTCATGGCACGCTTAATGTAGTGCTGAACTTGTATCTAGGTTAATTATAGGTTGTACAGTTTTAAATCCTAAAGATGGGCTTTGGAGCATCAGTAAAGCAAAGTAGGTCAGAGACCTTTTATGATTTTGCATGACTCCACAAGCCTCAAATTCAACAGCAGAGTTAAAAATGCTCTTCCTTATATCTTAATAATTCTTATTTCCGTGAAAAGTATTTTATCATGGATTGTGCAAGAATGTAGCTCTAGTTTTAGCACATGGATTCATTGGACTTTGCTGGTTTTGTGCGGGCATTAAGGTTGTCTCGATATCAGATTTTCAGATGACCAGGTAGAGTGAGTTTGTAACCTCATATGTGTAGTAGTAACACAACAGTATTGATCGGGATGTGACACCCCTAGCAAACACATCGTATATACAAAAAAGAGGCAGAAGAACCATTAAAAAAATATTTTCTTCTATTCCATACTTAACATTAAAGAACCAGTTAGTAAAATATAGCAGCATCTAGTGGTAAGTTTGCAAATTGCAACCACTGGGTCAGTGCACCGTTGACCCCTCCCTTTCGAACGGAAGCTGACACAGGACAAAGATGTGGTCACGTTATCGCTTCTTTGCCGAAGGTTGATAACGTATTTAGAAAATGCGCTCTTTGTTCGTTTGTCGTTTAGGGCTACTGTAGAAACAACATGGCTAATTCCCTGCTAGAGGACCCGCGGTGTATGTACTGTATGTAGATAGAAAAGGCTCATATTTTGCATAATGATCTTCTGCACATGCAAACATATATTCTTAAATATAAATGATGAGAATCACCCTTTTTCATGTTGCATTGACTCCTTGCTGATTTTTTTTCTTGAAGAGAAAATGTCTTTAAATAGCCCTGTACTTTTTATGTTCGAAAGCACTTTCTGAAAGAATTTCTTGGCAAACGTTTACAGCTTGTGTACCTCAGTGGTTTGTGGGTGGTCAGCTTTTTTTTTGCAAGTCAGTTACGAGAAAGGTTTGCTCCGACTCCAACACAGAACCGCATCCCAGCTAAACTACATCCTGTTGGGTTCTCTACTGAGAAACCATAGAGGGACTTTCCTGCTGGTGAAGGAAAGAGTGCCTTCATATTTAACAGTTATCAGTTTAATCAGTCATGGAATGAGGCTTCAAGCATGACATCTAAGTTAGAAAATTGCACAATGGGATAGTTTGCATTCTTGGATTTTTAAGAGATCTTAACAAACTAGATAAAATGTCCTCTGCATTAGAACATTAATGCACAGATGTATATAGGTGAAGCATAGGTTTGTGATCTTTAATGCTGTCAGATACTCACACACCTTTTGCCCATTCTAAGATAGTAATCCGTTTGCTGAGGTTTTGTTTATCTGATTACATGATCGCTGATAAGCAATCAAAACATTTCACTTTAGAATATTTGGAAATGGTTCAACGTGTCTTCTAGAATAACAGAAATAAAGGTCTGCAGTGTTGTGCATTTATGTAAGAACATACTCATGGGATTTTATTTTACAAATTTGTATCGCTCATGTTTTATGACCACAGACATCAATGTCATTGTGTCCCTGGGAACTGAACCCACAGTCTTTTTATGCATAGGCCTACAAACGTTTGGTTTGTCTATTTCATGAAGCATTTTAAGTAGCAATGTGATAGTGATGAGGTTGCAAATTGCAACCAACAGCTCACCCCTCCCTTTCAAAGCACTACAGTGGCTGACACAGGATAATGACGTGTCGCATTTTCGCTTCTTTGCCATAGGAGATAACGTATTTACAAAACACACTCTGTCAGTTTGTCCATTTAGGGCTACTGTAGAAACAACATGGCAAATAGGGAGCCTATGGCCGCAGGTTCCATCGCACCAAAGTCTATGGGTTTTTTTTAATGGTTTATTAGTAAATCAGGAAATTGCCCGAAATAAGTGGTCTGCGGTTAACAAAACTTTTCACGTTTTATTTTATGACATTAAACACACCAATAATAACCTGCTTGTGATTTTTAAAGCCTTATTGTGTCTTAAAAACGGCGGTTGCTAACAAGCGACTACTTCCTTTGGTGGGAACCTTAGACGTCATCGCTCATTTAAAGCTCACAATTAATGCAACATGGGCACAAATCTCTTAAAACGTAGATGCGGATTCATTCACGGAGTAATTACTTACCAGGGAACACATATTTAATAAAGTATTAAGCGACCTTAAGTGTAGTCTGTTTATAGCATCGTGTCATGCTTTTTACTTCTGCCGAATGTATTTCAGCTTCAAAAGTAACAAATGTTTTGTTAATTTGTAAAGATTATCTTGATAGACAAAACGTTTAAACATCATAAACTTTTGTCAATCACAGAGCTTATTTTTGCGATCTTCCAAAAGTCCATGGGAAAAATGCATAGGCTTTCGGCCAAGGGAACCTCTGCAGCGCTAACTTCCGGGTTGGCCTACAAAAACACCTCATCTCTGCAGCTGTCTATTTCATGTAAGGGGACCCGCGGTGTATGTTGATAGAAATAGCTCATTCAACATTACACTTAGTTATATATGGTCTTTATACACCTCTGAAGACATAGTTATGTTATGGATTTCTGTCAATTGATCATCCAAAATATTAGGCTTCACACAGCACCTTTAAAGCATTTGGTACAGTATCCTAAATCTCATTTTGACAAGTTATTAAATATGTGTGATGAATAAAAGACATAACTGTGTTGTTTTTGGCAAGGTACAAAAAATCTGATCAGTCAACCCTAGAATGCTAAACCAGTGTATCATGACATTTTTTTTAATGACACCCCTTCAAACAATGAACAACATTTTCTCTCTGACTCACGCAGACTGCAGTCTATTAATATTCATATTTTAACCGTGCAACACCCTTTATCAAGCATGTTATTTAAAAAAAATAACAAGATTTTAGTTGCCTCACTTATGTTTTTTAGGAGATTGTGAGTCAACATTTTCTCACTAAAGTGATAGTTCACCCAGAAATACAAATTCTGTCATCATGTCATTCTCTTATCATTTCGAGTATGACTTCCGCAGAACAAGAAAAAGAAGATATTTTGAAGAATGTTGTTAACTGGCCGCCATTCACTTGCATTGGTTTTGTGTCCATACAATAGAAGTGAATGGGGTCCAGTGCTGTTCGACAACTCTCTTCAAAACATTTTCTTTTGTGTTCTGCTGAAGGAAGGAAGTCATAAAGATTTGAAATGACAAAAGTGTTAGGAAATGATGACAGAATTTCCATTTTGGGGTTTACTATCACTACACGTCTGCATTTAAGAAAGCACTTAGGCCTAAATATAATCAAAAAGGCAGAAAGTTTACAGCGGGATTTTCCAGGTAAAAATATTCTGCATGTAAAAAATGTCCATACGTATACCGTAAGAATGCGTTTCCACCAGTGCATTTTTAACAAAGGTAACCAAGCTTTTTTATTTCATGTATATGGAACACTCTCGACAGATTGCAGTGGAAATGTCTTGCTCTGGAAATCACAAATGCGGCGCAGGTGTAGCAAAGAACATCAAACGAATTCAGTTATTATAAATGATGTGCACACAAAGACCTAACCAGGTTTGGGAAGCCCTGTGGTAAACCGTGCATTTGAACATGAAACTATTAATGAGTTAATGGGTGGAGGGATGTGTTTTAATAAAGACTTGCAAGCTGTATTCACAAATAAAAACGCCTTTGAAAGTTCAGTTCAGGTTGGTTTTTAATTGTATCGGGGAAATTTCCCCACAGCCACTTAACAATGGTGATGCTCGAAAGTTAAATTCTGTTAGAAGTGCTTCACGGAAAACACACCCTTGTACCCGTGCCAAAGCCATTTATCAACAGGTATTAAACAAATCATTATTGAGATAATGGCATGTTATGATCACTTTAAATGACCCATTCTTTTTAAGCAGAAGGTTTTGGAAGACCGGAATTATGTGTATTATATTTCTGTCTCCAGTAAAGACACATGAGCCAAATGTTACCAGGGTTGAACATATATGGACTCCTTTGTGACGGTTATTTTTCCATTGAAGCACGGATGCTTTTGGAATATTCTCAAATGATCGTGTTGTGCACAAACATGTGGAGCTCATGCAAGCTTGAATACATGCTGTCAACAAATCAAAAGGGGGAAAAACAAATGCTAAGAAGTTATGCAATCCATGTTCGTGTTTCACTCAAATTGATTGGCAGTTAATAGGTTTGTGATGAAAGTCATTTTAGAAACATGCAACAGAGGAGCGATTTCTCTAGCGGTTGCAAAACTGTCAAGTTTTGCCATTTTTAGTGTCTTTATATTAACTCAGCAAACATCTTTATCCAAAGTGACTCGCAAATGAGAACCAGGTCATGGGTTAACAGGTAATGCACATACTTGTAATGCACACATGTATATCTTGAATGGGCAGTATGTTAAATACAAGGGTCTGTAAAATGTGTGAACAGAGACCGCCTGCGGTTTTAGCCAAGTGGTCTGCACATCGTCATGTTGCTCAATAGCACTTTTGGACGACCCG
This sequence comes from Triplophysa siluroides, assembly GCA_006030095.1. NCBI lineage: Eukaryota > Metazoa > Chordata > Actinopteri > Cypriniformes > Nemacheilidae > Triplophysa > Triplophysa siluroides. The sequence goes on along the minus strand of VCII01000101.1, from coordinate 2,686,040 downwards.
AGTTCCGGCTCCTGTTCTTTTCTTTCTCACTCCACATGGTTTCCTGTAAATTCTTCATATTTCTACAAAAAACAAAGCTATAAAGGCTCTTTATTAAAATAGGAAGTGCTTTTATGGTTGTGGTCTAGTTTAGTTTAGGTGCTAAAAAATAACCACTTACTCAAACCAACGTTCTTATTCTAAGCGTTTCTTTTTTTATAACGTAAAATAACATTTTCCACTACAAAGCACCTTTGGTGACAAATAAAGCTTCTTTGGATGTTAAAGGATCAGTCAGTAGAATTTAGTGGCATCTAGTGGAGAGGTTGTGAAATGCAACCAATGGCTCATTCCACCCCTCCGTTTCGAAGCACTACGGTGGCTGACACACAACTAAGATTTCGTATGAGATAAAGTATTTACAAAATACGCTCTGTAGAGCAGTTTTGTCTGTTAAGGGCTACTGTAGAAACAACATGGCGAATTCTGTGCAAGTGTACCCGCGCTGTATGTAGATAATAATGGCTCATTCTAAGGTAATAAAAACACAATGCTTCATTATGTAAGGTCTTCATACACCCCTCAAGAGATTGTTATGTATATTATAATGCATTTCTGTCAATAGATCCTCGTTAACTTTGCACACTGTTCCTTTAAAGGTTATTTAGGGAACCATGTTTAGGAATAGATAGATACATGATGGCAAGTAAGCTGATTTGTCTAACACTCTACCTACAACAGTTTTTTCCGAGCAAAAATCTATTTGAGTTTTCATGCTTTTCAATGCAGTTGCCTGATGAAGTTCAAAACTTTAAAGCCTTATCCTCTGTGTCTCAAATTTGGTTCTCCCTGTACAGTAGAGTATAAAAAGCAATGATTGCACATTGATCCATGAAACTGTGGAAGATTGTTTAGATTAAACAGGGACAAATTTATTGTACTCAACCATTTGACAACCATGAAAGAAATCGCTATGGGTGCAGTACAAATTACATTAAGTGGAGAAATGTAGGACACTTGTAAAAGTGTTTTTACAAGCTGCTTTATTTATGGTCAGGCGATGCCTTTTGGCAGAGAATGAGAATAGGGAATAAAAAACAAGGGGAAAAGGAATGTGGGTACGGTAAACTGAAACGAAACTGATGCATTTACAGGATGAGGTGGAGCTAAAAGGTGGTCATGTGAAAGTGAAAGTTAATATTTTGTGTATAAATACCTGCACAGTGACACCTGCTTAATCACACCTGTGCACCTTTGATGCTCATACTGCCGCCAAACTCAAAGACCAGAATGCATACTCCAGCATTAACTCTCATGGTCCTTACCGCAGTCCTCTGGGGAAACACAGAAGGTAAGACAATCATTTAAACACCTAGAGTCTTTTACATGCAACTTTAATGTGCATTGGCTCATGCATTCATTTTAAACCGAAACTTAATTTTGAATGGATATTTGTCTAAGGATTTAGTTTTATGGCTGTGAGATCATTGACTTAGTAATACTTCTCAAACATTTAGCTGTTATAACCCTGGAACATAGGTCTAGCAGTTCCAGTAAGTAAAAAAGAAAATGACACTCAGGCCAAGTTTTGTTCTTGCAGGGTCTCATAAAATATGAAGGGGGGATTTCCAGTGCCAAGCTTTGCTAATGCCAATCTTCAATTCTCAGCATTTTCAGATGCAGCTGTGGACTGCTGTCTGACCACCAAGGACACACGCATCCCTGTGCAAATCGTTGCATCATACGTTCATCAGACCACAGACAGCGGTTGCCCAATCCCAGCGACTGTGTATGTTTCAGTGTCAGTATTTGTTGCGTTACTGGCAATGCATGTTTCATAGATCAAATGTTTCCATGTTTCCCAAAGATTCATCACAAAGAAGCACAAGAAACTCTGTGCACCTCCAGAGGAGAAACACGGCTGGATTAGCAAGATTGTCTCACACCTGGACAAAAAGAGAAAATCACATCAGTACTAGGTAAAAACAACCACAAAAATCCCCTTCGGTGCATGTTCCTTTTCATGTTAACTCACTTTCTTAGTTCTGCTCTTTCACAGACTTCACTTGAAAAGCTAAATAGAAATTTAGCAGAAGATGTGTGTAGTGTTTCTTCCCTGAAACATTGTCTGACCCCTGTAAACAAAAATGAATCTGGTTTCTTTTTCCTGCTTTATGGACAGGAAGTGACCACGTTGACCCACTTGACAAACTGGGGAATAAACAGGAAGTGACACTGATGCTCCTGTATCTGCAATGATGACTTAATCATTCATATGTGATCCTAAACATGCATACTTATAAATTCATCAAGCTCACGGCATTGAAACATTGCACAAGAAATTAATAAAAGACTGTCATTTTAAACCTGATATGTTATATGTTGACTGTTTGTCATTTACTGAAAACGTATGTATTTTGTACTATACTGTCTTACTTTAGCGATTTTGAGCCTAAGTTGTAAGCTATGTTCAGGAAATTAAGCTTTTGGGAATGTTAGTCAAATGGTTTGTTTTAAACTTTGCTGATTCATTTTTTTAAATAAAACAATTTGAGTGAATCTCTATTTTATGTGGGTTTTTTTGGTACAAACTTTTATCTGATAAAACACAACAGACACTCACAATTTCTAAAATGCAGAATCAATGTAGTTGGTAATGTTTAAATGTAAATAAATGTTTTTATAAGACCAAACACACATGCATGCACGCACACACACAGGCACGCATGCACGCACACACACATACACATGAAAGGCTATGCAATAATAATTCAATTCAATTTTATTTATATAGCGCTTTTCTCGTTGTGCATTTCTCATTGTGCACAAAGTAGCTTTACAGGATCAAATAAGAAAAACACAGAAAAGTAAAACAGCACAGTGCATGGTGTTTATAGAACAAGCAAGATAATTCTAATAAATAATATCTAATAAATAAATAAATAGATGCAGTCTCCCGGCGAGCAAGCCAACACTGCCCTGATAATAAAAAACTTTGTAAATAAAACTTAAATAAAACTCATAAACAAAATTTTGTTCTCCCTGCCTAGTCTGCACAATCTGCTGGCTGGATGGGGGTCTACAGAGACCAGCACAAACCATTAATTCTGGGAAAAGATTAACAGTAACTCTTCCGTATTTAGTAACAATTAAAAATCCCCAGCGCTGCTTATCGGTAAATGAAGTAAACAGTTATGTTTGACAGGTTTATCTGAAATGCCTCAATGGTCTTCTTCTGTCAAATCGAAACATACACTTTTGCCAGTCTGATATGACCCTTATGCAAGAAAGCTAGAGTGTCTATGTGAGCTACAAAGACAAATGGAAATGGGAGGGGGGTGGGGTGAATAGTGAAAGAGAATGTTTTGCATTGTACTGTAAATTGTCCCATGCATTCATACGAGATCCAGTTCACAACCTCTGGATTCAACCTTTGTTGCTTTGACATTTCACAGCTGAGGGGAGGGGCTTCCTCAGAACAGTAAAAGTGAAACCATTATGTCCTATAAAGCAGGGCAGTGATGGAACGGCTGAGAGGAGAGTACCAGGAAAGCTTTCATCAGTACAGACTCAAGTCGAGTTTCAACGTCTCCTGCACCTGTTGCCATGATTTCAGCACATCTACCTGCACTGAGTGTGATACTCTGTGCGCTGGCTCTTATAATCTACAACACTCCGGCAGGTAAGCCTGTGATGTCTGTCTCCTTCATCCACTGCAAGATGGATGGTATCCATTTGTCAATTTATTTAAATATAATCACATTTCATAAATGGGAATAGATATATTGCACAACTCAAACAACTAGGTCAAATTTAATTTGGTAATTAAATAGGTTTTTAAAAATAATTTATTATTAACAAATGCTTATTAGTATTCAAGTAAAAACTTAAAAAATTAGTTTTGATTAGAAATTCACTGATTTACACATTTTTGTTTAAGAGGATGAGCTTTTTATACCTTATTATATTTTATAATATCTCGATTTTCTTACGAAACGACAATCTAAGGATCTGTGGCAATTTTTCCATCTGTTGTTGATCCTTATAAATAAAAAACATGATGCTCTTATATTTTCTCAAGATTATACAATATTTAACATATTTTAAATTGGTAAAAAATGTAAAATAATTATTGTTCACTTTAACATATTTAATGAGTTTTAACTCTTTAATTCAATGAAGCACATTTCATTTTCAAGGCAGGTTTTAACTTAAATATTAAAATTCAAGACAATAAAAAACGAAAGAAAAGAGTTTAGAGGCTTGAATTTTTTGCGGTGTGGGTCCTGCACACACAGATGCAAATAATGTTCATAAAAACTTAGATTTGACTTCCGAATAAACCACTTGGTGTTTTTTTAGGCGTGTTATCATTCTTAAATGTTGATATCACTAACTTGATCCTAGCAGTGCATTGCACATTTGTAATGCTTGGCTGCCAAATACATTTTTGGACAATAAGTGGTCTCTGAAGGGACGAGAGTGAATTCACATTTCTATGTATTCCTTGTTCTTCTCTTTTTTTCTCATAGATGCTCAAGCAGATTCAGCTTTGGACTGTTGCCTGAAGGTTGGCATTCAAGTCATCCCGAAACATGTCATCCTCACTTACAGGAATCAGATCAGGGGTATCGGCTGTACCCGTGATGCTGTTGTGTAAGTACATTGATTCAAAGGAAAATGCTTCATGTTTATTTGTCATTTAAGCCTTTTAATCTCTCCTTTGATTGGAATTAGTTACGTGTGATCTCTTTTCCGGTGCAGAAGTATTTCTTTAATAGACAGTAAACATAACGAGTTACATCTTTTCTAGTGAAATAATGTACACGTGTTGTTGGTTTTACAGTTTTACAACCAGGAAAGGGAAGAAACTTTGTGCCCCCGCTGCCAGTGAAGCTAAATGGGTTGAAGAACTCACAAGATTCATTGACAACAGACTAAAGAAGTGCAAAGCTTTCAAATTTCAGGTATGTTTTTACCTCTGACATTTTATTTTCCTCTATAAATTCAAGGATTTTCCATGAATCCATCTATCTTACATAATATTTCATCATGAAAACATATGAAGATAGGTCACTTTCACTGACTCATGTTTATATTTAGTAGATCACAGCTTTTGGACATGCTTTAGTCAAAACCACAAGCTCTTCAGCCCACAAGCCAAAACGTCCTCCTACTGCAAACTGACTCTGACTTTAAAACCGACCAACAACAATGAGAACTCGTTGTTCCGTTTTGAAAGAAGCATGATGAATGTGACGGAGTGAAACAGATGCTCCTACTGTACTAATGGTGTGTTTTTTGCTATAGGGGAGACGCTGTGAAGGCCTGAAGACTAAAACGATTTGAGGAAACACATATTTGCACACACACTTACAAATGTGGCAGCTGGCAATGGTCTCTTTATCATAGTTCTGTGTTCTCGACTTTATTTTTATATCTTTATCGTTAACTTTTTTCAAAGTTCATGTAGCATCTTTACTAACTGACTTACTTTTGGAGCTTGGCATGAAAATTGTTTGGCAAGAAAATTTCTTAAAATGTTCATTATCCCTACATATTTAGGTAAAAAGGGTGTTCTAAATGTTTGAATGTAAATTAAAAAATAATAAACAGCTACACTGTATTTTCAGTTGTGTGATATTTACTGAAACAAGTTTGATTTTTACCTTTATTCAGATCATGTTGTTACATTTATTTTCAATAAAACGTTTTTTATTCATAGACAATTGTGTCACTTTTCTTTATTGTTAACCAGTATTAAAGTATATTAAAGTATTCCAGTAGGTACATAGTATAAAGTATACAAAGTATACAAAGTATACAAAGTATAAAATAAATCTTCCAATAAAAGACACCTCAGAAGAAATGTTCCCAAGCCATATAGGCTATCTCACATACACAAATAGATAGTTAGAAAATGTATTGCTGATTTTTTTACACAATAGTTTTAATAATCTAACAATTACCCTATAATAAACTTGGTTGTGTGTCAATGTTTAATGGAGACTTTTATAATGTGTAAACTGTACAGGCAAGCAGAGGTTCGCCCTCCACACCCCTAACCGGCGCTATTGAGCTCATCTTCACTGTGGCGTTAGCAGGAGAAGAGTATCGATCATACTAAACAGACATGGCAAGAGTATCATTCTCATGCATTTTATTTTATTTCATATTTATGATTTTTGTACTTTTAAAAGAAGGAACTGTCTGTACTGTCGGTAAGTGAGAATAAATAAATGATTAAGGTCTGCGTGGACCAGAATACACCGTTAGCCTAATGCAGAACCGCTAGCAAACATCTTGTTGCCATGGAGAAATCAGCCAAGCGCTAGCTGCGCTGTACGTTTTAGCTTATTTATTGACAATTAATATGTATTATTAACCTAACTTAAACACGATTGAATTAGTAACTTATACACATCCATGTGCCATTTTGGTGTAACCTATCAATCAAGTCTGTCTGAAACCTATATGGAAGATATTAATGATTGATTTTTTTCAGTATTTCAGCCTAAGTTTATATTCTGGCATCTGGTCCGAAAATATCAGCGTTTCTGGTTGGAAACATCTCTGGTGTTTCTTTAACTCTCAGTTCCGTTTTACCCTTAAGTGCAACAGGTGAGCAAAACACAACACATTCAAACCTTGTCCATTATATCTCATACAAATATATATGCGTGTTACTGTTTACTGTATGATAATTGATATTCTGTGTATTGTGTCATGTTTCAGTGTCAATGTTTTTAATCACATACACAACCATACTGAAATGCTTGGTATGACTCTCACCCTAAAGTTTACAAAAAATATAGCATAGTAACAAAAATAAAAACAGAAAGTAATATAGAGATATGAAAGAAATCCGAAACACAACACAATATTTACGACACAGTCAACAATAAAATAAGGACAAAAAAGAAATATACATGGTAAAGTATGCAAATGAACCCGTACATCCAGCTATAGTGCAAACATGTAGGAAGTGTAACATGTTTCCGTATGTATTCAAGCAGTAATGGTCTGACAGGATGTTTTTTGTGCTCACAAACTATAAGTCACATATTACATTTCTGTGTAAATGTAAAATGTTTAGGTAGCCTTCCACCACCATCCTGTATTCCAGTTTCTCAAACACAGTGGAATCTCTCAACTGAGTTTATTGGGAAGGTGAGTAGCGTCTTTACATTTACAGGTGGCTAGCTAGCTTTTAAAGGGCTGTTTAAAATATTTATTAAATCTCAGTCTTTGTGTGTGTGTCTAAGTTATCAAAGTCACTTCAAAGTCAGATCAATGTTTAGTTGTAGTTATAGAATATATGTAACAAATTACTTTCTAGCAGGATTCCAATATCTTTCAAGCAGGAAGTGATAGAGCGGAGTCTGACTTTACATTCCAGACAGGGATTATCTTAAGCCATCCTTAGTTAAATAAGGATATTTAAGTCATTTAAAAAAATACTTTACAAAAAACATAACTGTGTGAATCTTGAGAGAAAACAATCACACTGATATATTTTATGTCAGTGTAAGTCGTTAGTTCTGGGACTAGTCTCAAGCCCTGTCCGGGAAACCGCCACATAGCCTGTTATTAGGGTGCGGACACCTACTCACTATTTTTGTGCATGACTATTATGATTCTATTACCCTATTTTGGATCATCAGGATAATGCGTCACTTTAAAGAGGTGCAATTATCAAGAACAGAACTGCAACTTTTTTTGTTTCTGTGTTTTTTCAAGGAAACATTCTTCTTTTCTTTCTTATTTAGATACATATGTGTGGCAATTGATTTAGAAATGAATGTAGAATCAATGGGTTAGGGTTAACCCTAACCTAACCTTATATTGATTCAGAAAAATATTCAGGAAAGGTTCAAATGTTCCAAGCACATTCAAATTATTGTGGGTCAGCATCTTCTAAAAACTGAAGAGAAATAAAAAAATAATTTAGTCCAAATGTTATCAATGAAGGTGATATGATATAAATATCTTACTTAAAGTGATACTTCACCCAAACATAAAAATTCTGTCATTATTTACTCAACTTGGAGTTGTTCCAAATGTGTATACATTTCTTTGTTCTGATGAACACAGAGAAAGATATTTGGAAGAATGCTTATAACCAAACAGATCGCAACACCCATTGACTACCATAGTAGGACAATTAATACTTTGTTTTCTGTTGAACACAAAAGAAGACATTTTGAAGAATGTAGGACAGTAAACAGTTCTGGGCCACTTTTGACTACCATTGTTTTTTTCCTACTATGGTAGTCAATGGGTGTTGCGATCTGTTTGCTTATAAGCATTTTTCCAAATATATTTCTCTGTGTTCATCAGAACAAATTCATTTATACACATTTGGAACAACTCCAAGGTGAGTAAATGATGACAGAATTTTCATTTTTGGGTGAAGTATCCCTTTAATGACTGATAAATCATTGTCTAGAATAGATCAGTGGTTCTTAAACTGGGGGCCCCAAGATGGATCCAGGGGGGCTACAGAGTTTGTGGCATTTCATGAAATTTAGAAATGTATCATAAATTATATGCCACCGAACATCAGGGGAAATAAGACCACCAACCAAAAGAATTGAGGTTCTAGCAATGTATAACTGAATATGTTTATGGTTTAAACAAAATTCTAAGATTCTAGGTCTTTATTTGGGGGGCCGCAAAGCGATGCACTCTACACAAATGGGGCCTTACGACACAAACATTTGAGAACCACTGGTCTAGATTGTGTAAAATAAATGTGCGGTCATGTGATTTCATAGTCAAGAAACACATGAGAAATGTGCCGCAGGTGAGGTATGTTGCCTAAAGGGCCGGTTTGAATGTAATACAGATGGGACGCAATAACATTGCATTTGAGTAATGGTAACACTTTTACATTATTAGAAAACAATTTAATATGAATACTTCTACATGTATTATTAACTTTGGTCTTAAGTATAGAATGGTTCTTATTTTCTGGAAACGTGAGTAATGTACATTAGCGTAAATGAGAGGAAGGTCCTCTTAATAGCTTCTTCAGTTGAAATGATGGGAATATCCCTGCTATTTAAGTTGACACACCACGCAAGTGCAGTAGGAGTAGCTTTAATAATAATAGCGTTAATTATGATCGTTAACAATAACGCCTTAAGCACAGTTATGACCAGAAAGGGCAGCTCTCATTTCCTGTGCCGTGCATTTGTATAGCGGTTGCTTAGTTTCTCCAACGTATAATTCTTGAGGTTTTCTTTCTCATACTGAATGCTACAAACTGTGTTGCTTTGATTTAACCACAACTTTTTTCAAACCTTGCATCCCGCACATTTAACAGCTCACATACACCAACATATCAGAAAGACACTTACATTGGTCAAAACTACCTGTAATATATCGTCTCTTGTAGAGTGCTCTTCTGGTGCGAGTGAATCTGAACCGCAGTTTGGAGCTGTGTGGTAACCAAACATCTCAAGACTGCTGCCCGGAGTCTCTGTGTGTGCAGGAGACGCTGTTTGTGTCTGCATGTGCAGATGGCACCCTCGAAACATCACTCATCATACAGGCACAGATTTATGCCCAGATCGTCCCCAGCAAACCCCTGTCCGGTCCGTGTCTTTCTTTGTTATAATACTGGGTGGCGTATTAACACCTGGTGGTTTTTGATGATGGAATTACTTTAATGCTACCAGTAATATATCAGTATGTCTATTTTGCCTGTTTATAAAACAGAAAACCTGACGGTCATTCCTAACCAAGTGTTCCAGCCTCTTGGTCGGTGCCCATGTGATGTTTCTCCAGACACGTGTGACTTACGCTGTTGCTGTGACCCGGTAATATTTAAAGCCGATGGAACATTTAGACCGATAATGTACAAGATCATTGATAGAAGATCTGATAGATTAATGACTGTGGTTTTGCAGTTGTTTACTGTGTAAGAAAACGATGACCTCAAGAAAACGTTTATTTCTGAAATTCCTCTTTTTAGAACTGCACCCAAGAGATGCTGGGACTGTTTTCGAATCAGTGTTTTCCTGGACCCTTTGGAGGAAGTTTCAGTCCTGTTCCCGACTATCAGTGCTTAGCTCAGTCCTCTGAAAATGACCCCGACTGGTTCCCCTTCCTCTGTGTCGTCTCGCCCTCTGACAACAACCCTTTTCTGGGACTTTTTTACAATGGAGGAACAGTGTAAGTACACAAGGGACTTTTTACAGCTCTTGGTTCCCTTGTACGATTATGATTTTCAAAATTGGTCTTTGCAGCTCTCCAAAGCCTCGCCCATCATTCCAAACTCAGCAGGTGACAGCTCCTGTACCTCCTATTAACTACCGCCAGGGGGATCCAATCTTCACCGAAGCTGGTGGGTACTTTACTATCCCACAGGTTAGTGAAGAGGCAGCTCTGAAGTGTGCTTCAGATTTTTATGTTTGTGTCGATTGATGTGTGAAATTAAAGGAGAATTTCACTTTAGAATTCAAATTTGATGATTATTCATCAAAGACGTCCATGTTTTTCTGGTCCGTAGATGGGGGGGTCTGTAGTGGGGGTTTCAGGTGGTTCGAAGTAACAACTGCCAATAATTAGGACCATGAGCATTGGAAGGACAAAAAATGTGTGTGCAAAAACAACACTACTTTATCAGTAGCTTCAGTGGCACAGTGAGTAAGACAAATGACAAGTTATATTAGCTTTAACGCTATCGATCAAGTTTGAATCCATCTTTTGCCAAACTGACCCTTCTCCATTTTCACATCACATATCATATCGTACCGGCATTTATTTTTCAACAACGTGCGGGAACATTTTTATTTTGAGCATGTTTTTCATCGCATGGTCTCACAGCACGCCATTGTCAACTTAAGTCATTTAAAAGAATTTCCCAAAAACAAAATTGTTGACAGTGAAAATGCTGGGTGACAAGCGAGAGAGATCTGTCCAAGTAAACCAGACTCCCCGATTTCAAGGGATGTTCTAGCGACAGATGCTTAGCCTCCTCATTAGAGCGATTGTCTCCCATTGCGGACAGACGCTGGTTCTAGACCCGCTCAAATCGGGTAAAGCAGGAGCAGTTAGTCATTCTGGAAAACCACTAGCCAGAGTATGAAGCCATTTTTATAGGTATAAGTTTATCCTTTGTTCACTTTATTATTCATTATATTTAATAAAGTTGAATGATTTATAGCATTTATTGGAAATATTAGGTATAATTATTGACGCCCCACCACAGACCCTGGCTACGGCCATGAAAGGGCAACCTTAGCTAATACTGGAGTCATGAGGATTCATGTGTTAAAACTGCCCAGGTTAACTACGTGTTAGTACATGCCTGTTAGTTATTGTATTAATTAACACCTGAAAGTAAAACTTAACAAATGGACCCTTTATAAAGAACAAGGAGTTCTTCTGAGTATTTGTAATGAGCAGCTGGATTCGTGGTCCACCGTTTTTTTACGTTTGTATGGAGAGTGAGGCATTCATATAAACAGTGGAGTCAGAGCAAACAAGTATTTGAACCTCAAAATTAAACGTCAAACGTGTGACCTTTCCAACATGATTAGTTTCTACAGTACAGAAGAAATAAAGACATGGACGTCCTGGATGACATGAGGGTGAATGAATAATCATCAAATTTGAATTCTTAAGTGAACTTCTCCTTTAACCTCGTAACACAAGGTGCAAATATTGATCACCGACATTTATTTATTAACCCTGATGCAGAACTCGGGACTGGGTCAGTGTGTGGAAAATGCTCCAGTGGCATTTTTAGAGAACTTTGAGTCTCATTGTGTGAGGAGGCTGCAATTCTGTCCATCACAGTCAGACAACCTGAGGGTCAAGGTTAAAGATGGACGTGGAGGTAGATATATATACATGATATAATAGATATACAGCCGCAGAAAATATAAAGAGACCATTCCAAATTTTCTTTCAAATACACATTTCCCTAGATGCATTGTGGCCATTCCAGTCCAGTGTCTGTTGAATTTCAACAAAAGCAAACCCTAGCAGTGACATAAAGTCCTTCAACAGCAATGTGAAAGATTGACAGCATGACAAGAAGATAGAAATGTAGGTTATCACGTACAAAATAATAAACTTTTCCTTAATATATGCACAAATATTACTGTTGTATTGCTTCAATACGAACTTGTGTTCTTTGCAGTATTTGAGGTATGAAAAATGCAGAGCATCTTTTCTGTTATTTTGACCTAATTTTCTGCAAATAAATGCAAATAGAAACAATATTTTATTTGAAATTTGGGAGAAACATTGTTAGTTGTTCACAGAAGGAAACAAAAACGATCATTTTACCTAAACACATACCTCTAAATATTACATTTTTAATTCAGAAAAAGTGATTTTGAAATTGTCTCTCATTTTTTCTGTGGCTAAATATAGGTATAATATATCTAAATTATCTCATATAGAAGTTATATTATTTTATTTTTTATATTTAAATATTTTAAAGGCATAGTAAAAGTAGTCAAACAAGTTAAAGGGATAGTTCTACCAATAATAAAAAGCCTGTCATGTTATCATTTATTAACCCTCATGTAAGTCAAAACCTGCGAGTCATACAGGTTTGAAATCACATGAGGGTGATGTATGATGGAAGAATTTAAAATTTTGGGTGAACTATCTCCTTTACTGTCTTTTGTAGCATGTTACAGTATGTGTATTTTTACTATGTTTTTTGGGATGGGGGCGCATGTGTGTGACCTTATATTTGTTTCATCAGGAGTTGTAACAGTAAACGTTGTGGATGAGGCGGCCAGTGACCTTAGCTTATTTCTGTCTGATTCTTCTGAGCCAATATCTGGTCAGTTGCATGAACAATTCATTCATTATTTAAAAATATATGATTTGTATACTATTATTGAAGTATTAATCTAGACCATTTTGTAAGATGTAAACTGATAAAGCTGGTCAAGAAGCACTTCCTGTTTCAGTTTTGTAACTTTGCGTAAACGTAACAACAAATACAACCTGCAGAAGATTTAAAATTAAATAAAATGTTAAATGAACACCGTTACACCTAAGTATAGATTTAGTATAGTATAATTAACAAGTAAACAGGAAGCACCTTTAGACCAGTGTTGTTTATGTCGCACGAAATGGCCTATAACATCATAATTGATCAGAAGAGCACGGACCTGCATAATAACAAAATACTATAGCAGCACTAATATTATGTAATAATATGGTAAATATTAATAATTAACAAATTAAAAGACATTCTTATATAGTATGTAGTTTTATAGCAAAAAAAAAATGTTGCTGGTGTAACAGTGTTCTTATTGAACTTATTGAATTATAGGCTCACAGCAGACGGATGAGCAGCAGTCGTGTATTCTTGTTCTTTCCTTGCTTTACACTTTTTACTGGAGAGAGAATGGCCTTACTGGGATCACTGTGTTACGGACGACCGGAAACATCTCTATTGGTCCCGCTAGTAAGTCACAGCTGTTGTCTTTCTGTTGATGAGCACTACTTCACTGCACCATACAACTGCAAAACTGATGGTTTTTATTCTCTTTCTACCATTATTAAGTATCTTTCACAAGCAGACACTCGGCTGTGTTCGTGAATGGAAATGAAACATCTCAGCCATACTCTGGCAATCCAGGTAGGAATGTTTGATTCTTCTTTTTGATTCAGAGCAATATCGTATTTGACGTTAACTTAATCAGACTATAATAAATGTCCTGCTTCTGTTTTCGTGCAGGTTATCAGGTTAAGAGATCTGTGATCGGTGGGATTCTGGACTCTGATACAGGTGTTATACAGAGAGCTCAGATCAATCTCTGGCAGCCAGGTATTCAGCACATCTCTGGACTATGAAAATCATTACTTTAAAACCTTGATTGTTGCTGAAGTAATCTTGTGCTGATAAGGTGGAGAAGGCCTGTGCTCTTCTGCTGACCTGAGACCAGTTTTGTTTGGAATCAACTCCACATCAGGCTGTCTGATTCCAGCAAGTTTGCTGAACTTGACGCTGTGCAGTCAGCTCAGGTGAGAGAGACGCCCCTAAACGTCTGGCCAGCTATAACACATGCTGTGGATGTTTATAGACCACTACAGTGTTTTAAACCTTTAATCTCAATGTCCTAATGTGAACTGCTCAGAATATTACAATACAGTTTCATGTGGTATAATGTCATTTCACAGAGAAACAGTTCGTGCTGTGTTGGGTGGATTAGTGACTTCTACTCTGGTCTCCAGAACGGGAAAGCCAGACTTTAGTAACATAACAGACTGGCTAAACATTACTTGTAAGTAGAATGAAGTAAATCACATTGAAATTTCATTGCATAAATTAGGAATTGGTCATAGTCATAGTGTTATACCATTATCTGTAATATCTAAAAGATTGTAAACTGATTTGGAACGGCTCTCAAAATTTCAGATTTCAGTTATGATCACCTTGTTTTATTGTTCGTCAATAAGCTATTACCCTTAAAGTACAGCACAAAACATTACACATGATAATTATTACGTTACAAATTATTACAAATTATGTTATGGTGTATTATACAAGTTATACATGTCAACTACCTGCATACAAATGTTATTGCAGAATAACATTTACAGAATGACACCTGACATAGTACATACACCCCTCAGTTTTCCAGCAGAACTCCAGTCAGCCAGCAGAGGGCAGCAGGGGTGTGTGCGCCGGTGTTCCAACTCACTTTCATGTCAACATCAGGACCATCAGGGGCAGCGTGCAGGGTGTACCTCAAAAAACCATTCAGGCAGTAGAGATCAGGTACAGGGCCTTCTCCCAGCACTCAAGCTTGTCTTTTTATCATTGGTTGTGATGTATCTGTATCTGAATGCATGTGTGGAGATTGTAGAAGATGCTTCTCTGAGATTTAGGTATGTGATGCTATCCGTTCTACAGTTTTAGAGAAACAACATGGAGGATTGAGTGTGACGTGGGTGGTCCGAACCCCTGTTTGGACCCAGAAGTGATGCAGAATTTTGCCGTCACCTCGTCTGTGACTTTTACCGAATATTCTCTTAGTTCCCAGCCCCCTAGATCCAGGTAGGTACTAAACATCTACCACACACAGAGACTAACCTAGTTTGCAATTGCATAATTTGCTGTAATCATTCCATGCAAGCTGTAACTATTGTAATGTGTTCAAAATTTCCCATTATGTATTATGTAAAAATCTCATAAAGTAGTGGTTCTCAAATGTGATACCATAGCGCTCCCTGGTGGTGTGTGACACAGTAGAAAGCCGAAAACATTAATATACAGCCACAGAAGAAAATAAGATAATATACTATAATTCCAAATTATAGTAAAATATTGTGTCTGTTGAATTTTTAACAAAATCAAACATCTGGAGTGACAAAAAGTCATCCAACAGCAATGTAAAAAACTGACAGCATGACAAGACATGTGAAAAGTGTGATAAAATTCCAGGTGATCACATAAAATTTACACATATTTTTTTTTGAATATCAACTTGTTTTCTTAGCAGTATTTGAGGTCTGAAAAAATACAGAGCATCCTTTCTGTTATTTTCATCTGTTTCTCCGGTTTTCATTTTCTGCAAATAAATAGAATGAAACAAATATGATCATTTTACCTAAACACATAAATATATATTCAGAAAAACTTTTTTTAATTTTAAACAGAATTTTCGTGGGTGTATATGCAACTAATTTACATAATTTTGTAAAGGTAGTACTTGATCTATAAAGTTTAAAAATTATTATTGCAATTATTTTCCAAATGACTGTATTAATAGTTGTATTTTATTATATTAAGTGAGTTGTATAGTCTGTTTTGGCATGTGTGAAGTTTAACTTTAATTTCTTTTCTGCTGCAGGTTCAGTATTAACTTCACAGAGTTTGATTGTGACAGGAATGATGTGTGCTGGAATGAGTTGGCTTTCCCTCTTACAAGATACTACACTGGTGAGGACTTGAATTACTTTTAATTCCTAAAAAGTGAGAGCGAAAAAAAATGTATACTTCAGACCACATGTTACAAAAGTTTAAGATGCTTGTATCACTTTTGTGTACGGTGTTCCATGTAAGAAAAGTGTTGGAATCAGCGTTAAACAAGATCATATCTGGAATATTGAAATCTGAATTTGACCTCTTGCCCTCTTCACAGGTGAGCCATATTCCCAGGCTCTGGCTAAAGGACTCATTCTAGTCTTCTTCTTCATAGTTGCCTCTGTTTTGGGAACGCCATGGAGACAAATCAGACAGGCATGGAGCAATGCCTCACTCTGAGAGACATACAATCAATAAGACTGATGCACAATGTGTGTGAGAAATGTCTGTTGGGTCTGTTCAACCCAAGACTCATTGGGACAGATGAGAAGAATTGGTCAGCTAGTGGAGTTTATCACAATACTTATGAATGTATTGTCAATCAGCAGTGCTTTAATGTTGTATTGTAAATAGCTGTAAATAATAGATTTTCATTTCTTGTTGGAATTGTTAATGTGATGAAATATTTATTTTGTTTTGCAAACATTTTGTACTTTTTTACTGGATTGTAAATAATAAATTTTAATATTTTTAATAATTGTTTTCAAAGCACGATAGGTAAATGTACGCTATATGTACACACTACTACTACTACACCTACAAATAACATTATTATTATTAAAAGTAGTACAAATAATTTTAAGAACCGTAGGGTTGTCACAATATACCCATTTTGACAATAACCGTAATAATATAAATCACGATTATTGCCATTGTGTCAATTGTACACATAAACATAATAATATATAGTAAATAATTCAGCACCTTTTTAAAAGTTTCGCCTTAAGAGCAGCAATGGTTACAAACTCTTATCTCAGCAACCATACACTCATTCGATTTATTGGCAAAAAATAAAACTCAAACAAAACTTGAGAAAATACCTATTGACAGCGTCGTTTATAACAAACCAATAGATATTGCGAAGATAACCGCGTGATGAAAATCTGATATCGTAAAAGCATATTTGGTATGAAGTCTTCTAGTGCAGTGGTTCTCAAACTTTTTCATTGTAAGGCCCCCTTCGTATAGAGCGCATCGCTTTGTGGCCCCCAAAATAAAAACTTAGAATCATGAACTTGTACGTTAACAAATACTGTTATACAATGCTGGAGCATCAATACTTCTGTTTGGTGGTCCTGTTTTTCCTTATGTTTAATAGCATAAAATTGATTATACATTTCTATTTTAATATTTTAATTCCACAAAGTCTGTGGCCCCCTTGGATTTATCTTGGGCCCCCAGTTTGAGAACCACTGTTCTAGTGCATTCTATAAAAAGTGGTCCAGCAGCGCCCCACAGCGACAGTGCAGCGGCGCTACAGCTGGGAGGAGCCACGTCACATCATTTACAGTGTCAGTCTCCTGCTGAATGTTAGACTGTTGTTTCTACTGTACTCGAGCAACATGAGCGGAAGAGTTGGAGATCTGAGTGTGTGAAGCAGGCAGAGACTTTGGCACAGGTGAGTTATATAGAGTTTATTACAGGTAACAGATTGTGGATTAAATGACGCAGGCTTTGGGGAGTATAATGACGTGGATGAAACATTTCGCCTCATCAGAGGCCACATGCCGGACATGAAAAGCAGATTTTCTTAAAAAAACAAGCAAACACTATTTCCAGCCAGATAAAGCACGATGCTTGTATAAGGTTTATATGTTTGTCATTCGTAAATTGTGTGGACGACATCAAAGCAGACGATAGTGTAACGAGCGTTACAAAGTTACTCATAGTCCATGCTTAATTGTAACTTATATAATTTTATTTTTAAGCAGTTTCTTACTGTTGAGTTTATAACAGATGAATGAATGCATGTTTATGAATTATTGTGTAACACCCAACGCGTTTCATAATGATTCAGCACTTTTTTCTTCAACTATTGTCAGTTTCGGGAGAAGGTTCAGGACATTCTGCCTAAGTGCCCATCTCAGACTGACCATTTTCTGCTCCGATGGCTCCGAGGTGAGATGTTTCCCTCAGCAAAATGAACCACGGTTATAGTAAAAGTCACCGTCTATTACCATAGTTTTACTTCAAATATCATGGTTACACTATGGTTATTTAGTAAAACTCTGCTTAATAGTCGTAAGGATAAGATTTATGAATCATTATGAATAATAATACATATAAATCTCATGCAGAGGTAATGTCTGTTGAATAGAACCTCATGCAATGATTATACTGATTAAACCATACGATGTATGAAATACATTCTTATATAACAACATAAGAATGTATAAACATAAAAGCAAAATATTCAATTCTTCTTTATTTGTTTTGCATGAAAGTGTCTGGTAAATGAATACATGTGTAGATGTACACACATGCACATTTCTAATGAGCATTAAGAGATGATCTTACAGTAATCCATGTGCAGACAGAATGAAGAATTATATCAAGTCGCAACGCTGTGTGTAACGCAAAATACATGCAGAATTTACCTGTGATATAGTGTTTTGTTTAGATCCTAATTGGCTTGTTTATGCAAAATTTTATATTATGCATAAATTCCGTACCAGTAACACACATGGATAAAGGCTGCAACTAACAAGTGAGTCTGCAAACTTAAAGGAACATTCATTTTTTTGGGAAATATGCTCATTTTCCGACTCCCCAAATTGAGTTTTACCGTTTTGGAATGTGTTCTGCCGTTCTCCGGGTCTAGCAATAGCACTTTTAACATAGCTTAGCATGGATCATTGAATCCAATAAGACCAGTAGCATCGCGTTCAAAAATGATCAAAGAGTTTCGATATTTTTCCTATTTAAAAGTTGACTCTTCTGTAGTTATATCGTGTACTAAGAAGCAAGTTTGCTGCAGTAACATGGCCGCAGCAGGCGCAGTGTTATCACGCAGCGCCTGAAATTAGTCCCAAGCTAGGTGACTTGTAATATAGAGGGTTTGCACGTGTCGTCACTTTGCCACGTGAGCACGCTGGAGCGGGCCTGCTTGAGTGGTAAAACACTGGTCAAAATGAATGGTTGCAATATCAATAAACACAATTCCGCACAATATTTCAGTGTCTAAGAACACCTGATTCCTTTGTAATTCATAAGGTAGTCGTAAGCATCACCGTTGAGTCCAGCTGCTTGTAGTTTCCGCAAATATTTGCGGGTTTTAGTCCCGTTTTTTGTTCCTCCTATTGAATGCAGCCATTTTGCCTCAGTTTTACCACTCAAGGGAGCGTGTCCCGGCGTGTTCACGTGGGAAAGAGACGTCAATGCATGACTGAAGTTAGCATATTTCCACATGCGCGCTGCGCCTGCTGTGGCCACATTACGGCAGCAAACTTCCTTGATTATTATGCTGCAATGGGAGTATAGTTCCTAATCAAATCGGCCTAGAAAATCGTTTGTCTTAGTACACTTAGATATAACTACAGAAGAGTCAAGTTTTAAATAGGAAAAATATATAAACTCTTTGGTCATTTTTTAATGCGATGCTACTGGTCTAATTGGATTCAATGATCTATGCTAAGCTATGCTAAAAGTGATATCGCCAAACCCAGAGATCGGCAGAATACATTCCAAAATGGTAAAACTAAATTTATTAACTCTTGGGGAGCTGGAAAATTAGCATATTTCCCAAAAAAGTGGAATGTTCCTTTAAAGTTGTTCCTCCAGAATCAGATTTGAACACACTGAAGCCTTTGAGAATGTACTTTGGCATTTAACAAAGACTGTTTTGTGTTGCTGAAAACAGTCGGTCTTAGGAAGGGGGGGGGTTATTTTATGTGAGCTCACTAATGTATTTTTTGAGCATATACATATTAACAGTGACACCGTTTAGATTCTCCAATGCATGATGGACGTGTGTAAATGTTGTACATTAAGACGGTTTATAAGTTATTCTGTAGACCCGTGTTATCTTCTTGTGTAGCGCTGGAGAGTGGTGACACTCATAAATGCTGTTAAAAGAGGGCAGGGTGTCTTACAAGAGGTTGATAAGATTAAACACTTGCTTAGAAACATGTCATTGAGGTCCTCAAATATATAATGTGCGAACATGAGTGTTTGAAAGCCAGTGTGCTTGACTAAATCTCAGGACAGTGTTT
Organism: Triplophysa siluroides; assembly: GCA_006030095.1. Classification (NCBI taxonomy): domain Eukaryota; kingdom Metazoa; phylum Chordata; class Actinopteri; order Cypriniformes; family Nemacheilidae; genus Triplophysa; species Triplophysa siluroides. The sequence continues at coordinate 2,666,000 of VCII01000101.1, read as the reverse complement.
CTTAACTCTTCAGTTCCTCAACGGTTTCATGAAGTTGTGAAACTTTACTATATTTAATATTTGAACAAATCTCTATCATGATATGATGTATCATGCCACCTTTAATTGTGCAAAAAATTTGCGATAATAGTGATGTTACTTGAGATAATTTCTTTTGTCTGACCGTTGACAAAAGTATTACAGCACTCGAGCCCTATATAGGGAGCTGAATATCAGACCTGGATTGGACTGTTTTGACCAACCACCCTCCAACTACTCAGCAAAGCCCTAGCAACCACCCAAAACACGATAGCATCACATAACAACACCCTGGCAACCACCATCGCACCCTAGAGTCATGGCACAAGCATCACCTAACACACTAGAGGTGGGCGGAATGGCCAAAAATCTATTTCACGGAACGAGTAATTTTATTTCACGATATATAACGATATATTTCATGAAACAATCTCCCATTATAATTCTATATCTTATACCTCATTTTTAGATTGATTTAAAAAATGTATTTATTACAGTTCATTTAAATGCTCACCATAGTTAAAATGTAGGCAAGTTATGAAAATGTAATAAAGATATCAAATTAAGTTCTGATAATCAGATGTATGATTGATTTATTTATATTTATCTTCTGTCTATATCATATGTAAACAGTAGGAAGATAGACAACATGTATAACAATGAAGTATGAATGCACAAACAATGAGAGTACAGTATATGTCTGGTGTTTATGGGGTCTGTAGGCTACTCTAGGTCTTTATCGCTCTTCACTCTCTATTAGATGAGCAATTTTGGTGTGTTGCGACTCTCTGTCTTTAGGTTTGTTTATTCTCGGGCTTGTTTTTGCACTGCGAGTCTCTGGTGACTCCTCACGCGTCTCCCAAAACTGGAGTTAGAAGCGCGTCACATCAAAGCGCTCACGTGGCGAGCATCATCGCGCATTATTTCAACACAAGTTTCACCTTGGCTCGCCTGAAGTTAAACTTTATTAAACCTATTACCAGCTTTACAAAACAACCTGACTTCTGAAATACGTGTTGAGAATGAGCTTTTTATATGCTGGCGCAGATCCCTGCACGAGCACGGCGGGTGAGAGAAGCGCCGGACTGGAGCGGATCACTAAACTACAGACTGAAAGAAGGTCTAAAGGATGTTTGATACGTTCATTAATTCATTAGTTTCTTTCAGAATAGCGCACAATTTAAAGAGTGCCGAGTTAACCACGCCTATTTATTTACATTCCGCGGAATTATACGGAATAGAAAAATCTTACGGTTGACATTTTATTCGGTCATTCTGCCCAGCCCTATAACACACAGTGTGTTCCAAATACCTGCCTATAAATTCTTTGTTCGATGATGATGATTGACATATCCGTTCAACAGAACACTGACAGCTTTTGTCAGGTGTGTAGTATAATCTTCTTATGAGTATTAAATACTTATGACTCAACTTCGGTCTAATTCTGGGTTAGTGGTGTTTCTAGGCCAGTCAGGTACAGACAAGCCTGACTTATATGACAATGAGAGTAATCCACTATATCTGACTGTCTCAGGGCTGAGAACCTGAATGATAAGGTTTGATGAAACGGTTTAAAGCGTAATTCAGTTTTTTTAGGTTGCTATATGGTCTGTAGTCTATCTACTGTTGAAGGTCATAAAAATCTTGAAGGTCATCCCGTCTTTTGTAAATAGTTTCAGTGTTGAAAAGTGTAGAACTCAAAGGGGTGCAAAGATATTATGGTCATAACTTTGATTGTGGCATTGGTGAATTATTCTGTCGATAAATTGATGGCACACATGAAAATTGGACTTTAACTGGAATAGTGACATTGTTATAAACAGATGTTACTGACTGTATTCCTCTCCTTTGCCATAAAAACGTAAAAAAATATCTCTGGCTTAACTAGCATGTTCATGAGGCGTCTAGCTTCAGCAAACGTTCCTTCTTTTCAACTGAGATGTTACCACAAGGACAAATGTTAGGCCACTGGTTTCCTATTATTTGCAAGTCAGTTTTCGAGTTAAATCCTATAAAACACTTTGTCTGCAGCGTTATGAATGTCATGTGCACCACAGTTCATTACTGTGAAAGTTTATTATGAGATTTTGGCTGTTGGCTCAGTGGTAAGAGCATTGCGTTAACAATGCAAGTTTGTGGGTTCGATCCCAGGGGATTGCAAGTACCTATGTATAAATGTATAGGATAATGCAATGTAAGTCGCTTTGGATAAAAGCGTCTGCCAAATGCATAAATGTAAATTTAGTCCAAAATGTCTATGTGGTGGTTAGAGATCTGTGGTGGTAACATTTGAAGCATCTTTTCCTGAATTAGGGCAGTTAAAGGGCAAATTCATCAACATTGTTACATTTGCTGTCCTCGTCCTGTTTTGCACCACTTTTTCATAATTTGTCTCTTTAATTTGTTATTTTCCAGCCAGGAATTTCCATCTACAGAAAGCCGAGGCTATGCTGCGCAAGGTACCACATTTAATCTTTTTTTCATGTTTTACATTCTAGCATATCTTCTTTGTGTTAATAGAATGGAATGAAGAAGGAAATCAAGCACTTGTTTTTGGCAGTTTCATAAGCTAAACAGTTACACAATCGCTAGTAACCCTGTGTAAAATTCATTACCTTTCACGCTCAGATTAAACAGACTGTTTCAAACTGTTTGTTATGCATTACATTGAGGATGACGCGGATATCACAAGGTGGCATTTTTGGTGTCAAAAAGCTTTAAAAAATGTTTGATAACATTACAAAATATGTGACCCCTGGAGAGGACCACAAAACTAGTCTTAAGTAACAAGGGCGATGTTAAATGATGTCATCTGACTAATGTAGGACCCAGTTCGCACCAGGTGTTAAGAGTCAGATAAGCACAAGCTTCTTATATTTGTGAAGTACAAGTATTAAAGGGACAGTTCTAACAATGAAGATTCTTTCATCATTTACTCGCCCTCGCGTCAATAGAAACCTGTATGACTTTCTTTCTTCTGCAGAACACGTAAGAAGATATTTTGAAGCATGTTGATAACCAAACAACATTGACCCCCATTGACTTCCATTGTATGAACACGAAAGAAACCACCGAGACATTTCTCAAAATATCTTCTTTTTGTGTTCCACAGAAGAAAGAGTCATAAACAGGTTTTATACGTCATGTGATTGTCAACAGAATTTGATCTTTTTGGTTGAACTGATGCCTTTCATACAGATTACGCATGAGATTTCTACAGTAATGCTGTTGGATGTGGGATCGAATGCCATTGACTTTCTGTTACAGTTGTGTGGTTAATGTAGCTCTTTTGTCAAGTTGTATCACTGAACCCTGTCACTAGTGCTCCTTGAACTTCAGGTCAAAGCACTCACAGCAGTATATAATGCAGACGAATGGTGGATAATTATATTCATGCAGAACTGATAACAAAACGAATGAACGTGTTCGTACGGTCATGCTTTGCTACGCTGACGTCTGAATCACACAAATAGTTTTTATGCAAGCGTCTTAACCATGTGTTGTTTGTAATGTGCAGCATGTGGAGTTTCGGAAACATACGAAGGTCGACACCATCACTACAGAGTGGCAAGTGCCAGAGGTATGACACGCATAATTGTATAAAAGTAGTTTAGTTTTACATTTACTCTTTTTCACGACCTGGCCCCTTTAAGAGTTTATTCATATTGTTTACTCTGATCGGTGTAGTTATCTCACCTATTGTTTTTGTCTTGCTCAGGTAATAGATAAGTATCTCTCAGGTGGCATGTGCGGCTACGATCGTGATGGGAACCCGGTATGGTATGATGTCATCGGGCCTATGGACCCTAAGGGTCTGATGCATTCGGCGACCAAGCAGGACTTCATCAAGTCTAAAATCAGAGACTGCGAGGTGCTGCAGAAGGAGTGTGACTTACAGAGCGAACGGGTGTGTGTTTGGAACGGGACAAAAGTGGAACAGTTCTGAAAATCTCAATTTTGTCATTGTATGCTCATCCTCATGCTGTTATGTGTTCATTTCTTCCATGAAATGCAAAAGGAAAACATGAAGGATTACTTCCGTTTTGTAGCTATGGACACTATGAGTTACTGAGTGCTTCCTGAAAAAAGTTTCAGAGATTTTCTTAACCAAAAAATAACAGCATAGAGGTTTGGACTGACATGAGTTTGAGTTGAGAATGGCAAAATGATCATGATCATTTCATCAGTAAACTGATCCTTTAAATTTCATTTTATTTTATCACGACTGTTTTATATTCCGTTTTTTCTTTCTTTCCCTGTAGTTGGGCAAGCATGTTGAGTCTATAACTATGGTCTATGACCTTGAAGGTTTGGGAATGAGGCACTTATATAAGCCTGCTGTAGAGACTTATGGAGAGGTGTGTCACATTTATATATTATATAATTATTTTATTAAAATGAAGAGTGTTTAAAACCCTGTAATGCATTAACACTTTTTTTTCATAGATTCTCACTATGTTTGAGGATAACTATCCAGAGGGACTCAAGAGGTTATTTGTTATTAAAGGTCAGCATTTACAGATGTCATCAGTATGGCATATACAGCATGTCACGTCAAACGGACAGAATGATGGCACAAAGTGCACAGTTAAAGTTATTTTGCAAGCACTTTATGTCGTGCATGATACTGTGGTTTATCATGTGATATCTATATCTCAGCAATATTTTTTGCAGCACCCAAACTGTTTCCTGTGGCTTATAATCTGGTGAAGCATTTTTTGAGTGAGGACACTCGTCGTAAAGTCATCGTCCTGGGATGTAAGCTGACATAAGTGTTTTACTTTTAACATCATAACAACGTACTTCATTTGCGTTTATGTCAGTCAGTTGCATGTAAAGGAATATAGGTTGAGTGTGTGGAATTTATTTTAGGAATTCATGAAAATTGTAACATGATTTAAGTTAGTATGCTTTAAAGCTTGAACAAAAATATTTTTTTAAATGTTATAATAACTATATATAACCAGAAACCTAAAAGTTACTAAAAGTTAACTTATTTTTGCCAGCTTTTGCCCAATGTTACAAACAGAATCGTTTTGGTTGTTTCAATTGTTTTTGTACTTTTCTATTGACAGAGTAATTATAATTTTGTTTTTAGTTTTATTTTTTGTAACTGTAGTAATCGTAGTAGCAATAATCGTAATTCTTTGCAATTTTGTTATGCTTTTGCTATAGTTTTATTTTTTTTAAATATTTAGTATATTTTTTTAATAAAATATATATTTTTGTTTATTTCTCAGGAATCGTTTAAATTTTTCATTTAGTTTAAGTTTTTCCAAATATTTTTTAGGCCAATATTTATTTGATTTCAATCATGAAATATTTTCAAAGTTACAAAAAAACTAACACTGCCTATTAATTATCTATTGACAAGAATGGAAAATCAGCTCATTTCAGAATTGAGGAACTAAGGCTTCCTTGAAATGGCTAAGATTGTCAATTTCTCATTTTAAAAGAGCAGATTATTCAGTGTGGACGACATATAGGTTTATCACTAGTTTAAACTCTACAGCCCTTGCCTTCTTAACTTGTTGGTATCTAGTGTTTGGGTATTTTAAATTGTAGGGTTGAAATTCCTTTACATTGTCACAGATGTGGTAATCACCTCTGTCATCTGAATGTTAACCACAATTCTATTTGTTTTTGACTTCTCAGCAAACTGGCAGGAGGTGCTGCAGAAGTACATCGCCCCTGAGGAGCTTCCAGCATACTATGGAGGCAAACTGACCGACCCTGATGGTGACCCCAGATGTCGAACCAGGGTAAGTGAGAGTCAGAGGTCACACATGGCTTGGTGACATGAGCTTGCTGATGAGTTAACGTGTAGTAGTGACATAGTCCCGCTTTTCTTAGTTTTGATCCTTTTCAGTTCTCTTTTTTAATGGAATGTCACATTCAGGAAGTTGCGAGTCACAAGTGTCAACAGTTTCCATTTCGTGATACTGGAAGTGTGACGTATGTGCGCAACTGCCGGACCTCTCATTAATAATAGTAAAAAATTATGCAAAGTACACTTTTATTAATGGTTAAAATGTTTATGACTGGTAGAATTCACTTTGGCAGCCGTTAATACTTTGCATACTTTGCTTCCTGCTCACTCAGTAGTAGTATACAGTAGAAAGAAGCTTTATAATTTGAACTGTTAATATTTGAAGAATGAGATAACTTTAATTGATCCAAAATCATGTTTTTTTTATCGTGCATTTCCAGTTAATGTCAATCAAACTGTAGTTGGTTTGTTTTGATTTAAGCCATAATAACTAAAAAAAACCAGCTAACTAACACAATAAAACACTATAAAGACATGAAAACATAATAAAAAACATGGTTTTTGATTTTTTTTAAACGGAGTTAACTCATTTTGGAAACAAACTCTTAATTTCTAGTGTATTTAAAAACATTTTTTTTCTTCAAAAATAGCTTCTATTTTTTGTTTTCATGTTAATTTTATCTTATTTTCCCGTTTTTTTACGTGCTTTACACATTTTTACATTGCTATATTTAGTTGATACATTTTTTAGTTTTAGTTAATACTTATAGTGGATCTGCTTAAACTTACGTTTTTTGATAAACCAACATTTGTAAAGGCCAATTTGCATGGATCTACGTTTGAATGAACATATTTGTTGGCGCTAGTCAGACCAGAGTCAGAAAATGAATCGTCTTTCCTAGTTTAATATTGCAAGTAATATTTATTCCTGTTTTTTATTAGAATTCAATTAACAGAAATGTTTTAATACTTTATGATAATTACCTTGGTTCAAAGTATTTTATTGATATGAATTTAAATGTGTTATTTGCTAGTATCGGTCTGTCTCTGGCATTGGTTATGTATTGTATTTGCATAGTTCAACGTATAGTTTTTTTCCTGCTTATTTAAATAGGGTGGTAAAACCAGCCCCTGCATTACAGGTACATAGTCACCCGGTTGACCCTGAGAACCCCAATATTGTAAATACATTCCTGCAAATGTGCTGCTAAGTAGAATCACAAGTATGTAGTTTAATAGCGTTCATGTCCCAAAGCAAAACTTCATGACGATATGAAGAAACAAATAAACGTGGTGAACCCCTGAAACAGTTTTGTTTATCTATATAATGAAGTTATGTATATCTTAATCATTGGATTGTCTTGAACGGCATCATAAACGTGATTATGATGCTCTTGATGCTGGACCAGAGCCTGTCGCATTGCTTTCTTCAGTTATAAACTGACAAGTTGGCAAGGTTGGGGCTTTGGATTCCTGACATGACTAATCTGTTTTAGCACTGTGGTTATGATTCTGTCTGTAGTAAATCCTGAGTGTGAAGAGCAAAGACCGTTACGATGGGGGAATGAGCAGTTTATAAGCATTGTGTGAAACGGCTAAAATACATTTTTAGGTTTATAAAAATACTCCTGTGTGTGTATGTGCTCGGTGCATGGATATAGTTTATACAGCAGGGGTTTAGTGATACGCAAAATTTAAACTGAAACAGATTTTTAAAACATTAACCTTTTGCAATAACATACAACTTTTATGTAACTTTTAATACAGTTTTAGAATTGACAACATTTAAGGTTTAATTAAACAGAAAGAACAGAATAATAATTAACATAACATAACATTTAAAGCATGTTGACGCAAGTTGATGCTCAACCAGTAGGATCACACAAGACATTATATTTTGAAAAATTGACCCAGCTCAACAACACAGATCATCGTTTTTAAGTTTTGTGGTATATCATGTCACGTTACATTCTAGATTTATAACATGCAGAATCATAACTAAAAGGCGGGTTCTGAACTGAGACATGTTGTCTCTGTGTGTAGATACACAGGTAACGCTGCCCCCTTCAGGACTGGAGGTCTTAAAAACACTGCAGACGAGCCACGCTCTGAATACTAAAGTGGATTCATATATAGTTGTGTTGTTAGATTGTCGTACTTGTTGCAAAAGTGTTTCTGTCAGTTTTCTGTCAGATGAATGCATTTTGTGTTAGTTGTTTATTTTGACTTAATTTGAAAAACATGAGATTCTTTTGGCTGTTGTAATGTATCTTGCACAAAGTAGCGTGGGAACGTGTGTTAACCGTGTTTGTGTTTGTTTTCTTTCTGGTGTGACGTGGAAGGCAGTTTCCTTGCATATGAAACCAGTAATCTACCTTAATGAAAACCAGAGCACTTCTTTCATACGAGATCTTGCTAAAGGTTAAAATGCAGCTAGATAAGATAGATTACAACAGATAAGGTAATGACAACAATGCACGAAATTCATAAATTATTAAACAGATAGAAACAAAATGATTTCTTATTGAGTGGGTAACAGATGCATTGCAAAGCCTCATTCACATACGTCTCGCTACACACCACAAGTATATACTTCTGAGTGTGGTAATAGACTGTACACCTGCAAGGGGACACTGTATGAAGTCGTCAAATTCTTGTTAAAGTGATAGTTCACCCAAAAATAAAAATGATATCATCATTTACTCAACCGTTTGTTATTTCAAACCTTTATGACTTTCTTTCTTCCGCAGGAACACATAAGAAGATATTTCGAAAAATGTTGTTAACTGGACCCCTTTCACTTGCATTGGTTTTGTAATCATACAATAGAAGTGAACAGGGTCCAGTGCTATGCGGTTACTTTCTTCAAAATATCTTCCTTTTTGTTCAGCTTAAGAAAGGTCGCATAAAGGTTTGAAATGACGAGAGTAAATGATGACAGAAGTTTCGTTTTGGGGTGAACTGTCACTTTAAAAATTTTTTATTATTTTAAGTAATTGCATTTAGGGGTAGTGGCATCTTGCTCTAATCACAAAAACCTGTTTCGGAAGTTTTTAAAGAAGGTAAAAATAATTTGTCTCACATCTTTTTCTGTGCAAGGGATTGTGGGTAATAAAAAACCATGCACAGATACATAATACTGTACCAACTGGACTGTATGTGGGAGGTTGACAAATATACCGTACCATGTATCGTATGGTGTAACATAGCAAATGTTTTTAAAGCGAACTGTTATTAATATTTTGTATTATGAATATTTATATTTATAATATAAAATAGCATAAGAGAGATTTAGTTTTTTTTTTACAATTTTGCTTTCACACCATAGGACATTTTTTGTTATTAAGTCTAATGAGAAAAAGTTTGTCAAACAAATCGTGCATGGTATTTGGGGTCTCATGAGTTGTTTTGTTTAGACGTCAGTTATTATTATAGAGTTACTAAGTAATATTTCTCCTTGTGACTCCAGACACTTGTGACCTTAACTTGTTTTTAAGTGTCTGATGTTTATGTTAAGTGTTGTATTGTATTCTGTGATCATCTGGCTCGTAAAATAAGAGTCCTGGTATCTAACTGTAGCATCTGAAAAGCAGTTTCTTCCTAATTAAAAGCTCCTGTGGTCCGACTACTTTATCGTCTGTTTTTTCATCCTGTTCTCCTTCATTTTCTTTATGTTTGCATCTCATTAATCCCCCAAAATACTGTGCTAATCACATGTCAGGCTATTTTCTTTTTGCACGCATGATGTTTCTGTAAGTTTTATTCCCCTTTGTCCATATCATAATCAAATTAATACCAATTCACCTAATTCAACCAAAGCAAAGTTTGGTTTTATGTGTGCGTGTTCTTTTCAGATAACATTTGCCTCTGAGATACCGAGGTCTTACTACGTTCGAGATGCCATTAAAACAGACTACGATCACAGTGTGACGATCGGCCGTGGCTCGTCTCACCAAACGGAATATGAGATACTTGCGCCAAACTGTGCGCTGAGGTGAGCAGATCGCATTAGAAATGAAAGAGCATAAATCAGTATTACTTAATTTCTATAGTCTATAATATTATTCATTTTCATTGTTGCGTTTTATTGTCTTCAGGTGGCAGTTTGCCTGTGATGGCGCTGATATAGGTTTTGGAGTCTATTTGAAGAAGAAAATGGGAGAGTGGGTGAAGGCCGGACAGATGAAGGAGATTGTGCTAAGTCAGCGCTACAATGCACATCTGGTACCCGAGGATGGATCACTCACCTGTCCAGAACCAGGAGTGTGTAAGTGCAGGAGCTGTTTCATGAAGACAAACAATCAGCTTTCTAAACTGTATGAAAATGAATTTACTAATATCGATCTCTTTTCTCAGATGTTCTGCGGTTTGACAACACTTACAGTATTTTCCAGTCCAAAACGGTCAGCTTTTCAGTGGAGGTCCTCTTACCTACTAATGTCAACCAACCAGAGTCTTAGAAATGCAATGACAACATCAACAAGCAGCAGCAGATAACTGAGATTGTCAAACTACTTAACGCTTTTACAGTATATACTAACTGCATACTTCACTATAAACTTCACTGATTATTGTGCAATGACAGGCTGTATTGTCCAACTAAATGCCTGTGGGATTTTTATACTTTACATTTAAATTTCTACTTACTTTAATGAAGTGTTTATTATTAAACTTTTAGTACATAAAGTATTATTCAAGCTTGCTAGATTAAACTAATGTTTCGGTGTTATTTAGCAAATTAATTCCTAAAATGAAACACTCGAATAAGCCTACACACGTCTCAAACCTTGGTCTGAGATTACTATTACATTTAGTTTGTTATGTTGATAAAACACTTTTCTTTTTACAAATGAATACTTGGATCATTTTTTAAATTATATATTTCTTTTTTGCTTTCCACAATTGTAAATAATTTTATAAAATGTTGTGTATTCAAGAGCTTTACCTCAGGTACTATGTCAATGTGGCCCGTTTTTGATTTCCAATGTGATCTGTTTGTCAGCGTGCATGTGTGTTTTTCTATCTTTGATTTTGTAACATTAATGTAATTTATGAGTAATATTGTATTAGTTTTTATTAATTTACTATTAGAATATGTATTAAAGTGGCTGAAGCATGATCAGATATTGCTTTTCTCTGCCGTTTTCTTTTCATATACCTTCTGGTGTATATTTATGCTTTTAGAAAAGTGTAATATAGCTAATTCATATAGAACGTTTTAAATTCGTGTTAAATCTAAATTAGAAAATCTAAAGTATGTAATTATACATTTTTTTTCTCTGCCTGTCTGATAGCGACACCTTTTGGTCAGATATCACAATAACATACATCTATTCTATCATACAGAATCTATAATAAACTGTCAGTAGTTGCACCTCTGTCCTTTAGAGGGCGCCATTGTAAAGAGAGAATTCATGTTGTAAAGCGCAACAAACTGCATGAAACTCACAAATACTTAGATAAATATTTATTTTTTAAATTACCACATAACCTATAACACTGACATCATATCTAGAAATACGAATGTCTCCAAACCTGCCAAGAAATATTACACATTACACCATATAGACAAAAATAGAAATTGCATTATGCATATTAAGAAAAATACTGTTTAGATTTGTGTTTAATACAATTTAAATATATATTTTGGTAGTATCTGTTCTCTATGTTAAATTAATGCGTGTTTATAAATGAAATAAAAAAATCCCTCTATTATTTTATGTTGGGGCAAAAACTAACCCGGCAATGTATTCATGAGATTCACTCAAGAAATGGCACATTTTTAGCTCATTAAAAAGTATATTTTATGTCGAAAATGTGGTCGTAAAGATATTGCATTTATAAAGGTTATTTTTCCCAATATTCTGAACCTAACGAGCACATGAGACAGTAAACGAGTTGGTAGATTTATTTCCTAAATGTAACTTTTTCTGTAAACCAAAACTTTTCTTTCAAAAAATAAATGGAGCATTATGTTAAATAAGATTTTCCTTAAAAGTTTATGAGAACCTGTCATTTCTGTCGCATTTTGTATCAAGCTACCCCTTCCCTATGACTATTTGTTACTATGTTGCTATTTTGTTTAATATTTGTATCATAAATAAATAATAAAACTGACAGTTACTCAAGTACAGTACAAAAACACAGTTCTTCCTTAAGCAACAAGAGGGCTCCTCATAAGGTGACGTTCCACGAGATGATTGGAGCGCCACGGTGTTATGTTAATGAGGAGGTTGGCTCGTGTGAAATGAGTAGGTGACGTCAACTCTCATTCCGCAGAGAGCGAAACAAACATGGCGGCGGAATGGAGCGGTAAGGGGTCCACGTTGACGTTAATAGTGTTATTTTGGTGTAAAGTATGTACGAACGGAGCGGAGTCCTGGGGCAGCGACAGCCGGATCCTCGGCGTGCGGCTGGAGTGGAGCGACAAGCCTTTCACGATCGACGCTGACAGGATCATACAGGTAACCGAGAAGAGCGAAAACCAGCTCAGGTTCTACGGACTGCAGATCAGCAATGACACCTCGTCGCAGATTAAGTTCATGGATCAGGGGGAAGACAGCAGCTCTGATTCGAACAGGACTTGTGCTGATTTTACTAAAGACATCTACATCTGCTCCAGTATGACTGTCAACAGCCAGGGCACATCTGGAGTGCTGTGGGTCAAAATCAAACCACTTCGGAAAAGTGAGACCCATAGGGATTATGGCTTGTGCATCAGGCACAACCGAGATGGAAAGTGGTACCTGTTGGGAGAGCATGATGGGAAGTTACGTGTGGTGGAGGAAAAGAAGTCTCTGCTTCCCGTTTGGCTCCAGGTGATCTTGATATGCTGCCTACTGGTGCTGTCAGGTATGTTCAGTGGTCTCAACCTGGGTCTCATGGCTTTGGACCCCATGGAGCTGCGAATCGTGCAGAGCTGTGGCACGGATAAAGAAAAGAAGTACGCACGTAAGATCGAGCCCATTCGGAGGAAAGGCAACTACCTGTTGTGTTCGCTTCTCCTCGGCAACGTCTTGGTCAACACCACGCTGACCATCCTGCTCGATGACCTCATCGGCTCCGGTTTGGGTGCCGTGGTGGCGTCGACCATCGGCATCGTCATCTTCGGTGAGATCGTTCCTCAGGCTCTCTGTTCTCGCCATGGCTTGGCGGTAGGTGCCAACACCATCATGGTCACCAAGTTCTTCATGTTGGTGACTCTTCCGTTGTCCTATCCCATCAGTAAGCTTCTAGATTGCGTGCTGGGGCAGGAGATAGGCACCGTGTACAATCGGGAGAAGCTGGTGGGGATGCTGAAGGTGACCGAGCCGTACAACGACCTTGTGAAAGAGGAGCTCAACATGATCCAGGGAGCTCTGGAGTTGAGGACTAAAACGGTGCAGGGCATCATGACACCGCTCGGTAACTGCTTTATGATCAACAGCGACACTGTCCTGGACTTCAACACCATGTCGGAAATCATGGAGAGCGGGTACACGCGCATCCCTGTGTATGAAGAGGAACGCACCAATATAGTGGACATCCTTTTTGTGAAGGACCTGGCGTTCGTGGACCCAGATGACTGCACCACCTTGAAAACCATCACTAAGTTCTACAACCATCCGGTGCACTTCGTTTTCCACGACACTAAGTTGGATTCCATGTTGGAGGAGTTTAAAAAAGGTATGTGGCTTTTCTGGTACTTGGCACTAACTCACACGGACTCAAATATTACAGTAAACTCAAATATTGAGATTTTGCAGTATTTGACCTCTGGTGGTCTTCTCACCTTCATTTGTTTTTTTCACTAACGTGAAGGAAAACTGTGAACATTTCAAAACCAATAGGGAGGAGACGCATCCACTTCGGATTCGTAGACAAAGTCTATTTGGTCCTGTTCCTATCGCAAGCTCACAAAAGCTCTCACACAGCCCCTCTCCCCCAGGGCCTTTCTCTCCTCCACAGACTTTCAAGGTCAGGTATTGGCAGTCTCATCTCTCTCGCCTTCTCCCACACAGTTTGGGGAGGTTTTGTTCCCGTTGAGATTGTTAAATGTTGGTAGGCAGAAGGTTAATGGAATATTTTTCCAGTAAGGCCTTAATCCCCATGCTGTTATTCATAACTGTGATGCCTGCCTTCAGTTTGGTTGTTGTCATCAAGGACTTGGTTGGTTAATTGTTTCATAGTTTTACCAAAGGTCCTCTAAAAAGTAGGTGTGAGCAGAAATATATGACTGTTTTTATAGAAATTGAGGCTGTAAAATACTGAGATGACATTTGTGTGTGACAAATGTTTGTTTGTTTTCATTATATAAGTCATGACAGCGTTAACCTAAACCATCATGGATTGTTTACTGTCAACAGATTTTCACTCGGGCTGAATTGTAGTTCACACTGTGGAACGAACAATACAGTACAGCAGGTTTGCATTTTAATTTAAAACAGACGAGAAAGAACAATCACAGATGAGATCTCTGTAACATCTCAGTCATTTCTAATAGACATCAGTGAGAAATCATGGAGAGCATGGAGAATTGTTTTGAAATTTTCTCCTGACAATACAACACATATCGTGCCAAGGTATCTTCTTAGAAATACGTTTGTAGGCAAGCAAATAAATGAATATGTAAGTAAGTTATTTTTCATTTTTAATCCACGTTGTCATTTTAATAATTGGCAGTCCGGTCAGATAAGTCAAGGAAGAATCGTAAAATAAATCACAGCTGATGTCATGTCTGATCCTCTGGGAATGAAAAGTCAAGCCGGGAGCATTGCATTGTGGGATTCAGTATTCTACAGAATGTGTTTGATTTGTATATAAACATAGTCAGAGTTCACGTTCTCTTGCCCTTTGCTAAACAGTGCTCTGCGATAGAAATAATCTGATCTTAAATGCATATTTATCTTATGACTCAGTTAAAGTACTTTATTGTCATTCCACAGGTACAACAAGATTGTTTATTTGAACTCTACAAGAGTTCATTCAATTTAAAGGGATAGTTCACCCAAAAAATGAAAAATCGTCATCATTTATTCACCCTCTAAACCTGTATGACTTTCTTTCCTCCGCAGAACACAAAGGAAGATATTTTGAAAAACTTTGATAACCAAACACCATTGACCCCTGTTTACTTCCATTAAGGGATACAAAACAACCAAGACATTTCTCTAAATATCTTCGTTTGTGTTCCACAGAAGAAAGAGTCATATACAGGTTTTGAACAACATAAGGTAAATGAAGAACAGGTTTTTGACGGCTGATGAATTTAAATGTATGGTAATTAACAGACGAAACAAACAGATTTATATTAAAAAGTTGTAAATTAAAATGATGTATGTATGAAAACATAACAATACACGCATGTAATAAGAAATATGCAAATAGAACATGAATATATTTATTATTAAGCTGATAACTGATCATATGGATCGATATGGATTTCAATCCAATGTTGTTGTTATTCTGACAATTTACATTAGAAACAATTTACCATTTGTAATTTTAGACCTTGCTTTATATGCAAACTAATTCCCAATATTTAAAGCACATTCACACTGTGGGCTGTTCATTGGTCAACATTGCTATCCAGTTTTTGGGTGTGGATCTATCACATGGCGCTGTGGTAACAAAATAGGTTGTGTTGTATGGTGTGTGAGGAGTGAGGGTGTAAAGAAGTTCCGTAACCACCCCAGACAATGAGGCGAGACATATTCAGATTAGTTTCTTTAGGTAAATTTAGCAAGTGCACGTGACTCCTGTTGCAACGCAACACAGTTCGGCTGAGTCACTGTTTTAATGTGTGTACTAAATGGATTGCATTCATCTTCATTGCACATAAACTCAAGCCTTTCCTCCTAGTCAGCCCCTGAGAATCTCTGATCCTTCCATTAAAAGCACAATCACACAGAGCGAAAGAGACATTTGCTTTGTTTTGATGGTCTCGTGCAAAGTGGATCGGGCTGGCTCTCTGTTGTCCATGTTTGTTAATGCATTTCATGTTGAACTGCATTTCAATTGTTTTAGGTAATCAAACATGCTATTGTGCCTCCTTGTTTGGGTTTGCTGGAATATATTTCCTGGACGGGTTTTGGAGAAAGAGGGTGTGTGATTTAGTCACAGTGTGAAACGTGGGTAGGACGATTCCAGAACCAATGAGTTTTGGTTATAACCCAATCCACATACCTCGCTCACATATTTGTGTTTTGATGATTTTCTTTATTGTGAAATATGAAAACTATAATGAGTAAGATTTAAGACCAGCTGACTAAAAGTTTATTTGTAAAAAAAGTTTATTTGTTTATTTTTCTTAAAAAAAAAAACAACTTTATTCAGGTTTCACCCAAAATATTTAAGGAAACTAAAGTGATAGTGTTATTTTTTATTTCTTAACATGTTTATAGGTTTATAGGCATTTTGGGTATTGAGTCTGAATCTCTATTCAATGAAACCTGGGCCACCAAGTCATATTCATGTCGAACATTGACTTTTCCACAACAACAAAAAAATTGCTGGTTCTTACTTTACATGCTAACATTTAGTTTTAAGTTATACAATTTGGGTATAACTTGAAAAAAAACGCTTAATCTCTTACGAAAACATGGCAACCAATTGAACACCCGATTTTAACTTTTTCTTTTGCAGAATAGAATAAAAAAATTCAAAATAAAAATAACTTTACCTGGGCCAAACTTAACTTTCGGTAGACATCTGTGAAGAATCAATAACTATTGAGTAGTTTTATTGTAATTAAATGCAATGAATATACAATAAAATATTAATTAATTGATATTTTAATTAATAAAAAATCAATTGTTATATTAAATCCAAACACAGACCAGAAGTTTACTTTGGGCCAGGCACGTGCTTCCCATGAAACCTTCTATAACATGTATACTCTAAAGAAGTCATATGACACGGCAATTATTATCGTTTGTTTTCGATGTAATGCAAAGTGTATACACAATTTAAGGTTAAAAAATTGTGTATTTTCCAAATACCCTGGATGTTTGTATCTCCGCTTTGCCCCGCCTCTCTGAAACGCGCAGATTTTTTTTACAAAGCTCATCGCTCTGAAAAGCGAGGTGTGCTATGATTGGCCAGTTAACCAGTGCGTAGTGATTGGTCGAATACTGCAAGCGTGTGACAGAAATGTAACGCCTCTTACAATATTTGGAACATCAGATTCCAAAGCAATTGTGCTGACAGGTACGCCCAGCTTACTTGCGTATAAAATTGGGCGATTTGTGGGGGTGTGGTTACACGAGGCGTTTCAGGCAGGTCTGGGTGAGCATTCGCTTTTAGATAAATTCTTGCAATTTTCATGTGCAATACATGCATGGGCAACTTATAACGCACAGAAAAAAATGTATTCACGCCATATGACCCCTTTACGCATCTGCAGTGTATTTTTCTGCCGCCTACAGACAGACCGTTGATATACTGATGCAACTGTGATGAATATCTGGAGTTGTTTCTTATTACTCAAGGGACCACGGCTCAGTTTAGCACAGTGACTCATGGTGATGTAATGCCTTGATGTGAATTTAACTATGTCATTTTTCCTCCTCAACAATTTCCTTAATTAGACATTTCTGTAGGGCTTGGTCCTTTTTTAAATGTTTTTTTACAAGTATTATGTTGCAAGCACTTGTTGACATCTCATAGCTAAAGATTTGAGATTTTTTTCTGATGACACGTGCGTTGGTCAGGATATTTAATCTGTTCATCAAACATGAATGATCATTTGAGACAGAAATCCTTTGGTTGTGAACACATTATATTTTGTGACTTATATATTGTACACACCTGTAATGCATCAATTATTCGAGGTGTGACAGATGAAATAAAAAAGTGACCCAGCAGGTTTACATCAGCACGTTTCCACCCTGTGTTTGGGCAGACATGTGCGCGCCCACATAACAGGATTTTGTTGTGACTGTTATGTGAATCTGATTTTGTATTCATTCCATACGGCCATGAGTTGATTAACTCTTCGTTGTAACTTCAAGTTACAAGTTAACGGCATTTTAAGGCAAATGAAACTTCAAACTTTTCCGTCAAACATTTGAGATTGCGTACGGCTTTCCTTTTTTTTTTAAAAGGAATTTTTGAACTGTTATCTTTTTTTAAGATAACTTACCCAACTTTAACTATATTGTTTTAGATCCAAGTCTGTGATATGAATGCTTATTCGCAGTCAGCAAAATGTTGCTCATATAAAGCCTCTGGACCAAATGAAGAGATCCCTCCAGTTTTGCCTTTAATCAGCATTTCTGGATGTGTTGTGTCAATTTCAGTCCAGTGTGTGTTCAATCTCAACAGAAACAAATCTCAGGAATGACATGAAATCACCCAACAGCAATGTTAAAGACTAAATGGGCATAAAAGTTGTGAAAATAATCAGGCTTATTCCATCATAAATTCATTTTTGAACTGATCCTAAAATACACGTGAAAACATTAGTATTGTCTTGTTAAAACATGAACATATTTTTTTTTGCAGTATTCAAGATCTGCAAACATTGCATCTTTCTTGTTACATGCTTGTCCCGTTTCAGTTGTCTGCAAATAATGCAAAAAAAAATGTCACCAGTTCACAAAAACACAAATCATAAGAGTGGTCTCTTATTTTTATATCAAATTAAGCGTGTAGTGTTGAAGTAGCTGTTAAGGAATCAGGGTGCATTGCAGGGTACAGAGTGTGTCTGTGGGTGAGCGTGAGTACTGATGCAGGAGAGAGAGAGAGACATTGTTTTAGCCGCAGGGGTTGATGACTCTGCATGAAAAATGATTTACAAAACGGAGTTAACAATTACAAGTAAAATGTTTTTGTTTTGATTTAGGAATTCATGATGAGGCTTAAATTAAAGTACTTGTCTGCATGCTTTGGTGTGTGTGTGTGTGTGTGCATATGTATGAAGTGATTTCTTTGAGAAGCAGTATTAGATGTGTGTGAACTGTTTCTCTTATTGTCACTGTGATTTGGCTCATTTCATCCTCCTGCAGCATAACGCCGGCCCGCTGGGACATCTGCTGTCTCTTCTGTGTTTTAGAGTTATGCACAGTCTTACTCTGATTATGCTTCAGGGGAAGATTTTTCTTTGCTTGTATATAAAAATAAGCTATAAGAAAATGAATTTTTGGATTTTGGGCATGTAAACACTCAACGTGTCTCTCAGCCAAAGACACTCTAGGAGATTCTGGAATGTTCTGCTTTGCTAAGTACAGTCTTTATTAGCTACATCCTGTCATGGGCAAATTTCTTTCACATTACAAACAGTGAGATGGCAGATAACCAGAGAAGTTTAACTCTTCACTTCCTGTCCATTAACAAAATCATCATAATACTCATGTATGATGAAAATACCACAGTAGATATAAAGTATCATGGTGTTACCTTGTTTTGGACATCATGGTACAATACTAAGAACGTTTCTTGTACATGCAGCGCCATCATAATACTGTGCTATTTGTAAATGCATCTTTTGTATACGTGTGGTACATGCAAATACCACAGAATTTGAATGATAGATTCTGAATCTGATATCATCACTGTACCATGTTTTCTAACAGTGCATTCATATTCATCTTTTTACACTATTCTGTATGCACATATTAGCTTCATTGGCATTGAAACGTTATATTGGAAACAATATAAAATGTTAATATAACAAGCTTAAGAGACAGTCCACCCAAAAATAAAAATTCTGTTATCATTTGCTCACCCTCCAGTTGTTACAAAGCTTTCTGGATTTATTTGTTCTGATGAACACAGGGAACGAATATTTGAAAGAATTGAAGTTCTTGGCCACCGTTGACAACCATAGGAGAAAAACTGACAATGGTAGTCAAAAGTGCCCTAGAACTGTTTGCTTTCCTCTTCAAAATATCTTCTTTTGTAGAACAAATATTGATAAAGCTATTTTTCCTACTACTTTTATGATAAATATTAGGTTTGGACAATACAACCATGTTGAAATTTTGTATAGCAGACTGTTTTGCCCCCTTGGCTTTGGCTTCTTATCAATATTTATTATGTTATGTCTACGCTTCACTTCTGGATTGAATGGGTTTTATATTTTAAAGCGTAAATGTTTTCAGATTCCCTGGCTCTTTGCTCCAGTGCCACAATAGATTCTGTTAATAGTTACATTTATATTTACATTTATTCATTTATTATAGCCGACCCTTGCATCAAAAACGATTTACTGATGAGAAAGCATTTACTTATTTAAATAATTATTTTTTATATTTAAACAGTGTTAACCTCCAGGCTATAGTGGGCACCACAGTCCTGTTTTGTTTTGGATATGGTGTTATTGTCTTAATATGTTTTTGTGAATATGATACCATGGTATTCATCATTGTCTCCTTTGTAGGTAAATCACACTTGGCAATCGTTCAGAAAGTGAATAATGAAGGAGAGGGAGATCCGTTCTATGAGGTGGTGGGACTGGTCACCCTGGAAGATGTCATTGAAGAAATCATCAAATCAGAAATCTTGGATGAGTCTGACCTTTATAGTAAGTCGACAGTGTTTAGAAAACAGTTTTTTTAGTATTGTACTTGTGCATATGTGTGCCGTTATAGAGACAACATCGCAACTGTTGAAACTTCAATGAGATGCTTTTTACTGACACGCTTCCTCTTGCTGTGCCTCGTCTGAAACCATTTTACGTGCCTTATGGTTTCACTCTTCTTACGAAATTAAAAATACATCCTCTCAGCATTTAAAATGCTTCCAGTGCAGTTCTTGGTGGGGGCAGATTTTGTTGACTTTTTAATAACATGTTTTGACTACTATTTTATGCAGTATATATTATGTGTCAGAGAAAATATAGTAAATACAGCAGTAAAAGTGTAATATTTGTATTTTAAATGAACGTTTTGTTTCTTTGCAGCTGATAACCGCCACAAAAAGAAAGTGGCGCACAATAAGAACAAACGTGATTTTTCTGCCTTCAAACAAGAGAGCGAATCTAAAGTCAAGATCTCCCCTCAGCTGCTATTGGCTGCTCATCGTTACCTCGCAACAGGTAAATATCCAATCGCAGCCCTCCGCTCACTGTCTGTACACCTTTTTGTTAATTGTTAATATCAATTTGTTATATTCAATCCAACATTAATAATTAAAAAACAATTTGTTTTATTTGTTACAGAGATGCACTTACATATTTGGCAGACACTTTTAATCTACAAATTAATAAAGTGAAATATTGGTTTATAAAAATAAAATGAAAATACAATTTGGTTTATTTCATAAAATGTTATGCCAAAAAACTGCACCTATAGCAGCTTGCTGTAATGAAATTACCTTGGATCAAATTGATCAGTAAGCTTTAAATTCTCAAAAAAAAATACACGGAAACCAAAGACCGAAATCTCATGTGACATTACTGATTGAAATTTGTGCAATAAAAGTTTGAGACAAGCACATAAAATTATTCATTTTTTCATAATGTGTTTTAGGTGGAGTTGTTTGTAGTTACAAAGCTATTCTATTTTTATAAGTCTCACTGTGTTGTTCTTGGAAAATTCGTCATGTGTCTTTTTTGTCTTTCTGTGTCTCTTCAGAGGTTAATTTGTTCAGTCCGTCTCAGATCTCCGAAAAAGTTCTTTTGCGAATTCTTAAGCACCCCGATGTGATCCAGGATATCAAATTCAACGAGAACGAGAAGAGATCGGCACAACACTACCTTTACCTGCGAGGCAAACCAATAGACTACTTCATTCTCATACTGCAGGTAACACCATCATCTGATGCTCTTCAAACCCTCCTATTTTCTCTCGGATCAGGAACTGAAAGGCTCCAAAAGCCAATTAGACAAACAAGCTGATTTAAGACCACAGGCTTTGGCTTACAGCATTACTTCATTGTTGATCCTGCAAAAGATAACATTTTTAGTATCATCTTGAATTCTTCAAAGCAATGTTTTATAAACAAATTAGACAAAAATGAAAATTTTGGATAAATGAACCAATGAGGAACCAGTTAAGGTTGCGAGTGCGACAGGAAGTTGCACAGTTTGAAGCTAAACAAAACTGAATCATGCAACCGGACAAAAGTCTCACGAATAGGACTTTTTCCTGACCTCATTTCTGCTGACATGTTGTGACTTGCATGTCTAGCGAGAAAGGCATCCAAAAATGAACAGCAAACTGTAGAAAAGATTGCAGTTCGTTGTATATACCGTTTTATACTGTCGGACAAGCTGGTTATGTGACATACCCGGGTAAGTTTAAGGGTAGGTTAGCTGATAACCTCAACTTTCGGTTCCAACAACAGAGGTGACTTTCTGGTTAAGTAACCATAGCAACTCACTCTCTGAAGATACCCCGCGCCGGAGATTTGAAACCTCTAAAAGCAGACCTCCATCTTCTACTGCAAATGAATTATCATACATAGTGTAGTGTACTGAAAAGCATTACACAAGATTTTTCCAAAATGATGACAACTGTAGCAGCTTCTAGAATTAAAGAGTCTCCATTAATATGACTACATCAGCAACTGTTGCAAATAAAGCTGATACAATACAAAGTCAGTTTTCAGAAAACCAAATAAAGGTAGATTTTTTTTTAAGGAACATACAGAGAAGGAACAAAAAAGAGGCCTACAACTGCCTACAATGTGATCAAATACATATACACAACACAATTTTGGTCAAATTCCATGGTAGACACGTTAAAATAAACAACAAATCTACTCTTTATGTAACTAAGATAGCCATGATGAGTATATATTTTAAATATTTCAGTATACAAATTGTACATATCTTTACAATATTTTTTTATATATTATTTAATTTATATTTAATTTATAGCTTTTATAGTTTTATACACATCAAAATTAAGTAATACAATTTTTGTGGTTTTTAATCCCGCATTTTATAAACTGATGCAGATTTAAGTCTTCGGTGAAATCTGTGATCCATTGGCAATGTCTTCATGTTGTTTCTGTGAGCGCGTTAACTCTGGGTATCTTTTGTGAGGTTGATTTAACTAACTCTTAAAACGTGTTCTGGAACAGACATACCCCGAGTAAGCAAGGTTTGGGTTAAACCAACCCACAGTTCAGGGTTTAGCTGATGGTAAGTTAACCCTTCTTTCTGGAATACCCCCCTGAACTGCAGTTAACTTCCGGTCTGTGTTCTTTTATGGGTCTGGCAAGTGTCTAATAAAACAACTGTTTATATTTTACTTAATTTATGTAAATATTCATTTATATAATTAGTGTATTGTATAATAATTGTATTAAATAAACGATTTGTTGAATGGGTCCTGTAGTTCGGTCGCATTTAAAGAAACCGTATGGGACATTGGCATCTAGCGGTTGATCTTGGTATCTAAATTCTAAATATTGGAGAGGCAAGTTTAGCCAAGTAACGGTTCTTCTCGGTTTCTTAGACTTGGTATTGTTATATGTTCCGGAAGTTAAGGGCAGTCCACGAACGCATGCATGCGCAGTATCCTTTGTTTAGCTTGTTGCCTTGAAAGTGTCTATATTTGAAGGAATAGACCATTAAGACACTCATAACTGTGACACAACCGGAATAAAATAGAAGTTAAAATATTTGGTAGAGATTCAAATCATTGCAAATAGAAGTCTGCATGTACTTTTCACATCAGTGAGCTTGTTATTTGAACAATTAAATGAAGAAATGTTACTGTACTGTACTTAAAAATGTAATGTTTGTTAAATAATAAGGGTTGTATTTTAGGAGCGATTTATGCAAACCATGATTTTTTTGGTTTTATTTAAGTAAATTATATTAACTGTGTTTTTGGCAACCATGGTTTTACTACAAATATCATGCGGTTAAACAGTTACTGAACAGTTAAAGTTACCATGGTTTAACTATAGTGATGTTTTTTTTGGTTTTATTTGTTGTAAAGCCATGCTTTTCATAGGGTAAAAGCCTGATAAGTACTTTTAGTTCGTAATTTTCCACACGGTATGTGGCAAATCGCAGGCATCCTCGATCACGTATTCCCTTACTCATTGTCTCATTCTGTATCTTTGTGGTTTATAATGTTGTTATTGTCCTCTAAAGAATCATTAGTCCATTCAGTTCATACTGGTTAAACATCACATGGCCGTTTAAGTGAATCATAGACCCCACACACATGTCACCAGTAATCCTCATAAAAACGTTTATCCAAAGCACAATACAGTGCATTCAAAATATTCATTCTTATTTTTTCTGGGAATCAAATCCGTAACCTTTGCACTTCTAACACAATGCTCACCTTCTATGTCTCTTACTGAAAATGTAATGATTCTTTGAACTATTTTGGATTGTCAAAAGATATTCAACAACTGCTGCTGTTCAACTCAAATCTCAATTCATTGTAGCGCTGGGGAGATTATTCACCGTTGGAAGGAAATTCATAAATAGCTTATAAGGTGCAGCAGTCTGATGCTATTAAATATGTTTGGCATCTGTTTATCGTTATTTATTATTTAAAGCAGCTTTGTTGATGTGTGTGACAGCGGGATCTCCTGTATTATTATAATTATTATTTAATACATTTAGTGCGGCTGCGAGTAGACTTCCCGGCAAGGAGACCTTTCCTTACCGGCATTAGCTAAAGACGACCTTCAGCCGGGCGTCAAGCTGTGCGCAGGCCGAGTGACCTTCTTTAAAGATTAATGCTGTTTCTCTGTTGCTCTCTGTTAAAGATCCACAACACTTCTACTGCACTCCACGTAAATTCAGATATACTTTTAATGAGTAATGCACTGATTTATCAGCCAATAGGGATGTAACAATATCAAATCTCACTGTACAATAACACCTCTGTGTACTGCGGTACAATATTTATTGCAATATTTTTAAAAAGACAAATGAATACTTGGAAAAGTGTTTAATAAACAACTATTGAACATTGCAATTATGTACAAATGAACAATGTCATATCCTGTCCTCTTTTCTTTATCCTCTAGTCATAACTGTTCCTATAAGGTATTTTATGAGATAGGTCAAATGACTTAAAACTTCCAATTATAAAAAAAACTGCATCAGCTGGACCTTGACAGAGGTCATATCTATTATATTCTTTAACATTTTCTATGTTAAATGCCTGGAAAACCTATCATTTCATACGGTCATGTGACCACGATAATATTGAGACAATTTTGCTATTGCAGAGAATGAAATTGATAATATTGTTACATTCCTATCAGCCAACAATCCGTATCGGGTGATAGTTTAAAAACAGCAGATGATCACAGCTGATATATCCTGTCAATCCCCAGTTTGATGATCAATATTAATAGTCCATTCCATTCCATTCCATTTTCTACCGCTTGTCCGAACTACCTCGGGTCACGGGGAGCCTGCGCCTATCTCAGGAGTCATCGGGCATCAAGGCAATATTAATAGTCATTAAATTAATTAATAAATATTCTGAAAGTTCCGAAATATCAATTAATCTTCAGAACCGGAGATATCGGAATCGGACATGATCAGAATAACCGGTATTGGTGGAGAGATGTATCGATCCATCTCTATTTTGAATTCATGTTATGATTCATTTTTAAAAGAGATAATTTACTCCAAATTTAAAAATCTTTCATGAATTACTCGACCTCAAGTTGTTCTATACCTTCTTTGTTCTATTGAACACAAAGAAAGATATTTAGTAAAATGTTAGGAACTGACATTTCTGGGACATCATTGACTACCATGGTAGAAATAAATTAAAATGGTAGTCAATGGTGCCCCAGAAATCTCGGTTGCTAAAATTCTTCCAAATATCCTTCTTTATGTTCGACTAAAAAATTATACAGGTTTGGAACAACTTGAGAGTGAGTAATTCATGACAGAATTTCCTTTTTGGGTGAAGTATCCCATTAACGCTGCGATCCGTAAATTGCTTGAAAGTGTCTTGTTATTTTCTTCACGTGGTTTGAAGTCAAAAGACGTCAAACTGACATTACCCATGAAATCATTCCTGACAACTCAACTTATAAATCATTATTGAAAATTTATCGTAAATCGAGGTATGGTAAGGAGAACACAGATTTTTTATGTTCTTGCACAATAATTGATTTGTGTTTATTTTTAACAAAGAAAAGTTACAGATTGCAGCTTTTAAGTGAAATTCAGGACCAGAAATAATCTAGGACAAACACAATCTAGTAACACAAAAATGTTAATGTATGACACACTGAAATGATAAGACAGTGGTGTTTTTGTAATTGTTTGGGTTTTATTTTTTTTATTTAGTCAGAAAAAGTTTAGTCAGAAAAATAAAACACAATTTATGATGACACAAACCTCAAAACACAAATTGAGGCATTTTTGTTTTTGTTTGGAAGATTGTGAAAATATAGGCGCTCATCCTTACATTCAACTCAACTGTATGTGGGATAGAATTGGAGCGATTCAGAAAGAGGGAGGTTGGGGTCGCATTATCTGCACGCAAATACTTAAAAGATGGTTGTTTGTCCTTATTGCGCAGCATAAGTACTGTTGTTAGTAACTCAAACAAAGACTTTTAATCACACACGTAGTCATTTAAAAGCACGCGTTCGGCCTCCCACGTAACTTTAGCGAACGATTGACAGTACTGATGCTGAGAAACGGTTATTGAGTGATGTAACCTAACCTGAAATGTGTAGGCACACGCACACAAATAAACATTATCTTATTTGAACACCTCCATTATTTACATAGTGGGTAAATTGCAGGTGAGAGGGAGATCCTTTAATCTTGTAAATTGAAAAATAATTGTTGAGTAGTCGGTGACATTTTACGTTTCTAGTATTGAATGTCCTGGAGGACTCCTGGAGGTCTGTTTGTATACATGTACGTGCGAAACGTAATCGATCTCCTCTTTCCAGAAAAACAGGATTCACAACGGCCGCTTCAATATCCTCCCTGCAATCAGTCAGACGAGAAGAACCATGTGTGTGTGTGTGTGTGTGTGCGCGTGTATCAACACTGAGATCACCATGTTTTTTGTCCTTCGTTGTGTTACATCAGTCACTCTGTGGTGTTAAACCTCGTGTGTGGGAGCGTCATTGTTGTCCAAGAGAGGATTAACTGTTCTCTGGTTCTCACATTCCTCTCGGCGGGCGCTCACACTCTTATCGCTTTAATTCACCCGTGGCCTTCTTAGTCTATTTAACATCTAGTTGTTTTGCCGTCTGTGGTCAATTTTTTTGTCTGGCCACCTTTTGTGTTTCGGAACAGGCTCTGAGGTGGCGACGCTTTCAGGCGATGTTATTCTTTCTAACACATTTTTATCAAAGACTTGTTTGGTGTCTGTGAAAAGGAGGACGAAAACTATACTATAGACTGTCTAATCGGACGCACGTGACTGGTCCGAAGTTAAATTCTGGTCTGTGTTTGGTTATAACAAAATGTATTGTATATTTGATTCATATTTTATACGAATTTATATTATTGTATTGTATACTAATTGTAATAAATTAAATTAATACTACTGAACAGTTATTGATTCCTTGTAGAGGTCTACCAGAAGTTAAAGGGGAACTCCGGCCCAAAATGAAAATTCTGCCGTTAATTACATTTACATTTACGCATTTGGCAGACGCTTTTATCCAAAGCGACTTACATTGCATTATCCTATACATTTGTTTCCAAGTATGTGCAATCCCCTGGGATCCAACCCACGACCTTGGAACGCAATGCTCTTACCACTGAGCTACAGGAAAGCGTTAGCTCAATTTACTCAGAAATTACTCGCCCTCCATTTTTCCCAAAAACGCAAATTAAGGTAGTTTCGGAAGCTTTCTGACTCTTCCTTAGATTGCAACGCAACCAATTTTCAAAGCGCTGAAAGTGCAGAGACATCGTAAAATTGTCCATGCGACTCCGGTGGTTTAGTATGGATTAATATAAAGCGACGAGGATACGTTTTTTGCGCAAACAAACAAAACTAACGACTATATTCAAAAACTTCCTGATTTGAAGGTTAGTTTCCAGCGCATGTTTCCGAGAGCCTCCGGTGTCAGCATCGCTCGACGCATCTGCGTTCTGACATAGAGCCAGTGTGGTCGTGTGGCTCGTGTGTTTGGTTGCGTTGCATTCTATAGAGGAGTCAGAAAGCGTCCAAAACCACCTTAATTTGCATTGAGGGTGAGTAATTAATGGCAGGATTTCATTTTTGGCCGGAGTTAAGTTTGGGCCACATAACGTGTTGTTGCCGCCGAAACGGTCTAAATGTTTCTGGGTATGTCTGTGCATTATAGCTCACAAAAATGGCCTTTCACCCATCTGTTTAAGTTGATTTTGTTCCTGAGGAACACGGAATGAGGTGCTTTTTTTCCGCAAACAACAAAAGTACAGTATATACTGTATGTATAAATAAAAATATATATTTTGTCTTTGATCTCAAGGATGCCAAAGCGGCACCTTATGTGTTTTATTGTTGATCACAACATGTTTAAAAGTTTAAAAATACAAAAGTGCAGATAAAATTGAAATGAAATTACATAGTTAATTGCATCACAACTTAATCAACATAGCATTTCATATCCTTTAATGGTACTTCTTTGTTTAACCCTAAAAACATATTTGCTTTACCACAGAAGAAAAGTCATAGTATAATTTTGGAAGAACATGAAGGTGTGTGATGACATGGTTATCATTTTTGCTGTTCAGTGTATGTTTCCAGTTCAATTCCATATCTGATCAACATGCTAGCTAGGGCAACTAGTTAATCTGGTTTGTTCACCCAATAATCATTGTTTTTGTTGTCCTAGGGCCGTGTGGAAGTGGAGGCCGGAAATGAAAATATGAAGTTTGAAACTGGACCTTTCTCTAACTACGGTGTCATGGCTCTGACCGCTCCAACACTAGGTGAGGCAACCGAAAAACTTCAACATATATCACACGCAAAGACACGTTTCATCCCTAAACTCCTGACTGCTTTAATAATACAAGTTCATACTTTTAATATTTCACTACCAGCATGCGGTAAAAGGAAGCCGAGATACGTACATTTCGATTCTGCTTAAAAATGCTGGCAACTTTGATATCTATTTAAAGATTATCTCCTACATTTAGGATTTGTGTGTGGGAAAGCAGTCGGTGGTCCTGTTTGTAACTCTTATAATTATTGTATACACAACTTTATGAGGAGGATTAAGAAAAAGATGGGAATGTGTGACAATAAAGCAATGGTCGGCTTTGCCACTAATAACTCATAATTATAAATGATCTCATGTGGGATGCTGGGACTTTCACAGGCCACCCATATTTTCTTTATAATTTATAATAAATTATAAAGCTGTGAATTATCGCCATCTAGTGGCCATGTTTTAGAGACTAATTCTTCCTTTCAGTATTTAAAGGGATAGTTCACCCAAAAATAAAAATTCTCATGTCATTAAAACCTGTAAATGACTCTTTCTTCTATGGAACACAAATAAAGATATTTTGAGAAATGTTTCTGTGGTTTTGAATACAATGGAAGTCATATGGGCCAATGTTGTTTGTTTACCAATGTTCTTAAAAATATAATCTTGGGTGTTCTGCAGAAGAGAGAAAGTCAAACAGGGTTGCAATGACATGAGGGTGAATAAATGTTGAAACATTACAATTTTAGCGTGAGCTATTTAGCCTTTGGCTCATGGATGTTTGACTATGAGAAAAATTGGAATGAAAAGGGTGAATAAACAGAACGACAGAAGTAAATTTTTTGCGTTATTAAGCAGCTTCATGTTGTATTGTGTTTGTCTTTCTGTGAACTCATAAATGCCCATCATGTGTCTTTGACCTCTGTGTCCCCCCTCCAATCTCCTCCAAACATCAATCCTCACACTTTCCATCTCTCCCTGCTTCTCTCTCTCTCTCACTCTCAGTCAGTGTGTCTCGTCCTCATCATCTGTCTCGTAAGAGATGTTCTTTCTTCTCGTGTTTCCCAGGTAACCGCCGGCATGTCGGGGGTCTTTAACCACTGACCCGGGGGTTGGTCTGATTAACAGAAGTAGTTTTAAAGCCATAACCCTGAAGTGATATTTAAAGGGAACCTTCACTCCAGAATATTAAAGAGATTGTTCACCCAAAAAAAATTTTTTATTTTTTTATTTTCTCAGCCTAAGATTGTTCCAAACCTTAATAAATGTCTTTGCTCTACTAAACACAAAAGAAAATATTTAGAAGAATGTCAGTAACCAAACAGATCTCGTCCCCCATTTGCCGCCATAGTAGGGAAAATAAATGCTATGGGAGTCATTGTGGGATTAGATCTGTTTGCTTACTACTTACTCTTCCAAATATCTTCCTTTGTGTTTAGCCGAACAAATATGTTTATACAGGTTTGGAACAGTAAATGATGACAGAATTTTCATTTTTGGGTGAACTAACCCTTAAGTTTTGTCATCATTTACAAACCTTTGTGTGGTTCAAATCTTGTATGACTCTTTATTCTGTGGAACACAAAAGAAGATATTTTGAGAAATGTCTCAGTGGTTTTGTGTAAGTACAATTGAGGTCAATGGGGTTCAATGTTGTGTGGTTACCAACATTCTTCAAAATATCTTCTTTTGTGTTCACCAGAGGAAATAGTCATACATGATGGAATGGCACGAGGGTGAATAAATGATGAAAGAATTCTCGTTTTTGGTGAAGTAACCCTTTTCTAACATGATATCTACCTCAGAGGTTGGGCATTTCTAACAAATGGGATATTTCTCTAACACTTCATACCTGTGCATTTTAAAGAAACGGGTAACCCAGAAGATTTTTTTCTAATTATGTTGGCCACACTTTTGGGTCAGTTCCAAAAAGAAAGAGTTGAGGGAAAAACTTGAATCAAAACTATTCCTGATAAACGTAGCTTTGTGTAGTTTAGATATTCAATTTAGGTCGCTGTACAGAGATTGTACCAGTAGGGGGCGATATAAGTGTTTACATGAGCGTTCACCTACATCTTATTTTTACTATCACCATTTTAGAAATACACCTCCTGAAATGTACCATGCTTACTGGTATATACACCCCTTACCAGTAAGACATTGCAATACACCTTCGCTACAAACCTTCACGTAGTTCTTAAATCTAAAATCAACTTTATCGTCCTTCCTCCAGATACACAAGTGCAACAGGGAGTGAAAGTTTCTGGAAGGTTTTAAGTGCTGTTGCAGACAAGATTAGAGTCATGACAGTGATCTGATGGGAACCAGATTGCTTGTGTTCCCTGTGTGCGTTTGCGTAGTGTTGTTTACATAGCAAGTATAAAAAAAATAATCACATAAATCATTTTATTTCGAGATTGCTTTCGAATAACTTTAAAGGGATAGTTCACCCCAAAATGATAATTCTGTTAACATTTACCTCATGTAATATCAAACATGTGTGGGTTTCTTTCTTCTGAAGGAACACAAAAGAAGGGTTTTGAAGAATGTTTGATACAGAAAACCATTGGTCCCCATTGACTTGCATTGGTTTTGTGTCCATACTCCAATAGAAGTCAATGGGGACCAACAGTTTTTGGGTAACCACATTCATCAAAATATCTTCTTTTGTGTTTTGCAGAAGAAAGTAATACATATAAAATGACAAGAGGGCGTAAATTATGACAGAATTTTTATTTTGGGTGAACTATCCCTTCAATATTTCTCTTTGAATTGTTGTACTCAGATATTAATTTTGTGATTGTGTTATGAATGAATAAATGTGATGATGTGTGTATGTGCATGAGATAGTTGCCGATTCGATGACAGATGATATCCGCTTGTTTAGGTTTGTTTTAAAACACAATGGTGTATGAAGACGGAAAATAAGTTTGGAATGTGAACAACTAATGAGGCGAGTAATTGCACATCCGTGTTGTGTGAACTGGCATAACTTTTGACGCAAACAATCAGGGACCCGCAAGATGACTTATTGCTAAAACAGAACTGCATCCATATAGAGTTTCAACAGATTTCCATTTATAAGACTGTGGGAGGCATCAAATGCGTAAAAAAAATGTCTGGCCCAATACAAAACTGCATTCTAGAATTTATGACATTTAATCATTTAGCAGACGCTTCTATCCAAAGCGACTTACAGAGGGTTCAGGGAGCAATACAACGATATGTCATACAGGAGCAATAATACAATAGGTGCTAATGCCAAGTTGCAAGTTTCCACAAAAGCCAGAACAATACCTGTTGAGAGAAAGAGAGAGGGTTAGTTTGTGTATTCACAGAAGAGATGGGTTTTAAGTAGTTTTTTGAATGTGAGAGATGTGGTTGACCCGATTGAGTTAGGAAGAATGTTCCACCATGAAGAAGTTGTGAAGCAGAATGAGTAGGAAAGTGATTTACTGCCCTTATGGGAAGGCAATACAAGATGCCGCTGGTGTATGGGGTGTATGAGGATGTGAAAGTATGCCGGTGCAGATCCAGTGATAGTCCTGTAGGCAAGCATTAGTGACTTGAATCTGATACGGGCTTCAACCGGTGGCCAGCGGAGAGAGATGAAAAGGGGAGTCACGTGATCCCTTTTGGGCTGTTGGAAGACGAGGCGTGCTGCTGCGTTCTGAACCAATTGGAGCGGTTTGATAGCCTTTGCAGGAAGACCAGCAAGGAGAACATTGCAGTAGTCCAACCGTGAGATTACAAGGGCCTGGACAAGGATGCTCAGTGAGATAGGGTCTAACCTTTCTAATGTTGAATAAGGCAAATCAGCATGACCACGTTGTCTTTGCAATGTGATCATTGAAGGTTACCTGCTCTATAAATTTGACTCCGGGTTCCTGGCTGTTTCAGAAGGAGTGATTGTGGTATTGCCAGTTTTAAACACTGGGAATTTATGTCCTTGCTCAATAAATGCTCATTTTGAACCCCCTTAAATGCCACTATGTACATACTGGATACAGTCATATATTGTGTTCTATTTGTTCCCTCTAAAACTTAAGTTGTGTTAGTGTGATGTACTTTTCAACACTCTGTGTGTTTGTGTGTTTCAGAGTTTCGCTCGCCCTCTCATATCAGCGGTCTGAATCGCTCTGCGTCACTAAGCTACACGGACCGGCCTGAAACTCACTCCGTAAGCGGCAGCAACACGCAGCTCAGCAGCGCCGCCATGCCGCATTACACACCAGACTTCAACGTTCGAGCTCTCACAGACCTACAGTTTGTGAAGGTATGGCTTAGCTTCAGGCTTTTTTCTTACAATACACATCGTTCATCATTTATTGCATGCTTACCGTGTCAGGAATATTCGCCCACAGCAGTAAAAACACAGTGAAAAGTAAAAACGCTTTCCTGGTGATTTCAAAATAAATTTAAGTTGGCCTGAGCGTTACTTGCAGCTTCTCATATGCGTGTTACCATAACATAATCTATGCTATTCAAGCTTCTTGAATTTTGTCCTTTGAATTATTGACCAAAATATCTCTCTGGTCTGTTTTCTCAGATCACACGTTCTCAGTATCAGAACGGCTTGGTGGCGTCGCGACTGGACAGCTCGCCGCAATCTCCAGACAGTGGACACACGCGTGCAAATAACAGCACATCTTCCGTCCCCAATCCCTCTTTAGAAAACATGGTCCCGCTTATAGACACCCCCGATGAGACGACATCGCTCCTCAACGAGCAGAACAGTCTGCCCGCCCGTCAGGCCAACCACAACACGCTTAACGACAGCACCATCTGACACATGTATGATCATCGCTTCTCACTGGCATGCACCATCCTCAACTTTGGACTTATGGAGATTACCAACAACGGGACATTAAGCACTTTTTCCTGGACAGTGATTCAAGTATGTTTAGAATAATCATAACCGTTTTAGCGTTAGCCATAGCAGATGCCAGTAACTTGACGACGCAGTATGTCTATGAAAAGCATTCGAACCAGGAAGGCGTAACGTTATAAACCTCCGAAGGAAGAAAGCCAAAGTGTATCTGGCCGGAGAGAGAGAAAGAGACGTGTTTTCAACAGACTGACTCGGGCATTTTATAGACTGTCCAAATAGAGACATTTATATATATACAGAAATGTTTATTTTGTCATTTTCTATCGAGATTGCTCACAGAGATTTGCGGAAATTCATCGTAAAAGAGGGAAACTGCAGATGCCTTTTTTATTTCGTGTTAGTTCATAGTCACTCATCTTTGTACCAAATTATATTGGTGTCATTTGTGCGCGAGTGTATGTGTGTTTGAGTGAAAGAGAGGATGAGAATGAGATTTAGAGAGCGAGTGTGTGTTTGTAGCCTATATAAGATTTGGGCCGTCGGCGCTCAAGCAAGCATTAACTCAGGGATATGGTGACACTGAAACTTCACATACAAACTGCATGTGCGATGATTTCCTGTTCGTTATATGATATGATTTCATGTTCAAGTGATCAAAAAGTGAAGCATGCTGTTGTTTAAGTGGTAAAAAATACATAAAAAAGCATACAGGAACAAATGACATCCACATGTACTTTTAATGTCAGAAACTTCTGGTTGTCTGAGGAGACAGGTCATGTGATTCGGTGTCAGTGTATGTGTAGAATTATGTCAAGTCCTTTTAAAATTAATGCATTTTTAACTCCAAAGAAAACAAGCATTAGCTGTTGTAGTGCAAATGTTTCTTTGTCATTTTTTTTGCGCAAAATGTTTGTGTGATAGATCTCGTAAACTGTTTTTCCCAATGGACCAGAGGTGAAACAACCAAAAGAATATATATTTTGCTGTATTTATTTAGCATCAAATTTCACGCTATTCTTTTTTTAATGTTTTTTTTCTTTGTTCTGTGAATTGTTAAAATTTCTGTGTTTTGTAAGCGGGCTAGTTGGATGATTCTTTTTTGGGCCATGGACTCATTTAGAACTAACTGAGGGGGAATGGCCGTTTCAGGACAACTGTTTGATTTCTTTGCCTTTTTTTCACTGTTCATCATTTGCTTTAAAACCAAATATGTTTTAAAAGAACAATCAAAGCGTAAAGTGTCTGAGGAGATGACACATGACTAGCCAAATGAATACCTAAAAAGCCTCTTTAATCTGTAGCATCTCTTGAATATGATATAAAGAGGCAGAAGAACTGCACTGTGTGGGGTATTTATGAAGACACTCCCTGTTCTGTCAAGCTTTAATCGGTTCCTGTCAATTGATTAGTCATAACATTGTGAATTTACTTTTTTTTATGGAAACTGAAGCAATTTGTATGTGTGACAACCTCTTGATTCTTTTTATATACTGTATTTTTCCAAGTTATTTTGTGGTTTGGGAGAGGTCTTCTTTTAGATTATCTGAGTTTGGCTATTAAATTATTTATTAAATCAGTGTAATATGTACAGATTCTTGTGTTTATCGTCAGTGCCCTGGTGTATTACAATACCGCTTAAATCTTGTGGGTGTGCAAAAGAACTAAAGGGAATTAATAATCAGATTGAAGAATAATTTTAATTTACTGCCAAGCCTGAGTATTTGATTAGCTTAGGTTAACCTTAGATCAGTGTGTAATTTTAATAATAAGGTGAAAATGCTGAAGGGGTGTTAACATGAAGGCATACTCAGTTTATTCTGTAAAAAGTGTTGATTTGGTCTATTATTATAAGTGCCATTAAATGCATATGTTTCCATTGTAAATTATGTTACAGCTTTGTATGTAAACCTAACATTATGGTTTTGTTGATTTTTAGTATAACTTTGAAAGGTTTGTTGAAACATCAGCTTACACTAGCAGATACTGACAAAACGTCTCTTAATTGCAAAAACACAAAATGTATTCTTCTGTTATTAACAAACAAAACTCAAACCGGAAGTCGGTATGAAACAGGTTGGTATCGCGAGAGCACGGCTTCCTGGACGGTCTCGCGGTAGTTCGACGTCATACCCCGAGCTGTGTGCGCAGGGCAGCATGACCAGACGAGCCAATCGGTGCTGCCTAAATTTTGAACAAACCAATGAGCACCCAAAGGGGCGTGTCCCCACTAAATTCAAGCGGCAGTTGTGGAGACGCGATAGCAAGCGTTTGTAATAGGCTTGCGTGTATTGTTTTTAAAAAATATATATTTAATTTGTTCGGATATAAAAACAAACTTTGTTAATCAATGTTACGCGATGGAAACAGTGACGGATGAACGCTTATTGAGACTATCCAAAACAGGTAAAACACTCTTTTAGAATTACACAGCAAGCTAGTCATGCTATGTTGTGGACTCCAGATAAGTTGCATATCTATGGTATACACTGTTATAATATTGACTCTAATTGTGGTATTTATTTCATAGCATTGCTGATAAAACATGCGTGAAGCAAAAAAAAAATGTGTCAGGAAATAATTCAACGTTAAATATTTGGACGCCAACGAACTGCTGTTGCGACGAATGCATTGTATATAAGTGAGGTGCGCGTGCGCCACCTTCATAAAGAGAAAATATTAATACCAAATACTGCAGAAGCTTAAAGTTTGTATTTTTAACTATAGCTAGCTTGATTAAAATAACTAAGCGGGATGTCCCCTCTTGAAACAATGAAAATGTCCTGAAATTACCCTTAATCTACCTGATATTACTAAACATGATTTTAAGGAGCAAATAATGTCTTCTGCTGCCACATGTAAAAGTGTGCAACAATTGCATTCTCAAATATTTAATGAATCTGATAAAGCATTACTGTCTAAAATGGGAGGTTTTTATTTATTATAAGTTATAAAGTTTATTGAGCCTAATGCACAGATAGTGGGTCATTATGGCATGAACATTGATGTTTACATGATTTTATTATGAGATGAACCAGAATGTGAAACAAAACCTGAAACTTGCACATGTAGGCCAGAAAAACGGTCAAATGTCTGTTTTGCAGTTGATATAATAAATAATTGACCACCGAATGCCATTGTATTGAAATGATGTTCTCTTATACTTACAGAGCAACGTAAACTCAAATTGGCAGAATACCTAGCAGCCAAAGGCCGACTCAAAGCTCCTAATCCAAAGTTAGTGTCCTTAAACATTACTTGTGTTCGTAACGCCTGAAATGCTTTGATATGTTCAGCATTTGTAACCTCTGTATTGGGTCAAGTCTCTCATTATTTTGTGTTTGTGTTCCGAATCATCTTTTCCCACACAGACCTTATCTCAAGGACAAACTTGTGGCTACGAAAAATACAGAGACTTATCCAAAAGCTAAAACTGTAAGTTTGCTTGGCAAGGCTTCGCACCCCTTTTTTTGCGAAGGAGGTCAACTGTTGTATTAATGTCTTTTTGTTTTTCAGGCAGGCGATGATAAAGAGAATTTTGACATTAGTGGCACAAATGTAAAAGAAGTTAAGAGAGTTAAATCTTTGGCAGAAATACGCAACAAGACTGCCAATCCCTCCTCAAAAACAAAACCTGGCACTGATTCACTAGCCAAAGAAAAAACACATTCTTCCAATATTTCCCGTAATACTTCGCTTAAAACCACAGTTTACCAAGCAAGTCTTCAGGTTGTGAAGGGACACAGCAATAGACCGGATTCTACTCAAAATCCAAGGGTACCATACAAGACTGAGAAAACTGCATTGTCACAGCCTCAACAAAACCTTCAAAATGTTCAAAGCAAAGTACGGCAACCATTTTCCCATGCTGCAAACAACACTCAAAAGTCTACAAAATCCAGTCTTGGCCCATCACAGCCCAAGAAAGAGCTTCTTTCAAAGAGACCTTTGGATAAAAGAACACCTTCAGTCAACACAGTATCTGTTGCCAGCAAAACAACCTCAGCTGCCGAGAAACAGCTGAAGAGTCGAAGACCAGCCAGCAACACTTCAGACAAGAAAAAAGTTCAAACCATCAATGTTTATAATGCTCAGACAGGGCTGACAAACTCAACACAACAATCCAGAGCTCAGGGTATTGGACCAAAGCTTGGGACGCACAACAGCAATGTGATAACCAGGACATCACAGTCAAATCCGATCAAAAATCAAAAAAGGGATCTTTCATCTGTTACCACGAAAGTAGATCCCACAACAAGGAAATCACAGAACGCTTTTCTTAATAAAACAACAAGAGTTTCTTCAACTGTATCTAAGCCTACAACAAGTGATACTACTACTGTCATTAAAAATAAACTGCATAGTGCTGTAAAACCCGGTAACGTCACTGCATCTAAACAACTGTTTGGTCGAAAGACCAAGAGTTCAGTTCCACCCCAAACAACAATGTCCTCACAAGAGTCCCAGCTGTCCATCAAGAAATCCAGCCAGACGAAGCCCGTGGTGCAGTTGCAGACTCCCAAAGCCAGTTTCTGTCCCAGTACTCAAGGTGTTCGAACCGCCCCGCTAGAAGGAAGGAAGATGATGACCACAGCTCAGGAAGAGAGACTGTGAGTTGAGAGCGTGAATGTGTCTCGTGTTGTTTTTTGATAGTATTTTTATGAATAACAAAATTGATCTGTTTCCAGTTTACATTTACATTTAGGCATTTGGCAGACGCTTTTATCCAAAGCGACTTACATTGCATTATCCTATACATTTTATACATAGGTATTTGCAATCCCCTGGGATCGAACCCATAACCTTGCGTTGTTAACGCAATGCTCTTTCCACTGAGCTACAGGAAAGCTGTACTTCAGTTCTAACATGTCCTTTTCTTTTACTAATCATGAAATGCAATAAACCAATTACATAATTTTTGCCACAAACTGACATTGATGTTTGTTACAGGCGTAAACTGCAGGAGTGGCGGGAGTCGAGAGGCGTTACGTACAAACGCCCCCCGATGCCTGTCCGTCTGGTGAGGAGGAAGACCTTCTCTGCTCTGCCTCAGCCCTACTGGACTGCTATTGAGCAGGAAGACGAGGCCCATGATATTGTCTTTGCTGTGGACCGATCGCTGGATGACTGTATTAAATTATTACAGCAGGTAATATTTAATTTTCTTTGTTTGCAGCACACCGGGAAATAAAATCGTGGTTTCAGACAGGGTTCGTTTCGTAGCTCATGTTTTGTTTTGAAGCGTTTTGCGTGGAGGTGAGGCAAAGGCGTTTTTGAGCGACAGCTGCGTGGGTCGACAAGCATTACTGATATAAAGTAACATTTTTGTGTGATTTATAATCGTTGTCACTGATACCTCAAAATCATGTGCTGAAAGGACCGGTTTACAAAGTATAATCTGTTAAATGGAACTGATATAGTAAAAAAATGAAGTAACAGTCTTTAAGCAGCCCTGCAACGGTGTTTCATGCTTCAGACTTCTTCACAATGTTAAACGTGCTGTCTTCTCATGCTTAACATGGTCAACTTGTCAAAAAACGAGTTTGGCGTATTACGTAGTATTTCTGTGCTCGATACACTGCCCTCATATCTTACAGATAAAACTGTCTCGTAAGAATGTTTTCTTAGTCCCTTATTGGACAATTCTCCCGGAAAAGCAGGCGGCCGCAAGGAGAGCAGGAGCATGTGCAGACGTCACTTTCACTAGTAAGCAGGAGAGAGCGCATATGTTTGTGAAGTTCAGGTGTTTGTTTGTTCACTACATTTGGGAGATGAATGTTATATAAACTGTGGATATCACGCTGGATTTGGAGATCGTTTGAAACTGATATATGGAGTCGTCTCAGCGCTAAAAGATGCCGGACATGAACCGCATGCGTGAAACTGATGTCTGTGATTTGTTGACAATGGGGTGCGCACGTGCTTTGGTTGAGCCTACCCCTCCCCAGCACGCGCCGTATGTTTTCGGAAAAAATCGTAAAGCTGTGTCTATCTTTTATAAATGTGATCAAACTAAATACTCTTTGAAGATACGCAGTATGCAACACTACTCTATAGATAATCAAGATTAATATGAGATTGGCAGAAACCCTGTGTGTTAGGGCCGCTTTAAAGGCAGGGTAAGTGATTTCTTTCCAGAAACATTTTTGTGTTTGTTGAATGTATCTTAATACAACACAATCTCTAAGTGGTCAGAACATATTTTTGTGAAGGCGCAAGACCATAAAAGGTTCATCCATTGGATCGATGATACATTTTCGTAAATGTTATGTTTGAGAGTTTTCTCTTGGGTTGCGTTCATATTTGTAGTCATATGTGTGGCTCGTGGGCTGGCTCTTTTGCCTTGCCAGGCTTTGGCAAATAAAAGGAATAGAAAGCATGATATAACAGAATAAGAATAAACGGACAGTCTTTGTCAATGATCATACTATAAGTGTAATTTGTTAAACTTTTTTTGTTTAACAAGCAACTCGCGGGTAATGTGTTAAACGCCATTAACAAGTATTATAAGTAGCCTTTACTTCTTAAGCCTATATACCTGTATTGCAACATCATAATATTTGTGTGTATGTAAACATTTTGCAATGTATGTAAAATAACATTGGATTATCTAATAATGAAGGCTAAATATTGGTAAAGTAAGGCAGACCTGATCATCATTATATCAATATAAAATTCACCAAATACATCTAAAAACAACTCCTTTGAGATTTAAGACAACCGTTAGGGTAGGCCTATTCTGATTCATGGATTATATTTATAACAATTAAACTGTATTTTTAGATTATTGTCGGTTCTGACTGATAACGCGACATCATCTATCAAATCACAATAAAAAGCGGAGATCGCTCAGCCTCCAACTAGGTAACCATTTGCATATTTACAGACGAACTGTCTGGATGTTTGTATAT
This sequence comes from Triplophysa siluroides, assembly GCA_006030095.1. NCBI lineage: Eukaryota > Metazoa > Chordata > Actinopteri > Cypriniformes > Nemacheilidae > Triplophysa > Triplophysa siluroides. The sequence goes on along the minus strand of VCII01000101.1, from coordinate 2,625,664 downwards.
CCAAACAGTCGATAACAGTGACAGGTTGTTGGAAATGCCATAGGCTACTCATTTAATTCTGGAGTCACCTGTCGTACGTTGAATTATATGTGCTGCTTCTTCCTGCTGCTCACCGTACAGAGTGATGCCGAGAGAGGGGATACCTGCGGCGGGAAAATCGACCTAGCGCTCGAGGGCTAATCTGGCAACATTTTCCCACTGAATGAAATATAAGATTTATTCAAGAAGTCGCTAGATTTGTCGCTATGCGCTTCTGAACAAAAGCCGTTAGAGGGCTTGTAAAATTTGAATCACGAGACTAGGTTAGAAACACCGTTTTGTATGTGCATCTTCATGTGTGCGGGCTAGAGAAGGGCACGGCAGAATGAATATAGCAGAAACACCGTTATGTGAAATTTTCTTCCCCTTGCTTGGGCCCCAAGTGCGCACGGGCCCCATAATTCAATTCAAGTTTCAATTCAAGTTTATTATTTATATAGCCCTTTTTACAATGTGCATTGTTCCAAAGCAGCTTTACAGGAGCAAATAAGAAAACACAGAGGTAAAACACAGCACAGTGCATGGTGTTTATAGAACAAGCAAGATCATTCTAATAGATAATATCTAATAAATAAATAAATAGATGCAGTCTCCCGGTGAGCAAGCCAACACTGCCCTGCTGTGGCGAGGAACCAAAACTCCAATGATTGATTAATGGAGAAAAAAAAAAACTCGGGAGAAACCAGGCTCAGCTGGGAGGGCCAGATCCCCTCTGACGTGTCATAGCTGCACTCAGTGACCCCGACCCAGTCACCGAGCAAACATCCACGACGAAGAGGGAGAGCCCATCGCCCGCGACCCAGGTAATCCCACTCGCCGAAACCATGCATGTCCAACCCGGTCCCACTCCACGATCGACACCAGAAAACAGAGGAACAACCAGGGAAAATAGTAATGGCATATTGGAACCTTATTCCTCTGCTGTCTGACATCGACCACAAATCAAGACCAAACCAGACCCACACAGCCCCAACAAATAAAATCCCCCAACCACAACCAACGAGCCCCCCCACCCCCCACAAACACCCGCCCAGCAACCTCCAATCAGGGCCACTGAATGCAGCTATAACTTCAAACTGCTGACATGTGATGTAGTTTTTAGTTTAAAAGTAACTTTTAGCATTAATGTGACAAGTAGTCCGTCTTAGCTCTTGGTTGGGGATAGAATGGTTTGAGCTGGGATGTTATGAGAAAGCTCAACCCCCTTTGGTAGATTTAGTTATTCTAGGTGTTATCAAAAGTCCTGAGTTTTGAGATCGTAGAGAGCGTGATGGTTGTAATGTGATAGAAGCTCTGTTAAGTAGGTAGGGGCTAAACCGTTTAAGGCTTTATAAATAATTAAAATAATTTTAAAATCAATACGATACCTAATGGGTAACCAGTGAAGGGATGATAAAATTGAGGTTATGTGATAGTATTTTCTTGACCTGGTTAGAACTCTGGCAGCTGCATTTTGAACTAACTGTAGTTTGTTTATTGTAGATGCAGGACAACCACTAAGAAGAGCATTACAGTAGTCAAGTCTTGAGGTCACAAATGCATGAATAAGCGTTCCTGCGTCAGCAACACATAAAACATTTTGTAATTTGGCAACATTTCGAAGGTGGAAGAAGGCTGTGTTTCATAATGCCCATTGGATAATCCGGCCCTGCCTACAAGATGCTAAACACTTACTTAAGTTACACCACTGTGGAGGATTTTTGGTCCACTCCTCTGGGTATTGCTTTAGGTCAGTGGTTCTCAACGTTTTTTTGAGTACTGGACCCCATCATATCTCAAACCATCCTCATGAACCCCCAACCCCCGCGCTCACATCCCATCCCATTTTCTTTCCATTTTCAAAAAATTTAAATTTTTGTTAAGTCAATACATGTAAGTCCAATTTAAATTACACATGACCTTTTAATGGTTTTCTGTTGCATTAAAATTTCACAATAATCACAATTATGTCGCCAAAATATTCTCATTTCAGTATCTCCAACAGTATAAACACACTTAACTGCAGTTTATTCTTTTGACATCAATTTGTCAACAAGGACTTACACCAACCATTACTGATCAGTTACCGTTATAAGTAACTATTATATAACGTTTGATCTGTGTAAAAAATGATTAAAAACAAGAAAACAATAACAGATTTACCAACTTGATACAGAGGCTATCCATTGTTCAATAAAAATAATTTTTAAACTTGGATCAAGAGTGAACTTTTAAACTGTGTTGGCCAACTTGCCCTGACACGCACCAGACATGACGCATTCCTTACCATCTTTCTCATGTGAAACCGCTCTAAAAAAAATCATTCCGGTGTCAGGTGTTGGAAACTGTTGAGTAATCTTACAAAGATTGCTGTTTGCAAATGCGCACTTTCACACACTAGAAGCGCTCTGTTACACTTCTGAGTTCTGATCGATCTGCGTGTTGAACTGATGAGGTGAAACTGGTGCCATTACTGTTTATTGCTAAGAGCTTAAGCTCATCAATATGGTAATGCGTGGTGCTTCAATGAAAATAGGCTTGTTTGACTTTATGCGGCGGTGTGCAGAACCACCTGGCATTTGACATAAAGTACTAAAAGAGCAATTCGACAGCAAACCGGGAGTCGAGTCGACTCTGTGTGTCGATCTGCTGTGATATCTTACGCCGACAGCTCTAAATGATGCCGCATGACTGGTACTTTGAGTCTGCCTCTGGTGGGTGTTAATTTCAAACCCTGAATGCAAGATAGTAATTCACTTTTTTTTTTATAACGCCACGGACCACTTGGAGTCCGCGTAACCCCCCTCCCCATTGAGAAACATTGCTTTTGGTTGTTGACACTTCAGAAACATTTTTGGAATTACAGATATGCCGTTTGTGTGTGGCACAGGGTTTCCCAGCGGAGCAGATCAGAGATGTGCTGTCACGGGTGCCGATGGCCCACAAGTTTGCTAAATTCTGGATCTGCCAGGCCAGACTCATGGAAAGAGAAGGAAACCTGGAGGTCCTGGCCATGTTTCAGGAGGCTGTTCGTGTAGTAAGAGAGGTCAGTCTCTTACATGCAATTATGACTATGTGATTTGTTTTATTAACAAAATTACAAAACATCAACCTTTATATATATATATATCTGTATTCACTTTGTTGTAAAGGGTTACCAATTCCCTCAATTCCAAAGGTGATTTTTGGTTGAAGAACACTGTAACACGGACAATTAAGGAGTTAATTGTCCGAGCCTTCATCGCCTTTTCCAAAGCATTTTTGATATTTCTTTTCCTAGAGATCATTGAAACGGTCATAGTACCTTCCAAGCAAACATTTAACGTAACCGGAGATTGCACAGGCTGATGCATACGTAAAAACAGTCAAAACAGATGTTTGAATGTTTAGTTTCTCTCAACAGCCAGTGGATGAGCTGCGGTCTGTGGTGTTTGAGATCCTTAAAAGGAACCAAGCTCAAGGTGATATCTTCATTTCTGTTATAAACATGTACATTCTTTGTTAAAGCATCATTGCAGTGTTGTCACAAGGTCAAAGTTGATTTTATATACAAACAATTATTTTACTGTTTTCTAAATAAACTCAAGGCTCAGTTTTAGTTTTAGTTGGTGTATTTCTATTGTTTTTCATGCTGTTATAGAGTAAACAGTAATTTTTGCCTATAATTAAATGATCTATTAAGCCATTTTACAATAGATGTAAGATTAATTCTGGATTTATGGGTACCAAAGCAAGAAATTAAAATCATAAAAAAAATATATATTTGTTTATTTAGGTTCGTCTCCTATTCCAAAACAGTCTGAAGCAGTAGAGGCCGAAACGGATGATGAACATGAAGTCCCCGATGACGTCTTGTGCACCCCAAAACCTGTTGGTGCCCTTATATGCGGAATGAGGGGAGACTCATCTGTTGTCAAATATAAAATTACTGCCACCCCAGGGTACAGCACTCGCACACAACAAACATTAACTCAACTTTTGTAATCTCGATCGCATGCACCTTGTTGCTCTTTTGAATTTATTGCGGGTATTAAAATTGGCAGTGGTGGCTTTATGGTTAGAGACTTGGACTTGTAACCCAAAGGTTGCTGGTTCGAGGCTCAGTACAGGCAGGGATTGTAGGCCCCTAACCGCCACAGCAATTGGCTGCTCACTGCTCTCAGGGTGTGTTTACAAGGTGTGTGTGTAACTCATTGCTGTGTGTTTGCAGAACATAAATTCTGAGTATGGAACACCATACTTGGCCTCACATCACTTTGTATGACATACAATCAACCCCTAGGTAAGTATGATCAGGAAAGGCTGTGAAATTAAACCGCTTACAATGAGCAATGTGTTAGAGAAAAAAACATTTAATGCATAATGTCATCCCCCCATTTAAAATTCTTGTACTCCAATGAAAGGTTAGATTTAAAAAAAATCTATATAAGGCCCAAATAATTAGCGATGTAGTTTCATTTTCACAGCCTTCCTTGATCATATTTACCTAGATGTTTTTATTTTATTACTTACCGATTAGTTATATTTGAAATTTCTGTGAGTTAGGCTAATAGTTTTATTGTATCATAACCTTATTTGTTAAACGTAAAAAACAAACAATATTATTTATTACTTTCTCGTGGTGGTGCTGACCCAGAGATAAAATCGCTGAAATATCCATGAAATATTTTGACAGTTTCAATTAGTTTTCTCGAAAACCATCTGCATTCATGCGGCAGAGCAGGAACCAAAGTACCGCAAAAGTGATTTGAAAAATCAAAGGGAGAAATTTGCTTTTGAATCGTTTGCAAGTCTGATAAAGAGTTTTTAGAGAGACTTGGAATGACGTTATAGCATTGGCAACAGAAAAAAGGAAGCGGACAACACGTAATACCTCATGTTGCTTAATTTATTTCCAAAAAAAACCACATTCTATTCGAGTTCTTTTTAGAATGCTTTGTGTGTGGTCAGCCCAGATATAATATCTGTCTTGTTTTTATGAATTTTTCGCATTTGTTTAGGGGGAAGAGGAGTGGAAAAGTGGCTGAACCGGGACAAGTAGACGGTCACGAAATTCGTTTCTTCACCCCCGTGCGCCGTTCCGTGCGAATTGAGAAGACCGCTCCGCGCTACCCCACAGCCCTGCTGGAACATGACTCTTGTGTGACCTCTCTCTCTGACCTTGCGAGTGAGAGTAAGGGAGAGGTCAAATGTGACTCACATCCTCAGTACTCCCCCGTTTATGTGTACCGAGAGAATGAGGCATTGAGAAACCATGTGGAAGTTCAACTCATTTATCCAGAAGGGATTGAAACATAATAATGTTTATTATTTTATTGGAGTCAATTCATTTTATAAACTCTAAATAAGCTTTTACTGTTTGTTGTAAAAATATTTCCGGTGTCTGTGCTTGGTTGGGTCATTGTGACATGCCTTTTAGCCAAGTTTCTAGCTATATTTAAAGGGACAGTTAACCCAAAAATGAACATTCTGTCATAGTTAGCTCAACATCAGATTATTCCACACCTGTATACATCTATTTGCTCTGATGAACACAGAGAAAGATATTGGGAAGAATGTCAGTAACCAAACAGATCTCACCCCCATTAACTGCCATAGGAGGGGAATAAATACCATGGGAGTCGATGGGGATGAGATGTGTTCGGTTACTGACATCTTTCCAAATATCTTCCTTTGTGTTTAGCAGAACAAAGACATTTATACAGGTTCGGAACAACCTGGGGATAAGTAAGTGATGACAGAATTTTCTGTTTTGGGTGAACTCTCTTAGTATCTTTTGGTAAATTTACCCAGACATTTAGCTTTGGCTGTTCATGTTTCTCTGTTTACTATTTAGAAGATGCTCTTTATCTGGCTCATCTTCATTGATATGATCAACAGCTGGATAAAACAGAAATGATTTTAATTCTGTATTTTGTGTGTTGAATTTATATTGCTGTATATATATTAAAAAATCACTTACGAAGGATTCACTTATTAAGGGATCATACTGCCAAAGTTTTAATTTAAGCAGCAAAAAGAAAGTTAAATACTAGTACTGCTCATAAAATCAAGGTAGTTATTATTTTACAGAACACACAAGAAAACAAAATGGGCTAAATATTCAGTCCTGTTTTGTGTACCAAACCAAACAATTTATCAGAAAGAGCAGAGCGTTTGTATCTGACATCTTCCTACAAAGTTGCGAAAGCAATCAGCAGGGATGTTCAAATTTTGATAAACATTTTTTAGGCGAAGAACAAAGATAGATGTTGCAGAGAAAGTCCACTTGTCATCTAAATGTCACTTTCAGGAGCTACATAACTGGATGTTAATGTTCATTGTGTGAATGAGCTTTTTATTTAGGCAAATGTTAACATGGTAAATTTCTTCATGATCAAATCAAGCTTGTAAATCTTGTCTGAACCAGTTCAATACTTGATAATTGGTAAGTCAATACATACTTCCAGCATTCCAGTTCTCGGATGTCAAATATTTTGAAAGCAAAGTCAGTGTGGTGAGATGTTAGAGCTTGTCACAAGATATTCGATTTCACCACTTAAGAACATGTCTGGAATGTGCACGTTTTAGTCATTTAAAGGGCCAGTGTGTACATTTTTATGGAGGGTCTATTGACAGAAATGCATTCAAAGGTATATAAAGACCTTGCATAATGAAGCGTTATGATTTTCTTACCTTAGAATGAGCTATTTCTATCTACATACACCGCGGGTTTCTCGCATGTCTTCACCACGAAAAAAATGATTAATTGACAAATATGTGCCCTATGCATGGTGGTCTTATGGTGTGACATTACAGATTTAGAAAACAAACTGTTACTATATTATTCTTGTTTATATTAAATCGACACACACGAGCACTGTATCCTCTGCTTGGGCCTGGATCTTGCGGAAGCAGCTATCGCCGGGTCGGCGCTGTGAAGACCTTCTGTGAACGTAGCGCTTGGCGGGTTCGCTAAGCAGCGCCCCACTGCCGTGAACGGGAGGCGCCTCCTATATCTCCTGCATGGGCTTCTGAATCAATCTTCTTCGGGGGATAGGCGGACGAGGATGACACCCTGGCTCTGAGGTCGATGGCCCTACGCCCTTTTATGACGTGCGTGTTCGTATACTGACCAAGGTCGTGCAAGAACAGCCCGGAGGAGCCCCACAGGAGCAAACTTGACACATGGTTTCTTAACTCGGGTTTCTTATTCCCCCGTCGAGGATGCCGTAGCGGGTCATCTTTGCCCCTCTACAGCGTTCCTTGGAATGTGAAGCTAGTCTCCCGTCAAAGCCTTGCCGCATGACGGCGCACCTGGCTGACAAAGCTTACCCCGCAGCGGGTCAGGCAGTCTTTGCCATGCACACCATGGCAGTGCAGCAAACTGGCCAGTGGTGCAGAAAGAAGCCAATGGCTGTGGTTTAAGCTGATTGACGACCGTTGTTAAGAATGCGGACCAGTAATATACTTGCACTACACTACATGTACATGTGTGTAGCAGACACCCCCGACATCTTCCACAGGCAGAAGAAAATCTGACAGGATGAAAAATACATATTTGTTAAATAAATGTCACGTTTTGACTTTCGGTGTATCATATCTACTACTCCAGTCTTTTTGTGATGATCTGCACTTGTGTTTTTTAAAGAAGATAACAGACGTTTTGTACTTGTGCTACCTGTCCACCTGTTTGGCCTGTGCTACCGAACTTTAAACCTCTGTAGCACCAGAGCTATGTGCAAAAAAGTTCATGAATAGCCGTGTTTTCAATTCAGATCGTGGATCGAGATTCTTTGTTATGAAGATCGGGATATGATGCCGAACCAAGTCTCCCTCTGCTGTGTTGAACTATACTTGATGCATATTTACTACAGTTAATAAAGTATAAATGTAATATTACACTTTTATGCAATGCATTTTTAATTAGCTTTTATGTATAATATTTTCAGCTGACATTTTTTGTTACGTGCTTTATAAGTTTTTATTTTTTTCCATTGCTATTTAAGTTTTTATTAGAGTTTTTATTTATTTTAAGTTGTTCATTTTTGTGCCTCAACCTTAACGTATACCTTTATGCATTTGGCAGATGCTTTTATCCAAAGCGAGATAAATTGAATTATACTATACATCATTTGTATTTGAGTACGTGCAAAAGATCTAGCCTCGTAATTGAATAATTAAGTAATTTAGCCTCTAGGAGGTATTTCAGTGTATTGCTAAGGCAACATTTCTAAATTACAAGATTAAACGTCTTCAAATAATATTTAGTCGAATATTTTGATTTCAAATAGCAAAAATGTTTAATAGTTTTAGTTCTGATATAACCTTGAACACTATGATATAATTACTATGTCATGATAATGGACAGTGAACCCAGGCGCAGACGGAGGTGTTGGAAAACAATGACTTTAATAAATAAACACAAAGTAAAAACCCACGAGGGGGTCAAACAATGATAACAGAGGATACAAAGATATGACAGAACACAATAGACTGACTAAACTAGACTAAACAACACTCGTATGCGCAATCACACCCAGAAGGTGTTGAGTTTTTCGTCTAGGCGGATATTTTCCTATTTTTTTCAGGAGAGAGGTGGGCTTTGATTCCAGTAACGAGCGTCATGTCGTTAAAAGCAGCGCTGCAGCACTGGACCTTCAAACAGCGTGCAGAAGACGAACTGGACCCCAGCTGAGGTAGTGCATGCTTACACATTGATTTATGTGTAATTTATATTTACTCTTTGCAATAACAATTCGACTGAGGTCAAGGACAGACATCTCTGAATCTATCTTGTCTGTTATCTTACTTGTTGTATTTAGGAATACCTGTAGAAATGAAGGAGCGCAAACCCGCGTATCTGAAGACCAAGTTTGAAAAGTACGTATTCGTTCAGAGCAGATCGTCAGGGTCGACTCCTCGGATGGTCGCGAAGAGCTTTCAGCCCAACAGTACAAACTTCCATAAAGGTATAAACCAATACTTTTCATGCTTTATATGTTCATCCAGATTTGTAGAAAACAAAACAAGAGCAGCCTATATTATATAGGCCTATATACATTTATATAATTTAAGTATATTTTAAGCTGTTGCAATTGAAATCGTTTAATTTTCCCACCACATGATAAGAAATATATTCTTCTGTAAAAATATATAAATAATACACTTTCTAGGGTGTGTGTAATGTTATTATTGAACGTTAGTGTTTCCCAATGAAATGCTTATTATCAACAAGAACACCAATTCTTTTGCTTTTAGTCACTTTAACTGTGATTGAGGATACCGGCGTCGAAAAGGACAAACGCATGGCTCTGCTTTGAGCTGAACAATAAGAAATATTTCCCTGTTGTTACTGGCAATGAGATGGGATTTGAGGTAATATGTTCATGTATCATTAAAATGTGTATTTAGGGCAAATCGTGTCATGGCTTTCAAATGATCTAACAATAATATCTGAATGGACTGTCTAAGTATTGATATTTGAATTGCAAGTTCTGTACGCTTTTTAATATCTGTTAATCTTGCTAAAACTAAGCACATGGTCCTAATATGTAAAGTTTGCTGGCCAAGCTGATGTAGTTGTCCAAAAAAATCATCTTATAGTCTGCTTTAATTCAACAGTTTTTTTATTGCACGCAATCAAATTGAACTGTCATGTTTACATGTTTTTAAGGAAACGTTAACATTTGACCACAAGTTTTGGTTTCGATGGGGTGAGCAAACAGGACACTGGAGGACTGTGCAATCAGTAGCTCAACCCGGCATGTCCTTGTGTGAATGCAAGAAAGGCAAAGTTATCATCTGTTCACAGCCAGTGTCACATTTTACAATTAGTTTCGAAGGTAATTTTACAGTGTGGTTTGCAAATACAATATTAAACCAATAGGCATATTCTATAAATAAATTAGATGTCTTTAAGTCACATTATTACACATGTTTAATAACAAAAAGTATAGATAGACACATAATAACAAAAAACAAAACAGTCTCTTGGTTTTAAGACTTTTTCTTTTGGGATTTTGTATCTAAAAGACATGGCTAGAACTCCCGTGACGAGACCGAACCTCATACCAATGTATCTGAGTACCAGACACAATGATGACTCAACTCAACGGATGGTTGTGCAGAATTTTAACATCACCCACAATGGAAACCTCAGTGAAGGTATAATCTGTACTGCTTATCAAACGCTTCATATGATTCTATTCTCACACAGATTATCATAATGATTGTAGATACAGATATTCACCATAAATATAGAGAATCTATAAATGAACATCTCTTGTTTAACTGCAATCGTGTTGTATGGCTTACCACATATAGATGTCGTCACTGCAATGTACTCATTGGTTTGATCGATGTAATAAATCAACACCTCATATACAATGAACATGCGAAAACAAACAAAAATAATGCAGTCTGTCTTGGCACTTCACATAATTTTACTAAATTTGTGTATTTTGTTTGTAGAGGAAAAGGACATGAAAATGATACAGGACGAGATACCAGTGTATCCGCATACCAGATACAGAAATGATATGTCCATTCAAAGAAATGACAAGTCAACTTGCCATATGGTTGTGCGGAATTTTAAGATCAGCCACAATGGAAACCCAAGCGAAGGTATAATTCTGTCCTGATTGAGAAACGCTTCATTTGATTGTATGCCCCCACTCAGATGATTATAATCATCTTATAGATGCTGATATTCAATACATACTATTAATATAGATAATCTAATCATTCATCGTAGTCTCTTGTTCAATTGCAATATTGAAACACTTTTATATCAGTTCTTTAAATTAACATTTACATGGCTAACAACAAAAAGTTGCCATTACAGTTCACATCATTTGAGGATTTAATAGAATTTGTTAGATGCAATCTACAATGAACACTTAAAAACAATTGAAAAAAGTCTGTCTTGGCAATTCCCTAAGTTTGATGCATCAGTCTTTTTGGACTGATTTCTTTGAATCTGAATTTGAAACCCTTTCGGATTTTCTATCTAGAAGAAAGTCACCCAGAAGAGATACAGGACAGCAGACCAATGTATCTTAAAACCAGACACAGACAGTACATGTGGGTCGGAAGCAGAGACGGGCCATCTAGTCAGATGGTTGTGGAGAACATTAAGATCAGCGACGACAGAAACCCCAGAAGGTATAAATCTTTGCTGTTTATGTAAAATCTACCATCTATATATATATATATATATATATATAATCTAACAATATCATTTTATAATACAATTTATTACATCTAATAATGACTTTCATTTCATAATGATAATCTAATGAAAATATGATGATCTCATAATCATTTTATAATATATAATATACATAATTAGGTTATTTGATATAACAATTTACTACATGTCATCTGCTGTGGTAAAAATTGTGCAGAAATTACAATAAACAAATGCAAAGACTGCACTAATAGGAACCTATCTACATTTCAGGGGGAACAAGAGGATTCGACGAGTATATTGCAGTAAAGAGACAACAGACACATTCACAGCTTGTATGGTTCAACAAAAGGCCATCACCTTTTAAACTACCTGGATTTTATAAAAATCTAAACACAATTTGGAAAGTCTTTTTTTGGAAACCTTGTTTGAGGTTTTCTTATTCAAGTGAATGACAAAATACTGTAACTCTTTAGAATACTGTTTCTTACTTAATGTGTAACTAAGAAGGAATTACTGCAGAACTAATAGGTAATTCCTCATTAATACTGACATCTGCTCTTTTAACTACTAAGGAAGATGTGTTAACTAATCATATGGTGTAGCATTTTATAATTTTGTTAAGTAACAGTTAACTAATCGATAGCTTTCGAATTCACTCATTCCTCCTTAAGAACTACTATTAGTTATCTAATTTAGATTCTACATAAATTACTATGAAGTAACTACTCATAAATAGTCATATACACAATTGACCATCACAATAATCAAGCAGTGGACATTTTTTCTTATTTACTATTGCTAGTACTACTATTATGGAAATGCACTACTATTGACACTATTACTACTACTATTATAGAAATTCAATATGCATTTTATGGAAAATGCAAATAACCCATTATTAATGTATAGAGAATTACTACATAATTCTGAGAGAATTACTTAGAATCTGGAACAGTATTCTAAAGTAGAAATCTAGGGAAATACTTAAAACGAAGCTCGAAAACGTTGAGACACGTTATATTTTTTTCGAACAATCCAACAACCCTTTGTTTCTGGAGGCGGGGTTAACATGACGTATGCAAATAGCCTCTGAGCACGTGGCCACACAAACAACATAGATGTCTGCAATGACGAATGGCGTTATCACAAGCGCATAGCTGTGTGTAAGTTTATTCTAAAGGAAAGAGACCAGCAAAAGCATTCATTCTGTTCAAATGTTATCATTTTATTTTCAATGTAGTTCTTATCTGACCTCACCTTAGCTAAATATAATGACCCGTTATTTCCCACAGGCGATACAGATCACACTCACCTATTATGAAATGGTCATGGACCAATGGTGGCTCGAGGGTGTTTACCGGCCAACGCAAACTTTTCCGGTTCTGTATGGTTTGCTTCGGCGAAACTAGTGAAACGAATTGTCGTTTGGACCAGATTTTGTTCGAAATCAGGTCACAGTTGGTCGTTTTTCTATTTCGAATGTAGTATGCTGAGCCCTTAACAGACCTTTTCATTCTAGGGAGAAATCCTGGGGTTGTAAATGATTCAATTTAATTCATAATTCATTCATTATTTATATAAATAGCGCTTTTCACAACAGCTTTACAGGAGAAAATAAGAAAAACAGAAAAACACAGAAAAGGTAAAACACAGCGCATGGTGTTTATAGAACAAGCGAGATGATTCTAGTAAATAATATCTAATAAATTCAGTCTCCCGGTGAGCAAGGCAACATTGCCCTGTGGCGAGGAACCCAAACTCCAATGATAAATAAATGGGAAAAAAAAAAAACTTAGGACAAACCAGTTCAGTCAGGAGGGCCAAGTCTCCTCTGACGTGTCACAGCTGCACTAGGGAGAGTTCATTAGATTGTGATTAGTTGAAGTTTCATTTGTTAAAATGTTTTATGTCTAATGTGGTCTTATTTTTGTATCGATATCAGACAACAGAGGAATGTTGTAAGCAGGGAAAATAGTAACGGCATAATGTAACGGAGTGCAGCTATGACTTCAAACAGCTGTTATGTGATGCAAGTTTAGCATTAAATAATAATTATTGAACATTTAGCATTAATGTGACAAGTAGTCCGTCTTTGCTCTTGGCCGGGGATGGAATTGCCTGAGATGGAGCTGGGATGGTTAGTCAGTCCGCAGGCTCTCGCAGGAGGATGACACGGGATGTTCAGCTGGAGTTGGCGTAATCTCTTGTTAGGGATGGAATCTCTGCCTACCTCGAGATGGTTATCCTGAGGCGGGGGAGGAGGGCAGAAAAAGAATAATTAGCGTAGCTGCTGTTCAATCATTTTTTTATTTATTTAGCATATTATACATAAGTGAATGCTTGGCTGAAAAGATGTGTCTTTGATCTGGATGGGAGAGGGTGTCTGACCCTTGAATAGTATCGGGAAGGCTATTCCAGAGCATGCGCAAGGCGTGCACGCGCAGAAGAACGTGGGAAATGACCTAAAAATGAAAAAACAGTCATTAGGGTCATTATTTCCGTTTAAACCCCTTTCTTACAATAGTGAACCTGTGTGCTCTCTTTGTGGGTCATTTAGTTCCCTGGTAACAGGGTGGGATTAGTCTGCTACATTGAGATCTTGTTAGTGTTCCCATACCACATCGCCACAAAGGGATGATAAAATTTGGATTATGTGTACATCGGAGTCTTAGCTTAAAAACGATTCAGGACCAATCTGAGAGAAACTCTGAGCAAGGAAAAGACAAAAACGTTTATCTTAGTGAGGAGGTGGGGCTGACCCCGTTGCTATGTATGACACAGTCTTTTAAAGACTGTGATTGGTTGGCAAAGAAGGAAACAAGAGGGCTTTATACAGGGTCGTTATTTTGAAATTGCATAAGTAATTTTTTCAGTTTTTACCATGCTCACGCACAGACATGCAGTATATATTTTTTTCCCCCATGCTGTTAATATCAACGTATTTGATCGAAAATGAACACCGACACAGTAAGTTTCTGTAAGTGCTGTCATTGTTTGTGGGATCAGATTGTGACCGTTGTGACAGAACCAAATCCTCTCTGCTGCATTGTTGCATTTCTAGTTGCCAAATATGTTAATGTTGTGATTACTTTTATTTCTGGCGTTTATTTCTGCCCTGTCTTGGAGATGTTAGCATGTCTCTACTAGGATCGGTCACAAACATGAACCCTGCACGATCTATGTGTTGTGTCATATTAACTCACTGTTATTCAATTCAATATAATGCTTTTACAATTTGCATTGCATCAAAGCAGCTGTACAAGAAAACTAAAGTTGAACATGCAAAAAACAATGAAATAAAACATCTGATCAACCTTAATAGTAATATGGAATTTGTCATGCATTGCAACACATTTCTTCTCACTTTTAAAACTCTTCAGCCTCTTAAAAGTCCTCCTCACAACTCCTAACAATTTTGGACCATAAGAGCTCTTTTAAGGGTTAAGATGCTTTGCCAATTACTTTTTATTTATTAGGATATTTCTGGTAATTTTAAGGGGAAACGGCCACATTTCTAAGAATTTTGTCACTAGTAGCAACTCTTTGCACTAAGATTTTCATATACCGGCCCTGATGATTACACTTTTCAGAATAGGCTTTATTCGCCAAGCGTTCCTGCAAGGAATTTGTTGTGGTTACAGGAGCTCCAAGTACTAAACATGCAGTATATACATAAAAGCAAAAGAGAAGATGAAAAATGAAATACAAAGACGAAAAGGGATGAAGAAGGTAAACGTGTAAGTCACATATAACAGGGCTGCGGAAGTTATTACAGTTGGGCCTTCCAAGTACTGTATATTGCACTGTGTAAACTGTACATTTTATAACCACATAAAATATATAAATATGTATTTACATAAACTCTAAATGTAAGATATTACACTTTGTATTATTGCACTTACACAGACATGTTGTCGTGAATGTGCTGACTAATGGAGAAAAAAAACGGTTCTTGTGCCTAGATTCTCTAGGGCCCGTGGATCTGTACACAGTCCAAGCCATCGCAGCCATCATGAACCGTGCCACAGTAGAAGTCCACTGACCTGTCCTCCTGACACACGGACAGAGAGAGATAGAAAGAGAGACAAGGTGGCCCGACAATCCTGAAAATCGGTCAATACACATTTCATTAATTTCACATTTAATGACACAGGCATAGTCTGGCTTCAGAAAAATCTCTGCCCTGCATCACTTACAAAAGCTTTTCAAACACGACGGCCTCGTGTCTCAATGTTTGAGATTCATCCATACACATTGAGGACAACTGATGAACTCGCACACAGCTGTTCCAGAAACAAACAAACAAACAAACACAAATTCACTGATGCCGAAGAAGACAACACCTCACAAAATCAATTCAGGTGTATATAAACTTTTGCACAGAGTGACTGGCGTAGATTGTTGTCAGGGCTCGACGATAATGACTGCCCGATGGCCCGGTGCCAGCGTGAGAGACCATCGGGGCAGAACTGACACTTGCCGGATCAGGCTAGTGCTTTATCGTCACAAAAGTTTATAATTTTAATGTGTGTCTTGCCAAAAGTAAACTCAATTCGGTTCTCACAGGCTGCTTGAGCCGCATCTCAGACAGTGCGCAAAATACTGAGTTCGCATCTTCTTACTCTTAAACAGACATATCTGCACAAAACTATGTAAAAATGCCAATATTAGCAAGTATCCTTGTAAAAGTAGTCTCTTATGTCTCAAGTGTAGGGAAACACATCGCATGTGTATTAGATTCGTGCGGTCGCTCTTAAAGGGACAGCAGCATAACAAACATCTCTACTTTTGATGTTCATCAAAGAACAAATACAGAAAAACACTGCTCCTGACTTACTTTTGTAACTTTAATAAGGATTTATCTGTGTTTACTTTATTCCCTTTTGCACCTAAAATACCCTGTTTTTTTCATTTGTATGTCCCTGATAATTTGATTATGTCTTATTTTATTACTTACTGATTAGTTGTCTTAGACAATATGTGGGAAGCACTGACTGACACACAATGTATAGACGCACACTTTTGGTGGTTCAAATAATCATAATACAAAGTTACTAGTTTCCACAAAAACCAGAACAATACCTGTTGAGAGAAAGAGAGAGAGGTTAGTATTTTTTTTTCATTTGCCTGTCAAGTATTCAGATTATTTTATGTTCTATGAAGAGGCACCCCTCCTACATTTGTTGGGTATAATTGCTTTAGGTTTGTGCATTTTAATTCACATGAAGTCTGTCGTAACCTTAACGTGTTTTTTTTTCCCTTCTTTAAATTGAGGGTTTAATAAAATATAAACAAATGGTGAAGGGCAGTAGTGGCCTAATGGTTAGAGACTCGGACTTGCGACCCAAACATTGCTGGTTTGAGCCTCATTACCAGCAGGGATTGTAGGTGGGGGGAGTGAATTATCAGCGCTCTCCTCCAACCACGGCTGAGGTGAGACACTTGAGCAAGCCACCATTGCTCCCCGGGCGCCGCAGCAATGGCTGCTCACTGCTTTGGGTGTGTGTTCACGTTGTGTGTGTAACTCACTGCTGTGTGTTTGCACCTGGATGGGTCAAAGGCAGAACACAAATTCTGTAGTATGGCCTCACATCATATTGGTCGCAAATACATTCTCGCAGCATTTTAATGTCACATCCATAATGCTGGAATTGCCCATATGATTTTACCACTACCATCAGATCAGTTGTTTTTGGTTGAATTCATTTGTCAGGTTAAATCAGAATCAAAAGGAGCTTTATTACCAAGTTTTACAGATGCACCGATGCCATTTTTAAAGACCGAGTACGAGTACCATTTTTTTCTGGTACCCGCCGATACAGATGCCTTTACTGATACCTCTGATGCCTTATCTCTGACTAAATTATTTTTATTTATTTTGTTTGTATATCCAAGTTAGTGCAAATGTATTAGCTGTCACTGTGGCACAACATCTTTGGATGTGCATTTTTAACTTCATTCTGTATATAGCAGAACATACATGGCAACACAAAATCTAAATATAGCACTGGAAACCCTGCAGTAAGAACAAATCTGTTTATGAGTCACAGCCCTCTGATGCCCTCCAGTGTTCCACCTCATCATCATCATCACCCGTGTGTATCTGTTGTATTTTGTTAAACCGCTCTTTCACTCTCAAATAGGCTCTTCGTAATATAATAGCTGTGCAAGGACTTATTACTGAAAAAAAATGTGGTTTTGTGATTGCAGTTTTAAAAAGGTAATACAAATTTCAGTATCTGATCCGTTAACTATATTTGAGAGAGAGAGCATGAGGTCTTGAGCGAATGTTCAGCGTGAACTTGAGTTTTTGAATGAATGAAAATCTAGCTGGAAGCTGCTTGTATTTTATCTCAGCAGGATGTCCGAGAATTTGAAATAATCCCTAAGAGAAGCTTTGGCATGCGAATAGTATAACATAACCTTGAACTGCCTTTTCTCTTACAGTGAGTGAATAGGTGAGGCTTACTACATGTGAGATCGTGTGTGTGTACCGAATGTGAAATCATGTCAGACTGGTCGCTGATTAGGGTATTATGGGAAAAGGATTAAGGAGTTATTCATTTGTTGGCCAAAAAGTAGTTGAAGTCAAAAGTTTACATCCCCTTGCAGAATCTGGAAAATTTGGGAAAAAATAAGAGGAATTAAAAAAAATGTTCAGTGATGATGTTAAGATTGATCTGTTTACATTTAGGACAATCAAGAGACTCATACACAAATATTACAATCGATATAAACATTCAGTGATGCTCATGAGGCAACACGGTTCATTTAAATTCAGATGGGTGTAAACCTCTCAAAATATGTTTATATATTGATTTTTTTCATTTAGCTATGTTTTTCAGAAGCTATAAAATAGTGCATATATGTTTCTCAGGAAATTAAATATAAACAATGTTCACACTAAAAAAAGATTTCAGAGGGCAATGATCAGGGCTGCAATATTTCCAATATACTCTATATTCATCAATCAATCATTATAGGGGACTGACCGTATCTGCAGCATTTGATAACATTCTTATCCTTGTTCGGCATTTTTGCACATTATATTCCCCATATTGTGCATGATTTGTGTGCATTTTTGTTAAATATCTCCACTTGCCATTGAGTCATGGAAAAGTAAAAAGATTCTTTATTTTTTAATCCAAGAAACTGCAAACCACTATTAAAGCACACGGTGTGATTTCCAAAGTAAGTAAAGGTTTTTTTGCACAACCTTTTTGGTCCCAAGGGCACCAAAATCCATCTGCACTACTAACTTTTCTACAGTTTGTTGAACAGAGTGTTTCTTTATTCAGCCTTCTTCTTTTCTTCTTGGTATCTCTGTTCTTTGTATATTCTTATTTTGCTAGCTTGCATGATACAAGTATGTTCTTATTATTGTGATGATGAAATGTATTCTACTACTGCTTGCCCATGCAAACCACATGTGGGTTGTTGTCAGGGCATAATGGGGTTGCTAAGGTGTTCTGAGGTCTAACATCTAATAAATGTGTTATCTTTTTTCTTAAATTGGTTAGAAGAGTGAATTTCTTAAACAAGCTATACAATTTGAGGTCAGTAGCATCCAAGCGGTGTGGGTTACTTTTGTTGAAATCCAGGAGCAATAGTAGCAGTAATGTCTGCCCTACAGCAAGCACCTCTAATAAGAGGCAAGTTTAGTGTTTGCTTGAACTGAACCATCCTCAGCGAAAAGTATGTGAAGTGGAACAACCCGAGTTTGCAAGGTTCTGGTGCGCACTGCTGGAAGGTTCGGGGTTGTAGCTGCAATTTTAAACCCAGTCATCAGTCATCTCATTCTGGCTATCTAGGGCACATTCTCATCAATGAAATCGTCACTGGAAATCGTGATGCAAAAGTAACGCAGAACATGAACTGGAGTAGCCTATCTAATGTAATGCAAAGATGCCATAAGTTGAGGATCATGAAATCTTGTGAAAGATTCACATTTTGCAAAGGTAAAGAATAAATATAATTATTTTAGCAGACACAGTTTGCATTGCTTGTGAAACATATTTCTTAAATCAGGAGGACAAAGAGCTTTATTTTCTCAGCAAAGAAATTCAATTTATTGTTCAAAGGAAGTTTGTGGCGAATTACAGCAGAACACACTTGACTGAACAGCTGCCTTATTCACATAACACAGTACAGACAAGAATGAGGTCGAAACTCATATGGATATTAAAATGAGTAAAAAATCACTATGGCTCCCAGGTGGTGTGTATGGCTAATTATTTTGGATCAAAGAATAAATCAAAATAAACATCAGGAAACTGATATCAGCCTTTGTCAAAACGTTTATAATACCCTATCACAGCAATAAGAACAAAACATAGGGAGTTGCAAACAGGCACACACATACTGAGAAATCTAGGAGTGTATAGGCAGATTGTAATAAGATTCTTGTAGGTCAGAAATGTCAAACCAAAAAAAAAATGTAACAACAGAAGGAGAAATAGACTGTTAATAAAAACGTATTATCATGTCATTTGGGCTGTTGAAAAAAGGTACAAAAACTGTTGTCATTGTCAAGTTCATTTGATATACTTTGTTATTTTGTCATTTTCCTATTCTCTTCTAACCATAGGACTATAGGAAATGTATGGAAAATCAGTAAGAAATATTCCCCTATATAATTGCATCAGAGTTTTATTTGTTTAAATAGCCTGTTCAGGAAGCATTTATAATTGATTCTATATCTATATAAATATATTTCTGTATATATATATTTTTTCTGTTGATTGTTTTTAAAAATAAATCTATTTAAACCCAGGTGGGTGTTTTTCTACATTTGATTTTCTTTCCAGTTAAGCCGTCAAAGCACTCCACATGCTCAATTTACCAGATGGACTGATACGAAGCAACAATCGAATATGGACGCATCATTCCCTTTAAATTGAACCCAGTATTAATAATAAATTTACCAATATATGAGCGTATAAGTGGCTTCAGCCTCATTTGTGCTCGACCCATCTAGTTGTCAATTTCAATGTGCACATTCCATAGCAACTTATGACATACATTCACCCTATGTCCGATCAGAGATTTGACTTGCTCTATCCTGACAAAAAACAGGAGGAAAATTAAATTCACACCCCACATGAACCTCAATACTTAGGTGGTGGAGCGCTGTTTTATAGCACCATTTTGACTGTGTTTACATTGTTGTTTGAACTGTATTCTGTGTCCACAAGTTAAACTCCTAAAACCTCCAAATTCTACGCATTTTTAACCGAGTTATATATTTATATACATACACACATATATATTTTCAGAGAACACTTCCTGAATGAACTAACTATGAGATTCACTACATCATTCAGATGATGCTGGTAGGCTCTCCATCATAAACACCAAAAACATCTAGATCATCATATTGTGATACACTAACACTAAATGTCCTCAATGTTGACTTGTTTGTTAACAGCCTCTGAGTTAAATGGGTAAGAAAGTTTCTTTTTTGCAAGAGGGGAACTTTAAAAATGACAAGAGCATCCAATATCCATGTATCTAACGTTAACCAAACATCATCTATACTGCTTTAAACGGGATATTCTCTTACATATATATATGACAGTGTTTCTCAGTCAAACATCTTTATTCGCCTTAGTTTGAGCATTAAAGTTTCGTTTCATGCACGTAAATTCTTTCCTCTCTCTCTCTCGTTCTGCGGGGTCACCCGGGCAACAGAACACTCGTCCGGGTCAGTCGTCGTCGATGTCATCCCCCTCCGACTCCTCTTCCCCTCTCCTCTCGTACACTTTATCTCTGTGACGATCCTGGATCTCCTTCATCTCCTCGGCATAGCGGCAGAAAGCTCCCCCGAACTTGCCCCACGCTTTGAAGGGTATCGTGATCGAGTTTCTGTAACTGGGCTTCACCTCGCTCACCCGCAGAAACACCCCGTACTTGTTAGAGCCGACGTCGAAGAAGAACCGCTTGGAGTCCACCGTGATCGCCGTGCCCTCGGGTAGCTCACCGTAACCCCCAGCGAAGCCGCCCCCGACCAGCTCCTCGTCATCTCCGCCGTAGTCATCGATCAGCTTGGCCAAGGCGTCGCGGAACTCAATGAGACCCTGAGCAGGAAGGGCAATGGTTTGCCCGGATTGCATGCCCCCCCCGGGCACGCCTCCCGCGACGCCGAACCCACCGGGCCCGCGATTGACGGTCTGGCGAATCCTAAGGAACCTCCCCCGTTGGTTTTCCTTCAGATCGAGGTAGTATTTGCGGTTTTCGCGCACTAAGAACTCGCTCTTCAGGGCCCGTCTAGGCCCGCCGTCCTCTCCGCTCGAGGACTGCGCGATCTGCTCCGGGGTGCTGGGCCCGAGCTGGGCGTAGTGCTCAATGAAATCCCCCAGGTAGTCCCGAAACTCCGCCGCCACCGACATGGACAGTGTCAAGCGACTTTTGGAGCCCCCAGCGCCAACCTCGGCGATCTTGATGAACCTGCCCTTCGAGTTTTGCTTCACGTCCAAGTAGAAACGTTTATTTTGGATGTCCAGACGCTTGGACGCCAGCTCCTGGGTTTCCTGATCCCTCTGGAAAGGCTGGAAACCGCTACCTCCAACCCCTCCTCCACCACCTCCACCACCGCTGCTTCCACCGCGCTCACTCCCACTATCCCCATCCGCCATCTTCACCATCACCCAGAGCTGCGTTATTTTTTTCCAACCCGTATTTCGGCAGGTCCCGCCCCCATCCTAATCGCAAACGGGGTTTTACACTGTGATTGGCCATTGTTGTGTTAACGTCATGGCCTTGGCGACGTTTTATGATTAGTCGCTCGCGAAGTCGTTACACTGTCGCGTTCTCCAATTGGACCACCAGTTGTCTGTTACGCCAGTAAACACATAATCCGTATTCCCGTTGGCTCACTTGTACTGTCTGTCAAAAAATAAGCCCCGCCTTTCTGTTTTGACAGTACCATCATTGGGCCTGACTATTGGTTTACTTTATTGCGTATACTTGACACTTACGTTCAGTACATACATACAGAATCATACGTCAGTCTCTGTGGTGTTTCACTACGTTATGTTCTTAACGATATTAAAATACCAACTCTTTTTAAACGGGTAACGTTAAAACAGGCTTATTGTGCACTTTTAAATTGTATCATCTTTATTTATTTTCCAGGCTATGGTTCTGTTTGCATGCATTTCTGGCTGCTTTTACATTACGTGACACAATTATTATTGTGAACTATTATTTTCTTATACATTAGACACGTGAACATTAAACATAACCTTTCTAAAATTCTATATGAATAATTATATAATTTTGGCGTTATCTTTCATTTATCAGTAAAAACCAAGACTTACCATTTGCATGAAAGTGTTTTATTATTATAATTATTTTTTTAATGTCTTGCCAGTTACAATGTAAAGTAATTTATTTACATTTCTAAAAATGTAAAGTCCCGCCTACGTGTTATACGTACTAACAAATCATTCATCGATGGGGGATGGTAGAAGAAACTGCAAACGTATATATTATTGGCCAGTGTAAATTTCGAACCAATAACGGCCATTCTGATTGGCTAATGCCCTCGCTCTGTGTGCCTCCATCATTCTCTGCTAAAGGGGGTTTATTGTTCCTCCGACTCAAGAGGCGAAATAGATTTTAGCTGGACCTCCCCAGATCTTATTCAAATACAACAAGTTGCTAAAATGGTAAGTTAGTTCCTTAAAACGACCTGTTTAACATTATTATGTAAGTCAACGTTCCGCTCCATTTGGTTCGAGGCTTATGTTCAGTCTTTTATTTCATTGGTAGCTCGTTGCTAACGTTGGCTTGATTTAGCGCTGCTAAATCGCGCGTGTTTATTTAGTTGCTATTTAACGAGTCGCGTTGCACGAGGTTTTCTTTTAGTCGATAATATGGGATGTTGTTCTGACTACCCGATATATGTAAACACTTTCGTTGATTTTCGCTACCAATGTTTAAAAAAAAATTCGTGAGCAGTTTAGCTAAGCTAGTCTAACCGTAACGTTACCTATCAGCGGCAATGCAGAGCTCACGCTGACCAGTTTACATAAACTTCATTCATTTTCTAGTTGTTCGCACTGCTTCCAACTGTTGCGATTTTTATGTTCGGTTCCACTGTTGACAATGTGCAAGTGCATTTATTGAAACAATAATTTTGAGATATTACTTTCCATATTGAGCCAGTGATCATGTGATCGAGTTTTTTGGAGGGCTCTACTTCCAGACCATTTGCATTTATTTTACGCCAGGTGTCTTTGCTTCAAGTTAGTAGTAAGTTCATTCATGAAAAGGCAGGACTAGACCTCATTCCTAATTAGTGTTCCGATCATGCCCTCTCGGCGGGAAACGATGTAAGTTTCACACAAAACGGGGTGTTTACCCCATTTACTTTTTTTGTTACTGTTATAGAGCTTAGGTATACTGGTAGTAGTTAGGTTGCATATGAATAATGCATTGGTGTGCTGTTGCTGGAAATTGAAAAGTACATTTTTGCAAACAATATGTTAATATTATAATTAATAGTTTTTATTATTTCTTTTTCAACCCAATTTTTGTATCACATTATTCTGGTGGGTTTAAAATGTTTTGATACTGTAAACGTTTGCTGCTATTGATTGTGCTAAATTGTTCCCTCTTTTTCTTTAAAGAAACACACTGAAATGCTGTCTGGTGGTTAAATGTGTATAATCCTAAATCTGTGCGGATTCTTTTACAGGCAGGAGGTAAGGCAGGTAAGGACAGTGGCAAGGCTAAGGCAAAAGCTGTGTCTCGCTCCCAAAGGGCTGGACTTCAGGTATGCATTTCTATGTTTTGTCATTCTTCTGCAGGTGCTTGTTTTGAAATGACCCATGTTCAAATGTGCCTTTGTTAAATTTACCTCATGGGTGGAAAATAGGTTGTTTGGTCACATTTATAACAGTCTGTGTTTTCGCATCAGACTCGTACAACTGGTTTTCTGCATTTGCCTCTGATCATTTTCTTGAGCGTCTTCTGAAATTGTAGATGTAGTAAAAACTTTGTCTAACTCTTTTTGACTTTGGTCTAATGCATGCATAATACGTAATGTCAAAAAGATCTCATTTTGTCTTTTAGTTCCCAGTGGGGCGTATCCACAGGCACTTGAAGACCCGCACTACAAGTCATGGTCGTGTGG
The DNA here is from genome assembly GCA_006030095.1 of Triplophysa siluroides. Lineage (NCBI taxonomy): Eukaryota > Metazoa > Chordata > Actinopteri > Cypriniformes > Nemacheilidae > Triplophysa > Triplophysa siluroides. Next base: position 2,601,335 of record VCII01000101.1, on the reverse strand, counting down.
GTGCGACGGCAGCTGTGTACAGCGCGGCCATCCTTGAATATCTTACAGCTGAAGTATGCTTTTACGTTCTGCTCACCTGTGGCATTTGTTGTGAATTTAATGTGAACAAGTTAGCGTTGATTGGTCAGAATCTTTAACGTTATGCTAATTTTATTGGGTTTTATTTAGGTTTTGGAGTTGGCAGGAAATGCCTCAAAAGATTTGAAGGTGAAGCGTATCACTCCGCGTCATTTACAGCTGGCCATTCGTGGAGACGAGGAATTGGACTCTCTCATCAAGGCAACCATTGCTGGTGGTGGTATGTTGGAGTTTTTTTTGTCGCGTTTGCCTGTGTACTTGAATATGTGGATGGTTAAAGGTGCTAAGCATAAGTTTGTTGTCTTCTTGCAGGTGTGATTCCTCACATCCACAAGTCGCTGATCGGTAAGAAGGGCCAGCAGAAGACTGTGTAGTTCCCATTGGAGTTGCTATGGTGACATGGAGTCAAGAACTTGAATTTGGAATGTGTGACCAGATCGGCTTGTGTTCATCCATTTATCCATTCTTTTTTTAAGTTAATATTAATGTTATCCTAGGTAACCACAAGTGATTTGTTAGTTTTGTGTTAATGTTATATCGCCAAAACTTAATTGGCAAATAAATCCTCCCCATCCCAAATGTCAGGTATTTTGGAGAGAGACAAACAGGAAGTGTCTGATATTTCCTGCTGTGACTGTGGAATTGTTTGTTAAATTGGCCAGAGTTATGGATCTGTTTTATACTGAAATGGTAATAAAACATTTTATACAAAACAAAAAATGTTTGTTTCTGTTGTTTACATATTCCTTCTGCAACTAATGTGGGTGTGCTACATTCCTGCCTTTTGAAATAAAATTTTACAAGGTGTTTACCCCATTTAGGTCTTTGTAAATTTGGATCTAGTTTTAGGCAGCTAAATAATATTTGCACCACTTAATATAATCACTCAACTTTTAAGTTGTGATAATTTCCCACCATGCTGTAAAACATGACGTTACCATCATTTAAAACCAGCTTGTTAGGGAGCAGCTAGGTTGTGGTCACACACATCAATATTTATGAGTACATTTAATGTATTTATAAAAATATATTATACATTTTAATAAAGCCTACATAATAAACGATTATTCCGCCAGTAATATAGTCCCACTTTAACTGTAGGGCAGGCCGAGCAACGTAGCGGCTTGGCGCATTCATTTGCGGTCACAGGTGCGCGCACATCATTGCACGGCTTCAAACGGTGTTCATCCAGTCATGATAAACCGTGTAAATTATCAGTCTTTTCATAGTATTTTTATGGCACCCAGAACATCTTATGGTGTGGTGAGAAAAGTGACAAGTTAACAAGTTTAAGGTAAGAGATGATAGCTAAAATGTGAGCAGACATTCACTGCGGATTTGGTACCGTAGCAAAACGCACTCCATCTTTTGTGAATAAAAAGTGGGCCATAAACGCATAGGTGATTTCAAACAGTGTACACTAGGTGTCAGAACAGACCACCCGTACGCCACATATTCTAACAGTATAAAATTATCGTTTCTTTTTGACGTTCATGTACAAGAGTGCATTGTAGGCTACTTTTGAGGAGTAATACTAGGACCCCCTTTCACCAATAGGACACTTGTGAGTCCATCAACCAATCCAATTTTGTCTCATTTCCCTCTGATTTTAGAGGTTTTTGTGTTGTTTTATGTTATTAATAATAACGTAGCCTATTAGGCTATATGCACTTGTATTAGTTAAGTTGGTTAGTTTGTCACCCTAAAGTGCACTATTTGTTCCCATTTGTTTAATCACATAAATACACTACATACAGTATGTGTGTACAGAGAAAACAGACTGACTGTTGAATAAATTATTTTATATGGTTAAAATATGAATATTTATAATATAAAATATCATAAGAGAGATTTATCTTCACTGTTATTTTTTTTTCAAAATCTTTGCTGTAACACCTGCATGGGACACATTTACGCTTTATTTGTCAACTAGACACGTAACATCGATTCAGGATGTAGCTATTGTAATATAGAACTATTTTGTCCATTTTAATATTTTTACTGACGTAGGCTCTTGTACTATCATAAACCCCAAAATACATTTAATACATGACATCTGTTAATAGTCACTGGACATTTATTAGTCTCAAGAGCCCATAGAGAACTGCGTTAAGTCACATTGTTATTTGTCAGTTTGTTCTTGCCATGCAGCATGTTTATGTGTTATAGTTTGCTGTGTCATTGTGGTTTAGCATTCAATGCATGTTTCTATCTGTGTACAGGAGTGTGTACAAGATCACAGAGCTCCTAGCTGGGAATTATTACATCTCTGCAGGCTTTGGGTAATGGGACATCTGCAATGCAGAAGCCTATTTATAGCAGAGAGAGAGAGAGAGAGAGAGAGAGAGAGAGAGAGAGAGAGAGAGAAATGGATAGAAATACCAGAACAAAGTGGCCCTCCAAAAATAAACAAGCCGCACATTAAGTGCCTTATTATGAATAAATCATTAAATAAAAGTTTAATAAGACTCATAGTGAAGACTTCAAGCTGGGAATAGAGTCAGTTTCTTATCATGTACTACAACGAAGCTGTGTTTAGAGCTTGTTATGTTACTTTAGCACAAAATCTTTCTATTTAATAACAAAATAATATTGACTGTGCTATGGTAAATATTTCAAAAGATTTTGATCAGGCTAAGGTAAGGATATACTGCGTCAGTAACTACATCTGCAAGTTTGCGATGCATATAGTCAAGAAAAGCAAATATTTAAGACAAATTTGAAAATGGTTTTGCTTAGAGATGAACATCACTATTAAAGATTTAGGGAAGTCAATGTGATTGATTTCCAGAGTGGCTTTATTTTGAAGTCCCGTAGCCAAGAGTAATATTCTCCTACCGGTTTTGATGTTTGGGAGATAAATAAATAATAGGCTCATCTTCTGCTTTAACCCTTCAGAACAAGCATTACTAAAACACAAAATTTCAGCGAGGCCAATGCAATAGCAGCCTGTATTTTGAAACATTTGGCGTTTGGGTAGTCCTGTAGTGTGACATATCAAAAATGTAGCAAACAAACAGTTAATAATATATCATTTTATATTATTAATATTTATGTTATAAAATAGAGATTTATCTTTATTGTTAGTCTACATTTTTGCTGTCACACCATAGGACACATTTACGGTTTATTGGTCAACTACACATTTGCATTTAACATTTATTAATTGTGACCTATCGAGAAATGTCTCTTTTAACTGAATACAATACATATTTTGAACACACAAACATTGTTCTATCCAAAAAGTGACCATTTTGACAGCACAGGGAAAGGTTTTATTCTATTTCTTTCCATATTTGGGGATTCGTAATATTTTTGGAGCCTTTTAAATATTGCAAACTTTAAAAAGTGCTGGGTTGTTTCAACACATGGTTCGACCAAACACAGACCAACCTTGGGTTAAACTAGTCTAGGTATATCATTATTTTAACCCTGCTGTAAAGTTTGTCCAAATCTGCCCCAACCATGGCTTGAAACAATGTTTCAAAGTTGATAGAGATAAAGAGGAGCGATTAACCTGTAGATTTATTTGATTTAAAGTATAACTTTCTGCATATAGCATGTGAATGGGCATGTGTGCAAAGAGACAAAGAGGTTTCCGTATGGTACGTTTGGTTGATAAATGGCTTTATTTGGCTTTAGGGGAAGATCACTGTATCAGTTAGCAGCCAGACAAATAAAGTGTTAGCAGTCCTGAACCATCTCTTTAACAGTGTCGAGATGAAGAAAACGTGAGAACTCTTAAGCAGTCATGATTAAGGCATTACGTACATTTTACACACATCAAGCAAATCTATCCCGCCCCTCATACTGTCAAGCTTCAAAGCCATGCAAATTTCAACTCCTCTTGATTCAGTCATGGAGTTTTGGAATCACAACAGAACAAAGAAGGGAACGTCTGCTGTATGTCATAGCTATTTGGACAGATTTATTTGAAATCTCACTCCCATCCAGCTGTTTTGAATTAAGATTCAAATATGTCTGAGGCCAACAGTTTGCAAAATAGTCAAGCGAACAGTTAGTTTGCTAAATGGTTACGTTTGGTGATGTAATTCTTGCTACAATCACAGTCACTTTGGATAAGTAAAAATGCTCTGACAAGGGTACTTTTGTGTATGGATAATATGGATAAATCATTGGGCTGACATTTTCCTGTGATCCGATAAGCTAGCATCTTATTTATCAAACAACACCTGTGAGATATATATATTGCCATACATTTATTGATCAAGTGATTTGATAAATCAAGCAAGCCCGTTAAAATAAAGTAATGTAATGTAATGAGAAGGTTTCGAGAAAGGAGATCCAGTCTGTTCAGGTTTTCATGCTCTGCCATCGAGGATCTTCGCATCAATATGGTGTGTGTAAAATGGCCAAATAAAAAACTTTCCGATGAGTTCAAAAATAATACTTTGATGAATCATGAAATCATGAAAGACACTGAACAAGAATGGTTGAATTTTAGAATGATTTTTAGATCGAAATGTTTCTGTGTGATCTGACTCGAGACATCAAAAACCATATGAACCAAAAAAATGATATGAATGTTCCTCAGTACTTTCTGACTAGTTCTTTGCTAATTTTTCATCTTTTGTGTTGAAAATGTAAACCATGCGTCAAATAATATAGAATAGAAAAGTACTGATTGTTGTTTGTTTACTAAGATTGTTTATTATGACATAAACAGATCACATTTCAGAAGCAATTCCCCTCTAAATCTAAATGTGTTCTTACAGGTTTCAATAAATATGTAAAATGAAACTCTAACCCTGCCGCTTTTACTTATTTGCCACCTGTAATCGTTTAATCGAGAAGGCCTGCATTGCGTATAGGATCATTGCTTAGCTGTTTGCGTGGGTTCTTGTGTTAGTTGTTTTCCGGAAGGGAATATTGTGACGTAATAACCCTTCGCTATAGCTGTAGGTGTGACTGTCTGTGACCCTTCTGTCCTCTCTTGTCACATGCAGGAAAAGAAGAGTGCCTGACCTGTCACTACCAGCTGCTCTGCTGCAGCCAAAATGAGCGATTGCGGACAAACACAATCATGTCCACAAATACAAAACACAGAATTATGAACATGCTTTCTTCCACGATTCATCTGCACGAACAGAAAAGCTCAGATAATGATGTTCAGATAGGCTTTCTCCAAGGACACGATGCCACTTATGGAAAAATAAAGACAAGACAATACACAAAGAGATAAGCAGTTGAAAACAATAAAGAAGGAGAAAGATGTGAATGAATGAATCAAGAGGAGGAATTATTTTTAACATTGGAAAGGAAAGAGGGAATATTAGCAGCAATAGTCTCTAAAGCGTCAAGACTCTCTAAATGTTTAATTACCAAAAGATTATTTCACACAAGTGTTGCACAATGAGCTCCTCTCTCCCAACACTAAACTCTAAAACCCTCCCACATAAATCCACGATTTTATTATCCTTCACTGTGTCGCCAAGTTTGCCCTGCCGCGATCAGTGCAATTCAGGAAAACATGAACAACCAACAGATGACCTGTAAAATGATTGGCTGGATAGATGGATGGAAACTTTAACGTTCAATAGTAAAATGACATCATGCTAAGCGTGAAAACATCACGGGTGTTTAATTCTGCTTTTGGAGGGCCTCTGTAAACTCTGCATTTAGCTCCAGTCTGAATCAAACACTCCTTAATGTCATTTATTTAGACCTTGTTTAGATGATTATGGTCTATTTTGTATAAGGTTGGATCTAAACTTTACAAAACTGTGGCCTCTATGAGCAGGAACAACAAGCCTATTATCATTTTGTCTATGTGGATATAGATGTGCTAACATGCTGGACAAATAGGAGACGTGGCTGTCCCTGTGCTTGGCTAGTGACATTTACCTCTTCCAACGTCCAAACTCACTTTTGTTTAAAGCAAATAGCACCAAGAGGTTGGAACCAGCAGACTTGGTCCGTTTTGTACTGGATGCCAGTGCATTTGGCCTGCAAGGCATAAGCTTCTTTGTGTTCTCTTGCACTAAAGGTAATTATGGCACCTGAACACAAGGTGTGACCGCTGATCTATATATAGTAAATGACTGGATTGCGCCTAAAACGCTAAACCCACAGCATGGGGGTAAAGCCACCGGAAGCGATCGCGCCTCGCTCCGCCATCTTGGTATGCCCAACTGACAGAGAGCGCCATTGGCTTACAGTCAAAATGACGATCTAAAATAACCAGTTTTTCAGTTTATTAGGCGCGAAATAAGTTTTCAGTTTACATGTGTGTTTAAATTAATTGTTACTTCTGATGTTTTTTCCAATGTTTATTTTGGGCAGAATAGCAACGTATAGAAATCAATGTAAAGAAGTTATGTGTGTATTGCGGACTGTTGTAATGGCACATGTGTAAATGTTTAGAAATAAAGCTTCATGACTCAGCGAACATTTACAGCCTGTATTTAGATTTCGGAATAAGCACACTTGTCATATGTTTAGGCGTCGTGTTAGTCTGCTGATCTGATATGTACGCTACTGTAATGAAAATGAACGTAACTCACTCTATATCTATTAAGACTTTAAATAATTAACCATTTACATGCTTAAGACATTTGCACTGTAAGAATGCACTGTGAGACTTAAGCTATAAAAACAGGGACTGGTAAGTTACTGTTTGATCATTAATATGTGATAACTTCCTATTAATTCAATAGAACGTTTAGGCATACCAACATGGCGGCGCGGTAGCTTCAGTGTAATGACGTCATGAGCAATCCAGTAATTTTTTATAGATCAGTGGGTGTGACTGGGGTCTTTCTGATCTCTATGCCCTTTGCTGTCTTGTAAATGTAATAGTTCAGCCAAATTGAACTTTCTTAGTCATTGATTAAGTAGTGTCTCTGTTTGTGTTTCACAAAAATGGTTGGAACGCTGCAAGATTGAATAAATAACACTCTTTGATTTTTAAATTAACTATTCTATTAAGACAGACTTTCTTTATCTTTTTTGTTACTTTCATTACCGGCCCGTTCCTTTCCTACAGAGTAGACTGTCCTGTCCCGACGATGAAAGTGAGGATGAAGGAATAATGTTTGTTTTGTGGTGATGTGTTCATATGTGTGCATTTGCGTGTATGTGGCAAAAGGACAGAGAGGTCGAGATGAAACAGAAGGGTCCAGACGAATGTGTGAATTAAGTGTGTGAAGTGGCCGGAGTAGTGATGGTACGCATTTTTACTTGCTCTTGACAGCAGGGGCTTTCTCGCCTTCGTTACTGTCCCCCTTCTCACTCTTGCTATCTGGCTTTTTGCTGTCACTCTTGTCTTCACTCTTGCTATCGCTCTTCTTCTCTTTCTCTTTTTCTTTCTCCTTCTCGTTTTCCTTTTGGTCCTTCTGATCTTTCTTCTTCTCCTCCTTTTCCTTCTTCTCATCCTTCTTTTCTTTCTCCTTCTCTTCCTCCTCCTCCCCTGCTTCTTCCTCCTCGCCTCCTTCCTCTTCATCCGCTTCCTCTCCCTCCTCTGCTTCCTCTCCTGCTTCTTCCTCACCCTCTTCCTCCTCTTCTTCCTCTTTCTCCTCCTCCTCTTCCTGCTCTTCCTCGGGTTTTGCTCCGCCTTTCCTGTAGGCGCTCAGGGTGTAAGTGCGGCTTGACGGATAAGAGTAGGCAGATTGCAGCATGGCTCCGCTAACAGAGCTTAGGCGGCATTCCTCCCCTTCAAGCAGCTTCCTGTTAGGAAAAAACAAAAAGAACCTTGCGGGGATCAGAACAACACTATTCTTCAACATTAATTATATTTATTTATTTTCATTTGGCAGACGTAGCATGACCTTGGAGTTGTCTCCAGCTACTGCAAATGATTGTGAATGGAAAATGATTCAGACCTGTAAGCTGCAATCTCAATATCCAGTGCCATCTTCACATTCAGGAGGTCCTGGTATTCACGCAGGTGGCGGGACATCTCTCCTTTAGTGCTACGAAGAGCAGACTCAAGCTGCTGAACAGTATCCTGTAGGGCAGAAAGACTTTGTATTTACTGAAAATATAGTATAATTCCAACATTTTGTTTTACCTTGTCATAAAACAACCTTTAGAAAAGGTGTTTCTTCTATTATTTAAAGTGATAGTTCACCAAAAAATGAAAGTTCTGTCACTGACTCACCTTCAAACCTGTATGACTTTCTTTATTCAATTGAACACAAAAGAAGATATTTTAAAGAATGTTGTTAACCGGCACCATTTCACTTGCATTGGTTTTGTGCCCATACAATATAAATGAATGGGGGCCAGTGCTCTTCAAAATATCTTCTTTTGTGTTCTGCCGAAGAAAGTCCGTCATATGGGTTTGAAATGACATGATGGTGAGTAAATGATGACAGAATATTCGATTTTGGGTGAACTATCACTTTAAGTAGCTATTAAATATTTACCTATAAAGTAAATTTTTTATAGGCCATCCTTTTTGTATTTTACTTTTAGGCATCTAGCATTTTCTATGCATGTCAGTGTGTGTATATCATTGTTTATGATTGTAAATGTAATATTTGGTATTTGTAATCATAGGTATGATATTTTGTGGTAAATGTTTATATAAATTATATTTTCAGATTTAAAATACAAAGTTCATGATCAGCTGATTTTTATGTATTGACTCTGTTAAAGTGCTTCAAGCAGAAACAAAATAGCAGAAGTGGTTGTGGAGCGATATGTATTTGAAAATGTTACTTTATTTAAAGAAACCATAGGTGGGATATTCAACCTCCCCAAAAAGAAGTTATTGTGCAAAGCATTGGTGCCAAACGGTTTATTGATTTATGTCATATTTGGTTAAACTGCTTTGCTAAATGAAATGAAATAAAAATTAGCATGCCAGTTAGCCTGGTTCTTGACCTTTGCCTGTTTTTAATTTGTTTCTTTGATTTGTATAAAAGATAATGACATATTAATTACATATTATTATTCCATACTTTTTCTTCAAAAGGTACCACCAATCGAAGATGGAGCAAGAGAGCAGCTAGTACCTACTAGTAAAAGCACTAGTTTTGGCATTTGAGACTTCACCCAAAAATACACAACTGAGTGGAAGCACACCTTAAACATTAACATTTGCTGCCTTCAACTCCTCTAAAGGTAAGTCATGTAATTCATTTTATGATGCCATCCTTGCTTTTATGTTTAGGTTTTGATCATAAGCTTGTGTGTAAGAACAAGAATGAGGGAGGGAGAGAGAGAGAGAGAGAGAGAGAGAGAGAGAGAGAAATGGCTTGCACGTAGGCTATATTTTCTGCAGTGTGTGGGAAAGAGAGACATTTTGCTGCCTGTTTTGCACTTAAAACTGGGTTGGCATGTTGGTAATATAAATTTTCAACATAGATTGAGTTCCCTTATGATAATATGTCTGTCCACCCAAACAGTCTAGGCTTTTTCTACCTAATTTTTAGTTCATTTTAATATATTTTATTTTAAAATTTTTGGACAGTCTATAGTAAATTGGCCCGATTTTATTTCACTACAAGTTGAATGTTTCTGTAACTGTGTATGTGACAAATAAAAAACTCTTGAATCATTAAGACTAAAGAGTTGTTTTGGAGCTCGTTGTGAGACTCTGAGCAAACGTTGTTGGAATATTATAAATATATATGGTGAAAAGCATGTAATAAAATGCGCTCACCTGCAGTTCGCCAATCTCGTTGCTGTGGCGGTCCTCCATCTCTGCCAGCTGCCTATCTAAAGCCTCATTGTGTGCCCTCAAGGCCTCGATTTCCAGGGTGCGCGACTGGAGCTGTCGGCGGTACTCGGACAGCTCATCCTTGGTCTGCTTCAGAGCATCGTTGTTGCGTGCCGCCACCTCCGTCACACTAGAGAATTTGGAGCGGTACCACTCCTCTGCCTGCTGCTGGTTCCGAGAGGAGAGAGACTCGTACTGGACACGGATGTCCTTCAGAGCAACAGCGAGGTCCGGTTTACTGACGTCCATCTCAACAGACACCTGAACAGGGTTGAATACGGTTTTAAAACGAACATTGTTATGTCAAGGAGCAAAGTGCCATTTAAACTTTTTATAATTCTTGTTTAATTATTATACATAAGTAGTTTTTCATGACAATAGAAATTTATTTGTACTTAAATAAAAATAGTAAATAATCTGATCCACAACTACAAGGCAATGGTGACCTTAAATCTCCCAAAAATATGTGGCGTACAGTCTAATCTTAAATAATTAAGCATGTTGCTAAATGTATGGTAGTCCTTAACAGTCTTTAGTCTGTGTGTAAGTAAGTTGTGGTATTGATCTGGTGGGTAAATCTTAATTTAGGGGTTAATTATTGATTTCTAATAAATAATTAACACCCAGAATGATAATTTACATTGCATTATGTCTAAGCCTATAAATTATATACAGGTAGGTAGGCTACTTTGGTGGCAAACCTAACATGTGCAGTACTGAAGTTGGCCATTGCATGATTAATGTCTCTGAGCCTTTAAGGCTGTGGCATGGCGCGGAGACTCAGGGGTTTTATGCAAGAGGAAAGATGACGCTGCTATTTCACCTGGACCTGATCATTTGTATGGAGATGCTGCAGCAGTTAATCACCCACAACATCAGCACCCAGAGACCATGCACAATAAGCAGCAGCTTACATTAGTTAATGAGATATTTGTAGTCTTGGTATAAACACTAATAATCAACATTGTATAATTTAACATACTTCTAGAATGAAAGCTCACTAATAATAACGTAATCATGTTTCATTTGAAGTTTTTGCAAAGGTGTAACCAAGAGTTTTTAGACTGGGGGTCTCTGAGTTGAATAAGAGTCTGGGTGGGAGGACGTCTGCAAATATTGTAGGAAACAACCCAAATTATTATTACTTGTTAGCAATGCAAAATGGTTTGCTGCAGTATTCTGAAAATCTAACTGCAGCTGAAATAAAGCATCTCTTTTATCTAGCGGCCCTGGAGTATCGTTTTTTTCTGAGCAGAAGCTGCATGACTCTGCATGACTCTGCACGACTCTAACATGATGCAGTCCATCTCAAGGACGATGCGCTGCGGGGTCCCGTCGCCACACCCAAAATCCTGCGCTACCGGATCAATGTTTGCACGTAGCCAAAAGGTGAAGAAGTTAAAACATCCCGCAACCAACAACTCTCACGTTACTTGATTGATTGACTGATTAAGCAAATTTTGTCCTATTAAATACACATTATGACTTACTTGAGTTTAAACTCACGCGAAAATAGAGAAAGGAAACGTGTGTACTTTTAAGGTGTCCTGGCGCAGTGCGGGGGTGCACAGCTTGCGCGCACGAACGTCTGAGCTGCAGTGCTGTAAATTCAGTTAGACGCGCGCCACCCTCAATGACAATATATAGCACGTCCGTTTCGTGCATTATTAATGAAATGCATAGCATTTATATGACTACATATTAATTATGGCTTTGTCTTTTTTATATAATAACAACATTTGTTTTGCAAAGAGTGACCTGTGCAATTACTTACGAAATAACTTTCATATCCAAGATCTCCGGGTTGATACAGTCGTAATACATAACTCTTCTTAATTGAATCGACTTATCTTTACTCACGTTTTCGGTTTCCTGACTTAACTTGCTTTTTTATACTTTTATCGAGCAGTTTTTATACAATCCCAAGCATATGTTTAGATTATTTGCCATTTATGCGTCTATTTCATAAGAATATCATAAACTATTTTCAAGCACAGATGCAAATGGTCGTTATGAGTTCGCAGATCAACTTTTTACCTGCGTGGCTTGAAGTGACGCCTGCAGTTCCTGCAGCTCCTCTTCGTGCACTTTCCTCATGAACGCGATCTCATCCAGCAAGGACTCGACTTTTTTTTCCAGCTCCAGACGGGACAGGGTGGCGTCATCCACGTCCTTGCGGTACCCCTTCAGGTTGTTCTCGGCCTCCTCCCGGAGCCGAGCCTCCTCGTCCAGCTTCTCCCTGAGGCGCTCCAGCCCCTCGTTCATCTGCACGCAGTCGATATGCATTTGGCTCTTCTCGTGCGTCAACTCCTCCACGCGACCGCGCAGCTCGCGGACCTCCTGCTCGTAGAGGTCGTGAAGACGCGACGGCTCGTTGTGGCGCTGACGCAGAAGGGCGACCTCAGCCTCCAGAACTTTGTTGTGCTGCTCGAGGTTGTGCACCTTCTCGATGAACGTCACGAAGCGGTCGTTGAGGCCCTGCAGCTGCTCCTTCTCGTTGGTGCGGATGATCTTCAGCTCGTTGGTGACGGCCGTGGTCTGCGCCAGATCCACCGAGTCCGGCATGGACTGGAAAGCTCCGCGGCCGGACCCAAGTTTCGTGCGGTAACTCGAGGATGTGATCATGGAGGGTGAAGAGGCGTAGGTGCGGTGATGCTGCGGTCCGGAGCGGTACCCCACCGTCACCCGGGACGGGCTGCTGCTGGCCACGGTGACGCGTCGCGGCGCATCTCCAAAAATCTTCCTGTACGAGCTGCTCGTGTACATGTCGCCGGAGTAACTCATGTTGAAATGTTTCTCCCTTCAAGAACACGAACTGTGTGAGTGAGGTGTGCGGATGTAGGAAAGAGAGACAGAGAGAGACAGAGGTGAGATGCGAGTGCCAGTCAGGTGTCACTGGAGCATCTTTTATAACCGGAGACCGTCAGCATCATCTGACGCAGGGGCGGTGGTGGAGAGGGGGAACCTGCAACCCTGAGCAAAAAGATAAAGTCCCAGGAGAGGAATCATTCATTCCCTTCAATGCTCTGTTCTGTGATTTTTGGCCACTCATCCTTTTTTTCTGATCCTGTAACGTATAAGATGATATACATGTGCATCACGCAGACAGTAAAAATAAGGACGCATAAAGTTCATTCGATGGGAATACTGGTAGGATTAAATACATGTTTAGTCATTTTAGATTTTCATGATGTTCTTTGTATGAAAGAATTGGTAAATAAACAACTAAAACAGCAAACCTGCATTAAAATGCTGATATCCTAAGATATGTAGATACAGATGTCCGTGTATTGCATTGAACAACAGATCAATCCCATTGCTTAAACAGAGGTACCGCATGTGTTGCATGTCCGCATGGGATTGAAGCATGTTGCAGAGAGAGGGAGTGTCTACCCCTGGGTGTGCGTGTTGTAATGCGGGTGGCAGTCTGTACCTCTGCAGTGTTTGCAGACTGAGGTCCTGTTTGGATGACCCTCCATGATGCAGAACTCTGTGTGAGTTCCAAAGCAGAATCACATCTTACAAATAATTAATCATATCACCTATTCACAAACAGTGCGAGGGCTATAAATAGAATTATTCTACTAATTATTAATACATGTGACAAAATACACATGATTTTGCATCAAGCTCTGTGTAAGCTGCGTCCCATCGCACTTTTTTCTTATGAGTCATCAGTATTGGTTGTCAGGGAGTGGTGTGCTGGGGTTTGTATTTTGAGCGCAGGACTGTTGCAGCATCCCTTCACACAGACTTTGGTGGGGGCCAGGGGCAGGAGCCACGCCTCAGTACAGGCTTTAGCATGATCGCACCATCAAACCCCTAGAGAGATGCTGCAGGCCTCAGTGTCTTCAATCAGCATTCTCTGAGACCTGAGGCACACGATTCGCTCTACAGAGGGGAGAGACGAGGGAATGAGCATTTTCTCTGTTTGAGGCAGGCAGGGATCTAGACCACTGCAGAGAAGCAGATATTAGCACAGTGTGAAATGAAAACAGATAACAAGACACAGAGGGTATGTCTTTGGATCAGATCATAAATAGCTCCAGATGCTAAAAAGAGATTGTTAGACACAGGCATTAAAGGGATAGTGCACCCAAAAATAAAAAAATATTTCATCATTTACTAACCCTCAGGTTGTTCTAGACCTGTATAAATGTATTTGTTCTGCTGAACACAAAGGAAGATATTTGGAAGAATGTCAGTATCCAAACAGATCACATCCCCCATTTACTGCCATAGTAGGGAAAATAAATACTATGGGAGTTAATTGTGGATGAGATCTACTGTATATTCTCCCTTTAATGTAGATAGACGTGATAGACAGACAGACAAATCTTCCAATCTTCCAATTGCGTAACTTTTAAGAAATTGTATCTTTAATTTCTTTTTTTTTATTTGCTTTTATTTTCTATCTAAACGGCCCATTTCTGTACTTTAGGTAACTAACAATTTAGTAAATGTAAATAACCGTGACAATAAATCTTAATTCTTGTCTGTCTATACAGTACAGTGGACAGATGTTAGATTTTGTCAATTTTCACATGTCAGCCAGTAGAGGGCGCAATAGCTCATGAAAAAAGTGTTAATTGTTAGGCCTATGTTAAAAAATCATATACGTTTTATATTGCCACTGCCTTTGATATTTTACTTTATTATTTATTAGATAACTATATAACTAGACAATTTACTTTTTAATTAAGTATACTATAATTACTATTTTTGCAGGATACACTGCCACATGGGAAGGATGTCAAAAGGGTTTTTATCAGGATAACTATAAAGTTTCAGTCCAATTGAAGTTTTACATTTATATATATGTTTTTTGATTATGATCATAACCAATATGGTTTTATAATACTTTGTCGTTTTATTTGTTGTTCAAAACTTTAATTTTTGTATTTGCAGGGTACATTCTAAATAAAACAACCCTAAATATATTCAGCCAGCTTTTAATGGTAGATTTTTTTCACTAAACGTTGAGGACTCTTTTTGTAACTCTATGGTCAGATCAAGTTGTCACTTATGCTTTACATATTCAGACATAAATAAGATAAACAAGATAATATGAATAAATATTTTGCCATCATTTATTTACCCTCTTGTCATTTAAAACCTGTATATGACTATTTTCTGCAGTAGAAATGTCTCAGGTTTTGTGTTCATACAGCGGAAGTCAATGGAAGACAGTGTGTTGTTTGGTTACTTTCCAGTTTTCTTCAAAATATCTTTTGTGTTTTTTAGAAGAATGTCATTCAGGTTTGCCATGACATAAGGGTGAGAAAATTAAAGTGAACTATATATTTTATTAGAAATTATGTTGGCCAAAAATATATTTGTCATCTTTAACAGATGTTACATAGTTTTAAATCAAATCAAAATCACTTTTTTTTTGTCACTCAACCATATATACAAGTGCAGGTGAAAAACTTGTGTGCCGTTCCAACCAATATTTTTTACTATTTTAATGTTACATTTTAGTAAAAATGTCACAAAAGTCAACAACCTTATGTTTTTGCTTGGCTAATAATGTTGCAAATGTTTTTTTTTTGTTGCAGAAATTGAAAATCAGCCGAACATTAGAGTAGAACGCATGTGACAACTAGCGTGTGATCTCTCTGTCCTTTGACCTGTTGTTAGATAAGAAACCCTGTCCCACTGCATATAAACACAGAAAGAAATGATTCTCTCAATGTCTTGATTGTCAGTGTTTCAGTTCTCAATGTCAATG
Source organism: Triplophysa siluroides (assembly GCA_006030095.1). Taxonomy (NCBI): domain Eukaryota; kingdom Metazoa; phylum Chordata; class Actinopteri; order Cypriniformes; family Nemacheilidae; genus Triplophysa; species Triplophysa siluroides. The sequence goes on along the minus strand of VCII01000101.1, from coordinate 2,585,841 downwards.
TTTTCAGTTGGCTAAACAGTTGACATTATGAAAAGATGCCTGAGCTATTTGTCTCCTGTTTCCACACACAGACTCACCCACGCTCTCGTGCACATGACCATCATTCTCAAGCTCTTGTTAGTATGTTAGAACTAAAATAGAAACATTGCATCCAGGGAGGGAATTCCTTGCGTAAATCCTCTTAAGGTTTAAAATAGAGGAAAATACAAACACCCTTTACAAATAGATCACTGGACTGCAATCTGTGACCAAGCGCGTTTCTGTCTCTGACGTAAAAGGTATGTATGTTTCGGATGTGTCCTCTTGACACGTCTCTGTGATTTGATGGCTGTTAGCTCAACTCATCGGGGTCTGTGTGCTCACATGTGCACAGGGTGGATCTCTTGTTTGTTGCCAATAGCCTCTCTCCCCCTCAGTTCTGCTCCCATGAGATCACAGCCCACATTCAGCATCTCTGCTCTCCATCTGTTAGCTCACAGCCCTGTGGCAGCTTCACTGCGTTATTTCCTGTTTCACTGAGGAGGAAGGAGGCCTACTGCCCACTTATACTGGCCACACAACACTTCACCGTCATCTGCTGTCACTGTCTGCTCGACTGTGTTTATAAACGTTCAGGTCATAGCCACGAGAAACATGAATGTGCTCAGGTTTCACACTGCTATATGATAAGATTTCGTTTGTTAACTAGCTGTTAACTAAGAGAACTAACAATGACAATACTTCACTTTAAAAAAAAAACACATCTAGTGTTACATTTAGTTAATGACAACACATTTTGTGTTACTCTTAACTCAGCTTTGTGTTATTCCTTTTATTTATTTAACACACAATCAAAACAAAATAATACATAATATGTTAAAATGTATAACACTATGGCCATATTCATTCACAAGGCTTAGCCTAAGCCAGGACTATGCCTTAGTTAATTTAGGCTATTTAAGTCATTTTTATTCAAATTCCTTTGAAAAAAACGTTACTGATGTGCATCCTGAGACAAAAAATGGCACTGACAAGTTATTTTCAGTCGAGACAGCTAACAATTTATTTTAGTGTGGGACTAACCTTAAGCCTTGTCTGTGAAACAGGGCAAAATGTTATAAACACTTTTTGAGAGTGTTTAAAACATTTACAAGTATTTAAAACAATAATTTTATATATTTAGTAATACATTTTAGTGAAAACTTGTTTACCTTAGTTGACACACAACATGTGAAACATTTGTATTAGCATTAACTAACATTAAGAACTATTCATTCTGTAAAATAATCTGTCACTTTTAGTATATGTTAGCAAGTGCATTAAATAAGATCACCCAATTATAAAAAATATTTCAATTTATTTTACATTTTGAAATAGACTTACCATTATACCATAGCAAATCTATATAGTCTACATAATCTATATAATCTGTAAACTATATATTTTATATGACGCTCAAAATGGAGAAGCTCCTTGATTTAAATCTTTTATATATATTAATTTTTATATATTATTTATATCTATTCCTTTAAAAATATTAATGAATGGAACCTTTTTGGAAAGTTCTACCTTTGCTTTTTTGTATTATTACTATTAAAAGTAATATTGCTATGCAAATTTTGCAAAATTTACAGTTTATAATGGTTATAAATGTATAAATGAGATTGTATAATTAAAATACTACAAATGGCCAGTATATCTTTTTACTTTTATGCAATTTTCAAATCATGTTGTAGCTGTAAATCAAGCGTATTTTCAGCAACCAGCAGTGACGTTTTAGGGGACTTTTGTCTTTTACTCACAAGACAAAAACTGTTTTACTTTTGTAAAACCTAGTTAAAAAATATGTTGTCTTTGTTGTGCTATAGTCTATTTAAGTTTCTGGTCTTATTTTTTGCAGCCTTTATACTTGTATACTGTATAGCACATTGGTTAAAGAATTGTTGTTTTTTGCGCTATAGAGCTAAATTACTTGCTTATTAGTTTTGTATTTAAAGCAGTGTTGTCCATTCTTAATCCTGGGGGTCACTATAGGACACACCTGCAGAACAGCGGCTCTTCAGGGGCTCGATTGGACAACCCTGATTTAGAGGCCTGCGGAGAGACTAAGGGGGTTGATTCCCTTCTTGAAAATCAGTTTGAGTGTTTTAGGACGTGGCACATTGTTGGCCGCTAACGGGTGCACTTATTATTCAGGACGGCGTGGAGTGTTGGTGTATGTGGGAGGTCGCTGTTGGCCGACTGCTGGATAAGCTGTGGGATTTGTCTAATCTGACAGCCGAGCGAGGGGTCAAATAGTCTCTGACCCCCACACACAAACACACATTGGACACGCGCGAAGGCCAACAAACACACACTTAAACTCATCCAGAGACACTAGAACTCATTCTACATTTCTGTCGCAAAATATTGACTCACAAATTGCTACCAATTCCCTGTCATTATCCACCCCGAATCCATCGACTACAGTAAAACACTGCATAACAATCGCATTTTTGGTTGATTTTCCATAACTATAAACATTTATAAAAAATTGTATATTCACCTGATAAGCAAAATTGCATAAGATAACAATGCTTATTCTCAGATAATATGCTTTAAATGTTTTTACTTTTATGTTCTGTCCTGCAGTTTGTTTTAAGCATAAACTTCGTATAATTCTTCAGTAAAAATTCTCAAGTAAAAAATGTTAAAAGGCTAAACACGCGTATATTGGCATTCTGTGAATTTATTATAGCAACATCTGCAATTTTGGTTTAGGTGCAATCATCTTATTTTAAGAAAAATAATACTGTCTGTATTTTACTGGGATGTTTTATAGTAACATTTTATGGGTAGAGACCCTGAAGAACAGCCACACTGCTAAAATCCGTCTCTTAATCTTAAAGACAAAATGACACAGCTCGACATTAATCACGTCAGGATATAGTGACAAATGCTGTGCTTGAATGAACGACTCTTAACCAAAGGTGAAGCAACGCATTCTGAGAAAACGAGCTTTATCGGACATATTTCTCTTTTTAAATGATTTTCTACATAATATCATTATTTTTCCTTTCTACAAAACACTAAAAGGGAAGGAAAAGAGATGACTATAGTGACCTTTAAGCATTAGAGCTTTGTAGCCTAATCCAGCTAGGATGTAGAAACCCTGACAGCCCTCATCCTTCTTCATTTCTTCTCTGTTTGGTCTATTGCTTCCATTTTTGTGCCGTCTAAAAACGACACCTACCCTTCCCCCTTTCATTCTTGTATCCATCCTCCACCTCTGATCTAGTTATTGAACGACAGCTAAAATGTTATCTGCACATACTCAAGGATTAAACTGAATCTTATTTCATGTGAAAGAGAAAACCCGCAGTCAGGAAGCGCAACGTCCGCTCATTTACATAACTGACACACTGCAAACTTCCACAGAAATGTAAATATGAACTTCAAACTGTTATTCCCTTGTAAAATTGTACAAATTATAAAATCAAAGTTTATAAAATTTTAGTTTTGTGGATTTGTCTGTTAACTGACAGTGTTGTCGTTCTGCTGAAATATATATTTAGCAGATGCACATTAAACGTTTCCTCGTTCTATTAATTTTTTTTTAGTTTTCAATAAAATGCTCTCTGAATTATAGATGATGCATTCTTGTGATACAAACAAAAGGATACTTGCTATATAAAAAGGGACAAGCCATTTAATGTGCCAACTTCCCTTTTTATTCTGTCAACACATGTAAGAAAACTGCCAACCAGAAAAAAAGCGTTGAACCATTTGGTCTCTAAAGCTGAAGTGTGTAATTTCGGTGTTATTTCTGGGACAACACATATTGTGTTACTTTAAACACAACTTTTGTTGTCCCTTTCATTAATTTCACACAAAATCAACACAAAAAGTGTTAAAATTACACACAATGTGTTAAATAGCATAACAAACAATGTGTTCGTGGACATTGAGTCAGTACTATAGTGCACATTGTCTACACTATGGAAAACACACAATTCATTACTGCATATAAATATGAAATAGAAGACATGTAAACAAGAAAAAAATGACACACTTCGGCTTTGATTTTTTCTTTTATTTTAAGGTCATTCCTTTTAACCACATATTTATCAGTCAACATCAAAGTAGCCCAATTCTTAAAAAGTAACAGCATAGAAATGTCCATTTCTGATTGAATGTAAAACAGACATAAACCTCTTTTGTTTAGTGTACAAGAGGCAGTATGTGAAGGATGAGTGTGTGTATTTGTGAAGGTGTGAAATGGGCTCTTCTCATGTGGACCACGTCTGCCATCGGTTTCTGACGACATCTATGGAGTCCATACATTTGTATGTCTTAAGGCTCTTGCCGTTTTGTACTCAGCGTACGATAAATAACCCATATATACAAATCAAAGTAGTACATCTACCCCCCTCCCACGGTGACATCATTGACTGTGATAAGCCCAGCGCCGGGACACGGCACGTCGGAGCAGGAATTCACATCCGTGTGTGACAGCACCAGTCTTTCACATAGCGCTCGCAATGCGTTAGCCATGTCCCGTCACCGGTGTTCACAGAAGACGACGAGATAGGTTACGCATAGAAGGGGTCAGACTGCGGAAATCAGAAGGAACTTCAGTGGGCGTGAGAAACTTCAAGACACCAATTTTTAACAAGACACAATCTTGAGAAAGAAGTTCACTTTTTGTTTGCACTTTTCTTAAAACACTTGTAACAAATTAAAACAAGACAAAAGCATATCAATACAAAAGGCATACAGCCCTAAACCCTCCACCCTCCCAAGAAGAAAAAAAGAGAATCGAGCCCTTTCTCTCTGTCTGTGGACAGTGACGTCACAAGCGAACATACATTTATACACACCACCCCTCCCCGTCTCCAAAATACACGGTGCTCTAATGCTCTCGTTGCTACAATGCACACACATGTTATACTTTTTTTACATTTCATATTTGTAACTACCCAACAGCAGCATTCCATATGTAAAGAATGAACAATCGTTTATTTTTGTTCTATTTAAAAGGATTTTTTGGTGCATCATTCAAGTTCTATAAAATGACATATTGTAAAATCTGAGTTAATCTTGGCATGTGATGCGATAGTGAAGAAGTTTTCACTACATTCAGTCGTGTATCCTTTACAAAGACTCTCTACAAAACCTACATCATTTACTCACTAGTGTTATAGGAAAATGTATGTAGTTAACCATTTCCCCGGACCCATCAGGCACAATAACAAAATGACTTCATTCCCATAGCCACTTTTCACCACTTCAATACCACCAACACACTTACAAATAACCCCTATTTATTTTTTATGCGTTTTCTAAATTTTTTAACACATTTTTATTTTTTGTGCAGGAAAAATAGGAAAATGAAAGAGCACCGATTTTAGGTCTTGTCAGGTTTTCGAATATATAATTATACGTATTTTTATGTAGTGCAAATCAACTACACATCGAAACTAACAATATAGGGAAAACAAAAGCAACTAAGGCAATCACTACTTAAATATAATCTCATATATATAGTCTATGTTTGAACAAATATGTAGATCAAATATAAACACTTTATCAATATACGTACATATAGAGTAGATATCTCTCTTTTCTGTGAACTATATACATGACTACATTTAGCAGAAATAGTAGATAACTGGGGCCGAAGTAAAACTGCAATGCAGTGATGTAGCCACCAAGAAACCACACACACATGCTTCCACACACTCGTACAATGAGCCTGATGGCACAGATGCGGAGAGGATTCATTGCTCATAGGTAACCTGAAGCCTCAGACCTTTCTATCAATGTCTGCAGTGCCGACCAAGCTGCTCTGCTTCTTATGGAATGTGCTTTTACAATCGCCCTCCTACTTCTGGGGCCAAACAGTCGAGAGAAAGAAAGACGCCAAAAATGAACAAGAGGATGCAACACGCACACACACCAAAACGCCACTGTCCTTAGAGAGAGAGAGGAAGAGATACCTGAGATCCAGATTTCAAACCCATCCCCGCCCCATTTCATAAAACCCACCCATAAACCCTTCAAAGAATCTCATGCTCCGTTCTTCACGACGATGTCAGGTGTGTCGCCCCCCGGTAGTAATAAAATTCAAGGTGGCAGCTCGGGGGCAACAGAAGCACAGCAAAGATGCTTAAAAAAGTCAACAAAAAAACGAACCCCGCCGACAGCCTTCCTTTGCTCAGGATGTCAAAACCCGAGCAGTCAGTTCAGTTGAGGGGTGTATTGCTACCGACCTGATGATTCTGCACAGCATGAACATTACGAGTGCTTGCTGGGTAAAAAAACACACAACAACGACACATCAGTGATAACTCCCAGCACGTGACGGGAGTGGCAGGCGGGCGGGTGGGTATTAGACAGTGCAGGTAGATATTTTTAAGACTAGCTAACACACTACGCCTGATACATCACTACAGTAGCTGCAGTCCCTTAGAAGAGACGTTTGAAACGAAACGACATTACAGTACATCTTTTGACACCCAGCGATCCTTGCCTGTACGGTAGAAGTAGCCCTTTTGCTCCGTTGTCCCGTCCGCGTTCATTCTGCGTGAAAGCGGCTTCGGTAGAGCGTAAAGAGGCCACTCCTACTAAATCGTTGTCTAAGTGCAAAATACCATGCTCTGGTAGGTTAGCTAACTGGTCAAGTGACCCAGCCCTGTGTCTTCTGGACGGTTCATTCTGATTGTAGGAACGATAAAGGGCCGTCAAAGACAGCCTTGGGTGCGATTGTCCCAGAGCGAGACAGTGAGTAGGCAGTGGGCGTGGTATGGTACACATTCTTCATCTGGCTTTGAGGTCTTTAAAGCATACCTCCGCCGAAAAATGAAATTTCCGTCATTAATGACTCCCCCTCAAGTAACTCCCTCAACCCTAGGACCTCCGTTTATCTCCAGAACGCAAATTAAGATCATTTTGTTGAGGTCCTGAAGCTTTCTGTCTCCTCCATAGACTGAAATGCAACCAGACTTCAAAGCGCTGAAAGTGAGTATAGACTATTTCAACGATGTCTTTACCCACTTTCAGCGTTTGAAGTTTGGTTGCGTTTCAGTCTAGTTCTGGAGATAAATGGAGGTCCTAGGCTTGACGAACGACTTCAGGGTGAGTCACTTATGACAGAATTTTCATTTTTTGGGAGGAGGATCCCTTTAAGGGTTTCTGTAGGGTCTTTTGAGTAGGGAATATCCCAATCGAGTGCCTCTCTCCGTTATTGGATGCAATTGGATGATGGGAAAGGGTGGGAAGATATGATTGGACTAAGGCAGGCGTTAACATTCTGCCTCCACCACCGGGGATCGGAGCCGATGGTGTGATGGGATCGGGTAGGGTCGCGGAGAAGGCCCGTCTTCGGCAGGCTCACACGGGCCTTGACTCCCAGTTAGCGTGAGGTCTGTTTATTGGACACCACGGTCGAATTCCAATACCTTCTCCGTGTGTCCTCCTTTGGACTCCGCACACACGAACACAACAGACTGGATTTGTCAGAGCATCGAGAAAGGCAGTTTCTGTCTTTGTCATCGGTCACAAAGGAGGCAACATCGTTGGAGTATTAGAGCAGGACGTGGCAGGAGATGACTGGAGGTACGGGTTGAGGTGGTGAGTGATGAGTGGCAGAGTACCGTGGTGATCTGTGCTCTTAAAGACTGCAGCCCAGCGTCGGGCTCTTCTCCTGAGAGTTGGCGAGGTGAAGTAGACTGGCACTGGAATAGCCTTCGTCGCTGCAGCTACTGCGCAAGCTTCCCCGCTCGTCCGAGTCGCTTACGCTGCTGGTGCTCCACTCCAGATCACCCAGCAGATAGTCCGTTCCCTCCACGTCGACATCCACCTCTTCTGTAATGCAAAAACAAAAAACTATTCTTAATAATGTGCTAAAAACTAGTAGAGCACAACGCTGTAAAGTGTACATTGGATGATTTGATTTTGTGTCAAATCAACCATATTTTTTCCCATAAAAGTTTGATCTATTTTTTTTTTAAATAAAATAAAAATAAATACTTCATTGATGAAGAAAGCCTGAATACTACATGCCATGGATGAGCATTTGCCAAGTAATTCACTATTTTGTAGAATGGGTACAATTTTTACCTACTTTACAAGAACGCTGCCATCTTTTTATTTTAACACAGTCATTAGTCGGTTTATTAGTAGTATCTGTTGGCTTTAGAGATTCTTGTTGCATTACACGCAAATGGTAACAGTTTAAAAATGAGAAAGTGCACGTGTTCTTTTTCCTGTTTGTGTGCTTTTAATTCAAGACGCATCTTGATATTCTTTTATATTCTAGTTTTTAACAAACGTATCTTTTGGTGTCCTCATGTATAAGGCCACGTGTGGTTCAATTTCAGAGATGTGGGGATCCCAATATGGCTCCATGTGTAAATTGAAGTCAATAATCAAATCTGGGTCACTTTGCATACAGCTGATATTTAAAAACAATAATGAGGGTTTGACAGATCATGTTAACGCAGACATCTGACACTATGTGTCTACATTGCAAACAAGCGTTGTGACAAGACAAACTAGATCGCTCCCTATATAATCAATAGAACTGTCAACATCACACACTAGCAGTCAGCTTTGTTAGTCATAACGGAAGCGATCCAGTTTTGTTGCGTTGTTCCGCTTGCTTTCATTGTGGACATTTGTGTTAACGCCTTCTGACAAACATTCCTCAATGATCCAGATCTTTTCTCATGTACATCCAGTGTACGTATACGTGTTTGTTGCAGATTTTAATCTCACCATATTTTCTACATAGCAATGTTTGTACGAAATACAAATTTTACATTAATCTAAATTATCAAAGAATATATAGCCACATAAAAGTGCTAACGTTACAGACAATGTAAACGTACAAAACATGTTACTAAAAGTACAAGCTCATAGCAAAAACTGAACAACTGGCCTGGCCAAGAGAGCAGAAAAAAATGCAATTGTAGCGTAAATGTAAAAACGTTAAATCTGTTCACATGCGAAGACTTTATTGCTCATGTCATGACGCAAGCTGTGATTTGCTTAAGAACTTGTTTCAATTGATCATTGTTAAGGTTACATTTTCAAGTGTGCTACGTTTAGTCGAGCTGGCCCATTATCTCCATGGCAACATTCCAATTTAGGTGTTAAAGCATTCATCATACACTTCACACATGCTGCAGTCTCTCTTCATGCCATCTGTTTGTGGGACAGGCCATAGCACATAGCACATATACAATTGGAAAAAAATAATTCTGGGAAATCTGTGAAAAGCGTGTGGGATCACCAAACGTCCACCCTGTGTTTGTGAGACAACTAAGATCGTGTATGCCGATTAGGGATGTCAATTTATATGAATTCCCATAATCGATCTTCATTCAAATTAACAATCAATTAATCGATTACTCGTTAACTTTAATAGGCTACAGCAATATTCCTCTACTGCAGTAAAATATAGCCAAGGAATGAGAGGGTGTCGCCTACAGATATCATTCAAAACCCCAGTTTCCTCACCCAAACTTAAAAATATTTCTTATTCTAAATAAAAGACTAGTGGCAGTGTAAAATAAGTCAATGTAATGGATCATAAGTTACTTCTTTTAATAATCAAACACCAACTCAGATGTGCATTCTATTTCCTTGAGTATGTCTGCGTGAGAAAATATGATGTTGTTTTGATAAGCGTGTTATTTTCTTCCCCAAATGAATGTGCATATCACAGACATTCTGGAGAACTCAAAAAAGCAGGCTTTTACTCTTGAATGTCGATGACGTGTCACAAGTTTAACCGGCTGAAGTTGAGACTCGCGTATCACAAATGATAACATCATTTGTATATTACATGCATTACTTTGAAGTTAAATGTAACAGTTAAGGTAAATGATTAGCTGATTCATTTCTAATAAAATAGGCCTACCTGATTAAGCTGCCCACTGAATGCATTGCGGTGGAATGCGAGGTCAAAACTCGACAGTGTTGTTATTTCATTCTTCATTGATTCATGTTCCTGAGCTGTATTCTGCCTTTTGTGTAGATATTTTACTGTCTAAAACGGAGGTTATTGTAGGTTGTGCAGATCTTTTTTTTTTAAGTGATAAATCATTTTGATCGTTGCTGTGTTGTACTGTAATGCAGTAATACGTTTTCACCTTTTAATGTGAAATGTTCCCAGACGTAACTCCGGCTTAATTTCTCCACGTGTTTGATGTGTGTGTTTTGCGCATTACCCGCACGCATGCGCATGACCTAGCTCGACGATTGTTAAGTTTTATCGAGTAAATAATTATCGACAATTAATCGATCCTCGATTAATCATTAACATCCCAAATGCCGATAGAGGACAAATAGTTCTAGGTAGGAGCATTACCATGAAAAATCGGCTGATTCTTTTTTTTATTCTTGGAAGCCTCAACTGGGAGACAAGATTATTTGAAGAAATATATATTTAATGAAACAGCTTGTTCCATTTTTTTTCAATGATCTATTTTATTTTCTATTTGTCATAATGTTTGAGTAATGTAAGGCGATGTAACATATATAAACATAACATAAAAAACACAAAACAAAACAAATCTAATACATTTTTTTTAAATGTAACATAAAAAGATGACTAAAAGCTGAACCTGCTTTCTTCTCTTTGGTGTTATTTTTTTGTTTAACCACTCTGTCTTTCTGTTGTCTTTGTGTAAAATCATGCCGGAGTAAGAAAAAAATCGTAGCATGATTAGTCATCAGTTCCTTTGGTACTTTGTGCTGCTGTTCTTGACCTAAAGCCACATGCTTCCTTCTATATATACTGTGTATATATAAGAAGGCAGAATATAGTAGGATTTAACTGTGGACAATGGTAATAATAAAACACTTTTGAATGCAAGTACTATGCCTTACTTTGAATGCAATAATTTAGTATATTAAAAGCTCTGAGCATCGAATGGTTTCTGTTAAAAACTTAACCCTGTTTCTACTTACACTATCACCTTAAATATGATGCAGAGCATCATGTGGTGTCATGTGAACTCTCATGTGATGTTGAATCAGCTCATAAACAATTATTTGAGGTAGAATGTGGCAGTTTTACCATGAACTCTTTTTTTAAGTCTGTTTTCAAATATGAAACAAACAAAATATGAATTGACCTCTGAATTCAAAACTGCTCTGGTCCAGACCACTTCCTAAACCATTAACCTGCTGAACATGAGAGCGTGACTGCATGTCGTAAGTGCTTTCTTACTAGGTGCAAATAAATCTTATACATATCTGAGTGGCGACAAATCATGTGCAATAAACACGGCTCCCTCGAAAAACTGTGACAGACCTATCTGCTATGGTTAAACTGTCACTCACTCACTCAAATAAACAGATGACATTTGAAGTTGCATAGCCTTTATATGTACTACATGATGTGCTGGATCACCAACCAACTAGAATTCCAATCTGCTGGTTACATTGTCTATAACAGTGTGTATTTACCTTGGTCAGAGTCGGATTTGTCAGAGGAGATGGTAGAGCCCATGCTGTCCATGCGTGTGCGCTCCACTCCCAGCTGCTCCAGACGTCTGCGCAGGTGTCTTTGTTCTCTCTGCAGATGGTCTAAAGTGTGCTGAGCCTTTCGCTCGCCCTCCTCCAGCCTCTGCACACACACACAAGTTCAAAGGCTTTTTATAGAAAAGACAGTTTAGCTGTCAAATCTGATTAGATGAGTCGTGCTTGAAGCCATAAAAAAGTTATTATAAGAATACGTGTGTGTGACATAAATGGGTCTATTTTAATATTTGGCTTATGCGGTGAAAACTTTAAGCACAGGGCTAGTAAAACACCAGGTTAATGGGCTTAAGATTCAAGAAATGCATGGGCTAATAAAATGTATTTCAAATGCACTGTAATGCATTTGTTTGAAACATTTTGAGAAGCAAAATGGCTTCCAAATGGTTTCTAGAGGTTCCATAATGTGTTTAGACTTTACCCTGTTTTACTATGGTTTCAATCACTCGGATTAATGCTGTACTTTTACTAACCAGTGCACATGTGCTGATGTGACAATAAAATCTGATAAAAAAGCAATGCAATGCAAAGCCTCTTGTTAATTATTGCTGTCTTCTGAGAATTTCATGCCAACACCATGGGCACGTACCTTGATGTGTTCCCTAGCCCTCATAAGTAGGCTGAGAGTTGTGTGCCTGTTTGAGTCTGGTCCTAAGGGCACGAGGGATTTCAAGCGTTCCAAACACAGCCGTAAATGTGCCCTCCTGGGTTGAGTAACATGAGGAAAGAGAGACAGAGAACACAAAACTTTCCATAAGCAATTTTTATAGCAACAACATAAAGAGGATTGTGTCGACAATCTAAAACAATATATTTATGCCCTAGTTTTGGCAAAACTCTGCTTATGTTTTATTAGTGACCAAGAAATGGTACCGAATCGACTCAAAGCTTTATTTTTTAGATTTAGATGAGATCTAAGTGAGATCTCGGACCATTTGAACTATAGAATATATTAAATATTAGTGCTTTGTTTTAAAGATATCAGGGTCAAAATTCTAACATTCACATACGGTGCATTGATCTATCTTTCAACCTGTTGTGTAAACAGAAGTTTGTGTTCCCCAACACTCCTTTAAGTTTATCTGTCATAAGCGTCGGTCGACAAGATTCACAGCTGCCAGGGTGTGGTGAGGATAGGTGCCAGCAGCCACATGACCTGTTATGCAACCTGCCAGAAACTGCAAACTGCTGTACGGCTGTATTTGTACAGAGACGTGGATCCAGCTATTTTACCTTACAAACAGTGCTGTTTGTAAGGTACCTTACGGATGTTTCAAAGCTGTATACATTTCGTTGTTCCAATGAACACACTGTATTCCCGAACAGTATAATCTACTTACTAAAACAAGCAAACTGTACTCAAAACTGTGAAAAAGTTAATTAATCTTACAAGTTTTAAGTGTGTTTAACTATTTTGAGTTCCAGGGACACAAAAATAAGAAGTCACTTAACTAAAAAAGTAAATCTCGAAATAAAGCGTTTTATGTACTTATATATTTATATGTTTAGTATTCTGTTCTATTCTGTTATTTAAAGAGTTTTGTGACATTAGTGATCTTAATGAGGTTACCATTGTGCAGAGAGTAGAGAGTTTGCTTAGGAGGGAAACAGACTCGTTTCAAATGTTAAGTGGATGATCTGAAGGCATTACATTGGTAATGCAACAGCTGTAATTGGCTGTTGTTCCTTCATGACAACAATGATAAGTGAAACTCAAGAATCAACTTGAAAACAAAATGGTGTTTCTTTTTCCACATGGAAATGGTTATTCAATTATGCAAATTATTGAATAACACTAAAAAATGTATATACTACTTGTTTGTAGAAGTCCATATACATGAATTACAAACTATGACAGATTTGCAATAGCAATCCAATTGTACAATGCAAACAACAATGGAGATCAACTAACCTGTTACTTTACATGCCCATGACTCTATCGGCTATCTTTGGCAGCTATGTCGTGTCTATTGACACCCTATAGAAATGACTATATTAACAACAGCAAACCATTAAGTCCCTCATTGATTAAGTATGTGGCATTAAGCATCTGCATTGCATTCAGGTATTTCTTAAATGTTGCTTCTGGATCTCAAGGCCACATGTGCCATTGAATCAAGCAGATGCTTTAACAAATTAGCAAATGTGAGTTAAACAAGAGGTTGAATGCATTTGTGACAGGTTTGTTTGCAAGAACTGCAATATGCTAGACTGCTAAAGGACGGGCTGTGTGTACACCTGCCTCTCCAGCCCACACGTACACATAAACACCCACTAGGTCATGTTTACGGCCCTTCTCTTCACTGTCATTCTGCGTGTGGTTGGCTGGTCTAAAAGGCAGGAATACTATTACATAACTTTAAAATCTGCCACCGAAGCGGTGACATAACCTGAGTAGCCCGGTGTTTGTTAAACAAATACAGACTGCAGCTCCGTCTGTCATTTGCACAAACAGTGCGTCGTTGCACGGATTGGGGATTGTTGCATGAAAGCGTATGCAGTTTCGTTTCTCTTCTACAGTACTTCTGTTTTTTCCATTCCTTTATGAACCACGCTATTCTCTCTGGGGTCATTTCATAAGGTTTCCTAAGAAGACCACTGAAGGCTGCAACAACTAATCGATGAAATCTATAATAATCAATAATCAAATTGATCTTTTTGCGGCACACAGAGAACCACTTGTTAATTTAGCAAAATACATTTATATTTAGCTGTTTTTTAGAATGTGGGAATGCCTATTTCTTAAAACCAATGGAATAACGATTATGTAATATCGATATAAAAACATAAATTATATTAAGTGCATATGTATTTTAATCAAACAAAGCCACAAATTTTTTTTAAAGAAGGATCAATTTAGGTTTTAAGTTAGGCACAGCAGAAATGTAAAATCTCCTATGCAACACGGGTAATTCTATTTTTTACAAAAGAGCAACTGTAGTTAAAAATAAGTTCCTTACATAATAAAAGTAAAATATTACTGAATGCTATTCCTGCAACACAATACTAATAAAAGTATTATTATTAGGGATGTCAATGTTTAATCGAGATTATTCACATCCAAAATAAACGTTTGTGTTTACTTACATGTCTGTGTACTGTGCATATTAACTTTGTTCTTATAAGAACACACACACACACATGCATTTATTTAAGAAAAATATAAAATTCATAATAAACATTTATATATTTTAATAATTGTTAATAAAATAAATACATGTAAATATTTCCTGATTATGTATACGTGTATGCGTTTACAAATAAAAAATGAATACGCACAGTACACAGACATATATAATGTAGACACAAACTTTTATTCGATCGGTTGGCAGGCCCTAACAGTTCTGTTAAATAGTTCAATATATGCATCCCTAAACACCACCCTGTATCTGTACTTAAACAGGACTTCTGCACACCTGCAGTTAAACAGGTCACCCATTTCCAATTCAAGCCATATGACATTCACAGTAAATCATCATCCGCCCCCGGCCTTTGACTTCTGACTCCCAAGTAATTGTCTTAACCCCACTGGAGAAGTGTACAAGCACAGGCATCCATGGCAGCTCGCAGCTCAGATTACACTTCTGAAACCTCTCTTAAAGGCAAACAGGCCACAAGCATGCAAGGTCCATCTTAAGAATTAACCCGCCATGTTGCAGGCAAACGTAACCATGTGGAGAGAATGTTGCTTACAGCTGTTGTTTGTGTATTCTTTTAGAAGCTGTTAGGCTACAAAAACCACCCTTTCACTTTGCCTATAGGGCATAGTGTGCATTACATATGCTATACATTTTCACCCTGCACCCATTATGGGCCATGTGACAGATTCACACGATACAGGTGTGTGAAATTTTGCATGATACTGATAAACCCCTATAGTAGATTGAATATGGTGCATTTCAAGTAAGATTTGAAAGCTGGTATGTTTGTGGTTGAGCTAAACAGTGAGAAGGTTGAAAGTGAAAGTGCTAGCACCTGCCATTTAAAAAACAAAATTTTAACAAATAAGCTTTTTAATTTAGCTAGAAGGCAATGACTTAGAAACTACCTGGAACACCCTACAATGTCATGAGAACGTATTAAAAACCTATCCAAAAGCAACAACATAGCCATACATGGGCAACTGTACAAAAATCCCAGTACCGTGTAATAATAGTGGCATGATATATCATGGTATATGAGATTTTAAATTTTCATTCATTTCAATTTATAAGTATAATTAAACCCTAAATGCCAATTGTCTTTAAGTCATTTTTTGTGAATTACCGTTTTCTACATAAAATCATAATAATGTAAACAATGTAAAATAATGTATAGTATATAATATATTTCTGTAGAATTACAGTTTTGTTTAAAAAATGTATAAACATCAACAATGTTGTGATTCTATTATATCATGAACCCCTTATCGTGTATTGTATCGAATAGTGAACCGAGTCTTTCATTACACCCCTATCGTGGTCGCTTCCTCTGAACGGTTGCAATGACTCAACGTGTCGACCCAACCTATCACAATGCCATGGCAGTGTTTTTCAAAACTAAAGAGCTAACTTTAATGATGACAACATAGCTGCACAGTGCGCTAGCCATCCTGCCCATTTATCCAAATCTGCATAACAAATGCACTCCCACTTGAGTTGCTTTATGAATATCAGCCATGGACTCCATTTTGAGCCAGCATGAAATGAAACAAAAAATAAACACAGGGAGCCTCTGTGCCCTTCTTTAGCTGAATTATTCTAACAAGGGATGAAAGCCGGTCTTTAGAAATGAACAGCGGATCGGTTGTCTGCGGATTGTGACATCAGAGCTTTGCATGAGGAAAAAAGCATGCTTTACTAAGTATGTCTGGTGTCAGACGAGGACTGTGACTACAATATAGCATGAATTGTTAGGAGTGTAAAAGTCAAAGTCCAGCAGCCCTGGTTTTGCTCACTTTTAAGCTTTATAACATGTATTATTCAATGCATTGGGCAAGCTGAGCTCAGAGCTCGGTGTGTGTGTTAACCTAACCGCAGCGCACTGGGGACGGAGACTATATGTGAGATCTTTCACATTCAACATTTCAGGTCATCCATTTATTGAGGATTTGTCTCTAGGTCAAAACTGAATGGATACACGAGCTCATTGACTGACCTCAATACTAAGCGTTCTCTGGATCCTAGCAGAGGCATGTGATAAAAGAAGCCTCCAAAAGACTGAAATGAGGCATTCGGTCACATTTCCTGGTCATTTAGCTTTATATTACAGAAGAGTAATCTCATCGAGGATGTAATGAAGTATAATCCTGCAAGTTTGCAGATAGGATCTAATGAATGTGTCAATGACATAAAGGCTATATGGACATACCTGTTCTTCTCCATTTCGTTGTGTGTAGACCTGAAAAGACAAAAAAAGAGAAATGTTAAAAATCCCACTGGCGATGACCAATGATCACTATTTGTATTGCTCAAATCATTTGTTTTCCAAGCACTGGTTCTTATGAACGATGATGACATAGGCTTTATGGATTTACATTTGAGGAGCAGGGCTCTAGTCTGTGACATTTTGTGACAATTTTTCCTGCCAGTGCGACGCCAAACTGATCAATATACAAATTTTGCGCATTATCAATTTAATTCGCAGAAATGTTATTTTGTGCAAGCAACGCATCCAGTCACTCCATTTAGCCTCCTTTCCATCAGTGCCCCTGCCCCCCAAAGCCGTAATGCGCGGAGTCGCATTCAATGCTATATTGCTGAAGCGGAAGGACAGATCAGATGAGTGAACCGCTCACTCTTGCAACTGAAATAATTATGTTTCGACTGCATAATGCAAGAACTTCCACGGCTAAGGTACAAAACGGTAACAATAACAAAATATGTTGCCTGTATTGTATGCAGTGTGAAGCTTATGCAGGAAACAACATTTGCATCAGGGTGTTTAAACTCTAAGAACTATACTATTGTAAAAATCCCTCCAACAATACTGCAAAGCACACAAAGTGTTGGACATAACGTTAAATAATTTACATCTGTGAGTCGTTGTGTATCAAGGCAGCTTTCATGAAAAAACAGCCTTTAGTTCTCGCGGTTTGTTTGAGATATGCGCGCACCCGGAGAGTCAG
The DNA here is from genome assembly GCA_006030095.1 of Triplophysa siluroides. Taxonomy (NCBI): domain Eukaryota; kingdom Metazoa; phylum Chordata; class Actinopteri; order Cypriniformes; family Nemacheilidae; genus Triplophysa; species Triplophysa siluroides. The sequence goes on along the minus strand of VCII01000101.1, from coordinate 2,568,227 downwards.
AGCGCAAAATACTAAACTGAGTTGTCATTCACGTCTTCTTAAGTAAAAATTCCCATTTTAGCAAGTATCCTTGTAAAAGTAGTCTGTTTCATGAATATAAACAGGAAATGCATGTTTCTTAAAGGGGCAGCAGCATAATAAAGATCTCGGTTTATAACGTTCATTAAACAACAAAGAACGGGCCCAAAAACACTCACTGATATTGAAGGAATTGTGTACTCCTTATATGAGTTGTTTGTAATAAAGGAAAAAAGTCATACATTCATTTAGTTGTTAAATATGTGCTTTAAATATGTTATTAATTAAGTCTTGATTATGTGTGCGAGTTTACATATAAACAATAATGATTTGTATTAATTGGTAATTTATTTATTAATGCATTAAACACATTTGGAAAGGATGACGTTTTTGTCGTTTTCTTGCCTCACCCCGAGTCTGGTGCTACCAAATTAGAGGCTGGCGTCACCAACTGTATGACTTGGTAGCACCAGTGCCACCTCTCTCAAATGATTGTCTAGAACCCTGAAGAGGAATCCGCACAAACGCGTTCAACAATTGCGCAATACAAATGAGTATGTGTGCTCTACCAGACCCTCAGAGGGCAGCGCTGAGTCGCATCATGCACGGACCCACTGCAAATTAATGATTGAGGAAGTAATTCGCCATTGCAAACAATCCGAGCAAACAACAAGACAACAAGAACAACAACCAAACAGTATGGAGAAGCATATGCTTCTTAGCTGACTGTTCTTGGTTTCAGCGTGTTGGTTTTGTATCATTCTTCTTCGACAACGGGAAACTTTCTGTGTGTGTATTGACCCCTAGTGGAGTAGTGCACTTTTTTGTGCATACACTGTTGTATGCGGCACGTCCACGCCTTCTCAAAAAATGGGCTGCATGCAGACGGGGTATGCGGACGACCACGGACCCTTCTGATGACAAAAATTGCGCCATGCGGACGCGCGCAAACGCAGACGGACGGACCATACTACGATCTTCAGTAGCCACCTAGAAACCGCTTAGCAATGCTTTAAAAAACATTCGGAACATCTTATCTAGGGAGCACAATATCAACGAGGTTGGGATTTCTATTAGCAACGATTCACAACACACTAGCAAATGCACAGCAAAGAGCCTAAAAACAACTACAATCTGAATAATAATATTATGGCAGCGAATGTACACGAATGTATACGCTTGGTTAAAAGGATAGTTCACTCCAAAATTTAAAATCTGTCTTTATTTACTCACCCTTACATCATTCCAAATCTGTATGTAGAACACAAAAGAAGATATTTTGAACAACGCTGGCAACTAGGGCTGTGATTAGCGCACAACCGCGGTGGTAAAGTGCCATGACGGTGGTGAACTGCCAACGACGGTAGTGCACGTCACTGTGACAAATATAAGTGTAATGAAAAATGACAATCCATTAAGGATTGCTATTTGTAGCCTTTCAGTTGTGGATGTTTTTTTGAAAGATTTTACATTAGCACAGAAATTATTGGCACGTTTCCATTGGTGCGTTCGAGCGCAGGCCTGCATGGCAAAACCCAGGTTATTCTGCGGGTTCTGCAATGGATCTTGTTGTGAAATGAACAGATACATCAGATCAAAACCAGCTATGACCCGCTAGCTTTGTGTCAGAGCGCACGCAGGTTGCCGCGGTTGCAGAGAAACATCTAATAATTTGCACTTTGAGCACATTTTATGAACGTGCATACGAAATGACATAAGGATGAGTGAATCAAATCTTAACCTATTTGTCCCTTTTGCATTTCTATTAATGTCAAAAGTAGGAAATCAGGATTTAATTTGGTTAAGCTCATGCACCAACCAATAGGTTACCACTTTACCATCACATTGCGTCCGGTGCTCATTGCTGATTTGAATGTTCAATAGGACAAAATGGTGTTTATGCGCTGTAAAGGATGCAACTCTAAAATGGCAGAGGGCTTCTTTAGGGCCCCCGGGCTTCTTTAGTAGATGTCGGAGTTGCCAAAATGCTAATTGCTGATTGCAAATGTACCTTGTCCTCTCCGTCTCGTTCTCTGTGGCTAGGCTCGCACAATACATAGAGGCCCTTGGCCCCACTTAGCAACAGTAACTAGAAACACAACCCCGAGACACAAGACAGTGGTGGGGGGTAGAGGCTTCACACACCATGTGAATGAAGGCTCATTTCAGACGAACCACTGCTAGATCAATAGAGGAGTTGAAAGAGAGGCGAAGAGGAGGAGGGTAAGAGAAACGATTTGGAAAAACAGAGGGAGTTGTTTTTGTTGCCTACGAGGAATGAACGCATTGATGAGATCAGCCATCGCAAAGTTACCAAGCTGAAAATATTTTGATGAGCCCTGAAAGAGCAAGATTCCCATCATTCCGAGTGACCAGGACGTACAGGGGTTACCTTGCTCAAGGGCACAATAGTGGAAGGATCGAAGCAACAACCTCCCAGTTATCAAGACTGACGCTTGGAATGAGGATGTATGCTCGTCCAATCAAACTACTGGACCTGAACTATCCGTTGTATAAAATGTGCAAATAGACTGAACATTTCCATAAACACACAAGCACACCCTTCAACTCTGACACGTCTAACAAGAGAATACGCGAGCACTGAACGGCAGATCGTGCACAGTAAAAGGGATAGTTCACCCAAATATGAAAATTCATATTTTCTCATGTCATTCCAACGCTGTAAGACTTTCGTCTGCAGAACACAAAAGAAGATATTTTAAAGAACATTGGTAACCAAACAACATTGGGCTCCACCGACTCCACTTTAACACCACAAAAACCACATTTCTCATTTCTCAATGAAACATCTTTTGTGTTCCACAGAAGAAAGTCTTACAGGTTTTAAACGATATGAGGATAAAAAAAATCACTTAAAAGAGTGAGCTTAGAAGCTCATCTCCCCCCATCCATCCTGACCTTGTGACCCCTTCTGCAGTAATCCTCACCCTAAAAATAACCGAACAGAGAACAGGATATCTTCTCACGCCAACGTCTCTAGTCGTGTAGCCCCTCCCCTTAAACCTACATGTCTGGACTGAAAGCAGATGTCAACCTTCAAAACAGCTTGTATTAAACGTACCTTTGTATGGAGTACGCTCCCAAGACTTTCACTCACCACACATGGTGATGTGACAATAAAAGTGAGTTGAGTTGACCTTTTCTCTTCATTTGCAAATGAAATTGGGAACGAGAGACAGGCCATTCAATAGATTGTGTCTTGTAATTTTGTTGACCAATGTTTTACTAGAAACTAATAGTAAACACATTTTGAATAGTACCACGTATATTTACAGCTGCTGTTCGATCGCCTCACTGTCTCATAGTAAACAAATTAAAACCCCCGGCTAAGTCCATAACTGCCCCTGCAGGCCATGTTATGACATGCAGGTCGGTTAAAATGAACAAATTTATAAACAAGGTTACTAACAAGCTTCCATATTAGTGCGGTGTGTAAAGAGACCGGACAATCTGCTTGGCTGGTGTCTCCTCGCGAGGTGAACTTCAGGGGGTTGGGTGAGGTGGATGGATAGATACTAGTGAAAAACAGCCTGTTTCACTGTGCAAGGCCAGTTGATTCTCCCTTGGCGCTACTGTACGTGCCAAGCCACCTGTTCCCAATACATAAAAGGGCGAACAGAAAAACATATTTAGTGCCTCATAGGAAATGGACTCGAAGTTCAGTCCGGTTTGCTGCTCATCCGTTTAACATGTCAGTTGCACCCACACCATAAGAACTGTGTAGCGGGCACGGGGAGTGTACGAAGAAAATACAAATCTATAAAAGAGGAACGCATGTCTGCTGTTATGTGCATTAGCCTACATATACTATCTGATCGTAAGTGAGACGTGGGAGGAGCCATGTCATATATATACATATATATATAAAATGGGGGTGTTGGAGCTATGCTGGGTGCCTGGATCGAGAGGAAGGGGGAGGGGCAAGAGGAAGGCACTAGCCCACTACTCTCTACACGTACATGCATCAAGGGGACACACTGCCACCCTTCCCCCACAATCCATCAGGAAGCGCAGCTATGGAAAGCAGGTTTGCCAGGGAGACACACTAGATACGAGACCCACCTGACCTACATATAATAAAGGGTACACAAACCATGCATCCTTAAAAATAAATTTATAGAAAAGTTTGTAAATGACATTTCTAAGGCGTGTGTAGCTTTTCTCAAATATGTCATCGTTTGAACACTCAGAGATCAACTGAATCACGCTCAGTCTCTCAAGCTGTATGAATAGACATGGGCAGGCGTGCTGTTGGAGCGACGTGGAGATTATTTGGCGCATATACACCAATCGGAATTCCAGAGCAAAAAGTGATGCATTAACACCAGTGCTTGGGTTGTGAACTGGTGTTGCTTGCATGTTCTGAAGTTCAGAGTGGAAGGTACAACGCAGTTAAAAAATGACTTGACGCAATGCATATGCAATATGCAAATTACATTTTGCGAAATGGAATTTATAGATTTAAAGATATTCTGTCTTATCTTTAGCAGTACCAAACATACTGTCTTAACTGGATGTGCAGACAATATATTGGTTTATCTTATAATCAGAATCGTTTGGATTTCAAGAAAACACAATAGCTTTCCATCAACTGGCTCAAACGCTGAGTTTGGTGTGTATATGGGGATAAATGAAAATGCCTCAATCTTCCAATATGAATGAAAAAGAGATTACACGAGAAACACAAAGTATCATATAACAATGTATTGTTGGGCGAAGCATGAATATCAAGTGGAACTTGACTAAATCTAGGCTGTTAATACTCCAAGAACAATACACCCATTTCCATGAAATGAATAGCTGTAAACAAAGGTCACATTTGCCAGTCATTGGTAACCATATCATTGAGCTCTCCCGAATTAACCTGTTTAGCAAACAAAGCTTTACAACTCAACAGGTCCAAATTTGGCTTGAGAAGAAGTGCTCTAAGAATGCAGGTCTAGAGGCCATTACATTAAAGAGAAAGCTGTACACCTGCATGATTTTAACACAACTCAATTGGGTTGACAATGCAAAGGTTGTGGGTTCAATACCCTGAGAGAACACATACTAATAAATATGTATAAATCTAGTGCAACCCTTGTTAGGTCTTATATCCTGCTATTTATCCAGTTTCAAACCATAGATTGGAGATGGGGCATGTTTTCAGTTTTTTGTTGTATCACAGCAAAGAAACACAAAAAATAACTACATCACATATCCCTAAATTGGTTCGTCTCTATGAAACAGATCACATGGGTTCCATATCTGCCAAAATCTGTGACAGGATCCGGTCAAGAGATAGTAACGGTTAGTTAGTTAGTGACAAATTAACGTCAAACCAGCAATCAGCACTTCAAGAGACAAAAAAGCAATACAGGCCAACTAATTCCATTCACAGGAAGGAAACTGACAGTTTAAGGCGTACTAATCGGGTGATGGTGATGAAATCTGAGGTGTTGACTATTGACTGAGTAAACGATGATTGTGGGACGTGGGTAGTGAGAGTCACAGGGAGACAAGCGAGCGAACGTCTCTCTCCATGTCGATTGTGGGACGGTGTGTCCTGGCTGCATCTGCACGAGGATGAATCAGTGAGTATGTTTCATGCACGCATAAGTGGCAGATACGTTCAGGTCTACTGATTTAGAAGTCACACACGGGACACGCGTTCCGTGTGAATTGAGGATGTGAACAAAGTGTTCCCAGTAAGAGGGTGTATGTGGATTCGCTGACGCTACGACGTGTGAAGTAGGTAAACACACATGGGCCAATGGCACAGAGGCGACTGTACGTACAGTAGAAGAGCAGACTAAAGATCAGTCAGGAATGCATTGTTGTAAAGGTGGATGTACCTGCTACTGCAATTTTTCTTGCTTTTGATTTTTCGCTTTGAGCCGTCCCTATCTTTGCTGCTGGTGAACGGTAACATTGAGGCGTAGCCGTGCTCCGCTTCTGCAAAATCAAACAGAGACATTTAAAAACCCATCACACAGGAGAAAATCGGAAAATCAAAGCCACTGATCACACCTATAGACCAATTTTGCAAAAGATAGAGAAGTGAACCATAAAACGATCATGCTATATATTCAATTGGACCATATATTGAAAAATGTTTTGCTCGTGGCTCAATGATGTCATCTGAACTGGAGTAAACCCAGTAGCCAGCCGAACCACAACACATACACAGGGAGGGGGGGTTGCACCAGGAAACCCTGCACAATACACCAATAGCGGTGCAAGAAAAATGGATTTCAATTTTACATGAACACAAAAACGTCACCGAGCACCATTAAAACAGATCTATGACACAAATATACTGCATTTTATCCCCAGAGAGCCTTAAAAACACATAATAGTCCCCTGCAACGTCAAATGTATTGTGGCTGGTCAGCACACAGTCTCAGACAACTGAAGTGGCCACTTCTCCATGCTTTGATCTTCCCAAATGCCATAATAAGAGAATATATCATGCACTCGCGTCTAATAAACTGGCATTTACTGGTTAAACCCCCCATTTTTTTGTTATTAGCCGACAAGCGCCATAGCAACAGTGTAGGGAATTATTTGCATGCCAACGTGCGTCCTTATATCGCATAGACATACATAGGTTACTTTACCTCTTTCTCTTCGATCGAGATATTCAGCTGCTTCGATCAACATCTGCATTTTTTCAATAGCCGACATTTTCCGCGATAAAAATAACAATCCGGGTCAGAAAGGAGAAGGGGAAAAAACAAGCACCAGCAGCCTTTCGTTGCTTCGTGGTTTTTCCGTCCTTTAGCTTTTGGAGAATAGAAAAATCCAGCCAGACGAGTATAAAATAACAATGTAAGGCAGCGAGGGAAATGTTTAGATATGGGGGCTGGTTGATATCTGAGAGAACCGAAAATGTGTAAATAAAAACGGCTGTTATCTAACGCTGATTTCAAAAAGGCTGGATGATAAAAACGAATAAAAAACGTCCCTCAGCTGCCAAAAATCACTAGATTAACTAGTCCTGCTCATTTTAGACGAGAGACTGGACATCAAATGTTAAGAAAATGAGAACTCGAGCAACACGATCGTGGAAAAACACTCACGCAAAACCAAAAAACACTCCAGGTTTGCAAAATCAGGGCAACTCTTCCTGGAAGCATGTAAATGGTGACAGTCAGGAAAGTCTAAATACGTTTAAAGATGAGCTGTCAAACAGATAAGTCAATTTTTAGACTCTGATACCTAAGCTCTTAACTAGAGACCAATGTGCACCGTGAAACAAACAGACCAAAATACTAGACTGACAGACAGCTCGGTCAGATCTGTTGGTTGCCAGATTAGACAAAAAGGTGAGTTTGAGCAGCTGGTGGTGATATTTTTGTTATTTTATCTCGTGCTTTTCTGCTGCTGTGCTGGTTGCGTTTGGAAAACAAACAGCATTCAAAGCCATTTCGATATGGCTCGTCGGCGAAGTGGTAAGCAATACTTTGACGTGTTATAAAAAATGAAAAATATAAAAAAATGTTGATTAGTCGTTGGGAAAAACGCGATTGGACGGCCTCAAAGTCCAAACAATCGGCTGGTTTCGGTATTTTAAGCTTGACAAACGGTCTGGCTACTTATTAAAAAGCTCGAGCTGCACGGAATGTGTGCAGCTGAGGAAAATTCAACAAAAATAGGACCAAAAACACGCAGCTACCAAAACCATAACGTCGTTGTGTCAGTCAGATGAGATGTTTGCTAGTTGCTGTCATGTTACTGTTCCTGTCAGTGTTCCTGAGGGGAAAGCTACGATTTGATTGGAGGGAGGATACAGGAAGCCGGTCTCTGATTGGATGAGTTTCCTGTCAATCTAACAGACCGTGTCTGGAGCCGACCAATGGCGGAGGGGAATTCTGAAGCGTGAATATATGACTGCTGTAATGCGATTCCGCAAGAAGATAATGGTGCAACTAAGCAGTACCGTAGCGCCATTTTGGACCGAGAGTACAACCTGTACCGTGGTATTTGCTCCTGAGCCAAAATGATTATGCAAATCATGTATTGTTGTTATGCGATGATTGGTTGGATCGTCACATGACTATCTCCTGTGATTGGATGCCTTTAAGACGTCCCGGAACTCCTAGTAGCCACACCTCCCTTGTACATGCGGATTGTTAACATGACTTCACTTGATTTGTACATTTTAGCATCCAACATTGCAATTGTAGTTTGCATTATTTCCCATTGATTGTTGTGGCATAAATAAATGTATTCAGAATTACACAAATGTCAGCTTGAATTGTCATAAATAATTAAAAATTATATCAATGAAAGAGGAATAAAACAGCATGTCAAATGGACAAAAACATCCATAAACTGAATGTATTTAGAACGGCAAGGTTGTTACAAAATTAGATTCAGGACAAAGAATACAGTATCCTTTTAAAATGAGCTGAAAGGTTTATTTACTGCAAACTAAATCAACACTTACATAACAACAGCCATTAAATGCACAAATAAACAGAGAAAAACTGTTGGAACACATATTTAAATAAACTGTGAGGGCAAATGAATATATGCTTCGTCGCAAAAGTCAAAGTTGTTGAAGCTTGGCTCCTCACTTCTCGTGATCAAGCAATGAAATCCAAAGGTCTGTTGAAACCACCTTTCCTGTTCATGTATTGCCTGCAAGAGAAATATGATTACATCATTGATCTTCCTCCTGCACCAAGACATTACATCACTGCCCACCAATGAGATTGTTCGTCATTTAGCCGAGCAGTACCTGCAGAGGTGATTGGCCACATGCATAACTGTTGCTGGGATATTAACTTTGTGAATTGCATGTCAAAATGCGTGACGTATACACATATATGTTTTTATAAAACAGAAAGCCAGGGAGCGTAAAACACAGAGTTTAACATTAAGTGATTTGGGGGAAATTATGTATAAATATTTAGGTTCTTTTAAAAAAAACACTGTAAATACAGACCTGTATTTTCTCTTCTGAGACACATTGACTGCAAACGCACCAATTGAACCATCTTTCCTCTTGCCCTGTTGAAAAAAAAAGAGAACGACTACAATAGAGCATTATGTTCTTGTGTCATTACAAATTACAGTTCACTACAAGTTTTAGTAAATAAATAATATAAAATACATTGCGGGATCTAAATTTGTTTTTAATAATAATAATAACTTGGGTGTACACTTTGTCTAGCTGTGCCATCTTGTGGTTAATTTGAGGATTAGCTTTGCCACCCATGGTTTTGTGGAACAGCAGGTACTATTGCCCATTAGAGGGCACATAACACAGAACGAAACAAGTACATTTTGTATTGCTCAAAATATGTAACCTATCACTACCAATTCTAGTTATTTCACCCTGAATACAAAATTTCATAACAAACATGAATAAAAAGTCTATGTTCTGCTCTAGACTTTTTCTAAGAATGTCATTCTTGAAGTGTAAACTCTAATCCCCTTATGAGTAAAAAAAGAAAGACCTTACCTTTGAGGTGTCAAAGGATCCAAACCCCATCGTTTTCATCATCTCTATTTCCTCCTCTGTTTTCCCCTCCATATCCTCAGCTGCATGAACAAACAGATGAGAAAGCAAAAAATGTAAGAACTATTTGCGAGGTGTAATAACCAATGTAGAATTTGAACGTAAAGTCAAAATTCTTCCTAACTCGGTCAGGTCAACCACATCTCTCACTACATTAAAAAAACTACTTAAAACCCATCTCTTCTGTGAATACTATACGAACAAATGACAACTGGTCATTTGATCTCTCAACAGTTATTGGTCTAGCTTTTGTTGAAACTAGTAACTTTGTATTAGCACCTTTGTATTATTGAACCTGTATGACATATCGCTCCCTGAACTCTCTGTAAGTCTCTTTGGATAAAAGGGTCTGCTAAATGACTAAATGTAAATCTAAATACCGGATTTATGACATTTTACTGCTGTCGTGTGATGCCCTTATGATAATACTGTGTACTAAACCACTAATATTTTGTTATTATTGCCATAACCTTTTTAACTTGGATTCAAATACTGCATTAACTATTGACACCATTTCAGAAAGTGAACAATACCTACAAGAGTAGGCTATTTGAAAATGAGTTGACAAGTTGACTAAATTCCATTGAATTATTTTTAGATCCCAATGCAAATTTCGTTTTAGACCTTATTGTAGGGTAAAAACACTGACATAATGACCTGATATCTGATGGACCTTGGCATGCTTCTCCTTAACGTCTTTCTTGTCATCCTCTCTTCTGTCCTTCTGCCGCAATGGAGATGAGGAGGAGGAGCGAGGTCGCCGTGGAGATCTGCAAAAACAAAACAGGCACAAAGCTTTATGGGAAGGTTACTAACAACTACCATTAGTCCCAGTCTCATTTTTTACCCACCGGATCTTGCATATATTAATTTGGCAGAAGCTTTTATCTAAAGCAACTTACTGTGCATTCAATCTATACATTTTGTTTAATTAGTAAGTTATGTGTTCCCCGGGGGGTGTCGAACCCATGACCTTTTCCTTACTTGATGCCTATTCTTAACATATTTTATATTCTTAACAACTTTGTTGTAATATTTTGTAGGTCATGATTTGCACCTAATATATAACTATAATATATAACTACAAAATATCTTTCAAACTCACCTGGATCTGCGTCTGTGGGGGGAGCGCGAGCGTGACCTCCGTCTGTCTCTATCGCGCGAACGAGACCTCTCGCGCTCCCTACGCCTGCGCTCGCGATCTCGAGAGGACGAGCGGGAACGGCGTCTCTCTGAAAGAACATAAAAGATTCTTACCATTTTTTTTGCAAAAAGGGTCACTGGAACGATGTTGCTATGCCATGCTAATGTGATCTTCGTGTATTCTGGTTAACGTTAGTAAAAAGAGGCCATTACAAGTCATTTTGCAGCTCCCAAACTATTTAAGATCGGATTTGTCAACAGGGTATGTTAAACAAACTATTATACAGTCAGCCAAATAATTACATTCCAGTTGTGCACTTCCAGTGTTTGAATGTGAAAATGCCCATTTGCATTGTATGTGATTATCGCAAATTGCGAAATCGTAGGAAAGAATCGTGTGATGAATGTGTTTGTTGTGATGTTAGCAAACAGCAAGCTCGAACACATTTTAGGGTTATTTTTTTTAAAGAAAAACTGAACTCTTACCTCGTCGTGGTGGTGTTCGGCTCCTACTCCTCCCCATTATTCGATGAGTATAAATGAAACGGTTTTATTTCAAACAGTTCTACCACAAAATATAACTAGACATTTTCAGATAAAACGTCTGACGATCGCTATTGACTGTGCACCGCTCTTAAAGGTCCGAGGAAACAAGTGTATCGTGAATAATAGTTCCTACCAGGGGCGTTGCTAGACCTAAAGCTCTACTGGGGCACAGGCTTCTATTTCTTTTTTCCTTTTTTTTATCAACTTTTTCTTAAAATCTGCTGTGTGCAAGAAATGTGCAACACAATGCACTGTACAAACTTCCCTTGCTTAAACCACTATTCCTACAGTGCAGTATCTTCAACATACTTAACATAAAATGTATTAACATGTTTGCATGCACTGTATGGAAATAATGCAATCAGAGAGATTTTTTCCTTGTACATCTGCATTCATTACAACCTGATAACAATGAATAATTACATATTTTCAGGATTTTTTTTCTAGAAACCGCACGTTCTGCATTAAACTGTACTCCCTATAATAGCACACACGTTATCTCAGCCATAGTTACTGACAACTTTTTATGTAATGTCCTAAACTAGAGCTAGTAAATACAATTTTAATTTCATTTCTGAAAGTACAGAACAAAAATGTTTTCTAAGCAACAATGCAATGCAAACTTGACGAAGGTTTTCATGAGACATTTTCCTCTAATGTCTGAGACCTGACTGGGTGTAAGTTTGTTTATAAAGTCTTACCTCCCTCAAACTCGTCATCTCCTTTCTGCTTCCATTTCCCTGCTCTGCACAAAATCTGATGTCCATCTACAGGGGATATTAATGATCGAGTCAGAATAAGATGATCGATATTATTTAGAAACTTCCCTTAGTTTCGTCATGTTTTCATATTCTTGCGCGACTGCGTGCCGCAGTTGTGGCAAGGAAACACACAGACGTGCGCGGACAAGGATTTCTGCGCGAAAGTACGGCCCCGAGTTTGTTTTCCGACCGGTTAAAATGCACGAGTGCGTGTTTTTACAAGCATGAATTAAGTTACTACGTTTCATATACGTTTTTTGGCGCTATTATCAATGTAAATGATTACTGACAAATAAACCAAATTGTTCAAACTTAAACTGATACGTGTCCCAGTAAAAGGCCCGATTCACAGTTCGCATCTAAAACCGCGCCGCATTTTTTCTTCAAATGACCCGCGGTGCGCATGTGACCCTCCGAACAGTTGAACTATTTCAATCTCGATACGGCGCCGATGCGCCTAAAAAACGCCCCCTATTTGCGCGCGCCTGCTGCGCGTCTAAATTTAAATTAACGAATATGCGCGCGTAAAAGACGCGAAATGTGAATCGGGCCTGGGTCTTGCGAGGCCCCTGGTTCCTACAACACATTATGTTCTTTTTTTAGCAAACTATTGTTTTGATAGTCAAAATAAAAATAATAATGCATTATGTATTTACAAGAGAGTCTTTATATAAATGCTTCACTGTTTAATTAGTGTATAAACACGAAATGACGGCATAATTCGCTTTTTTGAGTGTTGTGACGTCACCAACGGTTAACAATGGCTGTCAGTAGGCAGCATATATTCCGTTTCAGGACCGTAGCTCTGCAAAATGATTTTGCAAAGTGAATGTAATAAAATCCCCCTTTAATTTCACATTCATACATTGATTTGAAATCCACCTCCAAAACAGTGACTAAAAACAGGTTTACATGGATGTGATCTTTAATGAATGTTACATCCGATCCTAGCATTTTACATTCTAATATTGACATGGAATCAAGTTTATAAACCACCTAATATACACACTTAAGCATTTAAATAACAGACAGGTCATAAAAATAAGTAGGCCTAAAACTGCAAAGAAGTCTCCAGCATACATAAAAAATAAATATCATAAAAACAAAAATACTTGGAAATGAATTCGTGCATTTAAAGTTGGATGCTCTTCGCAGCAACAAGCCACTATCTTGCTTATTTTGGGCTTTTGTCAGATTTTAGTCAACTCAGAACACAGTTATTTCACATAACTTATGTCACGTAATTATATAAACACCTTGATGACGATGACTGCGCAACAATCAGAATCGATAGACATGAACAATCAATGTTTACTCAATGCCGCATTCTTTTTTTCTACGCATGTGCTAAGTGCAATTTCATTTTAAAGCAAGGGTGGGGTCACTAGAGCAGGTTGTGTACTTCATGTATCAATGAAGCATTGTGAATTTTGCATCAGTGTGGACAAATAGTAAAGCAAGAACAGGTTTCAAGTCATAACCCATGATCAAAAACTTAGGTGGTATGTGATGATCAGTTAGTGAATACACAATGAATAGATGAGAAAGTGTGTTTGGAGGAAAGTTTACAAACACTCGAGTGCTGTTTGTTTTTGAGCATGTGTGTGAAACTGTTAATGAAGCACACTTCTCAACTATGGAAGATTTCAAGTTTCTACTTTCTCTTTGTGTTTCTTGCTTTTCTTTAGGAAACAAGGGGCCTTGAATTTCTTCTTTTTCTTTGAGGGGGATTTGGAAGGCGAGCCCTCTGGGGTATTGCCCGCAGGTTTGTTGGGCGGAGCAGTGGGTGGCGTCGAGGGTGTGGTTTCTGAAGTGTCAGTGGTCGTCAGGGCCTTCATTTCTTTTTCTAGCTCCTCCAGTTTCTTCTCGTCACCTTCATCGTCCTGCACAACATCTGTGGTTTGTCCATCTGCATATAAAAGCAAAATTATAACAAATCTGAAAAGAAAAAAGTGAAATAAAAAACAAGCCAAGTAAGCAATTCATTTTCACAATTTTAGAACTTAATCCATGACACAGAAGCAGCTTTGACATGATAGTTTTCGCCAAACATGCTCTTCCAAGTTGTTTGCAATGCCTTTAGTTTTCGTATACTCACTAGTGAGACAAGATCTCAGTACCGAACGATTGTCCTACAAATCATAATTAAACAGAAACACACAGAGAAGCACAAAGGTGTGAAGACAGATGGAGGTCACAGTACAGAGCTGAAATGTCACACATAAAAACAGAAATGCGAACATTAAAAATAAAACACTGACACAGACTTGAACACAGACATCCCCTGTTACTTCATCCTTCCATTTAAAGGGGGAAAAATACATTTTTAATTATTTACTTAAAATAAACAGCACGTGGTAATTTTTTTCTGTAAAACACAAAAGGAAAATTCAAATACAAAAGTACTTAAAAGTCTTCAAAAGGCAATTTTTATTTAAGAAACATAATGACTGTAAATGTTAAACTGAAAAGCGAGTTGTATGGACAACTTTAATGACAGATGTTGTCAATATAAACTGTTATATGGAAATAAGGAAACATTCGGTGTTGATATGATCTGAAACCATATGAGAGTAAGAAAATAATGACAATGTTTTAATATATTATAGGGTAAGTGATTCCTTTAAGGCGATTTTAATTCAGGTAGGATTACATTTGCACTGGTCTGTGTAAAGGAAAAAGATTTTTGAATCACAAATTCTTATTAGTGTTGTTAGTAACAGGGGTTGTCAAGCAGCAGTGAATGATAAAGCACACCAAACAGCATGGGAACACAGCAGGTGTTTCTGAGGCGTGATGTGCACAAGCGCAGATGTTAGGAGGAGCACCCCCACACTCTCACCTGATGCTGGGGTCTTATTGGGGGAGGTAGTCGGGGGAGTCCCCGTATCATTCACCACCTCCTCACCTTTTACAACATCAGGGGAAGGGAAGGAAAGAGAACAGGTGAAAGGCAAGGACAGAAAATAGAAAGAGGAGAGAAAGGGGTGTTCTGTACAGCAGGGTCAGAATTATCAGCTTTTTGGAATAAATTTTCAGTGGCAGTTTTTTATGTGGACATATTTTTCTAGCCATATGGAAATAGAGTACTGTGTATTCATGTCAAATACATTAGTTGAATTAGTAAATTAAAATATAATATCTTTATTTCGAAATGCATTGAATTGGGGCATTTTAATCAAACATTGCTCAACTTCTGACTCTGGTGTACAGTAAAGAACAATTGTGAAGGGGCCTTCAAATTTACTGTATGTGTATAAAGGTTAACAGAACCAGACAGAAAGAATATGAAAGAGAAACATCAGTGTTGTAGAAGGGATTGATTGTCGGGACATTCAATTCTAAATAAATTTCTGGAAAGATCCTGAAATTAAATGAAACTTTATTGCCAGAATTCTTTTTAAATACATGCATATTTGGGTAGTTAACAAATAACAGATGAACTATGAGTTCAATGTTTTTAAAGTTAAGTGATTACATCTCATCATTTTAAACACATTTTAGCTTTTATGTTTACTTAAATCATTTTTACAAAAATATTCTGTGTCATCTCATAAACTCGTATGAAATCAGAAAAATGCATGTATAATTAATAATTTTACAATTTATATTTTTATATAAAATATAATGGTATAGTTAAAATGTAAAAAATTATACACCTAAATTCAGAAAATGCTTATAACTTAATATACACACTTTCAAATGTTAACTATTAATTTTACCTACTAAATTATTATTATACTTTTTTTTCCAAAAGTTTGCGCTCTTAAAGGCTTATCATTTCTTAAAAATTAAAATCACAAGTTCAGTAACAAAGTGAGGTCCTGTCAATATTTCTGCAAGGACGTAAGCTGTTCACATAAGGCACTGCAGCGATTATTGAATTCGGTTCTTTCATCCAGTGCACAAATCAATAAAATGTCAATGTTTTGCCTATAAGTCAATAGGTTTTAAAAGGATCAAGTGGAACTGAACTACTGTCTAAGTCTTGTTAAGAGACTGTCAGCTCATACCGTCGTCTCCGTGTTGTTTGCGCTGCACCTCCTTGCGGTACTCCTCCAGCTCATGATCCGTCAGCTCATTGAAAGGATTCGGAGGCTCTGGTTCCGTTGTGACTTGGGGTTTGGGCTCCATGTGCTCTGGAGACTGAAAACACAGAATTCATATGTACACACATGAGTAAACACATGCACAGACGTAGAAAAGATGCCATCTGCTTGTTACAGATATTTATAGGGTGTGTGATTAATGATCTTTTTATAAAACGTTTTCTAGAATATAGTGGAACTGGCTTGAGAAATATTTGAATTAGATTTTTTTCTTCTCATTATTATTGGCATTAAAATGATATATTTATTGATGTTTCTGCTGTCACGATTTTGTAACAGTTTAAAGTGGTACTTCACAGCTGAATCAAAATTTCCCCATGTTTTACTCACCCTACAGGCATCCTAACTGAATATGGTTTTCTTCTTGAATGATGCAGTCGGAGTTATACCACGTATCATTTTTACTTCCAAGCGGTAGAATGGGAGTGAATGGGTGTTGACTTTCGTTTTCGTCCAATAGGATAGCATCTACTCTGGCGGAAGCTTTCGTCATGGCCATTTGCCGGAAAAACAAGCCTCTTGTTCACACGCATTTGAGTGTTGACGAAAGCTAGACATCAACGTTAACAGAGCTGTCTCTGATCCATGCACTTTTTGGAGCTTCAAAAAATCAACAACCATTCACTCCCATCCTACCACTAGGAAGTAAAATGATACGTGGTATTATAACTCTGACTGCATTATTGTTTAAGAAGAAAACCACATTAAGTTAGGATGCCTTGAAGGTCGAGTAACACATGGGGAAATTTTGATTCAGGGGTGAAATCTACTCAATGGAGCTGGTAGTACAACTCTCTTTTGGGTAGCAGAAAGCTGAATAAAATGAAACAAAATATGTGATGCAATACTGTGGTAGTCCGACTCATTTCAAGCGGCGGATTCGGTGTGGGTCTGTGCAAAGGCTTCCGACCTAGTCCTCGCCCAAACACACGTTGTGTATTGGCTAATGACGTTGTGTTTTCTTACCGGTGGACTGTTGTCTGTTATGACGCTGGCTAACACCTGAGACTGTGGTCCAGCGGTTTTCATGTCTTGACGATTCTGCTCCCTTATCTGAAAGAGATACATCATTCTCATCCCCCACATACATTCTTATCTACAAGACATGCTTATAATCTAATAAATTGTATTGCTCTGTAAGGCTAATGTTTGGCATATTTTAAAGCACATCATTAATGCAAAATGTCGTAAATCATGTCTATTTTTAAGATCAGTTATGGACATGTTAATACATTCATTAATCATTCATTTTTGTTCTGCATATACACAACATGTTGCCACCCTTCTCGTGTCATTGGGACTTCATCTCACAGTTGGTGAGACCGGGGTGATATTTTGAGTACAAATCTGTTGGTGGTTTGAACAGTCATACATCAGTGGTTAATAATAGAACTGATGTATACATGTATTTTCTGTGCTGTTATGCTTTTACTGATATTTGGTAAAGTTTTTTAAATCTCCAGCATCATGAAAAACATGACAGTATAATCATCTGTTTTGAACTACATACGTTTTACTATGAAACGTTATATGCAGAACAAGAGCATCTGCACAGAATATTAACATTTCTGTGCACCTGCTGTACCCTGGCCTGCACAGCTATATTTATTTTTCCCAAAGTAATGCGTTTTAACTTTGAGATTTGTTTTGATTTCATCTTTGTTAACATTAGCACCGTCTGCTGTTGCCATCTCATCTCATCTAGTGAGTAATAAAAGAGCTCACTGTACCTTATTTCTAGTCTCCAGCACCTCTTTTGGGTTAGTGAATAGTGGGACAAACTGGTTAGGATTTTCTATCTTAATTCCTTTTCCACTTCCCTGGGTCAGTTCTTCGGATTTTAACCACTGAAGAAAATAAACAGCACAAAAGAAATTCAGTCTCTAGGTCTGTCAATCAGGAACTTCGACTGGTAATAAAACAGACACCAGACTGTGTAAATAAATAGTAAAGTTAGGAAATACAACACGTTAATGCGTGACTGATATAAAAGCAGCCAGCAGAGGGCAGTGCAAACACTGCAGTGAGGTTTATGACAATGAATGATCTCCCCTGCATTGCAGAGCAGGAGAAAGAAAGTGGGTGGAACATTTTAGGAGAGAGAGAGAGTAAGAGAGAGAGAGAGTAAGAGAGAGAGAGAGAGAGAGAGAGAGAGAGTTACTAAAGACAACGAGTCGTCGTCTGCCAATGATGTAACTCATACATCATTGTTTGACTGCAATCTTTTACTACTATTGATGTTTTCTATTTGTTATCTTTCATTATATATTGAAAATATTTTTTATATATTTGTTGTTTTTGTGATGTGAGGGATACTTCCGCTTGGAAAATTCGTCACCATAATTTCATTACATTGCTCGGACGTTGCAATATGAATGTGTTTTTTAGGTTGTTAAAGGGACAGTTCCCCCAAAAATAAGAATTCTGTCATCATTTACTCACCCACAATATGTTCCATATCGTAATAAATATCTTTGTTTTGATGAACACAGAGAAATATATTTGGAAGAATGCTTGTAACCAAACAGTTCTTGGCCACCATTGACTACCATAGTATGAGAAAGTACAATGGTAATACCAGTGACCCAGAACTGTCTTCCTGCATTCTTCAAAATATTTGATTTTGTGTTCAACAGAACAGAGAAATTTATAAAACTATTTGTCCTACTCTCGTAGTCAATGGTGGCCAAGAACTGTCTGGAACAACTTGAGGGTGAGTAAATGATGACAGAAGTAACATTTTCCTTTAAGTGGGCTTTTAGGAAGTTATTGATGAATTTGAATCTCTTACCGTACTCCGATGTCCTGGGCTGGCCTGGTCCTGGTTGACCTTCTGATAGGTATTTGGGGTGTTGAGCCATCTAGTCTTCTGCTGTTGTCTCTGCGCGTGGGGCTGGAAACGGGGGTGTGGATGAACACCATCTTCGTGGAAGGAAAACGACGTGACTGTAGGAGGAACCTCCACCTCTCTTCTGGTTTTAGAGCGTTCCAGCAGAACTGGGAAACGGTATGCATATCCGGTACGGTAACCCTAGACCAGGGTTTGGAGAACAAACCTGTTATGTCGGGCTGGTAATAAACTGTATTCAAGTCAGTCCAATTACATAGAAGCGTAGACTAACCAGATTGTCCAACGTCCTCATTAATGCTTCAAACTCATGTTCTCCCAGCCTGCTTTTGTGCATTGGGCCGAAGGTGGATCCGGCCCAGCCCACAGTGCCAGTAGCAGAGGGCCTGTGAATGCTGCGGTCCAGCATGATGAGGTTTTGCTCCCCTCCGGCGCTGCACAGTGCTGCCACCTGTCAGAGGAGCGGAACATTGCACCATAGCTTTTCATAGACAATTATATTTGTGCATTTGACAGATGGTTTAATCCAAAGCGTTCAATTTAGCATGTGGCATCCAGTTTGGAAGTAAAAAACATTATTCGGCAATAGTAATCCAGTTTGCAAAATCTCAACATTTGGAAGTACAATAAACCAATAAGTGCACTGCATTGTGGGTACAGAATTTCACACAGTAAGCTCTGTTGAAAGTGCTTATTTTGGCAAATGCAGTATGTCATCCTGATATTCGTTTCATACAGTATATAATGCAGAAAGAGTTGGAGTAATATGACACACATCTAAAAATAGCTACACAATAGCAGCATTGTTCAGTTGCACCCCAGCAAACCAAAAGGAACTGCTTGACCTCCATTTACTGGATCTCTTTTCACAATATTGTTTTTCTCTCTCTCTCCATTTCACGGACTCTCTCAATCTCACTTACATAAATATTCAGTCTCTTTTCGAATAATCGTTCTGTCTACTAATGTACTCGTCGGTATTTTATTGTTCTTATAGGAACAGTGGTAGATTCATGCTTTGCCTACCTGTATTTGACAGGCGTTCTGAATGTGGTAAATTGTGTAAAAGGCCTCTTCCACCGTTTCCCCCAGAGCCACAATACCGTGGTTCCTTAAAACCAACACCTGTACAACAACAACAAACACACATTTGTTGTAATATGAAAATATGTCAGTTTTTACAAGTTTTAATCAGCCAATAATATTACTGTTTTTATGCTATAACCTTGCATGTAGGCCCCAGGCTCTTCTGAAGCTCAACTCTGTCTTCTTCTTCCTCCATTACACCATTATAGTCATAATAAGCAACGTCACCCACCAGCAAGGCCTCATGGGATAGCGGTAGGAGGCCACACTTCATGGCTGATACCTACGAAGGTTAAATGTGATGTGTTAGGATCTGTGCAATTTTTGTTTTTCTTCTATAAATTCTCTTCATATGTTCTAAAATGTACATTTGTAGCCTTAGAAATCCCTTTGTTGACTAATATTGAAAAGTAATAATAACATCAATATTTTTGCCATGGATTTATGTGGTTTATTTATCATTTAATATAAAAATATTAATTTCTAGAAAACATTACTAGTTTTATTAAAGATGAGGCAACATGGTATTTCATGCATTCTGACTTCTTTACACTGTTAAACGTACTGGCTTCCCAAGCTTAACATATTAACATATGACGTAGTATTTCTGTGCTCGATTCACTCTGCCAGGGTTCGTACAAGTTTTTTGCGAACATGGATTCCCAGTTCGTAACATGGGTTCTTAAGCCCCTTATTGGACAATTCTCCCAGAAAAGCACGCCCATGCGTCATCCAGCGAGCGAAAGAGCACGCCCAAGTGTCAACCAGCCAGCGTGAGAAAGAGCACGCCCATCAATGCCGCTTCACTCAGCTGACGGACGTTTAGCTGTGTTTGTTTGCTCACTGCATTTCGGTGATGAATGTTATATAAAGGGTGGATATAACGTTGGATTTGGAGATCGTTTGAAACTGATAGTTGGCGCGGTCCCAGTGCGCTAAAAGATGCCAGACATGAACCGCATGCAGTAAGTCAAACTAAGTCATATGTCTGTGTTTTGTTGGCAATCGGCAAAAAAAACATGACCTCATAATGAATCAATGCGATGATGTATTGTTTGCTCGTGCTGTAGTTCCGCGCCTCCAGGCGCTCGTCTTTTTCCAGAAATAATCGTACAGCTGTATGTGTCTTTTATGAATTTGATCAAACTAAATACTCTTTAAAGATACGAAGTATGCAATACTACTGTATAGGTACTCAAGATTAATATGAGATTGGCAGAAACTGCGTGTCATCTTTAACAATTAGTATCAATACTAAATCTTTGTAATCAGTGCATACTTCATATCAAACAAAGCTTTCATTCCTCCACAGAAATTGAGGAAAACCAAATAAAGCGATTAGTTATAAGAGGGACGTACTGCAGCGGTGGCCGGAGTGTGAAGATGCACCAGACATCGGACGTCTGGTCTTGCAGAGTAGATCGCAGAATGCAGGCTGAACGCAGACACATCCACTCCTAGTGTTGTGCTGCCTCTCTCGACCACCTCGCCGAGAATATTCACCTTTACCTGTACATCACACACAGCACATGCTTAGATAAAGCTGTAAAACAAAAACCTGCAAAACATCCATGACCTCATAAAATCACCATAATAGTTTGGTGGCGTTTAGCACAATTAAACATTTAGTCTAGCATATAGCATATAGTCGTCTATATTCAAGTGCATGTTTAAATGTTCACCAAATAGACTTTTAGCTGACACATCATTCTCATCAGAGAAAATGGAGCAAAATATTGACGTTCGCATCTTGTTTCCACACGGAACGTCAATACAGGAAAGAAAATTGTGTTTATGGGGGGGTTAAAAAACTGATGATTTGGATTCAGTGGTTCTTTAGGATTCTTCTTGAAGCATGTTATTAAAATTTCATGTTAGAAATTTTAACCTTATTTAATCATCTTTCATAGAAATTGAAGGACAGATTTCTTTAATTAGAAATCACTGCATAATTTAACCATCCCCCATCATGCACTGTGCTCATCTTAAATATAAATGCCTTTCACATTAACTACATGTAATTAATTCATTTAAAATTCTCCTTTAACCCTTTAATGTAGCCTGTTAATGTATTGAATCTTTTGTACAATATTTTACAGTCACTACACATTGAGCATAGACATGAAAAATATCTTTCTTGCAATACATTATTTATTTTTGAGCTCTTATAAAGCACGACATGTGTCCAGTAAAATCCTTAAAGCACTGAAATCTTCCACATGTCACAGCATTTCTTAATTTGACCTTCATTTGAAAGCTTTTGCACAGAGAACACAGAATGTGCTTCATCAGCCGTTATCTCATGAGAGGAACCCTTTCGTAATGTGTGCAAAGAGTGTGTAAAAGCTCACCAGACTGGAGGCAGTCACCTCCATGAAGGCCAGACCGTCCGGCAGCACCAGGAAATGCTCCTGCTCTTTACTAACGCGTATCTGTGGCGAGAGAGAGAAAGTGAGAGAGAGGCCAAGTAGTCATTTAGCAGATGCTTTTATCCAAAGCGAATTACTGTACATCCATTTATTACAGGAACAATCCCCCTGGAGCGAGCTGAAGTTAAATGACTCAAGAGCACAATGATGACAGCTCGTGGCTATAACTTGGGGAATCGAACCAGCAACTTTCTGGTTACCAATCATGATCTTTTTGCACAGTTAGGTGGCTTATTGAAAACATACGCATCCAAATGCACATACTGCAGGTGCAGTGTATGCAAAAAAAGTGTTTAGACACTTAAAGGTGTAGTTCACCCAGAAATAAAAATGATTTAATCATTTATGCTCTCTAATGTCATTCCAAACCTGTATGACTTTCGTTCTTCTACAGAACGGAAAATAAACCATTTTGATGAAGTTTGTAACCACACAACTGACTTCAATTGTATTCAAAACCACTGAGACATTTCTCACAATTTTTTCTTTTGTGTTCTATAGTAGAAAGAGTCACATACAGATTTTGGATCATTGTTTGTATCATTGGGATCTCCTTTATTTATCTTTATACATCTCTGGGGTGGCAGCTATGTGTGATCGTTTTAAATACACTATACGAAAAAACAATTACATTATCATGACCATGAGTTATAAAAAGCTTAAACAGACACCTGCAAATTGTACAAATTAACCAACTCATATTTAGGAAAGAAGCAGCGAGGCCTTTTTCATTGAAAAAAAACAAACATTTATACACACAGAGAGAGAAAGATTTTGTTCTTACTGTGAGACATGTGTTGACAATCTGGGCCCAGCCGTATAGATCCAGCAGGCGATGTACACTAGCTAGCTTACAACGCATCAGTCTCTCGCCCTTCACCATGGAGCTCGGCTCCCATCCGTGCAGATCATTAATGGGGGTCACCATATTAACAGCTTCACGGGCATTAGTAACAACAACACAAGAGAGTGTCAATGAATGTGTTACTCATGAATGACTCTGCATAAAGTTTGTCAGATGGAGCCTAAGCGACTGAATTCAATTTAATTCCACTGAATTAAATTCATAGTTTTAATGCGAAATGCAAACTAAACTCTGTCTCAGCCACAGAAGGGTGAGCTGTGTCAATATACGATACGAAAGGTTTCAATATACTGTATAATAAAATGAAAGCAGTACAACGCTCTTTAAATACTCCATTGTTTATGTACACATAATAATATATAAATTATAATAAATGACAGTATCAATAGGTGAATTCATGTGAACCATGTAAAACCATCTATTTTGTATAAACAACATGATGATAAAAAATAAAAAAAGAATATGTGGAAAACACTAAAAGCTGGTCATCCAGGGAATTTTAAACAAATAACTATTTTTAATACTCTTGTAACAGGGATGAACACCCTGTTGCAACCCTGGAGAGTCTCTAACAAGAAACATTTATGGTTCATCCCTTAAGGATTTTAACCTACAACCTCATGGTTACCAACCCAGATGTTTATCCCATAGTATGCCAGATCAGATATGGAATTAGTCCTGTGTGTTACGCACTGGATTGGGTGACAGGCAGAGCGGCTGGCGATCCGTGAGAAGCCATGTAGTCAGCAATCTGTCGAAGAGCCCACAGACTGGAAGAACTGCCTTCCTTCTTCATCTGCTCCTGAATCAACACATCCAGCTCCTCTCTGAAGGACTAAAACACACACATATACAAAAATGTAGTTACCCAATGCACACATCACAGCACACATTAAACCATCGGTTTTTAAAAGTATAATGTTAGATATTGAAACTGGGTACTGTAAGGTCCTGCAACTCAAATGTTCCTTCAAAATGTACATTACATGCAGCCTCTGTAACTGTGTCTATTATGCTAAATAAACCAACGGGAGACTGCATTTATTAGATATTATTTACTAGAATGATCTTGCTGCTTCTATAAACATCATGCATTGTGCTGTGTTTTTCTTATTTTCTCCTGTAAAGTGGCTTTGGAACAATGCACATTGTGAAAAGCGCTTTGTAAATAAAATGTATATAGCATCTTGCATTTCTGTTTTCTTGATTCCAAAAACAAAACAGAACAACTGTAATTATCTAAAAAAAAATGCAATATCCCTTTAAAGGTCAGATCAAAATAAATGTCTGCAAAATAACAATACAGTTTTGTATTGTAACACATTTGTAAACATACGAAGCGAGCAGGGGAAATTGTTCTAAAGCAATCCACAAAAGGGCAGGAAGAAATAAATCGTCCTCATGCTGACCTCTTCATTTCTGTCATTTAAAACATTTCTCCATACTGAACGTGTTTATTTGTTTTGCACCAACACCTAAAACACATGGCACTATCTCAGTTTTTTTTTCTCTCTCTCTCTCTCTCTCTCTCTCTCTTCTCTCTTCAACTGCATCTGTCAGTGGTGATTCAAAGCAGATTATATCTGAGCTGTTCAGATAATCATATCTTTGTGGACCTATCGAGGGGGCAGGGGAAGGACTGGACATAGCATAGGACATGAAAGAGTGCACAGAACAAGTTAAGCAAAGGAAGAAAATGAAAGTGGGTCTTCTGCGAATAAGAGATCCATTTCTAGACCTTTCTGAGGGCTTATAGTAGCTACTTGAAATACTCACTCGCACACTCATTCGCACCATTTATAAAAAAAATCCCAAGATAAATAAAAAAATCACAGCGATTTTCTGCATTAAGTCCTTAGAGACACACAAACAAATGTGTTTTTAAAAAAAACAGCCAAATTCCCAAAAACATTCGATACAACTTCAAATCCTCTTAGTCCAAAGTCAAAGCAATAAAAACGGCACACTGCAACTACACATAAGGAGTATCTATCTAAATAATATATCAATTATGATCAAAGACACTAAAAAGGTGAATAAAAAGGTGAATTCATGTGAACCATGTAAAAGCGTCTATTTTGTATAAACAATATGATGATAAAAAAATCATCATATTGATTTTTATCATAATAGCCGTTGGCTTCACAACCTCATCACTAGATGCTGCTCAATTTCATTCACTGGACCTTTAAAGAGACTTACTTTCTTCTGAAAAACAAAAAATACGATATTTTGAAGCATGTAGTTAATCGAACAGCGACGTCTCCCATTGACTTGCATTGGTTTTGTGTCCATGCAATAGAAGTGAATTGGTGCGACCACTGTTCGGTTACCAAATGATTTCAAAATGTCTTTCGTGTTCTGCAGAAGAAAGTTATAAAGGTTTGAAATGACATGAAGGTGATTAAATGATGACAGAATATTGGAGTTGCAGGACCTTATATAATGCATTGCAAATGACCCAACCATATCCAAATAATTCCCACTCCACTCTTAAACTACTTAGTGTATTTTGAGTTGCAAATATAACTTTTTTTACTTAAAGGCGGGGTAACAGATTTCCAAATTACCCTTTAGACAACTGAGTCGGGCCGAGTACCAAAACAACCTTGTTGGCAATCAGATGTAAGGTGTACAGTGCACAGGACGGACATTAGCCGAGCCGAGCGCTGACGAAAGCGAAAGATGGTGGTAAGGAGTATGTTTGTTTTGGTGATTTGAACATCAACAACGGCTAAGAGAAATCAGACACCCCTACCTTTAATGCAAGAACCAACTGCTTTATATTGTCAATTTTTATTAATTTATATATACTGCATCAAATTGTCTCCAAAAAAGTGTTATGTGCACAGTCGCGTTCTCGTCTTCCGGGTCTATTTCCATAGACCAGTTTTGGCAAAACAGATGGTCACTCTTACAGACCCTTAGCTCATATGGACTTTATTTATAGTAGAACTGTATGGCTTGTCACTCACAGGACTTTGCAGGAGACTGGAAACACGTTTCTTGAGGCCGCAGGACGGCGTCGACTGCTGGGGAGACTGGAGCATTTCCATCTCCAAACACTCGCCGTCCACAGGACTGTGCTGCACGGGCGTCCCTTTAGGGGTGGGGGAGGTACTCATCTTCTTATTCCCAGTGTGAAAGAGAGAGGAAAGATACAAGGAAAAGAGAGCAAAAAAGAAACTGACGAGATGGCTAGATGGGGGCACAAAAACACACAAAAAAGATTATGTAAATTAGTCAGTTGTGGACGAACACTGTTTAATTAACATATCTTTATTCCCATTATGGGGATAAATCCCTTAGAAATTTGTAAATGTGAGGATATACACATGAATAACACACACGTAGAAATGCACACAGGCCGATCTGCACACACAAGATAAGAGATTATACACACCACACCCAGAGTCATGTGATGGACTGCACTAACTGTCATCTTTTCCAAACACTCAGTTTAAGTGCCCTTAACAGAATTATATAAGGCACTGCAATTACAGACTTAAAAACACACACAGTTCTTTACGTGCATTAGTAAAGTTATCGATTCCTTTGCTTGTTCGATCAAGGAAGATCTATTTATGAAATTACAAAGATTTGTACCGACAACTGGAGTTTACTCTAATAGCTGGAGTATATTACCCTAGTAATGTCCCATGATGCATGACATGCATATTTGCATATTTTTTAAATAATTTTTCGTTTCTATTTACTCGTTTTCTTAATTTTTTAGCTTAAAGGCAATGCCCTTTTTTGCAATTTGTTAAAAATAGTTTTAAGTTGAATGTACAGAAGTCATTATTTGGTTGGCTTACCAAAAGGTTTACACAATGTGGCTCTGTGGCATTTTTTAAATGTTGCATGTTCAAGCAGACTGATAGCCGTTGGCTTCAATTCACAACCTCACCACTCGATACCACTAAATTTCGTTCACTGGACCTTTTAAGAGACTTACTTTCTTCTGAAAAATAAGATATTTTGAAGCATGCAGTTAACCGAAACGGAGACGTCTCCCATTGGCTTTGTGTCCATGCAATAGAAGTGAATTTGTGCCGCCAATGTTCAGTTACCAATTTTCTTCAAAATGTCTTTTGTGTTCTACACATTTTTGGATAAACTATCACTTCACATTTTCATAACCCTTAGCAGTGTTAATCTCTAAACTCATTTTATATAATTTACACTAAAAAAGAAAAATATATCAAATTATTTGATCAACTATTTGTCATCCTGTATTTGTTGAATCTGCATCTAAAATATTTTTGCAATCCCATTAATGCATCCAATAAAGTTAAAGCCCTAGCAGTCACAGTATCTTTGTGTTTGGTCATTTAACAGGGGCTCAGGTGCTCTGGGACCCCTGCTCAGTGGCCTTCTCCCGGGGGAGACTTTATAATGACTCGGGCCTCTCTGGATCCAGACACCAAACTGGCGCCGCCCTGTGCCGTTCCTAGGATCAGTTTCAAACAGAGCTTTCTACTCTAGTGGATCCAATTTAATCAAGTCCCTCTGCTATTACAGTGATCCACTCCCAGTGTACATCACATCGATGCCTGTCTGTAACTCGTACTGTTATCTCAAAGACAGCTTTGTCTTTTACTACAGCAAGTTTTTAATATCGTTTTGGGGAGAGATGAAAAAGATGTCACAAAAAACATGTACATGCGTCTGTTACGTATTGATCGCTCTGAGCTTCCCTGACCGGATGAAGGCTTTCTACCCCACTGAGAGATCCTAATGCTTTTAAGTGGAAAGAGAGAAGGAATGAAGGGTATGAATGGAATGCATAATGGTGAAAGTAATGCTTGATTGATTCTAGATGGGTTTTCCAATTAAGTTCACGTGCGGTTATGAATGCATTCACTACTGCATTATGCACTGAGAACTAAATGACGCATGCAAAAAACTCAAGACATGCTTAAAAAACACATATGGTAACAATCATCAATCCATAAACTGCATCATACTGTATGTGCTTTTCTGTGAAATAAAATATATTAAAAAATAACTTGCCCATAAATGCAAATATCTATAGCTTGCCAAATGTTTCTAGTCTTAGATGAGATTTTTGCAATTTATAAGACATTTAAAGGATTAATAGTTTGCAACATTTAATTTTTGAACATCATGTATTTACATGCCTCAGTGGTTACGTTAATACTATATTCTATCAGACTGAAAGTTTAAGTCTTATTTTACACAAAGACCAGAATAAAGATGTCGAATGCTGTTGTCCGTGACAATTATTCTTTTTCATCATGATAAATGTTAATACTCAAATGATTACATAAACATACTTTGACATCCCTGTTATACTTAATTCTGAAAAGACAATTCAAGAGAACAGCAGCGGGTGACCCTAATTTAAAAGGGTCAGGTTATTATCTGATCACAATTTGGATGGCTGAGGATTGAACAGACAGGGCTGTGCCGCCCTCTCTCCAGGGCTCATCTGCTGGGGGATATTCTCTTGTGTCACGCCCACTTCTTTTACAAGGAAAACAACATCCCTTTCACCGATGTGAGAAGGGGGAGATATACTAAAGTCATTCACAATGATAACGTAACATGAGCTTCTTTTAAAAGAAATAGATACTTTTCAGTCGACACGGTGTTATAAAAAGCGCCTTTTTTTGTAACAGCCACAGACGGTGTTCACGCGGCTGCCTAGCAACAACGCCGCGACCGCAGCATCAGCACCAGCGGCGCGGTGGGGCTCAGCCTCCGGGCATTAGTGACGAGAGGAGCCCACACTGAAATAACCCATACACAATTTTATAGGAACACATGGCATTTTGCTAAGTACTAAATATCAAATCGAAGTACATCCATGTATAAACAAACACCGCGACCGTGCTTTTAAAGCGTCAATGGGAGGGAAAATCCAATAATGCACATCATGCTCAAACAATAGCTTCTTGGGAAAGTTGAAGTATTATGTCAAAATGTAACTCGCACAATCATGAACGCTTCAATGAAAACAAGGCCCCAGGGCCTCTGATTGGTTAAACGCAACAAAACAGTTCAGAAGACACGAAAGCATCTCAACAAAATACCAATGGAGCAGAAAAAATGCATTCTGTTCTATGTTCTGCTGTTTATTTCATTGATAAGCAATTAATAATGTTCAACGATAAATCCTGTAGTAGCAGTAGGGTATTCATGCAATGATGATCATCATGGCACTGCACATTCTCATAAGCAGCAATGTCACAATGAACATAATGAATGCACGAAGTCCAAAATACATTCATTCACATCCACTAGTTAAGTTAATACGACCTTGGGTCTATGGGAACTAAACCATGGAAATGGTTATGAAAAACAAATGAATCAAGAGATGCTCACCTCACAACATCTCGTCTTTGTCCTTTATACGCGTAATCACAACGTAACACTGCAACGCAATGTGTCCAAACACAACGGAATCGATGCTTAGTCTCTCTTTCCACTATGAATGGGTTTGTTTTGGCTGTGTGTTTTCTTAGACCTCCGCATCCCCTCGTTTTTGACGTTTTATAGCAGGCAAGTCCAGCCCACGACCACGCCTGGCAGTTTCATGACCTCCCTTCTTTACTATACATTGAACATTCAGCTTCTGTTCAGATTTCTTATAGACACTACCAGTTTACTCGCCAGCGGTGTTATTAAATAGGAGCAAACGTCCATTAAACGAAAACGTAACGTTTATTACTATCGTTCACTGAATGCAGTGGAATTATCGCATTAGATGATTTATTCTGGATGATTTTGGCCACAGAACGATGGAGATGCGGATTACTAAAACGTTGCACTGGCTCCACCTGCTGGTGATTTTCTTATGTTGCAAGGAGAAACTTTATCAAAACATTATATAGAACAGGCCAGGGATCTCCAACATTTTTGTAAGCGAGGGCTACCTGAAGAGATAAAATCATCTAGAGTTTTTGTTGATAAAATACTTTCAAACTTTAAACATGTAATGCATTACTTTTCAGCGCACAGGATCAAATTGAGTTTCCCTTCACATATCTTTGCACTTGAATATATTAAACTAGCTAATAATTATAACATTTTATGACGATGTAGCACTTGGTTGATCGGTATAGTCACAGATTCGTCAACTGTCCTGAGCATTACGGTTTAGCCCCGTGCTTGGCGGGGCCCCTTACAGAGTTCATGCGGGCACCACGCTGGAGACCACTCATCTAGAATATTAGCACAGTAAAGACCCATAAAAATGCAGTAATTTGAAATCAAAATAAGTAACTGGCAAGAGTGTACTTTACAGCAAGTATACATTTAACTCATCTGTACTTTTCTAACATAAAATGCTGAATGCACACAGATTTGTAAATTGACAAGCTTTGTAAAAATATATCTATTTTTTATTTGAATAAAAAGCTTCAAAGAACCTACGAGAACGCAAACAGATGTAAAAATGTCCCAAAAATAAAAATTCTGTCATCTTTTAGGCTACTCACCTTGGATCTGTACATTTCTCTGTTCTGATGAAGAAGATTGAAGGAAGATTGCTTACAACCCAAACAGTTCTTGGACCCCATTGACTACCATAGTAGGAAAAAGTACTTTCTTTTTTTGCTCTGTTGAACACAAAAGATATTTTGAAGAATGTAGGACCGCAAATTGTTCTGGGGCACTTTTGACTTCCATTATAATGTTTCCTACTATGGTAGTCAATGGGGTCCAAGAACTGTTTGGTTACAAGTAGTTGTCCAAATATGCTTCTCTGTGTTCATCAGAACAAATAAATTTATGCAGGTTTGGAACAACTAGTGTGAGTAATTCATGACAACATTTTTGGGTGTACTATCCCTTTAAATGAAGTTACGAGGTTATAGAAATAGAATAGTATAGTATAGTAATAGAAAAGATTCCTCCTTATTTGTAAAAAAGAACACCACCAACAAACACAATTTATTATTTATTCGCATAAATCATAATACAAATGTGCTGTAGAGCCTCACAAATAAACTTTATAAAGCTCTCTTTTTAATAGTTTAAGACAGTTTACATTTATACTGAATAGACAAAAAATAATTTAGTGTAGCTCAACTGCCAACCCTCAGTGCTCATAATACCTGACAAATATTCTATAATAATAAATAGAAGCATCAGAAGGCTACAGCTTCATCTTAAAGGCACATACAACAGAAATAAGAGCTTAACTCAATGTACCACGTTTCTACGAGGAAAGTTGTCCTGTTACCACAGTTTGGTCTGAGCCAACCTGCACAATGTACATTGGCACGACACACTGCACCGTCATGTTGTTTAGATCCACGTCATCTTCTGATCCGGTCGCCGTGGTAACCAGTGGGGGAGTCACACTCACATCCGCAGACAGAAACGGATCTGACATTGACTCCAGAGCCTGAGATAGAGACGATTGGTACATTGATTGCATGAAAAGCTTTTAACCAATTTACATTGGTAACATCAAAATGCAAGCATTTCCGTGTAAATGAATGTAAAGGCCATGTTCACATTTGAACACATCTCACATCTTCCATGGTCCATAGATCAGAGCAGTCAGTCTCTATGTTTGAATAGTTTATTCCAGTCTCTAGGAAAACATCAGTATTCCCACTGCCCTGCGAAGAACAAGCATCAAGACATTTGCTGTATTATATATATATCGAAAGCAAATTCTTTTAACACCATCTAGGGCAAAAAGGATCTTATTTATTATTCTGTGTACAAGTTTAATTCAGATCAAAAAAGACGACACTGTCGACCCATTGACTTACACTAGACGATGTGTGATTGAGAACGGCTGACAGAAGTCGAATGTACTCAGTTGCAGCTTTAAGCATGTCTACTTTGCTGGGCTTTCTGTCCTGTGGCATCACCGGCACGATACGCCGGAGATACGAGAACATGCTGTTCAGGCTTCTTACCTGAGGGAAGCGATAGATAAATTAACCATCAACATTACAGAAGCATATTTAAAAATGTGGCTTTAGCCTATGTTTTCCATGTTCATTTCTATGTAAATGGAGAAATTAATAAAGCCCCATTCACTTTAATTAAAATTTATGGAGCTTTTCTTATTGTGTTTGTAGTATACATACTCCATACACCAGCTTTAAACAAAAACAGAGCAACAGAGTGTCAAATGTGACATAGAAACATTTTATTGTATTTTATTTTAATAATATTTGTAGCACAGCCACGGTCATTATTCATTTTCGTAAAATAACAAACAAGACATTATTTAACATTTCTCTTTTAGTAATGTCAGTCTTATGAGTGCGACACATCAATAAATTAAAGGGGTCATATGACACGGATAAAACGATTATTATCGTTTGTTTTAGATGTAATGCAATGTGTTTAAATGATTTAAGGTTCAAAAACGCCGTATTTTCCACATACCTTGCATGTTTGTTTCTCCTCTTTGCCCCGCCTCTCTGAAACGCACAGATTTTTTAAAAAAGCTCATCGCTTTGAAAAGCGAGGTGTGCTCTGATTGGCCAGTTAACCAGTGATTGGTCGAATACTGCAAGCGTGTGACGGAAATGTAACATCTCTTACCATATTCGGAACATCAGGTTCCAAAGCAATTGTACTGACAGGTACACCCACCTTACTTGCGTATACATTTGGGCGGTCTTAGTCAAATCATACCACGAACTGATGTAGATTTGTGGGGGTGTGGTTACACGAGGCGTTTCAGGCAGGTCTGGGTGATCATTCGCTTTTAGATAGAATGCATCTTTTGTTCCGACACTTTAACTTTTTGCATTTTTCCGTGTTTTATACATGCATGGGCAATTTATATCATACCAAAGACACAGAAACCCACTTCAAACAATTCATGTAAAGTTGAAAAAAAACCTACTCCTATCCCAGATTATCAGCCCACACTCTTAAAAATAAAGGTGCTTAAAAGGTTCTTCACAGCAAAGACATAAAACAACCATTTTTGGTTCCACAAAGAAGCATCTCTTTCTTACCTTTTTAGAATCTTTGGACGTTAAAGTTTCTTCATGGAACCATTTAGACAAAAAAGGTTCTTTTATGGCATCATGAAGCACCTTTATTTTAGTAGAGTGCATTAATCACGATTTAGGTTGAATTCCCTCAACTGTGCAAACACATTCTGCATGAATATTGAAAAATAATCTGACATGCAGAATAGTCTAAAGAACCAGCTGTTGTAAATTCACCATAAAGACTAGCATCATACAAATGACCATCATTTAACTGTATTCACACAATTGACTCAACCTTATGTGACAGATCAACACTGATGACATCACCTAGTCGGTTTACTAAAAATCATATAACCTATAGTCATAATTGCACATCTGCACCACTCAGATCCACCATTCAGAAAGAACTTCACATTTGAAACAATTATCTGTAGCCAAATAGTCTTGTGAAATTAGCTGACAATATGATTGAGCACAGCATCTATCTAAAGGGTTATTAAACTAGATGTCTATTCTAGTTTCTAGGAACTAGGCTTTCTACGAAACAGCAGTGACGTTCAAAGAGAGAACGTTCCAGGAATAAAAGTGCTAGAGGCATGAGAAATTATGAAAGAGACCTTTGACATTATCATCCACCGAAACGTGCCATTATATCATCCCCAGCGGTTTTAATGCTCAAAGTTCCATCAATAGTTTCAGTAACCATGGTTTCACTACAGTAACCACGTATTTTTTGTTTTGTTTCAACTGTAGTAAAACCATGTTTGTTGTTTAAACAATGGTTCATTTTATTTAAGTCAACCCTTCAGTGTCCATAAGAGGGCAACAATGCACAAACTTCCGCGCAAAAGGATATACTGACCCGCATGAACACTCACCCGCAATCTCTCTTTTGCGTTGGCAAGCTGTCGTCTTTTAACAGATTTATCTCTGTCTTCAGTGTCGATGTAGTGTCCGTCTTCCAACTTGACAAATTTGCCGATACTCACGTGCACTGGGAGTGATGGTTCAGCACTCTCGCGCAATAAAATATCACCCATGAGCTCGCGCTCTGGGACCTTCATTAGACCCACCACTGCCCTGAACTTCCTACCGGTCATTTTATTTCTTTATTTTCCGAATGAACAAATGAGATAACTTTGCATTGTATACTCTAATGTAACAAGGGCAAGCAATATGCGGGGGAAATCATGGCATGCAACGGGATCTATTGTGGAATGTACAATTCTACTGGAAGCGAATAAATCACGTGATTAAAGGAATCTAATTCAAACTAATTTCACCTGTGAGTCAAGCCCCGCCTATTCAGTAACGATCCAATGATAGGGGACGGAAAAAGCACCTGTGAGGATTAGGTGCGTTTTCAATCTTGACCGCTAGATGGCACCATTTCTATGCGTTTCCCTTCTAAATGTCTAAATGATTAAGAACTTTGAGCTATGTGATTTAATGTGAAGCTTCAATTCTGCTCAGAGTAATCAGAAATGTTAAAAGTTAATTGTTGGAGAGATCAAAACTGGTTGTGACAGAGAAATCACATGACATTAAATGCATTTCTTTTTTGCTGATGGCAAAAAAGTGTCATGTCATGTTCTACTACCCTTTTCTTGTTGGTGTCTCAGTTGCTCTGTGTTTCATACTTCTTTTGTAGTGTAGGATGGAAGTAGGCCTAATTTAGAATGGCAGCCTTCCATTGTGACAACACCCCGTTTGTGCATCATTTATTCAACTTCATATCATCCAACCCTGCATGACTCTTTCTTATGAAGAACACAAAAGAAGACATTTTGAAGAATGTTGGTAACCAAGCAACATTTCCTCCCCATAAGATGGACACAAAAATACTAAGCATATACAGTATATATTTTGTCTTCTACAGGAGAAAGAGTCACACGGGTCTCTATCCCTTTATTTTATACGTCAATTAAAAGTATTTTAAGCATACGATGGTGTTAAATAATTGTTTGAGTACAATTATACTTGAAGTAATAGTATGAATAAAAAATTTACTATTTTTGACAAACCTTGTCAACCGTCAACAATGTAGTTCACATGGTGTAACAGCAAACATTTAGAAAAAAACGAACAATGAAGAGAAATCCCTCTTATGCTATTTTATATTACACATTTAAATATTAATAGTAAAATAACTAATTACGAACAGTTTGTTTTCTAAATGTTTGCTGTCACACCATGTACGGTTTATTTGTCAACCCCAATACAGTTTAATTTTACTGACAGAGAAGTCAGGCATGAATGCACCAGGTTACATTTGCATGACCTTTGTTTCACACATCAAACATTTCTACTGATTACTTCAATGGTGAAATTATGTGAATCGATAATGTCACAAAAAATACTGTGATTATTGACCTTTGCTCTGAACTCGTGCAGCTGCTCTAGAAGCGTAATTATGTTTATCAGCCTCTTTCTTCTCAGAAATTATCCTTTATGATGTGATTAAGTGAAATTCATCCTCACGTGAAACACTTACATGATGCACTGTGATTCTAAAAAAAGAAATCATACTTGAGTAACGACCTCATACTGCTTAAGAAAAGCTTCCGATTGGTTGCTTATTTGAAAATGTACAAATGCAGAAATCTTTTTGTGACGGTTAAGTTTAAGGTGTGGTTAGGGGTAGGAGATAGAAAATACTCTAATAGCATTATGGTTTGGTATAAAAACTATATGCACTTCCCCATGAAGATAACAAAACAAACATGTGTGTATTTGTACATTCAGCATGGTTGAAGGTGTAAACCATCCAATGTAAACATAAGTGTCATTCATTTCCTGTTCCTCTACTTCACAGTCATAAAACAGGGGTAGGCACACCTAAGAACTCCAACGCATGACATTAAACTACCTGGCTTTATGATATATATAATACGATGATGCATCGTGGATTTGTCCTTCAAGTACTGGATCTTCACCTGGTGTAATAGGATGAATAAAATTAATGAGTGTTTCCCATATACTGTGATATTTTTATATATTATTCATAGTCCCAAATGTATTATGTATAGTCCTAAATCTATTCAAACTGTAAGAGTGTTCATTTGAATTAATGAGGTTGTTGTCGAGTTAAAAAGAATGTCTGTAATTGTGTCTGCTGGTCAGCAACTCTGCAAACACAAACAAGAGAAGAGAAAACATCTCCATAATTAAAAACAATGAGCACAATGTTTTATTTTCTTAAATTCTTCATTTTCTTCATATGCCTGGCTTTTTATATAGTCAATTATAGTAAGTAGGCCCCTATTAATTTTTAAGTTGACAAAGATCTGGTAATTTCGCTACACTTTCTGTTAAGCATTGTAAACCCCATTGAACATATCTTAAAATGCCAGAGATATTCTGTTTAATTTAACAGTTATACTTTGTACAGCTTACAAATTTATCAGCTGCAGTATGAATGAAAAGTCTTTGGAAGACATATTTAACATTAAAACTGAACAGATGAACGACTGATTTAAATAATGAAATGAATAACTTGACCGAAGACCTGCTGACATCCTGGCGCAAGAAGCACGTCTGTGTCTTTCAATTGTTCATTGGACAAACCGTAGGTGTCTTCACATATTTCTGGGAACAATCGAGGCACCATCGTAGGTTTGGAATCTGATCAGCTGCTACCCTACATTAATTTGCCTGTAGGACGTCAAGAACTCCACCCGTCTTAATCTGATAACCAACGCTGTATAAGGATATTGTGTGAATTTATTATTGTATTAAACCAAATTAGTATGCATATTGGCACTGCAGGTATTTTAACCACGTGCTGCGTGTTTAAACAGAAACGTTATTGAACACTTGAAGCCTTAAGCAAAGTTCCTTTACACAACACCAATGAACATTGATGAAGCCATGTCTGGTTTTGTGTAATGTCTCAGGTTATGAAAAATATCAAGTGAAAATTCAAAGTTGAAATAACTCTCAGAAGAATGTACACGTTTTGACCTTCTTGCACTCATTACACTATAATAAGAGCAGAAGAGTAATGTTTGAAATTGAGAAACCGCTCCTCTAAATTGCAGAAAAAGTCCAGAAAAACGAAGCTAAGACATGCTTAACGTGTATCAGCCCACATTTTTGATTAATCTAAAATCATCTGCGAAACCATTCTGTTATTCTAAATTATTCTAAAATATGTGGATTACTTATAAATTACTGCTAAATTCCTGAAGCACTTTGCAAAAACACATTCAGACATTAGTAATATAGTACTTTACCTTGGTGTAACCTTTAAACAAAACCAAATTTTTCTGAATACATTAATAAACATTAATGCCATAACATCTTTTAAAGCTGTATAACAAGTGCAATACTCTCCAATTAAACTTGCTGATGAGTAGATTAATTAAGCACCATTTTAGATAGATGTGTGGAAGTGGATACAAATATTTATTAATTTAATTGCATGTTTATGAAGTCCCTCAAGAGATATAAAGTTATCCTATTAAAATGCTCATACACTGTAAAAAAACGTAAAAACTTAAGCTAAAAAACTTTTTTTTTTTTTAGGTTAAATCAAATTGGATTTATGAGTCATTTGAACTTAATTATATTGAACCGAGCTAAAAAAGCGAGTAGTAAGATACAACTAGATTTTTTAAGTAAGTTTAATATAATTTAATTTGCCGTTTTAAAAACGTTTTGTCGGGGCTGAACGCAGCCCTGGCTTCCGTTTGGAGGCAGGACACACCTTCTTTGCGTCCAATCGCCGGCAAAAGATGCAAATGACGCACCACGATCAAATTACTGCGGCGAGGGGGGTGGATTAATCGTGACATCACTTCTCATCATCCTTGCGTAAGACAGCGCGAGTAATAGAAAGAGTTTTGAGAAACTTCAAGAACATGAGCACACACCCAAAGTGACCTAGTATCAGTTCAGAGAAGACTTTTAAAGTTAAGAGACGCTGAATTTCACAAAAGACGATGATCGCCTCACATTTACTGGCGTACTACTTCACCGAGCTACACCATGACCACATTCAGAAAGTAAGTACTCCAACGCCGGCTTATCAAGATTTCATTGATTATATCTGACCGAATCTCCATCCGGAAGAACGGAGATCATTATTTGTCAATAGTTTAACACGTTTGTGGTAGGTGATACCATGCCGTTCGCATCCTTTATCTACACACGTGTCTTTACAAGGTCGAATACATCATTCAAGATAACCACGAATAAAATCATGATACCAGAGTACGTCTGATACTTGTGTAGATGGGATGTGGAGCTGTTTAGTGAAATATATTGAGTAACTACGCAGAATTCCTCAAACTGGTTTTTGGGTTTGTGTCGATGAGTTCACTTACGTCAGTTTGCGAACAGCGAGTTTCCGCATTTTTTTTTTTTAAGTATGGAGATTTACAAGTATACTAACTGCATAGGCGAGCACTTCAAACCCAACAACGGCCTCGTTCTAATGGAAGCTTGTCTACATGTATATATCACGTATCGCTTAACAGTTTGGCCGTCGATGTGTTGTGTATAAAATAAGTCAATAGGAGTGAATAAAAGCGATATTGTTTAAACTAACTGGGCAAGTACAAGTGAAATATGTCGCTTCCTGCCACGACGTACCTTTAAATGAATGAGAGTTGCTCAAGTAACCTGAGACACAGGCGCCGGTGACGCGCATCACACCCTGCGCGCGTCTTATGAATGACGGCAAAATTCCGCTATTACTTCTCTGTACAGTGACCTCTGTGACCTTTATTCTGTTTTGGCATAAAGTGGATTCAGGTATAAAACGTCACAAAATTTCAGACCAAGTTGTATTATATGAAAGATGATAGCACAGGCGCTCTTATCACGTGCTTTCATTTCTAAATTATTCATTTGTAAATAAATTACTAGTTTTTTTTTTATTTTGACTTTTTTTTACTATTTCTAAATGTTATATCTTTGGTTAAACGTTTTTAAGAATGTATACAAAAAAATACATTTGTGAGAAATATGTGTGTTGTATACAGTATATTCCGCTTTACAGTATACAGTATATATGTACATCAAATCAGTCATAGCCATAAAATGATAAAAATAAATGATATCTGTAAATGATAGTTTGATTTTGAGATGCACTATTCAAATCTTCATATAATACTGAAATTAATCATTTTATTGACACTGTTTTATTATTTTACACAAAAAAATACTGGAAAGGTGGATTCAATCTTCCATATGGCCTTACACTTTCAACATTAAAGATATCAAGATTATACTTTCACAGAATATTCTTTACATGATGTACAAAGATACAAAAATGTTATGCATACAGGGCAAATGGTGTTTGAGAGCCCTTTCTACAAATTGAGCTTTTAAATGTGGCCCGTCCATTAATAGTGACTTATTTAGGCATCTGTATGTCCCGGTGATTTATGTTGCCACATTGTGTCTGTGTTGTATTTCTAGCGCAGCCTGTACATCAGGCAGTTCAAATATCACTGGGATCCCGATTCCGTCAGATTCACAGTTCGTGCCCTCTGACTTTCATCGTTTCCTGATGCTATAACACACTTGTCACAAGTTCAAGAGTCCTGAAACATCTTGTGTAAATGAAAGCAGTTCCTTCCGTGTAGAAGTGTTGTTTCACCAATCATGCGTTGGGGTTAAATGGTCAAAAGCGTGTGTAACAAGTTGCTGGTGTTGAAATTGCCATGAAGCGAACTCCGTCTCGAACACGAATGACACCCGGTCCATACATAGAACCCGAGGCCTTAGTGCACTACTAAGTCAATACAGAGGCCACCGTCATGTATTTGTGATCTTCTTGATCTGAGGGGTTTTGTCTCCATTATATTTAGGCCTCTGATACTGTGTCTTTTTTAGTTAGTCCAAATCTTAAATGGAGACATCCTTTACGTCTGAGAGCTTTACAAGGACCTTTACACCATTTAGTTTTGCGTACAGTGTGTACCTGATTTCTGGGACCCGCTGAGACATTTTAGCAAGGAGAAGGGACTTCGACTTCAAGGTGACTATCAGTCTGTACTTGCAGTCCTGCTCTTTTGTTACACATGTTTGTTTCCTGAATGCAGAAATATTTGAGAGTCTGAATTGCAAGAGAGCTGGTTACACTTTATCTCCCCAGTTAACAGACGGGGCAAGTCATACATGTGTATATACTCGCATGCAGTATATATACTTAAATTGCACTTAAGTAACTTAGTCGCACTTATATCACCCTTCCTTGCAACACCCACTTTTCTACTTACGCAATTCTAATGGCTAAAATCAAACCCCATCTAACATTTTCTTTCCTTGTTTGATAAGCCACTTCAGAAATATGTTATATTACGTTCTTTTTTTATATTATTCAGTTTCACTTTCATGACGACTTAAAGAAAAATCTTCCCTTTTAAAGTGCCAAACACACTGCCTGATGGCTGGTTTACTCTATGTGACGTGTTAATGTATGTAGGAGTGCATAGCTGATAAATTCACAGTGTGATCCAGGCACTCCTTCTTATGTCAGGCTGCAGGTAGCCGTGCGATCTGTTTCTCCCCCTGTGGTGCTAAATGTCATCTAGAAGCAGGCGAATGGGCTTTACCTCTCAGCGTAGTTCAGAGTATTTACGGAGAACAAGCCATTTCATCTCATCTGGTGAAATATTTGTGTGAACGCTGTGTGTGTGTGTGCGTGATTGTTGTTTCGGAATTTGTGTTCTTCATGATATTCCCCAGGGTGATGTCCTAAAGCAGAATTGAACCATTATCGAACTAAAATTACAAGGTAAGATCTGCACGAATTGGGTGACCCAGAAATTTCAGTCATTATTTACACTCGGTTCAGTTCAGTTTTTTCAGTAAAAGAAAGAACTTTTAAAACTTTCCGAAGTTGGGGAGCTCTGGCCATACGAAGACTGCTTATAATTACCAGGGGAGAGTTCGAAAGTTTATAACAACTACCTTAAAGGAATAATACAGGGGTTTTTAGGAGGATCTATTGACAGAAATGCAATATAATATACTAAACTATTTCTTCAGAGATGTATAATGACCTTTCGTAATGAACCGTTATGTTTGTACTACCTTAGAATAAGCTAATTTCTATCTACATACAGAGTGTCCCTACATACATTTAATTTGCCACCATGTTTTGTACAGCATTTTGTACAACAACATATCTTGGTTCTAACAAACAGAACAACCAACGTTACTCGCATAC
Source organism: Triplophysa siluroides (assembly GCA_006030095.1). Taxonomy (NCBI): domain Eukaryota; kingdom Metazoa; phylum Chordata; class Actinopteri; order Cypriniformes; family Nemacheilidae; genus Triplophysa; species Triplophysa siluroides. Next base: position 2,526,770 of record VCII01000101.1, on the reverse strand, counting down.
TGATCCGAATCAAAGCAACCTCCTCGGGGTGATTTTAAGACGATTTTTCTCGCCAACGTCTCCCTGCTGGAGAGTTTCTTCATAGATATCTATTTGTATCTCTGCTAAGAGCCTTAGTACCGCGGGTCCTACACTGTAAAAAATGAAAAGTTGACTTAACTTAAAATTTCAAGGCAACTCGCTGCACAGCTTATTTGAGTTTACTCAACTTTTGGCCAAGTATTTCACCTAACTCAATTAACTGAGTAATGTCACATGACTGTCATTTGAAAAGAATTGTTGAACCAACTTAAAATAAATATGCAACAATCAAATTTCTGAGTTCAATCAACTATGGACAACTGAAAAGAATATGTTTTATATAACTTTAATACATATTTGTTCTATTATTATATACACACTAAACTTGATAGATATATTATATACACACTCTACTTAAGTAACTGCTTAAGCTGTTTGTAATTTAAACATATTAGTAGTGGCCTCACTGCGTCACTTACATCAGACCTCAACACTGAGCACATGAGCCTCAATCATGGTAACAATCATCAAACATCATTAAACATCTTATTGTTAAAACTCTAAATGAACTCTAAATTAACTCTAAATACTGAAGGTAACTTACAATGACAACAAAAACAAAAAATATAGCCAGCAAACACTAAAATAGCAATCATTTTAATCATTTTAACCAGCTAATTGAAAATTCTGCAATGCATGCTGGGAACTTTCGAACACTAGAATTGTTTTTTGAGTCAAGTTGGTCAAACTTCTTGACGCACTTTGGACAATCACTTAGATATCTAAGTTCAGTCAACAAAATAATCTTTGTTGGTTCCACATTTTGACTGATTTTGTTCAGCATACTCAAAATAATACATTCTTCTTTTCTACTAAAAAAACTTTGTTCAATTTACTTTAATTCCTTTGTTGAGAGAACAATTTGAAGTTGTATTTTTTACAGTGTAACACGTCTCTGCTGGAAAGTCTTTATAATATTAATACAGGTCCTGACTTTTTATACTTAAAATCCACAGACCTTTTCTTTTATGTAATAAATAAGACATCGCTCTTTCTATAGTCTTTCTGCATGATGTTGTTTACGACTACTGTGAAAGAGGCCCATAGGAGTGAAGTAGGGAGTTAACGTGATTCTTCTCCTCCCACCTCCTGCAGTGAGCGTCACCAGTAGTGGGAACGCTTTCTTTTGGTGTAAAGAAAATACAGTTTGTATTTACCAAAGACACACAGTGAAAAAAGTGCTGAAAATGCATAGACATGCTGTTTTTTGAGTATTTAAATTAATCACGCAATGCGATTCACTACAGTTTGCGCTCATCTTTGTATTAGTATTTGCGGCTTTATCTAATGCCTTAAAAAATCACGTCTTAAATTATGCGCTAATTTGCGCTGCTCTTGGTAAATTATGCAAGTCATTACGAGAATAAGATATTGCGCCTGTGTTTTTTAATAAACGCCTTGTTAGTAAGTCACCCACACATGTCCACTCCCATCTGGACTTTTTTTCCGTTTAGTAAATCTGGCCCATTTTGTTTGCGTGATCTGTAAGGAAGTTGTCTAAAGCAGGTCTTTTCTCAACGTCTTTCAGGAGCTTTTTATGAAATCACCATATGACCTTTCATTGCGATGTGGGACGGGACATTCCAACTTCCCTTTCTTGTATAAAGCGCTTCAGCTGGCTGACGGTCTCATGTTACTACCTCTGGCCTTCATACTCGATCTGTAGGACTTTGTGAAAGGCTGTGTCAGACCCTCCCCTTACTGAATGCAGTGTGTGCTTCTCTTTCTGTTTCGTTATTATTTTATAATGCAAAATTATTTTTAGTGACCTGTTTGTTTATAAACACTCGGGTCTTTGTGTTCATAGATGTGTTCATACAATAAGTGCTAGCATACGAGTCAAAAGGTGTTAAGATGTTCCCATCAAAGGAAATGTACAAAAGTGATTTTATGTCCATAGAAAGCACAGTAAATATAAGTAAATTGTCTACTTTATGGTTTCGACTAAGTTTTTGGAGAATGAAATGTCAAAATTTGGTTGAAATAATGTTACATTGTCATTCAGTGTAATGCAATATTTATGTAGAACAATCAAACATGCTTATTCTGACTTTTACATTTTAAAATATACAAAAGGCTAAGGGAGCATATTACATTTTATTGTGCTTTAAATGAGAACAATAAATCTTATTCACTAATGGGCAAAACCTAGGACAGTGGCAAATTAAATAAAAAAAAGTAAAATTATAACAAAGTAATTAGTCTTTTAATGTCATAAATTTATTTTTGTTGTAAAAATGGCTAAGAGTGTTACACTGAATGACATTTTAGTGGGCGTCTTCTGTAAATCATTGAAAAATGTATGATATAAATTGTTTTGCTCAGAAAAACAAAAACAAAATGCAATTAAATTAAACAGAAAACAACAATTTAAAGCAGTTTTACACTTATTGTTTTATGCTTAAACCTTTTTTCGTCTTTTACCCATTGCACACTGCAACGTATACTGTATACTTCTGTATACTTGGACAAAAGTATGCGGGAGACTAAATGCTACTTTTTAAAAATAATGTGCATGAAAGCAGTCTTTGCAGTCAGTACATTATACAAAGATAATGCACATCCAGATTCCATAACATCTGCATACTAAGAGGTTTGTTTTGTTTTTAAAAGAAATGTAAACATATTCTTTGGTGCTTTAATCTCCCACAAGCCTGTGCATACAATTCAGTGATCGGTGAGAAGCATAAGATTATTTTTATCTTCTAGAAAGGTTAGGCAAAGTTTATTTACCCGTTGTTGTCTTTTCATTGTTTCTTTTTAATCCCAGAAACGTTCATTGTAGTCACTAATTATTTGTTTGTGAAGGGTTTTAGGATTTTATCTTTAAAGCTCACGTGAATTTGTTAAATTCAGTAGTATGGATGTAAGTCTGTTTTCTGAATCATGTTTGCTTCATACACAAAACACTACTTGTTTAATCCTGACTGGCTGACTTTATTTCTCAATCACCACTTTCATGTTTAATGCAAGGTGATTTTAGAAATATAACCAGTGCTCGAATTGAAGGGTCTGGGGGATCCAGGAGACCGTTTGGTGACTTGTCATGTCTGTTTAAAAATTGGTTTCAAATTATTTTTGTTTTAAGATCATTTAAGTCATTTTCGGTTCCTACCCCCATAAGACGAGCACTGAATAAAACTGTTGGCAATTTAAACAAATAAGCAATTTTATTTTGATTTAAAAAAATGGAAAGGTCCAGTTGAGTGCATTGCATTGGGTGCTGGCTATGTGCATCACGAAATAGGTCATGTGTTTATTTCATGCATACAGAAAATTTACATCCTCTGCAGTATTATACTATCCTGTGTCATAACTTGAAATATTAGGTGAGTCATCGGGACATTATTTGCAAAATAAACAGACATGGTGATCAGGGGTTTTATTGTGTAAAATTTACTCTCTGGCTGAATATTACATTGTCCTTTATCCGTGTACTGTGCTTCATAAATAAATGGACATGAAATATTGATGTTGAAGAAATTATTTGATGAGTTAAGGAGAAAGAGACTGAGATGGATCACAGAAGCACAGGGTAGGAAATTGGTTGTCAGGGACAACAGTAAAATTACAGTTTAATTCTCATATGAAATGACAGGCAGATGCATTCAAGGTTTTTAGCCTTATAATAAATGATGTTTTCACAGATACAAATCAAAGCAAAATTGAGGTTTGACCTTACCTTAAATGCATCTTATAATAGAAGAGTGAAAAGGTTTTATCAGTTTTTCAGCTTTTGAGATGATTATTTTGTTATACACAAACACACAAAAAAGTATTAAAGAATTAGATATTCACCTGTCATCTCTTCTTCCCAGGTGGACAAGTACCTGTACCACATGCGGTTGTCTGAAGAGAACCTGATGGACTTCTCCAGACGCTTCAGGAAAGAAATGGACAAAGGTCTGGGCAGAGACACTAACCCAACTGCTGCCGTCAAGATGCTGCCCACTTTTGTTCGCTCCACACCTGACGGAACAGGTAACTTACATTCATCTCTCAACAAACAGATTAGATTTGGACTTTTAGAGAAATAACATAAACTACAGTTGATCTAAAACTAATGCAATTTGACTTGATGGACTTTCTAAGGGTATAGGTCTGCAAATAGATTTTCTAAAATAAATATGCAAAATAGGGAAAGGTTCTCAAATTTGACACATGCTAGGTATCATCTTTTATAATATTTTATTTTTTTAAAAATATTTTTTAAATTGAAACAACTGGTCCTAGGTGATAATTTTCACACAGGTCCTCAAGCAGATTAGCCACATATTAACACATGAATTGTGGACGTGTGACAACAAGAAAATATTCAACTACACTGCGATCTTCATTTTGAATTGTTTTAAACTACTGTTTCATTTTAAACCATATGTTTGCAATTGTTGTTTAAAGGGATAGTTCACCCCAAAACTAAAATTATTTTATCATGTCATTCCAAACCTGTTCTTTTTTAATCAGAACACACAAACTTTTTGACAAACGTTGGTAACAAACAACATTGGACCCCATTGACTTCTGGACACAAAACACACATTTCTCAGAATAGACAGGTTTTCAAAGACATTAATAAGTGTTGCCAGAATTCCTATTTTTGGGTGACAATTCCTATAATGTTGTGTTTTCTTTGGCCCATTGTAGATAAACTTTTTTTGTGTGAAAAATCTTTTAAATAATAAGGAAACGCATAAGTCATGCAAAGAGCGGGCGACGTATAGAATATTATTAATGTGTGTTTTTTTTCTTTTTGAGAAAATCTGTGTAGCCATGGATGATGTAAAGCGTTGTCTTTAACCTATGCACACATAAGCTTGCATGCAGTTTGAAGACACTTTGTTCCGTGTCCCTGCATGTCTGTCTGTAGTTGTGAGTTGAGAAATGATTGATCTAGCTCTTCAGGTGCAGTATTATCACCGGTCTTGACGTGTTTGTGTGTTTTTTTGCCTCTGTGACTGACACACTACACCAGCTGATTCCCTTGTTTCAGAGGGTGTTTGCCTGCCTCAGTCAGGGTGTGAAAACTAACTGTAGTCGTGTTTCTGGAATGAATGCCTTCACATGGGGAGAAATCATTGCAGCGGTCATGTGGGTGTGCACCACAGACAGACAGCTGCATGGAAGTGTTGCCAAGGGAACCGCACCGATCTGCGAGTTGAGGGTGGACTCGCCCAGATGAATGTTTGCCGTACCGGCTTGCTCGGAGACTTCTTTTAAATGTCGTTTAAGTGTAGTTCTTGAGATGTTTGTTTGCTCAACTAGTTGTCATTATAGTTCTTTGTGACCGCCTCATCATTTCTACAGCGTTTACACAGCTGCCTGTTGATGTTCTGAAGAAATGGATTGAAGTGTTGAAATACTTTCTGAGAAATCTGGAAAAATTTGGAGTCAAGAGTTTAAAGCCTGAAGTACAGTTCCGTTTTTACACGTAAGCGAGGGACACCGTACAGTGCGCGTGGCGCAAATTTATATGCTAGATGAATGCAATTCACAGCTTTTGTATTTTTATGACGAACGCCTCTGGGTTTATCAATTCAATATTGACACACTATGATGTTCAAAAAAGTCACAAACTAATTTCTAGATATCTGTATAATGGAATGTGTTATAATATGATTTTATAATATGTCTGGCCCCATATTATAAAGTTTAAAATAAATTTACGTTGATGTAACAAATGCAGAATCTGGAAAATGCTGAACATTTGGGGAATATAAGGGGAACTTTAAAAATTATAATATATTTTTAATGTAGTCTTGCCCTGAACAAGTTATTTGTTGTTTGTATAAGAAATGTTTACACATAAAGTTCACACCAAAGAATAATAACAGGATTTGTGAAAATAGCCCAGGACAAAAGTTTCCATCGCCCTGATTCTTAATACTGCATGATGTTACCTGAACAATCAATGACAGTTTTATGTTTTGTCATAGTTGTTTAAGGGATTCTTGTTTGTCCTCACTCCTGAGTCATTAAATTGTCCACTGATCTTCAGAAAAATCATCCTGGTCGTCCAGAATCTTTACTTTTTCAGCATTTCTGTATATTTGATTTAAAGTCAGTTGGGTGTTAGCATCTGAACATGACAACTGGGTCAATTGTTATTGTTTATATCTTATTTCTTCATTTAGAAATGTCTCTCAGAAGCTATAAAAACACATATATTTAAAAAAATGTACACCAAAAAAACATTTTAGAGGTTTACACCCACCTGACTTTTTCCCTAATTTTGAGCGTTTTCCAGATTCTGCAAGGGGATGTAAACGTTTGGCCTCACTGTATTTGAGAAGGAAAACACCATTTAATCATCAAGCTGGACTCAAAACGCGAATATGTATAAAAGTTAATTCGCACATGCATGTGTCTGAAATGCAAAACAACCATTCTTTTAAATAATGTTCTGCTGTCAAATACAAATTTTTTTATTTGCTTGCAGAAACGGGTGACTTCCTGGCCCTGGACCTGGGTGGAACCAATTTCCGGGTTCTGCTTGTGAAGGTGTCCAGTAATGGAAAGCAAAAGGTGGAGATGGAGAACCAGATCTATGCCATTCCAGAGAACATCATGAGGGGCAGTGGAACAGAGGTGAGGACTATGTGTGGGTCTGGGTTCACACTACCATACTGCTCTGTGTGCCTACTTCTAAGTGAAACGATAAAGCCTTTGCTAAACACGTAGATGTAGTATGCAGCTACATTGTTGCAGTACATCACATTGCATGTCAGGCATCCTTCACCATTTCTTATCGTTGACAATAAAAGCAGGTTACAATTTTCATATTGTGCAAAACAGATATATTTGTGCTTCAGTCGTCTCACTTGACATTAAATGTCAAGTGAGTGCTTTGCATTGTGGGTATGGTGTTCTATGTTGTCTGTTGGTTACTGAATGACCTGCTTGATTGGAGAAATCAAATCCATGAATATGGCATATTTCTCTGAATTTGTGTTTGCGTATTTAAGCTTGTCATTTTCATTCTTATTTTCCTTTGTGCGTTTCTTACTGTCTCTGCCCATGTTTAACCATAATGCAGAAGACATCGTTTGCTGTTCAGACTGCAGTTAAAGTTTTGGAAATATAACTTCTACACAAATTTCTACACTTGGACAGTGGACTAACTCTTTTTTTAAAGCGTTGAGGCATGCTTTTACATAATTGCCTCTTGTTTTTATCTTAATGAATTTTGGCAGGTTATCTTTGAAGCTTATGTTCTCACATCATCTGTCTGAAATGAGCTGTTTTTAGACTGAACTTTTGAAGGTGTAAGTGTTATGAGTGGATATTGTGTGTGATGTTATTAGTTGTAACCGTCTCTAAGCAGACCACCTTTTCTTTTTTTTTTATGTTGAAACGTTTAACACTCAAGTGCTTCATTTAAATACTTTTTTTCACTTTTCACACAGTTCTGTAAAACACAAGTGGCCTTTTACAACTTTTTGTAAAAAAAAAATGTCTTATTTATACCTGTTTCATTTTCACAACAAATCCTAAATGTGCTGCTAAATAATCAATAATCAATAAACATAATAAACATCACCCTTAACATATAAAAAAATTAACATCGCCTTTCTTTTGATAAATTCTTTGTTTATTTTTAGTTCATTTAGCAAACACTTTATTACCCAAAGTCTTTTACATTAGCATTTAATGTATTCAAAGCAACTTGGGATCTAACAGAAACTCTTCATCATGAGGTTCATTAAATGTATAAATGCCAGTAGAAAAGTGTGACTTTGCAGAAACAACATAAAACAAAATGAAAAATTATATAAAAACAGGACACGAATAATAAGCGATTGATAGGACAGTGATTGTTCTTCTTAGACTCCTAGACAAAATCTGTTTCAGATATGACAACTCTGGTAATATATATGATAAGTAAGGGATCAACGTATCTGTACGTTACCCCGCTTATTACACGGCTACTTGCCCCATAAGTAAGTTATTAAACATGAAATATAGATTTGATATATTGTATAACATTTATTTAGTGTTCTATAATAATATTTATTTTATTTATTTACCTTCCGCAGACCACAAAGTTCAAATGCCACGAACAGGCAACTTGGTTTAATCATTTGTAAATATGTAATTTATGTTATTAAAAACTACTTGTGTAGTATTAAACTGTGCCTGTCAAAATTATATCATACCTTGTAATGCCACAATTGGCCAATCAGAATCAAGTATTCCAGAGTACCAGAATGACTATTTATACACGGGCATAACAATATAGCTTATATGCAGTTTTTGCTTTTGGTTGAAAGCATCTGCCAAATGCCTAAATGTCAAATGTGCTTACTTGGATGACAGCTTCTTCACCCACCCCTGGCCGTAAGAGTTCTTTATTGGTGAGATGTGACCAAAGTGTGAAAGGTACAGTTGATACCCAGCTGGCAGGATGGGATGAGTTGCACCCGCTACTTCATGCCTCTTGGCTTCATGGATGCCTAATTCCAACATGATACTCGCTGCCCTCACGGTTTAGAGATGGGAATGACTCGGCTGGGTCGGCCCGTGTCTCTTCCTGTTTTTGCGCAGCTGCTTCCCCTCTCCCTGCCTGGCCTGAGGACACCAATCCACTTTCCTCTTTGGATTGGATTTTCACATATCTTTTTGGCTGGTTTTGGTTTGTTTTCACTTTCAAGAGTTTTAATAACCACCAGCTAGAGTAAACCATTTGTTCACTGTTTTGTTCGATACATAAAAAAACGGTTAATTGTAAAATACCCTGCGTACTCTTTGTTTATAATTCTGTATATTTACCTTTTGCAAAACCCTATTTAGGCACCCTTAAAAAGCTTTATCAATTTCCTTTAGTTTCATTTAGGCTTTGATAATTTTGAGGAACGTTTAGAGGTTTCTGCAAAGGTGATTTATGAGTGAAAGTACTCATTTAAGTCTGTCTCAGAATGAATCCTGTTATATTTCTCTTCCAGCTTTTCGACCACATCGCTGAATGCTTGGCCAATTTTCCTCGAAAAAATGGACATCAAAGATAAGAAGCTGCCTCTTGGCTTTACCTTTTCATTTCCCTGCCAGCAGACCAAACTGGATGAGGTGAGATGTGAATGGAAAAACATGAAACGGAAGGCTAAAACGAGGAGCTTTTCAGTAAACATGTCACTCTGTTTGCGTTTGTACAGAGTTATCTGGTGTCGTGGACCAAAGGCTTCAAGGCAAGCGGAGTGGAAGGAAGAGATGTCGTAGGTCTTCTGCGAAAAGCCATTAACAAGAGAGGGGTACGACGTGTCATGTTTTTGCATTCTGATGTCACCTACCCTTAGGAGAATGAATCGTAGTGTAGAAAATCATGTTTTTGCCATATTGAATACGATTTGTATGCTGAATACCATTGTATGGTTAAACTTTTGTTACTGTAGCAAAAACATGGTCAATTTGTGTCTACCGTTATTTTCCTACAAAAACATTAATATAAAAACGACTTAGTTTAATAGGGTGACTAAAAATGTACACTCCCATAAGGTAGATTTGTGTAAGTGTGAACGCTGCCGGACACAAGCGGACAGAGACTGCTGAAAAGATGGGTCTCGGTCCACTTTCAAATGAACTCTAAAAGGAGCGTTTATTAGATCTGTGCTTGCACATGTAATGGAGGAATTCCTGGCGCCGTTTTGACTGCTTTAAACACTTCATGAGGTATGCATGTGTGACCGACTTGGTAAAAATACCCTCATATGCGTAGGCACACACTGAGCATGTATAGCCCAGCACACAGCATTGTTTTGGATGTCCGGTAAGTTCACGTTGCGTCTTTACACATGAGCTGTTAAGTTCGATATCTTTAGGTTCGCTGTTAAAATGCCAGTCTGAACGCTAAGCGTACCAGGACTAAATAAATATTTTTCTCTTTTTGTCCGGGCCAAAATAACCAAAATCACAGAAATAAAATATAGCTGCAAGCAGCAATCATCGGGTTCGAGCGATTTAAGGCGTGTAAGGTACATTTGCAGTCGTCGACTAGGCTCGGGAACATCCCTGACGGATGACACTCTCCACACCAAGAAAAATGACAAAAAACGTCAGCAACGGTTAATACAGACCACGTATGCTTACACACTTATGCAAAACCAGGCGTAAACTGATAATACCTAAGGGATGAGTGAAATGAACCAATTCTTATGTCTCTACGGTGTTTTGTTGCAGAGATATAGATCTTGCTAAACGGTTGCTAAGCTAACCTGTTCGGTTGCCATGGGCGTGGAATAGCACCTGCCAATTGATAACACATCAAACCACAAGTCAAACGAAACATCCCCAGTGTCTCTACGATGTTCTATTGCAGAGATGTAGGTCTGGCCAGACGGTTGCTAAGATAATCTGTTTGGTTGCTATGGGCGTGGCTTGGTAGCTGACAATTGATAAAAAACGAAGTCATTAGTAAAACAAAGCAACTCCTGTGTCTCTAACACATTCTATTGCAGATATATAGGTCTTTTTTGTTAATCCAATGCACATTCTTCAAAATAGCTTCTTTTGTGTTCTGAAGAATTAATATTGATAAAAAAAATACGACCACCTTTAATAGATAATTGATTCACATTCATGGTCTGCAACAATATTCCAGAAGCCGTGCCATTTAACTGATGCTTATTGGGTAGACTCCGGTTACACTGAAGGCAATTGGAGTACAGTGAGCTCATTGTCATGTTCAAGAAACCAGTTTGAGATCATTTGAGCTTTCTGACATGGTCCATTTTCCTTCTGGAAGTAGGCATCAAAAGATGGACATGGTTGGCAACAATCCTCAGGGCCCGGTTTTTCAAAAGTAATCCACTAGGATTTTGGATAACGGATTGGATCAAATCTTGAAAATGTGTTTTTCAAAAGAAAAAACGGATTACATAATCGGATTAGATCACGTAATCCTATCTTGGTTTTGATCCGGATCAAACCTTTAGTTTGGGTTTTTCAGAACTTTTTTGTAGGATTTGGATCACTTTGATCGAAAAAATCTGGATTAAATTGATCCCATCAGAAGGGTGGATTCAGCGTGGATTTCATGTCCAAAATGTAATGAAAACTTTAAAAATGTATCAAATAATACTATATTTGGATCATGCAGTATCTTACAAGATATCCTATTTATTCATAAGGTTTTAATTTTATTTGTTCATCCGTCAGGCTACAGTGATTAGGTAGGCTTTAACGTATTCAGCCTTTCAGTATAGGCCTACAGCAAAGTAGAAAGAGTTTGGCCTCATAAAATAATCCTCCAAACAGCTGTCAAAATTGACCAAAAACAATACATTTTATTCTGTCACTAATTGATATATATATTCATCACAATCGAAATTCTTTGTTGCTTAAATTAAATTGTTGCTCTTTACATATCTATAGTTCTACATTGTGATTTCCTATCCTGTTTGAGCACTGGTTATCCAGATTTGGTGATCCTGAAAAGTTCCTATCCGGATCAGATTGATCCAATCCGATGTTGCTTTAAAAAACTGGCTCCAAAAGTAAACTGGATTACGTGATCACGGATCGCAAAAAAAGGATTACTAAATCCGGATCAATTTTATCCGGATTAAACCTTTTGAAAAACCGGGCCCAGGTAGTAAGTGGAATTAAATATACCCCATGCCTTATATCGAAGTTTTTCTCTGGTTTGTTGCTCGGTTTGAACTTCAGCAAGTGGTGTTCATCACATGTGGATGGGAAAATGGATTGAGTTTATGCTATGTGACTGGCTGATTAGCAATTTGATTAGCAAATTATGTATTTATTGAAGACATGTATAAAGAAGTCATTTAAATGAATGATATTTTACCTTTTTGACTGTTGTGAAGGCATGCCTTTTCCGATGAGAATCACATTTTGTATGCTTATTTTGTGTCATAATGTGTATAATAGTACTTAATGGCAAGTCAGTTGGATTCAACGTACTCGTTTCACCCTAATATCATAAAGGACCCTGTTATGGTCACACAACTAAAAAAAACTCAACATGTTTTTGATGATTATTGACCTAGAGGGTCTAGAGAAATGTACTGTGGTTGAAATTTTGAAATTGCTTGAAAATCCTCGAACAAGTTTGCAAAAGTATTTTTTTTACATCATCACCAATAACTCACAAACCATTTGATAGACATCAATGGTTCAAGAGGCAAAGTTGTTATGAATGACCAGATCTATCGTTTTATATAAATAGTTTGTGTATTAGTCAAATGTCACGTGAAACATAGTTGTCTAGGCCACCAAAAGACATGTAAATTTTGCCATTTTTACTGTTATAGCGCCACCTAGTGTCCAAACGCCACATTCTTTTGTATGTGACCTCGAAGTGATGGTATACACATATTTCCCGAGCCCCATGATGATATGTTAAACCGTTCTGGATTTATGGCCATTTAAATGTGATAGGCTCCGCCCACTTATTTATTTTGGCGCCTCTAAGCGACCGTGAAAGGAAATTTCAACTTTTTTCGATAATTATTTACATTCACATTCCAGAGAAGTCATCTGCATTGGTTTGGTATTTGGTTCGGTCGATAAACCAATGACTATTTCGCGAAAGTAGATTTTTGACATCATCAGCGATAACTCACGAACCGTTCGATCGACAGAAGTGGTTCCAGAGGCAAAGTTGCTCAGAATTAGGAGAGCTGTCATATAATACAAATAGTTTGGGTATATGTCAAATGTCACGTGATGCACAATTGTTTATGCACTCCAAAAGTGTTATTTCGCCCCCCGGTGGCCGAATAAGTTCATGTTTCTTACAGACCTTCAGGACCATGAGAAAAATAAGTCCGGTGAGTGTCGTTTCGATCAGCCTTTGTTAACCCGGTGTAATGAGGGCCTAAACTTCATTGGCCGATGGCGGCCATGTTTTTTGAGATACGCCAATGTCCTTTTTGATAGTCATGGGACATGACACAAAGACACACCATACCAAATAATAAGTAAATTAGGCAAACGGTTGCTTAGTTATAGCCATTTTTGAGTTTATTCCTATTATAGCGCCACCTAGTGGCGGATCACCACTTATTTTTTTATGTGACCCCGGTGCTTTTTTTTGTGCATAAAATGCAAATTGGCGGAAAAATTAGCATGCCGTAAATGAAATCGAAGATATACGCTCGAACCCTAAAAAAGCAATTTTATTCCTTTTATGGGGCCTGCCATGTTAAGATCACATGACTTGCCACAAAACTACTACTACTTATAATAATATTTACATATATTTGGGCTTTTAGACAGTGCCTAAGGCACTTTGCAAAGGATTAACATATTTAAACCAAACAGGCCAGACTAAACTATTTTAACACCGGCCGGCATTTCCCAGGCTGGGTCTAAGTCTAGCCCCTGACTAAAATGCATGTTTGAGCTGTCGTAAAGAGATAGTTCACCCAAAAATGAAAATCTGTCTTCCATTACTCACCCTAAGATTGTTTCAAACCTGTATACATTTCTTTGTTCTGCTGAACACACTGAAGATATTTAAATGTCAGTAACCAAACACATCTCATCCCCCATTGACTCCCATAGTATTTATTCTTCCTACAATGGCAGTAAATGGGGGATGAGATCTGTTTGGTTATATTGGTTCAAAATATCTTCCTCTGTGTTTAGCAGAACAAAGAAATTTGTACAGGTTTGGAACATCCTGAGGGTAGTAATGATAACAGAATTTTCATTTATGAGTTAACTATCCCTTCAACTGAAAACACCTAGCATCTTAAAATATATCATTGCCCTTGTTTTGTCTCAAGATAAACACCAGTAATGTTGTAACGATGAATTGATAAGTGTTATAATGCATTAACTGTAGTTACAATTATTCATGAGACATTACAATGCATTACAGTGCATAATTAATACATTAAAACTACTTTAATAATGCATTATACATATATGCTTTAAGTAAAGTGTTACCAGTCGGTTCGCTGCTGCACTGTAAAAAATGATACCTTAAATGTTTAAATAAAATAAAATTGTCTTTACAAGTCATTTAAACTTTTGGTGAGTTGGGGTAACTTATCAAAAAAAGTGAAGCAATTTCAACTTAATTTTACAAGTTAAGTTATGGTAAAAGCATTTTTAAATTTTAAATAGTAAGTTGAAATTGCTTGTAAAGGCAATTTGTCTGTACTTAAGTGTGATGGCAGTGATAAAGGCACCCAGCTATAGCTAACTGCTATATTGGACTTAAATTGCCCTTGTGAACATTTTGCTCTCTCCTCAGGACTTTGACATTGACATCGTTGCTGTGGTTAATGACACGGTTGGCACCATGATGACGTGTGGCTATGACGACCATCATTGCGACATTGGCCTCATTGTCGGTGAGTCAGTATCATGCGTTCTCGCACAGTAGCTGAGATCCCTGAGAAACACCAGCCAGGGCTGTCAGCGCTGTTGTCAGTGAAAGGTGCTTTATTTTGCCCATGGCCTTGTATTCTCTCATTTGTCTAGGTTATTGGTTAAGTGAATACTGGAGCATACAGTTAAGGGCTTTTGTCATGGCCTAACAAAACGAATTTAGCTGGTTTGTTGAATATTAATTGTATTGATTTATTTTTGAAAATGGGTGTTCAGATGATTACAGAGGGTTGAATAAAAGCCCTTGAGATGTGTGTCGTGCAGCACCCCGAGTTATTACACTTTCTAAATTGTAGGTAATTTTATCTCTCTCACACATTAGCTGACAATTACTGTGGGCTAAATTTATTCTTTCTCATGTGAAAAAATGCAGGTCTCCCGCACCGAGGTGTTGAAGGGGTGCTGAAGTTTAAATATGCATTAACATTTTACAAGTGTTACATATAAAAATGATGCAATTTGATTTGAAATGTACACTCCCATAAGGTCAAGACTCAACAAAAAGCGCTTTTACCCCTTTCATGAGTCATGCCATCTTTAGATCACTTGACCTTCAATTTCATGCAATTACCTGAAGTGCTACAGCTACTACTTATAATAATGTTAACATATTTTTGGGGCTTTTAGACGTGCTTGAGGCGCTTTTCAAAAAATAAACCTAAAAGTACATTTGAACCAAACAGGACAGAATAAACTATTTTAACATCAGCCCGTCTGAATCGAATGAGTGATATAATGGAAACAAGCACAGGACGATGCCACCAAACTTCATATTATTCCCCAAACTAGAAAATATTTAAGGCAAATGTAAGAAATTAGACATTTGTATAGATCGTTTCATTGGACGCGCGCGTCCCTGACCCCCAGTTAACCTCTGGTTTGTGTTTGACTAGTGTCTAATAAAATAACTATTTATTTAATTGAATTTGTTAATATTAATTTGTATTATTATTTTACTATATATAATAACTGTATTAAATAAACAATTTGTTGAATGGGTCCTTGCAGAACGGTCGCATTTAAACAAACCTTATGGTGCATTGACGTCTAGCGGTTGAGCTTGGTATCAGAGTCTAAATTCAAAATATTGGAGAGACAAGTTTAGCCAAGTAACGGTTCCTCTCGGTTTCTTTGGATTGTTATCGGAAATAATCTACAGGCACTACATTTTGTGAATGTGTACCGGAAGTTCAGTCGGGGTCACAAAAGTGCACATGCGCACTGCGCAGTAACGTTTGTTTATGTTGTTAAGATGAAACCGTCTATAAACACTGTCATGTGAAAAGGAAAAATATAATTATAGAACACGTAAATTTAACTTATTTAGATGCGTAAGACAGTTGTTTGGGTACAACAGCTGCGGACAATTTCAATATAATTTAACATCTTAAACATTTAATGTAGTTTGTTTCAAACGTGAATGGTACAGATTTTTATTCTGATTAAGATACTTGAAAAATCTTTTTGAGTGCAGTGTTTTCAACTAGAACAATTTTTAATTCTACATTATAAAGCATATCATACTTTTACTCCGCAACATTTCATAAATCTATATTGTTACTTGTTTTTTTACCTTTTATACTGAAGAAGATTTAAAATATAGTATTTTCTTACTTGTACTTAAACATAAAAGAAAAAAATATTAATAAAATCTTTTGGAGTATGATATAATGTAATTAATCTGTACAGATGCTTTTAAACTGTAAAATCCATTAAACTGTCCATCTCTGGTTTGTTGTGCTGCATCAACCTGTTGATCTTCTTCCTGTGGTTTACACGCTTATAATATTTTATCAGGAAGTATAGACCTTATTCAGCTGCCGCCATGATGATTTCAAAACGTGGTTGAGAAGAATAGAAGTCGTGAGGGCTGCATAACATTGCAATGATTTGTACCGGGATGCTGATCATTTTGCCATCAAAACACAGAAAATACATCAGTTCACAAATTTCCACTGGACAGAGAACTAAAGAAACATGGATTATTTAAATTAGAAAGATTTTGGCACCAAATTTCAGGATTAAGAATAATGCATTGTCTATATACAGTAAAATCTATTTTGGACGTCAGCCTGTTGCTAATCGCAAGTTTCTAATGCATTAAGCACGGATACCTACAGTATGATATTTTATGACATCAACTAAATATGCATGTTCCCAGTTTGTATAGACTGCAAAGAACACAATAGTGTCCCAAAAATATTTCTCCCTTCAGTTTCTCATGAACTTTCTATGATAACCATACCTGTTAACATTTGGGTCCCAGAATCTGGAGACCGATGATGAGTGTCCCCGTCGTTCCCAACAGGTTCTGGGTAAGTCCCCGTCAGTTTGTTCGCAAACGCATTCGGGGAGTGCCGTCTGTTCATTTGCAAATGCTCTGTCTCCAGGGCGAGAGCCACAATGAGCCCCCTTGGGTTCAGTCCACTTTTCAGAGTTTACTGGGAGAAATGACGGCAGAACCGGTAGTGTTGACGGGTATGCTGACAATGAGCTACAGTATTAGTGTGATCGCTTTTGTTGTGTATGTACGGAGTTTAAAAAAACTTCAATTGTGAACAAGGTGCTATTATTTCATTAGGAATTACTCCTCTGCTTCAGTCAATCCCAGTCGATGCATTCTTTGTAACTGATGCGAATTGTAGATGTACTGTATACTTTAAATTGTTGCACTAGATGAGTGTTTTAAATGCATGTTTACAACATCAGAAGTCAGCAACAGGCCAATGCCCAAAACGTATTTTATACACACAGTTTACTTCTCTTATCTCTAAACTAAGTGCTAATTTTCAAATTTAAATAATTCCTGTTTCCTTTAGTGGCTTGTCCTGTGGAAATGAGTAAAATACTGTATTTTCTTTGTTATGGCCGATTGACCGGCATCCCACTACAAATCAATACAGTGTAATGCAGCGCTGAGGTCTTCTATCTCAGCCATGTTTTGAAATCAACAGGGCAGCAAGTTGAAATTAAGTCTATAATGAGAGCATGGAGGAAGCTAAACTTGCTAAACAATCCTGAGCCATCAATTTTCAACATTGATTAGTTCTCTGTAGAGGAAATTCTGATGGAATATCAGAGAATTTTGACGTGATGATATCCTAGAGCCTAGATAAGTTATGGAAATAAAAATGTCCGACAAGCTCAGCTCTGAAATAGTTAAGTTGCTCTAAATTGCAATTTGTGAGTCCGGTCTCTTTAAAATAGTTTATGGAATATCCTTTAATATCCTGTGAGGTAATGTTCTGAAATGTACCGACCATTAGGTGTGGGAACTCTGTTGTAAGAGTGTGAGGGAAGATATTTTTCAGAACATACTCCTACAATGTTGCATCCCACTATTTTCTTGTATTTTTTGCATCGCATATCCAAACTACAAGTTGACACCCAGTGAAACTGTGAAACATTTAAGTTTCCTCCCAGTGGATCATACAGCCGTTTGTGTCAGTTCAGTGAAAGGTGCATTGACATGGTCCTTTTCTCACACAGCTTTCGTTTTGCTCTAGAGGAGATTTTTTTTTAACCCGCTGGTGTAATGATGTGGTGTTTGGAGCTGCTTCATGTGGAGCCCTATATAAAAAAACAACGTGATGGCAGTAAGTGTGAAGAAAGCACATCTGGGATGGCATGAGGATGAGTTAATTATGAGAGAGTTTTCATATTTGGGCAAACTATTTCTTAAATTAAATGAAATTTTAGAAAGCTGTCTGAGCTTAATAGGTATGATTAGATTCGGTCATTTCTGGGTAATTTAGCATGCATGCGTTCATACATAAAATATTTACTTCACTCTAATTTTATTTTTGTTTTTGCATAAGAATGTATTTTTGACGCCATAGATATGAGGTACCTACTGTACGTCTAATGAAACATCATTTACTATATTACCAACAGCTTTTTAAAACCTTTCAAGGATAAGAGGGTGTGTTCTTTCCACTTTGACCCCTCAACTCAAAATGAGTTTGATGCTCCTTATCCGGCAAGTCTAATTCTGTGTGTTTTGTAGGTACGGGCACCAACGCTTGCTACATGGAGGAGATGCGACACCTGGAGATGGTGGATGGAGACGAGGGTCGTATGTGCGTGAACATGGAGTGGGGGGCGTTCGGAGACGACGGGGCGCTTAATGATATCCGCACCGATTTCGACCGAGAGATTGACGCCGGCTCCCTCAACCCAGGCAAACAGCTGTGAGTGACAGATGCTGCTGCTGACACTTAGTGCCATTACCGACAGGTCTTGCGCTGAGATCGAAAGCCAGCCATGCCTTGTTCCTAGAGCGTTGTGTACAACTTGGCGATTGCAAAAGACTTATAGTGATGGCGTAACCATGGTGATATGTCTCAGCCCAATTATGTGTTCTTGCTTATGTGATTGTTCTTGAAATGTGTGAAAGTGTTAAGAAGACCAGATGTTACTTTCCTGTGGCTCAGTGGTTAGAGCATGGCGCTAGCAACGCCAAGGTCATGGGTTCCATCCCATGGGATTGCACATAGTTGTGTATATAGTACTATATACAAATGTATATATGTACAGTGCAATGTAAGTCGCTTTGGATAAAAGCGTCTGTCAATGGCATAAATGTAAATGTTTTTGCTTCCTGCGAGACAAAGTGTCATTAGGCAAAGTTGTGCGCCACTAATGATACATGAACTCTCTTTTCTAATTTAAGCACACATGTCCAATGTTGTTGCTCCTGATCTTTCGTAGGCACTTTTATTTTGCTGATAAGTAGCAGGTTGAAAGCTCAGAAAAAGGCTTGACCTTTATGATGAGGTGTAATGAGCTATTCTTTGACTTAAGTAGAACTGCGCCCGGCTGAGCTTTTTAAACGGCCACAGTTGTGGACGGCAGTTGGTTGGTTTTGTTGGATTTGCACATGCTTTAAATAATTCTGCACTGTTAAAGCAGGTAGGTTACATTCGTAATAACCAACGAAATCTACCAAGAGCAGAGCAAATTAGCAAAGGGTTTAGGCTGTTAAATAATGTTGCAAATACCAGTAAATTGAGGAGTGCAAAAATGTGTAAATCGTGTTACGTGATTCATTTTAATACTCTCCTCATATACATTTTGCATCTGAAAGGAAACTCCTACAAATGCATATGCAGTAAGTTAAGCCACGCCCATTAAATGCAAATGTTTTCACTTCGTGTCTTTGGTAAGTCCAGACATTACTTTTTTATCTGCTGGCACAAGCTGTCCGTCGTTTTTGGTCGTTCTTGCTCTCTGATGTGTTATGGATGTTTAGACTATTTCCCTGAGAGTCAAGGCCTGTTCACACAGAGAACTATGAAGAATAATTTTTAGAGTTGTTCCACATTTAAGAGAATAAGAGAAGTCCACACCACAAAAATAAAGATACAGAGAAACGATATCATTGGGAAAACATTCAGAACACATTTTGTTTTTCAGCTGATTAAAACATTAGCCAATCACAATCTTTTTTTTTTAAAGCATGCGTCATACAAAAATCATTACTTGTGCAAAAATGTATAACAATGCAATGCAAAACATAAAACAAACGGCCCGAGTCACACGGAGTTTGTGTCGTTTTGAAGCTTGAAAAAGGAGGTCATAATCCATTCCCAATGTAAGCAATAACCCCAAAACACTCATAAACAAAATCACTGTTTTTCTTCAGAAGATCAAACAAAGTCATAGTAGCTTTGAACAACACAAGGGTATGTAAATATTGACAATTTTTAAGTTAACTACTCCTTTTAGGGGATCTCACACATAAGATGTATAACGGCAGCACGCAGGCTTTGAATAAATATACCCAACGGTATAGTCTGCTGGTGTGGACACGAATATGTGACCCTGGACTACAAAACCAGTCATAAGGGTCATACATTTTTTGTAGTAGTCATTTATACATAATCAGAAAGCTTAATAAATAAGCTTTCTATTGATGTAATTTTTGTTCACGATTTTGTTGCATCCACAAAATATCTTCATGATCTTTACTTAACATCCAAATGATTTCGATAATTTTGACCCCTACAATGTATTGTTGGCTATTGCTACAAATAAACCTGTGTGACTTATGATTGGTTTTGTGGTCCAGGGACACATAATTATGGTTATGGTTTTCATTCTTGGGGATTACGTGTCTTAATATTAGCTCTTAAGTGTTTGCTAGGGTGTTGCTACTGTAAGTGCTTGCTAGGTTTTAGGGTGGTTTCTTACTGCTCTACAATAAAAATGCCAAAGTGTGAGCAATAGTAACATGTGAAACGCTTTCTTTAGTTCTCATTCAACAGCACAGCACTTGTTATAATCAGTTTGTGTAAAGTTTTTAGAAATCTATTCTTAATAATCTATTCTTTAGGCTGTTTGATCCATGCGGACGCACATCTTTTTCACAGTTCTCCTACCCTTCTGATTGCTGGTACAATCTTCCTGAAGTGACCAGCGTTTTGATGTGTTGTTCAAGAGTAAAATTATGATTTTTGTGGATCTCACACGTTGCTCCAGTGTAGGATCAGTAACAGTGGGTCTGAGTGCTGGATTTTTTTATGCAGATTTGAGAAGATGATCAGTGGATTGTACATGGGAGAGCTGGTTAGACTCATCCTGGTGAAGATGGCCAAAGACGGACTGTTGTTCCAGGGTCACACCACGCCAGACCTGCTCACCACAGGACATTTCCAGACCTCGTTCGTCTCTTCCATTGAAAATGAGAAGTTGGTACTCTTTTTGTGTGTTTTGTCTTTTTTTTGGGAACAATTTGCACTGTCAAAGCCGTAGACGCTACATTGGCCGTTGAATCGTGGGTCAAGAACGCCGCCATAGTCTAAAACGTTCTGGGTTGTTTTTGACCCATGCTGGGTAAATATCGGACAGAACACACTGCTGGGTTAAAAATGACCCAATGACGGGTTATTTCAACCAAGCTTCTTGGTTGTTTCCTCTCATGGGTGGATAAAGGCAACCCAACAATTGGGTTAAAAATAACTCCGCATTGGGTCATTTTAACCCAGCAGTGTGTTCTGTCCAGTATTTACCCAGCATGGGACAAAAACAATCCAGCAGTTTTTAGAGTGTGGTTATGACAAGAATGCTATATAAAAGCACAAACAAGTGAACGGAGGACCTGCGTTTTTTCTGGATAAAAGCACCATAATGTTTACATTATTTCAATACTTTTTGATCTACGTCAAGTACAAAAACATTTAGTCTCTGGCTTGATGCTCCAGATTAGTTAAAGTAGTAAATAATAAAGTAGTTTTGTAATAAAGTCCAAGTTCAGGCCTTAAACTCTTCAAGACTTGAAAAAGCTACTTTGTGATTATTGAGCTCTAGGAGAACTAACAGCGGCGATTGAAGGCCCCTTCCTTTACGGTCTTATTAAAGAGGGCTCTCTAGTGAGAATGGATCGCTGGAAGTCAGTGGAGACCCGTTTCAGATCATCAATTAACACCCACATATTTAGTTCTCTCTGTCTCCACAGAACCGAAGCGGTTAGACTGCTGAGGGGAACAGTCCTGCGGTCGCCGTTCAAATTACATGCTCGTCAAAATGACTGGCATGGGCCTTAAGACATGCTATCAGGTCCCCATCTTTGACATTTTTCTATTTTAATCCAGTAGGTTTGAATTTAAAATCATATTCTGATGGCTCGAACTCTTTTGGCAGCTCGAACACGCTGCTTTAATTTACATATTGTTAAATTGAAACCTATAATTATGTAAACTTCATTGATTTGTAATGTAGTTCAACTGATTCGGAAATAATTACATCTTTCATTTGCGTTCTTGACCTATCTTTAGTTCTACACAACAATGGGCTTATTATGAGGTGAGTGTTTACTATTCTGAGTAAGGTACAAGATCTAAGATTGCAGGTGAAAATGCCTCCTTTTTTAAATAAGTAGTATTTGTAATACCATCAATACATTAGTTAGAATAAGAATTTGATTTAAATTCTCAATATCGTTTTCCTTTTTAAATGACCGTCAGACTGATAGTTGAAGGGGAGGAGTTAACAGATGCTCCGCCCAAGCCCGTCTATCTTATGTCGTCTGTGATGGATAGCCACTAGAGAGCGGAAGTGCAGGTTTTGATTGAATCTTATGGGGGCACGTGAATTTTAAAGTGAATGACTCCCACTGATAAGCCATTTATAATAAACACTGCAATATTTCATAAACAATAGGAACTGTAGTTTTTTTATTTCCCTGGGGACACCAAGACGTGTTAAACAGTAAATTCTCATCAGATCAAGCATGCACAACTATTGTGTTTTTAAACATCTGGCCTGTCCAGTTGACCTCTACGCAATATACTGTAAACGCAAACTTTAAGCTTTTTGTCTTTTGCAGGAATAATGAGGGCCTGGTGAGCACCGAGCAGGTGCTGAGAAGTCTGGGTTTGGACCCGACGCCTGAAGATTGCGTTGCCACGCAGCGAGTGTGTCAGATCGTGTCCACGCGTGCCGCTCACCTTTGTGCCGCTACGCTGACCGCTGTGTTGAGACAGATCCGGGACAATAAAGCTGCTGAGAAGCTGCGCACCACCATCGGAGTGGACGGATCCGTCTACAAAAACCACCCGCTGTGAGTTCTACAGCTGTGCCGATGTCCCGTCTGAAGTGTTTCTTTCTTTAGTTTTTCACAGACTGCTTTTTTCAGGTACTAAAAGTTAAGAAAGGCTTGCCGTGCATTAAAAGATTTTAGTCCTTTAATGCACCGCTAGCCATCTTGCAACAAACAAGAAGAAGAAAAAGACCTTCTGTTTTGCCGTCACGCTTTAACAACGGTGACAGAAAAACTGACAGAACACTTATTCAAGTACTTATCCTAGCACCTTCGCTAACACAAAATGAAAACAAAACACTTGCCTTCATAATCAAAACAGGTATTGTTCAACCAAGTATTTGTATCCTTTATCTAGCTTTGATCTTGTCATAAGCGAAAATCTGTCTGCAAGATGTTGTACATCATCTATCCGTATTTGTGACTCGGTAAACTCCATTCTGGGGCGCTAGCGGAAGTAACGATACACTGCTTCGCGGCAGAAAGGATGATGCATAATATGAATATATTACGTCATATGAAAAGGGCCTATTACCCGTGCATTAAACGGTTTTAATGCACACCTTTCAGCCAATCAGAATCAAGTATTCAAACAAACCTTGGTATAGACGGTTTCATCGGACGCACGCCCATGACCAGAAGTTAACTTCTGGTCTGTGTCTGGTTTTAATATAACTATTTATTTAAATTTTATTTATAATATTAATTTATCATTTATTTTATTGTATATTATTTGTAGTAAATTAAATTATGATGTCAGAAGCACTAGCGAGAACAGACAACAGAAGACATTTTTTTTAATTTTCTGAAACAGGAAGTGTGATGCGAGACTGCCGGGAAGGATTGGGTGATGTTTTCCAGCACAACGCGCTGCCTTTACTGTAACCTTTATTTTATCGATATAATGCAGGACCAAACCAGACAGACATAAACAATAAAATTAGGCCGAGAACATCATTTATTATATGCAGTTCAGTAACGTTAGTTAAAAAATTTTCAGTTTAATCAGTTGTTAATATTTTGTTGGTCCTTTCATGTTTTTGACCTTCAGATGTTCTCTTGGGCCTTCGGATGTGTTGTTATATTTTGCCAATTTTTTTTTTAAGTTGCAAGCATACACAATAATATTCTTTAAAAAAAAAATGTTTAAGTTGGATATCAGTTTTGGCCACAACTGTAGATTATTTATGGACTCTCTTTAATTTCTTTTCTTATTATTATGTTTGAAAGAATTTCATTATTCTTTTAATAATTTTTCACTATGAAAAGTACAAAAACAATTATCTTTCTTTTTCCAGTGAATAAATCATTTTAATTTGAATAATTTTCGTCCGGTCGGCGCTAGAGAGCACCAAAACAGCCAGACTGTCGGATTGTTGCCGCCGTTTTTAGTCGGACGGTCAGTGTTACAAACAATCAGAGTAGTCTTACTGCCATAAGGCCTGGGAGAGTACAAAAACGCACCACAAGGTGGTAACTTGTTTCAATCCAAGTGATTTTATTTCGGACAGCTGTCTCTTCACACGTGAATCCATAGACTTTACCCACAATAAAAAGAAAAAGAAAAAAAAAACCATAAAAAATTGTTTAAACTGACTATACAAACATTGAAACAAAAAACATGCTGTGAGCAGCAAAACCATACATCACGTTAGCCTCGACATGTACAAAGACATTTGCGGGCTTGGGTCTTTCTCTCCCACAACCACGCTCAACCAACCTCCCTTTCCTTTGTCTCACCTGCACTTATACACCTTTACACTTCCCGCCCAAAACTAATGGATCGTACCATCCTTAGGGGCAATAAACATGCATTACCAAAATGTGTATCTTTGGTTCAGTTGCACCTACTCCCCTCCGTACCTTAGTACTGTGAACTGACGTTCACGTGATACTGCCTATTGTCTGTTTGTGTAATATTGTCCTTTTTATCAAATGTGTATTGTCTCTCACATATTTATTTTTTATGTTTTGTTACCTGTGCCTTGTCTCTTTTTAAACCTGTATGTGCACTGGAAGCTTCTGTCACTAAGACAAATTCCTTGTGTGTCCAAGCACACTTGGCAATAAAGCGCTTTCTGATTCTGATTAAAGTATATTTTTGTGGTCCTTTTTAGCACCCTCTCTCTCTCTCTCTCTCTCCCTCCAGGTTTGCTCGGCGAATGCAAAAGATGGTGAGGATGTTGGTACCTGACTGTGACGTGCGTTTCATGCGCTCTGAGGATGGCAGCGGCAAGGGCGCTGCCATGGGTTACCGCTGTGGCGTATCGGTTGGCGAAGCAGCACGCGGAGCGCCAGCGTATTCTGGACACCCTGCGGCTCAGCCGGGATCAGCTCCTGGAAGTAAAAAGAAAAATGGAGAAAGAGATGGCCCTTGGTCTGGCGAAAGAAACGCACCCCACGGCCACAGTCAAAATGCTGCCCACTTTCGTTCGGTCCACACCGGATGGAACAGGTCCGATTGAGCAACATACAATTTGTACTTTTAGAAAAAAATCATTGTTTATTTACCCTTATCACTTTGGATAATAGCACCTGCAAAATCTAAATGTAATTCTGTGTTCTGCATTTACATTTTACAACTTTTTTGAATGCCAAGATAAATTTCTTTTATTGGACTTTAATTGCCGTGTGATAGCATTGTTTAAAGAACAGACCAAATTAAACAGACATGAATTAAAATTTATGGAACTTGTTAGAAGAGAGACAGAAAAAGTTGATGGTTCTGTGTATCTCATCCAGAGAGAGACCATTCGCGCTCTCTGAATCCATTGTGCTTGCTCGGCAGAGCGCGGAGACTTTTGGCACTGGATCTTGGCGGCACAAACTTCAGGGTGCTCTTGGTGCGCGTTCGAAGAGGGAAGAGACGGAGCGTCGAGATGCATAATAAGATCTACACCATCCCTCCGGACATCACGCAGGGCACCGGGGAAGAGGTACGTTCTACACACCCATTAAATGTGACACCAGAATCAAACTTGAATTTTGTTAAAGTGTTCATGAAAGTGTGTGTCGCATTACAAGATGTTACTCTGCAACCTTTTGAGAAAAAAGATATTTGTGTTATTGAGCCTGAAGTGCTCTCACCTGTTTGCAATTTATTTGAAAGTGGTCACTGCACTCAAGCAGAACAATCCAGCTACATGTCGAAGGAGAATCACAAAATTGAACCGCATAGTTGTT
The DNA here is from genome assembly GCA_006030095.1 of Triplophysa siluroides. NCBI lineage: Eukaryota > Metazoa > Chordata > Actinopteri > Cypriniformes > Nemacheilidae > Triplophysa > Triplophysa siluroides. Next base: position 2,500,618 of record VCII01000101.1, on the reverse strand, counting down.
GTAGTCATATTTCCAGGCTTTATCCTTATTTCTAAACATTGACCTGACTTGAGGGCAGGTGGTTGCGACCAGAAATGAATGATCTGTTGTCCTCACCTGAGTGTTTGTGCAAATGGTTCTCCACAGTTATTTGATCATATCGTGCACTGTATAGCTGACTTCATGGAGTACATGGGAATGAAGGGAGCGTCCCTGCCTCTCGGCTTCACCTTTTCTTTCCCCTGTCATCAGACTCGACTTGACCAGGTCAGTTTGGAACACGAACAAAAGCACAAGTTGGGCACAATGTGTTTTTCTGTGTTTGCACATACTGTAGCAACCCTTGATTCTGTCTCGCAGGGTATTCTGATAAAGTGGACGAAGGGCTTTAAGGCCTCAGGCTGTGAGGGAGAGGACGTGGCCACACTGCTTAAAGATGCCATCCATCGCAGTGAGGTCAGCACCGCCGCCCACCGCTCCAAGGCCGCTAGCACAGAAGTGCTGTGATAGCAGATTCTGTACTTAATAGCCACAATTATTGAGGCTTTTATAGCAAGATGTAATTAAGAAAATGTTCAGTCACACAGATGATGTGCAGATTGAAAGGTGGATTCGCTCAGCCTCTTTGATCTGCATAAAACCCATTCATTCTTTCTTTCTTTCTTCCTTCCTTTCTGTATGTCTCTCTTTCTGTCTTGCTCTCTGCCTGTCTGTCTTTTTTTTGTTCTGATTGTCTGTCTTTGTCTCTTTTTGCCTGTCTTTCTTGTTGTATGTCTATCTGCCTGCCTGAATTTCTGCTTGTCTTTCTGTCTATCTTTCTGCCTGTCGTTCTCATATGTTCTTGGCTTCAGATACAGTCAAAAGTGGAAAATTGAATGTTTATTAGGCCCAAGCAGAAAGAAGAAGACAGAAAAGTCTTTGGTTTTCATCATTGTTAACATCAGAATCTAGACACATTTTTATAGTGTAGAGCAGTGGTTCTCAAACTTTTCAGATCAAGTACCTCCTTTAATAAAATGAGTTGTTCCAATTACCACCTAATGACCGCCACAGGAATAAACACTTACATTATTAGTTGAGCCATGAATCTTTCTCTTTACACCTCATCCTCCAATTATAATGTATTATTAATAACACAAACACTTTATTTACCAGCGGTAAACACAAAACACTTTTCTGTAGTGCACTGTAAGTAGGGCTCTGTAAACTCGTATGGGGGATTTATTAACTTTGTGGGGACTTGCAGAAACCCTACAAACTTATATTAAAGACAAACAATGTGGAAAGAATATTAAACACAGAAAATAAACTTATACTTTAACATCAAGAGAACAGCTGTGTATAACAAACAGAGACTCACACTTTACTGCAGCTGCTCTTGTCAAAGCAATGCATCAAAAATACATTGCAACGTGCGCTTCATTGATTTAACCTTGAGTAGAAGCAGATGCCTGTTGAAGTGGCACTTTACAGCAATAACGGCAGCTTTAAACGGCAGTTCAAGTGCAGAAATACATAAGAAACTTAATTTGCACGAAAATTATCGGAAGAGAGTCAGTGAGAGAGAAGCACAAGCGCCTGTCTGCTCCCGCTCTGTGTTTGAGCTGCCCGTCACGCGCCTGAGTTACATCCACCAATGATAAATAAACAACAACAATTCATACAACTATTTTAAAATGGCACATAGGCTGAGATGCATTCAGTATTAATCAATCATGTAGGCGTATTAAACGTTTGAAATTGTATTTAAAACACGAAATGAAAGTGAGGTCATGTCACCTCACGTACCACCGGGGGTCTCTTCAAGTACCACAGTTTGAGAAAGATGTTGTATGCCCTGTTGTGTGGAACTTTGTGGAAGTGTTTTGGGTGAAGTGAATAAATAATAAATACAAAAAACACGATTATTTCATTTTGTTTTTCGAATAAAGAGGTTTTTAATCTCTCTCTTGCCCTCTCTTTCTCTCGTCTCTCACAGGAGTTTGATCTGGATGTGGTTGCCGTGGTGAATGACACTGTGGGCACTATGATGACGTGTGGCTATGAAGACCCGCGGTGTGAAGTTGGGCTCATTGTAGGTGGGTGCCTCAGGACTATTTAGCTTCGGTCCGGAAAGCCATTGTCTTGCACATGATCCTCCAGCCCTAACCAGAACCCTATTATTACAGCGAGCTTAGTACACAGTGTGTTCCCTGGGACTTTCCTTGACCTTGCAACAAGGGGCTACATCATTTGATGTGAGCATTTCTAAATACACATTTGGTCCACTGTATGAATCAATGTATCTCTGTCTGTGTGCTATAGGGACAGGCACCAATGCATGCTACATGGAGGAGATGTCTAACGTTGAGCTAGTGGACGGAGATGAGGGCTGTATGTGTGTGAACATGGAGTGGGGAGCGTTTGGAGACCGTGGGGAGCTGGATGATTTCTCCACGGAGTTCGATCGAGCTGTGGATGAGCAGTCCGCTAACCCAGGCAAACAGCGGTAAGACTTAATCACAGACTTCATTCTGCGTGCTGGAGTATTTCATCTGATTTATTCAGCACAAGACCATTCTGCAACAACTGGACTGCTTCAACAGAGTCTTCAGGTTTTCTCACTGGTATCCCATTACCAAGATTTTAAAGTGCCTTACTGATATATATAATGAGGCTATGCCTGCAAAAATACCTCGTAATACCCGGGGTTTGTTTCAGCCGTAATGGCGGCATTTAGCTGACACCTGCAGTGAAATGAACGCTTTGTGGAAACATGAAGCCATGTAATGCATTAATTACAGACCTAGTTTCAAAATGGACTTTTTTGAAATTGGTAAGCTAAGTAGGAATTGAGTTCTAATGTAGGCATAATAGTACGATAGGTAAACGACTCAAAGAGTTTAAATGTTAGCAAGTTTGATTATTTGGCTCAAGGAATAATTTCAACTACTCATATATTAACATCAGTGGCGCCCCATTGTTTTTTACCTTTTAATCCTGTTAAGTAAAGCCTCAATTTGTAATTGGTATTGGAATCTCGCATCGCTGTTCAATTTATCCTAAAGCAGGCTTACACCGGCACCTCTAATGTAGTCCTAATTGATCTGGGATTATATCTTATATACCTTCTAAAATCTGCTTGATCAAATACAATGATATGTCAGCCTCGCCTGGGAGAAAATAGGTACATGCTCAGAAATAGAAGGCTTAAAGGAGCTAAAAATCATTATTCAATCAGTTGTCACTCAGGTATGAAAAGATGATCCATGGAGACATTCTGAGACTCGCTCAAGAGCGTTTCTGTCACAGATCGAAAGGTGTGTGAACAGTCCTGCAGCGGATTGCACCTGCAGGCGTTGTTATGGAGTCCTCGAGGTGCCTCTGAATCTAGAGAGATGACATTCAGATGCTTAGCACGTTGTTTATCATTATAGACGCCTCGGGCGCTTCGGCACACAATTATATTGTTTCTAAGGACATAATGTAATGCATTTATTTTAAAACGTCGGGGCTCATTTATGAAACGAGCGTATGACGGAAAACTGGGCTTACAGTCGTTTCCACGCATAACTTGGCATTTATCAATATTGATGTGAGCTGTTAATACGATCAAATCTCACGACAGGTCTCAGTTCGTGTACGCAAGTTTTAAGATATGGTGAAGGTCTGTGTACGCTTTACCCTTTTGATAACTGAAAAGGAATAATGACAACTACAAAGATTAGGGTTTTTTCGTTTAGTATAACAAATGTAAAAATAGAATCTGACGATCATTTAATTGTTTGAAATTACAAGGTTAACGGTCATAGGCTTTTAGGCTACTTCGAAGATATTTTACCACAAATAAAATGCACAATTAAAAGTAAAACATTTAAAAACCTACAATTATCAATTAAGCAATGGGTAAGTTTACCTATTTGCAAGATGATATCTTCTTTGTTTGCCAAATATGCATTTGAATAAAAACAAAAAACATGCATTAATGGTTTTTTATTTGTGCGATCTGCGATGTTCGATGGGGTGGAAGACTCGCACTGGGTCACAGCTCGAGGTTGCCTGGCTTTGTGTGGTAGGATCCAGGCCGGTTCGTGGGGGCTAAAGACCGCTCGTCCTGCTTCTGACAGACCTGAAAGAGAAAAAATAAATGAAGCAAACATTAAACTGCGTGTGCTTGCGGTTCATTTCTAGCTTGTTGTGTTGTGTGGGAGGACATACACAGTACAGTTTGTGACGATGATTAACTGGAGTTTTTTTCCACAGTGACCGTTTGGCGCTGCGGCAGGTTCGCTCCATCCTGCAGCACCTGGGCTTGATCACCAGCACGTGTGACGACAGTATTTTGGTGAAGGAGGTGTGCAGCGTGGTGTCCAAACGTGCCGCCCAGTTGTGCGGAGCCGGTCTGGCCGCCGTGGTGGACAAGATACGCCTGAACCGTAACCTCGATCAGCTGAAAATCACAGTGGGAGTGGACGGCACGCTCTACAAACTCCACCCGCAGTGAGTAGAGTGGAAATGAGATTGAATCAGTTTGTGTGTGCAAATGGTAGATTTCGTGAAACTGTAATGTAACACAAAGCTTGGTTGAAAAAGAAGCTGGTTATAAACACTTCAAATGTATGTATTCTTCTTAAAATGGAGATTTTGGCAAGCTCAACCATGTTAGTCACACATGTGATGTCTCGTGTGTTTGATGTGGAGTCTTATTAGTGTCAATATTGCTTAAAATTCCCAAAAACCTTTCCAACAGCACTGTCATAAAAGATTTTGATCCATTTTTTATCAAGAGACTAAAGCTTCATGGAAAGAAACACACTTTATACAATATTCCCAAAACCCCCCTTTTCATGTTTTATTGAGTTAACTTTGACAAAAGCCATTGTCTATAAATTACGGATCGCTTATCTTTGCATGGACAGTCCTAACTTATCACACTTAAAACTAACAAGGGCTTAGTTTATCGTTTATCAAGTTGAGTTTTGTTGGGGAATTCTGCATTACAAATTTCCTAAAGGTGCTCTGTCAGTTCATGTCTGTTGACAAAATGTAAATAATGATATACTTATTTCTGCTAAAAGACTTCCAATTTCCTGTTTAAGAAAAAGTATCAACGTAGAAAAGAAATCCTGTAAACTGTTTTACATGACCAGTTTTATACCCTTTCAGTTCATTCGCATTGATTTCTTCATTCAGTGCATCACTGCTGACTTTTCTACTCTTGTCTCATCAGCTTTTCCAGCATCATGCGAGAGACTTTGAGAGACCTGGCGCCCAACTGTGAAGTTACTCTCGTCCAATCGGAGGACGGCAGTGGCAAAGGGGCTGCCCTCATCACAGCTGTGGCTTGCCGATTGAGGGATGCTGAAAAGTAGCGATGCTATATGTGACGAAAAGATCAAACATAACAGAAAATTGTCCGAAAACTGATCTTCCAGACAACACTCCTGTTTATAGAAGAATGTATTGTATTTATTTGTTTTTGTTCGTCATGTTTCTGATCCGTAATGACAAGGAGTTAAAGGGATATTTCACCCAAAAATAGGAATTCTGTCATATTCACCTTCATGCTGTTCCAAACCCTGAATTTTTCTGTCAAAAACCAAATTAAATTTTTAACAAAGTGTTTGTGACTGACCATCTCTGAGTTCCTGTTCAATTTTAATTTTATTTAAAAAGGACTGTCAACAGTCCTCCTAATTTTTCCACGTACTGAAGCCTGAATTGGCGTTTGGAATAATATGGGTGTGAAGAAATGACACAATTTCCCTTTGTGGGTAAAATGATTGTGCTGGTGGGGGGTTGGAGAGTGAAGAATCTGTCTGAAAAAAGCAGAAAAGATTTTATTGACATGAGAACTGAAAATGGTGTAATTAACTCTTGTGTATGTTTCTACTGAATGTCCTAAAATCACGGTTCCCAGGGCACAATTAACTTTAATCTTAAATATACAATGAAGGCTGATTTATAGTACACTGTCTCTAGTGGTAAATCTAATCTACAGTACTGTCTGATGCTGAACAGGTTATACAGCGTCCTGATCTAAAGAAAGCCTTTGGAGCAAAGATAACCTGATGTGGTGGGTTTTGATATTTCCGGTCACAGAATTTTGTACCGAATAATATAATACTAAAAAAATGTATACAATCCAAAACCATGAAATAAATCTGTATAGTTACGAAGCCATATGAAAGTAGTTGCTCTTTGTTTGAGTAGACATTATTTTTCTATTGCATCGGCCCCTTTTATGTTTAAAATGACAGCTGAAATTACCACTGTTAGATCCTGTGTATCTCTTGGATTCACATCTTTTGTCGCAGCTCTTGTAGGATTTCCTATTGATGAATGCTCAGACCTTATCAACATAGAGATTTGATGTTAAGTGTGCCATTTTCTGTAAGGGAGTATTGAGCAGAGATGTATAAAGTACTAGAGACCCAGACTTGAGTAAAAGTACAAGTGCTCTATCAAAAAAGTAACTTGAGTAGAAGTTGAAGTGCTCTTTAAGCACCACACTTAAGTAGAAGTACTAAAGTATTCAACAATTTTTGTACTTAAGTATTGCAAGTAGTTCATTTTAAAATTTACTACTCAAGTACTGAAAGTGAAAGTACAAGTATTGTGTTATGTAGTTATTAAAGAAAGTAGTCAAAAGTTTGAACTTAAGTTTGAATTGTTTTTATTATTTCAAATGATTAACCTAAAGGACAATCACAATTCCTTTGGCTGTAACTTTTTTGTAAACAAAAACAGATTAAGTATGTCCCTTTCCCCCTTTAAAGCATCCCTCCCTCCCTTCTCTTCCCTGCTTGTTTTTTTTTTCTTCTCCACAGCTTATTACCTTCTTAAACTAGTGTGCATAAAGCAGTCATTTTTGGAAGTTACACATTTTCTTTTCACCCTCAACTTGTTAGGGCAACTAAAATATCTCAAAGGCCAGTAGGTCACATTCAAGTATTTCTTATGTAAAAACAAAAGTGATTAGAGCACCTAAAAACACTGAGCTTAAATATTTGTAAACAAAAACAGATCAAATATGCCCCTTTTTTTTTGGAGGTAATTTTTCGACAGATTGTCATATAAATAACCTGAAAATACTGTAGTTCATTCAAATTAAATCTTACTTACCAGTCTTACTAAAAAAAATGGGGTAAGCACACTTATTCTCATTTCAAGAGGTGTTCTGAGTAAATGATTTGTTTGTAACACTTTACAATATGGTTTGATTTGTTAACATTACATTAGTAGACTAATAACCATTACATTAGACTAATAACCAACATGAACTAACCATGATCAATACATTTGTTACAGTATTTATTAATCTTAAGACTCAGAGAAAGTCAACGTGCTGCGAGACACCCTTTATTATAGCCAGCTAGTTAACGTTAAGTGAACACCGCAGCATGTCACTAGTTAGCAAAAGGGCTTACTGATAGCTCAAGCTGGTGTGATTTGTGATGATATTTGTAACTTACCTTGCTATGTTTCTTCAAATTTGACGGTGAATTTTTGAAGGCCATTATTTCACAACCTTTCGGGCGGCAGAGTAAGCACTTCATTCTATATGAATTATCTTTCACTCCGACATATAAGAACATGGACTCTAAGTAGGGCCAGGGGTGGTCTCCTTCCTCACTCTCACAGCCACGATCACTTGAAGTTGATGGGGTGGAAGGTGGTGTTCTTGGTTCGTCCATTTTCTTAGCTGATCAAAAGGCAGAACGCGAGCACGCGCAGTCTTCTTAATCGCTTGATTCACTCAATGATGTGCCAGCTGAGCTTCATCAAACCTCCCATCTACCGTTCTGGCAGTGGTAATGTGAGTTTGGAATGGAATGATTCGTAACATTTTTATAATTGTAACGAGTAACGATGCAGCACATAAAAGAAATATCGGAGTAAAAGTATTAAACTCATCGAAAATATGTACTGAAGTAAAAGTGGAAGTAGGAGAATAAAAGAATACTCTAATAAAGTACAGATACCTCCTTTTAGTACTTAAGTACAGTAGTGAAGTAGATCTACTTCGTTACTATACATCTCTGGTATTGAGTCCCTGTCCTTACAGAATGTCAGCCTCCGTCAAAATCATGCAGGAAAATAGCCCCTTTGAGCTCGGCAAACTGTCAATACAGTCATTTTAATGTTGTATTGTTTACCTTCTCTTTCTCCCTAATCTGAATTGAATTGTTGGTCGGGTTGATTTAATTGTGCAATTTGTTGGCTCTACAAATTGTTTTGTACATGTCTGTACAGTGCAAAAAACAATAGCGGTTGACCATGCAGGTTACCTCCAACGTAATGGAAAACCCCTTGACAAAATGGAGAGAATCTTCCTTTGAAATGTCAGGGCATCTATTTTTGTAGGTAATTATTAGTTCTCCTCACAAGACGTAGAAATATTCTTCCGGATGAGATTTTTTTTCTAGCTGAGCACTGCAGGCTCTAGAGAAGAGACAAATGATTTTCTTTTGTTTGCTTTGCCAGTTATGTGATGATAGTTGGTATGTGAATTGGTTTATACGTATGTTAGGCTTGGACATAAAGTTGTGAATTTGGATTTGCGTTGATGAGATAAGTAGTTGTCATAGTGTGTGTGAGATTTTAAATCAAATATTTTTCTTAAATTCTTTTAATTTCCAATTGGGTACATACAGGTCAGTTGTTTTGCATTCATGTGTTTTGTAGATAATGTCACTTAGATTCTATTCAATGACAGATTTGCTATTCAGTTTTCCATCAGCTCTGTGCTTGTGAGCGTCTACTAATTCATGCACTCATCATGCATTCAAATCAGGTTGCCTACACGACAGCTTTAAAAATCTTTCTGCACTAAAGGGGCACATGTGTAGTTAAAAGGTCCCTGTGCATGTTGAAGATCTTCATATAAAGTGCCATAGCCATGAACACGGCTGAACCCATCACAGATATAAGATCATCAGTGTGCCCTTGACAGAATAGTTTGTAAAACAAAATATTCATCATTTATTCACCCTCATGTTATATCTAACTCGTATGACTTTCTTCCATGGCAATGGAGAGTATTCACTGCTTTTAACCCTTATGCGCTGACTTGGACATTTTTGTCCATTTCTTTGTCGTTTTGGCTGTGATTATGCAAACATCATACGTTTTGCAAAAGGTGTGTATTTTTCTTGGAATTTTAATATTTTGCTCTATTTTGGTTTCGTAATATTTATAATATAAAAGTAGGTAAATACAATTGTTACACTACGTTTGGACAAAAATGTCCCCATCAAAACTATACATTTTAATCTGAATGCCATGCAAGCATAAATCATATATTCCATGTACAATTCCTTTGATTAAGTTGGCAAGGTTTTTTTTAAAGAAAAATAAATGTCAAGAAAATAAATTTTAAATGTGTACTATTTACTTTTTGCTTATGCTATTTTCTCCATTTTAGTCTATGGAGCATTTCATTATTTCTGCTGGCAAACCGAACTACAGGCAAACTGAACAAAAGATATAGCTATTACTGTGTTTGTTTGTATACTGTAGATGTCAAAGTGTGGTTTGTTTGCGGGTACTGAAAAATATGTGTGTGTGTATACACAGTTTGAAAGAATCATCATATTCTACCACAAATCCAACTCCTTATATTCAAGTAACCGTAGCGTATTGAGCTTTAAAAATATTTTTAATTCAAACATGTTTTTTAATCCCTAGTTTGCAATATAAAACATTTTTAATACGTTTTTTTTAACTGAGATAAAAAGGTGAGCTTGATTTTTATGTATAAAACCAGAAGCCCCACAGTTTTTTTTACCATTAAGGCATAATATATGTGGCATTATGTAAACAAACAAGGTTGAAACTCTGAAAATGAATGAATGTTTGGTAGTTATGATCTGGAAAGGATCTGGTTAAAAAAATATAAGTTAGTATAAGTAGAAAAAAATGAATATATCATTAAAAAAAAAAACAGATCCAAGACTGTAATAATACAAGTAAAAAAATCAGCTTCAGATTTAGTATATAGAAATATTTAAATAATTATTTTTTTACATGAAAAACAACCGGGTCACCATGTAAACATTGGTATTTAAAGGATTACAATTCTAAAAAGTAAATGAATGTTTGGAAGTTATGATAATGACTGGTTGTAGTGAAAAAAATAAAGTCATTGAAAGTGTGAAAAAATATGTATATATATGATATTTGTATGACCATGTTTGGACATTTTCAGCCTAAATGTGAGTTTTTTTAATTGATGCACAAGGGTTAAGCTTCAAAATAAAGTTGGACACATCACAGAAATGTCATTAAAAGTATCACTTTAAGGTCGTATAATAACTTTACGTGAAGAGTTTTTATTTTAATCCAGTCAGCTGTACTGCGGTCAGCAAATTTAACTTGAAGTCCAATCTGGCTACTTTTTAATGAATGAGGCATTTATATAGCGCTTTATTGTGTATTGCGAAAAAAGGAAAAAGAATAGTTTCAGAAAAAAACTAAGAGGACAATTCAATAAATGTGTGAAAGCTAACGTTAGCCAGCATGAAGATGCTACGATCAACACCTCTACTGTTGCTACCGTCGAGCCGCGAGAAGACATATTTCAGGGCGAGTAATAAGTGTTCGTTGAAAACATTTATAATAAAAAGGTTTAACATTTTTCGTTAAATTGAACCGTGCATTTTTTTTCTTCAAACTAGTAACGCGCCAGTTACTCATACGTTTTTTGTCTAAAAAGGTCTTAAAGTAAAAAAAAACTGTCATTTTGTCAGTGTCAAATATTTGAACATCTGAATAATGTATACGAATATAGCTTCAATATTGAATTGTTCAATGAGTTGTAAGGAATTGAATCGCACTTCAACATGTCAAAATAAAGTGACAGCTGACTTGAGCCAGGAGGTAATGATTTACTGTTACTGTGTTAAAGGTAGTTCACTTTCAAAATACATTTTCATGATCATTTACTCACCCCCATGTCATCCAAGATGTTTATGTATTTGTTTCTTTAGTCGAAAAGAAATGAAGGTTTTTGATGAAAACATTCCAGGATTGTTCTCCATATAGTGGACTTCAATGGATTCCAAATTACAGTTTCAGTGCAGCTTCAAAGGGCTTTAAACCATACCAGACGATGAATAAAGGTCTTATCTAGAGAAACGATCAGTCATTTAAAAACTTTACCAGGTAGGCTCTCCTGTTTTTGACAAGTGGTTGCCCTGATAGCACACATACATCTGGCTTACGTCTATTTGACGTCTGCATTTACATCTGCAAGACATCTACAATACATTGTTTGCTCATCTGCAATACGTCTCGGAGATGTCTGCTGTCAGAGGTCATAGACATCTAGACGATGTCTGTAAGATGTTTATGATTTAGAATGGATGTAAAGCTGCTCTTTCTAAGATGTTTAGCAGATGTTTTTACGCAGCAGATCTCCAGATCTTTAGCAGACGTATTACAGACGTTCAGACGTCTCCGAGACGTAATGCAGATGAGCAAACTACGTATTGCAGATGTCTAACAGATGTAAATCCAGACGTCAAATAGACGTAGGCCTAAGCCAGATGGATTGTGCTATCTGGGTGATGTCCTTAGGACAACATCTGTTGACCCTGGGACAACATTTAAATCAACCAATCAGATTTCAGAAATAAGTTTACAGTTTATTTGAAGTTTAATCTTCCAACCAGGATTATGCGCTTCTAGACCATTGTTTTTCTCACTTATCATTTCTCTCAGATTTTAGGGGTGAGTTATGGTTAGGGTTTGGTGTGGGTTTAGGTTTTATTTATAAAATTGTTGTCCTTAGGTCAACAAAATATGTTGTCCTGAGGACATCAATCACTTGGAAAAATCAGGTCGAGCCCCACGCACTGACGCGCAGTTGACTATACGACTGCGGCCATGTTACGGCAGCAAACTTCCTTGATTATTACACCGGAATGGGAGTATTGTTTCTAATCAAATCTGCCTAGAAAATCGCAATTTATCATTTTCCACCAGTCTTAGCACACGATATAAGTACAGAAGAATCAAGTTTTAAATAGGAAAAATATCGAAACTCTGTGGTCATCTTTGAACGCGATGCTACTCATTGGATTCAATGATCTATGCTAAGCTATGCTAAAAGTGCAATCGCCAGACCCGGAGATCTGCTAAATAGACTCTAAAACGGTAAAACTCAACTTATTAACTCTGGGGGAGTCGGAGAATGAGCCTAACAAAAAAAGGGAGTGTTCCTTTAAAAGCTAGCTTTGTTGAAATATGCTGCCTTTTATGATTGCTTGCTATGATAATTAAACAAATAGCTACATGTTAGCAAACACAGTGTAGTGACAAGAGCCGGAGCATGTGCGCAGAACAGTTTATGTGAAAAGTGTGTGTTTTCTCTCGTGTTTTTTTGTGGTCACAACGCAGCAAACACGAAAGCACACGCCACGGCGCGCACACTTGTTTGTATAGACGATTTTTTGGGCGGGGGGGGTTTGTATTCATTAAACATTGACAAGAAGCCCGCGAGTTTTTCGAGCCCTGTCGGGCTCTCTATCTGTTGTGGAGTCAGTGTCATGCTGAATAGGTGATAGATTCCTAGAACGCTGGGTATCCTTGACTTCTCTCAGACAGTCCATCCATTGAATAAACTCCTGTTTGTTTATCTGCAGCCCTTCTATGCTTCAGGCTACTATGATCCGGTGAAAGAAGCTGCATTTTTGAATGCACTAATGCACAATTATTATGAGGAAATGTATTCAAACATGACTGATGTAAATACATCCGGATGGAAATTTTACAACTCATTTGGCCAGAATGCCAGATAATGAATACACTTCTCGTGGGCTGTGTTTCAAGCCTGAGAATAGCTCTGTGTGAGAAGAATCAAAATGGTTTGCTTCGTAAACACATATGGTGAGCTATTTGTTTAATTCACAGAGACGCTCCAAATAATACGATCATGTGAGTGATGGAGAGAAAAGAGAGAGTTGTCTTTTATGATGTAAGAGAAATTCTGTGCCTCGTTTGGGCAAACGAAGATAAAGGGATAGTTCACCCTAAAATGAAAATTCTTTGATCTTATGTCATTTCAAACCTGTATGACTTTCTTGCCTCTGCAGAACACAACAGGAGATATTTCGAAGAATGCTGGAAACCGAACCACTGCACACGGTCCGCATACCCATTGACGGGACACAAAACCAATGCAAGTCGATAGGTACTGCCGTCAGGGCTGGATTATCCAATGGGCATTATGGGCACAGGCCCAGGGGCCCGTACGCTCTAGGTGCCTGGGCAAGAGGATGAAAATGTCACATATCAGCGTTTACGCCATATTCATTTTGCCGGGCACTTCTCTGGCTTGCACGAGCACATGGAGGTGTGCACATAAAACAGTGTTTCTAAATAAGTAAGTCTGTCTTTTGATTTAGCACAAAACAGCGTTTCCCACAACGTGTCACTGTTATCGACTGTTTAGATATGCACACGGTTACCATGAGGCTGTGTGAAAGAACATATAGCCGAAATCACCTGACAACTGACTGAAGTGAACTGACAACAGAAACTATAACATGTCAATGAGAACGGCTTTATTGTTGTAAATATAAGGAGTTGATGTACCGTTGCAGCTGTCTTGAATCTTAAAAGGTAAGAGTTTTTTTACATTTATTTGGTGGTCTTTCCTTGCCAATTATTTTATATTAATATAATGTTAATCAGTAACTGCCTTTCTTTACCAATATTAGCCTTCATTATTAGATAATCCACAGTGCTTTTACATACATTGCAAAATGTTTACATACTGTACACACAAATATGATGATGTCGTAACTCGTAACATATATGCTAAAGTATACTTAAATTCTTTTAATGCTGTTTACTGTAACACATTACAAGCTACATAAGAACGTAAGTAGCGAGGTGCTTGTTACACAAATAAAGTCTAACAAATGGACAAATTACTCTTGTAGTATAATCATTGACAAAGACTGCCTGTTTATTCTTAGAAAAAATGAAGATGAAAATATTTGAGAATTGCACTTAAGAATATTCTTAAGAACGTTAATTTTGTTTATTGTAATTAGTTTTTATGTTTTCTCTTAAGAACAGCTTTGTGAATCCGTCACGTTTGTTTGTGAATTATGGAAGAATCTGATAGAACCTGAATTGGTAGAGATGTGGTAGTGTGTGCTGCTTGCATGTGCCAGTGAGTTACAGTATGCAGGGAAATGTCTTGATATTGTTGTTGCTGGTCCAGGAAAGCATTGTTGCAATCAGGTGGTGTAAATCCTGTATGATGGAGGATGTGTACAGATGTTGATATTGTCCTCCAGGTTGTGATCATAGTTTGTAACTTGTCAATGTAATCCTATAAGATAGTACCCTATAGGCTAATTTAAAACTTTATTGTGCACACGTGTGTGTATGGGGGGGTCCATAAGACACTTGTGCCCTGGGGACTCTGAATTCTTAATCCGGGCCTGATCAGCCGTTGTTCGTTTACGAACGTTCTTCAAACTAAGTCATACAGGTCTGGAATGTCAAGAGAGTGAGTAAATAATGACAGACTTTCTCTGAAACACACACACACAGTCACACCTGCGTTCATATGGCTATGACTTCAATCCTTTGGGAGATAAAGAACAGAGACTCAAGGATCTAAGAGAATAATGACAACTGGAGCTCCGGCATAATGAGGAGACACAGGGGAAATGGAGCCAGTTTCCATGCACTTCACCCCGGGGGCAGGCTTCAGTGAATATCTGACAAAAGTCCTGATTATTTCATGGAATACTGAGCTGAAAAACTGAGTGCTGGAGCGTGGGATTATATGAACAGGATCTCATCTCCATGCGACAAGAAAACCTTTAGGCTCGGAATGACTGTGTTTAATTAAATCTCTCTGTGTTTGAGGGGAGTGCGATGCAGAAGAATGCAAAATCATCAGAACCGCATGTGAAAAGCATCCAGTGATGAAAACAAAGCTGTGGCTTTTGTTTAGATAAGATGTATATGAGCACGCTTTAGGAATGGCCCAATCAGCCATCATGCAATTGCTCTCAGAAGTTATTTGAAGAGAATGCAACGTAATTTGCATAGACGGAGAATCTCTTTAATGATAGATGTCCTACTTGGCTTTATTTTTCAAATGAAGGTCTGCATACTTTTTAAAAGCTCATGTGACGGTATGATTGTGAGAGTCTTGTTGCCAGGGAAAACAGCAGTAACAGTCACCTGGTTTACTTACAGCTATTCTGTTTTCAAAGAACACAGCTGTTTTCACAGTGTGCTTATGAGATACTGTATGTAATTCTTCCTAGGATTGACTGAGGTACTATATAGAACCCTTGAAGAACCATACATCACAGTTCCATAGAGAACCTGTAAAGCCCTTGAAGGGTTCTTCAGCGGTTCTATTTAGCACCTCAGTGATCCCAAAGAACCTCTGAAGAACCACTGAAGCACCAAGATATGTTTCTATATAGCACTTAAAGTGGTTCCCCTATAATTTAGTGCTATATAGCACCATAAAGTGAAAAATGCAAACCTTGAATGCACTGTAAGTCGCGTTGGAAAAAAGCGTATGCAAGTGCATTTATATAATGTTATGTAAAGGTCCTCCTTGCATGCATAAGATCACTGTGCTCTTCTTGTTTTCATGTGCTCAGAAGGATGATATCAACATTAAACATAAAACATATAATGGGGAATGAGACTCTGGTGATGGGCTTACTAGTGAAAGTGACGTCTGCGCATGCTCCTGCTCTCCTTGCAGCCGCCTGCTTTTCTGGGAGAATTGTCCTATAAGGGACTAAGAAAAAATGATTATGAAACAGTTTATATGTTCGAAAAAAACTTTCCGAAACCTGTACGATCACTGGGGGAGTGTATCGAGCACTGAAATACTACGTTATACGTCCAACTCGTTTTTTGACAAGTTGACCATGTTAAGCATGAGAAGACGTTTAACATTGTGAAGAAGTCTGAAGCATGAAACACCATTTAAAATACTTCCCTGTTTTTTCATCTGAATGCACTTGAATTTTAAAAGATGGGATTCTTGCGTGTTTGTGACCGATGGTATCCTAAATCGATATAACAGTCTTAATTCTGACAACCAAGCGTACCACAATTTCAGTGTTTTTGTGAACCAAACCAATAAAAAACTCATGTTCATTGCCAATTTTTGATGCCCTCTTGTTGTTGTTGTTGCTTGTGTTGTATGCTGTGGCATTGTATTATTGTACTGCATTGTTGACATGTGTGTTGTGTGCTGTTTGGCACTTGTGGGGACTAAATATTTTAAGGTCTGAACTGAACAGACAGTGAATTATGTTTTTTTCCTTTACTTCAGGTGGAATTTATTTTATCTCAAGAGTACTTGGTGAACACGGTTTTCAGTATCTAAGGTCGTGACTGCATTATATAAAATGTTGAGTGTACATATGGAAGAAATTGCATGGTTGCAGTCATTTCCCTGAAGGAAAGCAGAAAAATTCAGTCATGGCAGGCACATAATGTAAGAGTGCAAATAAATATTTGTTATGTGATGGATCATTACTGCATGATAAATAGTCAACAGACTTTCTCGCAGTCTCTGTCTGATTCGCTATACTTAACTAATCTACTAATTGTCCGGTTCTAACTATCGTGTCATCTGACTAATAAATCATGTTGCTGGAGGCGCCGGGTAAACGGAGCCGTGTATCTTCATCCCAATGGGTATAAATAATAAGGTTTCCAATGAACACCATGCCTGAAAGCAAAAGGCCTTGAGACATTTAGTCGAATCAAACAACTGGCGAGATGTTGAGGAAAACGTTTTCTTATACATATTGCAATGACAAGCCGTTGGTAGGCTGTTATGTCATTAATAAATAAGCAAATAAATAAAAAAGCGACAATTCTTAGCATTATGTTTTGTTTGTGTGAGAGAATGTTTTAAAATGTCATTTTAGGAATTAGAGCCGAGCGCAGCACACAGATGCCTTTGTTGTTTGAAGATTTACAATAGCCCTTCATCTGCGGCCTGTTTGACACAAACAACACTGATTCTGTTTGGAGACAGAATAAATTGCCACATGTGAAAGACTAGAAATCACTGCAAAATATTGAGATTATTAACTCTCTAACACCTACTTTATTGTCATCTTGATCTTATTTTATCACACAACGGGGAGGTTGGACTGATTAATGTTCTCTTTACAATGATGTCTTTGTATCTTTGATGAAAATGTGAGATGCTACAGTGAAATTTTAAAGTTTTATTCTTTTGTCATGTAAGAGCAGCTCTTTTAAGTTTCTAATATCAACAGTGATAAAAAAACCTCTGTCAACAATATGACAATGTTATAGCACTCTCAGGGCTCAAAATTTCTACCTCACCCTCACACCATCGTGTCGTGTACATAGTTTGGATTCCAAACTGTGAGTGTATATCTTTGTCCGAGGTATCATGGCCTCCAGTCCTGCAAATGTTTTTTTTTGTTCTGTGTGATGCCTGTATTTCAGAGGACCTCCTTACACCAAATGCATTCAGACCCAGCCTGTGGTCAGTACAGGAAATGGTTGGAAGAACACAAACTGTGCACAAACCTTTCTTCATCTCTAAAAGTATACCATTATTTGAACTAAAGCTTTTGTAGCACATTACCTGTGAAACTCGAAACTGTTCATGCAAACCAGATGAGTTTGGGCTCACAGGAACATGCTGTACAGGAAGACAGAGTTAAAATAGTGTTACACATATATATATATATATATATATATATATGGGGGTGTAGGTAGGGCTGGAGAGGGGTAGTACCTTTGCTGTCCAGCAGCTGCTGGGAGGATGGGCAGCACTGGCCCTCATCCATCTCCTAAATCTCTCACGTGCTGTCTCCACGTGCCACACCCTGTAAAACCACCTCAGCTGGTGGGCTACACCAGGTGAGGGGGTGGTGTTCACACTGCACTACTAGGCGATGAGCTGCTGTGGCAGCCAACGGCTAAAGGGCGAGGAGATCATGAACTGATCCAACGGCCGAGTGTGGGGGAGCAAACCCCCGAATCAGGAGTTGAGCCCTGAAGTCGGAGAGATACTTGTATTCAAGCACTGTTCCAGCAGCTCCTGCAGCCCAGCTGGTGCCAAATGTACTGCTCTGCATTCCTTTGGACTCTATCAGTGAGGCCGAGAGGGGGATCTCGGCGACTGTGCATCCCAAGATCTCCATACATTCCTCCCAGGCTTGCGCATTGGAGAGGTCACTCCAGTATCGCTGTTCCAGCGACAACACAACACGGGTGATGGCAGTTACGAGTTATAAACCCCGTGCGGATTGGCGCTAAGCTCAGGCACTACGGGCTGTCGCCCAACGGTGGGAGGGATCATTGTGTCCCACTGGTCAACTTACGCCCGCCTTAAGCTTGGCAGCCCCCAGTGAGTAAGGTGCTGACCCGCCACAGTCTGTCTGTTTCAAAGGGTGCTTGGAGCTCAGGGAAATGACCGAAAAGCAGACTGTAAAACCTGCACTACGCAAAATAAGAAGGATAAAAACAAACAGCCAGCACTGCGGCTGGCAAGCTGGAATGTCAGAACCATGTGCCTTGGCCACTCTGACGAACTACAAGTTAACAACGCCAGGAAGACAGCCATCATCAACCGCGAGCTGGAACGACTGGGACATTGACATTGCTGCGTTACAGGAAACCAGACTCCCTTCCAGTGGCAGCCTCAGAGAACAGGACTACACGTTCTTCTGGCAAGGAAAGGAGCCTGAATAGTCTTGAATATATAGTGTTTTTTACCAACTCTGTCTGCTGTCTAAAATCAAACACTTTTTTTGTATAACATGTTTTTATTAGATTTTAGGACAACAGGAAAAAACAGCAAACAATGCTTACAATACAAACCCTCCCCTTACCACAAAATCCTGAGCAGATTTGCAATGTAGATATGCATATCTACCCCAGTTTATTACACCCCTTATAATCAAACTTATATGAATGTGTCACACATCAAGTACTTCTTCAATATTTCCGTCCTTAACAAAATCCAAAAACAACTTCCAGATTTCATAAAATTCTGAGAGTTTTTTTTTGTTAAATATGTAAGTTTTTCGAGAGCCAGACATGATATTACATTCTTTAACCATATTTCTAGGGAAGGACAGCAAGTATTTTTCCAATACAAAGCTATAGAGCGTCTAGCTTGTAGTAAACATAGATCAACCAATGATTTTTCCTTATTAGACAGGGAGTAGCCAACTGCGTAAATACTTAATATACACAATTCCGGGCATAGAGGGATTGGTTCTGATGTGAACTGTGAGATATATTGAATTACCCCCTCCCAGAATTTCTGCACTTCCATGCATTCCCATACGCAGTGAAATAGTGTCCCCTTAACTTTATTACATTTAAAACAGAGGTCTGGGATATTAGGATTAAATTTGTTTAGTTTAACGGGGGTCACATAAGTTCTCATTATCCAATTATACTGTAGGAGTCTCAATCGAGTGTTTATAGTTTGTGTTTGTGCCCTTACGCAAATTGTACCCCAATCAACCTGTGAGATATCTTTATTCAAATCTTGTGACCAAGCTAATCTTTTATTTTCCGAATTGACTTTTAGGTTCTCTACAAAATATTATAAAATTGAGTGATTCGTCCCTTACTGGAACAGTCTTGTGTGGAAAGTATTTCCAATTGGGACATAATAGGGAGACATATAGAGTTTCTTGAATGCGCTAAGATGAAACTTCTAAGTTGTAAGTATTTTAAAAAATGTTTCTGAGGCATATGATATTTTGTAACAAGATTGTCAAATGTCAATAAGGTCTTATCTTCATATAAGTCCATCATTCTACCAATTCCTCGAGTCTGCCATAATTTAAACCCCAAATCATTTCTTGCAGGGGTAAACTGTTCGTTACCCCAAATAGGGGAGAAACAGGAAATTTCTGGGAAATCCTTAAGATATTTATGTGCTTCATGCTAGATTATAATGGAGTTTTTCACAAACGGATTGGCTGTCTTTTTCTTTAATTCTTTAAGGGGTGCTGAATATAAAAAACTATCCAGTGGTAGACCATTTGCCGACATCTTTTCGACCTGTAACCATGGTAGATTGGTATCACTAGAAAACCAGAACATTATCGCCCTTAGCTGAGCGGACCAGAAGTACCATATTAAATTTGGTAACTGTAACCCTCCTCTATCATAGAGCAAATACAATAATGACAGTTTAAGTCTTGGCTTTCTGTTATTCCATATAAAATTGGCAATCAGTTTTCTTATTTTTGGAAAAAACGTATGCGGAGGGGGGAGTGGTAGGGATTGAAAAATATAATTAAATCTGGGTAATATGTTCATCTTAATCACATTTATTCTTCCCATTAAGGACAAGGGCAATGTCATCCATCTTTTCACCTCTTCTGAAACTTTAGCTAACAGGGGTTCATAATTAATTGGGCTGAGTGAACACATTTTTGGGGATATTTTAATTCCTAAATATTCAAATCCATTTTGAGCATTTACAAATGGGTGTATTACTTTGGGATTAAACCGCTCCTGTTCATTATAGGAACAAGATTGATGATTTTTCCCTATTTATTTTAAAGCCAGAAAAGTCACCGAATCGGCCCATAAGCTCTATAAGGGAAGGGATTGATTTTTCAAGTTTTGATAAGAATACAATGGTATTATCCGCATATAGTGCAATACGATGTTCTAATGTACCTGTAAAGATACCATAGAGGTCGTGATGTGATCTTATTGCTATGGCCAATGGCTCCATAGCTAGAACAAAGAGTAAGGGTGATAGTGGAGAGCCTTGTCTAGAGCCTCGACTCAGTTTAAATGGTTGTGATATCTGGTTATTAGTGAGTAGTTCCGCACACGCATCGGCTAACGAAATTTTCACCCATTTGCGAAAGTAGTCGCCTACTCCAAACCGTGCTAGCACCTCTAATAAATACGGCCATTTAAGCCTATCGAACGCCTTCTCAGCATCCAACGACAGAATGGCCGTATCAGGGATTCCATTTACTGCATATATAACGTTGAGTACTCTCCTCACATTATGAAACCCTTGGCGATTCTTAATAAATCCATTTTGGTCTATATGTATTATATTTGGGGTAGAACCTTTTCGAGTCTCATTGCTAGTGCCTTTGCAATGATTTTGGCATCTGTATTTAAAAGTGAAATTGGCCTGTATGATCCGCATTCCACTGGAGATTTTCCTGGCTTCAGTATAAGGGTTATCATGGCATTTCTCATCGATGGTGGAAGGTTACCCTGTTCATAAGCTTCTGCATACATTTCTAGTAAGGGTGCTATCAGTTTATCTTTAAATTCCTTATAAATATCCACCGGAAGTCCATCTGGACCCGCCGCTCTACCGCCCCTCATACAAAGAATAGCATTGGAAACCTCTTCTAATTCCAATATTTTATCTAGTTCGTCCCTTGTCTCCTCCGTGATAGGTGGTATTTCCAGCTCATCAAGGAAATTACTTTGATCAGATACGTCTATAGGGGATTCAGACTGGTATAGAGATTTATAGAACTCAGCAAATGTTTGATTAATCTCATTTGGATCTGTTGTGATTTCTCCCTGTTTGTTTCTAATTTCATTAATGGCTCTTTCTGTTATCAGTTTTTTAAGCTGCCAGGCCAACAATTTGCCTGGTTTTTTACCCTGATCATAGAAATTTTGTTTTAATCTTAAAATACTATTTTCCGCTTTTAGTGTAGACAGTTCTTCATATTCGGCTTTAAGGGCTAATAATTTCTGTTTAGATTGTGAGGATTTATCTATTTTTATTGTTTTCTCTAGCTCTCTGATTTCAACATCTAGCATAGACATCCTTTGTTTCAATTTATTGAATTTCGAGCTAGTGAAACTAATCATTTGCCCCCGGATAAATGCTTTAAAGGCTTCCCATCTTGTGGCCGCTGAAGTCTGGGATGTACAGTATTTATTTTAAAGTACATATCTATCTGTTCACCAACATATTTAATGAACTCTAGATTCTGCAACCAGTTAGGATGAAGTCGCCATCTGTGAAATCCTTTTGTTGATGGTGAGTCCATATAAAACAGAGAAATAGGTGAATGATCTGACAGAACAGCAGTATTATATATACAATTTTCTACATTAGAGATTAAAGAATTGGGAATTAAAAAGTAGTCTATACGAGATGCCGTTTTGGACAGGGAGGAAAAACATGAATATTCTTTTTTTAAGGGATTTAATGTTCTCCAGGGGTCGCATAGGTTTAAATCTTTCATAAATTGTTGGATTTGTTTCCTACTTTGCAAGTGGGAGCTATCCCTACCTGAAGAACGGTCAAGCTTCGGGTCGAGAGTGCAGTTAAAATCACCTGCTATTATAACTATACCAGTAAGAGAAGCGATCAAAAGAAAAAGATTTTCAAAGAACATAGGATTATCCTCGTTTGGTCCATAAATGTTAATTTAGTTAATAGTTTTACCCAAGTGAGTTCCCTGTACTATCAAATATCTACCGGCCTTATCTGTAATACTATTTTTTACTTGAAACAATACTGATTTATGAATCAGTATCATGACCCCTCTTGAATGTGAGGAAAAAACAAGAGGCTATGACCTGGCCTGGCCATCTTCTTCTGAGCCTCTGAAGCTCTTCTTTAATTAAATGAGTTTCCTGCAGAAACACTACAGTGGATTCGAGTTGTTTGATTCTCGTCATAACCTGTTTAAGCTTGACCATTTTAATCATTCCTCTTACATTCCAAGAGGTAAATTTAAGCCTCTTAATCTGTGACATTTTTAACTTATATAAGATTGGATAAATAGAGATTCCACATTAACAGTGAAATTAGCAAGAGGTCTTGTTTCACTGAGGTGATATTTTGAACAAAACCATATTAACAATTTGCTTATCTGCCCTAAACAACTTGCACTAGCTGTCAACTTGAACATGACACCCTGTGCTCCCACCCCCCCTTATCACTTTGGGATATAGTTATATCCATCACTGATCCAATGTCAGCAAGGGAGCAGTTAAACCAGGCCCCGCGATTTATAAAGAAGGAAAATAAAAAAACAAGATATGTGAATCTCCTGGCATTCCTTTAAATTTCACTATCAGCCATACAAAATAAAAATCTTCGATTAAATCTCTTTAAAGAGATGACCCTTTTATAACCCTATTAGTAATTCTTATATTACTATATGTATTACGGCTTTCACTTTTATACCGTATACTCGAGGACCTTCCATCACGTTGAATAAGAATAAAACCAATCAACATCTATGTACGAACAGGTTGGTAGTATTAACATATTGAAAATGTGATATTAAATGTACCTACATCCCTCTGAGTATGATGCAAATCCACAGACAAAATAATCGATTTGTAAACTGTAATGGAGGAAATATAAACGTCTTTTAAGGTCCTTAACGTTCCTCCGTCTGTTGTATTCCCGATAGGAACCTTTCTGCATCCGTCGGGTTATCAAAAATGCGAGTTTGACTGTCCATTGTCACCCGTAGCCTGGCTGGGTAAGTAAGACCATAGGTAATGTTCAGGGCCCGCAGTCGCTGTTTTACATCATCAAAACGCCGTCTTTGACGAAGAAGCTCCGCTGACAAATCCGGGAAGAATTTGACCTCTTGATCACCGTACATAATCTTGCCTTTAATCCTGGCTTCTTGCATCACCCGAACTCTGTCTTGAAAATTCAGAAACTTCATGATCATCACTCTTGGGAGAGATGGGCGGTTGGATTGTGCACGTCCTGGTAATCTGTGTGCTCTCTCGATGATTGGCAGAACTGGGAAGATCGTAGTGCCCAGAGTTTCAGGTAGCCATTTTTCCAGGAAGGCTGCTGGATCCGGATTTTCTACTTTTTCGGGAAGGTTAACCAGCCTAAGGTTCGATCTCCGCGAGCGGTTTTCAAGATCGTCAAGCTTCTGTGAAAGGAATTTTACACGCTTATCCATTTCCGCTAACTTACTCTTTTCTGAATTCACCGTGTCTTCTACGCTGCTAATACGTTCTTCCGCCAGATCCATGCGTCCTGAAAAGTCTCTCACATCTTTTTTAACATCATGAATCGCATTTAGAACGCCCTCAATCTTTGTAGCAAAATCAGTTCGCATCAATTCCAGTTTTTGCATCACATCAAGATTTTGGATGGAGTGAGCGCCAATTTCGTCTGATTGGGGAGGATTGCTTATGCTTACGGCTGTGATGAGCTAGCCATGCTGCTAGCATCGCCGTCTTCCTCGCGTTTACTGGAGAAGAGTCGAATTCGTGTTTATTTTTACCTCTTTTCGACGGCATCTTGTTCTTTGGGTCACCCTGAAGCCTTAATGAAACGAAATGAAATCGTATCGAAGGCTGACGTGTATAATTTTAAGGATTTTAGAGAAATAACGCCAGGAGCTCGCAAAAAGACGTGTGCCTAGTTCGGATCCATAACCACGCCCCAAATCAAACACTTTTTAAACGCTACAATGTTAGAGACGGTCATCCACGCTTTTATTACTTCAAGCCTAGACTACTGCAACTCACTGAACTATGGAATTGCTCTGTCACAAATCATCTGCTTACAATTGGTTCAGAATGCTGCTCCGAGATTCATTACAAAAAGCAGAAAATACGACCACATCACACCTATTTTGAGGGCCCTCCACTGGCTGCCCATTCAATCCAGAATTGCTTTTAAAATGATTTTATTTGTCTATAAATCTTTACACAACCAAGCCCCTAGTTATCTGTCAGAGCTGCTGCACTTTTACACCCCCACTAGAAGCCCTACACTCCAGCAATCAGAATCTCCTTTTAGTCCCCCAGTCCAGACTGAAATTTAGAGGAGACAGAGCTTTCTCTGTGTGGCACCCTCTCTTTTTATTTTTAAATCTCATTTAAAAACATATTTGTTCGATCTGGCCTACCACTAATCCACTAGTCATACATATTTTACTATTTATTTTTATTCCTATTACTGGATTTTCTGTATGCTGTTCTGTTTTTCCTCTGGTTTTATTACTGTTTATGTGGTTTTAGATTTTCATTCTAATGCGCAGCACTTTGGTCAGTCTTGTGTCTGTTTTAAACGTGCTCTATAAAATAATGAACTTGATCCCCTGATCTTGTCACTGGCACCAGCTGAATCTTGTCATTACCAGAAGTCCCCTGCTGAACTGCGTTCTTAATACACGCTGATTGTGATACTGACCACTCACTGGTTGGGAGTAGGGTACGCTTTCACCCCAAGCGGATCTACAACTCCAAGCAGCCAAGCAGAAAGGACGACCGAATATCAACAAAGCAGCAGCCCGAGATGTTTGCACACGCTTTGCCAGTGCCAATGAAGGGGCTCTAAAGGACTGCCCAGACAACAGTGCTGAAGAGAGATAGAGCCACATTCGTGACGTCATCCACGACTCGGTCATGGCAACTTTCAGCAAGAGGGAGAAGTAGAACCCAGATTGGTTCGAAGCAGGAATAACCAAACTTGTACCGGCCCTCACAGCCAAACGTACAGCTCTGCTAGATTACAAGCGTGAGCCTTCAGGGAAGGCATTAGCTGCACTCTGGAAGGCCAGAAACGACGCCCATTGGATACCCAGGAAGTGCACCAATGACTATTGGCTGAACCTCTGACAGAGCATTCAGCTCTACGCAGACCGTGGGAACATATGCGCCATGTATGAGGGCATGAAGAAAGCATTTGGGCCAAGTACCATCAAGATCTCTCCCCTGAAGTCCGCTACAGGCAATGTCATCACGGACCGCGGTAAGCAGATAGAGAGATGGGCGGAGCACTACCAGCAGCTGTACTCGAGGGAGAATGTCGTCACTGACACTGCAATGGAGAGCACCACCCCCTTGCCCAAGATGGAGGAACTTGACGCTCTTCCCACTGTAGACGAGCTCAGCAAGGCTATTGACTCTTTAGGTTGTGGCAAAGCTCCAGGCAGTGATGGTATTCCCCCAGAGGTCATCAAGGTTGGCAAAAAAGAGTGTCCTACTCGACTACCTTCATGAACTCTTACTTCAGTGTTGGGAGGAGGGAACAGTTCCTCAGGACATGCGAGATGCCAACACCATCACGCTCTACAAGAACAAAGGAGACCGGTAACAATCTTCTTGCTGAGCGTGGTGGGGAAGGTCTTTGCCAGCGTGGTGCTGAACAGACTCCAACACGATCTTAACATCCATCTTGGCAATCACTCTTTCAAAAACAGCCAGGAACCTCTGAGTCATATTTGATGAACAGCTGTCCTTCAATGATCACATTGCAAAGAAAACACGGTCATGCTGTAGGGACTGGATCATTGAGAGCAAAGCCATAAAACCTCCTCCCACTCCCTTTTGTCCTGGTTTCTTGATCCATCTTCAAAAGACCATAGCAAAACCAGGCTCCAGTGGTCTGGTTGTACTGTAGGTTTTGCTATCTAACTGAGAGTCTTGATAACCCTTTGGTTACCCTGTGGGATATTTTATGACTCCTAAGCTTCAAAGCATAGGTGTGAAGTCTCTGTGTCTCACTTCTAACTTAACATCTGAGGCTAACCAGAAAACTTATCTGACGAATAGGAACTTATGTGATTAAACTGTCCTTCCTATAAATGTATCTAAATGTCTAGGTTACATGTTGGCGCTCACGCCATTTTAAAGAGTCTATAACTGTTAGATATACAAGTTTAATTCAGGCGTGGTTTGTACTCGTACATCCGAATTAATCACAACTTGATACAATTCAAACCTGTCCCTTTGGATATCTAAATGTTTCTCTTTACAATTCCTCATTGTTTATACAAATTGTGTGACCATAGAACACAATACACTCATTATGTTATAATTTGGACTGGTATCTTGTAAAGTTATGTTGTGGATCAAAGGTGTTGCACAATGTATTTATATATATGCATGTTCACATTTTATTGCTGTGTTTTCTCTTGTGTGAATTGCTGTGTTTTGCTTGTATTGATTGCTGTGTTTTTTTGTGCAAGCAGTATTCCCAAGCCACGCCTCTATCTCCTATCATTCAATTAACTAATAAGTGATCAACTTTGGGGTTGATCAGCTGTGAATGTTTCCCTATAAAAGTGCAACAACTGTGACTGAGAGACGGGTGGTGGCAGCGCTGTGTGTCCGTAACTGAAATCAACACAGCAAGAGCGAGACGAATCACGTGTACCTGCATCGGGGAGTGAGTGTTTGTTCGTTTGCGGTGAGACAGCTTATGGCTATGCGAGAGAGTGCAGTAAAGCACACCACGAATAAACACAGAGTCGATGAGTCGCGGAGCCCTGTTGGAGTAGCAGCATGTGAGACAGGTCGATGACCGGCTGCGAGGAGCTATCGTGAGGACTGCGAAAGACTACCGTGAGGGCTGAGGAAACGAGTGGAAACTGACGTGGTTCTTCTGCCGTGAATATATTGGACTGGATAGTAGGTTCGCTGCCCAGTCATGCTGTGAGTACATTGACTTTCATCTAGCGGGGTGCCTTTTAAATCCAGTTTTTATTGCCGGTAACGGAAGAGATCGAGCTTGCTTTGCAATAATTCTACTTGATGAGTGACTTTGAATCAGCCAACATAAGGAGTCTCGAGTGGATATTCGCCTCTCTGTGGGACTGAGAGTATATGGACGGCAGCTGCAATTCAGATGCCCAGCAGAGACTGAGTTGAACTTTGACTGTCCCCTGAGCTCGGATTTTTGGACTTTGGACTTTTAAAATGGCTTTCCCTCCAACAATTTTATTGAAATAAAATAGTTTTTTACTGTTATTTCTGGGTGTTGTTTTCCACTGTTCCATTCCCCGATAAAGAACCTGTTTTTAATAGTGAGTTCCTGGGGTCTCCGTTTCAACTCTAGGTGGCGTAGTCGGCTACAACAAAAGTTTTATTTTATTAATCGCTATCGGCCGCTGACAGTTACATACAGGTGAAAATTTGCGGTTGAGTGGACAAAGAATCTCTTTCCCCACTCAACTATGATTGGCGGACTCAAACTCTGAGGGCATGCACTTCATAAAGATAAATACCGACCAAGGACACAGTCTTTCTCTCTTCGCTCTTTTGTTGCCCTTCTTTTCCTGAAGCAGTCAGTTTTAAACTTCATCAAGTCGCATCTTTGGACCTTTCGATAATTCTTCCCTATCTGGAGAAGGAACAATGGACTCTGCTGCCTCGCACACCTCGACGAGCCATGCGGCCGGTCACGAGGACCGAGGCAACAAGGCACGCAACTTTAAGCAAGACTGCATTCTGAAATCATCTGAACATTTCCATCACTCCAAGCGTATACGAGGACATCCAGCACAGAGCTTTGCAAGTATTCCGTTTCTATAGAATAGCTGCGTTAAGTTTGTGCCTCTTTGTTAAAGATGATTTTAATGATGTTCAGAAATTGTTGCCATGCCATGCTCTCTCTCTCTCTCCGCGCTCCCTAGCGCATATGTGTTTCATGTATATTTGTTTGTGTCGTCATTATGTTTACCATGTAGAGTAGTATTTTAATAAACAGACATATATTCATTTGTGATGGGTTTTCTGTGCTCACACTCACAAACTTGGTCACCTAAACTGTGTCGATCTAGGCTACCTTTGCTCTAAATCCTGTTTGAGAAAGTAACGTTACTTATGGCCATGAGATAACGTAAAGTTTATAATATCATTGATGCAATCGCTGGACGAATGCATACAAATATTGTTATACTCTATATTACAAATCAGACACCGTAAAATATGTATATATAATAACAATTATTATACGTATTTTCCTTTGAGCTAAACTAATTCCTTGACTGAAATTGATGTTTTAAATAACTAATTTCATGAATGTGATCTTGAAAGATCTGGTGGAGAATCATATTTGGTGAGCTAAACTCATCCTTATTTTAACATACAGCTAAAATCGCTACAATGCCGATACGCCTTATTCAACATTAGAATGGTCAGACCCTATCTCACGGAGCATGAGGGTCTGACCACACTCCTTGCCTAGGCGCTGGTAATCTCAAGGTTGGACTACTGCAATGCTCTCCTTGCTGGTCTTCCTGCAAAGGCTATTCCAAACCACTCCAGCTGTTTCAGAACGCAGCAGCACGCCTCATCTTCCAACAGCCCAAAAGGGCTTATGTGACTCCCCTTTTCATCTCTCTCCACTGGCTACCGATTGAAGCCTGTATCAGATTCAAGTCACTAATGCTTGCCTACAGGACTATCACTGGATCTGCACCAGCTTACTTTCACACCCTTCTGCACTCCTACACCCCATCAAGATCCCTGTGTTCAGCAGACCAGCGGCGTCTTGTATTGACTTCCCATAAGGGCAGTAAATCGCTCTCCCGCTCATTCTCATTCACAACTCCCTCCTGGTGGAACATTCTTCCTAACTCTGTCCGGTCAACCACATCTCTCACAACATTCAAAAAACTACTTTAAACCCATCTCTTTCTCTCAACAGGTAGTGGTCTAGCTTTTGTTGAAACCAGTAACTTTGTATTGGCACCTAATTTATTATGGCTCCTGTATGATATATCGCTTATTGCTCCTTAAACTCTTTGTAAGTCGCTTTGGATAAAAGCGTCTGCTAAATGACTAAATGTAAAATGTAAAAGTGCTGGCTGAACGCGTTTACCCAGAGGCGCAGTGCAGCTTCAGATCCCAGAGATCAACGATCGACATGATCTTCTCTAGACAGCTACAGGAGAAGTGCGGGAGCAGAGACAGCCACTCTACATCGCCTTTATCGAAATGACTATGGGCTTCGACTTGGTCAGCAGGAAAGGGCTCTTCACCCTAATGCACAGGATCGGACGTCCTCCCAAGCTTCTGAAGATGGTCACGTCCTTTCACAATGAAATGAAAGGTATCGTCCAGTACGATGGCTTATAATCAGAACATTTCCCGATCTGAAGCGGCGTGAAGCAAGGATGTGTACTCACCCTGACACTCTTCGGCATCTTCTCTTCCCTGCTGCTGCGCCATGCCTTCAGTCAGTCAGAAGCTTCGCTCGAGCTTCTGATGAGTTTGGGCTGACTATCAGCCTAAAGAAAAGAAAGGTCATGGGCCAGGATGTCAACAGCACTCCTTGCATCTCCATTGGCGATCACACCCTCAATATAGTGGAGGATTGTATGTATCTTGCCTCCAGCAAATTCTCCTTGGACAACGAGCTGAACACCAGAATCGGCAAGGCATCAATAGTGATGACCCGCCTGACCAAGAGAGTGTGGAACAATAGCATGCTAACCACCAACACCAAGATGAAAGTGTACCAGGCCAATGTCCTCAGTACTCTTCTCTACGACAGTGAGAACACAAACTTAACTCTTTCCATCTGCGCTGCCTGAGGAGGATCCTGGGCATCACCTGGCAGGAACATGTCCCAAACACTGAAGTGCTGGCCCAGGCAAAAACATTCAGCATGCATGCACTCCTTTCATAAAGACTCTAAGCTGGCTTGGCCATGTCTGTCGAATGCAGGATGTTCTGATTCCTAAAGACATCATGTATGGTGAGCTCGTCTGAGACATAGCCACCTGCGAGGACCTTCCGCTCGAATACTAAAAGTCAGTTCACACGATGGACCGTGGAAGGCGCTCTAAAGTGTGGCTGCATTTTGCGAAATCACAAAAAGATGTATGTGTTTGTTTAAAGCTGGTTGGACTATCTGACCGGGTATTTTGCATTGTAAAACCATGTTTATACCTGTTTATTTTGTCGATGTACAGTAGATTAGATTTTATTAAGTTTTGCTCTGCGGTAGGAAAATCTGACAGGGTAGGACAATTCGACAGAACACCGGCACATGCTACACGTGAGACCCCCTTCTCCCTCGCTTCGAAAGGAAGGCTCAAACAGGACACTTTATTGTGTGTTCCGATGTAAGTAACGGCACAAAATAAATATTTTTGATCTTGCTTGACTTTTTTGATTTGTCACGTAAATCGGTAAATCGGTAAAAATATGTGACATAGAACATTTCCCTAAAAAATGCATTCAGATACATGTGTACATGTCAACAGTTCTCTGGGGTTGCATGTATAATTGTTACTTTGACTTTAGCTACGTGTAATTCTATAAATATTGAATCGGTTAAGAGGACTTCCTTTAGTGACGTCCTTTACACGTGCATTTTTAGTCCATCATGACCGTCTGTAAATTCCTATGAAATATGCAAAAGCAATTGTGCTTACACCTTGAATAATACTGCAATGAATAATTTGAGCGCCCCAATTAGTTTTTAAAATGTTGTGAATAGACGTCCACTGACGTACTTTACACGACACGCAACAGCCATTGTAAAAAGCAGGAAATATATTTTTTAAATACACAATCTGTATTCATCTAAGTTATTTAAATGACAAATTATATTACATTTTCTGTACAATTGTACATTACAACCTGTACATTACAATTGTATTACTTTTGTGAAAGTTATGCATATACATATAAATCAAATATAATGTTATAAATACTTTCTTTCATAATTTAAAGTGGATGATTGCCAAAACTGTGCAGCCAAAATCCGTAATTCACACTCCAGCCCAGTTGATGGCGGTAATGCGCCTTAAATTGGTTTGCCAACCACAATAAACTCTATCGAAGAAGAGGACTCGGGAATGGCGGTTTGGTTATTTCGAAAAGTGATGGAGTATTAGAAATACTACTGGTGGGTAAGTACATTTTGTATTGTTTTACTAATGTGGTGGAGTCTTAATTGTTGGACACGAAGGAACTGAAAGCAATGATGCGCACATTGTCAACTGCCATGTAACGTTATTTGAGTTTGGCTAAAATGAGCTAGCAGGCAAAAAGGTAGTAACTTAGGTTTAAAGTAAGGCTTTAGCCTAAAGGTAGTTTCTACACTTGGGCTGTGCTGTGTAATGCTTCTTGCTTGGAAATTGATAGCAAAATCATCAAGCCCCCAAACCACTAACTCTTTCCCGCCATTGATGATATATCTCGTCATTTAAAAATCAACCGTTCCCTGCCAAAGACGAGTTATTATTCATTACAGAAAATGTATTGTGAGCCATCAAAGTTTAGAAAAAATGTTAAAAAACGCTAACGATGGCTGACAACTTTTTTTTTAAACGGCTGGCGGTTAACATTGGCTGAGTTTTGTATCACTAGGGATGGGTATCGTTAAGATTTTAACGGTACTACTACTCTTATCGATACTGCTTATCGGTCCGGTACTTTAACGGTTTCCTATCGGTGCTTTTGGGATATTTTTTAGAAAATATAGAATTTATGAATAGAATAACACTGTTTTATTTTCTGCAATGTGAAATCAAACCAGCAGTATCAAAAGTGGGTTGGTTCATCATAGCTACCTGCAACGAATATTTTGTATATTTAAATGTATATTTTAATGGACATCTTTTTATGTTTGTCCTATGTATGTAAGTAAAGCGACAAATTATTTAACTCTCGGTGTTATCAAATAGGCCTATTGTTTGGGCTGATTTATTTATCATTACATAAACGAGTAGAAAATGTGATGTCACATCATTTAATCCAATTGAAATTAGACCCTCGCGAATAGATATAGTTGCGCGCATGTCTCATCTGTTTTGGAAGACGCGCGCATGGAGACTCGCGAGCATGACTCTGCTTGAGAGAGACAAACTGTGCGTGTTTGTGATGTTAAAACAGCTCATCCGTTTAGTTTTGCGGACGCGCTGTTTTGGTAACGCGAAACGGAGACGGACAAGAGTTTCAAAAGCATTCAAACACAGGCTGCGCGCGCTCGTGAAATGTAAACAGCTCATCTGTTTAGTTTGAGCGACGCCATGTTTGGATAGACGCGCTGCGGGGAGCAGTCTGCGCGTGTCGCGTGCTTCTCCAGTACCGAAAGCAGAACCGATAAGGGCGGAGCTTATCGATACTCCGGTCTTTCATAATTTAGCACCGAGTATCTTTTAGTACCGGGTTTCGGTACCCATCCCTATGTATCACTGCCTAAAGACAGTTACAATTAACATTAGGTTGAGCAATTTCATGCAACTACAGGAATAATGTGTAAATAGATCTATGGTTATTTTGTTAACTACCCAAATATATATGTATATATATACAGAGAGAGAAAAACAAACAAACACTAACTAACATGCGCACAAACACACACATTCTTTGTCACAATCCAATCTCTTAATAGAACGTGCAAGACTTGCCATGTTTCAGAATGCCAGCTTTTTACTGAAGTTCATCTTCAAAACCGACCAGCATGGAAAATCTTCCTTTGGAATCCTGAAAGAAAAATCTGTTCATTAATATGTACACACACATGGACACATGACTCCTTCTAAACTGAATGTGACACTTGCTGTCACATTTTGTGTATACAAACAATTAGACCGGATATCCTTAAGGAAGAAGGTTTGGAACCCCTGTGACAGCAACACATCTGAAAACAAACTTACATTTTTCTGAGGTGAAGCAATCCTAATTTATTTTACAGAATCATGTTAAATTCCTCAATGGAGATATTCAGTATGAGGGTGGTGGTCAACTTGAAAAGAAGCCATTCAAAGCTATACTATGTAATTCAAGGTCATTTTGGCTTTATGACATTGCAAAAATCTCTTGTTCCTTGTATATTATTCATTTGTGTAATTTGTATTTTTTCTATTTAGTGGCCTTCTCTGTAAGAACATCAGGTTTTACCAGAAAAGCCACTTTCACAAAGTTTACAGGGTCTTTCTCAAGGTCACCACATTGGCATTGAAGACGGAGGGGGCAATTTTTTCAATAATCTAACATATATTCTTTGTCACAATCTAGACTCTTACTAGAAGATGTAGACATGCCATTATCCAGAATGCCAGCTATTTGATGAAGTTCAACTTTCAAACCCAATAGCATGTAATGCAGAACTCATAAGGTGCTTTTGCTACCCTTAAATAAGTTTATTCAAGTATTATTAGTAACTTTTATTGACATACGGTTATTTTAGAGAAGAATAAAGTGTAATACATGTTAATTACAATCTTTTTTGTATTTTAAATTTAGTTGTAGGATAATCAGACTTTTTCAAAATAAATTCATTTTATTTACCTCAAATTTTGCCTTTGAGTTTTTCTACTTTTTTAATATTAATATTCTCTTCTCTCACTCAGATGTTGTGAACAGGTGTAGCCCAAATGGAACAGATTAAGACTTTGATGCAGCAATGGCGGCACACCTGAAGCACGCTGGGGGTGGTGGATATAAAAATGAGCCATAAACAACTTTCCCCGACACAAAGACATTTGGTTAACCATAATCGAGTATTTTGTTGTTTACTTGTTTTATGGATGTTTTAATAGTTATACAAGACTGTTAGGAAATAATTTGGTAGTGCCATAGCGCTGACTTTCATGCATCAATGGTGGAACACATGAATCACACTCCTGGAAGAGCTGGTGGTTGGGGACCAAGAAAATGAGAGTAAACATTTTGGAAAAAATGGAAAGACTAAAGTAGTTACATATTATTTTCATGTTTGATTAATGGCTGCTAAACATCAATGTGACACTCCATTGCTATTGAGATTATACTATTTTTATTTTCTTGATTGAATAGTAGCTGTCTAACAAATGGAAGACAATTAAAAAATGTGATGTTCACTATAAAATATGCACGTATGAAGCATTTTTGAAAATCCTGATGGAACTGGATAAAACCAAGCTGTCACCAAAAGTCCAAGCACTGAAAATTGCTATGCTTTAAATTTTATATACACTGATATTTCATTCTTCAAACTGTTTTTTTTCTTGGTTAGCCTTTTTGCTCACTTTTACGTTTTGTTATAAAGTAGCTTGATGTCTTAAAATATTAATAAATTGATCAAATGTGAAATCATGTGGTCTGGATTTTCTTTTTTGTGTGTTGTAGTTAGATTATGATATAGAATATTGTGATTGGTAAGGAGTAAATAAATACAAATGTATAAATTCATTTTAGAATACTCTATAAAATTACTTAAATTTGATGCATTAAGATTTCCTCTGTTTCTTAGGAATTACATAGACTAACTGGGCCTTTCGTTTGTGAAGCATTGAACATCTGTGGTCAGTAAAGACATTGCGCAGTAAGGAGAAGGAATTCTTACAGGTTGCTGTAGAAGCGCCTAAAGTCAGCGCATGTTTGAGCGCAGTTAGTACAGTTGTAAGCATTGTTTGAAGAGCGTTGTGGTACTTGGAAAGAATCAATCTTGTGGTCCATTTTTCCCCATCTGTGTATGATTCCTTTTGCGACCTCGGAAACTGTTTTGAAACCTCAAACTCAGCTTTAACGATTGGTGATTGTGTCACGTCCATGATATGCTTCTCAGGATCCAGAAATGAATCACTCTCAGGATCAAGTACAGCCAGTGCGTGGTACAGGTGGGTGTTGCGTACACCAAATCTCTTCTCCATTTCTTCAATCACTGAATCCACGGTGCTGTAGTACAGTCTCTTGAGTTCTGTTTCCATGTCATCCTCTCTTTGACCAGACGTTTCTTCCACCAGGTAATCAAACACACTTGAGGCGCTCTCCCTTGTACTGCACAGCGATTGTCGGCTTCTTGCAATATTTGTACAAGGAATTACACACGTTAAAAAAATCCTTTACAGCTCCCTCAGATGACATAGTATGGACTACAACCAAATGTAACTGATGGTTAAGGCAGTGAACATAAGGGATGTCCTTATTGAGTTTTTCCTGCAACAGCTTCTGGACACCACCAACCTTTCCCGACATCAGCGATGCACCATCATATAGCTGGCTAAGGATCTTTGATGGGTTAAGACCATCTTTGTTTAGCTCCGCTAAAATGGTATCTCTCAGCGTCTGTGCATCACCCATTTCAGTTGCGGCTATGGTTAGCAGGCGCTCCTCCACTTCGCAGGACTCGTTCTCTTTCACAAATCGAATGACGATTGATATATTTTTGCAGCCTAGGGTCACAGGTGCCATCAACTTTTAAAGTGTAATAGGAGTATCCCCACTTCTTTCACGATAGTCTCAGTCACCACATCGCTAAGTAAACCTATGAGCTCATTTTGAATGTCATGACAGGTATAAGTGGCATTTCGAGGAAGTTTTCACCGCGTCAGCCAACAAGGGATCCTTTTTGATTGTATTGTCCCCGTGGCGACGGCACTGTCTTCGCGGCAGAACGGAAGATGCGTGACGTCATGTGAAAAGGGCGTATCAGGTCACGATCCAAGCCACTCCAATGCAAAATGGCCAGAAGAATGTTACTTTTTTGCTGGTGAACTATCGTAGACTTGAAATGTGCAGTACCGCCGCCTACCATCTGGAGTATTGTATTTTATGCAAAAAAACTCATATAATTTAACTAATTGGACCTGGCTTGTTGTGCAGCTAGTAATATTTCAAACACAAGCAATTTATTTGAATAAGTCTAAATGTTTTCACAATTAACAGATTTATATTGATTCTAAGCATTTTGACTACATGCATTTAGAAAAAAGGAATATTTAAATAAAATCAAAAGCATACAAATACTTAATTAGAAACTCTGCCATGATACATTTTTTGGCTTCATTCTGATGCAACCTGTTAAAGAGCAATTAAGTGCTTCATTTTTCTGTCATCATCTCTAGGAGGGAGAAATGTAGTCATTCATTAGTAGAGGTTAATGACCAGAAGAGACTTGCTTTGGTAACACTGTGTTTTAACATTATTTTGGTTGATATGCTGACGATCTGAGCCCTCCCTCACTTTCCATCAGTCGGTTGCTTGATAATAGCTTTCTCTCTTTCTGCAATGTGCAAATTTTCTGACGGATGCTTTTCTGAAAGAGACAAGAGTGGCTTGCGAATTCAGAGTGTTTTGAATTTGCAGTGTTTCAGTGTGTCTGCAGGCAAAGGTCCTATGTGAATAATGGTTGCGTTCTTGTGCAAGTTATTTGAAAATAAAGCAATCACTTTGAAGACGAATTCCTTTTTGCACCGTATGCTGTGGGGAACCAGGTGTCTCTGCTATGTGGAAAGACTATATTGTGTGAAATCAACTTGCACCAAAAAAAAATGTTCGGAACAAACTTAAAATCAGAGGTGGACAGTCTCAAGTATATTTTCAGGTTTCTTTATTTACTTTTTGGAAAAGTTTTACTTTAGTACATGGCATATATCATACTTTTACTCCACTACATTTCATAAATATATATTTAAATATATAAAAAAATCACTTTAATACTTTAGTACATAGAAATACATTTTGAATACCATTAATTCGTAAGTACATTACAAAAATCTTACTTAATCGTACTTTCTTATTTTTAATAAATACAATTTAAGTAAATTTAAACTTAAGTAAGACTAATAAAGTACTAGATTTTTTATGTATTTTAGTATCAAAGTAAAAAAAACATTTGCAATCCGATAAAGTATAAAGTAAAAAAGCTAGCAAAATTTTAACTTTAGCGGGCTATGTTGATGTCATATCATTCTTTTCATATGTGCTGTAAATTTCCATGTAACTAGGCCAGAAAATATCTGTAATAGTGTGAATTTAGCTGGCCACTTTTGCACGTTGTCGGTGGTTGTGTTGTGACCGTTCTGCCCTGAGCTGTTTTCCTGCAGTGGTATTTATCTTCAATCTAAATGCAGGTCATCGATGTTCAGGCCCGGATTAAGAATACAGAGGCCCCAGGGCACAAGTGTTTATGGACCCCCCCATACACACACGTGTGCACAATAAAGTTTTAAATTAGCCTATAGGGTACTATCTTATACAGGATTACATTGACAAGTTACAAACTATGATCACAACCCGAAGGACAATATCAACATCTGTACACATCCTCCATCATACAGGATTTACACCACATTGCAACAATGCTTTCCTGGACCAGCAACAACAATATCAAGACATTTCCCTGCATACTGTAACTCACTGGCACATGCAAGCAGCACACACTATAACACCTCTACCAATTCAGTTCATCAGATTCTTCCATAATTCACAAACAAACGTGACGGATTCACAAAGCTGTTCTTAAGAGAAAATATAAAAACTAAATTACAATAAACAAAATTAACGTTCTTAAGAATATTCTTAAGTGCAATTCTCAAATATTTTCATCTTCATTTTTTCTAAGAATAAACAGGCAGTCTTTGTCAATGATTATACTACAAGAGTAATTTGTCCATTTGTTAAACTTTATTTGTGTAACAAGCACCTCGCGACTTGCGTTCTTATGTAGCTTGTAATGTTTTACAGTAAACAGCATTAACAAGAATTTAAGTATACTTTAGCATATATGTTACGAGTTACGACATCATCATATTTGTGTGTACAGTATGTAAACATTTTGCAATGTATGTAAAAGCACTGTGTATTATCTAATAATGAAGGCTAAATATTGGTAAAGAAATGGCAGTTACTGATTAACATTATATTAATATAAAATAATTGGCAAGGGAAAGACCACCAAATAAATGTAAAAAATCTCTTACCTTTTAAGATTCAAGACAGCTGCAACGGTACATCAACTCATTATATTTACAACAATAAAGCCGTTCTCATTGACATGTTATAGTTTCTGTTGTCAGTTCACTTCAGTCAGTTGTCAGGTGATTTCGGCTATATGTTTTCACACAGCCTCATGGTAACTGTGTGCATATCTAAACAGTCGATAACAGTGACAGGTTGTTGGAAACGCTGTTTTGTACTCATTTTATTCACGAGTCACCTGTCGTACGGTGTGAAATTTTCATCATCTTGCCCGGGCACCTAGAGCGTACGGGCCCCTGGGCCTGTTTCCATAATGCCCATTGGATAATCCGGGCCTATCGATGTTTGTTTCATCCATCAGCATAAGCGTGTCTGGACATTTGACTTTCTCACTCATTCTGTTTTGATGGATAGATCATACATATATGCATTGTGCTCTATTGTTATATTGTGTATAAAGTAGCTTTCATACAGCCGCAGATTAAGAGACCAGTTTTTCTCATTTTAAAATATCATATTCATAGATATCTGTTTAGGTTAAATTATATAATTTTTCATTCTGTGAACTGCTAACAAAATTTCTCCCATATTTCAAATAAAAATATTGGGTCTATTTGCATTTATTTGCAGTAAATGACTGGAGAAGCAATGCAACAGTAATATTTTTGCATGTATTTAGGAAAAATTCTAATAGTTTTTTATGTGATAACAAGTTCCCCTTCAGTCGGTCTCTCGACGTTGTGTTGAGAGACGACTGGGGTTTGATTTTGAGAACCTATCATCTCCGAGAGGAATTTCTAAACGCCAATAGGATTGGCGAATGGCCCGCCCACGCCAGTCTCCGCCCCGTGCATACGGGTATAAAAGGAAGATGGCGGCGGTCATTCACTCACCTTTTGTTATTCGGAACTAGTGCAATTATGTTGCATGTTATTATCTTCGAGAGTGTTTCTTCTCCTGCCGGTGCGACACGGAAGCAGCGGATCCCTTCTCGTGACGGCCTTCCACTCGACATTTCGGCAAATTACCACAGAGCCTATTCTAAAAGAGCATATTTCTCCAGTTGTTGAGCATGTCTCGCAGCTGTGTTCTTAGGTGCGGCAGACTCATCCCCGAGTCAGACGGCCATGAAACCCGCATCACATGTTTGGGCAACAAGCATGCTGAAGCCGGTTTCGTTGATATGATATGTTCTGTCTGCGAGGACATGTCTATCAAGGTGTTGCGGTCACGGCTGCCGACGTTCTTCGGGACTGTTGCCGCCAACCCGCTCGCTTGTCAGGCGAGTCTGACTGCCGCTTCGGCGAGGTCGACTGCCTTGACGAGCAGCGGGGGTGATATGGGGATCTCTATGGATGTCGCTCCGCCAGCTCCGGCTCCGCCATGATCGGTTGACCGTTCCATAGGGAAGGCTCGTAAACGGGATGAGGACGAATCTCTGTCGCGGCATTGGACAGCTGCCTACTGGTATCTGACGCGGACGATCTCTCCGAGCTCCCGCCCACAAGCGGTAGAGCTCGTGATGGGAACCGACGCGGAGATGTCGGCCGTGCTAACCCGGGCGGCCGCGAGCATCGGGTGAGGTGCGTCATGAACACGCTGAACGAACGTTCTTTTTCGTGGAAGGTGAGAAAAACCTGTGCGCCGCAACGGCTGCCACCTGGGGGCGTCGACCTAGACTCCCGTCCAGAGCGTGTAGGCTCTCCTCGATATTCGGGTCGAGGGCTTATAACGCTGCTGGACAGGCTGCTTCCGCCCTCCGCGCCATTGCGATCCTCCATGTCTTTCGGGCTAAAGCCCTGAAGGACCTGGATGAAGGGAAGCCTGACCCCACTCGCATGAGTGAGTTGCACACTGCCTCAGACCTCGCGCCCCGTGCGACGAAGGCCACGGCAGGAGCACTGGTCGGTCGATGCCCACTATGGTGGCCTAAGGAAGGCATCTGTGGCTAAGCCTTGCACAGATGGGTAACGTCCAGAAGGCCCGCCTTCTGGACACGCTATCTCGCAAGCCGGGCTGTTTGGAGACACCGTGGAGGCATTAGTTCTCTGCGGTGCAGAAGCAGACTAGGGCAATACCGCAGATATTGCCTCGCCGCGGCCATGACCACCCACAGGTCGTCACGTCCCCGAGCGCAGCCTGCTTCCCGACAGCCCCGCCCCTCCGCAGTGGTGCCTCCGGCGCAGGGCTCTCCCAGAGGGCAGCCCGCCCGAGACACAGACCAACGCGGAGGAGAGCGACCCCCCCCGTCAGCAGCCCGCAAGGGAGGACCCCAAGCGGCCCTGACGGGACGAACCCGGGGGAAACATCGGGTCCGACTCTGCCATTCTTCGCGGGTCGGGACGAGACGCTACCTGCTGCGTCTCCATCAAGTCCGGGCCTTTTCCAAGGCCCAGCACCCACCTCCTCATTAAGAGAGTTGTCTTCCCTGGGTTCCCTTCCTCCACAGCACCCAAGCAGACGGTGGTGAGGATGGATAGCGGCGGCCGAACACAAACCTCCACGTGACGTTGGTCGACCAGCGCCACAAAGCAGGTAAGTCAACAGAACCGTCAACCTCCCCCATGGTGCGAGGTGACCGTTCTGTCAGCCATCGAACCAGCCCTCCCAGGTATGGTGAAGGAGATCGCCTCTCTGACCCCGTTGTCACGGTGCATCAGCCCGTCTCGGTGGCTGGAGAGAGGACGATCCATCTCGGTATACGATCCAGTTCGCCATGCGCCCACCGAAGTCTCGGGGCATTCCGTTCACCTCGGTGCGAGAGGAGGAATGCCCCGCACTTCGGGAGGAGGTCGCCGCCC
This sequence comes from Triplophysa siluroides, assembly GCA_006030095.1. Taxonomy (NCBI): domain Eukaryota; kingdom Metazoa; phylum Chordata; class Actinopteri; order Cypriniformes; family Nemacheilidae; genus Triplophysa; species Triplophysa siluroides. The sequence continues at coordinate 2,459,432 of VCII01000101.1, read as the reverse complement.
CGCGGCGAACATATGGTCGATTCCGTCCTGATAACCGAGATGTCCTTGGGTTACACCCATACTTCATAGTGCCTGAAAAAAGGGGGGCGGGGCAGCGCCCCATCATGGATCTGCATCTCCTAACAGGCACCTCCGGCTGCAGTTTAGGATCTTGACGCAGGTGCACATCTTGGCTTCAATTCGTCACCAGGATTGGTTCGTGGCAATCGACCTGAAGGATGCGTATGTCATCCTCCCTCGACACCGGCCGTTATGCGGTCGTGCTCGAGGGAAGAGCGTGGCAATACAGCATCCAACCCTTCGGTCTGGCCCTGCCTCCTCGGGTTTGTATAAACTCAGTGAGGCCGCCTTGTCCCCTCTGGGTACAGGCGTGCGAATTCTCAGCTGTCTCGGCGACTGTTGTCTTGGGCACACTCGTGAGATGTTGGGTACGCGAGGGACCTCGTGCTTCGGCACCTAGACCGTCTCGGGCCTCAGGTCAACTGGGATAAGAGCCTGCTCACCCAACGCTGAGCACCTCTTCTCTCGGTATGGAACTAGACTCTGTTTGGATACCAGCGGCTCACTGCGAGCGCGCACAGTTAGTGCTGCACTACCTGGCACGGATCAGGTAGGGTCCAGCGGTCCCACCGAAAACACTTCGGAGGCTCCTGGGGCATGTGACATCCTCGGCAGGGGTATCCCGCTCGGGTTGATGTCCATATGACCGCTTCAGCACTGGCTTCAGAGTCGGGTTCCGGGAACGGCGTAGCACCCCAACGCTAGGCGGATGACGGTTACGCCTCAGTGCTGGTGTACCCTCATTCCTGGTCAGATTTGACCCTTCCGAGCAGGGGTTCCGCTCGGACAGGTCGAAGCGCGTCGTGGTACGGCTGACGCCTCCCTGAAGGGATGAGGGGCAGTGTGCAACGGGCACGCAGTAGCGGACTGGGACGGGTCCCAACTGTGACGGCACATAGTGCCTGGAGTTGTCGACTGTCCTCTGGCACTGAGGAGGCTTTGCCCTAGTGCAGGACATACGTGCTAGTCCGGTCGGACAGCACATTTTTTTGCCGTGGCGTACTCATTCGAGGGCGGCACACGCTCACGGCGAAAGTCGCAACCCGCCCGACGCCTCCCCCTATGGAGTCAACAAGTCTCTGCAAGCGCATTCATGCTGGAGAACCTGTACCGGACAGCCTATGCGCTCTCTCGGCAGGGAACTCCCGTGAGAATGCTCGCCGCGGTTCGGCTGATGGGAACGGTTCGGCAGGACACTGCCTGAACCCCACCCATCCTCGCTCAGGAGTGGCACCAAGTCCCACGAGTTGCGCCGTCCTGGCCCAACCAGACTTGGTTCCCAGACCTGATGGCTCTGATGACAGCCCCCCCCTGACCGATTCCCCTGACGATCGTCCGCAGGGGAAGGGCACGGTGTGGCCCCCTTTCCAGGCCTCTGGATCCTCCATGCCTGGTCCTTGGACGGGACGAGGAGAGTTTGAGCGGCTTGCCGCCGATGGTCCTAAGACCATCCAGCTGGCTAGAGCCCCCGCCATGCAGCTTAGGGCTTACGAGTGGCGTCTCTTCTCATCCGGGTGTTCCTCCCAAGGAGAGAACCCACGGAGTTGCCGATCAGGTTAGTGTTGACATTTTACAACAGAGACTAGAGAGTAACCTCTCCTCGTCCACATTGAAGTGTGTGTAGCGCTTAGCCGCTCAGCACTATCATGTGGAGGGGTAAGTTTCTCGGTCAGCTCGACCTGGTCACTAGGTTCCTCTAGGTGCGAGGAGGGTAAATCCACCTCGCACACCCACTTGAGCGTTCGAGCCCCTCGGAGACGCCTCTCTTCCTCGGGTTATGAAGACTGCGCTTCTGACGGCGCTCGCTCCATCAAGAGGATGGGGAACCTCCAGGATTCCGTGTCCTCAGGGTGCCTAGAATTGGCCCTGGTACTCTCACGTGATCCTGAGACCCAGGCCCAGTTACGTGCCCAAGGTTCCCATCATTATTCCGTCAGATGGTGAGCCTGCAGGCGCTCCCCTCCGGAGAAAGACCCAACCTCTACGTGCTGTGTCCTACGCGCATTCCGCGTGGTTTCATGACCGCACACAGAGCCCTTAGAGCTCTGAGCAGCCGTTGTTGTCTGTTCTAGAGACAGCCCAGGGGAGGACTGTCTCCAACAGAGTTGGCACGCTGGATTGCGAATGCCATTTGGCGTACCAATCCTCCGGTCAAGGCTACTTGTAGTGAGAGCCACTCCTCACGGTGTGGCCTCCTCGTGGACATTGACCAGGGGGGCCACTCTGGCAGACATATGCAGTGCTGCGGGTTGGGCTATGCCCAGTACCTTCATGAGGTTTTGCAACCTCTGAGTGGAACAGGTGTCAGCCCGCGTCCGGCAAGGATAGGGGCCGGCATCTGGCCTGGACGTACGCCTGCGAAAGCGCCTTCTCCCCTCTTCAGGTGAGTAGCGTGCGCTATCAGCCTCCCTACTATTCCCCCCTTAGGGTGAAGTATAGGCTTCCATCCATCATTAAGCATGGCATTTGGTAACAGATCGGGCGGAGGAGAGCGTTGGAACCAAGTCCAGTACTGGTAGAGTCACCCCTATTCAGGCGACCCCTATACTTGGACTAGTGCCCCCATACGTAGTGACTCCCCTGCAGGGTAGTCCCGTATGTAGATTCTTCACGTTTTCCCCTATAGGCGAATCTGTGACCTCCCCTCCGGTGGCTCTCCACCGAGTACGCTGTCCCCGAGTCGGGTTGACACATTCCTGCATGCGCTCTCCCCAGGGGAAGACCATGCCTTTTACCTCCACATGTACCTCCCCACGTGGTAGGATGTGGGCTCCGCAACACACTCTTCATGAGAGAGTAGTGTTTTTCCCAGTGCGGCCCGGAAGGGACCTCGTTACAGGGGTAACGCCACCTTCCGTGATGACCGTCAGTAGAAGCTTCTTAGTATGTCTGATACTGAATCCACTGGAAGATTACATCTCGCGATAGCGCTCAGTTGACTCGCTAGCCCGGTCACTGTCGCTCCGCTGGAGATCGTAATGCGGCGTAGTGCCGTGGCGTGTGTAGATACTTCCCCAGTCGTCTCTCAACACAACGTCGAGAGACCGACTGAAGGGGAACGTCTCGGTTACGTATGTAACCTCGGTTCCCTGATGGAGGGAACGAGAGTTGTGTCTTCATGCCACATCACTGCGCCGACCCGCTGCAGTGACCGAGAACTCTCTCTCAGGTTCCTCAGCACAAAGGTGAGTGAATGACCGCCGCCATCTTCCTTTTATACCCGTATGCACGGGGCGGAGACTGGCGTGGGCGGGCCATTCGCCAATCCTATTGGCGTTTAGAAATTCCTCTCGGAGATGATAGGTTCTCAAAATCAAACCCCAGTCGTCTCTCAACACAACGTCTCGTTCCCTCTATCAGGGAACCGAGGTTACATACGTAACCGAGACGTTTTCATGTGTCATGCTGTCAGTCTTTCACGTTGCTTTTGGATGACTTTGTCACTCATGAGGTTTGATTTTGTTGTAATTCAACAGACACTTGGAAATGGCCTTTGAAGCGAAAGTGAAAACCGGTCATAAGAACAGACCCTGCAATGTTTTATAATGAAGGATGATGCACAGCACATTCAGGGTTACAATTTTAATCACAGGTCTTGTACAGTGTGATCCAAAGCTCAAGATGGAACTCAGTGGCGTGAGAGTTGCGTGGGATCTGAACATGATGCACCTGCAAATCTGATGAATCTCTTTATCATGGTTCAGTGCTTTCTTCAGTCATTTCAAATCAGAGTGGCTTTTTTCTTGAAGGACATTAGCGAATGGAACATCCGTAAATTTCTCACCATTTCTTAGTTTTTTGTTCACTCTATCTGGAGCTTAAACCAGGAGGCAGCACGTTGCAGGCAACACAAAAAATGAATGATGCTTATAAATCAGTTATTTAAAGAGAACATATTTGCACAGTATATATTTTATAGTGGTGGTGAGGCTCGGTTGGAGCTCTGAAAGCTCAGAATTTTGTACTTTTGTGTTGTTCAGTGGCACAGGCTGCAACAGCAACATTATGTGTCAAGGTCCTTAGCTGACCCTTATTCAGACCAGACCTGTCCAAACTAGCTGGCCCCTTGACTATATTTACTTTTTTCACATATTTCGCTTCACAGGAAAAAACATCGAAAGTTAACAGAAGGGTCTCAAATATGAACAGCACACTCAGTATCCGTGGTTACCAATACAAGGAAAGTGAGGGTTGTAAATCTTTTTAGGCATCAAAATAATTTTTTTATGATTTGCTTGACCATCGAAAAAAAGATCTGTTTCTCGTGTAATGGATGCATCCTGTGGAGACCAGGGAATTTGTAAATGATGAGGCTTTGAAAGGGTACCATTGATCGTAAAATCATAAAATCGTAAAAAAGTCGTAAAATGTCACAGGGAGCAGCAGAGGGGCAGAAGCATGTCAATTGTCACAGGTTAAAAAAATACTTTCCATAGGCTGCCATGTAAATGTGCAAAATGATTGACAGGCAGTGAATGCCTCAACAAACTCTTGAGGGGGATAAAGAGAGAGAGAGAGAGAGAGAGAGAGAGAGAGAGAGTAAGAGACCCCACAGCATTGTGATTAGATTAATCAGGAAAGGTTAAGCTTTATGTTAATTAAATTAGGTGAACATGAATGCTCAACATTTACTGCCACATTTCTTGATAATGAATTAATTAATATAAATCCAAACAGCCTTTTTTAGAAAGTGAAATCAAATAAGCAAATCAAATAACAAACGATTTGTGCATTGAAATAGAAAGACACTGGACAATAAAATCAAGAGAGGCAAAACACATGTGGGCAAAATGTTGAATATTTCAATTGTTTTACAGATATTCTCTTGGGTCTTATTTTAAAAGCTAACATTGTTTATCTCGCTTCAAGGTGCCTCACTTTTGCTCCTGGTGCAAGACATTTCACATATAATAACATTTATTTGATCTATTGTTGATTTCCTCCTTTTTTGATATTCCACACACTTAGCACTCCTCTGACAATTTTGAAAAGCAGTTCATGAATCTCTCATGCACCTGCCACACGAATCATTGAACTTATCACACATTTTTTGTGTCACAATCATTTTCGACACTGTATCAAATGAATTGACTGATTTTGAGCATCTGTTTTGTCATCTGAATGCACTTTTAAATTCTGCTTATTTTCCTGTCAAGAATCTAAATGCAATGAATCGCCTCAACTACTAGTGCCGTATGAAAAATTGTGATGGAGGCGCACAATGAAAGAGGTGAAAATGAAAGGTTGAAGAGAGCGATGGAGGAGACATGTAACAGATGGAGATAAAGCTCTGAAAAAAGAGAAGAGCTGAGAGAGCTCTATTGACCCTGACGTGAGCTTTTAATGGCTCCTGTGATAGGTTTAGGTGCGTGTGAAGAAAATAAAGATTGACACAAGTGACCTGACCATAATCAATCGAGTCTAAATTGAGTCAATCCTCAGTCAATATATTTGCAATCAATATCTGTTTTTGTGAGGCAAACTATTGCACTATACACCAATGGGCGTGTGGGGTTTCATGTCTTTTTAAGGCCTTTTTCAATTAAAATAAGGGTTGGTGATTTCAGAGAGGTCAATATGTGTTATATGCAAATAAATGGAAACAGATTTCTAGGTATTTTTCTCTTTTTTCACACAGAAGACTTACAGTATCTGTCCATTTGCTCTAAATTGAATCAAACTGATGTCTAAGAAAAATCACTGAAATACTGAAGATGATTTTATTTCATTCTTATAGGTGTCAAGGCAACTTATAAAAAATGAAATAGAGAGCAGGAAAAAGATAAACAACCTTTAGCGAATGGCAAATGACTCGAGAGGTTTCCTGAGTTTATAATTCAATAGTAGCGCATCCTTCCGTCATTAGCCAATCAGTCTCTTTTTGATTTGAGCAATCATCCTAATGGGATATTTGTGTTGTTTCTGCAGGAGACTCTTTTGCTATCAAGTCCATTGTGATTAGAAGTGCTGCACTCTATAATCTGAAGGCGCGGGCTGCTGTACAGGTACAACAGAGGTGATGAGGTGAAGGTCTGACAGATGAATTACTGCTGGAAGTAAGTGTCAAGGCTATTGTCCATGGGGCAAACATACTCACATTCACCTGTCCTTCTTTAACCTTCTGGCACACATGTCTCGGCTCCTCTCTCTCTCTCTCTCTCTCTCTCTCTCTCTCTTTTGTTTGCAGAAAAGTGTACCATATCTCCAGCTCTTTGCTTTTGTGATTTGAGGAGTTATTGAACCATTTTTTATTATTGCAGGCTGTCACAATGTCAGATTTTCACTACGCGACTATCCATTTACAGTTACATTTAGTCATTTTGCAGACGCTTTTATCCAAAGCGACGTACAAAGAAGGGGAAAACAATAGAAGCAATTTGTGCAACAAAAGAACAACAATGCATAGGTGCAGTAAAAACTGGTCTCAGTAAGCCTATCACAGTATACGAAGCTAAGAATTTTTAGAAAAGAAGTAGAAGCCTGTACTGATGGGTCAGATGTTGACAGAAGAGATGTGTTTTTAGCCGATTCTTAAAGACAGCTACAGAATCCGCTAATCTTGTGGCAAGAGGGAGATCATTCAGAGTCGTGGAACACATCCGGAAAGTGCGTGAGAGTGATTTTTTTCCCTTTGTGGGATGCACAAGATGTTGCTCGATTGCAGAGGGTGCAATTGTGGTGCACAAGATGTTGCTCGATTGCAGAGCAAGGTATCGGGCGGGTACATAAGTCTGAATTAGAGAGTGAAATAGGGGGGTTCCGAACCAGTGGTGGTTTTGTAGGCCAAGAGCAGAGATTAGAATGGATGCGATCGACTATAGGAAACCAGTGAACCCGAATGCATTCTGCATTTCTTGATCATCTGAAGAGGGTCTGGTTGCACATGCTGGAAGACCAGCCAGTAGAGCATTGCAATAGTCGAGTCTGGACAGGACGAGAGCCTGAACAAGAACTTGCTTAGAATGCTCAGACAGGAAAGGTCTAATTCTCCTAATATTGTAGAGGATGAATCTACAGGACCGGGTGGTGCTGGCAACATGGTCTGCGAAGTTCAGCTGATCATCAATTACCACTCCCAGGTTTCTGGCCGTTCTGGAAGGAGTAATGGTTGATGAACCTAGTTGGATGGAAAGGTCGTGCTGAGTCTTCGGGTCGGCCACGGGATCACGAGCAGTTCAGTTTTTGCAAGGTTCAGCTGCAGGTGATGGTCCTTTATCCAGAGTGAGAGGTCATTCAGGCTTGCCGATTACCTTTCCCAAATGAATACACAGTGACATTATTATTGTGATAGCTATTGAAATTTAAATTGTATTAATATTTATCAGATTTTTCTTTACTTTTGTGTATTGTGTTTTTTCTTTATTTTTGACCATAGAATCACACTAAGAATAGGTAGTGCAGAAAGGTAGAAACTTTGTAATCATCGTGACCTGGATGCAAAACTGTGACCTACTATGTTGGAGTCTCAACTAGATAATGGCACTAAGTTATGTGCGATATACATATATTAATATATATGAATAACTGTGATATCCCTGTTATTGTCAATATTGCGACATCCCTAAATTCATATGTGTGCACTGCAATTTGTTGGAGTACAGTAAAAAGAAGTGGTTCATGTGAATGTAAGATTATATTATTATTCATAATGCCTGAATTAACCTGACTGAATTAGCTTATATGAGTTACAGCAGAAATGCATCTACCCCCTTATAACAGTGAATATTGCATCAGTTTGCTCTTTTTTCTGTTCTGTTCAGCATCCAGATGGATGCTGCATATTGGTGGTGCTTGATGAATTCCCCTCTTCCATGTTAAGCGCTTTGAGTACCCGGAAAGGCGCTATATAAATGTAACAAATGATTATTATTTATAGGCATACCCAAACAAAATCTGCACCTTCAGAAGCTTTGCAGAAATAAGCAGAATTTCAATGTCCGTCAATCACAAAGTTCTATGCATCCTGCATTTCACAGATTTAGTGGAAGGGCGTAGTGGAGAAGAGGCCTGTTTTTTTATTTCCATAATGCATGAAGTATCAGGTGTCCATCTATCGTATTGACTTCTAAATGAAATGTATTGATTTTTGTGGTTGTTGATTTGTATTGAACTCCTATTTTGATGGATGACATTCTTGAAATAGGACTGGTTCAACATTACATAATTAAGTCACATTTTATAATAAGTGTGTTGTTTAACAAACATTGACTTCTAGCCTTTTGGTTTGTATACCCAACGACTGCTATTCCCTCTGCTGCAGCTGTCCTCTGGGGGAAAAAGCACAATAAGATGGTATTTCTAAAGAAGGCAGCTCTAAGATGTACATCGCTAAAAGAATATTAAGTGTAGGCTGCTGGCAGAAACCAGCAGGTAAATAAGCATCTTATAGCTGTGAAGAATTTGAGTAGCATTGGTGAAATCAGGCAGTGGTGATCATTTTGTGTGTCTGATAAAATACATTCTTTTGTGGATAATGGATGAACACTTTTTTAAATATAAACAATATTTATATTTTAAAATAGTATTAATCAATGTTTTATTGTGTTATCATTTTTTTTTAAATGCAGAAGAGGGTTATAACAGAATTATATTTTTAATATGACACATTTTTTTTTTCTAAAACAGCAAAGATAGAAACATCCCCAGCAGCTCCCTCAACATCAGTTAAGATATTTGGAAGAATGTCAATAACTAGACCGATCTTATCCCCCTTTGACTCCCATAATATTTATTTTCCCTACCATGGCAGTAAATGGGGGATGAGATCTATTTGGTTACTGACATTCTTCCAAATAACAAATTCAACAGAACAAAAACATTTACACAGGTTTGAAATAATCTGAGGGTGAGTAAATGATGACCTAATTTTCATTTTTGGGTGAACTATCACTTTAAGGTTTGGACAACTTTATTCACTTAAGTTTCTAATCCCAGACTTGTTAATAGGTGCAACTAAAATATTTTAAACCTTTTAAACATTAGAATTGTATTTTCTGTCCTGTTTCTTTTTCAAAACAGCATCATGGCATTTGCTACTTTATCAATTAAAGAACCGTATTGATACACGTATCAGCAAGGAATGCACCGCGATATACAGTATTGCTTTATTGATGTTTTGAGCACAGCCAAATTGAAAGCCTTGTTCCACGTGCCACTCTCATACTTTGAGCACCTTCCCCTTTAAAGGTCTCTGCACGGCCCTGCGCCACAGTGACCACTGAGATTTCAAGTGGGTTCCGTACGCGCAAGGTTGCATTCAATGCATCCGTAATATCGAGAACACATCCGGGTACTTTCACGCATTCTCCGTTCTTGAGTATTGGAAACGGACTTTGACGGTTATTGATGATGTAGAGTTCGAAAACACAAGTGCTGTGTCTGAAACCTCTCCCTTGCTCACTCCTTCATCATTCCCTATAGCAAATTACATTTGAGTCCACTATATGGGGAAGAAGTGAATGAAAATGAGTGAATGATTTTGGACACCAACGTAATATAAGCTGCGTCTAACAGTAGCCTACTGTCGCAGACATTCAACATAACGGTTATATTACACCTGTGTGGTTTCACTGTTATAAAAAGGCACTAAAAGCAGCAAAGGCTGAGCACCTCCGAAACCTTATAGAAACTACCACAAACAATCCAAGGTTTTTATTTAGTACAGTTGCTAAATTAGAAATAAACAGACATCACCTGACCTGGTTACATGGCCGTACCTTGGTAGCAATGAATTCATAATTTTTTTATTACCAAAAACATACGAGACAAAATAGTCAAAACTCAACCTTCAAGTCTGTCCTATGAATTAGTACCAACCATCGCCCCAAAAGAAAAGCTACAGTGTTTCTCACCTATAAAACAGGACGGTTTATTAAACTAAACCTACAACGTGCTTGTTAGACCCCATACCAACTAAATTATTAAAAGAGTTACTACCTGTTGCAATTCAGCCCATTTATAACATTATCAACTCGTCAATTAATCTAGGCCATGTCCCCAGGACCCTTTAAACTGGCCGTCGTTAAGCCTCTTATCAAGAAACCAAACTTAGACCCCAATGAACTAGGAAACTATAGACAGATTTCAAATCTCCCTTACCTGTCTAAATTACTAGAAAATGTAGTGTCCACTCAGTTGTGCTCTTTCTTACAAAATAATGACATACACAAAACATTTCAGTCAGGCTTTAAACTGCATTATAGCACTGAAACTGCGTTTGTTAAAATTACAAACGACCTGCTTATAGCATCAGATAATGGTTACATCTCACTCTCGACCCTGCTTGACCTTAGTGCTGCGTTAGACACTGTAGACCATAACATACCTTTAGATCGCTTACACACTTATACCGGTATTCAGGGACAGGCACTACAATGGTTCAGATCTTACTAATCAGACATCAATTTGTCCATTTAAATAGGGAATCATCAAATTTAACGCAAGTAAATGATGGATTACCTCAGGGATTGGTTTTAGGACCCTTGCTATTCTCCATTTGCATGCTGCCCCTTGGCAGCATTATTAGAAAACATGGAATTAGCTTCCACTGTTATGCAGATGATACTCGGCTATATATCTCATCAAGACCAGATGATTCCTTCCAGCTATCCAAATTGGCAGGATGCATCGAAGATATAAAACATTGGATGACTAGTAATTTCCTTCTTTTAAATTCTAATAAAACAGAAATATGACTTATCGGACCAAAGACAAGAAGAATAGTTTGGATTATAACCTGCAAATTGAAGGCTGCACTGTTACTCCGAAAAATACAGTTGAAGACCTAGGCGTTAAATTAGACCGCAACCTGTCATTTAAAAATCACATCTCAAATGTCACAAAAACAGCCTTCTTCCACCTTAGAAATGTTGCCAAATTACGAAATATTCTATGTGTTGCTGACGCAGAGAAGCTTATTCATGCATTTGTGACCTCAAGACTTGACTACTGTAATGCTCTACTTAGTGGTGTCCTGCATCATCATAAACAGACTACAGTTAGTTCAGAATGCAGCTGCCAGAGTTCTAACCAGGTCCAGAAAATACTATCACATAACCCCATTGTTATCATCCCTTCACTGGCTACCCATTAAGTATCGTATGGACTTTATAGTTCTTTTAATTACTTATAAAGCCCTAAACAGACTTTTGATAACACCTACAATAACTAAATCCACCAAAGGGGGTCGAGCTTTCTCATACGTAGCACCTAAACTCTGGAATAGCCTTCCCGATACTATTCGAGGGTCAGACACGTTCTCCAAATTTAAATCTAGATTAAAGAAACATCTTTTCAGCTAAGCATTCACTTAATGCATAATATGCTAAATAAACCACCGGGAGACTGCATTTATTAGATATTATCTACTAGAATGATCTTGCTTGTTCTATAAACACCATGCACTGTGCTGTGTTAAACCTTTTTTGTCTTTTTCTGTTTATCTTATTTTCTCCTGTAAAGGAGCTTTGGAACTATGCACAATGTGAAAAGCACTATATAAATAAAATAAAATTGAATTGAATTCATGGATTGCTTAATGTAATGGTAAAGTTCAATTTCAACTTATCTGTCATGTTTTTGTATTCGTTTTAATAAAGAGAAAAAACGACTTTACTGTACTTGTAAATCTCATTGTATCGTCGCCTCCGCAGCCATGTCGTGGAGACGCTGTGTGTTTCGTTGCCTAAAGAAAGCCTCTTTGTTTGGCCTTCCAAAAGGTGAGACAACTAAAAACTAATGGTTATATTTTATTTACAATACTGTTCCACAACAGTACAATCCAAATATTCAAGTGTGTGCAGCGCATTTAACAGATGATTGCTTCATGAACCTGGGAGAGATCAAGGCAGGCTGTGCACGAAAGCTTTGGTTACAAAGTGTGGCAATTCCAACCATTACAACTTTGTAAGGACAGTCCGGCGCTTCAGATTTGCAGCCTGTAAGTATATTTTCATTGTAAACGACTTTGTTACAGACTTACGCATGTCGAGTTTGCATACACGCGCGCAACGTGAAAAAAGACAACATAAGTGATAAGAATTATGTTCCAACTAGAGGCAACAAATGTCGTGTTTATGATGGGGATTATTGTCTTTGTTGAGTCGAGACGAGACATGGCGTAACACCAGTTGATCACTAATAAAATGGCTTGGGAATATGGTGTTCCGAATATGGTAAGAGGTGTTACATTTCCCTCACACGATTGCAGTATTCGACCAATCACTACACACTGGTTAACTGGCCAATCATAGCACACCTTGCTTTTCAAAGCGATAAGAGACATGCGTTAGACACTGTAGACCATAACATACCTTTAGATCGCTTACACACTTATACCGGTATTCAGGGGACAGGCACTACAATGGTTCAGATCTTACTAATCAGACATCAATTTGTCCATTTAAATAGGGAATCATTAAATTTAACGCAAGTAAATGATGGATTACCTCAGGGATTGGTTTTAGGACCCTTGCTATTCTCCATTTGCATGCTGCCCCTTGGCAGCATTATTAGAAAGCATTATTGGAATTAGCTTCCACTGTTATGCAGATGATACTCGGCTATATATCTCATCAAGACCAGATGATTCCTTCCAGCTATCCAAATTGGCAGGATGCATCGAAGATATAAAACATTGGATGACTAGTAATTTCCTTCTTTTAAATTCTAATAAAACAGAAATATGACTTATCGGACCAAAGACAAGAAGAATAGTTTGGATTATAACCTGCAAATTGAAGGCTGCACTGTTACTCCGAAAAATACAGTTGAAGACCTAGGCGTTAAATTAGACCGCAACCTGTCATTTAAAAATCACATCTCAAATGTCACAAAAACAGCCTTCTTCCACCTTAGAAATGTTGCCAAATTACGAAATATTCTATGTGTTGCTGACGCAGAGAAGCTTATTCATGCATTTGTGACCTCAAGACTTGACTACTGTAATGCTCTACTTAGTGGCTGTCCTGCATCATCAATAAACAGACTACAGTTAGTTCAGAATGCAGCTGCCAGAGTTCTAACCAGGTCCAGAAAATACTATTACATAACCCCATTGTTATCATCCCTTCACTGGCTACCCATTAAGTATCGTATGGACTTTATAGTTCTTTTAATTACTTATAAAGCCCTAAACAGACTTTTGATAACACCTACAATAACTAAATCCACCAAAGGGGGTCGAGCTTTCTCATACGTAGCACCTAAACTCTGGAATAGCCTTCCCGATACTATTCGAGGGTCAGACACGTTCTCCAAATTTAAATCTAGATTAAAGAAACATCTTTTCAGCTAAGCATTCACTTAATGCATAATATGCTAAATAAACCACCGGGAGACTGCATTTATTAGATATTATCTACTAGAATGATCTTGCTTGTTCTATAAACACCATGCACTGTGCTGTGTTAAACCTTTTTTGTCTTTTTCTGTTTATCTTATTTTCTCCTGTAAAGGAGCTTTGGAACTATGCACAATGTGAAAAGCACTATATAAATAAAATAAAATTGAATTGAATTCATGGATTGCTTAATGTAATGGTAAAGTTCAATTTCAACTTATCTGTTTTAATAAAGAGAAAAAATTACTTTACTGTACTTGTAAATCTCATTGTATCGTCGCCTCCGCAGCCATGTCGTGGAGACGCTGTGTGTTTCGTTGCCTAAAGAAAGCCTCTTTGTTTGGCCTTCCAAAAGGTGAGACAACTAAAAACTAATGGTTATATTTTATTTACAATACTGTTCCACAACAGTACAATCCAAATATTCAAGTGTGTGCAGCGCATTTAACAGATGATTGCTTCATGAACCTGGGAGAGATCAAGGCAGGCTGTGCACGAAAGCTTTGGTTACAAAGTGTGGCAATTCCAACCATTACAACTTTGTAAGGACAGTCCGGCGCTTCAGATTTGCAGCCTGTAAGTATATTTTCATTGTAAACGACTTTGTTACAGACTTACGCATGTCGAGTTTGCATACACGCGCGCAACGTGAAAAAAGACAACATAAGTGATAAGAATTATGTTCCAACTAGAGGCAACAAATGTCGTGTTTATGATGGGGATTATTGTCTTTGTTGAGTCGAGACGAGACATGGCGTAACACCAGTTGATCACTAATAAAATGGCTTGGGAATATGGTGTTCCGAATATGGTAAGAGGTGTTACATTTCCCTCACACGATTGCAGTATTCGACCAATCACTACACACTGGTTAACTGGCCAATCATAGCACACCTTGCTTTTCAAAGCGATAAGAGACATGCGTTAGACACTGTAGACCATAACATACCTTTAGATCGCTTACACACTTATACCGGTATTCAGGGACAGGCACTACAATGGTTCAGATCTTACTAATCAGACATCAATTTGTCCATTTAAATAGGGAATCATCAAATTTAACGCAAGTAAATGATGGATTACCTCAGGGATTGGTTTTAGGACCCTTGCTATTCTCCATTTGCATGCTGCCCCTTGGCAGCATTATTAGAAAGCATTATTGGAATTAGCTTCCACTGTTATGCAGATGATACTCGGCTATATATCTCATCAAGACCAGATGATTCCTTCCAGCTATCCAAATTGGCAGGATGCATCGAAGATATAAAACATTGGATGACTAGTAATTTCCTTCTTTTAAATTCTAATAAAACAGAAATATGACTTATCGGACCAAAGACAAGAAGAATAGTTTGGATTATAACCTGCAAATTGAAGGCTGCACTGTTACTCCGAAAAATACAGTTGAAGACCTAGGCGTTAAATTAGACCGCAACCTGTCATTTAAAAATCACATCTCAAATGTCACAAAAACAGCCTTCTTCCACCTTAGAAATGTTGCCAAATTACGAAATATTCTATGTGTTGCTGACGCAGAGAAGCTTATTCATGCATTTGTGAGCTCAAGACTTGACTACTGTAATGCTCTACTTAGTGGCTGTCCTGCATCATCAATAAACAGACTACAGTTAGTTCAGAATGCAGCTGCCAGAGTTCTAACCAGGTCCAGAAAATACTATCACATAACCCCATTGTTATCATCCCTTCACTGGCTACCCATTAAGTATCGTATGGACTTTATAGTTCTTTTAATTACTTATAAAGCCCCAAACAGACTTTTGATAACACCTACAATAACTAAATCCACCAAAGGGGGTCGAGCTTTCTCATACGTAGCACCTAAACTCTGGAATAGCCTTCCCGATACTATTCGAGGGTCAGACACGTTCTCCAAATTTAAATCTAGATTAAAGAAACATCTTTTCAGCTAAGCATTCACTTAATGCATAATATGCTAAATAAACCACCGGGAGACTGCATTTATTAGATATTATTTACTAGAATGATCTTGCTTGTTCTATAAACACCATGCACTGTGCTGTGTTAAACCTTTTTTGTCTTTTTCTGTTTATCTTATTTTCTCCTGTAAAGGAGCTTTGGAACTATGCACAATGTGAAAAGCACTATATAAATAAAATAAAATTGAATTGAATTCATGGATTGCTTAATGTAATGGTAAAGTTCAATTTCAACTTATCTGTCATGTTTTTGTATTCGTTTTTAATAAAGAGAAAAAACGACTTTACTGTACTTGTAAATCTCATTGTATCGTCGCCTCCGCAGCCATGTCGTGGAGACGCTGTGTGTTTCGTTGCCTAAAGAAAGCCTCTTTGTTTGGCCTTCCAAAAGGTGAGACAACTAAAAACTAATGGTTATATTTTATTTACAATACTGTTCCACAACAGTACAATCCAAATATTCAAGTGTGTGCAGCGCATTTAACAGATGATTGCTTCATGAACCTGGGAGAGATCAAGGCAGGCTGTGCACGAAAGCTTTGGTTACAAAGTGTGGCAATTCCAACCATTACAACTTTGTAAGGACAGTCCGGCGCTTCAGATTTGCAGCCTGTAAGTATATTTTCATTGTAAACGACTTTGTTACAGACTTACGCATGTCGAGTTTGCATACACGCGCGCAACGTGAAAAAAGACAACATAAGTGATAAGAATTATGTTCCAACTAGAGGCAACAAATGTCGTGTTTATGATGGGGATTATTGTCTTTGTTGAGTCGAGACGAGACGAGACATGGCGTAACACCAGTTGATCACTAATAAAATGGCTTGGGAATATGGTGTTCCGAATATGGTAAGAGGTGTTACATTTCCCTCACACGATTGCAGTATTCGACCAATCACTACACACTGGTTAACTGGCCAATCATAGCACACCTTGCTTTTCAAAGCGATAAGCATTGTTAAAAATCTGCTCCTTTCAGAGAGGCGGGGCAAGGAGGAGATACAAACCATTCCACATAACACTGAATGATTATCCAAGTTTAA
Organism: Triplophysa siluroides; assembly: GCA_006030095.1. NCBI lineage: Eukaryota > Metazoa > Chordata > Actinopteri > Cypriniformes > Nemacheilidae > Triplophysa > Triplophysa siluroides. The sequence goes on along the minus strand of VCII01000101.1, from coordinate 2,443,029 downwards.
ATATCCACATTTTTATTGACAGGAGACTGTTGAAACAGTTTGAGAGGTGTAGTGCAGTGCCTATGTAAACATGTAGAGCTTTATGTTTTAGTCAAAAATGACAACACATTATGAAACACATTCAATGTGTATGTGTTGTAAAAAAGTAGATCGATTGGACGATTTTGTGGGTAAAGAAATAGTGCTGGAGGAGCAAATTAAGACGTGTTAAGAATTTTTCAGTAGCAACGTAAAGAATTGCTAGGTTTTGCATTTAAAAGATCAATTGAACTCTATTTGCCTTATCATTTCCTAGTACATCAAAGTGGCTTACATATTTTTTTGACACTTCCAACCTTAATGGCTTAATTTTTGTTCAATGTTCATGATTTGGGTGTTTTTTTATCCATTTGAATGTTGCCTTAAAATGTAATTATTGCATTTGCAAATATGATTGCTACCTTTCAGAGAGGCGAAAAAGGCTTAGGATCTCTGGCTTATTAAAGCATGTTTCTTCCTTCTACAAACTTTTTAAACAAATTAATATCTCAAGGTTTAAGAGCACAAAAATTAATGACATGCATCATTTTTGTAGTATGACTGACATCTGTGTGATTCACAGAGATTTCACATGACAGTAGAGTATATGATCCGCTGAGATCATGTCTGTCTCGTAGTGCAGCATGCAGAGCTGAAAGTGCTTATAGCCTCGGGCTTACGTTTCATAATTGTTCAGAGGAGTTATATATTATTATATTTTAATATTAGCATACAAAAAGTCTTCTGTTTGCTTCCTTCTGAAAAGAGTCCTTATTGAAAAACAAATTAACATGAGTTTTTAATTGGAATAAAAGTGAGCAATTGCCTCAGACGCTTGAAAAAGCATGTGGTGTAGCGATCACAATTGTATGAGCTTATTTAAATTATAAATTTTATATCCAATTTAAAAGTACATTATTTCAGACCACTCATTTTAAATGTAATGAGACATTTCATAATGGTTTCCAGCTTCAGTTCTTGAAATAGTTTGACAACTAACAGAGTTCATTAAAAGCATGATTTCAGAATGACTTCTGCAAATATATCTGCTAAGCACAAAGAGATAGGAAAGTGAATAAATCACTGTACCATTTACCTACTGAATCTCTCTAAATAATTTGAACTTCCATAGAGTTGAAGTTCAACCGGTGGAAAACGGTCCTGCACGTTATATTTCTCTTTCTCCTCTTGCTTTTATCTTTTCTTGTTAATGGAAAAGACACAAACAATTTGATTGGTATTTTCATTGTGTACAATAAATGAATTGCAAATATTTTACGAGACAAAATCTTTATTTTCAAAGCCAAGGGGCAAAGCAACAATGTTCAAATAGCAATTTAAGACGTAAATATTATATAACTTCATTAACAGGTAACGAGAGAAATTATTACAGTTGTTGGCAATGCCAGGTTACAAACAGAGAATAATAAAATAGAATAAACTGTATGATGATAGAAATGGGAATGTGTCATATGATCAAGCTTGTCTGTGAAAACCCAGCTAAAGACATTTTTGCTTCCTATAAGTTCTGCAAAAATATTATCTTGATATCTTACATATCGAGTTAGGCTGTCAAAGACGGAAATCATAGTGAAATGAACGGTGGAAATCAAACTTTGATGGATTTCACAGACAGTCATAAACGTATCACTTGATAGCAGTGAGCTGAATGGGAGTATTTATTGTGTCAATTCTTGAAACAAGCTAAATTCAAATCCCAATAGACCAGCAAGCAGACTGCATGGCTCTTACTGTAGTGCTATAAAAAAGGCAATGTTCACCCTTAAACCTATTTAAACAGTATGGTTAAGAAAAATTAAGAGAGCATTTGTTTCAGTCAAAACTAAATGGCATACTGTATACACTAGGCAAATTTAAGTCTTACAGCAGGACAACATTAAAGGCAGATTGGTCACAAGCTAGGCTACTAGTAAACAACATCAACAACATATGCTGAGTCTTCACACTTACATGGACTATAACACTTTAATAAACACTTTTGCTTAGACCAAGTAAAAGTTATAGTACACATGAAGGGAAAGAACATTGTTTAGATGATGTGACATCATAGAGAAGATACAGGCTGTGTAAACTTTGTACGCAAATCTTTAGGACTGCTATTTTGACAATGAACAAAACATCTGTTTGCTTGCATGGTGTAATGAATATCTAACACAGAATGTCTATCATTTGACATACTTTTGACATTAAAGTTTGTACGATAAAGACTTTTTCCGTGTCACAGTACATGTACATCTGTAGCTGTCACTGTGGGGGAAAACAAAGCTGAAAGCAAAATGAACATTACTTAATAAGCAAATACTTTTTTTGTAAGTTCACTCATTCACTGTATAGTAAATTACATTTCGTTCAGTGGACACAAATGTGGATTCTGCTGTACATATGTGTGCATGTAACTATATACTGTACAAGTATTCTGAGTGATGTTATGTCTACTTTAGTCACAATATGGTACATTAGCCACTTTAAACCAGATCCAACCGGACACAAGAAGTATCAACATGAGTGCGTCATAGTCAGTGTTAGATGCTCAGTACATTGATTTCTATACATCCCTATTCTGCCCAAAATAAACATAAACATTGGAAAAAACATCTGAAGTAACAATCAATTTAAACACACATGTGAACTAAAAACTTAACGCGCCACTAATAAGCTTAAAAAACGAGTTATTTTTTATCGTCATTTTGACTGTTAGTCAATGGCGCTCTCTGTTAGTTGGCCATACCAAGATGGCGGCGCGAGCACTTCCGGTGGCTTCACCTCCTGCCGTTGGTTTAGCTTTCTAGGCGCAATCCAGTCATTTATATAGATCAGTGGTCAACAACAAAGGGGAAAGATGCTGAAAAACCAACTAACGTTTGACAGCAGTGCTTTGAAGATCAAACCAGGGGGAAAAGGTGAATCTAAGTGAGTGTGTATTGCACACTGTTGTAAGGGCACATGTGTAAATGTTTAGAAATAAAGCTTCATGACTTTCTGTATTTAGATTCAGAATAAGCACACTTGTCATATGTTGAGGCGTCATGTTAGTCTGCTGATCTGATATGTACGCTACTGTAATGAAAATGAGTGTTTCTCACTCTATATCTAATAATTCAAACTTTAAATAATTAACCATTTACACGCTTAAGACATTTGACTGTGTTCTTGAACCATACTGAAATGGCTACGTTCTGATCAGCAGTGCTGCTCACTCCACAGACAAACACACACACGTTTGCACAATTTGCCTCCTCATCTGAGAACCGAGAAGACGCTTGGATTCCTGTGGCACAGTGGTTAGAGCATGGCATTAGCAATGCCAAGGTCTTGGTTCCGATCCCAGGGGATTGCACATAGTGAGAAACAAAATGTATAATACAATGCAATGTAAATTGCTTTGGATAAAAGCGTCTGCCAAATGTGTAAATGTAAATGGATTACAAGATAAGTGCCTTTTGTGAAAATTTCAGAGCCTCTAATTCATAAATCTGACATTTACTAGAGGAATTAAGTGTTTTTTAATGTAGATCTTCAAACCATAATCTCATGGGTGGTCCATGACAAGCAGGCAATAATTATTTTGAGGCTGTTATTTTGACAGCAGTACTGCATGATGTGGATAACTTACATGCCGAATTTTGATCTTGTCCAGAGACATGACCCCATATGAATGTGGTTTTGTGAAAACTATACCTTTAAATTTAAGTCCGTTTGTCTTTTTGCTGTCTTTAATGCATACACCACATGACCACACTAAAGTTGACATGCAGATTTTTATTATTGAAGATGTTACTTACAATAAGTGTTGATCCTTGAAATCCTTTGAAGGGGCGATTGGTCCATTGAATGACCAGCCATAAGGCATTGGTTATTTCAGTTTAGTGACTTCACTCGGATAAGTTTGTTTACTCGGATCAAATTGTTTATTACTTAGTACGTAGCAATTGTTCATGTGTAGCAAGCATCTCAAGAAGAATGGTAATGAATAATAATGCATCATTTGAAATGTGTGCGAAACCAAAACACTGGTCCAAGAAACTCAGCCCATTCGATATCAGAAGATGCAAATACTCATTACCTAGCTCACCACAGGGACTCTGCTTTTCTTCTCTGTGGGTCATTATGGTAGGCTTTCATTTTAATGATATATTAGGTTATTCATACGGTCACGTGATTTTGTCATGGGAAATCTATATTAAGTGGTTCAGACTATTGAGAAATGTAAAGTGTCCTACTCAGAAGCCAGTAAAGCTTAATAATATTAAGACAAGGAAATTATGTGATATCATTCGGGAGCTGTTCTACAGAGAAATGCCTGGAACAGTCGCAGCTCTCTTACTAGAGAAATAAAAAAAGCTCCAATTGTGCCATGTAAAGTGCAACCTGCTAATAATAATAATATGCCCACTGTTTGACCTCAGAGTTTATTTGGTACGACTGTTTTTTTCTAAATAATTGGTCCTTTGGAAACTTTTTGTGGCCTGGTAAGCCGCTATGAACATGTTTGACTTACATAACAGCGTGTTGCAGATCTTTTTATGACTAAGTGACTCAGCGTTTGACATTTGTATGTTCCTCTTCATAGTAAACTTTATAATGTTTCTAAACTTTAATAATAAAAATGTTAAGGCCTAAATGAACTATATGCTCTATTGGCTTCCCAATTTCACAGACTTTCGCAAAAAATATGTTTAAAAAAGCAAACAGTTTATATGTCTAGGGTTATGAAATCGATAAAAGCTGTTAAGGTCTTGAAGGCCCAAGGTTAACCAAACAAGGTTGACATAATCAATCATTGGGACATATCCGTCCGTCCCTGACATGTACATTCAGTTTTTCTTTCTGTAAACCTCAAGGGCATTTTTCTGTCCTTTGTCACAATGTACAGCGTCGTAGACATGGAGAAATGACACGGAATTAAATAACCATCCTGTAAAAACAAGATTTGTTTTTCTTGTGAATAGACTTCCACACTCTGCATAAGTTATTTTGAGTCAATTTGTAGTGATGGAGTTTTGACAAGATTCGTTTTTTGTTTACGTGTTCATAAATTCAGTTTTCTTTACTCTGTATACATTATTCTGAGTCAATTTGTTGGGATGGAGTTTTGACAAGATTTGCTTTTTGTTCATGATCTTAAACGTAAATACATTTGTATGTTGTGAATCGTACAAAAACATACGATTACAAGGAAAAAGGCAATACTGGAGCCCCTCCCCTAACCCCGACGTCACTGGATAAAAAGCAAATCGTACTAAATGTACGAATGATATCGTACGAATTCATGCAAATTAGCTGAAATAAACCACCTTGCGTTTTTGCTGTGAGATTATCGGTCAATTTGTTGTGATGGAGTTTTGACAAGATTTGTTTTTCGCTTGCTTGTTCATAAATTCAGTTTTCTCTACAGTTTCTCTATCAGTTATTTTGAGTCAATTTGTTGTGATAGAGTTTTGACTAACAGTTTATTTTAAAAAAAACCTTAAAATTGTGATATTGTCATAAAGGCATCAGGCTGCAGTTGCCGTTGTCAATTAAACCCAGAAAATCACTTTGATACACGGATTCGAGTTGGTTTTTCACATGACCGCATCTGTCACGCTGCTTTGGTGTTGTTCTTGAAGGGTACTGAAAAGCTATTTAACTGAAAATAGCTATAAACACAATTCGCGCAATGCAAATTCTCGCTGCACAAATATGTAACTGTGCATAACCCACTGGAGAAAATATACTGTAAATACGGCCAGATGGTTTGCACAATTTGTCAACTCATTTTAGAAATGATGAGATAATGTGATACGAGATAAGCGCCTGTTAACAACTCCAATCCATCCGACATCTAGTACAAGAAAAAAGCGTTTCCAATGTAGATCTTCACACCAGAGCCTAGAGATTTTCCATTTTGATAATAGCGTGTGTTCAGAAAAGAGTTTGTGTTGTATATGTTTCATAAATTCAAAATTTTGGGTAAAAAAAAGATAATATTTAACGATCAGTGCCAAAGAGATAAGGGTTATGATGAGGCTGTGATTTTGGATATCTCAAATGCATATCATGAATAAAGGGGCTATCTACATAAAGGGGCTATCTTACACATCTCTACAAAACAGATCTGATCTGCTATTTCCACAAATATGACTTTATAATCATATGTCTGTCATTTGCATTTTCCATGAACAAAAAAGGTCTTGCAGAAAAGGTTAGCCATGTACAATAGTTAATTTAGATTCTGAAACAGGAATAATTTTCTTTCCTGTGACACACAGTGTTTTCTTACAGAAACTGTCTGAAAAGATGAAACTCGGGTACCAGATGTGCTAAGCGGTCGGACTGACATCACCTTTCTACCCCATACATCTTTCACAATTTGCTTAGATTTGAAGAGATATATAAAGTACGGTCCCAACCTAAATCCAGAATAAATACCACCAATAATCCACCTACTGGTCCCAGGCTTGATTTTTCCCAACTCTGACTGGACTTATTTTCTCCGGTTCCTCCATCTGAAAGACTTTTTGATTTGCAACTCCTTTTATTCCTGATCCTGCGTTGGATACCGTGTCATTGGTGCAGACGGAGTTACAAAGCTGCACGGCTCTCTTCTGCTCCATCTCCAGACGGGTTTCCGAGTTCTTAAGATCGCCGTCGGTGTACACTCTGTTCCTCGCACCAAAAGTCCCAGCAGATTCCCGCACCTCTCCTCGGTTGGCTTTCCGGCACGTAGCGTTCCCGGCAGACATCCCACAGCAGCACGAATGCGTCCTGCACACCGCCTGGAAGCCCCTCTTAAAGTTCTCATTGTAGTATCCGTAGATGATGGGGTTGACGCTGGAGTTTGAGAACGCCAACCAGTGAGCGAAAGGAAAAACGTAGCCGGTCAGTAATTCCAACTTGTCCTCATCCAGACCTCCATAGTCCGTGAGGAGCATCAGTGTCCACAGAGGCAGCCAGGACAGAGTGAACAAGAGTGCCACGATACCCAGCATCTTTATCACCTTAATTTTCTTTTGCGAGATGAGGGGACGGCCCTCGTGCTGGGCCCTGTGACTAGGAAGAGAGGCATGAGGCTGCCTGCCTTCGTGCTGATCGTTCCCCGTGATCACGGATGTGGTGTAGAGTTTGATTCCGATTCGCCCGTACATGAGCGTGATCAGGGTGAGGGGAATCAGGTAAATGTGCGCGAACAAGACTGTGGTGTAGACCTTTCTCATCTGTGGGTTGGCCCAATTCTCAAAACAGGAAAAAAGAGGGTTTGTGTGGTTGTAATCTTCATTGTGCACCATGTAATGATGCTCTACTCTCTCAACTGTTAACATCACGGCCGAGGGACACATTATCACCACCGCCAGCATCCAGATCATCACTATGGTCACCTTGGCAACCAGCAGGGTGAGTTTGGGTTGGAAGGGGTACACAATGCAACGGAACCTGCATGGAATTGGAAGAGAATACTTCTCAGCATCTATCAGGCATTCCAGTTTTGGTGTGCATTAACCCTCTCTCTGTATTTATAATCATTTTCATCCTCTCACACTTTGAATACTACTGTCCTATTGCACTCCCTTTCATTATTTGCACATTTTCTGGGTATTCTCTACATTCAACCTTTTGTACTATTATATTCTATTGTTTCAAAGCAGCATTTAGAAAAATGCATGTTTCTATGGCAACACCAGTTTTCATAAGAGGTGATATGGCGTACAATTGTAAGATATGAATTAGCATAAATTATACAGTAGATTTAAAACCAACGTACAGCAATTAATGTTTTTTTACTACATGCAATATCAACGGATATTAATTGTTATGAAAAGAATCACAATGCAAATAAAATAATCAGGAATTACGGATCTACTAACCTGTCCACGGCGATGGCCACCAGCGTGAACACGGAGGCAGATACTGACATGCCCTGCACCAGCCCGCTCATCTTGCAGACTGTGTTTGTGAATGGCCAACCTTGGGTGGAAGATAAAGTATACAACATTATGAAAGGTAAACCGTGGTTCGCTCAATCTTTTGAAGCTGAGAGAGAAAACAGAAAAGGGTCTCTAACATTAATTCAGAGCTATAAACTAAACCTGGAATATAACAGGAGGTCAAATTTCTCTCTAAACCCTTACAGTGAGTTGCACTCAGCATTAACATTCAGTTTTTTTACCTATTTAACTATTTTTCTCGAATATTAAAGGATATGTGCATTTGGAGACAGGAATCGCATAATTGAATGAATGCAGCGTTATTATAATTGCGGACAGGATTCGGTAAAGCTGTTTGTTTTTTTCATAATAAAGTACTTGATACCTAGCAACACTGTCGAGAGGTCTAAAATACATGGCTTCAAGAAGAAACAAAGCAAGATAATGCAAAACAGACATACAACGCTGACCTCCAAACAGAAGTTTTGTGATTGCCTTAACTCATAGAGAAAACTTTCACATTTTCTGTCTTGAACATTTGTTGAATAGACCAGAATAGACCGGTAAAATGGTGTCATTTTACCGCTGTTCCATTGAGAGTGTCCTCACACATGACATGCCAGTGTGGTATGGAGGCAGCTCTACAGCCGATAAAAAGGACCTACAGAGAGTTGTAAAGACTGCACAGTACATCATCAACAAACAGCTACCTGCCTTGAAGGACATATTTAGCTCCCGCTGCCTGCGGAAAACAAAGAACATTCTAAAAGACACACATCACCCAGCCCATCACCTGTTCAATCTGTAACCATCCGGAAAACGCTACAGGTCCATTAGAGCACACACAACAAGAATCTTAAACAGTTTCTACCCCAAAGCAGTTTCCACACTGAACTCAAACAAGCCAATATGTGCAATAATGTCTTTATGTGCAATAACTTATAAAGTACAACTAAGTGCAATATCTACATAAATCTAAATAGAATAAAACCAATCTATGTGCAATTTTTTACTGTATACTTTAGCCACTTTATATTTGTATTATTGTGCTTATGGTTGTTCTATAATTTTCTTCTTTCACTAGATTATATTTATTACTTAAATCCTTATGTTGACAAAAAGCGCACCAGAAATATCATTGTATGATCCATACAATGACAATAAAGAATCTGAATCTGAATATGGTAATGTGTTAAATGGAGCTAAAAGTACTAGAAAAAAAGTTTGACATTTCGCCTTTTTTTCATGCTTTTCATTTTGTTCTTTCACGTGTCTCCTGCTGTTTCAAAAGAGGTTTACACAATGTGTCAGAAACTGCTAGAAAACTCAAGTCTGCTATTTTAAAATCAAAACTTTGGGCTAATCACGGTGAAGGATATTTCCTTACGGTGTTTTGAGTTGGCTAAATAGCGCAATTTGTCATTATTAGGCATACCGCTTTCCTTTAGTTAGGCCAAATAGGCCTAAATAATCTCTCTTTTTTTATTCTGTAGCATATATTGTTGCTTTTTGCAAATGACAAAGACATCAGTATTAAATCAAAGTTTTTTATTTCAATTTTTTATTGGTAAATGCAGAACAACGAAGAGTATTGAGGCACAAAAACGCAAGGTAAGGTAGGGTAACGCATAAGATAGGCCTAAATCTAAAATAAATAATAAATAAAAGCAAATTGTTCGACTTGTTCGGTACAAATTTACAGAGCCTTAATAAAAAATATAACGGAACGCTGCGAAGTAGAAATTAGCCAGTATTTTTGCAAATAGTGTTTGGTGATTATGACTCTTAGATTCATGCGTGATTTAGCTAAAGACAAATAATGTTTTTTAGTTGTCGATTAACTAACGAACATGCTTCACAAACGGAAGGCTCAGTTAGTTCATCTTTGGAAAAGGAAAATTTACAACCGAATGGAGTTTTACGGAGGTTTAATGTTCGCACGCGGCGGCTTCAGCTTATTTAGAAGGTACGTGAGTTTCGTTTACTTTTAGCAAGCCTTGGAGCGAAGGAGCATAGGTTATAATTGTCAACCTGTTGTTTTTGTTGTGACTGTGTGAGTGGTAATAATGTTTAATTTGAGTTATTCTTGTTCCTCCCACTGGGAGCCAGTTCCCCTCCTGTCGTGGTCTGGCGCCGACTCTGACACAGGGCACTTTCCGGGACTGATCCCGTTAAAGTTACTAGGCTTTCCGGAATCACTTTTCGGAATAATCCGGGATGCGTTTGCGTTCACACAGATCTCACTCTGGCAATTTTATGGCCTCAGCTGTCTCTGTGAATGGTTTATGTAATGTAGTTTAAATAATGGCAACAAATTTGTTTCTGTTTTTATTTCTCCTGAGAAATTACCAGAATAAACAAATATCTAAAACTTTAATGAAACGTAAAGGACAACTCCATTTGGCCAACATTTCTCTCTGGGGTATATGTAGAGTTTAATGAAGGACTAATAAGGGATAATGTACAGGCAGCCGGTTGTCATCACAGAAATCAGAGTTATTGAGAGAGAGAGTTCTGCAAATGGAAGTCCAAAACGCTGGAGCGTCACGTGATTCATGGAGCCTTCAGATAGTTCCAGGAAGTTATGTTTTCTCTTAAATGCTTTATTTGTTTTATTCATTAAATGGCAAAACGGTTAAAAGTTTTCCTCCGATGGTATGTTTAGTCACAGCTCCATGCGTAACAAGTAACTTCCGGGAACTATTGAGAGCCTCCATGAACCGCCATTGCTGCGAAAAAACTGATCCATTGGAGTCAACGGAGTTGACGCGACTCTCTCTCTCAATGGCTCTGGCAGAAATAAGTCTCAACAGGGTGATCAGGACCCGACGCGAAGGGTCTTGTATCACACTGAAGGGGCTTATTTCGTGATAATAGCCGGCTTCTTGTACATTATACATCTTATTACACGGCTACTGGCCACATGAGAAAAAAAATTACATGAAATGTGAATTTGAAATATTTTATAAGCTCATTTTTACAGAATGCTGACCTTCCGCGAGGAAAAGCCGTTTACTTTCGGTTTTAATTTAAGAAACTATGTTCAAATGTCACAAACAGGCAATTTGGTAAATATAATGTCATATATGTTATTAAAAGACATATTCATATTTAATTTGTCAAAAACCTGTCAAAATGATTTGCTGCATCCGGGTTACTGTGTGTAATCAGTTTTGAGAGGTTGTTATCTGGGAATAACGAACCTGCAAATGTTGTGACTGACCAATCAGAATCAAGCATTCCAACGAGCCGTGTAATAAAATCAAAAGTTAAGTGCTGATTGAGTGATTAGTTCGAGCTCATTCTGGACAGACATGGCAGGTGGCTTAAAAGAAATATAGACATCTAAACTAGACTGAAAAGAGAGTTGAAGAAAGACCAGCTGGGTGGACCACCTGAGGTGGCTCGGCTCGGCTCGGCTCTTTCAGCAGTTCTGCTACATCTAGTAGCCTGCTGTGGCCAATATATTTTTCTGTACTGCGTTCTGCTTTCCCAGAGGAGCAGCACCAGCTCACCAGCTGCGATTCCAAACACATCAAGAGATCTGTGTTGTAGTCTCACCATGGACTAACTGGGGGCCTTGTGAGAGAAAAGGATAATTGCAGTCCATCAAAACAATTGTGTTATTTCAATACTTTTTTGCCTTAAGAACCCCCACAGCCCCATCAATACAGCTCAAATAGCCCTTCATAGACACAGACTCTGGAAGTTGTGTAGCATTACATAGCCTATATATTCAATATTGCGGATAAAAACAGCTCTTGAAAATTGAAAATTTTGTTGTCTTTTAATATAAAGGCAACTGAATAAAAAGAGAGATTATGAATCATAGTAATTGCTAGTTGTTTTATCCTATTAGTTTAGTATGAACGTTTGTGTATACTGTTCTAAGGTACCCTTTGGAATACACATTCCGCTGGCTTGGAATCTACACAATGCTTTGATTTAGAGAAGCTTTATAGCCTGGGGACATTCAGACTGCACTGGCCTCTAGTATCTAAGTATCTATAAGTATCTAATATATATCCAGTATGTCCATAGCACCATAGACCTGTACTGTAAGCACCATAGCTTAAATGATCAGCAGAATTGGATTTATATTGTGTTCAGTATGTAAGACTTGTCAGTTGTGGAAATAAGAGACCATTTCAAAATTCAAAAACAGTTTTAGTGAATTGAATTCTCATAGGTACAGTACGTGTTTAGGTTAAATTATCATTCTTGTTTCATTCTGTAAACTACTAACAATATTACTCCCAAATTTCAAATAAAAAGATTGTTTCTATTTGCATTTGTTTGCAGAAAATGAAAACTGGTCAAAATAACAGATGCAGTCACTTTTTCACACCTCAAATACTGCAAAGAAAACAAGTTCATAATACACTTTTGAGCAAAACAATGTATTTAGGAAAAGTAAAAAAAAAAAATCTCATAATCTCATAATAATTTATATTTTGATCACAATTTTCATGTGTCTTGTCATGCTGTTAGTCTTTCACATTGCTGTTGGATGACTTTATGTCACTCCTGCAGGTCTGATTGATTGATCTATATTGATTTGAATGGCCACAATACATCTAGAAATGCTGATTAAATGAAAATTTGGAATTGTCTCTTAATTTTTTTCTTTGTGTTGTATGTTTTTTTAAACGTACACTATCCACCTTATTTTTGAACGCGGAAGTAAACGATGTGACGTACTTCCTTTTTGTGTTAAGTCTTCCGTATTATAAGCCGGCCGATGGAAAACAATGGGAGTGTGTCGCCACAAGAGCACGCTCAAATCGCTTTTAAAACATCTCTGATTAATATTTTTCACACCAGCGATGTATTACACAGTGGGAGGATGAAGTGGCATGATATATCAAATGAGGATTTATTCAATTACTTTGTATTTTTTTCTCGGAGTTGACGGGTCTTCGGTGCACAACCATAAAAGCACAGACGTACCAGTAACGTTACATGCACAGTGGGAAAGTCAGTCGAAATGTATACATGACAGACCACAAATTCCTGTTTTTAAAAGCAGATGTGAATTCCACTCAAAGTGGAGAAAACATTCCTGGATCCTTACAACTAATAATTTCAAAATGGAGACGGCTGGTTGCTCTTGTATCGCAGGTCTCCACCGAGCTGCAGCATCCATCACACTTTCTAAAAACAACTCAAACAAGAACCAATAACTGTCTGTTTTTACGTCTATTAAATAAAAACAATATTTGTGTTGTTCATTCTCTCCCTTTGCTTGCTTCAGCTTTAATCCTCCTAGTAACATGGCCTGGTAAAGGCTAGCAGTAGCCTACTGTATAGTGTGTTAACAGAATGTTAAATGTGCTTTGGATAAAATTAAAGAAAATGTAATGTAATGACAGGGCAAGTCCTGTAACCGTTTGTCATGCTGCTGCGATCCTCTGGGAGGTAGGTTTGCTTTAGCCAATTAAGTTTTTAACTGCTAAATGGCTAAATACATATAAAATTGCTAACAGCAAAATTTTAACTGCTGCTAATATTATACCACTATTTGCATACTGTTTTAGTTGTGCTAAATATGTTTTATATGTAATCTAATATTTTACATTAAGTGTCACTCTCCCCGTAAACTCCTGCCTTTGAATGTTTATTAATAAACGTTAGTAATGGTTTATTAGTTATTGTAGTCAAGTAGGTCAATTGTCCAGGAGAAAGGACACCCAGTAGGCTAAAATAATGAATAATGGATACAGATCACAGGGTGCGCGACATCCAGATTCAGCTCCGGTGCGCGTATTAGTGTCAGAGCAAATGTTTTGTAGACATTTTTGCGTTTGTACCGGTTATTATGGCAACCTCTAACTGCACACATTACGCTTGTACCTTTGGGTTCCATAATAAATATTAACTAGCCAGTAAAACCAGGGGCCCGTTTCAATAAGGAGGTTCAACCAACTCTAGGTTGAACCTTGAACTCAGAGTTGGTTTAATTAGAAATGAGAAACTTTGAGTTTTTGGTTTCAGAACAGCTACAGTGACCTCAGGGATCGGTTTTAGGACCCTTGCTTTTCTCCATATACATGCTGCGCCTGGACAACATTATTAGAAAACATGGAATTAGCTTCCACTGTTATGCAGATGATACTCAGCTATATATCTCATCAAGACCAGATGATTCCTTCAAGCTATCCAAACTGGCAGAGTGCATCAAAGATAGAGAACATTGGATGACTAGTAATTTCCTTCTTTTGAACTCTAACAAAACAGAAATATTACTTATAGCACCAAAAACACGTAAACAGAATATCTCAGATTATAACCTGCAAATTGAAGGCTGCACTGTTACTGTCACAGGTCGGAGCGGACCACAGGTGTCGTGAGTCACGCCCCTTCCTTGTTTCCACCTCGAGGAGGTCCCAAGAACACCCCAATGACCAGACACACAAGAAAACCAGTAATTAAATATTAAAACCACTTTATTAAATTACAAAAAAAAGGTTATTGTGGAAGGGGGAAGGGAAGCTCAAATCCAATTCTCCGATTGGGGAGTAACAGTCTCGGGTCTCTTAAGCTCCGTCACGGGAGATCTCAGGTGAGCCGTATCCGGAGTGGGGGTCAACGTGTGAGTAGGTGCTTCAAAGGGCCCCACTAGTTCTGCACAAGAACATACAGGTAGATATAACAGGACTTGGGCACAGACTGTGGACAGAGGGGCCGCTGGTACTTTACTCAGGACACAGGTAAGTCTATAGACAAGACAACTGGGGCTTCTCTTGGTATATAGGCGAGTGTACAACACAATATGCTGGCTTTAACTTTGAGCATAAGGTAAGTACATCAAAGGTAACTGGGACTTCACTTGGGCATACAGGCGGGTGTACAACACAATATGCTAGCTTTAGCTTCGGGCATAAGGTAAGTACATAAAGGTAACTGGGACTTCACTTGGGCATACAGGCGGGTGTACAACACAATATGCTGGCTTTAGCTTCGGGCATAAGGTAGGTACATCAAAGGTAACTGGGACTTCACTTGGGCATACAGGCGGGTGTACAACACAATATGCTGGCTTTAGCTTCGGGCATAAGCTTATGGTGAATCTGCAGGGAAACGGGAAGAGAATGTAACTCACAGACACTTGAGGAAAAGACGTCAGGCGTTCCTTTTCTGAGGATTTAACCAACTGCTGATAGGAATGTGAATAGGCAGCTGCTGCTGCGCCGGGCCGAACACGGCCTCCGCTGGTATCACACACACAGGCAAGTCGTTTCCTCCGGGGCGTGTTACACTGGGGAGTCGAACGCTTTCCTCCTCTTTCTCCCAACCAACAGGGCAAAAGGTCTAAACAGGGGCTACCTTTAAAGAACTCCACAGCAGAATATACACACACACACAGCTGATTTCCTCCTACAGCAACCAACTCCTCAACGATAGTACTTCCACTACATCCACACTGTTTTTACTTGAAATTGTTTCTCACCGCTGCCACATAGAGAAGAAAGAAAGATAAGTGTCGTCGACGGCATATAATTTGAGATGGTTTCTTCGCCCGCCTCAGCACTCTCTTCTTTTACAGGGTTTCGTCAGGCCTGAAAGGTGGTTGTTGACGACACAAATACAGCACCACACTGCAATTTTCCAGTGTATACACTCACAGCAACGGACAGAGACTCACCCACTGCACTCCACACACTCTTGGTGAATTTAGGGTCACAACCCCATCTGACTCAAGACTCGTCCTGGAAATCGTAGAGCACTGATGCAACGAATATTCCTTTAAAGCGTCACCGCCACGACTCCCAAATTTTTGCTCTCGCTCACTGGTCCCGGCTCACCCACATCCTCCTCCACAGTGGGGCCGCACAATTACTATGCCACAAACTCACAAGAAGGCTCACAAATAGTTCACTCTAAAGGATATTTTGCTGTACGATGGTTTAGGGTACTCACACCGTTATTAACACGAGGCCTCTTTTCCCCTCTGCTTCCCAGCTCTTAGATACTCCTCCAGCTGTTACATAACCCGTCGAAAGGGCCTCCTTCGGCGGTACTTCCAGTGAGTCTTCCTGTTTCCAACCACTCAAAGTTTGTTACACATGTCCATAAAGTATTTCACAGTCAAGTAGACATCCCAATATACTCAGCCCAGTTTCTGTTTCTGCCGAATCCTTGTCTCCGTCTTCGCCCAGTCAACAATATCCTCCGTCTTCGCCCAGTCAACAATATCCTCCGCCTTCTTCCTGCTGCACTCGCCCAAACACTCCAACTCACTCGCCGAAACGGCTGGAATAAAAGACCCGCCTCTCTGCAGTTTCTGAGGCCCTCTTTATCCTCCTCCTGCTTCATACTGCCCAATCCGCGATCGCGCCGCTCATCTAACCACCTGATGCGAGCGATAAACCCCTGATTTCTTTTCCCGGATTTCCCGGAAGTATCCGGTGTTTGAGGATTACGGTCCGGGCGGAACAATCTCCGTCGTTTTTTTCGTTCCGCCCTTACAAAGTCACCCCGTGACATCCTCCTCCGCCAATCCGTTAGTCCCTAGAACGTTCTTCTGCCCACTCACCGTAACGTGCAGGGGGGCGTCCTCGGTTCTCTCGCTGAGACCGCCGAGGTGGCGAAACAGGGTCAACTCCGGCAGGCACATCCACAGGGCCCCTTGGGACCACTCGGGCGGGCACAATCACAGGGCCCCTTGGGACCACGGCCCATCCCCCAACCCACGGGGCTACGGGCGCTGGCTCTTTTGGAGCCTCCTCCACGGTGCTAGGATAATTTGGACAGGGGCGGATCATGTTGCGGTGGACCACTCGGTCCGGCCCGGCCTTCCCTTCTGGCGAATCGTGTACACCGGCTGCCCAGACCGCTGCTGGCCTTGGATCACATATGGAGTGGTCTCCCACCGGTCACTCAACTTTCCTTTTCCTTGTCGCCTGTGGGTCCCGTACCAGTACTCTTTCTCCAGGGAGTAGGGGGGCCTCTCGTGCCGTCCGATCATATAGCCGCTTGTTCTTATCTCCGGCCACTCGTATCCGCTTGGTGACTTGCTCATAAGCAAAATGGAGGCGTTGATGGTGACGGCCCACCCACTCTGTCAGGCTCACCTCTTCCTCGGCCACTGCTGTCCCCAACATCAGATCTGTTGGCATCCGCACATGTCTGCCAAACATTAAATAAGTAGGGGCATACCCCGTAGTACTGTGTACGCTGTTATTGTATGCCTGGATTAAATTTGGCAAGGCACTCACCCACTCGTTCTGGTGATCCCGGTCCAATGTGCCCAGTAGGCCCCAACAGGGTCTGATTAAACCTCTCGCACCCCCCGTTACCCTGGGGATGGTAGGAGGTAGTGTGAGTCTTCGTACACCCATACAGTTGGCACAGTTCCTTTATCACTCGAGACTCAAAGTTGGGTCCTTGGTCCGAATGCAGGAAACTCGGGGCATCCGAACGGCTGGAAGACAGCCCTCCACAAGGCCGTGGCGGTGGTATTAGCCGTCTGATCTGAGGTAGGAAAGCCCAAGCGTACTTCGTGAACAAATCGGTGACCACAAGAATGTTCTGGTAACGATCCATGGGTCGGCCCAGCGTCAAGAAGTCCACAGCTACAATGTGGAGAGGGGCTTTTGAGTTTATGGGGACCATCGGTGCTCTGGCCTCTTGCCTTGATTTAAATAGAGTACATCGGGGACAGGCCTGGATAAAAGCACGCACTGATGCCTCTAATCCTGGCCAGTAGAAGTGTCGGCGCAGAAGGGACACCGTTTTCTCCTGTCCTTGATGCCCCAGTTGGTCGTGGTAAGCCGCTAACAAAGCCCGTACCTGCTTCTCTGTTACCACAATCTGGCAGATCTCCTCATCTAGCCCCGGATCTCTGATGATTCTGCATAGTACTCCATCTCTCAACTTGAGCTTCGTCCACTGCCCCAGCAACTTCCGTCCTATCCCAACTTGGGCTTGCCTTTCCTCCGGTGTTGGCCTTCGGCCCTGTTCCACCCATTGACTCAGGGTCCTCACCTCTGTCTCCCTGTTGCCTCTCCCTCCATCGACGGGGGTCCCATCCCCAACTTACGGGCACCGCCTCTCGTTTACCTCCAGGCGCTTCCACCACGCCGACCATGTACCTCTCTTCTTCTCGGTCTGATACCGTTTCTGATGGACTCCTCAAATTCCCCACCACCGGGAGTCGGGATAGGGCGTCGGCGTTGGTGTGTTCTCGCCCAGGCCGATACTGGAGCTGGTAATCGTAGTTCGCTAGCTGGGCCACCCACCGCTGCTCCACAGCCCCCAGTTTTGCTGTCTGTAGGTGCACAAGCGGGCTGTTATCGGTGATCACTGTCACCTGAGCGCCCCAGAGGTAGTCTTTGAATTTCTCGCTGAGTGCCCACTTAAACGCCAACAATTCCAGTTTAAAGGAACTATAATTGGTATCGTTCCTCTCAGCGGGATGAAGACTCCGACTAGCATACGCAATGACCCGTTCCACTCCCCTCCTGCCGTTGGGCTAGCACAGCCCCCAAGCCGAGGTTGCTGGCATCTGTATAAAGAACGAAGGGGTTTAGTGAAGTCCGCGTAGGCTAAAATTGGAGCTTGCAACAGCTCCTGCTTCAGCTGTTGAAAGGCAGCCTCACACTCAGGACTCCACGTAATGGCAGGGGACCCGCGGCCTCGAGGGCGTCCCGTCCCGGACAGCAGCTGATTCAAGGGCTTTGCGATCTTAGAAAAATCTTTGATAAACCGTCGATAGTATCCTACAAAACCCAAGAATGATCTCACTTGCCTCACTGTCTTTGGGAGACTCCATCCTCGTACTGCTGATACCTTTTCCGGGTCCACAGAAACCCCCGCGGCACTCACACAGTGGCCCAAAAACTTGACCTCTCTCCGCAGCAGGTGGCACTTGTCTGGTTGGAGCTTCAACCCATACCTCTCCATTGCCTGAAAGACCTGCTCCAGATGTTGCAGATGGGATTCAAAGTCTGGGGAATAGACAATCACATCATCAAGATATACAAGTGTGGACTCCATCAACTGATCTGCCAAACACCGTTGCATGAGCCGCTGGAACGTGGCTGGGGCGTTACAAAGGCCGAAAGGCATCCTCCCTTCCCAAAAAGACCAAACGGGTCGTGAAAGCGGTCTTCTCCGGTCTGCCTCGTCCACCTGTACCTGCCAATATCCACTGCCAATCCAACGTGGAATACCAAGCTGATTTTGTCAAGCTGGCGAGTGAGTCTTCAATTCTAGGTAATGGAAAGGCATCTTTCTTAGTCACTTGGTTCAGTTTCCGGTAGTCGACACAAAACCTCCAAGCCCCTGTCTTCTTCTGCACCAGTACAATAGGAGCCGCCCACGGGCTGCTGCTTTCTCGAACGATCCCCTGGTCGAGCATACCTTGCAGCAGAGTCCGAACCTCGGTATATAAAGTAGGTGGTATCGGGCGATATCTCTCGCGACTGGGTCCAGCTTCCCCCGTGGGGATCCGATGTTTCACTATGTTCGTGCATCCATAATCCTCATCATGGGCAGAGAAGACGTGCTGCCACTTCCTTAGAAGTTCCTGTAGTTTACGTGTCTGAGTCTGCTCCAATTCCTCTCCTCGTAGGGATTCACCCGATAGATGGCCGGGCACCTCTTCCCCATCCCTCCTGGAGGGCGAGTCTATTTGAGTCAGGCCCACTTCAACCACTGTAGGGCATACCTGGCGGAAGCTCACGTCCCTTTCTTCTCGCACTTGATGGGGCTCCACCATTGTTACTCTTACCAAACTTTGGTGTTTGTGTAGACGTATGGCACAGGGCTTCTCGTTTCGTACCTTGACCGGAACTCGTCCTCGTCGGATCACCGCCAGTCCTCGGGCCACTTCCACACTTTGACAATCCAAATGGGGCTCTACCAGTACCCCCTTCTGGCCCGTGTTCTTGTTGGGGGACCCTTACCCATACTATGGCCTCACTCCGGGCCGGTACGGACAGTGCGTAGCGACAAGCTACTCGACCAGTCTCTTCCCGGTCCCTCCGGACCCTGGCCATCTGTATCCGGCGACAATCAGCCACAACACGTTCCCATTCTTGTCGTTCTGCAGGCGGTATTTTCCCCGGGCTTAACCCGAAATAATTCCTCCCAACACGAGGACATTCATACCTAGGAGGGCTCTATGAGTTCCCAAGCAGTGGTCTTGGACGATGATCACTCCTTTCTGGGGCACAACAATTCCGTGAATTTCCAAATCCGTTAATCTGTAGCCAATATAGGGGATGTCTAACCCATTTGCTCCCTTCAGGGTAAGCCAGGGGGCCTCTGTGCCTTGCACATTCTGTTTCCCAAACAGCTCTTGTGACAGACTCTCAGAAAATAGGGTGACTTGCGACCCAGTGTCAACGAGACAGTGCACCTTGATGCCACACACTTGGACCTCCACTACAGGGCTATGCCCAATCATCTTGTCCTTCGAGCCAGCTTCTATGGATGGGTCAACTAAGGGGTCCCGACCACACGACCCACTGTGCCGGGACCACACCCCCCCTCCGAGCCTCTTCGGGGACCACACTGTCGACTGTAGTGGCCAGGTTTTCCGCAACGGTTACAAATCGGTCGCCCCTGTTCATCCCACTCAAATCGAGGGCGGTCAGGTCGGCTAGACCGCCTTCCTAGGTCTTGGCCACCCTCTGAATATACACGGCCTCGGGGGGTCGGCCCTTCCTCTTGCCTCGAAGTGCCGAGTCGCAGTTCCTCCAAAAGGGTTTTAGACAACTCTGTTATTTGTTCACGGACATCCTTGAGGAGCTCCGTTTTCAGGGCCTGTTTCCAGTCGGCTGCTGCTGGAACAGCCGTTGCAGTACCACTTACGGCCGCACACAGGGGGATCTTTTACTTCGGCCTGATCGATCTCCAGGGCCACCGCCTCCTTCTTCAGGTCCTCGAATGTAAGCTCCAGGTCTCTTCGGAACTGCACTCGCAGGCTCTGACGTACTGGGCCTTCTCTCAACCCCAGCAGAAATTGGTCTCTCAGCAAGGTCTCTCCATCCCCGAGACCATGATCTTGGCGTCCTTGTAGCCTCGTGAACTGCTCTCGTAGTCGCAGTGCAAAAGCTCTGATAGATTGTCGGGGGCCTTGCTTACAGTTAAGAACTGGGATCTAAGGACAGCTACTGGGGTGGTATCACCATTGTTCCGTCAAGAACTGGAAGACGGTTTGAGCGGTGGCCGGACGGCCTCTGGGGCGGCCTGGACTTCCCGCCGTGCTTCCCCCTCTAGAGAATTTAGAACAAATTGCAGCTGCTGTGCCGCACTCAACCCTTGAATCCCAGCCAAGTATTCAATCTGAGCTTTCCATTCGGCTAATCGTACCTCAGACTCAGTTCCGCCATACTTCTGGATCCAGGGGTTCCCCATGAACACTGGCACGACTCGGGGGAGGGCCTCTGGCAACTCGTGGTCGGCCATTTGGGGACCTTGGTCGCTCAACCCGAGATGGAACCCTGCCGACTACGCCAAAATCTGTCACAGGTCGGAGCGGACCACAGGTGTCGTGAGTCACGCCCCTTCCTTGTTTCCACCTCGAGGAGTCCCAAGAACACCCCAATGACCAGACACACAAGAAAACCAGTAATTAAATATTAAAACCACTTTATTAAATTACAAAAAAAAGGTTATTGTGGAAGGGGGAAGGGAAGCTCAAATCCAATTCTCCGATTGGGGAGTAACAGTCTCGGGTCTCTTAAGCTCCGTCACGGGAGATCTCAGGTGAGCCGTATCCGGAGTGGGGTCAACGTGTGAGTAGGTGCTTCAAAGGGCCCCACTAGTTCTGCACAAGAACATACAGGTAGATATAACAGGACTTGGGCACAGACTGTGGACAGAGGGGCCGCTGGTACTTTACTCAGGACACAGGTAAGTCTATAGACAAGACAACTGGGGCTTCTCTTGGTATATAGGCGAGTGTACAACACAATATGCTGGCTTTAACTTTGAGCATAAGGTAAGTACATCAAAGGTAACTGGGACTTCACTTGGGCATACAGGCGGGTGTACAACACAATATGCTGGCTTTAGCTTCGGGCATAAGGTAAGTACATCAAAGGTAACTGGGACTTCACTTGGGCATACAGGCGGGTGTACAACACAATATGCTGGCTTTAGCTTCGGGCATAAGGTAGGTACATCAAAGGTAACTGGGACTTCACTTGGGCATACAGGCGGGTGTACAACACAATATGCTGGCTTTAGCTTCGGGCATAAGCTTACGGTGAATCTGCAGGGAAACGGGAAGAGAATGTAACTCACAGACACTTGAGGAAAAGACGTCAGGCGTTCCTTTTCTGAGGATTTAACCAACTGCTGATAGGAATGTGAATAGGCAGCTGCTGCTGCGCCGGGCCGACACGGCCTCCGCTGGTATCACACACACAGGCAAGTCGTTTCCTCCGGGGCGTGTTACACTGGGGAGTCGAACGCTTTCCTCCTCTTTCTCCCAACCAACAGGGCAAAAGGTCTAAACAGGGGCTACCTTTAAAGAACTCCACAGCAGAATATACACACACACACAGCTGATTTCCTCCTACAGCAACCAACTCCTCAACGATAGTACTTCCACTACATCCACACTGTTTTTACTTGAAATTGTTTCTCACCGCTGCCACATAGAGAAGAAAGATAAGGTGTCGTCGACGGCATATAATTTGAGATGGTTTCTTCGCCCGCCTCAGCACTCTCTTCTTTTACAGGGTTTCGTCAGGCCTGAAAGGTGGTTGTTGACGACACACAAATACAGCACCACACTGCAATTTTCCAGTGTATACACTCACAGCAACGGACAGAGACTCACCCACTGCACTCCACACACTCTTGGTGAATTTAGGGTCACAACCCCATCTGACTCAAGACTCGTCCTGGAAATCGTAGAGCACTGATGCAACGAATATTCCTTTAAAGCGTCACCGCCACGACTCCCCAAATTTTTGCTCTCGCTCACTGGTCCCGGCTCACCCACAATCCTCCTCCACAGTGGGGCCGCACAATTACTATGCCACAAACTCACAAGAAGGCTCACAAATAGTTCACTCTAAAGGATATTTTTGCTGTACGATGGTTTAGGGTACTCACACCGTTATTAACACGAGGCCTCTTTTCCCCTCTGCTTCCCAGCTCTTAGATACTCCTCCAGCTGTTACATAACCCGTCGAAAGGGCCTCCTTCGGCGGTACTTCCAGTGAGTCTTCCTGTTTCCAACCACTCAAAGTTTGTTACACATGTCCATAAAGTATTTCACAGTCAAGTAGACATCCCAATATACTCAGCCCAGTTTCTGTTTCTGCCGAATCCTTGTCTCCGTCTTCGCCCAGTCAACAATATCCTCCGTCTTCGCCCAGTCAACAATATCCTCCGCCTTCTTCCTGCTGCACTCGCCCAAACACTCCAACTCACTCGCCGAAACGGCTGGAATAAAAGACCCGCCTCTCTGCAGTTTCTGAGGCCCTCTTTATCCTCCTCCTGCTCTTCATACTGCCCAATCCGCGATCGCGCCGCTCATCTAACCACCTGCGAGCGATAAACCCCTGATTTCTTTTCCCGGATTTCCCGGAAGTATCCGGTGTTTGAGGATTACGGTCCGGGCGGAACAATCTCCGTCGTTTTTTCGTTCCGCCCTTACAAAGTCACCCCGTGACATTACTCCTACAAAAACAGTTAAAGACCTAGGCGTTATACTAGACAGCAACCTGTCATTTAAAAATCACATCTCAAATAACACAAAAACAGATTTCTTCCACCTTAGAAATGTTGCCAAATTACAAAATATTCTATGTGTTGCTGACGCAGAAAAGCTTATTCAATGCATTTGTGACCTCAAGACTTGACTACTGTAATGCTCTACTTAGTGGTTGTCCTGCATCTTCAATAAACAAACTACAGTTAGTTCAGAATGCAGCTGCCAGAGTTCTAACCAGGTCCAGAAAATACTATCACATAACCCCAATTTTATCATCCCTTCACTGGTTACCCATTACATATCGAATTGATTTTAAAGTTATTTTAATTACTTATAAAGCCCTAAACGGTTTAGCCCCTACCTACTTAACAGAGCTTCTATCACATTACAACCATCACGCCCTCTAAGATAACACCTAGAATAACTAAATCTGCCAAAGGGGGTCGAGCTTTCTCATACGTAGCACCTAAACTCTGGAACAGCCTTCCCGATACTATTCGAGGGTCAGACACACTCTCCCAATTTAAATCTAGATTAAAGACACATCTTTTCAGCCAAGCTTTCACTAATGCATAGTAAATGAACAGGAGCTATGCTAATTATTCTCTTTCTGCCTCCGCCTCGGCATGCCCATCCCCTGGTAGGGAGAGATTCTGCCAGGCCCAGATGGACGTCATATGCCCATCCCGAACTAGAGATTACGCCAGCTACAGCTGCGGACTGTATGACCATCCCAGCTCCATCTAAGGCAATTCCATTACCACCCAAGAGAAAGGCGACTATCTGACCATCCCAGCTCAGACCATTCCATCCCCAACCAAGAGCTAAGACGGACTACTTGTCACATTAATGCTAAAGTTACAATACTTGGTATTTAATGCTAAAGTTACATCACATGTCAGCAGTTTGAAGTTATAGCTGCATTCAGTGGCCCTGATTGGAGGTTGCTGGGCGGGTGTTTGTGGGGGGTGGGGGGGCTCGTTGGTTGTGGGATTTTATTTGTTGGGGCTGTGTGGGTCTGGTTTGGTCTTGTTTTGTGGTCGATGTCAGACAACAGAGGAATAAAGTTACTATATGCCATTACTATTTTCCCTGGTTGTTCCTCTGTTTTCTGATGTCGATTGCGGAGTGGGTTGGACCCGCACGGTTTCGGCGAGTGGGACGTCCTGGGTCGCGGACGGTGGGCTCTCCCTCTTCCTCGTGGATGTTTGCTTGGTGACTTGGTCGGGGTCACTGAGTGCAGCTATGACACGTCAGAGGGGATCTGGCCCTCCCGGCTGAGCCTGGTTTCTCCCGAGTTTTTTTTTTTCTCCATTAATCAATCATTGGAGTTTGGTTCCTCGCCACAGCAGGGCAGTGTTGGCTTGCTCACCGGGAGACTGCATCTATTATTTATTTATTAGAAATTATCTATGAGAATGATCTTGCTTGTTCTATAAACACCATGCACTGTGCTGTGTTTTACCTCTGTGTTTTCTTATTTGCTCCTGTAAAGCTGTTTTGGAAAAATGCACATTGTGAAAAGCGCTATATAAATAAACTTGAATTTAATTTAATTGAACAGCTGATTTAAGTTAGTTCAACTTACTCTGGGTAGGCTTACCCTGGGTTAAGCGCTTGAACCACGACTATAAAAAGCCATCATCAATGGAGCTCCGATATTACGATTCACCATGGCAACGGCACCAAAAAAGCAACATGGCGGCAGAAAGCACTTGAGAGCGAGGCACACTTTCCGCTCTGCATGCAGGGGATTTACTGATGTGCTGAAAATGAGTTTAAATTAATAAATAGATAAATGTACCAATAAACAAATAAATTAATCATTAAATGAATGAAACAACAGAAATAAGACAAAAAAATATATAGGTTCTAACTCGCCATGAGTGCTCTAGTTATGCGAATGAGACGTCATGTGTACAGGACACCTGTAGGGCATCAGACTCTCATGCAAAGTTAGACTAATCGCCAGATCGAATCCAGCTCTGAGCAGATTTGAGTTGGAATGGCTGCACGTCAAAATTAATTGTTTACTACCTTTATCGCTTCATACATGTATGTCTAATCTATTCATTTCTTTTTTCATACACTTTATTTATACATTTTATGAAGTCATTTCTCATCGTCCATAGAAAATGATGCTCTGATGTAATACACGTACGGTGGCTGATGTTATTGACGTAAGGATGGATGAGATATATTTTGATATATCTAATTCACTGTAAAGAAAAACTGTACAGTTTTAATAAAAATGCACAGAGAAATGACGAAATTCCACTCAGGTCCTAAATTGCTCCCCTGAAATCAAAGTACATCCCAATGAATTAATGCAGCCTCTTCATACTGAATCCTCTATAAAAGCACATATGACATATAAGTCACTGAGATGGTCTCTGTGTGATCAAAATGTGTGCCATGAATGACTGTTTTAATGAAAGAATGAATGAGGTACACCACTTGTTGTTTAAAAGGGGGAGGAGGTGGAAATAAACTCTGGGTTTGCCAAAGTAAACCTGCACCTGACCAGGTTAGGTTCACAGCGTAACTATGGTTACTGACTCTAAGTATAAGTTACCTCTCCTTTAGAAACGGGCTTGAGTTACCCCACTTTCTCGGGTTTGACATACCTCACATTCTGAAACGGAAAACCCAGAGTTTCACTCATTTCAGGCTCAATATACTCAGAGTTTTCACTAAACCTCCTTTCTGAAACAGGCCCCTGCACACTCGTCTCACTTGCAATACGACTGCCATTAGCTATAGTGGCTCACCGGAAGTCTAAACACAAACAGCTCAAAGATGGCGGCACCCACATTTACACCCAAAATAAGCTGGATAATATTTATTTACATGTATTTAAACGTATAAAGATGTATTGTTTAGAAAATGTTTTTAGATTATATGAAGGTTTTCAAAGGGTTAATGGCAGTAATGCCATAAAAGCCCCATTTTTGGTTCTCCAAATAACCTTTTCAGTCAATTCTTGATGTAAGAAAGATGTTTTTATTTAGTATGTATAACAAAGTGCCACAAAGAAACCTTTTTAGCAACGTAAACATTCTGTGAATGTTCTTTGTGAACCATACACAGCTTGACAAGGACCATTTTTGAAACCTTCATTTTCCAGAGTTTTCAAAAACCTACAATGTTTATGTATAAAATGTAGAATTATTTTTACCGTTTGAATGAAAACTCTTCCCCCCATTATCAGCCAAGGCCTTCTACAGCTACTTACCCCACAAAGACAATGCTAGAGCAAAATCCAGGCTATACAGAATTTTTACATCCATTGTACAATTAAAAAACCTGCATTTACAGTTACACATCGGCGCTGTGAAATTACTCACGAAGATGGTCTGAATTACGCCTGCTCAAATGCAGCTCTCTTGAAAAGTAGTCTGATGTGTCTTTCTATGCTATAAGAGAGGGTTGATTAAGAAAATGTCTTATTTTATCCATTAGATAGGAACATAACAGCATGTATAACAGTCGTCTAGAGAATGCACTGTAAATATGACGGTGAATCAGGCAACCAAACAGTAAAAAAACAGTGCATATACAGAAATGGCTACCCGGAGCATGGTATTATAAAATAATTTTGAAATAGCAAGCAGGCTTAACAATGTCGTCAAGAAACTAAATGTTGTTTCATAGAAAGGAAAAGAGATGCAGAATAAGGGCTAGCAAATTTCCTTTCTCTTAACCCTTGTGAAAGAAATGTGTGATTCAAGTTTGTGAGTGCAGGCCACAGCAAAAAAAAGACAGACATAGCAATTTATATAACCAGCTTCTTTTTAACATTTTGATTTGAAGGAGTCATGAATTAAGGCATAAATTTTAACCCAAGCTTTTGTCATATAAGAACTCGTATTCAAGCGAACATCCTGTAAGTGTCAGAACTGTTTCTGACATTACAGCTTTATTGACACCAGGCCCAGTGAACGCCAGGTCCTGGAATGCACCTATAGATAGGTTGAACACAGAAAAAGTAGGCTATTTGGTAGGCTATATGAGACCAGTTTTTTATTGCACTTATGCTTTTTGTTGTCCGTATGCTGTTCCAATTGCTTCCATTGTTTCCCTCATCTGTAAGTCGCTTCGGATAAAAGCGTCTGCTAAATGCCTAAATGTAAATGTAAGAATATCAACGACTGCTTCTCTAGCCCCGCCCACCATAGACATGCATAACCTTCCTTCGGATTCCGACATTAGTAATGCGCGGTTGAAGTTTATTTTTAAAGACATCCCAGCTCACGTGAGTAAAACATTGAACGTTTGTTCGCTTCATTTCCCTGCGGATTCCTTTGTGAACAAGGCCCAGGTCGACGCTAGATTTGCGGAGAGACTAAAATTAAAAAGCAGTGATGTGCCGTCAATATTGGATGCGACAGGAATGGCGCAGCTATCTTATGCGAGAAAAACATATTTGTACTAGGGATCACTATTGCTCTGTTAGAGATCGCTTCATATGTCCTGATAATGTGTAACTTTATGTTACGTGTCTTACCAAATTCACAGAAGGCTCCAACTAAGTTTACTATGCAAATGGCTATCCAATCATAGCAGTGGGTGTTTACTTCAAAGTCTTCAATGCGGCACACCCATTAAAACCGACCGTTTGTCGAGCCGGCCTCAAAACCCGGTTAGAAATTAGCCTATTTCTTATTGATTTTGATGTTTTTGAATGTAAAAGTCACACGAACATCATAAGTAGACCTCATACAACAGTATAAAACAATTAAAAAGGCCAGTTCATGACACCTTTAAGGTTTTCATGAGAAATGGTCACGACTTCTGTTGCTATGAATGAGCAACGGCAAGCCAACTTACAATGCGCCATTTAGTACCAGAAATAAGTTTTCATGTGTACGACCTTGCACTAAATTCAGCATTTCATTGGAGCGTTTTTAGCAATAGAGCCGAAGTACAAAATCATGAACAAATATGTGTGTGCTGTAGTTCGATAAGGTCCACCCTGTATAGAATGCGGAGAATAAGAAGCGTCTGTCTGCAGGTTCACTTCAATAGCAAAAGACACTCGCTCTACAGAGAGACTGGGTTAAATGTTTTTAGCTTAAGAGTTAGAAATGTTCCTTCTCATTCACACTTACATTCTCTTTCTTTTAGGACCTATAGCATGAACATAATTTTGTGGTTGTGCATGTCTGGACCGGGGTGTGTAACCAACTTAATCCAGTCATGCTACCATCTCAACATCATTTTTCAGCATGGCAGAAGCTTTGATGCGTGTTACCTGTAATGAGGTTGTCCACCAGGGTTGTCGGAATGCAGAAAACTCCGACAAGAAGGTCGCTCACGGCAAGGTTGAGGATAAAGAGGTTTGTGACTGTTCTCATGCGTCGGTTCTCCAGTACGATCAGACATACCAGGCCATTTCCCACCATGCAAAGCAGGAAGATGAAGAGGTAGGCCAGGGTCAGGCCGGCGGCAACAGGCAGCGAGTGCTGATAGTACGGGTAGTATATTATGCTGGTGAGGTTGGTGATGTTACTGCCGTTTATGATGGAATACATGGGGCTACTGTTTGAATAAAGCGCAGAAAGGTCTGGCATCTCCATTTCCGAAGGTTCTTTTTCCATGCTGCCCGGAGTCTAAATGCTTCTCTTGGGGGACCTGAGAACACACAGCACAGTAGAGTCAATTTACATTTCCAATCATTTCTATATCAGTCCTTTCAAAACAAAGACACCTGATGACTTTTAATTGCAAAATGTGCAAATGATTTGAGCAGCGGAGAGTAGGGGCTAGCGACACGGTAATCATCAAGATAATGGGAATGCGCAGTCGATTTTAACAGGACTGCTGGATGTATCTGATGCGTGCCGTATGAAAGCTTTCTTTTTCTAAAATCTCACTCCAAATACAAACAACACAAACAATATTTCATTCACAGCGGATGTTAGCAGGGCAGTTTATGAATAAACACATGTATGCGGTCATGGATATTTAAACACGATCTTATGGAATTTTGTAACTGTTTTGCAAGGTGGCTATGAGCTTTTTTACAATCTCATTAATACGTTTTACCTTGAACTGCTTTTTCCCCAGTGATATGGGCGGGATTAGGGGTAAGGCTATATTCATTCTTTATTGTAATAATTGTACATATTGTAATAATTTGCATTGTACAAGTTCATCACACTGTGGTTGTCGAAATCTACCACACTGTAAAAAAATCCAGTAAAAATGGTAATATTTCAGCTGATGGGAATGTTGAAATGACTACTTTAAATGACTTGTTTTTCGTCAGAGCCCGACAATAGTGCTCCAGACATATAGCGCAACTGTGCTTTGGGTGACCAGAGTTCGAGTCCCGGCTCGAGGTCCTTTCCTGGCCTCATCCTCTATTCTCCCCCACTTTGCTTCTTGTCCTCCTACTACAGAATAAAAATCTAAAAATAATAAAAGGCTTTTTGTTTTTACATTTAGTCCTTTAGCAGCTGATTTTATCCAAAGCGACTTACAAATGAGGTAAACAATGGAAGCAATTGGAACAACATAAGGACATAAAAAAGTGCAATTAAACTGGTCTCATACAGCTACCACAGTATACAAAGCTAAGGGTTTTTTTTGTTGATAGAAAGAGTAGAAAAGAGATAGAAGTCAGATCTGATCGATCAGAATCTGCTGATCTTGTAGCAGCGGGCAGATCATTCCACAAATGTAGAACCGATCCAGAGAAGGTACGGAAGAGTGATGTTTTACCTTTTTGGGATGGCAATACAAGACGTTGTTTGTTTACAGAGCGTAGGGATCTGGCGGGTACATAAGTCTCTATTAGCGAGTGAAGATAAGGGGGTGCCGAACCAATGGTGGTCTTGTAGGTCAAGTGCAGAGCCTTGAATTTGATGCGAGCGACTATAGGGAGCCAATGTAACGTAATGAAGAGAGGAGTGATGTGTGCTCTTTTCGGTTTATTGAAGACCACCCTTGACGCTGAATTCTGGATCATCTGTAGAGGTTTAGTCGTGCAAGCTGGAAGTCAAGCCAGTAGCACATTGCAATAGTCCAGTCTGGACAGAACAAGAGCCTGGACGAGGACTTGCGTAGAAGGCTCGGATAGGTCTAATTTTCTTAATATTGTAGAGGATGAATTTACAGGACCGGGTGGTGCTGGGTACATAATACGTGAAGTTTAGCTGATCATTGATCACCACTCCCGGATTTCTGGCCGTTCTGGAAGATGTGATGGTTGATGAGCCCAGTTGAATGGAGAGGTTGTGATAAATCTTTGGGTCAGCCGGAATTACAAGCAGTTCTGTTTTTGCAGGGTTCAGCTGCAGGTGATAGTCATTCATCCAGAGCGAAATGTCGCTCAGGGATGCTGAAATGCGTGCAGAAACAGTCAGATCGTCGGGCAGAAATGACAGGTGGGGTTGTGTATCATCCGCATAGCAGTAAAAAGCCATGTTTCCGAATGACAGAACCTAGGGATGTCATGTATACTGAAAAGAGCAACGGTCCAAGCACTGAGCCCTGAGGCACCCCTGTATTGAGATGTTGGGACACAGAGACCTCACCTTTCCAGGATGAGAGAGATAAGACCTGAACCATTGTAGTACCATTCCAGCGAAACCCATAGCCTTGAGGGTCGACAGGAGGATGTGATGGTTAACGGTGTCAAAGGCGGCAGATCGATCAAGTAGGATGAACAGATGAGTTAGAGGCAGCTCTTGGCCTCAGGGTTTCAATGACTGAGAGCAGTGCAGTCGCTCTTGAAACCAGACTGGTTGCTGTCCAGGAGGTTGTTCTGCGTTAGAAAGTAGGAGAGCTGGTTAAATACAACACGTTTAAGAGTTTTGGCAATTAAGGGGAGGAGAGATACCGGTCTGTAGTTATCTAACAGTGTAGGATTAAGAGAGTACTTTTTTGCAAATTAGAATTTCATGGGGATTTTTTCATGTTATTGTAAACCCAATTTTTTACCGCATTTAAAAACCCTAAATTCAGTAAAAGTACAGTTTATTTAAAGTGTATGTTTTCCCATAAGATCACTTGGATATTCGCAAAAAAAAATCACTTATGATAAAAGTGTATGCTAATTTTTAAATGTAAATGTTCAAAGACAATTGTGTTTTTTTTGGAGGATCTATTGACAGAAATGCAATATAATATACATAACTATGTCTTCAGAGGTGTATAAAGACATTACACAATCAAGCGTTATGATTTTTTATCTTAGAATGAGCTGTTTCTATCTACATACACCGCGGGTCCCTTTACATGGAATTCACCATGTTTTTTTCTTCAGTATTTCTAAACGGACAAACTGCTCTACGGAGGATGTTTCATAAATACGTTATCTTCTTTGGCAAAGAAACAAAAACGTGACAACATCTTAGTGCTGTGCAGCCACCGTAGTGATTCAAAAGGGAGGGGTGGAGTGAGCCAATGGATGCAATTCACAACCTCACCACTAGATGCCGCTAAAATCTTCACAATGCTCCTTTAAAATCCAGCAGCAGTGGAACAGTTAAATCATGCATTTCTGGTTGAACAAGGCTCTCCTTTCCTTTTTGACTGAGTAAAAAACCGACAATAATTTCCGATTAAACAACACAAAAAAGTTATTTTGAGGGAATGTCAATTGAGGAGATGAAGCCCTAATTGTTCTGTCTGTTCTGCTTTGGAAGCTGGTAGTTCTTTAAATCAATGTTTTACACAAGCTAGTACTACATTGTTACCAAACCAAATGACCATTATAAATACTGATCAGTAAGAAAATAGACACCTTATAGAAACAAATATTGTACACCTGTTAAAGGCTATTTTCTTTTTGCTGGGTTCAATTAATAAGATTGCCATTGGAAGTAAAATTGACTGAAGCAACCCGTGCGGTCTCAATTTAAGCAATGTCTTGTAGCATGCTGAGCAGTGAGGCTATGAATATTCTCTATCATTTGTATCAATGTCAGCATGACCCAAGGACTGTGTTTGTGTGTGAGTAAAGAGAGACCGTCTACAAGGCCACTATAAATGACTAAAGAGGGCAGCATTGACTAAAGAGGGCAGTTTTTTTTTTCAAAAAAACATCAAGAACTGTATTTAAAACATCTAAAGTGTATTTAGAGATAATACGAATTTGAACTAAAATTGTTAGTGGAAAATGAATCTTATCCAGAAATGAAACTGTACAGCTATCACTTCAAATTCGATTGGCTCATTGCTCTTAACCTTGTCCAGAGAGCTATTTTTCTTTGGTGAGGTTTATTAAATGTGACTAACATGATCCGAACAAAGTGTGATCCACACACTGGCGCTGTTGATTTATTTTTGAACATATGTCCAGGAAAGTGTACCGTTAACATTGCAAACACCACGGCAGTATTTTTAATCACGTCTGTTGTCCATAAAATAGTAACCAGGGAATCACAATGTAAGAGATTGACAAGCATGATTTGCATTTGTGACAAGGACTGGTTTCAGTGATCCTTTTACAGAGCGATTATAAGTTGCTTTTAAACATCTCCACTTAATAAACACCCATTTACAAAAATATTTCAAGAATAAATAAATACTTTTAGATTAAAAAATAGTTCTACCAAATAGTTTTTTAGTATGGACAAAAAAGAAAAGCAAAATTTTGCATACCCTTGCAACGCATCTAATGCAGGAGAGCAACAGTGAAAGATTTTCAGTGAACAAAAATTTTTTTAGTTCCTTCCTTATTTACTTGATACGTTTGTTGTGCGTTTGTGCTTTTTTTAAATAGTTTATTATTAGACAATAGCCATTCACAAACCAGAAGTTAAATGCAGTTCCGGCGCGTGCGTCCGATGCAACGGTCTATAGTTAACCCTTGCCTGTATGCATGCATACTAGTTTTTTGTTTTATTAAGTTTAATTATTTATCCAGATAACATTATTTATATTGCAGTGTGGAGGACAGAATTCAGAAATTTTGTTACAACGGATAGTTTCTGAATAAGATATTTAAAAACGATGGTTCAGTGCTAGAGAAAACACATATTATTGTCACCTTATGCCAACTTTCTGTGACAACAAGCCCCAACTACCTGTTTGATGACCCGCAGGTGAATCAAACATACTGCCCTTTCAAAACATTTATTTGAGTTCTCCCATAAATCCAGTTCTTTTGTAGTTTTACAGTATAAACCGAGGTCAATCTGGGTCTGATGATTGGTTGTGTAAGAACGGCAGCAGTAATTTTTATAACTCATGGCGATCACTGGTTCCAGAAATTACGCTATTATTAAAATTGTTTATAGTGCCCTCGTTCAGTTGGTCAACAGTTGGTCAGTTGGTAGAACAATCCAGCTATTGCTAATTTTCATTACAAAATAAGAGCTTTTTGAAATTGCAGATGTCTAAAAAAAGGATGGAATTGTATTATTTCCTGAGGCATGCTTACTGATCTTGTGATGGATGTGCTTATGAAGACGCTTTGAGTGGCTTCTTCATATTGAGTGTGACTTTGACAAAGCCTTTTTAAATCGTTTTAAATCACCGTGATTTATCATTCCCTTTAAAATCAAGCATTCGCAGCATTCTGGGATACATTGTTAAACGCCACCACGTGTATTTATCAATTGCATGTTTTTGACATTATTTTCAATGATGCTTAAAGTACAATATGATAAATAATTCCCTTATTATAGATCAATAATTGTGTACTGTATAGATCAATATTTTTTTTTCATATTCTTATTGCATTTCATAGGAACATTCGTAAATATTCACTACGCGAAGTTACCTGTCTATTGCAACCATTAACCAAGAAATGTCTATTTTTGCACCCACTCCCACAGCATCCTCAATACCCAGGCAAAAAATGTATTACCTTGAGCAAATTAAGATTCTCTGTGTTATGAAAGTTATGAAAAATACTGGTGTTAAAAAGGAATCACAACAAATAAAAAAGCATAATAGCTCATGTGAAATGTTTTTTTCTGCCTTCTGTTTCGATCCACAGACATTGCAAAATCCATCAACGGTGTGACTGCTATCACTTTGCTATTGTGGAATTTGGTTAGTAAAATCATTACTGCCAGAACAGTAAAGTACTCCTCAAAGTTGCTCTTCTAAAAAAAAAAAAACATTTCAATTCAGCCAACAATCAATAAAAATGTAATTTAGTAGAAAATGTCATAGAAAGGCCCTAATGGCAGACAAATACAGCACTGAATCAGTGTTGTCAATCACTGTAAATGGAAAGAATTTTAACACGGCTTGAAAAGTTGCTTAATAATGTTAAATGTCGTTGTGTGCTATAGTAAGCATCATATAGACACCATAGCGTATTATTCAGCGCAGTGTTTGTAATTTAAAGTATGTATATTTTTGCTTCGTTATTACTTTCTGTGTTCACATATACTGTAGTTTACCAAATACAGTTAGGGAGAGATTCCACCAGCTTGAAACCGGCTGGTGGGCTCTCCCTGTTCTTCGTGGACGTTTGCTCTGTGGCTTTTGTTCAGAGTCACTGAGTGCAGCTATGACATGTCAGAGGAGATCTGGCCCTCCCGGCTGAGCCTGGTTTCTCCCGAGGTTTTTTTTTCTCCATTTATTCATAATTGGAGTTTGGGTTGCTCGCCACAGCAGGGCAGTGTTTGCTTGCTCACCGGAAGACTGCATTTATTTATTAGATATCATTTATTAGAATGATCTTGCTTGGTCTATAAACACCATGCACTGTGCTGTGTTTTACCTCTGTGTTTTTCTTATTTGCTCCTGTAAAGCTGCTTTGGAACAATGCACATTGTGAAAAGCTCTATATAAATAAATTGAATTGAATTAAACCAGGCTGCAATTTTGTAAGGAAGTTGAGTACTTGAAAGCAAAACTGATATCTTTGTGTTTGGTGGATATTGAAAATTGAATTTTAATATTGAAAATGTATTGTTCTAGATTAACGTGTGAAATTAACACCCTTAAAAATTTTTTGAATTAGTCTAATGAAATAGTCATTAAATCTACTACTTACTGTAATTCAAAGCTTTAATTTAATCTCTGACGTGAGGGAATAACAAAGGCATCATGCTGTGGTGAAAAATGTGGTGTATTTCAGGCCATTCCTTGAAGGGAACTCCATTTAAAAGCTTGCAGGCTGAGAGGGGGCTAATAGACTTTAGGTACTTTTGAAAGCCTGTGAAGCTTTTCTCTGCCCCCGT
Organism: Triplophysa siluroides; assembly: GCA_006030095.1. Taxonomy (NCBI): domain Eukaryota; kingdom Metazoa; phylum Chordata; class Actinopteri; order Cypriniformes; family Nemacheilidae; genus Triplophysa; species Triplophysa siluroides. Next base: position 2,407,255 of record VCII01000101.1, on the reverse strand, counting down.
GTTATTCTCGGCTTATCTCAAAGTGAAACGGAAATGTGACTTAATTTTTTTATAATTTTCCATCAGATAATGAATAACATATGAATAGACATGTGGCTTGTGTCACTTCCAGGGGCAAAGTCAAGTCAAGTCAACTTTATTTATATAGCGCTTTTTACGATTTTCATTGTTACAAAGCAGCGAGCTCAAAGCAGAGAAGCACACCTTTAAGATAAATGAGAGAAAAACACAGGTCAAATATTATACGGACTATTGGGATGATGGAGGATTTGATGATGGACCGGAGATGTTGATTACTAATCACACTGTCCCTTTTGTTTTGAACAACCACACATCTCTTCTGCTCCATGACACGATGTGCAAGATAATAACAACTGCATGTAACAATTAAAATTTGAATGCTTGGATGCATCAAACCTGAACCCTGGAATCTGTGGCCTCTTTAGAGAAGTTAATAACCAGTGTTACTAAAGTCTGGGCAATGCAAAGAAAGCCTTTTAGAACGCTGAGTCAAATCAATGCAAAAACAAAGCTTTTATATTGTGGCAGGTTTTAAATGTTAAAAGTCGCTTTTTTAGCAGTTATTCTTTTCAAGTGTACTGTACACCCCAAAAAAGTATTTGAAGAAGATGCCGCTTTCAGTCAATTTGCAAGTATTCGAAAGTTTGTGTGTTTGCTTTAAAGGTCTGTGCTATTCACACTTGAGTGTCGAGAAGATTTACAGAGAAGAATAACAGATTAACTTTAGCTCAAATAAATGGCACATGCGGTGCAAAAATCAAGACCAAACCCAGTTATGTTTCTTAAAGACGTAGCTGTTTTCCATTGCATTGCAATGCAATGTTTTCATTTAGGGGTGTACTCCCTTTTGTTGCCAGTGGTTTAGACATGAATGGCTGTGTGTTGAGTTATTTTGAGGGGAACGCAAATGTACACTTTATATAAGCTGTACACTCACTACTTTACATTGTAGCAAAGTTTCATTTCTTCAGTGTTGTCACATGAAAAGATATAATAAACAATGTACTAAAATGTGAGGGGTGTACTCACTTCTGTGAGATACTGTACAGTATATGGAACCCTGCATTGAACGCACTAGCAGCAATCCTCCCAAAATGACGCAACATTCAACACAGCGTGACATAGCTTCAAATTCTCTATATGGCACTGCAAAAGTGTTATTTTTCAATGTCCTCCATTAACTCGCTTGTCAAAACAGCTTTTGGTGTTGATCTGGCCTTGTGTCTTTCATCCACAGTTTGATACCAGACTTGTCGGGTAAACCTGTTAACTGTAACATAATTCCTAAATGTGTTGGACATATTTGATAACTCATGACACAAGGTGTTAGCTTTGTCACCCTTGGAAAGCATTTCAGATGGTGCTTACACGGCTTAGTACTGTGATTTCGGTCTTCACTTCGTACTTTGGAGTTGAAACAGGAACCCCACTGTCTAATATCAAAATACACAAAGCAAAAGAGTGAACAGGCCTGTGTGCGCTTGTGTGTGATCACCACTGTCAGTCCGTCTGCAGATCTCTCTGAATCACAAAGAGGGAAAAGACTCTATAGGGGTCTCGTATTGTTAGTCTTGTTTTCAGTGTGTAACCCCTCTTTTGCCATGTCAGGTCTTTTTAGAGTATGGCCTTAATGTTTGGTGATTTTGATTCTTGTTTTCGTAACCTATGTTTTGGATTATTGTTTCCTGCCTTGGCAAATGAAGCTGTACATCATTTGCTTTGGTCAGGCCCGACACTACAAGCACGCATTCACTTAGGTGTCGGAGAACTCTTGAGTTTGACATTGAATGAAACTACAAGTGTGCTTTTAGTGAACATAGGCAATTAAAATACGTCTCTTATAAAAGCAAATATTTTATAAATGAACAACAGAGGCCTTCAAATGATGGAATCGATTGCTTATTAAACCTCAACACACAGGGAGATCAAGTACTGTATATTTATACTTACATTTTCCAAATGCTAATCAAGATGAAATCAATCATAATTAATCGAAGGTTAGAATAGTGACACAGCTTGTATTGATTTTATAAAATCAGTCAGAGGCGATACTGTGTCTATGGAGTAGATGCATCAATTTGTGCCTCCTGTGATTAGTTTGTCTTTAATCTGCAACAGTATTTTATAGTGAGGAACGCATCTGTGTGACTTTTTTTCACACGGATTTAAATGTGACATTTTATAATAGCTGTGTAAAGTACTAGTCCAAGGACTCTCAACATCTCTTAGAAAGCATGCTGTGCTATACTAAGACCCCTTTTTCTGCCTTTTGCTGTCTTTATAACATTTTACAATGACACACTTCTCCAAATCAGGCGTAAGAGAAATAACATTTTGGTTTGGGTTTTTTTCAATAATTCATGTTACGCTTTCATTTTGAGCGTTGACCCATAGCACTTGCAGAAAAGCTTGACTGAAGTACGGGTATCTCTCAGCGGCTTTCTCATTCTATGATTAGTCTGGCACAAGGACTGCGCGCTTCTTCAGACGGATATCAGCATATACGGACATGTTTCACCATGCAGATAGTCTCGATTGACACGACCAATTATTTATTCCGTTAGAGCTTCATTAGCATATAATAAATCTTAACACAAATTTTATCAATGGGACCTAAAGTGCATTCTATATCAAGTCATACTAGGGGAAATTATACACTTCAAATTGGAACCCTTGTAGAACCCACTAACCCTTGTATGTTTGTGGGTCTAGTGGGGATACAGGACCATAACAATCCATGCAAAAATATGTTACAGATGTTTTATTTTATCGCAATTTAAAGCAACATAGACAGCATATAGGCTATATTTGTCATTTAACTTGTTAAATCACATAAATTAACTAAAATCTGATTATGGCTAAATGTTTGCTGTTGACAAAATAATTAAATGCATATTGATTTTTAAGTCTTAGTCAACAATGATACATTGAAAACGGGTCCCGAACACCACACAAGGATTAATAGGGGTCATATAGCGTGTATATTCAATCAATAAGCAAAAACAGGACTGCTTTCACCTCCTTAATTGTACAAAATGCTTAAGATTACAGTCCGCGGTGTTGCTAGCAGACCTCAGTGAGACGCCACACTAATTTAAGAGTAACCCATGGAAATGGAATCTGAGATACTAATTATAATGGAATGAGAGATTTGTTATCTCAGTGTCTTTAATATCTAAATGACATATTTCATAAAGCCTAGCGTGCTTTAATAATATGACTGCACTAGGAAAAGCTGAAGGTCCTCTAACATATGTGGTCAGCCTATAGCTTTTAAAAACCTGGGAAACCAATCCGTGCTATGATTTCAGACCTGAGTTGCAAATGCTCCCACTGCAGGTTATTATAAGAAAACTGCCTTCTCATAGTCATTTACTTATTCCAAGTAGGCTAAATTGGAGTCCTTTCTGATAAATGCGTTTTCAGCAAGCAAACAAGCAAGAGGGAAACGAAATGTATTGCATAATTTAAAGTTAACATTAAAATGCATCGTGTGGAGGAGCTGTTTTATTAAATATGAAAAACACAGTAACCATGCTGTTGCAAGCCGAGCTCGTTCACTCTGAAGATTTTGTCCAGAGAACGGAAACCTAAACGCATGCTAGATCAAATCAAATGCCGTTTTACGAGCTCACAATGCAGACAATAATAATGGCGGTATATACAGGGTATGCTTATTTGGCGTGCTGTCCGGGAGCGGGCTCCGCGCTCGAACCCAGAGCGCACCCCTTGGGTCAGGCAGGGAGGGATGTTGAAACCCGTACAGATAACGCAGGTAAGACGGCTGCTTATTTATGGGATAACTCGCTTGAGCTGAGGTGGAAGCCGCGATTGCTGATCAGGATCAGCCGGGCTTGACTATATGCTCCGGCTCCTCCCGAACTTTGTTAATTAAAACATTTAGGATGTACGTGACTCGAACAAATTGTTAACGTTGTGCGTTTGTGTACGTGTTTATGCTGACGGAGAAAAGAATGACAAACAAGTAGCCTACTTTATTTCTGTGTGTAAATTGTGATAGTAAAATGCGTAATTTACATAAAACATGCGCAATTTCAACTTTAAATTTAGCGGCCAGATGTTTTTTACACCAGACTGCCACAACGGCATCACTTCATTTCCGTCTCCTACGTTAAATGCTCCCCCAACAGAATATGAGAAATGTTCAATGAAATCTATGACGAGAAAATCGAATTACGCACGATATAAACTTACCAGCAAACGCGGACGGTGCGCTTTCCTCTCCTGCGTCCTGAGGCAGACTCGACGCCGTTAAGCTACTTTTTAAGTGTAGCTTCAAAAGACACAAAAGCTTTCGACAATGCAATGAATGCACAAGACATCTCTGTTGCGCGGTTCATAAAACAGCTAGTTGGGATGATGAAGCTAGGACGCGCCGGGTTATTGGCATCTCCAAACGATCCGCTCTGCGCCCCTGTTCAATCTACGAGTCAACAAGTAGCGGCGCACGAGAATCTTTTCAATCAGCCCCTGCGCACTTGGTCTGTTATCCATGACACGTCTGCTACTCCCACTATCGCACAACACTGTAAGCTTTAGCACTGTGAGCTCGGTGCGCACAAGTACTACCGTTCTCTTCTGCCTTTTCAGTAGTCGGTTTGGAAGCTGTATAACCCTGGTGGATAAACAATACAAACTCTGATGGTTTTCATTATAAATAACATTATGAACCATTGGCTATTTACCATCATTAAAACCAATACAAATTCCCTTTATGCAGTGTGATTTGGGCCTTATTCCAGTTAGATTTAACGTTTTTCTATTGATTTATAACAGCCAGATAATATCCAACAGAGACCCCTACATTCCTTTAAAACCAACACAATTCTCTTCATAACCATTCAGTCCATTAGATATCTATTGTTTCTTCTTTCCAGCACATATGTAACTGCATAGTCTTCACAAATATATTGTACATTTTAATATACATTTTAAAAGATATTACAAATAAAGTGCACATAGCAAAGTTTACACACAAAAAAGTTCATTTATACAAAATCTGTTTAAAAATGATGTACAGCTGCAATAAATGTATTATTTTACACATTGTGCAGTAGGTTATTTCGTGATGGTGGCCATGATGAGGTGGCATAACCAGCATAATACCCTTAGCCTCATATGGCACATGCCTGGTTTATTCATCCAACCAGATGCATAAACATAACAACCTTTGTCAATTTTTTGGACGAAATGTACTGTATTCAGAGTGTAAAACAACAAGCATTTTTGTGTGCTCTATACAATTGTATTCAAGGTTTACATTTTATGAACTCAACAATCTTATAAATCTGTGCTTACCAGTGTTCCAAGCTTTTGTATTGAAAATGTATACATTTGGGTTAGCTTATAGTGCGTGCGTGCTCCCTGGGAATCAAACCCTGAGCCTTTGTATTGCTAACACAATGCTCAACAAATTGCTTTACAGAAACACCGTAGAAGCTGTTCAGAGTGTTTCGGATGTACAGTACGTGTGTTTTAATTAATCTCTAGAGAAGCGTGATCCATGAATCGAATAAGCCCTTCAATACCTCTCCTTTCTGGTCTATCCTTTTTGATGAAAACTTGATTGTAGTGAACATTTTAGGTTTGGCAGAATTCTATTCTATTCTACCATTGCAGCCAGAAATAATCTTGTCAGCACATGCCCTGTAGTTTTCGTAGTAAAATGTGTGTATGTTAGTGAGTTCCAATTATTCGTAAACAGGGCGCGCATGCACGTTCATTCACAATTAGCATAATCCCCGCCTATGAATTACAGCTACGCAAATTACGTATCTCGGAATGCTGGAATCCTCTGGACTTCATTCTCTGGTTTGGCTACATTATATTGCATAAATGCATAAATGCAAAATAGACTAATAGGCTATATGCTTACCAATAAATCAATCAATTAAACTGTGTCCACCAAAGCGTTTTTAGACAGCTAAAATAATAATACATGGTGCTCTTCTGAAAACGACCGCCTCAGAATGCTTTGGAGGCACTGCGCGTTATTCTGGAGATGCGTTGGCTGCTGTGAATCTAGAATATCCGCAACAGTTAGCCTACTTGTAGCTAGAACTACCTCGGGTAGCCTCTATCTCAGGAGTCATGATACACTAGTATCTTATTTCGAACAATATTACTTAATATGAAAATGCGGTAACCATTAATATTAACTTATATATATATATACTTATATAATATTAGACTGTTGTGTATGATGGTTGGTCAATGTAGTGTTTGTCCCGCCTCTTCTCCACTGTGGGGGAGGACGCTGTGGACGCTGTGTAAAAAGGACAGTGACGAGCACCTTTGCGTTTTACCCAAAGTTAAAAAGTAAAAAATGATTAAAGACAGGGCAAAAGAACGCGTGAAATATTATTAGGATATTATTAGGATACATAGTGCATTAAAATGCAGTGATATTAATAATTGTAATATATTTAATATTTTCGTGAATCAGAAAATTTACGTCAAAATCGTGTTTCATGAACGAGGCCCATTGTCTGTTTTTTCTATATAAACACCCATGGAAAAAATGAAGAGAACACTTTGTTTTTTTCAGAATTTACATTTATGCATTTGGCAGACGCTTAGCGACTTACATTGCATTGTATTATGCATTTGTTTCTGATGTGCAATCCCATGGGATCGAACCCATTGGCATAGTTAGCGCCATGCTCTAACCACTGAGCCACAGGAAAGCTATTTAAATTGAAAATTATTTTGTTTAATTCTGTGAACTACGAACAATATTTCTCCCAAATTTCAAACAAAGATATTGTTCCTGTTTGGATTTATTTGCAGAAAATGAAAACTGGAGAAACAGGTCAAAATAACAGACAAGATGCTCTGTATTTTTTCAGAAGTTCATGTTCACTTTTAAGCAATACAACAGCTATATTTGTTGCATTTACAAAAGTAAAAAATGTATGTGATAACCAGGAATTTTTATCACAGTTTTCATCATGCTGTCAGTCTTTCACATTGCTGTTGGATGACTTTATGTCTCTCCTGAGGTTTGATTGTGTTGAAATTCAACAGATACTGCACTGGAATGGCCACAATACATCTAGAAATGCACATAAATGAACATTTGGACTGGTCTCTTAATTTTTGTCCTGGCTGTACATTTCAGTGATCGATTTAGGCTGTATGTGTGTCAGGATGGGGATCAGATCAGATGATTCCAAAACTAAATGTCTTAATAAAAAACAAACATAAATTTTGACCCTGTATGTAGACGAACTACATTTGAATAAAAAAATGCACTTTTAAAACATCAATTGAAAAGACCATGAAATGTTTGATGAATATAGCAAAAAAGATCAAAACTTTTAATTAAAAGAAGACCTATTCATACACGTTCGTACTTCATTGCATTAGGGCTGAACTACATAAATACAGTTCAATGTTCTTTGCTTTTTTTGTACAGAAGGCTTATTTGATTATGGTTTTCATATTAAACTGACTTTTCCAGATAAAACACTCGCCATGCAGAAACCCTCGCCGGCTATGCGTCTTGCATCACTTGCTGTTCAAGACAAAGCCACCACACTCAGCGCGCAAAAAGGTTCTCATCGCCTTTCAAAATTGAGTCAATAGGACACTTTTAAAAGTGTTGCTCTCGCTCTTTTATAGACCAGCAGCCACTCCAGAGATAAACACAGCTATCAGGCAAACTACCTCAATTAGTCGAACCTGACACAAATATGTTTGGGTTCCAATCTCTCTTGATTACAGCGCACAATTTAAATGCATGGTGGTTTTGACAGATAAATGAGAAGTCCATGTGTCACACTCTTGTTGATTTTAGACACAGAAGTATCACACTTCCATCAACTTGAATGGAATGAAACGCAAAAATATAAAGTCATTATTCACTGCACGGAATAACAATGCGCTGCATGACTTCTAGGGACGTAACCATATTATCGATATCGTGTTATCGCAATAGAAAAATTGTCTCAAAATGTTTCTGGTCGCACGACTATATAAAAATAATAGATGTTGCAAGGTCCATCTGGTGTAATTTATTTTATAAAAGAGATTTTTAGGTCATTTAACCCATCTCATACTATAAATTATATCTCTAGCAACAGTTGGGATTAGGATAAAGAAAAGAGGATCCTTATGGCATGTTTCCAAGTCATCATTTGAAATATTGCAATAAATACCGTACTATGGACTTTTTAAGTATTATCATAAAGTGAGATTTTGATATTGTTACATCCCTACTGACCTCTCATTTGTGTTGGGATTAAAAATGACTTCTTGAATTTTTTTGTAGAAGAAAAACACAGCAAGAGAAAAAAATTATGACAGGATTAAAATTGTGGGTGATGTAATTTACCATGACAACTCTTTCCCAAGACACATTTTAGCTTGCGTTTTTTTAACCTGCCAGAGCATCTACAACTATTAGTTATTACACTCATGAGTTTACATGGTTGTTTGATCTTGTCTGCTAGGTCAAAAATTAACAACCCACCATAAAAACCTTTAGGATGCCGTCACATTTGCGCTGCATACTGGAATTGTAGAACAATCATGTAACATTATGAGTGAAAAGATTGTGCAGTTTGACATTTAGGCTATATATAGATTTGGCTTTGCAAAAGTCTACTGTATGGTTCCAAATGTTCGGTGTTACAAGTTTTATTATATTTTAAAAGTTTGTCTAGTTATTTGTTTGTAGTTTATGAAATGCATAAATCTGCTTTTACTGTAGCTGTGGCAAGCTGGTTATGATATACAGTAAGTCTTTAGTAAAGATGGTAAAGATACCTTTAAATGCTTATAAATAAAGAATAAATATTATTTAAAAATATATTTTATATATAAAGTTCTCAAGTCGAATGGACTACTCACGTTTATGGTGGTTTTTATCATTTTCGGAGTTTGGTGACCTATTCACTTTTATTGTATAGAAATGAGCTTGGTCAACATTCTTGTATTTGTCAGAGTTCCGTCCTTCCTGTTTCGAGATTTCGTGCCTTGTGGACGGGGCCGTGACAATACCATGTCTTGTGTGTGTGTTTGTCTTGTGTGGAGACACGTGGGAATATGTTTTGACATTTCGCCGCGTGTCTTCCATGTAGCTCCGCCCCCTTGTTTCTCCGTTAGTGTTTCATCTCCCTCACCTGTCCATTCATCTTCCCGCCAGTCTCCCTTAATGTTAAGTCTTGTCACCTGTCCTTCACCGTCCCTGTATTATTATCCCTCATCAGTTATTCCCTTTATATAGTCCTGTTCCTTCCCCAGTCTTTGCCGGTTAATTTCGCTTCTATTCCGTATTCCGTATTCCGTATTCCGTATTCCGTATTCCGTATTCCGTATTCCGTATTCCGTATTCCGTATTCCGTATTCCGTATTCCGTATTCCGTATTCGTATTATTCGTATTCCGTGTATTCCGTCACATGTGCATTCGTGGATTACGTGTGTTGCTGTGGACTTTCCCTTTTTCGAGTTGGACTTATTATTTTGGAATTTTCATCCTGTTTGTTTTGTCCCCCTTGTGGGAAGTTTTTGGTTTTAAGTCTTTTATTTATCTTGCGTTTTTTTTCCCCATCGAGGGTGTTTGTTTGATTTCTTGTCTTATATTAAAGTATTTTGTGTAACCCTTCACCTGCCTGCGCTTGGGTTCTGTCCACCGCTCCTGACAGCATTGAGTGAACCACTTTTATGCCGTTTGGTAACCACATTAGTGTGACTTCATCCATTCATTTATGTGCAAACTTTTTCTTTCTTAAAAAACACGTGTTTTTACGTGTCTTTGCTGTGTTATAAGTTGCCCATGCATGTATTAGACACGAAAAATTGAAATGTCGAACGAAAGATTCATTCTATCTAAAAGCGAATGCTCACCCAGACCTGCCTGAAACGCCTCGTGTAACCACATCCCCACAAATCCACGTCAGTTAGTGGTATGACTTGACTAAGACCCCCAAATGTATACGCAAGTAAGGTGGGCGTACCTTCCAGTACAATTGCTTTGTAACCTGGTGTTCCGAATATGGTAAGAGGCAATACATTTCGGTCGCACGCTTGCATTATTCGACCAATACGCACTGGTTAACTAGCCAATCAGAGCACACCACGCTTTCAGAGCGATGAGCTTTGTAAATAATCTTCACGTTTCAGAGAGGCGGGGCAAAGCGGAGATACAAACATGCACGGTATGTGGAAAATTGTTAAATCGTGTATATACATTGAATTACATCTAAAACAAACCATAATATTTGTTTTAGCCGTGTCATATCACCACTTGATAAATTGAGGAGTGTAATTCTATAGTTGCTAGATGGAATATTGAGGGTTTTCAGGTTCCAAAAGAAATGCTTTGTGTTGCTGAAATTCGTATGTCATTAAAGTCTAAAATGATTTTCCGATTTCTTACCCTCTAGGTGGCCGAATGGAATTAGACTTTGCTGAACAACAGGTTTATTTTTCTAAGATCTATCTCATTTGATTTAGGAATGCTTCTGTTTGGCTTTAGTTTGTTTATGTTGTGTTGTTTCTTGTTTTTGTTTCCTCGGCGGAGGGATTCCAGACAAATGATCTTGGCAGAAAATAAACAGCTTATATATTCTGTAAAGCTGGATAAAATGAAAAAGCTACACCAAAGCTTTGTTTATAAATCAATAATCTGGATGGCTTTTGGATGCTGAATTTCTTCTAGTTGTTGTATCCAGTTCTTCTAGATCTTGTATCTAGTTTCTGGTGTATTTCAGTTGGTGTCTAAAACATCTACCTATTATACATTATAATCGACTATGTTATAATTGGTTGGAATTATAAACATGCTCCCCGGGAACATTCATTTAGACAGTTTACTTGATAGGTTGTTAACTGTGTTAGTCTTGCTTTTTAAATAAAACTCACTGTCATATAAAGACTGAACTGTTAGCAAGATGACAAAGATGTCATAAGAGATAAGTCTAAGATAACAGTACCATATTTGCAACAGAGCTGGAACTGATCTGATATGTTTACTTCTAATTGGGAGCTCCACATCATATAGACATGCTGTAATTGTCAGTATGTGAGTCCTATTAATCAGAATGAAACAAAGTCCTTGCCTTACTGTTGTTTTTAATGAACCTTCTGAACCTAACCGATCAGTTCTGACTTCTAACCTTCCAACTTAGCTCTGTATACTGTGGCAGGCTTTATGAAACCATTTTTTTTATTGCACTTGTACTTTTTGTTGTACTTATGTTGTCCGAATTGCTTTGATTGTTTACCCCTCTGTAAGTCGCTTTGGATAAAAGCGTCTGCTAAATGACTAAATGTAAATGTAAGTCACAACAGAGAAGATTTAACATAATGTAAAGACATCTCAAAATGACAAACACAAAGTGAAGTATATACAGCCGCAGAAATAAGAGACCATTGCAAGTGTTCATTTTATCAGCATTTCTAGATGTATTGTGGTCATTCCAGTCCAGTGTCTGTTGAATTTTAACGAAATCAAACCTCAGGAGTGACAAAGTCATCCAACAGCAATGTGAAAGACTGACAGCATGACAAGACATGAAAACTGTCATCAACATTTTTTTATGTAATAACCTTGATTTTTGACTTTTCCTAGATACATACACATATTACTGTTGTACTGCTTAAGTATATGTGAACTTGTTTACTTTGGAGTATTTGAGGTCTGAAAAAAAAGACTTTATTTTTACCTGTTTCTCCAGTTTTCATTTTCTTCACAGAAATGCCGAATGAAGCGATATTTTTATAATGTATGAGAAATATTGTCAGTAGTTCACAGAATAAAACAAAAAATATTATTTCATAAAGAGTAAATTCAGAAATACTGTTTTTGAATGTTTAAATGGCCTCTTACCATTACCATTTATTCACAAAAAAACTCCTCTCTTACAGTGTGTTGCCACACGAAACATCAATGACTTCCTGTGACCTTTTGTTCATGCGTTTAGTGTGTGTCCTTCAGTTGTCATGAGTGGCAAAGCTGGATTAAAAAAAACATATCCCCTCTTGTGGAATACATGTAAATATTGGTTCCAACATCTTACAGTTTTATCAAGTCAGTACTAAATAAACAATAATAAAAAAATGTGTTTTACTCTTATTACTTAAAACACAAAATGAAAACCTCTTGGAAATTGTGTGTTCTTAAGGAGGTTTGGTTGCACACAGTTTCTCAATGAAAATAAAAGCACATAAACTTTACTACATGTAACAAGAATGTGGTGCTTTCTTAATTCTGCCGATCTCCCAATCACACACACTTCACTAAAAGATCTTCAGCAGACTGAAAATGGATTTTAAGTGGCTGAAAACGGAGGAATCAAGATTACTGAACGGGGGTCTGATTGCAACATCAGCATTTGTTAACAATAATACACATCACGCTGTCAATCAGTGGGCCTTTTTGTCAGAACTAGATCCTGTCTGTACTCAGGTGATCATTTGATCACAGAGTCCTTCTCACTAGTTTTTTCTGAATCAGTTTTCTTGCATAAATCACGCTATAAATAGCACTTTTAATCTTGCATGTGTACTTCAAGAATTACCATCAATCCATCACGTAAATTAAGTTTCACATTTAAAGTAAGCCTAACCTTCCCTTTTATAAACATTGCCGTATAAATGAAAATTTGTCACACATTTGAATTTTCACATTAAAAATATTCTAGTGCGCCTTATTAACAGTACAGTAGCCTACACTGAAATCTTACTAAAAGTGTTTTTATCTAAGTATGTTGCTAAATGTTTGAACGATAGCAATATTTAAGTTTGACGGAATGAAACCGCAAATTCTCTGCCTGTGAACAGAGCAGGAGTGCAGCAATTACAATATCTCCCACCTGGGGTGTTTTATTATTTAAGCAGAAAAAACAGAGATATGGATACCTTACATGATAGTTATATGAAAATTTTATGAACTCAAAAGATATGAAAAAGATATTTCATACCTGTCAGAAGGGGAAAATAACTGTGTATTAAGGAAGTTTGGTAAATTTTGCAGATTTGATTAATGAATGTAGCACATTATTGTGATACTACTTGGTATCAAGATACTTTTGCCGGTATAGTATCATAAGATATGTTTGTGGCACCGTGACAACCTTAATGCATTGGTTTGTTGGCTTTAATATTGCTTATATTATACTGATTTTACCATACTAGAGAAGCCAGTCTTGAAGTTTCGTTACAAAAATCTGTACCATTTTTTAGCTTTGGTCTAGTTGCTGTTGAAGACTGTTTTGACAAGGGACCAAAGAAAGCTGTGGTTCTGTTGTGTGCTGAAAAGCAAACGGTACTTATGAGAGTAAGATGAGTTAGGCTTTATCATCAATGTTTAATGACTCACATTTAAAGTTCTGGATGAATGCAGCGACCTGCATGTAAATCAAAGGACGGCGATGATGCTGCGTGAACTCACACATGATCTCAGTCTCAATATTTGCACTAATCAAATGGGTGAGTTCTGTTGTTAGAAAAAACAGCAGCAGATGGTCGTTCACGACACAAATTATTTCATTTCATGCTCATTGTAACAATACTGTCCGTGAACATTAAAAAATGTTCTTGCTGAAAAAATCTTGAACAATTTCCTTCAACATGTAGAGATTTTAACAGGCTTTTTTATGACTGCGATTAGCATAAAGGCTAATTGGAGAGCTGATTGGAGAGCTGATGCCTGACTTCAAACTGCTTCGGGGAACAATTTGTGTGAAAATCTGAGACAGCTTTAGCGGCTTCCTACCACGACACAGAACCTGGGCGACAACAGTGAAAAACTAATGCCGAAGGATATTTGGCGATTTGCCCCTTTAGAGAGGATTTATTTAAAATGAAAATACAAATGAAATAGGAGAATTATAGCAGCCACAGGGAACTGTGAAATAGAAAAGGGCATGGTGTTACGGGGAGTGGGGACGTTAAAGCTGGGCTTTGAACACCTTGTTTACCATTTGAATAGAAAATAATGCCCACACACTTGTCTTCTAGGATTGTATGATTAAATGTAAACACAAATGTGGGGAATTAGCAGGCCTTGGCATATATTGCCTTAGGCAGCTTTTAATTTGATTTTGTATCATTAAACATTTAAAACACTTGGTGGCATACCATTTGGGACCATGTCCTTGAATTTCGTATCTCAGTTTGAGAACAAAGTTCAGTTCATTCAGAAACTTCATATAGAACTTAATAACCAAGGTCTTAACACCCTTCACGACTGGGCAATAAGACGAACCAACTCATCTGCCTCTGTCCAATCCAAAAATTATTCTGTTCACTGTTGTAAAGGTCCAGTGTATGAAATTTAGTTGCATCTAGTGGTGAGGTGGCGAATTGTAACCAACGGCTCACTTCACCCCTCACTTTAGACGCACAACGGAGGCTGACACAGAACTAAGATGTTGTCGCGTTTTCGTTTCTTTGCCGAAGGAGATAATGCTTTTGGAAGTTCGCTCTGTAGGGCAGTTTGTCCATTTAGGGCTACAACATGGTGCTTTCCATGCAAGGGGACCCTCTGTGTATGCTGATAGAAATAGCTCATTCTAAGGTAATAAAAACATAACGCTTCATTATGTAAGGTCTTTATACACCTCTGAATAGTTATATATATTATATTGCATATCTTTCAATGGATAAAATCCCACATTGCTCCTTTAACGCGTTGTGATGGCGTGTGAAGTGTGCTGCTCCCGAGAGACATAAATTATGCATCAGGTTTTCTACTTGGTACTCTACTAACAAAATAATAGTGCAGTGGTTACACCACTTTCCTATGGAGTGGCAATCTTTAGGGAAATGTATTCTGTCCTGCTGAGAGAACCAGAAGTCAAACATTTACAAATTAGGTTGAAAGGGAAAAAATGAATGAAAGAAAAATAAGTTTGATTAAAGATGTAAATGGCTTTTGAATGAAAATTGCACATTTCATTCATTTACTGAAATAGATACAAAGATGATTTGTATATACAGGAGTGAGTGTTTTACAGCAGTATGCTAGAAGTGTATGTTCTAGTTTTATTTAATCATATTCCATGACTAAACCAGCTAGTTAAAATCATTCAAATTATTGTAAAGCCTATCGTTACATATGTTGGATTATGTTTGACAAACCTGGAGAAGTTTTTTACGGTGACAGTTGAATCTCAGGGAGGAATTCAAACAGTCACATAATTTACGTCATGCTTTCAGTTTTGCGCTCTGTGGCGCGATATGCGCTCACACTGCATGTGTACCACGCCAGAGCCCAACCGCACCGTGCTCTAGCCCACCTCTTCCAAGCGAGCCAGGGACCGCTAAACGAACCATACCTAGGCGCGATACAGAGCGATCACACTAGTTAAATGAACCAGGCTTTGGGGGTCAAACATGCTCGGGCACAGTTCAGATTGCCTAGTGAGAGTACACCCTCAGAGGTACTTGAGAACTAGTTTAAGAAGCCCCGCAGTGTTGACAAACATGTAAATGTAAAGGACATGTTAATATAATTACAAAAATCCAAAGAAATATACTTAGAAGCATCCAAGATACTAAACGTAATAAAGTAACAAACGCTATCTGCTAACCAGTAAGTCCTTATCGGTATACAGCCTGGAAAAATTAAGAGACCATTCCAACTTTTCATTTCAAATCAGCATTTCTAGATGCATTGTGGCCATTCCAGTCCAGTATCTGTTGAATTTCAATAAAATCAAACCTCCGGAGTGACAAAGTCATCCAACAGCAATGTGAAAGACTGACAGGATGACAACCAGGGCTTAATGCGATACTTCACCCAAAAATGAAAATTCTGTCATCATTTACTAACATTCGAGTCGTTCCAAATGTGTATATATTTCTTTGTTCTGATGAACACAGGAAAGATATGTGGAACAATGCTTGTAACCAAACCCAGCAGAAACAGAAGGATGCTGCTGCCCATTCTTTGCTTTTTATGGACACACCAGATGATTATGGTTGTGCCACAAGTGACTATGTCAGCGATAATATCTGCAGTGTAGGGACTCAAACTGAAACGACTGGGCCTTATTGATTCTATGACCAGTGAACTTCCAAATCTGAGAACAGAAAACATTCAGTTGCAAAAATTGTCCTCTTCATATGAACAAAGTGCATTTGAGGGTAAAAATGAAAAGGTTTTATTTTTCACTGGTCTACCTAAATCTCAGATTTTGTTAGCACTATTTACATACCTTCATCCCCACCTCCCTGTGAAGAAGTCACTTAATGCATTCCAGGTGCTAATTCTAAGGCTTAATGTTTCTACAACCTTCCTGTTACATTCAATGTGTCAATAGCCACTGCGTCCAGGGTATTCTCTGATGTCATTAATGTCATGTTTATTCGGATGAAACCACTTGTTAAATGGCCAGAAAGAGAACAGTTGGTAAAAACTATGCCAATGCAAATCAGAAAATATTTTGGGAAATAATGTATTGCTGTTATTGACTGCTTTGAGGTCTTTATAGATCGTCCATCTAACCTTATAGCGAAAGCAGAAACATGATCATCTTACAAGCACCATAACACAGTCAAGTTTTTGATTGGTATTACACCACAGGGCACCGTCTCTTACATATCAAATGCATGTGGAGGAAGAGTAAGTGACAAATACATAACTGAAAACTGTGGCTTTTTGGACAACATTTTACCTGGTGATTTAGTTCTTGCTGACCGTGGCTTGATATTCAGGACACTTTAGGTTGCGTTATGGCTCAGGCAAAAACAACAGCCTTTACCCATGGGAAATCACAGCTAGGTCCAGTTGACTTGGAAACCACAAGAAAAATAGCACAGGTTAGGATTCATGTTGAACGTGTGACTGTTAGTGTGCGCCAGAAATAATGTATATTGTGGGGATGATAGTTTTTGTACAATAGACTAGAGGTCGACCGATTAATAGTTTTTTTCCGATCGTCGGCACTTATAACGATAATTTGAACTATCGGCAATAATCCCCACCGATAGTTTTTCCTGGTTGCCTCCAACATGGCCGACTTCCGCATTGATGACGCATTGTGAAATCACTCTTTAGAGGGTATGCATTGGCGTTACCTTCCCACATGAACACGCCTGGACACGCCACCTTGAGCGCCAGGACATGTTCCCATGAGTGGTAAAACACGGAGCTAAATGGCTGAGGAGAATAGTAGAAACACTCAATTATTTGCTGAAATAACAAGCAGCTGGACTCGACGGCGATCATTACGGCTTCCCTACGACTTACAAAAGAATCAGGTATTCCTGGACATGGTTACACGGAATTGCATTTCCTTATATTGGAAGCAGTCATTTTGCTGAGTGTTTTGCCACCCAGGAGGACACGCTCCGGCATGCTCACGTGGTGTTCACGTGGTTATGTAACGTCTATGCATACTGTCTATTATTCGTCAACGGCTAATTTGGCAAGTAAGTAAGTAGATAAGTTACCCTGTAACAAATTGAAGAGGTCCGATGCAAAACCCTCTAACTTTGTCAGACTTCTTTTTGTGTACGTTAAACGAGCATTTTTTATCAGGTTCCTCCACAGTGGTGGCTGGGGATTTTTTTTAGGTGGGGCTGAAAAGAAAAAAAAACACAACTAACCCTTTCTCTCAACAGGTAGTGGTCTGGCTTTTGTTGAAACCAGTAACTTTGTATTGGCACTTAATGTATTATGGCTCCTTTATGACATATCGCTTATTGCTCCTAAACTCTTTGTAAGTCGCTTTGGATAAAAGCGTCTGCTAAATGTCTAAATGTAAAGGCTTTAAAAAAACGCGTTTGTATGAGCTCGTTGTACACCGGTGTGCGCCATGTTGCTACTTTTGACACAGCGCTGTTAAATATTTAAATACTGTAAACAATGGCTCATGGGCGTTTCGGGTTAAATAATGTGTTTCTTGTGACAACTAGACTGATGAAAATGTGGGAGATTTTCTCAATATGCGACGTGCAGGACAAGGGGTGAAAATGCTGTGCGGTACAACGCAAAGCGGGACGGGTGGTCACCCTAGCTGTGGCACACTGGCACAGCAAACAATTTCAGCATGCAACAAAGTTAAAGAACATAGTTTGCCGTTTATTCATTAAATCATCTCTGATCTGTTAATGTACGTCTTACCAATTTATCTTACTTTCTCGGACAGGTGCCTATCCCTCACTACCGTAACTGTCCATGCTGGATCTATCACAGTTGCTTTTAATAACAGGCAAGGAAAGCAAAATAAGGCATTAATATATAATAAGCAGAAACGCACCCACATAGCCAGGCCTTTTTGGTGTACCAACTGGAAGAGAAGCTTCACGTGCACTTCTTCCCTTTTCGCTCGTCTGCTGTCTGATTAAGAGGTCAGGCTGGTCTGGAACCAGCTCCTTTACCTTCAGTTTTTCTTCCAAAGTTTTCTTCTCAAACGTAGCCTACATTGGAGTAGAGATTTTACACAGTTAGGCTCGTGTCCGGAATTGCCTGAGCCTGCAATTGTCCCCCAATTGGAAATTGCGCCACCACTGATTTTAGCAGTTTTGGGCGAAAGAAAAATCGCCAATTTGAGATAAGATTTGTGGACGCCGATTGGGTAAATTTTATGTCACGTCTTAGATAAATTGTATTTCTTGAATCAGGATTTCACGAAATTCTACAAAAAAATTCTCGATCGCCCCTCAGCTGAAATTGAGACGTGCAGACAGCCAGAGAGGCCATATTGTGATGATAAAAACATATAATTTTCAAAGATGATAATCTAAAACATTAAATAAGGCAAATATACATTAAAAAAAGTATATAATGATTTTTTTGTGTGTAGCTCAGGGAGGGCGGCGCCCTAGTGCCCTCTATTGGCCAGCCGCCACTGCTCCTCCATTTACTTTCATATAACTTGTACTGGCCAGCCTTGTGAAAGTCTAGAGCAGGGGTCTCCAACATTTTGTAAGCGAGGGCTACCTGAAGAGATAAAATCATCTAGAGGGCTACTTGTTGATAAAATTCTTTCAAACTTTAGACATGTGATACATTTTTTTCAGTACACAGGACCAAATTGAGTTTTCTTACACATATTTTTGCACTTGAATATATGAAAGCTTAAAACACCTGCTAATAATATAACATTTTCATGACGATATAGTCACATTCGTCAACTGTCCTGATCATTATTGTTGAGCCCTGTGTTTGGGGGGCACCTTACAGAGTTCCCCGCGGGCACCACGTTGGAGACCACTGGTCTAGAGACACTGCCAGCAATCTATAAGGGCAACGGGTGCTTGATAAAACTGCACAAATGTTCATCGTTAATTTTTATAATTAACTATCAATGTCAATAATAGGCGCAACTTGCACTCCTTAGTGTGACACAGTGTGTGTAAACTAGGCTTAAAATCTAGATATTACTGACGAGCATCAGAGTTTGAATTTTAACCATTTATTTCAATATGATTTACTGTAAGTATTTGACATGGCCTTAGTCAAACTAAATCAAAATTTTAAGATTATACTTTCATGGGATTTTCTTTACATTATGTTGGTTGCCCTGCTGAAAAATAATAGAACCCTGCCCATAACACAAGAGAGGCAGGGAATCAATAGAACACCCAATATTTTTTTATTTCGTAAGAGAAAAAAATGGGGGTACATAATGGTATTTTAATGTAAACCCCTAGAATTAATGTAATACAATTTTTTGGGGTTTTGTAGAAATAGTAAATCACAATAAAATGACTTTATTTTCACATCACAAATGTGCATTGAAAATTGCCAGCTGATAAAACCTGTGCTTTAGGGATACATATACCATCTAAGGCTAAATGTAACGCTTAACTGACCGATTTAGATGAGTAACAAAACCAGCAAGTCCCCCAAGCTGTCATTGGCTATTTAAATCTTGCTTGCAATGCTCTTGATTACATATAGTGGCGTACTCTATGTATTCGTGAGTGTGGTGGTGCTCATGGGTTGTTGATCTGGGACAGATGAGTATGCTGGGGGGTTATCAGAGTAAACTCACTACAAAAAACTAGACTACACCATTGATTGTATGCTACAATATACTTGTCAATAATTTATTGTTTGGTTTGAACATGGGCCACTAAACTCCCACACTCATAAGCTGTGTCAAAAGCCCCCATGCTTTCTCAAGAAACAGGTTTGATATATCTGCTAGAAACATATGGAACAATCAGAAATAAGTAGCTCTGTTGTCTGAATGCATAACTTCGGTGAGAAGCACTTTCTTTGCTGAAAGACCGAATCTTGAAAAATGTATAAATAACACTGCAAAGATGACATACACCCTCAAAAAACATAGCAGTCTGTACGTGTATGAATGTGCTCTGTTGGCAGTAGATGGACAAAGCTGTCTGTTAGGAGCTTTAAATGACAAGACAAGAATTCAAACATTTCAGAAGCTCTGATAGTGGATGAAAATAAAAAAGATTTGTTTTCAACACAGATAAAACATTTGTACAACTAATCAACACAATATGCAGACTTCTCATTTCCTTATTTTGTTGTGTTTCATTGTGTTAGTTGAGTGTGCTATGTTTTTCTTAAATGAGCTTATTTTGATCCATGACATGCGTGATTTTATTGCAGCGAGATCAACAGAATATACAGCATCAGCCTGAAAATGACACCTGTGGTGTCCTTTACACCATCTCCTCTATATTTTGAAAGAGATTTAAATCGAACCTAAACTGAATAGCTGCGTTCTTGAGTCTGTTTTCTCGAAAGTCTTTTGTTGCCTGATGCTGTTGCTAAAACAGACAGTAAAAATTCAATCACGGCATCATACACAGTGCTCGAATGAAATTCTTCACAGGTGCCTTTTCACTTCCTCAAGTACAACGCGTTGTGTACAAGGCTATTTTCAAGACAGCTGGGGGTTCATTGATCTCACAGATTTACGGTATAATGCACTGAACTTGAAGACTTCCGCTCTCAAAAACCACGCTGAAATCAACTGCCAAGAGATAACCGGTCAAAATTACAGAAAAGATGGTCCATATTTTTTTCTAAGTTCATATTCACTTTTAAAATATTTGTACATTTGAGAAAAGTTCAATTTTATATGTTTATAACTTGGATTTCCCCCTAGTCCCCTTACTGTTGGATGACTTTGTCACTAGGTTGAAATTCAACAGACACTGGACAGGAATTTGAATGTAACATGCAATAAAATATAGTCTCTCTCGCTGATGGGAATGTGGTCATATGCAAGAAAAAGGGGTTGAGAGACACTTTTCTTACACACCTGCTGCTACTCATAAGTAGACTCTGACATGATCTGAATTGGGGGTGTTAGAGAGACTTTAAGACCCCAGGCATATTAGCCTGTAGTAGTAATTGTGTATACTTCAGATGTGTCTTATAAAACATTTCAGCTGTGTATAACATTGTGTGTATCACATCTTTCAGTAAACTAAGGGACTCTAAAGGTGGAGATATCATGCCCTTAAAGTAACATTTCATCCAAAATTTAAATTCTGCCTTCATTTACTCACCCTGGAGTAAAAATTGCTGTATAAAATTGCTTTGTTCTAATGAACACAGAGAACAAATATTTGAAAGAATGCTTGTAACCAAAAAGTTCTTGGCCACCACTGACTACCACAGTAGTCTATTTTTAAAAATGAAGGAAAGCAAACAGATCTGGGGCACTTTTGACATTGTAATTTTTCCTAATGGTGGTCAAAAACTGTTTGGTAACAAGCATTCTTCCAAATATCTTCCCAAATAATTATAAAATAAAGTAAATATTAACATAATTTTGAAATTTTGGGTGAACTGTCCCTTAAAATTCAAGTGCAAACAAGAATCCCGATGTTGACAAAGGTTTGATTTGAAAGATATATCCATAAATGTTGAAGTTAACTGTTGCTCATTATCACTAGTTTTGCTTCCAGTGCCATCACACAGAAGATGATATCACATTGTCAAAAGATTAATTGATGTAGGTGTTAGCGACCAGAGATATGGGGAAAATAAATCCGATTCTCGATCAGTCACCTGTAATTCTGCTTCCTTTTTGCTGTATTTTCTTGTACCTCATTGGCATTCAGTGTTGTCCTCATTAGTGTTGTGTGTGCTCAGTGCTTCAAGAGCCTTGTTGTGTCTCCTTGGAGCCAGGTTCATTGAACAAGCAGAACAGGCTAAAATCGGCATTTCATAAACTTATTTAGCCATTGACAACAAGTACAAGTTACTACAGGAGAGATATTGAATAACACCACCCACAGCATAAATTCACTGTGTTGAGCAGATGATGAGATGGATATTTGTAAAGGTTATAGGTCACGACCAATGCTAGGAAATATCAAACTTTATTATTCATCTACACACCGAGAAGCATTCTTGGAATGAAAGCAACTGACTTCGTAAATATTATTTATGATGATACCATAGCATTTACATCAAAGGATCTTGTGCAAATGTTGATCTTTTTTTTTTAGATGAAAGCTACTTTATGGCTCTGCGATGTCACAGAGTTTGCTGGCCATTTCTCACTCTTATTTGGCTCAATAGTAAATTCTGAAGCTTTTCGATAGCCTGTAACCAATGCAAAGATACAGAATTCTCGTACAAAGATTTTACGTTCCCTGTTTGAATGTTAGTCAAAGCCCAGGGTTTTTTATTCCAGCAACCATTGTTTGTTGCAAAGAGTGGATATCATAACCACATGACGTACAAAAATAACACGAAACCCCTAAAACCCACTCAATGCAATTTTAAATGAAGAATGAAGCATGACCTTCAGTTATACTTGTCACAGTCAGTTTAAACACTTTAATATGTGTCTGTTATGCCTAACCAAAAGGATGTGGATTTTGGTCAAAAACTAAATAAAGTTTTACTTTGTGACCTTACCTACTGTTTTTAAATGTTGGAGTTGGAACAATGCTAAGTTCTGTCACATCAGTTGTGTCCAACAGAGAGAGCTGCAAGACAGTTTAGACCAGACTATGAGGACCTTCAAACTCAATAGATTACTGTAATTTAAAGAATGACTGCAGTTTGCTACGTTTAAGTGCAGTGATTTTGTAATTCTCGAATAAAACTTGAAACTGTAATTGTCTGTATTTTTCTTCAAATACCATAAGCATCGAGACTTGCCCGTTCATTTGTAAGTGCAAGTTGTCAATTTCATTCCCATTCTCTCGTTTAGTAAAGAACAATGTTTTGACCCCAACTAAAATGTGGTGAAAAAGTAGTGAAAAAGCTAAAACGTTCAAGTCGAGGCATGTGCAGTAGACTTCACTAAGTCTCTCCCTGAGGAGAAAAAAACACCTTGTGAGAAACAAAATAAATGAGGTATTTGTAAATCGAATATCTTCATTTACTGTCTAAAGTTTTGACACGTATCAATTAGTCATGTATCTGTTATATCTTGGATGTTGGGTAAAATTTAACCTGACTGGCAGATGCCTACACTTCATTCATTTGGCAGACGCTTTTTTCCAAAGCGACTTACAAGTAGGAGATCATAAACATTTTGTCAACACGCTAAACAGTACCGTTAGTTTACACTTAAGTTACCGATATATCTGAGACTAAGGGCTAATATGTCCTAGCCTACTGATCTAACTTTTAGAAATGTTTTAAATCTCGAAGTTTATAATTGATTCTTCAGAAAACAGTATAGAGGTAATAGGCTAATACCAATGGAGGTTTTCCCGCCGTAAGACAATTTCGTTACTAATCAATGTTGACCTGTTCACATATAGCTTTAACTGCATTTGTGCTATCTTTTCTATAGGAAGGAGCTTGTATGCATTTTAATTTTGGAGGGGAATTTCAATATGAACACTCACTTTCAACTAGAGACACAATTGCCTAGCCCTAGAGCACAGAACTCTGACGCCATCATGTGGACTTCTAGCAAAGTACATTTTTACGCCATATGGACACAAGAATTGGGACGGCCCTTTTTGGGAAGAGGTTTGACTACTTCAGTCATTTCCTTGAGCACACATCTTAATGCTACAGCATAGATTAATGTTCTAGACTAGTGCTTCTAATTTATAGGATGGATTCAGTCTAGTGTGGAAGAACTTGACTGGTCTGTATAAAGTCCAGACCTGAACCCAGCTTTTGAGCCAAACACTCATCACCCAAACCCATCAATGACTTTTCAGTCAACAGAAAAATCCCTTCTAAAAAGATGAAAGCAAAATGGTATTGTATGGTATAGCATTAATACATGTATTTATTGGAATTACTAGAATAGATAAACATGTCCATTAGAATCCCAATTGTCCATATAAAGTTATCATGTAGAATGACAAAGCTTTAAAAAAATGTTGCAGTAATATTTGGGGTGTCATTTAACATCAAAACTTTACTATTTTAAAATCTACATGCACCACATCAATTTACAATGGATTTTCCTGCAAAAAATAATTTTTTATGACCATCAACATTGCAAATTCTTCTTAACACAATCATATTTTAGATAATCTGTCAGATAAATAAGTAACGTTGCCACACTCTAGTTCTTTGAATTTTTTATTTTTTTTCTTAGTTTAGAACATAAAACAGTATTGTGGGTCTTACCACATACACTATGTATTCACATAATACACCATACAGCTACAAGGAGAGAGACCAAACAAAAGATAACACTTTTTACATACTGCATACTCAACATAAAAAATAGAACCAAGAACAATCTTTAACTCATAAAGGAATGTAGCTGCCAGTTTCTCTTTTTTTTATTTTAGTTTAGACATTTTATCCTTTTGATGTTTAAAAACTGGGCATGATACTCTTAACAGCGAGTACTTCTAGAGGGGGCACAGAGTAGTGCGTGTATGTGAACGTGTCTGTATTGTGTATATGTTTGTGTGACAGTGTGGTCAAAAGGTAAGTGTGAATAAACAATGAGTGTAACTAAGAAAATGACAAAATGTATAAAACTTCAAAATGAGTATAATCAGACCTGTGGGCAGTTCAGGTAGCACCAGAATATTAAATTAACAGTCTATTCACATCAAAAGCATGAGAGTACCTATTCCTCTACCTGCTATCGTGCACATCAAGTACCATTTCAGTTGTCTAAGGTGATGACTAAAAAGGGCGACCGGATCAATTGGAGTGCTTCTGTTTTCGTTTGCAATCGTCAGAAATGTCTCGGAAGTAAAAAGATTTAAAAACGATCAGCACCATAAAGGTTTCCTATACTCTCAAAACGAGTTCACATCACAATTTAAGAGCCCCAAAAATCTTTAGCAACAGTGTTTGCTATGAGTCGTTTCTACAGTGAACTCTAGAGGGTAGCACCATGGTTTAAAAAGCCATTTAGGATTAATAAAATTAAACCCGAGTTTTAAGAAACGTAGCTTCAGGATGAAGTCTTACATCTCCAAGAATGTCAGTGCAGCCTTATGAGTTATGCAAGACTCACCCCACGTGATATTTTATAAAATAAACCAAAACATTTACATGATCTACCAAGAGTTCTGAACTGAAGGCTGTCACATTTCAAGAGGCAAGTTTACACTTCTATGGGCAAATTTCACGTAAAAGTGATGCACTTCCACTCCCTTTGAGTCCTGAATCCTTGCGAGCTGCTAGTATTAGTCAACAGGTTTGATGTCCATTAGTTTACGGTTTACAGATGTGGCGGGGTAGAAAGCCGGTGGTAGTACAGAGGTATCGGTGTAAGTACAGTACTCACAAAAGAAGGACAGCAGTATCTTGAATAGACCGACAAAGCATCGTGCTTTGTGCTCTGTTGTTGACGCCTTGACATACAGATTACTGAAGACTAAAAATTCAGGAATCATTCATGATTAGGCCATCATCCCTCACCAGTTAAATAATCTTACCTAAATATTTAACTATTTACATTTCTATCTCTCCCAATAAAATTCCATTAAAACAAAAACTAGGTTTCAAGTTATCAATAATCCGTTCTTATCATTTTTTTCTCCGCGTTAAAATCAAGATTAAAAGTGCTTTTATAAAATCCTCTCTTCAATATTTACAAATTCTCTAAAATGAGCAAAAAAAAAAAAATGACAGCAATCACAATAAAAATAATCATCATCATTATCATATAATAAATAATAATAAAAAAGTAGGTACGAATGTGGATGTAGGCAGCAAGCCTGCAGTCTGTAGCGCCTGTGTATATGGAGCAAGTTGTGGACTGGGACCAGTGTCAGTACAACACGAGGTAAGAGCTTTAGGACCACTTTACGAGCACCAGGATCTTTCCTCTGTGAGGGTGTCAAGCATCTTACAGCCCTGTGTAAACCAGTGGTAGCCCTGCGTTGCTCCCTACATGTAGCTCAAGCACACACACAGGCATTCATGCTCGCACACGTACATACATTCTAACCCGTGTGCATGTTCGCGAATCCATGCACATGTGCACACACACACACACACACACACTTTATCTCACTTATACGCTCACACAAACAATTGAGCTGAAGCTATGCATTGCCATTAAGCACCATGAATTTCAGGTTTGAGAAAAGGACTGCTTATTAAATGAGGGGCAACTTTACTGGAGCTCTTGGTAGCACCAACTCCAAGAAATGTGCTCTGTCCGTCAGGCTGGTGAGTTTAACATGCAGTAGGTAAGAAACTATTTTAAGAAAAGAACAAAACCTTCACATCACAGATGGGTAGCTCTAGATAAATCAGGTCATGGAAGACTCGTTTAGCAAATGTAACAAATGTTACATATGCATAGATACTCGTCTGTGATGGGAAGTCATTCATTTGAAAACCTTCTTCTTACCTACAGCAGCTCAAGGTCTCTGCACTAATTGTAAAAGTTCTACAATTTCAAGCCAATAGACAAAATGTCTAAAGATTTTAGCAGAGAATGGATTGATGAAAATCATCTTAAGAACTGTGATGGGTTATCTGCAGCTCTGTAGGGCAGATTATATTTAAGTGGATTTTTGTTACCGTTACCAGCACCTCAAATGTTATATGGGTAGATAGAAGAATGGCCAATGAAAAAGCACCACAGGCGGATGAGTCAGCACCAGTCAGATGACAAGATGGAAGGCTGAGCCAATTTACCAGGACTGGGAGGTCACTGTCACTAACATGATTGACATCTGCTGCACCCAGGTCCAGCATCTGCCTCTAAATTGTGAGGGCAAACTTAGGGACACTAGAGACAGAAAAGAAGCACCATTCGAAGGGATGATAAACCTTACATATTTCATTGGAGTTGCACCAAAAAGAAAGGCCCAAACTGGTGTCGGGGCCTTTCTTTCTAAAATTGGTCACATGATCAGTGACTAGAGCTGAGGAAATACTCTAGTTGCCTTAATGCAGCCGCATCAATGTGAGTCACAACGATGAAGGCGCTTTTTTTAAGAGAGAGGTTGAAGGGTGAAAAGGCGAAAAGCGCAACAGAAAAAATGCTGATTAGCTTGTTCTCATGTTCATTCTGAACAAGCGAGAATAAAAAAAGGAAGTCCCTCTTAGTCAAAAGAGGAGAAAAAAATCATAATATTAATAACGATGAAAAACAATAACATTAAAATAAAAAATAGTCATCTTCATAATATAACAATACCTGTAATATCAACCATGACAGTAACAATAGTAATCGTAATAATATTGATAATAGAGCAATAATAATTAGGATCATCAAATTCACCTAAGGAGGGGTAGCTATGGAAATCCCTCCCACGTTGGAGAGAGCAAGAGCACCATAGACAGCGTGTCCGTTTGGGGTGTTCCCAAACTGCTGTCAAAATTTGAGGTAAAAGAAAAAAATGAAAAAGTGACCCTTCCTCTATTCTTTCTCACCTGTGGTAGCCTGAAAGAGGTGTTAGAGCTAGAAGCGGGGAAGCAAATGGAAAAGAAGTACGATTCATGATCTTTATCATTTCTTTTCCCATCTCTGGCTCCAGGGGGCAACAGTCTATAAGAATTCACACAAATCGACTGTAAGGGCCAGTGATGTGTGTGGACGGGTAGGGTGAAACAGTCACTATGGTGGTGGTATGCTGCGTGGATGCCATTCTTGTAACCACACCCTCTCGTTTGTCCTTTGCCTGTCCAGGGGACGGGCTTGCTGATTCAGCCGCCCACTTGCGCTTCTTTCCATAGGCCTTGATTTCTTCCTGTGAGAGACCCAAAAGAGCTGCTTCTTGCTGCCGTTGTCGTGCTCGTTCCGCCAGGAGTTTCATCTTGGCCTCCCACAAAGCCAGGCCGTGGCAGGGCTGGTTCAGGTTCTTGTGCTGGTAGAAGACCAGGGAAATACGGCTGGGGTGGGAACGGTCGGGCTTTTTAAGTGGTGTGGTGGCATGGAGCTCCCGACGGGCACATTCAATCAAGATAGAGCCATGACCAGGGGCCACTGCCACTCCTCCAATGTTGGGGTCCAAGAAGTTGTGTTCACTGTCTGACCACACCTCTTCTTCTTCAGGGTCATGTTGACTCTGGGTCTCTGACTCGCTGTCCCAGCATGCCTGCCCAGTCGACCTTTGCAGTGCATCAGGGAAAAGTCGACCCTCAGGAGCCGGAGATGGTGTGCTGCCTGCTGCTGATCCACCACCAGATTTCCAGGCGTTCTCTTGAAGTCCCAGAGGAGCAGAGCCACAATTTCCACCGGCCTGGGATAGCATTTTGTCAGGGAACGCACCAGCAGGGTTGCCTTGCCGAATACCACCAGGCCCATAACCCACGGGACCGTAAGGACCCCATGCCTTAGGTTGTGGACTAGGGGCAGGGCTATCCCACTGTCTTGGGGTGGATGGATGCGGAGAGGGAGCAGGGGAAGGCCCTGCTTTAAGGGATGGGGAGGGAGATGGAGCAGGGGAGTTTATTGGAGTGTTATAAGAGTTCCACTGTTGCTGCTGCGGATACTGAGGATGTTCGTTTTGGTGTGGGTGTTGCTGGTGGAGCCTCTGCTTGTCTGGAGTAAACGTCAAATCAGTAGGATTGGGTCTCATGTTTCCATCCCAGCCTTTGGGGACTAGGCTGCCATTTGGTTTATGTCCAGGCCAGCCTTCAGGTTTTGGTGTGGTACTGGGGGTGCCAGGGCAGCTCTGAACCTGCCCGTCTGATCTGCCATCATACAGTGGCACATCCATGGGCTCCTGTTTGATGATGGGTGTCGAGCCGTTTTTCTGCTCATGCAACATTGATGGAGTATGACTGGGTGGTACAGGAGACTGTGATACCTCAGATGGGTTTGGGTAGCCTTGAATGGACGCACCAGCCATTTGTTGTGGTGACTGCCCTGGACGGTTGGCATAGGCCTGTGCCAGCTTGGCTTGGAGAAACTGAACATCTGGCTTCTGGTCAAATGTGGCAGGGAGTTCGCCAGCTTTGGGCCAGGCTCCGTTACCATAATTCAAGAGCTCAGGGGGAAAAAGTGCATTGGAAGGGTAGTTGTAGTAACCGTAGCGTCTATCTTGGAGATTAGGGTGAAAGCCATTGATGGGGCTCTGTGCAGGAGGTTGACTGTTGGTGGGGACGTGACCTCTTGCATAGTTACCAGGGTAGGGGAACGGACTGTTCATGCTGTGGGGATCAGGGGTTGTCTTGCCGTTTCCTAGTGCTGGATGGCCATGTATGGCTCCATTGAAGGGCTGGAAGCGGTCGACAGGCTCTTTTTTGATGGTGGGCTTCACCTCCTGTTTTGGAATAGCTAGATAAGAAAAAACATAAAATTAGTATCTTCTGAAGTTGTAGACGTAATATATTCAAAAGCTTAGAGCTCTTGTCAGTGTAAGAATCAAATGTTGTCTCATATTAAAGTACAATAAGCTGTTTCAAAAACAATTCCAAATTCTATATTTCAATGGCAAATTTCTTTCAAATGATGCCACCCAACCGTTGCGTTAACAGAAAATTATCCGTCATTGACGGATTTTTTATACCAGTGACGGAAAAATCTGAAGGGCGTCCGTCATTTTAACGGATTACAATGAGGGCAGTTTGTAATTTCCCTTTTTGTCGAGTTGGATGCATCCTATCCTCTCATTTCCTTTCACCAGAATGATTGTAGGGACGCGAAGGGACACCACCTTTCTCATTCATTACTCATTACTTCCTTAGCGGAGACGCGTGGTGCCGAGCCAGGGGTGTGTATAAAAAAAACGACTATGATGGCCCACCACAGTCTAATTTTTTCTCACCATAGTTTAAAACTGAAAATCTTTTTGCACTTTTTATAATAACAATGCAATCTCTAACGTTGTTTCTGGATTTGATTCGGCAAACCCTGCATCTGTCATTCAATCAGACCCTCTCATACACACACATAAAAAAGTTTATTTATTATTCCTTCAGAGAGCAATAGCTACTAGCGTCATTTTGGATAAACCTTAACTTTCAGTGAGTGGAAAAAAGTCTCTTTGCATCTTCTTTCATGACCAAACAGCAGCTTAAAGTTACTTGTAAGTGAATAAATGAATGATTACAAAACAGCGTGTACAAGCACCTGTCATTGTTACTGACTGGACATATAAACATTTTTCTGTAGTTGGTATTTTATGTCTGACAACAGAAACATTAAATATATAAACGACTTTGGCTTTATTGGGTATTAATACAGTAAGTTCAAAGAAGAATGTACGTCGCGATGATGTCACAAACATGCTAATTAGCACTCAATATCACCTTGCACCATAGTGACGGGTAAAAATAAATTACGCTGGATTTTTTACGAGCCCGTCCGTCGAAAAAGCCCCGACGTGTAAAAAGCACTATTCAGCACCTTGGGCCAATATACCAGCCCAAAGCTATTACAATGTTTAATCCTTTAACTGACCTTTATTGCCTTGCTGAGGGTGTGGTGACGCTGTGTGATGCATCTCCATCTTTACAGTCTTCTCTGGGGTTTCTGAAAGCTGCAATTTCTTATTCTTCTTCTCTGATGCTGCCTTTTTGGCCTCCAACCGACGCTGGCGGCAGGATTTAGCAGGCTCTGGAAGTTTTCTAACCTCTCGACGGAAGTTAGAGAGCATCTGGATGGCTCCTGTCTTCATTTTGAGGCGCTGGTTCTCTTCACTACCAAATTCATCGGTTAGAGAGACCTTGTAGAGTGGAAGCACATGCAGCTGTTCGTCATCCGGGATCGTGCCTACGGAGCGATTGTCCTCTTTTGTTAGAGTGCACACCTGGAAGTAATGATAATCAGGAAGTGTGAGGAAAAGGTGAACAACTCCCTACACACTAATGTTTACAAAAACCAATAATAGAAATTGTATGAGGGAGTCACACATTATTCATATAAATATATTCATTAATAGCCTACCACAGTACAGCCGTTTTGGAGGTTATGCTGGTCTTTGTGAGCATGGGCACAAAAATCCATGCAAGCAGTGACTCCTGAAAATGGTCTTCCTTCTGTTAAACCTAATCGACAGTCTGGAGCAACTTTCTCATATGCGCACTAAGAAAAAAGAAAACTATAATTAGTATAGAAACTATTTACATGATAAGACTATTCCTGTTTATCACTTAATAAAGTGGTAGTTCATCCAAAAATTGTGTCATCATTTACCCTCTTTTCATTTCAAACCTGTATGCTTTTTTCTGCAGAACACAAACAATATTTTGAAGAATGTTGGTAACCAAACAACTGTGACACCCATTGACTTCTATTGTATGGACACAATACCACCGAGAAGTCAATGGGTAGAACCATTTTTTGGTTACCAACATTCTCAAAATATTTTTTTTGTGTTCTGCAGGAGAAAGAAGTCAAGTTTAAAATGACAAGATGGTGAGTAATGATGACAGAATTTTGGGGTGAACCAACATTTAAGGTGATTTTTTTTATTATCATAACGTAAAATCAGTTATGTTTTTAATATTAATTTATTGCCCTATTATGTTTATAATACAATGTCTTATCAGATAGTTTTAGGGCTGCCCTCGACTAGAGATTTCTTTAGTAGTTCATTTAGGCCATTAGTCGCACGTTTATGATATTAATTTCAATATCTCAATATACATGGGGAATGGGGAAATCATATGATAATTTAAGCTTCATGTATGAAAAATATAATTTATGTAGCATTGCTAACATTGTTCTAAATTACAGAGCTATACAAAACCATTATAATGAGCTTTAAAATATAATTTAAGTGCTCAAGCGCACGCATAATGCAATCCGCTGTGACACCGCCACAAGTTATGATTATACGGTACGTCTCAATATAATATTTCTCTAGAGAAAGAGTGAAAATTGAAAAAAAAGATGAGTAATTATACATTTTAGGCAAACGAACCAAAACAGCAAACCATAAAAAATAAAAAGGCCTACGGACTCATAACGAAACCTTTTTTCTCTGGATCAGACCGCAAAAATAGCCTACAATGTGAGTATTTTCCTCAAAAACAAAATTCAGTTGTTGCAATATTTTAAATGTAGAATATAAATTAAATTGTAAATAAACTAATAAATAAAAATACAGCAAATTGAAGCACTTAAAAGAAAACATTTCATTAGCAATAATCAAGCAAAAGAGGCCAGAACGCAAAAAATAGGAATAAATAAATATATTCAATACATTGCACTAGCAAAGAAATAAAAAAGCAGTAACTAAACACTGCAACAATATAGAGCATTAACTTAACTCGCCTCAGTTTTTCCTTCGTTTTCCGTGTCTTTGCCGTCACACCTTTCTTCACAAAGACTAAGATAAATTTTCCCAACAATAAGGCCAAAGTTTAGGTTCCTGCCACAATCCAAAACTCTAAATGTTCTGTATACACCAGATAATAAAGCATATTATGTATAGAAAAGCTTGAACATGAATGCAAAGCGCTCACACTTTGTTCTGTGATCTTTTATTGTGCTTTCCGTTCACGTTCAGGCTCTTCGGCATTTCTTTACATAATACGCTTTATTAAGGTGTATACTGAATCTTAATGAATTAAGCCACATTTAACTTTTTGGAATGTCGCAGGAACCCAAGTTTGTCCGCACCAAACTGAGCTCTGTGTCTGCACACAATGAAGCCGATGCGGCTGCCGTTAGATGCGCACAGATGCGGAGGGATGCAACAGATCTGGCAAATGTAGGATTGCATATTCCTCATTTTTAGCCCTATGTTACTCTTACACCCTTGGACAGATTCCTTTAACCAAGTTAACGGGAATGTAAAGCGACTAACGTGGTGCGTATACACTTTTGAAATGATAAGCAGACAATCGACTAATACAAATTTGTTCGAATAAGGGTCTTCTAGCCGAATAGTCGACTGAAAGGAGGCAGCCCTAGATAGTTTGTCTGTTTTTACCTGGTTAGTGTACGCTTGGGGAGCCAGCTGCTTATATAGAGGGCCCACATGAGTGGCCAGGTTTTGAAAGTTATCCCTGAGTTCGTCCTCCTGCACAAATGACAGCAAAAAAATAAGTAAATTATCGTTAATAATGACTTTGCAAGGTTCATATTTCAATGCTATCATGCATTGACATCTCAACATATTTAAACGTCCGAAAAGACTAATACAGTATTTTCCATAAAATGTAAGATGGCCGAATCCAAACAATTCTTGACAACTAACCTCTTTGGGGTGGTCTCCCTGCAGTCTAAACTTGCGAGCGTTTTTACTTCGCGCGTACTTGCATCCATTGAAGTACATGCTCCAGGAGCAGCCAAAAGAAATGAAGCTCCACATTTGTCGATGTCCTTCCCTTGGCATGCACAGGTTCGACTGCAAAGTCACCAGACGTACATTTAATTATTGCTCAATAAAAACTATTACCCAACATACTTCATATTTTAACTATTCAAAGATTAGTGTGTGTCAATAAATGCATTCATAAAAAGTACATAACACCTTTTCAGTATATTCTCGTAACCGATTTGGTAAATTTCCTTTTTTCTATGATTGAGCAAAGTGTCTCAAAAAATAGATAATGTATTGTCAAAAGTGATGAATCATTGGAATAATCCAGAACACAATTAACTTTCTGTACTAATGGTTTCTATAGGTTTGTAATGGCGGATGCTGATATCTACACAGCAGGGCGGGCCAATACAATGCCAATATATACACACATAAAACCCAAGTAGTTTCCAGTGATGGAAATATCAGTGGTCATTGGCAAGGTTCCCAATGTCCCCTCCTTCTGCTTTACTCTCGAGTATCTTGAAACAAAAAAAAATATCAGTGGTGTTAGAAACTCACTCGTCATTGAGTCCACAACGACGGCTGGTGGGGTTGCCATATTTGATGATTGTTTCTGTGAGTTCTTGGTAGAGTTTATCTCCCAGAGCACGCGGCACACCTTCCCAGGCCAGGATGACGACAATGATGACGGTATTGTTACAGTGGTGCCCAACTCTCTGCTTTACCACACATAACAATTTCTCTGCCTCACCGCTCCGACGAATCACCTAGAGTAAGAGACACAGTTAGTAAGAAAAATGATGCTTATATAGCCGAATGGTTATAATAAATGTAGTTGTCACATTTTATAAAAAAAAGTGATCTACAACATGAGAGTTTAGCAAAATATACTTACCCACTTAGCAATAGGACATCCCTGAGAGCTCTTTCCCTCTCGTCCTGTGTAAACCACCTTCTCAATACGAATAGCCTCGCCCTTCTCTCCATACCTGTAATAATGAGGAGACAGACAATTAAAGGATTTATATAGACCGTTTCATCAGACATGTGCGCCTGGACTGCAGTTAACTTCCGGTATGTGTTTGTGTATCAGTCTGGCTAGTGTCTAATAATATAAGTAGTATATACATTATTTACGTCAATATTAATTTAATATTATTTATAATTCATTTATTTTATTAAATAAATGATTTTTTGTTGCATTTATAGAAACCGTATGAGACACTGACATCTAGCGGCTGAGCTTAGTATCGCAGTCTAAAATCAAAATATTAGAGGCAGGTTTAGCCAAGTTACAGTTCTTCTTTGTTTCTTTTGCTTGTTATCAGAAATAATCTACAGGCACTCTATTATTTGCGAATGTGTATCGGAAGTTAAGGGCAGTCCACTTTCACAAGAATGCGCAGTAACTTTTGTTTATGTTGTTGACTTGACTCAGTCTATAAATTTCAGTATGAGGTATGCCGTCCATGTTCTTGTTTTCAGGTCGACTTAAATTAAACTCTCAGTGGACAAAACATGACAGCAGCGTGTGCGGAGTATAAATACCATTAAGCTAAAATTGCACAGTCTGGGGAGAAGCTTCAAAGATCCACGGGGGTGGGCTATGAGGTCAAAGGCCACAAAAGGGTCAATCTAAGGCTTAAGAAGGCTATAGTCACTGACTGACAGACAAACAAAGGGGAGGTTCTTCCCCTGTCCACCAGCCCCCGCTCTCTTCTGAAGAGATGATGACTGCTATAGAAATACAGCCACTACGGCCTCAATCAGCTCTCAAATAAAGCAACATGAGTGGACAAGAGGTCAGCAAAGGTGGAGATACCGTGTCCTAACGGGTCAAGAAAGTCATAGCTTTGGTGTGCTTACACGAGAAAAGGGGGGTGGCACCTGGGGATCTTTAAGAGTTCTTCACATTATCATTAAAGTAGTAGTAAGGAAAGTTTTCAAAATGCGAAGAGTAATAACAAAGGCCCAAGGCATAGACATAGCTCAGTGTTGCACGTGCTGTGACATGTAGCATGTTGGTGTTTGAGACTGGCTTGGGTCATTTCCTGGTCCCCCCTTGATCTCCCTATCACTTCCTGTCCTCTCATAAACTGCCCAATTTGAATAAAGGCAAAAAAAGTAACCGGTCCTGACAGTACAATTGCAAAGCAAATGTTTTCTATAGCCAAAAACTTACAGTATTGTCACTGTGCAATGTTTTATTATAAAACCAAAAAACCTTTACCCTTTTCATCACTTAACCCTCAACTAGTTTTTCCCTTTCTACATGCTATTCATTCTTTTATTCTCCCTCGTGTGGATCTGTTGATGCTGCTATTTCCTGTTATTTCTGTTGGATTCTGGGTCAGGAATTCCCTGGGGGCAAGATCATAGACAAGAAAGGTGGGTGGATGGGGGTTAAGGGAGGGCAGGGGCGAGCAAACGGCAGAAAAGAGGATAAGAGATGCTTATCCTCAGCTGGCTAAGAGTCTGTTGCCGTGATCCAACTGCCAGAGTTTCCAAACAACTCTAGCAGAACAATAAAAGGGTTGCTAGGGGACTCTTTAAGCAAACTATGTGAGGTCAGCAGTATTCCTTTGAGCTTTCTGAAGTTTAATACATTTTGTTTGTACATTTACATTCAACATTTGTATGTGCCCCAGCTACACTTATTTGGTTATATCCAATTTAATGCCTTTTGAACCTGAAATGTAGTTACTCAGACTAAGGCTTTGATGGAGAGGAAAGCAACCAATTGGTTAATATAAATTTAGCTCTTGAGTTTATGTGTTTCCCCTCTAGAACAACACAGACTGGATTTCGGAGCTGGATACTAGATAGTTCCCACATCTGTTTGCTGAAAATCACCATGTAAACCAAGAGTCTGACTGTTGCGTCTCACCTATTTTCCATCAGTTCTCTGACAGAAGCCAGAGTTGGTCCAGATCCCAAATGATTGTAATATGGACCGTCATCCTTCTCTGTGATTTGACCTAGAATAGAGAGACAAAGAGGGATACATCTTAATGGAAGGATTAAACACATTTCTATATAATAATGTGTAATAATCCAAATTATATATGTAAATTTAGACGGATTATTTGTAATGGGATTAGACCATCATATACCAGTGCAAATATATTTGAAAGAGAGAGAGAGACCTTGTCTGTGAAAGAGGCAATTTAAGGTCACTATCCATTTGGGCTGTTATTAAGCGATAAAGGCGGGACTAGAGTCAAAGAAAGATCTGTGGGAACTTCCTAATATAAGTGATATAAAATAGTGTTTGCAAAGAACAAAGCAGATCTGCTGAAGGTGCAATATTCAGGGTGTGTTTAAGTGTGTTTGTAAGTATCAAATGGCAGTGGGTGTTCCCGGTGGTGTTGACAATGCTATAGGGATTCACCATGGAAACATCCCTCAAACAGTCAAGCTCCAACAAGTGTTCAGGCGCAGCTTACTACCCTCGACCGAACACGATCTTAACACATCACGTTTCAGTGTTTAGAAAATACTGACATGTACACAGTACAATACAAATTAATTTAATTAGGAGATAAGATGTGATGCATTTTACACATCATTACAATTCATCACAAAAACCTCCACGAGGGAACAGCTGAAAGGTTACCATTTATCTCTTCTTACCCTGTCCTCCCTGCTCCCTCCCTTTGATGTTTGGCCTCAATGTATCATATGATATATGAGCAGACTCCCTCCATTGTGTCCGCCTCTTCTGCAGAAACTAGCTGTACTCACTGTACCATTGACCTGAACACGGTCAGAAGGCCCTGCACTACCCTACAGAATTACAATGGGCCCTTTTCTTCAAACCTATTGTTCCTCTGCAAGAGACACAGAGAACAGACTGCAGCATAATGCATGCGCCCCTGGTAGAGCATACATTCTCAGATGTGGCCCTACATTACCCTGAGAAATGTGCTGATGCAGAAATTATGTGCTAAAAGAGAAACATTTGTGGCTTCCTGAAGAGAAGTTTCATGATCAACCTAATCCATACTTTAGTCTAATGGAGTGTATTAACATGTATTTGAAATTGTGATAAAGTTGCTGCATTAAAACATAAATGCAATTAAGAAACGCCTGTGGTTAAAATAGATCTCTTTAACACAACCACATTCATTGTTTTCTTCAGGCATCAAAAAGTGTGTATGGATCCCATTAATGCATGTTGATGTGAACTATTTAAAAGGATTACAGCAAAATACTGTATAATGCTACTTTGTATTGTATGTGAAAATAAGTGACCAAGCCCAATCTTCAGAATTTGTAACCTTTCTTAATACTCTCAGACTTACCCACACAGTCACATGTGGGAAACTCAGACTGCGCATCTTTCCCAGGTGTATCCAGCAGGTTCTTGGTGGGAGTGTCCAGGTAGCGCAAGGGTGACTCAAGAAAACCTTTAAGTGAAGGGGAAGAAGGAAATGCATCCTTTGAGGGAGTATTTAATTCGTCTCCCTCACCATCTGCAGAAAAAGATGCCGTTGTGGAGAGCACCGTTACACCGCCAGATGACTCAATCTTTATGCGTTTATTTGGGGTGAAAGGTGGGATGAAGGGATGCTGTTGTTCCGAAATTGCCTGCTGGGCCATAGACAGGAGCTGGCCAGTAGGTTTTACATACACCTCACATTCCTCACTTTCTTGTTTAACAGTACAGAGCAGCTTAGATGGTACCGGGTTTTCTTCATCAACTCTCTTAGCCAAATCTTTTTGACCTTCATCCATGGGTTCAGATTCAGATCTATGAACAGGGGGGCAGTTATTTGGCTGCTTTGAGGCCGGTGACTCGGGTCTGGCTTGTCCTGAGTGCGAGTTTGCTTGTGACTCGGTCACCACTGGCTGAGTAGCGCCTGCACTGTCTATAGAAGGAGCTGAGGAAATGCTGTCCCCAAACTCCTCCTCAAATTGCCGAATCAGCTCTTCAAATTTTGGATCTAAATTACCAAGACCAGTCAGAGAGGGAGTGGACTGCATTGTAGAGGTATGAGGTGTGATACTAGTTGCTGGGACATTTTTATTTGACCCCTCTGGGCCTGAACATGCTATCATCTTTTGGGTCGATGTTACTAGGGCAGACACAGGAGTAGATGATTTTATGTTTTCAGAGATGGATGCACTACTGCTATTCAAAATGGATTCCTGAGATTGGGCTGGAGCTGGGTGGCTCTCAACCACCTGAGAGGGGGGAAGCCCAGCTTCCATGCCTGGTAGAGATGGAACAACCTGGGACAGGGAAGGTGCATATCCTTGGGTGATGACGGGCTGTTTAGAAACTGTAATCTGGCTATGTGGGAGGAAGGTTGGTTGGGAGGCTTTCTGTTTTTGTTTCTTGATTACAATCTGCTTAGGTTTTGGGAGAGGTGGACCCAGCGGACTAAACAGCCCACCTACAGTCTGCTTGAGAAGAGGAGAACTTTGAGCGGACTTTCTCTTTTTAGGTTCCTTGTGCTCCTGTTTGATGGTTACAGCACTCTCTGGAAGAGTCTGTGGCCACCATTTACGGAGGTTCTGACAAGCCATGGGGCCTAATGGATTGAAGCCTGGAGAGTTAGAGAAAAGGTTGCGTTTATGATGAAGGTGCTGCTGTAGTGCTGCCTGAGTTGAGTGCCTTATGGTGGGGGAAACCTGCTGAACCTGGAACTGCTGCTGTCCATTCATCATGCCTTCTTGCATTATGGCTCCACACCCTGAACCAGGGTACTCATTCGTGTTCACTTCCTGCTTGATGTGAGGCACCCCTGTTAGGCTGCCTTTGCGACCATCCTGCAAGCTTAGGTGGGGAAATGGGAACCTAAAGGCTGTGTTGGTGTACTTTCCGCCAGTGTCACCAAGAAGCTGCTTCAGCTCGGATACTGGGTCATTGATGCTGTGGGATGGGTTTACAAAACGGGGCTGGGACTCGGAGTTCACCATCATCCATGGGTTACGAGGGGAGCTTTTCTCACAGCTTCCGGCCGTCCCCTGATGCCACTGCTGGGGTCGGGAGTTAGGGTTTGAGGGGTGCATGCTTGAAAATGGTGACTTGGAGGATGGGTATTGGGAAGCATAGTGAGATGGGCTAGATGCAGGGGCCTCACCCTGAGATTGAGGCCGCTGCTGCTCCCATGATGATGGCTTATGGTGAGAGTAATTTCCAGGAGAGATAGACTTTGGCATTGCAGAGGAGGCAGAGGAAGATAAAAGAGAGCCAGTGGATGAAGAGACCAATTGGGGTATACTCTGGTTGTAGGAGGTTGGCTGATGGTGATTTGCAGGTGAAGACTCAGCTGGGGGTACAACAGTTTGTGGGACAGTGGCAGACAACTGGGTCAGGGCCTCAATTGCAATGGCTGTTTGCAAGCTAACATTTCTCTCCTTGGCTATAGACAAAACACTAGGGGAGCAGGGAATAGGTGCTGGTGGGCCAAAGGGTCTAGGAGCCGAGTGCTGGTTAACCGGGGGTGGTGGATTTGTGTCTTGCACACACAGAGAGTTACTACCACATTGCTGAGGTTGGGACAGACCATGATGATGCTGTAGATGTGGCTGTGGAGGACCACCAGAAACCTTATAGGACCCTTTGTCTTGGCAGTTACCCACCCTTTTGATCTGCTTCTCTAGCCACTCCAGGTAGTCAGGGCAGTCTGGGCCATCACAGTCACAGTTAGGGGGCTTGTGACCATGACGGGCTTTGCTCAGTGCAGCCTGAAGTGTGTTAAGATCTTCAGGGGGACAAATCTCAGCATCCACACTTTTTTGCCTGGCCTCCTCACTTCCATTAGACATCTCCTGGTTAAACCGGTCATATAGCTGAGTTGTTGGAGTTTGAGAAGGTTCACGGTTGTTGTAGGGGTGTAGTGAGCCCACAGTAGCAGAAAAGGCAACCAGGGTTCTTGCATCCTCCATATCCACATCATTTACTGGTGTGCTAGGGTTTGGGCCGCTCCAAGTAGCCTGTTGAGATTCAGAATTTGACTTCCCAGTGTGCTCAGGTCCCCAACCTGTTGTCTGGGAAATACATCCAGCTCCCTTGTGGTTGCTGTTCTGGTGGTGCTCCCTGGCCACACAACCTGCTTCTTCATCACAAGAATTTTCTTCATTTGCTGCAAGTTTGCTTATCCCATTAGACAGTTCCTGGTTTAACACGCCTTCTTCCAGGCGGTCATGGGACCCGATTTCCATCTGGCCTCTTCCTTTGGGGCCATCCACTGAACCCACCACAGAAACAGTCTGTAGAAAACAGAAAGACACAGTTACTTAATGTTTTAAAATACGGACAATTGTCGATATGCTTCACAGTTCACCTATTCAATAAGCTTTGATTTGTGGTGAACTTGTAATATTTTCACAGAAAGGGCAAATGGTTTTTAAGATATTGACCGTATACTTAATTAATAAAACCGTGTCTATGTGATACTTTTTCCCATGAAGATCCCCGAGTCTTCTTATGTTCTTCTCTTGCTCTGCCTCTCTCTTTCTTTTCTCCTCTCAAGGGAACATATTCAATTAGGGCAACTTAAAATGGCCTTTGGTTACTGAAGTGTTATACGCTTAAAGTATGGCATTTAGCAGACACTAACCATTCATTTATTGCAGATACAAAGGCTTTAAATTTTGTATCATATGCTATAAAACACAGAGTAAAGTGTCCCAAAACCTTTGGGCCCATGTATATTCTTACCTGAGCTACTGTATGACAAAATATCTCGAGCACACAGACCAGTTCAACTGTCTCATGCAAATACAAAGGTATGTTCACAATTACAACAGAACCGGTAATGCCTATGTCAACACACTGAGAATCTCTTCCTGGTTCCTAGTTTTCAAAGACTCAAAGATATTCTGCTCTCTTAAGCCATGCACTGTTCTCCAAAAATTTTAAACGAATGATGTGGAACTTGCAAGCAGGTCCCAGATAACACATATATGACATTCTGTCTCTTCTATTCATCGGTTTGAGAAGAAATGCATATGTATTTGTGATAAAGCATATCTTGGAAAAGAGGAAATCAATAATTTCAAAATCAACATAAAAGCAGAAGTCCATTTACTGCATCGGTTGCCAATTATAAAAACACAGATTACATTTGAATTCACTCTAACCCATAAGTAACTATAACTTTTAATG
This sequence comes from Triplophysa siluroides, assembly GCA_006030095.1. NCBI lineage: Eukaryota > Metazoa > Chordata > Actinopteri > Cypriniformes > Nemacheilidae > Triplophysa > Triplophysa siluroides. Next base: position 2,365,580 of record VCII01000101.1, on the reverse strand, counting down.
TTTGAGGGACAAATAGAGAATATTTTTTGTGACTGGCTGATTCATTACACCAAAATAATAATCTGTTCAACCCTAAATGTGTCAATACATCTGAACCTTTCATTGTGCTTCTATTGTGACAGGCCTTTTGATACGTTCTAATGATGGGCAAGTTGTTCAGACACTTTGAATTCACTTTCTGTAAGTGGTGTCTGGTTAGACCCCCACAAGGCAGTGTGCCAGCCGCTGAGCAGACTGTGTGTGTACGTGTGTGTTTCAAAAGCATGTGTCTGACAAGCAACGCAAGCTAGATTCCCACTTGCCCAACATGACCACACGTGAAAACACTGAACGACGCAATTGTGACATCAGACTCTTGTTCCTCTTTTTCTCGATGAAATGAACACCCGTGTACACTCAAGAAACTTTCGCGATATACAAGTAAGCATTTAGCACTTCGTAAGAGTTTCTATATCAAAAATCATTGCTCTAATGTATTACACTTGCAATACAAGATTTGTATCAGATATCAAGTCGATAGCAGACATATATGTGTCGTACACCTGCAAACACACCTGTCTGACAGCAAAAAAAGCACGTGCTCAGGCAATTATCCGAGGCGTGCCGGGGCTTACGTTGCTGCCAAAACTCTCCCTCTTCTCAGACCTACACAGCTACTACTACTACCAAAACATTAACACGCCCAACCAGAAGAGATTGCAAAACCGGTTTTACTTTCAAGCGCGAGCTGCCCTTTAAACTGTGCCGTGTGCTGAACTGAGCACATATGCCGTATCAATGTCTCCCAGCACTACACACTAATAACAGCTGTCTCTGAGGTTGACAACACAAAGACAAAAAAGAGAGATAGTGCCGATGGGATTTAAACCGTGATACCAGACAGCTGAATACGGTGAGACGCACAGCATCCCCCCCTCGACCATGTATAAACCCATCGATCACGTCAAAATTAAATGTGAATTAGAAACGGAGAGAGAGTAAAACAGATCAGCCTCTACTCACAGTGGTCTAGTTGTCCAAAAACGTTGCCGGAGAGACAAAGGTGTGAAACGTGGACAGGAAAGTGCATGGAATACGGCTTTCCCGACAGTGCCAAAAAAAGAAGCCAGCCGGTGGAAATCCACTAAGGGTTGCCTTCTTTTCTCCTTTCAGTCTCTCTTTCTTTCTCTCCCTCTCTTCTCAGTCGGCCAGGCAGTGCGGCATACGGACACACGCACTCGCACGCACGCACGCACGCGCTCTGTCATACACACCTCCCCCACGTACACACACTCGTTCTGTTTCCCTTCTTACCGCCACTGTCGCTTCTCTCTTTCTCCCTCTCTCATTATGTCTCTCTGCTCCTCCCTTCCTTTTTTCTATATTCTCCTTTTTCTTTCTGCTTTTTGCATTTGCCGTCTGCTTTGCCTTACAGCCCCCACCTCTCTCTCTTGCTCGCTCGCTCGCTCGCGCACTCCCTCCCCCTCTCTCGTTTTCTCCCTCCCTTCTTTTTCCTCCTCCCCCTCCTCTTTTCTGTGTGTGCAGAGTGAGAGAGGCCATTATCTGAGCTACACTGGGCACGTACGATGGAATGGTGGAGCGTGCAGGAAACACAGCCGCTGCAGAACGAAGAGTGGCTGGCAAATAAAGGACCGTATAAATGCATATCGACGGTTTAACACCATATCTACGGTGCAAAATCCAAAATGAACGGCCTTTAGATATTCTAGAGGTGTTTTGGCATCATTTTTTCTCTTCGGGTGCTTCCATAAGATGGAGGCTGCAGCAGTTACATGCAGACCGTCCACTCCAATGCTAAATGGCAGCTGCTTTCCAATGTCTAAAAATATGACAACAAAACAACGACAAGGAAATGGACATGAGCGGCTACAACATATTTATTCCTGCCATTATAGCGCACTCTTGACTGTTCACGGCTTGCGAGGATTATTTTTTGCAGTGCATTTTATCACATGATGCTGATTTTTGTTTTGATCACAGGCAGCTGACAGAATGAAGCTGTTAATGTGTGTTTACAGACAACACGTTTAAGCGATCTCCAACCAAACCCAACACAAACTGCAGTATTGCGCAGGAAATGTCAGACATACATATAGCATACAAGGTTGTAGACACGGATGCGCTTATAGAGACCATAAATATATACGATTCAAGCTGCAACTAAAGAGTCAAACAAATGAGGAACGCAGGATGTGAGAAGGAAAGCACAGCGGCTGACAGAGAAGCAACCACAAGGTACAGCGAGGTTGACGGAAACCGCACAGAGACATAGAAAGCACAAGTTTAAAGAAAAATACAGTAATTGGCACATAACACAGAGACGTTTATGCACAGTGTTGCTGTCGATTAACTTGTTTGACTTATCGATGTTGTTCGTTCCGCTCAGAGGCGAGGGAGATGAGGTGCTCGCAGGGATAGAAAAAGGCGAATGTTTGGATGAGGGACTCCAGGGTAGGGAAGAGCAGACGATACCGAGAGAAGTATGGTGAGTAAGTTCTAAGCTGTAAAGAACAAGAATCTCCTATGAGCCTTGCTCTAAATAACGTTCTCATTTTTCGTGTTCCGAGCCGGTCTTGCGATTTTCATTTTTGCCTAAACACCGCTCTACCGTTTCATGCCAACCCATGTCTTCGAATGCCTGTTTCCTAGCTCCCGTTAGCTTCTCAGCCTGATCTGTCTCTCTCCCTCGTTTGCTGGCATCTTTTCGCTATCTCTACCTTTACATTTTCTCTGTGTTTCCTTCCATCGCCACCCCGGCTTGATTTTGTACTCAGAAAAAAGGCATGGCAGTTGTCTCTGATAGTCGCCATTAAGCTTCTCCGCAGAATCGGTCTTGCATTATGAAGCTGTGATTGCAGACTGCGCACGATTCGTATTAACCCTCGTAACCTACTACGTAGTTCAAGTCGCGAATCATCTTAGTGTCTTTTAGTCTTGCTCACTCGCTCTCTCTCCGAGTCCTGCCAGTTGGATCGCCACCACCAACATCGTAAAGGCAAGGCAACACCGTGGACAAACACACTCAGACACAAGCCCAGCGGAGAGGTAAAGTGCACTGTCACTGGCGGAGGAAAAGCGAGTGAATGAGAAAGAGCATGCTGGAGAGAGGATGAACGCAGAGAGTGAACCGTCATGACGTTGTGGTCATCAAAATCGTTCTGCGCTCCTAGTTGCCGATAGAGGGCTGGGCAGATGTGTCACAACACATAATGTGGATGTGCCTCCCCTTACACGCTCACCCGCTTTAGATGTACTCCCTCGCTCCTTTCCAGCGTGATGCAGCAGTTCTCATGCCCTGTAGTTACCTCACCCTTTCTGTCATAAGCTACAGCACATCTACGCTTTGAGGAACAAAAAAGCGGCAAAATGGAGCTGACATAACGCAGATTACAGAGCAAGGATAGTACCGGTGTTCTTTTTGCTAAGGCGCATGAGTGTCTTTTGCGTCTTTAATTCATCAGGTGAATAGTTTGCACCACTTGTTGAAACACAGAAAGTAAACAACGTAGAATGTTCCGTCACTTCCTATGCGACATACAAAAACATTCTACAGGTCAAAAAGTAAGTACTAAACTTACTTTTAGCTTTCCTGTGGCTCAGTGGTTAGAACATGGCGTCATGGGTTCGATCCCAGGGGATTGCACAAATTCAGAAACAAATGTATAATACAATGCAATGTAAGTCGCTTTGGATAAAAGCTTCTGCCAAATGCATAAATGTAAATGTAAACGTAAACCATAACAAAGAAACAACTCTTACATAGTACATATACTACTATTTAAGCAAAACAAACACATATCCAAATTATATATAAATAAATATATATGTATAGTTATATATACTGTATATGATAAACAAAACTTCTTTATTAATTTCAGTTAATGTTAGAGATGGGCACGAGTACTCGGACGCGGCAGCGATGATTGATGATGAAAACGATGTTCGTTGTGGTTAGGGCTGGGCGATATATTGTGCGATTCTTGTGCTCTCAGTTTCTCAATGAATTACGGTTAAATGCCGCCACATCCGAAAGCCAGAGGGCGCTCTTGCGAAGAAACTCTAAATATGAGAAATCGAAGAATGATGCAACGTGGAAAAAGCAATAAGAAACCAAACAAGGTGTTTGTTGCGTCTCTTCATCACCATGAAGGACACGCACTGCCCCCTCTAATGCCCAGCCAGCAATTAACCGAGTACTAATTTTTAAAAATTGTCCAGTACTCGAAATGAAATATGATCAAAAATGCCCATCCCTAGTTAATGTTAATGATAAGAAAGATTATTTTTTACAAAACCAAAAAGTTGTATCTGTTAACATTAATTAATGCACAATGATCTTCTATCAACAGTTTGTAATAACTAAGATTAACAAAGATGAATAAATGGAAGAAAAAAAATATTGCTCATTGTTATCTCCATGTTAACCTCAATGACACAAACTGAAAGATCAATGTAAATACATACTTGGCCCATATTCAGTTCAACAAACTATACAAGAAAATTTTGATTCCCAAGACGAACCGCACAAAGGCCCTTGCTTCTGCATTACTCTAAATGCTAGAGTTGTCTTGTGTGTTTTAAAATACGAGAAAACTTAACCAAGCAAGCCACAAACATACAGTCACAAGCACTGTTGGGCAAGTTACTCTAAAAAAGTAATAATTACTAGTTACTAATTACATCTTCAATAGTGTAACTAGATTACTGTACAAATTACTCTCTCTAAAAAGTACTTAATTACTTAATACTAATTACTTTCTATATCCTATATCAACATTGATTAGTTAAGTGATTCAAGGATAGACATGAAACAGCTCTTTTAGTTCATTCAAATAATTAACATAAAACTACATAAAGTAGTATTATTAACTAACCAAAGTATTACAAATGTGAGAATAATACATTAATTATACACCGATTTTAAAGTAAGTCTTTGAATTTTGATGTAAATTCCACTATTGCACACACATATTTTACACAAAGTATTTCATTAAATACATCAAAAGTAACTGTAAATATAGCTGCAAGCAGCAATTGCGGGTTCAAGCCCTTAGGCACAAATGGAAATACACGTGGACATTTCTGATGATTAGTTTCCACAATGCATTCTACGCCCCTTCGGGGCTTGACCCCTAATTACATTAGAAAAAATTGGAGTAATCCCTTACTTACTTTTTCAAGGGAAAATAATTATTAAATTACAGTAACTAATTACTTAGTAGCTAGTTACACCCAACAGTGGTCACAAGACAGTTGGTTTTTGATCAAAACATAAGAGACATTGGGGATGTGAAACTTCACCGGTCTCAGAAACGATACATGGAAAGGTTTGCCATTTCAACATGTCGCAAAAGAAAAAGGTCATTGTTAAATGCTCTTTCTATCAAGTTATCAGTCATCAAGTGTGTTCCGGTAAATGTATGAATGTTAACGTACAACGAGGATTGATGAATTAGCCAAAAACCTAATTTGATCAAAAACAAAGCCATTTTTATTAAACACGAGTTTGTGAACTCTTAGAACAGCAACACATAACAAAGGCATTCATATTCCTTACCAGCAACATTCAGAATGTCTGATTCAAAACCATGCTTTTTAAAATTCTCAGATTCCGAGATTCTCAGAAAAACGATGAGTAACATGTTAACCGTTATGCTGATGATACAGCATAGCATATGATGATCACTTCCTGTCTTTTGGTTCATCGGTCTATGACTCATCTGTAGCTCATCACCTCACCTCTCTAATACCCAGAATCACTAAAACAAAATCAAAAAATAATCAGCTCTCCTACACAAAACCACCCACAACTAAATAGAAACACACATGCACAACCATAGGAAACAAACAAAGTAGCATGAACACTTATTTCACAAGCTGGAATTCACAGAAATGTGCAAAATCATTGTTCTAATGTATACACATTATTACAGTACACAGCTATTTATTAGGAATTTCAACATTTAAAACATAAAACCGAAGCACGAGCAATTCATATATCCACAGGGAACAAGCACCTGAATAAACTGGAATCAAATCAAGAGAGAAATGAATTGATCTTTTCTTCTGTTCTGTTTGGCTAATATTCCTAAATGCACACATTTAAGGATATTAAAAATATGACTGGAAGAGATGAACACAGCAAAACACAGACAACTTTTGTATCCTGCAACTAGTCCTTCCAAATGTTTTCCTCTCTCATATCACACACAACAACAGACAAAGACACACCCTTCCTGTTTATTAATCTGCTTCCTTCAGTTTACAGCATTGGTCGAACTCTCACATACACAAATACATGTGCAATAAAATAGGTGACCGATTAGTAACACTTAACGCTTTCTAAGAATTTCATACAATTGCAAGCGAGAGCACACACAAACCGTTGCACGTGTGCACACAGCTTAGGGGTCATTGAGTGTATTACGTCTGGGACAGATCCTGAATACCCCAGACATTCATTCAAGATCAAGATACCCACTTCTATTTGTTAGTATGTCTGTACTAACTGTTCCATTTTTCCCATCTGCTTGGTAATTCCCATAGTGCTATTTATGTAATTTCCTTTCTTCATATCTTTCTATTGTTCTCACCCCCTCAACACTTTCCTCCCATGTTCTAGTTCTAATCCTCAATTTGTTTTGTGTAAACCCAATTCTAGGCAATCCCTGACCTGATGCTTCTTTCTTTAGGGTATGGAGGGGAGGTGTAGAATGGATGTAAGTGCGTGTCATAATTCATTGTGCCCGACACATGTCACATGCAAGTCAGTACGCACATCCCAAATGAGCCCCCCCCTCCTCATTTCACCCCACAAAGAGAAAGGGAGAGACAGACAGACAGACAGACAGACAGAGAGAAGGAGAGAGAGAAAGTGAGAGGGAAGCAAAGCAGAACAGACATGGAAAGTGGGGGAAGGGAGGAGCGACCCTCATCACTCAATAAGATGGTGGGAAAGGAGGCGGTATGGGATGGAGCACGGACTGAAGAGTGGTCTTTGTGCAAGAAGTTTCGGAGGAGAGGAAAAAAAACAGGTGAAATTCGATGAGCTGGGGATTCGAGAGCCAGGAAAAGCAGAAAATAGCAGAATGGCAGAAGACAAAAGCTTGAAAGAGAAGAAGGACAGACAGAATTGGAAAGACAATCGCTGTGAAGGAGATAGATGGACAACATCACGCAGAGGAAACCTGATACATAAGCCAGGATAGGTTCATTTCATTTGGCTTTCAAATAAACCACTGAAGCATCAGCTTTGAAAGTACATTTTAAATCTTAAGCATCCCAGATGCGAAAACCTCATCAAAATCATCAAATTCATAAAAACCTCATTCTGGCAAAGTTCTATGACAAAAGAAGTCCGAAATGAGAATACACTCTCTCCAGCCCTGCACGGTGGCTGGTTGCCAGTCTTGTCTCTCTCAGGAGTAAGGCTAAGATTAGCTCCCCATATGTTCAAGTCAGGCATAGCTGCATTTAAAGGGCCAGTACCTCTTTGAAAACCCTTCCCAAGTGGACTGCAGAATTGCATGTCCTGTATTGTCTCAACCTTTCTTTCATATACATTTGCCATGCAAAGCACCAATGCTTTGCCTCAACAGACCAAAATCCCTGAGCTGCAGAGTGAAGGCCAATCTTCTAGTAATGCATAAGTAAAATACTGTACAACAGATAGAGCAAATAATAAAAAGCTGCCCATTCGTCAGAAGAAAAGTGTGTGCAGGATGAAAGTCAATCCAAGGTAGAAATGACATTCACCGTGGGTCAGGGATAAGATGAAGAGAGAGATAACACGCCTTTATTGAGCTGATGTGCCACGGTACGTCCTGTCCATTCATTTTTCATTAACTGCAGTAATGCACTCATCCATTCCACAGGAGTGGCAAAGCCACAAGCCACCGTGAAGGACGAGCATGTTTGTTTATCGCTAAAAAAACAACAGACTTGGATATGAAAAGCATGAAGACCAAAGCTGAAAAGGAGATCCAAATATACATTTGGCCAAACCAAGATACGCCATGAATTTCTTTCTATGTCTAACTGCGACATATTTACCATTCGTTTTTTCACATGCTCTTGTATTATCTTTAATGCATCTTCACACAACCGCAATTTCAAGTGCGTTTATGACGGTTCAGCACATTAATGTTTCATCAGAATGCCTTCCTTGCCATGGAAACAAGAAGCTGCAACCATTTCTCTTAGCTGTGAAGATCGCATTAGTTTCCAACCAGCCAACATTTAGCAATAAGCTGTCACTTATACACAGTGTGCGAACATGTTTAACCTGTTTTGTAAGGCATCCTGCGTAAATACACTAAATACGCACACATACTTTCTATCTCTACACACGTTCATACACAAACCTTTTTGTATTATTTGCCATTTTAAATACAAAACGTATATATGGTCATGATGCTGATGCTAGTTTTTAAATAAATGTTCACATTTCAATCTTGACTGAACTATCAATGCACCATGAATAACATCTATTGTATGTCTAGCTCTTTTTTTAAGTTACAGAGTTCAAAAGCTACAGCAGAACAGGAATGACCTGATTATGTATAAACTGTACATTCGGAAAGGTTTTTTATTTTTAAACAGTATTGCAATTAAATATATAAAAAAAGTACATTTATAAAGATAGAGTCTGTGTAAATCTGTAAAAAGTTAATCTTTAAATTTTGGGAAGTAAAACACTTCGCAAGTATCATTGCAATAAAGTTTATAGAATTGTATAATTACGATAAGCTAGTCCCTGTATGTTATGCAAACTTATGGTATATTTCACTAAAAGTGTTACTGTCGAGCAGTCCAATGGACTTTGGAACGTTTGGCTAGGCGAACCGACAGAAAAAAACAGACCATGTGATGTTATGCAAACAATAAGCTTAGACTGCAGCTTGTGTTTGGTTTCAGAAAACGTTTCGTGCTGAGGCGTCAGTTTACAAAAATGATTAACGGCATTACATTTTTCCCATCCAGCTTTCTCGAAAGTGAACAGAATTCTTTTCTAACACACTGTTTATTTCACACACTGGCAGCGCTGGGATACAACCAATCTATGCATTTATTTATTTAAGGGTCATAATGTCTGTGACAAATCCACAAGCAGCGCCATCATTTCAGGTGCACCGATGGAAATAAAACCAAACGACATCCTGCTTTTCGCTATTTTAGCCTTAAACACTCACTAACCATTTCCCCTCAAACGCACGTTCAGATATACATACACACAAATATCACATCACGTGAGCAGCCTCAGGGGCGGGTCTGAACTATAATTACAGCGGTGATGTCATCTGCCACTCACTGTTGCTGCAAAATCTAGGTCAGCGTTAACCCTTTCCTATCACGCTAGGGGATTCCTCGCACCTCGAAACGAACCATTACTACAGACTTTCCATGAGCTCTTTAATGTGGTCGTTCTTTCCAGTCTTTTAAATGAACAAACTGGGGTGATGATGTACGTTTGCTCCATAGATCAAACACGCAGGGTAAAGCACAGTCAGCTATTATAGTCAATCTCAGAGCGCTTTCATGTTAAGGTTATCCCCACGATTTCGTTACGTCAATCGAAAGCCAAGCCGAAGGAAAGAAACGCTACACAGAAACAACACCTCTTCTTCTCTCCAAGGAGCCTTGAATGACCTTCATATTGAAAGGTATCGTTTATAATGGCAAGTTTAACATTTCTGTGTCCTACAGGGTAAAGCTGAGCAATTACATAAGAATAAGACAATGCACGGAAGAACATTAGCGTCACCACGTGTTAAACCGCATAGTGACAGTACGTTTTGCATCATTGCCAAATGCCTAACAAAACTTGACAATGCCAACCCATGGTTTTCACAAAGTATTTTGGGAGCAAATAAACGTGACGGAAAGAATCCTCTCACAGCAAACTGACGATTTGTGGCTGAGAGACACTGATGTGCGAGGGACGTGATGGTCAACTGGTAAGCCAAGCAATATTTCAAAACAATATTTTGGGAGATCGAACGTAAGATTAAAATATACGTCTGCGTGAGCTTAGGTAAGCCTGTGTGTGTGTGTGCGAAATAAGGCTTCGGTGACGGCACACAGTCAACTTAATCATATAATCAAAATAACAGAATTAGTTGGAAATGGACTGTCACAGACTACACATTGTGAATGTTGTGTCGTGGCTAAAGCTAAATCCGGCATGGAGCATTCAAAGCGCAAACACGGACACTGCCGGTGCTGGAGAGACTGTCTGAATGATTTTACAGGAATAAAATGACCACAGCGCAGTGGAGATGATTACACCTACAGATATAAACGCATATTCTCTGACAATGTCGCCGCTACCTCGCACCAAAGCTCTCAGGGCCTGTTGAGTCTGTCTTACTCTGACGCTACATGTTACACCATAAACACTCCGCCACGTGCTAGCTCACACAAATAGCAGTGTCGTCATCGCGCATGCGTGCTCGCGTGACCCATTAACTTTTACTCTCTTTACCTCAGATGATGACTGGAAACTTTGGCAGTCCCGCCCGCCACTCTTTCTCCTGGGCCGGAAGCAGCAAGAGAGAGAAAAGTGGACGGACTGACAGACGGACAGACAGAGCGAGATAGAGCCAAAGAGAGAGAGAAAGGCCGCCTCCTCCTCTCCCCTCTCTATGCCAGGCGAAGTTCACGCCTCCCTCTCTTCCAATCAGCGCTGAGCCCGGGGTCCCTTTAAACCAGAGCCCGTGCCCGCCAGCTCTACGCCACCATCCTCTCATTCTTATTTCTGCCTGGCATCTTACGACGCATTACGACATGTTACTGCAAACACCCCCTGATGTTGAACTGGGATTGCGGTATAAGACAGACACGAAGGCCACAAACACTAACTCGCACCTGCGCACACAGGTGGTGCAGCTGTCGCTTAAAGTCGAAACTGTCACACTCCATCTGGGTACGCAATGAGCCTGTTGAGTCATGCAAAAGCACAAATCATCAGCTTAAAATGTTGAAGAATTGGGAGCCGTGCTCGTACACCAGGCGATATGAAGAAGATCAAATACAGATGACATTTGCAGCACGGCGCCAATTCTGTAAGAGGATACACACATGGACAACTTGGCCAAGGTCAGAAGAAGAGTTATTTATCTCACCTCTTTAGCCAGGTTTGGGGTAACGGACCGAGCTTTTACGTCTTCAAAATATTCCACCTGCCAGGTCGTGCATGGAATAAAGGAGAAGGAAAACATGCATTCAGAACACTGAACAAGTGGCATGAAAATTGACATGCAAACAACACATACAATCATCCAAAGGCTGTAATAATAATTCATATCAGCACAGATCTTTTTATCCTGCACTGAGCTTTCAAGCTGCTATAACATAAGATGCTTTTGATTATGACAAGATCAATTACACATAAAATAGAAAATTACCAAATGATTCTTAATGTTTAAACACAATTCTATCAAATATGACATAAAATATACATGTATATCATAAAAAGACATTCAACAAGGAGCTCAAGCCGGCTATCTGTTTTTGACCCCAGCCATTCTATAACCCAACGCTGTTCAGCTTCTACCCCGAGCCCCCCCCCCAAAAGAATAGCCCCCCCAACCCCATCTGCCAAAACTGTCCGTCATTTTTTCGACCGCTAATAAATATTTACCTACTCAGCCTTGCTGTCTTCGTGTGCTGTTCTCTGGTGGCAAAATGTGTCCCCATCAGAAGACCCAAACCATTGTCTCTGCGACCCTCTCTCTATCTCTTTCTTTTCTTCTCTCTCTCGCTCTCTCTTTCTTTCTGGTCTCTGTCCATTCAGGAAGCCATCTTGTGTTCTTAATCCTGTTTTACATTAGCTCTTGTACGCTCTCGCCCTCCCTGCCTCTCTCTCTCTCTCTCTCACTTCCTCCAATTCATGGCTCGACCACATACACACAGGAGCATTTTTTTTTTTAAAAGGCAAAGCGATCGCTATCAGTGCTGCACTATTGCCTCCTCCCTCTTTATTTTTTTCCTCGGCCCCCCTTCCCCCTCTCGCTCGCTCGCCAAATGAAAAGCTAACAGAATACGTGATGCTAATGCTTTCCCTCCCCCCGCACTCGGCGACCCACGTACTCGCAAACACACGCGAGGCGACGTCACGCCACAGATAGCTCACAAAGAAAGGCTGTCCACCAATCGGAGGCGACTATGCGCTCTGCTGCTAGGGTGAAACCGAGAGAGACATATAGAGAGCGGGTTAGAGGGCGGGACGCATGCGGGAAAAGAAAGAAAGGGGGGCGCGTGCTGTGAACAATGCGTGTGCATGTGCATTTGTGAGACTGTAGCCGGACGGGGGGGGAAGGGTTACTCTCTCTCTTGCGCGCGCTGTGGCTGTCAATTATCTAACTCAGCTCGCCTTCCTTAAACAATGCATCTGGAATGTGGTATCACTGAGGGCCATCTGCGTCTCGGCTGGCTGCAACAACTGGACTGGACTGCGCACGTGTGCGCTGTGTGTTTGGTGGCGTAACAACGTCAAAGACAGAGAAACACACTGATACACAAAAGGCCATTCCTCTTCAGCCAGCCATGGACAACGGCACCACGTGTCTGACACACATGACTAAACAAGACCAGCTGCGGTAGAAAAACACACACAAATTTGATTTTTATGCCGACAACCCAAAATGTAGCCTGTTGTAGACGCCAAATCAGAATGCGACACCATTTATGTATTTACATCTTTTATGCAACTGCCATTTGGAGCATTAAAAATACGTTCAGTGTTTTCAACAGCTGTTAGACTCTCAGGATTGAATGACCATGTGATGTGTGTGTGTGCATACCACACATAGTTACGCTGGCTAAAATACCACTACAGAACGAAATACTCTATAGAGAAGTACGAGTCATGCAAGACAGACTGCAACCTCTGCTGGCCAGTCCCAAAAACATCTAGCAGACCAAACAGTGAGGTTATGTGGTCATTTCGAAACAAGACACTGATGTAATAATCATCTGCGAGTCACCGCCGTACGCTCGTCCATTCATAAAGTCCGTAAGAAGAAAATAGCATCTACATTACTCAACAATGCAAACGTCACATCGGTTTAACACAGGAACATCCACATTGCTTTGATCGCTTGGCTTCATTTGACATAACACTTCAGGCTTTTCCTCTCATTTCTCCAAGCAGAGCGTAACCGAGAGGAAGAGACGCGTGGTTGAGGAAAGCACGGGATGGCACGTTCTACACTGACGGCTTACGAACGAGAGGACGTTGGGTGACGCAGCAGTTGTGATGTGAGTGGATTACGCAATGTGGAAGTTCCAGCAATACCACGTTCGTGTGTGTGTGTGTGCGTCTGCGCAAAGAACGCGAGAGCAGGCAGGCAGTAACCGCATGACTGCAGTAGGCTGCGCTGTGGGACAAAATCGTCATTGAAATATTGAAGTGACGATCAACATGAATGTAATGTTGTGAAATTAAATCCACAAAGGCTAATCGTTGATGTACGTAGCACCGAGATACGTTGCGGTGTTAAACGTAAGTACAATGAATCCTGTCTCGCTGATGTTATCTCACGGTTTGCTTTGACAGAGTCACTGGTTTGCACATTAATCTAGTAAACACGGTCTCGCGACAGACCAGGTGTATCAAAGCAAATTCCCTTTAGGCTGTCTGAAAATGGTTGTTATCCTACCTGTGACCCTCCAACCCACTTTCACACGCACACACACGCAAACTCACACACTCGTTGCGGGTTCTCGTGGTAAGAGGAGCTAGAATGCAAAAGCGTCATTAGAGCTGCATTGTTAATGATTTCTTAAGGTCTGTGTGTGTGTGCGCGTGACCGTGCGACTTTAAATGAGGGTTGAGACATCGTTGTACTAACAGAAGGATTAACAATCCTAATGAACTCTCTCCTCCCCCAATTCTCAAACAATGGCCACCCCAAAGTGTGCTAATCCACGTAGAGTTGCTAAAACCCTGCTGCAATACACACACATTTAGGTCATTGTATAAGCTACAACGCAGGCCTGTTAGCGATTAATAATGGTCAATGATAGTTTATTAATTGTAATATCTGCAGTGCCCCAAAACTATTTGGGGAATAACACTTTGTGTAAGCTAAATGGGTGTATCTCACAAAAACCTGTCAGGACTCATTAAAGGAGTAGTTCACCTGAAATGGAAATCCTCAATTTACTCTCACGTCATCCAAGATGTAGGAGTTCTGTTTTTTAGTTCAACAAACAAATCGTTTTATTAAAATGCCATCATGTTATAAGGGATTTGAGGTTCAAAGATATCGGCATGATGCCTGTTTATTGCTATGGATACGAAACATATTGATCACTAAATACGAACCGTATTCCCTTATAAACACAGTTTCGCAGGAGATATAAATGAACCCAATGGGGTCGTTTGTATAACTCAAATGACTGATGGAGCTTCAACATTTTGGATCACATATAAAAAGAAAATATTACAACATTTTAACATAAAATTACACAATTGTGTTCAGCTATTAAAAGAAGTCATTTAAAGCAAGGATGGCATGAGGGAGAGTAATTTAAGAATCATCTTATTTTGGTTCACTATTGCTTTAATATTACCTTGACGGGAAGATATTTTCTATTACCGTAATGCAAATAAAAATATTTATAATTATGAAGAGATTATTTGCAGAAGTAGATCATTTTCAAAATTCGTGTTTTTTATTGTTATCATTTTTAATTGTGTTAGTTAGCCTTTTTTGTTATTGTAACAACCCAACTGCAGTTTGATATTACTTCTAATAAATCGTTAAGAATTTAAAAGGTTGTTTGCTGGTTGTATGTTACCTACTTGTACTCGTTTTAATGCACACCACTGCATTTCTGTGTCTCTTTATTTACCTCTACTTAAAGAACCTCTCTGTTCTTCATAGCTCAGTAACGTATGCCCGTGTGTGACATCAAACGTGTCTTTCCTGCGAACGAGCGATGTCTATGCAGGTACCGTTGCATGCAAACTACATCGGTAGGAAAACACTTGTTCACAACAAAAAACACCACTTCAAATAAAGAAGAAAAACATGCAAACCAAGCACAATGTTAGCTCTACAGAAGAAAGAGCGCACCAGTCAGCTAAGAAATAGTACCACATTTAATACTTTCATACATAAGATGTATCTTAAGGAGTAATGCATTACTTTAAATAAGTACCAAACCCCTATGTTTCTTATTGTAATGAAAGAGCCCTGCTGACGGTTTGCTGTAAACTAGACAGATGTTAGTCTTAGTAAGAGCTCCTCAATTGCATTAGCAATGAACAGATCAATTTATGGGCTCTGACGGCCATTTCTTAAGTGCCCTCTTTAGTGTGCATCATCTAACATTGACGGTCATTTTCAAACAAACCTTTTCTCAACTACACGGAAGACAACATAGAATCATTTCGATCAAAACCGTACTGTTGTTCACTGTCCTAACAAACAGGCTGCCGACAGCCACGGCAATTATTCTCGTTCAGAGACTGCTTTGACTTTATTAGCATTATTGAATGCTGCTACCTGTCATGCACGCTGGGTGTGCATTCACTCTGACTTGGCGCAAGCTGTGATTGGTGGAGAGGGCTATAATGTGATTTGGTTGCCAGGCAATGGTGAAGTCAGTTGGTGGTATAGTGCAGAGGTCAGCTGTAGAGGATAATGAAATATGGCCGGTGTGGACACTGTAGCACAGAAAGGTTTGTTGTTCTCACTCTCCCAAAACAATATCTGACCCAATTTGATCACAGATTGTAAGATGTAAGTGCACAAAATCAAAAGCCTGGTGGTTGATTTTGTGCACATGTGGGACAATTTGTTGCTGAAAATGTTTTGAGACTCAAACTCTGCGGTTTCTAAGTATTTTGTGATTTATCAATGAATGTTTTACTGCATATGTGAGACTCCCAAGAACAGATTTTTGTATCGATCTCCTTCGTGTGCTCGGTGAAGTGAGCAGGGGAAGAGGGTGAGATGGATGAGGGGGATGGGTGACCCTAACGTATACACACACACACAATGTTTAAATCTGATCCACACAATGTTTAAATCTGATCCACCCGATTCTTTGTCTAAACTTAACTAGCAAAAAAAAAAAAACTGTTGTGTGGTGCAACATTTCACAATTGTTCTTTTACCTACCGTAAATAACAAATGCGGGTCAAAAAGTAACACTTCGAAAAGTAACACCTCACCAAAAAAAAGCATGATCTGACGTATAATATGTGTGTGTGGTCGAACCGTCATATAAATCAATATGATAAAGTTAATCACAATCCTATTGCATATAGAAGTTGATACCAGAGTAAGAAACATAAGAGAAGTTAACATAAATGTGTCCTGTGGTGCAAAAGTTTAGAAAACAAACTTTTAATATAATGTTATTTTTTTCTATATTTATAATATAAAATAGCATAATAGAGATTTATCTTCATTGTTTGTTTTTTTTCTTCAAATTTTTGCTGTACACTGTAGGACACATGTACGGTTTATTTGTCAACTACCGCATCAGAGAATACTCGGATATCAACAGCTCCACACCTACTTCACATTTTAATGCATTTGGCAGACACTTTAATCTACAGTAATTTACAGTGCATCCAATGAATACTTTTTTTATCTGTCCATGCGTTCCCTGGGGAACAAACCCATGATTTTGGTGCTGCTGGTGGCATGCACATCCAGCTGAGCTATAAGAACACCTGCTCGTCTATCTCGGATGCCAACGCTAGACACATGACCCAAAAGCTCACATCCTACTGGCTGTACATTTTTCCTCCATGGGAAGAAATTACTGTAAATGATGAAAAAAGAATGCTTCTTCGTTGCCGGGTCAATTTTCGCACCCGGTGTGAAGTTGTCCTTAGGAATGCATTGTTTTGATTTAAAGGCTTGTCACAGTGAAAATCACGCCTGGTGTGAAACGAGTTGAATGCGCTACTGAAATGATTTCTCTGGAGTGATCAGGCATCCACGTCCATTTAATTACTGCTGGGTCTCTTTAGCTAAAATTTAACCAGAAGTCTTGCATACCAAACCATGCATTGCACGGTCAATAATTAAGTTAAAAAACATGGAGGGAGAGCCGGTGGGTGAGTGGGTGCGTGTGTGAAACAGTATAGTTGTTTCCTGTCATCCCCTGAAAGGTCCAACTCTGTCCAACATGGACACTTTTCCTTTAATTGTCCTCCCTGTCCTGAGCTCCCATAAAAGCCCTTTTTCCTGTACATCAGCACTTCTTCTAAAGCTGTCCATGGTATCTCTTTATCCACTGCTTTCAATTCTTCCCTCTCTGGTTCTCTTTCTTTCTCTGTACCTCCCCCGCTTTCCTTCCTCTCCTTTTAGGCCATAGGTCATACCCAACCCCTCCACTGGTCAAAGGTCAGAGAGCAGAGTATATAAAGTAAGCACAAAGAATTCTCCGCGGTTACACTCTAAACCTGCTCAAACACACGGATCCAAACACCTGGGCCCCATGTGAGGGCGCTGACCCTCGAAAGACAAAAAAAAAGAGAGATACCCTCTAAGCTCTTCAAGATGCAGCCGGAAAGACTGCAGGCTCATATCACTAAAAATAAAGGGATAGTTTGGCTAAAAATAAAGGGATAGTTTGGCCAAAAATAAAATGATGTCATCACTTATTGTGTATGATATATGATTTTTCATTCGATGGAACACAAATGTCTCTGTGGTTTTGTGTCCATACATTTGAAGACAATGTTGTTTTGGTTACAAACGCTATTTAAAATACATTATTTTGTGTTGAGCAGAAAAAGAAAGTCATATAGGTTTGAAAATTACATGAGGGTGAGTAAAATGTTTCAGTTTTGGTGAAACTCTCCCCTTTACGGTTAGGGATTCGAACAAACCTCTGCATATGTTGCGTATATACGTATGTTGAGATAAGGTGTACTACTACTCTTCTAAGTAATCAGACATGCGACTTTTGCTGTTGTGAATGATAAAAGAGCTCTGTTTGAGTTGGGCCAGCGAGCCATCCAGCAAACACCCAGCACTCCCTAACAACCACTTATCCTTTCTCACCCCTTACCCCTAGCAACCACTCATAAAATACACTAAAATTCTCACAGAACACGTAGCAACTGCAAAACAATGCCTTGTAACTGTGCCTACAAGTTCCTCAATACACAAGTGCATTTTACATCAATCTACTTTAATCACAATTTGGTAATAATCAACATCAAAAAAGGCCAAAAGTGGAAGTAGACCTACAGACAACTGCTCTGTGCAAAAAAACACAGCTTTGGTAAAAACATACGAGTAGCCACTGTCACCTTATCATCACAAAAATCACATTCCATATAATGAAACAAAAAGAGGCTCAGTTTAATCTGAATTAAATGTATATAAAGAATCAGAGAAACTTCAGGAAACTGGCCTAAATCACTTTCTTTATATTGTCTGGCCGTTAGAGTCTAGGCAAGAATGACAGGTTATACGGAAACATGTTAGGACAGGATGGGTGTGGAATGCGTTTAGGTGGACCAATAACATGTAAGGTGATGCAGGTGATGGCAGCACCAC
This sequence comes from Triplophysa siluroides, assembly GCA_006030095.1. Lineage (NCBI taxonomy): Eukaryota > Metazoa > Chordata > Actinopteri > Cypriniformes > Nemacheilidae > Triplophysa > Triplophysa siluroides. The sequence goes on along the minus strand of VCII01000101.1, from coordinate 2,347,044 downwards.
TCTTTGAGTGTTATAATGCGTTTCCAATGGTGTTCCTGAAGCTCAGCTGGAATAGCAACTGTAAGATTGTTTCTTAAAGAGCATACAAACTAATAAAAGTGTGAATTCTTGACTGCACTGCATGTCATTTAGATAAAAGCATCGGCCAGATGCACAAATGTTAATGTAGAATTTAAACATGGCTATAATGCAGAAGTAGCTTAAATTTTACCTCCCAAAGGTTTTTCCTCCTCTTTAGCTCATCACACTTTCGCAGTTTGCAGATCTGGTGCCCTATCTTTCTATTCAGGCAGTTGGCGCAGGTACCACAGTTCTCTTTCCTCGTGCAAGGTCCACACACACCGCATCGCTTCCTCTTCTTCTTCTGCGGTACAACAGGTTCCATCAGTTCCTCACCCTCCATATGCGGCAGGGAGAAGAGACCCGCTTGCTCATGCTCAGACCTGATGTAGTCGGCCGCAGGAGACACCACCCTTGCACTTCTGGCCCCGAGGAAAACTTTGGGGTCCTCCTCATCCAGGGAGAACTCATATATATCCTGGACGGGAGGACCGGGCCCTCCTCTCAACTTGTGCATACTGAGGGCCCCACTCTCTTTTTGGACAAGAGAGTGCTATAAATGGGGCCACTAGTGGGTTAAAAATATAAAAAGGTAAAAGATAAGGTTCTTTACAGCACAACACAGAGCAGTCCATAAAGTGTGTGCTGTGTTAGGGCCACACTGGTCTAAATAAAGATCACAAAGGGATGAGAAAAGGGAGGTGTTGGGGCTTTGGGAGGACCACTTGAAGAGACAGTTTTGGGTTCGATGTCATTCACCGGCCGGTGCAGGTACGTTAGGAATGTGCCCGCAGGTGATGGGGAGCATCTCTGTGTTACCCGCAGACTCAAACCAGGAAGCAGATGAGGTCATGGTCACTGAAGGGAGTTTGGCGACTGTGTAAGGAAAAGAAATTAAGTTTTAGTTTGAGCATATCAGTTTGTATTAAAGATCGGGTAACATGCTATGTCATGCATTCTGACTTCTTTAAACTGTTAAACGTGCTGGATTCTCATACTTAACATACGAGTTGGACGTATGACGTAGTATTTCTGTACTTGATACACTCCCCCAGCAAAGTTTTTTATAAGTCTGGATCCCTTTGTCGTCACAGGGATCCTATTCCTTTTATCGGCCATTCTCCTGGAAAAGCACGGCACGGCAAGGCGAAAGAAAGAGCCCGCCCACGAGCCAATCGACGAGCTAGACCCGCTAACCATCAATGTTATCTGCGCTGCAGCTTGTTACTCTTGCGATAGTGAAGTTTAGGTGTGTCTGTTTGTTCACGGCATTTCAGTGATGGATGTTATATATAAACGGTGGATATAACGCTGGATTTGGAGATCGTTTAAAACTGATAGGTTGCGCGGTCCCAGTGCTAAAACATGCTGGACATGAACTGCACGCGGTGAGTCAAACTAAGTCACATGTCTGAGTTTTGTTGCCAATCGGCGTGTACGTGCATAATGTAAACAACGCGAAGGGATTCGTGTGATGATGTGTTGCTTGCTCGTGCTGTAGTTCCATCCCACTCTCCCCACTACTTTTTCTGGAAATAATCGTTCAGCTGTATGTGTCTTTTATAATTTGATCAAACTTAATACTCTTCGAAGATACGACGTATGCAATACTACTGTATAGGCACTCAAGATTAATATGAGATTGTCAGAAACTGCCTGTGATACGCGTATACTAGTATAACTAAATATATTTTAGTTTCCGACAGCACACAAAACTCTAAATAAATGAAGAAATTTGTCTGGGGAAAAAAATCAAACAAATTCTTTAAATTGTCTTAAATCAGGATGATATTAAATATTTATAGTAATAGTTGTTGACCAAAATGGCTATTATAACAGGTATATAAATTATAACATGCTCTATTATGCAGAACACAATAGCTATATATAACTTGTATCCAAGCAACTTATTACTTTAGTTAAAATAATATATTCTAGTTGAATGTCAAACAAAAAAAAGTATATTTTGTTGATTTACAATGCCTAGATAACAAACACAATAAATAGTGAATGTTCAATACAAATTCATCATATAGACCTGTTCAAAATCTAACAAATACAGACATATGTCATTCTAAAGCTGATCCTATTGCCAAGATTCTTCAATTTTCTAAATCAGTCATATTTTGTTGCTTTACAGGACAATACTGGTCTAGTTGTACTACACTGAAAATCTATTGATCATAGTGCAGTGTGGTTAATGATGTGCAGAGCAAAAAAAAAAAAACCGACCAAGACACAAAGGTGCTACGTGTGAAATGTGAGAAATGCTTGGTTAGAATGGCGAATCCCCAAGAGATATCTCTGCGCAAAGCTCTTTGTTTGCCCTCTGTGAATGCGGGACTTGCGCTCGGTGCTCTTTGTTCTGCGCTTGGAGACTCCAATCGACCGTCAATAAACCCAAATATTTTACTAGTAACTACGGGTCACGCAGCTCACGTATTGTGTAGCGTTAATGTATTGTATTTAAGACAGGCGTCAGTCAAGCGTGTTTAACGCATCGTGATTTGACGTCACGCGCTTATTTGATACATTATTTGTACAATAATCGTTATGGGGGGGGGGGTAGCGCACCAATGAGGAATTCATGTTCACGCGTTTCATGTTAGATAGATTGTAGAGCGATTAATACGGTATATTAATACCGTGGCAAAAAAAAAAAAACAGTAAACATGCCCACTTCTCTTCCGCGATTATGACTTTTTCAATTCAATATGTTATTTCAGAGTATCTCTGTCTAAAAGACAAAGTTTGCAGAATGAACAAATGGACGTTCATTCTTTGTTCAGATCAGCGCGTTAATATTTTGTATGCGCACTATAAGGGAAAGTAGTAGCTAAAATTGGCTGATGTAATACAGTAAATGCAAAGAAACAAAAAATGATATTTGAATGAACAGAATAACTATTGTAGGTTATTATTTTAGAGCAATTAAAATATCCGTCACTTAATTTAATACAAAAAAAATATATATGAAAAGGAGAAATTAAACTTTAAAATGGATCGTGAGGGTACGGTTTTTGTACACTTGCTTTCAACCCTACTTTGATTTCAAACAATGCAACTAGTTAAATAAACCGAACCGGCCAAATACAGTCAAGAGTGCTGCACGCGCTCTGAGACTTGAGCACGTGGCTCATCATGCAGCCGGGTGCTTTAACTGGCGGCAAAAAGTGTCGAGTTTAGGAGAGTTGTAAAACCCTGCGACTTAAACAGAGACACATACACGCTCGTATTAGCTTTTCCGATTTATGTTGACAAACAAGTGACAGTTTTCCTTTGAGAGGTGAGAAAAGCGACACATCAGCAAGGCCCCCTATGCATAAAGACAACAACACCCTGGGGCGCGTTACGACCTGTAGCGCTGCCTGCGCGTATACGTGGAATTTGTTACAAAAAACATTAAAGAGTTTTAAAGAAACCGAATGTTACATTTGTTACACGTTCAATACACTGTAATGACAGTTTTGTGCCTTATATGTTGCTGATGCTTTGATAGGTCTTGCTTATCGTATCGTTCACTGTATAAAAGCTATCAGTAAAAGATGTGTATTGCGCTAATGGCATCATTAGGGATGCAAAAACGTACATGGCTTTCACTGGAGAGAATACACATTTTGATCCTTACGGCAATCGTTTGGTAATACCGTCCATTAGAGAGTAGCAACAACAAAAGTGTGAATAGAAAAGTGTAGGAAGTAATACTTACAACGCGATGGAAACGTCCTCGTTCTCTTCAAATCCCATTCGTATAACTTTTAGTTATTAAAAGTGGAAAAAAGTACATGCTTGCTTCGCCAAATATGACCAAATCGTCATGACGTTGATTTTTGATCTAAAAAAAATCATGGCATAAAGAATACACACGAAAACATAGTTTGCTGCGACCGTGAAACAATTATGAAAGAGCCGAAACGTGACATGGCGAAATCTGTACGAAAAGTTACAATTCATGAGGGGAAAGACCCCATAACTTTCCACAACGTCTCGTCTGTGTACTCTGTGCAAGTTTTTATAGTTAAAAGGACGATGAGGAGGAAGGAGTTGCGGAGTGAAGTAATTTGCGGAGTGGAGTTCACAAAGTGCAGCGGACGGAGGGGTTAAACCGTACTGACGTCATCGTGCAGCGACTAGAATTCCGTATTCAATAACATCTTTAAACCCATGCTCACGTTACATTACGTTGCCTACCCACCCTGACCATATATTGACAAGTTAATGTCTAGATTTAGATTGTTAATTATATATATTTCCAATATTTTATCATAAATAATTCTGACTAATCAAGAGATTCAGGATGCCAAACTTGAAACTATTTGTTTATTCATCAGTTCATAGCACTGTAAACAGTTTATCTGTAAAACAGTAAAGAAAAAAAACACACACACAACACAACATGAACAGAAGCTTGCAATCTGGTTCAAATAGCAGTATCCTTAAATAAACTATAAATCATTATATACTTAAAGAAGTTTTGCACCTTGAATGAAAGGGCAGAATGTGTCATTGAAGCTGTTAGTTTACAAGTAATAACAATAATGTTGCATTCTGGGTAAAACGATGAAAACTGGGCATTCAAGCATTGGTTATAGTGTCATAAGACTCCTGGGGTCAGTTAGATTTTAAATAGGGTGGTAATAGTGTAATAAATGCCAATAAAAGACTTGAGTTGTTACCTGGTGAAACAGAAGTGAAACTTCCAATTCTGGTTCCGAAAAGAAGTAGACCAAATAAAAAAAATGTTCAATCTTAAAAAAAAAACAGAATTGTGTGGAGTTACACTGCACAGGATCACTTTGAATGGAAGCAAGAAACAGTCTGTAATAGGATTATGAGAGTATTCTTCTGCAATGCAGAAATTAGTCACCCATAGCATCATTTTCCAGTGGAGGAGAGCAGAGATCAATACACAGCAGCACAGCGAATCTCATTAAGAAATCAGACCGTGAAAAAATGGATGGAAATACAGTGTTGAAATGAAGGACGGAAGTGTAAAACAATAGGAAATAAAGCAAACAGCATGAAAAGAAGAAAGATGCTGTCCATCTTGAGCAACTGCAATTAAAAAAGAAACTGCAAATGGATGAATGTGTGGCAAAGTCTTCAATGAACCAATCATTTTCCTGAAATAATCCCGAAATGTTTGTCATGTATCTACTTAAACTTGTTCCCTCTCCTTTCTTTGCGGTAACCCAATTTTTATGGAATGGAAGCAGAAAGAGGTGGTTTAGGTTCGGACCTGGAATTTGCCGGCTTTGGTCATGTATTTGATGCCTTTAAAAGGTTTGTACTTCTCACCATACATGTCCAACCTGTTTACCTTCAGACCTGTTGGGTGAGAAAGCAGAACACAAGCCTGTCATTATGTTCTTAATTATACTGTATTTAGCATTATGGTCTCTATGAGAAAGCACTGAATCATTGATGAATCATAATTTGTCATTCACTGTGATGTGAAGGTGCAGCTGTCGAACCATCTTTATCACATAGAAAACAGCTCCCCCGTGTGGTCAACTCATGTTAGTGAAACAAATGTGTTCTCACTAGCACATTACTGAAAGCCACCCATCCACATTTCTTTAGTCTCCCACAAATGACCAACTGAGGGTCATTTCCATGTTCACATTCATTTGATTCTCAATTATTTAAACAAAATAAAGGCTCCAAGGGACCTCATTGTTCACTTTTGTGTCTAATAAGATGAACATACGCTGATCACTGTTAACCTCTTTTCAGATAAAGTAATACCATAGATGTTGCCTCTGTTCTTTTGTGGTAAACTTACAAACGTGAGTGCCGAATCAGGTTTGTTGTATTAAATGCTTAGGATACTGCTGCTCCACGTGACATTTTTATTTTTTGAACATACAGGGCAAATAGAGAAATTTCTAGAAACGTCACAGTAATTCCACACCAGTTACGCGTCATCAAATTGCGATCGGTTTGTGAGATCAGCCAAGTTTAATGAATACCGATCGAGTCCTAAAATGTGATTATTGGCCAACACCGATATGCGACCAAACGATCAGAGCATCCCTATCAATGGTCTGTTTGGTGTGATGATGGGAGATCTAAGGTACCTGAAATGGCCAACTGCTGAATCTTGAACTGGATGTTGATTGATGGGTTTTCGTCCGGTTTGGATGCTCCAGTCTGGAGGCTCATTGAACCTTTTAAACTGGGCAGTTTCTGAGGGTTTATCTTACCCACGTCCCATGACAAAAGCTGTAGACATTAACAATTCATCACTGTTATACACATACACAGCTCCTGCGCCAAAAAAAGTTAGCATTAAATTATAATCAGAATTTGGTTGATGCTGTTGAATAAAAGAGTCAAACAAAGCTATAAAATATAGAACCATAATTTAAACCAAAACCAATAATGCATATAGACAAAAACATTAAAACTAGCTATTAACACGATTTTGTATACAAAACACATCCACTGCGTCTACACCGTAACAACAGTTGATCGGGAACATTATACAAAAAGATGAAAAACTTAAAAAGATGTCTATCTTACGTGAGACATTAAAGACAAGCGGTACAAATAAAAGCGACATTGTAAAGTGTGCTCTTGCGCACTGTAAACAACACAACCATATGAGAAAACAAGAAACAGAAGGTTAAATGTACCTTGGTGACGGGGTCAAAAGTGTACGTGCCCTGTGAGGGAGTGAGGTTGGCATTGAGAACACCACGGGGCAGCTGACTGCTCACCAGCACAGATTCAACAGTTTTACCCATCGTCTGCTTCGGGCCGAGGGTGAGCTCGAAACGGCCCTGAGAACTGCCTTCTCTAAAGCTGATGTTATGTTTTACATACACTGGGATGGCCACCAGGCTGCAGAAAACAGCACAAAGAAACACAGAAGCTATCAGCATCGATTTTGCAGATTACACATACTATCCACACTGACTACATTTGCAAAAACCAGTATATTGGTTGACCACTAATATATAGCATACTACAGAAAGATAAGCAACGGAATAAAGAACTGTACAGTAGGCTATAAACATTAGTAAAAACAGAATAACTTTGACCGTGAGAAATATTTCAAATTAATTCCTACTATGATATCTAATAGGGAACATTATCTTCACATGACTTTTGACACAAGGCTTTGACACAAGTTGAACGGTTCTCACTTCTGAGAGCTCACGTGGTAGGAAAGAAGACGAAAATTTCCATCTGGGGGTATGAAGGAGAGGATTCTCTCAGCCTCCCAACGTTTAAACCGCACGCAGGGGTGAAAACTCACATCATCGAGCAGTCGAGGATTCTATAGGAGAGAGAGGGAGAGTGTAAAGTATTGAAATAGAATCACGTGAGAAAGTGGAAAAATGCACCGCTTATACAAAATTAAAGTTTGGCCTAAACGTGACATTGCCTGGGCTGACTGGATGCTCAAACAGGCAGCAATGACTTTAAATGGCCATCGGGTAAGTGTTTTGTCACGTTATTAATATTTAGTCTAAAACAATTACAAAATGTATTCTACCGAAAGGTGGTCCGGATATTACCCGGTGTACCTTGAACATTAAAAGTACAGATTTACCATAAAGGACAAGGTGAGATCAGGCATTCCCGTAAGTTTCACACAGGCATCTACTACACCCTGGATCTCGGCTGTGATAGTGGAACCTTAGGAAGAAAAACAATTACAGGTTTGATAAAAACATTACTTGGTCATCACACAGCAAATAGATCTGTATCTTAACTCTTTCCCAGCCATTGACAGTAATCTCTCATTTAAAAATCAACCGTTCCCTGCCAAAGACGGCAATCGGTGTTTGTGCTGTTGTACAGCAGGTGGCGCTGTTACACAACTTTGGAAAAATAACAGAATCTCTGAACCTAGAACGTATATATCAGTTTTTAATCATTGTTCTGAGTCTAATCTGGGCGGATTCTTTGACCAAAAAATGTATAACCCCAGCTGTTTAATCAAAGTGATGCATTTTTTAAGAAACCTGCCCACAACCAAGTGATAAAAAAAGAACAACTGAAGATAGAAGAATACGGTTTCTTTTGTTTAAAAGCAGAGACTTTGTTCTTTCATTGGACATATCGTTTGTCCATATATTCGTTACAGAAAATGTACTGTGAGCCATTAAAGTTTTTTTTAAAAGGCCGGCGGGGAAAGAGTTAAGGTTATATCCACTAAACATTGAGATACTACTTCCGGATAAGATACCTGATTTGTCTATGATAGCATCGATCTCTTCAATCACGTCAAAGTAAGCTTCATTGTTGGTGTATTTGACACCTGTGCGCCGCCATGGAACCACCGACAGCTGTCCTGTAGGAAGCTGCTCCCCAACATTAGTACTTCCTGTGCACAGAAAACATGGAAGATGAGAAGTAAAACAGAATATTACAGACCTGAAAGCCAACAGGAATTCCATAGCCCACACATAAATACCTGTGATGGTGTTGACCACTGTGCGCAGGATGGTTGGAGGCTTGATAAGTTCTTTCAGAATGTTTGATTCAGTGGCCAGAGGGAAGCCATTGTCCAACATCTCCTCCAGCAACTCATAGACCACGACAACATTGTCTTTGATAGCTGCCTCCGAGCATACCCCAAAGTAGTCCTAAAATATCAACAATATAGAACGTTTTGATCATTTGGATTGACATTCATTATAAATGACCTGTTATGCATCACATAATGTTGTCAATCAACATTAATAATTCATCTACACCGGCTTTGTTACTGTGCTACATTAAAAAAAAGGATATATTAGCTAGTTTGCAATTATGTCATTTTCTAAAATGATCCCAGCTTCGACCTGTCCGTTTGGTGGATCTAAGACAGGTTTGTAACAGCCACGAAGGTTTTCACTTGTTAAATCATTGCTAAAGAAATACAAATTTGAATGGTTTTTCATTACAAAACAACTATGAACCAATAAATACTACATGAAGTAATTGCGTAATGGTTTTAGTGTGCTTGGGCCTTTTTCCAGCAGGATTTAATGGTGTTCTATTGGTTCACATCCAGAGAATATGCCAAAAACAGATCACAAAACATTTCCAGAAGAGACCCATAGATGACATAGTTTCCATCAAAACCAACACAGTTGGAGAAACCATACCGTTTGTAATATGGGACCACGGTGATACCGTTTGATTCCCTACATACCTTGGACTAGCATACCCCTTTAAAAATGACTATGGTTTTATTATAATTAAAGTGAAGTGGATGGTGGATTTGACCAGCACATGACCAGCTTAAACCAGCATCAAAACATACCAAACCAGCATATGCTGGCAGGGTGAGAACACTAAACTGTTGGCTATTAAGCTACAAATGCGGTGAATGGTAAAACCATGGGTAAAGACTACATTATGGTACTCCTTAGGTAATATGCTACATATCAGGGTACCATGACATTGGTAGATCTGATCAAATGACCGAAGCCTCAAACCTGAAATGTGTCGACCACACGATGAAGAAACTCGATGACAAAAAGTGGCGGAACCTCGCTCTGTATGACAGCCACGAAGTAGATGCGATGTCGGAGGACGTTTATGAGGTAATGATGCGGGGTGGGGATCACCGGAGGGACGTTCTCCGGTTCCGTGGCGCGTTCCAGGGCCTCGAAAAAGTAATCGCACACGGACCGACTGACCACAGACTTCCAGTGCTTCTCCAAGAAGATATCACCCGATGCGTTAACCAGAAACAGACTGTGGATCATCGTGACGGCTTGCGGGCTGAAGCAGGTTGCAACATGAAAAGAATAAAACACAGATTATAATTCTGTAATAGGCAATAACAATGATGACGTTCTGTCCCATACATACACGATCAGATCTGAAACCTGCTCTGGCGTTCAGGGAATGATTGTACAGAAGCCTGCAAACACCATCACGGTAAACTGATAGGCCGTTGAGTTCATTTAATATTCCCCAAACCTATCTGGTTACCTGCTAGAAGAATAGGTTTATACAGAGCCAGCAAGCCTGTTACATCCGCATCCCTGTATCTTTGCATCCATATTTTCTCCTCCCCTCGCGCATCACAGGACTGTCTTATGACAAGCCCGGTGAGGATTTAAAAGGTTCATTCAAACCACAATGGCGATTTATTTAATTGTGTATAAACGTGACTGTTACAATATGAGGCGTATTCAATACTCACGATTACTGGCTTTTATATCGTCGGCCACTTTCCGAGATTTTTAATAAAGCAGCACCAGAAATGTCGCTTCCTCCCCCGTTACTTTGCGACGAGAAAATACATGATTGTCATTCGCTGCGTCCAATAGCGAGCCGCGCAGGGTAAGAGTACCCGCCCACTCCAGAAATGATTGGCACGCAGTGCGGAAACGGAGGAGAGAATTATGCTCGAGGTTCATTGGACAACGTCCAGGAAAGAGCAACGTAAAGACGTTTTTATTGGCTCTGAGTGGTTGCTCTCTTAAAATGGAAAATGAGGCAAAATAAACCACATCCAGATCAGATTTTTTCGCCATTTGAAACGGTATTGCTTCGGATTTAACTCAAAAATGTTACTGGAGGACAGTAATGGCCCAGAATTAATTTCGAAGAACGAAGTAGCTAGCGGTCAGCTGTTTCTAGTCCAGACCCCAAATACTTCACCCAAATAATTCTGGGACATCTGTATGGTTCTTTGTTTGGTTGAACACAAAGATATTTGTAATATATTTTGGTTGAACACAAAGATATCTTTGTAACCAAGCAGTTCTTGGACCTAGTAGGAAAAATGACAATTGTTGTCAAAAGTGCCCCAGAACTGTTTGGTGTCCTACATTCTTCAAAATATCTTCTTTCAGTCAACAAAACAAAAAAATATAAAGTAATTTTCCTACTATGGTATTCAATGGGGTCCAAGAACAGTTTGGTTACAAACATTCTTCTGAATAAACAAAGAAATGTATACTGATTTGGAACAACTCAAAGGTGATTAAATGATGACAGAATTTGTATTTTGGGGAGGAACTATAGCTTTAAGAATATTAATCATGGTCTTCCTACAAATAAAACAAATTACCCATGGCTTTGCTAAAACATCAAGTCAATATGTGACCCTGGATCACAAAACCAGTCTTAAGTATCACGGGAACATTTTTAGTAAAAGCCAAAATTACATTGTATGGGTCAAAATTATTGATTTTTCTTTTATGCCAAAAATCACTAGGATATTAAGTAAATGTCATGTTCCATGAAGATATTTTATAAATTTCCTACCCTTAATATATAAAAACTTATTTTTGTGAGTGGATGGCCTGCTACAGTGCCTCTGATTAACAACTTCAAAGGCCATTTTCTCAATATTTCGATTTTTTTGCACCCTCAGATTCCAGAGTTTTAAACGACTGTATCTCCGCCAGATATTGTCCTTTCCTAACAAACCATACGTCAAAAGAAAGCTTGTTTATTCAGCTTTCAGGCGATGTAAAAATCTCAATTTCGGAAAATTTACCCAAAAGACCTGATTTGTCGTCCAGGGTCACATATATTAACTTGAAACTTATGCATAATCTTATTTGATGTATAAGAATATATACTGTGCACACACAAGCAGAAATTACTAAATAAAATCCTACTAATCCTATAAAGTAATCGCTCAAATGTTTTAGGCTTTTTACAGACTGCTTTTTGTTTAGCCTTTAAAAAGTTATAAAGTCAAAAGATATACAAATTACATTTGGCAGACAATGCCTATTATGTACTTTAAATGTGGGGAAAAGACTTCTGCTTCCAGTAAAGTGTATTTTAGTAAAAACACAAGCCCATTCAAGAGTTTGAAGGTGAATGCTCATCCTAAAAGACATCCAATTATCGCCAATAACGGACACGGAACTGATATCCCTCAATTACTTATCAGTAACACTTTACAATAAGGTGCTATTTGTTAACAACTAGTTAATGCGTTCGCTAACAAGAACTTACGATGAAAAATACTTCTACAGCATTTATTAATATTATCCCATGCTAATTTCGGCATTTCCTAATACATCATTAAAATCAAACGTTTTCACTGCTTACATTAGTTAATGCACCATGAACTAACATGTTTGACTGTATTGACATGAACTAACATTGACAAGGATTAATAAATGCTGAAAAACATTCAGTTATGCATTTACTAACGTTAACTAATCGCACCTTATTGTAAAGTGTTACAGACTTACCTTGAGGAAAATTGTGACTAAAAACCCTTCAGACTCAGATACGTTTAAAAAAAACAATAACAATTGAAATGGCTCAACATAATTTATTTTTGTTTCATGTTAAAATGTACACAGTTCTTTGAAAGTACTTGCTAAGAAAAAAGAAAGAAACAAATAAATGGAAATACATACAGGGACAAAACAGAGAGGAGTGGAAGGTGGACGCTTGCGACCATCACCGAGCGCCCCAGCTTGGCTCTCTCTTTCTCCAGCTACCAGGCTCTCTCTTAGCTTACAACTCACCATGTACAATTACAAAGGATACGAAAAGGTAAGCAATATAAACAGAAATATACTGAGCTCATTTTTACATGCCTCGTAGATGTGAGGAAGTTGTCCTATACACGCACTATAACCAAGAAAAACAAAAGAAAATAACACTAAAAGTGACCTTTAGATATCTGTTTTTTCCTTTTGTTTTAAAATAGCATTAATATACTACACAAAGATATAAAACTCTAGAGATGAGATGGAATGGAAAGGTTAAAGGCATCTTAAATTCACTAAAAGTGAGTTGTAATTTTTTTTCGTTTTGAATTTCTTAATAATATTACCCCAAGAGTTGAGCTAAAAAATATGCATTGGTTTTTTTCCTGAAACAGAAGTGAAAAAAATGACAGTACCAATATCCATATCAGAATTTTCCTTTTTTTATATTTTAGAAAAAACATTTTCTCTACAATAAGTCTTCTAAAGTCAAAAAGAGTCAGCTTGTGTCATAAAAGAAAGCTGCCCAGTCTGATAAAATTCAGAAACACAAAAGCGCACAAATAATGTATGAAACGTCAGGTCATTGAGAAAGTTTCCTCATATTGACAATGAATACTGGAACATTAAGAAATTCTCTGCTTATTGTCCTAAAACAGTAACCATCTCAGGACATCATGCACTTTAACCTTTATCCGGGGTATGAGTGTTTCTTTGTCCATGTGTGCATTGCAGACATGGATGCACCTATTCGTGCAACTCTCTCTCTCTGGTTGCTAACATCACTACTGCATGATCAGCTGGAGTACGAGCGCTACTTACTGGTGCCACAGCAAGGCCTATTTTTAGGAGGCATCATTAACCCCACTGGATGGGCACACTGTCTATTTCCTCTATTTGACTGTGGCGCCCTCTAGAGATATCTGTGGAGTGTATCTGTGGAGAAACAGTGTGTGAGATTTTACAGGTCTGTGATGTGAACCAGGTAGTACCAGAATATTTACATCAACTAGGAACTCTGCTCGGTCCAGCCCACCATAAAAAAATTATGCTTGGTCATGATTAGATGCATGTTACTCCAAACAAAACCTTATAACATTATCTTGGGTTCTGTTCAAACTGTTCCATATTAGGAAGACACAGATTTACAGATATCACGGGCACCTTGCGTGTCCCAACTAAAACCCTATTTCAAGTGCCTCCGCATAAGCTCTCGAGTGGCTACAGAGCTCTGTGTGTGTGAGTGAGTGAATGTACTTGAGCGAGTGTATGAGCAAGCGAGTGTAAATCACTTTGTCCGGAACAGCCACACACGCAAAGCATGACAAGGTCAGACCGAAATACACATTTTCAACAGTCATTGAAAAAACAAAAGAACATATTAAAAATAATAATAATATAATAAAAAAGAAACAAAAAATAAAGTCCATCTACAATTATTTTGTCTCTTTTTAGGTAAGGCTTCCTATGTCAATTGAACGATTGTGTGCATGATTCAATGTATATTCAATAACAATTTAAACATATTTGTTTCTCAGTTTGAAAGATTACATCCACACTTCCCCTATAGCTGCTTTGATGCTTCATCGTGGATGGAGTGGTGGACACTTTGGAGGACCAACATCTGTTGGTACAACCACGTCAGATGGAGCGATCTTTGGGAGCATGACACTTGCCGCAAAAGGTCCGTTAGATCATCTCCCGTGATCAGCCCAGATCATCTCCCTGGCTCTGTTAGCTCAGGCAATCTGGAAACGAACATAAAGGAACAGAGCTTGACGACAACATATTTAGAAAGGAAAAGAAATTGTCGCAGTCTCTATGTTCTCTTCCTCCACCCAGCTCGCTTGTCGCTTAGCCTTTCGCCCTGACTTTGGAGGGTGGATTCAAATGAATAAAGTACAGAGAGTTCAGTGGAAACGTCTCTCGGCTTTCTCCCTCTGCTTGTTCTCTAGTGCTCATCTGCTCATGTAAGGCGACTGTTTGGGGACGCCAGCGTAGCTGTGGTGCGAGGGGCCCGTGTACATCATGTTTCCATGGTGATTGGGCTGCATAGGCTGCTGTGGGTAGGCCTGCCCTCCCATCATGCCCATTTGCATCTGCATGGGGTATTGAGCCGGCTGGTTCATATAGGGTGAGTTACTGTGGTACCCGCTGTTCATCATGGGCTGCGGCATGCGATAGCTAGCTGACATGGCGGCATTGAGGGGATTCATGTTCATAGAGTTGTAAGCAGCAGACGTGGGCATGAGGTTGGTCATCATACCACGCTGCACTGCTAGAGTGCGTGGGGCGCTTTGCATGGTCACAGCCCCAGAGCTACGACTGTATAATTGCTGCTGGTGTGAGGAGCCCGCTGGAATTTGAGAGGCTTTGGACCGAATTGAAATGTGGCCTTTGACGGTAGCCATTTGGCCTTGGAGCCGCTGTGTATGGGGTGGGGGAGGCAGTCCGATGTTAGGCCCTGGCATGTTGCACTGAATCAGGTTCATAGACCCAGAACTCAAATTGGGAGGTGGGGTCATAGTGGGCTGCGCCTGTGGCAAAGGCGGGTGTGGGGAGGATGCAAGTTGCGCCAAGCCTGGGTTGGATAGAGAAACGCTTGTAGCATATGAGGTGACTGCTGCAGAATGCGAGTAAGACATGGCGTGAGGGTCCATGATGGTGTTAGTTAGCTGCTGAAGTTTGGCCAAACTGAAAGTAGCGGTAGGTTGGCCATAGCCACCAGCACCAAAGTCCTGACCCATACGGTCATACAAACTACGGCCTCCTCCTGCACTACCTGCACTCTCAGGGATCTCCATGATCATGGGTGTGGAAGCAAAACCGTTTCCCATGCTACATTGCGAGAGTGCTTGTTGTTGAGGTGGAGGTTGTGGTGGAGCAGAAGGTGGAGGCTGCGGCTGGGGGTTTTGCTGCTGTTGAGGTGGCTGAGAGGCTTTCTTCTGCTGTTGCTGGCTGGCACTCGGTGGCCTTTCAATGACGCACCCTTGCGGAGACTTAATACTGCAACTTGGAGTACTGGCGGAAGGGGGAGGTGGTGGAGGCTGTGGGACACTGTTACCATTGTTAGATCCAGGTACATTGGCAGGCCCAGGACCTCCCTGTTGGATATGGCTACAGCTTCCCATGCTTCCCATCTGAGAGCTAACACCTGTGTTTGAGGATGTCATTCCAGGGGTTGAGACAAAGGAGCAACTGTTGCCTTGTGAAGCTGACGATGACGGTGTGGCTGAAGAAGAGGACGAAGACGATGAAGAAGAGGAAGCAGCCACTACTGCTGCAGACATGCCACCTCCGTTACTTCCATTTCCTCCTCCGTTACCTCCTCCGCCCATGGTTGAGTCGTAGCTGCTTGGATTGTCATAGTTCTCTGTAGTGCTTTCGATGCTGCCTAAATCACTAAAGCCACTGTCCACCACCTGTTGTGAATGATCAGAAACTGATGGCACATCCATCATGGGGGAGGTCTCCATGTTTTGTAGTGAGGGAGCTGATAGAGAGCTGGGATGCTCTGGGGTTATTTGGGTATACCCTCCACCTGTTCCCCCTCCGGTCCCTGTGGGTCCAGGTACTCCTGGCCCAGTCTCCATAGGACCAGGAGCCATTCCGGGGCTGTTGACTGAACGCACAGATTGATTCGGCAATGTGGGCATTGTTGGGTTGGGCATGGGACTGTGCTGGGAGGCTCCACAATCTTCCACCAGGGCTAGTGCTTCCTCCTCTCCTTCACCATGACTGTAGCTTTGAAGGGTACGGCAGGCAGCAAGCGTCTCCTCACAGTCCTGATATGCTCCGTGGGACTCGGCCTCCTCCTCTTGGGCCTCACCTTGTGTAAGTGACTGAACGGCTTGCACGGTTTCTAGATCCAGCTCACTACTGTGGTGATGTGTGTGTTGGTGTTGACTAAGGTCATCTTTGAAATCAGCGTGCTGGTGAGAGTGGTCAGCCGCTATCATCAGCACGGCCTTGTCCTCAACATTTAGAGGCTGCATGTCCATCGGCTCTGAAGTGACTGTAATAGCGGTCACCGTTTCTACGGCTGCCGCAGCCGCCGCAGATTCCTCCTGTTCACGCCGTCGCTGTTCATCCTGAGTATCGACAGAGCTAGTCTTCACCTCTTGTACTTCCTCTGCATCCCCCTCCTCGTCTTCCCCCTCTTCCTGTTTGCTGACATAATCTCGAGCCACGTTCCCTGACATGTCTAAAAAACCTTCACTGCTTTGTGGTTCTTCTTTCACAGGGGGAGAGTGTACAGGTGATGATTGTTCCTCCTCTTCCTCATCCTCTTGCTCCTCATCATCCTCAGAGTCTTGTTTTTTTCTCCTCTTACTGCAGCTGGCGCTGTCACTTTTCTCTTCAAGGTGACCA
This sequence comes from Triplophysa siluroides, assembly GCA_006030095.1. NCBI lineage: Eukaryota > Metazoa > Chordata > Actinopteri > Cypriniformes > Nemacheilidae > Triplophysa > Triplophysa siluroides. Next base: position 2,330,197 of record VCII01000101.1, on the reverse strand, counting down.
TCCCCTTCATCATCGGCATCATGATCATCACTACGCCTGCTTCCTGAGCCTGGTGTTGTTGCTGTTCTCCGACTAGCTCTGTTATCACAATCATCATCATCCCGCTCTTCATCCTCCTCTGCATCTGCTATGTCTGTGCTAGCTCTTGGCGGATGGACCTTTGTGCTTGAAGACTGTGACATGGTACGAGAAGGTGGACGGCTAGTCTTCTCCACAGTCCATGGTTGGTCATCCTCCTCGTCTTCCTCTTCTGGCTCAGACAAAGGGGGCGGTTTAGGTACAGGAGGAGGAAGATTGGCATTTTTTGGAGGTCGGCCTCGTTTTCTAGGCTTTATTGGTTCTCTAAACCTCTGAAGGAAATCATCCTCCTCTTCTGAGTCGTTCCGCTTCTCAGGGTTGAGGTCAGACGTTACAGCTCTGGATGTCTTGACTGTTGAATTATCCAACTGCTGCTGAGCTAATCGGCTTCGCTCAAATTCCTGTCTCGCTGCCTCCTCTTGGGCCCGCTGCAGGTAATAGCTGCGAGGTTTCCTGCCAGGCTTCATTTTGATCTTTGAGGGTGGTGGGCCCTCTGAGGATGGAACTGCCAGACTGGAGTCAGCTGTCTGACATGCCCCACTACCAGGCTTCCTCCCTGGACGCTTCTTCCAATGCAGTGGCTTGCGACTCTTGCCCTTAGGCCAACCTTTCTTCTTTTTTACTGGGACCTCAGGAATGTCAGCTGTTGTCCCTGTTCTTTGTGTGGTCTCTGAATGTTCAGGCCTTCTTAATCCAGTAACTGGTTTCAACACAGGAGTGGGATCTGGACAAAGAGAAGAGGCAAACAAATTACAAAATCACACAGAAAATAATGAACATCACACAAAATACTAAAGAACAAAAGATTCAAACTGTGGCTGTAACCAAGCTAACTTTTAACATTCTTGTCACTATTCCTAGAGAGCTGAGAAGAATCTAACTTCAACCTAATCTAATTTGTTCTCACTTACCGTCTTCCTCCGATTCGGTCAGATTGCCTCCGCTGATGCTCTTGAGGGTAGAGCCCATGTGTTTGCGGGCTGCTGTGTAACGTCTAAGAGGATTTCCAAATGGTGTTTCCTCCTCTAGTCTGGGCATGGGCCTTTCAGAATCTGAATCCACAAATGACTCGTCCAGAACTTCAGTGGTCTCTGAAATGGTCTCTGTCACTACACTGCTGTGGGGATGGCTGCGTGGACGTACACGTCGCCTCCGTAAAGACTTTTGAGACTAAAAATGCAAGAGAGGAGAGAAGCAAGAAAATCCTGAATTAGAGTAATCGACATCATATCTGCACCCTTTTCAATCCTCACTGGCCGTCGTGTGAGAAGTTAACCTGCAGTCAACTACAGATAATATACTCTGATTAAAACTATGAAATACAGTTTAGTCTTAAACTTATATTTTTGGCCTGAAATCTTTTAAATGTAAATAAGATTAGTTTATACATTATAAAGGCTAAAACAATACAACACAACATAGAGAAAATACCATTGTTACTATACTGCAAATACCTTGCATTTAAGTCCTAGTGTAGGCTTGGTGAGTACAGGTGGAGAAAGGGTCCTTAACTCATCTTCGTCATCATCGTCGTCGTCCTCATCTTCACTGCTGTCACTGAAAAATGGTGGTTGGACTGGCACAGGTTCACTCAGTCTTGCAGTGTGCGGCAACAATGGCAGGCCGACTCCAGGCTCCTCGCTAAGTCTTCGTTTTGGACCACGCTTCTTCCGTGGAGGTCGACCTCTGCTGCGTGGGGGTGGTATGGAAAGGTGCCTTTCCAAGGGACAAGCTGATGTGGAGTCAGGCTCGTTGTCTAAAGCCAAATGCAGGGAAGTTGTCGTCACTTTATTAATGACAATTCTACCATCCTCATCATCATCTTCATCCTCTGGTGGCCTTATTTTGCGGGGTCGACCTGGCCCTGGACGTGGTCTATCTTTCACTTTGCCCCATGGCCAGTTTTTGGGAGGACGTCCTGGTCGCCGGCGCTCCCCGTTAGCCGGAATAAAAAGGGAAGGACGTTCAGGACTGACAACACTGTTGCAAACAGAGGACGATGGTGGAGAGTTTTGGCTTTTGGGGAACGAAGGGAAGCTCTTTTTCTCTTCCTCCTTTTCCCTCTCTTGCACATGCCAAGACAGTAGAGGACTTCTGCGGCTGGGTTTGATCTAAAAAGAGGTAGGTCACAAAACAGTTACACCATTTTGCATGTTTATAAGATGGTATATTTCATTTATTATACGTTTCATGTTCTTTGAAATGTACCTCTTTGTCAAGTTCTACCTCTTCTTCTTCATCGTCCTCCTCCTCATCCCCTTCTCCCTCAGATACCACTGTGTTGGTGACAATAACAGGCGTCCATCGCAAGCAGTCAGGATCGACTTCGAGTTGCCGAGGTCTGGCTTTCAGTCGGGTCACATGATTGGAAACCAACTTCTCTCTTCGCACAATCACCACTCTGTAATAACAGAAAAGAAATTAGAGAGTAGATCTACATCTATGTTGTTCCATGTTGGACAAAACATTTTTTATTGCTCTTTGTTTAAAAACAACATCAGCTACTTTGGAGCATTTATCGAACACACTTAGTTAAGATGGTAAAAAACAAGCAAAGTGCACAAGTTTGTTTACACATGTTTATAATTTATTGATGTTATGCACAGCGCTAGTATATTTTATCAACTCTGTGCATGTTTTTAGAAATACTGTCCGACACTTATGAGATGTACAATGAGCGAATTTTGAAATGTATTTTACAGTGTGTGTGCGTGCGTGTGCGTGTGTGTGTGTGCGCGTTTCTCACCCGTCCCCTCTCTGTTCCAACATATTTAAATGAAGCAGAGTGGCGGTGATATCTTGAGGGCAAATGCCGGTGACTTTGCTTAGCCTGCGGATGGTGAGCTGACGGTCTCTAATCTCATGCATGCATTCCAGCACCACACTACGCCAGTATGCCATGTAGGACAGTCGGCCAAGGTCTGACAGTGGCTTCTCCGGTGAGCCTGGCTGGCCTTCCCTCTTGGACAGCAGATAACCTGAAGAGAGTCATTACAGTTTATCCTCTTGGTGATAACATCTATAAAAAAAATTCTAAACATTTCCTTCAAGAAAACAACACCGACTGACAGAACTGAGGAGCAAAATGCTGATTCTTACTGAAGTCAATGAGGAATCGCCCATAGCCCTGGCGCTGATATTGTGGAAGAATCATGATGCAGGATACATTATATTTCTGTTGACAATGTTTCTCCTACAAAGAAAAACAAGCACAATGGATTAAGATTTGTTCAAAATGTTGAACAAATTCTAGAATGTCTTATAAACAAATAACTAAACATTCACAACGACCAATTAAAAGACATAAAGGTGCCGTTTAACAGTACAAACTATAATTAATCTTAAAGAATCTCGACCTCTGTATTATTGCAAACACATACACAAAGATTATTATAGACCCATTTTGCTCAGGAAGGTGAAAAATGATACGACTGACTCAGAAACTCATCGAACTTCAAAGCTCTCAAAAGCATCTGACTTCAGAGGATGTGAAAGTAATTTAATAGTCTTAAAAACATTGTGCTCACCTTTGAAAAGTATCCCACAAGATGGCAGCCCTTACTGTCATTCTGTGTGAGCACGTAGAAGAGAAAGGGCTCCACATCGTAGTACAACGTCTTGTGGTCCAGGAAGAGCTTGGCCAGCAGGCACAGATTCTGACAGTATATTGTGCTGACATTTCCATCAACCTGTACAAGAAATAAATGGTTTCAGACTTCGCCTTAATGCCACTCGTTATTTATATGATGCCCAGAGCATCTCTTGTCCAAAAGATTGGAATTCCCACCAGCGGTAAGTTTATTTTGCCCAAAATCCCTCTCCTGATAACTTCTCATTAAACCTGGTTAGGAAATGCTCTTTGCAAAATTCACATTGACCAACAGTGCTTTTAAGGTAAACATTTATCAGTCTGTGTGTTACCTAAAAAATACAATGCTAACTAAAATACAGTAGTATGTTTTCTACACATCAAATCACCATTTTGAAACACAGTGGAGACTGGCACAAAACGTGCTCCGCAGCAACAAAGGCTGTGATAAATTACACTCCTCCTGTCTGCAGCGTGCCAGCAGTGTTAGCTTTTAGCAGCATGGTTGCCACAGGTATCCTGCTGAGTCAGAACCTGACTGGGAGCTCTGAAACTTGAGCCTCTAAAACTAACCGGCCGAGCAGGAACGCAAGCAGTGACACACCCTAGAAATCCTAAGTGGTGTTAATTATTGTAGAACGTATAATACGCTCGGTAGATTTTGGTCAACACACCAACGTATGTTTTATTGCATACCCGTGCATAAATTACCTTCATAAAAACAGAACTAACACCTAGTAAATCACCGGAGCTATTCTAAAACAATAAGAGGTTACTGTTACTCATTTATTACCCAGCTGAGCAGAGTTATTACGACACCTCGCAAGTGCAGGATGTGGGTGCATGTTATTGCCAGAGCCAATGTGGGCGTGTGCACATTTTTGTGTGAATGAGATTTCCTTTGTTGACTATGTGTGTACATGAACACAAACATGTGTGCGTGACTAAAGTGTTGACAGATAACTGAAAGATATGCGTCAAGTGGGTATAACCAAAAAGATGTGCGAGTGAATCTCTCTGTGTATTTGCGGTTTCTTTCTCAGTGAAGATTTCTTTTCTCACCTCAAAGACGGACACTTCGTCCTTCCTGTAGATCTCGTTGGCAGGCGGGTGGAACCAGTTGCACTTTCGCATGTGCTGGTACAGAATGCCGCGGCTCTTCATGTAGCGCAGACAGAACTCACAGAGGTAGAGCTTTGGGAGCCTACCACACCAAAATACATTTATCAGAAATTAGCAGTGAAGAAAACCCAAAGCAGATAAAAGCGCATTTGCTGTGCTAGTGCAAATACAGACAACACTTCAGATTTAAAGATACTGACCTTTTTTTACTGAACAGACTTTATTAATATTATTATTATGGCTGTTACATCTAATACATGGCGCTAATTAATTGTAATACAATATAAGCATGCAAAGAAATAACTGCATGACTTCTTTTTATTGTTAGTTACCTGCTGTACTCCTGTGGGTATGGAGAGGAGTACCACGTCTGAATTTCATACTTTCCAAACTCTATGACTGACGGACAGCGCATCTGGGGGTCAGGTGGTCCAGTCACGCCAACCTTCTGTAAGAGAAGATCAAGAGAGAAATTAAAAGTAGGAGAAGTGCAAATACAGACAACATTACAATTTCAAATAATTTTGAATTTTTACTTTACTTTGTCCTTCTTTCAGAGCCTTGGCGAACAAACATACCCTCATGCCATAGCCCTAGGCTCTTTAATGTTTTAATAGTCATAAACATAGAGTCACACACAGACACACACATACTGTGTTTAGTCTACAAACTAGGAATAAAAAACACATCATATAATACATACTGTATAATAACAATATTGTGATATAATTCATAACATCCACCTTCAAGAATAGTGCTCCACAATATATAAAAATGGTCAAATATGCATATCGCAATGGTCTGCAAGAAAGTTGTTTTATCAAAGTTTCAAGTCGATGCAGATAGTAGATCAACTGTGCCCGATGTGTGAAAGATGATCACTAATTAGAAAGAATGTGAAACATGTATGTAGGTTAGGTTACGTAGTTTTCAGCTTTTAAATATATTTTGATATAGACAGTTTCATCTCAACAACATAAACAAATCGGTCTGTGCTAAGAGTAAATTAGCCAGTGTAGCACGCCTGCGATACAGTTTGACAGATGCATTAAACAGAGCTGCGTGCTTGTGTGAAGTACGTTTGTCGTCATGCTTGTTTGTGTGTGACATTAATCAATTGCGCACCTCAATATTACTTGTTTTAATCTATTTTGTGAGTTTTCTGGCTGCATTGAGTCCATATACCTAGATGCGGACTTGTGGATGCGGAATGCTGTTATTTAAATACGTCATCTGGCTGTTCTGCGTGTCTGAGTGACTGAGCTGCACAGTTTAACGTGCTACACGGATGACGCTCGTGGATTTGTCTGCGTCTGCACTGTCTGAGGATATAAACACACAAACTTAATCTCCAGAGCTGCTCTGCGAGTTCTTCCATGAGCATTTTACTGTTTGAATCGTCAAACACACAGTAAACCTCAAGCGTCTTTCCGACAATCTGTCAAAATAAAAGTCTGTTTAACTTGAAAACTCAGATAAAAAAATACACACGTGTACTAAAGTATTTGCTATAGAAAATGGTAGTGCCCTTGTAGTACACTGATAAACTGTAAAAAACTATGTAGTTACTCTAGTAAGGTTTAAAAACACTATAGTGTCTAGGAATTTTACTACAGTTTACTATAGTAATAGTACAGCATTTTATGTGGACAAATATTCCACTATTGTATAGAAAAAAAGAAAAACAAAGAAACTTTTTGGTAACAAATTTAGGTAAACTGCACGTGCATATTTTTTTTTAACGATGACAACAAACATTTTATACTTGTGCTACAACACTCTGGCCTGTGCAAAACTTCAAAGCTTCACCAGTGCTATGTGCAAAAAAAGTACAGCCCTGCTATTACTATTCAATGCATGTTATTTCAGTGTATGGCTTAACGCTTGTATTAGCCAAACACAGTGTCAAATTTCATGACTTGAACGCCTCTCATAGCGAAGTCCCAGGTGTTTACCAAACTTAACCGAGTGGAATTCAAACCATTACTTTCCTAATAAAAACAAACTTCAAATGATTTTATAACCGACTCTTCATAACACAAGCAGAAAATACCAGTGACAGTTCAGCAGCCTCAGGAATTCTCTTTACCCAAAGCTACAAAAAGGGCCATGTTTACCATGCACGCTAGGTCTTATTGTTAAGAATTCAGAATTGCATTCCCTCTCCTGGATACTCCTGTCTATGATGCCGAGTGCAATTGCGTCTCTCTGGGTTAGTGAGTGTTTTTCTTAGGCTGATGGCCTGAGGCTGTCTGAGAGCGGCTGCTTGTGTCGGGAGCCTCAACACATACACAGACAGACCAATCAGACAATATATGTGAATTCGTGTCACAGTGAAAAGCAAGATAATGGAACCACTCAAATCCTCACATTACACTCTGTCAAGATAAAGGCCTTCACAACCACGCGTCTCTACTAATACTGTGAAAGTGAATGCCTGCAACTGCAAACAAACAGTACACATATCTACAAAAAACTGAATTCATTGACATGAGGTTATGGTTTCCATTTAATTTATTGAACATTCTTTTCCACAATCCTGCCACGCCTATTACTCTAATGATGCATCTTGCTCTCTGTACCTGTAGTGCCAGTTCCTGTATACGTCTGAAGAGCTCCACGTCATTCTCAGTTAGGTTCTCATGCCCTGGTAGTCTGTCTTCGTCGTCCCGCCAGCTGTCTCCGCACTCCTGATTGTCTGTAAAACCAAAAGACACTTGAAACATTGGAAGTACAAACATTGCACTAAAGTAAAGACAAACATTATGAAGCACTGTCCAATAACATTACCGAAACAGACAAGACAATACAAAATAAATGTATGCCTATAATAAATAAAAGTGATTCAATACCACGATTTCATTTAGTGTGGAACAATAAAATCTATGATTATTTAAAACTACATTTGCACTTTAATGCACTTGCATATTTACTGCAAACTAACTGAACATTTAATTCAAATCGGAATAACTGGGACCAAATAACTTTTAGTTTTAGAAAGTTTAGTTTATAAACTCTCTCACCTGTCCTGTCATCCGAGTCGCCCTTGCGGTTGCTTTTCTTGCGGATTCGGTATTGCTGGGAATAGTCCACCACCTCAGTGCGCGCTTTCCGTCCATCCGGGGACGGCGTGAAGAACTTGCTGAGGGCATCTATCAGACCCTTTGTCTTTTTATTAAAGCGCAGGCCGCCCTGCGAGGAATCGTCTTCGCGGAGGGAGAAGAGCATGCGATCGTCGCCGGGGTAACCTTCGCACGAAGAGCTTGAGGAGGAGTGTGGAGAAGAAGAGCCTTGCGAGCACCGGTCCAGACCTAAAGCGCCCCGCCTCCTTCTGCCCCGCCCACCACCTCGAAGCTTCTTAAAGGGGCGTCCCGGTCTGAGAACAAGAGACAAGCAGTAGTATCGTAAGTTTTTAACATCCGTTTTAACAATTTACAATTTGAATGGGTTGTGAAATTTAAAAGGTTTAATATACCTGCCCTTCGGCCGCCCCAGTGGTGCATTGTATCGCCGTTTGATTTGTGCTGCTTTTTCATGTAAGAGCTTTCTTCCCTTTTTTCTCGGCCGACAGATCTGACAGATCCACATACCTGCACAGCAGCAGTCAAGAATCGTTACACTACCAAAATAACTTATGATCGGAGCAACACACATTTTTGTGGGTAAATAAACAAATACAGTTAACAGGAATATGATTTTGGGTGAACTGTCCCTTAAACCTTGTTTTACTTTTTAGTGTGTGACCTCGACTCACCTTTTGGCATTCGCATGAGTGGGGGGTCACAACACTCCATGTGAAAACCTCGATCACAGGAGTCACAAAACAACATGTTATCCTATGAAACAGAAACACACAGACATGAGTAAACATACAGACTTCAGAAGCACAAGGAATCTAATTTGAGTTTTATTGCATAACATACATACACTTTTCTTTACAAAATATACAAGTATATTATGTTTTAGCCAGATTGTTAAAAAAGCTCTAATCTGGTGAGCTCTTTTATAAGAGCTTTAACAAAAATAGGAATGCACGATTAATTATCGGCCATATCGGTATCGGACGATAAATAATCATTTTGAATGTTATCGGTATCGACCGATAATAAAATTTAGGCCAATATATTATAGCCGATAAATTATGAATCATTTCCTCTGGTTGAACCACTTCAGCTGCACGCTGCTCACAGTTAAAATACACTACAGTACTGTCTTTCTGTCATGACCATTCACTTACTGCTATTAGCAAAACATTGTTGATGTAGTATGTGGATGATTTATGAATGTGTAAATTATAGGAACAATAGCCTATTGTTTGAATCAGTCTGCAGTCTGAAAGCTTTCTCTCTTGAGACCTGTTAGACTTTTAACATTTTTCTAGGTTGCTCTGGAAGAACATCTTTAATTTTGTTTATTATATAAATATTATACCAAAAAGAATCTTTCATTAGTGTAAAGAAGGCTTGGTACAAGATTTTTAGACGAAAAAATAATTTTCAGTCACAGAAGATGTCATAAAATGTAGATACTGCATATCGGCCAATATATCGGTCATTTGCCTCCAATGTTGAACAATTATTGGTTATCATTATCGGCCAAAATGTACATATCGGTGCATCCCTAAAACAAAAAGCATGCAACTCTCATCATCAGCGAAGTACATTGTGTGCGTTCAAGTTCAGTAAAAGTATATGATTTAGAATGCAGCCCAAATGATGGTTTCAGTGACAAAAAGACCTACAGCATTTTTCCCTTGGTCCTGACAGCTGCTGCAGGTCTTGCACTCGATGCACTGCCACCAAAGAGCTTTGACTCGTGCTGTGAGCTGTGGAGAGAACTTCAGACAGGACGGGTGACCTGAAAAGACACAGTGAGAGTGAGACAACCTCGAACCACCTGAATGAAGCCCACTTCTGATGGGGATACACGTTGCCACTGACAACTCAAAGGGACGTGGTTAAATGAAGTTTGACGCTCTTCCTTACCGCTGTTCCCACAGTCTGCGCAGGAGATGAGCTCCTCTGGCTTCTTGTCACGGTTCTGTTCCTTGGTCCCCAAACAGAAGCTACAGATGGGTATGGGCTCTGCCACAGCCTGAGAGTGATTAAGAAAAACAGAAAGAAAGAAAGCAAATTAGACATTCGCTTAAAAGCTGAGTGGATCCATTGATAAGCTGAAATGACACGGATCTGAACAATGTGTAAATGAGCTTTGCTTTAGACAATCTGGACCATTAAATCTGCCTTTATAAACCATACTACGGCCGGCTACATTCACCTCACAGCTCATTCATTGTCTTACTTCCCAAAGAAAAAACACTGTGTACACTTTATACAAATGGTAAACCTACAATAGTATTTGGGCAACTTTTTCACTCATTTTAAAAGCATGAAATGTCATTACATTAGATAAAAAAGTAATATATATAGTATATATATATATATATATATATATATATATATATATATAATAGAAGTGTAAAAATAATAATAACTGTCATCTGCAAACCAATTTTAATATTTAATCTCCAAAAATTTCTCATAGACATTTTTGCAACTTCTAACTTCTTGCTGGTCTAAAATCTTAATTTTAAATGTAAAAAAAAGCAGAGCTTGACATGCATTAGCCAGTGGCTCAGAGTTTTCATTTATAGGGTGCATAAGGGTGCAGTGGACACGATCACAGTGGATGTGTGGGACCAGAGGTGGGTTTGTTGTCAGGGTGTGGGCACAAAGGCATGTGTTGATGCTTATTCTAAGCCACACCATCTGACATTTGCTTCAGAGCACCATTAATCTTTCAGCGTGTCCAAGAGAGACCCCCCCACGACGCAGAATGCATCATATACACACACAGCACGCTAACAAGCAATTACATGTAACAGCGAGGAGATAGATGTGCGTGGAACAGATTTTTCTTAAAAAGTGCTCGGCTGAAAAAATACAGTACAAATGTACAGTACACAGCAGCTCATCATGAACAGCAAAACAGAGAAATGTAAACTGCAATGCTAGAAAACCAGTGTTTGTAAGAAAAAAAACAGAGAGGCTATGGGCATTACACCATGTCTTCAGAGCATTTCAGTCTCTGCAGACTTAAATAGCAGGTTAATACTTAAGGAACAAAGTGTGTATGCATATGAGGTTTTTCCACTTGTTAGTTGAGCTTTCCTGTAGCTCCCTGGTAAGAGCATGGCGATAGCAACGCCAAGGTCATGGGTTCAATCCCAGGGATTGCACACGGATAACAAATGTATAGTGTATGCAATGCAAGTCGCCAAATGCGTAAATGTAGTTTCGGGATCACATGAACCTGATGAGAGTGTTCTGACCATGGCAGTGTATACATAGATGAACAATAGAGCTCGAAACCAGATAGATGAATCCCAACAGAACGAAACCATGCATGAGTCTGAAGTGCCTTTTTCGTTCATAAAAGTTTATTTTTCTTACTGACATAGCATCTTGGGCAGCATTTATACTAGCACGCTTTCCTTTAAAAACGCATAACTCTTGCTATGGTTAAGTTTCGAATAGCTTTAGGGAACAAAGGCATGTCTGCCCATATTCGATCACTGATTGGGTCCTCTGTATCATTGTGTAATTCCCTGATTCGTCAAACCCCCTGTCATATGAGCCATTACAGTACTGGAAGACGACAATGAGCAGCATCGCAACGACCATGTAAACAACAGCTTGTTTAACTTTATGTGGCGCCGCGTAAACTGATCGAGCGGGTGACATTTCATCACCGCGAGAGAAAATCAGGGGCCGTCTGCTCTGTATGCTTTTAAAGCACTCTCTCAGTACTGCAATGTCATCCGCCGAACGGTAAGCACGGCGTCACATGAAATCAAACAAGCCTAATAATATGGATAACCCTGTTTAAGCTTGTATGCACATGCCTGAATGGTGATCATGTGTTTTCTATAGTGTAGTATATACAGAGATTTCTTCTGAAACGCACATGGAAACACAGTGTAAACGACCATCGTTTTTGTATTAAAAAGCTGTGTGTGGCAAAAATAATAAGCTGATCAATGTTAACAGCGCCTTAAGCAGTACATGTGGAAAAACACTTAAGAAATCGGTGCAAGAGGTCTAAAGACGGTGACACTAGTGACAATGGCAAAGAAGTTGAATTCAAAGGTGAAACTTCTGAAAGGATAAATTGTCCAACAGCTAAGTGAGAGAGAGAGAGAGACAGACAGCACAAGACAGAGAGGAAGAGAGCAGTGGTGAGCAGGTCCAGGCAGGGAAGAGAGAGAACAGGGACAGCATGATTTATTGGGTTCATTTTTCCTCCGACTCCACACACACTCAAGGGCGGAACTTTAAGAAAAAGTGTGTTCGAGAGTTTTCTTTTTGAAACAACAACCCAATCCAATTAAAACTGGGCTGAACAGAACACCGTTCCATGAGTAACCATTTCAAGTGTACAATCCGTCTATGAGAGATGATGTGACAGGACAGTTCATAATTATAATGGACTTGGCCAGTAAAGAACCACCAGAAAACATCAACCCTTCGAAAAAGCATAGGAAGATACTTGACTTGCATTAGCAACCACTAGTTCACCTTCGAAACTTGTCAAGTTTCTCATTTACTAGAAAGTTCTGCTTTGATTCAACATCGCTGTTGCCTCAACATCTTTATTTTTATTGCTTAACGGAAAAAAAGAAAAATATATTGAGGAATAACCGGTATAACAATTTGATAAAAATACTCTGATACATTTAGAATATTATTGTTCAAAACATTTGGAGCAAGTTGGGCAGTTTGCAGAGACACACATTCATCATTCATAAAAAAGCTCCGGCTTTGCCTCCACCGACAATGACTTTTCTAAACACAATAACTGAAGATGAACCAACTATTCACAGGGCCGAATTAAAGCACAGCTGCCAGGCAGCCCACCACCACAGGAAATCTAAAAATATTCCAGCAATGTAGGAGAGAAAAATGATTCCTACAGAAGCGCATCTGACAGAACAAAAGCCTCCCCCTCACGCACATGCATCAATCTGCCAGTTTTACCCATTCGAATGTAGCCTTCAATTTGCTCCTAATGTACGCAAAGCTGAGCACGTGTTGTGCATAGGCAATCACTCAGACACTAGAAATCCGAATGAGTAGTTGTGGATACAACAAGAATGGCGGAGGGAGAAAGACCTGCTGTCCTTGTCTATGGCTCTGTCAAGGTTCTCATTAACATGTGAAACTCATTTGTGCGTTCACCTGACTGAACAGCCCCCTACCAATCACCCAAAAGCTCCTGTGCAAAAAAGCTACCGATCGATGCACAGAGGGAGACAGCTGGACACACACAAACCCAACCACAAACAAGTGAGAGAAAAAACAATACAAAAGAGAGCAAACATACAGATGCAATGATTCCTCTGGGCCAACCAATTTCTGAGAGTGTCTTTGACTTCCAATTAATCCCCAGGCTGTACATTTATGTTGCATGTGCTACGAAAAAAAATTCGGTCGGTGCTACGAATAAATGTAATAGTGTAGCATGCGAGCGATACAGTTTGGCAGGGGCATTAGACAGAGCCGTTTAATTGTGTGAAATACATTTGTCGTTCGGGTGTGAGGTTAACTTATTGCACCACTATTTGTTTTTTGCAATTAAAACTTGTTATTTGAGTCCATTGATCTAGAACCCTATGATCTGCACGATGTGGGAAACATGGAAGGAGTCACGAAAACAGAATTTTACTATTTAAATATGTCCTCTGTTTATCTGCGTGTCTATGAGTTGCACACTTTAACATGTTACAAGCGCCACACTCGTGGATTTGTCTGTATCGTACTATGCGAGTACATGAACACATGAACTACATCCACAGAGTTGTTCCAAGTTTATTTTAAGAGCATTTCACTGTTTAAGTGAAGCTACCGTAAACACTGAAGCACAATTTACTTGTTGTAAAATGTATAAAATGTAGTAACACTTGTATACTTTAATAATTACTATAGTAAGGTTCAAATATACTTTGATAAATAAACTTTACAACAGTTTACTGTAGTAAATACTACAGTATACAGTATTTTTATGGACAAATTTATTTACTACTGTATAGTAAAGCATTGAAATAACAGAAAAAACGAATTTGGTTCAAACAAAAAATTGATATGCCCCTAACTTATCCATTTGTATAACGGTAATGTCTTTTTTCAGTTACCTGTCTATTTATGTGATAACCTGCACTTGTTTTTTAAAGTCCCCGTGAACCGGATGTTGCGATCGTTTTTACTTCTGTATTCTGACACATTTCCAAGTGTAACGGAACATCGACTGAGAAAAATAGTGGATGGGGCTTGTGTTTTTCATTGCGGTCTGATTGGATGTATAAAAACAGGCGTTGCATCTTACATTTACGCATTTTATCCAAAGCGACTTACATTGCATTATCCTATCCATTTATACATATGTATGTGCAATCCACTGGGATCGAACCCACAACCTTGCGTTGTTAACGCAATGCTCTTACCACTGAGCTACAGGAAAGATAAAATTTCATCTTGAAATGAAACTAGCAGCAGAAGCTGAAGGCTGACAGTTGACGGGGAGTTAATGGCTCCACCCTGCCCAAGCCGTCTAACTGACATCATCTGAGACAGATAGCCACTATAGGGTGGAACTGCATTTATAGATTTTGATAAAAATTATGAGGACAAATTAATTTAAAAAGGTGAATGGCCCAAACTGATAAGCTATTTATAACAAACACTGCAATATTTCATGAAATAATAGGAATTATTTTGAATTGCGCCAGGACTTTAAAGACCATAACAGACGAATACTTGTGCGACAGCTGTTTGACCCGTGCTACTAAACTTTAAACCTCTGTAGCACCGGTGCTATATGCCACTTTTATTATTAAAGCATTTTATAATTATAATGCATGATGACATACCATGGTAATGAATGAGTCCGTTCTGAGGTTCACTTTATTTCCAAGACCTCGCAGAGCACTTCAACAATAAAACACCTTTCGGATAAGGTGCAACTTCCAAAACACCTCCTGCTGAATTCGACATCACATGAAGTCCTTTAAATGGTTTATCAAGTCTCCGTGTGTCACAGCTTCCCAAATGGAGGTTCCAAGCAGGCCAAAACCATTGTAGTTTGTGAGATATGTGACATTGCCCATTGCTGTGAAGTAAGTGTTTTAGACCTAGAGGTCATACGAGTGAATCTTGTACAAATAATAGGCGGTAGCAAATATATTATAGAGTTTAATGAAGGAGAAAATGCGTGTGCACAAGCGTGTCGGTTAAATCACACTCAGTCCTGTCAAACTCAAATCCATCATAGGGCACGATGACCGTACGCTGCAAAAACCTCAATGTTAAACATGATGCAAAGCACAAAAAAATTATACACTTCATTAGGGCTGGAACGATTCCTTGAGTAACTCGAGTAATTAGAATACAAAAAATCATTGCTTTGTTTACACACGGAGCACTGCGTTTACACACGGACCATCATTACTAACGCACAGCCCGCAAAACTGTGGACATGTTATGTAAACCAGGGTTTTCCTGGCTCAAAATGAGGGGGAGGTGGTGCCATCCTGATCTTGTACACACACATGTAATACCGTACCTTTAAGTGACTTTGACATGTAAAAAGTTCTAATAAAATTAGTTGAAAATGACAATTATTAAGTTATATAAAACTACTGAAATATTACGTTTAATTCAACCAAACAGAAATGTATTTTTAATCAAATACGGATTTTCTATCATTTTCAACTAATTTTTCAGCCCACAATAGCCAACGGGATTAACCAGTCTTACTAAATGAGCATTCACATCTCACATCTCTTATATTCGCTAGTCACTGAAAAGTTCAATAGTTTAAATGAATCGGTTCAAATAAGTCATTCGTGTGCGAGTCGTTCTGAACACAATGCGCGTTCATACTGGCAAACTCGTCAAATATAGATATCAAATTAAGTTCTGATAATCAGATTTATTATGATATAGCCAGAAGAAAAATATGAATACAGTAGAAAGATAGACAACATGTATAACATTGAAGTCTGAATATATGCACAACCAATGAGAAGACATGTAGGCCTGTATGACTGGTGTTCATGGGGTCTATACTGCAGGTCTTCATCTCTCATACATTTAAATTTGGCAGACGCTTTTATCCAAAGCGACTTACATTGCATAGTATTATACATTTTTTGATTCTGACTATGTGCAATCCCCTGGGATCGAACCCATAACCTTGGCATTGCCATGCTCTAACCACTGAGCCACAGGAAAGCTTCAAACGACTCTTTGTCTTTAGGTTTGTTTATTATCACGCTTGTCTTCGCACTGCGAGTCTCTGGTGACTCCACACGCGTCTCTCAAAACGGGAAGTAGCAGCAAATCACATTAAAAGCGCTCACGCGACAAGCATCATTACGCAAGTTTCGCCTCGGCTCGCCTAAAGTTAAACTTTATTAAAACTATTAACAGCTTTAAAACCACTCTGACTTCTGAAATAGGTGAGAATTAGCTTTTTTTCGTATGCATGCGCAGATCCCTGCACCCCTGCATGAGCACTGCGGGTGAGAAAGAACACGCCGGACTGGAGCGAATCACTAAACAACAGATTGAAAGAAGGTCAAAGGAATATTTGATTTGTTATGTGTAGATTAATTCACATGCTTTTTTTCATCATAACGACCAATTTGCAGAGCGCCGAGTTAACCACGCCTACTTATTTACATAATACATGGAATAAAAAAAATCTCTTACGGTTGACATTTGATTTCGCGGTAACAGCATATTCCGTCATACCACTCAGCCCTAGTAAATACTGTAATATACTACAGTAATTTATGTGGACAAATATACCACTGTTCTATAGTAAAAAGATGAAAAACACAGAACTTAGAAAAATGTAAATACATTTAGGTCAACTTTAATTACATGGACCTAATATTTCCATTTGTATGTAGCATTAATGTAATTTGTCAGTTACCTGCCTATTCAAGTGATGAACTGGATTTTTTTATGATAACAACAGACGTTTTATACTTGTGCTACAACTGTTGGACCTGTGCTACAAAACTTTAAGCCTCTGTAGCACTAGTGCTATGTAAAAAATTGTTCTATAGCAATCACGGTGAGTACAACCGACTTCAGACAGAATTAAAATGCATAGAAGCAAACTTGAGCACTCAGAATCCAAAACACTTCTTTATTTTGATCTTGTCCAAAGAACAACCACATGACAATGCTTTATGTCAAGCCCTGCCACTGAATGATAAACTGATTTATTAACTTTTTAACTATTTATTAGTTTCAGTTGGAGACACTGATGAAACATTTTCACATTTAAAACAACATAACATAATTCTTTAACATGTAAAATACATCCGATTGTGGATGAACTAACTCATTGTTAACAGAATTATTATGTAATCACATCCTACAAATACATCTTATTCAGCTGTTCATAACCTACTTGAGGACTCTTCAAAATTATACTGTTTAACACTCAATGTGAATCAAGGAAGTTTTACTCTTTGTCCTTTCATGTGAACAACATTGCAGATATTCACCCAGAAATAAACGTACAGTATAGAAACTGACAACACATACTTTGTATAGTGTTTCACTATCTAAAACACTTAATAGTGTTCAAAAATCTGAAGTGTACATAGTTGCCATGCATGATGCTTGGTGTCAAGCCAGTCCAACTCATGTAATAATAAAATATGAAAAATAATCATATGCATAGGTTAAAGAGTACATATTACGAGATCTTGACAATTACATTTTATGCTGAGTGTAATGTTGCCGTGTGTGAATAAAAGCAGTCTGCTAAGTTGTAAAATTCTCTCCAAATTGGACACAGAAAATGCTAAAAACAAAATTCACAACAGGCAGGCAAGACAAAAACTTTCTGATGCCTTTCTTTTAATTATAGACTTTCAGCAACTTTTTGTGAAAATGCCCCAGAAAAGGATCAGAAAAGGCCAAATGGGATAAAGCAAAGTACCAACTCATGGACACCATGGTTAGGGATGGGGGATATGGCCCTAAAACTCTACCACAATATTTTTGGTATTTGTTGCGATAACGATACAAATGACGATACAACTATAACACCATCTACCGCTGTTTTTGCTACAAGTGATAGTAGCTGCATGTAGTCTAGAGTCAAACGCTCATAAACGTATTTAAAATAACACAATACAAACTCACATTTTGTACTGGATGTAAACAGGCAGCAGTGCATTGCAAGCTTTGAAAGCACATGTGGGCGCGAGCTGGGCACGGGACGCTCCGTTCATGCATCCTGTATATATAACAGGCAAGAAATTATATTAAACAATTTGTGCAATGCGCATGTGCGCATAACATCTAACGAATGTTTAAATAAAGACTAAGAGCCAAACTAACTGTTGTGGTGTTTTAATGTTTTATGACTATCAACAAATACTAAACTGCAACTAAACGTTAACTCTGATGCATCTACAGAGAGTTAGAGCTCCTCTTTTAGTGCAAACTCTTTCTCAGCTAGAGAAAGATTTCTTTCAGGGAGAATTTCTAACGGTATATCGCAAACGATATGATATTGCCCATCCCCAAATGGTACAAGTGTAGGATATGCTATGAGCAGAGGAAGAGAGACTAGAAGAGGAAAAGTGTTGTTATTGAAGTTTAACTAAACAGCAGCATATAATAGCAATAACATAGTATGCTACAATCCAGTGCTCCAGACTGCAACCAATTTTTTTTCTAGTTGTTATATCCAGCCCACCAGTGTAGAACTATGTGTGTGAGAAGGGGAGAGTTCGGAGCTGCTGGGTGACTGATGTTTCTCACTGTCGTTGGGTCAGTCATAGCTGAGCTCATCATTGACAAGTTTACAGACACAACGTGAGCGCATTACTACGATTCTCTGTTTGCTCTGACAGATTCTTTGAGCCTGAGGACGAACGAGGAGTTCAGAATAGGCCATTGATTACTTGAGACAGCGCTGAATCATTTCCAATCTGTTCATATCAAGAATGAACAACAGGCGAATGCTCCTGTTAAGTTTATGTGAAGTTATCTTTACTTTGTGTTGTGAACATGTTGAAAAGTGTCATTAAATACACAATAAAATAATCATAAGAATGTATTAAGACGAGCACTTTCATTTTCCTTTAACACTATAAACAATAAAATATATACTTTTTCATACAAAATACAATGCACATTTTTTGTTGGTTCAAATTAATTCAGAGTACTAATTTGATCTGGTATATTCAGAGTTGAAATAGTTTCTTCTTTACTTGGCACTTAAAGCTTCTCTGTAAGCTCCGCCTCTTTTTAAATGATGAGCAGAACCAAACTACTGTCACCTGCAGTTAAATGCATAGACGGGTAGTTTTTTTTAAACTATTTGAACACATTAACATTTCTGTACAAATGTAAACGCATTCCACAGAATTCTGCAGATTTTTCCAAAATTTAGCACAGAATTAACACAAAAGTCTGCAGATTCCGTATGAGTAATGAGTAATGTCATATCCCTCTGAAATGAAAAAAAAAAATCTGCACATTGTAATTTCTGTGAGTTATGTCTTTTTATTATCAATGCATTTGTCAGTTATACAGCTATTTGGGGAGATGTCAATAATTGCATTGCAGGCTGATTTCAGGTGTGCACCTAAATGTTCTGCTTGTGCTCCTAAAAATTTCAGTCAGGGGCTACAGTGCTCCTTGTGAAAAAAAGTTAGACTGGAGCCCTGCAATCACCATTCTCCTTTGGCTGAATAAGAACTGAACGTCACAGACTACTAGTTCATTGACCTTGGATTTTCACACGTCCCCAGAATGACCGCCCAAGGAACTTTACTTCAACCCTGGAGCCTTCAGCTGTGAAAGGGCAACACGAGACTCCCATCCCTCTTACTGCTGACTCTTACACAAAAAGCTCTCATCAGGACCAGCCCACTTAATGTCCTATATACAGACACGCACGCTCTCATAACCCCCCCAAAGCTATGAGATTTTCTATCTATACATCCATGCCCCCTGTTTGACTCCAACCCCCCTCCCACACCCCACATATGCCCTGGCAATGACCCTCTATTAGAGGAAAAGCGTTTAAGCGAGTCTGCGATCATGTTTAAATGGAGGAGTGTGACACAGTCATTCGTGTGTTGACTGCTCATAATCCACCTCCATATCGAGGTTGCAGCCAGTGCTCAACCATTTGTTTTGCTTCTCTTCCTCTCTGCACTACAGTATAACCCTCAATGATCCTTTATAGGCTGTATGGGAACAGTTAGCAAGGCACTACTGCTTTAAATGGCCAAGCAGGGAACGCACTTCTACAAAATCAGATGTAAACAGCAGCTTATGAAAAACAAGCGCAGTTCCCTACTTACAGTAGACAATCTGAGTTCAAACAGCTTTGTCATTTTTGCAAAGACCTACACAAATAAGTTCAATGATGCTGACCAAAAGTTGCGGATCGCCAACAGTTTGGCGGAGCAAAGAGAGTAAAATAACCAAATACAAAACAATCGCCGTCTATCACTATCGCCGTCTACGAGTCACCATGCAACTGAAGTAAAAACTGGCTTCACTGAATATATAAAACAAATTTATTTGGGAGTTTAGTTCATATAAGGAACTGAAACAGAATACATGACCCAAATAAAAAAAAGAACAGTATTTTTTTAATTTACCTAGACTAAGTGATACGCACAACTCAAAAAACAAACCATCTAAAGAAAACATCTATCTGGTCCAAACATGTCTTAAATTTTGCCATCGTAAAAGCCACCAAATACGAGAGTACTAAAATGTGTTGCCTCCAAAGCACCATGTCAACACATAATACTCCATGCTGTACACTGTAAAAACTAAAACTTTGTGACAGGTTACGTTCAACCAACACAATGAGAATAGCTCATCCCTGTTTGTTATAAACATGTAAGGAGAAAAGTGACAAAGTTTTGGACAATGTTTACACATATTTTCGATTAAAGGGGTCTTTTGTAAAAAAAATCTGCGCTTTTCAGAGAGGCGGGGCAGAGGAGATACAAACATGCACGGTATGTGGAGAATACAGTGTTTTTGAACCTTAAATCTTGTAAACAAATTGCATTACCTCTAAAACAAATGATAACATTCGTTTTAACCGTGTCATTTGACCCCTTTAAGAAACTCATGATATAACGTAGGATTGTTGTGATTACCTATTATAGGTAATAGGACTATGTCGACGAGTGATTCAATTCTGAAAATGCAATATTGGAGCCTTATATATAGTGATTTTTGTTGCACTGGTATGCATTTCCAGCATGCACAAATATACTGGTTAATTATATTTTATTTAGACGCCACTGGTGTCCGTTGTAATTTGGAACGAGGCTTCGTTTTTTTGCACTAAACAGCCCAAACAGTTAGCTTTCAATTATTGTCTTTTGACAATTTATATTTAGCTCAAATCGGCTGTTGTCCTTTTTTAAAAATAAAACTCATTGCTGCTTGTCGTTTATCAAATTACAAAAAGTATATATTTTTCTTTAAAATGGCTATCTTTGTAATTTAAATGTCAACTTTCAAAATGAAAAATTATTAATTCAGAATAATCGATTATATGATAAATTAGTCGATAGATAAGCCGATATAAAAATAGTCGTAAGTTTCAGCCCTAAAATAAATGAAAATGTCATGGACAAAAATGAAGGGATCCCTAACCAAATATTTTGTTGCAAAAACTTTAAAGGCAATCACTGCAAGCAAACGTTTTCTGTAGCTCTCAATGAGACTTCTGCACCTGTTAACAGGTAGTTTGGCTCACTCTTCCTGAGCAAACTGCTCCAGCGGTCTCAGGTTTGATGGGTGCCTTCTCCAGACTGCAAGTTTCAGCTCTTTCCATAGATGTTCGATAGGATTCAGATCAGGACTCATAGAAGGCCACTTCAGAATAGTCCAATGTTTTGTTCTTATCCATTCTTGGGTGACTTAAGCTGTGTGTTTTGGGTCATTATCCTGTTGGAGGACCCATGACCTGCGACAGAGCTTTCTGACACTGGGCAGTAGGTTTCACTGCAGAATGCCTTGATAGTCCTGAGATTTCATTGTGCCCTGCACAGATTCAAGGCACCTTGTGCCAGATGCAGCAAAGCAGCTCCAAAACATAACTGAGCCTCCTCCATGTTTCACTGTAGGTATGGTGTTCACTTCTTTGAAAGCTTGATTTTTTCACCTGTGAACATAGAGCTGATGTGACTTGCCAAAAAGCTCCAGTTTTGACTTATCTGTCCAAAGGACATTCTCCCAGAAGGATTGTGGCTTGTCAATATGAATTTTAGCAAATTCCAGTCTGGCTTTTTTATGCTTTTCTTTCCTCCTGGGTCTTCCTCCATGGAGCCCACTTTTGCTCAAAAAGCGACGGATGGTGCGATCAGAAACTGATGTGCCTTCACCTTGGAGTTCAGCTTGTATCTCTTTGGCAGTTATCCTTGGTTGTTTTTCTACCATTCGCATGATCCTTCTGTTCAATCTGGGGTCGATATTCCTCTTGTGGTCGCGCCCAGGGAGGTTGGCTACAATTCCATGGACCTTAAAGTTCTTAATAATATTGGCAACTGTTGTCACAACATCGAGCTGCTTGGAGATGGTCTTGTAGCCTTTGCCTTTACCTTTACCATGCTTGTCTATTATTTTCTTTCTGAGCTCCTCAGACAACTCTATCCTTTGCTTTCTCTGGTCCATGTTCAGTCTGGTGTACACAATAATACCAAACAGTACAGTGTCTACTTTTCTCCGCTTAAATAGGCCGACTGACTGATTACATGATTGGATACATGTGTGATACTAATTAAAGAAACTAATTAGTTTGAAATATCAATATAATCCAATTATGTATTTTCTTTTCTAAGGGGTACCAACAAATGTGTCCGGGCCATTTTAAAATATATTTGTAGAATAAGCAATAATTCATCTCTTTCCACAGCTTCTTTGCTTTATTCTATAACATACCAAAGGCATGCACATATACATGATACAATAGCTTTTAATTTCATCACTCTTCAGGAGGAATGAAGCATTTTTTCAATGAGCTGTAAGGGTACCAACAAATTTGAGGATGCCTGTACATAGAGCGGTATGGTAAACAGTAACACTGAAAGTCCAAACGTGCCTCACACGTGCCTCACACACTGCTGCGGAGACATTAACCGCACCGGCATTATTTCAAACATCAACTTAACCAGAGCGAATGAGATGAGTGGATGAAATCATCGATGAGCGTACATACATAGAGCGCTATGGACAACACTGAAAGTCCAAACGTGCATCACACGTGAAAACTGTTGCGGAGACCCGCACCAGCATTATTTCCAACATCAACTTAACCAGAGCAAATCAGATGAGTGGATGAAATCATTGATGAGCGTACAAAGACAGAAACACGTGCATTAATCATGAGAACAGTTGCGGAAACTCTGTACTGGACCTCTTTCTAACATCAGCAACGTTTAACCAGGCCAAATGATACAAGTGGATGAAATAATTGATCAGCACATAGAGCACTATGGTAAACATGGGAAGCGTAAACAAGCGTGTACCAAGCGCCAGATGTGTTACTGAGACTCTGCACTGGCCATCTTTTTTAACATGAACACTATTTAACTGCAGCAAACGAGTCAAGACTGAAAGAGGAGGCAGGTCTGTTGTTACTGCATTCATGTGCAGTTTGTGTCAACCATAGACTGTATAAAACATGGACGTAGTGTCCGTGATTTCACCCGAAGGCCGCAGGTTTGTGAAGAGCAATTTTTTTTTAAGCGTTTTTTAAAAATTTTAATTAAAGCGGCCCTGCAACTGTGTTTCATGCGTTCTGACTTCTTCACAATGTTAAACGTGCTGTCTTCTCATGCTTAACATGGTCAACTTGTCAAAAAACGAGTTGGGCGTATTACGTAGTATTCCTGTGCTCGATACAACCCCCAGCGATCGTAGAGGTTTCGGAAAGTTTTTTTCAAACATATAAAACTGTTTCGTAACTATTTTTCTTAGTCCCTTATTGGACAATTCTCCCAGAAAAGCAGGCGGCAGCAAGGAGAGCAGAAGAAGGAGCATGTGCAGCCGTCACTTTCACTTGTGTGCAGGAGAGAGAGCATACGTTCGTGAAGTTCAGGAGTTTGTTTGTTCACTACATTTGGGTGATGAATGTTATATAAACGATGGATTTGAAGATCTTTTGAAACTGATATATGGAGGCGTCCCAGCGCTAAAAGATGCCGGACATGAACTGCATGCGGTGAGTGAAACTGATGTCTGTGTTTTGTTGACAATGGGTGCGCACGTGCCTTGGTTCAGCCTACCCCTCCCGCCCGCACGCGCCATATGTTTTCGGAAACAATCGTAAAGCTGTGTCTATCTTTTATAAATGTGATTAAGCTAAATACTCTTTGAAGATACAAAGTATGCAATACTACTCTATAGATACTCAAGAATAATATGAGATTGGCAGAAACCCTGTGTGTTACGCCTGTCTAATATTACAAACGCGCATTGCGCATTTCTTCACGCACGAGAGAACTTGTAATACGTACGGCCCTGTTTTTTCCTCGCGCCAGAGAGAGTTTGTAATGTGCAGTGTTTGAGTTTTCTGCGCAAAAGAGAGACTAAGCGCGTTTCCATTAGGCTTGTTCACCCGCCTACCGGTAACATCACTTGCCCACTGCGTTTTTAAGTTGCATAGCAATAAAGCACTTAATTCAGTTAGTGACTGACTACAATAACGCGCCAGAACGCATCTTCTCAATATAGCGTAAGCGGAACGAGTGTCGCAATAAAGATTAGCAGAAGGTGTCAGATTTCATTTATAAGATTTCAGATTTCAAGTGAGGAGAGTGAGGCGAGCTAACTGACAAAACTATGGCGGAAGATTTGGTTTCAAAGCAAAATGCAAAAGCGCCTATTTGGTAATATTTTGGATTTAAACCCAATGCCAACAGGGAACCTGAAAAACGTTAATGAGGCAACCTGTAAACTTTGCCTGATGAAGGTGGCAGCATCCGGAGGTAACTGTGAATTGCACTCACACCACAAGTTTTTTTTTTTATAGTCGTTCGTTTCTAATTTGATGGTTGCACGATGTGTGCAGTGGTTATTCTTTTTGTTGACAAATGCACTTTATCTAACGTGAAGGTTTTTTATATTTGTTTGATTCTTATTTAATGGTTGCACGATGTGTGCTTTGATTATTCGTTTTGCAATAAAAATGTGTGTAATATAAGCGAGTTCGGTAATATTAGCCGCCCCTAAATCCCCGACACGCAACCCTGGTGAGATTGGTACTACCGGTGTTTTTACACGTCGATTAACCGGTGGGACCGGTGGGAAAATTCCATCACCGCAACATCCCTGGTTTCCATCACTCTGGTTTTATTCGCATTTTGAAGTTTCGCATCAGAAGCGAGTGATGAAAATGCTAAATTTCGAATTAAAAACCCTTAATTCGCAAAAAAGTTTTTACACTGGTCCAAAAAACCAGCACGTCATAGATAAATGTGTAAATTGCCCCGCCCCTCAATACTATTGTGTATCGGCGATCCACAGGCTGGTGAAAGAACGATCTGACTAGAGAATATCACCCAACACTACTCCCGGATAATAAAAAAGGGCAAAAAGCGGGTACATGGGTGGAGCTGAGGTGTCAGGTTGTTGAAACCCCTTGTCACTCCAGAGGCCATGTACTTAATTATGCATACTTAATATACATCTTAAAATAATTTAAACTGATAAGTTATAAAAACTTCACCCCCCTCACAGTGGTCATGAAGGGCAAAATTAGCTATACAGACAAAAATATGTTTTGTACCAAGCTGTAGACATGTTTTTCTCTGCTATAAAGTTGGCCATTTTAACATGGGGCTAAATGAGATTCTGCTCTGTTTTGGAGCCAGTCTCAAGCGGCCAGTCAATTAACTATGAGGTTGAAGTCACTTCCGTGTTGGTTTCACGAGAGAGACCGGAAAGTTGCTGCTCGGTGTCAACTCGCTTTCGGAAAAAAGAGAGCGTGCAAGAACGCGTAGCTGGTATCGTTACTATGGAACATGCGTATTAGAATCGCTTCAGATTTTTTTGTATCGATACATATCGAAATATCGATGTCTTTGACAACACCATGTGTTTACGCTTTCCTATTGCGTGTAATGACACTCTCGTCGCATGCTCTCTAAACCTTAACTTTCAGTGAGTGGAAAAATGTCTCTGTGTGTCTTCTCCATTCATGACCTAACAGAAGCATAAAGTTACTTGTAAGTGAATGAATGAATGATTACGAAACAGCGTTTACAAGCACCTGTCATTGTCACTGACTGGACATATTATGAACATTTGTCTGTAATTAGTATTTTATGTCTGACAACAGAAACATTAAATATGCAAACGATGTCGGCTTTATTGGGCATTAAAATACAGTAAGTTCAAAGAATGCCTACATCGCAATGACTTCACAAACATGCTAATTAGCACGTAATATCACCTTGCACCATAGTGATGGGTAAAAATAGAGTATGGCAGATTTTTTACTAGACCATCCGTAAAAAATGACGGACAATGAAAAGGTCTAGCGCAACCTCCGATTCTTCATGCAATGTTGCGCATACTATTGGATCAATCTGCGGATATGGACCGGGAGGGAATTCGTTCCGGAGCCGACAAGTGCCAAACAAACATGCATGCAGGCATGCACACAAAGGCGCGCCACACGCACAAACCAGTGTTGCACTGACTTCTTTCATCAGGTAAAGCGCAAAGATAAACCATAGATTTTATGCAGTAAAAAAATGTTGCCGGTACAAACCGCGCACATGAGGTTTTGCTTTGCCGACGCAGCTCGTCTTTCTCTTGGTATATCTGTGCATCGACCGGCAGAAAACAGCAGCACATTCAACTGACCAAACAAAACTGCGTTTTCAAAATTCTTGTCACTGTTACTGACTGCCTGTGCATGAATGTTCTTCACGCAAAAGCCTACATCGCATGACAGGGTCCGCTAATTACGGTTCACTCACAGGCAACTTTTTGTTAAAAATATAAAGCATGGGTACAGAAATATTACAACCAATATCCTCTTTAAGCTGCACACATGCTCGGCTGGGCGGACTCATCGAAGCTCCCGCGCATTGCCATTTGAATCCTGCGTGCGTGCAGACAAAAACATCCATTCAGGCAGCGGAAGCAAGCAATGGAAGAAACGTTACATCTGCATCATAAAAACCGGTAGGGTTAGAATCAGTGCATTATCTGTCTCCCTTCCGATAAAAGTACGCATGAAAGGAGTTGCGTGCAAATAAAGTGCATTCTCATACGTTTCTGAACTTCTGTTCAACTTTGTTAAAGCTGTAAAGCGCTAATTTGGCAGCCAAATGACACCATACCGTTTCTGCATTGTAAAACTCTGACAGAACTATCGTACGTGTTTAAAATCAATGAAACACGCACCATGTAGTACTGATGGTGTACGTCAAACAAGTTGCCCCGAAAATAACGCGGACTCGTTGCATCATGTTGCTCTCCTTAGTCTGATATGATGCTCTGACAAATGTTTTTTGTTAATTTTCGTGTAACAGCCGCGAAAATGCTGTTCCACGAGAAAGACAACGGAGCTCAGAATTATAAAATAGCGTTGTGTTCTGCAACACACAGAGAAGCGGAAGAAAAAAAAGAATGAAACTTAATAAAAAGGCCTGATTTCACAACAGAATGCATAAAATCTGCACTAATTTCTTTGCAATCCAAAGACAACCCCTACCTCCACTAGAATAGTCTGTGCCATTAACCAGCATCATCTTATTCAAACCTTAATAAAAACTAAGGTTCAAATAAATGTTTAATTGTCCATCTCACAGTAAAATGAAAAATGTTTGATGCTGAAAATAATAATAATCAAGCAATCTCTATTAATCTATATTAAAAACTAAAATAATACACAGAAAAGTATTTAGCCTATGTGCAACAATAACATAATAGTGCTTATGTAATGTCTTAACATAATAATGCTGTGACAATAAGGGTTGTTTCTATTTAAATAGCTCCGTTAACACATTTAGTATAAGGGGGTCCCTGCTCCATGCATCTCTCATCTAAGGGGTCCTTGCCCCGAAAAACATTGAAGACCCCTGGTATAACATGAATTTTCCATTATTATCAATTATCGTCTGGTATCTGTCTGTTGTAATCGACTATATATGATAACATCGTAACATCACCCAGGCCTATAATTATATAATTCCTTCAAGAAAGTCATTTTCAGTTAGGATGCCTTGAGAGTGAGTAAAACAAGGGGAAATTTTGTTTCTTGGCTGAAGCGGTCATGTGACCTCAATGTGGCAGCCACTTGTGGAAGACTTAATTCCCGAGCCAGACACAACACACACAGAGCACCTTGGTCGTGCGTAAAGCTGTCAAAGGCGTGTGCCTAAAAACAAAACACAGGCGCGGACAGCAGCAAAGCGAGCTCAAATTAAGCAGGGTATCATTTTGACAGCCAAAACCCTACAGTGCACATCATGGATAGGACTCATATCAGATGTGATAAGAGGGGTGGATGTGTGCGAATGTGTGTGTGTGTTTAGCCCTGGGGAGTGTAAGGCAGAGCTGCTATTTATCAGGTTACAAAAAAGTGGGTGTGTATTGCTCTGCGCTTGTCGCCTGTATGTCTGCTGTTCAGCTTCTATCTCTGTCTTCATCCTTCTCTCTCACTCGTGCAGAGTGGTATGGAGTATATTGTTCTGAGCATGCGTGGATCTCTTCTGCCACACTTCGGCAAATCCTCCGTATCACCTCTCTCACACATTTACACACACACACAAACATATACACACACAAACATATACACACACAAACATATACACACACATATTTACACACAAGCCTAGCCCTGCCTCTCCCTTCTTCCTGTCTAACACATAACCCATTCTGCCTGCATTTCGCCTACATTTTCAAAAACCAACACACACCCTTGTATTCACTCACATATTCTCTCTTTCTGTCTCTCACCCCCCTTACAGCAGCCCGTCTTGCAGCTGGCAGGAAGAAAATCTCACGTGACCGCTTATTCTTGACCATCTTGTTTTTTCTGTTTTCTAGTGGACTTTGTGGCTAGACATTGCAGACTGACAACTGTTGTATTATAAGACACAAAGCACAGCTAACCTTTGGAAAAACTGCTTTTAAAAAACATTAACATTGCCATCTGAACACAATAACAACACAGATCTAAGTTCACATGCACTTCCTGTGGATGCCCGACCTGACCTATTTTATCCAGTCCAATGACAACTGTTTGTTTATAGTCAAGCCAAAGCTTAAAGACCGTTTTAAAAACAGAAGTGAATTATGTTAATACACACTATCAGAAAGAGAAACTGAAAGTCTGCTGGATGCACTAAAGTCATAAGGAACTCCTCCCACAACACTGCCATGTGATCAACCATAAATGATAAATGATCAACGTAAATGAGTTTCATAATCTTACCCGATCTTGTTCGTGGGGCAGCAGACGCACCGGAGGCAGAGAATCCAGAGATACGATGCCTGTCCCGTCATTATGGGAACTCCTGCTTACCAAGCGGAAGAGTGGACCTTGTTTTACCACACGTCCATGAGCAGCGGCCCGCTTCAGAGACAGCCGGAGCTGCTGATGGAACAGGCCTGGCCCCATAGAGCCACTGCCAGACAGGTAACCCGCAACATCTGCCTGGCATTTCAAAAAACGTTCAATGCTCTTCAGAGATGACCCGCCAGGTTCGTGAAGCCCCTCCAGAGAGCGCTTGATAAGTTTGTTCCAGTCCAGGCCAGGTTTTTTGGAGGAGCTAGAGCTGGTGCTGTAAGTCCCTCCACCTCCTCCCGTTCGGGGCTTTCCGAACGCTATGCGCCCAGGGTTGTCGGGGTCCTTGTAGGAGTTGAGCCCTTTGTTTGACACCTTGAGTATAGAGCCATCTTTAACACTGAGTTCTAGGTGCTCCAATACCGTCTTGCGGTCTAGCCCGTGGGACATTGACACAGCATTGCAGATGCGTTCTTCGGACGGCCGCTGCTTTTGCTTTTTTACCTTTTTGATGGCTTCCAAGATCCAGGTGGTGTACAACGGGTTGGCCAGCTTCACCATGGCTGCCGCAATTCCGTTGGGCCACGGCCCAACACACTCTCACAACCGTTAGGAAGCACCCAGTGGCCTCAGCCCTGGCGCTGCCTTGTCGTTACCCTCCTCCTCCTCTTTCTTCTTCCAGTAGGCTATCCTTTGTCCCGGGAAGGGGTAGTAAGTCTCTCTGTGCCTGAGCAGGAGCTGTTATAGAGGGAGCCGATCACCATATCATAGGCTCCCTAAATCCCCCCCAACCTAAAACAGATTCCCCTAACCCAGTGACCCTTCTTTCTGAAGGGTGGCCACACCAAAGCAGGGAGGTATGCAACAGGCAGACACCGCAACTTTTCCAGGAGGAAAATGTTGGAAGAGACAGTTTTGGGCCGGCTGACAGGAGACTTAGGTGCCCTGCTTTTTGCCCTTCTCAAATTCAGGTAGAATCCTTATTTACTTAGTGTTATTTGTTTAGATGGAGCATCTTAGTAAACAATTGTGGCAGAGTTTTTAGAAACGAATAAAAATTAAATAAAAGTGTGAAATTGAGTCTGTTCCAACGCAGTACGCTCTTGTGGTTCTTTGTCTCCGCTCCTCCTAGCAACGCAGAAACGTGTGGTCCAGAACGGATACCTCACTCCAGAAAGCAACGTAGGCTGAACATCTTCCTACTGAGTATTCCTCAAAAGCCTTTGCAACCTGCACAAAAACATAACATGATCAGGAAAACACAATAAAACCAATGAATGTGTTACATTTATATATTTTCTATATCTCACACACAAAAAACATACATAGTGAGACACAACGACTTCAATAAACAGTAACATGCATTGACAACACAATAACAGAAAAACTTATTTTGAACTACCCTTCAGAAGAAGTGTGATGGAGTATGCACATTTTAGTTCTGCATTTACATCACAACATACTTCAACTGAAGCCTTACAGGTTATGTGTTAAAGCAAATAAGGAACAACCATGTCTCCAATGTAAACAAAACTATAAGTGCACAAGAAACTTCCCATAAACAGTTTAACTGTTCTAAACAAAAAAAGTACACTATTGTATCAATGACACACAAGGGACGCATTAGAACTGACATACACCATGTAAACAAAAATCACCATTAATAAAGCCACGTGACTGGGAGACTGCAGAATCAAAACATGAAACTGACAGATTCAGCTGCATTTATTTTTACAACCATGTGTACAAATAGTAATTGTTTTTTGTAATACACTGTCTATTATTACTAACGTTAAATTACTCATCTCAATCTCATTACAGCAATAGCAGATGGCCACTTATAAACACAATATTTTGAAATCTAACGTCAGTGTTAATCAGGCAAAGTTAAAAAAAATGTACACACATGGCCAAAAGTAAACAAGCATCAACATAAACCGCCATAACGAAGCAAAGCGTTAGAAAACCATAGCAACAAGGCTTAAACGTTGTACCAATGTAAACAATGTCAGAAACAGAAGCTCGGAAATACTTTGGTGTTTGTAAATATGCTTAATCGATCATTAATTAACCATTTATTTATTTCCCACACAATGTGAACTCACCGAACGGATGTTGTTAGTTCCTAAACGACCCAAAACACAAGCAACGTGCATCTCAGGAGGACAATGTTTCCTAGGTGGTACCACCTCCATCCCTCCACTGCCTGTTATTTTACACCATAACGCTCGAAAAATGACATTTATTCAGACATTTCCAGGTAGGAACGCCGTTAAGATACACCGCGGCCTAGCAAAAACACACAATACCCGTAACCAGTGGCTACCGCGCTTCAGCCGTTAAAAAAGAACGCCAAGATTTCTTCCTTCCCTCCCTCGCGCCAACGTTTGCACGGCCGCGCGCGGCCTCAATCTCAGACTCGGATACGCGTACGAAAAAGATTCCTCGCGCAAGAAGATGTTTGAGCGCGCTTCCTCCACGGGTTTTCTTCTCCGCTTCCTTCCCGGCTTACTGTAAACCACCCTACCAACCCAACGGTAGAGCCTGCGGTGGCGTTGAAGACGAGGCCCGTGAGGGAAGTAGTTAGGCCTTGGCTCTCTCTCTCTCCCCCCGCCCTCCCCCTTCCTTCATCTCCGCGTACCCCCCCATTCCCTCTACCTTCTCCCGCTCCTTGGCTGAAAGACAGAACCACGAGTCCGGTCCGGACTGGCAAACCGAGAGCATTTGAAAACCCGCGCGTGATCATGCGGTACTCACCGGAATTTGGGGTCGATTGTCCGAGGAGAATGTGCCAGAACGCGTTCGAAACACAGACAACAACAAGCCTGAAAATGCAGTCAGAGAGCAGTGGCTCCAGAGCTGACGCCATCTTTGAGTGAAACAGGAGCTTTGCGGGTGGGGGAGGGGGAAAACAGTCGGCGCTAGGGAGCGTCTGCATCGTGCGAATCGGAGTCGGAGAGGGACGGATGGGGAGAGAAAGGGACTGCAGCGGGAGGAGAGTAGGAGAGGGGGGATGCGGGTGCACATCTGAAGGGCGAATGTCCGCTGCTTGCGCGTGAAATGGAAGAAAGGGACAGATGGTAAAGCGGAAAAAAGAAAGGTGCGCTGGCTCGCACGTAGCGATGTGGCGCGCTTAGGGAGCGTCTGCATTTGGCGGTCGCGTCTCGGCGGAGGCGAAGGAAATCAAAGCGATGGAGTGTGGTTTTAATGTTAGAGGGTATTTAAAGATCAAAGACAGCCCATCCACACCTCCCATCGTTGTTCTGTGTGCTGTTTTCGTGTAAGGGTATGAACCGGTGGATGATCGCTGTTTTTTAGCGAAATTATCACGCAATGAAATAAACATAATGCAGTGCTTGTGGCAAAGCAAATGTTTTTATTTTGAGAACGGGGACGCGCTACATAAACAATGGCTGCACGCGCGCTCTCTTTCTCTCTCTCTCTTACTACTAGAGAGGATTATGTAAATTTCCCGCAGTGCTGTATGAGGCAGATGACAGGTGACCCACACACCTTTATCTTCACTGGAGGGAGGCAGAGATGTTTTCAATTTAACACCCGCTCGGGAAATGTGAATCCGTTGCTATAGTGCCATCAGTAGTCATTCATTGAATATTTATGATATGATGTAGTGGCATTGTAATTGCTGTAGTGTTTGAGCTGCGTGAATATATTAATATTATGAATTATATTTTGGGCATGATTTAGATCATTATTACATTTCAAGACATGCAAGAAAACATAAGAATTAGTAATAGGCCTATTAATCACCATTATTTAACAAAAACTTTTTTTCACAGTTATCTAATATTTACATTTTTATTTGCCATATCCACAGTGATGAATTGTTATAAAACAATTTTTAGAATATATTGATAGTAGACAACTTTAATATCTTCACTCTATCTATTCAATGGTTGTTGTTAAATGAGTGTGACGATAAGCCATACATTTTTTTCTCCTACAAACTGTCTGTACACCCCACCAAATAAACAGAGTTGTGATTTATTCTAAAATAATGTTCATTGTTTTCATATGAGCTTTTTTATATGAGTTTTTGAAATGTTTGGACTGCTCCTGCCCTGAATACAGTAGAAACGGTATAACACTCATTTTTGTTTGATGTTTATGTTTTGAATAATATGATGCAACTGATGTGATGAATATAAACTAATTTCACGCAGCAGAAGCACTGCCATGCTTCTACAAGTGTTTGCTTTTTCATCTGAAATGCTGGCAGAAAATAAAGAAAAGGCCAAATGATTAGAGTCATGCCTTCATCTGTGCCAGTGACTCAGGGTTGTCATAACTCATCATCTCATTTTAAGATAGAAAAATGTCATTTTAGGTTTGTCTTAGTATTTGTTGGAAACTTAAACAAACAGCGTGGCTTTACAAAATTTGGCTTATGTTCTGTTAATAATATGAACCATTTAAAAACAACGAAGTCAAACCATTTGTGTTGTTCATAGTAATCTGTGTTCTTGTAGCTCAGCTTGTTGTGTTAGCAGCGCATCTGATAAAATGTATAGCTTCTGTAAGTTGATTTGAATTAAAGCGCCTGCCAAATACATAAATGTAATCGCTGGCAATTCTCACAGTCTGTTTGCGTCCTGATGGTAGGGGACAGTAGTAAAGATGACTGTCTTCCGAAAGACTAGTTACTTTGGTTAAGTCCTTTTACAATATAAATTAATATAGGAAAAAACTGCAAAAAAGAATCATGCTGACAGGATTAGGGGGCTGTTCTTGAGTGCAACCAGTACTGTCACTATAGAAACCAATATGTATAAAATAAATAATGCCGTACCATCACGAGACGGCAACCGAATCTGACAGGACTTTCATAACACTGTGTAGGCGAGCTGTAGTTGCAGAGCAGACTTCATCATCACATCTTAATTAAAACATTCGTTCTTAATAAACATGATAAAGTGAGAACGTGTTAACTACTGCATGATCAAGGCTTGTTTATTTGGTAGCCTAAATGAAGAAAAACAAGCATATCATATTTAAAAAAAATAAAGCAACAGCACCAACATTTTCCAACGCATGAATGCAGAGTTATATCAAAGATACATTGATTTTTATGTGAATTTTGTGCTCTAAAGCATAAACTGCAAATTCAGTTCCTGTTATGGAAACATTCCGTTCTCTCTCTTTCTATCAATATCGAAGGTGGCCTAGTGTGGGCTGTAAAGGGTGTAAGTGAGGTGATGAGCAAGAAGGGGGGGGGGGGGACTGAGGTGTTGTACATATGTACCCTTATACTGTAAGTTTCAGTAATAAATCCAAGACGCCCTAGCTGTCTAGCATGAAACAGACAGGTAGCACTTTATTTTACAGTCCTGTTTCCCATGGACATAATGTGTTATAGTAAATATCATAACTGGTTCTAAACCTGAACCTACCCCTGAACCTAACCATATCCCATGTAGTTTTTTTTTACTTTAAATGATCCAGTACTTTCTTAGTTAAGTACACTGTGAGTACACTAAAGGTAAATAAAGTGCAAACAACAAACCTCTGTAAATAAGAACAGAATTTAGTAGTAACTGCAAATTGTGGGCCACTGCAGGGGTTATACAGTGACCGGCGTGCAAAATGTGTACATTTGTAAAAACTATGTTTAAAGAATCTTGCTTTTCATACCCTAAGAGCCATAAAAGACAAATTGCTAGGTCATAGTTCATTCATGAAAGGGTTAACACGGGTGGACAAGTTCCAGTAAGTCTGACAAAAGAAAACATGTCCAAATACAGTTTGTCTCCATTTTAAACTGTAGATCTATTGTTTAATAATCCAACAAACATCATCTTGTTAAACATTTAGCCTAAAAGGAGCACCTGCACTATTTTTGTAAACAAAAATGGTTTAATGTGTTATTGTTTACTACAATGACATGAATGCTTTTTAACTGTGTGTCCATATACTGTATGTTTTGAGCAGACAGAAACAACTCTGTTGTTAAGTTTGATCTCAAGTCTACAGTGCCTCAGTTATTGACTTTGAGATAGAAACCCTGTTGCTGGGGGTTGGGGTGGATGATGACAGTTTTGTCCACCACAGACATCCGTGGAACCAGTCATTACTGCTTTTGTGCGTGTGAACCAGTAAGCTTCCTGCTGGGACTGGCTTACGGCCAACTCTCAAACCCCAGCTCCAGTCCCACACCACCGCTCTCTATTTCTCCATAACACACACAACCCTCTTATCCTGGAATACAGACATGAAGCAGAATTTTCCAGGCATATGCAACCGAGAGCTAAGGGCTCCCACCCACTTTAAACCATCTGCTGATTTTTTCACCTTAAAGCCAGGAGGAAATCAAAAAATGAACCCTATACCTTTTTAATGCATGTAGTGGATAATTCATCCGTGCACACTTTTCCTAAGAAATAACCTTACTGAGTGGGCGAAATAATGTTAACCAATAGCTAAACGGCTATTCAGGTATTGCTGAATCCTAAAATGCCACTTATATATATTAAATTATATAAATATAGATTGGAAAAAATACTGCAACAATTAAAGGGTCAATTCACTCAAAAATAAAAATCTGTCATCACTTACTTACCCTCGAGTTGTTCCAAATCTGTAAAAACATCTTAGTTCTGATGAACACAGAGAAAGATATTTGGAAGAATGCTTGTGACAAAACAGTTCTTGGCCACCATTGACTACATGAATAGGAAAAATTCCAAAGGTATTAAAAAGTGCCCCAGAACTGTTTGCTTTACAACATTCTTCAAAATATCCTCCTTTGTGTTCAACAGAATTTTTTTAAAAGGAATATTTCCTACTTTGACTATGGTAGTCAATGGTGACCAAGAACTGTTTTGAATCAACTCGAGGGTGAGTAAATTATGACATAATTTTCATTATTTTCACAAGTGTCCATTTATTCACAACCAGTGTCCTCTGTTCAGTTTCAATTAAATATAGTTTAATCCTGGTGATGCATAGTTGACTGCAAACTCACGTTCAGCTTCCATGTTTACTATGAAATGGCCACTTTTCAATGCCATTGACATTGAAGTTTGGCCTGCTTGAGACACCATATCCGCTCTACCTCACTTTTGAGACAACTGAAGCATCTCCACCTCAATGAAACCACTAGAGGAGTTTTTCAGCTGAAAGACCCTAAGCAGAGCGCAACTTCACGAAGATCTCTGTGACACCATACTTTAGTCCTGTTTTCCCCTTCAGTCCTTCAAGTGCACAGAAGTACTCTCCTGATTCAAACAGAAGTGTACTTCGGCTGCATGCCTGTAGAGTTGTTTGTAAAGAAACATCTAAAATCTGAGAAGTATGCTTTTGATGTGCTTGCATCACTATTATTATTCGTCATGCTTATAGACAAATAGCAAACATTATGTTAACCTTTGACATGCTATTTTGGCATTGATGTGGACATTAATATGCCAAATTGTGTGGCTTGTATAGGAAAAAAATGTGCTTTTACTTTTCTAAGCAAATCAGATTTACAATCTATATTAGTATGAAATGCAGGTTTGCGACCTTTTAGAACCCTCAAGCATATACCCACAACAGCTTATGCATTGTTTTAGTTGAAGTCTATTTTGGAAAAGGGACAGTTCACCTTCAAAATGAAGATTCTGTCATTATGTACAAGCCAGCGCGTCATTTCAAATCTGTATGACTTTCTTTCCTATTTAGAACACAAAAGAAGATATTTCAAAAAATGTTGGTAACAAAAAAATGTTGGTCCCCATTGACTTGCATTGGTTTTGTGTCAATACAATAGAAGTCAATGGGAACCAAAGGTTTTTGGTTATCAACATTTTTCAAAATATCTTCTTTTGTGTTTCGCAGAAGAAAGAAAATCACACAGGTTTAAAATGACAACTGTGAGTAAATGAAGACAGAAGTTTTATTTCCAAGGTGAACTATTCCTAAGTTAATATAACTGTGCGTATAATGTGG
Source organism: Triplophysa siluroides (assembly GCA_006030095.1). Taxonomy (NCBI): domain Eukaryota; kingdom Metazoa; phylum Chordata; class Actinopteri; order Cypriniformes; family Nemacheilidae; genus Triplophysa; species Triplophysa siluroides. The sequence goes on along the minus strand of VCII01000101.1, from coordinate 2,292,870 downwards.
TAAAAACAACAACAAAACATCTAAACCGTAAAGTCTAGATATACATTTGATATAAATCTGACATTTATCCTGTTTTTTTAATAAAATGAGTTATATAAAGAGCATAGATGCTCTTTCCTTTTACTTATTATAAAGCACTCGCTCTCACAGGGGCAATATCTCAAGTTACAGAGCACAGTCAGAGCAAGAAAAAAACACTCATGGAGCATTTGGCCCCTTGGCAGCCTACGGTCAAAAGAAAATCTCTTTCTGTACAGTTCTGTACTTCCAGTTTACGTTATAATGACACCCTAGGTAGAAGAAAAAGACATAAACCAATGTTTACTTTCTTCGCAGGGTCACGTGACGTGATGGCAGGACTCCAGTGTATATTTACAGGGCAGGATATAATGCAGACAACAATGCGACTTCTAAGACCTTCTAAGACCTCCGCGCATTCCTGCAGGGGCTGCTCGTGGGTGTTTCTTCTCCCTGAGCCTAGCAGACATGTCTTCACTCTCTCTTCTGTTTTAACTAAAAGTGGAGGACAGCCCCCTTCTTTTTTACCCTATGCCTGCTCACACCCCAGCGGTGCAGACCCTTCATTTAGGCCCTCAGGGCCCATGTTGCACCTGGAGGTCATGGTTTATTTTTCTGTGAAGGTCTATCTTCTGATGGAAGATAATGATTGAGACTTCTGATGTCTCATTAGTTCCCGGTGAAAAAAGTGCACTACAATTACTGATCTAGATAAATGACTGGATTGCGCCTGGAATGGTAAACCAATGGCAGGAGGTAAAGCCACCTGAAGGAATCGCGCCGCCATCTTGGTATGGTCAACTGACAGAGAGCGCCATTGACTTACAGTGACGATCTAAAATAACCAGTTTTTCAGCTTATTGGGTCCGTGATAAATTTTCAGTTTACACGTCACGTGGGTCTGATGAATTGTTACTTCTGATGTTTTTTTCCAATGTTTATGTTTATTTTGGGCAGAATAGTGACGTATAGAAAGCTTCATGACTTCAAGAACCACATACAGCCTGTATTTATCTGCATTTCGATTTCAGAATAAGCACATTTGTCATATGTTGAGGTGTCTCGTTGGTCTGCTGATCTGATATGTACGCTTCTGTAATGAAAATGAGTGCAACTCACTCTATATCTAATAAGACGGGAAAATTCCGACTTTTAATAATTAACCATTTACATGCTTAAGACATTTGCATTGTAAGAATGTACTGTGAGACTTTAGATATAAAAATGGGGCCCTTGCAAGTTAATGTTTTATCATTGATGTGATAACTCCCTATAAATGTAATAGAACTTTTGGGCATGCCAACATGGCGGCGCGGTAGCTTCAGTGTAATGACGTCATGAGCAATCCAGTCATTAATATAGATCAGTGACTATAATACACTTGAATTATATTTTTTGCTATTTGAGACACCATGACTAAGAGTACACTAAGAGTTTTTAACACGTGATCATATAGAGTGAAAATTTAAATTCTGTGATCATTTACTCAACCTCTTGTCATTTCAAACATATATGACTTTCTTCTGCCGAACACAAAAGAAGATATGTTGAAGAATGTTGGTAACCGAACAACGGCGGTACCCATGGCTTGCATTGGTTCTGTGTCTGCACAATATAAGCGAAAGGGTACCGCCATTGTTTGTTTACCAACATTCTTTAAAATATCTTTTTTTGTGTTCTGCAGAAGAAAGAGAGTCATACAGGTTTAAAATGACAAGAGGCTGGGAGAATTTTCATTTCATCTCTTTAAATATACAAAATTAATGTGTGACAATAGAGCACTACTATGTAAGTGTACTTAAATAAAGTGTACTATTTTTACTTGGGTTGTGCTAGTAAATACTGTGGAGATCAACCAATCAAATGCCAACTTCAAAACTCATCAAGTGTTTTTCCTTCAAGCGTTATGGCCTATTACATGTGGTTTGTAGGCTATGCGTTTAAAAGGTTTACCTGTTTTTGTCTTCATTCCTGTAAATTAAGTAAATGAACTGTTTGTATTATAACTGTTACACTATGTGTCAGAGAAACATGGGATATCAGCAGCCCGATTCACGTTTTCACCATAACCAATTTACGGTTTTCTTTCACCCCTGGCAATCTGATATATGTCCCGGCCTCTTTAATGATGCTAGTCACTATGAAATTGAAGTTAAGAGTCAGTGAGAAGTGTCTTTAATTCGATAGTACAAATCCAAATATGATTAAATCCCGACAGCAATAGCTGAAATGCATTACAATGGCCGACTAATTGGAGTTATTTATTATTCCTCTCTGTGAGCAAACAAGAACGCTGTAAAATATGAGGGCAATGTCTTCAAATTAAATAAAATCAGCTTCGACATCACACAGAAATCGATTTACCACGTTATTGGATTACGTCCGGTTTCCATGGCGCACAGAGATGGCCCTTCTCTATATTGATGATTTTTCATGGTCTGATAACTATTTTAGACAATGATATGTCTGTGTTATTTTGCCAGCATTCTTGTTGCCTGTGAAATGTTTTTATGGTGATGTCATCATCGACACGCAGTCTGGGGGCCGGCTGCTTCAGCTTTTGTTTTGATAGTTAATCGTTAGATCTTCTCACAGCGCAAACACTCTGTATGATCCCTGACCTCTGAAAATCTCTAATCTAATACATCACCTGCCCTGGCCAAACGCAAGCTGCTTTCCTTTTCACAGATTCGCTGACATCACCGCTAAACACCGGTTAATTTACTTAACAGTGTGTCCCCAACTAATTCTAATGTAATCGGATACGCTTTTACATTTTTGGCTAAACTAAGAAAAACAAACGTGCTTCTAAATGACTTCATTAGGATTCTGCTTACAGGAGGAAAATCTAGAATAAAGCGAAAAACAGATGGGTGTTGATTTGTCATCATTTATTCACCCTCGTGTTGTTAAAAACCTGCATATGACTCATACCTGTGTAGGACAAAAGAAGATATTTTAAGAAATGGGGGTCCATACAATGGAAGTCAATGGGGTTCAATGTTATTTGGTTACCAACATTCTTCAAAATATATTTTTCTTGTGTTCCGCAAAAGAAAGAAAGTCAAACAGGTTTGAAATGACACGAGAGTGAGTGAACGATGAAAATAATTCACTTTTGGGGTTAACTACAGAAGTCTTATTGATGAACGGGACAAGTTTACAGCTATTGCAGTTTTCTTTTTACTATGCACAATTTGTACAGATCAAGTATCCATGAATAGATGCTCTGTAGACAGCTAAATCTAATAGAAAAAAGTCATTTTGTTTCATTGTTGTGCTGTTCGCTTCCAATGTAGACATGGTGTCACCATCAATACCTACACTTTTGTGACAATGTTTTCAATTGGATCTGTCAGAAAATAAATTACATTTGGCTTCTATCCCCAGTGACTTTCAATGCATTCAAGATAGACATTTTGTATGTGTGTTCCCGGGGAATTAAACCCTAAGACTGCGCTGCTAATGCAATGCTCTGAGCTACAGGAACAGCTAAATAAATAAATGTTACCTATTTCTACTGTACATTTCTATTAAAGGCACAACCCGTCTCCAAACCCATAAGGCAACAGCCACAAACACAAGCACTGAGACAAGGTTTACAGCTGCTTGCTCACTTCTGATATTGTCATCTTTCTGTAGCAGACGGAAAGCGAGCTGAGGACTCAACACTTCATTAATAATGGAGCAGCGTTCCACATCCCTCCACTGAAGACCGTCCCACTGGAGACGGGATGAGCACATCCTCCCTATCACATCTCAGGTGCTCGCTCACAGGCGGAGGAATATGATTTGACGTAAAGAGAGCACGTCTCAAAGAGATAAACAGAGCACAGACTGGCAGCTCATGCTGTTTGTTTCTTTTGGGCTGCTGGGAAAGTAATGATTAGCAATCTGGGCAGCAAACGCAAAGTTTGGTGTGCGAGTTCTTCAGAGTTTTCTATTGTTGTATGACCGATATGCCCTTAAGCAAGATTTAAGTCCTGTTTTCCTCCTGCAAAGGGGTTGTAAGTTGTTTTGGCATCTGGAAAGGTCAAGGAGGGTGAGATATTCAACACAAGTACACCAACAGTCAGCCAACGCATAGCAAGTGTGCAGTCCCGTTATGGGTGTAAAGGGAAAGTTCACCCAAAAAAGAAACATTTCATTTACTCACCATCTTGTCATTTCAAACCTGTATGACTTTCTTTCTTCAGCAGTACACAAAAGAAGAAATTTGGAAGATAAAAATCTTTTCTTTTGTGTTCTGCAGAAGAAGAAAAAAGGCATACGGGTTTAAAGTGACAAGAGAGTGAAGTTTCATTTTTGCTTGAACCATCACTGAAAGGTGCGTTTTTGTTTAGTTCAATGGACAGTTCAGGCAAAAATGCAGATTATATCATTTTATTTACCCTCATGTTGTTCAAAACCTACATGACTTTTCTTCAGTGTAACACAAAAGAGGATATTTTGAGAAATGTCTCAGTGGTTTTGTGTCCATAAAATAGAAGTCAATGGGGTCTGATGTTGTTCGGTTATCGACATTCTTCAAAAGATATTTTTGCAAACTTCACGTTCAATTCTGTATTATTTAGGTAGTTTTTTTACGTGCTGAAACTTCTACTGTGCTTGGAGTTGACCTGCCATGACCCTCACTGTATAGTGCCAGGACAAAAGCAAAACTTGATCGTTTTAAAACTAAAGTTACTTGAAAGATTATTTCTCCAGTCATAGACGTTCGGTCTAAACCTATCAATCAAAATAGAACTTTATGATATAAAAAGTATGACAGTGACAACTTTGCAGCTGCACTTGAACACAACTTGCTAACCCAACTCCTCTCGACACTGAACATTTGACCTCTAAACATTTTAATCTAACACGCTATGAGACACTCAACATCAATTTTGCACGAGTCTTTCTGTTAAAGATCTAGTTGAAGTATCACACTGAATAAATAGATGCCAAGTGAAGAGGGATCTGAAAAGTTTGCATTATTAACAAATAAAGGGAGACAGGGACAGACGCTGAACACTTAGCACGAGCACAGGCGAGAAATAATGGGCCAGAACAAAGTGGAGAACGCTGAAACAGAAAGAGACTCCATTTTTGTGAGTCTCTCTCTCCAGCTGTCAGTCTGTACGTTGTCCCCCCCCATGGAGGAGGGGGAGGTTGCCACGGTGACTGGAGGCCACATGTCTTAAGGGCCTCAGTTTGGTCAAAGGACCCCTTTGTTCTGGTGCTAAGCTGCCTTCAGTGGGCCTGCAGGATGGGGGAGAGGGGTTTCCCTCCTTCACAAGTCAGAGAAAAAACACTTAACACAATCATTTTAACCCCAACAGTGGCAGACAGACAAACACCACATCAAGTCATTCAAGGCAACATAGAGTTCACATAAAAGGGGCAAAGCGAGTAGAAACACATCGTCTGTCTGATCGCTTTCGATTAACTGATTTATTGTAGTGGACAGGTGAGGAGGAGGAGAATAAATCAATCTCACGATGTAGATGTTTTAAGTTGTCAAAAGTGAATCACTCACTATTAGAATATTTAGGAAAGATCTGTAATTATAGAAATAATTCACCATGGCAGATTTTCAATTTCTTTCGTTTTTTTTGCAGCCTGATGGTGTGGACCAGAGGTTACCAACAGTTTCTTTGTAGCCCCCTTTTGTACGTTTAAGAGAATCTGAGCCCCCGCTTATAAATATATTTTAAACATAAATTCAAATGTTGTGTGTGTGTGTGTGTGTATAAACAGACAGAGAAAAAAACAAGAGATCATTCCACATTTAAGCAGCATTTCTAGATGTACGGCCATTCCAGTCCAGTGTCTGTAAATTTTCTACAAAATCAAACCTCAGAAGTGACAAAGTCATCCAACAGCAATGTGAAAGACTGACAGCATGACAAGACACATGAAAAGCTTTCCTGTGGCTCAGTGGTTAGAGCCTGGCACTAGCAATGCCAAGGTCATGGGTTCGATCCGAGGGGATTGCACAGTCAGAGACAAATGCAATGCAAGTCGCTTTGGATAAAAGCGTCTGCCAAATGCATAAATGTAAAGGCAAGACCGTGATGCAAATTGAGGTTATTACATGTTTTTTTTTACTTTTCCTAAATACAAGTACAAATATCACAGTTGTATTTTGTATATACTTAAAATGCTTAAATAAAAATTTAGATTAATCTTCAATAAAACAAAAAAAGGTCAATTTTGTCCAAGCTCCTGATGAATAATTACAACCTTCATGTTGGAAATAACAAAGAGTGATAGCGAGCAAAACAGAGTTTAGGGATAGCATAAGGAATATTAGTTTTTATTAAAAGATTTATAAAAATATTAGTGGAACACATTTTTGACCCTGTAATTGATTTCTAAGCATGAACCACAGACTGAGAACCACTGACAAGCAGATTGAGGGAAGAAAGTCTTACTTACCTGTGATGATAGTATACTTCAGCTAGATGGCAGTATTCTACAACTGCAGTAAGATTACATACAAATGTACCAGAGCCAATGATTCAGGGCCCTTGGGTCATAAGAAATACAACGAGGAAAAATTCCTAGTTTTATTTATCGATTTCATAACAATGGCCTATTTTTTTGTCTTGTTATTTTTAACAAGTTATCTGGATGCAGAGCCGGTAATGACCTGCAGACATTTAAGCATTTGGCAGACGCTTTTATCCAAAGCGACTTTCATTGCATTATACTATACATTTGTTTCTAAGTATGTTCAATTCCCTGGGATCCAACCCATGACCTTGGCTTGCAAGCGCCATGCTCTAACCACTGAGCCAGAGGAAAGCTTTTCATTAGATATTGTACATTGTATTCAATATCTTAAACTCTGTTAAAGGGATAGTTCACCCAAAAAATTTATTTCTGTTAACTCAACATCAAGTTGTTCCAAACCTGTATACATTTCTTTGTTTGGTTGAACACAAAGAAAGATATTTGGAAGAATGTAAGCAACTGAGATCTCTGGGGCACCATTAACTACCATAGAAGAAATAATTATTTTATAATACTTTTGTTCTGTTGAACACAAAAGAAAATATTTTGAAGAATTTAGGAAAGCAAACGGTTCTGAGGCACCTTAGACAACCATTTTAATAGTTATTGGTTCCCTCAGAAATCTCAGTTGCTAACATTCTTCCAAATATCTTTCGGTGTGTTCAACAGAACAAATACATTTATACAGATTTGGAACAACTTGAACTCGAAGTAAATCATGACAGAATGTTAATTTTTGGGTGAAATGTCCCTTTAATTATATTTTTCAGGTAACGGCCCTAAATGCTTATACTGTTGATTTGTAACAAATGATTTATCTGCTATAAATGCTATGCGGTTCTAAAACGACATGCCTCAAAAAGGTCTCTGGAAATCAATTTCAGGGTGCACATGAATTTGCCGACATTGCTGAAAACGAATCAGGTCTAGTGTGTAATGACATTTTACATGCCCCTTACCAACCAAACAATCCGAAGATGCACTGAGAAAAATAAACTTTGCGATAAAAAAACAATAGATCACATACAGCACAGGTGTAGGTCCATGTTGAAATAAAATCTCAGGAAATCTGAAACTAAAATTGGAGTCTGAAGACAGGCCATAAATATTTAAACACGGTTGCGGTGCTGTTTTTCTCACAGATACACTAGTATCACTGCTGAAAACTGATTTACAGCATAATATAAACACAGCCGAATCAGTACTGGTTTAACAATGTAACAATAATTCTATTCAGGGTGTTTCTAAGCAACGACGCAATGCTTTCCATGAAGCAATGTTTTGTGAATTAGCCTGTTAAGTGGAACACTATGATGGAGCAAACACAATAGTACATCTTTGACAATTCTATTAAAACCCAAATGCATTTCTTTCACTAATATTATTTCTGCTTGAAATATCTCACTGGCTTTTGCAACATGAACTGCAATTACAAGTAATGGCAAAAAAGATATTGTCATTGATTATATACATTTTTCATGCCACTCACGGACCTGACTGACTCACGTCGAGGTTTATTCCAGAAAACAGTTTGAGTAGATTTCAAACCAAATACTTTCAATGTGAGTGAATATCATCACACTTCACGTAAAAATGTGAAAAACTAACTTCAATTTAGGTTAACCGGGAAAATATGTAATGGGAACTGAGTGTAATGAGGAATCAAATACATAAAGTACAAAGAAAAATATGCATTATTTTAACAGGGCACGTGCTTAAATTGATTATATTTAATGTCCTAATACATAAGATCTCACTAGTTATAAATTAGGCAGATTTGTTTTTTTATTGTGACAAAATTATGTCCCAGTCTGTCCTAATAAGATTAACCGTAACCCATACCTTGCATCCTGAATGTTGTAACTATAAATTAATTTCAATGAAAACAATTCAGAGACTTTTTTGATATCAACATTGTATATTAAATGTTAAAATGTAAAGCAGATAAATATACAGCTAAGAAAATCATTGTCTAGCAAACCAGCATTGTCATTTATGTAGGGTGAAGATTTAATGAGCATAACCAATTTAGCAATTACTCTTCTGAGAGGTGAGCATAGTCCATAGACATAAAAAAAAAAATGCAAAAATTAAAACAATACAGAGTAACATTTTAGCAAAATTTCATTGTGGAAGTTTTTTTAACAGACTGACAAAATTAACTTTCATTTGACCATTTCCGTTACTCTGCCACGTCTGGTGTTGGTTCCTCAGAGACCAGAGTCACACATGGTTCCGATACTCCGCTGAGTCTGCCACGTGTTCTTCTCCTACCCACCTTACTAAACTCTGGTGAGGTGTGGTCCACCCACGCCAGCCCCACAGCTTGAAGGTCCACGCTCCTCCGGTTCCTCAGGCTGCGCCGCACTGAACCTCGACTCTTCGCCACGGGCTTCAGGATATCATCGATGTTAAAGTCGGTCTGTTGCCAGGAGGCCAAAGTGGGTTCTGTAGGTGCACCTTTGCTGTCTGAAAACTCGGTCTCATCTACAACTCTCTCATCTGCTTCTAGCACAACATCGATCTTTACACAAGGAGATTTCAACACATTTTGAACCCGCCCACATCTTTTTGGAGTCTTCTGCTCCGACCACTCTGTGCTCATGGGGTCATGTGCTACCACGTTTGGAGTCTCAGAGTGCTCACTTTCATGAAGCTCTAGTCCATCACTATTGTTCTGGTTCAAACCTATAGCTTCGGTCAACTCATGCCTGTCAATATCACCAGTTTCACCGTCCAATTCGACAGAGTCAATAGCCAAGCTGCTAAACTTCCTTCTCTTGGTTGCGCCGGAGTTACGACGTTGGCGTGCAGGCCTTCCCGAGCCACGTCTGGCTTTGAGAGCCTTTGGCCCGGAGTCGCCTCTTCCTGCGGGACTCTCAGTGCCGGCTGAGGGTTCCAAAAAAGTCATGCCCGTGTCTGATTGGTAGACAGGGCATGATGTCTGCTCGATCTCATTGGTCAATTTAGCACCAGACAAGCCACTACCACTTACCATCAAGCGATCGGTCTGGCCATGAAGAACGGTGGGTGACTGAATGTCATCTTTCTCTGCACCTGCGTGTTAAAGGGACAAACGGTTAGATGACATTAGCTTATTAAAAGCACTCTGCCTAATGTGGTTCTGTTTTCCTGCCATCAAGGCTTCATCAATTTGAACACTTATTTTGCAGAAATCTTTTATCTAGCTGTAAATGACAGATTTTTGGCTAAGGGTGCAACAAAGAGCTATCATCTAGCAAAATTATGATCTCAAACTGTTTGGGTAACCAACTTTCGACAAGATGTTAAATGCCCTCTCATTTGTAAGTCGTTTTGCATAAAAGCACCTGCTAAATGAATAAAGTAATGTAGATGTTACTAAGCCTTAAACCTTCATCAAGTATGCAAACATGATTTCTTTTTGTCATTGCGGTATGTCAGTGTCCAATCCATAAAGCAATATTATGTTTTGCATTTTAACAGTTGCCACAACAAGGGGTACAACAATGGACAGCTACCTAAAACAAAGTCTGTTTTAATTCCTTATGTATTCAAGGGAGAGATGATTTGTTGTATATCTAAGTCTTAAATACAACCACAAGAATGCAAAAAAGTACATCATTCTTGCAATGCGTTGGCTGAGCATTAAGGCTTCTGTGTACCTGCCAGCCTTTGGCTACCACCACCAAATCTAATGAATCTAATTTACCAACCGAATCAGTCGAACCGGAGCAGCCACAGATGTACACATTTTATGAGGCATCTTGCAAAGAAGCAGAGCACTTTTTGTCAAAATATATCATTAAATGTCTTGTGGGCGAGTTGTAAACAAAGTCTTACCTGGTTGCTTTTCCGATGGCGTCTGTGTTGGCGTACTGCTGAAATTGGCAGACGTCGTCTCAAATATGGGACTGAGCAAAGGGTTCTTGGAGGCAAAGTCTCTTTTGCCATATAAAGAACGATTCACCTCCTTAGTGCCGAAGCGCTTCTTGACGCCCGCAGTCAAGTTCTGGACACAAAACAAGCAGAAGATGAACATCGACCCAATGGACCCTTCAACCATTTGACCACACAAACAAAATTAATCTTTATAAATGGGACATTGACATTAATATGGCTAGCCGTGGGAGTTCAAAAGTGGGTTGTTGCTTTTAAAGCAAATAGTGCAAAACATTTCTATAGTCTCCCATATACCTCTCTGGAAGTTTTCCCTGCCATAGTTTAGTAATGAAAGGGAACTATCAAAAGGTCTATTCACTCAAATGCGCTCAAAGGCTTTAGACATGTGAAATCAAGAATTTCGAGCACTCATCATGCTATTTATATCCCAAACGTTAAGTCCCGGTCACAACACATTAGTATTATTATTTAGGCTCAGCGTCAACTTGATTCCAGCTCGAATAATCTGAGCTTTAAAAGCCCAGATTTACTAAGACTCTTCACATGTCAGCTTCACTTGATCTATAAATCCACTTCATAAGCTTCATACCTTCATCTTTCCTGAAGCAGACGCCGCTGCTGTGCGAGAGCTTTTCCGTTTCTCAGCTACATTTTCTCCTGGTTGCTGCAACAAAGGAAACAGATTCTCAGCCATTTGACAACATTCCATGTGTTTGCTCTAAATTGACAACATGGTCTAATTTATAGTTCCTCTAAACAAATAAACACATATATTGTCATAAGTGAAACCGATGCCGTAAATACTGGAAAGTATTTTACAAAAGAATTTTACACATACATGTTAATGCATTAGATATCATGACATGAACCTAAACAATTTTAAGTGTCATTCTTGGTTAATGTACAGAAAGAAATGCACATCTTTTGAATTAATGCATGAAAATAAATTAACTATAACCGAATCTAATAAATGCTATAAACACGATTCTCACATTTACAGTTAGACATTCTAAAATGAACAGCAAATACACCTCAACAAACAAGTGTAAAGTGAAAACCTTCAATCAACACCCTCCACTTGATCTTGTTGAGTTTCTCAGCATGACTGCTGAAGCTGAAGCAGAATTTCTACCTGCGCTCCACAGAAAAGCATACCTTTCTTTTCCTACAGCGAGTGCGAGTGGGTTGAGTGCTGGCGTTGAATGAAAGCTGCTGCTCAGAGGTGCCAACAGACTGCAGATCAACTTCTACTGCTGGGGAAAGAAAACAAATGTCAGGCTTTATAAATCAACAGCAGTTAACAAAAGTGCAGAGCTGAGTAGGGCTTCTATATCCATATATATTCAAATTACTACATGACAGTCAAAGTCATGTTCAAGAATTGATATTGTCCCACAGTTACAAGGCCAACACTAGGACTTTAAAACAAGACCATGGTGTCCACACAATATTAAAAACCAAAAGGTGTTTGGTATTCGGAACATAGGCAAATATCAGCTTTTTCTGTCAGACGCAGTAGGTTTGTAAAGAAAAAAGATTTAAAGGGGATCATATTTCTGCACCCCCCCTCCATCTCCACAGTTATTCAGCCATTCAGCTCAGTGTAGAAGGCGGTCAGAGAGAGCAGTGGAAGAAAATAGCCCAGTCAGAAAATGTAACTCACTGGAGAGGGCCGGTGGCTGACCGCTGGTGGCTGATGGCAGTTTTTCCTCTATCTGTGAAGCTGATGGTTCATCCTCATCCACTTGAAAAGCGGCATTCATAACTTCACGGTCTTGAGCCTGGGGCTGCCCTGGGTCTTCAGCCGAGAGCGTATCTTTCAGTTCAGATACACGATTACAATACACACAGACAAGAGACTTTCTTTAAAGTCCAGCACAGTGGTTCTCAAACTTTTCAGATCAAGTACCGCCTTTAATAAAATGAGTTGTTCCAACTACCACTTTTAATGACCGCCACAGAAAATCATATATGAATAAACACTTAAATTAATAGTAGAGCTGTGAATCTTTATCTTTACACATCCTCCTCCGATTCTAATGTATTATTAATAATGCACACTCTTATTTAAAAAATGTGTTTTATACATGATTCTTAGGTTAGTCAGCAGTAATAGTGGACATAAAACACTTTTCTAAAAGTGTAAACAGGGCTCTGTAAACTCGTATGGGGGATTTATTAACTTTGTGGGGACTTGCAGAAAGACTACAAACTTATATTAAAGACAAACAATGTGTAAGGAATATTTAACACATTAGATAAATAAATAAACAAACGTATACTTAAACACCAAGAGAAGAGCTTTATATAACAAACAGAGACTCACAATTTACTGTAGCTTCCTTTATCAAAGCGACACGTCAAAAAATACATTGCAACGTGCGCTTCATTGATTTAACCTCGAGTAGATGCAGATGCGTGTTGAATTAGCACTTTACAGCATTAACAACAGCTTGAAACAGCGGTTCAAGTGCAGAAATACATCAACTTAATTTGCATGCAGCTGGTCAGAAGAAATAGAGTAAGAGACTGACAAGCGTCTGCTCCCGCTGTGTTTGAGCTGCCCGTTATGCGCCTGAGTTACATCCACCAATGATAAATAAACAATCATTCATACAACTATATTAAAATTGCACATAGGCTGAGATGTAATCCGTATTTATCAATCATGCATGTATTAAACATTTGAAATTGCAAAAGACGAAATGTAAATTCATATATCAATTTTTTAATTTTCTGTCGTGTCATGTACCTCCGGGGTCTCTTCAAGTACCACTAATGTTACGCCTACCACAGTTTGAGAACCACTGCTCTAGGCCACAGCCTTTTGGCAGAATTTTATAACCTATCTTTATAATATGTACTGTATTTGCACCAAGATTAAGGGTATTTTTTTCCAACCTTTTCAACCAGTGTAAGCATTGAAAGCAAATGGTTTTAAAGGAGTAGTTCACTTTCAAAATAAATGTTCATGATAATTTACTCACCCCCTATCATCCAAGATGTTTACGTATCGGTTTCTTTAGTCGAATAGAAATTAAGGTTTTTGATGAAAACATTCCAGGATTGTTCTCCATATAGTGGACTTTAATGGACTCCAAATGGTTAAAGGTCAAAATTACAGTTTCAGTGCAGCTTTAAAGGGCTTTAAACGAAACCAGACCATGAATAAGGGTCTTATCTAGTGAAACAATTGGTTATTTAAAAAAAAAATGTATATGCTTTATAAACACAAATGCTTGCCTTGCTCTGTTCTGTGATGCGCGTTCATGCCTTCACAAACTACGCAATTACATTGAAAAGGTCACGCTTGACATAGGCGGAAGTACCGAGTCAGTGTTACAAGTTAAACACATGCAAGTTTTCAAGAAGTCATGAACAAGCATCGCAGAACAGAGCAAGGGGAGCGTTTGTGTTTATAAAGCATATACATGTTTTTTTTGTTTTTTTAAAGACCGATCGTTTCGCTATATAAGACCTTTATTCCCTGCCTGAAATCGTTTAAAGCCCTTGAAGCTGCACTGAAACTGTTATTTTGACCTTCAACTGTTTGGAGTCCAATCCTGGAATGTTTTCATTAAAAACCTTAATTTCTTTTCGACTAAAGAAAAAAAAAAACATCTTGGATGACATGGAGGTGAGTAAATGATCATGAAAATTTATTTTGAAAGTGAACTACACCTTTAAGCGGTTTTAAATATTTTAAGATAGTAAAATACATACGGGTACCGATTTACAATAAGGTGCTATTTGTTAACAATTACATTTAAGCATTTGGCAGACGCTTTTATCCAAAGCGACTTAGATTGCATTATCCTATACATTTAAACATAGGTATGTGCAATCCCCTACGATCGAACTCACAACCTTGCATTGTTAACGCAATGCTCTTACCACTGAGCTACAGGAAAGCAATTAGTTAATGCATTAGCTAACATGAACTAACAATGAGCAATTCTCCTACAGCATTTATTCATATTAATTTGTGTTAACTTCAGCATTACCTAATACATTATTAAAATCAAACATGATCACTGCTGACATTAGTTAATGCACCATGAATTAACATGAATAACTGTATTGACATTAACAAGGATTAATAAATGCTGAAAAACGAAATGTTAGCTAAGGCAATTACTAATGTTAAAATTAGCACCTTATTGTAAAGTGTTACCCACATAGGTGACATTTCACTTTCTCTTGACAATAATCTCGTAACTAACCCTTGCAGTTCTCAGAAGGCCTGTTTGATGGAGACTCTTCATCCATACTGGGGAAATCGATCTGAGGAGATACATGGACATGCAAATTTAGATTTGTGAAAGAAACGTCATTGATGGCACAAAATCGCATTGTGACTACCACTCCAGAAAAAAGCACAAGATATTAATGTGATGTGATTAATCTAAAATCAGATATTTAGAAATGCTGCTGAAAGCCAAACCTTGTCAAATACATCATCACTGTACACAAGTCCAGTGGTCCGTCTGTCAATAACAAAAACAGGTGAAGCTCCATTGCTTTGGGGACTGTTGAAGTCAGGTTGAGGAAGAGGGCCCTCGAATCTTTGAGGGGTCTTAAGAAGAGAGCGTTTTTTCCCCGTAGATGACGGAGGACACATTGGGGTCCCTCCCTTTTGCAGCGGGGTACTGGGCGGAAGGGTTTTGTCAAAGAACTCAGGGGAGAGTGGTGCCCCGAAGCGAACACGCTTCTTGCGTACAGATGAGATCTCGTTGCCATCTGAGAGTAAAAGATTGTATGTATTGAGGCTTTGAGAAAAAAATGAAGTATGAAGTAAACAAAGCATTTCAAACAGACAAGTCCCTCACCTGATGTCATGATTTCTGGTTTGGAAAGCATGGGTGAGGAAAGAAGCTCATTCTTTGAATCTGAACACAATTCCGGTAGAGGCCTATGGCTCTCAAAGGATTGCATCTATAAGAGCAAAAACAAAGGTGAATACATTTAACCACAACAGACCCATGCAGATTAATAGGTCTGTTAGAGTAAACAACGCCCAAAGGTTGCATTCGGAGCACTTCATTCCAAATCACTTAGACATCTAATTGAACTCTATGGCCCGGTTTCACAGACACAGCTTATCTTAAACCAGGACTACGCCTTAGTTGAATTAAGATATTTATGTCACTTTTATAAAAATAACTTAGAAGAATACATTACCGGTGTGCATCTCGGGACAAAACAACGGCACTGATATATTTTAAGATATTTCCAGGCAAGTTATATTCAGTTAAGGTTCACAGGTCACACATTCATTTTAGTCTGGGACTAGCCTTAAACCTTGTCTGTGAAAGCAGGCCTATATAAAATATTGTTGTACAGGTAAAAGCAGATCTATATACCCTTTGCTCCTGTTGTGTTGTGAGAGTGGAGCAGGGGAGTGGTGTCTCAGTAATCTTGTCCTCACATTCCCCTCGTGGGGCCCTGCAACGTTTCTTAGTGGGAGGAGGAGTCACAGAAGGGGATGGGCTTTGCGTGGTCAGCTTGATCTCTTTTTCTATAGGACATCATGCAGTAGCAGAAAAAGATGTTCATGAGGACTTCAAGATCACAGAAAGGTAGGCCTGTAACGATATATATCGCGATTCACACTACTTATACCTGTCTAGGTCGATTCTGAAATCGCAAAGGGTTCGATTCTGTTTTATGCACAGCTCTTCCGTGAACTACGTCTCTTTGACCATCTAAAATGACTACGGCTGCGTTCGAAATGGCATACTTCCTCGCTATATAATAGGCAAAAAGCAGTAGGCGAATGAATTGTATGGCCGATTCGTGGTGGCGAGAAATATCCGGCTGGTGGACATTTTCTCTGGAGATTCAGACGTGCGTATACTAATGTTGCGTCAGAATACGCCTACTCAAGAGCGCCCTCTGGCTTGGTGGCGTTTAACCGTAATTCATTAAGAAACTGAGCATAAAAATTACACGATATATCGTCCCAGCCCTACAGAAAGGCATTTAAAAAAAAGAGATGGGTTTTAGTATACAGAGCATAAAAAACTTAAAATTAAGACATATTTTGGAAAGTTTTTAACGTCATTCAAAATGTTAGGTTGGAAAGGTGAATAATGTTTATTTGAATGAGTTTACTGACTCACATAGTCCTTTTTTCTTGGCATAAATTAGAAAAAAGCCATTGATGTTGAAAATACGTCAAAACGTCTAGTTTTGTAAATATTTGACATGACACATCAAATGGACTGTTCTTGGCATCTTTACTCTTGGTAAAGTACATAAGGCAAAAATGTAATATTCATAAATCAAAAACCTCTGAAATTATAACAGATTACTTATACTGGAAGACGGGGTATGTCTTTTGCAGTTTTTTAATAAGCCTGAAAGTCCTCTGAATGTAAGCGTTTATTTCAAGGCCCATAACATCTGATTTATTCAGCACGTCATCTTGCCGTGTTCTAACTGGAATCAACGGTGAGACTTAAAACGCATCAAAGGCGCTTGATGTCTACTCCAGCTAAGGTTTATTAGGCAGAAAATGCAAGCTATGGACATTGGCAAGGGTAGATGCCGTATTTCATCTTTTGTGAATTAAAACCAGGCTGTGAGAGACAGACGTTCTGTCTTTGTGGGTTGAAACGCTTTGAATTTTGCTGTCAAAAGCTCAGCCGATGCAACATCGACGATATGTCTAACCAAGCAAATTCTGGATGAAGGGATGCAAACTCTTTTAGAGGACACTAAGGTCAGACATGAATAGCTTATGTCATGCTTTGTGTTAGAAATGTGGAAAAGTTTGGTTTTTAGTTATTCCTTTAACGCCCTAAGGACGTGGATCAGTAAGACATTCTAGTTGTGTCAAAAGTAGCAACCATCAAAAGTATGAGCAGAAACTGACCATTCTGAGAATCTTGCCCCCGAGTTCTTTCCAAGCTCTCCTCTTCTTTCCTCTGTTCATCCTTCTCTTCATCATCCTCCATCAGGCACTGGAAAGCGGCCATCTTCTTCTTTAGAGAGTCACAGCGTGAAACAAAAGGACTTCCCTGGAAAAGCTTTGAAAGGTAGAACAATAGTTTTCATACACGTATGCGTTTTTTCTCTTACGACATGCTGTTCTGTTAAACACCTACCTGTGGGGTCCGTGGTGGTGTTTTTGCTGCTTGTTTGGCTCTGAAGCAGATGAGAGAGTTTGTTTCTGGAGATCCCCGGACCCCGATTGTGGATCTCCTTCTTGCCTTTAGCTGGGCCAATCTGGACTTATCTAGGAGAGACAACTTAAATGTGCTCAACTGATTTAATGTATTATGCCGTATTCACATTATAAATAAGCGTACATTATAAATGGCAAAATATTGCCATAGCAACTGGTGGTTGACACTGCCTGTGTGTGGTGTGACATGCTATGCTATGCCATCTTAAACTGCATCCACAACAGTTTTGCTAATTCTTTCATAATGAACATGCAGGCAGCTTTTATAAACATATTGAGTGAAATGTAAGCAAAAGGAACCAAAGTATATGCTTTTCGTACGTGTTCATACGGTGCGATATACTTTCAAATAAAAAATAGCTCATGAACATGTTATTTAGTAGATTAACATCTAATGAAAGAAGCAACACGTACATGCAACAGCGCAAATGTACAGTACAGTAAGAAATGACAGAAAAGTAAACATAACATCAGTCAGTAGCACATTGAATCCAGTTTATTGTGTATTACCTTTAATCTTTGAGGAAGGTAAGAAACTCTGTGTTGATATGCCAAACTGTGATGGAGTGAGTTTGGAGAAATCCACATCAGCCTCAGTGTTCTGCTGGGATAAAGACAAAGCTGCCAGGGGTGGTCTGCTGTCCATGGCTTCGGCAACCTCCATGCTTGAGTCCAGAACATAAGCTATGAGATCTGAGTAAATTCATGAGTTCTAGATTAGATACTGTCATTCAAAACCACCAGACAGTACACATACACTATTGTACACTTCTGCGATGAAGAATCTAAGTTACTTAATTCACGCCTGTTAACTTCTCTTGCAACAGACCACGGAGGGCTAAACAGCTAACAAAGATTAACGTAAGATATCTGCATTTTTCTACCCTGTAATGAAAAAGGATGGTTAAATCATACAAATATTGCTTAGAAATCGAAGTTTCCCGTTCATTTGGTAAAATCACAGTATTTTGTTTGGTTGCATTGAGCGGAATGTTGTTCAAACTTCGCTCCTTACCTCACGTTACAACGGCGCAAATATCCTTCCGCTCTCGTGTGACTCGAACCCCAAAATCAAACAGAAAACGAACGACTGTTCTTTCTAAGCCGCAAATGTATTAAGTATGTATGCATATAGTTACAGAAATTGAACCTTTTATTTTATTTTACGGACATATGCGGGAAGCACTCATTCACCTAACTCAACTGACCATCAGTCTAGCAACAACCCCCTGGCCGTATGAATCAGCCAATCAGATTCAAGAAATGCGCCTCGTGCTTCAAAGCGGCCAATCAGCTTCCGGCGTGTCAAACGCTACTTGCTCACGATATTTGTAGTTCTAATGTAGTTCATTTATAAAGATACCTGTATTTGTGTGAAAAATATTATATTTAATGTTTCTTTCCTTCGGCAATGTAAAAACTATTTTTATCATGCCAACAAAGCTCTCTGAGTCTTTGATTATTTTATCTCATTTTTATTCATTTCCATTTAATACCTTTCTAATTCACAATATTTATATTGAGTCATGTTCATTATAGGTGCAGAAAAAATACACCTAAACATTAGGCTACATATGCTAAATAATGGACAGCTATGTTAGAAGTCTAAATGAAGTATTTGAGTGTGTTTCGGTTGGAAATGGTCGGGTTGATTATAATTTGAGGTTATTTTAACTAGTCGGTTCAAGGAAAAGCCCTGCTGGTCTTAGCCAAAAACCTTTTTTATGGATGTTTTAAAGATCGGGTAACACACGCAGTTTCAAACAATCTCATATTAATCTTGAGTGGCTATACAGTAGGCTACTGAATACATCATATCTTCGAAGAGTATTAAGTTTGATCAAATTTATAAAAGAGAGATACAGATTTACGCTTATTCCCGGAAAAGTTGGGTTGCTGTTGGCAGGCAGGGGGTACGGAACTAGCAAGAGCACACAACATCATGGCATTAAAGGAATTGTTCACTTTCAACACACATTTTCGTAATAATTTACTCACCCCTGTTGTCATCCAAGATATTTATGTTTTTTTTTCTTTAGTCGAAAAGAAATGAAGGTTTTTGATGAAAACAATCCAGGATTATTCTACATATAGTGGACTTCAATGGACTCCAAACGGTTGAAGGTCAAAATTACAGTTTCAGTGCAGCTTCAAAGAGCTTTAAACGATACCAGACCATGAATAAAGGTCTTATCTAGTGAAACGATCGGTCGTTTTCTAAAAAAAAAAATGTATATGCTTTATAAACACAAATGCTCGCCTTGCTCTGTTCTGCGATGCACGATCACGACTTCACGTATTACGTAATTACGTTGAAAAGGTTACGCTTGACGTAGGCGGAATCCAGGATACGCACACGAAATGACCATTTTAAACAAAAAACTGAAACAAAGACAATTAAATAGGCTATGTGTCACTGAACATTCAACAACTTTTGAACGGTCCTCCTTCTCCACATTTGTAAACACTGACTCGGTACTGCCTACGTCAAGCGTGACCTTTACAACGTAATTTTATATTACGTGAAGTCGTGATCGCGCAGAACAGAGCAAGGCGAGCATTTGTGTTTATAAAGCATAAACATTATTTGTATTTATTTAGAAAATCTAGTTTTGCTAGATAAGACCCTTATTCATCGTCTGGTATCGTTGAAAGCCCATTGAAGCTGCACTGAACTGTCATTTTGACTTACCGCGGGAAGTTCGTGTCCAGCATGTTTTAGCACTGGGACCGCGCCATCTATCAGTTTCAAACGATCTCCAAATCCAATGTTACATCCAACGTGTATATAACACCCATCACTGAAATGCCGTGAATGAACAAACGGACTTCTCTCACTATCGCATGAGTAACAAGCTGCAGCTTGCAGGTTACGACAAGGGATCCAGACTTATAAAAAACTTTCCGAAACAAGTTGAGTGTATCAAGCACAGAAATACAAATACTAGCCTACGTCATACGTCCAACTCGTTTTTTAACCTTGTTAAGAATGAGAAGCCAGCACGTTTAACCGTGTAAAGAAGTAAGAATGCATGAAATATGTTACCCGATATTTAAGTATTTTTCAGGGTTGTAGGCCTATGTCTGAAAGAGACGGTCACTTTGGCCTACCTGAAGCTTGAGCTGCCCACTAAGCAGCAATTTGTGCTTTACTGTGACAGAGAGTCAAAACATTTTTCTTTAACTGAGTGGAAAAACACATTTTAACCTCAGTTTAGAAGCACCACCATTTCTAAAATGCAATTCCTATCTCCATATGTTCCAGTAAAAAAGCACCTGGAAAGCTTATTTTGTGAATACATTACTTTTACACAACCTGTTTGATTTGTTAATGCTTGGCATTTAACAAACAATAAATGTGCATAAGTAAACCTTGAAATGTGGATCATTAGCTTCATAGTTACTAAAGGCTTTGTCATACATCTAACTATTATTATCAAAATACAGAACTAAAATCGCAAAAGTGCACCGCACGTAGGCTATAGATGACATAGTACAGGGTGATCATCTGCATCTTTCAGATGATGGCAGAGAGGGGTTAACAGATGAGCTATGCTTAGTGTTCATGGAGCAGAGAATCTTTCAGTGCTCGATATGGAGATTGACAGGTAGGGCTTTGTCGTGTTTATTGGAAAGGCTGATCCTTCAGCAGATGTATGGCCGATGTTGCGTGTTGAATCTGATTGTGTTGAGTGAAGAACAGAGAGCACAAACAGTCTTCTGGTGAATGTGCCAGGAGAGCCCAGGTGTTTCATGACATGGACGAGTCTGCTGCAGGCTATAGGCTACTACACTCTGAATGACAATAAATGTCTTCCTCATAAACTGGCATTTTCCACCGAAGCGTTTCTTGTAGTGACAAATACCATTAATAATGAATACAATTTGCTTCATATTTCTTTGACCTTTCTTAACTTGAACAGATTAGCATTGTTTGCTATGCCTCCCCGGCATCATTATCTATCTTCCACAAAAATCCCAAAGCTATGTCTACACTTAAATAGCTGGTATAAACAGTAGAAGGCATAAACAAATTTAAGCAAAGGTCAGTGAGACAAAAAATCGTTGTATTTGCGGATTTGGTTATAGCGGGGATGAAACCGTTACAGACAAATCAAGAACAAAACTTTAAACCATGCACCTCACATTAACAAATTACCAAAAGAACCTGTTTTATAAATCTGGTACCAGAGTATACCATATGACATGCACCAGTAGTGTACGGCATTCTTTAAGTTACTAAAACCATGTAAATACCATGTAAAAATCCGGTAAATACAACAGCACATCAATGTAATAGGTGTTTTCTATCATGATATAAAAGTGCAATTGTTATAATGATTTAACATTTTTATAACAAAGTTTCAAAGAGAATCTTATTGACATGAAAGGGGTGGTTCAAGTGAAAAGTCATAAATCATTTACTCACCCTCATATCATTCCAAAACTGCATGACTTTCTTTCCTCTGGAGAATACAAAATAAGACATTTTGAAGAACGTTGGTAACCAAACCAATAAGACGCCATTGACTTCAATTTTATGGACACAAAACCACTGAGACATTTCTCAAAATATCTTTTGTGTTCCACAGAAGAATCCAACATAAACATGTTTTGAATGAAATGATAAATTCATGATAACAGAATTCTCATTTTGGGTGAACTATCCCTTTAAATGTCTAAGACATATGAAAGAAGGCGCAAGAAGGCTTGACACAAATCACGAAAACTTACAGAGTTGGTTTAGCGTCAACGTTACTGCAAGCACTTCTGATATCCACTAATTTGGATTCAGCAGATACATCTGACACACTGGCTCTTTGACATGTTCTCGCCGTGCGTCCTATTTCTGTCAAATATTGTGGCAAACTTGTAAGTTTTTTCTCATTAATCCTTTGATGCCTGTGGTGGCTTTGATTTGTATTTCTAGTTTGCCTCCAACTGCAGAACACACAGACACACATACGTCTTGTTAGCAGGGTATTAAGCTGAGCTGACAATCACATTATATCCCCATCTGTAATTAAGAGACCGTTTGTAGCTGCAGTATACATCCCATTGTTTGTTTATGAAGAGTATATCTACATAATGTGTGTGTTTATGTGGGGAGTTAGACAGTGTTGCAACATCAAATGCTCCTTTAAATAAAAATGATCAGAGATTTAGTTTATTCTTAAAGAAATGCAGTCTGGCAACGCAAACAGCCTCCATCTCGGGGATAATAAATTGTGTGATCTTGAAATCTCTCGTTCTGTTTGACTCGAGGTGTCTCTTTGTGGGAGGCTGAGCTAAGCGTGGATGTCAGAAGGAAATGTCTGGTGTCTTCCTTAAACTTTGATGTCCGCTACCTACGATTTTTACATTTCCTTGCTTTGACTGAACACTCAGCTAACGTAACTGAATAGTGTCGTTTTTACAGGTATGGGCAGGCTTTGCGTTGTCATTGTGGTAGATGTTGGTCATCACATCTGAATTCACAAAGGGTCTGCTGCACATTTTTACAGTAGGCTACCGTTTACAGATAAACTCCCGTCCTTCAGATAAGACACATTGGTGGTGGTTGAGGAGATTCCAACCGCTTTGAGTACCCAGAAAAGCGCTATATCAATTTAACAAATTAATAAAATTCATTAATTACTCCTACAAAAGATGTCCTTCGAGTTGGAGGAGAGTTGGTTGGTATGACTTGAACGCCAGGAACGGATGTGGAACGAACCGACAAGCAGCATACATTCTTTAATAGAAAAGCTTGACGGCAAAGGTCACACATAAAGACAAATTGACATAGCAAAATTACAGAAATTACGTTTTTCTGTTCACCTTTCTTTTGGAGTCTGTTCCAGTTAAATAAATATAAAATATAAATAAATAATAATATTGAAATATAAAACAGTTTAAAATGTCAAAATAAAACAGAAGTATAAACATACACTAAAACAAGTCTGGAATTCTAGAAAGCCTTGAAGTATAAAAAACAGCAAAAGTTTGTATACATTCAGACAATCTTTACAAAAGATGCTAGATATTTCGTCTAGAATGTCCCTGCCAAAGGATGTAGTCACTTTTAGCAACTTGTTAGCAACCGCTTATATGAGCGGGTTATAACTGGTGTGTTGTATGTCATAAGATTAAAACGTGAAAATACTCATACACATATCATATTTCAGTCAATGTACCGAAAACCCACAGAAAAACCCCATTGACTTTGTAGCTTTGTAGCGATGTTAACTAGCTTCCTGGCTTTGCTTTCAAAAATACATCATGTCTAAAGGTGTTTTCTTTAAATTGAGTCATCTTTTCCATGAAAGCCATGGGAAGCTGTGACTAGCAGGTTTAAACCAACAACCAAAGGATGAATGTGAAGCGGTGTTGAAAAGTGACATGTGGTTTATAACCTTGATCCTTATCACTATTGTCACTTCATCAATAAAGAGCTCATTGACTGTTGTGGGTCAGATGAAGTAGTACTGAGGACATCTAAAGACAGCAGTGAGAGATCATTCTGGTTATAACTCATATGGAAATTTTGCAGCTACACTCCCTACAGAGCCGCTTGGCAAACAGGCTTGGTGTCAGGTCAGTCCGTTTGGCCCAGATCCTTTTGGCTGAACTTTCTGCAACCACCTTGGAAATGATTCAAGGTAACAAGACCAGAAGACTGTAACGTCAACGCGGATTGAAATTTTCAAGTGAAATTGCAAGAAAATCATGAAGGGACAATTCATCAGAAATTGATTGGATGGTGAAAATGGGTGTTCCATAACCGAGGATACGCAAAAATCACAACATGAGAACATGTTTTTAATTCTGACAGGATAGCAATCTAGTTACCTTCACGACTGAGGATTGCAACGGTGTAAACTGATGGGACAAGCGAAAACATTAATCCAATTTTATGTTCTGTAAGCATTCAGGGATGAAATACTCTCAACACAGCTGTGAATTTACAGATATTCCTTCTTCAATGTGTGAAATATTCTAGCAGATGCATTTTAAAAACATATTTGGCGATTATGCAACGCATTAAAAATAATTTTCAATGTCATTTTCAAAATATGTGAACATAGATACACAATCACATTGTGAACTGATCTCTACTTTTATTTTCTGTAGATATATACATATATATAAAAAATAAGGGCATATGTACAATGGTAATAAATATCAACTTTTTGTACAAGCAAAATAAGTTACTTAACATAATTATCTAAAGAAAAAACAGCAACAAATAATTCAAAGAAATCGTGAAATACACGAAAATAGAATAAAAATTTTAACAGCAACCACAAAGAAACGGCAGGTTTAAAGCCAAAGATCTGAGTTGACCGTATTTTTCATCAAGCAGGAAATACTGGTCAGTACAAAAAAAGCCATGCATGATGCAAACAAACATACGTAACACTTCTGGTCACTCAGTGAAATTACATTGGTCGTTTGACAGTTTTATCAAAGCGTTTAGTAAAATTAAGAACTGTAAGATTTCACGTGTCAGTCAGAAGCCCGCCCTGGGAAGTCCTGGCAGAACGTTTCTCAGCGTACATTTTAGTCCCAAGATCTTTTTCCAACAAGAGTAAACTTCCCTCTTACACCTTGTGGCACAGATTCGAAACAGAGCGAATGACAAAACAGAAAGCCGCTTAAGGAGACCGTAAAGCTATCATGCCACAAAAAATAGCATTCCATCAAAACAAGAGTAGTAGAAAACAAAGACTTCAGACAACACTCAATTTCTGTGCAACAAACTCCAAAACATAAAAAGAGAAGAATAAAGGAAAAGGAGAAAATAGAAACGTGTGCAGTCTGCTTTGGCTTCACCCAAGGTGAAGAGGCACAGGTATGACATTTTTTTTTACATTAAGTATTGTTAAACTTATACTTTTAGCAAAACATCATGCAACAGAGTATGGACCAGCGATGACCAATCGTAGTGCCTCTCCACCCGCGGGGTCACAAATAACGTGTATCTCCTTCATTTGTCGTCACAATCAAGGTCAATGGAATGAAACGTCCTCTGCGTTTTCACCCTGTTTTGTATTTAGTCTGTTTAAAGGTTGCAAAGCCCACGCTGAAAGAGATAAGAGGGATACAGCCTGTTAGCCAACGGTTTTAATGCGTAATTTAAACACAGAACGTCATGCCAAGTAACATAATGAAACGGAAGCGTTTATTTGGTGTAGTCTTACTTGTGTTTGATCAGCGGTAGCCTCTCATAAGTCTCTTACGATGGACTTATCAACAAGCTCAGCTCATTGTTAGTCCGTGAAAAAATCCCTCTCATCGAGAGTAAATCGGCTTTAGGACTTTTAGGAGTTTCATTCCAACGTGTGGCTTCATTCACCTGGTTCATGTAGGCAAACACTGGAGTTGTACTTCATTTGGCAGTTTGAGCCAAATTTATACAATAATGCACTTGCTGTCACATCCAATAAAGTCTTAGTACAGCGTTCCTTTCCCACCTTCCTCATGCTACTGTCTTGGATTTTAAGGTGGATAAGAACGTCAACAAGTCCTCGTTCACATTTCAGATGAAACCAGATATCGTAAAAAAAAAAAAAAAATCTTTTGACACTTGCAATAAACAGACAGAAAAACCTCACAATATATTAGTGCTGCGAGCACATTTTTCAGAAAAAAGACAATGTTAAAAAAGTTATCGAGCTGTAAAGAAAGAAAGGCAAAGCGTTTTTGTCTATTGCTCGAGTCCAGTTTCTGTTTTACAGCTCGCTCAATTTTTTCTCTCTCTTCTCTTTGAAACACCTCCTGAGAGAAGAGCGTGATTGTCATCTAGCGTTTTGTCCTCTATGTCTCCTCTCACTTGGTTTCTTTTCACGAAAAAGCAAAAGAATCCTGTCCAAACACCTGCCTTGAGCGAGGCAAGCGACTTGGGCGCCAAAATACGAGAGCAGAGCTCCGTGTCCTCCAGCTTGCCAAATGATTTTGATGTGTAGCCAGAACTCTGCCTAACACAGATCGGACTGACAGCTACATTTGGCTGGTCGGGTTCCTCTCAAAGATGTACCTGTGTTTGCCTGTTAGCCATGCTCAACACGAGGCCGTTGTCCTTTAAATACAGACATTTACAAAAGTTTGCTAGATGTGTTTGGTCTTGTTTGAGTGTTTAGTGTTAGTGTGAGAACCAGAAGAATCTGAGGGAATGTTGTAAAGCGTGGTGGCCCTACAGCGTGGAACGGCAAAAGTTCAGACAGAGAATGAAAAGGTTGCGAGTAGAGTAAGATGGAGAGAGAGTTCCCCAAGCAGGAGGTAGGTAGGTGAGGTTGTCTGTGGATTCTACACAGAAGACTCCTCGGGGTTGGCGTCGGGCAGGACGCTCCTCTGCTGCAGGGTTCTCCGGAGCTCCTCTTTAAACGGACTTGAGTAGTCGTTGTCGCGGCTGCCCAGCCCAAGTCCGCTCCCCATGCCTATTCCTACTCCTCCGCTCCCTCTCTCCTCTCCGGCCGTGCTCAGATTCAGCCGGATGTACCCGTTGGTGCCCGAGTTGCGGATGTTGGTGAGACTCAACCTGCTTGGCGAGTGAATAGGCTGACCTGGAATGGTGCTTGGAGATGCCGAGTTGCTTGTGGAGCACATGGCGTGCCCGGGCACAATTTTAAGGGACCCGTCCGAGTAATAGTAATTAGCGCCCGTCTCCCAGAATCGATCCTCATCGTTGGCCATCTTGCTGGGGACGAACGGCGGGCGGCTAGTCGGCTCTTTGGGTAAGGTAATGGGGTACACTAAGGTGCTCTCCAACGGTTTCATTTCCACCCCTTTGCCGAGTGCCAGCTTCAGTCTTCTACGAAGGTACAAAGAGGCGATAAGCAACATCAAACAAGCAGCTCCCAAAGTGATCACCAGCACCCAGAATAATCCCATGCTGCCGTCGGGAGCGCGGGCCTCCATAAAAACAGGAGCGCTGGCCACCACCGCGACCTGGTATCTCTCAGTCTGAAAATTTCGCGCCCTGTTCCTCCGAGTAGCAAACGTAGCGGCCTGCTTGAAGAGGGCCGGCTTGAGGGATGATGAGGGAACGTAGGGCTCGGTCGAATCGAGGTCCGATGGCCTCGCCTTCTACTAGGGCGAGCTCACGGTCATTGATTTCCCAAAACGGCTGGGCCAAGTTAGAAACCAGATGGCAGGGAAGCACCAGGTCTGATCCGACGACCACCGTCACATTTTTAACCCTAGAATGATCTGAAGAAAAAACAACAACATTTAAATATAAAATCTCCTTTATTTGATATATAAATATAAAATATTTTTTAATAAACCAAGCAAGTTTGTGGGGCTGTTAATTGAAAAAGGCTGCTCAATGCGGCCTGCAGGGGGCAGTGTTTGTCTGACGTACCAGGGCTGGGGATGGAGACGGGCTTATCAAACTTGGCTTTTCCTCGATTGAACCTCTCCAGCATGAGGTCCTGGGAGAGAGTGGATGTGGAGCTGCGGGGGGGAGAGCAAATGTTGACGATGTGTCAGAAGGCTGTTAGGCACACTGCTATTGGGATAGCTTCAAAGTACAAAGGACGGGGAGTAGAAGAAGACTGCAAACTGATAAGGAGTGAGAGGTAAGGAAAGAAGAGTCTGGCAGAGCAGGTGTTTCATAGCAAGAGACGAAACGCATAGGAATTATGGAGAAAGTGGTGAGGTTCAAGAGTGAACGGAGGACAGTAAGAATGTTAGCGGAGTCGTACAGCAAGGGATAAAACGAACAAAGGGAGGACAATAGAGAGAGATGGATTTACCCGCGGTGGAGGTCGATGCGGACGCAGGCGCGTCCCTCGCTGTCCCAGGCACAGTACGGGTCTCTGGACAGAAGGCAGTCTGGCTGAGAATGATACCGGCTGCAGTTTGCCAAGGGCAGCTGAAGAACCTCAGAGCGCGAGCCGATGTACAAATACTTCTGTAGACAAACACAGAAAGATGTGGACACATGCTAATACTGGAAAGAAAACAAGTTTTTCAAAACTGGTTAATGCCAGTGAGTGGGTTGTATTTGAGTAATTGTACTTTATTACTATCCCTAAAAATATACACTAGCTTAATTACATTTTTAAAGACAAACAAATGAGAAAACGTATTAAGCCTTGTGTCCACCGAGGCGTTTACGCCTGCGGCTGGCGTGTTTTTCAATTGTTTTCAACGGTAACGCCGCGCTTTTAAAAAAAGCCATCAGTTGACGTTTTTTTCCCGCTCAGCGCTGGTGCTATTTGTTTTTCCCACGATCAGCGCGGGCGTTCGACCGGCCGCCCAGAGTTGAAAAATGCTCAACTTTGGGCAGAACTCTGCGCCTGCAGCGGGCGTTTTCAACCGAGCTCCTGCCGTTTTCAGCCGCGTAAATGCACAACGGTGGACACAGCCCCTTAGTCTCTAACTTAAAGCAAATTTAATTTTGCATTATATAGAATGCTTCAATCTGATTGGTTGACAAACGTTCTATGAGTATGCATAAACTTTCAGTAAAATGCACACCTATGAAGGTGCTCCAGGTCTGCTGACCGCATTACAGTTCCATATCACTTCGTCAAGTTTAAACAACTGAAAGGTTATAGTGTAGCCTACAGGCCATTCAACTGGTAAACATGACTCTGCCTTGCAGTGTTAAGTCAAATCAAACTCCTTAGAATATTTATTTTCGCTTAGCGTATACGGTACATTACAAACTCTTCTCTATTGTGTGATGGTCATTCATCCATTTTAGTTATATGATATAACATCATTGAAAATTAATGAAGTTATGAATTATCAAGAAGGTCCAGGGTCAGGGAACAAAAAATTTAATAACCAGAAAAAAACATAACATGTATTGTTTAGGAATATTAATTAAACAGTTCTTAACCACCATGGACTACCATAGTAGGAAAATTTGCTTTATAGATTTACTTGTTCTGTTGAACACAAAGGAGGATATTTTGAAGAATGTAGGAAAGCAAACAGTTCTTTTCACTAATATTGTAATTGACAATATTTTACTACTTAACAATGTTTTACTACTATGGCTGTCAGGAACTGTTTGGTTACAGGCATTCTTCCAAATATATTTTTCTGTGTTCATCAAAGCAAAGAAATGTATGCAGATTTGGAACAACGCGAGGGTGAGTAAATGAGGACCGAATTTGTATTTTTGGGTGAACTGTCCCTTTAACAAATACAACCTTTATCTAAAGTGTTACAGGAAAAACTTTTTCAATTACATTTCCAAAAGCTAAGAAAAACTTTTTTTTTCGGCTACATCCTTTTCTACTTCCCTTTTTCAATCGAACAAGATCTTGACACTGTGTCTGTACTTTCTCTCATGTATGATTTCTCAGTACTTCACACCCTGGCAGTGAGGCGGTATAGTTGAATGCTTGAGCGAGAGTAGAGAGCAGAAATTACTTTGCTGTGAGAGATGGTGAGGCTGTCCACTGGTTGCTGCCTGTCAAACAGCTGGATTTCTTCAATCACATGGGCCTCTGAACCCAAAATCACGACACGCTGGAGCCATCCATCCGCTGAACGGCAAACAGAGAGGCAGGGAAGAAAGATGGGGATAGATTACATTCAGTGGGGGGGAAATAATAGAACGAGAGAGAGAAGGAAGAAAAAAGCGAGAGAGGAGAGACAAATAGTCTATTAATACATCATCAGTACACGCCATCTTTTTCTGTCATTGGATTTTGGGAACAAGGTTACACGAATTACCAGCAGGAAAATTGAATAAGCCCCAGCTGGTGCCGTGACCCGGCATAACTCTATGGTTATGTGTGTGTGTGTACTGTATTCTGTCCTGTCATACAGAGCTTGTCACAGATAATGTGCCACAGACCCCCTTTCAGTCTAAGGAGAAAAAGGAAGAGTATGGAAAAGGGATCACGAAGGAGAGGAGTGAAAGAACTACGGGGGTCTCTTCCAAATCCACCCTGCCACTTTCCTTTATGTCAGAGCATCTCTGTTCCCTTCTAATCCCCAATCCAAGACTCAGAAAGTGTCTCCTACACACACACACACACACACACACAAACCTGCCTACACTCTAAATGGCAGATCTGGCATCCAGCCCAAAATGCCATACTACGTCTAAATGTGTATTTAGAGTTTGTGTGAAACCTGGCGAGGAACAGAACTCATTAAATGCCCTAAAGTACACACACACAAACATTTCAGTGGCAGTCGCACTTGTTGGAGTGTGTAGTGAGCGTGCCAAGGCCAAATACATAATTTTTATTTTTACTTCGAGAACTGACCTTCCTGTGTGACAGGAATCAATTGGCGGATGTGACATTTCCACTTGGATACATCATTATAGCTAATAAACTAGTTTTTTTGTAAGAGCTATTCATATTTTTGGAGAGGGGGACCAAAGAACGAACATTGTGTGTATGTGTGTGTTTCAACAAACCTGTGCCAATGAAGAGCATATTGTAAGATCTCTGGTCCAGCGAGCTTACTCTGTCCACAGCTATCCGGGTGAAGTTAACACCTTTAGTGAGCAGCAGGGGGCGCGCTTCCGCCCTGAGCTCCATCAGAGGATGCTTTTTGGCAAAGTTAAGGGTCGCGTCGGGCAGCTGTAAGGAACTGTTGTAGCCGTTCTCCCGATCAAAGTTTGTGATACACTGCGGAAAGAACAAAGGACGTCTTTTTTATTTAACGGTGAGTAAATACAGCAGCTTTGGGATAAATGCTTCATACATTTTTATACGCGATCGCAATAAAGTTTGCTGAATTGCTTTGAACGGGTGCCATTTCATTTGCATTTCTTCAGGCAACTTTAATCCGAAATGGCTTAGAGTGGCTTTTTTTAATAGTCCTTTCCAGTCGAATATAATCTAAAGCGGCTTACAATAAGTGCTGGTGTTCTAACATTTCCTCCTACGCATTGAGGTCTGCCCATTGGACTAAAACACTACAAATTTTTATATTTTTGGTGTGAAGCCAGGTTATGTCTAGTTAAGTCTTGGAACATGCAGACTTGTGTCCTCAGTTTTGACTATTTTTATAACTTGAAAAGTCAGTCTGTGCTCTGTGTCAACGTGACATGATAGGACAATTCCTCAGAACGGTTTGATTTATATGGTTTTATCAAAGAAAGACAAGGCAAAGCTATAATCACATTTTCAAAATTGCAGTGAATGTAATACCGTAGTTCCAGAAATCATCCACGGAAAACCCATATTGGATGACATTTGAACACTTTCCACCTTAAAACCTTTCAGTATCCACTTAACTTTTTTTGTACTGAAATTTAAATCCCAAACTTCCTCCTTATGACTTTTCAGTTAAATATTCTCCCCCTAGGTCTCATTTCGATGTTAGTAAGATGAGCACATACTCATGTGGAGCAACAGTAACGGGACAAGTCTCAGGTCAGAATCCGGGGTGAAAAAATCCTGCATATTTTTTAACGAAAAATCTTGAGCTATTTTTAACAGACTGCTTAGTCACGGGCGCCCTCTCGCCCTCCCATCTCGACGGCTGCTCGGCTTACCGCTCCAGGTCGTGGACTGGGCACGGTGCCAGTGTATCGGCCCCATCGTTGAGACGATTCCCTGTATTCTTTATACGGCCCGTCGAACACTGTTTTCACCTCTCCGATCTGATACTGACACACAGCTGACACGTCCACGTCCCCCCTGAGAGAGAAGAAAGTGCAGATGGAAAAAGTCAGTCGAACTGAACTAAATGACTGCGCTACATTGGCTGGTTTATTACAGTAATAGCTTTACTGTCACGTAATGACAGTGCAGCACTTTCTGGAGTCGAGGAACGCGGCTGGATGTTTGGCACTGGGAGACTTTATATAAGAGGCAGAGGACAGAACGACTTTCACGAGTAAGTCAGAGCGAGAAAAAGGGGAGGTGAACTCAAGACAGAAATATTTATAACAGGGACGGACGGGGCACAGGTGTTGACTCACCACTGTGTGTGGAAGATGCCGTAGAAGCTGGTGCTCCTCCAGTCCGCTCCGGGTAGAGTGAAGACGGCCCGCAGGTTGTTGAAGGTGATGTGCCGCTCTGGAAGAGAGCAGATTAACCGGGCCTTCTGGAAGGTGGTCCATTTCTTTTGCAGGGTCCTTGTGCCCCCCAGGTCGCCCTGGAAAGTGAAGCAATCATTTAACAGATGTTTCACTCCAAACCGCATACGGCCAGTCGCCTTGCTAATGTGCACGATGGTAACAGCTCAGCAGATCGAATCTGATCACCAGCTTTGACCACCTTGTCAGTAGGGCTGGATGATATTTTAAATGGGAGATGTTATCGAGATCATTGTGCTATAATATGCTATAAAAACGGAAGATAAATAAAAATGGAAGCGATAAAAGAGGGCTGTTTAACGATCGATTGTAAGTAATCGCATCCAGAATTAAAGTCTGTGTTTATTTGTTTTATACTTATAAAAACATACACGTACATGTATATATTAAAGAAAATGAATAAATGTTTATCTATGATTTAACTTACATATAAATATGAATATACAGTATACATGCAAATGTTTCCTAAATGTGTATTACGTGTATGTGTTTATAAATACAAAATAAATATACATATATCATTCTGGATGCGATTATTCGCGAATAATCGTTGAACAACCCTACTATAAAATGACAAAATCTCATGAACATTAAATGTTGGCACTAGTTATTAAAGTAATATGAATTATTACAATTTTGACAGAAAGCAACACAGGTGTAAAATGAGACACGATTAATCTACGATTAGTCTAGTAGTAAAAGAGTGAACAATCTAAAATATGGGGATTGATTTCAGAAAACTATACTAAAAACAACATTTGCATGGTGTACGAGAAGACACATGGCGACAAAGGGTGGCAGGCAGCACACCCAATCTCTTCCATCACCACATCTTTTCTCACCTTACACACACGTGCCACCCGCGCCACGGTCAGATCGCTGTCGCAGTCAAGCTCCACTGCTCTCTCGCTGAAGAAGAAATAGATCTTATCGTCATCCCCATCTTTGCTGTTGTGGCTCTCCCGGACCAGCGCTGATCCCACGAAGTTTGGCTCTGTGGCAGACACGGAAAAGTAGACGTGAAATGAAACAGCAAGTCAGAAATGAGAACACAGAACTGTTGGGACAGCAGATAAGCAGCCGGTATCTTAAAGGAACGATAAAACAACACTGGAATGATGTTTTCTGAGCTTACTCGGACTACACCTTGCTGAAAAACCAGCACAGTCTGTTAGATTTTTCGTAGCTTTTTTTTTCATTTACATTAATTTATGTTTATATAAAGTGACTTACGGCACATTAAAGGTGTACATTTTTCCACCAGTATGTGTGTTTCCTGGCAATCAGAACTGCATTCTGATAAAGCCGGTTGACCAAAACCTGTTATCCCATTTCATAACATACGCTGCTTTACTCAGCAGGTACGACTTATATTTACGACTTACCGTTAAGCCAAGCAGGCAGATATTCGCTCTTCATGCTGTAATGCTGTTGTCCCAGGTTCCTCAGGATTACGGGCTCTGTTCCCAGGAAGTTATTGAGGGTGGCGGAGTATAACTCTTTGTCTGTGATGGAGGAGAAGAATGTTTAGAGCAGACACACACGCACCTGTCTACAGCCCCCTCGCTTATGAGAACTTAAAGGGGGACTTGTTCTCTTCCATAAGGGACAAGAAGAGTTATACGCTCATCTACAGACAGCATCTGACCATAAAGGACATACAGGGGCATGAAATGCAAGTATGGACTATATGCAATGGTACTACGATGGTGCCAAAATGATAGACGGTGACAGTATGGATGTTGGTAAATGGTTATGGGTTAAAAAAAACAATGACCAAGTAACGCTCAGGTATATTTAAGCATATTCCTCATGCACAAATACACACACACAATAATAATAATAATACAGGGTTTGAAAGATGGCACATGTTCTTGAAATGACTCACCTACTATGAGGCCTGTATGTCCTTTGGCAGGGTCATAGGGGCATTTTCCCTTTCCGTCCTCCAAGGCGGTACTATCCAGAGTAAAGTGATCTGCGTTCTGTCAGACGAAACACAAAAAGTCGTACGGTTCAAACGCACACGCATGACCTGACCTCCACGCCGTGCCCTCGGCCACGAGTTTCAGCTGCAGTTTAAGCCATTTACATCATCCTGCTGCCCACACACAAACCTTCATCTTTCACCGCCTCACGCAGTCTTATCACATCGGCCCTCGCTGCGTGATAACGCAACCTCATTTACATTCGATATATTTCACTTTGACACGCTGGAAACCACTAGAGATACACAGACGACAAAACTCCTCCGCCATATCGGAGCCTGACCTACTTCATCCTGACAGACAAAAATCTGATCGGACACTCACAATGTATGTGCATTTGGGTTGAAAAGCGTACGTCCCGCAGGTGTACAGGTGAGTGTGGTTGTAGCTCTGCAGGAAGCGAATGTAGTTGAAGCACTCGGTCTGCGAGAGAAAACGTAAGAGGACGCATTTCAGGAGGGCCACACAAAGCAAAGCTGTTAAAACATAAAGGATGCGGCATCAAGCAATACCTGGTTATTCTTCCCCTTCCCTGCGCATTCTCGCTTCTTTTCTAGAGGAGCGGACCACTCAATCTGAGAGAAAGAGAGAGAAAAAAAGACGTGACTTTGGCGAGCAAACAGCACTCTGCAAGGAAAATCTGTACTTTCTTTCTATTGACCACAACCGGCAATTTGCTTCAAATGGCTTGAGCCTTGAAAGAGTGAGTCAGTCCTAAATGTTGATATTTTGAATGATAAATGCTAATGCGCTCTTGGTTGATGATTCGAGGATAGCTGTTCATTGGGTGTTTTTTTAAACTGTGAAATGAAAAACGGGTTTTAGAAATGTCGCTACCTGCGGTCTGAGCTGTCTGCTGATGTCATTGGGGTCCAGGGCGAAGATGTGCTCTCTGGCTCCGACGTACAAACCCTCTCGTGTTCTGCCAGGGTCAACATGGTGTAGTTCCAAACCCCGACCGTGTGAAACCTCGCCATACTGTCATGCACATCTAAACAGAGAGAGAGAGAGAAAAAACAGACAGTGTTTATCAGACGTGATCCGATATACTTCATTTTAAGCCTGAAATTCACACATTTATCATTTTCCCCAACATCTCTTCTGAAAAGGCCAACTTAGACAAGCATGAATTCCGACTGATACTCATAACCTTTGTTTAAACTGGCTGGCGGGGTGTGCTAAAAATATGAATTCAGATCAAATGCGAATCTTGTGCCGAATAACGCCTGTTTGATGATGGTCTAGCGTGTGGACGCGCTGATCTGATTTACCGCGACCACGGCAGATGGATTTGGAGTGGAGAGAAGGTGATAAGGAAGCCCTCCAAAACAAGACTGCATCTTGGAGAGATGCTGTGAGTGGTGAGGGTTCTGGCAATAGAGAAGCAAAGAGAGTGTGTGGTTATTAGCTGGAGAATGCCAGCTTGTTAAAGTCTAAGATGGCTGGATGAGCAAAGAGGAGAGGGGAAACAGATTCCCCCCAGGGAGCCCGAAGAACATCTGCTGGGTTGCAAACAGCCAGGGAGATGTGACAGGGAACACGCAGATACACACATGCTCACACTTTTAAATACCTGCGTAATGACTCAAATGCCTCTCAGCTCTCGGAGAGTTCAGTGAGCTCTGCGTGGAGATGAGCGGAGAGTGTCACATCAAATAATTATTCGGAGAGCAGAGAAAGCAAGGCAGGACGCAATAACGGATCCTGACCAGATGGAGGCAGCGCTGAGAAGACTCAACTGTGGTGGTTCTATACTATGTGATGTATGGTTAGATGGCTGATAATTCAAAAGGTGACAATTACCTTTGCCATTGACCAGCAAAACTGATAAATCTGGTAGACCCGCAATGTTTCCGGTTATGCTGGTTGACCAAGGAAATTTGGCTGGTTAAGACGTTTGTAATAACCAGGATCTCATATATAGGGAAATGTGCATATTGTGATATATGCATACGGTAATGGTTTGTTTAACATTGTGAATTTCTTTTATATAATGCTTTGAAAAAGAATGTTTCTATCTTGACTCTATTACAGCATAATGGTATATCACATAATTTAGCAAGTCATAAATCACATTTCTCTTCAATATCAGGCAGCTTTAGCAGGGATCGGCATTCAACACACAACAATGTTTTCTTATTTCCAAATTTCTCTGCAAGTCGATTTGGATAAAAGCGTCTACTAAATGCCTAAATGTAAACATAACCAGTCGAGCAGCTGTGCTGTTTTTTAGAACAATGTTCATAAAGATGCTAATGAATAGATACATATGGAAATAGACGTAAGGAATTAAAAATGTCAATGAATACATTTTTAAATCATTAAATAAATGTATCAATGCAAACTAAGTACAGAGAAAAGCTAATGCAATTGCCCGAGGACAAACCTTAGTAAACAAGTAAACAACTGTGCCTTGAGATACTTTTTACCGTGATAATTCAATAAACTGCACGTAGGCTTTCTTGGATAGATTTCCACAGCTCATGACTATAATGACTGGAGACAGATTCGCCACTTCGATTGATCTAGCTGGAGTAAATTTAGTCGTTTTGCTGGGACAACACCACAAATACATTTATACACAAAGCTGAGAAAAAAAACTGTTGTCTACTTAAAACCAAACCACATGGGGAGAAAAGGAGGTCTCTGAGTGTATGG
The DNA here is from genome assembly GCA_006030095.1 of Triplophysa siluroides. Lineage (NCBI taxonomy): Eukaryota > Metazoa > Chordata > Actinopteri > Cypriniformes > Nemacheilidae > Triplophysa > Triplophysa siluroides. The sequence continues at coordinate 2,255,630 of VCII01000101.1, read as the reverse complement.
ACAAAAAAGGGCCGAGCAAAGATGTGCTAAAAATAGATATCACTTTGAATGGACTCCAGATGTGAGCAATCTAATGGGAACAGAGGTGAACCTTGTGTATGTGTGTCTTTGTCCTCCATAAACGTTGAGCTGGGTTGAACGAGAAGGCGATGGATGAGTGAGCGCTGTTTGAAGGATTCGAGCCGCAGAACTGAAACCAGTTAGGCTACTTTCAAGGCTGCTGTTTCCCTCTGATGTTCCTCTGTTGCTCCTACAAAGCTGCTTTCCTATAAATACAGTCTTACCCTGCTTATAGCTCATAACCACAGCACTCCAAGCACACAGTCTGCTATTAAAAACCTATTTGAAGTCCTTTGAAGCTGTGACATGGATACCAAAAAAATCGGGTTAGAAACAGAGAATGAACACACGCTAATTATGAAAAGAAAGGACAAGCGGGCGAGCGTGCATGCGCACGCATATGCAGGCTATAAAACACACCCACGATCGCCAGGACAAAGATCCAGAGCCGATGTGTGAGGGTGACACACAAACACAAGGCGAAATGAAAGATGAAGAAGAGAAAAATACATTAAGAAACAAGCAGGTGGTGTGTTTGGGGAGACACACGCGGCGTGCTGTTCAGCGTGAGAGAGTGGGCGAGTAAATGGTGGGGTGAAGGGAAGTACTGTAATTGCAGTAGTGGTGCTTGAAGGAGTGGTGCTGCACAGCATTGGGACGGGAAGAGAGGAGAACGCAGCTCAGAACAGGAAATGGTCAGAGCAGATTACCACAACAACAGGCAGAAAAACTCTTCAAAACACCACGGAAATGTGGGGAGAGAGAGAGAGGTGTGGTGCTACTGTAAGCATAATGACAGAAACACATGGATTTGGGAAAATCTCATTGTTTTTAATACACACAATCTAAATGATCTTAAACAGCAATGAGATAGATTGAATGGAGGGCAAATGGAGACATGTTGTTCTGTTCTCCGGCCAAAAAACATTACCTACAAAAGAGATCTCAGCAGTGTCTCAAACTGCACTTACATCTCAAAACGATTTTTTTCCTGGTTTTGACACCAGAGGGCATATTTTTCGATGCGAGTTTAAACATTCCTCATTAAATCCTTTAAAAAACAAGCTATGCTACATCTTTCAAGTCTGTCCACAGTAAGGTGACCAGATTTTTTTAATGAGAACCGGGGACATTTCCTAGTAAAATTTTTAAAATATCATTGAAATCTCATTTGTTATAATCAATCAGTTAAAAAACGGGGACAAACATTTTTGTCTTTTTTTGTTGTACATAATTATTTATGTGTTAATTACAATAGTATAATATCGTTTGCAGATCAAACTGACCATAACTGATTTGAATGAATAAAGTTGACCAAAACTTTATGGAAAAATAGTAAATACTAACCATTGCAAATGTTTAAAACAGTATTGCATGCAATTCAATAACACTTCAAAAATATAACAAATATGAAACATTTAACAAATAATACTGTAGTTATCATTTTTAACATTCTCTAACTGTATTAAATATGTTCATTTTTACAAACGTTATACAACCAGTATTTAAAACTATCATTACAACCAGTATTTAAAACTTATAAAATAACTTTCTGTTTGTGCTTTTGAAAACGGACCTTTACATGAAGCTTTTTATTTGCATTTTAGGCTCATTTCTGCGAATGTAATAGTTGTCAGCGTAACTGCTATCGCTTGGATAAATATTTGTATTTGTTTATATCGATGCGTACTTTCCCCAACGTATGTGTGGGAATCACTAACATTAGATCAGTGGTGGGAATTCTGTGTTGTGATGATGGAAATTAATGTTGAAGTTTAACATTTCATGCAAAACAATCCAGCTCCCTGGCCTGACCCTTTTATATAACACATACAGATAGTTTTATTTAATTTAACATGAGTAGTAAGTACCTTGAACCCGATAACTTTGACTCTAGTCTTTTGATATTTGATAATAATTTGATGAAGCTGTCTCATGTTTCGTTGTACATTCTTCATCGCTAAGCGGCACCAAGTCATTCGTGTAGCTTTCAGCCCCCCCTGCTGGTGTAAATAATCACTACATGGTTGCTCTGGTACTCTGCATGATATGTTGATCGGGCTTTTTTAGTGTATTTTCTGGTTGTTTTGGATGTGGAGTAAAACGGGGACAGAACACCAAAAACTGGAACTGTGGTGACGTCTGGTCACCTTAACGTCTGACGTCTGACCAGGTGACGTCTGGTCACCTTGGATAAATGACCTCTGGTCATTTATCCAACTTCAATAACTGCACTAACTCATCTACTGCACTGTAACTGTATAACTGCATCTACTCATGTATTGCACTATAACTTCAATAACTGCATTAACTCATGTACTGCACCGTACCTTTAATAACCGCATCAACTCATCTACTGCACTGTAACTTTAATAGCTAATCTCTGTAACTAATGCACACTCAAGTCACTTGCACTATTGTATAGTCTATATTGTTATCTGTTCATAAGCACCTGTACATTAATGTTCACAGTATATAGCCTTCTGTTTATATTGTTCTAGTACATACCGACTGTCATATTTTCATAGTACATGCCCATTGTAAAGTATTTTCCTAATATTGTATTCTGTATTTATTAACACTGTATATCCTGCACTTGCTAATTGCACTTCTGGTTAGACCTAAACTACATTTCGTTACACTGTACTTGTATATGTGTAATGACAATAAAGTTGAATTGAATCTAATCTAATCTAATCTAATCTTAAACCGAGCTGACACTACGGGACTGTGAGACTACTTGAATTGCTATGGCTCTTAAACTACACAACAAGGTATCTTGTCATCCTTCATCTTCTTGTTGTACCAGCACGCACACTACACAACACAGTGTGTTAACAACAAGACTTTAGTCAAGGACCAACAGCGAAAACACTTCCCACATCGTGAACACTTCTTGTTTGATGGTGGATGGCAAATGAGTTGTTGGTGCGTTTACGCCATCCACTGGAATGGAGCGTGGAAAATTGAAGTGTTTTAAAAGTTTTTAAGGAATCTGACTAAATGGAAAGCGGTAATGTAAAAACTGTTCAGTTATGTATGGTTAAATTACAAATAACAATGTTTTCTTTTGATGCATATTGATTAATCTTGCAGAGCAGAAAGGGCTATTAAATGAATATTTAATTCTTATTCCCATCTTTTAACATGACTTGTTTTCTGTGGAACACTTGTTATTTATAGAAGAACGTCAAACTGCAATTTCCATATGATTAAAGTAAACAATGGCTGTCAATCATATTTATTAGTGAATAATCAGATTTCAGTCTTTGCTTTAAAAAAGCTGTCATATAGAAGACCTTTATGATGCTTTAATTGTATTTTTTCTTATTGTTGTTGGTGTGTGTTAGTAGATTGACAGGCTGTAAAACATTAACTTGCATTGTATAGAGGAGCGCCTACTCACATTTATATATATATATCTTCTTTGGCGTTTCATATTAGACTAAAGTCTGCTATGAGGTTAAGAAAAAGTAAATTATTCGGTTGAATTATCCCTTTAAAATGCAAAGACTGTAAATTGTGACATTTGTAAATTTTTTAAGTCTCCTAAGCTGAGTAAACTTCCTCTGGGCCAACACAAAGAGCGAATGAGGTGAACTAACTGAGAAAGGATTAAGAGAAAGTGAAAAAGACAGAATGGCAATAGATGGAAGAGACGTGTGAACGATTTTTGAAAATAGGCTGGCGTTTGACTTTGACAGTGTACGGGGGTGAGGCTTGCAGTCTAGAATCGAGCTCACAGCTTGTACCGAGCGTGACCTTTTCATGAAAGTGGAAGGCGTACAAAAAATAGAAAGACTTTCTTTTTTTCAGTCCCCTTTAACAAACAACCTCCTTCTGAACGTACAGGTCTACAAAGGATAGGGGAGACAGATTTATTGAAAGAAAAAAGAAAGGGTTCTACAGACGTTGAGACCTGCAAGCACGGGAGAGGACATCTGCTTTAGAGTATAAATCACAGATAGTATGTTTATATCCGAGTGTTATCTGTGTGTGGGGAGGGGTTCTGCGCTGATAGGCGATTGGAAAGAACTCGGTTCTCTTACATAAACACACACCGTGGGCCCGTCCCTTGCAGTAGAGGCCGTCATTATAGTAATTGGAGGGTAGAGAGATTTGCTGGCCAGGCAGTCTTTCTCTCTTTCTGTCTCTCTGTAGCTTTGCCATCCTCAGCGCTGGACGTCGTGCATTCATGCTATTCCTCTAAGTCAGCGGGTGTTTCCTCTGGTGCGATTCGCTTTTAATTTTCCGTCAGACTCGCTCTCTTCTCTCTTTCTCTGGCCACGTTACGACGCTTTGCTAGGCTGCCGGTTGCGGAGCTAGTCCGCTCCAGGCCGTGGAAAGCTACGGGGTGGAGCGCAGAGAGGGCGGGGCCTCTGACTCCACTTTGAACTCCCAAAGCTGTTTTTAGTGGGCCACAGAGCGAGCGCGAGGGCGGCCCACTACAAGGGTGAAAACAACAGTTTAATGCTCGCCGCAATGACTCGTGGCTCTTTGATGATATATGAAGAGACGTGGAGTGGAAACAAAAAGACACTTAATTTCAAGAAACAGAGAGAGACACGTGTTTGCGTTTTTTTGCATGTCCCTAGCGTCTTTAAGTCGGGGATAATTGTGGAGGCGGAGTCATCAGGGGGTGGGGGTGTGGAAAGTAGTGGGTAAATATTATCTCTGCTGCGATCCAACTCAACTCCCCACCTCCAACCCACACACATACTGGTACGCTACTGGAGCTCTAAATCCCTCAGACTGCCAGTGTAAGCACTCTGTACGCACATACATAAACATTAAAGTGCACTCCGACGCTTTGCCTGTTTTTCTGTCTTTCATCCTCGCCCAAAAGCGCATGTGTGCACAGTACCGCTGTTTGTGTAGCTTAGGGCCTGTACAAAGTCACACATGACCTGAAACAGTAGTTTAACACCCGCTTTACTTTTCTTTCTAGACTTTTTATGTCTCTCTCTCTTGTTCTTACTATCTATGGCCATTTCTAACAGTATTTAAGATTTCTTTGCCGGCTGTGTTGACGCATTTATTGAAACAGGAAGTTGGGCCGGGACATATAAAAAGTATTTTTAATAGCCAATAGTCTTCAGTTTATATCACAGACGTGAAAATGATTTGCTACTAGGTACTGCAAGTCAGAAATAGTTGGATTTAAAGTCCAAACAAAATCAAAATATAAGTTTTATGCCTTTTAGTACGAATATGATGGCCTTAAGGATATGTTTTAACTAGGGCTGTCAATGGGGTATATGCACACTGAGCCATGACATATTCATTTTGTATTTATAAACACAAAAACATACATATGTATGTATATATTTAGGAATTATTTAGATGTATTTTTTATATTTACCAATAATTGAAATTATATGTAAATGTTTCATAATAAATGCATGTATGTGTTTGTGTTTATAAATACAAAATGAATATGCACAGTACGCAGACTTTATGTAAACAAAGTTTTATTCTGGACGAGATTAATCGTTTGACACCCCTACTTTTAACTCTTGCACAAAACGAAGACAAAATTCACACTTCGAAGACACTTAGAAGCATTCAAAACGTCCACTTCCACTAATATTATATTTTATACTATTATGTATTTCTTATAATGTTGAATTCTTCAGCTTTTCATGAGATTCCAGACTTTGAAGTAAACTAAATGCCATCGGCTATTTTAAAACAGGATATAAACTATACTAGTGCTTATTTTTTTTTCAATATATGAAAAGCGACAATTCCAATTCAAATGTATTTTTCAACATACTGTAATATATTAACAATGTCCCATTCTAAATGTATTTTTAAAGAATTCATATATTGACCGTTAACATACAAGAAAACTACTCATATTTTTCTGCATAAGGGAAAGCTAACACACACGGAAAAAAAAGCCACAAAACTCAAATTTTCCAATGTTTTCATGTTGCTTTTGTTTGAATTTTAAAGCTGCGTGTTCCCAACCCTCTCTACTCCTGCAGATATCATCTGTTTATGTGTGTACATATAAAATTATGCCTACTAGTAAATGTTTACTTTAACTGTTTGGTTGATTATCATCTGCGATTTGGGTTTGAAACAGGAAAGGAGAAGTGGAGCAGCGATATGAAAACAGTGTGAGAAAGAGTAAGCAGGACAAATGGAGTCGAAACAAAATGGAAATGAATAGAGACGCAAGCACTTTTCTGTAATACCTATAAAATCCTGTGGTAATGTGATATTTCCATGAAATTCAAAGCAAAAATCGCACCTCTTATCCTTAAATCTGCACGAAGAATGAAGGGAGGGGTGGAATTAAGAAAAGAAGAAAGAATTAGAGGAATAAAGGAGGAAGGAGTGCCTTAAAAGAGTGTGGGAAAAGGGACACTGAACAGTGGGCTCATGTGCTGTGCAGTCACCGTTGGGAGGAACCGGTCGCCTTTCTATATGGTCATTAGATACTCACCATTATATTTAACGGTCTTGCGTGGGACGGGGTTCCAGTTGACGCAAATCCCCTTTTCAAACCCAATCATAAACATCACGAGAAAGACTTTGGCACAGCCCATTTCTCCAATCCTCTTTTATTTCACTCCGCAGATGCTGATTGGATGAGGACCGTGAATCCTGATTGGACGATGAGGAGCGGAGGATCCAGATGGACTCGGCGGCTCCTGTCGAGAGATAAAGAAAATAACAAAACATAAACAAAAGTGATTATGAGACGGGCTCCACCTCCCCAGAGCCTCCCCGTCACGATCCCAGCGGAGCTGGAACTGTTCATGGAGAGACAAACACAGTGGCGACAATTTAATGACAGACTGTACACTGTTTCAAAAGGTACCACAATAAATGCATTTTGGCAGACCACCAGCTAAATTGTGGATGCTTGTCAAAGCGCGGCAGCATCAACACGACGCCTGGCCGTTTATGAGAAACATGTCACGTATGGAGAAAGGCCTGTTTTTGACAGCCGCGGACAACAAGAGATGCGTTTGTAATTATAATTGGAGGTTGCGTTGTGTGATGATGCCTGAAGCGAGGAAAGAGTGGGAAAAAAACTGTAGCGGTCCTGTCTGTTCAGCATTTGCCATTTTCACACATTTACTCTAATCATCAAGTCACACCTGTTTCTCTCCATTAAAAAAGGAAATTAGGGCCTTGATAATATTTGCTGATTTGAGAGCGAACCCATTGACTTTTAAATGCGCGTCAAATGTCAAATACTGTTTAGCTCCGCAGATAACAAAATAAAAACCACTCTATGCCTCCACTGCGTTTTATCATTCAGCCCGAAAGGTTGTGCGAATTTAAATGTTAGGGGCGATAAGCAAGTTTGGAGGGGCGACCTCTCACCATCATTGAATGGAGAAGCGGACCGTGCTGGAGCAATCTCACCGCCATTGATTTCTGTTTTTCTTTTTTCATTAGCATGAAAAAGAGAGAGACAGAAAGCGTGTGAGATAACAAGAGAGAGATTGTGGAGATTTGCTCCAAATGGATCGGGCTGTAATAGAGGGGCTGCAATATAGCAATTCGATGAGTCGAATCTCCCCTTGCATGCCACTTTTTTATTGGATCGATGTGACGCTGCTTTTATCTAAGTTGCAGGAGAGACTTAGTTTAACTCAGACTAGTCTTGTGCAACAAGTAGATGAGATTTGAGAATTGTGTGATATTTGTTAGATTAACTGATTTTAATTTCCTGTTTTGTTTTTATTGGAAAAGATTTAAACCATTTTTACACATATTTTTCTATACCCTATAAAATATATAGCTTTAAAGTTTCCTAATTCTTGCAAGTAGCTTTGCGTAATAGCATCTGCTAAATGCCTAAACGTAAATGAGATTTTCAGATTGAGTATGCGTGAAAGGGTTAAATTAGGGTTGTCAAACGATTCATCGCATCTAGAATAGAAGTTTGTGTTTACATAATATATGTCTTTGCACTGTGCGTATTAATTTTGTATTTATAAACACATATCTGTATACATATTTAGAAATTATGTACATGTATTTATTTATATTTACTAATAATTAAAATTATATATAAATGTTTATTACTTTTTATATTTTTCTTAAATATATGCATGTATGTGTATGTTTTTATAAATACAAAATGTATATGCATATGTACACAGACATATATAATGTAAACACAAACTTTTATTATGGATGCGATTAATCGCGATTAATCGTTCGACAGCCTTAGTTTAAACATTACTTTACTGTATGCAATACATTAAAAAGGTTTCGAATATACATTTTACATATACTGAACATTTTGCACATAGCTATCCACATTACAAAACAAAAACCCAAAATGAATTGCGCACGATTATTGCGCTCGCTTAAACGTGATCCCCATCTTGTTTATGCACGTGTGTTATTGTTGATTTTATCAATTAGCTATTGCAGTCCTGTAATCTCTTTATCTCCAAAAAGCCGTCCAGTGCCCCTCACTGAAAGAGTTCTGGCTGTGAGCCGTGAGAGGTTCATATGATCATGCTTGAACTGTGGAGGGATTATAGATCGAGCTCTAACAGCAACAGAGCAGAGGGGCCTCAAAGACCCTGTGCTCGGTCTTATAAAAACAACCCTGAAGCCACCAGAAGCGGTGAGTAGACCAACTTGCTTGTCACGTGGAAATCAGGTGGAACATTCTCAGCTAGCCTGCACACTGGCATGAGCTGAAATCTTTACATTTCAATAAAAAAATCTGAGGGTGCAGCAAAAATTGCCTTTAAAGTTGAGTTTAACACTCTCTATGGGCTAACCACTGTAATGATGTTGTGGAGAGAAGAACCCGAAAGCTAAAATGTTAAGCTTTACATAGATATCAAACTTAAGGGGGTAATTTCCAAAGAGTGTGCAGCAGTGAGTTTTCAAAAATAAAGTTTTGATATATTTACGGTAGGAACTTTACAAATTGTCTTCATGGAACATGATCTTTATTTTATATATTCATATTTTTTATATGTTTTTTGTCATAAAAGAAAAATCGATCCTCTTGACCCATACAATGTATTGTCGGCTTATTTGTATTGCCGTGGTACTTATGACTGTTTTTTTTTAGTTCTAGGGTCACCTATCGCACCAAATCAATAAAACACTAATATTAAAAGAATGGACAGCCGAGTAACAATTGTCATCCTTTTGCCCAAGTAAGTGAACCGTGTGACACAGATGTATAGACAGAGTTTTACAACGAACTCCTCCCTAAAGAAAACACACAACTGGGTTTTCCTGCGTTTTTAATAAATGTCCGGAAAAAGGGCAAAGGTTGAGTGATGACCAGCTTTGTGAGTCTAAAGCGTTTCCTGTGTCCTTTCAATCTATTGCCCACTCGCATTTACTTCCTCTTGTCTTCCTGTCAATAATAAGGTCTTCTCTGGAACAAACGTCTGAGCCCTGGGTTCCTCATCTAAACTATGGTCTGTTGACCCCCATGAGACGGCAGATGTCAAGGGCAATGGTGAGTTCATGACGGATGAATGTGGGATGGAAAAGAGGATGTCTCCACCCCTTAACATAAACACGTGTTTCCAGTGTCACGCTCAAGATTTTTCCTCGCTTCTTCCATCGCTCTCGATCTCTCTCCTTTAATGAATATTAAACAAAATCCCATCGCATGTCAGTGGCCGGAGGAACGGGAAGGAAATTTCCCAACATCCTGCCACTATCTTTGTACCACGTCAACAGTTCCAGAAAGTGACTGCTCAACAGCTCAGCGTCATTGCAATGTACAGTACATACTGCTAAACGATACTGCCTTCAACATATGATCTGTTTATTTCTGTATAAAATTAGACGACACAGTCATAACATGGCAGCGTGCTTTCAACCCCCTAGAGTAGCAGGCAGGGATCTTTTATAGCCGCGGAAGTGGGGCAGTAGGTGCCTCACCAACTGGCCTGCGGTTTCACAAACCCTCTCAAGGTCTCAGTCCTGCACTAAACCCCACTTGTTGATGGTTTCAGGGCTTCCAAAAGCCTGAGATTCTTTTGGAAGCCCTGAAACCATCAACAAGTGGAGACAATTTGTAAAGGTACTCTGAGAGCATCTCAGACTTTTATAAATCCTCGGAGGATTGGATTTCAGAGAGCCGTGCTGATTGGTCGTCTTTGTTTTTGACAGCGCCTGCGACCGGCATGCATGTGTTATCTGATGTGTTTTTCGGTGGAAGAAAGTGTGAACGTCGTTTTTGGTCAGACTGCGTGCGTGCTGTAAGTGTGACTGATGATGTTGGAAGCAGGACTGCGTGAAAGAGTGGGAGGCAGACAGCTCGTGCGAGTTGAATGATGTGTGTGCGTGTCTGTTCTCGGACAACGACAAGCCGTGAGCTGTTTTATTAGTGAATGAGAAGAGATGAAAGTCTGATAATGAAAAGGAGTTTGATCAGCTGCAGGCCTGTAGGTGGTTACAGACGCATCCCACTTCCTGTTCCCCGGGAAAAAACCTCTTTCCTGTCATATCACGGCCTTCAGTCTGAGCAAAACATCTGCATTTCAAGTTCAAACCAAAAGCCAAGAGAGAAAGAGAAAAAAGAGAGAGGTAATGATGTGTAAAGATGAACTTTTTTCTACTTACTTTGTTTACAGTTATCTATTGTACATATCACTGTTTGTTTTTATACAAACCGGATAACGTACAGTCAGCCAGAAATGATCACAACATAACTGTAGTAAAATAGCCATGAGGTTGCTCTTTTGTTGCTCGCAAGATTCATTTTATATACAGTACCAGTCAAAAGTTTGATAACACTTTACTGAAATGTTTCTAATGATCTTAAAAATGGTGTGCTTAAATGTCTGAAATTACTTTTGTAGATATATTATTGTGGCAACATATCAATTTCTTTCATTAGAAATAAAAACATGTATTTAAAGATATTTTTTAAATGGATGAGTATAATGATGAAAAAGTAACAAATAAGTGCCCTGAATAGATTGGAAATTCCTTCAATACTTCCTTCAAGAAGTTGAATGATAAAGTGCCAAGAGAATGATTTTGCAAGTCTTGTCCAAGGGTGGCTACTCTGAAGATGCTAAAATATAGTTTTGATTGATTTTAAATGCTTTTAGGCACAACAATTCCCAAACTTACATTTGTCCAATTCATTAAGTTTACCATTATTTTAAAAGGTGGAAAAAATCAAAATAAAGAATCAGTGTTTCCAAACCTTCGACCAAAGAGTATAGATACCAAGAGGCGAAACTCAATAGAACGTCCCATTGCAACACCAGCGCCCTGTGTTTCCGCCCTTTTGGGGTGAAAGTGACTCTGCCTTTTGAAATTGCGATGGCAATATCAGCTGCTTTGTTAAAAAATAAAAACATTAAAGCTGAAATTCAACCTGAATGATGATAATACGTGATAACAAAAGCCTTGGCTCGCTAGAAACCATGTCAGTTATCAAGCATTTTCAACCCAAAATGGCGGCCGCGCTGTTTACCAAAAAGCACCAGTTTCACCTCTTGGTATCTATACTCTTTGCTTCGACCGGTAATTTTGGTATCAACAATCCCTGCGTCTGAAATCGATTATTTTTCTACTATATATAGGAGGCGAGAATCACAGGTTGGTGTTAATATGTCATAGGTGAAAAAGGGCATACAGGTCACATGACAGTAAAACATGGCGGATGCAGTATGTCCGAAATGTAGCCATACTACTCCCACTCATACTATAAGGAAAAAAAAACATTTTAACGGTCGAGTTAGGTACTTCAGGTAATTCAGAACGTACGGTCAGGGGATGCGATTTTGGAAACAGCTCAAGATTTTATTTATTTATTTTTCCTATATTTGACCAGGATAAAGACTCACTGACATTCATAATCTCTTTTACAGGAGTGTTCTGGCCAAGATCAGCAGCCGAGTTTACATGTCAAAATACAACAACATGACATAGAATACTCAATTGATCATAAAACATAAAATCAGTAAAAACAGTTGCAGATCATTAGTTTACTCTCCAAGTAGTAACATTATAAAACTATGCGACACCAGACCATACAAGTTCATCTCCACTTGGAGTTTGACATACAGAAAGAGTAAAACGTTATAAAAAAATACTGGTGGATGGCACAGATTAGATTTATCAATCTTGGGAGAATTTGCTAAGAAATTGGGTTTATTTAGATATGTTAGGACTGTGCAATTAATCGAAAATAATCAAAATCGTCAATTTTGGCCTTTTAACAAAAACAAAATAATCGAGGTAAAACGATTATTGTGCCACATTCCATTTAGCAAGGATCCTCTCTTTTCTTGTGGTATAAATCCACAGCTCACCCCCTTCTTTACAGTGGTTCAGCTGTGATATTTCTTTACATTTATTCTTCAGTTTAGAAGTTTTTTACATTTTCTATGTTGTTTTAAAAGTTAATGAGTAATCGTGTTAAATAATCGGGATCTCAATATTGGCCAAAATAACCGTGATTAAGATTTTTGTCATAATCGAGCAGCCCTAAGATATGTATGATTGCAGACTTTGCTAACTTGGGAAACTTGAGACAGATTGATCTCTTGTGAAATTCTAGAGGAGACACATGGAATATTAACCCAGAGTCCCCTTGTTTCTCTATTTAATCTCAATGCTCTATTGCTTAGTCATTAAACAGATGACATTTCTTTTCTACTGGAAACTCTAAAAGGGTGATTAATATAAATCTGAGAAGGTTTATTTCGCCATCAGGCTTGGCTGACTGTAGTTTGTATGGCTCATTACCGGAATAAGTAAATAAACAGACATGAAATGTAGATTAGATGTGAAACTTTATGAGAATAAAACAACCTACATAGCAACATGAGAGATGTGAAACTAGCACAGTGGTCAGTATGCTGTTTACCACAGAATGCTACAAATGATAATTTATTTCATAGTCATGTGCTTTAAATCTTTTCTCATTTACATTGCACATTTCTCTCCCTCTCTTTTCAGATGCGGTCCATCTCTGACCTCGTTCCCGTTTTAATGATCAGGTTTAAGTGGATGCTGATGAGTGAACGTGTGTTTGTGCTCGGGAGACTGTGAGAGACAGTTCTGCAACAGTCACATGTTTCCTCTCTCTGCCTCATTGCCCCCCGGAGCCGAGGATGCTGGGATACCCTCTCTGACCCATCATTAATGCTGCATGTGTTCCCAATTCAATCAGCCTCATTAATGACAACCACGTCGCCTTGTTATCCGGCTGGTTTCACGTGCATCCCCTGCTCAGCTCGAGATATAAGTTGACTCCACCACATCGCACGTGAGAAGCGTTTTAGTGCGCGGCAGCACGTCGACAGTAACACAGCAATTAGCAGACAATGCAACGATAACCACATTCCCACAGGGGCCTTTAAGAGAGATGTGTTGGCCGTTGCAATTCTTTTAAAGACACCAAAAATCAGCACTGTAAATAGCTTTATGCTATTCAACATCGGATTCAACATTATGCAATAACGATTATGGTTGTGTTGTGCTTTTATGATTTTACCAATGACTGCTGGAGCGCATAATCGTTTTAGCGAAGAGCCGTAGCATGTTTGCGGAGTTGGCTGAGAGCCTAGGATGATTATTATTATTTTGCTGTGCGTACAATATTTTACAGGGAGTAGCTTGCATTCAATCCTTCTATTGTGTAGTGACATGACGTTTCTATGCACACACCAACACGCACAGATCCTACATCACTGCATTTGAGATCACAATACAAGCCCATGAAATATGACAGGTAAAATCTGCGTGAAAATGTTATGAGGAAAAACAGAAAGGCTGCTTTATTTATTTATATTGTTCCTGACAGTTGAGTTATTACATAAAAACCTAAAGCAATAATTATTGAATTGAAAATTACAAAGGCTACATGACTGTTCTTTAAAAACTGCAATACATAACTTTTTACAGTAAAAAAAATAAGGAACACATTCATAAAAGTAGATTTAATTACTGTTTATTAAAAAAAATAAAGTATTGAGCAAGAACATGACATAACATTTATTTACTTTTTATTTATTCAGTTAAAAAATGGAACAAGTACATAAATATACATTTATTAACTTTTTATTTATTCATTTAGTTGTTAAAAATAAAAACTACTTCTTGAGCAAGTACATAAAAGTACATTTATTTATTTATTTAGTTAGTTAAAAACAGTGAGCAAGTACATAAAGTACATTTAAAAAAAACATCTTTTTTAATTTAGTTGTTAAAAATAAAAAATCCTTATCTTTCCTTAAAAAAAATCCTTAAAAATCCTTACTTGCTCAGTATATAGAAATATTTGATTTATAAACATGAATAACTAACTGAGCAAGTACATAAAAATACATTTATACACTCTTTATTTAAAATATTTTTAGTTAAAAACATTACAAACATTACTTTGAATTATAGAGGTACATTTATTTTTGATGTTATCATATTTTTGATGTTTTCATTTGTCTATGTTTTTTATTCTGTATTTTAATGGATGTGCAATTTACAATATGTTTGTGTAAAGCAAACAGTGTAGAGAGTAAACTGCAGTTTTATGTTTCAAACAGAGATGGCGATAGAGAGGCAAAAGTTAAGCATAGTCTGTTAAATAGCATATTTCACTGTGTTAGTATGCAGGAAAGAAAGGTCATAAATTGAATGCAAATAAAAATACTGATGTGAATAATGTGAGTAACCCCCTCCTGTAGCTGTGTCTTACTCAGGTTCAGCACTTTTATATGCTAATAGGCTGGAAGTGCGGCGTACCCGCTGTGCTCCCTCGGGGGGGTTAATTGTCCTGTAGCCTATACTTTTTCCCCGTCTCTCTCTTTCTCTGCCCTGCTTTTCCTGTCAGCCAGAGGTCCTGAGGCCAGAGGTGGAGAGGCTATTTGTATCCACCATTCATTGACATCCATCTCATTTGGTTAGAATAAGTGAAGGTAGAGCGAGAAGGCAGAAGGCCCACAATCCACCTCAGCGGCCCTTTAGTGTTTCCTGTTAGCGGAGTTAATAGGGAGTCATGCAGCGCCGTTCAGTAATTGTCTAGAGATGCCGTACGATGTGAAACTGACACCTTCGCTCTTCTTGACTTACTGTTCAATATGTAAAGAGAGAGAGGAAGAGAGAAAGAGAGCATTTTAGAAGACGATAAGAGAGATCAATGGAAGATCTGGTGTTGGTTCGGCTTATGTAAACAGGAAGGATCTCAATGACGGAAGGAGGCCGGATCGGGTTTAATCAACATCCAGCGTGTTCGTCTCTGGGAACGCTGGCATGCATTTATGCTGATTCGCGAATATCTGTAGTCGCATTTCATGTTGGGACAAATATATTTAGTCGTTTTTTTCCCCTGCTGGTTTTGTTTTCCTTGTATTTCGCTGAGCGGCATCTGTTTCGAAATGCATCTATTTTGAGTTCGTCTCCGAGCGTCTGCAGGGTTGGCATGTTTGAAATGCATGTCTTTGGTGTCATTGATATGCGGACGCAGTAATCGGCTCCCTCTATGACTTCTGTTCTTCTGTAGTTTTAGTTTCTTGTCTTCTCTTCCTACTCTGTCTCTGCCCAGCCCACATTAGAGTTCCCTCTTTATCTTTCTATTTCCTTTCTTCTTTCCTCCCCCTTTTATCGTCTTTCTTCTGCTTCCCAGCATGTGAGACGACGTAAAGCTATTTACGATCAGCAACCAATGGCCAGACATGCCTATCCATTCACTTCCTGCAGCCAAATGAGAGCTCTAAGATAAAGCGAGATAAGCAGAAAGAAAGAGAGAGAGAGAGAGGATTGTTATTTTTACTCTTTCTGTTGACGGAGCGAGAGCCCCTCTTTTGTGTGCGAACTCACAAGGAGGCAGAAACACAAATGACTCGCCTTGTTTTCGTGACACTGTTATCTAAGGCAATTTGAAAGGTCTGAGGTCTTCAATTTAAGCAAATGCTTATTCTATCGTGACAATTGCCTCGCGCTACAATAATTTGTGTCTGATTTCTCTCGCACGCCCCACTACCCCAATATTACCCAAATCATCCCACTAGCTCTCTTTCACTCCACCTCCATCTTTCTCACCCTACAGACCTATTTGCTTCAATGCTGTGTTCTGGTCAGGGGAGAGAAAGCTATCTCTGGAATAAATCACTTTTTCTCTTTGACTAGCTTCTCAATAGCCTACCTGTAATTTTCGTCTCATTTGTGCCCCCTCCCTTTTATGAACACTCTCTCACTTTTCGCTTCACATTTTGTTCTTTCATTTGTGGCCAAGAAAATCTTGTTCAGTTTTTTTATAAGGATTTTCATTTAGTTGAAAATGTCTCTGGTGTCTACGTCCTAATGTAGTGTTGCTAAAGCACTTAACAATAAATCTGGTATAGAAGAGAAGTTCAATCAAAAACGTTAACATGGTGTTTAAGTTATTTTGATTTCTAAAAAGATTGACGGCCAGAATAACAGTGTAAACAAAGTGAAATAAAACCTCATATGTGACTAATTTCAATAATATGTTGTATAAAATACACAGGAGATTTGACTTACAATTGAACTTAATGCCTGTTGCTAAGCTAATGACACAATGCTCTTAAAGTGATAGTTCACCCAAAAATGAACATTCCAAACTTGAATAACTTTCTTTTTAATGAATGAATTCATATTTTGAAGAACGTTGGTAACCGAACAATGGCGGTACCCATTCACTTCTATTGTATGGACGAAGTCAATGGGGACCACTGTTGTTCGATTACCAACATTCAACAAAAGATCTTCTTCTGTGAACTATCCCTTTAATGCACAAATTTGGCAAAACAGTATTTTTACACTTTTGATAGGGAAATTCTGTAACACTTTACAATAAGGTGCTATTAGTAACACATTAGATAAGGCATAATGTACAGGCAGCCGTTTGTTAACGCAGAAAGGGCTTATTTCACGATAACAGCCGGCTGCTTGTACATTATCCCACTTATTACACGGCTACTTGCCACATGAGAAAAAAACTGCACATAAAATGTGAATTTGAAATATTTGATTAGCTCATTTTTACCAAATGCCGACCTTCCGTGAGGAAAAGCCGTTTAGTTTTGGGTTTAAAGTAAGAAATGACGTTCAAACGTCACGAACAGGCAAATTGGTTTAATCATTTGTAAATATAGTATCATATATGTTATTAAAAGACATATTTATAATTATTTTTTGTGTAATATTAAACTGCCCCTCTCAAAATGATTTGCAGCATCCGGGTTACAGGGTGTTATTAGTTTTGAGAGGTTGTAATTTGAAAATAACAACCCTTGGAATGTCGCGACTGGCCAATCAGAATCAAGCATTCAAATGAGCCGTGTAATTACTAACATTAGATAACAATGAACAATTTAGTTTTTCAGCATTTATTAATCCTTGTCAATACAGCTATTCATGTTAGTTCATGGTGCATTAACTAATGTTAACAGTGATCATGTTTGATTTTAATAATGTATTAGGAAATGCTGAAATTAACATGGATTAATATTAATAAATGCTGAAGAAGTATCGTTCATTGTTAGTTCATGTTAGCTAATGCATTAACTTAACGAATTAGCTAACAAATAGCACCTTATTGTAAAGTGTTAGCGATATATTTCTTATTTTCTCTCACTCTCTTTTTATCAAGCTTGTTGCAAGGCAGTCTGGGATGGCCACAGAGGATTCAAACACCACTGCCTTGAAAAGGTAGGTAGCCCACAAGATTTCAGAACAGAGCGAAAAATGAATATGTATGTGATTGTGCAAAAGTTTATGAATTTTGAATAACAGGCAATGTTTTGCATGGCTGAATTTCAGTTTCATATTAAATATATTGACACTGTCCTGATCCCCTCCTCTGTTCTCCTGCGTACCGACTGCAAAACCATTCTTTCCCTCAGTCTCCTCTCTCAATCTTTTGTTTTTCACTAAAAGTACCAGAGGACCTTTTTTCACCAACGTTCCTGTGGGGGTGTAAGATACACACACAGACAAGTGACTGAAGGTCACGGCACGCCCGGGGGTAAGGGGTGGGAGCTTTCAATCAGGTTAATGTCCCTCTCTAGAGTATGATCTCTCTCTCTTTCTCTCTGAGATGGAAGCAAATCCACATGAAAGGGAGAGAGAGAGAGTGTAGTTAGAGATACGCTCTCATGAAAAGCTGTCATACCAAGTCAAAGGCGCGTATAATACATGCATGAATCCATATCATGATGAGAATATAGCGCATGAAAGATGAGATGCATGAGAGAGAGAGAGTCAGATGGGTATTGAATAAGACAGGAGGGGAAGTTTAAAGAGATTAAGCTTCTGAACAGTTAGTAAACCTTTAACCTTATGATCGATAATAAGATATAGTAATACATGCCAAATCACGAGGCAAATGGCAAGACTTGTTCACCCACACGCAAAAAATTAACTTCTGCGAATATCTCGTATCAGACAACTTGAATCAAATGACCTGCAAACTCAATTTAGGCCTTAATTAGAAGCATAGGCCATCTGGGAGAGCTGTGTTAGCCCGTCTGTTAAAGTGTTTAACCCCTAACTGAGACTTAAAAAAAAAAGATTTACGATACGTTTGGAACAATCTAGGTCACATCGGCAACGAACGCACGACTAGAAGGAAGGAAACGTCATACTGTACGGAAAATAAATACACATATGCACACAAACCCACGTACGAACACAATGTCTAGCGGCACGTGTTGTGTTTGTTATTGTCCTCAATGTTGATTTTTCTAAATACTCAGGTCATCCAAAAAGTCAATGTCCATTCTTTCTAACCTGCCTAAAAAACAAAATGCTCCCAAATGGATCTGGTGGGGAGGGGTTGGGGGTGTTTTGGCTGAAGCAGCAGGATGCAAAAAACACCTGCACACTCAAATTTGAACTCCTAAGTTTTAGTCCAGCTGTTGTTGAACTGTTCACACACACAAACAAACGTCTATATAGCTGTCTTAAAGAGAGAGCTCTGCCCAAAATAAAAAATCTGCTATTAAAAACCTGTATTCTTCCGTGGAAGACAAAAAAAGACATTTTGAGAAATGTCTTGGTGGTTTGTATAATGTAAGTCTATACCAGCGTTCTTTCAAATATGTGTTTTGCAGAGGAAAGAAAGTCATAGCTTTGGATTGACATGATCGGGTGAGTATATGATGACAGAATTTACATCTTTAAAATAACTTTAATGCTATTCCACTACAAATAAAATGTAGTAAAAAATGTGTAAAAAATCAATGCTTGTCCAGACAGTTTATAGCGACGGTACAGAAATACTGATCTATGAACGACATATCGCCTCAATGACAACCTCAAAAGGACAGTGTACAACATTTATCCAACTTTAATAAATGTTTATCATTTCTAACTCGCCTATACCTCCCGACGTACAGCCAGAAGCAAGTTAGAAGCACACACAGAGGCATTTTCCATGTCACTCAAAATCACTCTCACCTCTCATGAATTAGACATGTGTTGCCTGGCACGCTTTTTCAAATCTCTCGTTTAATAGAAAATCGACTATAGGCCACTGTGAATGAGTTTCTAAACAAGCGCTATGGTATAAAGCCTCGGCCGTGAATAAATTCACTCCAATCTGACCACCTTTCCACCTATGCTAAAACACAGAGAGAGCAGTCAGAGCTAAATTAAAACATCCTTTTATTACGCCCCGAAATCGAGCGTGACAGAGGAATAATACGGGTGATTCATTAGCTGACGTCGCTAGCGCTAATCACAGCCGCGCAGAGCGGAGGGAGACACTGCAGAGTATGCCTTCTGATGCTTATCTGAAACCCAGTGGTTTTGCATTGGGTTTTGCTGGAAAACCGGCTTCAGATCAGCGCTGAGTGTTGTGTAGGACTCTTGGTTTTGCGCTGACTGCGTTAGCTCCTTATCTGAGGTCAGGCGTGCAGCTGCGGTTTTGGCTTGGGTTTTGTTGAGACAGGGGTCTTAGATCAGTGCTAAGTGCAAGAGCCTTGGTCTGGAACCGACTGTGATTAAGTGCATTTTTGGAAAACACAATGGTGGTACTTCACGGCTCGCCCCTTGAAGGCTTTTTAACCACTGGGCTGCACACGATTTGCTAATTGCAAAAGTCTTGATCTGGCGCTGACTGCACGAGTCTCTGGAGTATAATCATTTAGTACCTAAATAACATCTGTGAGTCCTAGCGTGCTTGTAAAAGCCTCAGTATTGACCACTAAGTATTGTGTCCTTCATTTTTTACTGGGTCCATCTGAACAAGGTCAGTCGTAATGCCATAAAAGTCTGTCCCATATAAGAGCGCCATTGTGGGTCAGCGAGGCAGGAGTGGCGGCCGGCGTATGTGCCGTCTTTGTTGAGTGACTGCACTCTTGCGTCGACCTTTGAACCTTCTAGAACCGAATTATTCATGAGGTCATGATGGGCGACCTTCGCTTTAAATTAGCTCGCTGGCAAGCTGACCCTCACCCTCTCTCTTTAAAAATAGTAAAAAAGAAAAAGAAAGAAACGGTGGTTGTGACTAATATGAATATTAAGTTAGCGCAGTCACACAGTCGAGTGGGTTTTGGGTGCGGAGTGTTTTGAGTCGATATAAGCTCGTCTGTGTAAACGCTGTGGGTTGCTTTGTTATTTCTTTGACTGTGCCAACGTTTGGGGAAAGAACCATGAAATACCCTCCACCTGCTGCCGGGCCTGGCAAGAAATTAGCAACCCGCCAACAGGGCCAGGGTGGATAAGCTTACACACACACTTCGACTAGACAGTGAGGGGGCGGAAGCTCTTTCTGAGATGCCGGTTGAGATTCAGTCTAGAGAATATTCAGTGCTAAGATAGTTTTATTCATGCAGCACCTTTTAAAAGTGCCATGCCCTTGGAGGCAACAGGCATTTCTCTTCGTAAAATGAATTAAAGTGGATTTCAAGGAGACTGATTTTGATGGCATTTCGATTTTCCTGTGTGCACACCAGATGATCCTGATGTGCTTTCAATTAACCAGAAATGTCTGGTTTTATCTGTTACGCTCATTGAGTTCAAATCTAGTACTGTCAATGTTCTCTTATATGGCACCTTTGGGTTTCAATCATTTGTGGTTCCCAAAACATTTGTGGTTAACTACAGAAATTTGCTAAGATGTTTATTTTAAATCAGTTCGGTTGCCATAACGATAACTTCATGCACCTGCTGTTGAAAATGTTAAATTGTAACATTAAAAAAAGTTCCTGTTATTTTTTAGTTTAAAGGTGCAATGTGTATATTTCTCTTACATATAAATAATAATTTAAAATCAGATATTATAAACAGTATTTTTTCTATAGGACACATGTGCGGTATATTTTGTCAACTACCCATACGCGAGATAGTTCATCCAGTACAAGTTAAAGTGTGTTTATGTTTAATAAGTCTAGCGGTGCACAGTGTTTGGTGCATCTGTTTGTAATTTAGGCTTTTAGTGTGTGTGTGTGTTTTAATCAAACTGTACAAACTAAACAAGTGTTTATATTATAGTGTTTATAAGCTGAAGATGATATATTATAAAGTATGTCAAAGCATATGTGGCATATGAGAGTGGGTAGAGAGATTTTGGGTGGTTTTACTGGTACGCGAGTGCAGTATACAGTGTTGTGTTTATAGAAGTGGGAGGATCGCAAAGTAAGGCTCTGGCTCCAATTTGAGCCTTTTCACAACAAACCCCAGGGCTGTGGGAGATTTATCCGACAATTTTCCTCATAAAAAGTAAAAACCGAAACAAATCTCGTATTTGGAGACGCTCACTGATAAAAACAGGCCCTGGATTCAGGATTCTGCCCCCACCAAACAATTATTATGTCCTCTGGGAACAAATTGTTCTCGTATAGATTGTCCGTTTCTTTTTGGATGATCAATGTGAAGCGTTGCAAGTCGTTTGTTTGACAGGAGAAATTACAATGTAAAATGAGTTGCCTTGTTAGTTGACATTTTCATATGGGTAAACTTTACCACCCTGAATTACCCACATTGTTCTCAGGGACCTTTTTCACAATGACTGTAATTTTATTATGTTGCATTTTTTTCCTGATCTGCTTTTAAGAGTAAAAATGATTGAAGAGATTGAAGAAAAACAACAGATGGCATTTTTGTATGGTGCATAAAAAACATCAAGTAATTTGGTTTCTTTTCAATTGTTTAAAGAAATCAGCTGGCCTTGCTTTTCACACACGTTCAGCTCCGCTTTAAAACAATCTGTTCACGCTTTTCTGTTTTTGATGGTAAAATAAATAATATTCCTCCTAACCACGTTTGAATTTTCAACAGCAGACATTTTCACAAGCGGCGTGAGGGTCTGCAGATGTCCAAGGTGGGGAAGAAGAGCTCGTGGGTCGGCTTTCCAAAGGTTACTGATAACTCAGAAACTAGAGAAACAGGAATATTTTAGAGGAGTTTTATTCATGAGCTATAAATAATAGAAAAATCCACATATCCATTTCAAATAAGCTCACACTAACACGCTTTATTAACCGTTGGAAATGTGACGGCTCACAAAAACACACACAGAGGTGAGGTAAGGTTGAGGTGAGCTCATGTGTTTACCTCAGTGTCCATCCCAAAGGTAAAACAGAGCCGCTACACGTTGTAATGAGGAAATACTACGGTTTCCAACACATCAGACTACTTCAGTCCCCAATGTACCTAAACACACCTTCACGCTGTTTAATAAAACATGACATCATAGGGAAGCATAGTTGACTCAATTATTTGTGTGTGGATGTTTTTTTTAAAGTGAATCAACGTTTCTGTTGAAACATCAGGTAAATACTTTGATGGCAGTCTGTTAGCATAGCCAGCGCATTTAGTGAATATTCAATGAAAGGAAACCAGCTGTTGTTTATCATTTAAATAAATAATGCACACGCTATCTTAAGGTTAATTATGATTTGGCTTGATTATCCCAAACATACAAGGCAATACTCAGTGGGGATAATTAAATAAGCAAGATAAATGATTCACACACATACTGTAAGTATTAAGAGTCTGAATATTGTGTAATCTACTGTTTTATATATATGCTGATATTTTTAAGAAAACCCATGAACTGATGAACTAGGGCTGTTAACGATTAATCGCGATTAGTCGCATCCAGAATAAAAATAGGTGTTTACATAATATATGTCTGTGTACTGCGCATATTCATTTTGTATTTATAGACACAAAAATATACACATATATGTATATAGATATATTTAGGAAATATTTAGATTGATTTATTTATATAGGCCAATAACTGAAAGTATTTATAGATATTTATTCATTTTTATATTTTATTATTATTTTCTTAAATGTATGTTTTTATAAATAAATACAAAATTAATATGCACAGTACACAGACATACTGTATATTATTTAAACACAAACTTTTATTCTGGATGCGATCAATTACTGTCTCAAGCAAAGACAGCGCAGCTTCAAAGAGACACGAGCCAATAGCGCTTGAGTGTGAGCTCTGTCAGAGCGTTTCATTGGTTGAATGTACTGAATAAACACGCCCTTCACTGAACGAACGAGTCAATTGAGTCAAAATGAGACTGAATGAAGTGGTACATGTCGTTCATGGTCTAATATTCTCTGTGTTACAACAATGCATATATTATAGTAGTTATATAGTAGTAGCATATACTATAGTAACTATAGTAGTTACTCAACTTTTCTGAAAAATAAAGATAATGAACTGGTTAAATTTAATTCCAAGGTAAAATAAATTATGTCAAAACAGTTCGATCTTTGTATGGAACATGACACCAATTAAAGGTTCTGTGTGTAGGTTTCAGAGGCCACTACTGGCGATGTAGGAAATTGCAACCTACAGCTCCGATACCCCCCTCTCCCCTCCCATTAGAGAAGCTACGGCTGCCGTCACAGGACAAAAGGGTTCCGTAAATTATAGCGGCCATTATCGGCGGTGTTGATAATTGCAATCTACGTCTCACAGGCGAACAACAGACTGAAGCTACGGACACAGGACAGAGATGTCGTCGTCTGAGACAGCAGAGAGTAACCTTTGCAAGTCAAGTGACGAGGTTTATTTACAAAGAAAAATAAATGAATTCAATTGACTTAATTCATTATTTACTCTAATCGTTATAGTGAATATTATTGTTACTTGTTTAGCATTGTGTCAGTGATGTATTCGCTTATTTTGCATAGCATTTTTTGGCACGGTAACTTGGTTCGTAATTTACTGCCTATTGAAACCGCTTGCTAATGCTAAAGGCGTGTAATCTAACCGCGAAAGTCTTAGCAGATGTTTTACTCATCATCACAGAGTCAATAAGAGGACTTTACACAGGTAGTAAGAGGGAGAGGAAAAGAGGGAGAGGAAGGGGGCGGAGAGGTAGGGGTGTGGGAGCTGCAGGCAGGGCGAGGAGAGGCAGAGGAGCTAACGTTACCCGGGAGGACCGCACAAGAGAGGATGTAGAAAGAGTGGAAGCCCTCCAACGAAACAGGACAGCTGTTACTGAGGTTTGCAATGGAATTACATTCAGACCGGTTTACATAAAATGGCAGCGTTATTAACATCTCATCTCTGTGCTCATATAGCAATGTCACGGTTACGTTAGTCTGTAGATGTCTATATATATTTATTAGTTCATACATACATACACATATATATACAGTTCACTTATATAGCGGAAATTAGACAAACTTACTGGTCCAGCAGAAAGCTGGCAACTTCGGCGTCGCTTAGCAAACCCTTGTCCTGCTTCAGTGCCCTCCATTTGGGAAAAGCCACGCCGATGTTTATTCGGGTTTTCTGCCGTTTTTTGTCTCGACTTTGCCTTGCTGCATCGTATTTTCGCTTTTTTGAACGAACAGATTGACGCTCTATCGGCTCTTGTGCAGAGTATGTGTGGTCCGCCATTATCGCAAATTTTGCTTCTTACTGCAACAAAGAACCGTTTATATTTCTAATAAAAAACACGACAAGTAAATGCTGTTATTGTTCTTCCTCTTCTTCTGCTAATCCTTCTATGTAGTCGCTTAGCAAGCTGCCTCAAAACACAGCCGAAGAAGAAGAACTAGTCCCATGCACCCTTAGATTTACGAAACGCGCTCAGTTTGTCCGTGTAGTGATACTATAGAAACATGGCTGTGCACATTGATAAATTACATGTAAGGGTGTGCCCGCGGTGTATATACATAAAATGGCTCATTGTAAGGTAATATAAACATTTCGGTTCATTTTGTAAGGTATTTCTTCACCACTCACAACATAGTTTTGTATTATATATTACATTTTGGTGAATAAATCCTTCAAAATCCTACACACTGTACCTTTAAATGAGTAAATCCAGATAGATTTTAGAAGACTAATATAATGTAGATTCCGTCGAAATTGTTAATATTTTGATAATAAATGTTATTTTAATTTTTTATTTTGTTCAAAATATCAAGATGTTTATCGTATCGTGAACCCAGCATTCGTTACACCCCTACCGGACATGCTTAAAAATGACCTCGGCGTGCGTGCTGAGATTCACCGAGGTACACTTCAGATCTATCCTTGTGTTCTTAGAGACACACACAGAAGGAATATACGAGTACAGCTGAGCATGTGCCAGCCAGAGAGTGACGAGAAGCAGATGAAAGGAACATACAGACTCTGAGAATAAAAGAAAAAACACAGAGAGGGCAGATGGATGACACACAGAAAAGAAAACACAACGAGAACACAGAGGTGAAAAACAGAGAGAAGGCAAGCTAAAGAAACCAAGATAGAAAAAAGAAGCACTGCATTGAGGAGTAGGTTTATAGTGCAGAGAATGAAGTGAAAAGCAAATGAAATCCACAGAGGGCGAGTCTGAGAGAGAGAGAGAGAGAGAGAGAGAGAGAGAGAGAGAGAGAGAGAGAGAGGTCTCAGAGGACGCAGATGAGGTCATCTTTATTAATAACGTCACTACTAATACAGACAGGCAGACCGGTGGGTGCGTAGACAAATTTAATAGGACAATATGTTCATGCTCATGTCCCCCGCGTGTGCAGCTCTGTTCCATCTTTCGAAGCCTCCGGAATTAAATGAAACATTGTGGCTGACTTGAAAGCCGGCAGATGTTTTGGTACCACTGATGGGACAGGAATGAATTATGTATAGTATATATATAATTTTGCATAATTATTTATTTGTGTTCGGTTTTGGATAAATTCTATTCATAATCAACTCTCTAAATTTGCCGTTTAAAGTCATTATAGGATTGCCTTCTCCAAAAAGGATAAAAGCAGTGTTGGCCAACAATTTGGCGAAAGGTCAGCATAAAGTGCTACCTCACCCAAACATGCAGTCATTTATTCACCCTAATGACATTTCAATCCTGTATGTCTTACTTTCTTCCATTGGGCACGAGAGGAGAAATTCTGACTATTGCTGATGTTGCTCTTTCTACCATACAATGAAGAAAATGGAAATCTAAGCTGTCGCTCCCTAATATCAAGAAAAGAAAGTCAGGAACACGGTGAATAAATGATGACAGATTTTTTTTGCGTGAACTGTGCCTTTAAGCTGCTGACAACCTTTTGAAAACATCCGTCACGTCGGAAGCCCTTAAAATGCAGCCTATGGAGGCAGCTCACTAGATGTGGAGCAGAGCTCACGTGTCATTGTGTAGAAGTTTGTGTAGAAGAACGTTGCCCCCGTAATAACTCAGCAGTGCCGATCTGACAAAATCAGAGCATACAGAACAGAACGACAAGGAGAGAGAAACAAAGAGAGAGAGGTTACACAGGGCCACGTGGTGGTTGGAAGCTTGGATGGATTAGCGGCACATCTGTCAAAAGCTAGCAGAGAGACAGAGAGAGAGAGAGAGAGAGAGAGAGAGACCAGGCCAACTGCACATTTTACTGTCATGACAGTGCATGGTATTTCCAGCAAGTGTGGATGTAGTCACACTATTCAAAGTTATCTCACTGAAAGTCGAAGAAATAATTCATCCAAAAGAAGAAAATTCTGTCATATTGTTCTCAGCATTTATAATGCATGAAAAAGTTCAGCGCAAAGTTGACTTTATTCTCTTTTGCAATGAACGTGAATGGTGATCTGGGTCTGCCCTGTTGAAAAAAACGTTGCATATGTTTTGATGCTGGTTTGGTATGTGTGGATGCTGGTTTGTGCTGGTCCTTATCAAAACATACCTAACCCAGCATATGCTGTTTGTTTCAACAGGGTGTAAAGCTTAAAAAGTAACAAAACGTACTTCACATTCACCATACATGTACCATAACAACTCGCATGCCGATTTCCAAGACTTCTAATGTGATGTGATGTGAAGTGAGGCCAAGGAATTTGTGCTCTGCATTTAACCCATCCAAGTGCACACACACAGCAGTGAGTAACACACACACAACAAGCTCCGGAGTGTGTTCTAAGCCATGTGGTGCCTTTGTGTGAGCAACAGACTGAAGTTTACGTCACTGACAAACTTCAAATGACATGAGTGAAATTGGAGAGCTGCGGTGTAAAGAAACTGATTTCAGTTCCTCCCACAGACTTATCATATAACTTCAGAAGACTTTGAACGCAAACTATTTTATGGCGCTTTTAAGATGAAGCTTGACAGCCCCTGGTCTCCACTTATTTTCATCGTATGAAAAGCAACGTCAACATCCTGCAAAATTCTCCTTCGTTGTTTGACAGAAGAGAGAAAGTCCTACGCCTTTGGAACAGTAAATGAGGGCAGAATTTGTATACTTGGCTGAACTATCCTCTAAAACCAATCTTACCTACAGCTACGGCTGTGTATCACTCTCTCTCCCCTTCTTTCTCTTTTCAGGAGTCTGTCAGTAGATGAGGATTGAAACTCTATCTCGGTTCCTTTATGGGCTGCAAGTCCAGACTTCTCCAGTCTGGTAATGGATCTCTAATAGGTAAAGAGCTCAGAAAGAGGAAGCGGAGGCCCCTTTCTGCTCTGCGGCTCACGCGCAGACACACTCAAACCCTCTCCCGCTTCGCTCGAAATTTATTTAGAGCCGCCTTTCGGTCAATGGCCTGCTAATAAACTGCTGGTAAATGCTGTTAAGTGTAAAAGGCACTATTAAAATCCGCAACGGACCCAGAGCCAATCAATGACCGTGAAATTCTCCAGCAGGACTCGGTACGCGTGCATCTTTAAATTGATATGTGCGGGGTGCGAGATGATTGTGTTATTTTTTATGGGGAACCAAAAGATGGCGGAGAGCCAGGTAGAGGGATGAGAAAAAGGAGACGATGGCAAGGGGGATGCCGGCGGGCAGGCCTGGGGTCAGTGCCGTGAAGTACAAAACAAACGAAAAGCAAAACTAGCGGTGGAGGGCACTTCAGGTTACCTCCGGAGAGAGCGGAGGACACCTGCGCTGCATCCGTGATTAGCGTCTAAGAAAGCCAAACACACACACGGAATCTATATTCACATCATCATTTGTCCAGGAAAACTTTATTTATATATAGATGATAAATGTATATTATTGAAAAAGGAATCCAATCATTCCAGTAGCGCTCAAATGATACCCATATGGATTTTCAATGCATGATATATAATCACATACTCCGGCCTGCTATCCGACACTAATATGTAACTGATATCTCAACTTTCAGGTATGGACTAATGGAGTAAAGCTCTACAGATCGCCCGTGACCGCCCGAGTGCAGCTTAACCCGCACACACAATACAGCTTTGTTAACGCTAGCAGGAGAAGCCCACCACAACAATCCAACAGCACACATAGCGTCACACGGTGAACAGCCGCGAGATACGCTCTGTCAGACAAACACCTATACACGCACAGCCACAGTAAGGGTTTTAATGGTAAGTCTGTGTTATTAATTAAATAAAAGCTCCCTTCGGGAGGGGGAGGCGCTTGGATTGTGCGAATTTAATCAAGCACATATATAACGGCTTTAGATGGAAGACAGAGAGAGAGAGAAAGAGAGAGAGAGTGGGGTAAACTCAAGCTGTGATCGCACTCATTTGCTGTCTACAATGTAACAAAAGCTTACATTTTAATCAAAGAAATGAGATTGCTACTATTATTGCGAAAATAGTTGAGATTGCGAGAGTGTGTTGATCGTTCCATTGCATTGCGTTAGATCACTCCTTTTATAAATCAGTGCAGCAATACAATGCAAGCAATTGGCTGGAATACAGTTTTGTTTTGTTGTGTGTTTGACTTACAATATGAAGAGAAAACAAAGATAGGACAGAAAGGTAACCGTGGGACCTGGCTGGTTTCTCCCACACGTTTTTCTTCATTATCCGTCAACCTCTGTTAAAAAAAAAGATGCTTTATTGATTTTCTCACGCGCAGCAAAGCCGGGGCTTACAGGGGGGTTTTCTCTCTCCCTCTGTCTCACACCGCTTATTTTGCCACGATGCTATACGATCATAATAAAGAGAGTTTTTCTCACTCCGACTTTTTTTCTCGCTGCAGGAACTTTGCTTAATAGGCGCAAAAAATAAGCTTCTAGATAAACTGTTCCATGTGTGCTGGAGAGGTGAAATAGAGCTGGAGCAAATCAGAGAGAGATAGAGAGAGAGAGAGCAGGCCGCACGCGGAAAGAGTCTCTTACAAACACACAGGAGCACTCGCCACAAGGATCGGGGGGAAAATAAGACTCACTGGAGGGAGAAAGAGATGGAGAGAGGGACCGTAAGAGGAGGAGGGACGGAAGAGATTGATGCTGTGTTTGCCGTCCGCTGGTTTCCAGTTATCTCTGTTTCTCAGGTCCAGCGTTTACAGTTTACTTACACACACAATCTGGCCTTTTCTGGACAAAAACCATTCCTCGAACTTTCTTTTGTGCCAGCTCTCTCTCTCAGTTTTAATTTCATTTCAATTTTCGAGAGAAAGATATTTGGAAGAATGCTTGTAACCAAACACACCGTGGCCACATTGAGTACCACAGTAGGAAATAATGCTTTATACATTTCTTAGAAGATATTTAAAGAATGTAGGAAAGCAAACCATTTCGGGGCACTTTTGACTACCATTGTTATTCTTCCTACTATGGTAGTCAACGGTGGCCAAGAAGAGTTTGGTAAGCATTCTTCCAAATATCTTTCTATGAGTTTATCGGAACAAAGAAATTGATATAGATTTGGAACAATGCGAGGGTGAGATAATGATGACAGAATTTGGATTTTTGGGTGAACTGTCCCTTTAAGTATGTGCATTTGGATAAAATGACAGGTACTTCAGGTGCACATCCATCTCCTGAAAGGGTTTAAATTTGATGTATCTGCCATCTATTCTGCCAGCTTTATAACAAAGAAAGTGAACTACTACTACTTCCACTTCTGTTTCCAATAATTTAAATTGAATTAAAATAAAATATGCTGTAAAAAAAGATCTGATATGAATGTTGACACGGTCAACATTTCTTTAGTGACTCAGAAAAGCAATATCTCTTATTCTTATATACCTTAGTGTTTTTTCATAATCCTATAACTTCTCTCTGTTTACATTAGATTTCGAGTTCTGTATTTTCATTTTTCAGTATGCGCTGATAGACCTCTCTATATTCTCTCCCTGTTTGAGTGACAGAGCTGGTGTTGCAGTATGTGAGAGACGCAGTAGGAGGTGTGCAGCATGTAGCCAACCAGGGTTAAAGGTCGTCCTGCAGAGGAGGGGGAGGGGCTCGCACTCGCTCGCTCTCCAGGCTCTAATGGTCCAACAGCCTCGCTATTGTTACACCACACCGGGGTCCCGCACATCTGGGGGATCTACAGTACATTGGCCGCCCCCTGATATCTCTACAAACGGCAGAGATTCCGCTGTACACCAGGAGGCAGCAGTCTTGGGGTGGTCCGGGCATGAGAAGGGAAGTGCAGGGAGGTTTTTTTTGTAGACAAATCTCCTGAGGGAGGAAGGGGGTAAGGGAAGGAGCCGAGGCCAGCTGTGGAGCCTTTCCCTGGCTGTTTCTGCCCCCTCGGCAACAAACTGCTACTTTTATTATGTGCTGTTTCTTATTCCCAGAACGAGTGCGTGTCGGCGAATGCTAGTGTGTGTAAATGTTTGTTCCTCTGCTTGTTTCCTGCTGCTAATGGTCCGGACTTGGAGTCACATGGGAAGGTATTATGTTAAAGGGTGAAACAACACAAAACCAGGTTGTTTTCTTACAAAAAATGCAAAACTGCTAGGCTTGTATGGATGGTTTCTAGAGCGTTGCTAGGTGACCGTCTCCAAATCTAATTTTCTGGTCCTCAGATAGAGCTCATGTTCCTTCTTCAATCTAAGTCTGATATATATTTTTGTCCATCTTAGCGGGAAATCGCACAGTTTAGAAATGTATCAGTATACCTCTCTTCAACAAGCCGCATGATTTGACGTATCATTCACGTCCGTACGGTGCAGAATGACATACGTACGTAGTTTAATACTTCGGATTAGGCGTTTGTTCAAATCCTCGCCTTAGTAAGCAGCTGAGCACTTATAATACAAACCATAAAGCTGAACTGGAAAAACAGAACACCCCCCCAACTGCTTATCTGCGCAGATGGATCCAAAACAGACTGCCACGTTTGCATTACGGCCCGGGCTAAAACCTGCACAGAGATTCACCGTCCAAACTGCGTGTGAGTAAAAATTAGTCCCAAATTGTAGGTAAAGTGAGATCTGAAGCCAGATGCAACCACTCGAGCCTGAGATACATTAGGACAAACATCTGTTAGGAACTGAGAATAAACATAGAAAAAGATAGAACGAAGGAAAGAGAAAACAGCAGGGAGGGAGAGAAAAGCACAGACATGGGATTGCTCTTCTAAACAACGTTTCTGTAAACAACGTTCCCAAAAGGACTTTTCACAAATGGAAATAATTGATCGGTCTTTTTAATGCAATCCAGCTTCTACCTGTGGCTGCGGGGCTTCCGATAGAGCAAAACAATAATCTGACCCTAAATCGAGGACCAAAAGGGCGGTCACGTGACAGTCTCATACATATACAAAAAAGCCCGGCTTGAAAAAATCACTAGCGCGGCCCGCAGCGAGAGACACTAAAATAGCAGATGGTCGATACCGGTCATTTGCTAGCAAACGAGAGGGCCTACGCTCTCCACCTTTACCCTCTTCGCGGTCGTCCATATGTAGCTCGTAAAAGATGGATCCGTCTCATCGCGGGTGCTAGAACAAGCCCCAGGGTGAAGAAGACGGCAAAACGGAGCGGGATGAAACGCTGTTTAAGACGGCATCCATGCAGCGATGAGCTATGTGTTTTTAATGTCTTTGTCTATGGGAACTTGATTTTTGCGTGAATCGGAAACACTCATGCCTGTATCACTTTCACAGCTCTGTGTGGTTGTGTTTCACCACCTCTGGTCCACAGCTGCGCACACACGGACAAGCACACACACACACGCAATGCACCACATCATTCCAGCATGGGCACACACTGGGGGATGGTGGAAATTAAGCATGGTACCCTAAAGGAATAGTTCACTTAAAAATGACGATTTTTGCATTATTTACTTCTAGGCTCATAAAGTGTATAATTGACTTTTTTCTGTAACCCTAGCTAAATAAAAATATTGTTTTGATATCTTCCATACAATGACAGTTCAAAGTGACCGGAAACGTCAGTATATAATGAACCAACTAAAAAAGAGAAGACCATCAGAGGTCCATACAACGGATAATCTCGCCCTCCAGTGAGCCGTTTACTCCCGAACTGCTGTGATCAGATCATTGAATCGGTGAGCTGAACAAATCATTCAGTCCTATTTCTGAACCTCATCCACAGATCCATCGAAAAGAACTCGAATCAATGATCCGTTAACTGATGCCTGAGTTCGGTTCACTGAATCGATCATTTTTATATACACTGATACTAGAAAAGCCATGCTGATGCTGATTTCTCTTTCTGTGTTCTAGTAAAACAAAATCACTTTTGGGTGAACAGAACACTTCCTCACTAATCTACACATGCACACAAGCTGCACTTAAACACACACAGACTTTCTTTCAAACACACACAACCTCCCTCATATTTGCAGTGCGGCTCTTAACACACTCTTCCTCATCCCTTAATCCAAACATCACCCCTGTCCCTGCTGTTTTCACTCGCCCATCTCAACAGATGAGCCATCCGCCCGCATCCACTCAAGACCAGGGACTCGTGACCTCACCGCATGACCTCACTCCACTTCTACAGGCCTCTCATGAGAACCCACACCTGGAGCGCCATTACATTAGTGATGGAAAATAATGAGGGGTCCATTCGAAAGGGTCAATATGCGTCACTACATCACATCAACTCCCAGCAGAGAGAGGACAAATAACCCTCGTATGGCTTGAATAGAGAGCACTTACAATAATCCAGTGGATGAGGAAGGTGCACACAAGATGCGGTATCGCAATTGCCTATTGATTTCCGTTCCTTGAGAACAGAAGAGAGACGTCCCGTCGGTTAGCACTTAAGCAGCGTGTGATAACTTCTTGACCGTGCTCAACAAGTATGTGCAAAACGGCATGATGTTGGGTCGTAACCAGACTCAAGGCCAGAACATGTGCTTGGTGATGTCAGTGCTGTAATCCAATAATTCATTATTGTATATTTCTATAGGGGCAGATAGCGAGAGCTATATAGTGCTCAAAGCCCTTAGAGAGGTTTTTGAATTCTGCACAAGCACTTCTTTCTCTTGGCACTGTGCAATCTATATGCTGTTGACATTATGAAGTGCGTTTGACACACTCAAACAATGTATGATCACATATATGAATGATCGCTTTATCTTAAAGACATCTACAGTAGCGTTTTTTATGGTTTAAACTGGTCACGTTCTGGTTCTTTTAAACAGCTTTTTAATCTTTTAAGCATCCGTTTTAAAGAGCTATTTTAATCTGACCCAATAATATATGTGTGATATCAAAGTACTACGGATTAAACATTTGTTGCTTGGATAACAATCGCCAGAAAAGCCATTGTCTTCCCCTGTCCTTTTGAATTCATCCTGTCAATCTACTTAACCCTGTATGGGAATGTGTGTGTTTCTTTAGGTACTATTGACTAAGGAAGGATGTGAGTCCATTGTTACACAACAATGAGAAGATCTTCCCTCCAGGAGCTCCATTTGACTCTCAATGGATTTAAGGAACATCTGGACCGAAGAGTCTGTGGGCGCCCAGAAAGCTATTTTCTCCCGGTTGCATTTAATGCAAGAAAACACTGTCCAGTGATGGCTGGAAAACAAACATGAATGGAGCTCCATTTTACAGTAACAGCTCTGCTCTCTCCCGGTGTTCACTGACAATGATGACGGTGTCACACTCACAATACAAAGAAACAGCATTGTTTTAGGCTTCCAGCCTCTTCAACGCTTACAGAAACAGTTTAAATCACTATATTGTAGTAGACAAGCAGTGCCATGCTACATCATCATCATTCTATTCTATGACGTCACGGTCACACACAGTAAAGCTAGCTTTAAACTCCCAGTCACATCCTTTGTTCTCAATATACTAATTAAATATATATGCATCTAAACCTTGCATCACCTTTTGGCTTTTAAGATTGTAATGAAGACATCTCTTGGCCAATGTATAAACCTTAAAAACAGTTTGTAAAGGTTTCTGTGGAACGCTTTGGGTCCACAAGTGGAAGAAATTCAGCACACTTCACCTAAGAACCCCCGTATGTTAACCATTTTTCCGCCCGAAGGAGCGTCCAGTTTATGAAAACACGAACGTCCACTCCACGAGCGCCTGGTCACGCTGTAATTATTGTAATCTCCTGTATGCTGCGCGCGCTTCATTACAGGCGAGCAGTCACAGAGAGAAAACGCGCTCTGTTTGTGTCAAAGCTAAAAAACGGCTGGTGGCCAGTTCACATCCTGGTTTCCTGGACGTTACTTTTGCATTCAAGTTTGATAGAATATACGCATCTCGGGTTTGAGTAAATACAGTCTCCGCGAGGAGCGCGTTTGATGCGCCGTGAACGTGGCAGTGACAAAAATGTTACTGCGCTGTGAAAAAAAGTGCTGATGTTGGGTATAATGTCATATAAACTAAACAATCGTTTGTTTTGTGATGTACGTGTGTTCGCTCACTCGAGCCTTGTGCGTAAAGATTTGAATGTCTTTGGCACGGTGAACACTGGTCCGTGGGCAGTTTTTTAAACCCGCACTGCGCGATTGCCAAGTTATAATCATCGACAGAAACTGCTTTCGATAATGTCAGACTCTTTCATGTTAAACTTTATTTATAAACAGTAAAAGGCAACAGTTGGAGATTCGCCGACTGACTTAATGAAGGTATCGAATATCTGTTCCTCCCCCATCGCTTTCACAATAAACTTGTTTAAAAAACAAGATACATTTCAGTGTTGCATCCATTTATAACGGCATTGAATGTTGCAACGATAGCATGTTGCAATAATCCAGCTGTATTGGTATTGGAAGCGGCAAACTTACCTTTGGTGACTCGGTGCAGCGGCTGTAAACACGTCCAAAAACGTACGAAAACGCACTCGGCGGTTCGTCTCACAACGCCATATCAAAACGCGACCAACAAAATCCACATTTTCCAAAGAAAGGCGCTCAGTTCCTTCTGTTTTTCCTCATGCTTTCTGTCTCTGACGGCTGTTGGATCGAGCGTTGCGATGGTCGGTGTCGGTTTACGCAGCGCAACTCTCTCCGTTTACTCCCTTTGTAGTAGTTCTGGCGAGGGAGGGTGCCAAAACCCGTCCAGATCCACTTCTTAAAAGCGGTTCCTCTCCGTTTCACCAACTCGAACCCGCCGCCCTTGTTAAAGTGAGGCTCTCTGATTCATCAGCCAGAAACAGACGTGGCTCAAAAGATGAGAAGCGCAGCTCGCGAACACACCACACACACGCGCACGCACTCACTCACACGCACACTGCATTAGAGGATATACTGCCTCCCGATGGGTATCCGTAAGCGATGAGGCGGACCGGTGCCTCACAAAAGCAGTACAAACAGGTCCCCGCCCCAACCACCCCTGTCCTGTCTCGGAAACGGGACCGGAATATCATCATAATAAAGACAAAGTAGAACATTTGCAATTCTCACATGTGCTTCTTTGCTTTACTACACTACAACCGTTTATTTTACTACACTACAATGTTTTTTTTATTTTGCAGATAAAATCACAGTATGTCACACAATACAATTTCAAATTTCAAAAGTAAAGGTAATAAAATAACCTGACTGACAGTCTCAATGTTTTGCTATAGTTTTAACAGGCTTATTATAGATAGATAGATGGATTTAATCCAAAGCGATTTACATAGCATTGTATTATACATTTTGGTGAAAGTATTATTATTTATTATAAAATAAACTTATTTTTAGCCTTGCATTCATGCTCAGAACAATGGCATTTAATCTTAGACATGCATGTCTGGGGATATGATTGAAAGATTAGTCTGGAACAGCAGGAAGCAGCTCAGATAATCCTGTATATTTTTATTTTAGTGGATTCACATGGATTACGGTCAGTCTATGCATTCTAACACTTCACTGGTCTCCATTCTTAATGAAAAACATGGAATATTTACTATTCTTCAAACAAGCATCGTGTCTTTCCAAGTTTAACCTATAAACTGTAAATAAAAAAGATAATATGTCAGAAACAAAACCAGACTGTTTTCTTTTTAAAAGATTTTAAAAGCTGTTTACTTTTTTTAAATGGTTTACTTGTTCTAATGGAAATATAGCTGTATAGCTGCATTGGATATAAATCGCTTTTTGTGATGTCTAAATGTTCCTCTGAATTCTTCTAGTCAGGGTTTGATTGGAGACTTACTAAAGTGCCTTGAAATGTGCAGCTTTGTTTTGATGTGTGGACATCATTTCTATTAAAACAGGAAGGTAAGGAGGGACATACCGAGTGACTCCTCCCCATTTTAGTTTACCTCACTGGCTAGAATTTGATAAGAAGCTAAAGTGTGATGTTGTTGATATGTTTTTTTTTGTTGAGTACATTTAAAAATACTTTATCTTCAAAATATTAATTGTGCTAACTAAAAGCCAAAAGGCATTTGATAATATGGGACCTTAAAGGGATAGTTCACTGTAAAACATTTGCTTATCTCATGTCATTCCAAACCTGTATGACTCTCTTTCTTCTGCAGAACACAAAAGAAGATATTTTGAAGAATGTTGATAACCAATCAACATTGGACATCATTGACTTCCAATAGGGACACAACCACTGAGACCTAAAATATCTGAGTTCCACAGAGACTCATAGGTTCTGAGTAAATGTTGACTGAATGAATATATATATATATTTTTGGTTGAACTGTCCCTTTAAGTTGACTCATCCTTTCATACTTTTCAAACTAAACATGTACAGTAACTGTTCTTCTGACACTCAATTATGTGCTGTGCTTCCTCTGTGCAATCATAATGGAAATCTTCATTATGTTTGTGAGTGGCACAGGCCACTTAAATAAAAGCCAGCCGCCCCAAAAGCCCCTCTGTTTCCAGCATAAAAGCTCGAGTGAATTGCTGGGAGTGGAGGAGGCATAGAAATCATTTAAAATCTGTTTGGATGAGGATTTTCTCTGGGAGGCAAAACGAATGGATAATGGACAACAGTCCATGGCAGGGCCCCGGAGACCAGACTCAAAAGAATCCATAAACCCCTTCATATTATAACGAAAACAATCTCCATCCGTGCCAGCGAGTCACAGGTTGAAATATGCAATTGCCCGGGCGGTTTTATAGCTTAATTTGACGAGACGAGAAGGTTTCGATTTGTGTTTAAGTCCAATGAGACGTTTAATAGATCATCTGATAGAAATACTGGCTATTCGTGGGGATTGTGAATTTCAGAGCTTGTTCTAAACACTGCAGTCGGTCCTTTGATCGCAATAATGGTCACTTCTTGTGAAAATGTAAATGTACATATGCAATAACCCTCATAGTGTTGCAATATAAGGATTCATTTTTACAGTACAGTCATTCAATTAATAACATTATGCTTGTGTGACTGAGAGGAATTGCTAGTGACCTTTGATAGGTTTTACATAAGTCCCCATTTAATGAAAATGAAGTTTTGTGGCTTGAATGCGTTAGCCTAATGTGTGTCAAAATCTAGAATTCCGATGACATCATTCTGCACTTCAGCTTCTTGTCAAATTCCTGTCCAATCAAATGCTATAGATTCTGAAGCATCCTGCCCTCACATATAAGATACGAAAGCGCCATCTGAATTAATTTGTATATACTAATATTTTTATGTATATCAGGATCAGTTTAAAAATGAATATATGATGGAATTACATGGTGTCTACACCGGACACAGCGATGCGACACGTCGTGCCACGTCCGGTGCGGACAAAACTTGAAATTATACTGGGTTCTAATGCGTTCTATTGTATTTCTGTCCGGTTATTGACACAGTGTTAGCCTCATTTCTTTAAACATTCATGCATCTTTTGTCCTTCACATTGCTGTTGGCAGACCTATTGTCATTCCTTATGTTTGTTTCTGTTAAAATTCAACAGACATTGAATGGAGTTGCAACAAAACCTGTAGAAATGCTGATGAAAGACAAAACTGGAGTGATCTCTTACATTTTTCCACATCTGTATAGGAAATAGTGGAAATATGCTGTCCATTGAATTTCTTTTTTAATTTTGAACAATCGTAAAACCTAAATGTGTAGTTATCATCCACGGTGTGAACACATTCTGTATTCAAATCAATATGAGGACAAGGTGAGTTTTATTGGTGCGGGCTGAACCATGAGGAGGAAGAGTGGAAAAAAAACACATTTCAGCATTCTACTGAAATGCAGAATCACTTTCTTTGTGAGAACTAACTTTGTCTCTGTTTGCAGCTCCTGCTTCAGCAAGGTTGTATTAGTCATGTGGAACCGGAGCAGCGTGGAATATAGCACAGGAAAAAGACAAATGTGGAAACTAGGCCAGGACAAAGAGGTAGAGTGTACACTCATTACGGTGGGGTCCCGTCCCAACAGATACAGCCATAGATATGCTTATATTGCTTACATGCTCTAATTTAGTTCGAAACCACAGTGCCAAGAGCATGCACGGTCATCAAAAAAGATATTATTGATCTGACAACTTAATGATGAAAACAATAAGGAACCTAGAGCGATTAAAGCAACCGTTTTCTCATTTCCAAGTTTAATGAATCAATTAATTAGTAAATGTCAAGCGAACTTAAAATATCGAGTTGCCATGACTTCAAATATGACATCATTGTAACAACTACCTATTAGATGAAGGAACTTGAGACTTAACACTTGCGTGGTGTTTATACTTTTGCCACTCAGCCAATGCAAACATGTATGTGTAAAGCTATAAAATGTATGTAAAATATATTTAAACACTTGATCTCAATTACTGTTATAAAAGGACAGTTTTTCTGTTAAAAAAAGTACAAAAAAAAGATCTATGATGTGAAATTTGTGTGCTATGTGTGCTTCATCTCATAATTTCTCTGTAGAATGTCAACCCATTTTCACTTCCAAGGCTTTAGTTTTTGACATCTTGGGGGTGAGAATGAGTTGGAAACGCCCAACATAAAGAGCAAAGTGCTTATTGTGTTAAACTACTGACAACGTTATGAATAGACATATAATTATCATTTTAAGTAGAAGCACACCAAAAGTTACAAAACACAGCAACAAAATCAGCAAACCAAAGCTTGCAATGTAACCATATTAACTATTCATGCCCCTGTGCATTCTGGGAAGAAGAGACTGAACAACAAAACCTTTGTTCCTCAGTATAAGCCTTGGCGATTTGACCAAGAATACAATAACAAGTTTGAAGGATGCAGAATATGGTAGCTATAGGACAACAATATGTCAGACATTTGCAACGACAATACTTGTACGAACGACAGTTTGTTTAATGGCTATCTACTTGGAAATCATAACACGGAATTTAACATGTTAACATGCAGTACACATTAGCAGTAAGATAGTTACAGTTACTGTGTACAGTGTACCATCCAATGCAATGAATGTCATTAATTAAATGTATTAGCAAAAATAAATGACCATAGAATGAAAATCTAAAGAAGCCACATGGCAGACGGTTTCAGTGTTTCAGTATATTTACTTTTTATGCTGAATGATTTTGGCGGCCAAAGTTGACATATAATATATAACTTTATACCTCATATCGACGCAGTCCTTCTGAAACCTTGAATGTCCAAAATTCGCTGTTTTTTAGGAAATGGAAAAAACATTGTACTTTTTAAATGATTACATACTGTGTTGTCAAAGTTGACAGTTTCAGTAGGACAGCAGCAATTTAATACCCTCACAAAAAAGTTTCAAGAAGTTTTTCCAAGACATTTAAGTAGGCTATTAGTTTACTTAAGTATTTTTGACTTACTTAGCACACTTGCATAAGAATACTTCAATAATCCTGACAGAAAAGTATATTCAAACTTCTTACGATTGATATCACTTCATTTCCTAAAATTCACTTAAAAGTATACTTTAAGTACAAGAATTAATAGCTAAAAAGAAAATTATTAAAGTATTATCAAAGAGCAAAAATTTTTTAAATTCTAAACTATAATTATGTTGTTAAGTTCACTTAAAGATAACAAACAAGGTAAAACTAAACTAGTTTATCGAAAGTATACTTCAAAGCATATACCCGTATAACTATAAGTAGTATAGTTGGAGTACAAATGAAAAATGGTGTTGTAAACTAGTTGTGTGCTCATAGTTTACTACGGTTACACTAGTAATCTGTCATTTGAAAGCCATGTTGCCAACACCTGTAAAACCGCGTTTTTTCTCTTTTTAAAAATATATCTAAACTACGTCATATGCTGTAATTATCAGATGCAGAGAAGCTAATTCATGCATCCATGACGTCAAGACTAGATTTTTGTGACGCAAAAGGTGGCTGGCCTATGGGCCTATTACAAAAACTCCAGCTAGTTCAAAACACAGCAGCTCGAGATCTTACACAAACTAAAAAGTTTGAGCATATTAGCCCGTTTCTATCAACATTGCACTGGTTACCTATTAAGCAACTCATACATTTTAAAATCTTACTTTATTACTTTATATTACATATAAAGCCCTACACGATTTAGCTCCTCAGTACCCGAGTGAGCTTCTCTGGTATTACAGTCCTTCACGTTCACTACGTTCTCAGGGCTCCGGTCAGTTGGTAATACCTAGAATTTCAAAATCAAGTGCCAGTGGTAGATCCATTTCCTATCTAGCGTCTAAACTTTCGAACAGTCTTCCTTGTACTGTCCGGGAGGCAGACACACTCTGTCAGTTTAAATCTAGATTAAAGATGCATCTTTTTTAAAGTTGCATACACTACACTTCCATAATACAAATCCTCTGAGGGTTTAGGCTGAATTAGTTAGATCAACCTAAACCAGGCACACATCCCATTACAACTGATGTTCTTGCTGCATCAAAGAGTGTTGAACAGTACTCTACTCTCAGATGTCTTTTCTCATTGTTCCGAGTCTATCACAGCGAGCATGATGCAGTCTATGCAGAGACTTGGTAGTAGAGCTGAGAGAGGGAAGCAGCGACCTGACAAGAGCTGAGATAGTAGAGCTGAAAGAGGGAAGCGGCGACCCGACAAGTCCTCACTCCAAAAATGTCAACTGCTATTAGATTATTAATGATAACCTTAAACCTATTATCTACATTTTTTACTATGTTTATTTTTTTACTTTTATATGCTGCATTTTTTGCGAGAGGTCTGGGTTCTCCCGAGTTTTTTTTTCTCGCCACCATTTGCATGCTGTTTTGCACTGTTTGCCAGGGGGAGCTGTTGTCATCAGCTTTTTAATTTAAAGTTTTCTTATTTATTAATATAATTTTAAAATGTAACATTCTGCTTCAATTATATATTATATAACAAATAGGAATTTATAGTCTATATAATATTTGACCTGTGTTTCTCTCTCATTTATCTTAAATGTGTGCTTCTCTGTTATAAACACGTTGTGTGTGTGTGTGTAGTTGTGTTCTATGCATGCGAGTGTGTATGAACCTATGTGCGTGTCTGTATTCTATGTGAGTTCACTTTTTTGTTATTACTTTTATAACTTTAATGTTTTGCTTACAGTCAAATGTTTCATGTAAAGCTGCTTTGTAAAAATGAAAATTGTAAAAAGCGCTATATAAATAAAGTTGACTTGACTTGACACTTAAAGTATACTTAAAAGTATACCTTCAAATTGGGCCAACTTAGTCCCAGGTACTGTTTAAATGGTACATTTACAAGTACACTACTAGACTCTCACAATCATTCAAAACCAGGTGAACAAAATGAAAAACTGAGTGATGTGCGGCACAAGTAGCTAGTGTGACCTTTTCTTGCAAGCCTGTGCATGTATTTTAAACTTTCTTAAGTAACTTTATCCCAACAGCCAAATAAATCTAGAGTGACTAGAGCATTTCCATAGCACTCCGGCTCCCGGGAGCGATGTGGATAGGCCAGCCGAGCCTGTCGTCCAACTCTATTTACCTGCAGCTGAAACAGGAAGGCTGCCAGGTTCAGCTACAGTTCAGGGAGAGAGCCAGCACGCTCAGTTCTGGATGACAGGTCTGGAATTGACTTGCACTAGCACACAGCAGGAAGATGATAGGAGAGCAAGCTTTGCTACGAGCTAATCTAGAGCAATTAAAGGAAAAACAACAAAAGAATGCTAAAAGGCAGTTTAAATGATATAGCCGGTGAGAAATAATGCTCAGAGTTGCAGAATTAGACAGAAAACAAGAAGATCAGGGATGGCGTATCACTGCAGGGGTAAAGGAAAGCTAAATCCTCATGCCGCCTTAATATTTTACTGAAGTGTCAGTGCAGAATCCTGCCATTATAGCGATGCAAATAAATGTGGAGAATTTGGTTTGGTTATCCGGTTTGGGTAAACAGGCAGTGTTTGGCTCAGCATGTAGGGGCCTAATTAAGTCTTGTTTATTCACACAAATCTTTGGCTAATACTGAAATCACACAGCCACTGAATGCTAAGCAAGATATTTTGCGAAGGGAAAAATGCTTCGTATTTTTAAAAAAAAGTGAGACTTTTCAGGACACTGCGATGATTTCAGACAGCTGCGGTAATTCCATCTGCTTGCCGCTAACTTCCTGCCAGAGCGGTGATGAATTCATCGGATGCTCGAGTGGGTTCAGATATGAAAGGTTTTGCCTGAGATGTTCTGGCGAGAGCTGCGCCAAAAGGCTCTCAGATCATTGGGTTCCTGTGGAGCTCTGCCCGCTTTTTGAGGAATCATGCACAAAGTGCGCTGGCACCCGTGGCGTTGACAATCTCGGAATGGAGAGCGCTGTGAAAGTTTCCCAAGAAGGTACAAACTGGCACAGGTTATCTCTACACCCCACATAGACCCGCTGCACCGAAGACTCGGTCATCCGGATGGATAATTTAAAACCAGGGAGGACAGCATCTTTTGCTAAAAACATCCGGTTTTAACCATAGTAGCATTCAGACAGAAGGGAGCGCTTGAATAATCTCAAACAGTTTCATTAAATGACAGTCAACAAGGAAAACAAGAGTAGAGGTGCTTGAAAAATGTGTGAGCATGAATTATCATTCACAAGAGGTTCTCATTTGAGAAAACACCTTTAAAAAT
This sequence comes from Triplophysa siluroides, assembly GCA_006030095.1. Taxonomy (NCBI): domain Eukaryota; kingdom Metazoa; phylum Chordata; class Actinopteri; order Cypriniformes; family Nemacheilidae; genus Triplophysa; species Triplophysa siluroides. The sequence continues at coordinate 2,212,068 of VCII01000101.1, read as the reverse complement.
ATGCGAAGAGACAAATATGCCTTTTTCAACAAAGAGACAATTTGGATGAACATTACAACAGAATGTCAAACTATCTAAAGCGTGGTTTCTTTCTTATTTGTCTCCATTATTGTTTTCGCGGGTTATTTGTGCAAAACGATAATGAAAAGAACTCCAGTTAGGAGGTGACAGCTATTCACGTCAAAGCTATGCATCTCTAAACAAGTTCTGTCAACATAAAGAAAGGACAAACTGCTGCCACCTTTCTTCATATGTTCTTAAATGAAAAAGAGACTTCACTTATTTCAATGTATTTGCAAAACATTGTTTTAAAGCACACAAGATGTATGCAAGACTAGATCCTTCCCCAAGTCACAGTGTGATGCAATCTTTATGTTGATTTACATTTTTATACTTACGTACAAAATGTTCCATGCATAACTATTACATTTAACCAATGTTGTACTTGTTTTTACTTTTACTCAAGTACATTTTTCAAGTATCTGTACTTTATGAGAGTGTTTTTATTTTGGAAATGCACTACATTAGAAAGATTATCGCTGCTGTCCTTCTGAAACCTCGTATCTCCATATTTCGTGCTTCGATATTTTGTATCGCCTTAATCATAATTTTTAGTCACCCTTTATGTTATGTTTTAAAAACATTTTTAAAGAGTGCTCTTCAAGTTTGTCTTGTCAGATTTCTGTAAATTTTTGAATTTGGACATCTGAGGTTTTGGAAGGGCAGCATTTTATCATTTGTTTTACTCCCTATATAATATAATATAATAATATTTTTTTATATGTTTTTGACCTTTAATACAGCACTTCAGTACATAAAAAAAAAACATTCCAAAGTATAAAAGCTTTTAATGTACTTTTGTATTAAACGGCAAAAACACAACATTTATTTATGAAAGATAGTGGAGTGAAAAGTATGATACCTGATTTAGAATGTAGTGAAGCAATTTTTTTCAAAGTAAAAACCCTCTGATACAGATATTTAAAAATGTGCTTGAAAGTAGAAATACTTAAAGGAACAGTTCACCCAAAAATGATAATTCTGTCACCATTTACGCACCCTCAAGTTGTTCCAACCCTGTATGAATTTCTTTGTTCTGCTGAACACAGAGAAAGACATTTGGAAGAATATTAGCAATTTTCAGTTTTGGCACATCATCCACTTCCATAGAAAAACGAGTTTTTGCCTCACTCGTGTCATCACATATAAGCACAACAAAAGAAGTCATCACTTTCACATCGATCAAACCAAAGTAACGTCATAGATTGCCTGTTAAAAATGCATGCGTTTTTGAAAACATCTAAAACCGTGAGACCCATTCTCTGTGTTTACAACAACGAAAACATCGAACTAGTGTCAGCTCAACAGAAAAGGCCAGCATGTGTTGCTTTTGTCTAACTGTCAGAGGCCATATATATTTCTTGTACTGTTTAAACAGCTATTGAATAAGCCCTATGGGATTTATTGAACCCCAAAAGGCTTTGGGTGCTAGGCTTTCAGAACTCTCTCCTGTCAGTTTGACATGGTCAGCTGCCACACCAAGCACACGAGGAGAACCTTTGAAGAGAAGACAAATCAAACTTTTATTTATTTATTTGCTCCCCTTTTTCTCATTAACCTGCGGGACATCTTGATGAATGGCCCTGTAATCTTTCACAGGTGTCCAATTTACTCACTGTTTTCGCAGCAGTGTCATTTTGGATTAATTCATCACTCATTTATGCATCGCAACACCAGACGAGAGCTCCGTCAGTCCATCAGTGTTCCCAATTAATAAAGCGCGAGAGGAATATTCTACACAGTAAAATCGCCAGTGTTAAAAAAGGTCAAATGAACTCTCACAGTGTGGATTGATATACATTGTGAGAGTTAATTTGACCTTTTTTAACACTGGCGATTTTACAGTATATCTACTTTTAGAATTGAAAATGAACAGTTATTGCGTCGTCAATGAACTGTTCGGTGAAATGAAATTGTGAAGTTTTGTGTACCGCATCTCCCCACTTGTGCATGTTTTTCATCGCTACATTGGCTGTCTGACAGGAAAGCAGGTCTCCAAAAATGACAAGCTGTCACTTGATGTTATATAACCAATTGAAGTGCACCGATTCCTTTCGTGCAGATACGCAGGACGGGGGATGATGTATTTGAGAGGCGGGTGATATTTTTCAACATTGGCAGAAGGCACCAAAACTCATTACGTCTGAAAAACAGCATTAAAAGTTGTCGGAAGGAGATGAGTTGCACACTTCTCCGCGGCTCGAGCAGGAAATTACAAGTTGGCGTTACATGGATTCACGAGAGCGGCACGTTAAAACACATGACATCTCGCTTTACGGCTTGACATTTTTCTTACAAACTTTTTTGAACACACAGCTGGGTGGCTGGAGCGTCTCGAGCGAGAAAACCTAGAATCATGCCGATCAGACGGAAAGATCGTTTGGAATTCATTCGCACAGTTACAGTTAGATGAGAAGATGTTAATTTCATCTGATAATATTTAATTAGATTTGAATATGCAGAGATGCTATTAAATATTGTACAGCGGTTCAGTCAGTCATTCACAGATAAGAACATAATTCTTCGTAACAGTTTTCATTCCTCAGAGCAGCTCTGAGAACATCTCCGTTCACCGAGGGAGATGATGAGACGCATCAGACGCTCAACTGAGAATCAGCGCTAGGCCAACATTTTCTTCGCTGCGCTTACGTCTTGCGGGATGAAACTAGGAAAGTTTGGAGAGCTATCGGGTTGTCTCCCCTCTGGTTGCTCCATCGCGCACCACCGCGGAAAGTGCTGAGGGAGGCAGGTTGGGTTGACTCGGGGGAATACACCAGCTCGCTGTGTTCTTCCCCAGCCGGCCCGTCTCTGGCTGTCTGCTCACTTTAACGAGCTGGCGCCCACAGAGGAACAGCAATGTCACATCACACGGCACTCTGATGATAACAAATTCCATTAGAATTCAGCAAAGCCCGTAAGTCCTATTAGAACTTCAATGAAAGTTCAAAGAGGAAATGTTCTTATTTTATAACTCTCTCTCTCTCTCTCTCTCCACGAATGGACCACTGATGTCGGGGCAGATGGAATTTCACCTGTGAAGCTCGGCCGGTAATGCTAATATCGTTTTTTTCTCGTGCAGATCAAAACAGTGGCGTGGACCGACATAAAAATGTTGCCGAAGCTCCGTTTCGCCTGTGGTCGGTGTGCGAGAGGTCTAGCATCACTAGGTTACAAAGCTGAGATGAACCAATTACTCCTAGCTCTAAAGTTAGCTCTGAGAAATGCATATTTTGTGTAAGTGCAAAATCTCAAGCAACTGACATTTTTCGACAAACACTCTTTATCTTCAGAAATAGAGGTGCGGATTTAGAGATGTGCTTTATAAATAGCTGTTCTTCAGCTTAGATGTGCAGATCTTATGTGTTGTTCGTGGCGGCTCTGAAATGGTTGTGCACCAAGAGTCAGATTTTGCATTAGATATGAAGTGCTATCCCAAGCTGGTACAAAAATTGTTGTTTAATGTATAGAAATAAACAACGATATTCTTAAAACGTGCATAGGCCTACTGCAACCTTTCAAACACATGTATTTTAATTTAATATTGCACAAAGATATTATGTTCAGCACAAAACATTCTCATTAACTTATATACAGTGTTTCTGCAATTTCTGCAATTGCTTTAGACACACAAGCATCTTCCAAATGCATCATTGTAAGTGTACATTTAAGGTGAGCTCATACTGTTGCGTTGACTGTATTTGACTTTTTACCAACAACAAAAGAACATTTTTTTTCATTTTAAAAGCATTTCTCTACTTTGCATTCATAACTATGCTTGATTATATGATTTACTTGTGATTCTTTAGTCCTTTCGCTGCTGTCTGTGACCTTATCAGAACAGACCTGTGACCCATTTTCAGGTCACGACACACCAGCTGAGAACTAATAATATTTTTGGTCTGGGATGTTGCAGACATTTGTAGTTTTTCGAGATTTCTTTTTGGAACAATCACCTTGCTCACCTGGCACCGAGCACTTAAAATTGCTGCCCAGGCCGCTATTCAGAAGCTCCTTTATTTAAGTTTTTTTTATATCTCTTTTGCGGTTCTTTTAAAGTTACAGATCTCATGTCCTCAAAAACAAAAGAATGCAAGCAAATGGGCTTCAAGTATGCCAGCACATGCCAGTCCTTCATATGGCAACTGTTATCATACACGCCCCTCCTTTAAAAAACATTTTTTTATTGGCTTAGCCCTGGCATTTTATAAGCCAAGACCACCCCACCCCACCCCTGGGAGTAGCAGCAATGCCCACCAGTGCCCTTTCATATCAATACCAGACTGTTTTGCTGTGCAGTTGGGGGGGTCAGCTGAAATCCATAGGCATGCCTAAAGGGCGAATTAGTCATCTGTTGAAAGTTCAGCCATTCTTTTTCTTCTATTCTTTTCCACTAATGCCCATTGGCCTGAGAAACATTTATGCTGTGATCTGTTTGCAGACGTAGAGAACTGATGGTTTCTGGGAGGCAATTTCATTAGTACGAGATGAGACGCGAACGCTTATTTTAATTCATCATGTGCCGTTTTCCCCATAAAGATTCATTTTCTTTTTATTAATCCTCCCGCGTTTGCTTTTTAGCTTTAAATTTGTGCGCCCTTTAAACGTCCACCTCAGCAGGTCTGCGAGATCTCTGCTGACCTGCTGGAATTAAAAGTGTAATTGGTATTCACGGGGCGACACAGACCTCCGTTTTCAAAGATGAGCAGAAACAATCAGACTGGAGTCTGAAATAAACCTCACTGGCTAACAAGCTGAAATAAACTGAGTGTGTTTTGAAAGATGTGATTTGGTTAAGTAGGATGAATTTCTGTGTCAACATCTTTTGTCTTACCTCCAAACTTAATCATCCAACTACAACCTCAACAATGAATTTGCTCTAGTTGTAAAAAGAATGATGTTTTAGCCCTACACTGTTTTTTTACATTTTAGGTTTTAGCCAGTGATGAGTTGATGTAACTTGTAAAAATAAGTTGATGTTGCTGGATTTATTTTAGTGAGCTGAAGTAATAAAAATGTTTATAAATTGAAATTAAAATAATAAGTTGAAATAACTTTTGAAGTCAATTTGATTGAACTAAAAAATTTAAGGCAGCATTTTTTTAGTGTACAGCTAACCTATCAAGGATGATGATTCAGATGTTTTATGTTTTAATGTATGATGACATCATCATATATGATGATGTTTTAATATAGGATTACTATAATATGATGTGTTCAGGGTAATGGCTCGATGTCAAGGGTCTACAGATGAAAAATATAGCTTTTTTTTAAATGTGCCGATTGTGGCACATTTACAACTTTGTTCATTAATTTGCACCGGCCCATAAATAAATAATATATAAAAAGAAATATGGTATAACTTTGCAAAGTAGGCCAAACGTATACCTTCCTCCATCCATTAAGTACACTCTTAAAAATAAAGGTTCTGTAGAGGGTTCTTCAAAGCAATTCTTCCTCAAAATAAAAAAAATCGATACTTTCTTACAATTGAATAGCCTGCCATTTATTCAACGGCAAAGTTTTGTAGATGTTTTGTGTTCAGCTTTAAAGACCCTTATTTTTAATAGTGCACCCCTACAATCTGAGAAACATGATCGAAACCCATATTTATACAATATACATATTTACCCAAGGATGTTAATTCAGGAACAAGTCATCCTTGGCTGAATCGCGCTATACGCTTTGAGTATGCTTTCAGTTTGTGGAATAACTCAGAACATATACCCCACATTCACTGTGAATAAGTTATTCAAACACCACCAGGTCATAAAGACCCCCCACCTATATATCCCCATATACCGTTCTGCTCGCTGAGAAACCCAAACACAGGAATCTCGAAGCCTTGTGCTGTGTACACAACCACAACCACTTTTCCAGTAGCTTGTATAACTAGCAGTCTGTGAAACAGACGGTACAGTATCGTTCGGTACAGTTCAGCTTTTGTTTCAACATGAATTGTGTATTTATGGCCCCGAAGTGACCGCCTCTCTCCCTCCTCACTTTATTCCCACTAATAAAAGCAGGATTATTACAAAAATCATAATGTATGGCTGTAATGGCCGTTGACTTTACAGGCTTCTCTTTAGATTCTGCCGAAATACTGTAACAACGTTTCTTCTACCTCAGAGGAGCCATTTCCTAAAGCATCGTTCTACTGAGAGGGGAATAAAAGGAGCCTGCAAGCCCCAATATGAATCTACTTGGTTTTCAGCAGTTTTTAGTCTTCGACTTCCAATTTAATGCGCCGTGGCCGGTTTTAAGGCCTCACACAGGTTACGCCTACTGATCAAAAATTCATCACAGTGTGAAAGAACTGAAGCCGGAACGTTTGATCTGAGGCACATTCAGTCTGTAATGATTTTTATCCACCCCGGATGGAAAAGAAAATGCAAAAGCTAATTCTGCCGACTGAGAATGAGACGGGGAGGAAAACCAGGTCAAAGCGGGTTAGAACAAACAGTCACTTCAGGAAAGCGCACCGTAACGAGGCAGCGGGCGTTTTGTTCCTGTCTCAAAGTCAGATCCCTGAGGGAAAGAAGTGGGGGATGGCAGAACGAGGGCGGGGTTACGTGGCACCGCTGCATCAGCATGTGTGCAGTAATGCGATAGCAGGGCTTCCACCGCACAAAGAAAACACGAGCGAACCAACACGCCCATCCAGGGTCCCCGGGGGTCTGGACACAGCTCTGCAGTAATTACCGCGCTAAACCTGCACTAAACCGGGCCCCGCTTACTAAAGGTGAGGGGACTGTGCTGTTCTCACTGCAGCTGGGATGTGTTGAAAGCAGTCAGCTTCACTCCAGATGTGTTTGAAATCACACGGCCCCTCGTGTGTCAGATCCACTGGGGCTTTTATTTACACTCTTTTCCAGATGCTTCCGCAACACCGAGCAATGTCTCGCACACCTGTAGTTCACTTTTATATACTTCCCTCTTTAAATGATAGTTCACCCAATACTCCCATAGTATATATTTTCCCTACTATGGCAGTAAATGGGGGATGAGATCTGTTTGATTACTGACATTCTTCCAAATATCTTCCATTGTGTTCAGCAGAACAAAGACATTTATAAAGGTTTGGAACAACCTGAGGGTAAGTAAATAATGAAAGAATAATTTTGGGGTGAACTGTCCCTTTAATTTTATTCATAATTTAGTGAGCACTGGCTTGATGAGAAACAGATTCTTTCTATTGAAAAACATGTGTCGTTTGTAAATGTGTATAAGTTACATTTAGCAAATAAAGTTAAATAATAGAGTGCAATGTAACCCTGTCTGTAAAAATCAGGTCGGAAAATCGAATTATGAGATTTGGAGCATCAAAGTAGACATACATATTGACATCATTTTACTACAATATGTTTTATTATTTTGCACAAAAAAGACTGAAAGTTGGCACTTTAAACTATTTCAATATTTGACATGGCCTTACTCGGTCAATAAAAAAACACCAAGGTTATATTTTTTACAAAATGTTTACAATTTACACATATGAGTAAACATGTAGGACAAATACCTGTAAAATAATTTGAACAAAAATGATTAAAGTAGAATAATTCAAGAATCCAAGAATGAAAATGTTCCCATTCCACACTATCTTTCTTTATCTTTTCTAAGCATCAGAAAAGGAGATTTTTTGAGAATCTTCAAGCAGCACTTTTTATACAAAAGTATTATTATTATTATGATCTATAGGCCTACTGTCTAGCTCTATAAAACAATTATAATTCTGATAATAACAAATTTAAGACATTATCTACCGTCTAATATAGTATATAATAAATTATGTGGACATCAAAACAAATTTGAGACATGATGTTTAGTTACAAAACATGCAAAAACCCAATGATGATTGATTTCAGGTCTTTGTAATACTTCACAGTTCTCCTTTTGTGTTTGCTCAAATAACCGCATACAGGTGTTTTTCATATTTTCATATTATCATAGTTATTGGCAACAAGTATTTAAGAACTAAAAATGAAAAACTAAACATGAATGATTGAGACATGGCTGCTCAGTCACAGCAGATTTAGTTTCCGGCCCCAGCGAGGTCTCACATGTCACAAACACACACACACGCACACGCACACACACACACACACACACACACACACACACGCACGCACACGCACACGCACACACACACACAAAAACTGTTTTCATTCATAGACTCTGAAGGGAAGGGGTAAGAGGGAAATGTGTTGTCTAATCTATTCCATATGGGACAGATTGAGTGTGCATGTGACGTAACGCAGGTCACATGACTCACAGTTTCGTTCCCAGTCAAATGTACTGAAAGAAAACAAGGAGCCATTTAGACACCCCACTTTATAGCCGCAAACCAGTTCTGTTCCGTTCCCTCAAATAGTCATGCTCTGTTTTTCACAGACGGAATAAACTGTGTGAAGAGAAACGTGTGAACAGGTGTCTGTGTTAAGCGGCGCTGCGTCAAATCTGGAACTCTGTCATAATCCTGCTTGAAATTCAAGAGCCTGGGGAAAGAGGACATGTTCAGAAGTGCATGTGTGTGTGTAGAGGGATTCGATAGTTTGAATGAGATGAGTACATCAGTGTTTACTCATTTAAGTTTGGTCTGTATAAATATCTTTTAATAATTTGATGCTTTTAAGGTTGTCGGACAAAAGTTAACATCAATTACACAATCAGTTTCAAAGCTACTGCTAGAAGCTTCCATCACATTTGGTCATGGCTGTTTATGAAATACAAGTTTTGCTTTTGACTTTAACATATTTTAGTACAAATGAACTTATTTCAGTTTATTTGAATACCTACTAATGTGATCAATTACCTGGAAGCATTCGTTTTTAAAATGGAACTACAGGTTGATGACGTTACATTTAAAACTACTTAAATGTGTTAAGTAGGAGATCATGTACAGTTAGCCAGTTTTAAGATATTTTATTAGCTCTTTTGTAACAATTCAAAACTATTTTCTATCGTCTTTAAGCCTTGACACAAAGTTCAAACATGCAATTAGTTTTTATCATTTGTAAACATAATCTGATATGCTATAAATATACAGCCAGTGCTGTAGTACTTGAGTCCGGACTCGAGACATTTTTCTATGGTCTCGGACTTGTCTTGGACTCGTTGGTATCTGCACTCGGACTCGGTCATTGGACTCGTCAAATGTGCTTGTTGGTCTTGACCGAGACCGATGATATTTTCTCCTTCCAAACATAACATATGATGAAGCATTTATGTTTGCTTTAGTTGGACTCTTGACTTTCATTAAGTTAATTATCTTTCCTCTTGGAGTAGGTTACTTATTGTGATGGGTGTCAAGCTGTTAAAAAGATGATAAATAATACTAAATGAAATTATACTAAATGACTGATTTGAGTGTTCTGGTTCACAACGCCAAGATACTCGCCAAATTAATCGGTTACTGTGAGACCTTGCCTCAACAGTTGTATTTTAGCACACTGTTATACGAGACAATGAAAACCTAACGTTAAAACATAAGAATCAAGAATTGCGGTGGTGATGTTGATTCAATGCAGTTAACACTGACAAGTCAACAAGCTAAGAATGGGAACATTTTCCATTGGAAGCCCAGAATGTGATTGTGACACTACAAATAAAAGACAGAAAATCGGAAGTTGAAATTTCTATACCTATAGTAAATAAAACTCAAACGTCTTTGGACTTGGACTTGACTTGGACTCGAACCACTCAGTCTCGACTAGTCCTGTCTTGGACTTGTCTTGGACTCGACAAAGGTGGACTTGATGTATTGTACAGCCAAGGAAAAAAATAAGACACCATTCCGAATTTTCATTTTATCAGCATTTTAAGATGTATTGTGGTCATTCCAGTCCAGTGTCTGTTCAATTTCAACAAAAACCAAACCTCAGGAGTGACAAAGTCATCCAACAGCAAATGTGAAACACTGAAAGCATGACAAGACACATGAAAAACTATTATAAAAAATGATGGTTTTCACATAAAAAAAACTTTCCTAAGTACATGTATAAATATAACAGTTGCATTTCCTAATAGGAACTTGTTTTCTTTGCAGTATTTGAGGTCTGGAAAAATACAGAGCGGCTTTTCTGTTATTTTCACCTGTCTCACCAGTATCCATTTCTTTACAAATAAATGCAAATAAAATCTTCTTTTGAAATTTGGGAGGAATATTAGTTAGTTCATATTAGTAAGTTAGTGGTTCACTGAACGAAACATGATCACTTTACCTAAACACATACCTAGAAAGAGCACATTCAGAAAAACTGAAATATTATTTTGAAATGGTCTCTTAATGTTTTCCATGGCTGTATATATTTAACTTATAGTTTATAAACTGCACTGATCAATATGACTCACAACACCCGAATAAGCTTGTGTTTACCAGTTGTTATTTGGCAATAACATACCACAGAGTACCGCAGAATGTTTTGACTGACCAATCAGAATCAAGTATTCCAAAGAGCTGTGTAATATAATGCGTTAATCTCATTTTTTCAAACAATACAATTTCCACCAACCCACTTAGACATCTTGTATTACATTCATTATTATGATTTAGTCATTCTCATAATAAGTCTAGCAACGGTACAGTTACTTTTGACACATATAAATGTTTCTTTTGCTAAAGGATGGCAGGTAGATTTGTAGTAGTCTGTGAGTTATGGAAGAAAAGTAAAAAATGATACAAATGCCCCCAGTCTCCACTGCTGAGGCAAAGGCAGAGAGAGAGAGAGAGAGTGAGAGAGTGAGAGAGTGAGAGAGTGAGAGAGAGAGAGCTGCGTTTGCAGGCTCTGCAGTGGTAGAAACACAGGGCTAATTGTTGCGATCCTGCAGTGCCAGTCCTGCGACTGAAGCTTAACTGGGATTGTTTTTAGACGGAGCACATCTGGGGCTGGCAGCTTTCTGATACATCATGGTACTATATTAGCCCTGTGTCAACTCTTACAAAGCGCATCGAAATGAGGAACATCCGGAAGCTTCTAGATGACTTTGGGCCGATTTGGGTTTTATGCATTAGTTCTGTTTTCGTATTTTCGTTTTCATCCTAATAGCGTTGTTGTTCTGTTCTGAGGATCATGTGAAAACTCAGATGACTGGACGCCTCGAGTCTGGCTCCTGAATTTGTGTGCGTGTGTTTATGCTTTGCAGTCTGTAGTAATTATTCAATTTGTACTCATTTTTATAAACAGCATGACCTTTCACTTCCAGTGTGACGAATGAATCGGAGAGTAATATTAAGTGTGATTTTTATTGCAGTTGATAATAGTGATTAATTGAGATTAATAATGCAGTTTAACCATCTTTATTTATTTCTAATTTAACTAAATTCTCCTCGCTGAATTAAGCATGCAGCCTATTAAGGATGATAACGTAGTATAGTAAGATCACTGTGTAAGACGTAAACATAGGGTAACCATACGTGCCATTTTTCGGCTGCGTCCTCCAGTGGTCGCAATTTGTGGACTGCATATGTCATCAAGGTTGTATCGTTTCAGTAAAAAACCCATAAAATAACATGTATTTCTCCTAAGACATAATCATTGTAGAATCAATCTTACCTTGAGATGTAATGGTTGCTTTCCTGAAATAAAACATTAAATAATAAACCTCCATGATGTTATGCGATCGACAAATGCGACCTCCTGGGCAGCACATGAAAAATGGCACGTATGGTCACCCTACGTAAACAACACTCTGCAAACATTTGAAGAAAATACAACCGACAGAACATTTCTAAACAAATAATAATGTTAAACATTTTTTTAAGATTTAATTATGTATGTAAGATTTTGAAAAATAATATTTAAAGCGGCCCTGCAACGGTGTTTCATGCATTCAGACTTCTTCACAATGTTAAACGTCTTCTCATGCTTAACATGGTCGACTTGTCAAAAAACGAGTTGGGCCTATAACGTAGTATTTCTGTGCTCGATACAACCCCCAGCGATCGTACAGGTTTCGGAAAGTATTTTTCGAACATTTTAAACTGTTTCGTAACAATTTTTTCTTAGTCCCTTATTGGACAATTCTCCCCTCCCCCCCGCACGCGCCATATGTTTTCGGAAACTATCGTAAAGCTGTGTCTTTTATAAATGTGATCAAACTAAATACTCTTCGAAGATATGCAGTATGCAACACTACTCTATAGATACTCGAGATTAATATGAGATTGGCAGAAACCCTGTGTGTTAGGGCCGCTTTAATAAATATAAACTGATACCGGAAGTGCTTGTGGTCTGGACCAGTGTTTACATCTTGCGAAGTAGTCTATATTAGCAATCTCTACACTTGTTGGGTCAAATATGGACAAACACAACCGTTAGTTTGAATGAACAGAAAATTCAACTAATAATTAAGCCAACGGTTGGGGTTGTCCATATCTCACCCAAACATTGTTTGAAACAAGCCACATTTTTTACTGTACTTTAGAACAATGCATACTGCCTCACAGCACATAGTGTGTAGTATTCAGTATGCAGGCACTTGCAAACGCAACCATTCTCACAATGTCTGTGTGGTGGAGGCAATTAATGAATTCCTGATACACAACGGCAGTAAAAATCCCATAACTGTAAGTTACGCTCTGGGAAAGAAGAGATCTAAGAGGCTGACATGATATAGGAGCGGAAGGGTGTTGAGATAACTTTAACAACTATTACTGTATCCGTGCCAAGCCTGATAGGACAGCTGAACACAGATTAATCCTCAAGAGATGTGTGTATGTGCGAGTTTCCCTTAAGATGGCCCAAGGCTCTTTTCCCTTCCATCTCATCTCTCCTGCACTCAGCTCCGTGTGATAGGACCCTAGCCAGGCCTCAGATGGCGATATGCCTTGCGGTTTAACAGATAAAATGCTCCACTCAATAGGGCAGTCTGCCCAGACATCTTTTTTTTTTCTAATACACCCTAACATGTAGAAAAAAGGAGAGAAGACAATGGAACAGCGAGAGAGCCAGACAAGCGTAGAGACACAATGGAAAGCAGGAGGTAAATATTTAATGGACTTACTGCTGCATCAGTGTCTCACATAAAATTGGGGCAAAACCTCTGCACTTAGTATTAGGGCGGCTTTTTTCCTCACACACGCACACACCAACAAACACTCGTATGTGTACCAGAGGGAAATCTTTACTTCACAGAGGTTGCACTTTTGAGCTCAGGGGCCTTAATGGAGCTCTCATTTTATAAGTATCGACTCTCATGATGTTTATTCTAAATATCCTCGGGAGATATAAGAAAAGGGCACAAATCAAACAAAAGCTGATGTGCAGTATAAGAGTATAGAGCTATAAAATTCAAGTGACCGGATCATTTGGTCTGGGAAGAATCGGATGAACAATGACCGAGTTCGTATTGAAACCTTCAACTTTAGAGATGCTAAGAAATATATGGATAACAGAGAAGTAGACCAATTGAGCATCAGTCTTCGTTTGCTCTCTGTTTAATCCGCTGTCTAGACGGAAGAGTTGAGAAATGTATAAAGATGTAAAAATATTTTATTCCGTGGATTGACTTTGAAGCCATACAGTCGACTTCTTAAAGTTGACAAAACACATTTTGGGCTGTCAACCGATTAATCGTGATTAATCGCATCCAGAATAAAAGTTTTTGTTTACATAATGTCTGTGTACTGTGCATATTAATTTGTGTTTTTTGTAAACACATACACGTTTACATATTGAAGAATGTTTACATGTATTTATTTACACATATTTACCAATACTTTAAATGATATATAAACGTTTATTCATTTTTATATTTTTGATAAATATATGCGTGTACTTTGTGTTTTTATTAATACAAAATTAATGTGCAGGGTACACAGAGATATATTATGTGAACACATTTTTATTCCGGAAACAATTAATCATTTGACAGCCCTAATTTTAATACAAAATACTCATGACACGTGTTGTCAAATCAAATTCTTTAAATGATCAAACGCCCCACAAAAGACCTTTGTTAACACAGGAAATCAAAACAATACTCATTGCCATTTAATGAGCTCTTTAAAAAAACCTTGTTTTGGATTTTTCTTTCCTGTGGGTGAGTCAACATATCAGGTATGAAGTGATGGTAAAAACGTTGAGGTCAGATGACCGTTATGGCCTTCTCATCTTTGTGTGTGTGTTTAGTGAAGGATCATGTTGGAGATCTCATTACCACCAGTTGCAGCATCATCCGCTCCGTCAATCCCGGTTTAAGCCCCAAGCAGACACTGGTAAAATCTCTCTCTCTTTTCTTCTTCTTCCCCTTCTGTGTCTCTCTCTCTCTTTCATTGTCCAGACTCAAAGTGTGTTGTGGACAGACAAGGGCCAGCTGTCCACTTTGCCCCCCAATGGGACGATAACCCCCCCTCTTTTGTACCCCAACTAGCCTCCAATAACATCTGCTGCATCCACTCACAATATCTCACAAATGAACGGATGAGGTTTATAGAGCGTGAGAGGGGTAAAACTGATGTGGATGGAAATCTAACAAGACTTCCTGTGCCCCGTGGTGGGATGTCGAGTGAATGAGTCTCTGTTCTGTAAAAGCTGTTGTCCTGTTTCCCCCTCGCCTGATGCCCACTGCTGTTCTACGACATGCCTGTACACACACACACCTCTGAGGACAGAGAATAAAAGGCCATTCACACCAGGCACATATTTACAACACAAACTTTTGCTGGGCAAGCTTCTAAATGGAAAACATGCGTCACTAAGAATCCCTACATCTGTAATGTATAAAGACAAATTTATTATTCTAGTAAAAAAAACTCAATGACCAATTCATATTAAAGGTTATTGCTCATGTCTCCATCAGCATTATGTATAGAGACCCTTACAAAAAGGTATTCAAGTATGCTATTCGTATGCTTCTTTTTGTCTAAAAATAAGACAGTACACTGTGTTTTAACCTATTGTTGCGTCAAATATAAACACATTCTGGATTCATTTAACCCAACGGTTGTTTGTCCCCATTAGTCCCCTAAGTAGTATTGATATACAGTAGCACACTTATAAATATACTACTAGTACATTGATTTAAGTATGCTTACTATATGAAGTATACCTAAAGTATACTTGAACTTTACTTAAATACATTGTAAAAAATGCTGGGTTAGAACCCAGCCTTTGGGTTAAATTAACCCAGAAAATGTTTAGACTTCACCAAACAATGGGTTAAAGACCCAGCATTTTGGGGTGAAACAACCCATCATGGGTTAATATACATTTCAAAGGTTGGGTTCGTCCCAATTTAAGATATAAGTGTGTACTTATTAAAATAAACTTGAAGCATACTTATTTTTATAAGAGCAAGTTTTGTCCAAAACTCATGACTCAAAAGATCTGAAAATTGTACCCCATGTAACACTTTAAACTACAGTGGGTGTGAAAATTTGCCTCGTGTGGATAAGCAACATTTCCTTCCACAATGTACATCAACTTTCTTTGATAATCCCAAAAGATGCTGTTCCGATAGCATAAATGGCAAAGCATTGCGTCAGCAACACAAAGGTTATGGGTTTCCCAGAAAACAACGTCGACATGCTTTCAATAAAAACGTCTTCATAATTGAAAAATATATGAAATAAATGTACGATTTGGATCAAGATTTGGCTAAATGTAACATGCGTAAATTCAAAATCGACGCTGTTGATATTTCAGGTCTTCGAATAACGACTACACACATCAAGCATGACACTAATTCCACTAAAAAGAAGAAATGTATCTACCCACAGCTAGCACATCATTGATTTTCATCAGAGACTGACATACACATACATACAAAGGAATGTGGCTGTTTACACTCACACATGCATCAATACACGCAAACATGCAGACACACACATTTTGCCCAGGAATCTGTGGGGCGCACACACACTTAACTAAAACACACTGGTCTGATTCACAGCCACTTGAGTTCTGTAGGAGAAAATAACTTGTGTATCAGCATTCAGGTCTCGTTGCCGTCGTCAAGCCGCCTCTTCATCCTCTCCTCCTTACACCGCTCCGCTTTCTCCTCTTTCACTCTGTGTGTGTGTCGTGTTTTGTGTGGCTCACAGTAGATCTATTGGAGGTGCTGATGCTGTGCTGTTGGCCCCCATGGGGAGTTCAGGAAGGGCAGGGCTCCTGCCACAATGGCCCCGGTTTTAAACACCTCCCCTCTCCAGGGAGGTCCGGGCCGGCTCGCAGTCACTCGTGCAGAGCTGAGGTACGGCCCGCTGGACGGAGCGGAGTCCACACACAAACACATCGCAAGTTTCACACTCACATCCATCCGTTGCTGATCTTCCATTCACACTTTCATCAAAACACACACACATTGCTCTGGCAGCCTGAGATCTGAGGACACCGGGGAGAGGTGTGTGTGCAAATTGCCTCAGGTGACCGACACAGAGGAGAGACCAAAGAGGACAGGAATGAAAAAAACACACACACCTACACACACACAAACACACTAACTGAAGATCTTCTCAGTTTTTTATCGTCTGTGTGAGTTGCTGTGTCGAAGAGACCAGCATTGTTAGTTGTATATGAATATGTCCTTCAAAGGCCCTGTCTCAAATGATGCCCTCAGCCTCTGTGATCTTTCTATGAGTCTACACTCGAGTCATGTAATGCCAAACAGAGCGCTGGGTACTAGTCAGCTGTTAAGTGCCCACAAGTGCAGACTTCACAAAGACTGCAGCAAGACCACAATGTAGATGAAAAGCTGGTGAACATTCTTCTGATGACAAATGAGACACCCTACAGTCTCACACAGATCCCAGATCCACATCAAGTGTGCCACACAGAACAAAGCGAACATCTGAAACAATCTGACCTACTCTGCAGCCATCAGTCTTCCACAGACAACTTCACACGACATGCTCCAAAGTATGCATTTGTTCTATTTTAGACTATTCTGTTTTGCCACTGTGAACAAAACTTACATGAAGAAATGATGTATATGCATTATGTTGTTTGATAATGAGGACTAAAAAGAGATAAGATGAATGCAGTGTGTCCCACATTTTGAAAGCAGGAAAACGCCAGACAAAAATGTGAGGGTATATTTGTGTTATTTGTCATATTATAGAAATATTGCTGTGAATGCAGTAGGAGAGTGATGTGGGTTTGCACAAAACAAAAGACTGAGAGGTTTGCAGGGTGGATCAACGTGTGTTTGCATAATTCCTCTCTCTCTCTATCTCTCTCTAAAGCACGTCAGCCCAGATGAAGAGAGAAGATCAATATTGAGGAGAGGAGATCAAGAGAGACATACTGTAAGGAAGGAGGATGAGATTCAAGGAGAGGAGAGGAAAAGTTGCATAAAGAGATCAACATAGAAAAGAGGAGATTCAATTGAGTGGACAGGATACAAGAGAAGTAGGGAGGGAGGTTTGGGGAGATGAAGAGAAGATTTACAAAATTAAATAAGGGAATCCAAATACTGAAAAAAATCTGACCTCTCTTACTCCAAATTTCCAAGCGACTTACATTTTCATTTGGCTTTGTGTATATTTCAGGGACAGACTGTTACAATGCAGTTGACCATAGAAATGGATAGAAAATTTGCAGTTGAGGTCGTATTTTTATTTTGACAGTAAAGACAGAAGAGAAAGTCAACACAAAGAAGCAGAGAAGAAGAAATGCTGGATGAACAGACCAAGGTGTGGGGAGGAAACAAAGGAGGTGACTAGCTAGATGAAGAGAAGAAATGATTAAAAACAGATCGACAGAGAAGAGATCAAGACTGAGTGAAACATGTAAGAGGAGTTCATGAAAAAATCCACGAGGAGATGGGAGGCTTGAACATGTGCCCTGTGCACAGTTCCAGTGAAGGATTAGAGCTCAGTAAAGTAGGTTGGAGGAAAAGGGCTGAACTGGAACAGGACCCTTGAGAAGCAGATCAGGAAGAGGGTGGGGAGAAGTAAAGGAGCGAGGAGCGGCTTGGTGGAGAGATAGAACGATAGAACGATAGAACACAACAGAAACGGGAAAGATGTAGGAGAAGCAGGAATGATAACCTTTGAAGGGGGGAAGGCATGTGGTACAGTAGTCGCCTTGAGCCAGAGAGAGAGAGAGAGAGTTAAAGCAGAGTGAATCTGTGTGTGTGTGTGTGTGTACATGAATACACAAGTACTTCACTTCCACGAATGATGGCCAAATCATTACTTAACCATTTGTCGACACTATGAACGCTGGCCTTCCTCCCCATTATCTCTGAGGTAATGACAAGGTCACAGTTAAGTGCACTGCAACAAATATGAAGTACATTATTGTGTGTGAGTGCGTACGAGTTTGTGTGTGTTTGTATGGATGTGCATTCGAGTGCGTATTCGAGTGTGAATCATCGTGGGAATCTGCAACCCTAATGTGCTCCAAGAATATGACTCCAAATTGACCTAGAATGATGATTCACACATTCACGATTCTCAGGATCAACTCAAGGTTTCGTCCTTTAATCTGTTCCAAAGATGCATCTACGTTGTTTTAACACTGTGACAGTAAAGCTCAGTAAAAGTTACGGACGGCCGATCTGATGGATGGCGCAGATACGTGATTGATAGCTCACGGCCAAGTGCTCTTCTGAGTTCAAAACAGCAGAGTCATTTTCATCTTAATGGGATATGTAAGGTTTCTAGCAGACATCTTTCATGTTAATATCTTGGAGTCGCTGAGAAATCCGGAAATGTCTTTCCTGTCATCGTGTGTTTCAAGATGACAGCTGAAAGCGAGGCAATCTCACGGTGGAATTGAACGGATTGGGCTCTGATTGGTTCCTTTGAAGTGTCAGGATAACGTTTGGGCAGGCAGCACTTCTCTCTGTAATGTCTATTCATGGATTTTAAGTTGTTCGCCCGTGCAGTCGAATGGCAGACGTTCTTTTGAAATTCAAAAATCTCTCTTCTCTATAGGATGGGTTACTTGTGTTTTCGCAGGTCTCAAGATGGTTTAGGAGTGTAGAATGTGAATTAAAGCATCGGTGTGCTTTTATGTTTCTCTATATCTCCTGAAATTCAACGTAATAGATAGTTGAACGTACCGGAATGCTGGTTGCTGAGAAGTGGTGTCAAACTCAGACGACACACCCATGGAGCAATTCACCTGATACACACTGGATAAAAAGAATGTTTACAAAAACTATTAAACATTTCTGTTAATTAAATAAATAAAAAATCGGCCCAAATATTATTTGATATTAATATTTGAAAATAAATGAAAAAACGTTGCATTAGCAATAAACTGAAATAAGTTTGAGGCACTAAAATCAATAACTGAAAATCTATTATTACTTATACGGAAAAAAATAAACAGACAAATAAAAAAAACCTATTTTAAAATAAAAATAACTTTTATTAAAATACACATTTTATTAATAATCTTAATTCAACTGATTACAAAACTATAATAACTCAGCACCAAGGTTATTTAAGTTTACTAAAATGTAAACTTTTGAAAAGGTTTCTGTTTATTAAAACCTAAAATTAGTGGAAAAGCTGAAACTAAATTGTTGAAAGTCAAACTGAAATAACTCAACTAAAGTTGAAACTAAAATAAGTTAAGGCACTAAAATTTGTATATAAACAAAAACAAATCTAAAATAAAAAAATGATCGCATATAACAAAATCTAAAAATAAAAGCTCATGTAAAGTATTAATAAAACTACAATAAGACTAAAAACAAAACTATGATAACTTTGCTCAACACACAAACACTTCTCCAAACAAAAACTGCTTTTATAAGTCAACTGATCAATAAATGGTCATAAGTCGAGCATTCTTTGATTATTACACCATGGAACTTGTCTGAAAATAACAAAACTATGTAACAAAATGTAACAACTGTGACAAAATCAGTTTCCTGTGAGTGATTTAATTATGGCACATCAATCTATAAAACTCACCTTTTTAAGCTTCTTTTTTGCATGGGTTTTTGGAGTTGTACTGATTCCCAAAAGTTAAGATAACTTTGATAATTTTGTCAATTTTTGGACAAATAAATATCACAGTTAATAAGTTTAGCTGACTACAATCAGTGTGGCCACTTTACATAACTCTTCCTGTGTGGTTCTTGGCCAGAATAAGATTCAAAGCAGTCTATATGTCGTGCTAATTTTCAAAAGTCTGGCAGTACGAGATCATTTAATGAGTGGGTGCCCTATCCAGTCCTACATTAGCTCGATGCCAAAGGCTGCGCACACACATACGCACAATCACTGAATTAGCGTGTAAAATGAGTGTTCATCAAGCCATGAATTACTGCGATTCGCTAATGAGTCATGGCTGCAAATTGACGTGGACGCCATTCACAAGGCGGCGTTTCTCACTCCCACGAGACGACCGTTTGGGGGGCGAGAGCAGGACCCAGTGGGCGGGCGGCGAGGAGAACCGGCACGCGTTTAACGAAGACAAACGGCACGCGTTTAGCAGGGGGTATTTACCGATCCTGAGATCAGTCTGGCCTGGGAAAGGAGACGACAGCAGGGGTGTCAGCGGATGATTACACACCTCTAAGCCAATTGCGGAGCAGGACCTAAGCCAGACATTGAGAGAGCCACAGAGACAGATGGGAACAGAGATGAGATACTAAAATTCACATTCAGAGGGGGAGGGCGAGAGAAATAATCTCTCATTGTACTACATGTTGACGAATGGCCACGGTTTCCACACAGAGCGCCGGTGATTTCACAGAAGACGGGAACTTTGCTGCAGGGGAGTGAAGACAGTCAAATGCTGATATAACAGCCGGAGACGCCTCAGATATGTTGTGTTTGTTTCTCAGCGAAGAACTTCTTTCTTGAACTTTCCAAACACCATTGCATCACTGTCTGAACCCTCTGCTGAACACATTTTGTGCTTCCATGGAAGAAAAGTTTTATAAATATTACATATATCTTATAGCTTTTTTGCTTCAGGCCAGTGTTGGGTAACTGGGGTACCAAAACCTTTAAGAAGACAAAATAGAATTCATAATACGTAAATAGTGAATTTGAATAAGATTCAAGTCAGGATGCACAAAATGTATTAGCTTACATTAGAAATGCATTTTTGCCAATAACCATCAATGGCCTAGAAGCAAAAAAGCTTCACTTATAGACTCTGCAAAGAATCAATAACTGTTGTCTTAATTGAATTGAATACAATAATTATACAAAAACTAAAATAAATATTCAATAAATGGTTATAATAACCAAACACAGACCAGAACTTGACTTCGGGTCAGGCGTGTGCATCTGATGAAACTATATAAAAGAAGCTCCACCTTCAGTAAATGTTCGAAAAGTTAGGAGTGTCAAATACCAGACGGCTTCAATTCTCCAGAGAACTGATTGAAAGCCCAGTAACCTTTTCAAATACAGTGAGGTTTGGCAACACCACAACTCAGCAGAGAACGAGACCGGATGGCATTAAACACTGAAAAATGATGGCTGTGATCTGAAGGCCATTCCTGACATTTGTGTGTTCTGTATGCAAAGTAGATACTTTCTATATGTAGATGCATTCCTAAACTCTCTAAAAACTTCAAAGAAAAGCAGACAAATCAATAAGCATGTTCCTGATACCTTTGTTGTCATTTTAATGAACCTTTTATACATGAATGACCTTAGTCAGGATTAGCTTCTGTGTTTTTAGTTCTCTTTTTACATATTTGTCACTTTTTCACTGGACATCTGAAGATGTGACAGTGTATAAGATGGTGCATTAGCGTCCCTTGTACTGGTTGATGTGGAACTATGCCATTAAACCCATGCAAACACGACATGTGTCTTTTTGATAGCTGTTCACTGTACTGACTTCTATGCATGAAAGGGTTAACACACTGGGAAAATGTCATAACTACGCTGTCATGGCAATAAAGCAATCAAGCTAAATCTTTCATTATTGGCTGTTTAGAATATTTTCGTTACAATTTCAATTCTTCCCTTTGTGTTAAAGGAGAAAAAAAAAGACCTTGAATCCTGTCTTCTCACAACATTTTCTTTTATATTCGTTAAGAATCACGTTTTTAGCTTTTACTGCCCTTACAGAAAAGACACATGAATTGCACGTTTTTCACATGTCATCACATGCGTCATCATAATAATCTAACATATAAGATTATTAGGAACCGTGTGTAAAGTTTATAAAGGAAAAGTGTCTAATGGGTAGTTGACAAATAAACCATGAATGTGTCCTACATGGTGTGAAAGAAATTTAGAAATTAGAAAACAAACTGTTCATAATATATTATTTTTATAATTAATATTTATAATATAAAACATCATAGGAGAAAATGAATTTCATTCATTTCATAAATTAATTTTTCTAAATTTTTGCATAGGGACACAAATACGGAATATTTGTCAACTAATTGTAAAAACATCCTATTGAGATCGAGTAGTTCACTTCGTAATAAGTCCCCATTGACTTTCCATAGTAGGAATAAATACTACTACTTCTTTAATATTCTAATACTTTCTCCTAAAAAGCAATGAAATCAAATGAGAATTTCACCTGTTAAAAAGAACCAGATCTCAACAATTATCTCAAACTGTGCTCAGATTTGCCAAGTCAGCAAATAACAAGTCAGATATTTCCCTACAAACTCAAACATCTCATTAAATTCAATCATCAAAATCAAATCACCTGAACTCTATCCACAGCTCTATATTATAATGTTCTTGCTGCTCCTGCAATGTCTATTTTTCTATCTCCTGAGAGACTGAGGCAAAACTGATGCTTAAATGAATTATAACTGAAAAGTCCATTAAGAGCAACCTCAGAACAATAACATTTTCCTCCGGGCTCTCGTTCCAAATACAAATTCACCACACTCATGACTTTCGCCCACATTTGCTTTCAAGGGCTGAGAAATTCCAAATTGCTAAACAAATTTTTTCTCCCCGTCTGGCAGACAGTAACAGCTGAAGTACTTAATCAAACATTTTTAAACGCTTTAACTAAAGCTACGCAAGGTCGGGGCCAATTGAGCTCGCTGTGTAACGTGAACGCGAGCGTTGACTGAAACAAAAAGAGTAGAAGCGAGCTGCCTGGCACCGGACGAGCGGGCGGATTGCCAGCGACAGACAGACTGTGCCATTTCAAAAGGTTACAGCAGTCCGCGAGGCACGTATGTTGGGGGACAGACAGAAATCTGTAAAGTAACAAACACCCACATGTCTATCTACACAAACAAAATCACTTCATGTGTGTAAAGTACGCCCGGTGCCGAGTCCCGGGGGACGTCCTACTCTGACCCTATGCAATCTAGTTCGTCTCCCTCTCTTGGCAGGACCCTCCCTGCTTGGTCCCTAATGGACCGATGATTGTACTGACCTTCTCTTTCGGCACAGAGATAGACAGAAGGGCCAGATCAGGAAAAGGAGGGGGTGATGGAATGAAATGTTGAGAAAGTCAAGCTGGGAGAGTGAGATATCAGAGAGAGGACATTAAAGAAGGAAGGAAGAGAGCGGGGGAGATCAACTAAGTGAAACCTGAAAACAGTAGAAAAGCGAATAATGTGTTAATATGCAGATATGAGAGCGAAGCATCATGTTCCTCAGGGGAGAAAGAACAAGCAAAGATATTCGCAAAGCACAAAAAAATGATCGGATGAGGTACAGAAAGAGATGAAAGATAATAATATCTAGCAGCCCGTAAATATAGAAGCAATCACCTGAACCTCGGAGCGGATGGAATAGACTGAAGGAGAAATTGAAATACGCACGACTTTATTTAATGAAACATTTCACTGCAGGAAGCTTATCAGAGTATCTGTGGAAATCCAACAGCGTTTCACAAAACGCACGAACACACACACGCGCGTGCATACAGTGAGGGGCTGAGATTGTGATATGCAGAGAGAGAAACTAAAAGCATTCGGTGTTGGAGAAGCTCATCATGGTGATTGAGAGGAGAAATCAGCGGTGGAGATTCAGTCCTGAGTGAAATCGGAGCAGACATTTACCTAAATGTAATGGAATTCAATTTGCGAGTTTGCCTCAGGTGATCATTCATCGCAGAAGAAACAAGCAGGAAACTGTGATCATTACAAGCAAAAAGCGCATCTGAACTTTCTCATACTGAAAGTGCACATTGCCAAAACTCATCAAAAGTTACAGGTGAAGTGAATTGACATCCAATCAATCATAACATATGAAAAAAGACTCTGACGGATAGAAAACTTAGAAAGACGAAGAAAAGTCTTGAGCATGCACAGACTCATTGATCACAAGCTCACTGTAGAGACGGACACAGACAGCCATGGACACCAAGAGAAGAGCGACTGTGTCCACACACTGCATACTGAATCAAGTGGAAGCTGAGCTGCACTTTTTAATCTCATGTACAAACTATCCACAAAGACTTCAACCAGTTTCAACAAAAGGACAAGATTTCATACATACTGGAACACTCAATAAGCTCAATAGTTGCAAGATATGTCAAGTCCTGCCACGACAAAAGAACCACCAGCACAACAAAACACTGACACAACACACACAAACTGACACTATATAACATGATCCTGTCAACCTCACTGAGAGCTCTCATCAATACTTTGCACTTTTTCTCTTTATATTGATATGTACTGTATATATAGATACTTATATACTTTTATTATATTTGATGTTGACCTGTATTTGTGCTTTGACAATGTAAAATTTGTTTTATCATGCCAATAAAGCTTCTTAGAATCTAGAAAACTTCAATATAATATAATACAATTATAATATAATGACAGTTCTGTTTTTAGTTAGTTTAAGTTTACTTTTGTTTATTGTAGTTTTACAAATATTTCAAATTACCTTTTATTTTTAAATTTAGTTTCTATTTTAAATTTAGTTTCAATTATTTAGCAATTTTGCTATGTGCTTTGGTAATTTTATCATTTATTTGTTTATTTTATATATTGTTTTATAAAATTAATTATTTTACCTTACTTTTACTAGTTTTTCTTAATTATTATAAATTTAGTGCCCTAAATCTATTTCAGTTAATTTCTGAGGCAAAATTCAGTTTAGGTTAAGTCTTTCCAATATTTTTAGGCAAATATTTTATTTGATTCCAATAAAATTCAAATTCAGTAAACTAAAATAACCTTGATTATAATATGATATGATATGATATATAATGTATTGTAATTTAAAACAATACAATACAACCAGTAATGAGGTTTTCTGACTGTCATATGTATCTTTAGTCAAATGCAATATAGTGTATAAATTACAATAACTCTCTTAATAAATCTTCTCAGTTATACATGGGATTGGGTTTGTGGTTGGGTTTAATACAGTTTGCATTGCTTCATACTTCATTAAAATCCTCTTTGTAAAACTTGTTAAGTTATGACAGGTAAATAAAACAAACAATGTGTTGCTGAAGGTTAGACTGAAGAAAATATAAAATCTGCTCTATTGTTTGTCTGCAAATACAGAGCGGAGGCTGCTAACAAGAATAATAATATCTTGTTTCTCCTGATAAGCAACGTTGTTGATGTGTGGTGGGTGGTCATGTATTAATGTCAGCTCTGATTTTGCAGCTTTGCCTCAACGAATGGATTTTAAGAACCTTTGAGGTCTGAAAGTTAAGTATGCTTCATACAATGTGCTCAAAGAAGCTCAAATAGAAAAAGTCTAAAATAGTAAAGTCATCAAAACTATGAAATAACACAAATGTGTTACATCAAACCTACATCACGCATTTCATGAAGAGCATTCTGGGATGCTTTTTTAAAAGCAATGAATGAGATCCTATGCACTGTATGCTCAACACTTGCTGGCTGATTTTCATTCACCATCGAACTCATCCATTATTTATTTCTCTCTAATTAATATTTTAGTTTTGAAAAGAAATTCACACCTTGACACTATTTAGAAGTTCATTCCAATCTTTAAGCATGAGCCTATAGATCAAAGGGTTTCTAAGACCACGAAAAACATACATTCAACGAAAATACAGTTGACTGGTAGTGTCAAACGCCTTTAACAGTATATCAGGCTAAGAGTTTGTCATCCTTGAAGTCACATCATTTAGTCTTTGGCAGAAGTAAAGAACCCTGGGGAAACCGAGAGAGAGAGGAGAAATAGAAAAAGCTTTATGCAGTGGGAGAGCGAGGGAGCGAGAAAGAAGGAGAGGGTGAGGGAGCAAGAGGAGATGAAAAACCAAGAAGAGAGGAAGACGAGGGGTGTTCTCAGGGAGTAAAATGACTAATGGTCGACACAGAGTTTGGTTCTGCCTGTTAAACAGCCCTGTCATGAAGGCTTGGATTAGACTACAAAATTGTGAAGGAAAAATATAGAGAGAAGAAGAACAAAAGGTTTGTTATACATTTTTCATTAAGTAACCAAGTCCAAAGCCACATCAAAAGAGTTTTAGAGGGAGTGAGAGAGGATGCGGAGAGAGAGAGAGACGGCAGGAAGTGGGTACAGTACGCTCCGCTTAACCTCATGGTCATATGCTTCCCTTGTGGATGTGTGTGTGTTTGTCCGCAGTGTGTCACAGCACGTGTGTTTGTCTTACTTCAGTCACTGCCTTGTAAAATCATCACAGCGGCTGCACCTCATTTGTATTAATAGTTAAACCGGTTTTGTTTTATGTTATTTTAAATATTGATGCTTTTTATTTTTTTGTGATTTAACATTGACTGCCAGTCAAGTTTGGACACTTGACAGAATTTACATTTCATGATTTATTTAATATTTCTTCAGTGAATGACGCAGTGAAATCCCCACAATAATGTTTAGAGTTTTGATGACTTTACTAAAATGTGACTTAGCTTAAAGGGATAGTTTACCGAAGAGTTCACCTCGTGTCTATCCAACCCTGAATGACTTTCTTTCTTTTGCAGAATACAAGATAACATATTTTGAAGAATATTTTTACCGAAACTACATCGACCCCCAACAACTTCTATTGACACAAAACCACAGAGACATTTTTCAAAATATCTTCTTTTGTGTTCTACTGAAGAAAGAGTCATTTACGGGTTTAAAAACACATCAGGGTGAATAATTGATGATATGATTTTTTTATTTTTGTGTGAAATATCCCTTTAACTGGTAGAGAAACAGTTCATGTGTATGTATTTACAGTATTTTATATACTGAACAGTATAATGTTACCAGTGTTTTGTAACAATGTCTAACTACTACAATTTTGATGTAATGAAAAAAGAGAATGACCAGACGTGCATGACCTTCTGGAGATCGAGTGTGTCAATCTGCTGAGTGAAACATTAAACAACCAATCACTGCTCCTCCCCTAAATCTTTCATTCTTGTGTCTGTGAGTCAACAGGATGCGACGTTTCCTGATCACAGAGCTCACATGCCCGCTGGGCCGAGTCATACTATCATCCACTGACCCGCTCAATGACTTACTGTTGATTTATACACAGTGTGTGTGTGTGTGTGTGTGTGTGTGCGTGTGCGTGTGCGTGTGCGTGTTACAAACCAATGAGTCACTGCCGTCTGTAATATGTGTCCAGCGACCAACAGTCAGTCAGAGTATTATTTCTGACATTAAAAACACTTGTAGCATCCAAAATCTTCCCTGCATTTAGAAAACAAGCCCCTATACATGTTCTATCATTTCATTTCTGCTGGGTTAATATCATCAGTTAACATAATGCATGTTGACGGAGCCATGAATCATTTGGTAAGCACTCTTGGCTCTGAATTCGCGCTCAAGAGATCAAGCTTGTGGAAACTCACCAAGACCCCCTGTGAATTTAGAAGAGTGAAGATGAAGAGATTTGGGAGGAGAACATTCTCTTTAAAGAGCTACGTGCACACTGAGATGACCCCAAAATCGCAACTAACTTTGTCGAAGAATCCGGCAGCAAGATCTGAGGTACTTCCTGAGCATTTACTGCCAAATGCACTCAACGCATATTTTCATCTGACTGGATGAATATTTTACCCACTCGCTACTGTCCAGAATCCTAAACGAATCTCCAGCAAAGAAACTTTGCATACCACATGCTGACTTGCGGTTCACGTACTAACAACATTTCAATATTTTAAAGACCTGAAGATTCTGAATGTAATTTTTGCACCACTGGAAGATCCACACAGATATACAAATATAATAAAACTTATCTTCCACTGTTTGCACAAACAGTCCTGCCCTGAACTTCTGCATTGGTTGAGCCAGAAGACGACATTTTAAATGCAATTAAAAAGAGCAATGCTTTAATAGTGATACTTTTCCACGAGAAAGAAAAATAAAATCTCTTTTATATCTCAATTATTGCTCCTAAAAATCAATGAGATGAAATGGAGAACAAATAGAAACTTTTGCTTAATTCTTCTGCATGACATATGAGAGAAAAAGACATTCTAATAAAATTAGGGCAGTCAAACAATTAATCGTGATTAATCGCATCCAAAATAAAAGTTTGTGTTTACATAATATATGTTGGTGTTCTGTGTATATTAATTTTGTATTTATAAACACAGACACATAAATGCATATATTTAAGTAAAATATAAAATTAAACAATTAATCAACTTTTATTTAGAATTTCAATTATTGGTACAGTAAATATAAATTAATACATTAAACATTTCCTAAATATATAGTATGTGTGTGTTTTGTCTTTATAAATAAAAAATGAATATGCACAGTACACAGATATTTATTGTGTAAACACAAACCTTTATTCTGGTTGTGATTAATCGCGATTAATCGTTTGACAGCCCTAAAAAAATCAGAATTTTCTAGGGCTGTCAAACTCTTACTTGTTATTAATCACATCCAGAATAAAAGTTTATGTTTACATAATATATTTCTGTGTACTGTGCATTTTAGTTTTGTATTTATAAAAATGTAAAATGAATAAACATTTATATATAATTTAAATAATTGATAAATATAAATAAATATTTTCTAAATATGTTTATGAATACAAAATGAATATGAACAGTAAACAGACTTCTATTTTGGATGCGATTAATCGTTAGACAGCCCCTGAATTTTCTGATTTTTTAAAACAAAATTTCAGAAGGCATCTCAACAGTTTCACAAACTGAGCTTATCAAAAAAGTCAATATTATTTTATTTTATTTCCATATGAACTCTATATTAAATATGTTTTTTTAACCTATACCTTTTTTTTACACCTCCATACTCTTCATGCATTTTAGCAATTGTCTTTTTTAAAGTCATTTTTAAAGAAACATCTGAGACTTATTTGGAATGAAACACAACTGAGAACTCCATTAAATCTAAAACCAAAGAGATATAAAAGAGCAACCTCTGAGCAATAACACTTTCCTTCGTTTAAAACTGTGATGTGTATTTTAACATCTAAACAATTATACCCACCAGCTTTGAAAGAATATCTGTTTACAAATGTAAAATTCAAAGTACTCCAGGTTTTGTTTCTCAAAAAGTTCAAAAGACTGTCACTGTCAAAGAAACAGAACACAACAGCGCATGATTCATTAAGCAGCGTTGACATCTTAAAGGCAATTCACTTGGGAAGCCTACAGTGAAACGCTGAAATAAGTATTTCACGCAGGAAACCTTTCTATAAACATCTTGTGTATTCTGGAAAGGTTGAATGCTTTAAATGTCCGAAGCATGAGGTCGTATTCTGCGGAAGGTTCGATTTGGGCCGCGGCAACAGCAAGCGTACAAAAATGACAGCAAATTGTAATTTTTGTACGCTTGCTGTTGTTGTGGCCCAAGTCGAACCTTCAGCAGAACACAACATCATGCAACAATGCAGCCAACTACTACCGACTGTTCAGCTTGGCTGCACGGCAGAGATCTCGCAGACTATTTGGGTAATTGCCAGAACTGTAATGAAGTTACGCTTCCCCAATGATTATGTGCACCTCTTATACTTAATGAGCCTATTCATAAGACTTCAGTTAAAAAACGGCCCATCCAGCATTGCGCCGTCACGCCGCATTGGCCTAACAACTTACGTGAGGTCATGAGTAATAAAGTACCATCTTTGGTAACATTTGATCTGCTGTTGTTGTTAGCGGTTCCATCATATGACTGCAAACACGTAGCATAAAACATTACGCTCGCTGCAGGCACGTCAAAAGCACAAAGTTACACTCTCTGCAAGCCGTGCCTAGTTATTTGCCCTTTATCTTTTTCAGTGCATGATGTTTGCCTTCAGACTGGCTTCCATGCAAATGTACACAGGCAAGACGAACAGTCAACATCTATCCAAGCACAGGGACTACGCTCGCTCTAATCTCGAATTTCTATTTCTGCTTGAGGACGTGCTTTCATTAGACGACACGCCGCACGCCGAGGGGAGCGAGTGTTTTGATCGAAAGTAGTCAGTAAAGAGCCATCAGCCTGAAAAGAAGCACAGGAGATAACATAGGGATACACATAACACATTGCATAACATCCAAAATTTGTATTCATTTTGTTATTAAGTTCTTAGGATAGCAGACAAACGGTGAGCGAGAATGTATTCGGCGAGCAGACCGCGTTCACTTTCTTTCGTGCAAAATAAAGATGCTATTATGCTAATGATGTCATCTAAAATGTAATTTCACTCTTTAATGTTGACTATTGCAAACTCATTTTCTTTCTTATTTTCCTTGTGTGGCTCCTGCAAGTGTGTGCGCGAGTGTAAAGACATAAGACACTCGCACACACCGATGACTCACTTTCTACTGGCACTGGTTGCTAAAACAGGTTTGAAAAATAATGAAGTAAAACACTTTACCCGTGAAGAGCGCTAGGATCAAGGACACAGAATCATGTTTTCAAAACCCTGAAGACTGATTTCTTCATATAACACACAAAAGATTTTTTCCTTATAAAATATTTATATTTAAAATAAAAAAGCTGGCACCTTTCACAAATGATTCGTCATATTGAAAATCGTATTCTTAGCCAAGATTAGATTTAACAAAACGAAGGCAAACAGAACTGAGTTTTCAGTGGATTGTGGATTACAGGACCGGCGCAGCCTCTGTTGGTGCAAGATTTTAGATTGCGCCCCTACTATACAAATTAAATAAAAATATCAGAAAATAAACTTTTTTTAAAGCAAAATTCATATTTATTTTAATAAAACATGAATTGTGATTAACATAAATAGGAAGTAAATAAATAACATATTTTTAATAAAAATGTTTATAATTACGTACTCATTGTTTGAAAATAACGTTGAATATAAAATGAAACTTTCTTAATAATACTGTAGTGGAAAAATATAACTCATAGAACAAATAATTGATTATTATTTAGATAAAGGTCAATGAGAAAGTATTTTGTAACAGTCTGTAAAGCTCTGCGCAAATGCTGTAGGGACACAACTAAAAGCTTATTTTATTGTTTTGGATTTTCTTAAATAAATGGCATGGCCTAGTCATTGTGCCAGTAAACACTTTTTGCAGTTCACTTAGTTGAAAGCAGTCAAAAACAGCACTCAGTGTCAGTGTTACCAGTAAAATGGTTCTAAATAAGCACCTGCTCCGAGTGGGATTCGAACTTAAAACAGACAATGAGTGGCGGTTTAACCACAAGACGACAATGTAACAAGTTATGGGGTAAAAGTTGAACTTGCCGTGTGAAGTTTACCTGCACAGACCACACTAGCTGGTCTATGTTACACATGCATAATTAATGCGTTAAGATTATCAATCATAGTTAATCATAACTGTGTCATGATGCAAGAAGCTGTTTACATTACATTCGTCTGGCGCCCCTCTGGTCATTTTGCGCCATATAGGCAACTGCCTATGTCGCCTATCCCACTGGTGGATTACACTCCACTTCAGAAACACCGCAGTTGAGAAATGCCTTTAAATTCTTACATTTGAACTGGGGAAACAAACTGGATATAAAACTATAATTAGAATTTAGGAAATTCCTTGTTAAGAAATTTATAATAGCGGAAAATGTGGATAATTTTGTATACCAAATATGTAAATGAGTATTCGACAAATAAACTGTATGTGTGACAGCAAAAATTTAGAAAACTAACTGTTCATAATATATATATTTTTATTATTAATATTTATAAAAAAAATAAGCATAAGAAAGATTTACCTTCATTGTAAATTTTATTTTGCTGTCACACCATGGACACATGTGCGGTTTATTTGTCAACCACCCAAATGTTGAATGTTAAAATGCATTTTTCATTACTCAGAATCACAGAACAATGTTTTTTTACACTAAATTGTATAATAAATGACATTAAGCTGGCATTACTGTGCCAACTGTTGGCATGATTTTAGAAATGCTGCTTTACTCACGAGTCTCAGTTAATGGTTAACATCAACCAATAGCTTGCATTTGAATGAAAAAAATACTAAGATTAACATTGTATTTTCTTTCTTATCAAAACCTTGACCACCCACACATTCAAAAAATGACAGCAAACAGGGTATTTATGCCAGTGTGCCTTTAAGACGTATATATGTAAATGTAATCTGATTGACTAACCTCTGTGTACTTGCAATTTGCGAGAGAATACGCAGTCTAATAAGCATGATATCTGAGAGTGACTTTTTATTTCGCTCAGTGGAATGGAACATTGGAGTCTGTGTATTGGAAACAGCCCTATTTCCCGAGCCACAGTGTTTGGCTAATGGTGGGATAAATTAGCCCGGTGAAAATCGACTGCGCTGGTTTATTACATGAGGAGGTCAATTACGAACAACACTGATGATAAAACCTAGTGAATTTGTGCTTTTCTGAAAAGTCTAAAATCAATATCGGAGCGATTAAATGATAATACAAAATGTAGCTGTCGATGTATACAACAGCATTCACTTAAGAGTATGTGGTGTTATATTTTTATATTTGCATTTATTATAATTAGGCAGCTTAAAGGTCTAGTGTATAAAATTTTGCGACATCTAGCGGTGAGGTTGTGAATGGCAACCAACGGCTCACTCCACCGCTTACATCTCCATCTCGAAGCACTACGGTGACTGACACAGAACTAAGATGTCGTCACGTTTTCAATTATTTGTCTGTAGAGCAGTGTGTCCGTTCAGGGCTACTGTAGAAACATGGTGAATTCCATGCAAGGGGACCCGCGTTGTATGTAGATAGAAATAGCTCATTTTAAGGTAATAAATACATAACGCTTCATTATGTAAGGTCTTTATACACGTCTGAAGACATAGTTATGTATATTATATTGCATTTCTGTCAATAGATCCTCCAAAAAAATACACAATGGACCTTTAAATGGTAGAACAGCGAAAGCAACAGACAAGGTCAAGGTATAAAGTGTTTTGCTTGAATGCACTGTACGTCTCTCTGGATTGAGGCGTCTGCCAAATGCATGAATGTAAATGTATTTATTTATTTGAAATAGAGTTATAATATGCACAAAGATAACACATCTACCGTGATATTTATGATTATCACACACACATAAAAAAAACCGAATCTACGAGGTGGGCTCAAGAATGTAATCACTTTTAGTCCGATTTAAAATGAAATCAATTTCTGCGCTCAGCACAGAAAAAAGAATGTTTATCTCCCTCAACGTTTGATCAGTCTGCGCTTTCTCATTCACCCTCAGCCAATCACATTCGCTTCTGCGTTGCACTCGCCTATCTTGCATTTCTCTTTGTTCCTTCTGCCGTGAATCTCCACTGTCATTTTACTTCTCTTCATTTAATATGGAGCTCTTTTTGTGTCTTATCTTGGTGCTCCGACTGCACCCATTCTCTCCCCTTCCCTCTCTCGCCCGCTCCTGTCTTCAAATATCTGAAGAAGTGTAGAAAAGACTCTCTGACATCAAACACAAGCTTTCATTTCTTTATACTTCTCCTCCTCAGCTGCGAGGCAGGCCGGGCCCTTCTTTTCTCAAAGAAGGCTTTTTCCATCTTTCTCTCTTTTCGTTTGGCTCAGGGAGCATTTGATGATCGTGGGCTGTTCTGCCCATGTCTGCACGTAATCGTATAACAGAATGAAAGCGAGAACCTCGGAACATTATGCATGAAGACCATTTCGCTTTTAACCATTTGACGTGCAGGTACATCGTGTCCTACCGATCTCTACATGAGTAAATTACGACTGCGGACGGCGTGTGAAGACACGCAATTATTTCTAGCTTTTGGGAAGCTCTTGAGTCAGAGTAACAGAACGCGAGCTCGCTGCACGCATCAGGGAGGAAGATCTACCGATAATGATATTTAAAAAGGCTTTTTGAGGAAGCGCTCCATTAAAAAGATTGCAGGGGAGCGAGAACGTTAAGGGACGTTCACAGACAGCGATTCGTAGCGAAGGTAGTGGAGTAGTTGGAGATTTTAGCTTACATGAGACACAGAGACTGTTAGCGATATAAAAAAATTGATCAGATCTCGATCAGATACACAATTTGATAGATTCATTTAAGCTGCAATCCATGACTTTTACCTGTATAGCGCCATCTCTGTTTGAAACAAAGAATTGCAGGTTACTTTATGTACTTTTCTATGTGGATTGTGAAAGCAACTTGTTTTATGCTTAGCATTGCAAATGAGAGCTAGGTAAGGTTTTGAACACTGTTTTATAGTTATTTTTTATAAAAATAAATACTGTTTGAAATTTTTGTTTGAAACAAAAAAGTCATGGATTGCAAATTTAAATCAGACCATCAAGTATTAAAAAAAATTAATTTTTCTTTAATTTTGTCAAATAACACTACTAAAGGGTCTTCACAGAAATGCCATAGAGAAACCATTTTTTGGTTCCTCAAAAGAACCAAATCAGTCAAAAGTTCTTAAAAGAACCATTTTCTTACCTTTGTATATAGTCTACAAAACCTTTTTCCACTAACCAGAAATGTTTTTTTATGGAATCCCTTTTTAAGAAGTTTTCATTCACATTGCAGTACACATTTACTATATTTATCATATTTTCTCAGTATAGCTTTCTTTTTTCGGATATTTTTATTAACGATTCTCTCCCTCGTACGGCTGCATCCAGCAGTCATGTGAAAACGCCTACTGGCAGCTCGCTGTCAGTGCGCGCAGCCCTCAGAGAGATTTTTAACTTCACAGCGCTGAACTTCAGAGTTTTGGACTGATGCAACAATGCAAGCTTCAGTGACATACAGCACATAGAGATGTGGTCACCTCAGAAGACCTGCAGAGCGAGGCTGGGAGATCAGAGTGAGGAGGTGTGGAGAACTTCGAGATGATTTTTTAAATCCGTCTGGTCCACCCTCTCGCCTCCACGTTGAAACGATGCTGGAGGGAGGAGCAGGTGGTTATGAACGCAGCGCGAACCCTGTAATGCTAAATCACCACCATGACATTGCTACACTTCAAAAAAGACAGTGAGAGAGAGAAAGAAGCCTCGCAACCCTTGATACAGAGAGGGAATGGGCGAGCGAGTAGCCTCCAGCTGGTTTTCTGCTGGAACAGAAAGAGAGAGAAAGAAGTTTATCACTACGGTTGCCAGGTTTGTGTGACTAAAACAGGCCAATGACCAATTCATGTTTAGTCATTATTATTCATTGTGTATTTCATACATTTGACCCAGTCTGTGAAAACCCAGCTCAAGTCATTTTTTTTGTGATTGACTGTTTTCTGCATAAAATCATCCCACATAATGTAAATGACATTCTGTGAAAATACAACCTTGATATCTATGCGAGTTAGACCATGTCAAAGATTGAAATCAAACTTTGATGCTCATTATTTCATTATTAGTTTTTGTGATTTTAGCCTGGTTTCACGGACTGGGAGACACATATAAACATATACATTAGTGGTCAAAAGTGACATCCAATTTACTTCAAGAGAGGACCAACAAAATACAACATACGCACGTATAAAAAAACAGATAAAATATTTGTCAGTGTATGCTTTTTTCCTGCAAGCTTTTTGTTTTTCTATGCATTTTTAAAATATAATCAAATAAAACATATATTCCTGGACATGCTCTTGTTTGTCTTTTTGTTAAATAATTGTGTACACCTAAATACCCCCAAAAAATTGCGTTTTTAAAACATACAGTACACCCCTAACCTAACCCGGGGGGCATTAAAAGCAAATATTCTAGGCCTGTACATACTGTAAATATTGCTACCCCTAAGGCAATACATTACATTTGGCCATACTGTATCCAATACACAGCCTAACATTTTCATCAAATTATAGGTCACAAAGTTTACTGTACATATGTATTCATTCACTGTGTATATGTCTTCATTAATATGTATTCGGGTGTTTGTTATATTCTGTCATTTGGCCAAAATCTCTAGCGCTACACAGAGGCTATTTAAGACAGTATTGACTATGACTTGCCAGCAAACACTACACTATTTTCTCCTATATACATACAATCAAACTAAAATGTATTCAGACACCTTCAACATTTCTCAGATTTCAGTTTATTCAATATAGTTTAGAAAATGGTAATAAAATATAACAAGAATAATAGCTAAACTGTGTCAGAACAAATTCCTCTTGATATCGTCCGATAACTTTGATGGAAAGGTGTGTAATAGATTAGGTTGAATATCTGTTGTTAAATTTAAGTTCACATTTAGATAATAACAATTTAGTGCAACCAAGCAATGCCTAAGGGGCGATTCCCATTTCGCGTCAAAAACCGCGCGGAAAACAGGAGCCGCGCTGCTTTCTCTAGTCAAATGACCTTCGATGCGCACGCTGCACTCTGAAAAGTTGAACTATTTATGAGAAAAATGTATGCGCTTCGCGACCTGCCGCGTGTCTACATTTAAAATAACGAACTTGCCGGCGCAAAAGACGCAAAATGTGAATCGCCCCTAATTTTGTTCAGTCTGTGGTGTAAAAGGTCATATTAGCAAACAAATAAAAAAACACTTAAGTAGAACATGGTCAGGTCTAAGTGTCTGAAAAATTTGATCCCAAAGTTTTATCTTTTTTACCTTGTAGTCGACTGTATTATGTTTTTTAGTATAATATGTCACAGCCTTTATTTATGTTCATAAATGAACTACGGTGTCCTGCACCCACTAGTAAAAAAATACCAAAAATGACATCTGGTGTCTGAATAATTTTTGGTTTGACTGTATCTATTAGCCTTATATATACAGTATATCTCAATGATTTAGTATTCCAAAAACTAAGCCAGGAAGTCCATCACTGAAAAATGTAAGGTATTATTTCTTTAGTAACAAAATGCAATACCTCTGTACTGAGACAGGTTTTAGCCAGCCATGTAATAACGATAAACAGACTTGGCAACCCTGTTTTATTGCTAACGCACGTCAAGCCAAAGCTGCCTGAAACAGCACAGCTGAGCGCAGACACTCACGCACATATTGCTGTTAGACACTCTGACATAAAACACCTGTACACTGAACATACATACGGTGAACACAGGCACAGTGAGGGAACATAAAAACAAGACGGGTCTAAGAGAAAATCCTCTATTTATTTACACGACTGTAAATAACCATTCAGTCCAGATGGATTCTCTAAAACGTTCACCTGAAGCAAACAAACAGAGAGGAATGTTCTGGGTGCATGTGAATGCTCTCAAAAACTCTGTCACGTGATCTTAATTAACATAAAGATGTGTGCCTCGATGTTCAAAAACAAGAAGAATATGCACATGCAATAATGCACATATGCCTATGGGGCAAGAATAAATGTAATAAACACAAAGCTTTAAAAGTATAGCCACGAGACAAACATTATGATAAATGATGTGCATGTGAATATTTTACTCAGAAGTGTAATTTATGTGAACGCCGTATAACATTTCATTTGGCATGGATGCCAGAATACGAATGTAAAGAAAGTCCAGGTATTACTGTACATCAGTAATGAATAACCAGAAGTCTATTTACCAAGAACAGTATTCCCACTGCTAAAAGAACGATTTAGTCAACTTTACATCTCATATACCTGAATAAATGAATATAAATCTTTCTGCATTTAAACCCTCGGGAATGCCTTGGCCCGTAGAGTTCATTCGTAAGTGCATTACTGTAAAAATGATTTTTGGTTGTTTTTACAAAGTTGAGGGAATTGATAGCATGCCACAGATGTTGGTAACTTGTTTTGAACCGTGAACATGCCTTTACAACATTATAATATGTTTGTGCGAAAATTTGGAACAGAAAAACAAACACGCACGCATAAAAATGTGTTTGTGTGTCCGCGATGTTATCATAACGCTGTGTGTTTTTGAAGACCTCAGCTCTGAATCTTTTCCGCTATATTTTCAGCCTGATATCCGTAGCCAATAGAGTTACCCAGCACATTAAGGCCCTTCCGCTCCCTGGGAAAAATCTTATCACAAGTCCACCCGCACGCCAAAACACATCTTCCGCCTTCGAACACACACCCAGAAACGCAAACGCATTCACGAAAAGTTTGGTATACAAATAAGAATACAAAACACATGGGCATGTGAGCGTGTGAGGTTCTCTCCATTTCCAGGGACAGACGCGAGAAATCTCCATTTCAGAAGAGCAGCCTGCCTTGAAAAAGCATCATTTTCGCCATGCCACCTCCGGCTATCCGAGGATTTTCCATGTAAATTATGAAATACATCCATTCTTCTATTCGCAGTGTCACGGCACAATTTTTAATGACAGCGTATGGCGCTGTTGCCGTCTAACTCCATAACTTAAAGGTTTGTGAAGCAAATATTTTGTCAGCGTGCAGCTGAATAAGTGTGGAGGGAGGAAGGTTTATAGGGGAACTGTACGAGGAGAGGAGATTAATTTAAGGGCTTATGTGCAGAGAGGAGCTCATCTGTCAGTGTACTCCAGTTATTTTTGTTCGACTCAGCACACATTAGAACATTATAACAGGTGACCAGCTGAAGCTACTTTCAAACTGCCGAGCTAGTCGTAAATTAAAACACTTTTACCTGGCAAAAGGGATAATTCAATCTAAAATAAAAAATGATCTAATAATTTACTCACCCTCATGTCGTTACAATGATTCTCTTTCTTCTGAAGAACACGAAAGAAGATATTTTGAAGAATGCTGGTGACCAAACAACATTAGCCCTCATTGCCTTCCATTTGAGACATTTCTCAAAATATCCCTTTTTGTGTTCCACTGAAAAAAGGGTCATAGACAGGTTTAGAAACACATGCAGGTGAACAAATGATGAGATTTATTTTGGGGAGAACAAAGCAGGTATCTTTGAGAAAAGCAGATTTTTTCTATACGAAGATATTGTATATTTATTGATATTTTTGTTAACCATTGACTCGCACATAAATTTGGCGCAGATCTGATGTAATGATGTTTAGTCAGAAAATGCAGGTTCAGACAGACACAAGGGTGTGTGAAAAATGACGAAATGTTTATGTTTGGGTGAACCGTATGAACCATCAGCAACTTTCATTTCATAAACAATCATTCATGACGTCAAAGTATCCAACTACAGTCAAGCTACTAACATAACAGGTTAGAATATAATATCTCTGCGTAGAACAGACAGAAATGTTGTCATCAAAATCTTGCATAGAACTTATGTTTTATTATAATGTGTATTCCTGACAAATCTCACCAACTTCAATGATCTCAAATAAAGTATGACTCATTCTGGACGTAAGCGCACTGTGTGCTCTATTACGAACCGATTCATTGCTGTGCAAATGAATCAGCTGATTCGTGTCAGTAAGGGCTCACGCACATCAGTCATTCCTGCAAAATATACCCCGCAGGATGATCTGGTTTTGTATTACCCTGAAGGGGTTTCTTTTGCCATAATGGCTGCCCGACTGTACATTATCCCACTTATTATCTGGCTATAAAATACTAAACGAACGTAAAATATTGACTTCAGCATCAATTATGTCATTATGTGTAAGGATATCGCAAAGTGCTAGAGACATGAACCTAGCACAGGGTTGGAGATGGTTGCCAGGGACGACGGTCTATTAAACAAATGTCAGAAATAAATGTATAATACAATGCAATGCAAGTCGCTTTGGATAAAAGCGTCTGCCAAATTCATAAACGTTAAACAGTTTAGCTTATAGTTATGACCTTCATGTTTGGATTATCCCTTTATGCATCAGCATCAGATGTTTCTCCTAAAATACAAACAAAATTTTTTTTTTTTAAATACATGAAGAGTATGGATGTGTAAAATAAATCAAGTAAATTAATTTAGAATTGGGTAAATTTGAGGAGGAATGTTGGAGTTTATATATTGAAATCTTCAATAAAGTTGACTTTTGGTTGCAGACTTGGCAAAATCTGAGCTGTGACGTCTTTGCAATCTCTCCTAGAACCCGAATGGAGACATTTGTGAGATTTCTGGCTCATTTTTCAGGGAAAATATCTGACACATGGGAGACTGAATCAAAAATCTCAATTAATCTCATTGACCATTGAGATATTTAAGAGATCTGATATGTGATTTTTTCTTGGAAGTGATCAGTGACCGTAAATCCAATGTGACTAAATGGAGATATATATGAATATTCATGCTTCTTTGTGTCTTTGATTCATTACCGGTAAACGAATGCATAGATGAATCTACCGAATTCATTAATGGTGAACGACCGGGTAGGTGCATAAAGAGATGCGCAGAAGCATCTGTCTGTTTTCTTGCAACTGCTATGGATGTTAGGCGTCCTCATTTACCTCCTGACCAAAGGCTTATTGAGGCGTGCTGCGATTTCTCTCAAGCGAGCGTGTTGATCTGACAACTCCACTGGCATTTTCCATTCCGAGGCTTCCGAAACGTTCTTCTCCTTCATGTGCCAGACAGACAGCCCTCCTCTCCTCTCCTCTCCTCAATCTCCTCTCCTCTCCTCTCCTCTCCTCTCCTCTCCAAACCCCTCCACCCCCTTTAAAGTCTAAAACCGGAGGACACGATTGGTCCCAACAAGTAAACAGGGAACACTTGTTTACTTCCTCAACACAAGTAAATATTTTACGCCGTTCTGGCTCCGTGTCAGAACTCTGTATGAGCACTGCGAAGATCTTGTCAAAGCAATGCGGGTAAACAGCTGTAAGTTGGGGGGAAATCAAAGCATTCATCTGCGGGCTCGTATTGAGGCTCGATAATCAAAGAGCGGTAACAAACAGACGATAGATTAAATACAGTCCTCTGAGACGGAGCTAGATTTGACTCAAGTGTGTTGTTGTGTAGGTTTCTATGTGTTTGTAAGTGCATTGATGAAGGTTAGGCCCTACTGCACATCTGCCTTTTAATTGGGAGCTGCATATTTTCCTTGCCGTAGGAATCTATGTTATTCAACTCGAGACGTGGTACAAAATGTTCCTCTTTCACAACTACTGAGATACAACAGTGAAACAGATATGTCTTTCTAATAGGCCAAGAGCGAGAATGTGTGTGTGTGTGTGTTATTGTGGTTGAAAGCATTGGTTATCTGCTGTGGTTTCACGATGAACTGTGGGAAGTAAATACGCTTTATACCTGTAAATGAAAGACTGGCTGATAAACTGAATTGCCTCTATCAGAATGATACACGCTTTGATGGTGTTGTACTGATCTTATTGCTTTTTCAAAAGGAAAAAATATTACTATTGCATATTATAAAATAAATAATGGCCAGTAAACAACCACACAGAAGAACCTAGCAAACGCTTAGCGCGTTATTTTAGTTTACTGAAACTATTAAACACAGTGGCGGCTGCTGATCTTTTAAAGAGGGAAAGCTCATTTTCGGCCTAAATCATAAAAATTGTCCATTTATTTATATGTAAATTCTGCCCTACGTTCCAGTTTTTACCCTACGTGTGCAGTTTGCTAGCTGGCTAGTTCAGACTATATGAATTAATGAACAAACGATCTAATATATATATATATATATTTAACTCAACGGGAGGAAATGTGGGAATTATGTTAAACTGAAACAATGAATGTGGTGTGAAATTGTGTGAAATATACGATGAAGGTTGCAGCAGTTTGTCTTTCGACTACACATGCAAAATCCGCGATGGGACTGAGTTGGAAATGGAGACACAGAGTGATACGCGTCATAATCTGAAGACCACGCCCACGCCCACACCAACCGTCTCTTCGCATTGCGAGAAGCTGCCGCCTCCTTGTCATTTATGATTTATAAAAAAAAAAAAATGTCTAAAAGCTGATATGTGACAATGTGTATAGCAAACAAGCTAAAAAAAAAAAAGAAATACGTTTTTATAAGCTGTCGACCCCAAAAAACGAGCGTTTTAGGACATAAAAGTGGATTAAAAAGAGATGACAGACCCTCCAATCATCACGCAGACGCTCGGAGTCCGGGCCAGCCCACTCCTCCATTCATCCCAGAGACGCTGAGCGTCCGTGGGCGGGACATAATCGCAGCATTATCCAATGACCGTCTTGTTTCTAAGCAGTGAAAAAAACTGTTTAAAGCAGCCCCATTGAAGTCAATGGACGCTGGGCTTCAACAGAGTAATGCACTGTACGCTACGGGAATGAATGAGAAGGAAATCGAGTCAGCCGACCTAAGTAGCTGATTCTGAACGAAATTGTTTTCGTTCGAGATGAACGTGTTTAACGCATTTTTAGTCAATAAAATGTTAACATAATAGTACATATATTTGACCATTCATTTTTTGACAATTATAGGGGAAGCTGAGCTTCCCTTGCAGTCTTAAAGAAATCGCGACTGATTAAACAATTTCTGTTAATTAAAATCTAACAAAATAACAGCCTGCGTATTATTTGGAAAACTTAAATGAAAATTGCCTCAGCAAGAAACTGAAAGGCACTGAAACATTAACTGAAAATAAATAAAGAAACTAAACTAAAACTAAAACCGAAAAATGAAGTTATATAGCAATATAAAAAAACTAATAAACAACTAATACAGGGCTTTCAAATCCATTTATCGTGATTAATTGATTCCAAAGTAAATGTCTGTGTTTATATATATACATTTGTTTATACGTATTTATGCACAAATGCACACATGCATGTACATATTACAAATATACACATAAATATGAATGTACATTTATATGATGTGTACATATAAATCACACATATTTCTTAACATATATATATATATATATATATATACATACATATAAATATACACAGCACACACACATACAAATAATTATATAAACACACTTTTATTTTGGAATTGGTTATTCGAGATTCATTTGACAGCCCTAAAATAATAAAATGACATAAGCACACAACAAAATTGTTAATAAAACAAAAAGTATTATGAAATGAATAAACCAACCACCACTCAAAACTAATTATGAACCACATAGTAAAGCCCTGGCAACCATCAGTAACACCCCAGCATCATGCCAACAAGTTTTACACAGTCCAATTATATTTTCTTTGGAAAAATACAAAAATCTAATTTCCTGTCCCTTATAGATTTGGGGAGAGAACAGCTAGCCATAAATTGCAACCGGATCTGAAATTATTTCAAAACAACTCGGACCAAGAGGTCAGACAAACAGAAAAGTGGAAACGTTCAGTACTGCCCTATAAACGCAGCAATGCAGCAAACATCAAAATGCTCCTCAGACCGGCCGTGGAAGGGCAACGCTTTTGAGGGAGTTTAGAGGAAAACATCACATCCCGGATCTCCCGGGGCTCATTGAGACGTAGTTGTATTGAGCATTGCTCAAATCACTCCGGCTAACTAAATAAATGGATAACAGCGGTGAAAATTCGGTAATGGGTTTTGAAATCACATCAGGCCGGTCATTAATCTAGTTCGCTGATGTCGATGCGTGCGTGTGAAGAGTTTGATGTTTGTTGTCTCTATTTGTGTCCTCAGAGGAAAGAGTTCATTGCGGTAGAATGAGAAAACTGTCTGGCCATAACAGAGACGGCTATTTTCTGCATGCTGATGCCGTAGGTCTAACTTTGTGTGTGCGTGTTAGCATCAACACGCCGCGCCATTGATAAATAACATACATCTTTGCAATCGCCTTCATTTGCGCAATGGAAATTCCTGCCACGCAGCGCTACGATAAATCACCTAAAATGACTTTTGGGATACATTACAAGAACTTTAATACACACTTTACGTAACCAGGTAATAATAATCTTTTTTTAGGAAATTGATGGATTATCAGTTTTAATGAGCCGCCTCTTTCCCTCTATTAACGCATTACGCAGCCCTAATTTAACACAACGAGGGAAAGTGATAAAAAATTACAAAGATTTCAACCACGCTCGCGGCTCCCTAGGTGCGGGCGCTTTGTATAGTAGCAGAGCGAACATTTTCTACAGCGCTTCAACTGTGAGAAACGATGTCCATACTTCAAAGGAACTTCAATCAAGTTACATTTCTATGCTTAATAAATAATTGAAGAATACTCAAAATGGCCTTGAGTTATACTATTCATGGATGTCTCTGTGCCTGTGCTTGACAGAAGAGAGCGAGAGGGTGAAGGGGGTGGGGGGGTGGAGAGGAGAGGAAGAGAAATATGTACATCATTGTTTACAGAGTGTGCCCGTCTTTGATGGTTTTGGCATGAATAAAACAGACTGAAGATAAAAAGTTGAAGTCACAGCAGGCCGGCGAGGTGAAATGCAGTGCGGATGAGTGGATCTACCTGCACACAGGTGTGCTGTGGAGAAGAGATCTGAGCCCACCTGCAGAGACAGTACAACTGGTGTATTTGATACTACATATATCATTTTTCAGTGCAGGAGCAACCGAAAAATAAGATCAAGATTTGATAGAGGCTAGATTGAAAGGCAAATATTTTTTATAATATTAATAGTATGTATTATTATTAAATGTGATATAAATATCCAACATGATCTCACATGAATTCGTAAGTATTTTATGAGGTGGCTAATTCGTATGAATTTGCACGTTATGAAACGTACAAAAATGT
The DNA here is from genome assembly GCA_006030095.1 of Triplophysa siluroides. NCBI lineage: Eukaryota > Metazoa > Chordata > Actinopteri > Cypriniformes > Nemacheilidae > Triplophysa > Triplophysa siluroides. Next base: position 2,167,314 of record VCII01000101.1, on the reverse strand, counting down.
ATGAATGCTGAAGCCCCACCCCTAAACCTAACCTCACTGGAGCAAAACCAAATCACAGACCGTATTAAATGATACCGAAACGGATTGAAGCCAAAATTAGCCACCTCGTAAAATAGGTACGTTTTTGCCGTGAAAATGTGTTGCAATCTCACAATTAATATTCACGATAAATATAAATATCAAAATTATTGTTGCACATCAGGGCTCAAAGCATTAAACATGTCCCTAATATCAAAAACGAATAAATTCCTAAAATGATAAGCTTCATAAACGCACATTAAAGAAGAATTTTTGGACCACTCTATAGGAACTGCACACAGCATTGTGAAATATGCTGGCGTTTTTGCACAAACAAGCGCCACTCAAATGTTCATCTGAAACTGTAAAAAGGAGTCTTACGTTTGACATTTCCAGATAATTTTTATTATCATGGACGTGGGTAGTGCTGCGTGGTGCTGCTTAGGCGCTGGTGACCCGAGTTTGATTCCGGCTCGGATCATTTCCGGAACTCAGCCGGCTATCATTCCCTATCCTTCCCTGTCACTTTTCTCCTATCCTGTCAAATTAAAGCCAAAAGCCCATGAAAATGATTGTTTGGTTATTTTCTAAAATGTCACAGTGGTGTAGTATGCAAATGACACCCCTTAAGACCCAACACTTGATCATTTCAGTCCTAGACCAAACACTCCACATTTTACGCATCATTAGCCGTGGAGTGTGGCGTGCATGAAAAAAAAACTTCTGCAAAACACTTTGATGAGTCCCATTTAAAAACTACGTTCGCAGAAATGTTGTTTGTTTATGCTTTTAAACTGCTACAAACTCATTTCTCATATTCAAAAGCTCTCATCTACTTTCATCTCATCTCCAAGTCACTGATTGGCTCTGATGTTGCATGAATCTTTTTAAACACTAAAGGTTCTTTTAACGTTACCGTTCTCTCCAGACAGAAGTGAATGAATAAATAATCAGAGTAAATCTTTAGACCAACTTAACAGAAAGACATATTTTGCATCATTCAGTTTCATCAGCCAGGCTTGTGCATACAAAGTATTTCCCTCGGCCCTGTTTAAGCAACATTTCAAAACCCAACCATCAAATCGATCCAAAAACCTTTGACTCAAAAGACTGAGACAGAAGTGTGTCTGTGCATAAAACGGACGCGAAATGTGACAGTTCTAATGTTGTGCTGTGATGTAAGAGTTGACCCCGATGACGGAAACGTCACACAACTATCGTGCAATATAAACCCAAGCGTTTTGTCAGCAATGTTTTACCGTGAAGAGAAAACCTGCCAAATACATTTTGTGAAATCCATCTGTCTGAGCTTGCAACATGAATGTCAATATGAAGTATAATCTCTCACGGGCGTCACGCACCTGTTATTTTGGTAAGGGAACGAGGGGCAGTCTGGGCTCACTTAATGCCAAGGGGGATAAGAAAACAACTTTTAACAACTTAGTAGTTCTTTGCAAAAGTGTAGGAAGTGACAGTCTAGTGGTGTAGCTTTGTACTGTGCGAGGGGACTTTTAAAAATCCCTAACTATTATAAAATTGCTTTTCTTAAATAAACCAAGGGAAGTTGCTACAGATCTTGACAGCCAGTCAGGAGCTCAGCCATTTTGATAACTCCTTATTAAAAGTCAAATTTCGAGAGACGTAATGACAGATTTTTTTTTGTGTGTGACATTTGTCACAATGGTTTAAAGGTACTTTTTAACCTACTATTCTTGCAAGTTATTATGCAAAAATCCACTTGCCTTTAAGAAGTGAGACATGCCTCAGGTTAAGTGTGCACGGTGCTTCTGAACGTTCATGAATTCTGGTTTGGAAGGAGAGCTGTTCTAGGAATAGAGTACAGTGGATATTTAAAACAAGGTGAAACTAAAGCCATTTATAAACATGGTGGGTGGTTGGGAGAGGATATATGTTTTAGGATTTCTATTAGAAATCAACACAAGGTGTATGAATAGACCCAGTGTGTGACTTTTCATAGTCAGCAGGGCTCGTGGCTGGGCTGGTTGCCCAGTCTCAGAGCAAAGAAAGGAAAGAGGAAATCCTGTGCTCACACCATGACCTTTGACCCAGGATATCCTTCCTTAGGGCGGTCCCTCTTACAGATTCCTCTTGTCCTCCAAAAGGGCCAAAGGCGATATCATTATGTCCTTGATACCATTTCATCATCAATTATACAAGTTTAAGTAATATTTTCTGACACCGTGGCCAGTGAACTCTTTTAATGATGACAATAACCGATGAGTTCAAGCGCTGAGTTCAAGGGTAATTACTGCAGACAAGACAAAAATAAAACAAGACTACATTAAAATGGCATTATAATCCTTAACAAATGTTTCTATGGTTATTCATGAAAGGAATATTCATGACATTACTGTCACATGAAACAACTGCAGCTATATAAAGGAAATAATGTCGTTCATTTATGTTTCTGAATACTTTTTTAAAATATTTAATCTAATGTTAGTTATTATTGATATTCAAAATAATAAGGACAGTGTGTGGTCGACACTTTATTATATATGGGTGTCGGTTTTGCACCCATTTAAGATAAAACGCTAAACAAATTTTATTAAAAGAAAAAACATTTGGTCAAGATCATTATGTAGTGAAAATCTGATGTTGTGACAGCCCTAATAATAAAGTTCAATACAGTATAATGAATTTAAACATGTTTTAGCTAATTTTGATATTAGCATTGAGAATAATACATGCTGTGGAAGTAAATGTTTATTGATAGTTCTAATAACTTAAATTAACTTGTGTTAACAAATGAAACATTAAAGCGATAACGAGCAACTTTTTGACCTTAAATTAATATCTCAAATTATTTTAGTGGTAGGACAACTTTTACCAGGACAAATTTCACTGCCGTTGCTTCCTAAGCAGCTTCCTATCCACTGAAACTGCACTTGTAACTTTGGTTTTCGGGTCGTTACAAGCCCCGCCTATCCCCTCCTTTACGGCATACGTCACGTTTTACTCTTAGCCTGGGAAAAGTTAGCAAACAGCTAACAATAAGACGAAACGATCTAGTTCAACGCAAGTCTCCAAACCATCACCATGGGAGAGCCAGCAAATAAAACAAAGAGGAAAAGAGAGAGAGAGTGATCGGACACGAATCAATATCTGACGGATACTCGTCGACGCGAGCTGCGAGAGGCAACGGGTTGCAAAACAGACGGAGTACCAACGTTAGCTTTCCTGCTACTGGATTTGAAAGTCTTATATGTCCATTTGTTCTTACTGTCTGATACTTTTGAGTTTATTAGTAATTTGGCTGTGCTCAGCTTGTTTATTGGCGCACTAACGTTACTGGTTCACAATTTATAACCGTAAGGTAGACTAGAGATAATGTAATGTTGCTTAGCATGATCGTGACTCATCGTGAATTTAGTTTTATGCTTGTAAATGATGACTACCAAACCACAATAAATGTTTTATGGTCAAAAGTTGCTGATTCCTTAGTTCATGCACGTAGACTAATGTTATCTGTATCTATAGTTACTGTACTAGGCACTATTCCCATAGCGAGTTGAGTGTAAGTTATTGATTGCACCCATTACACAAAGCACAACACATGGTCGCGAGTGTGGTTTCCGAAAAAATTCCGTCCATGCGTTGTGTTTTGGGTGACTGCAAATGTGTTATGTAGCTAACGTTAGCTGCTATGTAGCTAGCACACTATGCGCTAAAGGCTAACAACAAACTGCTAATTGAAAATCTAGTTTGAACGATTAGTATAGCCCAGTAGCATAACCCGCGGGAGCCAAAAGAGTGCTTTAGTACATGCACAGTTTATGAAGTGACATGATGTTTCTGCCTAGTCAACAAAATTCACGTGTATTGCGCTGCCCACATGGAAACTTATACAGCGGCAAAATTTACGACATTTATAATCGACAATTGCGCTTATCAACCACATGGGGGAACCATACACCAAAACGGCTCGTTGTCGCTTTAAGGTACTGTGTGTGTTTATTTCGATTTGTTTATTTACTTTTTTATTTTGGGGACATTTTTGACGTCCATTATCCATCAATGTATAGTGAGGAGTGTGTAGCGCCCCCCTTCTGACAAAACGGGTGTTGCCAGATTCACCTTTAATACCATTGTATATAAATTGGTTTTGGGCCCGTCATCACAATCTGCAGCTATATTTTCAATTTGCAGCTAGACAATAAAACCAGGGCACTTGCATTGTGTAAAATAATCCTATGCTATTAGGCAAATGCTATTACGCTCTGTACTTGCCAACCTCCGTGTTTGTTTCGGCTCAGACGCTCCAGCCGTAAAACTTGAATTGTAATATTAATAATCATTACATGTCTCACGAACCCTTTAATACTGTGATTATACGGGAACAATGAAGCAATTATAAGGGTCCAAAAGAAAAGTAAAAGAAATATGACTCCAATAGGGCTACACCCGATGTAATTCGCCGCAATAGTTTTCCATTCGGATAAGCCGAAAGGGCCATTAGAACGCTTGTATTAGTATTAGGAAGGGGTACATGGCATTGTGTCAACTGCTACAGCACCCGGCAACCTATTCACAACTAACAATGTATTTGAGTAGTCACATGTCAATGAGGCTAAATGAATTTGACCTCATTTTGCAGAGAGCAGCAGGAGAAAGTTGAAAGCCTCACCACCTTTATTAGGTTCATCTCAGGTTGCATGGTTATTTGCGAGCGATGCAGGCGCCTCATAAACCTGGATACGGATCAGTTGGCCTTTGTCAATTTCGCTCTAAAAATCATTAAACAAGCCAGTATTCATATCCTTATACTTATTTTTCGTGCTGCTGTAAAATAAGATAATTTTTTCTCATCCTAATGCCATCCCAATATGACAATATGTATATAGAGGGTTTCAGCTAATTCAAATATGTCGGCACATCAATTACTTTAAATCTCATTGGTACATGCACGCAAAGTTATCCATGTGTGGCCATATTTGAATTTGGCACTTTATTTCAATTGTTCAATACCAAGATTTAGATTCAATGTTTAATATATAAACGGCTTTGCTCTATATTTTTACAGGCAATTCTACAATTTAATTTTGAGTATGTACTGTAATGTGCACATGTGCCTGCCGGGAGACGGGTTTGAGGCTCATGTCATATCCCATTCTCAGTCCACTTTTAATTAAATAAAAAAATCTACAGGAAATGAGATCTTACAGGCTTGAACATAATTCAGATGAGTGATATTCTGATGTTATCTGACGATAGTTCAGTTCCTCAAGCCCTTCCCTTATGTTAGGATCAGGTTATATTTATAACAGTTGTGATGTTTTGGTTTACTGATTACAAAGGTTGTAACTAATAATAACAATACACAACGATTTCTGGAACAGAACATGCAGACATGGGAGTTGAAGGATACATCAGGATGCGGGACCGTTCAAGAGAGCGATACACTTGTGCCTGTGTGTGTGGTTAAATAGACTGTACATAAAACTTTTCCGTCGGACCCACAGAAAGCACAGAGGGCAACCGAGGTGTTATCGGATCAGGAAGACCACATTTCCTCTGAGAGAATTCCTGGAAGAGAGCAAAAACTCACACAAAGCCCGGAAGAAAGAATGTGACGGAGAGAGAGAGGAGGTGAAGGAGGGGAGGTCGTCTCAGCAGCGATTGGTAGTGTGGAACAGGTCATTGAGAGTCATGGAGATGGTGCTCTGTGTTCAGCTGGCATTAACACACATACAGATCAGCTCTGGCCTTGCATGTTCCTTATTTTTTGCATTTGCTGTCAATGTCAATTTAAAATAATGATGTGCACACACACCATGCTTACTGCAGTAGTTCTCACACTGGGGGCCGTGGCCACCCCAAGATGCATCTAAGAGGACATGGTTTTTGTGGTTTTACGAATATAAAAATGTATCATCAATTTTGTGAAATCCAACATATAAGTTTAAGATTATAATTTTTTGAACTTGGGGGCCACAAAGAGATGCACCCTAGGGGCGTCTTACAACAAAAACGTTTGAGAACAACTGCTTTATAGTATGTTATCAAAGATTGTAGATTATATTTTATGGTTCTGCTCAATCAGTCTAATTTTGAGTGTCCTATATTTTACAATTATAAAATGTCATGTCCATATTATAAAAATTTGAAAACAATGCACCACGACTACAGTTCTGAGTCTGATAAAACATCCGATTTTCACTATATGGTTAATTTGGAACAATATTGCACAACGATGACACTGTAAAAGTTTTTTTAAATAAATAAGCTATCACTCAAATTCTTCTTTAGTTTTATTTATTTTGTGTTTTCTCTTTTTTGGCCATGTTTGCAGGTTTTTGATCTCACAGCTGGTGATACCTGACAGTCTGGGGCCCGCGGCATCTGGCCCTACTGACCTGGTCTGTATTCCACTCCTGTGTACACCTGTGACTGAGTATCAAAGCCTTCAACGTGTCTCTGGACAAACAAATGATAATATTATCACTGTATCACTCTACCACTAAATAACATTTTAACAAGTTCATTTTCAATCATTTTTAATTTTGCATCATTTATCCACCAACCTGTATGACTTTCTTTCTTCTGCAGAACACAAAAGATATTTTGAAGGACGATGGTAACCAAACAACATTGGACGCCGTTGACTTTTCGGTTGTGTGGACACAAAACCATCAATACATACATATCTTCTTTTGCGTTTAAAAATAGTCATACAGGTTTGGAATGGGATGAGGTGAATAAATGATGCAAGAATATACATTTTTGTCTGAACTATTCCTTTAAGGAGTGCTGTTAGGCAAGAATTTACACAATTATACCCAAAACACACTGAGCGCGTTTACATGCACAGTCTTACACAGATTATGCTTAATAAGCTGATATGTGTAAGGTCATGTAAACGCGTAAAACGGTTTTCCTTTATCGGGGAGAGCTCATAAACGGCGTAAGCAAAACACGCTTGGCAGAGGTTTTTTGCCCATTCCCCCGATTTCGCGCTGCATGTAAACACCTTTACCGGTTTATGTGCGCATGTCTGAAAGCGCAGTAGTAAAAGTCCTGTAAAAGTTTAGTAATAGTAAAATAATGTATAAAAGTCCGCTCTCGAATCATGCAGTTCATGTAGAAATGTCAAAATGAAGAACTATTGTTGCATATGCAGGTACTGCGGACATAAGAAGAGATATAAAAATACAGCTTCTGACCAATTTCCTGCTGCATTGTTAATTACTAAACAGACTATCGACGATGACGTCACTGCACGCGAGCAATGCAGCAAGTCTCAAACTACCATGTAAACGCGGTTTTCTGCATAGTCGGTTTATTACTATGAATGTAAACACGTCAAAGCAGGTTTCTTTTTAAGACATTTTTGATAGATATCTGTTTATTTTGTGCATGTAAACACACTCAGTGTTTAGCAAACATACACATTTCCATCCATTAGCATGCTGCTCAATTTGTTCAGTTCAGTGTGGAATCGCTTTGCACTCTGCAGACCAAAAATCCTTGCACTGTCATGAAATATTGATAGCAGATCAATAAGACACATCAGGACGCGTTAGGAATGAACAGAACTGCTAAAGCAGGTCCGGAAAGTCCCGTTTTCACTGTGGGAGGAACCGACAGGAAGTTACAGTACAACATGTGTTGAATGTTGTTTGTAGATAAAAAAAGCATGAGAACGGTCAAGATTGACGTCACTTGTATGGTTTCTAAGTGTCCTAACAGCAAACGTGGATCGTTTTATCATCATACAGGGCGGAATTAGATCAGTGACATACATCGCAGAGCTTATCGAAGCGTCCCACACGCTAACACTAACATACATCAGCTCGTATCAGCTTTGATCGAGACAGAGCACGGGAAAGAAGCGCCGTGATTGAGAGTGTGTGTGTTTCTGTGTCGAGAGAGCATATCATGATGGAAAGTGAGAGAGAGACAGAGTGATAAAGGACGAGAAAGATGGAGACAAAAAAGAGAGAGAGAGATCTCACAGCTGCGTGCCATCAGGTTATGGTTGACTTCAATTTGAACTGCTGTGCCCGACACCCGTGTCTGCACTAACCATGACTATGAGCGGACATCACACCTGCCTCATGAGCTCACAGAGGCCGGTTCTGATGGATATCAGTCCATCCATCCAGAAACAAACAGCAAGGACATAGGTTCTGTTATAACCTTGGTAAATGCCCCATGCTTTGACAGTTAAACTGCCCCTGAGTATTTATATGTATATAGAGAGAAAAAAGTAAAGTATTTGTCCGATGTCCATAAACATTGGAGACTGTGTTAAAGATGAGTATTTTATGCCAAAATTGGACCTCCAGGATACCGGTCATTTACTTATTAAGTATTATTGGTAGCAGCAAAGAAGGCTACACTGTAAAACTTTGCTGTAGTTTTGCAGCAGATTTGCCGGTAACATACTGTAGATTTAATTTACAAAGTTTATTTATACATAAACTTAACTATTTCTTATATTTTCTTTCATGAAACGAGATTAAATATCTTAGGTCACAAAACCAGGCAACTGTTTTGTAATTTAAGAAGTTGCAAAGATTTTTACTAAAAAACAAGACAAAAATGCTTAGGAAGAATGTCATTTTTTGCGGCGTTGCTGTGCTCATGCCAGTCTCTTCTTCCTCATTTTGAATCTCAAAAGTCAAAGTGCTCTAAATTTGGTTAAAGTAAAGTTAACTCAAATTGAAAACAGTACTAATAGGAAAGTAATCAAATGTACAGTAAGTTACTGGCAAACCTGCTGCAAAACTACAGCAAAGTTTTACAGTGTAAGACACATAGATTGCTTAAACCTAGTTCACCTACTATGGAAGACTGAAAGAAGTTGAGATATAAAAGATGGAAACCCTTACCTTCACGCTATAAGATTAAAGAAACACAAAGCATTTATGGAAGAGGTGGAGGGAATTTGGGAATGCTGAGGAATAGTTAAGTAAAGTATAAGTCATCCAAATGTATTAGGCTGTAAAACAGTTATATCAGAACCGTGCAGAGGTACTGAAACTGTGCAAACTTAATATCACACAGTACTGTGTCTGTACTGCTTTTTTATTTATTGAATTTTTCCTTTTTTTAAGGTTGCTATATATTTTGCTGTTTTTATAAATTCGTATTCCTTAGAAGGAAGTCAAGCCATATGCTGTACAATGTACCTGTTCTTACTAAAACCTCATACAGTTAGAAAAATAAAATGGGGAAAAATAAGTATGTGTCCTCCATTTGTACAATGAATAAAAGAAGGCTGTTCAATACGTTGAAGTTGATGATTTATGATTTGAAGTGACAGTTCACCCAAAATTTTTTATTCTGTCATCTACTCTGAAAATTCAGAAATGTGCTCCCCCTCTTGTCATTTCAAACATCTCAAAGCACAGGAGAAGATATTTTGAAGAATGTCGATAACCGAACAACGCCGGTACCCATTGACTTCCATTGGTTTTGAAAAAAAGAGTTTGAAATGACAAGAAAGTGAATAAATGATGACAGAATTTTCATATTTTGGTGAACGATCTCTTTTTTCTACAGGTCCTGTATGTTTCTTTTGTAGTTTTAGTTATTTTACAAGCTCACTAAAACACAATCTGATTAAAACATTTTAAATGTGAATTGCACTAATATAAGATTAGAAGAGTTCAGCCCAGTTCAGAACCAACGAATTGATGCACATATGAATTCAACACCACGTTGTGTTGTGCTTTTTTGCTTTTCAGACTTTTTTTTGCTATCCTTGAATAAAGCCTTTGCCATCTTTGGATTGTTCAGCAGCCTCTTAACTTCGGCGCAGACATCATTACTGTGCATATCCAAATCTACATCCATGAGAAAGAGAGCGAGAGAGATGCAGACAAACATTCATAGGAAAAGGGGCAGGTTAGCATGTATACCCGATAAACCTTGAAAATATATTCATCTAATCTACATCTGAATCAATTGCCCTTGCCCCAGAATAAAGGCACTTTCATCCTTCATAGCCCTGCCAAATGTGCACTGAAACACACATCTCATCTCTTTCTTCTTCAAATACTATGTTTAGTCAGAGTCGGAACGTGTGAGTGGAATAAATGATAGAAAACAGTCTGGAAGCGTCTCTCTCTCTCTCCATCTGTAGGATGGATTGTTTCCTGCATCGTCTTATTTTAAGTTCTCATCGGGGTTGAGGAGAGGAAATGGTGCCAGCTGTCCACTTTGTCAACATCCCCTCCATCATACACACTCGCGGTTGTGTGTACAGTGAAGTGTGCGACGGACCACACTAGGGCAGAAGGGTGGAGGTTGCTGGATTTAATGATGGATGGACAGTTTTCGCACAGTGGAAAAAGCAGCACGTCGCCCGAGGTAAAACTCCGACTGTGAGTGTTTTGCTTTCCTATTACTGGGGTAGAACAGCCTTACCGGTGCACGAGTACTGTACCAACAGCTCCATCAAAGAGACGAGAGAAAATCCAGAACTTTCTGTGCAGTGCAACTGAACTTGAGTCCTCAAAATCACCAATTAATGCATGCAAACACACATATAAACCGAGGTAGAGGGTGCTGACACATGCTAAACAGCAAATTAGCCAACGCTTGGCGCACAAGATCAAAGCGGAGAAGAAAAGGGCAAACAAGAGTGTCTAAGCTCATTAAAAAATCTTCTTTATTAGCGACAAATGAAGAACTTTTCTGCCTTCGAGAGAGATAAGAGAGAAAAGAGAGGAGGGAGAGAGAGAAAGAGAGAGTTAAGGGGGATTGTGAGCCGCTAATCACATTATTAAATTGACTTTGAGTCGTGGATTTGACACGGAAAATTAGAGAGATAAAAGGAGGCCGAACAGCTCATGCAATGTGAATGTTCCTGTAAGTTACAGCAAGCTGGGATTTAACTCAAGCCACACTGAAGATGACTGCCTGAGTTAAAGTGACGGGCTGATAAAGCGATGAGCGAGGAGTGCAGGAATCAGAGACACCGACAGCCAAAAAATGCTAGAGAAAGGGGAAGACTGTAAATTAAAGAGAGCGAGAAGATAAAGTGGAATAAGCTCCCTTTGCGCTCCCGGAGGAATATTTTATTGCACTTTTATAGCTCGGGAGACGTAATGGAGTTCTCAGTGCCGTCGTGGTTCCAAACCTGTATGCCGTTTTCCATTTTTTGAGGAAAATGTCATACAGCTCACAAAGTTCATATTGGACTTTTGTGCAGTACTTCAAGCGGGACATCAGACACAAAAAAGAAGCATCGATATTCATTTAAATATGCCGTTATATATGCAGATAAAATGATTATTGACCAAAATTTTAGGCTGTTCCATAAATAAAGCTGTTGTTTGGCTAAAGTACAGTGTGGTCAAATGGACTACAAATATGCTGTTTTATTGGCATTTTTTTTAGGGACAGATGAGGTCAGTTTTAACTGACACTGTAGCTTTCTGTGTTCAATGCATACAGATGTGGATGAGAAAAGAGACAAAAGGAGTTTTTTTACAACCAAAAGCTGCTAGCTATCAAGTATCACTTTAAAATCACAGATACACAAAAGCAAAATTTCAGATGCTTTTCACTAGCAAAAAAGCTCATTAAGCGACCAAATCACAGTCACTTAAAGTGTTGTAATGTCCACAGTTTTGAGTGATGGCTGGGTGTAGGACATAAGGAAGGGAAATAATGAAACTGAGATGTCCCAACTAATTTAGTCAAACAAACCTGTGTGTTTGTGTGTTCAGTGAAGCTCAAGCCATCATAATCTGGGTAGCACAAAGATATCCGGAAGGGTTGAAACTTCACCCTCATTAAACGCCCACTGAACGAGGAAAGAGATCATTACTGCAACAAACAAATTTAAGGAGTGTCTGCTTTGTGCATCTTCATGAACTCTCTCTCTTTCACAGACACACGCACACAAACAAGTAAACATTATTTTGTTTGATTCACGTTCAAGCTGTTTTTCTCATTAGGATTAAAAAATGTCCCCACGAGGTCAAAAACGACTGGCATCACTGGGACACTGAAGGGCTTACCAGGTCCGGTAAAACACATTTTAAAAATGTTCTGGCACATGCATGGCCAGAGATCATATAGGGTCAGTTAAACCTAATGCGTGTCATTTTTGCATAATAACCAAATGCAATCTAAAAACATAAAACAAACAGGTTTTAATGAACACTCAAATCCTTCTGCCATTGTTAGGACAACAGATGGTCACGCGCCAGAGTTACACCATTGGTTGATTCAGTTTTGCTATGTTAGACTGGTTGAATTATTTCTACTTTTTTTAAAAATCAGCTTACTAATGCTTACTGTTCTCTCTGCACATTAATCTGGAATAAGAAAAAAAAATGAAGATAAAAAATTATCTGATTCAAGCACACGTTTGAGTTTTTTTTATTTTTTATAATTATTTGTCATTTATATTAAAGTGGTTCATCCTGACTACATTTTGGAAAAAGATGGCAAAATTAATGCTTTGGAGTTACAACATTCTGGTAACCACTTGACAAAACACATCTATCATTATTTGAATCTTTTATGCCAACTTAAAATCACCGTTGAATAAAGTTTCAAATTTTTCTACAAAATCTACATCAGATGTTTTCAAACTGTGGGTCTGGATCCATTTGTGGTTCGCACAGTCAATTGCTGTTGCAGTAAATTACACAAATTGTACAATGTTTTGTACAATTAATGAATAAAAAATATTTTTACCATAAGCTATTGAAGTTGTATTTCATTCATACAATGACAAGAGAAAATAATAAGGACTCTTTGTATGTTTTCTCCCATATTTGTAGTTACAAATATTTTGGACCTAGATATTATACCTGTCCAGATGGGTCCTGGAATGACAAGGCTTGAGAACACCTGTTTTTAATATTCTGCATTTAAATGAATTCTGTCCTTTTGTTGTCTTCTAGCAACATTGGGAAAAAATCAATCCCATCAATTTGTATTGGTAACAGCCTAAACAAATATATTAATATATTTTTAAGGGTTTAAAAATGTAATATTCATAAAATGTTTATATTACTACCAGTTTATATTCATTGCCTTTAGGCAGATTTGAAACATTGCAAAAACGCCTTAAGTGGTCTATTGGTGTAAATCAAAATAAAACATACATACTCATTAAAATATACTTGTTCTATATCTTGATGTAAAATGACAGGAACAGTTGTTAAAGGTCGACCTTTCACCTTTCACAATGCGATGCAACACACGGCTTGTTCTAATTGGGATTGGTGCCACGTCAGGTGTGGATTTCTTTTTAATTTTAAATGGGTTCTAATGCGTTCTATTGTCTCTTGTCACGACGCATCGCATCCGGTGTAGACAGACACGGTACTGAATCATCCCCTCATATTCACACAACCAGTAAGTGTCCAAATACTCTTTATTTCAGTATTTCCAATGTCTAACGGTATATACAGTATATATATCGTTTAAAATCCTATAACAAAATGGTTGAATAACATTATTAATTTAATGTGTCTAAAATATTTGCTGGGTGTGCTTCCAGATACCTCTCAAACATCAGAGGAGTACTTAATATTAGCCTTGAGAGATGCGCTTCACTGGAATTCACGTGACCGCTTTCCTCTCACAGGGCTGGATTCAGGACTATCTGCTAAAGCGCTTTATAATGAACAATTCTGTATGGTATATGCTTTAAAGGAGCCTCATGAGAGAAAAGGAGAGAGGAATACATTGAGAGGTCATTTTTTCACAGCAGACAAGATATCTGAACCCAAAGCTACTACAAACAAACACAAGCGTACTTCAGAAAGCAAACAGTCACGTCAACAGTAATACAAATGTTCAACAAAGTCAAAGAAATTGTTCAACAAGGCATGACACATTTGAAAACACGTCACCCGAGGATGTAATAGGACCATTTTCACAGTGTGATAGCATAGGATTCTAATATGATCAATACATTTTCCTTCAAAGATGTCCCTTGATCTATTATTTAGATGGATTTTATAGATCCGTAGATCAATAGTGATGATTGAATAAAGAGGAACATAATTTATGTTTTATGCATTTTGGATGAGGATTTTGGACCAATGATTTTAACCAGTGACAGATAACATGTCCTGTTTATTAGTACACTCTAAAAAATGTTGTTATTTCAAACCATCATTGGGTCAAAGATGGAAAAACCCAACAGTTGGGTTCTATTAACCCAGAGAACGTTTATATTTGACCCAACAATGGGTTAAAACAACACAGTATAGTAGATAAATTTTTAACCAAACCATTGAGTTTGCCCATTTTTTGACCCAATTATGGTTTTAACCCAAAAATCCTGGTCAACCCAGCGTTGGGTTAAAAAGAACAAACCCAGCCGTTGGTTTATATTAACTCAGAAAATTTGACCCAACAATGGTTGAGGGTATTTTACAAGGATAATTTACAAGTCAACACTTGGGTTCGACCCAACACCTTTTTTGCTGGGCCTTAGGGATGGCTGGTACATGTTCAAATCATCTCATAACTTTATTTTCTCTGAGCTCCAAAAATTAAAATTATACAAGACTACTTATTCACAAGTGACACAACCCCTTTCACATCGGCTTAGCATACACGCTGTGATTAATATTCATACTTTTTAAAAGAGCAATACATTAGTGTACCACAGAGGGGAGTTTTGAAAAGAACCTACATTTCCATTCATGTCATTCTTTGGCTGTACCCTAAGGGCTGAGCTATAGGCTGGCTTCCTCCGGACAGACCTCACATTTGCGCACACACAACCCTGGTTCAAAGGATCTGAGTAACCACTCTTTCTGCCAAGCTTACACTACTGCTATTGTGAAGAGTAAACTCTTGGGGGCACAAGCCCTTCTCTCTCACACACATACACTCGATTATCTCATTCTGCATCACATTATTATCCCTAATGCCTTCAGTCTGAGCTTTTCAACAGCCTTCACCACCGTGAAAGCCAGAGGTTTGCGAGCACCTGCTGATAAAGACACACACACACACAGATACTGGAGCGATGAGAAGTAGGAGGGAGGAACTCTGGGATGCTGGAAAAAAGAAAAGTTAAGAAGCCTGAGATTTAGTTACGGGCAACATGAGAACTGTGGGGGATGTGAGGAGAGATTAAAAGAGAGGGAGTGTCTGACAAATGGCGTAAATAAGGGAGGATAGTAGATGAGTAACAGTGAAAGAAAAGAAAGAGAAAAAGGAGATATGTTAAAAAATGGACAAGAAAATGATACTCACTAAAGAGACGGAAAGTTGGAGTTGTAGGAGAAAACTTTTATAATAAATAAAACATCTTTATGGCTCTTTGCAGCAACTTACAATTAAGACGCATTTATCATTTTATAGACATCTTGGGTCGTGACTCTTTGGAAATGAAGACAACTTAAGATCACATTATGGGTTTTTCAGATCGCCATATGAGTTCTAAATGCCATCTGTTAACCGAGGGAAAAGTTCTTCTATGGCATTATAAGAAGGTTTTGCTTCTTGGATTTACAGATATCAGTTAGATGTTGATTACATTTTCTTTCTGTATTTCTATATTTATCACTACTACATCTACTTTATTGGCATGTTTTCTGTACAGCTGCTTTGAAACAATGCAAACTGCAAAAAGCTATAAACCTTGACATACATAGAATATTAGCAGTAAATAAATGACAGTACCATCAACTTCTCATATACTATAAAACAGATCACTGTGACCGAGGATTTGGAATTAGATGACTCAAAATGTTATTTTCCAATGTTCCTCTCGGGTCGATTAGCTCAATGTGGCACAATAACCGCAAACGACCCAATACACCCCAAAACCCTGGAGTACAACTACTATCACAACACAAACATGTTTACTTCAGAGAACTCAATAGCTCTTAAAACCTAAATGATTCAATTTTCCCAAGGTCAGCTCTAGAGATAATGCACTGGGCTGCTGTAAATATTCTGCATTATGTTGGGGAGCGTTATAAGTATAACATCTCATTCCCTCTACAGTCCCTGGTGGAACCCAATTTCATAAACTGAGATCTGAAACCCACACAGGGGTGGTGAAAGAAAGAAGGAAAGAAAGAAGGAAAGAAAGAAAGAAAAGCAGACAGACAGACGGAAAGAAAGAAAGAGAGAGAGAGAGAGAGAGAGAGAGAAAAAGAAAGAAAGAAAGAAAGAAAGACAGACAGAAGAAAGAAAGAAAGAAAGACAGACAGACAGACAGACAGACAGACAGACAGACAGACAGACAGAAAGAAAGACAGAAAGAAAGAAAGATGGACGGAAAAGAAAGAAAGAAAGAAAGACGGAAAAGAAAGAACTTCACAATAACTTTCAATTTGTTATGTTATGCAAAAGGAAAAGAAAAGAGGTTTTGTTTGTATCAGACCATATCAGTGTTTTGTTATAGTTCTGAGACAGACGGAAAGAGAAACAGATGAAAACAGAGTAGCTGCGAGTAAGTAGCAGTTGTGGACGCGGGATTATGAGGGTCACACAGGATTTATATCAAATGTCCAAAAAAACTGTTTTTTCAAGAGGTGACAATGGGGTGAAGAGAGAGAATGAATGAGCGAGAGAGAGTGTGTGGGAGGTGTGACGGCAGTGAAGTGAAAAACAGAGCAAAAGAGAAAGGTAAGCGCTACAGTCCAATCTCAGGAGATGACTTCGCTGGCCAACCTTCAAAGCACTTCAAAATTGAAAACGTGAATTGAGCTCGATGAGCGAGAGAGAGAGAGAGAGAGAGAGAGAGAGAGAGAGAGAGAGGAAAACAGAAAGAAGTAAGTGGAAGGAAGGAAGTGAGTTAGAACGGTAAAGTTAGTTGTGGTTGAGCTACTGCATTTGAATGTGAAATTAGAGACAGTTGCAGGTCTGTCGAAGACATTGTGTCTTACCAATGTCACACACACGTCTCACCAATATCTCAATGTCTTAATGTTATTCAATATCTCACTCCATACTTATTTCAATCTCCTTTAATGTTTTATCGATCCCCTGGCAGATTTAAACACGACTTATACACTGCCCGTCCAACAAAAAGTCACCACCTGAATTTAACAAAGCAATTAGGTAAGAGCCTCCCATTGGATTGGAGGTCTAGGTTCAGCAACGTTATGTCAATCAGGTCAGCTGACTACCTGAATATACTGAATGACCAGGTTATTCCACCAATGGGTTCTTTCTTCCCTGATGGTACGGGCATATTGCAAGATGACAATACCAGGTTTCATCAGGCTCAAATTGTGAAAGAGTGGTTCAGGGAGCATGAGACATCATTTTCACACATGGATTGGCCACCACAGAGTCCAGACCTTAACCCCATTGAGAATCTTTGGGATGTGCTGGAGAAGACTTTGTGCAGTGGTGGGACTTTTCCATCATCAATACAAGATCTTGGGGAAAAATAAATGCAACTCTAGACGGAAAAAATGATTCATGACATTCTGGACATTGCAGAAGCAAATGCATGCCATAATCAAAGCTAACGGTGGTCCAACAACATATAAGAGAGTGTGACTTTTTTTGGACGGGCTGACTTTCTTTCTTCTGCAGGACACTAAAGAAGATATTGTGCAGAACATGCTAACCAAATAACAGTGTCACCCATTGACTTCTGGTTTTGTGACTGTGCAATCTGAATGCAGTGTTTACATGAAATGCGATCTGATTGATGTGCGTGTTTATATTACATGTTTCAAATGCGATTTAATCTCCTGACATGCGCACACTGCACAAGTGTTCACCTAAATACCCACTAAAATGGTGTTTTAAAGCTAAAGCACATGTTGGTTATATTTTATTTTACAAACGGCAGGAAAAAACACAGTTACAGTCTATAAAGGCAGAGTGATCAGACAATAAGCAGGAACACATCCGATGCGGTTTTACCATGGTAAAAACCATGGCAAAACTACCAAGACCCACCAGAGCGTCTGCAGGCAAACAATAATTAGAACTAGATAGCTACGTTTTCTGAAGGAAATGTGAGTGATGCTTTCGTGGCAAACCGCGGAACTGGGCACTAGGGTGATAATAAATGAAGCCTTGAATGAATCTAACCAACCCCCATGTCTCTACAATGTTCTGATGCAGAGATATTCATATTGCTAAATGGTTGCTAGGCTAATATGTTTGGTTGCTATAGGCGTGGCTTGGCATCTGCAATTAATAATACTCTAACCTATGAGTGAAAGAAACCAACCCCTGTGTCTCTCTGATGTTCTGATGCAGAGATATAGTTGTAGCTAAATGGTTGCTAGGCTAACCTGTTTGGTTGCTACGTGCGTGGCTTAGCATCTGCCAATTGATGATGCTCTAAGCTATGAGTGTAACGAACCAACCCCCATGTCTCTACGTTGTTCTGATGCAGAGATATAGGTATTTCTAAATGGTTGCATGGCTGACTTGTTTTGTTGCTATGGGCGTGGCTTCGAAGCTTAATGAAGTTTGTGGGATACTGATTGGTTGCCTGAGTAAAATGAGCCCACCCAGATATCTCTACTACACTGTGCTGCAAAGATATCCATATGGACCTTTTATCGCGGAAGTCTTTGGGATCGGTTGCTAGGTTGCTGTAAATGGTTGCTATGGGCGTGGCTTAAGAGCTTCATGACGATCATGTGACACTGATTGGTTCCCCTGAGTAAAATAAGCCCACCCCCTTGTCTCTAAGTGGTTGTAGTGCAAAGATATTCAACACGGGACAGTTTTCGCCTTAGCTGCGGGCCGCATTAATTGTCGAAAAAAAGTGACAGAACAAGAATAATAAGTCCGTCGAATAATAATAGTAATGCTTTTACAACGCATCACTAATAACTGTTTAATAACAGCTAATACCAAACTTTAAAAGTGATAATATGCGGATTCATATCAGCATTAACGGTAAACAGAAACGGGTGTGGTGGACGCGGCTTTCATTATTATATTCACAAAACGGCTCTTCAGACAGTGTTATAAGCACAGATGTGTTTATTTTATGTCGCAGACAACAGCATAATATTCAAATTTATTTAATGGATAAACCCCTTGAGATGCACCATCTTGTTTTAAAGGGGGTCCTGATAATGTACAGTTCAAGGTTCTTTTAGTTTACTAAAATAATAATTTGAAAACGTTCCTGTTCATTGAAATCAAATAAAATCTTGACCAAAACATTATTAGAAAAACTTAACTCATGGAAAAATGTAAATGTTGCCTCAAAAATAAAATGAAGTTTAAAGCAGTAAAACTATAATAATACACAAAAACTAAAACAAAAAAAATTATTAATCTTATATATGAATAAAACTAAAATCAAAACTATAATAACTCTGGTACAGTTCATAAACACAAAATAATGTCCTTCCTAAAAATCCTTCCTAAGAACATGTTAGTAAACTATCAATAAAATAAATGATCAGTACTATGAATACAAATGAAATGTTATGATTAGACATATTTTAGTATGTTTGTACATCTGCAAATATCATGTTTTAAACAGAAACTTAGAAATTGCAGTTAAAAACTCACTCCAGGGAAACAGTTGATATTTGAAATGCGTAAAAATATTTATATGTTCATTTTGAGATGACAAGCATATGGAAATTTGTGCCGCTTTGACAGATTTATGGCTTTTGGTTTCTTTAGCAACAGCTGCTCGTTCCGTGTGTCAAGCGCCCTTACGTCTGTACAACCCAGCGTTGTCTTTGAACATGCGCAAAACTTCCTACTTCGGGATTCAATCTGATCAAGAGTTTACATGTCATATCAAGCGGATTACAAACGGCATAAACCATCCCTTACATTACGACATGAATTTCAAACGGTTTGGGCATTTTTAATCTGATTTACGTGTTTATATGGAGCATTTTCATGCGGATTGGACTTTTATTTACCTTTGGTCCATGTAAATGTACAAACGTAAAAAAACCTGCAATTTTATAGAATTTGTATGTTATTTTTTACAGATTAAATAAAACAACTGAATTCTACTGTTAATGTATTTTTTGAAAATTACAGAAATAGACTGCAAATTTACAGGAAGAACTGTGGAAATTTGTAATTTTACAGGGAAAAACTTTATTTTACAATTCTTTTTTACCGTTTTTTGTAATATGGTCAAAAAATATAAAATTACAGAAAAAGACAACAATTTTACAAGAAAATGGGGAAAACGATTTAATATTTATACTCATATCCTAAATTCCCCCCACATTTTTTTACGGAATTATAAATCTGTATTTCCAGTTTAGAGATTATTTTTGACAGTGTACTGTTATTTTGTTAAAGAGTCATATACAGGGTTTCAACACCATGAGGGTGAATAAAAAAATGACAGAATTTGTATTTTGGGGCAAACTCTCACTTAAAAGACTTCTTAAAACATTACACACATATAGCCTACGCAAAGGAAAGAACTATCTCAAACAGGACCTATTCAATATAACAACTGGTTCTCAGAGACAGCAATAAGATTAAATGAGGATCAAATGAAGACATTTGTCTCCTACTTCTTATACTTCTCTCATAAGAAACAGGGAGCATTAATATCACATCTTTCACGGTTCTGAAGGGATTATTCGCTATCCGCATGAATTTTAAAGCCTCGTATTCTTACTGTATGTCAGGGATTTCTCACTTGTGTCTATTTTTATTTCTCTGAGCTTTAAGAGAAACATCTATAAGAAGTTTAAAAATGAAACGTACTGTCCCTGAGAACTCCTAAACTATACTAGATCAACCTCTGAGCAATAAAATACAGTAAAACTCTACCTTGAAGTAGCAATGTGGAGATTTTAGCAGCATCTGGCATCTAGTGGTGAGGTTGCGAATTGCAACCAACGGCTCACTCCACCCCTCCCTTTCGAAGCAATACAGCAGCTGACACAGGACAAACACGTTGTCACGTTTTCAATAAAAACATAATGCTTCATTATGTAAGGTCTTTATACACCTATGAAGACATAGTTATGTATATTTTATTTCATTTCTGTCAATAGATCCTCCAAAAAATTACACACTGGACCTTTAACTTCCACGTAGGCGACCATTACTATGAACCTTGACAATCTATAAATAACCCACTTGTGCGATTTTCCATAGGTGGTGTGTGATTAGCATTTTAATACCTATATGGAATATTTACTTTTCCTATTTCAAAAGAGCAAGGACACTTTTGTTTTCCATGCCATGATATTTCCTCTAATTTCTTCATTTAATGATGTAATGGAGTTCAAAAATCTAAAAATACACATGCTAAAGAAATCCACACAGTATGAACCCTCGACACACACACACATGCAGTACAGTGCCATACCCACCACCAACCTGTAATTACGCGGCCGCCATGTCATAGACTTTCTGGTTTGGTGGAGCCGCATGTGTAAGAGCCATTAACAGCGGAATGGAAAGTGCCTCTCTATGCAGAATACTAATATGCTAATTTAGCTTTGGCAAAACGGAATGTTTTTCTTTAGCTGTCTGCCCCCCCAACCCCGCCGACACTGGCACACGAAAAAACAATTTACTCTTACTGACTGAAGAGGGGCAAAGGCGCGTGCGAACGAGACGAGGAGACGATGATTGACAAGTGGCTGGTGGGAGGGGCTGTCAGCCGCTGATGGAGAGAGAGGTCAGGAGGAAGTGATGCGTTGGTTTTAGCAGAGATACTCTCTATTGACTGACTAATGGAGCAGAAGAGCAAGAACAGAACAATCTGAGACCTGCCAGACTTGCTATTTATATCTCAAAAGCTTTACATGTGCACATACATGTACAGTATGCATGCACCAAGATGCATTTACAAGGACATTTATACAAACACTACGGATGAGGTATACAGTTAAATATATAATAATCGTTTTTTATCTCTAACCCAAACAATAAATATACCGTAACCTGCATAGAAACGTGCACATCATGACATTACTTTTCTTTGATATTTAACTGCGTAAGGACGTTAGGCCTTCACAAATTTAACTAAACCCACACACACACACACACACACACACACACACACAGCCATGTCATAAGATCCAGTGCCTCGAACTTGCTCGATTTGATCTCGACCACCCTATTAACATGGATCACAGCTTGTCTTCATACGCAGTACAGCACGCTAATCCAATCCACAGCAATTAAAACCTAAGAGCTGGATTATACCGATCCCTCCATTCAGCCTGACCTACAGGACCTGAGAGAAACCACCTTCCGTAACGCGCTCGCCCGAAGTGCTGACAAAGTAACCCTCTCCATCACAGGACTCACCGGAGAGTAGGCTAATTAACGTTATAATAAAAGTGCCTATCCAGGCACTTTATGAGTCCTTCCAGGACGTGAAATGGAACAAACAGCCGGTGCATGTGTGTATTTGTGTGTGTCTAACGGACTTGTGTTCACGTGGCGGGGAGGTATTGATCTAACAATGTCAGATTCAATAAGAGCCCGATGTAGGAACAGCAGGATTATACATCAGAGGTGCACTGTGACCCTCCCTCATCTGTGTCTTTATTCGTACCTTTCATCTCCAGGAGGGAACACGGAGGTGATGCGGGTATTAGGGCATCAGCGTCTGGGAACAGTTTGTCTCCAGCTTTGATTGGACGGGGCTAAATAGGCCTGTTAAGGAATTGAAGTCTAACACACAGGACAATACCCACTGAGGAACAGGCAAGAAATTATTGATCCGATAGATATCTGTGGAACATCCTGTACCGCCTAGAAAATAAAGCCTGTGAGGTTGTCCGGGTTGGATTTATACCAAAATGTTGGCTTATATCAGGTTCTGTCACTACAGTATTGATTCAAAACTTAAAAAATTACAACTTTGGGCATATGACGAAATAATTAAATAATTCATAATACGATCTTACATTTTTTATAATGTTTTGAATTTAACATGCTAACGCTTTCACTTTTATGTTGAGTTATGCTTTTGGAAGATGCTTTTACTCAAGCCATAGACGGTTTCAGTGGCAACAACATAAATAAACCAACGTTATGTGGCCCATAGTTAAATTCCGGTAGAACTGTTGCGTGGTTTTTATTTATGTTAATTTTTATGCATTTGGCAGACGCTTTTATCCAAATACAACCGATATACAATAACATATTAATGTAAATTTACATTACTATAAATATAAAATAAATGGTATATTATAATCAAACACAGACTGAAAGTTAACTTCGGGCCAAGTGCATGCGTTCAATGAAACCGTCTATAATTGTTATGTACAGTATGTTTGGTCCCTGGGAATCAAACCCCTGACCTTTGCGTTGTTAACACAATCTACCACCAGCTCAACTACATGAACACTGTTTGTACTGAACAGAAAACAAAATTGAATTGAATTTTTGGATGACATGAAGAATATATACACCTGTTCACTGAAACCATACAGAGATCAAGTTGTGCAAAAATGATAACACACATTTTATATTTCTCGAACAACACAAACTCACTGGAATTCGTAACTTTTTTTATGAAGTGGCTAATTCGTATGAATTTGTACGATCTGATTCATACGTTTTAGTATGATTTGCTTTTGCACCAGTGACGTTAGGTTTAGGGGTGGGGTTAGGGGAGGGGCATCAGGAATGTTTTTAATTTAATAAGCGTATGTTTTTGTATGACTGACATAGTACGAATTAATATGAAAATAGTAAACATAGTAAAATAGTTACAAATCCCCATTAGATTGGAGATGCAAACGCTAAATTTAATGCAAAACTGCGCTACACTCTTAAAAATAAAGGTGCTTCATGATGCCATAGAGAAACCTTTTAACATCCCTTTCATTTCACAAAAGGTTCTTCGTGGCAAAAAAAGTTCTTCAGATCATAATTGTCACAGTTGGTGTATGTTTTGTTTGGTGTTTCCCTTCCTTGGTTTATTTCATCATTAGTTAATTAGTTTTCACCTGTGTCTTATGATTAGTTTATCCCCAGCACCTGTTTATCCCTTGTTATATTTTGTATTTAAGCCCTGTGTTTTCCTCAGTTTGAGGTTGGTTATTATTAATGTTACGTGTAGTCACTTCCCGTGTTCCTGGTTCCCTGTTTGCCTTTTGTTTTATCATTAAAATACCTTATTTTGGATTTACTTGTTAAAGTACGCTCTTGTCTGCCAGCACACGTGACAATAATAAGGTAATGGTTCTTTAAAGACCCTTTTACAGAATGGTTATTTGTGGAACCAAAAATGGGTTTCATGGCACCGCTGTGAAGAACCTTTAAAGCACCTTTTCTAAGTGTAATTCATAATATAAACCTCCACACGCTCTACTGAAGTCTGTTGGTAGTCCTCTTATTGTTCTTACCAAAATACAATATTTCATACTTAATCATTTTTAATAATTCAATAATCAAATCTGGCCACACAAACAGTGCAAATGATCTGACTTGTTTAACGGAAAGTTGATGCGAGTTAATATTCTTTTTTACATTTAACTCAGTGCATTTTCTTTTGAGCTGAACTGCAGCAACTCTGAACTTTTTAAGCTTTCGGAGAATAAAAGACCAGAGCACTTTTAAGGAATCACACATTCTGTAATTGGGCAGAAGTTGATTTAGATGTGGTGCAGACATCACTACATTAAACGCCATGTGTTAAGATAGATAGAAAGAATATTCACGGCATGAAACAGAAAACATGATCAATGACTCCCCCAGTCACCCTGCTAATGAAGAGAGAAGCTTTTATTAGATATGAGTGAAATATTTATAAGATTAATAATTTAAAAGCCCTCTTGTAGCCAAGGAGCGAGAAAGATGGAGACAGAAAGAGAGCGAGAAACTTTTCACGGGGGTACAGGTTATAAAAACCCAAACACTATTTTCTCACTTTTTTGACTTTCGCTGTCTTACATGTCCACGGCCAAAATCAATTGCATCTTCAAAATGTTCTTGCACTCCTTCACTGTAAAACACCAGCTAACCTTCATCTGCAGGAATCACTCAGAGTGAATTAAATTAAAGCCACTCTACGGCTAGAATACATTACGTTAACTCGGTGCAGGAGTAAGACGAAGTGCTTTTGCTCGGAGGAAAAGTGCACCACGATGAAGAGGATCAGAGCAGCATCTGTATCAGTATTGTTCTGCAATGATATCTCTGAAGCACCGAGAGATGGATGCCTAGTTTTGATCGACCTCTCGGCTTAGAAGTAGGCTATACATTATGGCTTTCAAATTGCGCTTAACCCTGGGTTAACATATTTTTAAACCCTGTTAAAGGCAACGTGAACCGGCATTCATAACTCGTTTTACTTCTGTAATTTGACATTGTAAATGGTGAAACAGGATATTCAAACGAGAAAAACAAATTTAGGAATGAACTGGATCATTAAAAGTGGGCGGTACATACCAGAAAGCAGCCAGGTGAGTGAAGAAAAAATAAGAGGTATTGGTGAGGTCAGCAGAAAAGTAATTTTAGAGGTGGGGAAAGTTATTAAAAATCGTTTTTTAACAATGGGCAACGATAAACGGTGCACAATACTAAGGAATGTTTTGAAAATAAATATTTACAAAATTCTCAGTGCCGCACAGTCTGTCTAATTTTTCGACAGGTTTTCTCTCGTTCTCTCACCTCACATCAATATTCTGTCTCTCTCACACTGGACCTTCTAACATCTCTGAGACTGCAGTCACTGACCCTGTGTCATCCCTTAAGCTGTTGAACTAACCTTCTAAACCCAGCTCACACACCAACACAACACATTCAGATGTACGATCACACAGAAACACACACATAGATGCAAAAATCACACACATTAAGAGTCACATTGTGTGATGAAATCTCTAGATACACACTGTCTCATGTCACAGACTCCCAAGAGTTCTGCTGACATTTTGCCTCTCCCAGTGTGTGTGTGTGTGTATGTGTGTGTGTGTGTGTGTGCGTGTGTACTGGGCACTACTGCTAAAGCTTTGGCAGTCTTGGACATGATGTGTTTGCTTGTCTGATTTTTTTGACTGCCAAGGTGTCATCCAAGCAGGCACCGAGTCATTGTGCAAATGCAAACACACACACAACAAACACACATATTTAAAGGTACAGTGTATTAGTAGGTACAGTATATTAGTATGTTCCACAAAGGTTTTTACAGTAATATATTTATAATTTACCCAGGTATGCCCTATCCTTTACACAGACCTGTAAACATTTTTAGATCTCAAGTACTTTAGCATATAACCTAACCATAAATGTTTACAATAAAAAAAATATATTCTTTAACTTATTTACTTACTACATTTTTATAGATTTTTTTACAAATGAGAACGTCCCCAAAGGAAGGTTTTGCTCAGATTTGTCAGATTTTCCTCACTTTTTGAATACAAATTGTCCACAAAATATGGTTAAAGAGACCCCAAACACACACATCTCACAACCGCGTTATTTTTCATGCTATGAGAATATTTACAGTACCCTACTCCTGAACACACATAAACCTGTTTATAATAGATTTACAGTACACACAAAAATGAAAAGTATGTCTTCATTTACTCACGAAAGCTTGTAACCAAACAGTTCTTGGCCACCATTGACTACCATAGTAGGAAAACATGCTTTATACATTTCTTGGTTCTGTTGAACACAAAAGAAGATTTGAATAATGTAGGACAGCAAACAGTTCTGTTGTACTTTTATCTGCCATTGTCATTTTTCCTACTATGGTAGTCAATGGTGGCCAAGAACTGTTTGGTCACAAGCATTTTTCCAAATACCTCTGTGTTCATCAGAATAAAGGAATTTATACAGATGTGGTACAACTCGAGGGTGAGTAAATGATGACAAATGTTTTCTGGGTGAACTGTTCCTTTAAGAAAAGCATATACATTGGCCAATTTATGAGCCTTACTATTAAAATGTCCAAAATGTTTATCCAACACTGTCAAAGCAGAAAAAGTCTTGCTGCTTTTAGCATAAATGTTTTACTTGTTTCACTGTTGCTTTTATTACCTTTATCTATTCTTGCGCTACTAACAGGGCGTGTGGGAGATATCAGCGTCATAACAAGAAACCCGAAAAACACATCGGGTTGTCTCGCCTCTGTTGTTCAGGCCGAAAGCACAGAAGACGTCTCACCGGCGGTTTTATTTCGTAGCGTTCCACCTCATGGAATCTACAAAGACAACAAAAACAAAAGCAGAGTTAATCTGTGCAGTTACATGGCTGGATTTGACAGGCCGACTGCCGAGCGGGGCCGCAACACGGCTCCCCGTAGAGATGTTCAGCCTGAGCTATGTTCAAAAAGTGTGTCATTGTGAGAAGGTGCTCACACACAGACAAACACAAACAAAGTCCTTTTTGTCGTCTGGTTACTTAACAAAACAAATATCCGTCACGAAAGCGCATTGACTGACGAAAACGGATGAGCAATCAGTCTAAATAAAGAAACATCTCTATTATGGTAGAGCGGTAATGTCCCTGCTGGACCGGCTTACAGCAAATTCCAAAATGGGCTTTTGCTGGTTGTACGCCAGATATACACGCAAAGGTAGAACAGAAGCTGCAAGTGAGATGTTTGTGATGATGAAAATGCAATTACGTGTGCATGTATAATGCTGTAAGATTAACATGTTAAATACACAATTATGTATATAGGGATGCATGCTTTACCAGTTGATGAGATACGGAACCTAATTTTCTGTTGTCATTATTTGAATTCATTTTTAATTGACAATCTATTATTGCAATGGCTTAAAAACTTTGTATTGTACAATAAGCACAATAGTGTCAATGTACAGTTTATTGTCCAAATAAAGGTGTTTTTGAATAACCTGATTTGCTTTACCTTCCCTGATCCACCCAAAAAATAAGTAACCTGTTTGATAAAAATGGTTATTTTGCATGAAGTTAAATGTGTTACATGGATTTAAAAACTACACCTAAAACTGTGTAGTACAGTAGCTGATTTAGCCTTTTTTTCAGTATAGTTGAGTTTGTGGAGTTGAAATGGACCAATGCTCCCAACGGTGAAGTCCTTAAAGACTGACGATTTCTCTGGTCTTGCAAATAGATTCACAGACACATTAAAATAGCATTTTATGTTTCCCCAACCCAGCGAACATGATATTGAACAAACTAGGGCCTGTTACTTGAAGCAGGCACAGTAAATCCGATACAGCATTCAATGATGTTCACCTTTGGTCTCCACAGCAGCTAATTATGGCGAGCAAATCCAGAGAGTTTTTACTCTTGCGGGCATCTTTTGCGAAACAACAAATTGCAAACTTGAAGAAACTAGAGCAAAGATGCTTTAATTGATTTCCTATAGGATCATAATGGAGGGAATTAGATGGAATGATAACCAGAAGCGTCTGTGCTGTTGAGTTCTTGGAAGATGGTTTATTACTACTCATAAGCTCAAGGTCAGATGAGGAAGATGAACCGCTCTTGCCTCACATCCCGCAGCAGACTAATTTATCACGCGCTATGAACTTGTTCCCTTAAGGCTGGGTTTGGATGCATTCTCTCTGCTTCGCATGAGCACACATACATGATCACATAGTTCTATAAATGCATTGAACAGGGCACCAAAGGGCTGGTCCTTTGAGATCAAGATAAAGAGTGATTGGTGTTCGTTTGTGTGCATAGCCACAGAAAGCGCAGACAGATATCTGACCAAATGTTATACCAAATATCTTTTTCTTTTGCATCGCTATCACCATCTCTGTTTGAAACATAAAATGGCAAGTTACTGCAGAGTTATTTTCTTTGTGTTGAAGGCCAAAAACTACATTACCCAAATCGCACCCAAAAGCTCATATTATCATTATATTTTAAATAATAAGTAATAAGACCACCGTTGTAAATCAGAGTAAGGAGAATGTTTTGACAATTCATACACATGCTCAACTTATTTAAGTTTATTTAAAAAAAACAGACCTTGGTTTTAAGTAATGTTTGAAAAGAATGGATTAGGGCTAGAGTTATAGTGGGTTAGGGTTAGTCTATAGACCACTTCGCAAGATGTAAACACTGGTCCAGAGGCACTTCCGCTTTAATTTTTAAATTAAATCTTAAAATTTGAAAAAAATGATTAAACAGGAAGTTCTTCTGAGCAGCGCTGTTTACGTTTTTCCAAAGTGGTCTATAGTAATTCCAATATGAGCTGTAAATAAAAAAATAAGCATGTCCCCATTAAGAAACTGTAGCTTAGTAAATATGTATTTTGTAAAGGGAGCTTACGTAGACAGTTGGACAAACGCCACCGTGTTGAACAGAAAGAGTCAAGTTCATTCACACAGTGAGAGCTTCAGTAATCACGGTGAATACTGAAGAGGTTATTACTGTCTCCTAAACTACAAGCGTAATGACTCATTCTTCATGCTCTCCACTTGCTAGTAATTAGGCAAACTAACCTCAGCATTACTGATGCACTTTGATGTTCTCATTTCATCACTGACGCCAACTACAACCTGTTCTAGAACAAACCGCCCACTTAAACAGTAAGAGACGATCGGATCAACCAATCCCAGTTTAGTTCGTTTTTATGTGCTGTGTTCTGAAATAGATTACAACACTTTCTACAATTAAAATTGTAATTCAATTAGGAATTGTAATTCAAAATGGTTATCTAATCATTAAAAATAGAAAATAAAAATAGAATGTATTGTCGCTGTTGTTCGGAAAGAAGAGAAAAAAACACTGTAATTTTTACATGATTAAATACTGTGTTGTTAAAGTTGACAAGCACTTTAAAGTGGGCTCTTACTACACACTGTCCATCACATTGCACATAGCATCTGGAAACTATACATTGTAAGAAACAATAGGTTAAACCTGTAAATAACACGCATTAAAAAATGATATGTTGTTTTTT
This sequence comes from Triplophysa siluroides, assembly GCA_006030095.1. NCBI lineage: Eukaryota > Metazoa > Chordata > Actinopteri > Cypriniformes > Nemacheilidae > Triplophysa > Triplophysa siluroides. The sequence continues at coordinate 2,137,538 of VCII01000101.1, read as the reverse complement.
TCTATATTTTTTTACTTTTTGTATATAGTGCATTATTGTTTTTATTTAATTCTCATTTTTAATATCTTAATGTATATTTGCACTATGCTTGCACCATGTGTACACTTCTGCACTAAGCTCGTGTCGTGTAAACATACTTGGTAATAAAGCTCCTTCTGATTCTAATACTTTTTACTGGTTAGATATTAGCAAAACCCAGTGACGAACATAAAGGGTGACTAATAATTGTGATATAGGGCAAAAAAATGTAATCACGAAATATGGAGAGACCAGGTTTCAGAAGAACAGAAGCTGGAAAATAAATTAAATATATATAAAAAATATACAGTATAATACAATGAAAATAGGTGTTTGTCACCAAATTTCACATTTAAGGTTATTATTAATTTAAAACAAAAATGAAGTAGATTATACACATCTGCAGCAACTGTCTAGTGTATCTTTAGCTAACTTTAAAGGAGTTTGGTATAAAGATCTGATGCCACTAACCTGGAAAACTAAATAACTTATTTCCCAGTGTGTTCCCAGCATCAGTCTGGTACCTTGTAAACACAACTTAGTTTCCAGGTTGACGATGATAAAAAACCCTCATTCCCAGAAGTTACATAAAGTCAGCAAACCACATTGCAGCAGGCGATTTCAGCCAGCCGGTGCTTGACATTTTATGTGTGAAATATTTGTCAGATGTTCAGGGAACACACCGTGGGCAGCAGACTGGCTATACAGAAACCAGCATTGAAATGCTTGTCTTTAACAGGGTTATTTTCAATGCTATCCTGTCCTGTCCTCTCCTCCCACCCCAGGCGACTCCTCCTGCAGGATGTCCTATAAGCTGCGGTGAGATTCATCAACCCCTCCTTACTGGTTCATGTGAGCTCATACAGAGGAGTTGTTTCTAGGGCAGGCTACAGTCTCATCAGTTTCTCTTAATTAGAATTCATACATACAGCTTCAGCACCCGGCAATGCTTGAAAAAGGCCCACCTATATATAGCTGGAGAAGAATGTCTAATTAATCCTCCATTTCTTCTTCAACTAGATCACAATCCTTTCTTTCATGTTTCTCAATTACGGTGCGTGTGCCCTTTTATGTTTCCCGTGTGTGAGTTGGGATTTGGGAGTCAGAGCTTGTGTGTGTGAATGGAATCTCAAAAACACTGTTGCGCGGATGAGCGGGGGGCACGCCGGGGATGTGGATGTGTAATGCGTTTTTGGTCTATGGGAGTGAAGTAAGCCGTGGTCTAGGAGAAGAGAAAGGAGATGAAGATCAAACAAATACACAAAAATGTTTGACTGGACGTCTGCTAGCAATTAAAGGGCATTCACATTAAGGACCAGATTTACTAAAAGCTTGCGGCAGCTCAAACACCTCTTTTGGTGTAAAAAGAACTATATTGTTGGTATTTACTAAAGACACACAGTGAAAATTAGCAATGAAAAGGCATGGACACAGCTGTTTTTGAAACTTATTGCATATGCATTTGTACGAGTTTCCTCTTCAGACGCAAACTTTATGGGAGGCGAGTATTTAAATGAGTTGTTAGTAAAGATATTTCCACTGTCATTTTGAAATTGCGCTCTCACGCTAGTTTGCCCTGTTTAGTGAATCTGGCCCTAAGCACGCTATAACGCTAACTATATAAGCATCCTTACCAACAGACAATAACGATATACACATATTAACTCTTCCCCTGCCATTGAGGGTATTTTGCGAAATGTATAATACCACACTTCCCCAACATTACACTTTTCTGGTGTTGCATATTTTATACAGTAGAGAGTGCTTATGATATACAATTTGGGGCAGATTCCCGGACAGGGCTCAGGCCTTCAGTAGGATATTTTTGTCTCAAGATGCACACAGTAATGTATTTTTTTGTGACTAGGTTTTTAAAAGCAACTTCTTTATCCTAATTTGGTCAAAGCTAATCGCTGTCCGGGACACCACCCCTTTATGTTCAAATAGAAGGACGTATTCTGAGGCCATCAAGGATTTGTGAAAATGGTCAAAAATGCTGGCACTTGCTGACAACTTAATGAAAACACTGCTGGGGAAAGAGTGAAACGTGCAAGTCCTTTGACTTTGAATGGATTTTCATTGGGTGTCAAATCATCAGCTGGAAAAATTGTTAATCTGCAATTATTATATCATTATTTTTCAAATTTATAAAGCTTTTTTAACTTGTATCTTTATATATAACATCCCTTTAGTGTCTGATAATATACGTCTGTAAAATTATATCTTAAAAAAGTTAAAAACTTAAAGAGTGAGTAAAATTATTTAATGGGAATCATTTAAATAATTAAAACATATATTATTAATATATACTATAAAATAGATTAAAAAGCATTTATTATTGCATGATTCCATTTCAAAAACCACTTACATTATATTCATAAACCAGCAAGAAAAAGGCTTAAAATTCACCTTTCGATTTAACATTGTTGTTTTAAATACTTTCAATTTAACAGTTGAATTAGCTTAATAGTTTTGAAATTGTATGTAATTGTATTTCTATCTCTATTAGACTGCTAAATTAACTGGGTGGCAGAGCTTAACGCCCCTCCCCTACATGTGTACAAAAGAAACACAAAATTTCCCTTCATCTGAATTGAATACATGCACACATACAAAATACAGACATACACACACAAAAACAGCCCATACTCCCTTAGCTTATTATCATTGCCTTTGAGTACTGGAACCGTTGTGATGGCCGTTGTGAATAACAGCGTCCTTCTTGTAGTGCCAAACATTCAGTCTGTCAGAATTCCAGACAAAAGCAGCTGCTTTTGTGGCCCTGAACGACGACAGCTGACATGATTTAATTTCAGCAGAGACATAAAACAAAAGAGACGTGAGGAGTTCAAGAACAGAAAGAGGCATTTCCATCTCAACTTTACCCTCTAAAATGGCTCATTGTTCAGTGCCTACTGTGTAGGTGTCTTGAGGTGAGGTCACACCATTGGGCCACTTGGCTTTTCCCACAAGAGATGATTATGGTACAGAACGTGCTAGAGATTTCCTGCTAAGAGACACATCATTCAGTAATTATATGAATACATCACAGGCAACATGTCTCTTTCTAAACCACCACCGCCTGCTGTGAGCTATAATTGCATCATTTCCTTTGGACTGAGGTCATGTGACAAGGAACTGAAAAATTATGTCATGGCCATAGAACAATGGACACAGTTTAACTGAAATGCCTAATAGCTATATCCCGTTTCCTTTACTCCTAATGCACTCGGGTCTGTATTATAGTGTACTGGCTCCATTTTTAGTTGTAAAGTGTTTGAGGGGATTATTCACCCCAAAATATAAATGGTCATCATTAATTTACCCTCAGGTCATTCCAAACCTGTTTGACTTTGTATCTTCTGTGGAACAAAAAAGAAGATATTTTGAGAAATGTCTTGGTGGTTTGGTGTCCATAACGTGGAAGTCAATTGGGTGCAGTGTTGTTTGGTCACCAACATTCTTCAAAATATCTTTTTTACTACATATTTCTTAATCATTTGACATGCACTAACCACTATTTGTTTCAAAACTTCATTTAACCTTACATTTTGTGGTCGCAGACTTTAGAAAAATAAGTACAAGAAAGATCTTTGCAGAGGCCATGCTAATCTACTCTGTATCGATCCAAATTTTAGCACATGTTCTGCCTTGGCTTTAGCGCCCTGGAGTAACTGTATTCGTATTATCGAGCGCTAAGAAAGCAATCCTCCTTTTTAAAAATACAAACAAACTAGTAATGCTTATAAAACAGCAGAGTTTGGAATCTCACTCATGAAACCATTGAGATAAACAACAGATTTAACACCATCAATAAAACGTTGACCACACAAACAAAATCCACAACGCTTTCATTCCGTCAAAGCACAACTCCGCGCTTAGCGGGAGCTTTTAACATCTCCTCTCACGGGGACAAATTGTAAACAGCGCGTGATAAAGAAAAGAAATAATGAATTTGAGGGGTCTTCAGGGGCTAATGACTTTTCTAAAGGAACCGTACGGAGCCCTGCCACGATAAGAAAACTCTCTCTCTCGTCTTCTTTCTAAGCGCACCACGCTCTCTCGGTTAATTTATGCAGCATCTTGCAGCACTCCCTAAGTGAGAATCACGGACACGAGCTGAATCAAAATTCCAGTTCCAAGCCCCCCCAACCGCGTGAAATCGTGTCGCCTCGCTGTGTTCTCTCAGATGTGGACTTTGTGCTTGAGTGGAGCTACAGTAAATACTGCCGGAGATTGAATCTCGGCGTCGTTGACATGTGTCTTCACCTCACCGAGCGGTAATTCCTCCGGAGGACGGAGCATCTCGCGATGTCGCACGGCTCCACTTTTGCCATCTCAACCCTGTCACCCTCCGCCAAACATCTCGCAGCATCAATCTTATTTTGTTTTGTGCGCTCAGAAACACACTTATACACACACACACACACACATCGAACTCCTGGATGTTTTATTTCTGTCTCACTCTCTCTTATTCGCAGTCTGTCTTTCTTTAACTGTCTGTATCTCTTCCCCCTTCCCAATTTTAAGGAAAGTTGCTGGCTTAAGGGCTACAGCAGCAGAAGTTGCTTATGAGCTGTCAAGACACAAGAAGCACAAGAGAGAGAGAGAGGAGAGGTAAAGAGAGAGACAGAGAGTGAGAGGGTTAGAGGGGCTGAATAAAGTGGCATGCTTCCAGAAGAGTCAGCTCTGAGACGCTCTAATTAAAGGAGCCATAATTAGAGGCGCATCTGACAAACAGAGAGAAGCTTTCATCTCGACGTGCTCCTCTCTGAATGAAACCCCACATACACGCTGCATCTCACATCTCCTCTGCTTCAGCACAACCTCTCGGTCTTCTAGTGTTCTTCATATGCTCTTCATACGTCCCATTTACTCGAGCTGACTGCATGAACAACACACTACGAACAATAAAGAACTATAGACCCCTTTGCAAGATGTAAACACTGGTCCAGAAGCACCTGTGGTTTTAGTTTATTTTTTACAAAGATAATCAATCTTAATAAGTGTTTAACATTTTAAATTGATTTGTAAATGTTCTGTTCGTTGTATTTGAAACAAGAAGTTCTTCGGGGCCAGCGTTGATTCATCCGAAGTGGTCTAAATTACAGTAGCATCCAAAACCACCATATCGTTTATCTGAATTGTTACTGTGATAGTTGTGGTGTTTATTCGCTAACATTTAGAACAATTTGTATCAACAATCTTTACAGACCACTTCAGAAAACATAAACAACGCTGGTCCGGAAAAAAAACTTCCTGTTTTAGTTTTTAACACTGCACAAAAGTTTGAACGGAATGTAACCAACAGAAAAAGTATACCAAAAATATTAAGTTACATCTTTAAGATTTAAGAAATTAAATTAAATCAAATTAGGGCTGTCAAACGATTAATCGCGATTAATCGCATCCAGAATAAAAGTTTTTGTTTACATAATATATGTCGGTGTACTGTGCATATTAATTTTGTATTCATGAAAACATACGCACAAATGCATATATTTAAGAAAAATATAACAATAAACTTTTTGGTGAATATAAATTAATACATTTAAATATTTCCTAAATAAATAGACAAGTATGTGTATGTTTTGTGTTTATAAATACAAAATTAATATGCACAGTACACAGATATATATTATGTAAACACAAACCTTTATTCTGGATGCGATTAATCCCGATAAATCGTTTGACTGCCCTAAATTAAATAAAATAATTTAACCGCAAGTGCTTCTGGACAAGTGTTTACATCTTGCAAAGTGGTCTATAGTTATCGTCCTTGGTGTGAACACGCCTTATTAAGTCTTATTTTTTTTTCTGGCTCTTTTTCATCTCATCATGTTCTCAGCCCTTAATTACCTTTCCTGTGGCTCAGTGGTTAGAGCATGGCGCTAGCAACGCCCAGATCATGGGTTCGATCTCAGGGGATTGGACATAGACAGAAACAAATGTATAGTACAATGCAATGTAAGTCGATTTGGATAAAAGCGTCTGCCAAATGCATAAATGTAAATGTAATTACACTTAACCTGGTCATTTCGCCTCATCTAACTTCTCACTTCTATCTGTATACATCTCATATCACCACATTCTCTCAATCCTCTCACACCTCACTTACACTCACTTCATGTTGTCTCCTAAATGTGAATCCTCCGTACTGCAAGCTGGCTTATTTTGTTGTTTACAGAACCTGGAGCTGTTGAAGAGACGGCTGCGATTTCTCAAGACACCTATTTTACTTCAATCTGACAGAAGGGAAAATATATGTGTGGTATTAAATAAAAAATATATCTTTCACAAACACACACACACACACACACGCATGTACAGTATATATATATATATATACACACACACACAATATACTGTATAAAGTCAGTGCACACTGATTCATTTTTACTTCTTCTTAAAATGAAGGAGTTTCTCGTACAGTTGAGTTAGCTACTGTGTTCATTTATAAATAGCTCTTGTTGATGACACCATCCCATTCTTGACATTTTGCTCAAAACTTGTTTTTTTGCTTAAAAATAAAAAAAAATCTGTCAATTAAGTGCATAAAAATGGTTTAAAAGTGCCTCCTCACCCTGATTCCCAACAGCAAGCTTATAAAAAATTATGATTTATAATTTCAGTTGTCAGTTCCGATTTCGGGGCAACATCAGTTTCACATCATTTGACTTCTTGACCCACAAAAAGATTTGTATGTAAGGTAACCTGTTAGAATCAAACTTTTGGCGATAGAGAAGCAAAAGTCACAAATTGCAGCTTTAATTCATTTAAAAGCAGCTTTGCATTGTTCATTTTTTTCCACCAGTTCACACGTTTGCCGGTACAGCACAAGGGGGTGACCATTTTTTTTTATTACGTTCTGCTGTTTTGTTTTTCCTGGTCATCCTTCTTGTCACCCTCATATTTTGTTTCACAACATTCATCAAAATAACCTGCGCTGTCTCGAGGCTGTGGTTTCTGTGTTGAAGTCTAATAAGTATAATCCTCAGGTCTCCGCGCAGCCAAACATGTCCTGGAGCCCTACTGCTTTTATTACATTTCGCAGTGAAATTGGATTTTGTTTCAAAAGTCAGGCTTTTGCTTGGATTGACTCAAGATGTTTTCAAGACGCACAGAGGGGGCCTCGAATGTAGCCTATGTGCGTTACAGCACGCTGACAATATCAGGTGTTGTCATGTGACGCGTATAGGAGACAGGCATGTGATGAGGCAATCTGGAGTCAGTCTCACTTTAACTAGAACGTGCAAGATAGATGAGCTTGTGTGATTGTCTAATGGGAGATCAGGCATGGTTGCCCACAATGCATTGCTGCCGTTGAGTTTACATAGATGCTAGCGTAGATATGACAGTTTTCCGTAGCGACGGAGACTTGGAAGTCACCTACCATTAGAAAGAATGATGTGCTGTAATCGCGCGAATGACGCTTGATTTGTGTTTGCGTGTGTGTCCCTCCATGATAACAACAGAGGCTGTTTGTTCTTATCTAGTGTGTAAGTGGCATTTTCAGCCTAAGGCTTGCGCAAGCAATGGGAACCCGAGAGAGAGAGAGAAAGAGACAAAGATAAAGAGAGAAAGAAACTCCTGCTGTGCCCTCGAGTCTTTCTGCGTCTGGTCTCTGTGATTCAGTGTTCGCTTTTGGGTTCGTGGGCGCCCGCAAATGTGATTGTGCGCACATGTGTGCGAGATTCTGCGTCACAACGTGGTTCATCTACGTCAGATCAGCTCATCTGATTGAGTAAATGATGAAACCGGGGTGGGGACGACATCTGAAAACAAAACAAAAAAAAACAGAATCGTATGCTAAGTGTTCAACCGCTGTGTTTATTCACAGATTTAATGGCTCTGTCAAAGCTGAGGATCTGCAGTTTGATAATGTGTGTGTTTAGGTTTGAAGACAGCACAGACAGATAAAGCTACTGGAGGGAACGTTTATTTTCTGACTTCCTGCCGCAGATACGAGAGTAAATTGCCCAGAGAGCCTGAAGTGAACAGGAGAGCGCTCGATTTTCGTGCTCATCTAGGATCACCTGGGTCCACATCCAAGTCTTAATCACCAGCAAAATTGACTTGGCTGGGCAGCAAAGGGCATCTTCCTTCACCAGGTGTGGAGCCATTTGGAGCCATCTAAAGAAATCTAGATGTAACACTGCCACCATGTGGCCAGGAAGCGAACTGCACACCATCTAAAAAAGCCCAAGTGACAAACACTAACACAGCTGAGCTAGAACAAGACATAAAGCGTATGCGGTAATCTTTTATGCCCACAAACCTCAGTCATTAAAAAACACTCCATCACAAGATGCATTAAAGCTGATTGCATGCCCCGTCTGAAGCATTTTGCTTTCCCTTTAATCAAACTCAGCGTTTGTTGCCTCGGCTCACAATGGATGGGATCCAACTGCAATCACTCCCTGTACATACCCAAGTCCTCTCGGTCAAACAAGACACAAACATTACAAGATTAATACAGCAGACCGAAACGAATAAACCACCGGTAGATACGGCAACCCAATCGAATGAGTCCCGGTTTGCAGCATCATTTAGAAGACCCTCAAAATAACAAGACCACCAATGACTGACGTGTCCTTTCACAATTTTTTTAATAAAGCCTATAAATAATTCACATAGTGTCCCTGCATTAAATACAACTCAAGTTTGTTTATGCTGAACGCTTTGTAAACGCTGATGCTTGGAGGCAAGAAAAAAATGTGCATTATATTAAAAGCATGGCAGGATCAATATTCTTGTTGTGTGTTATGCCACGGTGCAGCCCACGGTTCTTGAATTATATTTCAACCTCTAACAGCGTGATCCCGTACTGCAATAAAGCGCAAGCATTATAACACATTATAAACCGCCAGCGGTGGGCTTTCATACTGTGATGGTGATTAATCTGTGGGTTTTTTTCAGTGTCTCTGTTTTATGTGACAGTGTTACCATTCCTCGCTCGCTCGCGCGCAGGCGCCACGTCCCTCCGTCCTGCAGCCCCAGGCTAACGCACGGGGTTTCTGTCATTGCCCAAGGCCTCTTCTCAAACAGCTTCCAGTGTTCCTTGCTGCGTGCTTTGAGAATGTAGTGTCGTTTCATTAATAGTTTTGTATAAAAAAAAACATTCATTTTTATTTAAAACCATGTTTATATTAAGCCCTTAAATCTCCTCCGAGAGGTTTCGCTTTTGTCTAAACAACACGAACATCACCTTACGGGGGAAAACTGATGGGCTTCATTTGTTAAGTGCATTTGACAAACATGTGTACCAATTATCAACTAACGCCAGATGGGTGCGTGTTGTGCCTAAATAGATGTAATTTCTTCTTTCCCCATCACATCCACCCGTTGCCATGGCAACAAATCCACGGCAACCGCTCCAGCTGTACGGTCTCGCAGGAAGAATGAATCTCTCGCTTCAGCCCACTTTAAAGTCATTTCTCCTCATTATCTTCCCGACTACAAAGGCGAGATCCCCCAAAGATTTTGTTTACTCAGTTAGTGCCCTCTAATGGCGTAGTCTTTTATGAACCTGTTGGACAGAGCGACGGAATTGAGCACGAATGGATGATGGAGTGAGAAAAATCACACGTTACTGATTTTCAATTACATGTCAAATTCTGCTCAGCCCGAATAACAGATAGCGATGTCTCACCGAGCGGACAGGTGGAGGAATCGACGTACTCCGGCTGTGGAGGAAACTTAAAATGCTGGACAACAAGCATAATTTATGGGTATTCAGAAAACTGTTATTCTGCCCATCGAGCAGATCTCATTCAGCGTTGACGAGTGAGCCGAAAACTGTGAGACGGATCTGTTCAGTGTTTCTCAACCTTTTCATGGCCGCACCCCCCCTGTAAACCCATTTAAAGAACTGGCACTCCCCCATACTGTACATTGAGGAAAGATAAGATAATATGTAAAATATGTTAGATATAGTTTATATATATATACTATATATAAAGAAGCAAATACCTGCATATGACAGATTGATCTCAAGAAATCAGATTATAAATGTAATAACCCTGCGGATAAAAACAAAAGAGACACAAAAGAAACCATCACAGAAATGAATGGTTTCCATTAAAGTACCATTGTGGACCATTAGCTTTTTGAATTAAAACCAATGCAAAATTGTAATGTTTTGGGCATTATTCCAGAAGGATTAATCTGCCACATCATGAGAACGGTGCACGTTTCATTCATTTTAGCAAGAGCGAGAGTTTATTCGCAGTTTATACAGACACGGTGTGGTGTCATTTGCCTGTCAAAAATAGCGCTTACTAGCGCGTTATCTTTCATAACGGTCAACAGCCGTCTAAGTTCAGAAATAAATGAAAATGCATTTTATTTAAGCGAAACTCCCTTCACGTGCACTATGATCTCAACGGGAGAGAGAGTTTTATCTTGTTTGAAACTTGTTTGATCTAGCTGTCTTAAGATGGTGTAGAGGTTATTGCGGCTGCTTCCAGAGTGGACGTTTGCCTTGTTTGTAGATGTTAAGCTTTTGTGCGCAAACTAAAATTGCGCTGCACAGGACCTACAATGAGTCTGCGTGGTCGCTCAGACGGAACATTAACCTCCGTCAATTTGCAGTTGTGTTCTTCTGTGCATTCGCGATCGAGTTTCAAAGGTTTGTGTTTCGGGGAACCGTCGTGCCCCACCTGCAGTACCTCTGCGCCCCCCTGGTTGAGAATCACTGGTTTAAGTCATCAGGTTAAACAATTCCGGTCACACATGATATATAGATTTAGACGGCATGGTTTTGTCATTCAAAATGTATCTACAGTATAATATAAACCATTCAATTGTACACAACAGTATGTCTTAATGCTTATTGCCGCATACAATCAAACGGATTATTAATCGGGCTAATGTTTTGCTTGGTGCCGTTTTGGTGTAATGCAAATCATGCTGAGCCTAAATATCGAGAATACAAACAAAACCAAACCGAAGTTTAATTACGACTAATATGTCATTTAGCCATATAAATATTAGCCATAGACATTTCTCAAAAAATCTTCTATTGTGCTGCACAGAAGACAGAGTCATAAAGAAGTTCGAATGACATGAGGGAGAATAAATGATGAGAGAATTTTTATTTTGGGGTAAACTATCCCTTTAATGCTGCGAGACTGATATCGAGAAAATGCATCTTTATCCTATTTCAAAAATGACATTGAACCACTCTCACAGAGGATTTATAATAGGACTGATAGGTCCATTTTTACATTTATGCAGTTACATTTTACGGTTTACTGGGATTTTCAAAAAACAGTGTCAATGATTTAGCAGCAGGGAAGCCAAAATACGGGAAGTGATGAGCCGCAATCTGGCATGCTGTGCCAATCTGTCTGTACAGCTTTTTGCATCCTTTTGTTACTGTAATCTTACATGCTTTTATAATAACAAAACACATTTTATCAATGAGATGCTTCAAGCTTTAGCAAAGGGATATATATGACATAGAAAATATCATATATTATATGTATCATGTATATTATAAAAAATTTTGAAATATAAGAAAAATCAACCTCCAACTGTTAGAGCATTGTGCTAGCAATACAAAGCTCATCGGTTCGATCCCTACAAAACAAAATGAATATCCTATAAAAATATATCAAATAAATATACTGTAATGTGAGTTGCTTGGGATAAAATGCAATATACTGTATTTCAAGGTCTCATATTTCATTCTACCTTTAATTTCATTAAAAGCCCAAACATATATTTATGTAAAAGTTGTCCATCAGAGGTCCAAAAACTGAATTTGTCACGAACAAAAAAAATTGACTTTCTTGATATACAGTATGTGCATTTTAAAACATTTGGAGTGCAAATTACATATCCATAAATTACACTATTTGCAAATCATATAGTTGTTTTAGTAGGCTAACCACAACCTAAAACACACCTGAGTCAAAGCCACGCAGTTAGCATGATCTAGTGAAGGTCTGGTAACGTTTTTGTTATATTACCAGACCGATATTACACTCGGTCGTTTACTCGGGTGTGTTGTTTAAATGTTGACGCGCGTGCCGTGAAGCACGCTCAAAACGAGAGCGTAAACTCCCGGACGCTCTGAAAAGAGGGAGAAAGCGGCGCAGTCAGCGTTTTGCACGCATTTTTTAGACGCGACATGTGGATGGCTGCTAACATTTCTACAAAACATTAAACAGTTAGCTAGTTAACTACATCGCGCTATTTCACAGTAGAAACTGACCTTGAGCATGAATTCTGTCAATAGCAATTTACGCCTTCTTTCATTTGATTGGACAGTAATCCTCACCTTTCTTAATTTGATTGGCCAATTCAATCAGATTGACACTTAAGTGCGCTGTTAAACAGCTGATTTAGATCGGATCTGAGATCAGTTATCTAGTCGTTTTCAACTAAATTTAAAAAAATTTCACGACAAAACTACCGAGGTCTGGACTTCGGGGCCCTCAATGGTAGGTAAGGCCATGCATCAGAGGCGCTGTAGCAGGCCGTTGCTCAGAAGACACAGGTTTGTTTTACCGCTCTCTATTGGCTAACCGCTGTAATGACGTTGTTGAGAGCATATGAACCTGAAAGGGGAAATTCTAAACTTTACATAGATAGATACCAACTTGTTTGGGTAATTCCCAAAGATTGTGCAGCAGTGAGCGAAGTTTGTAGGCGTGTTTCCACCCATTTTTGTTCACGATTTAGCTGCATCCACTCACAAAAATAAAGTTTTTAAATATTTACATCTTCATAAATCATGATTTTTACTTAAAATCCTAATGGTTTTTGGCATTAAAGAAAAATCTATAATTTTGACCCATACAATTTGGCTACTGCTACATATACCCGTGTGACTTGTGATTGGTTTCGTGGTCCAGGGTCACATATCTGTATATTCTCAACATTATTTCTCTTAGATCACAAAACCACGAATAGAGCACGGCCCTGTGTGTCCCTGATCTGCGCTTTATACAACCGGTTTCTCATTAACGCACAGTCTCTAACTCTCTATTCACGATAAAAGGTATTTTAAAGCCTCTCCAGAGAAAGATGTCATTGCTCTGAGGCTGCATGTTTATAACTCAAGAAACTGGATGTGCTCGGTTTATACGCATCATTTAACCTCACCGCTGTCTGGAACAAGCAATCAAGACATTGAAAAGATCTTACTTACTATTCTTCAATCCGACAGGCCCATAAACGTAAACAAAGCCATCAATTCTGAGACACTGACACCGAAATGATCTCAAAGAAAATTTGGCGCAATTCAGAACTACACGGAAACTCTGGGAAAGGGAATAAGAGATACAGCTACATTCAGCCGTCTTCCATTCAGCGCGGCCCCTCATCACATCAATCGTCAGGTGGATCCTGTTGACCAAAGGAGAAGGTGCTGGTGGGCTTCCCACAGCAGGTGCCCTTGTTCCAGGCCGTGATGAGAGCCATAACTGCTGAAAGAGAGCCATCCACCAGCGGAAGAGATGGTCCTTTTCTCTCTATTCCTCCACGCTATTCACAAGCAACCTGACCAGGAGATCTGTCAATCAACCTTGCCGTGTGTGTATAAAAATACAAAAATGGCCGCTCATTGTGCAGTCCATCACAGATAAAAGGGCATGGCCTATAAAACTGTCAATAGCATTGTCCTGAAGAATGCTTTGAGATATTTATTTCAGGAATTCCACTTTGTGATGATGCACTGTGAGAGTTCTTTGATTTTTCTATAAAGTGTAGTTTTATTGGGATGTATATAAAAAAGCACAGTATTCATTGACCTGGTATTTTTTATAGAACAGTATAGAGAGAAAATGAAATTATGTTAGAAAGAGGTTTAAAAATGAGAAATAAATCTGATTCAAACCAGCATCGCCTGCATGAGTATCATGGCTTAATGTGTCATTAAACTAATAAAAGGACAAATTCTGCAACTAAGAGCAAGTACTAAATGCACTGAACTTTACAGTACATGGTGAATGAGTCATTTTTCATGTTTATTCTAGTTGAAACTTTAAAGTTTTATGGCTTTCTGGTCGTATGTGTAAGCTTTGAGGCCATATACTGTATACGCTAATGTACTCTTATATTGAGTTTTTGACAAATTAAACTGTACAGACAGAGTTTCTTAAAGATTAAAAATGCATGACTCCTGCAATAAACCGAATATTCACTACATACCGTGTTTTTAAACTAAAGGCAACTAGTAAGAAGCACTACACAGTTCAAGACTTTAATGTAACTAAAGTATTTTGGCATTTTAAAAACGAACAAGTGTTTAAATGTATCTCTCCCAAACTTTAGTTTCGACAGCACTCATCAATCATGAGTTCACACTGACCTTAAAACAAACCTGAAAATCATTCTAAAACTAGAAAAAAACACCATCTGTGAAGAATAAACCGTCTCCTGCAAAGCCAAAACACACCAGCAGGTGGAAATCTAATCTCTCCCTCAGATGTCTGGAGGTCGCTCCTCCTTCTAGCCGTGTTTGTTTTGTTTTTTTAAGAGGTGGTGCCAGCTTGTGTACTCAGTTCTTCTGTTTGTTTACAAGGACAAACAAGTGAGAATGCGACCGAGCATGCTGGAAACTCTGCTGGCAAAGCAAATGAGATGCTTTCGTCAGCAACGTCTAGACACTGGAGACATTAGGGAGTAGAGTCAAACACTGCAATCTGATCTATTATTTTTCAAATAAGGCACCACCTTTAACTAAAGATCAATAGACATTGATTCGCCGAGATTTGTGCTTGCATGGCTCTCGCAAAGGCGCATTCACCGCTTGCATTGTAGACAAACAGCTGGAACATGGAAAGTTGAATAAACACAATACTGTAAATCTCTCACCCTGCAGCAACACACCCATTCACACGGACTCCCTCTCTTCTTAGTCAACACTCTAAGCACTCTTTTCCTGGCACGAGATAGCCATCTCCGAGCTATGACGAAACCCAGGCATGTCTTGTGTATTTGTACATTCTAGCGGAGCAAGAGATGATGTAGCAGCCTGCTCTACCTGGCCTGGTCTGAATGCAGCTCTCCGCCTGGCATCCACATCTATCGTTTTCTTTGGTGCTCCTGCAGTATGGCTCTGACTTTGATAAATGGATCCGTTGATCCAAAGGGCCCGGATTGGAGGGAGGTGAGGCCTACTCTACAGCCCGAGCTGGGCAGGAGAACACAGCCACTCTGTCTAAGCCGAACAGGTCTTGATTAATAGAGCCGAGTCTCTCCGTTCTCCCCGACCTCAAATTATCTCTGCTGAAAGAGAACAGAGAGCAGGAGAAAGAAATAGGCCTATAAGAGAGAAATATCATGAGATCGCTTTATTTTTCCATAGTTTCTCTTTGAGAAAAATGAGGTTATTCTGCATGTGAAGCAAATATAGGCTGCTTCTCAGAGTACTCTGATGAGGATACCCTAGAAATAGACAACTAAATGTTTTAACACTACTGTATGTTTGGATGTTCACAAACACCAAACTGCAAAAATCAAATATGCAGCCGAAGAAAAGAGTTTCCTGATTTTAAAATGTACTATTTATAGGTATGTGTTTAGGTAAAATTATCTTTTTTGTTTCATTCTGTGAACCAATAACAGTATTTCTCCCATTTTTTCAATCAAAAATATTGTTTGAAAAAAAAAAAATCAGACCTCAACTAGTGCAAAGAAAACAAGTTCATATTCATTTCTAAGCAATAAAACAGTTATATTTGTACATGGATTTAGGAAAAGTCCAGAATACATCTAGAAATGCTGTTTACACGAAAATATCTAATGTTCTCCTATTCTGTGGCTGTATAAAAACTCATATTTCTCATAAAATTCTTCCAAGACCAAACTTTTGTGTGATGTGCTATCTCCATTTATTTAATGCTATATACTTTAAATCTGCAATTCATAACATTTGCCTGTATATTAAAATCTCTGTCTGAAACATACAATTGCAGTTTGCCGCAGGTCACCTTATGTGTGTCAAATTCAAATGAAATCGTACCAGACATCTTAAATTATAAATATGAATATAAGCTTGCTTGCAAATCTAGGTAAAGAGACAGAACAAAGATTTTTGTTTCTTTGAAAAAAACTTTGCATTAAGACTTTAATTAGAAAAGTCTTCTATCTTCATTTCTTCTAAGAAATGTTAAGACCTTCTGATACACAAACACAACAAGAACCCTTTCTAAACATCTGATATAAGCGCCCTATTTTTGAGCATTTTAGTGTTTGCAAAAACAAGTTCAGAACACACATGTCGAGTGTTTTAGCTTTCAAATGATGCGTAGTTTGTGATAGTTGATTGAATTAATAATGTATACAAAGGTAATAATGGGCCATGTGCACGTTAAGGGGTTTTAAACTCTGTAAAGGGGTTAAGCTTTGAAAGTGCCATACCTGAGCAACATTGGGGATTCTCATAAGAGCTGAAAAACTGATTTAATGTGCATCTTTGTATATAAGCTTCATTCTCAGCCTGCACTACCACTGCTATTGCAAGACCCAAGAAAACTTTGTGGATGGAAATGAGGCAGAGCTCCAACACAGAGACAGTCCAACGGGGCACTGAGCCAGAGAGTACATGGGCAGAACTCTTACCCAATCTGACGTCAAACTGACAGCTAAGCTGATCCAATAAGAAAGCTTGACACAAATCATATTTATGCTGCACTTTTAGCAGCCCGAGACGCTTTCAAAAAGAAAACATTACACAAGTATAAGGGAAAGTGATGTCATTTATTTTGGAAGCAGGCAATAATGAAAGAGAGGGTAATTATTTTATATGATTTTAGGCAATACATTACGTCTAATTTGCCCTCCTGCAGATTTTAAAAGCATTCCCCCATCATATTAAATTAGCTTCATTTTGGTTCATTTGCAGTTGTAACCACATCTGCGTCGTACTGTCTAATTTTCATTAACAACTCGGCTCTGCTTATGATTTGAGAAGCGAAGGAAGACGAGACTTTTGACTTTTTAATAGAAAATTTAATAGCCTTTCAAATGTATCGTATCAAAGTGCCATTCATTTAATTCACTCTGCCTGCATCGTCTCAACTCATTACATGCTTTTGCATCCAGACACAGGGTGTGGCTTATAAAAAGGGGTGGGGTTTAAAAGTAGACTCTAGATCAGATTCTAACAGCAGCCTCCTTCAGAATCATTCAGGCCAATCAACTGCTGATGGTGCTGTCATCATGACCGCCACCAGCTAATCACGACCAGAGAAGTGCTATCCCCTAGATTGACATTAGCCTTTGTCCACCCTGTGTGATGGATGGGATTCTGGACCTGGCTGGAGCATTGTCCACTCAACCCGAGTGTCCTGACCACTGACCTCATGATCTTTATCTGGCCATCCAGTCAATCACAAAAGCACTGACTTCTGCCCAAGAAAGACTGCTATCTGATCCAGCTCCAGCTATGGTACCACTTTGATAGGTCACGTATGTGATCCTGGACCACAAAACCAGTCACCAGTCATTCAAGTTTTCCATTGATGTATGGTTTGTTACGAAGGATAGGACAATGTTTGGCCGAGATACCAATATTTGAAACTTTTGAATCTGAGGGTGCAAAAAAATCTAAAATCTCTGTAGGCGGCCGTTGCTAAGAAGAGATGGGTTTGTTTTACCGCTCTCCATTGGCTTACCGTTGTAATGACGTTGTGGAGAGTAGATGAACACGAAAGCTGAAATTTTAAGCTTTACATAGATACCAAACTTGAGTGGGTAATTTCCAAAGACCGGGCAGCAGCAAGTGATGTTAGCAGGCGGGTTTCCAGCCATTTTTGTTCGCGATTTTGCTGCATCCAGTCACAAAAATGATGTTTTAAATATTTTTGGAAATTTACAAAATACCTCCATGGAACATGATCTTTACTTTATATCCTTATGATTTTTAGAAAAAAGGAGAAATGGATCGTTTTACATGCAATATGACTATTGCTATAAATATGCCTGTGTGACTTATGGTTTTGTGGTCCAGGGTCACATATGCATATATATAGTTAGGTAGATGCCAATATTTATTGGAAATAAAAATAAGGCTGTAAGGACGGGGTAGAGAAATAAAACATGCAATATGTGGTCCTGATGTGTACTTTTGGGCCAATTAAAAACATATGAATCCACAAGCAAGCAAATAGCCTCTATTCCTATACGGGTTCCAATATAGAAAACTTTACCAGCTGATTTACAGGCCATGAAATTGTATTTTGTTTTTTTATTGAAATCAATAAAACCGATGCAAAATTCTTCCACGTGTGCAGCCACATGAATGTCTAAAAGGTGGCAAAAATCATAAAATGTACATCACAGATGATGTGATTATTCAACCTTAACCATTCAATACAGTGTCTAATAAATTTACTGCTCAACTTTTTAACTCAGGCCGCAAAGCAAATACTTGCATTTATCTCTCACAGCCTTGTTTTCATGTGTTAAATTAAAATATAGTGTCCGTGTTATATGCGTAATGAAGTCAATTATAATCAAATTGAATATATCATTTAATGATGCGTCTCCTTGTGAACTTTGAAGACACTGGTCAAATTCTCTCCACCTCTCAGTTCCTAGTGATGTCCGCCGCTGGTCACGTCGAGCGATGTTACGTTCAGCAAACTTCCAGCTATCAGCATCCATCTTGTTCTGCTATTATCCCTCATGGTCCAGGTATTTGTGTTCAGATCAGTCTGACGACGTGAGGACAGAAGGTGTGTAGGTCCAGGGGCCTTTGAGTAATGGATTCAATTATCTTCCTCTTCTAGAAATCTCCATTCACAAACTGCCACTTGCTTCCTACACACTGTGTGCACAGGGGGTTGATTAGGACATGACCGCACTGCCAGAACAAGAGTCCATGAAATGACAAGTGCTTCATCAAACTCCTTACACATCCGGGCGTGAATGAGCGCACCCGGCCACTCGTTCACCGGCTCGAATGAATGCGCCGTAATGAAGCCGCCCGTGATCGATAAAAGGCCGGAGGTGAATTAGGTTAACAATTCCTATCTCCTCTTGTTCTTCACATCTGTGACAGCAAGGGGATTGGATCCCGGACAGAGAAAGAAAGAGGAGCGAACTTAGCCTCTGCATGGAGAAAACATCAGCTGTGAAGGGGAACGACATCTTTGCCATAAATTTCACCAAAGCAACGCTTGAAAGCAAGCCCCTGACAACCGGCATCTTGCTGGTTATTCTGCACCGAATGCAAAGAGATAAATCAAAGGGTCTCTCTCAATCTGTGAGAGACGAATCCGTTTAGCCTTACTGTAAATCTACGCCCAGCCTGGGGATTTCTTGACCCACAAGACTCCCACGCAAAAAGGACACAAAACACCTCAGAATGGACATTTAGAACTGTTATTATTACATTACGATAGGTTAATGCTGTTATAATCGCTGCCATAGTCACTCAAGGGAGCAATCATTTAACCCCGTGAAATACAATCAAGGCTAGGATCAAGAATATCCGCAGGTTTCCACTGACAACCGCTCGGACGGCTGGCTGCCGTCTTCCCCTCAGGCCAAAACAATCTGACCCCCAAGGGGGAAAAAGAAACATCACACATGAATTTATAGCTTCCGGGTCAACAAGGTCTTCCACTTAGACAAACAGGCCATCCCAGAGTTGCTGTAAATAACGCTCTCGAGCCGGACCGGGCCGCAGAGCTGGAACCGTCGTCATGGTGAAATAGGAACCATGCTCCCTGCAAGCCGCCAGCTCGGAAGAGCCGCAGACGTTTTAGTACAGAAAGTAGGAAGAAATGACGCTAAAAAGACTGAATGGATTTGCCATATGTTTTAATATCTGTCCTTCCATTTTGTGATATATAGTATGGTCATGAGATGAGGTGTATGAAAACAAAAAGGCTGGCCAATGGAATATGGTTAAAAAAAGACTACAACTCAAGACTAGGGCCTAACAGCATGTTCAGTAATCTTAGTTACTGTATTTGTGTACTTTAGAAGTTATTTAGCATATCTACGTGTAGATATAAAAAGTATAACATATAAGATCAAATATATGATATGCAAGATGTAAATATAATAAGATATACAAGTATATATAGTCATAAAGTATAATTTTCCTTTAGCTTGTAAAACTAATAAAACAAATACAAATAACTAATAATAATTTAAAAATGATTACAAATTATTTATTTTTAGTTATTGACTTAATAAAAAGGAATTTAATACTTTTAACTCGAAGCTGAACAGCTGTAAGTTTGCAAGCCATATTCAAGCGCAATTTCTCAAAGAAACAATAAACTGAAATAATAAAAATTCTGGACTAAACCAAAACTCTTAATTCACATTCACTCTCACCTCTTAATTCTGATTTTACAAATATGTCGAGTGGACTTCAGCTCCGGCCGCTGACCCCCCTATGACCTTTCTCCTGCTCGGTCAGGTGGGTCTGCTCTATATCGCTGACCTCCTCACCTGTAGAACTAGTGTCAGCTTGACCAGTGAAGCGTGGGACAGTCAGAACTGCTTCTCCATTCATTGAGACGCGTCCATAAATCCCGGAGGAGAAAAGAAGACCAGCAGCCCCTGTTTATCTTGAAGACCCTCTACCCATTCTTACTTGATTCATTGCTGAAGGAGCCAAGGTTAATTGTAGTTCTACAAAAAAGAAAGAAAGAGCACCTGTGTATGTGTGAGAGAGGTGAGACGGATAGAGAGACAGCAGATCTAGCCTGAAGGGCAGTGGGTAGCACAACACCAGCAAGTCAATTGGCATCACCGTTAAATCACTTAACAAAGGGTGACAATTTACCTCAACATATTTATTTTCTGTAGTACATTGTCAATATTAAACATAAAACATACAAAATATATAAATAATAAACCATTCACTTTGATTTCTTATTGTAAGCCACCATCTTAAAGGAATAGTTAACCCCAATAAAAAAAATTCTGTTTGCATTTACTTACCTTCAAGTTGTTCCAAATCTGTATAAATGTATTCGTTCTGATGAACAATGAA
Source organism: Triplophysa siluroides (assembly GCA_006030095.1). Classification (NCBI taxonomy): domain Eukaryota; kingdom Metazoa; phylum Chordata; class Actinopteri; order Cypriniformes; family Nemacheilidae; genus Triplophysa; species Triplophysa siluroides. Next base: position 2,116,549 of record VCII01000101.1, on the reverse strand, counting down.
AAATATATTTGGAAGAATGCTTCCAACCAAACAGTCTAGGCCACCATTGACTACCATAGTAGGAAAAATTGCTTTATAAATGTCTTTGTTCTGTTTCAACAAAAAAGAAGAAGCAAACTTTTGACTACTATTGAAATTTTTACAACTATGGTAGTCAATGCTGGCCAAGAACTGTTTGGTTACAAGCATTCTTCAAGATATCTTTCTCTGAGTTCATCTGAAAAAAAGAAATACAAACCGATTTGGGACAACCAGAGAATGAGTAAATAATGAAAAAATAAAATAAAATAAATAAAAATATATTTTTGGGTGAACTGTCCCTTTAAAATAAGTGTTAAGGCCTGAAATCACCAAAAACCTGCCTGTCCGTGCATTTTGCTCATAAATCTGACTCTGTGTGTGGGAACTTTGTGAGGGTCAAAGGTGAACTAGAAGAAAGGCTCATTCCCTGCTAAAACAGTACATTAAGGTGTCCTCAGCTTTCCCTGTTGCAGGTTAAATTTAGTCATGTGTGCTGCGGCCCTTCGATCGTCACTGTCAACGCCATCTCGCATGTCCTCCTCCAATTGGACGAAACGAGCGCGGCTTTCAGCACGCCATCGGCCCCTATGCTGGCTTTCAACACACGCGTGCGTGCGCACGCACCTACAGGGACGCACATCTACACACCTGTGTTACTAACAACAGCACACACCATTTCCCTCTGTTTGTGCACACACCTCAGCAAACAAATTGGAGCATGCAGAATGCTGAGGGTGTTAAAAGACAGGGGTGAGGGGTTGGGGAGGAGTGATGCTCTATCTCTGTTTGTGGACAAGAAAGTGTTACAAACACTGTACGGACACACACGGATACTAACAACGAGATAACAAAAACGTGTCACAATGCACAACATTTAACATAACATGACACAGATGAAATGATAGGGACTTAGATAATGGATGGAAAATATAGAAGGCCCGAGAGTGAAAGATTGACTTATTTATCCATGGTGGGGACATTACTTACAAAAGTAAGGCGTGATATGCTTTTGTGCTAATAAAAATGTATTTATGTTACATTATTAATAATAATACTATATGAAAAAATAAATAAATCCAATTAATATAAAACTGTTAAATAAAGAAAAAGATACTTATCGAGAGTCTGTTATAACAACTAAAAAAAAAATATTTTGTTATAAATAAATAAAAAAGTCAATTCAAGAACACAATATAAATAATATATTACAATTATTTAAAAACACATATATTTTTCAAAATAAAATAAAAAATCTAAATATTATATTAAAATTTTGAGAATTTTTGATTTTTATATTTGAATACAAAACAGATTACTTGGGGAAATTGGGATATTATGGTGCAAATGTTACTTTATTGGGATATTATGGTGCAGATATTTCATTATATGTGGGCCTTAAAGAAATTTGTAATGCATTATCGTCAAAAATGTTTCTCTTCTAAAATGCCATTTGTCTCTGGATGTTAACGAAAACACTCGAGTCAAAACCTTTTGAAATTAGAATTTAGCCTCATTCTGTCAGATTTTCTCCCATTTCTGTCTTCCTTCCCATTTTTTCTGCAAATCTTTCCTCTTCTTGACTTTTTCACCATCCAGGATCCTTACATATATCATTATGTCTCCAGAAACACTGAGGCAATAAACAACTCCACAGGACAGATTCGTGTGGAAACGAAACATATACACTCGTACACAATTAATGGCGATAAATGAACAGGGACGTTAAATGAATTACACCTTTCCCATGGGCCGGCGGTTTTTTGAGAATTTCCTTTTGTTTAAATTGGTTACAAACGAGAGTGGTCTAATATCAGATTACAGAAAAGGGATCGAGGCCTAAGATAGATGTTGAAGAATCGCTTACGTTACGTGAGACAAAATTCCGCACGAGTAACAGAGAAAGAACGCTAAAGACAGAGAGGAAACGGAGAATAAATAAAGAGGACCTTGGCAGCGCTGGAATAATTATGTGCCACTCTATCCAATCTACACAAATAAACGTTGCGCCGAGAGGAAGCTTACAGTTTTGGTTAAAATCATTTTTCAGCTCCGACTCCCCTGTGTTTCAAAACACAGCCTGTTTATGGCAGCAAGCATGTTTTACATTTTACATGAAATATTTAGTTTAGTTTGGCCTGCCTGGGCCGCAATGCTCAGAGGAGATTGATTCCAAGTGTGTATCCCAGCGCGACATTTCCAATCCATCACGGCCCCCGTCGTTAACAGGAAATCAAGAGGCTTCTTTATCAAATTACTCTTCAGAAACCAAAAGCTCTTGTAAAATTAGATGCACGCTCATCAGTTAAGACCTGTTCTTCCTGCGCTATCTTTTGGCCCAATCACAACGCAATCACAAATACCTGTTTTCACCTTTTCTGTCCCTTCTGACAGCCTGTCCGCCCCTAAATGGCCCCTGGCCATGGAGCACTGAGACCTAGGGACCTCGATCAGATAGTGGTCTTGGCGAGCCCCCCAGTCCTGGACAAACAGTGGCTCAGGTCTGGACTCCCCCTCTGTGTACCCCTTACAGACCAACTACAGGCCCTGCTGGTCACACACATAGACACCCACAGATCGATGCACTTCCATGAAGAACTGAACGACTCATTAGGTAACGCCTGCAGAGCAGAATTAGTGAGGTAAAAATATGACAAGGCCCACTCTGCTTCACAGCAGAAAGTTAAACTAACTGTACGCAGTTAAAGAACTAAAATCAGTTTTGGGTCATTAGAGGTAACCCAAGTTCAGTGTGGAGGAAAATTAGATTAAAACACTTAAATATCCATTTCCATCATATATATGCATACTGTCAAAGCACATTTTTTTCTTCAGACACCTTAAACATTTCTTACAGTAGCATAGTTTATTCGCTATGGTTTAGAAAATGGTAATCGAATATGACAAGAACTCTGTGACAAACTGTGTCAGAACAAATTCATCTTGATAATGTCAGATAACTTTGATAGAAAGGTAAGGATTAGGTTGCTTTCAGCTGTTACATTTAAGTACACATTTAGATAATAACAATTCAGGGCAATCAATTACCAAACAAGGTTAAATTTTCTTCAATCTGTGGTCGCATTAGCAATTGAAGAAGTAAAACACTTAAGCAAAACATGGTCAGGTCAAAGTGTCTGAATAATTTGATCCCAAATTTTGGATTTGTTTTACTGTATGAAGAATTTTGAGGTATTATATGCCAGTTTTCTTTATTTTTCTATCCTCACTTACATAAATGAACTACAGTGTCCTTCACCCACTAGTAAAAAAATATATTAAAAATGATTTCTGGTGTTTGAATAATTTTTGGTTTGACTGTATATAAAAATCTTTAGAAATATATACATAATAATACAAATAGTTATATATATTAAATATATACATTTAATATAAATCAAAACTGTGTTGATGCAAACAAATTTTCAATAAATTAAAATACAAGTATTACTACATTAAAATAAAATTAATATTACAGTTATTTTTATTAACATGAAAAGTGTTATCTTTATCCACTGACACCCTTGGAGCACTTTTAGAGATGAAATCAAAGCTTTAAAGACAATGAGTCCCAAAAATGATAGGGAAAAATACTTGCCAAAAAAAGAGTGTCAAATATAATACTGCTTCTAAATAACCTACAGCTTTAATAATTTTACCATGTATTAACATACCATATACAGTATTGTCTAATTTAGTTATTCATTAATCTATTTCTTGTCATTTTTCTTTACTACAACCACCACTGCATAATAATATGTAATTTCGAAAAATTTAAAAAGCCCTATAAAAATAAAATTGAATTAAAAAAATGTATTGCTTTAAGAAAAAATGAAGTTACACTTTCGATTATGTCCATAAGGGGGTGCTAGAGCACTAAAGTGGACAGGGATTCCATTCTGCTGCCACCAGTTTCGATACCATCCAAAATCTTTTCTGCTCCACCTCACGTGCCTCCTGCCATATGATAAGTGCGGTATCCTAACAGTGAGCATCTATATTAATATGAGAGTCAGGCCTAATAGCAGGTAAATGTTTGGCCTTCAAATGAACCTGGTTTTGAGTGACACAGGCAGCTACAGCGATTGGGATTCCAGTGTTTAAATGCCCCGTTATTACTGGGGCAAACAGACAGATATTTGTTAATGAATCCACATGCTTGAGTAACTCAAGACCCAGGAGTCTCTGCTTCTGCCCTGGGGAGCAGCCACTCGCTGACTCGGGGTCAGAGGTCAAGGTAAAAGGTCACAAAGCTTTCAGGTCTCTTTCTACGCTAACAGGCAGTTATCGGGCCCTAATGGGTTTGTAAAATAAAAGCCAGTGTAGAATAACGCAGAGTTAAACTGTTGCCGGTTTAGACCACGTGTTGCACCACGTATTTTCAAGCAAGAAGTGGGAGAAAAAGATGGTAAAGGTGTGTGACAAAAGCAAGTGCTTGCAAGCATAAAGGCCCGTTCACACCATGGACAATTAAAGTTTAAAATCTTTAGAAAACACAAGAGTGCATATGGATCCCTGTTCAGGATGACAAACAGTACTAAATCAGATCATTTGGCCCCGTGTCTCTTTAAGGTTCAAAGTAACACAGCCCTGTGGCCAACAGATGTGTGTAGATAAATGTGCATTTTAGTCAAAATCATTCTATAGGAAATACCGCGAAATATGTTGCATAGCTGGCCGAGGGCACACAATGATCATAGAACTATATTTTCCATAAACAAGCATGAGTTGCCCAGCACACGTGTTCAGGGGGGAAATTTTATCCATATCTCTGAATCTAGCAGAGCTGAGATTCTGTGATTAAACATGCTTTCATGTGTAATTAATCCACTTCAATCAACTGGAAAGCAGGATAAGAGAACAACTGGTCTGACAAAAGCATACGAAAACAGGCCCGGGTCACCGTTTAGACCGGAAGGGCTCCATATAATGAAAAATCTAGAAAGTTAAAATAAAACAAATATTGAATCACCCTTGTCACAGTACCGAACAGATATCAAACATGTTTTTTCCTTTTTTTGACATATCCTGTGGTTTCTATAAGCACTTCAGGCACTGACACGGAAACCAAAACAGTTGGCGGCATCTGCGCTTTAATCTCCTTGAGCAACAAGCCAAATAAACCCATGTTCATAGCGAGACACGAAGGATGTAAACTCATGTTGCACATCACAGTGCATGTGGAAAAATAATCTGAATCCTGGCCTGTGAATAAATGACCATCCACCCTAAACTATAGTTAAAGGGACAGCAGGTAAAACAAAAGTTTTTCTTAAGTAAAACCACACTTAGAAATGACTAAAAGTGGAGTGGCACACCTAATCGTCTATAGGTGTAAATTAAAATAAAAAAATAACTTAAACTACAGACAAAATAAATTATTACACATTACAAGTAGATTTACACATTGAATGTGTTCTCTGGGAATTAAACCAATGATCTTGTCATTGCTAGTGCAAGAGCTACAGGAACACTCCATATAAGAGAGGCTACCAAAACAATCATTACTGACATGTTTGACACAGATCTTTCCATGCATCTCTTCACTCAGAGTAAAATAAGCTTTAGGAAACCTTTCAGGAATAAAAATCTGCTCACTTTCATCACTGTCTGAGACATGAATAGGTATTAGATTTTTTAATAATGAATAATGATAATTTAATTCAACATTTATTTCTATAGCCTTTTTTCTCAGTTTTGCATTGTTGCAAAGCAGGATTACAAAAAATACATTATTAGTACATTTACATTTACACGCATTTTGCAGACGCTTTTATCCAAAGCGACTTACATTGCATTGTACTTTACATTTGTGATTAGTACAGAGCAAGCCGTATAAAAATATATATTACAGATAAAGGAACAGGAAAAAAGAAAACAGGAATATTATAGAATACAAGGTATATTATAGAATACATGGTATTTCTGCTATTTTCTTCAAAAAAAGAACGTTAAATTACTGCAAGTTTGAACTTGCAATATTATTTTCACAGTGCTATAAAGCAAGTATGTGTACCAGATCTTTTCAGATGATGTAGAATTGTAATCTTTCTGAATAGAAAGATGACTGAACTTGTGAGAACTACATTAAATATAAACTATAAGAAATAAATGCAGTTAATACCTTAGATAATTAAATGATCTCTAAATAAAATATAAAACAATTGAAAAACTTCAATTCAATTGAATAATTCAAGTTCAATCAATTTTCCTTATTATTGTTTTCTTCTTTACATCTTATTAACTAATGCCTTCTGTAACTGTAATGCAAACATGGGAACAAACCCATGCACTACACAATATAACTAGCTATACAATTAATCATATGCGTGCATCATGCCTACATCATAACTACAACAATGCAGAAAATGATGGAGTTCGACCACTCTTTGCGACTTAACTTTTAAAAACAGTAATTTTTGTTTGCAGTGACGCTTTAATGCCTTTCACTTCCAGTAATTCCTTTAATGCATTAGCTTCCTTATTGATGATCAAGTGTGTGCTTTGCACCGAGGTCCACTTTTATCAGTTCCTATTGCACTTATGCGCGGGACAGTACAAATACCTGATCAACATTAAACATAGAGAGCAAGCGCACAGCGATCGGTTCATTTATCCAGGTGCCTAAGGACCAGTAGATAAGCATCTCACCCACAGCAAGAATAACACAGCGTCCCATTGAGGCTGAGTAATTACCTGCCCTCTTTTCCACTGCCATTGATAGATCACCTGCGATAGCATCTCACACCACCAACCAGGTACTGGGGCCTAGCGCTGCTAAAGCCAAAGTCACAAGAAACTCAAAACAAAGATAGTATTTATTTTAAGTACACGGTGTCACAGAACACGGGGGTTGATTATGAATGCATATATAAACCAAATGTTGTTCTGATGAATGCAATTTTATAGCGTTCGTACTGAATGCATATGGCCGCTGAAAGATGTTGTCACTTGCCTTTGTCGCTTTGCTGTTTGTTGTGCTAAACACACAATCAGGACATTATGCACGTGTTGAGAACAGCGGGTATTTTGTGGCTACAAACTGGCTAATGGTTACAAGTGGCTCAAGGCTAACAACGGTCTGTTGTGCTAATCTAGACTTTTGAGGCACAGCGCTATGAGGAACAAGATACAGAGCTGCTCCCTTCAAAGGTGATATGTACAGAAACACAATTTATCACCTGAAAATTCTGACAGATTGACGCATTAGCATCCTGCGGGGACGGGATAATCTGATACACTGACCAGAGGCTAGTTTACAGAGAGCCAATGCTCAACATGTAGAACACGGTGATTTCCTCCGCAAAGCATAAATCTGTCTACCAGTGTGCTCTGTGAAATACAAATGAGTCATTTTTCTGAGATTTGACACAGAGAGCTGGTAAACCTATCGGAAAGACATCTAGTAAAGGTTTGACAGATTTAATAACTAACGATTTAGAAGAAAATGTGCGCTGCTATTTAATTATACAGATCCAGACACATACTTAAGTGTGTTACATGCGTACAATGGTCTCATGAACTTTGGTAAGAAGAATCACCACATTTCAGAAATGTACAGTCTTAAAACCCAAATATCTAAAGCTAATTAACCTTATGAGTCAGACGGCTACGGCAAAAGGGAATGGAATACCTAGAAGGCCACTGCACATTTAGAGCGGGGTTCATTAATCTTCGCAGAATGTGACAGCAGTCATTGTACAAAAATAAATAGTCTAGAGCTCTACCCGATACTGTTATGTGCCAATGGACATATAGAATGGTTCACATAAGAGAGAGGAAGAGAATGAAGAGATGGCTTTTCTGTTTTCTCCTGCGGCTCTCTTACAGTCCTTCCTTTTGGTCCTTTATGTGAAAGCATGTTCTGTTCAAAAGAGGGACGCTCGTGACTTCTTGCCCCGAACACGATCTGATAGAGTAGTGTTTCAGGACATGTGTAACAAGGGTTAGAAGAGGGACAGGACCCTTAAGGGTTCAATTAATAATAAAAAAAACATTGATCTATAGCTTTGTGAGCCATAAATTAAATTAAAAACTAAACAACGACATTTATATGAATTAAAACAAAGCACAATACGAATTGTATCATTCCAAGACTTAATGTTTATTTATTTATTTTAGTATTTAAAAGAGTATATGTGACCCAGTCTGAGAAAACCATCCATTTCAACCATTCATTGCACTATGATTTTAATTTTTGACATGGCCTTAGTCAATATTAAAAATGTCAAGGTTATATTTTCACAGAATGTTCGTTTTGTAGAATGATTTTATGTAGAAAACAATAAATCACAAAAAATTTTTTAGCTGTGTTGTCACTAATGCCACTAAATAGCAATATTGCTAGAGCGCTCAAAGAAGTTTAACATTAAACATTTAAATAATATAAGTTACCACTTTAACTTTAACAAAAATTAAACATGTTGAAAAACTAAAACTAAACTAAAACTACAAAGATTGTCAGAGTGAGAAATAAAAAAATTGCTAAAAATTATGCCATCAAGAGTAGTTTAGTAGTTTAAAAAAAGCCTATAAATGAATTGACTAAACTAAACCCAAACTTTAAAGCCAGACAGTGCAATACATATCTGACTGCTTTATCCAGGCCTTGAAATGGGGCGTACTACACAAATAAAAACATCTCGACCACTCCAGGAGATGTTCCTGGTTTGTTCATGTTTTGTGTTTGTGCTATTTGGCTGCATGTCCGATCTGGCCCAGTCTGCATGGCACTGTGTGTTTACATGGACTCCACATTTGGAGGTTAGACCCCCAGCAATGTGAATGTCTGCCAACTCCAACCAACAGACAGGAGAAAATAAGCAAAGTGAGCAAATGGGAAAACCACGTACTGCGTTGCTTCCTGGTCTCGCTGTCATTTAGCATACATGATATAAGGGACGCTTCCCACCACCAAAATGCTAGATCTCACCTCATGGGACATACGGCATTGGACGTACACAAATCTTTTAGGCGTCTGTCTCCGTTGACTGAGGAGTCACAGGAGACCTTTAATTTGCTATGTAAACTATTGGAGCTTGTTTTTGGGGTTTATATATTGAAGTCTTCAGGTGAAATTATTGAATCGCAGCCAGTAAACTGCCATGGCTTTATTGTGAGCAGCAGTTAAAGCAACAGCACACCCAAAGGTTTAAAAATATCTAAACTTAAAGGGACAGTTCACATCATTGACAACCATAGTAGGAAAAAAATTACAATAGTAGTCAGAAGTACATCAGAACGGTTTGCTTTTCTACATTCTTAAAAATATCTTGTTTGTGTTCATTAGAACGAAGAGATTTATAAGTCCCGATCTACATTTCGCCTCTTTCTCTCTTCAAATGACCTGTGGTGCGCTAACGGCACACCAAAAAGTTTAACTATTTCCATCTCGATGCGGCGCCGAGGCACCTAGAAAAATGTGCGTGCCGAAACATCTACATCTACGACCTAGCCGAAATATCTACATTTAAAATAATGAATATGCGCACGGAAAAGACGCGAAATGTGAATCGCGAAATGTGAATGGCGAAATGTCACGACTGCGTCGCCCCCTATTTGAGCGCGCCTGCCACGCATCTACATTTTAAAAAACGAATATGTGCGCGGAAAAGACGCGAAATGTGAAATCGGGCCTAAAGCAGTTTTTCCTACTATGGTAGTCAATGGTGGCTAAAACTGTTTGGTTACAAGCATGCTTTAAAATCTCTTTCTCTGTTCATGAATGAAGAAAATGAAGGAAATGAAGACTTTTTTGGTCCTTTAACTTAAAAAATAGACATTTAGAAAATGGCTGCTCTTTTTCATGCGAATAATTAGGGATTGAGAATATCAAGCACCATAAAAGTATAATAAATAATTGTCTATTTTCTACAACATACAGCACATAAATTGCATCATTTTGATCATACTTCTGCAATTTTGTGAGTCTAAAGCCCCAGGTTTCATCCGTTGTGGCCAAACAAGAAAATGTTTCCATGAAAGAAAGTTATGCACACTTGAAACAGCATAAAGATAAGTCAATTATGATAGAAAATAAAAAATTTAAATACAAATTTTTAAGGCAAACTTTTCCTTTAAAGCTAACTTATAGACATTCTGAAAACAATATAGCACTTTGGCCTTGTGTTTCCTCATCTCTGGCTCTCATTCTCTCAAACATGATACTCACAGCTTGAAACAGAGGCCAGGCACGGCCATGTTGCACTGATCCTTGACACCTGGGCAGGCCCGAGAGGGAGCGCTGTATAGTGAACAACCAAGATTTTACAGAGTGCCCCAGCTCCTGTAGGTCGCTATGCACGTCAGTCACACAGATGGTGCCAATTTCCCTTCAATGCAATGTTAAGTGCTAACCTGGACCTGACAGCCAAGAAAGCTTCCTTACACTGTACATTTTTGGATATGGACCAGGACACACAGAGTCTAAGGTCTTGCCAGTGTAACTTCTGGCCATAGTGTACCAAGCAACTGCCTCTTTCATTTTAAAATGTCTCTGACATAAAGGCTCGAAAAACTTGTTTTGCATCTGATGGGACACCACTGTGGGAATGTGGCCTAGGCAAGAGACAGAAGAATCTCGGACCACCTGCTTTCCACTCGAAAGCTTCTCCACTTTCAAAACACAGGGCCAGGGAAAGGGCAGGCCATTTGGCACTAACAGACTATAAGTGCACGGGCAGCTGAAGTATAATTGGATATAATGAAGGCTAACGGAGAAAAAGTCAAGCTGGATTTCATGACCTTGGAATTAGCGCTCAGCGTGGGACAGGGCATGAATCCCTCATTAAATCTATAATAAACACGACCGAGTCGAAACATGTTATCGGTATGTACAAGGCGAATGTTCGGCGGAATATTGATGTTGATATTACTGGATGTGAATTTTGAGCATCTCTGTGGCTATTTGCAGGGAAACTGGATCCCTCGCATCATCAGGGTTCATGGCAGGCTCTGGGGAGAGAGTAAAGATGATCTTTCATTGTCACCCTATCAGTCATGACAAAATAAGTATTTGGTGCAGCGTTGGTGGTCCTGAGGAGAACTTGGGAAGAGAGATGTACAACAAGCATCAAAACATCTTGTTCATTGTTGACACTGGTACTTATGTTAATACTGAAAAATCATGATACTAGTGTTAAATGGTCACAGATAATGACAGTATATTTGGTTACCAGCAGACTACCAGATTTATATATAATGTATATATATGTATATCATTTTGATATATGTATTAATGCATGTACTTATCTGGGTCAATGCCATATAATGACCACTAATCATGTGGTGAGACTATATAAATGACTGGATTGCTCATGATGTCATTACACTGAAGCTACCGCGACGCCATGTATACCCAAACGTTCTAGTACATTAATATAGAGTTATCAATGATAAAACAGTAACTTGCCCGTCCCTGTTTTTATACCTAAAGTCTCACAGTTAATTCTTACAATGCAAATGTCTTGTAAATGGTTAATTATTTAAAGTCGGTAACATTCCCGTTTTATTAGATATAGAGTGAGTTTGTTCGTTTTCATTACAGTAGCGTACATATCAGATCAGCAGACCAACATATGACAAATGTGCTTATTCTGAAATCTAAATACAGATTAATACAGGCTGTATGTTCTTTAAGTCATTAAGCTTTATTTCTAAACAATTACACATGTGCCATTAAATACATTGATTTCTATACACCACTATTCTCCCCATAATAAACATAAACCTTGGAAAAAACATCAGAAGTAACAATTAATGAAAAACGGGTTCTTTTAGATCCTCATTTTGACTGCAAGTCAATGGAGCTCTCTGTCAGTTGGGCATACCAAGATGGCGGCGCAACCGCTTTCGGTGGCTTCCCCTCCTGCCGTAGGTTTAGAGTTCTAGGCACAATCCGGTCAATAGATCAGTGAGTGAGAACAATAATATTAATAATTGTTTTAAATAAAAAATTAAAAAATGAAATGAAAATAAATCTCTCTTTATATCAGTCATATATATAAGTTTTAACATTTAAGATAAGATAAGTTTAAGATTTATAAAATAAAATGTTAAGAAAATGAATTAATTTTAAGATAAATCACTGTCACACCACATGACATTTTTTAAGGCTATGGCCATTTCAAAGATGTGAATCATTCATCTAAAATTTGAATCTGCATTATGTGTACACCACATTCTTAATAACTTATTCTGAATAACTGCAACAGATATTATTACTTATTTTTATTTTAAAATTGGCATGTTGAAAATCCTTGTACGTCGTTGACCAATATAGATATGTGTATTATACAAATAAAAAATATATATTATAATAACAATTATATTTTTTATGACAAGCACTGAAACAGCATGACTTTCTTAGTCTCTTAGGGGCCTGTAGAAGTAATGGGGAGGGGAGGTATTTTGGGGGTTAAGGAAAAAGGCCACCCATATGGAGAGCAGCTGATTTTCCTAGTGTAGTGTCCAACGTACACATTCACACACACACCCCATCATAAATACATTTATGCATACATGCACAGACACACAGACGTTCACATAAGTATAAAAAGGTTTAAAAAATTGTGCTCCTGAGTGCACACATATACACAAGCACCTGAAACCTCTGACCTGCGTCTTCACCGGCATCTTCATTGTAATCGACACAATGCTTTTAACGGAAAAGCCAAAACAAGCAATTCACAGGCCATAACTCTCTGTCTTAACGGTTCTAGCTCGACCATAAATCACTGGAATAAAATGCCCCAGAGATCTAATTTATTTAGTAACGAATATCCCCGAGCCAAGTGTAGGTTTGTGCGTATTTGTAAGTCAGAAAGGTGGCAAAACGCTTGTATCAGAGAAAAAGTGTGTGTATAAAGCAAGCAGTGCTGGTGGGTTCAGCGGTTCTACTGTGTAAACATATTGTGACATGCTTAAGCTGAGCGCTGGGAACTATTAGCATCAAGTCTGATGTCAATCACACCTCCACGCTACCCATAAGAAGGTTAGAACATATTTCACCTACTACACTCCAGAGTCCATAATATATATATTTTTTTATTTCTAATCTACGCAACAAGTACGGAAGTGTTCCTTTGCTTCAGGCAGCGAGTGACTCCATCTCTTCTGAATCCATCAGCTCAAAGAGAGTTTGATTGGCAGAGCCACTGTTTGGCCTCTGAGAGGCTTTTGGTTTGATGCCTTGTCCCCATCATCAAAGGGTTATTTCAAAATTGGGTCCATCACTTTAATTGCGGAATTTGGGTTCAGATTGAACATTTCCTCCGACCAATTGCCCTAAGAAAAAGACATAGTTAGGGGCACCGATGCAACACACATGTAGACAAGATGATTGCACACACACGTCATTTCTATATGGTGTGTACTTGCCACAATTGCTGGCTGTTTGGACTTTGGACAATTATGTACAAACATACGCTTTTGTCCAAACACTTTTATCCAGCTTCACCTTTAAGGTCGCCGTAAACCTTTCAGACTAAAAAAAAAACCACAACAAAATGTTAAAGCAATCTAGTGATCTCTAAGACCTCCCCCACACCAGGACTGAAATACCATTTTGCAAGTTTCATCATAATTTCCAAATGAGAATCTGGCACTGGACTCTTTGTTAAAACTGGTTTGTCAGGTGTGAACAGCCATTTAGAGCGTGAATGAGACTCTGCTTTGCTTTTACTGTATATTTGTCCCAATCGTCACATACGCAATGATACGCTACGATACAAAGGCGGTGAAACGTGCTGTCTAATGTGTTGCGAGTCCAAATGTCCGAACGACTAATGAGAAAAACTAAACTCTGACAGATTTGGCTCACGCGATGGCAGTTCATTCAATTCTGCTATCCCGAGTCCAAAACACAACAGCAAAGCGTCTTCGCGAGGGGATACCGAGGGTCCGGGTGATAATCTTACCATAGTTAGCACTTCTGCAAGAGTCCACATAGAAATCTCTGAGTTCACTCCCCAAAGGAAATGCCATTTACAATCAGTTAAGCAAGCTGCTTCGAGCGTGTCTCAGAGGTCTCGTATATGTTTCTCTTTGGTTGTGTAACACCACCCAACGCGCTCTGCGCGTAACAAAAGATGCCTCAGGTTTAATGTTTCGGAAATCTTTATGGACACGACCCTTACGCTCAGGGATGAAGGCCACTGGTAATTAATATTGTTTACAAAAGAGCTCATAATTTTCTCCCTTGTTGAGAAGCAACGCTCTCTGCTGAAAGCTGCAGAACGCCATTGGCTCGTGGAAACCAGTGTGGACACAAGGAGAGGGGCTGACAGAGAGTCCCGGCAAAGCAGGGTGCTGTGTGATTGGTCCCTGCAGGGTGTATGATTAATGAGCCTGGGAAAAGAAGCAGGGGCCGCTGGGAGATGCTCGAGTTTGTTTCACTCTACCAACAGTGTGCTGAACTTAATGTCAACAGTGGATGGAGTTCTCACTCTCGAAGTCTGGGCTGCTCAGGGCCGACGTTCTTTAAACTACATTTTTATGAATCTATCCATGTTTGCTTTTTAAAAGGCAACCTGAAATATTAAACCTGGATGAGATGAGTGACAAAAAAAGCATGTACTGCCAAACACAAGACAATGAGTAATCCAGCTGTGAGTTTTGAATCTAGGTAAAATCTCAAATGAATGACTTCATTTTTGCGGCTGATACACTTCATTATTTATTTGTGTTAATGAGTCTAATGAAACCACTAAGACAGACTGGCATAACACACAGAAGCACATGCACATTGTCTACATCTGTTTATCACTATACATCAAAGTGTTAAAGGGGTCCAGTTCATCAGCAGGATCTTTGGCCCGGTCAACGGAGTTCGCCCGGCTTCTGCTCCAGGGCCGCACAGGCATCTGTCTGCCCTCCAAGCCATTTACAACATCATGCTCCACTAGAAGCTGAACAAAAATATTGCTTGTGCTTTTTAGAGGCCAGACAACCTCAAAATACATCCCACATCACAGAACGAGGGTTTGGATTGTAGATTCGTTCTTTGTCAACCTTTGCGCCAACCCTTTAAGGTTGAAATATGGGTGGGATTGGTCTAGCATTGATGTATTTTGTATGTTTACATTCTCAAATTGCATCCTTTGACAGAAACATACTTTTTGAGCAGTATTCATAACTTAATATATTAATATTGGACTATAAATATTATAAAATATTTTAAAAATACTATATATTATAAAATACATATAAAATCCCATCCATACATTTTAAATACCGTATAAATTAGGTATTATATTGTATTGTTAACATGAACGATACATTAAACATATTTTTTTTACGATAACACCATTACTGCTTAGTTTTACTAGTGTGATTTCAGGCAGCAAACCTACAAAAGGTTTAATTTTACCCATTATTGTTTCAAATGTGTACTTGTTGAATGGATCTTGATGACACATTTAAACCAGGATGTTGGCTCACCCATTACCCCCATTCAAATTCACAGATGCAACACTGGGCAATATTTATATCATCGGTGACATTAAAAGCAACAACAATGGCTCAATGGCTTCATAGTGCGTCAAAAACGCAGAGGTCAAAACAAGACAAAATCCCTTGTCACTGCGACTCCACAAAATCAGTAACGGGTCAGATGGAGGAAAGAAAGAACAGGCAATTGTGTTTTGTTTTTCATCTCAGCTTCACAAACAGAGCCACTAACAATGTGACCCATCTGAGCTACTTCCTTCCATTCTGATTGGCCTAATTGGGACCTGTTGACAGAGAGTCCCATCCGAGCAGGAACCGGCCAATCAGCTGCCGGCATCTGTCATCCCCACCACACCGGACTTCCACTGAGAATAAATGCGCTTTCTGTCTGCCCGACCTTAATGACCTTCTCATTATATGAACGTTTTAATTGTCCCTGAAATCTCTTATACTGAAAGCTTCATGAGAAGAGTGTTCGGGCGCATACAGATATTGAATTTCAGATGAGAACTGATTTAATTATTGAATTAAAATTTTAAAAGAATGTTGTGTTGGATGAACAGAAACATTACATTTTCAGAAAATATGACACTGCAAGTATTTTATAAAATGATTTATCTGTTTAAAAAGTGGAAAAGTAGAAAAGTAGAAATCTGTTTTGTGCCAAAACAAATCTCACAGAAAGAAAGATCCGTCTTTCGGTCAGTAACAATGTACAATTGCATAATATATCATGATACAAAAATTACTGTTTATTTTTAACAGTATAACGTTTGTTTAAAAAATGTTTTATAATAAAGTTTTATTTTTATGTTGCGTTTTACTGCTTTCAGAACTTCGCCATTATGGTTTAGTTTTCTTAATTCTATTCATTTTTTATTAATCTACATACAGAGTGTTCAATCTTGAATGTCATCAATTCTATAACAAGTTGTATGTCCACAAAAAAATGAATGTGTGAATGTTTTGGAAATAGGTCTGAATTTCTGTTTTTGTCATTTTCATGTAAAATGATTTTGTTTTGTATCGCCTCGTAAGCTGAGTCCATCCATAATATTTGACTAATACTATTTACTAATATTATGACTTTAAATTGATTTAAGAAAACACTGCAATCTAAACCTTTCAATGTTGTACAGAATCTTCAAAATTGTATATTAAAAAAAAACGATATGTTTCGATTCAATACGTTTTTAACCTAAATAACATAATAATGTTAATATGGGTATTTTTGATTAAGATCTATTGATCTATTGACTCATCCAGGCATTCACACTAATTGATCTTTAAAAAAAATATTTTTTGAAACTGAAACTTCATTTAATATTAACCATTTTCTCAGTTTAAATGCCGCTATCTGTTCTCTTTGATACCCACTGACCCGATCAGTTCAGTGTTACTAAAAGCAGGGACTTCAGAGGCAACCACAGGCAGCTGCAGGCAGTCCCGCTCGTTTTCTGTGTGCGTTACTGAGCTCTCCTGTCTACAGTGTCCATGTCCACACAAAAGACCCCTAACAGCAGCTGTCATCGTGCACCACAGCAAGGATGCTAAGCATGGTCTCTCCTACAGATCTCTTCAGCCTCTGTTTGTACAGACCTGAGAGCTTGATACAGTTAAAATTAGTTGTTTTGTCTACTCTTTTAAGCAGGCGAATGCAGCTTGCACACAGTGTTTGCCTACTTCTGAACTGCACACGCTGCGGCGGTCTGTTCCCGAATAAAGGCGAAACAAACATAAATAAAAAAGCAGTAAGGTGTCCAGCGGGCCGCCACTCTTTGCACCTGAGGTTTGGATCAATACAGTCAAGCGTTGACACGTCAACTTGCACAGAGAAAAGGCACGCTCTCCGTTCAATGGCTGCGGTGAGAGACGCAGGCAGGTGAATTGTTCGCTAGCGGATACAGTGTATCAACACCTTCCTTTTAACTGCCGCGCACCTTTCTCTGTCCTTTACGCCACAGGCGCGATCCGTGTTCTTACGTGTACGTGATGTTTGACCATCGCTTTTGAAAAACGATACTCTGTTTTTGTCTGTTTTGGCCTTTAGTTTATTATTTTTAAAAGACGCCAATGTTTGTGAGTTATTGCCCTGGCACACACAACCAAAGACCAGCTGCCGCTCCCCTATTATTTGATGTTTGATACATGTAATTACGTTACTAAGAACACAAGCGTTTCGTCAGCAGGGACAAAAGCATCTACCTGGCATGAGCACCTGATGTCGATCACATCTGAAGACTTTATTTAAACTTGTGCTAGACAGGTGTTGGTTTGTTGTATGTGAACAATGTGACATTAAAGCCTCAATGTAACAAGAGACTAAACAGCCCCTAAAAAATCACCTACGTGAATTTTACATGACGCATTGCACATGCAATATGGCACTGTTTTTAAAATGACCTGCATGAATGATTATTTTGAATAAACCTGTTTTAAAGGTGTCTAATGCCAAAGTCCCTGAGGGGGAATGTGTGAAGCGGTTTACACATACAGTACACACACCTGCGTTTGTGAGGGGTCCTCACTGACACTTCTATGGTTTTCATACCAAGATAATGGTATTTACAGTAACATACTCATCCGCAACAAAAGAGAAGTTGAACAGCTGGCTGTCTGATGCAGTCAAAAGCACCTGGAGCCGAACAGACTGAAAACAGCAAAGTTGATAGGGGATTATAGGAGAACCAGCTGAGGACGCTTCTGAACCAGTTTTACTCTGTCCTCACTAGATCTGCCCTGTCAATTACTGCAACTTGGTTTGGCTGCCAAATTGGACCTTAGAAGACTACAAAGACCAGTTGGAAGATTGTTGGTAATACTACCAGAGTGAGGAAATGTGAATGAAAAATCATTATTGGCCCCAAACATCCTGGCCAGTGGCCACAATCTCTGTTAATTCTGGCAATGCTTCAGGACAATGACATTTACTCTACCCTACCCTAAACTCTGACTCAGACCTGTTGACATTGACATGATTGTAGACTTACAGTGATTAAAGTATATTAATTGACCTATTGTAAATTTTTGTTGTTTATATACGCAGCCAAATACAATTTTTATGAACAAACAACAAAGTATAGCTATAAACACTAGAGGTAGCAGCCATATTGGCCAACAGATGGCACTAATGACTATGTAGGTGAACTGTCTTCCCAACCGTGATGCATGATCAGGCATGATCTTTTTTCAACCAAAAAAAAGAGACCTTTGTTTTACCTGCCTCTGCATATTACACTGGGATATTTTTTTAAATAAAAGCGATGGATCACCCAAAAAGACTAAATCTGTTATCATTTCTTCACCATTATGTAATTAAAAACCCATGTAAAATGTTTTCTTATGTGGAATTGGAAGAAATTTTGAGACATGTCTCAATGGTTTAGAGTCCATACAAAGAATTCAATGGAGGCCAATGCTGTTTGATAACCAACGTTTTTCAAAATATCTTCTTTTGTGTACTGCAAAAGAAAGACAGTCATAGGCTTTAAACGACACAAGGATGAATAGATAATAAAATGTTTTTATTTTTGGGTGAACTTTTACTTAAACAGATCAAATACACACATTAAGGAAATAAAATATTAGCTCGTCTTTCATTCCTTGCTATTTACTTGTTTACTCATCCTGACCAGTTAAATAATGTATGTTTTGTCACCTTCAGCAGGACAACGTGCCAAGTGGCAACCTGGATGAGTGATATTTATCTTTCTGCAATTATGCAGAGTTAAGCCAGGGCCATTCAATTAGTCTGACTCATTTTAAAAGGTTTCTGGAGTTTACCTTGCCCTCTTTAGACTTTGACGGTGTAGACAAAGCCCTGCTTCAATCTGCTAAACCCTTTACTCTTCCCACACATATAATGAGACCTTGTAAGATCATCCTGTCATACAGTGATTTTGTTCCTCTATAGGAAGTCCCATGTACAGTAAACTATAGTTTTTTTTTCAAAAATGGTTAACACAAACTGGTGTTCTGGTGGCCTGTTTGTTTCCCACAGTTTCCTCACCCAAATGTTCAAATGAACACATTTTAGAAAGCTGACAGGAGATAGACAGGCCGCAGTGATGTCAGTCTTGTCTTGATCTCTGTCTAGATTTCACTGAGACATGCCAGAAACATTCCTCTCACGGAGGGCAACAGACAGGGCCACTCTGTCCCAGCCTGGCTTGAATGAGGCTGCTGAACCCAAACCTGGCCAAGTTTAAGAGAGGTATTAGCCCATGTCAAAACAAATTACCCCGGCTACTGTGCTCTAAATGGCTTTTGGTTTTCATGGAGTCATTCAAAGTGACAGGCCATGAGCCAACGTCTATGCTCTAGTGCTCTAGAACTTGAAAACCAGGGCAGGGCCATGTGGACTAACAGCTTAACTGTAATATCTCAAAATCTGAAATCTACATTGTCAATCTTCATACAACGCAGATACAGTTTGAAAATTATACGTTTAAAGTGAATTTTGAAACTAATACATAGCAAGAGAGATATTGACCAAAGCATCATTTTGTACTGAGTTTATATAAAAAAGATTCATATAATAACATGCAAAATGCAACTGAAAATATTTGGCCGAAAATATAAAAAATTGCATGTTTGGTGTTTGGCCAAATAAGTGAAATGCCGAATACGATTTACCGAACATGAGGTGTGGTATGATCAAGTAGCAACCAGCACAGAGAGAGAGAGAGAGAGAGAGAGAGAGAGAGAGAGAGAGAGAGAGAGGGGGGGGGGGAGAGAGAGGAGGGGGGGGTGGGGGGAGACAGACAGAGCAAACGTGTCAGAGAAAGACAGAGCATGGAACTTGCGGAGTAAATCTCTGAAAGAAAAGCGTCTTTACCGGTCGGTAACTTATGTACTTCAGACTGGAGCGGGTGTCCGACAGTAGTGACACTCAGCTTTTGTGGGCGGAGTTTGGTGGAGAGACTTGAACTGAAATGGTTGTCAGTCAGAATTGCTTGCATGGGTGTTTTTTTTTTCCTTAAATCATTTTGCAGTGTAGCCTATAATATTCCAACAGTTTTTGTTTATTCATATTAATATTTTTAGCTATAATGTTAAATGACACTTTTTAATGAAGTGTTTTGTTGTAGGGGTACAGAGTACAGTGCATTCTTTCAGCAGTCAGTTATAGGCCTAATATGTGCTATTCAAGAATATTTTTTTGTTTTAATTTAGCCTACTTGTTATTTTATTTTATATTGTATTATATTATATTGTAAAGCAAGACAAAATATAAAAAGCACATTGTGACCATTCAGATTATGCAATAGTGAAAAAATAAATAATAGTTAAATAAATAGAAGAAATGTGCAAAGTCATGTTCGGTGTTCGGTATTCGGCCAAGTGTTTCATTTTTATTCAGCTTCGGCCAATAATTTTCATTTCGGTGCATCCCTATTTATTGTGCTGGGTTGTCTTTGACCCATACTGGGTAAATATCGGACAGAACACACTGCTGGGTTAAAATTACCTATTGCTGGGTTATTTTTAACCCAATTGCTGGGTTGGCTTTACCCAACCATAAGTGGAAACAACCCAGCAGTTTGGTTGAAATAACCCAGCATTGGTTCTATTCAATATTTACTGAACCAATCATGGGTCAAAAACAACCCAGCACTTTTTGGTTGGATCATGCGAGATAACCAATCAATAAACCAGTACAAAAAACCACAACACGAGCCAATAAGGCATGGCGTACTACTAAATGTATCACTTTCTCATCCTAAATAGGAAAAAATATTTATAAAAAGGAGCCAACTAACTGTTTTACATAACTCTAAAAAGTGATGTTTTTTTTTTACCCGTGCTGGATAAATTCAAGCAAAATCTTGCATTTTCCTTTATAAACCTTCTAATGTTAATTTAGTTATTGCCAGAAAAGTACTGCATCTAAGCAGCTCCATGTGTTAAAATACCATCCAAATGTTCTAGTACATTGGGCTCACACCTGGTCAAGCTATCCGTACTGTAATCAAGCACCCAGCCCGAGTCTGCTTAACCGCTTATTTGGTGCTCTGTCGGAGGTAATCATTTCAAACGATTACTTTGGGTTACATAACTACACAGCCAAGGGACAGAAAATCTGTGGGGCTACTACAGGTCATTTGTTTTCATATTGTGGTGTGAGCAGCGAACAAAGGTGGAGGCATCAGTTAGTGTAGAGGGCTTTAGCTAGTATGAAGCATGAGGGTTCGAGGGCATAGCTGTCATTTCTAAAGGCTTGATTGTGGTAGACTTTGTCAAACAAACTGGAGTAAATCCAGGCAGTGACAGATAAAGATGAGTAATACTAATCTGCTTATAAAATGAAAGATTAACTAAGAATTGCGATATGAGACAACCAGGGGTGTGACGAGACGCTTATCCTACGAGACAAGTCAAGATTTTTAGACTTTTTAAAATAAATCCTCAATGAGGAAATGTGTAGGGGAAAAAAGTATCTTATTCACCTTAAAAACACAAAATGCAAAAAATGTAGGCATTGTAAAATCAATTTGTGCTTGAACAATGAAAATAAACTTCTCTTTTAATGAATTATATTATGCAGTAATAAACAATATGCAAGCACTGCAAAATGTTTTGTCACAAACTAAACTGACAGGCAATAATTGCACATAAATTATGCTTTGTTTTCGTAACAGGTGTAGCTTTTAGTAAAGAGCTGTGGCTGTTTTCTCTATATGCTTATTGGATAGTGCTCATGTTAGCAGAGGTGGTGATCATATCACACTGTCAATCCTCCTTCCTCCACTGACTGAACCCTCATAGCCTTCAGAGAAAAAGTTAAAACTACATAAACACATCATGTTTTATGCGAACATTGCACATAAGTAAGAGACAGGTGATCCGTTTTTTGCCTGAGTGTGAATGTATTTAAAATAACGTAATGTAAACTTGCAATTGCTATACTGTACTTGTGATACAGTTTGATGCTGTTCAGCAGTGCGCTGCGCGCTCCCAAAGTGTTGCTGGCAGTGCAAACCGGTGTAAACATGTAGTGCTAAGTGCGAAGCGCTGCGGACGCAAAAGACCCGCACTACTGTTGAAACCCGTCCGTCTAGCGTCTAGCTTACATTGAGAAATGGTGGGAAAGTTGCGCTGCGGCTGGAAAATCACGTTGTCTTTATGAATGGCCAGTCACTGTAACTCACAGCCCGCACATTTGTGCAGTTATTAGCGTCTTCTGTAGAGTAATGAAAACAGGTCGCACCACAACAAAATGTGCACTCACACAAAAAGTATTTGCGACTAAAATGGTGGCTATTTCAAGCCCAGCACTACATCATGCCAATTGCGTGAGGATATTGTGTTCTCGCGAGACCAATCGGATCTTGTGTTAGCAGTAGGGGTGTGACGAGATCTCATGTGATGATGCTCTACCAGTTGAGCTTTGAAAACATAAATCCATTCATTTAAACAAATAACATTCTGTAAATGCACACATGCACAACAGCAGTTACTGAATGTCGATAACTGGAAAGTTAGGTTATGGTTAAGCTAAAGCCTACTCATTTTAAACAGCATCACCACAAATCTTGACCTGACTGCTCCAACCGCCATAAAATTTTGCAGAGCTAAATAAAGCTGCAGAGAAAGACTGATGAGACTAACACTAACTGGATGAGTCGGTAAGATGGAAGGCTCCTCTGGGACGTGGACAACAGGCTGCATTGCTTCACATTGTGACAGGTGCCTTTCATACGTGTTGTTGATGGCACAAGTCAGCCAACTTGGTTTCCCTATAGGATTAACATTAGGGTTTTATTACACGGCACCCCCCTTCTCACTCTTTGAGACATATTACTCATGAACTATTCAAGCTGTTGGCACACAGACAGACTTAAATGTGGCACTTCTGTCCATTAGGGAAGGTGGGGTTTTAGCTCTGAGTGGGTCATGATGACCCATTGACCTAAAGCCAGGAGCCTAAGAGAGCAATGAAAAAGCTTCAAAAAGTCAAAAAAATTTTAGGAGTAAAGTAAACGGTACACATTTTTGTGTTTGCTTAACAAATACAGTAGAACGGAGCCATAATCTTTTTGCAATATTGCAACTAAAACTGTCAGGTAGTACAAATGGCACCGTATTGTCTGACAAAAAGCTAAATTAAAGTATTTTGCTGAATTCATTGAGCAGGGCTTAAAGAATAATTTGCAAAGTGGGAATCATGGGACGGTTAAAAAGATGCACTAACAAAACTCTATATGAGGGTCTGCTTGTCCTTGCAGGACCCAGAACGCCTTCCTTTTACCCCAGATGAAGGTTTGACATTTTGGGACAGATGTGTTCAGTCCTGCCTCTAACTCCCCTATGAGACCCTGAAACCGAATCTACGAGTTAAGTCATGTGCCACTGTCCCACGTAGCACCGATCCACCACTGTTAGCTGTTGCCTGGAGACCAAATGTTTTGCATCCATGTTTTTATTTTAAGCCTCGGTCACTCTGGACCTGCATCAGTGAAAAGTATTCAAATTCATCTGCGTACCACACAGAGAGGCCCTGCTTTTACCCACAGCAAAAAAATGAAAAATGTGTCATCATTTCCTCACCCTCAGGTTGTTTCTAACCTGTATAAATGTCTTTGTTCTGATGAACACAGAGAAAGATATTTGGAAGAACTGAACTGAAAATGACTTACATTCTTTCAAATATCTTTCTCTGATTATACAGGTATGAAATTACATGAGGGGGAGTAAATGTTGACAGAATTTTCATTTCACATCACTTTAAAACACAATACTAATCTACGTGCTATACTCTTAATAATCCTCACTGCATTTTTTGACTCACTTGACCTAACAGACCATCTCTGTCGAGCTGGTTTGGGCTTGCAGACCAAGTTGGAACCACAACTAACCAACTACCATGTACCCAGCTTGGCCTGGGTGGCAACATCTTTCAACCCGTATACAGTTTTCCACATTGTTTCTTTCATTCTTCACTTCGTTTTAACTTCTTTTTCAGCTCTCACTGCCTTTATTCTTTCTGTCTCTACTCAACAACAGAATATGCATACAGTATGTCAAACTTTTTCCCAGACTAAAGCAACAGGGCCGCTTGCGCTCTGCGGCTAACCGGAGAGATGACTGATCACAGCTGCAGAGCAACTGACCATATTAACCGCCGGGGTGCGCGATGGCAGGGTGATCCCTCACTTACTGACACCGCCAGAGGTTCGACATTAGCAATGAGCTTATCGAAAGGCCCAGTCCAGACCCGCTGTGCCCAAAAATAGCTAGCATAGCTCTCCAGCAGAGCTTCAAAAGCCCCATGCTGACAAATTATGATGACGAATCATAGGGGGTTAACCGAAACAGTACTGATTCTATTCATCACGTCTGCGGGGAGGTGATGGGGTAGCGATGAGAAGGGTCTGCGTGAGTTTCTGTGAAAGAAGAAAATTCGTTACACGTCTTTTCATGGCAAAAAATGTTGAGACGCGCAGCTCGTTTATACGATTAAAGCAACCTCACGTATAAAATAAATCGACCACGGTTCTACCATATAACATTATCTTTGAAAAATTGCTCTGAAGTCATATTAAATAATCCACGCGATCGAGCATGTAACCACTAGATACAAAAACCTATTTTAAAACAAAATATTTTAAAATAAATAAGATGTTATGGCACTAAAAAGGTGAAAATTTTACTTAAAACATTAGGTCACAAATCCAGTGTAAGCAGACTTCTGACACTTAATGTATTAAAATCTTTTGTCTTTATACAAAAGGTTTCATGTCCTTGCTTTCATTGAACCGGCATAGCTTTTGAGTTCGAGTGGATGGCTGTAGAGTAAAGCTGATGAGGTCACAATGAAATGAATACCTCCATTAGGAGAGATATGAGAGAGAGCAGCTGCTATAGCCGTGACCCGGCGTGCACAAATATACGCACAAGTGTGCGGGCCAGGGTGGGCCTCGGGCCTCTCGACAACCATGAGCTCATAGCCACCGCTATAGACACAGAGCTCTTTGACCCAGCCCTCGAACCTGACTGCCCTTCTGCCAAACCATCAGTGCCTTAGAAGAAAGAGCCTTTATTCACCCCCTTGGAGGAAACTGGGCAAAAAGAAGTAGAAAAAATGTTATAGCCTTTACAGTATTTACTGAGCGTATACATGGTGAACTGGATGTGGAAAAGAGAAGAGTTGAGGAGGGTGGTTTGGCTGACCAGTCGTTGACCTGCTAATGAGTGGCAGTGGATGCCAACCGCTATGCTAGACTCCCACTCATTCCTGCACAACGATGCAAAATCAGACATTCTCATGGGTCATTATGGCTCAGATCCCTTTCACAGTGTAAAATGTTTTTACATTTCAGCTAGAGCGTACGTGATCAAGTGCTGAATAGCACAATATGATGGTGAGGTGACAATTTGTCTTCTGCATGTTTGCCATGCCTCACATCTATGCCGCAAAGACTACAAAGAACCCTGTCTGAGTTTTCTTACACCTAACAGAGCAGTTTAACACAGGCGGTAGCCCCTGGATCAAGTTCCAGCGAGGAATCCATGCCAGAGATACCTCGAGAACATACGGTTTCTATTGCTCTAAATCTGTGTACCGACAAAACGTGATGCTTGGCATTGTTAATACTTCAGCATGCACGACCAGCCAGGAATGCAATTATAGTTTGCTGAATTAAAAATACAACATATAACAATGGTGGCGTGCTATGAAGTGAAGCTCTTTGTACACAGTATGTAACGGACAGCTAGTGTAGCTCTATGGAACACAGAAGTCACAAGATGCTTTTTTTATTCAAGTACTTTAAAATCAACACTTTTAGCATGAGTTTGCACGTATAGAAAAAAACACTTAATAGGGACAAGAAGCACATTGTTCAACAGACCATCTACTTCGGGATCACAATTAAATATTTGCTAAGCAAGGCAAGCTATCATGCATTTGTAAAATGTTTACCCTTGGCGAGTTCAGTTTCAAAGAATTGGATAAGTAGACAAGTGCTAAAACAAGTGATTCGTTTAGGGCTGTCAAACAATTAAAGTCCCCGTGAACCGGAAGTTGCGATCAATTTTACTTCCGTATTCTAACACATTTCCAAGTGAAAAGGAATTTCAAAGGAGAAAATTAGAGCGCTTTTCCACCATCGTGCCGAATTGTTCTCGTTGCCAAATCGCTCCACTCCGTGCCAATACGTAAATGGTAGCATTTTCTACCGCAGGGCTGATAACAAAATTTTTTAGAATGTAAACACAAACGCGTCACGCGTTGCCTTGGTAACACAAGAGACTGAGCTATAATGGCTCTCCGCCCATTCATTAGCACGATTCAGCACGGTTAGACAACCATGACGAAAATTCCGAGCCAAGAACCGTTTGTAATCGTGCCGTGTCGAACCAGACTCACGTGGAAACATAACTGTAACTATTTCAGACTGTGCTTAGAACGATTCTGCGTGATGGTGGAAAAGCGCTTATAGTGCTCGTGGCTTGGGTTTTCATTGCAAATTGATTGGATTTGTAAAAACAGCTGTTGCATTGACTTTAAATGAAACTGGCAGCAGCCTGAGGCCCTGTCCACAAAAACACGTGTATTTTCAAAACCGCAGTTTTTTCTTTGCGGTTTGGCCATTTGTCAACACGTAAACACAGTACTTGGTCCCTGAAACCGAACTTTTTTGAAAACTTCTGCCAGGGAGCAGATTTTTAAAAACTCTTTTTAGAAAAAGAGATTTGCCATATGACGTTGGAAAGCGTGCCGCTATCTCCTTTGTTTGACGTCAGATTCCAGGCCTCTGATTGGCCAACACGGCTTTATGGATAGGCTAGGGTTATATCACCACCTGTTGGTTTGGCATGCTTTTGACAGCGCTTTACAGCGTGTTTTTGCGTTTTCATGTGGATGCGGGGAAGGAAAAACTCTGTTTGTATGCCTGACAGTTAAAGGGGTGGAGTTAACGGATGATCTAATTACATCATCTAAGATGGATAGTAATTTCAGGGTATAGTGCATTTCCAGATTTTAACTGAAGATTATGAGGGTACATGAATTTTAAAAAGAAAATGACCCACATTGATAAGCTTTTTACTATAACGCTGCAACATTTCATGAAAAAATAAGAAATGTCATTTTTAATTTCACTGGGACTTTAATGTTTACGTGTATTTATTTATATTTACCCATAATTTAAATCATATATAAACGTTTATTAATTTTGATATTTTTCTTAAATATATGCATGCATGTGTATGTGTTTATAAATGCAAAATTAAAATGCACAGTACACCATATATTAATTAAACACAAACGTTTATTCTGGATACGATTTATCGTTTGACAGCCTTCCTAGAATTCAGTTTAGATTCTGTAAACAGTGCAACACACAGGTCACTGCTTAACTAAGCAACTTCGTCAACAACGTGGATTTGCATGTCAGAGTTCACCATGAACCCCACATGAAATTTGCATAGGAAAATGTCTTTGTCACCATAAACTGTCACCTTACAAATTTTCTAATTATATGGATTATCGTCGAGGTGACTATTTCAACAACAAAGGTGTGCAGTACAAGGGCAAATGTGCCTAAATCTAACATCAAACAAATTGACAGCAAAATGGATTCCTGTGGGTTGCAAGTCATATTCAACTACACAAAAATAAAGTGTACAGTATTGATTCGACTAATATATAGTTCTTTCTAGCAAACATTGATAAATACAAGACATATTCATTAAACCAGCTCGTGTCATGAAATTACCACAAGCATATCACCATGACAACAAGTTTCCTAGCAAGCCAACGACTGACTTTAGTCACAATAAAGCTCTAGAAAAATCTGGCAAGAAGAACAAAAATGTAAAGAAGAGAAAAGCCAAAAAAAGCTGCGTTAAAACCAGCAGCGTTGTTGAACTTGAATGCGGTTAGCGGTATGTCAAATTCAGCTATTCGTGCCTCATAAGACCCGACAGGGCTGTTCCTTTTCTTCTACACATCAAACAAGACCATGCTTGGCAAACTGTCACTCACTTTTACTTTAACAGGCCGTCTTTTCTCTTTTTTTTCTTTCTAAAACATATGGGAAGAAAAACCATGTTATAGTACCGTCTACCAAAAACAAGACACGTATTTTAGCTTCAAATCTTAGCGCTACAAAGACGAACACATACAAATCCCACACGCATGCACTGACGTCATATCCGCTTCATTAACCACATCATTTTCAAACAACAGAGAAATGCCATCATTTCTTCTACCCTCAATACACGCCACTATTAGGACTCACTTGAGTCATTCACAACAACACCAATAACGTTCAACGCCATGAAATTGAGCTGTCGTATTTCTTTACAACTTCACCGTGTCTCGAGTTAAGGTGTTGAAACACGGCATTTGATATTTTTACTAACCTGACAATCACAGGAACAATTGAAGAGACGTGTCTTCTGTTTTTACAAGTCTGGAAATCCCTCATACGATGACAACGAGCTTAACGTTAGTCAATCAAGTGGCCTGCGTTTTGGTTTTCAGGCCTGAGGAAACATACACCGTTAGGGTAACGTTAGTAGTAATCGTTATTTAAAATGTTTAAGTTAAAATAAGAGCATTTGAAGAAAAGGAATGAAACAGTAACGTCGTACAAGTGTTTCACGTGCACGATTGACGGCGTGTTCGACAAAATGCAGCACCTGCAGTGCGATCGGGCCATGACATCTAAGTACCGCGAGAGAGATTCAAAACCTCATCGAGCAGTCTGTTCTCGCGGAATTGTGATGTCATACTCGAATCGCTCTGTGCAGCGCCGCATGAAGTCGAACACAGATTTCTTACTTTTAACTGTTACGCACTCTTTGGATTTCAAAATGAAATATCAAAAAAGATATGAAGTAGTTCAAAATATAACAGTTACAACATTTATTGGTCACATTAATTTGACTACGTAAAGCCATAACAAATATGCTTTCTTCTATTTAAAACTGGCATAAATGATAATGTCTATATCATGATTTCCACTATTTTCTTTAAAATGGTAAAGATATTTAAAGCAGTGGTTTCTTTCATGCATCATGTCTTGAAGGTCTACAAAGAGGAAATGATTTATAATATCATGTTGCACTTTTATGGTCTGTAAAATCTGTACCAACTGGGAATCTGTTGATATATTGTGTAACATCAGCGAGACAGGTGATGACAAGTTTTATGACTTGATAAAAAGCTTTTGAATATTGTCATGTTTTTTCAGACTATAATATGACGGACAGACAGCCCGTCTCATCTGAACTTTCCCTTTGTGACCCAGCCCATTTCTCTCAGTAGGAATGTTCAGCCCTTTTCAATAGTCTCGCTCTCCTCGGAGCTGAGTGTGCCGGGGTGACGGGTGTCATGAGACCTGACAGCTGCAAAGCCATTTCCAAACAGCAGCCCATGCAGTGCAGCTCTCAGAGGCCGGACGGCAACACAGGCTCTGACATTGGTTCAGGCGCACGGCCAAAGCAGATCCAGAGATGACAGAACATGCTCCTTTATGTGTCCTCAGTAAAGAGTGACAGATTGAACTTGTTAAAATCAATCCATCCTGAACAAAGAAAGAAATGCAGATGGTGCAGTTTACAATAGAGGTTCGTACAGTATGCACGTGTGCTAGTGTAGTGTTCTTATTGTCTTATGAAGAGACATAAGATATATTAGGTTTGAAGGGACAGTTCACCCAAAATGAAAATTCTGTCATCATTTACTCACCCTCGAGTTGTTCCAAATCTGCATAATTTCTTTGTTCTGATGAAAACACAAAAAGATATTTGGGAGAATGCTTGTAACCAAACACTTCTTAGACACCATTGACTATCATAGTAGGAATATTTGCTAGAAAAATGAATTAATGGTAGTCAAAAGTACACTAGAAATGTTTGCATACATTCTTCAAAATATCTTATTTTGTGTTTAATACAACAAAGACATTTATAAAGCAATTTTTCCCACTATGGTAGTCAATGGTGGCCAAGAACTGGTTGCAAGCATTCGTCCAAATATGTTTCTCTGTGTTAATCAGAACAAGGAAATGTACAGATCTGAAACAATAAATGAAGACAGATTTTTCATTTTTGGGTGAACTGTTCCTTTAACTCTGCATACTGTATCTCCAGCATGCGCTAGTGTCTTCATCAGGTAACTTATGACACAAAACCCCTTTGTACACTTCCGAAATGTAACTGTTAGCTTGACTGAAGCACCTAAAAATAAACAAATAATATCATAAGTACATCAGCATTTTTGTGCGTAAACATATTCAGACATCTGTCAAATTGTTTTTTCTAACAACATGTGATGTTCTTAATGATTTTAACAATTTGCGTTTGGCAAAATGTAAAAGTTTACACAAACATATGCACATGTTCAAGTCAAGGCATTTTAATAAATTATTAACAACAAATAAATTCAGACACAAACCATTTCTTAAAAGAAACACAAAAACTGCAATATGCATTCTTCAGATGCACGGTTCACATCAGACAGATGAGGCTAATTATAACCCATCTCACACACCTCTGAAACTAAATCACCAGTGTTGCTTTCTGTAGCGTGTAACTGGCATCCCTCCATCTGGTTTAGCTGTTTATGATTATAATGTGAACTGTAGATGTTTCCCTAAAACAGAAAAGAGAAAGAGAAGGTTCTCTCCTTGTTCGAAGCCTTAGGGGGATCAGATCCATTGCAAACAATTAGTCATGAATGAATAAAAAGAAGCATATCAGGCACACAATCTTGTCTGAAAGCTGATCATGTCGTGATATTTGGCCTGTTGAAAATAGGCTTTTCAATCTTTCAATTTGCCCTTTGAAGTAAAGCCTGTTGTGGCTTGAAAATGAAGTTTGTTGACTTTTTGTTAATGCACTTCAGTGATAACTCCATGAACAACACTGATTTTATGTTATATAAACAAACGAAATGAGTTGCTCAAAGATCCGATTTTTTTTTCAGTTGGATTCTCCGACATTAAAGGAAACCTGCCTATAGCCCTTACTTTTCCAGATTTGTTTTTCTATGAAAAAGCTGATTTTTCTCTATCCCGGCCCCTCCCGCAGGCCTTAGGAACATTTTAGCGCTGTGAAATTCCACGTAGCTTCAATAGAGGAGATTATCCGTAATCTGTTATTATTTAAGGAGGGCTAGGGAGGCAGCCACGGAAGGTGTCTTAAAAAATCAACTCGTGCTGTCAGACTGGCTTTAGAAATAGTTTGTACATGGATTCATGCTTGAAGGCCTGCATGTCCATGTCTGTTTCAAAGACCCCGGCAAAAGCTTTCAAACAGATGGTTCCTGAAGACCACTAAATCAACAATAGACTAGAGAACAATTCTGTGGAGTTTGGAAGACATGTTGCAGGCAACTGGGGAAAAGGTATTTTAAAAGCACTTTAAAGATAAATTAAATGTGATGTGCTGATTACAATATCTTTATTTCTGGGTATTGTTTAATTATATGTTAAATACATTTTTATCGTATTCTTACATGACCCTGATTCACAACGCTAAGCTTGCAATAGTGATTTTTAATGTGAACCGTCAGGTACAATTTTAAAAGAAATGTGACATTTGACTTCATTACACATACCTGCATGTGTGTATTTCAAACAGAGATGGCGATGGAAGGACAGTAAGTTTAACATTATGGTTGGGTTTTGCTCATTTTAAAACAAGCAGCATAATGTTTCCCTGCAAGCACCACTAAATGTAAAACACTCAACCGGGGAAACGATTTGTCTTAGTTTTCATCCAAGTACCACAACTCGGATCTGATCTTTGAGTATTATTAAGAAAGATTTGAGGTCCGCCCTTATAGGCTCTGACAGGCTGTCTGCGAGACAGAAAACAGAAAGCCCTGATAATGTTGATGGGTTATAGTTTAAAGAGAGGCGCTGATGCGCTGGGTAAATCGAGCCGTCATTAATATTCTGTGATAAAGTTCTCTTGAGGCTCAGCAGATGCAGAGGACTCTCTGACACATGTTGTTTAGATGTTGGAGACTATCGCGGGTTAATTCAGAGGTTAAGACTCTTGGCAGTATGAAACCAGGCTGATTCAGAACCAAAATAATCGGCCTGCTAGATAAAGTTGGCTTTTAAGTGTCTTCTGGTAGCCAAAAACAATAAATTCATAAGATGGAGAGAAGGAGAGACAGCAAGTGGAATAATTATATTTATGAGTCTGAGGGGTCTGGGTCCAATAGTTGTATGGACACCAATTTGCAGCACTTTGGCCAAGTTGTTTTTAAAGCAGTTTTGGGTGAAACTATATTTAATGTAACGAAAACAAACATTTTAACATGATTAGACAGCTAGATACAATCAGATGATCAAGGATTATTGGACCAGCCATATTTTAAGGTTTTCCATGTGTCTGCTGAAATTGGTAAGATGACACCCACTTTAATGATGTCATTAAAAGAAAAACATGTTCAGAAGGTGGTAGTTATTAATGACTGTCACATTTTATTGTCTCTTGATGATTTAAGCGTATCCATTTTCTAATTTAAGAACAGATGAACAGCTTCTTTATTTCTGTAAATACGACCCTACCTTCATTCTTCAGGACTGGAAAAGAAAGTAACATACAATCCTTCAGTGTTGTGAGTGTTTTGCTTCAGTCTGAAAGCATAAAATATTTTGACGGTTCCATACGAAAATAAATTAAAATACCTCCTTTATTAATCCATTTTAAATACACAAGAACGTTTCCACCAGACCCCCCAAACCTCTTCGCTAACAATCACACAACTATCACATCAAAACAGAAATATTCATTCAGCTGGGAGAGCAGCGAACCTTTCATACAAATAGCATCCACCAAAAATAACAGCTTTCGTGGCGTTTAACTGTAATCTCTTTAGCTCTCTGCCACAAACATTACTTTTAACAACTTGTGGCCCTCATGGGACCATCTCTCTCACAGCGCCCAGAATATTTCTATGGTCCATTTAGCTCAAACTTCTCTGCTTCAGCATTTGTAAATATTTATGAAAAGTCTAAAACAATGGGTAAATTTGACTCTCTGGACTCTGGTATTTTGAATGCAAACACCAAATGTTGCCTGAGAGCACAAAGCTCAGTTCGGTGTGCTTTAACTGGCCAGAGAGGATCTGGGAAGATTGCTTTGCTTCTGTGCCACTGTTCCCAACATTAAATACACTTGTGATGACACTGCATTGGTCTAAAATCCTGGTCTATGCAGTCGCTCAATAAAACAAACTATATTCTTGTATGATTTTGTTACAGATTTGTGGTGTCATATCCATTTAAGGGTTAACGGCCATAAACCACGGTACAAATTCTAATGGGACCGAGAAGTAACACATTCAAAATGTTTTGTAGAGTTTTGTGAATGACTAATTATCAGTGTTGAGCAGGTTTCACTGAGAAATGAGGTATGAGTTCACATTGACATTGTGCACAGCACAGGAATCAGCCTTGCCTTTGAGATATGATGCAATATGATGGATAAGAGCGGCCTATGCTTTTCAAAGGCCTACATTACCACATTCCCCATGTGAAGGGAATATTTATCATCTCTGGCTCTCTTTCTGTCAAGGATTGAGTGGGTGGTTGTCTTACCTGTCTGGCGTCAGGTTTTCTCAGAGTGGGAGGAGTGACATTTTTAGGTTTCAGGGGAAGCCAGAAAATTCTGAAATCAAACACAGTGATACATCTCGGAGAAATGACATGATTTTAAATTAAATTAAGATGCAATGGAAATTGTACAAAAGGTGAGAAACAAGAAATCTGTCAAGTGCTGACACAAAGTTCTACAGTTTAAAATGGTAAAGTTGTCATTACAAAGCCACATCTGAAGCCTGAAGAAAGGTACAATACACAATGTTTATAATGTAGCATGAGACTACATGTATTTACAGAGAGATATCGCAATGGCGGCATGTTTGAAAATGTATTGTTTATTCTGCACAGCTGAAATAATACAACACACTAAGCATCATGATAATGTCACAGTTTAAAGCAATTGAACGTGTCAGTTCCATGTGCAACCCAGATGACTTTCTTAATTTTATTCCCAAAACATTTTGAAGCAAACAGTTTAGGAATACCCTGTGTACATTCTTCCATATTGAGGAAACTAAGTGAATGATAAATAAGGCAGACGTGAAGCACGATAATGAGAAAAAATCATCATAAAAGTATCACAGAAGTTGGGAAATA
Source organism: Triplophysa siluroides (assembly GCA_006030095.1). Lineage (NCBI taxonomy): Eukaryota > Metazoa > Chordata > Actinopteri > Cypriniformes > Nemacheilidae > Triplophysa > Triplophysa siluroides. The sequence continues at coordinate 2,081,915 of VCII01000101.1, read as the reverse complement.
TTTTCTAAAATGTACCAATAACATGACAGTCATGACAGTATTTTGTTTGGAAACGGCACAGAGGCGCCTCAGAGCTTAACTTGACAACGTAAATATGTCCTAAATAATAATCTAATAACAACTAATAATCTTTTTTTTATATTTAATGCATATTTATAAAAACTTATGCAAAGCAAAGTTAAGAGGAAACCAGCTTTTTCCTTCAAACATCTGTGGCTGATTTCCATGTAACAGAAGAAACCACCTGGGTGACAGTGTTGTGAAAATAATTGTTTTCATCGTGGAGTACACGAGAAAACAAATGCCTAAGTTAAGTTACATTTAAATGGGATTTGATGCAGTCTTTAAATAGAAATAATGTTTGTGTGAAAAAAGGTATCAGCATTCAAAGCATACCTCTGAATCGCCCCGGGTTGCATTCTCTGTTTTAAACTTTGACTGCAAACAAACATGCCATGTTGTGTCTACCTGCCAACCTCAACAGAAATCAGGACGGCACATCATTCTATTGCCGTATCAAGGAAGATAAACAAAACAAACACGCCAACTCACTATGCCTGCATGGGTGTTTTTTAAATCAGTTTATAGTTTTATATTACACTATTTAGACTTTTAAAGGTTTTAAATGACAAATATTTGTTTTATAAATATATAGTTAAGCACAATAAAGGTTGATCAGTAAACCTGGGGAGATTCTGATTGAGATTCTGTGACTGAAGAATAAGCACTGAATGCACAGATTTAAAGCTTAAAATAGCACATCAACATGCCAAGGCACTTTCTGCATATTCATACATGCATTTTGAGCTTGTTTTACTGGCCCTATTACATCAAAACTGACTTGGCATTCCCTTGCAAAGAAACAACATTCCACTAGTATTTTGCAAGCCATGGATAGACTCTGTATTAAAATAAAAGCATAAAAGACATTTGTTTCATTCAGTGTTATTCTGTAATTAAACTCTGTCATTATTTATTCACCCTCATGTCGTTCAAAACTTGAACTCAAAACTCTTTTTTCTATGGAACACAAAAGAAGATATTTTGAGAAACGTCTCAGTGGTTTTTGTCCATAATGGAAGGAAACGGGACCCAAAATGTTTGGTAACAGACATTCTTCTAAATATCTTCTTTTGTTCCTGCAGGACATAGAAAGTGATATTTTGGAATGACATGAGGGTGAATAAATAAAAGTATGTATAATGTTGGGTATACGCTAGCCTACCTGTAAGACACTGGGTATCTCTGATATCTCTTCTTTGGCCAAATCGAAAAAGACAATAAATATTTTAGGTAGCATTGGACATTAAAGGTGTCATGAACTGGCTTATTTTATTGTTTTATACTGTTGTATGAGGTCTTCTTATGACGTTTGCGTGGTTTTTACATAAAAAAATATCAAAATCATAAGTAATAGCCTTTTTTCTACATGGATTTTGAGGCCGGCTCGACAAACACTCGATTTTAATGTGGTAGGTAATTTGTGGGTGAACTTTTACTTTACAAAATTACAGACATGGCCGATTCTCACGGGATTAAGATCACAAACAACCTCTGCAATTATTACAAATGACTAGAGCTCCCCAGGTAATACTAATCCTGTGCGAATAGGGCTCAGGGCACATCAAGCGACCTTTAACAAAGCAATAGTGACGCATAGTACAATAATGTTGTACTCACATAAGATTACTGCGCCATTCCTGTCGGATCCAATATTGACGGCACAGCAGCACTGCTTTTTAATTTTAGTCTCTCCGCAAATCCAATATCGACATGTGCCTTGTTCACAAAGGAATCCGCGGTGAAATGAATCGAACAAACGCTCAATGTTTTACCCACGTGAGCTGGAACTCCTTTAAAAATAAACCTCAACCACGCATTACTAATGTCCGAAAGAATTTATGCAGCGACTGTGTTCTTTCACAACCAGGCACTGCACAATATATTGTGATCTTTAACGGCATGTTTATTGCCTGCTCGCTCTATCTGGTTCCTCGCAACTAGGTGCATCCCAGGAGCTGGCGTTCGCTGGGCCTGGTGTCAATAACAGTTGTAATTTCAGTAACAAGGGCGTTTTCAGTTCTGACACTTACAGGATGTTCGCTTAAATACGATTCCCTCTTATATAACAAAAGCTCAGGTTAAAATCGATGTCTTAATTCATGACTCCTTTAAACAAATATCAATTAAGCAATTTAGCTAACTTTTTTAGCAGCCTAGTTTACACATTACTATGTGGTTGCTAACATGCTCTTTGTGGTTTCCAAGGTGTTGCTATGTGAATTCAAAAGTGTTTTAAGTGTTTGCTTATTGGCCCATCCCCTATGAGATGTGCAGTATCAGGCTTAAGTAAACTTCAAACTCTGTTCAAACCATGGCAAACATCACTAGTTAGACCAGATTAAGGTTATTTGTTATGACATGCTGGTTTGAATTGCGCTGTATAAGCAGACAACATTGTTATGATCTTAATTTAGACAACAACAACATGACAATTTCTTCAGGGGAAGTTTGTCATCAAAGCAGTTATCAATCATTATTTAAGGCGCTATTTCTCCTAATCCTTGTTAATCTCTCTATTATCATTATCTAAACAAAAACGTACACCCAACATAAAACTCTGACCTGAATTAGGATCAACCTCCTAACACTTATCCTATTCAAAATACTTTCATTCTCATCACAGAATAAAGAACACGGAGTAGGGAGAGAGAGAGATAGAGAGGGAGAGAGAGATTTAACATCAATAGGAGGCACATAAAATATAGTTGGCGCTTCAGAGAGGACAGGCACAAGACACTGAGGTGATGACAGGAGTTGGGTTTCCTGCAAAGATCTCTTTTATCAACAGGTGTAAGGAGGAGAATGAAGATATGTGAACAGATAGCCCTTCTATAATAGAACCGACAGAGAGAGAAAGACCATGTGTGACAGCTTTTATCACCACTACAGGTGAACCATCTCTCTCTGTCTATCTCTCCTTTTCCCCTCTTCCTCTCTTGTCCCTTCTTATCTCTTCATCTGAAATAAGCGGATGCGCTGGAAGGTAAACAGCTTGTGTCCCATCTTAATTAGCAGAGCATTTACTCTTCCACCCTACTGAATGCTTAATGTGGCCTTTAGAACAGCATACACACACACACACTTCCCAAACAAACAGCGAGCTGTCACCGGTCCGCCACCAGACGTTCTATTTAGGAAACTCTGAAAACAGACTAATATTTGAAATGCAAACTCTTCCCATATAGGGAGTTTTCCGGTATGGGCGTTTGTGTCACACAATATATCTTTAGAAAGAATTCAACCTGAATGCATTTACATCTTTTTGCATTTGGTGCTATTTTTATCCATTTTTATCAGTACATGCATTTCCTGGAAAATAAACTATTGTCTGTCCCTTATTATCTATGAACTGTTACCACTACTAATAATAAATAAATTCAATTTTCAGGAGCATCACGTTCCTCTGAACTATTGTAAATCTTCTCAATTTACAATAATGTTGATTTTATTTTGACTGCTCTAAGGACACGGACCTCGTGTGACCGGATGGACTCGATCTTTCTCATCAGCAGCTGTGAATGAAGGCCGCCTGTCGACACCCCAAAACGAGCGTCTCCTTAGCCACGAGACGACGCATCTGGAAGGTCCCTAAAGGAAACAGATAGCATTTTTTAACTTTTCTCAACTTTCTTGAAAAGTGTGAATATGCAATATATGATGAAAATGTTTTTACAGGTGAGGAATAAACGTATTTCTGTGGCCGGGTCATAAATTGTAAATTCACTATGTGATGTTGTGTCAGGTGACTGGAAAAGAAACCTCTGATTCGGGGGTCAGTAGTTATGGTGTCGATGGATGGATCCTGAATGGCTGAATGCAGGAAAAAACAGAAGAGAAGAGAAAAAGAGAATTCTTGATCATTGCACAACTTCCCATAATACAGCGACAGAAAAAAATCATTTAAATTAAGAGGCAAATTATTTTCAGATTTTCTCAATTTGTGTTTAGGTAAAAGGATCATTTTTGTTTCATTCTGTGAACTACTAACAATATATTTTGCCAAATTTCAAATAAAAATATTGTTTCTATTCACATTCATTTGTAGAAAATGAGATCGGGGGAAACAGATCTAAATAACATGAAATATGTTCTGTATTTTTTTAGACCTCAAATTCTGCAAAGAACACAAATGTATAATAACTTTTAATACAACAGTAATGTGTATTTAGCAAAAATAAAAAGATACTTTAATGTGATAACCAACCAGATATGACCATTCAAACGTTGATTTTGTTGAAATTCAACAGACACTGGACTGGAATGGCCACAATACATCTATAAATGCTGATTAAATGAAATTTGGAATGGTCTCTTAACTTTTTCCATGGCTTTATTCTTTTTACACAAACTCTGGCTAAAATAGTACCAGTTTTCCCATGTGGCATTTTAAACTAGTAACACTTTGTCAAGCCAGTGAGAGATGACTGGAAAACGATGAGTAGGGAGACAAATGAAAGGTGAGTGGTGACCTCTTGGTCTTGAATGATGTTCATTGTCTGAAGTACGGAAGTTCTGACAGATGGCGTCCTGGGTTGTGGTTTTCCAAATTAATGAAGTATCAGGACTGAAATGATAATGACCTCCATCTGCAGACAGGATAACAGGTTTACACATGACAACATGCATTATTTAATAGCATCACGTGTTCTTTTCAAAAAAAGAGTGCTTAGTCAACACAAGATACAAATTGATCTAGTTGCCTTGATAATACGTTCGTGGTCTTATTGTATAAACAATGCATTCACAACAAACACATTCATTTCATCCTTCTTGCAAAAACGAAAATATTAATCCTTATATAGATAACATTGTCACATGACATCATAAAACTCTTGTTTTTCATCCCCTCCTCTAAAACGAGACCACACCCAAACTGCACTAGACTAGTCCATCCAGGTTTTTTTTTTACATTTATATGTATTTGGCAGATGCTTTTATCCAAAACAACAATGCATTCAGTTTTGTCAGTATGTGTGTTCCTAAACCCACAACCACTGTTAAAGCAATGCTCATACAGTCCCATTTTAATTTTTTGGGGGGGTTAACATGTGTAAGGTCAAGTGCACCACTAGTGGCATCAAATGGAATTACAAAAATAAAGACCAAATTCACATTTATGGCTGAAGTTGGCACATCATACAGCTCAAACAAACCGAGTAATGTTTTGAAAGCACCACAGAGGCTGTGCTTTCACTCCACTCTCTGCCCATTAAACTAGAAGAGGAAAAAGTATTTTAACGTACAAAAATAACACACATCAGTTTTAAAACTCTTTGGTCTCTCGCAAACCGCTTAATGACATAAACCAAAATGTTCAAGAAAAGCACGTTATGATTTGCACTAAACTTTCTTTGACGTTACAACGTAACCAGTGACCAAGAACACAACAGCCAGCACAAACAAAACCAGTCTTGATAATATTATTACATTAAGACAGTTTAAGAACAGAAACCATTCCCATGTCTTTTATTAGAATAACTATTCCCCTCTACGATAACATACAGAAACGTATTATAGTAGTTTAACTCCTTCATTAAAACAAACCAGTAGAGTCGATTACCTTAGACTGCATTTAATCATGAGTTCAGAGCAGATCTTTTGTGATATCGACAGTCTTTTATGTGATATGAGCAGGCCTCAGGCTAGTGTCACTCGTGTTTCTACATGAAAGTGTTGCAATTTGTAATAATAAAAGCAAATTAATACAACAGCATGTGTGTACAATGTGAGTTTACATAATGTTGTGTATGAGAGCATACGCACGCAAGAAAGACGGGGCAAGAGAGTTTACGTTAAAGCACATGTTTAGATCACGCACACACACACAACGTGTGCTGACGCAGAGTGTAACTCATACTTTGGTGTTTTAAGTTGACTGAAACGTATATCAAAACTCAGATCAGACTTCTTGTCAGCACTGTTTACAATGACGTGATTTATGATTCTTTTCCCTCCCGTGTTGTTTTTACTTTCTTTTTCAAGTTGAGGGAAATTAAAAATGGTTTCATTACAGGAACCCCCGACATAAGGGGAGTGGTGAGCATGAAGTTTCTCTTTTACTACAATTAATCACATACGCAAGAGACTTTGCTGCCAATATGAAACACTATTAATCATTTAGAAAAAGATGCACGTTTTTTTTTGTCTGTACAATGTAAACAAACGGAGTCCATGTTGTTTGGTTACCAACATTCTTCAAAATATCAATCTTCTTTTGTTTTCTGCAAATACAGTCATACAGGTTTAGAACGACATGAGGAAGAGTAAATCATAAAAAAAACGTTTTATGTTTTTTTATTTCAAAATAAAATACAATTTGGGACATTGTTGAGATATCTTTTAAAGCTTAATCGCAGTATATGAGAAACAGTAGAGATATTAAAGATTTTTTTGATTTTTTTCCAATGATTTGGCTCATTTGATGGACAATTTGCACCACAGCAAGTTCAGCATCATTGCTTCACGAGCATTACTGTGAACAGACGCTGAATCTGTGCATGCAGGAGGAATCCATCTATGGCTCTGTGTGCTTTGTTTCCGAACATAACTTGACAGTCTGTATGACAGGAACAGTGTAATTTTACAGTGTAAGTCTGCAGTCATCCGAGCCGAGCCTGTGTGTGTGTGCGTGTGTAAAAAATAAAAAGGGAAAAGAGAATACATATGCACAGACCGTGTGTGTGTTCTCTTAAACATGCCCCATGCCTTCAATTCATCTATGGAGGCATGCTGGCACATTATACAAGAAACAAAAGCTTGCCACATGTCACGGCAGAGACCGTCCAGTCACTTAGCTTTAACATCCCGAACATACTCTGAAATTAAAACAGCATGTCAATAAAGTACTAACAGTTGGTAATATTACACATTTAAGCCACGACATTTCATCTTCTAATACCTATGTAAAGAAAAAGATGAAAACAAACACTGATAGACAATAAAATCCATATGAGGCAGCTGCAATGTAGACCACATTAAACAGAGCAAGCTGGGTAAAGGGGCTCAGGGGGGCTTTCCCAACCAGATATGACCATTCGAACATTCAAAGGCTGGCAAGCACCCTCCAAACTAAAAAGACCACCCTAAAGCGAGCCGTGGCACAAGACAAATGAACTGCTCCGGTACCTCTGCATCGTAGAAAAATAGATCCAATTACAGATATACACTAAATAATTCAATCATCTGGTCTCGAGAGATTTCAAGCTTGTTTTTAGCCCACCGGTGGCCTCATCGGTTCGTGCACCGACTGTTCGCAGGTATTCCAGGAATCCAGACTGGGAAAAGAACGGAGAAAACCACAAACAGTAAGTTTATAAATACTGTTAGGATCGAAACGGTCCTGAGGTTTGCTGAGGAGAAGATGAGGCTGCACGGGAGCATTGTGCGATGTTTATTGCTTTCTGCCAGTCGGGTAGACAAGCAACACATCCATTTGAAACCTGAGAAATTGAAACGTGGGGTCATTTTGGAACACGCTCGTATCCGCTTCAACCTTGACAAAAATAATTAACGTGGGGTTAATGGATGTGATGTAAACGGGAAGCCATGCATAACATGCATATACCTCCATGGGTGGTGTAGTATAGTGGTTGCTGCTCCGGGCGGGTAGCTAAAGGTCTATAGATATTTTGAAGAATGATAACCAAACAACAGTGGCCCCCATTGAATTCCATCATATGGACGCAAATCCACTGAGACGTTTCTCAAAATATCTTCTTTTGTGTTTCACAGAAGTAGTTTTATTCAGGTTCTAAACAACATGAGAATACATAAATGATGACAGATGTCTTTTTAATTTATAAGTGAGAAGATATGGCTGGATGTGTTTTATGTGTGCATATGGATACACCATTCAGAAAGAGCAGGAAGACCTGATAAGCTTGATCAAAGTCTGCTTGAAAGAGAGAGAGTGAGACAGAGATAGAGTGAATGAGGATGTACTGTATGTCTGTTTTTCTGGTTTGTGTCTCTATGATCCACCACGGTGCTTGTGAATACACATTCGGCTTCTCTTGTCTTGTTTTCTACGTCTCTGTCACACACACGCTGGATACCAGCATGAGGGTATGAAGAGAAGTCAGAGGTAATATGCTGAGTGAAGTGTAAACATACAGTACTGCTATATCAGGGCCTCACGCTTAGAAGGCCAGACGTTCAAAACAAACCTTGAGAACTGACGTTACTCACCCACACACACACCAGGGTGTGGCCACTGTAAAGAAAGAATGAAAGAAAAATACATTGAAATATATACTATGGAACATAGGGAAAAGGATAGATGGGTGTGGCTTAGAGTTTGTGATGAATGGTGCATTGGAGACCAGATGAACGGACTGAATGAGCTCAGAAAAACGACACCCTGGATATAAATTTAAATGATGGAAGTGTCTTAAGGTCTTTAAAACAATAAATATAATTATGCAAGTGTGTGAATAAAAAAGCCTCTAGAATCACTATGAGCATGATTTCACGTTGTCTCTTCTTTTAACTTGGCAGAATAGTCCATCCAAAGATGTAAATTCTGTCTTTATTTACTCACCCTCATGTCTTTCCACAGAAATGTTGGCTGGAGGAGATGCTGACAGATGCTGGGGTATTACGAATGCACTTGATGTCCTCATTCAAATGTGGTTTTGGTGAGATCAAGAGCACTTTCAGGAATATTAGAATGTTTAGCATGGAAAAACGATACAAACCTTTGAAATATTGAGGAAATATTACTTTATTTTATGTGTTTCTTACCCTGAATAATTAAGCACATAACAAATCTACTATCTTTCTTTTACTTAAGTAAAACAAATTTTAAGGAAAATTACTTGAGTAAAATTAAGAAACTACTATGATTTGAAAAAAATTGACACGTACAGTATTTATAAAATGTAGTTGAGTAAAAAGTATGATAAATGCTGTGCTTTATAATGTATGAAGTTATTTTGACAAAAATGTTAGGAATGACCGGTCACACTTCAGTATAGGGGACAATTCTCGCTGTTTACAAACGATTAACTACAACATTTTCCCCAATAAACTCTTAATTTGTTGCTTATTAATAGTCAGTAAGGTAGTTGTAAGGTTTAGGTATTGGGTATGTAGAGTATGGTTATGCAGAATATGTGCTTTATAAGTACTAATAAACAGCCAATATGCCAATAATAGGCATGCTAATAACAACTAGTTAATAGTGAGAATTGCCTTATAATTCCAAGGGGATAAAATGTAGGTATGAATATTGCTTGTTGCAAAAATACACAACTACTGAATTAAAACAAATTGTATGGAAAGATGACCAAAACAGACACACACACACACTTGTTTCCTAATAGATCTAGTCTAGGGCACAGGGCAGAGGGAATACTGATCCATCACAGTAAGAGGCTGTCTAAGAATACACACACGCATGCGCACACACAAACACACACACACAGCAGAACAGCTGCTCCAGAGAGTGGGATGATGAAGTCCAGGTGGGCTCCAAAGTCCATTACAGATAAAGGTCTGCTGGAATGGTGGCGTACGTGTTTGTGTGTGTCTCATTATTCCTCTTTACTCTAATATTCTTTGAGTTTTATTGGAGAAGCTCGGCAGGGAAAAGTCCCTCTTGGATCATTAAAGTCACACTGGAAAACCTTTGACACGATCTCAAGACTTTATTGAATCGAAAAGCTTTCGCACCTTGTTATTGCTTCTTTGTCATACTGGGAAAACAACCAGAAATGAATTATCTCAAACAATTTGCAGAATAAAAACATTTCCAACGGTTGTTGTGAGTCATGTGTGAGCGTGTGAACATGATAGCTACATTTTTCTCAAATGTTTATAAGGGAAAATTGCCCATGCAAGCACCTCCTAAACATTTGTGAGTGTGTGCGTACACATCTGTGTGTACAATAAACTTTTGTGTCTCTGCTGCTTGACTTTGGGATGCCTTCGTTAAATCCGGAAATTTGTGACACGTTTGATTTAGAACTGTTTTGACTGAAACTGCAGAAGCTCCTATTTAACAATCAATCAAATTAAAGTGAAAGCTGTTATTTTTCTAACCTGCCATGAATGACAGAGGTATGAAGCCAACCTATAAATTCACCGCATCGTGCAATGCGGACACACACAAACTCATGCGCACACAAACAACGCCTTCCTTTACATACAGCCAAAAAATATAAATCAGTTAAAACAGAATTTCTGGAAAGACTCCAGTAGATATTTGTGAACCGATAGGCCATTACAAGTCTGAGCACCAACATCAGCTATTTTTATATCACGTCATTTTACTGGGGAAATGTACTGACCTGTTGGAGTTGTGGTGTAGCGGTTAACACAAATGCTCGGATACGGTTGTGAGTTGGTGCTCAAACAAGAAATGTGCGTTTGAGACTGAATGACTTCCTCTTCTCTGCTATATCGGTTATTTAAGATGTCAAAAATAAAGAGAGAAAATGTTCTGGATTACTTAGGAGAATTAACTTATCTGGGATAAACTAATGTGGATTTATTACCATGCAAAGAAAATAAAGAGGGACTGGCCCTTGCTGCAGACTGTTTGATGTGGCAATAATGGGCTTGAATGAATGGGCATTGAAGCTTTCCTGAAGGAGAGATAGAACAGGTCTTTATAGCAGTGGACATGCACAGTGTCATGTAGGAGACTGCAACTGCGTGGTGACTTGTGAACTGCACATCTCAGATATCTTATCATTGAGTGTCTGCAGAGGTTAAAGTGTATCTGCTCTTCAGGACCCTTCAGTTTGGTTCAATCTATTTTGTAAATACAATGTAACAAACAATTAAATATGCAAAGACAAGTATCACAAGCATTGCTGCAAATATATGAGATTTTTTCATTTTATATTTTTAAAGATACACACAATCTCGCTGTATTTATGTATGAAATGTGCCTATAGTTGCTCTTTCATGGATAAAAGGTACATTTCTTTCATTGTGAAGTGGAACTCCGTACCCCCTTGAAATTCACTCCCTACACTCCGTCCCCCCGCTTTCTTCCATTTCCAGCCCTGATCAAGTATCATTATTATTGTTTACACTTGGGGTTGACTATTTTGAATATTTTTTATATGTAAATGTCCAGTGTATAAAATTAGGCGGCATCTAGTGGTCAGGTTTCGAATTGCAACCAAATGCTGACTACACATCTCCCTTCCGAAGCACTACGGTGGCTCTAGGACAAAGATGTCGTCACGTTTTCATTACTTTGCTGAAGGAGATAACGTATTTACGAAATGGACTCTAGAGCAGTTTGTCCATTTAGGGCTACTAGAAACAACATGCCGAATTTCATTCAAGTGGACCCGCGGTGTACAGTATGTACTCATTGTAAGGAACATGACGCTTCATTATGTAAGGTCTTTATACACCTCTGAAGATATAGTCATGTATATTATATATTGGATTTCTGTCAATATATCCTCCTACAGTAGGGTAGATAGTTACGTGGTTGCTAGCAAAAGCAAGGGTCCGACATCACAAAACGGAGAAAGATCCCATGCTTCAAAATTCCCTTTAAAGGGATACTTCACCCAAAAGTGACATTTCTGTCTTCATTTACTCACCTTCGAGTTCCAAACCTGTATAAATGTCTTTGTTCTGATGAACACAGAGAAAGATATTTGGAAGAATGCTTATAACTTGAAGAATGCTTATACCCCCCTCCATTGACTACCATAGTAGGAAAAAATACGATGTTAGTGAAAAGCGGACCAGAACTGTTTGCTGTCCTACATTCTTCAAAATGTCTTCTTTTGTGTTCAACAAAACAAAAACAAAAATGATAAAGTAATTATTCACACGATGAAAATTAATGGGGGGCAAGATCTGTTTGATTATAAGCACTTTTCCAAATATATATCTCTGTGTTCATCAGAAAAAAGAAATTCATCCAGATTTGGAATAACTCGAAGTTGAGCAAATGATGACAGAATTTTCATATTTGTGTGAAGTACCCTTTAAAGCCATGCCTCCAGTCAGATACCTCATGTCTCATTCACCAGTGAGACAAAATTATTGAACAAAAGTCAAAACGTGACAATAATAATGAATATTGAATATATAATATGAACTACATTAAGGTTATTGTTGGAACTTACAGCGGATTTGTATTGTTTATTGAGTTTTGCTAATTGTATTGTAAGCAGAGTTATGCAAATACATTGGTTGACAGGTCGGACATCAGTTCGATTGGATTAGATGAACATCTTATGGTCCTTAAATGTATAAATTACTTTTAGACCACTTATTGATTGCTATAATGTATCATTGAAAGCCAGTTTATGAAAAACCTGGTCTACCCAATAGCTTGGACTTAGTTTCATCACATTACTTTATAGTACTTCAGATTGGTGTGTAATGTGTAGTGTTTTTAAAGGTCCAGAAGTTGCGTTAATGAGCTAAGCTTAAAAAAACAAAAACAAACACAGAGCCATGAGAGAATGCAGTGGCCCAGCGCCAGCGACACAGGAATGCATCTCTCTCTTCCCCCGTGCATGTTTTCTCTATGAGGATGCATGTCTTCCTGACACACCCCCGCAGGTGTTGACTGACAGGTTGTAGGTGAGATTGAAATCGCATGTCTTGTTTTTTTCTGAATGACAGGGGAGGTGGCTGACGAGACACTTGTGTCACGTCTGTTGGCAGTTGCAGGAAACGCAAGACACAAAACACCTGAGGCAGCCCGCAAAATATTTTCAGGCATTATTCACTGTACCATCCAGCAGTATGCAAATGCAGTAATGTCTGAATGCAGGTGTAAAAATGTTACACGTGTGTCAGTGCTTATATGATGAAAGGTGACTCGGGACTTGAAAGGTTTGCGTGTTTTTTTAGTGTATGGCAAAACAGGTAGTTGGCGGTATGGATGCGATGGGTTCAGCTCGTAGAAGGCAGAGCTTCATTAAAAATGTTGACTGAATCGCACCCTAGTGTTGGTTTATTTGCCTTTGTTGTTTTGCAAGGATGTCATGCACCCATGTTTTTAAGGGAGTGCAAACGTCAATCCTGGTTCATTTGGTGCTTTGGGCGCTGCTAAAAATCACTTTTTAACAACTTTAAAGGGCCAATAAAGCATCTAGGCACATTTCTGAAAAAAAAGTGTATTGTTTTGAAAAAAGATCCCCAAAGGTTGTTAAGCTTTGTGCCCCATGTGTTTATCTAAACCCACTCTTTATGGGTGTAGATTAAAGACTAGCAATTAAACTGCATTGGTTTAAAGGCAAGAACAACAGATGTTTTTCTTTTCGTGGCATCCAGAGATGTTTTGGGGGCTAATTTGACTACAGCACATTCTGTGCAGTGATGGTGGAGGCACTATGATAAAACACAACTCTTGTCTTTTGAAGTTCTGTGGTCTGTGAAACTGCTCAGTTGAAAAACTAACATGAAAAAGCCAATTTGGGGGAGATATGTGGGACATTCGGTCTGTGTTTTAAAAGAGAGGAGCGCACGTAACTTGCCCTTGTTCTACTTGGGACTTTTCCACATGGATGTAATGTAAAACCTATGGGACAGGCCCGAGGAGCAGGGCTGCCCCGAGCTAAAGAAACATCCCACCGCACATGTTGTCAAAGCATGAGGAATTTGTTACAAATGTTGGTCAGCTGTGGCTCGTTGCTTTTTCCAGAACAATGTAGAGACTGAAAGAGAGAAAAAGAAAGGATAATAGAACGGGGAATCATCTTTGATCTTGATCATAATTTCAGACAATGTCAGGCACTGCTAGCAAGTTCTCACACCAATCTCATTCTTTCTTATTGATGTTTAGAAAACGTGAGGCCAATTTTTTAGTACATTCCACCGAAAAAAATGAAAAGATCTTTCGAAATTTTTGTTTTAATCTGCATTTCTAAGTGTATTGTAACCATTCCAGTCATGTGTGTTTTGAATTTCAACAAAATCAAACCTCAGGAGTGACATTAAGTCATCCAACAGCAATGTGAAAAACTGACATCAATAACACGACACATGAAAACTGTGAAAAAGGTTATCAGATAAAAAAATATATTTGAACTTTTTCTAAATACATATACAAATATTACTGTTGTATTGCTTAAAAGTGAATATGAACTTGTTTTTTTCAGTATTTGAGGTCTAAAAATTACATAGCATCATTTCTGTTATTTTGATTGTCCAGTTTTTATGTTCTGCAAATAAATCCAAATCTTTTTTATTTAAATTTTGGAAGAAATATTGTTAGTTCACAGAGTGAAACAAAAACGATAATTTTACTTAAACTCACAATAGTAAATTCTGAAAAACGTAAAACATTTAAATGGTCTCTTAATTTCTCTGCGGCTGTAGGCCTACATTTAAATATAATATAATTGAATGTATTGCACTGTAAATCTACATTGACGGCCGACTGTCGGCTTTGTTCCGGACTTAAAGTTCTTACCTGGGGTCCCCATCAATACAAAATTAGACATTCCTTCTTAAAAAACAGGACATCCGAAAACGCATCTGCTGGTGAGTGATTGGTTGTTGCTGTACACTTTAGAACTGTAAAAATATAATTTTATCATTTCCATCTCATACCTGTTCATTAGTAACAAAAACATATGTTTAACACGATCATCTATTTGATACATTGAAATGCATTTATTTAAAAGACAAATATTTAGGGAAATGAGCATGAACTGAAATGAAAATTGTTTGAAAAATTGTAATTGTGAAAAAAAAAACATTCAATATTGATGCATTGAACAGCTAGGCTGAAATCAGTTACTACAGCAGCAGAAGACTTGAAGCCCAACAAAACCAGCTTGGCTGAGAATCCTCCATCAATCACTCACAGCGGCTGAGCAGAGGCTAAGAGGATGAAATAAATCACACAGTTACTTACAAGAGTCTCCTCTCACAGTGACAGTGATTTATTCTTTAAATGCACCTGAATGCAGAAGTACAGCAGATGCAAACAAATAAAATCAATAAAACGTAATGTATGTAATCAATATTTTTACATTATAAGATATTTTAACAGCACAATATTTTGCAATATTACTACAATATTTTTTCTAAAGCTCGATTGGTAGTGTATTGTGTTTGCAATGCAAAGGTTGTGATTCCCATCAAACAACCATTTGCATACTCTAATGTATAAAATGTATACATTTTCAATGCACTTCACAGTATATTTTGATTTGGATGAAAGCATCTGCCAAAACTACAATAAAAAAAAAAGCAATTAATATGCACAATATGCAATAATAATCCAATACTTCAATCAATCGGATCTGCATGTTGTAAAAAAAAAATTGTTAGTGTAGTACATAAGTAGAGAGAGAGCGTCACCTATCAAAATTCTGCAAATATGGGCTGATCCAAAGGAAAATAGAAGGTGACCTGACTGCTAGCGTAAGTACCTCACAATACTGTATATCCATCCCGGAGGTCCAGTCTCCATGTGGAAGAGCCGTGGTGTGTAATGTATTTAAATGGGCACAGGGGGAAATCTGATGGGACTTCCTGTACCGCAACCATAGGCTGCCCTAAATACCGTATAAGAATTTCACACGTGCTGCGGTAGTGATAGGGATCAACTTACGTTTATAAAAGGTGTCAGAAGAACAGGGCTAAATTTCTTCCTGTCAGGGTACAGGATACACAACTATGTGCAGACAAAGGAATGACAGCAGCTATTTCGCGGCTCTCCTGCTGTGCAGGTTGTGTTTAAGTAATTTAAAACCAAAACAAGTTGTTCTGTTTAAACTATAAACCGCTCATTCATAACAGCTCGCTTAGGTTCCAACAACTCCTAAGGTGTTTTTAAGAAAACATGTTGTGCTTATCTGTGGAGAAGCTGCAACCAGGGATGAAACCTTATGAATAATTCAAGTAATGGTTCACTCAAAAATGAAATTCGGTCATCATTTACTCACTCTCAAAGCTGTGTGACTTTCTTTCTTCTGCAGAACACAAAATTGATATTTTGAAGAATACTAACCGAACAATGGTGGGACTCATTCACTTCTATTATATGGACACAAAACCAAGTCAATGGGTACTGCCATTGTTCGGTTACGAACATTCTTCAAAATATCTTCCTTTGTGTTCTGCAACACAAGGAGCGGTTTGTAATAACAAGAGGAGTAAATGATGACAGAATTTTCATTTTTAGGGGAACTATCCCTTTCAGAATTTCCAAAATGAATACTTTCCTTAAAACTGCAATTCATATTTTTTTATTGAGCAATAAATGTAGAAACATTTCAATTGGCACACAAAAAAACCCCAGCTAGCTTCATGCAGTGCATTTGGCTCCCTCTAAAATAACCAAATTTGAGTCTAAACACATTCAGCAGCTAATGTTTCCTGACTCACAAATTAATGCCCGTGTAAGTGTTTCACTAAGATGATAGCCCGAGGCTGAAATGAAACCTCACTTTGATATTTGTGCGTTTCTGTTGACCAACGTTACTGAATTCTCCAGAGTCGTAGAGCGAGACCACCTCTGCGCTATCAAACAGAGCTCAGTTTAAACTTGCCCGCCTCATGAACACTTTCCCTGCAAACACATCATATGAGATCATATGAGCACTCTGAAGAGTTAATCATCATGCTCACCAGATCTTAATCTTCAGAAAAAAATCTTTCCTGTCCTCGATCTTAAAAGCCAATTTCTTGACTGTGGGAGAAAATTCACACAGGCGCTAGAAGGATGGTTTGGGGATAATATTACACACATCTTCTAGGTGAACGTATGGCTACTCTATAACTTGAAGCTTTTTCCAGTTCGGCTAATGTAGCATTAACAGCTCATTTAGTTTGTGATGGGCTCCATGTGCAAAAGCGCTCGAGTCGGATGGCGTAGATTTTTCAGCCTTTCCCTCATCATTCCACGCAAACCAGAACAAACGTGCTGAGCCGGAGGAAAACAAATAGCTTGTCCTGGAATGAGAGAGTGTTTGTGTGTATTGCTCTCATTGGAATCGAATGAGTAAGCGGAGAGATGGGAGGCCGATGCCGGGCTGTTACGGAGCCTTTGCTGTATTTATTTGCTCTTTTTGGGGCATTGCATAACCATACGTCTTTTCAAACAGGAAGTCATTGGTCTGCAAACGGCGCTGCTTTGAAATAGAGATCGCTGGGGGTTGGGAAACCTCATCACTGCAAAGTTGAGAAGGTGTTATGCAATACAATCTGTCATGCAGAATGAAAGTATTGTAAGAGACTGTACTTGTTTGGGTTCAGGGTATTGCCTTTGAAGGTAAATGATCAAATTTGACCCATGTATACTTTTTTTTACACTTATCTCGTGTGTATATTTCAACACCGTTGAAATGCTTTTTTGTTGTAATCACAGTCTTTAAAATGTAATAACGTGCGCCGCCTCCAAAATTAGTTTTTTTTGGCTGATGTCAGATGGTTCCATTCAGATTTTTACACTCATTTTCATACTATCCCCAATGGATAAGAACAAGCCACACACACTTTACCCAAAAGCTTCTTGTTTCATTAGGAAATAAATCATAAGATAAATTATACACTTTACCCAAATGTCAAGTGGAAAATGCGGAAACATCCTAATATACCTGAATTCAAAACCCTTTGTTTTAAAAAAAGCCCACAGTAATTTCAGTAGCCTATAGAATCGGATCCTTAGGTCGCATTTACCTGGAAAAATAAGAACACAAAAGTCATGATAATAAAAAATCTGGGTAAACCTCATACATTTTCTGTAAGGGAATACATTTTTATGACCTTTCAAGACCCGATGAGAACTAAAAAGGGTTGCGATATTTAATAATTTAGTACATGAGCCATGTTTAAAAAAATGATGCTTATTAGCCAGTTATTTGGTGAAGAACTAAACTACCCATAATGCCGAGGAAGAGATCATTTTATATGTTTCCATAGAAATGAGAAGAGAAGAGAATGAAGCTCAATATCATCAACTCCTATGAAAAGTTTTAAATGACATAATTGATACTTTCTCCTTTCAACTTATGCACACAATTCAATATTTTTTAAATATAAATAAACAAATAGGATGAAAGCTAACTAAATAAATAAATGCTATTTAATACTTATCAACACCTATAAGTAAATATGTTTTTTAACTATGTTTCATTAGAATTAAAGATAAGTTAAAGACAGACTGCATGTTAATCTTTTTTCTAATTTGTAAAATTTAATTTTCTTTTAAATCAAAGTTTGTAATGATTTATCTCTATATCTATGGAAAATTTAATAGCAAAAATAGCTCCAGAACTCAAAAGAGAGGATGGTCCCTGCATTGGGCAAACAAGACGAACAAGATTTGTCAAAAGAACCCATCTTTAACTGGGAGGAGTTTCATCAAATGTCACACACCTGAACTAATCTATAACAAACACACAGAGACGGAGACGGACTCCCTCTCCAATGTGTAAAGAAAGTTGTCAGCGTGGCTTTCTCGGCAGAACGACGTATATAATGGTGCTCTGTGGAAATAGGAATGACAGCAGAAGAAGTGGGAGAGGCATTTATGGGAAGCCCCCCACTGTTCCGGCTTTCATCACAGAGTACAGTTGTTGGTTTTTGAGTTCTTGGCTCAGCGTGCTTTGGCAGAGAGAGGAGAGCGTGGAGAAGAGGTCTGCAGGGGAGAGGGGAGAGTTTCATTGCCTGTGGGAGTTACAGGCAGCCATACTTCCTCATGAGGGCCAGATATATTCAGATCTATATTATGTTTTACGGCTTCAGCGTGCACCGTGACTCTGACAGGATGACTGATTGCATTATCTTGCGGATCTCATCCAGTCACAGGGTTGTATGAAGGCATTCGTTCCAGCAAAACACATCCACTGAATATAGTTCACCCAAAAATTCTAATTCTTTCATCATTTACTCACCCGCATGTCTTTCCAAACCTGTAAGACGTACAGTACCTACACAACACAAAAGAAGATATTTCAGAGAACATTGGCCCTCATTGTCTTCCATTGTATGGCCACAAAACCACTGAGACATTTCTCAAAATATCTTCTTTTGTACTCCATAGAAGAAAGAGTCATATACAGGCTTTGAATGACTTGAGGGTGAATTAATGTTGACAGAATTGTTTATTTTTAGGTGAACTATCCCTTTTAGTATATGTCAAATGTAAATACAAAAAAAACATTCTGATCATGTGCTTTACATTCTAAGAAGGGATCAGAAAGCGCTAAAATCCCAAACATGACCCCAAACCCTAAAATCACAGCGCAAAGGCCCACCCTAACCCCGCCCCTAAATCTAACGTCAGAGGGTCATAGTCAAATCATAACAAAACGTACAATGAGATTGTAGGAAAAAGGAATTCACACGAATGAGCCACCTCATGAAATAGGTCACGATTTTCCCGTGAGACTGTTGTAATTACTTACATAAAACTAAATTACGATTTTTTTATTTTTGGATCGTTTTTTTAAAGTTTTTATTTTACAATGTTCTTAATTTTGATTATAATTCTAAATTGAGTTAATTTACAAATAAAATACTGTGTATAATTTGCTGTAGTCTGTAGTATATAGACATTACCTTCAAGTGTTGTAGTAATAGGCCTAATTGTGGTTTTGTTTACAGCAGCTGTGATTGGCCAAACCAGATTCCTCCTAAAAATACACAAACACTGTCACAATGCCAATCTGCACTTTGTTACAAATGTTAAATACATACATGCAAAAATGTCAGGAATTGTATGCATCGTTGCCGTCTATGGAAGACAAAGACCTACACATATGTCAAATGTCAACAAAAACTATAACCTTTCAAACTGGTTTTAACACATGTAAATACGAAGTCACTCGCTAATGTAGAATTAGCAACATTTCAGAATATGGCATCTATACTTTCATTCATCAAAAGAAATATACACCATATGATTATGTGAGACTTATAGGCCTTTAACTTTATTGTGTACATTATTTAAATTTAGTTTAAAACCTGATCGTATTGGAATTTGTTACTATTTTCTGAGGTGTGAATCATTAAATATGCTTATTAGAAAAATATACTGAAGCCCCACCCCTAACCCCAACCAACCCTGGCACTAATGCAAATAGTAAAACGGTGGTAAAAAAAAGTGGTAAAATAGTTACGAATGGCTACGTGTTGGAAAAACTGCACTTAACATACTTTGCAATTAAAATTCAATGATGACAAAGTTTGAAACAAATGCAGTTGGTATCTCATCTCAATCTTTTAAGTGTTCGCAAACAATACATACACATTTAGCAATGCAGGAGTCACAAGCTATTATGGTGTTACTCTTTGTCCTTCATCTCTCAGGTTTGTCTGGTATTCTCTGGGGTTGATGGGCCAGACATGTAAAAGCGAGCGTCACGCTGCACGCTGTGCGTGTATGTTTGTGTTTTTTCAGATGGTGATTTCAGATCCAACCGCAGAGGTTGGCAGCATGCCCTATCTACTCTCAGTGGAAGCCAAGAGAAGATACCTGCAATTTGTCATCCATATAAAATAACAGTGCCTAGTCGCACAGTCATTCTAGAAGGCGCGCCTGCGTTACTCTGGGGATAATATTCAGCCCGGCATCCGTGCCCTTTCTGCTCCTTCTTTTACGATTGCG
Organism: Triplophysa siluroides; assembly: GCA_006030095.1. Classification (NCBI taxonomy): domain Eukaryota; kingdom Metazoa; phylum Chordata; class Actinopteri; order Cypriniformes; family Nemacheilidae; genus Triplophysa; species Triplophysa siluroides. The sequence continues at coordinate 2,061,301 of VCII01000101.1, read as the reverse complement.
ATCTTTGTTCCCCTTTGTTTTAGTTTTTACAGCAGTTGGCAAGCCACGGCAGCGCGTTTAATGCCGAAAAACCCGTTCTGACTACGGTCCTTTTGTATTCTGCTTCTCAAGGAGGAGAAGGGCCAGAGGCCAATGCATTCATTCTTCCTCGACAAGACTTTAGGAGACATGCCAGGCTTAGATTTCTTACATGATGTATAAGACCTTTGCCAGTCCACATTGGGTCGGCCAAATTACATGCTAGCTATTAGAGATTTCACCCTGTCAGTTAACATCAAAAGCCACAAGTCGATCCAGCAGGAGCAGAAGTCCGATCGCCTGCTTTACGACCCGCAAAAAATTTGGTTTGCGGTCCCGCGATATGTGAGAAATACGTTTTACATACATTGTGACAACGTATGCACTCATAAAGCCTTCCCAGGGGAATTTTGTATTACTCAGAGATATCTGCAGGAGATTTAATGGGGTTCTCGGTTATTCGCAACAATTTTACGAAGTGGCTAATTCGTATGAATGTATACAATCTCAGTCGAACTTTGTAGTATCTGCATTCATGCCAGTGAAGGTTAGGCTTCATTATCGCATTTTTCTTTGTACGATTCACTTTATAGACTGTTTCATGGGACGCACGCTCCCGGCCCGAAGTTAACTTCTGGTCTATGTTTGTTTCATTAGTCTGGCTTGTGGTTAATACAGGGGCGATTCTAGGTTTTCAATATTAGGGGGACTCAGCCTCCAATACATAGCAAATCTCTATTGTATACATTACTAAAATAAATCAATAAGAAAGAATATGTAGAATAAAGACAAGTTGTTGTTATTAAAATTAATATCACGTTAATTGATCAATTTATAATTTAGTGACAACAACAGCCCCAAACCCATACAATAATGATGGTTTTCCGGAGTATGCCATCATTGGTGTGAAGTGCTTTCATTTTGCTGGAGGTAAACAATTAGATAACAGTGTGACGAGGGGTGAACGCAGAAAAAAAGCTTTTTGCAGCGGATGGGAAAGTGACTGCATCATATTATGTAAACTGCATTTATAAAAAAGAATTGCTAAGACGCAGATATCATGTTAATCCACACAGCTATCCTTTGCTTGTGACGTTTACCCCACTCTGTGCCACAGGTGTAGACTGATCACGCTAAAAACGCAGCGCACGCGCCATCGTTTACATAATAAGAGTTTTAACGAGGACTAAAGCGACCTCGATTTCCTGTACAAATTACACAATTAATCAAAGTATTTTTAGGGGGGCTAAACTTGAGGTTTAGAGTGGCTAAAGCCCTCCTAAAAAAGGGCCTAGCAACCACACTGGGCTAATATAACTATTTAAATGTTATTTAATATATATTCATATATTATCGTATAATAATTGTATCAATTTGTTGGATTTTTTGAAATATGAACTTTTTTTGTTGAATTTAATGAATTAAGTTTAGCCAAGTAAAGGTTCTTCTTATGGTAACCCAAAATAATACGGCTAGACATACTTTAAACTTGCTAGCTAATGCAATTTAGATATTATTTATTTTGCTTGTTATCAGGAATAATCTACAGGCACTCTAATTTTTGCGGCTGTGTACTGGAAGTTTGGGCCACAAAAAGGTGCATTCGTAGTAACGTTTGTTAATGTTGTTGCTTAGAAATCATCTATAGGAATTCATACGAATTAGCCACATCGTACAACAGTAACAAATTCCTGTAGGAGCAGGCTGGTTTCTCCCGAAATTCCTAAGGAGCAATAAAAACAAACATTTGCACGTTTGTGCCTGTATCTAAACGATCCAGCATTTGCTTTGTGTAATAGCTAGCTTTATAGAATAAACTCTCCATTTACAAATGTGTTGTGTGTCTGGAGTGGTTAACTTCATTTTTAAGAATGCGAAAGGTTTTGAGAGAGATTGAAAACACTGTCATAGTTAATCTTGTGTTGTGTGTACAAGTGTGCTCAGGTGAAGCTCCTTTGAAAGTAATTCCTGCCGGATTCCCAGCGTCCGCTTGGCCAAAGGTGACAAATCTTGGTACAGTGTACTCAAAGTAATCTTTAGATCTAAACACATCAATCTTTTTCACACACGACACATTCGCAAATGCGAGTGCATTCCAGTCTAAGCAGGATCTTATCTTAGAACAAATTATTCAGACGGTTTATAAGCTTGATCAAACACATGGCACAGTTATGTTTGTATCTATTGTCCAGGCAAAACATTGAAGTCTTACTACAAAGGAGAACGCACACCATTACATTATCAAAAGACAACAAACGGTGTAACTTTTACTATGGTTACTGTTTGATCCAACACAATCTCACGAGAATTTTTAACTATTAGGTGGCTCTTTCGTATGAATTTGTACGATCTTATTCGTACATTTTAGTAGGATTTGCTTTCGTGACAGTAACGTTAGGTTTGGGGGTGGGGTTAGGGGAGGGGCTTAAGTATTGCTTTTTCTAATAATCCCACGTTTTTGTATGATGCACATCGTGCTTATTTTAAATTAGGCACCTCGTAAAATACATACAAATTCCCATGAGTTTAGATCCTTTTATGAAGCACAACTTAGCATTCACACTGTGGAGCATTCACACTTTCTGTGCGTAAAAGTGAACTCAGACCTATTTCTGGTCCACTTTAGCTTTAAGTTCAAGGGGGTCTTGTCCTTTAAACATTTTCACTTAATACTGAATACAGACTTGACAATGACTACATTTAACGGAACCGAATATAATTTTTACAATTACAAAGCTGGACTTGATGTGACAATAAATGGACAGGTGTGAGCTGGCACACATTACGTTCATAATAGTCGCTGGACGCAAACCACACCACAGACTTCAAGTGTACTACACTCACACCTGTCCGTAGTCACAAAAAGTTCTCAGTTTAGTTTACTTTAAAATTTTGCAGATCAATGAGATCACTTGTCTCGGTGCAAGCTCACACCCATTTCGTTGTGAGATTAACCGATCACAACTCCCACACAGCCACTATTCCACCCACACTGTCAAATCTGGCATTTACGTTGATGCTAAAAATTACAAGGACTGATTTCTCACACGTTTGAAGAGCTGCCATGCGTGAAGGCCACAAAGTGAGGAATCCAAGCAGAAAACTAGTCAAATGAGCAAATGTGAGACGGGCGGTCTCTATTTTGTCCCCTATGAGGACAAACAGGACAATACAGTTTACACAGCAGACAGGATGTGTTTTCAGAAGTAACGGATTATGACATTTGCTTGTGTTATTAACAATAGTACAGTGGTTCGTGATTGGCAGGGCCCTCTGCGTGTCGTGAGGAGCGCAGCTGTAGACAGTCAAAGAGGGGCCGGAGTGTCAGCTTCAGGGGCAGCGGGGGCAGACGGCGCTGAGTCGAGGTCCAGCGATTCGTTTTGCTGGGCCTCTGTGGACCTTAATAAACACATCTACTGCCTGCAGAGTAAGAGTAATAAAAGAGGGTGAGAAAAAAAAGAATGACAACTACTGACTTAGTGAGATATGATTCCAAAGATTTGGAAAGGACCAGTCCAAATAGAAACTATTTTATCGTTAACTCACTTTGTTCACCTTTTTATAAACTTGGAATATATAATAGTTATATATAACTGGAATACTTGATTCTGATCATTTTGTTGGTGTTGGTGGGTCTAGTGGACCCGCCGCAGTTTTGGGTTTTTAATTCAACACAATCAAACACTTTGTGTTAAAACTAAAACTTACTACAAGCAATCTAAACCGCATATATGGTTAATATTTGCCTCGTGCCTTTGTTAGATCACATATATGAATTGAAGTGCTCCACGGTTTTTTGCGGGAACGGGAACGACAGGGGCAGAAACAGAAAACTCACACTTACACACACTCTCAAACACTCTCTCTCACACACACGCACACAGAAACACACACAAACACACTAAAAGGAGGCCCAGACATGAAGAGGACACAATGAAAGTACACAGAACCTACAGTTTCTTATACACAATCTTATAAGCCCTGGGTCCAGTGGACCCGAACATCCTGTATGTCATATAAATGTGTAGAGGGGTGTACAGTGTGCGGTCATTGAAAATTTGCCCTGATATATGCTCTTCACAGAAAATAAGCTAAGGCCAATGAGTTTGAATTGAAAAAATGTTTTAATGAGTTTTGATAAAAAATGAAAACGTGTCCCAAAGACCCGAACACCATACAAGTGTTAAATTAGTTATAAATGTTCTAATAAAATATTCATACTGATATTTTGTGTCCAATATTTAAATCAATGTAATAAATTATAGCAATATAAACCCTTGTCCTGATCACCCAGTCGGAGTTTATTTTGCAAGAACAATTAGTTATTAGATGTACATTATCCTTTGTGTAATTTACTATAATCTTTTTAGTATATTTTTTCATTTTGTGTGCCACAACAGTTAAACAGGTCTGGAACAACTTGGAACGCCATATTGTTTCTAGCCCTAAACGGACAAACTGCTCTGCAGATGCGTTTCTTAAATACGCTATCTCCTTCAGCAAAGAAGTGAAAACGTGACGATATTTTGTCCTGTGTCAGCCTCCATAGTGCTCCGAAAGGGAGCAGTAGGGTTGCAATGGCATGCAAATCTCACCGAGGTTTAAAACACAATAAAAACAACCTCCTCCAAACGGCTGCCACACATACACCACCAATCCAGAACAACAAAGTTCAAAATTCAATTTGTAACCTTTTAATTACAGGCATTTTCTCTACTCCTATTCCACCCACTGATCCCCTTCCTAAGCACTATATCCTCTCTCATCTCCTCACCGCATCCATCAGCCCATCCTGACACGCACACCGCGATCGCCATGGGTTAACACTCGCAAGCAGGCTTAGATGAGCAGCACTAACCGATATTAGATCTGACTCAGACGCTACTGCACACATGTGCTCCCGCCACCCTCCAACACCCATAATCCTCCTCGCTTCTCAGGTGCTGTGTGTTTAGACAGCTTTGAGAGCACAAAGACACGTAAAACCCCCACGCAGTAAAAAGATTCAGCCAAGCATCACATCTGAAATGAGCAATCTTGATCGTGAAAACCACTTAAGAGAGAGAGAGAGAAAGAGAGGGAGAGAGAAAAGAAATTCGGGATTCTATAGAAGTGCCCACCTGTACACGTCCGTGCCAGGGCGTGTGGTTTTGCGGTAAAGTTTGTGTGCTGGGAGATTTAGCCGTACAGTTTCTTCAGGGCGGATGGGGCAAACAGCCAACAGACTTTAACAGGATAAGCGGTTTCTTTTGTCCACGGACGACCTTTAACATGTCCTGACATCATGGGACGGAGTTTAAAGCTGGGATTTTTTATCACAAAAGATGTATAACTGTGTGTTTGTTTCATTCCTCTAGCTCCAGGAGACGAGTTAGTGTGCAGACCTGAAAAGGTCTGAATCATCCAGTTTTGGATTACAGAAATCTGAGATAATGTATTTCAAAGATGAGACTCTGTCTCAATACATCTGAATGATTCTTGATGGTTTTTCTTCATCAGCTTTAATGATGTGCTATATTGCAATAACAAATAATAACCATTTATATCTTAATTTATACACTGTTAAAAATAAAGACGGTGAAAAGGTTCTTCACAGCGATGCCTTAGAAGAACCATTTTTGGTTCCACAAAGAAGCATTCTGTTAATCTCTTTCTTACTTTTTATAATCTAAATAACCATTTTTCGCCACAAAGAACCTCTCGTGAAACAGAAATGTTCTTCAGATGTCAAAGGTTCTTTATGGAACCAAAAGGTTATTTTATGGCATCGAAGAACCGTTTGAATAATTTTTAGTGTAGATAAACAGTGAAAGGAACATTGTAAATAACTTTAGATAAAAACACTGAACAAACGACATAGAGTAATAACCCCATAACGTTTGTTTATGTTGTTGCCGCTGAAATGGTCTTTAAGCACACCTCAACAATCCTCAACAATTTAAGGTATCATTCATGTCTGCATAGCACAAACGGTGCAGGATGTCTTGCATGCCAACGTTTAATACTTTTCAAAAAGAGGTTTTGAAAAACCCTAATCCTAATAGCATGAGCATTAGTAATAGTGATATTCGGCGCTCATGGAAGTGGGCGAGGCAGATCACTCTCCCATACTACGATAATCTCCGTCTCTCTCTTTCAGTCTGTGAGAAATCTTGGCTTTGTAAATCAGCATAGGTTGTAATGGGCTTTGGAAGAATGTTCTAGTAACGTGATACGGCAATTAGGGATTATTGTCTTTGCATAAATTTCAGAATGGAAGGAGGGACGACTCCCTCAGGATAAGTGAGAAAAAAGCCATCTTTGAGAGACAGCCAGACTAAGAGGCAGTACCGTCCCTGAGGAAAACTTCGGAGAAACACACTGTAACCCACACGCACACATTCGCCTGCTTCAGAATCTAACAGCCCGGAACTGATATACATACAGAAACACACATGCGCACATTTGCTGGTCTGCAAAAATGAGACCACCTACCAGAAAGGAGCTGCCAATATGGTGTCACTTTACAAGAAACACACATTTATACATAACACACACACACACACACGTACTCGTACCACAAGCACCTGAGGAACTGTATGCTGCATATCTGTGGGATTTTAATTGTCTTACTCTTTTATTGGCTCTTGCAAGTCAGAACAAGATCATTCTTTCCTCATTCATAAGAAAGGGATGATGTCTTCTTTCTTGTTTTTCTTTTATTGTCTAATAAGGGGAAAGATTACACTGTATGTGTTTCAGTGCAAACTTCTTGTGTAATGGTGTAGAAACTCGTGCAAATCTGCCAAGTACATTTCAAACACTGTTTGAGATACCCTGTGACTTCTCAAAGGTTCTGGATATAGTAGCGCCCTATGCTAGGCTGTTGACTTCAATATAAACGACAGCGCAGAAATAAAACCAAACAAACATTATGAAAAACAAGTGAATGTGAGCGAAGCATCAACTTAACAAAGACTTTAAAACAGAGGCGCACCTTTTAGCAGTTTTGCTTATATTGCTGACTGATGGCCTGAAAACAAGGCAATCATTAAAGGGATAGTTCACCCAAAAATGAACATTCTGTCATGAATTACTCACTCTCTAGTTGTTCCAAACCTGTTTGAATATATCTTTGTTTTTGGTTGAACACAATATCCTGAAGAATGTTTGTAACCAAGCAGGTCTTGGACTCCATTGACTACCATAGTAGGAAAAATTACAACGGTAGTCAAAAGTGCCCCAGAACTGTTTGCTGTCCTACATTATTAAAAATATGTTATTTTGTGTTTAACAGAACAACAAATAATTGTAAAGTAATTTTTCCTTCTATGGTAGTCAAAAGGGACCAAGAACTTTTTGGTTACAAGCATTCTTCCAAGTATCTTTCTCTGAGTTCATCAGAACACAGAAATTGAAACGGACTAGGAACAGGTGAATAAATAATGGCTGAATTTTTTTTTTTGGGTGAACTATTCCTTTAATACAAAATATTTCAAGTTCAAATTAAAGAAAAGTTATTCCTGTAATCATTTTAAGGTTATTCAATGTTTGAAGACACTAGAATAAAATTACCCGCAACACAACTGTAAAAATTCTGTTAGATGGGGATGCTTTCAAAAATAATGTCATGAATCAATTTAATGTATCAATTAACTTATATGAACTAAATCAAATTAATATTTGGTGTGACTACCTTTGCATTAAAGTATCTTTTAGATGCATATTTTCCAGGTTGCTTTGCAGGTATGTTTCTTAGAGACATTGCCAGAGTAGTTTTGGATTTAGTTTGACTCCGTTTCTCTTCTTTCTTCATGTAATAATAAATAGACTTGATAATGGTGAGACCAGGTCTCTGACCAGAAACGAATATGTATTAGCAAAACATGAAAACTAGCTTAAAACCATTTTATTATGTGCATGTAAATGTGCATGTAACTAATTTACTCTAGTTTTGAATCGATTATTTGTTGATAGTGTAAGGTGAAACTTATTCCGTAAGCCTTTAACCTGGAAACCATATACTGTAGACATCAAATGTAAGAAAAAGAAAGTAGGAACAGTCTCTTCACTTCATAAGACTGTTCTGATTGGATGCTTTACTTTGAAAGGGAAGTGAAGCTGTGCAGTCAATCACTTTACTGTACAAACACAGAAGATTCATTGGGTATTAGCAAACTCTTTGCTACACGTTCAAATTAAGTCCTACAGTCGTATCATAAATCAGCTGATCCATTTTCTCACCACACACACAAACACATACACATCTTAACAAGTGTATACAAACGCTCTCCAATGCACCCACACACACGGTCCTGCTTTGTTGTTTTAAATGATCAATAATTTATGATGTTGTGTAGTGTGAGCTGACAGGGGCAAGCCGAACACTAAACACAGCAGTGGTGAAGAGTCCAGACTCATAAATCACAGCTGGGCTGGACCTCGCTGCATGTCACACACAACATTTAAACGTTACTTTGCTAGTAATGTAACTTCACACATCTGGTCTTGTACATAATGAAAAGAATAGTCTAAAACCAAACTAAATCACCTCAGAAGAACACAGTCGATATGAAATTAAACGCTTTTAAAAATAAATGAAGTCCGTGAAATCTAGGGGCAAATGCTCACTCCACCCCTCCCGTTCCAAACACTACGACGGCTGACAGAACATGGCAAATTATATGCAAGGGGACCCGTAGTGCATGTATAGATAGAAATAGCTCATTCTAAGGTAATAAAAACATAACGCTTCATTGTGTATTTATACACCTCTAAAGACATAGTTATGTATATTATATTGCATTTCTGTCAATAGATCCTCCAAAAAAGTATGCACTGGACCTTTAAGGGGCAGTTTCCCGCACAAGGATTATCTTAAAACAGGACTATAGGCCTTAGTTAAATTAGGATATTTAAGTAGTTTTAAATTTTTTTACAAAAACGTACAAAAAAACATTACTGATGTGAATCTTGAGACAAAACAATCACACTGATATATTTTAAGATATGTCAGTGCAACATCGTGTCTACGCCGGACCCGACCGACGCAACATGACAAAATACAGTACACTGTAAAACTTTGCTGAAATTTCGCAGCAGGTTTGCCAGTTACTTACTGTAGATTTAATGTACAGTTTTGTTACTTACATAGTTTATATATTTTTCTTTCATAAAACAAGACTATATACAGTATCTTGGGTCACTTTTCTTGTTATCTAAATGTATCGTAATTTAAGAAGTTTTTAATGTTTTTACAGAAAATAAGAGAAAAATCCTTAGCAAGAATGTTGTTTTTTTGCAGTGTTGCTGTGCTAATGCCAATCTCTTCTTGCTCATTTTGAATCTCACAAGTCAAAGTGTTTTCATTTTCATTAAAGTAATTGAAAACAGTACTAATTGGAAAGTATATTAGTAATTAAATCTACAGTAAGTTACTGGCAAACCTGCTGCAAAAACTACAGCAAAGTTTTACAGTGTACATTAGAAACGCATTAAAGCAATTATAATTTTACATTTTGTCGACACTGTCACGTCCATAGACATGGTGTAAGTTGTTTTCGATCAAGACACTTCTTAGCATGACAGTGTGTGTGTGTAGTGTTTCTGCATTTTCAATAAACAGAAATTAGCCAAACATTTTGTAATTAATACCTGTAAGAGCCCATGCCAAGTGTTACAAATGTTTACAGAACACTTACAGAACAATACATTGTCCTGATTATGTCATCGGAGTAGAGGATTTTGGGATAGACCCGGCACACTAAAGATGGGTTTGATGCCAAACTCTCCAGCAGTGATTAGTGAAACAGCTGCAGTCGACCTAATGATCTCTCGGGAAAGTAAATAAATGGATCCACAACTCTCACACTGTGGTGCTGCTCGTTGGAAAAAAGCTCCATCAATCCACTTCATCCGTACTCGAAGAAAAATGTCATCAGCTTACAGGTCGTTTCGTAATATTAATTACAGATCATTATTTAAAGGGATAGTTCATCCACACATGAAAAATGTGTTATCATTTACTCACCCACATGTTATTCCTAATCCAATGAAAGTGAATGGTGACCACAACTGCGCTCAGTCCCTTTATCCACTTTCATTATCTCAAAAAATTAATATCTGTATAAATATATAACTACCTAAGTGAAAATATGTATGTTTATAATTTGAGCGAGTTATGAATATAACATTTTTGGATGAAGTATGACTTTAAGATTTGTAATGGGTGACACAAAAAAATGCAAACGTTTGATTAAATGTGTTTGTACTCTCGTGTGTGCACGAGAGAAATGTAAAGATGGAGCAAAACTGATCTGTAATCTGTTTTCCATGTGAAGGCCAAACAACGTGTTTATCAATGTAGGGTCGACTGTATGTGGCTGAGCACAGACACGCAGAAACTTCTCTCATAAAAGCCTGATAATCCCGCTGCTATTGGCGGCTGAGAAGCAGCTGCTGCCGATAAGTAAACGTGTAAAAATGCATCTGTGAATGAGCAAGCACATGTGCGTGCAGACAGCTGTCTGGAGAGATACTGCACACCTGCAGTTTTTCTCTGTTATCTCATTCCCAGTATGTTCGTCAACCTGAGTTACAGAATCCTTCATTATACCCGTGTTTGCGTGTTTTGTTAGCTTGTCTCGGACATTTTGATGCACTTCGGACAGCTGGATGAACGAGTCTGCATCGCTGAACACTCACCCAACATGGATCTGCAATGTTTGTAGTGTGTGAGTAATCGGTCCTCACCCAGTAACCCAACAAGACCCTCTTCAGCTGTCTATTGCTTTTTAAGAGTCTCTTGAAGTATGTTTTAGCCTACATGTACAAAGAAAGTCTAACAAGAAAATGTAATGTAATGGATGCTTGTGTCAGGTTATGCAAGCACCCGAATGAGGAATTGCTACCCAGTCGAGACGAAACACACACTGCACAAATACATTCACGCAAACACCGCGAGGTACGTAAGCTACATTGATCAATATTAAATTCGACTGAGGGTCTAGTACTTGCATGTCTTATGATGAAATATCACATGGCAACTAGTTACGAGAACTTATGAGATTTAAAGTTGACAATGCGCCACCATTTAAACATAGCTTGGTTTTGCTTGTTTTAGTTTCAATATCACCAAATATTACCAAAATATTAATTGTTTTCTCTCACAAACAGATCAGATTTAGTCTACTTCATGTATTAAAGGTCCAGTGTGTAATTTTTCTGGATGATCCATTGAGGTGTATAGGTGTATAAAGAGTGTATAAAGACCTTGCAAAATGAAGCGTCATGCTTTTATGACCTTAGAATGCGCTATTTCTATCTACATACACATACGTTCACCATGTTGTTTCTACAGTAGCCCTAAATGGACAAACTGCTCTACAACATGTATTGTTGTATGCAAATACATTGTCTCCTTCGGCAAAGAAGCGGAAACGCAACAACATCTTTGTCCTGATTTGAGAGATGCTGTATTGCTTCGAAAGGGAGGGGTGGAGTGAGCCGTTGGTTGTAATTCCCAACCTCACCACTAGACGCTGCTAAAATCTCCACATTGGTCCTTTAACGAGAAGTATGTTTAAAATTACACTGAAGTCTACTGCACTATAATATATTCAGTGTACTTGTCCTCAGTCTTTTGTTTAAGATGTACTTCAAAATTTACAGCTAGAGTTATACTCCAGGAATTAAAATCATCACCTTAATAGGAACAGAATACTTATATAGCGGTAATCCTAAAGTATATTATATACATATTATATTAAAGTAAACTATGATTTTAAAGAAAAAATACAAGTATACTTGCAGTATAAAAACTAGTATAGTACTTTACTGAGAGTAGGCTAAACTTACTTTCTTACTTTCATAAACCAAAAAAAGTGCCACAAACATTGAACAAGTAAACTATCTGTATACCGATAAGTTAACTTGTACTGTAGCAGTACAAACAAAAGTATATGAAAAGGAAAAATGTAAACTAGTACTCAAAACCACTGTTACACTTAAAAGTATACCTACAAGTATACTTTCATGCAATGAAAAGTGAATGGTAAGCCAAGTCTCAAGTGGTACTACTAGTACATTGATATTCGAATACTTATAAAACACACATATTAAGCAAACTTAATAAATAGACTTTACGTGTACTTCTTTTTTGCTAGCTTTTATGATCAATGTGCTTTTTGGAACCATTTAGAAGTTGTGATTTTAATATACATGTTTTGTTTGAATTCAGCTGAAGAAAGTAAGTCATATTTATCTGGAACAGTATGAAGATCTGTAAATTACTAGTGTAGAGACTCAAGGCTCCTTTCTATCTATCCATTGTTCACTCTCAGCTGACCAACTTAATTCTCATGAACACATTTAGTTAGCTACCTGAAAAACAACACGTGCAGTTTAATGGCACAGACATGTGGATGTAACTCTATCGCCCCTTAAGCGCTGAGGTCTCGTACCACCGCAGTAATGCACAAATGTTCAGTATGTACAACAGGGCTGCATGCTTAAGGTGCTTGCCAAGTATTCATCTGTGGATTTGCGCACTCTCATAGAGTGTGTTTCTGGCCTTAAATGTTATTTCGGCTTTAAATGGTTTCAGGAAGCGTCACAGAAGAATTCGCCTGTCAATTATAGAAACATAGGTGTTAGCGAATGCAATTACTTACTGTTCTCTCACAAACATCATGAGTCATTTATTTGCAACTCTTTCGTTTCATTCACTCCTCTTTCATTTCTAAAGGTTCTGTACATTTCTTTGAAAATATACACACTGCTTATTAGTGACACATAAATCATCTCCGTCTGTTCTGACGCTACCTGCCAAACTCGATAACCTTAACCACACAAGAAGCGGATATTGCCAACGGTGTTTTACCACAAAATTACTACAATCTCAGACTACACCTCCCTCCGAGTAACAGATAAACATCAGGATCCACTTTACCGCCATGTGGTTTAAGCATAAATCGCTACCAGTCACCTTCAGCCTGGTTCAGACAGCTCTTTAGCACACGTGGCTGTGCTTATGTTTGTCTGACGGGACAAACATGGAGAAAGAACAAGACTGTAATCTGCCTTCCGTTCATCTGAGGCCAGAGAGCAATTCTGAATGGCCTTCTTTGTTGACGCTAAGATTTGAAGATCATTTGCATGTAATGATAAATGTTGTTTACTCTGAGAAATACACACACGACTGAGGTGGCAGGTAAGAGGAATGAACACTGTATGTGGCTGTGATCCACAGACTGCCACCCAGTTTACACCAGCCTAATGTGGTTTGCTGGACCCCAAACCCTGATTTTAGGAGGTCTTCCAACACAATGTTATGGCAAAAACCGAACTATTTCACGATGTGGAAAATTTGGGCTAATTCGTAGTCGTACGATCTCATATTGCGTTACGATTTGCTTTCACGCCTAATGTAGGGGTGGGGCTTCAGTACTGCTTTTTTATTCAGTATTGTTTTTGAATGATTCGTACGATAAAGTTATCTCATAAAATAGTTACAAATTATTCATAGTTTTCCAGGCCCGAAAAGCCAGCTGTGCAACAACTGGGCCACGCTATGAGACCAACCTAAATCAATTAAGACTCACAAACACACTTAGGCTGTTTTTAGCAGTGTAGACAAACATCCTCATGGACAACACAATCTCACCACAAAAACGCAACTATTTTACAATGTGGCTAATTTAGGCTAATTTGTATGATTTCGTTTGATCTCATTCGTACATTTTAGTACAATTTGCTTTCGCGCCAGTGACGTTAGGGGTGGGGCTTCAGTATTACTTTTTTTCTAGGAATCGTATGTTTTTGTACGATCCACAACAAACAAAATAGTTACGAATTCTTGTGAGATCAGGTTGAACTAGAACAGTAACAAAGGTGAGGGAATTAATGTATAAATAATGAATTTGAATCACAGCACTTTACTATTAAGCATATAATGTTTTACATATCGTCACTGTCCTTTTAAAACTTTGTATGTCTAAATTCACAGTTTTACAGGAAATGGAAAAACACAGTATACAGCAAAATCGCCAGTGTTAAAAAAGGTTGAATTAACACTCACAGTGTATATATAAAATCCACACACAAATGTGGATTATATATACACTGTGAGGGTTCATTTGACCTTTTTTAACACTGGCGATTTTGCTGTGTATAGTCGTCAAAGTTAGATATTTGCAAAACCCAGTGATAAACATAAAGGGTTGCAAATAATAATGATGTATTAAAATCATGAAATATGCAGATACAAGGTTTCAGAAGGACAGCACGATATATAATCTATATGCAGTGGGCCTATATGAGGGCCTCATTGTCTTTCAATAGCACAGTTTCAAAGTATCAAAAGTGCAAAAATATAAAGTGTTATCTTATACCTTATATCAGGTTATCTTTAAACACAATTCACTGGTGTGTCATTGTGTCTGTTCACATTGACACACACACTCACACCAGAGTAATACAGTAAACTATTAAATTATTTCTATTAATTGAAATCTCATAAAATACAGGAATTTATATTATTAAAAAAACTAAATGGATTAAATGGAACTGGGAATACACTGAAATAAAAATAAATAGCCATATTCATTTCCAAAATTGAACTAAAATGAAAGTGAAAATCTAAAAATAAAAGCTAATTCAAAATATTCATAAAACTATAAAGTTAAAAATAAAAAAAACTCTCCTGCAGGACTACAACATAAAATCACACTACAAGTAAACTTTCACCATCGTGCTAAAGAACACGAGAAGCTCATTTTTAAAAAGTCACCACCCTATTTAAAAGTACCTATTCTTCTTGTTAAGGAGACCTGGAGAGGCAGTTATAGGATTTGGGTCATTAAGATCACACAGTACCTCAGTCAGCACACTCACCAGGAACCAGCCCTCCTCCACTCTGAGAAGAACAGAATTTTTGCGCATTGCTTACTACCTGCTACACAATATATATTGCATTTAAACACCAGTATGCAATATATAAACCATATAGCACCGTTAAGAAATTAAACAAGCATGCAGTAGAGCAATACACATTTCAAGAACACACATTTTCTGGCCACGGAGCCTTACTATGTTAGGAAATTGACAGTGGGTCCAAAAGACCACATAAAAATGGGATTTTCTTCAATTTAAACGTGAAATAAAAATCTCGAGTTTTGAATTTAGAAAAAATGAAGAAGCAAAAATATTTTCTCTTACCATTGCTTGGTTACAAATAAGATGTAAGCACATTGTTGCGAGTTTGCATACACCGGCGAGTTTGCATACACCAATTTGAAGACGTGCTGTCATTAAAGCATAAAATTATTTAAATTGTTATGACATGTTTACAAGTCATGTAAATAATGCATACAAAAAAAGGTTTGCAGTGCACATACTGCATACTTCCTTTTAGGAAGGGTGTGTGTTACTGGTAGGCAGAATTCAATCTTAGTGAATTCTGTCCATCTCTCTGTTTCTGATTTTGGTGCATTTATGAGCTGTGAACAGGGAAAATATTGAGATTTCCTGTTTCCCACAGTGGAGTCCCCACAGGAACCCATCTAAGTGCCAGCCAGGGAGTGACAGATGTCTTAGAAGATCTCACTTCATGCAGAAACACACATACAAGTCCTCCATCATTTGTGAGTCAGTTTTAAATGTGTAATTAAGAGTTTTAAAAATACATGAACAGGTTTTACTAGGTGGAAAGTCATAATTATGGTAATTCATGATGTAAACAGCATCATTTTTTGTACAGAGGAAATTATTTTTTAGCAGTGTTTAAAACAGATCATGAGCTCAGAGACTTTAAGGTGTGTGTTCCTCAACAGCCACGCACACACTGCAAAGTTTTTGGCAGGCTAGTGGAGACTAGTTATTGAAAGGCTAATAATGATAGTTACCAGCTTTATCACTTTTAAATTAAATTACTTTTAATGGAATGTAGTGCTACAATAAATCTACTTGTTGTATTTTCTGATAAGTTTGATTACGTCTTCTGCGGTAGTTTATTATGTGGGGTTGACCGCCATGCTCTGTTGGGTCCGCCTGAGTCATGAAGACACCTGATGGGATGAGATAAAAAACGATGTGAAAACATGTGAAATAGAAGAAGGCAGAATGAAAGGTGGACAGATATGATGTTCAAGGGCAAAAATAGCATAGTAGACAAGTGTCTGTGATTCTCACATCAGTGGCGGAGTTTAGTGGCCTCCAGTGAATACGGACCCTGGGTGGGCTGTCTTAGACTCTCCCTGGGGTTCTATTCTCCAGGAACAGGCTCAGCGAGAGAGAGAGATGGCAAATTTTCTAAGCAGAACGCAGTGACCAGACGCCGGCTCTCAGCTGTCCCGCTTATTATTGGAGAAAATGTATGGGGTCATCTATTTAACTGGATTTAAATGGCATCGGTTCTGGTTGAGGAAGCTTCATGCAAACGCCAGGATCACGTGGGCTAGAGAAAACAGTCCACCGTATAAATCAACAAGAGAGAGGGCAAGAGGGAGAGAGAAAAACAGAGAGAAAGATGAAAACCGACGAAATCCAGTTTTTCCATAACAGATCCCAGCATTTGTAGTTTGTTCATGTGCACAATGCGGAGTATAAAATCAATACTCACCAAGCAAACGTCAGTACAAAGTGGGAATAAACAAAACGCACAGCCTGAAAGCGGATTAATTAAGTACAATTAAATTAATTGTAAAAATGAATATACAATGAAAATAGCAAACACATAATGAAAAATAAGGCGTTGATTATAAAAATATTTGTTTATTTTGAATTTTCTCAGTCCTTAAAATGTTACTTTTAGACTGTGTGCATGCATGCGTGTGTCTACATGTAAATATACTGATGCAGAGCAAAAATTGTATGTGATGTACACCTCAACCTATTCGAACAAAACCTTACAAGAGATATAACTCACAACACAGAGCAGACACGCTGCAGGGCGGGGGTGGATGAGGGTTACAAACCACCTGACTTTAGGAATTTAAAAAGTCTGAAAAAGCACAGGTGTCCGTACATGATAATCACAGAGTTTCATCATTACAGTTCCCGTGTGTGTGTGTGTGTGTGTGTTAGGTTTGACTGGTACTTTAATGATTGTGTAAGCATCTGAGAAGCCTGCATCTGCTGGATGCTTGTTACATTAAAAACACTGAAGAGAGAGAGAAAGAGAGAGAGAGAGAGAGAGAGAGAGAGAGAGAGAGAGACCACCCACCGACTCACTGACTGCAACAGGAGTGATGAGACCCTGAGGAGATCTGAGAACTCCATCTAGACACAGCCACCTGGAGGGAGAACTCCTGTATATCCCTCTCTCACTCTCTCGATTTAATTTACATTTACCATTTTACTTTGATGCCATTTCTACAAATGAAGCACTTGCAACAGCAATGTGTGGTGAGTGCAGTTAAAGGGAGAGTTCACCCAAACACGAAAATTCTTATATCATTTAGCCTTTCTTATTCACCTTCATGTCATCTCAAACCTGCATGACCTTCTTTCTTCTGCAGAACTCAAACGAAGGTATTTTGAGAATGTGAAATGTTCACGGGGAGCATGTGAAGTTTTGGCTGTAACTTATTTAAACCGGTTGTTCTAACACACAACTTCAGTGAATGAATTTATCTGTAAACTGATTGTCAATCATCTTATACACACACTGCTCACCAACAACACTGGCTGACTTCCAATGCATACACATAAAACCATCTAGGCATTTCTCGAAATATCTTTTGTGTTTCAGACGAAAGAATCATACACAGATTTTGTATGACAATGACAATATATGATGACATAATTTTTATTCTTATCTATGAAAACAGTGGAAACACCAATACTGACAAATCTTAAAAATATAAATATAAAATAAAAAGAAACGATCATTGAGAAATGCCAGATGGATTCCATGCATTTTAAAACTAGTGATGCATTAACAGTCACATCATTGTTTGTTTTAACCGTCAGTACAGTTGGCTCCAAGCTGCTCCTGGCAAAACACAACACAAACTGTGGAGTGAAAGAGAGAGATGCTATTAGTCTTTAATTACATTTCCTTGTAAATGCAATAAAAACTTTACATCTTGCCAGATTAGAACAGAGGAAGCATGGAGGTAGACAACCCCACCTCCAAATCTCTGCCAGTCTCTATGCAGAGAAACCTTTCACTGCTCAGAGATTGCTCTTTCGTAGCTCAACAGATGTACTCAGTTCACAGACACGTTTTAAATTTGAGATGTTTCTACTAAAAAAATGAAACAAAGGATTGTTTACATAGTAAAACCATTTTGCTATAAAACTAATCTAGATATTTTTGCCTTGATATTTTGGTGATGGAAGAATTTGATGCGAAATTTTGCAATTTATATTGAAATTAGAGAATAATCGCATCCAGAATTAAAGTTTGTGTTTCCGTGTCAGTGTACTGTGCAACTTTATTTTAATATTACAAACAAAAAAACATACACATACGGAATATTAGGAAATATTTAGATGTGTTTATTTTATATGTACAAACAATTGAAGTTATATATAAACATTTAGTAATTTCTTAAATGTGTGTGTATGTGTATGTTTATAAATACAAAAATAATACGCACAGTACACAGATATATATTATGTAAACACAATCTGGATGCGATTAATCGTGATTAATCGTCTGACAGCCCTAATTGAAATTTCTAATGTTAGTACATTGGGAGTGTAATACATTGGGCTGCAAAATGTCGGATGTGTTATTTCTCTGAACCAAATAATCTTTGGAAAAGTTTCTGTTTGCTCTTGCATTTAATCGCGTTAACATCCTGGACTTCTATTCCTATATCGCATCACCTGTCCGTCGGTTCGTACAACCCAAACAGTTAGTGACAGACTCTTTTAGCGTCTTAATTACAAGCTTGTACCTCTGAAACTCTTTCCTGCAGAAACCTCCTAACCTCTGGGCAGGGGGGCGCCTCCCCGGGACCGACCCCTGCCGCTCGGGGTCGACATTCTCAGCGTGCACTCAGCCTCTGTGGTCCGGCTTCCTCTCTCCGCCGAGAAAGCAACACACGCGGCGGCCGCGGCCACCGAAAGCAAACACCCGCTGCTGCTTTAAGCCGTAGGAGCTCATCTGCATCAGCAATAATGAGCTTGCTGTGCAGAGCCAGGATAAACACTCCGAACCACCGCTGAAAGTCCAGCCCTGATTCAGCACGGCTTCTAAAGCCACCACAGACCAATTCATCAGCGGGGGTTTATTTATAGAGCCTTAAATTGGGGGGTTTATTAGCCATAAACGTTCATACCTAAAGGAGAATGACATAGACTGTGTGTTTGGTCAAAGAATATGGTTTTAAAATTCTGCTAACTATGTGCATTTATGAGTCTTGATATTTATGCTTCTTGCAAGAATAATTTGTTAATATTTTGTGAAACTTGAAATGTCTGGGAAATCTTTTAACACGCTATTATAAAAACCTTTTCAACCTCACCAATGATCCGTGCAGCAGTGTGTAGAGGCTCAACCCAACCAGAGGTTCTGCAGATCACTACAATTCAGGTCTATGAGGTCAGATGAGGACATACAGATCATTAGCTCGATCAACAGGACACAACCACTGAGGAGCAAAAAAAGACCTGGAATGAATCCCACCCACACACACCTCAGTGTGGACTTTTCAGGTTGTATAATCACTGAACCACAAACAAATCTTAGATCTACAAATAAATTAAACTATTTTAAGTAACCTAAAAAGGATACTTTCATAATGAAATAAAGAAGAATAAAATGAAAAATTCATATAATAAAGATATTTCATGAAACACTTGACTGTATTTATGTTTCCTATAATCATTAAACATAAAAACATTTTGTTCAAACGAATTGATTTGATATCTCAAATACACTTTTCAATATTTCTTTCCTACCTTTTTATAGTCTCTAGAACCTTTTTTTCTATTACAAAGAACCATTTGTGCAACAACAACAAAAAATGTATCTGTCGATATTAAAGGTTCTTAATGCAACTATACAGCTCAACCAAGAACAGTTTCACTTTATTTTGAGATGTCTATTAAACATATTTAGACGTATTAAAATGTCAATTTCATCTCATTAGAGTAGTAGTAGACTGTTAGTTTAGTATAGGGTTAGGAGTTGAAAGGTAGTTGCAAAGTTACTAATAGTCAGCAAAAAAATTTTTGGCGTTCACGTTTGCACATATTGAGCAGACAGTCTACAAATACTTTTATAACTGGTAGTTGACAAGAAGTTGCAATGTTACTTTTAGTTTGTAAAATGTCTAAAGAAAACACATTATACATGTTATTCAATGAACCTCTTTATGAGCGTTTTATTTTCAAGAGTGTATTGTAAAATGTTTAAAATGGTAAAAAATAACCAAAAGGCAAACTTGTGTTTGTTAAAAAATGACATTTTATTTTTTTGCAATAGTCCGTATGACAGATTACAGTAATACAAATAAATAAAATGTAATCTCCATGTAATCTCTCAATTAAAGTGAGAAGATAACTGCATATAAAAAATAGTTCTAAGGTGAAATACAGCATATCGCTGCTTAATGTTTTCATGTCCTGTCAACAACCCACATGGTGAAAAACTCTTGCTATGAATAAGTAAAAGAAAGTTCAGTTTAATGGTTGTCTGTATTTTCAGCCGGGCAGAGAGGAAGTGGCAGAGGCCGCTGCCCCTCACAGGTGTCCATTAACACTCACTGAAACCCTGCAGGCTCATTTGCATCAGTAAATATTCACGCAGCTCCTTCAAAGCACTGCTGCATCAAGCAACCATGCTGGAATGCACACGTTCATTTATTGTTTCATGCACTGATGTAAACAAACTTTTCACAATACTGACTCAATATGTTTTTGCACAAGAATGTATATTTTTCCAAGTTTTCCAAACTGTATATATGAGATCAAACGTGAAAGAGAAAAAGTGTGTGTGTGCGTGTATATATGAGTGTGAGAATGAGGATAATTGTGCACTTTAAGTGTGTGTTTGCACACATGATCCTCCACTGATGTCCTGCCACCCAGGTAGCACCGACAGGTGTGTGAAAGGTGAAGTGGTCCATCACGAGAGAGAGTGGGCCATCTCAGGCCTGCGTCCCATGAACGTGTGCGTGTGTCCAAACACGCCTAGCGCAGAGTCACCTGATACAACATTAGAGACGCAGCCGTCCTCTGATGCTCACCGCACCACAACGCACCATAAACACAAACTTAACCCAAAGTGCCACAGCCAAACAACAGAAAGTGTGTGTGCCAAGCATGTGTGTGTGTGTGCTCGCATTGAGGAGAGCAAATCAGGCAGAAAATGTGTTTTATCTAGAATCTCATGAAATATAAACGTGCATGTGCAAATGTAGAAATGCATAAACAAGGAACATCAAGAAGTTATTAAATAAGATCGGATTATGTTACAATACCATCTGAAATGAAAGATTCAGATTCAGATTCTAAAATAAAGCTACGTGAAATGACAAATCTAGAGATTGCGATCTGTATAGAGAACCATACTTGTTTCTGGTTTAAGGTATTGCAGATTCGCTGTTGGCTGACCTAGATCAGGGTTCCTTCATTCCTTCAGGATTTCACTACGTCCACCCCACCACACTGCAGATCACTGCTGGACCACAAAGGGGAGCTGCAGCTTTTTGGAGAATGGCAAAGACACACACGACAAACTACACAAACTACCCACAGACTCAGAAACCCCTGACAAACCAACAAAGCCAAAACAGCAACAGTTTTAACAATGAAACTAGAAAATAAAGACAAGACAAATGATGCAGAGAAATCACAGATCTCCACTAAACAAGACCTCATAAGCGAAGCTCTAAAGTCGTAATGACACATCAAGAGCATAAACACTTTGGTTAATATCGTCACACGAGAGCGGTGCCAAATACCCCATCGTTCCACGTCCCACACAGAACCAGTGTTGGGAAGATGAATGGAAAGAGAAACTGGACCCAAACACGGTCTCTCTTTTTTTACCCCCGCCTCATTACTGTGTTTTTACTCCTCTCGTCTTATCCACATGGGAGGTTATTACAACACGCCGCAGCAAGAGGCTTCAGCCCGTTGTCTGTTTTTCTTTTCCCCGCTCGCCCAAGATTTGCTCCATATTTCAATCTGGCTGAGAGTGTAAAAAGAGTTTTGTGTGACCGAGTATAGAGACAGAGACACAAAAACAAATAATATGCTCGTACAAATCACGATTCTTTTGACTAGTGAAAATAGAAGAAAATCCTGAGAAAATCCCTGCGTTTCGTTTGGTTTCCACCGATGTATAAGGCAGGAGTGTTTGTAGGGATGCATGGAAGTGAAAGGATTGAGGTGGCATGTCATGACATTTTCTCAGGTGATGAGAGAGCGATGATTGAAATAAGTAATGCTGAATTCTACTGAATGAAAAGGGCCATTTATGCTGTCTGACAAAACAAACATACAAAAAAAAGTTTACTATTTGATTTTCGCATTTAAATTTTAGGTTAAGTAAGTTTTATTTATATAGCACATTTAATCACGGAAGAGCGTAAAGAAGAGTTAAACAAAATAAAACCAAACAGCAAAGGCAATAAAACAAAAGTAAAGCTAGACTAACACGCCAGGGAGTGACTGAAAATGTTGGGTTTAGAATGTTTTTGAAGGACTTGCAAAATTTAACAAAAAGGTATGAAAAATTTGACCATTAAAATACAAATTAAATATGAGTTGGGATTTAGTT
The DNA here is from genome assembly GCA_006030095.1 of Triplophysa siluroides. Classification (NCBI taxonomy): domain Eukaryota; kingdom Metazoa; phylum Chordata; class Actinopteri; order Cypriniformes; family Nemacheilidae; genus Triplophysa; species Triplophysa siluroides. The sequence goes on along the minus strand of VCII01000101.1, from coordinate 2,038,566 downwards.
AGAATAATAAAATATATTAAAACATTTAAACTTTGTCTGAACAGAGAAACTGTTCTCTTAAAAAAAAAAAACTTTTGTGATATACTAAAATCTAGAATATGAATCTTTATTTTTATTTAAGTTTATATACAAAAGCAGTAAATGACAAAAATGCATACAATAACACAGAGCTTTAAAATCCTGTACAGACAAAATAGGACCTTTTTATTTTGTATATTCCAATTGTCTGAAATATAAACAATTCATTAATATAAACAATTCTTTTGTTATTTAAGAAAGCAGCAAAAATTATATATTACTCAATTTACAGTATACCCAAATATATATTTTTTTCATATAATGCAAAATATGTATTTACAATTTTTAAACTGGGTTTTTAATTCAGGCTTTCCCTAAAATTAGAAGAAAATGGATCTAAATAAAGAATTATGAAAAAAAAGTATGATGCATTTATTATCAATTAATACAAAAATAATGATTATGTAATGTTTATCTGTAATACTGCAACATTTAAACACAAGTATTATTCATTATTAACTGCTGTATGCTTTTTTCCTTCTTATTTTGAGACACTTCATAGTTGTCATACACAGACAGTCATTATGATGCATCACAGTTCGATGAAGATCTTTGAAATTCAAATTGTAAATGCCACAACAGACTCAACCCCATACAATAAACAAGTAACGTTACCCGCTGTACTATTTTCTCACTCTTAAACGGTCATTCTATCTTCTAAACTCGCCTTGATGGATGCAAATGAAGCAAGTGTGACTAACATAATATATGGCTTCTACGTACTTTGCGAGGCGCAGCAGTCAACCTACACCTCTCCCATAACGCTATCCGTACAGCCGACCGTAAACAGTCTTAACACCCCTTCGCCAGAGTGCAAGAGATTCCCATAACTGTCCATAAATGATCAGGGGGTGTCTGTCTGAATTATCCAATGAAAATACAGCAAACAAACTAAGTCAGAGTGCCATGGTCTACAGGGTCAACGAGTGTATCATGCCAACTGCACACACACACGAGAACCAAGAAATCCAGGTCTGCACGCACTTGTGTGCACACACCAGGTCTGCACTGCACCTGAGTATGCATAGTCAGGCATAAACTTACATTCCGTGTACATTTAGGGCATGCTGGACGTGAGACACGCACATGCACCATGGTAAAGACCTTAACTGGACCACACGGCCTCTTATCCCTCACTGTCAGAACACACTTCACAAAAATATCACAACAAATGCATGAAGTCAGCCAGTACAAAGATGACGAATCACCGTCCTTGTGAGAAGAACTGCAATCTGATTGGCTGAGAGGCTGTCTTCTCTTTCTCAAGGCCGTGTCATATATAATGAGTCAACACATGGACATTTGGAAAAACCATGAAACACTTTAAACGGGTCACATTAAAATGATTGGGGTGTCTAATGTGAATTTGTAAAAATGTTGTAAAATATCATATATCATTTGTTTTCTTACAGCCTTCTGCTCATACCTCATATTGTATATATGTATCATACCTTCATCTGGAGAGCAGAGATGTGGTACACAAGAAACTGTGATGGAGATTTCTCATATCTTCTGCTGTCCCTGGGCGAGGCTTTATCATAGCCACATAATCCACATCAACTGGACATTGTGCCTGGGGTTGATGGGTAAAAGATTGACATTTTAGGCCCTTCTTCTGGACACGAGGGTGCCTTATAAGTGACATTCTCTGAAATAAAGATCAAAAACATTAAATCTGCAAACAGCAATGTTGTTTATAAAAAACTGCAGATGAAAACAAATAGCAGAAATATTCAAAGAGGAACTTAAACTGTAACTTTTATGCCCAAGCAGCTTAACATCAGCTTTGGTTCCTAGAAATGAAGTAAAGTAACAGAATGGACATCGGTGGTCCGCAGTAGCAGCAGGAGTGAGCAAAAGAGAAAGAACAAAGAGGGATGAGCTTACGATCTCCCCGACTAACAACATGAGACCTTTGCATATTAAAATAAACACTAGCTTGTGTCGGTGAAGAGGTCAACTGGAGCAAAACAGGGTGGAAATAGAAACGATAAAGACCGTTCTGCCAAGCTTTAGTCACGTTACCAGCGCATGCGATGGTCACAAACCGAGACTCTTCTTTAATTCTGAGCTTTACGTGACTTAAAGACACAAAAGCACCAGATCCCTTTCAGACAGAAAAGGGGTCTTAATTAATTTGGAAAACCACTGCTACCCCGATTCCATATCATCGGTTCTTTGTAACAGGAATGTCAGCTATTTACAGGCCAACCAATAGGAGAGCTGGAGAGGGGTTAGGTGATGATGGGCTTGCCGCCTCTGCTCAGATAGGAAAAGGATACTTTTCAAAAGCTAAAAGCTTTTCCCATTTTAAAACAAAGGTGGGGGAGAGAGAGGAGAAGTGATTTTGGGGATAAATCTCAGTGGATGGGACATTCCATGGTCTCTCTGTGAAAAATGTTTTTTGCTAAATATGCTTTCATGACCCTTTCAAGCCTATGTACTATATGGTCACATTTTATAATTTGCTACAATGTGGAAGAAAAACACATGCCAACCTTAAATTAAAAATAAAATCTACACTCATCATTATTCTGCACTTTTTGCACCTGTAAAATCATTATTTAGCTCTCAAACAGTAAAACATATTAAATACAGTAACAGGTAATCTCTCTGAGATGGTAAAAGACTGCGAGAATGATGTTTGGTGTGCATGGTGAGGAGGACTGTGGGACTTTGCCTGAGGGTCTTCTATGGAGCTCTTCTTCATGAATAGGGTGTCACACCACACTATGAATTTAAAAGAAAGACAAAACGAGACAAAAATATGTAAATTTGGTAAAAATAGATTTGAAAACATTGCGGTGTGCATCAAATCGAGACAATTAAATTTGGGGCAAATATAACAAAAATATAGGCTATGGAAATCTTGGATATTAGCAAATATACATAAGTATTATATAATAAATAAGTATTATTATCATTGTTGTTCATATAGACCGAAAAAATAAAAGGCAAATATTACATCAGAGAAAACAATTTGACTGTTTTGGAGCTTTAAGCTTGACTACTTTATTTACAAACTCATCATATCATACCGTAAATATATTCAGCCCTATGAGCAAAAATTGCGTGACAACGGTTGCACTTTACGTTCAAGGTTAGTGGTCCGCTGGACACGAGGGATAACGCTTTCATTGTGTCCATGCCCATTGTGTTTTTACGTTCACATTGACAAAAATAAAAAACGAACAGTTTCACAGGAAACCTAAATTTTCCAGCCAAAAAGGAAGCGTGTTTACTGTAAATGTTATTACAGTTCGCGTCTCCAGTTATTGTCACATTTCCCGTTTCTGACAGACAGATCCCATGACAGTGATTCTGAGCAAAACTATCCAAAAAACATCACGTCGCATCACAGCTTTGGTGGATGATTTCGTTTTCAAACATATTGATAATCCTACCTGAGAAAATGATTTTATACTAATTATATGACCATTTTAATAATTTAGTTTTAATACTAATAATGATAATGAAAATGATGCTAATAATAATAATAATAATAAAATGATATGTCTTTAAAAATAGTACCGAGCAATATTTGAATTGAAAATAGACTACTGAAAAATAGAAAAAATACAACAAAAATGTTGACAGTGTAGCCTAATAATAACGAAAATTATAGTAATTCATTGTAATAGCCTATATATATATATATATCCAGAAAATGATGACTCATTACGCTACATATTGTAATTACATTGCCCTTCAGAACAGCATCGATATCCATATATTAACCTGTTAAATCGAAAATGCATGTATTTGGAAAAACAATATTTACATTTTTATAGGGCTAGAATCCAGTCATCCTCGTGTGTATTTGCACACAACTGCTATGAAACCAGCTTGGGAATCAGGGGACATCTACTCAGCAACCCAACTGCCATCGGTCAACTGCTCACTTCCTGCGGGTCTTATTCGGGAAATTGGGCTAATATTTAGATAGTATAGGATTTTACACCGTCTCCATGTATGAATGTTGAAAATCAGCGCCGCGCGCTGCTCTGACACGACATGATTTATTATCTGCTAATTGATATTGGTTTTAATTAACATATGACCATTTTTCTCCCTCCGTTGTAAAATTCATAGAGATACCTCAAAACGCCCGGAGGCGGTATTCTGCACTGCAGGATACGCTTCATATATTTTGGATGCTGATAGAAACGCAAAACGTGAAAGCCTCGAGACAGGGCCTGAAATTAGGATTGTATTTTTGTTTGGGTGTCTGCAATGTTTTTCACCGCAGATCAATCACGCTCGTACCTTTAAAAAAGGTGCAGAACATGTCTTAACATATTCAAGTTTCTTGAGGTTTCTAATGAGGCATGGGTGCGAGCTCATGTCTCGTGTTTCCCAAACCTCGCGCGCAGGACCACACAGTTCACTTATCACTCTCTTGAATGCGTGGACGCGCAGTGCATGAACAACTGCTAGAACTGTGCCCCTCTTATATCATAAACATTCGTGTGAACCAACATTTTCCAGAATAACTCGTTCCCTAAACTGTGGATTGGGTATTTACCACTAAAAGTAGTATAATAATGCACTGATAATAATACATTTATATTATATAACGTTCTTGCTGCGTTTTACATAAGTATATTCATTCCTCAAAAATAAGGATATTATGTAATATAATTAATTATATTTAATATTGTTTTATGTTTAAATGACGGCAAAATGGGATATCATTTAATATATGCGCACTCTGTTAAATTAAGAATGAAATGAAACACTTCTTCTGATGTTTTTACATACATAATGTGATTAAAGTAAAGCAAACAGCTGTAGGATGTAACTGCAGTAGGCTATAAACCATAACGCATGACGAAATAATATATTTTTAACATCTGATTTGATTAAACCTCTCCTTAAGCGACAAGGGATGATTTTGGTTTAAAATGTTGATTTATTTCTTTATTCTTTTAATAATAGGAAATGCAATGCTTCTTCTAATGATTTTCAATGAATGATATACCATCTGGAGATAAACAATCTTGTCAAAATAATTTCGATTATATTGGTTGCGTGAAGTGGTACCATTTATGGTAGAACCCCTCTGCCCAGAAAATAAGAGATTGTCAACAAAAGTGTTGTAAAATAAAATGCTCAGAAATACAGAAAGTGTATCATATATCAAATGTTTTTTCGTTGAAGCATTGTAAACCAAAAACAAAATTATCTCAATACATGTACTTCACTCATTCATTTTGTGTTTAATTATTGTGATAGAAAATATGACCCAACATATAAAAATATTTATTTAGGTATTTACAAATGGGCATCTATTTAAACGAAGAATTAAGTCTACCGCAAACAACATTTGCTCTCCATTAACATATAGTTATAAAGATAACGGTATTGTATGAAAAGACCTCCTTTTGGATCAAACCAAATAACTAAAACAGTTCTCCTCCGTATCTTTATCATGCAAGATTTACAATAAAAGTCCCATTATTGTTTTTCTCAAAACGTTTTGACGGACATTGATAATAACACTAAACACTATTGCAAAAAAATATGTAGGCCTAATACTCATCAGTGACTCATTTATCACAAACTGAACAGTTAATTTCTTATACTGATTTGACTTTCTTTTAAACTTTTCAAAAATTAAAACAAATAATCAAACCGACAAAGCTGGAATTCTTGTGAAATGCATTTAAAGACAAGAGTTTCGTGTTGTATTTAGAATTTTAAAAAATGCTTGCAATACGGCAAACCTGTATTCATGAATAAAGAGAGTAAGAATACAAACAAACACCTGGTGGATTCTGGACTGGACAAATCAGGAAAGGTGGCTCCCTTACAAACGCATTCAAACTAATGTTGTGTAATTTTATTTAAATGCAACTTTGATTTTAATCACTGGTATTAAATGGTTATGGCCCAACACCTTTAATCCTTAATGTCTGCTAAATGTTACAAAAATAAATTAGATCAATTCCAAATAAAATATATAGCTTTAATACACTGTAAGTTGCTTAAAGCGTCTGCCAAATGCATAAATGTAAATAAAGCATCATTGATGATGAATTTATTTACAACAACAATAATAATCTAATTCAATCTAATATTTTCTCCAATATTTGTTTGTAATAATATAATATTCTCTTCCCTGAAGGCATCTTGGTTAGAGAAAAATATATAAATGCAATCTCCCCGTCAATCTTTTGTCGATGGATCCGTTTGAACTTGTACTTGCAAAGAATGTAATGTGTCTCCGACGGAAATAACGACAGGTTTTACAAGAAAAAACAAATTACATATGACTGCATTATTCATATTTATTATTTATGTGGCTCATCATAAATTTTTCAGCACGCAAAATCTAAGACTGTTTTTCCACTTGTACCCACGCGTAATTGCAGAGCGCAAACTTTACGGTCTGTCCCGTTTTATCAAGCCCTGAATTTTGTCTGTTATCACCTGAGTATTTACAAAGGACGTTTCCGGCTTGTCAGTGATGAAGTGATCTGGAATCACAAGAAGTAGGCTATCTGATAAAAAAAAGGAAATACTTACGTACGTGTCCCGCTTGATGTTGCGTAAAATCATTGCACATTTCCCATTCCTAAAAATAGAAAGTAAAAATAATGAAATCTAAAAAGACAATTAAATAATGATACATGTGTCAACAATATAACAATTTGTGAGAAATCCATGAATCTATTAACAGCGAAACGTTTATATTGCCATAAATATAACAATTTAGTTTCTACTTTTCTAGTAACCTATTGACGTGCTTTAAAATCTTGCAATCAAGGGAAATAATAAAAGGGATACATTAATACGTACCATGTAACACTTGCTTAGCTTTGAGATGTGTATTAAGATTTGGCTATTGATTTTCAAGGACTTGGTAATTCCTCGCTTTTGAATCAAGAGCCCACACACCTCAACTCTTCCCTTAGGGGAAGAAGAAAATCATCACGGTTGTTTATTTACGACCGACAGCATGATAGTAGTAAGATAAACATCCAAAAACAAATAGTGTTAAGCTGTAGTGAAAACAGTGGTGTCGCTAACTAGGTTATCTCATTAGTACCCCACTGAGTTTGTCTGTTATTCAATCGTCGGAGTGTAAATTAGATTCAATCCGGTTGCTATCGCCGCAGGTCAACAAAACATAACTTTTGTTACTATTCATTAATTATGAACCTTGATAAGCCGATAACCAGTAAGATATTGTATACCAGAGAGAAGGGTCAAGTGCACGCCACGCGCTAGGCTCCTTACGTTTCACGTGCACTTGGGTTATTTTCTGGCTAAGTAGACTTGTTTGCCAACAGCCCTATTATACATTTATTTCGTATTGAGAACAGCAATTCTGCTTCACAGGCTATTAAAAATACATATTTGATTATTTTAAAGCATAGGACCCAATATGTTGGTTCATATTAGATGAGGAGAGCAAAGCAATCGATCAATAACTCTAAAACACGTTTAATAATGAAAACGATTACAAGTGTAAATACACATAATGTGTCATTAATGCGCATGTCTTAACGTACAGAAAAGGATTTGAGACCCTGTAAAGCGAACTGGTGCTATAGTCATATTTCCCCCTATTAATGTACTGATAGGTTAAACGTTTTAAGCTGGATTCATTTACCAAGCAGTTCAGAGTGCATGCTTGCAATTCATTGGTGAACAGTTCAGGGTGGCTCCATGCAAGTCATTGGTGTATAGCTCAGATTGTCTGCGCATGCAATGTTATGCACAAGCAGGGAAAAGGCACAACGTATAATTTGTTGTAAAACTCCAAGGCTATAGCACTTTGAAGCCGGACATCCGCGTTTTCTTTTGCTTTTCTTTTTTTCTTGGTAGTGAATTCAAATTTGGTAGTGTGATTGACAAGGAACTATTCAAATAAAACATCTCGTGTAGAGCGTGCACACTTTTCAGCCGTGCACGGGAGGCGTGGATCTCGAGCTTTTGACATTCTCGCCCGCAGTCGCGCTCCTCCATCGAGCCCTAATGACATTACGCGTCTAAAAGCGAGAAACGTTTTTTTAGTGGCAACGCCGTGTTTTAATACAGCTGGACGTGTTCGAACACATCTTTTTAATTGGAGCGTATAAAGCAGACCATGTCTTGCCAAATTCAGCGGGAATAGTTTGTTTTGAACACAGTGGAGTGCACATCGCCAAAAGGTCCATTACCAACGAATGCAACTTCAGTAACGTTTATTTCGACTTATGGTTTATACTGCCTGCGTTCTCGACATGGAGTAGCTCGGAAGGGGGAGGCACAGGGGGAAACGGTGTTCTTTGACTCGGTTTCTCGCTTATGGACGACTGTAGTCCCCTTTCTCCAAAGGCAAATGCTTTCAGTATTGCCTCTCTGATTTCAGCGAGGGAGCAAGCAGGAAACGCAACGTTTGACAAACACTGCATTGGCCTGGACGAGCAAGTGGCGCAAAACTGCTCCAGATCCGTAAAAATGCATTACAGCACTGTCACGCGGGAGATGGAAGGTACGGGCACGATCTTGATAACAACCTTGTGATTTGTTGGGCTCGCGCAAATTGTTTAACTTGACACATACACCAGCACGTGTGTTTTAATATTTCATAAATCTTTTTTACAAAACATGCTGTGTCATATCGTCCAAAACACATAATAAATGAAACAGTGTTCTCTTTCTCCGCACGCCTATTAGGTATTAGGTAAGTCCTGACGCAAACAATTTGCTGCAAGTCATATATAAAGTTGCATATCGCAACTTACGTGGTCGTATAAATCGGCCAGCATAACCTGGACAAGTAAACAGCCACCCTGTTAAAAGCGCATGTAATGCAAATAAAAGTTTGCAAAGTGTCACAGAAAACAAGGAATAGGAAAATCCACATGCAGCCCGATGTACTGACGGACGAGTGTGTCAGATAGGCAGTATCACGGATAAAACCGACTGCACTCGTGAATAAATAAAATAAAACATTTAGAAATGCACCGGGAGGTTGAGCCTTGCCTTATCCCATGAACATCACGCAACATTCGTTGTTTTTTTGTCCTCGTTGCGCTGCGTTTGTTTGCTTTGCAAAAAAAGTTTACTCTCCGTCGTGCCAGCCTACCAGTCTATTGTTAGAGGAGGGCGATGTGGGCGATACACTTATCGAAAAGAATCTGGGTGCCGGAAAGCCCATTATAAGGGGCGCACTTCTCTGTCAATCAGTCTCGTCCCATGGCGAGGAAAGGCACATTACCTGCAGTTCCTTATCTAAATAGAAATAAGAACCGGTTTTATCGCGAAGGGGAGGCCCTATGCGAGAGATAAGAGACAAGTCTGGATTTTAGTTTAGCATACAACAGTGGTGCGGGAGAGAGGCCGCCTGGAAGAGTTCGGCACGCAACGCTTTGAAAACAACAGAGCGAATTTACGCATACGTTTGCGACATCGGCCAGCAACACTAACTTACTTGAAGTATATTAAGACGTTTTCGACTAATTCCTGAAGGTATTTTAGCGCGCGTTTTAAGCTTTCGGCAATTTCGCCCAGGCAATATGCGTTAACCTAGAAGACCACCGCTCCTAAGGTTCGTGGATGCATTCATAACCTTCAAATACGCAGCGCGAGGACGGCGTTTAATCTCGTGGGGACATCGTGAAACCACTTTCTATTTGATAACCATAGGCGGACCCCTGCATTCGTCTGCATATTGTTGCATATTTGAACTCAAGTCCAGCGCAGATTGTAAATCCAATTTTTGGAATGATTTCAGCAATATCAAGCCCGTGGCTGACGCAGCTGTCCCATTTTTGCGATGTTGCAGCCTTCACGACCAGCAGCCTGAGCAGTCTCAATACGCCCGGGAGTTACCATCTCTCTCCTTCTCCTGGGGATCCGTACAGCCATCATGAAAGCCAGTTTGAGCCGTGCCCGGCAGCCCAACACGGCTACAACTATTCCGGATCCAACCCAGCACAGGCCCCGGCGCAGGGAGACACCGGGACATCCAACTGCTCGTCTTCGTCGTCAAGCTCTACGCCAAACAAAACGCTGGTGAAAAAGAACCCAAAAGTAGCCAATATCAATGTACAGTTGGAAATGAAGGCGCTGTGGGATGAATTTAATCAACTTGGAACTGAAATGATTGTCACAAAAGCTGGGAGGTGAGTTGATAGGTTTTTGTACTTGACTGAAACATTGAAAGTGGGGTTTTTATAGCAATCGTCTTATTATTTCCAGGACATTACAAGAATATAAGTACCAGCATATAACAACTTAGATTAATTGCTTTAACAAACAATTTTCCTTTTATAATGCTTGACACATACCATTTAAATGGAAATCAGAAAGAGGGTTTCATTGAGGGAATAAATATATTTATCTATTCATATGAGTAAACGAGCTCTGTTTAACGCATATAGGCTAATATCTGTGTATTAATATACGTTATTATCAAATGTATGAAGCTTAATTTTTCAAGTCTACTTGTACGATTCAATCTTTTAATCTTGTTCTTTGTCAAATGGTAAAATAAGACTGAATAAATAATCTTAACAGTGCGTTAGTTTAGCACAATCATGGGCATTTACGATGAAGTGTAAACAGTCCATTGTGTGTATTTACACAGTGATAAGACAGGATAAGCAGATAGCAGTTAAAACATATTTAACTCACCTGTGTGCTAAAGGACTCCTGTAGCAAAGCCGCGTCACTGGCAGATGCAGTGGTTTAATATAGTGTCTTTATAGAGTGTCTTTAATAGAACTTCTTAGTATTCAGGTGAACAACGCGTTGGTTTGCAGCTTATTAATGTTAAACAATGCACGAATAACTAAAAGCATAATCAATTAATATAGAATATATGGATAAGATAAATGGCTTCAAAATATTTTAAAAACGGCTTACAAACACACACAGAAATGGGCACCAGTAGGCCTCATTTGGGTAGCATTCTGCAATGTTGTTTATTTAAAAATGAAATTAGGGAAAAATTGGGTAAAGGAAAAAGAAAAATTGCCGTATAAACATGACACTTGTATGTTAAATGCTGACTGTAAGGGCTACATGGAGCGTTAATTTAGTTCAGTGTTAAATTAACACGATGTGGCTATACAACTCAAAGCATTTTACTGGAAAAAACAGTACATGGATCTTAAGCCGCTTGGGTTGCTTAAACGAATTTAGTTTTTTTTCCAACAGCCTAATATATCAGAAACACTCCTCTGCCTGTTAATATCAGTTTCCAGACAGATGTTGCACATAAAAGCATAGCGCTGTTCTTTTTCGTTTGTATTAGGATATATCTGTAACCATTTTCCCCGTTTATTTTGTGTTTGTCACAATTAAAATTAATTCCCTAAGCAATTGCACTGAATTTATTATTTTTCTTTCACACATTTCAAAGGCAGCGTAGTTAAATTTGACAATGTTATTTGACTGTCAATTAAATGTTAAATGTTTCGAAATGAAAATTCAGACAAATAAGAGAGGTTAAGTTTGTCTAATTAAAGTAGGCTAAGTTCATACAAATAGGCTAATTAATTAATGTTAATATAAATGCAAACAACAAGCCAATGTAACGCCTTAATGCTGCATGTTAACATTAAGATGGCATATTTTGATCCAATTCATTTTAGCAATTATATGACCCTTACGAAATCACGGCCTACTTGACTTGCTAGATGCTTAAAGTCGCCATTTGTTACATAAAAACTATATATATGAAGGGACACATATAGAACAGACATTTTAACAGGTCAAAGAGAAATTATATTTTCCTTGTTTGTCCACTTGCCAGTGTACATGTGCTTGTGTACAAGGTCATCTGTCATTCCAAAGGAGCGCACTAGGCCTACATTATATCTAAAGGAAGGCACTTTCAAAGCTACTTTAGCTTCACCTATCCACAACTAGCGCCCTGAAAAGGCACTCAGGTTCACTAAACAATGATTCCAGCATCACTTTCACTGGCATGCAACATGTGGTGTTCCTAAGCTTTAGAAGGTATCTTTGTATTTAAAGGAGCTTACTACGGTTTCAAAGAAATTTGACGATCCACTTTTAAACAACTTGTGTCCTGCCAATGCATTCGTGTATTAATATGTGTTAAGAGAAATGTGGAGATAAATCCAGTGCGTAACATTAGGCCTTAACAAAAGAAAACCTGGCCTCCTTGTTTAACACCCATCTATGAATACATATGAATAATTAATATGACAAATTATATATGCAAAATGATCAGCACTATGTACTTTGAATGATCTAATATAAAAAGTAGAATAGATTTATATGGAAGATTTATAATAAATATGTATGGAGGCAAAAAGTAAAATGTAGACTCTTTTTGCATTCTTTTCTCCAGACGAATGTTTCCTACGTTTCAAGTCAAAATATTTGGAATGGACCCAATGGCAGATTACATGCTACTGATGGATTTCCAACCAGTGGATGATAAACGATATAGGTATGGCATTCTCTGTAACAAGATATACTGTACACAACCCACATTGCGCTAATTGTAAACAATATTTGAACTAAAATAATAAAAACGTAGTGCTCTAGTCGATAATACGCGTTGTGCATTTGATAAGAGGTAAAAATTGAATTTGCATTGGATAATATTATTTATTATCAGTGTAAGTGAATGTTGTTTCATTCTCTTTATGTTCTATCCAGGTATGCCTTCCACAGTTCATCGTGGCTGGTGGCCGGCAAAGCCGATCCAGCGACTCCAGGCAGAGTGCATTATCACCCCGACTCACCTGCCAAAGGAGCGCAGTGGATGAAACAGATCGTTTCCTTCGACAAACTTAAACTTACAAACAATCTACTGGACGACAATGGACATGTACGTGTCACTTTTCTAGCTCGTCCTACCTGAAAACTAAGTGCTAGGAGGCCCACCACTTTAAACAAAATGTAAACTGCAATTATTAACTTAAACATCCATCTCTTTGATTCAATCCTTACAAATTACTTCTGAGCGTGTATCCGAATGTCTAAAGACTGATTAGATTGTAATTAATAAGATGTTTGACCTAAAACAAGTAAATGTGAATGTTACCAATTGGAGCATTTTAACAATGAGGTAGCCTACTGTGTTTTTTTAGAACACAGACCAGTGGAAGTTTGACCTGTAAATAATTTAAAGGCAGTATTTTTTCTCAAAATGTATGTATGATAACTTTGCAATGTAAAAAAGATTTTAAAATGATCCGCTCTTATATGTAGCTACCGACGCAAATATTAGTGGAAAGTAATGATGTTTCCACATTAATTGTTGGAACATGCGTATATTTGTGATGTTTCTTATTTTTCACACTTTTATTGAACGCAATCTTTTAAATATATGTTTTTACTTAAATTCAGGTTTAATATGTAGGCTATTTTGTAATTAAACTAAGTAGAAATGCAGTGACGCAAAGACCTCAAACAGAGCGATATCAGTGTCTCAAATAACTTTTATGCTAAATAAAAAGTGTCTTCACTTTTTATATTTTATCACTTTTAAATGTATTCATTGCTCTCTTGCAGATCATCCTAAATTCAATGCACAGATACCAACCCAGATTCCATGTGGTGTACGTGGATCCTCGGAAAGACAGCGAAAAATACGCCGAGGAAAATTACAAGACATTTGTTTTTGAGGAGACCAGATTCACCGCCGTTACAGCGTATCAAAATCATAGAGTAAGTCTTCATCTCTGACACTAATTACTACATTTAATTTTTTTCTGTGAAGTCATCTTCCACACTTAGAATATTATAGCAAGAATATATTTGGGTAAACACATGTTAATTAAGCACTGTAGCCTATATATTTTTGGTTTATCATGCGAGTTATCAAAGTCTTGCTCATGAAATGAAAAACTAAAAAGCAAAATAATGACAGAAAAAATATGCAAGGGAGTAGTCATTTTATAATCGACTTTATTCACTTTAAAACGTAGGCCTATAAGTTGTAGAACTTTAAAATAAACGTTTGATGGTTACGTTTATTTATTTATTTGTTGTAATCGACGCGTGGTTGCAATTGCTTTGGAAATTTTACTATACATTTTAACACGATACACTTGACTTAGATTAGAGCTGAGTGTTGAATGCTTCGGTGTCACTGATGCTCCAGCACAGCTGTCCTATGTTTTCTTCTTTTTTTTTCATTTGTCTTTCCTGCTCTGTCTTCTATCAGTTTGACCTCTTGATCTCTAACTCTCACCGCGGGCTTTACATTTGTTTTTCAACTCATTCCGGAAAATTACGCACACATATCTTCATCCAGGCCTTTTCCGAAGCGGTGGGGTATAACTGCAGGTCTTGATATTTAACAAATAGCCTAAATCTGTCGAGCAATAAATGTTTAGCCATGGTAATGCAAATATACAAAATCTGCGCGATTTCGCGAATACCTCACATTCATTCACGTGGTTGTATACGTTATTAATTGGAGCGTAACCTAAAATCGTCTTATAATAACATATGGACTTTGAGAAATGATTACTATAAACAACGTCGTAATTTGAATAAGAATAAATTAACAATTATGGGTGGTCAAAACTTTAATTTGTGCATTCATTTGGCAAGTACATTAACATCACATTTTCACCGTTTCTGTCAGATAACGCAACTGAAAATCGCCAGCAACCCGTTTGCCAAAGGTTTCAGGGATTGCGATCCAGAGGACTGGTGAGTTTTTCTTTCCTTCCGTTTTTATTTTACAAAAGTGAATTTTTAGTAAAACGTAATGTGAAAACTGTAAGCATGTGACTGTTAATATTGGAAGAATGTTTTACTAAATAAATACAACTTGTAGCATCCAGTAACATCAAATGTGAAAGAATGTATTGCACTGAATAACTAATAAATATTATATACATATACGCAGAATACATATACAAAAACAATGTATTTACATCACTGATTTTATACCAACTCTTTCAGGCCTAGGAATCACAGGCCCGGTTCCTTGCAAATCATGAGTGCATTTGCTAGAACCAGGAACCCTATGTCCTCCCCTCCACAACAGAATGGCTCCGAAAAAGGTCTGTATACAAAATACAACAAACAAAATATACACTTAAAGCACAATTTTTTTTAATTCCCATTGCTAGATGGACAGTATTGTATGCTTAATGTATTTATTCAGATTTATTACTAATCAGGAATGTACACCCACATGCATTAACACAGTATCCCCCTGTGAATACGGCATAAAGGTTTATTCACTAAGCCGAAATAAAAGCAAGTAATGGCTCCAGTATGTTTGGCTTCTCAGCTTCTACATTCTGCTGGGTAAAACAGTTACATTTGTCTAGTTGAGCACTGCAAATTTCAATACACAAAGGTTTGAACAGCTGCATGCCTGCAGGACATGCTCAGACTGAAATCTCCTCTGCACACAGTTTTTTTTTCTGTCCTGCGCTTTGTGTAAAATGATTTCCTGTGAGAATTCGCCTCACTTGCGCCTTATCCTGCCAATCAACCACAGCACATCTCATTTCGCAAATGAACAAAATTACACGGCCTTTCCACCCTCCACATTGTTTGGGCCTCTTACGTAGTTTGCAATGAGCCATTGAACTGTTAACGTGTGTCTGTACACAAACACATCTCTAATCAACAGTTAATTTGTTCAGAATAAATACTAAAAGTAACACACACTTTATCGTATAAGCATACTGATGCAACAGCTCACACTGTTTCTTTTTCATCCCGAACGCAGAGGACAACCGGAGAGAATATGATCGTGACCCCAGCGTTACTCCCCTCCATTCTGACCCTGCTCACCAGCTGATGTCCAGAGTTCTCAGCCCAGCCCTTCCTGTTCTCGGCGGCCTACACGCCGTGCCCCTCACAGCCGGACACCGCAGCCCACCTCACGAACTGCGCCTTGATGGACACCCCCAACCACCGGATACCCTGCACCACCATCCCTACAAGTATCCAACCACCTATGAACATTATCTGGGAGCTAAAACCAGACCCTCTCCGTACCCCTCACCGAGCATTAGAGGCCACAGTTACCACCCCCATATGAACCCAACCACAGCAAACATGTATTCTGCGACAAGCGTGCCTTCTAATTATGACTACGGACCTAGATAATGACTCACACTTGGTCCTTGGTGGAGCCACATGGGACATAACATACAGGAAAAAATACACACGTACCTTCGTGTCCCAGACTATGTGGAGGTTTGGGTTGGGCACGTCTTCAGAAGTGGCTACCGCAGACAGAGAGAGAAATTGCCATATTTATTGAAGGGACAAAACGTCTTTGTGGAACATAAAGATGAACCCAGTGGACCCAATGTTAGGTCTGGCGTGCCTGAGATTTCAGTCAGAAGCCATGGCACAAGTATAACTATTGTTCAGAGTAACAAGGAGGACTTCTTCAAACAAATTATGCATTGTCATGGACTGGATCGGAACTGTTTTTTTGTGTGTGTTGGATGCACTTTTAGTTTTTGCTTTTAAAAAGCCATAACTTATATATTACCCTTGAGCCATTGAGCTTGTAGATAGATGGAGTATTTGCATGTCACGCTGTTTTGAAGGTGCTGAAACGCCCTGAAATGTTTTTTGTTTCTTTGGTTGAGAATCAATCGTTTTTGAAAATGATAGACCACCTTTAACCGGTCCGTGAAGCTTGTAACGTGGCACTGACTTACAGCAATTCAAATAAATGAACAGAATGACTGTGCTGAACTTGTAAAATAAACATTGAATATTTTACCTTAAACATGTCCGTTATCACCTACAGTTCTTCTCCAAGGTTTAGCAGAATGCAATACTGGCATGAAACAATGTTTTACTCTCCCTAGGATATTTGACTATAGGACAGAAATTACTAAACAAATAAATAATTGTGATAAGGTCTGTTTAGGCCCATTTCAACCTTTAAACAACATTCATGCACAAGGCCAATAATACATGCATCTCAACTGATGACCAACAACGAAAAGAGATTCTTTTAGAGGACTTGTGCAAAAATGGCTGGATGTTTATTTTTTTTACTCCTTTCACTTTTTGCTTTTAAAGTTTATTCTATGTAAACCCCAAAATACATAAACAAGAAATCTATGATCATAGGTTACTGAATTAACAAAAAAATAAAAGATGCAGAGAGAGTACTTTTCCTGTATTCCTCCTAATACATTCAAACAAAATAAATAATACTCATAGTCTCATACTGACATTATATTTAAAAACCAAATATGCATGTAATTTATTCATAGCAACTGACTTAGATGCACTGTAACATTAACACTGCAATAAAAACCGCAGCAGAAGTGTCTACTCCAATTTTCCTCTAGTGAGATTTGGCTAGAGGAAAGAAACGCTTGCACACCATTTGACCTCTGACAGCTAACGACTCTCTTAAGTATCAAAGGTTACACAATGTTTCCAGTCATTTATGCCTCGACTAAATGATCGTATAATTTTTAAAACTAATGTTGCGTTATGGAAGAAGTCACATTGTTGCGCGATGAAAACTGAAAAGATTCAAACGAAATCAAGTCAAAAGGAAAATTACAATTTTACAACATTGCAAAAGGTCTTCGTGTAAATGGCTAAATTAAAAGGGATTGCATTATTCATTTCTGCATTCATGAATTCAATACACAAAAAAATAACGACTGGGTTAGTCCCCTTTTGAATCAACAATGGGTTGAATAAAACAGTATTTTAGTGCGTTAAACAAAATATTTGTACCAAATAAAGTAGGCTATATTTACATTTTTATTGTAATAATTAAATGTATATGATTATATTTTAATTTTGTTATTTTATGTCCATAGCTATGTTTGGGCATATCCTGGCTTTATGATGAAATGCAATTAAATCTTTTAACAGTCCGCCCAATGTCAAGTAAAACGCAAATGTTATTTTCCTGTACTTTGAGGCAGGAAAAGCCCGTTTGGAGAATTGGGCCTCCCCTCGCGTGAGCCTGTTCCCGGCTGGAGGTAATGAGTTTGGCCCATCAGGAAGACGAGGACACCCGGACCCATGACTCTTCCGTCAGGGATCTACCCATCTGTGTTTTCTCTCGTGGCGCTTCGCCTTGATGTTGGGGCCGACGCATGGGGCCCACGGTCGCGCAACCTGTGTACCTGCATCCATACGCATGACGAGTGATGGCTGTTTCCAGAACTGAATGCGTCTAAAAAAAAGCTCATTATTTATGACCGAATTTGCATCCGTCTTTGAAGTTCAAAACGATTTGTGAAGTTTTGCGTGACCATAGATGTTGTTTGATTCCAAAGGAAATACCTGCGCTTTGAAAATAGGACAAATACAGTGACAGATTTGAGTTATTATGTGCAAGATACATTTTCGGCATTTCAAGGCCGCAAAACAATGTCAACACGATGTTGAGACAGAAAAAAATAATGACTGGTTTTATTTAAAATTATATATTATTAAAAGGTCGTTAATTATTTTGTTTTTTTCAACAATGTGTGCTAGAAACTATGCAACAAGACCGCATGTATTAACACATTAAAGAATAAAAACGGGTTTACACAAATGACTTAAATGTACATCATTTTGCAAAATGTTAAAAATAAAATGGCCAGTTTAGCTATTTATTTGCATGCGATTTAGTTAAAAAATGTGGTAAAAACTTGAATGATTATATTTCAATACGATTTAACCATTAAAATGAATTAAATTATATTGATTTTACGATGTAGAAAGTTGGGAAGAACATTTCAAGAATAAAAATATAAAAATAGAAACAAATAAAAATCTTATCCTGCTCATTGTAGGTTACTAATGGTTTAATTTTCCTGAAAATGTATTTACGCAGAAAATGAAAACAAATATAAAAATTCATGGTTGGCAATTCTTTTTTACAACACATAAAAAAAAGGTGAAGTAAAAATATGGAGTTGAGAAGAGAGGAGACACATTCTTGAATCTGAACATCTGTTATGACAAGTATGGTTTGTGTACATTGCTTTCGCTTGCACATTTAACAGCAACTCTTCAAAAAACCTGAGGTGGCAATATGTTTACCTACTGCCTGTGCTTCACATTTGTGCTCCATTTGTCACTGCAAAATATGAAAACAAATCACTACCCTGTTGAGCAGTACAAATTCTAATAGTTTCCATTACAAATACAATTATAAACCATCAGCTGTTTACCATTAAAACCAAATTCCTTGTTTATTCCTGTGACTGTGTTCTGCTGTTTCCGCCAAATAGACCTCATAACCAGAAACAACCCAAAGACACCACAAAACGAATTCCCTTTACACCCTTTTCTCAGCAAATATATCTCAAAAAGCATTGTTTTATTTAAAATAAGCTTGCCAACATTTAGATATTTTACTCTTACACATCCAGCTTTCTCTCCCTCCAAGCTCCATTTCCTCACTCTGTGATTACCCAGGATTATTTTGTTTCCAAAAACTAACATCAATTCACCCTGTCTAAGCACCGGGACCCAAGGGTGTCTTTGAATCTAGCAACACACACCATATAGACACCATTGTGGGTGACTGCAAGTTTGTTTAAGCTGGCGTAGAATGGTCAGATGACCTCTGACCCCTCATGCGGTACACAGCCGTATGTCTGTTGTTCTCAGAGCTGCAGGTTTTTGTCAGTGGCCCATGTCGAGGTTCTGCTTATATTGACTTCTTAAGTGATATATTATTGACTTGGGAGGTATGAGGCAGAATCTCTAGCAGCGCTTATATGCTCATGCACGCAACGGATGGAACGGACCCCACTTTGGGCTCTGTTGTATCCACCCCCATCTAAACTACAGAAGTAGGAAGCGATTACCAATCGGACAAGCTTTACAGAGGTCATGGACAAAAGGTACGTGAAGGTCCTCAGATGACAGGGGGCGAGCTAATGACCACGCAGACTGTGAAATGAACTGTTTTGTCTTCCTCTCCGGCCGGCGACTCGCCCGCTGTTGTTTTTCCTTTTAAAGGATGGCCTCTAAGTTCCCCGAGCTTCCTGTACTGTCTGATGAGATATTCTAGTCTGGGTACGTCCCTAGAGACACGTGCTTTATGCGGCAGAACGGCTGTTAGCCGTTTGATCTTCAACCGACTTGCTAGGAGATGCGTGAAATCCAACTTAACCGTGTACCACAAACGCCTATTACATATACAACACATACACTGATGAAAAATATTCTCTTTCGAACCTTCGGCGTGTTGGACATCTGATAACATGACTATGAAGTCAACAGTTTAGGTTAAACTTGCTTTTGAAGTCTTAAAAAACCCCGAAATTTAACAAGTATAACATGGTTTGTGCACAATTTCGACTCTTCACAAAAGCAACATACACAAAAATGACCAGTTTGTCTTTCAGCTACATACCGACACAGAGGTCATCCTTGTCCCTGCTCCTTCATCAGCTCATGTGCTTAAAGGAAAGAATAAAACTAGCCCAATACATCTCTCTAACAAACAGGCCTGTCTGTGGTGCCTGAGCCCTCGTGATTAACCCAGCGTGATGTATACAGGTCAGTCCAGAGGGCAATCTTAAACTCGGAGGCAGATTTAGAAAAACAGCCGCGGATTACTTTGCCGCTCAGGTGCGACTTCGAGAGCAAATACACATCTCCTGAAGCGCATTACCCTGCGGCAAACCAAACACATCTGAGCGGATGGCTAAGCTCTGCCTTTGACAATAGAACACCTTCAAATATCGGCCATTGTTGCAACCAAACATGATGATGGAGTGTGTTTAGATTAGCTCCTTTTGTTTGATTCTCAATGCGAGATGCGAGCTTGTTTCTACAGGCTGAAACTTCGTAAATAACACTAATGGTCCATGTTGTAGGTCCGCCTCCGAAACGCTAATTGTCATTCGGAGCGCTTTCCTTCAAAGAAAAATATATTAGCACCACGCTTCAGGTGTGTAAATAAAGTCAGAGTAATTTGCAACAATCAGCTTGACGGAAAAGGTAAAGAGGGCCTCTGTCTTTCCAACCCGGCCTCAGCTTTCGCTATATATAGACCACACAGTGATCCGTTGGTCTTTGGACCCCGCGGCCAAAAGTCTCTGTGGGGGGTCCTGATGGTCTGAGAAGGCCACACTATTCACCATGTCGGTGTGATGTTGCAGAACAGCCAGTGGCTTTAGTTTCTTCCATCCAAAAACTCTGATGTTGTTGTCCCACCCGGCCGTCGCCAGGATCTTGCCATCGGCTCGGACACGCGCACTGGAGACCCCGGGATTGGTGAGCTGAACGGAGCTCTGCATCTGTGAAGGAACACAAATCAAAATCGCCGTTAGTTGGGTTAGACGGACAGAAATGTAAATGACCCATGACAGTCATCACTTATGTCATTTCATCATGAAGGTACAGATGTAAATTGAATACCACATGAACCGTGCTTCACCTCATTGTCACTGTACATGGTTATTCGGCTCAGACGAATACACAAACTATTTACCAGAAACAAATGATCTTGTTGTTTAATGACCTGAGCAAGAGTAAATTTAAATCTATTAAAAAAGCGAGGTCAACTGCTTTCTCTCTCTTTCCCAGTCACCTCGAGCCAATCTGACGATTGAGCCGCAAATGAACGGCTAAATGGCTGTTGAACCTGGCAGAAGAAACCCACGCGCGACTCCGGCGCTTCAATCATCGGCCGTAAAACATTCAAGCGCGAGGGGTGCGAGCGAAGTGCTATTTGGTTTGGAAAATCAAGCATTAGGGGCGGGTTTACTATTGTCGTTTGCGAGCGAACACCGTTTTCCTTGTTGTTTTAACAGTCTCCTGTGAATTACATTTGCATTGAAAGGTTTGGTGTCAACACTGCAAGGAACCGAATTGTGTAGCGCACGCTGGCTAAAGATCACCCTTCCCTCGCTTGCTGTGATCTACCGTGGTCGAGAGACCAGATAAATCTCAGTAATGGGCAACAATGTGACGTATAATGAAGTATTACCGAGAGCTCATTATCTGCGGCCCCTCTCCTTCGTTCTTGAGGTATTTCCTGGTGAAACGCACGGATCGTACACGTGTGCCAAGTGTGTGCGTGAGCACACATCTTCTCTCCGCAGGAGGCATCTGGTCCCAAAGCTGGAATCGAAGCGGACAGCGTAAAATTGACTTCATAAGCGTTGTCCGGGGAGACTAATGGCTCTCGAGCGGGAGAAGACAGTGAAGAATTTGTCGACGTGCTCCTGTTTCTGCTCGGAAAATCAGAGACATTCACCGCTGCATGTGGAAGATATAAGCCAGTCAGGTATTCTCGACCCAGGCGAATAGAAGAATGCACCAGGAAAAACCCAATGTCATTTTTTTAGAGGGAACAGAGAAAAAAAGTTCGAAAACAAATCGCAGGTATGACTCTGACATTAGTCTTATTGCTCAGATCTCGAGACCAAATCGGACGGTAATGATGTCACCTGCGAGATGCAGAAAGAGGCAAAAACTTTCCCACAAAGAGAAAGGGCTGGCGTGTTGTGGCCAAGAGGGACAGGGGGGAAAGATGAATCGCTCCGAGCTGTGCTTGGTATGCCTGAACTAAACGCCCATCTGGTCCGTATTACAGAGCTGATAATGATGGGTTAATGTGTCTATCTGTGTTTGTTATGCTTCCCATAGTTTGTGTCAGGAAAATACATTAATTTAATTAAGAGGTCACAGCAAAGCGATAAAAAAGGTAAATGGATGTTTATAAAGCGAGCCGCCTGTATGGTGAATTAAGCGTTAGGGGGCGGCGACTCGCACTTGTGCTCAAAATCACATGGCAGAAAAATTCATTCTGGATGCCTTCGCTATTCCTGGATGTGTGAGACTGTTGTACACATATAAGATTTCTTGAGTATTGCAAATTCTGGCCAAGTCGATACTTCACACAAATACACTACTTTCAAATGTTTTTAAAATGCATGCCGGTATGTATTTCAAACACAGAACGGATTTCAGCTAATGATACGACCATGGTCTCTGCGGCTCCACATCCTCCAAACTTTCATTGCAGACATCAAAGAGGTCCGTCTTTAAGAACTATCCTTCATTTTTCTGTTTCAATATTGTCTTCCAGATGGGGATACATACCAAATGGTCATGTACACACATACGCCTAGGACTAACCAAACACAAACCTCAATAAACATGCCTTTTGAGCAGACTGAAGGTTATTTTTGCCCCAAAATAAATTCTTTCATTTATTCACCTGTCATGTTGTTCACAACTTGTACATGACGTAAAACACAAAAGAAGATATTTTGAGGAATGTCTCAATCATACAATGGAAGTCAATGGGGTCCAATGCTGCTTGGTAACCAACATTCTTCAAAATATCTTCTTCTGTGTTCTGCAGAAAAAAGACAGTCATACATGGTAGTAAACAATGAAAGAATTTAAATTTGGGGGTGAACTATCCCTTTAAGACAAAAAAGTTGTCCATGACCACTTTTTTGTCAAAGGCGCAACTGCATCAAAGCATGATTTGCAGAACACTTGTACATCAAGACACCACCTTGGTTTAACTATACAAAGGCCAATTAAAAAGGTAACTGGATTCGGTTTTTGGCAGCAACACAACAGGACGTTCAAAGTGTGTGATGACATGCGGAGACTGTGGCTCGCTCCGGCCCGGACTTGGCAAGGTGAACTGCCTTCCCACTGATCCACTGAAACCAGTTATCATCACCTGTCCACTTAACACTGACGATCCAGTACAGGTGAGGGTGTATCTGCGCTATCCTACCACAGTGTTTCACGACTTCACTTTTTGGAGACCTGCGCTTCCCAACTATAATGTCTATGCATGTGCACGCATACACCAACACAAGCAAAAACATCTCACCGTGACAATGGAAAGGGAGATATCATAACGTAATACTGTGTACAAGAACCTCAGTGGGAATTTACAAGCAATTCCATTTCCCCATTCCAGAACAACCCTCGGTATGACAGCTTGATCCAACCGGAGGGGTGCTGACAGATGCTGGATACCTGAAGCATGGAGACTGGTGCGGTCCAGGAAGGGTAAGGGGAGGGATGTTTAATTGAGGAGGGCAGTAGGAATGCAGGGACTAAATGCGAGGAGATGGGGAGATCCATCTGTGAGAGCTGTCAGCACTTCTCAAACAGCATGCATAGACAGCCATGCCTGATTTACACTAATCTTTACACACACACACACACACACACAAAACATCTCAGACTTGGGGATCTTGTCTGTCCAAGATCCTAGAGTGCGGCAAACCACCCATATATATCGCCAGAGCCAAGTGAATCCCATCCGCAAACACAGCCGCAGTCACACAAGCACAGAACTGGCGTCCACACTGCCTTATAGGGGCAAATTATATTATGGACAAATTTGTCTATTCTAGACGTCCTAAAATACAGACGTAATAATAATAAAGGGACCCAAATTCTGTCATCCTTTACTTACCCTCATGTCGTTCAAAACCTGTTTATGACTCTTCTGTCGATCACAAAAGCAGATATTTTGAGAAATGTTCCGTTGGTTTTGTATGCATACAGTGGAAGTCAATGGTTACCAACATTCTTCAAAATATCTTCTTTTGTGTTCTGCGGAAGAAAGAAAGTCATACAGGGTTGGAACGACGTAGGATAAGTAAATGATGAAATACATTTAATTTTCTGTGTGAACAATCAATGCAAGTAGCCGAAGCATAACATTCACTTTGTATGATGAACAAATTAAACCGTAATCTAAGGTGTTATTCGTTCTCGTATCAAAACAAAAATGGCCACACTTGCATTACAACATTTGATTCAGACTCTGTTTACCAAGTTCAATTATTTTAACTGATTTGGATTGTTCATCACACATCATGTTAATTTCGCTAACTACATATCTTTTCTACAGTTTAAAAATTTGGATCCCTATTGACTTTTTTGTATTAAAAACATCTTCATTATAGCAATGAAATCGCCACATTAGACATGCTGTGGCTTATTTACACTTATCTCACTATTCCAGAAAATCCACAATGTAAATGAATCAAACATCAGACTAAAAACATCAGTATCCATGGTACAACAACACCCATTACAAACACATGACGTCACTATTCATGGGCAGGACCCGTCACATGGTTTGCGTGGGGCCCCTAGATCTGCGGTATGCCACAGATGCAAAGTGATACACAAGTGTAATCACTCTTAGTCATCTCTGTGACAAATGCTGAATTCCAGCACTACGGCTATCACATACAAGAGCCAGTGTGGAATGGATTGCGAGCCACGCCGCGTGAATCCGCTTTTTATCTGTTCTTGATAAGAATGTTTCCCCGTCCTTCACCTCTGCTGCAGTCCTGCCACATGACACACATTCACAAGCTTCTGTCAGACTACCGTCAGTTCCTCCAGTGTAGGGTTAGCCAGTTCTGCTCCCGGAGAGCAACATTCTCAAACACACCTGCCTGTGTTTATACGAGAAGACCTGTTATCATTAGAAAAATTTGATGTTAATATATAATAATAAAACATGCTATAAATATAATTCAATTAACAATGTATAAAATAAAGTGAAGATAATAAAAAGCCTTTCCTTTTAATGCTTTTTGCTCTTTTACTACTTTATGAAGTTCACTCTAAGGGTGTAGCTTTCTTAAAATCGAGTTTTTCTAAGACAGAACTATTTAGTTTTTATTAATTTGATTAATGTAAGTATTTTAATATATTTATTCATTTGCTTTTAATACATTTTCAGTTAGTTTAAAATAAACATGTAATTTAACTAATTGAATTCTAACAAAAACTTATTTAAATTATTAAAAATGTATTTATATGTAATTTAATATTTTGTTATATCGTTAACAATATGTTTTTCGAATTCACTATACATTTTTACGATTCAGTTCAATATTAAGATTATATTGTATTGTATTTACTGTATTAAATCTTGAGCTAAGTGTATTGTCACACCCCACATATTAAAAAAAGATAATAAAATAATATAAAAATAAAATATAACTCAATATAAAACAATAATATAATATAAAATTATGTTAAGATATGATATAATATAATACTATATTACATTATACTATATATTATCACATTACATTATTATACCGTCCTATCTTGATCAGCTGGTTTAGGTGTATTTCTTCAGGGTTGGAAATGCTAAAGTAAGGAAAGTTTTCCTCCAGGAGCAGAGTGGTACCATGGGATGGTTTAACTTCACAACTTTAAGCAACAGGTAAAATAGGACAGTAAAGTCTTCGGCCTTGTGTTGCCGCCTCTCTTTTTCTCTACTCTGCCCTTTATAGAGCCTCCCACTGTGAACTACTGTTCCTTTTATTACAGATGTGTTTTTTGTTTAGTTAGCAGCCTGCGAGGTTTTGATGTTTTTATTACCTCTCGCGGGTCGTTCATCAAGCGAGCGAGCGAGAGAAGCAGCCACCCGGCAGATACCCCCAGCTCCACCGCCACACAAAAATACTTCTGTGGGAAGATCTCGCAGCAGCTGTCTGGACGTCACACTGCGCTGCACTTCGGGGTAATTTAAAAGTCCCAGCTGACTTCTTTTCCGAGCCCCCTTCTTTGCCCTCCCCTCCAAGAATTACACTCTAAATCAAATTTTTTTCACATGCAAAATAAACTAAACCGTCCTATTTTGAGAAAGTATGAATAAATGCTTTTGCAGTATTATTGCAGATACATTTTGCATGCTAGACAAAATACGAAGGGAGGGTTTGGGAATATTTCTCATTCGTCCATTCATGTGTAAAAAGGCTGTGGAAAGAATAACAATCCGTGCACAGGGCTGCAGTGTTGGATATCAGACCCTTTTCACGCAGATTCTCAGGACGAATGTGAAATATTGAATCTTGAAAACGCCAGAGAGAATCACTGAGAATCAAGCATCAGGTGAGTAAAGTGTTATGGATACATGGCTCCGGTGTGAGGTTGTATTGTGGACAAATACAAAAGCATTTGCATGCTCATAGTATTGTGGAAGAAGCAGATTTTTATCTAAAAAGCACAATTTGGCCGTGAACTACCGCATGACATCACAGTGTTGCCGAGAGTCGCCAATCTAAACTAACAAAGAGATTTACTATCCAAAAAAACTTTTCAAATACTAGCCAAATACTTTCCAAGTGTATCAGGAGTCTATTTGGCCACGCACACACATTGTTGCTCCTAGTTAATCCCATGCTTTATACAATTCTGTACAGATCGTCGCATTATCCACAGCAAGACAACTAAATTCAACACCAAAACAGAACTAAAGCTGATACCGCAGGGAAAGTTATGAGCATTAAGCTGTGTCTCTGTCAACAACACTATTTCTAACAATTGAAAGATGACAGATGAACATGTCTTGCATTAAACAGGTTAAACGCTTGGCATCCATGTTGCTTGTTTATTGTCGTAGTTTTACTCCTGTGTTCTGTACACAGACCAAATCAAAATAGGGGATGTGTGTCAATATATACATGTGGGTATGTGATGTGAGACCTGAAGGTTTCGCTGGTCATCGAATGTCCAGGAGTGGAGGATGTTGTCTGAAGACCCTGAAACGCCCTTCTGCCTGCAGACGTCGACATCCAGACACATAACCGGCTCAGTATGTGCCTTCAGACAGCTGAATGGACGGCGGTGGGAAACATCCCATAATATCACAGAGCCATCTTCGTAACCAGCACACAAGACTGGACCAGACTCCGCCTACAGAGAGAGAGAGAGAGAGTGTGAATCTGCCGTGATCTGATGTCTCCAACACATGTAGATAAATGGACTTGTTTTAATATTTACTCTATGTAACTTAAATTTCTGCTTATGTTCCTTATGTTAATTTAGTTTTTTGTAAACTTGTGCTTACACTGTATTGTTTTTACATTTGTATATACATGATCTATATTTTACTGGATTTAACTTTGCACAACATGCATTTTACTTTTTTCTCTCTTTGTATGTTTGCACTGCTTGTACACAGTCCAGCTGCAATTGCTTAGAAATATCATTGCAGTCTTTACAGTTTTCAGGAAATGTAAAAAAACACTGTACTTTTTAATACTTCTTTATTGGCCTGGCATTTGCAAAACCCAGTGACAAACATAAAGGGTGACTAATAATAATGATTTTTGGCAAAACATTTTTTTTTTTTACAAAAAATAGAGATAAAGGACAGCAGCGATATACAATATTTGTCATGCCTATAAATGTAATTCTTAAATAAAAAATCAAAATGTACAAAAGTTGACAGAGAGATCGCGAGGGAGAGCGAGAGAGCGATAGAAACAATTTACAACTTTAACATTTATTAAGGCTGAACGATATTTCTAAATAATGTGATATGCGATACATGATGCAATTAATGCACAATCAATTTATATTAAAATACATTTTAAAAAAGAAAATTAAATAGCCATAAGTTTCAAGACAGCATCACTCTCTCTCTCTCTCAGCTATCTGTATCAACCAAAATAACTTTTTAAAGTTTAAAAATGATTTGGTTATTGCATACCGTTGTGAAATGCATATTGTGATATGCACATTTGCAATATTAGGTGGGAAACATCCCATGAGAGAGAAAGAGAGATCAGAGTGAATACAAAGAATGCAGAAATAATTAAAGGGGAGGTAGAGAGAGAGAGAGAGAGAGAGAGAGAGAGACCAAGAAATGAACAGAAGCTTATGGCCGGAGTGTTTATCAGAGGTTATCTGACTGCGAGCGCTCTGATGAACCACAACATTAATCACCTGACACAAATTCAGCCAATCACAGCACACTGTACTGAATACTTTAGTGTAAATAGACAGACAGCATTCCTCAGTTAACACTATTTTTTTTATTCATGGTCAGACTCAACTTGTTTCTACCACATGACCACCAAGACATAACGTTAGGCCAACGCTCCAACAGAAATGAAACCGATGTAAGATGACTCTGAAAAGCCACGATCGCTGTGATCTTTGACATTTTTGTTTACACTCCCCGACCTCTTTTCACTTAACCTCCAAAAAAAGCGACAGCTCAGGTGCGCGTACTTGTTTGTTTACTCAGATTTACAGCACCTCGGAGGATCCCGCTCATTATCTGCGAGGAGGAGCGTCTGCGTTACATGGCTACACGCAGCAGGCTGTCTCATAAATCAGTTTAGCGGATAAAGGCAGAATGAACAGGCTGATAAAGCCTACGGTCTCATAACTCAGAACAGAGCTGCAGGCGTGCTGTATACGCAACAAGATTTACAGCGGAGGTGCTCTGCCCTCTTCTTTCCAAATACACAACACACACACCTTTCTCCCAGCAGATCATTCATCTAATTGTGCAAGTGACAGCACAACCAGCATGTGTATGCAAATTCAAACCACAACATTTTATTTAGACCCACAGCTAGCTCCACATTACGGTCATCGTACTTGGAGGAAAGGCCGAAGAAGTGCACTTGTTTCGTTTGGTGCACGCTTTGGGTTTCACCTGGAAGAACGGATGAGGAATCTTTATTAATCTTCTGTCCTAGGGCGAAAGTATTGTGCCCTGTACAGGCAAAGCTGGTGAAGAAAAATTCCTTCCATATGTGTTGGCCAAAACGTAATGGGAAAAAATTCCCTTGTATTCGCATTCGCTCCCTCCTACCCGCGAAGGTCGTCCTCTGAAAGCGCTGCGCATTTCTTTTCCAGGCTTAAAATTGTAGCCCGAATCACATGTAAGCATATCGCCAGCGGAGCGTATTAAGATGAAATAAAAAATAAAACAACTGGAAATCAATCCCCCAAGCCTCATCGACAGTTGTTAAGCATTACCGTCTGTTGCCCTCTGGCCCTTGCACTTCAGTTAAGTGTAGGTGCTCCCTGATTGATGATGTCACAGGTCAAGGGTCACGGAACCCTGGGTAGACACCTAATTCATTATATCCTTCATGGCTGGTCTACAAGAGGACGCTTTAGCCGGATTAGGACTCGGGCTTCAGGGAAAGATTCATCATCCCAACAGCTGCTTCGGATGGATGTTCTCGAGCGAAGCCACAACAGAGCAGGAGGGAGTAGAACGGCGGCGTTCCGATGGATGGCAACAAGTCGCCATGCACCGGCGAAGCCCCCGCTGAGCGGGAAACCGCAGAGTTGATCCCAGCCTTGCATCTCGGGGGCCTTCAAAAGGAAGATCAGGAGAGAGGAGCTCCTTCAGGTCAAGTCGTGTGAAGGACCGTGGGTGGCGCGTATGTAAACCAAACCTAGAACAAGGACGAACACATGTGAGACAGGGTTACTAGAAAAGGCGACGCGCTGATGAAAGGAACGGCGGTGTTACGGGGAATTTAATGAGGGACCGCGTTGGTTCGCACAAACTGAGCTGGTGGAGGTTGATGTCACGCGATGACATTTTCTTTCTCGTAGGTTCATGCTACAGGGATCTTGCGTCGTGCGTCACCACATCCCCAAAACCAGTGATATCCGACCAATCAGAAGCCACGAGGGCCACCAATCGGTGCAGAAGAGAAGATGCACACCATGCAAAACAGCATATAATTCCTTCCAATAGTCCAGCACAGAGAGCTTAAGGAAGGACATAAATCTGTTGTCGGGTCTTTTGGCAATGTGATGGAAGAGACGTGTTCAAAGACGAACGAGATGGAAGAAAGCGAGACAGTGATCGCCCGTGAGTAAGGTTGAAAGAAACAGCAGGTCTTCGACAGCAGGGATCGTGAGGATAACAAGACAACTGCTTCTTGACTGATGCGAACTGACAATATGTTACACACATTCACGCTGGGCCCGTCACACTCCTCGTCTGGACGGACCCCCTTCACAGCTTCATTCGGGTAGTCGGGCGACTCTGAACTTGACAATAACAGATTCTTCCCGTTGGAGCAATGAAGGAGTGAATTCACCGCCACCCAGAATCCTGCAGTTAGATGTCAGCACCTACTCGTACTGCGTCACATTAATACTTCTAAATGATCAATTCTAATTCAGGAACGTCGAGCTAAGAGCACCACTGTATACATAAGGCCTGGATAAAGAATGAGGGAATGCAGGCAAAAAGCAAACAGAATTACAACACCGTTTTTGATACGAACACCGCCTCCAATAAACTGCAAGGAAAACCCACCTTGTGGTAAATCTCAGATTCATCTGTTATTTAAGGAGATGGAAAACTTGGAAATACTCCAAAGAGATCAGTGAAAAAATGAAAATATTGTGAAAATAGGTCTCTTTAACAAGAGTTGAATAAAATTTGCATCAGTGTTTACAAAACAGACACATAGACTTGGGCAGTTAATATTGGGGGGTAAACCAAAAGTTGTTACACAACACTATGAATATAGTGTTGTGGAGCCTGGACAGGTTGCTCTATAAATCAGTAAGGCCATGAACACACTTGACGTCTTTTTTGACAGAAAAATGCTGGCCGCGTTTGGTTACAAATAGCAGCCGAACGCCATGACTTCAGAGGCTGCGTCTGTGCAAAAAGGCAGCCCAGAGAATCAGATAGGCAGTGTAACGGAAGTCTATTTGAATTACAAACAGAGAGCGTATTTGCAATAACTAATTACATATTTAAAAACTATAATACTCATTAATTTCTCGATGGAAATGCAATCAAAAGTTTATTGGTTCTGGTTTGTACATTTTACTTCTCACAAAAATCCTACAAAGTATATTGTCTATTAAAAACGTGCATCCTTTTTTGTCACATCCATAACACATGAATATTTCTCTCTTTTTTTTAATAGAAACATGTGCTTGGACAAATATTTTTTGTTGATGTCTGTACTCTATAATCAGGGATTTAGTAAGTTCAAACAGATGGTTCAATATATTGGTAATAAACACATATTTTATTTCCAGTTTGGCTGAAAATATCACATCCATAATGCTGGAATTGCCCAATTTCAGTTTTTCTGAATATTTTTTGGTGTTACTTTTAATTGGAAATGTGTCTTGTTACCTGCCACATCTTCATACACATGAGCATCCCCAGTTTTAAATCCGGTTTCAGAGTGCACACCTGAGTCCAGCTCTTCATTTCCACAACACTCACCTGAAAAACAGCAGACGCTTATTAAACATTTTCACATCTGTTTGCATTTGGCATGTCTATCATCTGTGTCAATTCACCCAATTTAACAAGATTTGTATAACAATTTTACATGTAAAGTGTAAAGAGGTTTCATTTAAAATTCTTAAAACAGAAATGTCAAACAGAGGTAAAGTGAACCACCACACAGTAATGAGTGATACCATCAAATAATCATGAAAGCATGGGGAGAAAGACAAAAAAACAGTTTGATGTAGATGACTGTCCTGTTTGTTAGTGGTTTTGTTCGCAGGTGGTAGGTAAGCGCAGCCAACGTTGGGCTGATCGCCAGCACCGTCCCATTTTACTGCTCTCTACCTCCTCAAGTCATGACTCGCCTGACACCAAACAGAGGCAAGTGACTCAAAACACAACCATTTCCAACATAGAGGAGCCATGACCATCCATCAAAACCAACACGCTAATGCTACACCGCTAAAATTCTACAATCAAATGCACGATTACCTTTAGGCAAGAATCAAGCTACGATTTTATACTTTGAATAAAACCAAAACAAACCCATAAACTGAAAGATGGCGACACATTGATCATTTTGAATGTCATTGGTTCTTGTTTCGTTACGAAATTGACAACAAGTTATGAGACACGCAGAACCAATGAGATTTGTAGTTCTTGACGTGCACATGGACGTTCTTTATAAGGTTTCTGGCTTAGTAAAAAAACTGAAAATATAGATTCTACTATTAAGTGTCTTAAAAAGACATCTAAATTATGCAGGATTAGCACTGTATTAGGAACAATCCTGGGGCAATAGCTTTTAAGTTGCATGCATAAACAGCAATGATTAAAAAACGTCCTCATTACGCTCTATTTACCCTTCCTGATTTCAGACCTATTCATATTTTAACACTACAACACAGCTGCACGTTATACATGTGTTTACATCTGTAACTATAAACACAGCAGAAACGGGCAGCTCTCATCCCCCCAGGTTAAAGAGAGCGAGATCTTGACTTAAACAGTCAATAAATAACACACAGTCTATTAATTAAGGCCCTACACTGTCAGACGCACACTGGAATGCTAAACATTAAAAAAAAACGGAAGACACAGATGGAGTTGTTGCTCCAGTTCCGGACTCCCAGCATGCCTTGCAGCATTGCTATTTGTTTTCTGAGACGTATGTTGGTGAGGTTCGCCTGCAGTTATCTGGTGACGGTTATTACCTTGATGGGACTCTGACAAGGCCGTCATTACAAAGGGCAAGGTGGGAGGGAACGCAAGATGTGAAGTAAAACCCAAACCAAAATTGACAAATGGTTCAGCAATAAGTGATGCAATAAGTACACAAGGTAGTTCACACTATATTGCATCATTGAATGTCTCCATTTGCATTAGCAGCACAAAGGTCATGAGATGAGACCCAGGCAAAACATAAAAATCTAGCTGAAAAAGTATGCATAAAGTGAATGGAAAAATTTGAGTTGTGCAAACTACAGTTAAAATTAAGTAAACCTAACATGCATTTCCAGTGCAATGAACTTAATATTATCAGTACAAATGCTGTGAGGAATACCCATAAGGCCTTGCGCCTATAAAGTTGGATTATTCATGCTTTTTTTTATTCAGGCATTTACGTAGATGTTAATAAGATGTATAACAAAATTTAAGATGTATAGTATCTCTAAGTACACTCAATACTTTACATTGTATCAAAGTTTCGTTTCTTCAGTGTGGTCACATGAAAAGATATAATTAAATATTTACAAAAATGTGAGGGGTGTACTCACTACTGCGAGATACTGTATTTGGTATTATTGATGTTGTTTTGTAGTGAATAATCATTGTCTGTGAAGTTACCATTCAGGTGATTCGTGTTTGCTTTGGTAAGCATAGACCCTGTTCAACCCATTGTGTTTCTTACCACAATAAGGAAGACGCACATCAGAAATGCAGTTTGTTCTGTGCTACTGTGGGGAATCATTCAATGACTGACATCAAATCAGTCATCAATTATTTCAATACAATTTGTTATAATAATTTATTTTGTTATGCTATGTGAACATTAAGGTAAATTAATAAAATGTTTAAAGGTGTCATGAAATGGGCTTGTTTATTATTTTATACTGTTGTATGAGGTCTACTTATGACGTTCGCATGGTTTTTACATTCAAAAACATCAAAAGCAATAAGTAATAGGCTATTTTCTACCAGGGTTTTGAGGCCGGCTCGACAAACGCTCGGTTTTAATGGGCATTCCGCATTGAAGACTTGGAAGTAAACGCCCACTGCTATGATTGGATAGCCGTTTGCGTAGTAAACGTACTTGGAGCCTTCTGTGAATTTGGTTAGACAGGTAACGTTAGGTTACACATAAGGTCTATTCGCACGGGATTAGTATTATCTGGGGACCTCGTGTGATTTAGAAACTACCTCCGACATCTGTATTTCATGTGGCGCATTCGCATGGGATAGGTGAAGCCTGTGATTTTACTCAAATTTACTGACTTATTTAATATCAAAACAGCCTCAATTTTTTGCAAACGGTGGATAAAACCTTGAAAAATGATATATGAGCCCGTCAAATCACAGAGATGCTGATTTGCAATGAACTAATACGGTATTATCACAGGACCTCGGTGTTAAAATATGGTAGGTCATTTTTGGGGGGAATTTTAGCTTTACAAATTACAGACATGGCCGATTTGCACAGGATTACGATCACAGACAACCTCTGAAATTATTACAAATGACTAGAGGTCCCCAGGTTACACTAATCCCGTGCGAATAGGGCTATCAGGGCATATCAAGCGATCTCTAACAAAGCAATAGTGACGCATAGTACAATAATGTTGTACTCACATAAGATTGCTGCGCCATTCCTGTCGGATCCAATATAGACGGTACATCACTGCTTTTTAATTTTAGTATCTCCACAAATCCAGCGTCGACCTGTGCCTTGTTCAAAAAGGAATCCGCGGTGAAATAAAGCGAACAAACGCTCAATGTTTTATCCACGTGAGCTGGAACGTCTTTAAAAATAAACTTCAACCACGCATTACTAATGTCAGAATCCGAAGGAAGGTTATGCAGCGACTGTTCTTCCACAACCAGGCACTGCCTGCACAATATTTTGCGATCTTTAACGGCATGTTTATTGATTGCTAGCTTGTTTAACTGATAGTATTAATCGGTCCAAATTTTTACTATCGGCTAACGATTTAACGGTCAATATGAACATCCCATCGCACCCTATTGCATACTTTTCCATTCGCGTTAGGAACACAAAGGTCATGAGATTGAAACCCAGGCCAAACCAAAATTTAAAAGCCAACCCAAAATTTGCAAATGCTTGGGCAATAAGTGACATACTACTAGTGCACATTCTATTGCATACTTGAACGTGTCCATTTGTGTTACCAGCACAAAGGTCATGGGTTTGAATCCCACTAAACACAAAAATAATGCACTTCGCTTTGGATAAAAGTATCTTCAAATTCATACAAATGTAAAAACTGAAGTATTAAAAGATGACAGGAAATGCATTTGAAGTGTCACAGGTAAAAGGACGAGGATAATGGCAACACACTGAGACTTTGTGTTTGATCTGGCTGGCGTGCTGCTGCTAGCTGAAGCATGCTAATGTAGATCGAGTGACAGCTGGAACTCACTCTAGTGTACAACAGGCAGAACGGAGACTGAAACATGAATCAGGATGCAATATAAGACAAGACAGAGCAGAGCTCACACTCTCAGCTCTCTGTAGCTCGCTCGACTGTGCAAAACACAGACTGCAGCTCTCTTACAGAGAGAGACCGCAGCCAAGCAGAACATAAATGATTCAAACTGTCATTAGTGTCAGACAAACAGCCATTACACTCACTGCAATAGCAGAAGAACCAGATCAAAATACAATTCAACCGATATATTTGCAGTCATATGATTAATTCAATTTCAATTCAATCTCTATAGCGTTTTTCACACTTTTGCATTGTTGCAAAGCAGCTTTACATACCTACAGAAGCAGAGACATGAGCAGAGAGATGTAAATTATAAAAAAATATAGGCCTAAAACATAGAATACGTGGCAAAGCAACTTTTTAAAATACAATGAACATTGACAAATGTTTGTGAGTTTCGAACGCTTAAATTCTTTTCATAGAGCTAGTAAGCGCTGTGCGGGTGCGATTTTCATGGGATGAATATTGGTGGTACTACTGTAAAAATGAGTGTCTCTAAGATTATAATAACCTTCTATTTAGAAAGATGACAGAATTTATAACAAACACATCCCATTTAAACTTTAGACAAGCATCAGAATTATTGTACTTAAGTACTTTATGAAAAGAAAATGTATCAAAAACAGCGTTGGGTATATAATCACATTTAGTCAATTAGCATGATAGAGTTTTTATTCTTTGTTCTTTTAAATCTCCATTTTGCATACGCTTTTATCCAAAGTCACTGTCAGTGCATTTAAAGTCCCTGAAAACTGAAAGTTCAAACATTTTTACTTCCGCATTTCTGTGTGAAATGGAATTCCGAATGAGGAAAAAATAGTGGGCGTCGCTTGTTTTCACCGTGATTTGATTGGATGTATAAAAACAGCAGTTGCATTTAGAAATGGAACTGGGTGCAAGTTGAAGGGGAGGAGTTAACGGATGATCCGCCCAAGCCATCTAACCTACGTCATTTGAGATGGATAGTCACTAGTGGGCGGAAGTGCATTTTCCGATTTTAACTGAAAATTATAAGGGCGCATGAATAAAAAAAAAAAGAATGAACCACATTGATAAGCTATTTACAATAAACGTTTCAATATTTCATGAAAAAATAGGAATTGTCTTTTTTTTCACTGTGACTTTAAGACATACATTTTATCAGTATGTTTGTTCGCTAGCATTTGAACCTATAAGCTTTGTGCTGCTTAGGCTACAAGAACATTAATTTCATTCATCATTGCGATTAGTCAACCCACTTCCTTAATATTGGCATCCGTCTAGAAAGCACATATAAGCGTCCACTGCTTCATCTGGTAAAAATGCTTGTAAGACAGAAAGCTCTGCTTCCTACGATGTGAATAGGTGTTTTTATCCCTCTCAGGGGGAACTACAGTGTTAGCAAGATGTGTGATATAGCCATTATCCCTTCAGCGTCTCACCTCATCCATGTGCTCAGTGGGGTGAGCCAGTAAAGTGGATCCCGGTCGTGTCTCCAGCAGAGAACACTGACAGAAGCCCACGCTGCCCGTGAGGAGAGAGTCTGTCACTGCACCGCGGCCTTCAGACAGATCCCACACGCACATGCGCATGTCACGACCCTGACTGACAAAACATACAAGAGCTTATTTAAACACCACATAAAACTTAAAAAGTAACTTTAAAGTAAAATAAAAACATCAGCTTAACTATGCATATCTGTTGCAGGCCAGATTTGATCCTGTGGCTTCTACTTAACCTCCACAGCTTCCCTTTTCACTACCAGGTGTTAACAATTCAATGGACAAATTGAATGAAATCATGGGGCAACTGCATGACAAAAATAAGATGTACCTGATAAGAGTGCTGCTTTCTTTGAGGGCCTGGAGCCAGATAACAGAGTTGCCAGAATGGCTTTCCAAAACACACTCTGGTCTTCTGGTGGTCAGATTCCACACATGGATTGCTCCTTTACCGGACCTGAAATACACACATTTATATCTTATAAGAGATTGAAAGGTCATAAATCTTACAGGAGATTACAAGGTCATAAATGCTAAATGACCCTATTCGTTTTGGGTTTTTAAAGGTGTCACATTTAAAAGAACAGTTTACCCAAAAATGAACATTCTGTCTTCATTTACTCACCCTCATATGGTTCCAAATCTCTATAAATTTCTTTGTTCTGATGAACACAGAGAAAGATACATTTTGAAATCTATACAGATTTTTAACAAATCGAGGGTGAGTAAATGCCGACAGAATTTGTATTTTTGGGGTGAACTGTCCCTTTAACTTACCCAGAGTACAACAGCGAAGGTCCCTGTCCATCACAGCAGAAGTGCAGGGTGTTCACCACGTCCCCTGAACCCCTCAGAATGTACAGAGGGTTTGGAGGAGGACGGGCCATTACCACGGTAACACTTCAGTGAGGTACATCAACGGTCCATATCCTAAAAACAAAAACATTACATCACATACAGATGAGACAACAAGTTGCTCATCTGCAATTTAAAATCAGGCATTTAAACATTATTAAACAGTAAAGATGGATAACAATACTGTGCTTTCACTAAAAAAGCAATCACAGTTTCAAAATGAAAAAAAAAACATAGAAAGATACTGAACGTGTAAAATATCAGAATTAATTAAAGATCTAAAACAGCAGTGAATCAAGGGTAAATGGCAATATATAACCTTAAACAAAACACAAGCTGTGAAAAGAATCTTCTTTATCACCACATTATTCCCATTACTTTCCTACTATCCTAATTACTTTCATGTAATTATTCGTATTTGCTCATATTCAATAAACACCGATATCTCCTGGTTAACACATGAAAACCAAAAGCCATTGGGCATGCGATTATGTTTTTTCTCTCCCTTCCTTCTACTTTGTAAAAGTTCTGATGCAACACATCATAAATCAAAGCGACCGAGACAGATTAATTACTGTAAACAGAGAGATACTGTCGTTTTTTCCCATTTTTATCAATAGTTTGCAAAGGTGTTCAAAGGTTTTTAATCTGCTGTTGGGAAAGCCTCAGTAAAGATGCAACAGACCACAAAAAACACAAATGGAAATGACATAATTAGACCATTTAAACGGCTGAATCTGTATACGACTTAAAAAAATTGAAGGTTTGAAGGCACCAATGGCGTAAAAGGATTACATGTTTCCCCAACCAATGGAATATGGTAAAACGTTCAGGATACTCCAAGAGTCGCAATTCTTTTCAATTACACACTTTGCATTTTCAATTACACAACTTAACAAAAATACCAACACAAATAGAGTCTCAAGTGGAGACTGATATTGGCGATTTTTAAATTGGAGCTGTCTGGTTAATGAAGAGCCCTTCGCTCAGCGTCATTTCTGGTCACCTCTGCCCTCACGCCGAAACTGGAGCCGCAGGTATTTTGGGGTAGCTCATTTCGGAAGGTTAGTGGTTAAATTGTGCATGTTAATCTGTCAAGCGGAGATTCTTCACTGCCCTACCTTCCTAATTAAGAGTCGAGCCCCCTGCTGCCCCGTACCAACTCCTCACAAAGGAATCAGTCACTAAACGCCCCTCCAGCCTCTAACAGAGAGCAAAGAGAGATGCGGTGGGATTAGAACCCGTGACTATCAGTCGCCATCAGGACCGTATAGGAGCCAGACCCTGTCTCCTGCATAAAGGATGAAATTAAACCTGTTGTCTGAATGAGTGTGATTCTGACATAAAAGCTTTACCTTGACCTTTTGAAGGGGAATTTGAGCTAAATAAAGTGTTGTACTTTTCAAGAGCACTTTGATATATTAATTGGTGAAAGCTGTCGTTTTCGGTTCTTGGCCACCATTGACTACCATAGTAGGAAAAATTGCTTTAAAATATATTATTTTGTGTTCAACAGAACAAAGAAATGTATAAAGAATGTAGGAAAGCAAACAGGTCTTGTGGCGCTTTTGACTACAATTATAATTTTTCCTACTATGGTAGTCAATGATGGCCAAGAACTGTTTGGTTACAAGCATTCTTCAAGATATCTTTCTCTGTGTTCATCGAAACATAGACATGTATACAGATTTGGAACAACTCGAGGGTGAGTAAATGATGAAATAATCTTTATTTTTGGGCGAACTGTCCCTTTCATAATGAGAGAATTTGTTTTTTTTTGGAACTCTGTACCTTTAAGCAGTCATTCAAAAGTTGGTGTAATGGTGGCAAAGCGCTCCGTCGGAAGAGTGTTTGAGACAGCAGGTTTTTTTGTTGGCTTAAAGAGGATTAACTAACCCTTATTGAGCAGCTCACTGCACCGGGGATGTTTGACACACGGGTCTGGAAATGCATGTACTCTTTGTGCAAACACAACGCATCAAAACATTCCTGTACCAATACAGAGCTGTCATTCACAGATGGAAAAATAAAGATAAGGATAAAGTGGAAAAACTGGCTGAGGCTAGGCAGAAAAGTCAAGATCATGGTTGTGCTGGCGGGGAGACTCATATTGATTTGTACCCATACTGTTTAGCAAATAACAAAAGGTGACATTAGGGAGAATATTTAGTATCAGTCACCACTTACTTTCATTGCATCTTTCTATACAATGAAAGTGAATGCGGACTATAGCTGTCAGTTCACCAAATAGCTTTTCTTTTCTACAATCTCTTTATGTGTTCAACTGAAACAACATAAGTGTGGGAAACCAATGACAGAATGTTTATTTTTAAGTGAAGTAGTTTATAAGCTCCTGAAAGAATCAAATCACCATTTAAAGTGTCACGAAACCTCCCCTTTCAGCTACATTCTATCTCACTGCCGTTTTGGAAAAATAAAAATGGACGTGAATGCTGTGACAAGAAAAAACGTTAAAAAAACGCTGAAGGTTCAGGCATGGGACACGAGCGCTCCAATCACAAGGCGCTGTCATGAATAATTAGCAGAAATGTCCTCTCATTGGTCAAGAAAACACAGTCTCATGAATAATAATGAAACACCGACGCGTCATCGATGTACATCCTTTGACGTTGGCCAGATGAGAATTTTAAACTTTAAAAAAGCTAGAAATGAACTAGTTTTCTCTACTGTAATAACTTAAAGTTGCTAACATTTTCTATGATGTGCAACACAACCAACTTTGTTTACATCTAAATAAATGTTGTTAAGTGGCTCTTTAAAGGGACAGTTCACCCAAAAATAATAATTCTGTCACCATTTACTGTATACATTTCTTTGTCCCGTTGAACACAGAGAAGATATTTTGAAGAATGTAGGAAAGCAAACACTTCTTGGCTACCATTGAGTACCACAGTAGGAAAAATTACAACAGTAGTCAGAAGTGCTTTGCTACATTCTTCAAAATATCTTCTTATGTTTTCAACAGAACAAATAAATATATCAAGCAATTTTTGTCTACAATGGTCTATCCTTTATTACCACAATGGTGACCACCATAACTTTTGACTGTGCAACATACAAATCACACTAAAAACATTAAAACCTTGTAAGGGTTAAAACAATTGGCTTATAAAATTTCACGTTGCATCACGTTCATTATTATATTAAACATTCGCCAGACTAAATATTTACACCCCTATTGTACCCCATTAGGCATAACAACTGATGCTAATTGATGTGGTCAGAATGACTCAATGGAAGCGCCACGATTACGTCGGACCACAATGTTCTTAAAGCATTAAGAAGGTCAAAATTGTGTTGAATTACGACAGGTAATTAAATTCACAGCCACGGGCAGGAATGAAATAAGAACGCCCGTTTCTTTTGATGGAACGATGCAGAAAGAGAGCAAGTTTTCTGGGTAACAGATAAGACAGCTCCAGTAATCTGACTCTAAGACTTGGGATAAAGGCAGTTTGTCTCTTCTTGGGTTGTCTGTCAACACCTGCTCGGTAATTAGGCCTAATTATGAGAGAGAGTTCGCTTCCCCTTCATGTTATTAAATAAGAAGAAGCCACGTCAGCCAGGTATCTCTCAACACAGGCAGAGGGCCGGCGACCTTCAGATCAAACACAGCCTCTTTCTGTGCCCCCCGCGCTGCGATTTATACCAGAGGAGGGGGAGCCGCAGTCATTTTAACGCGGGCTTCAAAGATCGGGGATAGACTGTCCGCATTCCTCTCCTCCCCCACGCAGATCCGGTAATGGGCAGCCAGACACCTCTGCCCAAGCCACTGTCATATGCTGCCATTCATAAATGAGACCAACTTAGATCCTGGAGATTGTGGGAATATAGAATGTAATAATTCTTGCCGAGGTTCTAGAGTAGATTAAGTGAACATGATCTCAAATATTGCATGATGGGAGATGAAAACATGGCTGACAAAATGAAGTGAGATTTGCAAAAATGTACTAAGCAATTAGACTTCGAGGTTTTCCACTCTGAAGCATGTAAAGGGATAGTTCAACCAAAAATCTTAATTTTGTCATCATTTACAGTATTTATCCTCATGTTGTTCAAAACCTGTAGGACTTCTTTGCAACACAAAAGAAGATAAGTTTTTAAGTGGTTTTCTGTCCCATACAATGAACGTAAATGGAGTTCAATGTTGTTTGGTTACCAACGTTCTTCAAAATATCTTCTTTTGTGTTCTGCAGAAAAAAATAAGTCATACAGGTTTGTACTGACACAAGGGTGAGAAAATGATGTAAGAATTTTCATTTTGGGGTGAACTGTCTCTTTAAGTGACATGTTCTGTCCACAAAAGCACTGCTCGTTCCTTAGAAAAAAAATCTAGTTTGAACACATTTTTTTACATTTGAATGTTATCAAAAGTTTTTTTCGCTATAACATCAATGAATCATAATTAAAAGACCAAAGGGCCGCAGATAAGGAGTATACTCATGTTGAAGGCCATGGGGTGGTGCTGCAGCCGGTACTCCCTCTTCTAATGATATCATACCTTGGCTTCAAGTCGTTCTTTTCTTTATTCTTATCTCGTTTCAGCCCTCCCCCTCTCTTTTACATCTTTTGACATTTCCACCACAATGAGTGCAGCATTCACATATGTATTAGTCAGCATTTCTGTCCCCAGCTTACACACGACCCCCCCCCCGCCGCGCCAAAAAAAGCCAAATTGTCCCGGCGGAGGAAACAA
Organism: Triplophysa siluroides; assembly: GCA_006030095.1. Taxonomy (NCBI): domain Eukaryota; kingdom Metazoa; phylum Chordata; class Actinopteri; order Cypriniformes; family Nemacheilidae; genus Triplophysa; species Triplophysa siluroides. The sequence goes on along the minus strand of VCII01000101.1, from coordinate 1,995,780 downwards.
ATGTGGCAAACGGACCTCGGCGTCCATTCTAAAGCTGACTTAAACAAACATCGGAGGAAGTACGGGGTACACACGCCCTTTATTGTGCTGCCGTGCGTTGGTAAGGGAACAGGAGGGAAGGGGGCTATCTGGACTGGAAAAACAGCTCTGTGGAAGATAGAGAGCTAAAGTCAAACACAAGTGCTTCCACACCCACTGTCACCCTGTCGCCCTGACTGACGGACCTGACCGACAGCTGCATTGTTTCTGTCCATGGCGTGAATGCCACGCTAGGGCTGACACAGATAAGGATTGAATGCATTTCTGCTCCTGTGTGTGTGTGTGTGTGTGTGTGAGGGTAGGGATGGTGGCCACTTTGTCAGGGCTTCCTGACTTAAGGGGGTTTAGTGCTGATTACTAAAGAGACCTACAGGTAACACTCATTTATCTGTGAGCATTATCACCTGTTAACCTGCAACGGTGATACAGGATTACCAAACAGATAAAGGCGGTTTCGTCCCTCCACTCCTTCGCTCGCACCTATAATGGCCTCAAAAAGAATTTCAAGGTACACTTGCTCACAATACACGAATCGCAGTGCTTTAGATAACAAAAGGTCAAGCCAAATGAAAAACAAATGACGCTTTTTACATTTCCTTTTCCCCTATTCCAAGTTCAAACGGGTGTCCAGGTTAAAGAATATTAAAGATAGTTTACAAAAAATTCTGTCATGATTTATTCAGCCCCAGGTCATTTAAAACCTGTATAAGACTTTCCAAGCAAAGACAAATGTCTCATAATGGATAATGGAAGTCAATGGGGGCCAATATTGGTTACCAACATTTTTCAAAATATTTTATTTTGTGTTTTGCAGGCTTGGAATGACATAAGAGTGAGAAAATGATGAAGGAATTTACATTTTTGGGTGAACTAACGTTCTACCTTTAACGGTGCATGTTTTACTTTATTGGAAGCACATAGTCTCCAAATATTTTGCATTAGATTATCAAACACACATTTCATAAACAACAATCACATTTATAATTCTTGGGCCACTTGCACAAATTCAAAATTACTGCAACGTCATAGACATATTAACGATACTAACAGTCAGGCATATTGTGTATATCAACATTTGGGATTATGGCTCATAACCGTCTTAATAATACAAACAGGCAAATGAGATCGTTCGCTCTCTAAACATGATTTATGAGCGCAGTAGATCAGCGGTGCGTTCAGTGTTGACAGGTCAGATAAGGACCCAACAGCTTCATTACGGTGGCGATAAACTCTTGGCAAAAACTCTCTTACTGTGCACACACCGACATGAATATTGACAACAAAGAATAAAGCAAAAACAGCCCGCATAACAACATACAAGTATTTGGGATGAAATAGTTCGTACTTTTTCGACATAACCATACCGCAATCTGTTATAGGAATGGGAATGTAGTACCTGCACACACAGCTACACGCCGCAGAGGGGAGAAAATCAAAACACGCGACAGTGAACTTGTAAGGCCCCATAGCAGGAGGAGAGGCGTCCTCGGCGGTGCCTGATTTTTAAACTTCGTTTTAAATCGAAGACATATTACCATGTTTATCCAAATGGGGGAAAAAACATTGTTATTTATCGTAAAATGTTTACAGTGGTGATTTAGTCTGTTTCTTTTTTGCAAATAAATAACACAGTCGAAATAAATAACCACAGTGGAATATTAAATTAATACGCTAATTTTTCCACATATAATGTGGGTTGAAAGTATAACCGTAGTTATGTTTTTACCTGAAATCAGTTGTTTAACATGGTAAAAAACGAATATAACCTGTTTTTCAACATTACGATTGATTTTTTTAAATATATATATATATATATATGCATGGTTTATTTGAAGTGCTGTCAATGGTCACTATTTGATGGTCTCCATTTTATCCACATTTTTACTAGCCTACTAGTGTAACTAATTATTTAAAGAACAAATATTTTTTATGTAGCCTACAGTAGCCTCTCAATTAATATGAAGTCATAAAACTGCACGCATAATTATAGATTAATGAATGTAATGGAAATATATCTTGCTATTGCACTTGGTCTGTTTAAATCAGAATTGAAATCATTGCACAAATTAGAGGAAAAACAATTACGAAATCAAGTGCAACCTGCTTGGCTGTAGTAGCTACTCCGTAAACACTCAAAAAGTCATTTTTTGTTTCCCTCCTCAATTCCATCCTTTCTCTAATTGAGAAACAGGGAGGGGAAAGTCCACTCTAATCCACAGAGCACATAGCGGCCTTTCATACCTGCACCGGTTGAGAGAGGGACCTTTATTTGTACGTTTCGATCATGGAGAAGAGGTTTCAGGCTCAGCTGGGTCTGAGCAAAAAGATTAGATGTAACCAGAGCACTATAAACCTCTTTAGAGGCCCTGGATTAACTCAACTGAGGGTAACTCCATGCATCTCTCTTAAATGAGACTATATCCACAAGGACACAGGTGCTGCGATGAATGTAGAAGGAATGTGATGGGAACCTATAGTTTAGAAATGTAAAAACATGCATATATGTTTTCAAGGTATTTTGTGAAAGCTGTTGTGACGACAGTCGGTCATTGTGGGAACAACCCAAAATGCACAAAACTCTTACATTGGTTGACATGTTTGGAAATGCATAACAACATTAACATTACTATTTCTGCAGTATACTTTTTTACAGTAGGCTATACAACATTTTTGTATTAGGAATACCTAAGGACCTATTTCATTGGCCAAAATGTGCATTATACAAGCGGTTCATCTAAAAAAAAGGACTGACACTAGTAAATTCAATTTCAGACATAGCCTTGGTCATCAGCTATGATGAGATTAAACTGGGCAATTAACGTTAATGGAAAGTGGCAGGCAGATGACCCCACACAGGGGGACGCATCTTTTGCTCTAGGCTGGTCATATGCCATACCCCACGTTACCATGAATTATTGGTGGCATCTCACATTACCAGCAATGCACCACAATGCCAGTGCAGTCTCCGTGGGCCCAAGGAGGGGGGCCGAACATTGTCCATCTTGATGGTAGAGGAGGAAAGGAAATCCAATGGATCTCTCTTGCCACAAGGGCGTGTAGGTCAGCTTACAGCTCATTGCTAAATTAGATGAGCTTTTAGTGAAACAACTCTCTCTTTCAGTCCTGTCAGTCTTGACCTTGCTGGTCATTTAAAAACTTAAAATTAAACATTTGTCAACCAACAAAGGAAAAAGTAGGGAAATTAAACTAGTCGTTATTTCTTCTCATTACCAGAAATGACAGATCTTGAATTATTATGATTATACTTTTTTTCAGTTATTAGAACTTCAATCGAAAAGTAGTTAAGTCAAAGCTGAGATAAAATAAATGGAATGAGTTATGTTTGATTTATGCATGTTTGCAAATGCTCACGTGAGAATGATTTTGGAAAAACTACGTTTCAGATATATTGAAGTTTATTCTCATAACCTTGTGTTTGTCTTTGGGGGTTGAGGTGTGTGGGTGGATGTCTTTATGGAGATAGGAGACGTGTGTGGGTGAAACATTTCAGAAAGGGTGAGGATGGACTGCTGGTGTCTATGAGGCACATGATGGTCTTTGTGAAAGGCAGAATCTAACACCCCCCCCCACACACACAAACACACACACACACAAATGGTGGCAAGGCAAAGGCCCAAAGCAGACGGATTGTCGGTTCGTCTCAGCACAAGGTTAAGATCCTCCCTGGAGCTATAGTGAAGAGAGAGTACCATGCATTTGAACCTCGAGTCTTTATCTCGCCGGTTTGAAACTCCCTACAACTCTCCTTAATGTCCTCGCCCTGAATGGTTTCCCATGATGCTTTGCAGCTACAAGACACACAGGTTTGCATATGATACAGTATATGAAGGCCATATGAACATACGAATGTCTTTGTATTAGATAACAGAATATCAAAGACAGTATAAAGACATCTTTCACATCTTTTAAGCGCAATTGTTCACAAAAAGAAATTCGTTAGGTTTGTATTTCAAGTGATATTTTAAGATTTATAATAGATATTACAACTGTTACACAATGAAACGGCATCTGACAGAACATACACTGAAAAACGTTTTACGGACTACTACAGCTTTATTTTACAGAAATGAAAATGGTAAATAACAGAAATAGATGGCAAATGTACAAGTCGGGGGTAAAATAACGTGAAAACCGTAATTTTACTTTACAATAAAATGTAATTTAATTTTATTTATATTTGTACGTCTTTTTTACAGTGTAGGTCGAAACTGATATGATGTTAGTTTGGTACTTTTTCTCTGTTTTTTTGCAAGTGCCGATTGGTTTCATATTTAGTTGTCATGATTTTTTTGGGTCACTATGAAATTTCCACATTTATATGAGCATTTTTGTAGTAATTAAGGATGATGAGGTAACTGGCGCAATGATCCACACTTGATAGAGACAGATCGGGAGAGAGTGAGTGAGTGTGAGTGTGTGTGAGAGAGAGAGAGAGAGAGAATGTGCTGTGTTCATTTCAAGTTTGTCTACCCCCAGCCCTACAGTCCATGTTTTGGCTGTAAAGTGGGAAGTATTGTCACAGCCTGTAAAGATAAGGTGATTTATGACACAGAGTGTGAGGATAATAATCACAGTGCTACAGGGAGAGAAAGAGAGCAAGGGAGAGAAACAGAGAGAGAGAGAGAGAGATGTTTTGGCAGTTATTTCTCACCACTGAAGAGTTGAGTGTAAAGACACAGAATCAACATCCATGAGCATGAAGATTGTATCATTTATGTATCCTCACAGTGCTCCAAACCTTTACCTTGTTTACCATTTTTATGCATTTAACTGTATTTTCAGAATAACAAAGGCTGTCAAAACCCCCCAAGGACAAAACATTCTATAAAACAGTCCATATGACCGCATATAAAGTATGATGGGTATTCCAAATCTTCTGAAGCCATATGATAGTTTAATAATCATATGGCAAGCTTCAAGTGTTCATCCCAAACATGCCAACTGTAAAACAATTATCATACAGGTTTGCAGCAACATTGCAGTATACCAGGGTAAGTAAAGCACAGGTTTACAGTATTTAGAGAGTGAATTTTAAAATTCAAAAAGTAATGCACAAAACATTACAGAAATTATTTTCCATCTAAGTGAAAGTGAATGCATTTCTTTGAGTGTTTACTGTAAACAGCCGAGCTGAGGTTTTGGAGATAACACAGACACTTGTCATGTCAGTGATGGAGCCCGTGAGGCATGTTTCACAGGAACTGAACCAGACAACAACAGAACAAACTCGTTTTGCCATTATGTCTATGTGCATTAAGCGGAAGAAAGAGTCATGTACAGATTTTGAAAGACACGAGGGTGAATAAATGATGACAGAATATGTATTTTCTGGGTGTATAATATTTAAATGTGGCTTTGGAGTCTAAATACTTACTGTACATCCAATAACAGAAACAGCTTTCCACTATGCAAGTTATGAACCTGCAACCGTATGTTAGATTTAATCCACCCGCTCTCACCCTAAAGATGTCTCGCTTTGACACTCGATCGGACCAAAATTGGCCCCTATTCATTTTTCCCATAATCCCCCCTTTCTGTGCCAATCTTCATTTTTCGCTTCTGTTTACACAAGGCAGATATTTACTTATCCTCCCAGGTCTTTGGAAACAAATGTAGGGCTGGGTAACCACCATGATTTTAAACCCCCCGCCAGAGGGTAATGAGGGCTACCTGACTCACATCCACAATGGACGGGAAGCACACAGACGCTGATTCCGACTGTCAGTCCACAATACCACTGGATTAAGATGCTAACTATTAAAAATGACATGTTGTGTTGTTGTGTTTTAAGACGGATTTACCTACATTTGTTCCATTTCGAAGGAGAGAGACGCTAAAAGCGTGTTGCCGGTAAAAGGGGGCTCAATCTCTTTCTCTCAAAGTGCGGCGGGTATAACTTTCATCCTAATGGCTACGGCGAGAGCTCAGAGTTAGGAAAGTTTCAGGGGTGACAACGTTAAGAGTTTCAGGGTTTGTGAGAGCCCCGTCCTTAAGCAAACAAACAGAGAAGAATTTCCACCATTGTTGCAGCGCGGTTTGATTGACAGCTCGGCATTGCTGAGGAGTCTGTCAGTAAAGACAGCGAGAGGTCATACCGTGACCACCCCTGCTGAGAGAGAGCTCCTCAGAGGAGCTGACCTTACACACACTCTCTCTCTCTCACACACACACACACGTATACACAGACAGCTTTGGCAAAAACATCTGTCTAACGTGTTTACACAGAAAAACAACTTAAAGTTAAAGAGTTATACATTTAGTTTAGTAGATTTAGTAAAAAAAAAAAGTGTTCCAAGAGCTGACCATTCCTACTGTATAGGTAAAGGAATTGTTCCCCAAAAAGGAAAATTCTGTCATCATTCATTCTCCCTCGTGTCATTCCAAACCTGTATGACTTTCATTCTTTTGCAGAACACAAAAAATACATATTTTGAAGAACAACACTGGCAGCCATTGTATGGACATATATAATAATTTGACATTGAGTCATTCACAGGTTTTAAATGACATGAGGTTCAATAAATGAAGACATAATTCATATTTTTTGGTCGAACTATCCCTTTAATGCAAAGTCTCATTGGAAGTCAAGCAAAAGCCTAATTATACTGTAAACGAATACAAAGCAACTTAAAAAAAAACAGAGGACAATATAGTTTGTCAATACTTTAATATCGCAAGTGTATATTTCATATTTTATTACACACATAAATTATCCAGTGCAAGCCTCACTGGCAAACTGGGCTTCTCTATTTACAAAAATAAAATCGGACGCCAGGTGACATCAGACTTGCCCTCTCCAGTATGGGCTTTTAGCGCAAGTCATCATTAACTGGGCCCTTGAAAGTTGAACCCTGACCCTTCAGTGTGTGTCTGTGTGTGTGTATGAGCAGTGCTGGGGGCTGCTGTCTCAAGATGGCCTGCGGGTTACATATCTGTAAACCACTGGACAGAGTTTGAATGCAAAAAAACATAGTAAAATAAATTATAAACGTTATTATTCATATTCAAGTTTTGTGGAATCTCAACACATAAACATTCAAAATAATATTCAGAACGTGAATATTTGTGTATAAACATATTTTGTGTAGTCTTTCATATTTTGCATTGTGTGTTGCAGGCCCGCCCATCAGCTGTGTGTGTGTGTGTGTGGGTTGATACAGCAAAGCTGTTGGTGGTACTGTGTTGGGGTCAGGGGTCTTCATTCAGCACCCCATCCCTGAGTCGAGCACATGGTACCCCCCTCGCTCCCATCGGCCCCGGGTACAAATAAACCTGGTAGCGCAGTGCTCCTCTCCATCACCACGGCAACCTGTCACTCGGCTCTTAAGCTCATTAATCAGAGCCGGGGCAGATTAGACTTCAAACAAAAACAAACTCTTTCCAGCACAGAACCTCGCTTGTAAATCAATGGCATTCTCATGAATCCAGCGCAGGAGTTTGTGTATCTCTTGTTTAAACTCTTACATATTTCCTCTGGAGTTGTAAAATGTGTAACATTTTCTCAGTTTCTCACTATTATGTCTAAACCTATACGACATTCTTCCGTAAATGACAAAAACTTTTCTTTATGATGAAAACAAAACTACCACATGGCCCGCTCCACATTCACGTTCATCATTTGGGAAAGAGTTGACAAAATACGTTCTGTGTAAACCTTAAATAAGTCATAAAGGTTTGAAATAACATGAATAAATGACAAATTTGAAGGTTAATTTCACTCGTTTTACCGGTGGGATTTAAGATCCTGACATAGGAATTATAGCTAGCATTTCTAAAGCTGATTTCAATATCGATTTAGCACAAATCCATATTGCTTAAAGAGCGCCACAGTCCTGCAAAGTTTCCCAACTTAAATAAATACACCTTCACCATCTAAATGGCGTTCAGGTAAACCTGAAAACTACAGGCAGGTGTGTTGGATCAGGGTTTAAACTAGTGAACTGTGCACACAAAAGTAAATTAATAAAAGTAATGTTCACTCTGTTCTACAGATGTTATTATAATATTTAAAGGGACAGTTCACCTCAATTTAAATTCTTTCATCATTTATTCACCTTCATGTCATTCCAAACCTGTATTTCTCAAAATATCTACCTCTGGGTTTCACAAAGAGTCAAAGGTTTTGACAGGAGAGTGAATATTTTTAGGTGACCTATCCCTTTAAGTTAGCAGGTTTTGCAACTTTACCTGGTTTGGACGCAAATGTGGAATGTTACAGATTTCCTGTCACAAAATGAATGAAACTTTTGGGAATAGTTTTGGTGTAAGTACCCTCAAAGCGTGCGGCAGGACTGCTGGCCGAAGCTATTAGCCGAGTACACAAACAACAGATAAGCTAAACCTATGAAAGCCAGAACGCCCAGTAAGTGTTCAATTCATCTTAAATTCTGCCGGTGATTAACTGTGACTTGAACTCATAATGACTAAACGGTTCAGACCTCATCCAGACATTTTCGCCCCTTCCAAACGCGAGCAGGATTAGTGGAAAAAGAAGGTAATAGCGCCACCTGCAGGGCACTGGTGGTACTACCAAATCCTCACCCTGGCCCTGTAGATGTTTAGGGCTGAATGTTATTCTCCCTGTGCTCTAGGGAACCTCCTAAAGTCCAGGACTAAACAAGCGCTCACTCTGTCCACGACCGGCCTCTGCCTTTGACTGACACGCTGCTGGCCGAGTGTTTGTCTACGTCCCTGGGAAACGGGGTGGTGTCACCGTAGCGACGGGCCTATCCCATTCATCAGTGTCAAGACTGGCGCATGACTAATGGACAGGAAGTACAGCCGGAGAAACAACAATATTTGCAGAATATATTTCAGAAACATTAGGCTACTTTCTCTTACGGTTCTCATTTCAGCAAACCGTAATGGGGCCTTAATCCTGATTTATGGCCGTGTTTATTCGTTCGCAGTCGTTGGTGTTGCTCTAACCTGGATTTTCGTAGAGCAAACACGAGGACCTTATTGGATTATCTTGACCACGGGTAAAAAGCTAGCAGAAGTGGCCTGGATTTGGTTAGAAAACAATGCATTACAGTTGAGGTGAAGGAGTTACTTGGCCTCTGGAATGTGATTTTGGGAAGGTTACTATGTAAAACACTGACCTTTACTATTCAAATCATAGACGGTGGTAAAATTAAATATTAGATGAGTATTGCTGTGCTGGATTTGCATTGAGTCGACGGTTTAAAAGGTCAAGGTTACGACCCTGAATCGTACGACCCTGAACCTTTCATTTTGCACCCGGCTATGACATCACACAGTTGATTCCCGTGTGCTCGTGCGATCAGGGAGGGGATGCTTAACCTCAGCAGCCCGTTACCGTGGCGTCCAGACCAGAGCGTTTAGTAATATTGAGTTTTGTCAGCTCCTCAGCACAGGTGGGGTGAATCCCGACCGTATTTCTCAGGTGAGTGTAGGTAAGCCCACACCTGTAGATACAAAGACACAGATGCTGTATTCATTCACAGCTGTTACGATTGCATTCATGTAATGAGGACATCTGTGCTGCATATCAGAAATCTAATGACAACTAAATCTAAATGAATCTCAACATCATTTGCAGGTTAACAGAAGAGGTCAAACTTACTGGAAGCCTAAAGAAAAGCCTTGTGTGACCTCACCAGCGTTCAGCCCGGTAAAATGGAGACCTAGTACACGCTGCTCGGCTTCTCTTAAACAAACCACCTGAGAGGAAAATAATATAATCTAAATTAAGTTTTTTTATAATTCTTGGTCAGTGATTGGTCATCCCTGATCAAATTAAGATATAACTTCTGACTTAATCTCAAGAGAGCTTTAGACATCGAGCAACCCGATCTTGTTTTATTTTCTGTTGTCCCACCCACCCATGTTCTTTTTATTAATATAAGCAACGTAAGCAATACAATACAAATGTATGTATAAATGTGGATGTTTTGTTAGAGACAGTGTTAAAAAGTCTTACGTTACCTTAATGTAGCACTGACTGGAATCTCTTAGGGCCACTGCGAACTCCAAGGGTTTGTAGAACGCGTGGTACACCTGTGAACACAGAAGCACTGTCATAAATGACATCATTTCCTGCACGGTCAACAACTCGAGTGTGTCATTTCTGAACAAGCACTTAGAAGCGAGTGCTGCTACCATTATGGTTTGTCTCTGCGTTACAGCGTTAAACATTTTCTCTTCGCTGAAATCATTCGGAGATATTGAACACGCTTAAGAGCGTACGCCCAGGTGTGCCGACACGCGGCTGTCAGGGCCTACGGGACTTTGAGTTTTGATCGTCTCTCATCGACCTCTACAAGCATCAATCAGCAATCTTGCAGACCTGTCAATCAAACCAGATTCATGCCTGAAGCCACGCCTCTATCTGAATGCTTTAGGTTTGAGAGCCATGCAGGTGTGCAAGTATTATTATACTGTTGCTAGTGATTCATGTTTACGGGTTTGGTTTTATAACCAAGGAAGGTTTTAAATGCAATCGTTTAAAGTTTAGATTATGTTATACACTAAGGCATTGGCATAGCGTGTGATTATTTATTTATACATTTGTGTCTTACAGTATAACATTGCTGCTTCATAACAATAATGTTTCATGACAAATCCCTCAACCCTTAGTTAAAGGGGCATGTAAAGTTACTGTAAATGGTACAATCTGCTGTTTTATTTCACCTCGATCTGGTCTTTGCCATGTCTTCTCTCTGCCTCTTCTTCAGACAGACCTACAGAACCGTACTCCAGTGGAGTGAACACTGCAGTGGCCACCTGAACACACACACATACAAAATACTAAAGGTCACATCACTTCCCTGAGCCAATACATGTCACAAATAAAAACAATGCAAGCTTTTAGATAAGGTCAAACATATTTTACAATAATTAAACTTAAAATAATTATAAAGAAATAAATAAAAGAACTAGGCGTGTTAAGCACAATTCATACTATCACAGTTCTACCAACTAAAGTAAATCTAAGGAAAATCATCCCACAAAAGTAAAAGAAAAAAATCAAACATTGAATAAATGCAAATAATAATTACTTAAATAATAAATAATGTTAATTCTTAATTATAAATAAATAAAATAAATAAAAGCAAAGGGATGCTAAGCACATTCATAGCATCACAATCCTACCAACTAAAGTACATCTAAGGTAAATCATCCCCCCAAAACAAAAAAATTAAACAATTCATGAATAAATACTTATAACACTCATAAATAATAATAGAAAATAATTATTACTAATTAAATAATACATAATTTTAGTTCATAAATAATTCTAAAATACATAAATAAAAACTAAAGGGATGTTAAGCACAATTCATACCCTTACAGTTTTATCAAATAAAGTAAATCTAAGGTAAATCATCCCCCCAAAAAAATGGAACATAATAATATAAAAATAATAATTACTTAAAATAATACATGTTCCTTCTAAATTAAAATGAATTAATTAAAATAATTAACAGAAAATTACTTTATTAATAAAAATAATGATACTGTAAAAGTACTGGGTGTTACTTTTCAGTTTTATAATGCTAATTTTCAAAAAATAAATTCTTACTAGATTCTAATTACTCTACACGATCTGAACCAGTGTTAATAAAACCAGCCCATATAATACACTCTAAAAAGGATTTGTTATTTAATATTATTTTTTTGCGTTGTAGCTGTTTTAACACGTGTCATTTTGTGTTGATTGTGTGTTAAATAAATATAAGGGACAACACAAGTGGAGTTAAAAGTAACACAACATGTGCTGTCCTTAACTAAACACAGAGATTTGTTATGAAATACACGGACTGTGTTGTTTTTAACACAAGATTGCACCAAGATCCGTAAATGCGTACTGTAAAAAAGCAATCCTCTCATAACAGTATCTAAAAACATATAGTAGGTAATAGATTTTTATGTGAAATTTGGAAAAATATGCTGAATTCTCATGAAAAAACAAACACAGAAAAATTGTGTGGAACAAACTCACGTTTTCATAGTTCATAAGCTCAGTAGATTGGCCCACCAGTCTGTGGGCCAGGAGCTTTCCGGCCCTGATGGCGGTCGGGGTCAACTCAGGACGACCCTGAAGCACAGAACGTGTGTTGGCAACGTCAAGGAACATTTACACACATACACACACACACACACACACACATACAGTCTACAAACAGGTCTAGCACTTTGGCGATCGCCGCACGAAACATCTGAAACGATTTAAACTGCAATTAAGCACAATGCAAAGCAAATTAGCTCGCTGTTAAGTGTAAATCTAGCCGCGATTAGTCCGATCAGACATTTCAGAGATTAGTATCTACTCGACGACATCACGCGGCTGTCAGTCACCATGATGATTACAGTGCAGAGGTGGACGGCTGCCAATCAGGGCTTTGAAAAAAAGCGGCAACATGCCTACAGTAACAACACAGGAACAAGAAGCGCCGGCGGGCGAATTCTCATTCACTGACTAATGGCAACAGCAACCTGTCTGATAACTTCTGTACATCCTGCTGTCCAAGAAAGCGCCTGGGGAGTTTGGCTCTGCGTGTGTGTGCGGACGCCACCCAGACAGCCAGGTGCAGCTCGACATTACGCTTTCTTTATTTTAAATCTTGATGTAAAATGACGGCTAAAGAGTAGAAGGCTCATCTCCTGACTAGTTTTGAGGAGGCATGTGTGCGCGCCAATAATCACACAGCTGCAGACGGGATATTTGATCCCGGCAGCCAGTTGTGTCGGAGATGTTACAGGTCAATGACCTTCTAACATAACGATGGAACTGACAGACAGGAATATGCTGTCGCTCTGTAGTTTTCCAGCTGGGTTGAATGTGTGTTCCCGATTAAGCCTGGTTACTCGTGAGTTTAATGTGAGAAAATCCTTGGCACCTACCTCGGCGATGTCCCCGATAGCGTAAATGTTCGGCACGGATGTTGCTTCATCAGGGGCCACGATTACTTTCCCGGTTTCTTTGTGGATCTCGACGCCGACCTTCTCCAAATTAAGGGTCCTGATTTCGGGGGCTCTGCCTAAAGTAAAAAAAGAAAACAGAAACCGATGACAGGTGGAGTGATATATCGGACGAGAGCTTTTTGGAGGTGGGATGAAACTTTTCATTGTTTCGGACACATCCGAACCGTTCGGCCTGTTGGGGGATTGTAGGGGTGGCTTTACACCTCAAGATTAGAGGTCAAATCTTATCCCGAGCTTACAAAAGAAAACACATGCACAGCTGGGAAGAGAGGCGAATGTGTGTGTGTCTGGTGGTGGTCTCAGTAATAAGGAGACCTGGAAGCATATCCCATCAGCCACCTGGGGCCTGCGGTGTCATTTCTGTCACTTCCTGTCGGAGGGCTGAGAGTGGCTGTCGACACTTGTCCATCTCCCCCCCTCCACAGCGCCTGAGACACACACACGAATGCACAGACCGGCCAATCACGCCGGCTTGGTGGGTATCACAATAAACAATGTTTGCAGCAGAAGCCATGTAGATGCTATCAGCCTGCAAGAACAACAAACCCTGAAGCCTCTTTTCCTGCCTCCTGCTCCGAAATAACTTCCACAACGAGTCTTGAGCCAGAGAGCTGAGTGTTCGTCTATCACTCCAAGTGATGAGAATGAGAGATTTAGAGAAAGAAAAGGGAGGGAAATACGGATCGCTATTTATAACGTCGCTGATAGGCTGGTCTTCATCTTCAAGTTGGAGATTATTGGCAGATAAAATATCAGTACTTCAGTACAAAAATTAGGAGAATTTTTATCCGTTTTTCTGAATTTAGTATTTATAACTGTGTTTAACTACTAAAATGATCCTTTTTGTTTCATTCTGTGAACCATAGTAGTCACAGCATTTCTCCCCCAAAAAATATTTTATTTGCACTTATTTGGAAAAACAATGAAATGGGACAAAATGGTGAAAATAACAAAACATATGACATTTTTGCAGATCTTGATTACTGCAAAAAAACAAAACAAGTTCTTATTCATGTTTAAACAACATAATACTAACGTTTCTACATGTATAGCATATATATATGATTGAATAAGTCTGATTTTTTTATATTAAATTATATTAAATTGCAATCCAAATTGTTTTATATAATCCAAAGTGTATAAATATTCAAATATTATGTATTAAATATTTATTATAAACACATCGGCACAAGGGTGGGAGTATGTTGACTGTCCAATGACCAGGCTTCCAACTTCCAATGATACAATTCATTTCGAAAGACGAAATCGATCCCGGCCGATTTTAGTCCAATATACATCACAATTCGTAAGAAGAAACATCATAACTTCTGTTCCATGGCGACTTTAACCACATAATCTGCTGTACTGTATATTCTGTAAAGTCAGTTGTGTGTTATGTGCACGTTTTCATGCACAGCCGACAGAAAGCAATTTTTGTCATAAAACATCAAAGTGGCTCTCATGTACAAATAGTCTAAACTTACATTTCATTCAGGAAATGAGAATATAGTTACATTCTGGTGACAGACTACAAAAACATCTTTACGTAATGCAAATCATGCAAAGATCAGAAATCAAGATAAAATTAATTTGCTTAACTTACACAGGAAGCAAAATGGTGCTTCATACGTGACCTCCATCATGTAAACTAACACCAGCAGCAGAACTAAAGGCCAAGAAAAACATTGTGGATTTCTGTACTTATTTAGTTTGATTCAATAAATAATGCTTCCATACGGACAAAGAGGTCCTGAGAAAATATATCAACATTTCTAGTTAAAAACTGTGAAAGACAGTCTTTGTTTTACACCACATTCCAGCAGCAATAAACCCCTCCGCCATATCCTTCACAGCCCAGGGAACGTCCTTGACTTTGGGCAAAGGCGGCCTAATAATAGTGAGAACATGCATTTTATTGGTTCATCTCATATACAGGAGCTGAAGTGAGGATTACAGTAAACTAGGAAAAGCAGCAGTATCTGCGTCAGACCAGAGCGGGGCATTCCTGCATTACCCTTCCTGTCTCTCCCTCTGTCTGATTTGGGCTCCTGGAACTTCACTGGTCATTGTGAATGCTGGACACAACAACACAGACCCACTGATAAGGACTGTGCCTGAAAAATCACAGCTTACGCCTGCTCACATACACACACACACTGACAGCTGGCTCTGATAATGCACAAGAACAAAGCCTAGGGTTGTATAAGGAAGAACTCTCAAGGCCTACATGCTAATAGCCAAAACAATCTGTCTGGCAAGACTTTAATTGAGTCTTATCGACTCGCAGGGCCGGACACAAGAATAGACACAACAATAAAGAAAGACTCAGCTGACTTCTACTGCTGTATCAGAGTAGTAAAAGCAGCTTTACAGGAAAGAAAGAAAAACAGAAAGAGGTAGAATCCAATACAGTACACAGTATTATAGAAAGAGTAAGACCATTCTAATAAAGCAATGTTTATGAAATTGACAAAACCCAAAAGGATGAGCGAATATTAGCAGTCTCCCGGTGAGCAAGTCCACGTGGCACAGTGGCAAGGAAGCAAAACTCCAATTGTGAATAAATGGAGAAAAAAGGAGGAAACACCAGACTCAGCTGGGAGGGCCAGATCTCCTCTTAAGTGTTACAGCTGCACTCAGTAACTTGGATTAAAAGATTAAGGGGCAGTTTCCCGGACAGGGATTAGTTTAAACCAGGACTAGGTTTTACTTAAATTAGGTTAAAATATTTAACTTACAAAAAGCATTACTGGTATGCATCTCGAGACAAAACAATCGCACTGATATATTTTAAGATATTGTAATGAGATAACTCAGTTTTTAAATATTTTCAAAAATATTTTTTTTATTGTGCATTCCAATTAATATCAATTAAACTGCAGATGGTTTGTTTTGATTTAAGCCATAATAACAAAAAACAGCTAACTAACAGTCTAACATAATAATAATAAAAAACATGATTAAAAACAAGTTATTTCATTTTGGAAACAAACTCTTCAGATGTTTTTGATTAATGAGGAAAGCTTATTAGTAGTGATTTATTAATTTATTTATTTTTTTAGCTTTTTAAGTCTAATTTTGTTGAGTCTGATTTTGTTACCGATATCAAACAGCCATGGAGTGTATAGGCAGGGATAATAACAGAACCTTTGCATAAAGAATAAGAACATACACATTTTGCACTCACTCAAATATAAACAATACACATTTTGTGTACATACTATTAGCTGTATTTCTGTTTGTATTTTAATAAAGAGACTGAAAAATAAACATGGATGGTCATTAAAACAACATACCGAAACTACAAAGACATTGCTGTATATATGCATACATACACATGTACTGTCATTGTGTACATTTCCTTTCTTCAACCCTCATAAAAGCAATGGAGGAAATGTTCGACTTCCTAGTTTTAACACAGCCACCTGCAGAAGGTTGAAAGCCCAGAGGAAGGGTACAAAAGCGGAAAGGTGGAAGAGCTCCACTGGGGGTGAGAGATGAGAAGAGAAATGGGGCTTTTCCATTAGTCGCCATGAGAGAGATTAAAATGTTTGGGTTATGTTTCCACTGACAGAAAGATCAGGACAGAGAAACAAAGGGCATCCTCTCTGTAGGACTGTTATTCCCCATGGCAACAGTCAACACTTACATTACACGATTTGTAGAGTTCGTTATTAAAAAAGGGATGAATCACATGTTAAATACGCTTGACCACACGTGACATGAAGTCTAAATTCATCCGGTCCAACAATCATGGAAAATTTGGAAAATAACAGGGACTTCTAGGACCAAAAAAGTTATGAAAACGTATAAAGTCATTAAACATGTTTATAATAAATACACTACTTTTCAATTCTAAAATAAAAGTCCCCTAAAGACCGCTCGACATTTCAAATACCTCCCGGAATGGTCCAAAACCAGTCCATCACCACCGATCTCTAAAACGCCTTTACTCTACACTGCAACACAAACCAAGACAGGAAACTAAAGTCTCATCCTCACTGTACATACATCTTCAAAGCAGCACTTCACCACACCATCAATAAACAAACCCGCACCAGTCAGCCGGGTGTTCCTATATTCCTCTCATTGTCCCTATAACCGGAATGAGAGAAATCAGATGAGTGAAAGCGAGAAAGCTAGGCAAGGTGGCATCTGCGGACAGGGATGCTGAGAGATAGGAACAGGGGAAAACCACAGCTGCTCTGGGTGGGTTTCCGTACGGCGAGTCGGGCGATTCGGGCAGGAAAACCCAGAGCGAGAGAAGAGAGCGGGGAATGAGGCGACCCCTGGGCTCCTGCTGTATCCTGGTCCTGCAGAGCAGTTCT
This sequence comes from Triplophysa siluroides, assembly GCA_006030095.1. Lineage (NCBI taxonomy): Eukaryota > Metazoa > Chordata > Actinopteri > Cypriniformes > Nemacheilidae > Triplophysa > Triplophysa siluroides. The sequence continues at coordinate 1,978,444 of VCII01000101.1, read as the reverse complement.
CTGTGCAATGATTAACACTTCCCCAGATAATTCCATCTCTGTTTCTTTATTACTCAGTTTTTGGGTCTGATGGTCCCTGTTTTTGCTGACACGGCTGTAATGGGGTGTATGGCACGGTATGAACACAAACAGATATGTGGATTATAAGGATTTATGTTTTTGAAGTCGGATATCAGGGTTGTGATGAAAGCTTTACCGATGACAGAGGATGACTCAAGTGTTAGATATGCTTCCTGTGGCATTAATCTCTGTTAATACAATTTTTTTATACATATAGGGGAAAGTGTGTCATCTGCTCACTTTTGCAAAATAAGCAAAGTGTTCAGCACAATGGCATGAAGAAGAACTTTTGTATCATCCTAAAGAGATTAATTTGGTAAAATAACAGGCTAACCGTACAATTTACTTGCTTATACCACAGATTATTATAATACACTATAAAATGCTTTTCTTACCCAATATTTTTTTGATTTATCTAAACATAGATATGATTATATTAGGCCTGTTTTCTAAATATTTTTTTTTTAAATTCAATGAGTTTTTGCTTTAAAAAATACAGTATCAGCCAAAGGGGTAAAAATATTCTTAATTCAAAGGGTAAACTATTGTTACCCCACTGCCCACTGTTAGATGCTATTCTTGTTTTAAGCAAAAACTCAATTTAGAAATTTAATTTAGATTTTTTTTCTTCAGAAAACAAGCTGTATTCCCTGATTATTTTTTAATTTATTTTTTACATAAATGAAAAAAGTTAAACATTAACAAATGTATATATTAATAATAATATTAATAATACATACATATTTTTTGGCTTCTCAAGTAAATTGATCTTTAATACAATAAATACCTTTATTAAAATTGTTGCAAATGTTTTTTTTGCAATGTAGCCTATATATATATATATATATACAGTATATACTGTAAATATGGACTGCACAATATAAAATATGCATGTAAATAAATAAACATTGACTGCAAAGTGATACAATCAATTACATGGTTAAGCCACTATCAAACAATAATACCTGACCTCATATCTAAAACAGACCAATCAGAATCAAGTATTTCCAAAAGACAAATTCGCTAAATAAAAATGTTAAAAATAAGTACTAAAATTTCAAAATGACATTCAGTGGATGACCTCTGAATAAAATTCCCTTCTAAATAATTATGTTTGTTGTGTATGTCTGAGACGCAATGTTTTTGTTCTCACCTACAGCCCACAGCACTGTGTTAAAAGTATCTTGATGTTCCTCTTTTGTTTTTAGATCCGTCCACGTGACCTGAAGAAGCCCAGATGGAAGCTTTTCTACTTTGTTTGGCGTACAACTCCAGGAGAACTTGGTGCCATATGCCTCCATGTAGTCTGTGACTAAACCAGCCATTTGCTGAGAAAAACAGAGAGTCACGAAAGCTACTCAACACTTTTTTGGCTCTTCATCTAAGACTTCTATCTAACAGTGCAAATATAATGCCTTTAAAGACATTTAAAGGCTTTTCATCGTTCATTTGTTTTCTTAAACACCGATTTTAGTCCAATTCAGCAAATTACTCTGGGTTGTCACTCCTGTCAGACCATATTGCTAGTGTAATACTTAACAACAACATGACAAATCTCCTGTCAGAACACTATAACCATTAATTAAAGAGGAGCGTGATAAAAACAGCCGAATAAAACAAGTCTGGCCAAGTCTCTCATCCTGTTTTTGCCATGAAGCCTTTAGGCGACTTTACCAGGGTGAGTCATTCTAAACCAAAACCGAACCAAAAAAGATCAAATCTCCAAACAAAAGTTCTAACTTGAAAACAAATGACATCAGGTGAATAATAAAGAAGAGCTTTTTTTCTGAATATATCAAAGAAATAGAGATGTGTAATACCTGATCAAACCCCCGGAGGGCGATACTGCGCACCATCACAGTGGTGTCCAGTCCAATGCCAGTGAGAAAGCCGGCACATTCCAATGCTACATCTTCCAACAAAGAGTAAAGAAAAATCTAGGAAATTATATTATACAAATCATTTTATATGCTGTATTCCTTGCAGTATGATCACAAACTACACCCATTTACATAACCAAAATTAATCAAAGTTTCACAAGGTTTTACTACAGATTATGTTTGTTTCATATTGTTTCAGTTGAGTTTTATTTTGTAAAGCCTTTTACAAAATGTGCAAAGAGAGCTTTACAGAAATATTGTTTGTTAAAAAGGTTCAAAACGTTCAAGTTTTACAAGGATACAGCTGGCACCAACAACCAACCTGAAACACAGAAAAAACCAGTCATGAGATCAACTTACATTAATAACCCAAGCAAAGAAAAAATATTGAATGAATGCAAATGGGTCAGTAAAATATATGAGATATAAAAAATTCAATGGATAGTTCATCCAAAAATGAGTTTTCGGGCACCTTTGACTACCATTTAATTCTTCCTACTATGGTCCCGGAACTGAAATTACTAACATTCCTCCAAATATCTGTCTCTGTTTTCATCAGAACAAAGTCATTTATACAGGCATGAAATAACGTAAGGGTGAGATAATGATGACAGAATTTTCATTTTTGGGTGAACTATCCCTTTAACATAAAAAGGCAGGTGAGCGTGATAACAAAAAATAAGAATGGAAGACATGTCTATGTGTGTGGCCGATGTGTACACCCTGCTGTAATCCGCCCTGTGTTTCACGGTCACGGTGAAATGTAATTGTTAACACAACTTGTAATCCTCATGTCCCCACACAACAAATGATGAATGATACCTGCTTACTCCAACGCAAAACCACGCGTTTAACGTTCAACCCCGCTAATGCACATCCCCACGCTGTGCTCTATTGTGCGGTGGTTTATGGAAGGATTAAAGGTGTCAACCTCAGCTCACTTTGCTGTCCATTTATCAGATGTTACTTGATGATAATACTCGGCTTGATATTCATTTTCTGTACAACTGTGTAGACTCAGTCGGTGGATATATGGTGCTTCATTCTACTGCATCTGTGAGACCTGAGGCCCTTTGATACCTGAATTTCTGATGAAATTAGCAGATGAAAATACCCAAAACAGGGTATTTTTACATCAGTATTTAAATACCTCAAGGGTTGCTATCGTGCCAAACTGCATGTAACATTTAGTGTTTGTCAGTATCACGTGTCATTGGTTCTGACAGATGTTCAGGTGAATAAAATGACTACACAAGTCAATGTATATGTTTTTACTTCAGGCGTGCGTGCTAAAGCTCTCATTCACCACCATCAGTCACCAACATCTTGCCACTTCCACGAGATGAGCTCTGTTACTGGCAACAGTCTGAAATCGCACCTGTACAGCTGACAGATCAACAGCAAAACAACATCGCCTGCCCCGAAAGCATGTGGCAATGATGGAGGCATCTCGCTTGACATACTCTTCAAAAAAGCCATGGAAAATATTTACAGAGAGATTGATTATAGACCTGTTTTAAATTAATTTCTATTGTTCAGCTTGTTCAAAGCGAAATGTGAAGCAATGTAAGAGGAAGCTCATGAGAGGAAGACAACATGTTTACAAAGCAATAAAAGTGCTACATTCCCTAAAATTACAGCTTGGGTGAACATGTTTGCAGCAACAAAGCATCTGGCCACAACATAAATGTCACATACGTCTTTTGGGGAGAGTCTTTGAGCCAGAAGACATCATCACTTGTGATTCCAAACTCTACAGCTCCTGGAACCTGACAGTCAAGAAATCAGGAGATGCAGAATATTATTTTGAACATAAATGTTCACTTAACATACAAAGTTAATGCAAACACTGTACATGAATAATATTAATACAACTATAATGTTATTTATTTTAAATACATTTTATAATATTACAAAATAGTAATATCAACATTTTATAATACTGCAATAATAATAGCAATGTTACTGTTAAATAAGGCGCAATTGCAACTAAAACTAATATGAGGAGAAAATCTTCTAAAATTTTAATGTAAATAAATTCTACAATGTAAAATACAACAATCAAATGTACTAAACTAAATTTATTTTTGCTTTAAAATAATTGAGGCTATTTTGGGACCATAAAGAATGAATGTATTGTCACATTATTTTCCAGATTTTTTTATTCAAGCAAATCTCTCCTGATTTCAAGTTACTGTAACGCAAAAATGATGAGCCACATTGCAGTTTTTAAAGTATTCTGGTCCGTCGTTGGTCTCTTGATGCCTCACCCTAATGTTTCTCTCTTACTGCTATCAGAGGTGAATTTCAAGAACAAGCTTTTGAATATGAACAGAATAAACTGTATCATATCTGAACTGACATTCACTCTCTCTCATTCCCATTTGAGCATGGCATGGCAAAAACAAAACCTGCACATGCTCATCTATTAGGACATAGATACTCACATGTGTGGGATACTTTGGCCGTCCACCAGTGGCTAACACAATGTTTTTGGCAGTCACTGTCATCTGTATAAAATAAGACAACAAGGAAACAATACGATAAAAATAAGATGACAGTACATCAGAATGCTGGTGAAACATAATGTGTTTTTATGTACAAAGTCGTACCTCTTTCCCTTTGGGATTTACTGTTTTGATTGTGTGCTTATCCACGAGTCTGCCCTTCATATTTAAATACTTCACCTTCCTGTTACAAGTGAATGAGACTCTAATCAAAATTTGCAGACATTCTGATACTTAAGGAACTCAACCAGTTTTTATTAAATTCTAAGGATTGTGTAAGAGGTCTACATCAACAACAATTATTATTTCATTGACAATTCGGATGTTCAAATGTGTGCTCTAACGTGGAGATAACGTGTAGGGGCATTCTGGGAAAATGACATCACCGCACCTGTTTGCCTCACAGCCATACAGTATAAAGACTGAAATTCAATTTATCATGCTGGCACATTCGCTGTGCTCATATAGCCTAAGACCGTAATTACCTCATCAGAAAGACGGACAACTAATGAGGTCTATTGAACAAAAACTGAATAACATCTTTGTAATACTTTTATAATTAAAACATGATAATTTTCCCCCTTTAGAGCAAACTTGATGTACATTATAATTATGTAACATTATATTAATATAAATAAAATAAATAAATTAGAATCTGCATGATCAAAAACTCAAAAAAGTAACGTTTCTATAAAATAAACAATTTGGCTGTGTTGTTTTAAAAGTATAACTTACTTGTCCTGTAGTTGAACCCTGTGACCCCAGTTTAGGGATTTCACATGATTCTGGATAGCTTCTGCCATTGTTGGCCTGCAACATACAGTATGACAAACTTAGATCTTAAAATGTTCTCTCTATTATGAACTACTATGATTATTTATTTTCATATTTTGCACTGAAATACATTTAAATACATCACACAATGCAGCTCACTCATTGAAAAGCAGTGTAAAGCACGGAGATGTAGTCATACTTGGGTTTTGAGTTTTCATGTCACATGCCAAACATACTGGCCTGGGCTTATAAAAACATCATCATTACAATTCAAGACTAGCCTCTGGACAAAAACGATGTCGAGCTAATTCAGGCCTGGAGTGCCCTCTAGTGCAATGACTACTGCAGTTTACATTTTGCCCTGCAGAACATTAGCATTTCACCACGAGATGGCGCTGTTTAGTATAAACAATATTGTGTTGTGCTTTTGCATTGGTCGGAAACAAAACCTAACTGCCCCGTCCAGAATGAAAATCTATGACTGCTATTATTATTTTTTTATTATTTTTTATAACTGACTACAGTGCAAACACTGCTCTTATTGCAAGCACTGTATATAAAGAATTAAGCAATATAGTTCCACTCTAGCTCCATGCAACTCACCAATCATGTGTCAGGGTGTCTGGGATTTGCCAGCCATATTTCTTAGCATCTTTGACTGCAGTGCCAAGCAGTGCAGCCTGATGCATAAGCTTCTTCGGAATACAGCCAACGTTAACACACGTCCCACCAAGACCCCACTTTGTGCCTAAAACCGCACGAGTTAGTTTATATTTTGCTTTGGAAATAAACACATCAGCAAAGATTATAAAAATGAAAGGTCTGTGCCTTTAAGTGAAGGTTCTACATAGTCCAAGACAGCTACTTTCTGTCCTAATTGGGCAGCTGTAAAAAAGACAAATGTTAGGTGTTTTTGCACTTAAACATTATATTTGAAGTCAGACATCAATAGTTGTCAATAGTGCTCCTGTTAGAAAGCATAACTTAAATATGAATGACACACCTTCTTTTGAACACGCCAACCCTCCAGAGCCTCCACCAATAACCACCAGATCATAGTCAAACTTCCCTGCTGGGATCAAGGTAGAATTCTTACTCCATCATTTAAAAGGACACAGTTTAACACTTTAGGGAAGATAGTTTTCTCAATGTTCGCATTAAAGTGGATTCGGATAATTGAATGTCAATATTTTATATAAATAGTAATTCTAATGGAGCTAGACACTTAATTCAATGTAACGTTATACAACGTTAAATAAAACATAATGGTCTCTTTAGGTTGAAAGCATAATCGTGCGCAATACATTTGTAACAATATATTGTTTTATTCCATAAGCGTTACCTGTTAAGTTTCGTGTACAAATTAAAGTCTTTATGCTGCAGAGAGCTTTGATCTTCTGCCTTCCTCTGCTGAAGGCAGCCATGCTTAACAGAAGGAAGGACCCCTGTCAGTCGGTATAGGTGTTCTAAGAGATGCCTGAAGGACTTTAGGTTTTTCCTTAAAGTTATTTGTTAAAAGAAGGGGTTATTACATGTGTCTCTGGTATGGCTCATGGGTCAGATTAAGATGTGTTTCAGCCGGTTTATCAACTAAAATCAAACGTTTACGCAGCGAAAAGCTGTTTAGAAAAGCATTGCTCTCGACAGCCATCAACCGATAACGTCACCTTTCAAAATAACTAAATCTCCTTTTATTACTATTTTTGCAAATTATCATTATTATTATTATTATTTTTGAATATGTTTTGTGGTTCTTCATAAAAGCAGGTTTTAAAACAATTCAATCAAGAGGAGGAGCAAAACAACACGGACAGGCGGTCAGACCAATCAAATTTGGGCATATTGTTGGTTGCAGCAAGGAGATTGGCTAAGCCACCGAGCACACATTTTAGCGGACCATCGCAATAAAGTAACTGTAGGGGGAGACAGATTCCCTGCATTTGTTGTTGTATCGTTATTTCGAGTAAGTCACCATGCCTGTGGATATCAATGAATGGACAGGTTCTCTAGCCCTCACAGAAGTGGAGGAAAAACCAGCCAAACCTCTTATTGTCAAATACGGCTCTCTGGAAGTTGACGCTCTGGGGAAAGTGCTGACGCCCACTCAGGTCAGAGCTCACTGCACGCGCATGCAGAAGTTAGGCCACTGCTTCTAGCCTAGCAAATGTTTCGGCTTCACGCAGGACTTAACTCATACGGGTTTGCAGTAAATATCGATAAGATAAGAGGAAGTGATAGTGTCATAATGTTGCACTTGCTAACAGACATTACCGGTAAAGGCAGTTTGTTGTTATATAACGGAGACGCATGTGTTATTGTCGTGCGCATGAACATGCAGCCAAAGTTGCATCTGTCTAGAGTCCAGACTGTAGACGTTTCACCATCACGTGGTCTCTCTTTCAAAACGTGTAATATTTTAACAGAATTTGGGACAGTCTAAAACAGGACAGGGACCTGATTTCTGAATTACAGCAGAGAAAGCAGGCCAAATATATTCATCTCTATTTCTTAGGCTAAAAGTTATCTTATTAATAAACAAAGTTACAAGAAGCAAAATACGCATCAAATAGACACTAGTAGTTCTAAAAAATGACCTTACATGTAGCAAATATTAACATAAACAGTTAAGGTTGTTGTAAGCAATTGTTAAATAAATTCACAATTGAAAATAGGCCGTAAAAAACATGACATGTATATGCTCTGAAAGTTCACTTATTTGCATCACTTGTCCTGAGATTGTTTCACTTTTGTTTTGCAGGTGCAGAACTGCCCCACATCCTTTGAGTGGGAGGGATGTGACTCCAGCAAGCTGTACACCTTGGCCCTGACCGATCCAGATGCACCCAGCCGAAAAGACCCCAAATTCCGGTACACTGCACTTTTAATAACCGAAGTCATTACAGAAGAACTTATTAACATACTCACTCATCAAAAAACAAGGTTGCTTAAGTACACAAGAGGCATCAGCTGTTTTTCAGCTGACGGGCTTTGAAACAAGGCCATTTTACATCTCGTAAATTACATTTTAATCACAGGGAGTGGCACCATTTCATTGTTGTCAACATGAAAGGAAACGACATCTCCAGTGGATGTGTTATGTCTGACTATGTTGGTTCAGGACCTCCGAAAGGAACAGGTAAGACTTGCTTTGCGTAATAAGGTCATCCTGGGCATATGTGGTGAATCATTCTCACAAATGCCCTTCTGCAGGTCTCCATCGATACGTGTGGCTGGTTTACGAGCAGTCGGGCAGCTTGAACTGTACGGAAGCAGTCCTCACCAATCGCTCTGGAGACAACCGTGGGAAATTCAAGATACAAAGTTTCCGGAAGAAGTATGGCCTCGGCGCTCCAATTGCAGGGTCTTGCTATCAAGCAGAGTGGGACGATTACGTCCCCAAACTTTACGAACAGCTGGCTGGCAAATAGGGCCCATTTCGAGCTCGACTTGAGTTTTTGATTTTGAAATGAAGACTTGGTTCAGTTTTGATTTGAAAGGAATAAAGCTAAAAACAATGTAATGTGTAATTCGTGCATCTTCTGTAATGACTGACAGCGCAAACATAATTTCAGTCAATGCCTTCCTTTATTTACATTAAATCACAGGTGTTGGCCTGCCTTCAGTTTAAAAATGCTGACAAATAAGTTGTAAACTTCACACCTTTAATTATTATCATTATTATTATCATATCATATTGTCTAACATGTATCTGGCTGCACCTTAAACTTTATGTATTTGTGATCGTACGAGAAAATAAAATCAGACTTTGGAGAGACGATGCTTGTGTGATGAGCACTTTATTTACAAATATAATTAAAAGCTCTGACAGAATCATGCCTCTTACCTGAAAACAAATGTAAAGTGCATGCGACAGTAAAGCGTTTTATTCATTAATTTGACTAGAAGAAAATACACAGTTGGAGAAGATGCCGCGAACCGCACAAAAACCTGGATCATGAAACCAGCGTATGGAGGCCATCGAGACAATTTCACCAGTGACTGCAGGAGGGAAAGAGTGACGAACCATTTATTATATATTTATATGTATGTGTATATATAAAAAGACATTGAAATTCAGTTAAAATGCAATAAGAAAATAAGTAAAAGTTCTCCATAAAGCCTTCTATACACAAAATACACATCCCTTCCCCTTCAGCCCTTTGTGCAGGTACCACGAGTTAGGATTCACATATGTATTATTCACATTTTGCACCTCGGCCAAGGTGAATAACGGTACCGTCACGGTGCGTATGAATGCAGCGGGTTCTCCCCAATTCAACTCCCCGGATTCAATTACCATAAGAGTCACAGATGCAACTATCAAATATGTACATTGTTTTAATATGCAAACTTTATCAAATTTCTTCAATACTTAATAAAAGTTACTTTTTCATTTTCTTGGTGAATAAATACCAAATAGAGATTCAAGCAGCAATAGGCAGGAGGCTGAAAAACGAAACAAAAAAAAAATCTTAAAATCACACAGCCTGTCAAAAAAGGAGCAAATAAAAACATCTGTGCATTTGCATCTGGATTAAAAGTCGCAATACAAACCCCCCACGTGTATTGCTTATCTCTTGAAATCTCTATACTTTAATTTTAGTCAACCGAGAGTGTTATCATTGCACGAGAAAACATTGACATCAACACTGTGACAGGTTCAACCGCCTCATATATACTATTTATATATATAAAGAGACAACTAAGGACATTCTCCAGCATGTCATCCCATGACGTGTCCGGAAGAGGCCGCCCCAAATACATAAGGCCTGTGCAAACGCCAGCCCAGAGGAGCGCTGGGTCTGTCAGTAGCAAAAACAGCAGATTTGTTCTATAAAAAGTGGATGACCGGGAGGGTGGGAGGATGGTGGAGTGTTAGGGTCTCATCTGTAGTCATCTTTAGGGAAGTCAAAAGCACCCAAGTTATTGAAACCCATTCGAAGGCTTTCCATGTCAAAGGCGTCGATTTCGCGCTCCTGGCGGTCCAGCAGGTATTTGATTCTGTCAGTGCGCTCCTTCTGAAGAGAAGCCAGCTCCTCCTCAATCTGAGAACAAGATGAAAGCGTGTCAAATCATCCGAGATGAAAACTCACTTAACCTCTAAGGAATTTAAAACACGTTACCAGGACAATATGGCAGCAGTAAATTGGATTAAATGTTCTGGCTATTAATCCAGATCCTAGGCAACTTGACATCTTTATTTTATTCCAAAAACCCACAAACTCAATATGTGATTTAGTTAATGCCAAGATGCCTTTTAGACAGGTAAACAGTAAGCTCAATGTATTTAAGCACTTCACTTTAATAAAATATCCAAATAATGGGTTAAAGTAGCTTTAAAAACAGTACTGGTGTTGTGATTTCGGTCTGTGTTAGTTCTGTTTGGTTCCAAAGACCTTTAAGCTGATTTTGTAATAAACCTTATTTCGTCATTTGTTAATGATTAGTTATAGAACAGATGAGATCTCTGTTCTCATAATTATTTCTAGACATTAACTAGATTAAATTGAGAGCAAATGGAAAGCAACGTTTGCCTGTGTCTCCAGCATCTCCTAAGAGCCCAGACATTTTACAAATGTCCCCAAGAGAGTTTCAGATGAGATCTTAATGTCACAAATTGAGCTCAGATTGGTAAAGTCAATATTATTGAAGATCTCAAAATAAATTCATTTTATACCCTTCAGGTATTAGAAAAATTGTCTAATTTGTTTCAGTTTTTATTTCTTAAGCAATTTTAGGGGAAACAACTGAGACAAAGTTGACACTCAAATGAAGCACAACTAAAAAAAGAGCAATCTCTGGGCAATAGGATTTTTCCTGTGGCAATGCAATTGTTTCTATTTCTATCTTGATCAATTAGTCAATATTTGAAGAGTTAATTTGCAAAAATGATTTTGCAAAAATGATAAAAAAATTATTGTATTCCAAATAATACCAAATTAAACTGCAGTTGGGTTTTGTTTAAGTAATAATAACTCAAAAGATACAGCTAACTAAAACAAGAAAAGACAATAAAAACAATGAAACATGACTTACATTGACAGTTTTTGCAAATAAACTCTTCATTTACTATTAGTCAAGACATGTATTTAACATTTAGAACACTAAGAGGTACTTGTGAAAAATAAAATTAAGAGTTAAAGGGTATTAGCTCAAATTTTGTTTCGATATTTTAGTTGACTGCAATTGGTGAAAATTAGGCTGTTCATTTGCTGTGTCCTGATACATAAGAGAATAATAACAAGAGTGGACCTTTTGCTCCAGATGTGCTCGACGGAGCGAGACTTTCTGCTCCAGTTTCTGCTGCTCACGCTCGTGTTGGGCTTCGGTCTGGATCTTGATTTTGCTCTGGTAGGCATTGAGCAACTCCATCTCCTGCTGCAGCTGTTGTCTCAGAGCCTGGCACTCGGCCTCCTGAGCCTCATCCAGACGCAGCTACACACAAATCACACACACGAGTGTACGTCAGGTTAGCCGACACTACAAACACAGTCCCAGTTAACCATCAATGGCCCTCTTATACTGACACTGCGCTGAGATCTGAATTTCAAACAGGAGGCCATGAAAGTATGAAAGTACATGAAAACTCCAAACCTTGATTCCCAGTGGTAAGTTTATAATAGGGTCAAAGACGAAAAAGGGTTTAAGCATAAAAACAATAAGTGTATTACTGCTTTAAATTGCTGATGTTAAAAAAAAAAGTTTCCTATTTAATTCAATATTGTACATTTTTCCCTTATTTACAGAAGACGCCCACTAAAATGTAACTCAGTGTAACAATCTTGTCAGGCATATTTGCAACAAAAATCTATTTATGACTAATTACTTTCCCCCAAGTGCTAATTAATTGTAATTTTACATATTTTACAAAATGTAATATGCTCCCTTATTCTTTTATATATTTTAATATGTTCAAGTCAGACTAAGCATGTTGTTTGAATTTGTGCATAAATATTGTGTTACACTGAATGACAATGTAACATTATTTCAACCATATTTTGACATTTTATTCTCCAAATAACTTAGTTGAAACCATAAAGTAGACATTTTACTTACATTTAATGTGCTTTCTATGGACACAAAATTACTTTTGTAAATTTCTTTTGATGTGGACATCTTAGCGTCTTTGACCCAATCATTTATCAGTTGACAGTTTATGTACGATTTTGCAGGTTGTCAGTTTGACACCAATCCATGATAAGAAAACTGTGTAAAGTAACCTGCGATTTTATGTTTTAAACCCAGACAATGTGCAGGCAACGTTACAGATTGCAGCTTTAACAAAACAATAGCTTTTCCAAAGAAGACCACATGTAACCAATTTTGATCCTAACCAATTTTCTAAATGATCACTGTTTAACTAAATAATTTACAGTAAAACACTATTGTCGAGTTTCTCTATTAATCCACATAAATCTTAAGTAAAAAAGAGTTTATTATTACTTTAGATTCGCAAATGAAAATGTGAGTACACCTTCAAAGCAACTTCCCTATTGTTACCGCCATACAGCATGTTAAAAGGCTTACTGTCTAAAAAACGATTAATCGCGATTAATCACATCCAGAATAAAAGTTGGTGTTTACATAATATACGTCTGTGTACTATGCGCTTTTATTTTGTATCTATAAACACATATACATACATGCATATGTTTCAGAAAAACTAAATATAAAAATGAAAATACATATAACAAATATTTCCTGTGTATGTGTAAGCCATTTATATTATGTTTAATGCGAATAATCGATGTCAAAAGATTAATCGCGATTAATCGCATCCAGAATAAAAGTTTACATAAATATGTCTACATATTAATTATGTATTTACATGTGTATGTAAATGCACATGTACATGTTTCTGGATGCGTGCACAGCACACAGACATATATTATGTATACACAAACTTTTATTCTGGATGCGATTAATCGCGATTAATCTTTTGACAGCCCTAATATATATATTAATCAAATAATGAACATACTGTACGTGATGCTACTATTAGCTCCGATGATAAAGTGCATTAGAGATAAGAAATTACTCACGGCTTGTGAAGCCATCATCTCATTGATGCTCTGCTCATACTGCTCGGCCAGGATGGCTAGTTTGCGCGTCTGCTCGTCCTTTAGGGCTTTCAGCACAGTCTTGTGCTCACTTTTGGGGGTGACCTCCAGCTGATGGTGCCTCAGTGCCTTGTATTGTTTCGTCTGGACTTTACACGTATCCTGAAACTGCTTCTTTATCTGGAGCTCCATAGCCTGCAGGAGAAACCAGTTTATTAATGCATCACTACTTGATTCGGTTTATTCATAGTGAATTAATCTGTACATTTTATTTCCTGGGAATCTTGAGCTGTTGAGCTACAGGAGGGCTCAGCAAAAATGAATGGTGCTTTCAGCTAAAACAATTTAGTACTGAATTTGAAATTCTGAAGCAAACGGCTTTATAAGTAAGAATGTACCAATGTGTGAAAGTATTAGCAATGTATAGAATAAAAAAAATCTGACTCAAAATATCATAAAATTATCTAAATCTGTCTTCATCTACAGTAATTACACAACCCGTCACAGACACAATAAAAAAAGAATCTTAATTCTTGATTTCGTTTTTGTCATTTGAATTATTCCACAGATCTTGTACCTTGAGGTTCTTAGGCTGTTGCCGTAGTTCAAGCACGTGTTTCCTGTGCAGTTCTCGCTCTCGCCGGTTGTTGTATTCGATCTGGTTCTCCAGCTCTGTCTGGTGCTGCAGTCGGATCAGGTCCATGCGGAGTTTTTGGAGGGTCTTCAGCTGTCGATGCTCGAGCTCTTGGGTCGACTCGTCCTGTCTGATTAACATGGCATGTTCCATTTCCTTCTGCGTCTTCTTCTTATTCAACTCCTGATGGCCATAATGGAAGACAGTGTTATTATCAAGTCAACGCGTGTTGCGATGTTTTTTTGTCTTTGTGGTTGCTAGCATGTTTTGGGTGGCTACCAGGTGGTTGCTTTCCAGGGAAGTATCATTCTTCCAAACACACAGCAACACTGAAGTGTAATAAATTATGTTTGGGATTTAAACGTAGTAAATTATGTTTGGGATTTAAATAAAGTCCTAATACAAAGATACCTGTATAAGCAATACCTGTCAAGCACACATATGAAAGAAGGGTAGGACCTCACGTGAACAAAATAAAACAAGAAGGTCATTTCCGTGATTATTACAGTCATGTTGGTTTCAACCCATTTAAAGAGTAACTGTTACAATATCCTTAAAATGACATTTCATGCAGTGTGTAATGTTGCTGTTTGTGAATGTAAGCGGTCTGCCAAAAGTGAACGAATAACAAAGTTATTGGCTTGGGATAAAAGGAATCGACTCTGAATCGCGCGAACGAGTCGTCTGTCGTTCTAATTTCAGTTCCGGGTCAGATTTGCGTCACTCCGTGTAATGCCCGCCTATATTCCATTTGTGACATTGCACGCGGTAGACCAATCACAGCAGACTAGACAATCTGACCAATTAGATCAGAGTAGGCTGACAGAAAGGAGGGGATTAGACTGCTGAATCGCCAAACAAATTATTTGAGAGTCAGTTAAGAAGTAACAATAACTGCCTATTATTAGAAAATTAAAGTGTTTTTACACCGTGTATAACTTGTTGTTGGACACTCCATAAACCAAGTAGGACCATAAAAATCACAAAATATTTACTCTAAGGATTTATATAATAAAACCCCCAAATGCTCCCTGCAGATTAAAGTGCCAGATTAGGAGATTAGCACATTGCTGTGTTTCTTATTTTCAAATCAGATTAATTGAAACGGGTCGTTTACCGTGAGAACATGTTACATTTTTAGGATTTCATACAATTTGAACACAACAGCACCATAAAAATACCCGTTTTCTGATTGATGCGCACCTCTCGTAACTGCTCCTGCTCGAACTCGTGTCTCTTGATTATAATTTTGCGTTTGAAGGCTCTGCAGTTTCTGTCATAGAAAGACCTCTGTTGACCCAGAAGCTGAGCCTCTTCTTCTGCCTGAGAGTGCTGGATGTTCTCCTTGTGCTTGGACAGCCTTTCCTGTTTCTCTTTCTTAGGTGTACTGTGGTCTTCACTCATTTCCTGGACAGAGAAGCACAAACAGATAAAACTCTAATAAGACTTTAAAACAGCAAGTTCTTTTTGCATAGACGATTATGCCCAGATCGCTCCTCCCAAAGTACGTATAATCACAGTATATTGTGATGATGAGTGTAAAAGATTTTCAAAAAGAATATTAAAATAATCCAATTTAATTAAATTGCGAAAATCTATACCGTATGACAGACAACACTGTACATTCTAATACAAGACTAAAAACAAACTGACCAATTGTTTACAATAAAGCAAGGAACATTTATAAAAGGACAGTTCAGCCAAAACATGTTTATTTTTGTCATTTACTCACCCTCATGTCATTTCTCAAAAGATCTTCGTTTGTGTTTCACAGAAGAAAGAGTCATAAACATGTTTTAAATAGGGCTGTCCAAGGATTAATCGTGATTAATCGCATCCAGAATAAAAGTTTGTGTTTACAAAATATAATATAATATGTATGTGTACTGTGCATATTAATTTTGTATTAATAAACACAAAAACATAAACATACATATATATATATTTAAAAAATATTTAGATGTATTTCCTTATTTTTACCAATAATTGAAATTATATATAATCATTTATTATTTTTTATATTTTATACTTTTCTTAAATATGTACATGTAGGTGTATGTGTTTATAAATACAAAATTAATATGCACATTGCACAAACATACATTATGTAAACACAAACTTTTATTCTGCGATTAATCGCGATTAATCGTTTGACAGCCCTAGTTTTAAACACTGTGAGGGTATATATATGATGACAATTTTATTTCAGGATGAACTATCCTCCTTAAAAAATTAAATAGGGTGGATTTTGATTACATGTACTGCATTTGGCTGACGCTTTTATCCAAATCAACTTTAGTATCAAACACTATAGCAACACAATTTGACTACGTTGAATAGGCGTAACAAAAAAAGAACCTCTTTGATTTTCTCCTTGCACAGTTTGTACTGTTTCTTCTGGTTATCCAGGAAGGTGGTGAGCTCTTTCTTCTGCTGGGCCAAGATCTGCTGCTGGAACTTCTTCTCATCCGCCGACAGTGTTTTCATCTGAACAACACACACGATCATCAATACACTGATAACTGCTTACAATATATGACTGTTAGTATTAATACACAGTAAAGACACAACATGATCAACATAAGAACCGTACCATGAAAAATAAGTGTGCATCCTTTGGCTTTTTACATGTTTATCATGCAATATGGAAAAGCATATTGTAGTATAAATCCTGTTATGTACGATGTGTTATGGACACAATACAGTACATCATCCCCTTTATAATAATCTTAATGTTTCAAAGACATTTCAAAAACGACATAATCCAACAAACATTCATTACAAGGTTTAAGCAATCCGTTTCCATTTTAGAAGAAAACCAGACGGGTTAACATGTGTCTGCTATATGTGTTAAGTAGTGATACAGAAGCTACTGTAGGATAAGGCCATGTTCACACTTGACTTCTTTTTTGAAGCTGCTAGCGTCTGTTTTACATTATAATCCTATGGAGTAAACCGTGTTTTCAAAAAAGTCCGGAGCGCTTTTTTAAACGCCAGTGTCGGCGTCTTTTTCTGCAGCCCAGTGCGTCTTTTGAAGTTGAAAAAAGTTGACGACAAGCGAGTAGCGAGACCTGTCGTTTCCATAACAACATGCAAGGAAGGTGATTGGTTGAGAAAAAAGAAAAAATGTATGCCGGCCAAAAAGCAGTTTTGGAGCATAGCTTTGTATAAATGCAAGTTTAATTCTCACTTTTAATAACTTTTGATTCCATTTCAAGCGAGAAATTACTATTGTAGTTTTAAAATAAGTGATCAGTTATCGCTCTCTGTTTATAATTCAAAAAGAATTCCGTTACGCTGCCTATGAAGCCTGTCTCTCTGAGCTGCGTACGTGAACAAATGCTGCACTCTGAACATTGCCGGCTGCTATTTGTAATCACAACGCTGCGAGATTTTTATTATACTAAAAAGCGCCATTGTCAGCTTTTTAAAATGTGAACATAGCCTAACAGGTGTTTCACATTCTGGCTTTCACGGACCGTACATTTCAGCATGGCTGGATTAATATTCTTAATATTCTATTATATTTTTTTATATAATTTCCTTCGAAATCTCTGAGAGCTATCTCTCAGCTCTGGTTCCTCTGTTTTTTCTACATCAGATCAAAGTTACTTATTTACATGAACATTAATGTTTTAGCTGCCGCTTTAATCCCTAGCATTAAATAATCACAGCACACAAACCACACAAAGTTCAGGGTACTTAGATTGGCTAGTAACTTATTACAGCATGAGCTCTGAGAACGTCCTCTCGTTCGATTATGAATTGAGCAGAAGTAGAAAGATCACCCACTTCTTTGTCCGTCTGAATGGCGTGTTTCTTGGCCAGTTTCTCCAGCTCGATAAAGGCATTGTTGGCGTGGGTCTCCAGCTCTTTCTGGAGCTTCAGTCGGTGCTCGTCCATCTCCGCTTTCAGCTTGTTCTCCAGAGCGATGAGCTGCTTCTGGTGCTGCCGTCGCATGCGCTTGTATCCCGACATCTGCTCCCGGAGCTCATTTTCCTGCTCGTGCTCATGGATCTGACGTGTCACCTGGATGGACAGAAAGGGCGGTTAAGTGAGGGTGACGAGAAACGTTTGGGAAGTTTGTAGAGGGAGTATATAAAACAAAAGTGGGAAAAAAATGCATACAGATGATAAAAATTAACATTGCGTCAATTCTCTCTAGCTCTGAAAGGTACATAGTGGTATTACTGTTGTTGATGTGCAAACAAACGAAAGACGAAATCCCACCCCCCTTTCCGTCTGAACCCCCGAACGAACCTGAAAAAAAGGCGTGTCCAGATCAAACTGTTCGTTGAGTTTCTCGTAACTCCCACCTGAACTCCTCAAGCCAAACATGTTGGCGAAGTTAACCACCCGCGAGAACATTGAGAGTCGCCTGCACTACATCCCCCAAAAGCACTCGCTCAAAACCCACCGAGAGAAAGAGAGAGAGGGAGAGCCAGAGAGAGGCTGAACACTGCTCTCCTCTCTCCTCGCAGGTGCGCTGGGAATGAAAGAGGTCCTCAGTAGAGGCCTGGCCCTGCACGCGGGATAAGCAGCGTTTAGTAGGCCGGTCACATGAGGCGCATGTTGAAGGGG
Source organism: Triplophysa siluroides (assembly GCA_006030095.1). NCBI lineage: Eukaryota > Metazoa > Chordata > Actinopteri > Cypriniformes > Nemacheilidae > Triplophysa > Triplophysa siluroides. Next base: position 1,959,948 of record VCII01000101.1, on the reverse strand, counting down.
GAAATTTCCTAATCGCCCGAATCAGTAGCCCCACTGTAACCACAGTTTCCAAATCGCTTTCTGTCCAAATGCCCCCATCGGCCACACCAAACGGGAATGCGATAGGGTGGCAGGTGAACATTTTATTAGACGTTTATATTTATGATCAAGTAAGCTACAATTTAACTTCAGATAAAACATGATTATATGGACAAAATGAAGTAGTATCAGTTTTGGACAGAAAATATGATTTAATAGAGCATTTTAAGGCACAGTATACCCTTTCCTAACTCGCAGGGGATTCCATAAAAGGTAAGCAGAAAAAGGATTGTTGCCTAATGTCAAACACAAAATTCTTAAGCAACATCCTTGACAGGTATCCTTCACATAGTAGAGCATGAAGCTATCCCAGAATGCATTTGAGAAGCTAAAAAATGATCCAAGATGGCAGACAAGCAAAGAGAAATGGTAAACATAAATATAATTTCATTTCATTTAATATTAAAAAACGTTAAAACATAATTTTTGTGAAGCGCAGAGCCTATGAAAAGCACTACAAATCTCTCTCATGAGGTTCTGTGACCATTGGGATCCTGCCTATGTACTGTAGTGTGGACATAAGTCATGTCTAAATTCAGACTATAAAGGTCTTCAATCTGTATACATATTAATTTTGTATTTATAAACCCATACACCTACATGTACAGATTTAAGAAAAGTATAAAAAATAATAAATGATTATATATAATTTTAATTATTGGTAAAAATAAGTAAATACATCTAAATATTTTATTTTATTATGTTATGTATAAATTATGTTTTTATGTTATTAAAGATATTGGTAACAATATAAGAATATACTTACAATAAGGTATTTGTTAACCCTAGTAAATGCATTAACTAATATACAAGGATAAATCAATGTTCATTGTGCATCGACTAATGTTAACAGTTACAATGTTTGATTTTAAACATGCACTACATGAATATGAACAAAGATTAATAAATGCTGTAGAAGTTTTGTTCATTGGTAGTTCATGTCAGCTAATGCATTAACTAATTGTTAACAAATACAACTTTTTTGTAAAGTGTTACCAAGATATTAAAAATAAATTGTATGCATAGTTGTCAGGGGAGTGTAAAAACTGAAGCTCAGCATTGAGAAAAATTAAAGCAGACTTGGTTAAAATATAGCATGTAACGCAGTCACAAAGCATTAGTGAGGAGAATGACTGCAGTCAATGTATGCTTTCCTTTATCTGTTCATTCCTGTGATACTTGTATATCTATTATAATTTTATTTGATTGTTTTGTACCCTTCATAAAACCCTGATAGGCTGTATAGTTTGCCTTTTGCTAAATCATTATGGCCAGTAAATACCTTAAAAGCTTAAACGTATAGTTCAAACAAAAATCATTTTCTCAATCTCTTGTCATTTTAAACATGCATGACATTTTTCTTCAAAAGAACACAAATAAAATATTTTGAAGAATATTGTTAACTAAACAATGGTGGTACCCATTGAACACATGGTGAGACACACAATGACATTTATGGGTACCGCCATTGTTCAGTTTCCAATATTCTTCAAAATATTTTTTGCAGAAGAAAGAAAGTCATACAGGTTAAAAATGATAAAAGATTACAGAATTTTCATTTTTTAATGAACTACTTTGTACATATCATACTGAAGTCCAACTCCTTTGTGAACAACGAATGAAAAAGATGTACTTTGTACATCTCATATTTTGATGATTTTATATAACCCGAGTTGTACCTACGAGCAAATATTGTACATTATGCCGTTGACATGATATTTGGCCACTACTGTAGAAACTATACACAGCAGGGTAACTCAAGAGTGCAAAAACGTGAGCAAGAAACAAAATAAAATAGCTGTCAAAAGCGAAAAGAAAACGAGACTAATCTCTGTCAGACATTAGTTTATATTTACAGCCATTTTAAATCATGTTCGCGCAACTTGGGTTTATTACAGCCCCTAAGATGCTTCAAAGGCTCACATATTTTTTTATACTTTTATTTAAATGATCAAATATGTCTTCCTCTCTACACCTCACCCCTCCTCCCTGTCGTTTCATACCGAACACAAAGAGAGACTCTTTTCCCGCATAGCCCTTCTTCTTAGTCTCATTCTACACATAAAATCCACATACAACTAATAAAATCATCGTTTTATTCCGCCAACTACAAACAAGAAAAAACTCAGATTTTGAAAGTTGGTTTTGCCGTGTTCCATTCCCAAAAACCCAGCTGAAGTCAAACTCCTTTGTGAACAATGAATGAAAAATGATCGTCTGTACTATCAGACAATGTCCACAATGCTTGTCTGGCCCTAGAGGGCGCTCACGCTCCAGCAAAACTAGCCCGAAACAGGTGACATCATCATTTAAACCAAGCACACTGTGATCGACTACAATGCCTTCTCGTGATCTCCATACACACCAATTAGACTGAATGTGGTTGTATCACAAGTGTTTCGTAATTGAATAATGAATTCTTCACACAAAGCGAATGCTTCGTAGCCTTACGTCATCCTGTAAAGGCAGATCTTATATTTCTGACACCTTACGACGTGTGGAATATCCCTTTGTGTTGGGCCCACATTATCAAATAGTAGTAGACTACAACAACACCAATGACTCGTGCAACGACTGCAGCTGGCTATTGACTGAATCACGTTGCCTTGACAACAGACGTGAGAGTGAAGGAGAAAGTGGGGCCAGTTTTTTTTTGCTCCCCAGAATAAAGAGGCAGTTAAACAGGAAGAAGAGAAGGAGGAGACCACCGGGAGAGAGAGAGAAACAGAGAGCTCAAATGACCGCTGAGTGTCTTACAGCCAAGAATGAAAGAAAGAGACGTGAGGGGGGGTCAGAGGATGACAGGGTGGATGAAGTAGGGATGATATCATTCTTTTCCTCACCAGCGAGGCGGATTTGATGGTGGCGAAGCGCTCGCGGTTTTTATAGTTGTGAGCCTGGGCTCGGTCCGACGAGGAGGGTCGCAGGTCCGAGCGGTGGTCCCGATGTGGAAGGTCATCGCGAATGTACTGATGATCCTGAGAAAAAGCAGAGAATTAATAACGAAGTCATCAAATATGATCGCTGGAGAACGAAAGGCATAGTTTATGACGTCAAATCGTTTATGGGACAAAAAGAAGAAATATGCACAGAAGGCACATAAAACTCCCAATTATTCGTTTTTTTATGTCCTTTTCAAGATCGACAGCTATGAGTTAATATGAACTGTCATTGCGAGAGAAGAGCTACATAATTATTCTTAAAGAATACATACATTGGTGTTTCATTGAAAGGAAAGCAGCATGTGTGTCATTTTTCATGAACTATTCTCGCACTGACATCAAAACAATTTTACCACAGGAAATGCATGCATGCAATTTACCATCGCGTGCATGCATTTCTGCGCACACGAAACCAATAACAGAACCGCATATAATGGCACCACAATAGCTCCGGGCTCAAAGCTCATGAGACATCCACAGGAGGAGTTTCATGTTTCTCTCGTAGCATCAGCTGAGATGTTTCACACCTCTGTTCGATACTAACACACTCACGGTCTTAAAACATCAGTGATATTCAACATCAAGCATTTCATTACTGAGGCTTTTTGAACATGACATGTGTTGTAGGGGTAACGTCAAAGGCTCTTTATCCCAGCCCTGTTTAATATGCCGAATGAACTGTATGTTATCAATGGATATGCTTGACCTCAATCAAATGCTTGCTTATTTGAGCATCTCGACAGTTAAACTCACGCCATTGCTGTTTGACGCCCAGTGGCAGACAAGCGGGAGGTCATCAAGCGTTATTTTGGTGCAGATATGACACACTTCATCTTTAAATACACTTAAAATCATCCACAAATATGTCATGTGTGCCGATCTCAGCGCAGTAAGTGTCCATCATGTGTGTTTTAACTTTTTAGCTATTATGAAATGACATTATAACAGTAGTCAAGGATATATGGTGCATTAAATAAAGCTTAAAGGCATACTTCACCCAACAATGAAATTCTGTCATCATTTACTCGCCTTCGAGTTGTTCCAAACCTGTATACATTTCTTTGTTCTGATGAACACAGAGAAAGATATGTGGAAGAATGCTTATAACCAGACAGATTTTGACCCCATTGAATACCCTAGTAGGAATAAATACAATGGTAGTAAAAAGTACATTCTTCAAAATGTCAACAGAACAAAACAAAAAAAGATTCAATAATTTTTCCTACCATGGGAGTCAATGGGGTCAAGATCTGTTTGGTTATAAGCGTTCTTCCAAATATCTTTCTCTGTGTTCATCAGAACAAAGAAATTGATACAGATTTGAAACAACTCGAGTAAATGATGACAGAATTGTCCTTTTTGGGTGTAGTATCCCTTTAAGAGAGAGCAAAAAATCGACTGGACTGCAAATGTTCCAACGAATAACAAGCATGTATTACATGCGACAAACAAATGCGATACATTGCAAAGATGATGTCATAGACCTGTGGTTCTTAACGGAAACTGAGAAAAATAGAAAACAGGACCTCAAAGTGCGCTTTGAATTCTGGGCTGTGGACATCATTTTGTATAACAAACATGTTTCGGTACTGTTAGATGGCTAATGTAAGATCTAGGCCCCAAGTTGATAATTGATAAAGTACAGTATCGGATGGGGAGAGTTACTGAGCGTGTCTCAGACCTTCTTGGGGTGTGTGGAAGACTCTAGGGTGCTGTCGTAGTCGTGGTGGAGCTCTGAGCACGAGTCATCCGGCACCTCCTGCAGGCTGTTGACGCTGCTGCTCTGACTGCCTGTGCTCACAGAAGTGCTGGGGATGGAGTGATTACTGCCCAAACTGTTCATCTTACAGCCCGCCTGATCTCCATCCTGCACACACACATTATTCACCATCAGTTATTATTTATTCAACAGTTGAGTCTATTATTATTAAACACTTCACTAGGCTACTTGTAGTGCCTGAAAATACACATATCTGTTGAACAACAACATTCGCACCTTTATCAAATGTCCCTCTATTTAAATTAAGTTTAAATAAGTATGTACTGTACTGTAGGTCTTTATAACTTGAGTGCATAGTATACACTACATTGTGTTTTTATACGATCAGTATGTTGTAGTTAAGTATAGTATACACTAAGTTGTGTTTTTATACGATCAGTATTGTAGTTAGTATAGTATTGTGTTTTTATACGATCAGTATGTTGTAGTTAAGTATAGTATACACTGCGTTGTGTTTTTATACGATCAGTATTTTGTAGTTAAGTATAGCATACACTACGTTGTGCTTTTATACGATCAGTATGTTGTAGTTAAGTATAGTATACACTATGTTGTGTTTTTATACAATCAGTATGTTGTAGTTAAGTACAGTATACACTACGTTGTGTTTTTATACGATCAGTATGTTGTAGTTAAGTACAGTATACACTACATTTTGTTTTTATACGATCAGTATGTTGTAGTTAATTACAGTATACACTACGTTGTGTTTATATACGATCAGTATGTTGTAGTTAAGTATAGTATATACTATGTTGTGTTTTTATACAATCAGTATGTTGTAGTTAAGTATAGTATACACTATGTTGTGTTTTTATACAATCAGTATGTTGTAGTTAAGTATAGTATACACTACGTTGTGTTTTTATACGATCAGTATGTTGTAGTTAAGTATAGTATACACTACATTTTGTTTTTATACGATCAGTATGTTGTAGTAAAGTATAGTATACACTACATTTTGTTTTTATACGATCAGTATATTGTAGTTAAGTATAGTATACACTACGTTGTGCTTTTATACGATCAGTATGTTGTAGTTAATTACAGTATACACTACGTTGTGTTTATATACGATCAGTATGTTGTAGTTAAGTATAGTATACACTACGTTGTGTTTATATACGATCAGTATGTTGTAGTTAAGTACAGTATACACTATGTTGTGTTTTTATACGATCAGTATGTTGTAGTTAAGTATAGTATACACTACGTTGTGCTTTTATACGATCAGTATGTTGTAGTTAAGTATAGTATACACTATGTTGTGTTTTTATACAATCAGTATGTTGTAGTTAAGTATAGTATACACTATGTTGTGTTTTTATACAATCAGTATGTTGTAGTTAAGTACAGTATACACTATGTTGTGTTTTTATACGATCAGTATGTTGTAGTTAAGTATAGTATACACTATGTTGTGCTTTTATACGATCAGTATGTTGTAGTTAAGTATAGTATACACTATGTTGTGTTTTTATACAATCAGTATGTTGTAGTTAAGTATAGTATACACTACGTTGTGCTTTTATACGATCAGTATGTTGTAGTTAATTACAGTATACACTACGTTGTGTTATATACGATCAGTATGTTGTAGTTAAGTATAGTATACGCTACATGGTGTTTTTATATGATCAGTATGTTGTAGTTAAGTATAGTATACACTACGTTGTGTTTCTATACAATCAGTATATTTTAGTATAGACTAGATAATACTCTTAGGCCCGGTTTTCACAGACAAGGTTTAAGGCTAGTCCAGGACTAAAATGAATGTTTGACCTGTCTTAACTGAATATTACTTGCCCTGAAATATCTTAAAATATATCAGTGCCATTGTTTTGTCAAGATGCAGACCAGTAATGTCTTCTTCAAAGGCATTTTTATAAAAGCGACATAAATATCTTAATTTAACTAAGGCATAGTCCTGGCTTAAGCTAAGCCGTGTCTATGAAACCGGGCCTTAGTATATAGTTATTTTTAACTTCAGTATAGTATATAGTCCTGGACACCTTTTGTGTAGTTCAGTATAGTATATGGCAAATATGTATTTATTTAGTGTAGTTCAGGACAGTATATAGTTCAGTCACAGTGTGATATAAAACATATATTTTCTATATGTTCTGTATAATTTAGTACAGTGTAGTATACAATATAAAGTTCTGTATGCAGTGTGATTCAAAGTATACTAGAGCTATGTTTGGTACACAGTGTAAAGTTCTGTATAGTTTAGAACAGTTTATAGCGTTGTGTCTAGTATACAATATATATGCAAGTTTGGTTTGTAGTATAGTTTTGTATTCTGTGTACTTCAGTATAGCACATAGTTCAGTTTAGTATACATTACATAGTTTTGTATACACTGTGTGTAGTTTAATAAAGTGTATAGTTCAGTTTAGGTTAGTCATAGCAGTATACAGTAAACGTATGGTATATGTGTGTACAGCATATAAATGTAAACGTACAGTATACGGTCAGTTAGTGCCGTATACAGTCTATAGTAAATGTGTGGTATACATATGTACAGGATATAAATATAAATGTACAGTATACGGCCAGTCAGTGCAGTACAGTCTATAGTAAATGTATGGTATATGTATGTACAGTGTATAAATGTACAATATACACTGAATGCCATGTAGTCCAGTATAGTTCAGTGAAGTATACCGTATATAGTAAACTACACAGAATATATACAGAACTACAGTATATAGTTCAGTGTAGTACAGTATAGCTCAGTCAGTGCCGTATACAGTCTGTAGTAAATGTATAGTATATGGTATATGTATGTACAGAATGTATATGTACAGTATATGCTAGATGTAATGTAGTTAATTAAAGTATATAGCTCAGCGTAGTATACAGTTTATAGTACTGTATTCAGTGTAGTGTACTAGTATATCATTGTAATATACAGTACTCAGATCTGTACTCAATGTAGTTAAGTGTAGTTTATAGTACAGATATATACTGTATAGAATACAGTATATAAGTCTATTACAGTATAGTCCAATATCTTCTGTGCCTGTTGTATAGTTGTGCTCCTTTAGTCTAAACAGATTTCGTTTCAGTCTGTCAATCTGAATGCATCAGGTCAAATTACTGCATGTTAACATCAAAGCAAGTATGGCAAGCGTGTGCTACACAGATCAAATATTTAAACAAGTAAAACAGATGTCTGTGTTGACAAGCTGTCATTGTGTGCGTGTGTGTGTAAATCCTGTATCATTGCGAGTATTATGATGATTGTTATACAGAAACCAGCATGTGTGGACGACAGACTCTCACAGGGGCCTTCGCCTCCTGTACCCACCTCCTCCTCCTCCTGTGATCCCCCCATCGGGCTGTTGTGTTTCTCTTGGTAGAGAATTTTCTTCATTTTACGGTACTGCAGGTTGTCCAGCTCTCTGACCGCATCCTTCGTCCTCTGGATGAGATCGATCAGGACCGGCAGAGGACGTTCTCTCCTTACAAAGTCATGCTGGATACAGACAAACGTGGTATTGTGAAAAAAAGTACTCCGGTTTTGCATTTTAAAGCACAGTGACAAGATCAAGGCCAAAACGGGAACAAGTGGCAATCAAATGTAAAAACATCTTTAGTGCTCAAACATCTTGATCTTGAACAAGTTTTACCAAGATTTTTATTGAATGCACAATGAGTGGAATGTGTATATTTGTCTTAGAAGAACTAAAAGACTCATTCATTTCACGAAAACATCTATTTCAGGAGAAACATGGGGGGATTGCGCTGCATGATGCAATTCAACTGCTATGTAATAAACTCCGTTTCAATCCTCACAGAACACTGGCTTGCTCTAAAAGTGCTCTGAATTACGTCATTTCATGCTTGTCCCTCGCTCACTAGAGGGTGCTGGTGCGTAATGTGGACATGAGTGGACATATGGCAGATGGAGAGGAATTTCTGACATGCTCGGCTAAATGAGGACTTGATCTCAATTCCTCAATGAAAACAAAGAATGGGTTCGGGACCAAGTGCTCGCATGTGCATGTTAACCGGTCTCCCACAATTGTTCGCCGCCAACCACAATCCCAAACTCTTTGAAAATTAATTGGTCTTGGTGAAGTTCTTTCCATTACCCAACTGGGCCAACTGGAGTTTATTTGAGACGCAACATTTGGAAGAGCAATCGGAGATGAAAATGAAACCCAGTCTTGGCCTCTCTTAAACATCTAACCTAAATCCATCTTCCTACACTGTTGACCTCAACTTATTATTCTCTAAAACATGCATCTTGAACATTTTTTGAATCCCTTAATTAAATCCTAAAGACATAAGACTTTTAACCAGGTAAGAATATTTAACCAGGTCAACTGAAAGTCATTTGGAAAAGAGTGGAAATTTCAGGGCAAACACATTCACATGACACTAACCGTGTTCTCTAAAGCCTTACAAATTCTGAAAGCAGACAAGCGGAACAACCATTAAAGTGATAGTTCACCCAAAATTGAAAATTCTGTCATCCTTACTCAACCTCTTGTCATTTCAAACCTTCAAACTTCCTTCCTTCCGCAGAATACAAAAAAATATATTTTGAAGAATGTTGGTAACCAAACAACGACGCTACCCAACGACTTGCATTGGTTTTGTTTCCATACAATAGAAGTGAACGGGCACTTGCGCCGTTTGATTACCAACATTCTTCAGAATATCTCCTTTTGCATTCTGCGGAAGAAAGAAAGTCAAACCGGTTTGAAATGACAAGAGGGTGATTTTCATTTTCGGGTGAACTATCCCTTTAAGCTCAGATAGATGGTTGCAGTTGGGCTTTCTGCTGATAAGACAGATAAGCGTTTGCCACTCTAAACGGACATCTGTGACCAACCGGCCCGGGAGGAAACTAATCTACAGGATTATCCTCTTGAAATGGAGGAAATTTCATAATCTGAAGCCTTGCAGCCAGTTCCAAATGTAAGATCACGACTGACAGGACGTTCTCTATCGATACGACCTCTGTAGATCAAGACACGAGGTGGATTTAGACCACATGTGAGATTAAGCAAACGATGGGCATTTCTTTAAATACTTAACTCTAAGATTAGTGACCTCTTTTATTTTAAGAAGCTTGGAGGGACAGTCTTGAAGCATCAGGAAGGAACAGAAGACCAAAAAGTGGGTCGGGACGTATTTCTTCTTGATTTCCAACTATGCTTGGGCCGCTAAAGAAAACCATGTTTCCCATCTGCCGGGTCTAAGGGTGTTAAAAGGCATTGTGTATTTTGTTCCTGGCGTGACACAAAGCTCTTAGTGCTAAATAGGATTACCTGGGTCCACCAATGAGATCAAGCGTAACCTGTAAAACGCACCCACACAAACAGCCCCTTCCAGACTGCAAACACAAACAAACACAATCCCTAACAATCACTTATTTAGAACGACACCCCAAAGCCAATAATTACCCACATCCCAACTGTACAGCTACATTTATTTTGGTGACGATATAAATCCTCACGCCTCCGACCAAGGCGAGATATCACGAACATTAGTCACCATGCAGGCATTATGTCCACCTACAGCCCTACTGATTCAGTTGAGAGAAAGTCATGGTTATATTAGTTGCGTTAGACGCACAATAAAAAATTCCTCCGGCTTCTATTAACCCTCTAAGGATGTTGCTGGCACAGGAAGTGAGCAAATAAAAAACGGCAGAATGACACGCTCTGTGGGTTGAGCGCTTGGCTGTGCTGAAAACGTGTGTGCGTGCGCGTGCGTGAGTCAGCAGGGACGGATGAGTAAGGAACCCACTGTTAAGAGAACAGGAAGTACTGATATGGCAAGAGGAAGTCAGCTCACCAACTGAAAATGGGAGTGGTTAAGTGTGTGCATGTAGCTATGCAGCTGGTGTAATGAGTTTTAAGCGGATAGTTCTCCCATCGTCATTTATTCACCCTCATGCCGTTCAAAACCTTAATATAAAACACAAAAGAAGATATTTGGAGAAACGTCTGTGTCCAAACAATGGAAGTCAATGAGGGTCAATGTTGTTTCGATACCAACGCCCTTCGAATATCTTCTTTTGTGTACTGCAGAAGAAAGACAGTCATACAGGTTTGGAATGGCATGAGGGTGAAGAAATGATGAACGGCAGATATTTTGAAATATTACCCAACGTGCTCAGCATGACTATAAACAGAAACACTATAAAAGCCATTTTTGTTCAGTCGTTTTGTCTTGTTTTTTCCAAAGCAAATATCCAATACATTCTTAATACAATACTGGAACATTATAAAGACTTTTAAGTAATACAAAAACAGAGTAAATACATATTGAAAAAATGATCTTGTGTTAAGCACACACTTCGCAAAATGTGACTAAATTCTTCAAATACACACACGCTAACGTGTTAATAACTGACGTAACACACATTAGATTTAAAAGAGGAATCAAGCATACGCTTTCACATTGTGCGAAGTATTGTATGTTTCCGGCCTAACAGCCCGCCAAGTATGACTTTAGCATCTGTCAGCATTAATATAACCTGTGTGTGAGTATTACACAAGTATGTTGACTTCCCACAGCCTCGTGTGTTTACAGAGTGTTAGTGAACGTGACTCAAAGTGAGAAAACTATATGACAGAAGCGTGTGGGCACGGGGAAGCTGCAGCAGTGTTTGTGAGGGATTTTATATGTGACATGAACATCCTGTGTATGAGATTACTCACCCGCAGGAGCTCTGCTGAGGAGGGTCTGTCCTGAGGAATCTTTAATAGGCAGTAGTCAACGAAACTCCGGAATGCATCCGACCTTTACAAAATACAACAGTTACTCATTGTCACTATTTTTATCCACATACAGAATCCACATTTTAAACAAAACAGGAAATGCATTAAAAACAATCCACTGGAAAGTGATCGAGTTGATTCAATAAAATAAATCATTTCAAGTCATTTTTATAATTTTCCCTTAATAATGCAAGTTAATACATAATTGATAAAAATACATAGTCTTGATAAAACAAACCGACGACAAACATTTTTAATCTTTGGAACAACATGCACACATAAAATGGTCAATTGTTTGGATCTCATTTTTACTTCATATTATATATGATAATAAAAGCAATGGTGCCAAATATAAAGCCACTGAAAAAACATAATAAGACTATTCCAAATCCTCACTTCATCAGAATTATTGTGGCTATTCCAGTCCAGTGGTCTGTTGAATTTCAACAAAATTAAACCACCGGCGTGACAAAGTCATCCAACAGCAATGTGAAAGACTGACGGCATGACAAGACACGTGGAAACTGTGATAAAATCAAGGTTATCACATAAAAAAGTACAAATATTACTGTTGTATTGCTTAAACGCTAATATGAACATGTATTTTTTGCAGTATTTGAGGTCTAAAAAAATACAGAGCATCTTGGTCTGAAAGACCAATAAAGTTTTTAGCTTTGCTGCAGGTCAAAGTGCAACCAGACACTGAACGTTTGCTTGTGCAATAATCCCAGCGAGTTGAGGCTTTGTGAAGAATCAGCAGCAGGGTCAGGGTTATTGCACAACACTTACAAAGCGTCTGTATTTGTGAAAGTGAGACTGAAGAATATTTGATGAGTAGGAGTATATAAACGTATATCTATATCTATATGAGTGAGTCAATCGCTGTAGTGTTGCTGGTTGGTTGTGTAGAGGTGGTGTGGATGGACACTCACCACTCATTGGACTGTAAGGTGGGAGAGTCGTTTTGGGCGATGTGGTACAAGGCACTCATAGCGTTCATGTTGAAGAGTGGAGGCTTGCGTTCAGCTGGAATAACAGCAGAGATTTGGAGAAAACGATCAACGTGGATTTTACAAAGTTTTCAAACGCTAAAGTAGTAAAGTACTGCAAAGTAGTCCGACAGTTTAATGAAGAACCACTGAAATATATCCAAGTATATCAAAGGTGCCCAGTGTACTCTTTTTGGTGTAATTTTCAAGTATGCATGGTTTTGGACCAACTCTATCTACCCTATGCTACAAAACAAGCTTTCTGATGCAATTTCAAGAGACATTGCTTTGTTGTTGCACTACCGGTGTAATAACCCGTGTACTGGTGTAATTTTAAAGCATGCACTTAACCATAGTATGTGCAGTACATACTTATTCTCATACTTCCTCTGAATAAACAGTAGACAAAAAGACACAATAGACATATGAAAACCAAACATTTCTTGTAACTGACCCAGCTCAATGCAGGTGATCCCTAGTGACCAGACGTCCACCTTCCCTTCATACTGACCCTCGTCCATGGCTAAAATCACTTCTGGAGCCATCCTGTGTCAGAAACACAAAAAGCACTTTTATTAACACTGATACAGCCGAAAGTTATGTCTTCCAAACAGGTTCAACGTTACTGACCAATAGGGAGTTCCCACAAAGGAGTTGGCAGGTGAGGCGATGGAAGCAGATCCAAAATCAGCCAGCTTGACCTGACCGGGTTCTGTCAGCAGAATATTACCAGCCTTCACATCTCTATAGGATCACACATGGAGCAGAGGGGCTGTGTTTAATGTCTTTAAATACAATGAGACAGATCAAGTTGCATTTTATACACGGGGAGAAAAGTAGAATATAGAGCGTGATCATATAAGGTAACGCAAAAAATGATGACAGGAAAAACGCATGTAACGTTAATACCGTTAAATATTTTTAACGCGTTAATCTGAAAAAATGTATCGCATGCGTTAACGCATTAACATTGACAGCCCAAGTTTCAATGCATTTTGTCTATACGAATAAAACCCGTACTCCCTGATATGCTTTAGTTTGCCTTTAAGTCCAATACCTTTTGGTAGCCGGCAGAGAGTAAACAGATATCTGTGAGGTGACCACTCACCTGTGGATCATGTTGTGGGAATGTAGGTAAGCCAGTCCTAGCAAGGCACCATGGGTAATGGCAGCAATTTCAACCTCTTGCAGCGGCTTCTTGTGAACTGGTCAAACAAACAAACAGATGCGTTGATGACACAGTAAAATGTGCTTCATAAACAAAGACTAGGTCCAGGAATGTCACGTCTTTGCTGTTACACACGTGGCATTCCACAAAATAAACGGCAGTGTGAATGAGTTATCTGATGCTATGTGAATTGACACGACACCTTTTCGGTAACTGATCCGCCTCACAGGAGAGGACGAAGAACGTGATTACAAAACAGGTTTGAATTAAACAGATGTGGCTGAAATGACCCAAACAATGACATAATGACAGTGTAACTGGAATTTCTTCGCTTTCTATGCACATACAAAGTGCTAATTGAAACCAACAGTCTATCATTAAAGCCATGCCTGTTGCCAAGACAACGGCCCAAGGAAACAACATCATGAGAGCAATGGCAGAATGGTAGTGACATTCAAGCACAATTCTAAGATGTGATAAATGAAGGCCTTCAACACAATTCCCACAATTACCATGCCAACGTGTGCTTTAGTGCTGTATTTGTATACTTGAAAGCGTCTGTGTGCATTAGTCACGTATAGAGCGTGGCGTTATAAACTCACCTTCTAACAAGTCTGATGCAGAGCCCAGACAATACTCCATCACAAGCTGAATTAGAAAAAGATAGCAGTGAAAAGCAGGCACGGCTGCCCCAGGGAATTCTGGGAATCTTGGAATACACAGTAAAGTAGGTTTACAGATGCATTGTTATCTTAATATGGCAGTACGGACCCAAGCTGTGTTGTCCTTCAAGTAGCAGCCTTTGTATTCAATGGTGTTTGGATGTCGTAGCTGTTCCAAAAACTTCACCTCTTTAATGATGTCCTGCCACTTCTGAACAGAGGAAATTTTAGGTTACAGGTCGGACGAGAGAAAGCCAGTTAAAGTGGCACAGTTGGCAGCCAATAGCGAGATCACCATCATAATCTCACAATCTGAATTTTGAATGCACTGTTACTACTGACTAAAACATTTTTTATACATATTGACTTGATAATGTATCTAAAGCTCATGTTTTGTATAAGACTTGGAATAATACCATGTGTTTTGTACTGTGTATAATATAACATAGTATATGATGCCAATATTTGTGCACATATGCATGTATATACTGTAGATACCGATCTGTATGTATTGAATTTTCTTGATTTTCTGTATATCACTTTAAAGGTAATATCTTTAGAACTTCCATGTTAAGTGATAATATATATAAAGCATTTAAGAAAACAGAACTATCAGATATAAAAGCATTGGAGTTTGCCTGCGTCCGAAATCACCTACTTCCATACTACTGTATATATGGAATAGCCGAGCAACTGTCAAATTTGGAAAGTTAATCGAATAGAAATAGCGAAAACTTTAAGGCCGTTTTTAAATGTAAGTGCCGATAAATGCATTTTTCATGACTAAATAATGTCTTAACCAAAGTCTACATACAGGTTGTTGTTAATACGTCATAGGTCAAAAAGCATATGGGCAACATGGCGACAATAGAACATGGTGGATGCAGTATGTCCGAAATGTATTCATACTACTCATTCTATATAGAACGTACCATTTTAACGGTGAATAGGTAGGTACTTATTTAAATTAAGTATGGACTGTCACAATATGTGATTGCAGACGCAGCTTTAGTCTCTTACCTCGGTGGTCTGTTTGCCATTGTAGGACATCTTCTTAATGGCCACCACCTCATTGGAGTAGGAGTTTCGGGCCTGCAGGGGAGCAAAACTCATTTTTAGCCTTTTTTTTTAATTACAGAAGAGAAAAGAAGAAAAAATTGAGAGCACACAGAAACATTGGAAATGATGCAAGACTTTGTGTACAAGCTAATGTTTTTTTTAATCTGTGCAATAAAAAATATTTTGTTTCTAAAGCTACAAAACATTGTAGAGCCTTGTATAAAGCATTGTGATTTCATATGTATCATTTTTTTAAATAAGCTTTAAAAAAAATTGTAGATAACGGATTTATTGCTTTTCTTCATCTTTGAATTATTACTCTTTGGGTGCATTTTAAATTTTTGGTCAGGGCTACATTTGAAAAACATTTTATTTGCTTCATCATGCCAATAAAGCTTCTTTGAATCTTTGAATCTTGAAAGAGAGAGAGAGAGAGCAAGAGAGCGAGAGAGAGGGGATTTGTGCAACAGTCTTTATGCTATTAGTTCTCAGATTGAGAAATGCACTTGTCATGAGGCTGCAGTTCTTGAATATGACAAACCCGCTGAATTGTGGTGGCGTTTCCACAATGAAATGACGCTCGCTGAGTTTAACTTCAGTTAAAGAATTGACAGGGAGAATGTGAATGAGAAAGAAATAAGCCCACCAAGCTTGGGTTTTAAAAGCTATTCTGGTCTCTGAAAACTGCCTTTAACTGTGTCCTACTTGCCCTACAGAAAATTGTCTGGCTTTCACCTAAATACAGAAAGATCTTAAAGGAACAGTTCCCTCAAAAATGAATTCTGTCTTTGTTTACTCACCCTCAAGTTATTTCAAATCTGTATCAATGTCTTCGTTCTGGTGAACACAGAGAATGATATTTGGAAGAATGCTTGCAACCAAACAGTTGGCCACCTTTGACTACCACAGTATACTTTTTTTCATAAATGTATTTGTTCTATTGAACACAGAATATATTTTGAAGAATGTAGGAAAGCAAACAGTGCTTGGGTACTTTTGACTACCATTATAATTTTTCTTACTATGGTAGTCAAGAACGGTTTGGTTACAAGCATTCTTACAAATATATTTCTCTGTGTTCATCAAAGCCAAGAAATGTATGCAGATTTGGAACAACTCCAGGGTGAGTAAATGATGACAGAATTTTCTTTTTGGGTGAACTGTCCCTTTAAAATGTAAGTCACACCTTTAAGAAAATACTACATAGCAGCAAAACAACAATATATAATAAAAAACAGAGGAAAAGACTCTCTATTTGAGGGAATGGATTTCTTTGTAATGCTTGATTCTGATCTTTGTAACAGACACAGCTGAAAAAAACATTTGATGGATATAATACTCACAAAATAAACTGCACCGAAACTCCCATGGCCGATCTCATGCAGGTCGCAGAAGACTTCCTCTGGGTCATCTTTGAAAAAGAGGTTACCCAACTCGGGATCTTTCTGTCCCGCCTTCCGCGTGGACGTTGGCATCATGAGTTAGACGGAACCTCTGATGTCCATGTGCTTCTGCTCGCCTTCATTCAGCGGGCCCGGCATTTACCTGCTTTGCCTGTGAAGACAAAATGGCGCCCATGTCATTTATTCACCCAAAGCAAATCTGATGCATTGAAGATCAACTGAACCTAATTTTTAGAATTCAGAGTCACTCTGGTTTATAACTGAACTGTGTGTGAACTCTATTTAAAACTGTAAAAAAGACAGATTTTAACCATCAACTATGTTGTGTGTCACTGTGTGTGTGACTACGCACATGAGCTGGCTTAAGATAGAAAGCTAGTGCGGCACAAACGTGTTGGCACTGAATGTTGGATTGCTTAGTCATCATGGGAAGACAGCTCAACGTCTGACAGCATTGCTCATTATGCTAACACACACCACCTGTATGTAAAACTAAGTCACTGGACATCTGAAAAACAAGCGCCCATCGACCAAAGAACAAAAGGTGGTGACACGTGTATCTAAAATAGAGAGACAAAACACATGCAGACGAATAGCACATTGATAATAAACGCTCACATAAAACAAACTTAAACCTAAATTGTGTTGCATTCATTTACTCAGTCGACAGTGATTGGACGCCCCGTTCCAACGGCAACAGGCAGCACAATGTCTTCAAGTTGCATCATGTCTGTCTTCCCGCTTCTGTCGCTTTCCAACTCACGTGCCGAGTTGCCGCCTTCCACCTTTGCTTCAAACTGTTTCTATAAATACAAAAGCGTTTTCCCTCATAGGCCGAGATCCAGAGATCTTGATCCAATCAGATTGCACCAACAGGAGACAAAATCTCGCTTCGGGACAAGACCAGAGGGGGCCGGGGAGGTGAGATGATGCAACGCATAACCAACAGGTTGTAAGAGCCCAACGGCGAAAGCGTGATAGAGAGAGTCCGTCTAATAACAACACATCCATGCTGGTTATTTACAACATTGGTAGGAACAACTGTAAATCTATGGCTGCATTGTGCCGATCTTGAGAGATTAGCGAGCGGGTTTAGCTAGATTAGAAAAGGGTGAAATGCGGAGAGGTCCCATGGGTATTACAGCATGAGAGACTTCATCGGATGCTGACTTTTCCCCTATATAACTTTCCTGACGTCCTGGCGAAAAGCTGTCGACATTACTAATTTATTTGTGCATCGTGTGCGCGTGCGTGTTGTTGAATAAAACATACGTTTGACATGTGGGCAAGAGAACCATTTGAGATCAGAGGGGCCTTGTATGGCATCACAGTCCACCCTTATGTGAAGGAACCTACACGAATATCTCACCAACACATGTGCACTGGTGCCAGGACACCCAAGCACTGTGGTGTGACGGGAAAGACTTTATATTGCAGTATGATTACGATTTTCTTACTTTTGCAGGAAATTCAAAATTATTGTTTAAATAGATTTGAACAAAAGACATTTAAATGCATTTTTGTATTAATTGATGAAGGATCAAACCATTAATGGATGAAGGATCAAAGGATGAAAACTAAAGCGCAAAATGTAGGCCTAGATGCTTTTTATCTGCAAATGCTAAAATTTTATAATGGGCAATAATTCCAACGCCGTTTTTTTATTTTATTATTTAATTTAACTTCATGGACACAACTGATCTTAATCTGGTTAAACAAACTCTGATCTCATAGCAAACACAGCTTGCCGGTCTTGATGGTAAATGTAAACCAAGTTCTTTCAACTGATGGCTACGCAAATGTATGTCCCGTAGTAAAACTGGGCAAAAACCATTGCACAACATGCAGACACCTAAAAACATGAAAACCTTTTTGTTGTAGACACGAGCACAAACAGAATAAGTGTCTCATGTGCTTGAGAAAGGTTAAAGCCCATTTTGACAAATAAAACCAACAGACTGATGAAAATGTGAGACATTATCTCAGTATGTGACGTGTAAGAGAAGGGGTCAAAATGGTGCAGGACGCACAGCAGGATGGGTGTCCACTAGAGATGCACCGATATATCGGACAACAATCGGTATCGGTCTATAAAAGCAGTTTAAGAAAATCACCAGTTTGATGTTCATTATTAACAATGTCATTATATGAATGAATAACATTCACGAAGTTATGAAATATGAATTCATCTTCAGAATCGACATCGGCAGATATCACTCTGAATAATCCTATCGGTGGAGAAATTTAGTATCGGTGCATCTCTATTGCCCGCACTAAATGCACAGTTCTTTTACCAAGCCTTACAAAACATGTCATGTTTATTCAACAAATGTAATATTTTTGAAATTGAGAGGAAAAGGAAACACTTATCGTTTTGCCAATCATGACATTTGGATGCGAGTAGCTCCATGCGCACAACAGCTCTCTTCAAGATATTAAGTATAAAACCATTGAATTCTTTTTTTTACTGTACTAGAAGTATGCATCCCGACTGACGGTAAAATATTGTGCTTGACAACAGGAGCTTTGTACAATCTAAAGATCAGTCAACAGTGTGAAAGGACATGATGGAATTAATGATTGGCTGACACTCCCACTCCAATCAGATATGATGATGATACTCCAGGATCCCTGAAATTCCTTCACGTGCAATTTGTGGATTAAAATCAATCATTTATTTTCCTTTTTGACTTCCATCCATCAAAGTAAAAGTAAAACGGGACATCCTTTGAACAAGTAATACAACTTGTATGGCCCACGGGAAACACTTAATCAAGCTTCTACAAAAATCACCACATTGGGACTAGAAGTGGAGCACATCACTAGTGAACAGAAGAAATTATCCTCATATATTGAAAAACGTATTGTTCTTGGTTTTGGCTTATTACAGAGCAGCCAATAAAGGACTTAATTTTTCACAAATATGCATTTAAGACAGGTGGGTCTAGCTCATTCAAACATAAATAAATAAATAAAACCAATATGCGAAAACAGACAGCAAAAACACTGCCACATAATTTTAGTTCACAAGGGTGTGAGTGTGTGCAATGCAACATGTGTACAGCACATGAGAGAGACAGAGAGAAAAAGAGAGATAGCATTATGTATTCATTACCCTGAAGTCTGTGTGTCAGGAGATGGAAGTCTTTGATGCGAGTTGTAAGCAGGACTGAGAGGTTTCTTTAATCAGAAGTGTAGCCGTTCATCACGCAAAATGAATAAATAACACCGTAAGATCATTACAGTCAACAGTTTATACTCACTAATTTACAGACATGTGATCTGATATAAAACGCATAACCTACACTGAAAAAAATGATTATCTGCCTTAGTAGATTTTATGAAAATAAATGATTAAAATATACTTAATATAATTATGTTCCTGTCTTTAACAAAATAATTTGTTCAATTAAAAATTTCTCCAACAAAATAATTTAAATCGGAACAACCAAAATAAATAGATTTTATTCCCAACATTTTTACGTTTTTAAGTAAATCCAACTCAATGTTATTATGCTAAACACATTTAAATTGGTCAAATTAAATTTACTTATTTATTTTGTGTTGAGACTACATAAATCATTTTTGTAGATTTAACTACCTTGGCAGTTGAGTTGATGCTTTGCATCTGACTGCATTAGGAGATCAATTTTCCAGATTAACTGTCATTTTAAGAGTTTTTCAGTAAAAAGAAAGACTTGTTCGTGTTCTTTGTGGATTTATCTTTGAGATTTGGAGAGTTTTGGTATTGTTTTTAAATTTGGGGTTTTTAAGGTGTTACAGTTGTTAAAAAGAGTGGTGCTTGTGCCTAGGGAGGAACAATATTAGCCATGAAGTGTGTTATTTCACTTATTGAGCAGTAACTGTGCTATTGTAAATGCACAGTACAGAGAGCATCAGTTTCTTTTTACTTAACATCTATGTTGTGAATTTTTTGTATTTCAATATGAAAGATAGTGATCCATGAAGATTTAAACATATGTTTTTGTTCAATGTAGATGTTACTATAAGAAACATTTACTTGATATTTGAACCGAAAATTAAATGTATTTAATAAGTAGAATTTACTTTATTCTGGTTAGTAAGTTGTACTTGAATTATAGCAGCGAATTTTAAATAAGGATTACAAGTAATTTTTTTCACTGTATATATCTGTTAAATTCAAAACATAATAGCACTACAGAAGCATCAACCAACGAAACAGGCCAAAATTTCTTGCTCTTTGGATGTCAGACTTAACTGATGTGGTCTAGACACACTTTGATATAGCTCCCTCATTACTGCACCCGGACCATTTATTGAGCTAAAATAACGGTCATTCAGAAAATCGTGTGATGTCACAAACTGTTTTTGTACAAGAAATGTTAACTTATAGTATGGGTTTGCTTCCAAACCTAGTGAGCTGATTTCAGAGGTAACATTTATTAACAAAAGGTCATTTAAAAAAGGAGGGATTTTTTTAACTTCACCTCTTGTTTTGGCTATATTCTTACACTGGAAAGTCGCATTTAAAAACTTTATAGACATACAATTATGTCATAAAAGTTATTTTTTATTATTATCAAAAAAGCATTCCAGATCGGTCATAAGGCTTCGTTTAAGTTATGGTGCTGTCTCTGAAGGAAGCCTCTGGAACATATGGAAGAAAGTACCTCAAGGAAAACATTAGTTACAAAAGAGTATACGACCCAATTAAAAGTGAAAGGAATGTTCAATAAAACAACACAGTAATAATATTATAATTTCTCTCAGGAATCTCATAAGAAACACCAAAGTTAGTTGCCGGAAAAAGAGGTGAAACAGTGTTTCAGAGCTGACGAGGAAGTGGGGGAAAAGAAAGAGAAGAAAAAGAGGGTCAAAAAAACAACCTCCTCTCCATTTCCCAGGGCACCCCTCACATTCTCTCTCTGCCTCTTTTTATCTTTGTTTATGACTCAGCAGACAGTGTTGCTCACGGCTGGCCGAGGGAGAGAGAAAGAGATAGAATGAGGGAGAAAGACAGAAAAGGGCCGTGGGAGAAAAAGAAAGAGAGGGAGGGAGAAAGAGAGCCCAGGACTAGAACAAGCTGACTTCTTCTGCCTTGCTGCTTTAATTCGGTATGATCGGTTGCGTCTCCGCATAGACGACTCTATTTAAAGGCAACATTCCCATCTGAGCTTCATGTGGCACGCGAGGCCACTCGTCCTCAACACACGGTCACATCGCGAGAGAGAGAGACCTTTAAACAAAGTGACCTCTATCGCTTGGTCTTCTGGTTATTGAGATGCCAGAAAAAGGAATATAAATAAAAGGACAAGTGTGAGCTGGAAAAGAGGGTTTGCACACTTAACACAAAGCTGAACAACATTATTTAACCATGAAAAAAATAAATCGCTGGACGAAACACAAACTCTTTATGTTTGTCACTTGGTCTTGCAAATTATTAAAAAAGCGACTTGGTTCATGAAAAAAAAAATAAGTTGGCGAAACGACAACAAAAACCTGGGTTTTCCAAGGGTGGGTAAGTTGCCGGGGGCCGAATGTGGATGGTTTGGGGTGGATAACAACTATGATTTTTTTACAGGCAATACGAAAAAATTTAGCACTTGAATGTTTGCCTAAAATGTAAACAGTAAAAGAAAACAATTAAATTAAAAAAAAATGTTTAAATGTTCTTGATTGTCCCATCCATTTTACCCCCTCCATGACAATATATTTACGTATTACCTGACACTGATTATCAATATTAGTTTTATCAGTTAAATGTTTAATAGTTCCATAAATTACATTTAAACAAATAGAATGATATTTGCAAAGCAGTGCTGATGTCACATATGATAAAAAATCTCTTCAGTACTTTACAGTACTTATTAGTTTATTTTTGTACATTTCCATTTTCATATTTATTAGCCCCTTTATTGCAACATGACTTATAAAGGAGTAGTAATTCAACCATTATTAATATTTCAAGCAGTGTCGCAGCATTCCATTTTGTATGGCCATTTCGCTATTTCAGTCAACATAGTCAAAAATGTTGCTGTAATGAACATCAGACAAATCAGAATTCCAAAATGTTAAGGTTTTACCACATTTTGTAACTTACACTGTCCAGTTCCTCATTTAAATTAAAAGGAATGTTTGTAAAAATAATACTACGTGTTTTTGTAAAAATGAATACATCTACAGTATATGTATATGCGTTACGGTGTTGGACTTCATGGGGTCTGCGCCAGACCGATAGTATAACACAAAAGTACCGCAAGAGTTTTTTGAAACCAAAGGCTACGGTCAGTCTGTTCTTACAGTAATTGATGATGTCATATGCCGATACGTCTGTGCAGCACCATATCAAATCCAACACTGAAGATTGTGCTCCAAATTAAACAGTCGTTCTGCTCATCTCAACAATCGTGCATGATGTAAAAGGCATCAAGGACCAGTTTACAGGTTGAATGATGATGCAATGCACATCGCAACCCCTCCCCCTTCTGGGATTTGCGCAGTTTACACAGGTCATCCCACTAGGTCCGAAAATCCGTATTTATAAGGGAAATCACATCCCTGGTTCATAGTGATTATTTTGTCAGTTTACAACTTTATTATTTCACTTCCGCATATTCGTTACACTTTACAAACTATTCATTCGGTACTTAATCTGCCGCAGTTGAACTGCTGCGACACTGCTCTATCATCTGTACACTTATCCCCAAAAATGAACACATTATGCTATTATATGATTATGCTTGATTAATGTTTGGATGTTATAATCTTTAAAATACGATTAATCGTGCAGCGCTTATTTCTACTATTTAAGTTCTTTTCCTTTTTTTTTCAGATTTAAACCTATTATAGTGCATGTGGTCTCTAAAAATCACATAAGAAGCAGAGAAGTCGTGTTTGTAAAGTAGCAGAATGATTCACCACCTACTATGAAAAGCTCAAATACAATCAGAAAACAAATCTCTGGGTAGGAGGTGGTTCAGTTAAAGCGCAGCACAAACCTGGGAAACCGTTTAAGATCAATGACAACAGCAGAGTCCAGCAAAGACTCTAGGGACATTGGATCTAAACAATGACAATGAGCTACTTTGCAGGCTTGTTATCCAAA
Organism: Triplophysa siluroides; assembly: GCA_006030095.1. Lineage (NCBI taxonomy): Eukaryota > Metazoa > Chordata > Actinopteri > Cypriniformes > Nemacheilidae > Triplophysa > Triplophysa siluroides. The sequence goes on along the minus strand of VCII01000101.1, from coordinate 1,936,037 downwards.
AGAGAAATACAGTAGTTTTACTTTTTTTTTTTTGTCAGCTACTGTCCATGCAATGGGGTGAAAAACAACCATTAAGCTCCGTCCGAATACAACAAAACGTAACAAATACATTCTAAAAGGGGTTTTATTCGATTTATGAGCGTTATTCCAAGTAATGCAATAACTGTGTGAGGATGACCACAATTAAAATGTCATTTGTGCATATTTAAGTAATATGCCGCTTTAAGACACATCACGGCAGGTTTAATAGCATTGCTAAGGATCACTGGTTCCCACGAATCTAATGCAATGTTTTCCAATTGGGAATAACATTTTTGGGGTGAACCCAAATCCATAACAAGACATTACAAAGAAGTTACCCCAGGGGGCTCGTCCTGCTATTAGCCTACTGTAATTCGCTTTAAACAAAAGCATCTGCCGAATACCAGGTGATCAAGTAATTGGGAGGGACGTTTCTCTGGAGTAACCTGCGTTTAACCGTCTCGCTACGTTCCCAGGATGCATTGCGCAGCCTGACAGCCGGTTACCGCGATGATTCATAGCATTAAGCAGCATCACGCCCCGAGAGAGTTATCGCCTTGGGCAATAAAACCTTATATGAGACAAATAAGATTATTAAAAAGACAGATTCTTTAAGCAAACACTTGTAACCACACATCCACATAAAGTTACTTGCTGCTAATAATAAAAAATGTTCCTCAATTACTTTTGACCAAAATAAAATATTTGGTAAAGAAATCATGACGCTCACACAAAGTCAATTTATTGGCTCTAAAAATGTGCCATGTTAAAAAGTTACAACAGGCATCTGTAATATCTGTTTAGAGCCTTAGTTTGGGCCCGGGTCTCTGCTTCATGTCCTGAGAGATAAGATAACCATTTCAGCAACATGCAAAAGAAGTAATGGGTGTTGTACTCAACTAACCAGAAAAGAACGCTTTCATTGTTTATTCAATGTTATAATGGACAACATTAGCTGCTCTAAGAGAAAAGGCAATGAAGAGAGAAGGCTACAACCAGAAACTTCACACAAGGGATAGTTCACCCCAAAATAAAAATTCTGTCATCATTTATTCATCCTCAGGTCATTCAAAACCTGTATGTGACTCTTCATCTGTGAAACACAAATGAAGATATTTTGAGAAACATCTCAGTGGTTTGTGCCCATACAATGGAAGGCGATAGTGGCCATTGTTGTCTGGTTGACAACATTATTCAAAATATCTTGTGTTCTGAATAAATGAAGAATTTTCTTTTTTGGGCGAACTATCCCTTTAACTGTTGCACATGTATAAAACATGAAATGTTGTATTACAGTATTTATTTTGGCGTGCCATGCAAATTAAAGTCCTAGTAAAAACTAATTATATAACAAAGGTTATTTTAGCTTACTAATTATTCAAAATCAAATCAAATATTAATATAATATAAAATTAATATTTATGGCAACATAAAAAATTTCCAAGTAAATAATAAAATGACAAGCATATAACAAAGTTGCTAAATATTTTACTACAATTTACATAAAAACATAAAAAAGCTAATTTAAAATATTAATAAAAACTAAATAAAACAAATCAAAACTATAATAACTTACCATCTGTTAACATTACCATTATATAAACCAAGGAAAGTGATTGCTCCTACTACCCCAGTGGCTCCAAAATAAGCCAATAATAAATTCCCAGTCATAGGAATTTAACCACACATCTTGCTATTTCCTCGTCTGTCTGCCACACTGCACATATAAAAGCTTTCTTTTCCTGTCCCACTTTTATCTCGCATTAAGAGAATCGTCATTAAAACATTTCAACTCTGTTTAATGTTGTTAATACTACTTTTTATTTAGTCATGCTAAAAAAGGCTGTGTAGCATCTGTATCACGCAACCGCAGAAACAGATGAGAGGCGCGAGTGAGAGAGAACAAATTAATTCCCTTAATGTAATGTAGGTCAAAGGCACTGGTCCGCAGCAAAATGAAGTGCTTGCCAGTCATTCAGTATGGCTGCGCTGATGAGGACTGTTGGTTAGGAAACATACAGCTGATGAAGGACACACTTTGGAAAGCTTTTAGACGTCTTTAAGTCGTCGCACAAAATGCACGATCAACTTTTCTTTCTAGAGCAATTGATAGCTTAAAGTGATCTTTTCAAAACCCAGAAGATCGGTTGGGAACAGAACATCGATTTGACTGACAACAGTTCAATTCACCATCAGTCAGTCCAGTTAATGTTTGTGCATGAGTACGCTCCCCTCGTGGATGGGGGTTAATGTGGCCCGAGGATAACGCTAGCCCAGAAACGATCTTTATTGCTCATTTTCATGCATACGTAATGTGCCAATGGCAACAGCGAAAACAGAGATGGATTTACCCCATGGGTGTCCCCTCACTCACCTGTGCAGGATATGGGTCGTGTGTGTCAGATTAACAATAGTGGTCGACCGATATATTGCCAAGCCCGATTTATCGGCCGATACTTGGACACTTTTTATTCTCGGCATCAGCTGATAAATCTTTCCGTTTAGCCGATAGATTCTTCACTTCGGTCACGTTAGCGCTTTAGCATTTGGTTCCTTATAGGCCTGTAGCGACGCGTCAAAGTCATATTTTTGCGACGACGCTTCGCCACAGCTCGCCACACACACGTGGGAGACCAAAACATTGCGGAATGGAGGACGAAGCAGCAACCTTATCACATAATTACGAACAAAGCCCCAATAAAAGAAAAATCCTAAAAAAACAACTCGCCCTAACTCTTCGAAGGTATGGAAATACTTCAAATTTAGTCCCAAACGTAAAGGTGTCGTTCTTTGCGCTCTTTGCCAAATGGAGTTGGCATACCACACCAGCACGACAGCAATGTTGGAGCATCTAAAACGGAGGCACCCCATTGTCCCTCGTGAAGGAGACAATAACAAGTAAGTACTCACGTTGGCTAAATTCATTTCATGTTTGTGTAGTGTGTTGTGTTGTGTAGCTTGAGCTCTGCGCACTTCGGTGGTGCTAGCTAACTATCTTAGCTCTCCGTGCAGTTTGTTTGTGCTAGGTTAGTAGCCAACGTTAACGTTAGCTAGCTACTGGCGCCTAGGCAGCTGTGTTTAGCTAACGTTAATTATTATCTAATGTTGGCTTGAATGGAAGCTAGCTCACGGCTGCAGAACACAGCTATCTATAGTAGCTAACGTTAGCTAACGTGAAGGTTAGCTACTAACCTAGCACGAAGAAACTGCACAGAGAGATAAGATGCGTTGGTTACTTGGTTTGCCTAGCACCACCAAAGTGCACAGCTGCTAGATAGCCACGTTAGCATTGTTAAGTGCCCCACTGTCATAGCTGTTGTTCTAATAAAGTATATTATTAAGATGTTTTTGTATTTATTTGAGATACATTATGGTTTTTATTAATCGAGCAACAGAAAAACAATCGTTAGAATAATCGACAAATTAGTCGTTAGATTAGTCGACCAATCGATAAAATAATCGCCCGATCAATCGTTTTATAAATAATCGTTTACCCCCAGCCCTAGTTCCTTAGGAAAATGGCTACAGCCTACACCCGACCCCCTACTTCAGGTAATCTTGTGTTCGCTTGACAGCTTTCACATAAGCGATTTTTCATGCGTACTGTGCCCCGTTCTGAACTTAACTTCAAGTGTGAAAGCCACCTTACAAACAAGACGCTGTTTCCTCCCGCACTCAGGAACCTGTCACTCTTATCCCAGCATGAGAGCTGTGTGGCTATGTCATGTGTGAGGTGAACGAGACAGAGACACATACACTGTGTGTTAAGTAATAAGTTAAGTTTGCATTCCTATATATTTTTATTTAATATCCACCGCATTTAACTGTCCACGATAACTTGGACTGGAGTGCACCTTTAAGTCTGTTCTGTTTTGATGCTAAGCTAACGTTACATGCCACTAAGCATATAAATAAGCTGTGCTTTTTGTCGTGGTTTTGTATTGTGTTCACAGAGACAAAACAGAAAAACAGACATAAATCTTTATTAGTAAAGTATGTTTTTTTTTTTACTTTGATCTAATTTAAGAAAGTGAAACATACTGAGTAAAATAACTTACATTTACATTTACATTTAGGCATTTGGCAGACGCTTTTATCCAAAGCGACTTACATTGCATTATCCTATACATTTTACATAGGTATTTGCAATCCCCTGGGATCGAACCCACAACCTTGCGTTGTTAGCGCAATGCTCTTACCACTGAGCTACAGGAAAGCTTAATGCAATTTATTTGTACAGTAACTGCATATTAATATTAAGGAATTACATTCTGTTTTTGTCATTAATTATACACTTTATCTATAATCTTCTATTGGAAAAAAAGGCAGTAAAACAGATAAACAAAAAAAGCTGCACTTACTGTCAATATTAAAGTGTTACCTCATTAAATGTTGTACAATTAAGATAATATTGTGCAAAATAAATGTTAATTTAGTTTCACTTATTTTCGTATGTTTCTCATTTAATATAATTACATTTCTTATCTCGGCCACATTGCTTTCTCAATATTGGCATCGGCCTTTAAAAAACCCATATCGGTCGACCACTAATTAACAGTGTGACAAACCTTCATCAATGTAAGAACTTTAGGGTACAATTCACCCAAAAATGTCATCTACTCAACCTCCTGCCAATGAGAATTCATTTTCTGAGGTGAGGACACTACATTATTTAAGTATTCAAAAGGCACTTTTACCAATGCAAAGATTACACCATTGAGTACGTTTAATGGTGAATGTGGCCATTTTGTTGATAAAGATAAATGATCAAGATAAATGATTCTCAATAAACACAAACCATTTCCCCTCTAGATTAAATTCTTTACATGTGCCCACACACACGCAATGCCAGCCGGCACACAATCTTTAAAGAATAAACCACTCTTGTAAATCACAGTTTAAGGAAACAGATCTGAAACCACTTCAAGCAAGCCTCTGGCCACTGTATAGACCTCCACGGATAAGGTAAATGCTGGTTCAACGCTGGTCCAGAAGAACTTCCTGTTTCAGTAACACAAAAGTTTGAACAAAATACAACCAAGAAAATATCTATTACTGATTTAGGAGTAACAAAGTCATCCAACAGCAATGTGAAAGACTGACAGCATGACAAGACATGAAAACTGTGATAAAAAGGTTAATAGTTTTGTACTTTTCCTAAATTCATGTAGAAATATTACTGTGTTTTCTTTGCAGCTCTTTCAATTTACCAGATTTGAAATGTAATCGTTTTGAAGGCTAAACTACCAAAGATTTGGTCAGGTCTTTCGAGGATGAGAAGCAGACAGTGCTGGAATGACGGTAGACACAAAACATCAGAGCGTGAACACCTGGGATGAAAATCTTAACTCTGATTACTAATTCCACCTAATAAACTCAGTTCCTTAATGATTCCTATGACGTTTTTTTGTTGGTACAAGCATGAGCATCCTGCTGTAGTTTGGGAAACGGGGTCTGAACAATTTAGTACAATGTTCTGTCGCATTGGTGGAAAACAGACATTCAAAGACCATTAAATGAACAAGAGGTCATCATAACATTTAAAACTGAAACAGTAACTTTTCGCTTAAACAAAAATATCTGAACAGTTACAGAAAAGATTATCCTTTTCACCCAATTTACAATGGTAAGCTTATTATAACGATGTACACGTTGACCTGTCAGGTATGTTTTCAGTTTGATGTCATTTGACTTCAACCTATGTAGGCAAAAGTATGTAAAATATCCTATAATTTTTTGTTTTAATGGTGATAGAGAGTTAAAGGAGCCAGTCTTTTGCTGTTTTTGAGGCTTTGATTATGTTTTTTGGGTGTTTAACAATGGATGACCATGTTTATAATTTCAAAAAACGCTTATTATTTCACATATTTCAAGTCTATTGGTCACCGCTGTCCCTCTTCTAACAAAACGACTGGATTTCTTACAATCTATATAAAGTCCCTCATCCGAAACGCTCTGATTGGTAAAGCTGACCAGGTCTGTCGTGATTGGTTCCCTGCTTAGAGTGTGTGAAGATGTCCCACCCACACTATATTAGCGACCTTCTGCTTTTCAGGCTGTTGTGATTGGTCGGTCCCCCTCTCAGTGCACGTGTATTCATAAACAGTTAAAATGGCGCCAACGTCACTTTATCAGTTAAAAACATATGGATCGATCGAAGTGTAACAGAGGTCTGCTTGTGCATGTGCAAACGTCAATCTTTGTTAGAGATCAAAAAAATATTGATCTTTATAAAAATAAACTTTTTATATTGGACCCGAGTTGGAGAATAAAACAAGCAGATTGACCAGGAGACATCTGCAAGCAGGACTTCAAAGGACGTTTCATAGAAGTGTTTTAGAGTTATGCGCACACACACAATATCAGTGTATTATACAGAAAAGCTTTCACAGCTGATGTTAAAGTCATGGAAGCTGTTATTTGACCGTTGGTTATCTTAGAATGAGTGTAGCTGAATTCTTATTACCAGCTGTAGACTGTAATGAAAGTGAAAGTAGTTTAGCGTGTAGCTCAGTCAAATGTTTATGATCACTGATAACCAAACACTACTCCAGCGGCTCTTCCTCTTCTCCACTTTTTGGCGTATTCCTTTGGGCGGAGGTTATTAAAAGCACTCGGAATGGTGATATCATATACCCGGGAAGTAGAGGGCTGTAGTCCGATTCCAACCGTTCTCTGTAGTCCTTGAGAAGCGAATTCTGTTAAAGACAATATCTCGCTTGGCACTGAACTTTGAGGTTTATCATTTATGCTCTAACAGCAACATTACACACTAACTAAAGGTTGAAAAATGGGATCACGGGGAATGGGACCTTTAAAGGTTATGGATTACAAAAAATATGATTTTGAATAGCATCTAATTCTCAATTATTGACCCCGTAATATACCGAAGTGGTGAAAATTATCAGCTAGATAACCTGTGTTTCAAACAAAGAGAAATACATCTCATTTCACCATCAAAAGACAACAGTGGGAGCCTTTAAACGTTTTAAGTTGTAAAATGTCTGTAAGATTTGTGAAGCTATCCTCATGCTGTAAACAGTTGTGAACTTCATAATTGACGTATTATAAGCATGCAATCCACTTTATTGGTTGAATTTGCAACTGGTTGTTACACGATCAAACGTAAAGCAAAAAAAGTGGTGAACTTTCATCAAATATCACATGTCTGGCGCACTAAACCTTTCATTGGGTTCCAGTTTGTTATTTGGTTACATATTCAGCAAATGGCTTTTGTGTTTAATGTGTTAATGGAAAGGACAATCCTTGTAGAGAATCATGAGATTAACTGGTGTGCTCAGGTGCGCAAAAATAAAAAAGTGCTCGCTTTTTCGGGACATAGGTCACACATTCCTGCTTTTCTGTAACCACCATATTAGTAATCCAGATCCTTAACCAGCACATTGACCCTTTAGAACCTAAAAGTAAAAATAGGCTGTTTTCACACATTTAGTTTTTTTGTGCCATCATCATGTGCAAGGTATCATTCTTTTCAGAAAACAAATGTCTTTAAATAAATTAAGGTTAATGACCATTACTGTGTGTTGTGCGTTTGTAAATAGAATTTAAATAAACAAAAATAAAAATAATTGTATGGAAATAATTTTTGACTGATTTTTATTTTGAAATCCTCAAAAAACTAAAGAGCGAAAGAATCTAGCACGGCAGACTTGAAAAATATAGGGTAGTACACTACATGCATAAAAGTCTTTTTAGTGTCACCCATGTACATAGTTTTCATTCATGAGCCTTTTTTTACCCCAGTTCTCAGGGTGTTTTTTTTTTGCACTATTCACTCAAATGCGGTGGTGTCTGAAGCAGTTCCTGTCTAGTTGCAAGCACAGGCCCACCTCACACACGTTTCGCTGTCGAAAATCATCCCAATCGCCTCTTCTGTTGTGTATCTCCTCCTTTGCCATGTTTTGTTTGCTAATTTTATTAGAGCGCTCCACGAAAACAGCAGCTCCGTAACTACCTGTTCATATTCGCCTCCTGCCGCTCTCCACAAGAAAAGCAGCGATTGGCTGAAAGAACGCAAGACATTACCGTAATATATACTATCTTTATTACCGTTGTTTGTCTACTTTTAGGAACAATCTTGTTATTGCACAAATGGTTGCAGAGTTAAAATGAATACCGCTTGGTAGAATGTGTCGGCGACACGTCCGGTTTAAAAGGTTTAACATTGCCAGCACAGCGTAAAATAAAAATCGCAACCTCAATAAAATCTGGTCACTGTAATAAATCACAAACATACCTAAAGTTGACTAGCAAACTAATGATGTTATCTGTAATGGTGTTTCATATGTTACGGTTGCATGACGTGACCATAAACAGAAAGTCACGTTATAGGGGCCGAATCATTTTTATTACAGAACTGACGGCCAGTGTAATCCAAGTTCATCTCAGAAACGATCTTTATTCTCTCTGATGGTTCAATCTCCCTACAGCTACTGAGTTATCAATTTCACAGTACATTGATTTCAGCAATACACACCCACAAATACACAGCACCCGAACTGACTTCACTGCAATGTGACACTCACAAAGGCCGGCAAGAAACTGTTATGCAGGACTGTGCGAAAGATGCGTCTCACTCACAACATCCCATCATTTATACACACACAGGGTTGTTGTTTTGATACAACTGTTCTCAGTATGTGTGTGATGAAAAGTAAACTAATGCAATATAAATGTGTTACACATCTTGTATGTATAACACAAAGAAATATCACACACAATAAAGAGGTATGGTATAATTGTAAAATGATGTTATAATCTAAGGGAACAACTAACCAAGGCATGAGACACAGGCAAAATAATAACCTGTGAGGCACGCTGAAGGGGAACATAAAAGTTTGACCTTGCATCGTCTTTAGGCCTCATCTAATACTGCAGCTTATCTTCTACTTCTGTTTCAGGCAAAACAAATGATGGCAAAGTTCAGAAAAATTTAGACAAGATCATTCCTACAAACTGCTTGTTTTGCGTGTTTATGAGTGAAGGAGTGGCATGGTTGCGCTTGTGGAGCCTCCAGCATCCGCGTTTCACAAGGAAGAAGCTTCCGTCAAACACCCCATTGCGGCAACCCGTCAAAAATAAAAGTCCTTTATTTGAGAACAAGTTATAACATTATTTTTAATAATTCAGCCACGGAGTATATTTACTTAGTCTAGTAAATTGAAGTAAATCTGCTAGTAAAATTATAAAAAAATAGAACATATAATTAAAAAATATTACTTGCTTTTTGCATAAACACCACTTGCGCTTGTCTGTCACCAAGAGAAATAAACAAAAAGCCTCTGTTTTCTCTGTCATGTTTGTTTGGTAATGACGCGATTGCGATCCAGCTTCTCCCCTGTCTGACTAAACTTCCTTCTTCCCGCTTGAGTAGGCGGGTTTGCGTGATGTGTGGTCAGAGAGGTGTGTTAAGGGCGGGACTTAAGAGCAGTGCTGCCGTGCTACCGGCCTAACAGTGGACACGCAAAATATTTTGGCCCCACAGCCAGAAGTTTGAGGCCAGGATCGGCCCAGCTCGCCGGAAGCCCTGACTCACCCTGTCCCAGCTGTCGAAATACAGCTACTGTATAGGTCAAAATAATAGATTTTCTTTAATGCTAAAAGAGAGCAGAAACACGCCTACAAACATCCTGCCGGTTCGCAAAACGGACTATGGCACGACTCGTTTGCGTGATTCAGAATCGACTCCCTTTTTTATTCATTCACCTTCGGCTTAACAACTTGACAGACCGCTTACATTCACACATGGCAACATTACACACCGGATGAAATGGAATGATCTCGTAATATGTACTCTTTAATCTAATAATCTCCACAGGTTTAGGTTTGGTTTAGGGGGCGAAAAACATCATTGGCTTGGCATGGAACTCTATATGAGACTGACTAGCATATGAAACAAACAAGTGTGTGCGTGTGGATTCGCATGATTTGATCACCACGGGAGGTAAATCCAACACTCTGTAGCCCTGTGCATCTGTTCTCACACACACCAAAGCAACCTACATATGAACACGTGTACTAGTTCCTGTCTCTCGAGCACACACAGGAAATCACCTAGAATGAAGCTCGCTTCCCTCCCACCCAATTTAACCACACATACCTCCAAATATACAAAACACTTACAATACAATTATATATTTAACAAAACACATTACACAGTGACAGTACTTTGCATTGCCTCTGGAAACATGCAGAACCACACTCTCAAACACACAGAGCCATGCTCTAGATTCAAAGAAGAGCCGTTTTAAACCCAACAGGATTTTCCAATCAGAGAGAGCGAGGAGATTAATGCTGAAGTCACACACATACACATATTACACACATAACTGCTTCTCCGGCACACAAAACACTGGCTTTTTACAGCATCAAATATTTAGGACCTAAGAAGTCAGAATTAAAACCCCATGGTGTGAGCACTCAGAGGGACCTGCACGGTCAGAACTTCAACAGCATTAGCGTTTACTTTAATGTTTTCACGTACTCACACACACATCTCTGTAATACGTACAAATGAGTTTTATTCTACGATGATGTCATCGGGACCCTGGATGTGGCTCATATGCATCAACTTGTGCACATGCCTTTAAAAGGGCTAACCTAAAATAGCATGACGTACTAGAACACATATCAAATACATTTATTTAAAATAGCATGACCTAACAGACACACCCCATCATATCACATATACAGAGGTTGCGCTAGACTTGTTCATTGTCTGCCATTTTGACGGACAGACTCATAAAAAAATCGGTCATAATCATGTTTTAATATAATCACGCAAGGTGATGTTACGTGTTAGTTAGCATGTTTGTGACATCATCCCGACGGACATGCGTTTACTCTCTGAACTTAGCCTACTGTGTTTTAATACAACTGAATACCCAATACAGTTGAAGTCGTTTACATAGTTAGTTATTCTGTTGTCAGACATAAAATAATAATTACAGACAAATGTTTATGATCATATGTTCAGTCGGTAACAATGACAGGTGCTTGTAAACGCTGTTTTGCAATCATTCATTCCTTCACTTAGAAGTAACTTTAAGCTGCAGAGAGACATTTTTAACTTACTTAAAGTTAATGTTTATCCAAAAAGACAATAGTCGCTTTCGCTTTCTGAAGGAAAAAAGTCTGTTAACATCGCATCATGCGTTTGTGCGCGCCTGTGTTTGTATGACAGCACACAACGCGGGGGTCTGAAAGATCCAGAAACAACGGCCTCAAACAACTTTATAGACGTGTTTTTATGAAGAGTGTAAAAAGATTTTCAGAATGTCTTGTTTATATATGCGCCTGGCTACGTGAGTCCTGATCCCGCATGGGTTTTCCTGAATGGATGAGGCATTTATAAGTAATGAATGGGAAACGTGTCCTTTCACGATCATGTTCAGTGCAGGGGTACCTCTGGCCGCTTACCATCGCGTTCCGATGAAAGGAAATGATTGGATGCTACCAACTTGACCAAAAAGGGGAATTACAAATTGCCCTCATTGTAATCTGTCAAAGTGATGGAGGTTTTTCTGTCACTGGTAAAAATACTGGATAATTTTTGGTTAACGCGACCTCTTGTAATATACAACATGCTTGCTATCACTAGGGCTGTGACGATATATATCGCGATTCAAACTAGTTATTAGGGGTGGGAATCGCAAGGTTCCTCACGATACGATACAAATCATGATACATGGCTCACAATACCTATAATATCACAGTGCACCAATAATACGATAAACGATATATTGCTTGGCAATTACATCACGACTAGGGAATGGAATTCGTTGCCGGTACCAAACGGTACCCTTTTCCGGTACTTTACTCTCTGTGTAATAAAAAAACATTTATTTCAGTGAAAAAAAAGTCCAACCCTTATTACTACCAGCTTATTCTATTTCCTCATCACGCACATAATTTAGAGTGATCATTTACATAACCATGAGGCCTCCACCATTAACAGACCATTAGAAAATATAGTAAAACAAAACTTGAAAATTATTGAAGAAATGTAATATGTTTATGTAATATGTCTTTTTGAAAGAATTTTCTCACTCATTACTGTCTCACGCAAAGACAGCGAGGGCAGCTTCAAAGAGACACGAGCCAATAGCGCTATAGTGTGAGCCTCGTTCAGAGCGTTTCATTGGTTGAATGTACTGAATGAACACGCCCTTCACTGAACGAACGAGTCAATTGAATCAAAATGAGACTGAATGAACTGCTACATGTCGTTCATGGTCTACTATTCTCTGTATTGCAACAATGCATATCCAGTAGTTACTCAACTTTTCTTAAAAATAAAGGTAATGACCTGGTTTAATTGAATTCCAAGGTCAAGTAAATTATGTCGAAACAGTTAAATCTTATGTTTGGAACATTTAATTTCACCAATTAAATGAGTTAATCCAAATAGCTTTAAGACTATTATATAATGTAGATTTCTTTGAATAAAAAAAGACTAAAACTATGATAAATTGGGATGGCTAAAACTAAATCAAAATTTGCTGTCAAATTTGACACCAATCTTAATTCTAATTTCAGTTAAGCTTTAAAATGTTAAAATTCTTTATTAATTGTTATGTGCAACAAAATAAGTCATGAAATTGTTAATATTTTTTGATAATAAATGTTGAATTTCAGTTTCATTTTTGAATTTTTTTCAAAATATCGAGATGTGTATCGTATCGTGAACCCAGCATCGAGATATGTACCGAATCGTGAGCTGATTGTATCGTTACACCCCTACTGAAAATACCAGATTGATTTGTAATAAACATTTTTAACAGAGATACTGAAAGAATTACATTATATATATATATATATATATATATATATATAATGTTGATCATACAATAATACACATGTAAATGTGCATCAGTCTCCTGCTGCGCTGTTCACAGCTTCAAGCGGCACCTTGACAGCCTCACTCACCTCTTTCCATCGACTGATCCAATCTGTCACTAATAACTTTGTTTCGGGACTTCATGACATGATTTTATTCATTGGTGGACGGAAAACAGAAAGTGCCTTAACAAACTGAAATGTTCAAAGAAGTGTTAAGTGTGTGTGTGTGTGTGTGCCGGCTGCGTCTGAGCGCACATTTCCTTAATGTGAGTGTATGCTTTTAAAAAAAAACAAGAACAAGTCTAATAAATAATATAAATACTATAACCATGCGTTCGCAGGTACTGAAATTTGGCACAGATTGATTTAATGTGAATCGATTGAGTCGGTTCCCTTAAAAGTACCCAACCCTAATCACGACAAATGTAAAGGAGGGGAAAAAAGGCATCAAACAGTCATATGATGCTTTTAACATGGGGTGGGCGGAATGACCAAAAATAGATTTCACGAATGAGTAACTTTATTTCACAGTAACGATATATTTCACGGTAACAATCTCCCATTATAATTCTATATCTTAAACCTAACCCGAAAAAATCAACACCTGGTGCCAGAGTACCGATAACGCATCGCGGGCAAAATACCGTGATATACCGCTATACCGGTTTTTGTCCCACCCCTACTAATTACACCCGTCTAGGTCGATTCTGAAATAACACAATATATCGTCCCAGCCCTAGCTATCACAGTTGCAAATAAAAAACCAACAGTGGGCTTTGCATCAAACGGATCTTTTACGTCTTCACAAGCAACAAAGGGCAACTGGCGAGGTTTGGGCAAACATGACATAAAAAATCCACACAAACTCAAGGTTGAGCTGTAATACGGGCAGAAAAGAGAGAGATTAAAAGAAACGTGGGAAGTAAAATCTCGGAAGGGAAACAACATACATCTAGGCCACTGAGTCATCTCCCATGTGTTCGATCTGTTTTTGGTAAAACACACACACACTGACAGTATGAATTATGTACGTCATTGCAGAGGAGCGCTCAGAGTTGCGATTTTAGCTTTTATCTGGAATTAATTTGGGAATTAAATAAGCACGCTGTCGGATCCTTCTTGCATCTGTTTTCTTTCCCCTACATCCCAGTCTCATTCCAAAAACTACAAAAGAAAAGTGTCTGCGCCTCAACTAACGCGGTTTTATCAAAGTAGATTTTGATTGATATTACTGGGTTTCGCAGTCGTCTGATTTTTGTTTATTCGCTTCAGTGGCGTATGCATCATCAGTAGTGACCATAAAAAAAAAACACAAAAAAGAAAAGTGACATTGGTTGGATCACAAAACCCCATAAACATATTAGCATGCTAATATTCTGCTCAGTTCAATTGTCTTTGATAAATCTTTGTGCAATAGACTTCACAGCCTCGAAAAAAAATTACTTGAGGGATCTAACAAAGAGGTATGAACTGAAAAAATTGCTCTATTTACTTCCGTTAAAGCAAACGCATCACTATTCAAAATGACTTCTCTCCCCAAGTATGCTTTGCCGTCAACTTCCGCGGAGGGGTAAGTTGTGTCTGTTAAGGCCTTGAGGCAGAGCGTGCAAATACAATGATGGTCCTCACCAGACTAAGCTGTCATCCATTGTTCCTGACTCACCATTCCCCTTAAAACTATGAATTGCTAAATGAGTGTTAACAGAACCTTACAGGAGACCTCACCAAAAAAAAAACAAAGGTTGCATCTCATCTCACTCACTAGCTCCCTCTGAATCGTGAATCATTATTTTGTGAACAGGAATCAGCAGCATCACCTGTGTTGAACCTCTAAACACTGGGATGCTGAGGACTCATTAACCTGCTTCACGATAAATGCAGCTGGTATTTAGCAACATCAGAGTTTCCGGATGGTTTTTGTGAAACTGTGGTGCTGAATGACGTCACACGTAAATTAACATATTCGTGAAGTCTTCACGTAGTTTTAATACTGTGTTCAAGACACCTCAGAGGTGGGATATTTCCCTCCACAAACACGGAAGTAACATCTGGATTTACTAACATTAAAAGTATTTAGTAACATTAATGTTACTGATGATTTAATATCATTACACCAAGATACATCCTTGGATAAAATCACCACACACACCTTAAAGATCAGAGATTTTGGCTCTGTTCTTTCACACAGCACCTGCACAGCCTCCGTCTTTAACCATGTGCTTATTTACAGACAAACTTATATCTCCAAAAAGTCGATAACAGTAACAGGTTTTGGAAACGCTGTTTTGCACTCTTTCATTCACAAGCAGGCCGTACGATGAACTGAATGTGTTGCTTCTCCCTGCCACCCACTCACACAGACGCCAAGAGAGGCGTTTCCTGCACCGGGAAAGCGGGACCTCGCGCTCACAGGGCAGTACTGATGACAGTTTCCCACTGAATGAAAGCAACAGTTTATACAAAAAGTCGCTAGCTTTGTCGTTATACACGTCTTCGGAACAAAAGTGGCTAAAGGGGTCGTAAAAGTCGATAAATCTAGTGAAAGAGTGGCAAATTTAGCAACAATGGCCGGACAAAATAGGAATGAATGGGAAACATTGCGTCACTGTAGTTGTGGTGGGGAGGGTTTTGGGCGTGACGGACCACCACAGCAAAACGAATATAGCGAACACACTGAACATAACTGTGCATTTTAATTTAGAAGTTAGAAAGCGGCGTGTTAACATGAAAAACACCATACATGAACAAGCTTCAGCACAAAGTTTTCAAAACTTTCTTCCATAAAATGGATTAACGCTTTTGATGACATCATTCCGCACTTTCTCGTCAAATTTTTTCTGACCAATCAAAAGCTCTCTGAATCTAGAGAATATAGACCCCTTTACGGCCGACGTCATGATTACATCACGGAGCTAGCTGGAGGCAAAACAAATGGAAAACTGGAGGCAGCATAGAACCACCACAGATTCGGCTAAATAAGGAGTTTAAAATATCATCTTGTTGTGTTGTGTAGTGCCACAATCGACAGAATACAGTCTCCAATTTAATATTTTAACACATACCTGCTGCCATTGCCAAACAAAAACAATGACAACAGTTGTAGTTAAACACAATAAAATGAGCGGACTGAACAGAAACGATCATTATAAATGCTCGCGTTTCACTTCATAACACTTTAAGTCACCATGAAATCAAACAGGATTTTATAAATTCTAAGTGTTTAACACAGTGTTAAAGTGGTTATTATAAATGATTTATCAGTGCACACCATTATTTTTTTTTAAATTCATGTGCACTTGTAATCTTTAATCAAAAACATTAAGCTCCTCTCAACAACAACTCTTCAGCACATGACGTAAGCAACAAAAAAGAGGTGGTCACAAGCGGCCATATGACTGACAGGTAAAGCAACCAAACGCTGAAGTGTTTCCAGAAGAGTGTGCCTTTACTGCCTTATGCGTCAGACATTTAGCCAATGGTCAAAGGACGTGACATCTGAGGCTGAGACTAACTTTTAAACGCATTTGGTATGCTAGCAAACTTTGTTAGTTATAGAACTAGCAGTTAACTATTGGCCAGAAATGAAACAAAGGAAACTGTCTTCTATTTTTCTTTAGTTGTCCACAAGTACATAAGTATAAAGGGATAGGGAACAGTGAGAAGGATCATGTTATGTGTCATGTTTGTGTTCAAGTAAATGCATTTGCTAACATTTGCCACTGTTGGTACACGCAGGCATCTAAAGATGTTTACGCTCTCTGTCTGGTAGGTGTAGATGTCAGGCCACTTAAAGGGAGGTAATCCTGTCAGTACATCCCTGGATCCATTGAGTGAGCGCGTACAGGTCGGCCAGGTTCCTTGCATTAAAAATAACTTTTTCAAAAACAATCGCGGTCCTAGACAGTTAGTGACCTCACATGTTCAAATTTAATCCGATTTTTTTTACTCATTGTCAAAAAGCAAGCTAACAAAATCCCGACCTAGGATTATTAATGCGGTCAGGGGGATCTTTCTGCCTCCACCTATGCTCCATCCATAAAAACGTGTCACAATGTTTACTAACAGTAAAGGCATCTATAGTGTCCGCCGCTGCTACTGGCTTTTTTAAAATGACAGAAGCCACTTAATATGTACCACCCTTATTTTCTGTTACAGAGGAAGTTACATCAATGCGTAAAAACCAAGCTGCAAATGTTAAGACACTTCAGTGGGTCTTCAAGTGAAAATCAAGGTTTAACAAGCTCATGCTTGTTAAAAACGCATAACAATTCTGAAGGGAAAACGCAGTCAGCTGCCGATGTGAGCTGGTGCAGTCTGGAGATTTGTGAAGACCAAAGGTTAAAGCACACGGGACCGATTTCAAGAAAGAAACAGCACGGAAATTGTTAATCTCCCATCCACTGAACGAGACAAAAAGCTGAGACACACCTCCAGAGTCCAAATATTTTATCTTACATTAAACATTTGATCATATCCTCATAAGCTGTCAAACCTTTCGTACATTCACCTACACTTATTGAAATCTTTGTTTGTCTATCACCTTTCAACATCCACCAGACGCCATCAAGACTCACTCTGTTGAAATTTCAGCACAAACTGTAAATAAAACCATGAAAGCACTTCCTGTAAAACAGGATATGAGCATGTGTCACCAGCAGGAAATAATTACACCTGGTAGGGTCAAAGAAGAACCGATTAACATCTCTAGAGAGAGAATGTATCCGACAGTCTGTCTTTCACATGTTAAATTTATTTTCTGACTTCCGATTATAGTTTGCTACGAGATTAGACTGATTTTAACTTGGAATTACAGAGCAGAACTTTGACAAGTAAAAAAACTATATATGATCTGACAGCAGCTCACTATTTCACAGGCCATATGTCAGTGTTATTAAAATACTTCTGTCAGCTCTTATCAAGATTTACTAACATCAAATGACCAAATTCCAAAAGCTTTCTGACTTTATAATCCACTTCCTGTTCAGGGGGCTAATTCACGTTCATGGCCTCATATAGCATGCCCACGGATCGCCTACAGTCACTTTTTTACTAACCATCTGATGCAAACTGCATTTAAAATGGGCAAACACTTTCTTGGTGTGGCAGGCTCTAATCTGATAGGCTAATCTGATGCAATTTTCTGGAGTTAAAACGCTTGAAAAATCTGCTTGAAAACACTTACGTTTACACCTACCCAAAACTGGGTTTTAAGTGTACAGAACTTCTGAGGTCTGCCCAGGTATATAACTGTGGTGGTGTTCATTTCAGATTTCAGATATGTTAACATGTTTGTCAAATCATTCGATTCAATGAATCGAATTAAAGTTCGATTCAAATCAAATTAAATGTTAACCCACTTCCTGCTGACATGAAAAACAAAAATCACATTATTAAAAGCGTCCAATGAAAACATCTCATTTGAAAATGCATCGTTCGGTCTCAAATGTTAAAAACATTATGTGTGTCAATGTTACTGAAAAAGAGATTATCAAATATCTGGGACCACGACAAACAAAGCTGGCAATTTAGAAGTCATGTTTTTTCTTTTCAGGCAGGGTTAAAGCTCTATTTATTTGTTGGTCTTGACGTACAAACTATCTTTAATGTAAGAGGCAGATGAATGATACTTTGAGGAAAGAATGTCAGATATTGAGAAAGAGAGCGAAAAAAGCGAGGACCCCTGAGAGCGAGTAAACTGGAAAATATAAATGTGAAAACAACAAAGACGCCCTCCTGACGTTTCTCTGTCATGCAGAAGCATTGACTCGCACTGATCTGAGTAAGGCAGAGCATGACACTAGAAGAGGCACAGATGAGGCATTATGGGATGTGAACGTTCGAGATTCCAGTGTGATGAGAGCTGTCAGTGACCCAGTGAGAGATCCAGTAGGGGAGCAGGCCTGGACTACATCACATCCCCATGGGAACATGAGGCTGCTTATTGGAGTTGAACTCCAGCGGGATTACAGAAATGCAACACATACTCAAAAGGAAACTTGTAAAAGGATCAATCTTAATACAGATTTCAGTCCAAAGAGGCCAACATAAGATTTAAATAAATATTATGAAATCATGTGGAAATATCTTGATGTTGTCTCAGCTATGAAATCTGATTGGATAAGCCACATTCAAAGCCATTGTGAAATATTTTATTTATGAACTCCTGTGACTTAAAGGTCCAATGTAGCGCGGTTCATAAATACACGATCTCCTTTGGGAAAGAAGCGAAGACGTGACGAAATCTTAGTGCTGTGTCAGCCACCGTTGAGCTTCGAGTGGCTTAATTTTATACACTGGACCTTTAAATTTTGCTTTACAAAATTCTACTTTCCATGTTTTTAAATATTCTAAACATTTACATTTAATTATTGCTTTATCTAATTATTTTACTAGCCATTGGTGTCCAACATTTGTAAAACTAGTTCACCAGAAACTTATTTAAAACCTGTATATGATTCTTTCTTTTGTGAAATACAAAAGATGATATTTTGAGACATGTCTGAGTAATTTTGTCAATGGGTGCAATGTTTGGTTACCAACATTCTTCAAAATATCTTCTTTTGTGTTCTGAATTTGGAATGACACGAGAATTATTAAATGATTTATTTTTGTGTGAATTATGCATTTAAATTCTCTATGATACTCGTTCCGCTCTAGCGCTGCTTGCCGTGTGTCGGCACATCATATGGGTGAAACAGAGGGCTTCAGGATGGGGGCGTGATGCTATTTATAGAACACTACACATTACATCACACTCCCTTCACATCAACAGCGCTGTCTGTCAAACAGACAAGGAGCTCGTTGCGATACACGTCCGTGCACACACCCACATCCCACCAGACGCAGAATTAGATAAAATATGTATATATTTGTGTTTGGATTATAAATATCAGCAGGGAATTCTTCTTGATAAAGCTCTATTTTACACATAGCTTAAAATAATCTCTTCTCTTGAAGTCATAGATGTGTTTAATGATGCTGATAGCCTGAATAATAAAAGCAGAACTCTTATTAGAATATGTAATAAAATACAGGTGAAGGGGATAATGAATGGAGAAATCTCAGGTTTGGAAAATAATGACGTTATTATCCGCAGTTGCTTTTTAAATGTCATCCGTGCTTGTGCATACAGTTTCAAACATATAGAATCAAAACAGCTAAAATGACTGAGAGCTCAAATCTGGACTACTAGAAGGCTTAACATTCTTTTTAAAGGAGTAGTTCACTGTAAAATTAAAATTATGCGATTGCGTAATACCGAAGTCGTGGACGCACATCCTGGAGGTCTATTCTTGCTTAAAAAGTATATAATATTTTCGGTTTCTTGGAAAATGACTAATCGTTTCGCTAGACAACACCCTTACTCACCGGCTGCTGACGTGTAGAGCCTTTTGAAGCTGCGAGGAAACTGAAATTTGGACATTAACTAACATCCCCCCTTTTAAGTGCAATATTTGGATAAGAACCCTGGAAAGTTAAACCTCTCCTCAAAAGCCTCAATTTGTTTTTGACAGAAGAAATAAACACATGGACATGTGGGCGAGTGAATTATCATGAAATCTTAATTTCATAGTAAACTTAAAAATTTAATAAAGTATCGGCATACATCATATAACAAAATACTTCGTTTCCAACTCCCTGCTAAATAAAAATATTAGCAATCCATTGGCTCACACAGAAGCAAATAAGCCTTATGACAGGAGTCCTTCTCTCACATTTATTTCATTGACAGCAGCACCTTTCTACATATCCGCACTGGTTTTTCCCTCCATTCCTTGATAGACCCGAGAGCCATGCACCGTACTATGACAGGGGCCTCTATTGTGAACCCTTGTCAAGGCTGCGATCAATATCGGTAACCGAATCCTCTGGAGTAATACAATTACCTAAAGCATCTGTGTCAGACGCATTTTACGAGTTGCAACAGATGAGTCGTGCATCTCCTTTAATACCGCCATTAAAATCGGCACACGTGAGCGTCATCTCCAGGGAAAGAATTCTTCGTGTTATCCTTAGCGCCGTTCTTCTGAATTCTCTCTGAAGCTGTTCACAGATGTACATTACGGCCGATGGCAGAGGTTTAATTTTTAATGCGCTTTCCTACCGGGCCGTACACGCCCGAGCCACCCCGTCTGACAACCCGTGTGGTTACTCCCGTCTTGATGCATTTTTCAACAGAGACGTTTGGCTTTCATGCAGGGGACGGAAGGACAATTTTTTTTTTAACTCTTCAGATGGGCTTCAGGGCATTTAAAGGGACACGGCTGGTCAGGCCATGAGCTGTGACAAATCTAAAAACTAACCAGGGACATGGGTGGTCAGGCCTCACTCTAGCATGAAAAGATCTTCACAGTGTGTCAGTACCTCTGACACAACAGCAATTTTATATCAATTGCGAGCAAAACAAATATTTTTCAACTAAATCCCTGGAATGTAATGCATTGCAAGAATTGAATGGGCACACATTATAACACAAGGTTTATTCAGAAGCTCTAATTATAACCAGCAGGGTGTTTCCAGGCCACTCTCTGACTCCCTACGCAGGCATCAAAGGAAAGACGGAAGGCAAGTTACCTCGAAATCACAGCTCTCGCTGACTGTGGTCAACTTATGTGAAGCTGCTACATCATTAACTCATATTTTAGAGGAACAAAGCGTAGCCAAGATGGTGATTTGAACAGGATGGCATCTAAACAAGAATTTCTCAGAAACCTCGAAGGATAATGAAGGTGGAGGATAACCATTTGGGCTCTTTAATCTCATGGATTGGTCCTGAATAAGCATCCGTGTGAGCAGCCGTCTTAAGACTCAAAAAATAATATACATACACAAATATGCTATATAATTGTGTGTTTGTGATTCTTAAAGGGAACACACACTGGTTCATTTGCCAGGGAACACACACATTGACAAAAAAGATGAACATATACAGATTAAATGCTGTGTCTATATTGGTCAAAATGACACCTAAAATGGATGCGTCTCCACAGACAACACCACAACTGAAGATCAAGGCTGTTGGCAAACAGAAAGTTCATCAGTAATCTATAGAAAAAGACTTGGGGAAACAAATAACATGTAGTGCCTTTCATCCGCATCAATCTCTGCATTAGCCTAACATGCACTTGATATGACTCACGCTGTGTCCTAACCGGGCACAGTCATTTTGAGCAGCAGTCGCATAAATCAAAACAAGTCGAACATTGTATTTTTCTAGAACTTGTGAAGTATGCCCTTTCGTTTCGTTCTAGGACTTCCTATTTGTGCTGTTGGCGTTCTGTAGTCTTCATGTAATTAATTTAGGAATGTCTAATCTCAGATAAGTGCATATATAACAACAACCATAAGCAATTAGAATATTATTAAACCTTGAGACCAAAGTCCCACTCTGGACTGCCTATAAGGTTTCACCTTGATTACAGGCTAGATTGGAAATACAAGCAGATAGAAATAACAGTGCAGGGAAAAGAAAACAAGACATATTGTGATGCAGGACAGTTTGACAATAGAAGTACAATTATTATGTATAATGTATTGCTGAATCAAGCTAAATATGTTTTAAAAAGGAATAACCACAAGCACTGCAATGGACTGGCCATCTATCCAGGGTGTATAGGGCATGTAGCTTGAGATGCTGGGATAAGCCCTCCTGTGACAAATGGGTTTGGAAAATGGATGGATGCCTGAATAGCCATAACTAATAAAGCTGACTTAAAGTTACAATAGGAGTAGCATCTGTACTTTGTGAGACTATGGAAGGTACAACTGTAGGTAAAGTTGCACTGGGGAAAAAAACCCTAAGAAAGTAATATAGTGCAATTCCTACAGGATGGAGGGTAGGCCTGAGGTCCACTAAAACACTACATGTCATTATTATCAGAAGCAGACTACAAGGGACTCAGTAAATGCAAAAGAATTGCTTTAAAACTTAAAAAATGTTTAAAAACACCCTTAACTCGAATGCCTTCAGTTACATCTACCACATTTATTTCCATCCCCAGACGAGCCGTAAAAGTAACTTTTGTTTCATGTGCCTGATAGCCCTCAGTAACGGCATTGGATGTACCTGCGTCTCCACGGCGAGATCCTGCGCTCCTCACGGGCATCAAACCTCACCATCATCTCCATCCGACAGAATAAACGCTGCATGTGCGCGTAACCCGTTGCTTAAAATAGGACTACACATGACCGGCGGGGGATGAAGACGAGAGCCGCCGACAACCAGTCCTGACATAAACAGCGCTCACCTCTTGTCAAGTTCTCACGTCACGGCCACACTTAACCGTTCACTTTGGAGCGCGCCTTTGCGCAGGCACTAGTAATATGCATATAGCGCGCTTAAATTATTTAACGCGCGTTATAGTTACAATAATATATGAACGCACAGCGTGCATAAGCATTTTTGAGCTACAGGGGAAGTGAAAGTTTGGGTGGCATATGGCTCAGATCAATGACAAGCTTTGCGAAGTGCCCGCAGGCAGGTGTTTATAAAACAAAAAAAATACACTCCATTTCGATCTCCAAATAACATGACGTTTAGGTTACAATTACAAGTTTGAACGACTCTGAAATTAACGTAAAGCGATGCATGTCACACAGATCTGTCATACGCATGACAATATAGTTAAAGAAGATACTGACCTCCTTTCTGAAGGGTGACTGGGAGATCAAGGGCAAAATTACAGTCCTCAAAACTCGTATGTCCCGTGGGGAATTAAGTATTTTAAGCGTTCTCATGGCCCATGTTCGCCTGTCTATCTGACTTCCTGTATGAACAACCGTTGAGTGTATGCGCATAGAGTTAAGTTCACACAGACACACGGAAATAAAGTGCACGAGCGAGCTGTCGACCCAACAGCCATACAGATGCAAATCGGATCATTTATTCTGAGCGCACTGATGTAAACCTAAAAACATATATGTATTTCTGGAACACATACAAAAATGATATAACAAACGTGTTTTCTTGGCAAGATGTTTATGCATTTGATATATTATGACGAGACGTTACAACGCATGCTCACTATTATAACTCGATCGGTTGTAGTAATTTTCTACTTTATGAAGTCTGACGCTCATCAAGGAAAAATCAATCGAGCACAGAGCAGCCTACAGTATAGTGATACCAAATACGACAAAAACGCTTGAAATACACTATACAATACATTACAAATGAAGAATAAGCGTGCAAAACAAATCGCAGGCACTGTTAATGCAATTCAAACTGAAAATGCCAGCAGAGAAATGACCTTACCGAGTCAACAAAGCTGTATCTTTAATCCAGATCCAACTCCATAGAAGTCCCGTTAGAAGCAAACGTAAATAAAAGCTCTCCTCAATGATGCACCGTAAAAATCCACCTTATTTCTCCAGTAGTCCTTGATAGGTGTAACGCTGAGGGGGATAAACTTCCAAACTCATTGCCTTTGACGTCCTGACGCTCTTACACCTGCAAATGGCATCAACATGTTTTATTTTCGACAGACGTCATGAGTCTTTCACCCTCGGTGTAGCCTAGTAGTAAAACGCGATGATAATTCATGTTATAACATCTAAAAGGAATACGGTGTACTAAACCCCGCGCGATTGAAAAATATCTGACACGCATTTTACGCGTTTAAATAATCCATCGTACCTGCTACAAGGTAACAAGACTAACAACGATTCCGCGAAACAAGCGGCTTTTTAAACTCGACACCACCACCTGCCGGTTAAGAGAGGTACACGAGACAAAATGATACGATGACATAGTGGCAGGTCCTTGAAAGGGTATGATACAGTCGTATTTTAATCCTGTGTGATACTGAAACCTAACATCACGCTGTCATTAGAAACCTATTGTATTTGTTCATATTATAATAATTAATAGAATTAATAATAATAAAAGTAGTAGTAGGAGTATAGCAGCAGCAGCAACAGTGCAGCACTAGTAGTAAATACAACATCATGGACACATACTCTATACTGTTGTAGATTTTTTTAAACTTTTGCATAATTTAAACGCAATAATATCAGTAATGATAGTACACAATTGATCAATAGTATGTATATATTTATTTTAGATAAAGAAAACGTGAATGAAATGCAAACTAAGGCAAAGCAATGTATGATATGAAATATGAAACTCAATGTGCATCCAATGCACATTTTATAATATAAATGAAGCCAAGAAATAACCATACCATAAGGTGTTATGTCTATTCGAAGTGATCATATGCTTACCTGGCCGATAAAATAATAGTGCATGCTGAGAGGCAGAAGTTTACATACAGACAACTTCAAATAATCTTCTTGTTCCTTGACTGATGAAAACAAGAGAAGTCTCTCTCTCTCTTTCTCCCTCCTTTTCTTTCCCTTATGTCATGCTTGCGCATACGCAGCACGAACTACATTTCCCAGCATGCATTGCCCTGGCAATTCGACCAATCCGATTAGTCGGCCTACCCTCTCATTAAAAAAGGGGCGAAAGACTAAAAGCGTCGTCGCTCCGGTGCGATTGTTTACATTTTAGCATTTATACCCATATTTCAACACAATAAATGGCTTCGACATTACTTTCACCCATGGTGGATTACTATAACGACGAGGAAGAGCTAGACAGTGTTGATGAAGATGACGATCGCAGCTTCAGAGGCAGAGACTCGGAGGAAGGTGATTAACGCACACTAATGTATTTTTATTTATATTTAAGTCCAGTTCATTTATGCTATATGCTTGTGATATAATATATAATGTCATATTTGCAACAAATACACGGGCTTAGGATTTGGAGTTGCGTTTAAATGCAAACGTGTGCGCGCGCGTGCAGCGTTGTCGCCTTGTTTACTGTTTATTTAATAACTAACGAGCTTTACACAACTTGAACCTTTATTATTGTATATTTAAAAGGATCTTTGTGCGCAGTTGATGGGTGCATGATAACTTTTTTAATGATGGTATGACGAAGTTTCATGTTCTTGTATTTGATGTGCTATCCAGGCTGATGGTAAACAGTTAGCAGAGTTAGCATCAGGGAACGGAGGTGAATAAACGGATAATGACGTTGTTAATACTCACTCAAGTTGCCTCAAACAGAGATCATTTACATATTGCGTGTAAAGTAATATGTTGGGGAAACGGAGATATTTTGTTAAAAGTTTGGTTTAAACTGTTCAAAGTTGATCTTGTTAGCTCAGTTAGCCTGCTGTTAGTATGGAGAGAGGGCTTTGCTTCAGTGCTCTACTACGGTATGTCAAACGTGTGTGTGTGTTATATATATATTTAAAATGAATTCGCTCGGTTATTAAATTGTTCATCATTCGTACCCGTTTTAGTCTCTGTCTTGGTAGTTAGCTTGTATCATTTTCTGTCAGTGCAGTTGTCACAAGCACAATACCTGCACTTTCATTTCTTTGTTAAAATAAAGTCTTTCACTGGGAATGTGTAAATATCTCAAGTCAACGTTTAAACATATGATTCCTTTACCACTATATAATAAAAACGAGAGAACATCTAGAAAAAAAGTAATGTTTGTCCACTAGATGGTACTGTGAACTATAGTCATTTGTTGCAGCATATGTCATGCCATGAACATTATTAAATTCTCAATTTTGAGTTAAAATTTTGGCTATATTTTGATCTCGAGAGAAATTAAAAACCATTATGTTATTTATACGTGCATATTTTCCCCTTTTGTTCCAAATGTGTCGCTTATATAGCTTGTCACTTGTTACTTTTTGTTAGACACGGAGGATGCCAGCGAAACCGATTTGGCCAAACATGACGATGGCGACTATGTTGAAATCAAAGAACAGTAAGTATTATGATCACATACTTGCTGATGTTGTCATAACAAGAGATGCTGAAATGTCGCTTAACTATTTAGTGTGATATATCCTTTAGCATGCTATTTATGGTCAGTATGTTCATGACAGATCATAGCTGTCAATGGTCGTTTGTGGATTAAAGGTCTCAGAGAGAGTTTGTTTTCATGTTTGCAGGATGTATCAAGATAAACTGGCGTCCCTGAAACGACAGCTACAGCAACTGCAAGAAGGTGACTGGACATTATCCAGAATAGACAACTAAACAACATAATTTCAACGGGACATTTCTATTGATATTTGTACTATACATCACAATTCTATAAAACCATTCTACAGGCACACTGCAGGAGTACCAGAAGAGAATGAAGAAGCTTGATCAGCAGTATAAAGAGAGATTACGTAACGCTGGTAAATATTATGTGCAAAGATTCTGGATTTCAATGCCCAATCTTACACTACATTAGTAATGGTCAGGAGAATAGAATACAAAATAATCTCTGTCTCTCTTCTTTCCATTTTGTTTCAGACCTCTTTCTTCAACTTGAGGTATGATGAAGTGCGACACGTGTGTTGATTTATTACATCGCTTTGACAGGTTAATTAATGTGAAATGAATATCTCGCAGACAGAGCAGGTGGAGAGGAACTACATCAAGGAGAAAAAAGCAGCGGTGAAGGAGTTTGACGATAAGAAGGTAGAACTTAAGGAAAATTTAATAGCAGAGCTGGAGGAGAAGAAGAAGATGATTGAGAACGAGAAATTGACAATGGAGCTGACGGGAGGTGAGAGATAAAATCTTGTGCTTGTAGCTTTTGGGCTATTCGTTCCTGTTTGAGACTTTGTATCCATGTATTTCTAGATTCCATGGAGGTGAAACCCATTATGACCCGGAAGCTCAGAAGGCGACCCAATGACCCGGTTCCTATTCCAGACAAACGGAGAAAACCTGTTCCTGATATCCATATTTTGAACTCTTATTGTTTTCTTGCACCATCTGGTGTCGTTTTAGTTCACACGAACGTTTTTAGAAAACAGCAGGCTGTTTTTGCTACTGTACATTTTTAATTTTGACAGTGAGTTTGGTTTTAAAAAAATATTTGGCTGGTTTGGGGAGAGGGTTTGATCGTGTTGGAAATATGGCTGCAATGTGTCATTTTCAGATTTTCTTAACCTTCCTCACCTCAGTTAAACTATTTACTCAGTGACGAACAGATCATGGAGGATCTTAGAACGTTAAATAAGGTAAGGTTACGTCTCACCAAAATGTTGACTAGGTCTGTTGTGTGGTCCAATGATGCTGTGTCTTGGAAGAAATTTGACCACATCAGAGATTACTTTTTACAATCTCAAAATTCATCAAAAGAAAAATTTCATTCTTAAAGTTGGATATTTATGTGAAGGCCATGGTTTATTTTTGAATATGGAATTATTAAAACTTACCTGATTCCCTTTACAGCTCTGAAGAAAGGAACTTAAAAATGTTCCATTAGGTAATGAAGAGAAGGTTCCCATGAAACAATTAATATGTTTACTCAAAGTGATGTATGAGAAAGTGCATATGTTAAATGAACTGAGCTATTGTGTCATTATTGTTTCACTAGTTGATGAGAAATCAGGTTGTTTGTCCATGTCATTCTTTATATCATTTATGTATACCATAATCTTTCGCTTCATGTCTTTTTTAGCTTAAGTCCCCGAAAAGACCAGGTTTGGACGTTTTGTCTTTTAGAGGTGATTCTCCATATATTTCCCCAAAAATTTCCATATCGGATTATTCTAGTAACAAAAACCTGTAAGGATTTTAATTGAAATGAATGTCTGATATTTGCAGCATCTCCATCCTCTCCCGAGCACCTTCCGTCCACTCCAGTAGACACTCCATCCCAGCGGTATGAGGCACGGATAGAGGATGGCAAACTCTACTATGATAAGAGATGGTAAGAAATATATATTCAGATGTTGACTTTTGTCTGGTTCCTCGTTTGACTGGGGCAGAATCTTCTTTGTGTTAGACAGGCTGGTAACATACATTTAAATGTATGAATTGAAATTAGAAACAGAGAGAACACACGTGAGATCCCACAGGCTTTAGAGAGAGAATTCCTTTGTCTGTTTTTGCCACTCCTGCCGAACGCTAATGAACTGAGAAACTGACAGCATTTACAGCATTTGTTTTTGATAACACTTTAAAAATTATTTTGTTAACATTAGTTTACAACATCAATTAACATAAACTAACAATGATGACTCGGTGTGATTTTGTACCTTATGTATTCATTTTGCTTGCTTAAAGGAATTTTCCAAATTAAAATTCTCTCATCATTTTCTCACACTGTAGTCATTTTAAACTGGTGTGATTTTCTTTATTCTGCAAAACACAAAAGAGGATATTTTGAAGAATGTTGGTAACCAAAAACCGTTGGTCCCCATTGACTTCTATTGTATGGACACAAAACCAATGGAAGTCAATGTGGACCGACGGTTTTCTGTTACCAACATGTTTCAAAATATCTTTTGTGTTCTGCAGAAGAAAGTCATACAGGTTTGAAATGACAAGAGGGATTGTAAATAATGACAGAATTTTAACCGTGACCTATTCCTTAAATGTAAGGAACATCAATAGATAAATGCATAGAGTTCTGTGCGGAAACGTGACTAGGTTAAAGTTGTAGATGGGCACGCTTTGGCACGTTTGCCTAATGGGATGTTTGCATTGTATTTGTATGTTATTGAATCGTCCGTGTCACTCACATCTGTGGGGCTTAGTGGACCAATCTTACAGTTTGACTTAAGCAATGTATTGGTTAGACAGGTCAAATTTTCAACTCCTATATTTTTGATGTTTATGCAGGATCGTTCTACAGACTCTGTAGTAGAGATGTAATAGTTTGAAAATTTCCGATCACGATTATAGTGAACAGCACTATCACGGTTGTCAATATTATCATGAATTTATTAACATGTTCTGGAAATGTCAAAAAAGTACTGATGTAAACCAAATGTAATATTGAGTTACTGGTAACTGTACTTTTGTTTGATTTACATCAAATAAACAACATTAATATTAGTCATGGCACATTGGGGGGCATGAGGTAAAAGTGTCCTAGTTCAGATTAAACAACTTTAAGTGAGTAAATCAGATTTTCATATAAACACAACACAATTTAGCAAATCATAATCAGTCTGCGTGTGTTGTGAGAAATGGGTGTACTTTATGACCCAGGAGAAAGCGGCATGACATCTGCTGCGCTCATAACAGCTCTCTTGGACAGAAGAGAAGAGCTGAACGGAGTTTCAAACTCATCATATCACATCATTTAATGAAAAATGTATAAAGTCTGTATAAAGAAATATGAAGTAAACGTGTGAGTATATCTAAATTTCCACAAATGTGCACATCAACTCACAGGAGCAGAGGTGAATAAATAGGTGTGTGTGACGTTAATTTGTTCCGAATGTCAATACTCCAGACTCCTTATTTACTCTCCTGAAAGTAATGAACAAAACCCACGTTTCATGTTGCATTTGCGTTATACTCTTGATAACTTTGGATGACGCTGGACAGTGTTTTTCAAGCCATAGCACTGGTACGGTTTAAGGGAAATTAAAATATGACACGGTAATACTAACCGTAATTATCACGGTAAACCATTAAACCGGTAATCGATACCTCCCTACTCGTTTTTCTACTGACCACAAGATGGAACCAAAGCTCCTAGTTTGCGATTACATTACATCACAGTTTATGTAAAGGACAATGTCACATTGCATGGACGTGAATTGACGTAAGATATGACCAGACATTCAGCATCACTGCAGGGATTCAATTGTGCTAATTATAAGAGGCTTTGATTTTATAAAGAGGCTTGTTCATTTCCATTTATTCACTTAGAACACGCCAGAGAAATTGAACATGGGTACACCGGCTAGACGGGAAGTGGCTAGGGAGGATGTTAATGCATATTGTCTGAGGATGCTGTGAGAGTGTAAGAACATCTGTAAGCAAGAAAATCTGACCTTTAGTTACTCAACACTTAATACAGACTATATACGTCTTTATACAACAGATCGTTTCAGTCGTGGGTGCTGATTGGTCGATTACAGTACTTTAACCACAATAGATCAAAGCTGCGACCTCTTCACCGAGATACTGTGACCTCTTCACTTTGTCTTCCTTTAGTACACTTGGTAGAGTATTGCGTTAGAGTTGCAAGGGTCAGGATATAAAATGTGTAGCTCAAATGCACTTTGGATTACCGTCTGCAAAATACGTTAATGTGAAATATCAGTAGTACCCATAGCTGTATGTTGCATAGCAACGGTCTGTACTCTTTACATGTCAGGGTCTATATCTTCTAACTGAAGCATAGCGTTTAATTATTCTAATTAAATGTAACCTATTAATATACAATTCATGTGGCATCTAACAAGCCCTTCAGCCGCCACTATATTCACAATATAGCACAGCCTCCAGAACCTTATTGCTTTTTTAATTCAGTTTAGGTCTGGAGACTACTTTGTTTTATGTGTTAGTGACATTAAACATCAGAAATGCCTGTGGATTTGCATGAGCGTGTCAGCATGCATTCATCCAGCCATGCCCTTTAGACAGTGAGCCCCAGTTGCCGTCAGCGCTGCAGTCCAGCCACAATATCTGCAGTGCACGATGATACCGCAGGCACTGCACGTCTATATGTTACATGAACTGTATATTAAATGCAATGTTATTCTGTTATGTTAATGAGTGCAGAGGTTGAGGGATGTTTTTTCAATTCAGATTTATTTCTGTAGCGCTTTTCACAATTTTGCATTGTTGCAAAGCAGCTTTATAGTTAATACATATTAGTTCAAGCAATAGAGACAAAATAACAAATTGAAATGTGTGAGACGTATAGAAAGTATGCACAGTGTATATATATATATGTGGGTCAAAGACGAAAAAGGGTCTAAGCAGAGTATAACAGTATAATACTTTTTTAAATTGTTGTTGTTCAAAAAAAAGAAAAGAAAAAGTTGTTTTATTTAAATGCGTTTTTGTTTTTCCGAGCAAAAATGTATATCATACATTTTCCCTGATTTACAGAAGACCCCCACTAAAATGTCATTCAGTGTTACAATCTTGTCAGGCATATTTACAACAAAAATCTATTTACGACATATTGAAAGACTAATTAGTTTCACCCCAAATGCTAAGAAGTTATAATTAAAAATATATATATATTTTAAAGGCGCCATATAAGTGTTGCGCAGAAGACAATTTGATGAATGCTCATCTCTGCATGCTTGTCTGTGCTCTATATAATGCGTTCATGCCTTCCTGTAACTAAGTCTGTGCATATGTTTGTTACTTAAACACGTCTTGATGTCCGGCGATCTTTGTGGTTACCATCAGCGAGTGTTGAGCACCGTAGTGGCAGTAATTTGCCATGAGAGAAATAAGTTAAATAGCATTAGCATTTGCAGCCTACTACACTGTATAACGCGTGTGTTTACATGTATAACTTATTGTCCAACTACACCATGCCTATTTGCATTGATTAGGTGCTATTTCTGTAATGACGCAGATTGATTGTCTGATGATTATTTGTATATATTTGCGTATCATGTCATTGTGTAAGTGGTTCTCAGTATAAATGGTTGTGACTATACTTCTTATTGTTCCTTTAGACCATTAATACAGATATCATTGCCAAAGAATAAGTGGTGCAGATGTCAACCAAGACTGTCAATAAGTGCATCTTTGTGAAGAATCTCTTTTTGAATCACTGATTCTTTTACCGAAATCCTGTCCATATTTGGCCGCATCAACCAGCATTTTATAGAGTCGCCCCACTATGACTGGGCTTGCCATACGCTGCGAGTAATATCATGTTTATCTAAGGTCGATTTAGATTTTTTTTTTTTTTTATCAGCCTACCACAGTATACAGAGCTAAGTTTTTTTTTTTTTTTATCAGTAGAAAAGAGATAGAAGTCAGAAATAGTAAATGTATTAGTAAAATTAACATTAGATTAACAATTAATAAATAATGTAAAATTATACCTCATTGTCTAGTCTTGTTCAATTTAACTTTTGATAAAACCAAAAAAATTAGGGCCTTGTTGTTATGGCAGTTTTTTCCCCGTGGTATCGAATCGAAGTTAGAAATTCCAGTGAGTTCCAACACTAGAGTGTAGTCAAACCTATTGTGTCTTCCTAAAATGATGTTCACAACCACAAAAGTTTTTGGACACTTACTCACTTATGTGTTCATATTTTTTCCATATTTGACAATAATAAACTCCTCAAAATGATGAAATAAAACAAAGGGAACTATGGGAATTATGTTGTAACTATAAAAAAAACTTAAAATAAATTTAAATGTGCTGTATTTTATCATCTTCAGTGTAGTCACCATTTGACTAGAATTTGCAGAAATGTTTTCTTATGATTTTATCAAGTAGCTTCTTGAGGTCTCGCCCTGAAATGCTTTTTGAACAATATTAAAGGAGTTCCATATATTCTGTGCTCTTATTGGCTGCTCTTTCTTCATTATTCATCTAAGTAAAAAATTAAAAAGTAAATAAAATGTTTTTGTCTACAAAAAATACATTTATGCATAATTTCATGATTTTTTTTAAAATAATGAGAAACATTTTACTCAAGTGTCCCAAAACTTTTGACCGTAAGTGTAACAACCATCGTATTCTTTACTCTAGGCTTAAAGGCGGGCTTTAAACCCTCCATTCATGTAATGTTTATCAAAGAACCTTCACTGACTAATGCTTTTATCGTCCCAGGTACCATAAAAGTCAAGCAATCTATCTGGAGTCCAAGGAGAACAACAAGATTAGCTGTGTCATCAGCTCAGTGGGGACCAATGAGGTTTGTGTTTGATTCTCTTCACTGATTGGTAGTAAACAAATGACTGCGCTCTTCAAACTAATGGCCCGCTCAGAAGGGCAATAAACACTTGGTTATTGAGATCAGACCGTGCACTTTAGTTAGCCAGCAGAGGAACGTTCTAATTTGGTTGCTCTCGTTTATTGTAATCTGCTTCTGTATCACACTGTACAAGGATATCCATCCAATGACTTTTGTCTCATTTGCATCCTTTTAACGCCAGCGTCAATAGAACGCCGCATAGATTTGGCCGCTTATTCGCTGAGCCAGAAGCTTTCGAGAACAAATCATGGTTTGGGATTCATTAGGAGGCTGTAAGAGGCTGGTGGAGGATAAATTCTTAAACACTTTGTTTTGGATCTCAATTCTTTTGCAGATCTGGGTGAGGAAGACGAGCGACAGCACGAAGATGAGGATTTATTTAGGGCAGCTGCAGCGAGGGGCCTTCGTCATTAGACGCCGATCGGCGGCATAGACCTCACGCCCACTTTTTCTTTCTTCCTCTTTTCCTGTCTGTACATTTTTACGAACGTTTCGGGGCTCTTCCTGT
The DNA here is from genome assembly GCA_006030095.1 of Triplophysa siluroides. NCBI lineage: Eukaryota > Metazoa > Chordata > Actinopteri > Cypriniformes > Nemacheilidae > Triplophysa > Triplophysa siluroides. The sequence continues at coordinate 1,901,918 of VCII01000101.1, read as the reverse complement.
TTTTCAGAGTCAACTGTTGCATACTGAAGCATGATCTGCTCTCCATCAAATTTTTGTACAGTATGGACCCTACCAAAGTGTATCATGAAATGTTGTTCTTTCTCGATGAATTTTACATTGTACATGTATTTGCAGGTCTCCTTCATAATCTCTCTCAAGCAACGCTTGACTTCAAGTCTGTTTAATTTTAAACAGCCCCAAAAGACAGACATTGAATGACAATAGAGAGAACGCCACGTGAATCCACCATTATATTATTAGCAAAGCATTTGCAATTGTTGTTTTGTTTCGAGATGTCACACAATAATCTGTTCTCTCTGTGCGGACTGTAAATGTGGGATTTTGAATTACTTTGCAACTTTTAATTTTGTATCCAGTCAAATGTTAAATAAATTTGGCTCACGCAGTGCAAAACAACATTTAATTCTGCAGCATCGCTTTGTTTCATCCCATTAAGAGCGCTGTTGTTTGACCTTGTTTTTAAAGGCCCATATACTTGTAAGTACAAGAACTGGCATTCATTTACATGTTTAATTATGTTCTTGGCAGACGCTTTTTCGTCGACTCGCAAGCATTTGAAATTATTATTTAAATTCATACATTTGACAGATGCTTTATTTTAAGCGACTGTCAGTGAATTCGAGCTATACACTTTCTCTTGTTGCATCAGATCACCAACTCTCATTAAAATTGAATGGTCGCTGTGTGGATGCAAATATTTGCAGGCGTAATTTTTTGTTTTGTTGTGCTAACAATTCGTGTCATTATAATTTGCATGCGGATGTTTTGGGAAGAGGTTTTCTCAACAAAGCATCTTATGGTAATGCACAGCGGTTTTGTGACCATTGCTAATGTAGTTAAGCTCATCACATCAGACATATCTTGGATCTCAAAATTAAGCATTCAAGAGCTTTTCAGTCAATGTTATATACAGACGTGCTTAAATTTGTTAGTACCCTTGCAGCTCATTGAAATAATGCTTCATTCCTCCTGAAGAGTGATGAAATTAAAAGCTATTTTATCATGTATATGTGCATGCCTTTGGTATGTCATAGAATAAAGCAAAGAAGCTGTGGAAGGAGATGAATTATTGCTTATTCTACAAAGATATTCTAAAATGACACATTTGTTGGTACCCCTTAGAAAAGAAAATACATAATTGGATTATAGTGATATTTCAAACTAATTAGTTTCTTTAATTAGTATCACACATGTATCCAATCATGTAATCAGTCAGTCGGCCTATTTAAGCGGAGAAAAGTAGACACTGTACTGTTTGGTATCATTGTGTGCACCACACTGAACATGGACCAGAGAAAGCAAAGGATAGAGTTGTCTGAGGAGCTCAGAAAGAAAATAATAGACAAGCATGGTAAAGGTAAAGGTAAAGGTAAAGGTAAAGGCAAAGGCTACAAGACCATCTCCAAGCAGCTCGATGTTGTGACAACAGTTGCAAATATTATTAAGAAGTTTAAAGTCCATGGAATTGTAGCCAACCTCCTTGGGCAAGAAAAACATAAAGCCAGTCTGGAATTTGCTAAAATTCATATTGACAAGCCACAATACTTCTGGGAGAATGTCGTTTGGACAGATGAGTCAAAACTGGAGCTTTTTGGCAAGTCACATCAGCTCTATGTTCACAGACGAGCTTTCAAAGAAGTTTAGATTAGATTAGATTCAACTTTATTGTCATTACACATATACAAGTACAATGTAACGAAATGTAGTTTAGGTCTAACCAGAAGTGCAATTAGCAAGTGCAGGATATACAGTTTGAATAAATACAGAATACAATATTAGGGAAATACTATACAAATGTTCTATGACAATATGACAGTCGGTATGTACTATGGACAATATATACAGAAGGATATATACTGTGAACATTAATGTACAGGTGGTTATGAACAGATAACAATTTAGACTATACAATAGTGCAAGTGACTTAAGTGTGCATTAATTACAGACATTAGATATTAAAGTTACAGTGCAGTAGATGAGTTAATGAAGTTATTAGGGTTACAGTGCAGTAGATGAGTTAATGCAGTTATTAGAGTTACAGTGCAGTAGATGAGTTAATGCAGTTATTAGAGTTACAGTGCAGTAGATGAGGTAATGCAGTTATTGAAGTTATGGTGCAATAGATGAGTATATGCAGTTAATAGAGTTACTGAGTTACTAATACGCAATAGATGAGTATATGCAGTTAATTACTGAGTTACTATACAGTTATTGAAGTTATGGTGCAATAGATGTATGCAGCAGTTACAATAGAGTATATGCTAGAGTTACACTAATACAGTTATTGAAGTTATGGTGCAATAGATGAGTATATGCAGTTATAGAGTTACTGAGCCAATAGATGAGTATATGCAGTAATAGAGTTACAGTGCAGTAGATGAGGTAATGCAGTTATGAGAGTAGTCCATTAGTGCAAATGAGCATTCAGTATAATATTCCTTGTGTGCAAGTGAGCAGTATAGAGTGCAAATGATGCTGTGTGTGTGTAAACAGTCCGGTAGAGCAGATACATGAAGTACTGGTGTGTACAGTTCAGTCATGCATGGCAGCCCTGTAGTGCAATGTAAAAATGTAATAGCAGCATTGAGTTAAAGATATGAGGGGTAGTGAAATCAGTGGGGAGCAGAGTTCAATAATGAAACAGCTCTGGGAAAAAAGCTGTTTCCTAGTCTGCTGGTTCTTGTCCGGAGGCACCTGAAGCGTACCGGAAGGCAGGAGAGTAAACAGTCTGTGAGCAGGTGAGAGGAGTCCTTGAGAATGCTGCGAGCTCGACGCAGACAGCGTTTCTTCTGGATGTCCTCAATGGAAGAGAGTGTAGTCCTGTGATGCGCTGGGCTGTTTTCACCACCCGCTGCAGTGCCTTGCGCTCAGCAACAACAGTTCCCGTACCAGACTGTGACACAGTTGGTTAGGATGCTCTCTATCGTGCAGCGATAGAAGTTCACCAGGATAGTTGAAGACAGTTGGTTCTTCTTCAGTGTCCTCAGAAAGAAGAGACGCTGGTGAGCCTTTGACCAGGCATGAGGTGTTGGTGGTCCAGGACAGGTTCTCCGAAATATGGGTCCCCAGGAACTTAAAACTGGAAACACGTTCAACAGCCATCCCATTAATGTGGATGGGGCTTGTGTGCCTCCTTTCGCCTTCCTGAAGTCCACGATGATCTCCTTTGTCTTGGCGGTGTAAGGAGCAGGTTGTTGTTTGAGCACCATGTGGCCAGGTGCCGGACCTCCTCTCTGTAAGCAGTCTCATCGTTGTTGCTGATGAGACCAATCACTGTTGTATCGTCTGCAAACTTGATGAAGGAGTTAGATCCATTCACAGGCCTGCAGTCGAGTGTGAAAAGGGAGTAGAGAAAGGGGCTCAGTACGCAGCCCTGTGGTACACCAGTGTTGAGGGTGGTTGTGGTGGAGCAGATGTTGCCTAACCTAACAAGCTGAGGCCTGTTCGTCAGGAGTGAACACCATACCTACAGTGAAACATGGAGGAGGCTCGGTTATGTTTTGGGGCTGCTTTGCTGCATCTGGCACAAGGTGCCTTGAATCTGCAGGGCACAATGAAATCTCAGGACTGTCAAAGCATTCTGTAGCGAAACCTACTGCCCAGTGTCAGAAAGCTCTGTCGCAAGTCATGGGTCCTCCAACAGGATAATGACCCAAAACACACAGCTTAAGTCACCCAAGAATGGATAAGAACAAAACATTGGACTATTCTGCCTTCTATGAGTCCTGATCTGAATCCTATCGAACATCTATGGAAAGAGCTGAAACTTGCAGTCTGGAGAAGGCACCCATCAAACCTGAGACTACTGGAGCAGTCTGCTCAGGAAGAGTGAGCAAAACTACCTGTTAACAGGTGCCGACGTCTCATTGAGAGCTACAGAAAACGTTTGCTTGCAGCGATTCCCTTTAAAGGTTGTGCAACAAAATATTAGGTTGGGGTCCAATCATTTTTGTCCATGACATTTTGATTTGTTTTATTATTTACAATATTATGTTGAATAAAAAATCAAAAGCAAAGTCTGATTTCTAGTAAACATGGAATAAACAATGGTGGATGCCAATTACTTTTGTCAGTTTCAAGTTATTTCAGAGAAAATTGTGCATTCTTCGTTTTTTGTGGAGGGGTACCAACAAATTTGAGCATGTCTGTAAATAATTTGGCGTTTGAAAACTCTCAAACCATTTTGGTGAAATCACTGTTTTGTCACCTTCTGCAATTCTGTTGTTGTCATATTATTTTGTACGTCCTGCCATTTTAACATTGATGTTTGATTGCATTTTTGTGTTCAATGACAGAACATTCATTCCTTTCTTCTCAGAACTCTTTCCCCACGAAAACGTTTTGCTGTTGTTTGCGATTTGAAAACTAGATTGCTTGCTTATCCTTTCTGTCGATGTCTCTATTCAAAAATATTTTTACCGACCACCAAATAGTCATAAATAAGTCATAAAATAGTCAGAAATCAAATCGTGATGTACAGATTTATTTGAAATATTCTGCCTGTGTGTAGTCGCCCTGTGTTGGATGTATCGTGACAATTGTCACGTTCAAGTGAGACGTTAACAAAGCTTGTTGTTACAAAATGCTTTTTTAAAGTTCTTCCACAATCTCCGAATGTGACACCCTGACTGCGAGTTTTACAGCAAATGTTGGACATAAAACTGTGACCGAATTGTTAAAGCATCAAACATTCGATTTATCCTTTTTTACCCTTACATGCTTGTTTAAAAAAAAAAAAAAAGTGTCTAATCTCCTCTACTAAAGTCTCATTATTTAATAATGAGTCGCCTCTTTGAAAATGGGATTTCTAAATGAATCCACTAAAACTCATTTTGCATTTAAATAGACAGTTCCTGCAGGGACGATCAACATTAAATAAATCACTGTTCTAATCGATGAGTCCTAATTACCCAAATCAATATTGGGAAGGGTCAACAAGGGTGGCATTAGATGCAAATGTGTAGTATCAAGCAAATGAATGTTTAAAATAAATACTCACTATTTATCCTAGAAATAGTTATTTGCTCTTGGAAAAAAATGCTCCATTAGGGCTTTTTAGCGCAATGAATGAACAGTTAATGCCCCTTATTAGCCAGACCACTGATACCATATAAATCACAATATACCTGTGGGTTTAAACACAGACTCCCTGGATACCGGCACCGCTTCCTTCGGCTGTTCTCCATCATTCTGGTTTTACTCCCATCTGAATCAGTTTCATGCAGTCGTGTGTATTAGCCACCCAGCGATTCCCCTATGAATATGTTGTTGCTCATGAAATGTCTGGGTAAAGTTTAGCCCCTGGGCTGCTGTGGCTTGTTTGGAGGAAAGCAGGTTTGATGTTGACCTGTGTTGGTGTTTTTATTTTCTGTATATCTCATAATGGCAGACGTGGTTTGAGGCGGAAAAAAGGTTCTGTTTACACTGTCAGTAAAAAAATTACCCATTACAGTCCCTGGGGTGGTACCCTTAAGGCTTCCTTTTTGGGTACATTGTACCCTAAGGACCAATTGTGTACCTTTTTAAATGTTTTGTACACCTAAAAGTTAACTACAGTAGATCCTTGGGGTACAAGTATACCCAGAAAGGTGCAACATTTGATGTTTTTTATACCTGTAAAGGTACGAAAAGGAACCCTTGAAGTGATGAAATGAAAATTATGTCATCATTTGCTCACCCTTCAAAGGATCGTTTCAAATGACTTCTGAAGTGATGAAAATTACTTTCTTTCTTCCGCAGAACACAAAAGATGATATTTTGAAGAACAGCGCTAGCTAACAACATTCTTTGAAATATGTTCTTTTGTGTTGTGCGGAAGAAAAAAAAGTCATTTTCATCACTTCAGAAGTACCACCCCAGCGATGGTAATTTTTTACATTTCTTTAGACCCAACATGAGTCCTTAAATTAAAAAGTTGAAAATTGGATATAACTTTGTTGTTTGGTTACCGACATTCTTCAAAATACCTTCTTTTGTGTTCTGCAGCAGAAAGAGTCATTCAGGTTTGAAAGATCTGTATCTTCCAGGTGGTTGGGTTAAAGCGGGCGTAACACATGGGGGTTTCTGCCAATCTCATATTAATCTTGACTAACTACAGAGTAGTATTGCATACTTCGTATCTTCGAAGAGTATTTGGTTTGATCACATTTATAAAAGATAGACACAGCTTTACGATTGTTTCCGAAAACATAAGGCGCGTGCGGGGGAGAGGGGTAGGCTCAACCAAAGCACGTGCGCACCCATTGTCAACAAAACACAGACGTCAGTTTCACTCACCGCATGCGGTTCATGTCCGGCATCTTTTAGCGCTGGGACGGCTCTATATATCAGTCTCAAACGATCTCCAAATTCAGCGTTATATCCACCGTTTATATAACATTCATCACCCAAATGTATTGAACAAACAAACACCTGAACTTCATGAACTTATGCTCTCTCTCTCTCCTGCACACAAGTGAAAGTGACGGCTGCACATGCTCCTTCTCCTGGTCTCCTTGCGGCCGCGTGCTTTTCCGGGAGAATTGTCCAATAAGGGACTACGAAAAAATTGTTACGAAACAGTTTTAAATGTTCGAAAAAAACTTTCCGAGACCTGTACGATCGCTGGGGGAGTGTATCGAGCACAGAAATACTACGTAATACGCCCAACTCGTTTTTTGACAAGTTGACCATGTCAAGCATGAGAAGACAGCACGTTTAACATTGTGAAGAAGTCAGAATGCATGAAACACAGTTGCAGGGCCGCTTTAAAGTACTGACTCACAACGGAGTTGATATTTCCAGGTTTAATAGGTTCCTGACGGAGAGAGATCTAGTGAAACTGGACAAACATTTTAGATCTATAGGATCTTCAAGCCATATCCCAGAGTTCATCAGGGTGAATAAATGATAAAAGAATCTTAATTTTTGGGTGAACTTTCCCTTTAAGGCCAGTTAGGCAAAACGCTGTTTACTCTGGTCCAGTGACTTCTCCCATAAACTTCTGTTCATAATGCATCACTGCCAAGATCATTTTTTTTGGTTTTCTGCACATTTTTCAAATCAGCACCTTAATGATTTATTGTACAAGCTCAGATTTTGTTCATGAAAAAGCATGTTTTGACTATAGCCATGCTGCTGAGCAGAGCCCTCGTGTTTTCCGTCTGTTCCTGTCTGTTATAAGAGACCGATGTTCCACAAGGATAAAGAAAAACTAGCGGAGTCACATCATCTTTTGTCTGTATAATGTATTTCCCTCATATTCAGAATGTGTCATCTGCTACAAGCACATTAATGGTCCTCCTCGGTGCACATCTCTAATTTACATGTTATCTCCGGCTTCATGTTGTCCTTCTGCACGCTGATGCTTAACAGCTGCTACATGAATATGTAATTCTTCACACGCTCCTGTTTCTTGAGGGAATATTAGAGCCAAAGTGGAAATAATGCTTTAATGATGTGTCGTGAGTGTGAGTCAATACCTGCACAAGAGAAATCATCTGTTTGTTACTCTTAAGAAGCCAATTTTAACTTTGATCGACAGCTTGTTATGTCACCGTTCCTCTAAAGGGCCAATATGTCATTTTTTGGAGGATCTATTGACAGAAATGCAATTTAATATACATAATGTCTTAAGAGGGGTATGAAGACCTTACCTAATGAAGCGTTATGTTTTTCGTACCTCAGAATGAGCTGTTTCTGTCTACATATACTGCAGGTCCCCTTGCATGGAATTCCCCATGTTGTTTCTAAAGTAGCACAGAATGGACAAATTACTCCAGAGAGCACGTTTCGGAAATACGTTATCTCCTTCTGCAAAGAACTGAAAATGTGACAACATCTTAGTCTTGTGTCAGCCACCGTAGTGCGTAGAAAGGGAGGGGTGTGCGGTGTAGTGAGCTGTTAGTTGCAATTTGCAACCTCGCCGCTAGATGCCGCTAAATTTCATACACTGGACCTTTAAAACCCGGATTTAAACATGCTATGCAAGGATGTTATGGTCTTTTTTTATCTGAGCATGGTTGATTTCAATAGCAAATAACAAACACAAGCACTTGGGAAAGGAAAATACAATGGATCTGATGCATTACTAGGAGTGAAGTGGTTAACTTTGTCGTTGCGCTGAAAAGATAATGTGGGAGAGCACATAAATTGTCCTTTGTTTAGTGAAATGAATGTTATTTTGACAAACTGTGATTTTCTTTGTGCTGTTATTGTGTTCAGAAGGTTCTAGAGAGCCGCCGTCTGGGGAACGGATGCTATCACAATAGATCGATAAAGCTCAGTGTGTTCCATGTGATGAAGTGGAACGGGCGTGTTGCATTTGTCGTTTGCGCACTTTCTGTAACCCGGTAAAGAATCGATCAGGGCTGCGTTTCCCAAAAGCATCGTAACCTTTAAAGATCGCGTATCTCAGGCAGTTTCTGCCGATCTCACATTAATCTTGAGTGCCTATACAGTAGTATTGCATATGTCGTATCTTCGAAGAGTATTTAGTTTGATCAAATTTGCTGTATGGTTATTTCAGGAAAAACGCGAGGTGGGACTACGGGGGAGAGTGGGACGGAACTACAGCACGAGCAAGCAACACATCATCACATTAATCCCTTCGTGTTTTGTACATTATGCACGTACACGCAGATTGCCCACAAAACAGAGACATATGACTTTGACTTTCCACGTGCAGTTCATGTCCGGCATCTTTTAGCACTGGGGACGCGCCATCTATCAGTTTCAAACTGAAAAAAGAGAGTCAGACTCGTGACCAGAAGGTTGCCGGTCCGATTCTCAGGGCCGGCGGGTAACGACTGAGGTGCCCTTGAGCAAGGCACCTTACCCCTACTTGCTCCTTACCACCACTTGCTGTGCGTGTGTTCACTACTCTCTGGATGGGTTAAACGCAGAGGTCACATTTCGGGGATGGGTAACCTGACTAATAGGTCACTTTCACTATTTGACCGTGGACTACAAAACCAGTCATCAGGGTCATTTTTTTATTTATTTAGATAAGCTTTCCATTGATGTATGATTTGTTAGGATTGGACAATATTTGGCCGAGATACAACTATTTGAAAATCTTGAATCTGAGGGTGCAAAAAAATAAAAATATGAATAAAATCACATCACCACTATCTTCATGGAACATGAGCTTTACTTAATATCCTAATAATTTTTGGCATAAAAGAAATATGGTTAATTCTGCCCCATACAATGTATTGTTGGCTATTGCTACAAGTACCCGTACTACTAGGTTTTGTGGTCCGTGGTCACATATGCTGCTTGTAAGATTTTTACTTTATTCTTTAATTGGTTAGATATTTGCGAAGCCCAGTGACAAACATAAAGGTGAGTAATAATAATGATTTATGGTAAAAATAAGTCACGAGATATGAGGTTTCAGAAGGACAGCAGCGATATACAGAAATGTATTGATATTATAATTTTATGCATTTGGCAGACGCTTTTATCCAAAGCGACTTACATTGCATTATACTACATATTTGTTTCCAAGTATCTGCTATACTTGGGATCGTACCCATGAACCTGGTGTTCATGCTCTAACCACTGAGCAACAGGAAAGCTATATGATATAAATAGCTTGGTCTGATGCCTATAGTTTTGTGGTTGCTACCTCACAGTAGTGTTCCAAATCGACCACATCATGAGGGTTCATGTTTCAGAAAGTAGCCGCCTATGCAGACGGCAGACATGAAAGTTCAAAAAGGTCTGGAAACAAAGGTGATGTTTGGCTCAAAAATGAGAATTCGATTAAAAACAACGAGACTTGAAAATATCACCATGCTGTACGCTGATCTGACCAGCAGTGTCTGTGGCTTTAATGACTGGTCTCTTTCCTTCTCCTTTGCCATTTTTATGGCTCATGACACACTGTGAATATCATCAGTTTCACTCTTTCCTTCAAACGCACACACTTAAAGGAAAGACGTGTCTTACCTCGTGAGTTTAAGCATGTGGCTTTTCTCCCCGCTGTTATAGACGTGTAACTTTGTCTCAAATTCCCTTTATTAAAATGGAGCACAAAATTGCCTCCAATTAGTGTTGCGGTGACAGCGGCAAGCTCACTTTCTTTCCCAGACCTGTTGCTGAGTTGCTCGGCTCTCGATACCCACTTTCTATTTTTAACGAAGTAGGTTTTCTCCAAAGAAAGACAAAACATTTTTATTGAATATTGTGAGCACGACAGAAAGCTTGGTACGGTACAATGATAAAATAATTATAAAAAATAATAAAAATTCTGTATTTTAAGAGCCAAACGGCCAATAAATGTGTGTTTATCCTCATAATAAACAATGGCAATGTTTTTTTATATGCTCTCTTTTAAACAATTTAAAGTCCAGTTTATGAAATTTAGTGGCATCTACAGCTGTGAAGTTGCGAATTGCGACTGCTCCCCCATCTCTTTTGAAGCACTACGGTGGCTGACACAGAACTAAGATGTCGTCACGTTTTCACTTCTTAGCAGGAGATAACGTATTAACGAAATGCGCTCTGTAGAGCAGTTTGTCCGTTCAGGGCTACTGTAGAAACAACATGGTGAAATCCATGACAGGGGACCCTCGGTATATGTCGATAGAAATTGTTCATTCTAAGGGAATAAGAACATAACTCTTCATTATGTAAGCTCTTTATACACCACTGAAGACAAAGTTATGTCTTTGTATATTATATTGCATTTCTGTCAATAGATTCTCCAAACAATTACACACAGCACCTTTAAAAGTTAATATAATGATTCTGATAACTATAAGGTCTTTATTCTCGCAGACCCCCCACTACTGAATGCCAGAGAACTCAAAATATCCCATTTGATTTTTTCAAAGACACATCAATTTAAATGGCATTCGGAGCCTCAGGGGAAATTGATGTTTCATAAACAGGCGTGAACTGATCTTTCTCTCTCTAACCAAGCAATTTACAACGACAGTGTGAGACTAATTGTTATTTCTTTAGCTGCATTAGTGAAAGCATCGATGAAACCGAACTACAACACAAGTAAAGGTCAAGTATTAGACGCAACACGAGTTAAGATCACAGAGTGTGACAGACACCTTTCTCATTTTTATTTGAATGTCAACTTTTATCATATTGTAGACAAGGATTAGTCGCTCAATTATTTACTTTGCCCTTTGAATTTTTAGCACATAAGCACAATTCCTGTAAGATATTGAGAAGTACCACAGACGTACTACACAGATTACACATTTACTTGTTATATATTCCTTACCTCTAATATTTTTCAACATTTTAGAATAATAATAAACCTATAGTGGAAATTATGTTATCTTATGCAGTACTTAAGCACAAGAGGGATGCACGTACTTGACAAAAAATGGTAATTTAGCTTTTCCTTTAAAGTCAGCATGAAATTAAAAATGATTATTCGAATTGTTTTACAAGTATTTATTATAAATTATTTATCCGTGCACAACATTTTTTTTGTATTAATTTGCACTTAAACAAAAACATTAACCTCTTCCCCCTCTTAAAACGATTTCTCTTCACTTCTGGTCACGAAGAATGGCGCAGGGCGGGGCTCCAATGACTGACAGATTGCAAACTGGCGTTCAAATCTACGAAATCAAGCCCCACCCTACATTTTTTTCTCATTTCAGAAGTCCTTTCACTCGGGTATACGTCACGATACGAAAAAAAGCTAGTTACGTTTCATGCCGACTTTAAATAGTTATGTGGATGTTCATAGGTCATATAGGTCATATAACTCCTTCTAAATAAAAATGTTAAATGATAAAAATACACATCTGAAGCATTTTCACGCTCTGAAACTTACTATATTTACTTGTGTCTAAAAATCCAGACTTCGTGTTTACGTAAAATGGTTGAGGCATCTATTTTAAGTCCCAACAAAAGCACATCTGTCATTATTATCTTGTGTCTTATTATCTTTTGATGCTTGTTTATTCACTCTATATTTCATATTTTCGTCTAGTTGGGGAACTTTCTTTCAAGTTGTCTTAAAAAACCCACATCAGGTAAGATGAAATGAATCATAGAGGCCTATAATTGGAGCTCTTGTCTTAGCTTTTATCTTCTGTCTGATATGTTCTACATCACAGAAAATAAAAATGGCAACACAGTCAAATAACATTTTTCCTTTTTGGTGTTCCTTATTGCTTCTTTTGTTTTGAATGAAAAAGGCATTTACCCCAGCACACATATAGCTTTGGTACTGTGTGTGCTTTTCCTTTAAAAGCACTTTTTATGTAAGTATAGTGAACTGAAATGATTTGTCTGTCCATCTTTTTGATGTTCTATTTTCCTTTTCTGATGCAATCACAAGTTGTACAGAACTGAGCCTAGCTGTCCCCAAGAGAAACATTGAGCTTTTAGCAGCATTTTTTTCTTTCTTTTTTTGTCTTTGCTAATGCATTTAGCTGAGGGCGACTTACAGTACAATCCTGCCGAGTGACTTGACTTCACTGTGTGTTAGATGCTTAAAGTCTCTCCCGGCTTTGGCCCCTGCTAACTTCACTGTGTGGGAGGCTGGACACCTGGGGCCAATAACCCAGAATATGTATAACAGTTTATCGCTTCTTTGCACCGGAATAAAAGACCGGTCTTTCATTTGTGTCTGTATAGTCCAAGAATAAAATAATTCAATAATGGATGTTTTGTACAGAACACGGGCAAGAAATGTAACTGTATTTTCATAGTCACACTAAAAATAGCTGGCTCTGTAAGAGTTCTGTAAATTTAATGAACAGACTGTTGCCACAAATGATAATTCGACCCAATCTCACCGGAATTCGTAACTATTTTACAAGGTGGCTAATTCGTATGAATTTGTATGATTTTATATGTACGTTTCAGTACGATTTGCTTTCACGGCAGTGATGGTATGGGGGTGGGGTTAGGGGAGGGGCTTCATTATTGCTTTTTTAAATAATTATACATTTACGATTCACATCATACAAATTCATACGAATTAGCCACTTCGTAAAATTCCTGTGAGATCAGGCTGGATAATCTGCCAATTTTGAGGAAGTTGAGTGCTTATTTGTCCTTTCCCCATATCTCTTTACATACATAATTTCCTGTAACTTCTTGGAGCTGTTGTCTGTGTGTGTCATTTTATAACTGTCCTTAGATATCTAATGAAAATAAAAGTGTTTGGACATGTTCTGGTTATTCCATGCAAGGGGTGTATGTAGATAGAAATACATTTACATTTATGCATTTGGCAGACGCTTTTATCCAAAGCGACTTACATTGCATTATCCAATACGTTTATACATAGGTATTTGCAATCCCCTGGGATCGAACCCACAACCTTGCGTTGTTAACCAATGCCCATACCACTGAGCTACAGGAAAGCTAGAAATAGCTCATTCTAAGGTAATAAAAACATAACGCTTCATTATCTGAGGTCTTTATACACCTCTGAAGACATAGTTATGTATTTTATATTGGATTTCTGTCAACAGATCCTCCAAAAAAGCACACACTGGACTTTTAAGGGTAAGTGACCTCATATGTGCACTAAAAATCACATTTGGACATGTTGCTTAGACGTAATTGCAAAAAAGATTCAGCACTTTGTTTACTGATGTAATGTAGTCGAGGATAATATTATTTTATCGCAAGCAATGGTGATTATACATTTTAAGTATCTTAAGTATACATTTATTACTTTTTATTTAACATTTGAGTGTAGCTAACCCTTAATTCATTGCACGCACTGCAGGATAAATATGAGAATCTCAAACATGCAAAAGGAGAGGGTGGTGAAAAATCCTATAACTAAAGTAGGAATAGATGTTTTTTGGCTTGAAAGCTGTGCCAAATATGGTTTACAGTACAGATTGCTTTCCAAACCTGTGCACATGCCACATTTCTTCTTATTTGTTTTTTAATCCTGTTAAATTTTGAAAATGAAAAGTAATGTTGCATGAAAACAAACTAGAATATTTTTTATTAAGTATTTTCACCTTGTAAATGTTGCTGGGAGTCATCTAACGCTACATTAAATTCCAGTCATGGTTGACTTCAAAATGCAGCATATGCTGGATTTATTAATATGATGACTAATAGTGTTGAATCAATAATTCAATTGACTTTTTGCTTTGGACAGATTCAATTACAAGTCACGGTAATGCCGTATATGATTCAGAGCAAGGCAGTTGACACAACCACACACTAAAGTGTGACAAGTAGTTTTTCTTTATTTACAAACATCCTCTATACATTTTCTTTCTGTTTGTGGGGGACATACTGTATTGAATATCCCATCCTTCCGAATCATGCCAAACCTGACTTTCTTTCTTCTGCAGAACACAAAAGAAGATATTTCGAAGAATGTAGGTAACCAAACAACCCCATTGACTTCCATTGTATGGGCACAAAACCACTGAAACATGTCTCAAAATGTCTTCTTTTGTGTCTTGCAGAAGAAAAAGTAATACACAGGTTTTAACGAATTTCTTATGAATTAAAAAACGCATGCTTTTCTCTTGTCTTTTCAAATTCGATGGATTGAGATCCCAATGGGTACTCACAACAGATGCTGCTTTAACAAACAGCCCATCATTACCATAACACATGATAATTTACTCCATTGGAATGATTTAGCTTATTCTGACTTGTTCTTGAGTTATTTCTGTTGTAGAATTACATGTGCATCTAGGGATTAACAAACAAGCGAGAAAGATTTTAAGAAAGTCTGGCGAGTGGTTGAAATTTTGATGATATATTATTTTCGTTTTGTTGTCCACCAAACCCACTGGACGATTAAACCGAGCAAACAACAAGCAAACAGACATAGTGTTAGTTTAATGGTTATCATTCAGTGCGTGTGAAAGGGCGTTTCAATTGTCCAGTTCCATTCTAAGTGCCCGGCTTTACGCCTGCAGCAGACACTTTAATAATATGTATGAAGAAAATGGATATTTAAAGACCTTTCTAAAGGACAGAAGAGAATTTTAACGGCTGGGTATGTAAGATGTTCAGCGCGTCTGGAAACAAAAATATGAATAATGGGAAAACAGAGATTTGTAATCAAACATGAATAAAATGTTTGTTGTTTGTATGTTTAGTAGTGTCGATGGCCAAGTAATGAAACAAAGTGAAATCAAGGCATTTAATCCCCATACTGTTAATCCTGATCCACATACAATATAAATGTTTAATTAATTAATTTTTATTTTATTATCATTTACTTAACATTTAACTGTATGTGTTAAATGATTTAACAATAACCAATGGCTTTTATGGTTGTTTATAAGATACAGTATATGCATTGCTTCTTTGTACATGGAATTGATTTATCCGTGCTTTTCAGTTCTCTTTAAGAAACCTCAAAGATCCAGCTAACCCGTGATGTAATTGAACAGGACATGACCGCATTCCTCCACCAAAATCAATGGCATGATCAGCACAGAGGTTGATAGAGAGCCAGCTGGTTTTGTTTACTTGTTTAATTGGGAATAAAAATCGTTATTTCCTTTTTGCTTACCAAGCAAGTTTGTGACAACATCTAACAGAATAAAAGGTGACCTCCCTGAGAGCGAGGAAAGCATGCAAAGTCACCAATTCAAATAAACCTATAGGTTCTCTGACATCCTGTCATCTATTTCTGTACCGCTGTCACACTGTCAAAATAAAATGTAAATGCAAATGTATAGGCAGCGTGTCACAGTGTTTCTCTGGCCTGTCCACACAGGGCATAACTCATGTTTACCGTGGTATTCCATTAGCCTTGGGACAATGAAGGGGTGGATAAGTCATCCTTGAGCCACACACTGTACACTTCAGGATGTGTGTAATTGAAATAGCTTACGTTAGTCTGAGAAAGAGTTTTGCCTCTAGGGACTCTGAAGAAAGCTTTAAGGATGATTCTTCTGCCAAGCTCATTGATCCAGTGGATTAATATTGAACTAGTAAAAATGAAACAAGGTGCTGATATATGATCATATACAGTATAAACAAGGTGCCAATACTGTATATGGTATAAATTAGTTTGTATTTTGGACTTAACGTAATTGATTTGTCCTGTTTGTATTGAAACGCACAGTTTTAACATAACAGAACGCAGATATTGAACAATACTATATTAATATTAAAAAGATACAACACATTTAACTTTCTACAAAAATGATCTTTAAAACGGAATTTTCACAACAAAAAAAGAAAACCATAGTTTTACTGTAATTTATAAATATTTAGAATTTTAGTTAAATGTTTAGCAATTTTTGTTCACTCATTTTATTATTTATTTGTTTAATTGTATATAGCTATATGTCTAATAATTTTTTTAGATTTAGTTTAGTTTCTTATTTATGTTCATGTAATAATTTTAGTGCTTCATCTTAAATTTAGTTTTTTCAGTTTATTGCTGAGGTAATTTCTAAGATGTGTTTAGTTTAATCTTTTCAGAAAATATTTAGTCCGCTATTTAATTGAACTATAATAATAATCTACAATGTAGTATAAACTATAATAATCTTTATACACATTTTCTCACAAAAGAATCACATTTTAAATAAAAAAACTCACTTAAAAGAGGGTGTGTGTGAAGAGACTTGTATAACTTCTTAATGTTTGTCTGTATTGAAAGTGTGAGTCTTAAGTTATTTTTTGTACTCGACTGTAAATTCTGAGAACTTCACAAAGATGAAAAACCAAAGTTAGAAAGACAGTATTGTCTTTATGATTTTCAGTTTTAAAATTGAAAAATAAATTTGCGTACCCCATCATCATAGAATCAAAGCAACACTGAGGGTTTTGTGAAACACAGTATAAAAAAATGAACATTCTTTTTTTCAATTCCAATTGGTGACGCTAGTGTTTCAGAAATCCCACCATGCTTAAAATTTCCTCCCTGACACCAGTTTAGATGAAAACGCTAAAGCAAAAGTGATATTTACGCTTTACTGACCTGTTAATAAATCCCTAGCCGAGAATACCCATTTACCTCTCTGTGCATCACTCTATCTCTGCCCTCATCCCGCTATCTCCGTGTAAAAGGAGGCCAGGTGTGAGAGCAGGGGAAGAAACGACTGTCACGAGGCCGTCTCATAAAAGTGACACGTCCCTGATTCATATCTGTGCATGTTGGCTTCAAGATCTTTCTGCAGGAAGAGCTCTCAGCGTTACTGAAGTGAGAGACGTGTGTTGATGGCTTCAAGGGAAAGAGGAGAAAACAAGAGAGACAGCAAGAAAGAAAACGGTCCGTGAAGTCATGAGGTCACCTCATAATGCTTAAGCAATAACTATAACGCTGTAATACTTTTGTACTTATTATCAGGCACTATTCATTTCGTTTCAGAATTTCATAACTGTTTCATGTGATCGAGTCCTCAGAAAACAAAATGAATTTGACATGTGACAAGACACGGGGAAACATGTTGTTTTTAAACATTTTTGTGTGAATCCCACGCAAAACCCACAACATCACAAGCGAAACGTTAAATCCATGTGGTTTTCTGTAAGAGATAATTACTGTGATGTATAAATTAAATAGTATCTTAAAGGCATAGTTCACCCAGAAACGAAAAATCTTTCATCATTTACTCACACTCTTGTCACTCCAAACATGTCTGTTTTTCTTCTTCTGCAGAACACAAATTAATATATTTTAAAGAATGTTGGTAACCAGACAACATTGGACCCCATTGACTGCCATTGTATGGACACAAAACCACATACATTTCTCAAAATATCTTCTTTTGTGTTCCACAGAAGAAAGAGTCATAAATGGGTTTCGAAAGACATGTGAAAATAAGGAACGCACAACAACGCACACAAGTTCTGATGCGGTGTACTAGTTTCAACATCTATTAAATGAATACTGAGTGATTTAAATTTGATACAAAAAATGATAACTAGAATGGTATATTTTCTAAAGGACATGTTCTGTAAGTGATGCTTGCCTGTGCAAAATCGCAGCCATGATGCTGGAATGTTGAAGTCGTTGCCATGGTTTTTAAAGCATTCTAAGGGTGTTTGCTTCATTGACATGCAGTTGCTAGGATGTTCTGTGTGGTTTCTAAAGGGTCTGGGATTGCTTGAGGATTTCTGGGATATTCTGGATGGGCACTACCGTAGTTCGTTGTTTACTGGCTTAAAGGAAGTTCACCCAATATTCTGTCATCATTTACTCACCCTCAATTTGTTCCATATCTGTAGAAATGTCTTTATTCTGATGAACTCAGAAAGAAATTTGTAAGACTGCTTGTAACCTAATAGTTCTTGGCCACCATTGACTACCATAATAGGAAAAAATTCTTTATACATTTTTTTGTTCAGTTGAAAACAAAAGAAGATATTTTAAAGAATGTAGTAAAGCGAACAGTTCTGGTGCACTTTTGACTACCATTGTAATATTTCCTCCTAAGGTAGTCAATGGTGACCAAGAACTCTTTGGTTACAAACATTCATAGATTTTTATGGCTGTAATAATAAAAAAAAATACTGTGGGTCCACAGACCAAGTAACCTAAATTGGTAACAAAAACATGCTTATCCTTTCTTCACTGTAAGTCCTTCTTTTTCATCACTAGGAAAAAAGCGGCACAACTATTTCATTTTCAGGATTAGTTATGTACAGTATATGTTTGATGCACAAATTGAACTCATAGGCAGTTTACATGCTCTCAGACGATGAAGGGAGAGTCATGTACATTTATTGCCCTCAATCTAGCCAGAAGTTTTCCGTTTCTGAATAAACCCTCAGGCTTTTTGTAGTTGTGTGGGAGATTACATTTTGATGTGTGAATGTGTGTCTCTCTACATTTAACAGGACTCACTACATCTCAGTCATATTTGAACACAGTGTATGTGTGCTTAAAGATATAGTTCACCTCAAAAATAAAAATGAATTTATCTTTTACTTACCGTCTTGTCATTTCAAACCTGTATGACTTTCTTTCTTCTGCAGAACACAAAACAAGATATTTTCAAGAACGCTGGTAACCGAACAATGTTAAACCCCACTGACTTCAGTTGCATCGACACAAAACCACCAAGACATTTCTCAAAATATCTTCTGTTGTGTTTCACAGAAGAAAGAATCATATACAGGTTTTGCATGACGTGAGGGTGAATAAATGATGACAAAATTGTCATTTCAGATGTGTCGATGACTGACGTCTTGACTTCAACCCGAGACCCAACCCTTGTAAAATGAAGCTGTGCTTCATTTCAGATTCATCCTTACGTGACCATGAAACATCAGGTCACGGCACTCATTGTCCAGATGAATGCTAACACCAGGGATGTGTTCTCCTGGAAGTTTTAGATGTGATTCAAATAGGTGTAATGTCTTATTGATTTAAGTCTGGCTTTTCAAGGTAGACTGACTCCGGAGCAGGAATTCATTCATCACACACTTAATGGGGAACATCAGAGAAGGCTACTTGTTATGTTCAGGTGCGGTATGTGTCCTTCAGGGTGCGCACTCTTGACTTTGAGCGGGTGTGTGGTCTCCTGCTTCAGCTGTCACCGCCGCGTGTCAGACGGTAATGGCTTTGTGTGCGTAATAAAAGAACTTCGCATACCTGACTGCTGATAGTTGTTCACATGTGAGTAATGCGAAACGCTGTTGCTATTTTACACGCAGAGTAGAATTAAGGTGCCGGAGGGTGAAGGACAGAGTCATAATAAGCCGTGAAATAACAGCTCTTATTGTCCTGAGCTGACACCAGTTGCGCTGAATCGATTCTGAGCTCGGGTTCATAAAGGAAGTTTTAGGTCATGAAACTCTTTATAGTGCTTTTGGATAGATGCTTGACTTGAGATTTGTCAAGCAAGGCTAAGTTCACATGGAAAGGGTCACTTCATTCTTTATTTAATTTAATTTAATAAGACATTATTAATTTTTTTTTTTCTTTATATAAGATTTTACAGTGTTAGTAAACTCATGAAATAACACAATTCAAGATACAAAAGCAGAAATGTAATGAATTATGTGTGAGAGTGTTACAACATTTAAAAATAATCCAAAACAAATTAAAGCTTTAATCATCTTCATTGCAGCCATGCGGTTGAATAATTTCTTCTTTATTTGGCAATGTTATATTTTTTTCCCATTTTCAAACATTCAGAAATATCATGACTTTAGTTCAAAAAGTTGTTAAGATTTCGAAAACATTGTAGGCTAGTAACCTTAAACTTTTGAATGTACTGTCTATTTGAACTATATAATATTAATATAAATCAGCAATTTGTTTATTTTGCCACACCCCTTGCCCACGCAAGATTTTTTTTGAAAAGGGAAAATTAGTAATTTAAAGGGATACGCATAAATGATTTCATGACAAAAAGTTCATTTTCATTTTTGGGTGGAGTATCCCTTTAAGTTTACCTTTGTCTGTTTAATTTAATGTATCTTTTATGTATATTCCACCTTCCTTTGATTTTAAGGACTGTGATTCTAATAAATCTGTTCCTCATCCACTCCCTAAAATATTTTTTTCATTTTTACAAATTCTTCTGTCTTTCCTCAGTGAAAGTGCAGATTGTTTGTCATTTGCAAGTCGAGAAGTGAAACACAATTCCCTTTGTTTTAGTTCCAGTCATTCTTTTCCTTTACAAAACATTTTTTTTTAAAGACTAAAAAAATCGGTGTCGGTGTCGGTGCTTGGACGGTGCTTGGACCGCTGCTTTTTTCCATCTATACGACATCCTTGGGACCCATCATACAGGCACATGGCTTCTCGTATCACTGTTATGCCGACGACACCCAGATCTACATCTCGTTTCACCCAGACGATACCACTGTAGCAGCTCGCATTACAGCCTGCCTCGAGGACATCTCAGCTTGGATGAAAGGGCATCACCTCCAGCTGAACCCTGCCAAGACAGAACTACTCGCGTTTCCGGCACACCCTACGGTCCAACACGATCTCAACATCCATCTTGGCAATACTACAATCACTCCTTCCAAAACAGCCAGGAATCTCGGAGTCATATTTGATGAACAGCTGTCCTTCAATGATCACATTGCAAAGACAACACGGTCATGCCGATATGCCTTATTTAACATTAGAAAGGTCAGACCCTATCTCACTGAGCATGCGGCACAACTCCTTGTCCAGGCCCTGGTAATCTCAAGGTTGGACTACTGCAATGCTCTCCTTGCTGGTCTTCCTGCAAAGGCTATCAAACCACTTCAGCTGGTTCAGAACGCAGCAGCACGCCTCGTCTTCCAACAGCCCAAAAGGGCTCACGTGACTCCCCTTTTCATCTCTCTTCACTGGCTACCGGTTGCAGCCCGTATCAGATTCAAGTCACTAATGCTTGCCTACAGGACTATCACTGGATCTGCACCGGCCTACTTCCACACTCTCCTGCACTCCTACACCCCATCAAGATCCCTGCGTTCAGCAAACCAGCGGCGTCTTGTATTGCCTTCCCATAAGGGCTGTAAATCGCTCTCCCGCTCATTCTCATTCACAACTCCTTCCTGGTGGAACATTCTTCCTAACTCTGTCCGTTCAACCACATCTCTCACAACTTTTAAAAAACTACTTAAAACCCATCTCTTCTGTGAATACTTGACAGACAAATGAAAAAAAAAAAAAAAAACAGGTAGTGGTCTAGCTTTTGTTGAAACCAGTAACTTTGTATTGGCACTTCATGTATTATGGCTCCTGTATGACATATCGCTTATTGCTCCTACACTCTTTGTAAGTCGCTTTGGATAAAAGCGTCTGCTAAATGTCTAAATGTAAATGTAAATGACTATAAGATGTTTTCGTCAGGCCACATCACTTCAGAAACAATGCTGAGCGAGAAATATTATTACGTTCAGATTGATTTTATTCAGCGTAGTTTAAAATGTTATGAATGATGGCGAAGCAGCATTGAGCAATTTCTTCTTCAGGCTTTCTTTTACATCCAAATGCTCATCATTTTACCTTATGTTAACTTATTTCAAGTATGTAAACAAGGAAATAGTTTCCATTCTTAGAAAATTATATTAATACAGATCAATTATTTATTTACACATTTGTCAGATGCTTCTTTCCCAAGTGACTTATTCAGTATACATTTTTATCAGTATTTGTGTTTTCTGGAAATTAAACCCGTGACCTTTGCACTCCAAACGAAATGCTCTTGTAACCTTTGCTTCTTTGATTTCATTAGTAATCGCGCTGCATCATTATGATAAAAATCTCTTTTATTTGTAATTGATTGAAGTTACAAGCAAGTTCAGCGAACGTCAACACAACATTAATATGGTAGTGGAAATCATCTTCCAGTTAAATGAAATCAGTATGTTCTCATCAGACTGTTGAATGTTAAATCACTTACTGGGTTCCATTTGAATGGATCTAACTCATGTGAAATGAATTGTTGTGCCTGGAGCTTTAGGCCTGTAATTTGATGCAAACACTAATAGGAGGTTGGGATTAATCTGCATAATTTTGCAATCAAATCATAAGACGTGTGTGTGTGTGTGTGTGTGCGTGTGTGTGTGTGCGTGTGTGTGTGTGTGTGTGTGTGTGTGTGTGCGTGTGCGTGCGTGTGTAATGACAATCAGGGCCTTTGTGTGAGATACACATTGGATGGATTTCGCGAGCTTCAAAAGAAGACAAAAACACTGATTATTAGAAGATTGTGGCATTAGGTTTAGGGTGTCAGCCTCGCAACACTTCACTATCAGTTGAGTTAACTTGCTGTCTACTACACGAATGAAAGCACAGAGGTAAGTTGTAAAACATCCAGAAAGATAGCGATTTCACACCATAAAATACAGTTTGTTTGTTCAGCCTTTCCCTAAAGACTTTCGTCTACTCCTTTGGGGATAGACAGCAAAGCTTTTGAATAGGATCAAACTGAATCGAATGGAATAATGTTTCAAATGTGAAGTGCATGGAAGAGTTGACCAATAGCATTCGGCATGTCAAACAAATATTGAATAGAATTGTCAATATTTAATTAACCCAAAATATTTGTTGTAGAATCTTTTTTGGTATTCAATGAAATGTAGTTAGTTTAAAATCGCCTAATCTTTTTCACAGAGATTGTTGCGGCATTCTGGGATTGCTGTATTCTTGAAGGATAGGTAATGATTACTTTTTGTGTTGTTGTTGTTTTTTGCCTTTTCATTTTTGATAGGACAGTACAGACAGGAGGCGATGGGGAGGAGAGAGAGAATAAGGCTGGATCGGGAAAGGTCCACGAGCCAGGACTCAAACTGTCCACATGGCCATAGGCCCCAACTTTTTGTGTTGTTCTTTGAACAAATTTTAAGGGAAGGCCTAGGGTTTTCTCCACTGAAAATTATCAATTGGTTACCGATAGCAACCATCATTTTTGTTTTAAGTTGTAATCATGGTAATCATATATTAACCCTGGTTTTGCTACAGTAGCCATAGTTCACACATGATATTGTAGTAAAATGAGGATTAGACATTTGATTAATATACTTTTACTATTATACAGTACCAATGGTTCATTTTCCTAAAGGTTTTCCAATGGCCTTATTTAAAAAAAAAGTAAAAAAAAGGCTTTTGCATCACCCGTACTATTACATTGATCTGTGGTCTGTTCCTATCAGTAACTATAGACTGAGAAACGTTTTGATTGAAAACCATGTTTTGCATATTACTGTATCCATCTCAGGGCATAAGAGAACGATACATTCATTCTTGATGAGCAATGCTATTGTATTTAGAGGTCAGGGTCGACGATGCAATCATCTTTCCTTACCTGAATGTGAGTCAGAGCTTGTATAATATATAATGAAATAATACAAGCATGACTGTCAGGGAGAGGAAAGCATGCAGCTTAAAGGTCAGTAAAGACTAGAAAAATGCACATTTAATGTTTGATTTGTCAATAAAAATTCACATCATTCGTAGTATTTACAAATTGTGTAACAATGTTCTGACCGAACATACTCATATGGACTTAATGCAACTGTTGCTTGGTTTTTAGATATTAAACCCCCGTAATCCCCTCACGAAGAATTATTCAGCAGATGGTGCACATCTAATTACATTTTATGATTTATGTGATCATTTGCAAAGCATCCTGGGAGAGAATACAGGCAGTACTGAATCAATAATTCTCATTCTACAATGAGAAATTAATACAAGTACTGACTCTCTGTCGCACCTCTCCCGAGATAAATCCCTGCCACTCTCACGACTGGAGGGAAATCCAGCTCTCTTTAATCATCATTTGCGCGCTTTCGAGAGTAAAAATGTAACTAATTAACCAATATTTATACAGAACAGAAACTAATGCTTTTTCATCTCGAGTTTAATCTTCAATTTGGCTTCACGATGTTGACTTCATTTAAATTCTTGATCACGTTCACTTCCTGTTTTTCCAAATGAGGAAGTGATAATCAGACAGGAGTTAAATACTTCTGTTGGAGAACGAGAGCGCACTTGGATCGAGAGAGCTGTGAGTGAAATATCCAATGAAAAGAATGTACTGAGGGACATGTCTCCTCATGTTTGTAAGACAGCGGCGATTGCTTAGGCTTGTGCTTGGTCTGTAATAATAGAACAACTCATTCAAATACGACAATTGTGTCATTATTTACTCACAATCGTGTCGCTCTGATCCTGTAGGATGATTTTTTGGTGCAACACAAAAAGAATCGTACAAAATAGGAATTAGAAAAATATCTTATACAACAGTTCATGGTGACAAAAATATCATAGAGTAGTCAATCTTGCACCACGTGGCCTTTTAATGCTTTCGTGCTTTTTAAAACAGTCATTTTTAAAATATCCATGCTTTAAAAATAAAGGTTCATTGTTGGGATGTATGGTTCCATAAAGCAGTGGCTCTCAAATTTGTTTTCCAGCGTAAGGCCCCTTTGTGTGGGGTGCATGTCTTTATGGGTCCCCAAATAAGCACTTATGTTCTTAAACTTAAAATTTTAATTAAACCAAAAACATATACAATTATACAACTACAATTATACTTTCAACATACAGAACCTTGCCGTTGAAAGCTGTTTCTCTGTTATTATTGCTAGACATGAATGAGATTAAATGGAAACCTTTGCATGCTTAACTTTCCTCTGTCTCAAATATCTCTCCTGAGAAAAAAATATTATCATGAATTGCGTCTCAGAAGAGATCTTCAATCAAGTTGATTTATTGAATATTTTAATATGAACTAATTTCTCAACTTTTTCAATTTTTTTTCCCAAATCCACATGATTTACCTTATAAAAATGCAACTTTATAAGCTTAAAAGCATGATTTTACGATTTATTAGGGTCTTCATGAAATATCTGTAACATTATTTGCTCATTATAAACACTCAATGGATTTTTAAATAAAACCCCTTTTGCCTTGTCAAAAACAACTATGCTCACAGCAACCCGTTTTGGTGCATGTCTCTTTAAATGATAATAAGTTACTGTACACCCCACCTCCCTTCCGTCCGGCGTGTCAACACAACACACGTGTAGTACTGCAATGACAATGGTTTAGCTAAATTATATTTCCCGATCTCTTCCGCGGTTAGTTTCGTTTTAAACGTCTCAAATCATTCGTCCTGAGACAAAAAAAAATCCGTCACAGCAAATAGCGCATCCTAATAATGCGCTCACAGTGTGCCTTTATGCTTGCGTAAAATCCACGCAATGCGCACGTGCATATCTCAGCGGAATTACGTGGATTCTAGCGCTTGTCATTGACAAGTAAATTATACACACACAACGCGAGAGTATAACTACTATGCTCTGTTTGCTGTGACGGATTTTTTAGCCTAATGACGAATGATTTAACGTTAAAAACGAACCTAACCGCAGTATTCGCCCTGGATCATTAGCTAAACAAACAGCTTGCCGAAGCTAAACATATTAACGCACATAATGTTTTAACATACATACAGCTAAACTTCAAGTGCCCATCTGCCAAATAATATATAAATATAGAGTACGTTTAACAATGGCTTAAAATGTTCTATTTAGCCCGTGACTGACTTAGCTCCCTTCGCTATCATATGCTAACGTTATCCTCCTATAGCTATATACGGTACATTTACGTTAATTCAGACTGTTGACAAATATTACTTACATTGGAAGTTTTGTCTCGTTCAGTTGGTCTCGAACCCTCTGGTCTTGAGGAACAACTTTGAAGCTAAACCTGCTTGTCCTGTCCCAGGTTGATAAAGCACTCCCGCACGAAGTGATTTGCACAAAAAGCAAGTTTTACCGTAACGTCAGAACAAGTTCACCGCTGTCGCTTGTGAAAACAAGAACGGCCTCTTCCTACGTCAGAAGAGGAGTGAAATCTGATCGGCTTGATTTCTTGCACGCTTTCAGAGAACGCCTCACAAAAACAAAGTTACCGTGTTGTCATTTTTCCTGTTTTCTGAGTTGGTAGATGCACCAGGGACGCGATTACAGCACTTTTTATCCGATGACTGCTTTAAATGAAACACAACAGATAACATTCCCTCCCCTCCTTCTTCTGTTGTCTCAGGACACGCTATTAGTGGAGTTTTTACCTTTAAATTGCTTGGAGTTCAAATATCCTCCGCCCATATTATGTACATGATTTCGAAGGTGCACCCCAGAATTGACTATCTTTTTGCAGCAGAAAGAGGAGGTCTTCCTTGCGATTTTTTTGTTTTAGTACAAATATATTTGACTTTTAAACAGCCAGCTCTTGAGTATGCAAGCCCAGTATGGGGTTGACTACCTATGGTCTCTCTGAGGAGTTAGAGAGAATTCAAAAGCGATGCTGTCGTATCATAGGCATTCCGACTTCAACTTTTCCAACATTGAGTGAGAGGCGTGATGAAGCCACCATACGTACTTTTACTAAAATACTCATGGACAGTTCATCACCGCTGCATTGTTTTCTCCCTCTGGCCCCAACACCTACCTATTCTCTACGGCAGCACAAGACATTCGCTGTATCCAGGAGTAAGACTAAACGACATGAACTCTCCTTTATTCCCCGTGCTCTAAAACTGTTGTATAAATACCTCACAGGTGTCTGGTTGCAGAATGTTTCTCCTGTATCTTTGTATTTATATATTTTTAGTTTACATTTTATTATGGCTTGTATATTAATTTATTCTGTTTTTATTACTATTTTATGCCGTGTACTGTATATTAATAAATGTTAGTTTTGAAGCATGTGTATGTTTGACTCATTTCAGGGTCTTGTGTGGCAATATCCTGTCTTGTCAAACTTTAAATAAACAAACGAACAAACTCCATCAAATCTCCTGAGCTATGAAAGAGCAACCTCAATTCAATTCTCCTCTGGGAAAAATAATTTTCAGCACATGTATTTAAAAAAAAAAGTTTTGACACAATTGACAAAAGTGATTCTCATGACCTAAAAATCTTTTAATGTGAAGGTGTATATATTTTTAAAAACTATAACATTTAGTAGACCAAAATATAACTGTGCCGACATATCAATTTCTTTCATTAGACAACTACAACTTTATTTAAAAAATTGTAAAAAAATATTTTTTTATCAAATAATGAATAAAAAGCAGACAAGAGTAGTCCTGCATAGATGGAAATTCCTTCAATGCTGTTTCAAAAAAATTCTCAGGTAAACACCTCAAGCTGAATGATGAATTGGCAAGTGTATGATTTTGAAAGGCAGAGGTTGACTACTTCGAAGATGCTAAAATATAACAAAGAAAGATAATTTATTTTTTCGATATATTTATTCACAACATAACTCCACAGTTACAATTGTGTCATTTCATGGTTTTGATGACTTAACTGTACTATTCTAAAATGTAGAAAAACTCGAAATAAACCGTAAGTAAGAGTTTCCTAATCTATGACTGGTAGTTTTTGTGTTGAACAAAGAAAATGTTACGCGCTCGGTACAGAGTTCTTAGTTTAGGTGGACTGATCTTTAGCTTTCCAATGTAACTGCACAAACAAATACAGCAATCCGTCAACACGAAGCTAATTATATAGCATTCTCCTCATGAATAGTGATTACAGTAAAAAGAGCTGAGAGCTTCTGCACAACCTTTCATTTTTCAAGATTAATGTACAGAGGACTCGCTTGTTGAAATCTTGAGCAGGATTAAAGGGTTTGCTCTGGAGATTCAGACACTCTGAGCATCTCGGGAAGCCGAGTGTTGCGTCTTGTTTGATGTTCATCAGTGATGAAAGGCACCACATTAATTATCAGCATTTTATTTTTCAATGTGACTGCTCGGGTCCAAAACGACTCTGTTATGACATTAGCTGCAGAGAGAACCTGAAATTCCCCCTCTCTGTGTTTATGACACTTGTGGTGGCTTTGAAGTCTAACAAGACTTTCATTAATCTCAATCCGTTCCAGTATTCGTCTTTCTTCTTTATTTTTGTAACAAATTCAGATTCATACAATACGTCTCTGAAGACTGATTGATTTCGAGGGACAGTGAGGAAATACACAGTGGGCTCCAATAGTCTGGGAGTGCTAGTGAAAATGGTTTTGGTTTGTTTTTATTATAATATCTTTTTTATAACTTTTTATTCTTAACAATTTGTATGTTGTTCATAAATCATTTAACTGTGCTACAGAAGATAATGCACAGGTCTATTGTAAAGACCCACTTTGTCTTTGTGCAGCATATCAATGTAATTTGTACTAAAAACGGAAGTTAGGATGGGTCTTGAGGGACTCCTTCCCCTTTGAAAACAGCCAGTAGCATTTAATTTACCTCACAGGCTGGAATCGGATGAGACCTTGATGTGCAGAATGATGTCATTAAAATCACTGATCCATACTGGCAGATGTAAGTTGTGGATGCTTATATGTTATGAGGGCGAATTTTATTCATGTTTTGGTCTTTTGGAGCAAAACCTATTTAAAAAAAAACTAAAATTTTACGTACGAACGTAAAAAAAAATTATGGTTCAACTTAAAAAAAGTTACCTGACTGCACTAAAATTTCGAGTTTATTCAACTTAAACATATAAGTCAGCACAACAAGTCTGCATAAGATTCATTGAGGTAACAACAAAAACAGAAAACAATTTTTTTACAGGAAAACAATGATTTAAAAAAAATATATATATGCAATGTATGTGTGCATGGTCCTTGGAACTAGATAAAACCTTGTGCTATGTTCTTGTCGAATGCATACGTTTTGCATTCATTGTAATAATAATTTGGCATTTGATAATTAATGTGTGTTGCTAAATTGTCTCTGCAGGAGTTAAAGTATAGGCAACTTCAGCTCGTTTCCGTGGCAGAAAATGCTTCAGGGATCATTGGTTTCCTGCAGCTCAATGACATGAGTTTGTGGGGGGGATGTTGTTGCCGGCATCAGCTGCCATCTGGACCCTCTGTTAATGCAGCACAACGCAGTATGAATTATGTTTCTTCAAAGACATACACATTAGAGATTTGTAGGCATGATAAGAAAAAAGTCAGACCAATTTGTACTGTATTTAAAGATACATCACAATAAATGTCTACCATTTTGTACAAATGGTAAACAGTTATTGAGCACCATAACGCAATGTGGCTAATTCATTCATCATTCATCATTTTATAAATCTTTTTTTCAGACCTAAAAACGATATGTCAATGATCAGAAGATCTGAAATATAGTTTAAAGCGCATATACACAATTATTATGATAGATTTTGTGTGATGGCTTCAGTTCTGAACCCTGAATGTGTCAGGATTATATTTATTTATTCATTCATATTGAATACAAAAAAAATGCTCCACTACAGTTCAACTTTTTCTATAGAAATTAATTTCAGAGGGCAAATAACTAATTCTGACACTTTTTATTCTTTATTTTTTATAAATCATTAAAAGCTTTTCTAAATGTCGATGAATAAACCACGACACAGTTCCTAATTGATTACTACCTAACACACCAACCAAGACGTGCGTTTGATGTCTAGAAGGTGTTTTGCCAAATGCCAATAATTGTGAATTCTGTCTTGACCTCCCCAAACCCGGCCGCTCATCCGTATCTCTCTGGCATTACAGATTATACAATTAACACTCTACATACAAAATACGCTCAAAAACACACACACAAACACACTGAGTAATGTGGCAGTGCTAGCATGTTGCTATCAGCTCCAGCACAGATGTGTGAATCCACTGCCAGAGTTGGCATTCAAAGCCCAAGCCACTTGTGAACACCAGACCCCTTTAGCCGTCCAAATATGGAAATGTAGAATTGTGTGTTTTGTCAAGGACAAAGGGCAGGCTGACAGAAACACAACAATAAAGACAAATCAACAGTGTGCACGTACTGTATGGACAAACAGGTAGTTAGTATTACAGACTTTTGCTTCCCTGCTGTGTTCTTCCTGTGATATTATAGCAGGGTGACACTACACAATTTTTTACATATGAACTGATTTTGAAATACTAGGAATCAAACGTTTGCGAACTTCGGCTGCGGAGAAAAAATTGGCATCACAAAGAAAAAGCCTGAAGATCACATAGCCTTGACTGCAAACAACAAACATAAACAAGCATCCTACTGTTAGGTTGGGTTTCCATTTCTTTTTTAGAGCATCGTACACAACATCATACACCGGTTTTGTTAACCGGATGAGTCAATCCATTGAAAAGACTCGTGGGACTTTGTTCGCACGTAAGACTAACTTAAACGTGCTGTGTGCAGGGGCGGACTGGCCATCTGGCATACCGGGACTTTTCCCTGCCGCAAGCGCATTGGCCGAAACGCAAATGCCCAAAACCTTATTAAAAGAGGGACGGATTAGAAACACGAATCGGATGCGTATGCACGGAAAGCGAATGTAGACAAGCAAAGCCCTGCCGCAAACCATCCCCCAAACCAAAAAAAAAATTTGCAACTTCACCGCTAGATGGTGCTAACATTTCTACATTGCTCCTTTAATCAAAAAAACACTTGAAGGATTGGAGGGAAAAAATAACAAATAATAATAAATTCAGTCTCTCTCCCTTTCTCACACAAAGCTATCAAATGGCTTCCTATTTAGAACAACATAGCCTATGAGTCATGCAATATGGACTAGTGTTGTTTGTGTGCATCCATTTTTAAACATGAAATCCTCAACTTCATTTATCACATGGCAAGCACCTTTTCCTAGAAAAAAGCATAACTTTGTGTTTAGAAAAACACGAGAGCAAGTAAATAATCTCAGAATGTTTACAGTAGGTAAAAAGCTGTGCACTTTAATATACTTTGTAAGCCAAACATAAACACATTTAACTCACAGATAAAGGTTGCAAAGCCCAGCTACTTTGGCATGCCTGGCACATTGAGGGTGTAAAATGGCATGCTTTAGGAATGAGAGGATGGAGAGGATTCAGGATTTATTCCAGCTTGGTCTCTCGCGCATTTAAAAGGCCATATTTTCTTTCCTTTTCTTTTTGTCTCTCTCTGTCTCAAGCACACCCATACTCGCAGAGTCTAACTAAAAGATTTAAACCTCAAAGTCTCAGAACATAATAGATGCATTTCAAATGCACATATAGGGAAAATATGTACATATCCATGATGGATGTACATACTGTATTTTACATTAATTTAAAAATGAATGAAGTCTCAATGTTTAATGACTTACACCGTGTCTACACCAGATGCTGCATGGCGATGCAACGCGTCAAAAGACAATAGAACGCATTAGAACCCATTATCATTTTTTTATTTTGTCCACACTGGATGCGTTGTGGTGCGACGTGACAATCCCATTAGAACAAGCCTTGTGTCATGTCGCGTTGCACTGGTCGCGTCCAGTGTAGACACGGTGTTTAAAGTTCAAAAAAGCTAAATATTTTTAATGATTTGTTCTGTTCTTTAGATTTAGAGACATGTGATTACTTCAATTATTTCTGTTTGATGTTTACTTTCTATTTACTTTGTAAATAAATGTTTTTTTCATAAAATATTTTAAATATAAAATATACTTTCCTGTAGCTCAGTGGTAAGAGCATTGCGTTAACAACGCAAGGTTGTGGTTTCGATCCCAGGGGGTTGCAAATACCTATGTACAAATGTATAGGATAATGCAATGTATGTCGCTTTGGATAAAAGCGTCTGCCAAATGCGTAAATGTAAATGTTTATTAATTTTTACATTTTCTTAAATGTATGCATATATATGTGTTTATAAATACAAAATGAATATGCACAGTACACAGACATATATTTTGTAACATATACACAAACTTTTATTTTGGATGCGATTAATCGCTTGACAGCCATAATAAGAGTCTACGATTATTCGAAAAAAGCAACTGAAGCCCCTCCCCTAACCCCACCCCTAAACTAACATCACAATTAAGAAAGCAAACTGTACCAAAACGTACGAATAAGGTTGTATGAATTCAAATTTGCCACCTCGTAAAGAAGTTACACATTTCTGTGAGATTGTGTTGAAAAATATGTCATAAGGACTAAAATGTATTAAAAGTGAACAGGTAGATTTGTATTTCATGTTTTAATTTGATTCAGTACCTTTGTCTACAAATGAATATAAGCTCACATTTTCTCTAACATCTGCACATCTGTCAGTACACATTGAGAAACAGACATCAGGTGGTCAAATTTCAATTACATGCATCTGTGCAATAAATTACTTCACATATTTGAATGTGAACGGCCAGCAATCCTGCATCTGTTCTAGTTTATAGACACTGCTCATTCACCTTGTCTGTTCGGAGCATCTTGCCCATCTTCTAATGGTTTCCATGCCCAGCGCTGGATAGCTCTGCCTTTCAATCATGTCAGAAGTGTTCTGGGGGATGCCAGATATTCGTGTTTATTCTTCCAGTATGTGACAGCGCTCAGACTGGATCACAGCTGGACTGTGTAGGCCAGACAGATGGACATCATACATGGCAACTAGAGTGAAGCTCTATAGTCCATGACTAGGAAGAAAGAGAGAAGGATAAAAATTAAAGAAGGAATAAGAAAAACAGATAAACAGAAAACTACCTGATAATTAGTACAAGCAGGAGATGAAGTGGAGAAAATCTCCTCAAGATTTTGATTTTAAATGTACCGTATTTTAGATTTTTGTTTTTAGATTATTGGCACTTTAGAAAGCACAGGGATTATAGAAATGTAGCACTTTATAATTCCTCTAACTGTTATTCCTAATTCCTCTTAACATAGTGCAAAAAATACAAAAGTTGTGGTTTGATACCCAAGGAATACACACACTGATATAATGTACACCTTGAATTCACTGTATGACCTTTATGTCACCCTCCCTTCCGCATTGTCTTGAGAATGAATTTCTCTGTCTTTTCTCCTTTGTTTTTCGTTTAGGTGGAGGTGTCTATTATAGACCACTGCCTTCCTCCCACAGATCCACACATATCAAATCTGGATGACAGCAGGCAGGTCTGCCTGTGGCATCCAGGTGAGATATTTGGCATTTGGAATCCTGAGCTGTCATGAATCAGTTTGTCTTGCATGCCACAATTTTTTTTGAGATGAGATTTTTTAAAAGATATTACATAAAAATTTTAAAAACATATTTTATTATTATTTTACATTTTTATGAGAGAAATGAATTTACATAAAAAATATTTTTATAATATAATTGTAATAATCATTTATTATTCATTTTAGAGACTGCAGATGTTCTACAAAACATGTATATAAGTATAGACCACTTCGAAACAATGCTGGTCCAGAAGATCTTTCTGTTTCAGTTTTTGAACACTTCACAAACGTTTGAACAAAACACAACCAACAAAACATTTTTAATTGAATCAAAATGTTGAACAAATATCTTTGAGATTTAATTATGTATGTAAAATTTGAAAATAAAGTAAACAAAAATGAAAACCGCAAGTGCCACTGCAGTGTCTGCATCTTCCAAAGAGGTCTACATTGTAAAAAAATACTATATCTTGTAAAATATTATATATTTTTTTATATTATAAAAACAAAATAAATTATATATAAATTCAAAAATATTTTTCACTGGTTTTGTGTGAATGATTGAAATTAGTTATGTGGAGAAAAGTATAATGGTAAAAATTGAATTGTGCCAACATACTCTTTTCTTTCATTACAAAAGATTTTAAGATTTTATTCAAAAAAATGTTTTTGAACCAGATGACTTGGACCAAAGGATGAAAAAATCATGCTGCAAGATCCCAGAATAGATGGGAGTTCCTTCAAAACTCAAAACTCTGTCAAAACATAATTCCATCGTTACATTCATGTTCTTCCATAGTTTTGATGAGTTCACTATTCTTAAATGTGAAAAATAGTATAAATAAATAATAAATAACTAACCCAAGTTTTTTAATGCAGAATATACTATACAAAGTATGTAAATTCTCACAGTAAAACACTGCAGGTACAATATTTAAAAAACCTGTGTGCCCTTATTCCCACAAGCTCCATAAAGTCAACCAATTACATTAGCGCCTCCTAGAATGAGAAAATCTTTCAGTTTTGCGTTGCCAAGCGGTTAGCGAGTGATCCGTGGGCATGTCATCTGAGGCCAGGTCTAATCCGAACAAGGTAAAAAGAATCCGCATCAAAATGGCCTTCAGCCCATTGACTGCCTCCTTTGCATTGTTTCATATTCTTGTGTGAACCTATTCTTTCACCCGAAAATAGGTCGAATCATTTCCTTAATTTGCTCTTAAATTCATCTGAGAGCTTTGTGCATATAGTAATGCTTCCTGAGTCACTGGGAGAACGAGACACTTTAACATTTAACCAGGGCAGCCGCGGTCCACACAGACCAGAATTTATGAAACAAAAAATGAGAGTGAGCAGAAAAGCGGGAATACGAAGAAAAGAGAGTGTGCGTGTCCTAGAAAATAAGGAGACGGAAAGATAGGATGGGAACGAGAGTAAATTGGTCATCTGAGAACGGCCAAAAAGAGAGAGACGATGTGAGAAGGAGAGAGAAATTGATTATCTGGTCTCTGTGTGTGACAACACTTGCAGCAGCCAGACTAAATCAAATGCCGTCATTCGAGCGAGAGGACCAAAGCGCTTGGCATCGTACAGTGCGAGGGACACTCGTTCCGTCATCCAGCATTCACTTTCACATTCATCAACCTTCTCCATTCTCTGCTTTTCATTTAGAGCAAACAGATGTAGAGAGATCAATACGCCGCTCCTCGCAGTAAAAATGGAGGAGGAGAGAGAGAGAGGAGTGCTGTCGAAATACGGTCATGAATACATCGGACTGCAGTGTAGATGACATGAACGGACATCTACATTCACAGCTAATGGTCTTACAATCGGAAGGGAATGAGGTATGGTATTACAAGACAATGAGGTACAGGGTGTCATTCATTCACTCGTTTGAAGGGTCTTTGCAGAGAGACTTTACTGTAAAGGAACCGTTTGTAGAAAGTATTCCCCTAAAACATGGACTCTCCCGATCACCCCTATCCTTTGAACTGAAATGGACTGTACCAAAGTGCGTATTGCGGTTTCAGGTAACGGAGCGGGAAAAAGGTGAACGGTAGGACAGAGTTCAGCGGTGCTCTGTAAAGTCTAGAGAATAAACAGGTGGATCTTACTTTCGAAGTGTACATTGTTTGCATATGTGTGCGTGCATCATAATAACCACACACAAGGTTTACAATAAACAAGATTTGGAAATCTCTGGATTGAGACATTGTTGTCCTTACAAGCAACTTTTAGCCTTCAACCTTTCCGAACTAGCAATAATAAAGAAGAAATTCTTCATGGTCCTTCGAGCCGGATGCTGATTTGCTAAAGAGATGTCTCAAACAGAGAAAGAACCCCCTGTTGTGCGTCCACGAAGACGTGTTCAGCCCCCAGCTCATCTGGCTGATTACGAACTTGGCGCAACAGTGGTGAATCGACAGCTACTCCCTACCCTCCAACAAAGCAGGCCGCGGTCCCCAAGCACTGAAGGACCTACTAGATCGACTTCTCCCGTCAGTCAAGATTTGGAGCATGAGCAATGGCTTTTAAGAGATGAATGGCCGAATACATCTGAAAGACGAGAAGAGCAAGTAGAGCTTGAATCTATGCTGCAGGTGGTGCAAAAGGAGAATGCAGAATTGCGCCGACAAACCAGTCAGCTCCCAGAGATCATCTCAACCCTACAGGAGATGAGGCAACAGAATGCCATGCTATATCATGATCTACAAAGCCTTAAGGGAGGACGGGGAGATCGATCTAAAACCTGCAGTCACAACAAGGTGGCTCTCAGAAACCAGTACTGCAGAGGTGAGCCCAGAAGTTCTCGCAACTTATCGTCCCACGCCAGCTCCCCGGGTTAGAGTGCCACCACCTCCTGCAATGAGAGAACTGCGACCAGCAGTGGTAGATGTACCCTCAGTTAACCGAGCAATTCAGTAGAATGGACATTCCTTCCTTCACTCACGAGAATGTAACGCCACAAGCACGTCATAGCAACTCATTGCAACCCAAGTACCCTCCATTCTACCACGGCCTCCCATCTCTGCAGATTGAGGCCCCAGTACACAAGCAGATGCCGCTGGATCAACGACAAGCGTACTACTCGCCTCTACTCGCTCGGGAGAAAAGCTACAGAGGGCCTGTTCCAAGTATTCCCTTCCTAACGTCCCCCGATCCTAGAGAATTCTCAAGACTGAGGATAGCTTTAGAGAACATTCTGCCTGAGGACGCTACAGAGCATTTTAAATTCCAGATCCTTACTGACCACCTAAGGCTCGAGGAAGCACTTCTTGTGTCTGACTCGTACAGTAACTCGAGGCTTCCATTTACGTACACCATGAGAGCACTCACCAAAATGTACGGCCAACCCCACCAGTTGGCTTTACAACGTATTGCAGATCTGATGGATGGACCAGGCATTTGTAGTGGAGATGTAAAGACATTCCGTCTTTTTGGGCTCCATGTACGCTCCTTGGTCAGTATGTTGGAACAGTTAGGCCAGAAAGGAATGACTGAGCTGGAGTGTGGGTCACATGTTTCCAGACTTGTAAGCAAATTGCCATATGACCTCCGATGTAGTTTTAAGAGGTACATACACCCTCTGGTGTTACCATCCCTACATTGCTGGACTTTGCAGAATGGCTTGAATATGAGCTCCAGGTCCAGGGAGACCACTCGGAGTACACCCCTCAGCGCAAACAAGAGTCGTCAGACCAGAGAAAGGAAATGAGGAGATTTCAAACAAACTCGCAAACCCACTGCCGTCTTCCTGGGAACAGAGAAATCAAAGGCCACTTCAGTAGTGCCAGCTTATCAACAGAAACAAGCAGCCGCTAAAGGAGAGCGGGTGAATGCTTACTGTCCATACTGTGACAGCAACAGACATTTCTTGAACAACTGTGAGAACTTAAGCCACTCACCAAAGAACAGAAGGTCAATTGGATAAAAAGCCAAAACAGATGCTGGCGCTGTGGACGTGGACATCAAGCAGCCCACTGCACCCTGAAAGCTCTATGTCAAACCTGTAACAGAAAGCACCTGGTAGCACTGCATGAGGTGAACGATCAAAGCAGAGCAAGGGAAGAATCTGTTCCAGCCAGCGCGGTACTATATGTTGATCGTCCTACCTGCGACAATAAGATTCTGTTGAAAGTGACCAAAGTTCTACTCAGAAATGGAAACAAAGCTTTGGAGGCATATGCTGTCCTTGATGACGGGTCAGAGCGGACCATCATTCTTGGTGATGCGGTTCAGAAGTTGAAACTAAAAGGACAACCAGAGGAATTGGCACTACGCACGGTCAGGCAAGAGACGCAGACCATTCACGGGGCGGCCGTGACCTTCACAGTGTCTTCAATGGATAACCCTCGTAAGGTGTTCAAGATACGGAGTGCATTCACAGCTAACAGCCTGGGTTTATCAGAACATACACACCCAGTTCAGGTACTCCAAAAAAGGTACAAGCACCTTGAGGGCTTGCCACTTCAGAACTTTCACAAAGTTAAACCCGTGATTCTTATTGGCTCAGACTGCCCTCACCTCATAACGCCCATCGAACCGGTCCGACTAGGCCCACCTGGGGGCCCAGCTGCTGTGAGAACTCGCCTGGGATGGACACTACAAGGTCCAGCACAGGATTTAACCACTGGACTTTCCCCTCAGCAGTGCCTATTCACCAGTCTGCGAACCATTGACAGCCTGTATGCTGATGTGGAGAAACTATGGAAAATAGACATCCTTCCGTATCAGAGTGAGAAAGTGATGACAAGGTCACGACAAGACCAGGAGTCCATTCAGCTTCTCCAAGAGAAAACGGTGAAAGTGGAAGTTGACGGAATTCTGCGCTATGCAACCCCTCTACTCTGGGCGAAGGATATGCCACGCCTGCACGCACCAAAGGAAGCAGTGCTGCCACAGTTAAGGGGTATTGAAAATCGTCTTGAAAGAAAACCTGAGCAAGCAGCATCATACCAGGAAGAGATGAACAGGCTACAAGAAGCTGGCTACATCACAAAACTCACCCTTGAACAAGAGAAAGAATCAGAAGAAACCTGGTACATACCACATCATATGGTAGAGCATAACGGAAAAAACAGGGTCGTGTTTAACTGCTCATTCACATACAAAGGCCACAACTTGAATGAGTTCTTGCTACCTGGTCCAACACTCAGCCCTCTCTCCTGGCAGTTCTACTACGCTTCAGAGAACATTCCATTGCAGTTAGCAGTGATATTCGCGGTATGTTCCATCAGGTGCGCCTTCTGCCTGAGGACAAACCTCTGCTGCGATTCTTATGGAGAGACCTACAGAAGGATAAACCACCAGAGATATTCGAATGGCAGGTGCTTCCCTTTGGAACCACATGTAGCCCCTGCTGTGCTACATTTGCTCTACAGAAACATATTCAGGAAAACACTGAGCCCATGGACGCACCTTTCTCCGTGGAAAAGGCATTCTATGTTGACAACTGCATTCAAAGTTTTACCTCAAGCGAGATGGCAAGAGACAATGTCGACAGACTCCGTAGTCTCTAAGCTCTGGAGGCTTCGACCTAAGACAATGGGCGAGCAATGATCCATCTGTCATCAGTCACTTGCCAACTGAGGCCAAGTCTCAAAGCAGCATCCAATGGCTCAGCGAAGGTAATCAAAACGCTCAGGAGTCAACTCTCGGTTTACACTGGCACTGTCTATCTGACACCCTCTCCTATAACCTCGCTACACAGACAATCCACTGCCGACTATGCGAAGCATATATCATGTCCTAGCCAGGCAGTATGACCCCATTGGCTACATTGTGCCATTCACAACTCGTGCTAAAGTGATCGTGCAGAGGTTATGGGACAAGAAAAGGGAATGGGATGACCCTCGATTGCCTGAGGAACTGTTAAGCTCATGGAAAGCCTGGGAGAGCGAGCTAGAACACCTAAAGTGCATCAGCTGGCCAAGATGTTACACAAGCAAAGAGCTGGATCACTCCAACAGTGTAAGGCAAATACACGTTTTCTGTGACGCTTCTGAACAAGCCTACGGTTCAGTAGCATATTTGCGAACTGAAAACCCAGAAGGTAGTGGAAGTAGCTTTCATGACTGCCAGATCCCGGGTAGCTCCTAAAAAGCAGCAAAGCATCCCTCGCTTGGAGTTATGTGCTGCACTGACCGGTGCACAGCTTGCAAAGGTTTTGAGGACAGAGCTCACATTACCCATCTATAGCATCACTCTGTGGTCCGACTGTGCTCAAATGGCTACTGTCTCAGTCAGTCATGTAGATTCAAGGTGTTTGTGGGTACCAGAGTGGCTGAAATACAGGAGCTCACAGAGACTGATACCTGGAGATATGTGCCATCACAGGACAACCCGGCTGACGACATCACAAGGGGAAAATTCATCCTTGACATAAGATGCGAAAGCAGATGGCACAACGGACCGGAATTCTCAGCCAAACTTCAGAGAGGTGGCCAGAGATGCTGTCACTAGCAACCACTGACCACGACAATGAGACGAGAATGTCAGCCTTTTGTGGTTTAACAGCCTCTCTCCGCTCACCCCAGACCCGCTGCAGTACACAAACTTTGCAGATCTGCTGAAAGCCTACATTCAGCATGATAACACACCAACAGCAGAAGACTACAAAGAGGCAGAGTTGGCAGCCCTGCACCAAGTCCAAACCGACTGCTTTGCAGAGGAACTACTGTCCTTAAGAACCAATAAACCCCTACCAAAACACAGCAGATTGCTTGGTTTAGCACCCGAATTCGACACCCTTTTGAAACTCATGCGAGTTGGTGGCCGCCTTCGTCAGTGCAGTGAGCTAGAGGAAGATGCTATACATCCTATTGTACTTGACTCGCATCACCCCATTACCAGGCTAATAATCAAAGATTATGATCACCAGTTGCATCACCCAGGGCCAGAGAGGGTGTTTGCTGAGCTTCGGAGAAAGTACTGGGTACTACGGGGACGAGCAGCGGTCAAAGGTCATCAACGACAATGCACAGAGTGTCAACGGTGGCGAGGACAACCACATCCACCCAGAATGGCGGACCTCCCCCCCGCCAGGCTTAGAATTCATCAACCAGTCTTCCACTCAACAGGCGTTGACTGTTTTGGACCTTACACTATAAAGGTGGGACGTAGGAACGAAAAGAGATGGGGAATCATCTTTAAATGCATGACCACACGTGCAGCCCACATTGACATACTTACCAGTATGGACACTGATTCCTTCTTAATGGCTCTACGAAGATTCATTTCCAGACGTGGCAAACCATTTGAACTCCTGGCAGACCAGGGTAGCAATTTCAAAGGAGGAGAAAGGGAACTAAGGGAATCCTTTATGGCTCTTCATCCTGAGCTACAAGCCAATCTAGCCAACCAACAGATAAGATTTCTCTTCAATCCACCCAGTGCACCCCATTTCGGTGGATGCTGGGAGAGGGAGATCCGTTCGTTAAAAGCTGCACTTCAAGTTACACTCGGCGCCCAGACGGTCACTGAAGAAGTACTGAGAACAGTCCTTATAGAAATAGAAGGTATTCTCAACTCCAAACCCATCGCTTACACCTCTTCAGACATCGCTGATCCCGACCCAGTAACTCCAAACATCTTGCTGATGGGCGGCGAGATGCCTCATTACCTCAAGTCATGTACCACGATTCCGATCTCTTGAGCCGTAGGAGATGGAAGCATAGTCAACTATTAGCTGACCACTTCTGGAGGCACTTTATCCGTTACTACTTACCAAACCTTCAGATTAGACAGAAATGGAAAACAGAAGGAATTGATCTGCAGATTGGCGATGCTGTTGTGATTGTTGACCAGCAACTACCACGGGCCTTGTGGCCAGTGGGCAAGGTTGTTCATGTCTTTCCTGGGACTGACAAGAGAATCAGATCAGCAGAGATTCAGGTGAAGGACAAAAGGTACATCCGACCTGTTGCCAAAATTGTATGTCTGCCCCCTCTTGTGGATTAGCTGTAAACCCCTATTCTCCCCTACGAAACCAAATAATGGATCAAATTCACACTGTGAATTTGGGGGCGGCTGTAGAAAGTATTCCCCTGCATTGCTGGTTTCAGGTAACGGAGCGGGAAAAGGTGAACGGTAGGACAGAGTTCAGCGGTGCTCTGTAAAGTCTAGAGAATAAACAGGTGGATCTTACTTTCGAAGTGTACATTGTTTGCATATGTGTGCGTGCATCATAATAACCACACACAAGGTTTACAATAAACAAGATTTGGAAATCTCTGGATTGAGACATTGTTGTCCTTACAAGCAACTTTTAGCCTTCAACCTTTCCGAACTAGCAATAATAAAGAAGAAATTCTTCACCGTTCACCCCAAAATGAAAATTCTGTCTTCATTTACTCACCCTCAAGTTGTTCCAAATCTGTATGAATTTCTTTTTTATGATGAACACAGAGAAAGATATTTGGAAGAATGCTTGTAACCAAACAGATCTTGGCCACCATTGACCACTATAGTAGGAAAAATTGCTTTATAAATTGAGCACAAAAGAAGATATTTTGAGGAATGTAGGAAAGTAAACAGTTCTGGGGCACTTTTATTTACCATTGTAATTTTTCCTAGTCAATGGTGGCCAAGAACTGTTTGGTTACAAGCATTCTTCCAAATATCTTTCTCAACTCGAGCGTGAGTAAATGATGACAGATTTTTTTTTTTTGACGTGAACTGTCCCTTTTATGTTTTCAATAATAGCCCCAAAATACCAACGTGCTATTCATTCAGTAGACATTTTATCCAATGACGCAACGTCCAAGGTTAAACATTCCACATACGTTCTATACATAACCAATGACCTTGGTGTCTGTTATGCTTTTCTTCGTTTTATGAACAGAGCAGGTCGAGCACACAAGAATCAGTGTTTTCATATCTCCCCATAATGGATTAAAACATGCATTAAATAGAAACACTTGTACACCGGCTCTCTCCTTGAAGCTTTGAGATGGAAAAATGAAACATTTCAAACCATAATGGCACAACAGCTGGATCTGTTCAGTATTCCTCCGCGCTTTAGATGTAATTGAAAGTAGATGAAGCGTCATTTTGAATGGATAGTTCAGGGGCTCTCTGGGTAATTTCCCCCATTAATGAATCTGCAGATTATTTTCGGGGCAAATGAACCGAGAACGCCAGAAATGTATTTATACATGGTTCACTAATTAATCTGTTTAAGTTATCATTTCAACAGAAGAAAACTGGTATGTGGTTCCACCTCCTGCCTCCACCTTAGCTGGGACATCTGACATTTCCCGCTTGCTTTTCTCACCTCGGCTTCTCCATAGATGTTTTTTGGTGAAGCCTTCACAAAAACACTAATACAGTTTTTCACCTTCACAATTTGTGTATACCTTTTTCTTTAAAGGAATAGTTCACTCAAAAAGCAAAATAGGTGCATTACTCACTCACCCTCATCTCATTCCAAACCTCTATGTATAACACAAATAAGTTATTTTGGAAAATGTCTCTGATCGTGGTTTTGTTGCCATACAATAGAAGTCAATGGATCCAATGTTGTTTGGTTACCAACGTCCTTCAAAATATCTTCTTTTGTGTTCAACAGAAGAAAGAATCAGATTTGGCATGACATGAGAGTAAGTAAATGATGCAATCATTTTCACTTTTAGATGAACTATCCCTTTAAGTTGACAGGTTTCATCTGTATTAGATGCAATAAAAGGCTGCATTTTTATGACAGCAGGCATTTACAAGGTCACAAAGAAAGACGATTCTGCACCAGAACATGACAAGTATCTCTGACAGACAGCTGTCACGGCGAGACACCGACACACGGCACACAACGGCAACTTTTACCGCCGTTGACATAAACACATTTAAAATACGTCCCATCCCAACCTCTTACCTTCAGGGGATCACCTGAGTCAGGATGAGTGACAGCTCTCCCCATCACAAGAGGCTTCAGCGGAGAGAGTGAATTTAGTGGAAAGATCGTCTCCTCCCCGGGGTGGTCAAGGCCTCACTCTGAGAGAAGACTGATAAGAACAGAGAGTGACGAGGGACATATGTCTGAGAGAGATAAAAAACGTCATGAAAAAACATAAGCAGCGGAGGGGAATACCTGAGGAACTTTAACACAAAGCAGCTCTGTCCCAGAAGACTGAAGGTTACACGCAACACTTACCTGGGAGGAGGGACGTGCCGCTAAAATGGAATCAAACGGAGGGATGAGTTTGTTTCTCTTGTTTTTCACACCGCCTCCATTTTCCCCAAAGGCTTTATGGCCGGGTCATTGTTCTTCTAAAATGTTTGCTGCCAGTCTTGTTTGATATATCCTGAGGGCATTTTATCCATTAAGGTTTGACTGTACAGAAATATGAATAATTGCTGAATGAATTCAGGCTTTCAATGAATAATCAAGAATTTAACTAAAAAGGTTTATCATTGTCTTTCTCTGGACCAAAGCTTTATAATAAACTTGCAAGACAAAGTCAAAACACTATACACAATATTGTGACACTACACTAATCTAATAAACATTACCAAAACAAAAGAAAACATGACAAACACTTTGAGGTAAATTATAAAATATAAATATTTATTTATAATTAACTAAATAATCTACAATTAAATGTAAGGTTGGGACTTTTTGAATTACCTTTTATCTATTTTTTTTTTTTTTGGGGGGGATTATGAAATTTGTTGTAAATTAGATAAATAAATCAAAATGTAAGCAAATAATTTACAAATGTAACAATACAAATTTTTTATTTTAATGGTAAAATATTATTTTTATTTGCAATTGTTGTATAATTTGTAAATTAAGGTGACTAAGAAATAAATAAAAGAGGAAAATAAACAAATTCATACTTTATACACATACAACTCCCGGTTTTTCCTAAAGGCCTCATCATTGTTCTTCTAAATCTGACTTCAAGCCGGTCATGTTTGATATATCTTTGAGACATTTATCCAATAAGATCTGGCTGTGAATCGATATTAATGAAAGAATCAATTAATTAATTATGGCTTTAAATATCAAGTTTGGCATTCTGAATTTGATCTCTGTCAGCGTGAGCCGGGAAGAGTTTTATCCAATAACAAAAAATCCATATTAGGGTAAAATGGACCATTAGCCCAGAGTTTGACATTTAATTGCACTGACTTTCTAGGAACGAGCAACAAAAACACACGATACACACATTGGGGTATTTGTGAGGTGCGGGTGTAATTCATACTTTCCGAAGCAACCAAGCAGTACGCAATCCGTCACAGATTTCCCATCAACACATCATCACCAACATTTGCTGTAAAGTGGATTCATTGTTTCCCGCACCACTCCTCAATGCACACAGATTCATCCGATCGCCACGGAGTAATCAGAGCTTATAAAGCATGACCACCCGATGGAATGTACAGGCAGTGCTGTGCTCCCGATGTTATGACTGCAACAATAATGATATATATGAATCAGCAAGCCAGAAACACATTTCTGTCATAG
This sequence comes from Triplophysa siluroides, assembly GCA_006030095.1. Lineage (NCBI taxonomy): Eukaryota > Metazoa > Chordata > Actinopteri > Cypriniformes > Nemacheilidae > Triplophysa > Triplophysa siluroides. Next base: position 1,857,120 of record VCII01000101.1, on the reverse strand, counting down.
CACCAGCACAACCACCAATAAACTCAAATACCAAAACCATTAACAAGACTGAGCACTGCTGTCTGCTAGGGAGGAAATATGATGGAGGGGGAAAACAGATCGCTTTGTTTGTTCATGCTGGGCTGAAACAAGAAGTGACTTTGCTTATCAAGGGGAATTGCAGAGCGGAAGGTTGCTGGTGTGTTTATGGTGGGCTTTTTTACTTCAAGTGAAATGAAACACAGTTGAAAAGTTTATTTTCCTGGTGTGGTGCTTCACAGTGGGCATCTCATTGCTTTGCAAAACTTTTATTCACTCGAATTGATACCGAATGAACCAAATGTATCTGGACATCCACTTTATTCCGTCATGGTCTGATCAGACTCACTTCTAACCTGTTAAATAATTGTGTATATTTCTAAAACATTTTCCATTCTTCGATAAGTAAGACATAAAAAAGCGTGTCATCAGCATAGATTTCCAATAGTCACATCAATGAAGCTCACAAATATGAAGGATGATCTTACACAGAAAAGGTATTATCCTTTCACACATAATGTGCAATAAATGATTTGTTATACCAGTGAAAGAAGACAGGACGCATATATATTATTTAAATTGTATTCATAAAGATTTATGTGCTTTGTATAGCCAAGGGCCAAACTTATTCTGCACCACCACAAGATTCTTTTTAATAATGTTTTTTGTATTGCAGCTCTTTAGTAAGCGGTCATTTGGATTTAATTAAGTCTATATATTATGTATTTTATATGTATGCAGAAGGAGGCTGCTAAGATGCTACAAAACTGAGTAAATAACTATAATAGCAGCAGTTATCAAGTAAAACAATACAACAAAAATCTAAAAACATTATTTTGTGAGACACTGCTGACATCTTACATAAAGCTATACCCAAACCCTGATGTTAGGATCATTTTGAGATTTGGGGTTAAATGATAATTGACAGAATGGTACATTTTATCATTTCGCTGGCTTGCAGGCATGGATGAGTTGTTGTCTCCTGAAGGATTATATGGGGGGAAATAATTTCATACTGTGATATTGATTGATTTTTATCTTTGCCAGCTCTGTTGTCAGCGTCCTTCTCCAAAATGACCTCTGGAGAAAAGAGCAGTTTGTTCTTTCTGGACAAAACTGAAACATCACTCATCACAAATAGTCCTGTAAATGAAATGATATATTTTTGATAAAGTTTATAGTTTAAATAAAGCACTTTTTAATCTTCTAAATTGGCCATAAACCAGTGATTTATGAATGCTAATATAAATAAATGAATTCAAATTCATAAAATGGTTTCTTTTTTTGCCCTTGCGCGTCACCTGCTCTAGCTCCGCCCACGCCGAAAACTAAACTTGCTGGACGGATTGTGGCGGTATGGAAGTTTTAAAGCCCATTCAATTAATTTGCCCTGTTTAGTAAAACTGGCCCTAACTGTTGAATCGACTTAATGCACTTCCTACTAAAAAAGAGAGAGAAAAATCAATTCTTGCATCTATGGAATTCAGAAAATGATCGTCTTCAAACAGAAAACTTAGAAAACCAATTAAGTTGCTGCACACATAGCGCCAAGACTTTTTCGCTTCATATAACCTCCTAACCAGAGAGCAAAGATGCACCCCATGACAGAAGCGTTAATTAAGATGTACAGATAAATGTGTGGCCCTCCCTGCGCAGTTCCAGCACCATGAACTTAGCTCGTATTTTGTTATTCACAGATCTTTGCACTTACTTACTGCTTCTTTATGAATGCATTGGATGGCCAACTTTTACTTGCGTGATTAAAAAAAGCAGATGTCTTATGAAGATCTATTTTTGCATTGACCCCTATCTGACCCTTGGCCCATCATTGACAAAACAACCAATACAAACATATTTATGTTGAAACTTTCCGCTCGTCTGTGACTGATTCATTAAATGTGTTAATAATATCTGCAAAACATTCTATCTCATTTTTAATCCGTGTAGGAGGGATGTTTTTCAAATCAAACGGCTTTCGTTTTGATTTCTTTATTCAGGTTTCAGATTGCACTTTTCTCTTGTTAGTAGCGAAGAAAATAAAAAGTAATTCGCCTCTCTCTTTGAAATAATGAGAACACACAATGAGCCCTTTGTTTCTCTTTGCTTTTCAACAGAGCAAAATTGGTGCAGTGAAAAAAAGAGATTGTTCTTTTTCATTTCTGTTGCTGTGAGTCACGTTTCCTCAAAGACAAACAGAAATGCAGTTTCCTTTGTCTAACAAGCAATATCGGGTGAGGTTTATTCTCTAGAGATGGCCAACGTAGTGTACATGCCATCGAGGCAGTGGTAGAACTGATCGAAAAAAAGTGAAAGTTGGAAAGCAGTAGAAGGAATAGATAGAAATAAGAGAGAGACAGAACATGCGGGTCAATATTTATTGAGCGAACTGTGCTTGCACCCTAGGAGGCTTGTGTCAGATCTACTGCTTTAATTAGGCATGGATGGTCACTTACCTGGGTTCGACACGTCTTTTCTATTTGATCACCCTTCGCTTTAATATAATCAGGCCAGGACTCTGTCAGGATCGTGTTGTTTTTGTGTACTGGAAAAAAACAAGTCTCCTGTCCCAACCCTTGAATTCACTTGAGCTTTGATTCAAGGAACTGAGTATAAATCAACAGCTATGGTCTAAAAGTAGGCTGGGGAGTAAGATTGTGAGGGATTTATTTTTTGAAGGAGAGGTTAAATGTCATATTGTTTTACTTTAAGGGTTTTACAAAAGCTCCTGCCATGGTGTATTATATATTGTGTGTAGTCTTTATGGATAAAAATGTTGACCTTGATGTAATGCACATTCTCACATTATCAAATTTACTAACTAGGGCAAAATTGCACGAGACGAAATGGGAGTGGAGATTACTGCGGGTTATTTACTAACAAGGTGGACATTAAAAAAATAAAGAAGCAATATCTCTTTCCCATAATGACAAACGCAATCTACCAAGAGGAGCGCAAATTAACGCAGGGTTTAAGACATGCCTATTTGGGGCGTTAAGTAAGGCCGTAAATACCAGTTCACTGACAAGCGTAAACCTTTGTAAACCGCATTGCGTGATTTATTTAAATACTCATACCCATTAAGGTTGCATCTGAAGAGGAAAGTCCTACAAATGCATGCGCAATCAAAAAAATGTTGCTGCTGTTAGTTTGACTTAACCCATCCTTGTTCACAGTACATAAAGAATACAAGTAACTGAATTAACGTAAGTTAACTATGTTAATTATACTAAAAATTTAGATCTGTCAGCTTTACTTAACACGTGTTTGACTGGTCATTGTTGAGTAGACACAAAACCCTATAATATTGGACCTATTGTTGAGTTTACTTAATATAAACAAGTTAATTTAACATGACTGGTTGAGGGGGGATTTTCAGTTCCCAGCATGCTTTGCGTAAAACTGCATTTAGGCAAATTTAGTGTTATTTTAAGTGTTTTTCAGTAAAGAAAAAAGACTTGTTTGTGCTTAATGTTCATTTATCTTTGAGGTTTAAAAGAGTTTGTTGTATTTTTTTGTTTTAGGGTTGCAGAGTGGTACATATAAGCTTAGGCTGTGAGAGGTTCATTCGTGCCCATGGTGTCTTTTGCATCATTCAATGAGCTTTAACTGTGCTAATGCCAGTACTGAGATGCCTCTCATCTGATTTTCTCATTGTGTTTTGACTAACATGCAGTAAATCTGTATATAATTTATGTATGACAACAAAAAGTACCATTGAGAAGGATAAATATTGAGTTGAATTACAACAACATTACTTCAATTTATTTTGTTCAACCAACTAAAGTGTTATTTGTTCAAATTACTTAATATTGTTGCGTGGAACCACTTGTCGTAGATTTTTTAAGTAAATTCAACAAATCATTTTTTTGAGTGTAAGGTCAGTCACAAAAACAGCTGAGTCCATGCCTTTACTAATTTTCACTGCGTGTCTTGTGTAAATACAGACACCAAAAGAGGTGTTTGCGCTGCTGCAAGCTGTTAGTAAATCTGCCCCTATGTCTGTTATGTAAATGTTTTGTGTCCTGTTAGTATATTATTATCAAACATCTAAAATACATTTTTGTATACAGTGGACAAAACACTTTTTACAACTTGTATGTGTTCTGTAGTTTTCATTGGTCTTTCTTTAGTCTTTAATATGTGATACTTTAGATAAACGTAAAATTGAACAAAGTAAAAATTATGATTATATCTATATCATTCTGTCCGGTGTCGTGTATGAATTAATTTTCAGATTATATAAGTAGATATATCAAGATAAAAACGAATATTTATCTGCCTGCTAGCACTGCAAGAAGCAATTTAAATGAACAGCATGAAGCAATCATTTTATAATTTGTGCAGTCACTATGTCATTAAAACCCCATAGCAACCAATGACATACAGCGCTTTATAAAGAAAAGTTCTCCACATATCTTGTGTCAAACGATACTGCTGAACAACATGTGAAACATTCAGTTTGATATCAGGTGATCATACTTCTACTTTGACATGGTAAAAGCAACTTCTCTTTTAACACAATTATAAGAAGTAAAAACCATGCATGCCACTCTTTTTGTATAATAAGATGTGTATCAAGTATCTTTGTTGTGTTTTGAAGTGCAAAAATCAAAGCACAGCTGTGAATAGAAACACAATCTGTACACACTCTGCTAGACTGCACTCACAAAACTGTCTGTGTAAATAGCTGCCAGGGACAAGTTACGAATGCCTAAAATGCAATTAAACAAAAATGAAATATTTGGAGGCAGTATGATGCAGAATGTTGTCTGACAGCTATCGAAAACACTGCAATGATGCAAACTTCTAAGCAAAGTTGAAAAGAAAAAGGGTTTTATAAGCATATGTCAGCAGAACAACAGGGTTTAAATGTGTGAAATGGTGGTAGGGCTTGTATAGACTTTTGACATGTCAGATACAAGATTAATAAGAATCTTAAATAAAAGATTCTGTCATCATTTAGGCCATCTGGAGTTGTTCCAAATCTGTGTAAATGTCTTTGTTCTGATGAACACATAAAGTTATTTGGAAGAATGCTTGTAACCAAAGAGTTCTTGGCCGCCATTGGGTACCATATAGGAATAGGTTTGCTTTCCTACATTCTTCAAAATATATTATTTTGTGTTCAACAGAACAAAGAAATTTATAAAGCAATTGTTCTTACAATGGTTTTTAATGGTGGCCAAGAACATTGGGTGAGTAAACGAAGACTGTCCCTTTAAAGGGATACTTCACCCAAAAATGAAAATTCTTTTATCATTTACTCACCCTCGAGTTGTTCGAAATCTGTATAAATTCCTTTGTTCTGATGAACTCAGAGAAAGAAATTTGCAAGAATGCTTATTACCAGACTGATTTTTCCCCCCATTGAGTAGGAAAAAATAACAAAGAGTCAAAAGTGCCCCAGAACTGTTTGCTGTCCTACATTCTTCAAAATGTCTTCTATTGTGTTCAACAGAACAAAACAAATGATAAAGTAATTTTTCTCTTTGGTTAAAAGCTCTTTCAAATATCTTTCTCTGTGTTCATTAGAACAGTGAAACATATATCGCTTTGAAACAACTTGAAGTTATTTAAATGATGACAGAATTTTCATTTTTGGGTATCCCTTTAACAAATGCTGGGACTGATGATGTTTATATGACTAGGTTAAAATGACAACCTAATTAAATTCTTATGTTATTGTTGAACAATCAACCAGACACAAATAAGACAATTCTCTGCTAATACAGTATAAATGTCTAGCTTTATTGTAAAACAGTTTGGACATCACATACCACATAATTTAGTTTTTATGGGAATGAAATGGGAAATATTTGATTTTATATTGAAATCAGCTTTTGATCGTAGAGTTTAATATCTTGGCAATTCTGAGCACAGTTTGAGACACGGGTGTTTTATGAATCTGTCACAGTGGAATGCATGCTTAGCAAAGAGACTGTTATTGAAGTATTGGCCAATTAGTGAGGGATAATATACCGTCGGCAGGTTGTTATTGCAAAATAAACCCTGACAGGGCAATCAGGTTTATTTCAACACACCGAGTAATACAATATGTGAGATTCTGCATCTTCCATTTAGTTCCACTGTTAAATTGAACCCACATTTAAAATGTTAAAAGTGTGGTCCATGCATGTCAGTGAGAAAGATGAGCTGTACACTCATTCAAGTTTTTAGAAAAAATTATTTAAACATTTTAACCTGATATAATAAAGACTAGGGCTGTGCGATATTAAAGAAAAATGTGATATGCGATAGCATGCTAAATAATGCAATATTTGATATGCGATACAATATTTATTATTTTCTAAAATCAATTAAAATTGTTTTAAAATATATATTACCAATAGGGCTGCATGATATTACAGAAAATTCGATAAACAATAATTTGCTAAATAATGCAATGTGTGATAGAATAATGGTTCAAGTTTGTGAAATATATATTTAAAAACTGAAAATGATATAACCAACATACATTATTTCTGATTATCCATCATCTTCAACACATCAGACACAGTCTCTTTGCTTTCTGCTTCAACCTAAAGCTTATAGACTATAGACCACTTCGCAATATGTAAAGACTGGTCCAGAAGCACGTCCGGTTTCAGTTTTGTTATTATACATATATAATTGAAACTTCCGGATATTCATTTAACTTTTAGATTTGGTTAAAAATGTTTAGCAGTTGTATTTTGTTCAATCGTAAAAAAACAACGTCATCCAAAGTGGTCTATACGTAACTTTTAGAATTTTTCAATTGATTCAGTCATTGCAAAATATTGCGACATGCACATTTGCGATATTTCAATACATTGCACAGGGCCATGGAGCACATTTTTCTCACCATGAAAATATTATGGCATTAAAAAAAACAACCAATTGAACACTCAGTGTGTCATGGTCCCTAAAAGTCACGTAACAACACAAAAACTGTGATTGATCCTTTTACTTCTCAGTCTGACGTCTCTTTCTATCTAAGTGGGTGGTTTGTGGTCTGTTTAAGCTACAAACTAAAAAACTAACCCTAGCTGTAGTCATATGTCTGAATATGCAAGACTATCCTTTCTCTAACTCTCAAGTAATGCCTATAATTATACTGACAGATAATGATAGTAAATATCAACATGTTCTATTTTTCTTTTAAGGATTTAGCTTTTATTCTTAATTGTAGGCCTGCTTTTATCCTCACAGATATGTGGTCATCGACAGTTTTGTCAGTCTTGTCAACCATACAGTATTTCTGCTTTTTGGGGTTTTTTCACTTAAGAAAGGTTGACAGCCCTAACCTCAGTGATTGACGGCAACAGCCCGAGAAGCACTCCCTTATGTCAACTGAGGTTGCTTTCAAAAGCATATCAAACAAACTCGCTCTTTGAATTTGTTTGTGATCTGTAAAGACGTACGGTGTTCACTTCGGTTATCGGAGGTGGCTGTCAATTTTTGGCAACCAGTCTGTGTATTAAGAGAACCATATTTAGCTGTTTGTGGTTCAGTTTACATCTATAGCCAAACAGTGTTCTGTACAAACTCATTATTTTTAAGCACAAAAACATATTCAGTGCATTTGTTTCACAGGAATTGTCTGGACCCAGTAGAGACCAGCAGAGGTGAAGATTAATCAATTCTCATTCGTTGTCTCTGCTATCTACCAAGACACATTCTGACTTCTGTTTAAAAGCTTTTGTCCTTTGTGCTAGAGTTAAATAATGCTCTATAATTGCTTTGTCTTCATTTGTGGCAGAAGTTACAACGGTTTTGCATTTGTCTGTCCTACAGTAAAACTACTGCGCAGAGAACGGCTTGGCCACTGCAGTAATTCTGCTTTTTATGCATAATACATAAATGCAGTTAGCAGCAAGTGCAGACAGACAAAACGATACGAGAAAAAAGGATTCACTCTTATCCAGTAATGTCTTATCCTTATCAGCACTTTGTCCGATAAACAGAAAAGCAGTTAATGAATAAATAAACATGGAGACAATTGTGCTGCAACATTTGCTTGACCGCACCCTTACAAACAACATAAGAACCACGACGACGACAACAATGCAGATTTTGAGCACTCTTGCCAACAAGGGAATGACTAAAGGATAGAACTAAAATAGCTCCCTTACCCAGCCACAGAGGAGATGCTGTCTCTTTAGTTACAATGCATTGCTATTAAACTAACTAGGAGTGGCGACTATCATTATGGATAAACATTATAAGCGGCCTTGGGCTATGTGTCTCATCACACTGTTTCGAAAGGTTTCTTCTTTCTAGCCTAAAGTGAAGAGAGAATGACGGTGGAGTTAACGTAAGGGGATAGATGTGTCCCCTTCCCATGTCTGACTGCTCTTTTAGATGCCATTAGGATAAGAACCACTTCATCTAGTCCGTCAACAACACTAAAGAACTGTGGCAGTTTAGTTGCTTTCAAAGATACAAGCAGACCTCATAAGAGTGTTTTACTTGTAACTTAAAATATGAATCAATGTTGTGATCTTGAATTCAGATTGCTCCAGGTGGATTGTCCCATTAGTAAAGAATGTATTGGAAGATGTTTTGAATAATTATTCATTATTCATATATATTAATGACGAACAATGTCATTTAAGAATTTGTGTCTGCAGTGACATTTTAAAGTCATAACTTAAACAGTAGGGTTCATTTAACACTAGTTTGTGCTATGCGGGAGTCTCAGACTCAGTGGAAGGGCAGCACTTGATCATCAACAAAAAATGCCTTATATTTATATTCCTTAACCAAATGCTCAATGATCCTTTTCAGAACATGTTTTGCCTCCCCAAAACTGCATAGTTATCAACAGCAGTGTGCTCAACAACGCACAATCCATTAGGATCACTGCTCTGTAACTTCGCATTCAGCACTTAGCTGATTGAATCTTAACGTTTTATGTAGTCTACACGAATGACAACTGCTTGTAATTGGATAAATGCATAGACACACTGTTCCCTAAAGGCAAATCTTAGATGTCTGCAAATATGGCCAGAAGCTGACACTGCCGGCATGTGCTGAAACGTATTGGGGAAGCTTTGCATCGTTGCCTCCACTTATGATTTGATAACATCATACTTTTCGCCACTTTAATGCCGCCTTTGCACAGAATGAGAGGACTGTGACCCTGTATGGAGCTGGTCATTTGGATAAAAGAACTGCTGCGATCAGCATTAACAGTATATACATTCTTGCATGTGGAGGAGAAAAGAACACCAAATCAGATGAGAATTTGTTCTGGCGTTTCTTAAAAAAAAGTTTGGATGAGCTATGTTTAATTGTTAATAACAAAGAAACGTGACTTTATTTTTAAGACACGTGAAAACTGTGATAAAAAGGTTATCGAGGTCATCACATAACAAAATACATTTTGGAACTTTTCTTAAATACATGAACAAATATTACTGTTGTATTGCTTAAAAGTGAATATGAACTTGCTTTCTTGGCAGTATTTGGGGTCCGAAAAATACAGAACATCTTTTCTGTTGTTTTGACTTGTTTCTCCAGTTTTAATTTTCTCCAAATAAATGTTAATAGAAACAAATATTTTTTGTTGAAATTTGGTACAAATATTGATAGTAGTTCACAGAATGAAACAAAAATGATAATTTTACCTAAACATACTTAAAAATAGTAAATTCAGAAAAACTGAAAATAATTTTGAAATGGTCTCTCACTAAATAAATCTCAAAGATATTCGTTTAGCAATTTGATTCGGTTATAAATATGTTATTAGTTGTATTCTGTTTAAACGTTTGTGCAGTGTTTAAGACAGAAACAGGAAGTTCTTCTGGACCAGCGTTTGACCAGCGTTGTTTACTTCTTCCGAAGTGGTCTGTAGTGAGGTTCCTTGAGTTTTAAGCTGCTTATTAACTTAATTAACTTAATTAAAACTTACATTTCGAAATATTCAATTTTCAATGTTTTTCGCATTTCCAGGTTTGAAAAAGGAAAAAGAAATCCTAGGAATTTCATGTCAGACTTTTGCACCCCGTAAAACATATTTTCAGAATAATGCAATGAGTTTCCTTGTAATGTCATTCAGGGGCATTGAGACAGACAAAAGGCAACGAATGAGCTTTAAGACTACTGGTTCATTAACCGATTGCCTTTAGCTGCAATTTAATTTGTTCACTTTGATAGAGATCACTGGTAGTCGGGGGAGAAGGGCTATTGATTCCAGATGATTTGTCCTTATGCAGCGGGCTGAGGGTAGGATGTACATGTGATGTGTTGTAATTGAAGAACGTACTGAGGGCATTGCAGTTGGTTTGGATTTTTTGGCCTAATTGATGTCATGTAATCATGTAACTAGCGCCATCCCATCTCATTTACAGAAAATTATTATACTTTATGCTACAGATGTTCATGGATAATTTAAGGGTTTTGCATTTGAATATCCCAGAGTTTTTGCATGTAAGCTTCCATCTACCTCCTTTCTATTCATTTACAGTCTCTGCCCCAATTAAATCATCTTGTAAATTTGCGTTTTTTGTCAAAAGTAAATATAGAGTAACGTAGCATATCAAATAAATATATAACATGCAATGGCTGAACGATGAGAAACGTGTTTTTAAAGATGAGTCAGGATATTATCTGAGTCATGGAAACAAAGTTATCAAAACGCATTTGCATTGTACGGATTGCACTCAAAGGAAATGAAATATGAATCAACATCTTACCCTGTAAATCTGTATCCAGAGTGACGTGTCATGGTTCTTTATTTCTGTCAGTGATTTATGTAGCCTTTTTACTTCTCCAGTCTCTGCGTATGGAGCATCCATCTCTTGACATGTTTACTGCTGGAATTAAACAAAAACTGACGGCATTGAGCAGTTACCCACAATTCTGTTTCACGTGGTGACAGCAACAGAACCTGAATTCTGTAGACAAGATACATAGCAAGGAACCAGAAATGCTATGACAGCTAAAATGATTATGTATTATCACACCATGCCTCTTAACATCAGGAAGAATGTGCAGGATGAGAGTAATTTTATGCTAAACAAACAAAGAGCACTTAAGAACAATAGACAATGAACTTAATCTCTATAGTGCTGTTTTTTCTGTTCTATGCAGACTTGTTTTTGTAGTTCTTTATCTTTCAGGTGCAATAAAGTAACTTTAGCTCCACAGCAACGCAAACCATTTTTTTGTACTTTAACTATGTTATGTAGTCTTGGTTAGCCTATACATAAATCTGATGTATTGAAATAAATGTAAATCACACAAGTTCAGATTTCTGTATTTATTAATGATGAATGAAATTATTGCCAAAATATTGAATTTAAATTCCTTTTGGTTCAACCAAATTAGACACATTTTTGATATATAAAAAATTAATTGTATATGTGCTACGAACACAAGTTGCTTAAATGGTAGTTTAACATCAACTCGAATGAAAGAGTCACAATACTATGAAGAGTTTACATATGTCAGCATTGTTAGCCAAAAGCTGTGAGGTGGGTTGCCGCTTTTGTCTGTGCTATTATCACCGTTGCACTCTGCAGGTGCAGGTGGGATTTAGTGACAGGTGGTTGTTGAGTGAGAGGGAGGGGGAGGGTTGGCTGTGGGGCCTGGAGGGCTGAACAGGGGAACTGCTTTGCCTCTCGAGTATTGTGCCTGACACATGCCCCGTCTGCTGCCTCTGCGCCGACCCCTGCCTCTTTTATTATGCTAATTAATGCAACAGGCACATCTTTTGTCCAAGCCAGAGAACAAGAGAGTGAGAGAGGGTAAGAAGGGTGGGATGGTCCCTCTGCCTCTGACCTATAGCCCCCCAGAGTCTTCTGCGCTTTAACGTCACGAGGAACATGCAACAAAACGAGCCACCATCAACTGAGCTCTTCACATTGCCCCAGCTCGTGCGTAAGCTACCGTCGACCGAGCACTTTCTAGAGCTCGCGCACGAGCCACGGTCACCTGAGCGTCTCGTGCAGTTTATATACATATAAAACACAGCGCGTGCTAATGTTTTTCTAACTGTCAGGAGTTGAAATGATATAGCGACCTTATTAAACAAAGGAAAACGGCTCCGACAATCCAATTGTGTCGAAGGCGGGAGGCGCGAGAGCTGACCGCATGAGGGAAAGACGAGCCAATAAATAGAAGCTGCCCGCTGTAACGGTCATCGTAACGTCCGTCGCCGTCGTGAAACCGAGGGGGAAACAGAAGGTAGACGTTGGGAGTCTTTAACCAACTTTACACGTTTCAAAAGGACTCTCGCACAAAACCCAAAGACAACGAGAAGAAGCTTCTTCGATTGGTTTCAGAACTTGGACAGCTCCTTGGTAAAGCCGCCTACACACACGGTGCCACATCCAGGATTGGGTGAAACTACATCACGAGCCCGTCTTTCCGAGACTTCGTGTCTGGTCTTCTTTCGTCAGATTGTGGAGCCATGGAAGGTGTACTTCTGGGAGAGAAGCAGCTTTTTGAGAAGTTCTGGAGGGGGACGTTTAAAGCCGTGGCTATGCCGCGACCAGAAAGCATCATCGTGGCCAGCATCACCGCACGGAGAGCCGTGACAAAGTGAGTTATTTAGCTTGAGGCTTCTTGTGTCTTTTGTCTGACTGCTTTGTCTTGGCAATGCTATTTCAATATTTTAGCGGTTGCAGTATCTGTTTCATGAAAGGTTCGTGCTGTTTTTTGCCTCGACGCCCTTAGGCAATTTCAGATTATCCTTAACCATTTTTAACAGTGAAGTTTTTGTTTGGCTTTTGCTTATCTTTTAAAAACCTATAAGCAATATTTTAGTTTTGTATCCTCCGCTGTCCTATACATGAGAAATGGTTAGTTTGATTTGGTCTCAGACGTCATATAAAACATGATTATTACGTGATCTTTCACATGTAAGACTATATGATTGGTTAACATTTATAGCTGTACATGTCAAAAGTCTATTAGATTATTTTATTGTCTCTTTAAGTGTGTTTTAATTCATTCTTACCAAAATAGCTTTGCTTGGTGGAAGTCACTTTTCTGAAAAGTGTGTCATTCAACTGGTAAAACAGACAGGTAAAAGTTTTAAATAATACATTGGGTACATAATACATTTTTATAGATCAGATGAACATAAAAAACATAAATGACTATTATTATCGCTAAATCTATGGAAGATTACACTGGTAAAGCTAATCTTAATTTGACGATTCAAATTCTTCCCTAAATTCCTAACATTTGGTTGCCTCAAGCTGTGTTCTCTGTTAATGGCATTTCATGTCACATAAGGACGAATGTGATTTCTGCCCATTCTCTCCATTTATCATTGGCTGTCCTTCACTGGAGGCCAGTCAGTTTCACTTGTGCACACACAAGTGCACAGCAGAGCGAGAGGCTACACAGAGTCCTAATGAATCAAGTCAGAGTAGAGCCCTTCATCATACCCTTAGGTTAGGGCATAAAGAGCATCTCAGTGCCTTCTCTCTCACTCTTGAATTAGGAGGCACGGCAGTGTGTCGAAAGGAAGAAAATGTGAAAGACGAAGGGAGAAACAGGCTGAAAGAGAGTGCTCGATGTTTTGTTGCGTTTTCCTGTTAACCAGGATCAAGCCTTACTCTGTACTCATTATGCCGGTTAACAGTGCGTAACTGATTTGTGATTCACTTTTTTGTTCGTGTGCATGTATCATTTATTCCCATCCTGCTGTCTTTTATCTCAGGAAACTGAGATCAGACATTACTTTGACAACTTTTTTCCCTAAGACACTAACCTGAAGCAGCTGTTTTTCCATTGGTGGATCGTGATTGTATAGCCGGCTAGATGATAGTTTTTTTAGTGATTAAATAGGTCGAAGATTAAAATAGTGTCTGGTGAATATTGATCGAAAAGTCTATACCAAGAAACTTGATGCTTTCTGATTCTCTGTGAATCACTTTTCAGCATTATAATGATCAAAAATGATCTGTCTAAATATTTTACGAGTTACATGTGTAAAAAGGTAAAGAATTTACATTGTTGAAATTGCATTCGGCACATTGCATCTCTCTCATTGTTTTAGCCTCTGTCTCTTCTTCTCTCCATCCAACAATCTACATATTCATAAGGCTACCCAGCCTTCGGGGCACACCTGATATTGATGTGTTGATGTGTACAACGTGGGTAATGACAACAAATTTGCAGCTAAACCAAAGTCGCCGTTTTCAACTAGGGCTATGTGCAGATTCAGCCTTTAGCGTCTTCATTTTACCAAGACGATGCATATTTTGAAATGTAAAATGCGGTTTGTATGAATTTCTCAGAAGTCTTGAATTTTCTTGGTTGAACAAATGCTGATGCTTTGTCTTATGAAGCCTACTAGCTTAAAGGGTCATTTCTCCTCTTCTTAATTGGAAAAACGTTGTTATTATTTTTGGTGAAAATGCTAGCCACAAATGCGTACACTCAGCCCTTAATATTGACGTATAACGTTAGCTATTTTATAAGGGTTCCTTCTGTTTTATGCATTCTTTCGCACTCCCCACTTCATGTTTGGTTTTCATATTCCTTTTACTTTTTCTTGTGTCACCGGGCCTGCACCGTAGAGAAATTACGAGAGGAAATTGAGATCCTCCTCTGTACCCCTAGTGTTTTCTGGCGAGGCGAGAGATAAGTTCACTCTCATGAAGCCGGAAGGTCCTGCCTCAGGCCACTGCAGCTCCGCAAGCTGTCCTTCTCTGTGGCAAACCTCATTAAAAATGCAGAAGGTTTTAGTTTGGCAGAGAGAAAGTGTGTTTGTCTTGGGGTTACGAAGCAGATGGCCCACGGGATAAAGGGTATGGGGGAGAACCTCTTACCCTAGCAGATGCTAGTTTAAAAAGGGTAGGAATAAAGAGATGATAGGAACCTAAGAATGCAACTGCACCCACATGCAAGAGAGAAATTACTGTTCACCGTTGCTTTTTAACATTATTAAGTGTTGTCCTTAGGGCAAGCAGAAAATAAACTTACTAACCTGAAATTGCTTTTTAAATTGACCTCCTGTCATTGAAAGGAGCCCTTGAAAGGACATACTGTAAAACCATGAGTTCTTTGAAAATACAGCGGGTCGATTTGATGTTGGACTAGGTGAAGGCACTTTCAGTCCCATTTAACAGTATATTTGAACATCGTTAATTTGTCAATGATCGATTTTTCTTTGCTATTGACTTGGGGAAAGGTTAATATTTTCCTCTTTAATCTAGTCTGCCTGTTTAAAGTTTTATACAGTGTTCTAGAAACAACATGACAATAGTTATCAGAGAATGTGGCTGTACAAGATTTTAAAAGCTGTGGTTCAAAGTTCTTGATTCAAGCTAAATCCTATAGCACCCATTCCTTTTTTGATTTTGCTCTGAAAGCATAAGGAAACTGCAGTGTTCAGTGAGTTTTATGCATTAGGGCATCATGTACAAGCCATCAAAACTCAGTTACATTTCATTTCTATTCAGTTGATTTAAATCAATTGATCTCAGTTATTACACCTCAAAGAATCTAATTTTTACGCCTTTGTTTTTAGAAGACGACTTTGCTTGCTTTCTCTCGCTCTCATAACCCACCCCCACTGCCCCCTCTCTCAGTTTGTCTATACCTCGTTCTCTCTTTAAAACTCTGGCCATCTTTCTGGCTGGGTGGGGATTTGTAAGGGACTGTAACCCCTGGAGCTGAGCTCTGGCTCATAGACAGCAGAGCTGTAGAAATGCTGATATGGTTGCCAGGCCTCCAGGGTTCAGATATAATTTCTACATAAATCTAGCCACTGAAACATTCCAGCACATTATCTAAGTCAGGGGTTCCCAAGTAGGGCTGCAAGATGATTTCCAGAAATCTTTTTTATTATCAGGAATAGGCTATTTAATCAATAGCTTTCCTGTAGTTCAGTGATAAGAGCATTGCGTTAACGCAAGGTTGTGGGTTCGATACCAGGGATTGCACATACCTATGTACAGAATAATGCAATGTAAATCGCTTTGGATAAAAGCGTCTGCCAAATGCGTAAATGTAAATGTAAGTAACAAAATTAGTTAAAAATATAATTTCCTCCCCCTCGATCATGACCCCTGAGGTGATTACGTCACATTAGCAAAAACATTAGGTTAGGTGCAGCAATTCCCATATGTGCAAGCATATGTTTCACGCTTTAAGTTTAGTATATTTTTATTTGTCGAAATGAAACGTCGGTTAATATCAACCAAAGACAACGCAGGGAGGCCAGCGGAGAAGAGCTGCAGTCAGAAAGGTCATCGTCCTCAGGTACGAAAAGAGGCCTGCATTTGCATAAAGAGGACATACATCAGCACTTGAATCAGTTTGATGAAATTTGACCATCCGTAGTAATAGTTCATGGTTTATGTATAACAATTAGTAAATAACTATAAGGTCACATGTTAGACTGTTCTTTTGTCATAATGCAAGTGTTTGGATATACCTAATAAGTGCATGTGCGCAATGTTGGTATACTTTAACCTGGCAGTGTTATTTTGGGGGTCGCGGGCTGAAAAGTTTGGGAACCCCTGTGTTAGACAAGACAACATTAATGATAGAGATCTTATTGTAATCATTTTACAGCATCTCAACACAAAAATGTAGTCTTAAGCAAACATTACCATGACAGAACCTAATGCTATACAAACATAAATTTAGATGTCAGTTCAGACTTGAGTCACCCAAAAATAAAAAAAATTAAGTCACTTACCCAATTTTCATTTCAAACCTGATGCAAATCACAAGAGATATTTTGAAGAAAACTGGCCCCGCATACATTTGCATTGGTTGAGACCATACAATAGAAGTGAATGAGGGGTCAGTGCTGTTCGGATTTCAACTTCAAGACATTGTGTTCTGTGGTAGAAATTCAAGGTTTGAAATGACCATTTTTAGGTGAACCACCACTTAAGTATTCCCCACGAGACAAATAAAAAAAAAAAAAGGTCTATGGCCCCGTTTTACAGAAACCCAAAACATCTTAAATTCCAAGCACAATTACTCCATGTTTAGACATCCTACATCCCCTAAAAACTCCTCAAAATCTACTTTGAGTACAAAGTTAGAAACCTAACTTTATGGCACAAGAAAAAAAAAAAGTTGCGCATGCTTGCGTCACACTGCATCTTCAGCCAGTTTAGCCAAAAACCACCAGATATCAAGCAGTTTAAGAGCACATCTCTAAAATGTCAACCTTCTGGTGTTTCCTTTAAAACCAGCTCTTTGTCTCAAGATACTTCAATTGTCATTGGGGAAACACACCTTAAAATGCCACTGTGTAAACAAATGCTGACAACATGTAGAGTCAGATCACTTTATTAAAATCAGCAATGAAACTTATATCTTGAAGAAAACACCTCCACTGGAAACCACAGTTTCTTCACTACGTTTCCCAGCAACAGCTCTCCCTGGAATACAAGAGTCAGAAGATGAACCTGATGTCTTTTGTTGTACACAAACCAAAGTGAAACACCTACTTTCCCTGGCACAGCTCTGCTCACAGGAACCAGAAGCAGGGTGGCAAACCGCAGTACTACAGTGAATGTAGATCTGCCCAACAAAGAGATCAGCTTTAGCAACAAATACAAAAGGCAATTTAGATACGGAAGGCTGCAAGGAAATCATACAGTCTCTTGCAGAGGGGCCAGTGATGATGGATCCACAAACGTGAACATCTTCACAACAAAGCGCTTGTAGTGGGTTGGGAACTGAAGACCAGACTGGCCAACTACAGGAACCAGTGCGGTCAGGTAACGGTCATCCTGGTAAGGACATCTAAAACAGAAGTGACAGTCAGGACTCGTTTACAGCACACTATGTGGACAAATGCTTGGGATTCTACTCACCCATCAACTAAAAGATCCCACTGGGGTAGACTGAGAGGACTAGGGGTTGATGTCGCCCAACAGCGTCCCAACATCAGGACAAGATTGGGGTCAGTCCTCTCCAAAATGCGCACCTCAACATACACAGGCTCTCGCAGGACTTTTGTGACTGGATACTCATCCTCACCGTAGTAGGACGTGTACGCTTCATCTCCTGGGGATGAACACTCGTGTTACTGTCCCATCCAGAGTTTGAAACCAGAGACCATTTTTTGAAGAACAGCACATAGTTACCTTCTGCACAGCCTTTAGTGACACATAAACCATTTGCCAGTCTAAGCTCCACCCTGAGGGGCCCAGGAGCAGCTACAGGTGGAGGTGGTGGAACAGCGTTGACCTCCACAACCAGCTTCCACAGCAGTGGCAGAATATCTACACTGGAAGAGAAGTCTAGACAACAAACAGAGCTTCTTACATCAGTTCAAGGATTCACAGTCCTGAGAGAAAATACAGATTACCTACTCAAATTGACTGTCCCTTGTGATGGAGCCAAGAGGTCCAATTCCCACTTCATAGGATGAAGTCATTCTGTTCTCATACACCACATAACCATTTTCCTCCTGCAAGCAAAGACACAATTGACATCAAATCTGTTCTAGACATCCAAATCATCAACAGCAAACTCACCATCATGCTGGTGCCACAGGCAGTGACTGGAAACTGGTATATGGCAAAGGAAGGCGTGGAACCAATAGGACCACAAGGTGCTTCATTTCCACCCAGCAGACGGACAGTGTCCAGACTCAGACGAGGCAAAGTAACATCTCTAGCCACCACTAACACAAACTGACCATCTCTCATACACTGGACAGTCACTAATGAGAGACAGAGGAAGTTAGAGAATCAGCTTAGCAAGAAACATTTCACTGGTCTAACACTCTTACCTGACATCCCATAATAACACTGCTGTCCATTAAAGCAGCAGTTTATAGCTTCACACTCCGCACCACTGATACCGGGTGGTCCACACTGGATCTGCTCATAATCAGCTACAGCACACTTATCAAGAAGTTCTGACTGCACCACTGTCTTCTGAAGTGGAAACTTCTGAGAAGACTGTTGTTCAGTTTGCTGGAAGACTGAAGATTGAGGCTCCTGGGGAAAATGACTAAACTGTGGCACGGCACGACAGAAAGCACAAAACCATACACAAACAGCCACAACAGCCACAAGCACAAACTTCCCTGGAGTTCCAGCCATCCTGCCACAAACAGACACTCTAAGAGTCTGTGTGTTTAGTCTTATATACTCTGTAAATCCTCAGTCAGAAATTGTAGCTCCTCCTTGATCAATTAACAATGATTGTTCTCCAGACCTTCTGGAAGCTACAAACAAGGTGATTTCTGTTTACTCTCAAGATTTTATACGATCATGTTTTAACCAATCTCTACAAAGCCAACGAAAGTAAAGCATACTTTCAGAAATGGAAAGTTTGCATTTACATTTATGCATTTGGCAGACGCTTTTATCCAAAGCGACTTACATTGCATTATCCTATACATTTATACTGTACATAGGTATTTGCAATCCCCTGGGATACGCAATGATCTTACTACTGAGCTACAAGAAAGCTGTCAACATCTGTTTGCTGTTCATTTAAGCACTTCACACAACAGCAAAATGCACTTTTAAAGGTGTCATTAACTTGCCTTTTTTTATTATTTTCTACTGTTGTATGAGGTCTACTTATGACGTTCACGTGGTTTTTACATTCAAAAACATCAAAATCAATAAGTAATAGGCTATTTTCTACCCTGGTTTTGAGGCCGGCTCAAGAGACACTCGGTTTTTATGGGCGGGCCACATTGAAGACTTTGAAGTAAACGCCCACTGCTATGATTGGATAACAGTTCCAAAAGACAGCCGTGTGCCCTGTAATGTATATTTCTGAGTGTCTGTTTGACAAGCTACATGCTTAGTTGGAGCCTTCTGTAAACTTAGTTAGACATGTAGGTTACACAAATAAACTTCAACCACGCATTACTAATATGGGAATCCGAAGGAAGCTACTGTGTTCTTCCACAACCAGGCACTGCACAATGTGTTGCATGTTTGTTGCTTGGTCGCTCTAAAAATAAATAACGGTGAAAGAAGTCCTCACTTTTGCACATATGACACGGGGCTAGGCGCTTTCGAGAGCCCTTCTCTAAAGTGACAGGGTTGCCAGATTTTCACAGAAAAAATAAGCAAATAAAGACAAGACGAAAATAAACCTTAAAATGCAATTGACCATTTATTAAGACCTAAGTACCAAGACTTTTCCAAGGTGTATCAGCGGTTTAGTTTAAACTGACGGACAAAACAAAATCTTGCGTTCGCTGGGCCTTGTGTCAAATAAAGTTGTCATTTCAGTAACAAGGATGTCTTCGGTTCTGACACTTAAAGGATGTTCGTTTGAATACGATGGTTATAATTGATTTCTTTATTCATGACACCTTTGACAGCTATGCACAAATAAAGTATAATCAATTAAATAAACTCTCTGATTTGAGTTGTACAAACTGCCAATGTATGTTTTTTCCCAAGAAAATGACAGAATTAATAAGAAGTCAATATTTTAAGAGGTGGAGTTGATCCGATCTGATGCTAGGCTGGCATTTTGTCACATTGTATGTAAATGTAAAGTTTTGTTTAATACAATAATGCAGTGAAATCAGTCAAAAGAACAATATTTCTGCATCGTTTCTTCACCTTATTGTTAACGTCAACATTTACCAACAAACTTTTGAAATCAAGCGTATCTGCAAAAATGAATGCACAAGCATGAACAATGCATGACTGTACTAACTACAATTTACAATGATTAATAAACAACAAAAAATATTGCACATTGATATTTCATGTTAGAAATTGTAGTGGGTTTCTCAAGGGGAGACACATTTTCTTTAGCCGGAAGTGATTAGAACATTCAGTCTGCATTAAGATGAAAGGCACAGATGTGAAACACAAGGAACGTGTTGAAATGCAATATATGGTCTTGATGTGGAGGACTTGTGTTGACGTTGATGCTAAGTATGAAGTGGTCATCTGATTGAAAAGTGAGAGAGCTTTTCATAGAATATTTGTCGACATTTTATGTCCTCAACAGCTGTGAAAAACAGTCTGCATTATATATTTATTGTACACTTATTTAAATTAAAGCTACCTAGTTGAAGACAGAAACACTATTTTTAATCTTCATCCTCATGTTATTTTCATTGTTTATTTTTCCTTTGCCTTCCCAAGTGTGGTCTACAAACCTTAATGTGTAGAGGCACTTTAAAACCTCTGTGAATCACTGAAAAGCTGGAGAGATTAAGGAAAATGAGAACGAGGCACAACCTGGGGATATGTTGGAGTAATTTTACAAGGATGAATAATCCATAAAGTTTTGGCACAGCACTGCATACATTTAGGCAAGCAATACCAATTTCATGAAATGTTAATAGCCATATTTAATGAGCATAAATCCACTTATGCACTTTTGTCATACCTTAATAATGAATTGAATAAAATGTATATACATTTCAGCTGAACAAAGTTTTAACAGTAGCTCATTTCAGGGGATTTAAGATGTAATGTATGCAAAATGGCATATAATCTCATTATGTAGTGTATAAAAGATGCAGAGCTCTTTCTCTACTTTCTCCCGTAGGTGTTGTATTGAAAGTCCTGTGACTGTCAGTATTGTGGTGGGAATAAGGCATGCATTTTTTTTTATTCTGTATTTCAGCTATAGACTTAATACTGAAAGAGTATTAATGTCATTTTACAATTAATTATAGTTAATGAAAGTGTATAGAGGCATTTCAAAGTTCTGATATACTGTGGGACCAAAACAGTTTGCATTTTGCATTTGCTTCAAGTTTACTTTTTGTATCACATAAAACACAGTAACCGCAAAAATTATTATATGAATAAAACATTTAATTTTTTCATTTTTGTACTGTTCATGTAAAATGTCATAGTACATACAACATTTTTAACTCTGAATTTGTTAACAGCAACTTTTCTATTTAAATGTCTATTGTGCACAGATTCAAAACATCCAAAATTCTTACACTGTTACAATGCTCATGCAAATGGCATCACAGCATGGTGAAGCGACAGCGAGAGAAAGCAGGGAAATTAATGTTTTCAAGCATCTTGTCAACGTGAATGTTTACTCAAGGACAAAACCCGTTTTTCGACTGGCAGCATGTGTAGGCAGTAGTAAGCATGATTATTTGCGATTGTCAGCCCTTTTGTCTTCTTTCATGAAAAAGCCAGGCTAGCGTTTACGTCAACTTATTAAGGTAATTAAAAACAAGTCTGTAAACGCCAAATAGCTGTCAATCAGTTTCAAAACGACTAATGTGTAACACTGCAACTTCAAACCGACAACAAAAACAAGATATCTTAGAGATTTTTAGACATCATGTAAGAATATGCCACGGTCATATAGAAATATGCAGGCTGCCATTGAAGAGCGATGCTTTACATATTAAAGCAAAAATAAAGCAGGAAAGTATAGATAACTAGATAACTTTACATGTAAAATTTTTATATAAAAAAAAAGTCAAGTCACAAACAAAAACAAACTTTTCATAGATATAAAAGTAATAATAGTCCCATTAACATCCCCAGATACATTTACATGCTGAAATCGGTCATGTGTCTATGAACTCCATCAAAGTGAACACCTGCAATTTCAGAGGCTTAATTTGCTGTACGTTGTGTCAAACAGAACATTCGACAAGTAGGCATGCAAATCTTACTACAAGCCATCATGTGTTGCAGAGGTAACCGTCTATCAGCTTGTCTACGAGTCCGGATACTCACGTGCTTCAGCGCTATTTTCCTCCCCACCGGACCCCTGGAGTGATCAAGGGCCATTATTAAAATGCAAACTTATCAAAGTCAAACCTTCATCACCTAAATTAAATCATTTCAAGCATGGCTAGCTATCCAATTCTGTGCCTCCCCTTCATTTTTCATTTGCGTCCCTTGCCCATCCTCATTTCAGGAAGATGATCTGCCACTCATGCAAAATTGCTTCCATTTGCATAACTGATGCTTCATTTGGGCTGGGACTGCTGGGGCGATGCAGTGACAGCAATAAGGAGTAAAATGAAACTCTCCCACCTCTCAATTTAAGGATCAATCTCGCAGTCAAGGACAAGTTTTCCTTAAATTGACATTTCCTCGCCTTCACTCTCTGGCACAGCAGATGTTTAGGCTTCAACTATCTTCTACTCGGAAAGTACTGTCTCTTGAAAGCATGTTATGGAAGTTCTTAATCAGTATTTTACATTAAAGTTTTAAGTAAAGTAAAATGAAGCCGAATTTTACATTTGATTTTACATCCTTTCACTTTGGTGGTTTTTTTGGTCAAAGCAAAAGAGTAAACTTTAATAGAGCAGAATAATAATAATGTTTTGTAAGATGCATTGGTAGGCAGGCTGCATATTTCTTGACTCGTGCTCAGTTGAATGCAGGTACACAAGTTATTTTAGAGTTAACTTGGATGCATTTTACAATACGTTAAAGAGATATATTCTGTTTTCTTTCACATCCTTAGGTGTCCAATGTATGTGTGCTCGTAAACAAAATCTAATGGGGTCAAATATATCAAATTTGTGCAGGAGGCATCAGCCATTGGAACCCAACGTAGCACTTTATGTGTCAGGCAGTCTCAAAGAGAATGCAGTCTGTGGAGGCGCTCCATAAATTGTGATGGTCTCTTAGAATGAGCAATATTGCCACTGACATTTCAGTAGCCGACAGATTCGGCTGAGCAGTTATTACAAAAACCAAAGCTGACAGGTTTGCTGTGTCGTTCTTTGGCTGCTATGGTGCATTGTGAAATGCATTAGAGAGATTGTCTCCCACAGTGTGGATTTTTTTAAGTGTTTTTCTCTTGTGCTAACTCATTACTCATTACCACTCTAAACTTGCCCTACTTTCCACAAAAATGGCAGTCAAAAATGATTTTAAAAGTCTTGTGCTTTCCACAAACATTTTAATTCCTCCAAAGTGAAAATTAAGCTTTTGAAAGACAGTATCTTCACATGCTTTGAAACATTTTTCAAGGTTACTTTCTGAGCTGTTATCTATTTGAGCATTTTTTATAGCCTTTTCAAAACATTAAAATTAGATAGGAAAGCAATAATAAAGTACTTGTTTCAAGTTTTGAATGAAAAAGGAAATACTGTGCTGCCACAAGAGTGTCTCAGTCGTAATGCAAAGGGCCAAGTGTTTCTGAAAAGTCATATGCTAATTTCTCTGGTATGAGACTGTACATCAGATATGAATATGTTTCTCTCGTCGCGTGTGTTTCAGTTTGCTGTGTTCTATTTCTGTACATTGTTGTTTATTCTACAATTATAACTATGCATGTATGTAATACAGTAAACATCATAATCATATCCTCTGAACTCATTCTTAAAAGACCAGTTCTCTTGATCTACAGTATGCGTAAAGAAATTTTGCTTTGATATCAAATTTTCTCTGTGTCAAAATCTGCAGGGAAACTGTATAACTAATCATGGTCATTATTCTTTCATCCTCTCTTCCTTTCTCCTTCAAAGTATCAGGGTCACAAGAGAAAAGGTATAAGAGCTGACATGAGTGGGAGCAGGATGGCAGAAATTTGACTGACACTTCTGAATGACTTAGCATAAAGTAGCTGTCAAGAACAGGGCGAAATAATGTCATAAACTCAGAGAATACAAGTGGAGTCTTTTGGGACCAATAGGCCTATTCATGTTGTTCCCAGCTCAATCAGATATTCCCTGCCTGGTATGCTCATAAAAGATGTTCAGCAAGGTTGGATAAACAATGTTCTTTTCTTTTTCACAATTAAGATTTTCTAGATGAAATTAATCAAATATGCAGATTGTCTAATATAAGTAAAAAAATGAATCTGCTATTCTAGAATTTTTCTCTTTTTTAAATAGCTAATAATGTTTGGTTTTTAATTAGCATAGAAATTTAATCGTAAGGATAAACACTTTATGTATTTTGATTATACTTGCACAAAGAAAGAACATAAAATATGTTAATTTAGACGATTACATTAGCTTCTTATAAATTCCAATTAAATCTTAATATTGCTGTCGTTGTTCTCATTAGTTTCCACTTAATGTTATTAAAGCATTCAGAAGCATGTGTTCAAATATTTGGTCATTTCCTTGAACTGCCTCTAAATTGAACGGACAGAGTTTAATTAAGCTTGTGCAAGTTTATATTTACTTCATTTGATTGCCTCGGTATGGTTTTAAGCTTACAAACCGGATAATACCACCAACAAAGAAATTAATTAGACATTATAAGATCGGCAGTGGTATTTTACCCCTTAGTACAGAAATAGAATATCTTTGATTAGTGTTTTTTTAAAGCACTTCATTATTGAGTACTTGTTTGATATTGGTCGATAATGAAAATATGGCTTGTTTTGACAGAGATATTGTGGTTAAAAAGTGACGTATACACTTGATTTAACTAAATCTTGCTGTTTTTTGTAGATTTTAGGTCCTTAAGGTAATTTATGATGGACAATAAAACTCTCCACTTGCCCTTGAGAGGAGATGTTCATGAGGAGACTCTGAACGATCCTCCCTTACATAAAATAACTTATTTTGTGATGAGGTACTAAATAATAAGGTTAGAGGAAATGATGACAGCGATTTTATTGGTCATCCGCATAATGACCTATCTGTACCTGCTTGAACGGAGGGAGTGCACTTTCTCATTTATGAAGACTCACAGATTAAGAGTACGTTTACACAATAAAAAAGGAAAAGCTTTTCCTTTGTGCTTTTGAAAAGTTTCACGTACACACGACAGCGTTATCAAAACGATATGCATTTACATGGATCCGGGAAAACAAATAAAAGCGATGTATTTTGCATGCCAGGCCAGTGGATGGCGCTGTTGCGCTATAAAGAAACCCTACGGAAAAAATCTGCATAAACTGTTTTACATCGTTTTTGGAAAATGGCAGAACTCCACCTTTAGAGTTTACATGGAAACGATAATGCCATCGTTTTCAAAAGTTTGCGTTTTCAGTCCCCCAAAATGACGTTTTCTTGTAAATGGCCAAAACGCATACAAAGTTTTCAGTTTTTAGTCTTGTGTAAACGGCCTCCAAGAAAACTTCTCTCGACTGTCGTAACCTTGGTTTCCTTAGAAGCGGTAACGAGACATCGCGTAACTTCGCTATGGGGGTTCCCTCCTTCTCTACCTTTCCAGAAGCCATATTGAATCACACCAGTGCCATTCAACTCGCACTGGCCAATGCTGCTCAAGATGGCGAAAAGGGGCGGGCCCTATCGCCACTATAAAGTGCGCTATCATAGCGCCGTTGCCTTAGAATCTTTGACTGAAAGCACAGTCTAGCTGATCTGAGTGAACACAGCAGCTTATGCAATCTCTCGTCCCCGCTTCTCAGGGAACCGAGGTTACAACAGTAGCTAGAGATGTTCCCTTTCGAGAGCGTTCTCTCAACATTGCGTAACTACGCTTTGGGGAGTGTATACAATCCCGCCGTGAGAGCGGCAAGATCAGACCGTACCACCTGGGCTAGAAACCCCACCATGCGTAAAACGCATATAATTCTGAATAATAGAGAAGCTGCTAGGAGCACCCACAGCTGATAGGCGAAGAAAGACCAATCAACTGCCAGTTCGACTTTCGCAAAATTGCATCACATCCGCTGACGCAGTAGGTAATGTGTTCAATCACGCCGTGAGAACAGCGAAAAACAGCTATATATGGTGCATGCCGATCAACCGCGTCCGTCGAGGCCATCAGCTCGACCGAAATGCAGAGAGCAAACCATTTGCATACGACATGCCACTTAGAGTGATGGCCACATAATCATGCGGTCTACGTGTGACATATTATCACCGAGCCCACAACCATGCCCTATGCCAGTACTCTAAAAGAAATCTCAGGCCTGAGCAGAGGACAGAGGGCGAAGGGTCTCAGCCATGCTTCCTACTGAACTTTCATGCATAAAAAGTAGCGATAGCTGCGTCAACAGCCATAGTAAAAACAGTATGCTGTACCACTCTCACCGTCGCAGTCAAAAGGGCTAGAATGTCCGACACGGGACAACGCTCTGGGTCATAGCCATTTGAAATGCACCATACACACTCTATTCAATTAAGAGCATGAAAACACCTCCTAGAAGGGCTCAACGTTCCATTGTGTATCCAACACGCGTCGCGACAATGTGACCAGTCCTTGTTTCCACACACTACCCACACATGCCCGTGTAAAGTTTGGAGTTGGGGTGTTAGGAATGGCTAAAGAGAAGCGGGGAACTTTATCAGATAGAGGGAACCGTTATTGTATAAACGGGAAACGGCTAGCTGGCACTCGGCTAGAGTACTATGAGCACATCCCCTACAGATGGACCCAGGTAGAAGAATAAACACGCGTTCTTTTGCATGTCACCCAGCACGACTTTCCATCAAAAGTACTTTAATGCGCGATATCTTTTATATGTATAAATATATATCAACGCAATCTGATGGGAATTTATACCTATTTTACAAGGTGGCTCGTTCGTGTGAATTCCTATCTTATTCGTATGTTTTGTTATGATATGACTTTTCCCCTGTGACGTTAGGTTTAGGGGCGGTATTAGGGGAGCCATTTATCATTGCTTTGCCATCTAGAGTAACTAGCATTCTTAACAAAATTAGCCTTTGCAGCTGTGATTTTAGGGTTTGAGTTGAAGTAAGGTGTTGGTTAGCCAACTCCTAAAGCATTTGCGACTTCTTTTGATATCAGGTTAGAAATATATAAATGTATATACACATGCGGTCTGTGTAATAAAAAATTGTCGTGCTGGTGACACAAAAAAAAGAGGAAATACGTGTTGATGAACACATGAATTATTGATTTACATTTCGTGACAATATCGGCTGAATTACACAGCATATATTCAAGGTAAAACCTATGGTAAAGGTTCTGCTCAGTGTGTGAGAAGTGGCCAAAATATGCTTCGTTACATAGCAGGCCGCTGCACAGGGGTCTGCTCATGTACGTGTGCACACTGTGGCGTGATCTACACATCGAACTAGAATAGTTACACAATGTTGTGTAGTGTGAGTTTCAACAAAGTGTTTGTGATGATTATAAAGTTTATTATTACTCTCTAAACATATGATCTTTCTAACAGAGCACAAATTATTTAAAAGGACAAATGTTTTTATATGATCCAGTTGTATTCCCAGATGTCCTAAAAGACATCATAAATTGTGAGCAATCATTTAATACAATTTGAGAACAGCAGATAAGAAACTAAAGGACTTGTCTGGGTGGCACAGGCCTGTCTCCGTGTGTATGTTTTCTGTCCATGTCCCAGAAGCCTCCCATCCTTTCATGCGGAACAGTGTCAGCAGGTAGCCATTACACGGGCCACTGTCAGTAGCATCCAACTTCAAAATAGCTCTCTTGCAGTCTTGCTGCGCAGTCGGTTGCAGTCTCTGGCAGAGGAGAGAGCAGTCTCGGGTACTGTAATTCACAAAGTAGATATGAGTCCTGCTCAGAATGGGGCCCTCTCTCCATCTGCCCCTGTAACAGAGCACAGGTGGGGAGGACATATCAGATACCTTCTGTGTCAAATTAATGAGCAAGAAGTGCGTGCATGTGTGTGCGTGTGTGTTTGAGAGTGGTTGTTGAGTAATGCTGAAAAGCGAGAAAATTATATGAGGTTGTAAGAAGCTTTATTGCATTGGCAACACTGGATTTTAATGATCCAATAATAGTAAACAGTTCACCGCTTGATCATAATGCAAGACATTTGTTGCTGCACCAAACTGTATAATCATTATTGTTCTATAAAATACTGAATTGTTGCTGCTCACTGTTGTAGTGGTAGACATCAACCGGCTGTTATATTTAATGTTTTCTGAAATGTTGGCTAAAAAGTATTGCCTTCATTGGTTTGTCTTGTAGGAAGCATAGAGCTTCAGCACTGGGAATTCAGTACTTCACCTAAAATAAATTCTGATTTGACACTGATTTGTTGTCCAATACATAGGCTAATCATATAAATTTAAGGGGGACAATGAAGTGAAACTGTTTCATCATAGCCTCCAAAAAAAACAATCCATATTTTATTTGATTTTAATATTTTGTAAAGTGTGCTGTGTTGGTTGGTCGTAAAAAGTGAGGTTTGTGACTATTTAGAGAGCTGTTTTGCATAGCAAAGGCCGAAGGAGAGGAGGGGGTGGTGGAGTGGGGTGGATGTGGAGTCGAGGAATGACACTGTTGCCTCTTCCTCTCAGCTTCTCATCACGTTAATTACCGTATCTGGCTCTCGTCAGGGCCGCGCTACTTCTCTACGCATCTCAGCCGCATGCAGATGACTTGCCAGTGGAAAAAAACGGATATTTGTCTTCGTTTTTTTAGGGAGGGTTTGATGTGTTTAAAGCAGATAATTACCACAGTGATCAGTAAATAACAGTTAGGAAAATATGGACACACTGTAAAAAATGTTTTCTTCATGATACTGTAACATCTTTTTCCATCTGTTTAGCTCATCACCATAATTTCTCATTTCGTCTCTACGTTCTTCATCGGTAATTACGTTCAGAGTGGTTTAATAGACGCAATCTGCAAACGTATCACTGCAGGTTGACATTTTGCCACCACTTTCATTTTACTTTAAAATTCGAGGCAATTAAAGTTCAGTTCTCAGTTTTAGTTTGTTTAATTTATTTACCATGTGGACTTTTTACCGAGGAGTTTTTAAATCCAGAAGATTTAATTGCCAGGTTATCAATGAGGAAAATTGGGAAAAACGAATTTATTAAGTGGGCGTGCATGATTAAAATGAGTGAAATATTTTCTCTTGAGATGCAGCCTAAATTTAAATCACTTCATGTAAATATCACACCTGTGTCTGTGCATGATCGATTGGACTCAGCGATTACGTTAAGTCACTTGATACACCTCAAGATGGACACATCTGTCTGTTTTTCACTTAATTATTCATGCTGTAATTTATAACATAATCAGAGAGTCACTTACACAAACGGGATGCCTTAGTGTTTTTCTGCTAGTCTACTCCCAGGGCTGTAGCAAAATGAACCTCCCCGCTCACAGATAGTGTATTGTTGAGAGGCTGGAATAATTAAGGCCGCTCTGGTGGGGTTTGGTTTAACGACTCCGGCTCTGTGCTCCACAAATGACATTCTCCTCCGAGAGAGGGACTCAGGACTGAAATAATCAATGATTTGTGGTTTCCATTTTGAGTCTCAGTGTGAAGCTGCTTAGTCGTGCTCCACTGCACAGTACGTTGGCCGTACGTTGGGTTCAGCGCTGTTACACTTATCCTTACTCGCTGACAATGAGATGTCAGCACGCGCTCATTACTGAAGAAAACGGATTATCTCAGCAAAAGGAAAATAGACCGACGTCCCAACAATACAGAGTCTAAAGAATTGTCATATATATAAAGTTAAAAACACTTGATTTATTGGGGACGCTTTTTATCACCTTATGAATACAGCTACTACAGATTACACAGAAGTTGTACATTGACATTAGCAGAGTTGTGTTTCCACTTTATACAAAAAACATGATTTTTGTTGAAATTAATCGAACACCTTGTCTACACCCGACGCGATGTGACGCACAAAAGACATTAGAACTCATTATAATTCTAAATTTTCTTTACTGGATGTGGCGTGATGCATAACGATAAATGCCTTGAACTAATGGGTTTGTCGTGTTGCGTTGCTCACGTCCAATGTAAACAGGGTGTAAAGGTTTTGTAAACTTCTCAAACTAAATCATCTTTTAATAGTTCTGTTTTTCAGAAGTATTTTTATGTAATCGTGATCTGTGTATGAAATTCTTGCCAGTGTCACAATAGGAGGGGGCTTTGCAGGGTCCATTGCTTGTGATTCTATTTTTAGTCATGTGCAATTTAAAGATAATAAGCTCTATTTGCATTTGCCAGTTTTATCAGACAGCACAGACTGTACAGACTTGCACTGTTTGCCTCCTCGCTCACCTAAGATATGCTAACTAACTCTCAGAGCAGTATTCATTTATACTTTTCTTTTGGACTACTTTCATTTTTTCCTTCACAACGTTTTTTTTTAAAGTAACATACATTCATGGATAATCAGTATTTAAACAAATATTATGATTCATGATTGTGTGATTAAAATTATGTACACTCACATGAGGACAGAGTGAGAATTCAGCCATATCAGTGCCCTAGAAAAGCTGTAGTGTTTTGCCCACTTGAAGTGGATAGCAATATTAGAAACAAAATGTGTCTTGTAGCTCTTCCGAATTACGCTTTAGACAACTGAGTCGGGCCGAGAACCAAAACAACCTTGTAGCCAGTCAGCAGTAAGGTGTACATTGCACAGGACGGACATAAGCCGAGCCGAGCGCTGACGAAAGCGAAAGATGGAGGTAGGGGTGTGTTTGTTTTGGTGATTTGAACATCAATAACGGCTAAGAGAAATTGGACACCCTGCCTTTAATATTACTAGTAATACTAAAATATTATTAGTATTTCATTTTTCAGATTCATGTTGTTGAAAACTACCTCTCTTGTTTTCAGAGCCTTGGTTGAAAAAGCAATGAACTTGAAATACATTTTAGTGGATTTGGTTCTTGCTCATCTCCTAAGCCATCTAAAATCAGCATGCCTGAAATGAATTGGCCTCCTTCAAACAGACTTCCTGCTACGTTCCCGTCCCTCTCCTTAATGTAGAAAAAATCTTTCCCAAATAAATCAAATGTACGAAAGAAGTACAAATCACAAGTTTCTCATCTCAAGCCGAGCCATCTGTCTTCTTTTGTGTATAAAATGAAGCCCACGGGTTTGGACCAGCCATCTTATCCTTTCAATCAAAATCCCCGGCCGCTACTTCTGAGTGGCAACTGGCCCACATCTCAGCCTGGTGCTCAATGGAGTTTTGTGTGCTAAGGAGCCGAATGTGTTGCAGTGAACCATGCCTGATGTGTTAATGGTGGACCCTTTGCACCCTTAGAAATGCCACACTCCAATCAGCAACCCCAGCTGACACTTGTTCTTCCGTCCTCCACGGTTCTCTTTGACTGTAATTAGCTACAGTGTGCCTACTGATTGGCTCGCTTATTCTCGTCGTGTATTAGCTGCGTATCGAGAGGCATTTTTTTCTTCCCCCGGAGGCAGACAGGAAGTGTCATAGAGATTGGGCTTATCACAAACCACTACAGGAACATTTAGCTTCAATCATTGCACAACAAAGAATGCCTCATCTTCTCAAACTTGATTTTGGAGAGTAATTTGCAGAGTAGCTGATGGGCTTTGTGAGTCATTGTGATACAGGGTACGTTCTTCGTTGTTAACAAAACAGAATGTGTTGATGAGGGTGAGATTAGCATTGTTAATTATGACCTTATGAGAGGCATTACAGTTCCCGTGTTGAAGGCGCTACATCACTACTGATCTTTATCGGTGTCTCACAAAGAAATATTCAGGTCATATTTCATTCAAAAAATTGGACATAATCGAAAATAAAGACAAAGCACCATAGAGATCTTTCGCAATGTAACATTAGTCGGATGACAATAGAGCACATTATTTGGATTACTGCAATGTGAAAATCTTGTTTTATTAGCTAACAAAGAGCTTTGTCTGTACACACTGACCACGTTTTCATGGTCATCAGTGATCAAATTATTTGCCTTATTCTGAGTAAGCTAATATTACGATTAAGGTGTTTACATGAGTTGCTTTAAGAATATACCTTTCATGATCCAGTTTAAGATGTTAGACTACATAGTTCGATTAATGGCATACGTCACATTACGTCCCTAAGCGACATTATTCGCCTCCATTATTTCATGTATCAACAAACAGTTCGTCTTCGCCATGGTACCACACACAGTTTTTGGTGTTTCATTTATTTTCTAGAATTGTTGGCATCTTTCTTGTTTCCCGTTTGGACCAAAAATGTCCTTTCTTGCTTGAAGCCATGTTGGTTGCGAATTGGCTGTCCACTTCCGTGTGTGTGTGTAACCTGTCGCAAAGTGCCGCGAAAGTTCCTACGCGCAGGTAATAGTGCGATTAAGGCGTGTACATGTCTATACCGCACTTCGATAATGCGACTAAAATAGGAGTACTCCACCAGACTTAAATCGATTTGTGTTTACTACGATTATAGGTTTAGACGGATTAAGCTAATCATAAAGCTCTGTTTACATGGTCCATTTTTAATCAGAGTATTGTCTTAATCGTGTTAATATCGGACTATTGTTGTCATGTAAACGTGGTCACTGATGTATTTAGTCATTTGTCAACTACCCATTTACGATTATGCCAATATTTTTTTACAATTTGCAGAATTTTTTATTTTACATGAATAAAATACCTATATTTTTGGATTGCAGTAATAGGAATAAGGTTTTTACGATATTCTGGGATACTAAGAATTGATGCTTAATTTTCATGAAAGTAATATCACAAACTGAAAATTGGTTTCCAGGGCTTGACATTAAACCAGCACATGTAGTTGTCATTCGACAGACCTTCTGCAACAAGTCTAGACTGAAATTCTGGGAAAAATCTGAGCAAAAGTCTTGTAGTGTATGATAACATTTACTTGTCCGGTCGGGCAAGTAAAATTCTCTCTCACTAGCCCATATTAAACATTCACTTCTACTGGACTGTCATTTTTCTGTCATCATGTCATGTCTTTCTTGGTCTTGTGGTAGGATCATGGAAGAGCCTCATGTTTTGTGTAGAGAGAGACATGGTATTGTTTGTTTTGACATGTCATGCGCTCTCTCTGGTCTCTTCTATGTCCCGCCCCATCGTTTCCTCATTATTGCTTGTTAATTATTTCATGCGGGGGGCACGGTGGCTTAGTGGTTAGCACGTTCGCCTCACACCTCCAGGGTTGGGGGTTCGATTCCCGCCTCCGACTTGTGTGTGTGGAGTTTGCATGCGTGCCTCGGGGTTTCCTCCGGGTACTCCGGTTTCCTCCCCTGCTCCAAAGACATGCATGGTAGGTTGATTGGCATCTCTGGAAAAAATTGTCCGTAGGGTGTGAGTGAGTGAATGAGTGAATGTGTGTGCCCTGCAATGGGTTGGCACTCCATCCAGGGTGTATCCTGCCTTGATGCCCGATGACTCCTGAGATAGGCGCAGGCTCCCCGTGACCCGAGGTAGTTCGGACAAGCGGTAGAAAATGGAATGGAATGGAATGGAATTATTTCATGCCCAACACCTGTTACCCCCTTGATTTGATCCCCTTTTTAATGCCCCTGTGTGTTCTGTGCTGGTTCATTTTGATTGTCTGGTAGAGTTCCTGTGTCTTTGTTCAGTTCAGTTCAGTTCAGTTATTTGTAATTTAATTCAAGTGTTTTCTTAGTCTTGTCTAGTGTTGTAAGTCTGTGTTCCTGTTTACACATCATGTTTTATACCCTTGTTCTTTGTTATTTTACCCCCTTGTGGGTTTTTGTTTTGTTTTATTATTAAAAGTCTTGTTAACCCCTTACCCGCTGTCTGCGCCTGGGTCCTCTGTCCTTGTGCTCAGCACGATCATGACATGGACAAGCGAACAAGCATTAAAGGAGTAGTTCACTTTCAAAATAAATGTTTACTCACCTCCATGTCATCCAAGATGTTTATGTTTTTGTTTCTTTAGTCGAAAATAAATTAAGGTTTTTGATGAAAACATTCCAAGATTTTTCTCCATTTAGTGGACTTCAAAAGACTCCAAACGGTTGAAGGTCAAAATTACAGTTTCAGTGCAGCTTTAAACGATACCAGACGATGAATAAAGGTCTTATATAGCAAAACGATCTGTCATTTTCAAAAAAAAAAAAAAATTATATGCCTTATAAACACAAATGCTTGCCTTGCTCTGTTCTGCGATGCACGTTCATGACTTCAGGTTATACGTAATTAAAAGATAAAAGTTAAAAGTAAATAAAAGTGAATTGAAGTCCACCACATGGAGACAAATCCTGGAATGTTTTCATCAAAAACCTTAATTTCTTTTCAACTAAAGAAACACATACATAAACATCTTGGATTACACAGGGGTGAGTAAATTATCATGAACATTTATTTTGAAAGTGAACTACTCCTTTAATGTCGAGCCGTGGTTTCAATTTCTTAAAGCAAAATATAATTGTATTTGATTCTTAAGACATCTCATTCTCGTCTCAAAACGCACCTAGAACATATTGCATCACTTAAGGCAATGAGAGAGAACACCTTTGATTAACTCCTTTATTCTCATCCTGGAGATGAACTCTTACTGTGCTGCATTCTCTTCTCTCTGTCTCCCTGCAATCATGAAGGCTTTTTGATAGAAGTTAATGAAATGAAATAAATTGGCTTGTAATGCATGGGAGGCTGTAAAGCTAATGGAATTTGAAGAGTGTCTGCAGGAATGGGGAAATGGGGTGAAGATTGGTTGAGGTCTGTGTCCCAAAGGCTGTGAAACGTGGCAGATGCTGCACAGGGGAGAGCAAAAGGTGCACAGACAGTAAGATACCCATTTAATCTCCTAACCTCCTCAGATCTTTCATTACAATTAAAAGTTTCGTAGCATCTTTAGTAAAGAGTATGTATAATACACAAACATATTTTTACATGCAAATGCTAAAAGTCGTGAAACTAAAACCTGCAATTGAGGTTACACACATACAGTTGCGCATTTAAATTGGTTTACAAATACTTGCAAATTAAGTGTCTTTTGTGCCATATTGATCTCTCCAGGTTTCTGATCCCATAATTCAAGCGCAGACTATGTGCCTTTTAATCTGCTGGAATAAGATGGAGAGGTTAGTCGGCGACAAACAAAAGCACTTCCAGCAGACTCTCCCTGCTTTCAGAAATCTCCCGAGGCATAACTCAGCTTTTGGCGTAGTTGTGTTGAATACAGGGAGTGCAAGAGAATCAGTTTTCAGTTAGAGAAGATGGTAATTTTGTTAATGCCAGCTTCAAGTTCCTGAGAAATCCTATTTACGATGTGTTTAAATGACTTTCGCTTCCATACAAATGACTTTGAACCAAAAGTACAAAAAAAGGACGTATCATTAGATGTGTAATTTATGCTTCATGCATGTGTGTGTTTTATATAATAGATAATATGAAAATCTGAGAAGGCATACTCGTATGCATCCATTAAGTCATTGACATATGCCTCAGCATGCTTCACCCACCATTGCACTGGACGGAGTTGGAGTGGCAAGCTGTTGATTTCTTCTTGTGAACAGTGCCCTTTTCCCACAGTGCATCACTACAGAATAATTGTCAGGGTGTTGTAAAGGGTCTTTGGCTTGAGTGAACGTGTGTGCGTGTGTGTGCATGTGTGTGAACATCTGGAGTTTGCTTGCCATTATTTCCATGGCCTGAAGCAAAATTGATCCGTAGCGAGAGAGTGCGACAGAGAGTGAGAGAGGAAAGAGGGGTAATTTGTTTTGTTCGAGCAGAGGGGACGGTAAGGAGTGAAGAGTGCTTAAATTGATTGATGGGTAGTTGGTAGAGTAGTGGACCCGGCTATAATTACTCTTTGTGCCTAGCGTGATAAGGAAATTAATCAAACTATTATGTTGCTCTATTTTATCATTAGGGTGCAATAATTGAATAAACCAACATCACATGTCTTCACAGTGACTTTCCTCTCGACGAGTGGTGGATTTTTCCCAGGAGGACGAAGGTTTCGTAGACATCTGTACGAAAGCATTTCATGGATTCTTTGGGGAAAAAAATGGGATGTGCTTGCTTGGCACATCCGCCTGTTCATCATGACACCTGTCTGAATATCTTTGTCAGGGCATCCCCAATTTCACTCTCTGATGCAAACAATGTACGATTTGACATCACCTCTGAACGATTCACTTGCACTGTAGGGGGCGATTCACATTTCGCGTCTTTTGCGTGCGCAAGTTCGTTATTTTGAATGTAGACACGCGGCATTTAGGAAGCGTTTTGTGCAGCGCGCACATTTTTCTAGGTGTGTCAGCGCAGCATCGAGATGGAAATAGTTCAACTTTACAGAGTGCCGCTCACGCACCGCGGGTCAATTTGACTATAGAAAGGGCGCAGCTTGTGTTTTCCGTGAGGTTTTGGACGCGAAATGTGAATCGGGGCTAAGGTTGTAACCTTCTGTTGTTGTGCCGTTCTTGCGTCCCTCCAGCTGAGCAGAACAAATGTGGCAGAGACAGGATGGTTGCTATATCAGGCTGATTGTACTTAAATCCTTCATGTCCACTTGTATCAATCAGCGGTGCCTTCGTGCAAAGTTGGAAATAGGATAGGCAATTCTCAACTCGGCTTAGCTGTTTGCAGATTTCCGTCTCGCTGCCTATATCCTCCCAGCTTTACTCACTTTCCTCTTCCCTTCACTCTGAAAGTGTCTCTACAAATCAATTACCTTCCACTGCTCGTTCGGGATTTAGTGAGGACATTGTCTGTGGGAGATAATGAGGTCTGATGCTGTGATTTTCTTTTTCCCATGATGCCATGGAAGGTTATTTTCTTAGCCGAGACGGTAGGCCATATTGCAGATAGGCGGACGTTGTTTAGCCGTGACTGATACTGTTTTTTTAGTACTGATACTACAATTTAGAGAGCAAGGTGGGCCAGCATGGGCACCAATGTTGTAAAATGGCACAATTAATGGTAGTAAATGAAATGAAAAAAACATATTGCATTAAAAACCGTAATCAAATTTTCCTTAAAAAACATAATTTGTGCATTTGTCAGATAATAGAAATTCTTTAATTATCCTTATCTTAAAAATACTAAATATCACCCATATACAGTATCTTAGGGCTGTTAAATGATTAATCGTGGTTATTGTCATCCAGAATAAAAGCTTGTATTTACATAATAATTTTCATTTTTTTTTTGCTTTATTTGTACAGTTTAGTGAAAGAGGGGATGTGGAAAGAGAAGGGGGGTGTGTTCGGGAAAGGACCACAAGACAGTAATCGAACCCGGGTCGCTCGATGCGCAACCGCGCCACATGTCGGACCACTGCCCACGAGGCTATCCGACTAGAAAAAAAAAATATATATATATATAAATTTATAAACATTTATATGTAATTTAAATTATTGATAAATACATGTAAATATTTCCTAAATATGTATACATGTATGTGTTTATAACTACAAAATGAATATGCACAATACACGGACAAATATTATGTAAACACAAACATTTATTCTGGATGCGATTAATCATGATTAATTGTTTGACTGCCATTATATTACTTAAGACTCGAATGCATCACACTAAATATACACTAAGTCAAATTAAGGCCCGACAGGAAATCTGCACTTTGACCTATTAGTGATGATTAGTGTGATATGTTCATAAACAATCCTGCATAATTGCGTTTGACATTGTAATCATCTTTTGGATGTGGTCTTGGCCTGCATCTGAACAGCCAATGGCAAGAATGTATTAAGTGTGCTTTTCTTTGCAATGTCTTAAATCTACACAGCCACATGTTTAACATTCCGTGTGCTCGTTCATACTCCCTGATAACTGATTTGTTTTAGTTTGACTTCTCTGAAAGTTGCATCCAGAAGGGGGGCAGATCCAAGAACAGTCCCTCGGGACACTTACGTTTGAAATTACTTCCACAAGTAGACAGGAAATGCTGCACATTTCCAATGCTTCCTTATGTAGGGTGCCCATGGGATTGTTCTGCACATCTGTTGTCGTTGTGAGAGTGTGTGTTTGCTTTACTCAAGAATAGTTCAACTTCTATAATTGTCACAACATTCTTTCATTTGCATTGTTCCTGGCTTAATAGCTGTGTGATGGTCTCTTTTCTCATTAAAACTTAAGATAACTGGAGCACACTGCTTTATCCTTTTGAGAATTCCCATGATTCTCTGCTTTTAATGCTCAGGTCAGTAATGGGATAATAGGTCATGCAGAAGATATTATATAATTTTTGGACTCTCTTGAAAGTTGAAATGCATCTTACCCTTTTAAAAGGAAGGCATCTTTTGTTCGGATGTGCATGTACAGCAAACAGTCTTGACTAAACATTTAAACATTTGGCAGACCCTTTTATCCAAAGTGACTGACATTGCACATTTGTTTCTGAATCCCCTGGGATCGAACCCATGACCTTGGCGTTGCTAGCACCATGCTCTAACCACTGAGCCAAAGGAAAGCACTGTGGCTTAAACATGGTTTGATTGCCTCGTCTTCCCTCCGTAAACCCATCATTAGTATCAATATCACAATGAAAAGAGCCTGCCTTTTACCCCCAAAGTTAGACAAACAATATCATCAGTTTCCATTTTGATAGATGGAGCTCTAGAGTCATTTAATCGCTATTCAAGCTTAATTAACGTGCTCAATCATCTCTCTCTCTCTCTACCTAAATGATCTCTGCCGTCCTCCAGTTTTATGAAAGCGATTATCCGTTATTTGGCTGTGGATATGACAGAACTAATAGGACTGAATGGCCTCGCTGAACTACTGGATGGACTGAGGTCCGTATTTCTGAAGTGTCTGCAGTCGGAGGATGGTGTCTTGTTTTCTTGTCCTCTCACAGACCCAGAGCCTATTAGATGTGACTTTCTGCATTGCTTTTAGTACTAGAGGTAAAATTGAGCTTGGATTTTACAATGAAACCCTTTCATGTTTTATACAGTTTCAGGGCGAGACGGATATACAGGTGCCTAATGAAATAAGAGTGGAAGTTCTAAAATCGAACATTTATGTATATATTAAAGTGAGGCGTTTGTTTTGGTGTATGGCGAGTCCTTTTGTTGAGTGATGGGGCACTAATTAGTCTTAGTGTTAAAGCATGTAATTATTGGTCATGAGTCAGCTTGCATGAAACGTCTCATACTTGTTCATATCTGGCTGCCATGGTAACTAGCAGCATCCTCAAATAACACTTTTCAGCGTGAATCAGAGCGACCTCAGTATTTAAGGGTTGTGTGATGAAAAAGTGAAACAATAAGCAGTTTGCACGTGTGTGTGTGTGTCTGTGCGTGTGTGTGTGTGTGTGTGTCTGTGTGTGCAGGTTATTGATGCCTAGTTGATGTTACAAAGAGCATGTTTTAAACTAGAATTTGAGGTGGTCATTACTATTTGAAAAGCTTATAAATCAAGGTTTAGATGTGGGGAATAGATTCACTTTTATAATGGAAATTTTGCATTCACGTGTGTGTGTGTATGTGTGACTTAATGTTTAATAAAACATTTGATGCAATGCGCTGCTTTGATGCAATGCCAATTCTAAAAAAGGAATAATATAAGATGTCATGTTGACAGGCTTTGTTTTGATAAGCATTATGTGTTCAAAGACACTATTTTGCTGTCATCTCATATGATACGTTTTTAAATTTCTCTGCATAAACTTTATTATTTAAGCTGTATAGACACAAAACATGTCTTGAAAAATGTAATTATAGACATTTCTGTCTTAATATTTTCATTTCTGTTTATTCTGTTTTAAGTATAGTTTACCGTAAGTTTCAGTTATAATGTAAATGCTCGCATATCTAGCATGCTCAAGGAAAAGTCACAAATGGGTCCAAAAGTGTGCTTAAATTTGGCAAGATACCAAAGGCTGTGATCTAACATAAAACATTTGCTATGGAATTTGTCTGCGAGAAAAATAATCACAGTTATGTTGTCCACATCGATTTTATAGCTCTACATTCTTACTGTTCATTGACAATATTCTTGTTTGTTTCCTGTGTCATTTATGTTATGTAATTTGAAGGAGAAATGCAGTATCTGAGACAATTATGATACTTAATTAAGATCTCCAAGTCTCCTGCTGTATGAAAGAGCAACATCTAAAGCAATAATTTTCCTCCTGGAGTTGCTTTGCAGTGTCTGAAAAATATGAAGATATTTTATAGTGCGACCTTGGCGGCTCACTTTCAAGTCTGAGGTTAGAAGCTTTTAAAAGAGCGATGAATTAAGACATACATTTTAACCCGTGCTTTTTTTATATGAGAGGGAATCGTATTCAAGCAAACATCCTGTAAGTGTCAGAACTGAAAACGCAATATTGGATCCGATATGAATGGCGCAGCAATCTTAAGTGAGTACAACATTTTTGTACTATGCGTCACTATTGCTTTGTTAGAGGTCGCTTGATATGCCCTGAGCCCTATTCGCACAGGATTAGTATTACCTGGGGAGCTCTAGTCATTTGTAATAATCGCAGAGGTTGTCTGTGATCTTAATCCCGTGCGAATCGGCCATGTCTGTAATTTGTAAAGTAGATGTTCCCCCACAAATGACCTATCATCATATTTTGACGAACACCGAGGTCCTGTAATAATATAAGTCCTTTGGGAATCGGCACCATACAGCTATGGGTTATACAAACTATACGCAAAGCCTTGCAATCACATCCGGGAAATAAGTCCGTAAATTTGAGTAAAATTACAGGCTTCATTTATCCCGTGCTAATGCGCGGGAGGTATTTATAAATCACACGAGGTCCCCAGATAATACTAATCCCGTGCGAATAGGGATAATGTGTAACCGAACATTACATCTCTAACCAAATTCACAGAAGGCTCCAACTAAGTTAACTATGCAAACGGCTATCCAATCATAGCAGTGGGCGTTTTCTTTCAAGTCTTCATGGCGGAACGCCCATTAAAACCAAGCATTTGTCGAGCCAGCCTCAAAACCAGGGTAGAAAATAGCCTATTACTTATTGATTTTGATGTTTTTTAATGTAAAAACCACGCGAACGTCATAGGTAGACCTCATACAACAGTATAAATCAATAAACAAGCCCAGTTCATGACACCTTTAAAGATCATTGAGACGTTGATTAGGATCTTCTCAGCTGTTGTTGAGAAGTTGTGTGCGTTCAAGCACTTGTGTGTGTGCTTTGTGTGTATAAACTTCTGAAATTGCTCTCTGTGTTTCTCTCTGTCTTCCTTGTGTTTATTTGACATTTTTCCCAACCACCCCACTGTTTTAGTTTGTGCACCCTGAACCATCTGTTTTCTCATACTCCATCTTCCCAGTCTTAAATTCCTCCTCCCTGCCTTTCTCTCCCATCATACCGAGTATCAGTGTCATATGACAGATGAAAAGAGGAGACCCAAGCTAGGAGCTGTGACTCGCCCATAACAACACAGCAACACAAAACCTGGAGAGCTGCCATTAGACTGCCATCAAATCACAGCGTAAACAACACACCGCGGACAGAACATGGCTCTAAATTTCCAACTCATAGTTTTCTTATCCCTGTGTGCCCATTATTGTTGTCTCATTCTTGCCCGGTTGTGTTTTTATGAATATACATTTCATAAACCGTATTTGATCAAGTTAATTGATCAAAATATTTAAGTTGCTTGCTAGGGCAAGTATCACTATTACTATTTCTCATTCTCATGAAGAGGTTTAAATTGTTTGTTCAGTGCTTAGTTGCATTACTCATCCCATGTTGTTTGTGCTGTGCCATGACTTTTCTAAATAATTAGGCTTGGAACGTACAATAGATGGGGACAGTTAGTCTGCTAATATTCTTTTGATTTGCCGTTTTTGTGTGCATGTTTGTAATTTTCATGAACTCACTACATTGCACATTACAGTTCTCATTAAAATGCAGTTTATTCCAACCTAAATGTCAAATTCTCTGTTCTATAACTGCTCAAATAAAGGCTCTGCCATTAATCCAACTAAAATAAAAAAACTCTTCATGTTGTTATTTTCTAGAAGGCTTTTTTCCTGCTGTGATCTTTGAATAGTCCCGTTTAGACCCTTTAGAAACATCCAGAGTAATAGATTACATTTAAACAAGATAGCTTTGAAGTTAGCAAGCCCAAATGCAAGTGTTTGTGTGTGCATGCGTGCTTGAGACAGATATAAACAGCAAGCCATAAATCCCACTCGCTGGGGAATGTTCTCCCATAAAATCTGAAGGCGATCAGAGAAAAGTCATTTCATGATGGGGAAATCGATTTCATTTAAAGCTCTCATCAGTGGGCCGTTCTGGCTGACAGTCAGTAAAGAGCCACGGGCCCGTGCAAAAAGGAGCCCGTGGAAAATTAAGAGACTTCTATTAGGTGAGGACGCTGTCATATCACAACAGTTACTCTCTTCTGGCTTGGTTATTGTGCTTTATTTATGGATTTGTTGCTGGGTCCCATTCCAACTTTTGTAGCTACTCACTGGTGGCCCTGGTGCTTTGAAAAATGTTTACACCTTAGCCTTTATTTTTGTCAGTCGGTGTTAACTGTCAGGTTTGGAGGTTAATGTTAAGGCCCGATCTTATCCTGAGTATGAACAGTATTGTCAATTATTTCTCTTTTCTTTTAGAGGTAGTTAAAGGTAAAAATGTTGTTTCAGGACCCTCAAAAGCTGATCTGGGAACGTGTCCTGCTTGACAACATTACTGTCAGTCGTAAACCCCAGTGGATGTGATTTCACTATTTATTACATATTTATACATTTAAAGCATTTGTTGGATGCTTTTTTCCAAATAATACATTCAAGCTGATTGATGTTTGTTCCCTAGGAATAATGACCATGATGGGGTTAGGTCTGGGCTCAAGGTTTAAGCTCGATGCTTGTATACCATTTCTGTCAATCATTTTTCTTTTGATTTTAGGTGTAGGTTTATGGTTAGACAGGAACCATGTTTGTTTAACAGAAATGTCATTATTTCATGAAAAGAAATTGATCCAGAAACATCATCTTTGGCAAAATCACTATGACCTTGCAACATAATCTTACAACCTTTTTTATTTATTCAGTATTTGTTACCGTCCATCAATAATACACCCCACTCGGACATAAACGCGAAAAGATGTCCGGGTCATTCATCCGCCCTCACGCCAACATGTTTGCACTGTTTCACCGCCTATAATCCTCTCCCTATTATATCCTGCAGGGCGGTGTATTTTCCAATCACGTACCGGCACATTGGAGGGCCGTGTAGGGCTGCAGTGCCGGAAGGTTGACATTAATAATGTGATTGTGCTTTGCCCTCTCTTATCCAGAGGTAGCAGAGGGCAGGCCTCCTCCTGCCGCTGTGAGAGAGAGGCAATCAGCATTTAATCTGCAAGACTGATTAACTTCTCATTACAATCAGACACACACACACCACGCTGGCACTCAGGCGAACAGATTCATATGCAAACGTACGTGGGTGCACACAGACATACGAGCGTGAACGCACACGTGCTCTCGCACTCCAGAGGTGGATCTGTAATTACGCCATGGCGATCGAGTTAGGCCTGCCCGCCCGCCTTTAACAATCAGTTTTATTTACACGTTTATACTCTTTGTGAGGAGCACGGCACTGACAGGAAAAGAATGGCTCTAGTGTCGAGTCACATCATCTTGTTTTCCAACATCTTTCTCTGCCAATATCCATTATGTGTGAATTTTCAAGTCAGTCGTACCGTACCGTATGTGGTTACATAATTTTTTTCCAATGTTTATATCTAAACAAACAAAAACATTGCGTCCATTTTACTGAAAGCACATGTAAGTGTGAATGAGATCACCCTAACCATTACAACAAATTATTACATTTTTCAGGCTGATGGAATGCAATAAGTGAATCATCATGAACAACATATGGCATTGTATTAATAGCAAACATAACACACAACGTGTGGTTTTAAATGTAACCATTACCGTAGGTTAGAA
Source organism: Triplophysa siluroides (assembly GCA_006030095.1). Taxonomy (NCBI): domain Eukaryota; kingdom Metazoa; phylum Chordata; class Actinopteri; order Cypriniformes; family Nemacheilidae; genus Triplophysa; species Triplophysa siluroides. Next base: position 1,812,666 of record VCII01000101.1, on the reverse strand, counting down.
ATTATACACTTCACTGAAACGGGCGCGTGAAGTCTCCAAACCATGTGTCTTACAACCTAAAAATTATTTCATGGCAGTTCAACTGAGGCGTGTAAACTAAAGGCTTCTCAGACCTCATTTGAATGCTGAGCAAATGACCTCTGCATTTAGGAAGGTCTGGGAAAAGAAAAATGCGGCAGATACCCAAACATCGGTACCAGAGTCATAGACTGTTTAAAACAACCCTACTGTTATTTTATTGTTTAATACTGGTCTGGACTGAATGCAGGATGATTTCAACTAATCGTGTTTCAATATTCATTTGTTTTAAGTTTTTGTGTTTCTTTTCAGGTTGGAGACAGCCGTTAACCTGTCGCCGAAAGACAACGAGGAGAAAGCGGAAACTAAAGACACAGTTGCAAAACCTCGAAAGAAAAATGGACACATCAAACACAGAGGACGTAAACATCACAGCCACCGCCGATATCGCAGGTTTGAATCTTCTGAACATTTTCTCATACACACTTCTTTGTCCTGAAAGACGTTTCAGTGCTTGGGTGCCATCCTAAAACCCGTTTGTAGGTAAAATAGCAATTTTCCACTACCTTTGAACCGAGTGGTGTTGAAGACGTCGTATATTTGAACTGTAAAACCTTTGCATAGATAAGTGTATTTCAGCATGAATCTTATTTTGACCCTGGAGAAGATCAAACACGTGAAAATGTGAAGCACCGAATCCACTTCTAAGTTGTAGCCCCGCTCTACAAGCATGAATTAGGAACCCCAAACTTTAAAGCGGCGCATACATAAACACTCTTATCTCCACGCCACAGTGTAAACATTCAGGTGTTGCTGAACATTTTAACACAAACGTCTTTGATGGGGTCCTCTTACTACACATCCACAAAAATTCAAACTCCATGGTGAAAGAAATCGATTCAGCACTGAATTCTTAACGCCATAATTCCTCTGATACCTTCAAAGCGTGTGTGATAACACAGTGGAACAGCAATGCATCAGTATGTAAAACAGGAAAGACGCTTGCTTGTTATCTCAGACAGGCTAAACTTTAGGAAGGTTAACGCTCGGTTTCTCTGCCGGGGATCTGGTTTTCTCGTGTGTTTAAGTGATCTTACAGTCGACAGTGTTGCTGAACAATCAAAAGAAATATCAAAGAAAGATTAAGTCAGATCATGCCAAATTTTTGCGAAATCCACAAACTGCCTTTCTTCAACCGTGACGAATGAAGAATCCAAAATCTCATTACACGAGTGTACTTGCACATTTGTTTTCACGCTTTCTAATTAAAAAGAAACAACTTCTCATATGGCATATTTTATCGTTTTAATTTCAGTCTCGGTAATGTGACGTTTCGAAGTGTAAACGTCACATTACTGAGGTGTAGGGCTTTAATATCTCTTAAAGTCGCCATCATTTAAATATTTTTTAATAAATATATTGACTTACACTGTTATCATTGCATAATGTGTAATGCAGAACAATACTGAGGTGCAAATAATAACGCTATCTGCCACTATTTAGAAGTAAATAGCATCTGGGCAATTCCAGCGTTATGGGCGTGGCATTTTGCGCTATGGACGTGACATAAAAAGTATGAAACTTCATGATTGATAGAGACATTGCCAGACCATGAACCATGCTGGTTCTTGGGAGACGACAAACTTTGTAGGATTTCTGTGAAATAAAATGCATAATCCTGAAGCATACCCAATGAATTGTTTATAGAACTCTATGAAAAATCATGCACTAAAAATAAAACGAATGCTTTACAAATTTTGATATTTTCAAGGCAAGGTTGATGAATTGAAGAAAATACAGCTATCGCTAAGAAATGCTGTCATTGTCACTTATTGTATACAGAACCGATACTGCTATTTAAACTTAGTGTAAATAGCATCTGTAAGGCCAAATTGCCACTGCCAAATCTATTTTCCGGCACACAATTGCTATAGCTGTCACAGAACTGCCAGGGACTGCTGAAGAGTAGATACAAATTTGAGAGTTTAATAAAAACCCAATGAACCCGTACAAAAACACAGCGTAACTTAACAGTGAGTAAAACAGTAACATTTAAGACTAGACAACGAACAAAGGAACAAACAGGGCTTAAATACATGGGGAAACGTAATCAAGGGAAACAGAAACGTGAGGAGCTAAATAACAAATTATGAACATGGGCTAAGGAATACAGAAGTCAAAAACCAAAACACAAAAACCGTGAAAATAGCAAAGAGAGACTAGACAATTGTAACCCATGAAACCAAAATGCAGAAGCGTTCTAAAGCATAATTTTGAAACCCAGGATGTTTTTGGAGTAAATTGCCTTTCTACTTTTTGGGTGTTTTCATAGCAGTGCTTTATTAATATTATAAATAACACTTTAAACAATGTTTGGAGAGAAACTCTTTAAATAATTGTGCATGCTTTAGAATGCTATTTAATTTTTTATTGAGTTTTATACAGTCAATGGTTAAAAGTAATTCTGTTCTGACAGCTGTTTTACTCTGCAGGTACTTTATTGGCTCTTAAATGCAGGTTTTTAGTTATCCACTGTACAAACAATATTAAGCTTCTTATTTTGATTCATTTGTCAAGGGATTAAGTATCATTCCACGGTACAGCAGTGCTGCCAGTGTAAACCATGCTCAAGTTCACAGTGAGATGTCCATTATCAATGCTGACAGCCTTTTAACTCTCTAACCTTGAATATTCTCCTGTGTGTGTCAGCGTTCAGTCTAACTCGCAGGACGCCTCTCTCTCTGCTGTTCCTTCTGACAGCTGAAGTGATGGTGGCCATTAGGGGCGTGTTTGTCACCTGTGCGCCTACAAGGTCAACCGAAACTGAAGGAACGCCTTTAAAAGACAGCGAGGAAACACTTTTAACATTGCTGACATTCTGAAGTGTGAATGAAACTTGTCGGAAAGCATTGGGATGTGATGTGTTGCTTTTTAATGCCCTCTACGGACTGAGAACACAGAAGGGAACACTGTCGGTCGTAGTGACAGTCTTGAGTCATGAATCGTGTCACAGTTTTGGCAGCAGTCATTATGTTTACATAAAAATGGCACAAATTCTTGAGCTTTTGATAATAAGCAGCGGTACACAAATTCCTAATCCTGTTTTTCCTTCTTATCCCTTTTATTTAATAATTTCACATCATTTTCCTATCATCCTGTCAGTTAAAAGGTGCAATACCATGCATCTAAAAAAAGTACAATTTATATGTCGGTGAGGTGAGTTTTACAAGTCCTCTCTTAAACATGCTAAAACAAATAAGAAAATTAAATCTGTTTTTTGTTGTTTTTGCATTCTGACATGATTCTTATTGCAATACAAAAATGACTGTTGACAAATATCCCTTCTCCATATTTTGCACTAAGCAAATTTAGTGTTCTCTGCTAAAAAGAGCCTTTCTATAGGAACAAGATTCATTGCAAACAATCTTAGACTGTTGTAATGCCTATGTGTGTGCGTGCCTCTGCGCAAAGACTGTAATGTAAGACAAAGGTTCCAAATTAAACTCAAATGGCACTTGCTTTGCCTTTAATCAGCTCCTAATGTGTTTTAGACTTGCTAATGCAGAAAGGGCTGGATGAACTGCCTTCTTATATCAAACCCAACAGCCCTTTTCACCCTCGTGTGCCGCCCGCTCCCCGTGCATCCACACAGACTGCCTGGCGCACCGTCTGTGTTTAGATCTAAATGGTCTCCTCTCAGTTTTCATACTGAATCACTGACTGTCTGAGTAAAGCCAAAGCGACGACACTGTAATTGATCGACTGTCACGGACAGCACTCTCCTGTATCTATGAAATATTATTATCCTGCTGTAGCGATGTGCCACAAGAAGGAAATCTCATTGCTGCTGCCACCATGACTGTGACCTGCGTCAGTCATGTATATTTGCCATGTTTTTTTCTGCGTTTTGTATTTTCGTCGCTTGCTGTCAGGTGAATGTCACTTGACGCAGTGGCGTTTATTCACTTCATGTGGAGTTAAACAGGCTGGTTTCCAAGGTTATTTTATTTTACTAAAATTAAAACTTTGAAACGTTCCTGTTCATTTAAATCAAATCAAATATTGACCTAAAAATTATTGGAAAAGCTTATCTCAGGGAAAAACTGAAATGTTGCCTCAAAAATAAACTGAAATAAATTTAAAGCAGTAAAATTATGATAGTAAACAAAAACTAAAATAAAACTAAAAAAAAATGAATTAATCTTATATAGCAACATTAAAAATAAACCAATAAATAATAAAATGACAAAAGCATATACCACAATTTCTAAAACTTTAAAATTAACACAAAAACTGGAAATCTAAAAATAAAAGATAATTTTAAATATAAATAAAACAAAAAAAAACTATAATACAATAATAACTCTGCTGGTTTCTGAACAGACAAATTGAACTAAAAAATCATTGCCAAAAATCATTGTGCAAAGGGATATTCACAGACAGATTCATGCTGCATTTTTTAGTGTTTTTTGTTCATATAAAACAAGATTCTTTAGTTACAGAACACTTTCAGCTTAATATACAGTAGTGAGCTAAATTGAGTCTCTTTGATAGAAATTGGGTCACTATCAGAAAATCTGCCTTTGAAAATATCATAGAGGTCGGTTCTTCCATTCCATGGGCCTTATCTGTGTTTGAATGGTACAGATTGGGGGATTTTCAATCGTCTAATGGATTTTTATGGGTTCAAAGGATTAAAAGTGATGGAAGGACATTACTTGATGTGTCTAAATAAGATAGGGACAGTGGGAATAGTATTTGCTCATTCCCGCTTTTTGGTCTTTATGTTAGATAAATCCTTTTCATTCTGGGATCTGGACTTTTAACCTTTGCAATTAGTTTAGAAATTGCCTTTAACTTGATCGGTTTGTCTCATATCTTCCTTTTGAATCGGGAACATTAGTGGTTTGAGTATTACGCCCACATTGATTGGAGATGACTGAATCTCTCTCGATGGACTAAGTGGCGTGTCATTGCTGCTATCAAAATAACAAACGTGGCACCCTGTGCTGTAATAAACTGTGATTATGAATGTGATATATATCTGTATGCGTTATTCGTGTGTAACATCCGTGTTTGAAATTTTGTAGTGATGCACTTTTGTTTGCAATCCTCTCTCCAACCAACTTTCTTAGCCTTCATGAATCAGGGCTGAGGGCAAAGAGATCACTCAAAGTGACAAAAATATGCCATCAGGGCAAAAATGCCCATAGTAATTCTTCTGTTCTAATGGTCTCTAATGTTGGATGTGTTTCATGATATTTTATTTTCAGCCAAACTAACTTTGAGTTAGTGCCTCTATATACAACTTAGTTGACAGTTTCAGAGGTGAATATTGCTGAACGTGTTTTTAAAGACACCATATGTTTTAAATGGGTAAAATGTCTTCCTAAATGTAAACCATGTCCCTGTTAATAATTTCCAAGGGGAAATGGGCCCTATGATACGGTTAATGTTTTTGACTGATGCACAATGGAGTCTCTCAGTTATGGTATGGTGTGGTATCGCTCTTCAATGACATTGCCTTAAAAAGATGCCTTTGAGGTTGACACCTCAGTGCTTTTGAAACGGCACACGTGTCCCGCTAGGACATCATGTCCATTCTTACCGACGCCACCAAAAGTAAATTGATTTTTAAAACGGCCTGTCATCTACCTGTTCCAACATGATGCTCTCTCTCTCTTCTGTCTGTTTTATCTCCTTCCTCTTCAACCCCTATTTTTCCAAGTGCCATGTCTGTTCCTTGCTTTAGGAATTTAGATGTTTTTGGCTGACAGGTTGCTGATGTAGAACGGTGAACATGATTCGGTGCATTCCAGTTGACACCCTTAAAACGGTTTATGCAGTGAAGTTAATGCTTTTGAGGAATCGAGATGAACTGTAACTTACAAGTGCAAAATGAATAAATGAAGAATTTGTATTGGTAATGAAAGATTCATGAATTTACAGGTTACAGGTGAATGAACAGAGTAAGTGGGATCACTATTGTGCCTCATGTTTTGACCGATTTCGGTTTATAGTCTGAATTTGAAATGTGTTGTTTTTATTATAATACTTTTCCTGAACTTGTGTATATTTTGTGCATGCTGACAAAAAATGCAGCTCTGTCTCAGTTTTGTTTTGATCTCTGTGTGGACACTACGTTTTACTTCCTGTGAGAAAGCCATATTTTTCTGAGTCTGCCTGTCTCTAGTTAGTCTGTATCCATGGAGCCTCTACATTGTCAAGCTGGTTCTCATTTCTTTCTGTCACAGTGTAGCGATACTGTAATATGCCTTGGTGTACTAACTTTTCAGGGCAGGCAGCATTGCAGATTTTGTTTCCTGGTAAATCATATTAAAAAACTTCGGAATCTGTGTGACAATAGTATCAATAGTAACAATATTGTTGTGCAACAGTGTGATGGGTACAAGATATACTTTAGTTAACAATGATATGAGTTTTGGTTTTAGAGCTTAATCTGAGAGACCAGGTTTGGTTGTTCTTACTGAGATTCCAAAAGAAGCTGTTACATGGCAAGTTAAAAGGAAATGTGATTCAAAGTTTTTTTTTTTTGCAGTCGCTGTTTTTGCATCTATCCACCATTATATCTCTATCAGACCCATTTTTTTAGTAAAAAAATATATAATAATAATAATAGTAACAACAATGCATTTTATTTATCATGTGCTTTTCTTGATTTCAAAGGGGCTTATTTCTGTTTAAATATCAAGAAATGGAACTTGAATCAACTCAGATATGTTCTAAGATGTGTTACAGACAGCTGTATGTCTTTTTCCATCCATTGCTGAAGAAAAAGATTTCGGTCGGCCATATGTCTATCTCTGACCTGACCTTTACATACAATAAATGAATTCTTGTGTGGTCTAGTCATTCATCAAACATCTACTATTGAATAATTGTCACCGTATGACCTATTCAGTGAGCATAACAGAAAGAGACTTATGTTCTGTGTCCTTTGCTTTTTCAGTGTGTCTTCTGATGCCGATCTTTCCCCTCGGCCGGTGCCTAAAGCGAAGAAAAAGAAGAGGAAGAAGTCTGAGAGGAAGAGGAGGAGACACAGGTCAGTCTGGAAAACAAACCATCTCTGGGTGACCACTGTGCAAGGTCAAAACTGAAAAGACACGTATGTGTTTATGTGTATAGGTTTCTGAGCACTCATTTCTGCATTGTGTCTGTTCATTTTTGATCAATAGTCCATGCAGTTTATTAAAGTGGTAAATTCATGCTGTGTGTCTACAATGTATATCTAGAAAAAGATTTAAAGTTTCACATTAGTAAACAATCCAAGTACATGATGAATGTAATGACAAGAGCCATTGAACAGAAGAACTGTTCTCAGCTCCCGTTACGCTTAAAAGGCAATGCATTTGCATTTCTATTATTTTCGACGGTCAGTTTTCTCGCTGACATCTGGGCTTCCAATGCCAGTGTATTCTCGGAGATTCAATGACTGAATCCCATGCCGTTTAAACGCTTCTCCTATCTTCCAAACATATATACTGTAATCTCCAGTCTTGGCTCTTTACTATCAAGCAAAATGCTGCACGTGTTTTAACCGCAAGTGGCTTCATTTGATCCCACAGGTCTCCCTCCTGCAGTCCGTCGCCGGTGAGGAAAAAAAAGAAGAAGAGCTCAAAGAAAAGGAAGCGACACAGGTAGTGATTGATTTTCACTTCGGGTCATGTTTTGAGGTTTATTTTGGACACGCTTTGCTGCTGTGGTGTGTTGGTTTTGTCACCGCTGCCTCTAAAGTCAGCCTCTCTTTGCTCTAGGTCTGCCTCAAGGAAGGGGAGACACAAGTAAACCTTATCTTTATTTAACACTTTGCTTGTCTTCAATAGAGGCTTTCTTATGTGATTTTCACACAGTACAGATAATATATACTGATTATTGCTGATGACATAAGTTAAAAAGATGCACACAGGTTGTTTTTGCCTTGTTTTAAAGTCTGATTTTTCGCATTTTTTCTTAGTGGTTCGAGTCCCAGACGTAAGAAGAAGGAGGACAAAAAACATAAAAGGAGGTTGGTCATTTTGAAATGCGACTTAATAATTGAGATATAATTTACATGTTTGTCAACAGTATTCAGGATCTGCTGTGACCAGGATTTTGGCATTATTAGTTCTGTTAAAGGGATAGTTCACCCCAAAATGATCATCCGTTACTCACCCTCAGGTTCTTCCAAACCTGCATCAATATCTTTGTTCTGCTGAACACAATTGAAGATATTTGGATGAATATTGTTAACCAAACAGATCTCATCCCCCATTTACTGCCATAGTAGGAAAAATAAATACTATGGGAGTCAATGGGGGATGAGATCTGATTGGTTACGGACATTCTTTCAAATATCTCCCTTTGTGTTCAGCAGAACAAAGAAATGTATACAGGTTTGGAACAATATAAGGGTGAATACATTTTTAATACATTAAAAACAGAAAAAAGAAGAAAGTTTTGCTTTAAACACCATGTGAAATTAAAGAAAGCCATTAAGGACAAGGACTAAAAGTTTGGCCTAATAGCCTTATTCAAAAGCATTAATACTGGATATAGTACAGCCTATAGTGAAAAGTTTTCAAACATTAAAACAACCGAATGTCATAAAAATAACTGCTTCCAGCAATTCTGAACGAGACCAGATTCTCATTTCCAAAAACTGTCAAGCGCTAACAGTTTATTTAGTTATATTCAAGTGCAAAAACTCAATACATGCTTTACCATCAAGCACCTGCTCTGACCTCTCATGCTCAGGAGTCACTTTTACTAGATTAGATTAAGGTTTATTGACAGTCACTCTGTATTGCACCTCGGCATCTCTCAGAGATCACCTTTATTGGCTCCTTTTGCAGCGTGGCGTGGCCTATCAGTCTGAAGGAGGACAGCGCATGGCTCTGTATTTTCTGAGACCAGCTTCTCACTGAAACAGGCAAAAAGCCAGAAAACAGAAACATAAACCAATTTCACGGCGCTGGCGTGATACACACAGTCAGAGATGGAGAGACTGGTTGGGCTTTTGATCCTTAAAATCATCAGGGTTCTTGCATGTGCTGAATGTTTTTACTCTCAGTAGCTATAAATTATTTGTACTTCTTAACTGTGGTTAAACGGATTCTTTTACACAACCTTTAATTCAGTTTTGACTTCAGTAGGTTTACTGTCGCTACGACAGTAGGTGTTGAATTAGAAAATATGTTGATACCCTTGTTTTAAATTTACTGATTTTCACTCCTTTCTTAAAAAAGAAATTCAGGTAACCATGTACTTCCTGCGGTTTATTCAAGTAAAAATATTAATATGATTGAATTAATCTGGCTACATCACCAACAAATACAGCCGTGTAAAAACTTTTGAGACCATTTCAAAATTAATTTCAGTTTTTCTGAATTTACTCTTGATAGGTATGTGATTAGGTAAAATAATAATTTTTGTTTAATTCTGTGAACTACTAACAATATTTCTCTTCAAATTTTAAATAAAAATTGCATTTCTATTTGCATTTATTTGCAGAAAATGAAAACTGAAGAAACAGGTCTGAAAGATCTGAGCTCAAATACTGCAAAGAAAACAAGTTCATATTATCAAATTCTAAATTATATTTATAATATTCACTTTTAAACAATACAACTGTAATATTTGTACTTCATGTTTTTAGGAAAAGGCAAAACGTCTCGGTTACGTATGTAACTCGGTTCCCTGATGGAGGGAACGAGACGTTGTGTTGAGAGACGACTGGGGTTTGATCTTGAGAACCTATCATCTCCGAGAGGAATTTCTAAACGCCAATAGGATTGGCGAATGGCACGCCCAGCCAGCCGCCCCGTACATACGGGTATAAAAGGAAGATGGCGGCGGTCATTCACTCACCTTTGTGCTGAGGAACCTGAGAGAGTGTCTCTCGTCACTGCAGCGGGTCGGCGCAGTGGTGTGGCATGAAGACACAACGTCTCGTTCCCTCCATCAGGGAACCGAGGTTACATACGTAACCGAGACGTTCCCCTTCAGTCGGTCTCTCGACGTTGTGTTGAGAGACGACTGGGGAAGTATCTACACACGCCACGGCACTACGCCGCATTACGATCTCTAGCGGAGCGACAGTGACTGGCCCTGCGAGTCAAGACTGAACGCTATCGCGAGATGTAATCTTCCAGTGGATTCAGTATCAGACATACGAAGAAGCTTCTACTGACGGTCATCACGGAAGGTGGCGTTACCCCTGTAACGAGGTCCCTTCCGGGCCGCACTGGGAAAAAACACTACTCTCCCATGAAGAGTGTGTTGCGGAGACCACATCCTACCACGTGGGGAGGTATATGTGGAGGTAAAGGCATGGTCTTCCCATGGGGGAGAGCGCATGCAGGAATGTGTCAACCCGACTCGGGGGACAGTATACTCGGTGGAGAGCCACCGGAGGGGAGGTCACAGATTCGCCTATAGGGGGAAAACGTGTGAAGAATCTACATACGGGACTACCTGTAGGGGAGTCACTACGTATGGGGCATTAGTCCAAGTATAGGGGTCCGCCTGACTAGGGGTGACTCTACCAGTACTGGACTTGGTTCAAACAGATCGCTCCGCCCGATCTATTACCAAATGCCATGCTAATGATGGATGGAAGCCTATACTTCACCCTAAGGGGGGAATAGTAGGGAGGCTGATAGCGCACGCTACTCGCCTGAAGAGGGGAGAAGGCGCTTTCGCAGGCGTACGTCCAGGCCAGATGCCGGCCCCTATCCTTGTCGGACGCGGGCTGACACCTGTTCCACTCAGAGATTGCAAAACCTCATGAAGGTACTGGGCGTAGCCCAACCCGCAGCACTGCATATGTCTGCCAGAGTGGCGCTCTTGGTCAATGTCCACGAGGAGGCCACGCTCCGTGAGGAGTTGGCTCTCACTACAAGTAGGCATTGACCAGGGGATTGGTACGCCAAACGGCATTCGCAATCCAGCGCGCCAACTCTGTTGGAGACAGTCCTCCCCTGGGGCTGTCTCTGGAACAGACAACGGCTGCTCAGAGCTCTAAGGGCTCTGTGTGCGGTCATGAACAACGCGGTATGCGCGTAGGACACAGCACGTAGAGGTTGGGTCTTTCTCCCGGAGGGGAGCGCCTGCAGGCTCACCATCTGACGGAAAGAATGATGGGAACCTTGGGCACGTAACTGGGCCTGGGTCTCAGGATCCCGTGAGAGTTACCAGGGCCAATTCTAGGCACCCCGAGGACACGGAAGCCTGAGGTTCCCCATCCTCCTGATGAAGCGAGCGCCGTCAGGAGCGCAGACTTCATCGTTACCGAGGAAGAGAGGCGTCTCCGAGGGGCTCGAACGCTCAGAGGGTGTGCGAGGTGGAACTACCTCCTCGCACCTAGAGGAACCTAGTGACCAGGTCGAGGTGACCGAGAAACTTACCCTCCACATGTCGTGCTGAGCGGCTAAGCGGCTACACACACTTCAATGTGGATGGGGAGAGGTTACTCTCTAGTCTCTGCTGTAAAAATGTCAACACTAACCTGATCGGCAACTCCGTGGGTTCTCTCCTTGGGAGGAACACCAGGATGAGAAGAGACGCCACTTGTAAGCCATAAGCTGCATGGCGGGGGCTCTAGCCAGCCGGATGTCCTATGGACGTCGGCGGCAAGCCGCTCAAACTCTCCTCGTCCCGTCAAGGACCAGGCATGGAAGATCCAGAGGCCTGGAAAGGGGGCCACACCATGCCCTTCCCCCTCCAGGGAATCGTCAGGGGGGGGCTGTCACCAGAGCCATCAGGTCTGGGAACCAAGTCTGGTTGGGCCAGGACGGCGCAACTCGCAGAACTTGGTGCCACTCCTCCCTGACCCTGCACAGGTCTGTGCAGGGAGGCTCACTGGGGGGGGTTCTCCTCTTGTCTCGCGGTCAGCTGTGCGCTAGGGCGTCCCTGCCGAGGGAACCCTCGGTCAGGGAGGGCCCAAGCGAGGATGGGTGGGGTTCAGGCAGTGTGCTGCCGAACCGCTCCCATCAAGCCGAACTGCGCGGAGATGGAGTCGCCATTCTCCACGGGGAGTTTCCCTGCCGAGAGAGCGCATAGGCTGTCCGGTACAGGTTCTCCAGCATGAATGTGCTTGCAGAGACTTGTTGACTCCATAGGGGGAGGCGTCGGGCGGGTTGCGACTTTCGCCGTGAGCGTGTGCCGCCCTCGAATGAGTGCGCCACGGCAAAAAGATGTGCTGTCCGACCGGACTAGCATGTATGTCCTGCACTAGGGGCAAAGCCTCCTCAGTGCCAGAGGACAGTCGACAACTCCAGGCACTATGTGCCGTCACAGTTGGGACCCGTCCCAGTCCGCTACTGCGTGCCCGTTGCACACTGCCCTCATCCCTTCAGGGAGGCGTCAACCGTACCACGACGCGCCTCGACCTGCCCGAGCGGAACCCCTACTCGGAAGGGTCAAATCTGACCAGGAATGAGGGTACACCAGCACTGAGGCGTAACCGTCATCCGCCTAGCGTTGGGGTGCTACGCCGTTCCCGGAACCCGACTCTGAAGCCAGTGCTGAAGCGGTCATATGGACATCAACCCGAGCGGGATACCCCTGCCGAGGATGTCACATGCCCCAGGAGCCTCCGAAGTGTTTTCGGTGGGACCGCTGGACCCTACCTGATCCGTGCCAGGTAGTGCAGCACTAACTGTGCGTGCTCGCAGTGAGCCGCTGGTATCCAATACAGAGTCTAGTTCCATACCGAGAGAAGAGGTGCTCAGCGTTGGGTGAGCAGGCTCTTATCCCAGTTGACCTGAGGCCCGAGACGGTCTAGGTGCCGAAGCACGAGGTCCCTCGCGTACCCAACATCTCACGAGTGTGCCCAAGGCAACAGTCGCCGAGACAGCTGAGAATCGCACGCCTGTACCCAGAGGGGACAAGGCGGCCTCACTGAGTTTATACAAACCCGAGGAGGCAGGGCCAGACCGAAGGGTTGGATGCTGTATTGCCACGCTCTTCCCTCGAGCACGAACCGCATAACGGCCGGTGTCGAGGGAGGATGACATACGCATCCTTCAGGTCGATTGCCACGAACCAATCCTGGTGACGAACTGAAGCCAAGATGTGTACCTGCGTCAAGATCCTAAACTGCAGCCGGAGGTGCCTGTTAGGAGATGCAGATCCAAGATGGGGCGCTGCCCCGCCCCCCTTTTTTCAGGCACTATGAAGTATAGGTGTAACCCCAAGGACATCTCGGTTATCAGGACGGAATCGACCACATGTTCGCCGCGGGGCGGCGACCTCCTCCCGAAGTGCGGGGGCATTCCCTCCTCGCACCGAGGTGAACGGAATGCCCCGAGACTTCGGTGGGCGCATGGCGAACTGGATCGTATAACCGAGATGGATCGTCCTCTCCAGCCACCGAGACGGGCTGATGCACCGTGACAACGGGGTCAGAGAGGCGATCTCCTTCACCATACCTGGGAGGGCTGGTTCGATGGCTGATAGAACGGTCACCTCGCACCATGGGGGAGGTTGACGGCTCTGTTGACTTACCTGCTTTGTGGCGCTGGTCGACCAACGTCACGTGGAGGTTGTGTTCGGCCGCGCTATCCATCCTCACCACCGTCTGCTTGAGGGTGCTGTGGAGGAAGGGAACCCAGGGAAGACAACTCTCTTAATGAGGAGGTGGGTGCTGGGCCTTGGAAAAGGCCCGGACATGATGGAGACGCGGCAGGTAGCGTCTCGTCCCGACCCCGCGAAGAATGGCAGAGTCGGACCCGATGTTTCCCCCGGGTTCGTCCGTCAGGGCCGCTTGGGGTCCTCCCTTGCGGGCTGCTGACGGGGGGGGGTCGCTCTCCTCCGTGTTGGTCTGCGTCTCGGGCGGGCTGCCCTCTGGGAGAGCCCTGCGCCGGAGGCACCACTGCGGAGGGGCGGGGCTGTCGGGAAGCAGGCTGCGCTCGGGGACGTGACGACCTGTGGGTGGTCATGCCGCGGCGAGGCAATATCTGCGGTATTGCCCTAGTCTGCTTCTGCACCGCGGGAGAACTAATGACGTCCTCCACGGTGTCTCCAAACAGCCCGGCTTGCGAGATAGGCGTGTCCAGAAGGCGGACCTTCTGAACGTACCCATCTGTGCAAGGCTTAGCCACAGATGCCTTCCTTAGGCCACCATAGTGGGCATCGTCCGACCCAGTGCTCCTGCCGTGGCCTTCGTCGCACGGGGCGCGAGGTCTGTGGCAGTGTGCAACTCACTCATGCGAGTGGGGTCAGGCTTCCCTTCATCCAGGTCCTTCAGGGCTTTAGCCCGAAAGACCTGGAGGATCGCCGTAGCGCGGAGAGCGGACAGTTGTCCAGCAGCGTTATAAGCCCTCGACCCGAATATCGAGGAGAGCCTACACGCTCTGGACGGGAGTCTAGGTCGACGCCCCCCAGGTGGCAGCCGTCTGCGGGCACCGTTGCACCGCTACAGCACGCTCCACCCGTGGGCTGTCAACATAGGCTCGGGCTGCTCCGCCCTCCAGGGAAGTCACAGCTGTAGAGCTCACAAGTGTGGAACGCACCGAAAGGGGCGCATTCCACGACCTCGTGAGTTCCTCATGCACCTCCGGGAGAACGTCACCTGGGTGGTTCACGGTTTTTCACCACGCCCCGCCCCAGAAACCGTTCGTTCAGCCGCGAGCGCTTCAGGGAGGGCGTGACGCACCTCAACCCGATGCTCGCGGCCGCCCGGGTTAGCACGGCCGACATCTCCGCGTCGGTTCCCATCACGAGCTCTACCGCTTGGGGGCGGGAGCTCGGAGAGATCGTCCGCGTCAGATGCCAGTAGGCAGCTGTCCGATGCCGCGACAGAGATTTCGTCCTCATCCCGTTTACGAGCCTTCCCGCTATGGAACGGTCAACCGCCGTCCATCGGGGACGCACCAGGTGCGCGAACTGGGGTATGGGCGGTCCGCCGAGCCGGAGCTGGCGGAGCGACATCCATAGAGATCCCCATATCACCCCCGCTGCTCGTCGAGGCGGTCGACTTCGCCGAAGCGGTAGTCAGACTCGCCTGACAAGCGAGCGGGTTGGCGGCAACAGTCCCGAAGAACGTCGCCAGCCGTGACCGCAACACCTTGATAGACATGTCCTCGCAGACAGAACATATCATATCAACGAAACCGGCTTCAGCATGCTTGTTGCCCAAACATGTGATGCGGGTTTCATGGCCGTCTGACTCGGGGATGAGTCTGCCGCACCTAAGGACACAGCTGCGAGACATGCTCAGCAGCTGGAGAAATATGCTCTTTTAGAATAGGCTCTGTGGTAAACTGCCGAATGTCGAGTGGAAGGCCGTCACGAGAAGGGATCCGCTGCTTCCGCGTCGCGCCGGCAGGAGAAGAAACACTCTCGAAGAAAATAACATGCAACATAAATTGCACTAGTTCCGAAGAACAAAAGGTGAGTGAATGACCGCCGCCATCTTCCTTTTATACCCGTATGTACGGGGCGGAGACTGGCGTGGGCGTGCCATTCGCCAATCCTATTGGCGTTTAGAAATTCCTCTCGGAGATGATAGGTTCTCAAGATCAAACCCCAGTCGTCTCTCAACACAACGTCGAGAGACCGACTGAAGGGGAAATAATGTTTTTTAGGGATAACAGTTTTTAACAGTTTTTTTACTTTTATCAAAGTTTTCATGTGTCTTGTTTTCCTTATAGTCTTTCACATTACTGTTGGAGGACTTTATGTCACTCCTGAGGTTTGATTTTGTTGAAATTCAACAGACACTGGACAGGAAAGGCCACAATAGGAACATTTAAATTTGTTTTTAAAATTTTGTCCGAGTCTTTATATTCAGCGTTTAAGTTATCCAGCGGGCAATTCAGTTTTCAAGATAAGTCTCATATTTAAGCCATCCATTACAGGCTGTAAACCATCATTTCCTTTCAGGATTATATTTACATATCAAGTGGGCAATCCAAAACAGCACTGAATGCACAAAGAGGTTGAAAAAACACATCGAACTCCTGCTCAAAATATGCAAAAATGTATGTTTAAAGCACATTCATAAATCACAAACCATTAAAGATGTTCTGCTCTTTTAAAGGACTGATTGGATGAGCACTTTCAACAAGTTGGTATGATTTATTAGGGTCTTCATGAAATGTTTGGAACATATTTTGCTTAAAAACACTCAATGGCTGTGTAAACAAAACCCTTTTTTTCTCGTCAAAAACAGCTATGCTCACAGCAACCCGTTTTGGTGCATGTCTCTTTAAATGATAAGGAGTTACAGTGCACCGCACCTCCCTTCCGTCCGGCGTGTCAACACACGTGTAGTACTGCCATGACAATCGTTTGGCTAAATGATGTTTTTTCTGAACTCTCAGCGGAATTACATGGATTTTTGCGCTTGTCGTTGACAAGTTATAACGTTACTGGAAAAATTTGGATTTTCATCCGATGACTCCTTTAATGTAACGTTTCTGATCTGATCTCATGTGGATCTGCACTTAACTGCTGAACGTGTGACTTAACTGTCTCCATTTCAGACTCAATTAACACAGTTTTACATGTGCCACATTAAATTATAACACTTCAGAGACTCTCGCACAAAAAGCGCAGAGTCTTGCCGGGGTGTTATGTCATGTTTTTCATTGTCTTATGGCACCATAATTACTCTTTCTCACCCTTGCTCCCATTTCTCTCTCCCTTACCGTAAGATACAGTACATTCCCTGTTAATGTCAATAGGTTTAAATTAAATTAAACATGGCTGTGGTGTTTGGTTTTTCGGGTGCTGTTTTAAGCCCATGAAACCGCTGTCTCAGCATACAACAGCATACAAGATAATTGTTTTTCTTGTTTGTCTCTACCGGTTACCTTTCAGATCAAGGAGCCACCCTCATCGCAGACACAGACGCCGGAAAGCTGAAATCAGGAGTTCCTCCTATGTGGAACACAGGGACAGGTGTGACCCTATAACTAAGTTATTGACAGATAGCAAGTTTGAACGTGTACCTCCATGTTTATCGTTTTACTATAAATAATATGGGTGTCCTCGCCTAAGGATTTAAATAGTCGAATCAGAATTGTCACGTCTTGCCTACAGTCGACTGATAGTTGAATCGCACACTTGTGTGTGTGTGTGCACGCATGGGGGAACGACACCAGGTGGTTATAAACAAGGGTACAGTGCAAAGTGCACGGCAACATTGATGCACCAAAAAACAATCAAACATTAATTTACAGAATTTGTTTTGAACACAATATACATTTATATTAAATACTTTTATAAACATAAAAAGCAAAATTAGCCAGATTCAAGTCACAACAATGTGCAAAATAAATAATTTTAGGCAAATGTCTGAAATGCATGGGAACATATATTGAAAACACAAGCCACAAATAATAAAATGAATGGACATTTCCTAAAACATCGCGTAACAATGCTGTGCCACTTACTAGACCAGATCTCGCCCCAAAACTATTTTCAAAACTACTCGATAATAATGAATTATTTTGTACAAACAATACAGCACGTTCATGACCAATGAACTACCAATAAAGTAACGTTGTTTACCGCATGTAAAGGAGGAATGCAATAAAGCATCTTACCACTAACTTTCACCTTTTTTCCTGCGCACTCCGTCCTCCTGACGCGCATGCTTGCTTTCAGTGCAGAGAATGACAAGTTCCGAAAGTCTGCGTCGTGCTTGCTATATGCTGTGATTTTGGTTATATTACTTGATTCTTTTTTTGTATCATGCAGCGCAAAGTTCAGTTTAAATAACGAACAACGTGCATTGACAGACAAAATGTTCATTCATATTTATATTCCCAGACATTCAGTACGTGACAAATGTTTGGAAACGGTGCACACATTCATTTGTGAGTCATCTGCGGGTGCGTGCGAGACGTGTTGCTTCTCTTTACCGGTCTCACTGAACAGAAGACGCGGAGAGACGCGAGCTGGCTCATAGCCAGACCTCGCGCTCATATGCACTGGGGGTTTCTGTACCCAACCCTAAAAATGTCCCATTTCTTTACATCATAAATTATATTTTTGTCGGCGCAGTGTGTGCCCGTCTGCTACGCCACTGCATATATAACCAAAATCCCCATTGCATAACACCTTTGTAAAGATTAGACTGTGAGATTGGTAGTCGAATCAGGCTCCTCCTATCGAAGCATCGAATCTTCCACTATTTGGGGTCACCCCTAATAAATAATAATCATTTTAATTAAGATCAATTCCATTTATGGAATCGGGATGAAGTTTCTAAATACTTAAAGGTCGAACAGCAACTTTGAAGCAAGGGCGTTTTTGCGGAAACATTGAGGGTCAGTGGTATTCAGGGCTTCACGCTGGCCAGTCAGGTTTTTATCTTATCTGCAGCGAGCGTCCAGTGCTACTCTGGCGATGACTGATAAAGGCAGAGGTGACATGGAGGAAACTCTTTTATCTGCCTCTCACAGTTGATGCCCAACATTTGGCGTGCAGATCAATGAAAACTGGAAGCGAATGAAATTTAAGATCCGCCCACACGGACGGTCGCACCCCTTTGGAGTGGGCTGTGGGGAAACGGGTCTGAGGTGAAGACGGAGCGCTGTGTAGTGACAAGGGAAGATAAAATAATGGATTTAATAGTAAATTGTCGTGTTTGATAGTAGGTGTAAGGGAGGGTTGTCTGTAAAGCATATAAATGTCAATACTGCTGATTGCCGATGTACAAACGGTATATGACAAACAAATCAGACTACACGCTTCTTTATTAGGCAAATGAGTGGAATTTATTAAAGTACATTGTGCGTTAGATGAAGACATCAAGGATCATAGACATAAGGTTTTTCATGCATTCAATTTGCAGAAAAACACTGTTTCGGGTGTCCCGCTCTTCATCATTACTTCATCAGACCTTCATACAAAAGCCTCTCTCATGCAATCATCGCTGAATTTCTGCCTTTATTCCGAACCGGCCCAGGTTTCAAATTGAAATAATCTTAAACTGGAGATGATTGCTTTTCAATCCCTAACTGATCTCTCCATTATTTGGTTATTTCTTAGGGATATTCAGAGGACGAAAGCATTATAGAAGGCGAGCGCGGCAAAGCTTTACATGGTATCGGGAGCTGAAAAGGCGCGGGGATTCCGCTCTGGCCTTTCAGCAGGAACAATAGCCGTCAGTCCCCATTTCCGTGACTCCCTATTCACATCCTAAAGAACCATTACAGATAATCTTTGTCCTGAGCTGGTGTAATTGACACGTCCTTTCATAGGAAACCATCTTATATCACCTTAGGTTTGTGTAGATCGGTGGAATTAGACGATGGTGGAGGACAATTATACAAGGATCTGAACGTTGCCAATTATGTAAGCAAATGGAATCTCTCTGTCGCTATTAGGAGTAGTTCACACAAATTACTGTTATTACAAACAAATAAATTTCAATAGAACACAAAATGATTTGTTAAAGATGCTTTGTGTATTTTTTGGAGGATCTATTGACAGAAATGCAATATAATATACATAACTAGGTCCTCAGAGGTGTGTATAGACCTTACGTAATGAAGCGTTATGTTTTTATTACCTCTTGCTCAGATTTTGCCCAGATTTTCAGTCTGGACTTGTTGCAGAAAGTCTGTGCCAGATTTGATCAGTTAGTGTGTTTCTATCTGAAACTTTCAAAAGGTCTGCAAGTGTATGATGTCTAGTTAAAAGAATCTGTCCAGATTTTAAAAGTCTTGTAGTGTATTCCAGCCCTTAGAATGAGCTGTTTCTATCTACATACACCGTGGGTCTGCTTACATGGAATTTGCCATGTTGTTTCTACAGAAGCCCTAAACGGACCAACTGCTCTACAGAGCGCGTTTGGTAAATACGTTATCTCATTCGGCAAAGAAGCACACATGCGATGACAACTGTGTCCTGGGAGAGCCACCGTAGTGCTTCGAAAGGGAGGCGAGGAGTGAGACGTTGTTTGCAATTTGCAACCTCAGCTCTAGATGCTGCTAAAATCTCCACATTGCAAGTAAATGTTAGTCACCTGTCAGTGTATTTTTCTCCTGCCTGAGATCTCTTTATGTGCTCTATTGGTGCAAGACAAACAGATTTGAAACAAAAAATTGATGTGTATTCATATTTGAATGGATTCTCTTCAACAAAACACTTCCTAACTGTCGTGGGCAGATTTATAATTACACTACTAAAGAACACACTTTGCAGCTTTAACATCTTACCTAGACATTTTAAAATATGCATATAACACTACTGTGGGTTTTTTCCTTTTATAGACACCTTAATTTTCTCTTTTAAAACAGAAGACTCTAGTGGTTTAACTTCATCCTCACGTTTTCAGACTGAGATTCAGTGGTGACATTTACCATATGTTAACCTGCAGTATAAAGGACTCACATTATATCTCGCTGTCGAAAGGGAACTAAGTCATGATGCATCTGAATTTTACTTTTGTAGTGAAGATTTAGCTGTTTGATGAGAATATAGTGTATTTATTGCGAATATAAATATGCATTTTTTTTCTCCACCTGAGTCTGACTAGCGAGGCATATAACTTTAATGTGCTTTGTTTACACAGATCTGAGGATTGTGAAAAATCGAGTTTCCCAGAGAGTGGGCATTCATCAGCTGATCACAGAGGCAACGCACGCAGGTCCGCAATCAAGCTGACCAGTAAAATCTCGTCTAAGTGCTGCTGCCGTTTCCCTGCGAGCACCGTAAGTGTTCCTGATGGATACCCAGTGCGCTTACAGCACCCAACTCCTGTTCTGTTTAAGACCTTTGTAAAACCATCGATTTATTTTTGCCGCTGATGGCTGTTCAGGCGTGCAGCGAAGTTATTTTACACTTATCTGTCACACTAATGCATTTGTAACCGCATGTCTTTTCCCCCACATGGAGAAACACTTATCGTGAATAATTTCGCTTGTTGCAAAAACTGTAGGGTTTGGATTGAAGCTAGCCACAGTGAAAGGGTTACTCCACCCAAAAATTGTTGTTACCAACCTGTATAAATGTCTTTGTTCGATTGAACACAAAGAAAGATATTTGGAAGAACGTTAGCAACTGACAGTTCTGGGGCATCATTGACTACCATAGTAGGGAAAATTTAAAGGGTAGTCAGAGGTGCCCATGGAACTGTTTCCTAAATTCCTCAAAATATCTTATTATGTGTTCAACAGAACTTAAAAATGACTCAATAGTTTTCTCTACTATGGTAGTACATGATTCTCCAGAACTGTCAGTTGCTGACTTTCTTCCAGATATCTTTCTCGGTGTTCAACCGAACAAAGAAATGTATACAGGTTTGGAACAACTTAAGGGTGAGAAATGTTTGGGTGGAGTATCCCTTTAAGATTAAATAGAATTAAAGCAGGCTAATATTGATTTGCTGTCTCCTTTTATTAGGAACAATAATGGTTATTGTAGCATAGCTTTGGAGTGAGGTTATTTTTGCGGTTTGCATTTTAACACATTTGCATATTCCACACGCTTGACACACAATTTAAACTTAAGTTAATTAACTTTTTAATGAGAGTGTTTTTCAAGTGTTTTCCACTCTCAGTAATTATACTTGTTAAAAATGACACATACAACCTACTGCCACACTCGAAATACATCCACTCATACATACATCAAACATTATTCAGAACCGACGTGCTCCCAGATAACTGCTTAAAGATCTACTATGGTCCCCACTGACTTGACCACAGTCATTTTTATTCCTACTATGAGAAGTTAATGGGACCATTTTTTTGCCTGAACTATTACTTTAAAAGGGATAGTTTATCCAACAATGAAAATTCTGTCATGAATTACTCAACTCAAGTTCTGTTTTCCTACATTCTTCAAAATATTTCCTTTTGTGTTCAACAGAACAAAAATGTTATACAACAATCTACTATGGTAGTCAATGGTGCCCCATATGTAACCTCAGTTGCTTACATTCTACAAACAATTTTTCTTTGTGTTCATCCCAACAAATAAATGAATACAGGTTTGGAAAAACTTGAGGGTGAGTAATTCATGACTAAATATTCATTTTTGGTTGAACTATCCCTTAAATGTCTGTACTTGTCGTGTCACGTAAAGCTGTATCAAAAAATAGTTTCAAAAAATGATTGATGAATCACTATACCTACATTCATTCTGATAGTATATTTTTTTCAAGCATTTAGATTATAGTAAGAAAGTTGAAAATATACTGTCAACAAAATGACAGTGGTCTTTAGGGATTGCTTGTTTGCCACAGCGTATAATAGCGTGCACTTTAATGGGTCAGTAAAACATTAAATGCTTATCATTTCTTTCAAGTAATCCTTAATGCTACTCTAATTACAGTCTCCAGTGTTTAATAATGTCTAATATTTGACATTTACATGCACAAAAAACGAAGGCTTCTGTTCTTAATAGCATATGCATGGGTCATGTAAAGAACTCAATGGCCTTCCACAGATTTACATTTTTTGCCTCATGAATTTTTTGTGTGAAGCTCACACTAAAACACAATATTTGATGTGCGTTATATTGCTTTGTTGGACCTGACATGGGTCCCTGGTTGGTTCACGTCGACCTCTCTCTGTTCAAGCAAAGCACGCTTTGTTAGATTCATACAAAAAGCTAATGGAAAATAAGGTCTCCATAACCTGGATGTAAATGTATCCATCCCACACTTTACAGCCAGAAGGCCAAATCATTACAAATAACCACTGGGCTGTTTAGAGTTTCTCAAATCCCACCATAATATCCATTTTTATTGCTTTTTGCACCATTGCAGCATGCTGGAATTTTATTGAAACTTCTTTCCATATTCTATATATTCTTGTAAGTCAAATTTCTGTTTACAATCAGCCCCACAACAGAAAATGAGAAATGCTGATAAATATCTAGAGATGCACAACAAAGCATGTAGAAAAGGCACATGCCGGTATGGAGTGGAGTTGGATTTAAAGAAGAGAAGGGTTATTGTCTTTTTCTTGCACTTTACCACTCTAATGATGCACTTATGTCACCCGCTCTTCCCTTTTTCTTACACCTTACCTACTTAAGGAGGAAGTCTTGATTGGTAAGTCGATGCTATCCGCAGATTTAGGGACTTTCTGTAGGCCGCTGGTGGACTGTAAAATCTCTTCCGACAGGGGGCTAAAGCAGAAACATGTTCTTTTAGGATTTTACCTATTGTAGTGATGGAGATATTTCTTTTGTCTGCAACCTTTTCATATATTTAATCCTATTATATTAGTTTATACTTACGCTCATTTTGTGATGTCTGTTCGATGTTCTATAAAGCACAAAAACTATAAAATTGGGGATTTTTTATTTTGGTTTCTGTTTTCATTCCTTTCTCTTTTTTTTCTGACTTAAAAGTAACTGGAAGGTTATTTATGTAGATTCCTTTATACTCTCATTTTTGATCGGGATGTTTCTTTAATTTGCCTATTTCATTAGCATTGGTTCATTGTTTTCCTTCTCTTATCAGTCTCTATTTCATTAGTTTCTTTTGTAACAGTTCTTGCTTTGTTCTTCTCCTTTCTATTAGAATTTCTCGCATGTGACAGACTTGCATGGCGTTTTTTAATCTTTGTTTCTGTCCCGAAAAAACTGGATTCATTTCTTCTCTGTGCTCTGTAGGGACTTATGTGTCTTTTAAAGAGTACTCACACTGCAGGTAGCAGATTAATAACGTTGCGTCTTTTGTTTAGAAAAACAACAGCTTTGTTTTGTCTGCTCACAGGTCTCTCCTTCACATCGTGGGGTTGAAGGTTTAAACAAAATGCCGATTGTCCAGGACTCACTGTCCGTTAAGGGCAAAGGACATGCGGAGTACGATTCGGGAAATGACACGTCCTCTCCGCCGTCAAGTAAAACTGGCATCGCGAGGTCGAAGGTCGTAGGAAACGAAAAGGTCTCGTGTCAGGAACTGACATCTTCAGAGAAGCTTAGACTAGTTGATGGGGACAATGTCTCAGATTCAGGCAATTCACTGACCAGTTATGACTCTTTGGGTAAACCTGTGCTCAGAGAAAATACCCCACACACTTTCAGCAAGCTTAAAAGGTACGCCTGTGTAGTATTATTTATTAGTGTTGAAATGTTTGTGATACTTCTCTCTTTGCTAATATAAATGCACTGTACCTCAACCGCAAACTCTGTCTGAATTGATACTGAACTGAAGTTGTACACTAACTTATAGAAATGGGAATTGTACAAAATGAATCTTGTACTTCTTATGATCCACTTTTGAGGGGGACATGTTTAGAAATACAAAATGCTTTTCTTTTTTTCCTCAGCAGAACTCATATCATTTCTTTCTTATTGCAGTGAAGATCTGAGCAGGTGCTCCGATTTAGAAAGGACACAGTCTCCACATCTCGCCTCTAATAGGAATCGGAGTCCGTCTAATGATAGATATCAGAATCGAACAAGACCCCGCAGCAGAAGCATATCATCCCAAAGCAGATACTTAGGACGCTATTCCAGGAGCCGGTCCCTGTCCTCGGGGAGGAGGTGCGTTGCAGATCTATCAATTATAAAAACCACAAGCTCGTTCGTCGCTTTTTGTCTGACACTCTCATGTCCCTCGACTCATTTACAGATCGTATTCCCGTTCATCCAGTCATTCGCTGGATTCCCGGAGTCTGTCCAGCGCGAGCAGCTGGCGTAGTCTCAGTTACTCACAAGACAGGTACATTTCTTCCGAATTGATTATAAAATAATGCTTTGTTTGACAGCCAGTACCAGCGATAAAAGCTCTGACTGAACACCTGCATGCTCGCATCTCTCTCGCGTTCATGAAAAGGTTTCGAGAGCGGAAAAGACACTGCAGCTCTTGCGAGAGAAGAAAGCGCAGTCGGAGAAGACCTTGTTCTCCAATGAGGAAGAGAAGAAGAGATTCTCCCAGCCACCTGGAAGCCCGTAGAATAACGAGGTCTGTGTTTATAGCTAACTAGTGCCACACAAATAACACGTATTTTGTGTCAATGTTTTTTGATCACAGACGTTCTTCAAAATATCTTCTTTTGTGTTCTGCATAAAAAATTATAAAGTCATACAGGTTATGAATTACATGAGGATGAACTACACCTTTAATATAATATGGTGTGGGGGCATTAGAGCCATGTTGATGGGGATATGTATTTATGATTTATGGACATTGCAATTCAATTCATGTGGGCCTGCGAAACTAAATAATCACTAAAGCCAGCACATTATAATCTCAATACCTTTCACTTTTTTTACATTTTCTTCTGTCCTGTATTTCACAGTGCCAGAAAGAGGCCCATACCCTACCACCGGCCCAGCCCTTCCATCAGCAGCCGTTCCTCCAGCCTCCTCTCCTGGCACCTGTTTTCTCTCAATCGCAGTCGTTCACGCAGCCGGAGTCGCACTTATTCCTCGTACAGGAGCTACAGCCGCAGCTCATCATGGAACTCCGTATATAGCAGACGCAGTCGAAGCAGAAGCTATGACTCAGTGTCGAGCTACAGCCGAGCCCGTCGCTAATTTACGAACGAACCGGCTGCAGGAATGCTGAGCCACAGCACAAGCAAGGACCAGATCCGATTGCAAGAGCAAGTGAAATGGAGCAACGCTAAGAACATGCTGTGCTTGGGTATGGAACAGCAGGCAGTGACAGGATCATCTGTTCATTGTCAGATAAGACTGAAGCTTTCCATATTGTTGTGTACTAAACTGTGTGCTTTCATCCGCCCTGCCCAAACGTAAAACTTGTCTGTCGATCACAAGGGTCATAGAGGCCGAAGCTACACGTGAGCTACACGGCGAGTTTATGGCATACGTTGCACAAAGGCGTGAGGATGTTGTCGTCGCCGTAGTAGATTAAACAAAGTGTACGTGCAGGATCACGCTTCGACTGTATGAATCTGTCGTATTTTTGTAGTGTTTTCTTTCTTTAAGGGATACGTCACAATCGCTCGAGGAGAAAGATGTATTGCTTCCATAACAGCTTTTACTGAGAACGGCCGCTTGTGTGTTGCACACACCTTTACTTTGAAAAATGTGCCATCCGAATTGGCCCCACTGGCAAACACACACCCCATCAGCTCAAATGCCAGCTTTATTTATCTTCTGTTGAACTGGAAAACAATTTAAATGTCATTGGCTGTGATGAAGATGATGGCAGGTGGTCGGAATCTAGCGGATGTGCTCCAGCGGAGGGAACCCTCTTTTGGGCCAGCTGCCCAATGCGTTAGCAAATATGTTAAACTGCAGATTAATCTCGAAATCCTCGAGAGACGACATGAAGTGCGAACAGGAAGGAAATGTGTACATATTCGGAATGTATTATTGTTGTTATTATTATTGACATTAGCATGACCCCTGAGCCTTCAATTTATTTTTGTAATTATTTATTGTTTTTAATGTAATTTTAGTAGTGTGCTCATCTCTACATTTCTCTATTTATTATTCAGATCATTTGAATTATTTATAATTGTAAATTATTATCATTTAACTGGTCTATTCATTTATTTTCCTCCAAACATCAAAATACGTCCACATATGCACCAAACAAGTCACACTGTGTCGCATAATATTTTTATTTATACGTGTGAATGTTTAAAAGAAACACTGCTACTCTTTCTTGGTGACACATCATTGCGGATAAACCGAGAAACTGTTACAGACCGAGATAAATGCAGACAGCTGTCATATGAAATCAGTCAGAATGTCTAGATCAAGGCTTTCTTAAATGATCAAAGAAAGTAAGTGTGTGATGCAGATTGACGAGACGGCTTCTAAAAATCATTACACCTTCACCGCGACACATTACAGCAGTTTCTTTGTTTTCGTGTCTTATTGGAGTGCTTGTTAAGCGAAGGCATGGTGATCTCTATGCACTGTACATTTTTAGCTGTCTGACTGTTGTGAATTCTGACACTGGAACAGATCATTAGTCGTAGAGGGGGGAAGCACTTGAAACGTTTTATCTTCTTAAATCCATCTTGTTCTTTCGTCACGGAGCGTAAATGAGTAAATGATTATGTAAATCTGTCGTGTAAATATGCAAACGTTAAATGTGGCAATATTAGGCATGGGCTTTATTTATTGAGATGGAGTCGTTGCACTGACTCTTTGTAAGCTTTCTGATTTACATCATTTGCATTGTTTATTCCCTCTAAAATACGGAGGTTCAGCCATGAATCCAGTCTAGTTTACACAAAATCAAGAGAGAAAATATGCTACGGAGGTTGGCGTCGGCTCCTGCAGTTGCCAAACAACTGCAGATGTGTTGCAATATTCTTACATATTTAGAAGCAGAATAAAAGGTAAACATATAAAGCAAATACTTTATTTTAGCACAATCAGAGTGTTTTAAGAATATAAACCCCCCTCATATAACTCTTGTTCTATAATGTAAATATTTGTTGTCTATGTGCACAAGAATTTCAATGTCTCCCTTGACCTTCAAATGAATAGTTCTCTGTGGTCTAAATCTGTGATAAATAAATGATTTACACAGTATCTAGGTTTTTTGCCTGTCGTCATTTTATCGAATCTGTCTATATATCTCTTTTTTCCCTTGCAATTGTCTTTTGTAAACAGGGCAAATTGGGTTAAATGACCAGTGGGTAAGTTGAGCCATCTGGAAAACTGAGCACAACTGTTTTGTTATGTGACACATGGGGAAACTGTTTGCTGTATGCTATTTGAATCCAAAACCAAACACTTCAAAATGTATGAATGTCATTGTAGTAGACCACAAAATATACCCCAAGTGGCATCTCTGGTCGAATTATTTGGAGCTTTTCTCAGAACTAACTTTTCTGAGACATTTATTTCTGCAAAATGTTGCTTAGTGTACCAAAAAATAATTTGTTTCTATTTAAAACAAATAAAACTTTCTTATCTTATGACATCAATGCATTTTTCGAGTGTGGCTTATATTTTCTCCTTCTCTGAGTAATGACATTTAGGAGGCATGCTTTTCACATGTATTCTAGAGTGCATTACAGTACCTCTCATTTTGGTTATGACGGATACGCGAACGCGTCTTAAGTAGGAAAAGCAGGTACCACTATAACTATGATGCGTTTCGTCACATCTCGAGTTTAGAACATCATAGTCGTCGTTCTTCAAACTAGCGTGACTCCTCTCCGGCCTTGAGGAGTGACTAGTTTTCTATTAAAAAGTGAATGAGTCATACAGGGAGGGTGAGATTAGACCCATCGCTGTCCGGCAGAGCCAGTCACAGCCCGGGGTCTAAACTTGGGTTGGGAGGGTCTTCAGTCAGCTGTTGTGAGCCGCTGAGCACATTCTGGACTTTGTTGACCGGCAGCGTTGCGGTGAATCGCATATAAAACTGACAAGCACGCAGTTCTCCAGTAAACTTCTGGAACACAACATTTAGGCAAAACTTTTGTGCGTAATTACGCGAGAGATACGGTGATTTTTGCGTTTTTATTTTAAACTGTAAACAATATAATCAGTTTAGCTCTAGTTTTAATATTTGGTGGTGGACATCTGACAGCAAACCTTTGGGACACGCTATCTTCAACTTTTCCAAGTTTCACCATGGCAGAGGGGGGATTTCTACACAATGGGCAACAGACAGAGGGTCCCGCGGGATCCCTTCAGGGAACAGTCGCTCGGGTCGAGGTTTATGGACGACGACTTTGGACTGCCACCGTTTCCCGACGAATTGTCTATGGACTGGCCTGGCTGGGCGAGACCTCGGCTGAGCGCGCGACTCGACACGCCGTGGACCGGATCGTTGCGCACGGGCTTTCCGCGAACGAGCATGGGCGCGCCGCAGGGTTTCAGTTCCATGTACAGCGAGACCCCTCGCAGATCCAGCGCGTCCCCGAGCAACCCGGACGAGCCGTGGAAAGTGTGCGTGAACGTGCACAGCTTCCAACCAGAGGAGCTTAATGTCAAAACAAAAGAAGGTTTTGTAGAAGTGTCAGGTGAGATAAACGCACCGTGAACTTTTTTGCAAAGAGCACGCGGCATTTAAAATCAATGACATCACACAACAGTGTGTCCAAAGTATGACGACATGCATGCGCCACAGAAGGATTTGATTTGTGACTTAGTAGAAATAGTGTAAAATTGTATATATTCCTTTACTATTTTATGTCACAAATATATATAGGCTACTTTTTTTGTAAATAACTTTTTATTACTATACTTTAATCATTAAATTTGTAGTAAAACTTGCGATAAGAAATAGACCAAAAACATGGCTACTACACGTTTACTATAATAAAACCAAAGTAAAATTTCCTGGGGGATGACTTGCACATTACCAGCACGTCTGGTGTAATCACCACCTGTTGAGATACTTTTAGGATCTCTCACGGTATAATAAACAACCCATATTTAGACCTCAAAGAGTCCCATGCTGCACTTTGCAGTAGATTGTTCCATTTCCTAAATGACTCAAAGTTACCAATTTCAGTGCAACCTCTGTTAAAGCACTCAAACATTAACCTTACGAGTGTGTGAAATAAAAGGCCCCGGGAAACGATGGCTGTTTTCCCTAGAAAATCCGTTTTTATTTGTTGACTAACAGCAGGACAGAAGTTCAGGGTTCAGGAGAGATCACAGGCCTCATGCGTTGGGATTTTTATAACCGCTCTGCTGGTATGCCAGCTGGGTCACTCAGTCACAGTGGGAGGAGGGTGGAAACACACTTTGTTAACGTCACACAACCTCATTCTAGAAGTGGCCACACAGAGATATCAAAGCGAGGTTTTTATGTTCTCTCTAAAATTACTTTAAGCTCAGTTTGACCTAAACTCCAAATCAAAGTGGCGACTTTTGGGACACCTTGAAAGTTCAGCAACATCCTGAGGGAAAGAATTGTCAAATGCTGGTAACTACCAAGGGTGTCTCGCTTTTTTTCCAAAGGGGCACTTGATTTTGAGTGTCTTTGTTAAATAGGGAAAGGCCTGTAGGTAAATGTCTATTTATGTGGTAATGGGTTTGTGCCGGAAACAGCTTGCGTCAGAAGTCGGTTTAAGTTCTTTCTCGTTGAAACCAGATACCATGAGCATACGTCTAGGAGAATTACTCATCTACGTCCATCCTGTGCTGTAAAGAGGCGGCTGTTGTAGATATGTGGGCCGTGCCGAGACGCTGGATGGCATGACTGGCATTCGGTGACCAACAGCTGCAAAGAATGGAGAGATCTAGAGGCTTCTACACAGCCCTGACGTAGCACTTTATAAAAGCATATACAAACTGTTTATTTTAGCTGATACAATATAAAAATCTTTACATATTCACCAAATTAATGTACATTTATTCAGGTCATATTCAGGTAAAGAATGGAGTACTGTGACAGCTTTGTCAAACCAACCAGTGCTTACAGATTAAGACATCATGTGTGCACGCTAAGCCCTCGAAAAAGTTGTATTTCCAGCCAAATATTTTCAAGGCTGTATTGAGAACATCACAATGGCAAAATGCAGCTGTATCAATCACCTCAGTGGAATTGACCTCTGTGTTAACAACTGCTTTAATCTTTTCACCAGGAAAACACGAGGAAAAGCAGGACGAGGGCGGAATCGTCACCAAAAACTTCACAAAGAAAATTCAGTAAGTGTGTCGTTCGTGTGAGACAGTTTGGAACCTTCTAGAACGATCGAGCAACTTCCAGAGGAATGTCTCTCTGAGTTATTACAAGCACAAAGCGTTTCCAACCCCCTACCTCTCCTCTCTCTCGCTCTTCAGAGAATCAAATTGGATGGTAGCTGGCAGTGAAAGGGAATCAATGTTACAGATAAAATAAAAGAAGAGAAAACTATTGTTAGGCAGAGACGAAACATCACACGGCTCTGATGTCTGCAGTAATTAAGCGACAAAGCGATGAGATTTTGGTTGCCATGCTGTTTCTCTAACAGAGTGAAGAGAGAGCAAAAAAACATTTAATTGGATACCAGCAAGACTATTCTAGCACGAGACAGAAATGTATGAGTATTCTATGTATCTATTCAATGATAAATGTCTTTATTAACAGAAAAAGCCTCATGAAAGTAGCTGATTTTAATTGTGAAACTACAGATTTGCCTCTTATTTTCCCCTTAAAAATGTAGTGCGATGATCCCCTTCTGCACATGGGCAGATATGATATCGCCACTGTCCTTCTTAAACCTCGGATTTCCAAATTTGCTGTTTTTCAGGAAATGGAAAAAACACTGTACATTTTAAATAATGACATACTGTGTTGTCAGCATTGACAAGCACTTTTTAATACTTTGTATTTGTCAGATATTTGTAAAACCAGGTGACAAACATAAAGGGTGACTAATAATAATGATTGATGGCAATACGAGGTTTCCGAAGGACAGCAGCGCTATGTAAAACAGTTCTCATCACATAAGACACGAAAGATGTTTTGGTATGCTATCATTGGCTATTTTTTTTATATTTGAGCATATCTATAATCTGCATTTCCTTTGACTCCGTCTACAGTTTTTCTCTGAGCTGATCACAGTGCATTATGGGATTGCCTTTTCTGTAAAAGATAAATGGACTGCTACCTTAGATTTAGACTAAAACTAGGCATTTTAGAAATCAGCATAATGTATCTGTCTACCTTTTGGAAGTTTCTTTTTGTCAAAAGTGCACTTGTGATTCTGTTAAATGCTGTTTGGGCAGACAACTGGATTCTCGAATCTAAAAGCTAATAAGTGGCATAGTCATGCTATTAACATGAGAATGTTACATGCATACAAACATGCAATGTATCGCTCTGAATAATATAAAAATGTTTCGTGTTGAAAGCACCATAGCAATAAGATATTGTTGAATGTGATTCATCTTAGTTTTTCGTCCCTCAGCAACAGAGCTGCATGTTTGAGTCTCTGCTTATAGGGTCAGTCCTTGTTTTTAAACCCTATCGGACATTGAACACTGGACATTGGACACCGAAAAACACAAAGATGTGAAAAAGCTGTAGCATTACCGTGTTAATTAAATAGCACCAGGCCACTGAAGTCAACTTTGGCTACTCGCTAAGGTTTATATCAACTTCACAGACGCTTGGCAACGAGTGTGGAACCTTAACTAAAGCCATATTTGGCCATGATGACAGATAAAGCTCAGGGACTCTTACCGTGTCTCCCTCTCCCAAGATACATTTGAAAGAAACTATTGTTCTGTTTTGAATTGCAAGTTTCAAAGCTATACATCATTTGCATAGTGATGCTCTTGATGCTGTACAGTAGGCATCATCATGCATGCTGTCTTATAAGATGGCTTGTCAAAGTTTAAACACAGAATTGTACATAAAATCCAAGAATGCACTTGCAACAAGCTCTCTGAAAAATCCATTCAAGATGACAGAAATACGGTTAGTTAAATGCACAATGTTATGTTATGTTGTGTGCTGTATATTTCTAGGACAAGCTCTTTTAAATTATAGAAAAAAATATAAAAATAAAAAAATATTGATAAAAATATAAAACTTTAGAATTGTTTGGTCTCGCTTGTGAATTAAGTGAGTATTGATAGGGCACACAAAGTTGTTGTCTAGAAGAATCTTTATGAATCTTTGTTTGCCTCTCTATCGCCATCTCTGTTTGAAACATGCAATTGCAGGTTACATATCTTTACATTGATGTCCAATGTACGTTTTCTTCAAACGAACATTTTCTCAAAATCATTCCCAACACCATAAATTATACATATTATAAGCTTAATGTAAATAGAACATTTTAAACTGTTTTTTTGTTCATTTTCAAGTAAAACGTTTTGATTGCAGCTTTAATATTATAGCATTGCTGCAATTTATATGAGCTAGCCTCACTATAAACGGTTCCATCATCTGGTCCGAGTTTAAATTCCAGTCTGAATTCGGTTATAACAATTTATTTTATATTTAATTTGATATTCATTTATATTTATAGTTTATTGTATACCAGTTGTATTGAATTCAATTAAAACAGTTATTGATTCTTTGCGGAGATCTACCGGAAGTTAAGTTTGCTCCACGTAACGCTTGTTTTGTTGTTGCCGCTGAAACCGTCTATACGGGACCCTATTTTTCAGAGGTAAACTGAAGTGAAATTGATGTTCATGCAGATCAAAAAGTTTGATTTAAAAAAAAGGTTTGATTTCTTCTTATTTTATCACTGTTTTCTCTTCTGTTTTCACCGCTCGAAGAACTAAACAGTCCAACAATCCATCACCCCCTTCCCAAACTGTTGCAGTAGGGAGTACCTCTGTGTGATATCACCATCCATTCAGTTCCACAACAAGTTCCACCCTTTCTCTGTAGAGTCGATATGAATTTATGGTAATCCTGCCTTAAAGGCATCACATTTGTGAGAACTCTTCTCATTAAATTGGCAGCAGACAGTCTGCCAGCTGGATGATGAGAGTAGTGTGTAGATGGAAATATCTGGTGATAAACTTTGCATCAGGAGGCGATTTGTAATAATTGGCAACAGACTCTATTTCTGAGCCTGGCACCTGGAGCAGGGTTTACACGCTCTCTCTCTTTCTTTCCGTCTTTCTCTTATTGCAAGTGGTGGCAGGCAGAACATTTAAATGAAAACCACGAAAAGCTTTGAGTATTATCTTCTAGCCACAAGCTGCCACATAAAAAAATTACGTTTGTTAAAAATTAAGCAAAAATGAAACTATACCGTGCATACAAAGGTAAAATGTGTGCAGTTTCCAAAAATGTTACATTTATTTTCATAGTCACTTTGGAGAAGTAGTTTTAAGTGTGCATGTGTGTTTTAAATGGTTATTTCTGTCCAAAATGAAAAGTCACGATTACACAACCTCAGATTGATCCAAACCTTTTTCTGTGAAACACAAAATTAGTTTTTTTTTTAAGAATATCTCAGATTTCTTCCCTCTTACAGTAATGGCATACAATGAAAACCATATCACAACGCAGAATAGATATTCTTTTCCTTTTTGTTTTTCTTTTCCTTTTGAGAAGTAAGAAAGGTTAATAGGTTTGCAGTACATTATGGCTACGTTTTATTCCTTATGTAAAATATTTCTTTAAAGGGATAGTTCTCCCAAAACAAAAACGCCTTTATTCCCATTTTGTCATTAAAAACCGTTGACTTTCTTCTGTGGAACACAAAAGAAGATATTTTGAGAAAAGGTTTGTGTTGATAAAATGGAAGTCAAAGGGTGCCAAATGTTGTTTGGTTACCAACGTTCTTCAAACTATCTTCTTTTGGGTTCTGCAGAAGAAAGAAAGGCGTACAGGTTTGGAATGACACGAGGGTGCGAAAATGGTGAATTTTATTTTTTATTTTCTTGGTAAACTATTCCTTTATCATGCACACTGACTTCTCAAGTCAAATGTGCATGTAACATCCAAATGTTATTTATTCACTTATTTTCCGAGGTCCGTCTAAGCACATTCTCCTGAACTTATTTCCACAGGATACCAACTGACGTGGACCCTCTCACTGTGTTTGCCTCTCTATCTCCGGAAGGGGTTCTCATCATTGAAGCCAGGCAGACCCCTCCGTACTACCTCTACAGCAACGAGATGCCCGCAGAACCCATAGAAGCACCCGAGGCAAGACCTCAGGAACCCAGCATGGCTTAAATCCCTCTCTGAAGCACACCACTGACAGGGAGCGAGCAGGGGCTCTCGTGGAATTTGTTCCAAGTGCTGCAAATGTCTATTTTTATCAGTTTCATGCATTTTCTTAATCCAAAAGTCATTAATTTGTTGTGAAATTAGCTCCGTAGTCCATAAATCGAAGTTCCTCTACGTGTGGTACGTGATTGAATCAAATACCTGTAGCCTTTAGTTACCAAATGGATGAGGATAAACACATGTGATGGAGCTATCGATGAAGTGAGAGGAAGACAAAGACCAGGCCAGCTTTCTGCTTTTCTTCTCTTTCAGCTTTGCTGTAATTGATGTTCAGATTTAACTACAAGTGCCTCATAATTAGACACGCCCCCTTTTTAACACTCCTTTAAGGCATGTGCAGAAAGATATGGTTTCATCGGAGGCATTCGCCTGGCCCGAAATTAACTTCCGCTCTGTGTTTATTTATCAGTCTGGTTAATGGCTAATAATGTAACTATTTATATTTGAATCAATTTATATTAATAATAATAATTCATTGTATAATAATTGTATTTAATAAACAATTTGTTGAATTTTATTGTATATTCATTTTATTAAATAAACAATTTGTTGAATTTTATTGTATGTTCATTTTATTAAATAAACAATTTGTTGAATGGGTCGTGTAACTTTGTAGCATTTCAGTTTAGCCAATGGTTCTTCTATTGGTAACCCAAAATAATGCTAGACATACTTTTAACTTGCTAGCTAATGTAATTGACTTTTTATTTATTTCCTTGTTATCAGAAATAATCTACTGGGACTCTTTTCTTTGTGCATATGTACCAGAAGTTAGGTCTGGACCACAAAAGCGTGCATTTGCATTAACGTTTACGTTGTTGCTTTGAAACGTCTAAACTCAGAGATGGAGACTAGAGGGCACCAGCACGTCAGTGTCACATGTAATGCAAATCATATAAAATTGAAGAGTGACTTTATGATAGGTAAAAAAAAGCAAAATAGCATTTTTACATAAACACAAGTACACAAACTTGGGTGTTATTGTACAGTAAGATAGAAAAGTGATCTCCCATTGACAGTTTAGCTAACTTTAACTCATTTGCACAGCAAGATTATCGGCAAGCTGTTGCTCTGTTAGTATACCGTATAGGAGAAAACTTAGAAGATGGTTTATGCTGGTGCTAATAAATACTATTTTTTATTACGTCCTGTTTTCTAAGTAGGTCTGTCTCTCTATCATTTTGACTCAGGGTACAAATGTCTTTGCGGCTGTATTTGAGTCATCTGAACATTTGTCACGTCAGATTTCTTTATGAAGGTCTCCTCTGAAAAATGTCCCTGAATGCTGGAGCTCTTTCTCAAGGGCTGTTATGTACTTTTCATACTTGTGTGTTCCCTTTTTACTCTTTGTGTAGGAATCAATGCTATGCATTTTTATATTAAATTACATTTATAAGAGTAAGCTCTTTCTCTGCAATTCTATAGATGGTTAAGAAATTCATTATGGAGGATGTCTGTTTTCTATTTTCTTTTCTAAGGTGTCAAAAACAGACAGAATATAATATACAGAATGTTTAAAACTGTTTGCAATATTTAGGGAATTTCAAAGATTTTTCTATAAAATAAACACAGGCAAAAAAAACTGTCTGGGCCTGATTATAAATCATGTATCATGCCCCCCCGTCTCTCCCCCCCTCTCTCTCTCTCCCCCCCTCTCTCTCTCTCTCTCTCTATCTCTCTCTCTCTCTCTCTCATTACCAATCTCACTCTGATCTCATCTGGGTGTTTGCTAGGCAGATTGGCCATGTTTAGGAGAGCCGGTTATGGGAGCGATTTCAGGGGAGTTGTCTCTGCGCGCTTTCAGTAATTGGGTGACAGATTAATGTGGAGATTATTCCGAGCGGTTTGGCTCACTTTCAATCTCCCCGACGCCGATACGGAGGAAAAATATTGAAGAAAACAGTTCTCCGCCGCTGATTAACTGACCTGTTTGCCCATTGGATTTTTCTCATGGAATCGATCAAAGCTCTGGTTTCCCGTCATCTAATTTTGTGGTTTTGAGGTTTTGAGGTTAATGGATTGTGAATATAGCCACGCTAAAGAGTCTCTTCCATTATAATCATTGGAGTTAGACAAATAGCACAATATATTTTCTGCCAGGACATGAGATACAATCACATTTGCTATTAACCTCACATTCTCTTCAAATATGTTGGTGTCAATTTGATAGACCTTTCTGTGATGAATTACCTGTATTATTGTTAAAACTGAAGGAAAAGCTTCACAAGATCATGCTCAGGTGTTTATTAGTGCTAAGAGGATGCATGTTACAGTAAACTGGAAAACAACGATGGGAATTTAAATGCTGAGGAAAGAGCAAGGGATGATTTTTTGTCGCCAAAATCCTATTTGGCGACTTCTATTTGTTCCACAGCTATTTCCTTCTGGAGCACTTGCTGTGGGGTGAAGATCTCTTGGGTTTGCCCGAAGGTTGATTGCTCATCTGCTGTCACAGCAGGGTATGTATATTCTTCACCAGCAGACTCCTGAGGCTGGCCGATTGAGATGACCTCTGCCTGCTCCTCTTGCTCTGAGGTGACGGTGTCTGGAGTCTCCGGGGCCTGGGGCCTTTCTGCGTAGATGTCCTCGCTGTCTCTCTCTGTGTCCTCGACTGTCTCGTGAACGGTTTTGTCTTTGTCTTCCTCTCCGGGTTCACCAACGTCGACTGCTGGCTCTGTGATTGACGGAGCTGCTGGTTCTCCGGACGGGCCTTCGTCAGGACGGGTAATCTCGGATACGATCTGCTGGCCTCCAGGACGTTCCTGAGCTTCCACCTCAAGATGCTCTCCAGGTACACCTGAGGGTTGAAAGGTCTCCGGTTTACCCTCAGCTTGAGGCTCATGGCCGTCCGTTTGTTTCTCTTCTGTGGTTTGTGCCTCCAACACAACCTGTGGCAAAGATGAAACCGTTTTCAAAAAGTTGAAAATGCCACATCAAGACCCCAAAATGCCAAGGCCAGTATGCACAGAAATGATTAATTTTCTGTGTTGATGGGAAAGGCCATTCGTCCCCTGAGGGAAAGTAAGCACATGCGTTGAACCTTTTTGTCAGGTATTTGAACAATTACGAATCTGGTAATTGGAATTGCAGGGTGATTAAATTGTAAGCTGACTTGGACATCTGACGTTTGCTAGGCATTGGAGGATTGTTTGTCAATGATTATTCCTGAAGTCCTTCGGCTATTAAAAAAAATCATTTTGTTTTGCACCCTGTTATAATTGCATGGCTTAACAAATTGGCAAGAGAGGGAGAAGACATGCGGTGGGTAAACAATGGCTGGCATTTCTTAAGTGAGAGAAATTAATTTGAATGACCAATTCATATGCAATAAAAATCCCCAAAACACAATAATTGAAATAATGGGTTATAAGCTGTCTTGTTTTCCAGTGTTTTGCTTTCTTTAACCTCCAGGATTTCCTTGTGAAAGCCAAAAACTGTCAACATTTTACACTGGCCGATATAATTCTGGAGACACAGTTTTGTGTGACAGTTAGCTCTTATATAATGGCTAACCAATGAGATATTTTACCATGGATAGACAGTGGTTTCCATTGGATTGTCTTCACAAAAAAATCAATCGTGATGCCATTTTAGTAAGACTGACAGAAAGTATTCTAAAGTATGTATTATAATGATGAAGATCCATCTGCCACATTTACTAACCCATAAGCAAGTCAAATTTATGCCACCTAGTTTTCAAGCTCTATAAGGTCATGACACCAAATGATTTCCTATGGTGCCTCAATTTTAATCTTGTACCCAAATGTTTAGCCTGTTTGATTAAAGTCAGGACCAATCAATACCTGCACTGGGATAATGACATCAGCGGGGTGTGGAATGCTGGGTAATGGCACTTCCACTGTAAGAATCCCATCCGCTGACACAAACGTCTGGATCTTTTCAGCATCTACACCAACTGGAACACTTAAGCAAATAAATATCTATTAACCTGCTTTATCGGTTCACAGTTGCATGGCAATTTCTCACGATTACGCAGCCTGAAGTTTAGCCAAGATGTTAAATGAATGCTTAAACTTACTTGTACTTTCTTGTGAAAGATCTAGCAATGTACCCATGCTCATCTAGTCTCTCCTCGTGTTTGCCTTTGGATCAAAAACATAAACACATTACTAATTTTGGAGTTTATTTCATATTTTTTTACGTGTCAAATGTTAATTTAATGTAATAGAATAAAAGTATTTTGTTTTGTTAAGTATTTAGTTTCATTTGGTAATGAAAAAGGATTCATAATCATTTATTTAAAAAAATTCTGTATTTAAAAGTGTGTCTGGTAACATTAGTTAATCCACAATAAACTAACATGAAAAAGCATAAAACAACTTAATATTAACTAACATTAACAAATATTATTAAATGGTGTTAAATACAGCAGAAAGAGACAATTTGTAAAATGATTTCAGATTTTCTGAACATGTTTCAAATAATAATATTGTTTCTCAGCCTCCCCGGGAAAGTCTATGCCAGGGTACTGGAGAGGAGAATCCGGCCGATGGTAGAACCTCGGATTCAGGAGGAACAGTGTGGTTTCCGTCCCGGTCGTGGAACACTGGACCAGCTCTATACCCTCTCCAGGGTGCTGGAGGGTTCATGGGAGTTTGCCCAACCAATCCACATGTGTTTTGTGGATTTGGAAAAGGCATTCGACTGTGTCCCTCGCGGCATCTTGTGGTGGGTGCTCCGGGAGTATGGGATTCGGGACCCTTTGCTAAGGGCTATCCGGTCCCTGTACGACCGGAGCAGGAGCTTGGTTCGCATTGCCGGCAGTAAATCAGACTTGTTTCAG
The DNA here is from genome assembly GCA_006030095.1 of Triplophysa siluroides. NCBI lineage: Eukaryota > Metazoa > Chordata > Actinopteri > Cypriniformes > Nemacheilidae > Triplophysa > Triplophysa siluroides. The sequence goes on along the minus strand of VCII01000101.1, from coordinate 1,773,292 downwards.
GTGCATGTTGGACTCCGGCAGGGCTGCCCTTTGTCACCGGTTCTGTTCATAATTTTTATGGACAGAATTTCTAGGCGCAGCCAGGGGCCGGAGGGCGTTGGGTTTGGGGACCACACGATATCATCTCTGCTCTTTGCGGATGATGTCGTCGTGCTGGCCCCATCAGACCAGGACCTTCAGCATGCACTGGGACGGTTTGCAGCCGAGTGTGAAGCGGCTGGGATGAGAATCAGCACCTCCAAATCTGAGGCCATGTTCTCAGTCGGAAAAGGGTGGCTTGCTCACTTCAGGTAGGTGGAGAGTTCCTTCCTCAAGTGGAGGAGTTCAAGTATCTGGGGGTCTTGTTCACGAGTGAGGGAAGGATGGAACGGGAGATTGACAGACGGATCGGTGCAGCTTCTGCAGTAATGCGGTCGCTGTACCGGTCTGTCGTGGTGAAGAAGGAGCTGAGCCGCAAGGCGAAGCTCTCGATTTACCGGTCAATCTACGTTCCTACTCTCACCCATGGTCATGAGCTGTGGGTCATGACCGAAAGGACAAGATCCCGGATACAGGCGGCCGAAATGAGCTTTCTCCGCAGGATGGCTGGGCGATCCCTTAGAGATAGGGTGAGAAGCTCGGTCACTCGGGAGGAGCTCAGAGTAGATCCGCTGCTCCTCCACATCGAGAGGAGCCAGCTGAGGTGGCTCGGGCATCTTTTCCAGATGCCCCCTGGACGCCTTCCTGGGAAGGTGTTCCGGGCATGTCCCACCGGGAGGAGACCCCGGCTGGCCTGGGAACGCCTCGGTGTCCCCCCGGAAGAGCTGGAGGAAGTGTCTAGGGAGAGGGAAGTCTGGGCATCCCTGCTTAGACTGCTGCCCCCGCGACCCAGCCCCGGATAAGCGGAAGAAGATGGATGGAAGATGGAATATTGTTTCTTTTTGCCTTCATTTGCAGAAAATTAAAACTAGAGAAACAGGTCAAAATAACAGAAAATATGCAGACCTCAAATACTGCAAAGAAAAGGTCATATTCACTTTTAAGCAATAAAAGAGTAATATTTGTACATGTATTTTTGTCAATCTTTCAAATTGCTGTTGGACGGGAATGGCAACAATACATCTGAAATGCTGATTAGAGAAAAATTTGCGATGGTCTCTTAATTTTTTTCTGCGTCTATATGTTGTATATTGTTAGTTCTAATTCTAATTACTAATATTTATAAACTGAACCTTACTGTAAAGTGTTACCTATTTATTATGATTTCTTATGAAGATTTTTATTGCCTTTAATAAATAAAAAACTATTAAAATATTGTATGCTGTGTAAATGAAGAACTTAACAAAACGGCTTCGATATATGCTTTGATGAATGCACCCTATTTTTACTGCTAGAAAAAACCCATACCTGCAATATCCAAAAATCCGTCCTGTATTTTCACAGTGATCTCAGAGGGAGCGAAGTGATTGACGTCCAGACTAATTTTCCACTTGCACATCTCGCTAGCCACTTCTGATAACCCTCCTCTCATCTCTCTGTGCAGTTTAGAGATGGTCTGTCCCGCGGCCTGACTGAAGGGAGCGAGCGCAGGTGATCGTAAGTACCCGGGCCAAGCAGACGTCCCCAGCCTTCTGAGAATACCTTCCATCCAACTCAGGTCTCTAGGGTCCAATAATGGAGGCAGGCCGAAGTGTTGGTTAAAGATTTCGCTGGGCCATCTGTAGCTCAAGGGATACCAAGAGACATCAGGACAATATTGAGGCCTAGATGAGAACTTAAGAGCGTCCGCCATGGTGGGAAAATTGAAATGGAAGATGAGAAGGAAATTGAAGGTTCCAACTTCCAGCCGATATGTAAGAGGTGCTGGGAAAGTTTGCGAAGGCAGAATGTGTCTGGTGGACATCTCAGCCGCTCTTATATAGCATCTTTGGGTTTTAGCACTTACTCATCTGTAACCATGATATTGTTAGAATGGAATGTAGGGATGAAGTGATGGTTTGATCGTTCACTCGGCTGCTACCGGGGGGTGGACGGGCTCTACAGAAGATGCTAATTGAGGCTATTTATGGATCTAAAAAGAAAGCAACAAATAGCTGCTTGATGAGAAATGTACAACCTAAGTAAGGTCGGGCTAAGACTTTGGAGTTTTTATTGAAGTGATTGTTAATAAAAGTGAGGCGTCTAAGTGCTTGTGAACTTTATTTCCGAGAATCCGACTGCAAATGCGAACGGTGTAAATGTAATGGGCCCGGTGCTGCTGACTCACCCCTTATTAATCTCAGTGCCGACTGCAGAGGCGTGCGGTTACATTTGCTCAATAATTCATTATTTTGTACTGATTTTATTTTCAGTTTGTGAACATTGGAGTCTGTTGAGTCTTTGCCTGGTGTGTGTTATAATAAAAAAATAATTCATAAAATGAAATACTATTTCATCTCACGCCTGCTTTATTAAACCAACGCGGTACGGCGCAAGCAATATCTGTGATGCACAACTGAGCTAATAATCCATCCAGCCTGGCTTCAAGTGCTTTGGCCGTAGGGCGGGTTCCAACTGGTTTTTCAATGGCTTTGTTACCATTGGCAACCAGACGCCCAACAATAGACTTAGCTGCATCGCAAGACATTGCGTTGAAGATGTGACTGCTGCTGCTTTTTTGGATGAACGTATTAAACTATCTAACTAAGATTCTGACACAGACTCTGGTTCTAACCCTAAAGAAGGGAAGTTCAAATTGACGTCTCTTTAGATTCCAGACCGTGCGTGGTAGTTAAGACTCTTCTTCCAAGTAAACTGTGTGACTTTGAGATGTTTTGGGAGAGATTTAACAGCAGACAGAAGCCACTGACCTGTGGAGCGTACAGTTCACTCGGGTGGAGCTATACTGAGGATGTTTCAGAGCCACTTCACCTGGAACCAAAGAGACTCCTAGTGAGTTTTCTGGGACAACTAGAGAAGGTTTGTGGGGAACACAAGCATCACGTTGAGTTTGAATAAGGTTCTTTAAGCCTTTGAGAGCCGTATACTTTTAACCACTTTATTAACTAAATTGAATTTGTCGTTGTGTACCAAAAATTCTAATTTTAATCATTACATTTACATTACATTTATGCATTTGGCAGACATTTTAATCTTGAGGACTTACAGAATAGTATCGCACCCTTAAAATATCCCTACAGTCTTTAGTTTGATCACATTTATAAAAGACAGATACAGCTGTACAACCTGCTGTACGCGTGAGGGGTAGGAGCTAAAGCATGTATGCACCCATTGCCAATAAAACACAGACACATGACTCAGTTTCACTCACAGTCATGTCTGCCATCTTTTAGCGCTGGGACGGCTCCATCTATCAGTTTCAAACTATCTCCAAATCCAGCATTATATCCACCATCTATATAACATTCCTCATCAAAATGCAGTGAACAAACAAACACAGCTGAAGAAATATTTGTTACTAAACAGATTTTTATGTTAAGAAAAACTTTAACGAAACATATACGTCTTCATTCATGTGTCTTGTCATGCTGTCAGTCTTTCACATTGCTGTTGGATGACTTTGTCACTCCTGAGGTTTGAGGGGGACTGGAATGGCCACAACACATCTAGAAATGATAAATTGAAAATTGAAAATTGAAAATTGAAAATTGAAAATTGAAAATTGAAAATTGAAAATTGAAAATTGAAAATTGAAAATTGAAAATTGAAAATTGAAAATTGAAAATTGAAAATTGAAAATATAGATTTTGGTAAAACAATTCCGGGCCATAAAAATCTGCACTGATCTGTTTCTCATCACAAACTCTTAAAGGGACAGTTCACCCAAAAATCTAATTTCTGTCATAATTTTTTTCCGCTTATGTCATTCAAAACCTGTACATGACTCTTTCTAATGTGTAATACAAAATAAGATATTTTGAAAAATGTCTTTGTGTCCTTACAATGGTGTCGTTTGGTTGCCAAAATTCTTCAAAATATCTTGAGAAAGAAGAAAGAAAGTCATGATGATTTTTTTTTTGGTAAACTATCATGGATGCAGTCAGGCATCGTCCTTTCCTGTCTCTTGTGATGTCTTCTGTTCAAACTGCTCCATTGGGGCCTGTAGCTGTAACAGTTAATTTTTTCTCTGTGGTCATGCGAAGGCTCTGCGATTCTCCCAATGGCTTTACATAACCAACACGGATGTAATGAGACACAGAGGCTGTCGTTTGAAACACAATTACTTCTGTGAAGTGAGCCAGAGCGACAGCATCGCTTTCTGTCACTACATGCCTTACAGAGTTCTGCAATGTGTGCAAAAAGGGCGAATACATCATGGAAACAAGCAATTTCAATTGAGTCCTAGAAATGTGAGCTTTGTGTTTATATCACTAGAATTGTTATTATGCGTTTATTTTATTCACATTTTACATTTGGTCACTGCTGTACATGCATTGCCTGGGAATCAGACCTATGCTTGGTGTTACTTTGAATGAGCTGCAGGAAAATCAAGTTTTAGTCGTCGTCGCTCTGTTTATAATTCTAATATTAGAATCAGTTGTTGTAGACAGACGTGTTGTATTGAGACAACGTAATCGTATGCGATTCTCCAATGAGAGACTTGATAAATGTCATTTGTGCGTCTGTGGCGTGCTTCCTTTTTATTCACCATCTTAAAGTGCATACTCATCTCTCACAAGCAATAAAGTGACCATAAGTCGTCAATTGTATTTGTGAAGAGGAACACTTTAATCTATTCTAGTGAGAGCATCATAAGACACACATATCTTTTTCAAGTTTATGTATTTCTTCAATAGTAGATGACCATTACCGTGCACCATTGGTCACAATTGCATGTTTAAATAAAAATAAATCGTATTGTGAATACTACCCTGATAGTTTTATGAATATTTACATGACAAAAATTCTTGACATTGGTTTAATATGAGACCTTAAAGTTCACCCAAAAATAAAAATTCTGTCATTATTTACTCACCCTGGAATTGTGTCAAATCTGTATAAATGTCTTTGTTCTGATGAACACAGAGAAAGATATTTGGAAGAATGTTTGTAACCAAACAGTTCTTGACCACCATTGACTATACCATCCTGGGGAAAAATCCAATGGTAGTCAAAAGTGCCCCAAAACTGTTTGCTTTCCTACATTCTTCAAAATATTCTCTTTTTTGTTTAACAGAAAAAAGAAATGTATACAGATTTGGAACAACTCGAGGGTGAGTAAATGAAGACAAATATTTTATTTTTGGGTGAACTGCTCCTTTAAGATGTACATTTTATAGGATGTGATTGTGTAACAAAAGAAACAATGCACAGTAAGTCACTTTGGATAAAGCATTTGCCAAATGCATAAATGTAAATGTGTAAAATTGAGTGTGTGGTCCTGAATAGATTACCAGGTTTTGTGCTTTACCTTTCTTTAAACCGTGTATGAATTCTATTCACAACTTGTAGATTAAAGCTCAGTATAAGAGCAAGCAGTGTAGAGAAAGATCTCTCTCTCTCTTCTGGCACGGCTGGCTCAAACACTAGCAGATTTACTGCAAATGAGATCATCTATCAGCAGGGGGGAGAACAAGGGCACAGAGGACAGTAGAGAGGGAGCGGCCGGTGCCGAGACCTCTGCCCAAGAGAGGACACATTCTTTCAGCCTCTGACTCCAAACTTTTTCTCTTTGTCTGCTTCTGGTCAAGAATTATGAGTTGAAACTCTGGTATTTCTTATTGTAAGGAGATGCCTGAGATCCAGACTTTCAGAGTGAATTGTGGTTTTGAGTGTCATTTAGAATTCACTTAAATAAAACAATAAATATCCCGCCATTATTCATCCTCGTGTCAAAACCTGTATATGACTCTTTCTTCTGTGGAGCACAAAAGAAGATCATATTTTGAGAAATGTCTCAGTGGTTTTGTGTCCATACAATGGAAGTCAAAAGGGTCCAATGTTGCTCGGTTTCTAAAATATATTCTTCTGTGCAGAAGAGAGAAGGTCATACAGAATATAAATGAAGGGTGAGTAAATGACGAATTTTCATTTTGGGGTGAATTATACCTTTAAATTGAGAATGCCTGAATTTGAATAGAGACTATATCATTCATGTTTTTTATTAAACTACCATTGGATTGATGAAAACCTTCAGACGTTTCAAGCGTGAATATGTTGAAATAATAAATAAAGTAGCCTATAGAAGTATAGAAAGGAGTATATTTCTCTTCCTGTCATCCCAAGCAGCATGGCCAAGTCGATTCAAACTGTAACATTTCTCTTATATTTCTAATATTATTTTTCATTTATAAACTTTTGTCTTTGACAGGATAACAGATTAAAAGCAGAGGAAGAGGACAGGACCTGAAAGTGTCCCTGAAAGCACCACATCTCTTTTTGTCACGACGGTGTGACAGTTTCGAAGTGCTTACATTTTCTGACCACTGAAAGCAAAAGCTTTGCTTGCTCTGAACTGTCTGTTGTGCCGTACTGCCACATGACTCTTTTTCTCATTCCTATGCAACTGCGTTTCAGTCAAATCTTTCTCAAATGACTTGTGGGTGTTTTTTTTAATAGGCACCAAAGGGGGAGATCTCTGAAGTTGATGATGATCTGGATCACGAAACCCCTCTACATTCTTCACAGGAAAATGAGGTGCGAGGCTCTATCAGCAGCGACTCTCTCGCACGTACCCAATGATTATATCTCCACATGCCTGTCCTCTTTCTGCAGCGGTGTGAAAAGTTTGAGACAGCAAACGACATAGGCGCAAACAAACGTGTTAATTAAAATCAGCGAATTCATTGTGTGAACAGGTGCAAGTTCTATGTGGAATGTCACATTCTGAGAATCGTGCCCATCTCGAGTCAGTCGGGGTCATTTTAGGGCTATTGTTTCTGTTCTCTTACTTTGCATATTTTATCTGCTTAAGCGTTGAAGTATTTGGTGAAATTTGCTGAAAGTGTCTGCGTTATCTTTTTTTTTAGAAATTGCCACCAAAGCATGCTCGGTTTCAGAAGAGAGAGGACACTGTTCTTCGCAAGCACTTACGGCTAGCAAGGTTAGAGTTCCTGCTGTGTGGTAATTATAGTTTGTGTCTGCATCAGTGTGTAATTTAGCTACAGTGAGCATCATCCACACATGCTGTAGTTAAGCACTGCCAAATCACCAAGTATAAATGTGTTTTCAGAAAATATGATTATGCTTTTAGATGTGTTTTATGACTTGCAAAACTGACTAAACGCATTTACTGTTTGAATCTTGCAATGCTTAAATGTGCTAAGAGAGAACTTCTAGATCTAACTTAGTTAGACACATCCACTTTTTTCTAAAACTCCCGCTTCTCAAAAGTCATGCAGTCATAACTTACCTGAAAGAACAGAGGCACTTCAGTGACACATGAAAGAACAAAAATGAACTAAAAACCTGCCATCGTTTTTTCTTATTATAAGAAGTCATGACACAAATATTATAAACAACAGCAATAGTAACAAAGAATTAGAAGATTCTTAAAAGAAAATCAAAACAGGACATATCAGATTGAACACATTAGGAAATGTATATGTTTCCATTAATTGAATTGATAAACTTTGTGGTCTTGCAGTATAAATTCATATTATCTGCTCCCCCAGCATGTGCCCTGGCCGACGGCTATGCTTAAAACCCTGGCAGGAATCAGCGATGGTATTTTGTTTGTGGGAGAATTTAACACATTCTCAACACAGGCTAGACGGCTGTCTCTCTCTCTCTCTTCCTTTCTTTCTTCCGTGTCCTCTCTTGACCTTTCCCTTGTTGTGCATCGCAAAATGGTTGACATTTATGACAGACGTGGGCAGCCATAGCCGAGCGTGCTGAAATATTCATGCTCAGTGTCATGACTGAAGCTTTATAGAAGGCAACATGAGGACAAAAGCTGGCAGTGTTTTTATAGTTTTCTAGGTTCTTTAAGCATACTATGTTGTGTTTTGGTTGATGGTCCCGCCACCATGGGAGGTTGGTCTGCTGTATACATTACTAGCTTAACTAGCAAGGGTCTCTTGGTCAATCACCTTCACCAATTTTGTTTTGCTGGTGAACAGCATGACTGACAGCTGACACAAACCAGCCTGAGCCAGTTTGAAAATGCCTGCCTATGCTTTTTACAATGAAGAATTAAAAACAAACATATTTAATATAAACATGTTTAATCCAAATTATCATAGTTCAAATGAAATATAGACGTGTCAGCGGCAAAAATATAACGTTATGTGGTCCAAACATAACTTCCGGTAGACCTCTTCAAAGAATCAATTACTGTTGAATAGTTTTAATTGAAATCAGTACAATTAATATACAATCAAATATTAAGTGATATGTATATAAATGAACTACAAAATAAATTTTTTTATTATAAACAAACACAGACCGGAAGTTAACTTCGGGCCAAGCGATGCATCCGATGAAACCATCTATAAATTATTGATAACTCTGTTTTAAAATACATATTTTCAGATGTATGTGTATAAAATATGTATATTTATATATATCTATTTGTATTTATTATTCATTTTTTGCTGTATCACCAGATTTTGGAAATCAACTTTAAAACAGACAAGAGCATGCGATTGATGATATTTCAACCAATGATGACATCACAGAGCAGTTCTTTGTGTCCTACCGCTTGTGATGTCATCATTGTTTTAAATATCTTAGCCAATCAAATGCTCTTGCCTGTTTCAAAATTGTATTTTAAATGTTTCTACAGGCAGCACAGTCTTGCAGTGAAACAGGGCCGTAGCTACTTTCACCTCCTCCAGAAGGAGGAGCAGGAGGTGCAGGAGGAGCGGGCGACAGAAAGACGGAGGAAGAAGGAGTTAAGACTCGCCGAGCTGAGACCTCCTGCAGTCTCCTCAGATTCAGATGAGGACAATGACATTGAGAGGTGCTTTCAGAATTTCATTGACGTACATTTTCTACCTTTACTTGTTTAATACAATGTGAGCAGCACTAGAGTGTAGGTTTAATGTTTTAATGTTTGGTTCAAATTGTTTTAAACAAGACGTAAACGTCTATTTCATTTATTGTTCATGTTATGAATGTTAGTGTTGACATTTAACAACAAATCTAAAATGGCCATTGAAATGTGTAACACAATTGGTCTTATTTACTTGAATCCACACTGCATAACCGTCACAAACAGATGGATTCTGCAATGAGGCTGACTTTTCCTGGAAAATTGTATGTTTGTAACTACTGCATGCAGGAACTCAGCCCTTGTATGTAAACACATCTTCCATTTGCACCCACTCACACAAACACAGCTGTTTTGTCAGGTGGTCTGGCTTTGCAGCATCATCTTCTTCAGAGATGAAATGCAACAGGAGGAAAATTCGGTCTGTTCGTCCATTTACACCCGTCCACAGATCGTTGACCTCAGCTCAGCCTCACCAGCTACCAAGGTAGCACTCATCTCTTTATTCCTTCTGTCACAACAAAACCAGAGATTCATTTTGTTGTTTTTCGTATCATTTCGGAATATACAATTTATACAATTGGAAGTAAATGTGCGTTTTATCTTTTTTATCTGGAAGTCAAGATGTTCACCCAAGATAAAAATTCTGTCATCATTTACTCACCCACGAGTTGTTCCTAATCTGTATAAACGTCTTTATTTTAATAAAAACAGAGAAAGATATTTTGACGAATACTCGTAACCAAACAGTTCTTGGCCACCATTGTCTTCCATAGTAGGAATAATTACAATTAGCCCTTTTCCACCAAGGCAGTTTCGGTGCTGGTTCGGAGCCAGAGCCTAGTTCCAAATCGGTTCTTTGTCTTTCCACATCCAAAGCACAAGCTCCGAACCATTTTTGAAATTCAATTCAATTCACGATGGACGAAACAAAAGTAACACTGGTCTGAGGAAGACACAAACTGTTTTCTTGCACTCTGGTCCTCTGCAGAAGTACAGAGTAAGTAACATCACAAGCAACGCAACGTCCGCCATTGTTAATGGTGTTGAAGGTTTGGCGCTACCGCGCTAACGTTGCTGGGAAAGATGAGACGTAGTCAGTGCTGTATGACCTCGCTCCCTTGTGGCTCTCTAACCCGAGGAAAAGCAAACCGGGTTCACCAGCGGAACCAGCTCTGAACCAGCAATAGCACTATCTCCGAACCCGCACCCAGTTCATTCTGGTGGAAAAGGGGTAAATGGTAGTTAAAAGTGCCCCAGAACTGTTTGCTTTCCTACATACTTCAAAATATCTTCTTTTGTGTTCAACAGAACAAACAACAAAGATATTAATAAAGCCAATTTTCCTACTATGGTGGTCAATGGTGGCCAGGAACTGTTTGGTTACAAGCATTTTTCCAAATATCTTTCCCTGTGTTCATCAGGACAAAGAAATGTATCCAGATTTGGAACAACTTGAGGGTGAATAAATGAAGACAGAATTGTTATTTCTTGGTGAACTGTTCCTTTACTGTCAATGTGCAACCACAACAAAATTGCACGTGCCCTCCTTTATCAGTGCATTATAAAAACTTTCAAGTGTCAATTTTCCACATGGACAGCTGGAACACTGACACGTAGCGCCCTGTTTTTCTTAACAGTTAGATTAACACGAACCATCTCATTTTCCTTGACACAAAAATGTCTCGCACAAAAGAAAATGCACTGAGATGGAAAACACTAAAATAATTTCTGCATCTGCTGGAAATATCTACAGCAATCGAGAGAGTTTTGGCTGCGAGCGTCTCAGCTTCCAGAAAAACAAAACTCATTCAACCATCAGCCTCACCCAGCAGGATAGAGCGATTACCCTCTGAATATCTCGGATCTAATGTAGTAAAATAACTGGAAAATAAACATGGCTCATTTACAGTGTTTCTTGATGGAACGGTATATCATGCTGAAGTCAAAGTACATTTTTCTTGCATCATTACCTCTTTGATAACCTATTTGCGGTTTCTGCCAACACTTGGAAAGGGAATTTGTTATTTTTTATATGTTCTATGTATTTTATAGTTGCCGCCAGTACCCTGAAGAGGTGTTGATCTGAGCTTTTAAGAGAAAGGCTATCGATATAATTTAAAAAGTGACACAATGCAGCTTTGAGACAAAATTCTCTGTACAGAAGGCTGAAAATCTATAGGACTGGTCTGGGATTATGAAAAGATTAGGGTTATTTAAAAAACGGGTTGCCAGTGCTCTGTGTACGACACCCCAGGGCAAGTTGTCACGCTTTTTTACTGCAGGACATATTTAAAAAAAAAGATTCAAATCCCAAATCATGACCGGTATTTTTTTTCATGACCAGATTCAGTTCACTTATTTAAGTGGTGCAGAGATGACGTATTCTGGTTCCCTCGACCGAAAACCTATGCATTTTTCTCATAGACTTTTGAAGGTTATTAACCGAACAGACAACACGACGGTCGCTTGAAGGATGAAGTCGCTTTTAGCAACTTGTTAGCAACTGCCGTTCTTACAATAAAGCCTTAAAAAATTACTAGCGGTTTATAACTGGTGTGTTTTATGTCATAAATTAAAAATATTTAGAGGTTTTGTTAACCACAGACCTTATTCCAGGCCATTTACCAAAAAAAAAACATCCAAAAAAACCCATAGACTTTGGGTTGATGGAACCAGATGTGCTAAATTGCTTCAGAGGTTTGCTTACAAAAATTTGTCTCTGAGGTACTCTATTCACATTTATCTTTGGGACATCATGTGCCCTATTTTGGAGAACAGAATTTACCAAAAAATCACCCAAAAACATTTTTTAAAAACGTTAAAGAAAAGTTAGAGAAAAACATTTATGCAATCTGATTCAAAATTTACTTTAGAAATGGACCTTGAAAACTTCCCCATGTGAGAATGCGACATGTCGGTCGCATACACTTGAAAGCGACTGAGATGTCAATCCACCAGATGCCAATTGTACCAAAGTCATACATTTAAACCACGTGTCACAAAGCGCAGTACCATCATTCTGGCATACTGTAGGGTGAGTGATGTCAGGAAGCATATTGTCTGGCAACACTGAATAGGTGGATCTCATTCACTTGAGCTCTGATTCTATATCTTAACCTTGATGTTGATGGCTGAAAGCAGAGAGCAAAGTAATGGCTTATTGCAAATAAAATTGCAGAGGAATTCATTTAACACGAAAATAACCTTGAGCTGTTAGCTTCTAAAAGATTATCACAGAAGAGCAGAAAGAGTATCGCTCGTTCATGGTTCTGCCCCTTCTAGTCTTGCTTTTCTTGATCTAGTGGCAGAATTATGACAGAACCTCTTGTTTTATGTGGAGAGAGGCAATTTGGCACTGATGGCCTTCCATACTCTCTGGTCTCCTCTTTGTCCACGCCCTCTTGTTTCCTCATTATTGATTATTAATGATTTCATGCCCCGCACCTGTTCCCCTCTTGATTTGGTTCCCTTTATAATGTCCCTGTGTCTTCTATCTTGTGCTGGTTCATTGTGATTTGTGTGGTGAGTTCCTATGCCTTGTCAAGTCTAGTTTAGTTATTTGTAGTTCATGTCATATGTCAACTTTAGTCTTGTTTTAGTGTAGTTAGTCCAAGTCCTGTCTCGTCATCTTATCATAGTCCCCTGTTTTGTTGTTTTACCCCTTCGTGGGTTTTTTTATTTTTTAATAAATGTCTTGTTAACCCCTTACCCGCTGTCTGCGCCTGGGTCCTCTGTCCTTGTTCCCTCACCGTTCATGACACGCTCTCTATCAGTTTCCTCGTTGCTAATTCTTTTCTCCATCAATGCTTTTCTTCTCATCGATAAACAGTAGATTAAGCACTAAATGTATTAACGTGTTTGTTGGATTTGATTCCTGTTTTCTACAGCTAATACAACAGGTGTAAAATGTGTCCGCACACAGGAGACACAAATAAAAAAAGAATTAAAGACCTCTCAACAAAACAGCTCGGTCGATATCATAAATATCTCCTAGCAAATGCAATCCACTTTTCTTTCTGAAAACCCCCTCTTGCACGGAAATGGACGTGTTTTTACTAAGGCTTGTCCATGAAATAAAATATAGAGATTTCTTTAAGAAAAATCATTGCTGAATGAAACCCGAGCGCCTCGGTCCTGCTGATGTTGTGCGTCTGTTTGCTGTCAGGAGGGCAAGATTTAGACAAGGTTGCATCACTTTGCCCTCTGCAGGAAAATTGTATTTGCATACAGGGGGTGGATTTCATTTTCTGCTGTATAAAAGTTATTTTACTTTTTTTCTAGAGAGTGCGTGTATCGCCAGTTGTGCTGTTTGACCTGGCTTTTGGAGGCATTGACTCTAGACCGTTCTGGGAAACTTGGACCTCTTACTTTTTGTTGGGATGCCAAGTGAGTAAAAATTTACATATCAAGATATTTAATGGTCCATTGTCTAGTTTTTTGGAGGATCTATTAACAGAAATGCAATATAATATGCATAACTATGTCTTCAGAAGTGTATAAAGACCCTACATAATGAAGCGTTATTTTTTTATTACCTTTAGAATGAGCTATTTATATCTACATACACCTCGGGTCCCATTGAATGGAATTGGTCATGTTGTTTCTACAGTAGCCCTAAACGGACAAACTGCTCTACAGAGCCTTTTCGTAAAAACGTCATCTCTGCTTTGAAAGGGAGGGAGTGAGCTGTTGGTTGCAATTCGCAACCTCACCACTAGATGCTGCTAAATTTCCTTTACTGGACATTTAAGAATATGTTTTAGTGTAAAGATTTATGTGTCATCCATCTTGGAGTGACCAACAGACCTGTTTTTTTTTTTTTGGAACTGTAAAGATTGAATATAATAAATTATGTTTTATTTCTGGGTGTAATTTTCTGGGTGAATTAATTAAAAGCCACCTATAGCAAGCTATCAAACATTCCTCAAATCATCCACTTGTGTTGCAGTTGTTTTAAAACAACCCAAAAATGTAATAATCTTGGATCTGCAGCTAATATGCACAAAAAAATCTGCAAGTGTCCGGTGTAGATGCTGGTAGTTTAGATCAAAATCACTGTCTGGCAACCAGACAGCAAATGCAGTTTTACTTGAGGCAAACCGCTTTTAGTTGGATGTTTCGTCCTCCAGTTGGCAGTTTTTTTTATCCAAAGCAACTTCCAGGATACTTTCTGCATTGACAATACTCACTGGTATACCCTGGAGTTAACCGGCTAGCTCAGGGGCATAAATGTGTTCCAGTACATGAACACCATCTTCCAGGGTTTGAACCTGCAATGTTTAAATTACTTGCCCAGAGCGTTCGAATAAGCCATCACCAGTTTTTTGAGGCTTTATTTATGCTATGACTTTCCGATCTAAGTTTTAGAGAATGTCTCGAGTGCTTTACAGCAATCTGTTTTCTCTGAAAGGTTGTAGTTCATTGTCGGGTACATATGGCTTATGTTGGATTTGAGAGCGTCATTTAACCTTATACGTTTTGTTGTTTTCAAGGCAAAAAAACGTTTGGCTGTCACAATAGAAACTTTTTTTAATTTTTTCACTACACAGTTATAATGGACAAAAGTGCTCGCAATAACAATATTACCGCAACATCTATTTTTATAAATATATATATGCTGTCAGTGAAATTAATGTTGTTGTTTTTTGGCAAATTAATCAAATTCGAAATATAAGCAGATACCCACTGTGACTCTAAACACAAAATGTTAATGCAATACCACCACCTAGTTTGTTGGAATGTCAACCAGTGACTGAATTATTTACGATGGTATCATGCAGTATTAATCCAATATCAACAATCACACTTATTGTCGGTTTTGTATGTTGCAACAACCCTAAGTGCATTATACACTCTTAAAAAACAGCCGTGTAAAAAATTAAAAGAACATACATTTTTAGGGGGATTTACTATTTTTGTGTTTAGGTTAAAGGTTCAGTTTGAAACAATTTTGCAGTAAAATATCCAAAAACTACTAAGCTAGTGTTATATATTTTGTTCAGCTGAGTACTCACAATATCTCAAACGTTTCCAACTTGGAAATCGTGAGAAAATCGCCATTCTAAACAGTGACACGGGGCTGTGCAGTCGCCTGTCAATGGCGCCATATCCGCGTTCCTCTTTGTTACCGCCTTCACTGACGTAGAAACCGCATGACAACAGTGTCGTGGACAAATGTGGAAGTACTAACCTGTTTGGAGCAGTCACTGATTTATGGACCACAATTATTCGCAACATTTATAAAAATGTACCTCATAACATGATTTCTCGTTCCCGTCTGATTGATGGCCATTAGAGGTGGACTTGAAGACAACAGATCCCATCATTTCACGCTCCTTCACAGCGTCATCAAGCTACGGCATTGTTGTTGTTTTGATCGACTACAGCACAATTTTCTTTTATTCTGTGAACTGCTAACAATATTTCCCAATATCTCCAAAATTTCAAATAAAATTATTGTTTCTATTTGCATTTGTTTACTGAAAATGCAAAACTGGAGAAACGGGTCTAAAATAGTTCACTAACAGAAGAACCATTTTTGGTTCCCCAAATAACTTTTTAATCAAAGGTTCCTACAACAACCATTTCTATCTTTTTTTATAATGAAATGGTAAAACCTATTTTTCATGCATAAGATGAACAAATGTAAATCTGAAGCTGTAGTTTTGGGCACAGTATCTCTGCATCACATATTTTAGTGTGAAAGTGTGTGAAGTGACCCTCACTAATAGCTGACTGTGTCCCCCGAAGTCGTGACCTAATTAGATTTCTACCACAGAATTGAATAGGATATGTGAATAAGCAAGCAGCTTGTGACCTGGTTCTCACGCCAGTTCAAGAAAAAAACTAATGCTTTTGCTTTTGAGCATACAAAAAAATAATTAATTTTATTAATTTTATTTATTGCACAATGCTATTATTATTAATAATAATTATTATTATTACAAAGTGCTTGGGTGACTCGGCCCGAGTCAAAAGTGTCCACCCCCAAGTCTCTATGAAATTCTGGTCCCTAGATGTCGGTTGGTTTGTTCAAATCTCTAAAGCTATGTAGCAGTAGGTATAGTGATGTTTGCCTTAGAAATCACAACTAATAAGATGTTATAGAAGGAAGCGCAAACAAGATCAGAAGTTAATGAACAAACGATTACATCACAGAGCTTAAATGGAGTTAGACAGAGAGAGACGGGAAAAGATGATGGAAAAAGGAGGATAGGGCAAAACAAATATTCCTTCATCTTCTGGAGGTACAGGTTAGTGATGGACGAAGAGAAGAATCCCAAGACAAATGGAAGAAGAGAGAGAGAGAGAGAGAGAGATTGTAAGCAGGAGCTCCCAGAAGAGCCTGGAGGGGCTTCTACCATCCCAGAATCCAATTTCCAATAAAGTGAAGCTTTATGGGAAACGGTACAGCACGGTAGAGAGCAGATATTACAAAAAATAATGAAACTTTATCAGCAGCCGTTAAAGCCCGACCCAGGAGAAGAGAGAGCCGTGATGTGCGCACTTGTTTTTGCCCTTCTCTCAATTTTTACCGTCCTCTCAAGGTGACATATGATTTTGATAATATTCCAGGTTTGGGGAGCACATTATGGAGAGATTGCACGAATAATTAATATGTCAAGATTTTCTCTTTATCTCTCTCGCTCTGTCCTTCTTCTCTCTCTGAATGTTTCAGGGACCCTGGAAGAAGCAGAACCACAATAAAGAGACTGAATAAGGAAAAGGCAATAGAGGCCAAGTGGGAGCAGTTTATCGCCATGCCGAAGGTTTTTTCTCCCAAATCGCCTCTTTTGCACTGGAATGTTTGTGTAGTTCTGGTTTTGTGAATCATTATGTTCTCCTGAAGTGTGCCAGAGGGGTTTAGATAAGTGCAGTGGTTTGATGCAACATAGCCTGCTTTCCCAAAGAAACAGTGAGTCAAATACCCATTTTCCTCAATAATTATGTAGGTGTTGTGCTTAAAATTCTGAGCTGGGAAACAAAGATTTTTAGGTTCAGGACTGAGTAATTTGCTGGAAAGACTGTCTACTGTTTTCTTTTTATGTAATACACATTATGCAACGACAAACAATTCTACTTGTACAGAACCTTCCATTTTTTTATTAATCTCATAAAACTCATCACAAGCCCAAACCATATTTCATCCCAAATATAAAATAAATATTGACTGAAATAATTAAGTTATACTATTCTTGTTCTATATTATTATTATTTTATGTTACACTATTATTTTAATTATGCAATATTCTTACTTTAAAAATGGTATAATAATTATTATTAAATGTTATTATATTTTTATAATTGTACAATACATATCAATTATTGTAATATTAATTATAATAATAGTAATTCTATTTATCATAATAATTGATATATACAATTTTATATTTTTTTAAATATGATACTAACATTTTTACTTATTAAACTTATAAAATATTATAACTATAAAATTATAATAATTAGTATGATTATACAATTTTATTATATTTTTTTAAATTTCAATTATTACAATATTAATTATATTTGTTATTATAATTAATATATAACATTGTATATTTAAAAAAATATATATTCTATTGTTTTTACTTATTTTAATTATTTAACATTAGTATTATACAATTGTATATAAATTATTATTATAAAATTGTATTATATTTGTATAATGGTAAGTATCCATTATTGCAATATTATAATACTGATAGTATTTCTAATAATAATAAATGATAATAAAAATGTTAAATCAGTTGGGTTTTTTTATGCATTATGTAATGACAAATTATAACTCTTGTGTTTGTTGCCCTAAAAGTAGCATATGCAAAATGTGGACATTTTTATTTTAAATACATTATGATTTTAATTTGGGGATGAAATGGAAAATGTTTCCAAATTCAGTTTTCCCTTTATCTCTCTGTCAATCTCTTTATCCAGCCGCAGCATGTCACATCAAAGCCCCTTCGTGTTTCTTCAGGACGACATCTGACCTTGAAGTCCTCCAGCCTCAGTGTGGTTTCCTCTCTAGCATCAGCATCATCGGTGGGCAACTTGTCATCGTTCACGGTGGCCCCCGACTTCACGTGCAATGACCCTGTTTCAAGTGATGGCTTTGAGGCCCTGAGCGCCTATGAACCCGATTCTGGTCCTCCACTGCCAGAATGTAGGTCAGCATGGTCAGCCTTCACCTTCTCTCTCTGATCTACATGAGCTTTTCACGGTGCCAGGATGTATTAAATGGTTTAGACATGCATGCTGGAGCATGTATACAAAATGGCTATTTTTAAAGAACATTTTAGGGTATTTCTATGGACCAACGCTTATAATAAAAGCTGAGAGAGCAAGCATGGAGCACTGCCGAAACAGGCTTAAAATATATCAATGTAACCATAATATGACAACATGCTGGTGAGGCTGGTTAAATAGAATCAAATTACAATACTTCTCTTTGAAATAATTCAATTCAAAAACTTCATCAACCAGCTGAAAGTAACTTTTTACAAAACAAACAAACAAAAAGTTTCTGAAATAATCTGATACCCAGAAAGTGTAAGGGAGTGCAGTAAAAAGCAAAACAAAGTGAGATTTCTTGGTTCACAGAGGGTACAACATATTTGTGCAATGCCATGGCACATTCCAATGCCAGGAAGGTATGTGACAAATGTATAGATAAGAACTTGTTATTATAGAGCTCAGTATTCAATATTTTCACCAGAATTATGTCAGTAACACACCAGAAATGCCTCCAAATAAACTTAAAACAAATTAACCTTTTTAATGGAATAATTCATTAAAGGAATAGTCTACCTTCAAAATGAAAATTCTGTTATCATTTACTCACCCTGTTGTCATATTAAACCTTCTATTGTATGGACACAAAACCAGTCAATGGGGACCAGCAGATTTCTGTTACCAACATTTTTCTAAATATCTTCTTTTGTGTTCTGCAGAAGAAAGAAATTCATACAGGTTTGAAATGACAGGAGGGCGGTAAATAATGGCGGAATTTTCATTTTGAAGGTGAACTATTCCTTTAAAGTGCTTCTTCCAAAATTTCATAATCCAAAATAAGAGTGGTGCACAAAATTTGCAATTGAATTTTAAAGTTGACGTTTGGGTTTGCAAATATTCACACAGAAAAGATTTTTTCAAAGCTAACGCTTTGCTTTTAGAAGTTTGGGGGCAAATGATGAGCATTATCTGTTTCCCATCTCACTGCCAGCTGAACTGTCACTTACCCTGCTGACACAATCACATGAAGTACATTGTCATGGCAACAGTCCGTGTCATTATTATCATTATCATGCACTTCAGCCCTGTGCTGCCGAACGGCTCTCAGGACAAAAACACAGGAAAAATATCTATCAGACACCATTAGACACTTTCAGAATTGCTCTGTTGTCGGGCACATCAGTGCACTATTTATACGGCTTCTGTTGTTGAAAAAAGCTAGTTTGTAGGCATTGTACAATCCTCTTTCTAACCTTTCTTCACTGTGGCAGAAAAAATCTCCTTCACTTGGTTTTAAGATGTACACCTCCACTGTGCTTCACATTTGTCTGCTTTTTCCTGTCCCTGTGGCAGTTTGGGCTCCATCCCGTCATTGGTGAGACACTATGGGTGTCCCACATTTTTGACTGAAGATAATAAGCTAAAATCCTTCAGACCCACAGAGAAGATCAAAGTGCTGAGTCCTGTTGAAAGCTTGGGAGCTCCCTTTGTTTGGCACAGTTATTACTGTTTATTTCATTTATGGAATCAAGCGAATCAAGCGAATGGCTAATCCCAAAGATTTCTCTGCGAAATCTAAGAGCTGGACTCTGAAGATATCTTTCTTTATTGGACTTTTATTGTGAACAGTTTAATTGGTTGAAAAAAACATTCATTTGAAAATAATCGCTCAATGTGAGCATTCATTATTTATTATTACAGCTTATATAAACGTGATTAATCTCCCAATTTATTAGCATTGTACATATTTTAATAGATGATAAACCCAGAGGAACGTAAATTACGTTGTTATAGTGTTTATTTATGGAGCTATCTATTTCTGAGTTATGGCTCTTTGTCTAAAAAACCTAGTTTATGTAATGAAAACCCCATCCCTCACTGTGTATTGTGTCGGTTAATGAAGTGTTGTGTTTGAGAAAGATATTTCCGTAGCGATAAATCTGTTTGAATGGTTATCATTTGGGTGTGGAGCCTGAGTGTTTGTTTCTGTCAATGTTTCTAAATGAGATCTGTTTACAGAATGACAATCTTAATGTAAGTTATCTGTCAACCAGCAGAGGGCGCACGTGGATCATTTTAATATGGTTATCGTCCTGTTTTAGTGGGAAGATATTAACATTTTAACAAAATATTGAAAAACAAATGTGTCCAACTCATTTGTATCAATAAAATAAAATAAAATTAACAAGTGCATTTGTATTAACATGGATTAATAAGCCCTTTTTCGTTTTTAATTCAAATTAACTAATGCATTAACTAAAAATGTTAATCAATGAGACCTTATTGTAAAGTGTCACACATATATTTATATTGTTTCAGATTTCTTTAAATTCCTTTATGAAGCGTATCAGAGTGTTCTCAAAACCTGCTCGGAAAGGAATCTCATTTTAGCACCAGACAGGTGATCAGTACCTGATCACCTGTTATAGTGTTATGTGAATGTGATCACGTGAAAATATGATAACCCCAGTCAATGTTTTTATTGTGAACATTCACATGCCTGTATGTCTCTCTTTAATACAGCAATGTGTCAGTCAAAGTCCAGCCTGAGAGAAAGCAAAACACAGCCAATGAGAAAACAAAGTCTCGGACACGGAGCATTAAGAGGTGTGTCTGGGTTCTTATACAGCATATGAGAAATGAGTGATTCTATGAGAAAACCTTTTGACCAATAACCAACTAAATTTACAAATTAAAATAAAAAAATTAGATTTAGATTTTGTGGATATTGAAATGTATTTTGTCTTCCAGTACAAATATAGAAAAAATCTTAAAGCACATTCACTTGACAAGCAAAATGACAAAGATTCAGTATTGTTTTCTGAAATAAAATCTTTTTTTTAAGTTTATGCTTAAACAAAAAAACATCTGCCAATGGGGTAATAAATTCCTTCATGAAGCGTTAAACTTCATACAGGTTTACTTTCATTACCCCATTAGCAGTTATATTTTGTTTCGTTTTTTCGGATCTTTTGTGAAGCGTGAACTATTTTTATCATTTTGTTTCTGGAGAAAATCTTGATGTAAGAACTTGTAGATATTTGTATACTGTAAAACCAGACAAAGGTTTCTTTCATGTAATTAATAGAGCTCATACACACCCAACACACTTTTATTATCATTATCACCATACTGTTGCAGTTAAAAAATATAAAAGTATGCAGTTACAGTAAGATACGGTGCAACAGCATTTTTTAATAATTATTAGCTGTGTTCTTATAATTGGGACTACACCCTCTTCGCATGCAAAAGTGTGTAGGGTGTAGCTCCAAACGTATGAACTCTAAGGCTTTGCTGTTGCATTCCCATGAGGCCTTGCGCTCCGTTAGGTACATTGTGTGTTTATCACATGTGCACTTCCGGGAGGGCACATTTGTTGTGTTTGCATTTTGAAACTCCAACTGTGATTTTTTTCGCTGTCCTATTTTGCTATACAAAAAGTTTCCCTGTGGGACTGAGCTCTGCCACCCAGCTGGTGCGTGAGAAGGGAGCCATGTTGGATGAGATGAAAGCATCTTTCGGTGACAAAGCAGAAGAGTTGATGCTTAGTTTATCGGATGCTTTAGAGCGCAGTGCCAAGTGAGTTATTTCTTAATTTTGTCATGAATCACACAGTGGTAGTGCAATATTTGCTTTATACTGATGATGAAGAATATTTGTTTTATTCGTGTAGGCAGTCTAAGCCGAACCAAAGATTTATTATCAAATAATAATCTGTTTCTTAGCTATAATAATTTAACATATAAATCCTCCGTCTCTATTTGTAGGAAGAGGTGGGATAATGGGGTCCAGCGATATCTGTCTCTATGTAATATGACATCACATGGACAAATTCCTTCTGTGACCTGGTTACCTTCTGCGGTCTCTACGGCAACAGCGCGGGACTCAAAAGTGTCGGATGCTGTGTGTTCAGAAGTTCCATACAGCACTCAGTGGTGCGTGTGTGTGAGTCAGATTCAGTGCTTTTGAAAACACTGATGCTAAACCACTTACGTGTGTTTGTTAAATATTAACGTTAATGACACTAGAGGATTCAGTAGACCACCTAATCCTCTGAACATTAGCAGGTGTGCGAGTGTGTGTTTACACCCAACATTGTTGTTTATAGACCGTTTCAGCTGCAAGAAAAGTTATGTGGCCCAAACATAACTTCTGGTAGATCTCCCCAAAGAATCAAAAACAGTTGAATAGTTTTCATTTAATTTAATACAATTGATATACTATAACATACTTATATAAAGTGATATTATTATAAATTAAATATAAAATAAATTGTTATCGTATACCCAAACACAGACCGGAAAGTAACTTCAGGGCAGCGCATGAGTCTGATGAAACCATCTATAATAACATTACATTAACCACTGTTTGTGTGTGTGTTCAAGGCTCTCAGAATTGCTCGGTAGCCTGACCCCCATCAAACACTCAGACGGGAGGGTCGCATGTTTGCTGGAGAAGTTAAGTCGATTTACAGAAGGCCTTACACTGCGGGTTCATCCACACCGCTTCCTCAGGGTCCTAAACTCCCTCCAGCCCTGGGAGCTCTGCTGCCCGGATCTGTGTGTGGCTATAGAGGTACTTCTTACTGTACACTTCTTCTAAACGTTGTATTGTAGTTCTACATGCTTTGCTGTCATTTCTTACTTTTTTAATTACTTCATTTCTGAGTTATAAATCATATAAAACAACTGACATTTCAGCACAATCTCACAGCCAAAACGTAACTGTTTTACAAGGTGGCTAATTTTGGCTAATTCTTATGAATTCGTACAATCTCGTTCGCGGTCCTTGCAGTGGGCCGGTACGAGCCAGCAATTCTCTACTTTAATCTTTAGCGTACCTTCAATCAAACCCAATCAAATTATAGAGCCCAAGCAGGATTCTAGCCAATAAAACTAAAGACGACAGAACGTTCAGCCAATCAAATTAAAGAAGACAGTCTGCAGGCACTGGCAGGCGCTAATGACTGTGTAGTGAGATGTGAGAAGGCAAACATAACAAATCCAACGGTTTTACAATAAAAATGATAAATGGTAAGATTTCGGGGTTGCAAACGACTTATTTTTTGCGAATTCTGCTCTTTTAAATTAAAACTTGGGTGGTTTGTCAATAATGTAATGTGTGTAATTGACGTGCAAAAACATAACATATAAGTTTATAGGATATAAAGCATAAAATATGACTGTGTATGATGGATTTAATTAACAGAAGAATTCAATAGACTGCAGATATATTATCACAGGTAATGAAATTACTATTTTTTTGGTCAAATTTGTGTTTAACATTATTAAATAAGTTGTTTGGCAAATGGTTACTTTAGTAAATAAATATGTTGTACCAGCGATGTCCAAAATCCCAAACACAGTTTTTTTTGTTCTAGACATTTCAAATGTGGTAATAATTGCCACTTTGCATATGGCAACGCACAAGAGAGTACCAAACCTTTTCTTTCCCACTTTAAGCACTGCTTCTTTGTACATTTTAGTACGATTTGCTTTTGTGACAGTGACCTAAGGTTTAGGGGTGGGGCTTCGTTTTTTTATCGTTTACAACGTGCAAATTTATATGAATTAGCCACCTGGTAAAATAGTTGCGATTTCCCGAGTTTAGGTTGGACATTTATGCAAAAGAAAGTTAGCACAAGAACACTTTTTAAAATAAATATTTCTCAAAAGGAGGTTTGTTAGGTTTAACCCTTGTGTAGTGTTCATGTTTTTGTTACTCAATGTTTGAGGGTCTGGTGGACCCACAGCGTTATTCATAATTTTTTTATTATTTTTATTTATTTCACATATGTTTATTCCAATTAAAAGTTACAAGCAACACAGCATATATGGGTAATATTTCCTCTTTTTGGGGGAGGAAAAACAAGATACTAATTCGATTTTCTTCTAAAATGGGAATAAAAAAAGTATATCTTGAATAAATATAAATGTCTGAGATTTAAAAAGTGGATTCCACAGACCTGAGAACAACAAAAGGGTTAAATATAAAAAACTGTTTAAAAATAATAGACGAAAAATAAGACACAAATTATTATGTGTCTTAATGGAACATGTCTATACTTCATGCGATGAATGCCTCTGCGAATTTATGAGATACCGAGGAAGGTTATGTAGACCGAGCCTGTCTGTTGGTCTTTATAAATTTCTCATAGACCTCTTTACATATACCATCACTACCTAAAAAACACGAGTTTAAAGATAAATAACAGGTATGAAAAGTGTTTTCACCAACTGTCAGCTGCAGTTTTCTATTGTTTCTGTGTTGTGTCTTTTACTCTGACAGATTAACTGCAGCTTTCTTGGCAAGACACCTATTTGTATCAACACAACTTAATTTGTCCTTTTATCGGTGTGATAATGATCTTGTCAGGCATAAATACATCAAACTTATGTTTACGATGTGTGAGCTGTGGATTCCTCCATCAGCACCACTATCTATTTATAATCCAATTGTAGCTACTGTATCCATTTCGGGTGTGACAGGACATGAGGGATGTGATAAGGGGGTCCAATAGGGTCTTCTGTAATATAGTAGTCAGTGGCCCTGATGTGCCTAAGGGCCACCCATAATAAAATGTTGGGGCCCTTTTTATTTTAGTTAAGCACCTGATCGTATCATTTATTTAATTCTGAAGTAGCTAAATCTGATACGCTCTTATCCAATGAGGTTGTATGTAGTTGAATAGTATAACTTGGTCAGTAATAATAATTACCTTCATAGAAAGTATAAACAATTGATTTTGTTATTTTTTGTATGGTTAACTTTATAGTTCACTTAGTTTTATATAGAGGTTTTGCAGACATATTGTGTTGGCTTAGTTTCCTTAAATCTACTTACTAATGTCTCTGTAACTATTGCAGTTTTAGATTTTCAGGTGTAGCAACTTAAACTCAAGCTATTAATCTTATTTGATTGTTACTGCCAAAACCCTGCTGACTCTCTTAAACCAAGTCCAGACAGGCTACTGGTAACACACCGTCATTTTGGACGTATAAAGATGGATAATCCGGTGGGGTAATAAGCTATTGTCGGGAACTGGGAGGTTAGGATGCGTGTGGGTTGTAATTATGAGAAGTGGTATTTTATCTCTCTCTCTCTTATTTGCAGATAGTGAGAGATAATGTAGTAAAGATGCCCAAGGCAGACTACGACTCATGGTTACACCGCAGACTACGCCAATCACAGACCACCAAGAGTGTAACACACAACATGTAATGCATCCTCTCTTCTGCTATTGCTCAGAAAACAAGTCATGTTTTGCATTTTCACAAAATCAATAGTTTATTTGTGTACCGCAGGCTGTTAAAATATCTTTGTACGGTTTTGAGCATATAATATAGAAATACTAAAATAATGCATTAATACTATGAATCAAACAATTACTTTAATATACATTATTGTAATGATAATGGCATTTTTTTGCCTTACAGTATTGAAAATACTCAGGGAATAAAATGTGCTGCATTGCCAGTAAAATATTATGCTTTATTTTATTTATGCAAATATACATCTGCGAAAACAATTAAGAGACCGTTCCAAATACCATTTTCAGTTTCCTGAATTGACTATTGAAAGGTATAGATACAATGATTATATTTGTTTCATTCTGTAAACTACTAACAATATTCTCCCAAATTTCAAATAAAAACGTTGTTTCTATTTGCATTTATTTGCAGAAAATGAAAACTGGAGAAAGAGGGGAAAATAACAGAAAAGATGCTCTGTATTTGTCCGACCTCAAATACTGCAAAGAAAACAAGTTCATATTCTCTTTAAAGCATCACAACAGTAATGTTTGTATTTAGGAAGTGTATTTAGGAAAAGTTGATATATAATTTTTTATGTAATAACCTAGATTTTTATCACAGTTTTTATGTGTTTTGTCATGTTACTCTTTCACATGCTTTTGGATGACTTCTCAATACACTCAATACATCACAATACATCTAGAAATGCTTAATCAATTAAAATTTGGAATGGTCTCTTTATTTTTTCTGCGGCTCTGCACTTTTGGATTATGTGTCATGGTGGGACAAACCCAAAGATGTTCAAGTGATCTCTGTTGAAACACATGACCTCTTGTGTCTTCTCTCCGTTCAAAAATGTTGCTCAGTATTGTGAAACTCAATAATACAGTCATGTTGTTTTAAGGCAACGATTGTGTCACTAGGGATTTTCTAATTACATATAATAGTAAAGTTGTTGTTGTTTTGTATGTGTTATTCATTTTACCTGATATTTAAGACTCTATTTGACAAATAAACCATGTGTCCAATATGCTTATCTGTTGCATCATGTCAACGCGGTTCGTTTGCCCTTCGTTTTAGGCCTTCAGCTAAACTTGTTATCCAACATGATAAGCTGTCCTGTTGTATAGTGACTGGAACTCTGAGCAGTTGAGGGGTTAAAGCTCAACCCGGGGGGTGTAGGCGATTTCTTGGTGTCTCAGTACAGGACACATCTGTACCCCACTCCAAACTTGTTCAGAGGATAACATTAAACCCTCCCTTACAGTGTTTTATTTGGTTTAAACAGATTCTAAACTAGCAGCTGTAGTTACATGTATGATTGATCACATCTGCCAAACACCTGAATGTAAATGTTATATTCTTAAAAGGAGCACACACAAATGTCATTTAAAATGTTGAAAGTGTGCTTGTTGTTTGTCTGTGCGTAGATGTTGGGAAGTGTAGACTGGCCTTGTGCTTTACCACAATGTCAATAATCATCTGAAGGAAAATTCAATATTTACTTTTCAATTACCAGCAGCACCCTGGCCGCCCCTGTAATGTACTTTATATTATCTTAGGTCACCTGAAAAAAGAAATCAGGGAATGGACTTTA
Source organism: Triplophysa siluroides (assembly GCA_006030095.1). NCBI lineage: Eukaryota > Metazoa > Chordata > Actinopteri > Cypriniformes > Nemacheilidae > Triplophysa > Triplophysa siluroides. Next base: position 1,746,303 of record VCII01000101.1, on the reverse strand, counting down.
TCCTTGAAGTTCTAATTCAGCGCTTTTAAACCATTTTATATAAAAATGTTGTCAGTCATTTATTTTTGTGTGTGTGTGTGTTTGCTTGCAGTCTGATCTGCTGCACTGAGAACATGTTATGTCCAGGTCATATTTACCCTAAAATCATATGTACTGTACAGTATATCGAGAGAGAAATGATCTGTAATGTAATGTAAAAACTTTATGCAAAAGGTTTTATGGTAAAAGTATACTTTCATCTTAAATGGTGCAAATGTTTAATATTATGGTAAAAAGTTTAAAGTCAATTTAAAATAGAGTAAACATTCACGTTATATTTTTCATCATATTTTTGAAAAGTTAATTTCCAAAAACGTATTTTTTATTATATTATCATGTTTTTTGTGTTAGTTGTAAATAATCAAAACATTTTTTTTTTTAATGTTTAAAGAGTTGCAGTAACTACGGAATTTGTTCGTTATTTGAAAGTCCCGATAGGTGACATTCCACCCACAGTCATTATAACAAGTCAAAGTGAGTGTGTTGTGTTTAGACTGTGTTGATCTTGACCTCACTGGGTGATGTCCTGTGTCACAGTGGTGATGTGTGACATACTCAGTAAGATCACATCGACATGGCCCTTCTAAAATAAACTAATAGAAAAGCTTTTTTAAATTTGCTAAAGCAAGTGCATATGTTGTCATACATGAACTATAATTGTTTCCTAACAAAAGGTTTCACTTCTAATTTACTGCCACACAAGCATGCATACAACTTGAAAAACCTGGTTTATAAGCTTTACAGGAAAGAAAGAAAGAATGAATGTAATATTTCTTCCAACTTCCTGTAATGTTAGTCACACAGTCTACAGTAAATTACTTTGAAGTTGAAAATAAATAAGATGTGCAGTGCCATAATTTAACGTCAGCTGTATACTGGCAAAGTCTTGTTTTGGTTTAATATTTACAATTAACAAACAGTTTAAGATTGTACACGGTTGTAAACTAGTGAAAATTTATCTTCCTGCTCACTGGCTGGAGTACTGCAAAAATGAATTTTCAAAAAATGTTTTTGTCATCTTGTTATTTATTCTGCATGATGCAATCTCATGCACTTTCTGTCGGGGGAAATGGCTGATAGTTTGGAGCTGATAAAATATTCTTGTGAGGTTTGACACATGTACAGGATGTGAAACTATAGCAACAGCAGATTGTGGTTTAATCCGTCTTTCTCCCTATGTTAAACTAAACAGCACAAAATGCTGTCACAACCATTTTAAGGACATTAGCCATGGTCATTTCTTTAAATGACCTCACAGTTTCTTTGCGTTATATCTTAAAATAGTTTTTGAGGGTTCACTTGCACACACATTTTCTTTACAGGAAGTATGATGATATATATGTCAAGGCCCATGGACAGGATTATAATATGTAAATGTCTTTGATTTTACTACATTTTTTGAGCAATTTATAGCCTGTGGTTGTATATCCTGTTCACATATACGAAGACCAATTTAAAACCACCACATTTCAAAATGCTTTTTAACATTTTTGACTTACTTTGTTATATAAGATTATAGCATAGAATGTAATGGTAATGGGACGTAACAGGGGTGTTGCTAAGATGTTTACAGTTCACAGGTTCAATCCCAAAAAGATCGAAGATCATTAAAATAAATCCAGGTCCGCATGCACATGTGCCAGCTGAGCAGCTTCCTAGAAATGAACTGGAAAGCAAACAGATCTCTTTCCAGGTGTATTAGAACAACATTTAGTTACCTAAATGAATGCCACACAATTCGTTGAATCACAGGTTTCACAGTTCTTGTTAAGGTTTTCATGAGTGAGAACAGAAGAGAATATAGTTTTTGGTTTTCCCATGAATGTTAAAAGAGGAAATAGTATTTCAGAGTTGTCTTCTGTTAATCATGCTTCCACTTTTGGCCTTCTTGTTGGTCCCTCACGGACAGTGTTGACACCACACACACACTTACTCATATGTCACAGTACACACACATGCTAATTTTACATCGTTTTACCACTCCTGCTTGTGGGCTTTGAAGCTTGAGGAGTTCTACAGTGGGCAGTGTATTTAAAGAAAGATATTTTTAAGTACATCCTTTAAAAACCATTATGAAATGAATTAGCTAAACACAAGCACAAGTTCTTCAGTTGGCCCCGCCCCTAACTTCCTGTTTTAATTGGAAATACATGCCAAAAAATTCAAGTTTTGCTTTTACGTCATTGTTAACTTGTATTTCTAGTCTTCCTAAGACAATAAGTCAGTTACATTTCGAGTCAAGAGCTACACACACCTGAACAGGAAATACAGGCCGTTGTTTATTTTGTGTATGTGTTGTTCAATGAGCTCGGTGTTCACCCTTTGTACATCACATTGGTGGAGGTAAACTGAGTTTATTTTAAAGGTGAAGCATGTGCTTTATTTGTTAAAATACCTTTTTCCAAATCTGTAATGTATAGTGACAAGACATCAGCCCTGACTAGATAGAGATGACTTTGGGGATAATTGTATAAGCAAAATGTGGTTTAACTGACTGCATTTAGACATATTAAATGTGTAGCGGGGAGGCTAAATGAATGTACTTTAATGAAATGAGCATTTGATGTTTGAAATCAGATGTTTGGACAGTCCCTGAAACTGAGACTATAGTGGCATTTGTGGGTATTACCCAATGTCCATCAGCTCAGCTGCTGGTCTCCTTATAGCTTTGCTGAGACCAGTAAGCTTAGAGTTACTGGGTTTATCCCAATCATCCACGAGATGATAAGTGGGTCTTTTTACGCGCAGGAAGGACATTGTAATATAAGCTTTGCCTTTGGCCTGGACCCACAAATGATATACATTGAGAATTAATCATAATCGCATATTACTTCTACAACAGCATATATACTGCGTATCTTGCATTAAGATCTTTAACATGAAGCAAAACCCCAAAAGCCACATCATATGATGCACTTTAAAAGTCTACCTCAGCAAACTTCCTGACGTGAAACATATAAGGCGAGATGTGCCACAATGTGGTTTTACAAAGAAACTGAGGTATGCAGAGGAAAAGTTTGACTTCGAAAGGAAGTCGGACCACAATATTTTTTGTTTGTCACATTGAACTACTGTCACTTTTTTCTGTTGGTGTATATTCAAGGGAATCAGTTTTAGCCTTCTTGTCTTAACGTATTGTATTCAACTTGTATTACCACTTTAAAAGAAGGGTGTTGCTTGGAATTTAAGGCCCTCTGGTGTTTTAAAGCCCCCCCTATTTGGCCTCCACCCATCATTTCTAAACCAGGCTGATCGAATTAGCCCCGGGATGTGTAAACCATCCTACACCACCCTGTTGTCACAAACCTCCACATACATCACACTTTCGACTGAAACAGGAACTCTCTTAAAAAAAACAGAACCCCTATTACAAGCTAAAAACAGTCTCGCTAAAGTCTCACCAAGTGATCTGTTAAACAAGCAGTACTGACATGGTAGAAAGTGGTGTAATCATTTACTTGAGGCCTTCTAATCTTATCACCTTCTATTTTAAAGAAGTACAGAAAACAGATGGCAAAGTCCCAAGGGCAATTTGACATGGTACCAAAATACCAGAGATTGTGGTTCTGTGTAATTCTTTGTGTAGTGCCATATGGATAAGCACATGAAGTATTTAAGTCAAGGAGAGCTGACTATTTTATTAACTAACACGGACTGTAAAAAATACAGTAATAATGGTGTTGGGGTTAAAGAAAATATTCACACTTGACTCTTTATTAATAGTGACGCTACTAAATGTCAAAATAAAGAGCACATGATATAACCAAGGGCTTTGGCATGCATTTAAATCCAATCCCTCAGGTCAAAGACACAGAGACATGTTATGCAAAGCAAAGATTTTTTAATGCAATATGATTGAGGAGAGCATTTACAATAAAATTAGGTCGTACAAGAAGCATATTATCCGAGACAGACAGACATGATACAGAAGACTCTGGAAAACGAGATACACAAATAAATAGTTTTACTTTTAAAACAATTACCCCCTCCCCATCCCCCAACAAAAATACTGGGTTGCTTTTGAACTGTACATCGAACTGCTACACTTATCAAAACGGTTGCTGGACTGCAATTCCCACAAGTCTTTGCGCTCTAAACCAAACAACACAGACCTGCAGTATTACAACAGAAGCCGTAAGGCAATGCCAATGCCTTTGGTCTAAGAGGGGTCGTACTCTTTTGTATCACTATGAAGCGTGTGGCAATTACTTGGCCGGCGAGTTTGCAAATTATTTTGTACGAATCATTTTTTTAGACACTGATCAATTGGGGAAAGAGTTCGGAAGCAAACATGTCCTCCCAAGAGCTCTCACAGCAGAGGGGGGATGATATGTTGCTGAAGGGGGATGGGGACCTTTCGTATCCAGAGTCACTGTATGCATCTGTCAGATACGAAGTCTTCTCGTAGTCGTTGAAGGACGAGGCGTCGGACAGGAAGTTGTTGACCCCGTTCGGACTCTCATCTGTCGTGGGGAGGACCAATTCCTCTGGCTCGTCCTTGACGGACACCGTTTGGACCTCCACCTCGATTTCCTCATCGTCTGCGGAGAAGGCCACGCACTCAGGATCCGCCTCGGGTTTGACATCGCAAATGCTCTCCTCACTCGCCACCTCGGCGGGTTTGGTGTAGATGTGGTCAAAGTGGATCAGTTCATTAAGGGCCTCCAGCTTAGCTGGTGCGGGCCCCAAAGCCGCAGGTGGGGAGGCAGGTACTTGTTCTCCTGTACCCCCAGACAGCACAAGCTGCTGATGGCCTTCCTGTGCTTCTGGGATGCCAGTCTTGAGGAACAGCTCTGGGTCAAGGATGTCAAGAATACCAAGCAAGAGATCAGTCTGTAGAAGGAAAGAAAGAAAAGTAAGTAAACGATCAAACCATGTAATCTTTGTTTCTAATTGTTGCGTTTCTAATGTTTCTAATTTTGCCTTAAGAAGAGTTTTATCCATTATGATATTCACCTCAACATCTCCAGAGTCAGGACTGTGAGGATCCATGGTGAAGTCTTCAGATTTGGTAACTGCTGGGCCTGCACCTGCTGCGGAGGCGCACGTAGCCTGAGTACTGCAGACTCAGAAGACCCGGTCACCAAATCCAAATCGCTCACCGTAGAATCCATCACCTCGACCTAAAATAAAAAACACGAGAGAGTTAGTGAATGGTGAAAACACCCATAGGCTATTTTTAAAATGGTGTTAACAGTCCGTGAAGTGGTTTAATATTTTTAAAGTGTGACCCTTGATCTTCCCGATTCTCCATTTATCATCATTACGCGGGCTCTTGCATTAGATAAGGAGATAACCGTCCTCATCCACTAATTCACTAACAGATCTGTTGATGGTACGAACAAACTGGTTTACCTTCTCTTTTGTTTCCAGGGTATCCAAACCCAGTCTCTGTCTCAGCTCTTCATTCTCACTCAGAAGATCACTCGACTTCTCTCGCAACAGTCTGTTCTCAACGTGAAGTTTCTCATTCTACGGGGAAATTAAAGGTCATTTCATTTTTTTCCTGGACTACAAAAATTAACTTCGGTTTCATTTAGCAACATTGATAAGTACCTCAAGCTCCAGTTCCAAAACCTGCTGCTCCAACTCTCCCATCTTAGCCTTTTTTCTGTCTCTCGCTGTCTGTGCAGCAACTCTGTTCTTCAGTTTCCTAGAAATAAGAAAATACATATTTGGTCAAAAATAATAGCAAAAGATGTATCTAGGAACAGCCCATCTGTCTTGTACGTTTTAAATGAAACTTTGTAGGTTTACACTTTATACAAATCTATTTTATAACATTACATTTTATATTCATTTAATTTGAACTCATTTTGGCATGTCAGGCGGTGAAGGAAACGGCGCATGCGCAGTCTGCGCCACAACCCTGCCACGCAAGCAGATGTGGCCGTTGACTCAGAGGGGGAGGAACTGACCGGAAAACCCAACAGATCTTGGCTGAGATTTGAATTCTTCCATATGGAAGGGTCAAACGGGTTTATTGCTTATCCTTTTTAGCCAACATATTCATAAGTATGTGTATAAAACACATCAAACTTAACGTCTACCCCCAAATTAAGGAAAATGGCTTAAAGTAAATGCACGACTGACAGGATTAAAAAGGCAGTGATATTAAATGCCCGGAGCATTCTCACCTTCGAAGTGCTTTTTCTTCTGGGTTCAGATGTGTGAGTCTCTGCCTCTTACGCAGCGGTGGTCCAGAACTGTTCGAGTCGGAGTCAGAAGAGGGCTGGTTAGGCAACATGACAGATATGGACCGGCTGTATCCGCCGTGTGTTGCGCCGGGCGAAGCGCTCTGTTTCCCCGATATGAGGAGGACTTTGTGGGCCCCTCCGGCGCCTGCTGTGACTACAACCATATTGCCTGCGCAAAAATCCTTTTAGGTATATTTTAGGGGTGGGAAAATATCCGCAAATCGTCTTATTTCACCGGGTTTCTTCCGCCCTGTGATCTCTGAAAACTGAAGAAGTGGAAGCGCTTGCGTTCTTTTTCTACCGTCGTGGTGCGACGCGATTGGCTGGTGGGCGCGACGACGTCACTTGACGTCAGTTCTTCCTTGGTTAGTGTAGCTGATGTAAGTTTCGAGTTTATATCGAAGCCCAAATATCCCCCATTCATGTCAACAAGTGAGATCACGAAAGAGCAGAACATTCCTATGTAGGCTAATTGTATTAAAAGCAAACTCAAAAAGTGAAATATACTACAATGTTGTTTTTTTTCATTTTTGAAAGCGTATTAAAATATAATATTGATCTTTAAATGTAACATTTTTCTTAAAAAAACAACGTTCAATTTAGAGTTTATTCAAAATTGGATTTACATTTTTAATTGATTTGGAAATTATAGCAAATACTCAAGATCAATCTTGGTTTTAGTCTCTTTATTTCCCTGATTTTTAATTGGCTGTAGGCTATTTACACCCAAACATGCACAAAATAAAATAGTTTATCCAATTTCTAATTGTTTTGGCTTTAAAACGCACTGCAGTGTATTGCAATGAAAGGACATGAATTTCACAGTCTATACATGTGATTGCATCATTTCATTAGGAAACAAGATCAATCTCAGAAATGCCTGTATCCATTCCATTTGAAGTATGTTACATTAGCTTCAGTTGAAACAGGCTCATTGGCAAACATTTACTTGAGTGACGACTATCAAGATGCCGGTGTTAAAAGAACGATGAACAAAGGAGAAATTACAAGACGTTTCATGTCCTAGAACCCCTCCAGAGAGAATAGGCAAAATTGGTTTTCCTGTTTGGACAGCATACATTTGCATTGAGTCCACGGTATGTCTGGAAAAATACTTTTACATAAAATCTGCATTTACCTGTGATTACTTTTGAATTCAGTTGACTTGTGATGAAGTCCAAAGAATGATGACCTTATTGTTTGAAGTAGTCTGTAGCATAACCTCTATATCTGGTTATTATAGGATTTGCATATAATATATATATATTATAGCTATATTCTCATTAGAAACTTTCATCATTCCGAACCGATGGAATGGCCTAAAAATGGTACGATCAGCAGGTGGTCTCCTGCTTGCATCCTGTAACAGTGGAGGGATTGTGTATTAAAGGTGTAGCCCTGGTTTACAATCGTTAAATGTAAAGTCTGTCACCTTAACTTATTTAGGTCTGTGTGGAGAGCAAACAGCCGCTGTTTACCTTCCACCATTCTAACTGTTCAATCAACATCGTAAATGTATAATATAGCACTTTTGTTCTTAACATTTTGATGCGTTGCATAAAACCAAATAAAAGTTTGAAACCTTCAAAATTCCAAATCAGACAAAATCAGAATAGCAAAATATAGTAAGATGTGTAATAATAAAGTAGTGACACATAAATTGTGAGCTGCCTGTTCGACCAACTTTTTTGTAGGATTTTACTTTATCATTAGACATCACAGTTTAAAAGGTGTGACAAAATACAAAAAAAGTATTGACCCGTTATTGGACCAATAATATACTCTGCCTTTACATTAATGTAAATTATATCCTATAAGAACAAAACTGCTACTTTTTGGTATTGTGTTGTAATATGTTTATGTAGTTAGGGTGTAACATTTACAATCACATTAGTCATTTAACAGATGCTTTTATCCAAAGCGACTTACATGTCTGTAATGTCGAAAAGAAAAAAGGGAAATGAAACCTTAACTATTGGACTAAGTTAGTTCTTGTGCAGTAAACAGTTTCCTTGTTAAACCTCTTAGGGACAGTCCTCTCTGAAGCAGTCTCAGGTTAAGGGCACTACTCAAGAACACAATGGTGATAGAGAAACTGCGATCATCTACCTCTCTAATGTAATGGATGGTTTCTTTATGGGATTATCCCAACAGCAGATCATTAGGACCATTAGGGTATCACAGCTCTGTATAACATGTACTTGACTTCTAACGTGTTTCTAGTCCATCCAGAAAGTACCATAGATAAACCCAAGAGAACAAATTAGCTCATTATGTCATTTTTTACTACTTTAACTCCCTGAAGTGTGCCTGATTTCTCTATTTTGTAGGGATGATTCAGTGGCACTTTTGTGCATTCAGGAACATGTTGTGTTTGAGCAGAGTGAGATGTGAAGTAACGTGTGAGTTGGCAGATGGACTCGAGGATGATGAAACCAACCACCAATTCCAGTGTACAGTGACTAGCGGCAAAGTTGTTGTGACATTTCGGTTACAAAGTTTGCCAATATTTGTTGGGTTAAACTGACCGTAGAATACATTACAATGCTGTTCCAGTGCTGCCAACATAATTAGCATGAATTAGCATTACAATTTATTCATCAAAGCAATTGTGTGCTCGACTGCGCTTTCAAGCCTAAAAATATAACAGTGCTTAACCTCTGAAATTCCCATTATGCTATTTCAGTTTCTTTATCTCACTTAATTTACATAGGACTTACAGTTCATCTTTCTTACTAAAGTAACATCTGTAAAAGTCGAACATCCCCTATGACATTCATGTCTTTACTTTGCTGGAACAACTATAATGTTATTTAACACTTGACATCAATGAGATTAAATGGAAAACAAATGGAAACTTTTGCTTAAATTTCCTGTGGCTCAGATATTTGTCCAGAGAACAAGACCCAGGATTCTCTCAATTGTCTCTTTTAGAGTTTCAGGAGAGATCTCAACAGTGTCACAAACTGGACTTAGACTTGTCAAGTCTGCAACCAAAAGAATCGAAACCTCTCTACCTAAAATTGGAAAAGAATTTCACAAAAAAAATGTAACTCTCCAAAGCGGTTTTAGGAGAAGCATATAAAGTTATTAAATGCACTACGATTGTAAATCGTCTCATAGCTGTCTTGGGAGGCAGAAGGTCAAATGGAAGACAGGAACAAATAGTGTAACATGTATGCATTGTTTAGTTATCTAAACACATGTTCTGTCACTTTAACGCTGTCTTGCATGATCACTTGCTAGCCAACAAGACTGCAGAATAAACAGGGAGAATGCAGTTAGGGTGGGAGCAGCTGTGGCTTTTTACCTATTGTTTTGGGAGTGTTCTATTGTGGGGATAATGGGGCGTTGAAGGTCACACCCATTCACAAACACATCGGGCAGAATCCAGCTGGTTTACTCCCAAGCATTTTGCGATGTTAGCCAACCTCACGGTACACTTTACTGTGTGTACTGTATGTGAACCACCTGCTCTTTTCCCACCCATCACTGTATGTAGAGAATGCAGGCAAACCTGGATTACAGTTTTTTTTTACGCATTTCAGAACCTTGATGTCAGTTTTCAAAACTATAGACACAACACTCTGAACGGTCATTACTTTTAACACAGGTTATCTAGTGTTCAAAACCTTGCACGTTGCATTCATAGCTTTAAATAAGCCTAACATTTACAGAATAACTAATTTATCATGACATATCTTATGAACATTACTTTAGATCATCCACACACAAGAAGTCCATAGTTTCATTGTTAGTACAATCCTTAAATATAGTTGTATAAAAGATATGGTATAGGCTTCATTATGGTTTTAGAAGCACTTACAATGCAATAGAACCAGACAAGAGTAGTATAGACACAGTGGAGTCATTGAACAAAAATGTAGTGTATTACAATAATGAAACAATCACAAATTATTTTTTCCAGAAATGGAATATTTTAAAACAATAAATAAGCAAGCAAAAATGTTCAAAAGCAAAACTACACAACAGGAAAATGTCATCTGGAGTGCTCCTCACTGCACGTCTGTGTTTTCATCAAGCCTTTTTTTGTGGATTTGGTCACAGGTTCTCATCCACATCGCACTGGATGTTTTCATTAGCTAGACATCTAGGGAAAAATCCCCTGGCATGGCGAATCCGAGCCTGACATTGGTCTGCCGTGATGTCATCGCAAGCATCATCCATGGCCTGGAGAAGAGGGAATTGTTCATGAGGGTGCCTATCATATACCTTCCTCCAAGAATTCCTCTATTGCGTTTAGGAGAGGGGAGTAAGGCGGTAAATACAATGCGACTAATTGTCGATGGGCCTGAAACCATGGTGACATTGAACACTATCCCAGACGATTACATATGTCACAACATCAGCTATACAGACCTGATTTAGCTCATCAAGGAAGTCTACAAGAGGAGGTGCATTATAAGACCCAACAAGAGGTCTACTCTGCATCCTACCACACCATCTTCCTATATAGCTGCACACATTGTGATATTGGCTCCACGTTGTCCAGGTACTTGGATGGTTGCTCGCTGGCCAATTATGTTCCGATAACATGTTATGTGCCAATTATAAGCTTGTCTCATCCAAAAATATGAATATTTGATGGTTTTCATCAGCTTCCTGCTCCATCACCCTCTAAAAAGATCATTACAGCAAAAAAACAATTACTGATTACAATGACTTTTTTTACTGTAAATACTCAATCCCCAGTTGTTTTACTCGATCTGCATTTCTTTCTAAAGGCACTCGGTATAGCGGTTTTAAAGACTCCTGATGCCTTTTCAGCACACGGGCAATGGTTGGCGAACTTATGGCTTCCATATTGTTGAAAAGGTCATTATTGTCCAAGATATGCAGCCGGATTTCTGTAAGCCGAATAACATTTCTGGCCCAAACCAAATTGACCACAGCATACTCCTGTTGGTCAGTCAGAATATTGCTTCTGCCACCTCTATTTGGCCTAGTCTCTATTCTACAGGGGTAAAGTAACAGCAAGAACAAATTTACAGTAATCACATTACATACTGTGGTACACTACAATGCTCGTACAGTCATTTGACAGTTGAAAGATGCTTCATGTTACAGTAAGTGCATTCTGAAGACAAACCGGTTCTAATTCCGGAAAGTTCTGATGATTGAGGCCAGAGTTGATCTTCTGAGATTTGGTTAAATTGTTGTAGCTGCCTCACTCATTGTCATGCCAGGATTAATGACATAGTCTACAACTATAGCCCTGATTTCATTAGAATCCCTATGCTGTTGCTGCACGTGTCTAGGTCTGTGATCTTGTCCTCTTTCACCTTCACACACTCCTCTCAAACGAGGCCTATGACCACCTCTCTGGTGAAGCCCATGACCACCTCCCAGAAGTTGTGCTTATCCCCTGACATTTCTTTGACCACCATGTAGTCCTTGTCTTCCATTTCCCATTGCTGGCTCCATGTTTTCACTAGGTTGAGTAGGATGCCAGCTCGCTATATAGGCAAACCAAAGTGTAGAAACAATCACCAGTAATTAGATGCCATTAACTTGTTAAAACCACAAAAACTATTACAAGGGCAATCTTGCATACAGTAAGGCCAAGTATAAAAATGTGGTCTGTAAAAAATTGTGCATCAGACATCTATAACACATCTATAATAATGGTGTCCAGCTGGGTCATGTTCTTTGGTAATTGGTCCAATTTATCAAGTTATCATGAAAATGTTCTAAATGTGCAATATTGTTCCTCGGTTCATAAAAACTATGCATTAAAAATAAAGCAGTCACATCAGATGTAGGGTTTGAGTTGCATTTTGAAATGGTAATACATTGACATAAAGTTGTGTCATTTTGAACAGGTAGTTTTAGTTCAATGACCAGATATTATTTGGTTTGTGTGTATTGTATCCAATCAATTGTTAAGAGTTTTGAAAAATGTGCATTTTGATCATAGTTTGTGAATTTTGTGTCTATAGTTTTGAAAAATGACATCAAGGTTCTAAAATTCTAAAATTCTCAAAAAACTGTAATAACTTTTTTTATTTTTCTGTGGATCCTTGGTAAGAGCATGGCGCTAGCAACGGCAAGGTCATGGGTTCGAGCCCAGAGATTGTGCATACTCAGAAACAATTGTACAGTATAGTATAATGCAATGTAAGCCGCTTTGGATAAAAATGTCTGCCAAATGCATGAAAAAATGTAAATGTAATGTAAATATTATTGAACTCTATGACATTAACACTTCATTGAAGGAATAGTTAAGATTTTTGCTTAAAATAAAAAAGCTGTCATTATTGTTCTCACCACCACATTATCAAAATTTTCCTACAAATACAGTGGTTAAAATATGGTTACTGTAGCAAAACCATGGTTCATTTGTGTTTACCATGGTTTAATTCTTAGAACCATGTTTTGTGGTTTATTTGTAGTATTCTTTGTAGTAAACTGACCGTGCTTCTTTTTCATAAAGGGTTAGCTTGAAAGGGCTAGTCAGGGCCTTTTGCCCATAAAAAATGACAGATGTGCTAATGTTTAGTTTGATTCTTACTGATACACGTGTTTTGTCTGTATTTGCATTCTTGCACATTTTATATCTGCCACAGACATACTGAAGTAACAATTGCGTAACCAGTTGTGAACCCTTTAAAGTAATGCTTTCATCACATTTATCTCTGATCAAACGGTCCGGGGTAATGGATGGTTTTTTTTCTACTTTATCTGGACAAAGGATTATCAGCATTTGCATGCGTTTTGAATACTGATAATATGAATCTCTTAGAGAACTATCTGAAGGTTTTACAGAAGACATAATAACTCTTGGTTGGTCTGACTCTGAAATGTTGCTGAAAAATATTTTTCAGTCAACAATCCGCTTTGTCTATAGATATTTTGCAATTGCTAAAATCTTTAAAGCAATTTAACTGGCAAAAATATTTTAGAAAAATATATATGACTTTTTTTATGATCAGACCGCTTTTCTCATTTTTGTAGCTCAGTTAACAAGTTTGATTCCTATACAATTGCTTAAGATATGTGCACCTGCCAAATGCATAAACAAAAAATTCACACTTGAGATTTTCCTTATTGTGATATAAATAAAGTTAGTGTGCTAACTATTGAAAAACATCCCATGCAGATAATTGGATATTATCATCTTGAGATAAGGTGTCTCTGGTTGTGTAAGTTTGTTGTCTGAATTAACCCAAATCTCACAAGCGGGATCTTGCTTATTGTCAGTGTGCCGTAATTGTGGTGTTGTCAGTACCAGACTGTTGCTGGCAGGATAAGCTGTGCTTTGTTTGTAGAAGGGCTGACAGTGTTGGGTCTTTGTTGTTCAGAGCCATTCAACCCCCCCCCAACCCCGATGTCTGCCTGCGAAAACAACAACAACATCGACCCCAAAACAACAACTCTCACTTTTACTGCACAGGCCTGGCAAGACCCTTCTGCTACAGGGGGATGTGAAGGCAGAGTTTCAGAAAATATGTAGCTCAGTGGGAAGAGCATGGTGCAAGCGACACCGTGGTCATGGGTTCGATCCCAGGGATTGTCCATACTTCGAAACAATTCTAGAGTATAATGCAATGGAAGTCGATTTGGAAACTAGCATCTGGCAAATGTTAATATTTCTGAGAAAAGCCATAATAAAATGTCAGTTGTTGTTTTACAACTGTAATGGAAACTAACATTTGCCAACAAACGTGTTATCGGCAATGACACATTTTCACCATTAAATGGAAATCATGTAGGCCACAGTTTAGTGCTTCTACGCACGCTCAGGGTGTCACTATGGTAACATTTCCGTTCTCATAAAAGGCCTTTTTAATGGAGTCATTTGGGAATATAGTCTGCTCACTGTTTACCTGCTATGTGGATGTTTTGTCGTGCACTGAGTTGCCCTGAATTTACAGGAAAACTTAGGTATGAATAATGCATAGTGTTCTCTTGTGTCGATTAGCCACCTTTGCTTTGTTGGCAGTGGGGTGATTTTTCCATCCTCTCCCTTGATGCATCACAGTTAAAAGGTTGAGATTTTCCCCTCTTAAGAAATAGGCAATAGTGCAAAAAAAGCAGATGACAGACTCAGAGGTCAGAGATGCTCCTGGTACACCAATAAATGTAGTTTCACAGTGCCACCACCTCAAGTTCAAAGTTTATTTTTCACATACAAAACCATACATAGTACGACATGTAGTGAAATGCTTTTTTTTTTCGACTGTCCGAAATAGAGTAGAAAGGAGATAGGAAAGGAAGGAAGGCTAAACTATATATAAACAATATATAAATATGAATAGTGTAGGGGAGTGTCTATGTAAAAGGTGCTGTGCAATATATGTTTATATATATATCTGAGGTTTTAATTACCATATTTATAGAGATCACATCATCACAAGAAACATTTCCTCATTCTAAGTTTCTGCTTGTGTTTTTCCAAATGTTTATTTAGGCCCACTTTTAAAAACAAGGTTTCGCAAAAGGTTGTTTGTCATGAAGTGTGGTTCCAAGATCATTTAACATCCACAATATATTTCTGTTGTGCAGAAGGGAATATGCAGTGGAAAAAGGGTCAACAGACTATTAAAAGTTAGAAATACATTTTTAAGAACCTTAGATTGAAAGACCTGGTTTCATTTTTAAGCACAATCAAATTGTCTTGACAAGTTGTTTCAACTTAATATTTTATATTATTTAAAATATGATTTATTTATCAAATGTTTTACGTTACTTTACTGATGAAATAAGTTAAGCAATTTCAACTTATTTTTAGGTTATTGAAATTGTGCATAAAAATGTAAGTCAGACAAACAGATAAATTGCAAAGAACACTTTTTAGTAGTCTACTCAATTTTTACATGCGCAGATAAACTACTGCCATCTGGCGGAGAAACGAGGAATCACACTTTGTTTATAGAAGCGATTTAGAAAAAGGCACCACTAACTGTTGAAGGGCAGTTAACACAACAGTGTAACAAAAGGTGAATCAAAAAATGTTAAATATTGATTGCAATGGCGGAACCTTTTTTCTTTTAAAAGAGAATGTTAAATATTTTGATGTTTATTGTTTTATGTTTTGATGATGATGTTTGAAAACAGTTTATGATTTGTATGGTCAAAATTCTACAACAGGTATGGTTTGCATCCCATGGTTTACTCTTGGCTAAAAAAGCATGACATGCATGATTAATACCTTGTAAACATGAGATGAAATCCTATTAAAAGAACATGGACTTTACATGAACTTTACACAAACTTTACACTTAAAAATCCATTTTATTAAAGGGTCTTATAACCAACACAAGAATAGCTTTGTGTTTGAAGTTTGGTTTATTTTGAGCTCGTCACTGTAATGTCAAACTGTAATGTCAATGTGCAGAATTTGTTCTCTGGAGATGCTGCTCAGAGGCAAAAACAATGAGGTTGAAAATAAAATATGTGCAATGTGAGAATGTACCGAGTGGTAAATTCACAGGGCCTTACAGCTGGTTTTGTTCTCAGTCTGTGCTTTGCGCCCTCTGGTGGTGAGTTAGAGCAGGTTTTCCTTCAAACAACCTTTTGCACATACATGTATAGTTTAAAACTTTAAGCTCTTTATGATATGATGTTTGGCAGGGGCAAAAATTTGTTTCATGGATAAATCTCCACTGAATCATTTGTTGCTTTTGAGTAACCACCTCCAGCTTTGGATTCGGTTCTTGGTCTCACCCTCTGTTGCACAAAAAAATGGCTCACCAAAGCATGAACACTTTGTCACTATTTAGTCTTTTTTCTGCAAAAAAGAAAGTTGGATGTGACGTGAGTTGATGTTAACAATGTAAGATGATGTGTTGTGTTCTTCATTATTTACATCTTTGTGTGTATACACTTCATTCCCAATACTGTAAATGCCCATTTTGATCATTTATACTTCTAATGTGTTGTAATTTCACTTATAGCCCTAGGAAGGAATAGAAGATTTTAAAATGGTTAACATGTGTTTCCATTCAAGGCAGGAAAACCCAAAAGAGCTTCCAGAATTTTGAAAAGGCTGATGTGCCTAAAGCATGACAATTATCTACATCAACTTTCACATGGCCCTGGAACTGAAGCTAAATACAGATTAAATGTCCTTTATAATAAACTGTTTATTTCTCATTTGCACGGTTCTTGTGGTCAAAGCATCTGCATAAACAAAAGTAAATGATGAAGAATATGTAGTGTCTCTGAACTAATTTTTGATTTCGTTTTGTCGGTATGTCTCTCTCTTTGTCTCCTTTTTAACTTTTTCCCCCTTAGCTTCAAAGTTTTCAGGGAATTTTATTACCACCATAACATGATCACAGTAAGATCTCACTCTTTTGATCCACACCTTTTTATCCCTCTGTTTGTTATTGGGTCCCCTCCGAGTTCTCCTCCAAAACTGCAAGGAAATTTAGATACTTTTATATGTAGAGTAATCTACATTTCCTAAGCAAATCGCCCCTATAGGAAAATCCACTCTGCACTGTAGACATACCATCTCCCGGAAATTCGTATCCACTTTACAAGGTGCCAAATTTGTAAAATCTTAGGCTATTTGTATGTTTTAATACGTTTTGCTTTCGTGCCATTGCCATTGCCGTTAGGTTTGGGGTGGGGTTAGGGGAGGGGCTTCAATAATGCGTTTTTCTAATAATCGTACGTTTTTGTACGATTCAGATTGTACGAATCATATGAATTAGTCAGCTTGTAAAATAATAAGGAATTCTTGTGAGATCGGCCTCTGCATACTTTTTTGTTATCCTAAAATGGGTCCTTTCAGAGTTTTTCAAGTTATCCTTCATAGGTCTGTTGGTTTAATCTTTTGCCAAGTGGATTTTTACATGTTTGAATGCTCGCCTATGCAAAACTCATCGGCATTACAATGCTAGTGTGCAGGTGGTTGCCATGGCATTGCTATGCAGTTGCTAAAGTGTTCTGAATAGTTTTAACCGTTTTCTTGTGGTTGCTTTAGATTATTGATGGTAGGATTACTGGCCCGAGTCAAAATAAACCATCTCAAAATCTCTCTCCTATATGCTACTGTAGATGTCACTTAGGTCATATCTTCAATGTATTTGTTCAATATGTTCAATGTAATTATATAGGGTGTTTTATGTTTTACAGAGTATGAGACAAACACATACAGAGTTCAAGTTCCCAAAAAAGATTTGAATGACATAACAATAAAAAAACATAATAAATCATCAAACATACAGTGAAATGATTGCAAATACACCACAAAGCAATGACTTTAAAAGGTGTAATGCACCATTGGAGCAAGCGTGTGATTTCTTTATAAATCTCCTGTCATGTCCTGTGAAAAGGCCTGATCAAAGCAGACATTTTCTAAATGCTCTCATCCATTCCAACATAATGCCAGCTTGGGTTACTATTAATACCGGAGAAGCCATTTTGCATGTGTGCAATGCACACAATGCTCTGGGAAACGTGTTTGTAAATCAGACTTCCCCGCTGTGAATTGCTCCTTTGATGGAGCACTGGTGACGTGATCCTCTAATGAAGAAAAGAGACGATGAGGAGGCCCAAAGTTTTCGTCTGTAAATCACAACACTGCAGTCTGTTATTACATAAAGCAATTAAGAGGCCCCTGTACACCCCTGATTGGAAACGTTTCTAGCGCTAACTCTGCGAGACAGAGAGCATAGGTGACATGTCACCTTCATGGTTTGATTTGTTCATAAATCTCTGCTTAGAAAAAAATCATAACTCTAATAGTTTTCATGACAAATACCATTATACACCTTTACATGAATTCCATTATAACCATTGGAAAATGAATTGATGTAGTGTGTTTTGGGCCTTATTGCAGATTTAATGATGTTCTATTGGTTCCCATCCGCCAGAACCCTACCCAACACATTATCAACCAACAGAAAGTTTATTTTTTCATTAAAACCATTACAGTTCCCATTATAATTGTTAAAAAACCCAATTGTGTTTCTGTGATGAATGTGTACACATACACATAGAATTGAACCTGCTATTCCCGTGTGCCCTGTGCATGTTAATGCCTATTTACCTATTAACACAGGGCAGACTCATTCTATACAATTCAAGAAATTATTATAAAACAGATAAATCCGGTCCTTGACTGTGATTAAGTTTTGTTCAAAGTCGATTACCCCAGAAACATACAATCGTGACCTCAGTACAGCGCTGTGTATTTGGCATTATTACTGGCAACCACTTTGTTGAATTGCTTGTGAAGAACTATACTGTTTGGGGGAAGAATAATATTTTTATCAATACCCTGAAGAAAAAGCATTAGAACCCTGCCCAATCACAACAGAAATTTAATGGACTATAATGGAATTGTATTGATTTTGATGGAAACTATAATGTTGTCTACTACAGTGTGTGAGTGATCTGGCAGAATAATCATATTGGAATAATGCCAAAAACACACTACAAAATAGAATTCTGAAATGGTTTTAATGGAAAAAGCCAATGGTTCTTAATGGCATTTTAATGGAAACCATTGTAATTTCTGTGATGGTTTCTATTGTTTTTTCCTGCAGGGTAGACTATCGTTGATGTGTGTTTATTTGATCCTTCTCCATATTTCTTGATTTTTATTTTTGGCAATAAGTCATATTAGTACCCTTTATGTTTGTCAGTGGGTTTTGCAAATACCAATAAAAAGTGTTTAAAAAGTGCTTGTCAACTTTGACAACACAGTATTTAATCATTTGAAAAGTAGACCTACAGTGTTTTTCCATTTCCTGAAAAGCAGCGAATTTTACGCCGATCAGGCCTTTATTACTGACTAGTGATCTGCCTCTTAACAACACACAAACTTAACTGAGAGTGCAGAGCAAAAGCTCTCTCACGGATATCATTTGTTATTATCAAGATCTTCCACAGGTGATCACCCTGTGGCGTACAGAGTAAAGTACGTTCTTCTAAACACCACTAGAGGGCAGAACTCAATTGAAATACCTGAACCCAAACGCCTTATTCCACACTTGTTACATCTCTCTGTCTCATACATGTACAAACACACCACTTACACACTATCTCAACCACAAACATTTTCTCCATTCGTAAGTGTTTGTGTGCAACATTGCAACCTCGTGGGCAGTCAAGTTTTTCGTGATGGATAAGCAGGGATTTATTTGACCATGGTTTGACATGAAACAAAGTTGCCTAAAATAGATAAATTGATCAAATTTATATTTCAACCTGGACATACGGAAAAAGTTGCTTTTTATTGCAGATTAACAAACACGAAGAGGGAAAATAGATATCTCAAATATGATGCAATATGATACAACGTCAAAAGGGAAATAAACATTGATTTACGTAAAGAGCAAAAGGGCAGTTTAAATGTAATTTAAATCTCAAAATACTTTTATAAAGTCATTTCTTTTTTTATAAATATGATCAGCGTTGTGGAAAACAAATGACATCTTCATGTCACATAGCCTATAGATGATGAAAAGTTTTAGATATTCTGTTCGGTTCTGGTGTTTGCTTTGTTTTAGGTAATCATCCATATTTTATGTTGATTCTTGACCATAAACACACATCTCCTTTGTTCGGAACAAAAACACTATGGTATTCTGAATTCTCAGAAAAATGAAAACAGTGTGGGTTCTTTGTTTATCAAGCCTAAAGGGCATGCACACAATTTCACATAGAAATGACACCGAGGGATATAAAAACATGGGTATATGATTGTTTAACATTACAGCCACTTAACCCATTAAGCCTCACTTTAAGATCGGTCATTATTCTCTTTGTTATTTTTACAACATGCATCACTTATAAGTGATCACAGAATGGACACAGTTATTTGTGCAGGAATGAAAGAAGATACCAATTTGAATATTCAGTGCTTCTATGGTGAAAATAACATTATAACAATGGCGACTGACTTGCAAACTATGGAACTCAGAGCTCACTAGAAAACAATGTGAATAACTGATAAAAATGTATTTTTATAACTTACAGCATAGAATACATATAGGGTCGTCCTACTCATCTTCCTCATCATTGACCTCCAGCATCAATGACATCATCATCTGAACCTTGATCTGTGAATAATTGTCACGCTGTAGGCAAATCTGCCTTTTTAGAATTCTGCAAGCTCTTTTGGGTTTTCCTGCTTTGAAGCAGAACATATGTTGGCCATTTTGGGATCCGTTGTTTCGTCCTGATGCATTCCTGTCCTGGAGGAGCGTGCAGTTGTTTTTTATAAAGTCAGAGTCTTCAAAAAGTCTCTGAGGCCATGTTGCCTTTTAAATATTTTTGTATAATATCGCATGCCAATGTGAATTTATACGAACTGGTTGAATAATGTGTCTGCGCGGATCAAGCATATACCCCACACTACAACTGATCATCAACTATATTTCTTTTTGGGTCTCAAACTTTATACACAATATTATGTGCAACTTTCACTTCCATCTAAACTGTATAGAGGTCTTTTTTTAACATTTCTGTTACTTGACAACAACGTTAACATGAGTACATTTACAGGAATTGCAGCTTGATGGGCTCATTCATGTTCTCAAGAAATGCTAAAGCTTAAATGTTTACAAATGAATAAAACCAAACTCCAGCGCCTTCACTTTTATTTTCATGCAACGTTTGTTGAATAGTGCTCTTGCCAAAGTTTACTTTCAAAACGCACGCTTAACCAAGAGATGCTTGGGAAAATAAACAGATTTTAAATGTAAACTCAAGCTTTCTCAGATATAACACGTCCAGTCCAAAGTGATTACAAACAAGTGCACTTTGCTGTCAGTTCAAGGTCAAATCTTTGAATACTTCAAAGGTTCTTTATTTTTAAAGTGTTGAGGGACCATATTACTTGCCTCATTCCTCATGTGAACGAAAGGAAAGATCAAAACCTTCAATTTCTCTTTTCATGTATGCCTGGGAGAATTTTGTTAATCAAAAAGTCCTGCACAAAAACGAGAAAGCAACTTAACCCTCTTTTCTGCTCAGATCAACGTCGCTGTCTTTATGTTTGTGTTACAGAGACCCCAATGACTAAACCATAAACACAGTAACAGTGACTTTAACATTGCCCAAGTGTAAACTAGCTTCTTCAGATTCATCACCAGAAAACACATATCAAATAAATACACAGCTGTTGTGTGTACACCAACAAGAGCAGGTCTGTGAAAAATGATGTTATAGGCCTATACCTGTGATATTAGGCCGAGACACATTGACATTTCACGTACAGATGTGGAGTCCCTCACAAAAACAAATTATGGTTTAACTATAGCAACTAAGTTTTATTGGTAGTAAAAACTATAATAACAACACATTTTTAATTTACTGTGGTCTGACCACAATAACCAAAGCTTAACCATAGTATTTGTAACAAAACTATGTTAATGTAATTATTATGCCAAAAACACAGTTAGTATACTTTTATAATAAACCTAAGGGACATTGTATTAAATTGACAAATTTAGGGAATAATTTGGTTAAGGAAAATCGTTTGATGTTGTAAGTTCTATCAAAAGGAAAGGGAACTCTTCCACTTTGACGAGCTATTTGTAAAGTGCATAAGATGAGCCCATGATTGCTGTTGACATAGGTGAAATTAACCCGATTGAAAGCTAAATTGTTTTGAGAAGGTTTGTAATTCTCGTTAAGGTAGTTCATTCAAAGTTCAACAAGTTCCCTCAAAGTAGCCTAATAACAGCCGAGTAAAATTTGCAACAACCTTCCAGCAAAAATAACAACAAGGTTTGGTGTATGTAACGCAAATAAAACAACAATTTCAGCAATTAACTTTAAAGTTACACACACGCACCCACATTTCTGCGCATGAATCACGCGCTCCTCCTTAACGATCCGGTAGGGTCAGGAAGATCGGTGGGCGGGGTTAACCCTTTGTAGGCAGAAAAAAAAAAAAGGAATCACGTGTTCCCAGATCAAAGGCGATCTGCTCCGTAGAGAGAGCGCGAGCGGCCAGTAAGGCACAAGCGAGCGCGCGAGCGAGCAACGCGATAGTCCGGGCTGCAATGGTGAAATAAGCCACGACAATCTTTTCAAGGACAAAGTTTTATTCTCGATTAATGATTGTTACTCTCGTTTCGCAACGTCCACTGCGTTTATTTCCCCCTCTTTTTCCGCCGTTCGCGTTTTTCGACAAGGAGCTCGCGCTCTCTCGGGTCTGATTTCTGAATCGACACTTTTCTGAGGACGCTTGGAAATTATGTTCCGATCGGCGCCTGTCCAACCGGCAAGATGATGATTTTTCCGAGAACTGGGTTCGGTCGTGGTGCTCATTCGGTGGTCTTGGTGTTGTTTTTGGTCCTTGGAAGCGTCCTGGCCAAGGATACTGCATTTGTGGAAGTTGTGCTTTTTGAATCGAGCCCAAATGGTGATTATACCACGTACACGACAGGTCTGCAAGGCAGCTTCTCCCGAGCCGGAGCCACTATCAGCGCCGAGGGCGAGATCGTGCAAGTATGTTTCCTTTCCCTATCCAGTGCACTTGCGCAAGGATTTGATGCGCTTACCGCGTGTCTGAATTCATTCCGGTGTCGTCCGTTGGCAACTTTAGTTTTTCTTCCCTTTGAAGGAGGTGTGGGGTTGCACTTGGGATGGGAGCCCTGCGATCTATGCGGTCGCAAAATGGCCACTTGTCTTGCAAAACCTCCGGTTCCCTAACATGCCAACGTACTTGCAAAAAGTTACTTTGATGCGTGGTTTGCATTAGTGGTGATGTAGCCTGCAGGGAAGTAAGACCTTGCAGAAACACAGTTTAACTAAACTTTGTGTCGTGTGCCATGTCAAAGGTTATCGATACCAATAATTCAACTTCCTAATGTAGCTGTTGCAGTCAGTGTAATAATGTTCAAACGGAGTATGCATCTTAGAGTTTAGTTATTGTATAATGCTGTGATCTTGCTTGAATTGTACTTCAAAATGTGCCAGTAGATATTTGGAGTGTAAATAATATTTTGGTCAAGTTGCATTGTCTATGAATTGTTTATGTTGCCTGTGTATGATTTTTGTGCACTAAGAAAATGTTGCACTTTGTCCTGCTGAAAAAAAACACCATTACATATTGTAATGGATTTAAGGGAATTTTGATGGGAGTTGTCTTAGTTTTAATGGGAACTATAATGGTCTCCATTGTGTTATCTCTCAAATGTGAACAGAACGCCATTAAATCCTCCTGTAATAAGACCACAAAACACTACATACATTTCGTAGTGGTATTAATTGTAAACAGCTGGTGGTTCATAATGGATTTATAATGGACAACATTATAATGTTGTATTGTTTTATTCAGGAGGGAGTTTTGGGGAATTTGTGCCCAACCAGATTTGTTTAAAGTTTCTTGCATGCGTTCTTTAAAACAGGCACCAAAGAGGCAGGCATTGAATGCGATGCCAAGAGGAATAATCTGTCTCTCTAACACTTGCTTAGAGTTTAACGCTACTGGCAGAAGTGTGCTATGTGAAGTCATGAGAGGCTTTGAATAGTGACTGCAATATGAACGTTGTGCATATCTGCATGGTTAAGGGATGCAGATCAAAGCAAACGCCTGTTGCGTGCATGCATCTAAATCTGTACAGATTTACATTTTAGCTTTAGTTTTCCTCCTGTACTGGAAGTGCTTGTCATTTCTTTCCACATATTCATTTTTGTTGACGCTGATGCACTATAGCTGTTTAGGCATTCTGTAATGTTTTTCCCTGTAGTTCATCCTTCACAGACTTATGCTATTTCTGTTCAGACTTTTACGTTCAAGTCTGTGGTTTTGGTGCAGAAAAATATAGGCTTTTTTACATTTAGGTCTGCTGCGTGTCTGCCCCACAGCATCCGCTGCTATATGTTTACGAATGTATACTTAGTAATGTTAGAATGTTCCCATGTATAGGATGAGTGAGAGTATCATATTCTTCAAAATGGCAAGTGGTGATCATCATTTTTCAGGGACTGTTTTCTCTTTATGGGCTGAAATGAGAGATTTAGTGGTTTAGATATTTAGACTGGCCATACATCCATTTATCACGGGCCATTTGGCCCGGTCTTTGAACCATGCTGATATGTCGGACCTCAGCTTTATGTTGAGAGGCCTTTGAGGTCGGCCATAGTTTCAAGCATGGTTTTACATGGTTTTTGTCACAGAGGCCAAGTTGGACTTCCTTTTGCGGATGTGTTTGTGAAATATTCCTTCAAACGTTATAATCATTGTGCCCATGATGTCTTAGATCTATTGCTTGACTGTTTTGTTCTCTATAATTTTCCAATCACTAAGCCATGCTGAATGCACTTACTGCAAGGCTTTTCTTACAGTTTTGTGTGAGTTTCACATGGAATTGAATGGTGGGAGGTTAAGCTAATGTTTTGACCTAAAATTAAAGTTAAACTGGTTAACTTCTGTTGTGAGTGTGGTTGGATATGAACCCGACAAAGTTTTAGGTTTTGAGGTTTGACACAATTGTTTGCTTGACATGTCAAAAAATGTTGATTCATCAAGTTTGCATGAAACCATTGGTGTTAGACACATTTGTGGTGTAGATTTAGGGCGTGTTCATACTTGTAGTTCCGTTCGTTTGGTACTTTTGGTCAGGCCCAAAAAAAATTAAGAAAAAAAATCCTGGTACGCTTAGCGTTCACACTGGCATTTTAACAGCGAACCAAAGATATCGAACCCAACACCTTACGTGTAAAGTCGCAACGTGA
Source organism: Triplophysa siluroides (assembly GCA_006030095.1). Classification (NCBI taxonomy): domain Eukaryota; kingdom Metazoa; phylum Chordata; class Actinopteri; order Cypriniformes; family Nemacheilidae; genus Triplophysa; species Triplophysa siluroides. The sequence goes on along the minus strand of VCII01000101.1, from coordinate 1,721,398 downwards.
TTGGACAGCTTTTATAATTTATATTTTAAAACGGAATTTACCGGACATACAAAACAATGTTGTGTGCAGTGCTGCATGGGTTATACATATTCAGTGTATGCCTGCACATATGAGGGTATTTTTAGCAAGTCGGTAACTCGCAAAGACCTCATGAAGTGTTTAAAGCAGTCAAAACGGCGCGGCAGGAATTCCCCGTTACATGTGCAAGCACGTATCTAATAATCACTCCTTTTATATTGCCAAATCACTTGATTTTCGGGTCTTATATTGTTATCACTTCCTGTTTTTGGTTCGGTTCGTTGCCTTTGGTCCGTGTTGCGTTCACATTTCAATCGAACAGCGACAGAGTTCGAGAGACAGAGTCGCTTATTTGGTTCGCACCAGGGTTTGGGTGGCAGCGTTCACACTTACACAAATAAACCGCAGTAACAGAGCACCAGAGTTCGTTTTAATTGGCATATATGAACACACCCTTAGTTTTGTCTGTTCAAACTGAGTTTTTAATGTTAGTGAGATTTGTTAACCTTAGGCCACCTTTTTAACTGCAGATAAACAGATTTCTGTTAGCAATTGTTCTTTAGGCTCTTTCTTTTAACCATTGAAATCCCGGTTTTAATGGTGGTTTTAATATTCTTCAAGGTTTGGTCTTGGGCGTTTAAAATCCAATTAGTCCAATTTGTCTGTGTGTAATTGCCATGATGCCTTGGGCCATTTCTCTAGTCAGTTTTTTACAGTATGGACATAATAAAGTTTATTTCAGTAAAAACGATGCTCTGGTACATCCTTGTCAGTTTTTCCTTAAGTGTAAAGGAGAACCTTAAGTAGCATCAGGCCAAAAGTAACAAATTAACAGAATTTGTTACGTACTTTACCTTATGGGGAAGGAAGCAGAGTGACGTTTCTTGGCTAATACACAAAACCAATGTTCCTCTTGGCTGCGTCCTCCTTGGCCTCAATTTTGACTCATATTAGCTTGAAAAGCAGTGTCTCTTTAAATAATTCTTATGTACTGTGGTTGCGGCTTTTCATTTGGAAAGGCCGTGCTGATGGTGTTTTGAATATAGCGTTACAGTTCTACCACCAAATTTGATGCTGGCAGACTGGCTGTTGGGTTTGTGTTTGATCATACATTATTGGGGCCTTTGATGGAACAGCCACTTCTCTTATAGAGTCAGTGCTGTTGTCATGCAGGGCTCCTGACAAAAAAATATTTTAAGGAGCCATTGGCTCCCATTGGGGAAAAAAGCAGGCACTAAATTATATACATTTTTTAATAAAAAAATACTTTGTTATCCTGTTGTGTGTAAATCTTCCCTCTCATAGGTTTTGCTCACATAAAGTTTGTCTTCCAAGTTGTTTTCCGTCATAAGCAGGGTCATACGGAATCTGCAGACTTTATGGTTAATTCCACCCTAAAATTTGGGAAAAAACTGCAGAATTCCACAGAATAGTTTAAAATGTGTTTACATGTGTACACAAATATAAATGTGTGCTAAAATAGTCTTCAAATGCTGCCTGTCTATGCATTTAAAGGCTGATGACAGCAGGTTTGGTTCTGCTTATTTAAAAAGAGGCATAGAAGTGTTATTGATTAATGCTAACACTGATTCAACTCTGAACACACCTGACCAAATTCCTCTGAATTCATTTGAACCAACAGAAAAGCTGCATGTCAAGACCATATTTATATATTATACTGTTTTTTAAATATTATACTGCTCATTTATGTTCATTTCCCTAAACGAAAACCGACGCTCGTTGTCCGAACATTAGCCGTTAACTGATAAGATTTTAATATTAAATTGGAATTAAATAAAAATTCATGCTGCATCTCATTTCGATGGCTGCAAACATCTGGTGGACGCAGACTTTGAAATAAGACACGGCTGCAGTTGACGAGGGCCTGTGACACGTTAGAAATACAAACATTTATTTTAACATGCAAACAGCAGCACAACGAAAAAATCAACAACAGCACCTGTATTCACATATGATCACATTTTCACGAACCTGCAGCGCTTTGGACAATGGAGAAAAAAATAAAAAATATAAACCCAAAGCATAAAATAAACAGGCAAGAAAAGAACTTAAATAATTAACAAATTATGACAAAACTAAAATACAGAAGAACCTGCAAAGTTGATTTCTGTCAGAAAGTTTTTTCATCAAATTAAAATAAAAAAATTCTAAAAGAAAGTAGGGAAAAGATAAATTGATTGCTAGCACCAAAATTCCCTTGCAGTAGCTCTTCTATTAGCTGTGCTTTGCTGAGCTTCATTTCACTGCGGTGTAGACACGCCGGGAAGACAGAGAATGTCACAGCGCGATTGTCTGGCGTCTATATTTAAAACAACGAATTAGAGCTTGAGCAGGGCTGCCAGTGCACTCTGTTAGGAGGAGTAAAGCCCTGACAAATGTGGCCTCAACAATCAGATGAATTACACTTGTCCGGTTTCGTCAAGTGGTTTGCGTGATCGGATTTTAATCTGTCTAAAATGTTTCGGAAGGCATTTACACCTGGTCGCACGCGTCTGCACGCTCCGTGAGTTAACACATGAATAACATATTTTTTCTTTCACCATACAGAAAAGAAAAAAACATGTATGATTTGATAGTTATTTAAAACGTATTATTAAATTATTGTTATTTAAAAAAGATTATTCATATTATTTAACTTAAAAAAAAATAAGTAAATCGTATAACAGGTAGTATTAATCGGTCAATTTTTTTTACTACCGGTTAACGGTTAAACGGTCAATATGAGCATCCCTACTCCAATGTTTATATTAGTTATTTCACTTTAATCGATAAGAGGACGTTTTCATTGAATAGGGAAATAACTGAACCTGAACATAGGAGCCTGTTAAGACGCAAATTTCAAACCGCACTTGGGATGCCACAATTCTCAATATAATATTGAACCTTTCAGTACGACCGCCATGGTTCAATACGCGTAAGTGAATTGCGGTTTTGCCTTTAAATTATTTCTGTGCGCTCAATTACTCTCTGACCTAGCTCTGTGCGCTGAGATAGACCAACGCATTCCCACGAGTAAATATCTTATGGCGAGTGATGGTTGGGCGTTGAAACGAGGCTGCCTGTGCAACACGAGAGGCAATGTGCTGTTGAGTATAATGCTGATGAACCTAGAACCTAGAGGCTTTATTGTATGCCCGTTGTACCAAAGTGATAATGTCTGAATTTGGCACATCAAGAATGTATTTCATGTGTTTTACACTGCATACGAAAGCAGCATGTTTACGTTGTTCTCACCCAGCACATGCAGAGAGAGCATCTACAGCGCCATGCGGTTTCACAAAAGACATGCCACTAGGCAGACTTTCGGACAGCTATTTTCGTCATAGCAAGAGCACCTCCGGGCAGCTATTTAGTGTTGTATTTCTTCCAATTTATTGTAATCGCAGTGTCCACCTCGTTAATATATATTACCTTTGGCCTTTCCCATTGAGCGCACTACACGTTTGTCTGTTTACTTCCACTACAGCAAACGCAAGTTTGCATTACGTTGTTTTAAACACTCGGATGCGCAAAACCTCTTCAAGAAGCATATTTTACTGGCATGTTGATGAACAGTAAACCAAGAACTGCTGTGAGCTGCAAGTGTAAAAATTCACATTTATTCAATACACCAGGAATTTGTACAAGTTAATTTAATATAATAAATATAATAAAATATGTCGTTAGATAGAGAATTGCAAAAAAAACTTTTTATTTTTACTGTTCCTGTCACATAAGCATAGAATAAAGTTTTTTTTTAAATGTGCCAAGCCAAAATGTGCCACCAAACCAAAATCCAGTGACGGAAAAATCTGAAGGCCGTCCGACATCCGTAATTTTGACGGATTACAATAGGGGCAATTTGTAATTCCCCATTTTGTCATTTCCTTATTCCTTTCATTAGTGATTGTAGGCTACAGCACAGTATAAAGTACAGTAAGATCAAAAAGTGAACGCAAGTACAGCATTATGACGTCACAAACAAGTTAAGTATCACGTAAAGCCAATTGCACCATATTGACTGGTAATAATAGATTTTAACATCTTTTTTACGAGCCTGTCTCGCAACCTCTGTTTTCAACCTTATGTCATTCCAAGCCTGTATGACTTTCTTTCTTCTGCAGAACACAAAAGAAGATATTTTGAACAATGTTACTAAACCAAACAACAGTAGGCCCCGTTGACTTCCATTGTATGTACCCAAAACCACTAAGACATTTCTCAAAATATCTTGGCGTTCCACAGAGGAAAGAGTCAAATACATGTTTTGAATTACACGAGGCTGAATAAATGACGACTGATTTCTTTTGTACTATACCTTTATTGTATAGTTCCCCCACAGCCTTTAAAAGCATGCTGCTGAAAATAGTTATACATATTGAGGGAGTAAAATGATAAAGGTCTTTCTTTTCTTTATTAGATCAGTCTTCATAAGTAACCATTTGTCATTTGATGTACCTTTAATTTTTCAGGGAGATAATGACCGTCTTTCACACTAACTGCACTCAATGCCAAAAGACCAGTTCAGATTTATCTCTCATCTACCATCATAACTGAGAGCATCATTGTGTGTTTGAGTTCACAACCGTTTCTGCAGAAAGTCCCTTATATAAACAGAGGAGATATGAAATGGTCTGTGTGAATGCTGGCAGTGCTGGTAATGGATCTGCACTGGCTTACTTTCACACCCTCCTGCACTCTTACACCGCATCCAGATCCTTGCGTTCAGCAAACCAGCGGCGTCTTGTATTGCCTTCCCATAAGGGCAGTAAATCGCTTTCATTCTCATTCACAACTCCTTCCTGGTGGAACATTCTTCCAAACTCGGTCCGGTCAACCACATCTCTCACAACATTCAAAAAACTACTTCCATCTCTTCTGTGAATGCTTGACAGACAAATAAGAAAAATAAAAAGCACTAACCCTCCCTTTTGTTGAAACCAGTAACTTTGTATTGGGACCTATTGTGTTATTGCTAGGGATGGGTATCGTTAAGATTACTTAAGATCCTTATCGATACTGCTTATCGGTCCGGTACTTTAACGGTTTTCCTATCGGTGCTTTTGGATATTGTTTTATAAAAAATAAGTCCAAAAATAAAGAATTTATGAATAGAATAACACTGTTTTATTTTCTGCAATGTAAAATCAAACCAGCAATATTAAAAGTGGGTTGGTTCCTCATAGCTACCTGCAACGATTTTTTTTTATATTTAAATGTGTATTTTAATGGACAGATTTTTATGTTTGTCCTATGTATGTAAGTAAAGCGACAAATTATTAAGCTCTCAGTGTTATCAATAGGCCTATTGTTTGGGCTGATTTATTTATTATTACATAAACGAGTAGAAAATGTGACTTCACATCATTTTATCCAATTGAAATTAGACCCTCGCGAATAGATATAGGTTGCTAATCTCCATGCGCGCGTCTTCCCAAACAGATGAGACATGCGCATGGAGTTTTGCGAGCATGACTCTGCTTGAGAGAGACAAGCCGTGCGTGTTTGTGATGTTAAAACGGCTCATTAATTTAGTTTCGGGGACGCGCTGTTTTGGTAACGCGAAACGGAGACGGACAAGAGTTTCAAAAGCATTCAAACACAGGCTGCGCGCGCTCGTGAAATTAAAACAGCTCATCTGTTTAGTTTGAGCGACGCCATGTTTGGGTAGACGCGCTGCGGGGAGCAGTCTGCGCGAGTCGCGTGCTTCTCCAGTACCGAAAGCAGAACCGATAAGGGCAGAGCTTATCGATACTCCGGTCTTTCATAATTTAGCACCGAGTATCTTTTAGTACCGGGTTACGGTACCCATCCCTAGTTATTGCTCCTGTAGGACATATCGCTTATTGCTCCCTAAACTCTTTGGATAAAAGCGTCTGCTAAATGTTAATGTTTTTGCAGATCTGATATCGGCACTTGACACATTGGATTTTGGCTAAATAGGGCAAATTTAGGTGCTTGGGACACTTAAGGGATATCAATTCACCCTACTTAAAAAAAGAAAAAATATATATGTATATATGTGCGTTTGTGTTTATATATGTAGAGATCATCACACCCAGTAAGAGATACTCGGGTGTGATGATAAATGTGTTTGTGATTTCGTTAGTGTTTCTTTTAGTGTATTGATGGATTGTGGACTTTTCTTTTCTTCGGGGGACGCTCGCTGTAAATCAGCCATTCTTTTGTTTTCGACTGTCCCTTAGTTTTAAACTCTAAGCTAAGATTTTTGACTGGGTACTAAAGTGTGGTGATGGTGACCAAAGGCTACGTCACAGTTTCAATCCAAAGTAAAGTCAACTTTCTCCATTCGTGGTCCTGAAAGAAAGGATTCATGAATAGTTCTGAAACAACTCATCACTTTTGTGCACTTACTGTATATTTATTTAGTTTTTACAGCTGTGATGAGAGTGAGTTTTTCCTGATTGGCGTAATATATCTTTTTCATATTTCCTGTGTTGAAAAATTAAAGTCTAGTATCATCTTTAACATACTGTGACAGAATTCATGAGATAAAATAAAATAATCGTCCCAAATTAAAGTCAGTCGGCAGTCTGTGGCTTGATTGATACGGAGAGTCGTTCCTCAAAGCTCGCTGTAGTTGTGCTTAAATTGGGACTATAATGAGAGCTTGGTTTGGCCTGAAGATTCAGCACTCTTTTCCCACTGATTGAAACCATGGGAGTCCAGAACGGGCCTCCACGAGACAGTGGACACCCGAAAACAGGGGGCCCCTCCCTGTCCACAGCAACAGTAGCAATATTCAACAACCATGGGTTTAAAAGGTTAAAAGTGCTCTGTCTTTTTTCCATTTATTGGTTTTGTGGTAGCAGCTGTATTTTGAGACCTATCTACTCAAACCTCTAACCCGTGGGCCTTTCATTGCACTGCCAAAGTAATTTGAGGCTGGTTTTTCTCTTTCCTTTGGAGTAGAAAAGATCAAACCGTTTTTGTCTTAAGCCTTCTTTCGCCGCTGTTTGCCTCACTCTGACGCATTTGAGGAAAAATGCTGTTTGTTTTCTTAAGGGGCAAATTGGTTAAAAAAGAAATTCAGACACTAGTCACTGTATGTCACTGGCTCCACTTTAAGTTCAGTTTATGCTCGTTCGTAGGTCATACGCCGTACTTTACGCCGTAGCCTGAGGCGCAACAACGCATCAACTCAACGCGGACCGCAATCGATGGGATCGGTCTGTTTGAACCCCTCCCTCGGGTCAAAAAACTCTGCGAAAGACTCATGTAGTAGTAAATTATTTGTGCTTCTGTATTAAACATCTCAAATCTGCAACAAAAGTGATTGTTTACTTGCCGCTAATACTTCTCAAACGAGCTGCTTCTTCTTCGGCTCTTGTCTTGGTTACACAAGCAACACGCGTGTGGACACTGACGCCTAGTGGTCATTGCCTCTCGAGGTAGTTTAAGTGAAAACCGACAAGTCCGACGTTCGAGTTTAAACTTACCTTTACACAGAACATAAAAATGTCTATGTATGATTAAGGGGTGGGCAATCTGACGATCCACTTTTCAACAGAATCACGAGGATCATGATCTTGTCTGTCGCCTAAAACAAGAGGTGTGTTTCGACATCATTCAGCGCTGCACAGACCCATTGGCGTATGTTGAAGCACTGCGAGGTCTGCGAAGCGAACAGCTTAATGATTTTCTTCTAGATGGCTATGCTGATTGTCCAAAATATATCACGTGTCTGCAACGCATATTTTTGAATCAGGCTCCTCCTATCGAAGCATCTCGGGGTCACCCCTAATAGCCTATATCTAGAGCCCTATGATTTCCATGATGCTGACGCGGAATCCTGCTATTTAAATCTGTCATCTGACGGTTCAGATGAGATGACGGAGTGAATGTGTTGCACAGTTTATGTTGGATTTGTATGTGTCTCACTGTATGAGGACATTAACTCATGAACATCATGTCCAGAGTTGCCCTGAGAGTTTATTCCAGGTGCATTGAACTGTTTTCACTGTTTGAGATAAAGTATCGTCACTGAACTATAAACACTTAAACTCAAGTGTCTACTGTGGAAGCGTCTTCAAGACGACCCGTCAAAATAAAACACGGGTTAACCTAAAAGCTCGAATGAAATAATACTGTAGTGTTCTATAGTATTTTAAATAGCAAATTGTGGTATTCTTGTTGTAAATTGATAAACTGCTATAAAAGCTAGACTTGCGGGAATGATTAAAATTATGCGCAATCCCGCGCCGAAATTCAAGCCCTGTAATTTATCTAACCAAGGTTTTTTATATTAGTTTCTTATTTATTTTTTGTTTGATGTGTGTCGTGATTATTCATTTAGTTAATATAGGCAACAGATCTAACGTTAAGGCTTCTGCATGATTATTCGTTTTGTAATAAATGTCTGCGTTCAATATAAGCAAGTGTCATTGTACTGTTTTGTAGTTATGTGTTTTAGATATTGAATCCACCGTTTTTAGATATTGAACCCATCATTAATCCAAGCAATTGCCGTCTCCTAATTGCCACTTATTCAAAAGTAAAAGAAAAATGATGTGTTTCCCACAGGATCTTGACAGACTTGTGGCGCTGGTGACGCTGAAATGTGCCATTTACTCATCTATAACTGGGAAAATTTCATCACCGTCACATCCCTAGAGCCCATCAGAGCTCCTTCATTGTGTCCGAATTCAGGTCCTGATGGTGACAGACAAAATCTATTCGCTTATTGCATCTGATCAGTTGCTATGGTTACACCATAGGAAAGGATGTATGGACTACTTGGTATCCAAGAGCTGGATCAATAAAGGTATTATTGATTGTTGTATAAAAGACTGAGACCATCATTGCTGTTCTCATTTTGGTTACTCTTGTCCTTTTTGACAACAGTGATGAGCGCAGAGCTTTATGAAACGGCAAAGCTCTCTCAAACAGGGGCTCAGACATGCTTTGTTGTCTTTCAGGAATGTGCTGACAGCTGAAGCTCGAAATGCAGCCCCATTGTTTCTTGCACTCTCTGTCAGTCTTTCCTTCCCTGTGGTCGACTGTCTCTCTGGTTGTTGTCTCATGTCATTAGTTGCCCCAACTCTCCCCATCTGCTTAACAAGTTCGTTTAGATTTGAAGCTGACCATCCTATGTTTCTCCATCACTCCATACTTGCTCATATCTTGCCTCTGTGGACCCATTTTCCATTATGCCCCATGTAGAGGATGTCTCTCAGACAACGCCTCAAGTTATTGAGAGATTTAGTCTGAGAATTGATGGATACTTTCAAGTGAGTATCAGATTTAAAGTAATTCACTTTAAAATAAAAATGTCATGATAATTCACTCACCTAATGTGCTATTGTGAGCTGCTGCGTAACGTGATATTCAACATAAAGTAAGCCAAAAGAAACCAGCGCTGTACCGATTTGATGGATGACGTGAGTTGTACTGTACATTAAAAGATTGAATGAGATGCTATAAAACAAGTATGTAATCTGCATGATTGAAGAAATGTAATACAGTTTATTAGTGTTGTCAAAAATATCGATATTTCGATAAGTATCGATACTGAAATATCTGAACGGTACCAATACTAATTTCCCGAAGTATCGATACACCGATCCTAGCCGAGCTGTCACTTTCACTTATCTCCAAAGGCGCGTTGACAAACACCACACGTGACCGCAGTGCCTGTCACGTGTCTCGTCTCATTCGCTCTGGTTAAATAGCAAAAGTGAAGTGAATATAAATATGGCGCGTGCGGCGTTTCCGCAACCGGCTTTGGTTGATAAAGAACACAGCAGGAGTGCTATCAGGAAATATTTTGGATATGAAGCAAATGAACATGGAAAGCCGAAGGACATAAACAAGCCAATATGCAAGAGTTGCTACAGAGCAGTGCTAACAAAAGGCGCTAACAACTAATATAGCAAAGCACCTGAAAGACAGACACCCGGATCTATATAAAACATTTCAAGAGATTGGTAACTGTTCTTATTTTAACATTACTGAAACATTAACCAAGATGGCCTAGTATTGTTGCTGATATGAGTGTTGTCTCGTTTTTTCACCGTAATTCTTAAAGTTAATATAGTCCGACTGAGGAATCTTTAACTGTGAATCTTTAAATACTTTAACTGTGGTCAAATGTAAAATTAACTTGTGCTTAATTAACTTAATTCAAAAAATGATTACTCAAATTCTGTAATTTGTCTTCATGTCGATCCAGTGAGCATTGTTTTCGCGTGTGATGCGCACGTTTGCGTGTGTGGATCATGTGAATCCGTCATTAAAATCTGTTCATCAAATAATGTTATGTATTAACCAGCATTTATGAACGATGAGCAATGCATTTGCTACAGTATATTTTAATCTTTGATGACAGTATGTAATAAAAATACAACGGATCATGTTTGCTCTGGTCCAATGAAAAAAAATATTAACAAAGAACTTTGGATTTTAATTAGTACATGTATTAGTAAATGTTAGTTTAAATTAACTTTTAACTAAGATTAATACATGTTTTGGAAGTATTTTTCAATTTTTTTACTTGCACTTTAGGCTTTTGAACAAGTGCATTCAAGACCTCAAGACATTTTTGTTCATGTAAAATATACCTCATTGTCATGTTCTAGACTTGTTATATTTATCTTTAAATAATAATAAAAAAAAAAATTACCCCCTTAATGTTGTGGCAGTTTTTTTCTCCGTGGTATCGAAAATGGTATCGAATATCGATATTTTTCAAGGTATCGTATCGAAGTTAGAAATTCCAGTATCGTGACAACACTACAGTTTATGTAATATGTCATTTTGAAAGGCTTTTCTCATTCGATACTGTCTCAAGCAAAGACAGTGTAGCTTCAAAGAGCCGTGAGCCAATAGCTTTTGTGTGAACTCTGTCAGAGCGGTTCATTGGTTGAATGTACTGAATAAATACACCCTTCACTAAACGAACGAGTCAATTGAGTCAAAATTAGACTGAATGAACTGGTACATGTCTGTCATGCTCTAATGTTCTCTGTGTTGCAACAATGCACATCCAGTCGTTACTGAACTTTTCTGAAAAATAAAGGTAAATGACCTGCTTTTAAATAAGTGGTAAATAATGTTTATTAAAATTTTGAAAATAAATATATGGCTTGCATTGCCTGGGAAAGGTTCCACATGGCGTAGACTCAAAAAAAATTTAACATCCCTGATATGAACACGAACTGACCATTTTAATCAATAACCTTGCACAAAGATTGTTGGAAAAATACTTATTTTTTGATAAACACCAACACCCTTATTCATCGGCTGGTGTCGTGTAGAGCCTTGGTTGAAGCGCATCACATCAAAGCGCTCACACGGCGAGCATCATCGCCCATTTCAACGCAAGTGTCAAACTTTATTAAAACTATTAACAGCTTTACAAAACAACCTGACTTCTAAAATACGTGTTGAGAATGAGCTTTTTTATATGCTGGCGCAGATCCCTGCACGAGCACTGAAGGTGAGAGAAGCGCCAGACTGGAGAGGATCACTAAACCCCTAAAAAGAATATTTGATACATTCTTTTGTTATGGGTGGATTAATTCATTTGTTTTTTTCAGAATAGCGCCCAATTTGCAGAGCGCTAAATTAACCACGCCTACTTATTTACATTCCGCGGAATACACGGAATAGAAAAATCTCTTACGGTTGACATTTAATCCGCGGTAACGGAATATTCCGTCATTCTGCCCAGCCCTGGTTACAAGTATTCTACCAAATATCCTTCTCTGTGTTCAGGGTGAGTAAATAATGAAAAAAAAATAGTTTTTGTAAACTGCCTTTAAGGATTAAATATAACACTACAGGTATATAAAATGTTTTCTGTCAAATCTAAAGGGAATGTCTACTAATACGAATACAACTACATGGACAATTCATTTATTTCGCCGTGTGTGTATTAGTGTGAACCATCAATAAATTATCAGCGAAACAATCAGTCTGTCTGACCGTCGCTGTTTTCCTTGCGCATACTTCAAAGAGCATGCATGCACGCAGATGAGCACAAGCACACAATGCTGTTCTTGTATAAACTTTACAAAGCACAGAGTCAACTGTTCCACCTGTTGTGTACTTTAGGAACGCCCAGTCGATTAACCAAATCTGATAAAAACTTCATACTCAAGTCTGTTGGAAACTTTCATCAAATGCCAGTTATGTGTGCTGCGTGTGACAAACTCCAAAAAAGCCAGGAAAAGAGAATGATTCAATCATGAAACTGGAATTATATCATAAATCGAGATGAACCCCAAATGCCCTGGGCTCCAAAATTAGATGTAAAACATCTCTTTGCTCACGCCGTCCAACGAACACCTCCACCTTTATTTGTGCAGGGGTGGATTTCGCTGCAGGCCTGCGATTACATCACCAGCCGTTTGTGGTGCAGTTTTATCAGTCAGGCATTGCTCAGCCAGCTCTTTGAAGAGCCCGCCGGGGCCTTTGATCTGAGCGCGCTCCGTGGCCTCCCAGCCCGGCCGATCCTATCAGCTCAGGCGGCACATTTGTGTTCAACCGAGAACCAGATTCCAAAGCTATTTCTCTCTCTCAGGTCTGACTGGTTTAGGTAATGCGGTAAATGGAGAGGGAAGGGCCTCAATGCAGACGGCAAATCTAATAAAAGTGAATGCGTGTGAGAAAAAACACATTCATCGACAAGGTGTTGAAATTCATTTCAATTCAACATGGGTTTGCCTGGGGCGACTTACGTTTTTTTCTTTCTTACTTTACATTTAAAATGCTTCAAAGGATATGTACCGCTTGCTTGGAATCAACTGAAAGAATAACCTCCATGTTAATGTCAACCAGACCATAACTAAACTACCTATACACATACACATACACATAATAGGCACCCATTCAATCAATTCCAAATTTAGGATGCTGTTGTTCGAGAGAACGAAGTGAATCAGAAGAGTTAGCAAAGTGACAAATCTAGGTCTCCCACCTATAAAATCCCTTGAGGGTGTGTTGAGACAGAGAAGTGGATTCTGAAAACACAACAGAAATAAATCTATCTCCTATATACAGGACATAGCAGTTAAGTATTGCAAGAACATTAAACAAAAAGACAACTTCGCCGCTTGAACCAGACAAGCTAATCTTTCAAATATGGAAGCTGCTATACCAAAGGGACTCTCTTGGCTCATTAAAAGAGCCGGGAGAGTTGTCCGGCACTATTTCGGAAAGTCTCAGAGAAGCAACGCCTTAGATTCAGCGTGCACATCCATTTGTCTATGACAACATAACCACCTGGTGTCCATGGAAAACAACAGGGGAGCAATTATCCAGAAGCTATTTGGAGTGAACAAAGCAGCAAGAACAATTGCTAATAGATCACGGTGAAGCGATGAGAGAAGAGGATTTGTTAATATAATAGAAACTCAAATAAATAAGTACATTCATAAGTTAACACACCAGCTTGCCTGTACGTCCCTAAATAAATTCGTATTCCCAAAGAACAAACATCAATTTATCTAGTTAATAACCTAACACTAAAAGAACAATTTGAAAAAAATTTTTTTTTTTACATTAAATCAAAATCAACAAAAACATTTTGTTATAAACTAGGTGTATTCAATCTTAGCTACATCTTATGTAATTCTCTTCCGCGGTATACTTTGAACCCAATGTTCTTGAACCCAGGAAGAAGGCAGGACTCGTGATAAGGGCAGATGTGGTCTTAAGACTCGAGGACTTCATGACTTGGTAAATATAAGAATACTAGAGACTCGGCTTTGATTTTGTCACAATTGTAGGTTGACTCAGACCTGAGCTGATAACTTAAGATAAGGATTTCCTTTGCAGAATAGAGTTTGATCTAACAGCGAAGAACCACAAAAAGCTAATACATTCGAGATGTGTATACTGTCGGTGCAAAAGACTTACAACTTCTGTCTTTAATTGTCACTTAAAATATGAAAAAGTAAACTTGCAAAACATGACAATATAGCCACAATCCACAGCGTTACATGGGTTCTTATAATGGTTTTATACACGCAAATCAAAACATTAGCAAAAACGAATGACCCTACCCGTAACTATTGAACATCACCTTCTATTCTTAAAACACCAACATTTCATTTGTAACTCACATATTTGCCTTCGTCAAAAATTAAAGGGGTAGTTCACTATAAAATAAAGATTTCATGATAATTCACTCACCCACATGTCCGTGTGTTTATTTCTTCTGTTGAAAACAAATTGAGGCTTTTGAGGAAAGGTTTCAAGGGTTCTTATCCATATAATGCACTTAAACGGGGGGCTGTAGGTTAAAGACCAAACTACAATTGCAAGTCTGAACACGGCTGAAAGAACATCTAGTAGAATATGTAAGCACTGTCATCAAGAGTTGGTTACGTTTCAATTTTATTTTAATTTTAAAAAGCTAGTGCTTTGCCATTTATTTAACATAAACGTTTTTTGTTTCGGGTATTCGTAAAGGTTTTTTATTTTAGTTTCCTATTTATTTTTTGCTTGATGTGTGTTGTGATTATTCGTTTTGTTAAAGGCAACCTATCTGACGTTAAATCTTTTTATATTCGTTTCTTATTTTTTGCCACTATTGACTACCATAGTAGGAAAAATTGCAATGGTAGTCAACAGTGCCCCAGAACGGTTTGCTTTCCTACATTTTTCAAAATATCTTCATTTTAGGGTGCACTGAGTGAGCATTGTTTTTTTTGCTGATCATTCCCCTTTAACTTTCTTTTTTTTGGCTATATGTTTATCTGTAAGGGCTGGGTGATCTTCCAAAAAAGGATATAACGATCTTCATTACAAAAAAATTCGATCCACGTTCTGAATTGAAATATAGGACTGTACATTAACTTTTTCTTCAATTACATACGCCAACGGGTCTGTGCAGCGCTGAATGATGTCGAACGCACCTCTTGTTTTAGACGACACACAAGATCATGATCCTCGCGATTCAGTTGAAAAGTGAATTGAGCATGCCTTCAAGATCGGATCAGATCACCCACCCCTAATCTCAGTTTTAGTAACTATAATAGGCCTGTTTTTTGTTTTTATGTAACATAAGAGATGTGAGATTTATTATATGACCATTGGTTCTTTAAGATGACTTTAAACAGTTTTATTCAAAAACCATTAAATGCAATTGTTCAGCGTGTAGCTGGAATAATAAAAGCCGGCGTTTTTACGCGAAAGGGCCTTGAAGGACTCTGCTGTTTGTTGATTCGATTGAAACAGTTTGTCCCCCTTTGGCTCCTTTTGGTGTCTGTTACCCTGTGTATTTATTTAACACTCTTTACAGCTTATATTATCAGGACTTTTACCCCTGTATTTAATTTATTGTTTGGTGCTCCATACAGGGGCTGAAATCCCACTAGGCCTTTAGATACAGAGACCACACATGTAGCGTCGGTATTCACCCTGATAATTTGAGACGGTCAGGATAGGAGCACAGCTTTAAGGGTGGTCATTCATGAGCCCGTATGGCCTGCAGAGGGTCTTAACCTTAGTAGGATGGAATTAGATTCTGTATATGTAACGGAGGCCAGCTAGTTAAGTGCTGTGCATTGTGTAAACCTCCCCCGACCTCAAGTGATGCTATAGCGACAGATCGCCCGACTCCCATGCTGACCGACTGTCAAGTTTTCTTTTTGCTACATACTTTGTTACATTTTTGTGTGCTTTGATCATTCATTTGCATCATTATCAATACTGCCTATCTGTCTTCTGTTGCGCGAGTTGACGTGCTAGATTGTAGAAATTGAAAAACAATTTCAGACCACTTTCAGCGTCAAACATTTCCATATTCTTCCTGGATGACATTAGCATGTTTTGCATAATATCAGTAACAAATGAAGTAACATAAACAGCCGTGGAAAAAAAAAAAAACGTCACAATGATTTTCTTTTTTTCTGTATGTACTAATTATTATTTATGTGTTGAAGTAAAATCAGAAATTGTATTCATCCTGTGAAGTAAAAACAATATTTCTCCCAAATGTAAAAACAAAAATCTATTTGCATTTATTTTGAGAAAATTAAAATTGGAGAAAGATATTTATCTAATCTATATATTTTTTTATTTTACTGTTAATGGTAGTTTCTTGGAATACTTTTTTTGGAATACATTGACTGCTTTGATATTTACGTAACAATACTTTCAAATAATACAAAGACTAGCCCTTGAATAA
The DNA here is from genome assembly GCA_006030095.1 of Triplophysa siluroides. NCBI lineage: Eukaryota > Metazoa > Chordata > Actinopteri > Cypriniformes > Nemacheilidae > Triplophysa > Triplophysa siluroides. Next base: position 1,705,224 of record VCII01000101.1, on the reverse strand, counting down.
GACTGTATCTATAACCGCCGAGGTTCAAAGGTCAATCTTTGAAGTCGTTTGTCAGTCACACTGAGTGTAACTTTAGTCGCGTCTCTTGGGTTTTGCATGATAGATCTACATTTTCCCCAAACTGTTAGAGGGAAGAAGGGTGTACTGACCCAGTTACACCACTAAAAGGAGTTTCTTGCTTTTTCTGTGACCGTATTGCAGAGTCAGGTTACTTCTGTATCCCTTTTGACTCGGCTTAACAGGCTGAACTGCTGTAGCAGTTAACCTCTGGAGCAAGGTTAGAACTGTCCTGTGATTCATTTCAAGTTGGCTTGTCTCTTAACCTCATGTTGGGCTGGGCTTGTTACAGCTAATTTTGCAAAAAAAATGGTGTTATCCTGTATCTTAAATGTACAATAACCTGTTCTGTTTCAATATACCCAAGTGTGTTTAAAGTTTAATATGCAGGTTTGTGGCTCTTCATTTAGTTTTTTTAGTTCATCATTGTAATGTGATATTTACTGATCTTTTTTTAGAAATATCTATAGAATTTGTATTAAATCTATAGTCATTGACTCGAATCGAGAGCTTGTGAATCGGGCTTAACCGTGTACCATCTCTCAAAGGACACTTCTGTTCTCTTTACACAGAGAATGTTGGTAAGCCAGGGCTGTACGTACATTTTTATTGCGTATAGCACTGGTGCTACAGAGGTTTAAAAAAGTTGTAGCAAGTGCAGTTTTATCACATGAATAGGCAGGTAACTGACAAATTACATTAAAGTGACATACGGATAGATAAATAAGGGCCATATCATTTTTAGTTTACCTAAATTAGTTTGAATTTTTCTAAGTTCTGTGCTATACAAAATAAATATTTGTCCACATAAAAATACTGTAGTATACAATACTACAGTAAACTGCAGTAAAAGTCCTAAATACTATAGTATTTTTATCTTACTATAGTTAATTACAGTTTTATAACAGTTTATCAATTTACTTCAAGTGTACTACAATTATCTCTAGCAAATACTATAGTATACTACTTTTTTTATCTGAGTGATCAGGTTAACGGGACTTTTATTTTGATGGGTCGTCGCAAAGGTGTTTAAGTTTCAGTGTGGTTGACTGCAAGCATTTCACAGTTATTAAGCTACAAAATAAACTCTCAGAGAAACTCTGAGGATAAAGTTTATGTGTTCATGTCCTCATACAGTGACCTGCAGACAGGTCCACTGTCACGCGTGTAGTATGTTAACTGTGCAGCTTATTCACTCACACACGCAGAACAGCCAGATAACACATGTAAACAGCAGGATCGCGAGTCTGCATCTACGGTAGTTATGGACTTAATGCGGCCGGTAAACAAGTTTAACTCACAAAATAGATTAAAATGAAGTAAAATTAGCGGTGAGACATTGATTAACTTGCACAGACAAGCACAAAGACAAACAGAGTTTACACAAACTCGCTCTGTCACTGCACTTGCCAAACTGTATCGCATGCGTCCTACACTATGAAATCGCACTTCGCACAGACGGAATTTCTTGTAGCATGTACGACATATGTCGCACATTACAACCCTGTAAGCGAACCACGGCCGTACCCACTGATTGAATTGGTTTTGTGTTCATACAATAGAAGTGAATGGGTACCGCTGTAAATATTTTTTGGGTGGGCTATTGGTTGACCACTCGTCCCGCTTTGCGTTGTACCGCACAGCATTGTCACTCCTTTTCCCGCATGTCGCTTATTGAGAAAATGTCCTGCATTTTCATCAGTCTATTGGTTTTCAGTTGTCACATTAAGAAACGTTCTTTTAACCCGAAACGCACATGAGATGCTTGTTTGCACCATTATTTATTTAACAGTGCTGTGTCAAAGCAGTCCGGTGCACACCAGTGTCCAACGAGCTCATACAAACGCAACAATGTTTTAGAGCCTGACTTTTATTCAATGTATGAGAAGACGGCAGTGATTTCAGTCGATGGCGATCCTCCCATATCTACATGCTGGATAAAAACTCACTAAAACATTGTAAACTGTGTGGCTTTGAAACTGTGTTTAGCCTATATGTTGTGGTTCGTGTATTAAAATACAATTATTTGCAAGTAATGAATTGCATTATTTAACAATAATACATTTCAAAAGAGAAACTCTTTTTCATTATCTGTTTTTTTTTTTTATTCTTTTACTTTTTCTCTTTTTAAGAAGATTTTCAAAGTGTACAACATGATGACTCTGTGTCTGATCTGTACTCAAAATTTAAAGAGATGTTTTTTTTAAATTTTATCAATGCCTTAATTATGTTGTACTTGGAATGGACTAAATAACAAATTATTTTTACGAGCTAAAAGATCAAATATATAAGTGTTTCATTCCGTTATTATATCCCAGTTTCAGGCTACCTTTCAGTGGTGTCCCATATTGTCCCACATAAACGGATTACCTGTCCCACATTTGTTTTTTTGGTTGGTGGTCACCCTAGTGGGCTATCCCTTTATATGATTAATGAATTGAATGAAATTCTGGGCCAACTACAAGACTAACACAGGTTAAAACAAGTCCGCAAATGTATTTATGATTGTATTGCTTGGTCAACCCGTCTTTGTTTTTGCCTCTCTGAATTGTCAGCTTGGCATCCAACCCGATGTGTTCCTCATCAGCTTGTGTTTCCTCTTATCAGCCCTCTTGTTATTATAGTGTGGCACACAGGCCCAAGAGAGGCTCGCTCTGATGCTATCGGCGGCTGCAGAGCGAGCCACCGAACCATCAAAGCGGCTGCGAGGGTCGCAGTTGTCAGCGAAAGAGCTCACAGGATGGGCCCGGCGAATGGTATGTGCCCCTCACGGCATGCTGGTGATGAGCTGTGATAAGATGATTGTAAAGTGGAGAGGATTGATACTGGGGCTGTAACGAACAACTATTTTGAATAATTTGATATTCATAGTAAGTGGTGTAATGTTTGTTCACATATTTATTGTAAAATGTGTTAAAACTTGTGTGTGGTTTTCCTGTTAATAATTCAGCATTGTATTGAGCCTCTAATGTGTTCGTATTTATCTGTTGTACTTCAACCATCCAGTCAAGATCGTGAACAAGAAAGAAACGTGTATCTCTTGCTGAGCTCCCATGTTGCATTGCTGACTAATTTTAGTCTTGTTTTCGAGTCAAAATAATGATCTTTAAATCTGTAAATCGAGAGCATTTCATACACTGGACCTTTAAGAAATATTAGGTAATTTTATTGAAATGCAGGTTCATGTTTTGAATTATTGCATGATCACTTCCCCAGTTTTGATAGTATTCATCCTTAAATCAAAATACATTCACTTCGGAGTAAGAATGCAATAAACGCAATGAAAACATTTTATTTATTTATTGTGTTCATTTTAGATCATTATGTAGATTATTTATGGATTAAATGTTTATGACTTCTGTCCTACCCACTTGGTTTTACTTTCAAAGTCTTTGACTTTCAAACGTTCTGCCGGTTTGACTGACTCATTGTAAAGAACGACTTCAAAAGAGTGAGCTGTTTACAAATTGAACATAATTACCTGAAACATACCTCACACAGCTTTAAAATTAAGAGACCGAGTTGCTCATTACAACGAGTGAATTGGCTTGAAGTGAAGAAGCCCATTCTCCAGCAATATCACCATTAGTGGTAGTTGACCATTAGCTCACCTCTAGAAAACAGCCTTTCCGGTGTTCGGCGAGCTTGTATGTATGTGAGCATTGTTGACACGATTGATGTTTAACTCCTGAGTGTTTGAAGCTCTCCGTCTCCTCAGACCTCTCTGTGCTCTGTGTGTTTGCCAAGCAGAAATACTTGGCTTACCTTTGGCAGAGGGTTCTGTAGTTTCTGGAGCCTAACAAAGCGCTGTTTGTGTAGCCCGCTTTCGTTGCTGTTACACAAACGTTGGGTAGAATTCAGTCAACCAACCATTTCCAGTATACAGCTAGCCCCAGAAGACCTTCTGCAGTTCTTAAGAATAATGGGCCTGTTTTTTGAAGAAACCGTAGTGATTTATGTTGACTTTCTGGTCCATTCATAGACCGCTCGACTTGTTTTCATCTCTCTAGGATCGTTTGCATGGACTTGTGTGTTGTTGTGCTAAGCTATGCTCTCTTAGCTTGAAGTGTGTTTATTGTGGCATCTACTTCCAGTCAGGGGAGTTTACTTTCGTCACCAGAAAAACAAGATGCACATGTAGCTGAGCTCCACTAAATTTCTTTTTCATTTCACAGTGTAGATCAAACTGCCGCCATGTTGTCTTGTCGCAAATGTTGCCCTTCATCATCAGCACGAATGAAAAGAAAATGAGAAATGTATTAAATATTATTGGTTACGTTGCTAGTTTTGTCTATTGTTTTACATGTATTTTATGAAAGCTTTTATAAAAACCTTTATCTTTTAACTGACTAATGTATATAATGTTGTCGTTTACTCAATTTTACCGTGAAATGTATTCTATTGGTTTGTCAATATTTATTTATTACTTCCTATATTAATATTTTATGCTCTTATTGTATAAAATCTGCTTGGAGTTTCTTTGCATTTTTTTTTTTGTGAAGTTTGAAAATGTTCTTCTCCTAGTGGTGCCAACCGGAATTGCAGCATGTTGGCAGATGCACAAGTGTTTGCCAGTTGTTTAGAAACATCATTTTTGCAGTTTTGTTTAGTGACGCTTGTGGTGCAGAAATGACGCACTCGACCTTTAAGGGAAGCTGCTTCGTTTCATAAACTATTTCCTCCCTTTATTTCCATCCTTTCCCTCTCGCTCGCTCCTCTCCCTCACCTTTTTGATCTTTTTCTTTTCATGTCTTTCTCCTTATTCATTTATGATCCACCCCGGCCAGCTGTTTTTGCAATGTTTTTGCTCTTTTGTTCTTTGCGACGTCCAGGGCTCAGTAAGGGCTCACCTCACTGGGGTCTGCCCAGCGGCAGGCGGCTTGATCTGGACATACTTTTGGCTGCAAGCTCTTCTCTCCCAGGCAACCGCTGTCTTTGTGTTCTACCCCTCACTGTTTGCCTTGGGTCTGTTTCTCCTCCCAGGGCCTCATTTGTTTTCTGTGTTTCTCGCTCTCTTTTTCTCACTGCTGGTCTCTCTATCAGTGTCCTTCTTTCACTCGTCATAGGTCCCACACTCTCTGGGGATCGTCCCCGTTTGATCACTGTAGGGGGCGGCTAAGGGCCCCAAGGGCTTTTGATATGGTCACTTTGGCACCGGCCACTTCATCCGGCGTCCACTGAAATGGTTGGCCTCGGGTGTTGTAGAGGCCTTTGATATATGTATTTTTTTGCTGTAGTGCTGGATGGGTAGGACAGGATGGGACCCCCCCCTTTGAGTTCTTTGATGGATGCTGGGCCTGTGAATAGAGGCTTGTGTTGGAACAGATGCCTGTTGCTGCAAATAGCTGCCGCTAAAGCTTTGTTCCAAGGGTGGAAGGCGGCACGAAAAGAGACGCAGAACTCTCTGTAATAGTTCAAAAAGCCACCAGAAGTCTGTTTGTCCGATCAATGAAGATGGAGCGTTTTTGCTGTTCTGTGGGACTAGTGATGACGATATCAAATTCTTAATTCTTCAGCAAGAATTTGTATGGGTATTAAATGAAGATTCTTTCATCATTTAATCATCCTCGTGTCATTCCAAACTTTCTTCTGCAGAACACAAAAGAAGATATTTTGAAGAATGTTGGTAACCAAACAACAATGGCCCCCATTGACTTCCATTGTATGGACACGAAACCACAGGGATATTTCTCAAAATATCTTCTTTCATGTTCCACAGACGACTGAATTTAAATTTTTATGAATTTTGCAAAAAATCTAACTGACTGCGATAGACTGTGACTTACCTTTGCAACCTTTGTATGATGTTTGCATTTCGACCTTTTCTATAAAGTAGGAGTCTCTTAAAAAATGAGTCTAAGAAGAAATTTTTATAGTCGCCCTAAGGTGAAATCTTATATTAGACATCAGTTCACTGGGACTGAGAGGTCCACACAGTGCGAGCAGTCAGGCCGGGTGTGATGCCGATGGAATGACTCTCTCCTAATTAAAAAGCGTAATGCGAGTCGTTGAGATGGCTGATTAAATTCGTGCAGGGATTAGGTCTGGCCGCGCAGCTGATCTCCACCGGCAAAGGGTTTTGATGTGGGCCGCCGCATACACAGAGGAGGGACCAGGGCCTGCCAGGTCAACGGCCAGAGATCAAAGCCATACCATTCATCCCATTCCTTAACAATGTTTCCATAATGCTGCTTAAGACTGATAGCAGAGGCTGACCGCCCGGGCAGCTGCAGCAGGGACGGAATGGACGTCCGGGATTTTTTTGGCACATGGGGAACAGAGGTTTAGGTGTTTGTTTGAATGCTATGATTCGTGTCTCTTTCACTTGTGTAGGGTTTGTTCTTCATTTATTCACCCTAATGTCACGCAAAATCATATGAACACTTATGAAATCCGTATTATTTTTTCCAATTTCCGTTTTTTCCTTATTTCTTTTTCTGGATTCAATGTTTTCTGTCTTTTACTGTGCAAAAGTAATATATTTGCCCACATGAAAATATAATTTAGTAAACTATAGTATTCACTTATAAACCATATTTAAAAACCTACGGTGGAAACTTTTAACCATACAGGGGAAAAATTGCGTATAATGTACTGTGTTAATAAACCCTCTAACCAGTACTTTTACTTTTGTTTTCAGGACAACTTCAATTTTAGTTTTTTTTTTTTTATTAAAGTAATCTATTTTTAAAAAGTATTTTTTTTAATTTTACTAGCACATTAACTTCCAACTATACTTCTAAAGTAAATAAAATACATTTGTTAAACATTCTGACCAAAAACTCTGGCCTACATTATAAATTTGTCATGTGACCCTGTAAAAGCAAAACAAAGTTTGATTCATTTATGTTTTCATTCATGTTCTGTTTTTGCACGAATTGCTCAAAACAGGTGAATTAGACCTGTGACAATTCCCCTTAAAGGCATAGTTCACCCAAAAACAAAGATGGTCATGTATTACCAATGTTAATCCAATGTCATTTCAAACCTGTATATCACTCTTTCTTCTGTGGAACACAAAATAAGATATTTTGAGAAATGTTTCAGTGGTTTTCTCCATATAATGGAAGTCAATTGGGGTCAAAGTTGTTTGGTTACCATTGTTCTTCACAATATCTTCTTTTGTGTTCTACAGAACAGAGTCATACAGGCTTGGAATGACATGAGGGTGAGTTAATGATGACAGAATTTTCATTTTAGGGTGAACAATCCCTTTAAGATTTTAATTCACTCCTTGCTCTACACGGACTCAAAACCCGAAAACATATGATATCGAATGGCCCATCGAAAGAAGGTTCGAACCTTGCTGGTTGCCAGCCGCCGACCGCAACCAAACGAGTGTCAATTTAGGTCATTTTCTGGCTTCACAAAAGCACAGGCCTCTGAATCTATGAAGCAGAAATGCTGATGTAAAAGGTTTAAGAAAAACACCAAGGGGAGTCAGGACCCCACACTCCCCCACCATCACTTCTAAACCACGCCAGATCCCTACATGGCTAACAGCCAAATATGGGTACCTTCAGTCTTTCATAGGTAGTTTCCTCTCTTTGCCAGGTCACATCAGATGCACATGGCATTCTGAGAGGAAATCCATAAGACAGCCGCTCTGGTGGAAACATCGGGAAGTTTTCTGATTCAGTGATTTGCTGGTGTTTGCTGTGGGGGAGGGAGGGGAAACTGGTGAAAGGGTGGGGGCGCTGGGGTAAGAGAAGAGAAATCCCAGCTTTGGCACTTGCTCATGCTCTCTGTTTTTGTTCTTTCAGCCTAGCAGGTTTCTTTTGTATTGAATGCTACGCCTACAGATTCCTTATAGTTGAGTATCAAAGACATGCGCTGCCTCTGAACAAGAGACTTGTGGGTAGGATGGGTGTTAGCAAGCCGTGAACTCAACACAGATATTGACTCAGTGGGCCTGAACTCTGCAAAGACTTGGGAGTTTTATTTAGTGTAAATCTCTTCTTGAGGAGAAATATTGGTGTGAATGCTTTCAAAAACAGTGTAGTGTACAGTTGTATCGTAGAAACACGTAATGAGGTTGTAGTGTGTTGACTACTATAAAGAAAGCCTTTTAAAACATTGATTTTTAAAACACAGAACAAACTCTTCCACACCGCAACTATGATGACAGAGGAGCGATATAGTTGGAATAACGTTTTTCCTAGCTGATGAAAGATAAAACATTGACTGCCAGTCATAATCCATTAATTCGAATTTAAAGCAAATTAAAGAATTTTTTTTATTAATATTAAACTAATCATAAATTGTATAGTGTAAATTTAATGCGCGCGAACAAGCTTAGAATAAACAATGTTATCATCTTTTCGTGTGAACATTAGTATAGGTATTGTTATAGTTATAGCTGTCAGTTGGTGTGAATGGGTCTTTAATCTTAAAGGTCCAGTGTATGAAATTTAGCGGCATCTAGGCGAGGCAAGTTTATTTATAAAGCACATTTCATACACAATGGTACTTCAAAGTGCTACATAAAGAGAATTAAAAAAATAATCTAAGAATAATAAAAACAAAGAATTTAAAAACTGTAAAAAAAAATTAAAATAATAAATTGATTTAAGAATACACTCATTGTAGGGCTCAACGCTAAGGATTTTTTCTACTGGCCCTGTCGGGCAAGTGATTCCAATTTTTCCTGGCCCTGCCAAAATTTTCACTAGCCCCACCACTAAAAAGTATTAAATAATATCTAGTCATTTATTTGTTTTTTTACCTATGTAATCTTAATAAATAAGGGTATGATACCATAAAAACTATTAGCCTATAACTCAAAATGTAAACTATTGTTGTAGACAACTTATCAGTAAGTAATCAAATAAGATCAAGTAATCGAAGTATGTGTAAACACCTGAAATGCACTGATTCTTTGAATGTTTGCTTAAAGGTACAGAAATTAAATAATGTAAATACTTCACTGTATTAAATATAATATTGATTTAACCTTAAGTTAAATTATAATTTAATCACCGAAGAGCAGGGAGTGTTTTTGTCTTTGTTGTTTGATGAACAAAACTTAGACTTTTATTATGCTGCTGCCCCTTTTAGAGAAGCACGGATCTAAAATAATGTAACACAAGCGTGTTGTTCCCGTTAGACATCATTTTTTTTCCTTTTATAAGGATACTTGGTAGATTAATAAGAGGTGAAAGAGAAATCAATTCAGTATTTTGCGCGTTGTCTGATGCGGCCTTCCGGCTGCTCGTGTAACTCAAACAGCACGTGAGAACCGAATCCAGTCCTCTTTTGCTCTTCTTGGGAATATTTAAATAGGCAAGTCTTAAAAATTTACAAATTATACATTTACATGACGATACAACACTGGCCGATCGGGCAAGTGACAGTTCTCTCAACTGGCCCAAGGATCTCCCATGCTGGCCCCGGGTCATCGGGCAGTCCTTTATGTCCCCTTTTTTAGAGTGAACCCTTGGTATATCTAACTGACTTGATCCTAGTGATCTAAGTGGTCTGTTAGGTAGGTTTTTTTGCTATATTTAGTGAGCACATCTGCAATGTATTTCTGTCCTAGGCCATTTAGTGATAAACGAGTAATAGTACTTTAAAATCAATCCTAAAAGTAACTGTAAGCCAGTATAAGGACCTGAGGACTGGTATGATATGCTCAGATTTTCTGGTTCTAGTCAGAATCCTGGGAGCAGCGTTCTGTATGAGCTGCAGCTGTCTGGTGAGAAGACCATTGCAATTTTTCACTAGCCCCACCACAAAAAAGTATTAAATAATATCTAGTTATTTTTGTTTTAACCGATGTAATCTTAATAAATAAGGGTATGATGCCATAAAAACTATTACGCCTGATTCACACATACTCTGTGTGCAGTCCGTATGCGGTGCGTTGAGCAACACGTATGCAATACGGATCCGTCATGTGCCATTGTGCTTTCACACATTGTAGCGTGCTAGTCTTATGTCCGATTCAGTCAACAATGTGTATTTCCCAATATTTACTCTACCTCAATAATTAGCCGAGTCATCCATCAAGTTGCCATCTTGTACTTTCTGGACCACCTGCTTGTCTGCATAAAAGCACCTTCCTCATGCAATATGAATATTTGTGCTACATAACATTTGAATCTGCTTTTATTGCTTAATTAAACAAATAACATAAATAAAAAAATGGTAAGAAACTCAATTTATATGCATTTAGGGTGAAATTACTGCATTTTGGTGTCCATTCGTGTTCATTTTGAGAATGATATGTGTGCTATCGCTTTAAATCAGTCTCGTGCTGTACAGCAGAAATAGACTTAATGCGTAAATGATCGTTGAGCTGACGCGCACCCCATAAAATAAGATCAAGGCTAAGTCCTTTATGTAGAGCCCTGTGCTGGTAATAAAGGCATGAACAAGTTTCTCCAAGTCTTGACTGGAAACAAAACATCTAATTCTTGCAATGTTTTTGGGATGAAAGTATGCTGATTAAGTTACAGCTTTAACATGACCACTGAAACTAAGGTCTGAATCCTGAATCACACCAAGATTCTTGACTTGAATTTTAGTTGTTTGACCCCTAGAGTCTAGATATGCATTCGTTTCCAAATGCAATTACTTCAGTTTTCTCCTTGTTTGACTGAAGAAAGTTTTGGCACATTCAAAACATGGACTGCCAGAGTAAATGCTAGTGGTGAGGTTTCGAATAGCAACCAACGGCTCACGTCACCCCATATATAAGGTTTTTATACACCTCTGAAGACATAGCTATGTATATTTTATTGCATTTCTGTCAATAGATCCTAAATTACACACAGCACCTTTTAATGTCTGTGTAGATGTTGAAATACTGCACCTACTAATAAAAGCCAATTTTTTTCTCTCCGTGCAATATAAAAGCCTTTCTTCCTCTTGAAGCTACTTTGTTTTTTTCCATTCATGGCATTGATACGGTAATTCTTGTTTTGAAGCGCTTCCAAATAGCTTCCGGTACTCCTGTGTTGAGCATCCAAGATTCTCCCTTAAGGGATGTACCAGAAGTCTTGGCTGTTCCTAAACTCTACCTGCCTTCCCTTGCCGTGCTCTCGTAACCCCAGGAAATGGCTTGACTTTGTTTTTGATTCACAGTACCTCTGGAAAACGGTCAACCCAAGCTTAGTTCTGGAATTGCGCTTCCTTTAAGCTATCTGGAAACATGAAGGCAGAGGAAGAGGAAAACATTCAACAACTAAAGCGGCTTCCTTAGTCAGAGATCTGTGGACGTTAGGGTAAAAGGTTTATGGAAATTATGTGAAACTGTGCGAGTCATGCCTCATTAAAAGATTATTGCCTCATGTCCTCGCATACTTTGAATGCAAGCGTAATGAAATTGGGCGTGACTTTTAATTGAACACATGTTGCCTTAAAACGCTCCCATCTCTTTTAGTCGGACCCGTGTGGATAATCAGACCGTAGGCTTTGACCTGGAAATGAAGAAAGGTAACCTCTGTTAGACCTTCCGAAGCAAAACAAAGCTAAGGCAACAGAAACTCGATCTAAGTTAGTGGCATAGCGGGGCTGGTTAGCATGAACCGGAGCGTACCCTCGGATGTGCCAGAGGGAATGCCGGAGTAAATGATTCCACGGAGGTGCCGAATGCACGCTGTGGTTCGAAAGTGTATAGTTTTCCATGGCCGCGCATTCTTGGATCCTATCATTCAACCAGCATTTATTTTTGCAACTTGAGATCCACCGAGTCCAGAGGCTAGAGTACGCTTTATAGGATTTGTCAGTGATTGGTGGAGAGACACTCCACCCCCTTTTTCACGACTTGTTTCCTTCATGATTGACAGGTGGCGTTTGCACAGGAGCAGCTTGTTGCGATCCTCTAGTTGATTGCGTGCCGAATGACCTCAGTCGGTCGCATTGCGGCCAAGCTAAACGTTGTATGTGTGTAGAGGGGTGGAGGGTGATGCTTGCGGTCGAGTAATGCATGTGTGAAGTTGTCAGGGAATGGGTGGATATTTTGACTGGTTTCTCTCTCGGGAGCTGTGTTTTTGCTTTCTTTGAAAACAGGTTGAAAACACGAGTCAGAGCTCATCTGTTTTTCAGTGAACGTGCATTGCTGCAGTCTCAAATGCGAAGGAACGCAATTTCAATTCAATTTATTTATTTGTCATTATACAAGTACAATGAAATTATATTTACAGTCCTCTTCAATGCTAAGACAAAACAAATCCATCCCCTGAGACAATGTGTCTCTACTGTACTTAATGCACTGTTGTTTGTTGTTCTTGTGATGCATTTTGCGGTGGTCAATGCATCACATCCCCTGCTCGCATCGGGCTGGCTCTGTTGTGGGAAGCTTTGTAGAAGGACATTGCATTCCAGTAAAGAGATGGTCTATATGGTGCTGACCTTTAAAGAGAGAGCTCCTGGGATCAACACAGTCATCTCCAGCTTTACTTTCCCTCTTTTAAGAGCCGAGCCAATAGACAAGCACTTGCTCGAGTGGTAAGACGTTAAGGTCAATGTCTAGTACGTGTGAGAGAGAATGTGAATATAAATAGATTTGTTTAGCCTATATATACAGTGCCCAACCATTTGTTTAGTTTTGTATTTTTTTCCACGAACACTTGATGATGGCTGTGTTTGACTGTCAACAAGCTGAAACACTAAAAACGTAATGCACATTAAAATTCTATGGCAATATGATTGGATTAAACTCTGTGTTCACAGAATCAACTTGACTCCTTATGTTCAAGTTTTTACCTTAATTACATTTTCATTGTGTGTTCTTAGCATATATTTGTGCCAAATCAACCCTGAAGATTTTTATTTTGTATGTTGCTTATGGATATTTACCTGTATATTTACAGGGCTGTACTTTAATGGATGGATTAGTGCAATAGATCTGTGGAGTTCTGTATTTTCAATGCTTTACTATACAGTAGTAAAATACATTTGTCCAAAAAATACTGTATACTATAGTATTAACTACAGTAAACTGCAGTACAATTCTTGTGTACTATAGTATATTTTGTATATAGTATATTATATAGGACTTTTATTTTGGAGGGTTGTCGCGCAGACGCTTGAGTTTCAGTGTGGTTGAAACAGTGAAATGCTCGTAAAATAAACTTTGGATGAAGTTCATGTGTTCATGTCCTCGTATAGTAAGATACAGACAACACTCACGCTTGTAACGTGTTAAACTGTGCAGCTCATTCACTCATAGACACGCAGAACAAGCAGAGGACATAATTAAATAGTAGAGATCCGCTTTCGTGATTCCTTCCATGTTTTCCCACATTGCGCTGATCATAGGGCTCTAGATCAATGGGCTCGATGCAGCCGGAAAACAAGTTTTAATTAAACTAAATAAAAACGATACGAAACAGTGATGCGCAATTAGTTAACCTCACACACAAACAAGCACAACAGTAAACGCACTTCACACAAACAAGCGGCACTATATAACACACCTGCCAAACTTTATCGCACGCTTTTTTTTTTTTGGTAGCATGTGCGACACAGCCCTGCTCATGTTTTTATGTTATCGTGTTTTTATTGTGTTAGTTAGCTGTATTTTTTTCTTATTTTGGAACCAAACTCTTCATATGCTGCTCTGTATTATAGAAAATGTTAAGAAACATCACCAGCTTGATGTTCAATATTAATAGTAATTTTATGAATAAATAACAATCAGAAAGTTAAGAAATATTAATTTAATCTTCAAAATTTAGTTGATGCGAGTTACTATAACCACCATACTATCGGCATCGGCAGATATCACTCTTAATAATCTGCAGAGAAATTTAATATCGGTGCATCTCTAGTAGTAACAAAAGATTTTGGTTTTCGTTTGTAATAAAACCTAGTCTTACCGCAATAAATATAGTATTTGTAGTAAACCAACGGTAATACAAATGGGAACCAATTTGCTAAAAAAACATGACTACACTATAATAAAACCATGGTTCATATTTGTAAGTGGAAGTGGCTAGATTATACATGGACGAAGCCATGCAAATGCAATTTCTTAGTTTATTTTGGACGAACATTTCCTCTTCATTTTCGTAGGGATAAGCTGTTTTTGATCGTCCGCCTTCTGCACACAACCCCAGGCTCTATTGTGCATTTAATGTGTGTTTATTACAGTATCAAAGTCTTAAAAATTATCTTTGAAGATATGCTGGCTCCTATTCTTTGCTGTTCGTCTCTCCATCTCTTTCACAGCAATAATCTGACTTTTCTCTATGAAATATTTTTGCGCAATGCATATTCCAGCGCTTTGCCATTGGTGGTGGCAGCAATTCCTTGGCGCGGGAGCTCCGGTCTGTTCCAGCACTCTAATCGCATTCCAGCAGACTGGGCAGCGGCTTGCTTCACATTCCACAACTCTGGGGGCTTTCCAAGAGCACTGTGCAGGCATTCCTCTTTGCCAGGACCTTCAAAGCTGGGGAGGTACTTCAAAGGGAACAGTAAAGTTAGGTGTTGATGACTACAATCCTCCCGGGCACAGATTTACCCGCCTCCTGAACTTCAAGAGCAGTTCTGCTGGTATTCTGGCGTGCACTTTTGCCCGCCTTGGTCATAAATCATGTCCGGTTAACCCTGGATGTATGCTAGATGTTTTGGCCTAGAGGTCGGAGTGTTAGGTGTGCATGTTGATGTCACGATGCTTCTGTTGTGACACTTTAAGTGATTGGTTTAGGGGCAATGCAGTTCCTTTTGTAGATAACATGCACTTTCTGCAGCAAGCTCCAACGACATGGAAACATAATTCAAGAAGAAAATACATATTTAAAATATTTTCAACAGTTTGTCACTGTTTACCTTGTTGTCATGCTTCTGTGCAGTTGTGATTTTGTATTTTGAGTTCTTGACTTCATAGAGTGATGGAAGTTCTTCACACCATTGATGGTTTCAATCTCTACTCACAGTCTGTTAATAGACTATCTAGTCACTTCTCTGTCAAAGCTGTTCACCCGGGGACCTTGATGATGCATATTTGAGTGTTTACATGATATTAAGTGTTGCTGTGGACTGTTTGTTTGCTAACGTTGTCACCAAGGGAACAGTGTTCTGATGGGGCGACTGCAGTGGGTGGCCCAAGACTTGTGGTTCTATGTATTCACCCTTAAAATGACTGTCCATGAAAAGCCACCATTGCATAGTCGAACAGTCGGCTCAACCGGTTCCTTATGCTTCAAGCGATGCTGACATAAGATGCTTGTGGTTGGCGCCGTATGATGTCACCACCTTCACGGTATTCGCTTTATTTCTTAGGTTTCTAAGCATGAGTTGTTGAAGCTTTTGTTGGCCAGAGGTGACTTTTGCAACTGTCGTTCCATCGTTTTTGTCTAGACCACAAAGGAGAGGAAGTCGCCTGCTTTGAAAAGCGCCCAGTCTCCCTTTATAAGATAATATTACACCGTCAGAGCAGGCCCCACCTGCAATGCTTCTCCAGCTGCCACACTGTAACTCTATCTGTGCTCTCCTCAAGGCTGCCATCCCCTTTGAAGTTATTTCCAGAACTTGGGAAAGGAGAAGACATGAGCAATCAGACCGGCAAGCTCCTCCCCCCTCTCCTTATGGACTTTTTTGTACAAATTAAAATATTTTGACTAGGTTATTATGTGCCATTGGTTTCTGGCAGAATATGTATTTGTTTGCTTTAAAAATATTTTGGAAATACCTTTTTGAAATTTGTATTATTTTTAAATTAAATAATTTACATTAGTTTCTAATAAGTAATTATTATAAAAAATGTATCATATTAAAAAGTATATCTATATATACAACTAATAATATATTATATAATCACTATAATATAGTTATTTTTTATTATAAATCATTTATATTATGAATGAAGTTGGTTGTTTTAAATATCTATTATGCTTATATTTATGCCGCATTGCTCTGAAGTAACATGATTCAAAAACATGTTTTAACATTCCACAAGACAAAATGATTTAATAATTATCTTGCAGATTCTTTTATTGTGCGCTTCCAACGCAGAGGTCATGGGTTCGATCCCAGGAAACGCATATGTAAAGATGTAAAGATTGAATGCATTTGGATAAAATCCTTTGCCAAATGCAGAAATGTATATTCTGCAAGGTGAAAACATTACCTTTTGATTTGTACCTGCCCTTTAAATTCCCTCCTTTTTTAGTATTTGTTCTGCGATATTGCTGCACTTGCAGATCAGACACACATTGAGCCGAAGTGTGAGATTATAAATGTCCGACAGCTTTATGGCTGGAGGATGAAAGGCAGAGAGGAGGAGAAAGATAAATAGTCCAGGGCAGACAGAGGCGAAGCTGTAGGCATCTGTCCCTTTCAGTATTTCACACTCTTCTGATAGACAAACCAGAATAGTGTTGGAGTCTGCGAGTACATCCTCTGTTTGGATAGTAGGTGGGAGTTCAGGCAACCAGCGCCAAAAGGAAATTGGCTGGGTTGCCATGTGTACCTGATGCAAAACTCTTTCCAGTATGTGTGGGCATTTTATTACAGCAGGGCTTTCCAGTTTTACAGATTAGCAAATGTTGGAAATGTCAGCTGGTGGCATGAGAACAGAGTGAGGGTAAAGAGAAAATTAACTTGTGTTAGTATAGTGATGGTTGTCTTGAATGATTATTAAAAAATTTTTTGAACGTTTAATTGGTTTCAATACTCTGGTTTATTGATCACTATCGCTTCACTTCGTCTTTATCTCTGTCCACCAATGAACTACGAACCGAGTAGGAAGCCAACAGCTGTCCGAAGCTCCTGTGCACATGGCGTTTGCTAGCACGACTCAACACGGCCCATGGCTGGAGAGCTCTCGGCACTCTTGCTTGTTTGAAAGGCTCTTGGCCTTGTTTGAAAAGCTGCCCTGAGAGCTCCAGCCAAGCTGAGTTTCTCTAAGTGGCCGCGGGCCCGGGAAGGAGGGGTGAGAGTTCTGTAGCCCACTTGTGGCTTTGATCAAATATTCCCCCACCTCTCCTGGCACGACGGTCTGTTATTCCAGGAACTATTCCGGAGTCCCGTGGCGGGGGGAGGTGGGGCCGGGTGACGGGCACAGGGTCAGAACTGAGAGTTTATGTGGGGGTGGGTTGGTGAGATCAGCGGCATGAGGAAGGAGTTTTGAAATTGCACCTTTTTTGTGGCGTACGGTACAATTTCTCAGCTTGACTTGCGGCCTGGTTGGCGCGAATGATATTTTGTTCCGTGTCAGATTTTAGTTGCGGCTAAGTAGGTTTGATGGCTTTAAATTCAACGAATCTAAAAAGACGTAAACTAACTATGAGAGATCTTGACCTTGGATTGCTCGATGCCAGCATTTGAAAGCAAAGTAAGGGGTTGATAGCAGTTCGTACCCACGGGGTAGCCGGGCATTTTGATTGTTGTGGGTGAAATTGATACTGGCCTTGACCTAAATGCCATGCCTGGGGCTCATCTGTTCTGTTTTCTGTACTACTGGACTGCAGCCACGGTCCATGAAGGCTTGCTCTGTGTGTACCAACAACTTAAGGTCGACTTTAACGATAAGCGCTCGGTTTTCAGAACATTTCTGCCGGTTTGATTTTAGACGAGCTCTGTTTAGTGTCCTTCAGTGCTGCTGCCTTTAGGTCAACCGGCTTTTTTCTTGTACTGTTGGCTTGATACTTTTTCTACTTTGTAATTTATTACATACATAATCATTTATCATCTCATTTGAAGTATTTCGGCTTGTGTAATTATAGGTTTGTCATTCAGAAACTGCTCCTGGGTCTCCTTTCCCATGGCAGGCATTTCAGACCAAGGAAACTATTAACTTGTTGCCCTTAGATTGAATTGCAACCCCTCCAGAAATGCATGTCTCCACCAATCTGCAAGATTGTCAGAGATATTGAGTACCTGCATGCTCAACACTGCCGTTTCATGCATTGAAGGATATCAAGCGTGTAACGTTTAGAGTTAAAGCTGGCCTCCTTGTATTATGATTTGGTCGCAGGCATACGCATACACACACACACACATACAGTTTGCTTTGTGTTACACAATTCTTTGTGCCTCTTACTTTTTTTTTCCACATATTGAATGCATCAAGCGCAAAATGGTTAAGGCTGTGTGTGCATCTCTTTTAGAGAAACACTGTTAACCTTCATAAACTGAGGGGATGAGACGGTTCTTGGTGATCAAAGCATGACTAAAATGTTAAATGTTTGTGTTTGGTGTGAAAGGAAGATTTTTTTTATAGGAAATGACCAACTCAAATGAGGTCAGGTGTCATTTGAGGTGAAAAGGAGAAATAAAATAAGTGCATGAAATAAATAAAATGAGTTTTTAAGATTTCTCCCTGCACATCACTTTATATCCATCACAATTATTATTATAATTATTTATAGATGTGCCCAACTAGGCATTAAGCCATTTGTCTGGGAAATTTTAAGGAAATGATTGTGTGTGCGTTACAGAGATGTTGAGAGAGGTTTCAGTGTTCCTATTTGGTTTTGCCGTGTAATATTTTTGACTTTCCTGAGATATTCCTCTTTCTCAAGAGAACAATGCATATGCAAGGCTTTTGAAAAGATTCATTGTGCTCACTGTTTGAAAAAGGCATAATTTTTGCCCAGTGTCTTAAATCCAGAACTGTTGGACAGGCAACTCTGAGACAACCCTACAAAGCCCCTTTAATACAATGCAAACCAGAATGAAGGAACTATATTGTCAGGCTAATGGGATAAAACATCACATCAGTTTTGCAAACTTAAATGCAAATGCCGAATACAAGGCCTCTCGGGACCTGATGTGGCTTTTGAAGCCCGAGTTAAGATGATTATCAGCTTTTTCAGAGTGTTAATCCAATTTGCGTCCATGTGGAGTATATTTTCTTAACATTTCAACCAGAAGCTCTCAGCTGTTGGTTGCAAACCGTTAACAAAAGTACTCTATAACTGTGTAGTTTGTTTATGTTTTTAACTCTTTTTCTGTCAAGGCCAATTTTTGATATAAATCCAGCGACATGTTTGTGAAATATCAGTCTTCTAAAGCTAATAGTACCAATAAACTAATAAACATCTACGCTCAAACAATGTGTGGTCTCGTTTAACAGTTATGTTATCATTCGATAAGCTTTAACGTAGTTCTCTCTTTTCAAGAGGGTTTTATCTCCTGAGAGATTTTCCTTGATAAACGTCCATGTTGTCAATTTTCAACACATCAAACGCGACGGGTTTCACACTTACAGCCTGTGGACTGATAAGGAAGTTTGCCAAAAACAGGACAATGTACTCAACATTTCAAAGTGTCCTTGGTTCCAACAGTTTGGGACAGCTATTTGGCACTGGTATACCTGGCCTTTTTTATCTTTTCTGCGTTGTGGGTGTGGCTTGGCTCTTCAGTGTAGGGCAAGTTAGTAAAAGGGGTATTGTGCAATAACATAAGTTATTGCCTGTTGTGTAAAGGTGCCCACTTCAACTCTTTGTCCTTCATTGAATGTTTCCCAGATTATTATGTTGATGTATTGCCCCGTTCACTCACTGCTTACCGCTAGATTTTGGATTGAATTTAGAATGAGACATTAAATTGTCTTTTTCTTTTTTTCAGATGCACCCTTTGGGCCTGTGTAACAACAACGATGAAGAGGACTTGTACGAATATGGCTGGGTGGGCGTGGTCAAACTGGAACAACCCGAATTAGACCCGAGCTGCCTTACTGTACTGGGCAAGGTAAGGACACCGTTGACCGACGTGCTTTCATGTTTACCTGCAGTAGTAAATCTGTTCAAAGGTCTGTTCATCATTGTCTGCAGCTATTTTGTGCCATAACAAGTTCATTGTTATTTACATTAGAAGTTGGATCATGGACCGAGAAGTTGGTTAGTTTGGGCAAGGATAGAATCAGAAAGCAATGATTCAACATGGTGTGTTGCATAGGGTTTACAGAAGCTTTTGAAAGGATTTTTGTGAGAATGAGATCATACATGACCCCATGGCCCAGAACTACTGCTGTGATGTTATAATTCTCTAATTAAAACAGGAAATGATGTAAGAATGTTTTCAGTGTGCTTTTTGTGGCTCTGTAGCCACAGCACAAATTAAGCAAGTTCTTTGTGGTCTTGAGACACCCATGTCTGTTATTTATTCATTTCAGGGTTTCGCCTCATTTACTTCGCCTCATTTTTTATATCCAATGCAAGACTAGGATTGACGAGAGAAAAACAAATTCACTTTTTGGTTTTGATCTTATAGTTGTCATGAATTTAATTTACAGTGTTCAGAACTGTAGAATGTTTAAATAAAATAAAAAATGCATACGGTGTTTAGATTTTCGTACATTTTTTGCCGGCACATTGGTACTGTATTTGTCAGTTCTTGATTTGTAATCTGTCATTTCACCGCTGCCTACCAATATCACTTAAACAACATACTACTTTCATGATACTTTGTTGAAAAAGCATTTGCAAAGAAAAATGTGATATAAAGTCCTGTGCTGAAGTTTCAACTTCGAAATGTTGTTTTACAGAAAGTTCAAGTTAGGTGATCAGGGATAAACACATTCCATCTTTTTCCCTTCATAATAATGGGATAGAAAAACATCCTCTGCTTCTTTTGTGCTGGTGCTATAATTAGAGGGTCCGCTGTCATAATCGGGGCTCCGATATAAACTGCCGCTCAGCTGGGGTTCTCATTCAGTCCTATGCTCCAATGTCCCCTTGACCTGCTTGTGCTGGCCTGTCCCTGCTGTGCCACCCCTGCCCCTGTTTTCATTTTCTTCTTCATCATACGTTCTCTTTTTGTCTGAACGTACACAGTTTCCTTCAATTACTGAGTTTTCTTTCAGATAATGTTCTGAGAGGAACATATTCCGACTTTTTTTTATAAAGGCTTTCGTTTATGTAATGGGCTTCTTGGATGGTTTGTAAGAGCATGTCTGTTTCCTTTTGAAAACGTTAGTGAGTGAAATGTCATTTTTTACTTTGTTCACAGACCAAGTAAACTGTCTGGTTTGTTTCAACCCTCTCCGTGTCTGTGTTAGTGAGAAGGTCATGCATGCTTCTATGATTTGTATAAGGTCTTGACGGAGCTGCCCCGCTGACACATGTATGTACACAGTTTCTTTCTCCATTTCCTGTCTCTGTCCACCGAGAGCCATCGTTCTGCTCACCTCCCACCTCTCCTGCTTCCTTTCTCTTTCATTCCTACTCGTTCTTTTTATTTGGTGGCACACCATTCTTTCTCACCTACATCGGTCTCAATCGGATTTTGGAAGCTACTGAGGATAGCAGAACAGAACCACTGGGGTTTTTTTCGAGGTGCTAGGCTATGCTGTCATAAAGAAACACCTATGGTCGGTGCTATGTTGATCACATGACCAAATTTCTTTACTTTAGAAAACCCTCTTTTATTTGGCTGGTTTTGGTTGCATCATGTATTATTTATTCAAGACACTTATTTATTGGTAAGCAAAACAGGAACAAAAATTACTTGGTGCACCTATAAATCACAAAATATTTATCGTGCAAACAAACCGACTGGTCTCTTCTTGCAAGAAGGCTTCTACTTTGATGAATAAACTTCATTCTTTCCCAGCAGGGCCCTTCTCTATTGAGGTCTTGATCTGTTTGTTGCTCTCTCTTTCTGTCTTTTTTGTCTTCCTGCCAGCATGATATCCTCTCTTTCAAACAGTGCTCTGTTCTGACACATGCGAAACCGGCCGAGTCCTCCCATTGCATCAGTCCACACGGCTCTGTGTGCATTTGTCGAAAAAGTACCTTTACTCTAAACCTGTCTTGCTTGTTCAATTGTAGACGAATACGTGGAGATGGTACTGAGGTAATAATGTGTTCTTGCTGGAACTGCAAAAATATTTTAGTTTAAGATCGCTGGTATGGTATATCAAAACACTGTGGTATTGCCATGGTACAAGTGTATCAAACACATAATGTACTTTCTTATTTTCTATAAACCATTGTACAACCTCAGTCAGTTTGGTTAGGAAACAGTTCTGACCAGGTCTAGATTGCGGTTAGAAATGTGTTGTGTTTGAGAGAAAGCGTTTAAAGGAGCAATGTGGTGATTTTAGCGGTGAGGTTGCCAATTGCAACCAACGGCTCACTCCACCCCTCCCTTTCGAAGCACTACTGTGGCTCTCACAAAACTAAGATGTCATCACGTTTTCGCTTCTTTGCCGGAGGACATAACATATTTACAAAACACTCTCTGTAGAGCAGTTTGTCTGTTAAGGGCTACTGTAGAAACATGGTGAATTCCATGCAAAGGGACCCGTGGTGTATGTAGATAGAAATAGCTCATTCTAAGGTAATAAAAACATAACTCATCATTATGTAAGTTCTTTATATACCTCTGAAGACATATTTATGTTTACTTTATTGCATTTCTGTCAATAGATCCTCCAAAAAATTGCACCCAGCACCTTTAACTAGCAGATGTACATTTGTGCAGGGGCATTTCATCACGCATCGTCGTTTCATGAACTCCTCTTTTATGAGCTGAAACATGTGCTTTGTGTGAACTTAATTGTCGAGCTGTAATTTGTCTTCAAAACCAGAGAAAGTTGAGGCTACACAGCTAATATATAGATAATATGTAGAAAGACAGAAAGAACGTTGTAAAATTACTATTCATTGTTACAAAAAAAACATTTGGTTAACGTGTACATTTTCCTTGTTAAGTGGCTTTAATGAAAACCACACATTTAGTTTTCATGATAAGCACACACACACGCAGAAGTAGGAGGCGCTGGAGCGTTTTTGAAGCTCTGAGCTCTGATGGGGCCCTAGCTCTGGGGTTTCTCTTTTATGTTTGTGTATGCCTCAACTTGCTGATATTATCTCACTGGGTTTTCCTTTGCTTGGTGTCAAAGGTTCTCTCCCACTGGGTGGAGCCTCTTTCCATTGGTCTGCAGGTTTTCCGTCCCTCCGCAAGTATGAAATCATGGCTTTGGAACCCACTGAGTGAGTTGCCATGGCCACTGGGAAGCTCCCTGTGTCATGTGTTTCAAAGTGAACCGAGGCCTGGCAGAATTACCCGGCCTTCAATGGGAGGCAAAATGACCATTATTAGACTTCACAGTCCTGGCTCTCTATTTAAAAAGAGAAGAAAAGAAACCCAGGGAGCTTAAGACAAGAGCTTGAGGAAAGGGGGGTATGAGAGGGTGAGAGAGAGAGAGGGAAGTTAGAGAGAGGTTGTAGATAAGTTGCCAGGAAATTAGTCATGAAGGTATCTTGGGCGGTATTTACATTTTGTTCACTTTTTTTTTTTTCAAATTGAACCATGTCAGTATGCAGAAGTTTGGGACACCCACAAATATTTTTATATAGTGTGCGAACAATATCAGATCAGATTTGTGTTTGTTTTTTTAAGTAGCAAAGCATAAATGAAATATAACAATCCGATAAATAGAAGATAAATGCCTAGGTTTAGTTCCAGGGAGAGTGCAGTAAATACATTGTTGTGATATTTACAAGTGAATTAAAATCAAAGACTTCACAAGTCACCTGTGAAGTTTTCAGTCCGCTTTCCCAAGCAAATCGAGCGGAATTCATAAGCACGTCACTTTAGGGTGTCGCAGCGAGTTGAAACGAAAGAATGCGAACAGAGCGTGTAATGTTGTGTCTGCCAGACGCAGTAATAGTATGTGTGTGTTTCTCTTTGAACGCCGTGCCACGCTGGGATGGGCCGAGCAGCTTGGCGGGCTTTTTTGTTGTTTCTTTCATGGATTAAGTTCCATCGCTGAGTTTAAAGACTCTTTTATGCCCTGGAGGGGGTGGTATCTGTGCGTGTGTGAAGAGGGGATGTGTAAGGGGGTCAGCTGTGAGTGACTTGGAGGCCTAAGAAAGAGAGATGGAGGGAAGAAAGTGTTAGCACACCTGCTAATTGAGAGGAAGTTGAGGACTTGGGGGTGGGGGCGTTTAAAGAGAATTCAGAAGCATGGAGAAAACATAAGAGATGGGCTTACACCACAAAAAGCAGATGTAGAGAAACAGCCCGAAGGAATGTTCAGCTGCTTGGAAAATGATCTTTCGTAGCTTTTTTTCTATATACTGTATGAGTATACGATTACTATTAATCGCATACAGACTAAAAGCTTGTGTTTATACAATATATGTGTACTGTGTATATTCATTTTGTATTTATTCAAACATACACACGCATGCATATATTTAAAGGGATAGTTCACCCCAAAATGAAAATTCTGTCATCATTTACTCACCTGCAGAATGTTTCAAACCTGTAAAAAACTAAAATTCTGTTGAACTATGGGACTCCCATAGTATTTATTTTCCCTACTTTGGCAGTAAATGGGGTATGTGATCTGTTTGGTTGCTGACATTTTTCCAAATATCTTCCTTTGTGCAGCAGAACAAAGAAATGTATACAGGTTTTGTACAATCTGAGGGTGAGTAAATGATCACAGATTTTAATTTTTTTGTGAATTGTCCCTTAAAGAAAAAAAGAAAAATAATAGTAATATATTTTATAATAATACTAATATATTAAATATTAATAATAATAATTAACATTAATATCTAATTAATCTTTTGGGTAAATATAAATAAATAGATCAAAATATTTCCTAAATATGTATATGTGTATGTGTTAGTAAATACAAAATTAATATGCAGTCCACAGAAATAAATTAACACAAACTTTTAATCTGGACACGATTGCGATTATTCATTTGACAGCCCTAATTTAATTTTAAATCAACATGAAATTAAAATGGCACTTTTGACTTTATGCACGTGGGCTTATTTTGCCTGGTTAAATGGTTATTGTATTTTTTTATTCTTGGTGAATTCTCTAATTGTATCTCTATACTTTTGATAGTTGAGATCTTATTTTAAACTAGCAGTTATTATACTTTTGTTTTCGGTTTCATTAATTTTATTAATAATTTAAAGGAACTTTTATTTTCTATACATTTTTGTTTAGATTATTGTTTGTTCATTTTAGCAGTGTTGTACTTTTGTCATTTAAGCCAAGCGGGGTCGCAAGGCCGCGAGGGTGGGGCTGCAAGAGGATTTCCAGAAATCTTTTTTTTTTTGGAAACAGCATCTGTAATCAATAAGTGTTAATAAAATTAGTTCCTGAAACTTATTTTAGTTAATAATAGTTAAAAAGTATTAAGGCTGAAACTTAATTTTAATTAGAAATAGCTTTAGTTTAGTTTTGATTTTTAAAAATGGTTTTAGTTCTAGTAAACTTAAATATCCTTGAACTCTAGTTAAGAAACAATTCTCTTTTCTCGGGAAAAAAGTCTGAGCAGGAACCTCAAGTCTCCACTCGCTCATCCTTAATCTCCCTGACGTCTAGGAGCAACATTCGAGATGTTAAAGAGATCTCGCATGTGACCGGCCTTACCTACGGAAGGGGTAGATCTGGAGGTAGGAAACTGAGACCGGCTAACACACCTGGTAGCCTCAGGCGCACAAAGCCGCCGGTTTGTGTGTCAGGTAAAGATACGGTTGTTAAAGTGCGAGACGTGTGAGCGCAGGGAGGGATTGTGGGTGGTTGAATTACAGATCTCTGGAGCAGAAGGAACAATGGACCAGGAAACGGGAGAAGCTCTATCCCTCTCGCTTTCTCGTACAGAACAGCCTTGAGAGAAATGAATGAATGAGAGGCCGAAGGAAAACAGAATGAACGTGTGAGAATATTTGGTCGGATTCCCTCATTCAGCTTTGTTTCTTGTATCAGTGCTGCCCCGTCACTAAATCTTCTGGTGAATCTCGCTGCAAGGGTTAATCCAAGTCTTGGAAAGCCGTTGTGGGCCTTACAGGCCGAGTCTAAACCTGCTGTTCTGTTTGCCTGGGGAGAAACGCGGCTCACCAAATGCAGATCCCATTACAAAGACACAGACGCACACACAATGTCTCCCTCGCTGACACACACACACACACACACACACTTGAAGCTTAGTTCAAAATATACTCCACACACACAGAGAGCCACTTCAAGGGAACGTTAGATTAGAGAGGTATGAAGGCAGAGCGCTCATGCTCCTTTAATTAAAGTCGTTCACGTTCGGCCGGCCTTATGAGCGTCTCTGATCTGATGATTTCACTTTGGCTTTATGCTCTTCAGTTTCAGAACCAGTTCACTCACATTTACATGAATAATGAAGCACATGAATTAATGTGGCTGCTTGCCTTAGTGTTTTTGGTACACTTTACAACAAGGGTGTATTTGTTAACATTACTATACACATTAGCTAACATAACCTTATGATAAGCGATATTTCTGCAGCATTTATTTATGATCTTTTCTTGAATCAAAAGTTGTAACTTAAAATTGGTTGAGGGAATTGTATTGGCATTAACTAACGTTAACACGTTAATAAATGCTGAAAACTATGTTGCTTATTGTTATTTGTTTGTGTTAGGTAATGCATTGCAAATGCTAACAAATAGACCTTATTTTAAAGTATTAAGGTTTTCATGTTTTTTTTTGTCATTTCAAAACACATGCCCATTTTATAATTAAATGTATTGTATCTAAAAAAGAATAGGCTATATTTATATATTTATTTGATAAAAAAATAAGTTGAGCAAGTAAAATTAAAAGTAAAACATTTTTAAGTCTCCTTACCTTACCGATTCACATGGTGAGCTATAATGATGATTTATAATTAAAGTTGTTTGGTGCGATTTGCGAGTAATGTCAGTTTGACTTCATTTGACTTCAACTAATGTAAAGAATAGTACGTAAAATAATCTGCCGTGGTATGTTTCAACCAGATGCCGATAGAGAGACAAATGTTACACAGTGCAGCTTTAACTGAGGACTTTTTGGAAAACTTGATTCTGATTGGTCAGTAAAAAAATGTGTACAATTACAATATTTTCAATCGACCGAAGCAATCTGTTTTCTACATAGCTTTACTAGTTCAAACTTGATTTATTGAGTCACTATTTATTGCCTGGCTAAATTATAACTAACTGTACACCTTTTGAAAATGAACATTGGTAACCATACTATTTTCCAAATGTCAATAGTCACTACAGGAAACGTGTGCTGTAAACAAGAAATAAACTGAATTTTAGAACGATCTCATGTCAAAATTTGATTTCACATTCGAGGCAAAGATGTAGTATTGAAGTTATACTTATATTTTATTGGAATCTCATGGTAAGTTATGGTCATTTGACCGTAATGTGTGGATGTCTGTGTCTGAGCAGTTGATTGAATTCCCATTTTGTCATACCTCTTCAACATTATGTCTGTTTGGGTTCTGCTGTAATTAAATTTTCAACATATTTTCAATATTCCTGCAATCGTGTCCAATAATGATGAAAAAGATTAGGAAACGATTTACGAGACAGAAATTAATGTTAAAGTACGTCAGCTGGTTTTGTAACACAGTTCTGGTCATTGTGATGGTAGTTTAGATGCTGACCTCTGTGGGACTCCACATTTTTAAACTCTGTGTGACCCTCAGCGGCCCTTTGTGTCCGATTGTCTTAAGGCAGCGCAAGTAGAGCCAAAATCTCTTGCTTTAACCTTATTAAAGCAAACTTGAGTGTGTGTGTGTGTTTGTTTGCCTCGTGCTGTGATACCCTTATTAAATCGTTTGACAGGGAATTTACAGCAAGCTTGTCTTAATAATGACTTCATTGATAAAAGTGCTGAATGCGCCACTGTACTGAGAAGGAGCGTTTCCCATCCATTTAGAAGACCGCGTCTGAAGAATCTCCGTTCCTTAGTAATATTGTTTAGCCTCTGAAATGCAATTAGCTTCAATTTACCCGTGTAAAGAAAAATATCAGTGAGAGCTTTTCAGACCTACTCTTTCTTGTTTTATCTGTTCAATATTAATTTACTCCGTAATGCTGCAGTCTTAAATTTTTGATCTATATCTCTATCACCATCTCTGTTTGAATGATACATGTACAGGTTACTTTATGTACTTTTTTTACGCAAGTTGATGTCGTACTGTCACATTGACATTTTTCGCAAAATCATACCAGACAGCTCAAATTATGAATCATTTTTATAAGCTTACCACTGACAATTTTGAACACCGACTTCTATAAAAAAAAGAATTTGTATTTTTACTCTCCATACTGTTGAAACTTGACTGATTGTTTAAAAATCTTGCAAGATTCCAAAGATATGTTGTGGAGAGAAGGAAGCGAAGACAAGATTGTTTACTTTTCCTGTGGAGGGTTAAAGCTGGAAAACCGGTACAAAAACAAGACATGCACCCAAAACGAGGGCAGGAAGAGAGGAAAAAAACAAGAGGGAAATTTAATTAGCAGTTGTCCATCCTGAGGCGCAGGGTTTGAGTGGCTGGAGTTAGCGGGACGCCGATGGGCTTTAAATTAGCGGGTGGGTTTTTTGACTGATGCTTGAGTGAACGGAATGGAAGGGGGGCAGCAGTCATGAGAATGATAAATAGAGTAAAGGCCAATTTTACGACCTCTCAGGAAGTTGCCGCCATAGTTGGGGAACCAAAGTTGGAATTCATTCTGTTGATGAAGAAATAATGACAAACGTTTCTCTCTCACAGAAAGCTTGACATCATCGTCTTCACTGTCAATCTGTGCTCCCACAGAGACGCCGCTGATGGATCTGGTGGTTATCAACCGTAGAGGAATATTTTGTTCCTCTAAATTAACACCATTTATATGAAATTGACTATTGCTCATATATTAATAACATATTGGGTTGAGTGGCGGGAAGCCGGTCTGGACGGTTGGCAGAACTTAGAAGTGCAAAGTTTGTGAGTTTGATTGCCATATGTTGATTAAGAAATGTTAACCTTAAAGGTGCCATTCTTTGGCTGTTTTCAAAGCTTTGATTGTTTATTGGTGTTTAACAATGCACCCAACGCTTTATATTTCACAAATTTTAAGTGTATTGTTCACCGCTTTTTTTTTCAAATCCCTCCTTGCGAAACGCTCTGATTGGTAAAGCTGACCCAGTCTGTGGTGATTGGTTCCCCGCTTAGTGTGTGTGTGAAGATGTCCCACCCATACCATATCAGCGAGCTTCCGCTTCTCAGGCTGTTGTGATTGGTCAGTGCGCCTCTCAGTGTTTGGCTAACATGCTTTGGCTTTTAGCAATAAACAGTAACAATGGTGTCAACTTTACTTCATGAGTTAAACACATACGGATCGATTGAAGTGTAACGGAGGTCTGCTAGTGCATGTGCAAATGTCAATCTTTGTTAGAGATCGCAATATTTTTCCTACTATGACACCGGACCAATTGGCGTCGGTTATATTAATTAACACTAAAAACAGAAGCGTTAGTTTTGCGTTTTAATATTGGACCGAAGTTGGATAATAAAACAAGCAGATTGACCAGGAGACATTTGCAAGCAGGACTTCAAAGGACGTTTCATAGAAGTGTTTTAGAGTTATGCGCACACACACACATTATCAGTATATTACACAGAACAGCCTTCACAGCCGATGTTAAAGTCATGGAAGCTGTTATTTGACCGTTGGTTATCTTAGAATGTGTGTAGCTGAATTCTTATTACCAGCTGTAAGACTGTATGAAAGTGAAAGAAGTTTGGTGCGCAGCTCACTTAATTGTTTATCTCTGATAACCAAACACTACTCCAGCGGCTCTTCCTCTTCTCTAAGGTAGGCCTCTGCCTTTTTGGCGTGTTCCTTTGGCCGGAGGTTATTCAAAAATTTGGAATAGTGACATCATTTAGCCGGGAAGTAAAGGTGTGTAGTCCGATTCCAGCCGTTCTCTGTAGTCCTTGAAAAGCAAATTCAGTTAAAGACAATATCTCGCTTGGCACTGAACTTTGAGCTTTATCATTTTGCAGTTATTATTTATGCTCTAACAGCAACATTACACACTAACTAAAGTTTGAAAACTGGCCTTACGGGGAACGACACCTTTAAAGGCATAGTTTACCCAAATATTCTTTGATCATTTACCTACTCTCATATCATTCCAAACATGCATGACTGACTTTCTTCTGTCGAACACAAAAGATATTTTGAAGAACGTTGGTAACCAAACATCATTGGCCCCCATTGACTTCCATTGTATGGACACAAAATTACATTTCTGGTTATGCAACAGGACAACAGGATCACAGATTTTTTGCATGGAAAGCCTGCTTTGAAATAAGAGAACTGCAATCGAAGATATGAGCAGTGTATTTTGGGAAACGATAACTTAACAATCATTGGCTGTAAAGCATTGTCATTATAAATTTATGTAGGCTTGTAGCCTTGTCTATACACCAATCATGAAACTGTTATTGCTTTAAACAAAAAACTGGTCTCAGAACAGGTCTAAACAAGAGGCCGGCCTGCTGTCCAGCATCTCCTGGTGCCTTCCCTGAAATTATCCTGTATTAGTTCTGCACTACTTAACAGGGGCCTCCAATGAGACTACCATCTCTGTCAGGTCACTGCGTTCACGAAACGAGCCAAAATCATGACTTGTTTCGGTAAATGACCAAGGACATCATGAAATTACGACCGTTTCCCCTCTCACCTTCAGAGAAATTACTTAAATAACCACAGTGAAGTTGGTATAAACAAAAGTAATGTTTTAGGTTAAGTTAAGTCACACAGAGGTAATTGCCACCGTAAGGCTGTGCCTATCAGTGTTTAAGGGATAGTTCACCCAAAAATATTCATTTACTTTCCCTCGAGTTGTTCCAAATCTGTATAAATTAGTTTGATCTGATAAACGCACAGAAAGATATTTTGACCAAACCAAACAGCTCTTGAACACCATTGACTACCCTTGTAGGAAAAATTACAATAGTAGTCAAGAACTGTTTGCTTTCCTACATTCTTCAAAATATATTTTTCTGTATTCAACAAGACAAATACATTTTTCCTACAATGTTAGTCAGTGGTGGCCAATTGTTACAAGCATTCTTCCAAATATCTTTTTCCGTGTTCATCAGAACAAAGAAATTTATACTGATTTGGAACTACTTGAGGGTGAGTAAATGTAGACAGAATTTTTTCTTTTTTGTGAGAACTGTCCCTTTAACTCTCACAGATTAGTTTTCTAGCCTAAGTGTGAATTTTAAAGGGGCCGAGACAGTCTAGAGACACTGTATTTTCCCTTATATATGGATTTTCAAATCCTGACAGTAGAATTTCGATTGTTATTCAACATTTAACCAAAAGCTAGATTGGACTTTTGACTGATAATAAGGTATCCAAAAAGAAAAGATTTTGCGGTGTGCTGTCCATGACTTTCTCCTTTAAAGAGACATTTCCTTTTTTAGAATTTAGCCCTTTGTCAAACAAAGCTCATTGAACCACCCAGAACTTAATCTTACCCTCTGCATTCATACAAGCTATACAGTACACAAAAAGAGAGCATTACTCACTCCATTCTCTTTCTGTCTGCCAATAGGAAGATTAAATGGCAATTGCGAATTGACTTCAAAGATGTTGAATGCATTGTTTTTGTTGAAGTTTTGCTTCCTCGCATTGTATGGTTACCTGTTGTCTGCTTTCCAATGCAAAAATCTTTAACACAAAGCATTAACACTGACAAAGAGAGCTTGTTTTATATTTATTAGTCTAACACTACATTATGTGTATTTCCAGGCAGTGTTGCTGAGGAAAGTTTAGTTTAGAACTAGGTGTATGCTGTTATTTGTGCACAACATGACTTTTACAAGCTTCATAAAAAATGTCCACTCGTAAAAATGGCCTTACATCGTAACACGTCCTCACGGTTGCTGTAAAACGCCGCCGCTGCTGCTTTAAAAGACTCTTTTGTCCGAAAGACAAATATTAAACAGTAAGAGTAAAGCCCTTGAAAGCTCTGCGTGTACGTGTGCAGGGGTGAGGGTTCCAGCTTGTTGGCAGTATGTTTTGTGCGAGTCATTCCAACAGCTTCTAACAGATAGGATTTACATCCACACAAAGGTCAAATTAACACTCGCAGTGTATATATCATCCACACTATAGTGTGGATGATATATACACCGTGAGAGTTAATTTGACCTTTTTTAACACTGGCGATTTTGCTGTGCAGCACCGTTGTTAAATATTTTCAAGTTATTTGTTGTAAAATGAACTAGTGCAAAGTATAGCACTAGTTAGTAGTAGGAAAAATGACAATGGTGGTCAAAAGTGCCCCAGAACTGTTTGCTTTCCTACACTCTTCAAAATATCTTCTTTTGTGTTTAACTCAACGAAGACATTTATAAAGCAATTTTTCCTACTATGGTAGTCAACGGTGGCCAAAAACTGTTTGGTTACAAGCATTCTTCCAAATTTCTTTGTCTGTGTTCATGCAGAACAAATACATTTATGGAGATTCGAGGGTGAGTTAATGAAGACAGAATGTTCTTTTCTGAGTGAACTGTTCATTTAAGTGCTGTAGCCTTGTAGGCACACATATCTTCACAGACTGCAAGAAACTGAGCAGACCCGGTTTTCTGCTTCACAGATTTAGACGCTTATTTTCTTTTCTTTGCCGTTTCCATTTTTCTCCAAGAATCTTGAATGTCTTGGCACATCCTGAGAAAATGAAGGGTGATAAAAAAATCCCACCACATGTAAGTAAACTCTAAATGAGGAAAGTATGCCTTTATCTTTGAGGAAACCCAAAGGCCAGAAGGCAGCCTGAAATTACAGCGTGATGGAAGAGCTTCGCTTTCTGAGGACTTAATTACTTTAATTATAGCAGTGAGGAGAGTGAGCGAGTGTTTTTAGGATCGCTGAAATATAGAAAGTAGCCAGAATGAGACACCAAGAAGAAAGTGGAGAAAATCTGATGATAGAGATAACTGCTTTTAGGCGCTACGAACGGACTTATAGTCCAACTAAAGACGATCAGAAGACTCCAAAGTTGTATATTCAACTTGAATACGCACATCATGTTGAGTCACATTTATGTAGTTTTTACCTGTAAAGGTGCTTCGGTATATTAAAATGAGTTGTTCTTTCCACGCATCAACAGGGGTGGTGCAGGGAGGGGCGTCGACATGTTCGTGTAGTGGGCGGGGTCTGTTCCGGAGGTGGGGCACCTGAAGATGTGTGGGGGTTACTTGGTGGTCTTAAGAAGCTTTTTTGTTTGTACATTGCAAGGCTTGTTCAAAGATTGAAAGCCTCTTCTATTCCACACGTGTGCTGTCTCTCTCTCTCTCGCTTTTTTGCTCTCGCTCAACCCCCTTTCTTTCAGTTAACCCAACCCCTTTTTTCCTCCTAAAGCTCTTTTATCAAGCGCTATTAATAATTAACCAAAATTGCCATCTTCAAAAGAGGCGAAACACAGCAGAAGTGTTCCAGGCACATCGATGTGGAGCAAACAAGGTGGACTGTTTCCGCATTCCTTTGGATCAGTCAATCAGCTAAACGGTAGCGTGAATCTAAACGTTGACAAGACATAAACAGTTATTAACTTCCCTTTGGTGTTCATCTTTCGAAGTATTTGCTCATCCAGCGTGTAATGAGTTATTTTGGTTTCTTTGATTTTCTCCTCATTCCAGTTTGTTCATGAGCGTATTTGCTGTTAAAATAAAATGTCAGGTCTCATGAATAATATACACCATATCTCGTGGCATAATAAAATATTGCCAAAAGAAATTGGAACATTGCGTCACTTTAAAAAAATTCTTCCCATGTCTTTTGAGTTTATGTTGCCTTAGTTTTTGTGTTTGATGTAAAGGCTTGTATTCTGCAGAAGACAAGATTTTATATATTCTATTTCGCTTAATTTTGAATAATAAACGCAGTAGAGGAATGTTGGAGAAAGTGTGTGAGAAACAGCAAAATGTGGGACAGATTTATTAGGCCACAACAGCGCCGGTGAAATGTGCTTTTCTTGTGGGATTGTAATGAACTGTCAGAGGTGGAAATGACCGAGTTGGGATAAACGCACATGAAACTCATTGCGTCTCTGAAATGCTTTGAACATTTGGACAGATGTGGGCTGATGATCTAATGGGTGAAAACAATGTGACTTACGAGAATACGCAGTATGTTCGGAATAGTCCTTGCAGAAACAGATGTTGCTCTATTGCTGTGATGCGTTGCAATTCTCCATGCATTTTGAAGTCCAAATGTATGATATCACAACTATTAGACCTGTGATTGCTTCCCTTGGGTCTTCATTGTAACCAGCTTTCAAAAATTGATGTCAGAAAAAGAGTGTGGGTTTAAAAAAAATCAAAACATTTCTCTCAGTTTGAGCTTTGCTATTTTTTTAATTGATTTATTTACCAGGTGCTTTTATTCTGCATTATCTCTTACTTCCTATCTTGCGATCTCACACCAGAACAAAACTTAAAAATGTTTGACTTTGCAAAACGTCGAAGATATTGTGATGAATGTCTTTCCATGAAAAACTGCATAGACACAAGGGCCGATTAATCACATCCAGAACAAAAATGAGTGTCTACGTAATTTATGTCTGTGTATTGTGCATATTCATTTTGTATTCATACACATACATGCATATATTTTAGAAGAAAAATAATAATAATATACATGTATATGTATATGTAATTTCAATTATTGGTAAATATTAACAAATACATCACAATATATAAACATGTATGTGTATGTTTTTGCGTTTATACATACAAAATTAATTTAAACAATACACAGACGTATATTATGTAAACAAACTTTTATTCTGGATGCGATTAATCGTGATAAACCACATTCATTTGTCTTTTGCTGAAGAAAGTATTGGAATGGCATGAGTATGAATGTTTTTTCAATATTATAATTATGCTAAATTATATTTAATATAATATATGTAATAATTAAAAATGATGGTTGGACATGACAATAAATGGAAATAATCATTATTTATTTCTAAGCAAGATTATATTATAGTAAATTCAACTTAAATTCTGAACTAAATCATCTAAATACATAAGTGTATAAGTGCATTGTTTTTTGTACAGTCACTGTCATGCATAAGCACACAGGCAGTGTGTATAGAAGCCTTGTATCTCATTACCCAGAATGCTTTGTGCTTGGAGTGGTGCCATCCCTTTGCTACTCTGATAACAGTTATAGAACAGGGCGTTGTGGCTTTGATCTTTTTATTTTCCTTGTTACTGTTGGTCTGTTCTTTTCTCTTGTGCATGACAGTGTTGGAACGTACCCAGCCGTCTCAGTGTTAACAAAATGCGATTCTGACTTACATTATGTCGACCATTTAGTAAACAAATAAACAAAGCAACAAACATTAGAACGGTGATTTCAGAATGAGAAAATGTGATCAGATTTTTGAACTCTTTGTACAGACTACCTCTTGAACCATCACAAAGTATCTTAACAGTTGTTTCTCTGCACGCATGCACCAGTCCAGCTAAAGTCATAGAGCGACCTCTGTTGGTTGGAGTGAGACTGCGAGTTCTGAAATAGGATGTGTGGACTGGAAATATTTACTTAGGCCTCAAGGAAGGAGCGGGCTGTCTTTAAAAACAGGCTGCTTTCATATAAATATGGATCTTTTCATTTAAGAAATGCTTTGATGTGGAACATAATGTCGCTCCCTGCTGATCTGTCCACGTCTCGGGTCTGCGGTCTCATGGTTACTTGTTTTCTGATTTGTTGTCTTTTCCCATAACCGCTGCCAATGCATTTGAACCTTTGAGCGTTGCTAAATTAGTTTGTCCTGTTTGTTGTTTTGCAGGCCAAGAGAGCTGTTCAGAGAGGAGCCACGGCTGTCATCTTTGACGTCTCGGAGAATCCAGATGCCATCGATCAGGTGAGTGATGACTGTCAATAACATCTGTTATAAATAATTCACTTTGGATAAAACCGTATGCCAAATGAATAAATTAAATGATGTATGTTCTATGTTATGCATGTTGTATGATGTATATTTAAAGGTGGAGCGTCTTACAACTTTTATAATTTCTCTTTTTTACTTTGATTTACCTGAGAAAACATAATTTTTAAGTTGAAGTCTCATTCATTAATTTTATTCTAATTTACTTACTTTGCCACCGCTTCGCAGCGTCTATTCTCACCACCGTCTCTAAGAGTGGTCTGTGGAAGTCTATTTCTTTGTCTTTGCTTTTGAGATAGCTAGGGTCTTTTTTTCATCTCGCCTCCCTTTTACTGTGGTATTTTTCTCGTGCTCGCCAGGCCCAGACTTGCTGCTCTTTTTCCTTTCGCTCGTTCAGTTGTAAACGTTGTACAGATGAGATAAAAGAGCTTCTGTACGACCACATGAAAGGAGTCGTCGCTGTGCATTCCAGAGCCTGCGCCTCTGTCCAGACTCATTCTGCCGCACAGATTACAGTTTAAAGCCTCCAGGCTTTTGGGGAGGACGAGGAGAGTTTGGTAATCGCGGGGCAGAGCGTCAATGCAAAAGGCTTTTGCCTTCATCCCACTCTTGTTTCTTACCTTAGATCTTAACCTAGTTCTCTCTGTATTTCATTTGTCATTTTTATTATCTTTTTGCGAAAGATTACGCCAGCAAGTACCTTACTGTGCGTGGCTTCTGTGCTATTACATTTGAAAGCGAGCTCCATTTTTGCCTTGTGGATGAAAGATTGGCAAATGTTTATTTGCCTTTTTACATTTTCAACATCAAAACCATGTATTTGCAAATGAGCAATTTAAAAATAACATTCTCTTTATAAAGACATGCAAAATCATGACATGTTTGTATTGCTTTGATGTGTCGAAAAAACGCAAAACCCAGCTGAAACGGAAGGCTTTCGTGAATAAAACCCAATAGACCTGAACAATAGGAGGGGGAAAATAAGACTCGAATGACTATCTTTCAGCTTCCTCTATTTCACATGGGAGACATGACGACAGAGGGAGAAATAGAGGCTTGAATATCCCTGGTATTTCCCTCAGGTTTTTTAAATTACAGACTGAAGCTGCAGTCTGAGGAGCTACGGGGCTAAATCCAGCGTCCACATTCGTAACATGCAATTGGTTTACTACTACTTTCCCCCTCAATACAGAAAAAACCAGACCGCAGTTTCCATGTCTGGATTCTATAGGTTGCTCTTTCACATGGGTGTATGTTGTCGTTGAGACTTTTTTCCCTAGCAACCACGTTGATCTGGCGTAGTGACTAATGATTGGAAAGTTATTTATTTCATTAGTTGCATGTATTTTTCTGCATGCCTGTCGACTGCCCTGCTATTCAGTGTAATGATTAAAGGTCCAGTGTATGAAATTTAGCGGCATCTAACGGCTCACTCCACCCCTCCCTGTCGAAGCACTACGGTGGCTCTCACAGGACAAAGATGTTGTCACGTTTTCGCTTCTTTGCCAATAACGCATTTACGAAACACTTCTGTAGAGCAGTTTGTCCATTTTAGAAATAACATGGCAAGTTCCATGCAAGGGTGTACGTAGATAGAAATAGCTCTTTTAAGGTAATAAAAACATAACCCTTAGCATTTTGTTTAACGTCTGTCCTTTCCTCCAGCTTAACCAGATTTCGGAGGACCCTCTGAAGCGGCCGGTGGTCTATGTCAAAGGACCTGATGCAGTTAAACTGATGAATATCGTCAACAAGCAGAAAGTTGCACGAGCCAGAATTCAACATCGGCCGCCGAGGGTGAGTTTATCAACGAGGGCTTACTTGCATTAAAACAGACACAAACAAATGTTTAAGAAATGCAAAACACAATTCAATGTTTTTATATTGAAGAAAAAGCTGTCCTCCAATCATTGTATATAAACTTTTATTTTAACTTTCATACCTGCATAGACAAAAGTTTTGCTTTAGATTTTGCATGTCATCCATTTGTAAGCATGACTGTTGCTGTGCTTTCATACAATGCATTGATAATGATAATGATAGGGAATGGACATGCGGCTATTCAGATTATAGGTTTTTCCTGCATACACTTGATCTCTGAATTCTACCTTGCCTCTGTTTTCATTCTCGTGTGTTGTTTAGCCTACAGAGTACTTTGACATGGGAATCTTCTTGGCGTTCTTCGTGGTGGTCTCACTGGTCTGCCTCATTCTTCTCATCAAGATAAAACTCAAGCAAAGACGCAGTCAGGTGAGGCCACACACATCTCAAAAACACTGACGCATATATTGCTTTATTCCTAAGTGTAGAGTCGCAAGTTGAGGAAGATAATTTATCACACGCTTTCCTGACTTGTCTTTTTTCTCTATCCATTTTCCATCCATGATTCGGTTCTCCACTTCAGAGTTCCATGAACCGCATGGCCATCCAAGCTCTGGAGAAGATGGAAACACGCAAGTTCAAGGCTAAGGTCAAAGGTCAGCGTGAGACCAGCTGTGGAGCATCAGACTCGCTGAGCAGTAGTTCCACGTCAGACTGTGCCATCTGCCTCGAGAAATATATAGACGGCGAGGTAATCATCTTTTGAAAATGCCAAAGCTTTGGAGGTTACATTTTCTGATTCCAGAAAAGTACTTTGCGTTTCCCAAGCAGTTATCTTTACCCAGACGTTAACTGCTTCTAACTATTCTATAAATAATGTTTAACCTAATATTTGCTTGGCTTCTCTTCAGTCTATTCCAAAACTAAATAACAGACAAAACATACCTAACCACTACTGTCAATGGAAATTTAGTCTTGGTTTGTAGCGTATTCATTTTGGCTGATTGATTAAGGGGTAGTAGACTCTTGACCGAACTTATAGAACGCTTCTGCTGGTTTCTTAAACTAAATAATGGCAAAATTCATTTCTTGGCCAGACTTTTCTCTCAAAGTACTTAAAGATGAACGCTGGTTTCGGCGACTGCTGTTTTTTATCCGCCTTGTGTTTGTGTCATGCTAAAAAAAGGGGCACACAAAGAAATCAAGGCGTCTGGGAAGCTCACAGGAAGTGGAGATATAAAAGACTCAATGGCATCAAAGGCTTTTTCTGTGATGAAGAAAAGCAACAAAAGCAGGGCGGAAGGAGGGTGGGGGGGTGAGTCATGCTTGGGGACCAAGAATGACTTTTGGTGGGTGAGATCCGTTTAACTTGAGCGTTCCGAGTCAGGGAATGGTTTGAGAATGTTACTTGTTTTGGAATTTTGGTCTGTCTCACAGGTCAAACTGATGAAAGTGAATTGTTTTTTATTTGTTCCTGGTCAATAATCTATGGTAAAAACTTAAATCTTTAAAATTGTTCAGTTATTTGCATGTATGCTTGTATTTACAACCCTCAGAACTGGTGGGCTACAGATTTACATGAAACATTTTGTATTTACTTTAGTAAACTGTATAATACTTTGCACTAGAATATGTTGTTGTATTAACTGTAGTAATTGGATAAATTGTAGCAAATACTGTAGTATACTTAAATATTTACTATGGTAATACTCAAAAACACTAGTGTCTATCAGTTTTAGTAGTTTACTGTATTAAATACTAAAGTACACTAGATCATTTTCACGTGGGAACTAATTCAAATGTGGGACAAATTTCATTGATACAGCAGTCTTTATAAAGGGAAATATTAGGCTTACTTTAAACGCAGAACTAAGACGGCCAGTAGGTGGCGTCAATTTTCCACTGAGTTATTGATTCATTCAACCAACTCGTTCAAAACGCCAATTTGAATCATTAACTCGTCCGAGTCATACAAGACACACAATCATTTAGGAGATAAACACCGCAAAAAGGCAGATGTAAGTGTTCAAATGCAACATTAACTGTGGTACTACGAAACTACCGTTTCAGGCATCGTGGGTATTTTGAGGCATTAGCATTGCGATGCTACCGTTGCACCGGTACACCGTGCAACCCTACTACTGCTATGGCACCATCTACAGTTTATATGCATGCTTAAACATTACATGCTTAGCTCTTTCACCACCATTGACGAGTTATCTCGTCATTTAAAAAAAAATGGTTCCCCGCCAAAGACGAGTTATTACGGCAATCAGTGTTTGTACTGTTGTACAGCAGGTGGCCCTGTTACACACCTTTGGGAAAAATCCCAGAACCTAGAACGTATAGTTCTTATCGGTTTTTTCAATGATTGTTCCAAGTGTAATCTGGGCGGAATCTTTGACAAAAAAACGTCAATTATCTCAGCTGTTTAATCAAAGTGATGCATTTTTGAAGAAACCTACCCACATCTAAGGAGTGATAAAAAAAGAACAAATGAAGATAGAATAGGTTTTTTTTTGTTTAAAAGCAGAGACTCTGTTCTTTCATTGGACATATTGTTTGTCCATGTATTCTGTAATATATCCATAAGATGTACTGTGAGCCATTAAAGTTTCTTGAAATGTTAAAAAACGCTGGCGTAGGCTGGCAACTTAAAATATAAAAAGGCTGGCGGGGAAAGAGTAAGAGGATCCAAACTGTAAAGTTTCAAAGAGAATATTGTAAGCTTTTCAAGCAAGAGAAAGAACATTTCTAAAAGAACATTTATGTTCTGTAAAAAAAGTCATGCAATGTCGCACAAATGAGTAAATGATCAATCTGTCACTTGAATGAGTAACTGATGGCTATGTGAACTGTTACTTTTATGTTAAAATTTAGTTTTTAAGTATCCATTTCAAGCATCTGCAAATAATATGATGCTGCATAATGTCCCTACAATATGGAAGGCCCTCAGAAATCTTGAGATTGATTTGTTGACCTTTCCATCCTTCTGCTTCACTTACACAGGAGTTGAGGGTGATCCCCTGTGCACACCGCTTCCATAAGAAATGTGTGGACCCTTGGCTTCTGCAGAATCACACCTGCCCACACTGCAGACACAACATCATTGGTGAGTATCCGAAGCCAAAAGATAAAATGTTGTTTTGTATCCAAAGCTTCATTCACTTCTAATCTGTGTTTTGGCTTCCTCCACAGAACAAAAAAAGGGAAATCCAGGTGCTATTTGTCTCGATCCGGGAAACCCAGTGCACAGCCGTCAGCAGCGAGTCATCCTCCCTGTTCATTACCCAGGAAGGGTGCACAGAGCCGGACAGGTGACTGCCTACCCCACACG
Organism: Triplophysa siluroides; assembly: GCA_006030095.1. NCBI lineage: Eukaryota > Metazoa > Chordata > Actinopteri > Cypriniformes > Nemacheilidae > Triplophysa > Triplophysa siluroides. The sequence continues at coordinate 1,664,372 of VCII01000101.1, read as the reverse complement.
GACCACTATGGATCCCCACGGCAACCCCATCACTGTTTTAACAGTGGACCAGCACCCTGAGCAGAGCCTTTATCCTTCCCAATCCTCCTTCATCCGAGGCTACCCCGCCCTCCACCTGGACCACAGTCTAAACCCTCACCACTGCGGTCTGGAGCATCGCGCCCCTGCTTACCCACAAACTTTTAAGAGGTCCAAATTTCAAGGACGTAACTTTTCTCGTGCCGCCTGCTTTTCGCAGTACGAGACGATGTACCAGCACTATTACTTTCAGGGCTTGACCTTTCCTCAGCCTGAGGTTCAGCCCACTAACGGACTGCACAAAGGTCACACCCGACCCTTCCAACCCGGACTCTTGTATCCTACCGTGGTGCACATGGGACCTGCTTCCTCTTCCCGCCTGGGGGAATCAGGAAGCACCTCAGGACTCAGTTGTTACCACGGGCACCGCTCCGTGTGCAGCGGTTACCTCGCGGATTGTCCTGGAAGCGACAGCAGCAGTAGCTCGGGTCAGTGCCACTGCTCCTCCAGCGACTCCATGTTGGATTGCACGGAGGTCAGCAACCAGGGCGTGTACGGAAGCTGTTCGACCTTCCGGAGCTCGCTGAGCAGCGATTACGACCCATACGTGTACCGCAGTAAGAGTCCTTGCCGGGGCTCGGCCGGAGAGGCGGGGACAGTGTTTTCGGCCGCTCCTGCAACAGAAGACTCGCCGGCTCTGGTATCGGGGATGACGGACTGTCTACAGCCTCCCGTCGGAGCGTTTTACGGTTCCGGGGACCAGCTATCCAACTGCAGCCTGGAGCCCAGCTGTAGTGGCCACTCTTCGGCGGAAAACAGGGAACTAACTAGCACTACCTCAGCTGGGCCCTCAGAGAGCGCTGCGGCAGCGAACCATTGCGGGGAGCAAGGTGTCGCTTGCAGCTGCTGCTTTGAGGTACCTAAAATAAACTTTGAACGTAAAGCACAGGACGGGGAAGGACATTGCAGGTGGGGCGCAGAGTCTCAAACTCTCTCACTCGGTTCTCCGCGGAACTTTTATAGCGTTAGCACCGAGCAGCTGCCTTCTCCAGATCACGTCGGTTGCGACGGACTGCCGTGCTGCTTCTACACGGAAATGACTGTACACCGTGGAAGCGCTAATCATTACGCTGAAGACTGTTCGGTTAATGTACAGTACGGCCAGACAGACAGTGACGGCTGCATGGGACAGGGCTGCTGTGAACTTGCGCAGCGGATACCCATAATTCCTGAGGATACAGACTGTGAATTAGACTTGGGTCCAGATTCGCAAACAAGCCTTCTCCCTCCTAGACTTAACTTGGAGAGGGAGGAGAGGACTTCTGATGAGAGTTGTGAGAGTTTATTTTACACCTCAGGACAATGTAGAGGACAAATGTATCAGCAGCCAGAAGATGTAGAAGCCAGAGCATTGTTTTCACCGCAGTGCAATGGCGTTCCTGACACACAAGGGGGCGTTAAAGCATCTTTCGACGGTTCAGGGCTCTGATAGCAGGCCTTAAAGCACAGCACAGGCTCTTGAAACTCAAATATAATGGTTGTGCTGTCAAAACTCTGGAGTGAACTTATCAGCAAGAGTTTGAAATTTAGATTTTACAATTGTGTTTTTTTAGTGTGCTCATCTTGTTCATTCCTGTGGCCTTCAGAATCTGTAATGAATACGACAGTTTTAGAAGTATCAAAAGGTGAAAGTACAGAGCTACATTTCTTTTTATTTTCTGTCACGTGCTACACAGCATCAAAAAATGTGAGTCAGAGGAGGCGGAGCTTCTCTCCTGATTGGACTAGGACCAGGGAAACAATTGTAAATGTAAATGACTAACTTTTTAATGCGAATATAGATTCATGATTCGAATGCTCTTTTTAAACGTTTTAAAAATGCATGCATGTGAGCAGTATGAAATCAACTAAAGTTTTCATTTAGGGAAATAAAACCAAAATGAGACATTTCAAGATAACGTGGAGGGAGCGGGCGACAGGTGCCGAGGTCATTTATTGAACGCTTAACTAGGTTAAAACTTAACCTCCCTCTCTCTGTGTTTTTCTCAGGGCCTTTTTTTCTCTCTAGTGCAGAAACAGACCAAGACAGAAAGCTTTTTTTAATCCATATAGTTGTTATTAGTGGAGACTACTGAGCTGTATGTACTTCACACCAAAATCTAGTTGGTCTCCAGTGTTCACTGGTAGATTTAGACCCGGACTACTCGAGTGTTAAAGGTACAGGACTTCTAGTATTTGACCCCTGCTAAGTTCATATATTAGTCGTTTTTTATATGATATGTATACAAGCTAACAGTTTGTCACAAAGACGCCAAAGTATAATGACTTCAAGAGATTGGAATGCAGTGGTATATAGATATATATATATATATATCTGTCAAGGGTAGAAATATACATAATAATGTACTTGCACCTGGGCTTTTACAGATATACACCATCATATCATCATGCCTTTCTGTTTATACAGAGTATTTTATACTGTTTCTATGAAATTTACCCATACAGCTTACATAGGCGGTCGTTTTAAAGTAACTTTATTTATACATAGACTAAAACAGTGCCGTAACATGAGAATCTACTCTTGCCTTGCATAGGGATATGTACTGCAAATATAGCATTTTTTTCTGGGTACTCGAGTCACTATTTAATATTTCGTATTGTTTGTAGCACTTAAGATTGTATAAAAGAAATGTGTACAAAATTAATATTTTTTATTTTTTTTAAAAGATATAATTATTTTCTCCATTATCATTTTACAGATGTTAAAGGTTAGAGCTTGATCCGTGTATATTTCTGTATCTGTATAGCATCACATTTCATAAATGGAAATATGTTCTCTGAATATTTATTGACTAATATATTTATCTTAAAGCCATGTCTTATGTTCAGAGTGTCTGTGAGTTTTTTTTTTTTTTTTCATTTTTGAGATCACTAATAAGAGACTTTGTAAATACATGGTAATTGCACACGAGACGATTAAAGATTCTCTGACCAAAAACTGATTTCAAAATTTTTGTACAGTTTTGTAACAAAGTGTACAAAGAGCTTACAAATATATGGTTTTATTAAAGTAAATGCACACACTTGAGTGTTTCATTTTCCCAAATCCATAACAGCTGTTTTCATGTGAAGCGGAATTGTCATTATCATAAACATGCAAGGCAAGTTTACATTATATACAGTACACAAAGATAATTTGTGGAAGTGCTTTACAGAGAAAAGTAAAAAGATGAATAAAAACAGATGTAAGTATATATACATAAAAATAACAGTTAAAGCTTAAATGCTTCAGAAAGATGTTATTGACATGAAAATGATGTGGTAAGGCCGCGCATAGTTCATACGCCGATAATTGAAAGTGCTTTACAAATAAAAATGAAGATAAAATATTTATTTTTGAGCAACGGGTAAGGACACGGATACTTATGTAGAAAGTCACAGTTCTGGGTTAAGAAATCATTATGAAGCTGGATACGGTACAGTATCTGAAGGCATAGTGACTAGTGACTACTGTTATAAACAAATTGGGTCGATTATAAACTTGTTGAATGTGTTGTGCTGTTGTTCTTTCATACTGACATAGGAATTCATTCCCAATTATACCTTACAACATGCTGGGTAAACATACTTATTTTTAGATGAAACACTTCAGATTCTGCAGGGTAGATTTAAGCATTACGAGCTACAATATATTCAGTGGAGTACTTCTGTGTGTGACCTATCAATACCTATCAGTATTTACTTTGGTTTTCATGGGAGTGTTCACTTTAGAGAGATATGCCCACCACTTTTCTGAAGGCAATATTAAAACTATTAAAGCAATAAAGCCTAGAACTTTTTAAACATTATCCATTAAGTCAAACCATGAAATGACAAAAAAATACATTAAATCGAATACTTTTATTCTCTTCTATTAGCCAATCTCGGCGTTACCTCGTTTAGAATGTATATGTTGGATATACATTTATCAAAAGAGTCATACCCTGTTTTCGAAGTAACATACATTGAGGGACACAGGGCACCTCTGATAGTTTCTTAACATAACATGTTGTACATATAGGCTATTTTTGAAAAGTAAAACTTCAGCAGTAACACTGTTGACTTAGTTAAAAGGTGACGCACTTGATTGGACATGAGAAAGAAGAGGAGAAAAATGAGAAAGGGATGTGTAAGATGGGATGATCCATTCCTTATACATAAAACATGATTGCAATAAAAACGTAAATGTTTCGATTATCCAGTCAACTGGAAAGCAAAACTTTGTAATCATGAAAATGAACTCAAACAGAATGTAGAATGAGCAACAGATGCATACTTAGATGAAAGGTTTTTGTGGATTTAGAGCTTTTGAACAAAATATTTTTTACATGTGCTATGACACAAGTATTGTTCTAAGGCATTATGCTTTATCTGAATTATGCTTTATCTGAGCCACGGGCATGAGATATACCTACATTTATAGAATTACTTGTTTTTGGAATATTGACTTACAATATTGCCTTTGGGCAATTCCATGAAAATGTCAACCTTGCCTTGAAAAAATAAAGTCTTTACCAATGGTTTACTATGGTAACAGCACAGATATTAACATTTGGTGGTTCGAAAACCCATTTGAGATCTCTCTTCAAATTTGTAAAGCATTTGTTTTATTTTTAGTGCATGATTTTCATAGGAAATTAAAATAAAGTAACTATTTTATTTTCTTTGAAGAGGCATCCCTTCTCCATTTATTGGGTATTATTGCTTCAGGATTGTGCATTTTTTTTTCACAGAAATCCTACAAAGTTTGTCGTCTCCCAAAAACCGCACATCCATAACGCATGTTTATTTCCCTTTTTTAAAATAGAAAATTTGTTCATAGACTAACAATTTTAGATGTTTAGACTCTATCAACAAATGTTTAGTAAAATATAAACAGATGGTTCAATTTATTCGTAACAAATATTTACTGTCTTTTTTAATGTCACGTCCATAACACTGGAATTGCCCATTTGCAAAAACATCACTGCTCTTCATCACTCTGTACCTTTGTTGACGTTATCAGCCAATAATAGCAATATATGTCAGTGTAAATTGTTTTACGTCAAGCCACTTCTAACATTTAAGTTAGTCTGGGACCTGTCCAGGAATCCACCCCTAAGGCAACCAAACATTGCAAAGGAAGCAAATCACTTCACGCACACTACAAATGTTTATTTTTTCAATTTTTCATTCACTTTGTGAAAACTTGTTTGATTGTGTTGTCCTACAAAGTTGAACATTTTGCAGGTTTTTTTTCATATTAATGTAATACTTTATTTTGTATGCCACTTGTGTCTGTAGTTTGTATGTGTCCAGAGAAAGGTACATAGAAAGATGATAATTGTTCAGAAGTATACGCCATTTTTAAGATTTTGGTAAACACTTCCATGCTGGTTTATTACAAAAGTCCACAGTATGTCTACATGAAAACATAAGAGTGTAGAAACTCCAAAGACGTCATTGGGATAAATTGGGGACCGATGGGTCAATGTAGATTCACTTTTGATTATCAGCATTAAACACGTTGTAGTGGGACTGACAAATTCAGCCTATTAAGTCAATGTGTGCTGCTTCAGTACCACAAATCAAACACGCCGTCCAGCTTCTTTAAATGAAAACACATTTGAACTGCACTCCAACAAATTAAGCTGTTATTGCGTAACACGTCCTTAATCAAACCCACAACACTTAAAGGAACAAGTCGATGGCTTTCTTTTTCACATCGCATGGTGAAAAGTGTTTCCATTCAGGCACAGAACAAACACATGAAACCAGATTGTACACTGTCCCACAGGGTTTCATCAGATGCTCTGTTTTGAAATGAAAAAAACATTCGCCTCTTGTCAGAGTTTATTTTAAAGGCAACTATGTGCCGACCACACAGGTGATGTGACACTCAGAGCTTGAACCCTGAATGAATAGAAACAATCCCTCCTGTCAAGTTGAAGTACTGGACACAAAAGAAGCCAGCATTCTCGATCATCTCCTTGAATGTTTCCTATGGAAGACAATTTTTTTGTTACAATTATTTCAAGAACATCAAGATATTTTAGACAAAAGGTACATATATCAACTTATTATTCCAGCCTACAATGACAATTGCATTTCTGAACTGTCTGTGCAGTGTGTTTGGAGTATGCCTGCCATGTTACCTGGTCTGGAAATTTCCGGATGCTTTCCACCAGATACTGATATGATTTCCAGTCTCCTGCGATCACTTCTCCCAACACAGGGATCATCTGAAAACTATATGCATCATACAGCCTGCAAAAGACCACTGAACAGGTCAACATATTTTTTAACACATTTAATAAAAACAGTTAAAAAATAAATAATAAATGAAGTATAAACACAACCTTGCAAGCACAGGGTTAGACACTTTGCTGAATTCAAGACACAAGAACCGTCCGCCTGGTTTAAGGACGCGCACAGCTTCCTGCAACGCCTACAAACCGACAAAAACCAACCCATCACGTTTAAAACAAGCCTACATGAATCATCACAATCTTAAAGCCACCAGTGGTGGATGAAGTACACAACTTCCCTACTTAAGTAAAAGTACAGATACTACTGGTCAAATATTACTCCACTACAAGTAAAAGTTGTAAAGTCAGATTCTTACTTAAGTAAAAGTACAGAAGTACGTGCTTTTAAAAGTACTCGAGTATTAAAAGTAAATTTCCTTTATGTCAGTCGTGCATTGTCCCATATCTTATGCCTCTGAAGCAACCTACTGAATACACTGAGTAGCTCACAGTATCAGTTGTATTAAAGGAGTAGTTCACTCCAAAATTTGCCCCCATTGACTTTCCATAGTAATTTTTATTCCTACTATGGAAAGTCAATGGGGGCAAATTTTGCAGCGAGGAACTCCTTTAAGAGCTTTATATGTTAAGCACATGTATCTTTAGTTTATACATAATCCTGTACACTAATAGCCTAATTATCCTCATTAGCCCCCTAGGCCTATATGTATTCATGAGCAGTGTTTTTTTATTTTTTATATTCCCTTTACCAGTTTTAGCAAGTAAGTAGTAAGGTTCTCGTAAATAGTAAAGTGTAGAAGCCATGTGTTTGCTGGATTTATTACCATAATTTAACTACAAACATAAACTACAGCTAGTATAATGAAACTATGGTATTTTTAGTTGCTGTGGTTTTACTAAAGATTATTAATTAGAGTATGTTTCCTATATATAGAAAATGGTAAATTTGTGTATACTGTGGTTTAACTGCAAATAACATCCCTGCTGAGAATTTTTTTATTAAATTCCTCTTTGTAGTGTGTTTTGTTCCAATAGGATTTATCATCCCACCAATAGAATCCATCACATACAAGTAGACACAAGTATCCATACTACAATTTGATGTTGTATTTTGGGCAGGGTTCTATTGTTTATACTTTAACAGGAATACTTCAACTATAGTTACTTCAGTAAAAACATCATTCATTTTCCAAATCGCTTTAAATGATATAGCAGCAGACCAGGAGTTAACACGCACGCGTAGCTCAAGGTGTGTGTGATGCTTATTTACCGTTTAGCCGTTATGCCGATCATTTTCATGACAATGTTTCTACGATATTTGACTGATTGTAACCCACGGATGATGACACCACACTTTAACATGTGCCGTTTTCCTCTTTAATTGTTCTATTTGCCTTTTTAGAGCGCTATCAATGGTGTAGCAGCTCCTACGTTTACATTAGTTTAGTGGGGATGATCCCAGAGTTGCCAGATTTGCGTAAAACAATCTGCCAAATGGCCATTCAAAGCTTGCCGGAAACCCGCGAGCTTAGAAAAACTGAAATACTTGGACCATTTTATAAATGTAGTGGAGTAAAAAGTATGATATTTGTCGTTCAAATGTAGTGAAGTTAAAGTACAAGTACTCAGAAAAAAATATACTCAAGTAAAGTACAGATACTCAAAAAGTGTACTTAAGTACAGTACTCAAGTAAATTTACTTTGTTACTGTCCACCACTGAAAGCCACGAAAAGATGTCATGCTCATAGATAATGTAATCTAGGGTCTTTACTTGCTCTATGTGAGTGACGTTTCTGATGCCAAACGCAATAGTGTATATGTCAAACTGGTCATCATCGAACGGGAGCTCTTCTGCGTCACCCACGACCCACGAAAGACCTGCGAACAGTTTATGACAAGCCCTGTGAATTTGGTGTCAACAGTTAAGATGGGTGTCTTTAGTCTAAGACGACTGTACCTGTGCTGATTCCCGCTTTCTCTGCCCTCTGTTTACCAACTTTAAGCATTTCTTTGTTGATGTCACACACGACCGCACGGGACTGCGGAAGATCCGTCTGGTTTGATGCATAATGATCAGCGATTTCTCTCCACGATGGCGTTTGACTGGACCGTGCTCTCTGACGCTGTTGCCGTTCATGCATTGATCTGGTGTATTCCAGGAAGCGGAAAGAGATGTCACCTGAAGCACAAAACAGATTTTGATCAATAAAAGCTCAAAATAAGTATGTTTCGTCATGAAGAGATCTGTGTGGGGAGCCCAAGCAAAGTTGTGATGTACCAGTGCCACCAGCTGTGTCCAGAAGACGCAGTCCTGGTTGAGGGTTCATGACGTGCAACAGCGAGTCCTTCCAGAGGCGGTGTATTCCTAAACTCATGGCATCATTCATTACGTCATACTTTTCCGCGACACTTTCAAACACCTTATAGACTGACAACAGGGGGGGGTAAAAAAGAGATGGAAATGTCATGACTAACCTAAAATGCTTTCATAAGGTAAGATTATGGACACTTGTGCAATTCTCGCCAGCTCAAACTTTCACCAAAATACACAAAATGATCAAACTAGTCTTTATTAAAACAATGTTTATTTCTGTGATCTTGACCACAATGTAAGAATGGCAACATAAACTAATGCATTTCCACTCACCTCTCTCTGCTTTCTCCTCCTCTGGCACAGTTTCGAAGCCAAAGTGCGTGCTTTTCCCTTCGGTTCCATCGCTGTAGCCGCGACATACTGTGACCCAAGCGGGACAACATAAGTGTTTGACTCGACTCGTTGAAACATGCTGAATATTTCGCGTAGATTCACAGAAAGTTCTGAGGGCAAGTGTCCTCATGGAGGCCGCCATGTTGCGCTCGAGTTCAGTTACGAAAGCACCGCGTCATAGCTCGCGACGGGTTGTAGTTCTTTTGCAACAAAATTGCAAGCGTCCAGAGCACAGACAACAGACACAGTAAGAGATAAGAAACTGTATTAGGGAAAAAAAACTAGGCCAATTAGCAACATGTATGTATAAGTGTACATAAAATATGTACCTAATATGTACAACATATTAACATATGTAAATGTTAATATGTTGTATTCGGTTAACCACCGTTTCTTAGCAAATGCTGCCACCTGTGCAGTTTTAATGTCACCGTGTATAACGAGGGGTGAGAACCAGGGTCATAAGTAACATTTTGGGTGAAATGGAGATTTATATATATATATATATCAAATGAAAGCCCTCGATGAGCTCTTTGTAAAAATCTTAATCAATTTGAAGTTATTAATTAGAAACGAGACTTATCAATGAACATATGCTACTAAGCCAGTTGGTGCCTAAAGTGCGTAACTGTACTGTATAGAGAAAAGATTGTGGATAGATGATTCAAAATGGCTAAAACGTTGGTGGCAAAAAGGAGCATGAGACATTATTTAAAAAATGATTTTTTGAACAAATAATTAAATACTGTTCGATAAGTAGGCTATACTGTCACGTGTGTAACATCTTTATGATAGAAGACTGCAAAAAAAAAAAAAAATTCAGATCAAACTATGGTATTTTTTGTTCTGGCTCTTCTAAAGATGATGAAATGTCACTTATGCCCCTCTGGTTCATCTCACCCCATAACAACAAATTGAAACATCCATGTGTACGTATTTTCACGTGTGACTCTATTTTATAAACCTTTTTTATAAAAAAATTAAAGTTTTTTTCTATATTTTCTGTAAGGAATAATTAACTGCGAATAATTGAATGGACCGGAGTCTATTATACAGCTTATACCACGGTTACCACACCACAGGACATTTTAATTTCTATCAGTTTAATTTCTATCAGTGTTTATTCATTTATTTTGAGTTTCTATTTAGTTATTTTAATTATTCGGTTTTTAGTATATGTATTTCCATATTGTTTTTGAAATGCTTTGTTTATTGAAACGAAACTGTGCACCTTTAGCAGTAAAGTTTTTTTTACTCACTTAACAATACACAACAATATGTACAATCTTAACATCACATATAAATGTATATACAATACATTTTCAATAATATATGCATCAATTAACAAAAAGCCAGATGGCAAATATAAAAATATATTCAAATATTTACAAAAAATGTTGTAAGTCTTCGTTGCTTTTTTATTAACTTTTATTAAAAGAAAATGAGAGAAATTCGGTTTGTATCCTGTCTATTAGCAGTAAAGTTTGACATTATAAACGTCAGATCAAGAGCAGGGTGCTGTGTGAGCTGATGGCCTGTAGGCTACACTATAACCTTTCTGTTATTTAAACTTGATATTGATCTTCATAGGTGTGCATTTACTGAAAGTTACCCATAGAACATTTGTCAACCAATCAGATTGAGGCATTCAACAGCCCCGTGGTATACATTTTTATAAAGCACTGCTTGATATTTTATGTCAATTGCTCACATTCTATTGGCTTTTTTGAGCTTTTTCAGTAATGTGTTGTTCTGTGTTCTGTAAATTCTCCAGTGAATAAATCGCATTCTACTTTTTTCTTATCACAGAGAGAGAAAAGCCAAATGGTTGAACTTTTTCTAACACATACATGACAAATGTGCCGTTAGCAACCTACCAATAGATGTCACTCTTGGATTAATAGTCATGCGCCAACGCAGCAGCGCTTCACACTAAACGTAGTAAATTAATGACAACCGGTTGTTTTTCTTTATGGGTGGATTTGATCATATGTGGTTGTTAAATGAGTATAGGGCCATTGGGTTTATGAAGTAATCAGAGAAATTATTGTGAATTTAATAGATTCATTCATTAACTTAGTTATAACACTGGTCTGACTTATTATTATTACTATATGAGCAACAAAAATGTGTTCACCTCGCATTCCATGAACATCTGCAGGTGGGCAGTATAGGCCTCCACACAAAAACACACAGCGGGGAAATGGCTTACACATGGGGCCTGTAATGCAGGCTTTGTTTGTGCATCCATTCTGCGTCTGGTAGTCATTTTATCTGATAAGCTGTACAGCAACAGAAAACATCACTGCCTTTTTTCTTTTTAAGTCTTTAGCAGATGTTTTGTGGAGGTCTGCATGGATTTCAAATGCAAGTTTGTTTGCATATTTCCTCTTTAGTCATATCTGTTCAATGAAATGCTGCGGAAACTATGGTCATCTCGCAAGCAAATGTTGGAGTGTCCTGAAGGATGTCATTTGCATTGTAAATTCTCTCTCTCTCTCTCGCTCTCTCTCTCTCTCTCTCTAAAATCATTCCTTGTTTTCATGATTAAAACTGGCAATTTATTGAAAACAAAGCAGACACGACCAGCATTAGAAACATGCATTTTTATTTTTTTGCACACGGAACACATTAAATAAAAACTACAAAGGTACTTATACAAAATATAGAATATATCCCATTTAGCATCCAAAGTAACAATAATTTATGGTATAAATTAAAATTCTCACTATTTTATTTACAATTCCATGAAAACAACATCTTTTTATTATCCCTGGAAGTATTCTCACCCCAAAACTGTCTCGGTTTCTCTGCAGGAAAGACCTTCCGATAAACCACAAATAGATTTGACACTTTTTTCCACTTCAAAAAGTGCTTAAGCATTCAGGCCTTGCTATATTTAAGGATGCCTGGATTCTGTATTATTCACCAGTCTTTCCAGACATAGATGACCTTGTTAGATTTCTTATGTCACTTTAGGTTCGTCTCTCTGCTTTGACAGGCCGTCTCTCTCTCTCTCTCCCACTGCGAATGGTGACATTACTATGCATGGGCAGCCCTGGGCGCTGCAGAACTTTGGTTATGAAGTATGTATGCAGTAATTAACACAGAGTGCATATGAGAACACAACCCAAATAGAGCATCAGGTCAGCCAAATGCACTTGGATTGAGGAAGAACAGGACATGTTGGGTGTGCGGCTTCATCAACTGAGGTCTTATTACGGGTTCTTTACACAGTATTTCACAATTTCGTTTTTTTCAAAGATGCAAGTGGGATATGCTGAAATATAATCTTTGTACAAACTTTAAAAAATGCTTTTGGTTGCTCATAAAACATTACACAAGATAAGTACTTCAGTAATAAGTTAAAGTGCATAATGTGGTGATTCGGTAATTTGTGATTTAAGGAACATTTCACTCAAAATTAAAATTATATAAAAAAAATTTTTTGGGACATACGGATTATTTTGGGGTTAACAGCATACGTGTTCGAAACAACATTTTCATTTTGGGTGCACTGTCCCTTTACCTGTTTAGTTGGCAAGTGCAGTAACCAATGGCATACCCACATTTTTATTGTCGATCGCCCATTTTCTGTCTGTTTAGTTACAGAACGTACCCAACCGGACATTAAAATAAAGGGCTTTCACAACATCTCTAAAATGAAAGTAACAATGAGCACATTGAGTAAAAACTGTCGAAACAGTTCTTTTGTTAGAAGCGCTAATGTCAACCCACATCTTGACCTGTGACTGATGCCCGCGCAGGTGCTTTTAACTGAATGCCACCCTGCACCTTGTAAGAACGGCCTCACACTTTTGGCCGACGGGAAAAGTGCTTCAAAACTCTGTAAGCTAAACGGGGAGAAAGAGCAAATTGTTTCGGAAGAATTTCAGCGCCGTCTTTGTTGGAGAGAAAAAATGAAATGACGTTTGATCGTTCCCACACAGAATTACACAGCGTTCTTCACAATGCGTCTCTTGCTCAACCTGACTAGAATAATGTGGTCCAATGACACCCACAGGACTACATTTATCTAGTGAAAATTCCCAGTGCTTATTCTCATTTGCAATTCCAAGCTCTGTAGGATCAATGCTTGTTTACATCATCCAGACATTGTGACAGCGTAGAAGAGACAAAAGAAGGGTTTTTCTCAGTCCTAAAGGCACTTAAAGGCAGAAAGATCAAAACCCGACACACAGCAAAAATACCAAAAGACAGTAGGAGAGGTCCATCAGGATTTCTTAACTACAGCTTCATTTGAACTTGTAGCGATCGCAGGCTTTGGTGCTCAGACGTCCGTCTACGCTGCATCTCTTTCGGGACCTCTTTTCAATCCTCAAAGATCAAAATCCCTTTGTCCTAAACATGTTTGTGACATCAATCCTCTGCTGGTACAGGCAGCTCTTTTACCCTGGTAAAAGGAGTTCTGTCCTCCTCAACAAGAGATGACCTACATAAAAGGTTAAAATGCGCCTGGAAGGGGATCGTATCTCTCCTCTTGGTTGGGCACAGTGGGATTTTATTGGCTATGGAAGTGGTTTTGTCTTTCAGTGTGGTCCGAGGGGAGTCTCAGCCTTTATTTGAGACGCTTATCAGGGGTCTGTGAAACGCTGCGAAACACCCAAAAGTTACGAGTTCGTTGTTGATTCGTTGCTCTACCATGGCAACGGAAACCAAACATCTCATTCCTTTGCTAATCAAATCACTCGGTTTAAGCGTGCACCTGTCACGCACTGCGTGGTTGGCTGAGATGCAAATTGAGAGTCGACGCATCGGCATCAAGCTCAGTCTGAGCAGTCCGTTTAGCCATGTTTCGGCCAAGTTACTTGCCAACAATCCATCAACCTTTTGACCGGGCATTGCGGTGGTTATTTTAGGTTAGTCAGCGACCGTAAGCTCCCGTAGACCAGCATTGCGTACAGTGTGTGCATTCATTACATGGAGCTAGTACGTAGCACCCGTAATGGTTATTGAGGTTAGTTTCCCACGAGAGGGCTGAGGTCTCCGTGGTGGTTCTTGAGTTTCTTCTTAAACAGAGAGATGGTTGAAGGCCTGTAGAAGATGATCCAAGGTTCAGATGTGGTGCTCTGCGCGCACGAATCCGAACCGCTGATTGACGGGATGGACGGAGATCTGAGAATGAAAGAAAAATGGCGAAGGGGAAAGATAAAAAAACAAGGAAAGGTGGGGAGGTTAAATCAAGTATATTCAAATAGAACTTTTATGCACGCTACAATTCCACCTTGTAAAAAAACTAATCGTATGCAAAATGTGCAGCGAACATCCCTTAACATCGAAATGGGGTAATAAATCAATCCACAGGCGGATAAAAGCGCAAATCATGTAAAATCCATCGTACTGTTCAAGTGCTATTACGTTATTCTTTTTCAAAGTTGGATAAGATAGCATTAGCAGCTGCACATTTGCTTTTTTACTTTTTATCCCAATATCTAATCTAAACGTGTAAACTTCCCAAAATAACCTTGTTTTGTAATTTGTGTACTTACTTTACGGTAAGATGCAGTAGCAGCTTAGCTATCATGGCTATGACTGTTAGCGTTAGCAGGGCAGCCAATGCATATATGGTCCACACTGTAAAACAAAGAGTTTATTACTGACAGTCAAACTAATTCAGACTCGTTAATACAAACATGAGGAGTTGACGAATGTTGTGACATTAGAACAAAAAGTAAAAGTGAAAATAAATGTCTCGTATGCTATTTTATATTATAAATAGAAATATTACTAATATAAAATGATATAATATTAACAGATTGTTTTCTAAATTCTTGCTGTCACGCCATAGCACACATTTACGGTTTATTTGTCAACTACCCACATGTTTATGTTTATCAACAGTTAACTCGCAGTGAGCTAAAAAGTGTTTAGTTATTGAAGTGCATAGGAGACAAAATTAACTATTCATGGTTATCATAGTTTCACAACAATAACTTCATTTAGCACATTAGTAACGTGCTAGACATGCTGTTACTGTTATTCTTTCTTATACTAAACATTTGTACTTAATGGCTTTTTTCATGTGAAATTGTGTTTCTTGGATTATTCTAGTATTCTAATAGTATGGTAAGTATAAGTAAGCTTACTAAGTACTACATACTAGTGGCTACATACTAGTGAAATTATAGGTAGGCCTATTAATAATTTACTGGTTCAATCCTTATAACACATTTTGGAGTTTATGAAAGTACAGTTTGGCATAGAAAAACTATTCCACCCCAAAGCTGACTTGTTAACTCATTATATAAACTTGAATACTTCATTAAACTTTTATGTTTATCAAATGATTGAGTACATGTATGTACCAAAAATACTTAAACTTTTCAGAGAAGTGCATAAATGTTTTTTTTTTAAATAAGTATACTAATAGCTAATAATTTTTACTAAGGGAAGTATTAATTAATGAACCATTGTAAACCAAATACATGCAAAACAATATATTTTGAGAAACATATACCTAATATCATCAAATCGCTGAAAAATATAGAGTTTTTGTAAAAAAAATTTTTTTGTTAGCTATATTAGCAAGCCCTTTTATTAACTACATTATTTTATTAGAAACTATATGATTACTTCTGTCAAATTTTATCACAGGTCGTATTGACTGATTACGCAGCAACAGGCCGTGTCATGTTGATGATGATACCTAGTATGAGAAATAAGCAAAGACGAAGTGTAAGCTGGGGGTGGGTGAGGTGTAATGAAAAGTACTGGACACATACTGGTGCTGTGGCCCGTGGTCCGACTCGATCCAGGCCACTGACCTGGCATTTTTGCTGGACTTGATGTGATCACGTAGTAGAGGAGGGAGGATTTTTGGCTCTGACTGGTATTGGATTTAGCTGTGGTGCTTCCTGTATGTGGCCTCACTGTGCTGATGTGCCCTTCATCTCCATCGTCATCCTCTTGGTCTCTGAAAGCTGTGAAGAGGAAAGTTTACTTCATTTGCTGTGATGTGGAAACCTAGGCAGAAAATATCAATACACCTGTATTGATCTGAGACTTTCAAAGAAGTCTTGCAGTTTGGCACGACACAAAGATGACAAATAGTGACTGGAAGTGCATTGTTGGAGGAATTGTGTTCCCTAAAAGGTGATGTGATACATTGTAGGAAAATTGTGTACTTCTGTCAAATTTGTTAATACATCATAAATAAAACGACAGAACTGCATCCAATTCCTTGCCGATTCTGAGGTTTTATACTCATTTAAAACACACACTGTCTCTTTTTTCCAAACAATCGTCTGTGCTTAAGCACCTCTGAACATCTCAGGGGAAGATTTTTCACCTCTTTCGAAATAACATCACCTCGGTGATTCAGAAACGCAGACAGATTTAACGGCAGTATGCAGTGTTTGAATCAAACTCCGCCTGCGGGGGGAAAAGCTCAGCGGATGGTGAAAGTCAATTTGTTTCGCTGACCTTTTCTTTCAGCAATTTTTTTTTCCATTTCATACTTTTCATTCTGCCTTATTCCTCCCCAGATTGTGGTTAGTGAACTCTGCCTCCCAAAACCACAAAACAGAAAGTGACAGCGTGTCTTACAATCGTATAGATCTGACGAAACGGTTCAGAGCGTGCCAAGTGCAATAAAACAGCCAGAAACCTATTTAGCATATCAATATTTGCCCATATTTGCTTCTGTCTATGTAAATCTCATAAATATTAATACAATGCGCTATATTTTGATGCATTTCAATGTATTCGGATTATAAAGACTACGAAAAGGAATTGCTTACTGACAGGCTGCGGCAATAATCTAATTCCTCTTTAGAATTGTATCAAACCTACATTTTTTACAACAGTAATTGGTGGAAAGTGTATACACTTACAACTAAAACTACTTTTCTCAGGTAAACAGTATTGTTATATCTCATACTCTCTCTGTTCCTCTTTCTTTACCCACAGGTAAATGTTCTTTACATTACCCATAAGCCACTGGGGGTGCAGGTGCAAAGATGACATGAAGTCAAAGCATCAGGTTGCACCTGCAGATGTAAACCACTTTCACCACATGCTGCACTTCATTATGAAGGGCTTCTAGTTTCATTGCCCGAAAAACAACATCAGGACACTTGATTTACATAAATTTGAGTGTTTTGCATAAACTCATAGATGAGGTCAATCCCTTTTATTTTAGTTCTATTTAGAAATTTTCCAGATAATTTAACTTGCAAATGATATTATCATTATGTTATAACATATAACATAACATTATATTTTAAAATAATAAAATAACATGCATTTAAAAATGTCTTTGTATTTTGGCATGTCCCTCTTTTGCTTTTATAACAGCATGTGCCTGCACTGGCATGAACACCCGTTTGTCCAAAACCTGATGATCCTTGTTATTAAATAATTAGACATGAGAACGTTCCAAAGAACATGTTGAATCCCAGCATTTCAATGTGGTTTCAGCCTATAAGCCCCCAGTGCATATTCATATTTCATTGTGCAATAAATTATGATCTGGTAGGCATTATATCATCTTTCAAAGTTAATGCCTTATTAATGAACGTTACCAGTGCTGCCAATAAAAAAAAAAAGTGCTCATCCTGTGAACAGCCAAAAGTTACAAAGTTAAAAGTATGCGTATATATCCTCACCATGATAAAGAACAGAAAAGCCTTGTGCTTCATTCGTCCTGTCTGAGTAAAAGTACACAATGATGAAGTCTGCAGTGACGTTCACCACGTCCCTTGGTGGATTACGCCCGTCGAATCGCGCCATCACTTGATTGGAGTATCCATCCAGCAGTTCCACCATATCGGTCTGATCCACGATATTGAAAAAGGTGAAATTGAACAGAATGACTGAAGCACCTGGAACCTGGGAGAACACGATGACCAAGATATGAGTGCATGGCTGCATGCCACAAAATGTATTTCTGCTCTCACTGCTTCGGTTTGGCTCCGGCGAGTCTTTCCCCATTAAGATATAAAGTGCATTGAATATACCTGAACGGTCCAGTAGCAGACCCTGCCAGCTTGATATTTGTCTGGGAAGTCGGGGGAGTAGATCACTCCAGAGGACGCCGAGTAATTTCCTCCACAGGCTCCTACTTTAGCTGTGAGAAAAGAGTGATGGGTTCAACTCTCTGTTGAGTAATAAAATCTAGTGGTCTTAATTCACTTGCAAGTTGACTTTTACTTTTACATGACCTTTCAATCGTTTGTGACCGTTGGATAAGGATTATTTAAACTATTCCTATTAAATTTTCACTCAAAAAAATCATCCTGATGTCCTGTATGACTCTTTTTTCAGTGGAACACAAAATACGATATTTAAAAACAATCTCAGTGGTTTTGTGTCCATACAATGTAAGTCAATGGGAGCCCATGTTGTTCAGTTTTCAACATTTTTCAAAATATCTTCTTTTGTGTTCTTAAGAAGTCATGCATGTTTGGAATGACAAGCAGGTGAATAAATGATGAAATCATTTATATTTTTGGGTGAACTGTCCCTTTAAGACCGATTTACTCATTGATCATTTAGAACGAGGGGTTTCAATTCTGCTTTTAGAAAATCATTCCAAACTTTATTTAAACAGCTAATGCAACCACCGAAGGATCTCAAGGAGTCGGGTCAACAACCCATGATGGATTTGTGAATTGACTCGAAATAATTATTTGCATACAAATCAGACATTAAAACAGACTTTAAAACTTCCTGTGATATCCCTGTTTTCCATAACTGTGGGAATTCTGAAAACCATAAAAAGGACAACAAGCAATGATCTCATTCGTGAAACTGAGATCAACAAACTTTGATGTTAATATTTTGTGAACACACATTCAATGCAATGCAACGCAACATTTACATAAGAAAGGATTTGCATAAAACCTGGCACTGCTCGTGTTTCATACATGAGGCCGGTGTGAGGCAATGCATCGTGTGTGGTATGCAAATACAGAAAAATAATTCTTGACCTCCAAATGGTCGAGTTAAAGGACATCCTGATCAAATATCAAAGGTGCTTTGCTGAACTGACTCTAGATCAGGTCATTGAATTCAGAACCCATGTGTTTACAATTAAGTAGCCTAAAGTACCATGGTTAGTACTGTCTCAGCTTATAAAACACGATTTGAACATCATTAGCATCCGTTTCGTTTGTGAATCAATGACCTGTGCAAAGGCAAAGAAAGATGCTGCCAAAACTTACTGTCGAAGACTATGACACGACCATCTCCACCACAGGGCTGGGTGTGGTCTCCGAAACACACATGGTTACACTCAGTGCTCGGGGCATCACCGTGACGATGATAATCAAGGTCGTTACCACAGAAACAAGCGTAGCCCGATTCCATCCCGGCGAGCTAAGGAAAAAAACACAAGAAGCCACAAATGGTCAGGAACCTCATTATTCTCTAATGCCGGGTCAGAAAAGCACGAAAAACGTAATACAGGCGATATCGATTCTTTCATCCGCGAGCAGATGCAGGCGATTACATCTCAAACAACTATAGATTTTAGAGTTAAGACATTTAATGAACTTAATAACAAACAAAAATAAGGGACAAGCAAGCACGGAATCTCAGTTCCAAAGAAAATAATAACTCAGAAAGCCCTAAAGGTTCATACCTTGTATCTTTGGTTGCGACAGAAGCTGATGCAGTTTTGAATAGTCAGTTTGTTGGAGGTCTGGTAGCTGCCAGATAAAGGTGTTGGATCGCCGCTGTCCTTAAAACAGCCCAGATTACCCGGCACTGAGAGAAAAAGACAGAGGAAAACATTTTACCACCTTATCACCCGTGCTCAAAATATCAACAACAGAGTTTATTTTAAAATAGTTGCAAAACAGGAATATTGAGGCATTGTGCCCAAGCCCAGGGATAGAAACATCAGTCACTAATAAATCTGCTAACACAGACACACTTGCAATCATTAACTTCCATATGCCGGTAAATCGTCTGGAAACGTGTTTTATGAACTTCAATTAAAACAGGACACATACGTACTGCAGCGAGTGTGAGAACACAGTGCGCTGTATGACACTAAACCTCATCGTATGGGAATGCACAGATGCATGCTGGGGGTTTGTTAATTATCGTGAAATGAATGAGGCCTCCGGCTAAGAGAACAGGGAGGTCAGAAAGAGGAGAGGGTTTTGGAATCTAGAAAATGTCAGTTCATGTCGCTTTGTTGTACGTGTGTGTAATTGTCTAAATAATAGACACAATCTGCTCCAGGCCGCCCAGAGTTGTCTCATCCTCTTGGTTAACTATTAGCATCCATATGACTAATGCTTATATTTAGAGTTAAAACATTTTTTTTCATTAGTTCACAGAATGAAACAAAATCATCAATTCTACTTAAAGCTCCAGTGTAATTTTTTGGAGGATCTATTGACAGAAATGCAATAGAATATGCATAACTATACTTTATGTCTTCAGAGGTGTATAAAGACCTTACATGATGAAGCGTTATGTTTTTATTACCTTAGAATGAGCTATTTCTATCTACATACACCGCAGGCCCCCTTTCAACAGCAGCTCTAAACGGACAAACTGCTCTATGGAGCGTGTTTCGTAAATACGTTATCTTTCGGCAAAGAAGTGAAAATGTGATGACATCTTAGTCATGTCTAAGCCACCGTAGTGCTTCGGAAGGGAGGGGTGAGCGGTGGAGTGAGCAGTTGGTTGCAATTCGCAACCTCACCACTAGATGCCGCTAAATTTAATACACTGGACTTTTAAACATACCTAGATATAGCTTCAGAAAAACGGGAAATCATTTTGGAGTGGTCTCTCTTTTTTTGCAGCTTTATGGAATATAATATATTAAAAAGGGGCCACTCATTTTCAATAGACAATAGAAATGTATTTATTTTATTGTTTGTGTTTTATGTTTTCCAAAAAGGTAGTCAAGCAAAGGAAATAAACTTGGGATTTGGGTTTGTGTGAATGTGCTTGTGTCTGCATCAAACAGCTTTAATGACAGTGAATGTTAAATAAGAAAGAGAAAGGTTTGATTGCAGAATGGTGATAAGGATTAAAATGCCGCCTCTTAGACATCTACTCCAGAATACTCCAAGAATCCATCTCGACACAAGTTTGTACTTGTCAGGCCTTGTTCCGCTCTCTGGATACAAAGAAAAGTTTTGTTTTCAAAGAGATACACACTGGGGCTGACTCGGGCCACACACACGCACACACATTCTGTTTCTCTGTAATGATGTGGATTCCAGCCCAACAGCTTCTATACAGAAATCCTTGATGTTGCAACATATGCAAAACGTTTGATGGACAGCGAAATTACAGCAGTAGAGACATTTATACAGTCAGTCAAAACACAAGTGCTGTGAAGTTGATCTCCAAATGAACTGATCCCGAGCGGATATGCTAAAAACTAAACTACAGAAAGTGAGTGTTAAAGTGACAGCTCTCCCCAAAACGAGAAACCTTCGTTTATTCACCCTCATGCTGTTCCAAACCCACATGGCTTTCTGTCAACCGTGGAACACAACAGGAGATGTCGGGCAAAATGAAAGCCTCGGTCACCATTCACTTTCGTTGTATGGCAAAGAGCAAGCGTTAACAGTCCTCAAATTTTCTCATGTTCCGTGACAGAAAGAAAGTCATACGTGTTTGGAATGACATGTGGGTGACCATTTTTATTGCTAACCCTTCAATGAACCAGGAAGAGAAAAGGCCCCTTTATATGAATGTATCAAAGCAAGCACCTTTTGAATCATTTTTAACCACTTCATGGCAACATCACATGATAAAGCAGGTGTTAGAGTATGTTTACAAAGTACATAAAACATATTTTTAAAACGAAAATAATGTTTTTATTATACCGTAAGGTTGCTTTAAATGAATTGATCAAAACCGCAATAACAAATGTATGGCACCTCGGGGTAAATGTTTAACATGCAAAACTGTGTAACCCACATGACGTTTAGTCTAAAATCCTTTCTTAGTCTAAAAACAGACAATTTGCTCAAAATAATCCACAATCTGTTCCTCTCATTAATCAAAAGTACAAAAACACACTAGGCACTGGAGTGTGTTCCTCCCCTCTCATAAATCTACAACAATGTCTACACGAGTGTGTTAAGTCAAACACAGGCCTGTTCGAGTTGACTTCGTCTGAAAAGCGAGACATTTCTGTCAGGAAATGAAATGGAACACTGAGGGCAATTATAACGGACAAAAGCCCTAATAACACTGATATACTCTTTAAGCAAACAGAAAGTCATTTTTTACTCTCCCAGACGCCTAGAACGGAAAAGGAGAAAGAAACGTTCTGGACCGCTCTTTCACCCCTTCAATGACAGAAGCGTTGATGTTTAAAGGGGAACGTTTTGCTCTCCTCCGGGGGCTCACGGGAGATTAAAGACTGCGACAGAGCGATCGTACCTCACCACCACTTCATCTCTGTTTAACCTCTCATCACGCTGGGTTTCCCTACCGCTGAACAAAAAGCGCTCATCTCTCCCAACAACACAGCTGGTGTGACTACACCATGTTTTTCGAGTTAACGAAAACTTCAAAAGGCTTATCGAGAACGCACCTCTCGCCGTAAAGATGTACCGAACAAGGGCAATAGCTGCAAATATCCTCGATTTAAAGGCAAAACAACGGACTTCAAAGTCTAAGGTGGAATGCGAAGTTTTTATAACAAGCTTGGCTGGCGAACGTGACATTACGTGTGGTAATGTGCCTCGCTCAGACTGGCCTCAGTCCAGATACGTTCACAATGGAAAGATGCAACACGTATACACATGTAAAAAGGTAACGCCAAAGGTTTTTATGGGCCCTCTCGGCATGATTTTTGGTCTAAAATTAAACCCAGTTGGGAATGTGGAGGTCTGTACTAAACTAAATGTATAAAATGAGGAAAAAAACATACAAAAACAAAACTTGTTATCTACAATCATGATGAAGGCATATGATCAGATAAAAGTTTCTGTATGACACGATTAACAAATATGTTTTGATTGAACATTACAAAGACAATTATTTTTCTATGGAATAACGTGCGGCGTGCACTCAAAAATCATACATAATAAGACCACAAATGTGCATTAGGACAGTAAAACAAGTAATTTTTTGCGCATTTATAGGTTTTTATTGGATAGGACAATGGAGAGAGATGACAGGATATCAGGTAGGGTGACCATACGTGACATTTTTCCCAGACACGGAGACGCAATCATTGTAGTTTCATCCTTACCTTGTAATGTAACCGTTGCTTTCCTGAAATAATAAACCGCGATGACGTATGCGCCCAACAAATGCAACCTCCAGAGGATGCAGCCAGTTCAAAATCCTGGCCAGGACGTGTCCGGGAAAAATGCTGTGTATCGTCACCCTTCTGCTAGGTGAGGTGGATAAGAACATGGGTTTGGAAAGGACCATGAAGCGAAACTCAATCTTGGGTTGCCCAAAACACTATTGCGCAACACATCGACACATGGCTATTGGTGTTGACAAAGTAAAACATGTTTAATTTGGACTCATGAACATGGAAGTGAATGAAAAGTACTGTTCTGTTGGTAACCATGTATTTCTCGCCCCTGACCCTGAATCACAAGACCAGAGGTACATAATAAATAATCCCAACAGCTCTCTTCTGAAGAGGTACAGCTCCTCAATCTCATCCTTCGAAAACTCTACAATGACGGCAAATGGCTTTGAATTCTCTTAGGGGCGACCGCTAGAATATTGTTCAGAGGAATGACGCGGGTCCCTGGCCTTATATTGCCCATCATCACAGCTACAGTGACTCATCTTTGCTTTTCTAAATCCAGACATTCATTATTGCAGGGCCTGATGGGGGTGACGCAAGTGTGATAGACATGTCTCAAGTCCGGTGAAGCAGAGAGGCAGACATAATAGCATTGAAAAGGGGAGAGAGAGAGAGAGAGAGAGAGCGAGAGAGAGAGAGAGAGAGAGAGAGAGAGAGGATTAAGGAAAGAAACACCCAGATAACAAACAAAACAACATCAAACGCCTCAGTTCTTGGCAAACGCACTTGGCAGGAACCGAGGATAAGCGTGTCTGAGGGCCTCTCTCTCTCTCTCTCTTTCATTCTCTCTGTGTGTTATTAAAATAAGGTAATTATAGGCATAAATCAGATGACATCTGGGGTATGCCTTTTTTTCTCCTCCTTTCTTGCAGAGGATTGTGGGTGTTTCTTTTTCTCCAAAATACATTCATAAGTTCTTTTCTGCGCCACACCCAGCAGACGCTGCCAGAAACACTTTTAGCCGGGATAGATCTGACGGAGATGAAATATTAAAGATTGTTAGTGCTAATAGGACAGTGTGCTTATAGATTGTCCACTCTGACCTCAATAAGGTCAAGGTAAAAGCGAAGACAAAAAATACAAATGATATCCCCTGTTTGTATATGTGTGTGTGTGTGCTTGGCCTTTGTTTGGGAAAATATCCTAACAAATAAAAGTGAAACATTTAAAGAATAACATGGACATTTAGATGTGTTTACTTTCCATACAGTGTGTCAAATTTTGAATATCTAATGATCTTCACATGTCTATGTGAGGGTTTCGGTTCAGTGGATAGAAAATATTATTAGCCTGTTATGAAAACAATGGAAATCCAAGAAATCACCTCCATCTCTCTCTCCTTTCAGCCAGGGCTCACACTGACCTTGTCTTATTGAATGAATAAAGTCTTATCACACTGCTTAAGCCACAAAAGATTAGACAAAAACAGTTCAACCTGATGAACTCAACATACACAAAACCACACACAACATGATACCTCACAACATGTGATTCATACAGCAGACACATTCCTCTTGATGCTGCGACATAAATTCATTAACACGTTTACGATTGTGTCGACATCTAGCGCTCCCATAATGCTCCAGATTTCCCCTCAGGGGGTTCACACATGTTGACTTGATGAAGATAAGTCATGGAGTCCTTGTATTGTTGGTCATAAGAGGTGTTTCTGGATGTTTTCTTGGTGTTTTCTTAGATGCTCTAATGTTATTGGGCAGGTAAATAGGACTTGGAATGGACATATTATGAAGTCATTGTTTGTGCAGAGACAAATCAAATGCTAAAACTGTTCGCAGGAACAGTAACTTCTTTATCTTGCAAGTGGTTGACGAATGACCACTTCGAAAACGTAAACAATGCTTGTCCAAATGCCGGTTGAGAAGAACTTCCTGTTTCAGTTTTTTAACACTGCACAAACGTTCGAACAAAACGTTCATTTGGAATCTATGTAAGATCACAAAAATAAAATACAAAATAAAAGCATAAGAGTTTGTTTTTTTAAATGTGTGTTACCTGGAAATCAAACCCACAACCTTTGCGCTGCTAATGAACAATTAACAGTTGAACAATTTTATGTATAAATAATAAGAAACAAAATGTTAAATATATTTGAAAGACGCATTTACACAATATTTACTGCAAACAAAGTTCAGTCAGGGCCAAGGAAACACGAGCGGTTACCTAGTTTAAGACTACACTTCACAGTTTAATTTAATACATCTATAAAATGACTATATTAAGCAGTTGAGGTTTGGTTATTGTTGCTAAATCATTCAAAAACATTCCTTTTCTGCTTGTCTGTCATTAATTCAGATAAATTGTGTTCCTGTTTTGGCTGCCACCCCCATTACAGACACACTTTGTAGCCCAGCGTACATGTGTTTCGGTTTACCATTTTTTCTGACAGTTATGACAGCTGGATTGAACCGTTGATGTTGGGGATCATTTCATAAAAAGCTATTCATACACTTTTGTTTTCTGCTAGGGGAATTTTGTTTATGAGTGAGGCGTTACTAACTAGGTTGTGTGTTCCTGCACTTTGCTCATGACCCGTGGATCTATCGTACATTTAGCAGCTGGGATTCACACAGTGAGAGAGGAGAATCAAAGTCGGCAAAAATCTTGAACATCGCGAGTTGGAATACGCCACGCAAAGAACAAACAAGGGACACTTGAGCCCTGCTGCGCAAGCTCGCGGGCGGCACACTTCACCACCTCATGCCTGAGGGCGCGTTACGACGAGTCCAAGATCAATACTTTCATCACCACAACCTTCAGGGAGCAAGCGCAGGCTTAATTAAAGATGGAGGGAGGTGTTCTGAACAGAAACAGTATAATTAAAGCGTTTTCAGAGTGCAGACGACAACAACAGCACGTATGAAGAATGACAGGAGCGCTACAGATCTCGTCTCTCAACTCTGCCCAGGGTCATGCTAAAATAGCATGTGGCTTTGATCACCCAAAACATTAGATGGTCTATTAGCATCTGCTGAGTTGGGAAAGGAGGAGGGGTTTGGCTTTCTGTTCTTTGACATGTCCGATGTCACATTAGTGACACTGGTGATTTAGTGACGGTTTGTACATAGTTGATAAGTGTGATTGCCACTTATTGCCACAATTCCTTATTAGGTTTTTTAAAGATGAAAAAAGTATGATGTCATTATTTCATGCCATATCTAAATATACAGTATACACATTAAAGTTTTTCAATTCTTTTTTTTAAATAATAGTAAACGCATCAAACCTATAGAATACCACAACTGCAATTATGGGATTTGTGTTGTGACTTAAACACCCTTTGCCTATAATTGGTAAAAATGTGCTCTTCAGCTTCATGAGATCTCGCCCTGAGTGTTTCCATTTATTCTGTTGTCTTATTGGATGCTTTTTCTTCATTACTTGGTTAAGTTGATGTTTTAACAAAAATATATTTATTCATAATTTTCACATTTAGTAAGTAAAGAAATGAATATTATATAGACCACTTCGGAAGACGTAAACAACGCTGGTCCAGAAGAACTTCCTGTTTTACTTTTTTAACACTACACAAACGTGTGAACAAAATACAATAATATATTATACATAAAAACTACTTAAATAACAAAATATCTAATACGTAAAATACAAAGATTTTATTATACATTTGCGATTTAAAAGATAAATAAACTAAAGAAAATGACCAGTGTTTACATCTTGCAAAGTGGGCTATACAGTGTATACACAATATAATCTAAACATATCCGCGATCCACCCTCAAACACATCTGTGACTGAGACTGAGCATGATCCTTGACAAAACAGTAAATATACACCTTTAACAGGTGCTGTTGTTCACTTCACAAAAATAAACGGTGAGGAATGCAGCCAGTTCTCTCAGAGACAGGTGAGTAGTCTCTTTAAACAACAGATTCTTTGAAGTGTGTGAGAGAGAGAGAGAGAGAGAGAGAGAGGACACTGTATCTTTCTGGGTCACCTGTCTGTTTAAACCAGACAAATAATTTGGCACTCACATACGTTTTGAATCTCCACAAGTATGCTGTAAGACAGGTATCTACAGTACCTCGAAGCCCTGCCTAAAACCTTTTTAAAAGTCAACTACGCACATTGTGTTATTTGAGCAGTTCTTAATGAACATATTAAGGCTTTTAGCCCCTCCATTACAGACAGAACGCTAAACCTGTCTAACATTTCCCTTCTTTTAGCAGTGACATCACTTGATCTAAAGTGTACGGTTACAGCCACCTGCTTAATGACAACAGTAATTCTTGATCTAATGACCTATGCAGGCAGAAACATCGTACACAAATCATAAGCTACAAAATAAAGCTGTCATCATCCTGAATAAACATCATAGCTAAATAAACAATTATACAAAATGCATACTTAACAAAGATAGCTGTTGGCAGATATTGTGCATCATTTTAGAAATGATTGTCTAATGTTGAAATGAAAATGGCAAAAGATTAGGCAATACAATTGATATAATTCTGTACAGTATATGCAGTACAGCCTTTTATATAACTATAGTTTATGTGACATACAGAGAAGGATGGGTACACCTTTGTACAATGTTCCACAAACACTGCAGTAAACAATGATGGTTTGGCCATACCACCACATCTTAAAAAAAACTCTTGAAGAATAATATGATCTAAAACATACCAAGGAAAGGTCACTGCCCTCAAGCACAAAATAAATAAAAAAACTAAAAACAAGGAAGAAAATCTCTCTCTTGCATGTGCCTGCTGGTGTTTGGGTCAAGTTCTGTTCTTTTATTCGCTAATCATTTCACACAATGTAACAAATAGAAAAAACAGCCTCGGGTGTGCGTACGCGTGTCAATTGTGATGCTACAATGGCGCCGGCTGCTTTTACATTGTAACAGCTTCTCCGGTGTTAAAAGGTCCAACAAATCGGCCTGCTTTCAATGCCAACATTGTGGGCATCTTGTTTAGGGACTCCACACTGCCGCCCAAGAGCCATTCCACGACATCCAGGCCGAAACCGGAGAGAGCGGGTTGCACTTGATACAGGCGATGCCCCGAGAACTTACGGGAATCTAGGACGCGCCACAACCGGATGGGTTACAAAGCGCATGGCGCACGCACACACTTACGGTAAACCAGACTGAAATCGGTGGGCACAACATAGAAGACAGCTAGCTGTGACAAAAGCTGTCCTAAATTTGAGAACAATCTCAGCCCGGAAGGGCATTTGTTGGACGGGCTTTCAGGCACAGAAAGATGAACGTGTGCATGTGTGCGCATGCCACTTTTGTGAAATAGGTCAGCGAATGCAATTGTGTAACTCATGTATCATCATTGACGTTTTAAATCATTTTTAAGTGATTACTTATTGGCCCAAAGGAGCTAAATGCTGAAATTTTGCTACTTAGATATGGATCAGGTCACCTCTTCAACAAGACAAAAATCACAAGTTTGCACGTAAAAGTAATTAACTAAAGCACATTTCTGCGCAAAATAATGCATGATTTAGCATGTAGCATAAACAGTGCGGAAAAAATATATCCCTAAAAATATATATATATATTTGTTTAACATTTTGATTCAGTAATAAATGTTCTGTTGTATTTTGATCAAACGTTTGTGTAGTGTTAGGACAAGCATTGAAACAGCATTATTTCTGTCATCCAAAGTGGTTTTTAAGACACTGAAAAAAGAAAATTCTGTCATAATTTACTCAAACCTGTATGACTTTCTTTCTTCTGCAAGAACCTTGGTAACCAAACAACAATGTACACCATTGACTTCCATTATATGGACAAAAAAACACTAAAACCATGAAACCACTGAAAAAGTCATATACAGGTTTTAAACAACACGAGGGTGAATAAATGATTGTTGAATTTTTATTTTTGGGTGAACTATCCCTTTAAGACTATACTATGTCTTATACCGGCTCTGCACTTCACAGTAATGGTTTTGATTTAATTGTTCCCAATAAGTTTATCGGATACTTTAGAAATACACATTTTATGAAGATGATCTACTCTGATAGTTTCCTGGTGCATAATACAGCTGTGTATGTAATATGTTATGTTATGTAAAAAAAGTCATTGGATGAAAAGTTTTTCAACTCATTTTTCAGAGTTTAAGTGCTATAATCGGGTCCCCGGTGCATCTAGCAACCCAGAAAAGTGAAAAACAAGATCCCAGTAAGTTTGTTTTGATGAGCCTTTCCCTGCAAGCATGAGAGAAATCGAGCCGTTCAGATTTCGCTCCTGTTGTGACGTAAAAGCAGGATCTTATTATAATATTACCGCCCCTTAATCTACACAATTCCACCCACGGCGCTGCCGCCATTGTTGTTTTCGGTTTACGTGTCGCCATGGCTAAAGTTTTGTGGACAACATGCAACGTAGTCGCAGGACAGATTCCTAACCTCTAACTTTAGTAAAAACCTGCTTGTTTGCGCGAATCACTTCAAGCCGCAGTGCTTTATCAACCTGGGACAGGACAAGCAGGATGAGCTTACAAGTTGTTCCTCAAGAGGGATCGAGACCAACTGAACGAGACAAAGCTGCCGATGTTGTTAATATTTATCAACAGTCTGAATGCCGTTCATGTACCGTATATATAGGAGGATAACGTTAGCATATGATAGCGATGGGAGCTAAGTCAGTCACGGGCTAAATAAAACATTCAAAGCCAGTATTAAACTTACTCTATATTTATATGCTATTTGGCAAATGGACACTTGTAGTTTAGCTGTATGTATGTTAATACATTATGTGCGTTAATATGTTCAGCTGCCGCAAGCTGTTTGTTTAGCTAATGAACAGGTGCGAACACTGTGGTTAGTTTCGTTTTAAACGTCTCAAATCATTCGTCGTTAGGCTGAAAAATCTGTCACAGCAAACTAGTTACGCTCTCACGTTGTGTGTTACGTTATAACTTGTCAACGACAAGCGCTAAAATCCACGTTTATCGACTGAGATCTGCAGGTGGACCCTAATAAATCATACCAACTTGTTGAAAGTGCTCATCCGATAAGTCCTTTAAGGCCCAGCCTGTGACACTGTGTATGGGGTGTGATGAGTGATAAGTGAGATGAAACTAAACAACCTATCAATTTACGCACACACATTCTCTCTCTTTCTCTGCCAGTACAGTAGAAAACACGCTTAGTGGGATTATACAAATATGATTGACAGGAAAATGAGTTTGCACTCGTATACACATGCACACACACATGCCCTATAGCCAAGCGTAGAAAAACATATTCATTAATACAAAAGAAGAAGTGACATTAGCCCTAGAAAAAATGTGCTTTTCATGGACAGAAAATGGCCTGGGAGAGAATAGCCTGCCGGATGCATGAGAGGATCTTTGAAATGATACTGAATGGAAGTTAACTCGCACGAATAACCATCTAATCACTTTCTTTGAGGTGCATGCATACCGGTTCACACACCCGCAAACACTTGTGTGTATGTTCTCTGGGTGGAGAATACAAAACCATCAAGTGATGACAGACATCACAAAAGCATCTCTGCATGCCAGGACACTGCGATCTCTGGTGGGGCAATTACAGTCATTTTCCGTTCCAAAACAGTTCAGAATTATGCCCTTTTGCATTTTACATCAATAATGAACTTAATGGGAACTTGTCTAGGTCCTTCTTTAATTTGCGCGTTTCATTCCGTTTTTTTTTTACTGAAACACTCACTCTGACAGCTGGGAATATCGCAGTATTTCCAGTAGATTCCATCCTCGAGATCTGCGACGTAACACCAGGGCCGAACATCTCCATCTGGGTTCCTACGGAAGACAGGGAGAGAAACAGAGTTAAAACCAGATTCAGGCATAGCTGTCACACTAGAAAAAGTCTTGTCAGTCTGGAAGAAAGAAAGAAACACCCCCTACAGCGGGAACCTATGTGCTCTATCGAGTCTCCTCTCCCCCAGCCCTGTCTATCCAAGCATGTCCACCTCCAGGCTGGCGTCTACGAGGACTGGCTTTTGTTTCCTTCCAGACAGTGACCTGCAGAGTTCTCAGTCTTTGTCTGCTACCCCTTTAAGCTCTCTGGTGTGTACTTTAAAACTTCCCCTAAACCCCAAGAAGCCTCCAAACATGGTATGGCTTACAACCGCGCCGCAAGACGAGACCGTGATTGGACGATTTCTTCACCATCATAACTCAACGGGTTCCCGCGTCGTCAGAGATGGCGATAATTGCGAGGAAAGCTATTCTTCTTGTCTTTGAGGAGTCACAATGCAACATCTCGAGCTCGGCCCTCAGGCGACAGCTATCTGATTTCAGCCATTGTGAGGCGGAATCAAAAGGGCGTGCTACGGTCTTTTCTTCCCCTATCAAAAACACTTTCTAGGTTCTCTTCACAACAGGAAAGTGTATTGAGTGAAGCGTCTTTTCATGTGCTGCTTTTTGTGTGCGGGGAAACTTAACCTCGGGTTGGAGTCGGCTAAACGTGGTCCATTTTTTCCCAATTTTCTTTTCTGAAAGTGAGATGTATCCTGATAACAAACGTGGTTTTTAGAGCAAACGGGTGTATTTTGAACATTGTGAACTGCACCGAAAGGGCTGCACGATAAATCAAAAAAAACGGAACACTATTTGGCGGTTGTCTACGATTTTTTTGCACAGCTTATCAGTCAAGTAAGGTTAAATGCGGCTGCATCTTAAAGCTAGAGGGTGCTCTCGTGCAGAAACGGCTCCAATTTGCCGTTCTTTCCTCAGGTATTTTCATGACTAGGGATGGGTACCGAGAACCGGTACTTTATTGGACCGGTACATAATCGGGTCGATACCAGAGTATCGATAAGCTTCATGACAAACGATACTGTTGTCGATACTTGCGTTGTTTTATCTCTGTGTATTCAGGTGTTAAGCGGCGAATTAGAAGCTGCTGCCTGTCATTTTCCATCCATGAATGATGTCCGAATGGCCGAAGCTTGCTCGACGTATGTGTGAGATCTAGCACCATATGATTTTTGCGATGTATTTGTAATCTGCTTGTTTTGCGCGTTTATGAGTGAAAGAGTGGCATGGTTTCCCTTGTGGAGCATTCAGCGTTGTTGTTTCACAACGAGGAAGCTTCCGACAAAAACTCCTTTGCGCCAACCCGACAAGTTATAACATTGCTTTTAATAATTCGGCCACGGTGTTTATTTACTTACTTTAGTAAATTGAAGTAAATGTGCTAGTAAAAGTATAAAAAGTAGTACATATAATTAAAAAAATATTACTTGCTTAGAAAATAGTTTTTAAATGTATGTAGACCTAAAACCAGAAAAGGAAAAAAGAAATACAGTCTACCAGCCAAATAACCATAGTGATGTAAAGGAAATTATGTTGAAATACATTATGATGTGCTCCTATGCACATGCTAAGTGCTGTAAGTGGTATGCTAAGGAACACACACGTTTTGTCATGTGGCATTTTCTGTATTCTCAGAAGCATTTGTAAACGGCTGTTCTAAAGCTCAGCTGTAATAAAGAAACTTAAAATGTTTAACATATTTTCACGTCACGTGTTTTTGCATCAAATTATAGAGCATAGTATCGATAAAAGTATTGATAAGTACCGGTATCGATTTAGGTATCAATATCGATAAAATCTTAACGATACGCATCCCTATTCATGACAATGAAGTATATTTAGAATGATAATGTTTGACGGGTGTTGCTTTTTCAAATGGGCGTTATAAGCGACTCAAACTCGCACTGCTTTTAGATCGTGCAGCATTTCCTACCGATCACAGAGCCGTGCTTTACTGACAAACTGCGCATGAAACGTAACCGCAGACTTTGCGCTATCACAATCGCTCGATGTACACAACATTTTGTGTTAACCGCGATTTATTGTGCAGCCCTGTGCACAGATGTTAAATAATAAATTATTCAGGTAAGACACCTGTTCGGACTTCAAGTCTTCAGGCCAATTGAGGCTCAATATAAAAGATAGGATTATACGTTATAAAAGGACCCTACACACAGCACACAAAGCACCTCCTCTCTCGTTCATGCGCGCACATAAACACAATTCAACCTCGTGCCAAGTTCCTATATGACTTCATTTGATCCAGGCTGCCTCTGGGGTCGTGCAGCGATCACTTTAATTCATCTTGCTGTTTAAAACCTCTAATCACTGCCCTCCTTCCCCCAAGGGTGAGAGAAAAGTACTGCCATGCAGAAGACCGAGGTGCACTCCCAGACCAGATATAATAGGTGGCTTTGATCACCAAAGCACAGCCCAGTTCGCCCTCGGGGTCTCCTTGAGAAGTTCGGACGTGTGCGTGCATATATGCGTGTGTGTGTTTTTTTAAGATGATAAGTGTGTGTATGTCCAGATAAGCCTGCGGGGTCGAGTCCCTCCAGAGAGGGAGTAAAGAATCCCTGCACCTTTCATGTGTTACCACAACGAAGGCGGCATCATCTGTCCCGGCTGGTTAATGGGATGGGGAATTACCCCTGCCTTCGAGAAGAGGGTTTATGATGCTCAAAGGGTTTACAACTGCCCGTAAATAAGAAAAGATCTGTTTTGTCTGACGACTTTGACAATGTAAATAGCCAGATAATGTTTATGCTTGTTTATGATGTCTACTTGTTTCACTTTTGTGTATTTATTGTCACTTTTATTGTTACTTAACAATGCAAATGTCTGCTTAATGACTCAATATACTGTGTTTATTGTGTGCCTTTTGTGTATAGTGTTTATAATGTTTGTCTCAAACATTTCTCATCAATTTCTTCCGAGACCAAACTACGCTTATAGCTTTATGTTCAACACAAATCTACTTTTTGCATTTTATTCCTTGTACATTTACGCATTTGACAGATGTTTTTATACAGTGAATGCAAGCTATATATTATTTCTGCAGTGTGTGTATTCCCTGGGGATCGAAACACAAATCTCTACCAGTTGTGCTACAGAAAAACTCTCCAAAAACTTTTCTTTAAAACTTCCAAGATTATCATTAAATGAAACATAGTTCATCCCAAAATGAAAATTCTGTCATCATTTTTTCACCCTTTTGATATTTCAAACATGTATGACTCTCTTAATTCTGCAAAACACAAAAGAAGATATTTTGAAAATTGACCCCATTGACTTGCATTGGTTTTGTCTCCATTCTTTTTTTTCTTCAAAATATCTTCTTTTGTGTTTTGCAGAATAAAGAAAGTCATACAGGTGTGGGTGATTAAATGATGACAGAATTTTCATTTTGGGGTGAACTAGCCCTTTAAGTGTCCTTCGCTCCTATGACCAACTTCTGAGCAAAAACAGTTCTTCTGGGTGGGTGAGATAAGCAAATCTGTGTTGACCACAAAGATCATTGTCACACTAGATCTGTGAATAAATGAAAGTGTAATAACATGCTGAGCAGTTATGGTTTATTGCAACATAAACAGTACACATTCTACGCCCTCTTACTTTTGCTTTTACGCTTTTTCTCTGTCTAATTTGTTTCAGCATTATTGCCCATCTGAACAGAGAGAGAACCAGCTGTTCTTGTCTGGACTGCTTTCAAAAGCTTTTCTTTAATAACCGCTTTCCATGCACCACAATCACAAAATGTATGATAAACTAAATAAATTCTGGCTCGGAGCACTGTTTTTTTTAAACAACGAAAGCGTGCAAAATCTATAGTAGGGAAAAGCTGAAAATAACTTTTTTCCTCAACTTCAAAAATCCCTGCCACACTTTTAAACCCGCGGCAGAGAACAAACATCCAAAACAAACACGAGGGAACTTTGCCTAATAGACTCTGCTTGGTCAACACGGCAAACATACACTATTAAGACCCAAGAATAATACCAAATATGAAGCTGCTCAAGAGGTACAAAGCGATTTAAAATACTTTTTGCTGGTGAAAAGAGCTACAAAGTTTCTATGATATCATTTGAAATTGGCCGGTGGTCTATTGCGACTCTCGAATACAAACACACTGGCGGTATTACGAGCAGATACAAGCACAACATGTCAACTCAATGAACTCGCGTCTGAAAGCTGCTAATGACACATTCGATTTCACAGCCAAGCAAACAGTGTAAACCATAACAAAGAGAATCAGACCAAAAGCCCAAACGGTTGACTGCACCCATGTGAAGTCTTGACAGTTTGAAAATGTTGTCAAAATAAAACATTAAAGGCTCCCTGAGAGAGACAACAAAAAATCCAAACTTTACAAACAACATGAAATTACTTAAATAAGACAATTTACTTGAACGTGAAAGTGATGTGAAATGACCTTTAGTTTTGTGGTTTTGCTGGTAAATAAATAAATGTCTATTTTTAAACCAGTATATAAAAAGACATGCATAAGATATAATATGCACAAAGTAAATAAGGGTTTAAGACCAAATTAAGAATAACTGTACTGAAAAACAATACTCATAACATAAACTGGTGTTGGTCTGGCTGTAAGATCTAGAATCGGGATGTGGGTGGCTTCCAGTCTCAGAGAAATCAATGGTGCTGCTGACCTTACTCTTTGATTCTCTGATACTCATAGCTGCTTTATTATTTGAAATAAATAAGACGTTTCCTCTAAGCCCAATCTCTCAATGTTATCATAGCTGTTTTACAGCATACAATAAATAAGAAATGTGAGGGCTGTTAGGACTTGGCACCGCCACCTCTCTCTCTCTCTCTCTCTCTCTCAACATGCCAAGTTTGCAGTTTCTCCTTTCAAGTCAAATGGCGTGTGGACAAGCCAACAAAGAGATGCAAACACACTTTATGACATCATTAAAGAAACACACACACTTGCAGATTTCCTAAAGCATTCCTCTCGTACACATAATTGGGAAAATAAAGCAACCACTGCACAAATAATAACTGTCATGTTTCTTTAAAAACACACACCTGTCTCCTTTTTACCCGCCTCATTCCAATCCTAAAAAAAGAAAGCCTTTTGATCGGGGATGAAGCAATGCCTTATAATAAATGGATGGACAAACAAACGAACAGACAGACAGACGACATGTAAGACCAAAAAAAGGAATCCTTTAAGAGTACAGACAGACAGATATAAATAGATAGCGTATAAGATTGATAAGCAATTAATCCTTAAGGAGTATAGACAGACAGACAAAAGAGTACAGACAGACAGACATACAGATAAATATAAATAGATAGCATATGAGAATTATAATCAATTAATACTTCATGACTACAGACATACAGACATTATAAGATATTCATCCTTATAGAAATTAAGAGTACGAACAGACACACAGATAGATAGACAGACAGACAGATTAAATCCTTCACGAGTATAGACAGACAGACAAACAGATGGACAGACGACATTTAAGATCTATAAGAAATTCATCCTTATAGAAATTAAGAGTACAAACAGACAGACAGCTTGTAAGATTAACAAGCCACTAATCCTTTATGAGTATAGACAGACAGATGCATAAAAAAGACAGACAGATAGATACATAGACAGACAGGCGACATGTAGATTCATAAGCAATTCATCTTTTAAGAGTATAGACAGACAGACAGATGGGATGTAAGAGTTTTCAATAGTACACGAATAGATGTTAAGGCTGATTTGTCAGTCTTGCTGGATGTTCTGGAGCCAAATTCTGGAGTCTGTTATGACACAGCAAGACATTCCTACACACCCAGCAGACATAACACCCCACAACCGTGTGCCTAAAATCAACATTGGTGTTCCTGACCAAGAGCTCTCCCTCTTTACCTAATCTCTGTCTGCCGCTCTGAGTCTGGCTTTCACTTTCCATATCATCCAGTCTGCTGGACCTGGACACACGTGTACTCTCACAGTCCCCTTCCCACAGAAGAACACTAAAGCCATCCGTATCATCTAGATGGTCGCATTACAAGTGGACGGCAAGTAAATAAAAACATAAAGTGTGTATTTTGCACTAGATTCCAAAAATATTATTCCATTGGTTTGACCAATGACATTATGATTATGTGGTGGTGGTCATGTGCATTTAAAAGGCATCTTTCATCTCTTTCGTTGTGCTGCGATTGTGTATTTGAGTCTGAGAAGTGACATAACAGCTGAAACGTCTGCAGTATGAGAAACTCCAAACAGTGTAACACTGTTATACAGCCAAAGAAAGAGCCATTTTTCTCAAACAGACAAACTTGGTAAACATTGAGAGGCTGGGATGTTACGACACATATGTGAATGAACCAAACACTTCTGCATATTGTAATCTAACTATGATTAAACATCGGTTAGATGACCAACTTGTTTATTACTAAAACAGGCCTGTGACGCTAATGTTTTGTTTGGTTCTACATGAGTCATAGCCATTGAATCATCTAGAAATCCACTAGGGCTATGGATTCTATATAGCAAACTCACTATTTGAAGCGTCTGTCTCTCTTGCTGAATGGAGTAGGAGACTGTCGGTCATCCACACTGTCGCTCAACTATGTATTTTGGTACCGAGGGATTTGTGGCGACTTTGCAAAAGTAAACTTTTCAAGTTTTCAGTCTACATAATAGCGGGAAAGAAAAAATAAACTGCAGTGCTACTTTACGAGAAATGTTTTGAGCGCAAATGCATCTCTCTAACAACATGCTTTAAAAATGAATTCAGATGTAAAACTTGTTGATATAATCGAATAGTGAGAGAAGCAATGGCACATGTGTGATGTTAAAATGATTTATGGCGTAGAGACAACACCCTTAAAGTTATAAATGTGTCATTAAATTCTTACATTCCTGAAAACACTGTCCTTTAATACACCCCTTCATGGGCCTTTTCTTTTTGGACATTTAAAGGGCGGCACACCCTTAATCGTTTTGGTTCAAACAATCTTAAAGGGACAGTTCACCCAAAAATAAAAAATCCAGTCTTCATTTACTCCCTCTCAAATTGCTCCGAATCTGTATACATGTCTTTGTTCTGATGAACACAGAGAAAGATATTTGGAATAATGCTTGTAACCAAGCAGTTCTTGGTCACCATTGACTACCATAGTAGGATAAAAAATCCTTTAAAGATTTCTTTGCTCTGTTTACCACCAAAGAAGATTTTTTCCAAACCGTTCTGGGGCACCATTGACTACCGTAGTAGTTTTCTTCCCTACTATGAAGGTAAACAGTGTCCCAGAACTGTTTCTTACAAACATTCTTCCAAATATCTTTCACTGTAATAATTCAGCTGTGTTTACCATATAATGAAAAGAATAATTGTTCGCTTCATTTTATTAATTCTTCAGTTTTTTTATCTAGCCGTACAAATGGGCAGACACTGAAAAGCAAGACCGCTACAGGAGGGTGGGCAGTATCCAAACTGTTTAAAAAAGAGAGACATTATCCACAAACTATTTAACGTTTTGAAACACAACTATGCAAAAAAAATGAATCAAACAATGAAAAACCAGTGGGCATTCTATAAAACATAACTATGATTTCCTGACCTGCAGAAGTTGTGTGGCCCAAGACCTCCTTCTCCATTGGGATATTTGTTGGTATTGTAGGGATGTTGGTAAGTCTCGTTCCAGAAGAGACAAGGTCTCCCTCCTTGCAGACTGGTCTGGTTCTGTTGACCTCTGTAGTCCTCTCCATTTGCTGTATAACACTCTGAAAATCAGAAAGAGAGAATATTGTTAGAGTCAAACTCTTCTCCACTGAAGGGCAATATGCGGGGGCATGTGCTATTGAAATCTCCACAATCTCTTCAAGCATGTGAAGTCTCTGCAAGTCTTAATTCCATAACTGCAAAAGTCAGACCAATGAGAACTGTCTCTAAAACCCCTAATGAAATATAAACCCTCTTTTCAAAGATGGTAACCATCTAGAAGATGAAATAACTTTACTTGACCAAAAAAAGAAAAAGAAAACATAGAACATATGCACAATCAAAATAAATAAAAGGATAACTGTTGCATCAAAGAGTATCTGTTGGTATTTCTATGCCAGACTTCAAAGCGTTTCATTTGGACGGACTGCTGGTTTGAATGAGGAATCTGGTGTGTTGTGAGAGGTGGGATTTAGACACTGGTTTTCATATGTGGGGTCTCTCAAAACCTGCCAGTGGCTTCTGATACCATCTGCATATTGATCTAAGTCTCTCGATTGTACTATAGATAGGATGGTCCTTCCTTCAAAGTAAGTCTCAGATTTAAAGTCACTTGAATGAAATGTTTCTCTTGATCTGAAAGTGGATACTTAACTGTTCCAGTTTTGCAGACAAAACCATAAGAGCAAACATATTGGTTTCTTTCACTACAAAAATCCAATTTTATCGAATATTTTTAAATGGATGACTGATTACATAAAGAAAAAGAGGCCAATAAGGCAGTTTAGATTGGAAGAGTTAATAACCGGTTTTGATGTATTTTATTCACAATATAATTCTCAAAGTTTGACGACTTTGCTATTTTGAAATGTGGAAAAATGTATCAAGTGACCCTAAACTTTGAAACAACAGACTTTTCAAGACTTTGGCAGATTCTGTGATGATTAAGATTATTTCCTAGTTAAAATTACGCCAATGTGCATCAAGCCCTTTCTTCGGGGAATGAACAGACTATTACACAGCAAGTTAAAAAAACATAAAACCACACCATGTCCCTTAACAAATTTGCTGAAATTTGGCGATTATCAAATGCAATTAACATTTCTTCAAATAAATCCTCACTGATAATCTTTTTGATTTACGTGAGGATTTTGCCCACATAAAAGAGCAAATGCGTTTCAGTGGATTGCACTGAAAAAGACACATCTAAAAACCGGGCAACGGTATGAAAAATAGGCAACGACATTTGCACTTTGCACACACAACCAAAACAGTTGTCTCAGAATACTGAGCCTAAAAACCACAGAATACTTGGAAAGTGTCCAGACAACACTGTGGAAGTCCTGCTTGCTAGAACCAAGATAGAAAGTAAACCAGGCCTTATAAAATCGTGAAATCACAGGCTTTTCTTTTTGGTGTCATGTAGGTTTTAATTAGACTCACGCAGGTGGCAGGACTCAAAACCGGCCCCTGCTGTCACATGAACCCCGGTGGGTTTGTGGAATTATGAAGAGCATGTTTTTTTTGTCTGAATATCAATTATTAATGTTAATACAATTATGAATATTGCAAATAAAAGTATTATTAAAAATAACATTATTATTTTACAATAAGTATATTAATATATGTTAATAATATTATTCATAATATATTATATTAATTATATTATGAATATTATTAAAATACAATTAAACATAATATTATTAATATTAATTAGGGCTGCGTCATGTTTGGATAGTCTGTGTGATTAAAAAGGAAATCACCCAAAAATAAACATTCTGTCATGAACTTGTCAATGTC
The DNA here is from genome assembly GCA_006030095.1 of Triplophysa siluroides. Classification (NCBI taxonomy): domain Eukaryota; kingdom Metazoa; phylum Chordata; class Actinopteri; order Cypriniformes; family Nemacheilidae; genus Triplophysa; species Triplophysa siluroides. The sequence continues at coordinate 1,623,786 of VCII01000101.1, read as the reverse complement.
TGTATGTATTTCTCTCCTCAGTAAAGCACAAAAGGTGAATTTAAAAAGAATTTACTCTTTATATTTTGTAGTCTATATGAAATTTCTGTTTTATTTTTATTCTTTTTATATATACACTCACATTTTTTATCAATTTTATTGCTGTTTTATTGTTTCTTAAAATCTGAAGTATTTGTGATCTTAAATCATTTGCATTTTAAAGATACGTCTTATTTCTTTCTGTCAATCATTTTATGTTAAGCACTTTGAATTGCTCTGTGTATGAAATGTGCTATATAAATAAACTTGCCTTGCCTAGACCAAACCTGTACAGTCAATAACATGTAAGTGCTTTAGAAGACATCATTTATAAGGATCAATTTTAAATACTTTAATAGTAAAAGTATATACAGTACGGTATATAAATATATATATTATTTTCAAATTTGGAGTTTGCCCAGACCCTTTTTATTTTAATTATATATAACAGTTTGTCCTAAAAGTTATTGTTTAACGCAAAGGAGAGACAGCCACATCGGTTTGGCACAACATGAGGATGAGTAAATGATAAACCATTACTATAATACTTCATCATTTCAAAACGGTACTAAGGGTTCATCCTGAAAAATCCACTTTCAGTGACACATTTAGATTGTGGATTGACTGTCATAAAGGATGCCAATAAGTAATGCGTGACTGGATGATGCTGTTATCCGTTAGGGGTCGGTCGATGGCGTCTGTCGCCGTGCTGAGCCCGGGGACTTTACGGCACATTGGCGAGTCACACATCTCCCAAAGCAATCATGATTTCTCCTTTTCTCATTTTGAGCCAAGTTAATGCCAGCCAAACCATGCATTACTAATGGTACAGATGCCCTTCATTCCCACTATCCTCACAGCACCGGACTCATTACTCCACTTTTATGTTTCTTAATGCACACCGGCGCAAAACAGCATAAAGACAAAAGTCACTTTAGGAGCAACTTTTCCACCCCAGGCTGGTAGACATCTTGCTGCTGTGGCTAACCTCGGCAAAAAAGGTTTCCAGACGGGGCGGCCGAAATAAGAAAGGGCCCCGGGAAGGGTAGTAATTAGCAGCAACTTAACTTGATGTGGTCGGGAGGCATCATTACATTGCGGCGGTGTAGGGAAGCAGCGAAAAGATGAGGAAGAACCAGATAAGAAGGCCCATCATGGAGATGAATGGGTAGTCAAAACCCAGTGTGGCTTGCTGAGCCGGCTTTCAAAGAAACACCAAATTTGGAAGAAGCGTGACGTTTTGCGCTCGTAGGTTCGTGAGGATGAGCTTTCCCCGTAATAACAGAATCTCTGACTATTCCCCGCTGCGCCGCTAAGTTTCCCCAGTATCGCCATGCAATGCCTTTGTTGTGGTCGGATCACAGGCCTTGATGAGAAACAGAGTCTCGGCCGCATGAAAGGGCGAGCGGAAAAAACCTATAAAACGCAAGCACACTGACAGAAAAAGAAGCACGGATCGGGAGGAAAAAGGAACCGCCCACACCGGGTCAGAAACAAGAGGGTCTTAAAAACGGACAGAAGTTGATTATTTGCAAAAGAGCTACTAGCCCTGTTATTATAAACGTAAGGATTCACTCCTAATTGCTTCCAGATTTAGTTTGCGGATCTTTATAAAGGACAGACTTTTTAGTCGTGACCAGCACAAATGAAAACAAACAAAGGGCAGAAACGAATTCACTTTGTGGCTTTGTGATGACTTGGGCACTAGGAAAGATGTAAATGAATGCAATAGGACGCCGTGCTTCCTTTGGGTCTCATTCTGTGTGACATTAAATGAACTGAGAAGAAAGAGGCTAAAACAAAATCACTCCAACTAGTTTGTTGAGCCCAGGGAACAGCTGAGAAACGTGACGGGGCTGCGGGACAAGAAGCGAAAATGATTATATATAAAAGTGACAGCGGAAAACCATCTGCTCATCCAGCGCATCATGTGAAACAGCCTGTCTGTCTGCCTTAGGTGGTACAAAACCAACTGGAAAACTGCTGGAAAAACTTCAAGGACAAATAACCACTTAAAGTCTGTAAACAGAAGCCTCGTAGATTTATTTTGGGATAGAAACTATTATCAGATGCCAGTTCCCAGTGAAAAGACTTAAAGGGATAGTTCACCCCAAAAAGTGTTTTTCCTCGTTTAAACACCTTCATGTCATTCCAAACCTGTACGACTTTCTTTTATCTGTATAACACAAAAGAAGATGTTTCGGAGAATGTTGAAAACTGAACAACCTTGATCTCCATTGACTTCCATTGTATGAACACAAACCACTGAGACATTTCTCAAAATATCTTCTCTCGTGTTCCACTGAGGAAATAGTCATGAACAGGTTTTGAATGACATGAGCGTGAATAAATGATGCCAGAATTTTGTCTTTTATTTTGTAGAAGCCAGACATATTAGACCGATACCAATATAGACAGGTTGCGTGACATTTCCTCATCCTTGAATGACACAAGTAAAAAAAAGTCTAAATTAAAGACAGGTTTACTTGCAGCAAGGATGAACTGGATGTACCAACCACAAATAGTTTTAGGCGGTGAATTACTGGAGCATAAATCACCAAAAGAGACTTCAATCTTAAATTTTCCTATTGAGCCTGTCATTCCAATAATTCTGCATTGTATTATGTCTATTCGATTCATTGGAATAATAATAATAATGACGTTTGACTTTTAGAACAACATTTTTGTTGGGCCATTTCTTTTAACTAGAGACGATACCACCTAAACTCAGTTTAAAGGGATAGTTCACCCAAAAATGTACATTCTGTCATTTACTCACCCACTTCAAACCTATATGGTGATCTTGTGCAGTGCAGAAGATATTTTTAAAACTGTTGATAAGCAAACAACAACCATTCACTTCTATTGTATGGACACAAAACCAATGCAAGTCAATGGGTACCGCCATTGTTCGGTTACCAACATTCTTAAAAATATCTTCTTTTGTGTTCTGCAGAAGAAAGAAAGGTTTGAAACGAAAAAGGGTGAGTAAATGATGACAGAATTTGTATTTTAAGGTGAACTATCACTTTAAGAACAGCATCACATACAACCAAATCTGATGGAGATCCGGAGTCGTTCTTACTCCCATAATGTCAGGAGACACTACAAAATTACAGAACTTCATGGGGTCAACCTAATTGAACCTTCTCTTACCTCTTTATGGCTTCCTGTTACACCATGAATTATTTAATTCTGTTTATGAAAACGGAGTCGTGTGTGTGGCCAAGCACTAAGGAGTAAAAATAGAAGTTGGGTTAGGCAGCCAACAGGCAGTTTTATTTGTTGCAACGTTCCTTGTAGGTAACAATTAATGTAAATATCTTTATTAGAAGTGGGAAGAGTACTTTGGTGTTCATCAACCACAACCACACAAAGACGCTGCTGAATGGATTTATATGAGTGGGCTCAGGGCGATGAAATATCAAGGTCTTGAATGAGCGGTCACAGAGGTTTAGCTGGTGTGCTGGCCAACAAACACAAGTGCCTGACACTGTGAAATTGTTATTTCATGCATAGGCATCCCTTCTTTTTTATGTGGGGAACCTCTAAAGCTACATCTGAGCCCGCAGTGTCCAGTTTTCTTTAAAGAAAACTGTCACAGAATCCACAAGGATTTGCTACCATCTTTCATCTTCGCATTCCACACAGGAACAAAAGCTTCACTGGCTGCAATGTGAAAGTCAACCACAAGAGGTTAAATAAATAGGGCTGGGAACAGCGGACTAACTTAGCACACGCCACTAACAACACCCCAAACCAATCCTGACAGGAAACTGCCTTGCAAACAAAAGTACTGTGGCGGTACCATGGTACAGTCAATAAATCAGACCATGGTTTTTTAAACAGTGGCCCCAAATGCATTTGAACACTTAAAGGGACAGTTCACCCAAAAATGAAAATTCTGTCATCGTTTAGTCACCATCGAGTTGTTCCAAATCTGTATAAATGTCTTTGTTCTGATGCACACAGAGAAAGATATTTGGAAGAATGCTTGTAACCAAAACGTTCTTGGCCACCATTGACAACAATAGTAGGAACATTTACCATGGTAGTCAATAGTGCCCCAGAACTGTTCGCTTTCCTACATTCTTCAAAATATCTTCTTTTGCGTTCAACAGAACCAAAAAAATTATAAAGCAATTTTTCCCACTATGGTAGTCAAGAACTCTTTGGTTACAAGCATTCTTCCAAATATATTTCTCTGTGTTCGTCAGAACAAAGAAATGCATACATATTTATCTATAATATATTATGTTTAAATTAAATTTATATATCTACAGATTTGGAACAACTCGAGGGTGAGTAAATTGATGACAGAATTTTCATTTTTGGGTGAACTGTCCCTTTAAGACATATAGACTTAGACTTAAGTCTTAAGACTTAGGATGTTGTTTAACATTATATAACAAAGTAACAAACATCATTTATTTTGAAGAAACAACTCAAACGCACAATAAATGTGCTCAAAAACTCAAATGAACAGTATACAAACAAAAGGTTATATAACAATAGATACAATGTTCGAAAGAGTAGTATTTGGACATTTTCTATATATCAAATATTAAACATGTCCATAGTTTGATAAATGACAACTGTGGTCATTTACATTTCATATCTAATGCATTCATCAATCACATTTAGACTTTTGTAAGTTTTACTGTTTAAAAATGAATGAGGTTAGATTCCCACAACTGTTTATACCACGGTGTAGCCTTGAGAATTTCGGTGTACAGAACTTGCACAAGACTGAAATGCACAGACATGACAGTTATACGCAGATAAAACGTGAAAAAAATGAGAATGAACAAGAGAATTTCACCAAACAAGATAAAAAGTGCTTTAAACATGTAAAGTATTTCATCACTTGATAAGGTTTATACTGTAGGGAGAAAATGCGTACCACGTGTTTTTTTGATATACAAACAACATTTTCTAAACGTTTTGAAAAACTACACAGCACACATTTTACCACTACAGAAATATGCTATTAGAAACATGGTTTTACTGCAGTACTTTTATAAATGATGTGATAAGGGAAGAATAGCTAAGTCAGACCTTAATCCGAAAACACAGAAACACAGTCTTTGGGTGAGATGCTGCAGAAATGATGAACCCAACAACAACTCGCACCAATACGCCCAGAAAAGAGACACAAAACAAACAAATGCACTCGAAAGACCAGATAGGGAAAGAAAAAAACAATGTTCTTTTCTCTTCAAGTGCGCTAATATTCCTTCCAAACTGAGTTATGCCTGTGAGGTAACAGCCGGTTTAATTTACATGTCCTTTTGTTCTGGAGGGGGTCACGAAGCCAACACTTGTAAAATTAACAGCGAAACAAAGAGATAACACGCACACTAGGGTCATGTTCCCTTTCCGTAACTGCTTGAGTCAGCCTTTGAAGTGCAAGCGGAACGGCCAAATGAGCCAGCATATAAACACATGGGAATCTAAGACATGTGTAGCGTGTATGTGTGTACACTGTACTAATGTACACCGGAGAGCTGAAATATGCCGTCTGACTTGTCAGCATCATCAAAGGGTGTAGATACGGTAGGTTGCGGCCCCAGCGTCCTGATCTGACACCGGTTTTGCGGTCCCCGGTTTCGAGTTCCCTCGCATAGTAGGTCAGTATCTGCATACACCGACAGGAGATGATGATAAACCCAACGGCTCGCTCTCCTTACTGGCAAAGCCAGTGGCGCACGTGGGTGTATTCTTATTGTATAAACGCATGTTTTCGTAAAACAACTCCTACGGCACACAGATACAAACAATGCGGCAAACGTGCATGAATTAGCTTCTTCCCACAGCATTCCTCTCTTTTTCAGCATCGTCTTCATTCCCATTCATTTACAGGAGCGGAATAAAGGGAGCGGTTTTAAGCTGCAGACCGCCGTCACGTCGTAGGATTTGTCAGGACACTGGAGCTCATTGTTCCCACAGGACCTCATCATGTTAGTGTCATTTGCACCCGCTCCCTTACATCAAGACCTCTCGGCGGATATCCGCCCACAGAGCGCTGATTATTTTAAGCGCTACCCAGAAAACCCCTTGGCTTGTCTGGGATTTTTTGAAACTACTCTTTTAACTTTCCAGTCCAGTGATTCTGGACGAGTTTCCCGAAGAGGTCACGTTATACATTTTTAGGTCCACAATGTTAGCCAAGGTTTCTTACACTAAACACTGTCATAATTTAGTTTTCATAACCATTTCATACTCTCCCTCTGACCCTTAGAATTAAATGGGTTGTTGCAAATGTGCCTCAAAGACTTCTACGTAAACACGCTCTTCAGATCCAATCGCGCAGCTGTCCTTGGATAAAAGCCTCTTTGCAAATCAGACTGAAACTTTAGCTTGTATTTCTTAAAGCTGGCTGACCCACCGCTATGTGCAGATAATAATTTCGGGTTTCTGACATTCGAAATCAAAGGAATTCTAAACAGGCCATTTTTGTTCAAATAAACAAGTCACGATATGTTTGCTGTACATTGATATATTTTATCACAACAGATTAAGAAAAAGTAGGATTTGTGGTGACATGACCCCTTTGCCTTATGCTTGTCTAACCTTCTGTACTGCTGTTCAGCCAATGCTCGATAGAAAATGATTTTTTTTCAGAAATCGTTGACTTGGAAAAGATTGTGTTACTGTATCTTTTACCTAACAGGATCCAAAAATCCTGACCTTACATCCACACAAGCTCCGCTTTGGCCAGAACTGAGCAAAGCTAGATCAAAGGTTGGACTCGCTCGGCCGAAACACCTCCCAGGGTACGCTGTGTATCATCACACGTGCACACACTAACTCACACCTGTTTTGGATCGCCCTGTTTTTGCTCAGGTTTATTGGTATGGCAAGAATGTTAATTATATGTTGCTTTAAGGCAAGCAGACATGTGGCGGGTGCATTGTAGGGCATGTGTGTGCAACGTTAGCCTTTCTGATACTGCGTAACAGTGATTGCAGACCACAAAACAGCACCGTTTCTGTCTCACGTTACCTTATAGCAAACAACTGTCTAAATCACAATAGTGATATGCTGCAATTTAAAGGAACAATCCGCTTTTTTTGGAAATAGGCTCATTCTCCAACAAAAAAAAAAAGCAGAGTTAATAAGTTGAGTTTTACCGTTTTGGAATCTATTCAGCCGATCTCCGGGTCTGGCGATAGCACTTTTAGCATAGCTTAGCATAGATCATTGAATCCAATTAGACCAGTAGCATCGCGTTCAAAAATGACCAAAGAGTTTCGATATTTTTCCTATTTAAAACTTGACTCTTTTGTACTTATATCGAGTGCTAAGACTGGTGAAAAATGAAAAGTTGCGATTTTCTCAATGGATTTGCTTCCTTTGGAAAGAACATATACGTATGATCAATGGTTAAATCAATCAAGGGAATATAAACAGAGGGACATTTCATTTCATTTCATATCCACCCTTAAACTTGGCAATTAGATTCACAAGGATACCTTTGAGATGAGCTTCGATGAGTCCTGTTTTCTTATAAACTTTACCTTTCCATATCCACGTTGAAAAAAAACAGTGTATGCTGGGTTAGCTATGTTTTGATGCTAGTTTGACCAGCTTAAACCAGCTATGGACCAGCACATGACCAGCTAAGGACCATCTTAAACCAGCACATGACCAGCAAACCAGCATCAAAACATACCAAACCAGCATATGCTGGCTTTTTCAACAGGGATGGTATTGGTAAATACCACGGTTGAATACCCTATTCATATAACATGGTATTTTCTATAAATGCTAATTCAAAGTACTTTTAAATACCATAGTACATGTCTACAAAAATTCAAGACTTTCTATAATTAGCATCTACAAAGGTTTTAAACATAAAATAGATACAAAGCTAGCATTGCTTCATTTGCATTAATGCACTTGGCAGACACGTTTATTCAAGGCGACTTCCAGGGCATTTGGGATTAATATTTCATCAGTCCATGCTTTCCCTGAAAAATGATCTTTTAAAAAAAGATGAAACATAAATGAGATGTCAATGCAACCAACAGAATTAAAATGATAACCCATACATATAAATGTCAACAGAAAAAGGAAGATGATGGGCCTATTTCTTTTGCTTATCTAGTCATGATCCTTTAGTTTGTTTTAATATCTTCTTAAAGTAATAGTTCACCCAAAATTCTGCTATCGTTTACCCACCCTCTTCTCATTTCAAATCTGTATGACTTTCTTTCATCTGTAGAACACGAAAGAAGATATTTCGAAGAATGCTGGTAAACAAACAGCGGCGGTACCCATTGACTTGCATTGGTGTTGTGTCCATACAATAGTAAATGGATACCACTGTAGTATTACCAACATTCTTCAAATTCACAATATCTTCTTTTGCATTTTTCAGAAGAAAGAAAGTCAGGTTTGAAATGTATGTCAATTATGAAAAAAATTTCATTCTTGGGTGAAGTTTTCCCTCCGGTCTGTGATCCCTTTTAAAAAGACCTGAAACCCATTTTTTTGATAGTGACTCAACAGTTTAGAACCAGTGACCGACACAATGACGCCATCTGAGAATTATGGTTTTGGGTACTGCACATGTTCTATGCATTTCCAAACATGTTTTCACAATATGAGAACACAAAAGGAGACCATACGTGTTTTTTTTCTAACATGAAAGTGATCGAATATGTGTAAAATAACTTTTTCCTCAATACTGGCAGCAATGAACCTAAAGCAAACGTCAAATCTCCGGAGCGTTTAACTTAGTCAAGCTTTAATTAAACATGGCACTAGAAGGTTTGGGGGAATTACTTAATTTCATTCGGTTTTAATTTTGCAACATGTCTGAATGTCGCTGCGAGCCATGTGTTTCCATTAAAACTAGATGTAGTATGGGACCCATTCGTACAGACATTACCCGAAAAAAGTCAATAATCTTACGCCTTTGGCCTCAGGAGGGACTTAGTGCATGCATGCGTGTTGCACAAACATCTAGCATCTGCACCATCTGTGTCCAATGTCTCACGCAGGCTGTAAAACACGAGGCTGTCTTTAAGTGCCGCTCTGAGAACAGATATGAGCTTCATCGGATGCGGCTCCTCATTTAGCAGATGTTTTATTGCGAAAAGTTTAGGATGGAGCAATAAATAAATTAAACTAGATATTTTACACTTTCTGTAAAAAACCTGTTGAGTTTGCCCATAACTAGTCACGATTTTAGGGTGTTGGACTTGGTTGCCAAGAATGCTACGTGGTTGCTAGGACACTTTGGGTGTTTCCTTAATGCCACACTGTAACCTCAACAACAGAAATAACGTATTGATACTATTGAAGCTAACAGACAACTAGACAAAAGTAAACTGGAACCTTAAAAACAGAAAGCGTATTACTACTATGAATTTTCCTATAAAATAAAAAGATTTTTACATAAAGTGCATTAAAGGAGTGTTACGAACGTCTTTGTGTCATTCTTTGCACAACTTATCTGATTGTACTTTCTAAGCTCTTGCGGACAAATCAATGTTGTTCTTTGCTATTGTCGTTTTTCATTTCACCACTTTGTCCTCTTCTTTCTTTTTGTTGGACAGATGAACTCCTGATATTGCTATTATGCTCTAGTACCCCCGAACAGGTCCACTTACAGCAGCCCACAACACCATATGAAACGTGTATCGGCCTTCCGTAAAGAGAAGCCAACAATCTGAAACAAACAAAAGCCTCCACACAAGACACCCAATCACCAGCATCTACTTCCTTTCTCCCTCTGTCCGCAGTAAAACCTGCTCTGGTTCAGATACTGGGAGGTATAAAAGAGTGGAGAAACAGATGGAAAGACAGAAAGAGAGCGAGTGAAAGATGGAGAGAGAAGGCGTGAGAAAGAAAGTCCAGGGCATCCTTGTGTCCTCCATGAGAACGGGATCGGTTTCAGGAATCTATTGAGAAGTTGGAGATCTAGTTACATGGCACTATGAGTGACCTGCTTGAATTGGACCTGAGAAAGGCCTCTTATGGGTGCTCTGTTGAATAGACCTCATTCATCCCTAATACACAGAGAAAAAGACTACGCCAGCACTCCAGATAAGATAAGCAGCCATTGAACCTCGCTCATTTCAATATTCCCTAGCAAACAATAACTGAAACCCTAAGGATTGCCTTGGTGAGTTCACCCAAAAATTAACATTTTGGGATCATTTGCATGTTTTTTTTCTTGTGAGAACCGTAAAAGGAGATGTCAGCTTTTTCCAGGCATGCACTGATTTATAATACGACTCTCCAAATAAAAGTTGCCGGCTAACCACTGAGCTTTCCTGTAGCTCAGTGCTAAGAGCATGGTGCTAACAACGCCAAGGTCGTGGGTTCGATCCCAGGGGATTGGACGTACTTAGAAACCAGTGGCGGCTGCTGATCTTTTAAAGAGGGGAAGCTCATTTTCGGCCTAAATCATAAAAATTGTCCATTTATTTATATGTAAATTCTGCCCTACGTTCCAGTTTTTACCCTACGTGTGCAGTTTGCTAGCTGGCTAGTTCAGACTATATGAATTAATGAACAAACGATCTAATATATATATATATATTTAACTCAACGGGAGGAAATGTGGGAATTATGTTAAACTGAAACAATGAATGTGGTGTGAAATTGTGTGAAATATACGATGAAGGTTGCAGCAGTTTGTCTTTCGACTACACATGCAAAATCCGCGATGGGACTGAGTTGGAAATGCGTCATAATCTGAAGACCACGCCCACGCCCACACCAACCGTCTCTTTGCATTGCGAGAAGCTGCCGCCTCCTTGTCATTTATGATTTATAAAAAAAAAAAAAAAAATCTAAAAGCTGATATGTGACAATGTGTATAGCAGACAAGCTAAAAAAAAACAAGAAATAAGTTTTTATAAGCTGTCGACCCCAAAAAACGAGCGTTTTAGGACATAAAAGTGGATTAAAAAGAGATGACAGACCCTCCAATCATCACGCAGACGCTCGGAGTCCGGGCCAGCCCACTCCTCCATTCATCCCAGAGACGCTGAGCGTCCGTGGGCGGGACATAATCGCAGCATTATCCAATGACCGTCTTGTTTAAGCACTGAAAAAAACAGTTTAAAGCAGCCCCATTGAAGTCAATGGACGCTGGGCTTCAACAGAGTAATGCACTGTACGCTACGGGAATGAATGAGAAGGAAATCGAGTCAGCCGACCTAAGTAGCTGATTCTGAACGAAATTGTTTTCGTTCGAGATGAACGTGTTTAACGCATTTTTAGTCAATAAAATGTTAACATAATAGTACATATATTTGACCATTCATTTTTTGACAATTATAGGGGAAGCTGAGCTTCCCTTGCAGTCTTAAAGAAATCGCGACTGTTAGAAACAAATGTATAGGATAATGCAGTGCAAGCTGCTTTGGATAAAAGCGTCTGCCACATGCATAAATGTAAATGTATGAAAAAGAGCTGCTCGGACATCCTTTTGTGGTACACGGAAGAAAAAACTGGAGTTGGAACAATATAAGTCATACAGAATAGAAATACTCAAATAAGAAATGGATAAGAAATGGTTATATTGAAACCGAATTTAAAACGAAAGACTCCCGGCTTCCTTTTAAGTTAAATGAATCTTACAAAATGAAACACTGTTGAAAGTGTCCGAGTCGTATAAAACCGTGTCAATCTCATTTAATTGTGAGTTAGCTACAAAAGCAACTACAAAACACAAAGTTATTTCACCCGAGCCACAAGCATCTGACCCTCCACAATGATCTTCCTGTTGTTCCATGTCACACTTTCCCGCTGAAAGAAAAGAGAAGGTGACAATTTGCTCCTCGGCCGCAGGAGTCTTTCTGGGCACTCGAGCGAGTGGATTCGGGGAAAACCCGAACGTTTTATTTTTTGCCTTTTCTTTCTCTCCTGTTCTTCCTTTAGAACACACTGGTCAGCTGTGAGAACCAAAGACAACGTTTGCTTAAAAGCGAGGAAGTTCACAGGACAGGTCAAATGCCTCTCTGTGGCAATTCAATATCCTACTATGATGTTATTGGTTATGGCTCCTAAAATCATAGCTGTACATAACACCACATAAGTACAAGTTTGCTGTTTTTGAAGAGATTTAGATTTGGTCTGCAGGGATGTAGGAATGTTAGAAGACTTCCTACAGACCAAGGGCTTCACAGGAACACCACACCCAACTGCTCAATTTACACAATACACATATATTCCTCGTCCGTTCCCAAATAAAATTACTGGCGATACATTAAGCAACTGTCATTATCACTCAAAAATGTATTGTGTATTACATTTAAAGTGGCAACCCATAGATCTAATGAGCTTATTTAAAATGAAAGTGCAGAAAAAAAACTGTTTAAAACTGCCTATAATACTGTAATTGTAATGTAATTGAAGCAGTCGGGATAGATTTCTTGTGTAATGCCATGAATGTTTGACTTCAACCAACATAAAGGAAATAACTTTAGCTGTAACCTGCAATTTTATGTTTCAAACAGAGATGGCGAAAGAGAGGCAAAAGTTACCGGAATTGCAGCTTGAAATTTTTTACATTTTTATGTTTTCAAATGTTTAAATAAAATATATATCTACTAAATATTATTTTACTGTTTAACTGTTAAACCTAATATTTAATATCATTCTTTCTATAGTTTGTCACTGAAAACCTGTATAATTCTCAAATATCATCAAAAAGCTAGTAGTTCCCATAAGAAAGAATAATCTATTTCTTTAATATATAAAATATTTATCATAGACATCAATGTGAATAAATGAAGAACAAACTGCAATTTTTGCTTGTTTCCTGTGTCTAAGATATTTCTCCTGAGAAAAAGACGCAGAAATCTCTCAGATGTCTCCATAGCTTCAGAACAGATCACAACAATATCACAAACTGAGCTTTGATTTTTTTTAAATCTGCAATCAAAATACAATATGATTGCAGATCTTATTATAAACACAAACATTTCTCATCACATTTATTAACATCCAGAAAATCTACTTTCATTTTAAGGGCCCTACTAAATAGAACTATGCTCCAGCACCATACTCGATTCCATTACGTGTCCAGACAAAGAATAAGAAAGCCCCTTGAAGACTTTCAAAGAATCGTCTACAATACTTTAATCTTAAATCCCTGAAGTGCACTGGAATAAGCCATTACAAAGCGCTGTTGCTCATAAAAGAGCATTCGTTTGAAACAGCAGTGTAGATGACTGCACTCACAGCCTTCAGCATACAGACAGATGTTTGCATGCTGGTATCAGTTTAAAGTATTTTCCCGAACAGCCTTTTATTTTTAAGCACTGCGGCAATACGAGATATGGATTTTAATTTAGCCTAAACAAATCCATATTTGTTTAGAAAACAGTCATTATCTCCTACAGTTTTTGTGTGCTGCTTTGCATTTTTCCTAGAGGGCTTGTCTGGCGTTCTCTATGCAAATAGACCCGGCTACAATTTCGATTATTAACCAATTGTTTGCAACCCCATAAGAATCCGCTGCCGTCTGCATGCAAGACTTTTACGCAGTTAGTTAAGTTTAAGAAAAAGAAGGTAAGAAGGTAAGAAAAAAAATAGGTAAAAATTCCAATTGGCACGCTCTGAGAAGGAAGCAAAAGGGGCTCGTGAATATTGCACAGGCATTACTGTCTGCAGATGAAAACAGCAGCCATCCATGAAGGGGGGCATACGTAGTGAAGGACAGATGAGAAATGAACGAGAGGGACTGGGATGGGAAATAATGAAGGGAAATGGTCCTGAAGAATATCTTTTAAAGTTCACTCCATTAAATACCCTAAAGACTCTTAAAGATCCCAATCTTTGTTTAGTTCCATTTTCCATTAGCGGCGGTTAAAGCTTCCACGTTGTTTAGAGATCAGCTTCATGCCACTTTTAGTGAATATGTGTGAAAGTAGAACCTTCATCCACTTACTGAACTGCAAGCAAGGCTTTTACAACGGTGGCTTAACAGAAAAAAACGGTAACGGTTAATGTGCTTGTTCATGTAAACTGTTACTGTATATGGAAAGTTAGCCCAAAAATTATGTCATCGTTTACTCACACTCTTGTTACTTCCAACTTGTATAACTTTCTTTCTTCTGCAGAACACAAAGGAAGGTATTTTTAAGAACGTTGGTAACCGAACCACGGTGGTACTCATTGACTTGCATTGGTTTTGTGTCTTTACAATAGAAGTGAATGGGTACCGCCGTTGTTTGCTTTCCAACATCCTTCAAAATATCTTCTTTTGTGTTCGGCTGAAGGAAGAAAGTAACTAAATAAGTAAATAATGACAGAACTTTCATTTATGGGTGAACGATACCTTTAAAGGAATTATGCTATCCATCCCTGGTGAAAAACACACACAAAAGCGGTCACGGGCGTATTTGAAATACCACGCACCCACACAGACTTCCCGACACAGCAAAGACTGCTCTGACATATTTGAATCAGACTTGGCTGATGTGTCAATCTCAAGAATTGTGAGGCCTTGTTCTATCTCTTTCTTTCTCATTCGCGAGCTTTACACAGATATCATTCCTGTCAGGTGTTATCAGCTCATTCACGGTGACAGGAACTGCTCACATCAGCACTCGAGTTTATCGCACTGCAGGCGCTGAGCAATTCCCTGACAGCTGGAACCCAGACAGGTGACGAGTGATGCTATTGATTAAACAACTGTATGCCGTTCAAATTCTCCAGGGAACATGACACTTAACAAAGAAAAACAATCGGAGCTGTAATCGAAAACAAATGCGTGTTTATGCGCACGGATGTAAAATTGTCCAAGGCAGATCGCTGCTGTCCTTCTGAAACCTTGTATCTCCATATTTCATGATTTCTATTTTTGATAATTCTGGGTTTCTCAGCAGCGAAAGTCGTGATAGTTGGGTAAACTTCTATAGCCGTGAATGGGAGACTACAACACATATATTTTTTGCCTTCTCATTTGCTCACATAGCAAAAGAAAAACTCAATGATAGTGTTTTCACTACTATCAATAAAATGGAAGATAAAAAAAATTGAGAGAGTCTTATTACAGCAGTCAAAAGAGAGAATGATGTCGAATTTACCCTGACTTCCATGGACGCTATATAAGAAACACTGTTGCATTAGCGTTAACTATTTTTTTGTAATTTGATGCAAAAGTAATATTATCCAAAGTCTAGTGTTATAAACGTACATACATGTTTAATAACATTTAAATAAACGTTGGATGATTTACGATGCCGATGACCGTTGAACACGTCATCACAGGCTTGTGAAAAAAGTCCATTAATCACCATTTATGTTCATCACTGAGTTTTGCAAATATCAAACCAATAAAAAGTATTAAAAATGGGTTGTCAACTTTAACAGGTATTTAACCATTAAAAAAGTTTAGTATTTTTCCATTTCTTGAAAAACAGCAAATTTTAACATCCGTGGTTTTAGAAGGACAGTGACAATATTTTTGGAAACTATAGATGTTTCAAAGCAACAACATATACAAATGTAACTTCCGGTACACACCCACAAAGAATCCATGTAGATAATTTCTGATAACAAGCAAAACAAGTAAATTACATTAGCTAGGAAGTTAAAAGTATGTCTAGCCAGTATTATTTTGGGTTAACAGTAGAATAACCACTACTTGTTAAACTTAAATGCGACAAAGTTACATGACTGACTCAACAAATTATTTATTTAATAAAATGTACACACAATAAAATACTAATATAAATTAATCGTCAAATAAATTAACTAAAATATAAATAGTTATATTATTAGCCACTAGCAAGAACGATCAACAAACACAGACGAGAATTTAACTTCAGGCCAGGCGCTTGCGTCCTACATTTTTTAATATATAAAAAAATGTACTATTTAGTTTTTATAACTTACTCAAATTATATTGATATTGATATTATAGATTTCCCAAAATATTCAGTTTGGGCTTCTTATACATGATGATAAAATGTGTAGTGTAGATAAATAATTAAATTAAATTTGTGAGTGAGTGAGTGAATTACTTAAATTTCAGTCTGTTTACATAGAAAGTAACTTTGAATATACTGTATGCCACTTATATCATATGGATTATACTTCTGTATACTAACCTTTCATAGCTTAAGGTTTAATAGATGAATACTGTCTATTCTCCATACAGAAAAACACATATTTTTGTTTGAAATAAGAAATAAATATAGAAAAATGAAATGTATCAGAAAGTGTTTCATTCAATTCAGTTGCTCATTCAGCTAGCCCACTAAAGCACAACATGATGTGACCTCGCCTTTAAGTTGCTTATTTCAATTCATCCTGAAAAAGAATCACCTATTTAAAAAAGACATAAAAATATAAATAAATCAGCAATCAACTAGTCAGTTGTTTGACAGCTGGTCGACCATCCCGACCCACCCCTGCCAGACAGGAGGTTGTAGGCGAGCGACCCTTTGACCTGTACAGACTCCACAGGACACCAATCAGAGGTCAACAGGAAGTTGAGGAGAGGATGGCATTTCGGCTGATACATACTGAGCCAGAAGAAACTGCCACTGCTAGAAACCCGCAGCATGGGAGGAGATTGAGGTAACTATCTCTCGCCAACTTTCTAAAAGTGCATTCCAAACCTTTATAAATATGTCTTTTTTTCAAAACCGGGGATCTGACATAGCACATCGGATGCTGTGATGGTGGTTAAGAGGCAGAATCTCATTCTCTCTCCCCTCTCACTGACCTTTGCATACTTCTGAGAAAATAACAGTGTCGGATGTAGCTTTAACAAAACACAAGAATTGCTGTGCAAAGGCAATGAGAAACGGGGGGAAAAAGCTGATCCGAGACCAGTTTTGCTATTTGTCCTACTTGCAGATTGCATTTGAATGTAAAACATGATCTGGGTCCCCTGATCTTTTAAAGGAGCGAAATATGTGGCAGTTAGCACAAGATTATAATTGTAATATAAGCTTTTTAAACCGTTCAAATCGCTATAACCACAAGTATGAGAAATAGTAATACAGATGCCGTCTTTCCAAGCACCACTAATAAAAGATCAAATATAGTTTTGCCCAGTAAAGGGGAAAGGTTTGTAGTTAGCCGAGAGGTAAACTGGTTTGTACCGGTCTGAGCAGGCAGCAGGTACAGAACACGAGCACCTAACTATCCTTGACCTTTGACCTAGGGCGTTACATCAAAGGATGCAAAAAGAGGAGCACAGATGATGCCATAAATCTCTGGTGTACACCCACATTCCATCTGAAATCGAACGCATTACGTCATTTCTTCACGTCTGCTCGTGACACAATGTATCTGTTTTTAACCATTTCAACCATCACAAAGTAATGTTTTTATACTGTACTAATATAAATATAATTGTATTTTCTTTACCCAGCATCACACAGAGACCTGCTGACATTATCAGATTTAGGGTAAAACATGAAGTCATGACTACATTTGATGACTACATTTTCAAACTCTTAAATTTAGCCAAATTTGAACCAAACACAAATTAAGAAAAACAGCTTATAAATCCCTATCTGGTTTGCGGCGAAGAGGTGGTTAGCCCAGAGTTCTTCTTCTAATTTAGCGACAAAAATACCCACATCAGAGCGTGTCGTTTCAGAGGGCAAAGGCATTCCTTTGGTCCCTACATTTCCCAGAAATCCTTCCACCCATTTCCTGCCAGCATATCCTCACATTTACACACAACAGGCTGTAATTACCCACCCAGCTGATCCGATCCAGAACCAACCACCGAGAAACATGGAACACAAAGATGCCTCTGTAACCAAGGGTGACACAGAATACTGGAATACTGACCGGGCTGCTCCTCTCTGTGTGGAAAGACACTGCGCCTGTGGTTGGCCCTGTCAATCTCTAGAGGAAGATTTTAGAGGATATGAAGTCAACTTCACATCACGTGTTAATGAAAATATAGAGAAAAAGCAAAGTCGAAAAATTCAACTCTTATAAAATCCCAAGAAAAGAAATAACTTGAGTCTAGGTTGTTTCCCCAAGACAGATATAGGGACTTCTGCGTATTTTATTTCACCTGCTGCTTCTCAGATTGTTTCTCCTGGAGTTTCAGAGGAGATCTCAACAGTATATAACCCTACAAAATAATCCTATTTTCTGCACTCAAAATATTGATAGAAACCTTTCTTTAACTAATTCTGAGGCATATCCTATTGGAATAATAGTCCAACTATGTCTTTTTATCGATTTAGGCCAAACAAATGAGGCTGACTGACATTTTCCTATCAACTATTAAACTTTTTGAGGACAGTACATACATTTAAAATGTAGTCTTTCTCGCACATCATACATAAACATGCCAAGACAAGCAAGTTTCGCGAGAAAAACAAGTTGATGTCTCAAAACGCTCTCAACACCATTTAAGTAGACGAACAAAGGCAAACAAAAGCAAAACAAAACTGTGAAAAACATAATCCGGTGGTAATAATAGTCGCCGAACGCCGAGTGAATTAAACGCGGCACTTTGTCAACAAGTATACATAAAGAGAATGAGAAAAAAGAGGATGTGGTGGAGGGGACAAAGAAAAATACAAAAGTGCTTTTCTTCCCCACGTTTCCGACCACCTGGCTACTGTTTCCCTCCCAACTCAGGCTTCACTGTCAAAACCGCTGTGAGGGAAGACACTTGACACAGCGCAGCCGCTGCTTTCCAAAAAGCACTGGCTAGAAAAAGACAAGGTTGAAAAAAAGAAAATGCGGAGGAAGAATGGAGATGGAAGAGAGGGATCTGATGAAGGATCTGTCAAACAGAACCTTCAGGCACCAGATATACACCCCCAAAATCTTTTAATACATGTGTGGTTCTACATCCCATTTATTCATTAGCTGACTGGCAGTGATGTCATTTCCTGTGATTTCTTGAAAGTCTGATGAAGTGTTTTTGAAATATCTTCTATTGTGTTCTGCGGAAGAAAGAAATCACACAGGTTTGAAATGACCAGAGGGTGAGCAGACCTAAATGATCGAATTTTTATTTTCGTGTGAACTATCCCTTTAACTGCCTTCGCAGTTACAATGCAGAAGCAGCCAAATTGAAAAAATGTGTAAATATCTGAAATATATTACGCTTTGTAATACCCGGCCAAGTTTGCAAAAGATAATTATTTAACAAACACAAAAAGAATTCATTGGAGTGTCGGCAGATTAAACGCTGACGTAAGCTATTACTCACAATAACTTTAAACATTAGGTGCTGATCTCATTTCAGATAACTTCTACCATAGAAAAGGCATGACACAGATTTAATAAGTTGAGGAAAACGACGCTTTGAAGTCTTGTGTTTGCCCTTTAGCCAAAATCATTCCAATCATTTTCGCAAGCTGCACACTCTTTCTTCACAGAAAAGCACAGCAAAACAAGTGTCATCAAGTGCACCCTTAAATGCAAAACGTGGGGGAAAATAACAACACATCTGTCTTTAACAGAAATAAAAATGACATCATAATCAGGTCCTAGTGCGGCCTGCCAACCACTTGCAAAGTATATGAGCTCCTGTATGAACTATATTTTCTTTTTGGCGAGGAACACAGTGATGTGATCTGACCTCTGGACTGGTCATGGTGCTGGTACAGCTTATTTAAAGGTAGGTTTTAAGGACAGCAGCAACTGTGCATTTATCTTAGATAGATAATGAAAAATCAAAGATGCCAGATGCGCTCTCTCTCTCTTTTTCTCTCAAACATCCTGCAAGTTTCATCATTCACACATTTCAATTCCCAGATCTCATCAGACAGTTAAGAGCAACAGGTGTCTTCCACTTATCAGACATCAATAACCAATTTGCAGAAATCGAAGAGAAAGATGCAGAGAGAAAATATATTTAAAAAAAAAGGCTGTTGTATGTATGATATATATTTAGTCACAACTATTTCTATTATTATTATCCAGAATGTACTGTATTTTACAGTAAAGTCATCAAACGATAAATAAGCACAACTGGAACTATGGGAATTATATAGTGACCACAAAATGTGAAACAAATCAAAGCTTATATTTTAGGTTCTTCAAAGCAGCCGCCCTTTGCCTAGATTACAGCTCTGCAGCCTCCGCCATTCTCTCAACCAATTTCATGAGGTCCCGTCTGTAATTCTTTTTAAAACTATTGTAGGAGTTCCCATGTGTTGTATGCTGGCCACTTGATGACTGCTTTCCTTCACTACCTGGTCCAACTTATCCATAAAAACATATATAAAAATTGGGCTTTGGTGAAGAAATACATGGGCCTGGAAAACAAATGTCAAGCCTTATGCACATGCCGTTAGATCAAACGTTTTTTAGGATGCCAAGAAACTGGTGAGAAAATTCAGGCAAGTGTGTTCAGACTTTGACTGATGGCCTGTTTGGGACTCGATCTAGATTTGCCTGTGCACAGGGAACTCCAATGAGCCATCTACTGTAGTCGTTTCCCTAAATGAGATTTTACCTCCAGCAACCTATTCATATATTCTGCCCTCACATGATTTTTAAAAGCATTACACCTGTCACAATTACTCACTATTACAGTATGTCAAGAATACATATCCCAGACGGACAAAAACATCACAGAAATTCTAACGAATGTATAATGATTATTGCATTGTTTTAATGGAAACTATAATGTTCTATGTGGGGTCTCTACTGGTAATGAGATGGAAACCAGTAGAACACCATAAGATCTTTCCGGAATAAAACCCAAAACATCATACAGGTTTTGTATTAGTAAAGTGCTAATGGTTGATCATAGAACTGAGGAAACATTAGAATACAGGCCTCATGTTTTTTGTTTGTTTCAGCAGAAACAAGGTACAGATGGCAGCGCTTACGCATCACACAGATATCCAAACCCCTCATTTAAATCAAAAGCTATTATTACGACACGAAAAATTAAAAAAAAACTTCTGGCAAAGAGAGCTTTTTGAAATAAAACACAAATGACACCATAGACTAGCGTCTCGAGGCGACAAACGCTCCATACGCGGGCGACGCGCTTTTCAGGCAGCTTCTTTGATATAACGCGTTCGAGATGAGTGGCGTCGCGTCAGCCGCTCGAAACAAAGACTCTTAATTGGTTGACTGGATGCAGACGTCAGAGTCGCGTTCTCCTGCAGGGTATACGGTGTTTTTGATCAGAATAGAAGCATGTTAATGCGCTCTATGCAGTGATGATCGGATGTATGAATTGTACTTGCTGATACTTACTGTTAGTTACTGATAATGTAAGGGTTACTTGAGGTCTTCTGGGAGCCATGAAGGATGATATCTACATTAGAGGATTTCAAGTTCACCGCGTGGAGATACTGGAAACGCGGCATGTAAAATGTTACCAGACTTGTCGCTTCTGCACGAATATAATCTATTGTTTGCATTTCAAATGCTGTGGTCCATATCAGATGAAGTTGGCAATAAAGAACATGAGGTTTATGCTGCTTGACCTAAAAGACGCACAATATTGCGCATCACTACGAGATCAGAGACGTAAATCTGTCAGTGAGAGATGGACTCCAAGTAAACGCAAAGTTCAAGAAAATATGTAATAATTTCATATTCATTACATACATGCACTATGTATACCAACATATAGGCTATTGCAGTTGATGTTATCAAAAAAAGTGATAACTTGTTATTAGCCAAATGCGTCGTTGTGTTTTGGTGAAAACATATTTTGTTTTGTTTTATTGAGGTATCAATTAATATTATTAATATATAACGCCAGTTTTTGCCAGATACTTATAGTAAAAGTGACTGAGGGGTTCCTGTAGTTAACCACGAGGCAAGATTGTACAAGAAAAGTGACAGAAACCGCTGCAAGCCGACGCACATCTCGAGACTCGAGTGTTGCGCTGCGATCGCAATGCGCTACAATGTAACACTGCGAGACAGTGCGATGCAACAGTGTAACAGTCAGATCATAAACGCTTTACGGCCATCATGTTTTAACACATCAAAAGTCACAAAAGTTTGAGACTAACCCGTCTCCAACTGGTGAGAAGCTGACGCGGTGAAGCAGGCGGCGATGAGCAAAGCAGCGATTCTCCAAGGATCCATCTCTCTCTCTTCTGTAGTTTGTGAGAAATCTCTACTCTTCGTCTGTTCTCGCAGGTGAACTGTTTTCAGCGCAGTCGGGTCGGTCGGTCGAGCTGTGGCAGTTGAATGTAATGAGATCTTGGCGAGCGCTGCGTTAAGAGCGTCTGAACTTCTATAGGCAGATCAGCGCTGCCCCCAGACACACAGAAGATAGCAGAAAAAAAGCAGGGATCCTATTTCAAATCATGTGACAGGAAATCGGGGCAATAGATTCAACCTGCGCCGTGCTTGGGGTGTACATCCTACCTGTTGCGCGCTGTAGGCTGGTCGGAAATATTATATCTGTGTGTGTAAGAAAACTTACGAAGGTATTTCCATGGTTAGATAAATGACAGACAGACATTATACATATACTTAGAAACGCGTGGATAATGGAATCATTACTTCAGATCATTTTATAGATTGCCAACATTGGCACACTGCGTATCCACATTAAAATAATATTATAACTGATTTTGCTCAACACTCACTGGACCATTTCAGTGTCATACAAATAAAATGCATCAGTTGTGCAAAATGTCTCTCTCTAGTGGGGGATCATAGGAATGATGGATCCATTACATCAGTGTTTAGAGCAGAGTATTCGGGAAACAGCAGGCATGACAGAATTGTTAAGTGACTTCATTGACCGCTGAAATTAAAACGAACTCACCCAAAACCCCAAATAGCTTGGTAAAAATAACACTAGCGGCCTGCTGCCTTATTTGACGTTTGAAACGATCTGCTTGGGTATGAAAGCGAACATAAGCGGGTGAATCATCGTGAGGATGGTCAAAAGGCTGTCTTGAAGGTTTTAAGGGGGCTTAATCTGTCTCCATGCTAGAACCATTAAATGTACAAAATGAGCCTTTAATAGTTCAGTCTTTCAAACTAAAATGATTAGAGAAGAGTCTCATTCGGACTTCACTGGGCATGTTACCCCAGCTAACACGTTGTGACGACGTACCTGGACCGGACCATATTCGTTGCCACGACGTACCATAATTATATTCAATGCACACATATATGCAACCTGGTCTCGCCGGGAATACGTACCTCTGTGCACTATTTGCAGCACCCCAAAAAACGTACAATCAGGTACATATTGCTACAGTTTTGAGACACTTTTAAGAGAAGCACTGTATTGGTTAGTGTCACGATTTTATAAATACTTATTATTTGTCCTTAAAATAGATATTTAAGAGTTTACCTTAAACCTAAAACTACTCACTTCCCAAACAAACAAACACCCAACAAGGAAATAGAAGTCAGACAGTATTTATTGCAAACACTGACCAAAACTGTATAAAAGCATCAGAAACGGGTCACGTTGTGTTTCGGATCTTATAAAGCCGTACGATATCGTTGTGTGAGCACGGGAGGTTTTGTGCTCCAGGATGCACCAATGCAGTTTCACTGTCGACGTGACGTAACGATTCACCGATCGGAGGCACATTTTTTATTCTGTCATTGTGCGGTTTGCGCAGCCGGTGTTGGAGTTTTATGTTGGCGGAGAAGGGGATCGCTTTCGGGTTCTTTGGCCTCGGAACGCTTGGAATAATTGCACTTTTTGAATAAACAGCATATGTGGACGTATCTTTCTATTACGTGTTGTGTTTTATATTGTATGATATACAAACTGTTAGGTTTAGGGGCAGGAGACATTCAAAATATCATTCGTGTTCTGCGAAAGAAAGTCATACAGGTTTGTAATGAAAGTAAAGGAATAAATGATTCAAGAATTTTCAGTTTTGGCTGAACTATCCCTTTAATTTGTGTACCGTGGATGTATAACATCATTACTTTGTTTTCATCTGTGTAATAAGGGAAAATTAGTGAATAAATCCTACACAACTCACAGGGATCAAATACTTAAACCAGATTCGTTCAATTCAATTCAACACAACATGTACAATACAAAAATGTATGTAATTAAAGAGTAGAAAGAAATACCGGATGAGTATCAGGCCTGTGAAGTTTCGGTTATGGTGAGAACAGGGTGAATTGTATCTGGGCTGGTTACTTACAAACCTTAAGTGGTCAATTACAGAGTAGCTCTGCGTACACACAAAGTGTGTCATTAAAAACCTGAAGTCTGTTTTGTTTTTTCTCATGAAGAGACTATTAACAGTTTTTAATTATATTTCTGTTCTGTTATTCCGGTAAAAAATATTTAGGAGAGTCAAAAACTCTGATATTCTTACATGCTTCACAGCTTTATCATACGTTGCAACCACAAAAGGCCTTCTTGTCTTGTTATAACTTGTTAAAAGCAGGTTATTGGTTAACTGGAAAGTCCTATCCACTTATAGCATCATGCTTGCCTTTTTACAGCTTGTTTGATGTATACAAACCTTTTTAAATGACACATTTTTGAATATTTTTTTACGGCTTGTTTGGCGTACACACTTTTAAAAGATGTCCACCGTTTAAGATGCTTCAGTGTGCTAAGGGACATATTGAAACCGAGGAGGCGAGTCAAAACGTTATTGGCTTTGTCTCACAATAATTTCAGCTCTTATCTTTTCGTCACTGTCAATGCAATGATTCTCACCTCGGTGTGCTTGTTTTAATTTGATTTATGAAGCAAAATACATGCTTACGCCCGACTACTATCATGTCTGCTCTTGTTATGCTTGTGTGAGCCTTTTGTTGTTAACATAGACAACCATACCAGGTTAAATTCACAAAAATATGTCCAGCAGGTCATCATTTTACTCTAGAAAAATGAAAGCATAGTATTGTTGGTATATGAAGACTTGATTTGCCAAAACATTTTCAGAAATCTATTTTTTATTGTGCATTCCAAGTAATATCAAACTGCAGTTGGTTTGTATTGATTAAGTGATAATAATTAAAAAAAATACAACTTACACAATAAAACACATTAAAAACATTGTTATATGTTTTTGCAAATGAACTCTTTATATGTATATGATTTATGCCAAATTTCACCACTACGTACGCCCTCCGAAAAGATAACACTTTGACATTAACTTTGTTTTAACTGACTAATTTTTCTATTTTGATGACCACGTACTGCACAAACATAAACATTCTTCTTCTATGCCCCAATTTTTTTTTAAGCTACGTCTTTGTTCCCAGCTACAAACATATACATTGGTATGTGTTCTTGCCCTTGGGGTTCTAAAATGTTAGCATTCTCAAAGGAAAGATGAAAGTGGTGTTCCATTCAGCCCACAAACACACACACATAGACAGACACACACTCATCCATCTCCCCGTGTTGCTTTAAGTTCTTTAATTAAAGCACAATGTCACACAGCGGAACGCTTCGTGATTATTACCTCTCATCTTTAAGACCTTTGAGCTGCAGCCCAGCACAAGCAGAACACCCACAGAAACTATTCACACCTGCTGGGATGCTTCTCACCGCGCTCTCTGATCTCCTCCCCGGTTTACCTGGAGGAAAAAGAACACCTTTTCACCTGCGGCACAGAAACTGAACCCTCCGCTCGGGCCCGGTCCCATCTAAAGCACGGCGACTTGCTGGAACAGCACCTTTTTTTCTTTGATCAATTCTCCCCTGCTAGCTGTAGTGCTTCGGTGATGAAGCCTTGTGTCTAGTGTAGGTTTATGTGCACAGATAAAGCAAAAATATAAGTAGGGTTGTGTCTGATGAGGCAGTGCAACAAAAAAGCAAGGTATCTGACTAGAAACCAGCTGTCTGCTATCCAGCAATTACCAACCGCATGGTCCCTGTAGAATGATTCAACAAAAATGAAAATTCTTGCATCATTTACTCACCTTAGTTTCATAACAAACGTATATGAGGTTTTCCTTCTGTAAAACACAAAAGAAGATATTTTGAAGACCTTAAACCCAATCGCAGAGTCGTTTCTTAAAATATCTTCTTTCGTGTTCAACAAATACAGTATATCTGGGTTTCGAACAACATGAGGATAAATACATTTTGCGGTTCACTTTTCCTTTAAGCAAGTTCTACAGTTTGGTTTTCGTTTAACTGTCAACTGTTACCTATGTGCTTGAACCTCTCAATAAACTTTGTGAAAATGCTGATTTCATTTGGGTGGATGTTTCAAACTATCATTTTTAAATAAATTCGCCCTTAGGTCTTTCTCAAGAAAGTTGCTTCACGATTGCTCTGGGAATTGTTAAAACTTGTGAAAGACAAACATGTTCAGGTTTCATATTGAAGAGAGAGGAAACCACTTAGTGAGTCTGTTTTTCACAGGCTGTTTGGTTTTGAAAGTGAATTAAATAATATTAATGATAATTCTAACAGATATCTCCTTTAATAAGAGGTCAAAGAAACACATTTCTGGTGGGGTGTTGATGAAGGGTAAAAGGAATTGGAGATGGTGATGAGACTACGGGGAGACATGAAACAAAAGAGGATGCTGAAAACTGCACTGCAGAGGCACAAAATAGCACTTGTTTTACACCTTTCCAGTTCTGCGCTGAAGGGGGATTCTTTTAACACTTGCTGTGAAACCACAAAAGTTGATCAAAAACAAGACGAACAGTATTTTAACAACTGACCTCTGAGGAAAAAGCAAGTGGGAAGATTAACACAAACTCTTATAACTATACATACCAGAGGCCTCAATAAAAATGTGCTTCTATTGTGAATATCTATGATGACTGTAGTTGTATTTCAAAAATATTTAGCATTTTAAAAACCCACCTTCATTTGTTTGTCATACCTGGAGATTCATAGCAGTCTGTCTGTTTAGGGCTACTGCAAAAAACACATGGCATATTCTATACAAGGGGACCTGAGGTGCATGTATAGATAAAGCTTATTCTAAAGTAATAAAAAATATAACGCTTCATTATGTAAGGTCTTTATACATTTCTGAAGACATAGTTATGTATATTATATTGCATTTCTGTCAATAGAGCCTCCAAAAAAAACACACATTGGACCTTTAATCTAAAAGGACAATACCAGTCAACATTAAAGAAGTAAATAGAAAACTAGCTCAACTGGTAGAGCACGATGCTAGCAACACCAAAGATATGTGTTAAATTCTTATCTGATCAAATAAACACACTGATACACGTGCATTCATCGATACTCATTGAATGTCATTTTTACCACACGCAAATAATAAATACACAAAGTCAAAAGATTGTTACAATGTATATCTACCTATGACCACTAGTGAATGTTTACCATCTATTAGAGTACACGTCACCTTTCCGATCATAAATCACAATAACCAAGTCATGTGAAGGCACTTGAGAGAGAAGACCACTGTCATACTGAGTCATGGAGAGATGACGAAGATAACATGAACAAAGAAGAGACAAGATGGGTTCAGAAGATAAGGAAAAGCAGAGCGAAAGAGATTAGAGCCGTGTGCAGGTAGCGATTAACATGCGATCACACATGACCTCACTAAGTAATGTGGTCACGTTACTATGGCAATGCGTTCGGACACCTAGAACTTAGGAATTAACTAGTTAACTAATTATATGGTTTTGCCCTTTATTAATGTGACAATCAATATTGCTAAACTTTTTGTATAACATTAGTTATTTTTAACATAGAATTATTGTTATTACCACTACTATTACTTCTACTATTACTAATTATAATAATTTACATCTTATAAAAATTGCCATATAACACTGTGCATTTTATCATATTTTCTCCTTACTTTCATACTAATTTTGCTTATGTCGACAATGTGTTTTCTGTAATGCTGCTGTGCAAGAAAGCAAAACTGTGGAAAGTGCTATAGAGATTAATTTGAATTTAATTATCAAACCATAAATGATTTAACTTTACAGCCGTAGAAAAATTTAGAGACCATTTCAAATGTTCTTTTAATCAGCATTTCTATAGTGGCCATTCCAGTCCAGTGTCTGTTGAATTTCAATAAAATCATATATCATATGGCTGTGTTATCAGGACAATACAATAATGTTTTGCCTAAGAAAATACTGAACGTGTACTGATGCATATTGTAAATACTATAAGCGTTAAAGGTCCAGTCAGTGAAACCTAGTGGCATGGGTGTGAATTGCAACCAATGGCTCACTCCACCCCTCCCTTTCGAAACCCTACCACGGCTGACAGAACACGGCGAATTACATGCAAGGGGACCCGCGGTGTATTTAGATAGAAATAGCTCATTCTAATGTAATAAAAACATAACGCTTCACTGTGTAAGCTCTTTATACACCTCTGAAGGCATTGCTGTGTACTGTATATTATATTGCATTTCTATCAATAAATCATTCCAAAAATGACACAGTGGACCTTTAAATATACTTGCAAATGTAGTGAAACAAGGAAAAATAACGCTTTTGAGTACATGGCAGGGATAAAATGTATATATACATAAAACCAAATGTTCTCACTAATATATCAAGGACGCCATTCGGAGGCCATTCATCTGTCCACTTAAAGTTGACAATAAGAAATAACACCCTTCAAAACAAGCTAAAAGCTTTTCCTTTTTTGATGAATATTTAATATCCAAATGACATGCCTTTTTTCCCCTACACTAGAGAGAAAGTCATATTTCATTTAATGAGACTTGTGTTTGATTAATGGCTGAGATGGAGAAGGGGAAACCCTTTTCTTGCTCTTTCTTTTAACTTGCTTTTGGCAGATCAACCCTATTCAAGTAGACCATTACACTTAATCATCCGTGCTGGGTCAAAGTCATTATCTGTAATGGCAGGGACAAAGCTCTCCCAGATTTGGGGGATTCTGGGATGGATTTAGATCGTCTTTTAAGAGAGAGCGGCCGTAGCCACATCAGTGGAGTAAATCAACTTTCATGTGCAAACGTCTGTGCGTCGCTGCTCATCTGAGTCAGATTAAATGGATTTGAGAAATGCGTCCTATATGCTTCATCTTTAATGTTTTCGTATAAATCCATGGTAACTCTCAGCGAGAGAGAAGAAAGATTTTGTGTCTGTACGTCTAAGCATGCCTGAGCTTAAAGTGCAACCTGTAAGACCTGAACTGAGACAGAACAATCTAAAAGGTTTTTGTAAAAACAAAGCTGTTTGAGTTGGCACGGGGGCGCAGCCGCCGAGCTCCGTGATCATGGTGGTAAGAGAGGGATGGAAGAAACTTGATAGGCCTTAATTGAATTAAGAGACCGAGATTACATGCTGTCTTCAAGCTTGGATGGCAAAGAGAAATGAGGAGGGAAAGAAACGAGAGATAAAAGAACCGACTGTAGTTAGTGAATATTTGCATGCCCTGAGCTATGAATCAAGCAGAGAGAATAAAACAAACTGGAATATGAACCTTTAAAACACTGACAATGGAAGAGTAAGGAATCAATGTAAGAATGTGAAACATGAACATAAACCTGATCTAACATAATACTTTTGACTGTGCATACGGACACTATAAGGATGAAGTCTACGCAAAGTTTTCGGTATTTCTCAAGCAGATTAACCCCATCCCTTTCTTTTTATAAACATACGAGTTTCCATATTTTGACAAGCATTGGTGAGCTATTGGTCTACGTCTTTGTGGCTTCCGTAGTGCTCTTGAATTCCTATTCTTGGAGCTTTACCTCAAAATGGTGGCAGATTGATGGGCGCTCTAATGGTTTCCGTTGTACAGGAACGAGGGAATACATCTGCATGGGAGGAGTGAGCGTGTTTTTTTCTGTTTCCCGCCTTCTGCGGTGCAGTAAAGTCTTTTCCTGTGGCCTCCACAGAATGACGTTGGACGTTAAAAACAGAAGTGACTCAGGAGATGATGAAAGATCACATCTTCTGCTCGCTCCTGACGTTCTGGAAAGTTCTAGTGAGGAAGGAGATTCAGTGAATGTGAGTCGAGCTTAGTGACAATGTATGGTGACTAACAAGAATTAGGAAACAATAAAGAAATATATAATAGGGAGGAAATAATACAAGAAGTGCCAAGTTACCAGATTTCAAAATGCCGAAACACCTGTAGAGAGAAAAGATTTAGTTAAATTTTTAAATAAATAAATTAGGGGTGTGAAACGATTAATCGCATCCAGAATAAAAGTCTGTGTTTACACAATATATGACTGTATACTGTGCAAATTAATAATGTAAAAACTTACACATACATTCAATTAATAAACCTTTCTATTGTATATAAAATATTAACAATGAAATTATAGGTAAATAAAATGAAATGCATGTAAATATTTCAATGCATGAAATGCATGAAAATATGTTTATAAATACAAAATTCATATGCACAGTACGGAGACATATATTATGTAAACACAAACTTTTATTCTGGATGCGATTAATCATTTGGCAGCCTTAAAATAAATAGATTAGTCAGGCAAAAACAAATATTTATGTTTTGTCTTGTTGTATTATTGTGTGAGACCAATACAAGAACACCACTTGTTTTATTTTAGCTCATTTTACCTCTTTAAAAAACACGATAGGCCTATATGAATACTAAAATGCAGTTTTTTACTTTTCAAGAAAGGAATAGTACACACAAAAATGAGAATTCTTCTATCATTCACTAATCCTCATGTCATTCCAAACCTGTATGACTTTCTTTCTTCTGCAGAACACAAAATAAGATATTTTGAGGACGTTGGTAACCAAACAAATTTGGCCTCCGTTACCTTCATTGTGTGGATCCAAAGCCACTGAGACATTTCTCAAATATCTTCTTATCAAACTAACAAAAGAACATCTTTTGTGTTCTGCATCCAAAAGAGTCCTTTGCAGGTTTTGAATGAAATAGATGAATAAATGATGACAGGATTTATGAGTGAACTATCCCTGTAGGTATGCTAAAAAAGTACCTAAAAATGACTACATAAATAGAAGATCTGATCAAATATGACACCTTTGCAGAGCTTAGCAGAAGCCAAAGCTTGGCGTTCTTTGATCAATCTGGTGGAAAAACCACATCTGGTCCAAAAAAAGCAGCATAAGGAACGGTGCTTCATAGTTTCAGTTATCTAGATGGGCCTTCGGGAGCTTTCCAATATACAGTGGGGTACAAAAGCTGAAGAATGCTAGTGAAAACATTTCAGATTTTCAAAAAAGTCACTAAAATATAAAAGAAGGATGATACTTCAAAGGAATACTTTCCCCTTAAGTTGTTCCAAACCTGTATACTATTTTGTTCTGTTAAACACAAAAGAAGACCTTTTAAATACATTTTTCTATATTGTATAGTCAGTAGTGCACTAGAACGGTTTGGTTACAAACTTTCTTCCCAATATCTTTCTTTGTGTCCAAAAGAACAATAAAATGTATACGTTTTTGGAATAACCTGAGGGTGAATAAATGATGACCGAATTTCCTTTTTTGGGTCAAAGATCCCTTCAAGTAAAATGTTTCCGAGAAAAGTTAGCATTGATTCAGAATATCTCAGTATTTGGTACGTCACGCTTTAACTTTAATGACAGCATGCACCTGAACAGCCATCCGTTCCAAGTGGTGAAGGTTTCAAAGTTATCTTTGGAATAACAGTTTTTAAATGAGGTCTCAGGTTTTGGACCTCACTGTGAAATTGTAGAATTCACATCCACATTGAACAATTCATAAAACCTTTTTCAGAATTCCATTTGTCTTCAGTCACATCACTCTGTTCCCAAACAAGCCGAAACTGGGAATTCCACATTTCCAGCTGTGTTAAGTTGGCTGGCTTTCTGTTGGCCCGAGGAAGCAGCTGACGGATTATAAGTACGACTCTGAGGAGAACTGCCGTGAGCTGTACGATCATGTCAACCTGCATAGAAGTGACTGACAAGACTGGCAAAACTCTTGAGCTCTGCTTAATCCCACGGTTCAACAGCATTTAATGGTAATGTAATGAGAAATTTCCCTTTGAAGGTAAACAGGTCCGAACAAATCAGAGAGATTTACCTGCATTTGACTTCAGTTAAGACTAATTGGGCTAAATAAACGTGAGGACACTTTCACAAAGAACTTATTCATGTTGGTATGACCAACCCTCGATCTCCTCCTAGCACATGAAAAGATTCGAAATAGGCACAAATTATGATTAAGCAATCCTTATCTGTAAAAACCATCATGATGTCGAGCTCCACAGCGGTTGTTTTACATTTACATTGATAGCACTTACAAGCATCCCAGGTGTACATTATATCAGATTGGCGCTCATGATATTCTCATGTAACCTTAGCGACTTCATTTTCGGCAAAGTATGTTAAACATCTGCAAGTAAGAAACGTTCATAGTTTGAATCAGGCTACTCTGTCCAGATGACTTTAATAGGGGTGAGCACGGGCCACACATACAGTACTGACGGCCATCTATCGCTCCGAGTCATCAGGGCAGCGGCCATACGTACGCCCGGTTTCAAATTCCCTTCCACGTGTTTGTTTTCCGAAGGAAAGTTACTCCAGAGTGAGCGTCGCATGGGGACCTGTGGCTAGCTGTGAACAGAACATAGATAGGTTTTCAGTGGACGTTTGCTTTCTACACTGATCTAGTGCCAACTTCCTCTACTTCACCAATGTTTTGGTGGTGAGCTTCTTTGAAAAGTTAAATAAGACAATGAACACTGTTTAAAACTTTATTTAGTCATTTAAATTAATTTATGAATGTAGATAGAATAATACAAGAGAAATTTTGTACAAAATGTCAGTAGTATTGAAATGTAAGGACCTGCAAAACGAGAAGAATTGCGCAAAACTTGATGCGCTGCCATGCATTCTGCTGCTGTTTACATAGGCAGCGACCTTCTGAGGGAACATGCATCATAAGCAGACCGAGACAACATCTGCAGGATGGATTTGAATGTGTTGAAAAGAACAAGGAGTACTACATGCTTGTTGGTAGCAGAACCAAAGTAATCCCAAATGTTTCATTTGAACAAACAAAGAAGGGATGAAGACCATGGAGAGCATTTCTGTTGGCTCGGTCCGCCATCTTGGATCATAAAACGCCTTAAAATGATGTTAAGGTAAAGAATTTCACTAGGATTTACCCTATTGTTTTACAAGGCACAATATGAGATTTTTGCAGCTAGACGTCACAAAGGTGTAGCTTGGTGATGCTGTGAAGAAATGTGTAATGATGGATTTGTTGTCTCCACCTACACTGGTGATGGGTCAATCCGACGTGACTCTCAAATTATGTTCAAACAAAGTGTTACAACAATTACGTTACAGTGTAAGCCAACAGACGATACAAGTACTATTATGCATTTTTCATGAGACTTAGTGTACTGAGCTGTTTTGAACTGCGCAAATCGATTGTCGTATTACATCAAAGTATCGCGAGAGTGACTCGACAGTACTGTATTCGAATCGCTCTTATGATACTGTGATGTCATGTAGTGATCAATCTCCTCAAACAACTATTGTTTCTAAGGTAGTTAAAGCGAAAACAAAATGATGACATCAACGTGTGACGAAATAAGGCATGTTACACTGGATTAATGAACAAAATTTAACATGGTTGGAAACAAACAAGTGAACGAACAAATAACATTGCGCAGGTGGTTTTTAATGCGAAAATCTTACATAACGTGCCTTTAAGTTTTAGAAGGGTAGTCAAATTTCCCATGTGGGGTTGACACAAATCTGAAGCCCGCAGGTTGCAAAACGACGAATCAATCAGTGTTTAGCATCTAGAATAAAGCTGAACTATTGTCTAATATGCATTCGTAAATGAAATGTAGAAATTTTAACTAAAGATTTCACCGTTCTAACCTGACCAATAAAACATATGTACAAAATCTATGAAAGATGAACATCCAAAGCCTTTCGTAAACATCACAGATTTGATGCGTAATAGGTCACCTTGTCGTCCTGTCGTCTCTTTGAATCTCTGAAACGAGAAATAAAAACAAATCATAACTAATATGCAGAAACATCAGTGCAGCTGTATTATCAGAAACAGATGAGGAATTTCTAAACAGACTTTCAATCATTAAAATTGCAGGTTGGCATGAGCGTGCACGTTTGCACGCTACGGTACTCAAAGGTCTCCTCCCATTGGCTGCCCACAGGTGTACAGAATGTCTTGTCTCTTAGGAACTGTCCACGCCATTATTTACAGAAACATCCCCAAGGCTTTTCTATATGGCATTCCAAGAGCTCATTAGAGACTATCATCTTTTTCTTGCCCGTGTAAATCACCGCCCAGCGGTCCAGCCTGTGAGAGCCGTTCTGAAGCAGGACCGGTCTCTCATAAAGTACAAAAGGTTGGTACATGCTGACCCCCCTCCCAATTTTTTTTCACTTTTAAAGTTGACATTGGATTTAGAAAAGGGAAACGGGAAGCAGAAATGCAAAAAAACTCCAATATGGGTAACACGCTCATCCAAATAAACCTAACAACTGTTGAAATGTTTTTCTTGGTCTTATTGTGAAACTGTATTACATTAGCATTTTTACTTTGTCCCAAAAACAATATTTAAAAGTTGAAAGTTGGTTGAGAAATATAACATTATAATTCAACATCAATACAAGAATTTTCTCATCTCCAAAAGACCTTGTAGCAACTTAAAGGTCCAGTGTGTAATATTATCAGGATCTATTGACAGAAATGCAATATAATATACATAACTATGTCTTCAGTGGTGTATAAAGAGCTTACATATTGAATCGTTGAGTTTTTATTACCTTAGAATGAGCTATTTCTATCTACATACACGGCGGGTCCACTTGCATGGAATTTGCCATGTGGTTTCTACAGTAGCCCTAAATGGACAAACTGCTCTACAGAGCCGGTTCGTAAATACGTTATCTCTTTTGGCAAAGAAGTGAAAATGGACGACATCTTAGTGTTGTGTGAGCCACCGTAGTGCTTTAAAAGGGAGGGCCATTGGTTGCGATTCGCAACCTCACCGCTAGATGCCGCTAAATTTTGTACACTGTACAACTTACAGTAAGAATGAAAATACAGCAAAAACTGGTAATAGGTTCTTGTATATTTGATATTTACAAAGGCTTACAATAAGCATATTTTTGTAGCAAAACAATTCTTACATTTTACCTGAACTTAAACGGAGCTAAATAATTTTTACTCAAACGTATTCCCTTAAATGTGTATAAACGTCATAAATCTATAAGCCTTTATAATTATACGGTACAGAAAATTTTAAGTGGGTAAAAGTGTTTACTGATAAGCATCTCTCCTGTGCGGGCCCCTGCTTTGACTTTGATGTGTGATAGGGCCAGAATGAGGAACCATAACAACGTGTGTGTGTGTGTGTGTGTGTCAGTGTTAATGACTTTGCAGCAGGAGGGTGAGAGACCTGCTGAAACTTGCTGGGAAACCCAATCGCTGGAAAGTACCAGGTTGTCTGAGGCAGCTAAGTATGTTAGACACACTGACACACACCTACATACACATGAAAGAAGGAACAAAAGAAACGCACTGATGCCGACACAGATACACATGTGTAGGACAACGTATCGAACCTAAACACGCAAATACACCCACAATTACATTATATACCCGTATGAACTTAGAGGAACGATTTCACAATTTATTCACTCAACTAAGACCAAACCATATGGCTGGTAGACAAAAGTATCCAATATGTCCAAAGAATATAAAAATGAACGATGATGGACTGAATGTGTGCATTGAATAAAAGCATATAGGATTTTTAGAATGCATAGAGTTTAGTATGCATGTGCTCTTCCTAAAGAGAAACAGCAGTTGTATTCAGAAAGATCAGATGCCTTTGAGATACTTTAAATGGCATCATCGGATGTTTTAAAAGATGGGTAGAAATATAATGGTGCACTCTAAAATGTTGTCTTATTTTCAACCCAGTGTTGGGTCAAAAAGGGCTGAACCCAACTGTTGGGTTGTACAATACCCTGAGCCGGGTTATTTTAATCCAAAATGCTGGGTTGTTTTAACCCTTGCTTGGGTCCAAAAAAACATTTTCTGGGTTAATTTGACCCAACGGTTGGGTTAGTCCGTTTTTGACACTACACTGGATTGAAAATGTCCCAACACTTTGGTTGTTCGGTTGAACACAAAGAAAGATATTTGAAAGAATGTTAGCAATTTACAGTTCTGGAACGTCATTCACTGCCCTAGTTGAAAAAAACGATTGTTCTGTTGAACACAAAAGATCTTTGGAAGAATTTAGGAAAACAAACAGTTCAGGGGCACTTTTGACTACCATTGTAATTTTTCCTACTTTGGTATTCAATGATGTCCAGGAACTGAAATTACTAATGTTCTTACAAAAAAATATTTTGTGTTTAGCAGAACAAAGACATTTATACAGATTTGGAACAACTTGAGGGTGAGTAATTCTTGATAGAATTTTCATTTTTGGGTGAACTATCCCTTTAAATGTGATTCATTGACCCAAAAAATAAGACATATTTGACAGATACAATGCCATAACACTGTTATCGCCGAAAATCGTGTAGTAAAAAGCTGATATTGTGACAGCCCTATTGTATGACCAGGCCTTAACTTGTTAGGTATTAAAATCGAGCTAGTGTGTATCTTAGGTGAAGAATTAACAGCATTAAAAAGCTTGTCTGAAATGTACCAACATGAAGATAGATAAACAAGCATTAGTCACAGACCTTTAGCATAAACACCCCGAGGTACAGAGAGACAGACAGCGCGAGATTGAATCTGCTTTGCTACTTACCTTCATGACCACAAATATAAGGGTCTATGACTGCACAGCGTCACACCTTTTAGTTTTATCAGCGCATTTGTAACGCTACATCCCCATGCGCTTCTGCCTCTCTCTCTCACTACAGGTGTGCACCTTTGACTCACATTACCTTCCCCCACAGGATAAAAGCGGGATGCTTTTATGAGGGGCAGGTGAGACATATTACCCCCCATGGCTGAAACTCTAGACGTGATCTAACTGAATGCTAGAGGCTAGACAACCGGAGGAAAGAGAGTGATGGGGAAGTGACGGTTTACATTTCTTTTATAATTATGGAAACATTTTTATATTTTTGACTAACATGACTTTGTTTAAGCTGACCTGTATGACAAAATATTGTTTGAGAAACTAAGTTAAATTGTAAGCAAAAGCTAAGGAAATAAGATGAAAATGTTATACTGTAGATTTTTTATATCTACTGTAAATCTCTGATATGTCTGCGACGGGTTCTGGCATGAAGATGTATAACCGCTTCCTGCACAGGTGAGTTTTACGACTTTACCTTCAACATATCGATATTAGGCCTTTATATGAGATGGGTAGACATCTCAGTAGTGCGGTTCAGCCAAATTACAACATTAGATATATGCTTGATATCGTACCATAAATTACAGTAAAGAGACCCCACAAAACTCACATATGAAGGAAATGTATTTAACGTTATGTCTAGTATGCATTTTCTTCAAAAACTGTTGTTTACAAACCAATGGATGATGAAACTAATATAATAAATATTTAAACTAAAATTTCTAAAAATCATGTTACAAACGGTTATTGAACAATTAAAATGATTATTGATATTGCGCTAATCATGCACATAAATACAGTAAATTATTCATCACATTTAAAATTTTCCTCAAAGAGCCACAATTGTTACAAACTATTGTTACTATAACTAAGACAAAAAAACTGGAAGATACAAATTACATAAATTAAGATTACCATTTATTTATAAAAAATAACTAATATAAAAAAAAAATGAATAGTTATTGTGGCTATATCGTGAATTATACTGGAAATCTTATATCCTCTTGTTAAGTCGCGACATAAAGAATACTGTTTCTGGGTCCAAGCCTCCATTCATTTCAAGTGAGGGCACTATTTAAAAAGCCATTTATGAGCACTTTTCATTCATATCACACATTTACGTGAAACCTTTATAAACTAGACCGTACACTACAATCGCACAGAATCTCAGACATCAATATTTGAATGAACTGAAAAACTAAACCTCATCTGGGATTTCGCTATGCAGATAAAGGTTTGGATTGTTTTTTTTGGGCAGTTTTAGAGCAAATAATCAAATATCAACATTTTTTGTTGTTTGCCTGGAAACGGTTTATGACCTTACGTTTACAGTGGTGCTTGAGGTCAGGTTTAACATGCGAATGGTTACAAACTATCTCTCTTCGTCTCCCTATGTGGGAGATTCATTTACTTAAAAACAGAAAATACAAAATAAAGATTACTTCGACTTATAGTATTTATTTATTTATTTAAAAAAGCATTTCAATAGATATTGCTATATATGGATATTTGGCCACGATTAGCGTGTAGTGAAAATCTGATATTGTGACTACTGTATTGTGAGTACTAGTATGACCTGGCCTTTTCTTTAAAAACGCCTCAATGCCTTTAGATAATGACACTAATAAAACGATCATTTAAAGTACAAGTCCGTTAAACTTAGGCTGCATGATCATGGGTAAAATGATAATCACAGTGATTTTGCTCAACATTTTAATCACGATTAATAAACACAATTATTTTGTCAGTTCACAACTTTTCAGCATGTTTATTAGGCCATACTTTACTGTCAATAAATATGTTATAATCTGCTTCAACACTGTGTTTCAAACCACGCAATCAATCATCTAAACACACAAACAACAAACTCAAAACAAAATATTTAGTAAGCAACGCAATAAAACTACTACCATTTTTGTTTCTTGTTTTTTTTTAATAAATCATTACTATTGGTCACTCTTCATGTTTGTCTGTGGGTTTTGAAAAAAAAGTATAAAAATAGTAAAAAAAAAAGTTTTTATCTTGCTTTTCATTTCCTGTGAAGTGGCAGTTTAAAAGATACAAGCTTTGCGATGATTTTCTGCGAAGATTGGCTGCACAGCGTCAAGATTGGCTGTGCTGTGGAGCTGCAGCTTGTTACTCTTGCAATAGTGAGAGAAGTTGAGGTGTGTTTTTTTGTTCACGCCATTTCAGTGATGGATGTTATATAAATGGTGGATATAATGCTGGATTTGGAGATCGTTTGAAACTGAAAGATGGCGAGGTCCCAGCGCTAAAACATGCCGAACATGAACTGCACCCCGTCATTATTACCCCGTCATTAATATCACAACAATTATGCTCAATTAACTGTGGGAAGCATACATCATTATCACGATTAAAATACGTTTAATCGTGCAGCCCTAATTAAACTGTATAGTTTAAATGTAGATTATGCACTGTAATAAATCTCCATAAAAGGGAAGGAAGGAGGCGGGAACCGGCAAACATTTCAAACATTTAATAAAAGTAATATAACACGGACGACCGCCGGCGAACAAAACATAAACAAATACAAACGTAACACAAGTTCGGGCCCGGTCCTCTCTCCTCGACGGTCCGGTCGCTCGTTCCTTTTATATGCTCCCAATCTCCTACGTGATTCGAGCCCGGTGTGCGCACAGCTGGCGCTTATTCACAATTACTCACCGGTCTCGAACCACGGTCTCGCCCCGCCTACTCCACTACATACCCCCATCGCCCAACACAGGCCGGGGGGTACCCCCGAGACTGTGCTTGCTCCCCCCCTCCCTCGGGGGGGTCTCCCAGTCTCGGAGTACCTTTCCCCTGGGGGTATGTAGCGACGAGACGAGACAACGGAGACGGGAGCCCTCGGAGCGACCGGAAAGAGAGAGGGGAGAGAGGAGAAAAAAAAATAGTCCGGTTCCCCGACATGCTGCCGCTCGGTCCTCAACCAGCCGGGGTTCTCTCCTTCGGGGTGCCTTGCGGTGGCCCTGGGGCTTCGGTGGACGGCTCGACCATCCGCCCCCTGGCGGCCGGCGGTGGCTCCTCCTTTATCGGGAAGTCGGGGCGAGATCCCCGTCCCCTGCTCCTCCCCCTTGGGCGGACGGACGCAGGCTCCGGCCTCTGGCAGGCGGTGGCCGCACTCGGCACTCCCGCCCCCTGCTCCTCCCCCTCGGGGGACGGACGCAGGCTCCGGCCTCTGGCGGCAACTCCCCCGCTCCCGCTCGGACGAAAGCCACCCCACCTCGACCCAGGGGCACGGCAGCAAAGGTCGCCGTCGCACCGAAGCTTTGGCGGTGGCCACACTGTGCACTTCCGTTTCCCCAGAGCCACCGCTTCGGGCAGCCACTGGCGGACGACTCTGTCCGCGCTGCCCGAACTCTCCGGCACCGCGAGGCCACTCGGCGGCGAGGACTCTCCGACAGCATGTCTCTCCTTCCTCCCGGGTTTCGGCACCAATGTAATATATCTCCATAAAAGGGAAGGAAGGAGGTGGGAACCGGCAAACATTTCAAACATTTAATAAAGTAATATAACAGCCGGCGGCCCCTCACGGACGACCGCCGGCGAACAAAACATAAACAAATACAAACGTAACACAAGTTCGGGCCCGGTCCTCTCTCCTCGACGGTCCGGTCGCTCGTTCCTTTTATATGCTCCCAATCTCCTACGTGATTCGAGCCCGGTGTGCGCACAGCTGGCGCTTATTCACAATTACTCACCGGTCTCGAACCACGGTCTCGCCCCGCCTACTCCACTACATGCACAAATAGAAATTTTCAAAAGAAACACATTTAGACTCACCTCTTTTGTTGCTTTGTGTAAACAACGATTGCTATCACCATTATAACCACCGCCAACACCGCACCAACACTGCCCAACACAATGGCCAGAGTATTATCTGTAAATAAAAGCAAACAACAGCGCGAACTAAAAATGAAATATTGTGGAATAGAAATGTGAATTTGCCAAAGATGTAAGTTCATTAAACAAAACAGTATCAAAAACTGACCATTTTCATCATGGATTTTAGTACAAGGTACCATGGTAATATTGTATTAAGTGAATAACCTTGGAGTGCCATGGAATTAATAAATGAATATATTTATTATTTGGGGATTTAACTGATCTCAATAAATGTGAACAAGGTAATTGTTACACACACATGGGGATAAATCCTGAACAAAGGAAAACATCAAATTATTCATATCATAACAACAATCCTGCTTAGAAAATAGTCTATTCATTGTGCCCCAAGCTAAAATTAAACAATGCCCAGTGCACTTTCAGCGTACAAAATTACACACCATTTGCATTTTTGAGATTTTTATTACGTTTACATTCATTATTTTAGCTCAAGCCTTTATCCAAAGTGACTTACAAATTCATCCCTAATGGCTCTGACCCTCAGCATGCAGCCAACAAGCCTGCTTTGCATTTTATCCAGGCAAACCTATTTTCTGTTGATAAACACTCAGTTACATAATCAACGGAAACTTCAATGCAAATGAAACGTGTTCTCTATTACAACCACAAGCCTCCTTTGGCCATCAAGTCCAACAGGCCAAGCTCAACAAGCTAGCACGACCGACGCTCGCGTATTTGCGAATATTTCATCCAGGTGCATTTCATTCAATGTTCCATCAGCGGAGATGAGAACTGATGATAAAAATCAAACTAAAAGATACACACAGAGTTTTCAAAGAATGTGTGTGTATTCACATTAAATACAGCAGAATTTCTAAAGCATCACAATGGATTAAGGGGTTTCTGATGTCGCAGTTTGTATTTGTACTTGTTGTGCTTTTCTAGCCATGCAAGAGGGTTGCAGGCGACCGCTGAATGATGCTGATGACACGTTGCCTTGGGAATGGAAAAAAGAGCAGGACTAAACTCGCACCATCAGTTTCACTCTTTGTCACACTCTCCCCCTCACGGTCGCTACGCTCGACTGTCACAGCGCATTTCCACCATCGCCTGTGTCGGTCATTTGTTTTTCCCTCTCTCCTCTCTCCGCATCCTCCCGAGCCTGTGAATGTCTCATTGGGATGCTCATATCTGAGTGACCCCATGAATATCTTTTTTACTGGAACATCACTTCTACTGCCCTTCCAAATGGATTTCTCAAACTGGTGTCTGAATAAATTAGCCAGTGGATCAGCACAAAATTCCTCAATGTGAACAAATATCGTACTTGAAATACTAAAATTAAAGCATTGTATTAGTAGTTATGAGTGTAGCTTAGTTTACTTTTTGTTAATAACACAACATTTTGATCGCCACGACAGACAGTGATGTTATCTCCCAGACCACATGATTTTCCTCCTTGTTACCCGCACCTTTCTCTCCCTTTCCTTCATTTCACCCTCACTTTCCTGGCTTTTCCTCCTCTGGATGTGAACTGCCGGAATGCATGCAAATAACTAACCGTTGAGGGTTATTTGCTGGGGGTTCAGAGCGCCGTAATGGGAAGTCAATTACAGGCCCGAGCAGCCCTTTGATCTCACTGTCGCCGACACGCACTGTATGAAGTGACACGCATGAAGCATGCTAAGTGATAGCAGAATTAAACCAAATGAGACAAGACCAGATTGGGAGGCAGCCACATGATGATCTGAGAGAGAAGTCAGTGATGAACAGGAGCGACGAGGAGAGAGAGAGAGAGGAGAAGAGGAGGATGAGAGGGGAGCCCTAGAACTTGGACGGGAGGAGAGACGAGAGAGAACGAGAGAGGAGCAGGAGTCTGAGAGACGGAGAGAGAGACTGTAGATGACGAGAGGCTGGAGAGCGAGGAGAGAGACATGAGAGTGAGAAGAGAGAGAGAGAGAGGAGATAGAGAGAGAGAGGGGAAAGAGAGAGAGAGGAGAGAGAGAAAGAGGATGATGAGGGAGAGAGAGGAGAGAGAGAGAAAGAGAGAGAGGGAAAGTAGAGAAACAGATAAGAGAGAGACAGGTCATTGAGACATTATCTTGGCACATGGCAGTAAACAAGGTTTAGAGGGACTATCGCTGGAAATAAAGGTGGAGCCCGAGGCTCCTTGAATAAAGACCTAGATGAGAGCTCTATCAGGCAGGATGAGCAAGGCATGTCTAAAGACACATCAAGAGGCCAACGTCAAGAACAAATACATGCTTCAGTTTCAAAGAACTAGAAAGGAGTAAGTCACAGAGTAGAGACAAATTGTATGAGAAAGAGGCATTGGGGAAAAGAGACTTTCCATTTTAGATAGAAGAGTATGGAAAGCAAGTATAGGGATTGGAGATCAAAGAGAGACAGAACGGAGACTGGAAGAGTATAACGGGGAGAGACAAATAGGAGACTGAAATAAGTGGAGGAGAGACAAGACTTTGAGAACAGTTATGGAAAAATGAAGTGCCGTGAGATAAGTGGGGAGAGACAGGGACTGAGATAAAGTGGGGAATGACAAGACAGATGGGGGAGAGAGGAAGGTCAGGGACAGAAGTGGGGAGAGAGGGGAGAGATAAGGGGGGAGAGACAGACAGAATGGAAGGGAAAGAAGAGACAGAGGTGAGAGGAGTGAAGATAAGTGGGGAGAGACAGGTATAGGAGACTGAGAGTGGGAGACTCTGAGGAGAGGGAGAGAGACGTATAGTGAGATAAGTGGGGAGAGACAGGTATAGGAGAACTGAGGATAAATGGGGAGAAAGGCGACAGATCGGAGGATGAAGAAAATAAGTGGGGAGTGAAGACAGGTACGGTATGGAAGAGTAGAGACAGTCTATAGGAGACTGAGATAGTAAGTGAGGGAGTGACATACAGGTTGTATTGAGATGTTAGGGAGACGAGAGATAAGTGGAGAGAGACAGGTATAGGAGACTGAGATAAGTGGGGAGAGACAGACAGATGGGGGAGAGAGACAGGTATGGAAGAGTGAGATAAGTGGGGAGAGACAGGTATAGGAGACTGAGATAAGTGGGGAGAGACAGAAAGATGGGGGAGAGAGACAGGTATGGGAGAGGGGTTAAATGGGGGAGGGACAGATAGTTGGGGGGGAGAGAGATGTGTATACAGGTATGAAAGAGTGAGATGAGTTGGGAGAGACAGACAGGTGGGGGAGAAAGACAGGCATGGGAGAGAGAGACAGGTATGGGAGACTGAGATAAATGGGGACATACAGCTGTTGAGATAGAGACAGGTGAGAGGGAGAGAAAGACAGGATGAGGAGAGAGAGATCAAAGGAAAGAAAAGTGGGGAACAGAGATGTGCGGGATAGAGGCAGGTAGGAAGAAAAACACAGATGAGTAGGGAGAAAAAGACAAGAGAGGAGATATATGTAGAGAGAGAGACGGCCAGGTGTATTGGAAAGACTGATGCAGGGAAGAGGACAAATGAATAGAAAAGAAGACAGACAGGTTATGAAGTATGAGATAACTGTAAGGAGTAGAAGAACTGTATTCCTTTCTCACACATTAACTGATATCAGACTAGCCTATAAAGACCTACTACTTGGTAGAAACTGTTGCTGGTGTTTCAAAACATCAACTATCT
The DNA here is from genome assembly GCA_006030095.1 of Triplophysa siluroides. NCBI lineage: Eukaryota > Metazoa > Chordata > Actinopteri > Cypriniformes > Nemacheilidae > Triplophysa > Triplophysa siluroides. Next base: position 1,579,586 of record VCII01000101.1, on the reverse strand, counting down.
GTACATGCACTGCCAAAGAGACAAAAAACAACTTTAAATAACATCAGTGACAAAGGTTAACTAAACCTCCCGGCTGGTGCATTACCCACCCACATCACAGTATTGTGAGAAGGAGCGTGTGTGGGAGTGCCCATATATCAAGACTAACACTTTCAGACGATTTCCTAATGGTAAATGATGATCTATTTACTGTAGCCATGTGAGATGCGGGACAGTGAACAGTGGGAAAAACAAAAGCTTCAGTAACAGAAAATGACTCTCAGAGAGCCAATGGTAAACAAGGCACACACACAAACCTGTAACTGTGTGTGAGTGCAAAACCTGTCTTTATATATATGATGATCAAATCCTGTTAATAAATGTTGTGATTAAAATGTATTAATCCAAAAACCGGACTACACTGGATCAGTAAAACAGCAAACACATTGGGTTTTGTCCACTGAACATATATTTGTGCATAAAACCTTGTGATGCAGGTTATATAAATATTTTGGAAATGTACAAGTTGCCCTATAATGTTTTAATTATTTCAGAGTAACAAAAATAATGATCGATCTGGGAAAGTTCTGCGTAGAAATAAAACCCATATAAATGTTATTATATAAATTGATCTTAAATATTGAAATCCTTTTTTTGTGTGACTATTCTGTGCATTTAAGCAGCATAAGGATACACTGTATGTTTGCAAAAAATGACAAATGGCTTTCAAGTTGAGGTTGTGCAGAAGTCTTAAGAGTACACAGTTTATATTCATTATGTAGAATAATTCCTTTCTTCAAATGAGGGGGGAAAATGATGTGTATACACCTGACAGAATCCACTTACTTTATTGCACAACTTAGCATGCATTTTACATGCATTACTTGTGAATGAAATCTATTACATTTGCAACAGCTTTTATCTATAAAAGGCTAGCCGATCAATATCAAATTCGACAAACAGCACTGGCTGAACACCAACTACTGGACGTATTTCGTTACAAATCATCCACTATGTTTGAGATAACGTGTTTTCAATAAATTCATTATTTCAGTGGAACAATATTTGGCTCACGGGCTCTTATAAAGCACGCTGTTTTTGTTTTGGCTCTCCGGTTACCAAACTTAACCCCTTAAAGGGGAGCGAATCTGCGGGGGAGGAATTCTCAACAGCTGTGGAGCAGATAAGTGATCCGTGTGTTTGATGGAGAGGATCCAAATCAGATTCTAAACAGATCCATCCTGTAGATCTGTATCGAGAGGAAGTGTGTGGTTCTGCTCGGAGACCGAGAGGTCAAGAGTTAACAAACTTAAGCGCATCCAGGTCTGTCTGTAATAAGTCTGCAGGGGTTCCAGTTTTTGTGATGTCTGTCTGTCTGACTGATGGATCAGTGGGTTTTATTTGTGAATGCCTGTCTGACTGATGGGAGATGTTCATGACTGGCGACTGTTTGCTTATATTGACTTAAAGGAATAAAGAAGAAAAAGTCCCAAACTGTGCCTTTAATCTTAATGGCCTTTAAAGAATGACCACACACAGATGTAGATTTTGAAAGGGGAAGCACTGCCACCTAGTGAAATCATTAAATCATTTCAGAACTGCTACTTTTTGCTTTGAACACTGTGGGACCACTGGAGATGAAGCCCCTCCCACATGCTGTGATGTCATACAGTACATCAAATGTATTAAATGTATGACAGCACTAAACACTCTGCTGAAACGATTCATATTTTATTTTATTCAGATAAAACCTTGCTTTACCCACCAGCCACACAGCTTGTCTCCTGTCCGGACCATTTTCCGTCCCCGACGCAGGTGCGTTCCTGAGATCCATAGAGACGGTATCCATCATGACATGAGAATGTGACCGTTGCTCCTTCTAGGTACAATGTTCCTTCCTTCTGGCCATGGTACGGTGGTGATAACCAACCACAGGATTGCACTGAGATCAAAAAGACCATTGCAGAAGAACAAATACCTCCTTTTTATTATACCATATCACAAATATGTTTTAATAACTGATAAGATAATCTTATCAAAAGTTACGCTTATGTAATCTGCAATCGTTTTTGAGTCAAAGATCAACTTTAAAATAGCGTTGCGATTTAATCAGCATGTGATGATGTTTAAAGTTCATCAACACATCTGATTTTGTGATGACACTGTAGTGTTGAAATTCATCTTTATCATAAGACATAAAGCAGAACATTTGATAAGACCTGTGTGAACGTGTGCAAAACCTCAAAGCTACTGGGCAATAACATCCAAATGTCAACCTTACCATGAAAAAATTAAGATTTTCCAAGATTTTTAAAGCATGATTTTCCATAGTCAAGAATTGTCAAATCCTTCACAGTCCATTGTTGGGTATTATTGCTTCTATTTTGTGCACTTTAATTCATTAAAATCCTACAAAGCACTATATGTCATCTCTCAAACACTTGTATCCTTTTTTGTCACAGCCATAACGCGTGTTTATGTCCCTCATCTTAAATAGTAAATGTGTGTAAACTGATATTTTTGATTTTCCTATTTGACAGGAAAATATAAACAGATGGGTCAATATATTGGTAGCAAAATAATACTTTCTTTTGAGAGTTTATTTAAAGTTTTAACTGCAAAAGTCACATTTGTAATGCTGGAATTGCTAACTATTTGCTTTCAGGTACAGTAACAACAAAACACCTTTATTGAAGATATTGTATAAAATATAAATAGCGCAAAAATCACACTCTTAAATGATGCTAAAGTGTGCCATTTGTTTTATGTTAACATGCTTTCTTATTTTAACACTTGTAATATATCTTAATTTAAGTTCTTATCTTACAGTGTTCATGTTTTGGGAGATTTCGGTAACTTTTTAGTTTCAGCATTTACCAAAACATGTTTACAATCAAACGTTGTCACTGTTAACATTAGCTAATGCACCATGAACTAACACGAATAACTGTATTGCCATTCACTAACATTAACAAGGATTAATAAAAGCTGAAAAAAACATATTGTTCATTGTTAGTGTATGATAGCTAATGCATTTACTAAACTTAACAAATACAACCTTATTGTAAAGTGTTACCACGTTGTAGAAAAAGCTTCCAATGTAAACGATTAATCTTGTTTTTTAAGTACAGGACCCTGTTTGATGGCTATTTCCTGGACCACTTTATCAACTGTTTTCTGGTTCCTCTGAATACACTCACCAGATTGCAGAGCAGTCTTGATGGACGTATGACTCCGGAAGGATAGCAGCGTTGCATTGCCTTGTTCCAGGCTGCGTGTGATTAGCGCGTCATATTTACAGAACTCCGCCCCCTCCCCTGAACACATCTGCAGCGTCGGCTCCAGCAGGGGGTCCTCGAGGTCTTCGGCCACAGAAAATACTGGGATGAAAGATGGATCGTGCTTTGGTGCATAATAATATTCATCCAGGAGGTGGGTTGAGTCGTAAGTGAACAGTGAAGTTTCATTCGTAACGGCCCCTGGTGAGAAAAACACATTGGATGTTGTGAAAGAGGCGATGCACTTTGGAAAGACACATTTTGGAGATGACCTCATGTTTCCTCGCGATTGATGCATCATGTTTATTTAATTTCTAAAGCCATGTGGAATTAAACACAGCATTTAAACGGATAGGTTTAAATGTTCTCTTGTGTATTATTTTGTTGTTCACAGATGTTTCGGAAACAATGTGCAATTAAATTGAATTGAGGTTTTTGTAACTGCTCTGGATCCCCATTGAGACCAGCTGTGGTGTTGTGTGAGCTCCTGATCTGTATTTGTCGAGTGACTCCATCAATTTCTGCGCTAAAAACTTAAAAGGGTTCATATGGCGGGAATACATGTTTTTCTGCATCTTTGGTGTGTTAAAAGTTGCCCATGCATGTAAAAGACACGTAAAATTGCTCAAATTAAAGTGTTGAAACAAAAGATGCATTTTATCTAAAAGCGAATGCTCACCCAGACATGCCTGAAACGCCTCGTGTAACCACACCCCCACAAATCCACGTCAGTTCGTGGTATGATTTGACTTAGACCTCCCAAATGTATACGCAAGTAAAGTGGGTGTACCCTGTCAGTACGAATATGGTAAGAGGTGTTACATTTCCGTCACACGCATGCAGTATTCGACCAATCACTAAGCACTGGTTAACTGGCCAATCGTAGCACACCTCGCTTTTCAGAGCGATGAGCTTTGTAAAAAATCAAAGAGGATATACAAACATGGACGGTATGTGTAAAATACAGCGTTTTAGTCGTATATACACATTACATTACATCTCAAACAAAGGATAATATTTGTTTTAGCCTTGTCATATGACCCCTTTAATACGCAGTGGGGTGGACCGAGGTAAAAGTGAAGTGAAAGTACAGTAAAACGAAAGTGAAGTCAAGTGTTACTCACAGCTAGCACTATATGTGAATATGTCCTTAGCACTGCTGTTGAGTGGAATCATTCCACCGTTACTGGACGTAAAATCATCCTCAGGGTCATTGTTCATTGTACCGAGCAGCCCCTGTGTGTGGTCCTGAAAGTCAAGGGGCAGTAGAACAGTAAGGGTCAAGACCCCTGCACTTGCTCTGACCTCAACCCCCGTCCCAGACGGAAACATTACCGTCACATTAGAGGGTTTGGGGGAAAAAACAAAAACATCTAGAAAAAAAGACAGAACACAATAGATCGTAATACACACCAGGACAATACAGGTGTACTACAAAAAATATATACACAACACTTATTGGATATTGCCATCTATTTGAAGCATTATAAATCATTTTGTTTCTTTTGTATCAAACATATCCAGGTCTTACCTTTAAGGTCCATCCATTTCTGCTCAGAGAACGTAAGCACCTGCTGGTTCATTAACACCTGCAGCTCATCTGCTTTGTCTCCGAGCCGCACCTCGATGACATCAGAGTCTTTCTCCCTCATGGCCACAGAACAAAGCCGTGTTGCATTAGTGACAGAACCTAAAGGAACAGAACAAACTTCAAGATGTCTGAGATTCAATGCATCCTAAATATCAGAAATTGTCACCGACTCACCACTCTCTGATTTCATTGGCTCAGCCCTTCCTTGCACAGACAGCTGATAGGTTGAGGAATGAACCAGATGGTACTCTCCTTTCCCATTGAAGGTGAAAGTCATACCGTCGAATGTCACAAAGTGCGGGTCACCGAGAACAGCAGCTAATTGAAAAAATATATATTGAAGGACATAAAGTCAGTGTTTAAAACAGTCTCCTTGCTGCTTAAATTTCTGTTTGACGTGATTTGACTTCAACACAGGTAACGGTCAGACTAAAGCAAACTGCAATTTTATATTTCAAACAGAGATGGCGATATAGAAGCTAAATGTTCGGTTTGCAGCATTGAGCACATTTATTATGCCTACTGTAAAACCTATTTTTATATTATGAAATTAAGCAAATTTAAGTAATCATTTTCGTTACCCGTTCTTGGAGGACGATATGTTCGGCAGTCACTAGACGGTCGGTGTGTGAAGTAATACTCGCAGTTATCTGACCACAGGCAGCAGTAGTAGAAACTGATGACATCATACTTCCAGTGTGAGAATCCTGGAACTCTAGGAGGTTTTTTGTATGGTGGAGACCCCCAATCATGCCCTCGATCTGGGGTGCTGCCACCAATAGAGTCCCCTGTGAGCACCTGAGCTCCGGTGCTGTCATAGCAACACTGCTGACCAGCTCCATATTGAGGACTGCAAAACGACAGATGATGGGTCAGTCTCAAAGTAAACAAATTAGACTTATTTACATTTACGTTCATTCCTTTCTCAAGCACTTTTCTACAAAGTAATCACTTGACATTTAATGAGTATTTGCATGACCTGGATTTTAAAACCATGACCTCGGTGTTAATAATTCATCAAATATTTTCAGTGTCATTTTTGCCATTACTTTTTTATTTTACACTTACTAATTACACATAATGTGGGCAATATTTTGTAATATCTATTAAATGTTATATTTTAGATACACTAATACTAATACTGATTTGTGTTTTCATCCACATACAGCCAAAAATAATCTTTAAATAAGTGACAGAATGATACATTGCCCAGGCTGATGAATCAGATATCATTGACCGTCTTCAGATAAAGGGGAATGACCTACGTGGCAAATAAGTATAGTGGCCAAATATAAAACTGCACATGACGTATTATTGTGTAATTGTTCTGGTGCAACTTCACATGATCAATCACAGGAAAATTATTTATGAACAATACCAGCAACACTTGTGATGTGAAGGGGTCAGAATATAGTAGATTATAAAGATAGTATTATAGTCAATTTTAAATAGATATAACAACAGTGTTTAATAATTCAAGTCTCTAAAACATTAAATATAGCAAAAGATGATGTACTACTAATGGTTTTATTAGCCATCCTCCTATGTAGATATTAGCTTCAGATATTAAAAACTTTATCATACCTGCCCTGTATGGCTCTGACACAGTGGATGGCACCTGGGTGATAAGTGCATAAACTGTCAGCCTCAATATCACAGCCGTAATCCGTCTGTAATATCAACACACCTAAGCGTAAGATACAATTGTATCGAAGGTCTTTTACATTAAGTTGTATAGTCATATTTATCTAGGTTTATAAATTCTTTAACCTAATTGGTCTTATGTCATATAATTCCTGAACTAAATTGGTCAAATATAATACTGTTGAATCTAATATTTAACATTCACAATTTGTTGCAAATAGTCAAGATCTGAATGTGAATAATTCTTCACTCACATGGAATCTCCCGGTGTCCGCACGAGCCTGAGCCAGCGTGCAGGGACAGTCGGTGATCTCAGTCTGGAAGCTGGGCATTGCCTTCTCCTCTTGGTCCCAAATGAGACATTTCTCCAGAGCCCAGCCTGCCGAGTCCTTCCTGAAGGCCTCCTCTAAATGCCAGGCGACCGCATACGCATCAGTCCACAAGGCATTCACATCCCTGTAAACAAAAACAACATGCCATACGGAGAGCTCACACGGTTGCCTCCACCAATAATAAACATACAAATAATCCTACTATAAATAAAGTCTTGCAATTTTACATCATTGAAAGAACTACATATATTTCAATAGTTCTTACTGGGCTCCATCTGGTTTGGTGAAGGGGCTGACCCGCATGCTGCCCAGGTCCCAGAGGAAGTAGGGCTTTTCTGCGGGCTGTGGGGTAAAACTGAAGACTCCATTGTTGGGCACATCTCTGCCCACGGTGTACAGATACTTCCATTCTGCCTCCCAGTTACTGGAATACGCCACTCCTGTTAACATGATAATAGTTTATCTTTGTGATGATCTATTTTGTGTTTGAACTTTAAATAGATAGTATGTGTGCACTGTAAATACAGTCAACGTATTTAACAAACAATAAAGGGGCTGGATGGTTCACTGGAAGACATATCCAGTCACCACAAAACTACAGTTTTAAGTTTGTAAAAATAAAAAAAGTAAAAGAAGAGTTAAAAAAACAGGATTTCAGGATTTCACTTGACATTATAATTACGAACTAATTACATAGAAGAAATGTGTTATTTAATTCACCGAATTTCCCCTCAGGCCATCTACCTCTTGAACATTTAAATGCTTTTTACCCACCGTGCAATTAATAATTAAATAATAATTAAGTGCAATATTAATTATATCCTCCAGATAATACAAAAAAAAACTTTTTCTGTAAACTATATTTCATTTTGCTGCATATAGCACATACCTTGTCCTACAATAGTGTATTCTTATTTTTTACTTGTACATATTCACATACACACATAGCTTTACTCTCTATATCTTTATCTTATGTTTATTGTATTGTATTTCTTAATTTTTTATACCCATATGCCCTTATTTAAATAATCTGTGTACTGTATTCTATTGTGTTATGGTCTCTGTGTACTGTTGTTGCTGTTTCTGTGTACTGGATGCTCCGGTCACCAAAGAAAATCATTTTATATGCAAACATACTTGGCAATAAAGCTCTTTCTGATTCTGATTCTAATAATAAACTGCCTGTGTTCATTATTTTAAAAGATCACCTGTTCCACTGAGCTTTACTCACCAGTCTCATTGTAACCCCAAAGTTCGACGTTCACGGTCTTTGCTTTTATTAGAGATGGTATCCATGTCATATTTAAATCTCCGCCCACATTAGGGGTGCCGTAGTATTGCCACTGCGTTGCATTGCTTAGTATGATCTTGTGAAAAGGGCTCAGCTTACTATGATGAACTAATCAAAAGAATCAAAGAATATAAAAGAACAACAAATGGTGTTCACTGTACAATTTCTTCACTGTAACCCATTTACAATAAGGAATGTGAATATAGAAAGTAAATATGGTCATGCTTTATTTGATGTTAACATTAGCTTGTACTAAGTACGCCAGCAGATCTTGTTTAATGTGAAAACATCTTTGTAGGTTCAGTGATGTCTGTAGCTCACCTGACATCCACCTCCCTGATCTATCATAACTGACTCCATCGGTGGAAACTTCAAAAGGGATCCAGCCCGACTCATACAGCATAGGAGAGATGCAATGACCCGTGCCGTTCACGTCAACATAGCCCTCAGTCAAAATATCAGAATTAAACCTGTGATAAAAACATGTTGTGCTCAGAAATAATGCAGAACAGTTTGTTGAAAAGATTTTCCTTTTTTTTTTATCTTATTTTGTGGCATTCCCCAAGGCCGCTGCGGTACATGAACTTTACAACTCAGATCATGTTCTTGGAGATTCAAAGGATATAAAAACTTTACATCTTTGAAATCAACCATTTGTAACGTTTTAAAAAACCTTCAGTAAAAATGTCCTCATCAGAACAACATACAGCATTTAAACCATGTTTTTTAACACAAACTTCATACATCCTGTAGTAGCCCATTATAAAATAACATTGTTGTTTTATAGACCATTATATGTCTATGTAATAACAATTACTTTTACACGAAACTCTTTAAACATATTAATATGTGCACAATGCATAATAATAATAATAATACTTGAAAACAATTGCAAAACTAGATTAAAAATGTGACGTGGCAGATGTAAAGGCTATTTGGTTATCTGCATTATGATATTTTATTTTTAGATTTGTGCGCACAGCAAATCTGTGTTATCCATTAACATTGTGCAATTGTTGTTCATTTAGCAGACACTTTAAAGTCTTACAGATGAGAGAGAACTGTGATATTTTTATTTTAAATTAGTATGTAGGCTAAAGCACATTGGTCAGGAATTGTTGTATAAACTGTGATCTATTAATAGTGACAAAAAAATATTAAAATAATCTGTTAACCGAACAACAGCTAACATAAAAGGTAACTGTTTAACTTTGAACGTCTCTGTGGTTGCGCAGCATGGTTTGTGTGGGAATATAAACAGATTTCTGCCACACTTACCTACAAGTCAGGTTAATGTTTTGCCCAAATGTAACGTTGAGAATTTCAAAGTCAGTTCCTCCAAGCAAAGACCCAGAGTAGGGTTTAATGTCAAGACAAAATTGTTTATAATCTGCGCAGCAATCCTTAAAGGATTCACATGTTGTATGACAGGAGCATATGTTCAACTTCTGACCGCAACTGCGCGCGCACTGCCCTGAGTGAAAAAGCACATATTACACAATTGCATTGCGTTTACGAGTCTTAAAGAGAATAGCAGGTTTCTTCAATGAACGATTCATATATATATATATTTGATACAATGCACTTATGCTTAAAGTACTTACCAGCAGTTCTGGGCAACAACTGAAGCAGCACAATGAAAAATAAAAAAGAGAATTTTGTCCTCAGATGTGTACAGCATTGCTTCTGACCGGATGTGTTTTTAATAGCAACTGGTGTGGTATGAGACATGTGTGGTTCACAGTTGTGACATTGTGACAAAGGTCTCGTGCCCTCTTGCGAACGGTTTAACAGCCAGAGGGTTGCCACATGACATGAATGAAACTCTTTGCGCACCATATGCATATCAGACAGTTCCCTAAAGGCTGTGTGCGCAAAACATTAGTATTACATGTGCACTTGTAATGAAGCTGTAAAGTTTCCAACTTTAGGACTATGTGAGTCATATGGGAGTGCGAGATGTGACCATAACGGGAATGAGGATGCGCCTTCAAAATAAAAGTCCTACACAAACAGATAAACACAATTTGCTGTGAATAAAAATAGAACGGGTGTGAGATAAAACTTTTAAGATATTAAAAAATATATACATGAACGACTCAATTAATAGCTTAAAGGTTTCTCCAAAGTGTTTTTGTCCAGTCCTCAACGAGAATTGCCAATTTTACAATGCAAGTTAGCCAAAAACTCACACTTCAGACAATGTTGATTAATGACGATTTCTACTAATTGCCACATTACCATATTTTAGCAACTATTTATATCATACGTTAACCTGCTAAATTAATAATTTGTAAAAAAGTAGCTTTTGTAACAATGTTTTGCAACAAATGCAATGCCACTGACAATCCATAAGAATATTTTTACTTCACATTTTATATTGTCATAAAAAAAAACAATACAAACAACTACAAATGAATAGAAAAACGTTTTTTATCAGATGGTATATTTTTTCATTGCACAATAAACTGAAAACCCATGGCTTGATATTTCCAAATGAAAAGAAAAATATAACACATGTGACCAGCAATCCGATTTCACATGTTGTACAAATGTACTGTAACACAATTCGCACAACACTTGAGATGTTTACAGTATTTCAAACAATGCCTTCATCATTTTCAGATATACCAGCAATTACATGTCACACAAAACAGCTCCCGTTTACTTTTACAGCAACCTCTTCTTATTTAAATATTGATACGAGTATACATAAATTAGAGACTCTTTTAAAAAAAGACAGATGAACAATGACACATTCTACACTAAATGTGTCTTAAAATATTACTAAAATTAAAATGAGGTACAAAAACTAAAACATTTGATCCTTAAATTAAGGTGTTGAGAGTATCCTGTCTTTAAGGCGTAAACTCACTTCAGAGGCAATTTCTCAATGCATAGAAATTAGAATCAAGCTGAAACAATGTTGTAACCTGCGCTGCATGAAAAGCCAAATGTAACTCCTAAATTCGCAAAGCAACATTTCAGAAAATTACAGCTGAAAGTCTACTGTAAATGCACAAAACATTGCTTAAAAATGCTCAGATCTGCTGACCGAACGTTTAAGTACAAAGACTTCAGTCTATAAAGAGCTATTTATCAACTTCATAGTGAACAAGACGACAATTGTTGTTATTTTTTTCAACAGCACACTGGGAACTCGTGTTTAATGAATGCCCATTAAAACCCTACCAATGCAATAGCAGCTACCATTACTTAACATACAATATGAGATGGAGATATAATGGAAGAATACGTTATACGAGAAAAGCAGAGGTGATACAGGCTTTTAGAGATGGTAAAGACTAAATCTGATGGCTGAAGCAAAGGCCGCCAACACTATAGACCGAAAATCACCTCTTCCACAATGTCAGTTTGTTCTAACCATTGATACTGTATTCTGCATAGAAAATATATCGTAGACAATTTGTACGAATATTCATAATTGACAGCTTAAAACTCTAATTGTGCCTGCATTTGCTTACAATTTCTTACAATGACAACAATCTAAAAATGACTATTATAACAACCATTATAGAAGAATGATGTTTAGTTTTAAAACCTGGAGGAGAATTTCCTTTGCCGAGACAAAAATCTGTTCCAACGGAAATTTCCTATGGGTTTTCGGGTTGGTAGTTTTTGGTTTGAGCAAAATAATGTCTGTGATTAACATGACACTTTCCTGGTCTGATTGATAACAAAATACACCTCAAAAATGAAGTTGGAAGCCAGGATTTTTAACACAAAAACTGCTACAAGTAACCAAATGAAAGCACAATTACGTTTGTTGAGGTCAATATGTCTATTTGTGTTCATGTAGCTTAACTAGTTGAGCATTGCGTTTGCAACACAAATGTCACCGGTTTGATTCCAAGGGAGCACACATACTGACAAAAATATATATTTTAAAAATAATAAAAATAGCTTGAATTCACTTCAAGAAGACAATTTGGATAAAAGCATCTGACATATGCATAAATGTAAAAGGTATTTAACCATCCACAACACTTTACCCATCCATGCACTCGCGTCTGTCTATACATAAATACATAAAACAAATAAATCATGAGATAATCAGAATTTGGTTTTATAATACCGTATAAACTGAAAAGAAAAACAATTAATTGCCTATTCTTGTAAAAAGGAACTGTTGGCAGACATTTTCTTGAAGAAGCTTGGTCTCTGCTTCTGTGACAAAGGGGTAAAAAAAAAAACCGATAATAGTGAAAGAATCAGGGACTTGTTTGTTTCAATCTCCACCTGTTTGTTTTAGTGGGTAATATGGAATGGTATTGTGAGATCTTTAGAAATAATGCAAAATACACCTGTTCGTAACTAAAAACTTCTTACAGTATGCAACCACACACTATAATTAACTAAGCTAACATAAATCGTTTTAATCTAAGTGCTAACAGCTATTCAATTTTGGAATTTCTCAATAGACTAACAAAAGCACTCGGTATGAAGCACTGGAATCCGTTACACTAGCGCACATTTGATCCGTTTCAGGAGGTTTGTAAAGCAAGTCAAGTTTTTGGAAACATCCCATGTCATCAGTCAAGTCAGTGAGGCGTATTATCAAAAACAGTAGAAATGTTTACAAACACCCAAATGCTTACAATGGGGTAGTTGAATAAAAAGAAAAAAAAAGGACAGCATAGCGTCTTAAAGCTTCTTTTGAGGCAAAAGGACGAGAGGAGGCCTAAACTAGAAAGTCAGATGTTCCATCCACAAGTCCTTGGTTCTGGATATATCTAAACGTCAGTCAAACTTATAGCCTATTCAGACAGACCGCTGTTTAATCTGAGCCCGAAACACACCTTTCAATGTCTGTCCTAACCTAGTCCAGCTGGGCTTTAAAACATGTCAGCACTGCTGGAGGTTTAATGTTTAGCCGGGGAGATGTCAGATTTAAATCCCAGAAACAGAGTTAGTCCTTTTGGTTCAAAGTGTTTCTGGATCCTTTGCTATACAAGCTGTATCTGTCCAGAGTACATGGTGAGTAAAAGCATAATGGCAAAACCAGTCAGCAGCCCAGCGTTCTGGATGGCAAAAGTAACCATAGATCCGCTTCCTCCTGCCTCCTCCTCCTCACGACTGACCTCGTTCATCTCTGGAAACTGCAGAGACGGCAGAGGAAAACGGAGAGGTTGAATCAACAGCATAGCTTTAAAGATTATTATAATGGCAATGACTTTCTGTGTTTTCACGTCTTTGTTCATTTAGCGCAGCTGTAAGATTGAAGTGCGAGAACATTCAGTGATACTCATGAAGTCAACACGATTAATTTAAAGTAAGGTGGGTGTAAACCTCTGAAGATATATTTTTTTGTGTAAATTGGTATTGTTTTGTTTATATATCTTTTTTTTATATTGTCATTCAGAAGCTATAAAATTGCATATATGTTTCTCAGGAAATTCGATTTAAACAATTTACAGCAAAAGCCATTTTCAGAGGTTTATAAACACCTGACTTTAAATTAATCGTGTTGACTTCATGAGCATCACTGAATGGTTCTAGTCTCTTGATTGTCCTCAATGTAAAAAGATTTCAACATCATACAGTTACTGCTGGACATGAGTCAAATATATAGAAATGCTGAAATAAAATAAGATTCTTGAGGACCTGGATTATTTTTCTGAAGATCAGTATACAGTTAAATGATTTAGGACAAATAAGAAACCCTTAAACAACTATTACAAAACATCAAAACTGTCATACAGTATTAATAATCAGGGGGGTGTCAACTTTTGACCTGGGATATGTTTAGAAATTCTGTTATTATTCTATTGTGTGAACTTTATGTTAACATTTCTTTTGTAAAATAACTTATTCAGGACAGGACTAAATAAAAAAATAAACATTTATTTTTAAAATCCCTCTAATTCTTTTCCAAAATTTCACCATTTTCCCGATTCTGGAAGGGGGATGTAAACTTTTGACTCCAACTGTATATCGCCATCTGGTGGTCTTTTACCATAAAAAACATACAGGCTGGATTTTGTTGTAACCTGACAACAGCTTGACCAAAAAAATAACCATTTCATAGTTTTATTATTCAGCAACTCTCGTGAAAACAGCCTCACAGATCAAGACAACAAGAATTTTCTAAAGGCTTGGCTTTCAAACACCAGCTTTGAAGCCTGCCACGGGCTAGAACTAAATCTCTTACCATATCAGCCAGTGCTATGTAGAGGAACATGCCCCCGGCTAAAGCAAAAATCCAGTTAGGAGAGAAGCGATTCCCAGCCAGGATGCCAAAACCCATGCCCAGATAACAGCAGCACGCTGACAGGAAGTTAAAGAACAGCGCCTGCTGAATGCTCATGCCAGCGTTTAGCAGGATCACAAAATCACCTTGACACAAATGACAAGATTGAACATTGCATTGTGGCCATTTTTGATTTTGATATAAATTACATTTTGACACGATAGAATCTTCTTACAATGGTATTTTTAAAACTGCCTTACCAAAATTAAGACAAACTAGCCTATTTATTTAATGCAAGACAAATGAACAACAATTATAATTTTACACATCTATTATCAGTGAACAGGAGACGCTTAGAGCGCTGAGCAGGTGTTAAAGTCTCTATAAGGGATTCATGTAATTCTCACCCAATTCATGCGGAAACTCCTCACACAGGATGGCCACTGACGTACTGACCCCTTGAAACACAGAGGCCGTAAAGGAGGCCCCGATAGCCAGACCATCAATAAAATTATGGAGACCGTCGCTCAGAGTAATCATCCACGCCAAAGTCCCGATGTCAGAGTACGCCCTACCCTTCAGCCAATAGCATCCGCCCGTTCTAGCACCGCCTGAACTTTGAGAGTCCTGCAACAGGGATGCCAACACAGGAAGAAGTCAGAAGTGTAAATGAAAAATGTATTATTGAACAAAACTAGGGCTGTGCATTTAATCGAAAATGAATAGTAATCGTCAATTTTGGCTTTCAACAATTACAAAAACAAAATAATCGAGGTAAAACGATTATTGTGTCGCATTCCATTTTGCAAGAATCCTCTCTTCTCTTGTGTATGAATCCACGGTGCACACTTTTCCTTTATAGTGGTTCAGCTGTGCTATTTCTTTACATACATTTTTCAGTTGAATTCGCAGTTTAAAAGCCAGGTTTTTTTTGTTTTGCTTTGTTACAAAAGTAAGTGAGTAATCGTGTTAAATAATCAGGATCTCAATATTGGCCAAAATAACCGTGATTATGATTTTTGTCATAATCGAGCAGCCCTGTGGCCTTGTATCACGAAGCCGGTTTTGTTTTTTTCCGAGGTAAGTTTGCATTTAGTTTGAGCATACGCTGAGTTTTCGGGCTCAGGAAGGTGGATTGGTTTTGAGCGGGTTTCGTCGCCATGGTAACTTAGGCTACACGGCTAACCTGCTCCGGAGCAGGTTTTATTCTGGGTTAGAGATCGCGAACCAAAACTGGACCAATCAGCTCTGAGAAAAGTGCCATATATCTTACGCTGTGAAGCCACTTCACATGTATCGCTCGGTCCAAATTTAAAGAAGTTTAAAGTGATAAGATGTTAGAGAAAAAATATTTTGCTGCTAAGTGTTTGTTTGTATTTTATATTTAAATGTATTAATTATAATCCAAAACACATTCATAAAATTATTATAAGAGTTGATTATTAATATTTATTAATTAATATTAAACACAGCATTTAAATGAATATAACTATATTCGTATAGAACCAACTTTAATATATAAAGCTTTTTAACGTAATGAAGCATACATATTATCTTTAGATCTTTTTGTAAACCTATACAAATAACAAATTCATTGATTCAGTATTGATATAGTCAGAAGCTACCTTCTCAAACTTTCACTGCAGCAGTGTTTATTCCTGCCTTGTAAATGTGTTTCAATTCACGACATTTTTTCATAATGATCTCTTCAACAGAAAAGTGAATTGCTCTGATACTCGTGAGAAGTCAATCAAACTGATGATGCTTTCCATGTTCCGTCTGATTGGCTGTTTGCCGCACGTGTCACACTTTCAGGTGAACCTGGTTTTGTCAACTCAAAACTTATTCTGCAACTCTGTGTTTGTTCACCTCGCCTCGTGATACAGGCCTCTAAACAAAATTTGACAATAAAGCACAATCGGCTACTAAAAGAGGAATTTCCTTTCACTGGTCTTTAAAGCAAACATAAAGAATAGGCACTTACGCAATTAATTTTGCTAATAATTATAATAATAAGGTGACGAGGTGAAAGTAAAAGATTTCAACATGTTTTGTTTTTTAGTCACCTGCCCTGTTGGCCCCGAGCTTAGCATTTTGTCGTCCTCTCCGATCCCTCTGACATCACCTTCCGCCCTTGGTAAAGATGCTACTCCCCCCTCTCCATTTTGCAGTTTCTCCATAACACCATCCTCCAGGTCCCCATTAGTGCTGGCATAGTGCTCCGCAGGGAAGTGACTGTGGCCGTGTGCTCCCTACAGGTGTAATAGAGACAATTAGAAAGAGAGAGAGAATACGTTCTTGACTTAATTCTCACACAAGAGGGTGCTGCTGTATTACAACTCCAACTATCCAAAGCAAACAATTTAATGATTAATCTAATGCAAGTTCACTGCTATTTGCTGAAAAACACGAGTCATTTTGTCTAAACCAACAGGTTATTTTGACCCAATAAATCAGGTTCTCCTATGTTTTAAGCGTTCTTTACTTTCTATTATTGTTTTTTTCAACACCCAAATGGAGAATGTCATATTTGAAAGCACAGCATTGTTCAAAAGTGTTGCAACCCCTCAGGAACTGTATATCCTGTAAAACCAGACATGTACATACTGTACACACATGCCAATGCAAACATTTTCAAAAATATTTTGCTCAGATGACATCACGTGATTGTGAACCCGTGTCACCATGACAATGTCAAAATTTGCTGAAACGACAAAGAACTTCCATGGTTCACCAACTGTACAGGCCATTCGTGTAAAGCTCACCCTGTCCTTTGGTTTTAAGATCATCTTCAGCACTTTCTCCACAAAGAAGAACAGGTAGAATCCTCCAAACACGACAGCAGACTTGGACACGTAATAATCCTCCATGGGGTCAAATCCAAAAGCCTGTATACAGAAAAAATGTCTTTAACAATTGTCGATGTCATTAAAGCCAAGTAGCAATAAGTATACGTTTATTTATAATTGCTTAAATATATGTAATGTATGTAAACTTGAAAATGTTGATGTATGTGTGCCATCTAGATCGTATGTAGTCTGCTAAACAATGAATCTGTCGTACATCATATAAAGCATTGGTTTCATGTGAATACATTTCAAACCACCCCTCAATCGCTCTCCTAGACTCAGTTTTTTTCTGGAAACATGGTTAAAATCTTAAATTGAATAATGGAATGATAAGACAAATGCTGTATAAGATTTCTTTGCAGGTTTGTCACATTGTTTGAAAAACATTCTAGAAAAGCGAGTTTGGGAATGATGTTGAATTTTGCCTTAGTGCTTCCCCCTCAGGAACTTCTCACATCATCCAAATTACTGTTTGCCTTCCCTGTGACAAATGAACAAAACTGAAATGTATTTACTTATAGAAATGAACTTGCATAGTGCCATACGTAAATAGCCGAAAAATTATTAACTATGATCATAAAATAATAACTGAAACAAAATTTCGGTTTGCAGATTCGTCCTAAATTCCATTTAATCGACTCCTGCTGGGGAGAACCACTAAGGTCAGTGTTTAAAGAAATATTCTCACCCAAAAATTAGAAAATTCTGTTATCATATAAGCAGCAATGTTACTCTAATTTACTTAAGAAAATATGTTCGGACTATTTACTGCACATACAAATAATACATAAATGACACAATGAGGGCGAGTAAACGACGACAGAAATTTCAATTTTTGGGGCGAAACATATCCACATCGAAAGCTGTGTAATGTAGGTTTTTGACAGTTAAATCTGACATGTCTGGCTGCGTGGCACACGTCTTTGAACCCTTTCCCTCACGTGTCCACTCTACCTCTGGGATTAGTTGAAAGAGGGCGTTGGAGTAGAGAGTACCAATGGCCAGGGCTATGAAGTACAGCAGCAACCGCTTGAAAAAGGTTTTCCGCATGAAGGGAACCACACTTGCCCCGACCAGTGAGCACAGAGATATCACTGTCACAGAGAGGAAACCATACCCCCAGACTGGCCAAATGACCAAAACAGAGAGAGGAGGTGGAAAAGAAAGGAGAAAAGAAGAAAGAATATTTGAATTATTCAGAATAATTAACACGAGTGAAACGATGATATTTATCATTTTATTTCAATAGTGGTATTCATCCTTTTAAGAAAACAAGTAATGTGGACCATTAAGGTTTGACATCAATTCATGCAACTGAAATAATATTTTTTAAAGCTGCAATCTGTTGCACTTTTGCCTTTTTATTGTATCCACAAATGTCACAAACTGATGTTTCCCGACAACACCGTACCCAACAGCTGAATTTGTACAATTTTATTACTGTTATGAATCAGGGTACGGTAAAGAGAGTTTTTTATTTTATTTTAAGTTACAGATTTCAGCTTTAATTTGAAAATATATTTCCACTGGATTTCATTCACTGATTAATTACATTTGCATTTGTAGATAATAAAAAATATTAATTAACAGTAATAATTATAACCATTTCAGACACAGAACCATTTTCCATTATATCGTTATATCATCACAAGAACTCCAAAGTGTATACTCATTGTGTTTTATTCACAGAGGAAGTGGGGGCAGGCAGCTTCCTGCTAGAACAAAGGATAGCTTAAGAGACTAGATCCCAGAAAGTCATCCTCTCTCCCTCCAAACGACCTAAAATCGTCCTACAGGTGACAATCAACCACCCTTTATATGTTGAGCGACCAATGAACCGCAAACACCCAGTACACAAGGGTGTTCCTGTCCCTCAGTTTGACCGATGCCTTTGACAGCTCAACAATTAACTCGACAAATAAGACAGAAATTTCAAAGTGGGTAAGACAATAAAAGAAGGTAGTGTACAAACAAAGAAATGTCTAGGTGACCCCACGGTTAGGTTCCTGCTGACAAAAATGATAAACTATAAAGAATGAAGTTAGTTTCCAACAGACAATGACATTCTGCATACTTTAAAACTGAATTGGCGTTATTTTGATTGGCCGCTATGTTTTCACCATTTCACTACTAATGAGTCCTTGAAAGTCACTGGTATTAACTTAAACCCAATTTTCCAACTTCTGAATTTTTGCCATGTTGCCTTTTAAACATCAGTTTTAATGAACTAGTGAAATTATTGGTGTGTGTAAAAAGCCTTATGTGATGTTCAAAGTAAACGCAAAGCATCGCGTTCCTCGCTCTTTATTACGCGAGGGAATAGTTCATTATTTGCGCGCACAAAACATTGTGTAATGGAGAGTGTCTTTACACATTGGGATGTTTCAAACAGTAGGTGTCAATGCTCTTCGCACAAATTTCTCGAATTTGTAAACTTGCATGGAAGACACCTTTGACGCACGTTCGTGGCAATAGGCCCTTTTCACACGACGTCACGCATCTTCCATTCTGCCACGAAGCAGCTTCCGCTAGCGCCTCAGAATGGAGTTTACCAAGTCCCTTGCACAGCTGCCACACATACGGCTAGATGATGTACAACATCTTGCAGATAAATGTTTGCTTAAGACAAGATCAAAGCTAGATAAAGGATACAAATACTTCGTTGAACTGTACCTGTTTGATTATGAAGGTAAGTGTTTTGTTTTCTTTTTGTATTAGCGAAGGTGCTAGGATAAGTACTTGAATAAGTGTTCTGTCAGTTTTTCTGTCACTGTTGTTAAATTCAAGCGCGACGGCAAAACAGAAGTTCTTCTTCTTGTTTGTTGGAAAGCAGATGTCATGATACACTGCTTTGCGAGAAGGCGGAAGTTAAGTGACGTCATTGTGAAAAGGGCCTATCGCACCGCCTGATTTCATTCGCCTTAGAAATGTAAAAATTGTTATACTGCTTAAGAGAATAGTTCATGCTATTGCAGATATATATGCCTTTCTTCAGTAAAGCGTTCAATTCTTGTGACTAGTTGTCATATGCGCGTTTTGTCAAGACAAATGAGAACCAATGAGAATTGACATGTCGCCATGTTTGAACTTACAGTGACCACTAAGCTCAAAATTCTAATCGTTTTCCTCAGAGGCCATTTATTAACCCACTGGAGTCATTCAGTTACTTAAATAATGGACGCATGTGGTTTTTCAATTTCATATTTCAATGAACTATTCATTTACGAAATGAACAAGACATATGCGATAACACTGGAGGGCACAAACACCCAAGCACTAATGTTTTGTTCAGTTACACAAACAGGAAAAACTACAGTAAATGTTTTCGCTTGTGCATCTCCAAACTGCACCTACTGTGCAGGACAGAAAATAAAATCAACTGGAAGAGAAAAAAAGTTGAGAAAGAAAAGATGACCACATTGAGAAGAAGCTTTGCTGTGGAGTTCTGGCTTGTTAAAAGTATGAAAACATTGTGTAGAAGAGGAAAATGCTGAAAAGAGACAGCGATTCCAGGCCCCCCTTTGAGATTACTCCTGATCTGAGGTTGATTCGGTATGTTTGGGTGGAGATGGGTGGATGGATACTGAACCTCAGGCAGGAGCTGCAGGATGGCGGTGGACAACAACGTTCCGATGGACAGAGCGATGAAAAAGACAAGCGCTCTGCGCATGAATCGTGTCCTCATCAGGGGCACCACAAAAACGCTGGTCAAAGCGAACACGCTAACCACAGTCACGCTCAGAATTGAATAACCCCACGCTGCAGGACACACACATACACATACACCCTTTAATAACATGAAATTGTATATTTTGCCTGTAAGGGGATTAGAACATATATTACAGCACTGCTCATTTTGAATGCCGTCCAGCTTGAATACCTAAAAATGCAAGGATTGTGTCAAAAAACGATCCGGGAATGACTGCACAGGCAGACTATAGGAGAGAATGTCATTATCTGGGAGGGAAACGTGGCAGGGGGGTGTACATTACATATCGGATATCATGTGACACGATCAAAAGGGCTTTCACTAAAACCAGTTTACGTATGTTTATAAAGCAGCTGTTGGCTATTCTTCTGATAAATTATTCAAAACGACAAACAAACTTCTGTTTTTAGTCAAATCTACCTACTTTCTTACAACAGCAAAGATTGGTAAAGTGAAAGCTGTTAAGACCTTGCGACACAATTTGCATACTCCATTCAAACATAAATCGGCACATGACACAGTTTACATACAAAATGCAACACGGCCTGGACTCATTTCCCTCTCTTTGTAGTCCATCTCCTCCCTGTCTGCTCAAAAATACTTTTTTGCATTTTACCATAGTAGTACTATGCTCGTACCATGGTATCTTAATAGGGCAGACCTAATCCTTGCAGTACATGGAACTGTACTGTATGGAATGAAATTGGACCAGGATCAGAATATATACAGGTAGCCGAGGAAAAAATAAAGAGACTAATTCAAAATTATTTTCAGTATTCCTGAATTTACTGTTTATAGAAATGTGTTTAAAATGATCATGAACATATTTCTCCCAAATCTTAAATAAAAATGTTGTTTTTATTTTCAGAAAATGAAAACTCGAAAACAGACCAAAATAACAGAAAAGATGCTCAGTACTTTTTCAGACCTTAAATACTACGAAGAAAATTCAAAGTTCATATTCACTTTTAAACAATACAACAGTAATATATGTGCATGGATTTAGGAAAAGTTAGAAAATTACTTTTTATTTGTTAACCTCCGTTTCGTACCACAGCTTTCATGTGTCTTGTCATGCTGTCAGTCTTTTACATTGCTGTTGGATGACTTTGTGACTCCTGAGGTTTGATTTTATTGGAATACAACCAACACTGGGCCACGATAAATCTAGAAATGCTGATTTGAAATGAAAATTTGGAATTGTCTCTTGTTTTTTTTCCTGCGGCTGTATATAAATCTAACATTACAGGATTGTGAAGTTGTTACCCGTTTTATGTCTGGTTGACTTTCCCAAAATGTCCTTGAGGATTTCACAAACGCCCATGAAATTCTATGAACCCTCTGTTTTTCCTTTTTATACCTCTTGCCTACACAGGGAATATTTTGGTTGAGCTTTTGAAAGACTCCCTAAACAAACAGCCTCCTTTAAATTCTCCTGTCGACAAGAGCGCTGTGATTGACTCCAGATGTTACTGCCATCTAAAATACAAGACCTATAAATAAACAACTGCAAGTCTATGTTATGCTTTATGTGCATATGCACAGTGGCCTGCAACATAAATGGACACCTAACAAAAATAAACAAACTTTATTTTCTTAAAAAATAAATGTTCTTTCATTCTTATCAAACGCAAAGACAATTGGTTCTTAAGTGTGACTAGAGTGTCCAAATGCTTTTTATATTCACATGAGCAGTGAGACACCAAGACACGTGTTGCATGATGACTTGAGCACACATTAACTTAAATTCAAGACTCAATACAGGAGACTTTCATCTGATCACCTAGTTTACAGTTTAAACTCATTTGTTAATCTACTGTATTTTTACAGGATGGTCAAATCAAAGACTTTCTGTACTACAGAGCAGATACACGATAACCCATTCGCTGGTAAATGTGTGATAACATCTGCCGTACATTCCTTGCGGACGTGCAAAACGTTGCAGCTTAAAGAAAATATTAAGAGACATGTTACATCAAAGGATGAAAGTCCAAACAAACAGAATCTCAAGAAAAACTGGAGGAGGGCAGCAAACTGCACTCAATACACAAATGATATTACATTTTTATAATCATTTATCATAGTTGTATGCACTGCCAAAATATATATCTATTAGCAAAAACATACAAACTATATCATATTTGACATGCCTGATAACATATAACATGTTCATGAACATATATATATGATGGTTTACATCAGTCTTACCCTCAGCATCTGTGGGTCTGGGGCTGGTTTCGGTTTCTTGGTCCTGTTGTGTTTTACACGCTTCGGTGTCTAGCTGCTGTAACATGGTGGGGCAGATGTCCTGCAGGCCCTGTCCATCTACACGGGACTGTTCGGTCATCCCATACACGGCCAGAGCATCCGCCGCCAAGCACTGAAAGCACAGGACAGAGGTTTCAATTACAGATCACTTATATTACAGGAATCACAGTTTGTACTGGAGCTGTGGAGCTCCCACACCACAGGACACGGCTCAAGGATTTGACCTTGAGATCCGAGACGGTCCGATTTCAATGTTGTATTAATGTTTGAGGGATTTTTGGGGGGGTTGTGGGAATGTGCCAAAAATGCCAAGGCCAAAATAAAAAGTTGAGTAAACAATTGCAGCGCAATAAGGTACTTTATCGCTGTTGACAATGTGTTACAGAACAATTTGTTACTCCAGAGTAACGTACAGCTTTAGAGAAGCCACGACAGATGATATCCCTATTAAACAAAACAAAACAAAAAACGATGTCTTGGTGCCCAAAAACAGAAGGTTAATACACACTGTAATACAAATAAAGAAAACCAAGATGTTACTTCTGAGCTTGGCGTCTCCAAAATGCACCACTAAGTTTGTGTAGAATTCAGGTAGATGTTGGAGCAGACAGTCTTTAAGTTTGACCATATATTAACATTCCTGTTGTTTATCCAAATACAAATACTGTTTACATGAATTGAATTCAACCCACACATCCATGATTTGATGGTAAAAACGAACAGACCAAACCCCAGCTAATTACCCGATTGGTAACAGTGGGTGTGGTACAGGATTAGCTTCTGTAACGTCTCATAAACAGGCTGATCAACCGAGTCACGAGGGAGTCGAGACGACGCAAAGCTTTGAAAATATTTCCTCGCAAACCAAAGCGTGTGAACAAAAGCAGAAAATTAATTTCAGAATGGCAAAGCAGTAGAATCTTGACATTAAATAAAGAGGGTTTTCAATCATATTTGTAAAAAGTAAGTACATTTTTTTATAAAACTGGACATCGGGAGTACCAGGATATTCCCGTGGGACCCACAACTGTATTAATTTAATCAGTCAAACGTCGGACCTTTGCGTCTTCGGCCGTGGCCGCATGTGTGACCTTGGACCACAAAAACAGTCATAAGTAGCACGGGAATATTTGTAGCAATAGCCAACAATACTTTGTGTGGGTCAAAATGACAAACTTTTCTTTTATGCCAAAAATGATTAGGATGTTAAGTAAATATCATGTTTGTTCATGTGAATTATTCCTACTGTGACTATATCAAAGCAAATTGAACAAAAGGGCCGGAAACACGCCTACAAACTTGGCTGCTGCTGCCCGCTCTTTGGGAATTACCCATTCAAGTTTGGCATCTAAAGCTTATCATTTCTGCTTTCAGGTTAATCTACTCTCCACAACGTCATTACAACGGTAAGCGATAGAGAGCGTTAAAACAAACCTGTTTCTTCTTAGCAACGCCCTTCTACAGCGCCTCTGATCGACAACTTTAAAGGCGATTTTCTCAATATTTAGATTTTTTTGTCACCCGTAAAATGTCAGATTTTTAAATAGTTGTATCTCGGCCAAATATTGTCCTATCCTAACTGACAATACATATATCAATAGAACGCTTATTTAGCTTTGTTAAGACTGGTTTTGTGATCCACAAAACCAAGTGTACTGTGAGACTGACAGGTAAATGTGATAAGCGCTTGATGAACTGTGTATCTATACAATAAGTTTATGTTTGTATTAGGCGTGCTATGTACACGCAAGAAATGATCTTTTGCTTGCATAAGATTTGCCTGCATGTGATAACAATTTTGTTGCGCACATAAAACCTAACCACACCATCGTGAGTTGACAGTGAGCATCATATGCAAGTTAAAGGTACCTTTTGAATATAGCACGCCAAATACAGACATAAACTTGTGCTATAGATACGCAGCGCTGGGAGATCGGGTAGGACTTAAAGACCGATATTTATGAGAATTCAATAAAGTATTTTGCCACTTCACGACACTCAAACACATCACAGAAATTAAGAAAAGTATTTTATGTGTTATATTATATTACAAGTATTATTTGGGAATAATATGTGCTCATAAAGGACGTTTTGATGAAAAATTACCCATGCTGCGTTTTTTATTAATGGCCTGTTGACGTTTTATATCTTATGCAGAACAACAAATGCTGTAAATGTGTAACCCAAAGTGCTTTGTTATGCTCTTTGAAAGCTTTAAATAAGTTAAAAATATCAAAACGACAAAATATTTACTTCATCTATAGATCATTGGTCCTATAATCAGTTACTACTATCAGTAAATACAAACAAAAGAATGAGCTTGAAACCATCTTCATGATGAAGTAACTTAAGTTATTTTTCATTAGAAAGACAATTAGATGAGTGACCTTTTATCATTTGCAATAAGGAAAACATTTCCTTTTGTAATTTTCAATCTGATGTTTCTCACAAATTCATACCCAACATCTCAATTTATAAATCACTATACTATCATACTGTCAAGAGCAGGAGTAAGGTAGGAGCGTCAGTGTTAAACATAGTTTTTCTTTATGTACTTGCGTGATAGCTGATTTTCATTTATTTTCAAGAAATACATTTACAGATCGCAGCTTTAAACCTGTACGATGCTTTATTCTGTAACCTTCTTGAGATGGACTCACCTTCGATGCATTGGTTTTGGTGGGCTGCGGTTGTACGTTGTGGTCTCCGCTCTGCCCCCCATTTAACTGCATGAGGAGCGTCCGAAGCTGTGGGACGGAGATGGTGGTGTTATCTCCATATCGTGTCAGCAGTTCCTGAAGAACTTGAGCCGCGGACGGCCCTTTCTGTCCACTGACATCCCCTATTGGCCACTGGAGCAGGCCGAGGGTCAAGGTCAGGCCAATGGTCAAGATCAGCGGTTTAAAGCCACCGGCTTGTCCCGAGGTCATGACTGAATCAGCGAATGCTACAGACAGAGAAAGAGGAAAAAAATTCAGAGCGCATAACAGATTTTGCTTTATAATATAGCCCACACCAACTCCATCTAAGCAGCTTGCAGGCAGACCATGTTAAGTCTCTCCAAATAATGGAGCTATTGATATAGGCTTCTGCCAGACAGAACAGGTTTTCTTCGCCACAGACTAACCGTTCAAGAACTTGTGGAAACACTTAGTGCATGTGAAGATTTTCGTTTGTGCTGTTGATTGGAGTATGAATGGTGTAATGTTTTCAAACAACAGGAAACAAAATCCAGTTGAAAACTAATTACCTCTACCTGTCACACAAGACTGAATGATTCCCCAATGAGATAATTGGCCCCCAAGGACCCTCTTTCTAAGACACCACATGTCACTATGGTAATTTTATGGTAGGGTAAACTTTGTATTAGTCCGATGAAGCGTTAACACTCATTTGTGGCAGATGTATTATAGGAAAAAAGTAATTTCCAAAACAGTGAAAAGGAGTGTAAAGAATTTTATAAATCCAGGTGCCATAAAGAATCTCAAAATATCATCGCTTTGGAATGATAAGGTTTTTATTCCGAGCAGCTTTCATTTATTGCGCTTCAACATTTTTGCATTCCATTTGACTTTGTAGATAAAAAAAAAAGTCCAAAACACTTCAAGTCACACGACTTAAAGAAAAAAAACATCACAGTGAAATAAGTCAACTGACCAGTTCATCGGCCAGATTCATGTGCTTTAGACACCAAAAACGGTGAATGCAAAAATGTTAAATAAAGGTTTTGGAAAGACATCGACAAAATGTTTGTCAGAGAGTCAGAGTGTGTGAGGAGGAGGTTACTGCAGGTTGAAGGTAGGGGTGGCTTTGTGTGTGTGTGTTTATGGATGGAGACACAAAGGTAATGTGATCCTCCCTGGCATATTAATAATATATGAGCACTTCAAAAAGCAAGGCAATGCTTGAACAGTACAGTACAGCACATGCACCATAAGGTAACTATCTTGAAATTCACATTTCTCCACATTTGGGTGGACATGAGATTTAGTGAAAATAGATGTAATTATTTTGTTAAAAAAAAAAAAACACTGATAAAATATTCACAACTTTTTCTCTTTAAGATATGAAGTTGCACATTGAATTGACTAAAGATAGCAGCAGTGAATACTGTTCATAACTTCATACACAATAACTTTTTGTCTAAATGGCTTCATAAAAAAACCTTTAACATCCAAAGATCACTAAAGGTTCTTTGTGGTGATAAAAGGTTCTTCAAATTATAAAAAGGTGGAATAGAAAGTCATATATCCCACAATGTTTGTGCCACATATATGAATGATATCAGAAACTAAACAACTCAAACTGGCATTTACACTGGAACCAGTAACCAGGTCTCTCCTGCCTCCCAGCAACAGACTTCAGATAATGACAGGGTCATAACAACCCTGTCTAAAGATTATTGTGTTCTGTTGTTATTTCAGGACATAAGATAAGCCATAAGAAATAATGCCTGCCATTCAGAGTCTTAAGGGACACGCTATTCAATAAAGGTTAGAGAAATCATTAAATCATAAAATCTTTGAAGATCCACTAAAGATTTGGATTGATCTGATATCTCACTTTTGAAAGTAAAATTAGTTCTACAAAACTTAGCTGTGCAACCATACGAACTAAAGACAACGTCTTAAATCAATACCACAACGGAAACTGAGTTATTAGCCCAAATTATTTTAATGCATGACAATCAGAAGGTCAATACATTTTTTGCCAAAGTCAACTTTAACACATTTAACTGTTTTTTTTCTTACAAAAATGTAAAATAAAGGAACAAAGTAGAGCTGTCAAACGATTAATCGCAATTAACCGCATCCAGAATGTGCATATGTGCATATTAATTTTATATTTATACAAACATACACATACATGCATATTTTTAAATAAATATATGTAAATAAAATGTAAAGTAAAGTAAATCATCCTAAATATGTATTTATGTATGTGTTTATAAATATGAAACTTATATGAACAATACACAGACATATGCTGTGTAAACACAAGCTTTTATTCTGGATGCGATTAATCGCAATTAATCGTTTGACAGCCCTTGAACAAAGGAATGCAATTTTTCTGATAATATGGAGCATTTTTTACTTTTAAAAGCATGATCAATCAAATAGAAAAGTGAAACAAAAATGAGCCACCAGTACATTTCTATATAAAGTAAATAAATAAATATAACCA
The DNA here is from genome assembly GCA_006030095.1 of Triplophysa siluroides. Lineage (NCBI taxonomy): Eukaryota > Metazoa > Chordata > Actinopteri > Cypriniformes > Nemacheilidae > Triplophysa > Triplophysa siluroides. Next base: position 1,551,250 of record VCII01000101.1, on the reverse strand, counting down.
TGCTGGTGGAGCAAATAAGCAAATCTTTTCTGAATGAACAATTCATTTCACTAGAAAAAAAAGAAGCGTTGAGGTCTGACAGTTCACTGCTTAACAAACCCAAAAAAACACCAATTCCACTTTCCATCTTAATGTCTTCATCCAGAGAATAACAGACACGAATCTGCTCACTGGCAGAAAACAGTAGGCAAACTTTCCACTCATACACATCTCCAGTCTGCTGAGCCGGCAGGATTCAAGGCTCGACTCGGGTGATAACCACAAGAGAGGACATCTCCTTATCAACCTCTAGATTCCATCTGTTGTCAAGCTGACGCTCTACGAATACGCACATAACGGATAACAGACAACAGGGAAAACAATTGGCGGATAGGCAAGACGCTATTACAGGAGCAGTGGGGATAGTACTAGGAAAGCCTTTCGTAGTTCACTGGAGGAAATGTAGTACGGCTTTCGGAAAGGTTTGCACAGCAAAACCAAATCCACCTATGAACATAGCAAAAGTGTTGGACTGGACAAACAAACAAACAGGCTGAACTTAGACACAACACTAGGATGTTTATGACTGTTGCTATAAAGCGCACACTACGCTGAACAATGCGGTTTGAAGGTTATAAGGAATTTGAGGACTACGACTTGCTGACAGCAAGCAAATTGAATCCTGTTGTTGGCAGGCCAACCCCCTTCTACGCTTTGACACCTAAGGTCTTGGCGTTATTGAAGATGTCTTTAAACAACAGGAGCAAATATCGTGCAACAAATATTAACCTTCATGGAAACGGCACTAACTTTTAAACACACCATGCTGAAAAAGAAAACAAGTTTACCTGTTGATCACCTACTTCGCACAGCAGTTCTTCATGTGCTGGTGTCACTGGCATAAACAGTAAATGCTGAGCGCCTCAGTGATCAAAGCCCCTTTATACAGTAGACAATGGGGGTTAACTGAGACTGTAATTAAATCAACAGACCTATCATTAAAGAAAACACTACAATGCCAGAGAGAGCACTTCCCTTTAGCTCGTGAGGGCATTTACAGGGAAAATTACCCTCAAGGAACAAGGCATCATCAATCAGCACCAGTTGAGCTCTCCTGCCTGCCCACTAAGCTGGAAAAATGCATAACAAGCAGTTAAGTCTCCCGTAATACGTCAAACATGACAAAACCGCCAAGACTTCACTAGAGCTCTTTGGTCATCAAACATCATTTAATAAATGTACTTATTTTTAAAAATTACACAAATAAGGGTCATATTCAGAGCCGATCATAACAAGGGAAAGAAAATCATATTCAGGCCAGGAAATTACAATTTTACCTTTTGTTTTAGGTTTTCCATGACAGCCCAGTACTATATTTCCATTAACATTTTATAACAACTTTGACTAATAAAACTATTACCCAGTAGAATAACATTTCATTACCTACTGCAATTCATATAACATTGTAAACAGCAATTCCTTAAATACCCAACATCACATTCCACGTCTGTACAAGCTGTCAGATGAACCAAAACAAAATGTTAAAAGACCAGTTTTCCTCTGAATTGCTGCATGCGCTCAAACGTTACGTAGCCATGACCGACTCACTTTTTCATTACGTTCTCGATAAGCTCAAACTTGACAACAAACAAACATAACTCACAAATAACTCAATCAAAGCAACACAAATAAATACATTTAGCACCACGTATGACTCTGCTCTGACGATATTAAGTACAGCGGCTAATAACACAAGCCAAGGCAACAAGAAGAAATCTTAAATTATGTAAATTGTAAAGTTTGAAGACGTTGAAAATGAGTGAAGAGTATAGATGCAGGTAGATTTATTCATAATGGCTGCGTATAAAGATACACATCACATCACGTCCCCTAACAACAGGCCATCAATAGACCTCTGTACAGTTGCATCATCACAGCCACTAATAACCATAATAACGGCACTGATTTGTTGTCTAAAACACCAATTATCCTGACACGGACAAAAGCTGTGAACCTCACTGACGTGGTTAATGCTTAGCCAGCTAGCCGGGTAACGTTAAATCAAATAAGCACAGCAAAAAGCAACACACCTCACTATTCTTGAGATTCGTCGATCTGTGGAAGCGTGTCCGGTTCGTCAACTGACCATCCAGAATGCTCGAAGGGACACGAGGATAACCCGTTTAAAACCCCAAGCCGGATGGCTTTCCCTTTTTCAACAGTGACCCATTCACAATACAGCGGCGTGTTGCTGACACGCGGGGCGGGGGGCGGTGACGTCATTTAAAAGCGCCGCCGCGAATACATGTATACTAATGAATATTGAGTAGCACGACCTTCCTCGATTGGATTACACATCGTAACGTCAGCGATACTTTATCAATATACAAGAAGACTGCGTCAATATAATGAATATTTATAGAGCAAATAAGCCTCGAGTTGGGATTCGTCTGTTATTTTATTCTCGTACTCGTATCACGTTGACAGAGGCGTCGTACTGGATGAGACAGGTCAAGAGAGTTTAAGTTATAATTTAATATTTTTGCTTTGGTAGTACGTGAGCAGTACAAGACTCTTTTAATTTAGTTTGTTAACTTGATCAATTATTACACAGCGAATTCATGCGTGAAGATGCACGTATGACATACTCTTGTGTTTTCTTTAATGAGTTATTCATCAAACTCAAAAATGAACAGCTACAGGCCGCTCTCTTGTAAAAAACATGAAGTTTTTTTGTAATGCATTCATTGGTAACTTCATGCATGGGGCACTTCGTGCTTCCTTCTGCTGACAAGCTTTATGGAGATGCTGATTTCATTTTCCAGCAGGACTTGGCACCTGCCCACACTGCCAAAGGTACCAAAAGCTGGTTCAATGACCATGGTGGTACTTGATTGGCCAGCAAACCCGCCTGACCCGAACCCCATAGAGCAGGAGTCACCAACTAGCGGACTCCGGACCGCGAGATGCGTCTGTCCGGACCTCAAAGCATTTTGACGTAATCAATAAATGAACGCTTAACATTATTTCCAAATGCAGTCAAATTTATACCTGGCACATCAAGGTCCGCTCAGTAGCAGTTTGGGTCCTACGGCGCAACGGACAGTTAACATATTATGCGCACTGTTGCTACGTTCAGACGTCAACGTAGTGGAGCGCGCACGCCGCGCAGCGCGCAGACAGATGTAACTGTCAGTGACTGAAAAACAATGTCCTTTTCAAACGTTAGAAAAGTCGATGGTGAAAACCATGTTTTCCGAGATGAATGGGTCGAGAGATTTGCATTTATTCTTCCTGCATCGACACGCACGGGGCCGGCTTGTCTCATTTGCTCGGAGTCTGTCGCGCGGTTGTCAAAAGTGGAAACGTTAAACGGCATTGTGAAACTAGACATAGACACTATGAAGAAACTTGCCCGCAGCAGTCTGAGGTAAGGACACGGAAATAAATAAGCTCAAAGCCCAGTAGTAGCGATCTACACGTGTCGTCCCTCACTCACTTACCGCCCGACAACGAGCATATGAATGTTCACTAAGAATACAGTGGATCTTAGGAAAACATAACAAGCCCTTTACTGATGGGAAAAAAGTAAAAGAGGTCATTCAGGCTGCGTGTGAAACACGTTTAGAAGGAAAATAAAGACATGAGCTAAAAGAAAATATTAAACAAATCCCCATTTCAGCTGCAACAGCCACGAGAAGAGCTGAAATGTCACCAGAGGATGTTCAGTCACAACTTGATGCTGCTATTTGTTAATCTGATTGCCTCCATGCCACGCCATTAATGCAGTAATTCATGCAAAAGGAGGCCCAACAGAGTATTGAGTGCATAGAAATGAACATACTTTTCAGAAGCCTGTGTAACGGAGTGTAAATTGTTAAATTACTGCATAAATGGGGACAGCGCCATCTGTCTGATGCGTGATGGCATTTAGTGTATGGAATAGGGACCGCCCACAGCAGAGATAACAAGACATGCTGTGGGTAAGTTGTATGTTCTGAGGAGTCAGAGAATTATCAGTTAAAAGTGTCCAAAACACATAAATAACCCCTTTATTGTGGATTTATCCTGCAATTAACTTGTAAGGTATCTTCCGATGCGTGTTTGGTGTCGAGTGTGTTATTTTATATCGAGTTATTTTGACTTGGTATTACGAGGCACAATCGCAATTAATTTGTGCATTGTCTTGTGTTTTATGTAGAACTGATTTATTCTCTGTGAAGTGAAATCCCTATGTCCACGTTTATATCTTCATTGTGCAGGTAATGTGTATAAAATATATTGTTATAATGTGTTTTAGGGATTAATTACTTTATTCATGTAGAATGGTACATGATCACCACTGGGTGGGGATGTTTCCCTTTATACTGAATTGAATTGTTCTGTTTTTCATTGAGTTGATGTGTTTTTAATTCACTGAAAATGTATTGTTAATCTGCAACATTGTACTCAATATACGATCACAACGCTAAAAAAAATGATTACATTCATTTAAAAGAAAAGAGTACTGTTTTAAATAAACAGGAGCAGAGATAACGAGACATGCTGTGGAACTGATTTATTCTCTGTGAAGTGAAATCCCTATTTCCACGTTTATATCTTCATTGTGCAGACCGCCCAGGCAAGACCGTCACACCTGACATTTCTTTGTTTAAAATATCCTTTTTTTTATTGATCTTATGTAATATTCTAATTTTCTGAGACACTGAATTTAGGATTTTCATTATCTGCAAGCCATAATCAAAAAATTCAAGAAATAAAGGCTTGAAATATTTCACTCTGTGTAAAGAACCTATATAATATATGGGTTTCACTTTCTGAAATGAGTGACAAAAAAATATTGACTTTTTCATGATATTCTAATTTTTTTAGATATACCTGTATATAAGATCTCAATGAATGAGATATCCAGGTCGAAACTCTTCACATATATACTGTGCAAACAAAATAATGTGATAATGGTCAATGAAAGCCAAAATTATAAACACATTCAGGGCCGGAATTACAGTAAAATCACTGTGAAAAATGATGACACCAGCTCATTCAAATGATTTGAAATTCACCACAGAAACTCATAATGTTAGTTAGTAATGTACACGGCCCCACGTGCCCGTATAAACTCCCAGCAATGTCTGTGCACATGAGATCAGAAAGGTTCTCATCTGGATTTATGTCTGGGGAACGTGAGGGCCAGTCAATGGCATCAATGTAATCATCATCCAGAAACTGGCAACAGACTCTGGTCACATGAGGCAGAGCATTATCATGCACCAGGAAAGCTCTGAACTACACCAGCATAAGATCTGACAATAGATCTGAGGATTTTATCCCTATACTTCACAGCATGTGGAGGTCTGCGAGACCCTTTCAAGATGGTCCTCCCTAGACCACCCTTGCTGTTGCCTCTGTTGTCACTTTTACTTGCACCAAAACAAGTAAAAATGGTTCACAATCACTTAAGCTTCCTTACCTTGTTGATTGATATTCCTGAAGGTTAACAGACTCGGTGTTAAACTGTGAAGATTAAGGGGCGGTTTCCCGGACAGGTATTAATTCCCGGATTAGGTATTTTGTCTCAAGATGCACATCAGTAAAATAGTTGTTTTTAAAAACAACTTAAACCAGGACTAGGCCTTAGTTAAATAGGATGTTTAAGATAATCCTTGTCCGGGAAACCACCCCAAGTGTTCCCTTAATTTGTTTGAGCTGTGTATTTAAATCACTGCCTTACCGAGTGGATTTCCTTTTTTTAAGTATCTGTTCACGGATCTGTATGTTATGCTGCTTTCACAAACCCTCGGAAATTTGATAATTCCCACTTCAACCCGGAAATAATTAATAGAACCGTGCTCTTTTAATGTTAGCAGATACTTGTAATGTTTTAATGCTATTAAATCATTAGTAACATTCATGTTTTAATGTTACTAAATACTTGTAATCGAATTTCCGACAACACATGAATGCAGCATTAGTCCTTTAAAACAGATAAGAATTGTGCTTCAATATTATTATCATATAGTCTATTTTACCTGTCATGCTACATGCTCGGGAGTTATTTTATAAGTCACACGTTTGCGCTTCATTCGCTGAGACAGACACAAAGGGAAAATTGAAGTGTGGAAAGCACAACTTTATTCAGTTATGCTCTGCAAAACTGAACAACTACAATTCACAGGAAAGGAACCTGAATAGAACAGTCTTTAACAGTTTTTAAAACAACTATTAAATAAAAGGAAGAACACTAACACAAAGACCATTCCTCTGTGGTCACGTTGAGACTCTGCGCTGTCTCACTCACAGGAAGAACAGTTTTTCAGAAAGCTGGATTGCAGGCTCTGAATGGAGGTACTGGCCAGAGAGGAAGGCCAGTTTGTGGGCGTATTTGCATGGTGCGGGGACACGTATTGTTCCGGGCCAGTTCCAGTACAGATGGCACATCTTGAAGGTCAACCTGGCAGATGCAAAATTGTGTTATGTCAGTTGTGGCGAAAAGGCAATTTTCTTTCCTAACCAATATTTTTATTAAATGGCTTAAGTTAATATTACAAATGAGACCAAACTGTATTCATACCTCTGTAGGTGGTCAGGGGATAGGTTAGCTGTATTGTACACGGTGACGTAATGTGTGGGTAGCCCACAACCCTGTCGGATTGAATGAGCCATGAGGTAGAAATCCACCCTAAAGAGAGCAGAAACATCAAGTTATATACGTATATACTAATATATAAAATACACTTCAAGTTAATGCATTTAGTTTCGCAACACATTGCACGTCTAGATGTAGGACACTGTTAAAGCCGTTTGGTGAACTGCCTGGTCTGTGCCAGCATCAGCTGTCGTAAACCAACCAGTCTCTGTTTGTGACCGTGTGATCCAGTATGGTTCCTGGCGAGGGTGTGCCGAAGTGATCTGAACCGTAAGAGTACATGGTGGTGCTGATTCTTTTCTGCACCACGATGAAAGCCAGTTTTGGCTCGTAGTTTGGTATCGTCTCGAAGCATTTCAGAATCTGTGGAATCTCGTACTGTTCCACGGTCTTTAGCTGTCCGTCTGACACCCCATCCCGATAGACGACAATCTTCTCAGGGAAGGTGTGGTTCACCTGTTAACATGAAGCAGGTTTATGGTTAATGACAGGTTTACAAGACTGCTCCAGCCCTAATCAAACACACCCAAGCACATCAAGAGCTGCATTTTCCGTTTGATTAGGGTTGGAGCTAAACGCTATAGGACAGTGGGTCTCCAAGAACAGAACTGGGGGCGATGCCCCTCCCTAGAAGTTCACAAGCAATGTAGTGTTACCACGGGGGATTCCCCTATATATTTTGTATTTAATAAAGGCCCATAAACATCCAATTCTTAACCTTATAAAACTTTATAGTGTACACAGTGAAAGTAAATTCTTGTCTAAAAATACAAACACTGTAAATCTTGAGTTAAACATTTTCTAATCCTGTAGGACTAAAAAACATTTCCTTTGTCCGACTCCCTTTCGATCAATAATGACAGCTGTTTTAAAATGTTAACAATATTTATAAACATAAATCTACATTTAAGCCACTTAATATGGTTGTAAATGTAAAAGCCCTTTACCTCGTAGTACTTCTGCAGGGCGGCGAGCAGACACACTCTGAAGCCATTGATGATCTCTTCATGAGGCATTTGGAAAGTAACTCTGGAGTACCATTTGGTGAGCATGCTGTGGCATCACAAACAAAATACATTTATTTGACTTACCCACTTCAATTTTTTTTTACATTTGGCAGACGCTTTTATCCAAAGCATTTTACATTGCATTATAATATACATTCTATCTAAGTATGTGCAATCCACTGGGATCCAACCCATGACCTTGGCGTTGCTAGCGCCATCCTCCAACCACTGAGCAACAAGAAAGCTGTTAGGTGGTGCAACCATATTTTTGTAAATATTTATCAATGCACCCCTGTCTTTGCCTGTGCAACCGAGTTCATATATATACATTTTAATTACTACTAAAAGGTGTTTGATGAAATGTTTTACACTGGTTGAACCAAATAACACACAGTGTACCAGCCTACCCATTACATGAAAGTAGCTATTTATATTAGTATATATATATATAAATATATATATATTAGGGCTTGCATAGACTAGTCGAGTGATCGACTACTTCAATCACTAGTCGGCGCTCTAGAAAGCTATCTACTACTCACGCGTGCATTAACCATAAATTAATTAATTGTTGACCATGATCCACACTCCAGTCCAGTAATGGCGGTAATGCACATTAAGTCGCTTTGCCAACAGCCAATAAATTAAAGACGAAGAAGAATAAGAACTCAAAATAGCGAACGTCACCAATAAGCACCACGCATCAGATATATGGAAGTACTTCTTCGAGGATTACAAAAATAATGTAATTTGCCAACTCTGTAAGACTACTTTAAAGTATAACAGCAGTACAACTTCTATGCACGACCATCTGCGATCGAAACACCCAATAATTAGCCACAAACTCTCTTAAAGCGGACATCGCATCAAAAATGGAAGGGAAGAACGTCTCCCTCACTACTGATCTCTGACTTCTTGCACCATGGATCCATATATAAGAATAACGGATCACTACATGAATGAACTATGGGACTTGAAATCAAGGGTGTTAGGCACCACTATCTTGCCAGGGAGGCACACTGCGGTCAACATTACACAGAAGCCATTAATGAGTGAGAGTTACGCCTGGTTTGATCACTTCATGACAACGCGAGCAATATGAACTTGGCCATGGAAATCTGTGAGGCACCGCACTGCCCTATCACCTTGGTTGCAGCAGACACACATTGCAACTTGCAATAAAGGCAGGTTTGGATTTACCTGTTGTTTCGAAGACCATTGATGCTGTGGGACGTTCCGTGACTTGAAAGCACGTCAGGAGCAACTGTCCATCAGAGGGGGAAAACTCCAAAACGGTTGTGCTACTAGATGGAATTCCACGTTCGTTAGGTTGGATCGAGCAAAGAATCCCAGTGCGAGCTGTACTCACTGACGAGACGGAAACTAATGTCCAGTATCGAAAATCTGGAAATCAAGTCATCTTGTTGGGATCTGATTGATACTGAGGCCACTGGCTAAGGCCTGTCCTTTCTATATTCCGTACTTCTCAATCTGACAGAAAACACACTACGGCCCAGCAAGGGTGATCTCGCAGCCACTCAGGCGATCAAAGAGCGCGTGCATGTTGGATTCACGGTTTAAGCGGTTGCGGTTTCTACCACAGAAAACCAGAGAGGAAGCCAAAGCCCATCTCACCGATTTATTGCACAAAGCAATCAGAAGCTTCAGGTGAGTTAATAATCAATAGTCGACGTTATTTGATTTATTACGTTTTGATGCATATCTCACGGTCACAACAGGTGAACAGGAGGGTGCCGACTGCAATGTGGCAACCAGTGCATTGCCCAGTGAGCCAAAAAACCAAGGTTCGAGGCTGACCTCAAGGAGCTCTTTGGATATCACTACAAAAGCCACAATCCTACGTCAAAGCGCCCAACTACCAGTGAAGATCAGGTTCAAGATTATTTTCAGACACCGGACATTCCCACCATGGGTATTCCTCTCGAATGGTGGGCATGTAATGAACACCGGTTTCCTCGGCTATCCAAGCTGGCTAAATCATATCTTGCCGTCCCTGCCACAGGTAGACCAAGTGAAATAATTTTGAATTTATCAAAGACTGTGTGGCAAGAGGATGAAAACAATAACGGCGATGACCTGTGTTAGTCCATTACATACTTTTGAACCAGTTGAAGTAACCGGTAAAAAGTTCTTGTTATTACTTTTGAAAACGTATTAAATGAAATGTACTTATGTTTTTATTCGTTTTATGAATACAGTGAGTATGCATGCCCATATACGTAGTTTGGAAATAAGACTAAATGTTAAGATTGCAATGCTTTAATTGTACTTTCTGTACGTTACATATATTGTTGCATTAGGCTATGAATTTGTTAACGCTTGTTGACAATAACTAGGCTACGTTATTTTGTCTTTTTCGAAGTAAGATTATTTTTATCTTGTTATTACTGTTAGAAACTTGTTAAATATTCAATTAAATTTACTCATGTTTTAACTGTTTTAATTAATTTTATAAATACAGTATGTGTGCGCAAATATTAGCAAAAAATACAACGTGAATGTTAAGATTACAACATTGCATGTAGCTGTTACTTTCTGTATATTACAAATAGAATTAATATATGTTATGTTACAATGAGTGTTTTTACAATTCAAGTAAATTTCAAAATTGTTGCATTAGGCTATTGGTGTTTAATAAACTCTTGTTGACACAAACTATATATACAGATGTGCTCAAATTTGTTGGTACCCTTACAGCTAATTGAAATGATGCTTCTTTCATCCTGAAGAGTGATTAAATTAAAAGCTATCGTATCATGTATACTTACATGCCTTTAAAGATGAATTATTGCTTATTCTACAAAGACATCAAAAATGGCCTGGACACATTTTGTTGGTACCCCTTAGAAAAGATAATAAATCATTGGATTATGGTAATATTTCAAACAAATTAGTTTCTTTAATTAGTATCACACATGTATCCAATCATGTAATCAGTCAGTCGGCCTATTTAAATGGAGAAAAGTCACTGTGCTGTTTGTATCACTGTGTGCACCACACTGAACATGGACCAGAGAAAGCAAAGGATAGAGTTGTCTGAGGAGCTCAGAAAGAAAATAATAGACAAGCATGGTAAAGGTAAAGGCTACAAGACCATCTCCAAGCAGCTTGATGTTCCTGTGACAACAGTTGCAAATATTATTAAGAAGTTTAAGGTCCATGGAAATGTGGCCAACCTCCCTGGCCACGGCCGCAAGAGGAAAATCGACCCGAGATTGAACAGAACGATTGTGAGAATGGTAGAAAAAGAACCAAGGATAACTGTCAAGCAAAAATCAAGCTTTCAAAGTGAACACCATACCTACAGTGAAACATGGAGGAGGCTCCGTTATGTTTTGGGGCTGCTTTGCTGCATCTGACACAGGGTGCCTTGAATCTGTGCAGGGCACAATGAAATCTCAAGACTATCAAAGCATTCTGCAGCGAAACGTATTGCCCAGTGTCAGAAAGCTCAAGGTCATGGGTCCTCCAACAGGATAATGACCCAAAACACACAGCTAATATCACCCAAGAATGTATAATAAAACATTGGACTATTCTGCCTGCTATGAGTCCTGATCTGAATCCTATCGAACATCTATGTAAAGAGCTGAGAAGGCACCCATCAAACCTGAGACCGCTGGAGCAGTTTGCTCAGGAAGAGTGGGCCAAACTACCTGTTAACAGGTGAAGAAGTCTCATTGAGAGCTACAGAAAACGTTTGCTTGCAGTGATTGCCTCTAAAGGTTGTGGAAAAAAATACTAGGTTAGGGTCCAACAAATTTGAGCATGTCTGTATGTCTTTTCATTTATGGCGGTATAAACCACGAGTAGTGGTTTGTTTGATAAGAAACCGACTAGCAAAAACCAGTAGTCATCCAACCCCTAATATTATTATATATATATATATATATATATATATATATATATATATATAATACAGTATCTCACAGTAGTGAGTACAGCCCTCAAATTTTTGTAAATATTTTATTATATCTTTTCATGTGACAACACTGTAGCAAAGTTTCATTTTTTCAATTTAAAGTAGTAACTGTGCAGCTTGTATAACAGTGTAAATGGCCCCCCAAAATCCCACACACCCATCATTCCTGTTTTTTTTTTTTGTTGTTTTTTTGATGTTTGTGTGGTTTTTACACTCAAAAACATCTAAGTCAATAAGTAATAGGCTATTTTCAAAGTTTCATTTCTTCAGTGTTGTCACCTGAAAAGATAATATAATAATAAAATATTTACAAACATGTGAGGGGTGTACTCACTTCTGTGAGATACTGTATATATATATGAATATGAATATATATATACAATATATATATATACAGAAACCTGCTGTAAAGGGACTTTGGGTGGTCCCAATCAAAAGATCAACCCAGTCAAATCAAAACCATTTCATTTCAGTTACCTGTTGAGACTTGCCACAAAACCCATAACAGATCGGCTTTTCTTGTTTGTGTCATGATGAACATCCACTCCAATCACCATCAGGTATTTCTGTCAATAAATACATTTTAAGTCTAATTGTCAAATGGCATTTTTGATGGCCTAGTACATGCCTGCTGGGCACTGATAGCACACAACTTACCAGGGGAACACTAACTGTCCACAGCTCTCCTCCCAGTTTACAATTAATCTGCAGAAGGATCTTTTGAGCGATGCTTCGTAGCTTCTGAGGATGAGAGATGGTCCGTACATTGATGGCCTAGAAAATAGACATTTATGTGACTAAGGAATCTAGTGGTAAAAAAACAAATATATATATATATTTTTACATTTACATTTAGCAGACGCTTTTATCCAAAGCGACTTACAAGTTGGGTAAACAATGGAAGCAATTGGGTCAACATTAGGACAACAAAAAGCATAAGTGCAATAAAACATGTCTCACAAAGCCTGATACAGTGTACAGAGCTAAGTTTTTTTATAGATAGAGTAGAAAAGATATAGAATCAGAAATGATCGGTCAGGTGCTGACGGAAGAGATGAGTTTTCAGCCGATATATCTCTTTATCTTATAAATATCAAATCTAACAAAAAATGTAATTGTCATTTAAGATTAGATCATAAGATCAGAATTAACTGTATTTATTCTTTGGTTGCAATTATTGGCAACCAAGCAGCACATAATGTAGTAAAAATACAAATCTTGAGAATGAGATCAATTGAAACCTGAGATGGTACTGGACTCTGAATACAGCAGAGCTTTTTGATGGCACTGTACAAGTCGTCTCTGTTCCCTGTCATAATGCAAACAACCAGCTGTAGACGAGGCTGAAACCCAGGAGAGAGCAAACACTGCATTACACTACTAAACATTTAATAGAATCCTCAAATATAACATTTAATCAGTAGTATTTAGTCATTTCACACACAAACCTCCCCCTAACATGATTTATGTTACATCTCCTAATTACCACGTAAAATAATATTGATATGTCTGAACAGTAAAAATGTTTTTCTTAACATGAAATCTCTTTTGTGTCTAATTGTATTGACAATTTCTTACTTCACTGGTGAGTTGAGAGTGAATGCTCTTGACAAAGGTTTCGGTTCGGTCGTCTCGCAGCTCAACGCGGATGGGTCGCTCGATTCTGATGCCCATGGGTCCGGCGAGCCTGGAGAAGGTGGATACCAGCTCCTCTGCCTGATCGGCTGCTCGTCGAGGATAGAAAATAGCCCAACAGTTCAGAGGGATCTAACAGAGAGGATTATGAGACATGAGGTTTTTGTTAGCTATCGAATAAGCTTTATATATAGTCGTTAATTTCCTTTGAATTCAATGAAACAGTTCATAAGTCATTGCAAAAAGGGCTGTCAATTTCATTCATACCAGTTTGCTTGGAAGACACAGTTTTTAACCTAACATAGATTTTACAAAGTGTGTGAGGCAAGACACTAATTAAGAGAGCGATCTGACTTGTGATTTCCTAAAATGCTCCTAAAATCCGCCGCCTCTCAGCATCTGCCGAGTGTTGCACATGTACACTCCTTCGCAAACTTATGACTCACAGCAATTTTGTGTCTCAGATCTCAGATTGTGCTGACTCACAGTGCTGATGGAAGTGTCTCGAACCACCTCTCTGGACCAGTCCACTGATGAAGACGTGACAAAGGAGGCTGATTGCATGCAGATGGTCTCACTGGGCAGAGTTCTTCCTCGCGTCTATGTGGGTAGAAAAGTTTGGAATTTAAAGGGGTAATTTCAAGACAATCAGACTTTTTCCATGTTTAAGTGCTATAATCGCATATAAATGCATCTATCAACTCAGAAAAAGTGAAACATTACAACCCAGTTACTTTGTTTATGTGAGCCAATCTCTGCAAGCCTGTAAGAAAACAAGCCGATCAAAATTTCGCTCCTATTCAGACGTAGGTAGTGGTTCTTATTATAATATTACAGCCCCTTTATCTGAAGGTGTCCACCCATGGCGCTGCCGCCATTTTTTTTTCTCGCAAGCAACATACGTGAATTAGTTCTGACACCATTGCAAAAGTAAAGCTCAGTATATACTCGTGCGTGACCTACGCCATAGGGTACGTGGCTTTCCAAAAATGTAACAACGCGTCGACTCAACGCGGACCCTACGCACTGCGATTCGTTTACTGAAACGCATTTCCGAATGAATTAGCGATGTAAATTATTTGTTCTTCTGTATTTAACATCTCAAGCTGCAACAAAAGTGACCGTCAAACTAGCTGCTTCTTCTTCGGCTCTTGTCTTGGTTACACAAGCAACACGTGCGCCTAGTGGTCCTAGTAAGACCTAAGGGACCTCATTCGCTTTATGTGACCCTTCTTTCTTGTTTTGATGTGGGAAGCACAGGCTCACAGTCCTGGCTGTGTTTTCTAATGAAAAGGGGGCGGAGGCTAGCAGCTCATTTGCACTTAAAGAGACACACACCAAAACAGTATTTAACATCTCTGTTAAATGCAAAACTGGGCATGTAGAACATGGTAAAATAAAAGATCTGTGGTGTATTTTGAGCTGAAACTTCAGACACAGGGTGGCCCCCTAAGATTTATATTACATTTGTGGAAAAGTAGAAAAAAATCTCCCCTTTAAGCTAGTTATGAATCACGATGAACATTAAAGCATATGCTAATCAATATAACCAATACAACTAATTAAGTATGAACAGTACATCAGAGATTTCTGTTATTTTTTGCATCAGTTGATACTGGATTAGGCTCACATTTTCTTACATGTATCATACTCGTACAAAGAAATCCAAAACTTTTCATACATTTATGATTTCCTAATTTTGATTCTTGTCAATGTTTTGTTTATTAGCATGTAGATGGCTTCAAAGCTACATGGACTGCAAGCTACTAAACTCATGCATCACCAACTTAATTCTGACATGTGCCACCTGTAGGTTTGCATTTCCATTCTCACCACCAGAATCTCTGGACTGATGCAGAGGCCCCAATGCGCCAGTTCACGGAGAGCGTCGTCATTATTGTTGATGTTGTGCAGAAGTTTCTTCAAACTCTGGGTGTGCTGCTCCGCTCCCATATTGATGTGCATGGTCAGATCCTTAAATAGATGTGAATGAAGCGGACAGGTTACCCACAAACAACTCTCTGTCACTTCGCTGGCATTGACAGGCATTGACACTGGATTAGCAACATAAAGGTTGTGGTTCTGACTTGCAGGGAACACAAATACTGAAAATATGCATCAAAAGTGCACTCTAAGCAACTTTAGATAAAACTGCTAAATGCATAAATGTTAATGTATTGATGGCCTTGACTGGTCATGGAATCATACCTTCATTGCTCTAAAGTCCTTCCTCATCTTCTCGGGTATGCCAGTCATGAAGGAGAGCTCAGGAAGCAGTAAAATCTCACCTGTTATGACCTAATAGAAAACAAATCTTGTCTGTATCCTAGTATTAAGTTGTATATCCTGTATCTCCATGTATATTACATACTGGCATGTTAAATGAACACTTAAGAAAATCAAGCTTTGAACTTGTTTATTATCTAGTGAAACATTCTCAAGGGGGTCTAAGTATAACAACTGCTACCTGGGGAATTGTAACATAACACATGGGCGATATAGTAATATGTTAGCCAGGAACATTAGCCATGGGTCTGTTAATGTCACGAATGAATTAAAGTGTGGAAAATAAAGTAGGGTTAAAGGTCATGTTATTAGGACAAGTAAATGACTGTTCCTGTTAAGGCGCAGTATAAAATGCCACCAGAAGATGGCAGTACAGTGTGTGAATTCAGCTTATAAAAGAAACTACTGACTGAAATGTAACTGATGCATTGCTTTACCTTTCCTCCAGGTTTGGATCTCTCCTTTGGACGATGGACGAGTAGCGGCTGGTCCAGTTCCTTTATGGTAATACCATAGTTTTTCCTGTGCATGCAATAAGCAACTTAGAGAATGCAAATAAAAATTGCAATAAATAAGCATCTGTGACTGAAATCAAATGCCTCCAGTTATACAAATTACTGTCAAGTTGTTTTCTGGCCCAACCATAATGACAGATCGAATCGGATTCCCGAAATAGCAAATTAACCTGTAGTATTCAACAAACGTGGTCACTGATCCATCAGCCAAGGTGAAGGTGTCTTTGGGAGACTTGGACCACTCAACGCCATCGATACGATAAGTGCGGTTATTATAGCGCGTAATAACGATTGAGCCGACAAACTCCTTTGTGCATTCGTCCTGAAAGCTCTCTCGACTCTCCTGGTAAATCACATTCCTAGAGCAAACAAAAGCGTTTTGAAAAGACATCAGGGTTGAGCACATGAGATCACTGAACAGATTTCTGCAAACAAATCCTATTGATTTTAGCCTGGTGTTCGAAACCTAAGACCATCACAGTCCAGTGTGCATCTATAAAGATAGTTGCCCTTTTAGATTCGAGATGTTAAACCAATCATACTCACATGATGTCCAGCACGGAGTCATTACGCAGCACCTTGTGCGAGACGTCCACAATCAGGTACAGACCACCATCGGTATGCTTGATACTGGTGGAGTACCCAGGCCACACCTGCAGCCTGAAGCACACAAACAGTTAGATGAGGTACGAGTACTCTTACGGCTCGAACAGAACAAAAGAGTATGCAAACTTATTATCGCAAGCGCAGCGGTTCACAGTGTGCTTCTGGTAATCACAGGGCACTAGAGCTCAACCTGGCGAAAATACCGAAGCTCAAGTCAAGATTGATTTAGCGTGATGCCAAACAACATCGAGCACAGCAATTCTGCTTGGAGTGCAATCACAGACAATCAGGTCGGTAGAAAATACCTGTGTTTGCCTAGAATCACAACAGCGTTGGGGTCGTAATGGTTTCTGCCCACCAGTTTCAGGCCCAATATCTTCATCACTCTGGAAAGAGAGAAAAAGAATGAGAGACGACCAAGAGGACAGCGAAGAGGATTGTCAACAAGCAGTGACTGTCAACAAGCCATTATTACCCAGACGAGTCTCATACACGCAGGAAAAATGCTGCAATACACCAGCTGTAATTGAAAAAAATACTAAAATGTGGGAGATAAAGTCTTTGTTTCCTTTCTGCTTTTTACGTCACACGCTTGTTAAGCTGACATGATTAGGTTTATTATATTTGGATAATTCTGTGATGACTCTTATGATTTTTCCTGAAGTGTGGGCTGCGGCCCAGCATGCATTGCAGGGGGCCTGTTAGTTCCTCGAAAAATCTATGTATTATTAATCTATTATTATTATAAAAGAAATCACATTTACATTACATAAAAAAAGAAAAACCTTCTTTTTTCAAAATAATGATCAGAAAGGAAGCAGGTTCCCATGACAACCAGCAAGCTTGCAGCGCTGGCAAGTGAACTGTTTATGTGCGTTTTGCCCAATCTCTGTAAAACTACATATTCAGCCCAGATATCGAATTCAAAGCCTTGATATTACCCATAAGGGGGACGTTATTGCACATTTTTTAATCAACTTTTACGTTAACCTCGCACTGAATCTAAATGCAGATTTCAAGACAATAGCTACTTTAAATAAATAAAAATGTTATATAATGAAATGCAAAGAAACACGATTGCGACCGCATCGAAGGTTTGGGGGCCTGTTGATTTATTTCCCAGCACATTCGCATGGATGGGTGAGCGATCTCTGAGGAGCATGTTTTCACTCCTGGCTATCATTCCCAACAGAGACTGGAGCTAACTGTAGATTTCAAACACGGATGACTTGAAGAGCCCCGACATTTCAGGACGCCACACAGGGGAATCCGCCAAGTGATACGACTGCTAAGGGTTTTCTCTTATGAGAAGAGAATTCTGTCTGTAACTAAGACGGGAGAATTGTCCTTATGAAAACACAAGAAGAGATCCTGTATTTTTCTGTACGAATGGGCTGAGTGACCTAGTCATTTTCATGGAAATGTGCAGCAGACAATCGAAGCACAATGCACTGAGCATCGTATCCCACACGCGATGCACTTCACTCGACCCTACAGTTTCAGTGTGGAGGAGGAGCGGGAAGTAATATCAGCTGTGATTTTTCACCTCTCATTTTCTGACTCATTATCTGAGTTGATAAGAGTCCAGAGAATTTAACACAAAAGTGGGTTACAAACCTTTTTTTTTTAACTGTAACTGCTGGGCACTGCTTGCTAAATCAGACATACAATGCGAAAGTGCACACTGCTTAGTATGCAATAAGCAGAATGGAAGTATTTTAATTCTAAAATGACTACTGTGTGTTAAAAGGGCAATACTTCATACTATTATAGCAATTCTACTTATAACATTAGTCCAAGTACGCTGAACAAAAACGTCAATGTTATTTTAAATGGCCATGCAATTAAACAGGATGTGTCTGTTGAATTAAAACGACTACTTTATCTTTAAGATTTCCATACTGTATGACTGGTTATAATTGGATAACCTCTACCTAAAGACAGTTCCTCACTGCCTTTCCTCAGAGCAGGCCAATCTGTTGAATACTAATTAGGTGTTTATATGTATACGTGGCTGGTCATTTGTCACCTATTTGTGTAAGCTTAATAAACCAATAAATGATGTGGTTTAGAGCATTAGTACACATGTAAGCATCTTATTTCCTGTTTTACTGACAGCTTTAAACTGTCCCCTGGCAAACCAGTAGTGTGGTTGTAAATTTATAAACAGCGTATATTACTGTTGTCTCAGAAGAGGACATTTCAAATCTTAAAAGGCGAGGTTTTGAGAATTGAGACAACACACCTTCTCAGGACGACATTATAGAACGGGATGCACAGGTCTGAGCTGGGCGGCAAAATCTTTGTCAACTGAATCTTGATGACGATTTCCTGGTTGTCCGTTTTTCTTTCAGCCTTGAGATGAACAACCTGTTACAATATTGAAAATTAGGAATCATTGCAATCTACTACATGCTGTGCCAGATTCATGTGTTGTGTATCTCCCTGCTCTCTTCCACCATAAAATTACTTCAACTCAAATCAATATTTCATTTCTTTATTTATTTGCCAAGCAGCCACGTAAGAAGCGGGATAATGTAGTCAGCTGGTCTTTATTGAAAATTAAACAAAAGGTGTAATCGGGTGCAAAGCTGAGCAAAATGAGAAACAAGAATCTATCACGGCCGTACAGGATATTCCATGCCGAACATGCCTCGGTTTTACCATAGTTTTGCACATGTGTATTCAATGAGGTACCTTATAAATACTATGGCATACTAAAGCAATCAAATGACATCATCATCACAGCACCATGGTCAATTTAAATCCGACTTAACCAGACATACACACCTCATCAAGACGTTTGGGCAGGTAGAGGATGGATCCATCAAACGCCACCACCTCTCCTGTAGTGGGTCGATGTTCCTTCATCATACCAAAGCGCATAGAGATAGACTCCACGTTGGGGCTAAAATGGATTATTAAAAGCCATTAATCATCCGATTTCAAAAAGATGCTGATGCTAACATTATAATTATCAATATTATTCAATCAACAGACAGCCGTCTGCCATGAGTGAAGGTCTGCATGTCAGACCAGCAGAATTAAAACGGGTTTAATAATTTCTTCCTGCCTCAATAATATTCATAAAGGAACAGACCACTCATATTGCAATGTGCTAAGAACTTTGTAAAAATTCTTCCAACATTACATTTACTCATTTGGCAGACGCTTTCATCCAAAGCGATTTACGAGTAGGAGAGCATATAAACATTTTTGTTTTGTTAATCACAAAAAGAAATATTTTGAAACATTTTGGGAAAAAACAGTGCCTTTGACAACCATTTTAATGATAGTCGTTTTTACCTCAGAACTGTCGGTTGCTAACATTCTTCCAAATATCTTTCGCTGTGTTCAACGGGACAACATTTTTTTATACAACTTTGGAACCACTTTATGTTGAGTAAGTCACTCCTTCCAAAACAGCCAGGAACCTCAGAGTCATATTCTATGACCAGCTGTCATTCAATCACATTGCAAAAACAACGCGGTTATGCAGATATGCCTTATTTAACATTAGAAAGGTCAGACCCCCTCTCACTTAGCATGCGGCACAACTCCTTGTCCAGGCCCTTGTAATCTCAAGGTTGGACTACTGCAATGTTCTCCTTTCTGGTCTCCCTGCAAAGACTATCAAACCGCTCCAGCTGGTTCAGAACGCAGCAGCACGCCTCGTCTTCCAAGAGCCCAAAAGGGCTCATGTGACACCCCTTTTCATCTCTCTCCCCTGGATACCGGTTGAAGTCTGTATCAGATTCAAGTCACTAATGCTTGCCTACAGGACTATCACTGGATCTGCACCAGCATACTTTCACACCCTCCTGCACTCCTACAGCCTATCAAGATCCCTGCGTTCTGCAAACAAGCGACGTCTTGTATTGCCTTCCCATAAGGGCAGTAAATCACTTTCCTGCTAATTCTATTTCACAACTCCTTCCTGGTGGAACATTCTTCCTTACTCAGTCCGGTCAACCACATCTCTCACAACATTCAAAAAACTACTTAAAACCCATCTCTTCTGTGAATACTTGACAGGCAAATAAAACATAAAAAACTAACTTTCTCTCAACAGGTATTGTTCTGGCTTTTGTGGAAACTAATAACTTGGTATTAGCACTTATTGTTTTATTGCTCCTGTATGACATATCACTGTTTTGCTCCCTGAACTCTCTGTAAGTCGCTTTGGATGAAAGCGTCTGCTAAATATAAATGACAGAATTTTCATTTTTGAGTGAACTATCCCTTTAATACTTTTTTCCAAGATAATAAAGACTCACGTAAAAGTCACATGGTACTGAAACACAGCCTCATTTTTGCAGGAGATGGGGATGTAGTTTGACCCGATAGATACAGGATTGCCCTTAGTGCCAATTTTCTTCAGCGGCTCCCTGCAGAAGACACACACACACAGTTTATACACGCATTATCCACAATTCATCCTCTGTCATCATTTAATCAGCCTCATGTGCTTTTAACCCACATACTTTATTCTATGAAAAACAATAGGACATGAACAGGATGAACAGTTTTCGTGGTGGACAGAAGAAAATCGTACAAGTGGGTCAGGTAACCCTTCAAGCTTGGAAGAAAGCATACACATTATATCAGTCTAATATAAAATTGTATTTGTAATTGGTAAAAGTCTAGACACAATACTGTGTCTGAAGTGCTCTCTGCTTACACGTGCAGTGTAAAACAGAACATAAGTAAACCATCATGTAGGTAACCTCAAGCCAACACAAACCAACCAAACTTTAATTTGATGGAGACTTTAATTTACAAGACAACAAAAATGTGCTTAGTCATTGGTCTGAGTCATCAGGGCATGCTCTTCTGAAGAAAAATTATCATTTTGAAAACAAACACAGAAAAAACTAAACATTGGCCACAAGGTCAGGTAAAAAAAAAAGTGTTAACTAATATTTTGTAGCTTAAAAGTATCAGCGTCGCCGGCTTTTCAAAATCCAGTGGTCTTTAAATTATCCAAAATAGTCAGTAGTCATACCCCACGGTCTCAATGGTCACTTCCACTTTAGGTGATGTGCCTGGAGGGGCTGGGACATCTTCAGAGACGGAGGGTGCCCCTGGCAGGGATAGAGAGGTGGTATTAGGGGACACGCGGCCCGGTGAGGTAGTCGGGCCGCGACCAACACCTATGTGAGGCAATGCTGTTCTGCCAAGACCAACAAATCCTCTGCCGATAAAACTGTACGCATGCAAAATGAAAAGACCAGTGTTTAGACAGATGGAAACACAACAATTACCTGCTATCCGAAAAGTTTTTTTTGCCAACATTTTTGTCTGTTTTATGCCACCAAAACAAACAAAAAGGTAAATGAAATTCATACCCCACAGCCTCTGTTGTTACTTCTGCTTTGGGAGGTGTTCTTGGAGGAGCTGGGGCATCTTCTGAGACGGAGGGCTTGGATGCCAGGGATAAAGGGGCAGAAATGGGGGACAGAAGTCCCATGGGGAAAGTCGGGCCACGACCCACACCCATGTGAGGCGATACTGTTCTGCCAATACCAACAAATCCTCTGCCGAGAAAACTGGAAACATGCAAAGTTAAATTTGAAAGACTTGTGAAACACAACAGTCTGCCACACAACAGGTTCTTCACGTATGACAGCAGCTTTAGAGATCATCCATCCAGAACTGAAAATTCTGTCATTACTTTCTCACCCACGTGTCGTTCCAAACCTGTATGCTTTACTTTTCTCAACAGAACACAAAAGATGTCAGGCAGCAATAAATTACGACTGACAGCCTACGTCACCATTTACTTTTATCGTATGATTAAAAATAAGAATTCAATATTATTTGAAACGTCTCATTACGTTCCACAGAAGAAATAAGTCATACAGGCTTGTAAATGACTGCTATCTACTAAACCGAACAAAGACAACCAGCAAGGCGCAATATTTGTGCATACTGCTGGGATGTCGGATCTTATAGCCACACCTGACAGGTTCCTCTTCTTTTTCTGCATGCAAAGCTGATGCCCCAACGGTGCTCATATTAGACTGGACACCTGCTCCAAAATCGCCCACTGACCCCCGCCCTGCATCAGAAAAGAATATACAAATAACTAAGAGGGTTATGGTTAAATGTGTTATTTTCCTAGTGACTTAGTAGTTTCTAAGTCAGTAAAGAACATTGACATTTTTGCCATGTGCCGCAATCTGATGATTGGCTTGGCTATGAGAGCCTATTAAATTCCAGAACAACTGCTTTAGAAACAATATCATGACAACAGGATATTATAATCTTGAAAAAAATGGCGAAACACACCTAGGCTGTGTAAAGGTCACTGAATAACAAGCAATGGACTATTTCAAGCACAATTTCGATTCTTATGAAAGAAAAAAAGCTCTTTAGTGCACGCAGATAAATGAGTGTACATTAATTATTCGCATTTACATTGCGATTAAGTTTGTTTTTATTATTTGCTACTTGACCTTCCTGCTGCCTTTTGCAATAAACAGCGTGTCTAAGTGGTTGACTATTCAACTTTGTTGGTGTTGCCAAGGATACAAGGATGATGGAGCACAATTTAAAGCCCACGCCAATCAACCTAGTATTAACATGAATGGAGTATAATGAAACAGGTATGAATTTGATTTAATGCAGTATACAAGAGGGGTGCGTGTGATGAGTTTCATTTACAATTGCCTACTTCTTATGGCACTAGTCGGATGGGTTGAAAGGTCAATTTGAAGAAAAAAGATTGGGAATGATTATATTCTAGTTATGAGGTACTTATTCAAGGTTTTGATTTAGTATTACATGCAACTAGTAATTCAAATCATTGCTGGAGACACAAATGCACACAATGCAACAAAATTAACCATTCTGTCTTTTTCGATAAATTCGATTTCGATAAAATGTGTGTTTTTGAAATACCAATAGGTGCTGCTCCTCTGCCCCATGATTTTCCAGGCTCGATCCCCATCCCTCTGAACATGGACACCAGTGATGACCCCGGCCCTGGAACATCGACCTATCAAAATAAAGTCAGTGGAAACCCTGCATAAATCTAATACCACATCATAAATGTTTAATTGAAAGACGATATGGGACAAACTTCAAACTTGAGCCATGTTCATGTTCACATACTGTACCTTGGTAGTCATTGGGACCACCTCTGTCTCTTCTGACTGCAGCGCAGGCATCTCCTCTCGTTTAGCTGGTCGTTTAACTTCCATGGCAGGTACAGCTCCTCTACCCATCCCAACAGTGGGCTCAGAAATGGGCATCAGAAATCCTCTGCCTCTCCCAAACTCTCCCACCTTGCCAACCAGAGGCTCACTGATGGGGCGAGCAACTCCTCTGCCATATGGTGGACCAGGGAAGGGTGGCTGGTTTCCGTCCATTTTTTCATGTATTGCGATTTACCAAAACTGACAAATCAATGGCACACATTTCAGTTACGTTTTTTGCATTATCATTTGACTGTGAACAATTTGATGCGACTATGCAATGCTTTGTAAAAGCACTTGATTAAATCATACTATTCTTTTGCTCACACGGCAATTTATAATCTTTTTATAAGCATTAGCGCATTAGCGCGGTTAAAAAATGCGTGCACGATGCTATGTTTTCCCGCGGACTAATTCGATT
Source organism: Triplophysa siluroides (assembly GCA_006030095.1). Taxonomy (NCBI): domain Eukaryota; kingdom Metazoa; phylum Chordata; class Actinopteri; order Cypriniformes; family Nemacheilidae; genus Triplophysa; species Triplophysa siluroides. Next base: position 1,527,013 of record VCII01000101.1, on the reverse strand, counting down.
AACAAATGAAGTTCGTTTTCTCGCTCTGTTTGACAGCCTAAAACGTTGTTCACTTTGAATCTATTTCCCAATTGTAAATTAAATACCAAATATATGCAAATTACTCTTTTGAAAAATCCAGTCAGCGAGATCCACCTGCACGTGAAACGTTTTTAAGCACGTGTGGAAAATTAAGCTAAACATTCGACAGCAGGCTAGACGAAATAAATAATATTCGTTTATTTCCTACCACAAATCACGTTAATATGTGAGTAATGAGATAAATACTTGTAAATATTATACCTGCAGATATTGGCGATGCGTGTGTGAGACGAAGCGGAAATGGTTCACTTCTGTCAGGTAAAACTGAGCGATGTTCGATTCGCGATTCTTGTGATGATTCGTCAAAGTGATTCGCATGAACTTTTTTTGGAAGATTTTTTTTATTAATGAAGAACAATTTAAACAGCATTATACAAATAAGAGAACATAAACCTATACAATTCAGGGGTCTCAAAAATAGACAAAATAATAAATAAATAAAAACTTAAACTGAAAGGCCTTTTACATAAAAAGCTTTATTAAATAACTTTATAGTTTACTATTGCATTGTTATTCAACGGAATACTAAGTATTGAGATGCCATATAGAAACGTGCTTTTGCAGCCAGAAATGATGAGTTTCACGAAAGTGTCCATTAAAAGTTATGTGATCTGTCTCATCAGTACATCTCAAATAAAACAGTTCTGCTATGGTGTTTTTCTCACATGCATGCGTTTATAGCACTTTGAACATAGTTTTAAAGTATATTGTTCATTTCATGTGGAAAAGTATTTCAAGAGCAAAAGCACTTTGAAATGCTTTAGAGATTAAGTTATTTTAATTAAATGTCAATCATAAAAATTGCAATTATGTAGTGTAATTATGCCATAGTGTCCCTGTAGAGATGCAGGTCTCAATCTAGCCTGCACGTCCCGATTCAATACCTTTCTCTAAAAAAATACGTTATTAATATATTTATCATAAAAATATCATTATATTATACACACTACAGATTAGTTTTGTAAACAAATACCCTTCACGATTCCACTGACTCACTAACTAAGGAGTCTCTTAAATGCATTGTGGCATCTCAGTATAAACAGGATAATTTCACTGACAGCAGCGTCTGTCACCAGCAGCAAATTAGTGCATAGAGTTTTAATTTGAGCTGACACTCATCATCAGTGCTCTGCCCATCAAGCGATATCCTGAATATTGGCCAGTGAGGCTTGAGGGAAGCAGAATGCATTCGTTTGGCGTTTATCTCTTCAGCATGATTTGACCCAGGTGCGTTGACATTCAAGAGCATCAGAAGAAAGTTTTTGCATTTTGTGATCATAACTTGTGAACTAGTGATAATTAGAAAACATGTAATTTACTGAATAAATGTAGCTCACCCAAAAACCTGTTTGACTTTCATGACCTGCGGAAAATATTTTGAAGAAAGTTGGTAACTAAACACCATCGAAACTCATTGGTTTTATGTCCATGCAATAGAAGTGGCAAAATATCTTATTTTATGTTCTACTAAAGAAAGAGCCATACAGGTTTTAAATGGCATTTGGGTGAATTACTGACGAAAGAACTATAACGGTGAACTATCCTTTAGCTTTACAGCTTGACAGTCCCCTTCCTAATTTATTTGCATTAAATCCAAGTTATTTAAAATAGTACAAGACTAAGTATAAACAATCACAGAATTTGTATTTTTGGGCAATCCTTTAATGTTTGTGAAATGAGGTCTAAACCTCTCATCCTAATATACACACAAGTCATAACTTAAACCGGAGGAACTGTCACAGGAATTACGCATTCAGATTCTCATAAAGGCCCTGGGGTGACATGCCCCAGCTGTTCTGCTCCATGGTCAGTGATGATGATGGTGGTCTTTCTACAGTGGCCTGGGAACACGATGTCCTTATCCTAAGCTATTCTCTGCTTCATTACAGATTTACTTTTCATGCCACGTAACTCCACATGGTTGAGCGCTCACCATGTAAATGAGAAAATTGGTGTGTTTTTTAGTTTTTTATTCCAACGTTGCCTTCTTGCTCATCAACCAAACAGCTTTTGAAAGCTGAACTTCTTAGGGCTTGTGTTATCACAGAGCTCTGCATGGTGTTCTGAGGAGTCTAAAATGATAAGCATTTTTTTGCTGACATTTTCATCCAAAGCGACCTGCAGTATACTTATTCCACTGATAAACCCCCTGAAGAAAACCCTGAAGTCTCTTGAGCTTAAGTGCTTTGCAGACACAGAATGGTTAGAGTTCATGGAGCAACCCTTGGAGGGTTTGAACCCACAATCTTTTTGTGTGTTTGACAATACCACTAACATCTTCAGATATTTGTTAGAATTGGCCACTGCTAGACCCCCCCTTCAACCAATTCTCTCCAAAACCCCACCCACCAAAGATGTGCCAGACCAACATCACCAAATCTAAACATGACTGACATTCCTTAACTCTTTTTTTGCTCTTAAAGACATTACGTTTTTTTTTTCTCAGAAATAATACATTTAGCATTTTTATTACAGAATCTAAAATGTTGGAGCCTTGTTAAGCCCTAGACTTTTGCAGGAGACATGGGATAAAATAACATAAATAAAACAAAAAATGCTCTATCCAACAATATGATGAAAATACTGTGCTATAATATTACATACAGTATTTTCATCGTGTTTGATATGTTATCTCTTGTATCCATTAGTTCTGTAACAAGGAACAAACAAAAACGATAAAGACAAACATCATCTGACAGTGCACTGCCTCTAGAGAAAGAAAAAGATAACCAACATTTAAAACCAACAAGTGCATAGATCGTTTGAGGTTCCTCAGAGAAAAACATAAAGCAAGTATCCAAAAACGTGTGTAGGTGGAGCAAGTACACTCCTCTTCCCTTTGATGCGAAAGTTACGCATTTAACCTACTAGAGTGCGCAATTCTCACACTTCCCCGCACGAACGGCGGAACTGTCACTTCCATCAAGCTAAGGAGTGCTCGGCCACATCAACGCACAAAACCAACCCACAGCCAAACCACAGTGATTTTCACTCTTCTTTATTTAAGTCCTCCTTTCTTGTATATTGACTTCTTTCCTTATTTTTTCTCTTTTGGAGAGCTGGAAGACACCCCAGAGCTCTCGTCTCAGCATGCATTTGACGCACGGAGAGGACTCTTGGCGAGCTTTCGGGATATTGGCGCGGGGATGATGTTCAACTCATCGAGTCCATTAGATATTTTCTCGTTCCCCCACCCAGAGGTCGTTTCGGAAGTTCTCAATGGTTCTTCACAACTGTTCTTTAACGCCTCAATGGCCATGTGGAACAATTCCTGCGGGGAGCAGATACTCGACTATACCACGACGGAGAAGATCGTCATCGGCTTGATGTTGGCTATCATCACCACCGTTACGGTGATTGGAAATACGCTCGTGGTGATCGCGGTGTGCGTCGTTAAGAAGCTCAGACAGCCGTCCAACTATCTGTTGGTGTCTCTCGCCGTGGCGGATCTCTCCGTGGCGATCGTGGTGATGCCTTTCGTGATCGTGACGGACCTCACGGGTGGAAAGTGGCTTTTTGGAGAGGTCTTCTGTAACATATTCATCGGGATGGATGTGATGTGCTGCACGGCGTCCATCATGACGCTGTGCGTGATCAGCGTGGACAGGTGAGTGCAGGTTGGATTTTTGCCTACCAGTCCATAAAATGATGCCAAGGTTACTTTTTGTTTAATGTAATCGTTAATTGGTCAACTCTTGAAGGATTTTGCAGTTAAAACTTAGCTACAGTTGTCTTTTTCAGAATCATTAAACTACAATTTAGATTGTGTGGTCTCAGACCTCCTATGCTGTATAGCTGTATTTTTCTTTTGCATCTTCTTTCAGATTGCACTTTGCAGTTTACTTAAATATCCCTGCTTAACAACGCAATTATTTGTGCAATATTCAATATAAATATAGACGCTTGTAGATGTTGTATAAATAAAATGTATGAAATAATAAAATGTTTAACAAAGTCAAGATTTACTATAGCATGTCAAACTGCAGAACATTGCTGTCACTGCTTGCCATGTCATGTCAACTTCCCATCTCGTCATAAATGTTTCACAGTATTGTTGCTCTTTTAATAGTACTCATCAGTTCAAATATTATCACTCAGTACCGAACTGCAGTGCAAACTTGCCTTATTTAAATGTCAAGGCAACTATCTGGACGTGCCCAGTGTAAAACAGACATTAGGACTGACAACGCCGTGTCCTAGTCTTAAAATAGGGTCAATTCACCTGCAGCCAGTCGCCCGTGCGACAACACGAGGGGGTTAGAGGCAGACCCTGATTTGCTCTGACACATTTGAAGAAGCAACATCCTTGGCCTTCCCAAGTACAAGAAGACTGTGCCAGAGATCTGATCATGTTGAGAAAAATAAAAAATGTGATAAATGTAATGACAGAAGTTAGCTTTGACACACTAGAAAACTAATTTGGTACCGAGGTGTATAAATACTATTTCATATTATCATTTACATAATTTTATATATTTGTTAGACTCTTTCATATTGCAGCTTCGCCACATATATTAACCTTTCAAAGGGGAAGCAATATACAGCAACTTCAAAAATTGATTCATTGCTTTTCAAACACAGGAGGACAATAGCAACAAGTACATCAATTCCAGATATAAGGCCCACTTACTACCTTCCCGCCCCCTCAAACATTTTAAATGTCTGTTTCCCAAGGATAAAAAAAGTGTTAATTATAAATGTGCTGAAGGCCAGGAAAATTATTGAGAATTAAAGGTTAGTTAATTCTAAATCTAAGAGAAATGATTGAATGATAACTTGTATCTCTCTTGTATCTTGTATCTCTGTATGGGAGAGATTGACCACTGAAAATCAGTTTACCTTCAAAAGACTTTGCTTTCAGATAGCAAAGCCGATGGGAAATGGTTTACAGCTCAGATACTTAACCTTTTGCAGGCATGTAGCTTTTGGCATTTGGACCTTACAGCTATCATTTGGCCTGGAAGCATAGGTCCCAGTGGAAAACATTGCATTTGTCCGTTTTTCTTTTAAGGAAGACATTGGTTTGGTGTATTTAACATGCATCTCTGTTGTTGTCTGTTTTTTGACGGATCAGTTGCTTAAGCAGCTCAAGGAAAATGTCCCAAAAGATGCGTTTTCTTTTTTCCAGCACATTATGTCTGCTATGGTTTAGGAGTGGCTTTAATCTATCATGCTACAAGCATCTTTTAATAGACTACTGTAAATGTCTCATATGACACTTGTTTGTATTCGAGCACGGCTGAAATTATAACTGTGGTGAGGACATGCAGCTTTTTAATGATTTTCTAGTAATTCACAATGAAGCAACAACGTCGGTCAGGTTGGTATGGTTTGATTCTAATTTAAAGGCGATGAATTAAGACCTCAATTTTAACTAGCTTTTGTTATATAAGAGGGAATCGTATTCAAGCCAACATCCTTTAAGTGTCAGAACTGAAAACGCCCTTGTTACTAAATTACAACTGTTATTGACACCAGGCTCATCGAACAGCAGGTCCTGGCATGCACCTATCTATGATGTCATTGATAGGTTGAACACCGCCTCCACAGAAAATAATCAACGTTTACTTCTCTAGCCCTGCCCACTGGTTTGCGAATGACTGTACTGAACTAACACAAGTTGCGCGGAACCAGATAGAGCGAGTGAGTAATAAACATGCCGCTAAAGATCGCAAAATATTGTGGTTGTGGAAGAACACAGTCGCTGCCTTACCTTCCTTCGGATTCCGACATTAGCAATGCGTGGTTGAAGTTTATTTTTAAAGAGGTTCCAGCTTAAGTTGCGAAAACATTACCGCAGATTCCTTTGTGAACAAGGCAGAGGTCGACGGTGGATTTGCGGAGAGACTAAAAGAGTGTTTTGGTATTATTTGGGGTGCTGGGTTGTATCCATAAGTTACCCGGAGTCTCCCGTTTGTTTATTTATCATGGAAACTCTCGTAACATTTGAGATTGGCAATCGAGGTGAGCTTCTTTCCGGTTCGCGATCACAGGGCTTAAATGTTGACAGGTACGCTCATATATCATTAAACACCATACAACTATAGGCTAAACAAGCTATACGCAAAGCCTTGCCATCACATCCGGGAAATTATTCCGTAAATTTGAGTAAAATCACATGCTTCATTTATCCGTGTGAATGCGCCACATGAATTACTGATGTGGGGAGGTCATTTATAAATCACACGATGTCCCCAGATAATACTAATCCTGTGCGAATATGGCGAATGTGTAACCTAACATTACGTCTCTAACCAAATTCACAGAAGGCTCCAACTGAGTTTACTACGCAAACTGCTATCCAATCATAGCAGTGGGCGTTTACTTCCAAGTCTTCATGGCGGAACGCCCATTCAAATCAATCGTTTGTCAAGCCGGCCTCAAAACCCGGGTAGAAAATAGCCTGTTACTTATTGATTTTGATGTTTTTTAATGTAAAAAACACGCGAATGTCATAAGTAGACCTCACACAACAGTATAAAACAATAAACAAGCCCAGTTCATGAATTAATGAACACAGATTGTGTTAGTACCAATCAGGATGAGATTAGCCAGTCGGCATTGTGATTGGCCATGTACTGGTATACCGCTGTATATACTGTGTATATGTAGACTGTGACATACTGTACATACTGTGTGCATGTTTCTGATGAACTGAAATGCCTTGAAGTGTTCCCAGCACTTTATTGACAGTACTGCTAAAAATGACATTCTTACTAAGCTTTTTGTCTAAAACTTCTTTAATGAATATACATTTTCTTGACAGGAAAAGTGACCTAAGATATTTAGTCTTGTTTTATGAAAAATGATGAAAGAATTAAGTAAGTTTATGGTAAAAACAAGCAAAAAATCTGTCCATGGGGTGAGAAAACTCAATTTGAATTTAGTTTGACCTTTTGCTCAAGTACCTAATTCAAATTATTTTTCTCACCCCATGGACAGATTTTTTTGGTTGTTTTTACCATAAACTTACTTAATTCTTGCATTCTTTTTCATAAAACTAAATATCTTAGGTCACTTTTCCTGTCAAGTAATTGTATTTTGATTAAAGAATGTTTAGATAATTGTATTCATAACAAGACAAAGACACTTAGTAAGAATGTCATTTTTTGCAGTGATTCTACTTAAAGCTATCTGCTAAGATTATTGTCATTGTTTACTCACCCTCATGTCGGTTCAAGCGTGTTTGACACACCTTCTTTTGTGGAGCACATAATGAGAATTTCACAAAGCTGTCCTCCATACAATGAAAACCGGTTTGAGGAACATGGGTTGTCAAGCTTTAAAAAGGGTAAAACATAAAAGTATCGATTTCATCACAATTTTAGTTGCATGGAAAAGAATGACATTTTGCTGTAAAGAACTCTTTTTGTGTCCCACAGAGGAGAAAAATCAAATGGATATCAAAAGAACTGAGAGTGAATAAATGATGAACTGTTCCTTTAAACACTTGCAATTAATTCGACTCGGGCTGCTTAACATTCATTCTAACTTTGGATTGTACTGTAGATCATTTCAGCTGCATGATGGTTTTTCGTAAATTTAACAGAATATTTGGTATTCATTTATATTAACAGTACATTCTTTTTTTTCTTTTGTTTCTACACTCCTTAAAAAAGGTGCTTCAAAAGGTTCTTCGATGCCATAGAACAGTGGTTCTCAAACGGGGGTACGCGTACCCCCAGGGGTACTGCAGGGTACTGCAGGGGGTACGTGAGAGAAACTGACATTTAGGATTAAATAATGAAAATCAATGAATTATGATAATAGTATTTTTATATGAAATTAGGACTACACAAAGATGCATAAAACAATGAATTAATAAATTTAGATATAATAACTGTTTGACTCTCATTTCACAGAATTTTAAGGTAAAATGTTGTTGTCTGGTCAATGGGTACTTGGCTTGAAAAAATCGTAAAAAGGGGTACTTAAGCCAAAAAAGTTTGAGAACCACTGCCATAGAAGAACCAATGCCGACTTCATAAAGAACCTTGAACATCTGAAGAACCTTTTTGTTTGTGTCAAAAACAGGTTATTCAGATTATAAAAATTAAGAAAGAGATGGTTCTTTAAAGAACTTTGACTGAATGGTTCTTTGTGGAACCAAAAATGGTTCTTCTATGGCATCGCCATAAACAGCCATCTAAGCACCTATATTTCTAAGAGTGTATGCTTCTATCCAAAGTGACTTGAAAATGAGCATTTAGCAGTTTGTCTAGGGAGCCAAGAAAAAATAAATAAATATCGGACATGGCTGAACAACAAATCTAATAAACCCTTCCTAGATGATATTCTCAAAGATTATGATCGTAAATTAATTTTACAGAAGCTGGTACAGTCCCTAAAGAGACACTGAAGGGCCTGTAAACCCCCTATTATTATTCATTGTTCAAGTAGTCCTGACAAATGGATCAACCTTTATTTTATTGTTCATAGATCATTTCAATAATGGTAGTCAAACTACCTAGCCATTTCCCCACACATCTCAAAAGCGACGTCCATTGACGCCATTTACTTGAGGTGTTTTCACCTGGAAGGTTCTTCAAAAAATCCCTTTTCCCTGAAGTGATTTACTGTCCATTAACCAGAGGACGGAATAAAGAATCCATGTCTGAGCTGTCCATCCTTTCCACGAGCCACTATCACAGTCCACATCTAGAGTCCAATGATCTCTAGAGACACGGGCCTTTCCACGGCGAGTGAAGACCTTTATCAGACGAGAGAAAATTAGGAGTGGGGAAGAAAGGACAGACTTGATTGACAAATTACCACAAGTGTGAGAATTCAAGCTGATAAGGTCAACAGGGTTTGTGTGTAGCTTTAGGTGAACCATGTTAAATTTCCTCATATTTGTTTATCAAATCGTGAATTATTTATATTTGCATTGCATTTTTGCATTTTTCGCAGAATTAAATCCATTTAAATCCATTGCATAAGCTACACTTTTTATCACTATTTGTGTTCCCTGGGATTTTATACCTACCTACTATAGTACATTCACTAAATAAACAAATCAATAAATAATCTAGAGACGCATTATCGTTTTACCAAAAATGAGCGCTCTGGGAGTGTGAGGGGGGAAATCAGGAGTTGTTGAAAGACTCACATTAAACCAACATTTTTCAATCAAGGACGGATTACAGACAGGGCCAATACCCTAGAGCCTCGGACACTCCGGGCCCACAAGATGAAAAGTCTGCGGTGGCCTGACACCTAGAAACAAACCACTGCAGTTGCGAAATTGATATAGACAAAACAGCACTGTGTGACTCTTGCCCCTGTTCAGCTGGGGTCTTCTATAAGACAGATAAGATATGTGATCACGTGTGAAATGTCTGTTTTTGGAACATTTTGGTGTGAATCTTATGTAAAGTCCCATGTGAAACCCATGGGATAACATGTTAAAACCCATGGTATGACATGCGCAACATGCGAAATGTGATCACATGTGGAGACATATCACATATTTCACATGGAATTTAACACCAAAATGTTACAAAAACACGTTTTTTGCACATGTTAAACACATGTTGTACACATGTGAAAACATGTGAAATTCATGTGTCTTTTCTGTAAATTGCATTCTCTTGGCTTCAACCTTATTTCACACAGCTGCAATTGTTTTTATGATATTCACAGTGTAACTTCTTATATTCGTACATCCAGTTTATATTCCACCTTCCAAAGACTACTGACCACGTCACATCTATTAAATATAATTAAGTCAAACTGCAGCATCTCGCATTTGCGACAAAATGATGCCTCCACAAAGACGCCTCAAGGGAATATAATCTGTTTTTGGTTTCACTAATGGGCTAAGTATTATCACAGCTAAATAAACCATTGTTATTCCTCTAGTGTTAAAAACAAATCGAACTAATTCATGGATCACAAATATTACAATTAAGATGGCCACGAAAATTAAGTTCAAATGAGACCGAGGAGTCTAACTCTTATTTATGGAGATATTCTAGTTTCATTACAGGACAAGGTGACAATGATAAAATGTTGTTCTAGTTTTAAGATTAATGAAAGCGAGTGCTTTGTGCACAGGCTGTGTTAATTACTTTGTTAAAGTTGCATGGAGCCAGACAAAACTAAGCCAGCTTGAATCTTGAGCACTGGAAAGAGTGTGGGCACAATAGAAGTAAAGGTCGGATGAAACCAAACGAATAAAGAGCTTTTTAGCTGCAAACACATAAAGATGGGTTTGCTGCACACATGGATAAAAAATATACCCTATGTTTAAAATTAAATCCACTGCTGTCTCTTTAATGTTTTCGGCCTTATGTTCTGCTGAAGATCCTGGATGTCTTGTTCCGATAGATAGCGTCATGGATTCTTCTAGCAAACATAAACAGATATAAATCTAAACCTGACTGTCTCTGCCAGAAGTCATAAAAGGGGCCAAGGTTGGATCTTTCAATAGGACAATGACCTTAAAGACAAAAACAAAACATCAAAATGAAAACAAAATGGGTCACCGAGCAAAAAACGTAGCTTTTGCCATGGCCAACCCTCTTTTCAGACCTGAACCCTATAGAAAACGAGTGGAGAGAACTGAAGAGGAGAAGCATCAACAGCAATTCTCTATAATGATTGGTCTCAATCTCTTGTCAGATGTAATACAGTTATACAAGTATAGTGCAGTGCTGTTTTCTCTGCAAAAAAAACTAGTAAAAGCAATGTGTATCACATTTATTTCGTAATGACATCCCCTCATTTAAAGTCTCATTCTCTCTGATGAATAACATTTTCAGGAAAGATCCAAAGGCTCAATGATGCAGATTTATTTCACAGATTTTCTTGATCATATTTACCTAGGGTATGCAAACTTTTGAGCACAACTCTATGTAGATTATATGTAGAGTTTTTAAGTGAAATTGGTAACTTAATGAGGATTGTAATAATTTGACACACCTGTCAAGAATTTATGGAGACTACAGATGTGTATGCAATGCTTCTCAGACTTTTCAGAATGGCATATCCTTGTACATCTGCTGCGTTGCCCCTCTCGACTTGTATATACAGTAATAGACTGTATGTATATAGTAATGGACTTCCGAGTAAAACGGGACATTCAATTATTTAAACACAGATAGTCAGGACGTTTACTCATCTCTTGTATATTTCATTTTTTGGAATACCTATTTCTTTCCTACTCTGTCAGAAAAAAGGTACCTTTTGCTGGGGTGTTACCCTAAGGTACCTTTCCAGGTATATAAATGTAATATAATGTACAATACGTAAAATGTTGTACCTTTTTTGGGTACATAATTGTACTCTAAGGACCTATTGTGTACCTTTAAAGGTACAGTTGAATGTTTTGTATCTCTTATATTTAACTGGTACACTATAGGTCCTTAGGGTACAATAATGTACCCAAAAAAGGTACAACATTTTACGTGTTGTGTATTTGTAAAAGTACAAAAAGGAACCTGTAAGGGTACCACCCCAGCGACAGAAAAGGTACAGTTTTAACCCTTTTTTTTGACAGTTGTTTTGTCAAAAAAACATTAAAAATGTATCCAAGATATACAGAAGACTTTCACTAAGTTGAGTTAAATTACGTAACAGTGTCTGTGAAATAGCCAAAGTCTCCCACAATATTTCTTTTTTTGGTCACTTCAAGTCCGGTGTTCCCTTTTGAGATTAATAATTGTGATGTGAATTATTCATGAGAGTGATGTTAATAATTAAACTCCTGTAAGTGCAGGAAGTCTATATCTTAGAGGTAGCAACTCTTTCTTATGTGTAAGAAAAAAGTATTTGTTTGACAGGGAATGCAGTGCGCGAAGATGGAAAGGGACAGATCCACATAAAAATTGCAAATGAGACACACACAGTCTGGCTGTCTTTGGGAATTTCGAAATGAGGACGGAAAGAGATGCAGTTCAGGTTCAAAAAGCAGGTTTTCCCAGCGGCCCTGAAATTAGCCTCAGGTCTGTGGTGTTCTTGTGGCTCCTGTCCCTGAGTCGTGAGACACTGTCGGCTCTTCTGGATGGCTCTGCCAAGCAAACCCGGAAAGGGGTACCTCTGAGGTAAAACTCACCTGAGATGCGCCTGACATATTGAATCACACCTGTCAGTGTTGTTTGTTTTTTTGACCATCTTGGATTGTGACCAGTAGAGAGAAAGGGAAGGGAAAGCGGTTATTGCAGATTTCACACTAATTTTATATTGCGGGATATCAGGGCTAGTTGTCATCTTTTTTCACTCCAGTGAACAGTTTTCACAGTATGTTCATTTATGAAAGTTAGTGTCTAGGGATGTACTTTAAAGTCTTGACTACATAAAACTAAAAAATATAAAAATTTGAACCATGTGAACTTGTGAAACAGCTTTTCAGGAACATTTAAAGAGTAAAATATGAAACACAAAATTCATGAAACAACCAAAGTAAAAAAAAGATAACTACCAAGATTTCAAACATCTCTTTTTGAAAATCAAAATGTGACAATATGCCCTAACTTTATATTGATGAAAAAACACAATGCAACCTTTCCGTGAAAATCTTTAGCTGACTCTGAATGTATGTCAGTGTGGTTTTATTAAGTTACAAAAATCATTCAAAAGGGTTTTGAATTGAAAACCAACACACAAAGCCACTGCTAGAGCTAAATCCCTATGTGACAATTAGCCCCGGCCTTCTATTAACATCTGTGAAATACTATGCTATTGTTATCTTAGGGATCTTTTTTTCTATTTCTGTGTAACCTAAAGTGGTGAAGTTTTTTTTTTTAAACAAGAATAAAACCAGATAAAGACAATTAACTTATTTACTCACCTTTATGTTGTTTTGAACTCATATGACTTTATTTTTCTGTGTAACACAAAGGGAGATGTTAAAGATGAGGTACAGTAACACACGCAGTTTCTGCCAATCTCATTTTAGTATTTCGTATCAATGACAAGGATTTAGTTTCATCAAAACAGCTGTACGATTATTTCCGGAAAAAGTCAATCTCCTGGAGGCATGCAGGGGGGCACACAATACAGCATCTCATTATCCCTGCATAAGGATTGATTCACTATAAGTTCGTGTTTACATACTGCACGAACACGGCGATTGCCATAAAACACAGATATATGACTTAGTTTGACTTACCGTGTGCGGTTCATGTCCAGCATCCTTAAGCGTTCAAACAGCGCCATCTATCAGTTTCAAATGAGCGTTATATCCACAGTTTATATAACATTCATCACCGAAATGCAGTGAGCAAACAAACACAGCTAAACGTCCATCAGCCGAGAAAAGCGGCATTGATGGTGCTCTTTCTTCATGCTGGTTGACGCATGCATTTCCAGGAGAATTGTCCAATAAGAGACTAAGAACCCTTGTTACGAAACAAGACCTTCAGAAAAAACTTTCCAAAACCTGTAAGAACCCTGGCGGAGCGAATCGAGCACAGAAATACGACGTCATACGTCCTTAAATAATGTCACATAAAACTTATTTTAAGGTCTTTGACCAAACAATTTTGCAGTGTACAGTGTTGCACATTTTTATCAATACCCGCTCGGGAGCCATGTGGTTTGCCCAAGCAATCGCACTCAAATCCCCAAAATGATTGGCTATCACCTTGCATTATATAACCCATCCAGGGCTGATGACAAGTGTTAATACGCTTTGTTCCAAAGAGGGGTAGGGGTGCTGTATGGGGCGTAACTGAGACCACCAGAGTGGCGTGTTGAGTGAGAGTGATGGAGGTTAACACAGTTGCCACACAGAAGGGAGGCTGAGAAATTACATAGTTAGCTTGACAGGACGTTTCTGCTCTAGATGTTGCAAGGAAAATGTCTGCCACAGAGAAATGAGAGAAAGTTTTTAATCTTTATTTTTTACCTGATTTTCTTGTTGAAAAGGGGAAAAACAATACACATTAAGATAAAGGCAACAGAAATAAAATTGAAATGTATGTGAATACTTGCAGTCTTCCAGATCTGTGTTGGCCATCACATGCGTGCACGCACGGTTCATCCAAGGTTGTCATATATGGGACAGAACTTTCAGAAAGGAACCTCCCCAGAAAGTGATTCACTTGCCCCATGTGACAACTAGCCCCATAGTCTCCCCTCTTGTATATATTGCACTTTACATGTTGGGCTAGACAATGAAGAAAAATGTACATTCTGGTCGCCATAAAATGAATATTCTGCTTGATGATGACCAATTCATTCCCACATTTCTAAGTTCTTGGAAAGTTGTGATAACAGCCTCTGTGTAAAGATGATAATTCTATATTTGGCATACACATTTCCTCGCTCAAAACTCTCTCGAACTGCAGGCAAAGTTTGCAAATGGAGGTGTTGGCAAGACCGGTAATAAGAAAGCCAACAGAACACTAAAATGTATTGGTGTTATGAAAGTACTCTGGTTAAACCTTTAAGAGACAGGTGCACGACAATCCCTCCAAAAAAAAAGAGAAATTACCTTTTTCGATAAAAGCATCTGCCAAATGCATACATTTAAAATGGAACAAATTAAATTTCAATTATACATTTTTTTTTTTAGAAGAACAATTTAAAGACTGACACAGCATTATCATGTCATGTTCCCAAACTTTAAAACACCAGGGTTGGTCCAGTATCTGCCTTTGGATTACATTCATTTTCTTGGACTGGAGATCGTTAGTTTCACACGCCAACCTGACATGTAGTCTCCATTAAAATGATTTGACACAGATCAATAAACTACGATCCGTAAAATGTGGAGTTCTCTTTCACACACAAGGCATCACAAAACCCATCTATTGTTTTCTTCTGCCACTCTGTCAGAGACTTCTGTTAAGGCTGTCAAATTAGACTAGAATTAGTGTTACAAAATGATGGCACAACACGGCGCCAGTCGTAAGGCTCACATTAATTGCAAAGTAAAGTTTAGTTTCTTTAGATTAGGTTTGCAGTATCTGTTTGCTTAAAATGTATACCTTGAATGTACTGTAACTGCCTTTGGATATAAGCATCTGTCAAAATGTGAGAAATAATTTAGCACAATGTATTCTGTGTTAAAATTAGGCAAGAGAGAGAGAGAAAGAAAGAGAGAGACACATATAGAGTTATAGATTTTTAACCTGAGAAATTCCATCTCTTTTCATCTTAAGTATCTCCTCCTTTCATTCTTCACTCTTTTTTGCTTCAATTGTTATTTAATCCATCCATTTATTCATCACTTTTCCCCATTACACACATTTGAAATGACAGTTACTTTAATAAAGACACAATTGTACTTCCTTACAGAAAGATGTAATTTGCCCCGTGCAGAATTTTTATACTGCTGTGACATTATTGATTGAATTAGGTCGTGATGAGAATTGATAGCCCATAGGCACAGAGAGAGAGTTGTCCCTGCTGGTTTTGGCATTTAAATGCGGTGAATCATCTGTGGTATTCATTTCAAATGAACTTAAGTACAGTAAATGGCCGCAAATCTACAGACCCCTATATGTAACCTGCAGAAAAAAATATTTGGTATATCAAGAAAGAACAACTTTTTAAATGGTTTGGTAATTTTACAGACTCACAAATGGCTATGATTCTATGAACGCCTAAGGTTGTTGCACATCAGTAGGTTTTGCCTTCTCATAACAGATGTCATATCTGCCATCTACAGCCCACTATACCCGGGAAGGACATTCAATCGACTGGCCTGGTTATTGATATTAATGTTTTCAAATTTGATGTGCGTGCCATGTACTGAACTTGTTGTGCAAAAATGACTAATATATGAGGCACAGATAAACATAAATAAAAGAACATTCTAGGAAAGAACGTCCAATGAATATTGCAAAGTGTCAAAATAAAAAGGCATCAATCTACAAGACAAAGAGACAATGTTGGCTGCTACTGTGTCTTCTGATCTGTTTAAGATATTGGAGATTAGTGACATCGCTGTTTTTTTTAGACGATATTCAGTCATGATGGGAAGCAGGTCTGTGAGCCATTACATCATGTGAAATAAGATTTCTTTTCTTAATGAAAATGTTTGAGTATGTCATATGTTTAAATCATTTGGCACTAAATCGTTAAGTCCTATGGTATTTTTTCCATAGTACCATAATATTACTTATATTAAGATCTGATATTATTTCTATAACATACTGCCACAGTACACGTATATGGGTAACTATTATATAATGTTTGCTCAAATATGAGACCACATTCCACATATGTGTGTGAGCACAGTACAATGGCTGGGGCACAGTATTTGTACTAATGTAAGATAATAACACAATGATGTTTGTGCTTTGTTGTGTTTAGGGATGCTTGACTAATTTGATATTTGATTACATAAACTTGCACATTTCATGCATCTACATTGTTACTTACACATAATGTTGAAATAGCAATTATGCAGAACGGTTTTTAAAGATGAACTCAATTGAGGCTAGACATTAAGCATCTGTAAAAGTGGTAATGCTGGACGTTTCTCTGTAGCACTTTGCCTGGCTAAATTTTTCTCATTATTTACACATTGTTTTGTTTAAGTACTGATTTAATTATTGATTTAATTTATTTATTTATTGAAAATTGTTTTTGCAGACATAACACATTTATCAACTTGACCTCTGTTGGGGATTTATTCACAAAATTACAACTTAGTTTTAAATAAAATAGTTAACTTGTATGTACGGTATATGAGCTGGGGGCTTTTTTAGAAAATACTGTATGCATTTAACATAATAGTACTGGCATAAGTTATTAACAGAAATGGCTCAATTTACTTTAGAGATCCACACATGTGCCCCTGACCACAAAAAAGAAATTGAGATTTCTACATCATCTGAATCAGAAAGCTTTTAATGTATGGTTTGTAAGGATAGGACAATATTTTAACTATTTGAAAATCTAAAATCTGAGGGTGCCAAAAAATCTAAATGTTGAGAAAATCGCCTTTAAATTTATTCATTTGGCATACGCTTTTATCCAAAGTGACTTACGAGTAGGAGAGCATATAAACATTGTGTCGACACGCTAAACAGAACCGTTAGTTTACAAGGCCATGCTACCAGGATTAAAGCTGGAGTAAGCAAGGGAGAGAATGAACACGATTTTTGAGACAGTTTTGAGCTGTTTCTTGAAAATTGTGAAGGATGCTGCAGTTTGGGTGGAGGCTGGCAGTTCATTCCACCACAGCAGAACCGAATGAGAAAAGCTTTTTGCAAGCGATTTGGTGCCTTGCTGTGATGGAACAACCAGGCGTCGCTCATTAACAGACCGAAGATGACGATAGGGGCGGTAAAGGGGCCTTTAAAGTTGTCCATCAGAGGCGCTGTAGCAGGCCGTTGCTAAGAAGACACAGGTTTGTTTAAACGCTCTCTATTAGCTTACCGCTGTAATGACGTTGTAGTAGAAGAACCCGAAAGCTAAAATTCTAAGCCTTACATAGATACCAAACTTGAGTGGGTAGTTCCCAAAGAGTGGGCAGCGAATGAAGTTTGTAGGCATGTTTCCAACTATTTTTGTTTTAGATTTTGCTGCATCCACTCACAAAAATAAAGTTTTGATATATTTACGGTAGGTAATTTACAAAATATTTTCATGGAACATGATCTTTACTTAACATCCTAATGATTTTCGGCATCTTAAATTTTGACCCGTTTTGTTGGCTATTGCTATTGCCAAACAATATACCCGTGCTACTTATGACTGGTTTTGTGGTCCAGGGTCACATAAATTATTTAAAATGTTGAATGTTTAAATTGGTCTAATATTTTAAACTTTTATTCAAGGTACACTCTTGCCCACTAAGCTCCCACTAAGCTACTGTACACATCCCCTCATACACTATTACACACTGAAGGACAAATCAAACAGATCATTGACAACATGCTGCAGACGTTTTTCCACGGTCCTTAAAAATTCATCTGATGCCACTGTTGTAGTCTAGCAGTTGTTATGAGAAAAGCCCACGTTTGTTTATGCAACAAATGTTTACATTTCATGCATCAACATATATGTGTACTAATGCACATCCACCAGCGCCTCCTCAACTCCCCCACCGTCTTTATAAAGCCCATTACAGGCATCCTCAAATATTTAATGTTAAATGTAAACATCTACAGTAATACCCAATAAAAAGTCACAGATGCTGTATTGACTAATGACATTTTAAAGCACAAGCAAACAAAAAGCTGGCACAAAAAGAATAATAAACTGAAGAAGGGCAAGTAAAAAGCTAGTTATTGACTTGCCTTTCTAAATTGAATAAAACATGCTGCTAATGCACTTGAGGCTAACGAAATTTGACATCACTCAGGAAATGGAAGAGATTAATGGATAAAACGAGATGTCCTGAAATCTGAAGATGATAGTGAAGCTGGAGGAATCTGAAGGCACAAAAACAAACTTTTCTTCATGGAACAAAAAGGCACATATTAAAGGGATAGTTCATCCAAAACTGAAAGATCTGTCGTCATTTACTCATCCTCAGGTTGTTTCAAACCTGTATACATTTCTTGTTTCAATGAACACCGAGAAATATATTTGGAAGAATGTTAGCAATTTTCAGTTCTGGGACATCATCCACTAATTAACGTAATTTATGCAGATATGAAATTACATAAAGCAAGGAAATGATGACAGAATTTTCATTTTTGGGTGAAGTATCTTAAAGAATACATAAAGTATATTAAGATATATAAACAATATATAGATAAAATTTAATTATTTTCTCTTCAGGTAAAGTATTAAGTCCTTGCAATAATGATTTAAGATATTGCTGATTTAAGATTTTTAGATTTTGTATTATTAAATCGATTAAAAATCAGTCATCATTTCTCAACATCTTGTCATTTGAAACCTGAATGACTTTCTGCTGCAGAACACAAAAGAAGATCATTTGAAGAACATTGGTAACTGAACAATGTTGAATCCCATTTACTTCTATTGTATAAACACAAAACCAATGTGGCAGTTCCGTTGTCCGGTTAACCACATTCTTCAAAATATCTTCTTTTGTGTTCTGTAGAAGAAAGTCATACAGGTTTGAAATCACATCAGATTGAGTAAGCAATCCAGTTTGAGGATGCACATTGACACCATAAGTACAACATACAATCACTGATTTGAGAGGAACGTGGGTGTCATGAACAGACCAGCAGCATTTCATCCCATTTCCACAGTCGCTTCTAGGGCGTCATCGTGCCTCCTTGGGGTTTTCTCTGGGATAATGTCCAAGCGCTTTTGGCCAGACGATGTCCTCTCAAAGTAGGACAACAAGGGAATGAGGCCAGTATAATGTCAAAGGTGAAGTTTACCTGAGTCAAAGAGTGTCCTAAAATTAAACTACGAATAAAAAACAGAGTAAAAGTTAAAGCATCTTGGCATGCCATTTTATACACTGCATTTCTTTGCTTATTTTTCTCGTTCCATGTGGTCTTATTTAACACTGAATGAGATGTGAGCAATATTGTTTCATGTTTACACCCAGAGGTAGGTTTTAGGGCAACACTGCGGACTCGGAGCTGTTGGCCCAAGGGTGCACTGCCTTTCGTTTTTGGGCATGTGGCGAAAGGTTGTATTGAGTCTGGCTGACAAGTTAAATGCATTGATGACTAAATGAATGAGTATGATGTCCCATAATTCATCTCAAGACAGTATACAAAAAAGGCAATTACCCCACTTTTAATTCAAAGATAAAACATTGAAGATTTTAATAATAAATTGACCACTGAATAAGAAACGTACCCGGTTTTCATTTTTGAAATCTGGTCACGTTAGGCTTTAACAGACTATGAATGTTAAGCTACAATAAGAACAGTATAGACTAATACATCATAATGTTGCCGGCAGACATGAAGATATGCTGGAACTTATAAATGAGGTATCACCTCCTTGGAGAAGTAATGATCAACTGCAGTAATCCATGATGTAATTTACATTTATTTATTGATTAAATGTTAATGGACATTGTCAAAGGTACCTAAAATAAGATTGAAAATTGAAGAGTGCCATCTAGTTCTCACCTGATGTACAGTATTGTTCCAAAAAGTGTAGTGTATGTGTGTACTGTATAACTTTTATTGACTCACAAGTACATTTCTCTGTCGCTGTAGCCTGTTAACTGTCACCCGTCCCGTATACGGGACACCTAAGTTTGCGTCAATATTGTGCATGTAATTTCTAATCGAATCATGACAAACTATATATCATTGAAAAGGTCTAAGACTCAAGAATACAGATTTCTTTGGTGTTTTTTTAAATAATTCATGTAGGGAGAGTAATTGATTCATTTTTATAAAGAGTGTGCTTAGATTTTTTGTTATCCTTTTACGACCCGTATTTTTTGTATGTATTTTTGAATCAAAGAAAAACATAAACTTTGTTTAATTTTTTTTACTATAAAATTAACAACATACCTTAATTTATTTATTTTTTGTGTGTGTTTTTTTTTTTAGCAATAATCAGCTACTTTTCTTCTTTCAAACGAGACCCACCGTAAGTCTGTATTCCAAAGAATTCATGAGTTACCGCCCTTTTAGTTTCAACATGCGTTTTCATGTGTAGGCTCAAAAAGGGCACCGACAGTTAACAGGTTTTAACAAAGCAAATACTTCAGTGTTTCTGAACTAAAAAACATTGAAAAACATGATATTCACAACATACGTACAAATTCAAAAGTGCTGCTGTAGCCTGCATATAGTAGAAAACACTGCATACTGCAGTAAAGATCTTTAAAACACAAGTTTAGATGCAGGGTTTCACTATCAATATACAGTAACTGTAACTTGGTATTCCTTTTGGTATTCTTTAAGGATATTTGAATTGGTCTGAAAGTTTGTTAACATACAGTCAAACCAAAAGTGATTCATATTCATATGTAACACTCTTAAAAAAAATGTGCTTCAGAAGGTTCTTCGATGCCATTGGAAAAGGTTCTTTGTGGCAAAACAATTGTATTCAGATGTTAAAAAAGTAAGAAAGAAATGGCTGAATGGTTTGTGGAACCCAAAATTTGAAGCACCTTTTTAAGAGTGGGTGCAGGATACTATATAGTTTATTTGTAAGTGAGGATAGCAAAATAAAGTAAACTGTGACATATTATACCCACAAATTCTTCATACAGTGTACTAGCAGTTAAATTGATACAAATTTGGGACCAAACATTATTCAGACTTTGACCTGACCATGTTTTCCGTAAGTGTTTTTTCGTTAATTGCTAATGCGACCTTTTTACACCACAGACTGAACAAAATGAAGCATTGTTTGGTATTGGTTGCCATAAATTGATATTATCTAATTGTGTACATACATTTAACAGCTGACAGCTATACAACCTAATTCATTTATGAGACAGTCTAACAGAAGGATGACATTATCAAGATGAATTTGCCATGACACAGTTTAACTCTGAGTTCTTGCCATATTTTATTACCATTATCTAAACTATAGCGAATAAACTGTTGGTTTGACTGTATGTACTCCGTATATTTACACTACCAGTCAAAAGTTTGGAAGCACTTGACTGAAAGGTTGCCTGTTGTTAGTTAAGATTATTTGTGCTTGTTTATTTAATCTGCTCGTTGACTGAATGCTAAGGTGTTTTCGTTTTTCTTGTGTTGGGTACTGTATGGTCTATGGTCGTATTAAAGTGCCGTCAGCCGCTGGTTATTGCTAGATATTATAGTTTTGCACTTGAAAGCAAGGAGCTAGCTGATCGCTGTTTGATACATGGCCAAGTCAAGTCATTCAGGCTTTGTTTTGCTAATCAAGAAGGCGTGTTCAGCTGTTCTGTTCGCGCTAATCTCAACACATTAAGCGGTGCCTCTGCGCTGGCGTGGTAGCGTTAGCCCTCGTGTGAAGCCTATGACCGACGAGTGTGAAGACCTGCGACTCTACCTGCGCGACGCCACCGAGCAAGGACACCAGCAAGGCACTTTAGTATACTTAGTATACCTTTGCTTTCTCTCTACTTGTATACTAACAACATGTGTTTCCAGTTTATTCCTGTACTGCCGTGCGTCCCATTCACACCTCCCCTTCTACACCTCTGTCTCTCTGTGTGGGTCTCTGGAACTGCCAGTCAGCTGTGAACAAGACCGCCCCCCTAGGTCCTCTTCACAACTTCATTGAAGGGCTCTCATGCTGCTTTTTTTATTTAAAAATATTATTGAAATGAATTACTTGGATGAAATAATGAATAAAAAGCCATAAGTGCCCTGGTTTCCCAGGGAAAACCAGGTTAAACCTCAAGAAGCTAGATGATATAATGCCCAGATCCTACATTATAACATATTTTGATTTATTACAGATACTTTAAGTCACACCATACTAGTTACAAATGTGTTATTTCGTGGTTTTGATGAGTTTACTATTCTTCTAAAAGGTGGGAAATAAAGAAAGAATAATGTTTCCAAACTTTTGACTGGTAGTGTACAATAAACAGTGACACTTATAGTATACTGTAAGCACAAGCACAGTATCTTGATATATTAAAAATAAAAGAAGTTAAACTGTTTTATTGGAACGTTATTCTGCAAAAAAAAGAACAAGAAAAAAAAGCATTTTCATAAGAGGCAATTATTTTTGGTTGCCTCATTGGTTAGTTTCATTTGAATAATTTTACATGTGTAAATTTCAGCAGCAATCCATAACCTCTATATCGCCATCTCTGTCTAGAATGATAAATTGCAGGTTACTTTACGTATTTGTCTTAACAGGGGTTCTAGTCAAATGATGTCAAGACAGCTCAACTTATAAATAACCTTTATCATAATTATCATAATTGATGTATTGGGTTCCTGTGATATCCCTTCTAGTGTATTTCAATGTCGTGTTATATGCCAAATGGGTTTACGGCATGGCACTAACTCAGCATTTATGATGACAGCTTGTGTGCACATTAGATGCACTGAGGAAATTTGTTCAATTAATTAAGTTCACTAATAATGAGCTATTGTTGTTTATGGTTAATGAACTCAGTAGGTCGTGTGTCATCTGACACATTTAGAGAACAATTAGCCCCTGAATCAGCATTACAGCATTAACCAGACATGTTATGAACCCATTTTAGTTATGTGATACTGGCAAATAGGGAGGCTTTTAAACATAGCTTCAAATGGGCTTTTTATGGCTTCCCTCCAAGGAAGGTGATGTTTTTTTGCATCTGTCAAAGAAATTTAGCTACAAACTGTTACTTGAAAGAGTACTGTAGCTACTTGGAAAGGGCTGTATGACTGTAAGACCGCCGACTAATAAAATAATAAAATAAAGAGCAACAGATTTTTTAAAAGGAACAGTTCACCCAAAAATCAAAATTCTGTCTTCGTTTATTGACCCTTGAGTTGTTGTCAAATATGTATAAGAAGTTTCTTTGTTCTGATAAACACAGAGAAATATATTCGGAAGAATGCTTGTAACCAAACAGTTCTTGGCCACCATTGACTACCATAGTAGGAAAAATTGCTTTATACATTTCGTTGTTCTGTTGAACACAACATAAGATATTTAAAAAGATGTAGGAAAGCAAACAGTTCTGAGGCACTTTTGACTACCATTGTAATTTTTTCCTACTATGGTAGTCAATGGTGGCCAAGAACTGTTTGGTTACAAGCATTCTTCCAAATATCTTTCTCTGTGTTCATCAGAACAACTCGAGGGGTGAGTAAATTAAGTATTCCACAGTATGTAAATAAGTAGGCGTCAAATAGAAAAAAAAATTCATTCATTTTTATATTGTTTATTGTGAAAGCAAATTTTATTTCTGGTTCTAAATTACTTTGTTTTAAAAATCCCACACATAAAAGTGAATTCTTTAGAAAAACATTGTATTCAAAGCAGTAAATTGAACCAAAAATCCAATTCACGTAAACAAGTGGGACTTCCTGTCACGATATGAAACATTCCCGAATGCCTTAAAGCAGTCCCTTGTAAGAGCAGTGCCGCAAACACGATTTTGTATTTGTTTGAGTCCTCTTTGCTAGCTGAACTTGTATTAAAAGCAAAACATTCTTTTTTAAAGACATGCTAACAGACTTAGCAAACTCTTCTGAAAGCTGTGCAATAGAGTCTTCTATTCACTCAATGCTGCTCTGTATCCAATGGATTGCAGAATTCGGCTGTTGAATATCCTTTGCGTAAATGGAGCTCGCTTACTCTCTTTAAAATGTCAGGCTTTGTAAAAAGGGTCAATCTTTATATGGGTTTGAACCATGGTCACCGCTACTAAAAGGCTTTCACACTGTTATGTCATATGACGGCATTTCTTTTACTCGACGGAAGAATGTTCCAGTAGCCAATGGCTGGTGCATCTTGAGTAACTCATCCAAAAATATCACACCGTGAAGCTCAAAGGCTTTTAAACTCAAGGTTATGTTGTGATGAGACACAAAAAGGAAGCTCAAAGTTTGGAGAAGAAAAGGGAAAAGAGACTATTGGATTCTTGTTTGACATCCAAGATTGTTATCGGTCCACACGCACAAAAAACAACAACATGCAGCGTCCATTAGGAAGAAAATCACTACTGGTATTAGCTTTAAAGGAAAAGTTCATCTCAAAATTTAAATTGTGTTATTTTTACTCACCCACATGGCGTCTTCGGAACACAAATAAAGATATTGCAGGTGACATCCTAGAGATTTCCAGGCCTCCTCATTGGCTATAGTTGTTGTCAAGGTCCAGTATGTATATGTATATCCATATGTGATGTGAAAATATGGACAAGCGAGAGGTGGATTCTAACCTGACTCGCAATAGTGTCAAAATTACAAGTCACACGTCTTATCCACTACACCATTGAAACTACGGTGAGTTAGTACTGTTTTAACACTCTAAAATACACATGCTTCCGACGGCCATGCAAAAATAAATTGCAGTCTAAAATATTTTGATAGTCTTTAATGAGCATCATTATGCCCACTTTGTTTGAGACAACCTCCATCACGAACGCTGTAGACAATGTGACCTCCGGAGGGCGCAGCTCTTGTCTGGTCTGTGCTCAAAATTTAAAGGGACAGGTTACGTAAAATTAATGAAATTAAATTGTTATCACAATACTTCTAATGCAAGGTTTTTGTATTTTTTTTATATAACTTTTTGCCATCCCATGCACTCTGCAGTTCCTCCACAACATACTTGTTTTGGTTCAAGATATTGTGATGTGTGTCGCATTCTGAACCCAGCATTGAGATATGTACCAAATCGTCAGCTGAGCGTATGGTTACACCCCTAGCAAAGTTAAAGCTGTTATTGATGTTTACAGTGCAATTTTAAATTAGACAGATGAAAATGTTGATCAAACTGACTGTAACTATCCATGCATTAAACCGTTTTAATGCACACGTTCCAGCCAGTCAGAATCGAGAATTCAAACAGATTATGGTATAATTGTTTTTATTTTCGATTTTTATATAAAGAGATTTATCGTATCTCTATAAAGGTTGGTTGTGGTTGACAGCACACTTTAGCTGCTGTGGGTAAAGGTGTTGCTCCATCTGTAATCATATTTGTCAAATATGGATTGGTTTTAGACAATGTCAGTGAGGTAAAGGTGCAATTTTTAGGTTAAAAAGATGCAGCTATAGATTGAGTGGATTAATGCAGAGAGAGGCCAGACCTGATGCTGCTGCATGACAGTGTTTGTATTAGCACAGGTTAAAGGTCAGCCGTATATTATCTGACCTCCTGCTCAGTTGTGCTTTCTTGACCTGAATTACCAAAAAGTAAAGACCTGGGGCGATTTGCAGAAAGTTTCTTATCTTGATACGTTAAATTAGATTTGATACGTTCAATTACGATTTTTTGCGAATTCGCATTACAGAAACACATCTTAAATTGATTTAGGATTCTTATCTTATCTGTTCTTAGGACATCTTAAATCACTCCATCAAGTTCGATGATCTACTCTCAGGTCTGTTTCCAAGCAACCAACAATGTGCGAGCAAACTTATTGCTTTCTATTTTAATGAAGTTTTAATACGCTATGTGGAATCATATTTTGCTGGAGCCCGTAATTATTTGTTTTGTCGAGCCGCATTGAATAACATTAACATTTAAGCATTTGTCAGACGCTTCTTAAAGAACATCTAAAAGCAAAAAGTATTTATTTGAATACATTAAATATCCGTTTTTAGAAATCATACAGTTACAGTCATGTTCAGTAGATAAAAACTGACAGAAATACCACAAAGGTAGGGGAGAAATGAGAGGCAGAGAAAGATAGAGAGAGGCTAGAACATTTTTTTTCTACTGTTATTTGTATGCAGCTCAGCTGTAAATGCTGTGGCAAAAGAAGAGTACACGTGTTTGTCATACCTACGAAACATATTAAAACTCGAAATGAAAACTGAGAGGAGAGAGAGAACTGAAAATGAAAGAGAGAGAGAACATTTCTGATCAACGTAAAAGGTAAAACAAGGAATGAATGTCTTTCTATCGTTCTTTGACCCTGGTATGTCACGTCTCATCAGTTCACTTAAAGGCAAATCTTTGTGAACTACCCTGCCATGTTTCTTTGTCCATTAACCCTGTGGTTCTCAAATGGGGGTACTGCAGGAGTACTGCAGGGGGTACGTGAGAGAAACTGACATTTAGGATTAAATAATGAAAATCAATAAATTATGATAATAGTATTTTCATATGAAATTAGGACTACACAAAAATGCATAAAAAAATGAATTAATACATTTAGATATAATAACTGTTTGACTCTCATTTCACCAAATTTTAAGGTAAAATGTTGTTGTCTGGTCAAGGGGTACTTGGCTTGAAAAAAATCGTAAAAAGGGGTACTTAAGCCAAAAAAGTTTGAGAACCACTGCATTAACCCGTCTCTATGGTACAGTCTTAAATATAAAGGTGCGTCATAATGCCACCGAAGAACCTTTTTTTGTCTAAATGATTCCATAAAGAACATTTTATATCTAAACAACACTCTTTAGATTATAAAAAGGTAAGAAAGAGATGGTTCGTTAAAGAGCCTTTGACTGAATGGTTCTTTGTGGCCCAAAAAAGGTTCTTCTATAGGATCACTGTGCAAAACGTTTTAAGAACCTTTGTTTTTAAGAGTGTAGCCTGGACTCATTCCTCATGGTCTATACAATACACCAACACCTGAGACAAAAGAAATATGGATGTGAAAATAATGAAAGGTGCTAAAAGTGAACATGGAAAACCGCTTTCTTGTTTACATCTTCTAAAGACAAATATCTCATCCTGGATACACAAACATAAATTATACTTTTATCAAAAGGCCTTAACCATCTTGAGAAAACCTTAAAACAGCATCACTTCACTGTGCTGATTCAACCTAGTAGAAGGAAAATAACCTCTTTATTAAACCTGCCTGCACGCACTTCTAAGAGCACAGGCGAAACTCAAATAAAACCATGAGAGAACAGCAGCCGAACAGAGAAAAGGGAAGCTAAAAGGAGTGAACCTTGGTCTTGGAATTTTCATGAAGGTTACAAAAGTTCATAACCTCATTAACATCAACATCTGAAGGTTTCCATGAGACAACATACATTTTTAGTATATTTTTCCTCTTGTGACTTCCAACGGTTACTATATCTGACTGACATTTAATAGCTTCTGAAAAGTCACTTCAAAAATGCAATTTAAAACACTCGGCTTCGAGAGTAGAAAAAGGGTGCTTTGTGTTAAATGGAAGACCTGGGAGGATTTTTTCATGCAAGAAGAAATCCTACATTTCTTCATACGTGAATGTTGTTATGTAACCCCTCACATCCCAGAATCAGGGCCGTGCACAGAACTTTTGAGGGACTTGTGCTGAAACTGAAAAAGGGAACGCCCCTCCTTTAATGGTCACATCTTGGTGACGAATTAAATCCAACAAAATAATAGTCTCAAACGGTTTAGATTTATTCACTATTAATAACAGGTCCAATGGGTATGAAATATATATAAATTGAATGAAGTTCTCAAACACTTTAGTCTTTCCTCCTAAATTCTAAATGAAATACAGAAAAATACTCATTAAAGCTACAAAACACATTGATTTTTTCATTCCTATTGTTCTTAAGATTAATATTAGCAACAGGAGTCACAGCAGCAGGTTTAAGAATGCTGCCCCTTTAAGAACTGACGCTCTGTGCAGATCTGACGCGATCCCCATTTTGCTTTGTGTTTACGAAAATACTAAACAGCTTTAAGGTTTAAAGCTTTATGCTTTAAGGCATAATCTTGTGTATTTTTGTTCATTCAAGCTCGAAAGAGAATGTAATACTGGTGTGCTGTCTGACAGATTCTGACAGAGATTATAACGTAACCGGTTTTGATATCATATGAAAGTTGGTTTTAAGCCTTTCCCAATTCCAAGTTTTTACAGCTTGAACGTGAATTAACCATGCGACCATTCAATACGATTGAGTCTTAAATGAAGCGTATCATCAATCATTTACAATTACATTTAGTCATTTTGCAGACGCTTTTATCCAAAGCGACTTACAAAGAGTTCAGGGAGCAATAAGCGATATGTCACACAGGAGCAATAGGTGCTAATACAAAGTTACTAGTTTCAACAAAAGCTAGACCACTACCTGTTGAGAGAAAGAGTGAGGGTTAGTTTTATTCTTTTTGTCTGTCAAGTATTCACAGAAGAGATGGGTTTTAAGTAGTTTTTTGAATGTTGTGAGAGATGGGGTTGACCTGACCGAGTTAGGAAGAATAAGATTTTTTTAACTAAGAAAAAAACAAATTATCATATAAAACATATTCAAAGCTAGTTCTCTGTAAATATATAAATTATAACAACAGTTTTTCTAGCACTGTAACCTCATGTTACCGCGTAGTTCACCGCTGTCCCTCTTCGTCTATATAAAGTCCCTCCTTCCGAAACGCTCTGATTGGTTAAGCTGACCAGGTCTGTAGTGATTGGTTCCCACTTAGAGTGTGTGTGTGAAGATGTCCCACCCATACCATATCAGCGAGGTTCTGCTTCTCAGGCTGTTGTGATTGGTCGGTCCCCTTCTCAGTGCACGTGTTTTTATAAACTTTGGCTTTTAGCAATAAGTAACCATGGCGTCAACTTCACTTCATCAGATAAACACATGCGGATTGATCGAAGTGTAACGAAGGTCTGCTTGTGCATGTGCAAACGTCAATCTTTGTTAGAGATCAAATTTGTTTCCCCTACTATGGCGAGGGAAATGACACCGGACCGAATGGCGTCAGACCGGTTATATTAATTAACACTAATTACAGAAGCGTTAGTTTTGCTTTTTATTATGTAACCTAGTAGGATAATAAAACAAGCAGATTGACCAGGAGAAATTTGCAAGCAGGACTTCAAAGGACGGTTCATAAAAGTGTTTTAGAGGTATGCGCACAGACACAATATCAGTGTATTACACAGAAAAGCTTTCACAGCCGATGTTCAAGTCATGGAAGCTGTTATTTGACCGTTGGTTATTTTAGAATGTGTGTAGCTGAATTCTTATTACCAGCTGTAGACTGTAATGAAAGTGAAAGTAGTTTAGCGTGTAGCTCAGTCAAATGTTTACAATCTCTGATAACCAAACACTACTCCAGCGGCTCTTCCTCTTCTCTAAGGAAGACCTCGGCCCTTTTGGCGTATTCCTTTGGGCGGCGGTTATTAAAAGCACTCGGAATAGTGACATCATGTACCCGGGAAGTAGGGGGCTGTAGTCCGATTCCAGCCTTTCTCTGTAGTCCTTGAAAAGCGAATTTTTTAAAGACAATATCTTGCTTGGCACTGAAATTTGAGCATTATCATTTATCATTTTTCATGTATTATTTATGCTCTAACAGCAACATTACACACTAACTAAAGGTGGAAAAATGGGATTGCGGGAAATTAAAATGTCAGAGATGTCATTGCACATATACTGCTTCAGAGATTTCCCATTTTTGTACACGCACTTTATGTACGTGTACATCCTTTTTGTCATTTCTCTTGAAATAAAGAACTACTGTTAGGCTACAGTGTCAAATCCTTTGTATGCTGTTCATGTTTTGTTACTCAGCCATTGGTTGCAGGTCTAGTTGACCCATATAAAAATTATGTTAAAATACTTAACACATTTACTTAACGATTACAAGCAACATAGACAGCATATATGTGAAATTTGTCGTTTACATCTGTAAAATTACATTTATCGTTTTTTGTTAAAATGTACTAAAAAGAAGAATGCAACCAATGGGTGAAAAAACATGTTATCTTAAAAATTATTAATGTCCAAGGTTGAAAGAACAATGTATCACATCATTTTTTTCTCCCGTGTCTACAGTTCCAAACACCACAAAAGAGTTAAATCTGTGTTTACAGTACATGTAAATGTGTCCATGTGTACATGTATCCTATCGTGTGACATTTAGAAAACAAAGTGTTAATAAATATAGCTGTCAAACGATCAATCGCGATTGATCACATCCAGAATAAAAGTTTGTGTTTACATAATAGATGTCTGTGTACTGTGCATATTAATTTTGTATATATAAACACAAAAACAGACACATGCATATAGGAAAAATGTAGATGTATTTATTGATATTTACTAATAAATTAAATTACATATGATGTTGATTCATTTCATATTTTACTTAAATATACTGTATGCATGTATGTGTATGTTTGTATGTTTATAAATAGAAAATTGATATGTACAGTTACCAGACATATGGCACTAGCAAGAAACAAAACTGCACAGGGATTCAATTTAGATCTTAATGGAAAGCACGTTTTTGCAATTAGTGTCTCCTGGGATCGGGGGTCAGATGATGATGGCAATAAGAAGTCTTCATCAAACCTTCAAGTGCTGTAATCTTCTGCTCTTTACACATGCTTATAACTTTCGATTAGGCCACAACAGATGCGGCGACGGCTTCTAGGTCAATTTCCAAATTATAATTGATATTTTTTCACATTTTCCTCAAAATCCGCACTCATCTCATCAACTCGACTCAAGTGGGTGC
The DNA here is from genome assembly GCA_006030095.1 of Triplophysa siluroides. NCBI lineage: Eukaryota > Metazoa > Chordata > Actinopteri > Cypriniformes > Nemacheilidae > Triplophysa > Triplophysa siluroides. Next base: position 1,496,038 of record VCII01000101.1, on the reverse strand, counting down.
TGATTGGCTCAGGCAAGAACTTTTCAGACAAATGCAATTTGCACCACTAGACCCTCATTGTGCCATAGCGTGCCCCTGATGTTAGCCTAATTTCTCATTTCGTTCTCATTTGCCTCTCAATCGTCTTTCAAAGTACTACCCACTGTCCTATCGTGTGGGAGAATATAAGATAAGGTGTTTGCTGTGCTGTTTTGTTGTTGGTGACTCCAGCGGCACAGAAATGACACAAACTTGTTTTTTCGTTTCGATTGCAGGTATCTTGGCATCACCCGCCCTTTGACCTACCCGGCTCGCCAAAACGGCCAGCTAATGGCGAAAATGATCTTCGGGGTGTGGCTCGTGTCCGCCTCCATCACTCTGCCGCCGTTTTGCGGGTGGGCGAAGAACGTCAACACCGCCGGCGTCTGTTTGATCAGCCAAGACTTTGGCTACACTATCTACTCCACCGCCGTGGCCTTCTACATCCCCATGATCGTAATGCTCTTCATGTACTACAAGATCTTCAAGGCCGCCAGAAAGAGCGGCGCCAAGCATCGTTTCACCGACTTCTCCCGCCGCGAGCGCCTTGAGACGGTGGCCAGCGAAGCGCTGAGGATGCAAGGGCTCAAACCTCAACCCGGCGTCGCCGAGGAGCGTGCCGCTCTTTCCCGACTGCTAAGCCGTGAGCGACAGAACATCTCCATCTTTAAGCGGGAGCAAAAGGCAGCCACGACCCTGGGCGTGATAGTCGGCGTGTTTGGAATTTGTTGGTTGCCGTTTTTCATTCTGTCTACAGCGAGACCGTTCATATGTGGGGTGAAGTGTAGCTGCATACCCATTTGGCTGGAGAGGACGCTGCTGTGGTTCGGCTACACCAACTCGCTGATGAATCCCTTCATTTACGCTTTCTTTAACCGGGACCTGCGCTCCACATACAGAGACCTGCTCCGCTGCCGATATAGAAACATAAACCGGCGTCTGTCGGCTGTAGGGGTTCATGAGGCATTGAAGGTTTAAGAGACAAAGTACAGCTAACAGATAAGGTTTAGCCCAGATGTGGTTACGTCAGATGACATATAATTCAGATGGGACTGAATCACTGTCATTAACCAAGACTTAAAAGCCAGGTGAATGGAGAACAATGTGCAGCATTATGATTTATTATCATTTTAATGGATAGCAGGAATTATGGGATACATAGAAAAAAAAGACATGGGGCCCCATATTTCTTCAGAACAGGGATATTTCAGTTCCATTAAAGCATTTTAGGTCCGTAGATGTTCTAGCACTGTTGTTTTTCAGATGAGAAAGTATACCATATTAGACCTAGTTTAACTGTGGATTACAAACACAAAACATTTTTAGCTAACAGTTTAAATTTGACAATAACAGTAAAAGTAACTAAATAAACGACAACAAAGCTTACGAAGCTTAAAATAGCCTAAGCTGGTTTTCTGGTTTAAAAGAAAGTAAACCTACTGTAGTTTGGTCATTTTCGAATTCAGAGTTTGCTCTTTTTTGGATGGTTCTCCTAAAATGGAAATAGAAAAATAGAAATAGAATAATATGAGACATTTGTTATAGATTTTTATAATTAATGTGGATTGTATATGTACAATAATCAGAATTTTGAAAAAATTCAAGTTCATAATGAAATTTTCAATAATATTGTTTTTTGATTGCTGACTTGGCAAAACTGAGTTTGGAATCCTTTGTAAAAAAGTCTTTTTTTCTCAGGAAAAACATCCGAGACGCAGGAGACCTGATGAAAAGTACCCATTTATTCTCATCGATGTCTGGGAATAATAAATTAAATAAAGTAAGAAAACTTATTTTATCTGCAATCTCAATAACATAAACAAAAGTTATGTGGCACAAACTTAACTTACGGTTCATAGACTTCCACAGAGAATCAATATCTGTTGAGTAGTTTAATTTAATTTATTCAAATTAATATACAATTAAATATGAATATAAATGTATTATTATGAATTAAATATAAAATAAATTGTTATATTAGCAGCCATTAGACAGACCGACAAGCAAACACAGGTACGTGCGTCTGATGAAACCATGTATACAGCAGGCCAGATTAAACCTGAAAACCAGCTTTCGCCTAGTATTTTTTATCAGGAAACACTTAAAACAATAATTTTACATTTTATTTTAAATTGAAGTATATTGTATAAATATTCATTCATACCAAAACACCAGCTGAACATTTCTGCTTTCTAAATTCAAGGCAGTCTGCTCATTTTTTGCTGTCATGGAGGTGTGATGATACATCCTACTATCGTCCTGGCCGTTATTTTCTCGGGCCTGTTAATTTTCTCATCATTAGAATAGACTGCAACATGGAACAAGAGTGAAAATCTTCACACATCTGAAATCCTGCCCTCTTCCTTTAGCCCGTCATCGCTAGAGAGCTGTATTCCACATCAGTTCGCTTCTGCCATAGTCCTGAAGAAATATGCAGCCACTTTGTGGTAAATGAGATGTTCTGTACATATCTGGTACACCAAAGTCTTCAGAGGAGAGAAAATAAGGGCTTGTGGTTAGTTGTCACTATGAGGCTCGACTTGTATTGGAAATCCATCAGTGTGTGTGTGTGTGTGTGAGCGGGAATCTCTGCTCCGAGACACTCAGAGACAGAGCACTCACCTTGGTTTTCCGATGACTCAGTCCATCTATTTTAGGAACGTTAAGAACATAGCTGCCGGTTCTTGATGGAACATCTAAACTCAGCAAGCCTTTGTGCATAACCTGTGAACCGGCGTTGTCAGTTGTGCATCCTCTTTTCGACCCGATGTGGCAATTTAAAAAGACATTGAATGTCTTTAAGTGTCTCTTGAGCCATGAATGATGAAACCCGTTGTAACTGGAATGACCGATTTCTTTAAACCTCAAGCGATAATGATGGACTCTCCTGGAACAGATAAATTATTGACAGAACAACTCAACACGGTTGTTTACACAGGAAGTCCTGGAGGAGAGTTGTTTTTAATGTACAGTTCTAAATGTATGTTGCCAAATATTTGTGAGAAGCTTACAAAATGTTTCTTGTCACAGAATTTAACCTTGCACCAGAGGAGTTGCAACTGTCTGAGTTTTTTTGTATTTGTGTGTGTATTACCTTTTCCCACAAGGCCAACTGTAAGTGTTTGCCAAAATGCTGATGGTAAACAACTCCAAGCTAGAGTATAAGAAAGTTTGAATTAAATTATAAAATTGAAGTTTGTTTGTACATGTTTAATGCAGAGATAATATACAGAAGCAACAGATCGGTGGATTTTAACATTATTCTCACACATATTTCAGGAAATTGGCCCAACTTATTGAAAGTGTTTTTGCCAATAGCAGCAAAAATAAAAAATGTAATTTTAATTGCCAAACATATTTTCTAATTGATATGAATTTGCATTATATTATGATAAAACATATTTCTTCTTGTGATCATATTTTCCCTTACAAAAAAAAGTATACTTCACAAGCATATTTCATTAAGTAATGCCTTTTGGCTAAGATCAGCTGTAGTACGTGTTCTAGTATCACTGTTCTAGTGATATAAGTGTACTATATCAATACTACTTGGGACCAAATTGGCCCACTTTTAAATGAATAAAAATATATTTTTAAGTATACATTAAGTGTAAAAACCTTTAAGTACACAACTAGTATACAACAGTATGTTAAGTAAGGGATAATGTACCTGCTGCCAGTACATTACACGGCTACTTTCCACATGAGAACAATATATTTTATTAGCAAATTGTTACCTAATGCAGACCTTCCGCGAGGAAAAGCAGTCTACTTTCAGTTTTAGTAGTCTACATTCAACAATGCTTGATTGTTGAGTCGCGACGAGACGTGGCGTAACATTGGTTGATCAAGAAGGCTCAAAGCGCTCGCGTTATTTATTATGTTACCATTCCTGTGTAATGCGAGCTTGTTTCTATCTCACACAAACTCTGTATGATGTGTATGGTTGTTTGTTTATAGTCTTTATAACGTCGTATATAAAAGGTAAAACAGTTAGCTTTAGTTTTTAACTATTTAACAAAATATTTTTTTAATAAAACCTTACCAATCCTTGACATCCTGCTCGAGTCGCGCTGGCAAAGTTGATGTATTGGCTGGATCATCTTCATTTTCCGTATCAGATTCTGGCTCGAATTGATATAAGGAAGTACCGATTTTATCACCTGTCAGTACAATTGCTTTGGAACCTGATGTTCCGAATATGGTAAGAGGCGTTACATTTCCCTCACACTCTTGCAGTATTCGACCAATCACTAGGCACTGGTTAACTGGCCAATCATAGCACACCTCGCTTTTCAGAGTGATGAGCTTTGTAAAATCAGCGCGTTTCAGAGAGGTGGGTCAATGAGGAGATACAAACATGATCGGTATGAGCTTTTTTGAACCTTAAATCGTGTATACACATAACATTACATCTAAAACAAACAATAATATTCATTTTAGCCTTGTCATCTGACCCCTTTAACTACTGTATGCTTTAAGAAATCTTGATCAACGGTACAAGTATAGTCCAAATATACTTTTCTGTCAGTATATGTCAAGTATACGCAAGTGGTTCTGAAAGTATGCTTCCTTATTTTTAGTTTAAAAGAAGTACATAAACAGCACACTTGAATAAACATCTTTTTTTGTAAGGGTTGTCATTGCGCATCTGTGACAAACAGCAGAATCTTTCATGTAACTCAGAGCATCATATATGAAATTCATTTAGCTCTTAATAAGTGTTCAGTTTGGACCCTGGCTGTTCATATAACAACCTTTGTATATGGTCAGCATCTGCAGAAATGCTCACGTCATGTAAGTCAAACTAACATCCTATTTGTCATCAAAGCAATTTTGAAAATCAAATGAAAATTCAAATGTTGAAAAACTGCAAAGAACTAATAATAATGGACAGTGGGGAACACAGCCAGACAGGATGAATAATAAGGGGGCATTAAACACAGAGCGAGAAGACAAAAGGCATGTGAATCATGCAGCAGATCATAACATAGCAGGCTGTACAAACTATATAGGGTGTTATATATAGTGCAGACGTATTCAAGGGCATTCAATTTAATAACTCTGAGATGCGTAGGAGACAATGAATGAATGATACATTGATTGATGTGTTGTGGTGCAAGACATGTCATTATCGGCTAAATCGCTGGTGTTTAGGGTTACATTAGCCATGTGTAGTCGCTTAGAAATAACCTGCTAGCCAGTGTTTTTATGCTGCTGTATCAGAGGCACAAGAAATTACGTTTTTCCCCACTCTGTTTAATTTCTTCCTTTAAAAGGATAGTTCGCCCAAAAATAAGAATTTGGTCATCGTTTGTTCACCATAATGTCATTTAGAACCTGTATATGACTCTTTCTTCAGTGGAACACAAAAGAAGATATTTTGAGAAATGTCTTAGCGGTTTTGTGTCCATACACTGGAAGTCAATGGGGGCAAATGTTTTTTGGTTACCAAAATTTTTTTAATATCTTGTTTTTTGTTCTGCAGCGGATTAATCAACTTTGCCGGCAGAGCGTAACAGATCGGTAAGGTTTTATTTTTAAAACTATGAGGTTTAACAATTAGCTAACTATAACTAACTTATTGAGCTCCCTTTGACGCTGTGTCTCAACGCAACGCGACAAAGTCAATAAAACATACTATAAACAAGGCATTTGTTGCATGCAGTGGGGACATAGTTACCGAATATAATGACTTATATTGACTTTTTTCATGTAGCATCACCTTGCCGGGTTAGAACAGCCAGAAAACAGCCTTTGTGCACAACCAGGTGTTAATGTGCTGCACGCACTCGGATTTTGGAGGTGTGCTGTTTTGGAACAGTGTTGTAAATAAAATTTGTCTCCATGACATTGCGGCAGCAACAGATACAACAAATCAGCGTGAATAGACACGCCTTCTTTCTTTGCGTATACATTTTGGGGGCGGTGTTCTTCAAAGATCCCGCATCACAGGCAGTTTCTGCCAATCTCATATTAATCTTGAGTGCCTATACAGCAGTTTAGCATACGTCGTATCTTCGAAGAGTATTAAGTTTAGTACAGCTGTACGAATATTTCCGGTAAAACACGAGCTGCTAGAGTTGGGACTAGTTTGACTTACCGTGAGAAGTTCATGTCCGGAATCTTTTAGCACTGGGACTGCACCATCTATCAGATTCAAACAATCTTCAAATCGCGTAATATCCACCATTTATGTAACATCCATCACTGAAATGCAGTGAACAAACAGACACACTTAAACTTCACTATCGCAAGAGTAACAAGCTGCAGCTCAGCCCGTCTTGACACAGTGCATATAACCTTGATGGTAAGCAGGTCTCGCTCGTCTGCTGGCTCTTTCTTTCGCCTTGAGGCGCTTTTCTGGGAGAATGGCCAATAAAAGGAATAGGATCTCTTTGACGACACAGGGATCCAGAATTATAAAAAACTTTCCGAAACAAGTTGGAGTGCTGGGGGAATGTATCAAGTACAGAAATACTTCGTCATACGTCCAACTAGTTTTTTAACAAGTTGACCATGTTACGTATGAGAAGCTAGCACGTTTAACAGTGTAGAGAAGTTAGAATGCATGACATAGCATGATACCCGATCTTTAAATAAAACATCTCTTTTGGTTTGAGACTTTGAGAATTTTAGCAATTTTACGTGTCTTATATATGCACGAACAACTTGTAACACACCAAAGATACAAGAAAACACGAAATCGCGTCATATGACTCCTGGAAATGAATCTGTGCCTGCCAAAAGGTTTATCTGTTATTAGTTTGTACTGATGTCACATTAATATTGACCATATGTCATTTCCTCTGTCTATGGAAATCAGTAAATTACAAAGTTTTATTGTTGTACACTCACTTTTTGGACATTTTACCGCATTGAATTATCTTTTAAGGATCTGAATTGTCTTGTTCACATTAAGGCACCATTTTGTACCCATTTGTAAAATGACAAAATGAGTTATTCAACTGTTGAAGTGTTACCAAATCTAATGATGTGGTCGTTTTCCTGCAGAACATCGAGGTGAGCAAAGAGCATCACTGTTATTTAGAATCCATTAAAAAAAGAGAGTTTTTAAATCAGCTTTTCTTTAGTTTTCACATTGAAAAAAACGATTAAGACTGTCCAAAATCTACAAAGAAATACATTTGTCATGAGATTTACAGTTGGATGCTTTCCAATTTGGTCGCACTTCTAAGAAAACAAATGTGATGATTGCTGGATCTGGTCCAGAAAGGTCTGGAATGAATTAAGATCTAATTTCTTAGTCCATTTGGGGAAAACTACAAAAACATGCTTTCTACTACACAGTATCCTTTAGATTAGATCTGGGTTGCAGGGCTCTATAAATAATTGACAGTACAAGACAAAAATGACTATATTTGGACAAAATCGACTTTAAATATGTATTTAGTCCATTTTAGTAAATGCATTTTTTTAAGACACAGAGAAATATAAATCATTTCAAAAGGCGTCATTAAAACCTTTTATGTTTTCTTTATTTTATAGCCTAATGAACAAGAAGGAATCATATAAGGAAACAATTCTGCTTTCCATAGAAGGAAAACAGATGGTGATTTAAACTTCCAAGCTCCAAAAAGGACAATAACGAAGTACAGTAATATGCATTCCTATTCTTCTTATAAGTCTTCTGGAGCTATATGATGACTGTCTCTGGGTAACAGAGTATAATTTTAACCAGTGTTCTTATGATAACTGTCATAAATTATGTCCCTTCGCCCATACAGCTCTTCAATCTCATTTATAGGTTTTTGCAAACCTGTCACATCTATCACACCAGTCACATTACGGGTGAGAACCAATGCAATCGACCATAGCATGACGTGCACTGGTTTTAATTTAACATGAATTACATTTAAGAGCTCCAGTTATATTTTTGGGCAAAGGCATTGTTGTCAGTTTTTGAGCTTTGTGCTGTATAAATCATAATCGGCTTTTTTGTATAGGCAAACATGCTCATTTATGGAGTATATAAAAATAGCAAGGGAATAAAATGACTGTAAATAGTGACAGAATTATTGGTTGGTCATGCATATACAATATCTTCCCACCCACCTGAAAAAAAGCTTATGTCTGTTATCACACATTATGCGGACTGTCTGGTAGGCGGCATGTGTCAACATCAAGTTCACATCAAGTTTTAAAGTCCACTGAAAAAAACATGTTTGAAGGTTTAGACATACAAAGTTAAGACACTATGTCACATCTGATATGGTGCTCGAAAGCAATATCGACAGATATAGACAGATGATGCCAAAATGAGTTTTGCTTGTGTTATTAAAGTAGAACGTATTTAGGGAAAATCCATAAAGGCAAAGTGATTCTGAAAGGAGTCTTTTTTTTCACCCGACTGATGAGACAGAATGAAGCAATAGATGAAAATCTGTTTGAAAATAGGCATCAGTTTTAGTGCATACTTTTGAAGCCATCAAGGCACTTGTATTTACCCTACTGGCAATTCTGTATGAATCATATTCAGAAAGCTAGCACTAAATCTCCATGTTTGGTAAGAGCTTTGGGTTTTTCCCAGTGTTGTATTGCACATAACTGCAGTGCAAGCCAAATGTCATTTTTATGTCTGTTGAATGACTGGCATCACAATACATTTACCACGTCCCGCCCCCGTAATGAGCATTTGATCAAACAAACCATAACCCTAAAGACACTGACTCTGATATTAAAGCTATAGAAAACAAAGTTGATCGAAGTACTTCCTGTTCACACCTTCATGCTAACAGGATGTGGGCAAAGCTGAGAAGCTTTTTTTGTTTGTTTGGCTTAGCAACATTCATGTTGTACAATGTGACATATTGGATCACCTGACAAGTGCTTTCTCTACCTCAATATATTTCTATGCGAAATTTAAAAATTGTGAGTTTTCCTTTATCGTGTGTCTGTTTCTTGGTGGATATTTTATTGCATACGTGTAAACTGTATGTACACACACCCTTAGGTCAGAGCTGCCTGTAATCGATCATCGTAAATCAGTGATAAATGAACAACAATTGCTCATAACAGCATTTAAAGTTTGAGAAGCACTAAGAAGACAGTTGCTTTAAAGGTCCAATGTGTAATTTTTTGGAGGATCTACTCACAGAAATACAATATAATATACATAACTATGTCTTCATAGGTGTAAAAAAAACTTTCATAATGAAGAGTTATGTTTTTATGACCTTATAATGAGCTTTTTCTCTCTACATACTCCACATTTCCCCTTTCATGGAATTTGCCAAGTTGTTTCTACAGTAGCCCTAAGCAAACTGCGTGTTTTGTAAATACGTTATCTCCTTCAGCAAAGAAACGAAAAGGTCATGACAACTTAGTCCTGTGTGAGCCACCGTAGTTCTTCGAAACGGAGGGGTGGAGTGAGCCGTTGGTTGCAATTCGCAACCTCACCACTAGATGTCGCAAAATGTAATAATCTGCACCTTTAAAGCAGTGTTTCTGAGAGCTTCTTAGATGACTTAAATGATTAAATATAAGATGGAACAAACATAAGTTCAACGACTCAAATTCTAAATATTTCTATGTGTTTGGTTATTATTGAGATCCACTGCTTTAAAACTCGCTCAAAACACACACACAAAACAAAAACGGCAGGTGTGACCTCCTGAATGACTTAAAGACCTCCTGTTAGCGATTCCAAAATAAACATCACAGTTGGTTAATAATTCAAGATCCGAGGGGGTTTTAAAGTCCAATGAGGAAGCTGGAAGGAAAGACGCTTTCAGACCCAGAAAAAAATCTCAGCGTCTTAGAAAAGTAGGAATGCTGTGACCCAAAAAGGCCATTTATTTTCCCCTCCGCTTGCAGGAAGATATTTTATTCAGAGGTTGTGAGGCAGATGTGCTCCCCATACAGCACTTTTGAATGGCACTTAGACTCAGAGAGGAAAGCAATCAGAAAGACAATGCGTGCTTGTGTTGAGTCATGCTTTCAGGTGATGTATTTTTAGAGTTTAGGGAGCGACTTCACCAAGCACCTGCGTCTTGTTCGGTTTAAGGCACACTTAAAAAGTGCCGAATCAGCCCTGCGCGTGACTCTATTTAAAAGATGTAAATGTCATTCTTTTGAATGCACATGCCTATGTATTTGCACTCCGTTCACAAAACTATGCAATTAAAGTTGTGTGGCGACCACCCACACATAAACTGCATGATAAACTGAATTTCAATTAAAATAGATTTTTTGTTTCATCCGTTGTGCATGGCAGTTATTCATCAAATGACGATCTGATGATTTAGAGGAGAATCATATAAAGTGATGTTGTGTGCACTTTCTGAGTTGCAGTGGTGTGGCCATAAAATCCCAGAAGGGATGCCAGATCATGCGCATCTTTTCTAATCAATCAACAAGTAGACACACTGTTTACAAAAACAGCCCTGCATCCTGACCCTATAGCAACCAATCAGAAGAACATGGCAATAAAGCGTCAAAACACCTTAAGGAACAGTTCACCCAAAAATGACAAAGCAAACAAAAAAACAAACAAAGTTCTTGGCTACCATTACCTACCAGAGTAAGAACATTTTCTTTGTTCTGTTGAACCCAAAATAAGATATTTTGGATTTACACACAAATCTGCACCAATGATTATTCACCATTAAAAAATAGAACTGCTCTTATATACAATTGAGAAAGGGACAAATAACATGTGTATACTGAGATTACTACAGTAAATCCGGAGATTAAAGAGCTGTCGATAAACGTGCAGCTCTTACACAGCGCAGAGCTTTAGGCCTCTGAGAGAGGGAGAGATTCAGCATGCTTGCATGCACGCACTCGAATATATAGGGCAACGGGCAAGAGATTAAACGTGCAGAAGCACAGTTTCCTATAACCCACAAGTGTCACCTTTAGATGACAGGGCAGGTTTAAGTATGTCACGGTCGCTCATAACCGGATAAATAAAGAGTAGTGGAAGACACGCAAACGCAGTCCGAAAGAGAGAGAGCTTGAGATTTAAGAGGGTCACAACAGGACAATAATTCAGTCTATTTGCTGGCACTTGAAAATGGAGAGTGAAAGTGCAGAAGAGGGGAAATCTGTTTTTTCATATATAAACCAGATCAAGGCTGCTCAGTTTGTGACCCCAACTACTGGTAAACAAGAGGCCCGTGCTCCCATTATTCACTCACCAAAAACTCATTTCAAACCTGTGTGACTTTCTTTCTTCTGCAGAACACAAAAGAAGATATTTTGAAGAACGTGATAACCAAACAACATTGGACCCCATTGACATTCCATAATATGGACACAAAACCACAGAGACATTTCTCAAAATATCTTCTTTTGTGTTCCACAAAAGAAAGACTCATATACAGGATCATTCTAGACTAGAATGATACTGTATATCTTTTATATCATTTACAGGATAATAAACTTCTTGTTTTAAGAATTGAAAACATGTTTTGTGTTCCTTCAACTGATAAATGAGTTCAAATGATTTTCTGTTGTAATCGACGTCATGTCACAAATATTACTTTAATCTGACGAGTTATAATACACCAAAACATCAGGCTTTAAATCTTGCCACGTAAACAGACAATTGAAACAAATGTATGCCCTACATGTCATTATAGTAAACTGATATGCACATTTTCGAGACATACGTTACAATGTAATGCAATGACTGTCACGTGCTGCTAGGGAAGAGACACGCACGACCAAGGAGTACAGACAAAAATGGTAGATTTATTAAATCCACTGGGCGAACAGGCACAGAATAACACGTTCAACATTACCAACACCGGACAATGATGGGGTAAACAAAATGCGTATAAATAGTCCATATGTGATGAGGTTGATGACGGGGAGGTGTGGGGATTACAAATGCGACACAGGTGCGGGAGCGTGAGGGATCATGGGAAATGTAGTCCGGGGGAAAACACAGGGAGAAACAGAGGGAAACTGTGTATAATTTTTTTATATATTATCAAAATATAATCTTCCCACTATGGAATACACATAAATAAATCTCTCATAATGATACAAGCCTTTTTCACTCAGTAGTACTCAGGATTACTTCTATAAATATAACAGTTTATTAGTATGAAATAAGCCTATTTTCGCACTGCAACCTAAAATGTCAAAGTCCTCCCACCAGAACAGCTTTTGTACAGCAGAAACTGAGATTGACGCTGCTGGTGAGTCACAAGCTAAGTGCTACTAAATTCCAGCAATCTGGAGCCGACCATGACCGTTGATGCGATTCAGGTCACGTTCACACTGCAATTTGTTTTACTTATCTGGTATTTATAGGAGCTGGATTATTTATATACAGTGGGATTTGCCAAAAGTTGTAAAGTAGCCTTTCAGACCGAAGGCTCACTCTCTATTCTCACATGTCATTGTTTATAACAAGATAGATTCACCTTCTGTTATTGCTCTTTCTCTCTCTCCCCTCTTTAGAGGCATAGATAACAACCGCCACCTGTGACATAAAATGAAGATACATCTGAGAAAATAGATGTTATGAATTTATGCAAATTAGCCACCCCCGTAAAATAATTACGAATTTCTATGAATTTTGGGACTTGTTTCACTTCTCGTGTATGTTAACATATTTCTACTGGGAAAACTAAATTCTGAGCTAGAAAAACTTTTTTACATACAAACCTAGGTATTATCTAAACACCTAATCCCAAAATAAAATCTTTATTTTATCGAATGCAATCACTAAACGTTAACTCAATGACTGCTGCATGAACCTCTCCAATCCTGCGGGCAAAATGAAAAATGCACATCCTTGTCTCCGGCGTGATTACTGCGGAACGCTTCAGTCATGCTTCACTCTCACTTCACATGATATGCAATCCCACAATGCAATGCAAAAAGCCATGACTCTTCATCACGACTTTAAAAAATGAATGACTATCCTCCAGCGTAGCTAAGGTGCAGTGGATGGCCTACATATATTACCATTGCTCATGGCATGCAAACCTCGTATTTTAGCATAATCAAGGCATAGAGCTAAACATTGTTCAATCATATTGCTGTGGATAATTAATATATATATATATACAGTATGTATACATACGCCGCAAACAAGATGCAGTTCTTAATTCAGGCACATAATTCTAGTAATCCGTCAGTCTGGATGAATGCACGATGCATGCACATGGAACATAAGTGTACAGTTTGTGTTTACAAATTATAATATTCATGGCCAAATACTGTAAAGTATGCACAGTATATAATGTATATATATGACAGCCTCTTTTTTTTAGCTCACTTAATGTGAAATACATATAGACCAAACTGCATCCACAGTAAAGCACGAAATGTCTAGTGCATGCATACAAAGCACCCGGAAAGACTGAAATGAAGGATTTTCCGTGTAAAGTGTACAGTATCTAGTGCACTTATCTTAGTGGAGTATGATGAAGTGTAGTGGCTCTGTTTCTGTAAGTAGGACCCTTAGTGTCAGAAGCCTTCAGAGATACCGTCACTCCGGGCTGCGCTGTCAGTGCACATTCGTTTACAACCCTACAGAATCTAGACACAGACCTGGCACTGTGATGCCAGTCTCTTTATACTTAGAACTTAAGCCATGGAGTTGACAACAGATCACAGAAGGAACTGGAAAAAGTAAACATGTAAACATTTCATGCACTGTTTATTTAGTATATCAGTGAATTTCTTCATGGACGCTGCCATGGCGGTTCATGACTCACTTTCTGGCATTTTGCATGAGTCACAAGGAACAGAAGGTGGACCAAGTGTGCCCCTGAAACGTATCTGAATAAGAGATATCTTGCATTAGATATCAGAATATCAAACCACAAAAAATAGTCCAAAACCTTTTATTTTGTTATATAAAAATCTTAAAGGGACAGTATACGCCCCCAAAACATTCTGTCATTATTTACTCACCCTCGATCTGTATACATTTCTTTGTTCGAAGGTACACAGAGAAAGATATTTGGAAGAATGCTTATAACCAAACAGCTCTTGGCCACTATTGACTACCATAGTAAGAAAAATTGCAATGGTAGTTATAAAAGGGCCCCAAAACTTTCCTACATTCTTCAAAATATCTTCTTTTGTGTTCAACAGAACAAAGAAATGTATAAATATTTATCATGTATAAATTATATCAATGGTGGCCAAGAACTGTCTGGTTACAAGCATTCTTCCTTCATCTTTTTCTGTGTTAATCAGAACAAAGCCATTTAAACAGGTTTGAAGGGTGAGTAAAGGAAGACAGGATTTTTATTTAATAGCATTTAACTTTAATAGCAAAAGTAGTTCGACATCCTTTCTAATGCAAGGGAATTCTCCTTAGATTCTCAATACAGTATTTAAATGGTAAGACGCCGGCTAAGCTGATTTCTCAAATTGTCTAATTATCCAATCTGAGTTCATCTCCATTAAACTCGAAATGATATGCTATACTTGTAAAATCAAGTCAATTCACTGAAGCAATAAGTGAATCTGTCAAGATTTGCAATTGAAGCACGTTTTTACACCTTATAGTGAGCATAAAGATGTTTTTATAAGCCTGAGATTGATGCTAGGGAAAAAAGAATGAGGCTGAAAGGAAGTGGCAGGGTACCAGCATTTCATCTTTTGAAAACTTTCAAAGGTGCTATTCGCTGTGGCATTTCTGCCTGGCTGGTTCTCACATCTTCCTGGTTTTGAGAGCTAAATATCAGACGCTGTGAGGAGGTCATATACTGAACATTACAAGCTGACCTTCAAGAAACGTACACATCAGAGGAAGTGATGACTTCTGAAGTATACAAGGATGTGAAAACGCTTTAGCGAACTGCCGCAGTATACATGCAGGCTTTAGGAAACTCCGCTTGCTTTTTGACTGAACTGTAGGGGTTAAGCAAAGAAAAAAAATGTGTTAGCAGTCTAGTAGAAGTGTTGAACGGTAACATACACGGTAACTGATAGGGATACTTGACCCAAAAAATCTAAATTCTGTCATCATTTACTCACCCTCTTGTCATTTCAAACCTGTGTATCTTTCACTCTCCTGCAGAACACAAAAGAAGATATTTTGAAGAATGTCGGTAACTGAACAACGGCGGTTCCCATTCACTTCCATCGTATGGACACGAAACCAATGCAACTAATTTGGTTACATACATTCTTCAAAATATCTTCTGTTGTGTTCTGCAAAAGAAAGAAGGTCATACAGGTCTGAAATGACAAGAGCGTGAGCAAATTATTTTTCAGTTTCAGGTGAACTGTCCCTTGAAGAACAAATGTATGAATGATGTCGTTTTCTAAGATTTAATAGCGTTGGCTTAGTGTCAATAACAAATGAAATCATTTGCAGGTCTGTAATAAAATCAAATTCTTGCTTTCTTTTGTCATGTTTGCACACAAATACCCAAGCTTCAGTCATAACTAGGCTACTTAACATGTGAAATCTCAAGTGTTCTGATTGGCTCATTTGACATGGAGGGCGTCCAACAGCAGGGCGATCTATATAAGTATGCTTACGCGAAATTGTTTTCATAAATTGATTTAAAATAAACAAGCAGGCATTTCATCAAGGTGACTTACTGTATCTGAGGCACGTTTTCTCCCATGAGACAGACAGACAATTATAAACTTCCTGCTGAGGACATTGGACCTACTGTTACTCAGCTCTGAGTGCAAACATCAGTGTCTGATATAGAGGAGCCAGCGCCGACCTTGAAGTCAACGCACTCTTAAAACATAAAGCTTGTCTGGAGGAACATTGGTCCCGTAGTCGTTCTGCAAATTGAGTGGCATTTGTGTCCCTGCGGAAATATGGATATTCTTTTCTGATCAATTATATAATGATATAGTCCGTTTACATTTATAGACATTACATGTTGATGAAAACAAAATATATTGAACTAAACCCATTTTATCCGTGTTGTTTCCACATATATTGTGACTTTAGTTGACTCTAAAGCTGCACTTTAGCCTCTCAGTAACTTTTCACCATCTCTGTTTGAAACATAAAATTGAAGGTTATTTTACGTAGCCTACTCATCCTTGAGTGAATCATATCATCACGTTTTCGCTTCTTTGTCAAAGAAGATAATATATTTACGAAACACGCTCTGTTTGTCTGTTTAGGGCTACTGTAGAAACAACATGGCACATTCCATGCAAGGGGACCCGCGTGTATGTAGGCAGAAGTAGCTCATTCTAAGGTAATAAACCATAACGCTTCATTACGTAAGGTCTTAATACACCTCTGAAGACATATATAATATTGCATTTTATCAATAGATCCTCCAAAAATTACACTCAGCACCTTTAACACTGACATTAAATGAATTGTGTGGTAGTATGTTAAAAGTACAATTCATTAAAACTATCATCACTTTAAAAAGGCATCCGCGACCCCCACGGTAATAAAACAGTGAAGGTGGAGATGAATGAATTAAACGCTATTCAAACTGTCCCAGCCGAGACGGATGGATTCACTGTAAAAGGGCACGAAGCGGGAATCTGCTGTTTTCCACAATAAAAGTGCATGTGTGTCATTAAAGCAACCATCTGCGGAGGGAGGGGTATTGTCCTGAGGCATTAAATGAACATCTCCGCTGCTAATCCAAGTGCCATTTTCATTTGCGAGCGAGGAGCCGGGTTCACGAACGCGACATCATACGCCTCAAATGAAGCATATTCTTTGGGGTAATGAATTGTGTCTTTTCATTCCGCCCCGTTGCTCTCGCTCCAGTCGGGTAGTTACGCGTTCATTTGATTTCATTTGTGAGAGTGGGATACAATGACGCATCTGGGAATCCGAAAAAGGGGAGAAATGGCGTTCGTCTGGATCCATGTCGGTTACCGGTGTTTTCCGTCAAGGTTATTAGGAGTCGTGGCATGGGAGAATGGCTCAACGTATTGCGGATGGAGTCGTTTCCATTTACGGCCTTGTCTGTATGCAGCGGAGGGAAACACGGGATAGATTTAGGGAGGCTGAGATGTTCTCTTGATAACATAATCCCGCCTTGTACCGGTGAAGATGAGAATAAGACCTCTATTTAGTAGAGTCAAACTGCTTTCAACACGATGCATATATAAATCAGGTGGATTCTTTTCTCCCAGAGCCAGACAGCCTTCTTATCTAAGAGAAAGTTGTGTGCAAAAGAGATAAATACTTTATTTTATCATCGCATTTTGCACTTGTGACATTAAAAATATAAAATGAAGACACTTCTTGTTATGAGCCAGATGGGAAATGTGGCCTTGTGATGAATAAATAAAAGTCCTAATCTAGAAACAGGGGTGAAAGAGAAGGATAGATGACTTGGAACGCACAAATGCTGGTTGTGCAGTTTTGTCTGTACACTTTAAATAAAAGTTGCCAAAAAGCTAAAATAACTGTGTATGGAACCATTCAACGTGATAAAAAGCCTTTTAAAACACTGTGTGTAGACACACAATGCCACACATTTATACTCTACGATACATCTACAAATACTGTGCATGTCAGGCTCACGTATTCTCACATCCTCTGCAGCTGACGCATCAAAACCCATCCTTCAGACATTGAGCAAAATAGGTGACTGCATAAGCAAGGGCTCAGCCAATCAGGACGAAGTATGACGGCTGCTTTCATTCAAGGCAATAAATAAGACAACATTGCTTAATAAATGCATAAAGGCCCAGTTTCAAAGACAAGACTTAGCTTAAACAAGGACTATGCCTCATAGTTAAAGTGCTGTGTGTAATATTTTGGAGGATCTCTTGACAGAAATGCAATATAACATGCATAACTATGTCTTCAGAGGTGTACAATGACCTCACACAATAAAGCGTTATGTTTTTATTGCCTTAGAATGAACCATTTCTATCCCCTTACGCGGAACTTACCATGTTGTTTCTAGTAGCCCTAAACGCACAAACTGCTCCACAGAGCGTGTTTTGTAATCACATTATCTCCTTCGGCAAATAAGCAAAAACGTGATAACATCTTAGTTCTGTGTCAAAGAGAGGGGTGGAGTCAGCCAGATGCTGCTAGATTTCATACACTGGACCTTAAAGCCCTGTCTTTGAAACAAGGCAAAAGAGAGAAGATATATTACCCGTTCCACTCATAACTGCAAAAAAGTAATTTTAGTATCTTAGTTGATTCACTTACAAAGCAATAAGATTATAGCAATGTTTTGTTTCCTGCTTCTCTTTCTCAGGAAAAATACCCTAGTAAATGTTCCTTTAGTTTTAGAAGATATCTCATATGCTATGATCAGATTTGCAAAAACATTTTCATCGAAAGAATTTCAATGACCAAATAATCTAGACTGTGCTACCAACATTACTCATTCTTTATACACAAGCATCCCGTTTCTTTATATTTAAAGAAATTGTAGAAGAAATGTGAGACAAACATGATAATTACGTTAAACTTAAAACTTAGAATAAAGTCTCCTTATGAAAGTACAACTTCTTAAAGCAGGGAATATATCATTGCCGTCCTTCTGAAACCTTGGATGTTCAAATTTGCTGTTTTTACATGATTAAAAGCAGTCAGTTATCCAAGCACTTTTTAATATTTTTTTATGGGTAGGGGTTTGTAAAACCACGTGACAAACATAAAGGGTGACTATGATTTATTGCAAAAACAAGATCATGGAATATGGATGTACGAGGTTTCAGAAGGACAGCAGAGATATGTCCTTTCAACCTATTTGAAAGAACCATCACATGTTTTTTCCTCTAGATTTTTATGATTGTTGGGACGAAAAAACGATTTTAAACCATGGTTCTCAGATCTCACTGCTGGGTTCGTTTTTAAAACGTACACACTGTCAAATTAAAATTTGAGTCTTTTCTCATGCAGATGGCATCCGTACTTACATGACTAGAAAACAGCTGGCCGGAAATGTTGCCAAGATGGTCGCCAAGTGACGCTGTGCGTGGCATCGACTCCAACAATCAATGCATGCCATCATAACTGTAAAAAGAGATGATAATGATTTATGAATAAAACGGTATGGTTTTTGCAGAATGAGAAAACCTTAAATAAACAAATGAACACACTTGTGGGGATGTGAATGTTGAGACCAAAAGCTAATACACAGATGATATTTTGAACAACAATAATAAAACTTCTAAATGTTAAAGTCGGCTTAAAACATTTCATTGCTGATTCATTCAACATAAAGTATAAACACCAACCGCAAGCGAGTGAAAGAAGGAAAAATGGCCAAAACCATCAGAATTACATTGCCATTTTAGGGCTGCCGTGCACATAGAGATGCCTGGTGTGAGCAACATGACGTGAAGCCGCCTTCTTTTTTCGCACCTTTGCCAATGAGTTTGGTCCAAAAATACATAACACACAGTGGATCATTGATATTTCACATGTTTCCTTAAAGGTGTTGCATTTACATAGCTCTGTGCAGTCTCCTCTAACCCTGCTAATTATATTATATGGAAATGTGGAGACGTGGATGAGTCAAAGCAATGTTAATGGTTCAAGAGGAGGGTCTGCGCCAGCTGCTGCCCACCTAATGGATATTTATCCAGCTGTCAATCTGACTGTCAGTCTATATTGTATACATACACACACAATCAACACACAATACACTTAACTGGGAAATTACAGCTGATGGGCTAAATATCAAATACAATCAGATTAATGACTCTCACCTGCAGAAACGTGCGAGGAAGATGATAATAAATCAATAAAGCCATAAACCATGAGAGGCATTGCCAACAACAGTTGATGCAGTTGGCAGACGCTTTTATGCAATGTGATTTAGTGCGTTAAATCTAAGCGTTTTATATGTGCACATATTTCCTTGGAATTGATCCCATGACCAAAGAACCACCAATGAACTTCTACTGCAACACAGTTTTGCGGGAATTCGTGACATAATTACAAAATTTCATTTGTTGATTTGTGTTCATGGACACGAATTTTCGCTTTTTTCATGTCACTTTGCACAACTTTTTTTTGTGTCACTCAGCACGAATTTCAATCAAATTTCATATGATTAATCAACGCAATCTAACGGGAATTCGTACTTACTTTTTGAGGTGGTTCATTCATGTGAATTTGTGCGATCACATTCGTATGTATAAGACAGTAGGTTTAAGGGTGGGGTTAGGAGGGCCTTTATTGTTGTTTATACACATCGCAAAATGCGTTTTTTTGGGGTAAAACTAACCTTTGCGCCTGTGATTTTAGGGTGGGCTAAGTGGTTGCTTAAAATATGTATTATGTAATATGTAGGTTATAAATAAATGCATATGCACATTGAGTCTGTATATTGAAAGCCCTGCTTAGTGACACGAAAAAAGTTGTGCTAAGTGACATGGAAAAAGTCATGCTGACTGACATGAATAAAGAGGGAATTCGTGTCCATAAACATGAATCAATAGATTCTAAATTATGTGTCATGAACTGCTGTGAGACTGGGTTGTGTATTCTATTCTACAGTAAATGATGACTGAAGGTTGTAAATAGTAAATAGTAACAAAATAAAAACTTTAAATTGATAAAATACGAATAGGAAATCTGGTACTGTTGAGTATGCTTTGAGAGCAGTGTTTAAATGATACAGTCTCTTTTACAATGACTCATACAATCGTTTTATGATGCAAAATTTTACTCTATTAAGACGTAAAGCTCAAAGTCCATTTCATAAAGTACCGCAGACCCGTTTAGTCTCTGTGGGAAGAAAGAAATGATCTAATAACACGATCCTGAAAAAGCCACTCTTTCATCCAAGAACATCCACCCACCACATATCCGCACTTTTCATTCTGGTCACAGAGCTCAATATTCACCTCGCTCCCAGGGCTCTGACATAAATCCAGCGGGCTGATCTGTGACAGGACCCCGCTGGGCTCTAACAACGGTTCGAGTACAAGAAGAGGTACATCACGAGGAATTCTAATACGATAAAAATTATGCTAATATTGATCTACACATTAATATTTCACACTTGAATAATGAGGCGAGAGGAAAGGGAACATTACCATGTTTTCGGCCATGTTTGGAGAATAAAGTTGATTTAAACAAGCCTATGTGATGTGCAAAAGCTCAAAAAGCAGCCGAATGCAGTGAAGCACTGAAAAAGAAGACATCTTTTAAATTAAAAATAAGCATACTTTTAGTCACGGCCATTGAGAGACAGAGAGAGAGAGAGAGAGAGATTTGCGACGGAAGTTCAACATTTCTGTGTGTCACATATGATTCATGGAGCCTTAAGATAGTTCCAGGAAGTTATGTTTTTTCTTTTAATTCTTTATTTTGTTCAATAATCGACTTACGTCTGTAAATGGCTTGAAAGTTCACCTCGTTTTGCGGCAGCTCCATGCCATGCTATATAACTTCTGGGAACTATCGAGATGCTCCATGAACCGCCATTGCTGTGAAAAAACTGTTCCACTGGAGTCTTTTGAGTTGACACGACTCTCTCTCTCAATGGCTCTGCTTTTAGTATGCGTTTAATGCACATTTTAGAAATATGCTTCATGAACGACAGGTTTAGGGTGGAATAAATAAAACACATGTGGAACTAAAGTTGATCTTTGCACACGGTGGTAATAGGAATTTATTTGAATCTCATTTTAAATCTACACAGTTAAAGGTATTTCAAGTATAAAATAATACTGAAATAGAAACAGGGGTTAAGATAAAGTGCAACAATAACTAGTATGATGTTAAAGGACCATTTTGTAATTTTTGGAGGACCTATTAAAAGAAATGCAATATAATATAATATAGATAACTATGTCTTCAGAGGTGTATAAAGACCTTCCATAATGAAGCGTTAAGTTTTTACCACTGTGGAATGAAATATTTCTATCTTCTTGCATTGCCCCTTTAAATGCATTTAAAGAAACCGCAAGTATACTTGCAATATAAAACTGACTAAACGTGTAGTTTACTGCGAGTATACTTCAAAGTGTACTAAAAACTTATTTGGAAAAATGTATTTGTAAATGAGTTGTGTACTCAAAGTTTACAACTGTTGCTCTACACTTAAAAGTACATTTTTTAAAGTGTACTAAACGTGGGCCACATTAGTCCCAAATATCGAAGTATGCAACTTATGCATTTATATTAGTATTATTGCTCTTACTACATAAAGTATACTTACCAAATAGCCTAATAAAACTGAAGTACTTAATACAATTTATTTGAAGAATTCTTATTTTTATAAGGGTGTTTAGATCAACGTACTGCAGAATTAAAAATAAATACTAACCTCGAACAGCATTTCATGCAGTGTACATCAACACGATGTGTGATGTGTATCCAGCCTATTTTACAGATTTAACTGAGAAATAATTCATAGTATTTTTCACAGTATGTTATGACGGCACCAGCAAGTTAGTTCCCTTTTTTGGTATCTTTGTAAATCAGGACTGTAATGCAACACGCATGGCTCACGACAGCCTCCTTTTATACTTCAGCTTCCTCTTGTATATGATTTTGTGTAAAAGGTTCCCGGCAAAGCAGACCTTCTCATTCAGTGTGCAGCCCTCTGCTTATCGTGAACACAGAGGTACAGCTGTAATTACGTCCGCTGCAGAAACAAAGCAGCACCACATTGATTGGATTCCTGCTGACACGCGGCTTTCGAAACACCAGCCCAAACCATCACGTGTTATCGCACACCACCGGGAGGAAAATGGCAGCAACAGAAAGGAGACATAAATGAGACTGTGTGACATACAATGCGATCGCTCATAAAAGCCACGCACTGTATGGCAGTCTAAAAAAAGCACACGGCAAAATAATGTGAAATTACAGAGGGAGGCTGAACACATTATTTTACACCTGCTGATAAAAAAGGATTTGAGAAATGAGAAAACGTAAAGGAGAGAAAGAGCCGTGAACTTTCAACTTTTAAGGTCTGTTTAAAATCGCAGTGTGCTACCTCGCAGCCTACATAGACAGTGCCCTTGTAAGCCAGTATCCAAACAGAGAAGAATAAATGACTGATGTGGAACGTTCTAGTGGACCAGACACCATCTCCCACTGAGATTTTCATGTTGTGCCCTCCAGGAAATGTGGGTGGGCTGGTGGCTGTAGACATGCGTGTGTGTTTGTCAGGGAACATGTGGTGGTACAGGTACCGAGGCTATAAATGACTCACGGGACCTAGTGTTTCATTAGCCTTTACCAAAATACAACACTGAGAATAACTTGTCATTAAAATAGGTCAAATCTGCATTCTAACCATGATAAAAACAAACAATAATGTACGAGAAAACGCATAGAAAGTCCCAGTGAAATAAAAAAATGACAATTCTTATTTATAGTTAGAATTATAGTTTATAGTAAATAGCTTATCAATGTGGGTCACGTGAATGTGCCCTCATAATCTTCCGCCCTGAAATGACTATCCATCTCAAATGACGTAAATTAGACGGCTTGGCCGGAGCATCGGTTAACTCCTCCCCTTCAACTGTCAGTCAATCAACAGCTGCGTTTTTACACATCCAATCAATTCGCAGTGAAAAACGCAAGCCACGCCCACTAATTTTCTCCTTTGAAATTCCTTTTAAGTTTAAGTTTTAAGTTAAGAAATGTGTCAGAATACGGAAATAAAAACGATCGCAACTTCCGGTTCACGGGGACTTTAAGTGCCACCATCGAGACACATACAGTTCCTATATACACATACAGTATATTTACTGCACGTCTACATTTCAATATCAAACCTCAAGAGTGACATAAAGTCATCCGACAGCAATTTGAAAGACTGAGAGAATGACAAGACACATGAAAACTGTGATATAAGTCCAGGTTATCATATTCATATATACAAATAATTTTTTGCTCCTTCTACTGTATATACATGTACAAATATTACTGTTGTATTTCTTAACAGAATGAACTTGTTTTTCTCTGCAGTATGTGAGGTCTGAAAAAATACAGAGCATATTTTGTGTTATTTTGTTAAATTGCAAATCTGCAAATAAATGCAAATAGAAACAATGGGTCTCGTTCACTAAGCAGTAAGCATACGTCCACACAAATTTGTGCGTGAATCCTGAACCTTTCGTGATAAAATGTATTCTAAATATAAGAGAAAAGATAGGAAAGCACACGTAGCCTACGCAAAAATCACAAGTCTCTTTCTTTCCTTTCCTTCTCTCTCTCTCCCTCTCTTTCTCTCTCTCTCTAGGACAAAATGCATGTTTCATTTTAGGATAATCAGAGGCGTGTTTACCATTTTGGGGGCTCTAAGCAAAGTCAAGACCTGAGGCCCCACACATTGCCTTACATTTTTGTTTGAATTGCACAGCAGTACTGAGTACATGGAATTAATGAGACAATATAAACTGGATTTATTTTACGTTGAACCACATAACGGCACAAAATTCTCTACAGATTGTTATACGAATAAACCTTCTTGGTTTTGGGATGAAAAAGTGTCCTTTGTTTTATTCAAAATAATACAGAATGCTTTTAGCTACAGTATAAGAAAGTGAAAGTGACAAGATTCTTTTCATAGCATTGATTTGCTATATTCGTTAAATTTGTATTAGATGTCTTTTCTTTTGCTTGCTTTCATTTTTGAGCACCGCTTTGATACGTAAGCTTGCGTATATCTGAGTGTCTATATCAAGCGTCAAATGATTTTACCGCTCGTAGCCACTAGGGGGCCTCTAAGCATGCGGGGCCCTACGGATTTGCGTGGTGATTAACAACACTACTGAGGATAATATTAATATATTTTAAATAATATATATATAAAATTACGCGTAGGTGTATATTTAATTTTTAAATTATTTCATCAAATGCAGTGAAAGAAAAACTGAGTAGCTCGAGCTGCGAGGTTTCTCTTAATAACAGCGCTTTTACAGCCGGCTTACGAGAACTCTGCAAACTGCGTGTCTGTATAAAAGGTGTTTTATTGTGTATGAACTGACTTTGAGGACTGTGCACTTGGAATTACTTGCAAGAGCGCGTCTGTAGACAGCGTCACATGGGGTTACCTGGAGTAACTTTGACTTAAGTGACGACAGGTGGTAAAGGAAAGTTTAGACACAAAGCCCTAAAATGGAGAAGGACTGGGTGTGTTTTATGCAAATGACTAAACTTGTGCACGCGGCCGCTCATTTAGAATACTCCAAATTCACTAACATTAGGACGAGGTTGAGAACAAATTAAAGTGCGTACGCACGTGTTGTGAAATTAGGCGGAACGTTTTCGTGGGAGGTTCAAATTAGATTAGATTAGATTAGATTCAACTTTATTGTCATTACACATATACAAGTACAGTGTAACGAAATGTAGTTTAGGTCTAACCAGAAGTGCAATTAGCAAGTGCAGGATATACAGTGTTAATAAATACAGAATACAATACTAGGAAAATACTTTACAATGGGCATGTACTATGAAAATATGACAGTCGGTATGTACTAGAACAATATAAACAGAAGGCTATATACTGTGAACATTAATGTACAGGTGGTTATGAACAGATAACAATATAGACTATACAATAGTGCAAGTGACTTGAGTGTGCATTAGTTACAGAGATTAGCTATTAAAGTTACAGTGCAGTAGATGAGTTGATGCGGTTATTAAAGGTACGGTGCAGTACATGAGTTAATGCAGTTTTAGAGTTATAGTGCAATACATGAGTAGCAGTTTACAGTGCAGTAGATGAGTTAGTGCAGTTATTGAAGTTATAGTGCAATACATGCAGTTATACAGTTACAGTGAGTTAGTGCCATTAATGGTTATTGTTAGTGCAGTAGTGCTTAGATGCAGTTATTAAGGTTACAGTGTGAGTTAGTGCAGTTATTGAAGTTATAGTGCAGTAGATGCGTTAATGCGGTTATTAAGGTTACAGTGCAGTAGATGAGTTAGTGCAGTTTTGAAGTTATAGTGCGTTAATGCGGTTATTAAGGTTACAGTGCATGCAGTTATTGAAGTTGTAGTAGCCAGTTACAGTTAGAGTTAATGCGGTTATTAAGGTTACAGTGCAGTAGATGAGTTAGTGCAGTTATTGAAATAGTGCAGTAGATGCGTTAATGCGGTTATTAAGGTTACAGTGCAGTATGATTAATGCAGTTATTGAAGTTATAGTGCAATACATGCTTACAGTGCAGTAGATGAGTTAATGCAGTGCAGTTAATTATTGAAGTGCAGTAGATGATGCGTTACAGTGCAGTAGGTTATGTTATTAGGTTACAGTGCAGTAGATGAGTTACTTGTGCAGTAGATGCTAATGCACGTGCAGATGAGTTAATGCTACATGCAGTTAATGCATTATAGTGCAATACATGAGTAGATGTTATACAGTTACAGTGCAGTAGATGCGTTATTAAGGTTACAGTGCATGCAGTTATTGAAGTTACAGTGAAGTAGATGCGTTAATGCGGTTATTAAGGTTACAGTGCAGTAGATGAGTTAATGCAGTTATTGAAGTTATAGTGCAATAGATGAGTAGATGCAGTTAGTTATGCAATAGATGCAGTAATGCAATGGATGAGTTACAGTGCAGTAGAGTTATGAGTTATGTGCCTATAAATATGAAAAAATCTACGCAATTATTAGTGAATGAGACCCAATATTTTTATTTGAAATTTGGGAGAAATATGTATGTTAATATGTTAGTAGTTCACAGAATGTAACAAAAATTATAATTTTACCCACTCACATACCTATAAACAGTAAATTCAGAAAAAACGAAAATAATTTTAAAATGGTCTCTTAATTTTTCTTTTAAATTATTTTCTTTATATATGTCCAATTTATGCATCACAAAGATGTATACAACTTTCATTTTGTTTGTCCTGTTGTATGCTTTCAATGCTTTCAAAGCATCAATGCAATGCTTTTCAACAGGATGTCTCAGCAGAAAAGTAGTTCTGAAGACCATAAATATTCATATATCATGAGATAACAACCTTGGATCGACTCTAATCCCAACAATTTTAACCCTGGCGTGGTTCTAACCAATCCTTTCTAACCTCCTGCTCCTAAAACTAACAGCTCATATATTGGCACTCCCATCCTTGGATTCCACATTCAGTCCTGCTGGTCCTCAGCAAGATTTCTAATTTGCTACAAATCTGCTCCTATTTCCTGCGTTGACCCCCGGAGAGCCTGGAGCAGAGGGAGATGTAAAGCCTATAACGGCAGAGGCAAGCTACAGTGTCTGACTGACGAGGAAGGGTAACACGGCTTTCCGCCGGCGCTCCACAGGCTTCACAGCAGAATGTCAAGCTTCTGAGCCGATGGGCCACTGAGTCACACAGGACCAGAGTAATGTCACAGAAGAGAGTGAATGCATGTGATTTCTTACAGGCTTAAAAGGGATAGAAGACCCTAAATGAAAATTATGTCATAATTTACTCACCCTCATGTCATTTTAAGCCTGTACGACTTTCTTTCTTCCGCAGATAACAAAAGAAGATATCTTGAAGAATGTTAGTAACCAAACAACAATGGACTACATTGACTACCATTGTATGATCACAAACCCACTGAGACATTTCTCAATATATTGTCTGTGTTAGTGTTACACAGAAGAAAGAGTAAGATACAGGTCGACGTGAGGGTGAATAAAAGATGAAAGAATTTTATTTTTGGTGAACTGTCCCTTTAAGACGGGAAACGCGGCAGCCAAGATGCCTCTTTAGCTGTTTATCTTTCGACTAGCACTGCAATGTTTCTCACAGAAAGTAAATGTCAGAAGTAATTCTTGCTTTTTATAAGCCAAACATCACTATGACTGTTTCTAACACAAATCATTTACCTCCCAATGACTTGAGTAAACTTCAGTAAGTTTTTTTTAAACATGCATTCCAGCTTCGTAACAAGAGTTCTTAGTCCCTTATTGGACATTTCTCACGGACAGCCACGCCTTGCTCGACCTGATTTGGATCAATGTGCTTTGTTCGTTATGGAAGTTTAACTGTGTTTGTTTACGGCATTTCGGTGATTAATTGCAAATCTATAAACAGTGGATATAAAGCTGGATTTTCAGATCGTTTGAAACGGATAGATGGAGCGGATCTGATAAGAACTGAAAAGATGCCGGACATGAACCGCACGTGGTAAGTGAAACCGAGTCATATTTCTTTGTTTTGTTGGCAATCGGCGCATACATGCATTATGTAAACAACACAAACTTATAGTGAATCAACACTTATGCAGGGATAATACGATGATGTATTGTGTGCTCGTGCATTAGTTCTGCCGACTGCACGCCTTTAGGAGGTTGACTGTTTTCGGAAATAATCGTACTGCGTTATCTGTCTTTTATAAATGTGATCAAAACGAAATACTCTTCGAAGATATGAAGGATGCCATAATACTCTATAATTACTCAAGATTAATATGAGATTGGCAGAAACTGCGTGTGTTTCCTCTGCTTTAAGATTTCGCACTACAGTTTCACATTTTAAATGTGGCTTTAAAACTAAAATGGATTTTGAATGGATGTCAATGTTTTATCATTCAATTCAATTCTATTCTATATATATAGCGCTTTTCACAATGTGCATTGATCCAATGCAACTTTACAGGAGAAAATAAGAAAAAACAGAAATACACAGAAATGGTCAAACACAGAGTACAGTGCATGCTGTTTGTAGAACAAGCAAGATCATTCTTATAAAGCGATGTTAACGTAATTTACCGAACCTTTAAACAAATCTTATATCTAATGTCAGCAGTCTCCTGGTGAGCAAGCCAACACAACCCTGTGGCGAGATACACAAACTCCAATTATAAATAAATGGAGAAAAAAAAACATAAAAAAATGTTTATGAATAATAGCGAGAGCTTATTAGTTGTGATTTAGGAAATTTCATTTGTTGAAACTAGGTATAATTTTGTCTTATTTTGTGACCGATATCAGACAAAAGAGGAATGTTATAAGCAGGGAAAATAGTAATGGCATAATATAACTGAGTGCAGCTATAACTTCAAACTGTTGTCACGTGATGTAAGTTTAGCATTAAATACTAAGTATTGTAAATACTGTTTAGCATTAATGTGACAAGTAGTCGTCCATCTATGCTTTTGGTTGGGGATGGGATTGCCTGAGTTGGAGCTGGGATGGTCAGTCAGTCCGCAAGCTCTCGGCACGGGATGTTCAACTGGAGCTGATGTAATCTCTAGTTAGGGAAGGGGATTTGACGTTTATCTGGGCCTGGCGTAATCTCTCCCATCCCGAGGCGGGGGAGGAAGTCATAAAGAGACTAATTACTGTTCATCCATTTTTTTTTAGCATCTTCCACATTTACATGTATGCATTTGGCAGACGCTTTTATCCAAAGCGACTTACATTGCATTATCTTATACATTTGTTTCTAAGTATGTGCAATCCCCTGGGATCGAACCCACGACCTTGGCGTTGTTAACGCAATGCTCTTACCACTGAGCTACAGGAAAGCTTCATGGATTAAATGAATGCTTGGCTGCAAAGATGTGTCTTTAACCTAGATTTAAATTGGGAACATGTGTCTGACCCTCAAATAGTATCGGGAAGGCTATTCCAGAGTTTAATTCAGCAGAAAATGAAAGTCATCCCAACAATGTCATGCCTCTGCATCATTATAGTTGTGGTGTGGTGCTTCTCTTACAGTATATTTAGAACAGCTTTAATAACTTTATCTTTATAGTTTTAAGTATGGACAGGACTTTACTGTAGCATGGTGGCATTAGCATTACTGGTTTACCATTTCATTGACCGCCATCGTTTTCTTAAGGTTTCTTCGTAGTTAATTTGACACATCTCCCATCAAACGGAGACTGCCTGTATCCACAAATTGCTCTATCTGACAAACTGCCAAAACGACGACAATGAGATTACATTTAATAGTCCCACAGGAAGTTTAACCTGCAACGGCACTCAAGACTCCTGGGATAAAACTGTAAGTACAAGAGTGTGTTATAAAAGGTTTGAGAACATTTCTGTCAAACGACTTTTTTCTACTTCAAATTACCTTGTTTTTCTTTCCCTGCGCTGGAATAAAAGCCACTTAAGCATTAAAGTTCTGAGTATCTACCAGTCACTGAAACAAAAATGTGTGTGTGTGTATATACATAGTCACTTCCATACTTCTATAAATTCAACCTCACCGTTCTATTTTCATCATCCCTCAGAAAGGTTCACAGAGATCTCTATCAAATCAAGTATATACTGAATTATTGACTTTCGTCTAATATTTATGCATTGGCAGAGAAAATGTAGAGCATTTGCCTTTCGAAATATAATCCTTCAATCAGTTGATAGTAACAGTTCTAGCCAGTTCTGGCTGTTTTCCAATAATTGAGAGAGAGTTTAGAAGGTCTCAGAATTCATCGGTCCACCAAACGGTCAACAGATAACTAACTCAGAGAGAGAGAGAGAGAGAGAGAGAGAGAGAGAGATAGAGAGAGAGATAGAGAGAGGAGAGAGAGAGAGAGAATAGATGAGCTACTAATGACAGGAAGAGGAAATTTGCATTGCATTGTGCCCTTGGCCTAGAAAATACACAAATCACATTCTGAATATCAGCACATTTCACAACAGAGGTGTTTTTTACAAATTGGCACAGTAGCAATACCGTAAAAATGACAGTATAAAGCTGGGTTTATTTGTAGAGGCTAGTGCAATTTCAGAATAAACTCGATTTAAATGTTCATCCCAGGCATATTAATGTCCTATCTGCAGAATACACTTAGGAGATTAATGTAATTCTTACTGCAGCCACAACAATCATACGGTACTCTACACAATACACAACATACTGTACACATATGACACATACACAAACCCTGGCACTTATTGTGACCCTCTTAAAATAAGTGGTGCCCAATTCAAACCAAGCCCTATGGAGTCCACAGATTACTTGTAACTTGTCTTTTAGTAGCAGTTTATCGTGTCCCACTTTTGGTCATCGTGTGTGAACACCCTGTAACGAAACATCAACAAGGAACTATTCTTAAAGTCGGCATAAAACGGAAGTAGCGATTTTCAGTTGTGAAACGGCATCTGAAATAAGAAAAAAGCGGATTTTTCCAGATTTTTGGATTGTTCGAAGTTGGTTGTTGCTAATAAAATATAGGCAGATTTCGATCTTTTCGATGATATATTGCTGCAGGGGAGGGGCAAACGAGTCCCTGATAGCCCCGCCCTCACGCAAGTTTTTGATGAAAGATTATGAGGCCACATAAATTTGAAAATAATAATAAAGTCCATAGATAAATAAGACTACATTATTCCATATACAATAAGAGTAGTACACAAGTAATGGCATGGAGGTGTCACAGTTCTATTTTTAACCCAAAGAATACTCCCTTCGGAATCTTTGTGTAATTTTCTGGAGGATCTATTGACAGAAATGCAATATAATATACATAACTATGTCTTCAGAGGTGCACAAAGACCTTAAATAATGAAGCGTTATGTTTTTTTGTAAATACCATACCCCCTACGGCAAAGAAGAGAAAACGTGAAGACATCTTCGTCCTCTCTCAGCCCCCGTAGTGACTTGAAAGGGAGGGGTTGGTTTCAATTCGCACCACTAGATGCCGCTAAAAATCACTAAATTGTCCTTTAAGAAACCTTTTTATCAGTTTATAAAACAACTACTTGCAGCTCTGAAATCTGATAGGTTGAGCAGATCCGAAGCCATTCTTTATCGACCCATTACACAAAATATAATTTGTACACTTAACATTCACCATTACAACCTAACATAATTGATATTGCTTCTGCATGATTTCTTAACGTCCCCCACCCCCCCAGAGTAAAGTCTTAATAAAAAACACAAATAAATATTAATTCAAAATCACTGTAACGTGCGGCTTCTCATGCTTCACTACCGTAATCTGCCTCGCGGTAGCATCAGAAGGCATCTAGAAGTCATTCAGGCGCCTTACTACCTATTAAAATGCAGAAGCCCCCCACCTCTACAATTTCTGGTCCATGTATTAAGTCAATACCTGCCTCAAATATGCATAACTGATCAGTCACTCGCCCAATAAATCAGTTTTAGTCAACCTTTAAATACGCAGGCAACAACTGTTGAGATATTTCAGAAAGTGGGACATAACATGAGAGTTTCTTTTTCGTGCAGAGAGAAGGGAGGGCGCCCGTGAGTTAATAAGCCATCATTACCCCATCTCCTCCTTCCTGAGTGGGTGCTGTGCTTTTGTCCTGTCCTATTAGTATCTCTAATAGAAGAGCCACCGTGACTCATGCCCATCAGTCTGACACTTGGCCTGGCTGCAGTGTCGCGCTGGATGCGCACAAACACAGTCACAATGTCGCTGAACTGCAGAAGTCTTCAGGAAGTCTAGAAAAGGGAATACGGGTACCTTAAGTGCTTGGGAATAAGTAAACCTTTTTGCTAAGCAATTTACAGTAAGGAGTATGTGTTCCTTGGAAAATGATAACAGTTAAATCCAAACTACAAAACAAAGACTTCCCACGAGGGGGCAAAAACAAGTAAGATCAAGATTAGTTAAACTTAACAGGAGCTTGAGAGGACTAGAAATATAGGTACCAGACCACAAGGTAAGTATATAAACTTTGCAAAACGAAACCGTACCGGACAGCAACACAAGATAAATAGGGGAGCTAACAAGGGATAATAACACTAGGCCGGTGGAAGGGATAATTAGAGGCGGGAAGCTAGGTGAGGAAAAGAGGGGTGGGGTCAAGACACGACAGGAGAGCACGTAGCACTAAACACTTGGTACTGTCATGATTCTGCCACAAGACTAGAAAAGCATGACAAAAGTGTCTTACAAATGGAAATGGAAAGTAAAAGTTAACACAAAAACAACAAATCATTATTACAGTTTCTTTTTGCATTGAAGTCATGGAGAAGAGGCCATTTGGATGCTGAACACATTAGGTTCCTGACCGCCAGCAGGGTCCAAAATTAACTTTTGGAAACACCTGTCAGAAACAACACTTCTTTCAAAACCTGAATTTGACTCAAAGTATTTAAAGCTTAAATTATGCATCTCACTGTCACCAGTGAAAAAAGATGAGCAATTTGTTTCATGTATAACGCTACGAATCCCTGTAAAGTTACAGCCATCTGGCTCTAAACTGCATTTTATTTATTCACATTTGGCTAGAGTTATTTTAAGGTTGCTATTTTTTGTAAGACATTCGTTTTGAAGTGAGCTATTTTTGGAGTCAGCAACGAATAAACTTTTGTAGGAGAATTGTATAAAAGGGTTTCTTAATTCTTCAATTGGTTATCACATAAAAAAACAATTCCCGAAGACATGTACAAATATTGTTGTTGTATTACTTGAAAGTGAATATGAACTTGTTTTCTTTGCAGTATTTAAGTTCTGAAAAAATACAGAACATCTTTTGTTATTTTGACCGGTTTCTCCAGTTTTCGTTTTCTGGAAATATACAATAGAAACCTTATTTTTATTTGACATTTGGGAGCAATAATGTTGGTAGTTCACACAATGAAATGAAAGAGATAATTTTACCTAAACACAAACTGTACCTACAATAATGTATAAATACATTTTAAAATCAGAAAAACTGATTTTGAAACAGTCTTTTTTTATTTTTCGTGGCTGTATAGGATCTGGATGTTAGAGGTTCCTTATGGAATCAATCAGACAACATTGGATCTTCCAGGCATCAGGAAGCAAATATAGAGTTTGTTTTATGTCAAACAGTGTTCACAAAATGAGCTTTGATTTCCAATAAGCGAAGCATCGATGCAGGTTTTTGTGATGCAATGTGGGATATTTAAGGGAACTTCATTGAGGATGTTGACATTAAAACAGCCTTAAAATCGTGACACCCTGGTGTTGACAATGTATTATATGCTTTTCATTTCATAATTTTCTTTGTTTTACATTTGTCACAACTTTCTGTATTAATATGTATTTACTGTTAAGCATCATCTGGCATCAAAAACTATATTTTTCTATTGCAAGATACAAAATGATCAGCAAATCGTCGCTGTCCTTCTGAAACCTCAGAACCTCCAAATTCAGGAAATGGAAAAAAACACTGTACATTTTAAATGATTAAATACTGTGTTGGTAAAGTTGATAAGCGCTTTTTTATTGATGAGATGTTTGCAAAACCCAGTGACAAACATAAAGCGTGACTAATGATAATGATTAATGGCAAATTATAAAAATCACAAAATATTTAAACATGTTATGGCAGTTTTGTAAAGAGAGGCTGCTTTCAGTACATGGTTTCACAACATTCTAAAGAATTCCTCCTTTACATATACTTGTGATTTAATTATAACTTTATTTTTTGGGGAGATATTCCTTTAATGCCAATGAGGGATTTGAACCTCACACCGCCTCACACATGCTCTAAGCTCTTAAACACCCCCAGAGCATCTGCTATGCTCACACTCCACAGCATCTCCCTTTGCTAAATATCAAAGGAATATTAATATACCCAACTTCATTATACAAACAGAAAATTCAAACATTCCCCTCAGAACTGCAAGAGGGCAAAACATGACACTCCATTAACAGCAACACACAGAAATGTGAAATTTCAGGCCTGTCTCTTATTCTCTGAGAGATAGCGTGACAAAAAACTGCAACTAATAATAGTTCAAACGCATACAAACACATAATTGCACCAGCGCAGCACCTGCACAAAATGCTGCTTTGACATTTAACGCATGCAATCCTCTCCTAAATGCTGAAGAAGTGAAACCGAGACTTAGAAGTTAATGCACCCATTACGTTCGCCAACCCATGCAAAGACAAGTTCACCACGTTCTCTCATTCATAACATCTCTTCTAATCACTTCCAGGTCCTGAAGATGACTACAATCTTCTCTTCTCGAGTACCCGGCTCCTGGAGCGGTGTATACTCCCCGGGGGACTGCGAAAATGCCCTTTCCTACATTATTCTGTTGTCTGTTCTCTAGCAGACAGGAGGTGCCCATGTTCCAACGGACATCTCCATTCTGAATGTATTATTAGCACTTGACCAAAGAGCGGGGATGACAACGCGCTCACTCAGGCGCTTTAAATGATTAAAAGAACCGGCATAAATCAGATCAATTAAATCAAAGAGGAGCAGCGAATCGGACACAGATTAAATAGAACGTCGTCTTCTTGTTAGTTTTGTTTTTCTTGCTATTGACGGTGACCTCTGAAGGCCGGGGGCAGTTGGAGAAATAATGGAGGGTCAGTTAAGGAGGCACAGACACACACACATATAGAATTAGCAACCATTATTAGATCCTTTGTATACAATCTTGCTTCAAGTCAGAAACAAAA
This sequence comes from Triplophysa siluroides, assembly GCA_006030095.1. Taxonomy (NCBI): domain Eukaryota; kingdom Metazoa; phylum Chordata; class Actinopteri; order Cypriniformes; family Nemacheilidae; genus Triplophysa; species Triplophysa siluroides. The sequence goes on along the minus strand of VCII01000101.1, from coordinate 1,460,832 downwards.
CTGTTTACATAGTGTACACAGACAGCACAGGTCTGTAAGACGTCTGCTAGAGATCTGGAAACATCTGCTGTGTAAAAACATCTGATAAACATCTTAGAAAAGGCAGTTTTACATAAATTGTAATGTAAATCATAAAAATCGTATATGTCTATTCTAGATGTCTATAACATCTGACAGGAGACATCTCAGAGACGTAATAAAGATTAGCAAACAAACAAAAAAAGACGCCTTTCAGATGTAAATGCAGACATAAAATAGACATCGCCCAGATGTATGTGTGCGATCAAGGTTTCCTCTAGTGTGCAACACTTCTTTCATTTTTTTGTATTAGTACTAAAGAACAGCGGTAAAAATGTACGATGCATACAGTATGTACCCAATACTGTACTATGTGTGATGGTTTTTTATCTGTAAAACAAACTTTGATTTTGTGTTTTGGAAAGAGGCTGTAAAGAATCTATTTTATATAAAAAATGTATATATCTTTTATTCATATTTATGATATAAATTGTGCAAGTACAGATTTCATATACATCTATACTGTATATATATATATATAAATAAATATACACACACATGTACTGTATGTACAGTATTATTGAAAAATATATTATAAAGAATACAGATACTTATACTTTCAAGCCTGGGATTTTGGAAAATAAGGAGTGATTTTTTACTAAAGCGTTTAAAGATTCAGTAATCATTAAAACAGCATGTAGTCCCCTCGTCTTAATCATGAAAACATCCGCTCAATATCGGTCTCTAAGTTAAAACTGGCAAGATGTGAATATTAGTTACTATTATTAGAAATACGCATATCTTTAGTATTTCCCTGTGAAATGAGAGGCCGACAAAAAATAATGCTAAATAAATGACATATTCTGATGTAAGAATAGCAGAGAAATTGCATATTATTACAGCATTTAAACTAGTAATCATTGCATCTAGAAAGTGATAATGGAATCAAAAGACCCCAGTTTGAAACGTTAATAAACGTTTCAAACTGTTTACATCTAGTTAAAAATTAAGTTAAATCATCAGATCAAGTCAATTACATGAATAATATGCAGTATATGCTCTTTTTAATGGTATCTGACAATGTGATTATATTGATGATATACATCCACAATAACAAAGATATTAATATTAACAATACACTGCCGTTGAAATGCATGGGGAGGAACTCGTGGCTGCCCAAGCGAAGCTTTGCGCATGTGTAGTATCTAAAGCAACATGAAAAGTAATGTTTTTAAGCGCAATATGATCTTAGAAAACAAACGTTATGGTAAAGATTACGTCTTTTTTTTTTATATATTGTTAAATTAGGATTTTAGCCAGCGATTGTAGAAATATCAGTATTCCCATTCACGTCTTGTTTGAATTAGGTCGACGTAATAACTGCCCTAACCGCCCGGAGGCGCATTGCAAAGATGGCCGTCGAGTGGCACGACTTCCCTAATGGACTTTGATAATACTGAGCAAGGCATCGATGCATTGAGAATGACATTTGCAGGATTAAACAGATTATAAACTAAATATTAGGGGCAGAAGATTTGCGAATCTGAGATAAACTGTTTTCTACTGCTATGCAGCAATGCCTTAGGTCAAGATTTAAAGCCTGTCACGTGGAGAACTCATAGAAACCAGTCACAAAAACACACAACTCAAACACTGCCCTCTAGTGCGCAACACAGACAAACAATTCTTACTTCTGGATGTGAACAGAAAGCATAATAAAAAAGCTTATTGTACGTGTTACGTCTTGCTAAAACAAAAAAAAGATTTATTTCATAACAGTATTTAGAGTTCATGAAACCTAACTCGAAAATGAACTTCAGTTTCTATTTCCAGTTGTTTGTTCTGGAATAAAGAAAAACAGGTGAACAGAGCTTTCCCATGCAAGAGAAAGGATGACTCATGGCTCTAACAAAAAGGTTATGCAGTTCTGATGGTAATGGTGAGGCTCAGAATACAGCAAAGAGCTGAATGTCAAAAGCAGCTTTTACATCTACGTGCATTATTGCTTTGTTTTTCAAAAAGCTGTGTAGCTGTGTAATGGTTAAAATCACTGGCAATAAAATGACATACACGCTAATATATGGGTTTGCTTCTCACTGACGAACGATTCTCACCAGTGTTCAAATTAAGTTTTATCAGAACGGCTTCTTTTTGACCATCATTGTTTTGTTCTCATGGGGAGTCGTGAGAACAAACAACTTCATGTGAACAGCGATCCCGACAACAATCACAGAATACATCCCAAATGGATTTATTATGATTTGGGAATAAAGACTTACTAAACATTGTCACATTGTGGTGATGTCTTGGTGCGAGACAAGCATGTTATCACGGACTTAGCGTGGCAATATTAATGAAGAGCTGTTTAACATTTCAACAATTCTTAGTCAAACCATCACACCATTGAGACCAAGATCTGAGAGATGCTTTCATGAATTCCTGTTCATAATTAAACAAAATCCTGATTCCCAAACCAGCACAACAAACAGCAAATCATGTTAGTTTGTCCCACAAGACAGAATTACTGAAGACACAAAATACATTCATACTATACATGTCAAATTTCTCAAAATAAACACAACGCATCATGTTATTCTGAATATGTGGATACATTTATTCTAATAGGCAATGTCGGAAGAATTTGAATGGATGGTTAATTAAGCTGCCAGACATGGTTTTCTCCACCCATTATCAAAGTAACACATAAGAGACACGTAACATCTATAGAACAGTGTTTCACAGCATTGTTTATCTTGTCTTGAATACCCCCCACAGGCACATCAGTAGCACTTAAGCAGCCTTTCATGGACATTAAACCAGACATAGGTTCTTATTTAATCATAACCTAAATATAAAATAAATGGATCCTTTTTTCTATTTTACAAAATAAAATCTCGATGGTACAATTTATTCTAACTGCTAGTTTGGAATTACTGGTTTGCAACACATGTAGGAAACACTTTAATTCTTGGAACGTCTTGGAAAAAAAACGATTGAAAACTTTGTTTTTCCACCTGTACGGCTGGTGAAAGAGGAGAACTCAATAGAGGTCAGAAGGGACAAACCAGAAGTTGCAAAAAAGCATTCGGTGCTTGTGTAAGTACACTATGAACTGTTGATGTGTGCCAATGCTGGTTTTGACACTTTGAGCGATGTATTGATTTTATTCCTTCACGTTCATAACGGCATATCATTTAGACTTTAAAGGTCCAGTGTTAAAATGTAGTCATCTACTGGTGAGGTTGTGAATTGCAAACAACGGCTCACTCCACCCCTCCCGCCTCCCTTTCTAAGCACTACAGAGAGTATAAAGTCATAAACAGGTTTTGAATGAAATGAGTAAAATAAGTGACAGAATTTGTATTTTTAAGAGAACCATTTTTTTTGGTTTCGAGCAAAAATCATGAACGAAAAAAGTACAAAAGTGTCATTATCATTATGCTGTAAATAAATAAATAAATACATATGTTTTTATCACAACCAGAGTGGCTGGGACAGGCTCCACCACTTCTTACAACCCCTTATACATACTGTACGATAAGTGACAGTTCAGAAACTTGTTCAAAACTAAATTTGGCATAAAATTAGATTAGAAAATGTGATGTTTTTGCATGAAGATATTTATCATTTGATTTGAGTTAATGTTCATCACACATGCACTAATCAATTCAACTTTAGTGAGACACTCATGCATCCTACTGAGACATTTAACACGCTATTCTTTTTTCTACTACTCTAATACACCAAAACATGTTTAGTCACAATAAAGCAGCTAGCAATTCTATCTTTCATTTCCAAACAGTGATTCAATACAGTATTCTGCTACTCCACAACATGCAAAAAAATACCCAAGACTTGGGTTATACCCAAGACTAAATGCATTAGTAGTGCATTAAATTAATGTTTGAGAGGTAACAGAAAAAGTTGGGTAAAGAATAAATGCAAAATGACAGAGATCTAGAAGAGGCAGAAAGAAGCGTGAGAAAGTGCGAGTGTAGTGTTACACAACGTGTACAGTGAGATATATTCAGTCCAGTGGCACCTCTCTCAGATGTGCTGAACCAACTGAAGCCAGTTTGGACTCTCTCATCTTATCTAGGCCAAACAGCAGGTCCAGTTGAGTCACGGGCCTTAGCTGCGTTCCGTCCATGCGCCTGAGGAGAGACCAAAGGAGAAAATCAGGCTTACACAAAATATAGAAGAATATACACTTAAACTCACTCCTACACAATTACGCTGAATGTTGAGCAGTAAAAAACGCTGGCATGGGTGATTTGAATGCCGTCCATTTTTTTTACTCAAATCAGCAGAATAAATGATTGTGACAGCTTACTTCTGGCAAAATCCGCAAACGCAAATAATACGTTTACTTCGGTATATAAAATGCATTGAGCTTCATAACCGCACGCTTGACACCCATCAAAAGCTGCACTGAGAATCACAGCCAATCAGAATTTATTTGGAAATTACAGCTATGTGAAGCTTAAACCAATTAGATGTCACTTTGGGCGGGGCTAACCATGGCGAACTGTCAAAACATCTTGATGCTGTGGATTGACGCAGCGGTTTAAAACAAAGATTTGTAACACGGATTAACATGATTCAGTGCTTGAGGTTCTATGCTGTCATGCCTAGTTAAGACAGAGTTTGAGAGATGCACGTCAAGCAACAAACGCGACACATGTGAGACATACTCTTCCTCCTCATCCAGCTGGAACTGCTGTACGATCTGCTTCATCTGCTGTTTGCGGACGTAATCCCTGACACGGTACATGGCAGCATCCCTGCACAGCTCTTTCAGATCGCTGCCGGAGTAACTTTCTGTCTGCTCCGCTATCTCCTTCAGGTTGATCGCGTTGCTCAGCTGAGGAGGAGAAAGAATTCAAAGCCACTAGTGGTAGCAAATGGAATTGCGATGTGTTTGTTTGACGTTGACATAACAACACTTGATCAACCAATGGCTGAGTTTAGAGACTTACTTTTTCACCGGATAAAATGAGTCGAAGGATTTCTTCTCTTTGAGCTGCATTCTGGAAATGCAAATGCCTGATATCAAATCAATTGAAGTCTATGACATTATCTCGCTTATAAAGCGTAACAAACATGAGCGTGTCTGAGTTTGATAGACTTACAGGGAGTCCTACATGAAAGGAGGCTGGCATTCTGCGAAGTATTGCTGGATCCACATCCTGAGGTCTGTTAGTAGCCCCCATCACCATAACCTGAACATTAACATCGCATTTAAATTGGTCTTCTATCATTTCAGCTTTAGGGAAACATGTACATGGACGTGTGTGGGTTACCTGGTTCCTGGCTCCCGTCTCTAATCCATCCCAGAGACTCATGAACTGGGCCTTCATCATAGCAGTGGCCTCATGGTCCAAACTGGAACGGTTCCTTAGAACTGAATCTGATACAAGAGCACACTTTCATACAACCATGACTTGTAAAACTAGTTAGCATAAAAATAAAAGCAGTGAAAAGTCTTACTAATGTACATCTGAGGTTAAATGGTTCATAAATGAAAGTTTAATATAAATAAAAAACTAATGTATGCGTTTTTAAAGAAGCATCAATAATTACCGCAATCACTTTCTCTGCGGTTTAAGCTCGTTGATTATGAGCCGTTTCCCAGTGCATTATTATTATTCAAGCTCAACATGGTGTTGAAAAAACCTGTCATCATTATGCAGATGTACCACATCTTCCATAACAAGCCATCATGAATATAAAATGTATGCAAACACACAGCGATTACAGATGGGTTTGTCATTATAGTGCTGTCTGCATGATTTATTCAGCACCTGTTTCCTCATCTGTCTGGCATCTTAACTATGAAGAATTTGAAGAGCAGATTCACGGGTTACCTATTTCATCAATGAAAATGATGCAGGGCTGAATCTTGACAGCCAATGAGAACACAGCAGCAGTCAGCTTCTGCGATTCGCCATACCACTTGTCAGTCAAAGTGGAGGCCTGGAGATTAATAAAGCGGCATCCGGATGCTTTCGCTGTTGCCTTGGCGATTAAAGTCTTTCCGCATCCCGGCGGCCCGTATAACAGTACACCTGTGAATGGGAAGTGAAAACAAAATTCTGTGTGTAGTTTTTTTAGGTAAAAAATTCCCATTCCTCTGAAAATCACTTCAAAAGTGACGTTTTTCTTCAAATTTAATACCAGATTGATAAGGTCAGAGACAAGATTAAAACAATAACATATATACATCAAAATGAACTTGAAAACCTGAATGAATAATGATGGTACACATGACAAAGATTTGTCGACAATGTCTAAAAGCACTGGCCACTTTTTAGTGCTTTACCTTTGGGAGGCTGGAAGAGTTTAGAGCCACCCAGTGGGAGCCATGAGGAGGTGGCAGTGAATGGGAATCGCGATGACAGATGTCTATGGTCCCTCATTACCAAGGCATTCATAACATATGGAGCGTGGATGTTTATATGAAGGGATTAAGATATTATAGATTGACCTCTCATAGGAGCTCTCTATCTCTCATCAAAATCTCTTTGAATTGGAATACATCAAAAAAAAAAGCACAATAAGCTCATGGAAGAATTTACCAATTGAACTGTCCCGTCAAAAGCCCATACCAAATGTGCAGTCCACTCATCAGAGCACACACCCAAAGGGCGGAGGAGGGCGTCCCGTGGGATGTCACTGAACATGATTACCGCCCCCACTGTCAACCCATTGGGCGAAAAGGACAAAGTGGTTGAATCAGTCTAGAAAAGACAAACAACAAACTCGTTAGCTTGATGACATTGATCTTTCATTTTTTTTCGCATTGAAGCATCAAATTAAAGGATGGATTTAAAATCCATGACATATCACTATCTACTAAAGATAACGTGGAACATATTAAAACTAAGCAAGAAGATAACACAATAGCATACCATTTATTTGTAATATATAATTGAAAACAGATGAGGATATAACAGAAATGTGATAAAAAGGTCACCATCAAATCAAAAACAATAATGTCACATTTAAAATGATATTCCAGTTTTATCTATAAAGCATTTAATAATGGCCACATCTTACAAAGTGAAAGATTAGCGATTGCAGAGTTTTGCAGAGACGACAATAACACAAATCACATTCGAGTATGAAAACCAAACTTTTATAAAACATTAAAACACCGATTTGTCACAGAATATCTAAATAAAACTTACATTTCACAGCATCGCTGTAATGACTAGCCTTCGCCGCGTGTTACCGGCCCAAACGTACCGACCGGAAACAAGTACTATAAACACGCGTTCCCATGTCCAAACTTTTCGTTCCGATGTCCGATCAACTGAAAATTACACAGGGTTATGATGTTTTCAGTTGCTTCAACATAATTGTCAACCTACACAGCCACTTAACTTAAATAGCACCATAAAATGCAATATTAAATGTAGACACAAAAGGCCTGAATGCCTTATAATGTGGATAGAGCTGATCACGCATTTTATAACAATAAAATAGTTAAAGAGCAAACACAGATGTTGTTTTGGAACACGAGAGGAGAGTTTAATAGACCCACATCTGTTCGTGAAGAATGTGTTAGATAGCACTATGCGTTACGCACTGCAATTTACCCACGTATGGTGCAAACGATCGCATCCCATCATTAAGGTCTACATTTGTTTTCGATTTAGTACTTGCTGTATCAACAACATCACCATCACGAAAGCTGATTATAGCAGTGTTATATTATTTTGACTTCATCCAACCTTTTTAATGATCCGTTTGTTTAGGTATGTTCCTTTTTACACCACACGATGGCAGTCATGTCTAATTTTTCCTTCAAAGGCAGAGCGGGGATGAGCGATAGCATCAGCCTTCAAAAGCCAGAAGCATGCGTGCATTAAACGTATTGAAGGTTAATTAAACTACAGAATGGGTGTTTGCTTGCATCAAGGAGTCATTATCTTGGACAACAGGAACCGGTTTTGGCAGCGAGCCAGTGACTAAACTAAGAATTGCTGGGCTTGATTAGTTGCCATGGCACCTGCATCTTCTGGTGATGGATGTAAACTAGGAGATGCATTCATCTCATTTCTTCAATTTTTCAATTAGCAGAGAACACAATGTGCATTTTGATAAAGCAACAAATGTTTATCTCCGATGACACCCACACACACAGGCAAAAAAAATTGTATTAAACTGTTTGTCGTATCGTGAGACGTTCCTGCCAGAATTCTGTTGGCTGCTTTTCAGAAAGCAGAAATAAAATCGGTGACATTGCAGAAGACCTATCCCAAAAAAGAGCTTGCAATATATTTTTTAATGAAAGATAGAAGTTATACGTTTAAAATAAAACACTTTTTTTTAAAACAAGGACCAATATCCATATTTTTGCCCAATCAAATGCTTTCTAGAATAAAAAGTCCCCACCCATGATTTATTTCTATTATGTGATAGATAAACTAAAAGATATTCACCAAAAATATATTCATATGTTTAAGATCTTTAATATGCCCTGTTTTTTTTCAGTAAGAAATAACACAGGACAGAAACTGGAAGTTCATCTATTGCATTCATGTACGGAAAAAAAACAGTTAAAGTAACATTACAAAACAGTTGATTCAAATACACAGCAGCGGCCACATCCCATAATAATATGTCTGGCAGTAAAGAGCTTAGTGGTCTGTGCAGTACCACTAAAGCGCAACAAAGAGACCTGCTCAGCAACCTCTATCATCTTAGGTCGACACTGTCCTCTCCTCCGGGACTAAAAGTCTCTCTCTTTTCCCTGGCTACAAGCCATTGTTGTATTGTACATGACTTAAAAAGGATCAAGCAGGTCCTGGGGGAAATTTTTATGGTGATTGTTCCTGCCACCTCTCTCCCCTCTCTATTCACAGCAACACAAAATATGATAGCAGTGTACACTTTGAGGAAGATTAATTCCCGGCGCTCCCAAAATCTAATCTTGTGTTATGTTGAGGAAACAGGCCAAATATTTTTGTGCCACTGTAATTAAAAAGCTCATCAGATTGCATGGTGCGAAAAACGAATGCAAACGAATGCAAATGATAAGCATGTTTCCTCCATCACAGTTTTACATTTATTTTTCAAATCAAAGCCCCCCGAGTCAGTCGACATAAGCAACCGCAGTAAACATGTAATGTTTCGAAGACCATTTCTTTTAACCCCCATTACGCCTGAGATGTTTGGTTTGCACTCACTTAAAGAAGTTTTCAAACACATTTCAGTCAATCAAAAGATAATCTTCCTTTTATTTTAGAAACACATCTTTATGTCCGCATTAAAAATGAAGGCATACAGAAAAAGCTCAATGTGTCTAAGCCACATTTGTTTGGACTAAGTATTGACAGAAATATGCAATACGATAAACATCACGTCTTTAGAGGTGCAAAGACATTATATAATGAAGTGTTATGTTTTTATTACCTTAGAATGAGCTATTTCTCTCTACTTACATCACGGGTCCCCTTACACCATGTCTACACCGGATGCGGCGCGAAAATCCCATTTGATCAAGACATGTGTCGCGTCGCGCCCGGTGTAGTCACGGTGTTACATGGATTTCACCATGTTGTTTCTCCAGTAGCCCTAAACGGACAAACTGCTCTACAGAGCGCATTTCCTAAATACATTATCTCCTTTTGCGAAAACATGACGACTTGCCGCTAGTGCGTCGAAAGGGAGACATGGAGTGAGCCGTTGGTTGCAATTCGCAACATCACTGCTGGATCCCGCAAAAATTTCCACATGGCACCTTTAATATGTCATCTGTAATAATAGGGTGGGGTAAGGTGGTTAATTTAGAGATAAGATAAATAAGAATAATAAATAGGCTGGTAAAACATTCTGTCACGTTCTTACATTTATTCCGTGATCAGACTTGACTTTAAGAAAAAAATTCGTTCGGATGGTGGAACGAAAATGGGTCCATTTTTTACATTTCTGTACCGAGAGGTCACACTGTGACGTTGTGATCTTCTATTGGTCTCACGGACTCACGTGATGCGAATTGGCAGGTCAGAGTTCACCAAACTTGAACTTTGCTACGAAGCGAAATATCTGAGAGGGGTCTAGCTGCAGCCGTTGGGGCGAGTGAAGCTCCACTCTCGAACAGGAAATACGTCACCTCCACTCAATAATAAAGAAGGGGCAAAATGGCGTCGCTGCACTCTCCGAAGTTCGAACTTTAACTCGGGTAATTTTATCTCGGCATCCCTACACTACTTGCAGACTGACGCGGTCTTAACGTGTATTGCAAGCACAACGCACATGGCTTCCGTGAAATTACGCAAAAAGGATGAATAAACAAGATGGATTTATATATTTTTGATGATCAATATTGATGTCTCGCCAATGTTAGCTGATGTTGCATGCATATCTTTAAAATACAGGTTTAGAAAATCAGATTATTTTATATAATCCACCGAAGTACTGAAAACCCTGATGTTACACACCCCGGTACCGTAGGTGGCGATATACACCTAAACATGTTGGTTGCGACCGGCCATTAAAAGGAAAGAAGAAGAAGGAGAAGAACGTTCGTTGATCGTTATTTACTGTTACTTGCAGTTGATGTGTTTTGCAAATATAGTTTGTGTTTTTTACTCAAAACAATTAAAACTTAATTTGTGGAAATTATTTAACATTACACTGTGGTTGTTTTGTATGTTATTTTGCTATAAATATTAAAAATAAATATTAAATTTCTTAATTATTTGTGTTCACATTTTTCATTTTTATAAAAATGTGGTTTCATATATTGTTCACTGCTATAATGTTAACTTTCTAAATACATTGACATGAAAACAGCGCCTTTTCATAAATCACTTCCGGGTTGAAGTAACTAGGTAACGTATATACGCTCGGGCTTCGAGTGGAGGTGGCGTATTTCCGCTTTTCCACTCGCCCCATCGGCTGCAGCCAGCCCCTATTGAAATATCTTCGGACGGACTTGCACTTCCGGTCTGACGGTGCACAGAATAAGCGATAAGAAAAAAACAAGAAGCAGCAATGTTTTATGTGCTTTTAGTTTGGGTTTTATTTATTTTTTAATTTCCTGTCAATTATCCGTTGCACTAAAAAAAATTCTGCTGAAATTCTTTTTCCTCCTCTGTGACGACTTTAGTGACCTGCATTAATCAACCAATATTTGATATTCATAAGCATGCCACCTGCCTCCACCTTTTTTAATACAGATATCTTAGGAAAACTCAGATCTGTATGATGGAGAGATAGAATTGTCCATTAGCGCCACTGGAAACAAATTTGCAGAATAATGTTCTTGCCCGACAAACGCACAAATCAAAGCAGTGAGGGAGCCGGCGCCCAATCAGGAATACAACCGCATAGATCATTTCATTCTCGTGCAAGAATCCTGAAATAAACATCTGATTTCCCAGATGAGTTTATGGAGACTTATGGTAATGTCGGGAGAGGTTTATCACTTTCTTTGTGAGGGACATTTGGGAATAACAGCCCCTTACTGAACAAATACAATTGGCTTCTTCCAGCTCCCATTCGTCAGTGTGACAGTTCTTGTCTGGTGAAAATGAATGGATAAATAGAGACACATTTGGTTTGCAGATTATTCATGGCGTATGGAGACAACTCAGAAGCCAATGTGACAGCATGCATTTGGCTGACCTCTGCAATGACTCTGATCCAGTTTGATCCAGTTAAAACTGTGATTCTCAATCAGGGCTTATAAAGGTAATGAATTTCATGTTCTTTTATAGCATTCAGTTATATTTTGAAGAATGGTAATATATTTCCGCAATGTGCTCCTGCCTACCTTAAAGCTAAAGCAAGGTTGTGCCTGGTCAATACCTGGATGGGAGACCATCCATGGAAAGCTACGGGGAGCGCAACCGACTGTGAAGTCAATGTGAGTCCAATAAAATAAAAGTAACGAGAAACTTCATTTGCTCACCCTCAAGTTGTTTCAAATCTGTATAAATGTCTTTGTTCTGATGAACACAGAGAAAGATAGTTGGAAGAATGTTGCTTGTAACCAAACAGTTCTTGGCCATCATTGACTACCATAGGAAAATTGCTTTATACATTTCTTTGTTATGTTCAACACAAAAGAAGATATTTTGAAGAACGTATGAAAGCAAACAGGTCTGGGACACTTTTGACTACCATTGTAATATTTCCTACAATGGTAGTCAATGGTGGCCAAGAACTGTTTGGTTACAAGCGTTCTTACAAATATCTTTCTCTGTGTTCATCAGAACAAAGATATTTATACAGATTTGGAACAACTCGAGGGTGAGTAAAAGATCACAACATTTTTATTTTGGGGTGAACTGTCCCTTGAAGATATATTTGATGCTTGAAAAATACAGATTTTTGGAAGGGTTATCTGTAAAAAAAAAATGGTATTAAAAAAGTACAATTTAAATAATACTACAGTCATGACACATCAAGTATTTATTTTTTTGACAGTGTTAACATCAGCCTGAACCGAAAAAAAGAATGATTTGTAAAGATGTTACAGATAAATGAATCCTACATATCCAACCCAGTATTTGGGTTAGTCTTGACATTCAGAAAATACCTTTCCACACTCTGCTGGTTTGCTCTTGAGCTCTGACCTCCTTCCATTGTTTTATTGATTATCACAAGCCCCCCGTGCCACCCAGAACTCTGTTACCATAGTAACCCCATAGAAATAGTGCACCCTCAACCAATAAGTGATTGCTCCACATCGTCTAAACAAACTGATAAAAAAAATCCAAAGCGACTTACAAGTAGGACAGCATATAACGTTTTTTCAACACGAATGGAACATTACCAACTTATAAATTGTAAAGTTGGCTATTGTGTTCGAATGTTTTAAACATGTGAGCCAGTTTCACACCGACCCGACCAACTGGGTAACATACTAAAAAGTGAAAAGTACTGTTTGTTGATGCTATGCAAACTAACCTTGAAATGACATGAAAGGTTATGTACTTGAATGTACCTAAATGTTCAACGATGAAATGAAGGAAAACAGCTCTGCTAAATGCATCAGCAAATTTGATTTGTCTGAATGTAAAGCTTCTGAATAAAATAAAATTTTACACGTATTTCATCTCAGAACGGTTCCGTCTTTGGTCCAACTCTTCTTCTGGTAGCAGACAAAAAGTTATTTTCATTATCTCAAGGGATCCTTCATCCGTGCAGCATCGCTCTTGGCGTGACACTCCCATCATAAATTACACTCCTGGCGTTCCTTGTCGGCCGCTTTCCTCCCAGAATCCACCAGGTGGCTGAACTAACAGCAATAAGTGTCTCTCTCCAGTGAACAAGCCACCATATTGATCACTGCTCATGTTTCTTCTGAATCAATCTCCATCACCCAATAGCCATTTTCCACATCATATTTCTTTCCAAAGAGAAACCGATGTCCCCGAGGCTTTGAGACCGGGGCAGGGTCTCATACAAGGAGATTCCATCAAGGTAAAAGTCTCTACTCCCCTTCAAGGCACCGCTGGTAATGCAACCCAACACATCACTGTCATGACCTCAGGTCTCTCAGGTGTGCAAAGACAACAATATCTGTAATGGATTTAAAAGGTGTCAAAATAACTTAAATGCCTTTGGCAAGGCTCTCTGGTTTTTGTGTTTCTTATAAAACCTTAGTATTGTAGAAACATGCATGTGCGCATGAAAACTAAAAGGGAATTTGTATACTTTAAAAAGTTAGTCTATGCAAAACACACCACAATGATGGCAGTGTGTTGTGATGGGTTGCTATGGGCACTGCTAGGAGGTTAGTGTTATGGGACGATATTAGGTGGTCACATACAAGCTATCACCCAAGTCTATAATATGTTTTTGGTCTCTAGATATGCTTGTTGAAAACAATTGAGTGATTGTAAAAAAAGGTTTGAGGTTTAATGTTGCCTTCGAAAGAAAATGACAAATTCCAACACAATCTCAAAGAAAAAACGTTACAATTTTACGAAATGGCAAGATCTCATTCGTACATTTTAGTACGATTCGCCTTTGCGCCAGTGCCGTTTAAAACTGATATTTCATTTCTATTAACAACAGACTTGCTTTCCATCGTCTTTGAAAGGAACATGTTCGATTCCACAACGTCACCTGTAACATTTTGAATTCAAAGTTTCCCACTCGTAAAACGACTTGCTCCTTTATGTGCTTTGAACTCGTGATGACGTCTTTCCCGACTCCACTTGAACGCAGGATTTTCATCTGTAGCACAAATAGTGTGGGACAAGTGAGGTTTAAATTAAACTCTAACTCTAACAGCAATGGAAATAATTAGTAGTAATTATTGCAGTGCCCTCGGTCCCTTGTTTACTCAAATAAGGATCTTTAAACATAGATAATGGATTAAGCTTGTGTTTGACTCCCCACAGTGACAACAAACTGTGATATAAGGTTGACTTTCTATTACTTTTCTTATCTCCAATGGCCGGTCCAGCTCCAGAGCTTCTGAATGGGTTTTCAGCCCAGGGAAAATTAATATTGACTTTCCACTGTCACTAGACCATTGCTCAGGTCTCTGGTATTATACCCAAATGCATTGTTCTTTCCTAGCAAGTTTGATTTAAATGTGTGCTCCGGTTCTTCAGACTGTGTCGTATAACCGATGTAACCTGCATATTTCTCATTCATTATACTCATTTTGGAGTGGGTCCTCGACTCTGATAAAGATGGTTTTTAATTACATTTTCACAACATTCTAATCTAGGCTAATTTAAGCCTTTAAAAGGTCACCTAAAAGATATAAATCACAAGATTTATTACACGGAAGAGATATGCGGTAAGCAACACGAACATGTTATTTCTCATTCCTGGCATGTTATTAGCGTTAAATAGCAACACGCATCAAGCGTGCGGAGATTCTAAGCACTTTACGATCAATTCCTCCGGTGTCAAGCTATAAATAACAAAACTATAACTGACAATGTGTTTGTTTTGTGCTGGGTGGTATACAGAAGGAAAGTGCTCTACCAGTTTCTTGCCAACCCAAAGAGCACTTCCTGGAAAAAGCTTTTGTCCAATAAAAAGCGCTGTCTACCTTTTTGTACCCTTTTAAAAAAATGTCAGAAAGTTTCTCAATTTGTAGCAGTATGCACTTTGTCCACTTCAATTCGTTTTTCTGCCTTGTCTATAAAAATATCAATTTTCTATCCATTAAGAAACACTGGGCTTGTCAGCTTGAGTCAAATGGAGCTGTCAAGGAACCATTCTCTCATCTGGCCCACTCTGTCGAAATGCTGTACAGGGTGCAATGGATGTTCGGGTAAGTAGAAATGTGGTTTATTTAGGAAATTTGATAAAACGAAATATTTGTTTTTAACGTGTCGCACATGCAAACATCACAGAGCGGATCAGATTGCATGAAGCACATGGGCAGCAGAAACAGCTGAAATTGTGGTGATTTAATGAAATGCTGTGAGAAAAGAGTCACCGTTACGGCAGTAAATTGGGAAGCATAACAGGGCCTAAAATCTCATAGTAGAATAATGTGACACAATTCTGCCGTAGTATGAAATATCTAGTGTCTAAATTCATTACGCAGATTTGTTACTGACCTTGCGAGAACAAGACGGATCGCTTGCTCAATACCATAATGTTCTTGTCACATAAAACTTCTCTCAAACAAAATCTTGAGGACGTAAATGTTAATACTGAATCTCAGTTACGCACATTAAACATGGGAGTGACATTGCTGTACTTGCTTTATAACGTCCCAAATCACATGAGCACTTCAAAAATGCCAACATAAATTGCAACGGCGGTGTGTGGCAGATAACAAATCTATTAATAAATGATAAAATGTATGATTCATATTCACGCTTACGCATAGCAAATACACGAGTATAAATGTGACACTGAATCTATCAAAATCCAACAAAACAACATTAACCTTTAACATTAACCTCTTTAGCACATTAAATAACTCATGCTGGGAACTAGAAATTCTAAGCACAACAAAAGTAAACTTTTACAAATTGAACTTAAGTAGTTGCACATCGCTGCTGTCCTTATGAAACCTTGTATCTCCATATTTAATGATTTTTATTTTTTTTCCATAAATAATTATTTTTAGTCACCCTTTATGTTTGTCATTAGGTTTTGCAAATATCCAACCAGTTAAAGTATTAAAGAGTGTTTGTCAACCTTGACAACACAGTTTTTATTCATTTAAAGACTACAGTACTTTTTCAATTTTCTGAAAAACAGCGGATTTGGACATACAAAGTCTTAGAAGAACAGCGAGGACAAACTAAAAATCAATTGTGACAAAAAATGATTATGCATTAAAGCAACACTTTGGAACTTTTGCCTACGCCTCCCCCCTGTGGTTGAGAAGCGCAATTGTCTGTTTCCAGTGTCGAATTATGCAACACAAAGTGTTGCTTTAAATCATTATTGTAACGATGTGGTCAAGAGAGCTGGATTCAAACACTATACATTCATCAAACTGTGGAAATAATCAACAGGGGACTAAAGAACTACAAGAGACTACAAGAGGAAACAGGAAATCAAAATACAAACTAAAGGTCCGCGAGACAGAAACACTAAACATGTGACAAATATAAACTGCGTAGGCAAAAACAATGACATCATAAATTAAATCAAAAACAGACATTGAAATGTCCTCAAGGATGTCAAATGTGTTAGATCTGTCATGCTGTGCATATATATTTGTTGCATGTCTTATATGACACCTTTTCTATTTCACAGTGCACTTTGGGACCCCAGGCCCATAGCAACTGCTCTGATGCAAGAGTTGCTCACACAATGGAAATGATTTCTGCTTTGTAGCTCAAAGACTTATTGTGAAGACTTTCCCCGATATGAATGGCGGTTGGACTGAGCTCTGTCTTTTCACATCCTGATTCTTTCTATTCATCTGCCCCCCTCAGACTTCCTTTTCTCAGGTTGCTCCATTTCTATCTATCCAATCTGTACAATACCCTTTCTCCTGTAGCTATAGCCTATGACCTTTTCAACCTCAACGTTTGTTCTCCTCAACCTCAGTTTACCTACTCAAAATCTTTATCTCTTCCCTCCATCCAGGGCTTCTGTACAGTAGCCTATATAGAATTTCAGCATGTATTATGTCAATTCCAGATCTTTTCTCAGAAAGAATGTGGATTAGTTACCCTTATGTTGTTGGTTTACACAAGGCTGTGCTCTTTATACTACAGTTCAGATGCAGAATATCAGTTACAGACTAATGAATAATACATTGTGATTGCTGTCACATTTATGGGCTATGATGCTCCACAAACTCAGAGTTCATGGTGAGGGTAAGCAAGTTGCTCACCGTCATCGCAATAAACATAAATTGATCAATTGTATAAAAAACGTAATTGTGAACATAATTTTCCTGATGACGACAATTTCAGATCGTACTGTATGTTAGAGGAAAACATAAGAAAAAAGCATGCAAAGCATTGGAATGATTTTCTATACATCTATACATTTCACACTTGTGATATACTTGCAATGCTTTCAGTATTAAATTTAGTTGTTAGGTTTACTGAGAATCGAATACACGACCTTTGCGCTACTAACATATTGCTTTACCAGTCAAGTTACAGGCATATTTCCATCAGCAGTTACTTGTTATTTATTTCGAAAAAAGTACTTGTACGTTGTCTATTAATGACACAAGTTGAGTAATAAAAAGTTAGTTACTTGTTGGTTTATTTCTTTTCTTTCGTGTCTTTAAACATCTAAAGATATCCAGCCTCAAACAGCAAACTCTATCCAATAAAGTGGTACTTCACCCCTGAATCAAAATTTCCCCATATTTTACTCACCCTCAAGGGATTTTAACTGAATATGGTTTTCTTCTTGAAGAATAATGCAGTCAGAGTAAAAACACGTATCATTTTACTTCCAAGCGGTAGAATGGGAGTGAATGGGCTTATTTTTCCCGCGGATGACACAGGCATTCCCCGTAAATTCCGGGGACAAACGGTGCATTTTTCCTTTTCTTCCAATAGAATAGCGTCTACTCTGGCGGGAGCTTTGTCACCGTCATTTGCCGGAAAAACAAGCCTCCGGTTCACACACATTCGAGAGCACTGTCTGATTAATAGCACTGTCAATATGGATATTTCTCTTCTTCAGAAGACCTTTGTTAAGACCACAGAGCCGTGTCGAACAGTTCTTTGATCGATGGATGCACTTTTTGGAGCTTCAAAAAGTCAACACCCATTCACTCCCATTCTACCGCTTGGAAGTAAAATGATACCTGGTATTAAAGCTCCGACTGCATTATTCCGGTATTCAAGAAGAAAACCATATTCAGTTAGGATGCCTTGAGGGTGAGTAAAACATGGGGACATTTTGATTCAGGGTGAAGTACCGCTTTAATATGTATTCCACTTGAAATCCTTGGGGATTTTTGGGCAGTATATTGTACTACAGCAGTGACTCAGCAAACAGCTTAGTGTGTTTTCTCACCATCCAGACTATCAAGGTCACTTTGCACAGAAGCTGGATCAAGGCCATCCTGATGGGAAAGAGCAAGGTTTTGTTTGTTTGGTTTGACTGTGAATACATCTGGAGGCTCAGTTCACATCCTGTATATATTGTTCCAGAATGATGGCAGGCTTTCTTCAGTTTACACCTTAAACAAAAGCTGGTCTTCTTAGCTTCAGTGTGTTTGTTTTTCGATTTTCAACTTTGTTTATGGGAGAAAATGATTAGTGACATTTCAGTGGTGTATAAATGCATTTACACAGTTTATTTTATTTATGTGGGTTTTTTTTTGCAAATGTAAAAGGGTTTCTTCAGTAAAGTGAAAATTAATAAATAAGCTGAAGTATTTTAAAGTTGTTGGGCTAGAAGCACAATTTTGCAGGATAAGATTAATGAGCATATTGTACGTTGGCGCATCTTTAAATGTAACTTAAAACGCTGTAGAGAAAAATCAGTTGACAAGAGAACTGATTATAAGACTCAAATATGGAGTATTGCTTTCATCTATGAATGCAAATTGCATGATTATGATTAATTTCCACGGCTTCCAGAGTTTTGACTTTTGCTTAGTTTGCATCTTGGAAAAGTATTAAGAAGATGCTGCATTGGGAAAATGAGAAGCTGTAAAAACACAACATTGCTCACGTCATACATAACCATCAGTGTCACTCTTTAAAGCATAGTGTCAGAAGAACACAAAAAGAGCATTTAATAGGTACGCCATAAGAATGACGAGAAAGACAAGTTGGATATCTTTTCTAAGCAAGCCCATTTTTTCTTTATATTTCCTACAGAAATAATCACTGCTATACGACAAACAAACCATCAGACCTTCTGTACAAAACAGAGGTTAGTAAACATTATACAGATTTCTGTCTAGAGCCACATTTCATACTTTCTAACAGACCAAAAAAAACCTACAAGTTTAGAAAAAACACAAGACAGTTTAGAAACTCTGATGTTCACGCAATTCTGTTCTAGCAGAGTAAAGATGACCTTACCAAAGCTGCTGAGAGAGACACTGTATCCATGTCATCAATCAAACTCAGAAAACAATTTAATGCCTGTCAATAGAGAATGTTGGATGCTGTTCAGCACAGACGCCTCTAGAAGACATGACTAGCCATGCACACAGCTGACACTTTCTCCAAATGATCTTTTCAAGAGCAGGGATCAAAATTTAAAACCAGATTCTCTTCACCTTTACCCAGACACGTTTAACCCTCATGTTCTGTTGAGACTGTACTCGGGATCCATGAGACCCATAAAACACACATGAAATATTCATTTTGAATTCATGCTTTTTTTTTGTATGTTCTTCAGGTCAGTTGGCAGATATCTTTGAAGCTTTTACCTTCTGTTCGTAATAAGTAGACATGCACTTATTTTAGAAAGACGATTTTTAGTT
Organism: Triplophysa siluroides; assembly: GCA_006030095.1. Classification (NCBI taxonomy): domain Eukaryota; kingdom Metazoa; phylum Chordata; class Actinopteri; order Cypriniformes; family Nemacheilidae; genus Triplophysa; species Triplophysa siluroides. The sequence goes on along the minus strand of VCII01000101.1, from coordinate 1,440,950 downwards.
TGAATAGCAGCGCTGTTCTCTTTGGGCGTCACATTGATTACAATGTAAAACATTATAAGATTTAAGTTTTAAACCTGTAACCTTTCTTTTTAAACATATAATAAAGAATAGATAAACGATTTCAGCATCAACAACATAAACGTTATGTGGCCCAAACATAACTTCCGGTAGACCTCTGCAAAGGATCTACAACTGTCGAGTAGTTTTAATACAATTTAAGATTAATGTACAATCAAATATTAATATAAATAAAATATAAAATATTCGCATTTTCATATTCCAACCAAACGCAAATTTAGGCCAGGCGCGTACGTCCAATGAAACCTACTTTAGTACTTATAGCATCATGTAAAAACCCGCATGAGGCTTTGAGAGTTTGACTGAAAAAACATGAATGTCGGTCATTGTGTAATACCCAGAACCTAAATTATATATTTTATGTTAAATGTCTCACTTTTAACAAAAAAGGTGTAGCACAGCTTTGTAGAAAATCCATTCTAAGTCATTAAAAATATTAAAAAACTGTTCTTGTTTACGTTCTCTCTAAAGTGCTTTGATCTTTAAAGACAATTGGGCTGCTTGGAATGGTTTGACAAGAGTGAATTCGCTCCATTGTTTTAAGGCAATAAAGCCCCACCATCAAAGATTCTCATATGGGAAAACTCATCCAGGCTATACTGAGAAAACTATTGTGATATTCTCAACTCTCTTCTGTCTTTTTAGTCTGCTTTTCTGTCTGCCTCTCTGTTTCTCGCTCTCTCTTTCCAGCTCTTCGGTTTTCTTCCAGCAACATAACCTACTGTGACATGAAGTTCTGCTAACTCATTTGCTCATATTCAACTAGCGCTATTTCTGGTAATCCAGTAGACCCTGACTGATTTTATAGCATTTTCTCAGCGAGTGTTTGACTATTTCTTGCCATATTAGCAAAAAATGAATTTGCACGCATTAGCCTCAAGTCCTTCTTGTGTTGAACCACTTTTCATATTGATGATAATCTTCTTCTCCGAGAAGCTTGGAAATGGTGATTAAATGTTGATTTTCCATCAGTGGAGCGGCGGATGAGATTTTACATCCCTGAAACCAGTCAAGCGCTGATAAAAAGAATGATCTGAGAGCAATATCCTCCATGTTTCAGGGGTGACATGGTCTGTTATTACTTTTTTAAATGGCTGTAAATAATCTTTTGCATTTTTACTCTAAGGCAACAATGCAATGCAATGCTGTGGAAACCCATCAGTTAGAGCTTGGATGTTTATATGTTATCTCTATTTCAGTGATTGTTCTACATTATACTTTAAGTTATATACGTAGACCACTTCGCAAGATTTAAACACTAGTCCAGAAGCACTCGTGATTTCATTTTTAGTTATTTTATTTTTAAGTCTTAGTAAGATTAGTTGTTAGTTGTAGTTAAATCTGAAAGATATTTGTTTAACGTTGGCCCTGTCCCAAATGGCGCACTCCGGTCTTGTGGACCTCCCCTGAGTCCACTCTTGGTGACATCAGGAAGTGCAGACCTTTAGGGCACTAGGCACAAGTCCACAAGGGTACATGGGAGTTTTTTTCACGCCGGAAAGAGCAAGCGGTGCTTTCTTTATTTTTTAAAGATTTATTTAGGGGGTTTTTGCCTTTATTCACAGTAAAGTAACAGTGAGAGGACTGGAAATGAAGTGGGTGAGAGAGGGGTGGGATCGGGAAAGGACCACAAGCCAGGACTCGAACTCGGGTCGCCCGGAGCGCAACAGCGCCATATGTCGGAGCACTAACCACAAGGCTATCGGCTCCGACACAATCGGTGCTTTCTTAATCATTTTTCCTGAAGAACAAAAGCTTGTTTTTATAATCTTTCAAAATGAAACAACTTGTTTTGCCTTTGAAACAACCTAGCTAGTGACACCAAAAGCTTTTTTCTGTCATCCATTAATTTCCGGAGACATCAATAGACTGAATTGAAACTGAGCCTATGTAAACACGACAGGTGAAAAGAAACGGGCAATTAACACTGTATATCTTTTATCTTTATTTTCTCAAGTGTATAGCTTGATGGATCGCTTGAGGACCGCAATGGGCCGCAGTTGCTTTAAAAGCAAGAAATAATCTACTGCTTTCTTCAGTCTGACAGGAGCGCTCACAAAGATGCCGCTTCTCTCTGAAGCACCCCTCCAATTCTATTTCCTCTATCAATAAACCACAAAATGTATCAAGTCTTTATCAAAGCTAAATTGCCCACTTCAATTTCATACTTTTGTTTACGAGTCTATCATCGAGCGAGCGCGGGGTAATTTAAGAGTCGGACACAAAACGCATTTCATTCCGCCTCTGATGTCAGTGAAGACGGAGGGCTCAGCAGTGCATCATCTCGTGGCCCGAACGGTGCCCAATGGGAGGACGGCAACTCTTGACAATTCAATTAAGTCACCCGGAGACCACACGCGGCCAACTGACCCCGCTCCGAAGCTGCAACAAAATGATGGTGTCATTTGAGACGGTGTTAGAAAGTTAAAATCCATTTAGGCAGCTGGAGTAGCTATTCATCAGGCTAACTAGAAAGATACTAATAGAAGTCAGTGAGCTGGCAAGAAATCCATACAGCATGCACGATGAGAAAGAGGCATTGTACGATGTCCTCGTTTCATTTGCTTGAAAGAACGAAGAGTTCTTTTCGGATTTCCATTTTTTTGTGCCTCTCGAGCGTGCACAATGCTGCTTAATTGTGAAATGAGGAGCTTTTCTACTAATTGTCCTACACAGTGAGGGACTCGCCTCCAGGGCTAAATTGCCAGTGTATCCCTGACTTCATTAGCAAATTGTTTCACTGTTCTCACTTGCTGGAGAAAGAATTAGACATGACAATGCATTAGTGCTTGGGCGCAGCAATGGCCAGGTGCACAAAAACGTACGTCTTCCTTTGTTGCAATTGCAAATAGTTTCAGATATCATTATAATTATAATGGAAACACCATTTATGTCAACCCAGTCTCAGTGCAGTTCGTGACATAGTCATTTTTCCACAATTAAAAGCAATTGAAAAACAGTGAAATTAGTTTCAGATTGAAATCATATTAACCTGTGTACTTTGTAACAGAGATGAATTCCAGGGTTGACTTATGCGCTTTTCTGCTTGCAGGTGTATCAAACAGAAAATGCTTTTATTTTCTAGAGAGTTCCTTCAATGCACTTTAAAATAAAGCATGTGAATCACATCCTGCAGTCCGTACATCAGAGAGCTTCTCTGTTTTTTCAGCTTTCTAAGAGGCAACCATTATAACTGTCACTTCTTATGATGCATAAAGGACTGTGAGCCTCTTGGATGACCTTGGCAGGACTCATTTGCATAACCCCTCAGTACCCCACCACCCCCGTCAGCGTGCCATTCTCAGTTAAGGCATGAAAATGCAGCTTGTGTGTTAAAAACACGCGCACACACAAACACACACACAGTCTTTTCCCTCGGCACACAAACACCAAACGTGTTATGAAACGAACAGTCAATAGAGTCGATACTACAGAGTACTCACGTTTGCTGAGTTAAAGGGGTAAACCAGTATGTAACCATCTAAGTATTGTGATGTCACATACTGTAGCTTTGTGCAAGTGCATATTTTACTGGAGAGAGAGAGAGATGAATAATATATATTTTCATTAATCATATATCTTATCTTATATCACAATATTTTCTTTTGTGTTCCACAAAAGTCATACAGGTTTGAAATGACAAAAATGAATGCCTTAAATGGATTATCTGACATAGCCTAACAATAACAAATCAAGCAAATGTGTTGGTAAATGTTAAAATGAACATGTACCAAGATAATTAATGCTAAAGACTTACTGTTAACCAGTTAGCTAATGTTACAAAGGGAATCTTAGTGTATTGAAATGATCACTGGAGTAAGAAGTCGTCTCGCTTTCAATGCAGTTTTGTCTAAAAAAAGTTTTTTGCCCCTCGACTTTCAAAATAAATTTCATTTATAGAGGATCCCTAACATTTTATGAATAGATGGAATAATTGCACTGGCTCTTAATTACATTTTCAATCTCGGCCCATCCTTATCCTTGCATTCCTACAATAGAGATTTACATTTAAATCGACATATCATCCTGAGAGCCTCGCAGCAAAGGTGCTTTAGCACAAAAGAGGAGTTTTCATTCACTCAGAGACATTAAGTGAAAAAGGTTCAAAAGCTTTTCCGCCACTGTTGAATTGGATGCATCTGCTCAGTCTTTTCTGTTTACAATTAGCACCGCTATACTGCTAAATGCATTGTTAAGTCTTTTCAATAGAATTTATGCAGATTGATTTGCAGAGAGATTGTAGTGTTTACTTGAATACAGTTTGATGTGAATGAAGCAACACAACAAAAGAGACAAGACCCTGTGGAATCTTTCACCATGGTAGCATTAAGATATCTGGAGATGAAGCAATTCACCGGCTTTTAAATTACACATAAAGGTGGTCATGGTTTTACTCTCATGTATCTGATGACCTATTTCCCTTCATTTTAAATCGTTCCAAGGACACTTAAGGCAGAGCTGTGAATCGATAGAAACCCACAACCGTTTGAAAGCCTAAAGCGAAATAACCCTGCCAGAGATTTCTTAAGAGAAAAAGTGGCACCGTATTATTGAAAAAATGGGAGTGAAGATATTGAGAATCATAGACGATTGCTCTTACGTACTGTGAACCCCACTAGAGATGACCCTGTCATCCTGCAATTCAGCCAGACTCTCTCAGTCAACGACCTTGCATCTCAGCCAACGAGAGACCGTCACATCACTGAATCAATGAAGAAGATACACTGATGTGAGACCACCGGCATGCTGTGATGGGAGGAGGCATTAGACAGTCAGATTTAAAGAGACAGCTCATACGAAATATATCATCATTTAAAAATGCTAGGTTATTTTCAATTTCAACCTAGTGTTGGATCAAAACGGGACAAACCCAAACGCTGGGTTATAAATTAACCTGGGTTGTTTAACCCAACAGCTGGGTTTGTCCCTTTTTAAACCAATGCAGGGTTGAAAATAACCCAGCGTTTTTAGAGTGTACTCACCATCGTGTTGTTTAAATTCTGATAACTATTTGTAAATTGAAAGTAATGCAACACACTTTTTATTTCTTCATTCACACATTCATTCACTCCTTCATTTGGATGAAATAAATGAATAGAATAAAAAATAAATAAATAAATAAATAAATAAATAAATAAATAAATAAATAAATAAATAAATAAATAAATAAATAAATAAATAAATAAATAAATAAATAAATAAATAAATAAATAAATAAATAAATAAATAAATGAATGAATGAATAAATACAATTTAATTTGCATTAATTGATTATAAATAAATTATAATAAAGGGTGGCTTGCTCACTTCAGGTAGGTGGAGAGTTCCTTCCTCAAGTGGAGGAGTTCAAGTATCTGGGGGTCGTGTTCACGAGTGAGGGAAGGATGGAACGGGAGATTGACAGACGGATCGGTGCAGCTTCTGCAGTAATGCGGTCGTTGTACCGGTCTGTCGTGGTGAAGAAGGAGCTGAGCCGCAAGGCGTAGCTCTCGATTTACCGGTCAATCTACGTTCCTACTCTCACCTATGGTCATGAGCTGTGGGTCATGACCGAAAGGACAAGATCCCGGATACAGGCGGCCGAAATGAGCTTTCTCCGCAGGGTGGCTGGGCGATCCCTTAGAGATAGGGTGAGAAGCTCGGTCACTCGGGAGGAGCTCAGAGTAGATCCGCTGCTCCTCCACATCGAGAGGGGCCAGCTGAGGTGGCTCGGGCATCTTTTCCGGATGCCCCCTGGACGCCTTCCCGGGAAGGTGTTCCGGGCATGTCCCACCGGGAGGAGACCCCGGGGAAGACCTAGGACACGCTGGAGGGACTATGTCTCCCGGCTGGCCTGGGAACGCCTCGGTGTCCCCCCGGAAGAGCTGGAGGAAGTGTCTAGGGAGAGGGAAGTCTGGGCGTCCCTGCTTAGACTGCTGCCCCCGCGACCCGGCCCCGGATAAGCGGAAGAAGATGGATGGATGGATGGATGGATTATTTATTACATATATTATTATTTAATGATTACTTTAGTAGGTGAAGAGTATCAAGACCAAAGACCAAAAAGAAAGTTCCAGACTTATACAGATACACTCTTTAAAATAAAGTTGCTAGTTTCACAGTGATGCCATAAAAGAACCATTTTTAAGCTATTCAGTCCAACATTTTTCAAAGGACCATTTCTTTCTCAACTATTTATAGTCTGCAACAGAAAGGTTCCTTAAAGGTTCTTTTTGGGACCATACAGCCGAAAATGATTCTTTTCAGACATCTTGAAGTTTGTTTTTAAGAGTGTTCAGTCAATGGAGGAAAGTTAGAGAACCATCTGCTTTAGATCAAAACAGTCTAGACGATTTGATCAAAGTTGATAAGAACAAGTCATCGACTGTCCACAGACTTAAAACTAATTTCGGCAACTGCAGAGAGCCTGTGCAGAGATGTGAGCATCTGAGGGATAATATCTGAAAATGTATGAAGGTTTATTGCAGGTTAAACGGTGAATGCTAAAGCACTGTAAGACAAAACAGTCAAACTGGAGGAGGCAGGAAAATGTAAAGGTCGATTGAAGGACAACTTCCTTGGACACCAGACAATGACTGTGACCTTCTGAGAAAGAAAGATGGAATCAGAGAATTTTTTCCCTGGAGGAAACGGATCAAAATAAAAGCCTGTCCCATGTTTCTATCGCTGATTACTATCATTTACCACAATTCATTTACATACAGTAAATGTGTGATATACCAAATTGCTATTTGTCTCATGAATCTTTCATGTACGAGTTTATCTAAGCGGTAAACAGCTAAATGTTTACTGTTCCTACTATATTATTGTCATAATCTCTCAGGTGCGTATAAATACACACGCGTACACACACACCGACACGCGTGCGCACACACACACACCTTCACACGTGCGCGCACATACACACACACACACACACACACGGGTTGGTCTTAATTGTGTCTTGAAGCAGTCTCTCTCTCTCTCTCTCTCTCTCTCTCTCTCTCTCTCTCTCCTCTGGAGAACTCATTACAGTTTCTGCAAGCTGTTCAGTCTCAGCAGTTGTCACACATGCTCATCCTTATAACACGACTTTACCCGCTGATCTGAGGACAGATCTGGTGGACCACCAACAGCGTTCAAAATTATGTTGAAAGTGCTCGTTCAAGACCAACACTTGGCACACATTACACACCAAGAGCAAATGAATGTCAACTGTGTATGTTATAAGTAACGAAAAAGAGACTTTTATCCTGTTCTTTACTTTGCAAGTCTTTTTCACAATACAAATCTTTTCAAGACAGATGCCTTAATGTCTTAAAGCCACAATAAACTAACCGGCACATTATACAAATTCATACGAATTATCCACCTCCTAAAATCGTTAAGATTTTCTGTGAGATCAAGCCGGAAATTCCCCACGTCAAAGACGGGACCCTTGACCTGTTTGTCTCATCCTATCCGTGTTCTCTATAGTATTGCCGCCCTGCCCTTCTCTTCAAATCTCCTCGTGAGTTTCTCCTGCGATCCATCCTGTGTGTCAGAGAAGGAAATGCATAACGTGAGTCATACATCAGTTTCCAGTCTCTTGTGCTGTGAGGGCGGTTGCCCTTGTCAAAAATGTGAACCGATAACGGGGCTCTCAGGGTAAATTGAAAGATGTTTCTCTCATTTTGTCCTCTAGATGTTTAACAATGCTGGGAGCGAGCGAAACATTAACATTTTACGGCTTTTGCTTTTATCCTGTCGAGATCCGACATCACAATAAATTTGTTTGTCCTCACTTTAAAAAATAAACAATCTCACATCTGAAGACATTTTCAATCATATTTACAAATATCCGACAGCTTTGAAGAGAAGCTTTGCTATTCTTTAGACGCAACAAGGCCTAACATGGCAGAGTTGGTTTAATGAATCATGTTTATTGCCAATTAGCAGGCACATTTAGCAAATGTGTTTTTATGTTAAAAGTCAAATTTGTCTGAATAGAACTTATTTGTTTGAGACTAACTGGCTACTATGAAGTATTTACTTGCCAAAAGTTTCATTTTGCCAAAATTTATGATTATTATGAAATGTATGCTCTCACAATGCTACTGGAGTTTATTGAACTGCTAACCTACGCTAACCAACCAAACCTTAACCACGTCGACCAAACTGTATATAAAAGGGAGAGATGCGTGAGTATTATATAACTTAAAAATACAGACACATAAAGTACACATAAAGTATTTGTATCTTGTTGTTCACAACCAAGAGCAGTCCCAATGCCCGGTGTATTCAGGTGGACTCTGGTTTTATTAAACTTGTCAGGTAGATACAACATATGGTGGTTATAAAAAATGGCATACAGCCATCTCCTATCCCGGATTAATGTGCAGAAACAACTATAAGTAAGTTATTCGCAGGGTGATTTCCCTGAAGACTGAGCTTCAAATCACAGCTGTTTGTCTGAGTGGTCCGACGGGCCAAGAACGACCTGTTTTTTCCTGTAATAATGGCATCATTATTCGTGTAATTGGGATAGAAAATATCATCGGGTCAAGGTCTTCAAATCGAAATCCCAACTGCAATGATCCAAAGAACCTTGACAGCTCAATATTTAAAAAGCATTTGTCTTGTTGTATATACTGTACATTTACATTTACATTACATGTATGCATTTGGCAGACGCTTTTATCCAAAGTGACTTACATTGCATTATCCTATACATTTTTCATAGGTATTTGCAATCCCCTGGGATCGAACCCACGTTGTTAACGCAATGCTCTTACCACTGAGCTACAGGAAAGCTAGCTGTACATACCTGTATATATACTATAATAATATACTACAGTAATTTATATCGACCGATATTATATTTATATAATTGATATTATTATTTTATTGTTGTATATAAAATAATATACATGTTGTATGTTCATTTTATTAAATAAAAAAAATTGTTAAATGGGTCCTGTAGTTTTGTCACATTTAAAGAAATCGTATGGGAGAGCAAGTTTAGCCAAGTAATGTTTTTTCTCGGTTACTTTTGCTTGTTATTAGAAATAATCTACAGACACTTTATTATTTGCAAACGTGTACTGGAAGTTAAGGGCAGTCCATGAACGTGCACATACGCAGTAATGTTTGTTTATGTTGTTGCTTTGAAACCGTCTATATTATCTATTTCTATAATATAATAACAGAGAATTATTATCAATATTTTTTTTTCTCAAAAAGTAGTGTGTTAAGATACTAATAAAAACTATATAAAAACTATATAGATAATAATAATATTATTAAACAAACAAACAACAACAAAAATAATGTGTTAAGATATTATTGTAAATTACATTTTGGATTATGTTAATTTTTCCTACCCCAATATATGTTTTGCAATTATTTAAAGTTTCAAAGTTGAAAGCTTCTGTATAGGTTTAACAAAGCAAAATCCTGCCTGTACCCCCTGCAACAATCTGAAGTATCACAACCTTTTGTGGCACACATACCCTAGTCATCACTGCACTAAACTCTCATCAGCATCTCTTCAGCACATGTCTCAGAATTGCAGTACTCAGTGGGCTCCAGAATACATTAGGTCATTGTTAAGGAAGCAGATGGAGAAATGATTCACTGACGCTAGCTCTCTGTGCGTTTCCTCCTATGACTTCATCACTGAGAATAATGTGTGAAGAGCTTTGAGCATAAGCAAAAACACAGGCATCCCACTAATATTCCTCTTTCATTGCACCACACGGCCGTTATTCACGAATCAGCGGCGAATTTGTCTGGTCTCTCTAGTGTGGTTTTAAATAAGATCTTCTCCTACTTCAGTGGATGCTTGTTCTTTATCAAATCATTTGAGCCGAACACCTGAAGCCCGGCTGAGCAGGTTTCAGTGATCTCTTCTTGTAAAAAAGCTTGAAAGCAAATTAAAAAATGCCTCAAGTACACACAGGTGGTCCAAGCACTTACAGATGGATGCCTTGTCTTTTTTCTGGCCAGGGAACGCTTTCTCAAGATATATACATGCTGGAGAGAAAAGATGAAGTGGCTTTCAAGGTAAATGAGAAATCTGTGAATATATCAACGAAAAGCAATAACACTTTTAAATGGGTGAGATTTAGGAGGAAAGGAGATGCCCGCTGAGTTTTGTGAAGACTTCAGAGTTCTGCGGCGTGTTTGCTTAACATTTTTTTTTCAGTGAAAATGAGTGTAAATTGGAACAAAAAATATATATTTTACATGTTTCATTTTGGCCTCTTTGTGTGAAGCAACTAGTTAATAGGATAACATGAGTTTTAGCATGTCAAGTTGCTAATCAAAATGAATCATTTTAAAATCAATATATATTTGTGATTTCATTCTGAATTATTTATTTGTGCACGTTATTCTTGTTTTCAAAACCCTTCAACAAAATGTTAAAATCTGCTTCATTTTTTCAAATATTACGAAAGATTTTAGCCTTTAAGACTCCTTTGATTTCTCAAATTGCACCCACAAAATAAAAATGTATTTATCGATCTTTACTTCATTTCTCCAGATATGCAAAATAAAGGCAAAAGGTACAGTTATTATTATAGAAAATAAACCCAGGCGATAAGGATGCTGTTTTGACACAGGGTGGCTACTGAAAAATATCAGACTGCTATTTTGCAAAACAAACACATTAAGCAACATTGTACAAAAAAATTGTGTTTTATTACTTCGATTATCGCATTTCGAGTATTTTACAACATGTATCTATAATAAGACCTCTTAACATTATATTTACATTTCATTAATTTCAAATCAAACAGTTTGTACATGCTTAGGGATAAACATTCCCTGTTGTGATGGAGAAAGGCACATGAGTTCTTGGGTGAACACATGGTTTTGTTGTGCATTAGCAAAAAAAGAAAACCCAGGAAAGAAAATGCAACTACTGTGTCAGATTGAACTCTAAACTACTTTCTTTTCTCGTAGCACTTGGGATATACATTTGAAGTTTCAACACGGATATTAAATTATCCAAAGCAATTCACAGCCTGAAGAAATACGTGTTGATATGGCAATTGATAAGAAGTAAAACTCAAGACTTTACTCAGAGGGGTTCGCAAAGTTTGCTCGCTCTTTGTTTATCTTCAACTCTTTTGAATATTCCTCTCTGAGTTTCACTAAGACAGCTCGACAAAATTGAAAGCTGCAGTATACCGGGAGTCTGTACAGTGGACTCGCTAAGAGTTTTCGACAAGCGTTTAGACAGCAAGTCTTTTCCCTGTAATTATAGCTTTCTGGTTCAGCCTCTCGCCCACGTCCAAAGATTCTATTTCATCTTTAGACGTTTCTGTTGAAAGTTTTTTACCCTGAAAATGGGTCGGGGTGCTTACAACGCTCCTCACGTGAGTTCTGCTCTTAACCTCTGACTCAGGGTTCGAGTCTATGGCTACGCTCCAGCACAGGGAGCCTGTGAGGTAAGATGGTCCTCAGTGTCTGGGGTGTTTTATCCAGTTTCGAATCATCCACTTCTGCCCTGAGCACCTCTGGACCACCAGCCGCAGACCGAAGTTTGCCTCTTTGGACATTTCGACCTCCAAACAGCGCCCCGTGTCTCGACTTATGATGGGGCCGTTCTGAGAAACAAATATTCAGCATCATATAAATGCATTCGCCGTAATACATTTTGAAAATATATGAACTCTCTACTCTCTAGTCCAGGAATTTGTGTTTGCTGGATAGAGATTTTTATAAATATTTTACAAGACATTGCGCTTATAAGGAGCACACTGTCATTTTTTGCTGCATTAATTTTTTAAGCACAACCAAATTGGCTTACAATTTATTTAACGTTGTAATTTTTTCAATGTTTTTACATTAGTTCAAGTTATCAAGATACTGCAGTTTATTATCATAAGTTACAACTCACCACTGGTGTATATTTAAAATATAATATTGAAATGACCGATTTGATCCGACCTATTTCATCTTAAAAACCTTTTTAAGGTTTGAAACAAATTGGCTTATAGCCTATTAATCTTGTTAAAAAACGTATATTAACTTGTATTGTTATAAACTTATGTTAAACTTGAACTTATTTAAAACTTAAATTAGACTCAAATTATATTAAACTGAAAAATCTAGTTGTATTGCACATAAGATTTTTAACAGGTTAATATAAAGTAAATTCAAATTATGAAGCCAATTTAATACAACTTCCAAATTTAAGGCAACTTTTTAAATTACGTTTTTCCACATTTGTTTTTTTCAATGATTTTTTCAAGATGAGTAATCACAATTCCCTGAAACTGTGTTTATATGTTTTCCATGCCTGCTCATTTATCATGACCAGCTGGCTGTGGTCAACAAAGAAACAGCATCCTCTTTCGACCAATTTACTCGCTAAAACATTTTGTCTTTATTTTAAAAGGAATGTTTTGCTTTGATGTCAGCATGCTTCATTAGGGGAATAAAATGATATTTTTGAGTCTGAAGTACGGCATTAAATATTAATACGAAGCGGAAAGTAAACTAATAAATATTAATCCGGCATAAGTGCATTAAGTGTTTCTTACCTGAGTAAAATCCCAAAGCCTCTGCGAGGACCTGGTAACAACATCACATTTTTTCAAGCTTGGAGTCCTTCCCCTGCCATCATCTACTAGGCATTTTGTGTCAGGCAGAAATGTGGTGGACCCCAGGGGTCCTAACTGCAGCAAGCCTTCGGTGGTGTACCTAGCCAGCTGAAATGAAATGGCAAAACATGCGTAAAACATCTGAACCGGCCAGAAAAGGGAGTATGCGATGTACAGAATGCCACAAAGGATGTTTTTTCCCCTGTTAAACTTACAATGAAAGAAATCTGTTAAAACCAGATTTAGTTTTGCTTTATTTTAATAAGCTGTTTTAAGCGTGCTGTTGCTGTAACATGTAAATCTTGTTTTTTTCCAGCTTTGTATGAGCACCACAAAACGTGACACATAAACAATTTAAATTAGTCAAAACAATTTAAAGGTGGCAATAGATGGTTAAATAAAAAGAAAAGACCAGTCACAATTTAAAGTGACGGTTCACCCAAAAATCTATATTCTCACCCTCGAGTTGTTCCAAACCTGTATACATTTCTTTGTTCTGTTGAACACAAATTAAGATACTTTGAAGAATGTGGGGAAAACGCTTTTTGGGGCACCACTGACTATAGTGGTAGTTTTCTTACTATGGTAGAAAATGGTTTGCTTACAAACACTCTTCCAAATATCGTTCTCTGTGTTGAGCATAACAAATAAATCTATACAGTAAATGATGACAGAACTTTTTGGGTGAATCTCTTTAAAATACAAAGATGTAACAGAGAATGAATTTAAATTCAATATACAAATATTACTATTACAACATTAATGGTTACATTTCATCAATGAAAAATTGTAAATCGACAAGAAGAACGTGAAAGTGTAATGTAACATATTTAATAATAATTTAATAGAACAAACCCAAACAAGATGGTTTGAGGAATAGAAGCAGTGCAATAACTACTCCATGATGTTTTTAATCAACTTTATTAGCCTGTTTGGTGATATAAGTGTATAGAAACATAACCATTAAGAGGAAATTTGGTCCATGGTGCAGTCATTGTAAAAATCCCATCACACAAGCAACCACAGTACTTTCCTATACGATCATCTTCACATCACAAAGCACACTTCATTTTAGCACAAATTTCACAATACTTAATACTCTGACATCTGGAAAGATTAAAATAAGTTCAGATATCAGCTACCTATTACAGTAAGTACACCGTACCGAATAACACAGGTCAATAATTCAGCTGAAAGTCAATCTTTAAGATATCATATCTCAAGGTCATCAAAATCTAATGAAGTACAAGCTGAAATTCAATGGAAGTCAAGCTTGCTCTATTGTGTCAAGTTAATCTATAGAAGCGAGGGTAATTGTCTGGTGACCGAGGTGAAAATAGCATTAGGACAATAGAGCGAGCTCATCTTTACGCATGCTGCAACCTGATTCCAGTTCACAAGAGACAGATTCACTTATACGACCACACGCAGACTGATTCACGGGAACGCCACTACAGGGTTTGTATTGAAAGGATGACAAATAGGAGACAAGGTGCATTTTAAATAGGCACAGTATCTCCGTGAGTAAGCCGTGGGTCATGTTTCTGTCGTTTTTAAAAGCAGAATTGAAGAGTTAATTTGCAATAACATGATAACATGATGCAAAAAGTTTTTATTGTGCATTCCAAAACAGCCAACTGCACTCATTCCAAAACAGCCAGGAACCTTGGAGTCATATTTGATGAACAGCTGTCCTTCAATGATCACATTGCAAAGACAACACGGTCATGCCGATATGCCTTATTCAACATTAGAAAGGTCAGACCCCCTCTCACTGAGCATGCAGCACAACTCCTTGTCCAGGCCCTGGTAATCTCAAGGTTGGACTACTGCAATGTTCTCCTTGCTGGTCTCCCTGCAAAGACTATCAAACCGCTCCAGCTGGTTCAGAACGCAGCAGCACGCCTCGTCTTCCAACAGCCCAAAAGGGCTCACGTGACACCCCTTTTCATCTCTCTCCACTGGCTACCGGTTGAAGCCCGTATCAGATTCAAGTCACTTATGCTTGCCTACAGGACTGTCACTGGATCTGCACCGCCTTACTTTCACACCCTTCTGCACTCCTACACCCCATCAAGATCCCTGCGTACCGCAAACCAGCGGCGTCTTATATTGCCTTCCCATAAGGGCTGTAAATCGCTCTCCCGCTCATTCTCATTCACAACTCCCTCCTGGTGGAACATTCTTCCTAACTCTGTCCGGTCAACCCCATCTCTCACAACATTTAAAAAACTACTTAAAACCCATCTCTTCTGTGAATACTTGACAAAAAAAATAATAATAATAATAACCCTTTCTCTCAACAGGTAGTGGTCTAGCTTTTGTTGAAACCAGTAACTTTGTATTGGCACTTAATGTATTATGGCTCCTGTAAGACATATCCCTTATTGCTCCTAAACTCTTTGTAAGTCGCTTTGGATAAAAGCGTCTGCTAAATGTCTAAATGTAAATGTAAATGTAAATGTAAATGTAAATGTAAATGTAATTGTCCAATGAACAATGTCCAATGACTAATGTCCAATGAACAATGAACAATAATCAAGTCGCAGTTGATTAAGTAATAATAACTCAAAAGAATACAACTAAAAACACGATAACATAATAAAAACATGACTTTTGAACATTTTTAAAACAGAGCTATTTGTTTTTGAAAATAAACTTTAAGTTTAGAAAGTATTCGCACAATAATTGTTGATGGGACTACGAAATACAAGCTCGGAACTTAAACAAAGAGCAAACTTTACTAAATTATACATGTGTAAAGCCTAAAGCAGGATAGATGCTTTATAAAAATTCATAAAACAAAGCTGTAAGTCAACGCAGCATATTGAGTTGATATTAAAAAAGTACATGAATATCTTTGTAAAACTTTTTGAATGAGTGCAAAAATGTTTCATATTAAAATTCATAAATACATAAAATAAAGACTAATTAAAATTATTTGTGTGGTTTATTATTAACAAGGCACACGGGCATAAATTCTTTGTTTTAAATTTGTCTTTGGGCAGGGAGATGAAAAAACAAACAAAATGAGGCTTAGCTGTATCCAGTAAAACCAGCCTTTATTGTAATTTGACGATACAATGGGAATACACTTCAATTGCTTTATTTCCCTCAGGCTTGGATTATGGACTAGGACTGTCATTCGCTTACAGTGCGAGCAGGAGAGAAAGAGATTGTATTTCAAATTGTTCCCTGGATTATGCCTCTATTGTGCATGGATGACAACGAGGTCATGGCGCGGCATCAAAGGTCAGTTGTTTGATTATTTCATATCTATTTAATCCAAATAAATGAAAATATCAAACGCTGCAGTCACATCTAAATCGAAGACTTATGAAAAAGAATCCACTATTTTGCCCAGCAGGCAGTTATGAGCGGACTACTCCTGAAATTGAGATACAATCTTTGGGTAATTCTACTCCAAGCTGCTGTCTGTCTCCAGACAATGGCGCAATGCGCCACCAACACGAGCTAAGTCTATATTGAGGTTGAAAGGACATGTTTCAATTACAAATCTCATTTAATTCTCGCAAATCACATCAAGAGCGTTTGCGCTGGAGGAAATGGCACAT
Source organism: Triplophysa siluroides (assembly GCA_006030095.1). Taxonomy (NCBI): domain Eukaryota; kingdom Metazoa; phylum Chordata; class Actinopteri; order Cypriniformes; family Nemacheilidae; genus Triplophysa; species Triplophysa siluroides. The sequence goes on along the minus strand of VCII01000101.1, from coordinate 1,424,725 downwards.
TTATTTTCCCCAGACTGATGTTACATATGTCCTGAACTTGATTTCATTAAACCAGCTTTACATGCGCTGAATACACTTGGCTGCTGGCCAGAATATAAATGTAATTTAAATGCAATGATGTAACCACAAATTCAGGATTTAGGGGAACCAAATGTGATCGCTTCAGAATCCATCAATGAAAATCCCACCACTAATCTTAATTTTGTGGCTTTAAACAAATCAAGACTATCATACGTTAGGTTCCTATCAAATACATTTAGATTTCAAAAGACAACAAAGGCTTAAAGGTCCAATGTGTCATTTTTTGGAGTATCTATTGACAGAAATGCAATACAATTTACATAAATATGTTTTCAGAGATGTATAAAGACTTAACACAATCAAACATTATGTCTTTACTACCTCAGAATGAGCTATTTCTATCTACACTGCGGGTCCCCTTACATGGAATTCACCAAGTTGTTTCTATAATAGCCCTACAAAACCAATAATACTAATAAATAAAAAATACATACAGTATAATTATTAGGACCGTCTTTCTGCACAGGTTCCAACATAGCTAAAACTGAAAGTGAGGTCGGAGCCGATAGCCGTGTGCTCTAATACATGGCGCAACTATGCCTCCGGCGACCTGAGTTCGAATCCCGGCTCAAGGTCCTGTGCCGATACCACACTCCTCACTCCACCCTGCTCTTTCCTACCAAAATCTACTACCCTGTCAAATTAAGGCATAAAAGCCCAAAAATATAACTTAAAAAAACCCTGAAAGTGTGAGCACACTAACCTGTGATGACATGCCGTGACATGGGTAGAGTATCGCCCTGTCATCGTCCTCTGACCCCTGGTCAAGGCAGTAGCCGCTGGCTTTACTGTTTCGAACCTGATAAACAAACACACACACAAAAAAAACTGTTTGTTAGTATATTAGTGAGGACATCTCATAGACTTCTGTTGTTTTTATACCAAGGTAATAATATCATATAGAAGATCCCTCAAAGGTATAGTTCACCCTTAAAAACGAATTCTGTCATGTGTTGTTCTGCAGAACACAAAAGAAGATATTTTGAGAATTGTCTCAGTGGGTTTGTGTCCATACAATGGAAGTCAATGGAAGCCAATAAGGTTTGATTACCAACATTCTATAAAATATCTTGCTAAAGAAAGAAAGTCATACAGGTTTGAAATTACATTAGAGGGATGAAGAATTTTCATTTTTTGAATAAACTACCCCCTAAATTACACAAAACTGTTGAGATCTAAATTGATATTAAAAAACATTATATTTATGAAATTCGCATACGCTTTCAAATGTGCATTCAGGATACAATTTATAAGTATGTACCAGATTTGATTAATTGATCCATTTTATACTAGTAAGGACCAACTAAAACTCTTTTTTAATATTTGAATATATGAGGGCAGTTTCAGACTGAAAAGTTTGGTTTTTGGGATGAGAAATCAACTTTATTCAAACATGAACCCACACATTAATTTTCTTTTGCAAATGTGTTTTTTACAGCTTGATAATAAATGCACACACACACACACGCCTTACCGGTGAAAACCTGTTTGTGAGGTGACAGCATTGAGCATCCATAAAACATAATACTGAACCGAGCAAGAGACGTGCTGAATGTGTGGTCTTGCGGAAGGATATTTTCAGAGACAAACTATTGCAATGAGACTATAGATTTTCCACCCCTGCAGTTACAGGGATCAATTTAGAAATGCAGGTCTCTTTCGCAAATTGAAAATGCTGTGCGATTTCTGTTGAGGCCTGTTTCAGGCCTGTTGAATTTCAATACACACACACACAGGTTTCCATGTTTAATGGGGACGTTCCATATCAGGCTTGGTGGGGCCACACCAAAAGTTAATCGGGCCGATTTCTCCCCTTCCGACAGTCCTAGGTAAAGTCCCGATGATCTTAAACGGCTCTAAAGAGGATCTTATCAGATTTCCCTGTGGAGTGATGTGTGTTAAGAGTGAATGAACCTGATAGGAAGAACTTGTTGAATATTTACGATCAGAAATCCTGATGTGTGGGGAAGACCCTGAGGACAAACGCACAAGAACTCTGTTGATTGTCACGTGGAACAAAACAATACCCTATTAGAACAGCTGACAGAAGTATAACATAATATTTAATATATATATATATATATTTTATATATAACAATATATTTTCTGTCAAAAGTGTTACAAACACTATCATCGCCATTACGAATCATTTCTGAGTGTGCGGATGCTTTAAAGCGGAACAGAAGAAGTAGGTGTAGTGGAGCTAGTGGAGCTCTTTCGGGTGACAATGTAAGCAGCTACTTTTTACAAAACTGAATTAATGTTATTTTTTAATTACTGTGAAGACATAAATACAACAATATTTGAGTTGCAATAAAATGATATCTAGTGCTGCGCCACCTTAAATGCTTTAGACGACGCTGCTTGAGCAATTTCTCAACGATGAATTATATTTTAAATTACATAAAAGGTTATATGTACACATTTGTTTATATTGAACATATATATAATAAACAAAGCTTACAGTGAAATAATAAACAACTTTTTCTGTAATCTCGAGAGAATTTGCGAGATTTCCTGTGTTCACAGTCAGGACTGTCAAATCTGTTGGTGTGTGGTGTGTTTTCTTTGTCACATCACGGCGCACCACACATTATAGGAGCAAAATGATCAAATCCTTGTATTTTTTCTCCTCATGTTTGTGGTCTCTTGCCGTTTAAAACTTCTCGAAGATTAAAAAAAATATTTTGGTGTGGCCCCAGCATTACCCCGACACCGAAACCTAATAATCACACAAACAACCTGAAAAATGGCCCCACAAGGTCAAAATTGACTGGTATTACTATCTTTGTCGGAACAATAGGTCCCCACACGTTGATGAAGACCAGAACACACACACCTTCCTCTTACTACCCACTAACACTCCAAAGCTAATAGCAGCCTCATTAAATCTCATTATGAGGAAATTGGTGCTGATCCCAATGCTTGCTGAAATGTTGCTATGGAGACCAATTATCTTCACATTTCTGTTGTGTTGCTGCTATTTTGCTCATTCATACTAAAATTGTGCATTTCAGTCTGTGCATAATGCAATCATACGGTTATATTGTGGAAATGGATATATGTGGATATAAGTCACTTTTTGCTTGTTGTGAGTACAAAACAAAGGAATTGTAGTATTCATTTATGCATGCAATTGTCACTTTTCTTATTCAACTGATATATGAATAATATGAATCATTTTTTGTATTGTTGGACCCATGCTGGTAACAGCAATTTTAATAAATAACAACGACAGGTTTGTGCACTTTCATATAAGCAAGTTTAGTCTTTCATATAAGCAAGTTTAGTCTTTTTTGCATCCCACATTCAAAAGCGTATGAATGAAAAGTCTGGTGCGACTGTCACTTTAAATAAAACATCTGGGTCTAAAAGCTTAAAATCGACACTGTCACTTTAAACGCAAGTAAGCTGCTTTGGTTCTGAAACATCTGCTCAATTCAATCTAAGTGAATGATCAATTGTTCACATTCTTCATAGAAGAATGAAGACATTAAACTAACAGCGTGTGAAAGCACAAACCTTCCCGTCAAAGGTTTTATTGGTTTAAAATGTGCATAAAAGGTTGATGTGTCTTTATTACCTCTCCGTAAGTGATGGTGTTATTGTAGATTCTCATCTCAGGATAGACATGCTCCAGGTACCAGCGGAAGCTCCTGCAGTTCATTTTCTTCCTCAGCGCTACACGCTCTGACACGTCCCCAAAATCCACTCCCGGGTTCTGGACAAACACAGAGAGACACTTTGTAGTCATTTCACAGGCACTGTTTTATAAAAAACAATAAATGCATTAATTTGGTTCCAAACCCATCCTGTGTTCCACCTTGGATGTAAAATCTTTCTGTTCTTTTCCATAAAAGCATTTTGAACCCAGGGGCTCTCATGCTTTACAAGACAAGCACTTTTGAAAGTAGTCAGTATGACCTCTGTCTACTGAAGTTATTGAATAGCTTTTTGCAACAACTTAAGTGAAATCTGTACAGTCGCACTATAACAAAGTTTGCCTTTTTTTGAGCTTGGCAGCAGCGGGTCACAATATGCTTTTTTTTTACAAAGTGAAAATCAGATATGCTTATTCTGTGTTATTTAGGAGTTTTGAAAGAACATACGCATTTTGAGTGAACTATTTATTTACTAATGGGAGCATTTATCTGCATGTATTATGTACAATCTGAAAAGTATAGTACCCAGACTAGTGGCTGGAATACACTACAAGGCTTTTAAAATCAGATTTTTTTAAAACTAGACGTCATACACTTGGAGACCTTTTGAGAGTTTCAGATAGAAACACACTAACTGATCAAATCTGCAGACCGGCACAGACTTTCTGCAACAAGTCCAGATTGAAAATCTGGGCAAATCTGAGCAAAAGTCTTGCATAGTGTATTTAAGCCTTAAGTGAAAAGTTTTGGAGACTCCACACTAACACACGTCTTGAGAGGTCACACTTCTAAACAGGGCAAGAAATTTAGCTCACTATTTACACAACTATTGCGTTATGGATCTTGCTGGAGTGCAGTAACAACAGTCTGCTGTTAACTTCACGCAGCTTTTTATTTTTTAATAAGGTGCTCATGACATTGATAATGTTAAATATCTTACTCACCTTGCTGCATCAATAAGTCATAGCACATAAACAAAAGAGCTCTAATCTACCTGAAAATTGTCTTTCATTAAGAGCCACTAACATGCTAATCATCTGTTTAATTACTAGCAGCAGCGCTTGAGCTTATGTAAGCATGCACAGCGGACTGATACAAAGAACTTCAAAACAGCATGCCGGTATTTAGAAACACGCTCTGAATTTAAAACTGAATCTCTAAAGTTGGCACATTAGTACTTAAGGGGTCAGGGTGTGGATGATTTAGCCCCTGCTGGTCGTAACTACAAATCTTAGAACAAAAAGCATCTATTAGTGGCCTTTGGTACTGTAGCTGAGTGTTCAAAACACATTTGTTTTTACATGCAACACTTTATAGAATCTCAGACACTCCGTTACGTTAAAGTAGATGTTTTGAGTCGTTCTCAAAAATAAAGACTTTTTGAATTGTTTTCCTGACCCGCGTTCTTTCATGTTCCAGCACCGAATACTTTTAGTGCTTGTGAAAAGACTAGCGCCTGGGACTGTGCATGGCCATGATATCATGTGTCTGTAAGTCTAGATTCATTACTAACATAGCATTTACCCCTTCTAAACAAACAACAGCCTGCACCTTCGTGCCCAGAACCGAATGACCATGATAAAAAAACATGACAGTAGTATGAGCCTGCGCTAGTTCATTTCAATTGGCTGCTGCTCGATTTTGACCAAATTTATTGGTCAAAATCCCAATTATTTTAGCATGATTACTTATTGACTTTTGAAACGACATAAACAATAAATAACTTGTCCATAACTTGAATTGAACTGAAAAAGGAAATAAAAATCTATATTTTACAATTGTCGCTGTCGGAAAATTCTAGAAATTTCTGTAGCACAGGGAAGGAGGGATGAAGCGTTGATGGGTAAGATGTCCGGAACTTGGTTCGTGAGGACAGCATTTGTCATAGAAGACAAAAACGATCAAATGATCTCATGTTATACTGTTGTTTTAAGCTTGTCATATATGCGTACGAGTAATAATAGGCTACCGAAATGTATAAATACCGTCGATGGAAAAAACAATTATGTGATTTTCATATTCAGCATGTTAAACTTCATAAAGAAACAATAAAAATGAAAGCGGAATACAACTTTTGTAAAATGTTGTTTCTTTGTGTTCATTACACAATGAAACAACCCATCATATCAGCCCTATGATATAAATAAAAATAAATCGTTTTTTACAGGTAGGCTATGTTTCTATAATTCATGGGGACTGAAGACCACATAAAAATGTAATGGAACTGTTGTATTAGGAACAAATGCACTACAATAAAGATGTATGGACATTTACATGTACATTTATGCATTTGGCAGACGCTTTTATCCAAAGCGACTTACATTGCATTGCATTATACATTTGTTTCTGACTATATGCAATCCCCTTGGATCGAACCCATGATCTTGGCATTGCTAGTGCCATGCTCTTACCACTAAAACCACAGGAAAGCTTGCAACTATAAGCTATTATGTGCTTGTTTTCCATTAAAAAGGTGAAGTATCTCATCATATTTACTGTCCAAGGCTATTCCAGAAGTACTTCGATGCAATTAAACCTTTTAATGGCTTAAGCGCTGGCTTTTGATAAATGACTCTATTCCCGCTTTAACTTTCAGAGAGAAAAAAACTGTTTACAGATCATGAATCATTAAAATAAATTACAGTGAAGTTATTAAATGAATACAATTATAGCTAAGCTTAACACTGAATAACACTTTCACAAATTACCCAGGTCAAATGTGTGATAGAAAGACCATATAATTACACAATATCTGTCTGAAACAAGCGTTCCTGTAGCTCAGTTTGTACAACATGAAGCGCTAGAAATACCAAAATCATGGATTGGATTCCCAAGGAACACACAAAGTGTGAAAAAGTATGGCAGGAATTAAAGATGCACCGACATATCGGCTAATAATCGGTATCGGTCAATAAAAGCAATTTTTCACGCTATCGGACAATGGTTTAAAAACAGATGATCAGGGCTGGTGATATCCTGTCAGATATATCACCAGTTTGATGTTCAATATTAATAGTCATTACATGAATTAATAACATTCAGAAAGTTAAGAGTTATTCATTTAATCTTCAGAATCAATATCGGCCGTAAAACACTCTGAATAATCGGCTATCAGTATGGTGGAGAATTTTTTTATCGGTACATCTAAATGTAGTTGCTTTGGAGAAAAGTGTCAGTCAAATGCCTGAATAAAAAATCAAAAGGCAGAAGTTTATTTGCTCTCCAATTAATTTCAATGCCGTGGAAACACAGAATTGTAAAATGACTGCGGTAATTGTGTGCAGATTAAAACCGACTCTGACAAGTTGCCAAACTTCATTTACAATCTCGCGCTGTGCATTGTGCCTCGTGTAAAAGCCGACAGTAAATTAATCAAGACAAAATTAATCACCGCAATCGTTTTCCATTAACCGTTAGGCTCGACAAATGAGGTTGGGTGAAAGTGAGTGCTGGAAGTGTAACTCACATTCATTGGAATATTCCAGGCCATGTAAACATGGGACTTAAACTCATCCATCCAGACTTCGGCCGCTCTCAATGCGTTTCGCTTGGCGTAGTAGTCAATGTCATTGTTGTAGGGTTTCTTCGTGCGTTCGATGTGGGCCACTCTAGCACATGGAAGGACCTCCATGCTGCCGCCACATTGCCAGACCTGTTAAGAGAGAGAAAATACTTATTAATAATAAGCATTTACAGTATGAGCAAATGAGCTTTGCCAGTTGCTTTGTTTGGTGGTCCCGACTAAGTATTCTAAGACTTCTACAGCTTTCCTGTGGCTCAGTGGTAGGAGCATTGCGCTAACAACGCAAGGTTGTGGGTTCGATCCCAGGGGATTGCAAATACCTATGTAAAATGTATAGGATAAAGCAATGTAAGTTGCTTTAGATTAAAGCGTCTGCCAAATGCATAAATGTAAATGTCATGCTGCCGTCATTAGCTTCCAGGGTAACACAGTCAGAATAACAACTGCTTAGCACTGGATTTTCCAACTGTATTTCTGCTTATTTCTTGCATTATGTTGACTACCGCAATTGTGATAATAAGCATAAAACCACAGGGAAGTAATATGCATTTTACAGACCGTGAAACAAACGAAGCCAAACACTGCCATCTAAATTCCAACCTACAGATCGCTCTCCAAGTGAACTGCTTTTTATTTGGGGCAGTTACTTCTCCATTGAGGTTTGCCCCCTTCATAATACAAAGTGTGTGTGCTCGCTTGATACAGCAATTAAATGTTAAGGGCCATTAGTTTGTGCTGAGATGAGAGAAAACAGGGAGTGATAAATGAACGGGTGGAAGAACGAGCGTAAATATGGTTTTCCCTCGAGACCCACCAGTCACGCAGTTATGCTGACACAGGCTACGTGTGTCTGCCTACACATCGCAGAAATATAGAAAAACAAGCGCAAAACGAATGCCATTATAAAACAGAAACAGTTCTGCGGTGATGACAAGGGGACGGGGAAGTTCAAAGAAGTCTGCTTTGTACGTTTTTTCTGTACGTTTGCATCTTACGTGTCAATTTCGTTGGCTCTAAATGACTCTTAGAATTAAAGAGACAGTTCACCCAAAAATAAAATTCTGTCATCATTTACGTTCATATCATTCCAAAACGGTATGACTTTCTTTCTCTCCAGAACACAAAAGAATACATAATGACATTGTATTTTTTGCCACCATCCATAGGTTCAATGATAAATTGAAGCAATGGAATAATGTATGTAATCTCATGATTGTTATTATACACTTACATGTTGATGTGATGTTATGAAAAAAAAAAACGTAAATCATCTGATTCGACTGAATGGTATTCTGTATGCTTAGTGGCTTTACCGAATGCTTCCATAGTAGGGAACACTCTTCATGCGCCGTCTCTTTAAGAGCTAGCGGTCTTCTATCTTCCGCTAAGCGTGACATTAATGGAACCAGCTCTGCATTCACTGACTTTCATTAACCGTGAAAATACTTTAAACTTCAGCACCGCTGATCCATAGTGCATCCTAGGTGTACAAAATCAATCTTGTAGTTCTGTTATGGTCTCACTGCAAGTTGACTCGGAGTCCTAGTTCTGCTCCCTCTCTGCCTGCATTGAATACTTTACTGTGTGCTTTGTTCAAGCTCAATAACAGCCTCATTTTGGTCATCGAAAAGACATAAGAAAACAAATGAACTTGTTGACCATCACTGTTTAGATTAGAGTTGAGAGACTTCGCAGTGTCTGAACAGGCAGTTTGTATTAAACATCATAAGGCAGAAAATGAGTGAATGTGGATTCTTATGCGGATTCAGTGTGAAAGCAACTCACTTCATTTAAAGGTCCAGTGTGTAATGTTTACAAGGATCTACTGACAGAAATACAATATAATATACGGTACATAACTACATCTTCAGAGGTGTATAAAGATGTTACATAATGAAGCGTTATGCTTTTATTATCTTAGAATGAACTATTTTTATCTGCATATACCACGGGTACCTTTACATGGAATTCGTCATGTTGTTTCTACAGTAGCCCTTAACGGACAAATTGCTCTACAGAGTGCGTTTCGTAAATACGTTATCTCCTTCAGCAAAGAAAGTGAAAACAGCCCGACAACTTTGTCCTGTGAGAGCCTCCATAGTGCTTTGAAAGAGATGGGTGGAGAGATCCGTTGGTTGCAATGCGCAACCTCACCACTAGATGCCGCTAAATATGCAACCCACAACCTGAGCACTTTATATTGCCATCTCTGTTTGAAACATAAAATTGCAGGTTATCTTTACATGGGTTGAAGTCAAACTGACATGAAATCGTAACCCACAGCTCAACTTCTAATAAACTTATATTAGAGAATCTGGTAATGTAAGGAGACCATTTTTTTATCGTAAAGTCCCCAAAGCTATATTATAAACTCAACATAAAAAATAAATTACAGATTTGAGGATTTTAGCCCTTGTCTGTTAAGCTCTTTCTTTTGACTCATCTTGCACACATTTTTCTTTTCCAATAAAACCCTCTCCGGATGTCCCTCCCTCCAAATTATATGGTTGGCAAGAAAATATCTTGACTACAATCATTTTTAAAAGTGACATTTTTCAGGACACTAATGAAAACTAAAGGCTTCAGACGAATAAAATGAATGTCAACTGTCAAATAATATTCAAGTTTGCATGTGTAAGTGTAATCCTGAAACCCAGCATTATTGCTTTGCATAACAACTGCTCTTTTTAAAAAAACATCCCGCACAAACACCACCGCATGAGGATTTCACCGAATAAATCTACATGCATTTGGACAAGATATATTCAATAAGATCCTGAATGTCCTCTGTAAAACCTGTCCTTCTCTCCCTTTAGATTGGATCCTCTCTGTATGAGTGGGAGTGATATTGTACGATTCCAAGAACAGTGGGCAAGCGCAGATTAATGCATAGGGCTTGCCTAGGCTGCAGCCTAGGGGCCCCACCTGTTTAGGGGGCCCTGATTGGATTATTTATTTTGAATTTACTCCAGTGCGAATAAAAAATACACTGGGGCAAGGGGGGCGTGGTTCAGCGAGGTCTGTGGCGGGAGGGAGAAGCAGGAAGACGAGCGGTGTGTAAGTAGGTCAAGTGCACATCATGAACACCTGTGTCTGGTTCAGGTGAGTGGTGAGGAGATGGTTAAAACAGGAAGAGTGGAATCTAACAAGGGTTTTGAGTTATTGTTGAGTGGCGCTTTTTTATATTTTATTTTGAATAAAGAAATCTCTGAGTCCCAGCCACGACGACCCTGTCTCCTTCCTTCCTTCCTTCCTTACTTTGAACTTTGCTACACAGACCCTCATTGGCCCATAAGAAATATCTATCCAATCACTGTCTTATTTTTTGTTATGTTACATTTGGGTCACATCTGTCCAATCAGCTGCTGGTGAAATCATGTCAATCATTTTCAGCAAAATGTCTGAAAGAAAGTAAAATAGGGGTGCACAAAAATGGAAAATACAAAGGTTAAAAGAACAACATGACTAAGATAGCAGCAGGAGGACTGGCAGCTCGCATTGACGAACATCGTTTGCCGTTGCAAAGTAACCCGGATTGTAGAGAAAACACTGTAGTATTTGATGTGTGTGTATCCAAATGCGTTGTTCTGACGCCCCTCGCAGCGTTGGTTTGTGTCTCAGCTCGGTTTTATTGAACCCTGGTGCGTTTGCATTCATCTTACGTCATAACGAACGTGCATGACACATGATAGTAAACAGAACACGGGTCAATTTATTGTGTTCTTTAATGACTTGATGCTATTATGCGCAGAGTAAACAACACTTGGTTTTACTGTTTGTTCGCTTAACCTTTCTGCTGCTTGAAAACAGACTATTTATCAGGACTATTTTTAAATCTGGAAACCTCGTATTACCATTCATTTGCCGCTCTGATTCCACTCGCAACGCGCAGGCTCACTTTTGCTCAAATCCAAGGTAAATTACCAACTCTATCATTTCTTACACGTGTTTTAATGATACATTGTAATTGGCTAGAGCGCATGTGAAGGGTTCGGTACCCTGGTGCGCACCTGAGTTCGCATGACAGCTTTTACATTAGCGGCTTTTCACGGAAACCGTGCTCCGTTCCGAACTAAACTGCAAGCGTGAAAGGCACCTGAAAGCCACCGAAGGGGGGCCTCACCCAAAGAGCAGACTAGGGGCCCCTGACCACCTTAATCCGCCCCTGACAGTAGGCTAACATCATGCAGGTCACGTTCTCGCGTCTTCCTGCAGGTCTCTGTCTTCAGAACATTAGCAAAACAGATCGGAGAATGTCTCGCTCTCTGCCTGGACACAGGAGCCATGTTGATGAAATAATGAGTGTTGAAGAGAGGAGACAGACACACATTTACCTCATGCTGAGGGGGGGGGACTGTCATTACTGACTTCCACTTTTCTCCAGCTGTAATTCAGCTGAAGACATCAAGGTCAAAAAACACATAGAAGAAGATGGTGGCACAACGTTCGGGGTTTTGAAAACTGGTCACAACATAAACACACATGAATTCCATCACTGAACATATTTCTAAATGTTCGACAGATTGCCTTGATTTTATATGTATTTATATGTGGATGACAGTATTATTGACAGTTTATTGTAGCGAAATGTGAATTTGAAATATTTTATTAGCTCATTTTTACCGAATGCAGACCTTACGCGAGGAAAAGCCGTTAAGTTTCGGTTTTAAAGTAAGAAACGACGTTCAAACGTCACGAACAGGCAAATTGGTTTAATCATTCGTAAATATAATATCATATATGTTATTAAAAGACATATTTGTAATATTTTTTTGTGTAATATTAAACTGCCCCTGAAAAAAACAACCTTTGGAATGTCGCGACTGGCCAATTCAAATGAGCCGTGTAATAATGATATATAACATTAATGTTCTTTGTCGTTAACCAGTCTATTTATGTGATGACCTGCATTTGTGTTTTATAAAGATCATAACAGACATTTTATACTTGTGTTACCTGTACAACTGTTTGGCCTGTGCAAAAAAACTTTAAACCTCTGTAGCATCAGTGCAAAAAAAAGGCTTTTTTCATGGTTAAAAAAAGAAAGGAAATGTATAAATGAACAAGTGTTTACAATAGTTTGAGAATAAATCTTTAATTGCACCTTGTCAACAACCTTGAATTTGTTTCATGTTAACTTTAAAAGTAGAAAACACAACAATCTAAATCAATCATGGCCAATTTCATGTGATGTCTTTTCGATTACTTTTTAAAAGTTACATCATCTCGTACAAGGTCTAGAAGGAAAAAATCTCTTCCTTTTTGGTTTCTAAGCACTCTCTCATTCTATGACAGGGAACAGACAAAGCTCTGCCATTCATTATTTTAATCATGTTAATTATATAAGACGGTTTTATGTGATGTGCGGCTCAGATCAAGCACTGGCTAATTTAATTGGACCCTCTTGCCAGCTTCTGCTCTGCGAGTCATATTTCAATGATCAGCTTTTATCGATGATCATTACAATGATAAAAATAGCAATAAAAGGACGAGACTTAGCGCCGTCACACTTATGAATAGATAAAAGTGCCACGGTAACTCAAAGTGAAATGTGGAAAAATCTACCAGATTTCCCGTTTCAAAAAATATTCACAAGAATAGAAATTCAAGCAGTTTTTTTTCAGATCCATCCAAAGATACTGTGGCGGTACCATGGTAGAGTGACAAAGGAGAGATTGTTATACCATGGTACCTAAAATATATCACGGCTCTGAACAATTCCCATTCAAACACTAGTAAATTTACATGGTATTACCAATGTGCATGCAAAAAAAAGAACATGGTAATACCACGGTACGTTTTGTGAAAACTGCTGTATATGCTTTAATAAAACTCATGATCTTCTCATGTTTTCTGTAGGGCAAAGGTTTTCAAACTGGGCTCCGAGAACCCCAAGGGGCCAGGAGAAAGTGATGATAGTCAGCAGAAAAGTCTAGAGAATTACTGTAAAAACCAAAAAAATTTAAAGATTACAAAATTAATTTATTTAGGAATGACATTGAATAAAGACATTATATTAAAATAAAAACTTTAACAAAATGGTTAGTGATTAATATATTAAATAGATTAATTTCACTTAAGGTAAATCAATAAAAAGCATTGTTATAAATAAGATAAAATAATAATTAAATGAAATATAACAATCTAAATAACAATAAAAAAGATATATTAATGTCACTAAATAGATACAATATTTAGACTTTATTGTTTATTTTTAGTGTATAAATTGTTTGTTTATGAAGTACAAATGCTTTTAACATTTTTTAAAAACATTAGGGGTCCCACACATTAGTATGCTCCTACTTAGGATTCCGTGGCATATAAAAGATTGAAAACGCCTGCTATAGGGCAACACATCCACCACTGAAACAAATAATACCAAAAAGTTTATACTAGGACAGCAAGGATAAATTTGGATAGATGTGCCTGGCTTTGCTACTGAAGTATGACAGAAATGCCTCAAGCGTAAAAGCTTCTGTCCACTGTGAGAAGCTAAGAGAATATAATCAACTTTTCCATTGTGCCCTTTAGGGACATTGTAAAAAAATCTGTTAAAGATTTCCAATTACATATTAATTTTTCCTCCCAGCTCCCACAATCACAATCAGAGATGCGCGGGCAGAGTTTCATCCTGCGAGCGTTACTAAATGAATTATTATTCCCCCCGTCAGCCGTCACTAACTGTGTTTGCTGAGGAGCTTTAAACTGTTTGCATTGAGTTGCACTGTAATAGCTTTTGCAGAGACATGAAGAGGATATAAAAGCAATAACGAAATGCAACAAGACGATGCTGTATGCTAAGGCACATTTTAAAGAAGAAGGTATACATTTAAATAAGTTTCATCAGAGGATCACTATATATGTGTATAGTTTTATATATTTGCTCTAATTTGCTTTGTTTGAAGTAAATTCTAGGCCAGTCATGCACGGTGAGGTGCTGTGGGGGTCTTGAAGCACACCAGGAAAAATAATAACGTCACGCAGAGCATGTAATGATATATAATACAGTTTGGAGGTTAATGTAAAGTTTGGGCTCAGGGACGTTAGATCTTATAAATCAAAACTTGACTTTAACCGTCAAATTACTGCAGGTACGCAAAAAACCAACGCTTTATACAAGAGTTTATATACAAACAATTTTTGTGACAAAATCTGTTTCTCTCTATCTTTCTGTCTGTATGTCAATCTATGATATATCTGTCTATGATATGTCTGTCTGTCTGTCATTCTATGATCTATCTATGATTGCTTTTTTCTGAATTTTGATAAGCTGCAGTTTCCACAACACCAGCGCCTATTGCTAGAGGACTGTGATCGGACCAGCATAGCCAAGAGAAAACCACCATAACAAGAACAACATCCACCCATTCCTTCCACTTTAACATTGTCAAAACTCTACAACTGAAGCACAAAATTACTCGCTCGAGTACAGTGATGGCTAGAACGCTATCTTATGAGGTACAGCAGTGTCAGAGGTCTTACCAACACACACGCTCATCCCTGCAGAAGCAGTCTCCTGAAACATCATGATCTGTGGTACGTATCTAAACCTCATATTTGCTATAACAGAGCCAATCTCTGGGTCCCCTGGTGCGCCTGTGTCAAAACTCTACAAGGCTGAAGCAAGCAAAATTACTCGCGATCGAGTACAGTGATGGCTAGAACGCTGATCTATGATGCAAGCAATGTCAGAGGTAATTGACCAACACCACGCTCATCCTGCGGAAGCATTCCTCCTGAAACTCATGCATCCTGTGGTAACGTAGCCTAACTCATATTTGCTATAACAAGCCAATGCTCTGTCAGCCTGGGTGCTCCTGTGTCGGTCATTTATTTTCCCCCCCTTCTGTCACTAACACACAAAACAAGGGTAATACAAATGAGCTCGTGGGGGATCCAGATCACAATTGTGAGTACGGCCTAATTAAGGGGAAAGAATTATCAGAAGCTCATGTTTTAGCTGTAGAAGGAAAATAGAAGTCTCTTCGGGTGGGGTAGTGGGGGCAGAATCTAAGGGGAAAGCATCTCAGAATGCTTGGGTCCTTTATTAGCGGCATTCCGTGCATATGGATTGGCATTTGTGTCCAGCTGTCAAACAGATTTATAGGAAATCTTAATCCACATCACGAGTGCTAAGGAGCCAAATTACATAAATGCCCGTATGTTAAATGACAACTGATGAACCACTAATAAAACCTCGGTATATTATGATGATGGAAAGGATGGTTGTAGGGGTCCTTAGCCCGGGAGCAGTCCCTCGTTTACCGGAACGGAATTTGTCTATCGTTTTTGACGTCCTTATGTCATGACAGCATGTTGACGGCAAGGTAGAGGAGGTGAAGCTTTCGAAGGATAAAATATTGTGCGAAGTCCCGAAGTGGGGCTTTGTTTTTCACAGGGCAGCGAAGTTGATTGGATGGTAGTAAAAACCGCGTTTGGGCAGTTGATTTTTGAAAGTGAAACTGGTGGCAGCAGACTGACGTAAATAAAGGGGAGGATATTGTAATACAAGGATGACAATAACTGCACAAGCGTCCTAATTTCGGGCGTGCATTTGAGATGGAGTAGTCCAGTTTCAAGTGCATTTTCAGGATTTAACTGTAATGATTATGAGGGTAACCTGGGTAAATTCTAAATAAAAATTGGAGCCACCACAGTGATAAGCTATTTACGTTACTATAAACGCTGCAATATGGTGGCATGAAAAAATCTGGAATTGTCATTTGTTAATGGCATGGTCACTGGGGGGATTTACAGCTTAAAAAAAAACGGGGGCAGTCCGGAATCTGCCTTAACATCGTTGGTTCTCAAACAAAGGGCTGAAATGAAATATTCGCATTTGGTCTGCCAAATTAAAGCAAAAACTGCACTGGGAATTCTATTGACATACCAGATAGTTGGTACGGCAGCGAAAATTGAATGACGTCCGTCTCATAAAGCGTTTTCAGCAATTGAAAGACCAGATGACGGGGTGCGCATGAAGCAAATAGTTTTCGGTGAAACCAAGATGTCTGGTATGTAACAAGAAGCAAACGTCCTACAAAGCGTTTTATTATCCATTAAACTCCTACTGAGTGACCAAGTTGAAAAGGCGCGATTTGCAGATGGTAAGCAATACAAAGGCAAAGCTTGGACTGCTTAAAAATTAAAGCGTTTGCAATTCACCAACATGAGTTCAAGAGATCACCCTTCTTCCTCATTCCGTTTGCTCTGTTTTGGTTCGTATTATGGCGCGTTCATGGGTACGGACACGTGTAGGGTTGAGGGGTGGGTTGTTCAAAAATAATTTAACCATAGGGTGATGAAAATATGCTGGGGCGCTTGCTTTAAAAAATTAAGAAATGCTCCTATAAAATCATTTAAGCTCGTATGGTGAGCAGGGGACAAAATGTCACAAGAGTACTGGGCGGACATACTGGGTGCCGATCCGTAGGCTGTTTACAACATCTTTTCTAAATGAAAAAGCATAGGGTTAATTGCTCTCGGTCTTTGGGATGAGTGGAGTCGCTTTTGAAGTTTTTTGCTATAAATAAATGGCACAGGTGGCTATAATTTTAAAAAATCAGAATCGGGTTTATTATATCTTTTGGAATGCATTATGTACATTTTTCGGATGGGTACCCGGAGCTCGTAGCAGACCGGTTCTTTCAATGAGTTTTGCAACTGATTCCTTATTTAATAAAAAGAACTGACTACAGCGGAGAAGAAAGCCCTGACACGGGATCATTGGAGCCACTAGAAGACTGTTAAGAGTTAAATAAGTCTGGACACCTTCCATTAACAAAGAGAGGTCTGTCGAGAAATCTAAGTATACGTAGTGAAAAGTAAACATGTTGTGCAAGTTATACAAGTATAGATTTCCGTGAACTTTTAGGAGACACCCGTCTGATAAACGGAGGGTGGGAGGAGTGTTACGGCTGTTTAAATCAGACATTATATTCTCACAACAAAGAATGTGAATAGCCGCGCAGAACCGTTTTTGCCCAGTTCATCAGATCAATGCATGGCACCCGTGTATGAATTCCGCCTAGTGGTTTTTCATTCTGCATGGTCACCTATTTTATTGGGATCCCATTTGTGATCTGTATTAAAACTCACATTGTCCTTGCCCTCAGAGTAAGTTGCAGGACGGCGTGGATTTGCCAGCAGCACTGGCGTAGTATAGGGGGTGACTTAGGAAGAGACAGACAGGCAAAAAGGCATCAATCTCGCTCGGCCACCAACTTCGTGCAGTGTTTGACTGCTGGCACCTCCGGCTCGTGGGCAGGGAACTCGTTGGTTCGTGGTACATTAAGTGCAGGGTTGTCTATTCGGGCGTGGCATAAAAAGAAGGGGTGGCATGGGGTATGGTAAATATGTAACTGGGGGCCGTCAAGGGCTATCCATCCTGAATGCACTGGCATCGGCTGTTGTATAATTACCTGAGGCCATGTGGAGTGGGAGGTGGGCTAGTTTTTTGTGTGCACATGTTCCGCAGTCATATAATGCATCTTACAAGGAGGAGATTGGTGCTGTAATTTGCTAATAGGCAATCGGCTGAGTCACTTTTAAGCGTACAATAAACCTTTCGCAAATGAGTGGTGGGGAGGGTGAGGGTGAATAAATGGGAATTCAATGGGGGTTTGACCAGGGTCGTCTGTTGTAGTCAATGGTGGGAAGTGGCGCGCTGGCAGAGAAGCCCCAGGGGGCACCCTGTCAACGATCTTTCGAGGCCTTTACAGTATGAAACTATTGCTTGTACTAGGAATTAACATGTACACTTAGGACATACTTTGTATGGCGACGGATGGAAACTATACAACACCAAATTTGAGACCATGGTATTAAAAAACAACTATAAAAGTGGTGTCCTTAAAGCTGGTCTAGACAGAGGCAGGAGAACCGAACAATTTCCTGCAAGCAGGGAGTGAAGGGGGTTAACAGGAATTTATTTAACAGAATCACCAAGACTGAAAGACTGAACAAAAACGTTCAAAACAAACCCACGGGTAGTGCGGTGGACACAACAGACAGATAGATATATATGAAACAGCAAAACAGAACAAGACTAACTAACCATAAAACAACACTGGGAGCAAACACTATACACTGTGAACTAAAACACCGTAACCAGACACTATGGAAAACGGAAACGGACGCGTGAGACAGAGGTGGTGTTACAAGGACTGATCGCAGACAATCTTAACTGCAAGACAAAGTCGAAAGGTAAGAATATACAATTAACGCGCACATGTACATTAAACTATACTCTTTATCGGGAATAGCCACACAGAGATTAAATAGGGACCGGGGGGGAGGTGGACACAGATCAAAGCACTAAGGGGAAGCTAATGTAACACAACTAGTAACCAGGGAGATGGTAATGAACGATGACGGCTACTCGTGTAGGAGTATGGTAAGGTCCAGCAGTGGTCAAGGAAACATGCTCTCGCACCACAAGGGTGAAAACAAAGGATCTGTTGGCTTCCATCCTCTAAAATGCCAAGAAATCCTGACCAGGCGAGGTGAACCATGACAGAAAGCCGCCCGGGCCGGTTAATGAGCAGCAACCTAGATGCTAGCCTCAAGGGAGGCAACTACAAGACAAAAAGGGCAGCCTGTACAAAGACAGGAACACTAACACACAACATGGTGAGAACCGAGATCAGGGAGAAGGCGCGGGCAAGAGCCATTAGATCTTGGGGGTGTAGGTGTGGGGTGGTTACAATAACCATAGTAAGACAAGGAGGGGGGGAGGGTGGTGGTGGGGGGGGCGGCTAACAAAGTAAGATAGAGGTGGTAAAGTCGCAAAAGGTTGTGGGGGTGCGGTGGGTGTGGAGGAGGATAGTCCACCCTTGGGTCGGGGGGCGCCATGTCGCGAGCCCCATGGGAGGCTGACTGGGAAGGGCCTGGGTGGAAGAACTAGTCTTGTGCCCGAGGCAAGGGACTGTTGCTTAGGACCCCGGCTGTGATGCCGGGACGCTGTACGCGGGGGGGGAATCTTGGTGCCCGTTTTGGGCGTGTACCTGGGGGGGAGCTGATGGTGGCGCCGGGGTTGCTGGAGCCAGGGCCTTAGGGTTCCGTGTGTTGGCGGGACCGGGCATTTGTGCGCAGGTTGTGGAGGGGAGGGGGGGGGGGGGAAAGGGGAGGAGGGCCTGCTGTGGTGGCACGGATTGCTGGGGAGGAATCTTGGTGCAACGGTGCTGGGAGGCAATGCTTCGTACCTGGCGGCCCTCGGTCTGACGCGTCACCTCCCCACGGGCGCGGCGCCGACCCAAAAAATATTTAGTTATATTGGGACCGAACCATGTGACTCGGGACCACCAGGGGGGGACTCAATCGGGACCACGGACTCGGGACAGACCGGACTAAACGGAGCCAACGGACCGGCTAGGGGGGCACATCAATCTGTGCCGGTTTTCACCTCCGCGTTTACAGGCGGGCCCACGGGCAGTTCGGCCCGAGCGGATAGATAGGGTGGGGTGTTGGAGGGGAGAGGCCCTGCTTAGGCAAGACCGTGGCGAGGTATAGTGGCTGGACGTGGGAGTCCCACGACTCCCCGGGGTGAGGCAGCCCTAGGGGGAGCCGGTTTACAAAAAAGGGTCAGGGGCGGTTGCGGGTGGGGGGGGGGAGACTTGATGACTGTGTAGAATGAGGGCTGCATAAGAATGGGGGAGAGCAATGACCCGGGGCCGACTATGTAGGGGAATGACCCAATCGTGGATTGACGGCCAGAGGGCGTGTTGAAGTTAAAGACAGACTCACACTGGGAGACCGGGGGCGGTGGGGGGGGAGGGGGCGCTGGTCTTCGGCCGGAAAATGTTCATTGCGTAGGCTTCTCGATGTAAACATGAAGCCCAGCGGTCCCTCAGCGGGTCTGCGTGCGGGTCGCTCCCGCGGGTCAAGGTATGGTTGAGTCCGAGAGGGAAGAAAGCACATTGACCAGGACCATGCTGTTCGTGCTCATCATGGCCCATCTGCCGCCGTGGGCGGAAAGGAAAGATCTCGAAGGGGGGGCAGTCCGGGTGATCCGCTAGATTGCAGGCGAGCACGGTCGCGGGGCGGGTAGGGGAGCCCCGAAAATTTACGTACTTGCGACAGGCGAGCTGATGCACCTAGACTGCGGCTGGTCTCTGCTTCTGTATCCAATGCTGTGATATCGACCTTATGAAGGGGGCGCGTTCATGAGGGAAGTCTGTTGTAACTGGAGATCCCGGGACATAAGCAAGGCAGGAGTAACTCCATTGGGGTCCGGCAGCGGCCAAAAAGGTTGCATGAATTGGGTTCACGTAATTTATATTGCAAACAGAAATAACCAAGAGGCTGAACGAAAAAGGCAAACACAGACCAGCGATGGAGGGAAACCACAGACAAAAAATATCTATAAACAAACCAGAACAAGGGACAATACGTAAACTATAAAACAAAGGCACTGGGCACACTTACACTGCCTAAACTACATCTTACAAACCCGAGGGAAACATGAACACGAGAACTCCGAAGGAACCGAGGAACAATGTGGACAATAAACATTCTACTATACAATCTTAACTGTCAAGACAGGGAGCAAGGTAAGAATTCGCATGTACGCGCACAAGAGTGAGACAATGAAACATAGGACTCTTTATAATGAGAGCACACACAGGATAATTAAATATGGACCAGAGGAAAGAAAAAGAGGGGGAGGGGGGAGGGTGACACGATGCAAACCTGATGAGTGTGTGAAATCTAAATTGGACACAAACCAACTAGGAAAGCACTGTATGTTTATGGAACGGAGGGTGACTCGACGTGGAAGGCGTGTGAGAGTTATGAGAATGCCACATGGTTCGGGGGGAAGTCCATCTCATCCCCAACAGTCGAAAACAACAGATTCTGTATTATAATCAGGACGGGGGGCTACTACCGCCCATAGACTAGGCCTGACAGAGTATAGGTATAAAAGCCGGATTAACAGCAGTGCAACTAAGCCGAATATTTTTATTTTTGGCAGACTTGATCACCATTTGTAGTTATCGTAGATTTGACAAAAAACCAAGGGCCCTGGTTAAATCTATAGTAGCCGGGCCAATCGGCCAATATCTTAATTTCTCTTGTAGTAAGTTATTTCGATGTAATATCACTTGTATGGGGATTGTTACCAGGGGGGGGGAGGGAGTGACTTATTTTGGCCCATGAGATAAATCGGGATGTGTAAATAAAATAATCGTCTGTGATATGGTGAGGCAGCTCAGAGCCCAGAAAAGACAATAATTAGAAAGTACGTGGAATTGTTGATTAAATTCACAATGTAGTTATCATATATAGAAATACGAACAGATAGTTTGCAGGGTAGGGGAACGAACCTGGGGCCCAAGTGTAACATTCCGGGTGTTGTTTGGTTTGTGGTTCTGGACTATGAAGCAATGTTATGGTGTTAATCTATATTAACATGAATCTTATATTCATGATTTGATTATTATAAAACAATTATTGGTATATTTCATTAAGAGTGCAACACTACTCAACAGTTAATGGATTCTTTTGGCGGAGGTTTACGCGGAAGTCAATAAAGTTTGGATCCCAAAAGGCACATAATGTGTTCAGTGTATTTAGTATGTTGACCGCTGAACGGTACGCAGAGGGGGGCCTAATAAAAATTCATATTTAAAGTAAACCATGCTTAGTTGATTACCAAAGGGCTGAAGAGAGATCAATTGTTGGGTCGATTCAAGCTACGCAGGGCGGACAGTCCCGGTTTCGCCATTTACGATTTAATTCACAAAATACCTTGATTCCTATTTGTATTGCGTGGCAAATGTATGTGTTTATTTTACTACTGAGCTGACCGGAGGAAATGGGAGCTGAGACTTTTGGGACTCTCACTTTGAAAATTTGTCCAAAGAGGTTAATTGGAGATCGATAAACCGAGGTTCGCCGAAAAGATCCCATGCGTTTAATGGTTAGCATCAATCAAGGGCTGAAAAAGAAATATTACTGTCAAGACAACACTGAAAATGGAATATGGCAGATTTTTTAATCCAATTATATGCAAATCTTGCCGAGGATAATTCAGGCAGGCCGCACGGAAAAGGCGGAAGACATGGTATTTTGTCTGATTTAAACAGGGTTTAGAGTCGTCCCGCCGACGCACCAACCAAACTTGGAGCCAGAAAGGTTTGCCGGGGCGTCTTATGGGTAAACCGCAGATAGCAAGTCGACTTTTCTTTGTACCCCACCGGCCGGGGGGCCTTTAAGGGCATACTAGCTGTATAAGTGTTTGGGGTGCATATAGAGGGCGGGTGGCGTTCATACATGGGAGGGGTTCCGTAAAGTAGCAAGGCAGTTTACATTCTCGATGCTGGGCAAGGGGGGGGGGGGGGGGGGGGAGGGGCGGCTTGATGTTGTCAGTGGGGGGAAAGGAGCTATGGGCCAAGCTCCTAAAACAGTTTCGGGTAAGGTGATGGAACGGGGCCGAAAGGGGTAGAGTGAAAAGGGGAGTGTCTTAACGAGCAATGGTCATAGGCCGGTATTAATAAAAGCGTCTGTCAAAGCGAAATGTGAGATAGAGAGGAAAGGGAGTTGTGTAAAACGCTTAAAGCGTAATTATAGAACAACGTGGCAGACCATGGTTGGATTAAGTTTGTGACCACAACGCTATAAGGGGTGTGTAAGTGTGTTCGATGATGAAGAGTGGCATAATATTATAAAAACCGAGTGGTGCTCGCATAAGGGAAAAAGCGAAATCTAATGGAATGTCGCAGTTGACAGCGAGCTACAATCACACTGTCTTATTCAATCGGGCGGTAACTCATGGTGAGCAAAGGGGTGAGACCGAACAGAACCAGGGGAGAGTAGGACCATGGGAAGTCCGAGGTGAATTTCCGATGATAGGTTCCGAACTGTGTATAACCGAACAGGGGGGCGATGTAACATGTCGAGTTGAGAGGGGTGCTGGGGGTGAGCGGTGTGGAAAACTTAGCTCGTCATGGTTCCAATAACTCAAAGAGAATGTTCAATGCGAAGAGAAGGGGAAAGGGGGGAAAGAAAAAAGGGAAGGGGGGGGAAAAATCCTAAAACGTAACTCCATAGACAACAGAAATCCATGGGTAGCGCTGAAAAGGTGCAATCAGACGGAGGGAGAAGAAAGCAAGAAGATCCAGATGATATGCCTGCCGGACAAGGTACATGCGACGGTTCCACCACAAATGGGATGCACGCATGCATGGGGGGGGGGGGTCGAAGGGGGGGGGGGGGGGTGTGTCTGAATAATACCGAGTAGGAATGGGGGGAGTATAGACCAAAAACAAAATGACGTAGTTGAGGAGGTGTGTTAATTTAATCATTAAATTTCATATGCGCGGGCATAGTAATAAAGCGGGTCACTTGTGCTATCTATCTATCTGTCTGTCTCTTCTGTCGTGTCTGTGACTGGTCATATACTGGTAGGTAATGTCCATCTACATCGGGGTTTGGGCATGAGAGGGGAAGGGTCATCCAGTGGGAGGCCCTAATACAGTAGCTGGTACAGAAATTGGCAGGTATACGTAGAGATTGGTGCTGGAGTTAAATCAGCGGTAGGTAATAGACTCTTGTGTAGAGGAAGGAGGGGTTGATAAATAAGTGTCACATGGGAGTGGGTAATCTGAGAAATCATGGGGGAGTGGGTTTGGGGGGGTGAATTGGTTTGGCCTTTGAAGACTGACAAATTGTTTTCGTGCTGATGGGGGGGGGGGTCCTGATGTATGCCGAACAGCCCCACATACAGAAGTAGACGCTAGGAGGGGAAAGTACAGCGTAAAAAGGCGAGAGCCAAGAAGGCACGAAAGCAAAGCCGTGAAGTCCCGTATTAGTGTATGTGGGTTGCGTAGAAACGTACGAAAGAGTCGGGTTTTGATGGGGGGTTGTTCCTAGAGGGAAGGGGAGGAAGAAAGGGCTGAGTGCGTGCGTGCGGTTTGGATTAGTTGATCACGGGGGACCGGTCGTTGGGTTCTATTGCTCTCTAATGGGTTGGGTCGGGTAAAGCTCGTCACATCTGTGGAGTTCGTCTGATAAGGCAGTTGTATATAGTAAAGCAATAAAAAGTCTGTGAATAGGGAAAGTCAGAGGTTCTCAGTCCCGTGGTGTTAAGAAGTAGCTCCTTGGGGAAACATTTATAATTGGTCGGTCCACCTCCATGGGGGACATAGACGACAGATAAACACCGGTGAAAAAGGGGGGGGGAAGAAGGGACATAGAGTCCATATCGGGGAATGGTTTTGTCGGCAAGTGCCACAACATTAGACAAAGTCCGTGCTGTGTAGAGAAACCGGCAAATCAGGGTGCGAAATGGGGGAGGACATTGATAATCTGAAGACAATTTCCACAGTGATCACATATACAAGAACGTCAAAATATTTATAATAAGAAAGAAAGACATCGATTCATAGGTTATTTATGAATGGTGTGTATACAGGTATGGGTGTGTGCGTCTCAGGGAACTGATAATGGAGATTTTTAATCACTAATGGTTGTGACTTAACATTGAACAGTGGGGGGGGGTTCATATTGAATAAACTGTAAATAAAGTGAGTGCTAGTTGTGGCTGGGATTTAAATGGTATTATTAGAAAAACGTTAGTGATTAGTTGCAGCAAGACAATAAGCAACTCATGAAGGGGGGGGGAGGGAAGAAATACCCGAGTCCGATATCAGTGTAAGGTGGGGAATGAAGCATGGGGGGGCATGGTATGCGGGGGGGGGATAAAAGCCTTGTTTGCATTCTAATTGGGGGGGGCCTCGAGTGGTTGGCCGATGGTAGTTAGAGATTAAATAGAAACGCAATATCGGGAAGAAGTGGCCGGATATCAATAAAAAAGTCGGAGTCGGGCGGGGGGGGGGGGGGGAGAGGGGGGGAGGGAGTGAGGAAAGCCGTATACAGGGATTTATGTGGGGGCAGGGATCCTATCGGCATTCTAGTTGGGGGGATGGCTAGTTGGTTAAAAAGATCGGCGTTTGCCGTATAGGTGTGGGATGGATCAACAAGGGGAGGAGGGACCGAAGAAGCTACTGTTTGCAGAGAAAGGAGGGGGGGGAAAAAAAACGAGGTGAATTGCAAACAAAGTTTTGTCTGACGTTCTGAAATGTTTGGACTTCGAATGGTTGTGAAAAACGTGGTGGTTGGGGGGAGAAGGTGGCAGGATCTAGGTTTGCGGGGGACAGAAGGGGCGAAATACCGGGCTAAAGGCCGACCGAGGGGGCCAAGATGATGGGGGGTGGGCTGAGGCCAAAGTGTGTCAAATCTTCTATACTACAAGGGAAGCATGTGAGAACAATGGGCAGGGCTGTAAGGTATCGAAAAAAGATGAGACGGATCAAAAAAAAGAAAATAATGTATAGTATTGGGGGGGAATACATTTGGTTTGGAAGGCCATGTTGGTGGGTGGGGACTGGGAAAGCGGGTGGGGGGGGACAATTTGGCCCGAGAAAAAAGGGGGTTGGCAATACACACGGGCGGGAGGGTTTGAAGGAAGCACTTTGCTTTTAGAAGCTAATGATAAGCGTGGTCAGGTCAGGCAAGGAAACCGAAGCGGCGGACTATTTAGCTGGGTGGTGGTGCTCCATTCTAAAGGAGAGTCAACAAACATCGATAAATGTGTTCTAGATAATGAAAGGAATTCATAAGGGGGGGTGAAGGTAACAAAGGTGTGATTGGTGGACATGGCTAGAGGGGGAAATAACAAGTAATTGAAAAAGAATGGTTGTATTGTTAAATGTGTTTGGCGAGAAAATGCATGGGGGGACAAGGGGTGGTATCGAACGTATAAGGATAGTTGGTGTAGTGAAGGAAAGCAAAGAAGTGGGGGGGGAGGGTTTGGTGGACACGAATTGGGTCTCATTGTTCATAGAAAAATGGGTCGGCCCTGAAAACCTTACATGGCGAAGCCGGGGTTTACGTGTTCCAAACCAGTATACGTTGTCGTTGTGTGCGGGGGGGGGGGGGGGGGGGGGGGGGGGGGGGGGAAAGGGGGGGGGGGGGGGGGAAAAAGGGACAAAGGTTGCACGTATCCGCCCGTATCTGTTGTGTCGCGGCCGTTTTGGCGGCACGAGTTCTGGGGGCCCACCATGGCACTCCCGGGGAGGGAAGGGGGACATAGGAAAATTACGAATGGCAAAATCAGAAAATAGTGGCCGGGCCAGAACTGTTTTGCTATCCTAATTCCTTCCGGAATACTGCAGTTCTGTGGGTTTAACTCGGAAGCAAATATTTCAATAGGATGTCTGTCTACTGAATGGGTAGTGGGGGGACAATGTGATGGTCGCTGCAACAAAGATATCAGTGTGCCAACTAAGGTCTTTCAAATATCGTGTTCTTCTTGCTCTGTGTTCCCGAACGAACAACAAAATAAATGTATGTAGGGTTGGGAACAACTTGAAGGGTGAGATACAAATTATCAAAAGTAATTTTTAGATTGCTATGGTGAAGCATGCGCCTTAAAGTATTTTCAACAGGTCAGCCCCCATTTTTTGGTTTTGGCACTGGACGTCTATTGGGGGGCTTACAGACATTGTGAATTCAGAATAACATATTTCACGGTTCATCTACGGCAGTAGGGAAATAGGAGGTAATAAGTTTAGATAACAGTGTTGTAGTTTGGGGCCACGAGTATTAGGAGATGCGGGGGCTCTAGTGTCTGATAGCCACAAACTGTGGCAGTAGATGGGACACGAGCAAGGGAGTAACTTAGGGGAGAACAGTGGTGACTGGATGAGGTTTCCAAACATCGACTAGCGGATGACGGGAACGGTGCCAGTGGGGGGGGGCCTGAAGGCGTCGGGCGGGGGCTAGGTTGTTAACGCGTGGTCAATAGCAAAAGAGCACTTTGAAAGTAGAGATCTGCATGTACAATGACTCCGGTGGGTAATTAGGATATCTACCCAAAGCATAGTGGTTACGAAGGGGGAAGGGGGGGAAAGGGGAGGGGGGGGGGTACAGTGTAGAGCGCAGATGGTATGGGGAGATTTCTTATTGTAGAAATTAAAAATTGGGAAAGGGTGATCCAGTTAAAGGGAATGAATAAAGTCAAATCATGTTACGTTTGCGCTGGATGGCGAATGGAAGAACCAAACTACGGGAGCGGGGGCGTCAAAATATAAATCGAAATTAGACCTGATCCCCACCAGCTTAGCCGGGGTCTGCAGATAAGGGGTTTATTTTTTGCTAAGTATTAAAATTAGATGTTTTAACCGAAACACAGGATTGTCAGCCATTAATGGTTAATGTTTTTTGTGGGGCTTGTTTCGACTTTCTGAATCATTGAGACGCTGAGGGAGAGGGGGGGTGGGGGGGGGGGGTCCCAGGAGCACAAGAATGAGAAAACGACCTTTGTTTAAAAAAGAAAAAGAGATATAATCACTGCGGACACTGTTGTGATACGACATAAAAAATTGCTATGTGACGAAATTTAAATGTAAGTGCAACTCAACAAAGTGAGAACAACAAAGAATAGTTTTGGGATCGGGTAGGCCCCCAGTAAATCAGCGGCCAACATATTATTGGTATGGCGCATTCTTTGGCCTTGATAACGGGGGAATAATCGTTTTTACATTTTTGCTGGCATTTATTTACTTTTCCAAAATGTCAGTTGTAATTGACTGTATTTGGGCATCTGAATAAAAAAGTAATAAAGTGTTTTGCTATTTGTTCTGCCTTCCTTGTAAAACAGTAAATTCTGAAATTAATGAATAACAACAATAATTATATTTTAGCATTAGAAATGTTCCTTTGATTAAAGAGCTTACACATACTGATGTTTTAACCATTAGAGAAACGTAAAAAAATATATTTTGGTAATCACCAATACTGTTAGTTTAGGGCAGTCTAATAAATGTGTTAAGCACTGTTTATTTATGCAAGGATGTACAGTATTGGTATTATTTTATGCATACATTTTTGTAACACGAGTGATAAAGTAGATGCTTTTCGCTCTGTACTCCAAGCATCTTTTGTTAAGTTTGACTGTAATAAAAAGGGAAAAAAATGATAACTTTCAGTAACCATTATGAGTCACCGTGGGATGGACTCCAGTTATATTGGGCTGCAGGCCTAGTTTCTCCTTCCAAAAAGCTATCAGTCATTCAGATGAATAATGAATGAGATCTCTGCTGTGCTGATACTCTCACACAATAGTGACCTAAACCAGATTTCATACGAAATGAAAAAGTTCAGTCTCTGTTGGCAGGTCACAGTCACGGCTCCTGGGGGTTTCAGACTGAGCTGTAATAAAGCTCACGTTGCCAAGTTGGTTTTGAGCATAAAATGGGGTAATTTACTGTAGTAGCTGATAATTTGAGAAGGGCACCATGGACTGCAAAAGACCACGGTGAATCTTAAAGGGTCAGTTTACCCCAAACAAAAACTCTTTTTTATCAATTACCCATCCTCATGTTATCCGTATGGCTTTCTTTCTTTGCAGAACACAAAATGTATTTTGTGGAACATTGGTAACCAAATAACATAGGGTGCCATGACTTCCATTGTACAGACTCAAAACCACAATTTCTCAAAATATCTTCTTTTGTGTTCCACGGAAACACAGAAAGTAATTCGCGGAGTTTGAAAATAATGGTGAATAAATCATGATTTCATTTTTATTTTTATTTTAGTCGAAATATCTCTGTAAATAAGTGCAGATTTCCTGTCCTCTTGGATCGCTTTAAAATGTTAATGATCAATGCACCTGAAGGTCGATCAAGGCCATAAAGTACAGGAAATAAATGATAAATGAAAAACGATGATAAAATTATATAATTTAAAGATTACAAGTTGTTAAAGTGCCCTATAGGAATCGCCCCATCAACAAAACTTTCACGTTAATAAAAACATTAATGTATTTCCTTAAAAAAAGTAAGCAAAACCCTTCTTATTACTCTTAAAATATTAAACTCTTATATCCCTGGTCATTTATATTTCAGAGAATGTCTTCATGCATTATTAAGTAGACCACTGGCTGCCCTCACCTGATGGGGGCAGTCTCATCTCCTTTGTCCAACCAATCCTGCGGAGGAATGATGTACATGCACCAGAGTCCCCAGTTGTATCCGTGAGCTGCATTGGCGTATTGCTGCACCTCAAACGTGTTGTACTTGATATTATCTATCGCAGGAAGTATTATCCTCGTGTGATCTTCTTTCACTCTGGTGAGGATAGGCTCCGCCCTGAATTAGTGATAGACGAGAGAGGAAGTGTGGAATTAGTGTGGAAGAGAGAGACAGAGAAAGAGTTCAGACATATCAAGTCTTTCTGTACAACTTCAGTTTGAAATATTCGTGACTGCACACAGCAACTGTGGTAAACTCAAGATAGCAGGTGTTAGGATGTCAATGTGAAATGTTCTTACATCATTTTGCTATAAACATTCTCAAAACATCTACACCACAAACGTACTGCAGGATTGACAGAAAATTACATAATTTTGCAACTGGGAAACATTTTAAAGTAGGACAGCGTTTTGCATTTTTGTAGAAAAAATGTACCAAGTAAATCATGATGATTTTGTCTGCATCAACAACACCAACACTTGCTTTCTACATTAAGAAGTAAAATAGCATTTAAACAAAGTACAATGCAATTTTCAAATAACCTTTTCTCAGGTGTTTTTCAATATGTGCACTCAAACAGCATTATTCCGAAGTCAATAAATGGTTGAATTAGTTGATCAGTGTATATTGTACCGTCAAGCTCATTTACTAATGCAACCACGCCACCATCAATCCCATAATCCACCCTGAAAGTGTAGCACTCAACTCCCGTAGAAGTTAAATTAAATGCAAAGTTCTTAAAACAGCTCTTTGGAAAAGGACTTTCAACTGATAATTTCTTGGCAATTCACACTATAAACTACCTTTCACGACTATGCACCTTTGTGAAACTGAGTTTTCGGCTTTATAGCGTGAATTTTCCACATATGGTAGGAAATGACTCTCTCCTATACAAACATTTCAAAGTTATGCACTGTAAAAATATTCAAACATAATGATATACGCAAATCTAGTTTAAATCACAGAAGCATGCAAACTTAACAAACTTGAAGCATTATTTACAAAAAAGTTACCACATAATAAAAATATGACATACACAAATGTTAATTAAAATATAAAAAAATGAAGATCAAACAAATAAGAAAATATAATTTAATGTCACTCCATCCTTAATGACATGACTCAAGATCTGTATATAACTTATAAGAAAGTCATACAGGTTTGGATAACATGAGGGTGAATAAAAGATGACCAAATTTTAAATGATCCCTTTAAGGACGATATGACATTTTGTTTTGTAAAGATTTTGCTTGTTCGGTTATGATTGAAATAAAACTCTCCAAATCTCTCTCTTGCCTTTTATGTATAGTTAAAGGTGCTGTTTTCATATTTCACATTAAAACTTTTCCATTTGTAAGAAACATGAAATTTTTTTCACACACTTAATTGTCACACAGAAATGTCTTTAACGACTTATCATTGTAAATAACTGTAACATAATGAAGTTTCACATTCTATTCATTCAACTGCTTTGTTTACACTTAAAACCATGTGGCCGTTTCCAAGAATCATTCTAGGTAGGAAATTGATTTTGTCACTTTCGGAAAAAAGCTTGTATTTCATAATCAAAACGATGTTGGGTTAAATGAAGCACAATCAAGTCTGACAGTCCAATCATCACATATTGACATCTTCAGCAGATGCAAACACACGACTAACAAGAAAACCAGCAGAAACTTTCCGGCACAACCTTTAACAAATGTCCATCTGTTCATTACTCAAACACCTAACACATCATTTTCATCAAATAATCCTCCTTCTTTCACTGTTTTGGAAGTAAACTCTTTTTGGTAAGACAATTATAATTCTTTCAATTTAATTACCTTGATAACTCAAAGACTACCTTTCTTCTTTTGGTTCAAAGGGGTCAAATGACAAGGCTAAAACGAATAATATCGTTTGTTTTAGATGTAATGTAATGTATATACACGATTTAAGGTTCAAAAACGCTGTATTTTACACATACCATGCATGTTTGTATCTCCTCTTTGCCCCGCCTTTCTGAAACGCGCAGATTTTTTACAAAGCTCATCGCTCTGAAAAGCGAGGTGTGCTATGATTGGCCAGTTAACCAGAGCATAGTGATTGGTCGAATACTGCAAGCGTGTGACGGAAATGTAACGCCTCTTACCATATTTGGAACATCAGGTTCTGCAGTAATTGTACTGACAAGTACCCCCACCTTACTTGCGTATACATTTGGGTGGTCTTAGTCAAACCATACCACAAACTGACGTGGATTTGTGGGGGTGTGGTTACACGAGGCGTTTCAGGCAGGTCTGGGTGAGCATTCGCTTTTAGATAGAATGCATATTCTAATTCATGCACGGGCAACTTATAACACACCAAAGATACGTAGTCGCGCCATATGACCCCTTTACAAAACAAATATGCATGTCAATAATAACTGTGCTGTTTTAACACATCTAATGAGATGTGTTATTGGGAATATTTGGAAAAAAAAGGACATGTGTTCTAATTATATGAAATCTTATCTAGACTTTTTTAATGCATAATAATTTTTATTGTAAACAAAATCATTAGTTATATATTTCTGGCACGGTCACACTCTTTTTCCTCTGACAGTGAGAGAGCTACACTGCTTTACATTTGGTCATTTAGCAGACGCTTTTATCCAAAGCGACTTACAAATGACGTAACAATAGAAGCAATTGGAACAATCTTTTAGGATAGAAAGGGAAGAAAAGAAGTAGAAATCGGAGCTAATCGTTCAGGCGCTGATGGACGAGATGTGTTTTCAGTTGAATCCTTAAGATGACTACAGAATCTACTGATCTTGTAGCAGCGGGCAGATCATTCCACAAATGTGGAACAGATCCAGAGAAGGTATGTGAGAGTGATTTTTTCCCTTTTAGGCGTCACTATTCCAGCTTCAGCTTCATAACATCTCATCCTTGATGTCCTTCCTCTTTGTCTACGCTTATTTATTAAGGTCATCCGTAAAAAGCTCAATCACATTAACGCAATGATCACCTGCAAGAGATGCGTTTTAATGGGGCGGTGAGCGAAGAAAACAGCATGCTGAGAGGTTTCTTAATGTAAATGTCCATCTGGCACACCAGAGCCCTTTTAAAGGAATCAATGGATAGAGATTGACGAGTATGTTTAATGCCAACCAGTATGTCATCAGGGGACACGGTCCTCGTGTCATTCCTCGATCCCTCACACCACCTATAGTTCTGTTCATCCTAAGGTCTCTTATAAAAAAAGACCAAAAGCATATTGGAAATAAAAAGAGTTAAAGGTGCTTTGTGTAATCTTTTGGAGGATTAATTGACAGATATGCAATATAATTTACATAACGATGTCTTCAGAGGCATATAAAGACGTTACATAATAAAGCGTTATTTTTTTATTACCTTAGAATGAGCTATTTCTGTCTACATACACCGCAGTCCCCTTTCATGGAATTTGCCATGTTGTTTCTACTGTAGCCGGACAAACTGCTCTACAGAGCCCGTTTCGTAAAAACGTTATCTCCTTCGGCAAACAAGCAAAAACGCGACGACATCTTAGCCCCGTGTCAGCCTCCACAGAGCTTCGAAAGGGAGGGGTGGAGTGAGCCATTAGGTGCAATTCACAACCTCACTACCAGATGTCGCTAAATTTCATACACTGGACAACGCCTGCTTATTTGTCCAAGCACAGTTCTGAAATAGCATGAGAAGGACGCAGCATATGTTAGGGAGGTGAGAAGGTACCGATACACTAACCTTACAGGAGAAATCATCCCTCTTGTGAATCTACACATTCATCTTATTCTGTCCTTGGGCCACTGGCATCATAGCCCCGACCAGGTACATGTAAGATCCCCAAGGATCCACTCTGGGCTATAATAAACTACAGGTGTACAGATGAAATTCCACACTTACTTTGGACACTGATGGATATCCCATCCTGCTTTGGTTTAAATATTTTGCTTCATCTATCAGTTTCAAACGATCTGCAAATCCAACGTTATATATACTGTTTATTGTATAACATTAATATAACACTGTATAACATAAATTACAATGACAATTACAACTTTTGTTGACCAATGTTCTTTCCAGTAAAAACACAAACAAGGAAAATCAAATAAGAACACAAACAAGAAAATTATACAAATATCCCATCAGCCATACACGCATGAGAAAATAGAAATGTATTTAGCCTGGATTTAAACATATTAAGAGAACGAGCTTGTCTAATGGATAGTGGCAAGTCATTCCAAAGCCTGGGGAAGCAATACAAAAAGAATGATCACCCCTGCACTTAATCCTCGACTTAGGGGTAAACAATAGATCCTGGTTGGAAGACCGAAGTGATCTAGTAGGTCGATACTCAGTCAGTAACTCACAGAGATAAATAGGGGCCAAACCATTTAGAGATTAATAAACGAGGAGCAAGATTTTTAAATCCACTCTGAAACGAACAGGCAACCAATGTAGTGAGCGTAAAATTGGAGTAATATGCTCCCACTTTTTAGCCCCACGTTTTTTTAGCTTTTTGAGCAAGCATGATATAGCTGTCTGGCTAATCCCAAAATAAAGTGAGTTACAATAGTCAAGTCTAGATGAAACAAATTTTAAAAAACAAAATTACTTTTTAAAAATCTTTAAAATAAAGAAAAGGCTTTGCCTTAGAGAGCAGACGCAGCTGAAAAAAACAAGCTTTAACAACTGAATTTACTTGACGACTTTGGGCCATAATCAAAAATTAAACCCAGGTTTTTTACCCATGATTTAAAACTCTGAGACATCCCACCCAAATCTAATGTCATAGAACTTGAAAATTCAGACGGGTTAAAAAATAGAATGTTCTTTTCGTTAAAAATTAAACAATTTAATGAGAGCCAAGCCTTCATATCCGCCAAACATGCCATAAGAGACTCAAGACCCACAGAATTGTGTTTAACAGGCAAATAAACCTGGATGTCATCCGCATAACAATGAAAAGACAACCCATGTTTTCTAAAAAACGAACCAAGAGGAAGCATATTAGAAAAAAGCAAAGGAGCCAAAATAGAATCCTGGGGAACCCCACAGGGCAAAAAAGCATTAATCGAGTATTGCTCACCTATCTTAACTGAAAAACTCCTATTTGCAAAATACGATTTAAACCAATCTAAAGCTACCCTTCTTAAACCACACAGTGTTCTAAACGATCAATGAGAACAGCATGGTCGACTGTGTCAAAAGTGGCCAAAACATGTGACTTATTATACTCAAAAGATATGGAGCAACATCAATAAGAACTTGCTTAAATAACAAAGGAGGAGGAATATCCAAAGACGAGCCCGGAGGCTTAAGTTGTTATATTTCCAGAAAATCTGAAAGTGAGACTAAACTAACTAAGAAAGGTTTTGGAGATGGAGGAGTTGGACGGATTAAAAGGCAAGGCAAGGCAAGGCAAGTTTATTTATATAGCACATTTCATACACAGAGCAATTCAAAGTGCTTAACATAAAATGATTGACAGAAAGAAATAAGACGTATCTTTAAAATGCAAATGATTTAAGATCACAAATACTTCAGATTTTAAGAAACAATAAAACAGCAATAAAATTGATTAAAAATGTGAGTGTATATATAGAAAGAATAAGAGCAGAATAAAAAATAAATTAGAAATAAAAGTGCAGTTGATGTAAACCAGCACAGTGCTCAGGTTGTGAATGCACAGCTAAACAAGTGTGTTTTTAATCTGGATTTAAAAGTAGCTACTGTTGGTGAACGTCTGATGTCTTCTGGAAGCAGATTCCAGCTACGGGTGGCGTAATGACTAAACGCTGACTCGCCATGTTTTGAGTGAACCCTTGTTATCTCTAACTGATTTGATCCTGATGATCTGAGAAGTCTGTTTGGTTTATATTCAATGAGCATATCTGAGATGTATTTAGGTCCTTGACCATTAAGTGATTTATAGACAATTAATAATACTTTGAAGTTGATTCTAAAAGTGACTGGTAACCAGTGTAAGGACCTGAGGATTGGAGTGATATGCTCAGATTTTTTGGCGTTCTGTATGAGCTGCAGATGTCTGATGGTCTTTTTGGGAAGACCTGTAAGGAGTCCATTACAGTAATCCACCCTGCTGGTGATGAAAGCATGGACTAGTTTTTCTAAATCTTGGCTTGAGACAAAACATCTGATTCTGGCTATGTTTCTGAGATGGTAGTAGGCTGATTTGCTTATTGCTTTGACATGACTGCTGAAACTAAGGTCAGACTCCAAAATGACCCCAAGATTTTTTACCTTGCTTTGTGTCTTTAGACCTCTTAAGTCAAGGTATGTGTTTACCTTGTTAGTTTCATCCTTGTTACCAAAAACAATGACTTCAGTTTTGTTTTTATTTAACTGAAGGAAGTTTTGAACATTACATTCATAAATTTTTTATAAGCTTGATCCTATTGTGTGATCTTATTTTTGTCAAAGGGATATTGGTTCTTGTTGCATTTGATATGTTGTTTTGCAGTATCTTGTGTTTCCTGCATTGATCATATCCTATAGAGGGTATGCATAGACATTAGTTTACCACGTGAACACCACGTGAGCACGCTGGAGCGTGCTCTCCTGGGTGGAAAAACACTCAGCAAAATGACAATTCCGCGCAATATTGCAACTTGTTTATTTCAGCAGCTAGACTCGACGGCAATTATTACGTGTTCGCTACGACTTACAAAAGAACAGGTATTCCTGGACACTGAAATGTTGCGCGGAATTGCATTTCCTGATATTGTAAGCAGTCATTTTGCTGAGTGTTTTACCACCCAGGAGGGCACACTCCGGTATAAAGTAACGTCTATGCATACCCTCTATAGGTGCATCTTGGTAATCCGTTTGTCCTTGTATATTTAAGCCCTCTTGTTTTCATTCCTCTGCTAGATCCATGGTTGGGGCTTCTTTCATGAATATGACTCTCGTATCTAGTTTAGCTCACTCAAAAATCTATGACCATGAATAGAATAAAAAAACAACCCACAAAAAAACTTACCAACATACATCTACAAAACCCTAGAGAACACACATAGGGAACGATTTATTGTATTGTAATGCTCCTTTTTATTATTCAGACCAACCAAAAGCCGGAATATATAACCTGTCAAAACACAGGCATGAAAAAAAGATGTATGGCCCACGTTCACGCCGGCAAGTCACAAACTGAAAACAAAAGAAAAAGAGAGAGGAAAAACAACTACTTTAAGGTATCACAGCACCTTGGCACACACTAGACAGAAACATAAGGCTCGACTCAAAACAAACACATCACTCCACAGGACAGTGTGTGACAGCACCAAACAGAAGAGAGGAAAAGAAGCTCAAATCTTACAGAAAAACAGACAGGAACTGTAAATCGTAAAAAAAAAATATGTCACCGACTGTATACGATTCACCCAGATTCATCCTGCGTTTCTCCCCTTAAACTGAATTTAATTCTGTTAAACTTGGATTGTTCCTGTATTAATGCCGCTGCTGGTAATCGGTAGGAGTAATTATAAAAGCAATCCCATTGGACACAAAGTGGGAAAAAGGGCAGCGTGCAGAAGGGCAGCAGTCGTTGCGTCTCAATTGGAGGGATGCACCCTTCAAAGGTCGCATTTGGTGGCCGCATACGTCATCGAGGTTTATTCAGGTTTTATTTCAGCAAAGCAACCATTACATTTCAAGGTAAGAATGAAACTACAATGATGACATCTTAAGAGAAATAAATATTAATTTTAAAATGTTTTTTTAACTGAAATGAGACAACCTCCATGACGTATGCGCTCGACAATTGCGACCTCCAGAGGACGCAGCCTTCGAATTGAGTTGCAGTGAGTGATTAATGCTTTTACCCACAGGACACACCTTAATCTCTTCAGCAGAGGAATAAACAAAAGAAATAACAGATATATTACATGAATGAATACATTTTAAATCTGCATTTAGTGTTAAACACTCTCAAAAGTGAAAGTACTAAAAAGGGCTCTTTGCAGCCATAAAATAACCATTGTTTGATTCCCTAAAGAAACTTTCAAAGGCTTTTTATAGTCTGTAGAGATCTCTTCTCCACAACGAAAAACCTTTTAAGCAATAAAACGGTTTTGTGGACGTTTAAGGTTCTTTATGAAATCATACGGCCTGACAAAGAACACTTTACGAGAGCCTTTATTTTTAAGAGTGTACTAGGCTGCATGATATTGAAGAAAAATAAGATAAGCGATACCTACTAAATGCAATATGGAATACAATAATAATACTTTAGGTTTGTAAGACCAATTTAAATTACAATAAAATATAACGAACAATTATGTAACCAACACACGTTTCATATTCTTTCTTGGAAAAGAAAGCATTATTATCTCTGAAAGTGACCAGCCATGTTTTACTGTTGCGGTGCACAAAAAAAAGAATCTGACAATGTTTAGGCATATTGTGATATTGCTTCTGTCCTTCTGAAACCTTGTATGTCCATATTTCATGATTTTTTGCAATGAATCAATATTATTAGTCACCCTTTATGTTTGTAACTTGGATTTGCAAATTCCAAACCAATAAAAAGTATTAAAAAGTGATTATTTTTCCATTTTCTAAAAAACGCTGGTTTTAAACATCCTGGGTTTTATGAGACGTACAGATGTATTGTATACTGTATGTACAAGTAAAAACCTTCTGTAGAGGAATGTTATATCATATACTTGCTAAAAGACTGTCAAACGCAAGAATCAAACTCGCTTCAAACGCTCATGACTTCTCCTCTAGCTCTCATTTCACTTGACTTGACATGTCATCTTTGGGAAGTTAGTTTCGCTGTATCCTTCCTGTCCTTTGCTTTAACAGATAGCCCAGGAACACAGTCCACAGAGGATTAGTCCAACGTCTGTGTGACATATCTAGAATTAGGAAACGTCTTCTCATGTGCCTCTATCAGAAAATGAAATCTTGCCTCCCTCACTGAGGTCCCCATGAACTGTTTACGTGTGCCCAAAAAATTCCTGGTTAAAAGGTTAGCTCTTTCAGGCGAGGGCAAAATATTCCCCGAAGCAGTATTTTTCGGATAGAGGATTTAATTTCTGACATGCTGTTTTTAAGCACATTACGGCTCTCATGAACAGCTTACAAGGCGAGTTAGATTTATCGCCTTTGGACATGCAGCTTGTCACAGTAAAGCTATGTTCGCGTCATCCTGTTAAATGTTTTACCTCTCTATTTTTTAAAGTTATAAAATGTTCCCGAGAGCAAAACTTTGCTCTATAAAAAGCCGTAATGAGTTTAGACAGTAAAATCATTACATCAGATTGACGACTGCCCACTTTTGCCATATTCTTTGTTTACCTATTAACACAATGAATTATCACTAGCCATTTGTGATTAATGGTCCTTTTATTTTCGAGTACACAACTAATCAGGCCTCATTTCCTCTCGGTGCCACGGTTTATTCAAATCCAACCTCACTAAGTGGTGTTTTCCTGGACCAAGATTACGCCCACCCTCCAAATAAATCCTCTAAATGTGTATTAACAGCAATTGGAGGACAATTTAAAACAGATCAAGACTTGAGTAATGTTGATTCACTGGAAAAACAAACAAACAAATTAAAACATCCGTTATATAAAGACAAATGAGAGATGCCCTAGACACAGGTTCAATGTATGAAATGACGCAGTATTAAACAATGCAGTATTAAAAAATCAGCAGGACATCATTTTAGTCGGAATACTGTTATTCACACATAGCCCACGAAAGTCTATAATATCTGAAGAAATCGTTGGTATAGCCATTCGTCTCTACTGAATTTGTGAGAACCACATTATTAACTATTATTATTAATCTAAGTCATTTTTATTCAACATTTATGTCTTTCACTATGAACTGTGTCTAAAACATTAAGTTATTTAATGGTTTAATACAATTTTTTGGCTTGCCACACGGATTCGATTCCTACATGAAATGTACACAAAAAAAATGTTGGGTTGTATGGACCCATTGTCCATATTTCTACAAGCATGGGTTGAAACAACACTACATATTTAGAGTGTATCGGTCCTTGTTGCTTTACATAAAAAAACATCTACTGAATGCATAAATGTAAATGTACAAAAATGCAATTTCAGCAATGGTGTTTAAGCAATGTCTCTTTATAAGAATATAACCAGAAATGTATATGCGGGTAGTTGACAAATATACCGTACATGTGTCCTTTATATTGAAAGTGACCTACAGTATTTGTCAGATATGGTGACCCATACCCGAAATGTGACCTCTGCATTTAACCCATCCAGGGAGTAGTGAACAAGCACAGCAAGTCGTGAAGTAGGGGTTAGATGCCTTGCTCAAGGATGAGAATCGAACCAGCAACCTTCTGATCACGAGTCCAACTCGTGAACCATTAGGCCACGACTGTCACGTACATTACATCATTTAACACCATAGGACACATGGTACGGTTTATTTTTTCAACAACCCATGCAGTATCAACAACAACCAAAAAGCTTCTTTCAGTTGAAGTATTTGGTCCCTGGAACACCATACTTGGCCTCACATCACTTACACTTGTGAAATAGCAAGAATCTGACTTTCATAAACCGAAGTCTTATTACAATTTTTAATCTAATAACCAAATACTTTTGCCTGAAAAAAAAACATTTTGTTCTGAAAAAGTTAAAAAGTTAAACATAGCCTACCTTCTGTATTTCTGTTTGTCCTTAATAAAGAGATTGAAAAAATAAATATATATGGTCATTAAAAAAACATGCCAAACATGAATTTTTTACAACATCATATTTATTCATCAAAATATCAGATTTCACTCATGATTATCAAAGCCCAAATAATGCATGACACAATCTTTATTGCAATATCTATGAAATTCTAGTGGGAACGGCTCTTGTGCAGGGACATCACCTTTCACTGTGAGGTTTTAGCTCCGTTTTGCAAGTCCTGTGTTCATCCGTTTTACTGACTCCAGAAAAGCTCATCCCTCATACTTCATTAGCTCTAATCACTTCACATTTTCCATCTGGAGTTCTCCATCAAGTTCCAGTAGATTAGTGTGGTAAAAGGTGAATCAACAATTATGTAAAGCAGTTCTGGGAAGTCTTCAACAGGGCGTGCAAACAAGAGAAAACCGCACAGGTCTCCAGTTCTGAGCTCACATACCGCCAATATCCCATATGAATAATTTTTTTACAAGCATAACCATGATACATACTGACATATGGAACACCCTGTGTAGGGGTCCATATGGTTATGAGCCAAAAATACAACGGTAAAATGTCCAGACACTTTCCCCTGATGCATTTACACAAGTATAAGATAAAAAATATAAAATCTCAAATGTATTTAAAATAAAATCATTTGTAAAATCATTTTAAACCCATTGTTGGGAGGTTCAGTCTAATGGTTAAAGATCTGGTGTAATAATCAATACCGTGTGTTGCAGGTTCAGTCCCAGCACTGGGTGATCTTTGAACCATTACCATTAAACATTACTCGAAGTTAATTAGTTAAATTAAGTCATCGATTAAGTCCCAGCAATCGAAAGGTGATTCCAATGGTATAATCGACCTATACAGAATGGGTTTCATTGTGATGATCAAGGCCACGAATCCTTGGAGTACTGTTTAAAAAGTTCATGCGTGCTCCTGAAAAGATCAGCCCCGTAAAAGCTGCGTATTGATTAATGTTTTCATTGAGACGCTGAGGTCAGAGAGAATAAAAGCTGCCCTTTAAGTGATGGCCCAGTCAGTAATCTAATTACAACCCAGGACTGCTAAAGAAGCTCTAATATCCCTCTTCCATAAACAGAATCTGTAACCGCTGCTCCAAACAGAGACCTAGATAGTGGCTGTATGAGCATGTTTTGCATAAATAAGAGTTTACAGTTGAGTTTAACGCAGCAAAACTTATGAGAGATCAATTGGAAATAAATTACATACATTTCTCTCTATGTTTTGTTTTAATGGCTGACAGAAGGTCAAAGCAAAGTTTCTGAATTCATAGTATGTAGAGCTGTAAAGCACTTGAGTATTTTTCATACTTTTCAAGTATCTTTATCAGTGTTTTTACGCTTGGAAATTTTTACAACAATACAATATAAAGCATATTATACGTTGTACACTACATTTCTAAAAATATTTTTTTTACATGTTTTTACCTTTTAATTTAAACCTCTTATCAAGCGGCCCTATTTTTGAGCATTTTATGAAAACGACATACCCAAATGA
Source organism: Triplophysa siluroides (assembly GCA_006030095.1). Classification (NCBI taxonomy): domain Eukaryota; kingdom Metazoa; phylum Chordata; class Actinopteri; order Cypriniformes; family Nemacheilidae; genus Triplophysa; species Triplophysa siluroides. The sequence goes on along the minus strand of VCII01000101.1, from coordinate 1,383,217 downwards.
AAACTCCAGCAGCTCTTAAACCATATGGTCTATTTGCCTAATTCTGGTATTTTATTAAACTAGACACTTGAAATGTTGTTGCACAAAAGTCATATCATCTTAAAGTATCACAGAAACAGAGTAAAACATGGTAAAACATTCATGAAAGTGACTTCCGCTTACTTTAAATGAATTTCACTTGAGAAACATGGATGGAAATGTGATGTTAAGAGCTTATGAATGCATACTTTGAAAATCTCTTGGAAAGAGTTTCTGTTGGTAACTATGGCATACACTTTGCATATACCACACACGTTTTGACAGGTGACCTTGCTAGACCTAATTCATATTTATAATCCAAAGAATGCGCATGCATTTTAAAACGGATACACAATATCAAGTCATTGTTATCTTTGCTTTGATATGTTTTCTTTATCCTGTAAAGTCACTGCGAACCGGATGTTGCGATCGTTTTTTGTCATGATTCCGTCTCATCATGTCATGTTTTTCTTAGTCTTGTGGCGGAGTCATGGCGAAGCCTTAGGTTCTGTGTGGGGAGAGAGATGTTTTGTCCTATTTGGCCTTCCATACTCTCTCTCTGGTCTCGTCTCTGTTCCCGCCCTTTCGTCTCGTTATTGCTTGTTAATAAGTTCATGCCCTGCACCTGTCCCTTCTTGATTTCCCCTTTATATAGTCCTCTTGTTCCATTGTCTTGTGCTCTGTCATTGTGTTTATTTGAGAGTGTTACTCTTGTGCATCTTCGTGTCTAGTACATTGATTGTGATTTGCCATTGCCTGTTCCTGTTGTTGAAGCCCCTGTCAAGTCTAGTAAGTGTTCAGTTTAGTTTATGTCTAGTGTTGTTTATTTCAGTTTAGTGATAGTTAGTCTACGTCCTGTCTTTACCAGACACTCGTGGGTCTTTGTGGGTCGCTGCCTGCAATTGGGTTTTTCCGAGTGTTTCACGACAGTTTTTACTCCTTTATATCGACGCATTTGAAATGGAATTTCTAATGAGAAAAATAGTGGCTGTGGCTTTCCTCTTTCTCTGCGATTTGATTGGATGTATAAAAACATTAACGGATGCCCAGCACAGATGGATAGTCATTACGGGAAGGAAGTGCATTTTCAGATTTGAACTAAAGATTATGAGGGCACACATTTTAAAAAGAGAATGACCCACATCGATAAACCATTTACAATAAACTGCAATATTTCATGAAAAAATAAGCAATGTTATTTTTTATTTCACTGGGGCTTTAACAGTACCATATATTCTGCATAGAAAGCTCTCCGAGACCCTGAAACTGAAATGTCAACGTCTTGAAATAATTAGTTATGACCAAGTCACATGAAAAAATAACTAATTTAATCTCTTTTTATTGATTGCCAATTTTACTATGTTACAATAACAGCCACTCAAACAGCGCACAATTCACAAGTGACATAATGCATTTGCTAACCTCTTACACACCTGTCAGAATATGGAAAGTCAAACTCAAAGCTTGCTCTGTCATGTGTTGGATCAAATTTAGCGCTGAACATTTTCTGATTCCTCTCACCTGTGAACTGCCTTCTCTGGACAAACGGCTTCTGTCAAAGAAACTCAAAAGAAGTGCAGGGAGAAAGACACCTTTACATCTATTCAAAATATTGTCCATAAACGCAGCACATGACTGCAAATTACACTGCATTTAATGTATACAACTACACATACAGTATTTTAATATTAGCCAATGACATAATGTGCTTATTGTGAGGGGTGGGCGTGGTTCAAAATTTGGTACAGCTAAACCTGTACACACTTATACTGAGCTGTAGCTCTATCACACGCCCACTGGCTCAACCCGGGCGTGCGAGTGAAGCTATATCTTGAATCTCTTCTCTAACAAGGTCATTGTCTGGCCTACATAATCATTCACAGTTATCAGTCTCTGCCATACTATAAAGCCATAATATGAAGTCGCTTTGGATAAAAGCGTCTGCTAAATGACTAAATGTAATGAAGAATAGGATATTTTGGCACCTTTCCTTATGAATATATTTATGGATGTAGTTATCACATCTATTGTAGCAAAAGTGAAGGCAAAAAATGGCCTGATGTACAAAATTATTATCTAATTCAGCAACATTCAAACACTATTGCTTGCATGCACAGAACGGTGTATGCTTCTTTACAAAAGACACCAGAAGCATCGTGCAAGGAAACTCAAATTTACACATAAATACTTTTAAATAAACAGGTGGTCCAGCTCCAAACGTACACCATTTAAAGACAAACTCTGACATGTAGAACTGCTGAAACAAAAAGAACAATGTTTTGCAAGTTTACAGTCTACAGGGAAATCAACCTACGAATGGCTTAGTCATGTCTCTAGACATTAAGCTAATAAAACAGTGAGGGAGGACAAAATATTGAACTACATAGAAGTTCATCCAAAAATAAAAATATTTACTCATACTTGTGTCTCTCCACAATTGTTTTACTTGGAACACAGATCTTTCCCATACAATGATAGTTTATAGGATCCACGTCAGTCACGCCCAAGATGGACAAAGCAATACTAGAGAGAAACCACCTGAAAATTAAAAATTACAGCCGTGAATTTATTTTCAAAATGTGTTATTTTTTAACACAGTTTTTAGAGTGTAGGTTTAGATAAAATAATCTTTTTTTATTCTGTGAACTATTAACAATATTTATCTCGAATTTTAAATAAAAGATTGTTTCTAATTGCATTCATTTGAGAAAATTAAAACTGGAGAAACAGGTCATAATAACAGAAAAGATTCTCTGTATTTTTTTCAGACCTCAATCACTGCAAAGGAAACAAGTTCATATTCAATTTTAAGCAATACAACAGTAATATTTCTGCATGTATTTAAGTTAAAAAATAGTTTTTTATGTTATAACTTCACAGTTTTCATGTGTCTTGTCATGCTGTCAGTCTTTCACATAGCTGTTAAATGATTTTATGTCACTCCTGAGGTTTGATTTTGTTGAAATTCAACACAGACACTGGACAGGAATGACCACAATACATCTAGAAATGATGATTAAATAAACATTTGCAACAGTCTCTTAATTGTTTCCGCAGCTGTATGTCAACCCTTTGATACCTTTGTCAATATTCACTAAAGATGTAATTATTTGTCCCACTGCTGGGACATTTCTGCATATGAAACAGACAGTTTTAAATGAGAAAAAATATATACAATTCACATACTGTATAAAAAACACCAAAAGTTCTACCCACCGGAGTAGATGATGAACAACAGAGCTTGTATATACACTCTTAAAAAAAAGGTGCTTAAAAGGTTCTTCACAGCGATGCCATAGAAGAACCGTTTTTGGTTCCACAAAGAAGCAGGTAAATCAAAGGTTCTTTAAAGAACCATCTCTTTCTTACTTATTATATAACCTGAAGAACCTTTTTGTGGAACAGAGAGGTTCTTCTGATGTTAAAGGCATTGTGAAACTTTTATTTTAAAGAGTGTACTTTTGTGGGACATACACCTAAACATTTTCTGAACAGATTTTTTTTTGTTTTGTTATTGAACGCTTAGAGAATCTAATACCACATATACTGTAGTGAATTTCATGTTCTCTGATGTATCTGTGTGTTTTTCCGTTTCAATGAAACAGAGCTCAGAAACCTGAGGCAAAGGAGCAGGTAGAAAATATGAGAGAGAAAATATGAGAGAGAGAGAGAGAGATGGAGGCACAGAGATGAAAAATCACAGAATCGGCATGTTGAGAACAATGGGAAAGAAAGAATGTAACGTAAAGAATGGAACACTGGTCAAAAGGTTACAGACGGGACAGGATTTCAGATGAATACACTAAAATCTGAACAGATTTTTTTTAAAGGGGTCAGATGACAAGGCTAAAACGAATATTATGGTTTGTTTTAGATATAATGTAATGTGTATACACGATTTAAGGTTCAAGAACGCAGTATTTTCCACATACCGTGCATGTTTGTATCTCCTCTTTGCCCCGCCTCTCTGAAACGCACTGATTTTTTACAAAGCTCATCGCTCTAAAAAGTGAGGTGTGCATTGATTGGCCAGTTAAGCAGTGCGTAGTGATTGGTCGAATACTGCAAGTGTGGGGGAAATGTAACGCCTCTTACCATATTCGGAACATCATGTTCCCAAGCAATTGTACAGACAGGTGATAAAATGCCATCTGTACTTCCTTATATCAATTTGAGCCCGAATCCGACACGGAAAATGAAGATGATCAAGCTGATACATCAACTTTGCCAGCGCGACTCGAGCAGGATGTAAAGGATTGGAAAGGTTTTATAAAAAATATTATGTTAAATAGTTTAAAACTGAAGCTAACTGTTTTACCTTTTATATATATGACGTTATAAAGACTATAAACAAACAATCATACACATCATACAGAGTTTGTGTGAGATAGAAACAAGCTCGCATTACAGCAGGGAATGGTAACATAATAAATAACGCGAGCGCTTTGAGCCTTCTTGATCAACCAATGTTACGCCACGTCTCGTCGCGACTCAACAAAGACAATAAACCCAAAATAAATACTAAATAAAAAGACATTATAAACACGACATTTGTTGCCTCTAGTTGGAACATTATTACTGACTATTAGGACTTATGTTGTCTTTTTTTCACGTTGCGCGCGTGTCTGCATTTGCAGATCACAAACACACAACAAACTCAACTCGCGTAAGTCCGTAACAAAATCTTTTACAATGAAAATATACTTACAGGCTCCAAATCTGAAGCGCCAGCGAAGTTTTAATGGTTGGAATGGCCCCACTTTTTAACCAAAGCTTTCGCGCATAGCCGGTTTCATTTTTGCAATTTTACGTGTCTAATACATGCATGGGCAACTTAGAACACACCAAAGACAAAGTTTCAGCAAGAGACATACTAACTGATCAAATCTGCAGACTAGCACAGACTTTCTGCAACAAGTCCAGACTGGAAATCTGGGCAAAAAACAAAAAACTAGCTACATCATGCAGGTCATAACAGAAAAGGTGATCCAAGTTCAATCTTTCCATGGTTCTTTTAGAGATTTTTTTTATTTCAACTTATTTATTTCATTTTAGCCATTTCATATTTGGAAAATAGCTGCAGAATGCCAAAAACAAAAAACAAATGACTTAGACGCACAAACAGCATTTCAGAATCCTGCAGCAGGGGACAAAAGGCCCGAGTCATGAATAATCAATACTGTTCACACAGCGACCTCCTACTGTATTCATACAATCACATCTAATTCTGCCCGTCTACTGGCCGCTGTGCTGGGCTACACGTAAAGGTTAAACGTGTTTTATTAATAATGAAATACTGTCAGAGGCCTGAGGCTTTAGTAGGCATGTACGTACATTTCCCCATGTGGCGGACTATGGAAGACGCTGTAGACTCATTATTTGCAGAGAACGCACAGCATTGCTCTTTTCAAAGTAAAAAATTGCTCTTCTACATCGTTTGATAGACATTTGATGAATTACCGCCGCCACGATCAAAAGAAAACGTACACATCACTTTTAAATGAAAATGCATTTACAGGCTGCTTTTTGCAGAGTCAGACACTACTTGCCTTTGACAAAATGTTTGTGAGGAAATATATCGTGGCACAACTAAATCTAAAGTTTGGTCTATTATAAAACTAGACTTTCTGTAACATATGGTTTTGGGAGGCCGTTGCAGTTTAAACGTTATTAGAACTGACGGCAAAGCTGCAGCTCATGTGTGATTAAAGTCTGAGAAAGCCCGCAGCGGCGTTTTTCATTACGCATGCGAACGGTGGCATTTCTTAAAGGACCGGCAGACTCCTTTACAGACTGTTTATTTTTTCTGGGTCAGAGAACGGGTCGATAAAAGGTCACAGAAAACTAAATTATGACAAAAAACTTTACTAAAACTCTAAGTGGACCTCGGGGGAGAATAAACACATAATAAAAAAGTGCGAAATGAATTAAAATGCAGAAAGGCAGACCTATTCTGAGTCATCTCTTGCTTTCCCGGGTGAACTACTCATTTTACACTTTTACCTCACATAGAACAAAGAAAGATTTAAATGAAATAATCTGTTTTCCATGTGGTAAGGTTTAATAATGAAACTATAATGAATTTATACTGAGGTTTTGGCTTCAAAACAAAGACTAAACAAACTTTCCGACTGCAGATTCAGCATCGTGTTCCAGAGACGGAGGCTTCCTTCAGTGATCATTTCTCCATTAAATGTTTATGTTGTGGAACAAAGAGGGGAAGCTCATTAATGGTTAATCCATAATTCCCAAATGGAGGTCATACTATAGCGGGAGTTCTTAATGAGAATTCATTACTGTTGGGTTAAAGAAGGTGACATGCAAAGGATGCTTTAGTTCACTTTTGCCAGTGCAGTGAAAACTCAAGAGCTCAGCACATCAAAGATGTTTCGTGTTTTTTGAAGCACCAAACACTGCATTTTTATTACCTACACTGACTAACAGTAGGCCTAATAGGAAAGGAAAAATGGGTAACACTTTACAATAAGAAGCGATTTGTTACCAGTTAGTTAGTGCATTAGCTAATACGATCTAACAATGATCAATTCTTCTACATCATTTTTTTAATCTAAGTTCATGTTAATTTCAGCATGTACTAAAGCATTAGTTAATGCCCCATGAATTAACATGAATAATTGTATTGACATGAACTAATATTAACAAGGATTAAGAATGCCGAAAAACTAAATCGTTCATTGTCAGCTGATGTTAGCTAATGCATTTACTACTGTGAGCAAATAGCACCTAATTGTTAACTGTTCCCCAAAAATGTTATGCTTCAACCCCTCCCGGAGCGTGGGTTCGACAGCCAGGGAATGTGTAAACTGATCCATTTATATGTAAATCGTTTTGGATAAATTCTGATAAAATACTGAATCCCACTCACCAGGCTGTGTTGAACTCCACGTGGGCATCAAAGAAGCCCACGACACAGGAGCGGTGGCAGCGTTCCAGCCGTGAATTCTTGCCCGTATGAGACCCTCTCGCTTACTGTTCCTCACGATCTTCACCAGGCCTGGATATCGCTTGTTCACATAATGATCCAGATTGAACTTCAGCTCCACTGTTAGATGGAAAGAAACCAGAGTCAAAGCTTTATTCAACATTTTTAGTTATGAACGACTTTTTTACTGTGTGCCTTATTCTATTATTGATGACAACATCTTAGTTCTGTGTCAGCCAGCATGGTGGAGTGAGCCGCTGGTTGCGATTCCCAACCAGACCGCTAGATGATGCTAAATTTCATACACTTAGACCTTAATATATTTCTTTATTTTAACCTGTTAACTGTCGGAGCCCTTTTTGAGCCTACGCATGAAAACGCATGTTGGAACTAAAATGGCGGTAACTCGTGAATTCTTTGGAATACAGACTTACGGTGGGTCTCGTTTGAAAGAAGAAAAGTAGCTGATTATTGCAAAAAAAAAAACACAAAAAAAAAAATAAATAAATAAAGTTATCTAGTTAAGTTTATTGTAAAAATAAATAAAACAAAGTTTATGTTTTTCTTTGATTTAAAAATACATACCAAAAAATTTGTAAAAGCATAACAAAAAATCTAAGCACACTCTTTATAAAAATGAATCAATTACTCTCCCTACATGAACTATTTAAAAAAACACCAAAGAAATATGTATTCTTGAGTCTTAGACCTTTCCAATGATATATAGTTTGTCATAATTCGATTAGAAATTACATGCACAATATTGACGCAAACTCAGGTGTCCCGTATACGGGACGCCTGACATTTGACAGGCTACACTAATAAAATCTATGCAAAGAGTGGCATATACAAAAAAGTTAATATATATATATATATATATGTATAAAGTGCAAGTTATTTTCATTCTTTCTTTTTTACTTCTTACAACAGAGTTAGTGTACTAGGATAAAACAGTGTCAAATATAAAATAAGTGTGAATATTAATGTAATGTAATGTTCTCCAATTAAAAGTGTAAAAATATATTTTAATTATGTGTATTTAGCCTTAGCAACACAAACGAGGTGGCCATATTATTCCAAACCTTTTGTACAATAAAAATAACTGCACGAAAGCAAAAACAAAAGGTTTCAGTGGCACTGTAGATCAGAGTAAATAAATCTGCCTGAATCTCCCACACTCCTTCAGTCTCTCAGAGTTAGAGCCATCCGTCCTCATTCAATAAGAACTCTGGGAGGTAAACAAATGGAGTGCAAGGAGAGCGCACACACACTTTACGAAACACGCTCGCATACACACACACACTCGGGGAAGATGGATGAGTGTTTGGTCTCTTTCCTGCAGGTTGCTGAGTGCTCTAGTTTCTTAGGGGAGAGGAATATGAAGGAACAGAGAAGTACCGATGCACAGCTCCCTTCTCTCATTCATCAGTCTGGAGAATTAACATTTTAATGCATTTTGTGCAATGTCAATAATCTATGACTTATTTAACTTAGCAACGCATAACCACAAAAAAAGTCAAGGTTTTTTTTTTCAATTTATAATTATACATCATCTGATATGCATCAAATAAATAAGCTTTCTATTGATGTAAGATTGGTTAGGATAGGACAATATTAGGCAGAGATACAACTATTTGAAAGGGTGCAAAAAAATCAAAATATTGAGAAAATCGCCTTTAAAGTTGTCCACCAGAGGCACTGTAACAGGCCGTTACTAAGAAGAAACAGGTTAGTTTTAACGCTATATTGGCTTACCGCTGTAATGATGGTGTTGAGAGTAGATGTACCCGAAAGGGGAAAATTCCATGCTTAGATACCAAACTTGAGTTGGTCATTTCCAAAGAGCGGGCAGCAGCAACGAAGTTTGTAGGCGCTTTTTCAGACATTTTTGTTAGCGATTTTTTCGCAAACATAAAGTTTTAATGTATTTAAATTTACAAAATATCTTCATTGAACATGGATCTTTACTTAATATCCTAATGCTTTTTGGCATAAAAAAAATCAATAATTTTGACCCGTACAATGTATTGTTGGCTATTGCTACAAATATATCCTGTGCGACCTTTGACTGGTTTTGTGGTCCAGGGTCACATAAACGTATTATGCTTGCAACATAAGCGTAAGGGGCCGAATCTTGAGAATCACACAAACTAATAAACTCCGGTGCGCCTAGACTGAACTAAAGGGAAAAGAGGCTGAAATAAACAATCAATAAAGAACAAACATTCATCCATCACGCTGTGAATTAAAATAGAAAAACTAATAAAAATTGAGCAGTATGAAAACATTTTGAAATGCACGCTGGTCCTGTTAAATGAGCTATGGCAAAGAAATAGCTTTGCTTTATTTAATCAGCATTAAGCCTTTATCATTTATCTATATATATCAGGTTTGATTTACAACCAGACACAATAACTTGTGAAAGGCACACATGAAACTAGAATATCGTTTAATTCAATCAGTGAAAGCACAGTTCCTCACGGCGTGTGTGCCATTGTGTTCGTGTGACACGAAGCTCAAAACAAAGACTTTAGGAACTCAATTTTACTGTCAGGAACAAAGCCAGTGGTCATTTACTACACAAAGGCATATCCTTGAACATGATGAAACAGACTCTTTGTTTAAAGCACCTGCATTTTTATCCATTTGATTGGAAATCCATTATTATCTGTTTACAAGCAACACCTAAATGAATTGCATTTCAAGGGCGCAATATTCCACTGTGTCTGATGAGATGAGAAAAACATACGTCCTTTATAATATTCACAAGGTGAGTACGAGCGTTACCCCGAGTAACAGGATTCGGCCGAGATTAATCCGAAGAGACAAGGATGATGGAACGAGAAAAAAGGACGTTAAAAACCTTATTGGCTCAGCGAACGGTGTAACACGAGAACGCCACTCTATTATTGTCTTCACAATGGACACGAGACTTGGCGAGACAGAGACACGCACGCTGAGGTCAATTCATTATTCAAGTGGCGAGGGCGTCTGTACCTCCAGTCATTCTTTTGGCCGCGAACGCTAAACAAGATAGGACAAGCCACAGCGGCGAGAAAAGGTCAAGCAGGCAACCTTTGCATGTTAACAGTTTAATGTCAACCGAGAGGATGTGAAACATCAGCAGGAAATTAGCATATGAAATTAGAAACGCTACAGTATTGTAGATAACGGCAAATTGGGAAGATAGCAGTAATGCCAGTCACCCGTTTCCCACAATGCTCTACGCCTGCACGCTGCTTTTTTAAATTAGCTGCTGACTGTTACTTTGGCATTTCTGGAGAGTTTACGCTAGTGTTGACACTATATTTCAACGAAAAAAGGTGATAATAACTACTGCTTGTTGATGAAACTGCACTGGAGATGCTAAACTGTGGTCACGTAATGTCATGACATCATGACCTCGTGGTAATGCCTATAAGTACATTTTATTTCAATTTTATGCAAGAATGATCACTTTACTGTAATTATATTGGATTGCAGTTCAGAGCAAAAGTAAAAAACAAAACACGGCTTTAATTCCTCATTTGTCACCAGCTTAGAAAAACAAAATGATTGAATTGCATTAATATAAAGGTTAAACTAACACCGTGCACTTAACAGACCCGACAGCAACACGCGACGGCGTAATGATATTAATCAGCAAACATGGACTGACCTCAGACCTTGAAAATTCATTTTACGAAACAGGAGCTTTTAAACTTTATATAAACAAATAATCAAATTTCATAACAACAAATTGTGTATAAGTCACTGAGAATGTATTTTTAATAATGATGGATTGTTTATTTCATTAATGACCCATTTTCTACATGAGTGCAGAACAGCAGCACGCTGGCTCCGCCTACAAGCTCTTCTGATTGGCTGTAATTCCTGATTCATTGTTGTCGCCTCTCATGTTTTGTGCGGACACAAATTCGGTGTAATCTTAATGTGTCACTTCTGGTTATGCTCTAACAGGCTGTTATGGCTATATGAAACCCTTTATAAAATATATACCATAAAAAGAAAGTAGAAGAAATCGCCCATCTCATCTAAATTTCGAATGACCTCATATGCAATCCCAGTGTTGAGAACATCTTGTATTATGTGGGATTACAACACCAAAGTATAGACCGCAAGACTAGGGGCAACATTTGGACATCAGGACTATAGTTAAGAATAGTATTCCAGGAGAGCGTGACAGATCGCTGCCTTAGCTCACTTCATTTTGAGGCTGTGTGCGATAAATAGTGTGACAGAGAAACAGGGTAATTGTAGTTAGTTAGTGTCTTGTTAAATACTTTTGCACTTTCGTTTTAATCTTACCCGACAAAGCTGTAGACCAGACTAAACGGCTGCTAAGGTGTAAACAAGTGATTCTTGGAGGAAGGAACATCTCTCTTTTCTTGTTAAGGATGTTTATAAACACGGAGCTGTGTTTGAGAGTATATACCTAATGGTTTAATGTGACTTTGCTTTTTACGTTTGCTGTAAAGTGCAGTTTTGAACTCGACAAAATAAATTGTAATATTAGTGCAATCGTTTTTAGTGAGAGTGAAGTTTCTATTGCTCACTCAAAATAAACTGCATAACCAAACAGCTTTTAAAGCAGGGTAGTCATGTTTTGTCTGGATCGAGAATGACAATAGTAGAATAGTATTAACTTCATAAAGAGTAAACAAACAAAATCAACAAAAGAAGGGTAGCAAAATGAACAACGTTTTTACCGCTGTCGCTGTTGTCGTCCACCAATATGATTTCTTTGAGCAGGTGTGCAGGGGTGTGGTTGACCACGCTGTGTACGGACCGCAGGATGACAGAGAGAGCTTCGTTCACAAAGATGAAGACCACCGAGATCTGAGGAAGGTCATCAGAGTACGTCAGCAGCTTACATCTGGAGAAGGTGAAGACAACAGCACATTTAGTTTGCAACTTTAAAGCCAGAATACAAAGTACATTTAGCAAGAGATTTTTATAAATGACCCTATTGATTTAATGTGTTAGTAAATGTATTTCCATAATCTTTTATCATTAACTTTCTTTGCATCTGAACTTTATTTCTGCTCATTTAAAGCAACAGTTCACCCAAAAATGTAACATCTGTCTTCATTTACTCACCCACAAGTTGTTCCAAATCTGTATATATTTCTTAAAACGTTAATAAGCTATAATACCATAGCCATATTTCCATTCAAAAACAAATCCTGTTTCACCATACGTTACCTAACAGAAGTTTCGCAAACGGTGCAAACTTTCACAACTTTGTTTCAATTATATTTTAGTCTTCAATTAAAAACCATATCACAATTAAACAAGGATTTATCCTGTTCTGTGAATTGAAACTGTCCCTAGTTGTCTTTTTAAGTTTATAAATGAATAAATTATAAATGTCATCTCCATGGACAGTCATAAAGTAATGGTTTAAAATAAACATTGAAGTCTTTCAAAAAAGTGCTATCTATGGTGATCTGACTGCACCCAGGGTTAACACCATCTCCTCTAAAGAAGAACCAGGCCAAGACACCATGCGTCATTACCCAACTGATCTCCAGTAGCTGCAAGCAGAGATGAATAAAATATTAAACACCCATGTAAGCTGAATTTTGTACCTATGCTGAGAAAGAAATGAACTCGCTCTGTTTCCCCTGATCAGGTCAACCTGCCATGGTAACCAGGCTTATATATATATTTTTATGTACAGGAGTTTTACAAGACTGCCTGCCTCCATTAAACCGCACAACCATACCTTACAGACTCCAGAGAGGAATTTGTGCACACGTAAAAGGGAAAGACGGGATCTTTATCTATACTATGAGCGCGATTCAAATCCCATCGGGGGGAAGTGTGACATGCCTACTTCCATACTGACTACTATGTCTAAAAGCTCAATATGCAATAAACAGTAGACTACAAACACTCAAATCTGATCTATAGTTTTCGCCGGGGTTTTCAAGTATGCATCCGATGGCCATGGGAGATGAATAAACTTCATACGTCATACTTGAGAGGCAATTGATACTGGTCCTAGAAATGTTCACTTTGTGGTTAAATTGTACTTGTTTTAAAGTAAATCAATTATTTAATATATCACAGCAGAACAAACAGGGTCACAAGACAATAAAAGCATGGCAGACGTAGTATGTAGATGAAGTATGTATCTTATTTAACTCAGTACTGTACTGTACTGTCACAATTCACGATTTCATTCAAACCTAAATAACTCGTTGCTAAAATGCGCTGAAATGACAGAATTAGATGAAAACTCTAGCGCAAAGTTTTATTAGAAACATAAAAGATTTAAGGAATAAATAGAAACCTGGGGCGCTTCAAAAATGCATAAAACTACAGACGAAAAAAGGCCGATAAAAAACCTGACGCGTTGAGACACTTTTTGTATTGTGTGCTTGACAAACCTGACAAGTACATAAAAAACGCCTTTGAAAGGGAAAGTCGATGTGTTCCACCATCCCACTGTAAACGCTGCGCTGGCTGCCATGACAACCATAAGTACCCCCTTCCCCCACCTCTCTGATGGCTTGGGAAACATCATAGCTCCCATCCGTATGGATTTCACGTTTGGCTGTTTTACTACGGCCAAAGATTATGGGGCTGGGGAATAGGTTATATTTCATAAAACATGATTAGAGACCAAGAATGGCATCTAACAGATTAAAATGCTCACCGCGGTCACATTATTGACTTGTTTGCACACGAGAGGGTATTTTGAACGAATAAATAATGGAATTATACAGAGTCAAGACGGTAAAAGCGCATGTGTCGATGCTGCATAAAAAACTCATTTGGAGCTTTGAGATTAACTCGTAACGGTAAATAAGTGGCGGTCTATGGCTAAATGTGCCGACAGTACACTACAAAGCATTTATTATTTCTCCATTATTGTAAGTGAAATTAGGTCGCCTTTGTCTCTATATTGTGGATATATTCAATTTTGATAATAGAAGTGCGGAATCAATATCTGGCCCGATTAGACGTCCAGAATCCATATTCTGTATAGTTTTCCTGCCCAGATGTTTGAACGAAGAGACATACACAGAAAGACAAAACGCTTCTGCAGTTTAATTTGAGAAAACATTTCGAGAAATCAACTTTCGTTTTAAAGCGCTGGATAAAAAGACACAAGAAAATAGAATGAGGTGCATTTTGGGAAATTTCATTTGTGTTGTTCGTTATTTGTTTACAATGGGAGTGGATGATGGTGATCCCATCTTCACACTTTAAAAGGACAGAAAAGCGTCATTAAATACCTTACTAACGATTCTTGTATAATCTTACATTCTTTTTTCTGTTTCTTAGTGCGAGAAGTGTCCTAGGAATGTCAGACGAGGACGTTGTTTGTATTTGTGCAGCCAAAACAACAATTACAAACGACAGAGGTATAATAGCCACTAAACCAATGAATGCGGAGCTTACAATAACCGAAGGAAATTTATGCCGCCAATTTCCCCAATTACAGCCTCCGTAAATTATTTTCAGGTCAGATTGGAAGAGAAGAAGGTATAAGCTAGGATTGCCAACATTTGCCTTGTTTTATTGATTTATTTTTAAATTAAATTAACATCTAATTACTGTGAATCCAATTGGCTAACACACTTTAACAATTACAGTTTAAAGGGACAGTTCACCCAAAAATAGAAAAAACATCATGTATTTATCCTCATGCGGTTTAAAATGAATCTTCTGTGGAACAAAAAATATATTTTTAGAAATGTCCCCAATGTATCCATAGAATGAAAGTCAATGGGTGGAAATGTTGTTCGGTTACCAACATTCTTCAAAATATCTTCTTTTGTGTTCTGCAGACGAAAAAAGGCATACAGGTTTGTAATGAAACGAGGGACAGAATTTACCACGGCATTATTTTATATATATGAGGTTATATATTCTACATTATTGAAGCATATGCGCAGGATGGATTAATGTCATTTTTTGAGTTGCCAGCCGAATATAAGATTATCCTCCAGCAGCCTACACCATTAGTTATACAATAACTCTAATCCTGCGATAACCATAATATGTAACATCAGCTTTTCCTATTTTATTGAAGGTTGTACATTTTATACTATTAAGTCCTATTTTTTCTGCTGCATTTTTTATTTCTCACATTATATTTTATATTATTATATATAAATACAGTGCATGCAATGTTACTCCCACATTGGGTTCTGTAAACAACAAAAGAGAATCTGAGCAATTTTCAGAATTAACTTAAGATAGCAGCACTTTAGAGACTCAATATGTGATTAAAGAAGTAGTAAGATGCCTTGTAAGTTAACATTGCTTGCAGCACCTTCAAAGTATCCAATGGGACAGAAGTAAACATTCAAAACAGATAACAGATTCATTATCTAAAAAAAGAAATAATAGCCTAAATCGCAATCATAAAGTTCAATCTTTTCTAAGTTCAGCTACACTAAGAATTGTACTAAAGCCCATTTCAGAGAAACATATTTTCTTTCCACAGATGTGGATAGTGCTCCATCAGCCTCCATATGTCCAGCCAATAATATTTCATGGCTTTGCCACCCTTAGAGAAAATCTCCTCAGCCAATCTTTTAGAGTAACAGCTTTCTGTTCCTCTTACCGTTGCTCTCATGATTGCAAACACACGGACACTCGCGCGCTCGCACGTCTGAAAGCACCGCATCGTTTTTTGAGAGTCAGTGATGGTGATGTTCAGTGTTTTGACAGCAAGGGGGGCGGACGGATAAGAGTAAGGCTAAAATGATTCATTATTTACAAAACCGAGACTTAGTTTATGCCGACCATGCCCAAAACACATTCTGTAAAATGATGCGTGTTTGGCCAAACCAAATTTTACATGCGGGCATGAGGTGACCAAAATAATGCATGCGTTTCAAGCATGCATTTCTTTTATGTACTAAAGCAATCATAAAACAAAGGAAAACATCAAGCGGATAAACAAACAAAATATTATGATAGTAAGACTAGCAGCTGAGCAAACATCATTCAAAGCTTTTTATACGCTATGGTTTTCGTAGCCATGGCGGCACAGGGAAGGTTTGATTGATCAGGCCATTAAAGCACTTCTTTCTCTTCCCAGCAGGTTGCTATTTTTCTAATAGCATATTTATTTTTCCTCGATCATGCAAAGGCCCACGACTGGAAAACAGATATAAAGCAGAATTGTTTCATAATATGTGCATGCATTCACGCTCTTTAAATAACTTAAAGCAAATCATTCTGCATTTAATCACGCGGTATAAGCGCCACTGAGCTCAGGTGAAATAGCGACCAGTCACAACCTGAACTGCAAAAAAATATTATTTTGAACTAGCATCTTTATCTTGTTCCATGGGTAAATATATCTGAACTTAAAGGAAAAATTCTTCAACTACTCACCCTTCTGTCATTCCAAACCTGTATGACTTTCTTTCTTCAGCAGAACACAAAATATATTTTAAAGGACGAACAACTGCCCACCATAGACTTTCATTATATGGGCACAAAACCATTTCTCAAATATCTTTTTTTTCTCCATAGAAGACAGAATTTCATTGCTCTAGTTACTACATCCAATCTAGGCCGTTGCTCAAATCTGAATCCGTACCGCCGTACCGAGACAAGCAGGCAGTCGGCAATGGGCCATAACAATGTGAGAGATGGACTTGTACGTGTGCAATAGATCCAAAAGCTGCTTGTCCAGTTATCATAATTTGACCTGGAACAAGCAAGACAGAAACAGACACCTCGATTTAGACTTATTCTGCTCTCTGTCTCTCTCTCTCTCTCTCTCTCTCTCTGTTTTACTCGCACCTCTCTCCGATTCATTTCTCTTCACGAGACGTTTCACATTAACCTCTAACACTCGCTCCCTGCGCTAGTTCCAGTCTAGGAGCAGCTTGCTGATTGCGATCATCTCTCTACGGGAAAACACCATCATTTGCCTTGTCACTGAACTCTGTTTACACTGATAACATCTCTCATCGGCAGAAGAAGCGGGGTTGATGCAGGTTTGGATCTTATTCCCAGTATTCAAAGGCTCTACCATCCATCTATTCCAGTTGTATTCAATTACATTTCTAAGAAGTGCATTCTGGCCCATTGCTAGGAAGAAGTTATAGTGAAACAGTAGTTCACCCATAAATGAAAATTCTGTCATCATTTACACGCCCTTTTTTCATTGCAAACTTCTATGACTTTCTTTGTTCAAAAGAAGATGTTTTGAAGAATGTTGCTAAGGCGGTACCCATTGACTTGCATTGGTTTTGCTCATTCAGTAGTTAATGGGTACTGCCATTGGTTACCGACATTCTTTAAAACATCTTCTGTGTTCTGCGAAAGAAAGAAAGTCATGCAGGCTTATATTAATGAGTTATGAATGACAGTATCATTTTTTTTTTTTTGATTCTTGAGTGAACTATCATTTTAAAGCTATAGATCCAGATCTAAACCACAATCTGTCAATTGTCAATCTCTGGTCTATCTATTGTAAATGTGCAATAAAAGAATGTCTGGAACTGCGTAAATACATAACCAATGCCAGTCCATTTCATTCGTTCTATCCCCCGCATACGCTTTCATCCTTTATTTCTGCCCGAGTCAATAATAAAATGTCTCCATGATGTAGTTATATTGATTTGTTTTATTTCGGTTGGTGGTAAATTCATTTGCGTCAAGTGCTTTGAGGTAAGGTCAGGCTGACTTTTTTAAGCGACTGCTTTTCTTTCGGTCTCATAAAAGGATGAGTTGTTCGTTTGAAAAAGCACATCAATTAAACCCCCATCCGGAGAGACTTCGGAACAATGTATCCCCGGCGTCTACAATTAAGCATACATTAAAGAGAAATGACCATTAATGAACGGCCCTTTAGGACATCAAAGTCCTCTGGAGAACGACTCGACAATTAGCCAATAGACGAATCATCCGTTTGTAGGATGAGGCGCTCGGAGCCTTTACAAAATTATCCAAAAAAGGTTGCTATAGCAATACAATAGTTCATTTGTGGTTGCTAAAGTAACCATAGTTTAACCATCGTACTTGTAGGACAACCATGGTTATACAGTACAAATGGTACTTGATATACTAAAAAGGGAAAAAAACATGATTACAAGACTTTTACTATAGTAAACAAAGGTCATTTTTAAAAGGGAGGGTAAATGCTATTGGCAGAATGCTACTGATTGTGTCCTCTGTGATCATGAAACATATGATAAAAATGTAATTTTTTCCTGCATCACTCAACATCCAAATATGACATCATGTCCTCTACTATATAGCATATGTTAAAGGGCCAGTTTACCCAAAAATGAAAATTCTGTCACCATTTGCTCACCCTCAAGTTGTTGTAAACCTGTATACATATCTTTGTTTTGCTTAACACAAAGGAAGATATTTGGAAGAATGTCAGTAACAAACATATCTCAGCCATCGTAGGGGAAATAAATACTATGGGAATCAATAGGGGATGAAATCTGTTTGGTTACGGGCATTCTTCAAAATATCTTTCTTTGTGTTCAGCAGAACAAAGACATTTGTACAGGTTTGAAACTATCTGAGGGTAAGTAAATGAAGACAGAATTTTCCTTTTTGGGTGAACTGTCCCTTTAAAGAATTCACATTGACGATTATTATTTCCTAACAATCAGTATGAAATAACAGGCAGTGTCCCTGGTGCATCGTGTACCGGATTTCCGATGGCTTGGAATATGAAAGTCAAATAGAGATATCTTTGGTAACACATGTTTTGTGTACAGGAGCGTGAATGATTGTGTTTATCAGAGACGCAAGCAGGAAGCATTATTGCCAAGACACACGCGCGCACAATGAATCGTGATTTATGCACAGCTTGAACTAAGACGGAATAGCAATTACGAGGATTTGCAATTCAACCTTCATCACACTGGGCTAAATGAGATACAAACCCATCAGAACCTTTTTGAATCAGAGCATTTTTGGTCTTTAGCTAAATTGTGAATGTCTACATTTTTACAGCATCATTGGGTTAAGAAACACAAGGAACCAAACAATCAAGATGTTTTCTTACAGTTTCACCTACATTATAGCCCATAGTATTCCTTCTCCATCATTGGGTAGTGCTTTGGGTCATGATCTAAATATATACCCAATGAATGGCCATTAATATTCCAGCACTTAAGTCTTTTCTCATATAAAACACTCCTGGACTGTTACTGCATTATTAACATTCTGACCATTAACACTATTCTAATGGGCAGTGAAACTGTTCCTCCACTGTGATATTTCCTTTGTCTAACACAATGTTTTTCTTCACTGCTAGCTATTGACTCTAGAAATGCACTTTTCCCCTGAAGGGTTTTGTAATGTTAAAACGTGGGAAATGATTCAGCCACTTGGCTATTTATAAACCTGCTCTCTTTGTATAAATGCGTTCTGAAAAACTGCCCTGCGGTGAATTTGGTTTTAAAGGACCGTGGCTTTCATAGCCAAAAGCAGCCAATAACAAAGTCAGATACCTTATAGCTTTCCGTTACCCTTAGACCACCATAAAAAGTGAAACTATACCACCGTGTGTTGTCAGTTTATGCCCTGAGATATAATCTTCAAAACATGATGGCGACAGGTGAAAAATATTGGAATTAGTCATGAGTAGGAGTGTAACAATATGATTTGATACAATACACGATACAGTGTTCACAATACAATAGTTTAATAATTTTTGGATATTTTGTACTCGAAAAAATGCGAACCCAGGTGTGTAAATTAACCTATGCTGGGTGTTTTCAACCCAAAATGCTTTGTTGTTTTAATCCATTACTAATTTGGGTTACGATTATTAACATTAACAACAAAGGTAAAATGTAGTTTAAAATAATGAACACAAACATGAACAAAAAAAAGAAATGAAAAAAGATGAGCCCTATGAGCGAATTTCTGATTTAAAAAGTAATGAAAAAAAGTAAATGAAATTAAAAAAGAATATCAATACAAAAAATTAAATAACAAATATATATATATATATATATAATTAAGAATATAAACAAAAAATAAACAAAAAATACTCTTTTCAATTTTTAAAAATAATTTTTAAGAGTAAACTTCTTAAAACAGTAGAAGTGCAAAAATATATAATTAAATAAAATCTCAAACTTAAATTAAATTAACAGATTTTTTTTCATAATATTCATAAAAAAGGTAAAAATAAAATTTATAAAAATTTTATACAAAAATTTATAAAATCACAAAAAAATATAAAGAAAATTAAGAAAATAAATTTATAAAGCTAAGCCCTAAGAGTAAAATATTATATATGATCACGTGTTGGCAGGTTAACCAATAGGATTAACAAACATCATATTAAAAAAACACTCAAGACTGTACAAAAAAATATAATTATTGTGATATATTAAGCAACATATTGTTACACCTGTAGTGATCAAGATGTATCTATGATGCAATGCATAAAATCTACAAAAGAAAAAACTGTAATATCCGCCGGAAATTAATCACAGCACTTTTAACAGGTGTGTTAGTCCGACAACAAACTCGTGCGCTCACTGCAGCTTGCCTCTATGTCTATTCTTATCTCATCCTTCAAGGGCACATTGTGTTTAGAGTCGCTGCAGTATACTCACTTTTTCGGCCTGTAGTCTGGAATATTCCTATCCAGAGAGATGTGGTCACTGAGTTGGGCGTTGTAGCCGTATTCCTCATACCTTCCTTCGCTCTCCCGGCTGTCTTCTCCTAATGTGGCCGCTGCACCGCCCTGTCCCAGACCTCCAGGACCTTCTACCAAACCCATGGGCTTCGCTAGACCTGCAGCACATTGGGGAAAAATGTAGACTTCAGTTAACATGAAAAAGGTCGGCATGTCCCATAAGCGCAGGGTTCAAAACAGGGGTTCATTACTTCGGGGAGAACCCACTGGTGACATGCGAATCACAGCGGGTGAAAAAGTGTACAGAGCGATAATTGGAAGTTGGACACCAAAGCATCTTCATATTTTGACACCTCTTTAATGCAGATCCCACAGGGAGAAAAGGTGGAAATTCCACTATAGCTGTGTTTAAAGGGCAACCAAACCAAAAAGGTATTTTTTCTAACTTCATGTCTATGGTTTGACACCTGAAGAATTCAAAAGCGATAACACAAAATGCGAACGTCAATTCAATTGTGATGGCCAGACAGATGCTCCTAATCATAATCTTTAGACTTTCTATTAAAAATTCTGGATTCAAACCATTGCAGTGCTCATTTTAAAGGATGAAATGGGTCCACAGATCCATTAAAAATGCTGTTTGATTTTGACATTTAAAAGAGCAAAACGGTGCGTTTCGCTGAATTATTAACAGCTTCACAAAAATGATATCCGGTTTCAAGTGTATAATCCAGGGATGTTCATTTTAGGGATGGGTCACGAATTTCGAATATTCGAATAGTGTATTCAATTATAGAATTTCGAATAGTGCGATCTTAAAAAAAATCGCTGTGTTTTCACGTGTAAGGCGTTCATCCAACCAAAGGGTGGCGCTGCCAATAACGACGCCCCTAAAACCTTAAGGCTGTCAATCAAGAGACAATAGAGGAAAACATTTTCTCACGACAATTGCTAACGTTTCGAAGGTGTTAAAAATGAGTTCTGTGTGGGGGTCCTTTAATAAAATGAATGCGAGTAAAGTACAGTGCAAACTCTGCAATGCAAAGCTGGCTAATCATGAATCAACAACTACAATGCACAGTCATTTGAGGGCAGCAGGTCCATCCACAGGTCGCTGAATTATTAACAACTTCACAAAAATGATATCCGGTTTCAAGTGTATAATCCAGGGATGTTCATTTTAAAGGCTTCAATTACTAAAGCATTTTTCACATGTAAAACGTGTTTTTCTGAAATGAAGAGAAATATTTTGAGCCTGATTAATATACCAAAATTCCTTTAATAATTATTTGAAGGTCCAGTGTATGAAATTTAGCAGCATCTAGAGGTAAGGTTGTGAATTGCAACCAACGGCTCACAAAACTACACACAGCACCTCTAAATATCATTAAAAAATATTTTGTTTTCTTTTTTCGTTCTGGGCGGCAAGTATGCTTGGGAACAGAATGTGGATATTTTGTCTGAGAATTCAAACCAAACCCATCCACAAACACCAGCTGGTGTGGAATTAAACGTTAAGCCCTCTTCCACTCCCAATGCTACAATGCAGGCATACATCACGAATGTCTAGAAAAGAAAAATCAAACATGAGATCAATAAAATGTCTAACACTATTTTTCATTAAAGCCGTAACAAGCCAATGGAGATCAAATGGAGACTAGCTTATCAGCTCTAAAGACAAAATAAACTTTAGTGATCTCACACTTCCTCAAGAAATCTTAATATTGCCTCAATCTGTGCTAATATTTATCTGCAATCAACAAACAGAAATTTTAATATGCATTTGGGTAGTTGACAGACTAGTATGCACATTTGTTCTAGGGTGTGATGGCAAAAATAAATAAAAAAGTAAGATAAATTAATATTAATATTAATAATATAAAACGTAATATAAAAAAAATCTACATTTTGCTATGTGACACCATAGGATACATGTACGATTTACACGTAAACTACCCATTTAAAAAAAATCTTCAATGATCATAAGATCTAAGCTTCAACAATCCATTCATATACCGCATTCTCATACCAATGATTTTTTGAAACATTTGAGACTTCATTTAGTGACTTAAATGAAACATCTCCAACACCTCTCGTGAGATGTCCTCCAGGCTTAGTCCCAGCTAGTCTAGGGATTTTCAGGAATTTCAAGCCAGTTCCTCCCCTTCCATCATTCAGGGCTCCCGGAGCGCCGAGCGTCGTCTCTAAAGCCGGTTTCTGGATCATAAGGTGTTCTCACAAGCCAGAGCTGAAATGGTTATATGTCTCTCTGCATGCGTCTGTGGCTTTGTGTCTCTTTCTCTGTCATTGTTATTATTGCCATTGTCTCGCTGGCTGCCTCTGTGGGCTGTTTGGAGAGAATTCTATTACACTGCAGCCTGGCATTTTGACACTAATCCCTGAGAGCCAGCTGTCTGGGACAGAGAGAAACTGCATATCATAGACGTAATGCAGATTCCTGCTAATACAACACAACATGTTGCAGAAAAACATTCATCACGAGCACATATCATTTCATGAGCATTTGTGCGTGTATGCGCTTGTATTGAAAGTTACCGAACTACACGTTTTGCTAACAAATGGGGTTTCAACGTGTGAGATCGAATAGTTGGGAATGTGCACCTTTTGGAGTTAACTAATGAAATAAGCACATTTGGATAAAAGGACAGTTTTCCTCAAACTCTACTGACAAATTTAGGGATTTTTTAAATGTAAACTTACTAAAGTAATTGAGTTCTTCCAATTCCTTTAGTAGCTGCTTATAAATTCTGTAAATGAGATTGCGCTGTTCAGACGCACTAGTTAATCTCTGTCTATGTAAATATGTTTGCGTATGTGTGTGTACTCAGATAATAATATGCTTTGAGATTTTGTGATTAAAGTGAGTTGCAAGGACTAGTAGAGGATTTGTTCTTGGAAGAGCAATTACGCCGTTTCCTCCCCTATTTAAAATTCGTGTCCGTCATTATTACATCTTCCAAATGAGAACACAAACAAACAAACTGGTAATTTGCATGTTTCAAGTTTACAAATGTTCAGTAATGAGATAAATGTGAAGTCTAGAAACGAATTAGCATCGCTTCAAAGAAAATGTTGGTTAGATGTATGTTTAGCTTCATCATAAAATATGTTCTGCTATACATAAAAAGTCATTAAAGGGATGTTCACCCAAAAATGAACATTTTGTCATTTACTCACCCTCAGATTGCTCCAAACCTGTACTGTATGTATTACTTTATTTTGATGAACACAAAGGAAGATATTTGTAAGAATGCCAGTTACCAAACAGATCTCATCCCCCATTTACTCACATAGTAAGGGGGGAAATACTATGGGGGTCAACATTTGTTTGGTTACTGACATTCTTACAAATATCTCCCTTTGTGCTTTGTAGAAAAAAGAAATGTATACAGGTTTGGAACAACCTGAGGGAGAGTAAATGATGAACGAACTTTCATTTTTGGGTGAACTATCCCTTTAAATGCATTTCAATTCAATTTGATTTATATAGCGCCTTTCACAATGTGCATTGTTCCAAAGCAGCTTTACAGGAGAAAAACTGAGCAAGCAAGGTGTCTATAGAGCAAGCAAGATCATTCTAATAAATAATCTCATATAAATAATCACTCTCCCGGTGAGCAAGCCAACACAACCTTGTGGCGGGGAACCCAAACTCCAATGCTAAATAAATGGAGAAAAAAACCTCGGGGAGCTTATTAGTTGTGATTTAGGAAATTTCATTTTTTTAGGTCTAATTTTGTGACCGATATCAGACAACAGAGGAATGTTATAAGAAGGGAAAAAAATAATGGCATAATGTAACTGAGTGCAACTTCAAACTGCCGTCATGTGATGTATGTTTAGCATTGACTACTAATTATTTTAAATTTAGCATTAATGTGACAAGTAGTCCGTCTTTGCTCTTGGTTGGTGATGGAATTGCCTGAGATGGAGCTGGGATGCTCAGTCAGTCCGCAGGCTCTCGCAGGAGGATGGCACGGGATGTTCAGCTGGACCTGGCGTAATCTATAGTTAGGGATGGGCATATGACGTTCATCTGGACCTGGCGTAATCTCTCCCTACCTCCGGATGGGCATTCGGGCAAAGCAGAAAGAGACTAATTAGCGTAGCTGCTGTTCAATATTTTTTTTATTTATTTTGCATATTATTTTGCATATTAGTGAATGCTTGGCTGAAACCACTAAGAAGTGCTTTACAATAGTCAAGTCTTGAGGTCACAAATGCATGAATAAGCTTTTTCTCTTTTGCCCTTAATGCCAATAAAATAATATTTTTTTTCTCAGCTGTTTAATCAAAGTGATGCATTTTTTAAGAAACCTACCCACATCTAAGGAGTGATAAAAAAAGAACAAATGAAGATAGAAGAGTATGTTTTTCTTACGACTCTGTTCTTTCATTGGACATATTGTTTGTCCATATATTCTTTACAGAAAATGTGCTGTCAGCCATTAAAGTTTGGTGAAAATGTAAAAAAAACGCTGGCGTAGGCTGGCGACTTTTTTTTTTAAAAGGCTGGTGGGGAAAGAGTTAAAAAAGTCTGAACGTGGCCTTATTCTGATTTTCTCATTCTTCGAATTATACTTATCAACGCTGTTTTAATTATCATTATCATAAAAAAAAATGCAGAAGGGGGTGAGAACAGAATTACATTTTCAGTATGACAATAAAAAAATTCGACAACAGCAAAAACAGCAATTGCAGCAGCAACATCCGCGCCAGCTTCTCAACATCTGCCACTAACCAGGCAGATCTCATCCCCCATTCACTCCCATAGTATTTATTTTCCCTACCATGGCAGTAAATTGGGGGTGAGATCTGTTCGGTTACGGACATTCTTCCAAATATCTTCTGTTGTGTTCAACAGAACAAAAACATTTATGCAGGTTTGGAATAATCTGAGGGTGAGTAGTAAATGATGACAGAATTTTCATTTTGGGGTGAACTATCCCTTTAAGGTTTGGACAACTTTATTCACTTCAGTTTCTAATCCCTTGTTAATAAGTGTGAATGAAATATTTTAAAACTTTTAAAATTAGAATGGTCTTTTCTGTTCTGTTTCTTTTTTTAAACTGCATCATGGCATTTTCTGCTATCAATTACAGAAGCATCCATATTGATACACGTATCAGCAAGAAATATATCGCGATATACAGTGTTGCTGTATTGATGTTTTGAGCACAGCCCTATTTAAAGCCTTCTTCCATCGGCCCCTTTTATACTTTGAGCACCTGCCCCTTTAAAGGTCTCTGCACGGCCCTGGTCCCACAGATACCATATCAGCGAGTTCCACTTCTCAAGCTGTTGTGTTTGGTCGGTCCCCCTTCTCAGTGTACGTGTATTCATAAGCTTTGGCTTTTAGCAATAAACAGTAACAATGGCGTCAACTTCACTTCATCAGTTAAAAACAACGATCGAAACGAAGTGTAACGGTGGTCTGCTAGTGCATACCCAAACATCAATCTTTGTTAGAGATTGCATGTTTTTCTATTATGAAGTGGGAAATGAACCCGGACCGAATGGCGTCAGACCGGATATATTATCACTAATAACAGAAGCGTTAGTTTTACCTTTTTATGTTGGATAATAAAACAAACAGATTGACCAGGAGACATTTGCAAGCAGGACTTCAGAGGACGTTTCATAGAAGTGTTTTAGAGGTATGCGCACACACACAATATCAGTCTATTACACAGAACAGCTTTCACAGCCGATGTTAAAGTCATGGAAGCTGTTATTTGACCGTTGGTTATCTTAGAATGTGTGTAGCTGAATTCTTATTACCAGCTGTAAGACTGTATGAAAGTGAAAGTAGTTTAGCGTGTAGCTCAGTCAAATGTTTACAATCTCTTATAACCAAACACTACTCCAGTGGCTCTTCCTCTTCTCTAAGGAAGGCCTCGACCCTTTTTTGGCATATTCCTTTGGGTGGAGGTTATTAAAAGCACTCAGAATTGTGACATCATGTACCCGGGAAGTAGAGGGCTGTAGTCAATTTCAGCCGTTCTCTGTAAGTCCTTGAAAAGTGAATTCTGTTAAAGTCAATATCTCGCTTGGCATTTAACTTTGAGCTTTATCCTTTTGCAGGTATTATTTATGCTATAATAGCAATATAACACACTAACTAAAGGTTGAAAATGTGATCGCGGGAAATGGGCGCTTTAATCAGGTGCACTCAACCACAAATCTAAGATGACCGGACACCTCCATCACATTAAATGTATTGATTAAGTACACTAAAAGTCATTTTTGGTGGAACTATCCCTTTAAGTGCATTTCATTAAAATTGTGTACTTAGTGATGTTCAGGTTCACTCATCCACAAATCTAAGATGCTTGTATTGGTTTGACATCTCATAAAATTGATTGATAAACACAACAAATAATAAAAAACCTCAAGTTTCTGTCCAATATAATGCAATCTAGAATAAGAACAGCTCTCCCTCGACACAAACTTCCATAACTTGCAATAGCAAGGTAGCATATCATGATCCGGCCAAGCTGTGAGCAGCTACTTCAACACCCAATGCATGGTCTCTACTCAGAGGTGCAGTGACAGGCAAAGCAAGACAGGCAGTTGCCTGAGGCTCTGTCCTGAGTGGTCCCTCATTCCCTCGTCTGACAGCAATATTTACCATTATCTTCTGTCGCAACGGACAGATGTGTAACTTTAAAAATGCATCATATAAAACAACAAAATCTGGCGGTGAATATATTCTTGTTTTGAAGTAAAGAAATTATTGAAATGAAATTTTCCCCTTGTGATTTGATCATTTATGCATAAGTGTGTTAAAGAAGGACAAGCCCTTCAATATTTCCTGCCCAACTCCCCTTGCCTGTAGGAATTACAACAACAGGAAAAGGAAATCATGTTTATCATGGGGTGATTATATAACAGAAGTTCTGTAATAGGAAAGAGTCATGCACACGGCTGTTTTTTCTTCCAGCATTTGTGCGATTATCCTCTCTGCTGACTAAAATTCCAAAAAGTACAAAACTGATTATTGTTCATTCACCTACAAAGGCTTTTTCTATAAGACTCATTATATTAACAGGCTGGTCGGTTTGAAGGCTTATGAACATGTCCTGCTTTGAATTTCCACACAGATAGCTCTAATTTCACATTCAGCTGGATGCATACTTCGTTCATGCGGGCTTAGGCACTTTGGTTCACTTCATCAAAACTTCTTTCAAGATAAAGATAGTCCTAAATGTCAGAATACAAATTACAAGCCAAACCAGAGGAAATGTATTTCTCAGATGTTTCTCTTTTATAACTCACTAAACAGCTTTTCTGTTGCTCTTGTGGTAAAAGCGTGGCGCTAGTAACGCCAAGGTTGTGGGTTCGATCCCAGGGGATTGCACATACTTAGAAACAAATGCATAGAATATTGCAATGTAAGTCACTTTGGATAAAAGCCTCTGCCAAATGTAAATGTAAACTTCATTTATTTTAGATAACAAATTTAAATGTCAAGGTGTCCTAAATAATTGAAACTCTTTTGGAGAAATGCCACAGTTTAGCAAATGTCTCTATTTGATCTCCACTGAATCTTATTGCTGTCTAAATAAACGAGACATTAAAGGAGCAATGTGAAGTTTTTAGCGGCATCTAGTGGTGAGGTTTCGAATTGCAACCAATGGCTCACTCCACCCCTTCCTTTTGAAGCACTATGGTGGCTGAAACAGGACAAAGATGTCGTCACGTTTTTGCTTCTTTGCCACAGGAGATAACGTATTACGTAACATGCTCTGTAAAGCAGTCTGTCTGTTTAGGACTACTGTAGAAACAACATGGCGAATTCCATGAAAGGGGACCCGTGGTGTATGTAGATAGAAATTAGGATTGGGCAATGTCTACCAAATTGGCATCGGACAATGCCTACAGTGAAACATCGCGTGGGGGTGCCGGGCGAGGCGGGGGTTGTGGTATATCAGTTTGCTAGATGGCCATCATCCAAACCATAAAAACAATTATATCAGTGCTCCAGACTGCGATCAAAAGCCATTTTGTAACCAGTTTTCAAGACAGCATGATTTTTTCTTCACAAGTACTCGCACATGTACGACCTGCACATTTGGAATTTCTTCCAGTTGTTATTTCATGTGGAAAGACGAGTAGATCATCAGCCCACCAGTAAAAGCTGTGTGTGTGTGATTGTGACGCGGCACTGATGTTTCCCGCTGCCATTGCAGACGCCCACAGTTCAGGTCGTCATTGACAAGTTTACACACACACACACAACTTGAGCGCATTACTAAGATTCACTATTTGCGTTCACTTTCTACGTCAGTCTCGCGCAGACACGCGTCACGCAGCTTCCAAATCATACTCAACTATGGATAAGCATGGACGAGCTCGACACATGCACAGAATGTCATACTGTGGACTCGGCAGTCATTTATCTTGGAAATGTGCTGTACGTTTACACGGATGGGATGTGCGGACGACCGCGGAACCTCCTGATGACGAAAACTGCGTGATGCAGGGGAATCACGATGCCGGCCCAACATCGTGATGGCTGTCAGCCATCGGCGATGGACGATGTCATCGTCTATCGGCCCAACCCTAATAGAAATAGCTGATTCTAAGGTAATAAAAACATTACGCTTTATTATGTAAGGTCTCTGAACACATAGTTATGTATTTTATATTGCATCTCTGTCAATAGATCCTCTAAAATAATTACACACTGGACTTTTAAAAGAAACCAAACGTTTACCTTTTCATATGTCTTATCTTACAAGGTGCAAGCAAAGCATGTGCCTTTTTGATCATTTATATCCTAAGAAATTTCTGTACAGGTACCATGATGTGGTAAAAATAAAACTACTTCTACAACTATCTCCTATAAACACCTTCAGCTAGCGATGCAGGTCACGACCCCAGCGGTATCCGACCTGACCCATATGGTTTAATCCACTCTGTGTTTGTGATGTTGTTTTGCTGTTCCAGGCTACGACAGCATTACACAATTCAGTCTAAATTCCCCATACTGCCAGTCGAGTCTCTTTTAAAGTGCTCTCAGAGCATTCAGGCTTGATGCACTTCACTCAGAATTGCTTTAAATTATGTAACAAGATTTGAAAAGAAAAAAACTGAGCTAAGGATTCAAGGCTAAAAGATACTCCTTTCTGAGTGATTGAAAGGCTATATAAGTATACATGCATGTCAAATGTAATACCCGAGTAGCTTAAATATTCATGGGGAAGATCTGCTTTGGGGACGTGAATGGCAGATTTAGTCTCTTTAGAGTCCACTGTGAATATATGGAAGACAAAACTGTGCTTGGATCGTAAAACATAAGATGATCGTAGAATACCTGCGCAAAGGGTTGATTTACACCCAGAATTTCTTCAGTAAAGAGAGCCATGCTAGGATGTGAATCAGGGCTTTGGTTCCACTTTTAACGGTCATATAAATCAAAGAACAATATATACAGTATAAATCCTAAATAAATCATCTTTAAATTATTTAAACTTGTGATAATGTTGCAAATGGAGAATATGGTGCTGGCTCAGAGTGTCTAGACACAACGTGCCGGAGAACACTGTAAATCTATTGATTCATCAGGATGCACAGGGAAAATCCAAGGGTTTGCAAAAGTGACTGTATTCTCAAATAAAATTACAAACACAATTCCTTGTTAAAGCAAACACTATTTTCACGTTTATAACTCACTCTAAGGGTCAGATTTACTAACAGCTTGCTGCAGCACAAACAACTCTTTTGGCGTAAAATAACCCTCCTGTCGGTATTTACTAAAGACACGCAGTGAAAATGAATGGTGGAAAGGTGCGGACACAGCTGTTTTTGTTTGTAGGAGTTTCCTCTTCAGATGCAAACTTTATGGGAGGAGATTATTATTATTATTTACTAAGGTTTGCCCCTGTCATTGTTCTGGTATTTGCAGCTTTATTTAACGCACAAAAAGCATGTCTTAAACCCTGCCCTAATTTAACCCCTGTTATATACAGTATCAGATCACTGTACCGTAAGGATGTGGGCGTGGTTGGACTTTTTATAAGTAGTCTCGTGTTTATATTACTTCACCTGTTGAAATGTGTTCCACCTACGGAACCACATCTGTGTTTGCTGAGAGAAACTCAACTACATGAAGCACACTTTAGCAGTAAAGCTTACGGTAGATGTGCTGCCTAATCAAGAGGCTAATTGCACATTCTCATAGCTTTGAATTTTTAATAGCAGTCAGATAAAGGGTCTTTTCACATTGATCCAGCATTTCTAAACACTGTGTCTAAGGTGTCTTTCCTGGACTGGTCCTTTCATTGTGCTTTGGTTATCACAGTTAAAGGGATAGTTCACCCAAAAACGAAAGATTTATCATCATTTACTCCCCCTCTAGTTGTTCCAAACCTGTATAAATTGCTTTGTTCCACTGAACACACAGGAAAATATTTGGAAAAACGTCAGATCTCATCCCCCATTGACTTCCATAGTATTTATTTCATGTGATGGTGAATAACATTAACATTTTACAATAACGCATTTGGCAGACGCTTTTATCCAAAGAGACTCACAATGCATTATACTATACATTTGTTTCTGAGTATGTGCAATCCCGGGGATCGAACCCATGACCTTGGCATTGCTAGTGCCATGCTCTAACCACAGAGCTACAGGCATGCATATATAAACAACGGTGGGATTATAATTTTTGAGTGAACTACCCCTTTATGCCCTTTAGACCGTTACAATTTATATTAGTGTATAGCTTGTGCGTATAAAATACATTCAAGCAACTTCTCACATTCCAGATAACTGATTTCCATTAATTATTTAACTAATTGTTTAATCTATCTGGTTTTGCACTTCAGGCATAATTTTTCTTCTCTACCTTCAAATGTTTACATAAAAAATGTTTTATCCCACATGAGAATAAACATTTAAACTATAGAGCAACAAAAATGAGGATGAACAGAAGCTGTGAACCTCATCAGGGGACTTTACTGAGACCTAATTTAGCTCCTTAATTACCTGTCACGAACACATCACTACACAGAAAATATCTGGGAAGAACATCCCTGTAAATGCAAGGTTAATGAGAAACTATAGAAACATCTATGTGCAACTGGAAAAAAATTGCAAGCAGAAGAAAAAAATGATCTTTACAATATGATTTTCATTACACATCTTTCCTCGGCAAACCAGAAACACTTTATATGATCATATATTATATGTTCTCAGGAAAATTCATCGTCAACATAATGGTCAGCGAATATCATTTACAGCATATTTACTGGGATGTTGCGGGGATGAGGTTGCCAGCAACAGCCAAATAATTACTGCTTTCTTGTAAAACTCGCTGTGCCCTAGAATTCCGATTGGACTTTGGTGTAATCATTCGGCTCTCACTGTCAGTATAATAAACATCTGAAAAATCACCTTCGGGGGGGAAACGTGAATTCGAAACCAATTCCAATCTTACTATCATGTACAATTATCGGCAACCTCGCACCATTTGCGCAGCATATGAGTACGGCGTGTATCAGATTAACGCGTGTTGAAATAAAACTTGTAACGGTCCTACCATCAAGACGATTTGTGACAGACTGGTGAGGTTTACAAAGTGGAAAAGCCTCTGGGGGAAATATGTGGTGGCACTTGTGCAGAATGAAAGCCCTCTGGTTCAGGAGGGTGCATTAGAGGGCTTTTTTGTGAAGCAGTGCCTCTTGGCTTTCCTCCAAATGCACGAAGGATAATTTAATCTGACAGAGTGACCCCCTTCATATACAAATGGCGCTGGTGTTACGGAATAACAATCAGAGCCAATGGAGGCAGTAAGCAAAGCATACAAATAGCGCGGGGTCTGTTAACCCACTTTAAAAGGAAACATCAGGCGAATTATGACCTTTATACTATATGTTCTCCAGAAGAAGAGCTCCATGGTAGGAGACAAATAATAGGCAACGGGCTCTTATATTTCAAAGATACAAATTCAAAGAGAGCACAAGGGTGACTTTGGAAAGGGCAGTTATACTGGTTCATGGGGGAAGAAGAGTTATTTTTACATATCCATTTGTGTACGGAGCACACATTTTTTAACTGCACACTGTAAGAAAAAAGTACAAAATAGTACCTTTTATTGTCATGGGGTGTATTCTAAGGGTTCCTTTTTGTACCTCTATAGGTACACATTTATGTATTTGGGTAGATAACTGTACCCTATTGTGCTAGTAAAATGTTTTGTATCCCCTAATGTACCTAATGTGGGTGCAATTATGTATCCAAAACGGTACAACATATTATATTTTGTATACCTGTATAGATACAAAAAGAAACCCTTAAGAGTACCAACGCAGCGACAGTAAAAGTTCCAACTTTGTTCTTTTTTCTGACAGTGTAAATACTGTGAAATTTAGAAGAACCTTAAAGAAAACTTGACTGTGGATTGCCCTTACTGTTAAAAATAGGCTAAATCAATTGTATATTATGTAATAATACAAATTCATGACTGAGGGAAGTATTGAGAGACGAGTTAAGATTTATTGCTACGTTACTGTAGCTTATAAATTAATTGACCTCGAATATTGAGACATATTCTGACAATGACTTACATCTTTCACAATACAGATGTTGATAACTATGGTGCGATGATAACAGTAAAGCAACAAAACATTAAATACTTCTGAAGTCAATGTGAGAGACACAGGGCAAACTGTATTAGTCAGTCAGACATTGACCTTTATGAATAACTTTTACGCACAACTTTCACAAATAACATAAACTTGATAAAGTCATCTTGTGCTTTAATAGATCGCAACACATACAAAGTTGGCAATGTCTAAGATCTAGTGCCTTAGAGTAATATCTAGCATTGGGTAATGTTCACAGCTTTGCATGCGAAATATACACATCCGAGATTAGGTGTCGCACATTATCAAATAACAGCCTGGATATCATTCTGAAAAGAATATGTTTTGGAGTTGGAATGACAATCACAATCATACAGCGATAGCGAATGACTTACTAAACCCAATATCATAAAGCCTACTTACCGTTTAATTGGTTATAAACCACATCTTCCAGTCGCTCGAGCCTTTTGAGAATGGACTGTCTGTCCATGGAGTTCGTAACTTTGGCATTCCTGCCTCGCAGTCTCTGATCCGACAGCCTGCCGATCTGGACGAGCTCCTCGGATCGGTCCTGGATCCTGCAGTACACCGAGAACAAAATGATCCCGACGAAGACCAGAATGTTGACCGTCAGCAGAGTTTTTATCTTGCGTGCCACAGCCATGAAAGCTCAAAAGCGACAGTGTCAGTCCCCTAATATTGATCCATGTAGAATGGGGATGCGACCCCGCCGTGGTGGGAGCTGTCCTTTCAGCACCACACGCAACCCCTGCGCCGCAGTTTCCCAAGCTTTACAGCTGATGCGCGTGCTGGATGTTGAAGTGCGTATATAAATGATACAAGTGAAGACAGCTTATACGAGATGTGTAGGGGTTACGATCAAAGCCCGCCGCCTCCGGTTCTTTTGTTGACCCCCATTATAAACGTTTAGATGTGTCAGAGCAGCCTACGGAGATTATTACGCTGCCGTCAACGCGAGAGAAAAGGCACGCGTTTAGTCACGCTGTGCATTGGCCATCACGAGCAGAGGCGAAACGCGTGAGATGTGCACGGTTCAAATGGTTCATTTTAAATGTCAGTGCATGTCAAATAACGTTCGTCCGTGTGCAGCATCCTTTACGCGGATCCGCTTATCTCCGTGATGGGCGCTGAGGAAAGAGGCATCTCACTCAGGCATCGACTAAAACAAGAGGCGATTTAACGCACTGTCCTCATGCAACAAACGCAGGAAGTCAAAAATCCGTAGCCAAGACGATCAAGCGATTCCCGTCCTGCTCCCGCGTTTCACGGTTAACGTTCTTGTTCTCTCGCGCTCCCTGCATGCTCCCCCTCTCATCCCGCCCTCGATGCGCGCTTTTCACGAGCAGCTCAGCGCTCGCGTGACGTCGGCAAACTCATGAATATTCAGAAGACAGTTTGAAGCGATGAAATGCTGGAGGATGACAGATGGTGTGGATTACACTCGAATGTTTTCACTCAGGTTGGCTAATTGAATTATAACTCGCGGAGTTTGTAGAAGAATAGCCCAACCAAGTAAGTGTGAATGTGATACAAGTAGTCTCGACTTAAAATTCTGGTTTAACAAACTGCGTCCGAAGACGTTGAAAATGCCAATGGACATGTGACCACACATTCTAGATTGATGCGGCAGTTTGCTACGCTGCTCAGCAAACGCAAACAACGGACTATATTACTTGGCGGAAGAACTACTTACTTTAATAACCAATAGTCTCAAATTGAACTGCTCACTCAACGTGGAGTCGTTCATTATAATGCTACTCTCGACGCTTTTCAAAACAATAAATCAGTCCGTTTTAGTTATTTCAATTTACTTTTATTTATATATTATTGAAAAAAAAATGAAAATGTTGCATAACAAAAATGACAAAAATATGAAAATTCTATTACAAACTGAACATTTTCAAGAGGTGCTATACACTGTAAAAAATACATGTGAAATCTACAGTAGTTCACTGTGTTCATGCACTGGAAATAACTGTATTAGGGGTCACAGTGAATTACTCTAGTTTCAATGAGAAATTACAATACTGGTCAAAATATTGTGAAAATCACATTAAAAAGGAATGTGCTGTACAAAGTCACAGTAACCAGTACTGTTCTGTAGAAAGTCACAACAAACAAGTACTATGTGAAATGTACAGTAATTCCCTGTGTTCATGCACTGGAAATAACCTATTAGGGGTCACAGAGCTTAAGGTATATTTAGTGAGAAATTACAATACTGATCAAATATTGTGAAAATCACATTAATGTGCTAGAAAAAACAACTTTGTTAACCTAACCAACACTGGCCTGTGGTAAATCACAACAATCAAGCATGAATGTTCATAGTTCTGTTATAAAGGGTTTAAATAATTAAAATAGAGATTTTCCCAGTTCACAGGTATTACAGTGAAACTTGGAATTGAGAAACTCTTTATATATTCAGGGCACCTCTGAAATGGGACATAATCCAAAACAAAGTATGATCATTATTTAAAGCATACACATGTCTTGCACAAATTTTTTTTTCATTTGAGTCAAGCACAACTAGACATTAAACATTGAACTGTTGTATAACCTTCTGTGAATTGATAATGAAATATTTTTGTAAAAAAAAGACTTTTCTGAAATAAATCATTTATTGATTTGTCATGAGGTTTTGTTTACAAGCAGCAAAAATGCATGGTATTGACACAGGCTTATGATGTAGGCTACTGGTTCTAAACTCTGTGGCCCGCGACGTCAACTTCCTGCAGCCTTAACCCTGATCAAACTCAACTGTTTGTAACTCCCTAGTAATGACTTAAACGTCATGCAGCGCTGCGCAAATCCGATCACAGAAATTACTTCAGAATACCGTGAGAGGGGAATCTGAGTGCAGCTTGTTCCGTAACTATTACAATCGCTCTCACGGTACTTTGATGTCACACGCCGTCCCGGGAGCAGCGCCGCTCTCGCGGACGGCCAAAGACTATAGATACAAAGCGCCAAAACTCAATAGAACGTTCCATTGCAACACCAGCGCCCTGCGATTTCCGCCGTTTCGGGGTGTGAAAGTGACGTCTTTTTTCTTTCTCGATAGCAATATGAGCTACTTTGTAAAACATTGAAGCTGAAATCCAACCTCTATGATGATAATACATGATGACAAAAACATTAGCTCACCAGAAACCATTTAAGTTAAAAAGCGCCCTAAAATGGCGACCGCACTGTTTTTCAAAAACACCAGAGTTTTGCCTCTTGGTATCTATACTCTTTGGCGGCGCGACCAAGTAATCCCACCTGCAGCAGCCTTAATTGTGATTGGAGTGTAGCTGCACAGATTGCGTAGTAACGGTAAGTGTCTTACGTTTTCTTTGGACGAAACTTTGTCACTTCATAACAGTAACTAAACAGTAGTTAGTCGTTAACACGGCGAGTTTTAACGTTAGGATGTCATCATGGTTTATATGTGTAAAGTTTGTGAGTTCAATGCAGCTTCAATTTCTGCATTTATTTGGGATATTAAAATTCACAGAAATCTTGCAAACATCAGATTTCAGTGTGGGCATGCAGAATGTCCTGCTGCATTTCTGACAGGTTCCTTGTCAGGATTAATCCAGAGTCCAGCAAGTGTAGTGGCAAGGTTCAAAGAAGCCAGAAAACTGGAAAGTTAGTACACCGAAAGAGGTCATACATGAACCCACGTGTCATTTCCTTCATCAGGGACTTCACAGAGTTTGACTGGCAAAATAACTAGATAGAGGTGAATGTTTATTTAATCTAAATATGTTTTAAATGTATATATTATAATTTACTATTTATTATTTGTTTTTCAGAAATCTTTCATGTGAAACAATCCGTTCAGCTGTGAATTATTGTTATTATTTCTCTTAATTATTTTAGCATTTTGTTGTTGTTTTACATTAAAATAGAGACAATGTATTTGTCAAACAGTGTGATGCACTTGTATAAGTCCAAGCATAAAGTGGTGGAACTCCATTGAATTTGTACCGTGTTTTTTTTCTTAATGGTATTATTCTTACAGTCAGAAACTCTAAGTCGTAAAGAATCCAATCCAAAATAAGTGATCTGTGATTCATTTCGGTTTTGGCTCTAGGTTCACTTTTAAGCAATCATCCTAAGAAAGTTAGTAAACTAAAACCACATTAATAATTATATTCTTAAATCAGGGGCTGTGTTAACATTGGGTCCAGATCACTTTTAACTGGCCATTTAAGGTGGTTTGCTAATAAACAATTACTAACTGGCAGCCATGACAAGTAACTTGCTCACAGTTACTAATGGCAGCCATTGACAAGTAACTTGCTGTAATAAACAATCACAGTTACTAACTGGCAGCCATTGACAAGTAACCATAAACAATCACAGTTACTAACTGGCAGCCATTGACAAGTAACTTGCTGTAATAAACAATCACAGTTACTAACTGGCAGCCATTGACAAGTAAGGTTACTAACTGGCAGCCATTGACAAGTAACTTGCTGTAATAAACAATCACAGTTACTAATGGCAGCCACAAGTAACTTGCTGTTACTAACTGGCAGCCATTGCTGTAATAAACAATCACAGTTACTAACTGGCAGCCATTTTAAGTCACAGTACTAACTGGCAGCCATTGACAAGCTGTAATAAACAATCACTACTAACTGGCAGCCATTAAACAACAATCACGTTACTAACTGGCAGCCATTGACAAGTAACTTGCTGTAATAAACAATAGTTACTAACTGGCAGCCCTGTGTTTAACGTAATAAACAATCACAGTTACTAACTGGCAGCCATTGACAAGTAACTTGCTGTAATAAACAATCACAGTGGCAGCCATTGACAAGTAACTTGCTGATCACAGTTACTAACTGGCAGCCATTGACAAGTAACTTGCTGTAATGTTACTAACTGGCAGCCATTGACAAGTAACTTACAACAATCACAGTACTAACTGGCAGCCATTGACAAGTAACTTACTGTAATAAACAATCACAGTTACTAACTGGCAGCCATTGACAAGTAACTTACTGTAATAAACAATCACAGTTACTAACTGGCAGCCATTGACAAGTAATACACTGTATTTAATAATACAGTGTATTACTTGTCAATGGCTGCCAGTAAATTACTGTAACTTTCACAATATATTTCTTACAGTGTAGGTTTTATGGTTTAAATCGGACTCATTTTGGCAGGGAAGCATCTCGCCACAGGTGAAGAGGAAGTAAAGACCACCCTGTAAATGAATCGCTGCAACACATAGCTTATTGCTTTAGTTTAATGTATACCGAGAGCACTTACTAGCACATGAGCAGACTGGTGCCCATGCAGTAAGTTCTTGCACCATGCTGAATTGAATGTCTGCCATGGGAACTGACTAACCATGTAATTCAATCTAAGTAATGAATTCAGTAAATTGCAGCTGAATATATGGAGAGAGAAAGAGAGGGAGTATGTACAGTATGCTCTGCTTGGTGTGAAAATTCTGTATTTATGTACATACTAAGTTTTCAATAAACTGCAACAGCACATTATACATATGATCTTTCATTTCTAGCCGATCCAGAAATGAAATCATCCTCGGTTCTTCACATCTCTTTCTTGACTCATTATTTGATCTGACTGCCTAAAGTTAATACAATTTAACACAAAATTGGATTCATTTCGGAGATGAAATCTGCATGGCACCCGCTAACTTAAGCATGCAATGCGATTGGTTCATGTGGTGACAGAATATCGAACTGTTGGAAACATTTATCGTTGTATGTGTTGTATACCATTTAAAAACAGTATGCACCATTTTGAGTATTCTGTACAGTATAGTATTTCTTTCCAAAAACAGCCAATGTGTGCGTATGAAGAGAGAGAGAGAGAGAGAGAGAGAGAGAGAGAGAGAGGGAGGGAGAGAAACTATGCTTTCACCTGATTACAATCACAGTAGAGTGGACCAGCAAATTAATTTTCATTTCCACAGATGTACTATAGTTTTTGAATTTATGTAGGCAAAGACAAGTATCATCTCTTATTTATAGAGCAGCTGGGTCGAAAACTGAGACGGCAAAAACACGTTTTACTAGTATCTTGCAAGATTTGTTTACACCTCGCACTGCTGATAGTATAAACAAATATAGTGTCCATGGGCAAATGCTAAATTGCTAGACTAATGAATTAAAGTATAAACTCAAGAATATGCGAAGGTGCGTCTTAGTAGAGAAACAGTAAGTGCCATGTTTGTGTTAAACTCAGATTTGTTCTGGCTGTGGAACAGCAGCTGCAAACGCTCCCAACAATTTTATGAAGAGCAAACCTCGCCTGGAGGTATTCAAGTTTAATCCTCTCAAAGCAACCCATGCTGCCTCAGTAACACTGCATCTGAAAAAGAAAAACAAGGACTAGATAGTAAACCAAAAGATGCGTTCTGTCAATGCATGCACGCTGCTAGGAACAATAGTGGAATACTTCTATATGCATCCATTTTTTCATATTTGAGTCTGTGCTGTTTTACCTACTATTATAAAGTTACATGTCTTGTTTATTTTAGCTGTAGCTAATTCTCATAAGCATAACAAGAAGGGTTGGCATAACTGGCTTTCCTTGCAGAATTTAATTAGTTTCCCTGCTTAATGTGAAACGCATTACAGAAGATGCTGATGAGGTTTAAAGAGACGTCTGCTGAAACAGATGGACCCTGGGACATGGTAGCATTTTCTCTACAACTCAAAAAAGGTGATCGCTGCAGAACGACTTCAGTTTTGTGCCACTGTTATGACAGCAGTTTTCAGTACCAGAACAACTAACA
Organism: Triplophysa siluroides; assembly: GCA_006030095.1. Classification (NCBI taxonomy): domain Eukaryota; kingdom Metazoa; phylum Chordata; class Actinopteri; order Cypriniformes; family Nemacheilidae; genus Triplophysa; species Triplophysa siluroides. Next base: position 1,343,252 of record VCII01000101.1, on the reverse strand, counting down.
GTAACAATAACTTTCAGAAAGCAAATAAACGTAATGGACGTGCTGCCAGCAAAAATCATAAAATCAACCAAGCCAGCAATTCCAAACATACTGGGTGAAATATGTTTGGCAGTAAATTTCCGTTTAGAGCTCTTATAGGGATTTTTTATAAAGAGTCCTGTCGTGTTGCTGTAGTGAGTAAAGAACAACAAGCACATGGTGTTTTTCTCTCTTATTCAGAGAGGGACAAAGTTTCTTATGTGTTTTTTTAATTTCAGCCGCTGAAATTAGAAAGAAAACTGCACCAGCTGATCCTCCGACATGCTTTTATTTGTTGTGCTTATAAAAGACGCTAAAAGCCGATCCCACCCTGCCTTTCGGGGCTTTCAGCCGCATTAGCTCAGGAAGAAGCCAATCTTTCCTTGTACACCCAGTTGTCACACACCTATCTCGCCAAACCTGAGGAAAAAAGACAGAGTGCAAGAGTGCTTAAGGGAGAGTTGAAGTAATGTGTCTTTACACAGCAGCTCCTCTTGCTCTCGAACCCGCAGTCGCTCCCAATTAACAAGCTCATCATTAATCAGAAAACTGAGCAACTGTTACTTACAAGTGGCTTAGGGTGCTTCATCAGCAAGTTAAGCATCTCATTTCCTTATTTGTTTGTTGGTTTATTTTACATCCGTGCCTTAGTATACGGATATACTTGGAAGTAACTATACAAAGCATGTGCTCGTAAATCTGTGGCATCTTGCTTATGGCAAAGAAACACATTTCCATATTTTTAATAATATATTTACTATTGGTTTTGGGGTTACATCGGGGTGTGTGTTTTATAATAACTGACCTAATAATGACATATTCCTAACCCCGAAAAAGTAATATTCCGATTTCTACTTTTTAAACATAACATGAAACCTTCCCTTAAGATGGTAGATACTCTTTTAATCCTTTTTTCTCTAATTAATTCATTCTCAAAACCCAAGCATTTACTTATAAACTAGTGGCCAAGAACAGTCTCCTAACCAGAACTATTCAGTGTAATATATAATGACACCAATCCTCTGGAGTGTCTGCCGGAGTTGTCACTTCCAGCTTGCCTGCAGCTACAAAGCCAACCCGAGGCCTGTCTTCTGACGTTATTATCCTTATTTAACACGCAAGGAGCATTTTCATATAAAGAAATTTCATCAGATATTCTGGACGCAATCCATTGATTGTTCATTGGCTTCCAATGGACAACCTCACACTCACCTTTCTCTAACAAAGCATCATTAATCAGAATTTCTGGACAGACGTACATATACAGGCCTAACTAAACATATTCAAATATAACTGAATATATTGTTTATAAAATAAATGCAATGTATCGCTGACGTTTAGGATGATGCAGGCAGCAGGGAGACTGGCAGAGAAACGTTATTCCCTGCGTTTGCATGAGTGCATGCATATGCTGTGGCGTGTGGAAATGATCAACGATCAGCAAGAATCTAAAACACGTCTGTTAGTTATTTAATTTGATCAGTTTTTCAACATATATTTTTAATATTTTTCTATTTTACAAGCTCAAAGCATTATTGTATTTCATATTGTGTACTGCATTATCTAGAAAGTTATCGCATAACATTTTTTCCAATATTGTTCAGCCTTAGTGCATTGACAAAAATATAACTGCCATCTCTCCTTTTCTGTAACGCATTGTTTACTTCTGGTAATAGACAATAAAAATAAGCATGCTATAGATAGAAAAGACCTTAATCTGACTAGGCGCCATATTTAGTTTCATGTATGTAACAAAGATAGTGTACCACGGTTTTGTGTATCACCAGTGGGAGATTGGACTTTTGCCTTTCCATTGATATTTAGTGGGTCCAAACCTCTGGAAAACCTGGACTGAGACAAATAGATGTGATTTAGGACCCTTGGGATTGCATGGGCAGTATTTCTATCTATAACAGACTTGATTTTATTCGTCTCCTCTAAAGTAGATACAAAAATAACATTTTGGATTCCTACCATGCCACCCAGCAATGTCCACTGGAAGTCCTTCAAAGAGAGGCAGAAAGTAAATGATGATATGATGATGATGGTATTTATTATGTAGCGGATTAAGATGGCCGTTTAACTGAGAAGCCCAAGTAGAGGATGTCTGTGGGTTTGGCAAGCAACCATGCGAAGTTCTGCTGCAATTTCACTGCAAAAGTTTCAATCTGGCAAGAGCTGCACCTGCCCGCTAGTCACCAGGGAAACTGGCCAATATGCATGAGCGTGTGTGAGAGCGTTTGGGGGGATGTGCGTGCTCTCTGTCCATCTGTGGTCATCTACAGACCAGCTGCTTTTGTCTGGACGGATGTGATGTGTTATATACACATATCATGTTATTGTAGACAGCAGGACGGACACTTAACACCCATGCATACAAACATGCACATATGGTCAAATCCCCCTTCATCATTCCTTGATCACATACGCACGGGCACGTTCGCTCTATAGCGCACACTCACACAAATCCCTCCGCTCACTCTCAGCCGAGCGAACAGTTGGGTGCTGGATATCAAACAGTGCAACTGAAATGCAGGATATTAGAGAACAAGCGTGCAGTGAGCCGAGAGCCCCCACCCATAAACCAAGAATGCAAATCACAATTTGAATCACATAACACAATTTAGGCATACAAACACACCGCCACAATATTGTGCAATTGCAGCATAGCATCATGTAGCCTACATCACAACATCCCTGCACAACTCAGCATCACACGAAATCATAAGTCACGTCACACATAACCCAATTACAACATTACAGCAACCAGGGAATAGCAAGGATCGCACAATCAGAACAAAATACACAATCACAGTATCACTTTATCACATCCCAAAATTTAGTGGTGCGGGGTTGACGTATTTTTGTAGGCTAAAGCCAATTGCACATTGAGTCCGAAATTTGCATCCGAAATTTCGGCACGTTAAAAAATAAATACGACCTCACATTGTGTCAATCACATTTATACACTGCCCCCAATATTTTGGGTCGTCATTAACTAATTTGGATCGGGTTTGATTTTCTGCGTTTTTCGCAAACGTTTTTTGGATGGCCTTTTTAACAATTCAGAGACACCGTACAAACGAGAGCCGAATACGAAAAAACGCATACGAAAATTTCGGACTGTATTTGCAAAGACCTTGACCCGGAAGTTAACGCCGCACTGGTTCCCTCGACAGAAAACATGTTTCCCATAGACTTTGGAAGATCGCAAAAATAAGATCTGTGATTAAGAACGGTTTATGATGTTTACACGTTTTGTCTATCAAGATAATCTTTACGAATTAACACAACATTTGTTACTTTTTTGAGCCGTAATACAATCGGCAGATGTAAACAGCTTACATGAGGCTATAAACAAACTACACTTAAGGTCGCATGATATCAACGCACCCAACACTAAGCCTCCGACAACACTTTCAAACTTTATTTTAAAACGCGTTTCTTGGAAAGTAATTACTCTGTGAATGAAAGTGCAAAAATGCCAACTTGCTTCCGGGGTTGCATACAATAATACGTCTAAATATCTCCGAGGTACTCTATTCCAGAACTGGAAAACTGCATCACCATAACCATCCTCTACATCACATTTCAAACACAACAGCATTGTGAAACACAAATAAGACAAAATGATCATGTTGCAGCATCTAACATCATCTCGCAATCAAAACATCACAATCACAAAAGAGAAGTGTCCCAGTTGTGTAATTGTGTTTCTTTATACTCTATACCATACACAGGAGCATTGCTTTGAGTCACCATTCATCTATTGTTCTTTTTCAGACAAGTCATTGCAGAAGAAAAGATCAAAGTAGTGTATAGCTCCTCTCACTCTCACTCCCTCTCCCTTATCCTCCCCATCTGTTTGATTGTAAATAAAGATAGAGGCATTGCATGCATGGTAGTCCTGGAGACAATAATTAAACGTAGCGATGGAGGGTGGTTGTACTTTAAAGAGACAGAAGACAGAGAGGGTTAAGGTTATTGAGGCCACTTGGAGAACAGAGGAGGGAGGAAAGATGAACCGGAGAGCGACTGTACGTCGCTAATTGGGGTTGATAATAAAAAAGTAGCAATTACATACAAAGAGTAAATACTTGCTGCGTTACAATGGCTTGCCATTTATCATTGATCGAGACTGCTAGAAAAAAATAAAATATAAACAACCTCAAACAAACATTTTCAAGCATTCTGTTTACAAATGTTATTCTTAAATGGTTTGACATAAAGCTAATTTCATATATCACACAGTAACTATTTTCCTGTTTTTTTTTTTATATTTTCTGAGGTCATAGAATGTCCACAAACATCAGGGTTGCATTGCTTTTGGGTTTTAAAAGCTTAGGGCATTTCAATGGCACATCTTTATGTAAGCAGTTTATGATTACGGTTTTAAAAACAAACTGACTCCTGGTTCCTATACCAAGTTAATATATAATTGTAATAACAATTCAATGCAGTTTATGAATGGCTGAAGAAGATAAACAGCTCCGTGAAAGCAAAGAGTATTTAAGAGTAAACAGAATCATTATGTGTGATGGCACAAAAAGGCTCATCTGTTTTGCTAAAGTATTTGGAGTTATAATGCTCAAAACACCTTTGCCTGTGAAGAACGTGAGCTTTTAAAGGCCTATGAATACTTTGAGGTGCTCGCATGCAATTTGAATGATACAGATTTCAATGGATCGTTTCCATGGGTATTGCTATCCATCAAGTCCAGTGATTCTCAACCAGACGAAGAAGTATTCTTGTAATAAAGACAGAAATGTAATCGAAAACACAGTATATTTTTGCTCAAATTTTTACCATATTCAATGTACAAACAGCACATTGTTGGTGTCAATGTAAAAATGGTTAAATTACATTAGCCACCTTTTTTGTTTCATTACCATAGTCTAAAGAATACAATTGGATATTTCATATTATTTTCTATTTCTTAAATATTCTTAATTCTGACAGGAATGTTGATCACAAAGACAAAGATTTCCCCACCAATGTCTCATGTTTTACACTAGGGTTTGGTGGTAAAATAAATGTGAACGGCAACAGTCTTAAGACTAAAGGTGCTTAAAACGGTTCTTCTCAGCGATGCCATTAGAAGAACCATTTTGGTTCCACAAAGAAGCATTCAGGCAAAGGCTCTTTGAAGAGCCATCTCTTTCTTCCCTTTTTAAAATCTGAAGAGCCATTTTTCTCCACAAAGAACCTTTTGTAAAACAGAAAGGTTCTTCGGATGTTAAAGGTTCTTTATGGAACAATTTGGACAAAAAGGTAGGGTCTTTTGCACTGCTGGAACGATTTCATAGTTCCGGAAGTACCCGTTTTTTGTTGTTTTCGCACTGCAGGAACCAGGCAGAATTTTAGTCCGGGGAACCTTATCAGGGGAACACTTTAGCATCTCCGAGCCGGTCTAAACCAGCAGGACAGGAACGCCCTGTGATGTAAGCAAACGCAGCACCGATCACAGCATCCTCCATCATTCCGTTGTTTGTCGCTTGACGGAGGCGCTTAAATGATGTTGCTGTTGACCGGCTTACGTCACTATATAGTTTCTTTTGACGGTGGGAATACGATGAGGGAAAACTTTGTTCGCATTGGACAGCTTTCTGACCTGTTTCGAAACTTATCCGGTCAGAATGCGCCTTATGGCAACGTGATATACCTTTATTTTTAAGAGTGTATGTAAATAAGTGGGCGTGACTAACTCACATGCATCTCTCTTTGTCCCTTATTGCCATGTAAAAACAAAACAGTGTTTCAAAACGATTCAATGTTTGATTATGGATATTTTATTGTTACTTCAAGTTAATACAGCACATTTTATTGCTATTATTATTATAAACTCAATGTTGACACTACTAGACAACAAAGACAGCACTTGTCTATACGTCTTCTTCTCCATCTGATTTTGGCTAAAGCTTGTTATCAGCACCTGTCACTGTGAATCTCTTTCATTGTCTTGGCAGCGTGAGTATTAACTGTCTGAAACGATCTCATCTCATAGATCCTCCACACAGAGAGGTGTGCGCTAGCACAGCATCTCTTAGCCAGATTAACTCCCTGTCATCTATCCTACACCAGGTGAAGTCTGACTCTGATCTGAACATTCACAACGGATGATACGCTATAAAAATGTTGCAAATCGAGATGTGATTTCACAGGTACATTATTTTACCACTGCGTGCCGAATCAGCTGCAAGAATAAGTATCTACGTCACATTTTCTCATGTGGCAGATGCTTTTATCCAACTTGACTTACAGTGCCTTCAAGGTATACATTTTATCAGTATGCATTTTCCCCATAGGACCGAACGCACGACCTTGCGCTGCTCTACCAATGGGGACACCGCATGTAAAAGGCAAAGACAGATTCTGTGGCACACAAGTGTTTTGTGACACTCATTTTTCGCAAATATTAAGATAATTTCAGTTACCCGTTGAACTGTCATATAAAAGCGGCAGGTAATCCCAGCGTGCTAATATTATGCCACAACATCACGACTGTGAATGTGATATTGCTTTCATACAGTTCAATGAACAAACGGAAAGTATGAAAATAAGAAAGGGAAACTAATACAGCTATGCTTCAATATATTACACACATTTCTCCCTTTTTCTAGCAGGGTATTCATGTGAGGCGGCACTGGGTCCAAAGCAATTCACAGTCGAGGTGCATTTCACAGTTTTGCCAATCCTGGGTTGCATCACCCTGCAGGACTTCTCTGGTCTAATAAATTACAGTGTCATGGTGACTGCAAGGGCAGTCGAGTGGGCCGGAACAATAGAGCACCTCTGAGAGGGTATTTTTGTAAGAAGACAACAAATATAGACAATTCGCAGTGCAAACATCTACAGTATGGTAAGACTGAGCCTACGACTTCATTAATATTAGACAAGTTTCATATAAAAAAAAATGACTGTGCTTGAAAAATGTTAGAAATTTGCTTTCTTTGACTTAAACAGCATCACAGTGGACGATTTTGGAAGCGCAGAGGAGAGACCAGACTCAACCAGGAGAGCCAGTTCTCCTCTGGCATATTAAAATAGCACATGTTTCCAAACCCATATGCTGGCGTTTATTTCAAAGTTGAATTTTAGCAATATGCTTTTTGTAAGGAAGAGAACTACATTTGTTATTCCAACACAATCTCATGGCAATTCGTAAATATTTTACAAGGTGGCTAATTAACATAAATTTAAATGAAAACGTTTGTACGGTTTTAATATGACCTGCTTTAGCATGTTTGTACAATTTGTACAATTCACATTTGTACAATTTTGTACAGTTCACATAATACAAATTCATTCAAATGAAACACTTTGTAGTTATGAATTAAATTGTTTTTGATCTGCATCAAATGTTTGTATCAGGTTTGGTTGCAATCGGTTATGAATGAATGACTCAGTTACCACACATAAGGTTTGGAACAAAATGAGATGGATAACTAGACATATTCAATTCATTTGAGAGAATTTTATCAAAGGGATACTTCACCCAAAAATGTGTAGACGTGGACCCCCCACATGGATAACATGTGTACTTGTGTTCGCGATTTGTCGGACCTGAATGAGAGATGTTGATACATGTTGAACATAATTGTGATTGACGTGATAACATGGATCCAACCAGCATTAAAGGGATACTTCACCCAAAAATGAAAATTCTGTGTTATGTGTTGATACATGTTCAACATGTATCAACATCTCTCGTTCAGGTCTGACGAATCGCTCATTTTCATGCGAACGCAAGTACACATGTTATCTATGTGGGGGGTCCACGTCTACACCTATTCTGATTTGCTGTTATCGTGAATTCATTCTAGGCATGTGCAGTAACTGGCCAGATTGTTTGTTTAATCCCTGCGGTGTGGTGTTTCAGTTCTGCTCAGCGGGCAACATTACAACATCCAACCACGAGTTTCTAATTGTACCGGCCATTGTGCTTCAAAAGCTCACGCTGCGTGTGACGAAACAGCCCATAATTAGCGTACAATTTAGGCCACTTGAGAGAATTTGTCAGTGAAATGTTGAAGACTGCGATTCCTAGGCGACCGAATGCATGTATGGATTTTAAATCACGCTTCCGTCACCTACAGATAAATCAATACAGAACAAAAGACACTGACGCATGTTTCAGGTGTGCATGCATGTGCATTTAACAAAGACAACGAAGGGGGGCGAGGAAGAAAATAAATAATAGTAGTAAGAGAGAGGGAGGTGGGCTTTTGATTGATGGGGGTTGGAAATAGAAAGCAGTTGGCCTTGAGAATCCCAGATTATCCGTGCAGCACAAATTCAAGCAAGCCAACATGAGATGACTACAGAGAACTATGTATGAGCCATCATAGCTGGGTTATAACACTCAAGCATTGATTTCAAATTCTGAAGGCAACAGACATGCATCCCGCTGTATGTTCTCCTTAGGGGGTCCGAAAACTCATCAATCTGAGATTTACCTAAATGAATCCAAAACCGGCAGGATACATTTTTCTGCCACTGTTCCTTCCTTGGTGCACACTGGTGAATATTTAAGAAATCATTATACAGGTGTTTCCATATGAATCTATTCTGTCATGGTTAAGGCGTTGCTGTGCGAGACACGTAGCCTAACAATTTGCACTTCAGAGGGTTATAGAGGTGTTCTGTGGCTTTAATAGAAGCTAATTTTTTAGCTTCCTCAGCTCCGGGCTTCCTCTGAGCTTTCACAATTCCCCCGTTTTATAGCCCCATTACTGCAGGCAATAACTTTGGTGGTGTGGTGTTAATTCACTGGCAGTAAATACACTGGAACAGGTATCTGCGCGACACAACCAGATCACAATCCAATTTTAAAAAACTAGCACATTCATACCTCTCTTAAAATAATGCAGGCAATCCAAGAGGTATCCAGGGTGTCATTTTAAGCTTGTATCCTGTAAATCCACGTTGGTTATTTTACAGCTTGTTTGAACTTTCGAGGCTACATCTAAACCCCAAGCCTATTATTTGGAATAACATTTACAGAAGTGAAGCACAGAGTTATTGCGCAACAGAGATTAAGAGATTTATTTCATTTCATACTTTAATAACAACTCTGAGGATGAAATTACGCTCATTGGGCCTCATTCATGAAACATTCGAAAATAAATGAGTCAATTCTGAGTGATTTGCGAGTAAAATGGACCTTCCCGAAAACGTTCCTCCGGATTCACCAATACTTTGTAAACGTCAGATTTCCAATCACTAGTAAACAGCGCATGCATGCTCATTCACAATTAGCACAATCCCGCCTATGAATTACTGCTACGCAAATAACGTATCTATGAATGCTGTAGAATCCTCTGGACTACATTTTCAGGTTTGGCTAAACTATATTGCATAAATGCATAAGAGACTAACAGGCTAAATGCCTAACAATAGTTTCCACCAAAGCGTTTAAGACAGTTGAAATAATACCTGGTGCTTTTCTGAAAACGACCCGTAGGTGGCGCTTGAGAACACTTTGGCGTTTTTCCAGAGACACGTTGGTTGCTGTGATTTGGAATATCAGGTAGATGTTTCCAAAGAGTATAGAATACCAAGAGGCGAAAATCAATAGACCATTTCATTGTAACACCAGTGCCCTGCGATTTCCGCCATTTTGGGGTGAATTGACTCTGAATTGCTGAATTGCGATGGGTAAGATTGGAAATGTAATTGTAATATTAATGTAAAACTAGAACACATTATACGTAATCTGTGCTTTCACGCCCACTTGACGCTCATCAAAAGCACACACATGCGCAGACAACCCCTAAAGCTTAGTATCATTTCCTTAAAATGAACTAACCCTGGAACATAACCAGCTCCGGAGCATGTTATCTTTAGAGAGTAAATTGCTATGGTTACTTACATACCCTGAAAGTTGGGGTTATCAGCTAACAAACCCTTAAACTTACCCGGGTATGTCATATAACCAGCTTTCTGGAATACCCACCTGCTCAACAAGATTTCCTTCAAGCTGTTGTTGAGTCTTGACAGCAGGTGACCTGAACGAAAACAAACTGGTTCATGACAATATTTGCTGTGGCGCCCCCTGTGGCAATATTAGGAATGCAACTTGCATTACAGGATGAATTTAATATGGCTTTCCTGTAGCTCAGTGGTTAAGAGCAATGCCAAGGTCATGTGTTCGATCCCAGGGATCGCTCATACTTAGAAACAAATGTATAGTATATAATTCAATATTCAAAAAGTCACTTTGGACAAAAGCGTCTGCCAAAAGCGTATATGTAAATAAATGGCATTCTCTAGATATAAGCAGGGCTGAAAATGTCTTCCATCTTTTATAAAAGGTGTCCAAACGATATATACATAGCATACATAAATATACCAGCATTTTCTGCAAAAATATAAAATGAGTCTCCAGCCCCCTGAGTGAATCTCAGGCATTTCCAGCACTGGTTGTTAGTGTTATTCAAGTACCTGCAAGGAACATGCTTCAGACCTTCTGCTTCTTTTGACCTGTGATAGCTTCACGGCATCATTGCTCTAAACTCTCTTTAACATTATTCTTGTCTTGTTTCATTATTTTCACCTCTAACTACGGTTACATTTTCTTTGCTATATTTTTTGGCAACTCCTTTTCTAACTCTCTTTCTCTCTGGAGGTGTAGAGGATGGGGCGAGAGTATTTGTCAGAATCAGACAAGCTTCACTGAGTTCAGCGATGGACAGAGCTCTCTCTCTCAGTCTCTCTCACACACATGTCTCCGTGGGGAAAGTCCAGAGGCGTAATGATTTTTACAAACTGTATATTTTTTCCTCTACCCCTAAACCTAAAGGTCATAGACAACTGTTTGCATTTTTATATGTATAGAATATTGTTCTGTACGATATATAAGCTTTTTGCCCATGGGGACCTTGTGTTGGTATGCGGTCAGGTTTAGGTCCCCATATAAAAACAAGGCCACACTTTCACACACAGTATCCATGTATTATGGGGACTTAAATCCATAGACTTTAAGATTTTATTCTGTGAAAAACTGTATATTCTAACCCGCACTTTTTATGTCCCTACTATACAAGGTCAAAAATTACTGGCACAATCTTTGTGGGGACATATAGGGTTTACCAGGACCACATGCACGTGCTACAGCACATTTGCACTTTGCAAATATATGACTTAATAAGTTAACGTTGATCAAAACAGTACATTTATACAATACGTTTTCACATTGACATTTGATAAAACTGTCAAAAAGAACAGCAATAAAGGTGCAAAATGACATACCACTTCACACACAAACCCAAACAGGCCGAATGAGACAGAAGAACAGGATCAGCAGGCAATGTTTCCAACTTGGCGACTTTGTCGCTAGACAAAAGACCCCTTTAGCGACTTATTTTTCAAAAAGCGACAAATCTTTATACTTTCTGAATAAGCCTTGGTGACTTAGCGAAACATTCTGCTTCACTTCACTGCCCTGCGAGAGCGAGTTTTTTGCTTTCCCAGCGCAGCACCGCCTCTCTCTGTGTCTACTCTGTTCAGTGAGCAGCAGGGAGAAGCAGCATATTCAGTTCAGACCACAGTGACGCGTGAATGAGATACGCATATACAGTGTTTCCAAGAACTAATCACTTATTGACCTTGTTTGAGCATTTATGATTTAAAACACGATGACTGTATGGACGCATTAACATGAACACATATCTAGCTGTTCAACGAAAGTGACTGCTGGTGTGTAGTTTTAAGTGGTCGAGTTCACTCACTACTAGGCTCCATAGTTATTCTTGTCTGCCAACAGAAACAGGAAAATAAGTAATTAAGAACCAATTTATTGTGCATTTTGGGTGTATTGTTTTAATATAATACTGTATACGACGGCTCAAAGAGTAGAGATATGAAGCAGACCTGAGGCGCTTAGCCTGTCAGATACTACGAGATGACGTCACTGATATGCAAATTAGCGCGTGACGTCATCTTGCAACATTTAGCAAATTTCTTTCAGCAGCAATTTCTTTCATCTTCCAGCAGATTTTCAGCGGGCTATTGTGACGAGATCAACTTGGTTTACGTGTTAACTTTTATCCGGTTTGTTTGCATTAGCAAATTGTATTTTATTTTCCTTTTGCTGTGCATTTGAATGGATTTATTCTTCTATGCCATTAAACTACGTGGTTACTATTCATAGAAAGAAGTAAAAATGTGTTTGTAGGATTTAGCTTTCTCAGCAAGATTCTCTTTAAAATGACCATTTCAAAACTAATAGTCTAAATGTTTCGAAACTTTTAGCAACGCAATGCAAAATGTGTTTTCAAGCGAATTTCTATGGTGACATCAAGTCAATGAGCTTAACTCAAACTTCATTTCAGACTGACATTTTCAAGTTTCTATCCAAAGTTTAATATCACACGAGCATGTTTGACAACACAACATTAGGACATCTGTAATGTGATACTGCGAGACACGATGCAAGCGTGCCAACCACGATTTCACGCATATGCGCCAATCACATTGAGAGGGCTATCTGGAATCATCACATTTCTCCACGGGATACTCATGTCATCCTGACACGACCGCATTCAAGGTGGCATCTGCCTGGATGCGATTGCCACTGTCAGAGACATATGTGTGTACTGACAGCTGCCTGCTTCCAATGCGTTACTGAAGCAGGATCTCTTTCAAAACTAAACTTCTACTTCCCCATCTCATTACAGTTTACATTGAGGCTCAAAATAAACTCCACTGTCAGTTTTAATTGAGATGATAATTTATTATGTGGCATTTCGCCCGTGTTTGTGCGCTATGTGTGAGTTTGAGCTTTAATTTGTCTGTAATCCGTGGATGAAACTGGGCCAGGTGTTCAGGGAGAGGTAAAAGAGAACCCTCAGCACTCTGAAAGTTGTGTTCTCTACTGCAACGCTGACAGGAAACAAGACTCAACGTCTACATTATTCTACAACTTTCTCCAAGTTTCCGCTTTGCAGTTTGGGTAAGAACGTCAGAAGTTGGGCACAGTTTGGGTCCTGTGTTCATATTATACATTATTTCTCGGTTCTGGAAAAAGTTTCTTTCATCCAACTTGACTTTTTATGAAAACTTTGAAGATGTCTGTTGAAAGAACTAAAAGGACAGTTCACCCAAAAATAAATATTCTGTCATCATTTATTCACCCTCATGACATTCCAAATCTCTTTAACTTTTTCTGGGGAACACAAAACCATACTCCGTAAAATGGAAGTCAATGGAGTTGAATGTTGTTTCGGTTACTTAAAAAAGAGTACGTAAGACTACATTCACAAGCCAGCCTTAAAGAAGCTGTATGTAATCATTTTGCAGTATTAGATCAAAACAATACCTTAGTATGTTCGTAGACATTTAGAAAACATGCTGATTTCATATATTGGTTTGTCCAAAAAACAATGCTATAGCCAGTTATTTTCACTCTGAAATGTGCTTTCCATGCCGAAATGTCTGTTTTTGGTCCGTGTGAAACTTAGAAAGAATTACTATATTATTTTAAACTTACGAGGAGTAATATACGATTTTACTACGGTTATTTAAACAAGACAGCAATATGGCCCGTAAATGCGACCTACGAAGGACGCGACCTCTGAAACAAGCTGCTGATTGAGATATATTTGCAAACAACAAAACCACTGCAAACGTATAAATGAAGAGTTTGATTACAAAATGAGATAACTCCATTTTTATTATGTTAGTTAGCTGTTTTTTTAGTTATTATGGCTTAAAAGTACAGTTTGTAGGAATCGCCGCTAGAGGGCGCATGATCAAAACAACAACAATTGCGTAGCTTGGTGACGCTGTGTAGAAGCGTGGAATGATGGGATATGTTGTCTTCAACTCCACCACTGATGGTACCGCTGATACATCAATTAGACGGGAACGAGAAATCATGTTAGCGGAAGAGGTTAAGTAATAAAGTTTTATAAATGTTGCGTTTGATGAAATCATTTTATTTCATTATAATGAATTAGACCCGAGTAATGTAAGGTTTAAAACTACATTTTTAGTCATAGATGTTGCAGTAATTGTCCAATTCGATGGTGTGATAGTATTCAAATCAATCATACTAAAAGTTATTTTGAAAGTACCCACATCATTTGCAATAATGCTAGACGGACCGATGGTACAAACTTCTTCCGCATCTGTCTACGACAGTGTCACGCGTTTGCTACGACCATAAAGGCGGGAACAAAGGGTTACGCGGATATGACGCCATTGACAGGCGACTAAACGGCCCCGGTCCACTGTTTAGAATGACGATTTTCTCAGGATTTAAAAGCAGCTGGAAACATTTGAGATATTGTAAGTACTCAAAAATATATAACATTGGCCCAGTGGTTTTTGGTTATTTTATTAAATGCTTACTAACTGTACCTTTAAATCAAAACAAACCAACTGCAGTTTGATTAATTGGAATTCACAATTAAAAAGCATGGTTTTTATCTCATTTTGGAACCAAACTCTTCAAATTATCAGATAAACTTACAGTGTAAGAGTTTATGCTTTACATTTCAATCCTGTAAGTGTCTGGCGACTCCTGTAAGCATCGAGTCTGAGGAGGAGGAGGGGCGGGGAAAAACCCTCACCAATATTTTGAATTTGGACTGCGATACCAAGCTCAACCTCTAGGTGTCAATGTTACATACAGCTCCTTTAATGTTCATTCCGATTTTTTGCTCAGGTCAGGTTTCGGTAGCAGTGTGAATGCAGTCTGAATGTCTCCACTGAAACTATTATGTTAATGACTGTTATTAAATCATATGACTATTAATATGAAACATCAAACTGGTGACGTTTCCACCGAGCACAAATTCATTGCATTTTCCTGTCCTCTTTTGATTCACAGCATATATCGGCGCTTTAAGCGATCGGCAGCTGTTAGTGTGAAAAATTGCTTTTATCGACTGTTATATTGTCGCTTCTCTACTTCAAAATATCATCTTCTGTGTTCTACAGAAGAAAGTCATTCAGGTTTGGAATAACCAACCCAGTCTAAAGGCTTTTCGTGGCATAGGCACTAAATTTAGAATCTATAGATTCGTGTTCATGGACATGAATTTCGCCCCTTTTTGTGTCAGTCAGCACAACGTTTTTGTGCCACTGAGCATGAATTTTAATACACAGACCACGTGTGTATGTACATATATAAATGTATAACCTGATATCAAAATTCCTTTAACACTTTTACATTTCTGGAAAAAAAAGAAAAAAGTTGGGTTTGTCCATGCAATACTCAGGTCCCACAATGCTAAGGCGTTCTAAATGCTTTGTAGTGCGTTGCTATGTGGTTGCTAGGGTAGACAAAAGAGCCCAGTCACAAGTCTGTGCGGTATTCTGGTTGCCAGATTTTACTCATATTATTTATCTTTCTTTAAAGTAAAACAACTAAACCCATTTAAAACAAGGATAAAAGGTTACATTAAATCCAGGAAAATCAAAAATTTATCAGACCAGCAATATGCATATTAGTTTAGGTCAAAGTGTTTCTCTTGATTGTTTTGATTGTGATATGTGGAATATACTGTACATTCAACCCATAAACAAATAGGCTTTTGTAGCTGAATGCCCGTAACTTTGAAAGCGAAACATCAGCGCCTAGCCAATCCAAACGTCAGACTGTGATACTGATATTTTGTTATTCAATACAACATCTCACAACTGAGCCAGGTTAAGGAATCAATTTGTTTAAGGGTTCAGACAGGAATTTGATTTTCAATCTCAAGGGTGCGCCGCGTTCTTCTATAACAGGTCTCTCTTACTATTACCCAGAATGCATCAGCATATCATTACAGTCCCTTTCAGAGGCGGGTCAGTCGTATCATAACCACAGTCACCGTGATTGTAAATCCAACCGCGTCTCAACTGAATTTCCATACAGTCAAAAAAAAAAAGATGCTTCAAGAAAGGAAGAATTAAAATACTTAATGGAATCATAAAGATCACAGGAACATAAGATCCATATCTATCACACATGATGGCCGAATGATGCCGAGTTGGTCTTCTGTTGCGTCGTGTTAAAGCTCAAGCATCAACGAGGGGATTTTTGCTACCCGAGGCTGAATGTTTCGGGATGACTTGTGTCAGCACCTGCCTGCTCTCTGTGCTACATGGATTTACACACCGCTAGGCAGCGATCTGTGATGTGACTGCTTGCCCAGGGTTCTAAGTGTCACTCTGAGAAATCGAGCAAGGCTTTACAGGACATTACAGGAAATCAACGTTTCCCTTTATCAAAGCAGCATCGTGATTTCTATATTCATGACTAACAAGAAATTGTCACATGAATTCCCAATAAAATCAATTTCAACATCATGAAAAGCTTGTAGTGTCTTACCATGTCTCAAAGATTTCTGATCAATCTCTGTTGAATTTTGGACGAATCTCTGGCGAATCCCAGATGACTCAGACGAATCACTGATGACTTCGATTCATTTCAGATACATCCTTTATGAATCCCTGATGAATATTTGTGAATCTCTCATGACTGAGATGAATCCTTGATCCCTCAGATGAATCTTGGATACATCTCAAATGAATCTCTGACGAATCTTGGATGAATCTCTGACGACTCGGACGAATCTCTGATAAGTGATGCTCGGAGTCATCAGTGATTCGTCTACATATGATTAACAAGAAATTGTAACATGAATTCCAGTCAAATCAATGTCAACATCATGAAAAGCTTATAGTGTCTTACCACGTCCAACAGATTTCTGATGAATCTCTGTTGAATTGTGGACGAATCACTGATGACTTTGATTCATTTCAGATAAATCCTTTATGAATCCCTGATGAATTACTTGTGAATCTCTCATGACTGAATCCTTGATCCCTCAGATGAATCTTGGATAAATCTCAAATGAATCTCAGATGAATCTCTGACGACTCGGATGAATCTCTGATAAGTGATGCTCGGAGTCATCAGTGATTCGTCTACATATGATTAACAAGAAATTGTAACATGAATTCCAGTCAAATCAATGTCAACATCATGAAAAGCTTATAGTGTCTTACCACGTCCAACAGATTTCTGATGAATCACTGATGACTCTGAGAAGCGCTGTGATTTGTCGTCAGAGATTCACTCATGACTCTCGGATGAATCACTGATGACACTCTCTTTATCTCTTATAAATCCCAGATGAATCTCTGACTACTCGGATGGATTTCTGACGACTCCGGTGAATCTCTTGAATGAATCTCTGTTGACTTTGAATCAGATTATGAAAGCTTTGATATCAGAGTCATGTGGAAATGCTGACAGAAAGCACAACTCTTTGTAGTTCAGACATGAATAACATTTCTATTTTCTATTTTTTATCTAAAACAAGTTTTTGCAGACGCTAGTCTACCGACAGAAATCACATACTGTGAGTTTTTGCCATCACAGACGCTGTAACATTGAGGCTACTGAATGCTAATGGTGTTCGACCGTATAAACATATTCAGAGATCTAGCCTCTAAATTGTCCTTTCTAAATCCATGTCCATTTCCTGGACCGCATCCAATCAAAGCCTGTCGGTATGAAACATTTCTGGAGTACCGATGGGGCGGCTTGTGGGAATTCTTAATCAACATGGTTCTACCATTAATATCCTGAAGATCAATAAACGACAAGCACAGCATTAATGTAGCATTAACCCATTTATGGAGATTAACAGCACTTCAGTGTATTGTTCATTAACACTAACCTTCTGTTCCATATGCACTTGAAAAACGCACGCACACGCTTACACAAACATGCAATTACACAGAGTTCAATCATTTAAAAGTAAACTGCAATGCAGCAGGCCGGTTCATTGAACGCACACTTAATAAATGGACACGCGCTGTGCACACACGCGCACATATAAAAATAACATATGGCAAGGGCAACACTGACACGTGGAAAATGCCTGATGCAAAGTCGCACACAGCAACCAGCATGAAAAGCTTTGACATGCTGACACACACAGACGCGCGCACACATCCCCCCAAGAACGCTGACAGCAAACTGTGTTTTCTCTTGATACGAGCTGAGCTAACTCATCCAGTCACTCACGCGGTGGGGTCTTGGCGAGTCTGTCTGAGACGGAGCTCAAGCGATTGCCCCTCAGTCCTGATGCTGAGGTAAGTAGGTTAAGAGCATTTTCATCCTATGGATCAGGTTTTCAGGATGAAACAAAACAGTGTTTTCAGGCAAATACAATTCAGATGACTTTCTGCTTCAGCAGAACACAAAAGATTTTTTAAAGAATGCTGGTAACCGGCGGTACCCATCGGTTTTGTGTCCATGAAATACAAGCGAATGGACACCGCTGTTGTTCGGTGTCAAACATTCTTCCAAATATCTTCTTTTGTTATCTTATATCTTATAGGTTTTAAATGACACCGGGGTGAGTTAATGATGACAGAATATTCACATTTGGTTGAACTATCCCTTTAAATTAAATATGAACGTTATAACCTTGTGGAGCATGTCTCATTTTACTATACCTGAACCATGAGTTTCACTAACATGAATAAAATTCCAAACCCTAAATATGTTTTAACACAACCAAACAGAAATAAACAAAAGTGCTTGAATTTAACATGCTTCCGCATGTGTTTACATGTAAAATTCATGTGTTCAAGCATGAGGTCGGGGTGAATATATCATAATGATAATCAAAACCTCATTGCATGCATGTTTTTCTGTAACGCCCAAGCAGGCGAACAAATCCCAGGTTGGTTTCCTGGGAACCATATGATGTAATGAAGCATCTTCTATATAACAAGAAAGACTGAGAGAAGCAGTTTGCCTCCATGCAGCGTGATTGTGTGTGATGCTGCCATTGCATTTCGCAGCAGTGAGGCAGAGGAGATGATTCATCCTTAGGAAGAGATTAATCCTACCAAGAGTCACACTCACTCATTCGTCTTCAAGCACATTTCACAGCTTGGTATGAGGGTGGGGCTCTCTGCTTTGATGAGATTTCCTTGAAGGGAAATCATCTCAACAGACGAAGTTTCAAAGTATTAAAATCAACAGCAGAATAAAAATACGAACAGAAATTCAGCTTCATTATTTTTGGGGATGAATCACGCTGAAAGTAGTTAGGTAATTAAAACTCAAAAAGTGGTAGTTTACCTTTGGGGTGCCATTCCAAAGCATGATGGGAAGTGCTGGGATGGAATGTAAACATTTGCTGCCCTCTGCTGTTCAGCTGGAGTATTAAAAGATGAACGCACAGTTGAAATGCAGTGTTTGTTAGACCAAATCGATTGGAATAAAACATCATTGTGATTGGCATGAAAACAAAATAATAAGGATGTAAATGTATATATATATATGTGTGTGTGTATATCATTTAAGATAGTATAAACTTATGCATTAAGATAACATTCATTCAAAGATGTAAACAAATTTACATGGAAAATAAATATATTCAGATGTATTTATAATGCATTTAATTCATGCTACGTATACAGCAAATCCATTTCCATCTAATGTACTACATAAAAATACACTGCGATTGTATTTGTGGTATACTAAATTGATAAACTTAAAGTCTGCTAAATTGGAAAAACTAATTTTGTACTTAAAATACTTTAATTGTGCAGAAATAGTGCTGAAGTTCCACTAAAGATATATTTAAGTGTATTTAATTGTAAGTGCTTCAGATACACTTTAGATTGATTTTATAAAAAAATCATATAATCCTTATCAAAAGTGACATTTTTATTTAAACACAGGCTTAATATGAAGAAATGTGCTTGGTGTATTAATAGTACTCCTAATAAAGTTGAATTATAATTTTATATCAGTAAGTCATGTCAGTAAATCTGTTAATACATTTAAACTATACTTAGTATGAAATAAATGCATTTTAAATGAATTGTTTTTTACTAGGGAACAGTTGGAAACATAAGAAAAAATCTAAATGAATCTAGGTAGCGTAAATACGTCTGCACAATTTGCATTTAAATATAAAACATAACAGGGCTGCTTCTTTTAGTTATATACCGTATATGTTTATTTAGATTTTAGTGTGCGCGTGCTTGAATTTGTTAAATATTTAGCATCTAACAAATGAGCTCAGACACGTGTTTCATGGCAATCAGCTCTTGTTGCAATCTGCCTACTTACATTTGGGGAATTGCATCGCTTGCATAAAGAATGTTGTGTTTAGTATTAAAGATTGTAGACATTTTCAAGAGGAGACAGGTCATTTAAATTCTTCTGACAGTGGCACAACAGTCTGACTGTGCGGTGTTTGATTTAGTTTGCGAGCCATTACGTTCCCAAGGGTTGAATTTCAATCAGGCCTTGTTTAACTTGCAGGAAAATGTACAATTTCACATTTGATTTACGCTGCCACCAGGTAAATGTATAATTCATTCCATACCGGGAGCGTACTAAGGACAGATTGCATATTGTTATGTCTTTAATGGATTTTATTTTGCAGGAAAATAGCTCATGTCAGCTTTAGTTAAACAATAATAACCATTTTCCTGTTTTGTTTTGTTTTGGCATTCCATCTCAGCAATCGTATCAGTAATTTTTAAGCTGGATTGAAAAATATGTATATTCTTGTAGATCAACTAGTAAAGCAAACACTAGGAACACAAGTCGCCTTGGATACTTAAAAAAGTTTTTTTTTACAAGTTACATTTAACATCTATAGTAGCGACCAAAGTGATGTCCAAAGGGTATATATGCACAATATTTGCTTTGAATGACCCTAAAGGCTTGAGTTAAACATTAAAATAAAATTTTAGACGAGCAATTACATTTTTGGCCTTATTTTTTGTATTTTTATTTTACATTATGGAGCAAAAGGGCAAACAACAGAGTATCAGAGAAAACTGGTTTTATTCCATAATGCAAAAAAATGCATAGAAAAACCAAAAGTATACATTGATGACAATATATTATTAGATTTTTTCTTATATTTTTTATATTTTACGTTTTGACTGCAGTGTAGCAGTCATTGGATCTTTACTCAACAACTTATATTTTGCCAAGTCTCCTTAAAGGTGTCACGAACTGGTCTTGTTTATTGTTTATACTATTATATGGGGTCTACTTATGACGCCGCGTGGTTTTTACATTCAAAAACATCAAAATCAGTAAGTAATAGGGTATTTTCAACCCGGCTTTAGAGGCCGGCTCGACAAACGCTTGGTTTTAATGGGCGTTCCGCCATGAAGACTTGGAAGTAAACGCCCACTGCTATGATTGGATATAAACTTAGTTGGAGCCTTCTGTGAATTTGGTTAGAGATGTAACGTTAGGTTACACATTAGCTCTTCTAGCACGGGATTAGTATTATCTAGAGACCTCGTGTGACCTAGAAATGACCTCCCCACATCTGTATTTCATGTGGCGCATGGGATAAGTAAAGCCTGTGATTTTTCTCAAATTTACGGACTTATTTCCCGGACGGCAAGGCTTTACGTATAGTTTGTATAGCCTATAGTTGTATGGTGTTTAATGATATGTGACTGTACCTGTCAGCATTTGAGACCCGTGATCGCGAAACGGACAGAAGATCACATGTCTCAAATGTTACGAGAGTTTCCATGATAAATAAACAAGCGGGAGACTCCCGGGAGTCCCGGCCAAAACGACAGGCCGCGATTCTTTAAAATATCTTCTTTGTGCTCTGCAGAAGAAGTCATACAGGTTTGCAATGACAATTTAACAATTTAAATGATAACCAAATTTTTTTTTAAACGACATTTTAATTTCTTTCCAAAGATGTGCTTTAGTTTACACTCAAAGTACAAGTCTAAAACATGCATTCAAAAGGTTTAATACATCATTAAAATATTTGAATAAAGCGTAGGGCGGGCATCACTTTTGGAAACTTGTGAACATTTGTTTACATTTTGCTTACATCTAGGTGCTTGTCAAATCTCTTTTGACACATAACTCAGTCAACACTAATTGGTGTTAATGTAAACTCCCGCTGAAGAGACCTGAGGTTAAGCGCTTTGCAAGGCAAAACACTGACAGCGCGTCACAGCGACTCTCCGGTTGTTCACGGGTCACCTCTACCCAGGATCAAACCCGTGACCTTCTGTGCTACCAGCACCGATCTTTAACCGCTAGGCTGCCTCCATCACAACAACATTTATTTTTTTAATTCTCATAAGCCCCATATGCTTCAGTGTACGCCTGAGGTCCAAAGGTCTCAACTCCCGTCTCTCTGGTAGGCGGATCTTCAAACAACCATCTGGTGCTCACGCTACAAGGGGGAAAGATTATTCTCGATATGGGCAATTAGAGAAGTTGTTATTTATGCAGTGCTGTTAGTGCGGATCACAGAAATATACCGGATGGACTCCTGTGGTTAAAGCTCGGAGGGATGCTTGAACCGCAGCATCATCCATTGACATCTGTGTGTTAGGATGTTTAACTTTAAAAGTTGAACATCTTTGCAATTTGAAGAGTCTAAAACAGAAAAGCGAGTCTCTCGTACCTTGTTTTTGAAAGCGTGCCAAGTAAGGAAGCAATTAAGTGGAACAAACTACTTCCTCTTGGCATTGATGGTGCTCTGTCACTTTTCTATGTAGATGCTTGCGGGAAATAGATACAAGCATAACAAAAGAGATATTTTATCTCTGGATGCACAAACATTTCTACTCTTTGTGTTGTTTTTCACTTTTGACGCTCTAGAATTTTCACTTTCGTAGCGAGTCCTCAGAGAAAACCAGCATACCCTGAGGAAAGAGAAACAAAATCATTGAGGTAATCTCTCTACTGCAGTTAAAGGAGGAAGTTGCGTAGAAGTCTGTGGAACGCAATGCGATCTAAGAGGATGATGATAGAGAATCCTGTTATTTATAAACGAGCACAAACATACACTGTTTCATGCTTGCCCAGTAAGAGATATTTTGGTATATTCCATATAAATTCTTTAGTTTCTGAAGCTGTCAAAACATCGTAAACTGTTGAAAAGCACAAAAGAATATTTCTTATTTGCAATGCAGCGCAAAAGATAGTTTACCACCCTTTGTTCGAAGCATTGCTATGTCAGAAAAGTATTTTTGTCTACGCAGGCACAGGATAAACTTTTCTTTTAAGGTGGTTTCTCCCATTGGAAAAGGATTTTCACTCATTCTGAAGCGAGTTTAACCCCTCACATCTCGAAAGCTCGGTCTCCTGCAAAACAGAGAAGCTCACAAAGCACAGATGATGGTCTAAAAAAGGAATTCCCTCCTTTAAACCAAAGCGGAATTAAAACGAATGGTGTTTGACCACTCTGGCCTTGCTCGTCTACATCCATACAGCTAACATGTTGACATTTCCAAAGGTTGTTTTGTCAGGCTGCTCTGCGAAGCTGAGGCCGGCAAGAGTGACATATCGGAGGTTGCGGGTAGCCACGGTAACAGAGCCACAAGCGATGCTCCTTTTATAAGGCCATCTAGAACACATTAGCTCCACCAGAGTGGACCACAAATCAAATGACCTCAAGGCTCAGATGCCGGCTAATGTGAGGATAGCTGCAGGTGAGCGGAGATGAAATGTTTCAGCGGAGCTCATCGGTCTGGATGGACTGAGGAAAAACAGCCTGGAAAAAAACCGAGCATTTCACTTGACTCTAATTGCTCTTGGGAAACAACTGCTAAATGCAAATTTCACCTTTTCAATGAAATCAAAATGTAGAAAGCGAGGTTCAGATACTACATAAGATGATAGTGAGTAATTAAATGTCTTTGGGATTTGTGTAAGATAAATGAGCTCATTCTAGTATAGCTAATAATATTATTTTATATAGGCTACAGTTTAAATTGTTCGTATTTTTTTTTTCACTTTAAATTTTGAATTGATAAATTAATTTGGTTTACTTTTCGATACATATATTAATGGTCAAACTAACAAGGTCCCTTTTAAAGGGCCAGTTCATCCAAAAACAAAAATTCATTATTTATTCACCCTCATGTCATTCCAATTTTCTATCTTCTGCAAACACAAAGGAGGATATTTTAAACCCGAGACGACTGACAACCAAACAACATTGGCCCCCATTGACTTTCGCTGATATATTTCTCAAAAATCATCTTATGTGTTCCACAAAATGGTACCTCATACAGGTTTTAAACGACATAAGGATGGTAAATAATGACTGAATAATAATAAATGTATTATATAAAAACTGACACAGGAGGTTTGTCCCTCTATAGATGTTCGGCAGTTTGTTTTGCATACAGTATAAATTTAGTATATATAATGAATAGTTACAAATAGTTGCTGGTTTACTTTCAGGTCACTTTGTCAAAGCAAATTACTGTCAACATGAAACTAAGGTTAAGATAAATACGATTCTACACTGGGACCAATGACATCACGGGTCTCCCTCATTTATCAAACCTCAACTCTTGTCATTTATATTAAACATCATAATGTGATAAAACATACAAAAACAGGGCGGAAACTAAACAATATTTATGTAAGATTACTCATCTACCATTTTTATTCATATTCTTGTTCGAAGGCAGAGTGTAAACCGGTCCCTGAGATAGAAGCGTAATTAAATCTACATATGGTCGACTGACTCGCCACATTTCGTTTGCCATTCAAATTAAACACTGTAAATATGGAATCATAACTGGCGTGTGTGCAAAATAATTTCTTGCCTCTAGAGATAACGTAAAATGTGGGGGACATATTAGCAACTCAAATGAGATCACGAACTCTGTGTGAGGTAATTGTGAAATCACAAGCTGTGGTAAAACGGATGAGTTTTTTTAATTGTGTTTTGCACCCTAAATAGCCTGATTTGAGTAACTATTTGTGAAAACGAATTTGTTATGCTACATTTTCTTGTCAGAGGTGTATGTAGAAAACCCAGCAGAGTTATGGATAAGCCAGAATGTGGAATGTACGTTAATATAAGACTGTTAACGTAAAATAATGATATGCTGAGAAAGCTGCACATGTATTTTTATATTCGACAACATTTCAGTTAATGTAAAGCGTAATGATAGCTTAAAGACCCCATAAAATCGTTTAAGAATTTTCTATTGAAACACTATGTTGGGTTGAGACACATCAAAGGGCTTTTGTATTTTTTAAATAACAGTCTTTATTTTGCGTCTTAGCCCAGAAAACATTTGAATAGCTCTTGCATTTAAACACATGTGCAGTCAAACATACATTTTTACTGCAGGTGGATTTAGAGGAAGAGGACATACTTATTTCAGCATCTTATTGGATAAAAAATTATTATTGTAAACAGGATGAGTCACCTGTAGCCTCGCTTGAGAAGAGATTGAATGACGTACGCTAGTTAGAAACTCTGCCCAATCTCATCGGACGTCATGCACCAGTGAAGCAGCCACAATTTTAGTGCAAGTCTATGCATTTGCGCACCCTCATGTCATTTAATACCTGTATAAATTCATTGCTAACTTCATTAGCAATAAACAACAAATGAAAGAAGTATTAAGATATTAATATAACGTATTAGGATTTCTTGTTTCCTTTCCCAACAATTATCGTCCATGACCAAAGCAAGACATGCCACATAAACCTCAAATCCTTGTGAATTATCCTGGAAATAGAATTGTAAATTCTAACTGTGTAAGTAATAAATCACTAAAGGGTTAAGATAGTAGTTCACGGCATATAGGCCCCAAAGCTAACAGACATGCACTAAAAGCCACAATATTCCCATTATTATTTAATAGGGTCTTTAAACAATATGATGAACATATAGACTAAAACCGAAATAAAAACTGATAATCCACTTTCTAATGAGTGTCTTTGAGGTTCCAGCCACCTCCAGCTCTAAATGTTTGAGAGCTTCTCCCGAGACACTTCATTTAACAACAAACGCAGATTTTTGGGAAATGCAGGCAACAGATTTGTCTTAGTGGGACTTGTTGCTCCCACATGGATATGATTCATAGACTTCAAAAGAGCACTAATCCTCCATTAATGAGAGCAGAGGGAATAACCTTCAGATGTGAGACTCACTGTGTCAAAAACTAAATTAGACCCTGCTGCCTCCGCTTATGACATATTCTCTGGTGACAGCGTTATCATGTAATTGTCTACACAAACCAACATTGTATGTACTGTGTGTAGGGTGAATACAATTCAAAAAGGTCATCATGCTACCTATAATCCAAGACGAGCACTGTATGGCACCACAAAGGTACCTATTTAGCAAAATCAAAAATGACAATTATGATCAAAACATACATAAAATACAATGTAAGCCAAACATCCTGCAATAGTTTTATGCTACAGTCATGTAAATATTTCAAACACCAGGTGGCAGTAGAAGTCTATTCTTAGTGGCCCTTTGATTTCCCAACGTACGTGGAATATCACATATTGTTATAGTTGACAGAGCTTTTCCAAAAAACAAGGGTGAGCTTACTGTTGTTATTAAAGCTACAGTCTATATCATGAAGTCATTTTAAAGGGATAGTTCACCCCAACATGAAAATCTCTCACCATTTATTCACACTCTTGTCATTTAACCTGTATGACTTTCTTTCTTGTGCAAAACGCACAAGAAGATATTTTGAAGAATGATGGTAAACAAAAATCGTTGGTCCCCATTCACTTCTAATGTATAGACACAAACCCAATGCAAGTCAAAGGGGACCAACGGATTTCTGTTAGCAATTTTCTTCAAAATATATTTTTTTGCATTCTGAAGAAGAAAGAAAGGTTTGAAATTACACGAGGGTAAGTAAATGATGACAGAATTTGCACTTTGACGTAAACTTTCCCTAGTAGAAGTATCCCTAATGCGGTATAATGATACAGTAACCATCGCTCTCAAGAGAAAGAGGTGTGAGAGAACGAGAGGAGAAATGAGAGAAAATGAGCATTAGAACATCACAGCCACAGACGCCCAGAGAGACTTCACAGTTCTGTTATTCAAAGTGGTGTTTAATAGAGATATGACCGACACATTATGCTCCTTGTAATTTAAAAAAGGCCAGGTCTATTTTCAGTGAAATGAGATCAGTGTGCAAAATACTATATATGTTATTTTAAGGTCAACGATGAGATGTTAATGAGAGTTATCCTTTAATAACTTATTCATGCACAGTGCTGTAACCGAGCATGGAGGAGTCTGGCTGGAGCACATGTGACTTGTGATAGGAGCTATGAAATTAAATATGTCTTGTTGTTTGCCTCCAGGGCTTTTTGATTTTATAACAGCAAAAACTGGTGACATTAGCAATGTGTGTTGTTGGCTGTTTTCATCTTTTTAACTCTGTTTACAGTAATGCTCAGCCCAGGGGCTCGACTGAGATGTGTAGACATTAAGCAGAAGGCATTCACACCTGGGCACCTGTTTTCAAACAGCTCTGTTTCTCCGCTCTTTCAGGCACTTCGTGAAATCACTTACCGGATATGATTAGAAGGCAGACGTACAATGTTAGAGATTGTATCTGCGTGGATGGGCGCTGGTGTGTAATCAAGTGTGTGTGCAAGCATGCGTGAGACCGCCACTGCTACCCAGCAAAGGTTAACAAGTTTAAACACAGCTTAAGTTGAGCTCATTAAATGAGAATTAAGGAGACCCTGAGGTACACAGAAATCTGCCTTAAAGCCATTTAGAAGCAAGATGTTGTTAAAAACACACTTTAAATGTAATTGTGGACGTAACTGAAATATAAATTGATTGTGTGGTTTCGGGTCTAAGTTTATTTACAAAATGCTCAACAAATATTAACCTCAATTATTTATTGTATATGAGATGAAATACCTCAGAAGACATGGTATTGGGTGAATCACAGATAAGGTCTAAATATTTAATTGTAAAGTATGATAAAACAAATAATCGCAAAGCATTTCAATCTGTAGCATGAAAGAATATGCGTTATTTAAATGATAAATGATGAAAGTAAAAATACATCACGGTTGCGTTTACTTTCAACTTTGAGGTGAAATATGAGCCAGACATTTCTTTGCGAAACTCAGCCATTAATCTGCATGAACATCAATGTCTTTACACTGTGTTCTTTTAACTGCCCCTTTAGAGTGTGTCGGCCCGAGATAAAAGCCGTTTTTACCTGCTTTTGATCTTCCAATCCACTTTAGCGGGTTCTCGAGGATGAAGAAGACAGGTCACATTTCAGCACTCAATGCAGAGATCTAAATAAATCCAATCGGAGTCTTGTGGGTTGGAGCTACACAGTTGAGTTGAATCAATCACCAACAAATATTCACATCATCATTAGGCACAATATTGTGTGATATTACATGTATCATTGTAATTATGAATAGAATAGGAGGCTAATATATACAGGTAACGAAATGCTGAAAAATAGCTCCATAATAACAAGTTTTAATGCATTTAAAAAACATTTATCCTATGGACTTACACTAAATACAGTATTTTGCTAGGCCTATACATTGTATCAGTAGATAGGCCGTCGGACTCGCTTACATAATTCACAACCGGCATTCACTCAGACAGAAAAAATACGCCCCCTTTAAGGAGGCGGAGCCTTGATTGTGTTCTAGTGTGTTGTGGAGTTTTTTGATTAAACGTTCTGCGTTGGCAGTTGTTCACACGTTGTTTCCTCATGTTTCCTTTCCTAGCACAAGTACTACAATATCACTTTTAAGTAATACCCTTACGAAAACAAAAATTAAGTAAGTTACAGGAACCACAATTTAACAATAACATTCAAAACAATGACACTTCAAATGTAAACAACCCGTAAAAATAATATAATATTAAAAACAACATAATATAATATGTTGTTAAATTGTTATTGTAATATATTGTTATTTTCCCATGGTAAAAAAATATAGTTTACCTAACGCATTTACCTACTGTAACTTCCACAGAGTTTGGATCATAACAGTTTTTTTGACATTAAAAGTTTGTTGAACTCGTAGTGTGTCGCTCCCAGTGTGCGCATGCGCCTAGCTCGCACATCTCTTCGATTCGCTGTGTCGTGTGTGCTGAATGGCGTCGATTTGACCTAACGAAACACATTTTAGTTTGACTAAGCCGTTCAAAGGAAAACTCTCGCATATATTTTTGCGAAAACTCTTAAATTCGAGAAGTAGGAAACGCCAACGAACGTGAAGTTGTGCGAGGAGAATGCGGCTGTATTCAGAGAATGCGTTGCGTCACTGTGATTTATCTGCATTTTGCACTTACATTTACATTTATGCATTTGGCAGACGCTTTTATCCGAAGCGACTTACATTGCTTTATCCTAAACATTTTACATAGGTATTTGCAATCCCCTGGGATCGAACCCACAACCTTGCGATGTTAGCGCAATGCTCTTACCACTGAGCCACAGGAAAGCACTTGATAGCGATACCTGGTGCTTAAAGAAATAGAAATAGCGTG
Source organism: Triplophysa siluroides (assembly GCA_006030095.1). Classification (NCBI taxonomy): domain Eukaryota; kingdom Metazoa; phylum Chordata; class Actinopteri; order Cypriniformes; family Nemacheilidae; genus Triplophysa; species Triplophysa siluroides. The sequence goes on along the minus strand of VCII01000101.1, from coordinate 1,313,937 downwards.
CCTTTTGCAGTTCTATGGGCAAACACGATTTAAATGCGTATATTTTCAATACATTCACGCGATAATACATAGCACGAGAATTTGCCACCACACCACATTGCTTATTTAAGTAAGCAGGAAATGTGGTAGGCCTATTCCTTCACCCCTGTGGACCTACATCATGTAAAGCATCAGAAATAGCATTTTTTTCTCAAGCATTTGTTGGCAACATATCCTTTACATTGCTATACATTGATATGGATTGGATCAGTCAAAATGGTATAGTTAACTAACGCCTGTCTCCACAGATCAGGCAGGGTAACAACCCACCCTCCCAACCTGCTGCTGCTGCTGCTGCTGCTACAACACCAGCCACCTGTGGGCTGTGAAACAGCGTTTCAGACCTGTCCTGTTTCCACCCGTTACGTTTGTCAGTAAATAATTCCTGACAGACATGGCGTCAGTGATTTGCTGAGGTAATTTGGTTCCCTTTCATCCAGACATCTCAGCAGGCCGCGCCTCCCTCTCCCCCACATTCATCAAACTGCCAGTAAGCTGATGTTCTTATTCCTCACAGGTAGCTCTCTCTCTCCATATCCCGTCCTCTATCTCTCTCCCTCTCTCTCTCCATATCTGTGCTGTGCGCCTCTCGTATACCTTGGCTGTGCTGTACTGCATCTGTAGGAGGATGTGGAGGTGACGTTCTAGCACTTTCTTATGTCGAAAATTCATGATTAAAGGAACAGCTCACCCAAAAATGAAAATCCTTTAAAATGATAGTTCAGCCAAAAGTGAAATTCTTTCATCATTTATATACCCTCGTGTCACTTGCAACATGCATGACTTTGTGTTGCAGAACGCAAAAGAAGATAAACAACATTGGCGCCCATCGACTTCCATTGTAGGGACAAAAACACAAGACACTTCTCAAAATATCTCCTTTTGTTTCCCATGGGGGAAAAAGTCATGCACATAGGAATAAATAAATGACAGAACCTCTTTAAGATAAGTCATAAGGTTACGGCCAGTTATGACAGGATTGTTTTCAACTGAACCCAAATGCGAATGAAAGTTTAGAGTTGTACAAAAGATTTTTTGTCATAAAGATGAGAAGTTAAACGTGTGGAACAGTTTAGTGTAAAGTAGCCCTTTAAAATGTAGCCTAAATCTCTGTTTACCCCTCTATAACACTAAGCACTCGCTTAAAACATTTTAATTTGTTTGTTAAGCCTCATCGGTAAACATAAAACAATGAAGTTAATGGACCGGAGCAAAATTTAAAAGCTTTGATATGTAGACGTTAGAATTCCATTGAGTAACATTTCAAACACAGCGGTGGAATATGAAACGAGGAAGATAATGGTTTTGTTTCAAACATCCCTCTGGGTTTATAACAAGGCCAGACAATAGCCGTGGGTTCGATTTAATAAGGCTTGTCCCATTTCCCCTCTCTTAATCCAAACTAATTAAGCTTTTGGAAAGTTTCAACTATTGGAGTTCACAGAGTAATTCTCCATGAGTGGTCTACTTCAATGTAGAACTAACAGAGAGAAACATCCTTTGTTCGCCACATGTCTTCAGATATCTCTTTAATGGATAATAGATCGCTTTTTAAATGGCATACTGTACGCTTACTCTCCAGATCCCTGAAGTAAAACTCTGATGTTTAAACAAGTGAACACTTTTGTCTTATGTCTTCTCTTTGACATGATTTGTACAGGCCAAATGATGGCTTCATTAAAACATCAAACATTAGCGAATTAAAAACGAGTTTTTTAATTACCAACATATATCGCAGAAACTGTTAACAAGTATATGAAATGTTTGATTGTTAGGATTAAACTATTATATTATTTATATATAAGGACTTTTAAAGGGATAGTTCACCAAACATGAAAATTATTTTTAAAGATTGTTGGTGACCACAGTACTGGACCCGATTGACTTCCATTGAATGGACACAAAACCACGGAGACATTTCTCAAAATATCTTCTTTTATGTTCCACAGAAGAAAGAGTATAATACAGGTTTTGAACATTGAACGGGTGAAATGGTGAATAAAAGATGATCACATTTTTTATATACTACATAAAGGCCCGAAAGCCAAATTAAAAATTCTATTTAAAATGTTCAGTATTATTTTTATAATGATATAACCGGACAACCTGCAGAATGCACAAAGAATGCTTCTCATATTTTAGAATGTAGTGGGTTATGTCATCATAGTAACAGAATACTGCATTCACAATACATGACTTATATAATTATTTTGTAATAACGTTTTTATTTAATTTATCTTGTCTTATAGGTTGCAACATGTGGGTTCAAGCGGACCGCCTGTATATCAAATATGTGTCATTGTTCAGGTATAAGTGACACTAAAAATGGAACATATACTTGCTTTGGGTAAATAATGAAAATATGTTTTAATTAATTAAAATATTTCATTCGCATTCTTATAATTTTGTACATTTCAAGCTATTGTCTTGGAATTTTTAAAGTATTATTTAAAAGTGTCCTGACCGTTACTGACTGCTTTGAACAGAAGTCAACAGCTGTCATTTTAATGACAGCTATTCACATTGTGTGTAAAATAATCTTTGTCCTCTTGAGTTGAGAAACCCCTCAACAAATATAATGTTTTACCTAAGAAACTCCGACAATCCTGTTCAGATTTGATCTAAAATAACTTTAACTCAAGTGCCCACATCATGGCTGAGGGATTCTGCAAACAGGGAGTTTAAGCCAGCCACAAATCTTTCTGCTCCATTAGACTACCCACCTCTTCTCCTTCAGTCTCTCTCTCTCTCCCCCGCTGTTGACTTTCAACATGTGCATTTACAATCACCCAAACCTGCTGCAGGGGTGTCTGCATGACTTCATTTCTCTGGCATGTGGCTGCGGAAAGTGGAAAAGATGAGGTTCGGCTGGGTGGGGTCAATCACAAGTCGACTATCTACTGTAAATGGATGCGGATCGCTGGCTATGGCATATGTGAAACAAGCTTGGCCCTTAATGTGATTGTGTACTGAGAAGAGTTTTAACAAGTGACTTGTGTTAGCTGGAGACCTCAAGGAACCTAAAATAGAGTGTTTCCATCAATCTAACATAAACACGGTTCCTTGTTTTGAGCACAATGACGGCTGAAGGAAAGTGTATTTTAGGGACAGAGCCAGATTCAGGCCCCAGACAGGGGAGGTGTTTTACTTCGGGACTAGCAGAATGTCTCTGCCAGTGTTGACTTTGCATTAAAGACAGACCGTTACAGTGAAGTTTGGGATTGTGGGTCGCTGGGATACACTCTCTGACTTCATATGGTTTTCCTTAGTTTAAAAAACACACACCCAAACATGCTCATATTCTCTCTAGGATCTAAACATTCACGCATGAATGCACACTGTACAGCTGTAGGGTTGCATCATTTCAACACAGATCATTTTCTCTTGCTCTTTTTCTCACATTCATCTTCTCACACACTCGCACTTCAGGCTGAGCTCATTTGTATCTGTAGACATTTTATGTAAACTGTACAGTACATGCAAGGCCCAACATTCAAGGATCAGTTTCAACAAAAAAAATACAAATTCTGTCATCATTTACTCACCCTCGAGTTGTTCCAAATCTGTAATATTTCTTTGTTCTGATGAACACAGAGAAAGATATTTGGAAGAATGCTTGTAACCAAACAGTTCTTGGCCGCCATTGACTATCATAGTAGGAAAAATTACAATGGTAGTCAAGTTTGCTTTCCCACATTCTTCAGAATATCTTCTTTTGTGTTCAACAGAACAAAGAAATGTATAAAGCAAATTTTCCTACTTTTCTTACAAATATCTTTCTCTGTGTTCATCAGAACAAATCAATTTAAACAGATTTGGAACAACTTAAGGGTGAGTAAATGATGACAGAACTATCATTTTTGCGTGAACTGTTATATAGTAAAATAAAAATTGTGTATCAAAATTGTTAATTAAATGATGTTGTTCAAAACAAATATGACTTTTTTCTGCTATAGGACCGAAATGGAAGTGTAACTGTTGGCGGAATGACTGACAACTTCAGTCCCCATTCACTTTCATTGTTGAAAAAGGATGCAATGAAAGTGAATGGTGATTAACATTTTGTGAGGGATGAGAATATGGTCCCTAACATTTTGTGAGGGATGAGAATAAGTAAATGGTGACTACATTTTGAAATTGAAATCATACCTTGAACCCTCAAGTTTGAGTGGCTTGGGCAAATAAATAAAACTTTTACTTCTAAGTAGGTTGGTGATGTTTACGAAACTGTAACATAACTTATACAATGCAGTAAAAAATATGTCTGATGTTGTCACTGAAGAAAAATACATCTTGTTGCAAAACTGTAACGCAAAACTGACGCCTTCCACTTCTGGTAAGAAACGTGTATTTGAAATCTTCCTCATTTGACCACAATTGGCAGATCGCTATTTTTGACATCCTTGTTTACATTTCGATGTTGATTTGTATGTTTGGATAGAGAGTGTGCACGCTATCTGGCACGTTTCTTTTAAAAATGAATCCAGATGAGACTCATGAAATCATTTTCAGTCTAAATTGAATTATCATGAAAGCTCCACAAGTATGAAATAAGTCTGTCAGTGTTATAGTGTAACATTATGTATCATTCATTTCATGTCTGTCACTCACAACAAACAGCCCTTTGACTGTACAATGTGACAATATTCACACATAGCACACAAAGCCCCTGGGAAGGATCAAGTTAAGTGCTTCTCATTTTGACCTGTATTTCTATGTAATGTGATTTCTGTCATACAAGTTACAGGAAGCGGTGGGGGATGCGGCTGTGTGGGCCGTAGCTGCATGTGGCGCATGGGTGTTATGAATAAGATATGGAGAGAAGTGGGGGACTGTTTCAATCATAGCTGTGAAACAGCTAAGCGAATAAGCCTCCACGTACGCATGGTAGCTGGCAGACAGTCTGAGCTCTACAAATCCTTGGCTCCAGTTGCACAAGCTTTATATCGCCACTGGACTGACGTGTCATTGAGCATTCAGTCACTCATCAATTAGCTGTTATTCCAGCCTTTAAGGGTTTTATAATCTGCATGTTGCCACTGTTATTGTAGCGTCCCGGCTAAGAGATGCCATTAGATTGTTCTGAATCTACACCAATGATAGCGACACTGTCTGTTTCCACCCTTTCTCTCTTCATTTGTCTTTGAGTCTATTTATTTAACGGCACACTGCAATATGTTGAGAAGAGGCTGGATCAGTCCTGGTGGATGGTTACAGGATGTTCTTGTTAGGTTTTCAGCATGAGATGGACGGTTGGTAAAATGGACAACAGATTGTGAACAATCTGGCTGGAGCCTTTGACAACCGTACAGTACACAAAAGCGTTCATTTGCATATTGCTGGCATGACAACAAAAAATCAATTCTGCAATCAAGGGCCAATGTTTTCCCTAAAATAAACAACAGAGCGTTTCTTGTTACCAATAACCCCATGTAAAAAATAACAAATGTAGTTTCTAGTATTTTCTCCATGGATCCAAGAGAAAAAAGATCACATGGGGCCCCTCAGCATCGATGCCATCACCAACATTATTCATAAATATCAAAGCTTGTCATTTAAGCCTTTTAAATATAAACAGAATTCGCTAAAACAGTTTGGAATACTGTGAAGTTGCCAAAGCAGATGGCCTAAGCCTCATTACTATTCATAGTGCTTGCATGTGTCATTTTCTGATCTAATTATGACCAGCCTGACGGCAATAGCCAAAGCTAACAGGCACTGGTTAACTCCTCTGACATATGACATATGTTTAAAGTGTTGAAACACCATCTTCTGTAGGGTTGACATTTTATTTCAAATAGTTTTTGTCATCAGTCGAAGTTTTTTTTAGAAACGTAGTTTTAAATAGAATTGGATTGAGTTGTTGGTAGGCTATCTAACATTGTTGATTCCCCTGAAAAGCGAATCAGGTCTAACCTTCATATGTAGTTCAACCCTCACTCTAAAAAAATAATTCAGTGGCTTAGTAAATGTCACAAAAATAAACAGTTGTATTAACTTAATAAAATCTTTTTTTTATCAGAGTTGGGGCTAATCTCGGCAGGAAAATGGATCTCACGGACCAGGGTTGAGAACCCCTGGTATAGACAAAAAAAAATCATAATATTTTATAGCCACAGGAGTGTGAGAAGAAACTTAAAGGCGGGGTAACCGATTTCCGAATTACGCTTTAGACAACTGAGTCGGGCCGAGAACCAAAACAGCCTTGTAGCCAATCAGCAGTAAGGTGTAAAGTGCACAGGACGTTAGCCGAGCCGAGCGCTGACGAAAGCGAAAGATGGGGGTAGGGGTGTGTTTGTTTTGGTGATTTGAACATCAATAACGGCTAAGAGAAATCGGACACCCTGCCTTTAAGGGCCGTTCACATTATAACGATAACTATAACTATATTTGAATATATATTTGACGATAAGGTTATGTTTATTTTAAGTTCCCAATTGCTAAGTAAGGGATAATGTACAGGCAGCCGATTGTTATCGCAGAAATAAGCCCCGACAGTGTGATCAGGACCCGACGCGAAGCTTATTACACGGCTTCTTGCCACATACGTGTAAGAAAAAACTGGATATTAAATGTGAAATTGAAATATTTTATTAGCTCATTTATACCGAATGCAGACCTTTCGTGAGGAAAAGCTATTTACTTTCGGTTTTAAGGTAAGAAACGACATTCAAATGTCACGAACAGGCAATTTGGTTTAATCATTTTGTACATATGTCATATATGTTATTAAAAGACATATTTATATTTAATTTGTCAAAAAAAGCGAAAAATGATTTGCTGCATCCAGGTTACCGTGTGTTATTCGTTTTGAGAGGTTGTTATCTGGGGAATAACAAACCTACAAACGTTGCGACGGGCCAATCTGAATCAAGCATTCCAACAAGCCATGTAATAAACATGTATACTATCCGTAGACACACCGCTTTCCGACCACTATCTTTAATTCAGACATAAAACCTGTGTTGCGATCATCAAACAATATCCGCCAGAAACTGTTTGACAGTATGTTTTATCGTTCATCAGCTAGAAAAAAATATTTCTGAAAGTGATCCCAACGAAATCGTTCTCTTTATCGTTATAGTTGTTATGTGAAAAGATACCTCTTGCATTAAAATTCAATTCGCTTGGCGTAAGAATTTCAGGCAGACTTTTATTAAGAAATTAAACACCTCATGCTCTAATCTCTCACATCTCTCATTGAAGAATAATCCCTCTCTCTACCTCTCTCCTTCATCTAAAACGAAAAATCCCTGTCATGCTCTTAATTATGCATGTGGACCGAGCAATCGCTCTGTTAAGATTCCCTTCCTCCTCCTCATCTTCTCCTCCTCACCTCACCCTAATCCTCTCCTAAAAGCTCCTCCTCTCAGGCCCGGAGGCTGATACTCAGTTTTGGTAGCAAGTGCGAGTGAATTATTTAAATCTCTGTTAAGCCTCAGAACATACATCAGTGTGAGAAATACTGTAGATCACACACAGGGGTCGGGGTCAATTCTAATTTAAATCGCAAGTAAAATCCAATTCAAAGCTCATCAGCAGTAGACCTGACAATGAAACATAAGGTTTTCAAGGCTCTTGGGAATTGGAAATTGAGGGAAATGTTGATATAGAAAGTGTTCCTGTGGGTAAATCAAAAGTATTTGATCATGTAACAATTATAGGTTTTTCTATACATGCAGATTTTAATTAACATGTTTTTTTCTTTGTAAAACATTTGTTGCACTGGAGGGAAAAATCTTAATGTAACTACTTAGTCTTATGAACAATTAGTACAGGAAATTGGATCACAGCCATTTCTTTAGCCTGTCAACACTCTTATTTTTTCTTGTACTTGCCCTTGTATTGAGCCCTCACCTTTCTTTGATGACCCTAATCCCATTTTGTCTCTCTACACTGAATTTCAATCTAACAAAACAATCTAAATTCATGAATTCACCTACTAAGGTTCTCTCATATTACGGTGGGCTTCTGTCGAGGACTGCATTGTTGGCCATGGTCTTTCTTTCAATAACAGATGAGAATAAAAACGGACTACATCTATCCCCCTTAGATAAGATCTTGATCGTGTGTTATGTGCCTAAGGTGGTCTTGACTGTGACTAAAAAGGCTGTTGTGGGGCTGGACTGAGCCCTGTAATAGCTGATTCAAAACCATGTTTCTTAGAAATCTTGCAATCACAATATGGTATTTGTCTTTCTGCCTCTGGTGAAAAAAACAAAACAATGTATGGCAGTTGAGAAGAAACTGAGAAAATTGGGTCTTTTGTGTCTCAATCTTTGATATCAGACAGCTTTTCTGGCAAAGCATTTTCACTGTATTTTCAACCGTGATTTGAATGGAGAAATAAGATCAAAGGTCAAGTGTATGAAATTTAGCAGCATCTAGTGGTGTGGTTGTGAATTGCAACCAACGGCTCACTCTACCCATCTCTTTCAAAGCACTACGGCGGCTGACACAGAACTAAGATGTCGTCACGTTTTCGCTTCTCTGCTGAAGTAGATAAAGTATTTACGAAACAAGAGCAGTAGAGCAGTTTGTCCGTTTAGGGCTAATGTAGAAACAACACGGCGAATTCTATTTAAGGGGACCTGTGTGTGTAGATAGAAATAGCTCATTCTAAGGTAATAAAAACATAATGCTTTATTATGTAAGGTCTTTATACACCTCCATAGACATTATGTGTAATATATTTAGGGCTGTCAAAGATTAATCGCGATCAATCGCATCCAGAATAAAAGTTTGTGTTTACATAATATATATCGGTGTGCTATGCATAATAATTTGGTATTTATTAACACGTACACATCCATGCACATATTTAAGAAAAATCTAAAAATGATTAAACATTTATATATAATTTCAATTGTTGGTAAATATAAATAAATATATGTAAATATTTCCTAAATATGTATACATGTGTATGTGTTTGTATTTATAAAATCATAATTAATATGCACTGTACATAGACATATATTATGTAAACACAAACTTTTATTCTGGATGCGATTAATCGCGATTCATCTTTTGACAGCCCTAATTATATTGCATTTCCGTCAATAGATCCTCCGAAAAATTACACACAGCACCTTTAACATGTCAGTGCAAAGTAATTGTACTTGGGCAATGCCACCAGCTGGGATTTGTATGTGCCTCGTAAAACCCCAGAACAGAGGGAAAGTGGTTTGATGCAGGAGCGTTCATCCCTGGGTAATCTCTCCTAATGGAGATTTCTTTGAGCCCAATACTAGAATCCAAAACAAATATCATCGTCCATACGTCGTGGCCTGTCCGTCGATCACTTTAGACCTGATTTCAGATGAGAAGAAAAAACTTGGATGAGTGGAATTTTAGATTATAAGATAGAGCAAGAGCTTTTCAGGCCTCCACCCATCAGACCTGCCACCCTAGGCTGTGTAAATTGGCCTATTCTGAGACCCGCAGAAAAGAGGTTGTGACAGTTCATTGGGAATTTCATTTTTCTGGGTAGTAGAGGGAACTATATATAACAGCATATTTTTCACCATCCTGACACCTTTGCATCATACAGAACGAAATCTTCTTTCCGCAGTCTTTCGTTATTATGCCTTTGGCCACAACCTACGCCTGTGGCGCATACAAAGTGCAAATAAGTCTTATCTCTGTTTTCGTAGTTTTTGTGTTTCAGATGACCTCTTAATGTAATCGAAGCTAAGTTAAATAAGCAATCAAATGTGTCATTATGCCTGCTCGCTGGAGGAAAAGAGATACACAATTGGGCCGATAGGTCCATTGAAGTGATTCTAAAGGAAAGGTAGCTACATTTGCATGGGGTCGTGTTGGGTAGCCGTTCGTGCCTGTTTATACAGCGAGGTAAACTGGGGGCATGCTTTAGGTTGGAGGAGACGTCTGAAGGAAGGCATTGTGTTTGAATTATAAAGCCTGGATGGCATTTTATGCATGATAGACTTTATCCCCAGAACACGCCGCAGTGTTTTAGTGAGCAATAAAGATGTAAAATATACAATCTGGTTGTTGTCATTTATGCCAGCTGGTTCGTGTTTGTAGAATTTTAAAACAGCTCTCTTCGTTTAAATCAACATCTCTTTCGCCGTGCATTTTTTTCTGGTGAAGGGAGGGAGTCACTTTTGTACTATGTGAAACAAATAAATATAATGTTTGTGTATGTTGAAAGTGGCGCATTTGCCACTTATCTGCTGGAACTAGACATGAAATAAATGTTTGTATTTTGCAGCCCGGAGCTGTAGATGTCTTGGTGTTTTAGCAAAATGAGACAGAACAGTCTGAAAAACAAACAATGGTGGAACTTTTTAATCTGGTTTGATTGGCTTTTCTAAACAGCTTAGAGCTCCACACTTTATTGCAGTTTGCAACTAAGGACTTACCACAAGTTATCCGAAGAATTGCTATTGTGTTTATTGCGCATGAGAACATGCCATATATGGGTGTTTAATTTCGGCGTTATTCCGTTCAGAGATAAAGTTCTTTTATTTGAAGGGATGGTTTCCTTATCTACTCAAACTTGGTGCGAGAGTATGCATCGCACCAGGTTTAAAAAATTGAGATCATATGCCATTTATTCTGGTCTCAGATCAAACGTAAATATGTGTGAATAAGTTTGAATAGTTTGAAGACAGTTTTGCACGTCGTATGGACTACTTTTAATCTCCTTTAAGGGATAAAAAGAAGACATTTTAAAGAATTTTGGTAACCAAACAACAGGGGTATTGCATTGGTTTTGTGTCCATATGGAAGAGAAGCCATTGTTCGGTAAGGTTTAAAACAAAGTGAAATCCAAACGAAAGTTTTTTTACTTTTATTAAAAATGAGAGAGCCTTAAAGACGTCAATAAACTGATATGCAATTAATCGCTGACACAATACGCCCTTTCCACATGACGTCACGCATCTTCCGTTCTGCCGCGAAGCAGTGTATCGTTACTTCCGCTAGCGCTTTAGAATGGAGTTTACCAAGTCCCTTGCACAGCTGCCACAAATACGGCTAGATGATGTACAACATCTTGCAGACAAATTTTCGCTTATGACAATATCAAAGCGAGATAAAGGATACAAATACTTCGTTGAACAGTACCTGTTTGATTATGAAGGTAAGTGTTTTGTTTTCTTTTTGTGTTAGCGAAGGTGCTAGGATAAGTACTTGAATAAGTGTTCTGTCAGTTGTTGTTCACTCTTGTTAAATTCTAGCGCGACGGCAAAACGTAAGTTCTTCTTCTTGTTTGTTGCATGACGGATGTTATGATACACTGCTTTGCGAAAAGGCGGAAGTTAAGTTACGTCATTGTGAAAATTAAGAGATATAACCGTTCAAAACTGACATGCTGGCACGTGCACTCAAACAAATCTAGAGTTCCATGACATCACGCTACACTTCGGCCTCTCGTCAACGTTCTTGTCCAATCACATCCGCTTTAGAATCCGAAGAGTCCCGCCACCTTCACTCGCAGAGCTGCGGAAGTGGCGCCTCATATCATCACATTTATGATGTCCTACATGGTGAATGGCGCATAATGCAGTAGACGGGAGGTAGTGGATGATCCAGACAGTGTAAACATTTGCATTAAAATCTTAATTTCGCGTTAGTGTCACGCGAGAGGTTGCACGTGAGTGTGCGCCGATCTCCGTGAGCGACTCTTAAAGCGACCACCTATAAGTAATTACATTTCTTTCGTCTATTAAAACCCGTTCGTGGCAGTCACAAATATCCTATGTGATGATAAAGCTGAAGTGATGACGCAAAACATCGCGTGTTATTTGACATACATCCTCTGTTGGTTTGCAAATAACGATACACTGTTATAAAGTATCCATTTGTGTCTACTTTTCTATTTGATTCACCTTGACAATCTCAGGAGAAACATCTGAAACAAAGTTTAGCCTTATATTAAACACAACTTTTGCTTCTTTGCAAACGGACAGGATACAATTCATAATTCAATTTGGGAAAAGGGGATAAATTGCATTGACAGCAGGATTTCATTCAAAGTAATAATAATGTAAGATAATCCGAGCACCGTGGAGACATTATTGAGACATTTAAGTCTTTGATGACTGTTGCAAACCATGGATGTTTTGTTTTAACAAATCTTTTTTTTTTTAATGGCACGTGCTTCCTTTTCTTTAGGACGTCCAGGTTTTTTTTGATTGATTAGAAATAAAACTTCCCAATCGTAGGATGTTCAAGAGCCCCATACTGAAGTCTAAACCTACCCAGATCAGCAGATGAGGATTTTGCCAGAAGCATCTAATCTATTTTTCCGTTGTTTTTAATTTTTTGAATGCGAAATGAAATTGTTCAGATGGTACAGCACTTAAACTGATGATAAAGCAGATTTTAGTGAAACGCGATCAGAACAACATCTCTAAATCGAGTCACAGGTTAAGACACTGGACAACAAGCTTGTGCATTACTCAGCTGTGCCAAAAGAGCAGATTTACCGACAGGCCAAAGTCAGTCTTTACTTATTCGTTCAGCTCTGTGGGTTTTTGAGAAAAAGAGGGATGTAGGCTATCTGTTTCTCCTGAGAGCTCTAGTTGAGCTGTCTGCAAATTGGCTTGTTCTGCTGACCTTTTGCTTTGATTAATGCAACCGCGCTGCCCCATTTCATTGGTGGTTAAAACTTCTCGACCGCGAAGCAGAGACTTGATGGGACCCTTTTCCATCGGCCCTGCCTCATGCAGAAGATATTCATGGCGGAACGGTCACTTTTAACTCATGTTTATTGTGAAGTGTAAAGCATTTCAGAGAAAGCAATGGTTAAAACTTTGTGGAACGTCCGTTAAAATACACAATTATTTTACACATTCACACACATATAGTATATTTTATTAACAGTATGTGTACAGTATGCTATTTTTTGTATACATACCCAAATGGTATACTACATTTGATAAATAAGGGTGAATGAGGGCAGACAGTGGCCCGTGACATATTCTTTGTGTTGTTATAGATTTTCATGCATATTTGTTTATTTTCAAGTTTATTACCATTCAGCAGTGTTACAGGTTTTAAAAGACAGTTGTCATAAAACACATTGAATTATTTGCTGTTACAATAAGACGTCACTAAGAGTTAAAAAGTACAACAACACATATTAACAATATACACATTAATACTCTAAATTATAAAATTTGAATTCCTGTAAAATCCATAATTTACACATGTATAAGGAATTGGGGATTTCTTATATTTCTCTGTTCGACATCTTGGGATTACCAGTTTATCCAAATTCCTTGTATGGCGTCCTGTTTTTCTCGTAGAGCGGCTAATTTGTGTTTGTTGTTTGGTTGACGTTTGTTTTTGTTATTATGTCGTGTTTGTGTATGACGCAGCTTGGGACCCCCTCGAAAACAAGATGATTTATCTTATTAATCCTAATAAATAAATGCGAATACAAATAAACTTAAAGTGAAAGCTGTGAGATGCTATTTTTAACTTTCATTAATCATTGTTTTACCAAACATCCAAATGTTAAGACATTTTTCAACTAAATTAGATGAAAAAGGAAAAACAAATCCTTGAAATGATAAGTCGAGTGACAAATAACGTGTGCTGTACTACATCATGTTACTGTTTGAATCCATTATCGTGGAATAATGCTGTGATGTTTTGATTTATTTCTTATTCACTGTATTACAGTAGTTTAATAGAGGAAGTACTGAGAGCCGAATTGAGCAAGCTTGTAGTTCATTCTGAACACAGCCAAAGATCTTCCTCACTCTCTTCTTCTCTCAGATAAGATCACACATTCTAGATTAAATGCACAAATACACCTGAGCCGGGCAAGTTTAGAATCCAATTACCTGCAGAGCAATTTCCAAATTGGATTCACCTGACCAGAGACTCCGAGCGCTGCCCCTTTAAATTACCCAGCCTTCCTGTCTCTAGAAGACCATAATTAGGGACTCGGGAACGGATAATCTTGTTTAGTTTTTCCTCTCTTGTATTATGACAAATTAAAGAGGTCTGAAAGCCATATTTCTCAAAGTGCCTCCTTAGCTTGTTATTACCAACAGACTAAGGAATTGATTAGTATTGATTCGCTGTCACACGGCCGCTCTTGCCAGTTCAGTTGCGGTAAGCCTGTCAAAGACCTGGGATAAAGGTGAACTTTTGTTCTGGGTAGAGTATCAAGCCATTAAGAAAAAAGAGCTGAGCAAGGTTACAGATCATTGACATTTTTTGAACCAGGACGATCGCTTTTGTGATGGGTCATAGCTCCAGCGGTTATGTTTATTTGATGATGTTCAACCGGTGATATGCTCATGAAAAAATATGCACCTGTCTGTATATTTACAGGGTTTAAACATTATTGTTGAACATTCTGCAGTAGTAGAGGAGATTCATTGCCATACACCACACTTTATAAGGTGAGTAAGGTTAGACTGTATAAATTCTGTTGAGCTGAATTTCAGTGGCCCAAACCCCCATCTTTGTGTGAAATGAAGACGGCATTTATTGTCCACATTTCTGTCAGCTCACTCTGATCCTTCAGTTACGAGAGGAGATACGGTCTGTTAGCCATCAGAGAAGGAGTTTTTGCACATAGTGAATTTTGGTTCCGTTTTTGGCCGCATGCTTTGTTTGTTGTCATAGCGACAGTAAGAGCGGGTTTTTAAGGAGCATCCTCTGGCAAATGATCCGTTCCCTCCAGCTTAGTTTGTGTAGAATGGGGATGTTTTCAGACAAAAACACAGGTGGTGACAGAGATGGACAGGTTGATAGGAGAAATGGCGACGTGTAGATTCTCATTTCCCTTTCATTACCGGGTCATTTCCTCTTTCTGTGAGTTTTCATCCGTTCAGTTTATTTATACAAAGCAATTTGAAATAATGCCTTTTGAACAAAGCTGAAAAATAATGTGTTGCATGGGTAAGCACCAGGAATTAGTTTTTTGTTTTCCTTTCAGAGCATGTATATTTTAAAGGGTCTCATGCACCTATACTTTGAGCAAAGAAATGAGCAAAGAAAGAGTATAACTGTATTGCTACTGTATTAATGTGATATTGTTGGAGAGCAGGAGAAGGAGCATGCGCAGACGAAACTTTCACTTGTGTGCCAGAGAGAGAGAGAGACCATTCATTCGCAAAGTTCAGGTGTTTGTTTGTACTCTGCATTTTGGTGATTAATGTTATATAAACGGTGGATATAACGCTGGATTTGGAGATCGTTTGAAACTGATACATGGAGTGGTCCCAGCGCTAAAAGACTCTGGACATGAACCGTATGCGGTGAGTGAAACTGATGTCTGTGATTTGTTGGCAATGCGCTTTAGTTCAGCCTACCCCTCCCCCCGCACGCGCCGTATGGTTTCGGAAATAATCATACAGCTGTATCTATCTTTTATAAATGTGATCAAACTAAATTCTCTTCAAAGATACGAAGTATGCAATACTAGTCTATAGGTACTCAAGATTAATGTGAGATTGGCAGAAACCGTGTGTGTTACGGCCGCTTTAAAATATATTCTACATAACTCGACCATTCAATAGTCGTAGAACACTTAAGTGAAGTGTTTCTCATTATCTTAAAACGTTTTGATCTTACAATGTGTATGCTTAAATGTCTGAAATTAGATAGACAAAACTATAGTTCTGTAAAAATTTAATTTACATCCTTACAAAACAAAGAAATATATATATAATAAAGATGTCTTTGAGGAGGAATACTTTCAGACTGAGGAATGAAGAAAGAACAGCCAATATCAGCTCAGAATAGATGGAAACTCCTTCAACATTATTTAAAAAGCATGGTAGCGTGAGATCTCAAAAAGCTTGTTGATAAAATGCCAAGAGAACATCTCTAAAAACAATCTAGGCAAAAGGTGACTATAACAAGCTTTGATTTAATTTAGATTTTGTATATTTTTTTAGATTTATATAGATTTTTAGTTTATTTGATTTTGTACATATATTTTAGGTTTTATTGATATATATATATATATATATATATATATATACTGTATTTAGAATAGGTGTTCTAAAACTTTTGACCGGTATAGTGTATACATTTAAATAACATTTTACTTTTACATTTAGGCTATTAGCAGACACTTTTATTCAAAGCCACTTACAAGAATTAGGAAACAATTAGGCGATATATATACGGCATATATATGATGTACATACTTTTGTATACAGTAGTGAAGTATTCACTTTTGTATGTTCCTAAACATTATCATGGCTTGCCAACATTAACAGCTGCTTAAAACATCTTGTGATTACAAATTCTGTCATCATTTACTCACCCTCTTGTCATTTCAGACCTGTGTGACTTTCTTTCTTTCTTGAACAGCGATGCCAGCCATTCACCTGCATTGGTTTTGTGTTCATACAATAGAAGTCAATGGGTCCCACCGCTGTTCGGTTATCAACAATCATTTAATGCAATAAAGAGGAAATACCTCTATAAACAATGACCAAATCTAACTTGTATAGCTGAAACGCAAGCTCAATGCATATTACTATGGTTTTTCTCCCTTACAAGTGTCTAAATAAATGGTTCCACTTTGCGGTAAGCCTCACGCTCATTAGGCCTGTCTTTGATCCTCAGCCCTGTTTGGATAAGAGCACAGTTCTTTGTAGTTTTGGTGCTTTAAAAGCGTGTTGTTGGGTACCACGCGCATGTATTCGTTACCGGGACCTTTAAATAGTGTCTGCAGTGGAAAATATGTTGATATTCAAGTGGTGCCTTGTTATTGATTTTCTTTTTGGCCTCTGTTGCACATGGTCCGTTCAGTTAATGTGGCCTTTAGAGCAGAAAAGCGAGGCTAATGATACGCAAACAAGCTTGTAGGTCATTTTGTGTCAAACGATATTGATGCACTTTACACAAATTCGCCTGCAGTGCACAAATATTAGAGCATTAAAGAAGAAACAATATACATAATTGGTCTCCAGCGATCACATCTGATCACCTCTTCATGAGCCGGGGCTAAAATGAGATGTTTATTTGGGGCAGTGCTGAAAATCCCGCTGTGATCTGTTTGGAGTGTTTATTAGTGCTCTGAAAGAATGATTGGGAAATGAAAGATTTTGTGGAAATGTTCTACAAATCAACTTGACGTGTTCAACAGTATAAGACTGAGTTACGCAAAGACAATAAAGCCTAATTGTTATATTTATTTCTGGAATGTATTCTTAACACAGCAAAATTGGCAGTGTTAAAAAAGGTCAAATTAACTCTCACAGTGTATATATAATCATCACTTCGAGAGTGTGGATTATATTTACACTGTGGGTGTTAATTTGACCTTTTTTAATACTGGTGATTTTACTGTGTAGCAACATTTTGTTTAGGTGTCAGGGACTGTATCTTTCAACAGGAAGATGATTTTGCTCGCACATTCCTTGGCATTAATAAATATTTTTGTCCTAAAGTGTGTCATTTTTCAATTCCTTTTTTTTTGACAGGGTTTGTGCAATTCACCTGTAAAGATGCTGCAACCAAAATTACAAATTTCAATAAAAGTGGGTATTCTTACACTTTTTTGTTGTTGTTTGTTTTGCATTATCAGACATTTTGATTCACCTCACACAGACTGATCAATCCTCAAATCAGACTGATTTCCGTTTTTTACCTTGACCAATGACAGACCTCAAATGCCTGTATCAGTCTCTGCATCTCAGGGCTCAAAATGACCCTGTGCTTGTGCGATCCACACACGGCACTTTATCAGAGAGCACACCGCTTCACCTCAGCCCTTTCATGTTAATGTCCTCTGAATAATTTATCTTTTGTCCTCTCTATCTCTCTCGTTTCTCGTTCTCCTCTAGCACACAAATCAAAGAGTTTTATCCCGGAGGACATTCTCTGATTTAAAGGCAAACTTCTTTATTTTGTCGCGACTGTGGTTTTTCTCCGTGCCAACACATTAGGTTTCCTTTAGGATGGCAGAATACAGTAGCTTGTACAGATGTCTCATCTGTAATAACACCTATAAGCGTTTAGAGCACAAATGACAGACAAATATATGCGGGACTAACAGAATTAAGAACACTTATAAAATGCAGCATTGCCCAGAACGTCTTTGCTCTGGATGTGTTTTCCCTAGTCATATTTACATAGGGATTTACAAAAAGTCCTTCATTAACCTGTTAATCTACCCATCCAACTATAATCCTGTGAAGCAATATGAATTATGAGTTCGAATTATAAAATGAAAAACTATAAAACAATTGACTTGAAATGTGTTGATGTCAATATATTTTACATTACAACATATTTTGATGTATAGGAATGGATGGTCGATGCTCTGATTGGTTGTAATTCTTTATTTAAAAAACAAAAATCAGGCAGAGTATCAAGTGAAGTTGAAATAACACAGATTTCAATTTCTCATGCTGTGCATATTCATGTATTGTAAGATGGAGTCATGTTTGTAGTTTCTTTAGCTTGATAAACTGTCGGCACACTTTGAGCTGACACGCCTGTAATGTCATCACAGCAGCTGTCCCCATTTTCATGCTGGGTTTGGCAGACTTTTCTCAAATTTAACTGGCCCACTTATTGGCCCACCTGTCTCATGCACTACTAAGAAAAGCTGAAAAGGTAGCAGCGTAATGAGAGGACAGGGCGGCGCGTTTTATGCATCACATATCCAGCTGACTGTAACTGTGTGTATAAGTTTGTTCATTTAAGCTCTGCATGCTGCTCAAACAAATACGTTCAGCATTAAGGGCGAAAGATTTGGAGGACAACCTGAGATGAAGCTTTAAAGAATTGCAATAAAATCCATCCACTACACTGCACAAAATCCTCCACATATTATCTGATGTCATTACCTCACAATGTAAATGTGCCTTGTTAAAAAAATGTGTAAATATTGTTCCTAGAAAGATAAAAAAAAAACTTTCAGAAAAGCGTAAATGTGACTACTTGACTCATGCATATTTTGTCTCATGACACTGTATATTATTTTGCTGGCTGATCTGCTTGTTTTTGTTGATACACAATGTATTGTTTGCTAATAATCTTAAAATTTGGTTTTGCTTCAGAAGACATAGATCAACACTGGAGTCAATTGGATATTTTATTGATGAGTGGATGTGCTTTTTGGAGCTTCACTATGTAAGCAGATAACATGAAGGCATTTTAATCTAAAATTATTTTGTGTTCAGCTGAAGGAAGTCACACATATCTCGGCATGGCACGAGGGTGAGTAAACAATGAGAGATTTTTCATATTTGTATGTACTTTTTTAACCCAACATTCACGTTTAAAAGGAATAAAACCCCACACAAAAAAAACGTAGCTTTGTATACTGTGGTAGGCTATATTTAGTAGACTGTGTATATAATATATATATCGAGTAGAGTGTGTATATAATAATAGAACAATTATATATTAACGTTATATAAAACATAATCTTTTAAGTTGATTCAACAATTTTTTTCCATGCGACATTACTCAGTTAATTGAGTTAGGTGAAATACTTGGCCAAAAGTTGAGTAAACTCAAAAAAGCTGTGCAGCGAGTTGCCTTGAAATTTTAAGTGAAGTCAACTTTCATTTTTTACGGTGTATATGAGACCAGTTTTATTGCACTTATGCTTTTTGTTGTCCCTATGTTGTTCCAATTGCTTCCATTGTTTACCTCATTTGTTAGTCGCTTTGGATAAAAGCGTCTGCTAAATGACTAAATGTAAATATATAACGCATAAACCTGGTCTCAGGTCAACGTGTAGATCGGTGATCATCGTCTAGGTTTAGAGTCATAAGCGAATGCCTATGGGCTGAACAGAATCAATGTGATTGCCTGGTGTTTTGTAATGAATGTGCAGAGGGCCTTCGGGTAGCAGAGGCCTGAAGGAAGACAGAATGAAGGACAGACTAATTAAAAACTGTGCAGGTCCACAGGACGCTCGGCACTGCGCTCTGCCCGCCTCATCTGTGCTTTGATTGTTATTCATGCTGAACGCTGCCCGATGACTTGAACATGTGGGCTAAATATGTACATACTAATGCAGTATGGGGCGGACAGCAGTCTGACTCAAATAGGTATTATGCAGGTCTATTTTAACAACTGGTTATGGCCAGATAATATGTTTATTGCTGAGAGGTTGTTTCTTATTTATAGTCAAGTTCAAGTCAAGTTTCTGTAGCTCTTTTTACAATTTGCATTGTTTGAAACACTTACAGAAAAGAAAAAAGTTAAATACATATATACATACATCTATATACAAAAATGATAAAATACATTGTTATGAATGATTCGCCCCAAAAAATTACAATTCCTTATGTTGTTTAAAACCTGTATATGACGCTTTCTTTTGTGAAACACAGGAAGAAGACATTTAGAAATATGTCTCTGTGCTTTTTTGTCAACACAATGGAAGTCAATGGGGTCCAATGTTGTTTGGTTACCAACATTCTTTACAATATCTTCTTTTTTCTGTTCTGTAAATAATGAGACGGTTACAATTTTGGGGTGAACTATCCCTTTAATATGTGTTTCAAGTCTCGGATTTTTTGCATTTCTTTAATAGAAACGAATCAGACAGTTGTTGACTGAGTATGAGTTTGAATTCAATTGTGGATTCAGAGATTTTGGTATTTTTGTAAACTTGAGCAGTTTGTGATATTGTTGAGATCTCATGGCACACATGTACGAGTCCTACTGTATACTTCTTCTCTGGAAAAAGACTCGATCAAAACTCTCGATCTGCTCTCAATTTCATCTTATTGCTTTCTTAGAGAAACCACTGAGACATTATTTTCTTTATGCATTTATTGTTTCTTATCACTTCCAACACACAGAGAGAAGTACAGAGGTGGACGCTGGCGTAATAATCTATCCCATATGTCGGCATTCCTGAGGAGAACTGAAAGCACCCGGTTATAAAATTCCGCTCTTGTGCAGCAACCCTATTCCGAGCTTGTGAGTAATGTCACCAGCTTGACTCTTTTGCAGGAACCTAATGAATAATGCCACCGGCTATACACACAAACCTCTTCCTCAGGATTTGAAAGATGTGTTCGCCACAACTTTGCAGCCCAAAGCAAATAGAGTTGTTTCTGAGAAAAACTGAAAAGTCCTGCCTCTGCCCTGAAAGCTGTGTTTGTATGTTAAGGGGTAACAGATTGCATACTGTAGATTTATTTCAGAGCTTTTAAAATGAGCTGATGTTACCGCCCACAGCCTTAGAACTGTTGTTTCTGCTTTTTTGTGTTCAGTTTGAAATCTTTGTCAAGTAGAGAACGGACTGGACCACCGCAAAGTGCTGAGTCTTTGAAAACCAGAAAAAAATGAAGAGACCATTACAAATTTCAATTAGTCAGCATTTATATATGTATCATGGCAATTCCAGTCCAGTGTCTATTTTGAATTTCAACCAAATCAAACCTCAGGAACGACATAAAGTCATCCAACAGCAATGTGAAAGACTGACAGCATGTTTAGACGCATGAAAACTGTTTCCTCACAATAGGCCCTTTTCACATGACGTCACTTATCTTCCGATCTGCCACGAAGCAGTGTATCGTTACTTCCGCTAGCGTCTCCAAGTCCCTTGCACAGCTGCCACAATTACGGCTAGATGATGTACAACATCTTGCAGACAAAGTTTGCTTATGACAAGATCAAAACTAGATAAAGGATACAAATACTTCGTTGAACAGTAAATGTTTGATTATGAAGGTAAGTGTTTTGTTTTCTTTTTGTGTTAGCAAAGGTGCTAGGATAAGTACTTGAATAAGTGTTCTGTCAGTTTTTCTGTCACTGTTTTAAATTCCAGCACGACGGCAAAACAGAAGTTATTTTTTCTTCTTGTTTGTTGCAAGACGGATGTCATGATACACTACTTTGCGAGAAGGCGGAAGTTAAGTGACGTCATTGTGAAAAGGGCCTATTCCTCACATAAAAAACAAATGTTGAACTTTTCCTAAATACATGCACAAATATGACTGTTGTATTGTTTGAAAGTGAATATGAACTTGTTTACTTTGCAGTATTTGAGATCTGAAAAAATACGGAGCATCTTTTCTGTTATTTTCACCCGTTTCTCCAGTTTTCATTTCTACTACAAATAGAAATAATATTTGTATTTGAAATTTGGGAGAAATATTGTTATATGTTCACAGAATAAAACAAGAGTAATCATTTTACTTAAACACATACCTATATAGAGTAAATTCTGAAAAATTGAAAAGGGTCTCTTAATTTGTTTCGTGGATGTACAATGAGAATGAGAAAACTCATCCTCATCTATAGTGCTGTGTTTTGGGTTGGTGTCTGTTTATTTGGACCGGTTCATTTTACCCTCATCAACCAGGTCATTGGTGTTTTCAGCAGGAGGACAGACACTGGCAGAGCGACGCTGCTAGCCTTCCTGTAACTGGCAGCTATGTAGTCCACAGTAACAGCTGCGACTCGCCTCGGGGAGAAAGTGCCCGTCTCAGCACACATGACCACGTAAGACCGAATTAAAGCCAATGCCAAATACAGTAACTGAGACACAGAGGACACATTTAGAGGACATTCACTTTCCTTCGGGCTAGAAATTTGTTTTTAAACAACGTATGTTGGGTTTGTACTTGACGGATGTGTTATTAGTTTATGTAGGGGCATGGAAATATCAAGGGAATGATTTACTAGGAATGCATCACTTCTGTTGATGGTGTTTATTTGCAGATGCTGTCTGAGATGTTTTAGCATATACAATATTGGGATATACTGTCATACTGTGGTTCAGAATCACAAAAAATTGCACTCATCTAAACTGGACCCACCAATATAACCACAGTAAAAACTATATAGCACCCGGTCACCCAAAATAACCTCTAAAGAACCTCTGAAGCACCAAGATGGGGTGCTATATAGCACTAAAAGTGGTTCCCCTATGATTACGAGCAAAGAACCATTGCTATATAGGACCATTTTTTTAAGAGTGCATATATATGTTGACTGCTTTAAAATGACTCCATTTATGTCTCATTGTTTAAAGGGATAGTTCATCCAAATTTTTTTATTCTGCCATCATTTACTCACCCGTTTGTCATATCAAACTTGCAGAGTTCTGCAGAACACAAAGAAGGATAATCTGAAGAAAGCCGGTAACCAAACCACCGCAGTACCCATTGACTTGCATTGAATTTGTGTCAATACAATAGAAGTGAATGTGCAACGTTGTTCTTCGGTTCCCAACATTCTTCAAAATACCTTTGTTTGTGTTTTGCAAAACGAAGTTAAATACATGTTTAAAATGACAAGAGGGGGATTAAGTGATGATAGAATTTTAATTTTTGGGTGAACTATCCACAACCTTATTAAAATCTCAATTTACATCCAAAGAAAGTGCGTTCGCTCCAAAACATGCTGGTTTGCTTCAACTCATGGTTGGGATAAAATCTCTTCTTGGATGAAAGAGCATCACCTACAACTCAACCTCTCCAAGACAGGTTATACCGGCCCACCCATCAATTAAACACCACCTTACCGTTCAGCTCGGATCGTCATCTGTAACACTCACCAAGTCTGCGAGGAACCTGGGGGTGATTTTCGACGACCAGCTGAAATTCGCATCTCAGCAACCTCTCGAGCTTAAATCTCTCAGTTTAAATCACTGACACTGGCCGTCAGAACGATAACGGAAAATTCGACCCTTTACCTTAACTCACTGCTCCAGGTCTAAAAGGAGCGACGCCTGGTTGTTCCATCACAGCGAGGCACCAAATTGCTTGCAAAAACCTTTACTCATTCGGTTCCCCTGTGGTGGAATGAACTGCCAGCCTCCACCCGAACTGCAGCATCCTTCACAACTTTCAAAAAACAACTCAAAACATACCTGTTCCGTATTTATTTGACTAAACAATAACTGTCTGTCTTGTGTATAAAAAAAAAATCTTGATGTTCATTCTCACCTAGCATTTGTAGGGTCCTTATTAAAAGAAATGGCAAAACACTTAATTTATGTAAATGTAATATCTGGTTAAACTCTATTTTGAGGTGCTAGTGAATAAGAAATATGATGTCCTGTGTTTAATAGTGATATCTTGTTAAAGCTGTTTGTGACTGCAGCTGAAGACATTTCTCTCTGAAATACTGCTATTTTATTCCTCAGAATTAGTTGAAGACTTGCACACAAGCTTTTGTGGTCCTAAGCATTGCATTCAACGTCATGTTACTAGAGGTAAACTGTCTCTGTAAATTGGCCCGGATAAAAATCATCTGCTAAACGACAAATAACCGCTGAACATAAATCAATGTGGCCTCAGTGAAACTCTGTATTCACAGCCCAAAGGCAAACATCAATAGAGCAAGAGCAGTCCATTTACACACGGCTCTCTGCCAAAATACCACAACAAATTGGCAAGTTTATACATTTTATATGAACACTAAATGAGGGCTTGGAATCAATAACAATATGAAGTTAAATTTGCTGTTGCATGGCTGTTGTCTAGAAGTCACAGGCAATTAATTCATATCAGATAACAAAATTGACCTGTGCCCATTTTAATTTTGTGGTTAACATGTATCCATTTTTCTTTGAGGCAGTTTTGAACAAGACTTTTCTATGTATGTTTTTCCATTTGTCTCTGTTTATTGAGGTAAGGAAACTATGGAGTTCATATTTTTAGCTATTCGATTTTAAATCAGAATCTACTGCCAATTTATAAACCCCCCCCTACGGTGACCGGGAGGGGACATGCTTGTTTCACGTAGTTTTGTCGTGGCCACGAGATATTACCTCGCGGGAATGTGATGATATGTTGTGGCAACGAGATCAGCTTGTTGATGACATCCTTAATGACATCCTTATGTTGTGGCCACGCGATGTGAAGTCGTTCCCCCTACGGTGAGGGAACCACATCCTTTTTCCCACGACTTCAAAAATCTTACTTTCACTTTTTATTACTTTGGTCATGTATAGCCTATATTGGCAAATAACGTCGGCTACGTTTATTAAAAAAAGAGCAAATAACGAACTTTTACATTTTGTTTTGAACTATACCAAATTACTTTTTCCATTTGAGTACGCAGAAAGGCGCTTTATAAATGTAACGAATAATGAATTATTTGCATCAAATACTTAATTTATCTTGCAATAGACCATGGCCACGGCATGATGAGAACAATAATGACGATTCTTATCAATAGAGTGCAGTTAAGCGCTGTTGTTTGTTACATGTATGACTTATATTTTAAAGAATTAAGATTATTATGCCTCCCTTTTTTCTTTACTGGCCGTTTGTATTATGTCGTGTGGCTCGAGTCTTTTGTGTGCTCTATAATGTAGACGCGCGGCAAGCGCACTGCATTGGTGATCTGATGTTATATGCAACGACAGACGGCGATAACAGGCAATATGTTAATATAATAATTTATTAATTCCAGCCTATATCTTAATTAAAAATAAATATTATTATATTCCTATCTATTTCCAGGCGCTAATAGACACGCAGGCTGTTAACGCATTCATGTCGTGGCCACGACAAAACTAAGTGAAACGAGCATGTCTCCTCCCGGTCTCTGTAAATAAACCATTGAATTTTTGGCTGGCAAATACAGCAATGGGAAGAACGCTCTACACACTTTCAAACCTGGAATCTATTAAAATGCAGCAGGCTTTTGACTTGGTTGACTAAATACTGATGTGCATATTATAGACCGATCTTCTTTGCATATTTGAGCGTTTGCAGATGTAGAGATTGTAGATGTGGTGTTCAAACAAACAGCAGATGCTTATCTTGTTTTTTTGTTGTTTATTAAAGGAGCAGTGTGGAGATTTTAGCGGCATCTAGTGGTGGGGTTGGATGCCACTAAAATGTTTTTGTTTAACTAAAGATATTATTTGTGTTTATTATGCATGTCTGTTTAATTTTAAAGTATGGATGGTCTGTGCCACTGGAGGCAAAAATAAATTTGCCTAAAATAAGGATTGG
This sequence comes from Triplophysa siluroides, assembly GCA_006030095.1. Classification (NCBI taxonomy): domain Eukaryota; kingdom Metazoa; phylum Chordata; class Actinopteri; order Cypriniformes; family Nemacheilidae; genus Triplophysa; species Triplophysa siluroides. Next base: position 1,288,000 of record VCII01000101.1, on the reverse strand, counting down.
TTGGCGAACTAATAACCCCACAACAATCTCATTCTATAGTGACCCGAGCCAAATCGTTTACATCAGGAAATGAATCTGTGAATGGCGTGCTAGTTTTTGCTGTTACACATCACCTTTAAGCCGTTTCATACATTATAAATGGATCATATTTGGCTGCAGCTGTGTCGAGTAATTCAACTTGGCCTCTTTGTAGCAGCTCCTCAGCTTCATTTAAAAGGACGTGTGCAGACGAAAATGAGCCGGTGGTGATGGTATTCAGTGACATTTGTTCTGTGTTCACAGATAAAGTTCTTGAAATATGTGTCTTGGAAAGAGTCTGGACTCCATCCAAGTTCGTGAGGAAACTTGGCTCTGGGAATAACATTGTATTGTGCTTCATCCAGGAAACCAAAACAATTCCTCTGGTCTGTTTTCTCTTCTACAGTTTCTCCTAGTAACCATTTAATCAAAAGGACTGTTTATAAAAATATAGAGGTATACAAAAATATATATGTATAAAATGTAAAAGTAAAACATGCATGATCAACCTAATGTATGTGATACACTTGGACATTTAGGCCACACTTAAGCTTTATAACATGAAAAATGTCCTTCCATATTGAATCTGAAAAACAATTTGCAACGTCAGCTCAATTTTGCGAAATGTTGACTTTTTTTGTTGTAAGTGTGACTCAAGTGTCCAAATCCTGTGCCCATTGTGTAGCTTATACTTTCATGTTATGCTTAAATGATTGTGAGTAACCATTTAAAATCAATTTGTTTATCTAGGATTTGATTTCATTTTTGGTTAGTGAAAACTGTCACGCCGTGCTCTCACGAGGTAACCGTCTGAATGTTTGGCCTCAGCGTTTGAGGCGATAACAACATAGTGTGCAGATCTCATCAGCTTGTTCCCTGCTTCTGGCTCATGGATTCAGTTAAGTTGACAGAGCCTCAATACATCAGAGAGGATGGTGAAATATTTCTCATGCTCTTTTGTCATAATGTGTTGCATTGTGTTCTATTCAGTGCCATTGTGTTTGACATCAGTATTTCTCTCTGTAATTTCTGACATATACATTTACTAATTCAATTAAATTCACATTATTTATACAGTGCTTTTCACAATGTGCATTGTTCCAAAGCAGCTATACAGAAAATAAGAAAAACACAGAATGGTAAAGCACAGTGCATGGTGTTTATAGAACAAGCAAGATCATTCTAATGAATAATAGCTGATAAATAAATAAATAGATGCAGTCTCCCGGTGAGCAAGCCAACACTGCCCTGCTGTGGCGAGGAACCCAAACTCCAATGATTAATGGAGAAGAAAAAAAAACTCGGGAGAAACCAGGCTCAGCAGGGAGGGCCAGATCTCCTCTGATGTGTCATAGCTGCACTCAGTGACCCCGACCAAAAGCCACCGAGCAACATCCATGAAGAAGAAGGAAGTCCCACTCGCCGAAACAGGTCCAACAGTAATGGCATAATGTAACTTTATTCCTCTGTTGTCCGACATCGACCAAAAAACAAGCCCAAACCAGACTCACACAGCCCCAACAAATGAACCCCCCCCCAAACCACAACCAACAAGCCCCCCGACTCCCAACAAACACCCACCCAGCAACCTCCAATCAGGGCCACTGAATGCAGCTATAACTTCAAACTGCTGTCATGTGATGTAAGTTAAGCATTAAATACCAAGTATTCTAACTTTAGCATCAATGTGACAAGTAGTCCGTCTTTGGTCAGACGGTCGCCTTTCTCTTGGGTGGTGATGGAATTACCTGAGATGGAGCTCGAAAGGTACAGATTATTTTTAGCGTAGCGCAGACATTTGACGCAGAGCGAGAACGGTTTTAAAATTCAATTGGAATTGTCAATTCAGTTTAAGCAGGACGACTATGATATGATTGCCATTTATGACATTTTGTCACATTCTTATATGATTAATCTGTTATCGAATAATGTTAAAAGGACAAACAATAGCTGTGTTTAAAAAGGGACACTTTTATTCGTAGAAATTTCTCTCAATAACTCTTAAATTTCAATTGCTCACAAAGCTAACGTTTGGCTTTAGAAGGAATATATCATTTTATGGTACCTCCGTGTTGCTTTGTGGTGCTTGACAGCCTCAGTCCCCATTCACTTTCATTGTTTTGAAAACAAAAGGCCTAAATTGTAGAAAAAGCACGTAAAAAAACAGATAAAGTACTGGCAGAAAATTACCAGTACATTTTCCTTTATTTTACAGACTTTCCATCAATGCTAAAAGGCAATTTAATGCAGGGCAAAATGTAAAATACATGTAAAACAACTGTAAAAATTAATACAGGAAAATCCTTCATATTAATATAGTATGTTGTTCTCAAAAGGAGGGCATAAAAATCATACTGATTTAAAATGACATGATGGTGAGTAAATGGTAGAAATTTCATTTTTGGATGAACTATCCGTGTTTTTTTAAGAGAAAACATTTCCATGTTAATTCCAAAGAGCATAGTTGTATAGAGCTTGTCAAATGACGTCACGCCATGTTGAATGTTCCGCCATGTTGGCAGGCAGGCTGCTATTGCGTTCAATGGAGTGTTTTGTTTTTTCTTGTTTGATTAAGTAATGTAAATATGGTAGGTCGGTCTTGCCGTATTAAAAACTACAATACCATTACGCCGAGTCGTTCTGGAAAAGGCCCTGGTAGTTTTACTTTCGATTTCTCCATATATCAAACAAAACAAGTAACGGTACATATCAAAACAATAATAACAGCGGAGTATGAGCCTCCCAAGATGGCGGAGCAGCCGGCGGAACTGCAACATAAAACGCAGGGCGTGACGTCAGCTTCACATTCTTTAGAGGCAAACGAAAATATTTTCTTACAGAACAAGAATCGTGTCCCCAAAGCACACTTACAGTATGTGACGAGTACATTCCTTCTTTAAGTATGCTTGTTTGTTTGCGCACATTTCTTCCTCCTATACTCTAAGGATTTCTCATTCTGACTTTAAAAGATCGGCCATCAAAGCAGGATTATGCTCAGCAGCTACAAGCCCTCTTTGCATTTATAATTCATGGGAGGTATTTTGTTTTTCCTTTCATCTCTTTCTCTGTCCCACTCTGTTCACTTTCTCACTTTTGTCTCTCTCATCTTGTGAAGTCAGTGTGAGAGCAGCATTGGAGTTTGAGATGAGAGAGATCACTCTCTTACCTCTGCAGGTTAATTCATGTGATGTTATTGCCTGCCAGACAACATGCAACTCCATTTGATAAAAAAAGTCTGCCATTGGTCAAACAGAACTAGCGCTAGACAACATCAATATCTAGTCAAATAAAAAATGTTTATAAAAATGAGGAAGAAACCTTGGGGGATACCAGACATCTGGCAGGCACATTTGTATTACACATGATAAATATTCTTAGACTTAAATGGGGGATGCAATGGTGTTTCATGCATTCTGACTCATTTACAATGTTAAACATGCAGGCTTATCATGCTTAACATGGTCAACTTGTCTAGTATTTCTGTGCTCGATACACTCCCCCAGCACTCCAACTTGTTTCGGAAAGGTTTTATAATTCTTAATTATATTTTAATAATTTATATTAATTCCTTTTATTGGCCATTCACCCGGATAAGCACGGCAAGGTGAAAGAAAGAGCCCGCCCACGGGCCAACCGAAGGGCGAGACCCGCTTACCATCAAGATTGTCTGCGCTGCGTCAAGATTGTCTGCGCTGTGGGCCTGCATCTGCCTGCAGATCGTTACTCTTGCGATAGTGAAGTTTAGGTGTCTGTTTGTTCACGGCATTTCAGTGATGAATGTTATATAAACGGTGGATATAACGCTGGATTTGCAGATCGTTTGAAACTGATAGATGGAGCCGTCCCAGCGCTAAAAGATGCCGGACATGAACCGCATGCAGTAAGTGAAACTAAGTCTTATGTCTGTGTTTGGTTGGCAATCGGCGCATACGTGCATAAGGTACACCACAGGAACTTATAGTGAATCAATAGTTATGCAGGGATAATGCGATGATGTAGGGCAGGCTATTGTGTGCTCGTGATTTAGTTCCTTCCCCCCGCAAACCCCCAGGACGTCGTATTTTTACGGAAATAATCATACATCTATATCTATCTTTTATAAATGTGATCAAACCAAATACTCTTTGAAGATACGAAGTATGCAAAATACGATTCTATGGGTATTCAAGATTAATATGAGATTGGCAGAAACCACGTGTGCAATGGCAGCTTTAATCTTATGTAATGTCCAATCGTTCAATTATAATGATAATGGACTTTTAACTTTAACTGAATAATTAGAATACTTGTAATACTTGAATTGAAGTTTTACCCTCAGGTTGTTTCAAACCTGTATACATTTCTTTGTTCCAATGAACACAGAGAAAGATATTTGGAAGAATGTTAGCAATTTTCAGTTCTGGGACATCATCCACAACAATAGTGGGAAAAAAATGGGATATTTTGAAGAATTTAGGAAAACAAAGAGTTCTCGGGCACCTTTGACTACCATTTAATTCTTCCTACTATGGTAGTCGCAGAACTTAAAATTTCTAACATTCTTCCAAATATATTTCTCAGTGTTCATCAGAACAAAGTCATTTATACAGGTATGAAATTACATTCAAAAACTATTGACAATGAATGATCAAATATCTTTTTATTGCAATTGTGTAAATCTGTCAAATATCAAGGCAGAAACTTCATTTCACAATTTGGTATTGGTGTTTTATATAATAACAATATATAAAATATAACATTTATCTTAAAATCTTATTTTTTTTATATATCTGGGCTTTTTATGCTTGTATTATAATAGGATAATAGGACAAAAGACAGCACACAAAAAAGTGTTGGGTGGAGATGGAGGAGCTGGATAGGTCCTGAATTGAATTCATCTCTGGTTGCTGCGAACACACTGGCGCTTTATGTCGGCAAACTGAAGGCACTGCTAATAAAGTTAAATTAGTAGCAATTACCCCATGAAAACATTATGCCTAGTCCCAGACTAACTTGCAGTAAAAGTTAGCGGTTTATGGATCGAAAAACTTGCACTGACATATCCTAAAATATATGAGTGTGATTGGTTTGTCTTAAGATGTACATGTTTTTTCTAAAATACGTTTTTTTATGTTGACTTAAATATTCTATTTGAACTAAGGCCTAGTCCTGTTTTAAGGTAATCCCTGTCCAGGAAACCACCCTATTATATGTATTTTACCTCTCATTGTTTAGACAGAAATACACATTATTTATTATTATTCATTATTATTCAAATTTAGACACACAGAAAGGTGTGTGTGAGAGAAAATACAGGTTGCGGTCAGTCTCTTTGCAGAAAGTCATGTTATGACTGGTTAAGCAATCAGACACTATTTTGTGCATGTGTGGGGGATTCACACGTTCTGCATTGTAAATATTGCGGTTAATTCCCATGGTAAATGGCAGCTGCAAAGCATCTGAACAATCATTACTCACAGCCAGTAACTTGCCAAAGCATGGCCAGTCTTATTTAAATAGTGCTACTGAGCAAAAATACACACACACACACGCACACACACACTCACTGTACTCTGTGTCACATAGACAATTTACTGTTTTGGCAATCTCGGTCAGGCGCTGAGCCAACATTACTGGGTGCTACTGCAAAAGCCACACACATTACTGAATAGATTTTTTCTATTCAATTAACCGTTTGCAAATAAAGTTAGCCACTCATTTTGTACGATGTTCTTCCCAAATCATTCATCCGAAACATCTGTCTCAGAATTTATTCTCTGTCATGACAGTTTTTCCCAGGACACTTTAAAGATCAAAGTTCATTCGAATCAGTGTGCCATTACATAACCTTAAACAAACAGAAAAAACTGAACCGAGCGTGAGCATAATCGAAACCAATATAAATCACTTTCTCAGCAGTGTAAACATCAGAACCGCTTAAATCTGCTGTACATCACAAGTTCTAGGCCTGATTTGGATTTTATTGATTTATTAATTATATAAACATGCAGAAATTACTACATTATATTATATTATATGTCAATTTCAGTCGTAAATTTATTTATTTATAAAAATTTATATTTATCCATATATGATCTACTTTTTATATACTACTTTAACCTTATCTTATTCTTTCTCTATAGTTAATTTTTATCATTTTAATATTTTGCACTGTTGGCCAGATTTCACTGCAAGTTAAATCCCTATACCTGAAGCGATCTGGGTTGCCACATTAATTATTTTATTTACTGTCATAAATGAAATCAGGGTTTTGTCATTAAAAATGATTGCTAACTTAATTGTCTTGAAATGTAATTTAGGGGGGATCCTATGCACATCCAAATGCAGATGTTTCACCTAAAATGTAAAAAAAATGTTGTTGTTGTTTTATACAGAAAATTACTGCAAATGTACAAGAAAAACAGGGATTTTTTTATGGTTATATCGTTTTTTTACAGGATTTTTTTAGGAATAGTTCACCAAAATCGAAAATTGTTGCATTATTAACTCACCTTTACGTCATTCCAAATTTTGATGACGTTCTTCTAGAACACAACAGAAGATTGTTTGGTTACCAACATTCTTCAAAATATTTTCGTTGTATTCCACAGAAGAAAGAAAGTCATACAGGTTTGTAATGACATGAGGGTGAGGAAATGATGAGAGGACTATTGCTTTAATCACTTTGCATGTTGGTCAGATGGCCTGTTCCAGTCTAACTTGGCACCACGCGTCCAGAACAAGCTGTAAGACTTTATAATGACAGTCAAAAGTCTGTCTACACAACACCCTGTGATGAATATTTCTCCGAAATAGAAATAGAAGTCGTGTACAAACACACACAAGCCCCTCAGATCCCTAAAGCTTTGAAACAGCCCATATGGATTACTCAGCCTTTTGGCTTTGTTTCTCAAGCAGCATGTTTCAAAGTCACACAATTGGCACGTGTCAGACTCTTGACCTTTAACCTGTATCTCGTGAGGAAGTGTCATCTATTATTTCCTGTGACGTGTCTCTCTGGCACTGGCCGTTCACGTTACTTTCATTTCACAAGTCCCAGTTTTGTGCACGTCAACAGCTTCACAGACAAACAGAAAGGGCCCCGGTGAGGAGAACAGAGCGCCGAGGTGCCAGTTTCCATGACTCCCCTGTAGAATGGCAGCGAGGAGCTTCAGTTATCATGACAGTCTGGTGGGTTCGGTCTGTTATTATTGTAACTTCCTGTGGCTAACCGCAACACAGCGGGTGCACAGACACACAAACAATCACACACCTGAGATGTTTTTTTGGCTTCCTAAGGGCAGATAATACAAACCTGGCAGGCTGTGTGAATACACCCTACACGGCCAAAAGCAGGCGGACGCTTGAGAATAACACCAGTATGTGCTTGTTGAACATTCCTGGTGTTAATGGACATTTGGTTCTCTTTTTGATACTACAACTGCTTTCATTCTTTCGTGAAGGTTTTCACTCTGTTGAAGCATGGCTGTGGGGATTCGTTTTCATTCAGACGCAAGGGCATCAGCGAGGTCAGGTGCTTATGTGGAGTTCTTCCACATTTCTTTATTCCAGAACGTGCACGGAAAGCATTACCCAGTTAAAACAAAAAAAGGGACAATTCACCTTCAAAATGAAAATTCTGTCATCATTTGCTCATCCTCTGTTCATTTCAAACCTTTACGACTTTTTTTCTTCTGCAGAACACAAAATAATATATTTGGGTGGAATGTTGGTAACAGAAAACTGTTGGTTGACTTGCATTGGTTTTGTGTCTTTGCAATAGAAATTCCTTTAACCTCATTCTGATAAATATGTTTGTCTATGAAATTGCACACTTAACTGCTTGGTAAAAGGTGTTGAAATATGTTGATTAAAACTGTGGGTTTGTATACTTTGGCTCATGTAGTTTATGGCTCTGGTAATGAATCTGCTCTCTTTGCTTAAGACTTGGAAATGAGCAAGTGAGTTATACACTTCCCTTTCTCTCAACTACACATAAACAAAAGCTTGATGGATAATTTGAGCTTTTGGGAAAATCAACACTGGCTTTATGATGCTGACTCACACCGCTTCTCTCTTTCTCTCTCCAGATCGATGGCAGCTTCACCCTCTCCTTAAATGATCCATAATTGATGAGAGCCTTTAGCACTGTACGGGCGGATCGATGGAGGAGAGCGGGTCTCGCTAACAGCTCAGTAATCCTCACTGAATGGGCCGGTGTGGAGGAAGTTTGGCTTGCGGTGTGTCCAGTTTGTAAGAGCTAGATTTCCACGGGTCATTAGTCACCGGTTGCTACAAACCTGCAAAGAGTCAATTAGCAAAGACAATGCTTCTCTTAATTAAACCAATACATTGTGTGCACGGATCAATGTGGACACTCTCCGGGTGCAGATGTTTCCAATGTGTTTGGTTTCTGTCTGATTGTTATTGATCCGTTTTTATTTATATTGCTTTTAAAGGGATAGTTCACCCACAAATGACCCTCATGTCGTTCCAAACCTGTATGAGTTAGTGCAGAACACAAAAGAAGATATTTTGAAGAACGTTGGTAACCAAACAACATTGGTCCCCATTGACTTCCATTGTATGGACACAAAACCATTCCTCAAAATATCTTTTTAGTGTTCTATAGAAGAAAGGTCGTCATAATGAATGACATTATGGTGAGTAAACTTTTTATTGAATATCGTTGATTGGATGGGCAAAATACACATTTAGGTGGTCTCAGCCCACCTTTTCATTTACATTTAGCAGACGCTTTTATCCAAAGCGACTTACAAATGAGGTAAACATTTCCATTCCACTCCGTGTGTGAAGTATCTTAAAACACTTCTTTAAAATGTACAGGAGGGAAGATTTACACACTGCATGAGTGTTTTACAGCAAGACTTTCCATGAGAGACCCAGCGAGTGACAGAAGTATCAAAGCAAACGCTGGGCTGAATGCAGGAACGCTGCCACGACGCGCATTTGATCCTCTATAACAGAAAAACGGTTTTAACTAAAGAGGCCTCGGAGTGTCTGTAAGCGAGAGAGAGAGAGAGAGAGAGAGAGAGAGAGAGAGAGAGAGAGAGAGAGAGAGAGAGAGAGAAAGGGAGAGAGGAGAGAAACAAAGATAGCAACACAGACAGAAAATGCCAGGATGAGGAACCCCACTGGGAGGACAGTCAGGGGCCATTCTCATCTCTGTCTCTGTTCTGTTCTGTGAAAGCACAGCAGTGTTCGCACACCTCTGTCACATCTCTTTATTACAGCAGGATCTGCGCCACTTTGCACAGGATAGAAGAGAAACAGCCCTGAAGGCCGATGGCTATACAGAGGGACAGAATTCCTCTGTGTGATTGTACAGACGGCTCCGGTGAAGAGTAACGTTCTGAAGTTAGATTGAAGGAAAATCTTTCTCTTCCATGGGCTTGTGCTTTTCTTTGAGTGATAAAGGGACAGTTCACCAAAAAATGAAAATCCTACAGTCTAAATTTCTGTCTGGCTTTCACAGTCTGTCTCAGTGTCTTTTCATCTATTTATCATTCATACAGTGTCTTTATATGCCTGTAGGGCATCGGCATTATGTGTCTGTGGTGTGTGTACAGTATGTCTCTCGAGCCGTGAATCATGTGAGAGAATGTTGCTACTCCCTGTTCTCATGTTTTCTTAAGGAGCAATTACAGGGGCTCTCCGGAGAGAGTGCGGCGGCCATCGTGTTTTGACATATACTCCTTTAACATATCCGTGGATGAAATGCTCTAAGCATTAAGTCATCAAACTCAGTGCCAACTCTGATTTCAAGCTCCAGCTTGCCAGATCATTATCAAGAAAAATACAAATGGTTATCACAGGAAAGTACTTGACAGTCTGTTACAGGGATAAGCATCAGTGTGTTCTGCGGAATCAATCAAAAGCTCAGGTGAGTTAAATTTGTCCACACTTCATGGAGGGATCTACTGTATATGCTCTGCCAAAGCCTTATTGATTCATGTTGATATCTTCAAAGAAAAGCTGAACTAACATAACACGGTCTGTCGGGGTGTTAGTTTTGCTCGGAGGGACGGGGAGGCAAAAATCAATAGAACTCATTTCAAAATTCCTGCAAAAACCGTCCAGCCGGCCCTTTGACTGATCCTGGTTATGTGACTTTTCCGATGTTAGCGCAAAGAGCGGCTAAGGCGTTTGGAAGGAGATGTGTTATCTTTTAAAATTAGAAGGGATGCAGGTCAAAGGAAAAGAGAGAGAGAGAGGAGGGAAGAAAGGAAAAAACGAGCTGCTATGTTTACTTTGACATTTATATTCGTGCATCACATTTAATTTCTATGACTAATCTAATTTAAAGTGATGCATTCAATAAAACTCGAGTCAGTTTCAAACGCCTGCCGATCATTTCCACTACAGTTTTATTGAAATAGAGACAAGCTAACATTCATTATGCTTTTCCTCAATTATAATGATACATATCTTAGACACCCACAGCTGTCTCCAAACCCCGCTGACACTCTCCATTGCCCATTTATCCATTTCAATCCAGCAGAGTTTGACCTTTGCCAGTGTAACCAAACAAATATAGATCCTCGGTTACAGCTCAGTCATGAGATGTGCAACAATATGACGGATGGATGGATGGATGGATGGATGGATGGATGGATGGATGGATGGATAGATAGATAGGTAGATAGATAGATAGATAGATAGAAGGACTGATGGATGGACTGATGGATGGACGGACATACCAACAGACGGACCGACTGACAGAAAGACCGACAGGCTGACCTGATGGATGGACGGACATACCAACAGACGGACCGACTGACAGAAAGACCGACAGGCTGACCGTCGGATGGATGGATGGATGGATGGATGGATGGATGGATGGATGGATGGATGGATGGATGGATGGATGGATGGATAGATAGATAGATAGATAGATAGAAGGACTGATGGATGGACTGATGGATGGATGGACGGACATACCAACAGACGGACCGACTGACAGAAAGACCGACAGGCTGACCGTCGGATGGATGGATGGATGGATGGATGGATAGATGGATAAATAGATAGATAGATAGATAGATAGATAGATAGATAGATAGATAGATAGAAGGACTGATGGATGGAGGGACATACCAACAGACGGACCGACTGACAGAAAGACCGACAGGCCGACCGACAGACAGACAGATCCCACAATGCTTTACCCCTGTTAGCAGTGTACATTATTGCAGTGCTAGGGTGAAAATGAATCATTTATAAGTCTAGATGACTTGGTTGATCTTGATTCTTTTTGTGCATGTGTGTTCGTGTGTGTGTGTGTTTTCTCTAGAGGACAGATGTTCACTTGCTGCCTCAAGGCAACCTCTTGGTGAGTAAGAGCCGATAACTGCAGACAGAAAGCGGAATTATTATAAGGAAAAGTGAGCTAAGACCCAGACTGCGGGTGTGAAGAAACACAGCGACCTGTTGCATGACATAATGCACACTTAAATGCAGTCGTTTCGAGTGCTTGCGAATGAACAGCTTGCGAATCTGTATTATGGTGATGACACTAAAGACCTGGCAAGCGGTTTGTTTTGTTACCGCAAGTGCAATCTGGCGCTGCTTGACTACATGTCTGCATTCATCTAATATGCATTTGTGCAAGATTCCTAAAAATATACATCGACTCAAATGTTATCTGTCAAAGGGGATGATTTAAGCAGTTGTCTATTTGGAATCATTTGAGCTTTTAGCTTGTAATATATGCACACTTGAAAAGTAACGTCTACGGTTTGCCTCATCTCATTAAAACCCTTTTGTGGAACCAGGAAGGGACATAGTGAAGAATTTAAAACTATTCTTTCCGTAATACAAAGAGAGTGAACCATATGGCTTTGAAACAACGAGCTTCTGTATAACAAATGATGACGGGTTTTATTTTTGAGGTGGCCTATCCTCGTAACGCTTCATAAAACATGATTTATGATTACCCCTAATAATAAAAGGTTGTGTGACTGTATGCTGCCTCAGACCGCCGGTAACTCCTGTTGTTACTGTAATGCTTTCCCTGCAGGCTGTGGGTGGTAAGTGTGGCTTGAAGGGGCTCATGACTTTCTTCCTTTGAGCTTTGTGTCCACAATCCTAAACTAAGCTTGTCAACGTGATGAATGCGTTGTGTACAGACAAGCAATTCATCAGAACTCACTGGTTTTAGAAATTGAATGACATTTCTTGAAAAAGCTTTCGTATAGTGAGAAACAGAGATCATGAACTCGCACAATGAAGAGAAAGGAATGAAATAGTTTGTATTGGAAATGACTATCCTTCAGGCAACTAGGTTAAAGATCTAAAAGTGGACCAAAAACTTGAGGGACACACACACACACACACACACCAAGCGTTCCGTGCTATAATGGGCAGAGGGTTAACAGTATGCTGCTGTGAGAAATAGCGAAGGCATTGAAGCAGCTTCAGATGCGCATTTGGCCGCTGACAGCTCACTAACCGCGCGTCTGTCCACCCGCTGATCGCAGACAACACCCCGTCGGTCAGAACACCACCATATCAATGACATGCCACGGGAAAATAAGTTGCTCGGCATAAAACAAACCAGCTCACTTCCTCTGGCAATCGCAGAAGTGGCGGAAGTACGTCAGTTCGCCAGACTCCGAGCGTTTACAGTTCACGGCGCGATCTGTGATGAGCAAGAAAAGAGGCGAGAGGAGATCCGAATCGGCCCCACTGTCTCTTTAAAGCCACTTAGCGAAGCTTTGCCCGTTCTGGAAAAAGACGCCGACGTCTTTCCCATACGCCGCAGCGCGCGCGCACGCACGAGCAGCGTCCAGGAATGGATACGTTCAACTCACTCTGTGCTGGATAAGAAACTCTTTTTCTTTTTCATTTCGGTGGATCTCGCGTTGTGGATTCGCTTCGGAAACAGCAGCGCTTCCAGGTTGACGAGGACTGTTGTCCGCGTTGTGTCGGAATGGTTTAATGGTGTCTCTTCGTAGCGGCTTTACGCGTATCTGCCGATGAAACTTGGCAACTGCGTGCATTACCGAATTGTTTGTCAAACACGCGGATATTTCCCGGATCCTTATTTTGGTGTTTGTCACGTTGGCTCGCGCATCGGGTGGAAAACGCAGGGCCAGCGACATGAAACCAGCGCGCTGTCTGCGGCATGCAGACATTGATGTTGTTTTATACGCTTGCAACAAAGTTGCAGCGTGAGTGCAATTCACACCACTGTCATTAAACAGCCATTTTGCACCTGTTTAAACGAAGCGGATCGCGAAACACTGTGTTCCGACACGGGCTTGGATTATAGTCGCCTCGACCTGCATGGATCAGTTGAACATTTGTTTATCATATTACGGAGCTTTACACCCAAGGTCACGCTGTGAATTGTTTACCTATTGTCCATAGGCGCCAATATCTATGGGTGTGTTTTATTGATCGTTGGGAATCGATTGGGTTTACGTAATCGAGTGTGCTTTTTCCTCCGAGGAGCGTTTTAAAATGGAAGGGAAAGTAAAGCAGAGTCGCAGATCCCGGTCGCAGCGGGAGAGGGGACGGAAACGGGAGGCGGACGCCGGGGAAGCCCGCAATCGGAGCCCCTCGTCTGGTTCCGAACAAGAGCGAAGTCCCGGTAAAAACGCGGCTCCGCGTTCGGCATCCTCGAGCAGAGCCCAGCGACCCCCCAGACGGAAGAGACGCGAATCTAGTTCCCAAGAGGAGGATATTATTGATGGATTTGCTATCGCCAGTTTCGTCAGTTTGGACCGTCTCGAGGTAAGGCACCGCGTTTAAGTATTCCAAACACGTCCTACCGTCTAACGCCGACGTGTAGGAAGTTTTCACTTATTTGTTATGCACCTTCAAGGGTCGTGAACGGTAGCGATGAACTAACGGCTCGCGAGGATGTTAAACAGGTGTTTCGTGTTGTCACAATGTGTCATTCCAGACATTCCAACGCCTTTGAAGATTCAGACGTAGCGCTACTGTCCGTCATGACGTAATTGTGGTTCTGAATGTTTGAATGGTGTTGAGGATGATCGCTTCAAGGAATACACCGTGTTATTCTGTAGGCTGTTGTTTACTGTCAAGTTTGTGTCATCTGTCACAGTGCAGAAATGAGTCATGACAAATCGGTGAGCTTGTGGTATTTATGGTTCTTGGGGTGAGCTCTCTTCCATGGGTGAAATGTGACTAAATGTTGATCTTTGGCTACTTTGAGTTGTCATTTACTGTAAAAAATAATACTGTTAATGGTGCTTGGCTGCCTATACAGTGACAGATTTCTGTACAGTTTGAATTGTTCCTTTAAGTGACGGTTATGAAAATGATCGTGCTGTGTATGTGGGCTGCATTTGTTGTTTGACAACCAGATAGAAGGGATCAGTGTTTCATCATGTAGTGGGCCTAAAGCCATTTGTACTAATAGAGAGGGCTAGTGAATGGAAGCTACGTAGACGTGATATGTAAACAGCCACGAAGAAGTGGAGGGGGGTCATTGGTTAAAGTACTTGTCAATGTGTTTGTGTGGGTACATGACTGTAAATCCAGGCGTAAACACACAGAGATAAACTTCTACTGTGAAAGAGTCGTCATAAAACTTGAGATCACATATTTTATTGGATGTGTGTTATGTAAACAGCAATGAATGAAGAAGTAGGGGTTTGGCCAGTAGATTCATAATAAATAGCAGTAACCGCAAATCATGGGTGAGTCGCACAAACACACTGAAATGTACTTCGATAGACTGACAGTGTAAAGAGTCGTGTCAGACATTTTTATAGAACATGTATGTGTCACGTTTTGTATAACCGCTGACTTGATCTCTCACGCTCGACAGTAGCTTGACTGCAGGCTGAGCTATTGTATGTAGTTTAGCCCTGATAATACCATTGACTAATAGATAAATGTAATCTCTCATATATCAGATTCTGCTTACTGTTGACTTGCTTACATTGTGGTAAGCGGGAGATTATTTTTGACAACAAAGACAGATGATCTGGGCCCTGGAGACCACAGTTCAGAAGATGCACAGGCCTCATGTGACTAGTTCACAGTATAAACAATCTCTCCATGACAGTAAGGTGCCAGGCTGAGTCCGCTTATGAAAATAATGATTTGTAATGTACCGGGGATAGAATAACTGCAGCGGATGTGAATGACAAGTTGGTTAGAAAAGTAAACATTTCATATGTGCAAAGGTCTTAACAGCATGCTGTGGACTCAAGAAGTTTGTGCCAAGTGAACTTGAAGTGAGAAATATTAGTGGCCGAGTCCTATTCACTTTACATATATGTTCTATATTAAATTGTTTAAAATCTGACATTATTCTGTTTGCAGATTTAAATGAGATTTTGACACGCGCTTAGAATGTAGATTAAAGCGTTTGAACAGCACAGAACGCATTTAGAAGATGCTTTTGATGGCCTTATTCTTTTGAGAATCCACCCACATAAGCGGCGAAATGCAGGCCGTGCAGATGAATGGAGCTTTCTTTGAACTTTTACTTTTATTTGCACGTCTAATGAACAGTTAAGAGAGCAAAGCTTTCCTCTTCCCGGCAAAGATGCGTTTATTTAAAGCTTAATTATTTGCTTCTGAATTAGCTTACCTTTATAAATGAAACTTCGGGGGTGAAGCAGTGACTTAAATGTCAGCCTTGATGTGGTGTGGCAGAACCATACTAAAGCTTTGATATGCATTTAGAAAAATTACATAATGCCTCCCAGCTCTCCGAGTCCCTCTGTGTAATGAAGTATTTAATTGATAAGAATGCTGCAGTTATTTCCCCCTCATGAGGAAGAGGAGGTGTGCGTGTGGGGTTGTGCTGAGTAGCTGTAGGACATACATCCTCTTTGCTGAGCCTGTTGATACTTATGGTTATACTTTTTATTTTTTTGTGGGTTTGATATATTTTATGCTGGAATTGTGCTTGCATAATTGTACATGCGACGTGAATGCATTTCAGAGGTTATCCTGTTTTTATTGTTTTTACAATAATAACAGTGATTCTACTTTTGCTTGTTCTCATTTTTTATTTTCGGTCATTATACATATCTTTTTGAACGGAACGCAGAAACTTGTTTTATTCTGTCCACAATTTGTTGCAGTTGTAGCTCCGCTGGCCAGATACTGAAGGGTGATGATGTCATAGTAAAAGCCAAGGAATTTTGAGCAAGTGCCTTCAAAAAAATGCGCCTGGGATGTGTCTGGTCAGGTGGTTAGGAGGTTGAGAATGATGTTGAAAAGCCCTACCATATTATTTTCATATTCCATGCGTTTATTTTTTCTTTAATAATTTACTGTCACAGTAAGGTAATCGCTCCCTTAGCTGGTGTCCACACTTGCACATTTGCTGCTCTAAAGGTGTCTAATCTATTGATAACCGTTCTAAATATACCCCCCCCCATTGAGTCTCTCAGACTGCAGGAGATGCGGTGGGCTTCTGACGGAGATTCGAAATGGGGACGTGACCTCCCCACGTCGTCCCTTTCTGAAAGAGAGAGCGAGTAAATGTCTGAGATTAAGAGGTGAGGGAAAACACAGAGTGACACTAAGTGAAAGATAATGAGCACTTTGGGCCTAAACGCCATTTAAAAGATTTCTTTGAAGTTGTGCTGTATTACTCGCTTTGACATCAATCGACACGATGTTCAGCAAAAGTCCATAAACGCTAAACAATAAACATTTCCCCGTTCGGCCCCGTTTCGCACCTTTTTCCAATTCGCTTGATTTTCCACTTGCACTATTTTCCAGCAATTTACTTTGTTTCATGAAGCGCCCACTGGCAGAGAGGAGCGTTTCAGGCGAGACAAAAACGGCCGACTAGCGTTAGTGCTCCTCTGAAAATTGCAATAAAAATAATGGAGGAAGAAATTGAGAGAAGCCATAAGTGGCTCATTAAGTAATAGTGTTTTCTTTTTAAACAGGCAGACATTCTCCAGTCCAAGTCTTTCATGCAATGAAAACGATTACCGTTAAACGCCTGCGTTGTGAATTTGCGTATGATTTTTTTTTTCTCTTGTCGGGATTAATGAGCATCGGAGTGGTTTTGACTCACGTGTCTTTCCTCTGACGCCCTACGAGCGATTGCCGTGTGTGCTTGTTTCCGACACGTTGGAGCCTGTTTTGACTTTCATTTTAAGGGCTTCTGGGTTTCTGTGTTTGCGGTTGTGGTTTTGCTGTTGTTTCTGAGTGTTGATGAATTGTCAGAGGTTGTGAATCATTTGACATTCTCGACAAACTAAAGGCAGCTAAAGTATTTTTTGATAGCTTTCAAGCCAGCAGATATTGTCTGGGTCTAAATAATCCTTTTACACGATCTCATAAGCGCTGTTGTTATGGAGTAAAGCATCGGAAACACGTGGTGATCTGTTATCTTAAGTTACGATAAGATTTAGCACATTTCGCCGTACAAGGAAGGAACTATGTGTCATTAATGCATATGAGTTTCAGAAACTATGTGGTTACATTAAATAAGACCCTTATAGGCAAATATTTTACACTTGGATGCACATAGACCTTAATACTTAACCTACAGCAGTTCAGCCTGTAACTGTGCAATTACGTCAATTCACAAAAGATTTGGGTATAATATACAGTGTTTTGGTTTGATGTGTTTGTAGCACATTTACCTTATTGTTACTTAATTTACACATTTACAATACGGGTGCATGTCGGTAAGTGTTCCGACACCGTGATATGTTGTGCCTCTGTGTGTGTGTCTTTGAGCATGTTTTCTTTATAAATGACGCTTGCTGTGAAAGCAATTAGCGTAACAGTTGTCGACAAGCTCCTGCTCTGAACGTGAGATAGCTGCCTCGGCTCCACAGGGAAAAGACTTTATGGTCTGACTGATACTAACAATTATTGCTGAGAGTGCTGTTCCCACATTGAAATAAGATATGGAGATGGAAGAGGAGCGAAAGTCAAGTCTCTCTCTCACATATCCCACTGTAAACAGCAGTCAATGACCAGTTGGCACAGCAAGTTTCTTTTTGGAAAGAGACTTTTTGCTCCTTTGATGAAAAATACAATGTTACTAAAGAATGCTCTAATATTGTAATTCATTATCTTTTTAATTGAGGCGCATTGTTCATGACAAGCTGAAGGGCTGTTTGTCGCAGGTTAGCAGGTGGTAAACAAGTTTTTATTTAACAGATATGTTTGTGTATACAGTATTTGCTGTTAATTATTACAGCAGTAATTTATGTAATGATGAAAAGTGTTATGTCTGGCCATAATCCAGACGTGTATTGTTGTCAGGTGCATTTAATGAAACCAATTGTTTTATTTGCAGTACAGCCTGCCAGATTGTGTTAGACCACTGCATTCTGCACAACCTAGCCAGCCTGCGAGAAGTTGTTAGGGATGCACCGAAATGAAAAGTATTGGCCGAAGCCGAATAAAACACTTGGCTGAAGGCCGAACACCGAACACGGCTTTTCGTATGCCTTCTATTTATTCAGCCAATTTTTTTCACTATTGCATAGACTGAATGGTCAAAATGTGCTTTTTATATTTTGTTTTGCATTTCAATATAATACAATATTACTTAAAGATCGGGTAACACACACAGTTTTTGCCAATATCCTATTAATCTTGAGTACTTATTTTGATCTCATTTATGAAAGAGAGATACAACTGGACGATTATTTCCGGAAAATGACCAGCTCCTGGAGGTGGGCAGGGGGGGACGGAACTACAGCACGAGCACACAATACATCATCGCATTATACCTTTGTGTTTTTTACAATATGCACGTTCGCGCCTATTGCCAACAAAACACAGACATATGACTTAGTTTGACAGACCGATCAACGATTTTTTTAAACGATCTACAAATCCAGCGTTCACTGAAATGCTGTGAACTAACAAACACACTTGGCATGTCAATTTAGACAAATTCCCATAATCGAGTTTCATTTACATTAACGATCAATTAATCGATAACTCGTTAACATTAATACTGAAATATGCATCTGAATTGGCATATAGGCATGACAGCGCGCAAAACGCCATCTTCCTCACCTAAATTAAAAAGGTTTCTAAGTTAAAAAAATGCCTAGCAGCATTGTTAAAATGAATCTGTGTGATTGATAATATAATAATATTATGTATTTGATAATTAACACATGGACCAATATACAACGTGTCGCCACCTCAGATGTGCACTCTGGTAATGCATATAAGCAGACTCCTATCATTGTGCGCGTCTGCGTGAGCGAATAGGTTGATTTGTTATTATAAGCGTGTTATTTTCTTTCTTAATGTGCATAGGACACAGCGCATGGACACTATCGACAGTATTACAGAGAATCTAGAATTCGAAAAGGGCATTTTAACTCACAAATGTCCATAACGTGTTACGTTACCGATACCACACATTATAAAAGAAAGTATATTTGGATTTTGCATCTATAGCGCTTATTTTGATCTGCAGCTTGAGATCGTTTTTTCTTTTACTAAGACAAATGCTTAAAATGTTTCTTCATTATTATTCTTTCTGAAAAACTCAACAATCATAAAAAAGCATATTATAATTACAAACGCACTTATGATAAACTTTTACTTACAAAGGCGAATGGTATCCAAAGGACAACATTTTCTTTTGATACCAATAGTTATTCATTCATTATTTACTTATAATTAAACAACAAAAAAATGTACACTGACAAACTTGATTTTGTGAAACAGAATGTTTATTACAAAACGAATAAGACTGATAACATTGTACCTGTTTTGTAACGTAAATAAATTCAAAGATCTTGGGATTTTCCTCTTTCTTCAACACAGTTTGTAGGTGTATTATTATTTAAAATGAAAATGCAACAATAAAACAAAAAAACAAGGACAACGCTACTTGTATTTAAAGAAGAAATAAAACTTTTATAAATAAAAGCTCTCCTCTCGCCTTGACCTGTCAATCATCGCGCCTCACGACTGCAACGGCTGCAGCTCCTGCTGACAGACGTGCGCCTCGCAAACTCTTGTGTCCATTGTTCAAATGAGCTTTCTTTTTATTTCTATAAAAGAAAAATGCAAAACTAAGGTGTGTCGGTAACCAAGTAATGTAATAAGTGGATAGCCATTGCGTTTGGGCGCGCTTATTTCCATTTGCATGCTTTTACGGAATAATTGCCCAATAAAAGGAATAGGATCCCTGTTACGAAACAGGGATCCAGACTTATAAAAAAACTTTCCGAAACAAGTTGGAGTGCTGGAGGAGTGTATCAAGCACAGAAATCCTACGTAATGCCTCCAAAGAGTTTTTTAACTAGTTGACCATGTTAAGCATGAGAAGCCGCATGTTTAACAGTGTAATGAAGTCGGAATGCATGAAATGGCGTGTTACCTGATCTTTAAAATTTTGCAAAACAAGTAGGCTAAATTAAAACCAAAAATAGAGTCCTCTCTCTTCTTGAATAGCCTATGGGCCTTTAACTGACTGCTAAAAGAATGTACTGTACTCTGTACTCCTACAACAAAACACTTCATTAAAAAGTGTCATTCAACATTATAAGCTAAAAATATGAATGAACGAAAACTGTTGGATTATTATTGGCTACACTGCCAAATGATTTGAAGAAAAAAACATCCATGCAAGCAATTCTGACTGACAACCTCTTTAGTTCACGTCTCTCCTCCAAACTCCGCCACAAAAGCTGACTGTTCTCTCAGAAGGTGCACTCGTGGCTGCTGGCCGGGATGCACAGAACTTACTTTGACAAGTTGTTTAATACAGGGAACTGTGTGCACGCGACCACTCTATGATGTCAAAGGATGTCGCGAGGGGCGGGGCTACTGTCAGACCTCCCACTCGACCGATACAAATCGCTTTCATTCAGAAATGTACTGTACTCTGGCGCAGCAAGTTCCGTGCTGTGTCTTTCTCGGACATTCCTAGAAGTTGTGTACTGCATGTTTGTTAAATGATTTTTTAGGCTGTAGGCTCCTATGCACTTTTATGTTTCAAACCAAGATGGTGGGGGAAAGACTAAAGCTACGAATTGCAGCTGTTCAATTGTTTGTCCCTACGTCCCAAATCGCATACTATCAGCCCTAAATAGTATTCAAAAATAGTTTTGTTCCAACTCATAGCATGTTGAAATGAATATCTTCAAAGTACATGGATGGAAATAGTTTTATCTGTTTAAGTCTGATCCAAATTACCCAAACTCACCGTGAGAGGGCGGAGTTTAATTACGCTAAGCTGCATTAGTAAAATTAATCTATGGAAGTACACTTTAAACATTTCATAGAAAAAATATAGCGCTTTTCTTAATTTTTATTGTTGCAAAGCAGCTTAAAAATAATAACTTGCTAGGGGAAAGATTAAAGAGAATATACGGTATGAAGATACATGGTATTATTGCAAGGTTTTCTCTATGCAATGTACACTGATGTCAGTGGATTGTCAGAAACTATAAATGATTAATTTAGGTATATTATTATTTAATATATTGTTATCAGGACTGGGAGCCTAAAATTACAGTTAGCAGGCAGAGGAGGACATCACAGTTTTATGCCGCAAGAGGCAGCGTCGCGTGATTCACCTGCCTGTTAATCGGCCTAGTTTGCAGACCAATCAGCCGATGCCGATTAATACAAAAATCCACAAAATCGGCCGATATATCGGCTGGCCGATCAATCGGTTGACCTCTATTTAGGTCTGTCCGATATTATTCTGGTTCTGGATGACTATAGGTTGTGGCTGTGGTTGTCATCAGATGAATTGCCCATAAATAGTAAAATAGAAATAATAAATGAATAGGCCACAATACCTAAATACAAAGAACTACTATTTTGATGTGAGTGACTGTCAATAATCACAATTTCGTCTGTGCATTGACGGCAATTTACATTTTGTTATCCCAGTGCATGCATACTGTTTTGCTACGCACTAAAATGTACATTCTTTCGCATAAAAACACTACATACTTTTTTCCCCACATTATAAGTAGGTGGATTGGAACGCAAAGTGTTTATAAAACAGCGAAACCTGGATGTACAATATTGTAACCTTTACAGAATTAACCTTGACAGGTCGAGTGTTAGCATCGGAAAGGTCATGAAGAGGTTATTCTCATTCCCGTTGGATCTGATTGCTTGTGTAAACGTGTGCTCCTAATCCGAGCGGACACGCTGGATATTTTACGCACACGGCTTATTTGCATGGTACGATGCCCTTTCTCCATCCCTCGAGAACATGTCGCGTGCTCAAACGACACAGAATTAACCAGCATCGGCATCATTAAACAGAAGTTGAGCATTCACGCTGCCCTTTCAACGCAGACACTTACTGATAAATCAAGAGCAGTAGCTCAAGATTGTTTGGCTGAACGCCTCTTACAACACAGCAGAGGTGCAGCACAAGCGCTTCACTTCAAAGTCGCCGGGGTGTTGAAACCTACAGACGCTGCTCTGCTTGAGAAGTCACAGTTGCCAACCTCCCTCAGTATTCTAGCTCACAGCTTAATGACTTCCTGCCAGGGCTAAAGTATGCGCTCACTTCATAAATCCCCCCCCTATTTTCGGCCCTAACCTCCCCTCTCACGCACCGCTCCAGGTGCTGATGAAACCGTTCCCCTTCTGCATAATCGTATTTCCTCTAACATGAGCCAAAAACAGCCGGAGAGCCAAAACCGCTTCTCTCCGGAATGTTCTGCAGCACTTTCCTCTTGTGATCCTTTCGCTTTTTAAGTGGCTCGCTGGGAGACCAGGGGTCACATTTACTGAATTGGTATTGGTGTAGTGGCACAGTTTTGGTTTAGGGACCTTGTATTCTGCCGACTCCGAGCCATTGAGAGAGAGAGTCGCGTCTTCTCCGTTGACTCCAATGGAGCAGTTTTTTCACAGTTTTAATCGTTCCCGGAACTTACTAGTAACGCATGTTGCTGCGACTAAACAGACCAACTTAGGTAAACTTGTAGCCCATTTAAAGACGAAAGCCATTTAATGAATACAAAAATGAAAGAAATGAAGCATTTAAAAAGAAAACATAACTTCCTGGAACTATCTGAAGGCTCCATGAATCACGTGACGCTCCAGCGTTTTGGACTTCCGTTGGCAGAACTCTCTCTCTCAATGGCTCTGTGCCGACTTAAACTGTTATTTTTTGACAAACCAAGAACTATTGTGATTGAACTTGACAGCCAGTGATGGGCATGCAAAAGTCAAGCATGTTTTGTTGACATGAGGATAATGGCATGATTTTTTACTTTAGTTTAGACCAGCACTTTCGAAAAATACCCAACGATACAAATTTATATAGATATATGGCATGATTCTTATGTAGCCATTAGAAATATCGAACAGATTTGTGATGTCCCATTGTAATTTCATGAAGTTGTAGTGCAACGTTTTAGTACATTGTTTTAGTACAGTGTTTTAGTACTGATTTTCAATTTGATCTCAACAGAAATTTATAAGTTTTTTTACATGGTGGCTAATTCGTATGAATTGTATGATGTGAATCGTACAAACACGTACAATTAATAGACAAATTTAATACTGAAGGTTAACTTTTAGTGCATTGTTTTAGTACAGTGTTTTAGTACTGATTTTCAATTTGATCTCAACAGAAATTATAAGTTTTTTTACATGGTGGCTAATTCGTATGAATTGTATGATGTGAATCGTACAAACACGTACAATTAATAGACAAATTTAATACTGAAGGTTAACTTTTAGTGCATTGTTTTAGTACAGTGTTTTAGTACTGATTTTCAATTTGATCTCAACAGAAATTTATAAGTTTTTTTACATGGTGGCTAATTCGTATGAATTGTATGATGTGAATCGTACAAACACGTACAATTAATAGACAAATTTAATACTGAAGGTTAACTTTTAGTGCATTGTTTTAGTACAGTGTTTTAGTACTGATTTTCAATTTGATCTCAACAGAAATTTATAAGTTTTTTTACATGGTGGCTAATTCGTATGAATTGTATGATGTGAATCGTACAAACACGTACAATTAATAGACAAATTTAATACTGAAGGTTAACTTTTAGTGCATTGTTTTAGTACAGTTTTTAGTACTGATTTTCAATTTGATCTCAACAGAAATTTATAAGTTTTTTTACATGGTGGCTAATTCGTATGAATTGTATGATGTGAATCGTACAAACACGTACAAATCAATAGACAAATTTAATACTGAAGGTTAACTTTTAGTACATTGTTTTAGTACAGTGTTTTAGTACTGATTTTCAATTTGATCTCAACAGAAATTTATACGTTTTTTTACATGGTGGCTAATTCGTATGAACTTGTATGACGTGAATCGTACAAACACGTACAATTAATAGACAAATTGAATACCAAATGTTTTAATGCATTGTTTTAGTATAGTGTTTTAGTACTGATCTTTCAACCTGATCTCAACGGATATTCGTTTTTTTTACGTGGTGGCTAATTCGTATGAATTCAAACAATGTGAATCGTACAAACATGTACATTTAATAGACAAATGCAATACTGAAGCCCCTCCCCTAACCCCAAACCTAATGTCACTGACGTAAAAGAAAATCATAAAATGGGCAAATCAGATCGTGCGAATTCAAGATAGTCACCATGTAAAATAGTTACGAATTCCTGTGAGATTGTGTTGTCAAGTTGAGTTTTAGTCCTGTGTTTTCGTGCAGTGTTGTATGTCTACTTTACACTAGATGTGCACAGTCACCCGTCGTATATTTGTCATGAAATTAATGTACTCAATCTCCTTTTATGAACTTCTGCCTGTAATATCAAAGCCTGATGTTTCTCATCTCTGGCCTGTAAATCTGTATATAACATTTTATCACTAGTCATGTTACCAAATTGTTTTACTTTTCTTAAATGTCAAAGACGGTCACTTTTGTACAAAGATATCCCCACATAAATATTAAATGGTATATTAAGTTATACTTGCAGCTTGCTCTTATTTTACTATTACTGAAGTGTCGTCTCTGTACGGTCGCACTGTGGTTAGTAAACATTCTGTGGTGCTTTTACGCTTCCTGTGTATTCAATCTTAAACTGTTGTGACATGATGCAACATTTGTCGTAGACAAGTCGGCAATTTTTACATTCGAGACTGTTGCCTTGGAAATTTGTGTCCTAGAGCGTTCACCAGCAATCCCTTAGGTCTGAAAGTGACATTGTAGAACATGGTGCTTTGTGTTTCAGAACACTGTTATTGTCTCATACTCTAAGAATCTCTGAATGAGATTGGCGTCTTGGAAATAGTAAAAAGTGTATATTTATTTTCACTCCAAATGCCTTCAAGTGCTAAAGAGAATGTTTTTACAGTGGTAAAATGGTACTTTGTAGGGGAGATACTGTTACTGTATGTTGATGTTGTGGGTTTTAGACTGTGCAATGCCCTCACCGTCTGAGTGCATTCAGGCTGGAAATAGCATGCACGCGCACACACACACACACACACGCACACACTGCCACAGCACTTGAGTGACACTATACTGGAACTCAAAGAAAACCGCACCAGTCTGTCAAGGGGAGGGGGGGGCGGTTGTGCTTCTTGACTGCTGTCAGTTCTGACTCGATTCCAGTTGTTACTGGAAAATTGTCTCTTTCGGGCAGATGTTGCGAGTCTGCTGAGGGGATCTAGCAGTGATGGATGCTGCACTGTCACACCGCATGACTAAAACATCCCTCATTGATGCCTGATGTCAGGCTCCTCTGACTCCCAGACATATTTTATCGGGCTGTGCTGCTTTTAATTCCTTGAGGAATTCTATTTATTTGGTGGAAGGCAGAGTAGTTATGATTTTATCTGAGATTTTATAAATCGTATTATTTCTTTCGCCATGGGGGCTGAAACATAATAGTTGTTTTTTAATACTGTACCCTGAATGTTTACTGTGTCAGTGTGCTCAGTTATAATTGGCTATTGTTGAATGAGTAAAAACATTAAGACCATTATGAGGTTTTGTCTCAGTAGATGCTGTTTTGGGATTTGGAGAATGTTCTGATATATCGGTGACACAATATATATCAAACTGTCAATAACCATGATATTAAGAATACACACCTAATACTTTGGCAAATAATTAAGTGCCTTGTGATTTATAAAAAAATATTTTATTTTGTTATTAATAATATTATTACAGTTTTTTTATCAATTTAAAGAAATAATCATATTTAATAATCAATTAAAACTATTATTTTTCTATTTTTTATTTATTTAAATGTTATTATTTTAAATTATAATATATATAATTATTGATTCTATCATGTGACACTTTAACATCTATAGTTCAGGTGAGGTTGAAAGATTAAATATCCATTTTTTACTTGCAGCTTAACGCTGTTTTGTGTGAATTATCTGGTTCTTTTCTCATGAAGCACCACTTCTCTCAGGTTTCAGAGGTTTTAAAGTCTCTTTTCAAAGGCACCAGGCTCACGTGAGACAGACAGGGTGCCTTGGGTAGTTTTATTCTGTACATCTCAGCGAGCTCTTCTAGAACAGGCACGGTGTCTGGCTGTTTATTGGTTTTGTAATGGGATCCATGACAGGAATTATTTGGCAGACAAAGAGTAAATGAGCTAACACACATTTGGACCCCACAGGCTACATAAGATCCATTGTTTAGTGCAGAATGCACAATAGTGTTTCTGTTTTTACACCACTGCCGTAACATTTCGGAGAGAGAGAGATAGAGATGGAGAGGAAAGGAGGGCTAGAGAGCCAAACAAACAAAGCTTCACTAAAATAATTGCTAATTGTGTGATTTCCTGACCCGAAGCCCTTGGAACGGCGCAATTCGTCTCTGAGCTCACATGAAAACTCATCTCTGGCTGAATATCGAGCCGTATAACAGGTTTTTATTCGCAGGTCTGCATTCTGTGCAAGGGTAGGTGGGGTGGTTGGCATCTGCCCTGCAATAATCTCTGCGATTCCTGCTGACACATGGGTGTGGTGCACGTACACACTTCACACAGAGCTATAAAATGGCTTTTGCGGTGTTTGGTTCTTTGAAATATTCCTAGAAATGTTCAAGGCTGTTGGTTCTAGAGCGCCACTGGCAGAAAAGTGTTTCTTAGGGTGCAATTCAGTGCGGTGCATTGTGGCCATTCCTGACATGTCCACATCTAGTCACCTTGCTGTTGAATTCTCTGTGCAGAGAGAGAGAGGTCCTGAGCTGAACTTGTATCAAGTTTCTAACACTAAAGTGTCTGAGGCAAGGAATCTCGCGATGAATGTTTGGCATAGTCAGCAGGGTAAGATTGCTAAATGCTTGAAGTTCGAAGTCAGCACGAAATGGTATTTGCAACCATTTTTACTTGTGTAAAGTGAAATCTGATATTTAATGAGGAAAAAAGAGTTAAGTGGGACTTTAAATGTTAGAAGCGAGTGAATGTGACAAGTGGGCATTTTTGTTTGTTTTGCAGGAAAGAATCTTGGCTTAATGTTAAATAATAACATTCAAATTGTTGACAAGAATGTTTAATAGAATGAAGAATTGTTGAATAGGATGTTACATGTACCTAGAATGCTGAATAGAAGATAACTGGAATGTCGAATAGATGAAAGAATGTTAAATAGTAGAATGTTGCATGAAAAAAATAAAAGCTTGCTCTTGAAACAACTTTATGTATTGCAGGAATCACATATTCATCTTGAATGAATGCGTGATTCGAACAGAACAGACAGGCCTATGTTACATAATCCCAAACATCTTGGTAACATATTATAATTTATGTTTTTTCATATGCAAATCTCAGATAGTTGTGCAGTTATCAAAAGGAATGGCAGTAACATTTCATGCACTGTCACTTTATGTATTCCACCTCTAACTGTCTCTATCCGTCTCTCTCTCTCACCAGCTCAAATGTGTAGTTTTTATGCATGAGAGGTCCCTTAATAACATCTTGTTAAAGACAATCCGTTTGCTAACACGCGGCTAAAAGCAAAAGTGTTCACAGGTACTTGCAGTTAAACAAACAAACAAACCCAGACACCCTGTCTGGGACTAAAACCCTGACAGGAAACCAGACGTGACACAGATTTATCTAAAAAGAAAAAGTGCAGCGTTGTGCAGAACAAGGCAGTGGAGACAGTAATGTTGAAAACATACACAATAATGTGTCTAGTTTGTCTTAGTGCACGTTTAAATGTTTATCATGTGGTTTCCCCATCGTATTGGTTTATTGTGTGGCTCTTTTAGCATTTAAAATGTTGAATATTTCTGTCTGAATAAGTGAATACGACTTCCACGCTTTGCTGTGTAGTTTATTCCCTCAAAACCTGGTCATTGAGTTTTCATCTATATGGTTTACAGAAACAAAGGGCTCTGCTTAAGTTAGAACTGTCGGCTTTCATTTGGAAGTGGAACTTGTGCTTTAAGCACAAACTAAACAAGTGATTGTGGTTTGGCAGGCAGGAAGGGTTAAAGCAGTCATTTTCAGTAAACTTTCCGAGTAAACAAAGTTCAACTTGACAGAGTGCCTCGTGTATGTATACAGAACCTCCGTTGTATTCACCAGCAACGAAGTCGAACCTCAGACATGTACACATGCACGTGGCTCAGGTCCATTGCATTAAGAATGTTTGTGTTTTTCTTTTGATTAAGTGTGTTCAGATGCGAGAAGCGATTTTAAAGACGTTCTTTGACAATGCCAGGTTTTGACTTGTTCTTGGATAAGAGCTGAGACAAAACCCTTGTGAATGACCGTGGTTTAAAACGCTGATGAAACTGTGGTTTCTCATAGTCCTGTTTATCTTTCTTTAAAGCCGCAGCTTATTTGGTTGAAAATAAACAAGTGTTTGAGCAAAACGGCGTTCTTTCCCTGATTTACAATGGTTAGATTTGAATAATGATGTCGAGTGGGATTTAGAGGGAATCGCTTGTTTGACATCATTTGACTCAACTCGCATAAAGATAAGTATGTCAATGCTACGTTGTGGATGTCAATATGAAAAACCTGATGAGAAACTGATGTTACTTCAGATAATGAGTTCCTATGAGGACTCAGATTTTGAGGAAAGGGTTAACATCGCATAGCAAGAATAAGTTGTTTATGTAGTCCTTTAGGGCTGTTCGACGATTAATAGTGCAGATCTAAAATTAAAGTTTGTTTGATATAGCATATTTAATTATGTTGTATTTATATACAAGTGCATGTACTGTATATATTTAAGAAAAATATAAAAGTGAAGAAATGTTTATATATAATTGAAATTGTGAATATTAATATTTACAAGCAAATATTTTATTAAATATATACGTGTATGTGTTTATTAGGGGTGTAACGGTTCTCGGTAAAAAATTGAACCGCACAGTTCTCCACCAACGGTTCGACAGGTGAGACCTGAACAGCACATGTTGCTGTTTAAACTAAACTCATTCAAGCCTGGCCAATTTATACATTTAAGTGCAATATGATGAACAAGAAAACTCGCTTGCGCGCTGTGAGAAGATCCGAAGCGCGCACAAGGAAAGTCTCTGACATGGCGCAAATATTGAGTTGTTTTTGAAGTCTTGTGCTTAAACGGACAAATTCTTGTCGAGTATCTTAAAGCGGCCCTGCAACGGTGTTTCATGCATTCTGAATTCTTCACTTCTTCTGTTAAACGTGTCGTCTTAACATGGTCAACTTGTCAAAAAATGAGTTGGACGTATTACGTAGTATTTCTGTGATTGATACACAGCGATGTTTCGGTTTTTTTCAAACATATAAAACTGTTTCGTAACAATTTTTCTTAGTCCCTTATTGGACAATTCTCCCGGAAAAGCACGCAGCTGCAAGGAGAGCAGAAGGAGCATGCACAGACGTCACTTTCACTTGTGTGCAGGAGAGAGAGAGAGCATACGTTCACGAAGTTCAGATGTTTGTTTGATTACATTTGGGTGATGAATGTTAAATAAACGGTGGATATAACGCTGGATTTGGAGATCGTTTCAAACTGATATATGGAGCCGTCTCAGCGCTTAAAGATGCCCAACATGAACCGCATGCGGTGAGTGAAACTGATGTCTGTGTTTTGTTGACAATGGGTGCGCACGTGCTTTGGTTGAGGCTACCCCTCCCGTGACACAAACCGAACCGTGAGAAATTTGAACCGTTACACCCCTAGTGTTTATCAATACAAAATAATTTATGAAATGTGCACAGACATATGTTATGTAAACAAACTATTATTCTAGATGCGATTGATCAGGATTATTCGTTGAACAACCCTATCTTTACGTTTATTGTTTATGGTTACGATTGATTTAAATCATTTTGAGTAGCTAGGTGGATTTCAGACAGCCATTTCTACGTGAGGAGATCTAAACCAGATGGTAATAATTAATTGACTAAACAACAGTTTAGAAGTTAAATTGCCGTCTTAAAATAGAACAACGACATTGCAACCAAAGCAGAACACGCATCCACATGCACCCACATTCATGCAGTGCATGCTGATGCAGCCCTCTGCTCTAGGTCACCGACGGTCGCAGTCAAGCGATGGATGACCTTTCCCGGGACGTGCATGCTCCTCCTGTACTCCTGTATTCTGTTTTCAGCAGAACTCCATCTGCATTCAGTAGACCGTTGGCGCAACAGCATGTTTGCGTATTCACCCTTGTATCGCATGTTTGCATTGACAAAGATAAAAAGACGTGGAAGAAAATAAAGAAACAAGCCCTGGCGCAGACGACGTCTGAGAGATTCTGCGGGGCACGGCTGACGAGAGCGCAAGGACGCTTCTCTAAATAGCATTTAGTGCTGTTTTATGGCTGCTCGCAAACGGAAAAACAGCAAGCGGGGAATGTATGCATCAGTAGACTCAAATCTGTTTAATGCCTAGAAGGGATTCCAGGCTTGTACGCTACAAAGGCTTTTTTGTTCTCCTGGTTTTCTATTTTATGTCTCCACGGTGTCTTGCATTACAGGCGCAGCTTGATAAGGAGTTGACGGTTTTTACTGCATCCACTGCATGAATATTGATAGATTGTTGTTTTGGCAACAGTGAGGTCAGAGTTCCTTTCTTTATCCCCAGAGGGAGCACCGCATTGCCAAGGCGTGACAGATGTGATTGCAAGTAAAGAGCTGTCCTCCTTTTCCCCTCTCCTCACTCTCTTTTCTTTGCTCCTGGTTTCTCAACTCCTCTATTATCCTTTCTCTTCTCTTCTCCTCTTCTCCCTTCTGTTCTCCTCTTTTCTCCTCTCTTCTGTTCTCCTCTGTTTTGCTCTTTTTTTTTCTCCTCTCCTCTGCTTTCCTCTTTTCTCCTCTGATGTCGTCTGGTCTTTCCTATATTCCTGTTCTCCTCCCCTCTGCTCTTTCGCTCTCTTCTATCCTCAGTTCTTCTCTGCGCTCCTCGTTTCTCCTCTTCTCTGCTCTCGTCTATTTTCCTCTCTCCTCTCCTGCTCTTTTATGTTTTCCTCTCCTCTTTTCTTCCCCTGTCCTATGCTCTCTTTTCCTCTCTCTTCTATTCTCTTGTCATTTGCTTTTTTGTTCTTCTCTACTTCGTCCTCTGTTCTGATCTCCTCTCTCTTCTGCTCTCTTCAATTCTGTTCTCTCCTCAGGTCTCCTCTCTTTCCTTTGCTCCTTTCTGTTCTCTTTTTTCCTCCTCAGTTCTTCTTATGTCTCTCTCTCTCTTTTCCTCTCTCCTCATCTATTTTCCCCTTTCTTCTCTGCTCTCATTAACTCTCTTCTCCCTCTCCTTTGCTCTACTATCATCTTTCCTCCTCTCTGCTCTCCTCCTTAATTCTTATCTCCCTTATCTGCTCTACTATCTTCTCTCCTCCCCTTTTCTCCCTTCCTCTATCCTCTCCTCCCCTGGACAACATAGAAACTTCCGTCCTTGAGGGTAATAGTCACTCTATTAGCGTGTTTATATTGAGGGTGTACTATTTTTTGTAGTTTTTACGCATGGCTGAAAAAAGTTCATTGTGTACACAGTTGAGAATACGAGGGAGGAAGCGATCTGTCATTTAGCCAATGCCGTCTATGCAAACGATCTTAAATACTCCGGGGACAGTCCACTCTGTGAGCAACCACACTAGATGTCTCGCTCAAAGGCAGTGAAAAAACTACAGTTCATGAATCACCTGTGACCCTTTGAATTACTAGGTGGTTAAAGACTAATATAGGAACCACATTAACTTTTGTAGCGATTTATTTCTGAGGAAAACAGGAAATTGGTGGGTAATAATGTAGGATGGGATTTATGTGACACTTGTTATTTAAAGGTCCAATGTATAACATTTAGCGGCATCTAGCGGTGAGGTTGCGAATTGCAACCAACGGCTGACTACACCGCTCACCCCTCCCTTTCTATGCACTATGGTGGCTCAAACTGGACTAAGATGTCGTCCATTTACGCTTCTTTGCCGATGGAGAAATTGTATTTAGGAAACGTGCTCTGTTGAGCAGTTTCTCTGTTTGAGGCTACTGTAGAAACAACACAGTAAATTCCATGCAAGGGCACCCGCATTGGGCATTAATTGGTCAGTAAGTAAAGTGACAAACTACTGACTTTATATTCCGAATTTCAAAACAAATTACATATTTACATTTATGCAGTTTACATGTATGCGTTTTTATATCTGTTTTTGCGAATCCCCAGCTAATAGTTGTCTTTGGATGTTCAGTTATTTTCTGGTGTTACACACAAGAAACATTTTAAGCAAGCTAAATATTTCAGATTCCCTAAAACATTCTTTTGCGTACATGAAATGTCACATGAAACTAATTGTCTCGTGTTATACACAGAAAGACTCTGTTTCCCTCACAAAGCAGTTTATGGCTACTGTTGAAAACACTTTAACAGAACATGTGACCTCATAATCGTCACTTAAAGTGATTGACAACTGAAATGGCCTCAATATACGTAATAAGTGGACCGTCTGCTTTTAAGTGCCGTTAAGATTCTCTCCTCCTGGAGTAACACTGACTCTATGCTGATTCTGAGGAATAGATCTGTGTCTCTTTAAATGTACGTTTTCAATCCGCATTTTGATGATCTTAATCCAATGCAAGTATAAACGTGTTGCTGAGAAGTATTTAAAACCATGCAGTGTTTGAAGACGCTGCCAGACTAACGGTCCAAAAACAGCGTTGACAGGTTGAATGTCATACGGCTCTATTTCTCTCTCTTTTCCTGTCTGTCTTTCTCTTTGACTTTGTTATTGAAACGGTGTTGTTTTTCGTTCAGACTATCAGTGCTTGTGTGCGCTCGTTGTCG
The DNA here is from genome assembly GCA_006030095.1 of Triplophysa siluroides. Lineage (NCBI taxonomy): Eukaryota > Metazoa > Chordata > Actinopteri > Cypriniformes > Nemacheilidae > Triplophysa > Triplophysa siluroides. The sequence continues at coordinate 1,254,840 of VCII01000101.1, read as the reverse complement.
TCCGTCTGACTTTCAGTGTAATTGAAGTTCTAGATGCCAAAGGCAGAAAGGAATTAACATTCATCTCTGTCTGTCTGCGTGTGGCACACTTACAGCACCTGCAATGTCACACCCACACTCGCACACATGAAGACTTACCTGTAGCTCGACAAGGCAAGGTCAGGGCTTCTCAGGTCATGCATGTAAAGATAAATATATAGCTTGAATTTTAAATTGGTGAAATTTTGGAAAAAAAGATGTGTGGTCAAATCTTAATTAATTACAATATGACGCTCATGGTCCAAAGGTTAACCAATCATAAGTTTTATTTTATTTATAGATGGTTTCAAAGTGACAACATAACCAACAAACGTTACTGCGCATGCGAGCCTTCGTGGGCTGCGGTTAACTTCCGGAACACTATTACAATCAAAAGAAACCGAGAAGTAGCTTTACTTGGCTAAACTTCTCTCTCCAATATTTTGAATTTAGACTCCGATACCAAGCTCAACCGCTAGACGTCAATGTACCATACGGTTTCTTTCAAATTAATATGACAAATTAATATGAACATAAAATATAAAATGTTTATTATTAGCCAAACACAAACCGGAAGTTAACTGGGGGTCATACTTTTATATTGTATGGATGACTTGGAGTAGATGCAGAGCAGGAAGTTATATTTCTCTCTTCAACGCAACGTTGTGGCAATTTGTTACATTTTAATAAATTGGTGGCTAATTCATATGAATCTCATTTGTATGATCTGATTTCGACCCAATGACGGTTGTGGACCTTCATAATAATTGGACCTTTTTTCTAACAATTATAAATTTTTATACAATTCACATCATTTGAATTCCTTTGAAATAAATCAATTTTATTTATATAGTGCTTTTCATTATTTTGCATTGTTGCAAAGGAGCTTTACATCTTAAGTTTTCCCTTGGAATTAGGTTACTTTTAAACTGATTCTGCGGATTGTTTTTACTCAGCTGGTTGAAGATTTAACATTCATAATTTATAGTTGGCCTGAAAACATGTATTGGATTAATTGACTCTTCGAACAATAATAATACTGTGACGCTATGTGCTTGAGTAAATGTATCTATATAAAGATGCAAAAAATATATAAATACTGTCAATAAGTACTACTACACAATGATTTTCATTTACTGAATTTTCTAATGCATAGAAGTGACTGTACAATATCTATTTTAGATATGAGAGTCTCATATTTTAAGTTGTGGTGTTTGGGGGAGTTTGATTGGCCAGTTTGCTAGTTTGGGACCGGTTTTGACTGGCTATAGGGTGGGTTTTGTTAGCAAAATCTGGCAACCCTGAACCCTTGTTGTTGTTGCAGCAGTTAGCAATTCCAAGAAACCAAAGGGGATTTGATCTTTGTCGGTGTGAGCCACCTTCCCTGTACTTTGTTTTCAAAGGCACACTTTGGTTTTATGTGGACCACATTTGTTTATCCTTTCTTTCACTGTCTGTCATGTGTATTGTTAGGCTGTAAATTGTTGCACAGCTGTAGTTGTGGTGTGATGTGAATTTTGATTTCCATCCCTGCTGGTCTGTTAAAAGGTAAACTTCTGATGAGCAGAAGCACGAACCCATTCTTTACCACAAACCGTTCTTTCTACAACAGTCAGGATGGGGTGTGTATGGCAACCATCCACATATGATAAGCACAGTGCCCACACACACATAGGTATCTTAACCCTGAACTAAAAGGAAATACTAGTCGGCATCCTTGAATGAGTTTTGTGTCTTATTCGAACACTTATCTTGTATTAGTCCTTGGAGGAAAGGGGAGATAAATAGTTAGAAAGCATTGCACGGTGTCTGTGAACTTTACAGGCTCTTTTACACATAACCCAGGGTTTAAAGTGGCTTTAACCTAAGGTTATGCAACATTTTACCCTTGTTATTTTTATAGAGGCTCGGTGTAGTTTTTTTTACCTTGTGTTACAAACCATAATCGACCTGATTTTTCGGTCTCCAAATGTATTTTACACGTACACAAATTGTATATGCAATTAATGTGTAATGTTTCAAATGATCATTTACAGATGTGAAACACAGCAGTTAGCCTCTTTTGGCGAAGTCGCATTCATTCCTGGTAGATGTTTGTGTGTTTTTCTTCTTTGTTAACATTACATGGGTCGATGCATTCCCAACACCTGTGTTGTCTCCCCAAAGGCAAGATCTAGCAGAACGCGATGGCCCGCAGCGGGCTGTTTGTAAACACCGCTTTACCTCGCGCTTGGTGATCCTGGCGCAGGCGCATGAACGCAGGCATGTTGATGCTCGCTATTTTAATCTCCCCTTGCGGGAGCCACAATACACATGACACACACTCTTGGCTACGCTTTATTAAACATGGCTAAGTGTATCAAAAGCCTAGTAAAGCTTTCAGGTTCAACATAGAAGCTGTGAGGTCAGAATTTAGGGTGTGCGAGATCCTCAATAGTGGAAAGAAGGAACATCTGTTATCATTTATTTGTTATCAAGTTCTTCAGGCGTGGAATTGGAGTGAAGGTGACATGTTTTTTGGTGGGTTTGCATTCACATCTGTTGCGTAGAGCATACGGTGAGACGTCCAGCCCTGTCCTCACACAAATGCTTACCTTATTTACATGTCTGCGTACAGTATATCATATGATGTGACATGCAAAATACCGTCTCGCCAAGTTTTTCAGCTAAGATTTGACTGCCAATTGAAAATGGCAGTCAACTAGCATATTTACTGGCACGTGAGAAAAATGATGTAATGGCAATTGCAACAAGTTAAATCCACTTTTAATATGAGGAAACAACTCTAAGGTATTTTGTACGTTTACGCTAGTAACAATTCTTGTTACAATTTAAACGCAAAGTTTTGCTTGGTTTAGGAAAGATGTTAAAGGGATGGTTCACGCACAAATAAAAATTATTTCCTCATTTATAATGATACAATTCATTCCAATGTCTTTTTTTGTCTGCAGAACACTAAAGAAGATATTTTAAAGGTTGTTGGTAACCAAACAACATTGAACCCCAGTAACCAAAACCACTGGGACATTTCTCAAAATATCCTTTTTTGTGTTCAACAGAAAAGTCACATACGGGTTTTGAACAACATGCGGGATGAATAAATGATGACATAACTATTTTGGGGGGGAAGTATCCCTTTAAATCGTATCCTAGACAGTCACATGGACAGGAATCGTAAAGCTTTATTATGTTATTTGCATAAAATCTAAATGATTATGAATCCAAAAGTGTATATTCAAATATTGAACAAAAATAATATTGTTTTAGACCACTGACAATCTTAAAATGTGAATGCAAATCTATTCACAGTAGTTTTCTAGCTACTGATGCAGATTCCCATCTAAATGTCAGTTCCATAATAACTCTTTTTAATTTGACTCTGTGAATTAAGCTCACGCTGTGATAACTGCTAAATTAAAAGCAGCTAACATCACGATAAAAGCCGTTTATCCGATCTTAACTTCTATAATCTAAAGGAGAGAGTTCGAGCTTGTTGACTGAGGCAGTATCGGTGGGTTCAATTTGTCACCACAAGTTCACCACAAACCATGTCTTTTTATCTCGCGCACACAGCACCACAGTCTTGTCGGAATAAAAGGGAGAAGTTCAGCCATCTGCTAGCAGTAGGAATTCACAACACACACAAGAAGCCATTGTTCGGGTGCACTCCTAAGCCACTGCGATTTGCACAGTTTCTCTAAAGCCTATTGTGAACGAGTTAGCATGACGCTAAAGCTGCGAAGCTCCCTTCAAGGGTGTGAGGGAGATTTTCCTTAAACATTTGGGAGAAGATTGATACCGTCTGGGTAAAGTTCACAACAGCAAACAGCATGCTCGCAGGGGTTCAGAAACAATGTTGTGATTTGAGTGTTTTGATATTTTGAAGAATGTATTGGGATATTTTGAACAACGGCAGAACCTATTGACTTGCATTGGTTTTGTGTCTGTACAGTACAATAGAAGTGAATGGGTGCCGCCGTTGTTCGGTGACCAACATTTTTCAAAATATCTTCTTTTGTGTTTTGCAGAAGAACGAAAGGTTTGAAATGACGAGAGGGTGAGAATGATGACAGAATTTTCATTTTTGGGGGGAACTATACCTTTATTAAATGTAGAAGAAACTCAACTCTGCAGGAAGGTTGCTCTCAAAGGGCCGGAGTTTAATAGCTTAGCTTTAAAAGAGAAATGGTTCTTGTAACTAAAGTTGAGTTCTGTTTCTTTGAGATGCCAGCTGCAACCATTCCTGAAAGCATCCTTCAGCCAGATGCCAACTGTCAATCATTCCTTCCCTCAGGATCGTTTTTCTTCAACTGTCCGGTCTTTCCTTTTCATGTCTCTATTTCGGTCTCTATCTGTCCGTCACCGCCTGGTTCTCTCTGGGCTGGAGTACGGCGAGTGACTTTAGAAGGTCAGATATGCACTGAGTGTCCTTCCAATGCAAGAGTCAGTATTTTAATGCGTCTTTACTGTTAATTTAGCAAAAGACTTCTGCGCTCTCGCTTGCGATCGATTCTCTGGACTGAACAATTACAGGTGCTTTATTGTTAGAGGCGTTTCCTGAAAGTAAACGTTTTGCAGTCGGCTCTGCGAGACGCTGTCTGTGGATATATACCGAGATTCTAATAAAACTTTACAAGCTGCGAGAGCAAACCCGATCAATCTCTGGAGATACAATGAACATTTTAGCAGAAGCCTCAGTTTAGACAGGAGTTATGAGCTCTGGGCCTGTAGGTAAACCACCCCACAACCTCTACAAATAAAGTCTAATAAAACTTGGGAGTTTGGCTTTATCTCCTCCAAGAGCTGTTAAATTGAGCTGTGTGTAGGACAGGGCATCGACTGGCTCACACTGGATTTCATTGTGCCTTCATATCAGTTGCCAAGAATTGTGGTTTAATGCCTATTATCTTTTGTGCACCTCCTCTTACCGCCTCATTGCCCTCTCTACACATCTTTCTTTCAGCATTGCTGTTTTCAGAGGAACACTTTAGATCATATTATACAATTGATGTCTGTCTGTCTGTCTATACCTGCCTGTCTGTCTGCTTACATGTCTGTGTATATCTGTCTGTCTGTCTGTCTGTCTGTCTGTCTATGTCTGTCTTTCTTTATCTGCCTGCCTGTCTGTCTGCTTAACTGTCTGTCTGTCTGTATGTCTGCTTACCTGTCTGTGTATATCTATCTGTCTGTCTGTCTGTCTGTCTATGTCTGTCTTTCTTTATCTGCCTGCCTGTCTGTCTGCTTGTCTGTCTGTATGTCTGCTTACCTGTCTGTCTATACCTGCCTGTCTGTCTGCTTACATGTCTGTGTATATCTATCTGTCTGTCTGTCTGTCTATGTCTGTCTTTCTTTATCTGCCTGCCTGTCTGTCTGCTTAACTGTCTGTCTGTCTGTCTGCTTACCTGTCTGTCTATATCTGTCTGTATGTATGTCTGTCTGTCTGTCTGTCTGTCTGTCTGTCTGTCTGTGTCTGTCTGTCCTGTCTGTCTGTGCCTGCTGCTTGTCCGTCTGTCTGTCTGTCTATGTCTGTCTATATCTGTCTGTCTGTGTCTATATCTGTCTGCCTTCCTGCCGGTCTATCTGTTTACTCTTCTGTCTGTCCTGTCTGTCTGTCTGTCTGTCTGTCTGTCTGTCTGTCTGTCTATATCTGTCTGTCTGTCTATTTCTGTCTGTATTTCTGTGTCTATATCTGTCTGTCTGCCTTCCTTCCTGCCTGCCTGGCTGGCTGTCTATCTGCCTGCTTACCTGTGTGTGTCTGTCTGTCTGTCTGTCAGTCAGTCAGTCAGTCAGTCAGTCAGTCTCTTTGTCTGTCAGTCAGTCAGTCTCTTTGTCTGTTCAATCTGGTCTGTCTTTCTTTATCTGCCTGCCTGTCTGTCTGCTTAACTGTCTGTCTGTCTGTCTGCTTACCTGTCTGTCTATATCTGTCTGTATGTATGTCTGTCTGTCTGTCTGTCTGTCTGTCTGTCTATGTCTGTCTATATCTGTCTGTCTGTCAATATCTGTCTGTCTGTCTGCCTGCCTGTCTCTCTGCTTGTCCGTCTGTCTGTCTGTCTATGTCTGTCTATATCTGTCTGTCTGTGTCTATATCTGTCTGCCTTCCTGCCGGTCTGTCTGTCTGTCTGTCTGTCTATATCTGTCTGTCTGTCTATTTCTGTCTGTATTTCTGTCTGTCTATTTCTGTCTGTATTTCTGTGTCTACATCTGCCTGTCTGCCTTCCTTCCTGCCTGCCTGGCTGTCTATCTGCCTGCTTACCTGTGTCTGTCTGTCTGTCTGTCTGTCAGTCAGTCAGTCAGTCTGTCAGTCAGTCAGTCTCTTTGTCTGTCAGTCAGTCAGTCTCTTTGTCTGTCTGTCTGTCTGTCTGTCTCTCTGTGTCTGTCTTTCTGTCTGTCTGTGTTTGTCTGTCTGTCTATGTATCTGTTTTGATTGGAATTGGACAAAATGAGCGGGTTGATGCATGTTATTCAAATGTATATTTGATATTTACATATAATAAAATACCACATATATAAAACACTGAAATAATGCATGGGAGTGCCTTTGGCTACTGTGACTATATCACATTTTATGGGTTTATACTCTGTCTGCCCTTTTGCAGCTTCTTGCCTCATTTTCCCACAGATACATTGACAAGAAAACAACACGCAGCATCTTTACACCCCGGTAGAATTTACTGGTGGTTCATCTTTTCTTTTCTTTGCATTTTGATAAAAGAGCCTGCTTTGCAAGCTGGTGACTTGCGTTTGATACGCTTCAGTATTGTAGAAACATTTATTACCCTTTATGTTCTCTTTCCCCTCACTGCTCTCTTTCCTTCTTTTTCACTGCGTAAGAGCTAGTTGTCACAAGTTTCTTTCCCAGAGAGCTGTAAGTGGGGGGTTTTAAAGAAGCTGTCGCTTCTACCCAACAATTTCATGCTAATATTCCAGTCGCCAGGTTGAAGAAGGAAAGCAAGCAGGGAGGAGAGAGAGAGAGAGAGAATGGGACAGATAAGAGCGTACAGGTGGGCTGTCACAGATATGCCCATCTTTGACTGTTGGTTTGTTTGTACTATAAGTGAGAATTTGTTTACAGGACTGTCGCTGTGAAGTGTGATGGCTTTGGTCTGGAGTTTCCCATTGATGTCATGTCTGTGTAAAAATGTCTGTTATACTAGAGAGCGTTCGGAGGGACTCGATTCGGAAATGTGTAGCGAGGTGTAGTTTGGGATTGCAGATGTGAAGACAGATTTATGGTAACTTATCAATGCGTATGGGTCATTCTACATAATGGGTGTCATTTGTGGCCCTAAAGTTTATTAAAACCATCCATCTATTCTTGAAACCTTGTCCTCTGAGGGTTGCGGGAGGGTTGGAGTCTATCCCAGCATTTCAATCCGCAGGTCGGATACATTCTTGATAGATGGCCAGTCCACTGCAGTGTTTATAAACATACGTCTAAAAATGTCAATCCTATTACCATGTATTTGTTTAGTAAATTAAATTTAGTTGATTTTAGTAAAGACATTCTTTTTTTATTTCAAGGCGAAATTTCAAATCTTTTTGGTTCACGAACCTGATTAAAACTGTCATTTTATAATAGTATGAAGCCATTAATAAATTGTATCTTAATGTCCCTTAAGTCCCTATCAGACTGAAAAACGTGTCTGTTTTATTGAATGACCTGTTTGAATTTTATCATATCGCTTTTGCTTGACATTTAAATTCTCTATTTACTTTTATGTTTGAAAGAGAGAATGAAGATGTATGCGTGTCTTGTAATAAGAGTCTTTCAGTCAAGTCTCTAGAGGGAACAGTGGATTTTCTTTGTCTGTTTTAAGTTTGATATTTTCTCTTGCCGTTCAAGATGGGCTTATTGATTTTTGAAACAATGCATGTCTCAAAATCCCACCAGAGACTTCTACGGATGGCTGTGTGTATGTTGTTTGCGCTCACGGACGTGTTGGAGAACTTAGAGCGTGTGTGTGTGTATAAGACGCAGAGGTACAGTAATTTGTCTCTTTCATCATCTCCAGCGTTTTTAGCCTCTCCTTGGAGAGATTTTATTCCGCGTCTGCTGACTCTTATCTGTTTAGTTTTTCTTGAGCAGAAATTTCATTAAAGTTGGTAGCGTTTATGTTGTTAAGGGCGCGTGTTCTTGTCCCTTGTGTTTATAAATGCAGTCTTGGACGAGCACGACCCTTTAACCTCTGTTGTGTCTGGACTCAGGAGACTCTGCTTGTAATTGAATAACTGAATGCAGGCCAGTTATTGGCTGAAGTTATAGTGCCACCCAACCAGTTTATACCCCTTCCTCTTTGAAGGGGGTGTGAGATTTTAAATGCAATTGTGTTGTATTATTCATCTAAATCACAATTGCACAGGCGTGATGTGCAGTCAGCATTAAAAACTTAGACCTCACTTATTTACATTTACATTTAGTCATTTAGCAGACGCTTTTATCCAAAGCGACTTTGATGCGAGCGACTATAGGGAGCCGATGTAACTTTATGAAGAGAGGAGTGACGTGTGCTCTCTTCGGTTCATTGAAGACCACACTTGCCGCTGCATTCTGGATCATCTGTAGAGGTTTGGTAGTGCAAGCTGGGAGTCCAGCCAGTAGCGCATTGCATTAGTCCAGTCTTGACAGAACAAGAGCCTGGACTAGGACTTGCATAGCATGCTCGGACAGGAAAGGTATAATTTTCCTAATGTTGTAGTGGATGAATCTACAGGAACGGGTGGTGCTGGCAACATGATCTGTGAAGTTAAGCTGATCATCGATCACCACTCCCAGGTTTTTGGCCGTTCTGGAAGGTGTGATGGTCGATGAGCCTAGTTGAATGGAGAGGTTGTGATGAATCTTCGGGTCGGCCTAGATTACAAGCTGATCTGTTTTTGCAGGGTTCAGCTGCAGGTGATGGTCGTTCATCCAGAGCGAAATGTCACTCAGGCATGCTGAAATACGTGCAGAAACAGTCGGATCGTCAAACTGAAATGGTGGAGTTGTGTATCATCCACATAGCAGTGATAGGAAATACCTAGTTTACGAATGACAGAACCTAGGGATGTCATGTATACGGAAAAGAGCAACTAACAGATTGCAGCAGATAGGTATAGACATAGTCGGTCCACTTTTGTCTGTCTGGACAATGATTTGCTTGTCATCAGTGTCTAAGGAGAACAGAGAAGTGGGATTGCGGGAGGAAAAAAGAGATTATTCTAAGCATTGATGTGCTGTTTGTATTTTATTATTTGTTGATGATGGATTAATAAATCTTAACACAGCATATGTATGTGGGAATTTTTCAGTACATATTACTTCTTTCTGTTACCACGGTAATACCTTGATGTCATGGAACATAAATATTATTGGAACATGGTAGTTCTAGTTCATGGTAAATCATGGTATTGCCTTCCGATACATCACTGTACTGTACTATAGTATCACCACAGTATTATCTGTGAGGCTCATGCATAATGGCTTTATTTGGACGTTTCGTATGATCTTATTTGCATTTCTTAATACTTTAATTGAATATTGCTTATCGAAGTTCACAATGGTTTAACTACAGTAATGATAGTAACCACAATTTATTAAATGTAAATGCAAGTAGAAACCAAAAATATGTTAATACATTATTGCTATAATAAAACTATTAATTTTAAATTGTTAATATGTTGCTTTAATGTTGTTCATTTTAATTAGGAATTACCATAGTATTATCATGTTAAGCCAAGCCACATTTAATTCAATTTGTCAGATGTTTTTATTCAATTTATTTATTATTATTGCATTGTCCAGGTTTCACCATGGTACTATGATTGTACTTTATGTGAAAGACTGCCTTGTGTCTCATGGCTTTATTCAAACTGTTACATGAAACCGTGAGAGAAAATAGTTCAGATTCAATCGAGTTTGTAATGCGTGTTAATAAAGCTATAGGCATAAATAGTAGGACTGTTCTTTACTGAGTTTGACTACGCAAACAAAGTCACTCAAACACATTTACACTGAAGAACAAGAGCAACGTGTGAGCTCCTGGTTCGTTTTCATAACATGGAACGCTCAACAGGAGATCAAATACGGCTGTTTGTGTTCACGCTCTGGGAATTACACTACCTTTTTATTGACATGTATCATAGAAATACAGTGGTTTGCTTGAAAGTACTTTGGAGCAATTTGCCCACTGGGATTATTATCTATCCATTCTATCCAGTCACATTGATGCATTAGTTTCAGTACCATGGTATCATATGATAGAGACCCTGCCTGTATCGTTGTACCATCACAGTAGTTTTTTTTGTCCATCTCATCTCGTGTTTACCATAGTGCCGCTTCTCAAGAACAGCTTTCTAGGAGTCCGGACGAGACCTTGAGCCTCTATTTTTGTGTGTGTGTCTGTTAAAGCTCAAAGAACAAGTGCTCTCAATCTCACGGTTGTAATTACACGAGAGCAACAGGTTGTGGCTTGTGTTAAGCTCTGTCTCTCTTTCACACACACATTTAGTCATTACTGGCTGGCGGAGCCTTGACATTCTTCTCTTTATTTGAACATGACTGGTTCATTAGTAGTTTGCCCTCTGGGCTCTGGTTAGTACATGAGAACACACTGTGTAGAGGTAGATGGAGCTCGATATGTCAGTCATTTTTACAAAGATCATAGAGCGCACGTTACCTGCGGCAGAGGAAGAAACAGAGAAAGAGACAGTTGTTGCCGGGGCTTGAAGGAGTGAATTACAGATACACAGGGAACAATAAAAGAAGGGAGCTTTAAATTGTAAATCAATGTAAAACAACAAATTGAAGATGTGTTGCAAATAGAATAACACAGATTCTGTAATATTGAGCACACTTGTATTCAGCTTTGTTGTCAATGTTACCCGTGTAAGTGTATTAAAGCACTTTTTTCTGAACTGTAATATTTGCTTCCTCGTGGTGGTGTCTCTGGACTTTAAATCCTACTTTCTATAACTTCATCTCATGAATCTTACAGCAAGGCATGAAGGAGCTTCATGTCAGCCAGAATTTATCTGGATGCTAACAGAAATGGCTTCAGTAAGGATGGATAAGATATAAGAAGCATGTCTGAGCGCACACACTGATACGTTGTAAGAGTGTACAAATACACTTTCAGGCTGGACAGCGGCTGGTTAACACTTGCGCCCTTGTTTGGCCTCCGTCTTCATTACGTGGTTAAAATACAGATTATGTTGGAAAGTGTCAATTCATGTTGTGGTTCTTTGCTTCTAGTATTGCTCATCAATGGGCACTAGGGCTGATTAATCCCATCCAGAATAAAAGATTGTGTTGACATAATACATGTGTGTGTACTGTGCATATTCATTTTGTATTTATAAACACATACATGTATTTGTTAAAGAAAAATATAAAAATGAATAAACATTTAAGTTATTGGTAAGTATAAATAAATACGTGTAAATATTTCCTAAATATGTAAAAAAGATCACTTTTAGTGCTATATATAACAGTATTTTGGTGCTTCGTTGGTTTTCAGAAGAATCATACAGGGGCTTAACAGGTTCTTTATACGGAGACAGTGCTATATAGCACCTCGGTCACCCCAAAAAACCCCTGAAGAACCTCTGAAGCACCAAGATATAGCACTTAAAGTGGTTTCCATATGATTACGAGCAAAGAACCACTTTTACAAAAAAAAATGTTATAGTGCATGTATATGTGTTTATAAAACAAAATGCACAGTGTACAGACATACATTTTGTTAACACAAACTTTTATTCTGGATGTGATTAATCACCATTAATTGTTTGACAGCTCTAACAGGCACTAAACTTGGTATAAACACACATTTCTCTTTAAATGTGGTCACTGACAACATGGAACATGTGGCCTATTGATGAAAATAGCTTGAATGTCAAAAGTAATATAAAAGTGTATACAAAACAGTACAAATCTTAAAAGAAATCTTAATTTCATTGAATAGGATAACAGAATATTGATCCATGTGGCATCTGTAAACAAATGAATGGTAGAAATGATGCAATTCTTAAGAAAATAATTCACTCACAGAGGCACCTTTGCGGTCACTAATATTCAACGGAATAACCACAACATAACATTTTGACATTTTCCACCAATCTCTTTTTTAACATTTCTACTTTTTTAACTACTTTTGAAACCCATTCAAGCTATTTTCATCAGTATATGTGTTCCAATGTGTCGCATTGTGTCGTCTAAACAAGATATATCTTGCCGCTTAAGCTAGTTAAAAAACATTTTGGGACATCAGCACATCAGTCTCACAGGCCGAGGACCAGCATCCAAAACAACATATGCTGGTGACCAGCCATGCTGTTCTTTTCAACATGGTGTTGTTTTTGAGGGGAAATCCTCACTGTAGGGGAGAGCAGGAGAGAGAGTAAAACGCAGAGGAAGAGGGGCAGACACGGGAGGAGGTTTTATTAGCCCTTGTTGATCATTGCCAGGGCAGAAACAAGCTTATTTTGCCCCCACCTAATCGCTTCCTGGAATCCACACACACACACACACACACACACACACACACACACACAGGAAGCTCCTACCAGCTTTCCTTTCCGCACACTAAACAGAGCAGGAAACATAGTTGCAACAGAATGATGGCAGCTATAAATCCTTATTCATCCATTTCCTCCCATTTTTTCTCTCTCTCTCTCTCTCTCTCTCAGGGGCTGGTGTGGTTTCTCTTCGCCAGGCAGCGTGGCGTCAGTATTCTGTAATGATGGGAATTAGTCCTGAGGTTTACTGCCTATAGGTTATATAGCGTATTTGCTGCCAGCGGGTTTTACTTTACAGCTTCAGAAACATTAAGCAGAAATACATTGAGAAGATTCTCTAGTAAATAAATGCGGGTGTTAGTGGTTGACTTCTGGCATATATCTGTATTCACTGAGGAAAGAGATGTTACATTATTGTGGCAGATGAAAACGTTGAATGGTGGAAGTCAATTTGGTGTTTCATTTTCATATTTAACAAAGACTCACTTTGTTAAAGGTCACTGGACTACAGTCAACAGCAATATCTTTTGCAATCAAGATTTATTCTAATAGATACAGTATGCGTGGATTTATTTTTTGCAGTTCAGTTAATCAAAATTCTGCCGTCGTTTATCCTTCCTCGTGATGTTCAAAACCTGTATATGACTTTCTTCTCTGTGATGAAAGCAGATATTTTGAGAAATGTCTCGGTAGTTTTGTTTCCGTACAATGGAAGTCAATGGAGGACAGTGGTGTTATTAACATTCAAAATATCTTATTTCGTATTCTGGAGAAGAAAGAAAGCCATACGGGTGAATACATGATGATTTTGGTCAACAATTCTTTTGCTTTGTCTTTTGCTTACTGTATATACTGTACAGTTCGGCGAGAGGTCTTTTAAACGTGTCTTAACTCGCTTACTTTGCTTTTATGACATTAATGGCCCATTGAGATAGATGCTAGCACCATTTTGAGAGTACTCAGAAAGACAGCGTGTTTGGATGGATGTAAGCCTGGGCACTACATCCTAATGACTTGAAAGTTCTTGAGCTCCATTATTAGATTCCTGTGTCATATTTGTCCCATTTTAACCCACATCTCAAGTCCAGTATTCCTATTACTGACCCTGTAAAGCTTTCCAAGACCCTTATGGCACAAACACACACACGCCTGTCATATTTTCTTGAAGTTATTGCCTCACTGGCAGGGGATGGCTCTCTCATGTCATAAATATTACAGAAGCGGGAGCCGAAGGGCAACTTCAGTCAGGATATTGCTAGCCTTTTAGCCTGTGCTTCTGCTAGCTGACCGCTGAGAGAGCACAGACACACAAAGATTCGAGGTACAACTAAACCTTGGGCTGGAATTAAAGGAATATTCTGGGTTATTTATAACTGGAAATCCATGAACGGCATCTGCGGGATGCGGTCGATTACCGTAGACGATCATTTTGATGGTAGTCAGTTATTAAATATGAACTGAGGACAAGTTAACAGTAGCCTATGGCATGAATGAAAACTTTTGAAGAAATATGAAGCTTATTTTTGTTCAAGGACTCGTATGAATGGTTGTGTTATAAAAGTATGTGATCTCTAAACTTTAATTCTTTCTTTTGAGGTGGGACAGTAGTTTTTCTGGAAGCACACCCAACAAACGTATTTGCATTTTGCATACTTTAAGACCCTAAATGTTTGTCAGATATTCAACGACAACATATAGCAAAAATGTTGACTCCAGGATCAGGATTCAGAAACACAAAAGTCAATATTTAAATCTATATTGTGACATAAAAAATCTGGTTATTTCAGAAATTTGGTTTGCGCTGGTAAGAAAAATGTGATGTGTTGAACATTTTTTCCTTGAAATTGTTTGACTTGTCAGTGCAAACGTGTCATTTTGAGGAAGCCGAGAGTAGACGTGTTGTTGTCAAGCGAATAGATATGATCACTGTGTGCTGTTATGAAAAGGGTAAGCAAGGCTAAGACTGAAGGTTACGATATTATCTGACTCGTGTCGTCCTTCATGCTCCTAAGCTCTTGTGTGTTTTGATTTCCATCTGTTTTTAATTCTGATCTTCAGGGATGGGGGTTTCTGGAAAGGACTTGTGAGATCTGTGAGGTTGTGCAGATTTGATTTGGAGATCCATAAGTCAGCATGAGTGATGCTTATGAGAGCCAACGCTGCCAAACACATTCTCCACATTACAGCGTATGACAGCCGGGCCGCTCCAGTCAGATCTAGTTACCGCACCAGACTGAGCTGAGATTAATCTGTGTCTGTTAGTCAGAGCTCTGTTAAATGTTAAATACATGGATGTAAAACTCAGGTAAACGCTTTAATTGTGCTGTAGATACATGTTGTGCTTCCATTAAAACTGCCTGTCCAGGTTCTGTTCACAGTTTGTATATGGGCAATATAGTAACTATTTTGTGTTTTATAAAAGCCTTCCCTTCCTCATTTGTTTGGTATTATTGCTTCTGGTTCTCGTAATGTTGTCTCATAACATGATTTCTTTTTGTCACGTCCATAACGGTCCGTACGCCGGAATGGGAGTATAGTTCCTTATCATGTCGGCCTAGAAAATCGCAACTTTATTTTCCGCCGGTCTTAGCACACGATATAAGTACAGTAGATTCAAGTTTAAGATGCTACTGGTCTAATTGGATTCAATGATCTATGCTAAGCTATGCTAAAAGTGCTATCGCCAGACCCGGAGATCGGCTGAATAGATTTCAAAACGGTAAAACTCAATTTATTAACTCTGGGGGAGTTGGAGAATGAGCCTATTTCCCTAAAAAGTGTTCCTTTAAAGAAACTTTTTCTAATGTGTCTTGGACTTATCATCAGGGGTTTAGTAAAATACAAAACCATGGTTAAATACATTCTGTAAGTATTTATATTTCAGGTTTTTACTGAAACATATCACATCCATAAGGCTGGAATTCCCTGTATACAGTACTGAGTACAGTTTATACAGTATATACTGAACAGGTCAGTTTATATGCAGTTTTTATATTTGTAGTATAATACAGTATATATATATATATATATATATATATATATAATCCATGAACAAAAACGTATTGCAATATTTGATTCCTCCCCAAAGCTCAGCCATTCCAAGCATCCAGATTGTGCAAGTATGCATGCAAAGATTAAAAACAGAGAGGTTATCTCTCAGATTCTGATTGATGTTTAAAAAGGCGACAGTGTCAGTCACAGCTTTTCTTCCCTGACGAGAACTTGAAAAAGGCAAGAGAAGCAACTCAGCTGTGCGTGTTTTTCCTCTCGTTCAGCATCTCTCCACGACACCTCATTGACAGGGAGACTTCCTGCCTGCTAATTGGAGGAGAAGCAGCTAATTAATCACGTTTAAGTGCCATCTCTGTCGCCACGACAACCAGATGCTCACGGAAGCTTCTGTGCGACGTGGATGTAATTGAATTATGCCAACTTGAGTGTTGTTCTTTTTGGAGGCTAGTGGATGCTGCTGGGATGAGAGGATGCGATTTGAGGACAGGAGAGTAATTATAGCTCATGCCTCGTTTTTTATGACCTCATTCTCAACAAATATCCTGATATATTCATGTCCAGATCGGAATGTACCCTAAATATAAAGTAATACAATTGTAAATGTTATAAACACGATGATACAATATTGTATCATGGTATTATCATAGTTCATGGTCAACACATGGTACTCTTCAGTTTATTATTATTTTTCGATTGCATACCTCTATGACTCAGTATGTGTGCGAATACTGCAGTTCAGTCATAATCCATTTAAGACAAATCCTTTAATTCGATTTTAAGATGCTTGTACGCCCGTGCTTGTACATTTTAAGATTGGCAGAATCCGTGTTCATCCCGACGCTCATTAAATATCGTACGTTTGGGAACATTTGGTTGGGTGTCATTTCCAGTGAACCTTACGATATCATTTCCTTCTGCCATTAACCTGGTCCTCACATTACTATCAAAGGGTATGAAAAGGCGATTTGGAATCGTTTAAAGCATTATGGCTCATGTTTTATGCATTAAGGCGTTGATTAATGTACTCGCTCTCTCCCCGGTGATCACCTTATGTGCAGACCTGAGGACAGTTTTCATACAAGATGCTGAATTAGTAATGAAAGCAATTTCCTGTGTGGCCTGTCATGTTGGGTTCAAACTTCATTCGATGAAAAACTCTGCTGATGATATCGACGTGCAGTTTTGTTGGGGACACGGATGCTTGGGAACACAAAGCGTCTGCAGCATTGTTTTGATTTATGGAGAGAAGAGAATATGTGCTCTTGTGTGATCTGTTGAATTTGTTTTGAAGGAATAGAATCATCATATAATACTTGTATTGAGTGCAACAACTGCTAAACAAAACATTTTAAAGGGGCAGTTCACCCAAAAATAAAAATTCTGTCATTTACTCACCCTCGAGTTGTTGCAAATCTTTATGCATTTCTTTTTTTCTGATGAGCACAGAGAAAGATATTTGGATGCTTGTAACCAAACAGTTCTTGGCCACCATTGACTACCATAGTAAGAAAAATTACAATAGTAGTCGTATGTGCCCCAGAATTGTTTGCTTTCCTACATTCTTCAAACGATCTTCTAGACATTTTTAAAGCAATTTATTGTACTATGGTAGTCAATGGGTGGCCAAGAACTGTTTGGTTACAAGCATTCTTCTAAATATCTTTCTCTGTGTTCATCGGAACAAAGACAAGGTGAGTAAATGACGAATTTTCATTTTAAGTTGAATTGTTCCTTGAACAAGCAAAAGTGGCTTTAGCAGACTTGTAAAATAATACTCATTCATACGTCCCTGTTCGTTGTAATTACATGAATAAGAGCAACAAATTGCAATTCTTTAAAGCGGGCATAACACACAGGGTTTCTACCAATCTCATATTTATCTTGAGCACGTGCGCACCCATTTTCAACAAAACACAGACATCGGTTTTACTCACCGCATGCGGTTCATGTCCGGCATCTATTAGCGCTGGGACGGCTCCATATATCAGTTTCAAACGATCTCCAAATCCAGCGTTATATCCACCGTTTATATAACATTCATCACCCAAATGCAGTGAATAAACAAACACTCTCTCTCCTGCACATAGGTCAAAGTGACGTCTGCGCATGCTCCTTCTCCTGCTCTCCTTGCTTTTCCGGGAGAATTGTCCAATAAGGGACTAAGAAAAATTGTTATCAAACAGTTTTATATGTTCGAAAAAAACTTTGAGAAACCTGTACGATCGCTGGGGTAGTGTATCGAGCACAGAAATACTACATAATACTCCAAACTCGTTTTTTGACAAGTTGACCATGTTAAGCATGAGAAGACGGCACGTTTAACATTGTGAAGAAGTCTGAATGCATGAAACACCGTTGCAGGGCCGCTTTAAATTCTCATTTTTTCCACATTGAAAAGTGACAAAACATCACAAATTAGATTTTGGGATGAGTTTAACCTTTTTAAAGTGATTATATTGTTCGAATAGATGTTTGGTTTAGAGCGTGCTGTGTTGTGTTTCAAGTGTATTTGTTGTCGTCCATTGGTTTAGCAGCTGTGGTCTCTGGCAGGACACACTGCGTTTGATGCCAGTATAACAACATGCCTCTTTCTCTCTCTCATTCTTTTCTCATTCTTTTTGCGTGCTGTTTGTAGACGGGTTTATTATGCAGAAATAACTTTCAGGGAATTGTTGGAAAGTCTTTCAAGCTGGTTGGTGACGTACAGGAGGGCTGCTTTAGTTGTTTAGTTGTTGTTTTATGAGGTATTCTGCAAGTCTCATAAAATGTTTATTTTATTCCGTATTTTAGATGATCTCATGTCACATGCTAGTTTATATGGCTTATAAAACAATACTCAAATGGTCCCCATGTTCGTCTCTATACCAGATCCAATATGCCAGGTCTGATTTTTTTGAGCTCTGTATCCATTTTAATGAAATACTTTGTGGCACACTACAATTTTAATTTTGTTGCACAATTTAATTTTAGGTAAATGTGTCCACAATGGCGTGCAGTCCAGAAACCTGTTGCTGTTCTGTAGTCCCAACCATAGTCCTGGAGGACCCTCAATGCTTGAGATTTTGATGTCTCTTATCTGACACTGATTATATGAAGTGCTTTGCTAATGAGCTGATGACTTTAATCAGATGTGTTTGATTAGAGAGACATCCAAAACATGTGCTGTTGGGAAGCTCCAGGAGACGCTGCTGTAGTCTGTTACAAAATTCATTTGAAGCAAATGTCAAATCATTCATGTGTGAGACACGGCTCTCTTCAGCTGGGGAATGTTGCTGAAGAGATGCTGAAGATCTCTCCTGCATGTGATCTTCTTCATAGGGCAATAAAGGTGCGGACTGTATACGATCATTTATTCTACATCAAATTCCTTCTAGCGTCCAACCTAATATTTTTTTCTTAGTTGAATCAACACTTTTATTTTACATGAACTTGTTCAAAATAGACATGTGCACGGTTAATCGCGGTTACCACTAAATCCTGCTGAAACAGAGCTGGCTGCGATAATGCAAGATATCGATTATTTTATTGATGCGAAGCTTGTCCGTGAAGCACGGCTCTGGGATCAGTAGGAAATGCTGCTCGATCTAAAAGCATTGCGAGTTTGAGTCGCTTATAACGTGCATTTAAAAAGCAACACCCGTCAAACATGATCATTATAAATATACTTTATTATCATGAAAATACCTGAGGAGGCTTGAGGAACAGTGATAAAAACATGTCCTTAGGCATTTCCTAGAACTACAGCTTGGTCCCAAATGACATACTATGCACTGAACCATCTAGTATATGAATTTCAGAAGAGTAGTATCGTCCCAAATTATCGGTTTTATACCAACCGATAGTATCTCGGTTTCCCAGACGAGAGCCAAGACGTCAATCGCACGCCACAGTGCGTGTGAATAAAAATATACTTGTGCATTGTTCACTTAATGTAGTTTTCATTTGTTTTGCCCAGCGTTACTTTAGTCATCATCCGATTGAAGCTTTATCACTCTGCAGGAGAGTTTTGCTTGTGCAGCGTCTGATAGCCCCGCCTCCTTTCCGCTACGAAACTGCGACCGTTGAGTGCGTGAAGTGTCCACAGTTCCACACTTCATACTTCGGTCGAAAAAGTACATCATCCGGGTGCTTACAGTGCACTACTTTTTTGAGGATTTTCAATGTGAACGCACTACTCACACTATTTATACTACAAAATGGCTTAGAATAGTGCATAAGTGCGCGATTTGGGATGCAGCATATGCGTTATGGTCTTCTTCTGCAGTGCGTATTTGGAGTTTCTGCACGAGAGCGCCCTCTGGCTTTCAAATGCAGCAGCATTTTACCGTACTTCACTCACAGGTTGTGCATAAATCACGTGAAATATATTTGCGGTTAATCAGGCAGATGTCTAGTTCAAAAGAATGGTTTGCTTTTAATTGAACATCACTAGACCACCACACATAGTAGGTAAGCTTTGAGATCGTACGCACCTGTTCATCTTTGAAACAATGTAGAACTGTAAGAAACCAATTCAATCACTCGGTATATTCATCAGCCCTTCAATTATTCCTGCAAAATACAGCGGTCAATGATTAGATTTAATTACCAAACTCTTAGGAATAAAAGACTCCGGGGTAGACCAGCTTCATTATTAAGTTTTACTTTATGGATTATAATTCAATGAAGCACAATCAAAGAATTCACAGGTTTAGCATATAAACAAAAAAATGATGCTGAAGAATAATGCTGTGATGCTGAAAAAAGTCACATTTTGGATGGCCCTAAAATGAGTAAATCAACAGCAATTTTTCATTTTCTTGTGAAGTAGCACTTTAATAAAACAAGCATGTTTTAGGGGTCATGTTTGCACTCATCTTTGAAATCCTCCCTTTCTTTGACCTCGTTTTCCAGAGCATGTGATGTACAGGTGGCACACATCTTTCTTGTGGTCCTGCTGGTGTTAATTAGCAGTGTTAGCCTGTGGTTAAGTGTGTCCCTGAAGCTCTGCTGCTGTCGGATTATAAAGTAGGGATGGGGAACATTTTGACTCCTAGATGCATCGCGATGCGGTCGTGGACGGTTTTAAATCGATTCACGAATGTCAAAAAATCGATTTTCTAATGTTAGTTAAAGCAACACTTTGTAGTTTTTCGACCTTAAAATAATGTCCCTAAAATGATTTCAGTGGAAGAACAACTCTTAACCGGACGAATTGTGCTGCTGCTGCTTCCTGAGCAGCCTCGTAGCGGCTATAACTAAGTTCTGTGTTTGGGTCGGAACACACAACCCCGCCCATCCCCTGCCTGCGGAAGAGTGAGACATGGTTTCCAAACATGTTTCTGCACTCGACGGTTCCATAAGCTTAGAAAACAATTCACGTGTATTGCGCTGCCCACGGGGAAGCTTACACAGCGGCATTATTTGACAACACTGGTAACACACAATAGCGCTTAACAACCACATGGGGGAAACAGTGAGCAAACGTTATATAGTGTTGCTTTAATATATTAATAACGTGATGTTAGCGGAACGAAAAAGGCGGTAGTCATTCTCGGGTACGGACACGCGCTGCATCAGCGGTGCATACACGAGCAGTAGAGAAAGACAAAAACATTGTTGGACTGAACATGCAAGATAAACAAAATATGTTTTGGGATGATCTTTCTCGTGCAGTGAGCAGCAGGTAGAAGCAGCGCATTTAATTCACCGCACCGCAGCTGACTTGTCAGTAAATGAGTGCAAGTGGTTTCCCAAAACCTGTCACTGACTAGACATAAGAGCATGAACATACTTCTGTAAAATGCATTAGTACCAAGACGAAGGCGCTGGGTGCGCTGCAAACATACCGTCACGTGTCTGCTTCTTTGCTGAAGGATTTTTACAAAACACTCTCAATTTTGTCCGTTAAGGGCTACTGTAGAAACACGGTCAATTCATTGCAATGGGACCCGTGGTGTATGTAGATAAAAATAGCTCATTCTAAGGTAATAAAGACTACGTTTCATTATGTAAGGTCTTTATACACCTCTGAAATATATTGCATTCCTGTCAGTTGATCCCCCCCAAAATATTACACCTTTAATTACAATTTTATACTTGTCTGACAACAGAAACAGAAAGTATGGCTTCTTTAGGCAGCTAGTTGCATTAAAATACAGCATGTGATGACGCCACAAATATGCAAATTAGCACATCGAGGATCGATTCGGAATGGATTCGCGAGGGACCCAACCCAAGGATTCCCACCCCGATGACAAAGAGGGATTATTTCATTACAACCATTCAAGAATACAGTCGAAGAGACCCCTCGCGTACTTTAAAATGGTCCTACGTGTGCTTTATTAAAGTTTTGAAAGAGGTGTGCTATTATTATATTAGCGTCTTTATTTACATTTGTGTTTACTTAGTGTATTTATGCCAGATTTTTATCAGCCTCTCTGCGATTCAAAACCACGACCTTTGCGCCGCTAATGCAATTCCCTACCAATTGAGCTACTGGAAAATCAATATAGTAGAAAATATCAGTACGTTGTCATCAAGTAAGGCTGGAATAGCATGGAAAACGTGACAGTTTCAAGTCAATAAGAGCTGTGCCAACATCTAGTGAATGTACCAAGTGTACTGTTTATTTGGAAAAGACTGGTCTTAGCATATACGCATTACATTTAGTTAATTGAAGTTTAATAAGTCCTTTTCAGCACTGAACAGATTTTGTCTATCTCCGTTCTCCATGTCTGTTCATCTAATCCCAGTCTGCTTAATTCCTAAATGTCAGTAACACATCACCTTCATGAAGCACATGCACTAACCACATCTCCACACAAAACAGTATTTTCACACAAATTCAATCATGCAAATGTTTCTCATGCCTTTTGTCAGGCTGGAAATAGCATAAGGTGAGGCGCATGCTTGGGAAATGGAGCATCCGAGAAACCAATTGGTTGATATGTTTGCAGGTTCCCTTTGCAATTGGCAATACCTTAACAAGACGGTTTTCTTCCCTTCCTCTTTCTTTTACTCCGTAACTGATGATGCTTTTACCAAGACACTGAAAGGGCGTGTGTACTTTTTCATATCAAGATCGTCTTTTTCTCACCAAATGTAGGAACTGCATAAACGCGTCTCTCTGCATGAAGTGAATGGATTGCTAATGGTTTGCTTCTGTTAAAGGCAAAGAGACAGATGCTCCCGGGAAACGCCTGGCCCTGAAAAAGACTTGAAATTTATGATAGAACTCCAAGATTTAGTCCGATGAGGATGTCTGTCCGCTGGCTGAAATGTACTTGGATGGAGATTTAATGGTAAAAGTTTTTGCTGTTACGTTGAAATCTTTGTCACAGTTACTATATTCTGGTCCTTGTTAACTATGTATGACTATACCAATGAGAGATTCTTTTTTGGTTATCACCATTTACCAGAGCCCTGATTGGCCAGTTAAAGGTGCAGTTTGCGACAATTTTGCAGTAAAATATCCAAAAACCACTAGGCTAGTGTTATATATTTTGTTCAGCTTACAATATCTCAAACTTTTCCAACTTGTAAATCGTGAGAAAATCGGCATTCTAAACAGTGACACGGGGCTGTGCAGTCGCCTGTCAATGGCGTCATATCCGCGTTCCCCTTTGTTACCGCCTTTACTGACGTAGAAACCGCATGACAACAGTGTCGTGTACAAATGTGGAAGTACTAACCTGTTTCGAGCAGTCACTGATTTATGGACCACAATTATTCGCAACATTTATAAAAATTTACCTCATCCGCTAACATGATATCTCGTTCCCGTCTGATTGATGGCCATCAGCTGTTTTTCAATTTTGTGCGCCCTCCAGCGCGTTTTTTTACAAACTATAGCTTTAACAGGTGGCTTATTTGCAAAGTGCAAATGTTCTGTTTTCCAATAGTTTCGAGATAAATATTCTGAACTGTACCACATTTTTTTATTAGATAAAGAACATTTAGGCTAAATAAACATATTTATTTAGTTTTATTGTGAATCTGATTTTCTATTGTTAGTTCTTTTTCTGTCAAGGATAATGATGCTGTAATCTTTTTTTTCTGTAGCCGTGCGGTGAGCACAGGTCTGGATGATCTCTCCTGCTGAAGGGATTTGGCCTCTGGCCTGTTTCTCTGTCTGTCACTGAACCTCCACAGGTCCTCCTAAAGAGGCGCATGGCCAAGAGCTTTCTGTCATACATAATAGATAGTCCTTAACCTAACATCTCTCTCATCTCTCTCACACGTCTCGTTCGCTCTCCTCTTTCCTGCGCACAATTAAACAAAAGCCCTTCTCATGTAAAGAAGCCCACTCATTCTGCTGCAGCACTTAGACTTATTCAGAATTGCCTGCTTTGAATGGAAAACACTCTTTAGGTGCGCTGGTCTTTTCAGCATGTGCTGAGATTTCACGTATTTGCATGTAGTGACACGTAATTTCATAGGTGATAAAGTATTCATTTTCCAATTTCTTGTATTTTTTAAAGACCATGTGAAACGTGGATTTAATTCATAGGTTGTGGCTACCTTTCAAAGATGTGCAAACAAACAGGGGTTTAAGGCTTTCCTGTGGTGATGGTGGTTTTTACAGTGTTTTTTTGTTTTGTTTTGTTAGCTGGGTATGTGTCAGAATAAAAGGCAGCTTTTTTCAGACTGCAAGTGATTTAGATTTGTTTCTCAGATCTGATCTGTTGTATAGACCGTCTGCATTGTTGTTGTGCAAGTGGCGAAATCAGATCCATTTGTTCAGAGTTGTACATCAATTGGCATAGTAATCACATGATAGAAAAAAAAAATTCTACATGGATTGAGAGCTGTTGTTATGGAAAGAGAGTAAGAAACTACACTTCAGAGATATTGCTGAATTTTACAGAGATGATGCATATTTGTATTCTGCTTCAAACAGTTTGTTTACTTGTTCGCTGCATAGCAGATGCAATTTAATTCACTATATTATTAACAAAATGAGTAAATCAAGACACATTTGTATACCATTGATTATGACAAAACCTCTTTAACTTACAACCTGATATCTCAGACTGAAAGCATATGGGAATGCATTCGGATTCTGTTTGTAAAAAGTGGTTTTTTTTTTAGGAGAGACAACAAACAAACAACTGAACAAATTAAAATTGGATCCAAAAATTTGAGATCTTTAAGAAACCATTCCAAATTTTCATTGAACCAGTATTTATAGATGTATTGTGGCCATTCCAGTCCAGTGTCTGATGAATTTTAACCAAATCAAACCTCAGGAGTGACAAAGTCATCCAATAGCAACGTGAAAGACTGACAGCATGACAAGACACATGAAAAATGTGATAAAAATCCAGGTTATCAAAAATATATGTTTTATTTTTCCTAAGTATATGTACAAATATGATGTGAATATGAACTTGTTTTCTTTGCAGTATTTGAGGTCTAACAACTGGCCTCTTTTCTGTTATTTTGACCTGTTTAATGCAATATATATATATGTATATATATACATTTTTGAAAAATGATGTAAATAGTTCACAGAACGAATCAAAAATGATAATTTTACCTAAACACATACCTATGAATAGTACATCCAGAAAAACTGTAAATAATTTTGAAATAGTTTCTTAATTTCTCGAACCTGCATACTATTCCAGCAGATTTCCCAGATTCGTTCCAGTTTATTTTTTAAGCGTATCATGTAAACAAAGAAAGGCATGATGATAGACCCTGGTGCTTGCGGTCCGCGTCGCATTGATGCGCTGTTGCATTTTTGGAGAGGTGCGCGTCAGGCTACAGCGTAGTACCGCGTCTCTGCGTAGGCTACGGCGTAAGTCCCACGCAGAAGTAAAATCCGCCTTTAATGTCTGTTTCTGATGGGTACGGCATGTACACATTGGCAGCTCATCAGGTAATCGTCCAAGTCGTCATTTGGGAATGAAAGAACCCTTCTTTATTAGATTGACTTTGGTATGTTCAGATGTAATAACGATAAATGGCCGGCTGCCTCGGATTAAGCAGTGAGAGGAACCGGAGATGGCACAGAACCTGGTTTTCACTGCACCCTGGGGCACCGCTGCACGCCGTTGGAGAACCACTGGGCTATGACATCACCTCCGTTGAGAACTTTCCGAAACAGGCTGTGCAGACTGCCTGAAACGTACCGGGGCTTTTGGAGGACACCGCGAGAATATAAACTTTGACTATAGATTGAGAATGCCTGTCTGGAGGGGTCGGTCGGTGAGCCTCAGATGGAGAAGAGTTTTTTTTCTTTTCCCATGAGAAGAGTTGAGATCCTGTAGGAATAAATTGCACACGGGCACAGAGAGAGATGGGGTCAAAGGTGTGTTTTCTCCAGAGAATGATAGGGTGGAGATGAGAGGAATATGGATGGTTTCGGTCTCTCGAGGTGAAGATTTGCTTAAGTAGCTCTTCTCGCACACTCGAACACACAAATATTTCACAGAATAGACATTGTATGTTAAAACGTGTGATATAGATCAGGGCTTGCAGTTTGTATGTTCAAGCCTCACGAGGGTTGATCCATAAACTACTATCATTGTGTCCTTGAGCAAGACGGTTAACTTCATTTTAATCCAAGGCGGTTATTCCTCATAAATAGCTGAGCGCGGGCTTTTATCCTTACGGTACACTTGTTACAGACACAATCTCCCTGGAGCAGTTGAAGAATCTTGCTCAATGACACAGTGGTGATGGCTCACAGCAACCATCTGATTTCAAGCAAGCCTTTACCACAATGCCACACCACTCCAAAGCCCACAAATAACTGACAAGATGTTTGCTCAAGCCTTGCAATATAAACTGAAAACCAAATTACAGGTTAAACATCGTACTAATTTCAGTATCTTCATAGCCTTATACTGCTTTGAAAACATCTTAAAGTTGCTGTTTAAAGTAAAGCGTAGACTGCATGTCTATGCACTCCTTCAGGCTGTAACTATACGATTTTTTTGAAGGATTTATTTTAGAAAACCCCTCTGAAAAAATCCGTTAGTAGATAATTGTCATCACCTATAAGTGGATTAATAGTTTTCAGAAAAAAAAAGGAAAACTGGATGCTCGCCCAGACTTCTGTGGATACTTCATTTCCTGCAATAAATGCATTGAGCAAACATAAGCTGTGTATTAAAAATTGCAGAAATATGTCAAGCTAGATTGTTTTGCTGTGGAGGGGTTATCAACAAAGCATGAAAACAATTATTTGGTGCCAACCTCTTCATTAAGATGTTTTTTTTTCAAAACAATAATTAATCTATTAAGGATTTATTTAGTTTACTGTTCTTGTCTGTATCTGTTGTATGGATCAACCGCAAGGTACCTACCTATTATTGGAGCTTACCTGCCCAGGTGAAAATAGTGCACTATAATATACACTTAACTGTACTTAGTCTTCTGTTTTCACACACTTATTTAGTACTCATTATATAAAAAATCGTTTTTAGTATCTGTGCTATTCTGAGACCATGAATAGAAGTACAAAAAAATCTATTTTTAGCGTAGTGCAGAATTGTGACAATAGAGCACTTTAAGTACGTTATGGAAGTGTACTTAAAGTGTTTTTTGTGCGCTTTTTACCTGGGTGGAAGAGCATGTCTGAGTTGTGCCAGGGTCATGGGTTTGATTCACAAGAAACGCATGAAATAAGGTTTACTTTGAAAAAGTAGGCTTTGGAATTGCTGTCTTTGGAATTTGTTTGTTGTTGTTTTCTGCATTTTCGCTTACGAGACTAAGGGTCCACTAAGCATAGCCCAGGTGAAAGAAGTGGCCAGTGATCATCGTGTATCTTTTATCAGTCAATCTAGTGACTCACTTCAGAAATGCAAAGTGGCGCAGTTCCTCTAAAACTGAGAAATGATCAAAAATTCATTGGAAGTGAAACCGGCTCTGTGATTTAGTGATGACCTGACTCTCAGATCAGAGGTTTGAGTCAGTTAAGGATAAGTGTAGTTACATGAGGCGCAGTCAGTTTGAAAAGAAATGCCCTTTAAATATCTGGCCTTATTGTTTTGCAATGTCACTATCTGCTCTGTTTATCCAGTGAAGATGCTCGCAGCAGGAAACAGTCACACGGTCACTGGAGGACACCACACTGTTCAGCTGTAACCAAGCATGGGATAAATTTGCCAAGTCTTTCTCTTAAAGGAACAGTGCGTTTACATTAGAAGAGTCTGATTTAATACATCAGACATACATTAATGCTGTAATGTTTATTTTATAGCGATGGTTTTTTGAGCGGATGTTGGTCTTCATGTGCTGCACTGATGCTGATTGTAAAATGAAACGCAGACTAACTGTTAATGTTAAAATCAATCTACTGTATCAGATGTGATGATAACGGGGACTGTCTCAGTGGAGCCGTCATCTGTGTAGCAAACCTTCCATCTGGTCCTGGAGTAAATTACATCTTTGCAGTTTATTAAATATTTTGAAATTAGACTCCGATACCAAGCTCAACCGCTAGATGTCAATGTACCATACTGTTTCTTTAAAGGAGACCAAACTGCGGATTGAACACAAATTGTTTATTTAATACATTTGACATTATACTATAAAATATTAATATAAATGAATATTAACATAAATTAAATAAAATATCAATTGCTGTATTATTGGACACTAGCCAAACGCAAACCGGAAGTTAACTGGGGGACAGGGGCGCGCACGTCCAATGAAGCGGTCTATTAAATTAACAATGGATCAGCAGTTATGCGTCCAAAAGACTACTATGCGTGTTTATTTGGCAAACGTCAACCCCTTTATTATCCGAATTTCAGTTTGGATAATTTCTTCCACAGAACAGAAAATAAGATATTTTGAAGAATGTTGTTAACTGGCCCCCATTCACTTGCATTGGTTTTGTGTCCACACAATATACGTGAATGGGGGCCAGTGCTGTTCGGTTATCATCGTTCTTCAAAATATCTTCTTTTGTATTCTTCGGAATGAAGAAAGTCATGCAGGTTTGAAATAAGAGGTGA
Organism: Triplophysa siluroides; assembly: GCA_006030095.1. Classification (NCBI taxonomy): domain Eukaryota; kingdom Metazoa; phylum Chordata; class Actinopteri; order Cypriniformes; family Nemacheilidae; genus Triplophysa; species Triplophysa siluroides. The sequence goes on along the minus strand of VCII01000101.1, from coordinate 1,226,362 downwards.
GTAAACGATGACAGATTGTTCATTTTTGGGCGAACTGTCACTTTAAACATCTGAGCCCTTTATGTTCATTTCATCATTTAAATGTTTTAACATTCCCTTAAATTGGAAAAAAATCTTTGAAGGTAATCCCAATGATGTTGTAAATTAATTTTTAAAATGTTACCTTAAAGTTATACTTCTTGGTGTTAATGGACCTTGAGGATTCAAAATTATCGGACCATTTGAACCAAAACAGTAGTGCAGACAAGCGTCATAAAATCTTGATTCAAGAGCAGCTTTCTTGATATTAAATAACTCCTTTGATCCTTGTAAAATTCCATCACTGTCAATGGAGTTGAGTGTAAGTTTTTATGTGTCTTGTCTTCAGGGAAGCAGCTGTTAAATCAAAGCTTTTGTGTGAGACAGAGAGAGAGAGAGCGCGTCACAGCCGGCCGTGGCAGTAACTAGAGGAGCTGATTCAGTGGATTCACTATGAGATGGGGAGAGTCATGGAAGTGGGGGAAATGTTTTAGATGGAGACTCTCCTGCGGAGCTCCACGGGGAATTGCAAGTAATGAGCCAAAACTCGGGCCATTTCGGGTCTGTGGACGCGTTTTAATGACTTGGAACCACCAGGCTCCTGCTTGGTCACTTACACAGAGAAGTGCAAAAAGAGGGGAGGAGAGAAAAATAGACCGAACTCCTCTGAGCAGTCCTGCCTTGAGCTTACTAATGAGAAACCTGAACTACATTCACCTCGCAGTGCTGTTCTGATGGGCTGTTTACATCAAGGCCAAATTCTCCGCACAAACATCAAGCACGACAATTTTTATTTTGAAACTAAAATGGAAATCTCTCCTTAATGAAAAATCTGATGTAGGCTACATGTCTGCCCATGCCCGTAGAATAAATAACTATAGACATTTTAAAACGGCACCAAAATTTTCCACTGCCAATATTCACATTTTTGGATTAAAGTATATAGTTCAAATACTCAAAAACAAAAATTCTGTCAACCTTTTTTCACCCTCGTGAAATTCAAAACCTGTATATGACTCTTTTTCAGTAGAATACAAAAACATATTTTGAGAAATGTTTCAATAGTTGTGTCCATGCAATGGAAGTCAATAGAGTCCAATGTTGTTTTGTTACCAACATTCTTCAAAATATCTTCTTTTGTGTTCTGCAGAAGAAGAAAATCATTTGACTAGAAATCATTGTGTAAGAGACTGCAAGTGCAAGACACGTGAAACAATCATCGTACAAGATCGTACACAGACATTACAGTGTATATATAGTATAGTAGCCTATATTTGTTTTTTCAAAGAGCTAATAATATGTCCCTTTTGAACCATGAACATGCAAGCTGTCATATGATAATCATTAGAACTGGTTATGTGTTTTATACTTGCACAGGTTTCACACTTAGTTGAAGCACCTGCGACCCGCAGCTAATTCATGCATCGCCCTTACTATAGGTATATATAGCTGAGAACATATCATCTTTTCATGCACTGTCAGACCTTCCACTTCAGTTTCAGCAAGTCACTGTAAATAGTGCTTTCAATGGGACTTAATTAAAGCGTGTGTACGTGTGTGCACGTATAGAAGCTGACAGCTCCATTCATTTGCACAAACTGCCAGCACATTGTCGAACGCTCTGCTAAATCAATGCAATTTAACTCTGCTTGCTAACGCTGTGATTTATCCCACCGATCTGAGCGTGTGCAGAAACAGCTCACCATATACACATAAATCTGCAGCACCGGTGCCCTCCGAGCACGGATAAATATTTCTGAAGTGCTGTAACAAATCTCTCTCTCTCTCTCTCTCTCTCTCTCTCTCTCTCTCTCTCTCTCTCTCTCTCTCTCTCTCTCTCTCTCTCCGGCCGTCAGCAGCAGTGTATTGGCTTCATTTCCAGTTTGAGGCTTGCTGGGGTGGGAAATTTCCCACAAACTAATTGATTTTGGCAGATACTCGCTCGCCAAAGCTACGGCAGTTAGTGCACACTTAGCATAAAACCATTTAAAGTAGCATTAAGCAGCCACTTAAGAAGTGTAGTTTCATCATGTGCTGCAAAACGGCCATATACGGCGCTGTAATGCAATTCGGTGTATAGTGGTGGGTCGATAATGCAGAGCGTTATTAACATACAGAATATACAGTACTGTAACGCCAGATATATCAGTTGTACTTGTAAGGCAATATAATGAAAGCAAGATTTTGTTGGTACAGGAGTAGATACAGTAGCTGACTGTTCCTCAGGAGAAGGATCGTAATTGATGACTCTATCAAATCTTTAATGGGCTTTAGAGAGTTAATGGTTGTTGATTTTGGCTTGTGAAAGAGAGGCATGTAGAGCTCGTGTTAGAACAAAGATATTAATATTAACAAGATGCGTCACTGCCATGACAATGAATGGGGAGGAATGCAACGCTCAATATGGCCGCTCTAGCGAAGGAAGTCCCGCCTTCCAGTGAAACAAGCCAATCAATAATGACTGACGATTCTCTGGGGCGGGGCTCTCGTGAGGCGCTTACCAGCCTGTGCGCTTGCGCAGTAGATGAAGCGACCACGAAAAAGGTGATTTTAAGTGCAATTCAAGCTTAGAAAACCAAAGTGACGGTACAGTTCATTTCAGGTTTAATTATCGATATGAAATGTGCTGTCTAAATGTGATTCTTGACAGCGATTTTGAAAATATATGCCATCCCCCATTCAAGTAGATAGGACTCTGGACTTGCCATGAAATGGCAATGACATGGCCGCCGAGTGGCAAGAATTCCCTAAACAGACTTTGGTTAGAATAAGGATATTTAAAGGTGATGTCAATACAAAAAATGTGTTATGTATGTATTTTGACTCGGAAGTTGAAACAAAGTTCGAGCAAAAAGAGCTGTAGTGTTGACTGTGTTTTGTGAACTCAACCGACCAATGGATTACAGTTTTCTCTGCATAGGACTTCAAATTATTTGCATGGCATTGCCATGGATTTTAGGAAAGCATTATGTAAAGATTGCCCTGCATGAACAGCCAGAGGAATTCTGGGGGTGTAGTGCTTTCAAAGGTTCCTGCGCTCGATTTTAAATAACAGCCAGTGTTGTCTATTCTCAACATCCATTCACTATTCATCTCTGTCTCTCTTTCCGTCCCTGTGCAGGCAAAGATCAGTAGCTGCCGGCTGCACATAGAGGAAAAAATGGAAATGCTGAGATGCGAATAGTAGTTGACATGCTGTTTCTCTCTTAAAGCGGAATGTGACGGATAGTGCTGGTGTTTGTCTGTGATGTGTGAGCGCGTGATGTCTTTATGCATCATTAGCCCCAAAAAATGTGTTGGCATCAAGATAGCGATGTATCTTAGTCACATTTTTGAGGATGGGCTTGAACTTTTAGGGCCAGGCGTTCTTAAAGAGTAAATAATTTGTCATTTTTAGGGTTCTACTTTGGTTTATGGAGTGTCCAACAACAAAACACTTTCATTTTCTAATAATAGGCAGTTATTATTACCTTACTTCTTGACTGACTCTCAAATGATTCGTTCAGCGATTCATCAGTCTAATCTCCTCCTTTCTGTCAGCCTACTCCGATCTGCTTGGTCAGATGGTCTAGTCTGCTGTGATTGGTCTACCGTGTGCTTTATAAGTAATTAAAAGAACTTTAAAGTTAATACCATACTTAAAAGGCCATTCCCCATGATGCCAATTTTCAAACTTTAGTGAGTGTGTAATGTTGCTGTTAGACCATAAACAATACCTGCAAAATGATCAAGCTCAAAGTTCAGTGCCAAGCGAGATATTGTCATTAACAGAATTCGCTTTTCAAGGACTACAGAGAAAGGCTGGAATCGGACTACAGCCCTCTACTTCCCGTGTACATGATGTCACTATTCCGAGCTTTTTACTTCCGCCAAAAGGAATACGCAAAAAAAGGGGCGAGGCCTTCCTTAGAGAAGTGGAAGAGCTGCTGGAGTAGTGTTTGGTTATCAGAGATTGTAAACATGTGACACATTCAGCAACACTCATTCTAAGATAACCAAAGGTCAAATAACAGCTACCATGACTTGAACATCGGCTGTGAAAGCTTTTCTGTATAATACACTGATATTGTGGTGTGTGTGTGTGTGTGTGTGCGCCCACACCTCTAAAACACTTCTATGAAACGTCCTTTGAAGTCCTGCTTGCAAATGTCTCCTGGTCAATCTGCTTGTTTTATTATCCAATTTGGGTCCAATATAAAAAGGTAAAACTAACGATTCTGTTATTAGCGTTGATTAATATAACCGGTCTGTCCGCTGTCATTCTCGCCATAGTAGAGAAAAATTGCGATCTCTAACAAAGATTGACGTTTGCACATGCACTAGCAGACCTCCGTTACACTTACATCGATCCACGTGTGTTTAACTGATGAAGTGAAGTTGATGCCATTGTTACTGTTTATTGCTAAAAGCCAAATTTTATGAATACACTTGCAGTGAAAGGGGGACCGACCAATCACAACAGCCTGAGAAGCGCAAGCTCGTTGGTATGGGACATCTTCACACGCTCTAAGCGGGGAAACAATCACGACAGACCTGGTCAGCTTTACCAATCAGAGTGTTTCGGAAGGAGGGACTTTATATAGACGAAGAATGACAGCGGTGAACAATAGACTTAATGTGAAATATAAAGCTTTTTTGAAACAAGAAACATTAACATCCCTTGTTAAACACCCAAAAAACATAATCAAGGCTTCAAAAACAGCCAAAGAACGGCTCCTTCAATGGGTAACCAGTGAAGGGATGATAACATTGGGGTTATGTGATCGTATTTTCAGGACGTGGTTAGAACTCTGGCAGCTGCATTACATTCACACACAGCATCATTACACACTGCATGAAATGTAATTTTAAGGACATTGTAATATTTGCTCTTTAAAGCACATAATTTATTGCTTATTGCAGATATTAAGAAGAGTTTTTGAGCCGTATGGTGTTTATGTTACTGATTCCTCTGACTTCAAAATAGGGCAATTACAACAAAACGATTGTAATAATCACAACAACAAAGGCAAACAAGATTCAAGTGAGAACTTTTAGGAGTTATTTTCTTTCTCTTCGTTGACTCATCAAGTGTTATGTCGTATATTATCCATTTGGCTGCTTGCTGTTTGTTTGAACCACCCAGCTTGGTACAGGGACGTGGATTATTTTGACATTCATAACCACAGCCCATTATTTAACAAGCTTGTGGACTTAAAACAGCTACAACATCTATTGAAAATTGTATAATAAATCCTGAACACACAGCGTGTCTATCTATTTGATCGTCTTTTATTCAGAGGAAGCCACTGTGTCATTTGATCAATATTTAATCTCTCTCGTGTCTCCTGCTGTTGGCGCTCAAACAGAGATCAGGTTAACTCCTCTGAACTCTTGATGTCTGTTATTTTTTGCCGACTTTATTATTTCTCGGTGCATGATTGATTTATTTTTCAATGTATTTGGGCGGTTGATATTTGTAGTTAAAAACCCAAGATAAATTTCACAGCAGATGACATCATCATACACTCATTCGACTTCATGATTTGTTCGTGTTCTTTTTTCCTGAATTATATAGTGGACAAAGAGGAACAGTGGAAATTGAGTCAGCCGAGTAACCGCACACTTCCTGTGGTGATGAGGTTTAGGTTGCCAGATATTGTTGCGAGGCTGCAGGTTGCCAGATTTCAGGTCATGCTTTGACCAGATGCAGGTGATTTAGCGAAATTCTTTATCCCACCAAATTTCAGTGGGTTTTGCGCTTGCTCTCTGAGATCTTGTGGTTGATCAGAGCGAGCAGTTCTAATTTACTCCACATGGCCCTGCATTTGCAAGCCAGCTGAAATACCAAAATCATTCCAGATGGTGTAAGATTTTCTCATTTTTCCATTTGTCATGTACATTTTTGGTCCTTTCCCGCTTTTGTTTGGGAAATATGAGTATGTAGTGGACACGGTGGGTTTGTTAAATGAGGCTCATTACGTGCTCCATTTCATCTGTGAGCACTGTGTAAAAGTCTATTTATGAAAAAAAATTGGTTTCTCCCGTGAGGGCAAAATCTAGTTGGCTGTAATGACAGGAAACTGACAGCACAAAATCCTTTCTGTGATGCTTAACAATACCATTTATTGTGTTTAAAAAAAAACATTTCACTTTAATATGCAAAGACAGCTCATAAGATTTTATTCTTTTGAAAAGTGTAAACGCTTAAAAAAACATTTCTTAGTTTGTTTGTAATTCCCGGCCAGGTCAACACAGCAACACTTGCTTAACCAATGAATCTTGAGTTTGGAGTTTGACAAAGCCAATTGGGAAAACAGCAGTTAAGGGTTAAATTCATAGTTTACCTAAACAAATTATAATCTTACACTCATTTCATTCCAAACCTGTTTGACTTTCCTTTGCGGAACACAAAATAACATATTTCAAAGAATATTGGTAGCCCAACAACACTGACTTCCACTGTATGAACATACAAACAATTCCAAAATATCTGCTTTTGTGTTAAATGGAAAATAATAGTCATACTGGTTATGAATTGGGTGAGAGAGAATAAATGATCAACTATTCTTGCGTCAACTAGCCCTTTAGAATAGTTTCTTTGAATCACCCGTCATAAATGAAATGATGGGTATTGAGAGTATTAACCGTACAGTAGACTTCCTCCTAGTGTCCTCCACCACACAGGCATCGTAATTAGACTTTTTGTCCTCTGGACATCCTGAGTTAGATGGGTCATCGAGGAAGGAGACTGTTAAAGGGCCTGATTGGATTCCAGGTCCCAGAGGACGCTGCCATACAGAGGCAGAGATAAGGGCAAAATTGCTCGTCTCAAAAACATGACATGTTCTTGGTATCTATGAGCGTGAATCATTCATTTCTCTAGTTTAGGTTTGACATGGTCATCATTTGAATTGCTAATGTGTGATTATGAATATAAAATATGATGTATATTTATATATCAGAAAGTGTGTGCGTGCGATACAGGTGACTCACTGTAGGCCACATGGCTTCTACTCTTTTCAATAACATTATGTGAGGTTAACTTGGATCTTGACTAACCGGTTATCTACCCATCTGCTTTAAATATATAAAAAGATTTTTCGGACGCCTGTATGATCATGCAAACACCTTGTTTGCTGTTCTTTTATTATAAAGTGTTGATTTGAGTTTTTTGTCGTGACAATTCAGGCTCGGTGCAAGAAGGCTTTTATTGTGTGAATCAGAAGCACGTGTTTGTGCGACTGTGAGTAGCTGCAGTCAATTTAAACAGAGAAGGCCGTGTTTACACAGCATTACAGCGTTTTGTCATTGCTCTCTTGTTGAGTTTTGTTTAATCACACAGTAATTGAGTTGAAACAGGGAATGATATCAGGCCTGCAGGGAGAGGCCGCTTCTCATTATCATGAACACACATGCTGGACTCAAATAACTTGACTTTTCTTTTCTAACCCCTTTTCTTTTCTCTTTCTGCTTGTTTGTGTGTCTTTTTTTTTTTTCGTTCAATTAAATATTCTTTTGTTTACTTTTCTTATTGTTATTCTAATCTTAGTTACCTATTCTATTCTATTTTATTCACTCTTCCATTCTATTTTTTCTGTTTCTGTCATTTGCAAGTTGATTAGGATAAAATTGTCTGTTTAAAATACAAAAATGTAATGTAATTCTGACATACACTTCTCTTATTTACATTTTTCAGTCTTTTTCTGGTTTGTGCGCTTCTTTCCTTTTTCTTTTTACCTCTTTTTCTAATCTTTTTGTTTCTTTTCTATTCTGTCATTTCTCTGTTTTCAACTGATGTATTTGGCAGATGCTTGTCTAAAAAAGCAACTTGCAGCTAATTTTTTATAAATGTTTTTTATGTTTAACATTAGGGGTGTGACGAGATCTCGTGGCACAATATCTCGCGAGATCTGATTGGTCTTGCGAGAACACAATATCCACACGCAATTGGCATGATGGAGTGCTGGGCATGAAATTGCGACCATTTTAGTCACATATGCTCCCTGTATTTAACCTGTGCGACCTTAAAATATAATTCGGTGTATTTGTGAGAGTGCATATTTTGTTGTGGTGCGACCTGTTTTCATTACTGTGCAGAACACGCTTATAACTACACAAAGTATGTACCTGATGTGAGCTGCTGTGAGCTACAGTGACCGGCCCGGCCATTCATAAAGACAATGTGATTTACCAGCTGCGCTACTTTCCCAGTTTTCCTCTAAACGCGCTAGACGGTTTCAACATTTAACTGTTCCTCTGAAGGCTATGAGGGTTCAGTCAGCGGGGAAAAGAGGATTGAGAAGTGTGATTTGATCACCACCTCTGCTAACACCAGCACTATGCAAAAAGCATATAAATAAAACAACGCAGCTCTTTACTAAAAGCTGCACCTGTTAAGAAAACAAAGCATAATTATTGTGCAATTACTGCCTGTCAGTTGAGTTTGTGACAAAACATTTTGCAGTGTTTACATATTGTTTATTACTGCATAATATAATTCATTAAAACAGAAGTTAAATTTGAAGGTTGGTTTTATAATGCCTACATTTTTTGCATTTTGTGTTTTTAAGGTGAATAAGACACTATTTCCCCCATATATTTCATCATTGAGGATTTCTTTTAAAAAGTCTAAAAATCTCGTTCCCGTGAACTCAGTCTCGTGGGATGAGTGTTTCGTCACCTCCCTATTTAACATATGTTACTTTATTTCAAATGAGTTGTTTCCTTTTGTCCTTTCAGAACAAACATGTTTCGCTAAAACTGGAGAAGAAAAGATGGGATGACATTGTGGTTAAACGGCAGAAGGAAATGGAGGAGAGCGTGACCCCTGACATAGACGAGAACTGCTTCGGCGATCTGGCCACCAGCGTCGGTCGAGACCAGGAGCGAGTGAAAGATCGTCTGCTGAAGAACACGTACTCCAAGCAGAACAAACGGGTGAGCATGTCATCTCTTTCTGATATCTGCCAGCCGAACGTCAGCTTGATGGACAGGGGCAGCGTAGCGTGAAGCCATGTGTGATCTTGCGCCTGTCCCGGAGTGTTGACGGCTTTGAGCGGTGATGACCGGATTAATGTGGCCATCTCAGTGATTACGGCACGCCTGCTGTTTCTGGAAATGGCCAGTGAGGTGTGCACATATAAATGTGACAGTGGTGTATCAGTGTCTGTCAGATTACTGCTCCAGAGATGTGGTTAAGCCGCACAGCATGCGGTTCATGACGAAGCAGAACAAATATAACCATCACAGCTTCTTGTTTTCTCGGTCTGTCGTCTTTCTTTCTCTCGCTCTCTCTTTCTTGAAATAATTGTGGCCTTTTCTTGGCAGTAATGGTTGAGAAGGACAGGAAATGGATGGAGAAATGAGAGAGAGAGATGGTCAAGAAACAAGGTGGAGGAGGGTTAACAAGGACCTTAGTGAGACCCTCTGGTTCTCAGTTGTTGTGTTCTTGGCCCTGGTTGGGGCACATGTGTGAACTACTTTATTATGATTCCTGTGGTTTATTTGGGCTGGTTCATAATGTCAAGTTGAAGTTGGTTTGGATTAGTTTAATTATTTTTAATATAAAAAAAAATTGTTTTCTTTGTAGCACAGTCCCGTAGTCTGCAATTTTGCCTATAGACCGTTTCATCGGACACGCGCGCCAGACCCACAATTAACTTCTGGTTTGGTGTTTGGCTAGAGTCTAATAATATAACTATTTATATTTAATTGAATGTATGTTAATATTAATTTGTATTATTATTTTACTGTAAAATAATTGTATTAAATAAACAATTTGTTGAATGGGTCCTGTAGTTCGGTCGCATTTAAACAAACCGAACGGTACATTGACATCTAGCGGTTGAGCTTGGTATCAGAGTCTAAATTCAAAAATTTTGGAGAGACAAGTTTAGCCAAGTAAAGCTACTTCTCGCTTTCTATTGATTGTTATAAGAAATAATCTGAATGCACTCTATTGTTTATGAATGTGTACCGGAAGTTCAGTTGGGGTCACAAAAGTGCGCATGCGCAGTAACGTTTGTTTATGATAAGATGAAACCGTCTATAGACTGAACACATATTACATATGATGTCACTGTTTTCATTTATTTCTTTTTTTGTAGTTTACATGGAGACTTTTGGGCCTGAAAATGTGTTTTCAACCCCAAAACGAATACATTTTTGGGGGGTTTTATTTCAAAATAATGTTGTGTACATGTGTAAAGTGTCACAAGGGCTTTGAAACTGTGTGAACAGGGTGTGCGTTTGCAACATCTTAAACATCGCTTAAACTGCGAAAGAGAGGGAATATTATCAGGAGTTTGAGAAATGAACGGACAGGGCACGATCCATTCGATACGTCCGTCACTCGTCTCGCCCTGGAGACATCAGATTACCCTCCCCTGAAGAGCTCTCCATCACTGTGGCGCAATGCATATAAAACATCCTCTCTCCAGATGGGATATCTCTCTGATCACAAGCCTTTGTGCGCTCGCCCACACTGGCAGCATGTTTAAATGCAGGGTGTCGTAGCCCACGTTGGTGTCTAGCAGACTCATACACCCGCTGGCAGCTCAGTTTTCCTCTCTGATCTGAAATAATGGGGAAAAAGAAAAACACTTTCATATCGCTGTAATTGCAGAGCGGAAGGCTCTCCACAAAGCAGCCATCTGGACGGGGAGAAGCGGAATGCGCATGGGCCGCGTGTGTGTTTGTATTTCCTAGCTAAAAAGATGCGGAGGGACACACGCAGCATGCCTCTGATCAGCATGTCGGGTTTTTGATACACAGCTCGGCTTGATTTCTTCTGAACGGGCCGTGATCACACTTAAAGGCAGATTCATCAAAGCGTTTACGTGTTGTGTATTCGTGCACGCCGCCCGTAAAGAGGGAATAAAGTGCATTCAATAATTCAACCAGTCATATGCTCGCTCTTATCTTTTTTAGGGAAAACAGATCGGCATGCGGCGTTGTGTGCGTTTCACGCTAGCCCACAGGACCTTATTGAGGCACCGCTGTAGTGGAATTGACCAATCCTCTTAAAGGGATAGTTCACCCAAAATGAAATTTACTCACCCTCTTGACATTTCAAACCTGTATGGCTTTCTTTCTTCTGAAAAATGCCAAAGAAGATATTTGGAAGAATGTCGGCCACCGAACAACGGCGGAATCCCATTGACACAAAACCAATGCAAGTCAATAGGTACTGCCATGGTTCGCTTACCAACATTCTTCAAAATATCTTCCGGAGATGGAGTGCTAATGGAGATTTTGTCTGTCGGTTTACTAGGTTAAACCTTTTTAGAAACTTTTTTATCTTTACTTTATATCATAGTGGTAATATGTGAAGGAAAAAGAGATAAGAGAGAGAGACGTATGATCATAACTCCTTAATTCAAATGTTATGAATTCAGTTTTTCATTGTAATCTAAGAAGACCAGACAGCTGAGTGTGTGTTTGTGTGCACAAACAGTGTCAGACTGAGGTCAGTGTTTGCTGGTGTGTATAAATACGAAGCGTGAGGATGGGAAAATACTACTTCATGAGGAGAGAGGGGCAGAATTGCAATAATCTGCAATGAGCTCATGCAACTCAGGGGAATCTCTGTCTGTCTTGCTTCCATCTGCCAGAAACATCACTGTTGGGAAGATGCCGTGTGAAGTTTAGGGCAAATCTATCCAGTCACAGCCAGTTGTCTCTGATCATCTTTGAGGCTGGCTTCAGGTTCTCATACCTCAGGGCAGATCACCCTCAGCAGAGCTTTCACAGAATATCACATGAAGTAGAGCCATCCCAGGCTTAAATATCTTATTCATAAACTCACAGAGGATTGTAGACTAGTGGGTAAAGATCTGGGCTTCCAATTGAAAGGTTCAAAAGTTTTTACTGTACATTGGGCCCTAAAGCAAGATTCTTGACTTCATGATATTCCAGGGTCTGTTTCTGTAAATATTGTTAATTATCAGCTAAAAGCCAAAGAGGAAGATTAGAGTTTATTTAGAATGCAGAATTGTTGACACTAGCCAAAGCTTATGCGATATTTTCTATATGTCCATTAAAAATATAGCGAAAAGACAGCCTTTCCATTAAAGGTCCAGAGTATGCAATTTAGCGGCATCTAGCGTTGAGGTTGTGAACTGCAACCAATGGCTCACTCATTCCTTTCAAAGCACTACGGTGGCTGACACAGGACTGAGATGTCGTCACGTTTTCGCTTCTTTGGCGATGACAATAATCAAATGATCTAAAAAATTGCACATTGAACATTGGGCGATGTTATGCGAATGAATTTTTCTTCTCGCCGAACTTCTTTGGGTTTTATGGGGGGTTGCGAACCAAGTTTAGGTGCATACTGACACCTACGTTGATGCAGTATGAAGTGAAATCTACGTCAAACATAAAACATTTTGACCCGTAAATGCAACAAAAAATGCACGCGTTTCCATTGGAAGTATTTTGCGTAATTAGAAGGGTAATGGAAACACAGCTAGCAAAACTATTTTAATATATTTTTTCTTGTAATTTCTGTTTATTCCCACATAAAAATCCTCTAGTATACTTTAGTATCTACCGTAGTAAACTGTAGTAAAATTCCTATCATGTAGATTCTTAGAAAGGAACCTTACCATAGTAAATATTAAAGTACACTACAGTATATACTACAGTTTATCAATTCACTATAGTTAAACTACACAATACTATTGTATACATGAACAATGTGTATCAATTACTGTAAAAATACTATAATTTAAGTATTCAGCATATTCAGAAGTATACTACTGTATTTTTTCATATGGATTGATTTGCATGTAAACCGTTTAAAAGGGTTTACGTTGATTTAGGATATTATTGAGTTGTACTATATGTACGTGATGATGTGAAATTGAATTAAAAAAAAATCCAAGTTTGTTGTGAAGGAAGACTGAAAAAGAACGCACATCGAATTGAAGCCTCTGAAAGCTGTAAAGAGAAACACACACAGCACGCCATTGAAGCTTGAAGTATATCCTTCACCGACCACATATTTCAACTGAGAGAATATCACAAAGCAGTGCATGCACAGAAAATCACAAACAACCTTAAGGGAGCCTAAAGCTATGTTTAGCTTCCATGTTTAGATCCAGAGTTCCTCATTCGTTGGTTCTTAGAGTACCTATTAGGCATTTATGTGCTTTTAAATTGAAACTGGTTCAGTGTTGAATTCTCTCCTCAATTGATGCCCTGCTGAATGCGATGTGTCCGTCAGCCGCTCAGCTTTACTAATAGCAGATGATAAAGAGAAAGTGTGAGCTGTAATTTCACCCGGGCTCAGGTGTCTAATGATAGCGATCTGCCCCGCGCACCATTCACTGGGATGTGAATTATCTGTACTCTCTGTTTTCAACCATGAATCCAACCAAACTATCACTGATGGGATATGTTTGGAGGCTTGGAAAGGAAAGCTCTGCATATTTAAAGGAAAGGTTCACCCAAATAAGAAAATTCTCCAATGGTTTACTTACACTCATGCAATCCCAGATGTTTACGACATGACAAAGATCCAAAACTCCATTAGTGAGTTCAAATATGGATATCAATATGGTCAAATCTGTGAATCTGTTAATAGTTGATATGTGTGTGTTCTGACATGCATGAACCAATGAGATTTAATGTTGTCAGTGTGTTCCAGTGTCTCTAAATAAGCTATAAAAGTTTTTTTAATTTTTCTGACAAATCCTGTTTTTCCTGTTTAGAAGACATTTGTTACCCGTTAAAGTCATTTGGATTACTTAAATGATTGATGTGTGTGACAACTTTATTATAAATTTATCATTTTATGTCCAGCTGAAGAAACAAAGTCATACGTCTGGGACGGCATGTGGTTAAATAAATCAGAATAAAATAAATAAATCAAAATAAATCACAAAATAAAGATGTTGTGTAACTATTGCTTTAGGCGTTGCACATTTGTTCAGTGTTTTTCTGTTTATCTGGGCGATTTGAGTCCGTTTCCGTCAGAATTGCAGCGGTGTGTAAAGGTCACAAAGCTCCCCGTCTTGTTTTATCTTTGGTTTACCCGCTAAACTGAGAGGTAGTTGGCATATTAAGTTCTGTTTTAAAAGCTGACAGCTTTACACCTGGTTTCCTTTAGCAGTTTTGATGTGTGTTACTTGTGAAGTGTAAGACTTCTTTTCTATGTCTCGCACAGTAGACGAGACTGCAACAGTTCCAGCGGAAAAAAAACAAGTCAAAAGTTTCAGATGCTCAACAAGTTTCGTCAGAATCTCAGATGTAGGAAGTTAGATTTTGGGTTAGATTATTTTGGCCATGCAACAGCAGCTTGATGTAAATGCAGGAATAAATCTTAGTTGGTTCGACAAACTGTATCATACCCAGACACGCTGAGTTGCACTTCTAATATGATTCATATTAGAAAGTTCTTTGTGGAATGTCAGGCAGTAAAACGCTTGTTTATGTCATTTATTTTTAAGACTGTAGAATGTAGTTTATGGAGGGTCTGAGACGGGGCTTGTTTGTTTCAGCTGCATTAAGTAACTGGCTCTGTCTGCTACAGAGTAAAAGCCATTTTGATTCGGAGTAACTGTTTGCATTGTAAATGATGCAGCTCTGCTGTGGGAGAAGAATAACAGAACGTGCAGTTCTGCTTGCTTTTTTAACATTACACGTTGCCTTTTACCTGTGATTGGTTAGAAAAGCTCCCCTTAGGAAAATGAACAATAACCATAGTTTTACCACAAGTACCATGGATAAACTATGGTTGTTGCGGTGAGACTTTAGTCCGCTTGTGATCACTGTAGTTACACCCAGATGGCACCAGCAGTGGAAGACTGTGGATGATTCACATTCAATTTATGGAACTTGTATGATACGTGTAATATTACATTTTAATTGTATTTTTTATTTAACAGCATGCATTAATTCACCCGCTGTGTGCCCAGTTTTAAACATGCATAATGTATTCATGCCGTTCTCTTTTCCCCTGTCAAAGTGTTATGCAATTGCACATGGTGTATGCGAAATGAACTTTGACCCCCAGCAACTCCACGCACGCATTCACGCATGTCTGTGATTGTGAAACGGCTCATATGGGGTCGTCTCCTGTTGTCTTCAGTCTTTCTGTTTGGCTTGGTTGAGAGAAGCAGCTGTAGTCGATTGCCTGTTACTGTGCATAAAGTAGGCAGTATATCAGTATCTTAACTAAATATAGAGAATATATCTTAACACATATGTGGACATTAGATATATACCAAATATATAAACAGTATGTCTTTACAAATTTATAGACAGTAGATTTATACCAAATACATAAACGGTATATCTATACAAATATGTAGTATATCTATATATTTACCAAATACACTGTATAGATAGTATATGGGTTGTTGACAAATGTACCATGCATGTGTCCGATGATGTGACGTAGCAAACATTTCGAAAACAAACTGTTGATAATATATTATTTATAATATAAAAAATAGCATAAGAGAGATGTATCTTCATTGTTCATTTTTTCTACATTTTTGCTGTCACACCATAGGACACATTTACGATATTTTTGTTAACTACCCCATCTACAAATATTTCCACAAATATATTAATGGTGTGTCTTAACCAAATACATAAACAGTATTCCATACCAAATATATTATTTGATCATTTACACTAATTATTGTATTATTGGAATATCAGGATTAAACCAATAAAACAAATATTATATTGTCACATAATATTTTTGCCAAATACACAGGCCAAAATTGAAATTGTAAAATAATTGTAGTTTTATTTTTCCAGTTCAACTCGACTACCTCTTGACTTTTTTTACCTGATTCTTAATGAATAAAATAAGGGACATTATAAAGTATAGTAGACCTGACTAGCCTCTCTCTTCCCGTCTCCCTGTCAGCCTCTCTCTCTCTCTCTCTCTCTCTCTCTCTCTCTCTCTCGCTCTCTCTCTCCTCTCCTTTGCTCTTCCGTCATGGTTATTTGTTTTGACAGGCGGACTTGGAGTTGAGAAAACAGAAAGGCTTGTTACAAGACCCTCCCTGACACTCTATTACAAGCGTGCCTTTGTGTCGACTGTGAGCGTGTGTTTCTCAGAAAGTCTTGTGTTCCCTGTGAGGTTGTGTCCGTGACCCTGTAAAGCTGTTTTAGATGCATTTACGACGATTATCACTTTAACCGAATCAGTTAAAACTCAAAGCTCATTCTTAAGCACTGGTTTGAGGTCAAAATCAAACAGCTCTTACTTACATAACACAAAGAAGTCAAAGCAACAGATCATGGCTCTGTACATGTATCTAAAAACCCTGTTCTGCTGACTCTGTGTATTGTACACCACTGCCCTCTGCTGGTGAGCAGAGCATCTGCACATACAATGGGGGAAGGGAGGTATTGCATTGACGTTTACATTTTTGAACATGGCACATTTTTATCCAAAGCGACCTACTGTGCATTCAAGGTATAGATTTTGTTAGTATGCGTGTTCCCTGGGATTCGAACCCAAAGCCTTTCAGTTGCTTCAGTTAAGCTACAAGAACACTTGCAGGTGTTGAAGATGAGTTTTTTGCACCAGAGCTATCTGCAAAAGCGCTGTTTCTGGTGGGTGCCACTTGGGGGCGCTGTGTCTTCACGGTAAGATTCGACTTACAACCTGTCCAAACAACAGAGACTGTGCAGGGGAAATGCTTGTGTCCTTTTGTTTCATAGTCGTGGGTAGAAATCCCCTGATAGTTTGAGCTATATTTCGGTGCATGTTAATAAAATCAAGTCGAATACCCAATAAAGATGCTGATCTCCAAGTCAAATGCACTTCGGATAAATGCGCGTTATTTCGTGGGACATTGCACAAAAATCTGATTCACATTACAAGTAAAGTATTCGGTTACCTTTAGATCAGATTACCTCAGGTAGCATTTCTTTGACGGATTGAATTGAATGTTTTTAAGCTCTCCCAAACCGCGTTACGGATTTAAATGCATATTTGGTGTTTAAATGCACAATGGTGGTACCTTATATGTGCATCTAAAGCTTTTTGCGTTCTCTTCATTATTCGCCCCATCGTTTGTCATCCGTGGATAAGTGTGATGTCACTTTTATGAGCTCAGGGGACAATAGAGGGGTTGAAAAGGATTACTGATTCTTTGACAGCTCTCAGAGGCCCAAAACCCGCCCCTTGCCCTTTCCTCTCCCCTCTCCTTCCCTATCTCCTCCCCTCTCACCAGCCTCCTCTCCACCCTTATCCGAAGTGTGTCGTGTACATGCCAAACAATGTGGCATCTGTCATTTGCCAAACAAAAGCTCCGCAGACTGATAGCCCACAAACAATAGCTCCAGAGCTCCCTGGAGGTTAGCCGGGTGGATGGGGGGTGTATCTATGCTACCGTCCCAGGGGACAGAAGGCCCAGATGGGGCCGAGGTGGTCGCGGGGGCCCTTGGCAGACTGTGAATGTTGGAAGGTCGGGCCACGGCTCTGACGGCGATTCGTATTGCGGTTTTGTCCAACTGGCGATGGCAGCCAAGCATGCAGGCTGCGGCTAAGCTGATTACCAAGAGAGCAAGAGGCAGTGCGGGTGGCGGCGAGCACGATTGCGAGGGTCTGCCAGACGGGGGGTGGGGGAGGAAGAATTGAGACTGTAGGAAGTGGGAGGGGAATATAGATTTGGGTTAAAGTGTTAAATATGTGGTAAGACCTCATTTGAGGCCCAGATGACATGTTGGGCGTGTGTTTCTCGGTGTTCCTGGATGCCTGTCGCATGTGTGTTTGTAAGAGAAAGGTTCATGCAGGGAGATTGAATAGATGTGTTGTCCTGTAACGCAGCTCTCTCCGGGTTTGGCCCTGCTAAGTTGACTTGTCAGCTGCTGGCGTGTTTAGAGGTGACCCTTCTCAGTTGCGCATGCAAGCTTGTATTTGTATGTTTGTGTGGTCATTGTGCATTCAGAACTCTTTGCACTACCTCACATCTGCACTGTTGTATATTTCACTGGTTTTCAGTGAATTTGCCATTACATATCTTCTTTTTTTTTCAATATCCCTGCTTGTAAAAGTTGTATTTTACATTTATGTATATATTTTTTCTGTTTAGTGTTATCTGTGTGCACCATGGGTCAGAGAGTAACGCAATTTATTTGTTCTTGAAATGAGATAAAAATTAATTTAGAAAAATTATGTTTGATGAGCTCCCAACATGTAAATCTGATCTAAAAATGCTTCTGAAAAACTCGTTTGTCACACAGAAGAAGAATTCTTCTTGCTTCCTCTTCGTTGATGTGTGCTGGGCAAGACCGACCGATTCGTGTTTTACTGTTACTTTCCAACTTGAAGAAGCCATGTTTAAATTACGCCAGATGCACACTCAGGCTCCCTTTGTTTAGTCACGAGGCGTTCAACGTAGATGATAGACGATAAAGGCACGGATTATCGTCCCGGTGTGGACAAGCCGTTATGCTATTTTAAAGTATGAATAGTAATCATATAATTGTTTTATTATAAACTGTGTATTTTTCTAAACTTTTTCTTGTCACACCACAGGACACATGTACGCATTTATATTTGCATTGTGCTTTTATTAATGTAGATCACTTCGGAATATGTAAACGACGCTGGTTCCAACGCTCATCCAACGCTGGTCCAGAAGGAAGTTCTTTCAGTTTTTTAAACTACACAAACGTGTGATCAAAATGCAACAAAATTTTTTATCCGAATCAAAATGTTAAACAAATATCTTTAAGATTCTGTTGTATATGTAAGATAAAAAAAATAAACTAACAAAAACTGAAACATGAAGTGCTTGTGGAAAAGTGTTTACGTCTTGCAAAGGGGTCTATAAGAAGTTTTCTCTAAGGATCTATCTTCCAAAATTCTTCATTTTGTTATTTTTTAGGTATCCATTTAAGTTATTTACACTACATCCAAAAAGGTTAAATTCTCATGTCAATTCTATAACCTGTACAACAAAATTATATTATTATTGAAAAATGTCAATGTTTTGGAAATGCATCTGCTATTCGATTTATATTTTACTTAAAAAATAATAATAATAGTAAACTCTCTTATTGTGACCTCAGTGTCGTGTATGTTATTGAATCGGGAGCTGAGTTTATTGTTACGCCATTACTGGAGACAAAAGTGTGTGTGTTTTATAAAAAATTAGTTTAGTAAAATAACGATTTTTTATTTCTTTCGATAAACCAACCAACGAATGCAGGCTATGTGTACAGACATACAGTAGCCTACTCAATAGTGGGCGAGTTAAAGACGTGCTAGTGATCTTTAATGTACACACAGCATCGGTGTGGCACCGCCTACTTGTCTCTAGGCTCAGCCATTTTATTGAGGCCCTGAAAACAATACGTTTTCTTTCCTCCTGAGGATGCATTTATGCCAAAGGAGTCACTAAAACGGATCGTTGTTCGACGTCCACTCATCTGCCGAGGCCGGAAAAGCTGCTAATAAAGTGAGGATTGTCTCGCACACGCACACATCTGACAGGTTCATGTCAAGTCTCCTCTGACACGTCTGGCCTTCTGAGGCCGAGGACTCGCCGTACTTATTCCTCTCTCGACAAATGAGGGCGACCCGCGCGCTCCCCCGCCAGCACTCCGCAGCATTGATTAGAGATAATTGGAGGGAGTCAAAAGGCGAGAAGTGTCACTAAATAAATTTGGCTGCGTTAATTGCGGATTCCTCTGGATGTGGAAGAAACACTTAGCCGCAGGGCCTGACAATGCAGGATTAATTGGCCCCCTTCAATGAACATAATTAGAGCGATTGTTAAGAGATAAAGAAAAGGTTTAACAAGCGCTGCCGCGGTGTCAGAGGGAAACGCGAACATCACACTCTTTCTGCTTGACATCTCTCTCTCTCTCGTGCCTTTTCTGCCTTAATCCTTCTCGCTGTTTCCTTGTTAAAAAAGAACGTGGCGTTTTCCGATATATACTGGCGTAGCAATTTGTAGCTCATTATTAGTTTATTAAAAGCATTCAGATACTAGGTTATGCATACATCACTTTTTTACCCATGGACTTACAGGTTAGCACAAACGTCAAAGACGCTCGCAGTGGCGTTTAACGTTGTTTAATAGACTGGAATAACTGTTTACTAGCGTTTATCTGTCAGAACAAAAACGTTAGCGGTACACCTGTCTTTTTCCGTGCGCCGGGGTTAATTGAATCTGATTTCATTACCCGCGCACGCCTCAGCCATCTGTTGACTGTTCGCATCCTTTTGTTTCGAATCTGTCACGATCAGCTTTCTGTTACTACGAAGGTATGCACAACACATAATAAATGCACCTTTGGCTGAGACACATTTCAGGATGCTGTGAAAAGAACCTCACGGCAGCTATAGAAACAGAATCCCGGCAGTTTCCATGGACACCAGGACCGAGACCTCTCCCCATTGGCCTGCCACTGATCGGGAGCAGTTGGCCTCTGTGTCAGACTCCCCTTGACAGCCTGCTGCCTCGAGGTGAAAAGCATTGTGGGCGATGGAGTCCTTGACCTCTGAACTCGATGGCTTGATAAAGAGGGTTGGTCTTCTCGCAGATATACGAGGGAGGAGCGCCAGTGGAGCACTTACGCCTGTGGGAGACGTTTTGATGTACAGTTTCAGAAATAAAACCGTTGTTGAAGGATAGGTTATGGCGGGGAACAGGTAGATGCGGCCCCTCTTGGCTGTCAGCGGATGTACTGCAGGCGCCTTTAGCACATCAAATCCCTACAGAGACGTAGAGGTTTATTTTAACAATTGTGTAGGCAAGTAGTTGAATGCAATGCATAAGTACATAGTGAATAGAAAAATATTTAAGAATTTTGTTCAATACATGTACGATCGATGTAACTGCAGAGTCGATAACTGTAGTTGATATTGTCCATAAATCGTGGTTTTAATCAAATAATATATGAAAATCTCAATTTAAGGTTAAGTTGACAAAATAATCATCATTTATTTACTCTCATTTCGTTCAGAACCTGTATGACTTTCGTTCTTCTGTGGTACACAAAGGAAGATATCTTGAGCAATGTATTGGAATGGAAGCCAGCGTGGTACGACGTGGTTTGGTAACCAACGTTATTCAAAATATCTTCAAAATATAAACAAAGTCATGCAGGTGTGTAAATGGTAAAATAATTTTCACGCATCAAAATAAATCGATCTTGGAGGGAAGACTGGGGCAAGTCGTCACACGGGGAAAGTTGTCAGTGCTTGCTTTTGTAAGTTGGTTTTAAATGTTGTTTTAAAATTGTGCACAATTCATTGCGGTTTGCCTAAACCAAGTTGTTTGATGTCATTTTGGGCTTTATAACTGCTGTACAGTTTGCAATTGGTTAAAACACTATTAAAAGGCTACAGTGATAGACTTTTTAATGACAGGTTCTTATTGTGACAACATGCCCCATAATAGGGGGTGCGGCTATATCTTCTGACAGTAAACGAAACAGCCCTGGTTTTGTAGTAATGGCCAATTTTCTCAAAGTGCCATCAACTATTATAAGTAGTGCTTTGAAAAATGGGCCCCATAAATGGATTACAGTGTCACGTCTGACATGATTCTCACCATGTGCCATAAAATACCCCGGTCACTTACCAGTCTCGCTGCAGGTTTAACATCTTTGTCTCCTCAAGCTGGGGTTGCGGCTTCCAATTGAACTGCAGTACTTATGAACCTGGCTGGTGTAATGGCAGACTAGGAGGGGGGAATATAGCTCACTTAGCGGGATTACTGGATGCGTTTGGGCCCCAAAGGGCCGCCTTTACTGCCTGCTGTAAATGTTCCCTCAGAGAGAGCAAGGATCTAGGGATTGATCGCCGTCAGGGAGAAAGTCGATCCGTTTCCTGTGTTCCATGGAGAACATCGGTGATGGATGTTTCTCAGGAGCTCAGGTGTTTTTTCTCCATCTTCTTCGGGGTGTTGGAAAGCAGCCTTGTTCCCTCCCCTCGCTCTCACAGTATAATGCAAACTGCAAAATATTGCTAAAGTGTGCCTGACATTGAATATAGAGATGAGGAGAAAGAGACAAACCTGCTTTTGTATGTAGTGTAGTGCCCTCGGCATTGCTCCATGATGCTCCCCAGACGTCCATTTTTAAAGGTGTTCTGCCTGGAAGAGAGATACAGCATCTCTGGTTCCTCAGGTCCAATATCGCAAAACATCTCAAAAGGGAATGGAGAAAGCTACTGGCAAATTTGTAAAATGCAATTTCAACACGACCCATTGCAAGTAACTACGGCTTATCAAATGTTATTCATTTCCAATGACGGTTGACAGTTTGAGGCGACCGTTTTTGCTGCAAAGTAAGGGAAGTTCTCGTTTCATGCAAATCAGCTTTGACGTGATGTGGCGACTACCAAGGGGACCGTAGCCTACTGGGGTACCAGTTTATTATTTATTTCCAGATATATTTCTGCATATTTCCAGCCTTCGCATTGACTTAAGACTCGTCGATTTGCAACACATTACTCAGCAGTGAGTTGTTGAAGGGAAGTGAAGCTTAGTAACATTCATGATTCATATCAAACAAAAACCGTCCAACATCTTTCTTTTGGATTTTTTTCACAACAAGGTTTACATGACCGCATGAGTTATTTGGAAAACTGTGTTACGGCCCCCCCAGTTATTCGTAGAGCTACAAATTACAGACTGTCAGAGAGCGAGAGAAAGACGGAGCTGAATACGGTTGTCAGAGCGTGTTTTCTTTGGCCGACTGACATGCATTCAGGATATTTATTCACAAGTGTATCTTGAATTTCACCAAAGCGTTCAAGATGTTCTGGACCGTTCCAGAAAGCAGCTGCAGAGAGAGTCAGGCTTTTATTTTTTTTGCCGTGTGACAGCGCTATTGAGTTTCCCGTTTGAAGGCTAGCGCGGAAATTCAATGCCTGCATTGACATGTTCCTCATATTTATGCGAAACATTTTGAAGGCTAAAATTTGTATTTGCTTGAGTTTGGAATACTGGCTAGGTGAAGTCATGTAACAGTCGTCGACATAATTTGTAATATTTTCTTGGCTTAAAACAGGGTTTCATCAGATAAACGTGCTTGGCTTGCAGTTAACTTCCAGTTTGTGTTTGGTTATATCACAATTTACTTTAGAGTAAATGGCCCTGCTGGTCCTGCTTTAACAAATGTAAACCGTTCAAAACGAAATGCACATGTAACTGTGTGCTGGATCCGTGTATTAGCTCTTAAAGTGAAGGTAGGAGTAATTTAAAGCGCCACGAAACCTAAACGCTATTTTTGCCTTCCAGGTTTAAGATCCTCATCTAGCCAACGTCAAAAGATGTGACTATAGTACATCGATGACGCGTCGGTGTCTCATTATTATTCTTGAGACTGTGTTTTCTTGACCAATGAGAAGACATTTCTCCTGATATTCATGACAGCGCCTTGTGATTGGACCGCCCGTCTCCCATGCCGGAACCTTCGCCGGTTTTTAACAGCTCTTCTTCTCACAGCGTTCACGGCCATTGTGATTGTATTTTTCAATACAATCAGTGAGGTAGAATGTAGATAAAAGGTTTCGTGGCGCTTTAAGGTTTTTTGCGGTGTTATTTTGCATTTTATTCAATTTCTGTATGAAAACTGTTGCTAACAATTTCGTTTACCATTCAAACAAAAAAAAATTATTTACCACTCTAATACGCTATTCTGTAAATGGTTATGGTGGTATAACTAAGGTGAAAATGACTGTAACAAAAAACATAAACCCCAAAAATACTGCATCACATTATGCATCACACAGTTTGAAGTTTGAAAGTATTTTCTTATTATATCCAACATGTAGCCCTCTGGATGATTTTATCTCTTCAGGGAGCCCTCGCTTACAAAAAGGTTGGAGACCCCTATTGCCATAACCTTTACAAGATAAATAAAAAAAGAAAAACAATATTGTTGCTAATCATAGCTACGACTATAAAATCTATAAATATAAAAAAAATGTAATGTTATAAATTAAAATAAGATTTGAAGGCTTTTGTGATTCTTGTGAATTCTTAAGTTTGGTGTATTTTATTTGGTTTCTGTCAGAGAAGTCGGGTTCCGACTTTGTGTGAGTTTTAAGCAGGATAGTTCACCTAAGCATGAAAATAATTTTTTCATTTACTCAAATGACTTTCGATCGAGAACACAAAAGAAGATACTTTGAAGACGTTGGTAACCAAACAACATTGAACCCCATTGACTTCCGTCGTATAGACACAAAACCACTGTGACATTTCTCAAAATATCTTTGTGTTCCACAGAAGACTCCTACTGGTTTTCATTGGCATGAGGGCGAATGAATGAAGACGGTATTGTATTGTTCTGTGAACTACCCCTAGCCTAGCATTCCACAGCTTTTCCCCCTCACGTCTTATCATTACAACCTTTTACAAGTCCTATCAGAGAAGCCTTTATGATTAGTGCTTATGGAAATGGACTGGGATCAGTAGCGATAAGACGGCAGTAAAGCAAGATTAGGCAACAGGAAGGAGAGGTTTGTTTTGATAAAGCGTAGCGGGGAGACACAGGTCACTGAAGTGCAGACAGTTGGCAGCAGCGGTGTTAAAGAGGCCGCTGTCAAACGCCGCTTTTCCCAGATGACTTCAGTTTGCACAAAGCAGCAGATGTGTCCGCAAACACGCGCTCCCGTCGTCTCGGGAAACAAACGCACACGTCGAAAAATCCTCCTTCCCGTTTGCTTTGGCTCGCTTTCTTTTGTGTCCGCCAGGCTGGAGGAAGAACGGCCAGCCCGCAATAGCCACGATGACAGATCAAACTGCAGCGAGCCAGGGAGTAAGTGTGTGGTCTGGCTTTAGTTACAGGGTCACGTAACCTTTGTGAGCGCGTGTTTGTTTTACATCTGTTATTTCTTAAGTCGCAGTGATCTGAAACCCCCTCCATCTACCTCTTTGTCTTTATTATAAATGAGCGAAGGAAAAGAGAAACAGACCCTGCTGTGGTCGCCCCCCCTTACATCCCATTCTTCAGGGCCAATAAATGAAGTGTTGAGAATCTCCAGATGCACACTTTAGAGGTTTTCCTCCTTTGGCTGACATCATGGCTTTGGGAGCGTGAGGGCAGCGCTGCACTTGAGCTGCTGAGAGAATATGATGTGACTCGAGGTCAAGATCATGGGCCAGACACTCTCTCACATACGCACAGTTTCCAAAGTTATCGTCCAGCTCCTGTTAGCTATTAGACGTCTTGCTGTTACGTGTGAGCTGCTCCTCACACCCTCAAGTACATTTGCACATTTATTTTACAATAAACACATCTGCTTAGCTTCCTAAATTTGGAAATACAATACATGTACTGTTATAGATTGATCTACTAATGATAATTTCACCCTATTCTTTTTGGACTGTTTTGGTCTCTTGGTAAATGTAGTCTAGAACTGAAACTTTTTGTTCTGTATATGTGTTTGCTCCTACAAAATGTTCCATGGTAACCAATCATTTCTTATAGTGATGTCACAACATCAGACTACATGGTTATCGTGGGCAAAATAATTCACCGTGCTAATATTATTTATTAAAATGCTTTTGAAAATCACACTTAAAGAAAGGAACATTCTGTCATCATTTGCCACCCTCTTCTCATTTCAAACCTGTGTGACATTTGGGAGAAAGTTGGTAACCCAACAGTGACGGTACCCATTCACTCCTATTGTATGGACACAAAACCAATGCAAGTCAATGCTAACCACATTCTTTCAAATATCTTCTTTGGTGTTCTGCAGAAGAAAGAAAGTCATACGGGTTTAATATGATGAAACATTGGTAATTATATTGAAAAATATACATCAAATATTTAGCCTTGGAGGAAAATGCACTGTTTCAGAGAATACTATAGTACTAATGAAGTACCATGGTATAATAATAATAATATAGAATGTCTTTCAAACTCAAGAAACGGCAAGAATCCTTTTAGCAGAAACTACGTATGGTTATCCTTGATACTTTTTTTTTTGAGGAATACTGTGTTTTTTCCATCAAGTGTATGAGACCATAACATAGATACAGAGGAAAAGAGTTTTATAGGTGTGCAGTATGTGTGTGCGTCTGTGTGTAGAAATAGCACGCCGTGTGTCTATGTTTTTATGGATTATGCAGCTTTAAATCCGGGTCATGTTACCGCATAGTGTATCCCAGCATGCAATATGAAATACTTTCATGCCTGCCATCTTGTTCCATGCTACTTTTGCTTAAGACATCATCAGAGTCCGGTTTATTTGCTTCCGTCACTTCATCTGAGTTTATTTCTTCAGTTCTGGATGACATGGAACAGACACAGGAAGGGCTGCCCAGGATTGGGCTTTGGGGTAAACTTGTGCATGACAAAACCGCTAGGTCATATGTTTTCTTTTTACAGTCTTGGATTTTGGGACGCATAAGTACACTGACACAATAGCATGCAGATGCCAGCATAGATACATAATGTAGGTCAAACCTTGAAGTTTCCTCAGACACGTTAGATAGAAGGAATGTCTTATTGAACACAAGCGCATATTTTGACTCAATCTGACGCAGTCACGGGTTCATACGCAGACAGAGGTGCTTGATATAAGCAACTTTTTTTACTTCGCTGTGTTTTGGACCATAGTAGCATGTATGATTGGACACAAGTCTTTGAAGCGCATTGTTTTTTCCCTGAAAGGCGATAACTAAAAGCGAAGCTTTTCAGTAATGGAACACATAAATTGGTAGTCAACACAGATCAAAAGTTTACAAAATTAATAAACTCCAATGACTAATCTTAATTTATTTCTAAATATGTTCGTTTTAGTTTGGAAGCATGTTGATGCTCTTTTCAGCCAAAAATGTGACGTATGTCAAAGAACAGTCTTGGATCAGAAATGTTTTTGTTTTTGTCTTACAGTGCAAGAATTAGCACCCCCATAGCCAATTCTGATACCGAATTCATTGCTGGAGTGTTAAGTGATAACTATCTGATTAAATTAAATGAATATGTGACAATTCAAGTGTCATGTTTTAAATTGTGGCTTGTAATCAGCTGTCATTGTGAAGCGTGAATGTCACACTCAAAACTTCTCTATGGCAAAGGCGTTAAGTTATACAGTTTTAATAAAAATAGCAACTGGCTAGTGTTACACGTATCTTATTACACGGCGCGTTAGAATGCTTGATTCTGATTGGCCAGTCGCGACATTTGCAGGGCCGTTATTCCCAGATAACAACCTCTCAAAACTAATAACACAAAGTAACCCGGATGCAGCAAATCATTTTGATGTCTTTTAATAACATATATGACATTATATTTACAAATGATTAAACCAAATTGCATGTTCGTGACATTTAAGCGCCGTTTCTTACCCTAAAACCGAAAGTAAACAGCTTTTCCTTGCGGAAGGTCTGCATTCTGTAAAAATGAGCTAATAAAATATTTCAAATTCACATTTCATCGCGAAAATTCACCTGCCTGTACATTATCCCTTACATAATCATATCATAATCTTTATGTAACATCTCCATGCTCTTGCAGTTGGGCCTGTTTCTTACATTGCCCGAGATTAAAAAACATAGTAAGATTATGATCATTTTTGTTACATTCTGTGAACTACTAACAATATTTCTCCCAAATTTCAAATAAAAATATAGTTTCTGTTTGTATTTATTTGCAGAAAGTGGAAACAGATGAAAATAACAGAAAAGATGCTGTGTATTTTTGTGGACCTCAAATACTGCAAAGAAAACAAGTTCATATTCGCTGGTGCAATACAGCAGGATCATGTATACATGTATTTAGGAAAGGTGTTCATTTTGTAATGTGCTAACCTTGATTTTATTACACTTTTGTGACTTGTCATGCTGCCTGTCTTTGACATTTGTTGGATGTCTTTGTCACTCGTGAGGTTTGATTTGGTTGAAATTCAACAGACACTGAACTGAATGGCAACAATACATCTTAAAATGCTGATGAAATGATCATTTTGAATGGTCTCGTAATTTTTCCACGATTGTATATATATTTGTTTGTGTATATATATATGTGTGTGTATATATATATGTGTATGTATGTATATATATGTATGTATATATATATATATATATATGTATATGTATATGTATATATATATGGTATGTATACGTATGTGTGTGTCTCTATGTGTGTGTAATGTAATGTCATATATATGGAACGTCCTCATTCAATATATAAGGTTGTGCGTTCGTGTGCGTGTTTTTGTAGAAAAACATCACCACCTGCAAGAACACAGAGTTCAATGAGTCTCTGTGAAGGCGATTTGAACTGATTTGTATTGTGTAAAGCACTATACAAATACATTTGACTAGATTTAAATTGGATATTAGAATGGTATGACGTCCAAAAAAAACATGGCAACACCATTTTATTATTAGTTCTTCTTTTTTAGTGTTTGTCAAGTTTCCTGCCGAATAATATACAGTACATGTATTTGCCGACTGCAGAATTACGTATACTGGTACGAACAAATAACCAAAGTGAATGAATATGAATATAAAAACGTAGTAAGATTATATAAACAATAATAACATTATGATCATTTTTGTAACATTCTGTGAACTACTTAATTTCAAATAAAAATATAGTTTCTGTATGCAGAAAATGAAAACAGGTCACACAGAAAAGATGTCATTCATTCATTCAATATATCCTAATTCAATATATATAAGTTTGTTTATGCATGCGTGCGTGTGTACAGGACACATCACCACCTGCAAGAACACAGAGTTCAATGAGTCTCTGTGAAGGTGATTTGAACTTATTTGTATTGTGTAAAGCACTATACAAATACATTTGACTAGATTTAAATTGGATATACGCATGGATCATGTCCAAAAAAACTTTTTATGCAACACATTTTATTTTGAGTCTTTTTTAGCACTTGTCAAGTTTCCTGCTGAACTATACAGTATACATGTATTTATCGACTGCAGAATGATGTATACTGTAAGAAACGAATAACCAAAGTGAATGAATAATTCCTGACACATCCAGATAGTGGCTTCAATCTCAGAGTTCCCAGCAGCCGTCCTCACACCGGATGTGGTATTATTGTGATACAAGCAATTTACACCTTAGCCATTTGAGCAGCTCACCCCGTAGCAAGCAGTATACATTACAAATATACGCTGCAACGTTTGTTTAGAACCAGATGTTTCTGTACCGGCCCGAGGGCCTTTTTGTCTTTGTTAAGAATTTGAAGATGCAATTTTGCCTTGCAAATGAGGAATCCAAGTGAGCTGCATCACAAAGACGCTTATTTGAATTCGCCCCATTAGTTTTCATAACAACTTGCAAAACACGTTTCTTCTTTCAAGTTTAAAATTTTGTTAAGAGCGCTGGAGGACAAACATACATTAGGAATGTTGTCAAACAAACGCGTCTTTCAATGTAGCCGTTTTGTTTCCAACGTTTCTTACAGAAGCGTTTTCCGCCCTCGTAATTGCCTAGGGAGAGGTGCATTGTGGGAAGCAGCGATGTCCCAAAGTGTTTTAGGTAAACACTGGGGGCGACATGTGGTCTAATTGCCCTCCAGGTGTCACATGTGCCTCCGCGTGTGTACTGTATGTATTTCGGTATATTGGTTAGGGGCCCGCGGCGTCCCGTGAGACAGCTGGTGGCAGAGAGGAGGAGAGCTCATGTTGAAGCCCATGTGTCATGTCCGTGCCTCGGTCTTCGAGGCATATGGCCTGTGTGTAGAAATAAAGCTTGGGCATACAGACAGACAGGCAGGCAGCCCCACGGGGACCACTGATCTTCCCCGTTCATTAACCCATGGGCCCCTAGGGACTCGGGTCATTGGGTAGAGACACCGCTGAACATGATATAAGGCCATATGGGGACCCTGACTTTCAGAAGCACTTAGTACGTGCAAATCTGTTTTGTCAAAGGAATAAGGGCAGCTTTGATTGGTTGGAGGCGGTTGCCATGCTCTAATTACCGATCGGAACGCTGAAATGATACGTGCGTTACTGATACAAATTGTCTGCTAATATCTTTTAATGATATTGTTGTAGTTTCGGCATTGGTTTTTAGTTTTTGTCTCCACAACAAAAGAACCTCAACGCAATAGTTAGACAAGCTCAACTAATTCAGCATTAATGAACTTAAAGGAGTAGTTCACTTAAAAATGTGCCCCCATTGACTTTTCATAGTCCTTTTACCATGGAAAGTCAACGGGGGCAAATTTTGACGTGAACTACTTCTTTAATTCTTTATAGCATACACATTGTTTATTAAATTCATCCTTACGTGTTGTTCCAAAGAACAAAACCTTTTTTTTATATTTGACATTATTGAATCATGACGTGAACTGTTCTTAAACGTGTAATTGTTGCTGTCGGCGCCGCAGTCTCACATACAGCACATATTCAACAGTCGTCCTCTAATGAACTCGCGTTTTCCATCTGTGACTGTGATTTTTCAGTCACAACTTAATGCAAAGTCCTGCCTCCTGTCCTCTATGGTGGCCGAGCACACAAATAACTCACCGTAGCCTCCTCATTTGTGTAAATTTGCCTCCGTGCAACCCCCATCTTCCTGGAAAGCACGGAACGTGCGTTTGAGGTTTTCGAGCCAGGTGTAATACGTTCGGCCACATGATGTGGATGTCAATCATACTGATCTTCCAACAATGCATTGTGATGAGAGGCGCTTAATGGACGCTATGGGACTCATTGTAATAAAAGCAGAAATCCATCCAGTTTCCCCGCAGTGTATGTAGTTCTCAGGTTGTTTTGGTTAGGTTAACCCGGGGGCAGGGGGGAGAGATGGGTGGGATTTGTGGGTCTGAGGTCACCCGGTACAGAGATTACGAGAGGGTAGGTGATGTCATAATGGAGGCCTTGGACATATAGACGCTAGTTAGAATGATTGACAAAAATGGGTTTGCAATTGTCAATCCTGATATCTAAAACAGGGCTGTTGATTTATTCATTTCAATTTCAAAGTACTTTATTGGCATGATTGCGTGTTCTTACAATATTGCCAAAGCATTGAACATATAATATACTTATAATATACTAGATTTATTATACATTGCTAAGATATTGTATCTATTAGATATCTTATGAACATTTGTGGGTAGATGACAAAAAAAACGTATATGTGTCTTATGGGGAAACATTTGGAAAAAAGAATTATGCTATTTAAAATTATTAATATTATTAATATAAAACAATAAGTTATTAACAGTTTTTTACATTTTAGCTGTCACACCATATGACAATTTATTTGTCAACCACCCATAGACAGATATATATTTGGACGTGTTATATAGGTTTATGAAATGCTTGATTGTGATAGGACAGATTGGTCTATAGCTAGACTGTAACCTCTTTTCTCTAGTATGTTGATTGAATTGGATTGATCCACATTTTGCTAGATTTCTAAAATAATTCAAAATTTCTCCTTCAGTTTTTATATTTTTGCAGTTGCATAGTTTGCAATACAGGAGGCGCTGTACTGGGAAACCGGACAAAGTCTTGCATCTCCCACACTCCCGCGCTCTCTCTCTATCTTTCAATCCACCTCTCTCTGAGCAGCTGCCTCTGTCGAGACAGGAGCAAATGAGAGCAGATGAATCCATTTGGCCCCTGGCCTTTTTGTGGCCCTGCCGTGCTCCGAGCGCTCGGCTCTGCTCTGGGGCGGCTCCGGGATAATGAGCCTGGAGATTGAGCCACTGTAGAGGCACCACTGCCGTCCTCTCTCTCTCTCTCTCTCTCTCTCTCTCTCTCCCTCTCCCTCTCCCTCTCCCTCTCTCCCCTCTCCCCTCTCTCTCCCTCTCTCTCTCTCTCTCTCCCTCTCTCTCTCTCTCTCTGTCCTTTTGTCTTCCTCTCTTTCAGTCTTGCTTTGGGTTAATAGAGGTGAGACCCTTCTAGTGCGGGACACTTTTCCAGCAAATTAGGGGAAGAATCCGTGTCCCCAGAGCCTGCGCTCCGTTACTCTATTCCCATCCGCTCGTCGCCGCCGGCAACGCAGAGCTTTCATCCACGGGGAAGGGGGTGGGCTCGAGACTGGGGCG
Source organism: Triplophysa siluroides (assembly GCA_006030095.1). Taxonomy (NCBI): domain Eukaryota; kingdom Metazoa; phylum Chordata; class Actinopteri; order Cypriniformes; family Nemacheilidae; genus Triplophysa; species Triplophysa siluroides. The sequence goes on along the minus strand of VCII01000101.1, from coordinate 1,194,375 downwards.
GGGTGGTAACGAGGACTGAGGGGGGCTTGATTTCAGAGGAGAGCTTGAGAGAAAACTGCTGACAGGTGAAAAGAAGAGAGAGAGAGGGACTCGAATGAGATAAAGTGAGAAGGGCGAGGTGGAGGGGAAGTTCACGGGCTAATGGAGGTGGGACTTGTGGCGGCTCAGGAGCTCTTGGTTGGAGACAGCGGGCCCTTTGAGGTTAGACAGGATCAAAAGAGCAGAATAACATAACAGAGGAGCTTCACCCCAGTACGGCTCTCAGCACGGCTGCCCGCTGGTTCTCCCTTCAGGGCAGAGATTCAGCAGCGTGTGGGAGAGGGGCTTTACCTTTAGAGAACAGCGTGAATCCATAGATGGCCCTTCCTCCCCTTGTCTTCCTTGTGTCTGTCTTTTTTCGGTTTGGTTTCATGTGCTCTTTCTCTTCCGTCACTCTTTTTACAGTAAATTTCGTATTTTTTCTCTCTGTCTTCCGTGTTAAGGTATTTGCACATTCAGTCCGAAATTTTCAGTTTTTTCGTATTCGACATCCTTAAAATTCATCACGCACAGAGACCTTGCACACAGAGTCTGATGCGTATTAATGAATCTGTTGTGAAAAAATGGCCAAATAATACGATATAAATACGTGAAAACACTTAAAATTGATGTGATTGACACAAAGTGAGGTCGTATTAATTTTTAATGTGCGAAAGTTTTGAACACAAATTTCAGACTTTATTTGTTGTGTGCCATTTTGACGATTTCTTAATTTATTTGAGTGAAGTTAAGACTCTAAAAGATAACTAAAGATAAGTGAACATGAGAGAAACATTCATGTTTAATAGACGAAACCTCAAAATAGCATTTGCGGCACAATTAAAGGGAAAGTTCACCCAAAAATTTTTTATTCACCCTCCTGTTAGTTAGAACCTGTATATAATTCTCTCTTCACAAAATAAGATATTTTCAGAAAATTTTCTATTTTTGTCCATACAGTGAAAGACAATGTCAGTTGTTTATTTACCAACTTTCTTCGAGACGTCTTTTTTGTTTTCAGAAGAAAAAGCCATACAGTTTTCGAATGACATGAAGGTGAAAATAATGAAAAGATTTTTATCTCTGGGCGAACTATCCTGTTAACTTATAATGATAACTATAATGTCATCGTGCATGTTTCATCATAATTGTTTTTATCCTTTTATAATGAATCATGCACCATAAGACCAGCTAACTTAAGCAATTTTTATTTCATTTTGTGTTTAACAACTGACAGAGATTTAGTACCAACATTTCAAGTTTACATGTTTGACCTTGCACCACTGAACAAGACATGAACCCATAACCAAAATCAGAGAACGAAAACAAACATTTGCATTTCAATCCCTTTGCATAATTTGACTCCGAGGGGCAAACCTGCAAATCCTTTGGCTCTCGGCGTGCCCGGGCACAACGTTTCACTTGAGACCTTCGGGATGCAGACTGAATAATTTCATCTTTATTTGAAGGCTCACAAACCTCACGTATGTCCAAAAAGGACAGAATAGGATTTCATTTATTTGTTTCCACATCGGTGTAGCTGGTCATTTCGAAACCATTCATATTCTTACGGTGTCACGGCAAACAAACAAAGAGTACAAAAATCTTGACGCGCGTATGCCCGGCACACACACAGAGTCCCCAGCACCCTTCACCTGTTTTTGCAAAACACAAATAACTGGAATTCTCTAAGCGGGCCTCGCGTTTATGTTGTGATAGCGGGAATGATTAGCTTGTCAGTTTTCGTGACGCATCCTATCTTGACTTTGGGAAATTGCTCTGACTTCATTAGACCCACCTGCAGCTTTTCACATTGTGCCTGGGTTGTATATCTCGACCAGCATTTGCATCTGACCTCAGCCCAACGGTAATCCATCTTGCCAATCATTCAGTGTTGGCGCAGAGTCGTTCCAGCGTTGGCTCGTTATTGGCTGGTTTAATTAAACGGGGCTCGTGCACTTCTGGCCTGTTACCGCTGGGAGGGCGGGAAGGGAAAAACCGATGACCAGGTGGTGGCAGAATGCAGGACCTGTCAGACTAGCTGATGACCATTTTAATTCTGCCCTGCCTGGGGCTATAATTGATATTTAGCAGAAAAGGTTAATTGTAGCTGTGATCTGTTTAAATTAGAGTAGAGATCTGGAGACCGGGGCCATGACCTTGTGAGCCGCTGGGGACAGACACGCACGCTGCTGGAGGAATAGACACACACACTTGTGTGTACATAGACACATGTGCAAAGCTTATCACAACATATTACCACAAGCGAGGATTAACAAAATATCAATAATCGATAACATTATAATAATATATGCTGTATTTTCTTTGAGCCCTTTGTTTTTTATTCATTTTTGTATCCGATTTTGCAGTATATTATGTATTCTTTAAATTGTCTATTTTGTACCATACTTTCATGTTTTGATGGTTTAATCTAACCTTGAGGCGAAAAGAAAAACAACTATTGTACAATATGTTCTCCAGGCGTCGCTTTTTGGCGTTACTGTATAGACCGTTTCAGTGGACGCAAGCGGCTGGTCAGAAGTTAACTTCCAGTCTGTATTTGCTTATAATATAACAATTTATTTATATTTAATTCATATTACTATTAATGTTGATATTTTATTGTAGAATAATTGTATTACGCAGTCATCGATTCTTCGCGAAGGTCTACCGGAAGTTCAGTTTGGGTCACGTTACATTTGTTTATGTTGTTGGCGCTGAAACCATCTATACACGGGCAGGAAACGTTTGTATCCTATCATGCAAGCTTGTGTAATGATAATAACGTGGTTAGCCATTACACAAATAAAAAACAATCTACGCTGTATCATTTTCGCTGTAGCTCTGCAGATGGCCTGCCGAGCGCTGAACAAGGTCAGTTAATGTCATTTTAGGTGAGCAGTTTTCTGTAATGCCGCAGGCCTTTTGTATGCATGCAAATGCAGGTTGAACCGAAGAGTTTTCATAGTGAGCCCTTCCACCAATCACGTTCCGGCGACGCATGAAGCTGCCTACATCACCACTTAGATTTGACTGTTTCAGCAAAATCAGCCCATCCACCTGCCCTCCATGACATGTTGGGTTTCCCTCGGCTTTTCATGGGGTAACGCTCTGTGGACGTATTAAAAGCAGCAGGTCAACTCTAACCTGCAAAACTCTGGGGAAGTGGAGACTGAAATTTGCACACATGCACACCACCAGTAATCCCAAGGTCACGGGTTTGATTCTGGGGTGCAAACTGATACAGTGTTATGAATGATTTCGATTAAAGGTTCTGCCAAGTGAATAAAGGATTTTGATGTTTTACTGGAAGAACGAGGCTATGCTGGGGATACAGGTGTACATCATTTCACGATGGAGCTACAAAAAACGTGCAGAGTTTTCTAGAAAACTGAAATCGGGACTTATAAGGCTCTTGTCCTACTTCTCAAGTTTTGTTTTGTTTTTCTCTGTCTAGTGTGTGAGTCTTCTGAGCCATGCTGGAAGGAAAATGGAGGCGCCAGAGGTGAACGCGGCACATAGGAGCAACTCCAAAGATCGGCTCAGCGAGGTAAGTGCAAGACCGTGCACCATTATGAAGTTACTACCTAGATAGCACAGACACGTCCGTAAGATGTCTGCTAAAGATCTGGAAAACATATGCTGTGTAAAAGCATCTGACTTGCATCTTAAAAAGAGCAGCTTTACACACATTCTAAATCATAAACATCATCTTGAAGTCTATATGACATCTGACAGCGGACGATAAGCACACAATTAAAAAATCTTGCAGATGTAAATGCAGAAAGCAAATAGACGTCTGCCAGATGTGTGCTTTACGGGTATAATAACCGATGGGAGATGGTCAAAAAAGGCCTTGAATTTAGGAAGAACGAATTTCGGCCGCATATAGTGTGGCTTCATTTGCATGTGCCGTCTGCCTGATTTGCTAAAAAAATATGCAAATCAGATAAGTGGCCTCAGTTTGACAGGTGAAGTTTGTTTCGTAAGCAGTTGTCGCATGTAAAGTCGCCGTCAGCCAAGAGCGCTTCCCTCGCCAACGTCTTTGTAACACGATGTAATATTGAAGAGAAAAAAATTGCGGTAGGTTCTAGTTCGGCTGTGGGATGAAGAGATAATGTGAAGAGGAGAAGGGTAATGAGAATTTGTGTCAAATTCCCTCGAGTCTCGTTGAACGCTCGTCCCTAACTAACGGCTGTCAAACGCACTCGTCCGAAATCCCCTGCAAATTCACTCGGATGGGTGTGCATCGCGTGCCTCGTCGAACCGAGGATGAAGGGGCGGAGTAGACGATGAAAAGAATCAAATGTATTTAATGAAGAGATTAAATGCGACGCTTAGGCTTTTCGGATTCCGGAAATTTCTGTCTTCCTTCGCCGCCGACGTTTATGAATTTGCGCGAGCTGTTTTTTTTCTCAAGGATAAAGTCACAGGGAGAGAGAGAGGGAGGGAGGGAAGGAGAGATACGAGCTCCAGGCAGATAAAAGCGTGATCCAGGCTGACAGTTTTGACAGCGGAAAGCGACAGAACAAGGAACGGGCAGAGAGAGAGGAGAGCGAGCTGAAAGACGGTAGAAAATTGCAGACTGTAAGGGCTGACAGCGCCAGATATGACATTTCCTTCTAATCTCCTGCCAAAGAAATGGTGCTAAAATGCAGAGCGCAATATCCATGTCATCTGTAGGCCTATCTGTCCATCTGAGAGAGAGCGAAAGAGAGACGGAGACAGCACGAGATCTAGGGAGGCTGTTCGTCTCCGTCCCACCGCGTGAGGCCCGGACAGCGGCGCTAACGCTAGCTTTGTAAACGGGATCATCTTTCATCACTGTCACTCCGTTAAATGGTGTAAAAATGTTCCCTTGTGATTCGCCGTACATGCTAATTTTCTTTGCATACCAAATGTGCTTTTCATACCCGCTTCAAAGCCGCGAATGCGTGTGCGCCGCTAGCTAACGATCTCTGCGCTTCAGAGGCGGATAAAACAGGATTTCTTTTTTGTCGTCGGGGGTTGTCAGAAGGAAATGGAAACAGGTGGGGGGGGGCTGGCATGTCGCAGAAAAGTGTGGGGCAGGCACGAAGCGATTTCAAAAAGCGCCAGCGTGGGGGGCTTGACACTTTAGTAGTGCATGTTTTTACACAGATATTTTTATTTTAACGTAATAAATCCACATCTTCTTGAGAAGACGTTAATAAAGAGAAAGCTCTTCAGTAGTAATAAAGATAAGCATGGAGTCCGTAGTAAGAATAGAGAGCATTTTTCATTTGATGTGAACCAATTGGCGGCCAATGAGCTTGTTGAATATATCTTGCGCTTCTAAAGTAACAGCACACCCTAACGAAATTTATCATGGTTTTATTCAAGTAAAAGTGTATTTTTTCTGTAAAAGCACGCATCTTGTTTCTTTAAGCCGTCGGACAGATTTTTTTCAATAAAAAGAGCATTTAATGTCTTATTGGCTAAACCAATGCCAATACACAAAAGTATAACTAAAATATGAATGTATGTTTGTCTATATAGTTCACTGTCGTGATGTTAGAATGTTCTGGGTGGTTTCTAAGGTGTTTTAAGTATTTTTAGCAGGTGGCTTTGTGGTTGCTAGGGCATTGCTAGGTGTGTGTTCTTGCTTGGTTGTTGAATGCCCACTCCCAAATCTCTGTACCATTTTGTTTCCCAGATACTGTACGGCATGGGTCCCTCCTACAATGCAAGTCTAAAGGATATTTTATCTCCACCAGATGGAAAAATTAAGTCCAATATTTTTTTTTAAAGTAATATACACTTTTTCTCGTCAAGCTGCATAGCACAACCAAAACCTCTGAGCTTAGGTATTAGCCACAAATGCATAAATTATGCCTCATGTTTTCATTCGTTTCAATGTAAATATGGCATATTTCAAACTATCTCCCCAGGTCTATAGAGTGTATTTTTTGTTTTTACGAGCAGTGAGCATGTGGATATGGCATGACGGTAACAACACTGATAGTTTCGAACCCACCCACTATGTCACAGAAGCTGCCCACAGAGACCCGCCAACACCCAGCGCATCTCATCCGTCTGTTCTTTGCTGACTTCACGCTCCGTTACATCCTGATTGGCTTCTTTTCATCCTCTGCCCTATCTTAACCAATAGTCCAGTCCGTAGCTAAACAACCTGCCCCATCCCACTTGTCACAATCTGTTTGGGCCCAAGAAATGCGTGTGGGGGGGGACAGGTTAGTGTGAATTCGAATGAAGAGGTGTATTCACTCCCATTTATTTTTAGAGAGGTTGTTTGGTTAACCCTGAAACAGCTGCTGTTCCGCTCGCCCCGCCACCCCGTTTCTCTCTCTCTTTCTCGTTGGCCCCGCATCTTAATCCTTTTTTGAAGTCCTAAGTGCTAGGAAAATCCATTGAGCGCCGTGTATAATGGCCTTTAAGGGAGCGTGTTTAGATGTGGCCCGGCCCCATGGCTTATGAACCACGGATGGTGTAATGGATTTTTTTCGCAGCGCTAAATCCAGTGCATTGTTCCTCATTATCATTTAAATAAGTCTCCCTTTCAGGTCTGAATGTGGCGATGTGAATGAACCGAGGCATTGTAAGGCTAACTCTACAAATTTTGGGCCTCCCAGTGAGATCTGCGCCCTCCATCTTTCTCTCTCTTCACATGTCACGCCTCGCCGTTCTTCTGTGAGAGAGGGATGGAAAGAGGAAGGTTCGAGAAGAGTATTTGAATCCTGCCGTGCTGCCTTTCCGGTTTTCTCAGGAACGCTTCCCTAATTGTCACAGTGGGAATTTGTAGTGAGTGCGAGAGGGAGCAGTCGAACTGATGAGGGTTAAAGCCCTGCTGCAGGTGTGTGTGTGTATGTGTGACTGAATCTTGTGCAAGGACAAAATTGGTCTTGCGGAAAAGTCACCCCCTGAGACAGAGGGAGAAATTGCCAATCGCGCAGAGGAAACGGGCAGAAAAGACCTGGAAAGATTTGGAGATTGGTATTCAGGCGTAGTCTTGCGCTGGGATAAGGAACTTGACTTCTTTTGCTTTAAGATTGCTGTAACAGACTATATATCTCCCCTATCAGCCATCGATGGAGAGTTTTATCCACACTTATGTGGTATTTGCATCATGCTTATTTCTTAGTTCGACTAAAAATAAACATTTTGTCATCGTTTATTCACCCTCATGTCGTTCAAAACTTGTATAAGAGTGTATTTGACAGAAGAAAATATATTGAGAAATGTCTTGGTGGTTTTGTATCCATACAATGGAAGTCTATGTCATTGTTTGGTGATCAACGTTCATACAACGGAAGTCATACAGGTTTGGAATCATATGGGGGTGAATAAAGAATTTTCACTTTTGGGTAAACTATCACTTTAACATTTTAGCCATCCTTGAAATATATTATTGGCGTTATGAAATGGTTATTCATTTATATTTTCATATTTCGAAATGATTTGTATTTTCATTCAACCTTCTGCTTTTTGAGATGCCGGGTTAGATATCCACCTGAGAATTTCCTGCTGATGGATACTCATACAATTTTTTATATTGATAATTAATGCATTTTAGTTGGATTACACAAAATTGAAGTATCCTATTTAAACGTGAAATGATGTGAATGTTCTAGCAAACTCTTTTTAATTCAGTGGCTAGTTTAGTATTCTGTTGCCTAGTTAACTCTTAAAATCAGCTGGAAACGTTTGTTATGGTCTAATCTGCCCTATTGTGACACATATATGAGTGGAAAAGCTGTAGGAATGAGGAAAAATATAGAAATATTAAATATTATTGTCCTTAAATATTAAAGGGGCATATAAATAAAAAAAACTATGATTGATACAAGTCTGCAGGGTAAAAAAAGCTCACTTATTACTTGATTGTGACTTTAAAATTGTGCACGTGATTCAGAAGTTTCAATGAGATTGTAACCATTATGGCAAGAAGTTATTCCAAAAACACTAAAGAGTGTCTCCTTGTTCTTGTTTTTTTTTTCGTTGATAATGACAGTTTTTCCAAAGCAGCTTTGCAATGCTAACTGTGGGTTAGCATAACAGGCAGCCTGTGATTAGCCTATTTGTTTTGGTCGAATGCGCTCTGGAAATACAGCAGTAGAATGATAGTAACTTAAAGGCACTTTACGCTTACAGCTACAGTTTTTGTTCCAGTAAGTCTTAGTCTTAACTGTAACCATTTACTCACCTTCATAGAAACATCAGTAGACAGGACCTTTACGCAGTGGATACGTACACGATTGTGTTTTGGACTATTGAATTGTGTCCTTTTGGGTCCAACATTGTTTCCTTCTCGTGACAACTCCCTTGATTTACTTTTGTTTGGTGAAAGAATTCGCATTCATCTTTAAGCAAAGGTACGCAACGCAACTCATTCAAACAGCCCTCGACTGTTAGAAAATACCCACGTATGAATCTGAATCTGAAAAAGAGTTTGTCATGGCAAAATAAAATACTTCTCGTTCCCCCTCATTTAGCGGAAACTGACGGGCTGATGCAACAGCATGGAAAATGGATGCAAAGCTGAGTGTCTTGGGTCTGATCTGAAATGTCATTTCCTTTGTGATGGCAATCCATGACAAAGTTCTAGAAAATGATGTAACCAAATGTGCGAGTGTGTATCCGTTCTCAGTGTAAATGCCAGTGTTGTAAGATGAATGCGAAGTATGTGAATTAACATTAGTAATGTTCTTAGTGATGGTTTCTTAGACATGTGTGACTATTATTTCTGCAGAAATGATAGCTCATGTTGTGTGGCTTGTTGAGAAGACATTGCAAAAAGGAATTTGAGCCATTTTTAGAATCGAGAACTTCCTCGAGAAACCCTAGCAACCCCATATATCAAGGCACAAAAAACCTTAGCAACCGCAACGCAGCACCCTGCCAACTAGAAACCACCCGCAGCTCTCAGCATCATGGTGCCGAGTTTTGCACGGACGAACATATCGTATTTTTCTTTAGTTTATTGGAGACCACAGGCCAAGAGTTTTTCTAGATTAACTTTGTAGGTGTTCAGCTAAAAGCTCAATTCTGTTGAGATAATGCCAAGGTCTAACAGAAAAGAAAAGGCCTTGGGCGGACAGACCAATTTGTCTGAGACGGCAATGTGCAGGAGTCATACGGGTCACGGGTTCTAGTAGATCCGTCTGTTTTTAAAGAGAGCAAGAGAGAGAGAGGGAGAGAGAGAAAGAAAGAGAGGAAAGAGAATGTCATTAGGCGAACGAGCTGAATAGAGGGTGGGGAAAAAGGTTAATGTGAATATTGATATTAAAGTGCTAGAACTTCATCATGTGTCTGTCATCTCACAGTATCCCTCAAAGGTCACCGCTGTTCTCTCCCTCTCTCTCTTTCTCTCCCCCAGAGCTCCACTCACTCTTTGTCAGGACGAGGGTACTCGGTAAGTGACATTTTTACGCTCTGCGGCTTTACGGCAGAATTACAGTATCCTCTCCCTCCGTTTATTGCCCCGGCAGCGGACATTTTAATTATGTTAAACAGAGAAATGGTGGATTCATGATATTAAGGACATTACTCTTGGGTGACTGACTGATTAAATGGTGAAAGGTGTCCCGTTGCACCTTGGGTAAATGAGCCTTTCTTTATATTTACGACCGTTTTATTTTCAGTGCTCGGGCTGTTAAAAGTGTCACTGTCGACATCTTTTTCTAGCATCCCCTGCAGTCGTTGGCTAGGGCTGCTGCTCGATGTTGGTATGCTTTCCTTTTCAAACCCAAACATTGTCTATGCACATATGAAGTGCTGTTTTCGCTTTATTTCTGAAGCTTGATTTCACAAGTTGTTAGGTTCAGAAATCGACATCTTTGGGTTCTCTGTGTTGCCACAGGGGGCGCTATTGTTACTCTACGTCCATCCATATTTTTCACGTTTACGTAAACTATCTGCGTTTTGGTGTACTTGTGTAGATGTTTCTGGTTTTAGAAATCTCACTTAGCATTGGACAAAATCAGATTAGCACTCTCCATCGTCTCTCTGTTTGCTAACTTTATTAGAATCTGATGATGCATTCGTGAGATTTTCATGCGTCATAATTGTTGTGTTGTGTTGTGTGTGATCCACATTTTATTGGTTATACGCACACACCTTTAGCATAATCCAATTTTTTTAAACATAAAGCCTCATAATCTACTTTTAAAACACACTTCTTCACCTTTTATTCGCAGATAAATGCATTACACATAGAAATGACTTCCTCTCAAAGCTAACCGTTTCTTATTTCATATTCAATACCTCGTGTATGCACTTCTCACGCGCTTCGGAAATGCTAGGGATTCATTGTAGTATTGATTTACTGTTCTCATTCTAAAGGTAATCGTATTCTCTCGAAATATATTTCTGTAGTTCTTTGTTCGAGAAATGCAGATGTGCCCTCGACATCGAAGCAAAGGGGGGGAAATGCACCGCACACCCCTGTGAAATATTAAAAAGCAGCCGTGCATTTTATATGCAAAATTTCTGCTGGGATGTCAACCAACATGTCACCGGATCGCTATTTATGCATGACAGAAAACTCGCTTTTCATCAGATGCTGAAATGTTTGTTTGCTTGCGCGCGCACACGCAGACGCGTACTCTTTGACATTTCCTGTCACCTTAGGATGTCAGCTAATATCTGCTACTGTACGACTGCCTGGCGCGTTGTTTATTTCATATGTTTTGTCAGGTTATAGAGAAGGTAGTTGAAAGGTTTCAGGACTCATTCTGTCACGCTGACTGTCAATATTCAACATCTTTTATTGTGTCTGGCCATTTGCATAAATAAAACAATTGTAGGGTAGACATTTTGTATACATTTTCAATTAGGTTAATCTCATTTTGTTAAAGTCGAACGGTAATAAATATCACTTTGTTGGAAAATAATACTTTATAGCTAGAATACAACTGTGTTGTTGTTGTTTTTGACATTTACAATGTCCTCCAGACAACAAGCTAACACAAACTCAATCTTTCTCTTGTCATGTTGTTTTCGTCCTCAGTGACAAAGTAGAGCATGTTAGATCCGTGTTGCCTCATGGCGACATCCCGACATGGACGTGAAAAGAGAATCTATCTGTAGAGGGCCTGTGGCGGCCATAAGCCTCAACTGTCATCTCGGTTTAGACAGAGAAAACACGACCGAAGCACAAAGCTCGTCCTCTATTTCATGCGGTGGTATGAGGGAGAATAAAGAAACCATGACGAGAAGTCCAAAAGCGAAGACAGAAATGCAGGATAAATGCGGATGCATCATTCTGAGAACTATATTTTCGGTCTGATCTTATGTTTGTGGCCCTTTGGCCTTGCACTGTTGTGTGTGCGAGTGTGTGTACCCATGAGATTAACAACACACTAAGAGCTCCAGACACACATGTGTGTGTGTGAGGTCTTGTTTATGTGCTTGAGTCGGTTATCTTCAAAAATTCAAGGCACAGCGGTACGGTCAGGGGTCCCTAGGGGCCATTCAGACACTTCACGTTGTGTCGGTAATCATCTGCAAGGAGTAAAAGTGCTAAAGGCTAATGCATAGAGAGAGAGGGATGTGTCGAGAGAATGATGGAGTGAGATTTAGCCCAGCGACTTGCTAAGTGGGCCACTGCTTGGCAAGTTTGTGTTTGGTCCCTGTTGGTGGCAGCTTATCTAAGGCTAGTTATAAAACAGAAAACTATGCATGTTAAAAAGGCAAATTGCTTGGCAACCTGCTATGAGACACCCTTAGCTGTTATAAAATGCACTTGTAACCCACTGCTTCCTGGGGCTTATTGCTTTTATAAAACGGTTATTCCATACGTGTAGCAAGGTTTGATCAAGTAAAGTAAATAAAGTGATATTTAGGCTATGTAATGCTGTCAGCACTTATATTTTATAATGGCGTAGAACTCGGCTCAACCAATCAGAACCGTTTTATAATAAAGTATCATTCATTGTGATAACATAAAAAATAAAACGCAATTTACGTTTTAACTTAATGCAAAGTTGCTTATTTCTTAAAAGTAGCCTAGTTATAACATCTGAAACTGGTTGAGCAAGACTGGTCAGAGATCAGTGTCATTCTTGTATCTTACAAGGACTTTCCTTGCATCATTTATTCACCCTCTTGTCATTTTAAACCTGTATGACTTTCTTTCTTTTGCCGAACACGAAAGATATTTTGAAGAATGTTGGTAACCAAACGACAACAGTGCTCATTCACTTCTATTGTCGGGACACAAAACCAATGCAATTCAATGGTACCGCCATTGTTCGCTTACCTACGTTCTTTAAAATATCTTCTTGTCTGTTCTGCGGATGGAAGAAAGTCATACAGGTTTGAAATGACAAGAGGGTGAGTATATGACAGAAGTTTTGTTTTTGAAAGAATTATCCCTATAATAAGATGTCTATAAGGGGGTGATGCACCTGCATAAACATCATCGTTCAAGGGTGCAACAAAAGACTTTTGACACACGTGAACAAAAATGACATGTATAGTCTTCATCTTCTTCTCACGCCCCAGTTCTGCACCATACTCCCACCAGCGTTTATATCTATGGCACCTGCAGGCTAAGGCACCACCTACATGAAAAATGTGGAGAGCGAAGGTAACCTATCTTACCTGGCCTTTATAAGAGAGAAGACATTTTCTTGGTTATGTTGGATAGATCAATAATATGAGCTTTACATTCTTTACGGAGTTGTTTGAGGAGGTGACGTATTTTAAACCTGAGGAATATCTGTCACGTCTTTGAGTTTGAGTTGCCTGTGTGTGTAACCCAGGAACAAACAGGAAGTTTGTAAAAGCCTATTTATTTTGCTATCCTGCTATACAATGGTTTGTTGCATTTATTATTTGCGGTTAACATTGCTTTCCCCTGCTATCCCTGACCGTATCATAGCAGGCCCGGTTTTGAGTCGTGAGACGTGACCCAGCAGTAGAATGCCGCTGGTTTGGAGATATGTTCTCACGTCGGCCCTCCAGCACTTTTCAACAAGTCCAGTGGAGAAGCGCAGTGGTAATAGTTTGATGCTCTGACAATATCCTGCACTTTGTGTGTGTTTGTCTGAGGGGTGTGTTTCTGGGTGAAAGCCATATTTGTTTATCGCTGTGTGCGGCCCGCTGCACAGCCCGGTCCTGTTTCTTCTCTCGCACCGGGAAAACGGGGCTGTTGCTGCTAGCAACAGATAAAAAGTGCTGTTAACCTCAGCGGGGTTTCAACACATCAGTCACATGGGGAGATAAAGGTAGAAAGCTTCAAGGCCTTACACACACACACAAACACAAAAAGAGGCTTTTGGTCCCTTCGTGGGAGCTGGGATGAAAACACACTAGCGTAGTCCAAAAGCTAAACATAAAGGTTCTGAGACACAGACTGAATAAAAAACTGAAAATATTTTTCTCATACCGCGCAATTTTGACCATCGCATTTTTGTTATAGTAGAGATGGACCGTTTCTCTCCGCCACACACACGCTCTCATACGCGCACACACATAGAGCGATCGGCTTAAAGCAGGAAAATGGAAAGGAAGTGCGAGCGTAGTTCAGATGTTGGGAATTAACAAACTAATTGCTTTTCCTGTTTAAGCTTTCTCTCTTAATGCTGTTTAGGCTTTAATTATTCATGGCTGTGCGGTCCGGCATGCTTTCTGAATAAAGCTCGGCAAACGAAAGTATGCCTGCGATGATCGTCCCAAGCTCTTATTATGCGTCTCGCAAATGTAAGTTGATGCATATTTAAACGGCTCTTTCTTCACTCCATTTTAAAACGGCTGGGTTTTTTATGATGACATCATCAAAGTAAGAATTAAAGGTGGAGTGGTTGATTTGGAAAGGTGCTAACTTTGGCCTGCTAGCACTAGCCACGCCTCCTCCAAACACATGAACGCGCACAGGAAATCCTCGTAGCGAATTACAAACTAAATACATTCAATTCTTCTCGAAGCATGTACATACCTGTCCAAAAGAAAGAGCGCAACCTTGGTATCGTCTTTCAGAACCTTTGCCTGCCGGAGCTGTCTCCATCGTGTAAAAGCTAAACCGATGTTAATTCTTGTTTTTCTTATTTCATGATCCAGACGTTTTTTCGTCACTGCTTTTTCAAATACTGTCTTTCGTTTTGTAGTTGGACTTGTTGTCGGTTCCGCAGGAAAGTTTGGTCCGCCATTCTACCTACATTGACACGCTGATGACGTATGATGTCTGTGTGAACAGGTTGCGCAGTGATATGCAAACTACGTTGGCTGAAAATGTACACATGACCAGTCACAGCGTTCGGCCAGAACGTTTTGATTGGGCGAACGTTTTTCACAGTCTTTCACAGACCACATATAATTATAAAAATATTATTGGACCGCTATACTTCTTGATTGCTATCCGGATGTAAAGAGATTTCCAACTAGCATGACAACAAATGTTTCTGGACAGGATCACCTATTTCTTTTTTAAAGATCCAGTGTATGAAACTTAGCGACATCTAGCAGTGAGGTTGCGCATTGCAACTCCACCCCTCCCTTTCGAAGCACTACGAAGGCTGACACAAAACTAAGATGTCATCCTGTTTTCGCTTCTTTGCCAAAGGAAAACATGTTTACGAAACGCACGCTGTAGAGCAGTTTGTCCGTTTAGGGCTCATGTAGAAACAACACGGCGAAATTAATGCAAGGGGACCTATGCTGTATTTCTATATTGATAGAAATAGCTCATTCTAAGGTAATAAAAACATTGTTCATCATTATGCAAGGTCTTTATACACCTCTGAAGACATAGTTATGTATATTATGTTGCATTTATGTCAATAGATCCTACACAAAATTACACTTTGGACCTTTAATAGGAATATTGATCTAATCGAAACTTTTTAACTTGATTAGTATTTGTTTATTCCGTATTTGTGATGCCGATAGTTCCTGCACCCTAACATGCCGTCAATAGCGACGTGCTGTATCTTTGAAGCTCGGCGCAAATGGTGACAAATGTAAATTACCGCGCTATGTTATTGGTGCTATTGCTCAATCAGGCTTTAATTACATGTTGCCTCTCCCTCAAAAAGCATTTAACAGAGACTCGAATGCCTTAATGAGGAGCGTAATGAACTCTCAGGATGTTTGGCTGTTCCTCTGCATATCACCGACAGTTATAAAATACCATTTGCATCAGCAAATTACAATGGCTGGATATCATTATACAAAAACGAGCCGATCATAAATTAAACCTCCAATTACAAACATCTATCTGTTGGGAGAGAAAATGAGCGGTGTGGTTTTTATTCATTCCGAGAGAGACAGAGATGAGGGATGCCAGGCACCTTTGTAGATTATTCTCCGCGGAGGCATTTATTCACTTTATTGTTTGGCTGCTAGCTCGGTCTCCTGACTGAAACGGGAAGCTGCATTAAAAGCTCATTATGGCGTCGCGCGGCGTGGATAGAGCGAGGAAACCTTTGGTTGTCCACTTAACGTTGATGCTGGACTCTGTTTTATGCAGATGAAGACGTTTTTGGTGGTTAAAGGAGTAGCTCACTCAAACATAACAATTCTGTCATGATATACTCACCTTCATGTTTTCAAATAACGGATATTTTTCATTTGAGCACATAGATGTCTTGTAATATATATTGTGACTTTTATGATTCAGGGCACGATAAAAAAAACTTGAGTTTCTGCATGACACGAGTTAAAGGGATAGTTCACCCAAAAACGGAAATTCTGTCATCATTTGAGTTGTTCCAAATCTGTATAAATGTCTTTGTTCTGTTGAACACAGAAGAAGATATTTTGAGGAATGTCGGGAAGCGAACAGTTCTGGTGCACTTTTGAAAGTAAAAATCCTGTTACTTCATATATGTGTGCGTGTGTACATCGAATTATATACACAGTATGTATATTATATGTATAATTATACAAATTTGTAAAACTTTAAAAGATGTGTATATACAAAAATGATTGTATATCATCATTCTTATTCATAATTAAGTAGATGTGTCTTAAAATATGGTCACATGGTGAATGTTAAAACAGGCAAATCCATGAATGCCAAAAAATCCGGATTCCAGCGATTACCACGTACATAATGTTCCTCTCCACATAGTTTATATCTTTGTACCGTACATACTGTTAGACAGATTGAGATCGGTCTCTTGATATAAAGCAGGCAGCAATAAGAAATTGGAAGTGAAGTGAAACCGTCTCTTGGTGCACCAGTTCATTTTCACACCCTCCTCAACGCTCATCCTCCCGTCGTCTCCTTTTCCACGAATCTCTCCTCCACCTCCCTACTGTGTGCGGTTTCTTCCCCTCCGCGGAGCTCCTCTGCGCCGCAGTGTGATTACACAGGAAAGGGGTCTCTATAAATCAAGTGGATTTATAGCGCTATAGTTAATAACGCAGCTGTGGGCGTATAACATGGTTCTCTCAGGTGCTTTAAACGCCTGGCGCCCGGAACACGTCAGCTCTCTGACCGGCCCGCAGGGAACGGCAGCACATTAAAACCGGCTCATTATCAGAGCAGAACCGACATTTAACATTGAACTCCCTTATCATTTAACATTGACTCAACCTCATCCATTAGACAAAGACCGTTTTTTATATTAAACCTTGCGGCTGTTTTGTTCTGGGTTTATTTGCCAAGAATGCTGCGTTATTTTCTGTTTACGTTATTTTGTAGAAGAGAAAGAACATGAAGTATAACTACGGTCATTTAAACACACAAATGTCAACGTACAAAACACAGGGATCAAAAAATCCAACACAATCTCGCGGCATTTTATCATATGGCTAATTTGTATGAATTACGAATGAATGTGCAATCTCATTCCTACATTTTAGTACGATTTGCTTTCGCACCAGTGACGTTAGGGATAGCGTAAAATAGTTACAAATTCCTGTGAGATCAGGTTGGATAATCATAAAGTGTGTAGGCCTGTGTGTTGTAAGCCCCTAGCAACCATACAGAGTACCATAGCAACCAGATAACAGTGCGCCAACAATGACTGAGGGCACTCTAGCAATCACGGTGGAGGTTTTTGGACATTTGAGCCGATGCATCACTTTTAGTGGAATCACTATGTTGTTCTTCTCACATTTCTAACTCGCTTGGGTCTTTTAGCATATGAAATATTTGCACCCTTGAATACCTGATGATGTACTCATTTTTTAAAGAACTTCTGCATTCGACGTTCATTTACATCTGCATCTCGATTCAGTATTCGATCTTTACATCTTCTTCTCGATGCAGTCTCGCAGGAAATACCTGCGCAGCCTTCTGGGTTGCGTTTTAGCCTTAGAGCCGTTGCCAAATCTCAGCACGAGGGGCGGAACAAAAGCTTTCTCTGAACAAAAACGCTCGAGGCATTCAACAGACCTCCTCTACTGCGCTACAAAAGACCCGCAGGCCCTACAGAACCGTGAGAGCCTCGCTGCCACCCAAACAAAGGCAGAAATTAAGCAGCGCTCGGAGCGATACGGCTCTTACACACAAGCCAAAATGTTTCTTTTATAGCTCTAGTGGGTTTCAACATGGCGTCTCGCTCCTGAGGGCAGTTGAGGGAAGTTGTTTCATCATCTTTTTTTTTTCTTCCTTTTCTTTGCTACCTGAGATTTTCGCACCTCTTGTAACACTTCCTTTGTTAGTTTTATTAAGAGCTCCGAAGGCTCAGGATTGGAGCCGACTGGAGGTGTTGCGAATGTATATTTTTTGCACATGCCAGGATTATTGTCTTATCTGGTGCCTTTTAGATGTTTGAACACATTTACATTTTTGTCATCATTTATTCACTCTCATGTTGTTCAAAACCTGTATTATTATTTTCAGAAATGTCTCTGTGGTTTTGTGTCCATACAATGGAAGTCAATGGGGTCCCAGGTTAAGAGTTATCTTCAAAATATCCTCAGTTGTGTTATGCATAAAGTACAGGTTTTATAATGCCATGAGGGCGAGTACTGTAAACTTAAACTATCCCTTTAAGGTTTAGGCTACCCCAAGAACAAAACAATACATCCACACTAATGGACAATAACGTTATCACTATAGTTATAGTTGCGATGTGGACTCCAGTACTCTCCAAAATTCAGAACGAATTTAGAAAACGTTAATATCATAACTGTTGTTATTGTCCTTTGTGTGAAAATGTGTTGGCCATGTTATGCTGTTTTCTCATTGGATAACTATACAACATTTATAATTCCTTCCCTCAGGCCATTTCATTTGAAACGTATTGAATCAGAATCATCTCATGCTTGTTTTTGTGGATTTTGGGTTGTATTTTTTATTCTCTCTGCGTGTTGAAACACCCTTTGTGTCCCCTTTGTCCCACAGTATTGCTTTTTTTGTTACCAGTACCTCACCTTTGCTATTGAAATAAGGCCCAACAATCTCATGAGAACCTCTTTAAACAGAAGTGGTAAACGTCAGGCAGCGGACACTCGACGCGAGCGTGAGTGTGACATGGAAAAAGTTAGAAAGAGACTTTTGTGCTAGTGCAACTTTTGTGGGTTTGACACTCACTATACACTCTCACCTCACCTCCTCTGCGGCTTCAACAGTTCCACCCCAGTAGGTACAACCCATATTTCCTGTAGCAAAGCGAGAACGTTTATCTGCTTTTGAGGCGTCTCCTCGCAAACACATAAAACGGCTCATCCTTACGTTGTCAGTGTGTACTTTCACCCGCTCGTGTCATCTCCACCCGCTGGACAACAGCAGAACCAGCACAGTCTCTTCTGTGGAATAAAGTCCCAACCGCCTCTGCTACGTGCCTTCCCTCATGTCTCTTAGATCTTTTAGATTGTAGAGGCGTTTGAGTGTTTACGGCAGAGTTTATCTTGTCCCCGTTGCCAAAATTAAAGTCACATAGGCTTGTCCCTGAAGCAGACCGGTTAGAGATGGTTTTGTCATATGTTTTGAGTTATGTTTGTGATTAGAAATGAGTGGTGGAGCATTATGTTTAAAAGTGCAATTACTAACTTTTTATTAAAAGTAAAAAAAATCTGATAAAAAATTATACATGAAAACAATATTTAAATAAATGTTTTTACTATACCCCTATTTGCAGTGGTAAGCTTATAAGGCAATTTTATCTTTCAGACAGAGATGGCTTTTGTAAACGTTTGCAGCTTTTTAAAAATATTTGTATTGGTTCTTACAGTGTACAACATGCATAAGAAATGGTAAAAAATAGGAAACATTTTTTTTTTAATGAAATGTATCAGATCATCTGTTTTATATATAAAATATAATGTAATATAATCAATGAAGGGGTGACAAATGTAATTGTCCATACACCATAGGAAACTGCTTATATCCTTATATGTGACCCAGTTTATACCTCAGTCTACAGACTGAAAAATATATTAGTTAGTTTTTTATTAATTCATACATGTAATTTGCATTGTTTAATTTAGCTAGATGTGATCATTATTACATGAAGAACTCCGCTTCATCATTGATTGATTTGAAAAGCCTTTGTTTGGCATTTAAATGAGTTAAGCACTTAACTTACAGTAGATTCCAGACGGTCACACATGGTTTTTTGCAGCTCAGTGACCAGACTAACTCCCCCCCGCTATGTTATTAATACAGTCTATGGCTCCTGTCTGTGCGGAAGTGCCCTTATCATAATGAAACCCACTATGCGGCAGGATTCCTACAGCTAAAGCTGCTCCTCACAGGGGGAGGCCCCCCATGGAAAGGTGAAACCTGCCTTAAGCGCCTCCAAAACCGGCTTATCAAAGCAAAATGAAGTTCTCACGATTGCAAAGGGATCACTTTATCAAACAGTACCACCAGACTCATTTTACAACACAGCACAGTCCATACGTCTATACGTAACAGATTAAAAGTCTCCAATTATTAGCAGTCCGGTGTCACAGTTAACCCAGAGACAGCCAATCAGGTGCTTCGCCCGGCTCTCGGAGTCGTCGGCAGAGCATCCTGGCTTCTCTCAGATTCATTACACCAGCCAGATGGGCTGAGAATTCGATTCCAACTCCCCCTACAGAGAGAGAGAGGTAGGAGGAGAACAGGACGGCGGGGAGGGAGAGGAAAAATAATGGTTTTTGTTTTCATTTACATTGCAAGTTATTACATTTTAATGTAACACCTCTGGGACCCGGGAGCATTAAATGGCTGTTGTTGAGTAATGGAGTCTAACTGCCAGTGAATGCAGAGGGAGAAATGAAATTAGCGAGCACAGCAATTTGGCACAGTGATTATGGGCTCCGCAGAGGCACTTCCTGGTGATTTAAGAATGCTAACATTTAAGCATGTCAGATCTCATTATTCTTCAAGGTTAAATCGAGCCGCTTCCAAGGGATGCGGCGGCGAGATAGGAAATAACTTCAAAATGTGCCTTTTTAAAGCGGAGGTGTGTGCCACTAGCATCACAAAGCGGAAATGTAACAATAATGATTGTTTTCAAGCAGGTTTCCACAAACATACCCCACTTGGTTAGTCTTTGGAGGTTTTGATTAAGAAAACATCCAAAATGTGCACTGTTGGGATGCACTTCATGGTAGACACCATGGAAATCTCGGTTTGAATTTTATGGTTTCTTTCATCTGCCGTGAGATCTTTCCTGCAAGTACAGCCGAGCATTTTTCTTTCGCCTTATTTATTTCCGAAGATGCAATTTTCCGCCGCGCAATTGCTAGCGCAGCATCTTTTGTCCTCCGTATACCGCGGCCTGCCGTGCACGTCCGCCTTTATCTGATTACGCGCCACAACAACGCTTAACTTTTTCTCAAGCCAAACACAAAGCGAAGGGCCATAACAAAACAGAAGCGTTTTTTCCATTATGGTGCGTCAAATCCTTTTAAAGGTGTTTACCCACTAGGCGTTTTGTCACCCTGTTAGTGAGGGGCTCAGCTGGAAGAGCGAGTTGTCGTGGGGATAATAAAGGACTTTAGAGCCGCGCGAATGCAAATGCACTTACTGTAACTCGCTGTGATCAATCCCCAGCGCTGCTCCGCCAACCAGACAGATGGGTTCTGCTTTTATCTCCATCCATTCAAGGCTGCGGAAATCAAAACAGAGCATTTGTTTCAGAGGAGAGAGAACGTTTCTGTGGTTTTCTCTTGGGAGACTGGGGTCGAGAATCGTGTTTAAAGGAATGAGACTTTTTTTATTTTTTATACTTTTTACATTTTGCTCCTTTGTACTGTAGATACAGTTCTGCTTATTGGCAATTTTCTGTTTGCTAGGGTGATGCGATGTAGTCTTCTCATCTCCCGGCCCAATATAAAGAGACAACTGTTAGTAGTCTACAGCTTGATCCATAATAATCCATTGCTCTATTTGTTTTCCGACCAGTATCTAACACCGTTTAACATTGGCTAAACCATTAGGAACACCATTTGTCTGACTTTTAGCAATTGCAGGAGTGTTTTCAACCCTTTTTGAAAACATTGTTTTTGTTGTTCTATTTCGTCCTGTAAATGACACAGAAATTGTCCAAGAATTACATTTCGCGATATAGCAGATCACACATCATAGCTCTCAAAACATTTCCAGCTTGTTTTACAAATACACCTTTGTTTAGTTTCGCAAGGCTTAAGTAGTCGTCACAAGTTATTCTAAACTCAAAACATGCATTTCTTAATAAACCAATAACAGCCAAACACATACGTTGACATTTAGCCGACTTAAAAAGACATGGTCTTTGATCACAAGAATGTTGATCTAAAGGCATCACAAAGCATGCGGCAGGGATATTCAATCCTGTTCCACTAGGGCGTCTTAAACCGCTCCCTAATATAATCTCATAAATAGTGCACTATATTGGATGTCGGCCATTTTGTAGTGAAGTCTGAAGTTTTTGTGAACAACGAAAGCCTGACTGGAGTCAGCTGAAGGATGCTAAATGTAAACGCCACAAATATATGTCAAACTCTTGTGTAAACTCTTTTTGTGCATATTTTCTACTTTGTAAAATAACCAGATAAATATGATTGACGTTTCTTATATTTTATTCAAAATATTTGTAAACAATAAACAAAATAGTAAGTAAACCTGACAGTTGGTCATGTGACAGTGAGAATACTGATCTTCGCCATTATTTAATACAACCCATATAACCCGCGCAGATGTTGATATGAGATAAGAGTTGTTTATGACGACAATGTCTGTCACAGTAATTTCAGATGCATGGTATTAACTTCAATTTTAAGTCAATTGTCATTCGCTATATATAGTATATTCGCACAATTAGTTGGTTAAACAAAATCACCTTTGAGATGCATGTTGTGGGTGCACTTGTTACGTCCCCCCTTAGATCCGCTTCTTGTATTTATTGTCTCTCAGTCTTCCGAAGCCCTTGTAATTCTCAAGGCAGTAAGAAAGAATTATCGAATTAAATTTAAATTGCTCGCTCACCCAAAACCAAAGCTCCGTGTCCCTTAAAGATCCCACATCTGTTCTGGAACTCGCCGTGGAAAAGTCGATCCCTCTCCTTCTGCTAATATGCATTATAGAGGCCAGCGGTGCCGCCGTGCGGCCCATCACACTAAAGTGCCCCTGACAGGACTGATGGAACGGCTCGGGCCCTGTGCGGCCAGTCAGGCTTAATGCATCTGGAAAGAGGCTATAGGCTTGACAGAAATGAAGACATGGAGACAGACTGAGAACCAGAGCAAATAAAAGCTGGAAGACCAAAGACGACATCTCAGTGCTGAGGATGTCCAAGCACAAATAGAAATGATAGCACAAACTTCGTATTTTATTAAAATTATTGTAAACCACAGTGTGCAAAATAGTGTAAACCAGGCCATGTTAAAAAAAGCACAGATTAGCATCTGATAGCGCCGATTAGCCGATGGTGTTTTGAGATAGTACAGTCCCAAGTTTGTCACTCGCGTCTATTATGAGTGGTGGCGGATAAGACCCACTTTTTCTTAGAATGATATGACCGGTTCGTATATATTTCTCTCTCTCGCCATTTCCTTGTTTCATTATGATGCATGTCAATTTCACTAAAAGAAAATCAGTCACACAATCACTGAGTGTAAGAGGTAGACATAAAAAACAACATCAGAGAGGAACGAAACAGAATCAAGGGGGGAAAGATGTAAAAAAACTGTTTCCACTGTGGGTTCGAGTATTGACAGCTGTGTGTAGTTTCTCGCCTCGTCTGAAACCAACCGCCCCCCTCTGAGTGAAAAACGTCCCACCACAAGATAAGCGGATAGGCACACACACTTGTTCCCACACGATGATAGCAGTTTGGCCTGATACTATCACACCTGAGAGAGAGAGAGAGAGAGAGAGAGAGAACAAACAACACCTAACCCTTCCGTTCTCTGAAGTTTAGAAGAGGTTTTGAGACTACCGTGTTCTTTTGTACACAGATTCAGTTTATATCTATACTTGGAATATGAATTGCTTCATGGCATATTAACTTGGTAGAAAGCAGACCAAACGGTAACGTTGTTTTAACCGCACATCGCTCCCTTTGTAAATGTGCACACGTTTAGGGTCTGGTATATTAGCCTGTCTTCACGTAAGCACTAACATAGCCTGAAATAGCCCAACAGTACAGTCCCCACGAGAGGAGATGTGGTACACGGCACAGATAGCATCAAGTACCCCTGAAACTGATACGCCATTGAGTGGTACAGAGTCTTGTCCCATTTGTGTTTGTTTATTTGTTTGTCCTCTGATTCCAACTGACAAGGCGAATAATAATCAGAGATAATGTTGCGACCAATTGTATTTGTTTTTATTTAGCTGCTTTAGTGACTTGTAAGCAGGACGAGTTTGTTTACTATGGGTACAAAGTAGTTGTTTTTGGAACAGATGGAGGCATTTTTCTTCGGTAGAACATAAAACATAAACAATATTTGTCCCATTGACTTCCATTGTATACACTAAACCACCAAAGATTTTCGAAATATCTTCTGTTGTGATTTAGAAGAAAGAGTCAGGCTTTGAATGACCGGAGGGTGAATAAATGATGACAACATTTTTATTTTTGGTGAGCTGTCCCTTTAAGACATGGGAATAGTTTTTCATTCTTTGAAGTCCCTTGAAATGTATATGTGGTGCAGTATATTAATATGCTTATGATTTAGTATCAAGGTTGGTCTATATCACAGTATCATTTACTATGGTATTATCATCACTGAACCATGGTACCGGCACAGATACTGGCCCCTCTTTTTTTAAACAAATGACGTTTTCCTCAACTGCATGAATCTGGAATTATGTTCATTTGAAAACAATGCTAGTGTTTTTGCATTTCAGTGTCAGGGTATTCATCTGTATGACTTTTGTCTCCTTTCTAGAGTCAGTCAATTTAAAACCACTTTATCCACTGTCTTTGTGGTTAATGGAGGAAACATTTGCCACAAGAGCCAATGAGGCGTCTCCTCGCATTAAGACTATCTCTGTCTAATGTGATCCCTTTGGTGATCTTAAATGAGCAATGAACATTTAATAGACTAGTTGAAGCTATTCACGAGTTGGCCATCAGTAGCTGCATGATAGAACAGAACATTCACTTTATAAAAAATGCTGGGGTTGTTTCAACACAGCCAATGCTGGGTTGTTTTAACCCACATTTGGGTCAAATGCATTTGGGTTTGTCCATATTTGGGTTAGAAAACAAAACCCAACAATTTTTCTTACATGTTTATATTGTAAGAAACACTATTTATAGAAACACCATGTATGTTGCATTTATACGTAGATTTTTTTTTAAATGCGACCACATCACGTCATCTTTGTTTGTAATCTTGTAGATCAGCCACCAGGCCTGAGTGTCATGGCCTACAAACTTTAAAAAGCAACGAGACGCACACTTCCTGTTGTGTGCTACATTCAGTTGTGCAGCGTCACATTTAATGCCCTCTGTGTATTGAATACACACTGACATGAAATTAAACCTGATACTCTGTTTCTTTGCGAGCGTCACAGGAGCACTGCTATCTTCAAAAGGTCCATCTCCTGACGTTATTTGATCGATATGTTCTCATATAAAAAAGTCCTTTTGAAAATCTCTCTCTCGGGGGCTGAAACAGTTCCTGTTCATTAACAAAGTTCTGTCTTTAAAAGTTCCAAAAGCCATTTTGTATCATCGCTCCGGCGTTTGTCTCTGACTGAAGGCATAGTGAGAGATGAAAAATACTTTTAATTTCCTGAGCGCGGAACCTCGCAGCGTGATGGTGCACATCAATCGCGCCCGACGCCCGTAGTCCAGTCTAATAGAGGCACTTCCTTTCTCTCAGCTAGTTTTTTTGTGTGTCTGTGTCTGCCTGTGGCACTTGTAGGATCATTTGATTTGGGTCTGATAACTGACGCTAGCCTCCGAGAACGGCTCGAATGAAATCTTCCTCTCCCTGGGCGCTTCAGTCAACCGCATGAAAGAGCCGTTCTCCACATTTTTTTCCCTCATAGCGGGCCATGAAATTCTGTCTCCGTGGAGCGATGACAATTCCGAGACTTCTTTGTTCGCAATTACTCGTTTTCTCGCTTCATTTTTCTAGCCAAAAAAACGTGTCTGGTTCCTCGCAGGAGGAAATCGTACCTCTTTATCTGAGTCGCTCTCCCTTGGTCCCTATCAAACGCACAACAAGCCACTTGAAATTACTTAGCATCTCATTTTCTTACATCTTTTTTCCTTATCTGTTGGTGTAAATGAAAACACTTCCCTGTTGACACGTTTGTAACGTGCGGCGTTTTATTAACACGAGAGAGAAACGTGGTAATGAACTGTGAACACACTATTTTCTCTCATTTCCAGCCAAGGTACGTGGTACACACACCCGCTCTGTCACATTCTCCATGTACGCGTCAGATGCCAGCTACCCTTCCCCACACAAACCCACCCCCAATGTGGGGTTTTCATCCTCTTTCACGATATCATTTGTAATACTGCTTTTTTGTTTATTCCAAGCACTAAGCCGATGATAATCATACAGTATGAACTCTCATGTGTTGTTCACATCATCGCAGTCTGTTTGTTCTGGACTCCCTGTACATATATTTCTCAAACATGAGCTCACTTATAGCGTTATTGGTTTTCAGTTGAGCTCTGTTTTGGTGTCCTCAAGTGGAACGTGTCGTTTGAGCTGCGGTGTAAATCTAAACACACCTCCCACACTGATAGCTGCCCCACTGTTTTTACACAAACGCAACAACTTGTACAATAGGTCTGTGGCTTCTGAACCACCCAACACTTTTTTTAAGCCATTTGACTTCCACCCACATAAAGAAAAGATGTAAACTACCCTGCAATTTTATGGTTCAAACAGAGAAGGTGATATAGAGGCAAACGTTTTAATTTATAGCCTTAATTTAATCTTTAATAACATTAAAATGACCAGTTTCATTTCATCAGAGACTTTTATAAGTGTTAGCAGTGTTGCTTGTGTAAACACTGTGGCTCTATCAGAACATCAATAATCTGCAGATCATTGCGCAAAACTTGGATTACTTACTGTAAATTATAGCACTCACCGATAAGACTGTAACCACATTCACTTCTTCCACAGATCTACAGATAACAGGGGTGTTGTCAAGATAAGCTAAACTTCCAGTCATATCAGTTTAGGTTTTATGTAAGTTTGCAACTTTTATGTCAAACATACAATTCAGTTCATTATGTTCAACACTTTAAAGCTGGAAAAAGCATGGTATACTTCTCCACCACTTGCATTCCCGTGGTACACAATGAGGTTTGTGTGTATTGTGTACGGCTCTTGTCTGAAGACCTGACAAGCCCAAATGAGCCAAGGCCTCAATTACACAGCGGTTGGCAAGAGGCAGGGGAGGGCAGAACCAGTATTCCCCTCTCCGGTGATGAGACGTCCTGCCTCTGGCTCAACGCCTCCTCTCTGTATCCCCGTCCCTCCACGCGTCTGCTCCCTTGGCTTGACGGGACAGCTGTAATTAGGGAGTGGAGCCTAAAACAGTGAGGCATTCTGGGTCTGTGTTCACAAGAGGGAGTGATCATAGTGTTTAGGAGATACGCAAAACAACATGGTTAGGCGGTTTGTCTCAAGCACACACACAAATGGCTGGGTGCTATGGATGAAACAATTCTATTTTTATGTTTTTCAGCCATTTAAATATGTTTTATTATAATTGTTGAGGGATGTTAGTTAACTATTTACTTTATTATTTAAATATAGACTCTTTTATATCCTTAAGATGCAATTTGTAACTTTTTGGTAAAATACAACAACAACAATAAAGGTACGTAAAAGCGACTGTAAGCTTAAAATAGTGATTTATACATTCAGGTCGCGCCGGTAGGAATTGATGAGCATTGTCAGTTTTAACATTATTTGACTTACGGCCCATCGTACACTCGGCGCAAGTGTTTTTGCTAGTTTCAGCCCGTCGCAGTTCTCATTTTCCCGTCCTGCGCTGCATTGTTTGAATAGCAACTGCATTTGCGCTCATTAGTGCGCCCTGGTCTAAAAAAGAGGTGTTTTCAGGCGCATTGTTGGCGCGTTGCTATTTTGAGGAACTGAAAATAGACTGCGTCAATGGCGCAATAATTTTTTTTTTACATTTAAAGAGCGCGTTAGTAGAAAATACGCCTCTGGGCGGGTCCCCAACACGCTTTCACTTTACGTATTAGACAGAGGGAAGCGCAGCAGCACACAATATGCCAAATCTAAAAATGAATTACACTGTAAAAGATTATTATTGTGTACATAAAGAAAAAAGTACGGGTTGTCCTGTAGATGGTCTGCTCGCGCGCTTTAACCTCGCGTACAAGCAGATGCGTTTCCTCTCTGGAAAAGCGTCCAGTCTTTGCTCTTGCAAATTCCGCCGTGTAAATAGTGAATCCGCCATGGCGAGAGCGCAACTGGCTCTTAAAGGGAATGAGAGATGAGACTCTGATTGGTTTACTGCACGTTATGCCCAAAAAACACCCATTACTCATTTAGAGAATAGGGACAACCCGTTTAGACCATGCGCTCGGGCGCGCCGATCGTTTTCCCGTCGTTAAACTAGCAAAAGTGAATTCGGACACGCCCTGAGTGCACCTGCGCCATGCGCTTCAGACCATGCGCTTACTCTAGATCGTTAAAATAGGGCCCTAAGTAAATAAAGTGACCTACAATTCTATATTTCAAGAGTTTTTATTGATTTTCACATAAATAATGAAGTCTTAAAGAAATATGTTTGACATTTCGATTCAGTTTTAAATGTTGTATTTTGGTGTAAAATTTGTGATGTGCCAAAAAGCTAGAAAACAGAAGGTACGTGGACCATTGTTTTTTACATCTCGCAAAATTGTCCATAGAGGTAAAAGTTATCAATTCGGCAATGTCCTTCCGAAAACTCATGTCCAGATTCGCAGTTTTTCAGGAAATGAACAAAAACCACTTTACTATTTAAATGATTAAATACGGTATTGACAAGCACTTTTTAATACTTTATTTAGGTCAGATACGTGCAAAACCAAGTTATTAATAACAATGATTTAATGGACATCACGAAATATGGAAAAACAAGGTTTCAGAAGGACAACATCGAATTGCAGCTTTTATTGGCCCTGTAACAAGAATAGCACAATATATAAAATCATCACAATATTCACAATTTTGCCTGATTTTATATCGCCAGCAAGTGATCATAAATACTTAAATGAATATTCAGTATGTCACCCAGCCTTATCACACTCAATTCTCTTTTAATCCACACCTTGAACAAGAAATCATCCACGGTTTGGGCAGGCCATTTATTAGCAGGCTGAGAGTCCTGCCCTAGTTAAAGTGCTGCGATTCATCAACACCTGTCACTGCTGTCAGAATGTGGGCTGGAACAGCATTAGGTATGTGGATACCTCAGGGAAGTATATTTTAGTGGTCTGGGCTTCCATACGTAGAGGCTTATGGTTTGAATGCTTGTGGGTTTAGGACTGTCACGTTGAACTTGTCCACCCTCCTTTAACTTTTCAGCAGATGTTGTTGGTAAATGAGGTTCAATTCTAGGTTTTGTGCCCTTGAGAACATCATTTAACCAGGTTGCTCCAGGGAGACTTTTCCTGCAATTAGTGTTAGTCTCAATCTGCCAAATAACATGGAGCTAACTGAGAGCACAGCGTGTTGGTTCACGACTTGCGTCTCTTTCCATGTAATAAAGATTTCTTTTAGTGGTATCCTGGTTCTTCTACGACCTGTTTTTATTCTTCTTAGATATTTCTTCTTATTTTAAGTCAACATGAAATTGAACATTGCCCATATTTACTTTTACATATTGCCGTGCCTAGGAAATTTTCCCTTTTAGACCGATGTCACCAAACTCAACCAACTTTCTTCAACCAACTGTGAAATAAACTCTCAAACCAACTGACTTCATAATGCAAACATTCCTGGTAAAAAAAAAATTGACCACACCCAATATTTATTCTTATTTATTGGGTATGTCAGGTTGTGGAAGAAATGAGGTGCATGTTGAATTATTTCGCATCCTTTCCCTGGCAGCATTTATTTTTTATTTGCCAGTCGGCCCTACAGTTTGTTGTAAGTAAATTGCTTATCCCAGATTGGATTTAGAATGATTATCAAAGCATAGACATGTTTTTGGATCTAGAGATGCTGTTTATTCAGAAGATGAGTAACAACACTTATCGTATCACGGTGAATACAAAGAAAGAAAAATGGCTGGAAAGGAGTTGGCCCTTTCTCCATTTTCTTTTTTGGTAGAATAGTTGAAAGAACAATTATAGGAAAACAAACTTGCAGGCATATAGCACCATAGCACACGTTGAAGCATATGCGCTAACGGCTAAGCAACCTTTTCTTTCTCTAAATTCCTGTTGACACCTCCTTGCATTTTACCTTGCGGTTTGAAGAAAACCATTTGATGGGGTTTTCAAACAGAAGGAAAACATTGAAGTCATCCAGCAATTATGGTCTACACTGTGAGGTCAGACATAAATAACCAAATTAGCATTCTTCTGTTTCAATAACTACCACATCCATAAATGGCACGAGTAATTACTGCTGTCTGATGGCTGTTACGTACAGAGATGTTTCCTCTGAAAGAAAAGTAGACGTTCTGGTTAGATTTAATGTTTACCTCACAGAGGGTGGACAGGTTTTACTGTTTGTGCACTTATCTCATTATCTCAAAACACTACATACATTAAAATAGTGCATATATTGACAGTATAAGTGAAATGTATCCTCTGTGTCCTGGATTCTCATAGTCTGCAGGATGTTAAATTAGCACGTGGAATGCATTAAGATTAGTTAAGCATGCCGTGCGTATCGCCATTGTCATGTGATGGATCATTGCGTCTTATTTGCAGGCTAAAGTAATTCCTGAATAAGATTACTGCATATTTCTCATTTATGAAAGACCACTTCCTGCTAAAGTTGCTTTCATCAAAACTTTCCTTCCCGATTCATTTCTCTGGGTATGTCATGCATGGTTGTGTGATAAGTCACAAGATAATACATAACCATTTCTTGGAATAGTTTGTCACTGATCAAGATGCCGAGTAATGTGTTTGTGCAGGTACCTGAATTGTCTTTTTTAAATGCAGATAGTGTGTGATTTGCGTCACAGTTGCGTGTTGAAAATAATGACACAATGCAAAACAAAATGTATTTTTTAATAGGTGTGTTTAATAGCTGCAACTCAGACATGTTCTTGGCTATTTACAGCACTCCGACAAATACCAAGTGTTCACTTTTTAGATCTATACACAGTCTTCCATCACCACATGTTTACGGCTTATCAAATGACATCTTTTATAGCATTACACAAGTGGGTGCTATTGACTGGAGGAATGGCATTTTATGAGGCGTTTTTAACACAGCTCGCTTTGAGTATTTCTCTGTGTACAGTGGCCTGGAGGTTAAGGCCAGATTTACATCCCCTAAGTTAACTTCATTTCCACTTTCTGTAAAGCGTAGACTTGCTTTCCGTTAATTAAACGCTGTTCCAAAATGACCATGCTAGTAAGCATGCTACTTTTAAGAGGCATGAGAGAGGTCATTAACTCAGAGAGGGAATGTTGCCCTAGTAGACCGAAACCAGGTGTCCGTCAAAGCAAGGTCATTCTGGTTGGTTTAAGAGATTGGTCAGCGCTAGATAGTTTTTCTGAAATCTCAGAGCTTGTTAATGATGTTCAGTGAAGTCTCTGTGGGGTAGATGGCACATCAGCGGTTTGTCTGTTCTCACTGGTGAGAGGAACGAGAGCTGATGCTGAGCAAACAGGAAGTAGAATGAGCACCGCTGTGTGCTAATGAGAAGTGTGTTATTTAGCTTGAGAGTCGGGAAAGTTTGCCCATGGAGGCAGAACTGTGAAGGATAGCAGTATTAGAGTTCCGTTTCTTTCAATTAATTTCAGTTTTTTGACAGTAGACAAAAGACGAAGCATTACATGTTACGTTACGTTACGTTACGTTACGTTACGTTACGCTACGCTACGCTACACTACTCTATGCTATGCTACGTTACCCTACGCTAAGTTACGTTTCACTACTCTATGCTATGCTAGGTTACCCTAGGCTATGTTACGTTACGCTAATGCTATATGCTACGTTACGCTACTACGCTATGTTACGTTTTACGCTACGTTACATTATAGCTATGCTATGCTACGTTACCCTACGCTATGTTACGTTACACTACACTACGCTATGCTACGTTACCCTACGTTACATTACGTCACGTTACTTTGTGTTTTTTCCTCTTATGTGTCAACGTTTTAGGATGGAATATTATACGGTGAAACACATTTAGGGGCATTAAACTTATTTCAGTTTATTTGTTTTTGGGACGGACGTCAATAACCTGTATAAGAGCAATGCAAATAACATTTTATTATTAGACATATTCAACAATTTGACTTTAAGTGCTGTTGTTACTTCATTAAGATTCTCTAAATGACTTCTGCTTTAGATGTAATGCACCGCTCAGAATTTGATCTAGAATTCAGTGTCGTCTCTGTTTCCGCTCCGGGCGTCGTGCCTGGTTTTACTGCTCGGGTTTACGGCATTCATTATGCACACTTAACAGCTGTTGTAACTCTCTGTGGCGGTGTGGTGTGTACGTGCGTGTGTGTGTGTTGGCGGTGTTAGGTGTGACAGGATTGGCTGTTGGCCCGGACAGAAGGATCACACCACTGACCTTTCGGTTTAGACATGAAAGATGATCGTTTTCTCGCTCGCGGGACAGGTTTCATATTTTTATCTGGCACTTAATTCCGTTCTCATCTTTGCCTGTATGTTTGGGTCACTCTATCTATCGAGACTGCAATGCGATTGAAGAAGAGAGATCATTATCATATATCTGGCATTGGCGTTGTTACTTGTACAGAACAGGAACGACAGGGTTGCATGAGATGATTGTTATCTAGTTCTTCGGAGTTCCATTCTTCCGTTCAAATTCTTGTTTGCCAAATTTGAAGGTAAAGTGTTTGCTTGCATGAAGTGAAATCAGTAAACAAGGTTTTCTTTATATGGCCACTTTTGCAAACTCATATCGTGGTTTCTTTTGTGCTCCATAGAAAAATAACAATATTTGTAACGCATACATTTTCCTAACCCATAACCCTTTTTTACTTAAATATTTATGATTATGTAAACACTGACTGTAAGTTTATAAATATTGTGCTTTATATGCATATATTGATAGGTGATTAAGTGACATTAAGTAAAAACACAATGGATTTGCAGGCAATGCATTTTTTAATTGAATGACTCACATTTCACCTGTTTCCTTTTAGAAATGTTCCCCATTACCTAATGTAGCTTCACTGGATACCTTTAACGTTAATGCTACCGCATATTTCAACTACAACTCAGCGCTCGAGCAGAAACAAAGTATTTCTTGAGGGAGAAGAAAATTTATGAGAGTAGTAAATGTGGAGTCATGTGGGGATAGGGACTCTCATATTTTATGTATGGATGAGCCGTTGTGGTGGAAATGACATGTGGACTGCTGAATTACTTGGTTTATTTTGTGATGTAACTTAAGACATGATAAATTACTAAAGGAGTTATTACGCTCCTCCATACTTGGCCTCCTCCCAATGTTTACACAACCCATATTTTCTGTAAGGCTTCTACGGCTGCTTCTGCTCATGAGATGGAGAGATTTGTGGTTTTAAACCCTGAGGAGAACATCTGCCAGCGCTTTAGGATTTTCCACCGTATCATTACATTAAGGCCGCTGGCGGGAGCGGCGGGAATATCGAGGTTGTGTTTTATAAATATTGACGTGAGGGCACTTTTAAGACTTGTAGAACTTCAACAACACCCTGGACTGCGGCAGACGGTTGAGTTTATATAACGGTTGCATTTGCAGCTTAAGTCTCAGCGTGAAGTTTTGACGATCCCATTCTCCGAGTCCATGCAGAGCTATAGGCTTAATGGAAATTGCTATTGTGAGAAAGAAACTAGGAGGTATAAATCTAGACGATAGTGATTTGAAACTATGTTGGCCTTGAGTGAGAATTCTAAGTGGATCTTGGACCAAAAGGTTCCTACGTACACATAAACACACACAAACATACAGTATACAAAACCATCTCATATTCACAAGTCGTAATGGCAGTTGCTTGGTGGATGTTGGCAGCCCTAGAAGTAATACACATGGAATCCGTTTCCATATGTTTGCATCATGGGCAATAAGTTTTACAAGCTGTTTTTGAACATCATCTGAGCCTTAAATATCATGTGACATCACTCTTAATAAATCATAGGGATATGGAAAAACATCTGTGTTTCATAGTCACTGGGATTGGGAAAAAAAGGAAACAATTTAATGGATATAATCCAGTTTATACAGTATGGTTCTATGCTAAAAATAGAATAAATGGCCTCTTTTGATTAATGTTTTTTAGTTTTTACAGAAAGCTAACCAGTCAATTTTTGTGACTCCCGATTTCAAGCAATGTATGGTTTCTTTCATATTAATTTTAAGCTAATTTAGTGTATTATTTAGTCAAATGTATTTAGCTACACTAGCCATAAGACGCATTAGATGCATTTATCATAGATATAAATAACTAGATGGCTCATTCAAGCGCTCCAGGCATATAGACATGTCCGCCATCTTGGAACTGTCCACTGATGTCATTCACAGTTACAGCTACAATGCCACAACACTTTGACTCCCGAAAATGTTGATACCCTTTCGTTGTTGTCATGTGTTACTGTATCAAATATAATGTTTGAATTACGTTTTCGTAATCATACAGTGTCAGCTTGCTCTTGAGTGTTAACAGACTGGCTTGGCAGGGTTGCCATTTTTGTGAAACAAAATCCTTCATCACGAGCCTAACATCCTAACGTATGCATTAAAGTTGTGCCGCTACTGAAAATCAAGTGCAAATAGTGAAAAATATAATAAAAGTGTGTTGGAAACAGTAGCAAGATACCCAGAACCCTGTCACTCTGAAAAAGATGCACTCTAAAACACATTAAACGTTTGTCAATTAAACCAGTTTGTCTGTATGGAGTAGCATAACCGTAATTTATCTTTGCTCTATATAATCTGCTTTGCTTTCTTTAAGATAAGTGGTTTTGTGGGTCTCATAGGGTTAATCCTCGAAACCCGAAGCTCTTTCTCTTTCCTCTTTTGCATGTTCTCTTAAGGTTGTTTGAAGAGCCACTCAAGGCCTCTTCTCCAGCTCCAGATGTTTTGCCGCGCTATTTATTTAGCTTGTAAACAGGCCGCCAAAAGCTTCCCCCATAATGATGGAGAGGAAAACCGCAATTACATTGTTGCAGGGCCTTTACAAAACAGAGCTTGCTGTTGAATGAGACGCTGTGCTGGGGGGAGAGCAGGTTGTTATCGCTTTAGAGAGAGAGAGGGTTGCCAGATTGAAATGCAAATCTTAACATTTCCCAATTCATTTGGGGGCAAAGCAATAACGGCAAGTACGAAAACAAGAGGGGGCGAGTGCCCACAAAAAGTGAAAGGATAAAAATCCTTTCCTGGGTTTTGTGGGGGGTTTTGATCATTCTGAAGTTGCACAGCTTAATTTATTTTGTTTTTAAAAGACACAAGTGATTTGCAGAGCCTTAAAAGGCATGTTCCAGAATTAACAGTCTAAATGGTGAGACAATTTTGAAAAAAATCTTCCATTAAATGCATTAATCTGTTATAAGAATTACATAATTATTTACCTGGTTTTTCTGTGTATTTGGTGAAATCATAGTCACTTGCAGTAAATCATATAAAACACTGTAATACATAAAAAATGCACTTGTGACAAAACTTTAGGGGCACATTGTGATACTGTTTTTTTGAGAGAAAGAAATTTATGAAGGGATTGATTGGATTGTAGG
The DNA here is from genome assembly GCA_006030095.1 of Triplophysa siluroides. Taxonomy (NCBI): domain Eukaryota; kingdom Metazoa; phylum Chordata; class Actinopteri; order Cypriniformes; family Nemacheilidae; genus Triplophysa; species Triplophysa siluroides. The sequence continues at coordinate 1,159,137 of VCII01000101.1, read as the reverse complement.
AAGTTGGAAGCCTGGCCATTGGTGACGTATGCTATTCAGAGAAGAGATTAGGGCACATGTAAAAAAAAAGAATTAAACAATTTAAATAAACACTGCAGTATTCCATAAAAAAATATGAATTTTACATTTTTGATTTTATGGTGACTTTAATATGTTGACTATTCAGAATATGTGTCACCACTGAAAGATCAAGAGAAAAATTACTCCCATCACATTAATCCCTAACATCCATCACTGAAATGCCGTGAACAAACAGACACACCTAAACTTCACTATCGCAAGAGTAACAAGCTGCAGCACAGCCCATCTTGACGCAGCGCAGATAACCTTGATGGTAAGCGGGTCTAGCTCATCGGTTGGCTCATGGGCGGCCTTTTTCTTTCGGCTTGCAGTGCTTTTCCGGGAGAATGGCCAATAAAAGGAATTTTTCTAAACGATTTTTATAATTCTGGATCCCATGTTATAAAACTTTCCGAAACAAATTGGAGTGATGGGGAGTGTATCAAGTACAGAAATAATACGTCAAACGTCCAACTAATTTTTTAACAAGTTGACCACGTTACGTATGAGAAGCCAGCACGTTTAACAGTGTAGAGAAGTTAAAATGCACGACATGGCATGATACCCAGTCTTTAAGTAAAGGTAAATATGCTATACATAGTACTGTAGGCTGAGAACATCTTCACAAAGTCAACAATGTTACAATGAAATTGTTGAGTTGTTTTCTCTTTATTTGACCAGGAAATACAGCCGTTGAGAAAGATCATTAACTACATTTGAGGCTTGTGGAGTGTCACATTTATGCAAGTCATTAATACATATTCAAACACGCAAGTTATGCAACATCTTTCTATGTTTACATTCTCATATTTGCCTTCGAGAGACAGAACATTGTATTGTTTGCTTTCGAGAAACTCTTGCAGATGAAACGTTTCTTTGTTGCGCTTCAAGTACTGTTGTTTCCTTTAAGCGTCTTGCATACTTTCCACAGAAATGCCAACATCTTCAGTGGCCTTCGCTCATATTGTAAACACGTAATTTAATATTTAAGAGGTTTGAACCTTTTGCTTTTTATTGACTTGGATTCCATTGAAGTATTCAGTTTGTGAAGTTTATCAATTTTCTTCAAAATCATCTTAATAGAAACATCATCCTCATAACTTAAGATAACCCAACATATTAACATGCTCGGCCAGTGGTACCGGCCCTTCCTCCCTCGCTGCGTGTGTGTCATGTAAGAAGAGATTACTTTGATATTTAATGTCGGCTTGCCACTCGCGTTGACCTTTTAGTGTAGCACATTCCGAGGTCATTGTAATTAGCGCCGGTCAGAGAGAGTGAACGAGAAAAGGGCGAGACAGGAGGGCCGGTAGGCATGTTCGGCACAACGCATATAGGGCGTGCTCCGCGTGAGACTGCCGTCGCCCGCTGCAGGGCGTCACAGCCCTTTTCACTTCCCATCTGCAATTATTTCCGTCTCCGCCACAGAACGGTCTGACCGCTTGACAAGTCAATTAATTCTTAATGGGCCCTCCATCTGGCTCAGTTCAGTCGGAGGTCTGTAGCCTTTCAGCACAGGGACTAGGTTTAATGCTAATGACTGATGAGATTTTGTCAGGTAAAATCACCATCGGCATTAATGGCGACCACACAGGTGTACTTTGATTTACTAACGATTAACAGTCTAGAAACTTTATTGTGTGCCTGATCTGGTCTAAACTGGTTTTGGAGGGAATTTAGGCACTTGAGAGACCTGTTAGACCAAGTTGAGTTTGATCTGCCAAATGTGTGCACGCACCAGAAATTTGAAGGAAATCCTGAGTATTTATATGCTTGCAATCCCATAGAAGAACCACTTTTTGGCTGAATGGTTCCACGAAGAACCTCAAACAAAAATACAACATTATAAACTATTTTTTTTAAAGAACATTTGAGAAAATAATTTTTTGGGAAACCAAACATGGTTCTTCTCTGGCATCGGTGTGAAGAACATTTTGTTTCGCCTTTTTGTGTACGTATGTACATAATATAAATAACACAAGCAACTTGTAAAGAAATAAAAAATACCACTAAAAGAATCATATACATATACTTTTTTTTTTACAAATATGCCTTACAGCTCATTTTTATTTATTTAAATAATTATGCATAAACAGTAGTAGGATTTTGCACGTTAAAATACTTCACTTATAGGAATATGAAATTGGAAGATATGGGATAATGAATAAAAACTATCAAATGTACATGGTACCATAAAATGTAAAAAATGTATGAATTAAAAGCGTAGTTTTGAAATTCACAGGATAATTAATAACCCTAATAACCTTAATGAAGGTCCTCTAATTCTTCTGACAGTTCCTATTTTCATGCACACATACACACACACCCGTGGACGCATTGGTAATCTAGTTCATTATAAATATTTATGTTGCTAATTACTCCAAGTGCATTATTAATAGCTCTGAAATTTCCCTCAAAGAGTATGTAATTAGGCACGAAAATGAGTCGAAAGCTAATAATGCTGGAAGTTGAAAAGGCATTTTTAAGCGTAGCTCATTTATGCTCCAGTTCGCAGAACCGTCAGCTCTCGTTCATTTCAACCGCATGCATTTTCATGAAGCGATATCTCACATGGCTAATAAAAACAGAGCCTGACAGCGTGGATCCCTCAAATATTAGCTCACATTCCATTAGCATGTATTAGCGCGATATGCTAGCTTTAATTAAAGACAGCTGCGTGCGTTTAATGTGCTGCTTGTTTGCGCTTCTGCCATATTTACTGTTATGATTTGTGAGCAAAGCAAATCCAAAATCAATCAACCCAAAACGGTGTGAATCATTGTGTTTTGATTTAAAATGAGCTTCTTGACCTTTAAAAAAAAGTCTGTTTTATATTATATTATGGTCCAACACAGTCTCACGGGAGTTAGTGAAATTGTCACGAACCGTTATCTATTGATCCGTGTTCATCAACACCAATTTCCCCCTTTTTGCGTGTCACCCAGCACTACTTTCCATCAAAAGTACTTTAATACGCGATATCTTTCATTTGTATAAATATACATCAACGCAATCTGATGGGAATTCGTATCTATTTTACAAGGTGGCTCATTCGTATGTTTCCTACGATCTCATTCGTATGTTTTGTGTTGATATGAATTTTCCCCTGTGACTTTAGTTTTAGGGGCGGGGTTAGGGGAGCCATTTATCAACGCTTTGCCACCTCGTGAAACTAGCAATTTGTTTGTAAATTAACCTTTGCGGTTGTGATTTTAGGGTTTGAGTTGAGGTAAGGTGTTGGTTAGCCAACTCCTAAAGTGTTGGCGACTTCTTTTGATATCAGGTTAGAAATATATAAATGTACATACAGTACACACGCGGTCTGTGTAATGAAAAAAGGTTGTGCTGACTGACACGAAAAAAAGAGGAAATTGTTGATGAACACGAATTAATAGATTACATTTCGTAATCAATTTCACGAATTCCAATGAGACTGAGTTGCATGATCCAGTATGCATATGTTCAACTACGTCTTTACATTGTTACGAGATCAGAAAATGTGTTCACTTGTGATAATAAATAATTTACTATGGTGTTTTTAAACAAGTACAATTTAACCACAAGGAACGCATTTCTCGATTTCTATACCACTGTCGTCCTGAATTGTTTTACTAACTTTTGTTGGCGCCTCATCTCCTGTGGCCTCATGGGATAGAAAAGTGTACATCCGATGCATACTGAGAAATCTCATCAAGGTTTAGACGCACTTTTTATTGGAAGGAATATTTATTGTTATAGGTTCATTATTTGACACCTAATATTCAATATATTCGAAAAATATGCAGTTGAATGAATTTGTTGTATTGCCGCGATTCTGTTCTTTCTCTGTCTTACTATCGCTCACCATAAAGCACTTAGAGTAACTGGGTTGTCAGTCTAACAGTTCCATTAACGCTCCAGACAACAGGCCATTAGGCTCCAGGAGCTTAATTGCTGGTTAATTGGCTAATTAGTGCTCTGCTTTGTTTTTCACTCTCCCTTGACTTCTGTTATTTGCTTTTTATATCCCGCCATTTGTTTACGTTCTCCACCTTCCACGCTGTGTTTGGAAATGCGAGAGTGGATGTTTCCGCAGTCCAGGATAGATAATGTGCACCTGTGCTTAAGGCATTGGCAGATACGTTATGACATCATCTCAGTGCCGAATCGCTGCTCCTGGAGATTTACCTTCTGCAAAGTTTATCTTCATTCTTGCTCAAGCACACCAGTCATTTGCAAGTGAGCCTTGAGACCTTTGATGTGAAACTCTTATGGTTGCAGTAGGCTATATAATGCAGTATACATATAATACACAGATGACCAATAACAACAAGTGTGCAGTTTACATAGAGAATACAGCTACTATGGTGGATTTTAACTGGAATATAAGATAAGATGATGTAGGAGTGTTTAGGGATGCAGCGATTACCGAGGTTCACTATTAACCGCGGTTAAAACCGTCACGGTTAATTCATTGTGAACGAAAAAACGTTACAACTTGGACAAAATGAAATCAAAGTTAAACCGGCGGTGCGCTAGCTTAAAGAGCCGTGCTTATCAGAGACCCGGAGGCCACGACACACACTACATTAACTATGGCAGAGAGACTAAACAGCGAATCTTGCTTGTGCATTCACAATCAAGGCTGCAGCGATGACAGTTGCGCTTTCAGTGCAACGTAAACAAACAAAGCGGCATGTAAGTTAACGGGGTAGCACACCGGACAGAAAGCGTCGCGTCGAGGAAGTTTACATTCTGTATGCGCAAGCTCAATTTCAAAGTCTTCTCCTGTGCAAATTGTTATTATTAAGTGAATGGGCTCTATATCATGTTGATAAATCCATTATAGTTTGCTGTAAACGAAAACAGTGGGGAAACAAAAAGCATGTGATCCGTGCGTGCTAGCTCTTAAAGGGACAGCAGCATAATAAATATATCTGTTTTAATGCTTATCAAACAACAAAAAACGAAGACAAAACAGACTCGGTGCTCCTGACTGGTCAAACTTTAATAACTTTAATCTGGTTTGATCTATATTTTAGTATACTGTGAAGACTATGAAGTGTTATTTTACATTTTACTCCTTTATTCAGTTTCTATACCTAATAACCAACATAACATACAATACCTAATAACCAACATAACAATACAACATAAACACACAAACTTCACACATGTCCGGGCCCGGTCCTCTCTTGTCAGTCCTGAAGCTCGTCCTCTTATGCTCCCGATCTCCTCCGTGAGAGATGCGGGACCGGTGTGCGCACTCGTTGCCTCACGGCTCTCGTCCCGCCTTCCTTGTTGCATAGTGCAACCGTGATTATTCCTCAGACTATAATCGTACCAATAAAATCTATAATCGTTGCATTCCCTTGTGTTTGGAGTCGGATTGTGCAGGAAGGTGCATGTTTTGCAGCAGAATTCAATTCCTCTAATGTTTTTATTGATAATGGAACAATTTACATTTAACATGCCCTGTAAGACTTGACATTGTAATCATTACCCTTAATTTTACAAGCTGCCTTTAATATTTTCCAGCATTCAATGAAAGACTGTTGTAGGATTTACAAGGTTGGGTCCACATGTTTGACACAATAAGAGACAAACCAGTCATGTTATGTAGATATCGGTGTACTAAAGACACACTGTAGGTTATTTTGTAGTGTTATATATCTTTGGTATGCGTATATAATTAAATGTTTCTTATATGTGTTTTTGTGCGTGCGTGTAGACATTAAAAGGTGTTTTTAACATGTCTAGACAATGTGTTTAAAACGTGAACATTAAAATATCGCTTCGAATCAGATTTGTATATTTGCATTGTGTTGACTTTCCACCTACAAGGACACTGCAAGGCACAGGCCACCATACAGTACCATAGGTAATGTTGCCATAGAAACACATTGACTAGCATTCTACAGTTTACATTACGCACTGTGTCGAGAATTAACGTACGATTCTATTTCTGTAAGTTTCACATTTAGTCATTGAGATCAAATGCAAGATGGTAAGAGCATGAACTTAGTTGTGTTCCAGACATTTACGTTAGAAGCTTACATTGTTACATCAGACTTCAAATTGACTTATTTGCATAGGAAAGAAAGCGGAATCAGTTTGCATGTTATTTGCAAAAATATATTTGGTCAGAATCCAATTAAATAGCCATCAATTCCTACTTTGTACTACATATACATTCAACCAGCCAAAACACCTTCCTTGAAAGTCATGTCACAATCGTCTTGGGTGTTATGGGTGAGCATGCACGCCCATTCTCACGTGGCTAGAATCGGGCATCGCTCAAAAGTAATAGCTCCTCTGTGCAGAAATAGATAGATTGACCTTTTCTGCTCAGCTCCCAACATTACCACAATCTGCCCTTATCATTATCACGGGAACGTTTCACACAGTATTAGACTTAATAAATGACTTTTCCTCTCCTCGCCTTATTCCCTCACTGCACTCCCCTCGCTCCCTCTTGCTCACTTCCCTGCTCCTCAGCCGATAACCCAGAATCCCCTGGGGCTTGGCCTCCATAATCACGTCAGTTCACAGCCCTCTTATTTGAGCAGAATTGTTTAATTGGTATGTGTTCTACATAACTGTCGGAGTATTAGACTCACAAATGAAGGTTAGAACCTCGGTGCTTGTAATCGACTGAAAGAAATTGATTTGCACTCAGACGCTCTACAGGGAGAGAACTTTATGGTTCTCTAAAGAAATGAAGCTTTATAATTGTGTTTTTTCTTCTCTCTGAGCTTTGTTTCTGCTCCCTCAGAACATATTTCCTTTATTTTTAGACATGTTTAACAGACAGAGTGACTAAATGTTTATGAACTTGGTCACCAATTGGTTGTCGGATGTACATTTAGCATAAGTAACATTCAGTGCATTCAAGTGAATATACAGTATGTAAGGGATAATGTAAAGACAGCCGGTTGTTATCGCAGAAATAAGCCCCTGACAGTGTGTCATCTCCAATGGAGATCGAATGTGATTTTGAAATATTTTATTTGCTCATTTTTGCAGACCTTCCACGAGGAAAAGCCGTTTACTTTCGGTTTTAAGGTAAGAAACGACAATCAAATGTCACGAACAGGCAATATGTTTTAATCATTTGTAAATATAATGTCATATATGTTATTAAAAGACATATTTATATTTAGTTTGTCAAAAAAACCTGTCAAAATGATTTGCTGCATCCAGGTTACCGTGTGTTATTAGTTTTTGAGGGGTTGTTATCTGGGAATAACGACCCTGCAAATGTCGCGACAGGCCAATCAGAATCAAGCATTCCAACGAGCTGTGTAATAAATATATTTATATAAAACTTGTTATATACCTTGATATATATACATTGAATTCAATCTGTCTGTCTATCTATAGATGGATGTGACTAGTTTATGTAGGCTTTATGATTATTGCTGTAATAGGGTGGTGCGCATTCATTTACTGCTAAATATTAATCTCGGTTGAGTCATGTTTCGCTCCAGCAAAGAATATTAAAATGCAATAATTTCATTTGTTGAGTTGCCTTGGGTGAGAGAGATCTGATATTGAAGAACCCCACCTTCAGTTCACAGATGCTGAGCTATCCGTGGGTTTTATATGAATATTTATGTGATTATTATAATCAAGTATACCAGACAAGAAACAGCCATAGTCTCAGTTGGATATGTTCCACATAACTTATGTGATGTCTCAAGGCAGCAAGCAGATGGTTGGTTTAGTTTGTACTGTATCATATGTTAGCTGATCTTGTCCTGTAAGTGATAGATTAACCACTCAAGCCTCGCAAAAAAAGTTCACCAAGTTCATTTTATGAAGTATACTTAGGCAATGTTCAAGTATACTGTACAGTATTTTGGAGGAAACCTTGGGCCGGTTTCATAGACAAGGCGAAGCTTAACATAGGACGATGCCTTGATTAAATTAGGATATTTAAGTCGTTTTTATCAAAATGCCTTAGAATATAAAAACATTACTGTTGTGCATTTTGAGACAAAACAATGGCACTGATGTATTTTTAGACGACTTCGCTGTCCTTCTAAAACCTTGTCCAAATTCGCAGTTTTTCAGGAAATAAAAAAAGAACCACTGTAGTTTTTAAACGATTCAATCAAACAAGCAAAAGCAAAAAATAAAAATCGCGAAATATGGTGATACTAGGTTTTAAGGACAGCAGCAATATGTCAGAGCAAGTTATTTTCACTTAAGATAGCACCAACGTTTATTTTAGTCTGGGCTTAGCCTTAAGCCTTATCTGTGAAACCGGGTATCTATTTAGTAAGTAGGCCTACTGCTTTACATGTCAGTGTACTATTTCAATACTTAGGCTTAAATTGGCTCACTTTTTAATTTATAAAAGTGTACTTTTAGGCTTACTTTAAGTGTATCAATAGTAAACTTTCAGAACACTACTGCTGTGTTCCTCTAAAAAGTATATAAAGTATATTTCTGAGAAGAACATAAAAAGTAGACTGAAAGTACACTTGAACAAAACTTTTTTTTGTTTTGGAAAGCTTTGAAGATATTTTTTCTATAAATCCATCAGGACTGTGTTACTGGAGTATCTGGTGTCTGTAATTTCATTATTTTATGCTGTGAAATATCCTGTCACAAAAGTTTTAGGCTGAGAGAGAGAGAGAGAGAGAGAGAGAGAAAGAATTAGGGAAAAAGAAAGTAAAGTTAAAGGTAGGAACTATGTTTTCTGACATTAAAGCATAGCCTCAAATCACGTACGCAAAATCACTTGAGCATGCTGAGCATTGAATGGCTTTAAGATTGATTCTCATTTTACAGCTCTCAGAGGTCTGGAGTCAAGGTTAAAGTTGATGTGGTCGCCATTAGGCCTGTCAGCACTTTAGGACCACTGAGAAGTGAGCAGATATGTAGCGTGTAGCTGTAGGAACAGTCATTGTATAACAGTATTGAAAACGTTTGCTTTTATGCATTTGGCAGATGCTTTTACCCAAAATGTACTTCAATTTAGATCAGTATATGTGTTTCCTGGTAATCCCATGACATGATAAAACTTGAGCTTTTTATACTATTTTTGCCAGTATTCAAGAAAATATGTTGCTATTACCAGAATGCAGGAATAATGTTGAGCATTACAGGTTTTTTATTATTTATTACCGTTTTTAAAGCACATAATACACTTTGATTTACGTCAGGATTCTTGGCATTAGCATGACCGATCTCTCCTTGATCTCTCCTTGGATTAGCCCAGCTTTTAGCATTTTAGCTAATCTGGTTAACACCTGTTTTTATTGACACTTGAGCTGAGTTCGAACAGTCCCTGACTCCCGATCTGTCTTCGTACCCTCCCCAGCCAATCTGGTCTGGTTTTGGTCGAGAGCTTTGGCACATCTTTCTCGCAAGACAGATTTATGGGTTTAGACTCTTGGCTCTGGCTTCCAGAGCTTCAGCATTCCCTCTGGGAAGTTCATGAGGTCTCGTAATATTCTTTTGATGGCTTTCATTGTGATGGCGCTCACCTTTTTTATTAGTCTTCATTTATAAAACATGGCTTGTAATAAATACGCTCTGAAATTAAAACACGACCATTCCAGAATTTGCGCTTAGATTGGTTGGATTGTTGACAATCGCAGCTCTAGGCTTCCAACATATGGTCTGTTGATCCGCTCGACGCTTCAAACGATCAGCTATATTAATAAAAGAAATGGACGGCTATCAAGTTTTTCCAGGCAGGCTGTCTAATGTAACATTCCATGGCACCGAACTCATGTCATAATAGCTGTTGTATGTGTCTGTTGAGAAAGCTTAAGGGTGCGGCCTGCGAGATGGTTGTCTAAACATCGAGTTAATTCCTTTTGACTCTGTCTGTAGATCTGCAGAATTTGTCAGGGTCAGGGCTTACGCTTTGAAGTGCTGGTTTAGGGATTTGGCCTAATCTTGAGGAATGGATCGTCTTAAACATCTCTGGTATTAGCATTTAGCTTAGCGCTGTCTTTGCCTCCATTAACCTAGATCCATGGCCCGGCTAGGCCCGTGAGCGCTCTGGGGTTTGAGACATTTCTTCATTCCTCCCTCATTTTGGGAATGGACTGGAAGGTTTAATTCAGATGATTTATTAAAAGACTGTCTTTAGGGTCATTAGGGTCTAAGCTCTTTGTTTAGCACTCACCACCTGCACTTTGAACTTCATTTCGACAGAAACGGTGCTAAAAATGTTTTGTCAGATAAACTAAAAATCTAGATTAACTTGTTTTATGTCAAAAACATTATTTTTGTAGGTCACTTATGTTAGAAATTTGCACATGCCATTTTTGCTTTTTAGGGTGCAAGAAATATTAATTTCAACTCATGGGTTACATTTTCTTTTCTTATTTTTAAAGTTTGAATATGATTTATTATAAATGAGTCGACCTGACTACTTTAGGCTACATATTTTTAAGGTTAAATAAAGAGTATTTAACCTCAGAGTTTTGAAACATAGAATTGCAGGCCATGTTAAGCAAAATCTTACCCGACAGCTACATTTGTATTTTTCTATTTTTTTATTTTCTAATTTACAATTTTTCTATTTAACGTTTTTCTATTTTTTTGTATATTTTTTTTTGTATTTTCTAATTTTACAATTTACAATTTTATATTTTTACATTTCTATATGAATATGTATAGAAAGGATATGAAATGTTTAGGATTTTACTATATTTTGTTTTCAAGTTTTGGATTCTGCCTTAGAAGCAACAAGTACATGTTACCACTTTTTTACAATGTGTACAATGAGTCTTTAACTTGTAGGTTAACCTGTAGCCCATTTAAAAAAAAAAAGTTTATTCAAAGCAAAAGTTTCATTTATTCTAGGCTTTACTTTCAAATATCGAAAACAGATTTAAGACCGAAATTGCTAGATTTAGACCTAGCTCACTAGTGATGCACGGCTCGGGTTTTATCCAACCCGCGGGTCCCGCTTTATGAAATTATATGGCCCGCCCCGCACCACTGTATCTATTTTTACAAACCGCCCCGCACCCACGACCATCAAATAGACATTCTAGGCATTGTAATGTAAATTAAAACAGGCTTTATTTACAGCCTAAAAGTGCTTGGAAACCATTAGATTACATCGCCCTGTAAACTGGCAACAACATACGCTTGTGAACCACAGAAACCAGCATGGTCATATTAATTACAAGATAGGATAATGATAAACAATTTCAACATTTACAAATCAGCGTTTTTATTCATCTGTATAGATGAATGTATAGAAGAAATAACAAATTACTGTTGTTGCTGTTGTCTCCTGCTGCAACTATATCTGAGAACCGGTCCCAAACTCTAGATTTTGCAGCTTGACCTTCTTTTCTTTTAATTATGTAAATAGCTGTTTGGCGCTTTTGTGACGTGAGGTTTTGGGGAGTCGGAGTCATCACGCAAGTTACGTTGCTACGTAGGTCTACGTGTTGTAACCTTATCAAAGAACCTAATAAAATATGAAAATATACTGTACTGTAATCCCAAATATTTAATATAGGCTATAGGGAATTGCACGCAACACACATGTTTTTTAAATTTTGTTTATAATGACCCGCCCCGCAACTAAAGTGACAATTTCTTTACCCGACCCGCGGGTTACCTGCGGGGCCCGCAGGTTATGAGACGACCCGCTCATCACTATAGCTCACTATTACTTCTGTTCTCGTTTCCTGCAATGTCGCAAACATAAAGATCTTACTGTGCCTCCATTTTAAATCTGCGATTCAGAAGCTGAATATAAAATGGAGGGAAAGGTGCACGCTCATCGGTCAAGGCCCTGTCTCTCACACAGCTGAGAGGAAATAGGGAAGGGAAATTAATTTGCCCCATCATTCTGACAAAGGGAGGTGAGCGGAGGGATCTGACGTGCCGTGCCACGCTTCATTTTCACATCTCAAGTCTCATAAATTTGCACGGCTCTCATGAAAGAAAGCAATAACGCGTTATCGCGTCGCCACCGTAAAACACTGTAATTAACATTCAGCGACTGTAACTGATCTATCTTTCATTCTCTCCGCTTTGAAACTGCCTAACCGTGTGTGTGTGTGTGTGTGTGTGTGTGTGAGAGAAAGAGAGAATAAGTTGATGTACTTCCATCTCAGGTCTTTATGGGCGCCTGATATTTTTCTGTGCGCACCCACCCCGAATTCCCCCGCATTTAATCGCAACCCTACGTGTTGACATTGTGTTTGTCTAGAAATGGCAGCAGTCATTTTGAACACCAAGCATGTGCACTCAATATCACAGTAGGCTTCCACTCTAACAGGACTGACAATTCTTCTCTTTCAGACAATGTGGCATTAGAGCTTGTTAGCTCCACCATTAGCTATAGAGCTCTCAAATTGATGCTTTGGCCGAGGATGTGTTTGGCTGGCTCCGCTTGGAATGGCGTACCATGTATTTACTCCTGTGAGGGGAGTATTAGAGAGGGCTGCTTCGTTGAGCTCACAATTACTATAATTACAAAATTTCAAGTTGACGCATGCCCACGGCGGAGGAGAAATGGAAGGTGCAATTATTTAAGATGCTCCTGTTAGTTCTTCTCAACCATGCTTTAGTGCTCCTCAGCCCCCGGCACCTATTCTTCTACAACGGCGACAACAACCTGTAATTGTAGCGCTTGCGCCGTAGCTGATGGGATCCATTTATCTTGACCTGCCTAGCTGAAATTCACTTGCCTGCCGTGAAGGCCTTGTTTATATTTTCATTTTGTAGATTTTTTTAGAGCAATATTATCATTAGCTATAGAACGAAACATGCACAATGCAGTCATTTTGTCTTTTATGGTAGTGGATATCAAGCAGTGATCCCCTAGTTGTCCACAAAAGGCCAACCCTTCACAATTTCTACCTACAAAAATATTAAAAGTTATATTTAATAACAAAAACGATGCATAAACCAATTTATTAGATGTTTTAGTGCTTATATTGTCTTACTAAATAATTAGAGGTCATATTAATGCAAAACTTGGAAGTTTGTTAAGGCGTCCTGGTTAAGAAACAATGATCTAAGGTCCCAGGTGAAAAAGTGCAAAAAACACTTAACTGTACACACTCATTTTGTAATTAATTTAAACGGTTTAAAAATGACAACATAAACAAACGTAACTGCGCATGCGTACGTTCATACACATTCGCAAACAATAGACTGCCTGTAGATTATTTCTGATAACAAGCAATAGAAAGCGAGAAGTAGCTTTACTTGGCTAAACTTGTCTCTCCAATATTTTAAATTTAGACTCTGATATCAAGCTCAACCGCTAGATGTCAATGTACCGTACGGTTTCTTTAAATGCGACCGAACTACAAGACCCATTCAACAAATTGTTTATTTAATAAAATGAACATACAACAAAATTCAACAAATCGTTTATTTAATAAAAAATGTTTACAATAAAAGGATAACATAAATTAAATTAAATATGAATAAAATATAAATAGTTTAAATGAGTCCAAACAAAGACTGAAGGTGCAGGCTCGCTCATCCCATGAAACGGTCTATACTAAAAAATGTCTTTTGTACTTTTTAAGATAAATGTAAGAAGATCTAAGTGTACTCGACTGTTCTATTTTGAGACTTCATAAATTGAAGTACAGACTGCATTTTTTATATATTGTGTATTTTAGTGCTATTTTTTGATCTGGGGTTTAGCTCAGGACATCTGTTTGATTCACTACTTAACAAAAAATCTGTCTAAGCATCTGTGTCATGATGTTACCACTAAACATCCAGTTTCATTGAACAATTTGTTTTATTCTAGGAATGTTTATTGTGCAAAGACTTTGCAATGTTCTTGTCTTAGTGATATTCAGTTTTACATTCATTTAGCAACCAAAAGGCATCACAGCCTACAGGTTAAGATTTAGCTTTTGGTTCTTCATAACGCCTCTCTTGCAACTTTCAGGTGAGATAACCCACTGGTTAAGGCTGGCCCGCGCGGTTGGTCTCAATATGACTCGTCTCTGCTTCGCAGGCGCACCTTAAAAACCGCAGAAATGGCTCTCCATCTCACAGATCGCTGGTGTAAAAAGCTGATTACTGCTTTTTCAGTTTTGCAAAGGAGAAGGCTGAACCGCAGAGCTAACCACTTCCTATGGCTTTGTTTGCAAGGGTGTAAAAGGGTTTGATCGGAGTAGAATTGCCATCACTTCTCGCTATGCACAGCAAATCTTGCTTTTAAAACAACATATTTGGCACTAATGTTGGTGAGCAGCTATCATTTGTTTTATAGTTGAAACAGTTTATATCTAAATTTGGTTTAAATTGGTATATCCCCCTTAAATTGTCAGTAGTTGCTTCTATCTCGTCTAACTACTTAAACAAAATGTGTTTTACTGAACATTGATCATTTAATGAAAAAAAAAATGTTCTAGTTAATGTACAGGAAAGTCCTGGCACTTTCCCAACCTCGGCCAACACAAAGATTGTATTGATATGATCAAAAGAGGCATTTTGCAAGCTCATGTTATCTTACAAAGTAGCAACACACACGTTTGGAGGAATTTTCTTCAACAGAAGTGTGTTAAATCTGAAGAAGTGGCCTCTTGTCCATTTTACAAGTTACTGGTCATTAAATCCCATGTTTGGTAAACATAAACAGGGTATAAAAGGAACAACCATGTGCTTGATTTCGGGTACCTGCAGTCCGAATGAAGGAGGCGCTTAAGCGACGTCTAGTTGCGTTTAACCATTTTCATCCTCGTGCTGAAAGAGCACATGGTTCTCCAAAACATGGGCAATGGATTTTAGTCACATAGATGTTTACAGTTGAAATTCTTTTTTTCCGCTGGAGGTCATTAGCTTTTTTTCAATACAGTATTACTGTCAGATGATTTTAAAAGACACAAAGAACATCTTTCATTAAACTCCAAAGTCGTAACATCCACTTTCACGCTTATTTCGTTTTTAATGCCTCCCATCAGACTATTACGCTGGAAGCGTCCCGTCCGGTTTTGAACTCTCGAGAATTATATGATACTTTGAATTGATGGGTTTTTACATTGTAAATGTGACAGTGTGGTCATTTTTTTTAAATAACACAAAAAGGGAAGCGAACGAAAAGAGGAAGCGGTAAACAGACTTTCATATGACTTAATTACAGTGTTTAAGACAGATCTAATTTAAATTTGTCATTGGCTGTGTGCGTGTCTCATGACTGACTCCATGCACTTGCTCTTTGGTCTTGTGGTTGTTCAGTTTATAAATGAGCCTCACAGGCTGGCGTGGTAGTTTTTTAATGCATTGCCCACTTCTTTTCAATCCATGCCCTCTTTCAATCTTTCTCTTAATCTGTTGCTCTGAGCATGACCCTGTTAGCATCCTCCAGGCCTCCGCGGCCTCTGTTTGCTCACCATTCAATCATTTTAAAGGGGCCGTTTCTGAATCTTTTTCTAAGAAAATGATCCTGGCTGTTTACAGTCTCGACACTTTTATCAGGTTTGGGTTTGAGGTTTTGGTCAGGGTTAAACTTTACTGGCTTGGAGTCATCAATGCGTGAGACGTATACACAACGCTGTCGGAATGACGTGAGCGGTCTACTTTGAAGAGATGAATCGCACCGTTTTACAGATCAAGCCCATGATGTTTTACAGCAGTTTTTGCAAGCGTCTCTCACAGCTATAGCTCGGACAGGTTTTATTCATTTTTCTCCCCAAACCAACGATGAAGTTTTGAATAGTCATATAAACTTTAAGACTCAAATACAAATATTTAATTCATTATAATAAATGATATTGCATGTACTTAAAGGGATAATCCACCCCCAAAAAAATCTGACATCATTAACTCAACCTCATGTCATTCCAAACCTGTATAACTTTCTTTAAGGAACAAGGAAGAATTTTACCCAAAAAACATTGGCCGCCATTGACTTCCATTGTATTGACATAAAACCGCACTTACATTTCAGATATATTACAAAAGTGTGAATAAAAAATGACCTTTTGTGTGAACTATTGTCCATATTATTTCTGTAATGATGTGTCAGAGTAAAAAATTTATTAATTAAGAGTTAAAAAGTGGTCTTTAGTATGAGATGGTTGAAGGGGAGGGGTTCCAAAAATAAAAGTCCTTGGCGATGTCATCCAAAATGCCAAGTCATTGCATATTTGATTGTATATTAATCATTATTTCACCCAAAATGTGTGTGTTTGGTTTAAAAAAAACATACTAACCACAAATTGAATCATTTTACCACAATAACGGTAGTTTCATCATGGTGTCTGTAGTAAACCTACACTATGGTTATACAAAAGGAAATCTGCAAAAAAGGTGGTTATGCACTTTTACTGTAGTAATATTATGGATCATTTTCCGAATTCCAAGTGTTGTTGGACTGGATGGAGGGTTGCTCTTTATCTTCCCGAATGGGAAATAAAAGTGAAAATGTCCGAAAGCGCTCTTGGAAAAGCATGAGGACTGTGTTAAATGTCTTTCAGGCGCATAAGTAATCTCTTACCTGCTGTGTCAGTGTCCGGTGAAGCGCTCTGACCCCAGCGTGGATGTCTTTTCTTAGGCAGCTGTTGGTTTTGGCTTTCTGCAAGGCCAGGGGAAAAACTGCTGACTCTACAGCGGATGGCAGGTCTTTATATAGCACGGAGTCATCCAACAAGTTAGCATAGTATTCCCAAACTGATTAATGGCCCTTGTCTTATTCTCTCTCTCCCTTTCATTACACTCAGTTTGCCATGTTTGTTTATAAAGCTCTTGTGGGAGATTTATACATTTTGTCACCAAGGCATGTCAGCGTACAGTGCGCAGGCCAGGAAGCGTTTAGGAAAATGTTTGTGAAGTGATTGTAATAGTTTCATACGGGGTTTGAATTGAATGAATGTGATGTCAACATCAAGGAAAGATAAAGTGTTTTATTTAGTAGCATACATCCATTTTGAACTAGATAAGCATTATACCTTTAAAGATTGACAACAAACTTGGCATGTCATACAAAGATCCTTAACAAAAATATATGCATTAAATAGCATTTTATTTTCTTACAAATGAAGAGGTTCAGACAAAAACAAATGTCCCCCCGTTGATCCATTTATAAACCTTTAACACCATATTTGCCCCATCGCTCAAATCTTCCCTACACATAGTGTTTTCTAAATATTTATTACCATTCTACACGTTCTCGTTACGGCCCGTGTTTCACCCTGATAGATTATCCTACCAAACCTCATTTGTTTTAAGGTCCCTCCTCTGCTTTTGCATGGAAACGTATTGCGTCGTACATCAAGATCTCTTGTCAGCTATTCAAAATGCATTAGCACCGTGTGCTCTTAGCTGTACGTGATGGATCACATTACTCGCGCGCTGTATTCAGGCCATAGCTCTGGGGGGATTTGTTCCTGTTGTTTCCAGATAGCTGCTCCCCCTCTGCCCTCATTTTGCTTTAATTGAGTCCTCGTTTCACAGGGTTGCTTCTGTGTCTGGGATCAAACTGGGAGCTCCTACCAGGCCAATGGGACTTTAAACCTCATGAGGCAGAGAGAGAGGGATGTGATGAGCAAATCTCTCCGGGCTTGTGCGGGCTGCTATCCTCCCCTGACTCACTATGTCTTTATCTTTTCCTCCGAGGCTTCGTTAGCTGTTAGCGACAGGTTTCCGTTAGTAACGACACAGGGGCTCGGAGGCTTTGCGGTCGGGATCAGAGTAGAAATGAGATGCTCTCGCTGGAGCGAATGTAAAGTCTCCGTGCAGGTCTGGTTTAGTCTTTTAGTTCGTATAACAGACTTTGAGTGTCGGGGGCTTTTTGTTGTATAGAGTTGTGCAGAGCAGGGTTGGGCAATGGGTTAATGGAGTAAACGTTGGTCCCCATTGACTTCTATTAAATAGACACAAAACCAATGCTAGTCAGTGGGGACCAACGTTTTTTGTTGATCAAGATTCTTCATACGTTTTCTGCAGAAGAAAACGGTACAGGTTTGAAACGACAAGAGGGCGAGTAAATCAGTTTTGATTGTGAACTATCCCTTTAAGGTGGCAAAATTACTATTGCAGCAAACAGCAAAAAACACTTCCCCCAAAACGAAATATTCAACCCCATGTTGTTTAGAACCTGTATGTGGCTCTTTGTTCTGTTAAACATGGATGAAGATATTTTAAGAAATGTCTGTGTAGTTTTGTGTCCGTACTGAGAAAGCGGTTCAATGTTGATGGGTGGTGAACATTCTTCAAAATATCTTCTTTTGTGTTCTGCAGAAGAAAGAAAGTCACCCAGTTTTGTAATGACACTAGGGTGAGTAAATGATGAAAAAATGGCTCTGATGGATAACAATGAGAAAACAATGATGGTTAAACGTATAACAAAGCATTAAACGTAATAGTCACAATAGTCACAATTCGTTGACATCTAAGGCTATAAAATGACTTTATTCTGACTGCTTTGCATCAGGTTACCAGTTGATGTCCAACGTAGAATCTGCATCCTGACGCAATGCCAGTTGTCAAGTTTCAAAAGTGAAGATAAACACTTTAGATTCAGATTCACTTCAGTTGTCACAGTGGGTTCCCGATCTCTCGGTGTCTTCTCGTTTGTGTTCAACAATTCAGAGATGGAGTTAATGAGATCCCCATAGGCCGCCCCCGACGGAGGCTTTCCACTGTGCTCGCACTGTAATGTACATCATGTCTGCTTTCAAATCAATTACATTTTTATCTGATAAAACCGTAATGTGGTTTGATTGAGATTTCAGCGCGGCAGTCGACAGTGTTTTCGCAGCCTGCGATGGGAGCCAATTATAAGAGGAAGTTTAATCAAATTAAATTGCACTTCATCCAGATGCACTCTTTGGTGGAATGTGACTGGAAATGTTTGACTTAATTTGTTTTTTGTACTTCTGTTGACGTTTTCGGCAGTTTGATGAATCTCTTTCCCAAATAGGAAATATTTTGAAGTAAATGAAGCGTGGCACAGCGGTACATCAGCCAATGATGGATTGACTCTTTATTTCTTCGCGAAACGCTCTTTGTTAATTTCAGGGAATTACATTTATTTATTTTGTGATATGGTGTTTCAAATGGTTTTGAAGCCGGCTGTAAAGCCAGACGCAGAACTGAGTGCTCGATTCAAGTGCGAGCGTGATCCGAGCTCTTTTCATGTTCGACTTTTTATTTGATCTTGTGGCTCATCAGTGTCTTTTTTTCTGGAGGCATATAAACACAACTGTTTGGAAGTGGTTGTATTCACTTGTATGAGTTTATTTCAGTATAATATCAAATTTTGTTACTCCTAAGTTTGGATGAATAAAAATAGTCGGGCTTTCAAGCGATTAATTGCATCCAGAATAAAAATGTGTGTTTACGTAATGTACGTCTGTGTACTGTGAATAAATATTTTGTGTTTCATCAACACGTACTCATACATGCATATTAAAAAAATGAAATATAAAAATTGATATATAACTTAAATTATTGGAAATATAAATATATACTTGTACATATTTCATAAACATGTATGTGTTTATAAATACATAATTAATATGCACAGTACACATTATTTATTTTGGATGTAATAACCGTGTCACAGCCCTAAAAAAATTGACACATTTTTGACAAAGGGTAAGAATATTAAGCTATCGGTGGAACTCACTATAAACTTACTGCTCATGTAGAATATGAAATTAGTCACTTATAGTTTTATGTAGACAGTAAAACAGCCCAATAGAGTTTGAAACAGAGCTCATATGACCCTAAATTTCATATCTCTGTAAAACATTGTGTAATTGTTATGTGGCATAAATTATTATTAATATCCATTTCTACTAAAAACTTTATTCCTCTTTCGCTCTCTCTCTTTTTAATGTATTGAAGTATTAAGTAACTAAGACTTACTTAATGCATTCCCTTAATAAACGCGGATTTAGTACTAGGCCTCTCTCTCCCTCTCTCTTTCGCTCCCTCTCTCCCTCTAAACCGTCTTTCCAGGCTTGCACATAAATCAATTGAGATGAAAGTTCCATAATTGTGCTTGCTGGGAGGGATTTGAGCAAAATTGCGCTATGAATTTTTTAAAGGGAATTTTTACTAGCTGTTCTGCAGGATTGGAGGCAGAGGAGAGGTGAGGCCGTAGAGGATTTATGCGCCTGACTTCTTCATTACCGAAGTCATTTTGCTGCAGATGATAGTGTTGAGCCTGAGGGGACATTGGTCCCAGCACACTAACTCAGATTTTAAACCTGCCTAATCTTTCGAGGAGAACATTGCAGCACAGCAATATTAATGTTACATTAGGGGTTATATTTTTCGGCTGGTGTTGGGTGGGTTGGGGGCGAGTTGAATCCTTGCAAGATTTTTCAAAGTGGATGATAAGACCAGTTGTTTTGCATACGATTAGATTATAGCGTGTATGATGTTAAAGAGACATAAAAACTGAATTTTGTTGCGTTTAGAGGTATTCCTTAAGAAACTAAACGATCACCAGATTTTCCTGCTTACTGCCTGTCTTTATTTATATATCTCTCTCTCTCTCTCTCTCTTATTTTGTCCCACAATCTCCAGTTTCCCAGGCATAGTTCACCCAAAAAATAACATTCAGCTATCGTTTACTCACTCGACTTTCTTTCTTCTGCAGAACACCAAAAATATATTTTGAAGAATGATGGTACCCACCAAATCCCTTCCATTGCGTGGACACAAAACCAATGCAGGTCAATTGGTATCGCCACTGTTCGGTTACCAGCATTCTTCAAAATATCTTTTTGTTGTTCTGCAGAAGAAAGAAAGTCGAGTGAGTAAACGATAGCTGAATGTTATTTTTGTAAAATGTAAAATTTTCTTTTTGGTGAACTTTCCCTTTAAGGAAAATATAGTGTACAATAGTGCAGTCTCCCAGTACTAGTTTTACCGGAACCAAAGATAAGATTAATCATAAATGATTTCAAGTATTACTTCTAAAATTGTTCAATTATTAAATGCTACAGTAGTTATTAACTTCTCATCCCATTAATTCAACTCAAGAAATTGGACTCTTTGAGTTTGAAAGCACCACCAAGATCCACAACTTCTCGATTTTCCATTTTAGGGTCAATTCCTTTGATTCGGACAATTCCAGAAGAGTGGAATTGAATTAATTAGGCAACTCGAGAAGTGTACATAGAAGTGTAGGAATGAATCGACCGCCCGCGTGCAATTCCATCGCATCTTCCGAATTGAACCGAAACTGACCTCATCTCTGTAAATTACCGCTCTTTCTTTCTTTCTCTCGAAGTGTTCTGTCTGTACCTCTCTGCTCTCAAGGTTAACACTCCAAACATGCCAAATCTCATTCGAGCGCCTGCCCAGCGGACGCTCAATTTAACAGCCCACTAGGCTGAGGAACATAGGGCTAAATCTCTCTCTCCTGGAGAGGAAGGAGAAGTAGAGATGATTGTATTAGCTTGTCAGCACCTAACGCTGAGCTCAATGGGCAGCAGAGACAGGCAGATATAATTAGATGTTTCTCTCCAGTGGAGGTGCATGGGGGGGTTGGTGGGAAGTACTGCAGTTGAACCTGAATTTCGAAATGCTGCACAAAAAACCTTGTCGACTCTTCCCGTCCATCAAGATCATATCTTTTGGATTGGCTTACGTCCCAACATAATTTGCATATTTCTACACATATCCCTACAGGTGTAGCAAAACAATGTGGGGAGAATTATTGTAGCGTTGCTTATTTGACCGCGCCTGCTGCGTTGTTTTAACGCCCAACGGATGGAGTTATGCAAATCGGGTAACAGCGCGAACATGCTCGTCTGACTCTTGTACTCTCTTTAAAACCTTCTATGCTCTTCTTTGCCCTCACCTCGGACTTAACAGCTGATGATTTCGCGTCTTTCTTCGTAAAGAAAATGACCACCATCAGCAGTCAGTTCTCTGCGCCGCCTCTTGATCACGCCCAAACCCCTGACACATCCTCTTTCCCCTCTTTCTCTCTCCTATCTGAAGATGATGTCTCCAAGGTCATGTCTTCAAACCATCCAACTACCTTTCCGTTAGATCCCATCCCCACTCATCTCCTCCAGGCTATCTCTCCATCGCTTGTTCCCGCTCTGACCCACATTATCAACTCGTCTTTCACCACTGGTACATTTCCCACAGTCTTTATAGAGGCCCGTTTTACCCTGCTAATGAAGAAACCCACTCTTAATCCTGGAAACTACAGGACTACTGGATCTATCTGCTGCCTTCTACACCATTAACCACCACATCCTCCTGTCGACCCTCAAGACTATGGGTGTCTCTGGAATGGTGCTACATGGTTCAAGTCTTACCTCTCAGTGCCTCAGGGCTCAGGGCTTGGACCGTTGCTCTTTTCCCAATACATAACATCCCTAGGTTCTGACATTCGGAAACATGGCTTTTCCTTCCACTGCAATGCCAATGATACACAACTCCACCTGTCATTTCAGCCCGACAATCTGACTGTTTCTGCATGCATTTCATCATGCCTGAGTGACATTTTGCTCTGGATGAAGGACCATCACCTGCAACTGAACCCTGCAAAAACAAAACAGCTTGTAATCTAGGCTGACCATAAGATTCATCACAACCTCTCCATTCAACTAGGCTCATCAACCATCACATCTTCCAGAACAGCCAGAAACCTGGGAGTGGTGATCGATGATCAGTTAAACTTCACAGATCATGTTGCTAGCACCACCCGGTCCTGTAGATTCATCCTCTACAATATTTGGAAAATTAGACCTTTCCTATCCGAGCATGCTACGCAAGTCCTAGTCCAGGCTCTTGTTCTGTCCAGACTGGACTATTGCAATGCGCTACAGGCTGGACTTCCAGCTTTCACAACCAAACCTCTACAGATAGTCCAGAATGCAGCGGCATAAGTGGTCTTCAATGAACCAAAGAGAGCACACGTCACTCCTCTCTTCATTAAGTTACATCGGCTCCCTATAGTCGCCCGCGTCAAATTCAAGCCTCTGCTCTTGGCCTACAACAACACCACTGGTTCGGCACCCCCTTATCTCCACTCGCTAATGCAGACTTATGTACCCGCCAGATCCCTAAGCTCTGCAAACGAACAACGTCTTGTAGTGCCATCCCAAAAAAGGTAAAAATTCAGTCTCACATACCACATTTGTGGAATGATCTGCCTGCTGCTACAAGATCAGCAGATTCTGTAGCCATCTTTGAGAATCGTCTGAAAACACATCTCTTCCGTCAGCACCTGATCTGATCTGACTTCTATCTCTTTTTGTACTCTTTCTATCCCCCTCAAAAACATTTAGCTTTGTATACTGTGGTAGGCTATATGAGACCTGTTTTATTGCACTTATGCCTTTTGTTGTCCTAATGTTGTTCCAATTGCTTCCATTGTTTACCTCATTTGTAAGTCGGTAAATGTAATGTAAATGTCCCATGTATATTTATGTGTATATATTAATGAACACACATACATGTATACATAAACTGTATAACACATATTTACATTAATATATCCATTTTAATTTAAATATTTCTTACATTCTGTATAAAGTAAATATATATTACTCATATATCTCAAATATATGCATGTATGGTTGTGTATTTATATATACTGTACATATAATTAAACACGCCATTCACACATTTATTATAACAGAAACAGTTGTTTTGGGATCGATTAATCACGATTAATCGAAGTGACGGCACTAGAAAATATCACAATGACTAAAATGCATCATTGCAGCATACAGAATGGAAATTGTAGTCTACTTTTATAATTTATACAGCTGGAAATAATTATCTACATTTATTTTAAGTCGTTGCATAAGAAATTGATTCTAAGCCCAGGTTTCATGAAAACAGAATAGATTTCGACAAATCTAAGCTTATTAGCTCCAAATGTTTTCAACAAGTGTTTGCCATCCAACGCTGTGTAGCGGCATATGGTTGGCAACACCAACTTGAATTCATGTGGTTTTATATCAGATCAAACCCAGTCTGGTTTAAATAGCTTATTTCATTTCCACTTCAATTTAGAGCAATTTAGTCCTCTGACCCAGGACAGCTCGAGTACTTAGTCGATATGTCTTTTAAAAAATTGGGTTTTTGATGCTATTGGTACCATAAAAGCATAAAAGAAATTAAACGGTTCCATTCATCATTTCTTCAGTGCAATGCCTTGTTTTTCGATAATGGAAACCAAGATGTTTAAGCTTTCTGTTTTTAAGCAGAATGAAAAGAAAAGAAGGGGGTGGGGCCAGAATTTGTTGCGGATTCTCTCTAGAGTCAAAGCATGGCCAATAAGAAAGGCAGGTTGAATGGGGGTATTCTGTAGGTTTGGTGAAAGATCACCCCAACCCACCCGCTGGGTGTTCATAGTTGAGAAGTCCAACCCCCCAACCAGACCTGCTCCATCCAGTGACCTTGAAAATCTGAGGAAGCACTTTGTGCCGGTCTCCTAGGCAACGCTGTAGGTTCACATGGTAACTAGCAGCTTGACTCAATCAATCAAGCCTGGGCTTAGACTCGGAGACAGATTTGTGAAACAGACCAAAGTTGGGAGGAACGGCCCTGGCAGGCATGCAAAATCTTTTGGAAGGCGATCAAGAAGAGAGTGATGCGTTAATGTAGTGATGTGCTGGGTTTCCTGGGTGTTGGTGAATAGGGATTACGTTAAAGACAGAAAATCTTTGCTTACTATAAGATAAATGATTTACTTTCTTGGACGAAACGTAGAAGTACAGTGAGTGTGTGTAGGTTTTTAATGTGGTTTAGAGATGGGTCGCAATGGTTGACACGAGTGAGGTTAAGCAGTTTTGACCTGAGGGATTGATGATAGATTAGTCTAAACATCTTGCTAGCATTTTTTCCCATCCGGACAGACAATTTTACATTAAAGAAGCATTTTGAAAGTTCCAAACAAACATTATGGCATGTTATTTTTTTTTTAATAACTATTTTAGTGTTTGCTGACATTATTAATGCTGTTGTTTATGTATTGTTAGATGTCTGTTGTATTTAGAGTTTTTTTATGATTTTTTATTCATCACCACAAGTTTTAAATCAAAATATTTTTGAAGATTTGGAATAATGCTTATATCCAAACAGATCTCAACACCCATTGACTCCCATTTAGGAAAAATTACTTAAAGGTTGAAGTTTGAAGAAAGTAGGACAGCAAACAGTTCTCGGGCACTTTTGACTACCTTTGTTTTTTTCCTACCATGGGTGTCAATGGGTGTTGAGATCTGTTTGGTTATAAGAATTATTCCAAATATCTTTCTCTGTGTTCATCAGAACAAAGAAATGTACACAGATTAAGTAAATGATTACAGACTTTTCATTTTTGGGTGAAGTATCCCTTTAACTTGTTTAACAACATATAAAAATCAGCACTGCATGAATGAGCACATCTTTGTTCGGGAAAACGTTAAAACATTAACGTAAATCTTACTGCATCTGGTTGCCTTATTTTTATTTATTTATTCATATATTTTATATATATTTTTTTTCTACAGTGTTGACACGTAATGATAAGTACATGAAGTACCAGGGTTTCGTTTTAATCGGACCAAACATGGCATATGTGAACACACCCTTAGACAGAGATGGAGATAGAGAGGCAAAAGTTACGGATTGAAGCAGTGTGCAGTGCTTTATTTTTCAATGTTGGTTGCAAGATTGACATTTATGGATTCAAGAATGTTGCTTACTGTCGTCCACCCAAGAATAAAGTCATTCAGGCAACACACCAACTAGTCGATTTTTTGATGTCTTGGTGTGTTTTTTCTTGCGTGAGTGCATAGCATCAGACATTAATGAGATGGTGGTGCAACGTTTTCTCCGGGTCTGACAGCACCTATAGGATCCAATGAGAATATAAGCAACAAAAGCGATTCTGAGCGTAAGAACTGGAGTCACAGAACTCCACTTTGATCGTTGCAATGACTGGCTGTCCAGGTTTCTTTATGTGTGTGTGTGTGTCTTAGATGAGACTGTTTAGAGCTTCACACTGGCTATGACGATGAGTCCCGATATTAAAAGCAGATTCTTTTTAAAGCCTTATCGCAATTCCTTTTATTAAAACATGTTAAATGTGAACATCATGCAATGAGTTTCATTCATCTGTTTCTCTAATTCTCACCCATTTATGATAAAAAACAGTTAAATCCTAAAAATATATGCATCTATATATAATACATAATATATGCGCCCATGTGTGAGAGCGCACGCAACACCAAGTTTGTCAAAAATCCACACTGATGTTGCATCTTCTTAAATCAGTAAGCAACCTCCAATCATCCTCAGCCGTCATGAGATGCGTCTCTACCGGGTGCATGAGACAACTTTGCGGTTATCAAATTGAAGACTATCAACTTGACACTCGATTCCCAGGTGGGCGAAAAGAGAAACACGGCACACCCTGGGAGATGAAGAGAGAGCAGAGACGACAGACAGAAGACAGACAGCGCTGGTAGAAAATCAGAGTTGTAGCAGCATTAATTGATGGTGCTGAGTGCCATATGCGTGGCCATATGGAGCCGAGCCCCTCAGGAGAGTTGTAATAGACAGCCTGCAGACACTCACACAACCTGGCACATTTACAAACTAGGGACAAAACCATTAATATTGCCCAAGAGAGAGAGAGAGAGAGAGAGAAGAGAAGGAGGGGGTCTGTCAACACAATTTGTTGGTTTTTTTACCTGATAGCTTGTTTGTTTTTTGCTTGTTTGTCTTTCTGTATTTGCTCAAGTACACGCAAATAAGAAAACGACAGATAAAAAATTAGATACAATATGATAAATGAAATGTTTATCAGCTTGTTCATGCGTATAATAAAACAATCTAATATAATTTACTTACCGTCATGCCATTTGTGTTTAAATGAAGAACCTTTATTTCTTCAATTAAACACAAATATCTTCATAGCCTATTTAAATCACGGCAAAAAAACAAACAATTAAAGTAGTCTTTTCGTGATTTACTGTCTTCTATAAAAAACATTCTGGAAAAATGTAATGTTGATGGACAGCATGGTGACACGAATGCTTGAAATCAAACTTTGATGCTCGCTGCAGTATCTCATAATTTGATTTTGAGACCTTAGCCTGGTTTTCACAGACTGGATCACATATTTATATTTAAATTACTCCTAGTGAAAGTTCTTCTTATATTAACATTTAAAGCGATCGTGATACGTTTGCGAGAGAAAATAATTCATATTTTGAGTTTATTTGGTGAAATTAGACGTTTATTTCTGAGGCAACATTTCAATTTTCAAAATACTTAAATATGGTGATAGTCGAAGTTGAATGCTTTAAATCTCATTGGTTGTCGACTAGATGTCATGTTTCATCATGAGATGAAACCACTTTGTGTATTTTTCTGTTACAAATCAGATAAATAAAAGTATGTTCATGTGATGTTTAGTGATGGGTAACTCAGAAACAATATCACAATAATAGACCAATACACTACAAAGTTAGTTTAAATAATTTGCACTGCGGTTTTTGTAAATGTGTATACAAACAACACCGAAAAAAAGTGTGTTCAATGTTTATTAGAATTCTGGCTAAAAGTAACTAATTCGTCAACAGCTCAACGAAGAGTATGAACGTTTGCTCTTGAACTCAGTTTCCTTTAAGTACCTGAAACAGATTTTTGTCAGACAGATTTTCATATGCTGGTCCATTAGTGTTCTGTGGGCGGTCTGTTTGAGAAGCGAGGCTACAGGTGAATGGACTCCATTCTTCATTTCAACCACTTAAAAGTGCTGAACGCTGTAGAGCACCGCTGTTGACTTCAACCTCTGCTTGTTCAGTTTTATTTCAAATAGCATGTCGTTGTTCGAAACGGCTTTTGCGAAACACACAGAGTAGCATTTCTGTTGGATTCAGATGGTTGGTTGAGAAGTGGAAAGATTGCCAGACATCTGATGCCAGAATCTGATGAAGAAATTGGTGAGAGAAGAAACCGACTGAAAAGTGAAGACGGAGCAGGTGAGATGAAAGAGAGAGAGACATGCTGATGAGTCAAACCGAGTTGTCAGCCATTCTGTTGTTCTTCAGAAGAGAGACAGAGAACTGAGAGCAGAACATCGCCGCTACTGATGTCTTTGGCACAGATAGAGAACGAGTGAGCAAGAGAGCTTGTCTGTGATATTTCTGGTGTAGTCATCGCACTGGGTCAAACTGCCAATGTTTTACTGTTGCACTTTGTTTCGTCTTCCCTTTGCTCATCTGAATTATTCAACGCCCGAGGCTCGCTCGTTCGCTCTTTCTCCGTCTCACATATTGCCTTTCTTTTTCTCCTTCCTTCTCCGTTTCTCGGACTCTTTCTGCGTTTTATTTCAAGAACACTTCATGTGCTGCTGTGCTCCGAGGTTTCATCAGTTGAAGTGATGCTGGAAGAATGTTCGCAACTAAAATATAAAGCCAGACGAACTGATTTAAAGACAAATGGAGACATGGTGCAGATCTTTGGGTGCACCCCACCGTCCACCATCTTCGTCTTAAAACCTTACGTGTCACCTACTTAGACAGCGTACCTAGACGGCAAACATAGACCCAATATTAAAGGTCCAGTTTGGAATTTTTTGGAGGGTCTATTGACAGAAATGCAATATACTATACATAACTGTGTTTTCAGAGGTGTACGGTAGCCCTAAATGGACAAACTGGTTTACAGAACGCGTTTCGTAAATACGTTATCTCCTTCGGCAAAGAAGCAAAAACGTGACGACATCTTGGTCCTGTGTCAGCCACCGTAGTGCTTCGAAAGGGAGGGGGAGGGGTAACCATTGGTTGCAAAACTATATTTCATTTTTATTTTATTCCTAAACTTTCATAATTTCTTACTCTCGACTCCTTTACTGTCTAAGCCGTGTTCCCTAACCAGCGACTGACTTATTATAGCCAGACGTTTGAAAGAGTGCAAGAACATATGCCTCAACAAGGTATTACGGGCACCGATCATGTTACCGTATAATGTGAGAGGGACATATTTAACATGCACAAAATGTCTTTGCACATCCTTAAAGCCAACACACGGATGCATACTACCGAGTCATGACCTGCTGTTTGTCATCGGACTCATCTTAGAGGAAAGACAAGCTTGAGATCTAGACGTGCAGTAAACCACAGGACTCTCACTGGTCATTCTTTGGCCCGTGATGGATGCCATTTGATCATCTCTGTGGGGAGGGGGGATCTTCTTCAGTCTCTGTTTCCCAGCGTGAGGAACCCTGTGGTTGAATGACAAGTCGGGCGTGAAACGGCCGGCGGCCCCCAGAAATGAGAGCCCTGGCCTGTTGGGAACCGATACACTCGCCGCAGTTTGTACGAGTGTTCTTTCTTACAGTTCACTTTTGATTTTTGTGTGGTTCAGGCAGGAAAAAAAATGATGTTTTTATAAATATGTAATACAGTTAGTTACTTGTAGGGATGGTACAAATTCTGTCGTAATTGAATCACTCGTGTCATTTGTATATGACTCTATAAAGAAGATATTTTGAGAAATGTCTCTGTGGTTTTGTGTCCGTACAATGGAAGTGAAAAGGATGCAGTGTTGTTTGCTTACCAACATTCTTCAAAATATCTTCTTTTGTGTTCTGCCGAAGAAAGAAAGTGATACAGGAATGACATGAGTGTTGGTAAAAGTTTGGCTGTGTCACAATTTTGTTTTGGTCACGATATGGACACAGACTTTTTTCCCCATTGTGTTATTTATATATTTTAAGGTTTATCCGTCCTGACCTTATGGCTATGTACAGGTGGTCTGTCATGGTGTACCATATGTTATTTGCACTCTCTCGTTCTCTCTTCCCCCCTCTCTTTCTGTGTGTGATCTCTGATACATCCATCCTCGCTTTATTCTCAGTGTTTCGCAGCCCACACAAGGACACAGAAGAGAGAGAGAGAGATTGAGGAAGAGAGAAATGCCCGTAGGCTCAATCTGTTCTGTGGCGCGCTACACGCAGGCCACAGGGAGACCGCCACTCACTCCATTAAACTGTCACACGCACACGCATTCAGAGTATAGTGGGAGAGACTGTTGCCCCGGAGGCCGATTCAAGTCAACATGCCGTTACCTTCTCTACCTGCCTAATTTCCTTGCTTAAATACGGCCCAGGACTTTCCTTCCTCTGTCACGTGCTTTTGTTTGTATTCCATTTGTTGTGTCGCTTTCGTGTGTCGCCCCATTTAAGCGAATACTCCCCAACTCTAACTGAGATTCCCTGTCTACGTCACTTGTAGCCACAACGCTGTTAGTTGAATCCGTGCTCTCCTTACAGACTGGCTGCTGAGGGTCTCCTCGATTTAGTAAATAGGTTTTGTTTTACAACATAATGCAGCATTTAGGATTCTGTCATCATTTATTCACCCTCTCGTCATTTAAAACCTGTATGGCTTTTTTTCTTCTGCAGAACACAAAAGAAGATATTTTGAAGAATGTTGGTGTGTGTTGGTTTTGTGTCAGTGAAACAGAAGTGGGTCCTGCCGGTGTTTGATTACCGACATTCTTCAAAATATCTCATTTTGTGTTCCGCAGAAGAAAGAAAGTAAGTCATGACAGAATTTTCATTTGTAGTTGAGAAAACTATCGTGGTTTGACATCATTTCAATTACAGCAATATCAGTGGGATATACATTTTGGATGCTTTTTTTATTAGAATTTAATTCAAACCGAGTCCAAAAATGAGTCCAAAAACCCCATTCACTCCAATTTAGATCAGAAAGAAATTAATTTCATTCGAGCTCTTACAGATTTTTGCTCTTATCTGTGCATGGATTGTAATCCGTTTACTTTATTTTAATATTTGATGTTGCACATGTTTAGTAGACTTAGTAGTTAATAGTGTTTTGCGTAAAAGTTTGTGCTGATATAATTGTTGTTAATTGTAGCTTTAGGCTAAAATAATGTAATATGTACTAAAATAATATAATTAGTCGACATAATTAGTAAAGTGTGCTTATTGCAGGATAACATCCTGACACGAGCATAACTTATGAACTGCTTATCATAGGAGTGTAATTTTCACAGAACAAGACAATTATAGCAATCACGTATTCGTGCATATTGAGGGTTTTTATGATATGATGTCTTGGTAGATTACATCATCACCTCGGAAGCTCTAAGGCAAGGGTTTGTTATTCTCAAAGTAGTTTCTCTATCTTTCTCAGACATCTGTATATTATGTTGTCAGGTTCAGGTTTTCACCTTGCACTGTCATTGAAAATAAGGGCATGTCACGCAACGTCCATCCTTTCATCTGCCTTGTACGGAATGTACAGTACAGCTGCTTACCAAGTGACGGATACATTTGCCGCAATAGAGTTTGAGTGAACAGATTTCTGTTTTTCTCGTGTTTTCTTAGCAAGACTAAAACTGTACTTTGCATTCTTTACCGCCTGCGTGCAATGACAAATTGTCCAATTACCGTAAGCAAATAATGTTTCCAATACCACAGAGTTTAATCGAATATGAAAAACTAAAAGAGTCTCGCTGTGCCTATTAGAATCTGTTAATCGGATTTATTTTGCTAACAGTTCAGATACTATATTTCTTAATACATTATCTTATTAGCAATCTGCGAATGTACTTTTTGTAATAAGCTTTTGTGTCAGAACATAAACACATCTTTGGGTCCCCACCCACCAGTTAAGATTTTTCTAAATCGACTCTTTCTTTCTCTGTATTACCACGCTTTTCTCTCTCCATATCCCTCCCACATCCCTTCACCTTCTCTTCTTATATGTATCATTATCCTTCTCTCTCCACCTCTATCTTCAACCCTCCATCAGATCAATAGTTCTTAATCCATCCGCTTTGGACCTGAGCTGCCCAGTCGCTTCCCATCATGCCCTGAGGCAAAGTCACATGTCAAACCGCTGCATGAATTTGATGGCTTGATCAAATGAAAGCGTAGGCGGCCGCTTTTATCCATCATTTATACCGAGGTCAAGGAGAAGTGATGTCTCCTCATCTCTGAAGGCTGGCGCTTTAGCAGAACGACTGAAATGTTATGCTGGCGAAGTTGTGTGAAAGCTCTTCGGTGACCTCAAGTCAGGATGTCGATATATTTATAAAAACAAAACGATTTTTATCCTTCTTTAGGCACTGAATGTTGTATTCCAGTGTGCTGTTGTTTTACAGAGGCACCAGGAATCGCTTGGCCTTCGTTTCGGAGAGTCATTTATTTAGCAACGGTCTTTCGTTGTTTGTCACGCTGGTTGGAGTTACGATCCTTCGATCGGCGCTCAGTCCCCTAAGAACGTCCAAAGTGACTCATCAGATTTCTCCCAAGTCGGCTGTATGAACACGGTCTTGAATTATTTATCGTCTGTAGTGTTGTGTTCATGGAGTCGCTCTCTGTTACAGTGAATGTGCTTTTACACTTAGAGTCCTGCATCTGATCTTTGACCTTCACCTCAGTTTAACCAGCCAGGAGAAAGTTACCCTGTGAGATATTGATAAAAAAGTCTTAAAAGTTTTGCCACGACCTTAAGTTTGTTAACAACAGTTGACCTTGAGTCCTCTTAGAAGAAATTCATTGTTCCAAACAGGTGCATTCATTGTAGCGTTTGGAAATCAGATTTGCAAATCATTTTATCAAAAACTGAAAGTGTAGTTTAAATGAAATTTTTATTTGTTTTTAAAATATTTTAAATCATTATCTTTTATTTAATTTAATTTGATAAATTCTGAATATTTTTTTTATTAATTAATGCATTTTCTTTTATTAAAATATTGTAACTAAAAGAAAAAAAGAAAATGAAACATATTAAGTCCTTTTTAATTAATGTTTTATTGATATTTTTAAATGTTTATTTTAAAATATTTAAAATATTTGATTAATTAATTATTTCCATTTTATTTTAATATTTCCATATAGCCATTCAAATATTTACATTTGTCAAATGGTTAAATGCGTTACTACAGTTTCAATGTGTAACCCACTACACAACTTTTACTCTGAAAGGTCCGTTTACAAAACAAGTACTTTGTTTGTACTGTGGAATTAAATGCAGTATTTTAATGTATACAACTGAAATTCAGGTACCACGATACTTACATGGTTCTTTAAAGGATTTCCGAGAATACCACGGTAGTGCCATGGTACTTTTTTGTTAGGACCTGAAATAAAAAAGTTCTTTATGCGCCCTCTGCAACAACCCGCTTTGGCCAAGAAAATTCCCCATTCAGGCATATTAAAGACATACAGTCACATTCAGTAACTATTCTCAATGTTCTTCTCGTCCTACTTTGGATCACGAGACGAATAACGTTGTTTCTGATCAGCAGCAGACGGCCCCCATTGTGACTGCACGTGCTGACAGCCCCGATGATGTCACTGTTGTTCAGTTGCCATGGCGCTGACACCGAAATGTATTCGTGGCAGGCGCTGAGATCTGGTTTTGCATATTTTTGGTCTCTCTGGCATCCTGTACTGCTGGAATCAGTATTCATCCAGACATCCCCCGGCAGACGCTGATGTTGAGCCAGCATGGCTGTCGTCAGGCTAGTTTCTTACTCCCCCTCCTAGGCCAATTCATTCCCAATCTCCTCAGCATGTGACAGGTGCAACTGTGTTATTGATTTGGGCAGTCGGTTTTAATGTGCTCCGGGATGCGCAACGCTTATTGTCTTCCCCCCCTTGGTGTGCGTGTCTATTAAAATGCTGCCAGGAAAATGTTCTGAAATATTAGACAGCTCTCCCCCCCTCACCTCCCATTCCCATTTCTGCTGAAATATATGAGGCCGTCGGCAAGCCAAAACCGAAGCCGTGGGGTCCGGCGTGAGACTCGCTGTGAATAAATCACATTCGCTCGCTCCTGCGCACACGCACAGACGTGCTGCGGCGTTCACGAGAGACTCTGTAAATAAAATACACACACCAAATGTGAAGAAAGCTGTTTAAATGTCAAAAGCATCTTCGCAGCAGATGAAGGGAGGGACTGTAACGTCCTGTGTATACCTAACACCTTACACTTTCATCCGTCCAAGTGTCATTTTTTACACAGCATTTCATTTCTGTCTGTCAATGCTGGTAAGAAATTGTGTGAAAGTGTTTACTAGTATACAACTAGTATGGTATATAACTAAGGTCAAGGTCACATGCTGCTTCATTTGCACAAAAAATAAATAATATTAAGTTGATTTGAATAAACGTATCTGCAGATATACACTAATATAGATCGATAGATAGATAGATAGACAGACAGACAGACAGACAGGCAGGCAGGCAGGCAGGCAGACAGACAGACAGACAGACAGACACAGACAGACAGACATGTAGTTGTCTGTTTGACATCCACATTTCCAAACAAAAAAATCCCACCTAAATGGATACGTGCTTGACAATTGGCTAAACCGCTTTGTTTGCTAATGCCTGGACCTACAATTAATGACTTGTGACAAATAGAGCTGAGCAATTAGGATTTGTTTAGCTAGCGCTGTGAATGAACGTGTCTCTCTAATCCGCTGCATAAACTCACATTAATGTACAGAGAACATCAGGCGGACTCGAAGGTGGGCTGCTGAATCTTTGTGGAGTGAATGCAAGCTTGTTAATTTGGCTGCAGTTTATTTTCATGCTAGCGTTCATAGGAAAGCGTGCTGTAAGATTTTGTGTGGGAGGTTTTATATTTGATCGGGCAAAGAAGGCACCGACACAACCTGTGCACAAACAAAGCCACAAGAAATCTTTTTATGAGACTGACGGTTTGAGCACGACCTTATTGGCTTATAAAAGACTGGAGGCAGAGCCAGAGAGAAAGCGTTTCTTGTGCTTCTCTACCAATTGACATTCTTTCAAGTTTTATCACTTTTTCCTTCTTTATTACTCATTTTATAGTTGAAATGAGACGTCCTGTATTAACTGCTTTGGAACTTTTAAAACTTCTTAAAGGAGTTGTTCAACCCAATATGGACATTTTATCATTAAAAAGTTATCCTCTTGTCATCCCAGATGTATATAACTTCCTTTTTAAATTGAACACGAACAGATTATTTTATTCAAATCTTGTTTGTAATGTTCTTATATGGGCTTATATATTAAAGCTAAAAATAAACATCCATCCTTTAAGTAATCCAGATGATTCCAGTGGGTTAATGAATGTCTTTTGAAGTTCAAACATGATATAATAATATTTATATTACATAGCATGATAGGAGGATATTATACATACGATCTTGAGCTTATTTTGAGATAAAAACAATGTGTATCCATAGAAACATACAGATCTGCATGCTGAGTTCAAATACACCAAGATGTAAACAAATCACACAATACATTTGAATGGACAATTCTCAACAACGCGCCGAAAGAAAAACAGATGAACTTCTGATCCTCATTAAGAAAACAGAAGCGAATGGTCGGGACGCTCCTTAAAGTGCAAATGGTCTGTAATTGCTCATTTGCATATGCGTAATTGCAGTCCATTTCTGCATCGAGACCCAAAATGTCCTCCGCTACACGTACAAATGAAAGGCGAGAAGCACAAGAGTGTGCGATAATGGCCCGGCATGAAATATTTATGTAAGAATATGGCACTCCAGTGCCTGCTAAGTGTTGTTGAGGGTATTTTGTAACATGAAGAGATGGGGACTATGTTCCCTAATTTGATTATTTAAACACGTTTTAAAGTTTTTACCATGGCCATTTTCTGCTTCACAGTCCCCGGAAATCATCTATTCTCTAACTTGGTCAGACCATTGAAATACCTTCAAACCTTCCAATCATAAACTCGCATTTTTATTTCATTTTACTGCCCTGAATATTCATCCTAGCACTCATGATCTGTCAGCTGGGGGTTTTTTTTCAAGTGGGATTTTTTTGTGCCAAGGTTCAGCCCATATATGAATAATTTCCCCCCAACTTTCTGTCTATTATCATTCATTGAACCGCTCGCCTGCTATACCGGCTCCCGAAAACGAGTATTTTACGCCATCTCACTTTTGAACCGTGGCATCCTCTTTCAAATGTATCACATTTTCCCCTTCATCACCTCCATTTTTGACGAAAGGTGTCACCGAAGGAGAGAATGAGCGTAAAAAGAGCTGCGGTAAAAATCGTACCTGAACCGATAATGAGGTCAGAGAATGAATGAATAATTCTCTCATATCTTTTTCTCTTTACAGTGTGACAGCGAGAGTGACGTTGATGACAAGGTAAGATTTTTTTTTTACGCGTGTGTGTTTGTGTGTCTGTTTACCTTACCCACCTCGGAGTGCGTGACAGTGATTTTAGAGTTTAAAGAATGAAAGCCTGTCGTCTATCTGTTTGTGTTTGTGCGTGTGTGGATGACAGAAAATGGCTGCCAGACTTGTGATTGTTGATTTATTTGCATATTACAGGGATACAAAGAGAAATGCGGCACCTCGGCGAGACAGTACATTTATTGCGGAAGTGTTTTAAGGTTTCTGCGCGGTGTCGCTGTGTTGGGGATGTCAATTCAGCTACTTTGAAGTAGTTTGAACTGGGAGAGAAAAGGAGTCGCTTGATGGCTGTTAAGCTAGTTAATTCCGTACAGCAAGTACTTTTGTGAAGTCGGTACTAAAGAACTCCACTAAAATGTTCAAAAGAGTTAAAAAAAATATGAAGAAAAATACATATTAGCTCGATTTCAAAAATGAGTGAGCTGCCTATACATATGCACCTGCTTTCTAAAGCAGGTTTAAAAACAACCCAATCTTAATTTAAACAGATTTGGAGGGCTGTTTAAATACAACAATTTTAACTTCATGTTAAAAAAAATGTGTTTCTTAATAGGAAGCGTAATCACGATGCTGCCTCTGTAGGCAACTTTACAAGGCTTTGAACCAAAACTATTGTCTTTTGTAAGCACAAGTCATTCTCTTCTGTCCTGATTTTCAAAAAAATATAACGCATGTATATTTTTCCCAAAGATTAAACTTGTGAAGGCGATTTATTTCATTGCACGCTTCCCTTTAGTAACATGAAACAATAGGATGCCATTTCCATGAAAGACAATAATGGCCTCACTCCATAAGGCGTCATATTTGCATGCATTTGCAAACATGGTCTTCAGACATATATGTCGCCCTCAGGTTATACCATTACATCTGATTTGTTATTCAAATGCTCTCTGGTCACGAATGCTTTCGAGATTTGGTTAGCGGTTTGTAGGTTGCCAGACCCTTTCCGGTGAAGTGTTTTGTCGTTTGTTTATCTTTTAATATTGATAACCCTAATATGACTGTCACCCATATAAACAGCATGTTGCTCCAGTGGAAGTGTAACACATGTTAATTCCCCTGCAGTTAAGCAATTACTCTCTGTTAAATGAATGTGATAGCATAACTAATCTCCTGTAAGCCAAGCTCCCAGTTCGACGGAAAACATCTCTGGCTCGCTCTATAAATAATACATTGATAGCGAGCAGCAATTTGCATTAACCGCAGCTCGTGCTAGTCAATAGGCTTTTATCTTCCTCCTCATTGAGGCAGATGGTAAGAGAAAACCTCTTTGTATTTGACACGATGAAGAGAGGGACTTTTAAAGCGCCGTGTTCTTTTAACACTAGCTTTGGAAAAAAG
Organism: Triplophysa siluroides; assembly: GCA_006030095.1. Taxonomy (NCBI): domain Eukaryota; kingdom Metazoa; phylum Chordata; class Actinopteri; order Cypriniformes; family Nemacheilidae; genus Triplophysa; species Triplophysa siluroides. Next base: position 1,121,616 of record VCII01000101.1, on the reverse strand, counting down.
AGGAAACCGGGGGTTCTAGAGTTTTTCGGGAGGCTTTTACTTTCTTCGCGATGAAGGTGTTTAAAAGTGTCAGGCCGTGTTCTCTCAGTCACTTTTCCATGAAGATGCTGTTGTTAATGTGTCTTAATGATGGTAAATATGCAACCATTTATACAGATCATATATATAGTGTACTGTATATATGCACAGTTTACACTGAAAAAAAATCTCGTAAAAAAACGGATAAAGTACTGGCAGAAAATTCCCAGTACATTTTCCTTTATTTTACGGACATTTCTGTTAATGCTTAAATGCAATTTAACGCAGTGCAAAATGCCAAATACAGATAAAACAAATGTAAAAATGAATACGCAAAATGTTAAAACAGTATATTGTGCCCTATTCTTACAGATTTGTTTTGTATGTATTTACATACTCTATGGCCCGGTTTCACAGACACGGCTTAGCTTAAGCCAGGACTATGCCTTAGTTGAATTCATATATTTATATAAAACGCCTTATAAGAATACATTACTGGTGTGCATCTTGAGACAAAACAATGGTACTGATATTTCTGGGCAAGTTATATTGAGTTAAGACAGGTCACACTTTCATTTTAGTCTAGGACTAGCCTTAAGCCTGGTCTGTGAAACCGGGCCTATATGCAATATATATAGTAAACATATACAATATGTATAAATGTTTCTTATATATTAAAAAGGTTTTTAAAGGCAAACACTGCTTAGTTTAACATTTAGGAGAACAAGATGTACAAAATCCCAGTCGACTTGTCACTCCATACTAAGATAGAATAAACATTTCTGTTGAATTTAGTACCACGTGACGTCTGCTACTGATTTCAGTCCATTTATATTTCTTTTACGGTGTTCTTATGCACAATTGCGATGTTAGAAGGCTTTTTACCGTGCCACATGGAGGAAACTGCAGATGCAGGTTGTTTTCACACAACTGAGAACATGTGGAAGCAATCGCAGGGCTCCGAGTCGAAGCGGGTTGGTGTTCTAAGCAGGAATGCATCAGGTCATGTTTTTATGGGCCGTCTTCTGAAAGCGTGGGTTCGGGATAATAGTTCTTGGTAAGAGGTGGTTAGGGGGCATTGAGAAGATGAGCCATGGTTGAAAAACAACGTTATGTGCTGAGGTGTTTGTCTTCAGGTGCACAAGAGAGAAGATGTTCACTGCTAGAAAATTCGCTCTTTCGTGATTGCTTCTGAAAAACGATGTAACAGTGATGTATAACACTGTAATTGCATACAATTAAATCGAATGTAAACCATCAGTTTAGTTTGAATTGTAATAAGTGTCGTCCCCGGTTTAATACTGCAAGGCTTAACGTCTTTGTTTAGTCCTTAAAAAATGAAACATTCTCGCTTCTGGCGATTTAAACATCACTAAATGATAAAACAGCCTGCAGGTACGCTGGAGGCTATAATCAGTTGGGCTGATTTGAATAGAATCGCTTCATGTGTAGATCAAGTCCACTTATTAACAAAGACATCACAACCTGTTCAAAGAAAAGAAAGCACCTCTCGTGGTCTGAGACAGATGATGAGGCTTTGATCTGGCCAAGAAGTGAGATACGTACTTCTGGCCGTAACTTTTGAAGCAAGCTGGTATTAACGTGCATCTTTGTATTCATCCAGTGTATGGTGTTTTCATTCTGCTGGCTTTTTTGAAAGAATCATTTCCTGTTTGACTGACAAACGCAAGATTGGCTGTTGATAAATGTACTTCGCCTCGCATAGTTTCTTTATGTGGATGTGGTTTGTGTGCAGTTAAGAAAGGATTTTCTATCAGTTGTAATATCTAAACAATATAGTGTTGCCAAGGATGGTGCAGAAGTCATAGATAAATAGATCTATTTATCTATTTATTAATTTATTAGATATTATCTATTAGAATGATCTTGCTTGTTCTATAAACACTATGCACTGTGCTGTGTTTTACCTCTGTGTTTTCTTATTTTGCTTCTGTAAAGCTGCTTTGGAACAATGCACATTGTGAAAAGCGCTATATAAATAAACTTGAATTGAATTGAATTGAATGTTGGCCATTTAATGTGCATGTTTATTTTTGATGTTAAATTGTTTAAAAACTGCTTTTATCACTGGTTACAATTTCTCACATGGATTGGAGCACGTGTGGCATTATTTGTGATTCAAATAATCTACGTACACCTCGCATGGAATTCGCCATGTTGTTTCCGCAGTATCACTAAATGGACAAACTGCCCTATGGAGCGCGTTTTGTAAATATGTGATCTCCTTAGGCAAAGAAGCGAAAACGTGAAGACATCTTAGTTCGAAATGGAGGTTTAAATGTGCCATTGGTTGCAAATTGCAACCTCACCGCTAGAGGCCGCTAAATTTCATACTCTGGATCTTTATAGATGTTTGTATCTTTTTCCAGAAAACAAGACCATGCTTAAAAAGAAAATTATTTTCTTTCTGCCGTTTGATCGATTTAAGTCTGCTACAGTAGTAGTGAATGCAGTAGATACCTGAGATTTAGCCCACAGTCAAATGACTGACATACAAGGCTGTTGGGTGTTTGTGTCCTGACAGGTGACCACTGAAATCCGTCTGTTTCGTGGAGCAGCTGAAAAGGATTTGTGTTATTTCATTTCTCTGGTATCTCTTTGCCTCACATCAATGTGACAGCGTGTCACATGACACACCCCACCAATTCAGCCACTTCAGGTAAACACTGACATTTTCCCCCTCCAACCGAAGGGCTTTACAGCTGACGGGCGGTGCTGTCTTTATTGACATCCTAACCCGTCTCCCTTTCTGTCATCATCTCAATTCGAGCTATTTGCCCTGTCAAATATCATGTTGTTTTGTTTGAGACTGGAATGTGAGCATTAGCAGCACATGCCTAGCTTTTATCTTTGGGTTGGCCCCAATTTGACAGGCCAGTGCTGTGTTAATAAACGGCTTCTCACATGCACCACCAAACCATCTCAGGGGCTTTTTGTGTGATTTGGTTGTATTTTTAATGAGAAACATTTGCTTCGAATACAATTCCTGAATGTTATAATGTTACATTTGAGAATACAGAGTCACCCAAACTACTTTAATTCATACTTAGTGTTGAATAATATTATCATAACAGTACTTTCAAATTCCTTTAAATATGTGACGCATGGAATTAAGGTTTCTTTCTACCAAATAAAGTCAAGAGCTTAGAGTTTTGGTGGTCCACAAGAAAATGTTGCTAGAGTGCAGGGTGATCGGGCAACACAATTTTAGGAACCATGTCCTTCGTCCCTGTGGAGTTACAGTCGGGACGCCATTTGTCTAGATGATTAGTCTTAGCTTTAGTTTGGTTTTTATTGGCTGACATTTTGACAAAGTAATTTAAACAGAGTCGTTTAAGCCAAAAAAAGAATCTACTTTTTGGAAATATGTCGATTCATTTTCATTGCCAAAATCTTTAGAAGAATTTTAAGTTGACCGAAGCCATTTTCGGATGGTAAGTGTTTCTCATAGGGACGTACGATATTTTCTCCATTTAAGGGGGATAAATGGTGATTTTATAAAAAGCACAACATGACTCACATAACGTCTTATCACACGCGCACCCGAAACACTTCTTCAGTTTCCTTTTGGAGCAAAAACAGATCTTCGCCATACACCATCACATTTCGATTGTTAACTTAATAGCACACAACATACATACACACATATACACACACAAGTTCACATAGGTTGTAGCTATGACCGATAGATCAGTATCACTGCTTCACTACACAGAGAGGGAGACGATAAGAACAGAAAGAAGACCAGAAAAAACATGGAAACATTCGATATTGGCATTTTAAAATATTGATTTTATTCCATTATAATTATTTAATAGGTGCGAATTGTCATGTGACTGAGCACGTGAGAAGTGCATTTTCCGGGTTCGCAGTATTACAAACTCACACCTTGAATTGACGTTTGTCCGAATGCATTAATTTTAAAAATGCAATCTGAAGAAGATACAAACTGACATTTCCTACTTAATAAAACTGCTAAAACCAGCCTAAACCAGCCTAAGCTGGTTTTAGAGAGGTTTTGAAGTAGGCTGCTTTTGAAGAGGTTTTGGCCACTTTTTAGCTGGCCTCCCAGCCTGATTTTAGCTGGTCAAGCAGGCTGGTTTTAGAGAGGTTTTGGTCAAGCCGGTTTTAGCTTTTTAGGCTTGAACATATCAGCTAAACACCAGCTTGACCAGACTGAAAGACCAGTTTTGCCAGGCTACGTGGACCGACTTAAACCAGCTAAGACCAGCAAGCTTCCAGCATGGCCAGGCTGGTGTTCAGCTAGTTTTAGCTGGTGGGCTCCAGCCTAAAAAGCTAAGACCAGCTTGACCAAAACCTCTTTAAAACCAACCTGCTTAACCAGCTAAAACCAGACCAAATCTCTGATCTTTTCTTTTCTTTCCTTTAATTTAACTAACCACACGGCACGTTCCGTGTGACACTAGGTTGTCTATACAGATAGATTAAAAAAAATCTCCAATTTGAGAATTTTGATTGACATACTGATTTCTCGAGGCCTTATCTTCAACCAAATGTCGCATTACGCACGCTTCACTCCTCTGAAAGCACGCTTCTGGCAGGTGGCATCCACCTCGATGATACGCCGCGCATCATATCAGAGCCCCGCACACATGCCTACAATACATCAATGTCTCTCTCTCCTGATAAATACTTTCCCTGCCTCGCTTTTGTAGCGTCATTTCTCTCCCTCGTTTCGAAGATCTGAGGGAAGTAATGATGTGTAATGTACTTTCTACCCCTGGACCCCTCTCATCTTTCTTTTCTGACTCTCATCTCGTTCTCTTTTTCTTATATTCAGTCATAAACAGGCCACCCACCGGCTTGCTGACAGGCCCCTAATAGTTTTTTTATGGAGGTGAAGATGGAGCGGCTTAATGTTTCGACACAAGCAATCATCGCTCCTCATCTCTTTAATGAAATTAGATTAAGTGCACCTGGGGAAGGGCTGAGGAGAGGGAGGCCGAACGCCGGTTAGAGCGCTAGCTTTCATTTAAAACCAATTTGTCTGCAATATTCCACCATCAGCCTGGGATTCGACGTGCAGTCGGAACGGCGGGCGAATGAGATCACACCGGCGCAGACGGGTTTAATTCTCTTCCCCGCGGGCGGCGTGAAATTATAACTGACACATTCGACGTATGCTTTATATGGAGATGCCAGTTTCTTCTGTCCGGCACGACTTTCATTCCTGTTTCTCACTCCTTTTTACCTAACGGCAGTTCGCTTTCTTGCAATTCTGTCACTGTGTGTTTCAACTATACGCTGTTGCGCTTTAATGGCATCATAACGTCACTTTGCTGTTAAAGCATGGAAATGGTTTTCTTTCTAATTTATATTAAGGCTGTTTTCAATGTTCTCTTCTCTGAGAGAATGTATCTTCTCTGGATGTCAGGTCGTTCCATCTGGTCCACGTTTTCTTCCCGGTGCTACTTGTACCCAGTTTTTTTAGTGCGGAAGCTGGAATTTGACCCAAAATGGAATTTGAAGATGTGGCTTTTGTTGAAACTAGTAACTTTGTATTCACACCTATTGTATTATTGCTCCTGTATGACATATCGCTTATTATCCCTCAACTCTCTGTAAGTCGCTTTGGATAAAAAGCTCTAAATGACTAAATGTAAATGTCTCTTTTGAAATAGATCATGACTCATTTTTTAAAACCAAAGTGTGTTTACTAGACTTTTGCATGCTAATGGGAACGTTTAATGTTTAAGGAAATAGTTCACCCCAAAAATGTGTTTTACTGACCTCCATGTTTCTCCAAACCCGTATGACTTACTTTCTTCCATGGCCACAAAAATACATGACATTTTTTTGGATTGTTATAATGTTCCACAATTATGTGTGTCATGGTCAAATATGGTTTGCCAATTTAAATACATGAAATGGATAATAAGATTTGAAAGTTTTAGATCAGATTTTATTCATTTCATTCAGTGAATAATGACATTCTCTGTTCTCCAGAGGTTCTGAGTTGCTTTGAATACTTTCATATGCTTGCTTTCATATGAACTACTTTTGTGATACCGTTATGTTGTTGAATTGTCTCATATGGTTATTTTTGGACAAAAATAAGAGTATACAGGTTTGGAATGACATAAGGCTGAGGTTTTTCTGGTGAACTATTTTAATGCCTAAAGATATTCACGTAGATAAAAGAGATTAGTTGTTTTGACACCCATGATGATGCATGTTTTGCGTTTGTCGCCAACTTCATTAATCCATCACCACTTGATTAATGGCACGACACTACAAATCCACATTATAGGTTAGTTGGCAAGAATATCATCACTTTGAGAGACACATGAAATAACTGCGGTTATATTCTCTGTTTATTTTGGCATTAAGATTTGAGCGCGGCCAAAGATAATCATGACATGAATATTGTTGGAGAGATAAAGTGTGCTTTGAGTTTTAGTATGAGTTTGAACAGATTGAATTCCTACCCTTTAAATAATGGATAATGGATAAATAATTTGACATTGGAAGGATTTGTGTCCACACTAACTTTGTCTTATATTGTCACGTATACTACACTCAAAAAAAGTTTGGTAATTTCAACCCAGCATTGGGTAAAAGATTGACAAACCCAACTGTTGGCTTAAATTAACCCAGCAAATGGTTTTATATGTGACCCAACAATAGGTTAAAACAACTCAGCATTTTGGGTTGAAACAACCCCGATAGTTGGATTTGTCCATTTTTGACCCAATGCTGGGTTGAAATAACCCCAAATTTTTTTGTTTGTACCTGCAAACAAACAGTGAGTGCGTTTACATGCACAGTCTTACTCCGATTATGCTTAAAAAAGGGGAAAGCTCATAAACGGTGTAAGCAAAACCGGTGTAAGTAGTTTATTGCCCATTACTCCGATTTTGCGCTGCATGTAAACGCCTTTACCGGTGTTCTCTCAGTTTTGTTTATGTGCGCATGTCTGACAGCGCAATAGTAAAAGTCCCAAATGGAAGTAATAGTAAAACAACGCATAAAAGTCCACTCTCGAATCATGCAGTTGATGTGGAAATGGCAAAATGAAAAACTATTGGTGCATTTGCAGGTACATGAGGAGATATAAAAATACAGCTTCTGACCTATTTCCCGTGGCATTTTTAATTAGTAGACGGACTATCGATGGTGACGTCAATGTACGCGAGAAACCTGGCAACTCTCAAATTTCCATGTAAACGCGGTTTTCTGCGTAGCCGGTTTATTGATATGCATGCAGGTTTCTTTTATAAGCAGATTTTTGATAGATATCCGTTTATTTTGTGCATGTAAACGCACTCTGTGACAGTGCTGCATTGATTTCTGGGATATGTGCTTTCTGCGTGGTTTTCTGTACTTATTCTTTCTTGTCTTTTTCTCATCAAAACAAGGATCAACGTCAGGTGTTTCCCGTAATCTAAACAAATGTTAATATCTGCTTTTCAAGGTGGATTACTGTGGCAGCCTACCCAGCGTTCCAGCTAAGAACAGTGTGTGAATTACAAGCCAAGCGCTATAAACATTTTTCCACATCACTAATAAAACTAAAATTGAGTCCATATTGGATGCAGATGTTGTCTGCTGAGAAAACATTCGCTGCGTGCATGTGCGCACATGTGTGAGGCTGGAGTATTTTTGATCGCGCATAAACTTGATGCTTTAGTGCCTCTTATTCAATAAACGTTGGCGGACTTTAACCACTCTCAGCTTGTTGCCAGTGCTTTGTGTGGATCCAACTGGAGCCTGAAAACCAAGATTTGTCCCTGCCAGGGCTTGTCTAGAGAAGTTTTACATGAGCGGAGGTTTTTACAGTACATCGCTTCCAAGAAATGACACAGACAGTCAGAGACTTAGAGAGGCTCACTGTGAATGTTAAGCCATGTCATTGGTTGTAATGCAGCCTGTGAGAGATGGGCCTTTCCATGGAAACTATCAAAGAGACGTTTGGTTTTCAAGGGCACCCTGGTGCGGTTTGTGAAATAGATTTACATGGTGTTTTTAAGAGGGATGCATGTCTGCTCGTCCTGTTTTATTAAGAATTGGGGCAAAGCGGAAACATGTTTGTTAATGGTAATAGTTGTCTATTGGATGTAATAGGTAACTCGGAATAGATAAACGATAGATATCACGTCTTCACTTTATAGTTATTAAAACAAATCATATTTTTAAAGAAGTGGTGGACTTAAAAATTACAATTGTCAATCTTTATTTTCATGTTTCTCCAATCACACATTTTCCAATTTTCATGTTTCTCCAATCACACATTTTCATCAAAGGAGACGTTTTGGGTTAAAAGTAATATCTTTTTTTATATTATTATTATTATTATTATTATAAGTAATATAATATTATATATTATAATTTAATATAGTAAAATATAATGTAATATGTATATATATATATATATATATATATATATATATATATATATATATATATTAATTAGGGCTGTCAACATTAACGCGTTGCGAATGCATGCGATAATTGTTTTCAGATTAAAGCGTAAAAAATATTAAACACCATTAACGCAACATCCGTTTTTTCTGTCATCATTGTCTAGCGTTACATTATATAATCACGTTCTTATTCATATGAAGGCCTTTAAACTATTTAGGCGAAATTTTAAATGGTTGTATTGTAGATTGACAGCTTCTGGCTGTGGAGCACGGCTCTAGCGGTCCCGTCTGGTGAACACATGGGCTAAAGGCTGCGTCAGAATCTGTCAGACAGCGCACCAGTATTAACTTCTCTTTCGTGCTTGTACAGTAAGAACAAAAACACACAAGATTATGCCTGAAAGCACATTTTGTCTAGTATTTTAGCAAGCACTGTGTTCAACAAGTTAAAAGAGTGCAAAGAGTAGTGAAAATAGGAAGAGCATTAGACCTGCTTAGAGCGGAAGCTCTTAAAGGGGCCGCGTTCTTAAACGTGCTGCTCTGACTGCTGTCACTAATGTTATCAAAGAACAAAAGAAAAGAAGAAATCAATGTGACTTTAATAAGGATTAATGCTACGAAAAATATAGATTCAAAAAAAGAATCTGCAAAATACAGATTGAAATAAGAATCTGTACAGAAGAAATACAGATTCTTCTGTATTTCATGTTTAGCAGTAAAGACTGGAAAGTGTTTGAGAACTTTATTTATTTTCTGTATATTTCCTGCCTTGACAGGTAGGAAGTGCACACTTATTATAATGGGTATGATTAGTAGAAAATATATATATATATATATATTTAATAAAGACATCAGTTGCAAAGCAAACAATATTAGAATGTTGGCTTTCATTAATAAAATTATGCTGTTAACGAAATGTGCAGTTTCTACATTCATTTGGAGATAAAATGTGAAATTATTGTTATATTTAAAAACATAAAAGCCGTGTGTGTATAGTTAGTAAATTGTTTTAATCGATTGACAGCACTAAAATAAACATGTTAAACAAAATAAATAGTGTATGTTTAATTTCACTATATGCGTGTGATTAATCGCAACTAATCGCACGAAAGGGTGTGATTAATCGCGATTAAAATATTTAATCTATTGACACCCCTAATATTATAATATTAATGTATGAATTAAAGTTACGTGTTACATTACGTGTTACGTTACATTCTATTAGATTATATTCATTACATTTAATTAATCTGCAGTCTTTATCCTTATATTTTTCCAAACACAAAAGGAGACATTTTGAAAAAATATTAAATAATTATTATTATAATTACTAATATATATTGTATGATATTATATGATGTATACTATACTAAACTGATATTGATATTACAGTAAAAAAATCTATGTGAGTTTAAAAGTAACACATGCAATAGTTTTGTTTGAACAGATTGAAAGGCTCCGTTATATTGTACCATTTAATAAAGTTATAGGCCGAAAGGTGATTATTAATACTAAACGTGATTTCCATCCAAGTGCGGTTGGTGAAACGGATACTAAATATGCTTTGAATATAATTTCACCTGGCCTGATCTAGTTTTTCATCCCAAACTGCAGGTATGTTGATGTATGCAGAAACGGGGAACCCTCTAGAGAGCGAACGCTCCAAGATGACGACCAAAACACACAAGCCCGACTGCTTTCAATTATAGTCTGGATCCAGCGATCGAGTCCCTCGTGAAAATAATAGAGCTCGCTTTGATCGGTTTCACAGAGGGGAAAAGGTTGCAGACTTTGAACGATGACAGGAAAAAATTATTATTGTATCAAGGAGGCCCGCGTAAAACTTTATAGAGGCGAGGAGCGGGGGTGAAAGGAAGCGGGTCCTAACGAAGACATTCACTAGTGCTTATTTGCCAGTTTTTCCTTTTTTAGCGGCTTTTAATGACACGGTTATAGTCATGGCTGTTTTATAACTTAAGATTTCACTGCGCTTTTATTGTACCTCGGAGGAGAGCTAACATACCGCAACTTCATTTGTGTAATTTACTTTCATCTGCTGGCCAGCGTGTGCGTGTTAGCGCACTTAGTGGCTAGCGCTAACTCTTATGAGTTCTGACAGGGTTGTTCTGGAGAGAAATCAGCAGCGAGTTGGCATTAACCCCACCTCCCTGCTGGCAGCGCAGATAGGTTAGATGGGGCCTCGATTAAATTAATTTGACTTCATTAGCGCAAACCTGCTACAGTCAGAGCGCCCGCGGCGTTGCTGTTGAGGGGCATTGGAAGTTGCCTGGCAGAGGCTTGTAGGAGAGCTAACACATGGCCTTGACAGCCGGAATATGAAAGCCCGTCGCTGCCAAATGAGGCCGACGTACGTCAGTAGCTGTAGGGGAGCTCCATCAATGCCCATCCTCAGCCCTGATGCCACGTAAGGCTGCCACATTTAGTCACAATCTAATGTCGAGTCTCACTGTGTTAACATGCTGGCATTGGCTATTTCTTAACTATGACACATATGTCCTGTCATTACGATGGCCTATTCATATCTGCCTCTCTGGTTTTTGTTACGAGCAGGGATACACAAACTCAAACTGATCAGGGGTTTGTGAATAAAATGGTCATTGTAATAATACTTGCCACATAATGTATCATTATCTCTGTCATACATTATTCCACTTTAATTTAGCAACCAAGCAAATTTCGTTGGTGCTTTATGCCTGACATTCAAATGAAAACGTTATGTGGCATTAGTAGCTTCAACAACTCGCTAAACGTTGAACAGATGGCTTCAATCTCTCTCTTCTTTCTTAATGTTTAGCTTGCTGTATTTCTGGTATGTTGAGGTTTTTGAGAAACATTTAAACGTTTAAACATACGACAGTACATTTGAGAATTGAAAATGTGATCCGTAATAAAGGGATTCGCAGCAGGAACAAAACCATCAAACGCCATTCATCACAACAACCGCTATGTTTTAGGTCGTACTTTCATTTTATCAAGCAAACACACAGACTCAATTCCTGGCTTTGGTTAAGACTAATCATGGCCTGTATTTGAGTCATTTCGATGTCGTTACGAGAATACTTAGTCAGGATTGTAAGACTGCGGTTTTGCGTCTAGGCCTCTATGTCGATGGGTGACATACAAATCCAAACGCGGCTCGCCAGGCCTCATGTTTTAGAGCCACGGCTCTGAATCACAGACGTCTCCTGGCTAAAAACTTCGTTGCGAGCTGGCCTGTGCTCATGAGGGGATAAATAAATAACTCGGTAAATAAATAAATAATGTTAGCGTAACCCCGGCTTGGCCCGTGGTAGCCAGAAGGCGGTAAGTTTTCTCTGACTGCCGTAGACGTGAGAGCGCTTTGATCAGAACAGCGTCTGAAGATACGCTCCACATCTGCACACGGGGAACGAACCGCAAACTGCCAAGAAACGTTTTAATGACGAGCGGATTAAGGAATGAAAGGCGGCTCCAGATGGCGGACGGTGCAGAGCCGCGTCCACGGTGGGGTTTTTTTAACTGCTTTTTTATTGATAAAATATGGAGTGAAAAATTGCGCTGGGCTTATTAGGCGTCCCGCTGCATTGCCGCTCAGCTGGCCAAGCTGTTCGCTATGGCCTCTGTCCAAACATGCTTCCATAAATTTTTAGCAGCGCCTTTAAATCTACGAGATCCTTGCTTGTTAAGCCTAACCCACACTCCTGTCTACCTCTCTCTGGTGTCCTTCGCGCCCTCAATACAACCATCCAATCTTTTTTTTTTACCGTAGACTCCTTTCGCTAGGGCTTTAAGACTGTCTCGGCTGAAAGCTGTTGTTGGCATGGTTCTCAAGATGGAGCACAGAAGAGCAGGAGTTGGGGAGGTTTTGTTGGGGAGAGTCCCGCATTTCAAGCGCCTTATAACGTGCCAAGGAGCAATGTTTAGCAACTCGACAACTTTATCCCGGCATGAATTTGTTTAGTTGTCAGGCCCATCCTGAAGTGATTAATCAGATACATGCAACAATCTGTCTGAGCTACTGGCAGGAGTAAGTGGAGACAAAAATAGATTCGTGGAAGATGGAATAAACAGAGTGAAAGAGAGAGAGAGAATATATTTTGGTGTGAATGGTCTGTTTGCCTGATGCCTGGATTACAGGAATACCATTGAAAGGGTTTGCTTTATAAACCGTGAGCCACTCTATAGAAACTAGTAATGTAGCTAGTCGACTAATGTTGAATCAAATGTACCTATTGGACGTTAAAGGTGAACAGGAGCTTGCAAAAGTAAAAAGGTTCAATCAGATTTTTACCCATTCATGTACATGCTGTGTTTAATAATGAGGTTTAAAAACAAGGACACATAGTTACAGAAAAAACAAACTGTAAGGCTATCATAGATGGCACCATTTCAAAACTTTCATACAGATAGTAGTAGTAAAAAAATTGAAAAGTTATTTTAATACTTTTTATTGGTTAGATATTATTGGGTGACCAATCATAATGATTTTATTATGGCCAAAGCAAATCACGAAATATGGAGATACAAGGACAAGGACAGCAGCAATATATAATATATATAAAGTAAGCAATACGATATGAGAGGCTGTGCTTTATCGTGAATAAGTCATGGGTGAAGGCCATAGGCACAACGTGAAGTAGAAATGACTATATAATGTAAACATATTTTGTTTATGTAATGTATAAATATATACATTTCTTAATTTCTTAGGGCTCTGTAAAGCATTGCTTTTGAAATGAATAGGAAAGGCAACATGGCTTCAGGAAATATAGACATTCTTATGCAAAACAAATCAAATCAAATGTTTTTACTGCGCCTTTAATGTTGACATTGCTCTGTAGAGCTTATAGAAAAAACTCTGAAATTATTGTTGGCCCTCAACACTTCTGAACATTGATATTTAATCTGTCATATCCCTCGAGTCAACTCGGCGAGATTAGCGTCAATAAGAGCTGTTACAGCTGACAACATCTCGAATAACAGCCCACAATTTGTCTTTTCATTCCTTAAAACGTATCACAGCATCCCCACCTCTGTTTACAGCAGACAGCTTAATAGTCTAATTTGTAGCTGTGGCAGAGGGGGTCGAGTTGTAGGATGTGTTTTTATTTGACAGGGAATGGTAGCTGAGAGACGGGCCCTGATGCCTTAACCACTAGTACCGTCATATCCCTGTGTGCATTTCATTTTCCTGTTTTCTCCTTCTGAGGGTAGAGAACAAGGAACGGTGAAAGAGTTTGGAAGGAGTTTTGATGTTCAAAGCACACCGGGCTCGAAATTCCCCAATCAATTTCACCTTCACTTTCTTCTTAATATCACCTCCATGTAAAGCCCTGAGGGGACTGTTCCTACTCGGAGCAGATATTGTCTGAGGCCCAGGACACATGAAGGCCCCCGGGATTGAGAAATGAATGGAGTGGGGGTAATAGGAGAGAGCTTTGAGGGCTGAAACATGAGTTATTTATCGAGTTTGTGTGCGTTTGTGAGTTAGCGAGTGAACGGGGAGGGAAACCAGGCAATTGAGGTTGAGATGAAGCTCAGAGTGCACTCAGAGCTAATGCAGTGCTTGATGCTGGATCGTTGCACTTCCAGGAAGTGATGGAATGGCATTGGCACAACAGCCAGTCAGCAGTTACCGCCGCGGGGCGTTAAGCAGAATGTGGCACAAAAAGGGCTCCCGCGATGAAATCTTAACATGATGAAGGGAAAATGAACCCGTGAACGTGATCATCTATGTGCTTTCCTGTAGCTCAGTGGTTGGAGCATGGCGCTAGCAATGCTAAGGTCATGGGATCCATCCCAGGGATGGCAAATACTCAGAAACAAATGTATAGTATAATGTAACGTAAGTCGCTTTGGATAAAAGTGTCAACCAAATGCGTAAATGTAATGCTTAGAGTTAAATATGAACTGTACTGTGTCAACAACAAGTCATTTGCGTTTCAATGGACCATAATGGATTTCCAAAAAAGCTACTTTTAAAGGCAGCACACTCTTAAACGTAAAGGTGCTATAAGAGGGTTTAAAAGAAAAGAAACGTTTTTGGTTTCCTAGAGAACCTTTCCATCAAAGGAACCATTTCTTTCCTATCTGTTTTTAGTCTGGAAAACCTTTTTCCACTACAAAGAACCTTTTGAACAATAAAAAGGATCTGATGTGGAAGGTTCTTTGTGGGACTTTTAAAAGTGAACGTCTCAAACTGGCTTAAGTGTAGCACAGATGTGTTCACTTATATAGCATAGATATAAAGCAACACAAAACCGACTACAATAACACCTCACAGGGCAGATGTGTACAGGTACATTTCATCTATTAATTCTCCTGAGATGACCTTCAATTCTGACAGGTCACATGTTTAATCCATTTGACTTTAGATGAAAGGGTATTTACTTTATCTGTCTCAACAAGACTCAATATACACACAATTGTCTTTTTCATAACATGGCCATGCTTTGATTTTCAAGTTGACGTTGGTTGACATGTTTTATCGCCCAAGTCACTCACCAGATATTGCCAGAAGGCTAGCAAGTGTGAACTACCCAAAATCAAGTGAAATGCTTTTGTCTTTTGAAAAATCCGTGTAAGGATTCATAGTCTTTATTTGCGGCTATGCTGAAAACAAATGCATGTTTTCGGCATGTTTTTGACACATGGTTTCTGGAATTCAGTTACAGAGTGTCAGCATAAAAGACTTGCGTAGAAATTGTTGTCATCATTTTACCATTAGGTGTTTTGTAGTTCTTTACCCACATTGTAATAAAACATAATTTTACTGTTATTTTTTTTACATGTTATTTTCACGTATTGTTGAAATACAAGAAACTAAAACAAAGAATAAAAAACGTTTGTAAGGAATATTTATGGCGCCCCAGCTGTTTGTTTTACAGGAGTCTATTTTTGAAAGACGGTCAAAAAGACCGCAAATTTACAAGAAAAACAGGGACATTTTACAGGATTCTTTTACAGCGTAATTTTAATTCACCTTGAAAAAGCATTCCTAATCCATTTTATTTCATAATGTCTTATTGTTTTAAGTTAATAGGCATGACAAACACGAAAAATAAAGGCCGAGACTTGATTTGTTCACACTGTGACCGGTGGTGGGAAGGGAGGGGTAAAAACGAGCAGGATTGATGACATTAGCCAAAAGAGAAATTGTTTCAGAGGTGGAGAGAAGGTTTATGTTTTAATGACATCTTTTCTTCGTTATAAACTGCATTGATGAATTGTGCACAATAAGACCAGGAATCCAAACATCAGTTTACTTTGTTAATTGTCAAAAAGAATTGAATATCATTTTTGGTATTATGGCGCTATGACATTTCTAGAGCGCGTTTTAGATGAATGAGGTAGAAAAGGACATACAAGCTATAACAGCTGCACTGTCCATGTTATTGCATTTACAATCACCATTCGGTGTGTTCTCACTGCACCATCGCCTTTAAATGTCTTTTAAATCTTTTTCCAGTTCAGGGACCCATTACATTACGGTGAGCAAATGCAATTCAGACAGATTGTTTCATAAGGTCACTTCCTCCCCACTGCACACGTCCAAGCTACTTTTGAGTACCGTGGTTGGAGTGAGAAAGAGAGATTCACCCAGGGAAGCAGTCTCGTCCTTATTTTTCTCCACCGGCCTGGTTATTACCCCTGGCTGTTAGATGTTCCTGGAAAAGTGTCTGTCCTTGTTAAGTGTGACCACCCCCCATCACGCCTCGGGGTTAATAGTGAGAACTCAGACTGATGTTGTGTAAAATGCTTTGATGGAGTCTGCAGGCTCCAGGGCCCTGTGCTGGGGGATGCTTTGTAAAGACCGCTGTATATAAAGGTCAAGCTGGTTAAATCGAGGCTCCGTCTCTTATGTGCCTGATTTTCTGAGAGGCTGGTTTGTTTCTATGTGATGCATTCATATAGATGCATAAAAAGAACATCATTGCTTGATATTTCTGTACACTTTTACACTTTGATCTGTGGCATGATGTTCTGTTGGAAGAACACTTTGATTTATTTTGATTTTGATTTTGAAATAAAGTAGGCTACAGTTATTATACGGTGTTGTGAACTTTTTGTGGTGGTGCAATTTTACACAATTTGACATTTTACGTGATTTTGGAAAACAATCATAAAGCAGGAGTTTTGTGGCTTTTTATCTATACGCTTTTTTGTCCAGTCAGGTACTTTATAGAATAAGAATGTCCCTCCCCCAATGCCACTCACAACCAACCAAAGGAATTAACTGTTTTTCAATAGAAAATCCATAAAAACATGAAAGTAGACAGTTCTTTACGCTTGTGTGTTCGAAATAGAGGCTATTTTTTCACTACAAAGTACTGCATTCCCATTACATAGATATAATATGTCTGAATCTTGCCGTTTGATGGTTGGTGCGAACATAATGCTCCTTATTGTCTGCTATATCATGCCCAGTTTGCTGTTTACTTAGGGCTTTACGTCAGATTCTTTGAGGTATGTTAAGTCTGACTGTGAGCCTCTGGTATTGATGTATATCTGGAGCTACAGACAAGCTCCCTGTTGTGTAGGAGTCCCAGCTTTCACTGGGTCATCATAGAGGACATATAAGCATCTGGGCCTTGGGGGTATTATGGTTGAATAAAAGACCCAGACTACGTACATAATGAAAATGCATGTTGTTGAATTCAGTCTGTGGCCTTTTATGATATAAGAAATTGGATATTGAAATATTTGCTTGATGCTACGGTTTTCTGTCAGTAAACACAATTTCATTCGTTTAATCTTGTAAATTCCTGTGGATATGCGACTGCTTCCCATCGATATGATTACAAATGCTACCGCTACTGCTTTGTATTTGCCAATTTTGCTCAAAATCTAATCCATCTGTATTTTTTGCTTTAATGTGCACAGTATGAATTGTGCACAAAATTGGCATTTAATTTTTAATGGTTGTTTTTTTGTTGAGTCATTTAATGGATGTAATGTAATTAATGTAAAGCATTGCATAATGGATATTACAGTCGCACAAGTCATATCACAATAATGCTTATTCAGCAATAGACCAGCAGACAAAGATTGTATTAGAAATCGCAAGTTGGGAACTATACAGTTAAAATGCATTAAATAGATATTTACAGTTTTTGTTTTAGAAAATGTGGATGCTAATGTGTGGAGAACTCTATGGCCATAAGTCAAAAGAGCCCAGCTGTTTTGAAATGATTTGCATGTTTGGATTTGCCCAAACTCTCTTTTTTATGAGTAGTAATGAAAGTGATGCTTACTAATGCAAGCACCTAATAACACAATAAAACACGGAATAACACATTTACAAATGTTCATTTATACATTAACACACAATCTTTTTTGTAAAAGTCAGGATTAGATGTTTGATCTGTAGGTTTACAGTACTCTAACCTACAGATATTTTACATGTACCCTGGCAATAAATGAATCTGTGTATGTGTGCGCGCATGTGAGATGTGCACAGCAGCGATGCATTATGGGTAAAGGCGAAGCGTGCGATGCTGTGAAAGAGGGGAAAGCAGTGTAACCGGCTCTAGATTGCTAGTGACAGGTTGATACTTCAACACTTAGAGCTGCAGCTTTGATTTAATCACAGACCTGTCGTTTGTTATTTGTCTGGGTTCCTGCACCGGTGCCGTGGCTGATCAACGGCCCCTTCCCTCGAGTTCCCTCCCTCCTCCCTTACGTCTAAATCCTCCATACAAATTACCACCGCCCTCCACAGCTGCTGGGGAAGGTGGCGATCAGAGATGGACAGACAGGAAGAAACAGTGGGAAGGAGAGGAAAAAGAAAAAAGTGGATTCGGAGAGCAGAATTCGCCCAAGGCCCACTAAAGATCATTAATAGGGCCGTCAGAAGCCTTGCCAGTTGGTTAGCTTCTCATAAATAAGAAATGAATTCTTCCGCAGCTTCATTAATAATGACTGCTGTAGCTATTTTGTTGCAATGTAATCTTAAAGAGGAGAGCGAAAGGGTGGAACGTGGGACGCCCTGTATTGTCACCAGTAATATGATAAGTCGGGACTTCATATTAGCAATGAGTGTGTGATGGCAAACCCGAGTCAATGGTTCCTTGAGTGTTTGTGTGTCTGTCTGGGAAATTCTGTATTTAAAGCAGACAGAACCACCAGAGATATGAAGTTGGTATCTCTGGGATTGACAGTCATGTTGTTATAGGTGGGTGGTATGGCCACAAGGTCTTAAATCGTGGTATGAGTCATTTTTCTGTATATCATTATAATGGGATAGACAGACAGACAGACAGACAGACAGACGGACAAACAGACAGACAGGTGGCTAGACAGACAGACAGACAGACAGACCGATATATAACAAGATGAGTGAGAGAGAGAAACGGACGACTGCCGGCAACACAAACATAAATATAAATATAAATACAAACATGTTCGGGCCCGGTCCTCTCTCATCGACGGTCCGGTCGCTCGTTCCTTTTATATGCTCCCAATCTCCTACGTGATTCGAGCCCGGTGTGCGCACAGCTGGCGCTTATTCACAATTACTCACCGGTCTCGAACCACGGTCTCGCCCCGCCTACTCCACTACATACCCCCATCGCCCAACACAGGCCGGGGGGTACCCCCGAGACTGTGCTTGCTCCCCCCCTCCCTCGGGGGGGTCTCCCAGTCTCGGAGTACCTTTCCCCTGGGGGTATGTAGCGACGAGACGAGACAACGGAGACGGGAGCCCTCGGAGCGACCGGAAAGAGAGAGGGGAGAGAGGAGAAAAAAAAAAATAGTCCGGTTCCCCGACATGCTGCCGCTCGGTCCTCAACCAGCCGGGGTTCTCTCCTTCGGTGCCTTGCGGTGGCCCTGGGGCTTCGGTGGACGGCTCGACCGTCCGCCCCCTGGCGGCCGGCGGTGGCTCCTCCTTTATCGGGGAGTCGGGGCGAGATCCCCGTCCCCTGCTCCTCCCCCTTGGGCGGACGGACGCAGGCTCCGGCCTCTGGCAGGCGGTGGCCGTCCTCGGCGCTTCCGCCTCCTGCTCCTCCCCCTTGGGCGGACGGACGCAGGCTCCGGCCTCTGGCGGACGGCGGCAACTCCCCCGCTCCCGCTCGGACGAAAGCCACCCCACCTCGACCCAGGGGCGCGGCAGCAAAGGTCGCCGTCACACCGAAGCTTTGGCGGTGGCCACACTGTGCACTTCCGTTACCCCAGAGCCACCGCTTCGGGCAGCCACTGGCGGACGCCTCTGTCCGCGCTGCCCGAACTCTCCGGCACCGCGAGGCCACTCGGCGGCGAGGACTCTCCGACAGCATGTCTCTCCTTCCTCCCGGGTTTCGGCACCAATGTAGCAAGATTCATAAAAGGGAAGGAAGGAGTCGGAAACCGGAAGACATTTTAAACATTTAATAAAGTAATATAACAGCCGGCGGCCCCTCACGGACGACTGCCGGCAACACAAACATAAATATAAATATAAATACAAACATGTTCGGGCCCGGTCCTCTCTCATCGACGGTCCGGTCGCTCGTTCCTTTTATATGCTCCCAATCTCCTACGTGATTCGAGCCCGGTGTGCGCACAGCTGGCGCTTATTCACAATTACTCACCGGTCTCGAACCACGGTCTCGCCCCGCCTACTCCACTACAGTAATAAAACCACCATTTAATATTCATCATCAACACTAATTGGTTGGTTTTATGTGTTGGTGAACCATTTTATAACTTCTATAATTATTGAGCTGATTATAAAGATAATTATGGCGCTTGTGTATAGCTTTTTCAATACCTTTGTGTTTTGTATCATTGAATGACTATGGCCTGGTTGAAACGTATAGTTGTGTATAATGAGATTTGTTGAAGTGCAAATATGGAAGAATTATAGAATTTAAAGGGAGGTTTCACCCAAAAAAATAAATTCTGGCATAATTTACTCACCCTGCATGTAATTCCAAACATGTTTGACTTTATTTTTTCTGCAGAACACAAAAGACAACATTTTGCAGAACCTTTGTAGCCAAACAGCATTGGACCCTATTGACTTCTGTGGCACAAAGCAAAAATAGTTTGTGTACCACAAAGGAAAGAAGTTTTGAACAACATTGGGGTGAATAAAATATGTAATACATTTTATTTTATGGTGAACTTTCTCTTTAAATCCTGTGTACACCAAAGGCAGTTATACTTGCTTAGATACATCTGGTATCAGAAGGAACAGGTTCCAGGATGTCATGTTGAGTTTACAGAAAGACGAACTGCCAGTTTACGTGTACAAACAAATGTTATATCCTTGTGAGTCCTGATCCATGTGTTGATAGTGTTCTAGTGTAAGTTAAACAAATATTGTCTGACCTCTACCTTTGTTGTTTTAAAGAGATTAACCGTTAATATAAAAGAGATTAGACTCAATCTTTAACCTCTGTTCTCTTTCCAGTTCCTTCATTAGACCATTAATAAAAACTCTATCGTCTCCAGAGACGGGAAACACAGTGAAGTAATCATTTGACCATACCTCAGACTTTGACCACAGATCTAAAACACTGCAGCAGTGTCTTTTACCCGCTCCAGTCCTTCCCCACACAAGATATGTTTCTACTTTGGTGAAGCAGCCGTTGTGTGGATGACTTATGGAGTTTCCCAGAGGAAGTCAAATCTCAGGTGCAAACTCGTAGCAGGTCGGCTTTGTCGCGCTGCCAAGCTCTGTGTGATATGTAATCTCTGGACGGAGCAGAGGCGGAGAGATTCATGTGTATTATTCATGTGTATTTCTCAAGCTCCTAACCTTTAATCGACTGCTTTCAGCAGCTGGTTCTCCTTAAGGTCCTGGAGATGAAGGCTGTTGTTACAAGTGCGTCTTGTGTTCCTCCTCTGCTCTCTGAAATTCTGCAGCCATAGACAGACACACACAGTTATATAATATTTATAGTCAGCTATGTTAAACAATGAGCATGTGAATTAATAGTAACAGTGCACCCAAACATAAATGTTTCATTTTTAAGAAAGTTTCCTTGTATGGAAAGAGTGAAAAATAAACTTCATCTGTTTATGGTCCACAAAAGAAAGTCATGAAATATATGAATGGGTGTACATGATGATAATAATGTAGTAATTAGATAATTGGACGATTCATTGGGTACGGTTATTATATTATTGGTTAAAGGGAAAGTTCACCCAGCATGAAAATTCTGTCATCTTTTACTCACCTTCTTTGGTTGGTCCCAATGCAAGTCAATGGGGACCAACAATCTTCAAAATATCTTCTTTTGAGACTAAGAAAAATTGTTACGAAAAATGTTATATGTTCAAAAAAAACTTTCCGAAACCTGTACGATCGCTGGGGGGAGTGTATCGAGCACAGAAATACTACGTAATACGCCCAACTCGTTTTTTGACAAGTTGACCATGTTAAGCATGAGAATACAGCACGTTTAAGAAGTCAGAATGCATAAAACACCGTTGCAGGGCCGCTTTAAAATAAAATGTGGTAATTGTACACAGTTAGACCTGATACAGTTATTAAGAAAGCAAATAAGACCTCCAATTTTGATTGGAGAATCACATTTTTGGCATGTTCAACATAGTATAGAGAATGTGAAGCTGACGTCACGCCCTATGTTGCATGTTGCATGGGCGCCGCCATCTTGGGAGGATCATACTCCTCTGCTTTTATAGATTTGATATGTACCATGACGTGTTTTGCTTGATATGGATAAATCTAAAGTGATAGAACCATGGGCTTTTCCTGAACGACTCTGCGTAATACTATTGCAGTTTTTAACAGAGCAAGACCGACCTACCATAGTTATATTTCCTAATCAAACAAGAAAAACAAAACACTGCATTGAACACACTAGCAGCCATCCTCCCAAGATGGCGCAACATTCAACGCGGCGTGACGTCGATTAACAAGCTCTGTACATCTAACATTGTCTTTTTTCCTAATTTATTATTGCCTCCTGTCTCTTAAACCTAGAATTTGAATTGAAAGAAGAATGGCGTATACACGATAAACATCCTTGCTTTGCTCGGGTATGAAAATATTACCCTGCAGGCTTGGCACTTGATTAATTAGTTCAATCTTTTTTTTTAGCCCAGCTGCTTTCTAATTGGTAATCCACTGTAGTAGGTATTATCTAAAACCTCTTTACGGTGCCACGATTTAAGCTCTAAGTGTTGGTAAACCAAGAACAATTAGCTCGGAATAGGCTTGCATACAAAATCACAAACCTTTTGTTTCCTGGGGAATTGCTTATTAATATTCATGAGGTCCATCAACAGACCTGGTGAAAAACGCGCCATTGTGCATCAACTAAGCTCTTAACTAGATTTCGTATTCGTGTTATATTCAGAGCCACTAAATCCGTATCTTTTTTTTGCCTCCAATCTCCAATTATGAATGATCACCCCCTTGCTTGCTGTCATCTGCTTGTTAAGACCAATATTGAAATCCTCATGTGGATTTACGCGGAAAGATCTGCAATGGAAATCAGACGCATCTGTTTGGAGATGCCGGTCTGAAAAAGAGCGATTGCTTCTCCCAGAGGATCCGCAGCAGCGTCACTCCTCAAAAACACCAGCTCGTTGGTGACAAGTAAACCCAAATCATCACTGATGTTATTTATTTTCAAATGTTCCCCGCTTGACAGGCGACATCTTGTTCCGCGCCCGTCCCACGGGGCCCCGCGTCTGCGTCTGACGTGTCTGCCTGACACCAAAGCGGCGGGAAGTCGCCGGAGACATGTTTGGGAATTTGTCACGATGCCGAACACACATGCGCGCGGAGGTTGTTTACACACCTACGGATCTGTCGACACGACTGTTGCGCTTGTCAGCGTTTGTGGGAGTGCGGTAAGGACCCCTGTTGAAATGAGGCCTTTATTGGAGTGAAGAGATATAAAGTTATACATTTTCTGGGTGATGAGAGTGTGAATGTAGGCCAACCTTTTAGGCTGTTTTTCTTTTGTCGCGGTACCGTCAATTGCTAAAAGTGCGTTCAATGACCCAAACACAAAACCCAAATAGCTACATATGAGAAGACAAATTTACTTGTCTTTAGTTCTATATGAGAAATTCAGAAAATGATTAAGGCCTGTTCACACAAAGAATGATAAAAAGATAATAATAGTAGCCATACCAACTGACATACCGTTATGTTTTTCTAAGTTCACATGCTGCAGTTTCAGACTTAAATTAAATTAAAATGAGTTTTGTTTTATTGTTCATCATCTAGAAAAAATATCTTTCAAATTGATTCTTGCAATATCTTCTTTGCTCTTAAATTGTAAATGATTTTTGCTTTTCCCCTTTTTTTTTGAGTTGAAAAGCCCTCAATAGGCCCTTTTTACAATGACGTCACTTAACTTCCGCCTTCTCGCAAAGCAGTGTATCATGACATCCGTCTTGCAACAAACAAGAAGAAGAAGAAGAAAACTTGTGAAAAAAGAGAACTTGTGTTTTGCAGTAGCGCTGGAATTTAACAACAGTGACAGAAAAACTGACAGAACACTTATTCAAGTACTTATCCTAGCACCTTCGCTAACACAAAAAGATAACAAAACACTTACCTTCATAATCAAACAGGTACAGTTCAACGAAGTATTTGTATCCTTTATCTAGTTTTGATCTTGTCATAAGCGAAAATTTGTCTTCAAGATGTTGTACATCATCTAGCCGTATCTGTGGCAGCTGTGCAAGGGACTTGGTAAACTCCATTCTGAGGCGCTAGCGAAAGTTACGATACACTGCTTCGCGGCAGAATGGAAAATTTGTGACGTCATGTGAAAAGGGCCTATTCTCTTCTCTTTGGTTCTATAAACAAGGAAAAAGTCTAGAATTTTTTATTCTGGTCTTTTACATAGATAACAATTTAGGCACTTATGTACAAATCAGAATAAACCATTATGCCAATGTCTTGGAGAATGACACATCATGAATGCATGTATCGATCATACTGTATTTCCTCAGATGAAACTGTCTGCCAAATGCATAATTGTAAATTATGTTTCCGGTCATCTTGATGCTGTTATACTACATATCAGCAAACCTGGCACGGCTATTTAAACGATTAAAACCTCCAGTTGAATAACTTAATTAAAAAAGAAATAAATACAATTATAATTGCCAGTTTGCATTAGGCGGTCATGCCCCCCGCACAGCAAGACTCTTAAGCCACGTGTTTTCACATTAGCATTGTTGCCAAAACAAACTATATTAGGGCAACAAAGTCATTGTCATCCCGTTTTGATCTATTGCAGTACACGCAGTGACTTTCACGTCTTGGCAACAACTGGGTCGCTGCTTGTGTGTGTGTGTGTAAGAACCAGGATGAGCGAGTGAGCGCAGCGGCAGGTAAACGAGGCGTGAGTACGAGGTCCTGCTCCCTGAACGCAGCGCCCGTCAGACAGTCCATTTGTCAAAGCATCCCAGCGGAGCTTTCCAAAGGCCGCGTCACTTCCAACCCCTGCAGGGAAACCCCACATCTCTCTCAACCACATAGTCCAACATCAGAGGAATTGCAAATTCACAGTGTTTAGATTCTCGGAAGCATAAATATATTTTTAGTGTAAAACGTTATTGTAATACGGTTCTCATAGAGGTTAGAATTATGCTCAGGAGTCAGTTGTTGGCATGATGTTGCATAGCTGGACATAGCGAAAACTACATCATGTTTATTGCAGCATCCGTAGAATGGACATTCTTGTCATTTTAATGAGCTAACGATGAGCTAGAATATGTCTTGACTGTTTTAGTTAACTTGGAAAGAACATGTTGTACTGTCTGTGTTTTTCGTATTAAAATTCCACATGTTGCACGCCACGTGGTGCGTCAAAGAGGTATCCCGGGGGTGATGCGTGGATTCTTGTCGAGATTTAATTTCCAAAGACACCTTCATAGATTGACCTCCCAGATGAGTGTAAACATTGTGGGTCTGTGGGGCTTTTAAGCATTATGCAGTTTATTCGGATGGCCCGGGTGTTAAGGCGGGACCACTTTTTTTAATGCCTTGGAAATAGGAAACATGTTTGGTCTCACTAGTGGAGCAAAAAATTATAAAACGCACCTTCAAAAAGATCAACTGTACAATATCCTGCTTGACATTATGAAAGTGACGATAGATCTGATTATGATAAATCCTTGGATTTTCCACTGAGGGCAGATGCTGCACACTTGTAGATAATGATACGTTTTACGTGTTTAAGTCGGGAACTAATTTAATGCATCAACAGCTTTTCACTTTGTGTTTGGCATTTGCTAGAAGCTCTGTAGAGCTAAGCCAAGTCTTCCTCTCGTGTTCCTCTGTGGTGTCCAGTCAGTACTCTCAGTAGAGATTCATTTATAAAGGCACTCTACTGGCTGGCCCAGTCACGCACTGGTGCTTTGGACATCACTTCACTCCACTAATGGTCTTACTGGGAGAGGCTCTGCATCCCGGCCATCCATCAATGTGTCAGTGTATGTGGAGATAGTTGAGTGTTTTACTTTGTGTGTGTGTGTGTGTGTGTGTGTGTGTGAGAGAGAGAGAGAGAGAGAGAGAGAGAGAAAGAGAGAGAGAGAGAGAGTTGTGTAAGTGCAACAAGCGCTCAAAATATTTTAGATGGGTTCAATGAGCAGTGTTCAAGCAGAGAGTGTCTGTCAGTCTGTCTGTATCTATTGGGTGTTTTATTGAAGGATGGAATTGTTTCAACCACATTGTTGGTAGACAATGTTGACCCCCTTAAAGCGATAGTTCACATAAAAATAAAAAGGATTTGATACCCTCACATCGTTCATGCAATGGCAGTCAATGAATCATGATAGAATTTTTGTCTGAACTATCGCTTTAAAGGAATATTTCATCAGATTATCAAAATTCCCTCATGCTTTACTCACCCTCAAGGCATCCTGACTGAATATGACTTTCTTCTTGAAGAATAATGCAGTCGGAGTTATAATACCACGTATCATTTGACTTCCAAGCGGTAGTTTTGAAGCTCCAAAAAGTGCATCCATCGATCATCAAACTGCTCGACACATCTCTGTGAAATATCCATATTGACAACGCTATTAACGCTGATGTCACGCTTCCGTTATAACTCGACTGCACGTGACCCTGAGGCTTGTTTTTCTGGCAAATGACGCAGGCGTGTCGTAAGCTCTGGTGACGAACACGGCATTTTTCGTTTTGTTTCAATAGGATGCCGCTGCTCATGTGCAGTCAGCGTTCGTCAAGAAGAAAGTCATATTTAGTCAGGATGCCTTGAGGGTTGGTAAAACATGGGGATATTTTGCTTTGCCGGTGAAATATCCCTTTAAGCTCTGGACAAACAACTGGAAGTCATTTAGTGCCAATGAGAGTTGGAGATTTCTGTAGTTTTCAAACAGGTTTCTATAGCACTCTTTCATTGTTTAACAGATATCTTTGCTTCCAACTCTCGCCATTGAGCCAGTGTTGCTATGTCAGACCTCCATGATAAAAACAGCAATGTTAAAAGCACCACAGTGTTTACACTTTCGGGGAAAATGAACCAACAAATGGCCTACTTACAACATAGTTGGCTGAAGCTGGGCGAAGAGGAACTTTTTGCAAATCAATGAAATGACATTTCGTAGGGAACACAGCGAGGTGCCCCGGCAACCCCAAAACTTTGGTTTTGTTCTTGCTCAACCTTCTCCTGTCCTCTCTTCCATTGATTTACCTCTGCAAGCTTGTATAGTATCTCTCCCTCTTTCTGGCTTTCTCTTTCTCTCTATGATGCACTGCTCGTCCTTGGAAGTGTTTGGGCACAGTTACGGTATAAATCAGATGAAAGGTAGACGCTGGGCCTGCAGGGTTGTGACTTCCTCAAAGGAATACTGCAGCTCCGACTGAATAAATGGGAAGTGAAATGGCATATGGAGCCATAAAGTGCTCCGACATGAGACTCGGCCAATGAGATAAGATTTACACACGCCGCTTTCAGATTCAGAAAGATGTTTCCTCAGCAGGCAAGTTTTGCAAGACTTTGTGTCGTTGCACATGAGTTTTGTGAGTTGCATAGTTTCACAGACAATTTTAATATGAAGTAGCTATTATTAGATCTCATCTAAAAACATTTTTTAATAAAATTGTTGTGTGTATATATATATATTTCTTTGAGAACAAAGAATAAAATGTCAGTATTTTATTGATAAAAATTCAATTTAGAATAATCTAATTACAATGAAGGATGTGTAATACTACAGTACAATATAAATGTATTATTGCTACCATGGATATAAATACAACTAAATGGGGAAAATGGAATTAAGCCATGTGTAGTCAGTAATGTTTTCTTTAGTTTCGAGATACAGAGAGAACGAGACCACCGGGGGACTAGACATGACGTTGTTTAAAAAGCAATTACATGACCGCTTTCTACTTCCTGTGTGGAAGGGGCATCACAGGCTTTCGAGAGCAAATAAGGATATAAGAGCGAAACATTTTCAGACAAGCGAAGCAGGTCCCCCCTTAGTAGCTAAAACACAGTCACAAGATTTATTTCTTAATTCCTTCCCTGGCTTAAAAATAGCTCTAGTCGCTTCCATATGTGACCCCAAGAGGGAAAGGGGCTGACAGGACCTTTCCAGGTCTATTAGCTTCTCTGCCCAGTTTAAGAGGCCAGAGTCAAGGGCTTGTGAGACGGGGTATGCACCCTCTTGAGCTCAATTGGTGGAGATCACAGATGGGGAGCTCCTCTGAGGCCCTGTGTGAAAGAGAGACTCTTATAACATGGAAGGCTGTAGAACAGAGGGCTTGCTGTCTCCATGTTCCTCAAGAGGAAATTACTTAGCCTCCAATTAAAGGTTTAGATATGAAATAAAATGGCGATGTTTTTTAAAGCAGCGTTAGCTTGTTTGTCTTCATGATCCATTTGTAAGGTAGTGGATTGTTTTCTATTAGGTAGGATTTAGTGGCTTGTTCTGTTCATTCGGTGTGTTTCCTGATAAACTCACTACTAAAAGTTTAATTACTTTTATACATTTTGGCAAATGCATTTATATATATACCAAAAATATAAACCACAGAAGAATCATGCCCATTAGAAGATAGCAGGTGGACTTTTATTAAATAATAATATTATATTTTATTATTGTATCTTATTATATCTTTATTAATTTTTTCTTGTTTTACATTGCACTTTTTATATGAGCCATTTTATTCTTTTATTCATTTTATTCTTTTATTCGGTCTTTCTGCTGACCATTTGCATCCACTCACCCTCCCAAATGTATATACGTGTGTGAAAACGGCTCTTTTCACAAACACGCACGGAGATCATTGGCTTTCAAGACCAGTTGCGTTTTCGGCTTGAATTTTTGGCTTGGTTCCCTCTCTAAACAAAACTATAATAAGATGCAACATTACAAAAAGTTAAAAAGTGTTTTATTTTCGCTTTGGTCATGTCTCATGACCTGGATAGTTCGGTAAGGATGGCAGTCCCATGTTCAAGAGGGAACGTCATAACATTTCCAAGGTTGGTTTAAATGAACTGAGGTATCAGAAGAATTCTCACAATAGTGAAAACAGCCAGACAGCTCTCAGAAGGTCACTGGTTCTTTTTCATCCAAAATGTGAAAGAATGATAAAACATCTAGCCTTCCGCCATCTCAATGCAAACGTTCGCGAACAAAGAAACCGACCTAGACGGAAATATGTGTAACCGTCTGCAAGGTCACAGCTTCTTTGATTTCATCAGTGCTGCGGTTTCACATATGAAGTTTTCCCTTTTAGTGCTGTCAGATGTCGACTACTGCGTTTTTTTCTTTTTCCAGTAAGTATCAGGCAGGCTTAATGCCTCCCAGCATGGCTACACTTAGTTAGTGTTATTGAGTTTAAATAACCTGTAAAGTGTGTTTGCCAGACAGCTTGGCATTATGGGAATCTCTCCAGGCTGCTGACAGGGAGTGAAAAGAGTCAGGAGTGATCAGAAGAAAACAATTACATTTTGTCTAATATTTCACGCTGTGGGTGAATGTGTTATGTGTTTTTAGTCAGTCGTCAGTGGTGCGTTTTTTACATGGACGTTATACAGCAAGTTGGTGGCTTTTGTTGTTTTGCATTTATATTTATTAGAAGGGTCTATTCACACATGCCAATGGGATTTAAATGGTAATACACGTTTCTTAACGGTAACATGTTTTCTTACTGATTATGGTTTTAAAATGTTTTCAGTCATATGGTGTCGCAGTGGTCTTTTACTATGTATGTTTTTTTTTCGTTCGGTTCTTTGTGTGTGCGTGGGTGTAGTCTGCACGTATTAATAAAACACTAGTGGCAGGCATGTTTGTTCGTGCACTTGGAGCTCTGGGTAATATATTATGGAACAAAGAAACAAAGGACCAATATGAACTCGATGTAGACTGTTTCAACCCGTGTCTCTAGGGCTCTGTAGCACTAATTAGAGAAAAGGCCTCTTGCCCTCCGTCCTCTCCGTATTCCCCACTTCTCGCTCATCCCCCCGTCCCTGTGGATTTGCAGATGGAGGTTGGCAAGGGCACCCCCCGTTCAGATGAGTGTCTGGGGTCTTCGAGGGTTTGTCCCACAAGAAAAATGGCGAGATAGTCATGTCAGGTTTGTATCCAGAAGGAAAAATTGAGAAAGACACAGTGGGGGAAGTGATTTTTTGCTGGCTTGCTAAAGGCTAATCCATGTTAGCACACGACAGCATAGTAAAGTGTGAATATTCCCTGAAGTGAATAAAAAACATTTGATGTGATAATAGACCGGACGCTGAGAAGTTCAGTGGATAACAGACTTAATGGAAGATTAGAGATATCTGAAGGTGGCTGTCTATCTTTTTAACAATTTACCAAGGATTCAGTGCTATTCCTCTCAATTCTAAGATTTTATATGTGGTGATATTTGTTTCTTTTTCTTTTTGACTGTTCTTTTACCAGTTGAGATCCTTTTATATTCCTTCTATGGTAGCCTTTAATTCTTATTAAACCTATAATAACGGTCAATGTTGGCTTTGGTGCCTTATCACAGTTTCAGTTAAAAGGATTACAATTCGGTCATCATTTATACACCCTCATGAGTTGAAAACTTGTATGACTCTTTCTTCTGTAGAACACATGAGAAGATATTTTGATAAATGTCTCAGTGGTTTTGTGTTCATACAATGGTTGTCAAGGGGGTCCAGTGTTGTTTGGCTACCAACGTTCTTCAAAATATCTTCTTTGGAGTTCTCCAGAAAAAAAAGTCTGCCAGGTTTGGGATGACATGTAAACAATGAACTGAACTATCTCTTTAACTATCATTCGTTCATCTAATGGGCCTTATAAAGAAGGAGTAGACATGCTGTTCAAGATGCTGAGTCTTTGAGAGCATCAATGTAAAGTGCAAATAGATATAAATGTGGATTCCGCTCTACCTTAAGATTTATTCTGACAGGATACAGACGCTATTTGGCAGCAGGGTAGAAGACAGGTTGGCCTATGACCAGCATCTGCTAATGTGATTTCCTTAGGCTGCAATATCGAGTGCGCTTTCTGATTTGACATCAAATAAATAGCGTTACGTTTGATATTTTCAGGTTTGACTACCACTTAACTCCAAGTAATGCATCAAGCATTATCTTGCATTTAGCATTTTGCTGATGCATATATCTGCCAAATATACGTCTAGGCAATGGAGTATACTCAACTCTGGAGCGTCTTAGCCTTTCTCATTACACAATAAAAGTCCTTCAAGTAAGTACCTTGAAAGCATTGTTACTGCACCTCTCTCAACTGACTTCCTCTTAATACCTGCCTCGCTGGCATCTTCTGTCTAGTTCTGATGTTTTCATGTACCACCGTCTTGATGAGAGGCGTCCGCCCCGCGCTTCATTTCAGTAATGGCCTCGGTTGACTGTATATCATACACCGGGTGATTTAATCTGCCACTTTGCTGTTAATGCACAGAAAGTGACTCAAATTTCATGGCTGCTGGAGTCAAACCGCGGCTTTATTGCTGTTAGCATCATGCCATTACCACAGTCTCTAAAAATGGTAAGCATAACGCAGCTTTTCTTCGAAACGGGCGTTAAAGGGAACAGGGGACAAGCTCTGCATGATTTGTATGAAAAATAGATATTTGAATAGGCGTTTCACATCTCTGGTGTGACTGCCGCTAACGGCTGATTGAATCGGGGAGGTAAATGCAGCCAGCCAGTAAAGTTGCACTCGCTACGACATGTTCTGTACAACAGAGTCTGCACGTTTGCTGCGTTTCACCTCATGATGTTACATTCGTTCCTTTAACACAGATCTCACAGTTCACCTGAATGTGATTAGTCATCCCTGCGGTTTGTATACGTTACGTTCTTGAGGTTGATCTGCGTTCCGATAAGTTGGCTCGCAGTTTGGCCACGGTTCATAGAGCAGGACCGTGTAAACAGCTGGCTTGTATTCAGTAATTCGATTTGAAATCTACTGTCGTGAATTTAATTTAATGATAGTAATGTGATATTCCTAACTCGATTCATTTCATTCGCTTGCTGTTGATTTGTTATTCACAGGAGGATTTTTTCCTCCCTTAACTTTTGCCTTTCCATCCTCCATTTTGCATCTTCATTTCCTGTTTTAATATAATAAAAGAAAAGGGTCTGTTTCACTTCAGTGAGGTCATTGTACTGAGTATATGCAATACCGAGTGGTGGTCACCATTATTATCTCTTTAAAAAGATTTTAACCTTTACCATTCAGTTGCTTACAAGACAAAGCACGTAAGTAAGGGATATTGTTCAACCAGCTGGTTAGTAGTGCAAAATAAACCCTGACAGACGTCAAGAACCTGAGATACACTATTAGAAATAAAGGTTGTTGAAGGTTTTAGTAATGTCAGAGGAGTAAAGTGAAAGGTTCTTAAGAGACATCTTTTTTTTTTCATTCTGCAGAACCTTTTTCCACCATAAAGACCGAAGGGATCTGTGGTTGTTAAAGCTCGTCTATAACATCTTGTAGCACCTTTATAAAGTGTAAAACAGAAGGGCCGTTAATGAGTTTATGCCATGAACCTCGCATACTTTTAGGAAATCAGCGTTTAGTTGATTGTTGATTCACGGATCATGTTACCAGCACCCAGGGCTGTAGCTAGATTCATTCTGGGCCCTCTCAAAAACAATGATGTAGCTCAGCTGAGCTTCCTGCCGCCTCAACTCTGATTGGTTTTGTTCTCGAGCTAGGTGTCGGACTTTTAGACTAAACCATTAACCATTTTTGAGGAGGGGGAATCACATTTATTTAGAAAAACTTTTCTCCAAATTGCATGCTTTTGTGGATTGCATTAAAATCTCTAAATACAATTAATGTATTAAAATTATTTATAAAACATGTGATTTTATAGTATAACTGTTGGATTTGTAGGGGCCCCTAGAATTATCACCAACTTTCTCCCCACTAGAAACGGCCCTGCCAGCACCACCCGGTCCGGTAGTTTCATCTTCTACAACATTAAGAAAATAAGACCTTTCCTGCCCTAGCATGCTATGCAAGTCCTAGTCCAGGCTCTTGTTCTGTCAAGACTGGACTAATGCAATGCGCTACTGGCTGGACTCCCAGTCTGCACTACCAAACCTCTACAGATGATCCAGAATGCAGCGGCAAGAGAGGTCTTCAATGAACCGAAGAGAGCACACGTCACTCCTCTCTTCATAAAGTTACATCAGCTCCCTATAGTCGCTCGTATCAAATTCAAGGCTCTTGGCCTACAAGACCACCACTGGTTCGGCACCCCCTTATCTCCACTCACTAATGCAGACTTATGTACCCGCCAGATCCCTACACTCTACAAACGAACGACGTCTTGTAGTGCCATCCCAAAAATGGGAAAAATCACACTCACGTGCCTTCTCTGGATCTGTTCCACATTTGTGGAATGATCTGCCCATTGCCACAAGATCAGCAGATTCTGTAGCCATCTTTAAGAATCGGCTGAAAACACATCTCTTCCGTCAGCACCTGACCGATTGGTTGTGACTTCGATTTCTTTTCTACTCTTTCTGTCCTTGAAAAAAAAACTTTGATTTGTATACTGTGGTAGGCTTTTTGAGACCAGTTTAACTGCACTTTTAGTGGTCCTTATGTTGTTCCAATTGCTTCTATTGTTTACCTCATTTGTAAGTCGCTTCAGATAAAAGCGTCTGCTAAATGACTAAATGTTCAATAAACATGACAGCTGCCTTCATAGATCAGATGGCTTTATGTTGTTTCCAGGTGTGTTGTTTAAGAACATGACACACACATCGGTGAGGCCAAAAGAGAGTAACGGCTAATGCTAACGCCTTCAGCGGAATGAAGGAAAGGAGACCAGAGGCTAGTTTTTTTTAAATAGATGGCAAAGGATGTTGTTTGCAAATTGTAAGTATTACAGACCCTTCTATAGTATCTCTGCTTGACTTTTCAGCAGGTTTTGAAGGAATGCACAATGTGATGATGTCACATGGCGCTTCGTACGAATTATGTGGAAAATCTGCGACGATATCTACATTTTGCGAGTTGCTGCAAATTTTGCGGAGTTCGTTGCGATCGCGAAATCCTGTAGGGACTGAAAAAAGGACCATGATCAATTTGAATCAATCTTTTTCCATCCATTTGGCTATTTTAGTTTCCACATTTTCAGAGGTCATCCAGTCATACGTTTTGAGTGCTAATTGACTGACATTATTGACATGGCAATCGCTTACAATAGCTGACTCGAATCGCCCATCAGAAATCAGTCGTATGCTAATGCAACCGCTCTGTTGCTTTCCTCCTCTTAAACCTTCCACGCATCTTTTTTTCCATCCCTTGCTTTTCCTCAAGGGGGCTTATTATACACTTCTGGAGCTCTCTACCAGAAAGCAGGGAAGCTCTCGGTGGGAAGCCTGAAAGCACCGTTTGCGGCTGGGGCAAGTCTGCAGGAGCATCTGCTGCCCGCGGCTGGGTTGGAGCTCTGACGCGTGGATCTGGAGAACTACTTCGGATCGGCTGTAGCTCAGATGAATGCCAGCGGATTAACATATCTAACACAACGGAGGAAGGCAGGGCTGCTCGGGGGGATGGTGGGGGATGCTTGTGACCGCATTCAGATCTGCTAGCGTGAAATGCGGCAGCATATGGCAGGCGAAGGGATGCACGTGCTACGGCCAGATACATCACAATCGGTTTTCTCCTCGTTCTTCATTCCGTCTTGTTTTTGCTTTTCAGTCTATTTCTTTCTTCCTGTTGCGCGCTGCCTCTTCTCCTCATTTGAGTCAAACGTGCATGCAAAGTGGCTTATGCAAATGCTCATGTACACAAGCATGTAAAACCATATGGATCTCTCGTACTACGATAAGAGATGGCACACGGCGCATACCCCACAACCTTGCACATGCACGCCCACAGATGCACAAAGAGAGATATTTATTTTTCAGCACCCCTCCCCTTTTTCTCTCTTTCTGGCCTGACACAGCCCTTGGATCTATTCCCAGGGCTGACCCCTTAGTGGGGACATTGATGTAGGCTTGCTAATGATGAGAAATGGAACCATAATGCCGGCTGTTAAACCTCGGGGGGCGCACAACAAATGTGCTTCCGAGACCCGGCATTTGTCTCTGAATAGATTAGATCCTAGCTGTGGTAACCTTATATTTAATCTCTCTAGCTCGCTTGTGCTCTTTCTCTCTCTCTCTCCGATGGGCCAGTAGCTGTTCTTCATGATAAATAATACTCTATCATCCAGTGCTACGGGCACAGGAGCGCTTCTTTAACTATTGCTCTTCCGTGAAGAACGCTATTATACATTTGTTTTTGTAATGCAGGGACGGAAACCAGCTGGTGGTATAAAAAAGTATCTGCATTCAACATGCTTGTTGTGCTAAATTGTTAACCTTCCCAACCACAATTTACATGAGTCCCATGAGCTTTTAACCAGGGCATACAATTTTGGCGTTCTCATTATGGAGTAAAGGATTTTATCTACTTTGAATAATGTTAAAAGTATGTTGTTCAATTGAGTCCTTGCCATCTTGTTAGTCTCTATTCTATGTTCAGTAGGAAAATGAGAGCAAGTTATATTCAGACTCTCCGTGGAGGTTGTTTCTATCCAATCAGTGTGAATACCTTATTTTGTGACAGTGTTCTGATACCGGCATGCCTGTCTGCTCTCAGAAAGCGACATCATACCCTTGTTATTCTCCTCTGGAAAAAAATAGAAGAAAAAAAACAGGACGGCAATGACACGGAAATCTGATAAATTGGCGCACAACATATTAAATTATCAATGCGCATGAAAAATTCATTCTAGAATGCCTTTCACACTTTCCGAGTCAGTGCGCAATTTACTTTTATCTTGTTAAGGCAGGAAAATTTTATTATGGAAAAATAATGCCACTGTTTTTTTCCCCCTAGACTCCCTCTTTCGTTCCCGGTTTCTCCCTCTGATCCATTTTAAATGGTTGCAGTAATGGTGCAGAAAAATACGCTGAAAATGAGAAATCGCTCATGAGTAGTTATAAATATTCATGCGAATGATAACTACGTTAGGCTGCTTTCCCGAGCTCTTCTGTTGTGAAATTCCATTCCCGCCGCAGAAGCGAACGTTCATCTCGGTAGGTCTTGCAAAGTTCTCGCAAACTTCTGAAAAGCTGTGGTTATAAAAGTTTCAAAATGTAATACTTGTTGAACATATGTTTATTGTAAAACTTGATTGCTGGAATGTGCGGTTCTGTTTATGTAATGTTCAGCCAAAAGAACTTCGAGTCGCAGCTGCGTGGTCAAACACAGCGATTAGAGGAAAAATGCTGCATGCTATAATAAATCACTTTCTGAATACAGGTATGACCCGGATCATAATGTTTCAGGTGCTGGGCAAATATTATATAGCCACTGTGTCACTGTCAGAAACAAAAACCATGTAAAGCAGATGCAAAGATCTTTAGAGGAGAACCGAAATGACCATGTCCTCCTCATTTGTCTGTGTAGGACATTCAGTCATAATTTGCATAGTAAAAATAACTAAGTGAAAGTGACATCGGGTCAAGAATGAGGACAGATCACATGTGTGCACAAATCTGACGTTAAACCTTCCTCCCCCTACGCCGATCTACCATGTTTGGTGATGCAAATTGTTGCAACATGCCCAAGGTATTCCATCATCAGAGGAGTATAATTATCTTCGGCAACAACCAATATTGGATTGTTAAGCCTGAGGATGAGATGCCCAATGAGGCCTGTATTTTCTCTCTCTCTCTCTCGGCTGAGCTCTGACAGATGAATCTACAGGGAAAGATAGCTGAAAGGCAACCTGAGGCAACTGGAGCGTCTTTCACTCTCGCGCTATCTCGCTTTCTCATCTCTCCTTCTGTTATGGGTATTTATCCTTCAGAAACACTGCATGTCGTGCATCTGATGCAGTCTGGCTCCTATTTATTGCACATCAGCTTTTTGCAGCTTTACATGACTTTGAATTTCCAGTTTTGTTTTCCCCTCCAGTTCTTCTCTACCCATGATAATAACCAGCCAAAGGAAAGTTAAAATGGGTCTCCTGTCATCGGACGTGCTCCATAGCAAAAATGGATCTATATACAGAGTTCCCTGCGCAGAGAGAAGCCTATTACCGTCGACAGGTGGCCTGTCTATGGTGCTGATCTTAAATTCTATTTGTACTGAGTTTAGTACAATAACAATTATATTTTATATATGAAAGTACATTCTGTGCACGGCCCTTCATGACATTTCAATTCTTTACAAAGATGTGCCAGATGTTCTTGTGGTTTGTAAATAATTCAGAATCATATGTTGGTCCACGCATGATTTACATTTGGCTTGATACTGTAGTTTGTACGATTTGTTACCGTCTTTATCAGAACATAACACAATTAAGGACAAGGGTAAAAGTATGACCATTGTTCCATTACCTCCATTACCATGATCACTCTGATGTCTGTCTGGGATCGTGTGTGTGCGTGCGTGCGTGCGTGCATGCATGTTTTTCTCAGAATGCCTGATGGTTTTAATAGGAAGTGTGTAGGAAAGGGGATGACCTGTAATCACAATCAGCTGGTAAATAATTACAAGCTTTGCATTCTGTGCTGAAAGTTCCTCCACAGACATGCTTTATTCAACCGTCTACAATACATCAAACATTTAGCAACTGGTTACAGCAAAACAAGAACATTGGTTAGTATTTAGCACTGTTTTAGGGTTTTAAAAGTATGTGCTCAGTTGGTTCCCATTAAAGCCAGTGGAAGCTTAAAACCCTTAGTTAGAAAATTGTTTTGATTCCGTCAAGCTGTGCTGTACCATCTTAACCGGCAATAGGCCAAATGATGTTTACATTTTCCTCTGATTCACTATTCAGAGTAGACTGAAGTAATACATTCCTAAAGCATTTTCATCAGCTCTTTCATCAAACGAGTAGATGTCTTTTCACGATAAGGGTATTTTTCATAGTTGCCAGGTTGCGGCCACATTTGTAAAGCTGTCACGTTGTTTTATATGTTGTATTACTTACAGTTTCCTCTTTCCTTTGGCCAAAACAATGACTTTGAAATGGACAAGTAAGCATTGGCAAGTAGTTACTAGCTTTTGTGAAACACACAAGAAAAGTTGTTTTAAAAACAAATTTCCCTGATAAATATGAACTAGACAAAAACGTATGACAGCTTTCCAGTATGGTGCTAGAAACTTTGAGAATTACATATTTAGTGTCATATTTGTTGCTGTAGTCATTAAACTACCTTCATTTAAAACACACCATATGATATACATGCCCCAGTTGCGTGCCGTTACATGTCACCGCCCAATTATAATCGGCTTTCGATTCTGAATGGCGCAAAGGGCGGGTTAAATGTACATGTTCTCTAAATGTTTAGCTCAACATTTACATTTAGATTTAACATTTAGATCATATATATAATATAGTATTTATATTTTTGCATTTAAAACAAGATTTAGATCAAATATTGCCTGATGCATTGATATTGCGAGCATTTTTTGTTGCATTTAGATGCGTTTAATGGAATTATTGAGTCGAACCGTATGTTTTGTGTTATAGCTTGAGTGTTGTGGTCTTATTAAGCATCAGATTTCTTTCCTTTCTTTAAAATTCTGGATTTTCATTTCAACATTTTTTCACTCTTTTCTTTTCTTTACACGTGCGGTTTGCATTCGTCAAATTTTTACTCTGCATATAGACAGGAATCCATTTCATATTGCATAAAATAGTTTGACTTACAAATTTCCCTGATAAATATGAACTAGACAAAAACGTATGACAGCTTTCCAGTATGGTGCTAGAAACTTTGAGAATTACATATTTAGTGTCATATTTGTTGCTGTAGTCATTAAACTACCTTCATTTAAAACACACCATATGATATACATGCCCCAGTTGCGTGCCGTTACATGTCACCACCCAATTGTAATCGGCTTTCGATTCTGAATGGCGCAAAGGGTAATGGGTAATTAAATGTACATGTTCTCTAAATGTTTAGCTCAACATTTACATTTAGATTTAACATTTAGATCATATATATAATATAGTATTTATATTTTTGCATTTAAAACAAGATTTAGATCAAATATGTACATTTATATATAGGATTTAGATTTAACTTTTGCATTTAATATTTAGATTTAGATTAAACATTTAGCATGACGAACTTTGACAGGTTTTTGGTACACATTTCAGTTTACAAACGGCGCCCCATACCAAGAGTGAGAATTCATTCTTTCATATAAAACATCTCAAAACTAGGAGGCTGGTTTGAACTAAACTCCGCCTCTCATACATCGATTGCTTTGGTCTCGTCCTGTGCATTTTTTTTAACACACCCAGCGGAGCGACCGCTTGAAGCGCGCTTCAGCTCGCGTGCACGGAACACTCGCTCCCGTATGTGCCTGGAGAGCCTAGCGCAGCGGAGGCGCCGGACGCGCTCAATTCGTTTGGGGACTTTCAAAACCTTCCAGATACGCCGAAAACGGCCGGATTCGTTCGATTTCTTCGAGAAAAGCGAGATTACCGCGCGCTTAAACCCATGGATTGTTGTTCTGCTGTGTTTTTCGCCGTGAAATCGAGCGGTACTTCTGTTGGGAATCTATTGTTAATGATCTGTCACCGGAGCTTGGGATTCATATCTTGCGCTTTTACCTCACCCTGACTAAAAATCTGATTTTGTTCACCTGAACGGGGAATGTATGACTCATTGCAGAACACAGATCTGTCTGTTTGATCTATCGTTGAAAAAACCCTCCGCTTTTGACAGCTTTCGCCACCGAAGCCGTTAAAAACGTGCCCTCAAGATTTATTGTCGGGACAGGTTCGTATTTCTCGTCCCTCTTCGGTCGATAGCGCTCGACGCGATCTGCCGTAGCCTTTATTAAAGGCATATACTGGATGTAACGGAATTGCATTTTATCCGTCACCTTTGGCAAAAATCGGCTGAGCATTTTTTCTCTCAGATGGCAGCTCTCTTGGGGAGACGAACCTACTACAGAATTCGGTAAGAATATACTTTATATAAAGAATACGTCTGTTATAGTAAATATTTCTTGAATCATTTTAAATTCTTGCTATTTTACCTTAAAATGAGCTCACTTTGTATAGTACATGAAAGAAAAACATCGTATATGTCTGAAGTCTTAGATAAATGTTTTAGTTTCAACTTCAAACTGTAAGAATAAAAACCAAATCTCGTGTAAGTTAGTATTTGCCTGATGCATTGATATTGCGAGCATTTTTTGTTGCATTTAGATGCGTTTAATGGAACCGTATGTTTTGTGTTATAGCTTGAGTGTTGTGGTCTTATTAAGCATCAGATTTCTTTCCTTTCTTTAAAATTCTGGATTTTCATTTCAGCATTTTTTCACCCTTTTCTTTTCTTTACACGTGCGGTTTACATTCGTCCAATTTTTACTCTGCATATAGACAGGAATCCATTTCATATTGCATAAAATAGTTTGACTCTAGCTAATGAACCATTCAAGGTTACCCGTAAGTCGTATCTGTGCCTTGGGGTGCATATAGTCTCCAGAACTGATCATATGATGTTAAAGCCACCATACCAATTGTTACAGTTGGCTACACGGCTGGAATCTCATATAGGAAATATGTAAATGGCTGCAAATGTTAGACGGCTTGAATTTAAAGTCACTGTATGTATTGGAAAATGGTTGAAAGTTCATTGACTTGCATAAGGTGATGTAAACAGCTCCCCTCAGGCAAGGCAGAATGTAGATCAGAGAGATTATATTGGGTTTTTTGTCTGCCTGCATTGGACTTTGAATGAGATTTGCATGGAGGATTTGCATCGAGACCATTTAAGATATTCACCAGCATCACAAATCATGCTTCACGGTTTGCACTGCAATCTTTTCTATGACGGGTGTGTCACGTTTTATTGATGGATGATAATTGTATGTTGCATATCTTGGATAACATTACCTAAGTTTTTTTTTAAACGTACAATAATTGCTGCCCGTTATTTTTGAAAATGGCTCAAAATTGTATGGTTTGGAATTATAGCTTTTAAGTATAATTATTTCATATTTAGTTCATATAAAATAATTTTACTGTTCCTTTTTTTCTTATTTGCTGAGGTCTTGTGAGACTGAGTCTGTTGACTTAGTCAGGTGGCTGTGTTAGGTCGCAGAATTTACTTGGGAAATAGCAAACTTGACCTTGGGATGTGCACATATTAAATCAGAGAATGTAGTTTCC
This sequence comes from Triplophysa siluroides, assembly GCA_006030095.1. NCBI lineage: Eukaryota > Metazoa > Chordata > Actinopteri > Cypriniformes > Nemacheilidae > Triplophysa > Triplophysa siluroides. The sequence continues at coordinate 1,080,573 of VCII01000101.1, read as the reverse complement.
ATTGACTACTGCCATTGGTAGAAAGCATGGCAGCTGAATAACTACAGTTTTGACCGCAAGATTTGTCCTCCTCATTTCCGTTTTGGTTACACCACGTAGAAAGGCATACAGACTGTTTGCAATATATAATACCGGAATTTTACTGGCTGTCCAAAACATCTCATTCGAATGGCCCCCGTTCACCTTCACCTTCCTCCCCTGCAAAATCAAATGTATATTTCTTCTTTTTTCCCGTGACCAGAGGCTAATCTTTAATCTTGCGCAGATGCAGCTCTGGAATTAGCTTGCAAACGCTCTCTCGTTCCTATCTTCAAACCCTTCACTTATCAGGCGTGGAGAGCTGATACGGCGGGGCCTGGCTCGGCAGTCCAGATAAGAGGGTGAGGAAAAAGCTGCCAGCTATTTGTAATATAAGAGTCGAGGCAGATCACAGCCTATACTGATATGACAGACCTTCCGACTTGAAGCTAACATCTTGAGTCCTCTTAGTTCGAAGAGAAATAGCGGAGTTTAAAGGTAGACAAGCGCAGAGCAGAAAAGCCAATGTCTGTTTGTGGCAACAAGGCTCCGCAGTAACATGATTCATCCGGTTGTAAATTAAATTCATTAATGTTGGTGATTAGGGAGATCTTTTTTATTGCTGTTGTTAAACATGAATGGTACAAAGGGTGTTGCTGTGTACAATAGTTATCATAAAAGATTAAGTTTAACTGCCATGAATTGTGATTCATGACAGCAGTTTTACATTTACTCTGTTTTGGTGTATTTTTTATCTCAGATCTGACATTAGCAAAGTATTTAATCAAAAGTTAAATATCTATATATATAGATCTTTAGCAATGGGGGCTGTTTCTATTTCCATTATACAAAGTGACCTTTCCTATGGGCAAATGCTTTGAGTTTTAAAATGGCCAGACAATGGACCAACGCAACAATACAATCCATTTTCCACTTTCTTTTTCTTTCTTTCTCTCGTCTTATCACTTTGCTCTCGGCGTAACCCTTTAGCTTTGTGAAGCTGCTGTCGCATCTGCCTTTCTCCCCTTGTCATTTTTTCCCCCGCTAAATGTCAAACGTTCACACAGACGCAAGCGCACAACAGCAGTGTGCCAAGGCCTTTGAATACCTCTAGGTATCGCTGAAGTCATAGGTCAGTGACTCACTCGCCGGGTGAGCCGGCCGCACGCGGCGGACGCATCTGAACAGGGCCCGCTGCACACAGCACACACAGTGTTTGTGTGCCACAGAGATGCTAAAGCTGGATGTCAGGGAGTTATCCTCTCTGCTTGGGTCACGCTGTCCGGCTGCGCCGCTGCTGTTGTTTTGTCAAAGCCTTGCAGATTAACCACAGCCACTACACTTCAAACACAGAGGCAGGCGGATGAATAATTCTCAGACCTCTCTCTTTAATCTTGTGTGATCCCGTTCCAATTAGCCATTGTGTATGAGGGCATAGTGGCCCGCGTTTTGTGCCCTTGTAGAATGGAACACCAAAGGCGTCCTTTCTCTATTGTGCAGGGTGGCTCGTTCTCCACCTCGAATGTGTTTTTCTGAAGGTGGGTCTGATTCAACCCTTTTCTCAGGCTTGAGTGTAGTGACGGTACGGAAAGACACAACTTAAGATATGTGATGTTAAACACGTTCGGCTAATTCTTGAAAATGTTTTATTTGCCCTTCATGTGCTGTCATGAACTTACAGTATAGCGTCAGCACCCTTTCCTGCATTCCACAGGCCTGATTTTCCGGTCAGGCACTTGTGCGTCTTTTGTCACCTTTATAGCTCATAATTAAATGCGACTGCCTGTGTGATGTGGAAAATTATGGAAGCCCGTGGCCCAGACATGCCATTTACCAGCTGTTCTCTCCCTCTAATAATAGAGGAGAGAGATCGAACAGGGGAGGAAGGAAGGCTAACGGTGCACGCTACCTGAGAAAAGTGCCACATTGGTCTGAATTCACAGTTGTGCTGTGTAGGACATTTAGAGTCTTGCTGATGCTTGCTGCTATTTTGAACATATCTTACACCTGCTGTTCGATATGTGTACCTAGCAGCAATTGGATTTATGAATTTTGAGCAAACCTTTATTACACTCCCCTTATTGTTGCCTATAAGCAAAACATTTTGCAAGTTGTATTTGTGATATTTCTCTATTTCTTACCTGAATTCTTGTGGATTTGATTTCAAGCTTATGTTCACTTTGTACTAGGTAGCAGCTATATTAATGAAAACTATTTCTGAACCTTGATTTTATTTCAATGATACCTTAATAATGTAATGTAATGTAATGGTAACTCACAGTGATTGTCGTTGTCATAGTCTTACAATTAAATTTTGAATTGTTTGAATTTAAATGTGATATAGGTTTTTAGGAATAAGAATTGATTCTGTAATGTAAAGTACCTAGTTGCATCAGGTTGGAACCAGAGAAACTGCTACAACACTGAGGAGGTTGAACAACAAGTCTCCTGTTGATGTTTGTCCCTTTTGGATGGCCATGGCTACCAGGATATCCAAAACAGCATATGTTGCTATGAAACCTTTATTGGGAATAAATTACCCCAAAAAGTAATTTTGAATTGTTGTAAAGAGAGTTCAAACTAAATAGCTGAATTTGCGGTGGGATCACGCTACAAATGTTAGATCTGATAGTAATATGCAATCGGAAAGCGATTGGACCGAAGGGGTATTTTTGAATTTGCAAAAATATGTAATAAGCAGACCACGCATGAAATATTTTCAAATTACATCACTTTCAGATCATCTGTTCCAACGGGTTGAAAAAGTGCATTTAGTTGTGGAACTAAATCAAAGCAAGACAGCAATACATCATAAATCATTCAAATGAAAGTGTTCCAGGAAGTTTAGTGGAAAATGGCACTCTCTTAGCTGGAGGTCTCTGAGGCTTTTACAGATGCTAAATCAGATGTGAAGCGATTGTTTCAGATTTGCTGCCTTCCCTTCCATTCACCGCATCTGCATTCTACCATTCACTGCTTTCATATTTCCTTTCAAGCCCTTTCACTGGCACTGGATTAAATCCTTGTTTAATCTGGTCCCTTAGCCTCTTTCTCACCTCGCTAAGAAGATTTGCACAGCGAGGTTTCATTAGATGTGTTTTTTCCAGGGATGTGTAGCTTATGTGGCGGGTGGTCTGCCAGGTAAGAAACTGGAGATGAATGAAGAGAAACGGAAAGAAGGTTAAGGATGGCGAAAGGGCACACAAGAGAAAAGCAGAATGGGAGGCAGAACGAAAGATGGCCAACATTAAAACCATAAGGCCTCTTTGTTAGTGTGGGGCTGACAAGCTGCCGTTCACATTAGGGTAATTAACACCACCACAGATTGCACAACAGCTGTGCAGTTTAGCACTGTGGCAACATCAGAGAGCTGAGAGAGAGAACGCCTGTGCAAACAGTAGCCTGTGCTGGGCTAGTTAGACTAGCACTGTTTTGATAGGTGCTTAGACTGTACCCGCTAGCATGCGACACACCCCCAGCTCTGCGTGCACTGCGGTACAGCATGTTTTTTTATAGGTTTGAAGGCTAGCTTGTTTGCAACGTTTTTAGAGGTTATTTCAGTGGAGTTTACAGGGTTGCCACTGTCACGGTATACTTGGGGGGAAAAAAACTGAAGTTTGATTTACATGTCTGGTTTACATGCCTTTAAGATTGAGGGAAATTATTAAAATGTTAAAAAGATAATTTGCTTAGAATTTTTTTAACCCGTGCCAAAGACTATAAATGAACAAGGTGGTGCCATTCTGTTCTATAAACGGGATTCTATATGCTTCCAGATATTACATAATAAATATAAAGTTTCGTTGAGCAGTTTTGTTTTTCAGTCTAAAACAATATTAAAGAAACTTTTTGATTTGAGAACGTAAGCTGAGATAGAGTTGAACTCCGCTTGGATTCTGAAGAACATATGTGTTTTGTTAGCTATTTATAACATTTCTTTGTAGTGTGCCTTGAGGGTAAAAAAAGGTAAATCTTGGAAATCCCCGACTCCCAGCCGCATGCGATCTGAAGAAGCTCCTCGGGTCTTTGTTTGCTGTTGAGTGGACTGTCGGCAAGGCTATGGCCTTCATATAATTTGAGTGCCCTCTCATCAGGCTCTTGGAGAAGCCTGGTCTTGCTCCTTTAAAAAACAAATTATATGTGAGATGCCTGTTCATGTTTCTGTTTCTTTTTGATTATATATAATGTGTACTGTGTCCATATTTTGGCTCCTTGTGTTTGTTTTTTCTTGGCACCGTTGCCTAACATCTGGATTTGGGTTCGGCAATAAAGTGCTTTTATGTCAGGTTTTTGTAACGGGCAAGACCCGAAAACACTTATGATTGTTTTGCCTAACAATTATTAGTCATTTAAACTGATGAATTGAATGGTACAGTTGAACAATTCATTGTTTGTCCTTACTGGAAATGTTGCATGTGGTTTTATGTTGTTTTCAGTGTAAATCAATGAGGTGAAGTGTGGAACGTTGTCAAAACTGTCAGTCATACTGTCAGCGGTTTTGGTTCGGGCTTCCATGTGTGTTCATTCAAGCCTATATCCGTAACGTTCTGCCCAGTTCCAAAGCCACATGTAAGGAGTTTTCTATTTCATACTTCAGGAGAAACAAAAGCGTTATTAAATAACCAGAGCTGGAGTGCTTTTTGATTGTTCCGTTAGATAAGCCTTAGCACGGTCAAAAAATAAGATTACTGAGGAAAACCTGAATTCAATAGATCACGATGATTAAGAATTATGCACACACATACATAGACATCCGTGGTTGTCATCACTGTTTTTGGGGGTGTTGTTTGAGCAGATGTAAGTTATGTATTTTTTTTTTAAACGTTTCCTAAATTGGTATTCTAACATTTGTTGTTGTTCAAACATGAATTTGAAGTCAAGGATGCTGCTTTAGTAATCTGAACATTTTTGTCATGTATTTCACAACACTGGTTAGTTATTATTAGGCTGTGCAAGACCCTTCCAGCCCCCCATAATTCACACCTGTTTTTGTTATTCTGTTCTGTGCTTCCTGTGCTCCTCTGCGCAGGTGGATCTTGTTAAATTTCAGCAAGAGTGTGCAGACTTAGAGAAAGGAGATGGACATTTCTGTTCTCCAGTGGTGAAACTAACAAGTGACAGTCTGCCATAATGGGAATGGGGGGCAGATATAGTTGGAGGGATGTCAGGGGGCAAAAGGCGCCCGGTGGGCTCATCGTTGATTTTTCTGCCACGTTGAAGTGAGGGTTTGAGGGGCACGGGTAGGTATTACACAAATCCACACATAGAGTAAAGGATTTGGGGGAATATAATTGGGCCACGTTCAGTTGGACTCAACAGTGCAAACTTCTGTTAGACTCTAATTACCCACAGGGAGCTTTCGATCATAACTCAGAAGGTGCCTGCTCACCATCCGAAAAGGAAGAGAGAGACGATTCCCAGTGTATTTCTGTCATCTCCTCGCTGGTATTTGTTTGATCTGGGGAGATTTTCCTCAGTGCTGAGGCAATGCTGCTCTGGCTGGGTGTGTATGGTCTCCAGGTGGGCGGGTTCAAGGCCCGGGCCTGGGTGTTCAAGCTATTTGCTATGAGGAGCATGCCACCTGTTAATGGAGCATGACTGAGGGAGCGGATCGGGGTAGAGGTGTTGATAGTTTGCCATTGGTCACACATTTGAAGATTAGGGGATTTGTTTCTGGTTTAGTTTGTGGATAATGTGTTCCACATTGAAGTGACTTCATTGTTCTCCGTTGATACTTGATGTATTTTCGTCTGTTTTTTGTAATTGTTATAATAAAGCAAAACAATGCATGGGTGCTTGCCCTTCATTTTTGGACTGAGGAGGACGTCTTGACCTCATTTATCTTAAACTATGAATACAATTTGATTCTTATGAAAAGGCACATTAAAACTGGTTTAGTTCTTTTTAAAATAGGTTGAATAACTCACATGACCCCTCTTTTCCTTTTATTAGGGGTACGCCCCAGCTAGATCTCTGTATAAGGCGATGGTTGGAGGGCTTTATCATTGTAAAGCCATTTTTATTGCTCAGCAGGGATACATACAGTACATACCCGCCTCGCCGCGCCAGCCTCCTCCCTCTCCTCCTTTTTCTCCTGGTGCGAAGTGAAGCACAGAATTTACCACTTAGTTAAATCCCCTTCTTTCTCGCTGTAAAGCTTTTAAGCAGTGTGAGGATAGAATAGGGGCTCTGGAGTTAGAGGGAGCGACTCTCGGCCTCAGAATCTCTGCTCGCTGAAGGGTTTTTCTCTTACTGATGCTTTGCGGTTGGATCCAGGATGACGGGTTAAGGGATTCTGGCATTCCAGGATTATCCGCCTTTTATCTTCTTGCTATTTGCCGCCAATCCCAGAAGGCTGTTGAGTGGAATTCCTCTTTATGTCCACAGACACGATATGCAAACAGGACTATATCTAAACGACTAGCCAATCCGATTTCTTATAGATTTTCCATAGGGAAAGCGTGTGTCATTTGGCTGAGACTTGGCGGATAATCTGAGTGATGGATGAAAGGAATGGGTTTTCACCAACACTAATCTAACTTTAGAGCTTGAAGGTAGGTTTTTACAAATCTTGAAAGTTCTCAAAAAAGATTTTAGTGATACAAAGAGTAAAGGCTACACTGAGAAGGGGTGGGGAAAAGTGTGTTTGCGTATGCATGCACGTAGTAGTTTTTAAAATGCTGTTGCAGCATTATTATGTTGACAATCGAGACCCGGCTTAAGGCGATTTGTTTTATTGACAAGGCGTGGTTTGTGTTTGCTCGATCAAGGGCCTTTGTAAATGGCTGCTTTTTCCAATGTCAAGCAAATCAATTGACCGCATAATGTTTTTGTGCCAGGGTCCATATAGAAGAGGTGCAGAACGCTGTCCGGTTTGCCATTGCGGCACAAGACAAGCTTGATGTACATCCATTGTATCGCACTGAGCTGATGCTGGGAGGCTCGCAAAGACTTATTAAAGCTTTTAACAGGCGAGAGACAGAAATTCATCCTTTCCATCATGTGCCTTCAAGAATATGGGCTGATCACTCTGGGGAAATTGTTCGCCAGTTGTTGTCTCCCTTTCCACATGAATAATTGAAAGTGTAGCATGTCAGACAAAGATGCATTTACTTGCTTCATTATATTTAATCCGCAGTGAACAATTTTATGCATTGCTTTCTTGGCAGCAGAAGGAACTTTTAATTTTCTTCCACTGGGTCTCTTATAAATCAGCTCGCATGCTGCGCCCACACACACCCTGCTCTCTCCGAAGCCTTTATTACACTTTTCAGCAATGTAAAAATACTTCAGCATACAGGTGCTAATTGGCAGCACTTGTTCCAACTGATATCAACGTTTCTTCAATGAAGCTCGCGCAAAATGCCTCGCTAATAAGGGTGTTGCTTAGCTTGTTGAAAAAGAGCCTTTTTTCTTTTATTCTTTGGAAGTTGGAAGATTTGTTGTCGAGCTGGTTTACACACCGTGTGCTTTTGCCTGTGCGAATAGCACTTTATTGTGCAGCTCTGTAATTAGCAGGTGTTTATTGAGCACAAAAGGCTGTAACAACATGAACAAATATGTTCACTACACTTTCATTCCCAGTAATTGTCATTCCCTTGCTGCAGTCAGGTTACCCTTAACTGACTTTTGAGTAGTGAAATCAAAAACATTGACTGCCTTCTATTTTTAACGCATCGTTGTACATAAACACAGAGAAGTCCCACTAGAGATGCAGTTTATGCTTAATGTATTGTCCGGCTATATTTATTGGCCAATTTTTTGATCAATTTAAACCCCCAAGGCATATTGACTGTAGCATGAAAAAGAAAAAACATGGCAATAGTTTATTAAAAACAAACTGCGTGACATAATGCATAATCCAGCATTTTTCTATGGATAAAATGATAAAATACCTGCCAAGCAAAAAAAATCTGTACAAATAGATACCATCTGCTTCGTATTATTCATATTACTTTGTGCCTCGTTTTTCAATATTAAATGGATTCTAAATCAAAACATCTAATTTAGTGACAAAAGTTTAAATGTAGTACACGAGACATATTACGAGAATTCAAATAGTTGTTTGTTAAAATCGTTATCAATGAAATCTAAAAAAATCTTTCAATGCATCCCTAAATCTCACAAAATTAATTTCTTGACATATCTGGTAAGATACGATGAACTATTAATCTCTCACTCAGCTTCTAACTTTGCCTCAAGAATATTTAAAGTGTAATTGAAAACCCCACCGGGAGCTTTTTAACACGAGGTTGCCTCAGTTGCTGGTATGCGCGGGCCGAGGTTCAAACTGTAAGTGTGAAAGCCAGAACCGTAATCTCTCTCACAAGGCTAGCACAGTTGTCGGGTTGATGATAAACAGACAGGGTGTCGCGCTTTGTCGCAATGTGCTTAGCTCACTGGTCTTGCACGGCCAGCGCTCTTGCTATTCACAGGACATTTCTTGAACGTTTATTTATACACCTTCAGCCCTCATATGCTGCACATCTGGGACAGGGTGATAAAAGAAGCCCTGCGCTGTTTGCTGGTGTTAGTGGTCGATAAAAGTGACATGCCTGGGGCAGCTGCTGCAGTGTTTAAAGTCCTAAAGTTCTCTTTATAAACTGGCTTTGTCCGGCATGCTTGAACTATATCTGCTAGTTTCCTTGAGCTGAATAAAGACATCAGTCGGGCTATATAGAGCTCCAAATAAATGTTGTTGCTGATGGTGCGCTCAAATGTTATACGACTAAAAATGACTGCTAAATGTGTCCCCAGGTTGTTTTGCCTTTACAAGGCATAGTTTCACACTTAGTTTGGGCAAAAACGGATTATTTTAATGACAGTATAGCATATGTGTCGATTAAATGGTTTTAACACCATCAGACAAAACTAGCACTAAGAAGTATTTCAGATCCCTAATGTCTAGCTCTCAGACCCTATCAACACTCATCTTACAGCCTTTAAATTGGCTTATACACTGTTTTTAAAGCCAATAACTTACAGGTTTCTCGTCCCTCTATTTTAAGGATAGTGGAGCCTCTGGGGTGATTTAAAAGTTGTGAGGGGAGCCGGGTAACCCGCTGACTGGCGGTGGCATGGTGATAGCATTACAGCTCTCAGTAACGTGAGCAGGGGTGTCTGCTTTAAAAGTAAATTCCACTTAATGTGGCGCGTTCCTTCCCAACAGGAGCTTGGCTTAACTGTGAGCATCCTTTATATAGTACATACCATGTTTGTTTGTGCCAGGAGTTGGAGAGGGAGTAGACTTTGGCACGCTGTCAGTTTTTTTCTTTTCATTTCCTTCCCCTAAAACGTTTTTTGAGGTACCCACTTTGTTTCTGGATGGGCTTGCTCTGCCTATTCGATGGACTAGCACCTGAAAGGTCGGAGGTCAAATGCTTCCGAGTGTGCGTGGGCCACCGTGCATGCCCTTCTCAGCAGGACTTCTCAGTTACTCAAGTGTGATGTGCTGAACCAGGCTTTTTTGAATATTGAATGCCCCCTTGATTCAGGTTAGGATGCCTGCTTCTTTTGGCAGTATGTGTATATGTGTTACAAGGGGATGATTCATGTGCGATTCACACGGCTCCACGGTCGGGTGTAAACAGGGCGTCTTGCTTTGCATTTTCCTCTCATTAAATGCGTCAGTGCTTGGTGGAGCATGTCACAGACTACCACGCAGTGAGACCGCCGTGCTCCGTGTCTAAAAGGACCTCGAACAGTCTCAGCATCATTGCTCCGTTTTCTCTTCTTCCTCCTGCAGATGAAGGCCCAGCGGGGCATAGACCCTTTATTATCCATGAATTGTTCAGTGTGCTGGATAGGTTTGCCTTTCAGTGAGGCAGACATGCAGAGAAAGTAACTCTCCCTTGCCTTTCTTTTTACTTGCCTGAGGTTGTGAATGACTCAGACGTTGTTCTCATTGAAGAAAACAAGGTTAACAAGAAAGCTCTCTCTAAGTGTCTTAGAAGAATCACATGCGGCTGGTGGGAGTCTGTATCTGAGTCCCTGCTGTCCTCCTCAGATTTCATGCTTTAGTGTTATGTCACAGAACAATTTGGTGTTTTGTAACAAATTTCAAACAGTTCAAAAATTTTTTTGTTGCCCTTACAGTAGATATTATCTGTTTTCTGTGATCATCAAATGACAGGACGTCTAATGGAAGTGTCCATAAAATAAGCTTTTTTCAATCTCCTACTCCCTCTCTGTCTTTGCCGCTCGTCTTATCTCGCCTGTGTTGGCCGAAGTAAGAAACCCTTGACTGAGATCTTTATCTGTAGATATGTACTAAAGAACAGGCTCTGATTCCTTCGCTGATAATCCAGGTTTTATCTTCCAGTGCTTTCACTGACGTGGCGGCTCATGAGAGCCCATAGACCGTGACAGCTCCTGCGTGGCTACTGTCGGTCACCCAGGAGCATGGGAACATTGGGTGTAAGTAGGTCCAGCGCTAGTAGATCATTTCTCCAGTATTTAGCGAGATTTACATGCCCACTGTTGCCCTAGGTTCGCTGAATAGAGGATTTAGGACTCTTGTAAAGCTTCTGTGAGTTGATATTATGAAGAACGCTATAAAAATAAAATAGATTTGAATTCATTTTGTAACGATTGACTTTTAACCCACAAACTTACTGAATATTAGCATGAGTGTTTAACTCTCTTAGCGCTGGGACCGCTGGATCTGTCGGTTTCAAACGATCTCCAATTCCAGTGTTATATCCACCGTTTATATAACATCATCACTGAAATTTCTTTAACAAACAGACACACCTAAACTTCACTATTTAAAGTCATTTTAAGTGTTAATAACATTCAGAAATATTAATTTAATCTTTAGATTTGGTATCTGTTTCAACATCAGCAGATATCTCTCTGAATTATCGGCCATCAGTATCGGTGGAGAAATGTAGTACCGGTGCATCTATAGTTCATATGTTTCATGAGAAAACATAAACTGACAAAAATGTATAGAAATGTATTCGGTCTGACTAATGCACCACTCAACTTGTTGGTTCTATTAATTGTCATTTCATTTTAGGTTAAATTTAGTTTGAAATTAACATGTTACTTTAAGCTTAACCATACACAGGGATTTTTCATTATACTCTGCACTGAATTCTGGAATCTGTTTTTATCTGTATTCCAGATTGTTTTCTGTAACTGATGTCCTACATTGAAACATATTTTTCATGATTTCCTAGAAAGCTCACTAGGTTGTATGTCCTTTTTTACCATGTTTCACCTATTGTGTATTCCCAGCCATGTGTCAAACCTGAAAGGAGCTGCACTGAGATGATTTCAGACCCTGCTCGCTGTTTGAATTTTCCGTTTTTTCAGTGTTCCTATGCAACACATCTTTAACCTCTCTCTCTCTAACTCTCTCTCTCTATTTTCCCTCCCTCACTCACAATCTCACCTTGCTCTGCGCTCACTAGGTTTCTAATTTGTATGTCACACCAACACACTGCAATGTTAACAGTCTTTGACTGCTCATAAGCAGGTGGAAGCGACTGCAGAAAGTAGAAAGATTAAATTACAGCGAGCGAGGTGGAAAAAGACATTGGATGTAAAAAAGATTAATACAGAACGATAAATGAAGAGGGATCAGTGCAGTGATGGTGGTAGAAATGGAAATGAAGTAACTGCGGGGGAAGAGGTGAATTAGGGAAAAGACCGAATTTGAAGGAGGGATCGCAGGAACTTCAGGCGAGTTAGATATGCAAAGCACAGGAGCAGAGCTGTGATTCCAATTGAGCTTCTAGGCTCATTGTTGCCAAGCGAGAGTTCAACAGTGGAATCGTTACCTACCCTTGGCCAATCACGGCTGACGTGGAATGTGGCGCTCGCGGCGAGCAGCACAGACTTGTGGGTAGGACCGCATTTTGCACGGTCACCCAGTGGAATACATTATCATCTTAATGATGCTTTAGGTGCAGATGCATGTCTAATGCGCTGGTGTGGGAGTGTGTGTGTCACTCTCCTGTGGAGTGGAGAGGGCAGAGAGCTGTAATCACTCTCACACACACCTGTTCTGACTGGAGGCGGTCTGCGGCGCGGCTGATAGGATGAGAGCGCAGAGGGAGAGATGTAGCAGCGCTCATGATAAACGAGTACGTAGGAGGTCATTAAGCAGAGCAGCGAGAGAGGAGGAGAGAGAGAGGAAGGCAGGGGGCTGAGAGAGAGAAGGACAAACACAGTGAAGATAATTAATTTGGAGTTTCATTAGCAGGAACTGGCATGCCTGGGTGACTGCATGTGTGCAGCGGCAGGCGACTACACGCGTTAGCACGCGCGCACAGTGTGAGATTTAACACACAATCGCGCATCCGCAGTGTAAGATCACACGCTAATCGCACAACCCTGCGCATTCTCAGTATAAGACCTCACATACGCTAAAAAAAGGAGACGAAGTATTGAGGTTAAATGGAAATCAAATTGAGATTTCAGGTCTCCCGCTTAAATATTTCTTAATAAGAGCCCGTCTCCTCTAGAGGTATTTACATGGACACACAGTCGCACACCCTTGTAACATCTCACCCACAATAGCGCACCCAAAGACTACAACATTAGCCCACACACACTAGACACAGAAAAAAATTGTGCAAAATTTAGATGTTGTTGTGGTGAGGCACTCAGCTGTATCAATAGGGTGATGACTGAGATGTATATCAGCCCTCTGCTGGCTCTCTTTAACATGATGTTACATAAACAGTGAGAAAATAGATGCCTTTATAGCTATAGACAACATCCTGCATTCACTCAAAAGCGAATTGTTGTTGTTCGAACCTGACTTTATTTTTACGTAGTACATAAAGACTTTTTAAAGAATTCGATTGTCACTATTTTTCTGAAAAAACGAAATGGTCAGTTATAACATACTGTATATAGGAACTATTTCTTTACAAAAGAAGAGAAACACTCAGAGCCGAATCGATGAGTGATGAATGATTGCTGAGGGGGAGGGGAGGAGGAGGAGTCTGCAGTGACAATGATAAAACATAGGTGAGACCCACATGCTAATGTGTGTTTTTGTTGTAGAGGTCGATCTGTTGCTGTCAGGTTAATCTAAGGGCACAATGAAAGCCCTCTTCAGGCTAAGCTACCGGCATTACCCCCCTCTCTCTGTTTCTCGCTCACTATGTCTGATAATTGACACCATCTGCCCGGGCCTGCCAGCCACTGGCAATGTGACATCGCACCAGTTCCACGCCTTCCACACTGAAGCCTCCAGTCGCCCTGCGGTGCCACCCTCTTTTGGCATTGAATCTGCAGGGTGTCAGAGGTGAACCAAGGGGCGTGGGGGAGGCGCCGAGGAGGAAACCGACCTGGCAGATCTTTTTAATTCTGCTGTTTCTATTGAATAATTGCACATTACACAGCAGGATTCTTTTGGTAACATTTATTTTCATGTAGCTTCAATGTTTTAGTGTATTTAGCTCAAGTAAATTTTGAGCTTATAATCATTAATTACGATATAATGGTATTTGGTCTTTAGACCAAATCTTGGCGCAGTTAGTGAGGAACATGGGGAACGGTTTCATCAGGACATACAGCTGATGGGGGAAATATATCAGGGAAGGTGGGATGAAGCGATGATGAGTGACTATGTCTGGAACTTGGTTCGTGAGGACAGTATTAATCATAAAATGGTGTTGGGATAAATGTGTGAAAATATTCAATGGTAAAAAAAATTGCAAATTTGTTACACTATGTTATGGATCTTGTAATACTATTTAAATTTTTAGGTACGTTTTATGTAAATTGTTTTATATATATATACTTATATGAAGTCTAAGTATTTTTCTTTTGGGATTATTCCTGCATCACCTCTCTGTCTTCCCGTTCCTTTCCTAAAAGAGTCCAGTGGCACTTTACAGATGTATAGGCAGCGGGTCTCAACACAGGCCCGTGACCTTTTTATTTGTCTTTCACTCCCTGACTCCCCTCTGCACTGCCCATCTATCTCTCTGGTTCCTCTGAGAGTCATGGTCGTGGTCCAGAGCAAGCTGTCTCATTGGCTCGTGTTAATAAGTGCAATGGGAGAAGTGAGCTGAGGGCTGTTTTGACGTCTCGGAGTCCCAGCCCTATCCTCTCTGTCTCCAGATCCAGTATCACATGTCCTCTCGGGTCAGGCCTCCTGCGGCCCCGCCAGCTCTGTTTAGCTCCCAGCAATGTGGCTTCAATTTCCTTCGTTTTGAAATGGTTATAGCCCCTGTGCATCTATCAGAAGTCTGGGGCTTTGTTTTGTTTTCTTTCTCTTCTCTGCTTCATTTTGATCATTCTTTACTTTAATCACAAAACCCCCTGCATCGTAGGAGTGCAAAGAATTTGTTGTGGGTGACTCTTGAACTTCGACCCGTAGGGACGCAGTTTATAGGCTGCTGTTCAGAATAGCTCGCTGGCAAAAAACTACAAACAGGGAAATGCAGGCACCATAAATTTCTTTTTTATGGTCGTGCAGTTCCTTTCTTGGGTCAAGCCCTCATAAGACAACCTTTCATAGACGGCTGATTGTATTGAAATTTTCTTTTCCACTTTAAAGGCACGTGTCAAAGGAACGTTAACAACAGGCTCTACTCGAACCGAAGGCACATATGTTACGGACCCAGTTTCTTCTGAAACTCTTTTCTTTCATGTAATCCCATGGGTGTGTGAGCTAAAGTGTTCCAGCGCTCTGACACAGAGAGCTTGTGTAGTGAAAAATCCTGCTCGCTGAAAAATTAGTCCCTTGACGTAGTGAATTATGGGTCTGAAATAGAGCTCTTTATTAATGTAGTCCAGGATTCACGTCAGCGGAGGTCTCAGAAATGATGCCGTGCTGTGGGTCTCACAGGAAGGTTTCAAATATGAGACTGAGCACACTTTATAAAGTAGAAGCTAGAAGGGAGCTAGAAACTTCGCTTGGTTAAAGGTTCAGTATTTTCCCTAGTTTGTTTATTTGAATAATTTAAGTGCTGTTTTGCTAAAGGAGACTTTTCTAACAGGGTTTTAGCATGAAGTGCTCAAAATTTCAACAGTTTATAATTCCATCCACAGATCACAAGTCTCAAGTCTGAGTGAAAACATCAAGTGTATTGAACTGAAGATTGAAAAGTATGGTCTCTCTTTCTCTGTGTTGGAGGAAAACAACTTAATGTCTGTGCAGGCATTCTATACCGCCCCGGTGTATAGTGTGCAAAGAATTTAAGAGGTCTTTCTCTTCATAAAGAGCCTCATGTCCTGCCTGTCAGTGCATGTGTGTTTTTATAAGCGTATGGCATGTTTACTTTTACTTGCCGCTTGCCAGAAACTACACGCTCTGCTGCATGGAGGGGAAGGAAAAGCATACTTATGTTTAGTCTACATAGCACTTAAGTAACTTTGTAGGGAGATTGCCTTCTTCCTATTCTAATCTGTGGACAGGATTTATGGATCTGTGTCACAATCCATATGTGTTCCTGTGTTAAATCATCAAGAATATGGGGTGGAAAGTTATATAAGCTTGAAGTGTCTTGATTTTAAACTTTTGTCAGTTGGTATATTGCATCATTAAACTTTGTGCGTTTTTATGTTAATGAGAAAACGTGTTGTGTGGCACAACAGTGCCCTCCAATGTTTTTATCTTCCCCCCAAAAAGATAAGTGCCGTTTAAAGAGAAGCTCCTTCCACTGACATGAACAAACTCTGGATATTTTCATCTGTCTAATAGTGTGTTTTGCTTCTGTTTTGCAGGCATCTGATGTAGGATCAGAGAAGCTGTTCTCACCTACTGCACCAAAAGGTAAAACACTGGATATTCACTTAAGCGTTAACCGGGCTCGACATTTGTCCGGGACAAGTGAATGTTTTGTATGGGCAAGTGAGAGATAATACAAATAAAAAAAACATTGCATACAAAAACACTGCTAAGAATAATAAGAATAAGTGCATTAGACAGAGCTGCGTGTTTGTTTGAATTGCGTTTCTCATGGTTGTGCTTGTTTGTGTGTGACAACAATCATTGGCCAACCGCATCCAGTCCATATAACTAGATACGGACGTGGAATCCTGTTAAATATGTCATTTAAATATGTCATCTGGCTGTTCTGAGTGAATGAGGTGTACAGATTAACATGCTACACGAGTGATGGTCGAGGTCTGCGTCTGCACTGTATGAGGATATAAACACATAAACTTAATCTCCAGAGTTGCTCTGAGAGTTTATTTTACGAGCATTTTATCGTTTGAGTGAAGCTATTGTCAAGTACACACTAAGGCCGTTTCTCAATTCCAAGAACGCAAAGAACTGACTTGTGTTCTTGTGTAGTCCGGTCTTGCGAGGCAGCCTCGGAAGAACGAACTTGGATGGACGTGCCGCAGTGACTTCTGGGACTTCAAGCAGATTCTATAGGCGCATAGTATCTAGGAATTTCACTGCTGTATACTATAGTAAATAACACTATAATATACTAAAGTAATTTATTTGTACAAATAAACCTCTATTGTATAGTAATAAAATGTATACAAAATAAAAAACTTAGGTAAACTAACAGACATGTTGCTACAACTGTTACGCCTGTGCTACAAAACTTTAAGCCCATGTAGCACCAGACGTCCAGCCCTGACACCAATAATAATTGCCGCTTGCCTTTGTTCTATAGTAATCATGGAGAGAATGAACAAATTTAGGTGGCCGTAGCGGACCACCAATCAGGATCCGAAACAATTATATTGACACTTCAAATGAAATATGAAAAGTTCAAATAAATTTAGATGAAAATGACAATTATTAAGTTATATAAAACATTACTTTTATTTAACCAAATATAATTTTTTTAAATCAAATAAAGCTTTAAATTAACTTTTCAGCCCACAATAGCCAACTGAATTAACCAGTCCTACTAAATGAGCAAAGTTTATTCACATCTTGCATTTCACTTTAAATGATCCAATGATCTCTTAAATTCACTAGTGACTGAAAATTTCAATAGTTTAAATGAATCGGTTCAAATGAGTCATTCGTGTGCGAGTCGTTCTGAACGCAATGTGCATTCATGCTGGCGAACTCGCTGTGTACGGTATACGCTGATTCAACGATCCAACTGCACAGCTAAAGAAGACATTACAATGATGTACATCATGTTAATTTAAGAAATTTCAAGAAATTAAACGTACTAGGATGTAAAACAAACCGCCGTGAAACACAGCTAGCTCTTGTTCTGCAACTCATTTTAGCGCCTCAGTGTGCCGAAAACGAAACAGCGCCTCTACTGTGGCGTAATACCGCAACTGCAGTTACAAATTACAGTCAGTTAAATGCACGCAGCATTTCTTGTGTAGACACCCCACAAAATTTTGGCGAGAGGCTGAGGTGGCACAATATTTGACGGAGCGGCCGCCTCCAATTTCTCTATGCAGGAAAAACCCTGACTTGTCTGATGGACAACCACATGAAAATGCTTTATGTCAAGTATGGATGTATTACTGTATTTATTTTACTTTACGTTATTTTTGTTTACAGCAACCTATATTTCCCAAAGTCTAACAATAAGCAATATGTTTCCATTGTCCCCTATAAAGCCTTTTTTCTTATCAGTGCTCCATTGGTTTTTTTCAGGTATAGTGCTGCTTTTCTCGTTTTTTCCATTAATGTTGAGGGGTACAAATATAGATTTTCACAGGAATAAGCAAAAATTCCCCGCAATTTTTTGTTGAATATGGGTGTAGAGCACAGAAGAAAGGAACTGGATAATTCTGGTGCAGCACTAGTGGTTGTGTGACCTGGGTATGGCAATTTAAAATGTTATGTAAAAAAGTTAAAACGGTTCATATTTATGTCCTTGTGTTTTCAATTTGTTTTCAATCGGCTGCTCATAGATGGTCGGTTTCGTTGCCTTTTAATGTTTGTCCAAGTTTAGCTAAGAACAGGAAGGCGGCACTGGAAGTTTTGAGTTGGTTTAAATCCAGACTTTGTACCGGAACTAAGTTGTGAAATGTATTCTGCTTGTTGCGCAGCGCAGAGAAGCTGTCAGGTTTAACGCCATAGTTGTGATGCCTGGCATGAGTCTTTCAGAAAGCCTTTACCCGCCTCCGCCTGCTCTATGGATACAGAGATAAGAGGAAGTGAGAGAAGACACTTTGATCTTAGAGGAAGAGTAGAACTTGTGACCATTGTCTAGGTTCAAAATAAAGTCGTTTTAAGCATACACGGTGATGATTTGAGCACCAACTGGCATGTGATTCGGACACTGTTGATGATGTCAACGGTTGTTGCCATAACATGCGCGTTAATCTGGGTTTGTGTTGATGCAGAGACTAACTCAAAATCCTGCTAATGTGTCTCACGCATACATGCATCTCAGGGATTATCGTTGGGGAATTACACTCACAGAAAATCCCATTCCCACACTCCACGGGGGATTACATGAATGATCGCAGAAAGCGGTAGGGGCGTACCAGATTAGGACTAGAAAATGTAAAAGTGGGAATATGTGGATTAAGTTATTTAAAACTGAAGGGAATAAAAATCATGCTTGCTTGTTGATGCGTAGTTTATAGATTTTGCAGGGAATGTATAACCACTGATATACATAGTTTGACTTAAGTTTTAGTTTGGACTTTTTTAGAAGTTTGACTGTAGTTGTAGTAGGACTTAAGTAAAACTTAAACTTTTTCCACTTTAAACTTTTTAAGGTGTCAGCTGGAAGCATTTGGCTCACTATTCCAAAACTTAAATTGTAATACAAGGTTGTTAAATTCATTTTAAAATTCCCTATGGCACACATGCCGTTTCACTTCCTACTCCAGTTGTATAATAACTCTTCTTACAACAGCTTCAAAAGCACTCAGCAAGGACTGTACCATTACCCCGTTCTCCCATTGTCGCCACTGAATGTGGGTTCTCCAGGCCTTTTTTCCATGGAATGCAACATTCCTCTGGGCTGTTATTCTAGATTTGGGGGCATAGTGGCATATGTGTCCCATTACAGTTCGTCCGCCGAGACCAATCTGAAGCTAGCTCGACTCTGATACCCAAATTGGTCTGCCCTGGAGAACTTTTGGCACAGTGATCACTTGCTTGGCTCGGGCCTTGCGTTGGAGAATTGCATTACAGGGAAATACCTCGCCACGCATGTGGTGCTGCTTACGCAAATATGCATGCGTCTTTGTTTCCCCAAACAGCTTTGGCGCGCACCAGTGCTCGATTTGATTGATTTTTGTGCCCTCAGTTGAGGACTGTGGTGACATACAAGTTTTTAATTAGTTTACCGTATGCTTAGATTTTCTGTAATCCATGATTATATCATTGCCATGCTTTTGTTTAATTATATAGGCTTGCTCTCTACCTAGCAGTGCCAGGTTTGTATTTCCCTCAGTGAAGGTATTGTGAATTTGCTCTTGGATTTGCACAGAATAGTTCCACATAATTTGATATAAGATTATTCTGGCTGATTTAATACATTTTTCATAGGAATGCAAGCAGATTAAACCAAGGTCCCTAGTGTTTGTGAATACTTAGTGGTGCTCGCTGAAGCAAGCAACACAATTAGGGACCTCAATAAAAGAGACTTTGCCAGACTGTCTGTCTTTGTCATACAGTCATGTATAAAATATAGCTTGGTGTATTACTTTTTTATTAAATTCGCAGAATACAGCTAATACAGAACTATATAAGATGATTGTTGATCTGATTCCGAACTGTTTGAGGCATCCGCTAGCAGCAAAATAAGGTTAGGGGGTCTTGGCATTGTTGGAAGGGGTTGGTCTTCTTCATTTTCCCCTTTAACGAAGCCAAGACGCGCCCATTTTGTGCGTGAGGTCTGTCATGCAAACCTGGTGCATGCTGGGATAAGGAAGGAAGATTGCGGTGAAAAGCTATTTGTGAAGTGGATTTCTGGTTTGCTAATCCTGATTAATTTTGACCCGTTGTGCTCATTTTTAAACAGCGTTCTACTGTACGCGGGAAGCACCGCCAGCTCCCGGCCAAACTGGAAGCTTAGCGGCTTTGGAAGGCTTAACAGCAGATGGCATTTTAAGCCAGACTTAATAAATTGTTTCCATTAAACTTACCGGCCCACACATACTGGATTAAGACTGTAGAACAAAGGAAGAAAGAGAGTGAGATGGCAACAAAAAAGGAGGGGGGTAACAGGCATCGCCACAACCATACAAGATCAAATTGATAATGCGCCTCGGCCGTGCAGCTTTCGCTCTTAATCCACCGTAGCTAAAATCAGCCCGTCCGCTAACCCACCAAAGCAAATTTACCTGTCCGATCTCTTATGAATAACTTTGACAGTCCGTACAGCTGACTGTTATCACAACGTGTATGATTCAGGATTAAGAGCTATATCTGGCGTTTTTTTTTTTTTTTTTATTTTCTTGATAGCATTTGGCCGATTTAATTCCGTGGAGGATGGATGCTGCTCTCCACGCCCCTCCTCGCTGTCCCCGGGGAGCTGCAGGGTCGTTCTCTAAGCACTCATTATATGCTACACGGCTCAGGGTCTCCGTGTCGAATCGCTAATCAAGCACTCTGTCTGCAGGCCCACGATTCAATAGTCGTTGAGTGGCCTTTGTTCCTACCCGCTATTTGCTGCGTGTCAATAAAAGTCTGCTCCCTGCTCCGCCTCGGCGGAGAAACCCCCTCTGCACACGCCCTCCCTCTTCAGCCCTTCAGAATGTACAATGCACTCTCTTCCCTCTCCTCCTGCCTGGGCGAAAAATAGAGAGAGGAAGAAATGAGCGGAGGCCAGCAGGGGTCAAGGGATTAGGGGGAAGAGATGGAGAATGCAAGAGTGTTTGTATGCGGCTCTTCAAGTCCGCCGAGGTTAATGCTGATGTATTGCTAACCTTAGCTCTGCAGTGTTCGTGGCCTCTTGGCCATTAAATAATGAATAGAGGTTGACCCCTTGACCAGCTAATCAGCTTTGCAGCTGTTGGATTGTGGGAGCATGGCGAGAGCGGAGTCAGGGTCGGACCTGGACGGCTGACGTTAAAAACGTACAGACTGGGGGCGGGGAATATTTCTAGATTAGCAGCTAATATTAAACCCACCAGTCATTTTGTAGGTTTCTGTCACCTGTACGTTTGGTAATGGATGTGTTTTTGTTTAATAAAGCCGAGCCAGCTGCTATCGTGTGCAAATGTTCTTGTTATCCACGATTTCTTCGCTTGCAACCGTGCGTGTCATTTGGTAGTAGTAAACGGCGAATGTCTTTCGTTATGTCTTTGTTATGTTAGGGTGATTGTTTGTGCCTGTTCGCCCTCTTCTTCTTCAGCTCTTTGTCTACACACACTCCAAAGCGTTCTGTATATATTCAATTTCGATATTTGCGACGAGGGAACTACTCGCAGAATGTGATGATTCCATAAATGTCGTCAGCTCCCACTTGGCTCACTAAAACCAAACTGCAACTTCAGCCGAAATGGAAGAATGGCATTCATATCTCTTTATTATCTCCAACCTTTATTATTTTCCCCGCCATTTCGGAGCGCATGGCCATTTGTTGTGTCGGCTGGCTGGCATGTGTGTGTTTTCCTTTCATTTCTGGAAAGCAAGCGTTATGAATGTTCCTCTTTATTGATAGCGCTAACCCTGTTTGTGTAGTTCTGCCTGTCAGGGAGATGAAAATAAATAGCGAGAACGTGGAAAAGATAAAACATGTGTTTAATTATTAATTGAGCCATTACTGACAGAGATTGCCTTTTTGATAAAAGCCAGGAAGCTGCTTCAGGGGGAGAAAAAGCAATTACTAAAGCTATCTACCTCTTTCCCTCCTCCCGCTGTTGTGCTCTGCGCAAACTGAAAAACACACCCTGTCGACCAACCTTTTTCATAAATTATTTTAATTTCCTTTCAATATTTATGATGTTTTAAATCATGATTCCATTGTGATTTCTCTTTATGTAGAGAGTGATATACTACCCAGGCTGTAACTAACTATTAACTTAACTAGCAAGAATAGTTTTTTATGTGCTTCTGAAAATAATATTACATCTCAGCGTTCGTTTCCATTTTCATTGCATTCCAGTTTAGTCGAACGGCCGCATATAGTGTATTGATTTTGTAAACGTCTGGCCATTTGCTGAAATGCTATAGCCGTTGCTGTGCATTTAAGCTGACTGTGCATGAGGTATTGATATTGCAGTAGCTTGAATTTGTAGAGATTCTTTTGGCAGTGGTCGGCACCTTATTGATAAGTTATAACTTAACCTTTTAAGTACTGATGCATACAACAAACTTGGCTGAGAACTTGAAGAAAAAATAAACGGTGTATAGAGATTTTATTTGTAAGCAGCATTATTGGCTGTCCCAGATGCAATCTGCTGACTTTGTCATAATATTTGTTTATTTATTTCTAAATAGCTACTTTTTATTTTCGCTTTATGGTAGCATCGCTTATTGGTAGCTGAAACTCACATTAACATTTATTTCTGCAGTGATTTTCACAATTGTTGCGAAGCAGTATTAAAAATACATTTCACATTTTAAGAATCAGTTTAGAAATAAGCAAGAGAGAGAAATCATATAAAACTTGAGATAATTGATAAAATTATTAATTTGTTACAACATTCTCATAAGATTATATTCATCTCCAGAATTGTTATCAGGTCTTTGTGTTCATAGCAGTGTAAAGGGGTTACACACATCAAGCGTTATTAAATTACACAAATGTGTGGTTAAACAAATTATATTTGTAGAAGTTTGTGAATGACAGGTGTTCAGATTGGAAATCTGCAGAAGTTTTCTGCAGTAAAATCGAATCATTTTTTTAACCCAGTCATAAAATAATAGAATTGACGCTTATGCTTTACAGAAAGCGAAAGACCAGCCATTCCAGCTTTATCCTCCATAAAGTAAAGCCATTATTCCTCAGTTGGAACGCCTTAGAGAAAAAGGCTTACACCTCGCAGTAAGCGTACCCGGGGCTGCCAGTATAAGCCTGTTAAAACCATCCTAACCCTATATCATGGCCACCCTGAGACCAGACGGTGATGAAGCAGTGCTCTTGACATGATCTAGTAGCCCTACAGTGAGGCGAGCAGCTTGTAAAGTTGAGGTCAGGCCTCCTCAGAAGTCTGCCTGTGTTTTCGCGTGGTAATTTTAGCACTCGTGGGCCAGCTAATGACCGGTTCCTTTCAAGAGTTGATTGCCGGAGCTCCTTTAACTATCCCCGGTGTGATCATTACCACTAGGCATGGGATAACCATCAGTCTAGCTGCAGGGTAGATCTTTTTTTTTTAAGCAAGAGAGTCTGTTTTTATCAAGGGGTTAGAATAAGCAGCGAATATCAAATATGTACGCTTCGTTCTTTATCGCTGGTTTGGTTTGAAGATGATGCCAGGATGAGATCTTTAGCGTTGTGTTCTGCGTTTGAAGTGGATGATGTTCGCAGAGAACGTTGTTATGCTGGCTAGCAAAGCCAGATGGTTGCTGCTTGTAGCCAAACATGAAGCTTGGATAATGTTCAGTCACTGGCAGAGGCGAATCGCAAGACTAGATGGATATTGCAAACATGCTTGTAATGGATTCGACATTTCGGGAACCAGTTCAGAAGGATCTTAAAAAGCCTGGAATTTTGCGGGCGAGCACAGGAAGGAGGTAAAATGAATAAAATTCCATGACCAGGAATAATATAAAGGCACGTCCACGCTTGTTGGAGTTCAGAGGACTGCGACGTGGTTGTGATATGTTATGGTAAAGTATTATGCACATTAGTTGGTATTTACATTCAGGTTGTAATGTGTAAGTATACGAACACGGGTGTCTGTGCATTGAAGTAACTCCGCAGGCGCGTTGTTCCATCTGCATTCATCACAGTGAAGTCCTGCAGCTCCGAGACGCTTTGTGAGGTTAAGCTAATTAGCCCTGAAATAAGCACATGGTAGCAAACCGCAGAGGGATGCTCTTCAGTGAAAGATGTTGCGCTAAGATCTCGTACTTTACATTCAGACGGTCATTAATCGTTTTGAGCTATGCTAAGACACTTGCAAATACAGCTCGGCGTGAGCCTCTTGCTGCCGAAAAGAGAAGGAAAGGAAAAAATTTGAAATCCCCAATCTGTGTGGTCTTCTATTAATCAAACAGGCATCTGTTCTCTCTTGTGCCGAGCTCAGGATAGCCTCTTAACAGCCTCCTCTCAAACGGCCCCATTCAGACCCAGAGTGGCTGTTATTTTAGCACCACGTTGGAGAGCAGCGGAAGAGTGGGACGCTGAACCCTGCTGATGTGTTGCCTCGCTGGGGAGAAACCGGATAAGAGGGTCACAGGAGTGGATCTCTGCTATGAAGAGTCATTTAGAGGAAGACCTCACTGACTCTCATATGTGTGAGGGGGCACGAAGGGGCGGGATTGAAATAGGCAAGGAAAAGACAGGCAGGTATAGAACTAGCTCATCTCTTGTCTACTAGAATGCTGTAGAAGTGCATACGAATTTTAGAATGGCATCTAAATACATTGTAGATGTAGAATTCCTGAAATTTAGATTTCAATTCATTTCTCGCCACAGTCTCCCAGAACCAGTAGCTCTATAGTATCACTCTCATTTGTATCTGTATCAAGAAATGTAAACTGAAACTTGTTGATACGCCAATGAAACATAACTAAGAAGTCCAGTAAGTCTCCTGAGAGATAAAAGGGCAAACTTTGAGTAATAGGGTTTTCTTCTAGGCAAGATGTGCTAGACAAATGCATTCTGCTCACGTTATGAACCCCTGTAGGTTTGAAGTGGGCTTTGAATTTAAGTATTGGAGGTCTTCTCTTGAAATGTGATTGGCAGTAAATTGGAAACATGTCACAGAGCACAGGGGGCCCAGTCTTGGCGAACATCTACATGGGCAGCTGAGATGCTTTATTATCTTCCCCAGGCTATGGATTTTCTTTTACTTACACCATGAATTTAAACCAGAAACAGTGAGAACATTAGTATGGCCCAGAGGTTCTTCAGGAAGAATGAACCACCTGGGTCTCTATTTCGTACCGGCTTTAAAATGCTGCTTTTGTGGGAGGCTTTTGGTTGCTTATTTGCAATGGCACAGGTTTTATTGGGAACAGAGATGGACCTCTGCTTGAAAGGCTTATTTAGTATTGGCATGGACAAAAACACAACAGAACACATCATCTTGCATTCAACATTGTACATTTCGCTGCTTTTTGCATATAGACTATTTTAGATATTACATACTTGACACAATGACCATGTGAAAGTATGAAATGTTGTATATTTAAATGCTGTCATATGGGAAACATCATATATTTTTAGTAAAAAAAATGGACATTAAAAGCCTCATTACACTGTAAGTCAGTCTGAAGTGCCATATTCAATGTCTGTACATAGTCTGTGGTATATTCTCTTTGACCATATTTTAAATGGCTCTTCTCATTGCTTTGACTGTAGTAAGGCAGTACATTGTGTATGTGTGAGTGTTTTTGTGTGTGAAAGAGCTGTAGCAGGAAATTAGAGGAGACATGCATGTTTGAGCGGGTCCCCCCGAGCGGAGCTGGAGGTCAAGACCCGGGGCCTGTCTCCATTAGTTTTACTGGCACTCCTCCAAAACCTTCCTCGCCCCGTCAAGACTGCCTTTTATTACTTTCCACGCCACTGTACTGCTTATAATCTGTACAGATGGGCTAGTCTGGCTTTATACGTTTATAACATTATAGACCTCGGTCAGACTCAGAGTTGACGCCATGTTTAATTTGAAGGGAAGGAAAACAAGGCTGTAGACGGTCAGTTCTGGATGCGGTTTTTCTTGTGAATGTGTATCATATTCAAACCTCCATTTTTCTGTCCAGGCTTCTGTTAAGCTTTAAAAAACTTGACAGCTATTGCGCCCGTCTCCCCCCGTGTTGTGTTTCGCTCTGTTCTTGCATGATTGAAGGTGCGTAAAGTAGTGTATAAGCTAACCTGATATTTCCTTGCAACCTTATCCCCTGTCTTTATCCCTGTGTCAGACCGACCCGAGCAGTCCCAGCTCAGTTCACCATGAGGGTCTCAGAGTTGTAATTTAAGTTGAAAGGACACGCTTGGCTATTGTAAAGACTCGTACGGTCGCTTTTCAAACAGTGTTGAAATGATGCAATTCTGAAACCACTTTTTAGCTTCCGTTTGGTCTGTTGGTAGGACTAATATGATAGACTCCCTCATTTTATATTTGGCTACCTGTAAACTAAACCTTAAGGGATATAGATTGGTTGATAAGATTGTAGAGAGACAATGAATGTTTTGTTTGGGGCTTATTTCAGTAAAAGAAAAGGAGTTTTGTGTCCTAGTAAAAATCTTTCTACCTGCAATGTTAACTTAATCCATTGTGGTGTTCCAGCGTTACGCTTTCTAAAAGCATTAATAGAAATGACAAAATAACAAATGCAGAGACTTTAATGAGATGTTATGCTCTGTACACGTCTGTAAAGGATTTCAGTGGGAAGAAGGAATGCTTTTATATGGAAACCGTCCATTTAAGAACATAGGTAAGCTAAATCTTTCATCACACTGAAACCTTGATTTTTTTTGTTTGTTTAAAGATGGGGTAACACACAAAGTTTCTGCCAATCTCATATTAATCTTGAGTACCTATACAGTAGTATTGCATATGACGTATCGAGCTGCTGAGGGCAGGCAGAGAGGTCGGAACTACAGCACAAGCACACAATACATCATCGCATTATACCTTTGTGTTGTTTACATTATGCACGTATGCGGCGATTGCCAACAAAACACAGACATATTACTTAGTTTGACTTATCGCATGCAGTTCATGTCTGGCATCTTTTAGCACTAGGACCGCGCCATCTATCTGTTTCAATCGATCTCCAAATCCAGCGTTATATCCACCGTTTATATAACATCCATCACTGAAATGCCGTGAACAAACAAACACACCTCACCTTCTCTAACTATCGCAAGAGTAACGAGCTGGAGGCCCACAGCGCAGCCAATCTTGATAAGCGGGTCTTCCTATCTCTCGTCGGTTGGTGTGTGGGCAGGCTATTTCTTTCGCCTTGCCATGGCCGTGCTTTTCTGTGAAAATTGCCAAATAAAAAGAATAGGATCCCTGTTACGTAACAGGGATCCAGACTTATAAAAAACATTCTGAAACAAGTTGGAGTGCTGGGGGAGTGTATCAAGCACAGAAATACTAGGTCATACCTCCATCTCGCTTTTTAACAAGTTGACCACGTTAAGCAAGATATGCCAGCACATTCAACAGTGTGAAGAAGTCAGAATGCATGAAATAGCATGTTACCCCATCTTTAAGCAACGCATGAATGTTTAGAGGAATAGTTTGCAATCTGCTCTTGGACTTTGTCATGCTTTTGCTTTATTAATGTTTTATCTTTTTTCCATTAAGTCACGCTATGAGAGATACAATCGGCTGTGCTTAAAGCTGATTATCCAGTTTAATATGGCGTGAAGATATGGAGATATCCTTTGCTTTGAGATGGCTGTAATATTTCATAATGAAGTCACAAGGCCAGTCATTAGGGAGGGGGAAAATCATAAGACGTTTGGAAAAAAAGTCAGTAAAGGTTTGTGTTTGCATGCATGCGGTCGTTCACATGTGCACCGTCTTGTGAGGTTTGTGTGTGCTTACTAACCAAGCATAGAAGTTTCCTTACTCACATATTATTTTGCACAAGCAGTTAAGTGAAAAGCACTTCAAGGAACATGATCCATTTGAAAATATTTACAATTTGCTTTTACACCACCACGCCACTATAGCCGCAACGTCAAAACAACAAGTCAAGTGTGACAGGCAAAAGAACTTAGATTGTTCTTGCGAGTTCTCCGTGGTAGGAAATCCAGTTCCAGGTACACAGGAGGAGGGGCAAGAAAGCACAAGAGTTCTTTCAGAAGTGTGTTATGCTACTTGGGCCGTTGAATGATTCCCATTCATCCATTTCCACAAAGTAATCAGTTACTTGCTGAAAGATGATATTATATCCACTTAGTGTGATACAGGTATAAAGCAGGTCCATGCCTGATATCATTGTTGCCGAACACCTTTATTTAAACTCTGCCATGGCAAAATACACGCTATCCCGAATGGCTTTAGCCCATGTTGTTTAGCCTGTTTTTTCTCTTTTTATTTCTTGCCTTTTCTCCTCCTGTTTCACCTCCCGCTTTTCTGTACAGCCTGTAAATCAGGGCAAAAGCAGCTGGCAGTGCTAATCGAGGATGCTCTCCTGCAGGGTAACAAAGAGGTATTGTTGGGTTTGTAAGGGCATTATGCAGCTAAATAAAGCTGACATGCTGAGGTGGAATTATTGCCCATGCTGAGCCTGGCGCTGCCCTGTGAAGCGAGGCTGAGAGCCGGCTGGAAGGAAACCAGAGAAGGAGAACCGGAGAAAGAATGGGATGCCATTCCAGAATGTTCTATAATGTTGGCTGTTCTTGTAGTTGAAATTGGCAGTTTTTTGCTGTTCTGTTATAAAAATACTTAGATAATGCTTTTGATAATGGTATTTAGTAACTCTATTTTAATTTATGTTTTGCAATACCCTTGGCTTACCTCATCAGAAATATGTAGAGTGTATAGAGTTTAGATGGTGTATAGAATGTTTAGAGGTTATAGAATATATAGAGTTTAGATAGTATATAATATGTAGAGGCTATAGAATGTTTAGAGAGGTTAGTGTATAAAATGTGTAAAGTTTAGTTAGTATATAATATGTAGAGGCTATAGAATGTTTAGAGAGTGTTGTGTATAGATAGTATGTAATATGTAGCGGGTATAGAATGTTTAGAGAGCTAAGAATGTATAGAGTTTAGATAGTATATCATATGTAGAGGCTATAGAATTTTTAGAGAGTGTAGTGTATAGGATGTGTAGAGTTTAGTTAGTATATAATATGTAGAGGCTATAGAATGTTTAGAGAGCTAAGAATGTATAGAATGTGCACCATGGTACGAAGTAATTATATATTTCAAATGCTTTGGTGTACAGAAGGTATATATAGTATAGAGTAGGGATGCACCGAAATGAAAATTCTTGGCCGAAACCGAAAACCGAAAAAGAGGAAATCAAGGCCGAAAACCGAAAACCGAAATAAATTATGCCAATTATTAGAACCATTGCATTTATGGCTATGACCTTGTACTAACTTTACTAAAATCAAGGCATTGCAATTGCATAAATTAATATTAAAGTTTCAAAGAATAAATCAATTACAAATTATGCAAATATTTATTTAGCACATTGCTACAATGCACAGTATAAAATAAAATTCAAACTTAAATGTTTAACTTGACCCTACTCATTAAATAATAATGTACAGCACTTCTGGGGATGGGGACTTCAGACAGATAAACATCTAGCTGTTGAGCGGTTGAGCTTGTCATCTGCCTGACATTTTAGAAAGATTTGAGCTAGTGTATTTAAATAGGGCCAGTGCATAATTAACATTTTTATCAAATAAAAAAATATCTAGCAGAAATATGGCTACAATCTTATAGTCATATAGAAGCCTAAGAACAGAATAGACTACCTATTATTTGAGTCACTTCTTGCAGGATTTCACTGAACATATCAGACAACGAGGGTGCATGTCCCTCATCTGGTGCAGAGAGACGAGTCTTTTTTTCTGCGCTCTGATCTCCTTCTCCTGCGCTTTGCGCTTCTCCGTCTGCACGCGGGTTCTCCGCATACATCGCGGCCCGGATCGCGATGACCTTCTTGCGATGCGATTGACGCGAATCGCGCCTTCGCGTGATTCGCGCGAGTTGAAAAATCTGAACTTTGGCGAAAATTCGCGCCGCATTAACCAATCAGGAGCTTGCTCTAGTAGGGCCTTAAGCGCGCGGCAGAAGCCCCTCCCATGACGGAAATTTGCGTCTGTAAAGAAGCGAATTTGACGCGCAAATGATGCGAGTAAACTCAAAATGTTCAAGCGTCCAACTACACGCGAGCGCGATTTACAGCGTTTGGGTGAACACTCTATAAGAGTTCAGACAAGTACGTGCAGGTCGCAGTTTCTGTTTGCGTCATCACGACATTTCGGCCGTATTGTTTCGGTGATAAAAGTCTTTCGGGCCAAAACCGAAAATGCCCTTTTGGGCCATTTTCGGCCGAAAATTTTCGGTGGCCGAATATTCGGTGCATCCCTAGTATAGAGGGTATAGAATGTGTGGAGGTATAGAATGTAGGGATGCAACAATGCAGCTCACCCACGGTTCAATACTTGTGGGATGCGTTTATCTATCTCAGCGCACAGACAAACACGGAAAGAGCCAGTTCAGAGTGTAATTAATGAAACAGAAATAATTTAAACGCAAAACCGGAAAACCACAATTCACTTACATGTATTGAACCGTGGAGGTCGTACCAAACGGTTCAATATTATATTGAGATGTGTCGCACCCCTTATAGAATGTGTAGAGTGAGTGGATAGATAGATGTTCATACACATTGTTCTAATAAGAACAAAGAATGTTGTTTTACTGCTTTAGTTTAGTACTTGCAGTTGTGTGTGGCCACTTGCGGGTGGGTCTCATATTTTGCTCTTGACTCCAAATGTCAAAGGGCTAGGAATCACGATTCGTCTGTTGTATTGAATCTCTGCTGGTTCCAACACCCTGCTGGGCCGTAAGACGAATCTTTATTAGAGCAGACAGCCATTGTCTGCAGTCATCTAGATAATTGCAGCGCTGGGTCCTCTTCTCTAATCAATCCAGACAGCTGCTGCCGTGCCTGCCGCGTTTGCCAACCGTGCAGCTCAAGCTAATTAATGAAATGATGAGCCGTTTGGGCACAACGTGGCACGGCACAAACAATCTGGGACATTTGGAAATGCCCAGCCCACATCAGAGGCACGTATAGATTAGTGAAGAGCTTGTATTTTATCTCAGTCATAAAAACGAATGCATTTGACGTGCTGCATTTTAGCACCATTAAAGACAGAGTGCCTAGTGTAGTTTCCAATGGCAAAATGACAGTTTTTCATAGCTTTGAAAGTTAGAGCCAATTAAAGGAAGTTAATTGGACATTTTGTTTGTTATTCAAGTCATCCCATGGGACAGTAAAATCACAAATGGGATGCTGTTAATGTCTCCATTGTTTCTGCAAGACATTAGTGAGTTCCCTCAGCTTTGGCTACTCTGTAAAGAAGCGATTAAGCTTACTTTTCGTATTATAGCTCTATACTTTTTACGTTTCAGTTTTGTATTTTAATAAAAGTAAATACTTCCATCACATAACTGGCAATGTTATAAGGTCTCATGTACTATCAAGGAGCAGATTCAGATCAATTAAACTTTCCTCTGGGACTGCACCTTATTTTGCTTATCAACACCGTTAACCAGGCTTAATAAAGTTAAATGTACATTTTGCCCGGCATTCTTCACTCTGTCCATCAGTAATCGCGCATGGCATGGAGCAGGATGGCATATGCCGCCCGAGCCATATGGGTGCAGTGAGAGTCTGTTCCCAGCATGGGGAAGCAGCGGTTCACGAAGGCCATGGAAAGCGTCCAGATCTCCGAAATGAACAGTAGGCGCTCGCAGATTTTCTGTGTGGGCTTCATCAGCCAACATGTTGCAGCTTAACACCCAGAGAGCTCTGGTGCCACCTCACCCTGTCCTGAACAGAGATGGAAATAGAGGACTGATGTCTTCGCACCAGCTGTCATTGGCCCTTAAAACGTCTTGAAATGCACAGTCTGTTTTTATGTGTCGGATCTCAGTGAAGGTGGATCTAGAAGAGCTAAAGCTAAACACGTCCAAAAGAAAGAACTGTATGTGTGTTTATCAGATATTTTACATGTATGCATTTGGCAGACGCTTTCAAGCGAATTTGATCTGCACCTTTTTAAAATGTCAGTACTGATGTGATCACTCATATATTGTCCGTCCCTAATGTACAAAAATGAAATGCTCTTTCTATAAATTCACATTTTGGCAGCTATGAGCTAATACTCACAATAGTAATTAGCATCTTGGAAGCCAAATCTCTTTTACAATCTCGTAGAACCCACCCAGTTGCGTTGTTTTGGCATTCTTTGTTCTCGGTTGGCACAATGCAATGCCGTTCTCAGTGGATTTGTCTGGTAAAGAGGTGTAAATTTCCTAGATGCAGCGAATCTGTGAAAAGATGACAGATCTCCATGTAGCACCTGCTCAGGAGATAAATTCTTGTGTCTTCTTCCATAAATTGACTTCATTAGCTGGAGGCGGCTGTTAGTTTGTTAGTTGTGGTTTTATTTCTTTGTTCATTTTGCCTGAGCATTAATGTTTATTTTTTGGCACTCAGTAAAGATGAAGAGATACCACAGAGGGAAATGAGCTCGCAATGTGTATCATTAGACTTTGTGTGTGTTTATGTGTAAGTGTGTGTGCGCAATAATCACCGTTGGCCCCTGGTCATTTGGGGAATTTGCATTCCCTGCTGACTTATCTAAAGACCTCATTAGCATATGAGCTGTTTTTATTAAATATAAAACAGAGGCAGACTACGACGTAAATCCATAATCTCCCATTTGCATGAGCAACAGGAGACGGCTGAAAATATTGTAAAAAGGGCAGGGCCTAATCCAGAACCACACATGGGCTTGCATCCCAACTGGTGCCCTTGGCAGCGTGCTGTATGATATATGATACGACTGCGTTATGTAAATGTGCCACTGTATGATTCTCTTTGTATTCATCTATTTATGGTTTCTGGATTACTATTGCTCAAAATATTTTACAGAATATGTTGAAGTTGATATATGAGCATATATGCATTCATGCTGCAAATGCGCAGCTCGAAGTATCAAGTAATTTTATATTATGTACAGATTGATCAGATTGGTAGTGTCCTCTAAAATGAAGATAACTATTTCTCAAAACTCTAGAATAAGTTTCCTCTGGTAGCAAGAGCCATCTGTGTACTCTTTCATCATTCTTCTCTCTGTGTATAATATGTAGAGTACGGCAGCCCTCCAGATGTTCCAAGACGGCTGTCAAGCCTAAAGTGAGGTCATAGGTCAAGGATATCTGAGTGGGACAGCTGTGGGGCGATGCTGGGGTCACCTCACTTCTGCTAGAACCATCCGTCATTAGAGCTCGCCCCCCACCCGCAACGGTGGTGGTTTGAGCCGCAGCAGGCACGTGTTGAGGCCAAAGTCCCTTGAGGGATCGTACCACGAGAGAAACAGCAGGGGGAGAGGGTAGATCAATAGTCCGCTGAAGTGTCATCTGCTGAACAGGGATGCCAACACGTCCTTAGGGAGTGTCACTACCTCCTCTGAACGTGACCTTCGACCTCTACAAATCTGTGGGTGTTCCTGAGGGGTCTCTTGTCTGTGCGTCTAATAGCTCTGCTCTGATTGCACTCGGCGTTAAGGGTCTCTTTTGTTTTATGCTAGGGATTGAAAATGCCATTCTGTCCACGGCTCAAGGGCGCTGTGCAGCAGTACAAGTGGCATGGCGAGAATTTTAGAAGTACTTAAGTACTTAAAAATACTTCTTACTTTTAATTAGTGGTGCCTGCTAAGGACCGAAATGCTAAAGAACACCCAAAATGCAATACCAAAAAGCAACCACACAGCAATGCCCTTGGCTCACCCTCAATGCCCTAGCGTCAACAGCTGCTTTGCACAGAGTAGAAACACATTTTCTTAAGGAGGTTTTAAAGTCTAGACTGTTAAACACTGGCTGTACCTATCTGAGGTTGGTGTGTAATATGGTGCTTTTGATAAAAGGCATAACAGATTTACCATTGACCTTGGCGTTGAATAATGAAGCCTTCCGCATATTTGTCTGAGAGAAATATTTCTCCCTTGAAGCACAGTCGAAACCAAAGGAGTTACGAGTTTATTTGGCTCTGCTTTCTCATTAAAAGATTCCTACGGCAGAGTTTCAGGGCTAACTGTCACAATATACAGAAAATCGAAAGCCACACTTCTTTAATGTGTCAACTTTTCCTATCTATAATCCGTCGTGTCTACACCGAGGTTGACATATTAACAATTCTGCCAAATTTGTGTCTCTGCCAATGGCGTGACATTACCGCACTGCCTGCCCAACCGTGGCTTTTCAAATGACATTGTGTCACATTTTCGGCAAAATGATTCCCGACTGTGGAGAAGAGTGTTCGCTATGTACAGCGGGCATCCAGACACATTTACAGGGCCTTTTTTAATGAGAAAGAAGCAGAGCTTGTATGTCTTGTCCTGCCTGCTGGCTGCCATTATGCCCCATTAGAATCATCATTAAGGAGATAGCACAGGACCCATTGTGCCTAAAGTGCCACAGCCTGCTAACTGAGAAGCTTGACTTCCACTGTCCGCATTTCCCACTCGGATATGCCTCCGAGACTGGTTTCCAAGGCAACGTCAAGGAATGGGTGACGTTTTTCTTCTCCATGCTTTGTTGGAAAAGGCTGCAGACAGGGTTATCCGGAAATGCATCCGTTTAGACCTTTCCAAGCCATTTGGTTTGAAGTTCTCTTTTATGCTAATTTTGTACTAGGCCACACCCAACATATTCCAACCATTGCCTTTCTGAGAAAACCTTTAAACATGCTTAACATACACCCCCGCCCTTTGCTCAGTTTTTTTGTACGCGAGTCACATTCTCCAAGGTAACATTGCGATGGAATGTCAAAAGCTAGTGTTTTATCCCTCAATTATTGGTGTAGGATCTTTAATGATTAAATGGTATGTTAATACGCTGTAGACATTCCATTAAGAGCGCTGGTCTTTAAATGGCCAGGGAGAGAGAGGGAGTATGTCTGCTGCAGGCTTTCATAGTCTTTGTTTGATATTGCAGTAAGCTCTTAAGAACAAGAGATGCATTTAATGGTTTGATTAGTGGCCTGAGGAAGATGTTGTCTTATGCATCTTTTTTCTCGCTCTCACTTAAAGTATGCATAATGGTAATTTCGTAGTGTAGCAGTTGTGCGCTTGCTCTTTAATTTAGCCATGATGTCAATTGGATGGCGATTTGTGAAAGTCCCTTGAGACAGGTTAGTACACATGATGGTTATCTTGGCAGTGGGCTTTTGGGCATGTAGGCTATTCTAGGCATGCAACTAAACATTTGAAAGGGGGGAGGAAATCTCAAACTATTTACCAAACTTATGTTTCAATATCAAAACACAAAATCTGTTTTTACCTGTTTTTTTTTATTGGTCCAGCTAATGTGCGTGCATTTTCTAAAGCATCTTTTACAAATAATGTGATTTTAAAGTAGCCTACTTACTGTTTGGTAGTCACCACATTGAGCTTTCTTCTGTAATTGGCCCATGTTTTCTATTCTATGCAGTCTGAAATTATTCAGTCGTACACCGGACGATAAAACACAATAGGACAAAAATGTTGTCCACATTGGATGCGGCGCGACACGACAATGCCGTTAAGAACAAACCATTGTCATGTCGCATCATACAGGTCGCGTCCAGTGTAGACACAGTGTAATATTTTTTCTTAAATGTTACACAATGCATCAATGGTATAACTAGAAACTAGAAAGTAGATATCCACAGGCCTCTTCACTTTTTTTCTCAACCAAGTTCTTTCCATATTGAATACAAAACAAGTATAGTCTCTCAAATGCTAGAGCAAGACACATCTTCCCCGGCACCGCACCCCAATTAATCTAGAAAAAACAAGAGGTTCCTCTATACAAAGACTCTGGCA
The DNA here is from genome assembly GCA_006030095.1 of Triplophysa siluroides. Lineage (NCBI taxonomy): Eukaryota > Metazoa > Chordata > Actinopteri > Cypriniformes > Nemacheilidae > Triplophysa > Triplophysa siluroides. The sequence continues at coordinate 1,044,995 of VCII01000101.1, read as the reverse complement.
ACGCTAAAATAATCCCTGGAAAATTTTCACGAAGGGGTGAAGGAGCGAGCGAGGGAGGGAGGAACTCTGAAAGGCCACTATAAAGGGTGCATGATCCCTTTTCAAAGCACAATTGAAACATAATTATTTCATGGCACACTGTGTGCTCTGTAAATCTATGAATGGGAACGGCATTTAACTTTAATTAGCTCTGATTTATTCATTCTGACTGGATTGCGTGCAGAAAATTGGATCATCTGATTATAGTCAAGCATGAAAATGACCTGATTAAACACTTCATAAAACCCATGGAGAGCAAGAAATGAAACCTGGAATAACGCGATGAAGGGAGATAAGAGAAAGAAGGCTGAGAGTGGAAGGTAGAAAGGCAGATGTGTTTGGTGTCCTGGCATGTGCCAGTTTAGTGCAGATGGCACAGCTGTTAGCCTTTCGCTATGCTGCCAACTAATGGATGGATTGGCAAATGAATCTCACGCTATAGGTTACGTGTCCAAACTGCATGTGTGCTTGATTTGTGATGCTTACAAAAGCCTGCTTCTTTGAGGGTGTGTCTGTAAAATGTACAGCAGTTTGATTGTCTTCAGACTTTTAGTACACTGAAAAATGTTTATTGAATGAAGGAATGCTAACTAGATTTGAAATCTAAATTATAGATAGTAATGTGAAACAATGTGATTTAAGCACCGAATTAACCAGAAACTCATTATTGTCAGATTTTGATACGCTTATGACAGACGTCATTGCCTTCATTTCACAGCAATTGACTGCCAGTGGACACGCACACTTAGGCTTTTCATTTTCAATTACACATAATCCACCGACGGTTTCAGTGACATCAGTAAATGTTTCAATATGCTCTTTTGTTCGTTTATTTCCAGTTACGACAACGAATGAGAATCTCGGGCCCAAAACTTGCAGCTCGACCAAAGTGTCCGGTCTTCAGCGAAGCCAGGAACAGAGTAACGACGTTTCGTTTGTCCCACCGATCTCAAGTCCGACTCCAGCGTCACCCCCTACGGGGTCTCCTGCCCCTGCTGCGGCGGCAGCCCCTCCACCTAGACCACACCCTATCTCCCCGAGCCCTCTGAGCATCAAGAAGGAATCTTTACCGCCTATCCCTACCCCGCCTCTCCTGAGGACCCTGTCACATCCACAGGAGCACAGAGTCCCACCTCCATTGCACCACAGTCGGCCAATCATCAGTCATCACCATCATCATCCTTCGCCGTACAGCAGTCTTCACGACATCAGGTTAATACATTTTTTTGCATGTATTGGAGGTACATTGCCCACCTCTATAATCTATCAAGTTCCAGAAATGGGAATGCAGTATGAAAGCCATCCCACAATGCATTGCACCAAACTCGGTGGATAAAAGACATGTATTTAATTAAATTGTGTAATTAAAATCCCCCCAATGTTTTATGCATTTTGTGAATTTTTGTGTATTAGCAACATGCTAACATCAATCAAGCGTTTGAGCTTATAAACGTTAGCATATTTTCAGATCTGCTTGTCATATTAATGTTTCTCTTTCCTGCATTCTTTCCAAATGACAGCAACATCCCTTCTGCTCTTCCTCCCAAACACCACCTGCCTCCTTCCCCTCATCATCTCAGCAGTCTCGCGTCTCCAGCTCCTCCTCTGCCTCTCTCCATAGCCGGTCTGCCCTCCTCGCACTACTCCCTTCACTCACCCTCCCCACCTCTCCAGCCATCCGGCCATGTTTGCTAACCCCGCAACACTTCCTCCACCTACCCTTCCGACCAACAGCCTGGTAGTGCCAGGACACCCTGCCGGACCACCCTATCCAGGTAAAAGAGTTAATCTGTGTTAAAATTCTGCAGGACAGTGGGCCTCTAAAGACCACAGTTAGATAATAAACAGAATATTTTAATGAGCAGTTTCTTTTGAAATAAGATCGTCTCTTCCACAATTTGACATTAGAGCGCTTACACACTAGAGCTTACGTCAGTCTGTTGGTTCCACCAGATATAGACACAAGAACATTTACATGAAAATTACAAGAGATTATGAAGGTCGTGCAATTTAAATGTAACATTTTATGTGGGTATTAGTTGATCTGTTTTAGAGAGACTAATTCAGGTGTGATATCACCGACTTGACTTTTTTCACAATTGCTAAATGCATCTTACATGTTTCTTTTCATCATGCTCCAACTGAGTAAACTCTAGTGTGCAAGCGCTCTAAGAGTATGTTTGTAGTACAAAACAGAGTGTATGCTGCTCTGTACCCCAAAATACAATGTACTCGAAATATACCCTAGTTTATTGTAGCCCTAGTTTTCTATTCACAAATATTGACTAATTAAAATTATTTATTTTGAAATTACTAGTATCTAGTAACTACAGCCTTGCTCTTAAATTGCATTTTTTTCAAGATTTCTCAAGAGCGAGGCGAGATGGGGCACGCATCAGAGGTCAGCATATGAAAAATTTGACTTATATCCAGTTGGCTCCTATTGCTATTTAATAAAGAATGAAGTGAGCTCCACTGTTCATTTCTAATATCCGGAATCATCCAGAAGCCTTCCTTTGTAAATGTGTGTTGTGTTGGGTACTAGCAGTAACTACATTTTGAGCAGTTTATTATAAATATCTCTTTGAATGCCCAGCTTGATACGGCTTATACTTAATGCAAAATTTGAGATGAAAATAATACCTGCCTTCTTCATCTTAGCCTTATACGGTAAGTGTATTTTTTTGTTGCCAACAGCCAAGATAACTTTGGTTTTTAATGCCAAAATCTTGGCATTTCGAAAAAAAAGAGGCTAAATCTGAGATATAGGCCCACAATTATTATGAATACCAGACCTTAGCCTCCACCTTGTGAGATTATAGCTCGAGTCATTGCAAAACAATCCCAAACGTCATCCTGCCAATTTGATATATATTTATGAAAATAAAAATGAGGCGAAAATGAGTTTCATTTTTAAGACAAATCCATAACCGTATAAATTGATGTCTTTTAAAAGCATCAAGTACTTAAAAGTTCACTGAAAGTTCCTCAATGCACATTCTACCTGTAATGTGTCTTTACAGTTGAAGAACATCCAGTCTGAAATCTGAAGGCTTCTATCAGAGTTTGTGTTTTTCGGGTCAAGTGTGTGTGTGTTTTCTGCTGAGGTGACTCTTGGTTCTCTCTTGTCTTTAGATACCAGCCTGTTGATTTCTTTCAACCAACCAATCATGTATTGCCAGCCTCATTCGGGGATTCTGATTGGCACATTGTCACAGGCAACTCTCTTACCTCCACCAATGAGTCCTCACGTAGAAAACCCTCACACCTTGAATTGGAGAAACAGAGAAAGCCAGGTGACTACCCTCTTTCTCTTCCTCTTGCCGCTGTTGTGAAAACTCACTGGCCGCCCGTGCCTTTTTTCTTTTCCTCCCGTGTCTCCGCCCCCTCCTCCCTCTCCCTCCTTTCCCCCCATGGCTTTCCTTTCTTGCAGAGCATGATCTTCTGCGGCAGGAGCTGAACAACCGCTTCCTGGTTCAGAGCTCGGAGCGAGGTCGGGGGTCAGCGCCAAGGGCGACAGGGTCGCCATTGGCCCCTGTGTCGCTCCTCCGGGCCGAGTTTCACCAACATCAGCATATGCACCAGCACCAACACACGCATCAGCACACCTTCACGCCTTTCCCTGCCAGTCTGCCCCCAGCAGCCATCATTGGGCCGCCCACTGCACCTCCCTTGGTGCGTACCCCAACCAGAAATGTGAGGATAAGTAAAAACGGATAGATTTTACTCCCTTCCTACCTCCTTACTCCCCCCCTCAAAAAATACCCCCGATTCGATCAAACAAGTCCCTAGAATGTGACCTGAAGATTCTTCTATTTTGAACATGTTTTATACCAAACTTCAGGAAGTTAAAGTCAAGTAATGGCCAGTAATTTTGTCAAAAAATCATGACATTTTAGAGCCAATGGCAGACTGTCTGGAACGTGGCGAACACAGACAAGCGTTTCGTTATAAACAGCGAAGCATCCCAGTGCTGTTATGCTAAATATCAGCTTTCTTAATTAACTGTTGTCATTTACCGTAGCTCAAGTTTTTTTCTTAAAACAGAGGCCGAGGGGTTAAAAGGGTTTATCAGCTCCATCTCAGTGACGTAACAGATCACCCTAACAAGATAAACTACTGTCCCATGACATCCTCCAATTTTGTAGCTTCCCCCTAATAAAAAACCTTTTTGCTGCCATGTCAACATGCCGATCGTCTTGTGCTTTTATAGTGTGCGCCAGGGATGTTTTATTGCTTTCATATGAGCAGAATGATGATGTTTTTGAGTGCTGGGGGGCTGCTCGAGGCACACCGAGCCCTGTGGCGTGACTGAGGTACAGGCAGGACTCATTCTTTGTGACACATTCTGAGCTTGCGTTCGAAATGTAATGACCTCACCACAGATGAAAGTCATGACATCAACGGGGTTGTTTCGATAAAGCGTAATTGCTTCCGTGTGCAAAGCAGCTATTAGAGGCAAACTTTGGCAGGCTGTAATCAGATTTCACATTTCACATTCAGCTGCTCAAAGTTAGCCAGTCATATGAAACACATTGAAAGCGTCTTATCTGCATATATCATATACTACGAATCAGTCCCAAAGATATTTCTCATTCTGCCAGAGCACTAGATGAAAAGACTGGTAGGCTGTTTAGCATTTTTGAATCATTGATAACCGTCTCAAAAGATTTAAGTCTGCTTACATATTTGTCTCATAACGTACTGTGTCTTTTTTTAGATTCCTGCTTGTCTTTCTTTCTTTGTTAAAGATTTCTTTCATCATGATCAACTGTACTTCTGAAATATTGTAGATTATGAAAAAATTCTATGAAATGAAATGAAAACGTTTTTACGGGGGTGTGTCTTATCTTGAGTGTTGGATGATAAAGTCAACAACACACCTTCCTCAAATATTTTGCAAGGTACAAGGTCTCCTTTTCCAAACTGCCATTGTTTCTTTCAACATCATGTGATTATTATGATTTTTTACTGAGGTATAGATACTGTATATTGCATTGTTGAGAGTATGGGTAGCAAAATATTGTTTCATGTTGACTTAAAATAATAACACTGTATGTCTTTGTTTTTCCCTTTCTGCCATTTCTTGAAAAACAATATAAAGATTTAATTGTTTACAGATGTAATATTGAACCTTTATGTAGCAAAGCTGTTTGTTATAAAGCACTGACAGGAGTTGTGAATTATGAAGCACTGTTTTTTTATGGGCAACCATAAACCTTTGGTGTATTTACTCAGCAAGTGTTAACCATAAAACAGACGTGCAGCCCTCAGAAGAAACGCAAAAGTGTAACAACCACATATATGATATTTCTCATCCTGAGTTCGATTTTGCCTAATGATCAATTCACAATCATTCCTTGCAGGATCAAATCAATTGATGTGGTATATAATGTACCCCATGAGTACGTTGTTGTACAATGTTTTTTTCAAGAAACATGCGCACACACATGCACTGTTGTTTTTATTACCTGCGTCTGACCTGAGACTGGGCTTCTGTAAAAACAACACTAAAGAGATATTGTAAAGGATTTGTATGTTTACTTGAACATCCGAGTAATCTTTAAGGAGTTCAAGTTATTTTAGAGTAATTGAGAACTTCCTGGGGAATCCAGTGGGTCCCAGTCATTGAAAATGAAACTTCCTGTTGTCTTGAGCCAAATATGATGATATGATGTTACAATGTCTTCTTTACACAGTCCTCCTGACAACAGTATATGGTCATTTTAGTGCTGTTTGGAGGCACATTTTCTTGCATTTTTTCAGTTGACTTTTACTGTAGTCACGTTGCAAATTTTACTGCGATTTAATCTGCGAGATATAAGTTTCTATATCATTTTCTAAACTATGAATGAAGTGAAATGTAAAAGAAGTCTCATATCAGTGTAATTGGAAGTGAAGGGTGCCTTCTATTTTTTAGGGATCTGGTTTGGCTTTTGCGAGTGTATTCCCATACTCCACGTCTGTTCTCTGAAGCCTGTGCCAACTGCGGCTGCAGTGGTTTTCTTTCATGTGACATTGAATGGCTGTTTTACTGTGTAATTGTTTTATTAGAAGGGTGTAATTTATTTGAGCTTCATCTGCTTTTTATTTGACTATGTAAGCACACTTCAGTAAAGCCTCTTATGTTTTTGGTCACAGATGCCTTTGATTTTGTTGATATGTTTTTAATTTGCGTCTCTCTCTCTCTCTCTCTCTTGTTTTCTTTTCCAGTTCGACAAATACGCTCCCAAGCTGGACAATCCCTTCTTGAGACATTCAAGCGTAAGTGTTCACTTGTTTTGACTGCGTAACTTGGATTGACTGTGGATGAAAGAGATGACTATGTAAACGTTGTTTGGACTTCGAGACACATTTGTAAACGTTGTCTGGGAATGATGACTTCAAAGCAGTGAAGTTGATTGCAAGTAAAGAATTTTTGTAAACTTTGTTGCAGTTCTATCCCTCCTACCCGCCTGCGATGCCAGGCATGCCTCCGTTGCTTCCACATTCGGGACCCTTCAGTTCGCTGCAAGGCGCCTTCCAGCCAAAGGTTAGACGTCAGCTCATACTGTGAACTCTGATCATGTGGGGATGTAGACAAAATAATTTTGACTTGGGAAGAACCAGTTAGAGCACATGTGGTCAGACGTTTCACATTTTACGAAAGTACCATGGTACTACCATGGTTTGGATATGTACCATTTGCCGAAATTTGGCAGACAACAAAGAAAATACACAGTTTACAATGCATCTTTCATGTAAAAGTGAATAGTGCTCCATTAAGTTAATTGAAAACATCCCTAGTGTATCTTTAGTATCATTAACATTGTGTAGTCTATCAGCGAGTAGAACTCTCGTATGTTTCCTGAGTCCTAGCCCAGCCTTTTCTTACCATTAGTATTCAGATGCCGCACAGCTGCATTTATATTTCAGACAGCCTGAGAAATCCTCCTCTGCCTCTTTCTCTAATGGATTATGCAAAGAGCCACAGGCTCAATGACCTGCTGGAGGCTTTTGTGTTAACTTTATAGTTAGCACTGTGGTCTTGAACAAGATGGTGTGTGTGTGTAATTTGGATTCCTCTCAGTCGTCGTGTAATGCTTTTTCCATGAAACTTTCAAATAACCCTCACTATTGTGTAAGATGCCATTAAAGGTGCTGCTGTTCGAGGAAGTGTACCATTTAAGGGATTAATGATGAAACGTGGGAATGAAATTAATTTTGAAAACTTTGCCCATGATGAGTCGCATGACTTCACGAATGAATCGGAACACAGAAGCCATAGTTAATATGTGAGGAGGTATCTTTATTTTTGCACAAGCTAAACCGTTAAATATTTTCACTGTACACAACCATCAAATGAGGTTTTGTTTTTTAGGCCTGAAAGGTTAGCTGTTGGCTGGTGTGTTGGATACACAGTATGGGTGCAGTTTTAGATGTTTAGGAACATGGCCATCTATTTCGATCTCTAATGATTGTGTAATGTTGAATTATAGTCAGTGCATACTATTATGGCTGGAATACAATACAAGATTTTTAAAATCTGAACAGATTTCACTCTTTTGAAAGTTTCAGATAGAAACTGATCAAATCTGCAGACTGGCAAAAACTTGCTGCAACAAGTCCAGACTGAAAATCTGGGCAAAAGTCTTGTAGTGTATATTAGCCTTTAGGGGACACTGTGCCCAAAAAATTAAAATAATTTCATAATTTATTCATCCTTGTTTCAAACTTTATGCCTTTATTTCTTCTGCGGAACACAAAAGAAGATATTCTGAAGAGTGTAGGTAACCAAACTGCATTGGCCCCTATTGACTTCCACTGTATGGACACAAAACACCTGAGACTTTCTCAAAATATCTTTTGTGTACCACAGAAGAAAGAATCATAAACAGATTTTGAATGGCGTGAGGGTAAATAAATGATGACAAATTATGACATTTTTAGGTGTACTATCGCTACAATCTCATAAACATCGCACTATAATAAGTAATGACCATAATGTCACAGTGTGGTCATTAGTCCTGTATTCATTTCTTTTCCCAGTCTTCGAACCCTATAGATGTTGGAGCACGACCAGGAGCTGTCCCTCACACACTTCTACAAAAGGACCCAAGGGTAAGCCATCCGAAGACCAGTTTTAGTGATTCGTGAACTTCAAACTTGTTAAAAAATTAATCGATTTCTTTCTTGACTCTGTTTTCTCATAGATAACAGATCCTTTTAGGTCTTCAGTAAGAGTAAGCATCATACTTTCATTCTATTCGAAATCCCTAAATTGTCACCATAAATGCAGCCGCCTTTGTGCTAATGCTTGGATTTTTTTTCTTTGCTCATGTCAGAAGCCTGGTAAATGGTGTGCGGTGCATGTTCAAATCGCCTGGCAGATCTACCATCATCAGCAGAAGATGAAAGTAAGTTATCATGGAAGTCAGTCAGTCAAAGTCTTTTTTAGTTTTAGTAATGTTATATAGAAAGAAATACTAAAAAGCAGACTATATTGGCCATGGAATAGAGAAAAAACATGTTTTAAGGGCTTTCAGCTATGCCCAAATGGCTATTGTACATATTTAAGTGTTTAACTAAAAATAATGTTTGTCTCTTAATAGCAGATGCACTTGGACCCCCACAAATTGGACATGCATGGAAAACTAGATCTGTTTAGCCGTCCACCGGCACCCGGTGTATTCCCTGGGTTCCCTTACCCTCATGATCTGGCCAGACCCCTCTTCTCATCAACAGGTGTGTGTAAAGTGGTTTTATGAAAACCCTGGAAAATATATAATAAACTATTTTTCATCATCATGTATTACCTTGCAGTGCCTATGTAAACATTTTCTAAGGTTCCCCTCCAATTAACTGGCACCATTTTTACATATAATGTACAGAAAAAACTTTTCAATGACTGCTCTTGTTTTATTCAGAAATATAGAGATTACATATACAAAATATCCAGTGGATCATGTTAATCTCATTCCTGAAACAAACTCGACAGACTGTTGATATCTCTTATTGATATGCATATGGCTGATTTCGCTAAAGAACCCAATTGAACAGACCACTAACAGAAACTCTATACTTAAAGTTTCACTTATAGAATATATTTGAATTTATTTATGCATTTGGCGGATGCTTTTATTCAAAGCGACTGTTAATCAGTTCATGCATTTCCTGGCAATCTAGCCCATAACTTTGGTGTTGCTAACGTCATGACCTACCAGTTGAGCTACAGCAACACACCACAACTGATGTACAGCCCACACAGGTTACTTATTAGTTAGGTTATCTTGTAAATTATACTGCAATCTCTATATTGGCATGGGTTCATTGTAAAACATTTATTTAGATGTCTTTCTCTAGCTCACTGCTTACCGATTTGCATGGTGTTTTATGAATGTTGTGTTAGCTCGACACTAGGGCTACAGGCATGAATGTAAATGCTTTTACCTATTGTAATTGACTGTTCGCTCTTTTTTGATTGGAAACACGAGGGCTTTGCCCTTTAGAATGTATTTAGAATGCCGCATTGTGTCATGAAGGAGCTTGTAATTGGTTTCTTCATTTATGATACACACAAACAAATGACAGGTCAGACTGAATAGACAGTTGACCATTTCAAACGCAACCTAAACACTTAATCTAAAGCATCACTCTTACAACATCCTTTCAGGCCTCATACAAAAAAGTATTACACTGTATAAAGAGTACTTTTTTGGGAAGTTTGTCTGTATTGAGACTAATCATGCTGATTCTCTGCTGTGTTTAAAAGGATCAGGACATCCAGCGGCATCACCATATGGACCATCACCTCACCACACTGGCTTCCTGCCTCCCAGCCACTTGGCAGGTAAGTGTAAGTAGCCCACAATTTAAATACTCTTTTTGTTATTTTGATTGGAACAGTAAGCCATATTTGCCTGGATGTACTGGTGTGTTCCTGTTGTGTAGTGTCAATCGTTCAGCTAGCAAAAGATAAGATATATTTCTGGAAATGTCATAAAACATAAACATAAAAAACATATTTGATGAAAAAATGTGATCTAGAATTAGTTACGATATGGTTACTTTGAATAAGTTGTTCGCATGGTATCAAACGTCTTTGATGATTCCCCAAAGGGTGGGTTATTAAACTCCATCTTTTGGTTGCCTAAAACAGAGTCCCAATTTACCTGAATTCACATCATATTTTACCATCAATTTCCTAAACTGGGCTTTGGAAGTTTCCTGTACTTCATTCGAAATGGATTGAAGCTCTTGTGCTCCCCCTCATTTTCTATCAGCAATTTGGGTTCAGTTCTGAATGTTGATTTAACACAGTGAGCTTTCGAGTCAATCCAGTTTGAGTTCATGAATACTTAGGCCCCAAAGTAATCAGAGAGAAATCAGTAAGATGTGCTAGCTTACATTGACACATTTTTCTACATATGACAACTCAAACTGTCCACAAAGGTGCCCGAGCAATTGCAGTCCAATCAGGTTTGCTCTTCACGCCAGCCCCTCTTGCTGCTTAATCTGCAGCCAGCGAACACTCTCCAACAGTCTTACTGGGAGAAATAAACAACCCCCAGGGAGTTAGAATAGCTGCAGTAACAGTGACGCAAAAACAAAGCTGGCTTGTAAGAGAAAAGCCGGTTGGAATGGTCGTGCACCTCCGGCCCCGCGTCGCTAATCCCTGTTTGGCATTTTGCAGATCCTTTCAGTCGCTCCAGTACCTTTGGCGGCCTCAGCAACCTTTCAACCAGTGCCTTCGGTGGATTAGGCAACCCAACCCTCGGTAAGCCTCGGCCCCCGGCCTCTAGTTCGACTCAGCTTAGCTCTGGACCACAGAGAGCGCAGGGAGAATAAAAAAGCAGGGAATGAAAAGGCACTTAGCTTCGTAAAAAATGCCAAATAAGAGTTTAAGGAAGTAGGGAGGCAGGCATTACAGCAATCTGGTTTAATCGTACACCAGCAGCTTTTGCCAAATTCACACCCTTGCAGCCCAACTGGTTCAGCATTGGTCTTGCATTAATAGGTTTCGCTGTGCTCACAAACTAAACACTCTATTTATATCTCATTTCCTTTCCCTTATTTTATCATTGGCTGAACGGGACTTCTGAAATATAATCTCCATTGCATGCTTTGTATTTCATAGCTCTTGACCCATCTGGGTCATTGACTTGGACTCAATACCATGACAAAACATTGCACATCAGTAGTAGAAACTACCATTAACCTTTCAGTTTGGGAAAGCAGAACAGGAGACAAAGTGCCCCCCCCTCCCCGCCGGTCTACAACTGATGGTTTGTGTGTTTTTATTTCAGGGGCTAACAGTATGTTTGGACCCAAAGAGGGTCCAGGGATGCCTGGACTCAGTAGTCCCCATCACGATACCTGGAATCGGTTGCACAGGACACCACCTTCATTCCCCACCCCTCCACAGTGGCCCAAATCTACAGATGCTGAAAGAAGCAGCTCTGCCAACAGTCACGACAGAGATAGAGACCGGGAACGAGAACGAGAGAAAGAACGAGAGCGAGAAAAAAGGGACTCTTCTGTTGGGAAAGATGAGAAAGATAAGGACAGGTTGGTTTTGCAAATCACTACTTACTTTGCTCTTTTTTTGTCCCCTTACTTCAAATTAAATATTCAATGCATATTTTCTTTCCTCTTGCAGAGATTCTTTGGATCGTAATCGCCATTCAAACCGCTCCTCTCCAGCTTCTGCTCCAGTTAGCTATCAGATCAGCAACCTGATTCGCTCAAACTCCACCGACTCGGGCAGACACCGCAGCGGAAGTGCCGACCGGAACCGGGAGCCCGAGAAAGAGCAGTTGGACCGTCAACGCGAAGCAGCCATGTTGGGAGATGTGAAGGTGAAAGAGAGTCGTTCTCCAAGCAAGGAGATCACAGACAGACGATCTTCAGACGACTCGTGCAAACCCATTCAGCGTTCACCGTCTCCATACTCTAAAAGCAGCATTGATGCAGGAATCAAGATGGCTGGTCCTCCACCGTTACCAATTAAAGACGTTGAAAAGGATAGAAAAGAAACCAGCTCAGTTGATCCGCTAAACAAGATCAAGAACGATATGAAGATCAAAGAGGAGCGTAAGGAGGACCTGGATGTGATGGTGGTTGGATCTGAAGCAGCCACTAAACCTCAACCCCCTGCGCCACCTTATCAAACCACACCCATAACTCATCACCACTCTTCACTGCCTCATCAGCCTCCTCCACCCTCTCCTCGCTGTAGCGACCCTCCAACTCCTGCTTCACTTCATGGAGTTCCCATGCAACACTCGCTGCCTCTTTCTATGAGTGCCATGCACCAGATGGGAAGTCTAAATGTGCTGGAACGTACCCGTATGGCACCCTTTATGGGAGTCAGCCCTCTTGCAGCAGGACGTGATCGTCTCCCCCACCCAGCGTTCTCCTGGGATCCTCTACGGGAGGCTTATCGGAACCTCGACTTGCAGCGCCGCATGGATTTCCAGCTTCGCGCAGAGCCTGGACATCGCTTTCCTGGCGTCTATGATCCAGAACGGACCTATCGGGATCGAGAAGCGCATGACTACGCGCACCACGAGCACCTGCTGGAACTTCGGCGGGAACAGGAGCGATTAAGGCATCAGGCGGAGGAAAGGGAACGGTTGCATTTGCGTGAGGAACTGGATCGAGCAAGGTTGCACCAACTGCACCAATCGCCCATTGAAGGACATTTACCCCATATGCCACCATTTATGTCGCACCTCGGTGGAATGCCATACCCAAGGCTTAGCCCTTCAACAGGACATAACGGACTTCTTAACCGGACACCTCCAACTGCAGCACTAAGTGCCCCTCCACCTCTGGTACCTTCTGGCGCTGCAAGACCGGTGTCGCCAAGACGGACTACGCCGATCACCACCCAGGACCCCGGGATTACTCGCCATCACGCAACCCCAAAGAAGTGGAGGCCCGGTAACGCTCCAAGGAAAACGCCTCCTTTAATTTTGACGCAGGCAACATGCACTTATTTTCACACAAAGTAAATAATAAATGTGTAATTTGTACAAAGATTTGTACCTTGGAACAAGCACATCACCATGGTTTTTGGGCGGGATAGGTTGGTAGCTCTGAACAAATTACACAAACGCTAACTACCAACCAGAAATTTGATATTAATATATTAATCCAATGCCTTTTCAGTTTTTCATGTGAAGAGATTCTGAAATTCGTTTGTACATTTCCTACCCTTTTTCATGTACAGACATTTTTTATGTATTTGCATAAGTTTCTTTCGTTTCCTGCCCTGTATATTTATCCTGCCGAGCTGCTGGACATGGATGTCTACATATCTGAATTGGTATGATCTCACAGTTTGACAGTCGATTTGCTCTATGGTACTTGGAGATACTCAGTGCTGACCGTGTACAAAGCTACATTTTGGAAGTTCCTGTTTGCTTGATTTACTTTTTTGAGATATGCAGACAAATATGTATTAAAATATTCTTGTTTGATTGATGTAAAGTTTAAAGATATTGTAAATATCTTGTTGATATTACTTGGAACGAAATGACATTGTACATTTGTTAGGCTTTTTAAATGTTTCTAAAAAAACACAATGAAATAAAACAGAACCACTTCCAGGTTGAAACCATGGCAACGCAGCTGTCCAATCAGAGGGGGTCAGGTCTTGGTGATGCAATCTATGCAAAGAGGATAAAGAGAGAGTTCTGATTGGACGGTTATCGGAATGGAAAGTCAATGAGTTCTACAGAGAGAATTCCGGATCATTGATTTTTCCATGAAGAGCCAATGAAACAAACAGCGATAAACTTCCAGGTCATAAAGGAACTGCTTTAGCAGAGTAACTGTTCTCCAGCCACAGAAACTGGACATCTGACAAACATTGAAATGTTTGAGGTGGCAATAGACTCTTTCTGTCGACCTTGTGGTGTTGTGCAGTTGTTTTTCTTAGACTCTTGTATACAAAACAAGTAGAGCTTTAGGCGTGAAAAAAATGAAAATGAACATTCATGGTTTAAAAATGTATGGAATAAAGGTTGGACCTTATATCTGCACACCTGTCTGGTATTTTATACATCCAACTGAATGTTTCTGTAATTGTGTTTTTATATCTTCTTCATGAATGTCTGGGTCAAAATATTAGAAAGTAAACATTTTAAATATAAAGTAAAAATTATAAAGCCTTTAATCTTTTTAATGAAACTTATTTTTTCGCAGCTTGAAATTTTTTCAATTTATTTTACGATTTTCAGTGTTTTTAAATAACTTCCACTCTTCAAAATTCAACGTGAAACATAGTTTTTATGCAAAGTGTTTTGATTGTGGGGTATAATATAGAATATATTTTTTTCCTTAAAATAGCAATTGAGGCAACAGAAAAAACTATATCACAAATGAAACGCATTCATAATTTAGATTTAAAGTGCATATAGTACATAGTCACTATGGTGACCTGTCATGACCGTCATATCTGCCGTGCTTTAGCAAGCAAGCTTAGACTGGGGACGAGAGAGAACCGCAGCACCACATTGATTTTCCGCAAGCGCAGCCTTTGAGTGTTTGTGTTGCAGGTAAATGGTATTGACTGGGGCTAGTGCTGTATTGACCCGCGGTCTGGACTCATTACCCGGAGTGACGCCTGCTAATGAGGGATGGATCAAGAAAGCGAGAGATCGAGACGCGAATGAGCCTAAGAGAGTCCGTCCACCTGACAGCCCAATCAGAGGTCACCGTCCCTCTAGTATTTACCAAGTCTTGCCATTCTATTCTCAAACTCTCTCCATCCTTCTTCCCAACTGACAAACAATTCATCCTTATAACCGTTCCTAACCGGCTCCATCTGGCATGCCACTTTCAGGCCTGCCCTCAGTCCCAGCTCTCACCTCAAGTAATGGCAGCGTGCGTCAGGTGGTGTGCGGTCATTAGTGATGTTATTGAGAATCGATGCTCCTACCGCTGTGTCTGGCAGCCGATCTGGACATGCTGCATCAGAGAGGTCCATCACTGAGGAGAGAGGCAGGCTGGCAAAGCCGCCGTGAGCTGTATTGGAAAGCGAGTTAAATCGGGATCCGTTTCAATTTGGCAGCGCTGTAATTGAGAGGGTTATTCCGTAGACACACAGCATCTGCGTCTCACTGGCCTTCTCCTGTCTCTCTAATCAGCTAGTTAGCACTTGCAAGACCTGGACCCTGAGACACAGGAGATAAAATGTGCACATTTGTATTTTCTTTTTCTGTAACAATGGTGAAATGATCTTTTCAGGGATTTGGCATGCTGTAGAGGATTCACTTGAATGAACCCTGGAAGCATCATTTGGACAACCCTGGACAACAAAACCAGTCTTATGGGTACATTTTTAGAAGTTGAGATTTATACATCGTCTGAAAGCTGAATAAATGAATATCAAATAAATAAATAAGCTTTCCATTGATGCATGTTTTGTTAGGATAGGACAATATTTGGCAGAGATATAACTATTTGAAAATCTTTAATCTGAGGGTGCAAAAAATCCAAATATTAAGAAAAATCACCTTTAAAGTTATTGATAAAGCCTATTTCTCACAAGAATAAAGTTTTTATATTTTTACGATAGGAAATTTACAAAATATATTTTTATAAATATATATATATATATAATAAAAAATATTTTTCCATAAACGAAAAATCTATCATTTTGACCGATACAATGTAATTTCGGCTATTACTAAAAATGTTCCCGTGGTACTTACTGTAAGACTGTTTTTTGTTTTCCAGGGTCACATATTATTTTTGAGTTGACCTGTGGTCCTCAAATACTTTTATTGTACTGAAAAAATCTATGAAAGTGAGACAGACTTGCAGGTTTATACAGTAAGTGACAAAAGACCTCTAGAAGATTTTTCAAACTATCCCTTTTAAAACCACGTTTACTTCTATCAAATTTCATTATCCTTTGTGGACCACAGTGAAGCACTGACCTCAGACAGATTGTATTTCAGACGCAAGTGATAAAGTAGCGTCTAAGCCTCTCTGCTCCAAATACGCTGCCATAGAGCCTGACACACCTCTCCTAAAATGCTTCTGGAAATATACACATCCATTCCAAATAGACAGTGAACTGAGGGATCGCAATGGATACAAATAATCTTTTGTTGTAACAACAAGCAAGTCACTGAGAAATGATGATATAAAGGAATGAAGTGTCCAGAGAAAAGTAAAGTGTATTGCTCTTTTGAAGCTCACGACGTATTATTGAGTTCTTAGGCGTTTCATTTAAATGTCTTAACCCCCTCAGATGTTTCTCTTGAAATTCAATTGGAGAAATAATGCATTTCATAGGACAACCGAAAAGCAGACGTAAAGGAGCAGTTCACCCAAAAAAAAGCTAATTCTGTCTTCATTTACTCACCCTCAAGTTGTTCCAAATATAAATGTATTTGTTCTGATGAACACACAGAAAGATAGTTGGAAGAATGCTTGTAATCAAACAGTTCTTGGCCGCCATTAAATTCCATCGGAAAAATTACTTTGTACATTTCTTTGTTCTGATATTTTGAAGAATATAGGAAAGCAAACAGTTCTGGGGCACTTTTGACTTCAATTGTATTTTTCAAAAATTATCAGATTTATACAATTTATACAGATCTGGAGAAACTCAAAGGGTGAGTAAAAGATGACAGAATTTTCATTTTTGTGTAAACTGTCCCTTTAAGGTGCAATCCTGTAAAACAATTATTTTATTATTTTTATCTTTTTTTAGTTTAGATTAAATGAAGAACAGTGCACATTTTTGGAGTCTAGGAAAAGAAATTGTAATATTCAAGAAATCTAATTTGGATTGTTTCCTTTTAAAGGGGGGGATATATAATATAGATAAGGAACAGTAGAGAAACAGATGGTTGAGAGAATTCCAGACAAACCAACCCAAATCCCAAAAATAATTTTTCCACGTTATTCATTTTCCAAATGATGTTCCCCTCTTTGTGCATGGCTCTGTGAAAGCTCACTGCCTGTCTCCTCACACTCATATACACAGGCATCATTGTGTACAACCATTAAAGCCAATGGGAATGTATGCAGCTGGGTTCATCTGGCAGGTTATGGTGGAGAGAAACTGGCATGATATTCAGACGACCTGCAATCTGTGCTGACAGTAGGAGATTGGAGGCAAAATGAGATGATGGAGTGCCATGCTCAAGAAAAACAGAATAAATATACAGTGACAATTTCATTTGTTTGAATATAATGCCACTAATGCAATAAAGTTCTCTATAGACGCCTGGAGATGTTGATGGGTTCGCCATTGAGAAGCGAGACTTCTCACATCGCAGCGAAACTCCTGATTTATTCCATCAAGCAATGTGTGAAATCCATAAACATTTACCCTCTTTCACTCACACAAATATACGTCTGTCTGCCTGGCCAATGTAAATTCACATTCACATTTGTTTTAGGCCTAGTGTCAGATGCAGGAATATTTTCTGTGTACATGATTCAATGGAGAAAAGAAGATTATGCGGATTGTTTGTCCTAAATTAACCATTTAATTTGTATATTTTTATATATGTTAGTCTCATTCCTGTTATTTTCATCTCTCTCAATCGTTTCTAGAAGTTAAGATAACACTACAATATTTGTTGACAGGAACTAACAATGAGCAACACCTCTACAACATGTTTATTTCAGCATTTACTAATAGACTTTTTAGCAAAAGTTGCTAACATTAGTTAATGCACAGTGAACTAACATGAACAATTATATTGCCATTAACCAACATTAAAGATGAACAAATGCTGAAAATGATATCGCTCATTGTTAATTCATGTAAACTAAGCATTTACTAATGTTATCAAATACAGCGTTATAACAAAGTTATAAATGTTCATATTAGACCCATCAATGGTTGAAACTACTAGGTTAAGTTACAACCCAACGGCTGGCTTTGTCCATTTTTGACCCAATGTTGGGTCATTTTACAGTATCTTTTGGAGTGTAAGACCGCTTTGCACATAATGAGAAAGGTTTAATGTTTAGAAATGTTTAACGTGGGAAAAATGTATGTCACCTATAGGCCAAACTTCTTACAAACTGAATTTCAACTCTTAACCATACTTTGTGATATGAACCCATGTTGGGTCAAAAAGTCCCGAACTCAACCTTTAGGTTGTAAATGGCCCTGCTGGGTTATTTCAACCCACAATTCTTGGTTAATATAACCCAACGGTTGGGTTTAAATATGAAAATAACCCAGCTTTCTTAAAGTTTTGTTTCTTCTAGAGACATGAATGACATCACGAATTGTGCAGCTATTACTTTACCATTTAGCAATGCAATGCTAAAGAATAGTGGAGGGAATCGAACCATGTCTATGGACCAGAACGCAGACAAGTCAATATCTACCAACCACATCTGGCAACCGCTGAAAACAGCATAACATTGTGGCTGCGAACTTTCTTCAGAAAACATCGAAATCTCTCTACTTCTCTGTCGTTGGGATTCTCCTTCGGTCATATGGAAAGTGGTCTTGGCCTGTGATGCAAATCTCTGCTATTGGTACTGCATGAAAGAAAGGGGAAAAAATCTCTTAATCTGTGTGCTTTCACTTTTGACATACGACTAACAACAAACATCTAAAAACTGCCCTGCACTTGACCCTGTGCTTTTAAGCTGGCCCTGCACAACATTCAAAGCTGAAGGATCGGTGAGAGGGGATGTGGGAGGGTGCTGTACGCACACCCTTGGCTAAATGATAGCAGATGCCTGGCTACAGCTCAAAAGCTCTACATTCCTCCCCTGTCGAAGAGACATTAAACAAGCTCTGCTTTGGCAAATACTGTCTGGCTGCCTGCTTTGAAAAAAAAACACTTATCTGTTATCGGCACATGAACATATAACAATCCCCATATCTTATCTCACCCTGTTCACTAATGTCATAGCTTAAGGGCAGGTTCTGTGCTCGTGCTAACTTAAGCGTTTGTGCCGCGCGAATGCCTGGCCAGTCAGCAGAGTGCATTGACCGGGCATGTTTCTCATTTCAAATATTTGCATTTCCATGGAACTGAGTTTCACGTGAAAACATGACGCACCCGAACATGAAAGGTTGTATGTATTTATGTAAAACCGTGCGGCCGTGGGTGTAGACGTTCAGCTATCATCATGACATAAACCCACTATCACTCAGTGGCTCACCCATCAGTAAACGGCTTCTGTTGACAACCGCCTATTTAACACATCAAAACAACAAGTGCTGCTATCAAACCCAACCTCTTCAGGATGGGTCACTGTGTCGCCCAAGAATGTCTCTTATCTCTTGCTTTCTGCTCGCTGGTTTTAGTCACAAGGTGCGCGCTGACACCCCCTTTGTTTTTCGGAGGGCTCGATGTAGCTGTAACGGAAGGTCGGCCATCTTAAACACATACCAGTGAGATTATGCAGAAGGGATGAACAGCTCCAAATGGGGACTGAATTCTTAAAAGAAAAAAAGCATTTTTATTAAGAAATGGCTAGGGAAAGAGTTGCATAAAAAGGTAAAGTTCACCCTTAATAAAAAATTCTGCCGTTTATTTATATTTTTACCCTCAAGTCGTTTAGTGGTGTATATGATTCTTCTTGTGGAACGCAAAAGAAGATATTTTTTATTTATTTATTAGATATTATTTATCAGAATGATCTCGCTTAGTGTATAAACACCTGTGCTGTGTTTTACCTTTCTGTGTTTTTCTGTTTTTCTTATTTGCTCCTGTAAAGCTGCTTTGGAACAATGCACATTGTGAAAAGCGCTGTATAAAAAAAGTGAATTGAATTTGGAGTTATATGATT
Source organism: Triplophysa siluroides (assembly GCA_006030095.1). Classification (NCBI taxonomy): domain Eukaryota; kingdom Metazoa; phylum Chordata; class Actinopteri; order Cypriniformes; family Nemacheilidae; genus Triplophysa; species Triplophysa siluroides. The sequence goes on along the minus strand of VCII01000101.1, from coordinate 1,025,186 downwards.
ATGTCTCTACAGTATGTGGTTTGTTGTCTATAGTCAATGGGATGCATGGTTGTTTGCATGGGATGCATATTTTCTTTTTTAGCGTGAAGAAGAAAGAAAGTCATACAGGTTTGGAATGAATTGCGGGTGAGTAGGCTAAACTTTTATTTTTGGGATACTATCCCTTAAAATTCATCAAATGTTAATATTTACAAAGAAAGCTTTCATGTTCTTATGTTTGTCACAATTTGTATTATTATTTTTTAATGGGGGATTCTATATCTATAAAGCCTTCTATAACAGCTTAATGTTAGTTTTTTCTTAGTATTAACCAGTTAGTTGTTTTGGGGTGATTTATACAGAATGGTCACAAGGAAACACGGATTGCATTACGACAAACGCAGGCACGTCTCATAAATCTGCTCTCGGAGGCTGTTTGTGAGAGATAAAATGACCGTCACGTATAAAAATAGAAACTGCTCTGTGGCCCGTTCCTGTTGTCTTCCTGCGCCTGTGCAGTTTGTGCAGAGAATCTCACATTAATTAACGCTGCTCTTTCACCTGCTATCACATTCTCATCCTTCTGCGCGTTCATTTGCCTTCCTCATTATTTCCTCTCCCTGAGAAACATGTCTAATACCTACAAGCTGTGCGTCGTCACAAATGGCGCGCGCCCCGGCATCGTGTCCTTTGTTGTGCCAAATGGTATTTTAATGAAAAGTTTAAAGGGGGCATAATTACATATCTGAGGCTATTGTGAAATCCAATATTACAATTAAAGCGATTTTATTTGCTTGTAATCTCCCTTCACCGAGCCTAATAAGCGTTTTGAAAGAAGGCCAGGCGAGCTTTGAATGGGTTGTAAATGATGTTGGGCCATCTTTGCTCAGACGCAGTTTTCCTTCTTTGTTTCTCAAAGCCATAGAGAAATTGTGAAAGAAGGACAGGGGGTTTGATAGCTTGTGGTCCACACTGAAAAAATTATGTTTCAAGTTAATTCGGCTAAAACTTTTTTGAACATGCCAAATTCAAATGATTCAATTGTAATGGTTTTAATGGAAACTAATGGTCACCGAGTGTCTCTACTGGTAATGTGTTGGGTTCTGTTGGTGGGTTAAAACACGTTTAAATCCTACTGAAATGCACAACATTTTAGTGGGTTTAACGGTAAACATCTGATGTAACCATTAGAATTGATGTTTTTTCCACCATGGTGACCAGACTTCATCATTCATATTAGCACCAAACCAGCATACACCAGTCTGGATCAGGTTTGATATTCATACTGGTCTTGTTAGGTCCATTTGTGAATTCTGGTGAGAGAACGAACAAACAATGTGAAGTGTGGATAAGACTGACCCTGCTGCGCATGCGCAAGTCTTAGAGCAGATAATTTAAAATGCCAATGAAATTATGCAAAGGTGTTCTCCCATTATTTGACATGTGGGAATACAAATGAAAGAAAATGACCCGCAGTACTATAATAACCGCCAAATAGTCACATACAACAATAAGATGGAAATGTAATTTTGACTATGGATATGACCCGACGGTTGTGCCTCTAGGTTGCATCCTTAAACGCACTTACAGGGAATGCAAATGATGTTTAATAATGTGAACGCATGGGTTTTGAATAATGTGCAAATCAGTTTCTCTACATATTACACAAATGTTTAATTCTGTTAACGTATTACAAGAAAATATGTAAACGGGGAAAATGTTTCGTAAATCTTGGTGGATTGTGGCCTGAAGCGAATGTGCGAGCATTATTCTGTTATGGACCAGCAGCTACCCCTGGTGGTAAATATATATTACTACAATTGTTTTAATTACCAGGGAATGTACACATGTATAAAATGTTATATTTTAGGTGATGTGGTAACCCCTTTCAACGATCTTTTCGCCGTTATTTTACCCAGCCTTGTTATGTAATAAATACATTGTAAAAGTACAAATATTTGTAATATTATTATAATATATTTTAAATTATTTCAGGTTAGAAAAATTGCATGCATAATATTTTTAATTAAAAATTAAATTATTGTATAATTATGTTTGAATTACGTCACTAAAATATCCGCTTTCCATGACCGAGGAATTTCTGTATATTAATAAATCTGCTTGTAATACGATGTCATCCATTTCTATAACTCCCATTACATATCAGACTGTAAATGGCATACTGTATGTGTCTACCACGCCGGAGTATGAGAAAGCACATAATTAAATAAAAGAACAAGACTTGGATGAGCAAGCAAAATCTATAAGTTAATAAATCAGTGGTTCGCAAACTTTTTCGTTGTAAGGCCCCCTTTGTGTAGGGAGCTGTGATTTGTGGCCCTCCAAATAAAGACTTATGATCTTAAACTTAAAATTTTAATCCAAAGACATATACAATCATTCAATGCTGGAACATACATTTATTTGGTTGGTGGTCTTATTTTTCTGATGTTTGATACATTTCGAAATTTCATGAAATGCCACAAAACCCGTGGCATCCATAGATCTATCTGGAGGTCCCTAGTTTGAAAACCACCGTAATAAATAATGAATCCATCAAAATGAACAAAGCTTATAAGTCTAGTTAGTCTACTAGTTAGTCAAACATTACACAAAACGGTTTTGTAACCTTTAAATCATGTAACAATCAAGAACTCTAGACATTTAAAGTGTTCAGGAACATTCCACAACAATGTTCCCACATCCAGAATATTCGGAAAATATTTCTAGAACCTAAATTTGTTAACGGGTGGTTCTCCATCAATTGTGGTCACTTGCCAGGTTACTCATCCCGTATCCCTACAGAGTAAACTGCAAGGCTTCATGAGCTGGCAAGGAATGAATGTGAACAGACAAGCTCTGACATAAAACTGCCCGGCTCCTTATCAGAGCCAGACTGCACAGACACCTTCACAGCCCTCTGAGACAGTCTATTCAATCTAAGAGAGGCTATGAAAAGCTAAGTGAAAGCTCGCCATAGAACCACAGCCAAAGCAAATCACCACAGTCTTGCACCTTGCACACACTGTGACAGTTTCTCACAGTGACATAAGATGTTATCACCTCCCCTCCCTCTTTCTCTCTCTCTCCTTTTCTCAGGGCAGTTAGGTGCTTTTGCCACAAGGGTGTGTTTTTTATATTTACATGATACTATTCAAAGACCCAGGTGTAATTGTGTTTGTCCAATCAGAGCTATCATCAGAAGGGGATTACTGGGAACAATGTCTGGGGCCTTATGATGACGGGGGTCCTCAAAGGTCCTCCGTGGTTTAGACTACTCACTGGACCCAGGGGAGAAGGGGGTGCGCATTTCCTCCATGGGAAGAAAACCCGTGTCAGTGCTGTATCCCAGTTTTTCCCTGTTTTGTTTTCATGTAAATATACATCATTTCATTTAAATAAGTTCACACAAAGTCTGCTTCTAATATTATTAGGAACAAACTTATTTATTACTTCCGCGGATGAGAGTATCACTTCATTTTGTGATGTCAGTAAAAATGCTTTGCTGGCTCACAGTTTATAATTCACTTTATAATGTAATGAATATATAAAATATAGGCCTACATTTTGTACAATTTAAAAAGCTTTTACACAGTTTATACCGAAGACTTTTACAAGGAAACAATTATTTAAAAATGTCATCCTTATCTTAAATATGTGATATTTTGAATAATCATATTGTAATCTATTCTATATTTTTTGGTAAATAGTATTTAAATCATTTTGTATCGCACTTTATGTAACAAGCCTAGCATATGAATGTAAATGCGTGCTTTTTCTTTATCTAAATAAAGTTTTTCTTTGTTTTAATTTTAGGGCACGGTCTTCTCCAAAGCGGCTTTAAAATTAAACATAAATTGTGAAAATACTGTATTGTGTTGTAAAATAAACAGGGAATATGGTCAGATTATATATGTCAGATTAGGTAGAAATAGATGTTTAAGGCAGAAGGTTGATTTTAGTACACAAGTGCGTACTCATAAAATGTGATTCAATCCAAAACTAAACATGTTTGTCTGATAATATACATATTTAATCTCACAAATTACACGACTAGATCTGTGGTCTTATGCTGTGATATGTGAAATTGTCTGCTGTCTAGACATCAGTCGAGACAGCTTTTTGTTTAGGGCTTTCACATAACCCAGACAGAAGCATGGTGACCCCCTGCCAGCCTCCATTCCCACAGACTCTCTCTCTCCATTCCCACATCTCTCTCTCTCTCTCTCTCTCTCTCTCTCTCTCACTCACTATCAGCTGATGTCTGGAAATGCCACTGCACGCAGGAAGTGCTCCAGAAGAAAGAAACGAAAACATATATCGGATTAAAGTCAACATGCGGTAATGCTGCGGATGCTTTCGGGCTTTTATTAGGTCAGTACATGTAATGCAGCACAATCTGAATACACAGATTATATCTGTTGAGTTTTAACAACAAAAACAATGCGATTGTGAGCTAGCTAGCAGCGTCTCGCGTAAACATCGCTTCCTTTTACGTCGCTGGCGTAAAGCAAGACGCCCTGACGCTACTACACTGTTAAACTTCGACGTGAAGAAAAATGTGCACATTTAGTAGTCATTACTTATTTTACTCTCGCGTGCTTTCGCTTTGAACGGAGCCGGTCGGAAGTTTCAGTTAGCTGTTAGCACGCCGAGTTAAATCGGAAGTTGGGCATAATGTTGAACAAATACAGACCATTTTATTCATTATGGTATGTTTGCGTTTTTTAATCGTGCATACTTTGTGTGAGATGTTTTTACGATGCAAAACACTTCCCCACGACTAAAAGAATCGGGACCAGGAAGCTGTTTCGCGTTATCGCGAGCGAATGCCATTGGGTTCGTTTGACTGTATGACTTCATTATTTTGCTTCATCTACAGGTGAGCAGGTGAGGATAAGAGATGGCACAAGTCTGGGGTAAACTGGTGAAAGTGGATTCATCTCCTGCTTCTGAAGTCTTGCTTATAAACAGAGAATGCACAGTGGGCAGAAGAAAAGGTTTTTACGAACATTGCAATTATTATTATATGTTTTTTTTGTTCAGTCTTGTGTTTCTGTTTGTGTGAGACATCTATGTTATTTGCCTGCTGAAAACGAACACAGAAATTCTAATGGTTTTGATGGTTAAAATGGGAATTGCATTGGTTTTAGTGGCGTCTGTGGGTGTCATTGGTAATGAGTTGAATTGGTGTGATGTTATCTGGTTAATAGAAATCAACAGAACACCATTAAATCCTACTGGAATAAGTCTCTACGTAACATGATTTTATGATGGTTTCAATGGGATGCAACAAGGGATGGCTCATAATCATTTGTAATGGAAAGGACATTTGCGCTGGTGGGTTTTTTTTTGCAGGATTTTGTCTCATAAGGTGGTGTCTGATGTGTGTGAAGCGACCTGAATGACTCTTTGGTTCAGTGAATGTACCCCCTCCCAACTAATGACAAAGGCTTCTATTGAAGATTCGCTCTTGGAATATTAAGTAGTTTTTCGTCTTGTGGTTTTGTGCAGGCAAAGATGGTTTCCCTTTGACTCTGTCTGGTTTCTGAAGACTGTTTTCCCGCTTTCATTAATTTGTATTCCACGTGTCTGCTCAAGATTTACTATCAGAACTCATGTTTTATTACTATGATACTTGTGTTATTGTTTGAAAATCGTCGCTGTCCTTCCGAAACCTCGGATGTTCAACTTTTCAGGAAATGGAAAAACACAGTTTAAAATGTTAACAAGCACTTTTTTTATAGATTTCAATGGTTGCAAATAGGGCTGTCACACGATTAATCGGGACTAATCTTTTGCAAAATAAAAGTTTTTGTTTACATTAAATATGTGTGTGTACTGTATATAATAATTATGTATACATAAATACACACACATCCATGTGTAATTTTAAGAAAAAATATAATTGTATATATAAAATATTTATATACAATATACATTTAAAAAAATATACATGTGTAAATATTTATTAAACATATACACGTGTTTATGTATTTATATATATATAATTATAATATACAGTACACACACATATTTTATGTAAACAAAAACTTTTATTTTGCAAACGATTAGTCACGATTAATCGTGTGACAGCCCATCCCAGTGACAAACATAAAGGGTGACTACTAAGAAGGATTTATGACAAAAAAAATTTGGATATGCGAGGTTTCAGAAGGACAGCAGCGATATGTTAACATTTGACCTACTATACTATATTTACAGTAGGCCTTATTCCTAATAAAAATTTTACAAATGACAAATAAACTTTAAACATGATAGGAGAGAGAACATAGTGGGACAAGAGCAGCGACAGATGTGAATAGAATTGATGAAGAAAAAGCATTGTTCATTATTGTCAAAAAGAAGCGATTGTGTTATTTAATGAGGAAAAAAATTGGTGTTGGTTTTCTTTATTGAGAAAAATGATAGAAAGATGCAAAGTGGACGGGAGGAGTTCATGAAGTCGTTTCAGATGTGAAGCTATTGCACTTCTATGTAAAGATTGTAAAGTCCGATTGTATTTTTCTTGGAATTGGCAAACATCTATAAATCAACCAGGAATATTTTTTTAGAAAGCAAACAGGTTCCGTTTTGTATCTGCACGTTGATTTGACCTGTCACATGTTGTTCATCACAACCTCACTGAGATCTTTTGTTTGTAGGATGCGACCTCTCATTCCCGGCTAATAAACTGATCTCCGGGGATCACTGCAGAATCACTCAAGATCAGAACTCAGGAAAAGTGTGGCTGGAGGACATGAGGTATCATCCCCTTTTGGTTATTGTGTCTTGCATTAAAAGTTTTTCTCCATATATTTCCCCATAAATTGATGAGGCAAATAATTTGGGTTCCTGCTCTAAAATATACACATTTTTTATGATTCAAAAGTGTGTAAATCTCTAACATTGTGGAGAGGACTGACTTTAACAGTAATGAAACTTGCTGAGTTCATTTAGTTCTATCGAGTCTCAGCAAATTATACTAAGTGACTTCTAATTACATTAGAAAGTGAATTAAGTGAATGAAAGGCCTGTCCCTAATATATATCTAATTCCCTCATGACATTAATCTTTGCTTTCGTGAATAACTTGTTGTAATTTGGTTAACAGCCAGTGGTTGGAGATACACTAGTGTGGAGTGACTTTATTTCTATTATAAGTTTTGAATTTGTATAAGCATCCCGTACCATGTAGATTATTATCCAGCTAATTCCAGTGAGCATGTCTGCTGAACGTTTCGACAATGCATAGTCGGCAAAATGGAGATTTAACACTTTAATTGACTTTACATGGTTAGGTAATTATTGTAATAACTGTAATCTTTATTGTTTTTGCTCATTAAAGGACAAGTTAATTTTTTTTAACACAGATGATTTTAATAATAAATAATTTCAATTAAATTTGTCGCTAATATGCAAAGTTTTTAAGACACATTTTTCACACACATGCCTATCATTGGAAGTCATTTGAATTATGTTAAAGGGGCAGTTCACCCAAATATGAAAATTCTGTCATGAATTACTCACTCTCTAGTTGTTCCAAACCTGAACAATTTCTTTGTTCGGTTGAGCACAGAGAAAGATTTTTGGACGAATGCTTGTAACCAAACAGTTCTTGGACCCCGTTGACTACCATAGTAGGAAAAATGACAATGTTAGTCAAAAGTGCCCAAGAACTTATTGCTTTCCTACATTCTTCAAAATATCGGTTTTCAACAGAACAAAAAAATATATAAAGTAATCTTTATGGTAGTCAATGGGGTCCAAGTTTGGTTACAAGTAGGGCTGTCAAACGGTTAATCGTGATTAATCGCATCCAGAATAAAAGTTTGTGTTTACATAATATATTTCGGTGTACTGTGCATATTCATTGTATTGATGAACACATAAACATAAATGCATATATTTATGAAAAATATAAAATATAACAATTAATAAACGTTTATTTAGAATTTCAATTATTGGTAAATATTATTAATACATTAAATATTTCCTAAATATATAGACAAGTATGTGTATGTTTTGTGTTTATAATACAAAAATAATATGCACAGCACACAGATATATATTATGTCAACAAAACCTTTATTCTGGATGGGTAATTTGACAGCCCTAGTTACAAGCATACGTCCAAATATCTTTCTCTGTATTCATCAAAACAAATACATTTATACAGATTTGGCACAACTCGAAGGTGAGAAAACGATCATTTTTATTTTTGGGTGAACTGTTCCTTTAAGTGCATCCCCCCATGCACATGCTCGGACACGTTGCTTCGATGTTTAGTCCTAGTGTCTTTTCTCAAACACCTTTTCCTATTTCTTGTTTTTTCCACTGTCCCTTAAAATAAAAGTCATTAGAGGCCACAAGTCAAATGTCATTAGCATCACAAAAAGGTGTGAGCAAAGCCCTAAGCTGAGGATGATCTGTGTTTGTTTCCATCAGCACCAATGGAACGGTGATAAACATGTCCAAACTGGTGAAGAAACAGACGCATTTACTGCAGAACGGTGATGTCATTTACTTTGTGTACAGGAAGAACGAGCCGGAACAGAGTATGTTTGTTTTCACATTTGTTAAGAATTTGCTTTTTGTCTAGTTGTGTTGTTTCCCAACAGATGACAGCTTTCACATCTCGGTGTCTGGATTTGTTTGCCTTATTGATCTTCTGTTCTCTGTTTTGCAGACATCTGCTTATGTTTATCAGGCCATCGGGCATCAGGAAAGTGCCTCGGAGGACATTGAAGGTAAACCTTGTGTCTGATGTTCATACAGATGGTGAATGTCTTAAAGGGTTAGCTCATCTGAAAATGAAAGGTTGCATTCCTTTGAGCTACCCGGTGTGTTTTACAGATGCCGTAGGAGAAGAGGAATCAGATTTGACCGAAACCGAGAGCGAACCAGCGCCTGTAGAGCCTGTTATCGTGAAGCCTTTACCTCAGTGTGGGCACGAGGAACCCCAGCCGTCTACCTCCTCCTCCTCTTTACACTTCTTCGACATGCCATTATCTACCCGCTCTGGTAATTGCGGTCCACGCCGTGTCTGCACTTTCTTGCAAGTTGGTTTGATAAGAAAGCGCCGTTTAAATAAATGCGCTGTAAAAAGCAAAGACCTTCAGTGGCGCTATCTGTAGGAACGGCACGTGTCATCTCATCTGCTATGAAGCGTGCAGGTTTTCACGCTCGTATCACAAAGTAGCCTGTCCTTTATCAGCAGACTTTGCTTTGCTGAGATTTGGCTGTGCTAATGCAAACTCGTTCCTTTGAAGTTGTGTCGATGAGGTTCTTGCTGGGCACATGGGCAGTATGAGATGTGCTTCTTTTTTGCAGGTTATGAAAATGAAAAGCTAATCGAGTCGTCGGGCTTTTCTCACGATGCCGCAGGAGTCGGCCCCGCGGAGCCAATCATGAGTCAACCCTGCCTGAAGAGAACCTACTGGACTGATGGAGGGCAACGGATGGGGCTGGAGATGGAAACCGACAGGAAAAGAAGAAAAACAGAGAGAGGTATAAGATAAGCGAGAAGCGTTGTTAAGAATGAATTATTTCCGACTGATGTTAACATCTGGATGCGTGTCAGTGAGCCGCGGGTATGAGCTGCTGACTTGACAAACATTTGAAAGCAGTCAGGGATAAATCTGCTGGATGGTGTGAGTGTTATAAATTGTAGGTTTTTTTTTTACTGTTGTTTGTGTGTTTAGTGAAGTGAGCAAACACGATTGGGAAGTATCTCAAGCCAGATTTAAACAGGCCTTTGTTTCCATGGGTCACGTTTTTGAAGCCAGTTTACTCAAAATCTCATTTAGTGGATTTTTTTGCGCTATTGTGAAACTAGTTTGTGTTACTGTGTTGTACATCTCTCCCCAGATGATCACATAGCGTTTGGATCGTCTCACAGCGCCTCTGTTTCTCCGGCAGCTCCTCAGCTCAGTTCTAAAGGAGCAGTCGGGGGAGAGAAGACACTTGGAGACAAAACAGATAAGATGGAGGAATCCCTCACTTGCATCATCTGTCAGGACCTGCTGCATGACTGTGTCAGGTCAGTACGCCAAACCTTAATGGACATTTGAACCAAACGCAAACATATCTCATCTTAAAAGAATTGCGTGTTGGTTTCTACAGTCTTCAGCCCTGCATGCACACGTTCTGCGCCGCCTGTTATTCGGGTTGGATGGAGCGATCGTCCCTCTGCCCCACCTGTCGCTGTCCTGTGGAGAGGATCCGTAAGAACCACATGCTCAACAACCTGGTGGAGGCCTACCTGCTCCAACATCCTGGTATGTACAAAACAAACTAAGTTAAAGCCTGTTCGCAACGAATCCAATGTGACATTCTCACTTGTGCGTCAGAAAAATGTCGCAGCGAAGACGACTTGCGCAGCATGGATGCTCGGAACAAGATCACGCAGGACATGCTGCAGCCGAAGATCGAGCGCTCTTTCTCGGACGAAGAGGGAAGTTCAGACTATCTGTTCGACCTCTCGGACAACGACAGCGATACTTCTGATATGAGGTTGGGCATTCGGAGCTTCGGGATTGTATTTTTTTAGATGTAAACAAAGTTGGTTGTGTTGCACATCATAGAAAACAATGTTAGCAACTGTAAGTTATTACAGTAGAGAAAACAAGTTAATTTCTAGCTTTTTGCGCTATTTTTGCCTTCCGGGTTTAAAATCCTCATCTGTCTCAATATTATTCTTGAGACTGTGTTTTCTTGACCAATGAGAAGACATTTCTCCTAATTATTCATGTCAGCACCTTGTGATTGGAGCTCCCGTCTCTCAACCCCGAACCTTCGCCGGTGTTTATTGGCTCTTCCTCTCACAGCGTTCACGCCCAATTTAATTGCATTTTTCATAGACGACAATGAGGTTGAATGTAGCTGAAAGGGGAGGTTTCGTGACACTTTAAGTCTAGTGGTCTTTTTTTTCTGGGAAATCCAGCTAGACAGTTTAGTTGTAAATCTTAGTATGTAAAACGACTATCTGAAGGTGAACGGTGTCATTTCTTGGGATTAAATAAAGAACCTTGGAAACTGTTATTTGTCTCATACACTCAAGCCTGTGTGCGTCTGTGTTTATAGTCAGCCCTACACGACATGTCGGCAGTGTTCGGGCTATCGGAAGGAGCTGAGTTCTGTGCTGTGGATCTGTGAGCCTTCTGAGGAGCCGGCTAAACCGCCCGGAGACGGCCCCTCCACGTCCTCTGATACTACTACAGGTACATTCATGCCCGCACAGCAAAACCCATGATGGTGCCACAGAACCACACTCAACAACACACGCGTAAACACACACGGTCTTGTTCCTTGTGATGTTCTCCACGGTTTCTCCTGCAGCTCCTCAGGAGTTCAGATGTCCTCCTCAGGGCAGTCACCTCATCTGCACCTGCTGCTTGCAGCCCATGCCCGACAGGCGCTCGGAATACCTGCCACCGCAGATATCACCCCAGCACTGTGAGTGGCACCGACACCCGTCCATCGATGTTCTCAGACAGACCTAGTTGTATGTTTACTGTTCCTCTGACCTCTGCAGGTATGGTGTGTCAGAAACCCTTCTGTCACGTGTACTGGGGCTGTCAGCGGATCGGCTGTCAAGGTTGCCTGGCACGCTGCAGCGGTACGTTTGTGACTGTTGAACTCTATCTCTATGACCTGTGTTATTTATAATGATGTCATTCCAACGCTTCTCCGCAGAACTCAACCTCACTGATAAATGTCTGGATGGAGTTTTAAATAGCAATCATTTCGAGTCCGAAGTACTTAAGGTATGTGCGGCTTGTTTGTTGTTTTCATGTGTAAAAATTATTTTATGCACCGCGTAATCTGCCGCAGATATTTTACCCTCAATGAAGCATGTTTTTAATCGGTGTTAGCTACACTCAAGTTCAGTTTATACTCGAGCGTCGGACCTACGCCGTAGCCTACGCAGAGCCACGTACCGTACGCCGTAGCCTGACGTGCACCTCTCCAAAAATGCGGAGCGCAAACGATGGGATTGGTCGGTTTGAACCCCTCCCTCAGGTCAAAAAACGCCGTGATAGAGTCATGTTTACTCAAACGCATTTCCGAACGAATTATCCAAGTAAAATATTCTGTATTAAACATCTCAAATCTGCAACAAAAGTGATTGTTTACTTGCCGCTATCACTGCTAATGCTTCTCAAACGAGCTGCTTCTTCTTCGGCTCTTGTCTTGGTTACACAAGCAACACGCGTCTGGACACTGAAGCCTAGTGGTCATTGCCTGTCGACACGGACAACGACGTAGAAGTATAAATGAAAACCGACACGTAGGCTACGGCGTAGAGGCTACGACGCTCGAGTATAAACTTGTCTTCAGGTTATAGGTTCGGTTTCCAGAGAATGCATAGCTTCATTGCATTGTAAATAGCTTTGGATATAAAACTATATCCAATATAATAAAAACGGATGCTTTAAAGAAATGCAAAAGTTGATTCCTTTATTGTTGTTAGCTTCAGTTGTAACCTTTGCTGACTTGCTTGCAGAATTATTTGAGCTCAAGAGGAATGACCTGGAAACACATGCTACAAGAAGCCCTTCAGGCTGTACAGCAAGGCTCATACCACCTGTCCGGTAAATGCCCTTCGATCAGATTTACACTTGATCTGGCACATGTTCAAGTTAGAATTGGGTGATATAAGGAGATAAACATCACATAAACGACCCAATATTCATAAAAAACATTTAGAGTCACTCACCTCTACGCCCAAGTGTTTCCATCTCATTGAAATTCTCTCCATTTCCAGAAAGTGCCCTGTTGTATCTCTCTAATGTTTGTGTGTGCATGTGTTTCAGATTATAGAATTACCGCCAACTCCTTACTGTGCTACTGCTGTGGACTTCGTACCTTTAGAGAGCTCGCGTTCAAATACAGAGAGCGTATTCCCCCATCAGAGCTTCCAGGTACACCATACTGACAAACACAATAACACACTGACTACATTTAACTACAGAATTCAAGATAAATCTCACTGTGTTTATTTCAGATGCAGTGACCACCAGACCGGACTGCTATTGGGGACGCAACTGTCGGACACAAGTGAAAGCACATCATGCCATGTAAATAGCTTTTATATCCCACGAATGTACAATCAACTGCCTTGTTACTGATTTTAATAAAGCACAGCAGTTTGTTAGACTGTTTTGAATGTAACTGTGTTGCCTGGGGGTAGAGATCATTCATGGGACAATTGGATTGTTTAAAAGAGGCAGATCTTATTTGGAAACAGAATTGTCAATACTTTCATTCACCAGTAGAGGGCAGCGGATGAACACTGAAGTAGTGCAGAAAAACAAAATCAACTCTGTTAATTTGACTTTGTATTATAATGGATTTCCGTTGCATGCATTACTATTTCTTACATTTTTTTAATGAACTATAATCATGTTTTTTCTTCTTTCAGGAAATTCAACCACATTTGCGAGCAGACCCGTTTTAAGAACTGAAGCGTGTCAGATCATTGATGTCGTAGGAGCTTGTGGCAAGGTTAAATGGCTCAGTGACTTTAACAATAGCTTGTTCTTGACATATTGATGTTTCTGGGTAACAAATCTGCAGTTGCCAGATGTAATACCTCTTTTCTCCTCTAGATGACAGTTCCTAGTCTAGCTATTTACATATGCAAATGTCAATCAAGTGAATAATGCGTCAGTCATCTTTGAGCTTGGTTTGGGTATGATGTCAGCATGTGGAAAAACGTCTGTCTGGATCTGCACTTTGTATTTTATTCCACAGTGCTATTCACGAATCCCTGGTTTTAGTTGTAAACATGAGACAAAGCTGGCAATCACAGTAACTTATGCGCTGTAAAAATGTACCTGTTCATATAGAAAGCTGTTAACTTGAATATTATCGACTAAAGGAAACGTTTATTGTAAAAGAACATTTTTTCACCTACTTATCCCGTTGATGATCTAAAAAAACCAACTGTTTGTGGAACACAAATTGAGCTTTTGACATATGATTTATAGTGATCAGCAACTGGCAAGCTCTGGAAAAAAGCTATTGTATGGGTTTAAGAAGGCTTTAAATAGTGCACATGTATTATTGATTACTTTTTACTCTTCTGTGCCCTTTCCTGAAAGTCACTATGGACTGCCATCATTTATGTCCTGTAGAACAACACCCTCCAAATTTGTAATGACAGGAAAGTAATGACAAAATTTTCACTTCGTGTAAACGTTCCTTAAAAAACACAGTTCACCTTTAAAATGAAAGTTCCGTCATTATTTACACGTCCTCTTGTCATTTCATACCTGAATGATTTTCTTTCTTCTGCAGAACACAAAAAAGATATTTTGAAAAATGTTGATGCATACAATAGGGGTCAATGGGGACCAATGGGTTTTGGTTAAAAACATTTTCCAAAATATCATTTTGTGTTTGGCAGCAAAAAGAAAGTCACATGTGTTTAAAATGACCCCAGGATGACTTAATGATGACAGAGTTTTCATTCTGAAGATGAACTATTACTGTAAGAAATTATTTAATCAACTAACCTGTGGTGCCTAAGGGTCTTAAAGCATTTTTTTATTGCATATGTCTCGGAGCATATTGTTGTAAAAACTCTGTTTCCATCTTTTCTGGTGTCTCAATGTAACACTATTGGAGTTATAAACTGGGTAATGCATTTTTAAATGAAATTAGTTTATAAAAAGGGATAATCACGCTAAAGAGACGATAATAGTGCACTAAACTATCCCATGCAATTAGTTATACGGCGTCATTGGCTGCGTCATTGGCTGCTTTTTTCTGTTTCTAAACTGTTTGTAGTATTTTTAGTACTAAGGGCAATAGATGTGAAGTCACGGGTGCGTGTGTATTTGTTCGCAGGGCTGTTCTTAAGGCGTACGACAAAATAATGCAGAGAGATTATTGTATCGTAGTTCAGGGCCAGTGCTCTATCGCAGACTTCATGTTGCACTGCAGGGGATAATCAAATCTGATTTATTATAAACTCTTTCTCATTCTCACATCTTGTTATGCTTAAAGCATTTCTGCTTCTGGGAAAATGCACAGCAATCCCCCATTTAAGATCGAACAGTATAGTGTTGATATATGCAAACAAGGCCAGTTTCAGCTAGTCCACAATCTTTACCCAGTATTTTTATATGACTAATGTCTTTTGTATGTTTGGTGGGGTTAGATAGATGGTGTGGCCACAAAAGAGTGGCCTTTGACTGTATTTCATTCTGACCTATTAAAATAGTTTGTTTCTTTTCCAATATCCCTCCAATAGTTGTGTTTCTATAGGTACACATTTAAGCTCTTGTGGTTATTTAGTCGGGTAAACCACATTGGTTATAGCTGTAGTGTTTTCATTTAGTTTTTTATTGATGTGAATATTGTGGACTGACAAAGCCAACGTGATCAATTACCACAATCAGTATTTAGAAAACATTTGAGGCCTTAGTCATCAGCCACGCGAAACTTTACCCTTTTTTTGTTCATTTACATCATTGACATTTCTTTTTCAAGCCTGCTTTCTGTGATTGTTTGCACGTTACTTTATTTCACGTACTACTACCTTCATCTCGCTGCACTGGTGTCATCCAGAAATCTTCAATGCCGGCGCTTTTTCAGAGACTCTTTACTAATGTTTGCATAAACACTATGATGTTGAAAATGAATGAATGCAGTTGTTGTTACCGTGCGCATGTGTGGTTTCACCTTGCGCCATGGCATTCTTCAGAGGCTCGGATTAGACAACCCCAGAGGTCAATCCTCTTCCAGCATCAGCATAGCATTAACTGCTCCAAAACCTCACATATTGACCTAATGGCACCTGATGAACGACCACGTTTGGTGGATTTGCAACACTTCATTAGTGAAGGTTCAGTTTTAAAGCACCTTTAAACAGGACGGCTTACTCTGGCATTACGTTGAGTTGTGTTTGTTTGGAAAATGTTAAGACAATTTATGTGTTGTTTTGCTGTGCCTGTTTTCATTCATACTGTACCTTAGTATCTTGCTCATTCCTGACTCTCTCTACACATGTATACACAAATATTTATCTCTTTCATTTGGATGTTCTTTGTATTTTTACATTTTGCACCATATCCAAACAACTTGTACACATTTTCTTTAATGCTACGAACACCATTAATATGGGTAAGCTAACATGATCTTAAAGCTTCTACAGGCTCTGGTGTAGTTTGTATTATTTCGTACGATCTACAGAGGGTCGTTTGTGCTGTTAGTCTCTTACTATAAACGTAGAAACAGCAGGAAGTGTAGGCTAGAGGATTTACTCAGGATCGCTCTCGTGTTGATGAAGCTTTCGAGGCTGCTTTGCTTTTGCTCAATGGGAAACGTTGTACGCCACAACAAATATTTACTCACTTGGGTTGGGAGATTTTTCCTTTCAGTAAAAGGGGGCATTTAATTCTACCTCATCAAACTTTAAGCGGAGGAGTTTAAATGGGAAAATGTCTCTTAATTTCTTCTCCAGGTTGGAAGCACATATACTGGCACTGTTTTGTTTTTGTCTAGAATTGAGCTTCCTGTGCCTTTTAATGCTTCAATCTGATGCTTACAGACTGAAATCTTGTCTATACTGCACTAATAATAATAATAATAAAACCATACATCAACTCTGTTGTTACTGTCCTTTCTACCTGTAATATTTGAAGAGATTTAATTTGCAAAAACCAATAACTCTGATTTAAAACTTTTTCTTAAATCATGTTTTTTTGTCGTCTTAGCTGTATTTTTTTTGTTATTACTTGCACAACCC
The DNA here is from genome assembly GCA_006030095.1 of Triplophysa siluroides. Taxonomy (NCBI): domain Eukaryota; kingdom Metazoa; phylum Chordata; class Actinopteri; order Cypriniformes; family Nemacheilidae; genus Triplophysa; species Triplophysa siluroides. Next base: position 1,008,449 of record VCII01000101.1, on the reverse strand, counting down.
AACTGTAGTTTGCTTGGAATTCATTGGAATGCACAGTTAAAAACATGATTTTTAAAAATGGAGTTACCTCTTTTTGCAAATGAACTCTTGATTTACTACCCAAGCAACTCAACATAATACAGCACACGCACAACGTTGCTATACAATTACGTATTTATTTGCATTAAATGTTAGTTACTGCATTGTATAGGTTGTAAAGTGGTCGGTTCCCTTTGTAATCCAACAAAATATCACTGCATTTAGATAAAAAAAAATATGCCATACTGTATAATGAAAACACTGTAACAGCATATATGAAATTTAATACATTATAAAAATATGATTGTATACACTTTGAATTATTGCATCAGTAGATATTTAGCAGCATAGATAGATAGGCACATAGCAAGAAATAATACAGGAGGTGAAAACAATTGTGACACATAATGAAATACACCAACCATAGAACAATCAGGCAACAATAAGCAATCACACTGAAACAATTTACAATTAATTTCTCTCTTTTTTTCTTTGTTTAATCACTTTAGAAATACGCACACATCCAGTTTAAAAAGGCTTTAACTTCTGGAGATTCCTAAGGGTATAATAAGTGTTTTGGTGAATGGAAAAAACATGAGTGGAAGTTGCAAACGATGCCAGGCAGCTTTCTTTCAGACTTGCTAATTGGTCTTCTACGTGTTGCCTAGGGATTAGAAATGAGCCGCATTGTTCATAGAGGAAATATGGAATTTCATGAAGTAAAAATATTAACGCAAACTCTCATTAGTGAATGGAACATTAAGTGTTCAATGCTAAAAAAGTCATTTCTAAACAATTGCAGGTTATAAACGATACTAATGGCTTTATACTTAGCAAATTAACCCTGTGAATACAAAACCGATGGCTTAACCAAACAAATAAAGGAAAGAACAATAAGTGCTTCAACATCTCAAGGTAACCTTTCCTGCTGACCGATCTATTGGCTGAGCTGGTCACATGACCACCACACTTGGCACTGATTGGCATAAGGAGCAGAGTAGGTTGGCTCGTGCAGACTTTATTTCTCAAGTCACTGTTTGCATGAGAGAGGACCCTCTATTTTAGGAGACAACATCCCACCATGACCTCCAGTTAGGCCATCATCTCCCCTCACTATAGTGCGATCAGTTGATTGGACGGTGGGGAGCTGGCCTTTTGACAGAAGTGGCATGATCACATTTCTGTTCGCTCGTCTTCAAAGACTTGCCATGATGTTCTGCTAACACAAGAGGCTGTCGGTCTTCCTCTTCTGAGATAGCAAACACTGGCACAGTAACGTGGTCGTCATCGCCACTTATAAGCCTCCCTTGGACGTGTTGCTGGCCAGATGGAGAGCTGGCCTCAGAAAGCTGGTTTGGTGTTGTATTTCCATTTACGGTAGTTGATCCTTGTGGCTTGGATGACTCGGATGCTCCGGAGAGTAGGTTAAAGCACGGTGCATTGAAACGGGTGCGTCTGAGGTTGCTGGTGGAGTTAAGTCGTCGTTGGCGCTGCCCAGATTGAGTCAGCGGGTATGAAGCGTTACTTATGAAGGAGGAGTCGTCAGGACTCTGAAGAGGAGCGTCAGAAAGGATCTTTGCCCTTCCGCCATCTGTAGCTGTGCTTGGAAGTCCCTAAGGGCATAGTGTGAAGAGGATATTCATCAAAACCTGTTACTAAAAAGTTGAATTGTGATCAAAGCTGGTACACGATGTGTAAATACTCACACTATCCACCAGTTTGGTGAAGGGGCTTGTTGAGTTCCAGCTGCACCATTTCTTGTGGACTTGAGGAAGCGGAGGAAGGAGATCCTGGAAAGTTCGGACGCTCCATGCTCGCGGCCGTGCGCTGTTCGCCGATCCGGTGAAACTGCTTTTGGTCACGGTAGGCAGGGCTGAATCGGGAGACGGCCAATCAAAGAGGCGACTGGGTCCCGTGTCACTGTGTCTCAGAAAACGTTCTCTTTGCTAAAGAAAAAATTGCCGTTTCAGATGAAAATATTTGATTATAATTGAGAGACGCTTTAAAAATCCGTCAGTGATCAAAAGTACCAACATTTTTACATTTCAATTTTTACGCAAAAAGAAAATTCAGCACATTTCTAATCAAAATCTTGGCACCAAATGAAATAAATTGGGCTTCATAATGGTTGCAAATTTAACTGGGAATCATTTAAAATGAAATTCATAGATCGATTGATGAATAGATGTTGGTTAATGCATTAGTTTACATGAACCAACAAATGTCGGACATCATGGAACTTGTCCAGAGAAACTGACTTTTGCTTTGGTGGGATTAAAACACATTTTCCAACTTCGCAGAGAGTGTGGCAGGGACAGAAATCTACATGAGGGCCACGACACTTCCCAAATATCAGAGCGGGCAGTAAATCTGGCATTTGTGCAGTGCGTGCGTAAGCTTCAGAAGGGGTTTTCTCATCTGTAGGGGTTTGACAGTTCTCACACACGATCTCCCAGAGCTCCCTATGTCTAGACAAGTATTATGTAGGGTTTAATCTTGAGCTGTTCTGGCATTGTGACACATTACAACTAACACAATACCAAATTGTTTGGCTTTGAGCAAAAGCAAAATAGGATAAAGAAACTACAGTGCCAAACAGTTAGCGGGTACCCAGCTGGAGACCGCCGCGTCTCCCGAAGAGATGCAGGTTTCTTATTCCTTCCGAATTTCGTTGGATGAACACGCAGCTTGGCAAAATGATCATGCCACAATTTAGAGCCAATGCAGCATGGACCACACGCACACACACTCGCACAGAATCAAACAGCGCTGGAGCTGGGAATTTGGCTACGGGCGGAAAGCATTCATTAGGCAGAGCTATCAGTGGGCCAACACTCCCTTCGGCTGCCAGAGTCTCTCTGTCCCAGCATCCTCTAGCGAAGAGCAGAGTCTCTGAGGCCAAGTTTCTTGGTGTGTGGTGATGTTCAATCAATGCAGTACACCGCATCGGCTATTCATGCTGAAAACTATTCAGAGTCATGAAGAAAGCTTGAGACTACCAAGCGAGAGTAAACAGAGAGTACAAATCCATCAGACCACGACAAGATAAACACACATTCAACCCCAGTTTTAAATATATAAAACAATACCTGAGCAATGCAGTGTGCCTGAAAAAGAATTTGGAGAAAACATACAATTGTATGAACGCTACTAAATGTCAAATAATGTTTTTCTTGATTTGTCCCAAAGTTATTTTTAATGGATGTGTGAAGTCAGTCACCCTTCAAATTTGACTCTAGTTACTCTAGTGGAATATGTTGGTCAGCCAGAAAGAATTCAAATATTTTGTGATTTAATATTAACCCCATTTTATCTATTGTCTTATAATTCAGAAACAAACAAAAGCTTAAACTATACAAGTGATAATGCCTCATAATACACAACACATGAAAGTGTTTTTTGTTGTCTATTCATCAATATAATCATACATTTTGAAGTGTAAACTTTTAGCATCAAAACTTTTTGAGACCACCTGATATTTCAAAGATTTACATTTTTAACACTAAATCTAAACCTGAGCTCTTCAAAACTCTTGTAGTTTAGAATCATTCATAATTTGTATTCATCACAAAAAAGCTTGATATTACACAACACACAAAAATTGATGATAAGGTATAATTTAGTCATTTTCTTAAATACAGCTGTGGAAAAACCCTTTCAAAATTATTTTTTAGTATTTCAGAATTTACTATTTATAGGTATGCGTTTATGTAAAATTATAAGAAGAAATGTAATTCTGTGAACTTCTAACAAAATTTCTCTTCTATTTGTTTTTATTTTCAGAAAACTAGAGAAACAGGTAAAAATAACAAAGATGCTCTGTATTTTTTTAGACCTCAAATACTGCAAAGAAACAAGTTCGTATTTTCACTTTTAAACAATACACAGTCATTTTTGTACATGTATTTAGGAAAAGTTCAAAGTGAGATTTTAATCACACTTTTCTTGCATTTTGTTATGCTTTCAGTCTTTCGCATTGAGTGTTGACTTCATGTCACTCCTGAGGTTTGATTTTGTTGAAATTCGACAGAAAAAAAATGGTCACAATACATCTCGAAATGCTGATTAAAAGAAAATTTGGAATGGTCTGTAAAAAATGTTGTGGCGAAAGGTATAATTTAGTCATTTGTCAAAACCATGTTATTGTTTTCTGAAATATATCAATGTAAGGTTTGTTTTTATAAAATACTCTCAGAATGGAGACGAGGAGTGAGATACATGCAGAAGAGAAGTGAGACACTTTGAGACGACGACTGAGACACATCCTGGTGAGATGCGAGATACTCACTGTGTGTGCAGAGATGGGAAGTTTGGCTGGAGAAACGTTCACAAACACCTCATCTGTGTCCAGCTCTAGTTCCGTCAGGTCACTGGAGAACATCTCTAAAGCAGTCTTCTCTGAAACATCATGTGCCGCATTCCCCAATGACCCTATACAGAAACACAGCACAACGGCAAACATGCCAGACATCGTGTTACTGAAATAACAATTATTTTCAACAGACATAGAGTAACTTTACATTTGGGATGGTGTCACAGTCCTTAAAAAGATGTTTTTTATATACTTTTCAATAACAGGGTTAATCAGAAAGTTAATACATGTAATTAATAGAATTTGAAGTTATTTCCAGGTGGTTTGCATGCAGTAGGAACTGAACTATTACATAAACTACAGCGCTCTGGTACTATTGTTTATGAATGAACTCAGCCGTTTACCTGTCCCTTAGAGACAATGTGCAGTACAGGTTCAGAACATATGAACTCATATAAACATCTGTACTCAACACCAAGAACCCAATAACCCCAACATTCTCTTCCACTGACAACAGCACAAAACAACAAATAGAGAGTTAAAGAGATATTAAGCACCTGTATGGGACAGACTGTGGTGGAGGGAACGGTTGTTGTTGTCGTTCGCTGTACCCGTCTGCTGCTCCAAGCGATTAGAAGAAACCATCTGCAGTTCACTAACATCTGCTGCTGAATTCAAAACTCCTTCTGGAACCTGCGGCACAAGACAATAAACCATACAAATGAGCTACTCTTAGAACATGAATCGAACAGAAGAACATCATCTTATATTCTGTGTGTTTACCTCTGAGCTGATGGATGAAGCAGTCGCGGCCTCTTTCGGACATAGTTTCGGTCTGGCAAACACCAAAACACAGATAACATCATCTTGTTTTGTTTTTATTATATTTCTGTTCTATAAAATTACGGTTTCCTCTTCTCAGCACGACTACATTCCAATATCTCCTATAAAATCAGGTAGGACACACAGCGAGAACTCAAATATCCAAAACTCATTTCCGGCGTGTTTGCGGTACACCAATGTCATTTTGAGAAGCTAGTGGCAAAGGTGAAACCGGATATTTCAACCGGTCTGATTTCACTTGTAAAACCGATTAGAATTGCATGACCTTGGAGGCCCATGGATGAAATTCATAACCGGACCTTTTAACAAGCTTCAGTTATATTGCCTCTATATCCCACAGGGAACAGTTAGGACACAGAGATAGTTTTGTGAGCCTCTTCTGTTGAGAAAAAAATATAAACGCACAGCTGAAGCTGGAATTTATCATATAGCTGTAGGCAACTTTGTATGGATATACCCTGTTTGCTAAACCGTAGCGATGGACTGTGGGTAATTTTGGACGAAACATACCTGTAACATACCACTACATTTTCAGACACAATGTTCTATCTGTGTGAAGTTCACATCAAGCACATTGGCAAATGTACTGAATATACAACAAGCATAATGACAGATGTACAAAATGTCTTTGATAAAGGACATAAAAACATTCTATTACCAAAACAACATACATCAGCAATTGTTTACCAATGAGCAAAATTGGTGAAAATATAAATGTTTTAAAGATACGTAATCATTTCTTTTAACTGTATATTACATAAGTCTCTGAAAAGTGTGCAGTACATATGTAATGCATGGACGTGTGATTATTACTAGAGATGCACCAATATATCGGCCAATAATTGCTATGGGCTGATAAAAGCAATTTTTCACACTATCAGCTATATCCCGATAGTTTAAAACCAACCGAGGATCAGGGCTGATATATTCTATCAATCAAAAGAGGACAGGAAAATGCAATTCATTTGTGCCCTGTTTATAGAAAATGTTAAGAAACCTCACCAGTTTGATTCAGAAAGTTAAGAAATATTAATTGAATCTTCAGAATCAGTATCTGCAGTAATAAGTATCGGTTCATCTCAAATTATTACGATTATTACAAAAAGCAATACTGAAGCCCCTCCCTTAACCCAACCTCTAAACCTTACGTCACTGCTGCGAAAGCAAATCGTATTAAAATGTATTAATAATATCGTACAAGCTCAATTAACCACCTCATAAAATAGTTACAAATTCCTGTGAAATTGAGCTGTTGGTTAAGGTTTTGTCGGTACAAGTGACCTGCAATTTTAGGTTTCATACAGAGATGGCGATAGAGAAGCAAAAGTTATAGATTAGCTTTGGTCAGGTGAATTGAGTAATTGGATGTCAAGATGCATTGAGCACTTTGTGATCGGCCCACCTGAGGCAGGTCAAAATACCATGTGTAAATGAGGCCAATGAGAGGCATTTGAAAAGATCAATTCTGTAATCTTTGGCTTCATAACAGAGAGCAATTTCACACAACGTGTCAAGAGTCACACTGTCGTTCCTAGCAGGTACAACAGGAAGTGAATCATACCACATTGTACAGCATGGCGTATCCATCGCTGTGGACCGCTGATCTGTACTTTCCTCTATTCTACCCTTTCTCTCCGCTTCTTATATTTCTTTTCTCTCTATTGTGTTTGCTGCAATTTGCTTTTGAGCATCCGGTTTACGGGCAGGTGCGGTATCATGAACATGCTCAGGTATGAATAGCGCTTTAACATCAAAGTGTTTCTGAACGTGTAGAAGAAAGACTTAGGTTAAGCTGGCAACAATGGGGAACAATAGACCGTAGCTCCAGCTGAGTCAACATCAACTCATTTCAGATGCGAGATGTCACGGACATAGTTCTGGGCATGTGACTCATTCTAAAGACCATGAATGCGAGATTAAATTTGATACTGACAGCTGTTTGTAACAGAGTGGAAGAGTGAGGATAATCAATTATAAAGTGGCAAGATGTATTGCTAAATGAACAGTTTTGACAATCGTCCTCGTCTACGAAAACTGTAACTAACAATAAAGTAAACGAATAACTAAAAGCAAACAAAAAAATAGACGATGTAAATAATAGCTATATGCCTAATTTTCGCAAAACAAATTTTCGGTCATACCTGAAAATCACACAGAGGATGCCAGCAAGACACATGGCAAACACCACCGCTCCACTCACTGCTCCCAGCATCGCACTGGTGCCGCCATCTGAGGGCGATATCGATTTCTGACGGCCTATCATGGCAGCCTGTGTCTGATTCTGATAATGAAACAGCAAAGCGAAACCACGCCCCCAATGGGTGGTCGTGATCAACTCCATGATGACCTCCACCATGTCATCCTCCGATCCAAACACCAGCTGGCTGCTAGAAGGGCGTCTGGCGCCGCAGAATCGAGATGAAAAGGTGATGAGGTCGGAAATGTAGAGTACATCATGTGGACAGGCATCCAACAAAGGCATCTGGGTGTAAGAGCTCACTTCTTCGTCCATTTCGGTGGCTGTTCGTGGCCTTGCTGTGACAAAGTCTGCAGGGTCGCTGGCTACTCTCGATCGGTGGAGTGAAACAGAATTCTTGACCTTCTTTTCACCGTTTTGAGCTCCAGATAATGGCGAAGAAGTTTGTGGAGCTAAAGGTACAGCAGAGGGGGAATCGGCCAGCATTTTGACAGAGTTGGAGACTTTGGTCATCTCCATTTTGGAGGACTGCTCTTGGACAACCACTTGCTTGACCTGTTCTCTACGTGCGGACTGGGGTTCCTTAATTGGACCCCCGATGCTCTGACTATTAACTAGACCTTTCAATACCACTGTACTGTCATCGGTTGGTACCCCGTCCACATTGTCTGCTGATGTGGAGGTAGATTCCGTGGGATTGTCTGGACTCTCAAAGACATCAAAATCAAACATCTCCAAGATCAGCTGATGGCCAACAGGTACGAAGAATTGCCACACACAGTGAGTGCCGGATGAATAGTTATATGGGAAGCCAGGTGACAGAATGATGCCTTGGACATCCACAACATCCACCTTGGCTCCGCAGTCAAAGTATACCTGAAGATTAAAGACAAAAAATATATATTTTAAGAGTCATGGCTTGAAAACTAATGGAAGGGATACAACATTTATTCTGATTACAAACAGGACCATGGGACAAGGTTCTGTAAGGACAACTATAAATAAACCACTGTATGTTTAAATTAAAATCATTGCTTGTGTTCTGGTACTGGAGGGCCACTTTCCTACAGAGTCTAGCTCCAACTCTGCAGGACGGTGTAGCAAATTTACGAGGGCAATGCTTTGTACAACAGCAGAAGAAGGTAGAACGATTTTACACAATGGAAGTGTATGCACTTCTTGAGTTTAACAAGTTACATGTGTTCAAAATTATAATAAACTTACAGTTCAACCAGTGGAGAAACAAGAGACTGCTCAAGGTAATTCTTCCCAGAACCTGCACCGAGGGGGTTCGTAGGTTGAAAAACATCTAAAAAAAGTGAAGTGTGATGTAGTTCAAGCATTGAAAGTTCAAGAGAATGGCACATGTTCAACAAACCAAGAGGCAAGTCTCTCATGCTGCTGCGGGTTATTCAATGCCACATTAACATCAGTAAACAATTTCGGCAGACGCTGTCGGTCTGACGGTAACCATTAGGTCTAGAAAACTGTGTAAAGAATTACAATTGACCCCATTTCAGAGGAATAACAACAGACAGCTGCAAAAGAAACTCCCCGAGCAACAAAGCTAAATGTTCTGTTCAGAAAATTTGCTTCGGTCTGCCTACCTCAACATGAACTACTCAACCTTTCCTCATCGGTTATCAAAGCTGGATACGCTGGTTGCTTTGCTAACCCCAGGAAAGAGTTTCTTCAGACATGCTGTTTGTAATATCTCACAGGATGAGGGGACCTCTGTATAATCAGAGGCAGATGGGAATTGGGGGGCAGACCACTACAAACCAGGCCTTGGCAGGTTTGTTTATTGGGCTTTCTGTTGGCAATACGTCTGGACTGTGGGAGTCCAGTTGCTATCCCTGATTCTCACTCCATGTTTTTTCTGATTGGGTTTGTTTGTCAAATGTAGCTAGCAGAGATCAGCTTTTCAAAGCTTGTCAAGCTGTTACCTTAAGTTCATGTGCTACTACGCTAATAACAGCGTTCCTCACTTTTAAGCTGGTCAAATAGCACTCACTGCAGGGGTGTAAATAAGCTGGTTGAATAATTGAATAATTTCAGGTTAGCAGCAATGCACATGAATATACGAGACAGCTGTACGAGGTGAAACAAGGTTCGTGTGAGGTACAAGGGTGAAAACATGAATTCTTACATCAAATGAATTTTTAGAGAAAATGAGATCAGTACTGAGATCACTCACCTTTTACAATGAGCAAAGAATATTATTGTATTACTGCATATTAATTTAACACTGAAGTCCAATATGATTGAAAGACAGAAAAAAGAAAAAACATACATTGAACAAACAATTGCAATATTATCACACCATGACCCAGATATGAACAACCTATTTCCTGCCATCCCTAACAAGTACGAGACAAGTTACGACTATTTCAAACAAAGAGGAAAAATTGTATCACCAAGGAAGCTATCTGTCTTATATTTTTGCTGCACCTGTACATAAAGCATCCAGTTTATAATGTCAGAAATGAACTATTCATATAAAGTATTTTGGTCCAGTCCTATTCATCATGATCTCTTCTCCTTTAAAAAGACAAAAAAATGTTGGCAGTGATCTATGCAGAGATTTTTGAGTTCGCTCTTTGAGCAGAATTGGGTCATTACCGCGGCTCCACCATAATGCTGGACTATCTTCTGGTTAGGGCCGTGTACAATGCATGGTAGACTTCACATGAATGGTGCCCAAAGTGTGGTATAGAATATGGGACATTCTTATAATGCCAAACATCCCAGCTTTGTTACATCATTGTGCCGCGCTGGTACTATGAGTACTGGCACGCTCATAAGAACATTGGAAGGCTTTGCTGTTTGGTTAGAGAGCATTTTAATGAAAGGAGGGTAATAAGTATGAGGCATTTACATAATGTCCTTTTGGTCATCGTGCCCCAGTTGTGCCACACTGACGGAGAACCAACAACCTTCGTCCGCAGTAGCTCCCTTGTACTTTTTAGTGCCCTTGGGCATGAGAGGAGATTCAAGCAGAATGGGCCCCTGACGATGTCTACAATCAAGGGGTTGTCATCTTGTAATTACAGTTATTCTGACACGTGAATGCACCACAATAGAGATTTCTGCATTGTCACATTACGGAAGTAAAATGGGTTGTAAATGCCAGTGCATGTTGACTTTAAGGTTGGGTATCAATGAACAGTGCTCAAATAGCTCCTATATCCAATTTACAAGACACTGAGGTTAAGGACTTTACATCTTGGTCTGAAACTTAAGCAAGCGCACACGGCCACATAATATAAGTCTATGGTTATTATAATATATATGTCAATTGAGACTTACCATCCTATACTATTACTGTACTGTGGTTGAAATTGCAAGGGAAAATTCATACATTATGTTGCCTTCAACATTTCTTGTCTTGGTATACCTCAGGCAATAATGCTGAATAAAATCTCTCATGCTATTTACACTTAATACACTTAATACATTTTAAGATACTGCTGCTGCTATACAGTTGCTATATAACTGGAAACTAGGGAAAAAGAAATAACAAGGAGCCAAGAAATGAGGGCACAGTTAACCCTGTGGGTACTGACACACCATTAAGTAAAGATTAGACCACCGCTACGATGGTGAAGCAGTATCCCAAAATTAAAAACATGATAGCTATGGGGGTTTAAAATAATACAAATGAAAAAAAAAAAATTTGATGTGGGGATGGTATGGTGTTATGCTTTGTATGTGATTTTCTATGAAGAATTCAGTCTATTGAGTGACTGTTAATTGACCATGTATGTAAAAATGGAAGTATCATGTTTCTTTATTTTACAAATGTTGTCAATTATGTGAAAACCAAGTAAATTCTACTTCCTTAACTAAACTATAAAGCCTGACTTTCTTTCGCTCTTTCTCTCTGTGACTCATTGCATGAATAGTGCCAGATAATCTCACAGCTGTTGCGAGTCACAGTGGGCCGCAGTGTGAAAAACAAGATGCTGAAACTTTCACTTGTATCTGATATGTTACGCACATCTGTCTAGTGACTCGTCTTTTACTCTCAAAAGTAAACTCAGCATGTCATAAGCCTTCCCTGCTTTCATTTTACAAAAAAACAACTCTCTTACTAACATTATCTGCCCTCAGATGCTTTTAACAACAGTCTCAGAAAATCATGACTGGATATGAAACATTACATGAGAAGTCGAATAAGCGGATAATCTGAAAGTTCACGTCCAGAGCGCTTTTGTACTCTGCAGGGTTTTCACAACAGAAGGTCCGGAGATAATATGAGTTGACAATATGACTACTGAAATTGTGTGAGCAGAGAGTTGAAGCCCCACTACCACACACACGCTCAAATGCACAAACATCCCTGCCAGTCCCCTGTAAACATGTATGGGCCCCTGTAAAGGGGCTGCGAGAGGAGCACAGCTATTTATTTTTTGAAGTGAGACCGTTCCAAGCACAGAGACCCATGAGCCTGTGATGACATGTTGCAACCGGTTACATCAGTCATAACTGATACTGGACACTGAGTCCTGCACATATTAATATTTCAACATTTCAACATAATATCGTGATATATCAACAGAGACCACCTGTTGCATCACCAAAACATTTTTGCCCCAGAACTTTCCTTCATTCTTCAAAATATCTTCTTTTGTGTTCAAGAGAACAAAGAAATGTACAAAGCATTTGTGGTGGTGGTAGTCAACGGTGGCCAAGAATTGTTTGGTACAAGCGTTCTTCCAAATTTATTTCTCTGTGTTCATCAGAACAAAGACATTTATACAGATTTGAGCCACTTGAGGGTGAGTAAATGAAGACAGAATTTCCCTTTTTGAGTGAACTGTTCCTTTAATATCTTGAAGTTAAAAATATTTGTAAAATTGTCGGTGACATCAAACTGACCACAAACTCCTACCAGACAGCTCAAGTGATGAATCATAATAAGCTTACTGTTGCAAATCACAGTAGAAGTTGACACATATTGATATTGCACTGTGGTTCCTTTTAGATTTAATTCGCCATGTTGTTTCTACAGTAGCCCTACACAGACAAACTGCTTTGCTTTCGGCAAAGAAGCGAAAATGCGATGACAAATCTCTGTCCTGTGAAAGCCGCCGTAATGCTTCGAAAGGGAGGGTGGAGTAAGCCATTGGTTGCTATTCGCAACCTCACCACTAGATGCCACTAAAATCTCTACATTGTTGCTTTAAGAATTTTAATTCTGTTTTTTGATTCTGAAATCAATCATTCAGTTTCCAAAATCACTGCTCACACCCAAAGCAAACAACTCTCTGAAATAACTGTGCTGTATTTGTCCTAACAAATCATTAAAAACTAGTTGTTGAAAGGATTATGCTTCCCAATTCACACAAGACGTCATTTTCTAGCCAAGAAAGAAAGACACATTAGTGGTTAGCTCTCATTAAAACTGTTACTGTATAAGTAGCTTTCTCCATTCTCATGGAGCCCGGTTGAAAATGTCAGAACTGTGTGGGCGAGATGCAGCATTATTTGTTGGGTGAGGTTAAATAATTGAGAGAAATCCTTCACAAGCCGCTAGTGCTTTGCATAGACATGCGAACACGACACATGCGCAGGAATTTCAGACCCACGCAGAAGTCATCGTTCAATAAACTGATGAACAGAGAAAGACATGCACATACATCTTAATTGCAATTGTGATCAAATCTAATTATCTCGACTCGTCCTACATGACAAAATATTGTACATTTTGATATCAGATGCAGGAAAACCCCACAAAGAGCACTAGTAGAAAAACATCGAAACAACTGTTTGCATATATTATGATGTCAAAAGCAAAAGATTTCACTGATGCCATTGTAGATATGTACCATTCATGATTAGTTTTTTGCAAGAAAAAGTCCAAATAAGGGGCTAGTGAGAAAGAGTTAATGCGTTTGGCTGATCACATGATCTTAACATGTCAGCTCCCATGAGGCAACCCACTCTATGTAAAATAAAACAGCTTTTGATATAGACTACTACCCGAGTACAGTCTTCATCTCACACAAATTATTGTGATATGGTATAGACGTCTCAAAAGTAAAATTTTTATATGTGAAACGTTTTTAAGGATGGACAAATAAGTGCACCTTTAAAATGACATTAAAAGATCTCATAATCAGTACATAACAATAAATAAATGATGACATTTATGGCTGTGGGAAGGAGATAAGTGTTGCTGAAGGCCATCATGTGAAGTAACCACAGAAATGTGTATAATTGCATGAGAGGAATGTGTTTTCCACAGAAGTCTGATAATCACTTCATAAATACAGTACACTGTAAAGTCAGGAAAATAATATATGGTCCATTTAGATCATATAATTATAATGCAACTATGTTGATGCTGACAGTTTCTAAGTTTCAAAGTTTCAAGTAAGTTCTGTACAATCTCAAAACAAAAGTTTAATTAATTTATTAATTCATTAAATTATCGTTCTAAAAAATAACCTTCCTTACAAAACATGTTTATATCTTAAAAACTAAAATAAATGTTGTTTTTTATTGTGCGAGTTAACGCGATCATCGCTGAGCACGAAATCGCTGCGCGAGCTGAAATGACCCCGCTCAACCGAACCGAACTCGGACCACACAAGTTTCATCACACAACACACAAACCTCACACCTTTCCCACGTCAAAACACTTCACACACATTTGAAAACACTTTCTAACTAATACACACCTCAAATAGTGTCCCGTAGCATTTGAATCTACTGTAAACAATTTGCGACATCTGACAAGCCGAAACAAACCGCAAACAAACAAAAATGGAAAGAGCGCTATTATTGACACACGCGTGAACTCACTTTCTGCGCGACACATCCGCTCATCCACAGCAGACAGACTGTCGCGTACACCCGCGTCCCGCTCGGTCCACGAAGCCCCATTTTGGTCACCTCAGTTTGGGCAAAGACGCTCACAGAGAGTCGACCTCTCTCTCCCCATTCACCTGAGGGAGCGCGGGGGCGCGCCTTCACAACACGAGAACACGCACGCAGAGGTCTGCTGTGCGCGTTCGCGACAACAGAGATCAAATAGACGGTGGAGAGAGTCAGAAAGAATGGGAACACTTAATACCATTGCACAATACCCCGCGGAGTGGAATTACCTTTATCTGCCTCCTAAAATGCAAGATTTTGTTTTCATTAAGGGCTATTGTTTACTTTTGTAAAGTTTTATAAAGTTTTCCATGATTTCTCTCCGATGTAAGCGGACCGACAAGCATGATACGCACACTAAACGCATTATTCACACTAAGTTAGCCCTATTGATATTGTAATTGTGTAACATTTCAAGTTATTGTGTTTTATCTCATTGTTTATTTGATGCGGAGCTGAAATGTGTATTCATTTGTTGTCTACAATCTTTAAAAAGGTGCTTTAGAAAACCCATTTGGGCTAAATTGTTCAATAAAGAACCTCCAACATTTGACGAACATTTATATTTCACAAAAGGTGGTTCTTCTATGGCACTACTGTGGTTTTGATGCCGATCAATTTTGATATTACGGTCTTTCAAAACTTCACTGCACATTTCCCGAGGATAAAGAAGAGACAGAAACTAATGTTAAAGTTATATTTATTCTGCTTTTTTCTCTTGATGAACAAAAATAATAGATGTACCTTGATATGAAACTATAATGTCTTCATTTCATCAGAACGAAATACTCAATCACAGAAAAAAGTCCCGAAGTTGTATTTTTTTTACACGTTTCTTTTAAACAGAAGGTGACGCTGTGCCAGACAGCGGCAGTGATACAAATAGCACTTCACCATCAGGAGCCATGATGCCATTTGATGCAGAAAGATCTGTAGGCCTTTCCATAAGCATGAATTGTATGCACATCATCAAGGAGCTCACTGAAAAAAGGGTTATATTTAATCAATTCAAACATTTTAGGGTAAGGATTCATGAAAAATAATAAAGTTATTTATTTTTCATTGGTTCAAGTTGTAAAATATAAATGTGAATCCTTACCCTAAAATATTTTAATTGGTTGAATGAAACCCTTTTTTCAACTGAACAAAGTCCATTGATTTTTTCCATGGATCAAACTGTCATGGACTCCTAAGGCAGATCTGTGAGCAAATCACAAACACATTTCTTGACGAGTCACCTGAAGAACTGAGTCATTTTCATACTTATGGTTCTTCAGTCTTCAAGACATCTACACGATCAAGTTAATGTCAAAACGCTCCCTATAATAATCATGAAACAGGCCACAGTGTGAAGTTTTGTGCTGTTCATGAACAAAAAAAAATATTTGTACTTAACAAGATTTGATGACATTCATTTTGTAGGCTGTTTTTAATCCCCCAAAATGTCGTCTTCTCCACGAAGTCAAAACGATTGTTTAACCTAATCAAAAGTGCTCAAAAAGAAACATTTTGCTTTATCAAAATATATCAACCCTTAATACATTTCCTCTTTTTAAACGTGATCATTACACTTTGTTAAACACACTTTTTTTATACAGAAGACTTTTGTTCGGAGGATTTGTCTAGTTTACTATTGCCCCACTGTTGAATTGAATCAAATCAAAATTGATTATAATTTACAACCACTGTAAAAAGTGAAAGGAAAGCTGAGAGGTTTAACCAAATCCCTTGTCAGTGTTCATCACAAGGGCATTGTGCATTCAAGAATTAAATGATGTGCAAAGGTAATAAGAAGCAATTATCACCAGCTATTGTTTTTATGTGTCATGTTTTCAATTATTATTAATATACTTTTAAATTTCAGGAGATCTCAAATGGATCCAGCATTCCAATAACAAAGTATTTTCACCTTGATTTTTATCTCCTTAAATTCATCCTATAACTGCACATCGTTCGCGTTCAACGTTCTAAAACTATGCTGAAAACAGAAAGTACTACTTTCACACTTCAGAAATGACAACGCATACTAGTTTGTACAAATAAATTATAAAATGTTTAAAAAAAAACATATTCACACAAAACACAAACACCCACTTCTGTTTTATAACTTCAGTATAAAATCTGACATTGTAACTACTGAAAGAAAAAACACAAGTTATAAAATAAAAAGAATTTAAGTGTTGACTCTCGTAATCCTTTTGGGAATAAAGCCACAAATAATCATTCTTTTATTCCATCATTAATAGAAATTCAAAAAAAAACTTGTGGACCTTAAATGTAGTACACCTGAATAATTCATCTTCAAAACTTAACAAGGCAACAAGATCTTCCATGTTTGTTGAAAGATGAAGAACATCATCACTGTACAAATACGATCACATATGGCTTCAGAAAGTACTGCTAATACACAGTGGTGTGTTTGTTTATATATTCAGTACTCACGCCATCTCTTCCACTATAAAATACTTTTACAAAGTAAAACAAAGTTTGAAAGAAAGTTTTAACAGACTGGTGATGATGGCCAGTATCCACCCAGTCAACATACTAACCTTTTATCTTTTAATATTCCATATACACGTATGTTTTATGACTATGGCAGCTTGAAGATTTAGATTAGAAAAAAATGTTTATGACAACCATATCTAAAAATAAACTTCTGTTTGGGTTTTTAAAGAGTACACAAGTGCTGTTACAGTTTGTTTGGGGCCTAACAACTGGGTGATGGATGACGGTGGAAAAACAACCCTGATTGTTAATTCAGTATCATGACTGAAATATACTAGTAATGGCGTTTGGGCATGTACATATACACTGGCATTCAAGTGTGTTTATGAGACCAGAAAGATGGCAAACTAAGCACCTTTGCATTCAATAATTGACCTTTTATATACACAAACAATTGAACCGACACCACATATTCAGCCCTTAACTGTATATTTTTGTACATTTCTATTTTGAGCCACAAAACCAGTATTTTCTGTTGTGTGTGATCTACACGTGTCCTGAAGGCTCCATGCGATGCTCCTTTAACAAAGCATCATATATTTTACACTGAACCACATGGAAAGTTGCCGGCCATCTCATATGCATCTTTCTATCCTGATTGGTCAGTTTAGGCTTAAATAGTAAAAAGACTCTTTCTCTTGAGCACAAGTGGAGGTGTTGTTGCCATGGCAGTGCTTTTCCTCTCAGCTGTCCATCAAACGGAGATCTCGTATGTAGTTCCACCCACCCCTGTGACCTTTTTAACATTAGTGTGTCTGCTGGGACTCAGTGGAGTTCCGGAAGGTGTCCCTAGATGGCAGTCACGTGCTAGGCCGTACTTGAGCTGTCCGTTGACTTTACCTTGACCGAGGTCCTCTCTATGTAGAAAAAAATAGCAGGAAGACATATTTGAGGTGGTTCTTTTCCAACTGTATTGTTAACCGCTATCCTCTTCTGCCCTTCGTCAGACAGGTAGAGTTTTAAATGTTGTAAATGGATTAAGATGTTAAAGATGAAGCGTTCATGAAGTTCCTAAAGAGTTCATGAAGAATGGGCCAAATAATAGAATGGGATGAAAGAGTGTTAGAAGAGGGCGTATTTAACATTCAGCATGATTGTTTTTATAATTGATATAGTAAAATATAATTATACTAAAGAAAATATCATGGCACACAAGTATGGAGGATCAAATCATGCATTTTGATGTTAGTAGAAATAAAATCAATATACATACACAGTAAAAATGAAAAAAGTATCACATGCATAAAAACAGAGAAAATACATCAAAGCAACATACACAAAAGAAAAATTCACGATTGGATATTCAATCAAAATTATAACACGATGATTTCGGACAATGCGTCAGAAAATAGAGATGAAAAGTGAAAAATGCTACATTTATTTGGCTGGCAAATACATAATCACAACAAACTCTTTTGTTCTCTGCAGAAAGTCAAAAAAAAAAATACAGGCTATTTAACTATGCCCATGTGCATAATGAGCAAAACAAACGTAATGTACAAAAATTGTAACTACCATCAAAGACACACTGCGCATTTCTTTTCAAGTCAGCTGATCCGACTGGATCAGTGCATACATATCTTTATCTCTTTAGTCTATACAGCATGCATCTTTCCTCATCCTATTTGCCGATTGATTAAAAGTGGATGCTACGTGTCATACCTTGTACCCATATGTGGTGACTCCGCCCTCTCCAGGGCGCTAATGAAGGCAACCTTCTGATGCGTGTATGAGGGAGAACGGGGCACAGTTGTTGGGGAGTGATGCGACTGGTGCATCGGTGAGCGATAATGATGCTCGGCTATTCTGCCCTGCATACTTCCCCCATTGCTTCCATCTGTGTGGAGAGACGTTGTGGAAGCCCTCGGCGCTCTGACCAGCGAGGAGGCTGAGGAACGAAGAATGGGGGTTCTGGGAGGGTATCCCACCCCTCCTATCAAGTTATCCCGAGATCCGCACACGGGAGGGGTAGGGCCTCTGTGGCCATCGGTGTAGCACACCCCGGATGGAAGTCCATAGGCGGTTCCAGAACAGGTGTCAAACACACCTGAATCATTGCCGTAGGCGTATGCTTGGGTGTGCATAAGCTTTTCTCTCTCCTCAAGCTCTTTTCTCTCCTGGATGGAGGCCATGATGGTTTTGGAGAGGTTGTCATAACGGACGGGCGAGGGGTCTCGTTCGCGCTCTCTTGAGTGTGGGGACTGGCGGCCATACATCGCCCCCACATGCACAGGGCTATAGGAAGGGGGGGCGGCATGCCGCTGATACTCGGGCCCTCGCACATGGCACATTTTAGTGGGCAGGTAAGGTGAGTGGAATCCCATAGAGGGGACCCCCGGGTGGGCGGCACACTCACCCGCGGATGGCGTTATACTGGGGGTCAGCAAGCTATCGTAGGAGAGACTGCCGTTACGGCCAGACAGGGTTCCAGGAGAAAAGACTCCTTTGTGAGGGGTGGAGGTGACCGTTTCAGGTTTGCCGCCCCCTAGTGGTACACGGTCAGAGCGGTTTACTCCCTGTTTAAGACTGAACGAGCGAGACGTGGTGCTGAAGGAGTCCAGCTGGTAAGGGGAGGACTGGTACGTTCGATGGAGAGGAGAGCTGCGGTAGTCCGGCAGATCCAGATTCGGCTCCGAACGATAATCATGAACTCTCTCCTCTAAAACTGAAGATGGTTTACCGTTCTCAGACATTACGATCTATGGACAGAGAGAAGAATTATGAGAAAGCAATTAAAACGTACACTGTATATAATCAAAAAGCCCAGAAACATGTACAATGGTAGTCAAAAGTGCCCCAGAACTGTTTGCTTTCCTACCTCCTAAAAATATCTTAATTTGTGTTCAACAGAACAAAGAAATTTATGAAGCAGTTTTTCTACTATGGTAGTCAATGGTGGCCAAGAACTGTTTGGTTGCTGACTTTCTACCAAATATCTTTCTGTGTTCATCAGAACAAAGAAATTTATACAGATTTGGAACAACTTGAGGGTGAGTAAATGACTTTTTTTTTTTACTTTGATATACACAGTGTAACCTACTGCAAGCTGTTGACAGAAAAAAAAATTAAAGTTTTAATGCCCTACTCATGGTATCACAACTTTACACCAAAATACCAACAACAACTATATAAAGATCATTATACACGATAACTCTCATTAATTTCATTTTAAAACTTGATAAAATAATCCAAGATCTTGCTAGGAGAAGTTTAAAATAAATAGTAAAACTACAATTAAATGAACAACTGAAACTAAACGAATATTTTTTATATAGACTGTTAAACTTGTTGATTAAATTTTAAGACATACTGTACACCATAACAATTAATCAACATAAATAACATTTTTTTAACATTTGATTACATAACATGTAATCAAGTTGGCATGAAGTTCCGAAACCTAATGTTAATCTAGCATTTTTCAGAGATGTTCATAAGATTGTCTTATATCTTATAGGCAAAGATATCACAGCATCCGCACAAAAAAGCTACCGTCACAATGTAGATCGTACAACTTTGCTTACATGTTGAAATTTTTCTTCGCTTTACTAACTTTTCAATATCAAAATCCCAAACTCACTGATTTGCCCCCAATGTGTTCTCAAAGTGGGTGTATAAACTGTGGGTCAAGGGTTCGATCCCAGTGATTGCACATACTCAGAAACAAATGTATAGTATAATGCAGTGTAAGTCACTTTGGTTAAAAGCATCTGCCAAATGCATAAACAATTTAAAATAAATGTAAATGTTAGTATTAATGATTAATTCACAATAAAAAAAATGCAGTTCACAAAAGATTGAGTTTGTTTCTCCCACCTTCTCTCCTGTTGCGTGATAGTGTACTTTGGGCATGGTGCCGAAGGATGGCCTGTACTTGTACATTGCTGGGGTGGATGGATTTGTAGGCTTGCTGGACAGGGAACTCTCTAGATGAAGTTAAACAAATGAATTGAGTAACAGTTTTGCAATAAGATACACCACCAGATGGCAGTAGAGGTGCAGATAAGAAAATATGGTAAAGTGTTCCCTTAAAACATGAGCAGAACTGAATGATGATTCACAGGCTGTGAATAATTCAGTGAATGAATGATTCTTTAAGTGCTACTTACCTTCACTGGAGGTGAGTTGACTCTTGAGCTGGTTGTAGCGGTCTGCTTTGGGCGGTAGTGGTGGCTGTACATCTAAACTTTTTTCATCCATACCGTCCAGACTGGTCTTGGACTAAAGGAATTGCCAGTTGGTTTATAGTTTATTGATGCATTTTGGAAGTTTGTAGTACCAAGAACTTTGACTAAAGCGAACGTTTTCTTACTGGTCTTTTTTTAACTAGCATACACTACAATAACTGGAACGAATAAAAACCATTTAAATAACTGGTTGTAGATAGAAAATTAAAAGCTTTTGCGGACTCACTTTGGTTCGTAAGACGTTGCTATGGACACCATTGTCGCTGACTTTTACAGTGACGTGGCGGATAGACAGGTCAGGATGGAGGAACGGAGGTTTGACCGTGACGGGAGTTTTCTTCCTGGGATCGGAAATGTATCTGCAGAACAAAGAAACACAAGAGCAGATGTGAGATGTGGTGAGAAACTAAAGAAAACTCCAGAACAAATCTGTGTTAGGCTGGTTCTTAGCAACATCTTGACGTCACATTTGACCCTCTGTTTATTTATGATGTCCTCACAAGCCTTGAAATTCATTAACCTTGACTTAGATCTGTTTATACGGTAATCACTTTCTCTCGCCCCATTGTTTCTGAAACAGATTAAAATCTTCAGCACTACATGCTCTTCCTGTTCGGAGTTTCATAATGCGGGGTAGGAAAACTGGAGAGTACCTTCCTATGAACCACCATTCTTCTGCAAACCCCTCTAGGCTGTCCACTAGTTATAAACAACCACTTTTTCCACAAACTCTCATGTTAATGGAAGTAAAGTTCGTTTGTTAGTCATTTTAGTGGTTTTATACAAAACAGGATGCGGATAACATTTTCCAGATTCTGCAAGGTGTATGTGCAATTTTTACCACAACGGTAGATTTTATACGGTAGGAACATATTATCTTCAACATTGCTGATATTTTGCACGACAAAATGCAAAAAAAACTTTGCATTTCTTATGACTCGTCATTTTATGTTTGATCTTATAATCTGCTTTCTAGTTCTTCTCAACTAAATCTCTCATTTGCTGTGGGATTGTCACGGTACCATAAATATATCTTACGGTATATCGGCTGGAATATCACAATACTAAGTAGTATCAGGTTTGCTACAAAATGATCCAAATTTCCTTAAAGATAGGGTATCATGTTATATCATGCATTTGGACTTCTTAACACTGTTAAACGTGCTGGCTTCTCATGCGAGAACATATGTTGGACATATGACCATTGATGATTTCTGTACTTGAAACACTCCCCCAGCACTCCAACTTGTTTCAGAAGTGTTTTATCATTCTGGTTCCCTGTGTCATCAAGGTTATCGGCACTGCGTCAAGATGGGCTGCGCTGCGCTGGAGCTTGTTACTCTTGCGAAAGTGAAGTTTAGGTGTGTTTGTTTGCTCACGGCATTTCAGTGATGGATGTTATATAAACTGTAAATAATGCTGGATTTGGAGATCGTTTGAAACTGATAGATGGCGAGGTCCCCGTGCTAAAAGATGCCGGACATGAACTGCACGTGGTAAGTCAAACTAAGTCATACGTCTGTGTTTTGTTGGCAATCGGAGCGTACGTGCATTATGTAAACAACACGAAGGGATTCATGTGATGATGTGTTGATTGCCCACAAGTTCCACCTATAGCTGCACGTGTTTTTCCGGAAATAATCGTACAGCTGTATCTCTCTTTTATAAATTTGATCAAAGTAAATACTCTTCAAAGATACGACGAATGCAATACTACTGTATAGGCACTGAAGATGTATATGAGATTGGCAGAAACTGCCTGTGATACGCGATCTTTAATACACAAATCTAAATTAAACATTTTGTATTTACTATAGTAAACTGTATTATACTGTACACCACAATATTTTGTAGTCTTAACTTTATACTGTAATATTTACTAAGGTAACACTCATAAACACTAATGTCTAGGCATCTTAGTAAAGTATACTGTAGTAGGACTACTAACGCTCACTTGAATTTTTTTTACGTGGGAACTAATTCAATTGTATGACAAATGTAATTTATACAGCAATGTTTATAAAGAGAACGTTAGGCTTGCTTTTAAATGTGAAATTAAAACGACCAGTAGGTGGCAGACTTTTTTAACGGAGTCAGTTAATTCATTTGTTTTAGGGTGCATTTATATTGGTATTTTGGTTATTTTGCTCCAGGCCAAAAAATAAAATAAATAAATTAGTCCTCAGTGGTTAGAGCATGGCGCTAGCAACGCCAAGGTCATGTGTTCGATCCCAGGGGATTGCTAGAAACAAATGTATAATTCAATGCGATATAAGTCATTTTGGATGAAAGCGTCTGCGAAATGCATAAATGTAAACGAGTCCTGGTTCGCTTAGCGTTCAGACTGCCATTTTAACAGCGAACCTAAAGATATTGAACCTGACAACTTGATTGGACAGCTTTCATGATTTCTATTTTAAAACGGAACTTATCGGACATCCAAGATAATGCCGTGTGCACAGTGCTGCATGGGCTATACATGCTCCCTGCACATATGAGGGTCTTTTTTAGCAAACCAGTAACTCTCGAAGACCTCATTAAGTGTTTGAAGCAGTCAAAACAGTAAGCACAGATCTAATAAACACTCCTTTTTATATAACCAAATCACTTGATTTTCAGGTCGTACATTGTTATCACTTCCTGCCTTTGGTTCAGTTCGATGCCTTTGGTCCGTGTTGTGTTCATATTTCAATCAACCCGCGCAAGAGTTTGTTTGAAAGTGGACCGAGACCAATCTTTTCAGCGGTCTCGGTCCGCTTGTTTGGTGTGCACCAGGGTTCGGGTGACAGTGTTCACACTTACACAACTAAACCTCGCTAACAGAGCAATCGCTCTAGAGTTCGCTCTAATCGAACCAAACATGGCATATGTGAACACACCCTTAAAAACTATTTGCTTTAAATGACTGATTTAAGAATGTGTCTTGCTGAATGACTCACTGAATCGTTATCTTGTCTGAGTCGTTCACAATATGGATTTATTTAGCAGAGAAACACAGCAACACAGCAGATGTAAGTATTCAATGAATGGTGATGCGCATGTGCAACATTAGTTACGGGTCAGTAGTACTACGATACTACCGTTTAAAAACAGAGCGGCATCGTGGGTATTTTAAAGCTTAAGCATTACGATGCTACTGTAGTTACGTCGTGCAACCCTTAAATATTCGCTCTGTTTTGCGAATCTACATTTTTTTTATTTAAACGTGAATTAAAACAACCATCTACACCAGAGTAAGAGCATGCAAGA
Source organism: Triplophysa siluroides (assembly GCA_006030095.1). Classification (NCBI taxonomy): domain Eukaryota; kingdom Metazoa; phylum Chordata; class Actinopteri; order Cypriniformes; family Nemacheilidae; genus Triplophysa; species Triplophysa siluroides. Next base: position 984,256 of record VCII01000101.1, on the reverse strand, counting down.
GCCGTGCATCCAGCTGTCAGGTGTAGTGGAAACCAACCGAAGCGTTTGATGTTCCTATTGAGTTTCACACTAAAGGTAGGTGTGTGGGTTTGTGAGTGACTTCTTACATATTTGATATACGTGTGTGTGTGTGTGCACGTGTAGGAGTCAGTATCTCCATTACCTTGGAGCGAGTGGACTACACAAGACATGCTTCACGTTGCCACAGCAACCACGAGTGAAGGGATTCACTCCTCCTCTGAACTTTCCTGTCACCTGAGAATAAAAAGAGAAAGGAATTATTTTTTCAACACACGGGGAAAGTGGAAAACAACTGTCCTTGACACGCAGGCCGCGATGCATAATAAAAACAGATGTCGTGATCGAAAAACAGACGGCAATCAAGTTGGAAAGACATCAAGGTGATTTTGAGTGGGTGTGAGAGCTTGTGCCTCCGATTCTACTTAGGGCCGAATTAACATATTTAGTGTGTAAATGTGCGCTTGTGTAGGCGAACTTCACCTGTTCGTTTGTGGTGCGTCCTCGGGCCACCAGAACCATGTGAAATCCGGTGAGGCCCACAACTGGGATAAAGAACAGCCCGGTTATACACATAACCACCAGACTAAAGAAAGCAAGAGTTAAGGAGTCCACTAACCTTTATCAAACATAAAAGGGATAGTTCACCCCCCCAAAAAAACATTTCTGTCATCATTTATTCACCCTCGTGTTGTTCAAAGCACAAAAGAAGATATTTTGTTTTTTTTGTCCATACAATGGAAGTCAATGGGGGTCAATGTTGTTTGGTTATCAAATCTTTTGTGTTCCGTAGAGGAAATTAAATGATGGTTTATAATGACATGAGGGTGAGTAAATGATGACAAAATGTTCATTTTGGGGGAACTTTCAGACGTAACGTTCCCGTCAACGCTTAAAGCAATAACATTCACAGCCATCAGAGTAGCTCTTATTTTGAACTACTATTACTCTTGTAGAAGGATACGTCACAGTTGTGTGGAGTGTGCTCAACTTCTCCAAATGGTTTAACACGAACAACAGGCCGAAGGAAAACACGCCCACCATATGAACACTCAGAGACAACAGGAACATGAAGAAATAGCGGTAATTCCTTCGGGCGATGCAGTTGTTCACCCATGGGCAGTGGTGGTCAAACTCCTGCAGAGAGAAGGAAAGCATGCGTGTGTGAGCGGAGCGCTTGTCATCGTGATCATTTTAAATGTGTGTTTGTGTCTTACCTCTACACAGTTGTCACACACGCTGCAATGCGAGCAGCGCGGAGGTCTGTAGAAGTGGCACGTGGCACACCACTTCATGCGCACCTGAATTCCCTTTATCTCTACGTTTTTGTATAGTGGAGCACGGAAATCGTCGTCTTTATCTTCGTCCTCGTCCGCTGAGAAACAAAAGATTTTTTTTTATTCACATGCACATTACTGGTGTGTCGCTGCTTAAATTGTAGATCCGGAGACCCCCAGGGACCTCCAAGAGGTTCCTCCCAAAAAATCTCCAGATGAATGAAAAGACAAAGCTAAAATGGTAAGAGTTTACTGAACACTATTTCGGTTTCATTTAAAAGTGTTCATATTTATTTATTTTTATTTGTTTATCTCTTCTTGCAGTTCACAACTGTTCATTTTTTATTTATCTTTTTCGTTTTTCTCACTACACTTTTATCTCACTCAGTGGGGTTTGTAAAGTAGTCTTCGCAAAGACGTAATGAAAATATACAGTACAAATACATTTAAATGGTTTCTCTTTAAGTTGATATATCCAACTTTTCTATAGCCGATTATTTAATATGTTGTCTTTACACAACCACAATTACTGTTCATCTAACATTAACATCAGCTTAAAGGAATAGCTCGCCCAAAAAATGGTCACCATTGACTTTCCATAGTAGGAATAAAAATACTATGTTAATGTGTTACTATATTTTTGGGTGACCTATTCCTTTAAATGTTTCTTTATACAAAATATAAATATATAGATCATTTGTATTTTATAAAGGGGGTCCTCACAAAAGGTTCATCGTATTTAGGGGTCCCTCGCATTGTAAAGTTTGACAACCCTGCCAAAGGGAACATGATGTTGTGATGACAAAAGAAAGTTTTCCAGAAATCGTAATCAAGGAACCTCCAGATATATGAAAAGGAAGGAGTGAAATAGAGACTAAACCATGACTGGATCTTAGCCTACCTCTGGGGAAGACTCCTGGATCCATGAAGGTGGCCATGCTAAAGTTGGCCAACACAAAGAGGAAGACAATGCCATTGTATATAGGCACGACAGGGGAGATAGCCTTGGTTAACCACGGACACCTGAGAGAATACAAGAGAGAGACAGAAGTTCAATGTACAGCATGTGATTGTTCATTTTAGTCATTTCAAATGAATCACTGGTCTAGTTCAAGTTTGATATCCACACAAAAGACAGATTTGTTGCGAGCTGCCATAAGCCACTTTATGCTGAAGGTCAACAGAATAAAGTAAAAACAAATGTGTGAAGTTATGTTTACTTCGTCATTTTTTTGTAGGCATATTCCCAGGTATTTCGGAATTACACTATAAAAAAGGTCAAATACAAACAGCTTTAGAAGATAAAAAAACATTTCTCCTAACCAGATCCAGCGGATGTGAAAAGGACCATTAGCACCCAGATGAAATGCTGTAGATCAATACTTTCTTTAGATGCCTTAACTTACTGCAAGTCATCTCATAACAAATGCTCTCGCTGGGCCGTGTTCAGATCTTATTTAAGCCGGGTTAACAGGCAGAGAAGAGCATTTATGCTATACTTGGACCCGAGGCAGAGCCGTCTATCACATTTGTCTCGCAAAGGCATCTTATTCTGACTAAGAATCGCCTACTTGGACACGAAGAGACTATCTGACTAACATGCAAGCCATCAACAACAGCTTGTGTTGTTTTTATGCGCCTTTTAGGAGCAGGCAACACTACAATCATTGATACATAAAAATGAATGGTTGTGCAGACCAGACAGACAAGTGCGAATTTCTTTTCTGGAGAATTGCCAGGATAGCAGACATCAGCTAGCAGACATCTATCATCACTATCTCACAGTTTATCACATTGATTTCATACGATCCTCCCATTCCATTCAGTTTCTCATCCAATGCATTTCGTTTCAATTCTTCATTCTGTTCAATAGTCCTGAGAACGCAAATGCATACTGTAACATGTAGACATACACGTAATGAAGTGCAGGATAAGAATGATGAAGAGGCCAGCTTCAGCACCCTCGGACACAGCACAGATGGAATAACTACTCCTTCATGTATAATCCAATCACAAACAGATGACCTCGGAATAAATCAATACAGTGGGCGATGAAATGAAATCCTGTTTTATCGCCCGCCCGAACATCCCCTTCGGGGTAAACAAGAACATCTGGGAAATTATGGAATAAATATACCGCCTGTGAAAAGCAATAACCCTTCAATCCGCGGGCATCTCGCTGTCTCTGAGACAGCAGGCTGCGTTCATGAAGTTGTGTGCGGTGACGCGTGACGAGTCCTTCATCTGAGAGTTAAGTGCTGTCTTAGTCTCATCATTTCTCAATTTGCACATCAAACACGAGAGCGGATAGAAGTGAGAGCCTGCGAGTCACATATATGGGTTGTTGGCATGACATGGCATTTCATTGTCTCACAAGAAAAAAATGCTATTATCATCATTGAAAATGCAACAAATGGGTAAACATTTCTTTATCTTACATGGAACTGTTGTTTTGAAAAGCTTTGTTATTAGACATTTTTAATTTTTGAGTCAAATCTCAAAATTGTCCTGTGACTGTCTCATAATTTTACAATATTTTACAATTATCTTAGTACACCGCAATAATGAATTTCTTACTAAGCCTATTTTCCTCCTTTTTAGTCAAAATATCGAAAAACAAATTAATTGAGATACCTTTACTTGACTAGGAAAGTGACCTTTAAAGTCAGATATTTAGTCTTGCTTTCTTAAAGAAAATATAAGAATCAAGAACGTTTTTGTTCAAAACAAACAAAAAAACATAAAATAAACTTACCTAATTCTTATTTTTTTTCATAAAACAAGACTAAATCCTGTGGATCACTTTCCTTGTCCATTAAATGCATCTTGTTGTAAGATTTATTTAGATCATTTTTTTAAACGGCAATCCATATCTTTCTAAATCGTAGGAACTTTGTAGGAATCGTAGGGAATCCCTTATATTTTTAAATAAAAAAAAGGTAATGGGGAAAAGTATTTATTCATAATTTCATATTAAATAAACAACACTATATGAAAATACGTGTTTAACAATAGAGATACATCTCTCTCATGCTATTTGTATATTATTATTATACGTTTTCTTTACATTTTTGCTGTCACACCATAGGACACATTGACACTGGATTTTAGTAACAATGTTCAAAAAACAGTGACAGAATTGACAAAGTAAGTGACCTCTTATAATTTCTCAAAAGACTGCACACCACATTCATTTACACATGTACACAATATATCTGTGTAAATCTGACAAAGCATCATACATTTTTTTCCCTTCATCATTGATATGCAGCATGCATACATCTTTGATGCACACCTCACTGGAGTGATGGCTGTATTTTAGTCATCCAGATCCCATTTGACTACACAAATAACGGATCCAATTGCTAGAATAGATGCAAAAGCTTTTGAAGTTCAGCCCATCATCTGCCGAAGTGCATCTATGCTGAAAAACTATATTTCGGTATGTGTTTGTAGTACAGATTTTATATTTCCATATTCGAGCCGGATGGATATCAACCTAAAAATTAATTCACTTTTTCTCGTTTGCTTCTTTTTAAAGCACTGTGGGCCAATTAGAGAAGCTAAGGAGCGCTGTGTATACAGTCAACAACGCTTCATTAATCAACATGTAAAATGGACATGCTATATTATGCTGAGTTCATAAAAAGAGGAACGTGGGTATGCGTTCAGGATATCATTAATCATTCAGACAGGTGCTTATTGAGAGAACGTAGAGTAGCATCGTGTGATATACAGATCCACCCTGGAGTCTCTGACAGGAGAGAAATCAAACTTGTAACTGCGCTAAAAGAAAAACATCTGGCCTACATTTCTCTCATTACAATCTTATGAAAATAAATGATGACTCTAGAGAGCGAGGTAGGGTCCAAAATAAACATAGAGGCGTTTATATACTGGAGTTTATACTGTGTCACAAAACATTACAAATTCTTTGGTTAAATGCGACTGCCACAAGGACAAATTGTGAAGGTTTGCCAGGAGATTTGAAAGAAATATGCTAAATATACCTCTAGGGCTTGCTAACTAACACACTGAGGCCGGTTTCATAGACAAGGTTCAGCCTAACTCAGGACTATGACTTAGTAAATTTTTATTAAAATTCCTTAGAAAAAACATTACCGATGTGCATCTTGAGACAAAACAATGGCACGGACATATTTTGAGATATGTCAGGGCAAGTTATTTTCAGTTAAGACAGCTCAAAATTCCTTTTAGTCTGGGACTAGCCTTAAATCTTGTCTGTGAAACCGGGGCTGAGAGTCATAGTGTCCCACATAATCTCATGTAAAAATCTCAATCATGTTTTCATATGATTTGCTCTTGCCCCCTGATGTTTGTGTTTAGGGGTATATTCGTACGTTTTTGCACGATTCTCATAGTAATTCATAGTACCATAGTAACGTTCTCCTGTCAGATCAGGATGTAGTATCTCATAATGTTTCTCCAGACCTTCAGGGGTAAACACCAATAAACCATTTAAGCCATAATGCAGATTAGTATATTACGGTATTTGCGCAGTGTCGATAAAGCCACGAAAAGCATCAGTAGATGCAATTGGGCATCGACAGAATATTAAACAAGATTATACATAAAAGACGTCAAAATATTAAAGGGATTGTATGTTTTTCTTACTCCATCACTCCAAAACAACTTTACTCGGCACCCTTATTTTAATCACAGACTTGAACAAACACACTAAACTTACTATTAGTAAGTTTAGTGCAACAATGTTTTGCAGAATATGTAAATTCGTCAAAAATAAATGCATAGCTCTCATTACAATATAGCCAATTATTTGTTTTATTTACCGTGATAATTAATAATAATAATAATTATATAATAATTGTGATTTGAAAATATTATGCCGTATCTCTAAGACAGTCCAAGATATGATTTATTTCAGTTAAGTTTCATTAACGTATATCGCTTTATAAAAAATTGCAAAAATGCCATGTATAATACCGTGTATTCTGACTTTATTTTTCATATTTATTTATCTTTACAGTAACCACTGCCTAAATATATGTAAAGCTGCTTTGCAACAATGCTAAATTGTGAAAGGACTATATAAATAAAATTAAATTGTAATTTATATACAATTTCTATCCGCTAGAATTTTTAATCTATTTATATTGTATTATCTTACTATGTTATATTTTTTGGTAAAGAAAACAAATATGTAACCATTAACAGCTACACCAGCAGAAAAATCCTTGTTGAGCCTTGAAGATGTTGTGGAAAACACAAACAATCAATCCCATACTATAACACCTCTTCCCCACGCACTACAAGATTAAAGCATAACTCAAAGCACAACCGGAGGGAGTAACACAGCTTTAACAGATAGACCCACAGTGTTAGGAGTAAACATACTGTATACCACACATTAAAATCAATAAGCGCTCCTTGATACCTACATACAATCCGCATCAAAGAACTTATATTTACTGCCCTTTAAACAAATTTAGTGGTGAGAAAGAAACCGGCTCACAAACACCAAGGCAGTGTATTAATCAAGCTTAAAAAAGACAACAGAAGAGATGACACCTCCCTCTTCTTAAAACAGAAGAACAGCCCTGACAACAGCACATCAAATGAATCTCAACTAATATGAACCCGAATACCCGTTCAGATTTAGACCGGAGAGAATCCATCCTCCACCAAACTCCTATTCTGGCAGGCTTGAAGCAGGGTTACACGCAAATCTATAGGTGCACAGACACAAATACACCAAAACACAATTATACACCCGGCTTCTTTAATTTGTGTCCTGCTGACAGTGCATTTCTGAGTGGCAGTTGTTGGCTCGGCCCACATCGCATTCCTTACCGTGCGTATTTTAAGGCCAGACTGCAGCTGCCGTGGTTACATGCGTGGCCAATATTGGATAGCCAAAACCAGGCTGAACGTGATGCACAGATTCAAGTCGAAACTGGAAACTGCCAATCTCTGCATGATCTGAAGACAAGCTTGTACTCGTGTGAGCTCGTATGACAGTATTTGATCATGTCCGGAAAAGAGTTAAATGTTTACTTTAAAGACAACATGGGAAAACATTTAAGGGGAATCCACATTATAACGCTAACTATACGTTTTAAAAATCATTCTTAATTTAGGACAGTAGCGGGGTTCACATCACAATTATAATGAAAAAGATACTGAGATCATTGGGATCACTTTCAGAACGATTGTTTTCCAGCTGATAAAACAGACTGTCAAACAGTCTCTGGTGGATCTCCAATGTTTGGTTATTGATGATCGCGACGCAGGTTTTATGTTTTAAAGATTTATTGATTAAATAAATGAAAGACTTAAGTGGTCGGAAAGCGCCGTGTTTACGGTGGGATATTATACTGCATATGTAATGACAAAGCTGGCAAAATATATGCTTTATATCCCAGACATGAGCGCACCTTCAGAGAGAGCCTTTGCTGTCATATTTTGGAGAAAAGACGTTCGAGAATGAAAACGAAAGCATTAGCTTTAGGTTATGTTCATTTTAGCGATTGGGAAGGCGCAAGCTTAAAATAAACAATGACGTTATCGTTATCATACGCTGGCGTGGACACAAATATAGTTATAGTTACAGTATAGTTATGGTTATAATGTGAACAGCCTACATAATAAAAGACCCTGACTTAAGGTGTGGGATTCGGTGCACATTGTTCTAAGAAAACATTTAGCTTGTTTTCATGAAAACACTGCATGGTTAATGTCTGATGATGTCATTGATGATTCTCCAAAATAATATTATCCAATAACATTAGATAGATCTGTTTTCACCGGTCACATCCTAAATGAAATACAAGACCATAATTGTTGCGTCCCAAATCATAATATATTTAAGAGCCGTTAACGGTATAGTGTACTATTCTGGTTATATGTATCGGAGAGCTATTAAGATATGTATCGTAAAGCTATTGCAATATATTTTTTATGAAATATATTTTTCATATTTTTATGTTAAAATTCTGTTTATTTTTCTTTGACACATCTATTCCGTTTTTATTAGTTTACATTGAATGTTGTTAATTCCTTAACAAAATAACAAATGTTCAACAACGTTTCCTATTTACCAGTGAAGTAAGTACTGGTCCTCAGATCAGATCCTGTGTACTTTATCTTTTTGTACGACACACAATAATACGAACAACACACTATCCGGTCAAATAGGCATTTACAGTAGATGCTCTTGGAGACAGACCCAGCTGGACTTGAAGCTGTTGCTAAGTATTGGGACTTCATAATATCCCCTCTCTCCTTGACCTTAGGAGACATTTATTTCTGCATTCTCTGCCAAAACGACAGTAACACAAACACAAACGTGTAGACACACTTGTTTATCTATCTTAGCAGTATCTGTGAACCCTTCCAAGTGGGTGGAAAATAGTCACAGCCATTTTCCAGCAGCAACTTCCTGAAAGGAAATCCAGACAGAATGACTCTTAAGTGAGAGGGGGAAAAGTGTTAAGGCCAAGCATTGTTTATTCAACTTGTGCTTCAGTTTAGTGTTTGTTTTGAGGATATAAGGTCTATGAGACAAATTTCCAGGGTTTCTTTAAAGGGATCGTTCACCCATCGGTAGTCAATGATGTCCCAGAAATGTCAGTTGCTAACATTATGTTCAACAGAACAAAGAAATGCATACAGGTTTGGAACAGCTTGAGGGTGAATAAATGATGACAGAATTTCATTTTTGGGTTAACTGTTAAGGGCTCTACACTGCGACCATTTCTGTGCGTCGCTCGACAGCTGACCCCAACACACTTTCTTTAGTTATATGATGTTTCTTTTGGTGCTAATAAATAAATGTCTGGTTGCATAGACGTAATTTGCGTGTGGAACATTTCCCCACCACTTTTTGGAAGAAATTAGCAAATGCTTGCGGAAGGTATGTATTGTTTAGGGGCCATTAAAGGTGCAGTTTGTAAAAAACGCGCTGGAGGGCGCACGATCAAAACAACAACAATGCCGTAGCTTGATGACGCTGTGAAGGAGCGTGGAATGATGGGATATGTTGTCTGCAACTCCACCACTGATGGCCATCAATATGACGGGAACGAGAAATCATGTTAGCGGATGAGGTAAAATTGTATAATTGTTGTGTATAATTGTGGTCCATAAATAAGGGACTGCTTGAAACAAGTTAGTGGCTTGCTAGACGCTAGACACTACTTCCGCATTTGTCCACGACACTGTTGTCATGCCGTTTCTACATCAGTGAAGGCAGTAACAAAGGGCAACGTGGATATGACGCCATTTGCAGGATGCGCCACTTTCTCACCACGTCCTGTTGCTCACACTCAAGTTATATTTGCGGAAGACAGTGAGCCGCGACTCCAGATGCGTGCATCATCCGCGCTCGCGACGCTTGCTGTGAATGACAAACCAATGAACAAGTGACATCATAGGATCACACTGCTTTTAAGTATAATGCACCGCAACAGCCAAGTGACCTTCCCCAAATGACAGTTTTGGGAACCACATACTGTGAGAGCTGGAATCGAAAAGCAGAGCAGCCAATGGTCCGCCCCACTATATATGATAAATATTCCCAACGAGATCTTACAGAAACAATTTATTAAAGTGCTGCATCTGAATTCCCTCTTTTGTAGCAGTTTGAGAGCTGGCTGTAACCAAGGCAAGACACAAAGTTCACACGAGAGGGCAATTTGATTTAATCATTTGTCAATCTCAAATCAAATGTTATTAATTAGGCATATGCATTTTTAATATATTTTAATGATTCCCTGCGTGTTTCAGTTTGTCTGTATTTTGTGGTGGACAGTAGGCTACAGTACAGTAGCGAACCCTCAGGGCCCTCTGCGATGACCTAAACTATCGTAAAAAATAATATTTCAAAACTTTGAAATATAATTTTCTATAAAAGTCGGCCGATTTTCCCTATAAGATATGTATATTTGACTTCCTGGATCGATGAGGACTCTATCCACGTGAGATTTCGAAGTCTCATGAGAGTAATTCAAGATCACGGATCAATTCTGCGATGTCATACGCTGTCTGCGCAGCCTTCGCATGCTGCAAGAAGTCGGGCGCCTTCTGTTAGCATATCGCTGGCTGACACTACAATAATTCAATGGGAGAGATTCATTTTGAGTGACAGTAAAACTGACCAATCACATCATCTTTCTAAACGGGCGCGCTTTGTTTTTTGCAGACTTTCCGCCATCAGCGGGTTGTTCACCAGCAATCTCGAAAAGCGGAAGATGCACCCAAAGCAGGTTCACCAACCACCAAATATAAAAAAAGAAGAAGAAATGCAGAGAACGTCTTTCAAAAAGGATGAACTTTGTCATCAAGTCTCGGAAAAAAAGAGAAAAGCTAATAAACGTTGACGCAGAGGGTCAAGGCTCAAACGTCGCGGTTCGCTACTGCTACAGTATAATAACGTTATTCAGTTAAACTTGGCGCAGTGATATGAAACTGTAATGTGGTTAACAGATCTGGAACTACTTTATTGGTGTGCGCTTCCTGAAAAACAATGCACACCCTTAGAATGTTTGCCAGCCAATCACAATGAGGCATTCAACAGCCCTCTTGGTATAATCAATAATAACCAATAAGCTTAGTTGATCATTTTTGTGCATGCTTTACGGTGCCAAATTAATACATCTTGAATTGTCTCTACGCCTAAATCTTTGACTGTGCCTTTAAAAAAATAAGTTACCGTAGAGCCCTGCTGTTCCTTTAAATGTTTAGAAGAATGCGAGTTGTAAAAAGCCATTATTTGAAACCTGCTTTGAGTTCTTTTTAATAATAGTGATGATGAAATTATCACCATCTGGAGTCAGACTCGTCTCGATAAGCAATGAATGTTGGCAGTGGAATAGCTCACTCTTTGCCCACGTTAATAAACTTAATTAAACAGTATATTAACAGCTATTTATACACATGGATTTAATGTGCTTTCATATTTTTTCAATGACACCATCTGCACACCATCAAGACAATAAAATTAAGTAAATCTTTTACTTTTAATCATATCATTTACACTGCAATGGGAAGACAAATATGATGGAACATTATATGACTGTAATGTTGACTATACAGTGTTCATAAAAAACGACATTTTGACTAAGGATCAAAGCAAACTTCTAATGACAGCTTAGTAATATTACTTCCTTATATCTTCTCACTCAGGCCGATTGCACGCAAACAAGCCCTAAAATTAAATATGACAATCCAGCAACTGGAATGTTTCTGTTATAAAAAAGAGGCCAGAAAGACGTTGCCTTGCATTATCACAGTAGAGTGGGCTGAGGGGAGAGAGAGGGACCCTGTGAACAATGGGAAGCTTTCACATGCTGAGGGCCAAGAAGAAACACAACAATAAATCCCTTCACCCCCACAGCAGACAATCCATCTACTATGAACTACGGAGGGAGGGATGGGGAGTGTATACACTAAATATGCCTGTAGGCATAAGAAAACCTGATGCTGGTCCAACAGACTAGGTCATCGGCCCACCAGAAATGACCAAATAAACAAAAAGGAAATCTTAGTAGAATTTGTTTATCCAGAATGATTATCATGTCCAAATCATCTTATTTTTTTTCATGCAGCCAAAAAGATGATTTGCAGTCAAATAAAAGGAAAACTCTGTTATTATTTATTCACCCTCAAAACCTGTAAATGACTCCTGTTGAACACAAAATAAGATATTTTGTGAAATGTCTCTGTAGTTGTGTGTCCACCGTTTATATAACATTCCTCACCGAAGTGCAGTGAACATAAAAACACAGTTGAACTTCGCTAACGCAGTGCTCTCTCTATCCCGCTCTCCCTGGTTGACACATGGGCGTACTCTTTCATCTCCATCGCGGGTTGACGTGTGGGCATGCTTTGAATTTAATTGTCCAATAAGGGACTAATTGTTAAGTAAGGGATTCTCATAATCGAAAAAAAAAAACTTTCCGAAACCTATACGAGCGCTGGTGGAGTGTATCGAGCACAGAAATACTACGTCATACGTCCGACTCTTTTTTTGACAAGTTGACCATGTCAAGCATGAGAAGCCAGCATGTTTAACATTGTAAAGAAGTCAGAATGCATGAAACACCATTGCACATCCCCTTTAAATATATTATTTTCAAGCAATCGTACACAAGAGCAATGTGCTGGCCATGTGTTCAAGTAGTTCAAAATGCCGAAAAATGAAATAAATTAAACAAGGTTTTCTAACATGAATAAAATGACGACCACATGAAGTTTTAAAATAATGTCAGATGTAATATGGTTTACTTGAGCATGGTTCCTTATTAAACTGGTGTTTGTGTGAGTGTGTGTGTGTGTGTGTGTGCATGCGTGCGTGTGTCTAAACCAATAGGCCAAAACCCACACTAAGCCATCTGGACTGAGAGATTGAGCGAGTTACTGAGAAGGAAAACAAACAGTCATGTGGGTACGCCCAACCAAGCATGTATTCTTAATGAAATACTGAGGCGTTACTGTACGTCTACAGTATGATATTCGGGACTGGTGCTTTCTAACTCTCTGACAGTTTAAATGTTGGATCAACTACCCTGCCATACCTCTATAAACATTCTATTAGTAACCGCAGATTATAACACTCAACAACGCTGTTAGAAAAATGAACTCGGAGGAAAGGCGTTAAGACCTATGAACGTGAGACAGAGTTCTCGCTGTCAGCCATGAGGTGTGTTTAAGTTACAGGCAGAAAAGAACAGCTATATGGTTATAAATACCTCACCACACGTGGCCGTTCAGACACCCGCGCGTTTGTGTGTCAAACAGTGCCCCAAATGAGCAGGCATTCCACCAAAAATGTTACAAATATTAAACTGTGACATACATAAATGGGCATTGGGTTATGTGAATAATTCACAATTTTTTAGCTTCAGGATTGTATCAATAGCCCTCAAACATACGCCCGTCATCTGGCACGAGTATTTGGCCACAGTCACATTATGATGCTCTTTTAATGTACAAAAATACCTCCCCATATGTGCGCTCTCCGGTTACTAAAGGGACTTGCAGTCTCTTTCAGCCAATCTGATTTTCGAACTCCCATACAGTTCCAAGTCGCAGGCAAAACACACAAGACAGCTCCTTACGCCCAGAATAACCCTTTGCTTCCTGTTAATCTCTGCCGAAAAGGTGCTGCTATTTACAGCAAACAAATCCATCAAGAGGGACAGAGAGTGTGTGTGTGAGAGAAATGAACAAAGCAAGAGATGGAAAGTCTGATAATTGACTATGGAAACAATGAGAGAGAAAGAGAGAATCTGTATCAACATACCTTCCAGTCTAGCCTTTGGCGTTAAACTATGCATGTTAAACAAATACGGAACAGAAGAAAGTCAAGGAAAAAAGAAAAGAAGTTAGAGTTAGAATAGAGCTTTGTTATGTAAAGAAGGATTTCAAAGAATGGCAACATTTGAAACTCATACAGCGAGGGCACGACTTTCACTTCTGCTGAGAATCATGTATAAAACTGTACTATCACAGCTGTAGGATTTACACAAGCGATCTTATGGTTTTCCTAAGCACTGAAGGCTATTATACTCAACAATCCTGAAGTCCTTGACCTGCCTGACTCGGAGAGAGCTAGAATATTATGAAATGTAATATCACTAAATGTTGTACAATTTATACAGGCCAGTCATTTTTCCAAATCTGCAACCAATTATAAACGAATGCACGTTGCTCTGCGGCTGCTATCTTAAGTCAAAGAAGCCCATATTTAGAGGGAAAGTTCACCCAAAAATGAAAATGCTGCCATTATTTCCTCACCTTCTAGTCACCTGTATGACTTTCTTCTGCAGAAGACAAAAGAAGATATTTTGAAGAATGTTGGTGACCGAACAGCGGTGGTACCCATTCACTTCTATTATATGGACACAAAACCAATGCAAGCACCGCCGTTGTTTGGTTAGCAACGTTATTCAAAATATCTTTTGTGTTCGGCAGAAGAAAGAAAGTCATACAGGTTTTAATTACTTTGAAACGACAAAAGGGTGTGTAAATGATGATAGATATTTCATTGTTGGGTAAACTATCCCTAATACAGTAGATATGGCTCAGGTCTTTCATTCCATGCAAGTCTGAAATATTTTTCATCATCCGCCATACAAAAATGTGCAAGTCTGATCGTGTCGCAAACTTTTTTCATAAAGTTGCCATATTTGAGGTACCTGCCCAGCCCAAAATGTGAGAAATAATTTACAGCCCACAGTTTAATACTTAGAATTAGGGGTTTATTCAAATGCCAGACCTATAAGTACGACTAAAAGAAATAACAAGCACAACTAATTGCAGTTTATGTTATGTACATATCTAAATATCTCCCAGAGCTTGGCAGACCTCTAAAATATTTATTTTTATAAAACATTGTGTTTGAGTAGTTAGAAGAACATCTGAAAGTCCTGTTTGAAATTTTAGTTTTTATATTTAATGTGCATTATAATCAAGGCTGCCAGGACATGGTTTTGCATGATGAACCCACAACCCACTCATTAAGCTGAGCATGAATGCATGAGGTGTCCTACCAGAGTGTAACGAAAACACAAATAGCACAGAATGGCCCACTGTAATTATTACAGCATGGGAGCCAATCAGAGGCTTCTTCCATGCAGAATAAAAACCAGAGATGAGTAGCAGTCTGTCTCTCTCACACTTCCTCTTCTATCTAATCTAATCATTAAGAAGCGTCTGAGACATTTCCCTATATAAGAATGGTAGGAAATCAGTTTGACCACAGCAGTAATGACTGGTCAGTTGAAATCTCTCTAAACTTCAGTCCTTAGAAGGAACAGCCTTTGTGTCAGCAGGAGTTGCTGACAGACGAGAAGGAAAGAGAAAGAGACTATTTCCTTTGGCCCTCTGAGAGCGCTCCTTTCTCCCCAGCTGACAGTGATTGACATCTCCCTGAGAAAGCAATGACGTGCAACTCGAAAATGAGTTAAGCCAAGGAGAACTGGGAACAATAAACTAAAGAGCGGATAAGATGCAGTTAGAATGTCTGAATTATGTGCGCATGGTGACAGTGTTAAACTAGAATGAGAGTTCTTGATTTTAACAAAAAAAGCCCCAAAGTGAGCTTTCGCGAAAAAATACTCTTAATAAAACGTCATGTATCGCCCTATGGTCCAGTGTATGAAATTTAGCGGCATCTAGTGGTGAGGTTGTGAATTACAACCAACGGCTCATTTCACACCTCCCTTTTGAAGCACTACGGTGTCCGACACAGAGCTAAAATCATGTTTTCGCTTCTTTGCCGAAGGAGATTTCGTATTTACGAAACAAGTTTTGTAGAGCAGTTGGTTCGTTTAGGGCTACTGGAGAAACTACATGGTCGAATTCCACGCAAGGGGTCCCGCGGTGTATGCAGATAGAATATACACCTCTCAAGACAGAGTTATGTATATTATATTGCATTTTTGTTAATAGAGCCTCAAAAAAAATTACACACTGGACCTTTAAAATTATCATAATCAAGAGAAAAATTTAGCAAATGCTTTACCAAGAGATGAGATTTTCTGTTGGGTTCTCCGTGGTTCAGTTCAAGGTAAACCTTAGGTCTTCTGGACATTAGTAAGACATTTTACACATTTCTCATGTGTAACAGTAAGCAAAAACTAATCTACAGTGGCTCTAATTTAAGTTTTTATAGCATTTAATTTTGCTCTCAGAAGACTTTTTTGCTACTCAAATGCTGTTGTACTTTCATTTCAAAGGTTTTCATGTAAATGACCTTCTACGTTGTAACTATTCTCTTGACATTGTTTATTTGGCCGGGTGGAGTTACTGAACACTGACAGGTGTTGATATATAAACATGAACATTCATATGTAAATCACGAAAGTTACATCACACCCTTGATTATTTCTGTGCGACCAGTTTGCAGCTCAGTTTCCAAAAATATGGCAGGTGGTTTTATTCATGCTAGAGTGTATCCTTATGAAAACATAAACTTCAAATTGAACTTGTTTTTATTGTAGTATTTTAGATCTAAAAACATTGCTCCCAGTTTCTGCAAATAAAAAAATATTTTCATTTGAAATTGGGGAGAAATGTTGGCACTCATTCAAAGAATGAAACAAAAATGATATTTTTATCTAATAGTATTTTTTTTGGGTGGTCTCTTAATTTTTTTTCGGTTGCTGTATATATATAATATATTACATATCTGCATATTTCTGGGACTATATAATATTATATATATGGGCTTACTTCTCTGGGACTTGACGTTCCATGAGGAAAGTTTAAAAAGTTCAAGAAATCACAAGGTGTTTGTCACAGAGACTCTCCAATTTTTGTATGTGTGTATGCTCTCTCTCCTCACAGAAACTCTTCTAGGATAATCAATCTGCAATGCAATGACAGACTAAGAGAAACATTGCAGTGTTTGTACATCCATCAAGTTTTATTCCCAAGATGCATTATCTATAGCTTTTCATAGTTACAAATAATTGAAAACTTTTTAGGCATTCAGTTGCAGTGCAAGACCTGAATACAACTTTAAAAACTGATCTCGAAAAACTTTCAGGTTTTTCAAACTTTTCTCATAGAACATGGTTTCATAACAATATGAAGTGTCTGGCGAAAGTCTGTGAAAATGAAATTATCGCCATGAAATTGCATATGACTTAGCTGCATGTCTCCTTTAAGATGACATGTATTTCAGCAGGCCCAAGAGGCATCATATGGAATCGCAAAAATGACAATCAAAATCAAAACTTATGACTGTGGAATTAATAAAATAATGAGAACCCCAGCCACTAGTCCAGCCCTAAACATCATGACATCATACAGACATCGCTTGCTAAATTATCTGTCCAAATAAACTTGGAAGAGATATTTTAAAAATGAAAAATAATGCATCTCCACCTTGGCAGGAGACCATAAACAATATAGTATTTCATAGCCACAGGGAATACAATGTAATAATTGCAACACTGTAAATACTGTTTGTCTTGATATTTCCATATTTTTCTATTTTCTTAATATAATAAACTAGTGAGAGCTTACATACGGGTCTCTTTCATTTTGGAGATTTTATACAGTACAACTGGAACAGATGACTAAGGGATTTGCATGAATCGTGGGACTACAGCTCTGAGAACAATCCCTCTTCAGCCCAGACACAATGGAAGGCACAGATTACTAATGCACAATAGAGCATGCATTGTTAAAGGAAAATGTGCCTGTGCCAGCCCAGGTGGATCCAACCACTTTGCAAAACGATGCGCCACTGTATACTAACAGCTGCATATTCTCATCTGATCGGTAGGAAAATACATGGTGTGTTCTTCAAACAGCAAGAAAATGGACTCAATACATAAACTAGGCTACATGAACTATGACAAAAGAAAAAGCGAATAAAGGGAATCAAGTCAAATGTAATTCCTTTTGTAGAATAAATAGAAAACCACAAAGTATAACACAACAAATAACTGATTACATATAGATAAGCCAGTTAGCTAAAGCCGTCATTGCGGGACATATGAAAAATAGCTGATAATATACAATAACTGAAACGCACAGACTAGCTGAATGTGTGCGTTATTTCTTTAAACCATCAAATCATTTTATTATGCCTCAAAACTAGTGAGACCATAGGACAACCATAACGGTGTCATGTAAAAAAGAACCCACGGTTGCCATATAACTTATATACAGTATATAATATAAATGTTCTTTTCAGATGTGATCGTTGGTTATCCAGACTCGTCCCATGTATAATATTGCGTATACACTTTTCTATTCTTTATTCCATGGGTAGTCAAATCTTCACATTTTCATTTTGCAAACCCTGGGTAAGCTTTAATTTGCTTATTAATAAGGTTAGTCACAGTGATTGGAGCTTATTAATGCATTTGCTATCACTGTTCAAATTTTTCACGGTTCATCATTCCCTTAGTCGCTTAAACACAGCGTGATAGACTGCCTAAGTAAATGAGCACAAGATAAATAAGCATTTAATGTGACATGGCATTTTTTACTTTATAATTGAAATTAAAACACGCCACTATTACCACTATTAGCACGAAAAAAAAGTAAGTCATACGAGTTTGAATTTGCATATTTGGGTCAACTTTCCCTTTAAACATAGTCTGAAAGGCTTTTTATTTAGCAACGGAGAGCAACCCAAGTCGATCTTTATTCTGTGACTAATAAGTTTCCTGTTGATCTCTGGGTTCCTGTTTTCACAACGGTGAGCGCCTGATATTAAATCACGCTAGATTATAGCAAGTACTTTTTGAGATCTTTGACATCCAGTGCAACACTTAGTCTACATCTGAAAAAACGCATAGGGCCAGATTAACTAAACAGGGCAAAACAGCGCGAGAGCCCAATTTTAAAAAAGCATCAATGGGAGTGCAAATTCCTCCGGGTGATTTGCTTACAAGGAGCACATTGAAAAATATCTAATTTCCATAATGACCATCGCAATCTACCAAGAGCAGCGCCAATTATTTTCGGTGTTAAATAAAGCCACAAATACCAGTACAATGACGAGCACAAACAATAAATCGCGTTGCGTGATTTAAATACTCTCCTCCCATAACGTTTGCATCTAAAGATTAAACTCCTACAAATGCATAATAAGGTCAGTCGCAAAAACACTCGTGTCTACGCCTTTTCAGCGCTAATTTTCACTGTATGTCTATAGTAGACATAGTAGCCAATAGTGGCCAAGAACTGTTTGTTTACAAGCATTATATATACATATCAAATATCTTTCTCTGAAATTTATACAGAATTGGAACAACTTGAGGATGAGTAAATGAAAACAGACTGTTCGCTTTTGGGGCGAACTGTTCCTTTAACGCAAGTCCTAACTGACCCTAGGGAACAGCTGTTCCTGTGTTGTGACTGCTCTCTGTCTCCGTTTGACTGCTGATGTGGAGGATATGCGATGTTTGGCCATGTGCTCGCCCGAAAGTGCAGCATGTGCTTAACGTAAATGAATAGGGCCGTCTTTGTATCGCCGCCCCTGGTATGTTGTGTTAATGATTCGAAACATTTCAAAGGGCAACGAAACGCAGAATGTTAGTGAACCCCCATTAAAAAAGGAAGACACACAGCATGCGGATGAACACAGTTATTATCAGGGTTTAATTAGGGTGTAAACGGTTTAATTATCACGTCCAAGGCCGATGGGCGCAATACAGCGGCATACCACTCGACGAGAGTACAAGAACCAATTTATGCTCGACCGATTTATAATTTCAGCTAGGAAATGAAATACTCCAGTGCTCCTGTGTGCATAATGCCCAGTAAGTGACATCCTTTGCTTCCTTCAGCATCTCTTTTGATTGACCGGGGCACTTAGAGAATTACTCGTCTTTAGCAAAGCTCAGCAGATGTTCAGGTGAGTGAAAGAAAGTAATGCCGAGAAGGGATGGGATAAGAGGATCATTTTGAAGATGACACGCAATACACTTTAAACTTTGTTTCGAATCATTGATCATGAAACCATCAAGCAGACAGCATGGCTACAATTAAACATGCTTCAGAGACCTGAAATACAATGCCGTCCATTATTTTATGAAAGCGCATCCGGCTTTCATAGCCAGCAGTCAATGTGTACGAGCTCTGAATGAAACAGTCATGAGATATAATTCTCTACAGTTCTTCACTATTCAGCCTTCAATAGGGAAAACGCCACTCACGCATTCAGCCGATCATTTCATCTCTAAAAACGCATCGAACAATCTTATCTAAAGGCTACCTCGTCTCTCAAAGTAAAGCCTGAACGGCTGCACAAAGTCCGTCTCGAAAGATTTAGCGTGAATGGGGCTCTTGAGTAAAGCAGCATCCCTCCCACAGTGGAAATTATGACAGGCGAGAGCCAACGGCAGGTATGAAGCTAGGAGCCAGCTAACCTCTCCAGTGAAAATAAATCTAGGAGAAACCCTCCTGGGTGTTCAGAATGTTCATGCTAAAAAGGACCTGTGGTGCGGAGAGGTTTTTAACGATTGAAATCATTAGCACCGTATAGGTGTGATTTAGGCTGCATGTGCGCACGGCAGGGGTTATATATCTCGAAAAAACGAACTTCTCCTCGAGATCCTGACGTCATTACGGGTTATGCAGAAGGGTTGCGAGTAGGTCCTGGTTAAAGATTCAGATTAAAGGGATGGTTCACCCAAAAAATACGAATTCTGTCCTCATTTATTCCCCCTCATGTTGTTTAAAATATGTATATGACTCTTTTTTCCTTTAGAATACAAAAGAAGATCTTTTTCAAGAAATGTCTCAGTGGTTTTGTGTCCACACAACGGAAGTCAATGTGGGCCAATGCTGTTTGGTTTCCAACGTTCTTCGAAATATCTTCTATTGTTTCTGCAGAAGAAAGTCATACAGGTTAGGAATGGGAATGAAAGATAAACATATTATTGGGTGAACCGTCACCTTAAATACATAAAAACAAATACATACAGCCCATATACAATTATATTGTAGTGCACTATTGAGAGGCCTGTTTGAAAGAACTCCAGAAAGTAGATGATACCTTCTCTGTGAGTTTACATATAAAAAATGACCAATAACAGCAGAACGTGTTTATTGAAGAAGGGCAGCCATCCATGTGACGAATATGAAACTGAGATCAAGGTTAACAGCCACGGCTAATGCGCTCTGTGAATATCCTCTCAAATTCATCACAGCTGAAAAGCTGTTTATTGAAATAATATTTCAGGCTAAATAGAAGTTAAACTCTATTGTACTCTATCATGTTTTGCACTTGGTCTACAAGCCAACCACAGAAGACTTGCAGAGAGATTTTTTTGAGAGATGATGGAGCACTATCTGAGCATTATTTTTATGGACAGAGATGGAGCTTTCATAGAAATGGACACAACTTCCCCTCGCCTCTACTAAGGTCTGAGCTGTGCGGTTCTCAAGGCAGACCACTATTAAAGCACTACACCCAGTTTTATATTTAAGTTTTATGAGTCACGCCTTCCCATGGGACTGCTCCGCCACTGCAAACAAAACCGGTACATTTTTAGGAATGGCAAGCACTAGAGTATTTAAAAAGCTGCACGCCATTAAAATATATGCAACTCTTCATATTCATATTTATATTGTCACTGATCCTTTTGCATTGAGAATTAACAAGATACGGTCTGTTTACCAAAATGCATAGCCTATAAAAAGTGAAATGCATCCTTCAAATGTATATTCATTATGATACAAAACTAGAAGTTGGGCTTAGCATAATGCACTAAGCATTATATTTAATGAAGGAGAACTTTTGCTTTGATAGAATTGAGGAAAATATGTCACCCTCCCTTCAGAGCTCTCTAGCCACACCTCCTCACGTCGATGACCTCATGTCTCATTTACTGGCGAGACAACATTACGGTGCAAAGCGCATAACATAGCATCACAATAAGAAGTAACGTTAACAACTGATTTATGGTTATTGTTAGAACTTACAGTGGTTTTGTAAGCTTGTTGTGTATGCACAAGCAGGGTGTTTATGCAAAATACGGGTTGACAGACAGGTAGGACATCCTAACATCCTATCAAACAAAAATGTTTATGAAAGAAATGCATATTCTACCCTAGCTTTTTATCTCTTCTCTAGAACAAATCTCTATGCCCTAATGCTGGGTTCACACCGAACGCGTTCCACGCTCTTTATTATATATTCAACCTTTGCGGAGGTACAACACAATGGTCCAATCAGAAGGCTTTTCCTGCGATACATGATGCAAACTCCAGTCAGCTGTTTTCTATGGAATCCTGTAACCAAGCAACCACTCTATTTGTGGAAACGTCATATTCCGTTTCATTCTAGTTTCTCTTGTTATTCATTTAACAGCGAAACCATTCAGCCAGTTGAGGTGAATTTTCTAAAGGTGTGGTAAAAAGCAGACTTATAAACTTCTGAAATATCGAAAATTGACACATCTAAAACATAAAACGGTTTACGTACAGACATACCTTGTCAAATGCATAGTAGATCTACTTCAAAACGTTTACTGTACCTCATTTAATACCCAGTAATGTAGGTAATGGAAAGTCTGTGGTAAAATCTGCTCCATCACTTCATCTGTTTTCCATCACATAATATTAAAAGACACCCCCCACACACATAAAACCATTCATTATCATAGGTAGGAGGTTTGACACCATGATTGATGTCAAGTATAAAAGTTTCAATGGGCTGTCTGGAGATTTTAATTAGTGACCCATAAGCCTCGCGCACCACTTCGGCTTTGAACCCATCCATCTTCACGAAAGGAGGAAAAAAGAGAACGATAAAGATGGTGGAAGCAATCTGTATTTAAACTGACGGCATGACCAAGCAGAAAAAAAGAGGAGTTTAGGGACTTTACCACGGGGGAAGAAACAGAAAGCAAAAGAAGTAGATGAAAGACAATGGATGAAAAAGATGAACCGGGCGCTTAAGTGAGAAAGAAAATACGAGAGCCAAAACACACTCCAACCTAACATCAATGTACGATAAGAGGGTCCAAAATCATATTCTTCAGGGAACCTCTTATTTCGGGAATCCTCGAATCTGACTACAAAAAATGTTTAACAGTAAATTTGACTATACTTTCCAAACAAAACTGAGTGCACTGTCCCTTTAAGTGCTCGCAAGTCACAGCAAGCAATAAGAAAGTAGGCTAAGTTTAAGCATGTGCTGTTGAGAGATACATTAAACAGCCTGAATTATGTGTAACTGACATGAATGAAACATATTTTTCATTGTGCAAAAGGATTGAACAAAAAAATGTGATTCTTATGCTTTTTACGTAGTGCACCGTTTAATGACATCCAACACAGCAGCGAAACCAATACAAAGCAAGCCGAGGGAAATGAGGGCATTTTCCCCGACCTTGTAACCCTTCGAGTGAATTATCTTACCACAGCCAAAAACACATATGCACTGTGGTCACTTTTCACAAGCACTGGCATTTGACCCTTTGAATGGAGTTCAAACATTATGGCACAAACATTGTAGAACAGAATTAGAACATTAACAATAGAAATCGAGTGAAAGCACTTTCCATTTTCTGCAACCAACTTTCATGTAACCTGTGGGCTGTTAAGGCTGAAGTATAGTTCCCTTTTTAAAAAAGAAGTATGCCACAGGCTTTAGACTGGCTTGTCGGATGTAACATCACTCATCCTATGGAAAGTGCCGACAAGTATGTTAAATTACAAGAAGGCCGAATGTTTAACGCATGAAAAATGTCTATTAGGCACAAATTAAATCGGTGAGCTCTTGCAAATGATGGTTAAGAGAGGAAATCGGGTATCAACAATACAATACTAAATACTGCACTACACTTCACTAGAAAACTACACAGTCAAGTTAGAAAATGCTGTTAAACCATTTACATTTATTCCAAACCAACTATACAGTTACAGGGCTCTAGACTGCGACTAAATGGTTTAGTTTTTGAGACATCGCGAGAGTTTTTTACAAGTACTCGCGCATGTGCGACCTGCCAATTTTGAAATTTTTTCAAGTAGTTATATCTCATGTGAAAAGACGAGTAGATCGCGAACCCAACAGTATAGGCCTATGTGTGTGAGAAGGGAAGAGTCCGGATAACTGATGTTTCTCGCTGTTGTCGCGTTGGTCACTGTTCAGCTCATCATTGACAAGTTTACAGACACAACGTGAGCGCAATACTACGATTCGCTGTTTGTAGTGACGGATGTTTTGAGCCTTAGGACGAACGATTGGATATTTGAGACGTCTAAAACGAAACTAACCGCGGCGTTAGTTCAGAATAGGCCATTTATCTGCTGATACTTGAGACAGCGCTGGATCGTTTCCTATCCGTTCACAACAAGAATGAACGACAGGCGAATGCTCTTGTTAAATGTATGTGAAGTATTCTTTACATTGTGTTGTGAACATGAAAAAAGTGTCCTTAATACACAATAAAATCATCATAAAAACGTATTAAGACAATAACACTATAAATAATAAAGTAATATACAAAATCATCAAATGAACAGATCAGAAACAGTCTCTTTACTTAGCACTTAGCTTCTCTGTAAGCTCTGCCTCTTTTTTGCAGTTAAATGCATAGACTTTAAAACTATAACTAATAAAGTAAAACTGTATTTTTTTTTAACAAAAAACAGATTTATGAATTGAGTATTGTCATATGGTCAATATGACTGCATTTCTGTGAGTTCATTTGTCAGTTACAAATGGCATTCTGTGTGATTGTGCTCCTAAAAATTTCAGCTACAAACCTAGAGTCTGGAGCCCTGAGTTGTGGCAATACAATGGAGACATCGGTGGTATCTTTCCTGGTGGCTAATCCTTCCCATTATGCATTAGTGTGAAAACAAAAACAAAATACCCATCTTGGAAGGACTTTGACTGATCAGTTTAAGGCTGCAAATAAACATATAGCTACTAAAACCATATTCTGCATCTTTAAAAGAAAACAGGTAAAGTAATCTGAATCAAATGAATTAAAGGATATAGTGTAAAGAAAATCGCATTGAATTCAAAAGACAATATTGTCTTAATACGTGATTGACACCAGCTAAATTAAATTCTGTGCCTTGTATCTGCAATAGAAAACAACTACAAAAGCTACAAATGAAATGTATTTAAAGTTGCATTATTTCATTTTCTGGCCTAAAGTAACTTTTAATCACCCATTTTGGAAGCAAAGGTTCAATGCTATGGGTTTGCCACGTCAGCACAAGTGTTCTGTTTCCTATGGAAATGCTCAACAACACATAACAACAGGTGCGTTTCTGATGGAGCAGCTAAAATCCCATCCCCATCTGCTTCATTCATTAGTCAGCAACGTTTGTCAGACACACCGAGACATTTTAAAATGTCGTGATGACAGCAGGTGCTGTGACATATGCAGTGCGCTAGAAAAATCTGTTCTGATCTCTGGAGCTGCAGCTGCCTTACATTCACACATGCTTCACCCAGGAAACGTGTATACGTGAATCTCAGTTAAAGGGACAGTTCATCTTACTTTCATTTCAAACCTGTATGACTTTCTTTCTTCTGCAGAACACAAAAGGAGATATTTTGAAGAATGTTAGTAAACGCACAATGGCGGTACCCATTCACTTGTATTGACACAAAACCAATACAAGTCAATCGGTATGGTCACCAACATTCTTCAAAATATCTTCTTTTGTGTTTGGCAGAAGAAAAAAGTAATACGGGTTTGAAATGCCAAGTGTTAAGTTTGAATTGTGTTTGTAATTTCCAGCATTGAGAAAACATTGTCATTAAAATGGAAAAATAACCTTCTGAGCTCCATGATTGAAAAAATATTTTATTCTGACTTGCTACTTTTCTTGCTAAAAGAAAAATTAATGGTAGTAAATGACTTACGAAATGATTTCAAACTGGACTCACAGCAAAAGGTTGGTGAGTTCAAACCACTCAATATGCAAATACAGACACATTTGCATAATTCAACAAGTCAAGTTCATTGCATTTACATTTATGCATTTGGCAGACGCTTTTATCCAAAGCGTATACTACGCATTTGTTTCGAAGTCTGTGCAATCCCTGCAATCGTACCCATGAGCTTGGGTTGCTAATGCCATGCTCTAACCACTGAGCTACAAAAAAGTATTCATGTTTTCCAGAACACAGCATAATTTGTATAGTAGTGTTGATGAAAGGGAGATAGAATATTCCAGCCAGGGATGGTAGGGTAGGGAGATAAGGTTTGACATACTGCCAACGGAAAAGTTTACTTTTTACAACTTCCCTCATGCAAACGGATCTTCAAACCTCAAGTGGACATAGTGTGTTTTTGTCTGATAGTTTATGTAACACTCTAAAAAACGTGATTTTTTTCAGCAATGCTTATGGGAAACTTTCAGACAATTTAAAACGTTGTGGAATAACAGACGACTGGTTAAACTTAACTAAAACAAAGAAGGGAGAAATTGAATACGCTTTAGTAATATTGTAAAATCAATGGTATGTAATTCAGTTTAGAAATGTTTTGATAAAATACTGAGTCACTTTGCAGGCAAAAGTGAAGAAGTTGAAGAAGTGAAGAAGCACCCCATAACGACTATTGCCTGTATGGCTGTCTGGTACAGTATATTTTAAAACGGTGTCTTGTCCTATTCTGCATGCCAGCTCAACCGGTCACCGCACAGTTACCGTGCTGTTTCACAACAACTAAACTCTTGAATGGGCTCTGAGGGCATGACTGTCCTTGTCACGTATCCAAGAGAACATCATAATACCCAACAGTCAACGCCAGTCCTTGAGTTTTTACCACGAGAGCCTGAGCTGCTGTAAAGTTTAATCAGGTTTGCGGAAAAAAAAGACGGAGCAGCTCTTGAGGTAAAACAAAGATAGCGTAGGCGGTAAGTGGGAGGAAATCATTAGCCAGTAGATAGAAAGAATATCTTACAATAGATTTTTTTCAATGCAAGAAGAACAGTGCCAAAAGTGGCATCTAAAATCAATACATTTAGTCACTGAGCAGACGCCTTTATCCAAAGCGACTTACAGAGGAGGGAAACAATGGAAGCAATTGGAACGACATAAGGACAACAAAAAGCATAAGTGCAATAAAATATATATATATCTTTTTTATGAGTAGAAAAGAGATAGAAGTCAGAACTGATCAGTCAGGTAGAGATGACGGAAGAGATGTGTTTTCAGCACACCAGTAACGTATTCTTCTAAGGCATTTCTATAACAGCGACATAAATATCTTAATTCAACTAAAATGAATGTGTGATCTTAACTCAACATAACTTGCCCAGAAAAATCTTAAAATATATGTGTGCCATCGTTTTGTCTCAGGATGCACACCAGTAACGTATTCTTCTAAGGCATTTCTATAAAAGCGACATAAATATCTTAATTCAACTTTCAAGGCATTGTCCTGGCTTAAGCTAAACCTAAGGGAATATATATTATTATTATTATTATTTGAGTGTATATAGATAAAGAAATACTGTTTTATTTTGTCGCTTTTAAATTGAGAGCTTCACAAGTGTTTTTATTTATAGGAGATAAGTCTTATTCTGGACTACAATAATTAAAATGAATAAATAAATAGCATTTATTTAGTATTTATTATAAATTAATTCTAATTAATAAATAAATGATATATAAATAGATTCACACAAATGAAACTACTGTCATCGATTTTTATTTAGGACAGCTGTAAGGCGTCACTCTGTGTATAAAACATTTGATGAAATATCTCAGGCCAAAGATTTTACAAAAAATATCAAAAAGTGGTGTCATGCTAACCGACACTACACAGGTCAGAGCCTGTGAACACAAGCCTACAATATTACACGCTAGGCCTACAAGGAATAAATATCTGCAAAAATGGCATAGAACCATTGTGTCGTAAATCGTGTTGAAAGAATTGTTCAGCACGGGTATAAAAAGCGTTGTGGTTTTGGGGTTCAACTTGTTTGATTCATAGGGTTCAAGATCAGCTCTCAAGCAATTAGAAAAATGATCCAAAGTCTCCGCTTCTTCTCTCTCACATATCTGAAGTAAATTAGCAAGAGCTTTACACTCCATCCATATCCATAAGCTCATTAACAACGATGATTTATACACTGTCACTGACTACCCACAAAACGAACACACCCCATCTTTCCCAAAACCATTGGCTTCGACTTTCTATACTGAGGCTGGCCTTCTATTAAATCTCAATTAAACATCAACATTTCAGAGCAAACGCTGTGAGGGCCTTTTTCCAACTGCTGTCCATAAATGGACTGTAATTGCGCAGAAAAGGTCACGAGTAGATCACATCTCTTCTAATGGAATGGCAGGACAATTTATCATCACACATTTCAATCTTAAACGAGACTAAACTCAAGTCAAGAGCAATACTCGCTCTTGTCCGACTAAAGCAAAAGTGATTCACTGCAACATGTAGGCTATCAGGTGGAGAGAGGTAAACACGCTTGTATTTGTGATGATTCTTGACAGAAGCATGCGTCAATATATCTGACTTCTGAATACTCGTTGACCGTTCTGTCAGTAACATTAGAACAATAGTGAACAACTGCAAAAATGCCAGGACAGAACTGTCAACCCTGTGTCGTTTTAACACTCATCCACACAACACTCACACTGTGATCAGCTGTCCACACCATCCTTTTCCCGCACACAGAACCCGACCTTTGACCCCTAATGCACCTTCAAACACACATGCTCCTCTCAACCACCAACTGAACTCTCTTTACACAACAAACAACTCGCTTAAGTTGACTGTTTTCTAACCAACAGAGCAGGTCTTATTGAAGGACACAGGGATGTGGAGGAAAACGTCATTTGAGGACAAAGACAAACTCCAGAGTATATGGCAGGCAGGACTTGTAAGTGCTAAGCAAATATCATTGTAGACATTTGACACCAGATATGACATGAGCGGAATTGCAGGGTCAATTCATTATTTACACACCCACAGAAATCGAAACTGAACTCAGTGAGCATCTCTATCGATTAGCCTGATGTAAACGCAATTACAGAAATGCAAACACAAGGATAGAGAATCGATAAAATCAAACAACCCAGCTATAACTGCAGACAATGCAGATGTAACACACAGTAATGAACAGTGATGTGTACATTAAATACAACACACACAAAATGTGCGAGAACACCGGTTTGTGCAAGACGTGCAAATACGAATCTGTATCTTCCTTCCGCAGAATTAATGTCATTAAATAGAGAGCCGCAAAGATGACGGATTTTTGTAGGCAAACCCAGAAGTTAGCACTGCACTGGTTCCCGATCCAAAAGCATATAGATTTTGCCATTGACTGTTGGAAAAATCGCAAAAAAATAAGCTCTGGAGTTAACGAAGGTTTATGATATTCACATGTTCTGTCTACCAAGATAATCTTTACAAATAAACACAACATGTGTTCATTTTGAAGCCTAAATTCAATCGTCAGAAGTAAAAAGCTAACACGAGACTATAAACAGACTACACCACGGTCCGTTCAAACGTTACGCTAAAAACGTGTTCTTTACTCCGTGAATAAATCCCCATCCACGTTTTAAGAAATCTGACGTCTAACGTCCCCATCAAAGGATGTAGCCGTTTTTATCAACTTGTTAGCAACCGCCGTTAAGACACAAAGCTTTAAGAAACACAAGCAAGGTTATAACTTCTGTCTTTTATGTTTGTATTATCATTATAGTCACGCTCACTGAACATGCACTTAGAACGCTGACAGACATCTGCTATAAAACACAATAATGTTTCTTCAGCTTATATTGGTCACAAACGTTTGACTGGAGCACAAATGAACATGTGTAATCTTGAGGAAACTAAAGCTATCCAAAGGACCCGGCCCTACAGGGTGTTTGAAGACTTGAACCAAAGAGCAAGAAACAAAGAGCGAGAAGATGATCTGTAAAGCAATACAAGGTGCTTTTGGAAGTTCCAGCCAACCCCTTCAACAAAGATGTCCCAGAAGAGATTAAAAACAAACCCTGCTTTGATAAGATTCTCCTTCTATCCGGTCCGTTCCACCTAGAGAACCCGATTAGAGTTTGCTGCAACAGCGGATACAAGCTCTCGGAGAGAAAGTCTGAATAAACCGAGTGCAAAAACAGCCCTTCCACGCTTGACAAGACAAGGCCCTCAGAGAACATTTGCGACGGAGTATTCATGGGGTTCAGTTTTTGGCAGTGACCAATAGTTCAAGTGTGTCCACTTATAAGGGTGTTTATCCAAACGTGTGGCAATATAAAAAAATAAATGTGTAGGTGATGTAGACTATAGCTAAGAGCTATAAATCTGTTCTTGGGCAGGTGGCAAGTCCTTGACTTGATAAGCAATCTTCCTGTAGATGAAGTTTTATTAGCTAGTTTTTTTACCTAAAAATAATTCAGTACTCCCTACATAAGCAGCAATATATCAGAAATAAAACCTATCAAGTGACCTTCCCTTGAAAGAATCGTAAAGGTGTTGACGTGTTTAATATCTATCTATTGTAAAATATGCAATCCCCTTCAGCAAAGAAGCGAAAACACAACATCTTGGTCCTGTGAGACCCGCCGTAGTGCTTCAAAAGGGGGGAGGGGTGGAGTGAGTCATTGGTTGTAATTCGCAACCTCACCCCTAGATGCCGCTAAAATATATAAAATATACCGTCAATGGTATAAAACATTAGGAAAATATGAGATTAGCCTATAAAATCCATTTGTGCCATACATATTACATTGCTAAAAATCATCCAGTATCATTGTTATGTTTTAGAAAAAATATATCAAAGTATCCACAAAACAGTGATCTGATCTCATTCTTTTCCACTTGCCAACTATTAGATTCAATTCGGTTTTTAAAAGAACTATTTTAAAATATATTTTTTAGTCTCAAACCAGCAAGCCATCCTTATCGTTGTGCCCTGTGTCTTGACTTAAATCATTTCGCAACCAAATTTTCACAAAAACTGTGTGCAAGCATTCTTGTACAGTAAAATCAAACTCTGACTTACAATAACATTCACCACTCTGTTAGTCAGAATGAAGCTCTGATTGTAGAAGCCTTTCAAAATTTTACAGTCAAATCGTACAGATTTGCATTAGGGATTCCATTTCAAAGCACCGGGCTGACACACAGCAGATGAACTCTGCGGTCACTTCTCATTTTGGTTCAAAACCTTTTTTCCCGACCTGCTTAATACTAGCTTGAATAAAAATTAGTGTAAGGTGACGAATACATTTCTCTTTGGAAAGGATGTCATACAGACACAAACTTCAAATAATGTTTCCTTCATACAAGACACAGTTCAGAAAGAATTCAGGAGGAAGATTTGTGTGACTTCACAGTTAATTTCCATTCATTCCGAATTACTAGTATGAACTGAGCTTGAAGAATTACACAATCATCTCTAATTCATCATGGTCATTTGTTTACAACATGCACTCAAGGCTACGCACGGCATCACAGCAATGTTTTCATAGAGTTGTATAATGTACTACAGTATACTGTACATAAATAAATAAATAACACACATACAGTATAGGGGCTGAGATGACCGCTACATCCTTACCATCAAAGCACCAAAGGCCAGCAGCACCTTTGAGCTGCAACCATATGAATAACAGAACTGTCTCTCTGATATAATGGCACTTGATCGATTGGGTTCAATAATGTCACACTATTGCACATATCTACAGAGGTAGAGGGAGAGATGAGGGGAAACATTCGTAAATATATGAGTAAATTCAGAGTAATTTGCGTGTAAAACGGACCTTCCCGAAAACTTTACTCCGGATTCACAAATATATATAAATGTAAATTAATTCCAATCATTCGTAAACAGGGCACGCATGTACGCTCGGTCACAATTAGCATAATCCCCGCCTACAGGGCAGGTACAATTACGTATCTAGTAATGCTTGAATCCTCTGGACTTCTCCTTCTCTGGTTTGGCTACATTATATTGCATACATGCATAAGATACTAATAGGCTATATGCTTACCAATAAATTAATAAATTTAACTGTGTCCACCAAAGCGTTGTTAGCGGGCTAAAATTATAATATCTGGTACTCTTCTGAATACGACCAGCTGGTGGCGCTTGAGAACGCTTTAGAGGCACTGCGCGATAAACTTGAGATGCCTTTGTTGCTGTGATGTGATTTAGAATATCCGCAACAGTTAGCATACTTGTTACTAGTATCTTATTTTGAAGAATATTACTGAATATGAAAATGCAGTAATACTATTAACTTTGTAACTTTTGTAACTACTACGGCTCTGTAAAAAAGGACAGTGACGAGCAGCTCTGCGTTTTATCTAAAATTAAAGAGTAAAAAATGATTAAAGACAGGGCAAAAGAACACGTGAAATATAATTATGATACATAGTGCTTCAAAATGCAGTGTCATCAGTTCGTCTAAAAGAATACAGAATGTTACATGCGGTTTTACGCACTATTTACACGTGGTATGGAGCATATGTACATTTCTTTCGTACCAACTAACATTTTGAAAATACGAACATTTTCATGAATACGAAAATGTACGTCAAAACGATTTTACGAACGATTTACACAAAAAATCGTTCTGCTCCCGTTTCATGAATGAGGCCCAATGTGTGTTTTGTATTTCGCAAATGACATCGTACGTCAGCGTAGCGTAAATGGCAATGACAAATATTTGAATAGAAAAAACAAAAGGGGTGATTGCCACATTGATTTTTTTCTGATTCATGCCAGTTTTTGTCAGCACTATAAAATAAAGCAAAGGACAAAAACACTGTTCTTTTAAAGCAAACACAAAGCTACAGCACTGCAAATGCTGTGTAATATTGAACGAAAGAGACAGAGCCTGCAAGGGAGTATAGAATGGGTGGAAAAGAATGAGAGAAAGAAGGGTGGAGACAGCTCGGGTGGGCGCAGCCGAGATGGTTAAATGTGTTCCACATGTTCGTAAAAGTGTCAGAGGCTTTTCCAGCCAGTAAGCAGATGAATGGTTGGAAAGGGGGATGTAGAAAAAGGAGTAGCCTTGCTCACTCAACTCCCTTTCAGCCTGCCCTCCGTGTCTCTTTCTCTCCTGCTCCACTGCTGCCCTTTTCACCTCAGAGGTACGCTACATCCTCACACACACACACATGCACACACACACACACAGAGCTCCAGTTACCCCAGCCGGTCTGCATAGGGAGCCCCCTGTGTTTTGGGGAACGTTTCCAGGCGGGCTAATATTACGAAAGCCAGCTGAGGTGCGGCTCCCAAGTTCCTGGTCATATTTTTGGCTCTTGTGTGGGGTCAGGGGCCTTTTGTGGATGTATTGACATAATGCTCACCTGGTCCAGTTTGAGAAAAGCAAAAAATTCTAAATTTAAAGTGATTGTTCACCCAAAACTGAAACTATTTTGAAGGCTATTGGTAACCGAAAAATGGCGGTATCCATGACCTTCTATTGTATGTACTAAAAACAATGCAAGTCAATGGGTAACGCCGTTGTTCAGTTACCAACATTCTTCAAATTATCTTCTTTTGTGTTCTGCAGAAGAAAAAAGTCATACCGGTTTGAAATGACAAGAGGGTGAGCAAATGATGACAGAACATATTTTGACACTGGGGATTTTACTGTGTAGGATCCTAAAAATCACAAAATATTTACTCTAAGTCCCAGCTTCATCACTTATGCAAGAATAAAGAATTGTATAACTGTACGGGCAAAACTGAAAGCAAAAGAACCGGAGCAGATCAAGCAAATCAAATGCCAGCAAGAGAATTAAATACATTATGAGGTTCAGAAGCCGCTACAGCGAGGATCAAAACCTTCAAACCTTTGATCAGAGGGAAAGCTACTATGAGAAACCAAATCATCTGAGCAGCTACATCCCTGATACATCCTGAAAATATCCCATTACTGCCCTGTTACCTTCAAATTATGCACACAATAGCACAGCAAATTACACACTGCTTGAAATGTAATGTTACGATCAAACCAAAATGATTATGTCTGATTCATAAGAGCGGTTTCCTCTAGTCTTTACAACTGACAAAATTGCACAACATTTTATGGTTTTAAACACTAACATTATCAAATGAGCAGGTTGGGTTTTTTTAGAGTCAGTGTACATATCGCATTAAATAAGAGCAACGCAAATATCCTTGCCTTCAGATCCTAATGGAATTGTTCCAATTGTAAAACTGTGGACTTAGTTCACCCAAAATGAAAATTATGTAGAATTTATTTAGAAGAATGTTGGTAACTAAGCAATGGCGGTACCCATTTACATCTATTGTATGGACACAAAACCAATGCAAGTCAATGGGAATTCTTTAAAATTTGTTCTTTTGTGTTTTGCAGAATAATGAAATTCATAGAGGTTTGAAATGATGAGAGAATTCTAATGTTGGGTGAACTATCCCTTTAACATTTTATGTCAAGTGATCTATTTTTTATTAATTATATAGTTATTAATAAAGAGCTGATTTAAACATCTACAATGCGTTTTTCTGGGTCAACAATGCTTAAAAGAAAGAGCACTTTGACAGGCGTTGTTGTCGTGAATGTTATTTCACAGATTGGGGACCTACATCTCTATCATGCGAGAATCCAGTTTAAATTACTCATCAATGCACCGACGTGGACTCCAAGATCTTTTGATCTCATCCAAAAGTGATAAAATCTGCTACAAAATCTTCCTCCTACCAAGCCATCGGAGTTCCATTTGAAGTAACCGGTCCCCACGGTCAATTGGCAGGTCTTCAAAAAGCGCCTTGAATGACCTGCCCTGCCCTGCCTTGCTTGGAAGAAGAAGCTGTTTAAAATTGTAACAACTGGTGTCGTGACGGGATCAAACCCCAATAAATCGCATGCTGGTTTATGATGCAACGGGCTGCGGAAACAGAGAGAGAAGTTCAGCTCGCTTACAGATCGCAATACTGCCTGTGTCAGCCAGCTATTTTAGGTTCATCTAATGTCACAATATACATCCACAGCGGCACATTTTCTCCTCATTACAGATGTCAACACCCCGCAGTGTTGTCTCCAGGGGCAACAGTGTCAGTCATTTTCCTTTCAAAGCATTTCAAACACATTTCTTACAGAAAGTACTAGCCGTGCTAGTAGGATACGCTTATTTGCCACACTGGATGGCGAACTCTGCGTATGCCAACAGATATCTTTTTTTTGCGCCACATTCTCAGACACAGTTGAGAGTCATCGCGTCACCGTCATCAACGGCCTATACAGCTGTGCCCTTTAAAATGGTGGTTCGTGTTTTTCCACATAAAGAACTGTTTGTAAGAAGCTTAGATCAAGTCTTTTAAATTGCTTTGGCCTACAGCTAGCTACTTACGAAGATTTTTAAGAGTGTTCAATACTAAACACACAGTGTGTGAGCAAACCCCGAACCCACTTTCAACTTTTATATCAAAGCCATCGTAAAAACATTTAAAATTAGAACAAACAGGCATTGTTATTTTTCTGAATCATTGCTTTCCTCGTACT
The DNA here is from genome assembly GCA_006030095.1 of Triplophysa siluroides. Classification (NCBI taxonomy): domain Eukaryota; kingdom Metazoa; phylum Chordata; class Actinopteri; order Cypriniformes; family Nemacheilidae; genus Triplophysa; species Triplophysa siluroides. The sequence goes on along the minus strand of VCII01000101.1, from coordinate 949,021 downwards.
TGTGTTATATAAAATAATTTGACAAGCTTCAGCCTTCCTGTATTTTCACAGATGCTGCTGTGGAAGTGTAAGTTTGAGTCTTTGTCGTCACTCTTAAAAATAAAGGTGCTTTAAAGGTCCTTCACAGCGATGCCGTTGAAGAACTATTTTTGGTTCCACAAAGAACCATTTAGTCAAAGGTTATTTAAAGAACCATCTCTTTCTAACCATTTTATAATCTAAAGAACCTTTTTTTCACCACAAAGAACCTTTGTGAAACAGAAAGGTTCCTCGAATTGTTAAAGGTCCTTTATGGAACCATTCAGAAGGTTCTTCTATGGCATCGTGAAGCACCTTTGTTTTTAAGAGCGTTCCTCCAACTTCTACTTTCCTATCTATCAATTATTTTGCTAAACAGAGGTGAAATACAACTGTATCGGGATGAAGATCATGTGAGCTCCACTTTCTGACCTCCCATTGGTAGTTGTTACATGACTGCATCCCTGCCCATTTGCTTAAAGTTAAACTATGCTGAATGTTCGCTTCAATTTCAGCCTTGAATGCTGAAAATTAATAACTTCTGCTGCAAATCGCTGTGAGACAAAATACAACATGAAAGAAACCCAGGACTGGTGCAACAGACTCCATTATAAATCCCAGTATGTCCAGTTTCAGTCTTGTAAGATCAAGTCTCTCTGAATGCATCTCACATCCAGCACGTTGTTCCGTCAGCATTATCTGCATGCAGGAATTGCGCGCGATGACAGAGAAGTCTGGCTGAAATGAGATTAAATGACCTGACCCTTATTCGTTCGTCTCATTCTCACACCATCAATATACAGACGATGATGCTGTCGGTTTTGGCTTACTGCTGATAGATCAGCAGAAAGTCGCAATCGACGGAGGTAGAAGTGTTCAATCGTGCATATAGAATCAACAGTCTGCAATCGACAGTCGCATTAGTAAAACTAAAGTAAAATGAATTCAACTAAATGGAAAGCAGTACTGTCAATCATATATTACGATTCTCCGGGTCTTGTTGGACGGACCTATTAGGTAAAAGAAGGAAAAAGGCTTATGCATTCATTCATCAATCGACTGAAAACCGCCAGCTGCAACTGTCAAGATACCGATTTATGGATTGATGTAAATGATAAAATGGTATAACTGTAATGCACAGAAGGAGAACACACTAGTGAAAGCTGCAAACAATCTTCCTTCACCAAATTAACACTATGCCTGGATCAATCGCGATGGAGCCCCATTTACCTAATGCCAACTAACCAGGGGAGACAGATTTGATCTCATTACTGTCATGTAGCCTCTAGCTAAGAATACATGAGCTATGACATCCAAAATTAGATTCCTACATTTATAAAGCGAGCTCCACACAGAGTGAGTCACAGATGCTACTATTGTTCGAAACAGGCCTCTCAAATGAATATGACTTGAAATTTGTCAATTTTGTATTGCTTATTCATATTGCTTAATTCAATTGCTTCAACGTACAATGATGGGAGCTGTGAATACGTTCAGGCTCATCTCCGGTTTAAATGAGTTCTGTAATTACAGATTCATGGATATTCACCAACACTGACAGCAGCACAGCTCTGTGCAAGTGAAAACAAAAATGACCCACATTGAAATCAAAGCTGGGTTTTCCTATTCTTGTGATTTTTTCCCCCGCACAATGGTGTAATGCAATTGTGTAATCTACCAGTCAGGGCTTGTGAAAAATGTCAATATTGAGAAGGCAAAGGGGCCAATATGAAGCAGATGTGACACATGTATAAATAAGAGACATACAGAAAATTGGTGATACACAAATGTGACATGTTGTGCTTAGGAACATACTTAGCATCAAAACAGACTTGAAAACATTGAAAAAGTGCACTCAGATTATGTAATCACGGACAGGTAAATATGGTGGATGTATCAGATAAAAACAACATACAATGTATCTCATCAACCTCACAGGGGGGACACAGGCGTTAGGTGGGAACAATTTCATGCTTAAAGTTACAGAAAACAACATATAACCGAGGAAGACTCAGTTCCCAGATATAGCACAGGTACATCTGTAAGTGAAAAAACATCTGATAAACGTCTTCGAAAGGGCAGTTTTACATACGTTCTATATTATAAACATCTTACAGACATCATCTAGACGTCTATATGATATTTGACAGTAGACGTTTCAGAGACGTATTCCAGATGAGCAAACAATAAAAAAAATGTCTTGCAGATGTAAACGCAAACATCAAATAGACGTCTCCCAGATGTATGTGTGCTATCAGGGTTGAGGGACTGTTTGCTGAATGTTTTCAGTCTTGTTCAACTATGTTTATAATCACAGACCATCATAATTTGGAAAAAGATTTATTGATGCAGAGCATTTAAAAATGTCTAATTAGACATTATTAGAACATGGCAATATATTGGTCTACTAGAAAATAACCAGACAAACCATGAACCCTAACGTCTGGCTAAACCAATGCTGTGGCCTGTTTGTCCAAACAATAACTGTTGGGGAGTCTTTGGAACCATGTTTGAAAAACTCAATATTATTGCAATTCGGTGCCATTAGTGGCAGTAAAAAACTACACGTTGCCGCATTATTCTGCATTCATTTAGATTTTTCACTTCGGTGCATTCGGTTACATATTGTCAGACCTTTTTTTACGGTTGAGGATTGTCAAAAGTGACAGCAAACCACAGAGATATCCATCCACTATACCCCTCAAACCACCTTCCGCATTTTATCACTTTATCTCCCTGCACGCTGCAGTTTCTGAATAACACATGCTGATGATATCTGCTGTGCAGCTCTGTTCGACTCTCCAGCCTGATGAATTCATTGTCGTCAGAATTATATGCAATTCATCAGCCAAATATTATTCTCTCTATGACAGCGTGCTAAACAATAGCGGCGAAGATCTTTTTGCAAATCTATCCGTGTTATCAAACACTTGCATGAATTGATCTACATCCTTTCGCTCACATGATAAACAACCACAGATTGACTTTCTAAAACACAGTAAAGCAAAAACAGTTTTCGTGTGTATTTTTATGTGTGCGTGCATGACGAAAACCTAGAAAAATGACAAGCCCATTAAGACACAGCAGGGAACAAAGAGTAATAGAAATGGAAATAAGCATTTCATTAAAGGCCTTTAATTTAAACCATCTCCCCTGGTCCAAAGACATGCATGGTAGGTTGATTGGCATCTCTGGAAAAAATTGTCCGTAGGGTGTGAGTGCGTGAGTGAATGAGTGAGTGTGTGTGCCCTGCGATGGGTTGGCACTCCATCCAGGGTGTATCCTGCCTTGATGCCCGATGACTCCTGAGATAGGCGCAGGCTCCCCGTGACCCGAGGTAGTTCGGACAAGCGGTAGAAAATGGATGGATGGAATTTAAACCATGGTAGAATCTCAGATGGCAGGGAGCATAATCTCAAGACTGCTTTATAATTTATCTCCGGAACTACTGCTGAAAGCTGTCCCGTTCATTGTTGTGAAACAGAAAAAAGATCACAAGGTCCAAGTCACACATCTACTCAATCCGCACCGCTGCCCTTGACATTAGAGATCATCTGGGACAACCAACTGGAAACAAGCCTGTTAAGATCTATGTTACACTCAGATCCCCCACCCCTCCTCGCATTCAGGAGAGAGTGTCATCTCAGTTTCTATTGCCTGGAAGGTCTACAGTCTGCTCGTGAGTAAGTGTGGCCTCAGGTATTAACGTTTACTTTAACAACACGACATCTGAGCAATGTTTTAAATACATATGACATTGTGGTTTTGGCGGTCTGAGGTCAGACATAGATCTTCCCTTTAATAGGAACCTGGAAAACCAGTTTTTTCCCTATATTTGCATGAGATTTCGCTTGCAAAGGTACTATAGACCCTGTTTAAAAAGTTCAAGGATATGAAGTTCAAGTTGAAGAAGAACACAGCCTCAATGACTTGGCTACTTATTTTACACCATAGAACTGCAGTAGAGGTTTTAACTTGCTTTGTGTCAAGTACAAACGTAATATAGGATAATAATAACTACTCTTTTATAATTGACAAGTTTTACAAATTGTGCAATAAGGGTTTAGTTTGAGTGTACACTGGCTTTGAACCATGGCCACCATGTTTGGGGTATTCTGTAAAAAGAGCATGTGACTTGATCGCATCTTCAAGCTGAATAAATAGAGATCATTGAATGTATTCTCATTCTGGCGTGATATCTTTAAAGGAACAGATAAAGCAAAAGTGGGCAGAAGAATGAACCCCTTCATATCAAAGCCTGTCAAAGTTTCTTCTTGTCACTCTAGTGATGATGAATGACACCGATTTACAGCTATCAATCAATTTTCTGTTGACATTTCACATCAAAGTTAAATGAGTTAAAAGAAATCTATGGTTGTCCGAAAATTATGTTATGGGTTAAAACACTTCAGTGTATAGGGAGGACAAGATCAGGCTTTTAAACAGCCTTCACTATGTAACGTTACAGAGATGGCACATCATATACACAGATCTTCTGTGGTGTAACAATAAGTATAAATACAAATATGAGCTTCCACCTTCAGTAACAAGTGTAAAAATCTGAACCGTTACAGTCTTCAGCTGCTCTCATAACCAATTTCATCTATTTCGTAACCACACACGCGCTCGCGCGCGCGCACAAACACGCACACGCACACACTACAAAATGCATACTTTAAAATACACATGAACGGTCTGTATGGGAGATCAAAGACATGGTTCAAAGCATTTATGTACACCGAGTCAACCACAGGCCTTGTGGCCATTTAACTGTCACGAAACTTACTCCAGTGATACAAATGCAGCTTACAATCACCCGCACAGCCTCCCCAAAATAACACAAGAGAAATCCGTGCAAACTCACGTGAAAACAAAGAATAAAGTCGTGGATCCCACCAGAAGAGTGGCGGCAGTGGACACCGGGATGTATTTGGTGGGTTTAAATCTTTTTCCAACGCTGTTGGGCATTCTGTAAATCCCACATTCCTCGTTTATTTCATCCCTGTCGTTAGATGCATGCAAACACGAACGCGATCCCGCACCGTTCAGCACAAGCCGGCGAAACGCTATTCGTCCCTTCGCATACACCGTTAAATCGTGATCCTTGAACGCGCGTTTGGGAACACGAGCCTGAAAATCCCACCCAGCTCAGCCCACTGCTGAGGTCACCGCAATGCTTGAAAGGTGGAGCCTCCGCGTACGCAAATGAATGAGGCGACACAGTCATTGGGGGCGACATGGCGTGGCTTTTGTGGGGTTTGAGATTTTGAAAGAAGAGATTTTGTGCGTCGAGCCTTTTTATTGATGAAGATAACATGAATTTGACAATTCGCTGTAATTTTACCAATGAAGTGCTTGCGGTGTTAAAAATAAGTAGAGTTAATTTAAACACATTTAAGTTACTGGAGATGTGTGTATAGGACATTTTGGAAGTAGACTGGTACCGAAACCTCAACTTTCAATGAGTGTAGGTATATGATGTGAGGACTGTATGACATCTGGTGGCAGCCTTTGAGATTTCATGTCCATCAGTCCAGAACGAACAACTGTGTGCTAGCATCACAGAAGATCACCTGCCACAATGTCTATCGGTTACACGCACTACTGCTTTTTGCTTCTTTTTGTATCATTTTCATCATTGTGTTTTCTATCCTAATTCCTTATGCAACGTAGTGTTCTCCGGTGAAATTCAGAATATTAAAATACTAAAAAATATTAAAAGTTTCGTCAAATATTTACGACATTTAAAGCCACGTGAATAATCCTAAACATATCTTTAATAATAAATCCCAAGAAGGGTTCCGAGATCAAATGACCTACGGCGAGTTTATACAGGCTTTTATTTTGAAAACTCGTCGGGACGAGCATACCGGAAGTCCGTGCAGATGGATGTGATTACTTTAGTTCAAGCTGCTGAACGATTCGGTATAAGAGAGGTGAGATTTTTTCCTGTCATTTTTAAATATATATAATTCTTAGGTATCATATTGTCAGTAAATTATCTGAAATATGCGTACTGCCATTTAAATGCAGGAAGGCTAACTTTGTTTTCGAGAGAGTTTTATTATTGTGGTTGTCATGGTATGAGTAGTAAGTAAGTTAGCAGTAGCAGATTTGTCGTTTTTTATTAACGTTAATGCCTGACGCATGATGTAATACGTAAGTGATTTTCAGGTAATCAAATATCTGGTGGTCGTCACATGTTGCTGGACTGACACCGGCAGAAGTAGCCGGGCCGCTAATAGTGTAGCAGCATGTTATAGTAACCTTACACATAGCTTGTTATTGAATGACATAATACTGCGTTTAACACACACAAAAAAAAGATAACTTACAATATTTGGCTATGTGCGGGAATTATCTTGTAATTTCTTTGCTAACCATTTACCTCTATTGTTGACAGTGTAGATGATGAAATCTTGCCCTAATATATTTCAAGTACAGTATGTTCAGTGATCAGACCCCATATGGTGTTTTTCTGTGCTGTTGTGTCGATGCAGTAAGTTAGAGCATGAAGAAATGGCGTGTGCAAAAGTGCCTTTAGATGAACTACATGTAACCGAGCCCTCTGGACCCCAGGGAGGAGAACGCACCCTACCAGCACTAGTGAGTGAATGCATTACTTAACGTCCATATCTACATTTTAAAATAGTTTGTTGCAAGACCCTTACTAGAGTTGAATTAATGCCTATAATCACGTTCTTCTCATCCGAATGATGATGTCACTGTCATGGGTTTGGATCTCTCTCATCAGCATCCTGACCGAAAGGAGGAGAGATGTTTCTTACCTTATAAACCCCCACCTGAGGATGGCATACCTGCACTAGTTGAGGAGTTCCTGGAGCTTGCTCAGTTCATCTCAGAAGACCTGGAGTGGTTGTTGGCCTTACCTCATGACAAGTTCTGGTGTCAGGTTAGAATAGCTAATTCACAAACATTGTTCATACATATGTTTTTCTCTAAAAAACACCTGACAAAAGAAATGAAAATCACAGCTTAGTATAACGTTTTGTTTTAGATCGTTACATTATTTAATGTGACATGTATCAAGTCTTTTTTTCTATCCCTTTTCTCACCCATTAGGTGGTGTTTGATGAGTCCTTACAGAGGTGTTTGGACTCTTACTTGAAGCACACTCCCCGTGGTTTGGACCCTTCTGGTCTCTCGTCTACGCCAGCGGTAGCCAACATGCAGAGGAACATTCACCGCTCTGTGTTTATGGTGTTTCTTAGAATGGCTACGCACAAAGAGTCAAAGGTACAGTCTTGTTTCTTTATTCTTGCTTTACAGGAAGCTTATTATATTTTCTATTAATATGTGTATTTTGCCCTAAATTACAAAGTAATTTGTGTGCTGTTGCTTTTTATGAAATGAATCCAAATTTGCAATTGGTGCCACAGGGGAACCTATTTGCCAAATTTAAAATATTAACTTTTTCTTTCTTCAGGAAAACTTCATCACCCCTGCTGTGTTTGCTGAGATTATTTACAACAACTTCCTATTTGACATTCCTAAAATTCTGGATTTGTGTGTGCTGTTTGGGAAAGGAAATTCCAAACTGCTTCACAAAATGATCGGTATGTATTGTATATGTATATTCAGTATATATATGACCACTACTACCTTATGAATCCACAAAATGTTTTCTATTTTTTTTTCAGAGAACATTTTTACTCAACAACCAAGTTATTACGGCGATCTGAATGAGACAATACCTGCAATCATTCAGGTAGATATTCCTGCAATGAGTCCAGCATCTCTATACATTTTTGTTGAGCTACCTAACATTTATTTGTGTGTGTGCATTTTAGGTGTTTGATACTGTTTTAGAGAAGTGTGGAATTCAGTCAGAAGACACAGGTGCCAGTCAACCTCTCAAACTGAATGCAAACAGATGTCTAACTCCTATGTCAATGCCAGAGGAGGTCAGCAAAATCTTCTTTCACTTTGTCTCTATATAAGCCCACTTTTATTCTGAATTACCCAATACCCACTATGATGACATAATTATAGTGTTGTTCCTCAAATATGTTGTTTTGTTTAATAATAGGAGCTTACAGAATTGGTGTTGTACATTTGTGACACGTGCACCACTATCCACTCTTTCTTGGACATCTTCCCTGAGGCTTGTTCTTCTTTTAAACAGCACAACTTTCTTTACAGGTGTAAAAGATACAACCACATAACACGTTTTAACTCATACACTGTCCTTAGGAGCAATACGTTTTTAGATATAACACATAAATTCAGATATTACTGATTAAAGAAAAACAAATTGTGATACTGAATTTCTTCTGTTGTTGTAGAATATCATCATTCTATGCGATGTTAATTCCAGACCTGGAAAAAGCAGCGAGGAAGAGAAATTTCAATAAAAGGTTAGAATGCAGAGTTTGCTTGACACCCGATCTTACACTGATGTGATGTGCTAGCAAACATTAACACTCTTTCAGGAATGTGTACACATTAGTGAAATTTTGTGTGATATCTCAGTTTACAGGCGGATATGTGGAGACAAGTGTCTCATTCCAGAAAGAAACTGGTGGAGATTGTGCACCTGCTGCTTCAACACACATGTTTACAGCCCATACTGGAGGGGTGAGGAAAACAGACATATTCTTATGAATAGAGATCCAATGACACCCGTGTCTACAGAGGAGGGTGGGGCGATGGCCAATACAGACACAATATAGCAAACATTAAGAGGCCGTTCCAATCACATACATTTTTTTTTTTACTTTTCCTAAAACTTGTACACATGCTACTGTTATTTTGACCTGTTTCTCCAGTTTTCATTGTCTGCAAATAAATGCAAAAAGAAATGATATTTTTATAAAAAATTGGGGATATTGTTAGTAGTTCACAGAAGTAAACAAAAACTATCATTTTGCCACTATAAATAGTAAATTCAGTAAAAACAAAAATAATTTTCAAATGGTCTATTCATTTTTTGGCAGCAGCTATTTGCACTAAGTGTAAATAGCGACAGATCCTATTTAAACGTATACTTAGTTATTTACACTAAGTTTTAATAGTTGTGGGTTCTGTTTACACTAAGTGAAAATGGCAGCATTTTCTTTGGATTAAGTAGAAATAGTAGTTAGATGCTATTGATACTTATAAATAGTGGCACATTATGTTACTATTTGGACCTCAGTATTGTTGTGCATTAAACATTATGCAATAATAACAACGTAAATCATTATATTTATAAAAATTATGTCAATTTATTGAGATATTAAAGCCCTAAACCTAAACTTTATGAATCCAAATGAATTTTAAGTCTTAAATCAATTTTATTGAAAACAAATGCCTTTATGATCCCTAAGGTAATTGAAAAAGGTCAAAGAGAGTTTTCAGCAAAAGGTGAATTAGAACCACGGTTTCCCGTGTCAAGCTAAAGACGTTACACCTTGCGCCACTGGAGTCGCTTTTGACACTGGTGTCGTTCTTACACTTTCTCTATTCCAATCACATCACTCATATTGGTGGGCGGAGCTATTGCAAGTAGTCTCTGCCATCAAGGCGGGCTGTAAATAGACGCACTAATTTTTTTCTGCGGCTGTATATGCTAAACTTCTCCTTTCTGTTGTGTGTACATTTAAATTTAAAACTTGTATTTATTTTCACAGCTCTGAAAACATGCCATCCCGTAGAAGAACTTCTACAAACCTTCACAGCATTTCTTCAAGAGAAAAGGTGACCCAAGTCAACTATACAGAAATCATGTACCAAATGTATCTAAAGTAGTGAATAAACCGTTTGCCTCTTTCCACCTCAGATTCCTGGCAGATTACGATGAACAGTTTCCTATAGCTGATGATGTCAGTCTCCTTCAGCAAGCCTTCCCTCTCTTGTATCCTTCGTGAAGACATATGAAACATAGTGGAAACTTAAGACAGGGCTGATTTTCAGAAGAGAAAGAATCCACATGACAATTAGGATAGAATGTGGTCTCAATACTTTTCTTCCTTCAATCTTGTTTTATTCGCCTTGATTTTCCGGCTCAGAGATGAGACCAGGACGTCGTACCTGTTGCAGGGTGTAGAGTCTGCCTGGGAGAGCGTGGGGAAGAAGAGGAGCTTCCCTTCCACATTCTCGTCAGCCAATCACAGCACAGGAGCCAGAAGCAAGTCTGTCAAGGATTCATCAGCTTCCATGGAGGAAGGAGCTGGAATTGCAGGAGTCAGAGAGGAGCCGAGAGGAGCAGAAGCAATGACTGAGACTCCTCATAAGGGTGACAATGTAAGGTTTTTAGCTGCTATAAAAATATATCAAAAGGTATTTCCCGCCTCTGACTTTCTATTGTCCTTTTGTTTCATTGGTCCCATAGGGGGCAGCATGCACAGTGAGTGCTGGAGAATTGGAGTCTCTGCTGTGTCATATTCGAGACCTGTTCCCGGACTTGGGAGAGGGATTCATACTAGCGTGTTTGGATGAGTACGGTTACAATTCTGAACTCCTCATCAACAACATCCTGGAAGATAACCTGCCTCCTTCACTTGACAAGCTGGACAGGGCAATGGCCAGGTAAAGTCTAACCTTGTGTAATGACTTATGGTTGTGTTAATAATCTGCTTCATTATTTGCTAATGGCTTTGTATTGTAATGCTGCCCTGTAGGCCCGTGAAGAAGGAGGTGCCTGATGTTTTGAGCTCCAGATCGAATGTGTTTGACGACGACGAGTTTGACGTGTTCAACCGCGACCGACTGGACATGAGTCGAGTATGGAAGGGTCGGAGGTAAGTTGTTAAAAATGAATACCAACTCTACCTACTTTAAACATTACTCCATCCTGCCCTGCAATGAATTCGTCTGCAGTTTTTAAACAAGCTATCTTGTTGGATACGCAACAGAATATAGCCTTTGACAAGTACAACTTAAACTGACATGAAAGGTGGCGTATGAATTATTCAGCTCAAGATGGCCTGTGTCAGCTAAAAGTGAAAGCCTATGCATATTACAGACAAGGGGAGAGTGCACGTGCCACACTCAATGACAAACAGCACATAGAAGAACAGAGAGAGAGATATCAAGCCTACGAGACTGTGGTGGATGAGATTCCCATTGCAGACCATAATGCTTTCGACTTGGACGATTACGATGATGAATATGATGACACGTATGATATCAACCAAATAGGAGCCAATGATCTGGATGAAGAGGATGAATTATTGAACCGCAGGTAGAATGTCTTTACATGCTTTGTTATTATATATGTTGAATTTACTTCATATTTCTTTTGTATAGACTGTTTTAGTGGGAACAACATAAACAAATGTTACGTGGCCCAAACTTAACTTCAGGTAGACCCCCCAAAGAATCAATAACTGTTGTAGTTTTAATGTAATTTAATACCATTAATATACAATAGAATATTAATATAAATGAATATGAATATAAATATAAATTCAATATAAAAAAAATTATACATTATGACAAAACACTGAGCGGATGTTCGGGCCAGGTTTGTGCGTCCGATGAAACCGTCTGTTAATGGATAAAAAAAATCAAGGAAAATATTGAACTGACTTTTTAACCCATTAGGCCTTTCACTACTCCACAAGTGCTCAGAACTGTCAAACGGGCTGAGGAGGTGCTAGAAGAGGAGGAAGAATACAAGGTGCAAATGTTTTGCTTTAAAAAAAATTTTTTTTTGAATCCATTGTTGTTTCTCTCATTGTACTTAACCCATTTTAGATCCTCGGATGTGCCCACAAAATCCTGTTTTTTAAGTTTTTGTCTATGTGCTATTGCTCAGGATGAGTCTGCGAACAGGGATCACTTCATCCAAGACCCCGCGGTGCTCAGAGAAAGGGCGGAGGCCAGAAGAGCTGCTATGCAGAGCAGGAAAGGGTAAGGGCTCATTTATCTCTATCCTAAAGCTGTAGCTAAACCTAGCTTGTATATCGCTGCTGTCCTGAAACTGTGGATCTCCAAATTTTGTGATTTAAATGTTTTGCTATAAATTATTATTATAAGTCACTAGGTAACAATATTATCGATATCGTGTTATCGCAATAGCAAAATTGTCTCAATATCATCATGGTCACATGACTGTATGAAATGATAGGTCTTCCGGGCATAACATAAAGTTAGAAAAAATTATAGATGTTACCTTTGTCAAGGTCCATCTGGTGCAATTCTTTTATTTTATAAAAGGGATTTTTAAGTCATTTGACCCATCTCAACCTCTAAGCAACAGTTATTGGAGGATAAAGAAAAAAAGGATGCTTATGGCACGTTTCCGAGTCATCATTTGTCATTTTTTATTTTACAATAAACACCGCACTGTGGACTTTATACCAAGGTATTATCGTACAGTGATATTTTGATATTGTTACATCCCTATAAGTCACCATTCATGTTAGTCATTGGGTTTTGCAAATATCCCAACCCAAAAGTATTAAAGAGTGCTTTTTAACTTTGTCAACACAGTATTTAATCATTTAAAAGTTCAGCGTTTTTCCATTTTTATGAAAAATAATTTGGACATCTTAAATTTCAGAAGGACAGCGAAAATATGTGTATTTGACAAGGATTAGACGGTCACTATTATTTCGGTTTGTGGTTTTTGATAGCTACAGACCCCCTCCACAAAATCATGTGGTAGGAGGTCCAAAGGGACAGGGACAGGCACAGGAGACAGTCGCAGACCGTCGAAGGAAAGAGGCCTACAAGAGTCGTGGAGCCAATCACAATCGCAGAACAATGGCAGACAGGAAGAGGAATAAAGGCATGATCCCTTCCTGAGTCACAGATCACAGAATGCACAACACACACTGGTTTTGGTGAACTGATGAAGATTTATGTATTTGGGAGATGAATGACATCAAGCAATGATTCTTTTTCTTGCTTCTTATACAGTACATGTAATATCAGAGAAGCATCAGAATGACAATGTGGTCCCATACAACGTCCTTTTATTTCTTTCAGATTGAAACGTTTTGATGAATTTCTAATGTTAAGTATAAAGCAGCAGGCTGATGTGATGATGAGGGAACAATGTTATTTTATATTTTTTTTAAAGAATCCTTTTTTTTTGGGTAATGACAGTCAACGCAGGACAAGAAACCAAAGTGATAAGACAGGTCTCAGTTTTTTGCCATGTAACATGAGTTTATTGAATAGAGTGGTAGAGTTATTGCACTGTTTAATAAAAAAAACATCACGTTTGAGAATGTCGACTTTAGCGTTTAACAAGAACGGTTGCCAAAAGATGCAATACATGACACTATTGAAGCAAAAATAAACCTAGACATTGCCCACAAGACCTGCTGTATATCTTAGCCAGTTGCAAATCTCTAAAGGTTCAGAAAGCAATTAAGACTTGACCTTAAAGCAGTCTTTTAAGAAACCTCTGAATTTGAGATTTGTACAAACTAGCTGGAATCTGATTTCAACAAATCACGTTGTGCCAAAGGCTGTGAACAAATTTTGTCAGAAGAGTGATAACATTTTTCTCGTATAGATTTATGAACTTCAGGCAACATTCTCTTGCCTTGTGAGGCAACATGTATGGACTTGCTAAGATAAATAAAAAGCATTTTCTAACAAAGCATATTTATGAACGCTTTTCGATTTAAACACGAATAAATACGGTTCTTAAGACTATTGTTATTCCTCTTTGTGTGTTTAGTGAGATTTTTTACTTGGTACATAGTTTTCTACCTGTTCAAGCAGATATGCTCCTGAGGTAACATGGACCCAATACATCTTATGTTCCATGATTAAAACACGATAGCTGACATAAATGTTGAAAAAAATGTTCTGAAATGTTTACATATTTCTGTCTCGCTGTATCCTCTTTGAAAATTACATTTAACATGATGACAATCTTTGTCTTTGCAGCAAAACAACATAGCATCACTGCAGTTATCTTTCATTAGAATACGGATCATCTTTGTATATGTACCTTATTTGGTACCAAAACAGACCTGTGACCCATTTTTTGGGGCTGACATCCATCACTTGGGTTCAAAAAGTTGATTTAAAGAAGTGATCGATACACCCGTTTTATTTCTTCGTCGAGAGCAGAATGATCACATACCCAAGGTTTTATGTGGTCTCGTGGGGTAGTTCAAGATCAATTGAACCAACTTCAGGCCAGAACTTCAGTTTCATCTGTGAAAACGAATGGAACGTGGCCGTGGTGGGCATGCATTAGCACCTGTATGTGACAGGTTGAGCGATATTTCTTGAATAGTATTAGAAGTATGTATGATTCCTGGTTAATTTGATGAGTTTGATGAGTATCAGGACTGGTGGAGAATATTTGAAATGCTGGACTGGTTAAGCATTGATAAATACAGTACTACGTAAACTGCCAAAACTGATGCCATGTACCAATCCCTGCCTTTGAGGAACTTCTCAAGTGGTCTGACCAAAAGTCTTGTCTCTTCCGGGTCATGTAAGAAGTCAAAGTTCATAGTGCTTGGAGTGGTCAAATATCCTTACCGGCATCCCGACCGTACAGTACAGAGGTTTTTTTGACATGAAAACCTGAACCAGCAGGGAAGTCAGTCTAAATCCACTAATCCAGACTAGTCCATTCTGGTGGTCAATAATGATTACCTACAAGAACAATAATATGAAGATATGACAGGATGAATTTTAAAGTCAGGTTCAAGTGAATTTGTGTCTTTCTCACAGAGTACGCTACGTTTGCAGAGTGGACAAGTCTGCTGCAGGAGAAGCCAGGGATCCACGCAATCTCTGTGGAACTCGTGAAGACACGGTAACACCCTTAAACACTAAAATACCCAAAAAGAAAAGCAGGCATTTGTTAAAGGGATAGTCCACCCAAAAATGAAAATTCTGTCATGAATTATTCACCCTTAAGTTGTTCCAAACCTTTAGTGTATACATTTCATATTTCGGTTGAACACAAAGATATTTGGAAGAATGTTAGCAACTGAGATTTCTGGGGCACCATTCACTACCATAGTAGAAAAAAAGGAAATGGTACTATATAAATGGTATATTTAAATAAATGGTTATCCTACATTTCAACAGAACAAAAATAGTATACAATATTTTCTCTACTATATGGTGATAAAGGGTGCCCCAGAAAACTCAGTTGCTAACATTCTTCCAAATATCTTTCTTTATGTTCCACAGAAAAAACGTTTATACAGGTGACAGATGTTCATTTTTGGGTGGAGTATCCCTTAAAGATCTTTTTTTAAACAATAAAAAATGATACATTGAAAAAGCATAAGTACCGTATATGTGCCAAGTACGTCACCTGGTTGTTGTTGTACTGCTCTAAACAAACTGCACAATTCTCCGGCTCCATTGGCTGGGTGTGGGTGGGGTCACACCTCACTTTAGGTTGCCGGTATATTCTGGTCTTCAGTGCTGATAATCTCTTTAAAGTGTCCTGCTTAAGGTGTGACTGTAAAACAAAGGGTTTGCTTCTTAACATTATGCCATTTAGAACCGTTCTATTCCCATTTATTCCCATGTTCCGTCACCATTTAATACTGATCATTGCACATCTTATTCAGATTTAAATGCTAAGGAGCTTTAAAAAAAGATAATGAACATGCATTAAAAACAAGCCACGGTCTTCACCTCTAAATCATCATTGAACTGGTTGTCCTGGAACTGCCAGCGTGCTTGAACTATGACACCTGTGCAGAGGACCAGGGCCACCAGAACAACAGTGTTCCACAGCTGCTGAAGATATTTCTGGACACACACAGGTGCACAAAATTGTAGGTTGAAAAAAAGGTATAAATCAAAGATGAAAAGTCTCTTCTAAAACTATTAAGTAAAAAATTAAACTTTATTCAATCACTCGTGTCATAGATGCACCCTGAATTTAATCTGCAAGCAAAAGCGATAATACATAAATCCTGCATTACATGAGATGTCTTCCGAACATTCATACTTGGACTTGAGAGTTGGTCTCTCCGGTGCATATGACCCCCTGCCACTCTCCGTACAGCCCGCTTCTTGAACGCCCACAGGTGGACCAAAGGGTCAGGGTGGCCCCCTGTGACATTGCATGAAGAATATCACACTTTAACACTAATGAACCACAAAACCGCAAACATGGAACTAAACAGCCTGCTAGATTTGAAAAGCTTAAGAGCAGTAGAAAATCTTACCAGGCTGTCCTGTAGAAAAGTCTTATAGGTGATTTTTGCTGTTGCATGAAGGCCCCTAAAAACAGAATAACATTTCTAAAGGGCAAAAAGGTCAAGACGATTTGCTGATCTGGGATATTTTGAATTTAAAGGGATAATTCACCCCAAAAATAAAAATTCTGTCTTCATTTACTGACCTTCGAGTTGTTCCAAATCTGTATACATTTCTTTGTTGTGATGAATACAGAGAAAGATATTTGGAATACAGTTCTTGGACCCCATTGACTACCATAGTAGGGAAAAATACTTGTTCTGTTGAACACAAAAAAATATATTTTGAAGAATGTAAGACAACAAAAAGTTCAGGTGAACTTTTCACTATCAATGGGGTCCAAGGTCTGTTTGGTTACAAGCATTCTTCCAAATATATTTTTCTGTGTTCAACCAAACAACGCATTTTAAACAGGTTTGGAGCAACTAGAGAGTAAGTAACTCATGACAGAATTTTCACTTTTGGGTGAACTAACCTTTTAAATATTTGAGGATTTGCAACAGGTAGACAAAGATAGAGAATTAAAAGAGTTGAAATGTATTTACCTGAGGAGTGCTCCGATGAGCTTGGTAACATTTTCGGACGTCTGAATAACAATGATTGGCTTAGAGAGGACCTGAGAGAGATCCATCTATATAGAAAAAAGCAATATTTCAGCCATCGTTTCTTTACCCATCTCATAATTACATCACCTAAATGTCTATGGACACAATAGCTATTTCTTTACCTCTCTGACGGTATTCTGGTTCAAGGCCAGTATGATCAAAGCAGATGCACCTAAAACAAGAGCTCGCTTCATCTACAGAGTAAAAATAATCTGTTTTATCAGTGTATATTCATATTCTGTCACAATGTCTTTTTGAATACCTTATTAACCACAGAGGAAGCAAAAGACTCTTGGTTGTTGTTGTTATTAGAAACTGCGCCTTCCTCCATTCGGACCGGTACCACTCCTATCCAGGGGTTCTGATCTTTTGGATCTTTTTCATTACTATTCGTTTCAAGAGCTTCATCTTGTATCTGCACAGAGAAAAAACATGTCACTTGACACATTGTGATAGACTAGTTAGGTTTTGTGAGAACTCTTGCGCACAATGTAATGTTATGAATATACTGTATCAGTCTTGTTATCCTTTATCTTTTACCACCAAGCTACACCAACCCGGCAAATCAGGAACAGCCCTCATAACAACAAATGCACTTGAATGTAATGCTAAAAATGCAAAATTGTACATATTAACCCCAGTACAAGTTATATCAATTCAATACAAGGAATGTAACCAATGCAATATTATGATCATGAATGCATGCGCTGCCAACTTACTAAAACCAAGTCTCCTTCGAGATCGTGTTTCTTTTTGCTTTGGTTTTCCACGGGGTCGTTCTCCAGACTCTCCTGGACCACCTCTCCCCGTAAAACATCCTGATGGTCTTCCAGAAACACCTCTACAAATGCCACCTGTTCCCCGGACACCGGTGTGCAAAACAGCAACCAGTACAGCACAGACAGGAACGTGAACGCGCCCATGGCTCCTTATTACTTAATGTTACATGTCACGGTAAAAACTTTGCGGCATTCTGTCAAAACAGCCTCTGTTCTGCCGCCTCCTCCTGATGTAAACAAACCAGACAGCCGACTGACTTCTTCGGCGTTTGCTTTTCCTGTCTCAGGTTTCATGTCACTTACGAAACTGCAGGAAGCGAGAACTACAACGCCGTTGATCGTTACGGTAGAGCCGTATGGCCTCTAGGGGCGCTGTGTGGCCGACGCTTACGTTATGACACATTAAGCTCCGCCTACTTTGGTCTGAATCTAGTGGTGAACAGAGAGTGCTGATTCTGAAGCAGATGATGGGCCGGTTTAAGAATTAAGATATTTAAGTCGCTTTTAAAAAAATGCTTAAAAAATAAACACTTCTGGTGTGCATCTTGAGAGAAAAAAATGGCACTGATATATTTTAAGCTATGTCAAGGCACGTTATTTTCTGTTAAGACAGCTCAAACCTTCATTTTATTCTGGGACTAGCCTTAAAGGGACAGTTCACCCAAATATTATTTACTCACCCGAGTTTTTCCAAATCTGTATACATGTATTTGTTTTGATGAACAGAGAGAAAGATATTTGGAAGAAGGAACCATTAGTAGCAAGAAGTGCACAGAACCGTTCCTACATTCTTCAAAATATCTTCTTGTTTTTAACTAAACAAAAACATTTATAAAGCAATTTTCCCTACAATGGTACATAATGGGTGGCCAAGAACTTTTTAGTTACAAGCATTCTTCCAAATATCTTTCTCTGTGTTAATCAGAACAAAGAAACGTATATAGATTCGGAACAACTAAGGGTGAGTAAATTATGACATAATGTTCATTTTTGGCTGCACTGTTCCTTTAAGCCTCGTCTGTGAAACCGGGCAGATGTTAGCTTAACCTTGCAATGTTTATACTTACATCCGACGTTGTAACTTACATCGTTTGTATTTATGTGACATTATATTTTATGTTGTAATTCATCTAAATATTTAATAGGCGTTGCAGCTACTATCGGAGGGTTTGCTGGTGACATTGTGGCTTATTTTAATATATTTGAAATTCTTAAGTGGATTTGAATAAAAGCGTTAGCTAAATGGCCGAATGTAAATTAGGAACGAACAAGTTCGCTTTTTGTTTCCAAGGGAACTTCTGAGTAGACGGCGAACTTCCGGCGTGACTTCAGTCGCCCGCTGCAGCTTTGCGCTCAGAAGCGATGAGAGAGAGACTCGCACAGGGAGAAAGAGAGAGAGGGACAGAAATGGAGTTCAACTGAGCAACAAAGTAACGGATGAGCCGCAGCAGTTGAAAGGCCGGCCGGGCGGACGCTGGAAACAAGTATCCACGAAAGCGCGAAGGGAGATCGCCGGTTGCAAAAGACACTTACTGTTTGCTTTTATTATTGATCGGCTTCGATCAGCCCGGAGATGAAGCTCTTGAAGCCGAGTTGGGTCAGTCACAATGGTGAGATCAGCTGCCCGACTGTTTGTGCAGGAATCCGGGGCTTCAACTTAAGCTTTTGTTATGTGCTCAAATGAATCGGGTCTCTCGTGTAGGGCTGTGGTTGCGCTCTCATGCTTTCATGCACATTTAAGCGCGTAAAGATTATAATAACCGCCTGTTTTTGAGCTTGGCTGATTTTGTAGGAAGCCAAATGTGGATTGCATGATCTACACACCACCCATTTTGAAGTTGCAAAAGCTGGGCAGAGATCTGACAGGGTCGATTAGCTGGGCTTGGTTGGTGGAACGATTGTATAGTGTGGATTAGGTCGTTTTAATAGATGATCGCATGATAAACAGATTGTTATTGAACATGTGGCTTCTGTTTCTGAGATTTGTCAGGGGGTTGTTGTTAATGTGAGCTCGATTTACATGCAATTCTTAAACTGCCTGTTTTTTTGCATTGTGTATTTCTTTATGAGTAATACATTGAGTTGTATATATTCGTTGATAGTGCTGATTCCCGTTTTGACAGATAATGTCTACGTGTTTCTCTTATTTGTTTGCATTAATAAATTGTTTAACTTTTTCAGGAAAACCGATATTTTCGCTTGACATCCATCCAGATGGAACTAAGTTTGCCACAGGTGGCCAAGGTAACAATTCAAAGTTTAGTACTGTATGTTCTCTAACTATTTATCTGGCTTTTAAAATTCTGACCCAGCATCATATAATATGGTAATTATATTAATATAATAGATATTGTTCGACAGGTGAAGACTCTGGAAAGGTGGTCATTTGGAACATGGCCCCGGTTATCAGAGAGGAGGATGAGAAGAACGAAATTATTCCTAAATTGCTTTGCCAAATGGACAATCACTTAGGTATTACATTCAATTCCAATGTTTCACATTTTATCCATCCGGATGTACAATTTTGCTGTTGTTATCACTTAAGATCAAATGTGTGATTTAATAAAGAATAAATGTCGAATTATGGTTCTCCTCATACTCTATTTTTAATAGTTGCTCATTTTTCGTATTCAGAGTTGTTTTTAAGATAATCTTCTCGTTTTAATATCTGAAACTCTTTTTGTTTTTTTTGTAAGCCGTATTTAACTATATTGACAGGATGTGTGACACTTGTCACATTATTGAATATTTATCATCTAATCACATGTTTTATGTAACGTTTCAGCATGTGTGAATTGTGTGCGCTGGTCAAATAATGGCTTGTACTTGGCGTCAGGAGGCGATGACAAACTTGTCATGGTGTGGAAGCGAGCTGCGTAAGTAAAGTCGGCCGTTCTGTGTGTCACCTTCTTTATTTAGTTCTCTCGCACACAGAGTCACACGCATGCAGTGTTTATTGTAATACCTCTATGACACAAACGCACACATGCGCTACGGAGAGACCTTGGAGGCTTTATGCAATATTTCTGTTGTTAAACAGTTTAATAGGTCCGAGCACAGTGTTTGGATCCAGCAGTAAATTGGCTAATGTGGAGCAGTGGAGGTGTGTCACCATTCTGAGGAACCACACGGGAGGTGAGAAGCTTTGGCCATGTGGATGTCGTCTTGGTTTTTGGCAGGGGATGAAGCGCATGTGTGAGTCTGATTAAATCTGAATAAATTACATTCCAGATGTGATGGATGTGGCCTGGTCACCTCATGATGTCTGGCTGGCGTCGTGCAGCGTGGATAACACCATTGTTATCTGGAACGCCCGGAAATTTTCAGGTGAAAAATATTTAAAGCGGCCGTAACACACGTGGTTTCTGCCAATCTCATAATAATCTTGAGTACCTATAGAGTAGTATTGCATACTTCGTATCTTCGAAGAGTATTTAGTTTGATCACTTTTATAAAAGCTAGATACAGCTGTACGATTATTTCCGAAACCGTACGGGGGGAGGGGTAGGCTGAACTAAAGCACGTGCGCACACATTGCAACACAACACAGACATCAGTTTCACTCACCGCATGCGGTTCATGTCTGGCATCTTTAAGTGCTGGGACGGCTCCATATATCAGTTTCAAACGATCTCCAAATCCAGCGTAATATCCACCGTGTTATAACATTCATCACCCAAATGCAGTGAACAAACAAACACCTGATCTTCACAAACGTATACTCTCTCTATCTCCTGCACACAAGTGAAATGGACGTCTGCGCATGCTCCTTCTCCTACTCTCCTTGCTGCTGCATGGGCGTGCTTTTCCTGGAGAATTGTCCAATAAGGGACCAAGAAAAATTGTTACGAAACAGTTTTATATGTTTGAACAAATCTTTCCAAAGTCTGGGCGATCGCTGGGGGAGTGTATCAAGCACAGAAATACAACATCATACGTCCAACTCGTTTTTTGACAAGTTGACGATGTTAAGCATGAGAAGACGGCACGTTTAACATTAGAATGCATGAAACATCGTTGCACGGCCGCTTTAACATAATATTATTTTATAATATTTAAATTAGTGGAACAATTACGTGAACAAGTGTGTACCAGATTTTTATATTTCATAAAGTATTAATAATAAATCAATGGAGTTGATTCATTTTAAAGTCCTAGCTGTCTCTCTCCACAAGTACTTCTTAAGCATCAAAATTCGGGTGTTTGATTGTATTTTTCTCTGTGTACGTCACAGAAATCATTGCCACTTTAAAGGGACACACAGGGCTGGTCAAAGGCCTGACGTGGGACCCTGTGGGGAAGTACATAGCCTCTCAGGCAGATGACCACAGCTTGAAGGTCTGGAGGACCATGGACTGGCAGCTGGAGACCAATATCACCAAACCCTTTAGCGAAGTAAGACCATAACACTCTCCAAATGCCGTCAGATCACGTTCCATCAGAAATACCAGTCCTTGATTCTGTTTACTTTCTCTGTTTGTTATCTTATTTTTGTTTATGTCTCTCTTTAAATTGTTTACATGCGCTTGACCTTGCAATCTCTCTCTGTTATCCATCTTTTCAGTGTGGTGGCACCACACATGTGCTGAGGCTGAGCTGGTCTCCAGACGGTCAGTACCTGGTGTCCGCTCATGCCATGAATAATTCCGGGCCCACGGCTCAGATCATCGAACGCGACGGCTGGAAGACCAACATGGACTTTGTGGGCCATCGAAAAGCCGTCACTGTGGTGGTTAGTGTTGTCTCGCACACGTAATATCCCACGGAAGAGCTTTGATTTGTTTTATTATTGTTTTGCTTGAGCTTTACTGCATATGTATTTTCTCTTTAACTGATTTAACAGTTAGTGTTTTTCATAAGCTCTGAAATTCGGTTTTCTGATTTATGAATTCTTCTTCATCCCACTGCAGAAGTTCAACCCTAAGATCTTCAAGAAGAAACAGAAAAACGGCAGTACGCCCAAACCCAGCTGCCCGTATTGCTGCTGCGCTGTGGGCAGTAAGGACCGCTCGCTTTCTGTATGGGTACGAGATTTGTAACAACAGACCTTTGTTTTTATCCATCATTGTGTACATGACTGCATCAAAAGTCTTTACTGATTCATTTATTTCTACATTATTTTGCTTGTAGGGAAGATGGAAATGTGATGCTGTAAAGATGATGCTTTCGATCGCGGTTCAGTTTTATGTTCACTTTTCTTTTTCAGCTCACCTCACTCAAGCGGCCCCTGGTGGTCATCCATGACCTTTTCGACAAGTCCATCATGGACATTACATGGTAAGAGGACAGTGTTTAGACACTATGTTGTGAGGCTTGTTTTATCCACTTGATGATGCTGATCTTAAAAGTATGGTGAATGGTATGTCTGTCAGGACCCTGAATGGTCTGGGACTGTTGGTTTGCTCCATGGATGGGACCGTGGCCTTCCTGGACTTCTCTCAGGATGAACTTGGAGATGCCCTGAACGAAGAGGAAAAGGTAAATACAAATAGATCAGTGACCAAGAAGTTGCGTTGTTGGTTAGAGGTTAAAGATCTGAATTGATATCTTAAAAAAGGTGCAGGTTTGAGCCCCAAGGTAAAGGTGCCTGTAATAACTATACAGGAAGTCACATTTCATAACAGTGGCAGCCAAATGTCATATGAGTATTAAAATATGAATATTTATCACTTGTCACGTGTTGCTCTTTCTCTGCAGAACACTATTCATCAAAACATCTACGGAAAGAGTCTGGCCATCACAATGGAGTCACAGCTTTCCACTACAATCATTGAAAATCCAGAAATGCTGAAGTATCAACAGGACCGGCAGGGGAACCAGAACCCAAATGCGGCTCAGGGAAGCAGCGCTGAAAACCAGACACCCAAACTCACCAACGTGCTCAACGGACAGTCCCTGGAGGACATCAGAAAGGTTAGAAGAGATGCACTGCAAAAAATGAATTTCTTACTAAGCATTTTGTCTTGTTTTCTAGTGCAAATATTTAAACATTCTTAAATCATGAAACTTAAGCTAAGATTTAGTCTTGTTTTATGAAAGAAAATATAAGAATTAGGTACGTTTATGTACAAGCAAAAATTGTCAATGGGATAAGAAAAATAAACTTATACATTTCCTTTTTTTATTTTCTAGCCCCATTGACAAGAAATAAGAAATCGTTTTTTTGTTGTGTATATTGTAGCGTTAACAGTGAAAAGTCATATAATCAATATTTTGATACGATTTATATGTCGTACATATACAGCCACAGAATAAAGTAAGATGCCACTCCGAATTATTTAAAGTTTTCTGACATTACTATTCGTGTTTAAGTAAATTAATCGTTTTTCTCATTTCAACAATTCAACATTTCTCTAAAGTTCCAATATAAAAGTATTCTTTTAAAAATGTCATCTATAAGCAGGAAATTTAAATAGGATAAACAGGTTAAAATAACAAAAAAGATGCAATGTTTCCAGATCTTGAATACAGCAAAGAAAAAAGTTTATATTCATTTTTATGCAACACATGTATATTATATATACATTATATATATATTATATATGTATATTATCATACTGTCCAGTCTACAAACACAAAATATAATGTGTGGGAATATTGTAATATTGAATCATTTGTATTTTGCAAACACATTACATGCAGAAACCATAATTTTAATAATTTGCATACGCCTTACATTTGCCTTTGGTATGAATCTGTGTGGGTGTTTTTGTATCACTGAAAACATTGGGCTGGCCATAGTAATTGTATTTTGTGGCTGTGTATCTATATTTCACTTGTCTGATTAATGAAATGGCTGAAAAACGTTTGTTTCGATTGGGTAGAACCTCTTAAAGAAGCAGGTGGAGACGAGAACCGCAGACGGCAGGAGAAGAATCACACCTCTTTGCATCGCCCAGCTCGACACAGCGTAACAAACATAACAACACCTCTAAATTTTCCAGTCAACTTTAACGCTGCATGCATTCAGTGGTTAAATTGCTTTTTTGTCTCTCACCCAGGGACTTCTCGCCAGCATTGTTCAACAGCGTGCCCATCCTGCCCGGGTCGTCCGCATCCACCCAGCTGACCCCTCAGATCTCTTCAGATTCCAACACGGCCAACTCCATGGGCCTTCGTCCCTCCCACGAACCCTCCACCACCTCTCCAAACAAAACCACAGAGGATAATAAAGACAGGTGAGTGTATGCAGAAATATAGCATTTGGAAAATGTATACAACTCATACACATCACGTTTCTGAAATTACGGTTTATAAGTGATCTTCAAATATAGAAATTCTATTTTGTTTAGCTGTGGTGCTTTTTCAGGGTTCAAATCTGTCCGGTTGCCCCATAACAATCCTCATCATCTTCTGTCTTCGTATAGATATGTTTTTTATAGGGCTGTCAAACAATTAATCATGATTAATCACATCACGTATGTGACGTAATATGTCTGTCTATTGTGCATATTAATTTTCTATTTATAAATACAAAAACACACTCACATACATGTGTATATAGGCTATATTTAGATGGATTTATTCTTATTTACCAATAATTGAAATTAAATATAAATGTTTATTAAATAAATAAAAAATGTTTTAATTAAATATATGCACCCCTCACATTTTTGTAAATATTTTATTTAAGGCTGTCACGATTATGAAATTTGGCTGACGATTAATTGTCTAATAAATCATTGCTATTATGACGATTAATTGTCTGTTTTAAGGCTTTGACATTTAATTCTTGTACAGTTTTGTTTTTGGTTTGAAATGACCATGTTGTTCTGAATATAAGACTGTTTTTTTCTTGAGAATACATTGGAAAAAATGGGGTCATCATAGATTTAAGGTGTAGGGTTTTACGTGTCAATAATACAACCGCCAAATACTTCTAAATTTAGTAAATTGATCAGGGGTGAAATGAAGCCACCATTAAAATGCTTTTAGTCATAGAAAAGCTTCTAGTCCGTTTTTTTTTCTCATGTTGATAAAATTTTGGCAGGCTGGTTTTCACACTGAGATGATCTTAAATAATATTAAATTGTACTTCAGGTTGATTTTATGGTATTTGCTTTAAAGTTTCTTTTTTAAAGGGATTGTGTTGTGGTGGTACATCTTGCCATTATTACCATACTTTAGTTACAATAAGTACACTGACTAAAATATGCAATATGCAGAGGCACTACAGCTTCCCCTTGTGTCTTCTATAGAGATGTGCAATAATTGCGATGATCTGAGTTCAAACAATCGCGATGAGACGATTATTTGATAATCATTACAGCCCTATTTTTATTATATCTTATCATGTGACAACACTGAAGAAATGACACTTTGCTACAACGTAAGGTAGTGAGTTTACAGCTTGTATAATAGTGTAAACTTGCTGTCACCTGAAAATGACACACAGCCATTAATGTCTAAACCGCTGGCAACAAAAGTCAGTACATCCCGAAGTAAAAATGTCCAAATTATACGCTGTATATTATGTTAACACAAACTTTTATTCTCGATGCGATTAATTGTTTGTCAGGCCTAGTAATTGTTTTAATCTGAAAAGTTATTTTATTCATTTATTTCTCTCTCTCTTTCAGTGGAACCGCACATGTGAACTCAATTGGTATGAAATCGAATCTGCTGTTGACGTCCGCCACCAAGATCGAGCCAATGAAAGCACTGGACTCACGGTTTACTGAGAGGTCAAAGGCCACACCAGGGGTCACAAGTGTACCCATGACTATGTGTATTACCCCACTTGATAGGT
Source organism: Triplophysa siluroides (assembly GCA_006030095.1). Lineage (NCBI taxonomy): Eukaryota > Metazoa > Chordata > Actinopteri > Cypriniformes > Nemacheilidae > Triplophysa > Triplophysa siluroides. The sequence continues at coordinate 922,724 of VCII01000101.1, read as the reverse complement.
ACAAAGTCTGTCATACATTATGTTCTCTGTGACTACATTTTTATTTCTTAAATGAATATTTTGTTAAAACAATAAAATAGCAGAAGTTGTTTTGTACTGTAGCCACAGGGCAAAAGAGCCAAAAGTCAAAGATGAAACCAGCAGCGACAGTGAGGACAAAATCATGGTGAAATCGCTCTCTATGACCAAGAGGAAAGGAGAGACGGAAGGAGGAGAGGTGGTGGAGAAGAGGAAGAAGGGAAGGCCAAGAAAAGATGCTAAAATGATGATGCCCACATCACAGTCCTTTCCACAGGTGATGCTTCCACTGCTGAATCGAGTTGATTTAAAGGTCAAATGTGTCAATTTTTCAAGGATCTATTGACAGAAATGCAATATAATATATAACGTTTTTACCTTACATAATGAAGCGTTATGTTTTTATTACCTTAGAATGAGGTATTTCTATCAATATACACACGTGTCCCCTTACATGGAATTCGCCATGTTTCTACAGTAGCCCTAAACGGACAAACTGCCTTACAGAGTGCATTTCGTAAATGCGTTATCTACTATGGCAAAGAAGCAAAAACGTGACAACATCTTAGTTCTGTGTCAGCCTCCGTAGTGCTTCAAAAGAGAGCGGGGAGCGGTGGAGTGAGTCGTTGGTTGCAATTCGCAACCTCACCGCTAGATGCCGCTGTAAATGCAAGTTAGCAATATGTTTAGTTGTCTTTGATTTCTGATTGGTCTGTTCTCTTATAGACTCCTGTGTTAACCAGTGTCGGTCCAGTAGAACCGTCTCGTTCAGCAGCACCTGTGGTGGTGTTAAAACTTCCCACCCCATCCATACAGAAATCATTTAGCACTCAGGTATGACATGATAAACACACACGGCTATAAAAAACACCTAAGATTGAATATTTTGGGTCACTTTCCTTGTTGAGTAAATGCATCTTTAAACCCCGATGGGATCTTTAACCTGTCTACTCGTGTGTTTAGGTGGGCACGGATGCCATCACGTATCTGGAGGTGGAGAATGAGATCTCGGTGGTGTCCGGGGCTCGTCTCAGTCAGCTCAAATGGAGCAGAGAGGGCCGAGAGTGGGAAACGCTTCTACCCAGTCGCATCATGATCGCCACGGGAAGCAGGTGGGCACACCACCCCAGGATTAAACACAAAGCTTTGCTCTCGATTTTGACATCTCGATCACATGCGCATCCTCCTCTGTTTTAACAGCGACGTCGTCGCCGTAGCGTGCGAGGACCGCACGCTGTCTGTTTTCTCAGCAAGTGGGCGGCGACTAATCCCATCAATCATGCTGCCCGCTCCCATGTCTGCCCTGCATTGCTCGGGTCATTTTGTGATGGTGCTGATGGCATCGGCCACGCTGTCTGTTTGGTATGAACACTATTTGTTTTTTCGCAATAGACGATTCAAACAGAGTCAATTATTTTCTGTGAAACATAGATACTGACTTTTGTTCTGTTTTGTTGTCTGCAGGGATGTTCAGAAACAAACGGCTCTGGTCAAAAATGAATCTCTAAATGCAATCTTATCAGGTGATTTGATTTTCATTTCTTGTTGAGCTTATCATTTTGTGTTTAGATGATTTTAAATCAGTTGACGTCCTATATATAAATGTGCGATATTATTGTATAGCTTATAATGCCCGTTTGTCTTGATCTTCGTACACTTCAGGCACAGATGCTACTGTAAATCAGTCACTGCTGACCCAGCAGGGTGTAGCTGTGGTTGGTTTGTCAAACGGCAAAACCTACTGCTTCAACTCATCATTGGAGACCTGGTGAGCACCTTATAAATGAAATATAGATAAATTCTTATTCTTGAGGTAGAAAATTCCTATAGTTGCAGGAAAGTGGAATGATTCATTTTGTTGGTGGTCCAAATGTTTTTTTGTCATTTACTCGTCCTCAAGTTGTTCCAAACCTGTATAAATCGAATTGTTCTGATGGATGCAATGAAAGATATTTAGTAGGATGCGTGTAACCAAATAGTTCGACTACCATAATAGAAAAAAACGACTACTGTGGAGGTCAATGGTGTCCCAGAACTGTCTGGTTTCCCACATTCTTCAAAATATCTTCTTTTGTGTTCGATAGAACAAAGAAATGAATGCAGGTTTGGAACAGAATTTTCATTTTTGGATGACCTATCCCTTAATCTAGATAAACAAACTTAGGGTAAAATGTGCTTTTGGTATCGGAAATAAAAGCCTTTTTTCTTTGACACATTTGGCATTTTTATGCATTTGGCAGACGATTTAATTCAAAACTATTTGCAGTGCATTCCTGAGAGGAATTATAAAATATAATTCTATTTACTATATTCTATTCTTTAATTCTATTTTAATCAGTATGCGGCTTCGAACCCATGACCTTGGCTCTACCAATTAAGTTACAGAAACACTTTGTGAAGTGAAAGTGTACTTTTCGTTTGTGGTCTCTAACATTTTGTGTGTCTCTGTCAGGAATTTGATCGCAGATAAGCAGGACTCTCTGGTGCAGTGTGCAGACTTCAGGAATTGCGTGTCCTCTCAGGATGCTCTCGGCGCCATGGGGCCGCTCGCCCTGACGCAGGGCCGAAATCTAAGGTGATGGCAGACCTGTGCTTTGATTGGCCTGTAGCCATTGAGCAGCTATAGAAGTGGCCTGGTTGTTTTTCAGTCTTTTAGACAATCTCTTGTTCTTTCTTTGTCAGCGCGGGGCGGTTAGCATCTCGTCTCTCGTCTGCTCCTCACCTCTTGCAGCAGGGAATGACTCTGGCATTCTTGGAAAACCAGCTCTCCTCCGCCCTCATCCTTCTGTCAGCGAACGAGTACAGACACTGGCTTCTTATCTACGCACGTTTTCTTGTCAACGAAGGTGAGTGAGATGGAAATGTGGCCGGATTGATGTGCTTCACCCGCCTTTGGTATGAAAAATCTAAAAATATGTATGTATGCAGGTTATGAGCAGAGGTTGAGAGAGCTTTGTCAAGACTTACTGGGACCAGTTCATAAATCCACTAGCAGCTCCTGGCAGCCCACAGTCCTGGTATGAACTTGTTGGGTTTTTTGTTTTCATATTGTTTATGTTTTGTTTTAAACCTTTATAGAACAATAATTCTACTCCGATGTAGATGCGTTTATTTAATTTTTCAGTTGTCTTATTGTTTTCATTTGTCTCTGTGTCAGGGTCTGAGGAAGAGAGATCTGTTGACTGAGGTGATGCCTGTGATTGGTCAGAACTTGAGGTTTCAGAGACTTTTCACAGAGTACCAGGATCAGCTTGAGCTGCTGCGTCTGAAATAGCACTTGACCTTTGACCCTTTAATACGTCGCCCCTGTGTCCTTCCTCGCCTGTAAATCAGCTAACAGTCTGCCTTAGCTTTTCCTCACAGCGATTTCTGCACTGCACACATGGACACTAATTCAAACGGACAACAATAATGTTTTTTTTAATAAATCATTTGTTAAATAACATTTATTAATTATGTTTGTGTCGGCTGTAATAAAGAGAAGTCGGGATGGTGTCTTATCAATTTTGGGATCATTTTAGATCAAGCACAAAGTTTGAATGGCAGTCATCTTTAAACTTGATGTTTTTACTTCTCAACTAAAAGTTGACATGACTGATGCTCCAAATGTTTTTCTCTTACTTTTTTCCGTCTTGCTTCTTCGGTTTCTATTTGTACAGTCACTTGTCATTTATTTGTAAATGTTTGTAAAAGGCAATTTTGTTTTTTTTCCGTTTTCTATAAAAATAGGAAAATGGTAAACCTTCAATTAAAAAGGAATAAACAATTTACCAGTCCTAAAATGTGATCCATGTGTCTCCCTCCTGCATGTAAATGAGAGTAGTAATACTACCTGGGTTTGGGCAGGTGGTGGCAGTAGAGGTCTGTCGTTGCTGAATGCTCATTTGCAGCATTTTAACCCTCACTAAGAGTAAAAGGTGAGATGACTGAAATTGCAACATAATGCATAATTTAGGTCACATACAAGATTTGACCCATCACCTACCCCACTGCGTCGTTCCAAACCTGCATGACTTTTTTTCTTCTGCAGAACACAAAAGAAGATTTTTATTTTTGGTTGGACTGGCCCTCATTGACTTCCATTTTATGGGTACAAAACCACTGAGACATTTTTCAAACTATCTTTTTTTGCTTTCATGGTAAATAGTCATATTGGTTATTCTGCAAGATCGAACAAATGAGCTTGAAATGTTATTCATAAAAACACAAGTAGCAGAAATTTTACAGTAAAGAGAAGACGATGTCGAGCCATGTCCAGTGGCATTCTGGTATTTAAAGAAAAACAAGGATTTTTTTTATCTCACATGGGCAATAGACTACTGGCATTACCTTTATTTAGTCTTAAGGGATTTATATAAAATCTATATAAACGTTATTTGATCATGTCTTTGTTAAAAAGCACCCTTGTGTGAAAACATTTATATTCACCATCTTATTTACTGGTTAAAGCATATTGATTTTTTTCCCCCAGAGCCCGTTGTGGCTACACATGGCTGTTTCATCGCATTACACAACCACAACACATTCATTGAAATGTTAATCTATAAAAACCAGTGGCAAAATAATAGTTTGTCAAATGCCTCTTTGCCCTGAGATTGTCTCATCCAGCACTGTCCGACATATAATGTTGCTATAAATGCATGTGTATACTTTGCACGTGTAAATAGCTTCTATAAAACGTCGATCAGGTATTAATCACCCAAAAATGAAAATTCTGTCATCATTTACTCACCATCATTTCAAACATGTATGACTTGTTCTTCTGTAGAACACAAAAGAAGATCTTTTGAAGATATTCAACCTTTGACTTGCATTGGTTTTATCTCCATACAATAGAAGTGAATGGCTACCACCGTTGTATGGTTACCAATCTTTTTTTAGATATATATTGTGCATTAAACGGATGGTTTGGCATCATGCAAATAATAGAAAGCTCGCTTTAAAGCAGGAACAGCTGTGGCTTTTAATACTACAGGAAAAACACCTGAGACATGCAAACTAAAAGCATAAAGAGACCCCTAGCATGACCAATATACCTCTTATAAGTCCGAAATGTTCTAAAGCCTCAGTAAATCAGTCCAGTCACTGCCTGAAGGGTTTAAGAGTGTCTGGGACTAAAATGTTTTCACTACACTTTCGTAGTTTGGAGCAATGTTATCTGATAAAGACACAGCTGTAGTGTTTCCATCTTGTTCATCTATTTATATAAGTGCTAGGAAATGTTAAAATGCCATGTGGGGTTACACAACTTTTTGTTGTGTGGCTTCATGTCTCCTGAACATAGTGACCTCAAAGTATTTGGACCAACATTCGGTACACCACATTGAATGTTTGAATGTCAACGCACTAGATAAGAGAATATCAAACTAAGTGGCATTTATTTTAAAGATAGCATAAGCACCCTTCAAACTAAAGCTTTCATAAAAAGTTTGTTAAAATACAAAACAACTGGTACAGTTTACAATTTAGGATAAACTGTATGGTCAATTTATTGTTGTCAAAACAAAACAATTTATTGTTTTTCCTATAAAGTAAATAATTTAATGTATATTTGAAAATATATAGAATAATACATTGTTAATATAATATAACAATATAGCCAATTGAATAATCCATAAGGAAGCGGAGGCTGGCTGCGTGTACTCAGTAGTCTTACTACACGGCAACTTGCCACACAAGAAAAAAACTTGACATGAAATGTGAATTTGAAATATTTTGTTAGCTCATTTTTACAGAATGCAGATGTTCCGCCAGGAAAAGCTGTTTACTTTCGGTTCTAAAGAAAGAAACGACGTTCAAATGTCACAAACAGGTAATTTGGTTTAATCATTTGTAAATATAATGTCATTAAAAGACATATTTATATTCAATAAAAAAAACTGTCAAAATGATTTGCTGCATCCAAGTTACCATGGCAGAAATCGACTACTTCCATACTATATAGTAGGCGAAAATGAGTATGTATGAGTAATGAATAGTATGTCCGAAACCTTAGTTTGCGAAAAACAGTAGGCGAGAAATACCCGGATGGTCTACTACTTCCGCCGGGATTCGTGAGTGTGGATCGAATGGACACTTTTCTATCCATTGATGCCACGGGAGCTGAGCTACGGGCAAATTTCAAAAGTTTATCAAATAAAAATATGGAAAAACTTTAAGGCAGACGTCTGTTTTTAATGTGAGCGCCAATAAAATAATTTATCCTGATTAAATTATGTTTTTATCAACACTGACGTCTGGGTTGTTGTTCATACATAGGTCAAAGAGCATACGGGTCACATGACCATAAAACATGTCGGACGCAGTATGTCGGAAATGTATTAATACTACTCCCACTCATACAAGAACGTACTGTTTTAACAGCCGGTAGGTAGGTAATTATTCAAATTCAGTACGTACTGTCACAGTATGCGATTTCGCATAGTTTTTATGTGTTATTCGTTTTGAGCGGTTGATATCTGGTAATAACGAACCTGCAAATGTCGCGACTGGCCAATCAGAATCCAGCATTCCAACGAGCCGTGTAATACGTAATTATAAATTTGGCAAGAAGGCTAAGAAAAGGGAAGTTAGTTCTGATAAAAGGGCTTGTATCACTAGATAGCACACGCCATTTAAATTAGTTAATTTTAAGTGTGGCTGAACTGTCGAAACTTTTTGGCACCACTGTATAGGTTAGATTAATAGAGGGTTTTCATTGAATTGTGGCAAAAATATAAGAACATTTGTTCTTCGGCAAATAACCACAGAAAGCAACTTATTGGTAAATAAGATATTGATCTGCCCATATGATTTACAGGACAAAAAGCAATCCAGCTCTGAAATCTATGGTCTGGAGTGAGAATATATGTTGTTTGTTTAGATTGAGAGGGACAGGACAGCACTGATGAGAGGACAGAGAGAGACAGGAGGATAAGCGAATGTGACACACGTGCAGCCTACATTTCACAATGTCTGACTGTGAGTTAAACACAATCTTAAAGCCGTCCCTTTAAAAACCCCACAGCCTAAAACCTCACACACAGCACATTTCATGATTTACACACTCTCACAGCCGAGTGCTAAGACTGATCGCTCGCTGTTTTGGCTGACACTGTGTCCAGAGAGCGAGAGAGAAAACAAGGCCAACAGGAAAAGAAACATACGCCCATATTAGGTTAAAGGGATAGTTTGTCAAAAAATGTCGTGAAATTTGACCGAATGCTCTTTATTTGTTGATCCTCTCTTTTTGTAATAATATTTTTATAGCAATATTTCTGGGCCTTGGCCCGATACGATTTGCGCATGTGTAGTGTATTTTTTGCCAAGCTTCCTAACATTCTTCTCAAACCTGAAGTTCAGTTTACAACTACACTGCAAAACTACACTGCAAAAAATGATTTAGTCGTTTTTTCTTGTTTTCCAGTAAAATTGTCTACAAATTCTTGAATCAAGATGGATTTTCTTGATGAGCAAAATGACCTAAGAAAATAAGTCTTGTTTTAGGTAAAAAAAGATGAAATTTCAGTGAATTTGTGCTTAAAACAAGCAAAAAAATCTGCCAATGGCGTAAGAAAAATAATCTGGAATTAAGGTTGACCTTTTCTTAGTCACTCAATTCAAGATTATTTTTTTTACCCCATTGGCAGATTTTTTTGCTTGAATTCACTGAATTTTTCTCCCCCCTTTAAAACAAGACTTATTTTCTTAGGTCAGTTTGCTCATCAAGAAAATGCTTCTTGATTCAAGAATGTTAAGACATTTTTACTGGAAAACAAGAAAAAAAGAATAAGTAAGAAAGTCATTTTTTGCAGTGTATGCAACATGCATCGAAATTGTATAATAATCATCATAAATCAAAAACAATATTTCCCGGCACCACCAATAACCGCGTCAGTAAAAAACGTGATATTAAAAGGATAGTCCACCCAAACATGAAAATTCGGTCATCATTTACACACCCTCCAGTCATTTAAACCTGTATGACTTTCTTCCGCAGAACACAAAAGAAGATATTTTGAAGAAAGTTGGTGACTGAACAGTGCCGGCACCCATTTACTTCTATTGTATGGACACAAAACCAATGCAAGTCAATGGGTGCCAGTTAACAACAGTCTTCAAAATGTAAATGATGACAGAATTTTCATTTTTGGTGAACTGTCACTTTAACCAATTGACATTGTGTTAATTCAACATGTATCATAATATCGTAAACTGTTCAGCACCCATTTAAAATTTTCCCTTAAGAGTCACACCTTTCAAACTGTTTCTCTGCCTCTGTAAACTTGTATTTTAAGTCTGATTCATTGACCAAATTAAAGACAAAACACAAAATAAACTAAATTAAAGATGAATATGTCCGATCGCATTATTTATTACTTTAAAAAGATATTGCAACAGATACCCTGATCATATCGTGATATCGTGACAGCCCTAATCTTACTGATATTTTTGAATGAATGTCAAGATGTCAAATTTCCAAAGTAAGACATCACTTTTGGCCACTCTATGTGTTTAAATCTGGTGAACGGTATAATTCGTGTGCAACCCAGTTTTTGTGGCTCTGTCATGTCTTTGTGACTCTAATTTGGACGCAAGATGCCAATATCTCAAATAGAGCTGTTTTTCTTTTTGTAGATGGATGACATCATCACCCATCAATTATCGCTACAGTAACACTCCAGGAAGCTTTGAAACATTGAAAAACAGATGAATACTTGATGAATCGAAATGAGATTTGTTTGTTTATATGACGTTGTATGAATTATGAATGGACAGGTGACATTTGGCCATGCTGCCTTTAGCAGAAACAGACAGTGGAGGTCAATGAGTGGTCCATCTGTCAGAGAGGAAGCCTCATGGGAGATCTCGCCACAGAGGGGCTGTCGAATCTCTTACCATCTCAACCTGTCGACAGCTTTGATGGATCTGACAGCTGTGCACTGTACTGGAGCAAGACAGGATTTAACCTAAATCTATCTGAACACTCAAAGGAAAATGAGTTTTGAAATCCACTTTCATTTTCGTCTTTCAGACACTTAATGCAAAACCATTTACCTTGAACTGAGGTACAGAAAACTGAACAATGGAATAATGGAAGCAGAACGGTGGAAATCTATAGCGGTGTACTGATCTGAGAACAGTTTGGGGTGTCATTTAGAGTTAAGGAGCATGATAGGCTTTTCAAACTTTTCAAACGAAAAGTGTTATCCCAAGGTCGGATTTTTCCTTTTGTACAAAGTATCAGGCAAACGTGGTGCAAACACCTTTTCAAAATTATAAACAAATATATGTTGCCGTAGTAAAAAACTGGCTTAAACCTGGGCCTACAAAAGATGTTAAAGAAGTAGCTCACCCAAAAATAGAATTTCGGTTTCATTTTACATTATGAATAAATCAATTTCATTGAAAACAAATGCCTTCATGATCTGTAATGTGATAGAAAAAGGTAAAATAATGTTTTCAGCAAGACGTGGATTCAAACCCCAGTCTCCAGTGCCAAAGCTTAACAGACTTCACACCTTACGCCACTGGAGTTGCTGTTTGAAGTGGCATCGTTCTTACACCTTCTCTATTCCAATCACATATTGGTGGGCGGAGCTACTGCAAATAGTCTCTATTTGTAGTCAGTGTAAATAGACACTCCGTTTTTGAAAAACCAGTATATGACTCTATCTTCTGAGGAACCCCAAAGGATATTATTTTGAGAAATGTCTCGGTGGTGTTGTGTCCACACAATGGAATTCAATGGGGCCAGTGTTGTTTGATTACCAAAATACTTCAAAATATCTTTCTTTTGTGTTCTGCAGAAGAAAGAAAGTCATACAGGTTTGAAATTACACTAAGGTGGGTAAATGATGACAGATTTCTCATTTTTGGTTAAACTCCATCTAACTCTGTGCCATCAGTAGACATTTTGCTAGTCAAGAAGCGTTGAGGAGCCTTCATATTGAAAAAGCAGATATAAAGAACAAATTTGCAATATATACAACACTATAAGTGGAGTGACTCTGGATTACACTCTGTATTAACAGTTGACAGCAGAGCCACATGATGGCAGTCAATCTACACCGTTCCGTTTTATTTTGTGGGCTCTTTATTTTTCTCCGCGCCTCGAGAGAGCTGTAAGAGCAGGACAATGCTATTGCTCTCAAGGTTGAATCCTGGACAGAAGCAACCTCAGTGTGTCAGGACTGGCTTTAACACAATATAAATCCTGGTGCTGAAAAGGACTAAAATATATTAACAGTGTCCCTCAGACTGCCACACACAATAACACCCTGGCCTCTGGCCCCTCCGTCGTTCTTGGCGCTGCCGCTTCCTAGACAGATGCTATATGAGGACTATAAATAATACTGTATGCTTTTATTATGAATACTGTATAGTACTGACCAACAAGTTACCAACATTGCATTGTGCCACTAATCCCATTAGTATCGCCAGATATGCATTAAGCTATGCTTCTATGGCTTGGTCTTACTCGTCTTCCTTCTTGTTATTAAACCAACTGGCATCTGCAAACAAATAATGCTTGTCCAAACAGACCCCAAATAAAATTGATTCACGTCCCACTTGCAATTAAATTCGATACAATTCATACATTATTAAGGGTGGTTTTAAGTGGCCGAATTCCTTTTCCGTATATTATTTTACATTTGCATGGTGTTTCTTATATAATATAGTCTACCTGCAGTTGGTAACATTTCATGGCATGTCATTGCCATTGGTAAAATCACAGTACTGTTATAATAATTGCAAGGGCCGGCAAACTCTTGACACGGTGCCTGTAGTACAAGTCAGAACAAACTACTGTCTAATTTAGGCATCAAAGTGTGACCAATTGTATGTGTCCAAATAAATCACCTGAAATAGAACAGCTGCCACTCTTATATACAACCCCACTTTCATCAACGCTGTGATCTCACAACAGTCTCGGCTTTCATTTTTACCCTCTCCGCATTGAATTTGTATTTGTACATTACCGTATAATAGTCACACGGCTCCTACACCTTTATTTCATTCACATGCTGATTGTAATTGTATGATGTGTCGTCTTTGCAATCACAAATATACTTATGTTGCTGAGGAGACTGGTGGTTTGAATGAACTGTTCTTCCCAGATGTCCATCTCAGAAAGACTTTCCCTGTTCTTGTTGTCACTTTCCTGGACGGAAGATGGTTTGCCATCAGAGAATTGCAGAACATTGAGAAAGCAAAACTTTGGTACAAAAAATATGAACCATTTTTAGGCAAAAATGATAAAGGTTTTAGAGAACCATTTTTAACATCTAAAGGAAAAAAGGTTCTTTGTAGAGGAAAAGGGTTCTTTAGATCAGTGGTTCTCAAACTGGGGATCTCAAGATGGATTCAGGGGGGCCGCAGATTTTGTGGCATTACATGAAATATAGAAATTTATCACAAATTTTATGCAATCAAAGATTAGAAAAATAAGAACGCCGACCAAAGGTATTGATGTTCCAGCATTGTATAAAATAATTTGTTTTAGGTTTCATAAAAATTGTAAGTTTTAAGATTCTAAGTTTTTATTTGGGGGGCCGCAAAGTGATGCACTCTACAATAAAGGGGACCACACAAGGAAAAAGTTTGAGAACCACTGCTTTAGGTCATGAAAAGGTATGGAAGACATGGTTGTTTTAAGAAACTTTGAATGTTTTTTTGCGTTTGCATTTACATTGTAGAAATGAAATAGCAGATATATACCATGCCCCAAAAACGTCAGTTGCTAACATTCTTTCAAATATCTTCCTTTGTTGAACAGTTTTTGTGTCATCCGCATCATCAAATGCAGTGAACCCTGATATCCTGTGAAGCACTTTTTGTTATCCAGAATGTTAGGAGCTGTCAACACATATCCTAAATGTCTGCATGTTTAATCTGGATTTATAGAGGCGTGTATGTGCCTACACGGGCACCTGTCCAAAACTTTAGCTTTATAGCAGTTGATAAGCTCTTGGATCTGAGAGACAGACAGGGGGAAGGTGGGAGGATTCAGCTCTTTGCACTCTGACAAAGCAAGTAGCAGTCAATCAAAATACTGTTGGACAATTAATCAAAACACATTCATCTGGCTGTTAGAGGAGCCAGACTGATCACATCTGAGCACAAAAATTGCAAACAAATGTTATACAATTCTCACTTTATAAGACTACAATACCAAACCCCCATATGGGTTCAGACATTTCACAGACTTGGAAGCACCAATCTCACTCTCAGACATAAACATCTTAGTTCCATCTGGAGGATGTCTGAAAGCAAAAGAAAATAATAACTATGGGATGTTTGGATTGTGTATACGGAGCCATATAAATTCAAGTAAGTTGCGTCATTCCTAAACTCTACTTTAATATATCTCAATGGTGTGTAATTGTGTTGAATTTGTTGTATTTGAATATTTGTTTGGATGAGATGAACCTTTTTAACTATACCATCATACGAAACCATTGCTATATTGGCAATTGTGTATTTAAACATACGACACAAAACCTTGTAGTTGAATGGATATAGCCACTGTGAGTATCTGACTATATACCCTGTCACGCCTGCCCTGTACACACCCTAAAAATAATTCTGTGGGCTTAGGAAAATTACAAAGCTGTTGGTGTTGGCAGCCTGGTTAATGCGCTGACACAAAGCACCAGCAGTGCGCTCACGGCGACCTGGGTTCGATTCCCGTTCCCAGCGGTCCTTTGCCAGTCTCCTCCCAATATCTTCCTGTAAACTCTCCAATGTAAACTGTCATTAAAGGCATAAAACCCCAAAACATAACTTAAAAAAAAAATATATATATATATATCACAAAACTAATCAGCTATATTAACTTAATAAAATCTTTTAATTAATTTTTGGGACATATGAAAATAGATAAAAAATCCAACAGTTAATATATAATTTAAGTTTTTATGTATTTAATTAACAATTATATATTTCATATATACTTAATATTTTTGGTGAATTCTAATAGAAATATTTGAGTTACTCTGATATACTTTTTTACTTACCTTTTCACAATTTAAACTGTATATTTCATTGATTTCGCATCTTTAAAATTAATACTTTTTTTGGAGTGTAAATTGTTTAACGTAAAATTAAGTTAAAAGGTTTGTCTAAATGGATCTATAAAGAACCTTTAACATCCGAAGAACCTTTCTGTTTCACAAAAGGTTCTTTGTGCATGGCGATAAAAGGTTCTTAAGATTATAAAAGGTAAGAAAGAGATAATTCTTTAAAGAACCTTTGACCGAATGGATCCTTTGTGGAACCAAAAATGGTTCTTCTATGGCTCGGCCGTCAAGAACTTTTAAGCATTTTTCTTTTTGATAGGGTTATTTGCCTTAAAATTGTATTTAAGACAGTTGTGCATTTCATTTTGTGTGAAACGTCAAGTATTCATTTAAAAGCAGTCAGAGCAAACATTTTACAATGTTGTATTGGACTCAGTGAGCTCAGATGAATTTAGAAATAACACTTCACACATGTTTGCTAGAAAAACACATCAACATCAATCTTAGCATGCAGAGGAGTCAAGTGAGTAACTCACTGAATGTATATGGTGTCAATCGAGGGAAAAGCCTTGATATTCACATCGATTTTTACCGGGAAATAATACAATGAGAATGATGTAGGAGAGCAGACAAACTGAATGTGTTTAGATGGAAGAAGGCGATCATTTTAGTCGCAGCCAAGTTGATTTCTCTGTGTTTATTTTGCACTTTCTTCAGATTCACAGAATCACAGCATGAGTTCAAGTGAAGTGTGTCTAATGTGCAACACTCTCAAAAACAAATGTGCAACTTTTCAAACTTTCCACCTCAAGACGTGTCATGCTGGGTTTGATGACATCAACAATTACATCAGATACCATTGACTCTTGCATGTCTTGTGACAGATTGTGACACCATTTTGAATGGTGTTTGATCGATCTTTGAGGATTTTTTTTCAGTAAAAACATAGCGTCATATCCCACACTAGCTATTGTATGGCCTCAGAAAACTCACTATTTAAAATGTACTATTTAAAGGGATGTGTTTAGGTAAAGTGATCAGTTTTGTTTCAATATGTGTGCAACTAACAATATTTTTATCAAATTTCAAATAAAAATATTGTTTCTATTTGCATTTATTTGCAGAAAATAAAAACAGGAGAAACAGGTCAAAATAACAGAAAAGTATTTTTCAGACCTCAAATGCTTTATTATTTTTGTGGTGATTTTTGTCTCACTATTGAATTACATTACAGTGATTGTAGAATTATTTTGATGTTAATTTGACAAAATGTAGATATACATTTAAAACTGCAACAGGAACATTACAAATGATTACAGACTCTTTCTCAAGCGTTTAAAATGGGCACAATTACCCTGTTTTTCTCCCACGTTCAATATGACTCAGGCATCCTATTTTCATCACTTTTTGGCTCCCCGTTTCCTCTCATACGTCAAACTGGTTAATCTGTCATTTCAAAACCTATTTCTAACTAATCAGACATGCGATATCCCCCCCCACATCCCAAACACACTCTCTCTATCTCTCACACACTGCCCCATCTCTCTCTGATTCCCATCATGCACAATTCCCTCCTCTCCTGCTATTTGCATTCTGGAATGTTGAGAAATCATTCACACACTCACATGGACTGAATCATAATTAAATCCATCAGTCTCTGCTCCGCTGAATGTTAAGTGTGTTAAAACCGAAGACAACAAGAACTCCAATTTTCAGTGTTTGGGTACAACGCTTTCGCTTGATCCCAAATTGAAATGCTACAGGATCTTTAAAGTAAGGTCAAGACCTTCAGCTGCGAATGAGAGATTAACATCTTCGTAAAAAACAACCGGCATTATGAAAGAAAAAACGACCGTCTGTGCTGTGATGCAAGGGAAAGCAGTTCGTAGTAAATCACTGACACTGCCATAGGCCAGTTTTCTCCTCTTTAGATGTGTCTGGTTGTATGAAAAAGGCCTTTAGTGGAAGGACCTTCATAATAAATTCAAGCCTCTGAAGTAGAGCTTCAACTCGGATTGCTTTAAAGGCAGCGAAAGTGAAAAGAAGGAAGTGGAACGAGGAGGTTTATATGGTTTTTCTCCTCTCGGGGAGCCACAAGGCACTTGTATTCACAATGCGTTATGGGATAACACACAAAGTCAGGCTGACACTGAGAGGGATTACAAAAAAGTAGGAAAATAATAGAGGTGTGTGGGGTCTCAGACTAGATTGTGGGAACTAAAAAACAAGGATAGTAAAACCTAATTCACCAAAGGTCCCCATTAGAAAAAATGCTTTGGGAAGAGTTGCGGAAGAAAAATATCATTAGCTCAAAAACAATACACGTCAATGGAAAGCCTCACTATACTGTAGTTCAATCATGTGTTTTCACAATGATGATAAAACCTGAAAACAAATGGTATCTAAAATATTTTCATATGCACTTGAAATATTGAACTATGCACAATGAACTATTTTAGAAACAATGTTATTCATAATAATGTTGAATGTATTATGTTATAGGTTAAAATAAACAAATAAGAAGGTAGGGGTTAGGGTTTAATAAACAGAATTGGCATAACTTCATAAAAGCAAAACCCTGAACACCATATTTAAGACAAAACAGGGACCACTATCATAGAAAATATATAAACCCATTTCCAATTCACCATACAACCTGATCTAACAGGAATTCGTAACTATTTTACAAGTTGGTTAATAAAAGCAACACTGAAGCTTCACCCCTACACCTAATGTCACTGCACGAAAGCAAATCGTAGTTACAAATACAAATATAAAAAAAAAACACTCATAAAATAGTTACAAATTCTCATGAGATTGAGTGGTCCATATCAAAGCATTGACAGTGCTAATTTGCTATAAAGTGCAAACCAAGGTCAAGGTTTCTGTCATTTGAATCAAGTAAAATATTGTCATACAGTTTTATTTGGTAAACTTCAACTAGCCTAAACTGTTAACTCAGCAATAGACAATACTGTCACGGATCTCAGGGAGAGACAAGGCAGGAGAACCCAATTGCAGGCAAGAGTCAGGGATGAAGGGGTTAACAGGTATTTATTATAACAAGACAACCAAAACAAAACCCACAATGGGGAAAACAAGACAGGATAAAAATATAAACTTTAACAAGGACAAGAACGCTGACTAACTAGACTATAAAACAAACACTAAACTAACACTTACTAGACACAGGGTATGGGAACAAGGCAAGCCGAGGGCATGAATACAAGGACCTATCTAAGACACGGATGAGGTAAGACGTACAATGAACCAGACAGGACAAAGAACACGAGGATGTTTTAAAGGGGAGCAAATCAAGAGGGAACAGGTGCAAGGGATAAACTAATTAACACAAACTAGGAAACAGGAGGGTAGGAACGATGACGCAGACTAGAGAAACAAAGGATCCTGTATGATTCCACCTCTAGACCAAGAAATACCTGACAAGGAGAGGTGGAACCATGACACAATACGTTTAGGTTGAGACACTAAAATTATTAACGGAAAAACTAAAACTCCTCTATAACACATATACTTATATAGCAACTCAGAAAACTAATAAAAAAAACAATCAAAATTGTAAAACATATCATGAAAGCTAATAATAAATAAAAGTGAATTCATAAAATGAACAAAACTTTAACAAATCCACAACCCCTGACATTGTAGCCAATTGACTGCCAATGTACTTGTCCGAACCTGCTTTGTGACAGACAGCAATTGAGAAAGAGGTAAGAACAGAAAGAAAAAGAAAGAGGAATTTTGAGGAAAAGAGTGTCACAGTGTATTCAAATGCAATCATTTAAAATTATACCCTCTGCTGGGCTGCTGCGGCTTTCTGATGAACGCTCAGACTCTGCGGCCGACAACAAACAAACAGACCCATGCACATCCACACGAGTAATCAAAGTGTGAAGAAAACGCAGTGTTCTACACCATATTCATTTTCCTCTGCCATGTCTGTTAAAAACACTGGCGGCAGAGCCCTGATCTGACAGCAGTCAGACAGAATCCGTTCTTTTATACATCAAACACACAGATGCAAGAATAAACCACAATCGCTCTTTTTTTTTTTCTTCCCAAGGTTCATGTTTAAGATGTGCACGCCATCGGAAATCGCCTGATGTGGTGGGAGAAGAGTTTGAACCCTGCGGCTTTGCATCAATCAACTTTTTGTTGCTGAAGCAATAAGGTGCGAAGGTGTGCTATTTTGCGAATATAGTCACGACTAAAGGCTAGTTCGCATTGTTCCAAGAACAAACACGATTTTTCGATTTCATATGAATAAGCCACCTCGTAAAATATTTACGAATTCCTGTGAGATCAGGTTGACAATATTCCTAATACAGAGGAACGATAATGTTGGGATCACTTTCAAATCATTTTTTCTTGTAGATGTACGATAAAACATTGACAGCCATTAAAGCTTAAGTTAGAATAAACACAATGATATCGCCTTCGCTAGAAGAAGTTCCTGATCATAGTCATACATACTATTTTGTGAGTTTTAGCATGACTGTCCAATCAGCATCCGGGAAAGGAACTATTGCTCTATGTAGGACGCAGATACGAGTTAAAAAATAATCCGTCTTCCTGTTTCGTCTCTCTCTCTCACTCTCAGGTAGAGCGACAAGGTGACCCAGCTCAATCAGTAGGTGTGGGGAATAATCAGGCTGTTAGCTTGCTAATACGAGAGGGGGAATTCTCCACTGTACGGACCCCTGCGACTCCTCTCTCATTACACAATCCCCATGGGAGATCTTCAGCTGTCACTTTCACACCCAGCAATGAAAACGTCCCGTCTTTAATCCCTGATTGAAGACCAGTGGCTTGAAATTACACAACAGTGTTTCAATAAGGATTTCTTTCAGACTGGGAAAGAAACCAGGGAGCAGAGCCCTCGAGGAACACATTTTTCATAATACGGATTTGTACATCAATAGTGCTATTTCAAACTTTGTTCATATGTTTTAGAGCCCTTGAGAATAAATGACACACCGTAGCACACATCATAAATCTATTACTGGAATCTACGTATAACTGTATATATGTGTCCCTATGGGTCAGTTGGTAGAGCATTGAGTTGTTCAAAGTTGTGCGTTTGATGAAACACACAATGTGTACACAAAAGTGCACAAAAAAATGGCATGCACTGTAAAGGCGTTTTGAAAAAAAAGTATTTCAAATGCATTGATGTACATTTATAATTGAATGTTGACTATATATTTATAAGCGTGCTTCTTTTATGAATATGTGCAGATTAACATTTCAACATCTCGTTTACCTGATGCACTAATTGCATTCGTGATTGACAGTCCAAACATGTTACACACTGGCAACATAAAAATATAGAGTATTTATTTTAGATGATTTATTTTAGATGCATACTAGAATAGCTTGGGCCATATGTCAAAACAAGAATGCCAAAGTGGTGCACAAGCAGTTTTGGCAGACAGAAAAAGGGGTTTATGGGTAAGAGCATATGCTAGGCAAGCAGCACGATAATTTATCTCATCCTGATGCATTGTTAAGCTGTAGTGTCTGCCTCGTATAAATAATTAGTGGCTTGTTTCAAATCCATTGGCGCGTCATGAATAATGCATGAGAGGGGTGGGAAAGGGCGGATACCAGTATAGAAGATCGATTGATTGACAGTGTGAGACACTTTGGCCAATGTGACCTCTCTGATAGATTTATCTGTCGTTTTTCCTTTCCATCTTTAACCAACCCTGCTAACTTTTTTACTTGAGGGATCCCTTAATACACTCAAAAAAAAATACATTAGAATGGGCACAAAATACTGTATTAATATGAAGGAATTTTCTGTATTCACTTTTTCAGTTCTTTTGCCTGTATTTTACATTTTGCACTGCATTAAATTACATTTTAGCATTAACGGAAATGTCCGTAAAATAAGGGAAAATGTACTGGGAATTTTCTGCCAGTACTTTATCCGTCTTTTTACGGGATTTGTCTTTACAGTGCAGGTGGGCATTTGACAAAACTACTTTTAAATATAAAGTCGGTTTTTCAATAGTCAAATACTTTCTTCTATCCCAGCTTAATTTGAATAAACAACTATAAAGTTTTGGCGGATGATATTTGTTAATCCTGTTGCCGCTGAAACCGTCTATAGACCCCTTTTGAGCCAATGTCGCGCTTACGTCAGGGCCTTAGCTGGAGGCAAAACAAGGGGAAAACTGGAGGCGGCTAATACACATCAGCACAGAGTCGGCTACATAAGGAGTTTAAAATATCATCTTGCTGTGTTTTTGAGTGCCAGAATCGACAGAGTAAACGGCTCTAATCTGACATTTTAACACATACCATTGCCAGAAAAAACGACGACAGTTGTAGTTAAACACAATAAAACTAGCAGACTTCACAGAAACGATCACCAAAGATGCTTATATTTGCAGCGCACACATCATATCACTTAATAAACTCTTGTCTTTTGTTGGTATGGATTATAGTTTGGGTACGGGTCTAAAAACTTCTCATGTATACATCTATACACAATCAGGACCCAGGGAAGTTATTTTTCACGTAACGTTAACCTTTTTTTAGTGCATATACAGGCTAACTTTGTTAGTTGTACAACTAGAAGTTAGCCAACTGCCGAAGATTAAATATAAAGAAACTCGTTTGATGTCACTGTTTCTACAGTATTCACAATAAGAAGAAACCCGGGAGAGGGAACAGTGAAAAGGCTCATGTTATGTGTCAGGTGTGCACGTGTTCAAGCTGCTTTTGCTAACGTTTTCCACTGTTGCATAGTGTAATATAAGCATCTAAATACGTCACGTTATTCTCTCAAGTCTATTCTCATATGTCTTGACAATACACGCTTGACTTCTTTCTCTATGTGGTATGTGTGGATGTCAGACCACGTAATCCTGACAGTTCCTCCATCCATTGAGTGTGTACAGGTCGCCCAATCTGGTTCCTTCGGTTAAAGTTGACTTTTTCAACAACAGTCACAGTTCCGGGCTGTGACTGACCTTACATATTGAAATTAAATCGGATTCTCTGCAGTCTTCTTCAAATAACAAGCTTTCAAAACGTGCTCGCTAGCGTTAGTAAAGCGGGCAGGGGAATCTTTCTTCCTCCACCTATGCTCCGTCTACGAAAACACTTAACAAAGTTTACTAACAAAAAAGGGGTATATAAAGGTGCTTTAAGAATGCTGTAATGCAATGTGAAAAAAGTACACTAAAATACACTTAAATGTATTTTTTTAGTGTTCCATTTTCACACACTAATTTGGTATAATATACAAAAATGAGTCTTTAGTATTTTTAAAGATAAACTTAAGATAATAAGTGTACCCAACTGTGCTTTTGAGACACCATGATTAGAAATGCCAAAGACTGTATTTGTAGTGAAACATTTTTACTTTGTGTAATTTAACTTAAATAAAGTGTACGTATTTTAGTGCACTATTTTTTCATGAATTAGTTTTATCGCTTTTTTCCGATGTTGTATGATTCACATTTTTGTACACTTGGTATGCACCAGTTCTTGCATACTTTTTACTCAGATGTATTTTCCAATCACAAAGATACTTTACAGGCTTAGTTCACACAGAAATACAAGTTTCTGTCATTATTTACTCACCCTCTTGTCATTTCAAACCTGTATGACTTTCTTTCTTCTGCAGAACACAAAAGAAGATATTTTGAAGAATGTTGGTAACTGTACAACACACAGGTTTGAAGTGACAAGAGGGTGAGTAAACGATGAGTGGATTTTCATTTCTGTGTGAACTATCCCTTTAAGTGCATAGTTAAACCAGGCAAATTGGGACACAGCAAACGTGTTAGAACAGCGTGTTGCTCATAACAGTAGAAAAAACAGAACCCTTCAAATGTCCGACTTTATTTGTATACTGGAAACTTTCAATCAGACTCTTTAAAAATCATTGTGATCATTTAACACCGATGAAGGCCAGAGCGACACAGATTGCAAGCATCATATAACGTGTTCTCTCTTCACTCAACAACATCAACAAACTCAACAAAACCATAAGAGCGAGACTAACAATGGTACGAACAGAGGCTTTGATTGAAATCGAACGTGAGAACAGAACATCGCAGTAGTAGCTCATGCTAGCCGTCAAGCCACGGTTTACCTCACAGCATCCAATCCCAATTCTTCCTTCAGCAAAGTTTCAAACTGCTGCCCAAATACGGCCTAAACTCCCGAGACGCTGGATTTAACATGTGCCGTTTTTCAGCCTTTGTTTATTGCTTATTTGTTAAATCTCTGCTTGAACGGCTGTCTCTCCACACACCGAAGGACAAATGAAAAGGACCAGGTGTGGTAAAAATTCCTTCTGTGGTTTTTGACCTCCTTTATCCAGCTCTGTCGCTCATGTCGTTCATGCTCCGAGGAGCAAGTGTAACCTCAAGGCAAGGGGAGGTAAATCATTCAGACTGCATCTGGGCTCCGGCTCAGCCTGCGGTATTTCTGCTCAGGTCTGCATGGCCCGAAAACGAATGCGATTGTTTAAAACCATAGAGCCAAAAACAACTTTCCGATTACATTCTGTGATTGCGGCGCTGCTTTACTCCTCGAGCCGTGTAAATTCACAGATTTCTCTTTAGATTGAGGCGATTGTTTACCTGTGTAAGACTGATGGATGTAGTACACGTGCTACGTCAACATTTCAATCAAAACTACATTAGGTTACGAATAGAATACCAAAGTCCTCGCGAGGTATTACATTTTATCCGCGCGCCGGGTTTTTCTGTATTTTTATGCTAATACAACACGGCCGAGGTAGATTTAGAATTGGCTGTAGAGAAGCTTGGAAAGATCTTTGGCCAGGATACAGAAGTGCTGTCGATAGCATCCCATCAGCCGGTGTGTAATCAGACTGAACCATAATATTGTATCATTATTCAAATGTCTTTATCTCCTGGCAGAGAAGTCAGAAAAATGTCGATGTTTAAGATATGGAGCAGGCTGAGGGCAGGATATTCTTTCACGGATCAACACGTTGAGATTGAGTTCAACACATCAGCATCGAGATTGTTCACGTTGTGTACATTAAATATTTAGGGACCGATTTCACTGACAGTAGCCACAAAGTGACCAGGAGTAATTTATTTTGAGTTAGAGTTGTAGATTTGAGGAGATTGGGAAGGAAAATTTCACACTTCAAATTGAATTGCTTCCATTACAAATACTGTACCATTATAACCGATCAGCTGTTTGCCATTAAAACCAGTACAATCTCATTTATGTAGTGTTTGTGAGCCTTTCCCATCTGCCAAGTAACAATAGAAGGCAATACATTACCAATATAAAAGAGACCAATATAGTTTTTATCAAAACCAGTATAATTCTCATTATATACGTTAAAGGGACTGTTCACCGCAAAATAATAAATTTCTCATCATTTATTCACACTCATGTTGAATAAAACCACATGACTTTTATAATGTGGAACACAAAAGAAGATATTTTGAGAAATGTGCCAGTGGTTTCAAGTCAATGGGGTTGTTTGGCCACCAATGTTCTTCAATATATCTTCTTGTGCGTTCTGCACAAGAACGAAAGTCATACAGGTTTGGAATAACATGAAATTGAGTAAATGATGAATGAAATTTCACTTTTTTCACTATTTATAATGACATCTAGGACAAAAAAATATCATAATAGAACAACAGTAAGATTTCTCCAACATTTAACATAACAGCGTGTCAAGGTTGCGTAATATCTACCATCACCTGACCGAGCTTTTCTCTTCTGTCATTGAGAAATGAACTGATAAACAGTAGACAGCTGCAGTGCTCATATCACTGGCAGCTCAATACTCTGAGTAAATTACCCAGAGCGCAAAGCACATGTGAACACGAGAGTGGCCTCTTACAGATCCACTGTTTGTTATAGCAGAATAAAAGCTTCCCCGGGTCTCAAGGACAGTGGAAACGGACGCGCCCATTCACACACTCCATCTCGCAGCTGTGCTGCGACACCAAACGAGAAATCAATAAAACAACTTTTCTGTTATTGAATGCGAGATTCTCCTCCGGCTCAGAAGCTCCTAAAGAAATATGACTGTAATCAACGTAAGTGCCATCATACAAAACCATTTAGGTGTCAATTTGAGGCACAAAGCCAACAAGCCCTGTGCCGGGGAGAGGAAGGAAAGGTCAGGATCCCAAATCGGACAGTGACCCCAGAGAGCTCCACATGAGTCTGCTTGCCATATTTAACCAATAGTTCAGGCTGTAAATCATCCTGCCAGTTTAGACAGAAAGGGTTTTGTTGGTCTCAAAACAACATTTCTTGTTATTTAAACATATTCCCTTAACCATTAAAGTACCATGAAATGGAAGTTGCGATTTACTTCTTTTCCGTATCGTGACATGTATCCGAGTGAAATGGCTTCTGGAATTTGAAATAAAGCAGTGCGGGGCTTTTATTTTGCCTTTCCCTTTTCGATTGGTTTGTTGTAAGTTGGGCCTGGAGGGGAGGGCTAAAAATGCCTGGCCATTGGACAGGTCAGTATAGTCCTTTTTAAAATAACATTGGTGTGCACGGATAAATAATTTACAATAATCACTGCAACACTGTGTAAAACACTTTGCATTTTCCGGTTTGGTTTCATGGTGACTTTTAAATAATAATTCACCCCAAATATGACAATTCTGACTCATAGTGCAAAAAAGTGTTACGCAGTTTAGTTTGTAGTCAGTGATCAACGCTGTCTAGCAACAAAAGCTCTAACACAGGGAAGGTTTTGCTTCTACAATGTATGGCAAGGGCAAATTATTTTGATATTTTCAGGACATGATTAAACACCCCAATGTGAAAAGGTGAATAGGTCACTAAGAATATTTCTATCTAAGGCCTACATGTAAACTGTGACCGGAGGTTAATCCAGTTACTGCTCATCGGGTACCTACACAGTATAAATGGTATAAATAAAGGTACCTTTGAGGTTTCTTTACAGCAATGCTATATACAGTGATAACCATTTTTGATTCCCAAATAACCTTAAAAAAGGATTTTCATCTTACCTTCTGTAGTCTATTGAAAGCTATTCTGCTCCAAAGTACCTTTGGTGCAATGAAAAGTACCTTCTGTAAAGGTTCTTTACGGAAACATACGTAAAGTCCAACGAAAAACCTAGTAGGAAACATTATCCACTACACAATCGTTTCAGTTTTTTTCTTATTTACTGTTTAACAAAATGTTGTGGAAACAAGAAGGTATTAGGTTAGATTATTTTGCACAATAATAATTCTGTGAAGGAAACCACACTATAAAGAGTTTCAAATGTGTTTTGGAAGTGTGTACTCAGAGGTGTGCGTGTGTGTGGTAACAAAGCAAAGCATGAAAGGTCATTGCGAGCAAAAACTGCAAAGGAGATTAGAGTAAAATCAGACGCGCTTCACTGAGGTGCGTCTGTGTTTGTTTGTTCTCCACTGATGTGTGACTGTTAAGGGTTTGTTTCAACACGACTCTTTGCGAGTAATCCTGTGATAAAATGTGAGGTGCCTGCAAAAATAAATCCAGCCACTGCTCTCTGACAAACATTAGGATTGAATGATTTTGAGCAAAATAGAAAAGGAATAAACTTGTTACTATAAAATGAGACCGTAAAATACAAGACTATACCACAAGAGGGCGCACAACAGCCACATCTAATCACTACAAAAGAAATGCACTTGGTGCTGTCCTAAGCAAGGCTTTCAATTGAAAAGTTCTCCGACATGAATTCATCCAAAAGTTTTTACAATCAAAAGCTTTTAAACTACAGGAGGTATTTTATCTGAACTTTTTCATGTTCTGTTCAAACAACTCAAACCAATCAATCACCCAGAAACACAGCTAGGCCACTCTCTCTAAACAAGAGACCTCATATCAGGCAATGACAGGAAAATATTATTTGTGAGAGCTGAAATTATTAGACATTCCTTTTTAAAACAGGAATCAACTGGCAAGAAAACATTCATAGCGAACAAAAATTAGTTTTGTATAAAAATTAAAAAGTATAAAAAAGTATAAAAAGTAGTGTGCTTATACTTTAACAATCCAATCTTGTATCTATTTGTAGACATAAATCTATTATTTTTCTAGACATGAACACCACAATAGTATGCATATAGAGATGATTTAAATTATGTGTGAGGTCACATACAGATACGTTGCGGTCAAGATGGAAACATTAACGTTGCGGTCAAGATGGAAACATTCTGTAACATTATACCACGGACACAGAATAGGTATCATTTAAATGATTACAGTTATAAGTTAAGGTGATTTCTTTCATTTACATTTCGCATTTGGCAGACGCTTTTATCCTATACATTTATACTTGCAATCCCCTGGGATCGAACCCACAACATTGCTCTTACCACTGAGCTACAGAAAAGCTGTAATATTCATTTCTTTGTACAAGATACAGTTGAGGTTAATAACATGCAGTCTTTGCAAATGCACGCCAAACTTCAAGCTGCTAAAATCAAAAATGAATAAATCCAAATAATAATTCACATCTAAATGCATGTTGTTGAGTGGCCACATACGTGGCATGCTCTGTCCTGCTGTAGTACCTTCTGAAAAGAGCTGTGGGTTTTTGTCTTTGCTAAACCAGAATGGCTCTTGTGCTGTGGGTTTCATTTGTGGATCTACTTGCTGGCAGTGGAAAAATCACAATACAGTTCATATTGCCCTGGCCGCATGATTTAAGAGAGGAAGATGCTCCTGGAATTGGATAGAAAATGTTAGCTAGGCCACTTTGCTAGTCATCACTTCTACAATTTCAGCAATTGTGTGGGAAAATGTTTTGAAAAGTGAATTGTGCATCGGCCTTGTTCTCATTTAGACTCGGAGTTGTTGTGTTTGGTTTGTGATTTGCTTTGTGTTGTTTTTGATGGACCACCAAAAGTCAAGATAAAAAACAAAGCCTTCAGAGGGTTGTTAATATCCCCTGGATTCAATTTATGCTTTTCATCATGCAATTTCACAAGCAAGATTATACAGAATGCAGTCATAAGGCTTTTAATCTGTTAGCCCCCTGCTGCTCTGTCATCTCACAGCTAGAAACAGGCCAAACTGTTTCCTATTACATGTTTTAACTGATGGATTTGTTTAAAGACCATTCAAGTAAATGCGTGAATAACACGCGGCTAGGCACGGCTTTACGCACAGGCTTGCCTAGGCTGGAGCCATAGGGCCCCACCTGTTAAGGGGCCTCTGATTGGCCAGATCTTTTTTATTTTAAATTTACTTCAACGTTCCTTATCTTTTAACCGAACTGTTAAGATTTCAGCCGGTAAAGTTTATCCTGTCTGATTAGCGCGTGTCCCATAATGTTCACTGTGCGTATTATGTCCAAAGGCCTTTCAGGGTTGTACAGTGCAGCATGTATGTATTTACCAGTGTAGCATGCATCCGATAAAGTTGGAGTGAATAAACTGCACAGTTTAACGTGCTACACGTGTGACTCTCATGGATTTGTCTGCGTCTGCACTGTATGACGACATGAACACATGAACTTCAACTCCAGACTTTTATTACAGAACATTTTACTGAGTGAAGCTATGTCAAGTGAAGCTATCAAACACACACTAAAAAATAACCATCTTCCGATGACCTGCCAAAATAATAGTCTGGTAGTAGTTTTATGTGGACAAATATATTACTATTTAGTAGTAAAAAATTTAAAAGATAACTTTGACAAATTAAAACTAATTTAGGTCAACTAAATGCATCATGCTGAAGTTAGTTGTTTACCTTTGAAATTGAAATTTTTCATTTTAAGAGACCTGTCTTATATTCTCTTGTATATTTAGTATTGCTCTTTAATAAAGAAAAAGTACTTATTATCCGACTTCTCGATTAATCGGTGGAATAATTGGTAGAATACTCGATTACTAAAATAATCGATAGATCCAGCCATGTTTCAGAATGACAGAACCTAGGGACGTTGTGTATATGGAGAAGAGCAGCGGTCCAAGAACTGAGCCCTGGGGTCCCCCTGTACTGAGATGTGAAGACTCAGCGACCTTACCTCTCCAGGATACTCTGAATGACCCATTCGAGAGGTAAGACTCGAACCACTGTAGCGCCGTTCTAGAGACACCCATAGTCTTGAGGGTCGACAGGAGGATGTGGTAGTTGACAGTGTTGAAAGTGTCAGATAGATCCAGGAGGATGAGTGCAGATGATTTAGAGCCCGCCCTTGCCAGTCTCAGGGCTTCGATGACAGAGAGCAGTGCAGTCTTGGTGGAATGACCCCTCTTGAAACCAGATTGGTTGCTGTCCAAGAGGTTGTTCTGTGTGCGAAATGAGGAGAGCTGGTCAGCTACCACATGCTCAAGGGTTTTTGCAATGAAGGGGAGAAAAGATTGGCCTGAAGCAGATGGGTGGGATCTAGCGGGCAGGTAGTCGGGTGATTAGAAGCAATGACCTTGGAAACGTCAGCTTCAGGCAGGAGTGAGAAAGAAGGGAACGAAAAGGTTCCGGGAGTTTGTGCATTTTCGGGAGGCCTCACCTCGCGCGTTCGAACATGAAAAGCATGGTCTTTCTGATTGATCCCTTAGCCTGCATGTATGAAGTGACAGATAAGCCTATCACGTGATGCTTCCAAAGTTCAGTAAACATTCCGCTCTTAGCAACATAGTAACATATATTGTACAGTATTATAGGATAAATTTGCAGTACAGTTATATCAAACACGCTACTTAATAAAAGTAATTTATTTTGTGCGTAATGCCGCGGTAAGACTTGACTTTGACCATGCGAAATTCGTTTGTACGGTGTGGCAATGGGCGGGAGCCATTCCTCCATCTTACCGAGAGGTCACGCTGTTATGTTCTGATCTTCTATTGGTCTCACGCACTCACGTGACGCGAATTCGCAGGTCAGAGTTCACCAAACTTGAACTTTGCTACGCAGCAAAATATCTTTCACCGGCTTGCGTTTCCGGTCAGTCGCATTCGCATGCGTATGAATGAAAGTCAATGGAGGGAAAAGTGTGACCATAGCTTAAGGGTGTGTGCATAGGAAGGGTCTGTAATACCAAAGAGTATAGAATACCAAGAGGCGAAACTCAATAGAACGTTCCACGGCAATCAACAGCTCCCTTTGATTTCCACCATTTTGGGGTGAAAGCAACTCAGCTTTTTGCTATCGCTATGGAAGCTGCTTTGCTAAAAAAAAAAACAATTCAGCTGATATTCAACCTGAATGATGATAATACATGATGCCAAAAGCCTTGGCTCGCTAGAAACCATGTCAGTTATAAAGCATTTTCACCCCAAAATGGCAGCCGCTATGTTTCCCAAAAAGCACCCGAGTTTGGCCTCTTGGTATCTATACTCTTTGGTAATACTTCCAATTGGAGAAAGCATAATGGCTAACAAAGGCTGTGTCCCAAAGCTCTACAATGCTGCCTTCGGAGGAAGTATTTCAAGGTAGGAAGGCATCACATCTGAATCCAATGTTTGCTTTACTTCCTGTCTCCTGAGATCAGGTCAATGTCCCACAATTCCATTTGTGTTCTCGTCTTACCTCCTGCTGCTACAATGTTGTCAGAGGTCCTTTACGCAGAACCGCCCTGTCATCTGTACATAGTGTTCCGTTATCTGGACCCCCATCTCACCTCACACTGTGTGTATCAGTGCCTGCTATCGAGGAGCTGCTCTGCCCCTGGTCACGATTAATGAGTCCAACGCCTCCTGGGTTAACAGAAATTAATAGGCAGACAGAGATTTACATTTCTATTTGAGGGCAAGAAAGAAAAGCAGGATTGATGTAGCCCATTACTAAAGTAGCAGAGAGAGAGAGAGAGAGAGACAGATGGAAAAAATAAGACAAAAAGAACATGCCGTAAAAATGTATGAGGTGATTTTATGAGTGATCAGATGTGAGCTTTGGTGATCTGGTTATATTGGGATAATCACAGGGCTTGTTAAAATGTTGGCCAGGTGATGACAAACTGATGTGTGGTTGATGACACTTCCCTGAACTCGACATCCCTCATTAAACAGGCAGTTTTCAGGTTCTCTCTTCACAGTTTGATTAATTTTCTCATAGAAAGGTGAGAGGGGGTTGAATATGCCTAGTTTGAAATTGAATCGTGTGATGATTTGTCTTTATTAGTGTGATTTGTAAGGTTGTGACGTAGACTTGTGGTTCTTAACT
Source organism: Triplophysa siluroides (assembly GCA_006030095.1). Classification (NCBI taxonomy): domain Eukaryota; kingdom Metazoa; phylum Chordata; class Actinopteri; order Cypriniformes; family Nemacheilidae; genus Triplophysa; species Triplophysa siluroides. Next base: position 893,541 of record VCII01000101.1, on the reverse strand, counting down.
GGTGTTGGTTTAGCATCCAGTTTTTAAATGTCCCAACACAGGACCAAATTGTACAAAAACATCAACAAAATGTCCTTACAACAAAACATTTTAAACATTACTAATAATAATTAAATAATTGTAATGTCTTATGAAATGCTCTCTGTGGCTAGTAATTCATCAAACATATATGTGACCTTGGCCAACAAAACCAGTCTTATGGGTAAATATTTCGAAATTGAGAGGTTTACATAACATGAAAGCTGAATAAATAAGCTTTATATTGATGTATGAGTTGTTAGAATATCTGGCTGAGATACAAACATTTAAAACTCTGGAATCTGAGAGTGCAAAAATATCACAATATTGAGAAAATTGCCTTTGAAGTTGTTAATCAGGGGCACTGTGGCAGGCCATCCACTCACAAAAATAAAGTTTTGATATATCTAAGGTAGAAAACTTACAAAATATCTTCATGGAACATGATCTTTACTTAATATACTAATGATTTTTGGCATAAAAGAAAAATCTATAATTTTGACCCATACAATGTATTTTTGTCTTTTACTAAAAATGTTCCCGTGCTACTTAAGACTGGTTTGGGATCCAGGGTCACGTATAATTGTGATTGGCATATGTAATCTCTGGTCCTCTTGTGTAGTTTTGTTTTCGGTTTTCAAGATGAGGGAATCTCAAGCAGGGGCGTCATGCACCCATATTGTTTAAGGGGGCACAGTGTACACAACAAACAGAAACATGTTCTGTCCGTACACATACATACATTTAAACAATATTATAGAGAATATCTTTTAAGCGTATTCAAATCATTGCACAAATACTTGTGAGAATTAAATTACAACACTACCTGATTGATGTATGAATAATCTTCCCAGTAAAAAAATATGAAAATCTTTAAGGTAAATGCATCTGTCTGGTGTATTTTGAGAACAAATATCTTGTATACAATTTTGTACTATAGCAGTAAAAGAGTCATTGTTTGCATTCAAATGAACATAGATCACAAAAGTAAAAGCAAATAAAAATGAAGCAAAGTGGTTACCCTTTGTTAAACTGCCTTTAATACAGATTTATTATCTATTAAAAAATTCAAACAAAAAAATGTTATATATTCCATAATATATTAATTTATGTGCATGTATTTCTTAATATATGAAAAGTGTCATTTCTTTGTGTATTATTTAATATATTGTATATATTATTTTAACTAATATACCACTCTATGTATTTCTAAATCTATATTAAATGATTTAATATAATATCAATAGTTAATTTAGAGGAAAATATATTTTCTTTAAGAGTATTGTCAGTCTTTGCACCCTGAAATTGAACTGTAACATAAGAGTTATTCACTTTAAACGATGCTACCTTTATGCCAACTGGCAAGAGGTGTGTTCGACTGCGCAGACTACACCAACGTATCGCAAGAGCCATTTGAAAGCATATGGAGCAGTCTGTTCTCACAGTACTTTGTGACATACACAGCTCGGTCTGGGCAGCGCCACTTCTAAGCCAAAAACCCAGTTTGTGGGTCCAGTTCTCGCACCCGGATTTGGTTGCTGGGTCTAAATGAAAGTGGGCGACAAATGCTTTGCCTAAACTTACAACGCATACTAGCATAGAACGAGTCTGAAAGTCTTTTTTCAGGGACGCGGGTGTCTCCGTGACACTGCTTTCATCAATAGCTATTGCTTCAGTCGCCGGATTGATAAATGTTAAAGTCCCCGTGAAGCGGAAGTTGGGATAGTTTTAGTGGGAGAAAATTAGTGGGCGTGGCTTGCGTTTTTCACTTTCTAATTTACGTCATTTGAGATGGATAGTCATTTCAGGGCGGAAGTGCATTTTCAGATTTTAACTGAAGATTATGGTACATACATTTAAAAAATAAAATGATCCACATTGATAAGTTATTTACTATAAACGCTGCAATATTTCACGATGAAATAATAATTGTCATTTTTAATAGCTAATTTTTTTTCGGGTGAACTTCCCCTTTAATACATTTTTGAAACAAGTCTCATAAGGATTAAAGCCTCTTTACTGTCTATATAACGCGCTTCACTAAGTGAACTTTCTGTTGTCTTTAAATCTCTCCACGTGTTTGAAATAACCATTGTGCAGTTTCCGCAAGTAAACTTCTGCAGACCTTTCTCTCTTCTTATACAAGTCTTCATTTTTCTTTAGACGCAGAACAATGGCAAGTGCGTAACTTTGGATAGCAAGTCTTATCTCTTTTGCGTCAGAACTTTCATTTCAGCTCACTACTCTGAATATTCGCACTGACTCATTACCATTCAAACCGCTGAAATAATGGAAATGCTTAATTGCAAAGATGCCATCGGTGTAATTGAATTACCAGCCAACAAAGCAATAATACAATTCCTAATGACACACAGAGGAAGGCTGGGCAGATAAGGACTAACTTTGTTGAAGAGGACAGGAGAGAGATGTCTGACATGGACCATCATGTCAGCTTTACAAAGTCATTATTACATAGCTCTTCTCATCTCTTCTTTACTTTTACAAAGCAGAAAATTCCTCAGAAAAGCTTCGGCCAAGAGCCCTGGGCTGTCCTTTAGTGAAAGCCAAGTGAAGTGTGTCCTATTTCAGCCAAATGAATGTGAATGTGAAGTAATACAGAGGTCTGTTTTGACTGACTGATACTGTATGTGTTAGTGGAAATATGGTTGGCCTGTACTCTTTCTCAGCCTTTCGATGCTTTAAAAAGCTGTGGCATGGACAAACTCAAAACCAACTTTCTTTAGCAAAATCGAAGCGGAAGTGACCTAGCTGGCTGAGATTTTTTGGAAGTACATCATCGCCTGCATGTAGCCCATTTGTGGCCTTGATTGTTTACAGGCGGTGATGCAGCGTGAATGCTGATTGGTTGTCGTGGAAGATGTGTTTTACTTAGCTGCTTTAAATTATTTGAAGTATTAAACATGCATTTGGAAGACGCTTGAACGTATTGTCCTATCTGTCATCTTACAAGTGTAAAAAGGCAGCTGTCTACATGTCCAGTGACAATATACCAGTAAAGAATGGAGGAAATATTCACGGTCGTCTGTTTTTATGGCATTGATAAAATTGTTGGTGTTTTTGTATTTAAATCGCTTAAAAAGTCTGTTAAATAAACGTAAGGAGTCAAAAACAGGTGGCAATTTTATGAGAACGGTGTATAAATTATGCAAGGACGTCTAAGGGGTTTGCTTTTTGCAGAAAATGTTGGCAGTGCAGCTGTTAAGGTTCATCTAGCGTTCAACTCCGTTTATCTTCTGCTTCCTGTTGAGCAAGTACCAGACGTCAAATTTCTATTGTTTCGATTGTTATCTAAACACTGTTTAGACATAAGACTAAACACAATTTAGATTTGTTCTTTTTCTTTATTTGTAATATGTAAATTTAATAGTGTTTCATCGTGCCTGGTGCAAAGTTAAGTTCTTGTCTGTATTTGGTTATATTATGACAATTTATTCTATATTCAATTTTTGACAAAGCTTTTGGGCCACATAACGTATGTTTATGTTGTTGCCGCTGAAACCTTCTATTTAAATGAACGATCTTTCAATTTCATGTCCGATAATAATTCTAATATAAAAGTGCCTGAATGGCATAATGTTGCCATGGTAACCTAATTTTGTTTAACGACCCTACCGCACCGTCCCAAACTTTGTTTGACTCCCTGTGAGGTCACACAAACTCTGAGGTCCTCACAGAAAATCCTCCATAATTCATAGATGAAACTAAATCCCTCTCATGCAAATGTAATTTTGCCCTGAAATTCAGAACCATGTTTCTCAGTTCATTGAAATGTAATCAATACACTGAAATACGAAAAACAACAAGACCGATTCGCCTTTGAATTTTACATTCAAATTATTTTCTCCGAAGACACTCTCTTACCAAAGTGAGTTTGCAAACAGCAAGCATACATTTATTCAGAATACTCATTGATCGGAAGTTTCTGCCATTGCTCATTGTCTAAAATTAACAAGCAGAATTGCATTTGTCGTTACCTGGCCTGTGAGAACTCCCCAGAGAAGCAATCATGAAATTGTGTATCGCATCGCTATTAAGAAACAAGCAAAGCAGCATTGTTTATAAAATATTGCTTACCAGTTTGGGAAGTGACTGTAGATACTTCACAGTTTGACCATAAAGGTTGAAGAAACCTGTAATGAAGACACTTGGGTATGCTTTCAGTCTGTACCATGCCTTCTGTGATTCTGGTCTGTGTTCAAGATCTACCCGAGCTTTGAGTTGTAAAGACCTGATCCGGTGCAGGTTTCACCAAAGTTCGTTCGGTTTCTTCATTCCGTACCACAATAGAGGACAGTGTCATGAGGTTTACTAGTTAAAGCTGCAGTTTTTTCACATACTGCTGCTTTCAGAGGCCTATGAGAGGTTATAGGGGATTGACTTAATATGATTATTCAATTATTTTTGCATTTGAAATAGTGATGGATCTCACAAGGCTCCATAAAATCAGAGGACAAGCATTTTTTGAAGTTTCTAAATGTGATGATCAGAGATAATAACTGGAACATGAAGAGTTGGAGCGTCTTCTAGGTCAGTGGTTCTCAAATGGGGGTACACGTACCCCCAGGGGTACTGCAGGGGGTACGTGAGAGAAACTGACATTTAGGATTAAATAATGAAAATCAATAAATTATGATAATAGTATTTGTATATGAAATTAGGACTACACAAAGATGCATAAGAAATAAATTAATACATTTAGATATAATAACTGTTTGACTCTCATTTCACTGAATTTTAAGGTAAAATGTTGTTGTCTGGTCAAGGGGTACTTGGCTTGAAAAAATGATAAAAAGGGTACTTAAGCCAAAAAAGTTTGAGAACCACTGATCTAGGTTACAAGTAGTTTTCCGCATCACTAAAATTTACAGTATTACCAAATACCGTTATTGCATTATGTAACAAACATGTTTCGAGAAGATTTACTAAATAGAATAAAATGTATACTGATCAAAATAATGACACACATCATTAGATTTCATTTTGTGTCTTCTTTTTGGGCCAACAAATCACACTTACGGTTCGAGGTTCAGGTTTTAGAGAGAGTTTGTAACCATTCTGGATCTTAAGGCAAAACTTTAAACAGGTGGTGAATTATTTACGATATTATCATCTGTGTTGGAATAACATAGTATCGATAATTCTGTTTTTGAATATCATAGTTGTTGTTCAATACCGGTATGTTGTGACATCCCTAATTCTGAATTTAAAAAATGTGTTCAATTGAACCTTTTTGTTTTAAAGTGATATTGTATGTCATTCATTTACAAAGGAAACCTATAGTTAGGCTGCTGGTACACCTGTGTGAAGTTTTGGGGATACAATGGAAAGACATTTACAACACAAAACCCCTGGGAACTACTTGGTTAAAAGACTGCGAAAATGCCACTGCGAAAATGGTAAGTGTTACTATTTTTGATAAATGCTAAAACATTCAAACATTTTAAAGTGTGACCTATACACTGTATACGTTGTGGACACTGTATTATGCTTTTGTTTACAGAAAGTAGACACTGGTCTACACACATTGGTGAAAATGGCTCACTGTATTTATAGTGCTCTTCATCTGATGTGTGAAGTCAACATTTCTTTTGCATTTGATATAGAGATCTCTATCTCTCACTTACACACCCTCAAAGACGTACACAACAACACATAGGCCTTCTGCGATTACCACAACCAGACACCAGTGGAAAACCACTCGTCGTTCTCCATGCCACAGTCATTGAGATTGCCCATCAATCAATGAACACTTTTCCCTTCCTCACCCTCTCCTCCCTGATCCGCCCATCAGCTCCGGTCCAGTGTGTGTACGGGGAGACAGCAGAGACAAATAGGGTCGTATTTAGGGAAACAGAATATCAATAAACAGCAAAGGGGAAACGCATCTACATTTCGCCAAGAGAAAAGCCACAGGTCTTAAACAACACAACTGAAAAATGAGCCAGCTAGAGACCGGGAGACCGATTAATCACACACTTGTTTGTCTGACATGTTTACACACACACACACACACACACACACAGACACACAAAATAGTACCGCAGTGGATGGCGCGCAATAAAGGAGGAACATAAAACGTGGTCTTTGTAGAGTCAGTTTTCATAAACCTGCATCAATGTGAGGTGAAAGCGTCAACGGTGAAAACGTTTGTGTGTGCGAGAGAGAACTGATGGTTGTATGCCCGGCGCTGGGGAACATGGGTATTAAACTGCGAGCAACACACTTTCTTAAGTGCCTGGGCTGACTGAGTTGGCGTAAAAACGCGGTGAACGTTCCCCGATCTGCATGGCTAATTCTGTGCGTTTACGTAACGCCATGGCACTCGTGCGCTCTCATCCACTGTGTCTCAGCTTGAAATCAGAACAGGTATGAATTATAATGAGCCTTGTTTACTATCCTGTCAGAGGAGACGGCGGCGGAGGGCCATTTGATCTTACAGTATTGATTTTATTACTTTACATCTATATCTCTGTCTTGACTCGCTTGTTATGTTTTGAGTGATGTTTCCGATAACTTAACTGCAGTGACTCCCAAAAGTGATTTCTGGAGATATCAAACATGAGCAGCCATCGGACATGTTTTGTTTTGTAGGCATACCTAACCCAAATCCAAAACGATGTCATTATTGATTCTTATCTCGTAAGATTTTCTTCCAGTGAAAACACTGAAGATGTTCTGAAAAGTTTTGAAGAACGTTCACTGCGTTTTCTGACTCTACAAAGGACTAAAATAGCACCACGCAACATCGTAATAGCAGTCCACATGATACATGCACAAGTCTTTCAGGAAAAACTAGTTGTGTCCGAACAGGTCTATATTTAAATATGAGAGCACATGTATTGTTTCTCAGCGCCTGATGTATTTTCGTGGAAGAAAACTGTGTTTAGCCACATCAATAATGGCAGCCCGAAGTGGAAACATCGTGAAAAAAAAAACATGCAAGGTTAAGGAAATTTCTCGCTGGATTGTGCTGTAAAGAAATGTCTGTAGGACTTACTTCCCTGCTCTCACTAAAATGCTGTCTCAGCTGAATGCAGGAATGATTTGGCTTTTCTGACATTTAATGTGGGCTTCTGCTAATGGTTTAGAACGGCTAGAGTGATTTTAAGTCCTTAAGCTCTCAAAGGGGTTGTCTTACGTAGTTTATACAGATGTGACTATCTGCCTTTGATGGATTTTACTGACAAGTCGGTTGCTTATAGGCAGATGCTCAAAGAGTTTTCGATGCATTGCAGATGCTATAAATGCAAAGCTAGTTATTACGTTTACTTTACGTTTATATATATAAGTCTATGGATATGATAAGGTTAGTGCCATCATGCATATTTTTGACAAATTGAATCATTTTTGCAAGCTTTGTTGTTTATAAATATGCAAATACTTAGAAACCTCTTTCAAAATGTTGAACTATTATCCCTCCAAAAGAAGTCTGTACTGCGTATTAAAAAAACGGATATCTGTGTTTAATACTGTGTATCGTTCATGTGCAAACCTCATTTTTTAACATTTGGCAATTAGAAATGTGTGACATTTTTTAAAGACTTATGTAAAACAGATGAAGGTAAAAATTCTTGAGCTCATGATAAATTTGATAAATCTTGGGAGACATTAGCAAAAGTAACAAAAGCAAAGGCTGTTTATCTGTAGGCAACAATCAATTATTTGGGGCTTGAACATTAAAGCAACACTTTGTAGTTTTTGACCTTCAAATAATGTCTCTAAAATTATTTCAGTTGTAGAACAACGAACTCTACTGAACCCATCCCCTGCCCGCGGAAGAGTGCGACATGGTTACCAAACAACGTTTCTGCATTGGCCGCTTCCATCAGCTTACTTAAACAAGTTTACATGTATTGCGGTGCTCACAGGGACGCTTATAAATCGACATTATTTACTACTCCGGTAAAACACAATTGCACTTATCAACCACATGGGGGAACCGTGAAGTTCTTTAGTGTTGCTTTAAGCACAAATATGTAAAAGAAATATGTCATCGTTTGCTGTTAATGTTGAAAAAGACAGCAACAGAATTCATGCAAACATTTAATCTACAATTGAAAACAAAAACGATTAACTGCTTGCTCAATTTGAATTAAAATGGGCCAAATGCAACAGAATTCTTGAACATTTTGTCACAACTTAATTTCATGGCATGCAATCCATTTAAATTTGTAAAACAGAAGTTTACTTAAACTAATTTAGTTTACTTTGGGACTACATGAATAATTTCTGTTGGCACTGCCGCAATGGGCAGAGGATTTCCAGCTCCCAGCATGCTCTGCATGGGGAGAATACATATAAAAGTGTTAATGCGGTGTGTTTTTTCTTTGAGCAAGATGAGATAAGAAAACATTGAGTTCAATTTTCTGTTATGATGGGATTTAGAGGACTTTATTATGCAGATAATGTATTGGGGGTTTCCTGTTCGGTTGACAACTTTCTTCAAAATATGTTTTTTTTGTGTTCTGCGGGAAAAAGTCATACAGGTCTGAAATGACAAGAATGTAAGTAAGTGGTAGCAGAATTTTCATTTTTGGGTGAACTGTCCCTTTAAGTTGACAGTCTATTAATGTTAATAAAACCAACTTGTAAAACCACAATTAAATAAAGGTCAGCCAAAGAAATATATCATTGTATGGATAATCAGCTGCCAAAATTCTTCTTTTTATTGTTTCTTGGCAAACTTTTTCAGTTAAGAATATACCAACCTCCATCGTGACTTATACCAACAAATGGAACTCATTCTTTTTGTTTCCACAGTAGGCTACCTTTTGGCAGAAATGATGAAATATGTGGTAGAATGTGGTCCATTATTTTTGAAGATCTCCATTTTACACTCGAGTTCCTCCAGTCGAACTCATTAATATCGTAATAGGGTGCTGAGTTCAGTTAATACCCAAAACCGGCTCGTTAGAGTTACTTCATTATAATGATATGAATTTAAATTAATGATCATCAGCTCGGCATTATCCGTAAAGCTTGTCGGATGTCTGTGTTCCAGATGAACGGGATATCAGGCGTATTGTTAATCACTGGAAGTAGCTCATCGCCGCAAAACCGTGCTGGCCATTTAACATTAACTCAACGGCGTAACCCAACATCGTTGGTATTTGTTCCTGAAGTGATGAAGGATTGCTCAAAGATGAAATAACTACCATGCGTGACATTTTATTAATGCTTAACCAATTGTTTCTAATCTGATGTCACACATGCGTGTAAATTTAATTAGAAACGAGCATCCTAGGAATTGATTATTGTGAATATAAGCATCTTTTGTGTTGATTTGAATAGATGGGAACTTTTGGAGGCTGGTGGGTTTTGCATTGATGCCTACGCCCATCCCCAAATTGCTCACAAAAGGAAGGCTGTTATGATCAGACATGTTATCACTTGAGATGAAGAAATCACAGTTCACTGTATATGTGAACAAACAATAAACTGTGAATAAAATCATATAAACAACAGGGACCCAAAATGCACAAATAATAAGCTTTAGGCAAAAATGTGCTCTGGTAACACTTAACAATAGGTGTCATTCATTAACATTAGTTAATACATATTATAACTTTGATAATTAATAAATATAAATGAACTGATTCAATGTATATGCCAAATGCACTGCAGTTTACTTTGGGGAAAAGGATCTGTGCAATTCCATGCAAATGTCAACCTTAAAAAGAAAAATAAATATAGTTTTTACCAAAGGTTTTTTACTATACTGATAGGTCAGATATCAATATTTGGTGGTTAAGTCTCTGTTGTGAAGTCTCAAAGTTTTTAAAAGTTTTTAAAGCATATTTTCCCACTGTAGGGAAAGTGAATCCATAACGTCCATAACATCCATAACATTTCATATTTTTAATAAATAGGCACATGAAAAATAAAATACTATTTTTTGTTCTATAAAGAGCCATCCCATCTCCATTTAAAAGGTATTTTTGCTTCTAGTTTGCACATTTTAAATCCTACAAAGCGTGTGAATCCTTTTTGGTCAAATCCATTCTCTTTTAAACAAATAGAAAAACTAATGCATAGACTGATATCTTTATGATGTCTGGACTCTATCATCAGGGGTTTAGTACAATCTAAACAGATGATTCAGTATCCTGGTAATAAATACATTCTCTAGGAATTTATATTTCAAGTTTTGACTGAAAATGTCACATCCATAATGCTGGAATTGCCCATCTGCCCGGATGTAAAAGTGAAAAGACGACGTGTGACCTTTCATGAAAAATAAATATAAAGAGATGCTGTAGGATTTCACGGTGACAGATGGATACAAACCTGTGCCGGGTAAATTCTGCCGGTTCGTATGACATTTTCTTTCTCACTATGTCTTGACGATCAGCTAATTGCTATTTAGTCACCTAATTAGGTTCCTCATCAATCAAATTTCACACTCATTACTAACAGTAGATCTTCAGTGCTGCTCAAGAAAGTCGAGCTTTGAAAATCTCGCTCCTTTTATACCGCCACGATAACACGTGCTCGGCTAAATAATGAACCTTTTATGTTTAGTAATCCCGGCTGATTTACATCAACAAAGACGTTAAAATGAAACAAGCAGTTCAACAAGTAACAGTTGATTAAAGTGGTGAATAAATATTGATTAAGAAAAAGCGTTTGTGTCGATGAAGGAGTAAAGAATGATGATTAAAATGTTCAACTAAAACCCACATTGAAGAAGTTGATACCATTCAACTACAAAAACTGTTTTTCATTCATCAGAATGTACCGCCATGAATGTCCCACAGTGCGGTTATATGGTTTTATGTTTTTAACCTTCCCTTCAAACACATTAAACTGTTCTCAAACAACGCTGTTCTTTTTCTCTCTGTCCCATACTGTATGTGACACCTCTCTGTCTCCTGTGATTGGTTGAGCCTCCTTCTTAGTGTCGGTCCAGCGAATAAATCTGCTTCCCCTCCTCTCCTTTATGGAGATGGAGTGTCCTTGGTTAGAGTTTGCGGGCCATCTTTTATCTTTTACACAGGGTTATTTGTTAAAGAGTATGCCCTCTCATCCCCTCCATCTCTCTGGATGTCTTACAGGACCAGAGGCTGGTTTTCTATTAGACACAGCATGAATTATGAAATGCAGGCGGTCGGGAGGCGACAGACAGTGAGTCATAATGCTCATACAGCTCGGGTGGGGTCGCTGTAGCTGTTGTATTATGTCAAACGTGGCTGAAGGCAAGCACGTTGAAAATGCTTCTTACAAAATAAAGAGTATCACATCACACCCCGTGACCTTAATTCAGTCAAACTGGTGCGTGTTCACAGAAAATATCATTTTACAGAAAATATAATCATTGCTTCACTCCCTCTCGAGTTAATTGCCGCTAACGTGATACAGACGCTTTCTCGTAAGCCGAACTGGTATGAAAGCATTATCGAAACAGACTGGCGAATATTTTATTTGTGACTGAAAACTGCATAGTCTATTATGGGATTCGTTTTTGTCTGAAATTGTGAACTTACAAAAGGATGAACTGAAACAACAGGATTCATTATGAAATAATGAAGTAATTACAGCTGAAGAAAATGTCTCATGTTAACTAAATCACTACTGAATTAGGTTGTTTGTCTTGTTTTGAAGCAATAAGCCACTTGAGGCTGTTTCAGTGACACTTTAGGGTAAACGCTTGCGTTGTTGTGCACCAGCAAGGTGATTTCTTACCTTCTCAAATGGCTTAAACCTAAAAATGAACAATAATTGACTGTGTTTTTGTTTTAGGAGTTTGACAGAGCCATTCCCCTTGTTCTTTCGATATATAAAAAGAGGGGCATATTTTTGTTTCGTTTAAAACAATGCACATTATGTATAACAAACGATAAAATTTTACTACGATCAATAAACAGCTTCGAGGCACTATGGTGGCTGACAAAGGACAAAGATGTCATCACGTTGTCGCTTCTTTGCCAAATGAGTTAACAAATTTATGAGACGCGCTCTGTAGAGCAGTTCATCCGTTAAGGGCTGCTGTAGAAACATGGTGAGCATAGAAACAACGCTTCATTACGTAAGGTCTTTATGTACCTCTAAAGACATAGTTATGTATATTATATTGCATTTCTTTCAATAGATCCTTGATGGTGTTGTTCCAACTCGACCGATTTATACTGAACTTAAAAGGAGAAATTACGAAAAACTGACTGCTCATTTTTTAGGGCTTGCAAACTTCATAAAAATGCACCCGAAATGGTCATAACAGCAATCCTACTTTGTTCCTTTATACAGTAGATGTTTTTACCGGCAACAACAAGCGTTACTGCGCATGAGCGCTTTTGAGGCCCAAACCTAACTTGCGGTACAATCCGCAAAAATTTCTGAAAACAAGCAAAAGAAATAACACGTTTATTACATCAGCAAGTTAAAGTATGTCTAGCCAGAATAAATTTGGGTTACCAGAAGAACCGTTACTTGGCTAAACTTAAATAACAGAACGAATTCAACAACTTGCTTATTTAATAAAATAATATACAATCAATTTGAACCTATCGTTAACACAATTATTGCACAATAAACTTAATATTAATTAATTAAAAAAGTTATTAATTTGCCACTAAGCAAATAAACAAACACAGCCTGGAAGTTAATTTCGGCCAGGCGCGTGCGTCGATGTGCGTCTATATACCTCATGACAGATTTGTCGAATCAGTTGCTTAAACTTGAGATCCAGATTAATCTAATTTATAAATGAATTATTCAGAGCAGTTCTATCACATCATACGACCACACAGAGTCTTTTGAACTACTTTAATGAAACATTTGAAGTGCTTTTATGTTGCACTTAAAGCTTGAATACCAGCATATGGCAAAGAATGAAACTTTCAAACTTGGGTTCTTTGGTTCTCTGTTATATTCTCTCTCTCTCCCTCTGGAGTATTGACCTGAAGATCCAAGCGATCCTATTGGACAGAGGGAGAAAGCACATTATTCACCGCTGAGTATCCTTGTGCAAAGAATCATCACTTCACACTCCTGCCTCCCAATTAGCAGTAGAGATATAGGTCAATAGATGCCTGCATGCCATTAGAGAAGAATGAACGGAAAACAAGCAGCTATGGGCAAAAAGCTGAACAGATGTTCTTTTAGCAGAGGATGCACAAAAATTAGAACGCACAAAAAGAGGTTTTAAAACCCATTGCAAATATTGAGAAAATATCGTTTTTATTGTGTCTTTCCTGTTGTTCCATTGTGAAGCAGGTGCTGGAGTTTGGAAACGTGCACCGTGTGTTGCCTCCGGCCCTGCAAAACGTTTAGATTGAGGTGGGATTTACCCAGAGCTCAAGGTAAATGTCCTGGGGTCTAATCCACGCGACTTGATCCCAGCTTGTGCAAAATCTGTCTGGGGGGCCAAATGGATTCACTCCCAGAGGCCAAAGCCAAGCTCCCGATCCAGACAAATCTTGTCTTTACCTCATTATTGTTTGCAGTTCACTAGCTGGAACACTTAAAAATAGGGGGGATACAAATTCTGAACCGAGCGAGAGGGAGAACCCAGAGAGATAGCCCACAGAGACAAGTAGCAATATAGCCCTGTCAGCACGGCTGAAATGATAAAGTGCTCACAAAGATAAAAAGATGGAGGGAAGTGGGAAAAAATCAAAAGGGAGAGAGAGGAAGGGAATAAAAGAAAGTGAGATGAACAGAGAATCTCTTCATTACTGTCACCAGCTTATCAAGGTGGGAGTTGTAACTCAGGACCATTATCCCCCACAGGGTATGCCGGAGAGCTGCGGAGAGTCCAGAGGGCTATTCTCCAGACTGAAGGAACATAAAGATTCAAGGATGAGTTTGAGAGCAGGTCAGTATGCATAGTGTTTCAAAGTGTGCTGCATGGTCCTGCTGTATTAAGAGTCAAGTGCTGGGGTCCGGAGCCTGTTCGACAGAAAGATGATGGGTTTGAAAAGCCTGTGAGCTCGCTGTGTCTAATGGCATGGCAAGATCATATATTTGAATAGAAAAACGACTGAGCATTTAAAAAAAAAACAAGGAAGAACGTATACAAATCAAATGTTTACCTTGCACCAAAGGTTAGTGTTGTAGTCAGAACCACCCAAACTGAAACCATGTCGAGACAGCAAGACCCAGCAGTGGTGTACTGTAGTCTAGTTTTCCTAGTTTTTTGTAGTGAGTGTACTCTGATTTTCCCCTCCCAGCCTACTCAACCGTCCCAGATCCACAACCCATGTCTCATATATAATCAACGGCATTCTGAAAGATTTATTGCAAGCAAGATTTGAATAGCCAATGACAGCTGGGGGGACTGATCACTGTCTCTCATCCAGTTAAGAGTTACATTTCGCCACAACTGTATGGTGACGGTATCGTCAAATTAACGAAACTAATTGTGCTCACAAGTTATGTGATAAAAACAGTAAAATAATATTTCAATCACTAATGTCACCGCAGTGAACGTGTGTTATTATGATTCAATGCGGTGCGGTCGATCAGGATCAGAACAGCTCCCTCTAACTTCTTATTGTCTGATTTCCTCTTAAATGCACTTCTTCCACTTTACTGCCAATATTAAGTCAACGCACCTTTCAAACGTGTGCATCTGCGTTGTGGCACGGAGACCACCGGAGTTCCTCTAAGAATTGTTGAGTCATCCATTTGAAGATCTTTAATGCGGAGGCAAGATGGTAGAGTGTGTGTACGTGTGTGCACGGTCTCTCTGGTGAATCAGAGATGTAATTAAGATTGGCATTTGCTTGGCTGGATAGAGGCGTGCCATTGCCAAGAGCACAGAAAACAGGCTTTCTTTAATTAGGACAAGCTTCTGTGATGTAGCACCTTCTGTGTTTGTGTGCGTGTCCGTAGACAGAGAGGTGGTGTGTGCGCATCGCTCAGCAGAATAATGGGGCTGTGGTTTCTTACCAGTGTGTGCATACGTGTGTCGTGTCTCTCCTCTGCTCACTGCACCTGATCCAAAATGACAAAAGCACCAGGCGCTTTCTTAATTAACATTGTGACCTTTTTACATGCTTTTATTTAGCCTTGGTGATTAATATAGAGACGGAGAAAGAGAACGGGAGAGAGAGAGAGACAGAGCAAGGTAAGGATTAAGGCCTGGTTTAAAAGAGGAAGGAAATAATTAGATGTAACTGTGAGAAGGTGAAGCATTGAAACATGAATCTAAAGCTGCTATGAGAAATACACGCAGGCTACATCAGCAAGTTTTCTGCCTCTCCCTCAGCTACCTTCAGCACACCAGGTTATTACACTTTCTCGCACAATTTTATTATAGCAAACCAGATTAGAGGAGGTATTACGAATATCGGAGGATTTTGGGATGAATTATTCTTAATAATTTGTGACTAGTGACATTTAAATAAAAGCAAAACACATTTTGGGAATTAAAGCAACTGATGTGCTGTGGACATTAATGCATGTTTCTGGCCTTTTTGCTGTTTATTGAAGTTTGAAAAGAGGCAGAAAATGATAAATCGGATAACGAAATCGGTGAAATCCGACAGACGTGAACCCATGTCACACACACCAGCACCACTTAGCGATGTATCAGACACAATCCAACAAAGAAAAAGTACATTTGCCTTTCAAGGGAGGAGTGCGTTTCTACATCCTGGCCAAGCGAGATGGTACACACATTTCAAAAAAGTGATTACATCACCCCCACTGACACAATCATGTGAACCAGTGAACAGAAAAAGAAAAACAAGATATCCATCTTACAGAAGATTGATAACTGCTATATAGGAGGGCACAGATAATTCACAAAGTGTCCCAAAAGTAGGTATTACAACACTTGAGCCACGTTTTAATACATGAATGTCATTGCATTAGATAAAAACGCAAACAAATAACAGCAGTAAACTCATGTGGCTTTTGCACTAGGGGTTCAATAGGGTTTTCAGACCTAACTTAAGAGTTTCAATAAATGAGGACTCGAAATGATACATGATCTTCACACAAAGCTCAACACGAGTTATCTCAATATATTTTCAATATATAAACAATATTATACAGGTTTCAAATGAATTGAGGTTAGAGGCAGGGCTGGCCCAAACCTTAATGGGGCCCTAAGCAGAATTGTCCCCCTTTCCCCCCAATACAATCGGCTATTGTCAATGTTTGAATATTTGCACGCACACTTTAAATCGAACACACCCAATTCCATTAGTTGCAGCTGTGTTTGGGATGTAGGAATGTCATAAACCAAAACACATAAACCTTGTATTACAATATATTGTGATTGTCAAAAATATCCCAAATGAAACGCTGAATTAATAGGCTCTGTAACCAGTATCTCCCGCCTCCTTTCATTTGATTGGCCACCTTTATTATTTTGATATTGCAATGTTGCGTTAAGTCAGTAGTTTCACAAATTTTGACAGACAAAAATAGTGGGTGTCGTGAATAACAAAAAAGCTGTAATTTCATGTGCTCTTGGGGGCCCCCTAGTGGCGGCGCAGCCCTAAGCAGCCGCTTAGTTCGCTAATAGGGAGTGCAGGCTCTGCTTACAGGTGAATAATGACACATTTTTTCATTTGGGTGTACTATCCATACAATTTTAAGTTAAAGGAACAAATAGTTTTGTACAAGTTTAAAAGGTGCAAAATAAATGCCACTTTTTCTCTCATCTAAGCCAATGACATTCATGCATTTTTAATAACGAATGTAAATACCTAAAACAACATTATTATGTGTGTCCACGTTATCACGTTTACTCATATGTTTCATGGGAATTTGCGTGGGATTCGCATGTTTCAATGTACAGTAGCTGAGGCTTACAGAACTCGTTTGGTTTTCTGTACCCTCACACTGTGTATTTGTGCTGTCTAGTATCAGGAGCACTTTCTCAGGGATACGCATGGACCAGCTTGGCATTCTGCCACACACAAACACACACAAATGCAAATTTGCTTCGGTACATAAACTCCAGCAATTAAACAGCACATGCGGTTTATTTGTCGACTCTATTTTATACACTCTAAAAAAATCTGTAAAAATAGGCCACAAAATACTGTATTAATATGATGGAATTTTCTCTATTCCTTTTTTTACAGTTGTTTTATCTGTATTTTATATTTTGCACTGCATTCAATTACATTTTAGCATTAACGGAAATGTCCGTAAAATAAAGGAAAATGTACTGGCAATTTTCTGCCAGAACTTTATCCGTTTTTTTTTACGGGATTTTTTTTACAGTGTAGCGCTTGCATTGGAAGAGTCCTTTAATTATCTGCCATTTTGCATGAGAATAGACTAGAAAAGTGGGCTTGATGTTTCCTTTGAGACCTTGAGGAAGAAAGAAATGGAGAAGGACAGTAAAGCAAAGTAAGAAAAATAGAAAGAGGAAATTATGGGAGAAAGCGACATGGGCGATACGGTCTATTCTTTTTGGCAGCAGTCAAAACACTGTGTTTACTGTCTGTTGCTGAGATATGACAGTCCGCACATGCCTGGAGCTGTCTCGCACAGACCACTGTAATAACATTTCTGCTTACTCACATTTTTTTCTCTTTCTGCATCCAGAACTTCACATAAAGAAGTTGCCGTGACCGGGAAGTGTGTCCCTAAGAGTCTTGACGACAGAAAAGAAAGACGTCCAAGTAAGTGTGTAAAGGTTCTGAATCAAAGGATTTATTTTTGATTTAATCATGATTTGCAAAAATTATATAAAATAAGACTCAATAAAAGCAATTATATATATTTCCAAGGAATACAGTGCGTCTCATTCATAAAGAAATTAAGACATTTTCTTAGCTGTAAAGTACTATCACCTTGATTTTATAGCATTGTACTTTTGTCACTTGTTTCTATTATACAGTTGTTGAAAAATTTAAAAGACCTTTTCAAAAAACATTTTCAGTTTTTCTGTATTAAGGTACAATTATCATTTTTGTTTCATTCTGTGAGCTACTAACAATATTTCCCCCAAATTCCAAATAAGAAGACATCAAATACTGCAAAGAAAACAAGTTCATATTCACTTTTAAGCAATATAAACAGTAATATTAGTACATGTATTCAAAAATATTTTTCATGTGATTTATTTTCATGTGTCTTGTCATGCTGTCAGTCTTTCAAATTGCTTTTGGATGACTTTGTCACTCCTGAGGTTTGATTTTGTTGAAATTCAACAGACGCTGGACTGAAATGGCCACAATAGCCTACATCTAGAAATTGTGATTAAATTAAAATTTAATTTCTTCTGCAGCTATACGTCTTATAATAACCCATTTAGTCTATTCCTCTATGTACAGTAAGAGCAGGCTTAGTTAAAACAGCATGCGTGTGAAACATGTTGACATCAGGTCTTATCAACACAAAGACTCTGTCCACTAGAATAGTATTTATAATCTTTGATGTCTATTCCATTACCATTCGATCATTTTTAGAAAGAATGGGACTTGCGAAGGCCACGTAATTCATCTGTATTGAATATGCTTCGAATAAACGCGGTATGATTCACGGTGTATAGTATTACTGTGAAATCGTTTTCATTTTTTAAGGTGACAGGCTCTGAAATCCAGCAGTGAGTCTGTCATTTAAGGTCTGATTTAGCTTTCAGCCCGCAGACATCTCAGACCTCCTGACAACCTGCGGATGGGCCCTCGAGTGTGTGTGTGTTCCCACTGAGAACTGCATGATGCGGACAGGCCTCGGTGTTAATTAACCAATAAGGTAGAAGTAGCTGTGCCAAATTGTAAAAAAGCACCATTTACGCTTCATTGCTGGAGAATATCGTCACACACATTAAACTGAATTACACCATTGTTAAGCAAACCAAAATAACTTTTGAGCTTTTGGTAAAACATCCTGTAAAAATACTGTCGGTTTTATAATAGTGCACATGCCGGTGTGTGTTCTCTCTTTTTAAAGTATTATCAGACCGTGGGGGTGTATAGAAAGTGTGATACGCTTTCATTAACCAGTCACACACACACACAAGATGTTATCATACCTGCAGGAACCCTGAACAAGTTCCCCCGTGTAACCTCACCTGTCACGGACACACTCCATCAAACACATTCATCTCACGTTCTCATTAACGTGATGCCGTTCTGTTCTCTGTTCCTGCGTTAGGAGGATTCTGGGATATATCGCGGTATCTCATTTGCAGGATCAGATCAAGTGATGTCTTTGCCTCTGTTAACCTGATGTTACTCTCCTATGGAAACCCTTTAATGTCTGCTCTTCTCTGAACGCCTATATTTGTGCAGGTAGCTTGTTCGTTTTCGCAGGAAAGTGGTGCAAATGTGTGAACATGAGTAAGGGTGAGAGAGAGAGAGAGAGAGAGAGAGAGAGCAGTAATATTGGAGTGGATAGACTTTTATCTTGATCTATGTACTCTAATAAAGCTCAGATTGAGCTGTCAACATTCTGTTTACAAAGACATTAAGCCAAACGCTCCTTGTCCTTTTTCCACTTTCCACACCTAAATGGCTATTCATGTATGATATCTTATGCTTCGTCCCCCACAATCCTTTATTTCCAGTGCTTTCTCACTGTGATGTCTGTGTACATATAGGAATTTGATATATTTTAAACATTCAAAACCTGTGAAAGTATAAATAAAATATTTTCATTATTTGGTTGAACTTGCTTTAAGAGAAAGCGAGAGGGAGGCATATAATGATACAACTGAAAGAAAGAATTTATTTTTGTGTATTGTGTGTGGCTCAAGTGACCTTTCCATAAATCACTG
This sequence comes from Triplophysa siluroides, assembly GCA_006030095.1. Taxonomy (NCBI): domain Eukaryota; kingdom Metazoa; phylum Chordata; class Actinopteri; order Cypriniformes; family Nemacheilidae; genus Triplophysa; species Triplophysa siluroides. Next base: position 873,818 of record VCII01000101.1, on the reverse strand, counting down.
TGTCAGCTCTGACTTTATTATCTTGACTTGGAGACATATAAACACAAACAATATTATAATCATCACCACTGGCCCGACCTTCAGCTACATTAACTTTGTAAGCACATATCTAAAAAAACGTTCTTCAGCCTTACTGCTTACTTAAAACGACTGGTCACCCTAAAATTTAAATTCTGTCATCGTGTACTCACCCTAATGTTGTTTTTTGTGTTTACAGTGTAATATGAAGGGAATAATATTAGAAAGAAATATCCTCAGTCACCAGTATTTACTTATTTGTATTTTTTCAAATTCTTTTTTGGCAAAGGGTGTTTGACAGTAGCTTTTCTCAAATTAAAAAAGTGAAATACTAAATGCCGTTCATGCGTTCGTGTTCATCACACGTCGCAATCCGCTAGAATTCAGTCCCTAACATTATGCTAAACATCTTCTCTTTGTGTTCCACGGAAGAAAGTCATACAAATTGGCAACAACATAAGTGTGAAACAATGATAACATAATTTTTTAGGGTGTGTACTATCCCATTTTTCGTCTCATTCTGGGATTATTACACCACAACCCTTTTTTCTCATCTTTAGACCCCAGAGGAGATGTTCTAGACCATGTTGTACATTGTATGTTTTACTGAGATTATACTGTGTCAAGCGAACCGGGCCGTCAACCCTTTCCCAACATCCTCTACCATCGATTTAAAGATGTGTCCATCTTCCTTTCTAATGAAAAATAAATGAGACACTCGAACATGCAAAAGGAACCAATTCCACCAGGCCGGTCGTACCGACGATTTCAGTTTGCTTTTCATCCGAGACCAGATTAGACACTTGACCCAGACGCACTCGGCAAGATTAAGTTACTCCTGCTGGACTGAAGACCCTCAGGGTAACAGAACACACACGCAGAAAACGTGTGAAGAGAGAGAGACCATGTGACACTGTGTGAAAGAGAGCAAGAGTGTGAGAAAGAAAGATACAAAAGGATGAGAAAAGACACTAAGTTGCATGCTTTTAGATATTGAGAGCACTGAAGATATTCTGAGAACATGTTTTTTCATTTAAGCAAATGTGTTGGAAAATAAAGTTAAAAATAAAGATTTACCTCCTGTTCCGGACAGCCTCTCTGTCCAGAAGTTCTGTGTTGGTTGGCCATTACGGCCCATTACACTTCAGAGTGGCCGGCTTCTCAAAGTCTCGTCCAAGACTGTCTCCCATAACACTGTCTAATGTCATATTAGGGACCATCACCTCTCTGTACGCTTCACTTGAGAGAGCACCATTTTGTGAATGCCCTTTTCCAGCGTGCTAGTGGAGCTTGTTCCCTGTAATTAAATGGGCTCGCGGTTCTGTGTCTGAGTCCATACTGCTCTATTCAGAGTTCTGCCCTGGGGCTCTAACACTCAAATTAACCTTTCACTATTGTAATCACCTTGGAGACTCTCTTTCTCTTTCTCTCTCTCTCTCTCTCTTCATCTGAACTGGCCTATTGAAGCGGCTCATTGCAGTTAGACTGTACAAACCCTGACAAGTGACACGAGAAGGTTTTTTCCTAATCGTTTTGAAATGACGTAACCTAGTGCAATGATGGAAATCCGCATACATGCAATTTATGACGGCTGATTAGGGTTGGCAATCAAAAATAATTTCTAAAAGGTCAAGAATTGGACACTTGATATAAAAAATACATTTCAGTTTCACTTATCAATTCTTGCGTGCACATTTTCAGAAATGTGCATGTGATCACTTAATAATACCCCTTATAAAATTAAACCATATTTTTACTCTAGTTACCACTGTTTAACTATAGTTATTTAATAATATATATATTTTTTATAATATATAAGCGGCTGGGATGAGAATCAGCACCTCCAAATCTGAGGCCATGGTTCTCAGTCGGAAAAGGGTGGCTTGCTCACTTCAGGTAGGTGGAGAGTTCCTTCCTCAAGTGGAGGAGTTCAAGTATCTGGGGGTCTTGTTCACGAGTGAGGGAAGGATGGAACGGGAGATTGACAGACGGATCGGTGCAGCTTCTGCAGTAATGCGGTCGCTGTACCGGTCTGTCGTGGTGAAGAAGGAGCTGAGCCGCAAGGCGAAGCTCTCGATTTACCGGTCAATCTACGTTCCTACTCTCACCTATGGTCATGAGCTGTGGGTCATGACCGAAAGGACAAGATCCCGGATACAGGCGGCCGAAATGAGCTTTCTCCGCAGGGTGGCTGGGCGATCCCTTAGAGATAGGGTGAGAAGCTCGGTCACTCGGGAGGAGCTCAGAGTAGATCCGCTGCTCCTCCACATCGAGAGGGGCCAGCTGAGGTGGCTCGGGCATCTTTTCCGGATGCCCCCTGGACGCCTTCCCGGGAAGGTGTTCCGGGCATGTCCCACTGGAGGAGACCCCGGGGAAGACCTAGGACACGCTGGAGGGACTATGTCTCCCGGCTGGCCTGGGAACGCCTCGGTGTCCCCCCGGAAGAGCTGGAGGAAGTGTCTAGGGAGAGGGAAGTCTGGGCGTCCCTGCTTAGACTGCTGCCCCCGCGACCCGGCCCCGGATAAGCGGAAGAAGATGGATGGATGGATGGATTTTTTATAATAAATTAATAATACAAATTATTTTTATTTTTTATTATAATATATATTTTTTTATATACAATTATAATTTATGAAATTATACAATTATAATTACAAATGTTATATTTTTTAAGTGTTTAGCATTTTTTATGATATGTATAATAAAACATTATAATATTTTATTGTTATAGTTGTTTGTATTTTTTATACAAATACTCTAAGAGCTCTCGGTAATGTTTCTTAGTCTGCAAAAACGGGTAAGGAATAATAAACAGAAACAAATGAGAGATCTGTTAAAGTGCAGATTGAAGTGCAGATTGAAGTGTAGATTGAACAGAGATTGTATAAATAAAAAATCTTAATTTGGGTCAATTTGAGAAATAAAGTTTATTTTGAAATCCTAAATCATATTGAATTTTGATTGCGGACTTTAATTATTTAGATCTCTTCTGAAAATCTGATGGAGACATTTGTGAGCGTTTTGAGAAATTTCAAGTTTCGCAGAAGACTTGAGCAAATCAATTCGCTTTCATTTAATTTCATTGATCTCTATGAGGTAATTGAGATAGTAAAAAGATCTAATCTCTTCAGATGAAATAAACTACAAACTACTTGCCTTAGAAACTCTTTTTTACCATTGCAATGCTTGAGCAAATTCTTTTGTACCTCATTCCCTCATCTTGAGAACCTGACAAACGTAATAACTACAGACCACCCTTGAGGGGTAATGTAATACATCCAAACTCGCAGAGACTTTGAGAGAAATCAACTCAAGACGATTCAGCTGAAACTTTGACCCCTTCATCTTTAAGTAACAAGATTGAGAGGAGAGTGAGAGAGGAGTCAAAATGACACAAGCTCCCTGGAATACAAACATCGGTGGGTGAAAGTCCAGAAACGGTGGAGAAGAGATAGCACGCTGCACGTAACCTGCATGCGCGAAGGTCTCAGCCATCCCGCGGTAAACATTTTCCTGCCACATATCCTAAGACAAGCTGAAATTGATGTCAGGTCTCCTGGCACTGCTAAACCAACAAAATACGATGGAATTTTTCACGGTTAGAAGAAGTAAACACATAAGCATGTTGTTTTCTGTGACCTCCCTAGACGTGGTGGCATTATTTATTCAACAGTATGAATATCATAAGCATCTGGGTGATTGTATATTTTGTCATTTGGGGTTTTGTTAGAGCAATCACACAGGTCTGGTCTATTTAATAAACCGGCGTACACTTTTTTAGCCCGTTGAATCAGTAAGAAGAGACATTTGTCAATTCTCTCACCATCACCTTTGTGGAAATAAGAGAGAATTATTCAGTAAGATGAAATCAGTTTAGAGCAGATATGTTAATTTAAACCGAATGACAGGCAACAAAATGTGGAAGGATCTAAGGCACAGTTCTGATAAAACTCTTACTTCTATCGTACAAGTCTTTTTAGGTTTGAATGATGTTTGCCAATGTTTCCAAGCTGAGATTGAAATACATATTTAATCTCAAACATCAATGTAACAATTATTGTGGAACCACACCTCCCAGTAAGTCAAAGTACAGACATTTCTCTAAAATTGTGATTCTTTTTAGTATTCAACCTCCATCCATTCTTTACTATTTGATTTTGTGAATTTGTTTTGTTGAAAATTCTGTCATTATTTATTCACCACCATTGTCGTTTCAAACCTGTATGATTTTCTTTCTTTCGCAGAACACAAAAGAAGATATTTTGAAGAATGTTGCAAACTGGCACCCATTCACTTGCACTGGTTTTGTGTCCATACAATAGAAGTGAATAGGTGCCAGCACTGTTAGGTTAGCAACTTTCTTCAAAATATCTTGCTGGAGAAAGTCATACAGGTTTGAGATGACAAAAGGGTACATGTACAGTACATGTGTGTTGTGAAAAAACAACATCATAAAGATTTAGACTGAAATGAACTTGAGACTTTGAGTACTTTTAAATTCCAAGGCAAACTTGGATGAACTTTTTTGCCTAATGATATGGCTAAGTTTATTCCAAAACCCTCTATCTTTCTTGCCATGCTGTCACTGTTAAACTCAAATAAGTCTCCTGCAAAAAAATGGTCTTCGCCTGCAGTGAAACATGCCGCTTGACTGCTGCACATTAGCCATGGATCAGCAGGCTTGGTCTAAATGAAACTGAAGCCTAACTAGTTTATAACAACCGTGTAGACGGAGCACCTATTAATCAAAGATGTGGTCTGGATGTTTACGAAGAATTCCGCATAGCCTTCGCTCGTGCTTAAAGACATACATCACTTTTAGCATTAATGAAAGTGCCGAAAATACATTTAAAACTGTGGTGCAGGGGTTTTGGGAATGAATGATTTCGGTCTTAAAAGTTTTGATTGCACAGTTAGAGAAATGAAAGAAAAACCTTCAAATCAATTTGGAATTAAATTGTGTAATTTATTATAGACAAATACATGAAAAAACACACAATTAATAGGCACGTTTTACTTTATAGATTTTTGTTCAACAAACACTGCTGTGTTTTTACAGTGCACTTAGAGTCAGGCTCTGCACGTGTAAGACTGTAAGAGGTCTTCAGAGGACTGCAGAGTGAAGGAAAATTGCATCCTTAAAATACAGTGGAAGCAGTTTTCTGTATGTCGTGACATCAAGGGCAGAACATCAAGCATCAGGAAAGACACACTCCATTTCCTGAGAAATACCATCAAACTCTTTAGAAGTCAAATCTATACCAGGGTTTGTTCAATACAACTCTATAGAGAGAGAGAGAGAGAGAGGCTTTCATTAATTCCTAGGGTTCTATGAGACTACATTTATATAAAAATAAAGCATTACCAAAGGTTATCCATTAAAGCGTCACTTCAGAACTATTCTCCCATGTGGTTGATAAGCGCAACTTTACCAGTGTTGTAAATAATGTCGCTGTGTAAGCTTCCCCGTGGGCACCGCAATATACGTGAATTTGTTTACGTAAGCTGATGTAATCGGCTAATGCAGAAACGTCTTTTGGAAACCATATCGCACTCTTCCGCACTCTTTTTGCTTTATTTTAATTTAGAAATTACCATATTAAACTGATTATAGTGAATATATTCAATGCCACTCAAATTCCTCCACCAGTTTCATAAATAATAACAGTATTGATTGCTTATACTAAATAACATACACCTTATATTGCTGCAGTACTGATCATTTTAAAGCTATAGCTCTTCTTAAATGTCAACAAGTAGGCCCGAATCATTGATTTGTTTACCTTATTCATCAGGATTTGAGCATTATTAAAAGCACAGTCAATGACAATCCAAGATTCACAGGCCAATCACTGACCAGCAATGAAAAACAATTGCAAGGTGACATTTTATGGATATTTGAATCTCGTATGTAGTATTTTATTTTACTGCTTTCCTGTGGCTCATTGGTCATGTGTCCGATCCCAGGGGATTGCACATAGTCAGAAACAAATGTATAATACAATGCAATGTAAGTCACTTTGGATAAAAGCGTCTGCCAAATGCGTAAATGTAAATATTAGAAGCTTTGCTCTCCAATGCATTCCTGTGATAGTCAATCTACACAATATTCTATCTGTCTGCAAATTATAGTTCAACATTCAACATAAAACAAATATATGCTGTCTTAAATTATTAAGTACAATCAACTTGACTTTATAAATCATTTCAGCTTTTTTGGACTACTTCAACACATCAAAATAGGTTATTTTGAGTAATGTAAAAAAGCTATCTCAATTTTTATTAACGTAATTTCAAATTATATCAACTGGCCAAAACTTAAAAAGGACAGTGTAAAAAAAAATGAAAAAGTATTTTATTGATAGTGTACAACACTAATGTAACATTTAAATTAAAAACATCAAACAAAATTGAAACAAATACAGAACATACATACAGACGAACATTTCTAGAATCATAACAGATAGTGTTTCATGTTGCAGGAAATTATTATTTTTACTTTTTGTGTCATATTTTTACAACTTCACTTTTAGTTGGAGGATGGTGGTCATGATTTCATCCCTGCAGCTATTTTTTATATTTTCATCAGGTCAAACTAACTGCATCCCCGCAACAAAACTCCCTACCGTGTGAAATAATATGTCCAACACATTCCCACTTTTACACCTGTAGTAGTATTAATTTCCTTCTCAAAGACCCATATTAAAATTGAACATGACTATGTAGTAAACAAATTCTACATACCCATTAACTCAACGCTACATTAATAAACTGTGTCTCTCAGCACCAATTTTACTGTCCTTTTGTACCATCAGAAGACTTATTTGAAAGCCTGCCTTAATATCATATTTCAAACGTATTACAATAGACCCGTAAACTTATTAAATCTAATCAGGTGGGGATTTCAGCTGGAATGCATCCAAGACATTATTTCGCATTTCCCACAGGGAAAAACAATCTAATAAACCGAAATAAAAAATAAGGTCTAACAAAGAAGTAAATAAGCTCCCCGAAAAACCTATATTCCTCCTCACTTGATTAAAGCAGAGATGCTCCTCTTTCCACAGAGGCAACAAGCATCCTATAGTGAGTTTTTCTCTTCTTAATTACACTTTCCCACACAATCGCTACACTTCTCTGATCCCAATGCATTTCACTTCTCTGTTTTTATTTAAAAGTGACGGCAAAGGTGGTTCGGCTATTTATAATTGTAAATGGATAAGAGGAGCAAAACAGTTACAAAAACGGCGGTGAAGTGATTGTTTGTCCCAGTGCGGGTGTCTATGAACCAGCATTTGCATAGACAGTTTGTTGGCTACGCCGTCAGCACAGGGTGTTTTTTTTCTCCTGTGTACATAATTCATCACGGCTGAGCCTACAACACTCAACAGTGTGGCTGTGAGTGCATATAAGTACTGCGATTAACCACTTGATCACGGTTCCCATGACAACTGAAGACTTGTTTGTTGCACACTTATATTCAGAAAGCAAAAGAGGTCTGTCCTGTTAGTGCATGTTCCTTTCTCTGCTTGAAATTGATAGGTGGCATATGCATATGTGAAGAGGTCGCTTTGATGTCTTGGAGAATGTAACAGGGTAACAGCCCTGAGGGTTGTGGGAACAGCACAAATGAACAAGTAAACTCGCAGGTTTAAGATAAGGGAATGTAGTAAAGCATGATAGGGCATTACTTTTCATCGCTCAAAAACTGTATATAAAAAAGAATCGTGATAGTGATAGTTCGCCCCGAAAAAAAAAAAACGTTCATCTTTCATTTAGGCCCATGTCGTTCCAAACCTGTATGAATTGTTTACGTGGAGAACAAAAGAAAAAGTTGGTCACCAAACAACATTGGACCCCGTTGAAAAAACGTTGACACAAAACAACTTTTCTCAAAATATCGTCTTTTTTGTTCCACTGAAGACATACACATTCACTGATATGAGCCAGCATAAATGATGACACAATGTTATTGTTGGGTGAACTATCCCTGTTTTTTACAGTTTGATTTGAAAAAAAGAGTAAATACAACTATAACACTTACTGCAAATAGCAAAAAGTGACAATATTTGTATGTGGAAAAGGCAGAAATTTGTTGAAAATGTTGTTCGTGTTGATGTTAATCAGAATAAAAAACTAATGTTGATAGCATAACTTTAAAGGTGCAGTATGTAAAAACCGCCGCTAGAGGGCGTACAATCAAAACAAGAACAATGCCGTAGCTTGATGACGTTGTGAAGGAGCGTGGAATGATGGGATATGTTGTCTTCAACTCCACCACACACAATCATGTTAGCGGATGAGGTCAAATTTTATAAATGTTGCGAATAATTGTGGTCCATAAATGAGTGACTGCTCGAAACAAGTTAGTGGCCTGCTAGACGCTACTTCCAGATTTGTCCACGACACTGTTGTCATGCTACATCAGCGAAGGCGGTGACTGCACACAGCCCCGTGTCACTGTTTAGAATGGCGATTTTCTCACGATTTACAAGTAGTTGGAAACATTTGAGATATTGTAAGTATTCAGCTGAACAAAATATATAACACTAGCTTAGTGGTTTTTGGATATTTTACTGCAAAATTGTTATAAACTTCACCTTAAAATCTTGTCTCACAGACACGGTTTAGCTTAAGCCAGGACTATGCCTTAGTTAAATTAAGATATTTATGTGGCTTTTATTAAAATGCCTTCAAAGAATACATTACTGTTGTGCATCTTGAGGCAAAACAATGGCACTAATATATTTTAAGATATTTCTGGGCAAGTTATATTCAGTTAAGGTCACACAATCATTTTAGTCTGGAACTATCCTTAAGCCTTGTATTTGAAGCTGGGCATTAATGTTTTTCTCATTTGTTTGCAATCTTAGGTACTATATCAGAAAACATAGAGTCGCCACATCAAAGCTCCAAAAATGTGACCCCAAAAAATATGATACTGTAGTTAGTAGATTTTTACATACAGACTCTTCATCAGACAAAAAGTTTTCTGTACCTTGCCCAATCAGAGCATAATTTGAGACATTGTTGAGATCTCTCCTTAAAGGGACAGTTGACCCAAAAATGAAAAGTTCTGTCTTCATTTACTCAACCTCAAGTTGTTCCAAATCTGTATACATTTCTGTGTTCTGATGAACACGTTTTGTTTGAAGGATGTAGGGAAGGAAACCGTTCTAGGGCACTTTTGAATACCATTGTAATTTGTCCTACTTTGGTCAAGAACTGTTTGGTTACAAGCATTCTTCCAAATATCCTTCTCTGTGTTTATCAGAACAAAGAAATTGATACAGCTTTGGAACAACTCGAGGGTGAGTAAATTAAGAGAGTATTAACATTTTTGGGTGAACTGACTCTTTAAACTCCAGGGGATACATTTGAGATAAAGGGTTACCTTTTACTTAAAGACACTGAGATGCACTTCTTAAGCAAAACTCTCCATTTGTAATGGGGACGTGCACGGAAGACTCGAGGAACGCAGATAATCCAAAGTGGTTTTATTATTATTATTATTATTATCCAACTGAAAACAGGCAGCCGCACATCACCACATAGGCTACATAAACCATGTATTCACATAAACAATACGGTACAATGATTCAAACAAAGAAGAGAACTTACACAGATAAAGAGGGGTAGACAGATGACGGGGATTAACTGATAATGTCCAAATGATGGGCATCAGGTGAGACGGGTGCAAAGGATTATGGGGAGTGTAGTCCGGTGTAAAACGAGGGCAGACTTGTGACACCATTGCTGTCGAAAAAGAAATTATGTTAAAAAGATCTCAGTTGTGATTTACTTATTCCTATGGGAATACACAAAACTAAATACTGAAATACTTCACATTATTGTTCCATTCTAGTATAGTTAGAGCAAGCCCAGTAAAACGATGGCTCAAAATTGGCCTGACATTGGCGACGCTGGCAGACCATCAGCTAAACACTGGCTCTGATCCATATTTTTAACAAGCGTCCCAACAGCAGAAAGCACTGTGTATCTCTGGCATTAAGGTGACATTCTATATGGAGATTAATGCAGCCTGACAGGAATATTGATCAGACGGCGCACATTTCACACCAGGGGCCCGTGTGTTCGGCAGACAACTGCTACGGGACCTTTATCCGCCTAATCATTCTTTAACCTTCTGTGAGTGCGATACATCTTCCAAAACAAGATTTTATGAGTTGTTTTTCTTTACTTTAATTTCACTTTTTTCAATCAGACTGATGAAAGGTAACTGTCTTTTACTTCTATTGGACTTTACCTGCTATTCCTCTCTGGGAAAAGTGCGAATCTTGCACAATAATTGATTGTTTTTATTGTAACCGTGTCATGATGTCATCTCCCTGCAGCAGCGTAGTGATTTGTCACATGACTTTTACGGCTGAGGTGATTGGTTAAAAAATGTATCGCTCTACTGTACGCACATGAGCAAACTACCAAACACATGAAAGTCTGCTAAATGATTACTTTCTCCATTTTATAGAACTCTTCAGTGCAGAAGATTGTTTCTAATATTTCCTCAAATCCACACAAACACAGGAAGTCATTTGCTAACCCAACACGCCTTATACACACACACACACACACAAACGCGCACATCCAGGGAGTGGGTGGCTGGCATCCCGCTGTGTTAGCGTTGCTAAAATTGCTCCTCTCTCGTGGTCGTCTCCCTCTCTCCGTAATGGAGCTCCCTGCAGTGGCGGACCCCAAGAGATCCCAGCCTCCTCTTTCAGCCCGACACCTTATCCATTCCCCTCCACCCTCTCATCACCCACAGCCAAACTACACCGTGCCACAACGCAATAAAACAAGATGAAAGCCCAGCGTGGAAAGTCAATACGAATCTTTCAATAGCTCGTCTCTCTCCGGGGACCGAGAGGGAATGGGATCATAAATACAAGCCTCTCTTTCTCTCTCTCTCTCTTTCTAGGAAGATCCTGGGAGTGTATTGATCAGACCGTGGCTCTAAAAGGCTTTAATTGGCCATTTCTTATTAGTGAAAGTAGAAGGTAAGGGTGAGAGTACTTTACTCCACATGCTTCCTCATCAGCTTATTTGGTGGTGGGAGCATGTCAAGATCAAGTGTAAATGCACTCCAAGATGCCTACGAGAAAGGGTTAGCAATCCGACTGCTCAGTTTTTTTAGTACTTGCTTGATAACTGATTTTTCTTTACCAACAAAACAGTTACATAATGCAGCTTTGAAGTTCAGAAAAATGTTTTGTTTTCAAACTATAATGGTACATCTAAAAATATTTTATTTAAAGGTACAGTGTATGAAATTTATAAGCATCTAGCGGTGAGGTTGCGAACGGCAACCAACGGCTCACTACACCCCTCCTCCCGTTTGAAGCACTACGGTGGCTGACACGGGACAAAGATGTCGTAACGCTCATTCTAAGGTAATAAAGAAATAGCTCATTCTAAGGTAATAAAAACATGACGCTTCAGAGTCTCCCGTTTTTCACACCCATTCTCCCGTAAAACTCCCGTATTTCAGTTATTTCTCCTATGATATTATAATATCATTCCAGATTTAGGGGTCTGCTGACACGGGGTCACTGGCCCCCTCTGGCCCCCTAGGAACCGCCCCTGATGGAGAGGATTCACAACCATCCCCGCAATATTTTTCATCTTATTATAATATTAATAATTCGTTAAATTTATACAGCGCTTTTCTGGCCACTCAAAGCGCATTTCATGGAAGGGGGAATCTCCTCAAATCATCAATGTGCAGCGTCCACCTGGATGATGCGACGGCAGCCATATTGCGTCAGAACGCCCACCACACAGCAGCTTATTGGTGGAGAGGGACAGAGTTGCGAAGCCAATTAGTACATATGGGGATAATTAGGAGGCCATAATGTATAGAGGCGAATGAACAAAAATAAACTCCCCTAAGAAAAACGGCTTGTAAAATTCATAACAGTCATGCTAAGACTGGTCAAACGTCAGGCCACACAGCTATTATATTCAGAAATGAGAACTGGGGGTTGAAATTAAACCATGAACACAGTGGCCCGACATAAACAGCTATCTCATCCTTGAAAGGTATGCAGAGGTACACATTTCAAAAGCATAAACACTGCAGGATTCAGTGATCTGAGGGACAATTACAACGAAATGCAATTTAGATCCACTAGCCTCCCGGCCAGATGATTTCCTTCGTGCTGACAGTGTTAAAAGCTTTGAAGTACAGGTGAAGTGCAGTTATAATTACTGTCCTCTGTAACTATCTTCCTCTCCACCCTTTTATCTCTCAAAGCCAAAGTGATACTGTACATTCTGAACGTGAACATGGCAATGTACCTTTCCTCAAAACAAGACTTTAGAGTCAGACATTCCTCCACCGCCGCCTCCGGCAGCTGAACAAAGTGGGCCGCGCCATTGTAAATTGCTGTGGCTTGTTGTAGCCCCTGTGGCCATGTTGTCACAGCTTCTCGTTCTGGAGAATAAAGACGACTGATAAGTCACACTGGCATGGTCTGCCCCTTCAGGCCCAGAGGAATGTTCAATAAAGCAATTTAGACTGCTCAATAGCGCTTTCTCTCGAAAGGATTGGAGGACCGTTGTTGACATCAAAACTCAACAATCCAACTCGGTTTGTGGCAGTATGATTATCATGTTTGTCATTTTAAACTAAATTTAAATGTACTTTTTTCACATATCATTTGCAATCATTTATTAATACTTTTAAGAAAGTTTTATCATTTCTTTATTTTAGAGCTGTTAATTCGATTAATAACCGCAAATAACCGATTCCAAAATATTTCCAAAATGTTTTCTTAAATATACAATAATTTGATATGTATTTAAATATTATTTATATTATGTTAGTTGGTGGAGAAAAAAAAAGCCAATAAAGGTTCACCCAAAAATAAAAATGATGTCATGAATTACTCACATTCAGGTTGTTCCAGATCTGTATTCATTTCTTTGTTCTGATAAACACAGAGAAGGATATTTTGACGAATGCTTGTAACCAAACAGTTCTTGGCCACCATTGACTACCATAGTAGGAAAAATGACAATTGTAGTCAAAAGTGCCCAAGAACTGTTTGCTGTCCTACATTAAAAGATATAAAAAAAATATAAAGTATTTGTTCCTACTATGGTAGTCAACTCGAAGGTGACTAAATAATGACCACATTTTTTATTTTTGGATGAACTATCCATTTCATTTTTTTTAAATTGGGTGCTTTTTAAACAAATTGGGTTTTTCTGTTTTTTTTTGCCCCAGAAAGTCCATGGACGTCTCTCTGCATCTCTCTTTGACCTATTTAACAAGTCTGAGCCATGAGGTGTAGAGGCCATTGACTGATAATATCTGGCACCTTCTCTTAAATGCAATTTGACAGACAAATGATCCTTCGATGCCTTCTCCACTGTCCAAATCATCTAAGCCAGCGCCGATTACCTCTGCGGTTGGACAATAACCCTCTATTTATCGCCTAAATGATTTCGGCATTGACAAAACACATTACTCAGATTAAATGCCTCTTCGAGTAGACTGGACCCTTGCTGTCAATCAAAGACGGGCATTGTGCGACGACAGCATCAACAGATCATTACGCCCCAAACCCAACCACCACAACCCTATTAAATCAAAGCTGCTACTGCTTTTCCCAACCCACCGTGATATACGAGCGCTATCGTATTTTAATACTATGACACAGTGTGACAGAAATAGGATTAATTCAATACTTAGCACCATGTAAGTGGGAGACCGTTAACATGGCAGGTTACAAGCCCCTCAGCTGTCTATGTATATTGATCAGTGGGTCCCAGTTAACTGTAATGGTCTAATATTGGGAAGTATGGGATGTTTGACATGGAAAGAGTGCCGTTGCGACTGTATCTGTAAATGTAATTGAAATACGGATTTATTGGTTCCTTCCTCCCAACACACACAAGAATAAAACTACTGCTGTTGTTGTCACCACTAAATTACCTTTTTTATATGGTTTATACTAGTATCCAGTATACCACCACAAAAAAGCATATTTACACTGGTGCTTTGCACAAAATGCACAAAGTAAATTAATTTACTTTTTTGGTCCAATGGAAATAACGTACGCACCTTGTCAATTAAAAACCTGTTGGACTTTCTTTCTTCTGCAGAACACAAAAGATGTTTTAAAGAATGTTGGTAATCGAACAATGGTGGTACCCATTGACTTCTATTGTCTAGACACAAAACCATGCAAGTCAATGGGTGCCACCGTTGTTTGGTTTCCAACATTCTAAAAAGACGACTTTTGTGTTCTGTAGAAGAACGAAAGTCATACAGATCTGAGTGAGTAAATGATGACGGAGTTTACATTTTTTGGTGAACTTTTTAATGCATGCTGTCATTCTCCTTTTCCCACAAATATTGATTCTTTATCTATGTAAAACATCACAATAGTCATTGAAACAAAATTGATTTTCCCCTACCAGTAACATGCCAGACAACACAAAATCAATAAAAATGAAAAAGCGTGTTGTTAAAAAGTGCCCCATGTACTTAAAAAGTCTTTTCGCAGTCGTTTGCTCTCGTGCCGGTTTGCAGTTGAACATTTATTATTATTACTTTTACAGGACCCGGATCGAATTGCATCGTAATCAAAAAACCGCCAGGACATCTATCAAAGCAGGTACAAATAAAATGTCCTGTTCTGTAGGGTCGCCGAAAAAAATTAGTCAACTAAATGATTGTCCCAGGTTTGGCCGTGGCTATTTGTTTCTTGAGGATGATGAAAGCGAAGGCATATTTGGGGAGACAGAGGAGGATGTTGGGTAGGAGAGAGCCAGGGTTTGTTCAGGTGCTCAGGGGACGAGGGCAATTTCTCATCAGAGGCTAAGACCCTGAGACCCATTCACTCTCGCAGATGAGAGCTGAGTGAGATGAAGAGAAGGATCGAGCGCTGGTTTATGCCACTGTGTGGTGACTAACAGCCAGACATTCCTCGGCTAGAGCAGTCAGAGAAGCACGATACCTTAGGCGGATGCACGACATGCAACTACTGGCTGGTTATTGACTTTTTAATGAGGGATCGGGGCAATTCATTTTTAAAACAAGAGCATTTTAACAGTGCCACTTGTGTTTATTGCTGCAGGTATGCTGTTTAGTAAAGGATTGTAAAACGAACAAAAATAAATTCCTGCCTGGGAAAAGTTTGTGTAATGCATTACTTTAAACTGTGTGTGGAGTGGAGTAATGCATTAAAACAATATGCAGTAATATTTATAAAATCAGTTGTATTTGTCAGCAGTATTTATTATTTTATGTAATATGTATTACAATGCATATAAAAGCATTACAATGAATAGTGTACAAAATTGTATTACAATATAAAAAAAGGAAAAACACAAAAAGTCCCTTAAAACATATTTCAGAGGCTGGGGGGCCAAAACAATACTGTAAAATGCAGTCCTCCAACTCATACGACCACTTTGGTCGTTTACAATGTTCCCCAAATACGACCACGTGGAGCGTTTCCTAAAATAGCACTTCTACCTGCAGCAGGAGAAGCTTTTGTCTACCGTAATTATAAAATGATATATCGCGCTACTATTTTGCAACTATGACATGTATTGGAGTGTGATTTTTACTTTAAACTGTCAGGATGAACTGTATTTACATTACAAATGACACTATTCACGCATTTTGAGCAAGCAACGTAACCCATTTATTTATTGTATAACAAAACACACCATATAAAATAGTCACAATTGTTTTTCAAAACGGACAAATATTCCAAATGCACTGAGGTCAAATGATCGATTTTTATGGGTTAGGAATTAAAAAATATCTTTAAAACTATAAATATTAATGAAATAATTGATACTATAAGAAATACGATGAATTAAATCCATAAAAAGTGAACAAGCTGAAGCAATGGAATGACTGTAAGATGCGGGTGCTAGAGGGCGCTCATCCTTAATACGTAACGGTTGGTCATAATAAGGTGCTTGTACAAACGACCGACTGGGTTGAACTAGTTTTTCATGTTAATTTACACGCATCTAAACTGAAAAAAACGAGTTGGGTTTACTTAAATGGTTTTGTGGCAACTTTTTGCACACAGTTTTTTGTTTTTACTGTACATTTACTGCAAATTTATTCTAAATTTACTCAAAATTTCCTTAAAAAACTGTGTGCAAAAAATAAGGTAACTTTACACAAAAAAATAAGTAAATACTACTTGCCGTTTTTTTCTGTGTAGTAAATTTGCTTTCTAAAATTTAGAAAATTAGTAGTAGATTTACTCTCCAAGATCTCAAAAATAAAACAGTAAAATCGTGTAAAAACATTTTTTTACAGTGAACAAAGTTTTCAAAGCTAAAAAAAAAACAAATGAAATTCTCATGAAACATTTATTTCCAAATCATTAAAGATTTTTAATATTCAATAATGTTCAATATTTTCATAACTATTTTTGTTACATAACAAAAAAGAAAACACTTAATAAACAAAAACAAACAACAAATAAATGTATTCAGTATATTAAATAAATTGAGTACGTAAATGAATAAAAAATGTATAGGTCTGTCACTGAAAAGTAAAAAGAGAAAGGAAGGAACTTAAACCTAAGACAGAACATGTTGAATGAGTTCATGTGTCGGATTAATTCATATAAAAAATTGCCATAGCTCTACAATAGATGTTGTATTTGTGGTATTAAGAAATAAAAAAGTAAAACTGTACCAAGCAATGAAAACTTTGTCAAATTAGCTGTCTCTGTAAAATGCTTCCCTCATGTGACCCTGATGTTGGTGGATCACTGCATGTGAAGTCCACGCGAGGTCTACGTGAGATGGGAATGGAAGGACAGTGTCTTTCCCAAACCAATTCTCCTCTCATTTGTATTCAGCACACAGAATCCATTCACTTCTATCCACTATGAACACAGAAATCATCCTCTCTCCTTCACAGATTGAGGAAAAACCAAATGTGAAGTGCAGTGTGGCGTAAGTGGGGACACGCCATTTAAAGATGCCCGACACAATTCTACGGAGCAGATAGAATTCTGGTGGAATAACTGAATGTTTTCCCTACAATAACAATGCTGGGAGAGGTCACTTTAAATACATTTTGAGACTAAAAGTGCAGCTATTTATTTTGTATGCTCGTGTGCATGTGACCGTGTCTGTTTGTGTGTGTGTTTTATTGCGCATCCATGCAGAACAATGGTTTTGTGTATGCATATACAGTGCGAGACAAATATCTGAGACCACAGAGAACATCAGAGATTTTTTTAACAAAGCAAGAAAACAAGAAAAGTTATTACATAGAAAGAAGACATTTAAGATGCTACACTATTCCAGGTCACAGATCAGAAATAAAGAAGCTGAATTCGTGCCCATGTTAAATCTTGTTTATGAGATTTTCTTTGCTTGTATCGCATATTCAAGATACTCAAGATACAATGTGGAAACTTCTCAAACAAAGCTCGGATAACACGGGTCAACTCAATCCACACATACAAAAAGAAATTATGAAATTATGAAAATGCAAAACAGAAGCATTTTCAATGACTTGTGTACGCATGCAGGTTTGTCTGTTCTGATAGATTAAAGGTATAATAAAGCTATAGAGGTCATAGCTGACAGATGTTTGAGCAGGTGTCTGGTCTGAGATGCTTCTACTGGATCTCTTCCAGTAAACCCCCGACAGAGCTGCCGTTCATTACCCATAACCCCCTGCAACAGCCAGGGCTAAGGGACCGCTATTAATATCACATCTGTTAGAAATGTGTCACTTTACAGCTTTTCTATTTGAGACTGGATTCCATAATATACACAAAAATGATTAATTATATGCTGAAAATCCATTCATATGCATTTTTTATGTAAAATACGCTTTATAAGGCAATCATTTAAAGGTTAAGCCTATAAACATTCAACTCTCATTAGTTGAAGTAAAAATCGATGTCACATCCCAAATTGTGCAGAAGCAATTCTTATTAAAACACACAAAGTGTGTCATGCAGATTGATCCTCTGCATATTGAGCTCCATTTATGGCAGATTTTCTTATTAGAAGTCTAGAACTGCTTTGATGTGAAAAAACAAAGAGACATAGGACGAAAAAAAGTGAGAGGGAGGAGACACAGCAGGCGGCCGTAGAACTAACAGATATCTGCTGTTCCCTTTAGAGAGACGGGTACAGCACATTTATATGGTGAAAGAAAGTCGCTTTCTCACTCTTGTTTGACAATGACAAAAACTTTGGCTTTCATTAAAAGCTTTGTCTTTTCAAACACAGACTTCCACAGAGGCAAATGCATTGGTGCAGACGTCACTATACCATTTGTACTTTGTCAAAGTGTCCCGGTAAAATATCACCTGGGAAATTACAGAAAATGCCACAATCCGAATTCTGCCTCTTTTATTTAGGGTGAGGGTGCTTGTCAAATGTTCAAGAAATGTGATGTTTGTATCAAAGTTTAAGTCTGTTCAGACAACAGTTTTGCAAATAAGCGACTCATATACTTCAATTGTTACACAAAAATATTGCCAGGAAAATTGTACAATGCTGATAAAACACCAATCGTGTGGTCTTCAGGTTCGTGGGACTTGTTTTTGATGTTTCCTAAAAATGTGATTGATTTTATCTCTGACATGTACACGTAGAAAAAATTTATGGAAAAACTTTTAGTTCGAAAGCTGAACAAAATGTTTCGATTTATATAGAAAATGTTAAGAAACATCACCAGTTTGATGTTCAATATTAATAGTCATTATATGAATCAATAACGTTCAGAAAGTTACAAAGCCTTCAGAATCGATATCGTCAGATATCAATCAGAATAATCTGTATCGGTGGAGAAGTTTAGCTGGTGCATCTCTAAATTTCAATTCAAATATCTTGTAAAGCCAACATGATACCTTAACTTTCATTTAATTTAATTTTGATTTAACTTAATTCAATTTCGATTGACGCAAGTCCTCATTCAAACTTTTTAAACATATTTTGGTAACACTTTAGAATATTGTTTCATACTTAATGTGAAACTAAGAAGGAATTACTGCAGAACTGATATGTAATTCCTCCTTAATACTGATATCTGCTCTATTGAAAAACGAATAATGCTTTCGGTCGACTGGACCCACAAACATTGGCTAAATAACAAAATGTAAAAAATTGACTTGATAGGGGACCGTAGAACACAATATTGATGAAAGACTACAAACAGTGTAGTCATCACCAGTCGTTCATATTCACACTTTGTGAAAATACAGAAGAAATTCAGCCCATTCTTGTTAATACACTTGTTTGTGTCGAACTGTGACCGTACAATACACAAAGAAAAATGACAGCGCGAAGCGTCGGTGTGCAGTAGATCGCTCTGGTGCTATGTTTGAGATTCATGAAAGCACACCCCAGGTGTGAGCTCCATACTCCCCCAAAAGGCAAACACGTCGCGGGTTACCGGGTATCGCCAGAGTCTGCGCGGTTGGAATCAAGTGCCATCTGAAGTGATTGCTCCATCGTGTTGAACAGTGACAAACACATTTTCTCCATGATCAACAGCTCGGGCAGCGGCATAACGGACGATATCGAATGCGAGAAAGTTTCTCCCAATTTCCCCCCCTTGAAAGTCAACGCAGATCTACTGTCTGACGCTGTTTATCAATATGTGCGCTCTTTTATCACTCCGAGGAAGATTGAAGAAGATTGCCTGAGCATTTCTTTCAGGAGGAATGTGTGCGTATGGAGGGGGTTGTCTATTGGCGTCTGGATATATTAGGTGCTACAGGAGAAATCTATATTGTTGAGTCTGAGACTCCTATGGGAACGGACAGATAAGAAGCAGTCCTGTAATTTATTGAGCTTTTGAAACCGCATTTATAAAATTGTTTTTGGCCTGTTCTATGTGTTTTCCTTTAGTATTCTGGGATTGTAAATATTTATAGTTTTGTAAATAAAAAGATGTGTGACTAGATATTTAGATAGATAAATAGATATTTAACTATTTTATTTTCACCTAACGTTTTTCCTTTCAGAAGAACTACAGTGCCTTTTATGTGACTTCTGTGAGTACCAATGACAGATTTTTATAAATATATCATTACATATGTATTGTATGTGCAGTAGCGTGTGGTTTATCATGTCTCATTTATCACTATTCCTCCAAAAACACATAATATCAGAGGTTATGCCTCCAGTGTCTGGACATCTTGACCAGACACAACTTACTTTCTGAGTGGCCTCAAATTGCTTCTCAGAATCAAAAACTGGCCTTGAAATTGCCTTGTGAGAATGTTTTCTACACAGTATGCTAAAATACACCGAATATCCAGCATTCACAGACATAACAACCAGAAAATGGCCGATCGCACCCCGATTCGCTCTTCTGAACGTTCCCCAACCGGCGGTGGCATACCGTTCGGATCCTCAGGCACGCACTCGGAAACGATGTGTGACGTAGATGAGATGTCGTTCGCAGCATCGGAGGGAGACTGGCATCCGACTCTGACGAATCCGAGCTCCCCCCCCAGGGGGGTCGAGCTCAGGAGGAAGCAGAAGTGATGTCAGCCATGCTAATCCGGGGATATGTGGTTCCTGGGGCGGGCGCGGTGCAAACCGCGCCCACCCGGGTGCCATTTGTTTCCCGGAGGTGCATGAGGAGCTCCACGGACCGCTCCGGTCGAAACAGCTCCGGCTCCCTCACTTCCCTCGAGGGTGGGGCAGCCAAAGGCTACGTCGAGATCCCCCGGGTGGAATGTGCGGCTGCGGTGCATCTGTGCCGCAGACGGCTGCCGCCTGGGGAGAATCGGCCACGCCTACCGTCCAACGCGTGTAGGACTTCGACATCTATGGTGCCGAAGCCTTGCGCTGCTGCGGACCGGGCTGCCTCCTCTCTCTACGCCATGGCCATCCTGCAGGTCCGCCAGGGGGCGTTGAGAGAGCTCCACGAGGGTAAGGCCGACCCAGGTATAATGCAGGTTTTCTGTGCCCACTGACAGCGAAGAGGTGCGGCACGGGACCTGGGTCGGACGATGTCCACGGAAGTGGTCCAGGAGAGTCACCCCCGGCTAAACCTTGCGCAGATGAATGACACCGAGAAAGTCCGCTTTATTGTTACACCCGTCTCGCAGGGTGGGCTGTTGGTACACCGTCGAGGACTGCGCTCAGCAGTTTTTGACGGTGAAGAAGCAGACAGTGGCGATTAGCCACATTTTTACCACGCTGCGACTCGGCCGCCCTCAAGCCTCCGAGATCTCACGTCATGTCTGTTTCCCGGCAGCCCAGGACCCCTTCCACATCGGCTCCGGTTACTGTGCCCCCGCAGGTAGAAGTGACACGAGAAGTGACACTGATGGGAAGACCCCAGGGGGAGCAACATCGGGCCCGACCTTCACAGCTACGGCTCTGATCAGTCGGTACGGGACGGCTCCTGCCTCGTCACCAAAGCCGGGCCCTTCTCAGGGCCTGGCGCCCACTTACTCACAGAGAGTTTTCTGTTTCCCCTGGGAGTTCATTCCTGCCGATCGCACACTCCACTGGACTGTGCCCGGCAAACCCGACTCCACGCCCTGGCGAGGCGTAGGGTCGTACACACACGACAGCTGCTACCACTCTCAATGACAGTGCATGCAGCTGTCCCGCCAGGCAGGTAAGTAGGCAGAGCCAACCTTCCCTCCGGGGCCTCCCCCCGCGACAGGGTTAGCTCCGCCAGCCATCGAACCACCCTCCATGGGAATGGTGAAGCAGACCGTCCCCTTGGTCCCCCGTCACAGTCCCTGGGAGCTCAAGAGCTGCCCACACTGTCTCGGTGGCTAGGGCAGACGGTCCGTCTTGGTTACTCGATCCAGTTCGCCAGAGACTCTCCCAAGTTTTGGGGCATCATCTCTCCCTCTGTCTGAGGCTAGGGACGCCTACATACTTCGGGTAGAGGTCACCACCCTTCTGGCAAACAGGCATCGAGTTCGTCCCTCAAACCAACGGTGGGTTACAACCCGCACTTCATCGTTCCCAAGAAAGACGGCGGGTTGCGCCCCGGAGGTCTGCGTACCCTGAACTAAGCACCTTCACAAGCTGCTGCTCAGGATGCTCACGCAGAGGCGCGTCATTGGTTCGTGGCAATCGACCTGAAATCCCTTTCGGTCTGTCCCTGTCTCCACGGTCTTCACGAAGATCGTGGAAGCCGCCCTTTCTCCCTGAGGGGAGGAAGGTGTGCGGGTACTTAACTATCTCAACGACTGGCCAGACACACTCGTGAGATCTGTTATGTATACAAGGGGCCTGGTGCTCCGGCACCCAGATCGATTGGGAATCCAGGTCAACCGAGGAAAGGACAAGCTCTCCCCAGGGCAGAGCATCCTCTTTTTCGGTAGGGAACTCAACTCTGTCACCATGTCGGCGCAACTGTCCGCAGTACGCGCCCAGCCGGTGTTGAACTGCCTGGAACATTTCAGGCAGACAGCGGTCCCCCTGAAACGATTCAGAGGCTCCTGGGCATGGCGTCCTCGTCGGGTGAGACCCCTCGGGTTGATGCACATGAGACCGCTTCAACACTGGCTTCAGAGTCGAGTTCCGAGGAGAGCATGGCACACCGGCAGCAGGCGCATGTGTGATGACGCCTGCGGCCGACGCACCAAAACCCCTGGTCTTCCATGACTTTTTCGACGGACTAAGGTCCCTCAGGGCAGGTTATGAGGCAAGTCGGTGACGACGGACGCCTCCCTGCAGGGGTGCGGTGCAGTGGTAACGGGCACGCAGGCGGGGCATTGGGCGAACCCCCACCTGCGCTGGCATATCAATTGCCAGGAGTTGTGGGCAGTGCTACTTGCACTGAGCAGGCTGCGGCCTCTCGTGCGGGACAAGCACGTGCTGGTCCGAGGACGGCACTGCAGCTGTAGCGTACATCAGATCTTAGGGTGGCGTTCGCTCACAGCAGCTAACACAACTTGCTCGACGCCTCCTCGGTGGAGTCAACAGGTGATCCGTTCCCTGTGGGCCACACTCACCTCGGGCAAACTGAACTAGACAGCCGACGCGCTCTCTTGTCAGTTTATGCCTCGTAGAGAGTGGCGACTCCACCCCCGCGTAGGCCGCTTGGTACTCCCTGTCCGAGGCTCTCGACACGGATATCCTTGCGCCACAGCTGACCGCGGGACGGGCGGAAGCACACCTTCCCCCCCCAGGAGCCTCCTTGCACAGACACTGTGCAAGGCCAGGGAGGAGGAGCACCAAGTGTTAGTGGTTACACCGCACTGGTCTAACCGCACTTGGCGTCAGAGCTGATGCTCTGGACAGCGACTCCCCCTGACCCATTCCCCTGACAGAGGACCTGCTCTCTCAGGGGAAGGACACGTTCTGGCATCCCAGATCAGACCTCTGGAACACCATGTCTGGTCTCTAGACGGGACGAGAAGTTCCTGAGTTGGCTACTCCCCCTCTATGGCGGAGACCATCACCCAGGCTAGGGCCCCATCTACTGGGCGGTTACACGCCTCTAGACGGCGCCGCTTCTTGTCCTGGTGTCTCTCTCAACGAGAAAGACCCACTGAGGTGCTCGATCAGGATTGTGTTGTCCTTCTTACGAGACTGGAGACTAACATCTCCCCTCCACACTGAGTGTGTATGTAGTCGCTGTCGCCACTCATCACAACTCAGTTGATGGAAAGTTTCTAGGATGACACGACCTGGTCACCAGGTTCCTAAGGGGTGCGAGAGGGCGGCTCCCGCCTCATCTCCGCTCCATACCCTCTTGGGACCCTAAGAGCCCCCCTCGGAGGTTCCGATCTTCCTCACCCGAGTAAGACGGCCCTCCTGATGGCGCTCGCTTCCTTCAAGAGGGTAGGGCACCTCCGAGCATCCTCCGTGTCCCCGGATTGCCTTGAATTCGGCCCTGGTAGCTCTCACGTTATCTTGAGACCCAGGCCCGGATGCGTGCCCAAAAGTTCCCACTACTCCCTTACGGGGCGAAGTGGTGAACTTGCAGGCGCTCCCCATTGGGGAGGAAGACCCAACCCCATCCGTGTTGTGTCCTGGACCGCACGCAGGGCCTCAGTAGCTCTGACCAGCTCCTTGTCTGTATTGGAGGACAGCAGAGGGGAAGGCTGTCTCCAAGCAGAGGTTGGCGCACTGAGTCGTGGATGCCGTTACGACGACATTCCAATCTCAGAATCTCCCATGCCCACTGGGGGGGGTATAGCCACCTCCTGGGCACTGGCAGAAGCGCCTCTCTAGCAGACATCTGTAGAGCTGCGGGTTGGGCTACGTTAAACAACCCTAGCGTAAACCCGGTGTCAGCCCACGTCCTGCGTGGCAACATGTAGGACTGGCATCCGGCGGGGCGTATGCCTGCGAAAGCATCACCCCACCCTCTAGGAGGCTGGGTCAGTGTGCTATCTACCTCTCTCCTTACCCTACTCTGGCTAAGGACAGGTACCCTATCCGCTTCCCTTCTTACCCAACCACTTGGTTAAGAATAGGCATTCTATCCATCACTAAGCAAGCACCACCTGGGGGTTGGCTGGGCAGAGCAGCCTTCCCCCTTAGGCCGGATAACATGTGAGCCATCCCCTGGCTCTAACCGGACCTAGTGCTACCGGACGCCTGTAACACCCCCCCCCCCGTGGGCTGTTCCGTCTGATGTATCCTCATGATATGGTTCCCACTCCTGGTAACCCATGAGCTTCCCCAGGTGGACCTCCACCTCGCGGTTAACTACTCAGCCCGCACGTTCCATGCGTTCTCCTCCAAGGACGAGACCATACCTTATCCACCGTATTCCTCCCACGGGTAGGAGGTGGCCTCTGCAGCGCATCCCTAATTAAGGAAGTTGCGCTTACCCGGTGTAAACCCGAGCCGGACGGCCTCTCGCCAGTAGAGAGCTAAGGCCTCCGTCCGTGAAAGGTTACCGGTCAGGGCTGTTCCCATCTTTCTCCAAGAAAGCTCTGGAACCCCCCGACCACCACACTGGAAGGTTACAGTTTCGCGAAAGCATCGAGCTGACACGCCCAGGCCTGTTACCGTCGCTTCGCTGGAGTGTGACGCGATACAGCGTTGTGGCGTTTTCCATAGAGAACCCCATCTGTCGTCTTCGACACAACGTCGAGAGACCGACAGAAAGGGAACGTCGGTTACGTATGTAACCTCGGTTCCCTGATGGAGGGAACGAGACGTGTGTCCTTATGCCACTAACACGTATCGTATTCTGCTGCAGTCGTGAGAGGCTCTCAGGCTCTTCAGAACAAAAGGTGAGTGAATGCTGCACGCCGGCTTCCTTTTATACCGGACATCCGGGGGCGGAGCCCGGCATGCAAATTTCATTCGCCAAATTTCATTGGCCTTTTCTATAGTAGTCAGAGTTGATTGGTTCTCAAGGGCGAACCCCATCTGTCATCTTCGACACAACGTCTCGTTCCCTCCATCAGGGAACCGAGGTTACATACGTAACCGAGACGTTTCCTGACAATTAAACTTCAATTTTAATTTTCAATTTTGACCGCCATAGTAGGAAAAATAATTCTTCCATTTTTTTTGTTCTTTTTAACACAAAAGAAGATATTTTGAAGAATTTAGGAAAACTAACAGTTCTAGAGGCACCTTTGACAACCACTTAATTTTTCAATGGTAGTCAATGCTAACCCAGAAATGTCAGTTGCTAACATTTTTTAAATATCCTTCTTGTGTTCAACCAAACAAAAAATAAATATAAACAGGTTTGGAACAACTACAGATTGAGTAATTCATGATAGAATTTTCATTTTTGGGTGAACTACCCCTTTAAGAGTGTATTAATCACTATAAGGGTTTAAAAATACCTATATTTCAGTATTCTCCTGTATAACATGTGTTTTTTTTTTCAATTGTAAGTTTCATTTGAATAAAAACCTTGACGATCAAATGGACATATATTTTAAATGTATTAATTATGTGAACTGATATGTTCATTCTGTTTCATGTTACTCACTGAAGGAATAATTTCAATGATGATGGGAGGTCTTGGTGATGACTCATCCTGTTAAAGATTTATTATTCATTGCACAATGATTCAAAGGGCGGCTTTTCTCTCTGTCACTTTAACTTTAAGGACCTGTTAACATCCACACTAATTTTCCCTTCTTACTCTTTTCATATTTTCTTAATGCGTCCTGTCTGACAGCTATCGAAACCCCTCATAAAAATGAGACACAAAACACACTTCAATTAAGATTTTTTCCCACTTTTCTAAGTGATAACTGGAGCTTTCGGGCACATCCTTCATAACTGAAAGAATTAGGTCAATCTTTTTGCCATTTTTCTTAACATTATTTAACAATATAGAACAAAACAATATTATTAAAACTTTCACAAGGCTCTTGGCACCTCTCTACATTTGTCTACACATTAAAAGGAAACACACCTAGCCAATTCCTAACAACTAGACTGAATAAATTAAACTTTTTAGGAATGACGCATTGAAACCGTGCAATCCAGTCACATGGTTTTCCAGTAACCCAACTGGTAACAACAGCAAGATCGTAGACTCAATACACTGATTTCACATGTTGAAATTTACACTAAAGTCCCAGCGGGAAGAAACCCGAAAGGTAAACAACAATGCCTTGGACCAACCTGGAGCCACGAATGCGTTTTATGATCTTAGATGTGGAAAAAATGGGCTGCCTCAGGATGTCGAATCCCATAAGCTGCGTGAAATCAGCATATTGCATGAATTGCAGGTATTGAGATAATGTACACCCTAAAATGTCCTGTAAGTTACTTAAACACCTGTCAGATGCATAAATGTAAACATACATCCTTGCATATCAGTCGCATATTTCTCTGCCCAAAAATGAAACGGCTATAGCCA
Source organism: Triplophysa siluroides (assembly GCA_006030095.1). Taxonomy (NCBI): domain Eukaryota; kingdom Metazoa; phylum Chordata; class Actinopteri; order Cypriniformes; family Nemacheilidae; genus Triplophysa; species Triplophysa siluroides. Next base: position 847,000 of record VCII01000101.1, on the reverse strand, counting down.
GAGGTCCTGTGGCTGCCTTAGCTAAATCTAATAAAAAGCCTGGTGGTGTTTCTCAGACTCGCGGTGTGTGGTCATTAACTTCATTGACGGGAGGCAGGATGACACAGTACAGGGTCCTTAGCCAGCTAACAAGTCCCCCTTACAGCTCCCAGATGGTGCTCTATTGTTTTAAAGAAGCCTCGTGTCCTCGTTATACTCAGAGAGCCAATATAAAGTCAGGTGAATCACACCACCTGTCCGCTCGAGAGACGTCTCACAGAGGGATAGGTGGAGACGATTCTTGACCGTTTCATTATGGCAAAGAATTCATTAGACGATTGACATTGAATTTCACACACGTCATTTTGCAGCGGTCAACGCCTCTATTTTATAGCCTTTATATATTATGTTCAGAAAAGACATTTGACTTTTATGCCATTTCATATTAATGATGTCAACAGTCTGTCTGTACAGCGGGATCTTGCTTGACTATTTTGCTCTTATATCAATGAAAGATATTAATCAATCCCATCTAGTCATTCTCGTCACAAATGAAAAGACAATAGTGTTGATTTTAACACATTGTTTGCGTTATCCTAAACGTGTTGTCCCAGGAAATAACACACAGAGTAAAATAAAACTAGTAGAATGTACTTCTTTTTTTGTGTTAATTTGTGCAAGTTTTGCACACTTTAAAGTAAATTTTACCTACAATTTTTAATAAAGTTTTTGCACACTTTAATAAAGGTTTTTTAGTACAATTTACTTAAAAAAACTGTGCACAAATAACACAAAAAATGTATCATAGTTGTTTTTGCATTAATGCAGTTTTAACACAACTGTTTTTAGAGTGTAAAAAAATGAACCCTATTTTACAATTATAGATTTTTTTGTGTTTCACAAATACAGTTAAATAGCAATAAGAATAACAGTGAGAATAACAGAATCTTGCAGTACTAAATGTGCAGTATTGGAAGGGTATGGCGATAGTTTAAATAAAGTTTAATTGCATGAATTTCGTGAGCGAAAACCAAATCCCACTGGCTCAGGTTTGCAGATGCAAATTGTATTTTCTGCTATTGTTTTTGGATCCCCATTTTTCTCTGAGGTAAAGCTTTGGAGTCAGCAGAATTTTCTCCCAACAGTGGGGAGACAGAGATAGAAATAAATAAGAGAGAGAGAGAGAGAGAGAGAGAAAGAGAGAAAGAGAGAGAGAATTATCAGTCTGGCCTTGGACTGGGTTGACCCCGCTTGTAATGTATTCAAAACAAAGAAACCAGCACATTCTACCTAAAACCTTATGCTTTGCTTACCTGGCAACATTGTAGTCTTCTTCTTCATTATTGATGTCAATACTACCGGGGAAACCCACCAAGAAATCGTGCCAACCTTTTGCACATCATCTCTCGGTGCTAAAACAATGTAGTGTTTTTTTGCCCCGTAATGAGAAGCATGCCAAAATAAAGTCACATGCTGGTACAGAAACTTATCACGTCTAGGAAACTCAATACTTGGAGAACTTCAGAATGACAATTTAAAACACATTATAGTGTCAGCTCTGGTTTTTCAGTTTGTCCCAACTGACAACATTATTGTGATGGTTTCTTCAGGTCTTTAGCAAAAATAACCAATTCACAAAGATGACTACATTGCATGTAGATCACGCTGGATACTTTTATTGTTACTGTCATTCTGAATGAGGGACTCAATCAGCAACAACTTTCCCATTGAAGCATTCAGCGAATTACCAAGCTTGGTCCCGTCTCATGAGGCCAAACAGAAACAGAAAACACTGAGGCACTTTCATCGTGTTTTGATCAAGTGGGCTCTTGAATCAGAGAGCAATCAGACGACATTGATTTTTTGCCTTTGTGCTTTTAACAAGGCAAAATTCAGCTGAGCTAACGATTAACGCTGGAGATCTACAATCTCTCTTCCTCCAGCTTCCCGCTAAACCGAAAGACAGATAAACTAACATTAATTACAGATTTGAATCCCCAGTAATTGCCAAGACCTTTATCTCTCGCTTCCTTTTACACCCCATCTTAAACTTTCGTCCTCTTTTCTTGACAGCAGCAGGTAGGCATAGACCTTTGATAGGGTGGACAGATAAAGGGAGGGGCAGTGAGAAAAGGTAGAATTATAGATTGCATATGTATGTGTGTATTAAAAATAATATAGGATGTGCATTGAAGCTAAGTTTATACTCAAGGTGTTCACAAAAGATCTTCCACGACTTCCAGAGTTTCGGTCATCTCGGTATCGCGGCTCACCTCTTCGCACGTCACATTTAGTCGACTTTTCAGAGCAAAACTCACTTAAGCCTGTCAGTATCAGTTTGGTATTACGCAGCGACAATGCTTAAGCCTTTATTTTATATGACAGCAGGTTTTTGCAGGTAAAGACTCCGCTGTAACATCCAAAGGATACAGCATAACTGCTCTGAAGTAAAAAATCCAAATGTGGAAATGATTTATTTTGATGTTACTTTTGCATTTAGATTTTTTTGTCCAGACTGGACTTTAATAAATTATGACCTGGACATTAAGACATTAGACCAAAACTACTGTAAGGCTTTTTACTGCACAGTAATATCTCAGCTTTGTTTCTTTTTTATTTATGAGGTTACAGTTCACATCGGTTAAGCTTATTAGCACTTTTATTAGGAAAACAATATTAGATGTAAAGTTTAGCGGATTAATTTAATTTAATTTAATTTAATTTAATTCTTCAAATAAAAAATAAATATCTTTAAATAAAAAAAACTACAAATTACTGTACAATTTTTCCACACGATATAAGTACAGAAGAGTCAAGTTTTAAATATGAAAAATATCGAAACTCTTTGGTCATTTTTGAACGCGATGCTACTGGTCTAATTGGATTCAATGATCTATGCTAAGCTATGCTAAAAGTGCTATCGCCAGATCCGGAGATCGGCAGAATACATTCCAAACGGTAAATCTCAACTCTGGGGGAGTTGGAGAAAGAGCTTATTTCCAAAAAAAGTGGAGTGTTCCTTTAAGTCTAAGTTGTTTTATGTATATTTTTGTAAATGGTTTTAAAGTTATAATAAGAATTTAAATATGTGTCAGTATACCGTAGGTGATCTCATTGGGGTCACCTAATAAAGCCTTGGAAACCTGCCAGCCTGGGAATCGAACTTGCGACCTTTGAGTTTTAAGTCTGGCGCTCTCATCATTAGGTCACAACTATCCTGACCCACTACATCAAATGTTGCCTAATAAGTGGACAAGAACAATGATATCCAGTTGTTCTGCAGTTAAATACTTCACCATTAACATCCTTTAACTGTTTTAAATCGTAAGGTGTGCATATACATCCAGTGATATTTGGAGATGTTTTAATAAACCTAATTCAAAGTATATACAGTATTCAGTATAAATACATAACGTTTAACAATGACAGCTTACATTATTTTATTTCAAGATTATTTCATTTTAAAAGGTTAAATAATAAAGTAAGTAAATCAAATTAGTTGTGAATGCTGAATTGCAATGGGTGAGATTGGAAATCTAATCGTAATATGGCTGTAAAATTATAATAATGTACAGAATCTGTGCTTCCATGCCCCTAAAGCTTCATAACATTCCTTGAAATGAACTAACCCTTGAACATAACCTGCTCCGGAGCAGGTTAACCTCAGAGAGTGAGTTGCTATGGTAACTTACATACCCTGAAAGTTATCTCCGTTTTTGGAACCGAAAGTTGAGGTTATCAGATAACTAACCCTTAAACTTACCCGGGTTGGTCATATAACCAGCTTTCTGGAATATCCCCCTGGTGCGGAAGCAAATTATACTAAAACATACACATAAGATCATATCAATTTATTCAAATTAGCCATCTTGTAAAATATGGCGATACAAATTCCCATGGGACTGTTTTTAATATGCCATCAGTTTGATAAAAATTGTGATGTTATTATGTATACAAAGACCAAATTTTCTATCTTTTTTTACTTATATATTCTTTTCTTTGCTTGCAAATTTCTATTAAGTTAACACATAACTGCACATCAAGAGCTTTTAGCCAATGACACATATGTCACTATTAGCAAACATAACATCCGATTTCCTTGTCTGTAGCCGTGCCTCTCATCTTTTTATGACCCTCAATGCCTTTGAGGTTCTGAGAGGGCCAGCCTTCCATCGCAACCCCAATACTGAGCTGTGCTGTAATGAACGCATCAATATTCTGTTCAATATTTATGTAGCCGATATCTCAGTCCCTCAGATCAGATCTATATGGAGAGGAGCAGGCCACAGGACTCCTTTTGGGATGTAAATAAATCAATTTTGGTAATGAATAGCTTCACCATGCTCATGTTTTTTTCTCCGATGCTCAGCGAATGGCAGGCAGAGCCTTTAGATAATGGCTCAGAAAACAACATAAGAGCAGGCTTCCATCTCCGACTGCTAAAGGACAGATACCGTACAGCGGATACTTCCAATTATAATTGATCACCCTGTTTCATGTCTGGAACAAATACACTATGGTAGATGTGTGCATCCTGGATACTTTGAACTTCAATATGCTTTTAAAATCATTACTGAAAACCCAATGTGCATGCGTATATTTTACGGAGTGGTGAAGTCAAAGGTAAAGGACGATACAAAATTGTTAAACCAAAAAAAAAAAATGTTAACTAAAAGCTACATTTTTTAACAAGTATGCATTTGGCAGATGAGTGTTCCCTGGGAATTCTTCATACCAAGAAAAAGCATACTATTATTAATATAAAATTATAGAATAATGTATATACATATACTGTATAGAAATAACAGAACAAATACCAGAAATAGAAGATTTCAACAAGATTTGTGTTGCTATCTTCCTCCGGCTTTAAACCAGTCAATCGGTTATCTTGTGTCTTTTGTCCTCACATTTATTATTCCAGCTACAGTATCCAGTATCCACTGTAAACGCCAATCAATAAGCAACCCATCCACCTTCACTTTGAGAGGCCATTTGTCAGTCGGTGTTGTCTTTCACCAGCCCAAGTAATCACATTTCTCCTCCTTTTTGTCTTTTTCTCATTCCTTTTTGCCTCAGCAGGGCTAAAGCTGTTTAATAGATTGTGAAGTGGGCATGTTTCAGCCGCAGTTAACATCAAGCTCCTGTCCCACGCACGCCGACTCTGTCTCAGTGTTGTCAACTCATGCAGGTATCAACTACTATAAAAAGCCTCTCTACATTTTTAGATACAACTCTAAGGCCCTTGATCTAGACTCATTACCCGGGACACTCGAGCTAAACATAAACTGTTATCTTTTACATACTGTACAGGATACCCGATGTTGACGACAATAGGGACCGATTTGTAGGAATATCATTTACGATTGCTGTCTCACTGTATCTGGAGATTCTCTCAACCCGATGCGAGTCACTGTGGTGCTATGTTACAATATGATGCATAGCACCTTTCCTTCTCAATCAAACTCCAGCTGGGTAGCAGTCGTAATAAACTCGTGTGGAGCAGTAAACATGCAAAGTGTGGTCTCCAGAGCATCCTGTGCTCCTAGATTGAGAGCAACGCTTTGATCGCATTGGGTTACTGTTCAACATCATATTGGCATTCTGTATTTGATGTTATTTCATATCACACTTGATCCCTGTGATGTTGAGATTTTGCATCTTGGTTTAAGATCTTTGTGTTTCCTGTATTTTGATCTTTTTTTTACTTAAAGGCAGAGCACTTCATGTATAAGAGGGCTGGCAAACTGTTGGTGTTTATAGTTATGTGGTAGGGATTACAGCAGATGCCATATGGCGATGGTGTCACCACACACTAAAATTAATTCAATCTTTCATGGTCAATGGTTTTGTAAAAGACGTTTATGAAAACCAGGCTTAAGTCACGAAATCTAATTCTGAGATACCAAGCATCACAATTTAATTTTGACCATTGAATTGGCTATGATTTTAATCTTTGACTTGGCCTTACTCAGTTAATATTTAGGATTTTAAAAAGTTATATTTTCACAAAATGTTCTTTACATTAGGATAATTTATGTAGAAAATATTTTTCTACAATTTTATGTCAATATATATTATATTGTATAATGTATATTATGTCAATCATCATTTTTTGGCAAAAGCACTTTGGGAAAACTAAGGACACAAGCAAATTCACATTCAAATATATGAAATACATTTTTTATTTAAGATTAATGGTAAGCTGGTTTTAGCTGATTGTTTGCTGGTTTTAAAGCGCTTTGAGTCACTAGAGAAACTAGAAAAGACCAGCAAACCAGCTTTTTTATGCTGGTTTTTTTTGACAGGGCATAAATACAACTAATTTAACTGTTTTTTTTCTGTTAAATATATTTTGAAACCAACCTGAATAAATCAGGTTACACCAATTGAAATACTTTTTAAGTATCAAGTGATATCTATGCTATATATATAAAACAAAATCAAATTTAGCTCTGTATACTGTGGTAGGCTTTATGAAACCAGTTTTTTTGATTGCACTTATGTTTTTCTTGTCCTTATGTTGTCTCAATTGCTTCGATTGTTTACCCCATCTGTAAGTCGCTTTGGATAAAAGCGTCTGCTAAATGACTAAATGTAAATGTATAAAGATGCCATACTAACAGCAAATAACTCTATTAATACAGATTGTGTAGAATCTTGCATCTCTGCATCTTTAAATTGGATTCCTAGCGATTTTAAACAAATGTTACTGGTAAACCATGTTTCTAATTCTTGGCAATTGCAAATCGTGCCATTTGTTTCAAATCGTCCAATCGTCCAAGACAAAAGGAAACTTTTGTTGTGGTACCTACGGACCATCTGTCCGCCACCGAGTAAAAATATTCAAAGGATAAGACATTATTTTAATTACTCCCAAGGGGCTGTTTCAAAGACAAGGAGGTTTAAACCAAAACCTTGTGTAGAACAGAGAGCAGGTGGTGAGAATGACTCTTACTCTTGGATTGCTTAGCTAGTGAAATTGTATTTATATACGTGCAGTTCAGGCAGCCAAAGATTAAAACAATTATTTTTAGAGATGTGTCCATGGACCTTGTTAAAACAATACAAAATGGCAATAATGAAATGTGCGAACATTTATGTATAAATAAAAAGCTATGGGAATGTTTCCCAGAAAGAAAGTCTGGTCTCTATTATGTAACTCTTTTCAGAAAAAAAAATATTTCATTTCAATTCATGTATTTGTGCTATGGGGAAGTTTGTACATTATAGGCTATAGTTTAAAATGGAGACAAATGTTATATGTGGGGCATGTGCGTTTTACATTTTTTTGTCAGCTGCCATCAATCTTTCTGAAGTAAATTGACATCAAGCTGCATTTAGATCAGCTTTCATGTGCCGGCTCATAATATATTCACAACCAGGATGAGGTGGGTTTCTCAAAGTTGCTTCTTTCAGAGACCCTTATGATGTCATTAGACCATCAGGAGGCTTCTGTTGAGATTCCAGTTAAAAAGCGGCAATAGTTAACATTACCCCGAAATTAAACATTTCCCTGCAAGCTGTCATGCATCAAAACACCATCTACTCACAGCTTTCAATCCTTGTGAATCGCTGGTTAATTTGCATTTCTTTCTCATACAAACTGAACATAATAAACTGAATTCACGGTTTTCCAAAAACTCATTCTTTAAGGTCAATGAGGAGTGATGTGAAACGGCTACAAAATCAACAATCGCCAAACATGATTTAGTCGCCAGTGAAGTAAAGTGTTTCATCAAAAGTGTTTCCAAAATATGTTAATTTCTCTAAAGGGCCATTCACACTATGGAAGATAACGATAACTACAGCTATAAAAATCAAGTTTTAAAATGTTTTCTTAATTTAAGTGAATAGCGGGGTTTACAACCTCTCTAATATTTGGCTATTGATGATCGAACATAGATGTCTGATTGAAAGACTGTAGCGGTCAGAAAGTGGTGCGTTTACGGCAGGATAATTTATCAAGAGTTTGGTTCCAAAATGAGATAACTCATATATTCAAAAATCATGTTTTTTACTGTGCATTCCAATTAATATCAATCAAACTGCAGTTGGTTTGTTTTGATTTAAGCCATAGTAACCAAAAAAAACAACTAACTTACATAATTAAACACAATAAAACCATGACAACATAATACAAAAAGAGAACCAACCTCTTCACATATTAATGAAACGAATATGTAAGTCTGAACAAGCTGACAGAATATATACTTTACATCCCGTACACAAGTGCACCTTCAGATATAGCACTGAGCTTTTGCGGTCATATTTTGGATTTAAAGACGTTCAGGAATGAAAACAAAAGCATCAGGAGTTCATCTATGTTCATTTTAGGCACTAGATACACTGCAGTGTGTGAGCTTAGAAAAAATGCAAATATAGTTAGTTATTGTTATGTGAATGCCCCTTTAAAGGGATACTTCACACAAAAATGTCATCATTTACTCACCCTCAAGTTGTTCCAAACCTATATAAATTTCTTTGTTCTGTTGAACACAAAGAAAGATATTTGGAAGAATGGTTAGCAACTAATATTTCTGGGACATCAATGACTACCATCATTTTATTTTCTTCTTCTGAAGAATTTAGCTAAGCAAGAAGTTCTAAGGCACCTCTGACTACCATTTTAATGACTACCAAGTAAATGATGTCCGAGAAATGTCAGTTGCTAACATTTTTCCAAATATCTTTCTTTGTGTTCAACAGAACAAATAAATGTATACAAGTTTAGAACAACTTTAGGGAAATAATTCATGACAGAATTTTCATGTTTGGGCAGAGTATCCTTTTAAGAACCATACGTTTTATTCTCTGGTAAACTGAGTATTAATAGCACAGTCAGGGTTGTCAAGGTAAACTCTTTAAGGCATGCTACAAGAAAGCTAATCCAGCTGTAAAGGTGTATTAAACGCTATGAAAAGCCATAATTACTGAAACAGAACAGACTAAGGTGGTACTGTAATCCCAGTTTTTAAAGTCTTATTAAGAAGTTTCTGGATTATGAAACATTGAGCTGCCAGGGGGAATATGAAGTATGCTGCATGCATGTATGTATAACAGTTGAATATAGTAAAAACATAAAATGAAGAACCTATCACCTGACCCATAAACAGATGACTAATAATGCAGGACAGTGATGTCATGATAAAGTTGAATGGCATCTTGAGATGTGACATGCAAAAGAAAAATAAGGCATTTCTAAAAGACATACCTTAAAATAATGAAATATTTGCAATTTAAACATTGCTTGTAAAGAAGTTCGAAGGCCTTTAATCAACCGAAAAACTAAAACTAAATGCAATTATTTCATTTGCACTTGCATCGAGGTTTCCAATTTGCCAAAGCGTGCTTAATTTGGTGTCCTGCTATGTTTTATTAAACTGAAATGAGTGTTAACTTCACCTTCTGGTTGTTCTAAAAAGTCTGTCATTCTGACTAAGCATGAACAGAAAGGATGAAAATAAGGATGAAAATATGAGCACTCGCAGGGGGCTGAAAATATGAGAACATCAAAGCTATCAGCACCCTCGTTCTCACTCGGCTTTCTTTGTTTCCCCATCTCAGTCACACCTCTGCATCCACAGGCCACGGAAAACGACTGCAAAAACTGTTACTAAAAAGAACGTAGAATATTAAAATAAAACACTCTTTAGTCTTTATCTTCATTGCAGCCGTAATGCAGCCAGGCGTCACTTCATAAAGAACCAGGAAGGTACAGCTTCACACCGGCCTCGAGGGAGAAACAAAATTTAGTTGAACTGTGGATTAAATTTCACTCCGTGTTCAGCATCAGCCAATAAATCACATCTCTCTCATTCGTACATGCTTGGAATATCCAAGTTAGGAAATTGTCTGTGTTGGGTGAAGTCAGGTCAAAAGCTGGAGTCTAAATCAACGTGTGAAAGCATTGATTGGGTGTACTAACGGATGTAAAGGTTTATGGGAAGGGTTCGACTCAACCAACAAATCAAAACAAATCAATAGATATAGAGGTAACTGGTGAGTTTGAATTTGGGCTCATCATTTAGCCAAGAATTTTGAGGGGTGGCGATAGAGGTGCCCTAGATAGAACGAAATGAAAAGTAGTGTGCATGTGTCTAAGAGCTGTGTCTGTGTTGCCTAGGGCAGGGGATTTCAATCTATAATCTATATTCTATATTCAATCTATATTGGTCTATAGAGAACAATGCCAGACAATGTGATTAATGTCGCATCTGCCTGGGTCGCATAATACTTAAAAGTAACAATATTGCTATAGTTTACACAAATGGAAATTCTGTCATTATTTGCTCACTTTCATGTTGTTCCAAACTCATATGATATTAATACTCATATACATTTGCAAAAAAAATAGGTGCGAAAACATGACACAAAAAAAGAAAAATCTACCTAAAAAACTTGAAAACTGTATGGTTTCTGTGGAGATAATAACTTTGGAATGGATGTTATATGGGGTTATCAGGCTTATCCGGACTGACAACTTCAGTCACCATTCAGTTTTATTGTAAGGAAAGGAGCAAAATCAACATTTTCTTAACTCCATCTCAGCCAGATTATCGTTTTTAAAGTAAGTGTTTGATTATTTTCACAAAACCTTCACGGCCCCAGAAAATGTTCTTGAATGAATGTATGAACATACAATTTCAAATGAGAAAACAGAGCCTCTGCTTTTAAACAAACAAAAACATAACATTTGATCTTGATTTGCTCTTTTTTTTTATCTCTTCCCGAAAGTGGGTAGGTTTCTGTAAAAATACAACTTTCTGAACAAAAATAGAAAAGCGTGTTTCTGTCCATGACTTCATCCAAGTTGGATTTAGAATGATGCTCAAAACATAAGTAGAGCATTTTATTTTTTGGATCTCTAAATGCTTCCCTCGTCTAGTGTTGTCATAAATAACGTAAAAATTGTAAATTGCAGAGAACCGTTGTGTCAAATGATGGAAATTGATGGAGAATATGTCTTCTCATATGTCATGCAGGTTTTCAAATACATTGTAAGTGTATTTTCATTTTTTGAAGAATTACCCCTGTAAGTGCCCGTTTAATCCCGAATAGCACATGTGCGTCTGTAAAATGTCTGCTGGAGATCTGGAAAACATCAGATACACGTCTCAGAAAGGAACACGTCTTTTACATACATTCTTAATCATAAACATCTATCGGACATCTTCTAAATGTCTGTATGACATCTGACATCTCAGAGACGTATGGCAGATGAGCAAACAATAAAAAAGTACGTCTTGCAAATGTAAACGCAGACATCAAACAGACGTCTCCCAGATGTATGTGCGCTATCAGGGATATCCTTCAGGCTGTTTTTGTTAAAACTGCGCTAGGGTAGAAAGGTTACTTTGATAACCAGGTAATCTTAAACAGGTAACCCTGTGAAGACACGCATAAATGGTATTGCAGATGCATGATAAACATTGTTTATTGCACATCGTAAGATGGCACAGATGCGTCCTTGTGGTTCCTCCTACAGTATGTCACTCTCCCCTGCCAAAAGACACAAATCTGGGTCTAACGTTTGATATAAACGCACTCTGGCATTTTCAAGGCTTCCGGTTGAGTGTTCACAAGAGTAAACTACAGAGGGATGAAACGAGACTTAATGAGATTTAGAGTGTTCGGCTCTCACTAACTCTCCTGCCATCTGCTTCCTCTGATGCAGGCCTGCCGATGCAGTACAACAGCCCTGGACAAATAAAAACGCTAATACTCTTTTAATGAATTGTGCCATGTGAACACACATGCTGACTGTAAACAACTGTAAGCGTTCGGTGCGTGCAGCGTGCGAGGGTTAAGATGCCTTGCGAGTCTGGGAATGAGGAAATCCAAACGCAAGAAGGTATCAAGTCATCGATTTGCATACATTAACTTCCGCTGAACTCACATACTGTAGCGGCGTAATGCATTTAAGTTCAGCTATAGGGTTATATATTGCGAGTCTCGGATTGCACGCCTATGGCTCACCCACAGGAACTTCACACTGACCGTCTGATGAAAAACGCAAAAAAAAAGAGCGCTCAAACGTGCAAGCTTTAATATGATTGGTTGGCTTTACACAGTTCTGGAAGTTTTGTGCAAAGCCAACCGATCAAAAGGTTGCAAAGGGCCATCATACGGTACGTCTTCTGGGAAATAAAGTGTGCAACTATTAGCGGTTCTGAAGAGGCACTAGGTTTTTGAAAGTTTGAGAGGTTTAAAGCATTACATCTTGGCATTGAAAGATATCCAAGAGCTTCGAAGCAAATAAACAAAATAATCTTGAGCACACACACACACATTCATGTGGTAAAGAAGATATTCTCAAGAGATCTCCCAATCAGCACTTTCCCACCGACCACATGCTCAACCAATGCATCATTTAGAAACAGTGTTCTATTCATTTTACTGAAGAATAATAAAGCCAATTCCATCTTATTAAATTCAGTGCTCACACTTATGCACATATTAAAACAATCACTGTTAATCTTCCATCACATCAGAACCTTGATATGAGATTGGGGTCTTTAGGACCCTTTTTGTGCTGACCACAATTATGACAACAAAATTACATCACAGAAAAAAATTAGTCTTCATCAACACAACAGCCGAACAGTAATTTCTTCAGTGTGCACAAGCCTCTGTTTGTGCATCTGAGACAGCCAGTTGTAGAGTTTGACATGAAGCAAACATGGCAGCAGATGATTTCTCCTCTTCAAGTCTATCTGATGTGTCCAATCACCAGATGACATATTGATAAGGAGATGAACAACAAGACAAAAAAAGTCTCCAAATCTGTCCAATTTCACGTCGACGCCAGCTGCCGGGAGGAGCTGAGTGTGCCGTAGAGTCATCGGATATGGAAATTAACAAGGGATGATTGGGCATGACAGATCGGAAATTTACCTTCAAACCGATGAAAGGCGAAATCCGTTTGACGCACTCTCACCTCCAGATTAGCAGAAGAGGAAATCGAATTAGTTCTGTGATAGAGGAGCAGATCTGGCACAGCTGCAGACTATAGAAAAAAAAGAAAGAATGAAAGAAATATGGTGAATTTGGTGAAAGCATCCCAGACAGGGGCTTTTATTGAAGAGGAGAACAAATTACACAAGAGATGGTCTAGAGGGATTGTGTTTTTTAGGATCTGTGGGTGGGGAGGATAGGATGAGGTGTGAGAGCTCCTGCTTTAGCCCAGGTATTCGTGGGCGGTGCCTGAAGAGGAAGTGAAAATCAGATACAGTTATGAGATCTCTGGGTACTCTTGGGAGCATGGGTTACTTTTTCACAGTTTGAACAATTTCTACAGCTTTCCCCCCAAAATAACCTTACAGTACCTCTTGGGGCTACTTTTGTGATGTTTTTGACTGTGCTACAAGGGGGAGCGTCATACATAAACGGGACAATTTAAAGATATGATTTAAAAGGTTTTGGCTAAAGCTAAGGACTGGTAAATACAAGTTTGGTCATTTGATTCTTACAAGGGGCACATGCAATATTCAAGACGCTTAAAGGTCCAATGTTTCATTTTTTTGGAGGATCTGTTGACAGAAATGCAATATAATATACAGTGCACAATAATGCCTTCAGAGGTGTATAAAGATTGGAGCTTTATGTTTTTATTACCTTAGAATGAGCTAATTCTATCTACATCCACTGCGAGTCCCTTGCATGGAATTCGCCATGTTGTTTCTATCCTAAGCGGACAAACTCGTCAAATTGGCCAGAAGTCATTCAGTTTCAATGCGAGCCGGGGGCGTGTTTTGGCTGGTGTGGGCGTCGAAGAGAGATGAAGTGAAGTCAACTTTATCGTAATGAGCTCTGACGCGGTTCGTCTGCAACTCATCGGAAAGTAGAAGCCCTCCGCTTGAGAGGATTCAAGAGAACGCATTTCTGAAAACTTTGGTTCCGAAAACAGTAGTTCCCAAGCAAAACGGAGGAGAGGTTTAACAGTGCTGTGGCAGGGCTTTCAATAAAACATGGTAAACGTCTCCTATAAACTGCATGTTGAAAGCACTTAACCATGAACACAAAAGCCACACCACACAAATGGCTTTTAATTGGTTTATTTCATTATCGAACATTAAGTTCTTTCAATCGAATAATTTTTATGAGGATAACTTATACCCTACCTGTGGTCAGTCTGCACAAGATCAACATGCTGTTTGCTTTGCGACCCTTTTTAATAAAATTTACAAGAGCAAGCATTTGATCGTCAGAGCGTCCTTGAATCTTTCTACTGCAGCGTTGTTTGCAGGGCGGCCGGAGCGAATTTTGACGCTCTCACCGGCGGCGGTCTCAACGCACAGTAAGAATTCCCATTTTGCAGTCTGGCTCTTATGTCACTTGGATATGACTATGCATATATGCAAAATAAAAATTGTTCTATAGAAATCTTCTTTGTTTTTGCAGTAGAAAAAACTATTTTGCGGCAGGGCGCTTTGGAATAGCTACCTTTGAGAAGTGCACCAAATTAGATCATTTCACAGTGAGACTGAGGATACAGACATGCTTCAGGTCCTTCTCTTGAAGCTCTTGGCTGGAACCGAACTGGATTTGGAACCAAAACGTTTCACAGTAAAACACACTGAGATGCAGTAAATACCGTGCGTGTCGTCTGCGCAGGGACCGTTTGCGGTAAACACTATACGTTTTAGATATGATGGAAAACCTCTCTCCCAACCTCCCTCCCCTTGGTGCTTTTGTATTGTTGCATAATTTTAACACTGGTTCTTTTTAAGCAAATAGTTTCTCGCTTCATTTCAGTGTGTGTGATGTGTGTTTGAACATACGTGTCACAGCTGGAACCATATTGCTCCAGGACCATTATCCAGAGAAAATGAAACACCTCTAGATCGCCTGAGACCATGAACGCTGTGAGTGTGCGAGAGAGAGAAAGAGAGAGAGATTTTCCTCCACTGAAATACAGAGAATGCCATAGCAGGGGCAGTAGAAAATGGCAAAGCTATAATATCGAGTGTATGCAAACACTATTGGACCACAGCCTCTGTGCTTTTATATGTGTACTGGAATAAATTCTTTCGAAGATATATTGAGTTTTGCTTAACGCACTCAGTAGCACATTCTCTTTGATTGATATTGACTGTGGAAGGACAGAAATTAGGATCACAAAGTTTGTTTTAAAAATGCTCATGGAGACCGCTGAACTATAATGTGAAAGAATTATTGTTTTATTGCACTGGTGTGCTCATTGATTTCACTTTTTGTAGCCCCTAAAGGGCACGTAAACATAAACAAACTGTTGTCGGACAGACGTTGTTTTTCTAAGTGACCTGACCGGATTGGTGGACCAGACTTTATGCTAAAGTCAGACAGCTCTTTTAATCAGCTTTTTATCAGCAATTTGTTGACATGAGCACACTTTGTAAATGCCGATCAGAGATAAAACATCTTCAGGTCTCAATGCAATGCCAACTGATAAGCAAATAGCACGGTATCAAATACATTGATCATCCGTGTGCACTTAATCAACATTAAACCTCTAACGCCAAATAAAAACAACGTTTGACTGAAATGAAGTTTTATTACTGAGCCTAACTGTATGTTACTGTATATTTACAACCGTATTAAAAATGAAGATTTCATTTATTGGGCCTGTGAAAGAAACAGATTGATGGAGATCATCGAGAAGTCTGAATCGCAGGAAGCCTTTTATCATTTTAAACCGGACTAATAAATGAATATTCTAGCGTTTCGCGAACAGACGTTTCATCTGATGCCATTTGAATGCCATTTCCTGGCAGCTCTGATGACTCTGGCAGGCCAGACAGATGCGCGCATGTGGGCGCTCGGGTCCCCACCGGATGCGTTTATCAGATTCTCACAAAGGCCTCTGGGGCAGGCTGCCACGCTGCTGATGCAGACATGTGGATGCGTGCTCGCTAAGTGAGATAGATGGGATCGGCACCCGCTCAAACAAAAGTCTCAGTCTCTTGCGCAGACGAACGCGCACCTCCCGAACTGTCACACACACTTCACCATGTCATCGATCTCGTGCTTATCCGGCCTCGACACACACACGTAGCCCCACTGTTACGGCCTTGTGTCCTGGTCAGAAAAAATCCAAATGACTTCTTCTTTCTTCCGTCTTTGTTCTCCGATTCTCTTCTCTTTTTTTTAAATGTCTTTGCAGGCAGGCTTGTCACTTAACCTTTATTTCTGTCTCTCTACATCTTTTTCACCAGAAATAAAGACAGAAGGTGGAGATGCCATATCCAGCTCCATTTCTCTACCCAGAGGAAAACTATTTCTCACATAGCTCATAATTAATTGAGAACTAACACAGTCAGTGTACATTTTTTCTCATAGCCTATTCATTTTTCTTATAAAAGACATTAAATACATTAGATAGATATACTGAAAGACTATAGAGTGATAATGTTAATGTGGATAGCATTATCTCGACAGGGAGTTAGATGAACGTTGAGCTCAATGTTCAAATCAGTTTTGAAACAATTATGTCATCTATCAACAATCTAAAACATTGTTGAGGTCTCTACCAAAACAACATTCATTTAATTACAGAGTTATCTTTGTTTTGTTTATTTATTTAATGAGAAACATCTGACAGAATACTCACTGATTTGTCTAGGATAGACACTTTAAGATATGGGATTTGTGAGTTTTCTTTCTTATGGGTATCGCTCTCTCTCTCTTTATCTCTAACTCTCTACCCTGCTGACACTTAAGACAGATATAAACGTTTGCAGTAAGGCACCGGGTCTGATAAAACACAGGCATTTGTCTGTAATGTAGGAAAAGGCCATTTATTGTAATGTACCATCTGTAGGCCAAAACTCATTTTTCAGGTCTGTGTAAAGGTTTAGGTGATGGCTCAGGTATGTCAGGATTTCCCAGGATGACATTTATCTGAACACCATTGTGTGCTTGTCAAGTATTTGTACAGTAGGTCTCCAATAAGAATAGTCCATGCATACAGTAAATTCTATACAAAGTATAAAATATAAGTATTGCTTACATGCAAAACTCACTGATATGATGCCTGGTGTTCTGGGCGGTTGCCAGGTGCAGGTATAGTTGTCTAAAGATGCCTTTTCAAACGCTACTACGAAAAATAAAAATAGTTGCCAATATAAACCACGGTTAACACGTAATAACTGAAAACAAGCCATAAGTGTGTATGAATTTGTGATCTTTTATGAATGAAAACACTTATTTTTGTTTGTTAAAACAAATGCTTTGTAATTTAATATTTCGCTGTGAAAAAGTCTTCATTATTAATGATGTTGTAACAACACTGTAGCCAGAAGTAATAGACTCATACATTTTCTTCTAAATTGGGAGGTTTTGGAGGGAGAAAAATGATTTTAGCAAAGAAAGACTCGTTACATAAATCGTGTACTTAATGAACCGATACTAGATTCAATTGAAATGAAGACTTCTTGGAACAGTATAGAAAATTATTTGAAATCTACTGTATGTGATCATCGGAGTGAGAGACTTGTGCGCTACAGGCAGAGATAAATAATTGTGATATTTATATATGATGTATGGGCTGTAAGATATGTAAATGCTAAGCTATAATTTAGAATTGAATTACATTTGATGACTCGTGTAATTAACTTTCATACAGTGAAACACTATGGACGCACAAAAGCATTCTGTGAGAAATGTAATTTATTCACATGTGTGGTTTTGCCTATGGTGATACTTAAACAACATACAGTAGTTCAAAGGTGAATTCTTACTGTAATTGCAGTTTCAGGAGTACAGTAATAAAGCTGGATCCTATATGTATGGCCTCTGGAAGCAAAGTCTTGCATCACTTGCCCACTTTCGTATGTGTTCTACTTAGTTTATTTCCAGACCAAAACTATGCAAATCACACATAATTGTACTTTATAACATTGTCTGGCTAAACATTACTGAATGCATGAATTTTTCAACATGGATAAAAAACCTAGTGGTAGGCTAAGTAGGGTTGGGAATCAAAAATCTTCTATTACAATTCTGGAATCTAAATGTTAGGAATCGGACACTTAATATACATTTACATTTTATTTAGCAGACTTTTTTATCCAAAGCGACTTACAGAGAGTTCAGGGAGCAATAAGCGATATGTCATACGGGAGCAATAATACAATAGATGCTAATACAAAGTTACTAGTTTCAACAGAAGCTAGACCCCTACCTGTTGAGGGAAAGAGAGAGGTTTCTTTATCATTTGTCTGTCAAGTATTTACAGAAGAGTATTCACAGATGATATAAAATTTTAATTTTAATTATTTTCCTGTGTGCACAGAAATGTGCATGTGTTAACCTGTCCTGTGATCTGCTGATATTTTTTTCACATTACCATAAAAGTTTAGATATTTTTACAACTTTGGAATCAAAACTCGAAATCAGAATCTATTAGCAGTATTGGAATGAATAAAAGTCAAACATTACTCGACCCCAGTAGTAGGCTAGAGCTACAAAACTTCACATCAAATACAGTACATATTGGTTTAAACTGAGTTAATAAGAATTCTTGTGTAAACTAAAAATATTTCTTTCTCTGACATTTTAATAAAACCATCAAATATCATCTTCTATTGAAAACGTCTTGTAAATGTACACAACATTTTTTAACATTCTCTTGGCATAATTAAATCACAGCTACTGTCTGATCAGAACACAAGTCCGTAATCTGTTTAATAATAAAAGTTAAACCCCAAAGTGAGCAGAATGATGTGCACAATACTGTGGAGAATAAAACTCACCTTCAAAGAGAAAACAACTTCTCCAGCAAACCTCCCCAGCAACAACGTTACAGTTTTTAACAGATTTGGCGTCTGCATTATTTTTTGCACACCACTGTGGAATTCAATTTTAGCAGTAACAGTCCCGTGATAGTTGGTCTTGCAGTGTCCTTTCACAGGATCCAAATTAAGTAAGAATTCCCTTCAGCTTGGCTATATACCGCATGTCCAGAATCACTGTGTTGACCGGCAAACGGCATGTTTATTTATATTTTAAGAACAGGACAGATGGACCATTTGGTTGGCAGAATATAATAGGTTGAAAGATTCAATTTGGTACGTCTTTAGAAAACAATCTGTGATTAAAAAGCAAAGGAAGATGAATGATGTCACCAGGAAACACATGCATGTCGTTAAGCCACCAAATACAGTTGCAGTGAATGGCATTGCTCTATGTAAATATATTATTTAAGTATATTATATTATATTAAAACTTATATTGAAAGTGTACATATTGTACAGATTTCATTCTGGACAAGACTTGGGTTACTATACATTTACGCATTTGGCAGACACTTTTATCCAAAGCGACTTACAATGCAATGTAATGTACTATACATTTGACTATGTACAATCCCCTGGGATCGAACCCATGACCTTGCCATTGCTAGCGCCCTGCTTTACCACTGAGCCACAGGACAGCGTCCTGTGTCCCTTAAAGAAACAGTTCTTCCAAAGTCTTCATTTACAAAACCTCAAATTGTTCCAAATCTGTATAAATGTCTTTGTTCTGATAAATATGAAAGAATGCTTGTAGCCAAATGGTTCTTGGCCACCACCATAGTAGGAAAAATTGCTTTAGAAATGTCTTTGTTTTGTTGAACACAAAAGAAGATATTTTGAAGAATGAAAGCAAACCATTCTGAGGCACTTTTGACTACCATTGTCATTTTAGTCAATGGTGTCCAAGAACTGTTTGGTTAAAAGCATCATTCCAAATATCCTTCTCTGTGGTCATCAAAACAAAGGAATGTATACATATTTGAAACAACTCGAGGGTGAGCAAATGACGACAGAATTTTTATTATTGGGTGAACTGTCCATTTAAGTAGAACGAAAACAGAAAAAATAGCTTATCCCACAGTGTGCATTCATGTCATTTTCTAAATTTCACTGTAAAATAAACCATTTACTGTTTATATAAAGCTCCCTTTCTGCAGAAAGATACTGGTTGGAAAGAAGGCGAGGGAGGCTTCATCCTTCAACGTGGCCTAATAAAGCCAGTGTGCCACGGCCATAAAATAACCTATTTCCAAGGCATCAGCTATAAAAAAGAGGTCATAACAAATCCATCCATCAAATTCTATTTGCTGAAGTATAAAAAATGTATTCAAGTCAGCTTAATAACTTTACATATTTTACCTACAGATGGCACACTATATCGACAAACCCTAAAAAGTGTTTTACATTCTCTATTCCGAGCGTATTATGTTTTGATGAATTGTGGTGTTACAGTCTATACCGTCGCTATTTCCGGTTTTATAAACATTCCTGTTGAGTCTCTCTAACATGTAAAACTGAGCCAAAGAGTCTTCATTAATAAATTCATGTTGAATTTACCTGATGAATCCAAGCATCGCTTTGAATTTGTACCAGCGGCATCTGAGCCCCTTTTGAACCATGCGTCATGACAGTTGAAAGGAAAACGCGCTTTCAAAGGGATTCTGGATCCAGCGATCGGCATTTAGCAGTGCAGAGTGACAGTAACTCCCGACAGATGGCTCTAATTATTTATCGCTCCAAGCTCAAGCCGAGATTCATAATTGATAAAAAGATCCTACCGTCGGTCCAAACCTTTCTGTCAGAAAAAAAACAAACACATCTGGGCCATCACATTAATGGTTCACTGTAATTGTGAGTTACACAAAATCCCACTTTAAGATATTAAATGAATGTTAAACTTTAGCGGCACTCCAAATGCTTCTAAATTGGGAGAGCAAGAGGTCGCACTAGGTAGGAAAATCACAAATAAGAAATGGTTAAGATGCTTTTCCTTGACAGCAAAAAATGGAGATCTTTAAATGATCTGAGTTTTAACAATGACTTAAACTTTAGTTGGATTTAATAAAATACCAAAGTCTCTGATTAAAAAACTTTTCAAATCAACATTTTCTCAAAAAAATGGAAAATACTAATTCCAAAAGACCAAAATATCGGAGTTGTTCTCTCCATTAAAACATATCTTTAAGTTGAAATTGAAGTAAGTCAACAAATGTCTCAATCGCTTCAGGCAATTGCTCCATTTTTTAGGAGAAATATCTGAGACAAAATAGATACTTCAATGACTCAATATTTTCCTGAATGGGCAACACTGGGGCAATAAAATGTTCCTCTGGTGAGTGATAAAGCAATGCAAGGCAGTTCCTCGGCTTTCAGCTCATAGTGAAATTCTAGGAATTTTGGGAGCCCTTACAGATTAATAAGGTTATCTTCAAGGTCACTCTTGGCAGCGGGAGTGTGCGGTGAGAGCCCAGACACAGAGCTGTCAGCTTAGTGCCGTCAAGCGTGCGTCTGATAGCATCGTTAGCTTGCCCACCTGCTGCTCAGATGCAGAAAGAGGCTGGCAACAGGTTGTTTCAATAAAGAGCAGACCTTAAAATGCACACAGTGAACCCAAGCACAATGGTCATTTGTTAGCGCTTGCCTGTGGAGCACAGAAGCCTGGAACGGCCTGCACAAAAAGGGCAGGGCAAATAAAGTCATTTTAATTTATAACGGTGATATCTTTGATAAATTTCAGGGTGCACGGCCTTGGCATGAGGAGTCAGAGCATTAAAGCTGAGGCATTGGCCTTTGATTTCAGTTTAAAACTGTGAGGCTTCTTCATTGCTTAGAGACACGACTCAGCAACACAAGAGCGGTGTAAAGCTCCTCTGGGGTAAAAATGAGCCAGATCCAGCCTACAGACTTTCAGAGCGGATTTTAAAAGAAATTTGAAGATGTCTGTCAAAGGATTTTAACACACTGTAGGTAAACTTGCATTAGTAGCTTAACACTTAAAGGACTCATGAATTAAGACATCAATCTCAACCCGAGCTTTTGTTATATAAGAGGGAATCATATTCAAGCGAACATCCTGTAAGTGCCAGAACTGGAAACGCCCTTGTAACTGAAATTACAACTGTTAGTGACACCAGGCCCAGAGAACGCCAGGTCCTGGAATGCACCTATCTATGACATAGACAGGTTGAACACCGCCTCCACAGAAGAATATCAATGACTACTTCTCTAGCCCCGCCCACTGGTTCGCGCATGACAGTACTGAAGTAACACAAGTTGCGCGGAACCTGAAAGAGTGAGCAAACAATTAACATGCCGTTAAAGATCGCAAAATACTGTGCAGTCAGTGCCTGGTTGTGGAAGAACGCAGTCGCTGCATAACCTTGCTTCGTATTCCGACATTAGTAATGCGCGGTGAAGTTTATTTTTAAAGACGTTCCAAATCACGTGGGTAAAACATTGAGCGTTTTTATCGCTTCATTTCACCGCGGATTCCATTGTGAACAAGGCACAGGTCGACGCTGGATTTGCGAAGAGACCAAAATGAAAAAGCAGTGCTGTGCCGTCAATATTGGATCCGACAGGAATGGCGCAACAATCTTATGTGAGAAACATTATTGTACAATGCGTCACTATTCCTTTGTTAGAGATCGCTTGATATGCCCTGATAGCCCTATTCGCAAATGATTAGTATTACATGGGGACCTCTAGTCATTTGTAATAATTGCAGAGACTGTCTGTGATCTTAATCCCGTGCGAATCGGCCATGTCTGTAATTTGTAAAGTAAAAATTCCCCCACAAATTACCTAACATATTTTGACGAACACCGTCCGTGCGAATCGGCATGTCTGTGATTTGGCGGGCTCATATATCATTTTTCGAGGTTTTATCCACCGTTTGCGAATAACGGAGGCTGTTTTGAAGTGTTTTGATATTATTTCGGGTGCTGGGTCATATCCATAAGTTAACCTGCAAACACTGTCGTGTTGGCCATTTGTTTATTTATCATGGAAACTCTCGTAACATTTGAGACATGTGATCTTCTGTCCGGTTCGCGATCACGGATCTCAACTGCTGACAGGTACGGTCATATATCATTAAACACCATACAACTAGCTATACAAACTATACGCAAAGCCTTGCCATCCGGGAAATAAGTCCGTAAATTTGAGTAAAATCACAGGCTTCTCTTATCCAGTTGGAACACGCCACATGAAATACAGATGTGGGGAGGTCATTTCTAAATCACACAATGACAGGTGTTTGGAAGCATGGGAGTCAGTAAAATATAAAAACAGGTCTTATTATTTTGACAATGACTTACAAATATGATATGTGTGGACCCAGGTGTCAGTACAAGGAACATGAATGACAAAACAAAATACGCAAATGCAACATGTGTCTACAATATGTTTAGCTTGGGCAAGATGTTTGTTTCAGCTCTCTGAGGTCAAGCCAAGGAAGAAAAATTGATTTCCCCATTAAACCACAGTGGCATTTTACTTATTGACTAACTATACACACTTACAAATTATACAAATCACTCTTATTATTTATCAATTCTGTTAACATATACAGGGACACAATACATCCATTTCACTTGCCTGACAAAAGGTATTGGACATACAACACAAATCTATTCCAATATTTAGAGAGATCAATTACTATTCTGTCAATAAAACGTAAATTATATATAATGAAACCTATAGAAATATATATTATGTATAAGGTCATTTAAACAGTCAGGTAATTTGCATAGTCAAAATTCAAAAAGACATCTGGCTTATATAAACTCTTAAAAACTGGAGATTAGCAGTACGTAACATTGAATAGTGTCTGTAAATTAGATTTACATACCCACCTTATTGTAACTGCCCACAAACTAACAGAATAGCACTTACCCAATCGGCATTAATGATGTGAACGAAAGAACATGGTCAAAAAGAGGTCCGTTTCGTTTCATCTCCTAAATGCGTCAAGCATGTGCGCATGAACCCACAAGCCCACGGCAATTTCTCAACCAAATCTAATTTAGTTCTTTTTCCACCCTTTCTCTCTCTGTCGCAAACATGAAAGGGTACCTGAGTTTGCAAGGTGCTTCCGGAAAGGCCAGGATGTTAATTAAGTCTCTATCAGAAACTTTTATTAATTTTAATAGTTTCAGGAATGCGGCTGGCGAGGAAGCGGCGGCAGGTGTAATTTCACGGATTAGACGCAGCGTGAAGGCTGCCTCTCTCCGACCCCGCGGCGTTCCCCACTCAGCTTTGAAGATAACTTTACCCATTATCACAACAATGGCACACGGATGCAACGTATTTCATGCAGAGCCAGCGAACATAAGAATACCACCACTTACACTTCTGGGGAATTCAGAGAGACAGAGAGTGAATGATTATTTTCTCCGCAGACCTCTGAAGCAAGACATAGCCCTATGTGCTTCTGCTTCCCGGGTGGTGCAGACCGTCCACGTATGCATCTCTACGATACGCTTTATCGGTTTGCCTGCCTTCCTCTTCGCATTTCTCTCTCTCTCTCCCGTCCGTGCATGGTGATGACAGGCCTTTCAGATTGCGGGAAATGGTTTGGCTTTGAAGTGGAATTGGAGCCTGTGGAAGTGTCTGGAGTCTTGATTAATTTGAGAAGAAGCTAAGAGATTGGGGGAGAAGATGACCCTCTACATTGGCCGTCCTCTTTGGTGGATAAATAGAATTGAGAAAGAAGAGAGGAAAAGTTTTGAGAAAGCTAATGGATATAAGAGAAACTGCCAAAATGTACAGTCCATTACTATCTATACAATGTCCACACATCGAAGACAACAGGGCGATCGGAAGACCATGAGGCAAAAGATCAGGACAAGTCGGAGACATGTAGCCCTTCTAAGCAAGCAGCATAAAACCTATAAGTGCCTTGTGTAAAATGTGTATTTGCTTACATTTACTATACAAGTGTGTCCAAATAACAAGCCTATGCATCATTAAGCATACACTGAGTGATTTAACACACCTTTCTTTGAAAGATATCAGTGCAAATGTAAACACACTCATTTATACGTATATTAACATTACTGTGTAGCTATAATCTTTAACAACAAACCGCTTTGTTCCATACAGGACACAACACACATGCAACAAAGCAGTTGTTAGTCTTGCGTTTTTGTTGCTTGTGACCTCAGTAAAAGCCTGTAAACACAATAAATCACACCTATAAATTGTTTATGGCGATATATATTATCAAATTGTATGTGATTGTTTGCTTGTAGAGGTGAAGGGTGGGGGACATGCTGTGTACATCTCCATTAGATTTTACAGGTTCTGTTGACTTATTCGTTTCCTAAGTCTACCCCAACACACAAAAATTGGCATTTCATTTTATGCTTTGATGATACGAAAATAGATGATCGCCATTTCTCCTTGATCGTGCTTGTGTTTGTGTCGCGTTCACTACGCCCATCAAAACCGCTTCACTCGGCTGCCGAATATTTGCTTAGCTATATAGAAACTTAGCTATATTTGTTTGTTCACTGCATTTCAGAGATGAATGTTATATAAACGCTGGATATAACGCTGGATTTGGAGATAATTTGAAACTGATAGAAGGCGCGGTCCCAGCGATAAAAGATGCCGGACATGAACCGCACGCGATAAGTCAAACTAAGTCATATGTCTGTGTATTGTTGGCAATCGTGTGTAAGCGCATAATGTTAACAACACAAATTTATAGTGAATCAATGCAATGATGTATTGTGCTCTCGTGCTATAGTTCCGCCCTCTCTACACGCCTTTCTCCAGAAATAATCGTACAGCTGTATATGTCTTTTTTAAATTTTATCAAACAAAATACTCTTCGAAGATACGAAGTATACAATACTACTCTATAGGTACTCAAGATTAATATGAGATTGGCAGAAACTGTGTGTTACCTCATCTTTAAGTAAAATCTCTCGCAGCTGCAAAATTTTAAACAATTAAGAGACCATTTTCAGTTTTCTGAATTTACTATTTATTGGTATGTTTTTAGGTAAAAGTATTACTTTTTTTTGCATATTTCAAACAAAATATTGTTTCTATTTGCATTTATTTGCCGAAAAAAAACTGGAGAAACATGTCAAAATAACAGAAAATATCATCTGAATTTTTTCAGTCCTCACATACTGTAACGAGCACAAGTTCATATTCACTTTAAAGCAATACATCATTCATATTTGTACATGTATTTTGGGAAAAATAATTGGAAGATTTATATCCAAGTTTTGTTACTGCAAATGACGCAGGGATTTCGTAAGTTCCAGCGACAAATGTGGCAGCCATACAAATCGAAAAATGCCACGTTTGTCACCAGAACGTACGACACGCCTGCGTCAATTGCCGGAACAACAACTCTCTCGTTCACACGCAGCCGAGGGATAACAGAAGTTAGACATTTTTTTAATAGCGTTGTCAATATTTATATTTCTCTTAAAGAAACGCATTGATTCGCTTCAGAAGATGTTTGTTAAGACCCCAGAGCCGTGTCGAGCAGTTCTTTGATCGATGGATGCACTTTTTGGAGCTTCAAAAACTCGACCCCTATTCACTCCCATTCTACCTGTACGAAGTGGTATTACAACTCCGACTGCATTATTCTTAAAGAAGACAGTCATGCCTTGAGGCTGAGTAAAACATGAGGAAATTTAATTTCTTGGGTTTTCCTTTAACACACACTGGACTGGAATGGCCACAAATCATCTAGAAATGCTGATTAAATGAAATTTGGAATGGACGCAGTTGAATATAAGCATATACAGTGCCTTGCAAAGGTTTTCATCCCCCTTCTTTTTATTCACATTTTGTTATGTTGCTGCCTAATCTTAAACTACTTTAAATACATAAAAAAATGCATCTGTACTCCATGCACAATAATGACAAAACAAAAAAACAGATTTTTGACAGCTTTGCAAATTTATAAAAAATTAAAAACTGATTCAAACCCTTTTTGGGACACTTGAAACTTAGCTCAGCAGATATGTTTTGCTTGTTGATGTTTATACACTCCAGGTGGACCTTAACCTGTGGTAAATTGAATTGAGTAAGTATGATCTGGATGGGCACATACCTTTTTAATAAAAGGTGCAACAGCTGAAAATGCATATCAAAGTAAAAACCAAGACATGAGGTCAAAAGAACTGCCAGTAGAGCTCCGAGACAGGATTGTATCAAGACTGAAGGTTCACAGAAGCATGTAGCCTCCATTAATCATTAATGAAAGAGGTTTGGAACCACCGGATCTCTTACTTGAGCTGACCTCCTGTCCAAACTGAGCTCCTTGATCACATATGGAGATGGGAGAAACTTACAGAGGACAAACACCGCTGCAACACTCCACCAATCTGGGCTTTATTGCAGAGAGGCCAGACTCAAGCCTTTGCTCAGTGAAGACTCTTGAAATATTCAAAAACGTACCTTGCAACAAATCTTTCAAACTGTCAGAAACAAGATTCTCTGGTCTGATGAATCTCAGTTTCATGCATCATGTCTGGAGAAAACCAAGCACTGCTCAACACATGTACAACACCGTCCCAACAGTAAAGTGTGGGGGACTGGGGCATTTGTCAGAGTAGAAGAAAAGCTCAACGGCACAAAATACAGAGATAATGATCATGAACACCTAGCCCAGAACATTCAGAACCTCGGACAGGGCAGAATGTTCATTCTCCAACATGACAATGATCCTAAGCACACAGCTAAAACAATGCAAGAGTAGCTTATGGACAAATCTGTCTATGTCCTTGAGTGGCCCAGCCAGTGCTTGGTCTAGAACCCAGCTGGACATCTCTGTAGAAACTTGAAAAAATCTGTCAACTGATGATCTCCAACCAACCAGTTTGAGAGGATCTGAGGAGAAGAATGGCAGAAAATTGCCAAATGCAGATGTGTAAAGCTCGTCACATCATACCCGAAAAGATTTGAGTCTGTAATGTGCTTTAACCAACTACGGAGTTAAGGGTATGCATACTTATGCAATGTACTCATTTTATTTGATCATTTTTAATAAATTAGCAAAGTTCTAAGTCACAAATCTGTTTTTTGTTTTGACATCCTTGTGCGTGGAGTGTAGATGAATGTAAAAATAAATCATTTAACATAAAATGTGAATAAAATGAAGGGGGGTGAATACTTTTGAAAGGCACTGTACATATCTTTGTATCTCTTGGGTGTGTGTGATTTTGATCAAAGGTGCCAGTGGGTTGGATTTTGAAATAATAATGTTTTCCTTTTACAAAGGTGGAGATGATATAAAGGGAAGAGGAAGACGACCACCTGTGAGAAAGAAAGAAACAGGACGACGGCCCAATCAGTGTTAAGTGCTGTCACCTCATCACAGATAGTAAAAACACACACACAATGCAATCCAAACAAGTGAAAACAGAGCTGTATACTGCTATGTGTGCCATGTCTTTCATGTCGGCCTACCCTGTATGCTGAAGCAAACAAACACACACAGATTTAATGTTGCACGGGAAGATGCAGTTTATTACAGTGGCGAGAAACACCTCAGAAAAATCAAAAAGTTCATTATTGCAGTGTGCTGTGACATTTTTTTTTTCAACTTTTGTACTGAAAAATCAAACATTATCCTTTAATTTTGATAGAATCGGGTTTATACTGGAGATTGCTCACCTAAAAATGTTGTAATTTCTATGTCAAGTATCTCTTTTTGTGTGTGTGTGAATTTAGGCAGTTTGGAGAGTAGTGTCATTGCTTTTTACCAGCACACTGAAAGCTAAAAGTTGTCAGTCATTCTGGCCAACATACGATTTTGTGTTTTAAGTAACAAAGAATGTTATACAACAGGAGTTGGAACAACATGAGGGTGAATAAATGATGACAGCGTTTCATTTTTGGGTCTCATGTCATGTCTTTTTACACTGGATGTTTCAAAACTTTGCTAAACAACTAAAACAACTTAAGAATCTGCACTTTTTATGCAGTGATCTGAGGAATTGCTTGAAAGTCACCTGTCAAAACCACGCCTGGGCCAGATTTTATTTTAAAAGGAAAACATTGTGTAAATTAAGCATTTTTCAAGGACAAATACGTTTTTTGGCTCTTTTATGTGTTAAAAATTTCACTAACCTTATCTGTTCCATCGGTAATATTCAGTATTTTAACTTTGTTGCCATAAAGACATAATGATGGTAAATATTGAATATTACTTTACACAGATGAGGTTTGCAAGGCCTCGTTCACACTGTGGAAGAAATACGATTTTTTCCTAAATAACTTTTTTAGACTGACTGCAAGTTATTTCTCATGATTCTCTGTTTACATGCATCCATTTTTTTAGCGCGGCTACACTTGTTGCCATAGTAACTATGCAAACTTGCATTGGTTTGCCATGTATGAAACTTTTTCTACGTGTTTGCCATTGATGTTTTTCATGAGTCACCAAGACATTCGCCGCAGACAACAGCATAGGAAACAGTGAAGCACATGCAATGTTTGCAGCCGTTGTCAGCGCAGGTGTCACAAAAAGATCGCTGGTGGGAACATGGCGTCTTCTCAAAAGGAGTTTAGTTGTCACAAAACCTGACATAACCTGTTGCCCAACAAATGGTGAAAAACCAAATTGGATCCAAATCTGACCATTCAGACTGAAATATATTAACTAAAATCTACTTTTAGTGTGATTTTGTTTCTGTTCAGACAAAATGAAACAGATCTGAGTTGAACAGACAAAAAAACAAAGAGTTTTTTTTCAATGTGAACAGCCTTAGCTGTAACTAACCTGACACGCAGTGTTCCCCCTGCCGATCACATTATTGTACGAGTCACAGAGATTTTGACAATGATCACCTGCGTGTGATGAATGTGTTGCACCTCTGTGATCTTCTGTATCCTATAGAGAATATGCAGAAGGGTGGAGGACGTGCTTCCAATGCCAGAATCAATGACCTGCCCATTTATCAAACTGCGTTTCAATAAAGGTGAAGAAGGCTCATCTATCAGCCGGAGAAGGCGAATTCAGCGAGGCAACTTTTACAAAGTGTCTTGTTCTAACTCCCTCTCCTTAAAGATAAATGCTTCTACCAATTTGCAAGGAATTCTCGCCTCGCATTTGAGTTCTGCTCCCGCCTTAAAAGACGCAGATACGACGGCTGTAAAACTTGGTTTTGACTCACCACGGCCACATTTTTCTTCTGAAGCTGATAAAAACGTGAAAGGCACAATAGGGGGGGAGAAGAAACGCGAGAGAACGCTGAGCGGGGGCATAGCGAGAGAAAAACAACCTTATCTTTCGTTCTTCCTTCCGTCCGCACGCTTACTCTCACCTTAATGTAGACAAAAGAGGGCAGCGCTGTTATCGTCATGGAAACAGGTGCTTCCGCAGAATAGAGTAATGGCTTCCTGCCTCTACGATACAAGCACGCAGAAGTCTTGACGGTAAATCTGATAAAAAGGAAACATGAAGGAATTACATGCTTGCACGTAAGATACGTAAATATGAAGGATTAATCTGGATCTTGCCGATATACCCCTTGTACCTATGCCTGAACAGAAAAGAAGATTTGTATCGCTTGTTACATAAATCTTTGTGCTTATATGTGGAACAAAAGAGCAAGAAGTATGTAATAATCTTCACTGTTAGGGAGGTTCATAGAGAAATTGGACAGATACATCATTAATAATGATGAAAAAGCCTGAAAGCCTGAAAAATAATCTGCATGCATATGGGAATGTTTAATGTG
Source organism: Triplophysa siluroides (assembly GCA_006030095.1). NCBI lineage: Eukaryota > Metazoa > Chordata > Actinopteri > Cypriniformes > Nemacheilidae > Triplophysa > Triplophysa siluroides. The sequence goes on along the minus strand of VCII01000101.1, from coordinate 816,525 downwards.
GTGCTGTAAATTGACTTGATGCACCTAACCTAATGCGGATGCTAATGTGACGTAATCACCTCAGAGGTCCCGATCGAGGGGGAGGAAATTACGAAGGCTGACGGCTTTTTATTTGGTTTTGTTTATGCTTTATTTTAAACGCAATTAATATTTTTATGTTTTGTTACACTTATTGATTAAATACGCTACTCCTAATAATAAAAAATCATCTTCCACCCCCACGGGGGTACCGACCCCTACTTTGGCAACCCCTGCGATAACGTAATGGAAGTACAAAAGAAATACAGGCACTTTCTGAAAAGAAACTGGAATGGCTGTCAATTTACAACTCCTAAATGTTTTTGATGACTACGCTGAAAGTGTCAGTTTTTTTAGTTTAACATTAAACACTTTGTAAGGTTAAAATAAAAGAGAGAGAGCGAGCGAGCGAGAGAAAGAGCGAGAGATGACTCGGGGCTGCGTTCATTCAGCAAAACATGCTTGGCAAAGCCCCAGGATATAAACTCAATTACACCAAATTAAATTATTAAAAACTCAAAGAAAACAACGGTTAAGACATTGGATAGAAATTACAGCAAAACACAACAAATTGCAAAGCTATGCATCCAACACAGAATACAAAGTGGCAAAACATCAGGGCTCTACACAAAGAAAAGTCTTCTACAAACTGTAAAACACAGACGCCGATTATATATGTATTTACATTTCTGCTCATTAAATCCCACATAGTTTGTCTGCATTGGATCAGTCACTGGCCACCACGCTCTCTGGTAGCAGTATTGAAACCGGTCATTAAAAAATCCATATCGGTCAAACACTATTACTAAGACCTTGCATTGCTGTTCACTTCAATTTAGGGTCAGACATAAGACCGATCAAGACCTCATACAAAGGCTCTGGGGCTTGATTCAGGAGCTTTCTGTTTGAAACCTTCCTTTAGGTTACCATAGACCAGAAAGTGTTCAACTGACAAACCATTCTCTGCGAATTCTCAGAAGAGGAAATTTTCCTCCCCTCAAAAACTTCTTCCATCTAAATGTAAATGCTGAAATCATCATAATAGCATTCCAGAAGCATCTTGCAACCTTGAAAAGTGAAAGTTGAAGTTCTTAAAAGAAAAAAGAGTGTTTATGAATATGTGACGGGTGTGTGTTGAGGTGACAGATTTGTTAAACGCGCGCTGCATGGGTGCCTTTGCCGAGCCATAACATTTCGCGCAATTAGCGTAATTGTGTTAATTAGCAACATCATTACAGAGTTTTCACGCACAAACCGCATTCTTTCGATGGAGGCGATAATGAATGCACAGAAGATTGCACATGCATATGTTTAAGCACGCACAAATGTACGCAAACTCACACACACATTTTAAAGTACATCTGCAATTGGCGGTGGTAATCTGATTTAAAGTCATTTAGACATCTGGTATCAGGGTTAAATACGCGATGAGGTCAAATATATTTAACCATATGGATTACATTTAGATTATCACGCCTCTCCGTTCCAATACACACGGGTCAGCCAACACTGTCAGCAGCCAAATGTCTGACACGAGTTTACGAACTTTGGGACTAAATGTAGATCTACAGTTTTCGATAATCTCCACCCAAAAAGACAAGTAATTACATAGAAACCCGAGCGATCATATTAGAGACAGCTGGCTTCATACAGACAGCTGGAATTGGCCGTGTTTAATATTCTGAGCTGAGCTCTATAAACCGCTAGCTTTTATTGGTACTCCACATTTTCTTTGTTCAGCAAAGTCTGTTTTGTCTAAAACAAGCCTGTTTCAAAGATATGGTGTCACCGTGAAGCGTGCAGAACAAACCCAACGCCGGAAACTTCAGGAGGTACAGTGATGTTCCTCTTTTCAAACGAAAGACTTCAGGATATGTCAGCACTTCTGCTGAACACCTGAAGTTACACTCTTCTTTCTTTTCAAAAAATTTTCAGCAACAAAGGGGAACATCCCAGTCCATCATGCTCATTTAAAGGGGTCATATGGCGCGAATACGTGTTTTTCTGTGTCTTTGGTGCGATATAAGTTGCCCATGCATGTATTAGACATGTAAAATTGCAAAAATTAAGTGTCGGAAACAAAAGATGCATTCCATCTAAAAGCGAATGCTCACCCGTGACTTGCCTTAAAACGCCTTGTGTAACCACACCCCCACAAATCTACGTCAGTTCGTGGTATGATTTGACCAAGACCCCCCATGTATACGTAAGTAAGGTGGGCGTACCTGTCAGTACAATTGCTTTGGAACTCTCATTGACTCCAGCAACCCAAAAGCCCTCAAAACTGTAACGTTGTGTCATTCACATGATATTTTTATAATTTTGTAACTTTGTAATATTTGTCTCTGTTTACCGCTGGCATTGTATTTGTTGCTATAAAAGCTAGTATCGTATAGTACTGAATGCGATTGACCCATATCGGTATCGGCCAAAAGTTAGGGTTTGTTAAAGTCGGTATCGGCCCAAAAAAATCCTATCAGTACGTCCCTATTAACAATATAAACAAACGTTACTGCGTATGTGCACTTTTGTGACTCCGACTAAACTTCCAGATACACATTTACAAAAAATAGAGTGCCTGTAAATTATTTCTTATAACAATCATAAGAAACTGAAAAGAACCAGTACTTGGCTAAATTTGTCTCTTCAATATTTTGCATTTAGACTCCGATACCAAGCTCAACCGCTAGATGTCAATGTACCATACGGTTTGTTTAAATGCGACCAAACTACAGAACCCATTCAAATGTTTATTTAATAAAACGACCATACAACAAAATTCAACAACTCGTTTATTTAAATAATATTATTAATATTTTAATAATACAGACCTTTGATTTTGGAGGGGAAATATTCCTGTAGCAGATTTCAGGACAAAAAACTTGCCTCATAATATATTTTAATAATGAGCATTTTGCTGATATATCAACTTGGCCACTGCTGACACAGGTCACTGTATCCTGACCATCCTGCCGAACTCATTGTATAATACATCTTGAGCCATAATCCCACAATGAATAAGCAGTCTTCATCAAATTCACCTCACACAGAATCAATACTTTGCAAAGATTTACTTTGTGCACGGTGCGGTGACTTAAAAAGGCTTTGGGAAAGGTAAAAAGGGTCAGACACTGACAAAGGCGTTTGTTCGGTCGCCAGTACTGTACCGTAAATGGGTCGCACTAAATGCACAGTGAGCCTAATACATATTACATAACTATATCGCTCGCTGGCAGGAAGCCTATCTCATCCCCTTTAGTTTATGCTGAAACCTAGATGCTCTGATGAATGACCTCCTCGCCCCCGCCCAGCACCGTCACCACCCACCCGGCTGCCAGATTGGACTAAAACCCCTTTGCAGACAGCAGGAAAAAGGGAGGAAAGGCAAAGCTGAGCTCGCTCCACCTGCCTTTCCCCTTAGCTAAATCTAAAAATCAATAAACTGTTTCTTTCCCCGCACGACTCGCTGAATCCATAAAAAAGAGTGAGCGACTCTTGTATAAAGATGACGAAAGGAATTCAGATGCCCTCTTCACTTATACAGCCTGCCAGGTCTCGGCTCCACAGGGGGAATGAGGAGGGCTTGGAGTTATGTTGTGTGATTGTGTGAAGGGTGTGCAGGTGTTTTGGGCTTGGCCTCCTGCATTAGAATCAATATAGATGCTGCACTTCAGATATGAACCTCAGCCGGGACACTGACCGCACCGGCAGCGTGCGATCGGTGAATGGTTTTGCCTGCCGAACACGTCTACACAACATAGTTCACCAACACTAAATGAATATGAATGTGTGTATACTGTATATGTGTGTGTGTGTTTGCTGTATATACAGTGAGGTTTGCTATTCCTGCTCTCACCAATTTACTTTTTTTCATTAACTTTCATGATTTCGTATGGGGAGCAAAAGGCATCTGCTAAGTCAGATCAATATGATTATGATGAAAGGATGAAACTGGGGGAAAGAAATACGAAGAGAGGAATGAGAGATGCGGGGGCGGTGCTTTTGAAGCGAGTGAGCGATCTTTCAAAAGCCATTGCCCTTTATAGATATTTGTGTAATCAAACCCTAACAGTATTAGGACAAGACCTATCTATGTACGCTGCATGTAGTTCTTGGTTTTGTTGGAAAAAAACGTGTTACTGCTTAGACTTTTTGTGTGGAAGAGAGATTTATTAAATTGGCTTTGCCATATACTGTATCTCTATAGTAAAGTTAACTCTGCTATGGTTTACTAAAGTGAAAAGGGTTTTTTGTTCTTCAAGAACAATGACCTTTCAAAGACTAGACAAGACAACCAGCTGCAAGTTGCAACCAACAGCTAAGAAATAAGCCAAGAACTATAAGATTAGTGTATGTGTAATATATATACAGCTGTGGAAACATTAAGAGACCATTTCAATTTTATTTTAAGTTTTTCTGAATTAACTATGTATAGGTGTGTTTAGGTAAACTGATCATTTTTGTTTCATTCTGTGAACAACAAACAATATTTTTTATTTCAAATAAAAATATTGTTTCTATATGAATTTAATTGCAGAAAATGACAATTTTTTATCACAGTTTTTATGTGTCTTGTCATGCTGTCAGTTTTTCACATTGCTGTTGGATGACTTTATGTCACTCCTGATGTTTGATTGTTGAAATTTAACAGACACAATACATCTAGAAATTCTGATTAAATGAAAACTTGAAATGGTCTCTTTATTTAATTTAAAAAAATAAAATCTGCATTAAAAGTTAGTTTTATCAGCATTTAGATGTATTGTGGTATACACACAACATACATACTAAATACACAAATTTGTTTCTCTGTGATTACCAATTTATTCAAAACACCCATAACACTCACAGTACCAAGGAGAAATAATCACTTATTTTTTTACTCATTCTAAAAGTGAAATCTGTCACACTCCATGTCAACCTGTCCAGCTAAAGCAATTAGCCTGCAGTATGTGGGTAAAGCGTTTGACAGTCAGCACACCTCTCTCTGCATTTCTTCCTCTTTCTGATATGAGTTTCATTAAAGTGGCAGTCGCACTCAGCAGGAAACTGACTCTTGCTCTTAAAATGAAAGCTCTCGATATGCTCATTTACACAGCAAAGTTAAGCACCCAAATTCATTTCAGAGAACATACAAGGAAAATAAAAGTATTTGAGGACCCTTAGGAAAAACAGCAGGGATCGTTGAGTTGGTGTAATGCACTGTATTCAGTTTATAAATTATAGTGATATTTCTTGAAAAGCTAAATCAGTCAGAAAATATACATGATATTACATTATGCGCAGAGATGGGCAGTATTTTAATGTCATGTATTTGAAATATGTATTTAATTACTTTTGAGTATTTTGTCATTTGTATTTTCCTTAAGAAAAAAAACCCAAATGTAATTTGTAATTAAATACTTTTATTTTTTAAATACTTTTTAAAATATGTCATTTTATTCTTGCCTACAATAACTTCACCAGGCAGTGGTGGCACCACTGTTCCGAAAGTGGTGGGGCAAATTTAATTTTGATACTGAAATATGTAATAAAATTTGAGCTATCAATAATAATTTGAGCTAAACAGCGTATGGCACAGCAAATGCAAGCAGAACCCAAATATTTTTTTTATTAAAATCAATTTTATTAAACAGTAAAGAACCCTGTTCTAGACTTTGGTGGTCTTTCATTCCATTAAAGGATACTTTACATCTCATTTCCCTTTACTGCCATAGTATGGAAAATAAAATATTATGGGAGTCAATGGGAATGAGATCTGACATTCTTCCAAATATCTTTAGAAATCTTTAGAATCTCTAGAAATGTATACAGGTTTGGATCAATCTGAGGGTGAGTAAATGATGACAGAATTTTCATTATTGGGTAAAATATCCCTTGAAATTGCTGAAAATATTTAAGATGATAATATTTTAAGGCATATTTAAGTATACCTTTAAAATGTCAAAGTTATTGGTGTGCTGTAGAAAAACAGATAGATATTCATTGCTAGATTTAAAGTTATTCTTCATGCATACCTGACTGTTTCCAGGGAAATCAGTTTAATCATCTTTTTGTCTGAGAGAAGATGTAAATGTACACCTGCCACCTGTCTATAAAACATACAATGCAGTTTGCTTTTAACGCTATGCACTGTACGCTATACACAAATGTATTAAAAACAAGACATTTTGTGTTCATTTAAGGACAAAACATTAGTGTTGATTCTGTAAATGCTTGCAAGAATGAACAGACGATCATAGCGCATCTGGATGAGTGTCAAAGCGTTCAATATGGCCGCTCAAACGAAGGAACTCCGCCTTCCAGTGATACGAGCCAATCGTCAATCAGTATTGACTGACGATTATCTGGGGCGGGGCTCTCGTGAGGCACTTGCCAGGCTGTGCACATGCACAGTAGATGAAGGGATCTTAAAAAAGGTGATTTTTTGCGCAATTTAAGCTTAGCAAACCCAAGTTATGGTACAGTTCATGTCAGGTTTAATTATTGATAGGAATATGCTATTTAATTGTGATTTTGCAAGCGATTTAAAAAATATCTGCTTCCCCCATAAAAGTAGATAGGACAGTGGACTTGCTATTAACTGCCGAGAGGCGTTGCAAACATGGCCGCCGAGTGGCACGACCTCCGTAAACGGACTTTGGTCGCGGGAGAATGAGATAAATCAATAATGATAATAATATTACAATGACGTGAAGGCCTACATATTTATGTGAGTGTGCTTGAGTGTTTGACGGACTCCCGTTTAAAAAACGTTTCTTTATTTCTTCTGTGTATCTAACGCCACTGTTACTCTCGCACTTTAAATGATCGTTTGTAAAAAAATATTATATTTTTGTATTTTAAAATGACAAATTACTTGTTTTTTAATTAAATACATTATTTGTATTTTGTATTTCATTTCAATACATTTTATGAGTAAGTATTTGTAATTTGTAACTAAATACTTTTTGATGTATTCGTGCCCATCTCTTGTGTGAACAAACAAATGATCTGCTATAAATGCCACCACATTTGACATGACAAAGGTAAGAGTCTAAATGCGTAGCAACCGACAAATGTTTTAAGATTCAACATGGAATGCTCTTTAAAAAATGTGTATAGACTGTGATCAGAATTGCCCCTTTCCAAAAGTAACAAGTGCACAGTAGGCCATCTCAAATTTAGAAAAGAGAATACAAAAAACAATTGCGTGATTTGGCTTCTTCTAACTGCCTTAAACAAAACTCTTAAAATATCGTTAAACAGTTGATGCCACTCTCTGTGCAAACATTGGTAAATCCAATGATCGTTTCATCTTGCAAAACGCCTAATGTTTTAACCTGGAACTTTAACAGATAAAATCCCTTGTGCGCCTTCTCTCATGGAAATGCGAAAAGTGAGTCAAGTCAGATTACAGCTTGCAGACACTTTGCCGTTTTGTGTACGAATATGTATCAGTCAGCCAGTAAATGGACTGTGGGTGGCCAGTAGGCCTGCTGTTTGAGGGCAGACTACTGTAGGTCTTTCTAAGTTAGTAAAGACTTTTTGGCCAATCTAATGTCAAAATATATGCATTGCTGGCATCTATCTTACGTACACGTACACGCACACACAAACAGACTTTTCCCCCTTTTCAGCTCTACTGATTCCTCCGACAGTGTGCAAAACTACCAGAATTCATTATGGTTCTTGACGAATGTGCCATTAAAATGCTTACAGTTGGAGCGTGGTGGCAGGGAGGATGTGACAGAGCTCCCAGCATCTCCGTAGCGATAAGAGGATTTCTGAAATTCTAATGGGGCCATTACTGCCGCGACCACTCCACCCGCTGTCTCATGCTAACATCGACGGATCAGCGATTCAGCGTTTAATTACAGCCGTGACACCACTGTCACGAGTCTCGCAACAGGGATGCTGGGAATATATAGGTAAAGACAAGCCTTAAATTGGATTTTTGTGAATCTTGAGGGCAATCAGTGACAAGAACTTGGGGATAAGCAATAACACTGTTTGGAAAACAAGGGATTTAAATTCGAGAGACCTGCTATTGAGAGTGAGGCGACCAGAGAGAGAACGGAGAGGAAGTGTTCAGTTTGTCACTTTGTGTTATTCTAATGATGTCGGTAGGTAGGGGTTCATGATAAAGCGCTTCCCTGACTCCGGAAAAACAAACACAAACAATGTGTATCTATTTGTCCAGGCTATTATGGGAATGCATTGCAGCACAGCGGTTGAACATGCGCCGCTTGAACAAACTCAGAGATACGCTGGCCTCTAAGCTCGGAGGAAATAACTGGATGGAAAACATTTGACTCTCGTTGAGCAGAACTTATAGTCCTGCCAACTGTCTTGTCATTAAATGCATTTGTTACGACTGCGTTTTAAATCAGGGATGCTGAAAGGCAAGAAGATCCGATGTGCCTTGGCTTAGCTGTTTAGCAGTTTCTATTATAAATGTAAAATGACAATGTAAATATTAAAAGTAATGGAGTAAGAGTCCCAAACTCAGCTTTCAAGGTCATCTGCTTTTAACAAGTGTAATAACTTGCTCACTAGTTGCTTAGCTATAACATGGTCAAGAACCAAATGCAGCCAAAATGAATAAAAAATTATAATAATAAACACTTCCGACATTTTAGATCAACGACATTTTAGATCTAAAAACAAGAGGTACCTTACATCTGCAACATACAAAAAAAAAGTATAATGTATAAAATAATATACCATATTTTGTCAACACACTACTGCGTTTGAATGGCCATCAATATTGCCCCCAAGTGGTATGGCACCTGGCTGCCACCTAGCATGGGATAACTGAAACAGACTTATCTTAAAAGCTCAATAAAACCTGGGGAAAGCTACAGAATCTGTTAACATCTCCTTTTGTCATATAATTTGCTCATTGGTACAGAAAGTATCTTTGACTGGTAGTGACTGCAGTAAACACTATTAACAGATCTGTGCTAAAAGGTTTATTAGACACATAAGGAATAGGTTACAAAAATATGCATAATAAATATTTGATATTCATTTTAAATATTCCACATGAATAATATTACACACAACAATACCAAATTTGGCAGAAAGGATGCATTTTATTGTGTTGTGATACCATGAGTATCCTCTCATCTCACTGAGTGGGCCAGTCTCATATTTCTCTTCACTGGGCAAAAAAATCTGATTCTTTCACATGCTATATTGGATTACAGTGCCTATTTTTAGATTTTGCCTCAAGTCCAGGTAGTTTAGAACCAACACTGAGAGGTATTGGCAAGTTACCTTCCTCTGCTCAAAGCTGAGAGAATTCACAATAAGAAAACTATGTAGAAAATAGAAATTGGTTTATTGTGCCGATTTGTTGTTCAGTAAAATACTTTAGTGCATGCATAGTAATACATAGATTAAATGGGTTAGCTTTCCCATTCCAAGGTTTCTTGTTTTACCCCACATGAAAATCCATATGGAAATAAGATAATACTGTACAAATGTTGCATTCACAGACACGTAAGTGCAGATTTCATGTAATGCAAGTGCAACTCTATATTCATATGTCTATAGTATAGCTTTTTAAGTATATGTAAAACATACAGTAATATTATATATTTTTTTGTCAGATTTAATAACCTAAAGTTACATTATCATTGCAATTATATATCATTATTATTATATACAGTACATATTTGAAAAAAAGACAAAAAACATTGAAACTGCGCACACTTGTCAGTAGGGCTGTGCAAAAATATCGATACATGTAACTATCGCAAAAAAAAATTGCCGATAGTGATACCTCTACTATAGATATTTCTTTAATCGTGTCATATACATATGGCCAAAAGTAAGTTGAAGCGAACATGGCGAAAAATTTAAGCACGTTTCGAGCTCTCAGAGCTGATGTGTGGGTGTGCTTTGGTTTTGTAAATAAGTCATGAAGTAATTACTTACAGTATTTAAAATAAATGCTGCTTGTAAGCTTCGCAAGTCATGACCCACCAAGTCACTTGACTACTGCAGTGCATTAGACAAAAAGATTATTCCAAAAATCAACAATGACATTTATTGTGCTTTCACGGATGTGACACCAGGACATTTACAGCACGGATGACCCAGGGGTTTTATACTGCCCCATGTTCATTGTTTTAACTGTAATGCACCACAGCAGCCAAGTGACTTGCGTGACCCACCTCATTCCCCCGTGCTACCCACTTGAGGGCCGCAGTCCACAGTTTGAGAACCCAAACATCTGATCTAAAGGTCCATGCATCGCATATAATGGCCACTCTGTAGAGGTAAGGGATGTTTTTACACTTATCCTTACAGAAAACCCCAGGTGGTGCACAGCATGTTGTACTTCTAGCTCTACTTTTGACATTTTCTATTTAAAGTATTGCAATATATCGCTAATGTGTATCGAATCGAAATATGTAGCAGTATATTGTACCGTGACCCATCTATCGTGATGGATGAATCGCATCGGGAGGCACTTGCCAATACACAGCCCTACTAGTCAGAAGCGGAAGAGGGTACTTAGATGCCAGCATGAAACAGGTTTCCATTGATTACTTGCTTTTAAATACAGACTTTGGCATCTCATAACAAACGTATACTTAATATTACTTTAACATTTTCTAATGTCGGAAGTCTTTTCAGCTGGCCCCTGTAGGTGCCTTAAATTATATGAGAGCATAATTAGTGTATTAAAATCTCAAATAAATTCATTTACATATGAATACTATTAATTATAACACTACAAAGCCAAGCCAAAGGGAAATGATGATGAGTGATTACTAAACCATTCACTTGTATGAATTTGGAAAATGCTATTATTAACTAAAGCAACTTAAAGGGACAATTCGCCCGAAAATGAGTGCTCAGTTACTGACATTTTTCCAAATATCTTCCTTTGTGTTTAGCAGAACAAAGACACGTATAGAGAATTGGAACAATCTGAGGGTGAGTAAATGATGTTTGGGTGAACTATCACTTTGAAAGGGCACGTTTTTTTCAGCGCAGGTGCATTCTCTAGGATTCGGTCCCATCTGCTGTACTGTAAGTTACCACACTTGACACAAATCTAGCATTAAAAGTCGTTTGGGATTAAAGTGCAAAACCAAAGTGTTTTTGTAATGTTAAGAATAATTCAAAGCACATATACGAGAATCCTTAATGTCAAACAGCAACTTTTATAGTCAGAAAACACCCAAAAAAGAAAGCATTGAAAGTTCAGTGACTCACCGATTCAAGGCATTAAATTCTGTATCATCATATGTCTGTTGACAAGACGGCGCTTTCTGTTTGTTTACACGAAGTATCGCGAGAGCAGTTTGCTCCATATGCTCTCGAATCACTCTCGCGGTACTTTGATGTTATAACGTGATCGGCACGCAGTCGAAGTAGACGTTCCACCGCTCGTGTTTTACTTTGGCACGGTGTAGTGCTTCACAGGGTTTTGTAATGTGCAAATGTTTATTTTGGTGGTTATTTAGTTCAACTTATTTTAGTTAAACGCCAAACAAACGCCACCGCTAATGCTATGTTGCACGCGGCATTGATGCTAATCTAGTAACCAGTGCAGAGATGTGAATAAATGGGTCTTTTTGTGAATATAACGCAGTGTCCTCTGGCAGGCTGATTAGTTTATCCATTACGTCAAGACTTGGTTTCTTACCCAGCAGCTGTTTGGAGAAGAAACGATTCTTTTCCACCCACAGACATTATCTCCTCCACCTGTCTTCACAGCTCAAATTAACATGCTGCCCCCTTGGGACATTCTTGAAAACAGACCACGATGCTCGTTTAAACCCGTGCATTGTGTGTATTTCAGGGTTTTTCCAGATAAAGAATGATGCGGACAGGTTTTAGGGTTTTTTTAAGGTTAAAGGGGACATTTGTGCCCTTTCACACAATGTAGGCACACACTGTGTTCATTAATATATTTTATTTGTGGCTGATGTAAAGGTTTACAGAATCACCAAAGCTCGTTGTATTTTAATCTCTTGTATTTATTGGTTGTAGAAAAACACTCTAGTCATGGTCATTTATTTTAAATAAATTACAGGACAAAATACAACACTGCTAGTTATACAAAATATTACAAAAAAGTAAGTAATAATTGCTAGACAATAACGCAACAGACAATAGCTGAGTTCGTGATAAGCGAGTTAGATAACGCTACCAAAAAATACGATGTTTTTTAACATTACCATGGTAATACCAGGTTTTTGGACACTTGTTATCGTATAGATCAGTGGTTCTCAAACTTTTTTGGCTTAAGTACCCCTTTTTATGATTTTTTCAAGCCAAGTACCCCTTGACCAGACAACAACAATTTACCTTAAAATTCAGTGAAATGAGAGTCAAACAGTTATTATATCTAAATGTATTCATTCATTTTTTATGCATCTTTGTGTAGTCCTAATTTCATATACAAATACTATTATCATAATTTATTGATTTTCATGATTTAATCCTAAATGTCAGTTTCTCTCACGTACCCCCTGCAGTACCCCCCCATTTGAGAACCACTGGTATAGTGGTACATGTGTTTATGATTCAGTTTGATATATATCAGTACATTTATATAAGATCACAGATTGTTCATTAAAATGAGAAAAGAGATATAAAATATGTTGGTGAGTTTGTTGAATATAACGAATATTTGAATTTCTGCACTGTTGGTCACATTTCATACATTTTCTTTATTCCTTCGTTCTTCCCCCAACTGCATCTCCATCATTAATAGTCTCTGCAGGATGTTTAAGTTAGACTGTTTGTTCCCTTGCGTTTCCCCACCGACTTTGTGATTAAATGAGTATTTGACTGAGAAAACAACAATTTCGGGAAACAATTCAAGTCTGCTGTGATAAATGAATGTTTCAGGGAACTTTCCGACAGGCCTAATCACAGATTTAAGTGCAACAAAATGATTTTGATCAATCAAGAATGCGCTTAAAGCATTTACATAAAATGACTTGTTTTTGCATGGCAAAGACAAATAATTTTGATGACCTGGATGCAATAAACAATATTGACAACCGCAGCAGCTCACGGCAGATATAGAAAAAGGTCCTAATATATAATTATCCAATGAAAGTGATATCAATGTCAGAATAGTTTAAAAACAGAATTAGGACTAAAGTAGTTTCAAACCTTTTGGAGCTTTTCCCATCAGTATTTTCATTTGCCGGCCATAATTTGCACAGAGATGGTGGAAAGGCTGGTTGATATCTGTATAGAGAGGAGGATCAAATGAAAGCCTGCTGAGAGTCTCAGAGCCGGGATACACATCATGGTGGAATACCAGAGGAAAGATCAAGGGGAAAGACCACTGAAATTGGATTTGTGTAATCTTTAGAATACGAAACAAACTGTATGTATGCATTTCTCTGTGTGTGTTTTAGAGATAGATATGTGGGGCAAGTTCACTTCAAAGTTTCTTAGCTCTTGTGCATGATATTTACACCAGGCGCCGTGTATTGTCGTACTTTTCAGTGCAAAAGTGCTTCTTTTCTTTGTAAATTAGGCTCAATATACTATTATTTTTGTCTGAATCAATTATTATGGCAAAAGTCAACATGATTTTATTTTAAAAAAAGACAGCATAGTATACACAGTTGCAGATTGAGTAGTCGGGTGCAATTTTGACATTTTAAGAATCAGGGGCTGGATTCACGAAACTGTTCTTAAGACAAAGTATAAGATTGTTCTAGATAAATTATGGGAAGTTCTGAATATTTTTTTTAAGATCATCTAAATTTGTTCAAAAGAAAACAATTCCTATGCTTTCTAAATCAATCTTGAGAAAAATATTTCAGAACTGTTTTTTGGGGGGGGGGTACAAAACATTTACTTAATTATGAATTTAAGAAAAAATATGGCCATTAAGGAAGAATTTTCTTTGTAAGAATATTTTGTGAATCCGGCTCTGGTGCCTGCTTTATAGTGATGGAGTGAAGTACACAAGACCACAGTAGCCTGCTGTATGCTCCACAACCTCACACTCCTCTTATTGTCATATTGATTCCATCTAGCAACAAGAAGGATTTTACCAGGGAGTATTCAAATGACAAACTCTTCTAGGTTGAGCGATGGAAAACAGATTGAGTAGCCTCTGTGTACTTCCTACTAAAAACACGTGCCTGTGTACTTCAGCACGCATACACATCTGTCGGTTTCAATCAGTGCCAAAATATTTTATTCCCAGTGACAGAGAGTTGTTGCTTGACAACACACACGCAGTGTCTCTCCACAGCTGTTGTATACCCTCAAAACACAACGGTCTTGTAAATATGCATACTAAGCCATTACGAGCCATCCCAAATCGTTTCTAATGCGTGTCTCTTACCAGGAATGCACCATGGGTAACGTCGGAAATGCTCCAGAAATGTCAAAATGCATAATGGGCAGTAGAAACATCTCTTTGACCTCAACATCAGCGGCTAGAGTAGTTGGCCTTGTTCAAATCTGACAATGGAAGCTTGAACTAGAGCTGACAGGAAGCTGCTGTAAACCCTAAGGAGAGAATAAACAGAGGTGAAATAATCGATAAAGAAAGCAGAATACTCAGGAGACATCCTTCGGTCTTTCTCTAAACATCCACACAGTCATCTTGTGACATTTTTGTGCCCTCTTTGACCTGAGCCGTGGCACACAGAGTCTAAATCATCCAAACCGGCACATAATGCCCAGCATGAGACAGTTGGGCCTGTTGCCTTGATAATTGGCAGAGGGTGGCACTAAAGCTTTGCCCATTTCAGTGATCAAAGACTTCATTCTTTGGTCTGGTGAAGAGATACACGCTGTTTCTGTGCAGGAAGCCAAGACTGACGTCTCGAGGTGTTTCCATTTTCATCCCAGCATTGGGTTTTCATCATCAGCACAACACGGGACAGCCAATTTTGACCCTAAAAATAGAATTTTACAGGCTGGCTACACGTATAGTACAATAACTTACAAACATTAACAAAGCAACTGCACCATAAAAGATCAAAAAGATTTTGATATGCTTGTTTTATGGCAGGGGAGACATGCACTTCATGACATTGGTTGTGAACAGTGCAGAATGCAGCAGAGACATTTTCAGAACTACAAAAGTGAAAAATCTATTTTCAGGCCAGAAATCTTTTAAATCTAATCAACAATTGTTAATAAAGAAAAATTATTATATAAATAACAATCTGATAAATAAGAAAGATTTTGCACAAATTCTCTTCCACCGTGTCTACACCGGATGCGACCGGCACGTGACATGACACACAGCTTGTTCTAATGGAATTGTTGCATCACGGCGCATCAAGTGTGGACAAAATTTAAAATTATAATGGGTTCTTATGCGTTCTATTGTGTTTTATCTCATCGCATAGCATAGCACTGTGTCCGGTGTAGACACGGTGTTAATGAGCAAATCTGAGACTTAAATACTTAAAGGTCCATTGTATGAAATTTAGCAGCATCTAGGGGTGAGGTTACGAATTGCAACTAATGGCTAACTCCACCCCTCCCTTTCGAGGCACTATTACGGCTCTCACAGCACTAAAATGTTGTCACGTTTTCTCTTCTTCGCTACTGTAGAAACAACATGGTGAATTCCACGTAAGGGGACCTGCGGTGTATGTAGATAGAAATTGCTCATACAAAGGTGATAAAAACTGAAAAATGAAAAGACGTGTGGCAGCCCAAAGTTTTCCATGAACCACGAGAGTGTCAGAGCCTTGCTTCTGAGAGAGAGATAGAGAATCAAAGCCATTTCTAAACAAAGCCTCCTGCTGACAGAATTTAAAGTGATAAACTTCTGTTCTGCTCCGTTCTACAGGGAACAACACAAAGAGCTACAACAGATGGAGCTCCAACGGGGTCACTCAGAGGGGAAACGCAGCGGAGAGGGGATTGGGCCGAAGGGGGCGGAGTTAACAGAATCAGTGCCAGTAACTGACACATTTGTGATTGCTAATACATGTATTTGCCCGCCACTCCGACTGTTTTTGACAAAAGCATTCATTTCTTCAGAAGTCTGATGTTTGTGGAATACGCACAGTTTGATACTGATCATAAAGCCCCATTGTGTTGTTTTGGATTTCATGTCTCTTTAAAAAACTCTTGATTAATACATTTTAGTTAGTTCAGTGTTAGCTTTAGTCGTGAAGATTTCAGTATTGTGTTGTTTTATGAATAATTTTTTTGAGTGATTGTGATGGTTGTAATGTTTCAGAAATAGACACGCAATGGCAATACGACAATATAATTTGATATAATAATAGCAAGCCACCTGCATAATAAAATAATTAATATTCTAAATGCTTTCTTACACTTCCCCAAAACAACAGGTGGCACTGTAGAGAAAAAAATCAGCTGACGCAGCAAGCTTAAAAAATCTTTATTGAAAACACACTACGGTGTCTAGACTGCCTGTAGATGTTGATTTTAACGTTTAAATGTTAAAACTGCTTTTAATATTAAAATAAAGTTTTATTAGAGCTTCAGAGAGACGTCCGGGGTAATGTGTTTATTGAAATTAAATCTATGCCCTTGCTAAAAGGTTGTGCAAGAATTTAAGAACCAGCTCCCTTTCAATTCGGTGTGAATTTGAATGGCATTGGCCAAACCCCACAGCCGGGGTGCAATTCGCAGTAAATGGAATGTATTGGAATTTAAATTCATTTAAATTCAACTTCCTTTTATTCACATTCAAATTGCACATTCTGAATCCTGTCTGCTACAGTACCAATGCTCAATTTTAATTTAAATTCAGTAAAGGGCACTTTAAATTCAATTCGGAATGGCGCACGTCCTTGCTCGCTCAGATTAATACTAGCTCCCTGCAAAATAGGAATCAATCTTGTTAGCACCACAGCTGTGTAAACAAGATAATAAACCGTCTGTATTAAATGCCATTGTCTTCAAATGAAAACTATTTTGCCTGTTTAACAGAGACAGATTACTGGTAAATAAAATAGTGCACTACACTTTATTTAATTACACTTAGTACACGTCCATGTACTTAAAGTGCTCTATTTTCACACATTAAGTTTGTATTTACATATAATATAATTAAAATATAGCACGTAAAGTACGCTTAGATCTTCATGGGATTTCTTAAAAATATTTTCTTATTTTCTTTTTAGTTAGGCTACTTTGCCTAAGAACATGTGGCAAAGAAATGAAAGCTTCTGGCTGATCTGGGTACACTTACATCGTGGATGTTTATTAATGTACACTGTCTCTTTTGAATTAAACAATAAAAAAAAGTACAAAAGACAAACTTTTTCGAAATGAATTACAAAATTATTGTGTAAATTGAACACTTTAAATATATTAAGGGTATTTTAGTGCACTTTTTAACCTGTATAAAACACACCGATAAAGAGTTTAGATGGATGTCTGTTGTTTAGTTTCTGATACACAAGAAAAAAAGTATTTATTAACTAATTTCTCTAATTCAAAATGCTTATTTACGGGATCATTTGATTTTTTTAAATTCTGTCATCATTTACTCGTCCTCTTGTAATTTCAAACCTGTATGACTTTCTTCTGCAAAACACAAAAGAAGATATTTTGAAGAATGTTGGTAACCAAACACCACCGGCACCCATGTACTTGTATGGATACAATGCAAGTGAATGGGTGCCAGTTAACAAAATATCTTCAAAATATAATTTTTTGTGTGTTCTGCGGAAAAAAGAAAGTCATACATGAGACACAAGAGGATTAGATACAAGACAGTAGAGGATCAGTAAATGATGACAGAATTTTCATTTTGTGTAAACTATCCCTTTAACTTCACTAAGGTAGTACTAAAAGATCTTCCCTTCGAAGCGAATGCAAATCATCCACCATTTTTATTTTACTGATAAAATGTATGCTCTGTGTATGTTCCTAAGAGTTTTTTGTTATAATCCACATACCGAATTGCAGTAAGACACCAGAGCGAGTAGAGGACCACAGAGAGCCTTGCTAATGAAGTTTCCGCGCGACGGCCCTGTGTGGTGGGCGAGCCAGGAGAGATTGAGTGCAACTGGGAACCTTCTGCTCAGCGCTGCTCTGTAGACCCGATTACATGCGAGGACGCCAAATATACATTTTTAGCTTAGTCAAGCATTGAAGAGGCATGAAAAGCTGAGATGATGAATGTTACTGCTCAATTCTCTCTCCCCCACATCGAAGACCACCCCAGAGGACGGAAGCAAGCACGGGGTAATTAAGACTATACGGAAGGTGACTTGAAGGAAACACGAGCTGCGGATTTATGTCTCTGTATAAGTACTTACAACATTTCTTGGAAAACCATGACTTTTTGAGTGTAGTTTTTGCTTATTAAACCCTTAGCGCTAATGAAGACGTTCTACGCTGATGTGTGACCAAACGAGAGTCCCCTAATCTGGGGCTTCAGAGGGTTGGTGAATTACGCACAGTTGGTTTGGACAGGCAGAGCCGAGCGCGGCGTCTCAAGACGCTCAGTTTCAAATCCCCACATTAAAGTAAAACTAACAGATAGAGGAGAAACCCATCTTCCTTGTTCCTCCACCAGATTCCTTCGCTTTCATTAGGTTTGTTTTTCTCTCTCTCATACGGTGCCGCATGCCCAGGCTTTTCCGTGTCCCCATTTGGCTTTTATCTTCTTTCTCTATTTCTGTTGGTTCAGCCACAGAAGAGGTGCTTGTTCGGTTGTGTGCCTCTACGATGTTGCGCCTTCCTTAGCAGTGGAGCTTAGCGTTGACAGCAGCACAATAGCGGAGAGAGCCGGGGTGCTGGAGAAAGTGGGAGTCCCATTTTCTGCCTGTTAAGGAGCAGCTCTGTTGATCACGTTTCATTTGCTTTAAGAGAGCAGATTAGGGTCTGCATTTAAATATGCGGCCAGTGAATTATCGCGCATTATAGCACGCTTTGGAAAATACTTGAATTTGACTGGCCGAAAGGTGTGGCGTGATAATGCACCCAGCAAATCGCAGTGTTCCTCCTCATGCCTCATTTATTTTCATGAAAAACAGCAGGCCACCTTTACCGAACACTCATAGACAGTCGAACAGTGACATACATTTCACACGTGCACGTTCATATTAACATTACAGAATCACAGCGTGGTATACTGTACTGTAAAAGCTATGTGAAAGCCTACAGTGCTGTTACAGAAAATATATTTTAGCATGAATTTTACATTCTGAATATTCTGGTAACACATTGTCGAAGTCTTTAAAGGTGCTGTCTATAATATTTAGGAGGATCTACTGACAGAAATGCAATATATATAAGTTAACTATGTCTTCAGAGGTGTATAAAGACCTTACATAATGACGCGTTTTGTTTTTATTACCTTAGAATGAGCTATTTCTATCTACATACACCGCGGGTCCCCTTGCATGCAAATTCACTATGTTGTTTCTACAGTAGCCCTAAACGGACAAACTGCTCTACAGAGCACTTTTCGTAAGTATGTTATCTCCTTCTGCAAAGAAGTGACAAGGTTACAAGATAAAATTGATACCGTATTTCTAGGAAACAGATAAAAAAATCTCAATATTTACAGTAATATCACCTGTCAGATTGAATCTGTTAATATCAGTTTAAAAGTAAATGACCCACATTGATAAGCTATTTACTGTATAAACACGGCAATATTTAATGAAAGAAATTATATTTGTGATTTTGTATTTAATTGAGACCGTTAGTTTGTTAATTGTTCTACTGATTGTCACCTACAGTAAGCACAAAATGAGCAGTTAGAGTTTCAACATAAGGACGGGAGATGGATGCCAAAAGTCTACAGTGGAGGTGAGATGACAGACTCTGGAGTGTTGTCAGGTGCGTATGTCATTTTGACCTCACCTCGCGCTGCCTCAGATGAAAATGTGTGTGCGAGTGTGAAATAGAGAGAGACTGTTTTGAGTGCACTCATTCATATCATTCCTGCAAACATTTACCTCGAAAAAGCAAATCTTCAACAACACTCATGAGCCAAAATACCCAAAGCGCTCAGCCAAAATCAGAGACCAGATCAAACAGCCTTCAACGAACCATTGTCCATAATCTCTACTCAGCAAATAACCCCCGAAAGATGTCGGCTATTTCTGAAAGACAAAGGAAGTGAGTTCCTTGTGCATAAAAGGTTTTTCTGAGAAACACTACCTGCTTTAAAATGTTTAAAAAAAACTATGCTAACTAAATACGTTTTCTTTAATAAAAACATAATGAGGCGTTATGATCTTATTGTTACCTTAGAATGAGTTATTTATATCTACATACACCAGAATTCACCATGTTGTTTCTACAGTATCCCTAAACGGATAAACTGCTCTACAGATAATGTTTTGTAAACACATTATCTCCTTCGGCAAAGAAGCAAAAACACGACGACATGGGGAAGGGCAAAGTGAGCCGTTGATTGCAATCTGCAACCTCACCACTAGATGCCGCAAAATTTCACACACTGGTAATCAAATGAAACAAGCGATTCATAAAAAGACCAACAGGTAAAAGAAACTAAATTGTTAGGATTGTCTAGGCTTTACCTTGTTAGATAGAGAAGGATAATAGAGATGTAGTCGGTGTATTTTTAAGTTTAATTGGCTACAATACAGGCAACTCTAACACTGCTCATCAACACCATCACTTGTGTGTTACTCAAACAAATGCAAATTGAACTAGCGAAACACAAGGGAGAAAGTGAGAGAGTGACAATGAGAGCTTGTTAGTCAGGTTGATGAAACAGTTCACTCATTGAGCAATGGTAACTCTCAAAATAGATAGAAACTAATTTCATTATAAAGCTTTATTTTTCTGTGTTGAGCATGTCTCAGTCTGCTCAGTCTCAGACAGCTATGGATCTGGCAAGCTCTTTTCTGACTGGTTGAATAGACAAGTCATGTTTACACTGTCTGTTAGGTGGTGTGTTTGATATTACATTAACCCATCCTTGAACTGCATGAAACAACAAAAAGAACTGTGATTTTGATGCATTAAATTATTTCATATTTGCTATGAATAACAATACATACATTTTACAAATTACCAAGGTATCAAAAATACATTACAATGTTTAATTGGAGAATTTGTTTAAAGGCATAGGTCACCCAAACATTAAAATTCCGTCATCATTTACTTACCCTCTTGTCATTTTAAACCTCTAAAACTTTCATCAGCAAAACACAAAAGTGATGTGTGTTAAATGTTGTTAACTGGCACCCATTGACTTGCTTTGGTTTTGTGTCCATACCATAGAAGTGAATGGGTGCCGCTGCTGTTTGGTTACCAAATTACTTCAAAATAGCTTCTTTTGTGTTTCACGGAAGATAGAAAGTCATACTGGTTTGAAATGACAAGAGTGTGAGAAAATGACAGAATTTTATTTTTTCAGATGAACTGTCCCTTTAAGCACATAAAGCGACAAAATATATCAGATTAATTTTTTTGTCTGAAGGAGCAAAAATAAGCAAAACATGTTTTATTAACAGCTGTGAAGAAAATATCACATATGGTTAACAGAACACAGGTGAAGAATCTTGCAGCATCCGCAAAATGAACAAAGTGACTTCAAAGCTGCTAAAGTAAATGCATGAAGTATCTGTATTACTCTCTCAAACAAAAAAAAGAAAAAAAGAAACAAAATCAATACCGCCTCTGTTTCCACATCACACTGGCGACTTTTATTTGAACAAAATATCTTTGTATTTGTCGGTGTGCGAATGTCTCTGCTATATATTCAAAAAGATCTGTGTTCTTATTTTAAGAGTGTGAGATCTAAGACGACTCACCTCCAAAGAGGAAGCCTTTGATTAGAGACACATCATCACAGGTGACGCTGTGCACCAGCTGCTGTCGTCTCAGCTGACACGCTGTCAGAGAACAGCAACACACAGCCTCTAATGAACCTCAGGCCTACCTGCTGATGATACACCTCATATGACTTTCTGTGTTTTTAAAAGAGACAGGGAAATGTAAAGGCCAGTACTATCTAATAGTATCTACTAGTAAAGCAAAAAATTAAACGTTTGGTATTAAAGGAACATTCCACTTTTTTTGGAAATAAGCTCATTTTCCAACTCCCCAAGAGTTATTAAGTTGTAGTTATATACACGATATAACTACAGAAGAGTCAAGTTTTAAATAGGAAAAATATCAAAACTCTTTGGTCATTTTTGAACGCGATGCTACTGGTCTAATTGGATTCAATGATCTATGCTAAGCTATGCTAAAAGTCCTATCGCCAGACCCGGAGATCGGCAGAATACATTCTAAAATGGAAAAACTCAATTTATTAACTCTTGGGGAGTTGAAAAATGAACATATATGCAAAAAAAGGTGAATGTTCCTTTAAGTGCTTCCGAATTTTTTTTTCAAGTTCCACAAAGTTAAAACAAGGAAACATGTCTGGGGTGAGCAAAATAAACTTGAATTAGGTTTACTGAATTAATTTGAAACTTAAAACTTCTCAGGTAAACTGTATCTTCATTTATTTCTACTGGAAAACAAGGCAAACATACTAGGGAAGATTTGATAAGAAGGAAGAGGTTTTTTTACATTTCAGTTTTTGCAATGTTGAAGTGGCGGAATTGTTAGTGATATAAGAAGTCTAAATAATATTTTTTTCATTAGGCTATTTCAATATAACATTATTTCAGATATATAGCCGTCAAGAGACAGTGTCAATTTCAAAATTATTTTCAGTTTTTCAGAATTACTTTTAAAGGTAAAATTATCATTTTGGTTTTTTTTTGTGAACTACTAACAATATTTCTCCCAAATTCCAAAATAAAAATATTGTTTCAATTTGCAGAAAATAAAAACGAGAGGAAAGAATCTCTGTATTTTTTCAGACCTCAAATACTGCAAAGAAAAAAATACATATTCACTTTTAAGCAATACAGCAGTCCTATTTGTATATTTTTTTATGTGACAACCTGGATTTTATCACAGTTTTCAAGTGTTCATGCTTTCAGTGTTTCACATTGCTGTTGGATGACTTTGTCACACATGGGCCCAGTTGTTCAATGTTATCTGATCGGATTGGATCAAACCTTAAACATAGGTTGTTCAAAAACAAAAAAAGAGGATTGTGAATCTGGATCAAATAGCCGTTGTTCAAAACCAGGATTATTCTGATCCAGATTCAGCTTTTTGAACAACTGGCACCTGAGGTTTGATTTTGTTTAAATTTAACAGACACTGATGGCCACAACACATCTAGAAATGCCGGTGAAATAACAATTTGGAATGGGCTCTTAATTTTTTAACATGTTCTCTTGTCTCCAACAAGCTAAGGCTAGGGGCAAATCCTTGTGCCATATCTTCATCTTATTGTTTTAGAAGAAAAAGAGAAGCCCTTCCTGTAGTGACATCACAGAGGGTTTAAGATGTCATAAAAATCAACACAGGAACACATTTTATTTTGCGTGTGTGAAGGTTAAAAACAGAACCACAGGCTCTGGTCAAATCCTCCAACCTTAATGATGACAAAATGTTGAAGGCATGTTTGCAAAGCAACTGCATTCAGGACATCTCGATGTGTAGATGATATTGGGGATAGATAGTAAGATAAGGATTCATATAAACTTTCAAAGATAGAGTTACACTTAGTCTGACTGTTAGACAACGTTTTGACACTATTCCTAATGAGAGCGGTTACGATGTGAAATCTCAAAGACTTCTCCTATCCTCTGGCGAACCTAAACTCTGAAGCACCCTGGTTCTTTCTGATCATGGGCCACCAACACACCGTCAGATCAGCCTGGAAATTGCAGCAATTCACCCGGAATGAAAACAGGATCAAACGGAAATCAAATCGGGCTCCGTCGGAGAGAGACAGCGAGACCTCGAGCACATACAGGCCTAGTCAAACTCGCTCACGTCTCATAACAGAGCGAAAATAATAGAGATGAAAAGAGTTACGACAAATCTGAAATGATGACATCATCCAAGGTTGTGACTGGCACCAGCTAAGCTTTCCTTCCTTTTTTATTACCCGAAACGCAGCTTTTTGATTCAAATCCAGGGCTCTCGGTTTCACAAGCCAAATCTAGCTCCAAGCACCCCTGCCGAGCCGTAAAACCCCGCGCTGGATGGGAGAAGCTAATTATCTTTTCTAACATACAGGTCCCGGCGTATAGCTTTGTTCCCGCGCGCAGGTTTTACGTCTAACCCGGCGTAAAATCGCGGGTGATAGAAAATGTAAATAGTCAAATGTTGTATAATTAATAACGGAGGAATAATTGGCACTGTTATAAAATCCGAGGCCGCCAAGTGAAGCATGATGACTTGTGATTACCCCAGACATCATATATCACATTTCCTCAGCACTCCACTAATAAACTGATTAAGTTTAGTTGGCCCAGCTGTCCCTGATAGACCATAAACACGCTGCACAATCGCAGGGAGATTATTTACTACCAGCCCAGCAGAAATACCTCAGTCCTGAGAGAGGATATTACAGACGCCTGCTGCACAGGAACCGAGATGCGCCCAGATTAACAATCATAAAATAATAATAAGAAATGCCACAAAGTCTCTCACTATGCTCAGCTTGCAGATTGTGCTAATGGCTCCGTGAGGGATTGCCGCACCCCTGCTGTAAACAGCTAAGCGGTCAGGCTTTTTTAAGGGTGCGCTCGTGCGGAAGAGACCGCGGTAAGGAATCGAGTCCACGCACACGCTACTAATGTGTAAGTTATGTGCATGAAGCACAGCTCACAGTGGCTGTGTTATTTGGTGACATTGGATATATTATTATATGATATTATACATATATATATAATATTGAAAGATTAAGGCCAGGTCAAAGATTGAAATTAGCTAAATTAATTGTTGTAATCAAACTTGATGCTCGTTTTCTCAAAATTTGGTTTTGAGACTTAAGAAACTTATAAAAATAACACTGCTGTCCTTCTGAAACCTCGTATCTTCATACTTTTGTGATTTGTATTGTTTGCCATAAACCATTATTATTAGTTACCAGTTATGTTTGTCACTGGGCTTTGCAAATATCTAACCATTAAAAAGTGCTTGTCAAGTCTGACGACACTGTATTTTTAAAAGAACAGCGAATTTGGACATATGAGGTGTGGGAAGGACAACGGCGATAATTCATCTTTAGCAGCTTTTTATATAAACAAAATATTTTAAGTATTTTAAAAAGAACAGCGAATTTGGACATATGAGGTGTGGGAAGGACGGCGATAATTCATCTTTAGCAGCTTTTTATATAAACAAAATATTTTAAGTATTTTAAAAAGAACAGCGAATTTGGACATATGAGGTGTGGGAAGGACAACGGCGATAATTCATCTTTACCAGCTTTTTATATAAACAAAATATTTTAAGTATTTTAAAAAGAACAGCGAATTTGGACATATGAGGTGTGGGAAGGACGGCGATAATTCACCTTTAGCAGCTTTTTATATAAACAACATGTTTTTAAGTATTTTTAAAAGAACAGCGAATTTGGACATATGAGGTGTGGGAAGGACAACGGCGATAATTCATCTTTAGCAGCCTTTTAAAGAAACACAATATTTTAAGTATTTTAAAAAGAACAGTGAATTTGGACATATGAGGTGTGGGAAGGACGGCGATAATTCATCTTTAGCAGCTTTTTATAAAAACAAAATATTTTAAGTATTTTAAAAAGAACAGCGAATTTGGACATATGAGGTGTGGGATGGACGGCGATAATTCATCTTTAGCAACTTTTTATATAAACAAAATATTTTAAGTATTTTTAAAATAACAGCGAATTTGGACATATGAGGTGTGGGAAGGACGGCGATAATTCATCTTTAGCAGCTTTTTATAAAAACAAAATATTTTAAGTATTTTAAAAAGAACAGCGAATTTGGACATATGAGGTGTGGGATGGACGGCGATAATTCATCTTTAGCAGCTTTTTATATAAACAAAATATTTTTTACAAGAAAGCATACTATCTTACAGACTTTGCTCTGTCCAAATCTATTTAATTAGGTGTTCCTTCCAGTTTATCACCACTTCTATTTTTAGACATTTTAAAGTGAATGTGACGAAGAAACCGACACGTAGATATCAAAGCAGACACTTTCAGGCTTGCCGCAGGTGATAATGAACGTCTTGCCAAATTTGTGAAGCCGTTCTCACCTTTAGCTGTTTTCAATGTTCATCAGCCCCTCTTTACACCCCCGCCCCTCAAACACCACATACCTGTGCCAACCTGGTCTGTCAAACTACCTCTTCCTTTCTAAATTTGAGATAATCAGAGAACTGATAGCCATTCTGACGTCATTAAATAACACTGATGTAATAGTCTCAGCGAGCCCGCAGCACCACGTCCAGCCCGTGACCTTCCCGGGCATATTGCTCACCCTCCATTGACTCGGCCCTCTTTCACCATAAGGCTTGTAAAGATTAAGTGATTCTGCTGGATGATTTCTAAAACATTAAGATAGATGGAGGTTGAGGATGAGGTTGGGCTGTTTATCAAAGTGTGACGTACCTTGGCCAGACCTGCAGATCTGCAGTGAAGGAATAGCACACTATCCTATAGTTTAACTTCTATTTTCTCTCTTAGGGTCTGATTTATTGAGGAATATTATGCTAAAAAGCTTTTGAGCTTCACATCTATTAATCAGAGCATATGTATCCCATGCGTTTCATCTTAACTCTTTTTCTCCTTTTATAAATGTGAGGAGCATTTTTTCCTTGTGGTGGAACATTGATCAATTGTCTTCGTTGGGAAACTGCTTGGTTGGTTGATGACAGCGGGGAAAGATTACAGCTCTCCTGTTGTGCTAAATGTTGAGGGTTTTGCCCAGAGAAAAAAAAAAAACAGTTATCCAGAGGGGATGAGTGGGTGCATGTGCCTGCTTCAAGTGGATGTGATTTTTGTCTGCCACGCCCGCTGCTTTAAGCCTTAAAACATTGAAGACTATCATGTAGCTCAGCATGTCACATGAGGTTCTGTCCTCCCATCTGTGCCACCTCTTCTCGGAGAATCAAAGTAATTCAAATGTTTTACAAAAAATAAAAAATAAAACTGTAAGTGTTGCAAGTGTCTGAATACTTTGTGGATCCAGACACTTGCAACACTTACAGTTTTATTTTTTATTTTAGTTCAAAAGCTGTGTTAAATTTTATAGTTAAAGTTGAATTTGAAAAGTCGCTTAGCCAATAAAAATGTAGTTTAAATTTGGGTGTAAAATATTTTTTCAATTAATACCAAATATTTATATATTTAATATTCATTTTAATATAATTCAAGGCAGCTACAGTAGAAATAGGTGACATTTTTACAGTGTGAATTTGTTGCATGACAAAATAAAAAACGTAATCGGCAAACTAGAATAGAACTACAACATTATTTATTTATTTTGCTATTTTCGAAATCACTTTCAACCAGCTGACCAAATAAGTGAATTATCTGTGAACATCTTTAGTCATTTTTCAAATGTTTTGCTTGAAAGGTGTTCTGTTATAGTTTAGCACTTTGATATTTTATTTTCTAGACAAAATTAGTGCAAGTCCAAATCGAAAATGTTGATCTAAATCCATATAACACAAAAAGAGATATCAGACAAAATGTTAGTTCCAGTCAAGTTAGTGACATACTCTGTCACCATTCACTTTCATTCAATCAAATTTTAAAATGTCAACCATTATAAATGTCAAGAAATATTTCCTTTTGCCTTTAATGGAAAACGTTTTGTGTTTAATGGAAGTCTGGAATAAAGGTTTGTGAAGATGTGAAGAGGATTAAAGATGACTTTAGTTAACAATCTTTGAAACGCCTAAATAAACCAAATACTTAATATGTCAAGGCGACCTTATCTCCATGCTCCTCAGTGTTTAACAACAGCACGCCAGTCCAAACAAGAAGTGAGTCACAATATAGGACAATTACAGACTGACTGTCTACATCTACTTTTCACAATACAAGACAGTAACTGAGAAAGACATAGTATGTGTGCCCAAGTAGAGCGCAGTAGAACTAGATAAAGACAGAAATAGAGAGATTAATAGACAAGATAGTGATTTTGATTATCCGCTGTAAATCTGCACAGTTCATATAAGGGAGGAAAAAAGAGCCAGAAAAGCACAAGCGGGCGAGATTTAATAAGGAAAAGATACAGGAAGTGCACAAGGGGAAAGAAATGAAGCAGATAATGGATGAAAGCCAAAAAATATGAGAGCGATGGAGAGGAAGGCAGACACCGGTGGGGGGGTCTTCTCTCTTGTGCGTCTGGCAGGCCAATAAACATATCATACTTCCATAAAGGTGGAGCAGAAGACTGAGTGAAGAGAGAGCCAGGCTAATCTTTAAATCCTCCAACAGCCTGTCTAACACTGACTCTCAGGTCACTTTATTAATATACAAACAGAGAGAAATCGCAGCAGAGTGTGGGAAAATCCACACAAACATTCACATGCACGTAATATTAGGTTTAGGCTTTAGGCTTTTATCGAGATATCCAGATAACCTTCTTTCAACCTTGAATTAACAGACGGCTGGATAGACTGTCTCTCAGGATATATATATATATATAATGGGTGTGTGCAACCAATGATAAATTACACAGACGAGGTTCTGTAATCTACAGTGATATTATTTGAGAAAAACATGCAGCTTAATAGTTATTTCACAAACAAATTCTCAGGCTATACTTTCCATTAATTTTATTTTAATCTTCAAGATTTTATTTGTCACATACACAGTTATATAAGGTATAGCCCAGGTAAAAAAGTGCACTAAGTATATTCTCACTAAGTATACTTACTGTCAGCATACGTATACTTCGGTGTCACTTTAAGAATATTTATGAGAAGTAGATAAAAAATAGACAAAAATGTACATTTTCTCATTTTTGTTTCAAACACTTATGTGTCCTGCAGTGCCACTGTACTAAACACTAGACTGCAAACAGAATATTCACTTGCAAACTATCTTTAAACACTAACATTATGAGATTTACAAGTAAAATAAAAAATGACCACGTTTTGATGCAATTAAAGCAATTCAAATACAATTGAATATACTTTACATGTCATGTACATTTTAACACAGTTATGTGCTCATGAACTGCACGGACTAGCCTCCAAATTTAATTTCTCCTGAGGAATTTAAGAGCCATACGAGGCAACGTTAAGAAACTTCAATTAAACAATTTTGTTGAGAACTCCATTTATTCTCCTGAGCTATGGAAGAGCATCTCTGAGCAATTAAATCTTTCTCTGCGAAACTTCCTGTAGTAAGCATGTACCGGCCTGTCAGCAGTGTTGGTTTTGGGTGAGAGTGGGTGTAAAAAGCTGATTTAGGACTTCTAATGAGCTTTAATGAAGGGCCTCGCTGTAGAGACGGATATTACCGGCCGGCTTTTCCTAAGGGGTTCTATTCCAGAGCATGACATTTAGTCCAGGGTCGGTGGGTTTGGTGAGGTGTCTGGGCACTTCCTGTCTTTGGAGTCTCATGTAGAGCAGTGTAATTTGCCCAGGGCTCAAGCAGCAAAAGAGGAAACAGCAGAAATCCCATTACAAAGGCCTTCCTGGGGCAGGAAAATGACTAAATATTAATCAAACATTGATTAAAGTGTTAAATCCCGCTCTCATTATTCACATGCACTACCGGGTCTCTTACTGTCCGTGTTTTTAAGCATACAGCTCTCTTTTATAGTGTGTGTGCTGAGCGAATAGACCATGTTAGAAATCCACAAAATATATCCACGGTTACAAAAACATTCGTGCTGGTGAAAAAATAGGAAGATGGATGGATGGATATATGGATAGACAGATATATGGAGAGATATATAGGGGACACTATTGACTTTGACGGATGAAAAGTTTTAGTGGTGAAACGAATTTTTACTGCCGCAGTGAAAGCAGCCGGCAGGCTTATTCTGAACTAACAACGTTTGCAATGGTCAATTTTCTGTGAAAAATACATCGGCGCAGAGACGAGTCTGAGAAAAGTATTTCATGTTTTGATCATTTTTGCTTTTACATTCTCACCATCACTCTTCTTATTTTCAAGCTCTAGAAAAGGGTATTATAAAGGATGTATTATAAATTATATCAATTTGGTATTCCTAAATTTGACTCTCTTCTCTCGCTTTAGACTGGAGGGAAACAAGATTTGCACAATAAATCACAATTATATTCATTCTTATTATAACTATTACACTCAAACACATACAGTAGTGAATATAAGGAATTAATAAAATATAAAGTTAAAAAGGAAAACCCAGAGGCTTATCTTGTGTTCTTAATCGGTTCATTTATGGTTTTATGGACCGTCCGAACAAACCAATTCACTTAAGACAATAATGTAAAATAGAGTGTTTGACTATTGCCTCGACTCGCTATACTATGCAACATGAAAATTTTGCATCAGGATGTGCAACTACTTGGTGGAAAAAGTTACTTGTCACTGTAAAAGCTACATTTTAAAAGAAAAAGTGTTGTCACGCGAGAGAGAGAGTGCATACGTTCAGATGTTTGTTTGTTCACTGCATTTGGGTGATGAATGTTAATAACAGTGGATATAACGCTGGATTTGGAGATCGTTTGAAACTGATATATGGAGCCGTCCCAGCGCTAAAAGATGCCGGACATGAACCGCATGCGGTGAGTGAAACCGATGTCTGTGTTTTGTTGACAATGGGTGCGCACATGCTTTGGTTCAGCCTACCCCTCCCCCCCGCACGCGCTGTATGTTTTCGTAAACAATCGTAAGGATGTGTCTATCTTAAATAAATGTGATCAAACTAAATACTCTTCGAAGATACGAAGTATGCAATACTACTCTATTGATACTCAAGATTAATATGAGATTGGCAGAAACCCTGTGTGTTAGGGCCGCTTTAAAATAAAGTTACATAAGATGCATCGCTAGAAATGAACAAATGAGATTGAAGCGTGTTTCTCATACCCCAAGAATGCATCCGTACATTCACATTACAATTAAAGGACGTCCGACTGGCTAAAACTCTCCACAAAGGCTTTATTCCTCACTTTATCTATCCTGCCTTAATTAGTTTAAGTAAAAAAAGCTTCCTGCTGAAGCTATTATGGAGCAATAAAGAAGCCATTTATGAGTTTATCAATAAGTAACATTTAGATTTCCTTATTAAAAACGTGAACGAAAAATGCAAAACAAAAGGAAAGGGAACGTAAGATAGACAATTTCTGCTGACTCGAGCTATTCACCACAAACCTAATTTATTCAGATAGCAACTGTCCTTTATTTCATCGGCTCCGCTTCACATTTGTCTCGATGCTAAACACACACTCGTCCTTCAGGATATGATCTCCATTCAATCCGAGACTTAAAATCATTACATTTACGAGGACGAGTCAATGCGTTTGAGCTAAAACGGGGACGCCGGAGCTGATGGCTTTGCATGAAAAAACGTTTTGTAGTGTAGTTTTTCCCCAAACGCATCAAAACCAAAAAATAAAAAGCTTCACTCACATGAGCATTCAGCAAGGCATGGAAAAGTCATTTCCACACTGACTGCGCAGCCCGAGAGGATGGGGCCTGTTAATCTGTTTCAGATCCTTAACACGGCAGCATCTTGGATGTAGTGTTTTTCCTTGCTCAGTCTCCCAAGCTCTCAGAGTAATCTGTGCTTGAAACAAGCTATACATCACGCAGATGGGAAGGCAGGAAAGGAAAGCAGTGGGAAGTGCGGAAAGCAGAACTAACTGTTAGCTTCTTGGTTCTGTGTCGTTGGATACCAAAATGTTTTCTCTGTTTAAAAACACTAGCCAGAGTTCTTCACATACAGTATACGCTCTTAAAAACGTTGTTTTTTCTACCCATACACTGAGTTTGGATTATTTTGGACCAAACATTTTTTAAGGTGCATACCGTATTAAACGACGACGAATACATTGACCCTAATTTATATAAAAAGGAAGCGTGCTTGATCTGAAAACAATGACTTGAGAGAGTAGTGCACTACAAATAAAAAATTTCATGATACTTTAACTCACCCACCCACATGTCATACAAGACTCTATTCTGTCGAAAACAACGCTTTGAGAAAAGCTTTCCAGGATTCTTATCCATATAATGCACTTAAACAAGGGGCTGTTGGTTAAGGTCCAAATTAACACCAGCCTTGTCTATAGCGAAACGATTGATCCTTTTCAAAGAAAATGTAAAAATGATATACTTTTTACGCATAATCATATGGCTTGCACTGCCTCTGAGGTCCTCCATGTAGCCCGTCCATGAGTTCAGGTACTCCGTAATCACGTTGAAATGGTCACGCGTGAAGTTAAGCAGAAGTTCTGACCCAGTGTTTATGAGAAGGAAGATTCTTGGATGTTGAATGGCACATTATGTCTTTGTGCAAGACTATTGTTTAAAATGGTCATGTGCATATCAAGGATGTTTAAATCTACGTCACGCACAACCTTTCCAATGTGATCGCATAATACGGAAGGCATCCTGGAGGACCTCCTAGGCAGGGAAAGCCATATATTTATGTTTAGAAAGTATATAATTATTACGTTTTCTTGGAAAATGACCAATCGTTTTGCTAGACAAAACCCTTAGTCGTCGTTTTGGGTCGTTTCTAGCCTTTTGAAGCTGCAATGAAACTGAAATTTGGACCTAAACCAACAGCCCCCCGTTTAACCTTGGAAACGTTTCCTCAAAAGCCTCAATTTTGTTTTTCATCAGAAGAAATAAACACACGGACAGCTTATATGACATGTGGGTGAGTGAATTATCATTAAATACATTTTTTATAGTGAACTATTTAATACATGCTTACAGCACTATTTAAAGGGACAGATCACCAAAGATTGATCATTTACTCACCCTCGAATTGTTCTAAATCTGTATAAATTCTTTGTTCCGATGAACACAGAGAAAAATATTTGAACGAATGCTTGTAACCAAATAGTTCATGGCCAACATTGACTACCATAGAAAAAAATCGTGCCCCAGAACTGTTTGCTGTCCTATATTCTTCAAAATATCTTCTTTTGTGTTGAGCAGAACAAAGAAATTTAAAAAGCATTTTTTCCTACTATGGTAGGAATTTTCATGCATGTAATAGTTCAACTGAATTATTGATTAAGATGTTGTTTTAGTACCGAAACATCGCAACAAAAAAAGTAGCACAAATGTTATGTAAATATGTCTCTAAAACGTCTTCATTTATTTTACTGGTTTATTGTATTGAAGGGAAAGCGTGTATTGTAGGCGGTACAGTGGTGTCCTGGCCCCGTGTAGGACACCATCTATCTTTCCATAAACCACCCGGCTCAGCTGCTCGGAATCTTTATGTATGTGTTATTATGGTATTTGTGCTATTAATCATGGCAATGTGACATTTCGTGTCGTAACCCAACGCTGCTGTTGAGAAGGTAGCATTGACCGATTTCTAAACAAGCTGTGCACAGTGGAACCAAGTTCACTAGAGATTTCATTTCCTGGACAACTAATGCGTTTCAAATGTACTATACAGTATGCACGTACCAAAACATTTTCTTGCCACAGCTGAAATGTCATTAAAGTGACTTAGATTGGCTCTAAAGCGCTCTTCTGAATGTGGGGGACATATAGGAAAAGGTTGTTGAGTTAATTGCTTGTAGTAGCAAGTACAGTAAAATAAGCAATATACAGTACAACATACAGTCGTTTCTTACCAGCTTCAACACAATTTATACCGTCAGGAAATTTGTCTGCCCATACTGAAGGCAAATGCTCATTTTGAGATTATCAGAATTGTATAAAATAAAGTTTTATATACATACACATATTAAGTAGTTTAAATGTATGTTATTTTAGTGTGGGTAGGGTACTTGCTCACTAACAAAATATTAAGAGGGATAATTCACCACAAAATGATAATTCTGTCATCATTTACTCACCCTCTTGTCATTTTTTTATTCTTGTGTTCTGCAGAAGACAAGAATAAAAAAATGACAAGAGAGTGAGTAAATGATGACAAAATGTTCATTTTGGGGTCAAGCTTAGCTTTAATAAACTATTTAACAGATTACTAACAAAAATAAAGAAATTGTCTATGTCTCTATGGATTATGTCTCCTACATATAGGGCAGACAGACAGACAGACAGAGAGACAGAGAGAAATATAGTAGAAATCAAAATATAACAACTGGTCTCCATTAACGCGCACAACATTAAGAAACTTTTAAAAGGATCTGGAGTCTAATCTTTTATAAATCATGATCAGCATGCAGGTAACGACACATCGAGGTTGTATTATTACCACACTAGCGAGAGGGGTGTGGATATATTAGCATGCTAATAACTCAATCACAATGTCTCTTGAATAGAGCTGAGTGCTACTGGAGGAGAGAGGAACTCCAATACTGGACCTTTCACACAGAACTAATTGTTACATTTTATACAACTCACAAATTGCTATTCCTCTCATTTCTACCTTCATCATATGTTCTGTGTCTGCTGCCCATGCTATATATATACACACACTGGGCGGAAGGAGAGTGTGAAGTCGAGGGGAGAAGAAGAAATTAGAAGAGAATAAGAGAAGTGATCGGAGTGGATAGGAAGAGAGAGAGAGAAAAACAAATCGTACACTGTAAAAAGAATGTCACTGTTATTTTTTGTTACAGATTTTTCATGCATAATGTAAACAAATTATTTTACAGAATTTTTAGAAATAAAAACAGAAAGATTGTCAAAGTAAGAAAAAAAGTTAACAAATATACAAGAAAAACATGTAAAACAGCTGCAAGAAAATTTCCAATTTTTACTGGATTTTTTTAGTGGAATATTCTTTATAACACATCCAATTACAGAAAAAGCAAATCTACAATAATTTTTTAAAGCATGTAATTTTTCACGGGTATTTTCTTCTTTGCAGTGTAACTTTACATTTTCTTTTCAATGCACTCATCCACATCTTCCTAAAACATGTAACCCTTCAAAATGTAATCGAGGCTCAGTTTGTGTCAAGCTTGTGAAGACAAAAATGGGAATATAATTGAGCTCCTTTACTCTGTGTTAATACACTATTACAGACAAACCTCGGCTCATACGCCATTGTTGTACGGATTAAATTAGCAAGGCTGCTCTCCACTTAACGTCACATTAGATCTCCACACACACACACACACGCACACACGCAGTGAGTCGCTGTCTATATTAGAAAAGGGACTGAATGAACGGAGCTCTCAGCGTTTAGCTCACAGTGGAGGTAATGGAGCGTGAGGCACGGTGAGACGGACAGAGAGAGCGAGAGAGCATGAGCCGGTGCACTTTATGATGTCTGCAAACGCTTTTCTGCCATGAGAGTAAGTGGAGGCGAATCTCTCAGTTTTATAGTCTGCTCTTCGTTCAGTTAAACACAATGAGGGAAATATGACCCACGTCTGCGTGAGTTATACATTTGAAAAGGATCATTTGCCCGGGCCCGATTCATACAGGGGAGGATTCATACTCCAAGTTTTGACAAGCTGACAGAACACTGAGAATGATTTGCTTACTACAAACGTATCCTGACCATTAAATGAAACGTCACGCTGTTGGTCCGACACATGGTGACCGTTTATAATCTCAGGTGTCAAAAACTGAGAGGTTTTTTTGGAACATATTTGAAAACAGTATGAAACAATTTGCTTGTCATTTACATCCACGCATTTGGCAGACACTTTTATCCAAAGCGACTCAATGCGCTTTACATTTTATATCTGTACATGTTCCTGGAAAAAACAAACCTGTCAAAACTTGAATCATTTTTCCCAATCAAGACAGTTCCTGAAGGGAAGTTTTGTCAGATTTGACTAACTTCAGACCACACACACACCGTTAATATATACTGTAGACCACAAAGGTCTTTTATAGGCCTTAAATCAAACGCATTTACTTCTGAGACAGAATGTGAAGGCCTTGCTCTAGGCGGTTTCTTTCCTCTCATGAAGATGCATTGCTTTAATATTCTGCAAAACACTATTTATAGGCAGGAAAGCCGGCGCAGCTATTCACAGGTAAGGTACAGTACTGCTTTAACTTTGAGCAGCTCGGTCCATTCTGACAAACGCACAGAAACATGCTAAAGCAACGGTCACACTGACACAACGTAAAGCACACCAGTGACAGCATTCAGTAATGAACGTGAAATGAAAACGAAAATGTCATCGTAAGACACAGGCCACTTGCCATTGGCTTCCTCGAACACGGCCATTTTTCTTGTTAATGTAGCATGTCGAATTTGTAAGGCGACGGTGTGAAAATGAAAGGTTGCATGTCTCACTTGGTTGGCAATATGTATTTGATACCAGCAGTAAATCAATGCCCTGTGCAGAAACACATGTTAATAGAAGCCACTAAATTGAAACCGAATTTGTTTTGGGAGGGGAAAAAAACTGAGTGGCTGAGAGTGCAAGAAACCAACCATCTGTTTTATGCCGCTTGAAAATGAGATGATTTAAGAGAAAAAGAGATGTGTGAGGAGAAGGTCGTTTCCCTTTTGAAGCCTGTGAAGGTTTTTAAAAGAACACGGCTCCAGTGGAGTAATAAGCATTGTACTGAAAATGATTTATTTTTGCGATTCTACAATTTCATTTTATTTGACATGTATATATATTTACTGTAAATATTAACATTCGGATATCTCGCCTTAGTACAAAGCATTTATGGGCCGCCCATCGTTTGTTTGCCAACTAGAGCATATTTCATGCAAAACTGAAAGATTATAACCAGCCTGTTGTCACATTCGTAACTCTAATTTGTATGATGAAAATAAACATACGCTAATTAAAAAGCCCCTCCCCTAACCCCACCCCTTAACCTAATGTCACTGGCGCGAAAACAAATAGTACTTAAACGTACAAATGAGATTGTGCTAACTGATACAAATGAACTACCTCCTAAAATAGTTCAACCTGATCTCACAGGAGTTCGTAGATATTTTACGTGGTGGCTTATCCGTATGAATTGGTACGTTGTGAATCGTACAAAAATGTACTATTACTAGAAATTAGCAGTCCTGAAGCCCCACCCCAAACCCAACAGTCACTGGGGCGAAAGAAAATTGTACTAAAATGTATCGAGATCGTACAAATTCAAACGAGTCAGCCGCATCGTAAAATAGTTACGAATTGCCACGAGATTGTGTTGAAATAACACTATACTATGTATGGTTGACAAATCATACATGATTCTTATGGAGTGATATAGCAAAAAAAATGCTATTGTATATTATAAGCATGAATATTAATGATATAAAATAATGTTTTCTACATTTTTGCTGTCACACCAAAGGACACCTGTAAGATTTATTTGTCAACTAACCATATACTGTATGTTTACATTATTGAATGAATTATGAACCAAAAATAAAAAAATGGTCATTGATTAATAAATATTCCACAAATATTCTTTATCGTGTCATCATAATGTCCAATGCATTAATTGACACTTGTGTAAAAATTCTTGATGTAAACATACCAAAAAGTATTTTAATTCTGTTGATATATTTCAGACTTGAATGTTACATGCTTGGGAAAAGCAGAGAAAGGAGATTTTTTTTTAGTTTTGTACCAAAAAAGTAATTGAATATTCCCTGAAAGCCCCCTTGACTACAACTAAATGAATGACATCTATTTGGTAAAGCAATGATAATACAGCCCCTTACCTTTTCCCAGCGCCTCTGAAACAGCCGCATAATGTCAGTTCCATCTTCTCCGAGAGGGAAAAAATTGCTCAATATTTAAAAAAATGACTTTGAAGTCCAAGTGGAAGATAGTGAGGTTCATTACAGAGTATTTTCGTGCCATCTTTTGTTGCAACGGTCCAAATGGAATGTGTACATTACACCACATCGTGCCTCACACATACTTTACCTGTTTGTACCCTGGCTCATGTATTACCGGGGCTAATAGTGTGTCTGTCGTGCACCATCCAGAACTTTAGTCATTGTTGGCATACATCTAAGCTACCGTGCATACATTGAAACATAAGATACATCGAAATGACAGTACATAAATGCACAGATATGTGATCGTGTGAAATTGGGTTCGAATTAAATTAACTTTTTGGCATAAACAAGACAAAACAGACACACATACTTCATTGAAACAAAGAAAAAAGATTGATATTAGTAGGCAACAACTTTAATGTCAGGGAACAACTGTAATATAGACAGAATGATGCTCATAATACTGAGAAAATACCTGGAAATAACATTAACAAGTGTTGGTTTTTGAGTTACGTCATTTGTGGTCTTTAAACCTATACATTTCTACAAAATCGTGTCATTTTTAGACGCTAAAATATATTTATGTGAAAAATATAGATTTGTATACATGAACACAACGCGGATTTATCAGATGAATATTTTTATATGGAAACAGGGATTCATATACCGGGACATGACTGGGCTTGTGAGAAAATGCTGATCACAGAGGATTTAGGAATAGATTAGCTTAAAAAATTCAGAATATTACTGAGTGAATACTGCATGAAAAAGATGAGTCCATGAATCATCAGACATTGTGACCGGGCATCTAAGGTTTTACGGGTATGGTGAATGATCTCAAAGAAATGGTTTATTGTTACAGACCGGTTAAAGAGATGTCAGCGGTGGCTTTGACATATGAGCCCGACATCTCTCTCTCACATTCTATTATATGGTTTCTCCATAATTTACAGTCACAACCAACAATATACCAGCATATACTAGTGCTTAAACCAAGCGAGTTAATAAGAAAAAACTGTCATTCTGATGTAAAGAATCAAGGCCAGGACAGAACGTGACTTTACAGCGGAAATGACAAACTGATCCCATGAAAAAATGAAACTACCATGAAGTACCGTACGTATTCCTGGGAATCTCTAACTCCGTGGTCACACTAGACTTTCAAAATGCTACATTTCTACGCAGAGACGTTTATGGGTAGCAACCAGAATATTTTTTGGATAAAAGTAGTTTTTAATTTGCACATCATA
Source organism: Triplophysa siluroides (assembly GCA_006030095.1). Lineage (NCBI taxonomy): Eukaryota > Metazoa > Chordata > Actinopteri > Cypriniformes > Nemacheilidae > Triplophysa > Triplophysa siluroides. The sequence continues at coordinate 777,629 of VCII01000101.1, read as the reverse complement.
GATTATAATGTACTGTTTATTGTTGTTTTCGTTATTATAAAGCTCTGTTGTACAAAACTGTATTGTGCAATTTTATTATTAGTATTAGGCATTTCCTTCAATAAAAAGATAATGCCATGGCCTATTGATATTTCACTGGTCACACATTGTCATGTGATATGAATTCATATAGAAAATTTCACGCAGGAGCTTGCATCTCCGGTGTAACGCATTCAAGTCAATGGAACAAAATGTCTAACGTGACTGCGGCATAACTTAAATATTTAAAGGGACAGTTCACCCAAAAATAAAGTTCTTTCTTCATTTACTCACCCTCCAGTTGTTCCAAAGCTGTATCAATTCTACCATAGTAAGAAAAATGACAACGGTAGTCAAAAGTGCCCAAGAACTGTTTGCTTTCCTACATTCTTTAAATAATCTTTTTTTGTGTTCAACAGAACAAAGAAATATATAAAGCAATTGTTCTTACTATGATAGTCAATGGTGGCCCAGAACTGTTTGGTTACAAGCATTCTTCCAAATATCTTTCTCTGTGTTCATCAGAACACAGAAATGTATACAGATTTGGAACAACTCGAGGTTGAGTAAATGAAGACATGTTTTCATTTTTGGGTGAACTGTTCCTTTAAGTCAAACTTTCGTTCCTTTACCATAACTTTTTAATTTAGACACAAGTCAGTACAGCCTACGTACCGCATAATTTTAACAAACCAACTGAGTCACACGCTGCTTTCGACATATCAGAGCAATTCTGAGCACCTTTAGTTTAGCTTTAAGTATTCAAACACATTTGAAATGAACAGGAATAATACATCAAAGGAAAAGATTGAATCCGGAATAAATGGAAAATGTGCAAGTCCTGACAAAACCCATGACATGGCTTAATATATCAAAGCTTATTTTTATTCCCCCCGAGGAAATCAGACCTTAACATAGATGGGAAACACTGAAGTCGTCCCACCGACTCGTAACGCGTCGAACGTGAAAATGTACACGTGTAGCCGTCTCGTAGTGTCCACACAAAATTTTGAATCATTTTATTTACATCCTATCTCATGTTACACTTACAAATAAATATTGCATTCTTACAATCTACATTTCAACTCTACCACTTCTCATCTGTGAGCGTATTTTCACCTGAGCATTCAAAGAGAAGGTCCTGTTTTTGTCCTCCTCTACAACTCTTCAATAATATAAACAACAAGGATTCAGGATATCGGGCGATGTGAGGTTGGTGAACCAGAAATTGAAAGTTGCTTTAAAACCTAAAACATGTAAAAACCACAGGGAAGTGTAAAAAGGGATGATGTACTCTTCGCCGGGATTAAAAGAGAGTCATTCGTACGATTACCATACTGAAGAGTCATGGATCATTTCTATTCTGTATATTCATCTATCACAGCAGATCATGTGGTTTTAGAAGAAACACAACTCGCTTTGTGGGCTTGTATGTGTACGCGGTCTGTCCGGAAATGTACAAATCAAGTTGTAAGTCCGAGTCAGACACGGTACAGTTCAGATGTGTCGGCCACTTTATAAACAGAATTTTGACATGAATTTTATTGTGCAAATGAACAACTTCCCAATGGGGCTTAAAGAAGTCCACAATCCTGTATTTCCACATTCACTTCAGAGTATGTTGCTTTTCATTATCGTTGTGTCCAGTGTTTTTATTCCTACGGGGATTTAGAGTTTCTGATAGACTTTAATAACATTACATAGACTTTAATACAGCTGGTATCCCAGCCTGGGATTCCCCATCTCTCAGAATCCACGCAGGAGGACAGGTGGTACAAAATGAGCGTTAAAAAACAAACTTACACCGGGTCTGTGGCAGCCTGTTGTGGTCTACCTACATTTGAAAAAAGCCAGGGATTATTTTAAAAATAAGATCTGTTGTATTCATCCATAATCTGAACGTTCATCTAAATAAACCCGAAACTACATTACATTAGTGATAACCCCATCGTTGACTATTAATTCGTCTGTACAGCTGTCAGGTTTTGTTTCCAAGCTTTCCTTTCTCTCTGGTCTTGTTTCGACTTGTTTATTCCGGGTGTCGGTAACTGCCGTTCTGTCCCCGTGCTAGCCAATTGGCAGCTGCTCTCTTTGCGCCACCTGGACCACTTGTCAGAGACGGTAGGAACGTGCCAGTCTCTTTTTACCCGTTTCCCCTTTCTGTGAAATTCCTATTTAACTCTGGACTCCCCGTGGATTTCATTCCTTCCGACTTTCTTTTATCTATTCTCCACACGTATCCCGTTGCAGTTCTCTTTTAGCAACACCTCTCGTTTCCCCCTCCTCCCTTAGTGCAAAGGCATTTCTGGTGAGTTTGTGTGTCCATTCTCGTTCTCCCTTTCTCTCTCTCTTTAATCCCACCATTCACAGATTGTCTTGCAGTCTCTCCATGTAGCTTCTGAGCTCGGCAGACTGTCCCAAGTCCATGTCCTGGCAGACCCACTTTATATTGTCTTCATTCCCGACGAGGATGGAGTTGGTGTACGGCCCACCTTCGTCAGGGAGCACGGTGGCAAACGAAGTAAACTTGACCCTCTTGCGCTTGACGGCACTGGGCGAGTTGTTTAGGGGTTCCACTTTCCCCCGCCGGGTCGTTTCCGGAACACGGCCGCGGGTCGGGGTGCGCGTGGGGTATGCCGCGCCCATGCAGGGAGCTGCTTTTCTGGACGCCGCTCCCGTTGAGAAGGTATTTGCTTTCCTCACACCCCTCGTTTCGATCTATCGCCGTCGTGCACTCGTCGCTGTGCGCAAGCGGCCCGTGTTCACCGTGGTGATCCATCAGGTCTGCTTCGTTGCCGAGCCACACCCAGTCGTGTGCGTGGTTCATGTTGCCCTGTTCCAGAACAGGAAGCTGTTTGTGACTGTAACGGAAAGCGAAGCTCACGCAGTTGATGAGGAAGACGAGGATGGCCAGACAAAAGACTCCAAGTAGGGCGTACATGCCGATCTCCAGGTCGGATAAACCTCTTGGACTCTGAGTCAGGTCACTTTCAGCCCCGCCGGGTAGGTCCACCTGCGCAGGGTAACTGGTGTAGTCGACAGGGTTGTTGTTTTGCCCCCCGCTCTGCTTATTGCCTCCGGTCCGACTGTTTAGCGTAGTCCGTGTGGTCGAGCTTACCTTCTTAAGGGATCCCTCTTCTCTGTTCACCGCTGTGTTTGATGATTTCCAGCTGTCTCCTCCGCTAGTTTTTTCACCTTCCACAACCTTATGTTTCTGTTCATTCGTGCTGTTGTCCAGATTGTTTTCGTCTTGAGTTCCACTCCTCTGCTCCAGATCATTCTGTCCAAACTTCACCTGTACGCTCCCTACACCCATTGCCAAAATGCTCTTCCTCTTTGACTTCTGGCAGGTTTCGGAGATCATCATCTCGACTCGCAACAGCGCCCCCTGGCCCTCTCCCTCCGCCACTACCACTGGCCAGCGCTGGCCTTGCTCCTGATAGGTGGACACCACGGTCTCATCCAGTGAGGTGACAGTTAGGGTAAAGTCTTTGGGGTCGTAGATGTCGAGAGGGGTTACGGAGCCATCGCTGTATTGAATCCACGCGCTGATGACGGCTTCCTGTTTAAGAGAGAATAGAGAAGGTGACAAACATTCTCATTTATATAGATATTGCATGTCTGTTCTTGATGATGAGTGATAAAGCTTTGACATTACTCCACTGCATTGTGAGAATGATGCATGAAAACACTTTTAATCTCCGAACACGCGGACTCAAAGCCGAGACTTCCTGTGATTTTATTTGAACTGACATCTAAAGATGTCAAGGTTTTCTTAATAAATGTATACAAAACTTAACAATTGCCAGTGATGAATCCAGGAGCCTGATGAGTTAGGTTTTTATTATAAAAAAAGTCTAATTTTAATACTTAAGAATAAAATGTTTGCTTGCTGAAAACGATCATCTTCCGCTTCAATTCACAGAGAGGAGTTAATGCACGTCTATGAAAAGCTCTTAAAAGTAAAACTATGAAGCATTGTGTGTACAGAATGGACATGCTAAACCCAGCATGAGTTTATATATAAATATATATGTATATAAGTATTTTTTTGCACACAGATTAAGAGAGGCAATTACTCATAAGCGTTTTTCTAAATCTTTGACTCTCTTTACGCCTTAATATATTCAAACGTGGTGTTTGTATGCATTTGTTATATGGCATGGACCAATATGAAAATAATAGATAATACAATGTCACACACTGCTTTGAGACTGGGTTGCAACTTTATTTACTTTTAAGTGAGCACTGTTCTTTTAAGAGAGTATGCAATGTCATATTTTGCTCAAACATATTTGCGGCAGAATTGCATAAATTACCTGGAAAAAAACCTGAATTAAACAAACACATTTTAATAATTTATAAGCATACAGATTTAAAAACTAAATGCTTGATAAGAGAGAGAATAGAATGAAAAAGGAAAAATAGGATATCTAAGATTACGAAAGACGAAAACTGCAGATCAACTGCTTACTTTGTATTGAAAACCATACATGAAGACAAGCTCCAGATACACGGCCACACTGTTTCTGGCAGCTTCTTCAAATGAGACAAAAAAAAAGTGTTTTTCTTAATATCCGCAATTGCCAACAACTCCAAATGAGAGTCTTGCAGTGTTTTCCCACCCACTCTCATTCACTCATAGTTAACCTTGGGCCCTGTGCGTGGGAAAACGCTGGCAGAAAGCAAGGCAAGTGTTTCGATTTTTAGCAGAGCTGCTATTTTTGAGACTTTAATCAGATGATTCAAAACAGCTCTGTAGGGAGAAGAAGGATATTAGAGGTATTCACTGCTCGGTTATAACAACACCTGCCAAAATGAGCACAGGGGCAAAATGAACGATGGGACTCTGGGCTAATGGAGTGTTTGCATATTAACAGATTATTTGATGTTTATCTGTACTGTTTATGTGACTATGGGGCGGTTTCCTGGACAAGGCTTAAGCCTAGTCCTAGACTAACTTGAATGTGAGTGGTGTCTTGATCATAACAATTTACACTGACACATCTTAAAATATATCAGTGCAGTTGTTTTGTCTCAAGATGCACACAGTAATGTTTTTTTTGTAAAGTATGTTTTTACAATGACTTCGATATCCTAATTGAATTAAGGCCTAGTCCTGATTAAGATAATCCCTGTCCTTGAAACCGCCCCCAAGGATTTAAATAAGATGCCGCAGTTCCCTTACTAGGACTATGACTGAAGTGCAAAGCTCAATACAGTTGTTCTAACAAAGGAAATCCCACCTTTCGGTAAAATGAGCCAATCATTAAAGGTGCAGTTTGTAAAAACCGCCGCTAGAGGGCGTACGATCAAAACAAGAACAATGTCATAGCTTGGTGACGCTGTGTAGGAGCGTGGAATGTTGCGAATAATTGTGGTCCATAAATAAGTGACTGGTCAAAATAAGTTTGTGGCTTGCTAAACACTGCTTCCACATTTGTCCACGACACTGTTGTCATGCGGTTTCTACATCAGTGAAGGCGGTAAACAAGGGGAACGCGGATATGACGCCATTGACAGGCGACTGCACAGCCCCGTGTCACTGTTTAGAATGGCGATTTTCTCACGATTTACAAGCAGTTGGAAACATTTGAGATATTGTAAGCACTCCGCTGAACAAAATATATAACACTAGCCTAGTGGTTTTTGGATATTTTATTGCAAAATTGTTACAAACTTCACCTTTAAGGACCAACCGTTTTGAGACTATGGTCTCTGCACAACAAACAGTGGCATTTATTAATCATTCAGCGTGTTCAAACTAAGATTTCATATTTCAATTTGAAAAAATTAAGTTGCGATTTGCGAACTGTTTTCTCCCATTGCTATTTGGAAACGCCCGGTAATTGAGAAATGTGCTTCCGCCCTTTTTTGAGCGGACACTTAAAAATGCCTTCCCTGGTTTGGAAACGTATAGTAATTGAGAAACACCCTTCCATGTTCTGCAGAGACCTGCACCCTCTTAAAAATAAAGGTGCTTCACAATGCCATAGAATAACCTTTTTTGTCTAAACGGTTCCATTAAGAAATCTTCAGAGTACAGAAGGTAAGAAAGTGACGGTTCTTTAAAAGAAGTGGTTTTCAAACTGGGGCCGTGGTCCCCTGGGGGGCCTAAGATGGATCCAGGGGGGCCACAGATTTTGTGGCATTTTATGAAATACAGAAACTTATCATAAATTCTATGCTATCAAACATCAGAAAAATAAGTCCACCAACCCAAATAATGTTTTAGCATTGTATACAGTAAATTAATATGTAATTGGTTTGATAAAAATATTAAGTTTAAGATTAAAGTCTTTGTCTAGGGTGCATCGCTTTGCGGACCCCCAAACAAAGTATAAGCCTTACAACGAAAAAGTTTGAGAACCACTGTTTTAAAGAACCTTTAACTGAATGGTTCTTTGTGATACCAAAAATGGTTCTTTATGGCATTTCTGTGAAGAACCTTTTAAACACCTTTATTTTTAGAAGTGTACTTCACGATTTTCAGGAGGAAGCGATCTGTACATACATAGTGCAGTGAAGATCCAACCTTTTCACAAATTTGGAGCAAAAATGGTACAGCTGATGTCAGGTTCAATGTTTGTAAACATCGTGTTGTTTGATTGCACGATAGAGGTCTTCACCCGTTTACCGCCAAGAAACTTTTTTATTGTCGCTTTGGGACACTACACAATGCCTGCATTAAAATGATGCCTGAAAGGCATGAATGAGTTTTTATTGCATTTTACCTTGCTTTCCGGAAATGTTCTCTTGTACCTTTCTCTCTCATTAGCCACAGGCTCTAATGAAAAACTTGAATATTTATTCAGAAGTGTGACAATATTAAAACTCTTTCATGTGGATTTTCTTTATTTAGCTCAAGGGTTCCCTGCACCTGTTTAATGTTTTTCAACTGTATGGCTTTCTGTACTGTAAATGAACACCAGCAGCTCTAACAACAAGCTGCAGATGTTGTTGCTTCGCAAGTTTTTAATACTCCTCATCTCATCTAATTCACAGCAGCCACAACTTCAGGCTCTAGAAATTTAATTCAAGTTTTTTTTGTTAAACGCTTTCACAGTTAAAACGGTCGCAAAACAGCTTTAAAGGTTCTAAAGTTTCAACCAACACAATTTTTTAGCTAATTCATGCCGGTGAATTAATCGTTGAGGTGCTCACTTGTTTTGGTGTGTGCAGCAGGTCCTGAGCAGTGGTGGTGATGTAGAAGGCTCTGTTGTTGCTGGTACTGGGCTGTAGAGAGAGACTCAGAGAGCCTACCAGCTGAACTCCCAGATCAGTTATAGTCACTTTATCATCCAGCACTGTGATCGTCTTTTCAGCCAAAATAGAGTCAGACAGAGGGGATATCACCTGGAAAATACAGAGAAATGCCCTCAGGATGCACAGTGATGGAAACCTCACAATACTCAGATATTGACTTTTGTGTGAGGGGATTTAAAGTCACCATGAAATCAAACAGGAAAGTGTTTTACATAAATGATTTATCCGTGGACAGCGTTATTCTTTTTAAATTAATTTGCATTTGTGATCTTTAATCAAAAACATTAAGCTCCTCTCAACAACAACGCTTCACCACATGACGTCAGCAACAAAAAAAAGAGACTATACTGACTGTCCAATGTCCAGGAATGTTTAGCCCTCCCTTCCAGGCCCAACTTACAAGAAACCAATCAAAAAGGGAAAGCCAAAATAAAGCCCTGCCCTACATTTTTTCTAATTTCAGAAGCCGTTCACTCGGGTATATGTCACGATACGGAAAAGAAGTCAATCGCAACTCAATTCTCAACTCAAATCGTCAATTCGTTTCATGGTGACTTATTTATTTTTTTCACTGCATTATCCAAACTCTTTTTACCCAGATACCTTATACATGATAGTTTATGCATCAGATCTATCATCCATCTATATGTCTGTCCTTCTGTCTCTCTGTCAATCCGTCCGTTCACCTATCTGTCTATCCATGTATCTATCTATATTGGGGCGTTTCCACCACAGGAACTTTCCTCGGGACTTTGGGGCAGTACTCGGTGTGTTTCCACCGCAGGAACCGGGATCAAAACAAAGTTCCAGGTAAAACTTCCCCCCAGAAAGTCCCTGCTCATGAGGTAGTACTTTTCCAGACTTCCGGAAGATTCGGGGGTGGGCCTCGGTCGTCGATATGTTGATTGGTTGAGTTTGCGATGCATTTACATGCTGCATCGTTTTCCGGTAAAAACAAACCACCATTTTTAAAGGTTCGTTGCGGTGCGTGTTTTTGTGTTTTTGCGGAGAACGAAATCTTAAGGAATTGGAAACGATGACCTGCAATGTAAATGTATACTTAAAAATATCGAGTCGGTTAAACAAGCTGGGCATTGTCGCCCAAAAAAATGACAAGTGTCTGTCGCTTTATGTGACGTCATCGTTGTTCAACATTACCGCCCCCTCCTGGACTAAGAGGAGCCATCGTATGCAGTCCTACATCACGGGACAGATTTGCCTAATCTTCACGGTACTTTAGACCGCTACAGGTCTGGGGAGAATAATGTTCCTGGGACAAATTGTTCCAGGTAATTTTGGTGGAAATGCGCCATATTTCTGTGTCCGTCCAACCAACCATCCATCCTTCTGTCTGTCTGTTTGTCTGTCTGTCTGTCCGTCTGTCTGTCCATCTGTCTGAGATTCTTCACACAACCTTTGCCAAGACGTTTCATTTTTAACAGCTCTTTCTAACATCTGTCTGTCTGACGTCCATTCCTGCATCTATACATCCATGTCTCTGTCTGTCTGTCTCTGTCTGTCTGTCTGTCTGTGTGTTTGTCCATCCAGCCATTGGTCCGTCCGTCCATCCATCCACCTTATATACAGAACATGTAAATATAAATGATTTGAAAATCCTTTCCACACTTTCCATTATATAGCATCCTCCATCCTTACAAAAGCAACACTAAGGCGAGGAGATCCAGACTGACACTTTGCAACAGTGCTTTGCTATGACAGACAGACACTATGACAGGTGTACAGAGAGCTCTCTGAATCAACGTGTCATCGTCAAGCACCATCTCCTGTTACCATGGACAAAAACTGTTGACTGACACCATGAGGATTCCCCGTGCTGAGGGGAATAAAGCAAGGAAGAAAAAAATGACAGGAAATCAAAGCGATGGCAATGGCCAAAAACGACAGGGAGAGATTCTACACACAACCTCTTCCAAGATGTTTCATTATTAACAGCTCATTCTGACGACACAACACAATAATAATCCCAGGTCTTCATCACACACGTAACACATGGCGACGTTTCTATAGAGACTGACAGATACAAGTACACAAAAGGAAGCATACATAAACACACAGGGGGTTGTGAGTCAACACTTCACACAGAACTGAGCATTCAGCACCTCAGAGATTTCCACACCTGTAGTCAAACAAGCTTGTTATCACTCACATGCGATGGCACTGGAAATATTTCCGCCGTGTTTAACAAGCGAGGTGTTACTATCTCTCAGGTTCTATATTTATTTGTCAAAGGTGAGCGCTCTAAATAAAGTGTGCTGTTATTTAGAAACTGAGCCGCTCTTCTATCCGATGCAGTTTAAATCATCACTTACATTTCTCACTAAAATATTGCAAGCCTATTCCTATAATCATTTTGGTGCATCACAGACGTTTTTCTTATATCCGTTGTACTTTTGAATATTTTTAATTGTTTACAAAGTAAAGAAGTTTGACACAGAAATACATACACACTATATTTATTATATATATATACACCTGTATAGTGGTGATGCCCATATCTCGTCCCACCAGCACCCTCCCATCAATCAGTCGAGCAATGCGTGTGTCCTCCACTTTTAGGAAGTCTAGGACCATCTCTGTGATGTCAGCTGACCAATCAGAACCCAGCATGTGCACAAGCTCCCCACCGGGGTCAGCTGCTTCGGCTACGAAGTGTGTGAGAACTCGCACCTGAGCATACTGATACTGCAGGGCACAGCCCCTGCCCTTCCTCTCATCGTCCTCATCATCCTCACTGTCACGCGTCGGCCTGGAATGAAAGAAAAATGATTAGGTAATGAGAAACACGACTTATATGGAGCCTTGTACGCCTTAATAAGTTGGAATTGGCTTCTACCTAGTTTGTAATTTGAAACACATAAAATATTTTCATTCCTTTAAAAACCCCAATATGTAACACTTATTTTAACCTACGCGGGATGCCGTTTTGTTTGTCGTTGTCAAACGGTTGTATGCACAGTTCAACTGAACTGAAATATGATTTTATATAAAAACATTACAAAGTTTTCCTGTAATACAGTATAAGGCTATGTTCACATTTGACTTCTTTTTTTGATAAGAAAAAGTTGACAATGGCGCTTTTTTATTTTACAAAAAAAAGCTTCCAGTGTTGTGATTACAAATAGGAGCTGGCAATGACTTTGGAGGCAGCGTTTGTGCACACAGACAGGCTTCATAGGCAAACAGAGAGCGTCTTTGCTATAACCAATCACATATTTAAAAAGTACAATACAGATTTTTAGCTAGAAGTGCAATCAAAGTTATTGAAAGTGAAAATTAAACGTATATTTTTATACAAAATTATGCTCCAACCGGCGTTTTGGCCGCCATTTTATTTTTCAGAGCTTGATCCGGCTCGACCAATCATGAAACATTCGAAAATAAATGAGTAAATTCCGAGTCATTTGCGTGTAAAACTGACCTTCCCGAAAACTCTCCTCCGGATTCACAAATACTTCGTAAACATCAGATTTGATAGTAAAACGGGTGTATGTTAATGAATTCCAATAATTTGTAAATAACGTGTGCATGCACGCTCATTAGCATAATCCTTGGCTATGAATTACAGCTACGCAAATTACGTAGGAATACTGTGGATTCCATTCTCAGTTTTGGCACGTTGTATCATTAATATGTGATAACTTCCTTTTAATTTAATAGAACGTTTGGGCATACCAACATGGCGGCGCGGCAGCTTCAGTGTAATGACGTCATGAGGAATCCAGTCGTTTATATAGATCAGTGGATGCCACTAAATTTCAAACACTGGACCAAACGTCTTTATTTTCTTTATTATTAAAAGTTTATAAAAATTATGACATTTACTGTTTTTATTTCACATTTATATTGTCAATGCCAACGAATCTCCAGGGATCTCTTTAAGAATTTTTACACAAACAATTATGATAGTCCATAGTGTTTTGCCCACTTCAGCGATACGATGCAAACTGTTTGTGTATTTCAATGGACTTTCTCCTCTTTTTTCTTTTCCACTCGTTTTTTCTCTTTCTGAGGCTGCGATCCCTTCAAATTTTCCGTTCACCTGGGGAAAACAGTGTTTCCTAGTGCTAACGGTGGTTTTGTTGTTAAGAGCAGAGAGACAGAAATTGGCCAAATTGAAAAATGGGCCCAACAGACTGAAGGCCAACAAACAGAATTGGCTTGTGAAAAAAACAGACATATCCACATGACAGCATACAAAGAAAGACAGTGGATCTCTGTTGGCTTTAATGAAAAGAAACGTGTGCTCCTCATTGGTTTGTAAATAAGACCAGTGGTTCTGAATGTCTGATGGGTCATTGTGTCATCTGAGAATGTTCCTAAAACTCAGCAGAAGTGAAAAAATTAAGCAATACTCACAGGAATATAAAAATCCAGAATACATTAAATGGGCTCATTTGCTATGAGGACAAACATGATATTGCCCAACCACAATTTTTTATTTTGTATGGTGAATTATTGGAAGTTTAGAGCATTCAGGATCCTGTAAACATGCGTTTAAAAACATTGAATTAGATGAGAATGCACAGACGCGCACATATAAAGCTCTTGCCCTCTCACACATACCTTCTATTGGTGATTATAGGGACCCTCCATCCTTTCACTTGACTTAGTTCCACGTCAGACACATCAATCTGGAGAGGTAACCGCGGCACCCACACGGTGAGCTCTAATTGGCTGGTAAAATAGAGGTAGGTAAAGTTCACTTGAAGTGAAACACGCCCCCTCATTTCTTTTCCATTTACCAACACCTCATCACAGCCAAGAGACACCTGCAGAAAGAAAAACAGAATGTCAGATGGAACGGCAGTGATTTTGTGAGGTTTGTAATGGCTGTGACGGTAATTATGATTTTTCTTCACATACCCATGCGCTAACTGCACTTATTCCAAGAACACGAAAGCACCTTTTCACAAAATTATAGAGTGGGAAAACCGACTCGAAGGGTCTTCTTTTTCGATCTATAAACAATCCACTTGTTTATTTACTTCAATTTTTTTAATCCAAACTAAATTATCTGTTTTGTCCTCTGGCTCTCTCTCTCTCTAATGATGGGTGGTGGTCTGTATTCAGCGGTCGTCTTTTCTGACACATGATGGGTTGTGTCTGTGACGTTGTCACGCCAAGCGGAGCGCTATCATTTTGCTAGCGGCAAATCACACACGCAGGTACACACAAGGGAACCGAGGCAGCGTGAAGCAGTCACATTTCGCTGTTACAGCTCAGGGTCACCGCAGGGGCACGCTCAAGTTTGAAATGAACGTGTGCGTTCACGGATCATATATGGTTCACACTGTGAAGCTTTCATGGTTTGTTCAATGCTGTCATTTTTGCAACATTTCTTTCATACTCCCAGTTAACTACTGTACCATTATAACAGAATACAATTGTAAATAGACTTTTTAATCCCATTCGGAAGACAAAGAGGTTGGTTATTTACAGATGTGGCAAGTAATTTACTCCTAATTCGTTGCAAATTGTGTTGGGAACTGAACTGAAAATGGGTTAAGTTTCAATATAGAGGAAGGATATTGCTGGGATCACTTTAAGAGATATTTTTTAGTGGACGAACAATAAAACGTTGTTCGTCAATCAAAATCTATTGGAATTTAAAGGGCTCACACATAAAAAACGTGAAACGTGAAAATAAACGTTACCGTATGGGCAATAACATGCAAATGCCAACCTTAGGATCACGTTTTTACCGAAGGTTTTCACCACACTGATAGGTCAGATGTTTAAAGGTTTTAAAGCATTTTTTAAAGCATAGCTTCCCAAATTCAGATAAGAGAATTGTCACGTCCGTAAAGGTCCATATTCTTCATATATGGGCACATGAAAATAACTATTTTGTGTCTGTGAAGCATTTGTTTGGTATAATTGCTGCTGGTTTCTTTACATTTTAATTCACAGAATCCACTGTACACTGAAAAAGACATCTATTTGGAGTTTCTTAATTTTTTGTGTTCAAGGAATCGTTCACCCAAAAAAATGGTCCCCAGTCCTTTTTATCCCTACTATGGAAAGTCAATGGGGATCATTTTCAGAATCAGAACTATATAAATATATACAACATAAAAATGAAACTATATTCAATAAAACAAATTTAAGAATGTCAAAAAAGGCATAGACATTTTGTGACATTTGTGCAGGGTGTGCAACAGTGCATTGATTCACAGTTTTTTGGTGCAGTACATACTCATGCTTTTTGGGTGAACTATTATTTCAATTATAAATGAATGACAGTTTTTTTGTAAATTACTTGACTAAACTGTGTGCAAAAAACATAAAATCATTAGGATATTATGTAAAGATCATGTTCCATGAAGATATTTAGTGAATTTCCTACCGTAAATATATCAAAAAGTTATTTTTGTGAGTGGTTGCAGAAAATTCGTGAACAAAAATGGCCAGAAACACACCTACAAACTTCACTCAATGCTGCTCACTCTTTGGGAATTACCGTCTCAAGTTTGGTATCTATGTAAGGCTTAGAATTTCTGCTTTCGGGTTCATCTACTCTCAACAACGTTATTACAGCAGTAAGCCAATAGAGTGTTAAAACAAACCTGTTGCTTCCTAGCAACGGCCTGCTACACTGCCTCTGATTAACAACTTTAAGGGCAATTTTCTCAATTTTTAATTTTTTGTACCCTCAGATTCCAGATTTTCAAATAGTGGTATCTCAGACAAATATTGTCCTACCCTAAAACTATACATCAATGGTAAGCTTATTTATTCAGCTTACAGATCATGTATAAATCTCAATTTCGAAAAATTGACCCCTTATGATGGTTTTGTGGTCTAGGGTCTGAAGCAAATGAACACAACAAATTCAATCAATCCTACTAGTTGTCTTTTTTCCAATGTTGTCTCTTAAAAACATGCATACATTTTTTGACACATCCACAACGCATTCATTTTTCTCTCTTTTAATAGAAAAACCTGTGCATCCCTGAATGATATTTTTCTGATGTCTGGATTCTATCATAAGGGGTTTAGTCAAATATAAACAGATGATTCAATATATTGGTAATAAATCCTTTCTCTGAGAATAAATGTCTCAAGATTTGACTGAAAATGTCACATCCATAAAGCTGGGTTACCCTTTACACCCTTTAGTGTGGACACTAACATAGTTATTGTTATATATAGTAATAGTTTGATCAAACCTTGAGAGAGAAACTGAAGTGCGGAGAATAAAAATAAGTCAAGTTGTAATATCTGTCTGTGACTAAGGAAACAGACTTGATTCATTTCGGGTGTGTATTTTGTTGTACACTGAACATTCAGTTCTTTAATGTATGCCACTGAACAATATGCTACACAATTGCAAATCATAAAAAAACGCAGAACTGGATACACAACAGGGATTTAACAAAAAATGACTCGAATTACCATTCTACAGATTACTTTAGATGCAAATCTAAATAAAATGCACTGTGATTTGTTCATTGCACATAAAAGTGAAAATATGAAATAAAGTATCATTTTATCAAACTTAAACTCACTTTTTGACACTATTGCAAGCCCTGAGAACAGAATCTAATAAAACAAATGTTGTGGATGTATCGATACATAATGTACATTAGATAATGTACTGCCACACAAACACACAGGGTGATAGTTGATAAAAGGCACACTTCTACAAGCCTTGAAGTCATTGTATGTGTGTATTAGACTCGGAGATAGCAATTACCCACAATCTCTGCAAGGACGACACGCTCATTTCTCTACCTTTGCTTCCATCTCTGCTCTTACAATTTGCACCTTTTCCACCCATCTTTCTGATGATCACGAGTGTTGTTCTAAGAGCCTCCACCCCTGTCATTCTCAGCAGCCGAAATGACTGTGTCGGGTAATGGAACAGGAACACAGCGGGTAAAGTGGCATGCGGTCACATCAGAAACATGACACGAGTAAACATGTTGTTATTTGGTCCACCCTGTCACACCTGTCTTGATAAATATAATAAATAAGCAGCATATTTAACTACATGTTAACTACAATTTTCTAAATAGTAAATAGATTGACATGGCGCAAGATGCTGGAGCTAGAGTATCTTATGATTCTGGCCTCTGGTTCACTCTTGTATAGTCTACAGTTATACGGCATGCTCTCTTGATCCATTCCTCCTGTCCTGCGGCTGATGGTATATTATTTTGTGACTTTGGGGTAGAGACCAGCATAAACACTTCCCTTCGTCAAAGCCAAAGAGCTGAGCCATGGATTTGATGACACTGAGAAATCGATTTAATCTCTGTTTCTATTTTAAAGAGACAGAAAGAGGAGACTGGGCAATGAGATAGAGAGAGATGAAGGCCAGACTTCCGTTGCAGAAAGGAGCACTATAAAAAGAAAATTATTACTCAACAAGAAAAACAAACATAAAAAAGCAATGCATGCAAGGGCAGGTCTTGTAATGCTGCTGTGAAAGTGAGTTGCGTGTGGCCCATATGGACGTTTAGGACAGGACAAAGAAATGAATAGAGAAACCTCTCAAGAAATAGTGGATTGTAAGACAAGAGGGCTGACTCACATATGTGCTCCAACAACAACAGAATGATTAAAATGAATATTTGTAGCCTTATTGGGAAATTTGGTAAACGGATCTAAAAAATATGTGGATCCATTGACCCGAGGGTCCTGTCACACTGGTTTATTTTTTATTGCTTGATTTAAATGCTTTTTTAAATTCTACCAACAAGACTGTTCAACAAAATTATTCCTTAATTCTTTAAATTATGATTAAATATTTAATACTGATATCACATAAAAACGTATTCCCAAATCTTAAAACCAAACTACGTGAACAGAAAAAAGTACAAAATAAATTAAAATAAATTTGGTTTGTTTTGATGTTTTTTTCCGAATTCATATGCACTCACTTACTCAAAAAGCGAAGAATCTATATACAATTTATATTTTTGTGAAAATGTCTGAACATTAAGTGGAATAAAATTATTAAATGTTCAGATTAATTACATTTTTCAGGTCTACCAACAAGACTATACAATAAAATTATTCCTTATATTTCCTTAATGTAAAAATATGAAATAAATGCTTATATTATCAAAATTTTTAAATTATTAAAAAATTATTAAATATATATCAAAAAGCGAGAAATCAATATTGAAAAAATATATATTTTTTGTGAAGATGCCTAAACATTAAGCGCAATAAAACGATAAAATGTATGATTAAATGATTACTTTATGCTTCCAAAAAAGTAATGTGCTGGTTCGATGTTAAAGCGATTTTATCATGTGGAAATGCAAATATTATGGTAAATATTCAAAAACAGAAGTAGTAACATGGTATTTTTAAGTGTTCAAACATCTTTTTTATTACTGTTAAATATAGCCTGTATTTACAACTTCACTCATTTTTATTCATTTCATCTGTTTTGATCTCAGTTTCTGCACTCTTCCCTGTCTCCACCAAGAGTCTGTCATCTCTTTTGCATGTCTCTCTTCTCCGCTCATATCATCATCTTTCTGTTCTGTGTCTTCATGCACTCTTCACTCGTCTCTGGAGACATAAATCACAGATTATTTGGCTGACAATGCAAAACACTGCCGGGTGCCGCAATCCACCAATCCCATCACGGGCCCAGATCGCAAATTACTTGGAAGGATTGGCACTTGCCTCCCTGCCGTGATGATGAGAGAGAGAATCAGGATATAGAGAAAGATAGAGAGAAAGAAAGGGGCAAAGAAAAGGTAAGAGAGCGAGAGCAAGAGAATACAGAGAGAGAGAAAGAGAGAGTAACAAACAGTGGGCATCAGCTGGAAGAGCTGGAATCAATTTGCTTGACAGGCAAAAGCAGATTTGGTCCACCGGTTGCTGAGCAATGGTCAGGCGAAGAAGAGGTTTTATAAAACTGACAGATGATCTCACAAAAGAATCGTCTTCTTCACTTTTACGGCATGATGGTGACGATTTTTATGTGCGAGTCTAAACTCCTGTATGGTGTCATCAAGTCTCATTTGATAAAACCGGTACTAGATTAAAAGAGACAACTGCCGTCCCGAAAATGTATTGTCCAAAAAAGAATGTGGCTACATCTTTCACCTGTCTTGCTTTGTGCCCTCACTTCTAAAACTCAAATTATTTTCAATATAACCCTCTGTGGTGACTGTGATGGGACATTTTTTCCTCCAAATTCCAAAGAAATCAAATATGATTCAGGTTTAGAATGGCATTAAATATTCACAAGCCAAGTATTCCTTTAAAAGAGAAAACAGCTCGGACTCAAAGCTAGTTTGTACCCACACGCACATTGACATAATGTTCCAGTTAGCTTCTCTTTCAAGCTCGCCTTTCCTCCAATCAGTTTACGGCGAAATTCAATTTGAATTTAGAGCATTTCTATTGCAGAAGGCGATAAATTCAGATTCCAGCTTCTAAATGTGACATCGCCCGAGGTTAGAAACTCTCATCGGGCCTTGTGGCGCTGCTGAGCGTACACTATCAGTTTAAAATTTCATCTGTCAATCTTCCCCTTTAGGTGATTTCTCAAAATCCACATGAAGAGTCATATTTCTGATATTAGACCCACGTGGTATAAACCTCTCTCTCTCAGACCTCCAAGTACTTTTCTTAGCAAAATGCGATTTGTTGTGATTGATCATATAGCTCATCACTGCCTGTCGCCTTGCATTCGTAACGTGGGACTTAAAAGCCCGCAAATGATCAAGAGAGGAACATAGGAGAAAAAAAAGATTAGTGGATAAAGTGAGAGAGAGGGGAATTCGAGTTCAAAGGTGTGGTAACCTTAAATCTAATCTCTTAAATCTATCCGCGAGTATCCATTCATTTACGGGCTTCTCCAGGAAATGGTTTTGCCTACCTCCAAATATCCCGAAATGCTTTCTTAGCATAAAAACAGCTGTTATCAGACCATGAAATACTCAGAGTCACCAACCTGAGACATGAGTCACATAGCAGATGCTTTTATCCAATGTGATTTAAGGTACACTAAAGCAAAGATCAAATCGTGACAGGAGATCTTAGTAGCTGGTTCATGGTTCTTAGTAACAAACTTGCAATCATTTTATAACACAGATCCTTAAAGGTATAGATTACACACAAAAAACATCCGCTCATGTCATTCTGAACCTGCTTTTATTTATTCTGCACAACATGAAGAGAGATGTTTACGACAAAGTCTTCTCAGACTGCTCTTTTGAAAGGGAATGAAAACCGGGGCTGTCACTCTTTGAAAACACCATAAATACCATAAAAGCAAAGACCTTGTGCACTAAATACTAGAGCAAAATATAAAAGTCATTATTTTGATGAAAATAAAAAAGTGACTCTTCACCATAAGGAGAAGGTCAGCGATTTCTACGCGAACGTATAACCAAGCATTTCAAACCTTTGAAATTGATATGCGGCATATTTACATAACATTTGCATAGGAATATAAGTCATGTGCGTCCTCAATATGTCTGATATTATTATAAGTGGTCTTATCCTTCGTCAACATATCCTCTTTGGGAGATGAACTAAAAACAAAGCCCTTCCTTGAGACAAGTCAAAAGACGCACATACACCCTCAGGGTTTTCAGAAAATGGGGCAATTTGTTTGAGATTCTCAGCCGATCAAACGTGTAGAATTCTGCGAACAAGCCTACAGAAACTTTTGCGTTTAGTAAACACTGACAACTTTGGACAACTGTCTCATCAGATATCCAGCATCTCAGATACAATCTGGCATTGTTTCCTATAAACACCTTAAAGCGACGCTTCCATCTGTGTAAGCGTGTATTTGGTTACATTACACAGCATGCCATCATATCATTTGGAGGGAAACTATTGCTGCATATTTGATTAGAAAACACTGTCATTACAGCACAACACCAGCAGCTATGTCAGGCCTATTTTTCACACACACACACACACACATACAGATGGAAGCATTATTTTTAGTTGTTTATGGGAAATACATGTTTGACAGTCTATTGCATGTCAGTTAACTCGCAAAGTGAGGGAATCCAACAGCATTTTGCCTGGGTGATATACATAACACATAATAGGCTACCAAAAAACACAGCATTACATGCATTGCCATTATATCGCTTAATGTGGGGTATTGCATGCAACCCATATGCACAAAAATCACAACCAAACCCTCCTGTTGTGCGTTCAAATTCTATACATTTTTAGATGTGGAAAACTAAAACTATTTAAACATTTCAGTTTATTTAAAGCAAATAAAATACTGACCTAAATATCTTTTTAAAACGTAAACCAAATGAAAAGTAGAAATGTTAATTTAGGAATAAACTGAAATAAGTTTAAGTAAGGCACTAACATTTATACCTGGAACCAAATAAAAAATCTCATCAAATAATCTTATATTGCAGCATAAAAAATAAACAAGTAAACAAAAAAATAACAAAAGCACAAAAAAAGAATTGCTAAAAAAAAGAATTAACAAATTATATTTTTATAAAAATAAACGCTATTTCGAAAAATTAATAAAACAAACAAAAAAAATTGTTAAACATTTTTCTCTGTAAAATAGGGTTCGGGAAAAAATCCCGATCTGTCACGTGGGCTAGAAAAACAAAGAAGGTCAGGTCAAAGGCTATTACCAGAGCTGGAAAGAGCCCCTGGGATGGTCTTGTTGGGTCTATTAGTTGTGAGTTACGAGTCCACTGGGCAGACACAGGGGAATTATGGAAGTGCAGTCATAGCTAGTGTACTTTCTACGGGAATGAAGAAGCTATCTATTTGGTTTTAAAAAGGCTTTACAGTAATTGATTTCAGGCTGTGATGTTTATGAGGTCATTAGCAGTGTACGTCCATATTATATATCTGATAAATTATAACATCCTGCCAAAATCACTTGACCAAAACTAAGTGATGTTAAAACTGTTTGAGGGATTTGGCAACAGCCAAGCACACCGGAAAAAAAGAAACAGCACCAGTTGTGAGTTGTGGGAATAGTGAAAGTTGACCCAAAAATAAAATTTCTTTCATCATTTTGTCACCTTTATGTCATTCCAAACCTGTAAGACTTTCTGTCTTCTACAGAACACAAAATAAGTTAGTTTGAAGAACGTTGGTAACCAAAAACATTGAACCCCATTGACTTCCATTGCATGGACATAAAACCACCGAGAGATTTTCCCAAATATATTCTTTTGTGTTCCACAGAAGAAAGAATCAGGTTTTGATGACTTGAGGGTGTATAAATGATGACCGGATTTCTATTTCTCCTAAAATCGATTTAGAATCTGTCCTTAACCCATCCTCCACCATGTCCATCACAATAGCGCTTCACGTGTCCAAGTTTAAGACCTGGCCCGTGTTTTTTCCTAACTGGAATTTCTTGTCCTATCCAGAATAAAGACAAAAATGAACCTAAAAAACCCTACATAACTGTTAAGGACCCCCCACATAGAACAATGACTTTATAACCTTAATGAAAGCTAATTGAAATCTATCCTGAAATCCCTGCCACCCCCCTCACTCGTGTGTTTTCCTGCTCAGCTGAAACCGAGAACAGAAGCGGCCTGCCGCTCTTAACCTGATCAGAGTTTTACACGATTACAGGCTCGCCGGATATCTGGCCGCCTGTCACCGCAAAGTGAACGAGTTATTAAACGGATTAGCACTGTACACCTATCCACACTGCTCTCTCTCTTTCTCGCTCCGTCTTTAATACACAGGGGACAACCACAACGTCTCCAACAGCAGAGATATATAAAACCCAATATTTTTTACACGACAAATGAACGTGTTCCAACAGAGAGAAGAAAAAAATGTAAAAGACAAAGATCTTGGTGAAAGATTGATTTATAATCGGACTTGTTTTGTGTCTGCTGGTGGACACACACACGCAGCTCTTCCGCCATGTCCTGTCCTTCGTGTTCTTTGTCTAATTCAATTACAGCACACATAAGTGACGGACTCTTCACAGGAAGCAATTAAGGCCACAGCCTTTTTCTTACTGATGCTGGTTAAACAGGGGGATTTGCACACTAAAGCCCATGGGATCTCTTTAGTCGGCTCTTTTATTTATTTGATCAGCCGTCATTACGAGAGCCCTTCAACCTGCGCAAATGCAGAACTGATTAACAGCAGCGCGTGACGCTCAAGATAAGATCCCATTCAACACCTGAACCTGCAAGGTGGCGATGCGACAAGGTGACATCTATTAGAAAGAATGAATCAGTTCAGCGTTATGGAAATAAATTGTGCCGAGCGCCATTAAAACCTATTTTCTTTTTTAACAAAATATCTAAAGATTCTCAAGGTACCATTTGGGGGTCCTGGTTAAACCGTTGAAGTATTTGTTATTGAAAAAAACTGTTAATAGTCTGGGACTAAGATCAGGTTTCTCAGTGAAATAAAAAGCACCTAAAGGTTCTCCAGAGGGTTATGTCTGTGTGGCATCCGAGGAACCAAAAATGGTGCCCTGGGTAACCTTTCAATTCAAGAGTATAGTACACTTGCCTGCTTGTTTAAAACTGCATCAAGGTCTCTCCAAAGTGCAATAACAATATGCAATACCCATTTAAAAAATATTTATATTACACATATATGACTCAAAACTCCTCTCCTACACATAATAATGCCCTACACAGAAGTGTATGTCAATGTAGCATATTTGTGTTTGTTTTACGTTGTATCTATAAACTTTAAAGGAACAGTTGACCCAAAAATGAAGATTCTGTCATCTGTCTTTATTCTGTTGAACACAAAATGGACATTTTGAAGAATGTAGGAAAGCAAACAGTTCTGGAGCATTTATTGTAATTTATGGTAGTCAATGGTGGCCAAGAACTATTTGGTCACTGACATTCTTCCAAATATCTTTCTCCTTTTTTCATCACAACAAAGTTTTTATACAGAATTCGAACAACTCGAGGGTAAGTATATGATGACAGAATATTTATTTACGGGTGAGCTGTCCCTTTAATAGAAATGTCTGTCGTCATATCAGGGTGTTTTTTTGTACACTGGAAGCTTCTGTGACCAAGACCAATTCTTTATGTATAAAAGAATAAATGGCCCTAACGTTATTGCGTTTCTGTTTCTGATTACATACAGCTTTCTGAAAAAGTGCGTGCTTTAGTTTATTCTGACTGTGCACTTTTGTATCTCGTTCACAGCGCAACGCTGTCGTGTTTCCCGTTTACACCTGTCACACACATCACCCCGAGGTCAAACGCACCATCTTTGCGACACCACAAACAGACAGGTACAGCTGCGGCAATTTCCCCACGACATGTTTCTGTCATGAAGCGCGTTCTGTTCCTCAGCTGATGCTTATTGTTATGGCACCACAAGAGAAATGGAGGCTCCTCTAATTTCCTTAATAACACGCTCTGTTGTCCAACTTTGCATTAAAGCCCCGAATTAGTTTTTCATTGTTACCGGGTATTGATTTTATTTAAACTACATATTGCTGCTTGTAAATGGAAATTGCCTCGGCACAGGGGCGGTCTGATCTGAGGTATTAGCTCAGAGCTCAGGAGAGCATGACAATGCAGATTGTGATGATACTTTCCAATCACCCCCAGGGGTAAATTTGATCATCGCCCCAAAAACCAAGGGATTCATTTGAACAATGTGTTTGTATAAGGCAAAGTGCCAAGAACACAAAAATCTCATCAGGACCAGAAAATGTTTTAATTATAATACAAGTCTTCATAGAGCCATTCAATATAGTCATTAAACTTTCCATTTGCTTGTAGAATGGTGCCTTTTGATTTATAAGTAAATAATATGTTCCTATTATATTGGAAGTGATATTCAAAAAATTAGATTTTGTCATAAATAATTATTCTTAGTTCGACAACACGAAGTTGATCTTTAAAGTGATAGTTCACCCAAAAATGAAAATTCTCTCATCATTTACTCACCCTTTTGTCATTTGAAACCTTTATGACTTTTGCGTTCTGCGGAAGAATGAAAGTCATAGAGGTTTAAATGACAAGAGGGTAAGTAAATAAAGATTCTCATTTGTGGGTAAACAATCACTTTAAGGTGTTACATCACAACATTTTCATACTCTTTGATCAGTTCTTCTTTCTTATGTGTCTCAATTTGCATTGGCTTGCTTGTTTCACCTGACACATTTTGCATTCGTCCGCAAGCATTATTCACTTCAAAAACGATATGTGTGGTGCAATACCTCCTGAATTCCTCTTGATCCACTAAAAGGAAAAGCTTATGCAGGACTACTAGGCTTTCGCTAGCACCTGCTGTTCCATTTGTCTGTTCATCTTCTCTCTTCCTCCACCCTGGGCTTCCCCGAGTCGCACTAGAGCCTGTCGCTTCTACTTTTCGTAAGATGAAATCAACATACAATGCAAGGCACCACGCGAAGAAGAGGAGGACGCAGGAAAGCTCTCACCTTGAGGACGTCCTCATCTGTGGAAATGCAGGTCACGGGGTCGTCCACCTCTGTCACCGTTCCATCCTGTTCAACCGTGACGACCTTTATCGGCATGGCAACACGCCGGCCTGTCAGAATGGCAGTGTTTAGGATCTCTGTATCCTGCGTAAGACAAACAAAAAACAGAGAGATGGTTACATACTGTAGTTTTAAACTCACGGATCACATGACCACGGAAACTTTTCAGGGAAATTTATAGTCCTGTCGTTTCAATCCAAGTGTCGGATGGAATAGATCAACAGCCAAAATCCATAACAAACACAGATCAATTGATTTGAAAATAACAATCTGCCATAAATAGAGGTGATGGGAAGGCAATCCCCTTTATAATACAAAGCTTATGCCGGTCAGCACAATAATGCTTCATATCTCACAAACGCTCGGCTTTGACAGAGAGCAATTATCATATTCTCAATTATACAATCATTTCATCGCATTCACAGAGGGTTAATGGGTCTTCATGTGCGGTTTGGGCTCTCTAAATTCATCTCCTCAAGTATTTACTGCATAAATATTTCATATGAGAACACTTTCCTCTAGGGAAAAACACTTCTTTTATCAGAATCGAATGAAAGCGAGAGAGACAGAACGCTGGAAAGCAGGGAGGAGATTGGTTGTGGGGGTAATTGACATTTTAACTTCATGAAAAGGCTGGTAATTACAGAGAGATGAGAGGGTCAGTTATCACTTATTTTAGCGGTATCTTTAACAATAATGAGTCCAGAGAGAGATAGAGAGAGAGATAGAGAGAGAGAAAGAGAGAGAGACTGTTTTTGCATACATCACATTGTGAACATAGTTTTCTCTTCATTTTGGTGTCCATCTCTATATAACATTCCAAATGTGTATTTTTTTGCAGGATCAATTAACATGAATGCAATATAAGATACGGTGGCAAGAAAAAGTATGTGAACCTTTTGGAATTTCAAGGTTTTCTGAATAAATTTGTCATAAGATGTGATCTGATCTTCATCTAAGTCAAGGGTATTGACAAACATGTGTCTGAAATAATAACACAACATTTTTATTTATCTTTCATGTCTTTATTGAGAACAACAAAAAAAACTCATAGTGCTTGTGGAAAAAGTATGTGAACCCTTGAGTTAATGACCTCAAAAAGCTAATTGGAGTCAGGTTTTAGCACACCTGGAGTCTCGTTAGGATAATACGTTTGGAGGTGTGGACTACAACTACTTTGACTGATAAAACCCCTCAAACTTTTGGAGTTTGCTCTGCACAAGAAGAAAAGAGCTTTCAGAGGATCTACGATCAAGAATTGTTGATTTACATAAAGCTGGCAAGGGTTACAAAGTTATTTCAAAGACTTTACAAATTCACCAGTCTACAGTTAGGCAAACAATCTACAAATGGAGAAACTTTGGGACTGTTGCTACTCTACCAAGAAGTGGGCGCCCAGTCAAAATGACACCAAGAGCACAACGAAGACTCATCAATGAGGTAAAGAAACAACCACCGAATGAGAGCCAAAGATTTGAAAGCATCATTGGAACTTCTAACATCTCTGTTCGTGAGTCTACAATACGTAAAACACTGAACAAGCAGGGTATCCACGGCAGGACACCACGAAGGAAGCCACTGCTTACTAATAAGAACATTGCTTGAAGTTTGCAAAGGAGCACATTGACACTCCACAGCTGTATTGGCAAAATGTTTTTGGACTGATGAAACTAAGATTGAACTATTTGGAAAAAACAACCCAAAACACTGGAGCTAGTCCACAACAGAATGGCTTCAGAAAAACAAGATCTGCCTTTTGGAGTGGCCAAGTCAGAGCCCAGACCTCAACCCAATAGAGATGCTATGGATTGACTTGAAGATGGCCATACACATGAGACGTCCAAAGAATATGACAGAGCTAAAGCAGTTCTGCCAGGAAGAATGGGCTAAAATTCCCCCTCAACCATGTGCAGGTCTGATCCACAGCTACAGGATGCACCTGGTTGAGGTTTTTGAGACCTTACATAATGAAGTGTTATGTTTTTATTACCATAGGAGCTATTTCTACCATGCACAGCGGGTCCCCTTGTATGGAACGCGCCATCTTATTTCTACAGTAGCCCTAATGGACAAACTGCTCTACAGAGCGCGTTTCGTAAATATGTTTTGCCTTTCGCCAAAGAAGCAAACACATGATGACATCTAAGTCCTGTGTCAGCCAGCTTAGTGCTTCGAAAGGGAGGGATGGAATGATCCGTTGGTTGAAATTTGGAACCTCACTGAATTTAGTATACTGTACATTTATCAAGATTTCTCATGAGAATTATAGAAGACCCACAATGTATCTGACAATGTAGAGCATCCTTCCATCCTACTTAATGGCCATATCTCATGCATTTTTAATAAAGGTTTGTAAAGAATTAATGTAAGAATTATGTCAATGAACTCAATTAATTTTAAATGAACGCAGAGTATCACTCCATATTTGTCATTTCAGGACACTGTTAATGTGTAAATACAGATCTCTATACGGCTTAGAAATTCAATCCAAAGTAAAATCATGCAGGCAGAAACCTCACGGACTCTCGAGACATGCCGGGGCCAAAACTACAGCGACCTACAGAGAAAGAAAATGATAAAACAGCAGTACGTGTTTGTGTGTAGAGGAGAGGGAAGACACTGAGAAAATAGAAAAATGAAAGAAGGTAACCTAATACAACAGACGAGGGAAAATCTTCTACCTGGCTGCAGTTTTTCATCTGGAGCCCTCACATATAAACATGATGAATGGATGAGAACAATAGGTTCATATCTGCAGCCCGCCTTCTGTCTATGAGAGGGTCCTATCGATGGTTCTTTAAAGCACTTATAGTCGAAATATAACAAAAAATACGTCCTCTGACATGCCCGTTTAATTTAAGAACGGCACAGACGTACCTACCAACCAAACAACCGCACAATGAAAAAACAGAACTCAATTTCTATTCTATTGAAATGTAGGACCAATTTGTACGATGACATCAGTAACAAGCCTGTAAAAACAGGAAATAGTACCGCTCTCATGAATGAATGAGCCTCTTCCACGTAAAAAGGCACACGCGCGCACACAAACACAAACACTGCATACAAACACACACACTTCACATTCAAGGCATCCAGCTGCAGCCCTCTCACGCTACCAGACTGAATAAATCATAATTGATATCCATTACGTCACGTTCCTAATCTCTTTATAACCATTCAGCTAATGAATTTCACGCTCTTTGACTGGAGAAGGAAACGACGCTGTAATAGCGCAAAGCGGCTCGTACCTCACGGGTGTCGCTGTGACATTGTAAATCATCTCCGTCAGACGGAAAGCATCACAGCTTCAAACAACTGCTAGCTGGGTTACACAAAAAGACAGAAAACGTGGCAAAAAAAAATCTGTCCCGAGTTCAGTTTAGCAGCTATAAATGAGTAACGGTGATGCCTTATTGACTCAGAACAGTAGGAAAAAATCCATCCATTTAGTTTCATTCACCACTGAGTGGGTTATTGGGTGTAATAAAACATTTTAGATTCTCTGTTCCCGAAATCAATACTCAGATGTGCTTTTCTTTATTTACCACACGCTTTGAAATAGGGACCACTTCAGAGTTCATTAGACAGCATTCATAATGAGGCGCTTCTAAAGACACAAATCCTCCAACATCAATAAATCTGAAAATTGCCTCTTTGTAGAACGAAAAATACATGGGAATAAATGCAAGCCAGCAGTAATGCAGGATGATGTCTAACCGCAGGGACATCTGTCAGAGCCTGTTCTTCTCCCTCTCTATTGCATAACCTGGCATATGTGATGATAGTTGTCTTGTCAGTTGGCTTGCTATGTGCGAGTGGGTTGTAACGGAGGGGCTGCAGCAGCTGAAACTGGGGGTTTTTATTTCCAAATTCGTCAAACCCTGTAGGCCAGCAATTCCGGAGCTCGTTTTTCCATTCGCTAGTGGGGTTTTAGCGAAATAACTGCGGCAGATACGGCTCTGTGTTTACACCTCTGTACTGATGCCATGCTGTCATAACTTCCTGTTTTAAAGTGTGAGACTGCTAGTTATGCAGCAAACTGGGCACGCGGATGACAAATCATTTGTCTACACTTAAATTACAGATTACTGAAGTCATTTTGGCAGATTTTTCCAAACTGGGTGTCATGTTCTCAAGCTAAGTAGCACAAGCGGTAAACGATGGGTTTTCAGTAGATTCATTGATTCATTTAACGCATGTCATTTCAAAATTGAAATCGCAAAATCCAAATGGAAAGATCATTTTTTACCTGAACAACAAAGGTTTGTGACACATAAAGAGAACTCTTGTTGACGAGAGCTTAGACCCAATGCAAGACAATAAAAATTAAAAACTATTTTTAAATTCTAAAGCTGCAATTTGTACCTTTTTTGGTCAAATAAATCTACTTAGCTAACCAGATTCACAACAGTAAACTCATAATAATGATCAATAATTTGAGCTGTCAAGTAAGATTTTGCAGGAAATGTCAGTTTGACTTAATTTGACTTACAGAAGGAATAGTATAGAAAATAACTTTGAAAGTAATGTGCAATTTTGTGTTTCATACATAGACAAACGTTACAGATCACATCTCTTAAGGCTAGGGTTGGCAATATTTTCCATAAACATTTTTCGTTGTAATCCAATCAGTAAGATACTGTAGGTGGACTAAATGTTAAAAATACATAAATATCTTCTCTTGAAGTCAGGGCAATTTTTTCTTGTTTATCATAAATCCGTGATGTTACCTTATGTATTTAACTTCATTTTTTTCAAGTTTTGGTCTGTTCACCACACAAAGCTGTTATTTGACTTTGGAAGACTTGGAAAATAGTGCACAGTTGGTACGGTATATCCTTTGTGGAGCTTTACAGCTCTTAAAAACTTGGGTCAGCTATTCCTTTTAAACTTTCAAATAACAAATTGCTTGAGTTATCGTGTGATTTATTAACGGACTTCCTATTACAAAACAAACAAACAAACAAACAGATGGCCACGATATCAAGATATATCCTGAACTGCATTATCTGTGGACTCTGAATCATTATATTTCATTAGAAATAATTAGCCAACAAACACACTGAAAATAACCTCCATGTCTGCTGGGGAAAAAGTCCCTCTTAAAGGGCCAGTGTACAAGCAATTGGCTCTTAGGAATTTATGAGAAACGTGGGGTGGTGCAATAATTATTATGCAGCTGTCGTGTCAGGCCAATATCAGTATGGCCTACTGTGCATCTTATGCTAATTTAAGCTCTCCTGCCCCCAGTGCCAATCACATTCCCATCCTTAAGCCCATTTCCTGTTTTCCCCATTGCCTTGATATCCAATTTTCCATGAGCTCCACCTGCCATAACGGCCGATATAGCGTTCGGCTCCAAATATATCACCAAGCGCCAAGAGAAGAGAGGTGTCCATGGGCACAGCAGTGATTTATGGGTCGTGTTTCCTCTCCTAAATAGAGGCTGGATGGAGGATTGCATCAGATGGGCAATGGGCAACAAACGCATAGCTATAAAACTGAGAACGTCTGTGTACAGAGGCTGAAGTTTCTCCACAGTAAATAACAAACCATCAATCAGACGCCTTTAGCATCGAGACGTGTGATATTGGGTGGAGGATAGTGAATTTTGTTTTAATTTGTTCCAGTGAAGCGAAGAGCTTGTGACCTGAGTTTTATTAATGAACCTTTTAGTTTGTAAAAGATTTAAATTGTTAGCCAAATCACGATCCTAATCGAGCACACTGGGCCCAGTAGCTTAGGTTCAAGTATTTTTTTAGGGTCCTTTTCTTTATATAGGGATTTTAAAAAAAGAAGTAAAAATTTGAAACTATAAACGGACTATAAAAAAAGTTTAACGCTTTACAATAAGGCTTCCTTTGTTGAGCAATGTCATTATTTAAATATACAATATCAACAATTTCACCTATTTTAACTTAAAAACGATAAAGCAAATTGGCTTTACAAGTCATTTGAACTTAAATGATCTACCTAAAAAAAAAGAATTATATTTCGTAAAACTTCATTCTATAAGTTGTGTGAACTACAAAGATTTTGAAGTCAGTTTAATATAATTTAAGT
Organism: Triplophysa siluroides; assembly: GCA_006030095.1. Classification (NCBI taxonomy): domain Eukaryota; kingdom Metazoa; phylum Chordata; class Actinopteri; order Cypriniformes; family Nemacheilidae; genus Triplophysa; species Triplophysa siluroides. The sequence continues at coordinate 747,826 of VCII01000101.1, read as the reverse complement.
TCAAATGACTGGTTTGATTTACCTTAAAACATAAGGCAACTTAAGATTTTAAGTTAAATGTTTTACAGTGCACATTGGTTAACATAAACTAACAATAGTCGTATAGCATTTATCAAACTTAATTGTAACATTTTTACATTTATATAATGTATAATGAACAACTATATTGGTATTAACTAGCACAAGCTTTAAAATATGTTCATTGTTAGTTCATGTTGCATAATGCATAATTGTAAAGTGTTACCAAAATGCATTTCAAAGTTAATTTAATCATTTTTATTTGATTATTAAATAAAAGTAAAATGCCCAAACATTAATTTACAGGCATTGAACTAAGTATAAATTGCTTAATATTTGAGGTTTATTGCAAAATATATTTAATCGTTTGTAATCACAAGGGACAGGGAGATCAGGGCAGTTCAAACCAAAAAGCTGAACCAAGAACCAAAAAGATGAAAAAAAAGGGAAAAAGGTATAATGTAGTGACGATTAAAATACAATTGTGAAAACGAACCATCGGATGTGATCGTGAATGAGCTGTGTGTGCTGTACAAACCTCTGTGCTCTGCCCAATTACACAGATAACCACAACATGACCTCACCACACAGACTGCGGTTTACAGCACACTGAGCCTCAAAGAACAGGATCCATCACGGCAGTCCAGAGATCAGAGCTCTCAGATGCTGACCAAAGCCTGAATCAATAAAGCATCACAGGGACCATAAGCCAGCATCATTCAGCTAATCCTTGTAGATTCCCCTCTGCAGCGCTGTCTCTGTTGCACATTGAGTACTGTACTGGGCATACCGAGAAGGCACCGGCGAATCTGAGGGGGGATCTGTCAAGCTCTGGCAGAATTCAGAATCAGGGTTCTTATTCACGATTCTGATTCAGGCACATTTGCAGTGAGTCCCTTAGGTGTGAATTTAGTATTAAGGTGGTGACTTATTTGTAAGTGTGCAGTGATACTAACAAAAAAAAATTGTATGTGTAAGGTTAAATGAGTTGGGTGTGTAACACTCAGATCCAGCTGACAAGTTGACTGAAATGTTTTCATCAACTTGAGAACCTGTTGACCTGAAGGCATGTGTCTGTTTGCTTGGGATTAGTTATGTGAATAAAAATGCAGCTGTAGTAAACGTATTAACAGACTCGTTAACAGGCAACGTTTTAGTAAACGTTTGCCATCCTGTCATTTTTATTCAAGCACCCACTTGGTGAAGAGCATGCTTTTGTATTTGTGTTAAAAAAATTAAGTTGTGTCAACATATACAATTATTTTATTACAACATTTCATTTAAAAATGCTTTTGAAATGTATGACTGGATGACCAAATAATGAAAAGAAAATCCTTGGAAAGATGGAAACACTTTCAATACAGTTTAACTCCAAGTTCATAATACTAACACTATAGTTTCGCTGAATTTACAATCCTTCTAAATGGTGGCAAAAATAAAATAAGTTGTAACCCAAAACATTTTAGCTTAAAATTGTATCAGTGCTTTAATATTTAGAAAATCTATATAAATCTATATGAGTTTAGGAGTATTAGTAAAAATAATGTTTATCTTAGCAAACATCACTTCAGGATTTAAGGTTAATGGAATACGTATGGCTCGGTCAATACCTGATTTGACAGAAAACGGGAAAAAAGTGGTCTGTTCCCATTCACCCAGCATAGTGGAAAACATGCACACTAAAAACAGCACCCAATTAGAGCACTTTAACACTTTTAGGAACTATCAATACATGGCTCTAATTATTTCTTGGCGTCATGTTCTAGTGATTCCAATGCCAGACAATTCGATCCAGCACGATTTTGGAGGTTATTGACCTTCAGAGCAATAGAACAAAGGATGCGAACGCCGCTCTACAAAGGCAGGCTGGCACAAACGGAGGTGACGCTAAATGTCAGCTTAATTACAATGCCCGGGCATTTTGTTGCTTTCCAAGAGGAGCTATTCAATCATTCTCAACTTCAAACTCTTTCAAATAAAATGTAACTAAAAAATATACAGCAGGCTGGACGTCATCAGATTTCCCACAATGCAAAGGCTGTCATTATCAGCAGTAAGCACCTGCTATAAATGCAATGCCTCTCATCCTGTATTTAATGCAAAGCTAAATAGCCATAAAATGGGTGAGGTCACAAACGTCGAGCTCCACGCTTCACCTTCAATGCTCCTGTGGCACCTCATAACAGCCGGTAATTAAGCTTTGAAATACAAGCTTGTAAAGGTGACAGGTGCTGGTGAAATGTGCAGGTCCTAGTAGGTCTACGCACTGCCACAACGCCAATCAAGTCAACGGAGCGTGAGCCAATGAAACACACAGGAAAAACGGACGTTTCGACACCATTACTTGGAGACAAAACATTAAAACTAAAACAAAACAAACATGACTAATGATACATAATGGCTGGTTAAACAAATGGGAGGAGCCTGTAATCCTACTGCATGTGGTCATAAGAATAAAACTCAACATTGGTCTGATGGCTGTGTGCACACTTCACGTTAACCTCTAATGAGCAGATTCATTGCATTTCTCTTCCCCGATCACACAGCTCACTAGAACATGTCAACATCCAATTAGGAAATACCTTTCATAGGCATTGTGTGTTGTGTTTTCCTGTGTCATGTTTCGAAAGCTCATTGTTAATATTGTTGTTTGAATGCAATGGCTACACTCTGCGTTTCTGGAGCTGAATTGGTAGAGCACCAGGTTAGCAACAGAAGCTCAAGGGATACATAACTGGAATGGACTGCAAGTTGCTTTGGATAAAAACATCTGATAAATTAGTAAATGTGAAAAAAAGTAGGTGAACTGAGATTCTTTTTGGACATTGGGATGACTATCAAAAAGGGTCCCAATTAACCCGGATGTCTCCAAGACGCTTGAAGACACCTTCCTGCAAAGTTACCTTAAAAACAATGTGAATGTGTAAATAGGACAAAAGCTTTTGGTCACACTAAACCTTATTTGAATTTAGTTAATAAAAGGCAACTGATAGATCAAATCAATTTATGACACAATTTTTTTAAAGCATCCCCACAAAAGTTTTCACAATACTTCAGCTTTGTAAGTAGGTTTCTTCAAGCCCTTGGAGACATTGCCACAATTCTGGTTTCAGTTTTTCTCTTTTTCCATGTAATAATAGACAGACTCAATTATGTTGAGACCAGATCTCCATGTGGATCACCTGCTGTTGTCAGGCTCCCTTTGCATACAAAAATCACACTGAATTATTACAAATATTGGCAAAGGAATGTTTGGAAACATAAACTGATATTTCCCACTGACACAATATAGCAAACAATATAAATAACTGCCTTAAAAGCTTCCTATTGGGTGAAAATACTAACATGCCTAAGACTTCCACAGTACTGTAGATGTCAGACTGCTTACCGTGTTAAAAGCTTCGTTGCATTTCAATCTATTCATATGCCTTACAAACAAAATGTAAACATACTCATCTGAACTTCAAACGATTATCTTTACACATCTAAGGGGAATCTTTTTCATTTTTACAGTGTTAAGTGTTAGACAGGCTGATGCTGCTAAAATCATTACAAACTTTAACAGAGGACTCAGCAGAAGACACCAAGCATCAATATTTCACACATCGTGTATTCATCTCTTTAACAAGTGTGAACCCTTTACAAACACACATGCACACACACACACATTAAAGAAATCCCTTCCATTATCTCGCTTTCCCTCCAAAACGTATAGTTTGGCTGATTGAATTTGAATGACGTATATACAAATATTTAAAAGATATTTAACCTTTAAAACCTCTGTGAAAACATTCTCTGCCCTGTTTTTTGTTATTTGCTATTCTTGCTAGTTTCCCATTGATAAGCCGTGAGGGGTAAATTGGTGAAGGCACTTAGTGGCGATTTACTGCAAACCCATTAAACACGCAAAGAGCGCTGGGAAGAGCGGATGCTTGGGTCCCTGCCGAGCACTATGCCACTTTAAACGCTTTTATGTACCTTTCATCTGTTCCCGATTCCTGGCGATAGCCAAACTGAAATAACGTGACGTTAAAAACGAATTATAAGAGAGGATACACATAACATTAACTTGAGCTGGACATACAGGATTCGGGTTCTTTTATTTTGATGAACACGACCTACTTTTGTTGTCCTGACAAGTCTTACCAACCAAAACATTGTAAAACTAGCCTTATGGATTTGTGTGAGGAATACAAATACGGACGGGTACCAATAGCGAATCATTCCGTCTGGATTTTTCTTTCACGGACACGCACACAATTCCATTTCGCCAAGGCAAATTGCTGTGCAATGGTGCTGCTTTGAAGGAGAATGCTCAGAAAGCTCAAGAGGTGAAGAGCTCGGAGGTGGGAGAGCAAAGGAAGCAGAGATGTAGAGAGAGAAACGAGACGCACATCAGACGGCTCTTGGCAGGTCCTGGCAGATCTGCGGCTGAGACTGATAGATCAGATGTAATTGACAATTAGCTTCACGACACTTTGAATTACAGGCTCTCTAATAGGGTCAGAGACACAGGAAAACTTCCTCTAAAACTCTGTTTTGGTGGTGTGTGTGTCCTTGTTTTTTATATCCCGCTGGGGACCGAAACCTGAATGCACATCAACTCATGGGGACTCGTATCACTGGGGGAACCAAAATCGAGGTCCCCACGGGCAAAAAAGCGTATAAATCATACAGTACAATACTTTTTGAAAATCAAAAAATGCTAAAAGTTTTCTATCATCTCTAGGTTTAGAGTTATGGGAGTTTGTACGGTATAAGAATAATTTTGCCTATGAACTGTACCCACGGAGATAATAAACCAGACATGTGTGTGTGTGAACCCCCGTGACCCTCCGGTGCGTAATGATTCCACTAAACTTGCTGTAATATCCAGGTGAGTCAGCGTGTGTGTGTCTGTTTGCTCTCTACGGTAAGCCCTTTCACTAACACACAGCGTGTGCTCTTTCCTCTACTGTGTGACTTTTGGCTCCATTACTCTGCTTTTTGAAGAATTACCCTCTGAAAGCTTGTGAAACCTATGAGTGTGTGTGTCTGTGCCCCACATGTATTTTTCTCACTGCGCTACCTCATCCTGACGGCCTCTGGTCTGCCGGCTGCCTTCAGTAAAGTACACGTAGCTCATGTCAGACAACCTACTACGATAAAATGAGCTTAATTTGGGAGACATGTGATGGTGAACTAGTGGCATTTCCTATGAACAGCGTTCGGCTGGTGTTTTAAAAAATGAGCAACGAAAGGACAAAATATGTGAATTAAATGGATAGTTCACCCATAGTTTTGTTTACATAATGTATTTCTGTCTACTGTGCATATTCATTTTGTATTTATAAATACATACACGCAAATATTTAAGAATAATACCAAAATGAATAAACATTTATATATAATTTAAAGTATTGATAAATATAAATAAATACATATAAATATTTCCTAAACATATATACACATGTATGTGTATGTTTTTGTATTTATTAATACAAAATTAATATGCACAGTACATCATTTTATTCTGGATGCGATTAATCGCTATTACAGTAATCATTTGAACGCCCTAAAGAATATTAAAGGTTTACAAAAACATCAATGTTAACGTATATTACATAAAAAAATTGTTGTTTAGTAGTAACTTTTCACTAATCAAAAAATAAAAAAGCAACAATGTAAAATAGATTTTACAATTGCAACTAAATGTCACTCAAATCCTCCACCAGGCAGTCAGGAATCTAAACTCACTCCCGAGGCACAAGTGTAAATGTGCCTTAATGTAAGTTAAGATAAACATCTTCAAAGGTGATTTTCGCTATCCAATATCAAATTTGACTTAAAATTGAACATTTCTTTAATACATTTAAATAAAGTCTGTGCTGTTTGCTATTAATCACGATTAATCGTTTGACAGCCCTAATTTGTATATATTTTTTTTATTCTTTGTAGTTTTATTTGTATGCACCAAGGGTCTGAGAATAACGCAATTTCAATCCTCTAAATGCATGTACTGTACATGTGGCAGAATTGACAATAAAGCAAACTTTAACTTTGATGTCACAATTTTTCTTTCTTCATTTTTACTTTTGTCTCTCTATTAGACATGACAGGGCAGACCAACAAGAACATAGTGAAAGATTCAATAGTAAAGAAAGATGAATGAGACTTGGAAATGACACATCAGACTTGAACCCGCACCCCCCAAAGTTGCTCAACACAACTTTTATCCTTCAAATAAGAGTTTACCAGTCGAAAACGATTAAGTTTGCATTCCCTATAAACACCTTCCACTTAGATTCTCTCTGCAACAATTTTGACACAGTGAAGAATCTTCCTAGTTAAACACTCTGCATTTGATTACTTTGTTTTCCCCGCATCTTAGCCATCGATGTTTTTTTTTTTTTTAAATCCAATAGATTTACTTCTTGATGGGGTTTATTTCATTTTGTTTTTACATCGTTGATTCTATTTACACGGTAAAATGGCCCCTAAAGTGGGAGTGATAAATCTAAGTTGGCAAGGCAACAATGAATAGAAAAGTGATCAAAGCTCTCGGCGGACCGCGTGTCTCCGTAAGGCCTGTTAGGGGCTTGTGTCCCCGGAGTCGAAAGGATTGCAGGCCCTTAGAATACAATGCTCTGTCTTGTTCAAAAACACAAAGAGTGGGACTATTAACCGCTCCTGGAAAAATGCAAAACATCGCCATTTACGCTCGCGTTTCAAGACTCTCCTTTTACGACGCCAATGTTTCTTCCACAACTTCTTTGACCTGTGGGAAACATCCATTCATCATACTGTATTATTAAAACTAGGCATGGCAGGTCCATGTACAGCCTGTGATAAATATAGAAAAGATTGCTCTCTACCCCCGTTTCTCTTTTTTGCGTTTTCTCAACCTTCCTCTACATTTTCACACTGAGCTAATGAGGAAGAAGAACAGTGAGCGAGAGACACCAAGATGTTGTGTGTGTGTGAGAAAGAGACTTACATAAGTGTCATATGAAGGTTCAGCTAAGAAATGAAGTTAATGGCCCAAATGAAATGCTGGAGGCAGGACAATGTTTGAATTTCCTGGCTGTGAGTGCATTAAAAGTTCTCATTAAGATCCTCAAATTGAGGTACGACATGAGGGAGGTAGCGGTGAAATACAGACGAAATGTCAAAAATAAACTTGAAAACTGTTGTAATAAATAGGTTAGTGTGTTAGCATGAAAACATGTTGTCTGATAGTTATGTAAATAGTGTTCCATTTGCCTTTAAACTTTTAACAGAAACTAGAACATCAAATGTAAATGGAACAGTAATTTACAACAATCCAACCCAGAAAAGAGACTTTGCCATTTCATTTTTTTAAATCCACCGTATACAACTGCAATCCCTTCAGTGTTTCCCCAATTCCTCATGTAACACATCCATCTCTCTCTCCTCTCTCTCTCTCTCTCTCTCTCTCACTCAGAACGCTGTGATTGTCTTTATATCGTTCCATACATCTCCTTTGCAGTAACCCATTTATCATTCACACAACACGAAACAGTAATCGAAATAAAGCACAATACTGCACAAGCAATTCGCTCGCAAATCTCTTTTTCCCCGCATCTCTCTACAGCAATGGCTCATCGGCACGCAAATCTGTAATTTCAAATATGACAGCTATTACGCATCCATCTTTCCCGTCTCTTGCTCTCACTATCTTCTCCTAATGTAAACAAGCAGAGGCAGACCGCCGCTGAAAGTCCCACCCCTCCAGCAGCTGCACGGCCCTCTGGGTATTTCAGCAACTCATTGGAATCTTCAAACAACAAAGATAAACAAGTGTTCCAATTAAGAATTAATTACCATTCAGACACACAAGCGCTTCCGCGCTCCGCCGGGAACGGCTCTGAAAGCGAGACGAAAGGAAACAGGAAAGGGGTCAAAATTGTGATAGGAAATAAATGACATGTATAGGTAAAGGTGAGGATGAAGGCAGAAGGTACGAGAGATGGAGAAAGCCAAAAGAAATGGCCTGGAGGTATTACGGTGCTGGGCTTGAAACACTCTAACAAGCCCAAAGCAGAATTACAGCAGATGTAAGGAAACAGCCGCACTGATCCAATTTATAACTGGCTTTCAACACCAAAGAGATGAGAGAGCGAAACAGGCTCTGTAGTACACACTCATTGTGGGTGAAATAGCGTCTACACAGCAAGGTAAATTACGGCTAATAGGTCATATCTCTGCTGGAACTTACGAGTGCTAAAAGCTACTCTGATCACAAGTATGTCCCGTTAAGTGCTTATTTTGTGGGCCAAATATATACGGGATGGATGTGAGAGCGAGTTTCGGACATATTAGTAATTGCCTGTGGTGTATAAACAAGTATAAAGACTTAATCTTCCACCAAACTCCTCTTTACTTGTTGTCTTTCGTTAATGGTGAAACTGTTTCTAGAGTCAGTGGATTTTTCTTTAATGATCAGTATTGGGCCACTTCCACAGGAAGTCAAGGATGAGACTAAAGCATGACCTGCCTTTCATCTACTGACCTTTTCTGACTTTAAGTCTCACGTGTCACGGGTCTCTGTCTGTCTTCGTTGACAGGTACTCTTGGACTCTAATAAATGTAACTTTAAAAGGTTTGGACTGAATGTCACTGTGGATGAGTGTGAAGTAGAGAGCTTGAGAAAGACAGACAGACAGACAGACAGAAAGAAATACAGAAAGAAAGACAGACAGACAGACAGACAGACAGACAGACATAATGTCACTGTGGATGAGTGTGATGTAGAGAGCTGGAGAAAGACAGACAGACAGACAAAAAGAAAGACAGAAGACTGAATTTCACTGTGGATGAGTGTGATGTAGAGAGCTGGAGAAAGACAGACAGAACAAAAGAAAGAAAGACAGACACACAGACAGAAAGAAAGAAAGAAGAAAGAAAGAAAGAAAGAAAGAAAGAAAGACTGAACGAGAGTGATGTAGAGAGCTAGACAGCCAGACAGACAGACAGACAGACAGACAGACAGACTTACTGAATGTCACTGTGGATGAAAGAAAGAAAGACAAAAGATGAAAGAAAGAAAGACAAAAGATGAAAAGAAAGAAAGAAAGAAAGACTGAACGAGAGTGATGTAGAGAGCTGGTGAAAGTCAGACAGACAGACAGAAAGACAGATAGAACGAACGAACGAAATAAATAAATAAATAAATAAAGACAGACAGACTGACTGAATGTCACTGTGGATGAAAAGAAAGGAAGACAAAAGATGAAAAGAAAGACAGACAGACAGACGGACAGACCGAAAGAAAGAAGGAAAGAAAGAAAGAAAGACAAAAAGATAGACAGAAGACTGAATGTCACTGTGGATGAGAGTGATGTAGAGAGCTGGAGACAGACAGACAGACAGACCGAAAGAAAGACGGACGGACGGACGAACAGAAAGAAAGAAAGAAGCTTAATTCAAATCCCTAAAATAAACTGAAAGAACAATGTATTAAGTAATTATCTATAATAATCCTAATATACGGATAGCTAATATAAATTGAGGTATTCCAAAAAGACGCTCTCCTCAGAAAATAGATCTACATCTACCTGACTGCAGTCTCTACATCTCAATGACTTCCCCCTCAGTGGAAACAGATATTCAGCACTAGGCATGGCTCCATGGAGGGAGAGAGCTGATGGGGGCATGCTGGAGTCATGTACCCCAGCAGGGCAGCCCAGTCTGGGGCCATAAGAGTCACCTCTCCCACGTGCTGTAGGTACATGTATCAGGGAGATCTAAACAGCAGGTCAGGAACATATGACCTGACCTATCAGAAGGTCAAAACACAAGCGTTATTAAAACACACAAAGGTGTCAGAGCCATGGCCTAGACACAGGTTCCCTCTACTTCTCAACCTATTATCCTCTCTATATAGTTTTATCAATAAAAAGTGTCAACATTTTCAAAAATATGAATAAAACAATTAAAGAAATAACAGAGTCATCCACACAGACACGAAGCTAACACACAATGATGTAGCCAGTATTTCACAGCACAGCAGTTTAAACTTCAGGCCAAACAATCCATACAAACACAATCTCTCTTTCTCTCTTATCTCTGCTCATGCTGTGTTTCAGAGAGTGCAGAGTTGCTACTGTCTATTTGCTAAAGAGCGCTCTGTGTTTTTCTGATATGATGTGACAAACTACTTCTGTTATATCACATATAACCAAACGACGCCACTTGTCTAAAGAATAAAAGAGGGAAGAACAGAAGAGAAGAGGAGAGGAGAGGAGCTTTGATTAAAGAAGGAATATAGTATGTGATGTGCAATGTGTTTGAATTACAAAGAGGAGAAGAGATAAGAACATAAGCGAGAATAAAAGAGGGAAGAACAGGACAGAAGAGAAGAGAACAGAAAGGAAAAGGAGAGGAGAAGAGAGAGAGAAGAGGAGAGGAGAGGAGATTCGAGACTTCTTTCTCTTCTCTCCCTTCTCTCCTCCTCTCCTATCCTCTCCTCTCTCCTCCTCATCTCCTCTCCTCTCCTCCTCTCTCTCTCGCTCTCCTCTCTCTCACTCTCCTTCCTCTCCTCTCCTCTCCTCTCCCTCTCCCTCTCTCCTCTCCTCTCTCGCCTCTCCTCGCCTCTCCTCTCCTCTCCCTCTCCTCTCTCCCTCTCCTCTCCTCTCCTCTCCTCTCCTCTCCCCTCTCCCCTAGCTCACTTCTATGGCAATTGCAAAGGCAACGTGACACGTTCTCCACACAACAAACACAGAGCCAGCAAGAGTAAACCGTGAGGTTGGTGTTGCGTCCTCACCTCAGCGAGGGGTACGATCCCCTGTATGTCTCTCTGACTGATGTACACGGTGGTGATCACTTCTGCAGACGCTCCAGTGGAGGGATACTCGATCTGCCAGCGGACGGACTGAGATGACTGCAGGTTGATGAAATTGTCAATCTCGAAGTCCACCCACATGATCTCATAGAAGGAACCATCAGATCTGTGGAAGAATGGCGAAAGACGGACATTAAGATCAGAGCGGGGAAGAGTGAGAAACCCTCAGATCGAGGCAGAATAAGAGCTTTAAAGAGTAAAACTGCTGCCCTAGTGCCATGAGTCAGACTTTATCATGTGGTTTGATGTGTACGAGGCTCTTATCCTCCAGGCACTGGTTTATGTATGAAGGAAACCGCTTTCAGACAGGGTGTAAAGGCACAACATCACCTCTACTAATCTTAAAACAAATTCAAGTAAGCTTTAGAAAAAAACAACAAAATATTTACGTACTACAAGACTTATTTCTTAGTTAAAATAGTCATACATTGTAAACAGAAAGGAAAAAATGACAATATAAAGATTACATTTAATTCAACCACATGTGGAATTTTTATTAACTTAACGCAGAACTGTATGTACAGCATTTTGGGATTTCATTGGCAGCAAAAGACATATATTTGGTGCATTTACAACTTGACTATATAAATGCATTTCATAGATACATAGATACAATGTGATTTAATCACAACATCTGGCAATTATTCGCTATGAAAATCATGGCATAATACCAATTTTTTTGACAGAATATAACTGCTTTAAAGTTTCCATGAGTGTCACTGAATTAAAGACATAAAAATAAATACAAATCTAACATTAGAAAATAAAAACAGAATGCACATCAAACATACATTTAGTTTTTTGACATACAGTATAAGTAGTGTCAATAAAAATTGTGAATTTAACCACTTTCATTGCTTAGAATCTAAAAGAAAGAAACTGACTACACACATTTTATCTGTTCAGCAGTTTAAAGAGACTGACACCATTTGAATTGGCTTTTACAATTTATTATTATCGTTTATTTAAGATTTACAACCCCAAATGGCATGTAAAAATAATCATGCAGTGACTGGTTTATTTACATGACATTGTGCGTTTTCTTTCAGTTAAAAGAAAGAAGCTAAAAGAACATACCGCAACCGCAAAACCATTTAACCGAATGACAGGAAATCCTTCCTGACTCCTTCCTCCTCTTTTTCTCTCCAATGAGCACACCCGATTAGATCACCGCCGCTTTGAATGCTCTGTCTCGACCTCTGACCTCACACAAACAGGGGCCAAATAACAGACTCCCCCTTCTCCATTCTCAATATGACACCCACCCAAACGGGTTCAATTACACTCGCCCAATCGGCCGCTTGATGGATGTTACGCCGTCTGACCCTTCCTCCTTCAAAAGGACTCTTCTGGAAGCAGTAAATGAATCAATAAAGCAACAGACAATACTTTACTGCCAAGATGGCATATGTCTGCAGGGAGAGGCCAGTCAGAGAATGAGAAATAAATAATGTTATGGAGAACGAGAGCACGGAAAAAAGAATCAGTCACAGCCTCTCTTTGTCTCCCCTGGAAGCGCAATGTCATTTCTCTGAATAGCACCAGCGTTTATCATTATTCACTCAGGCTTCCAGTCAGACAGCGATCTTGCCCAAACACTCGCTTACGCCAAACAATGAGCCTCAGACACACAAACCGCACATGCACGTGGGCATTTACAATCGCACACGAACGCGCTGAAGAGGACGTTCAGAGGCGTTAAGAGGATTAGTTATGTAGAAGCCGATGAGTAGCGGGGAAGACAGGAAAGTTATTTTGTATTCGAGGAAAGTTGTTAAGCATTCAAAACAGACGGATAATAAAGAACAGGAGAGCGTGTAGACGGAGAGGTGCATTAATAACAATTTATTATTTTTTTATTTAAAGTAATAAGTTACAGTTTATTTAAACCTTAAGCCGTACCAAACCAGTAAGGATGCAAATAGAGAATTTCCTAATATGTCTATCTAGTTTTCTAATAAAAATGTCTAACATTTATCTTATGTTTTTAAGAAGATTATTTTAAAAAAGCCAATTTTCTAAGAAAAAAGTACAATATGGAAGTACATAGAAACGCACGGAAAAACATATCTATTTTAAACAACATGCGTAATATTCAACTAAATCCTATTTTGAACTACGGCATTAAGAAAGTAATAGACTATTGTAAAATATTTTCTTACAAACCAGTGCAGAGTTAATTTGCAATAATAGATAACTCGGTTTTTATTTGTTTGGATAAATCATGTTTTTTTATTGTTTTATCGTGCTTTTATTGTGTTTTATTATGTTTGTTTGCCTACTTAGCTATAATTACTTGATCAAAACAACGCAACTGCAGTTTGATTGATATTACTTGGAATGCACAGTAAAAAAACAAGATTTTTGCAAATGAACTCTTCAAATCTCTTTTTGATATTTGATCAAACTTGAGGGAGAATGCACAAGAATCATGGCCCTTTGAGTCAAACCACAAACTACCAATTCACATGCTTTAGTCTCTCTTTCTCTCTCTCTCTCTCTCTCTCTCTCTCTCAGATGTAATAAATTGAAGTGAATGAGAAAGGAGAGGATGGACAGTCTCATTGTCCTCCGCTGTATTAATTAGCCATCATTGACTGGTTCAGGGTTTGTGGCCGCCGCAGTCACAAAGGAGGCAGGAGTTAAAACCCGACAGCAGCTAAGAGGAAGAGACGCCACTATACATCACTCGCCTGTTGTTTAACCTCTGTTGAGAAAGTCCTGTTTCAGAGTGCTGAAGAGACACAGAAGGATAGGAAAAGAGAAGTTCAGTCAGCCAGATTAAAAGAAGCGTTTGTCACCCGTGATGGGTTCACTCAGGTAAACGTGTATTTCAGGACATCGCCCGAGAGAGAGATAGCTCCTCTGCAGGTGTCCGCATAAAGAGCGAGCCAAGAGCGCACGGTTGTCACCCACGTCGTCATTTTTTTGTCACCGGATCTTCTGGAGTATTTTCGGGGCTCGTGACGCAAATTGAACACTTATCATGACACACTGCTGATAAAATGATTCAAAATTATTAAACTGTGATAAAATATCACCATTAATAAATCAATATATTTATCAACAGCGTTAACTAGATTTGAAAACTTTTTGAAAAAATGTGAGTGGTGACTAAAATCAAATCGATTAGTTAGTCAGTTGATTAGACTGAGATGTAATGTAAATGATCGCATGTGTGGTCCTCTTCCCAAGAGGCAATGAGGCTCAGAGTTCAAAAGGTCTTTGTCTTGGCTGAGGCTCAAGTTCAACCCAGTGCTGAGAAACAATCGCTTTTTAGAGGTTTGGTGAACTAAATAATAAATATAGTGCCAGACATTGACCTAATTGCTATTTTACCATGCACTAGCAAGGCAGGTTAGAGAGTCAGCATTCAAAATGTGCATGTGACAGAGAGAGAGAGAAAGAAAGAGAAAGAAAGAAAGAAAGAGAGATAGCGAGAGAGAGGGAGAGAGAAAGGGAACAATGTCATATCCTCATTACTGACCGCTGGCTCCAAGCCATGTCTAAAGATGTCATGAGACAAAAAATAGGGAAAAAACATAGAAAAAAAGAGAGGGAGTGTGTCAGGAAATTCATGGTGGCCGCAGTGTTCCACTAGGTAGCAGACGGTAACCGCGGTGACAGACGGGTGGAGCACAGCGGCCTGATGGTAAACCGCACACAAGTCCAGTCGGCTACACTCTGTTATCATAGCCAGCACACAATAGCATGCAAGCGTGTGTATGCATGTGTGTGTTAGTGTGTATGGTCGAGATAGCCTAAAAGAGACAGAAATGTCATGCTACCTTTCTTTCTTTTCCCCTGCCTCACCTTCCAATCTCATTCTATCTTTTTCCGACCGGTCTAAAACACAATGCCCCTTTCCACACTGTCATTTCCCCGCTGAGACTCTCTGCGGTATTTAGGTCATAGTGAATTTGAATGCAGCCTCATAAAGCATATTCACTCGACAATAACCCCACTGAGTGCGCACAAGGGTTCATATGCAGGTCTGGTGAAAAACAGCAGAAGTTTCATTAAATTAAACTCAACCACCAACTGTCTAAGCAAATGTGGACTGGTGTGACGACAAAGGAAATGTATTTTAACAGGAAACGGGTGTGTGTTGGCTGGGGCGCTGTGTGTTTCAGCACTGGACAGCTCCACCAATCCCAGACCAGCATTATAAAATGATTAACTATAAAACAAAGAAATGTATACAGATTTGGAAAAACTCGAAGGTGAGTAAATGATGACAGAATTTTCATTTTTGCAATCACAAAAAAACTGAAACGCGCACCACTTCAGCAACTTTGATGCACTGCTCACTCATAATTCAGTAAAACGCATTTGAGAAGATGAGAGAAAGTCAGTTGAGATTCTTACTCCAAGATCGCCACCTCATAACACCTGTCATTAACTCTGACTGCACGTATATCATATTTATTTGTTAAAAATATTGGCATTTAAAAAAATAATACATGCATACTGTATGAAAGCCTAGAAGATACATAACAACTGTTTGAAACAAGATTCTCTGTTAAATTAATCTATTGATATCTTCAGGGTATAACTGCTCATACAGTATAATAATAATAAAACTACGAAAAGCATTTTAGCTGATCCGAAAAAATGGTCTAATCAGTGAACAAAAATCCCTAATATGATCCAAACCTTGAGTTTTGTGATCCGTTGCACCACTACTCAATAAATATTAAAAATTAATTTAGAATAACTGTAGGCGTTTCCGCTTTTACCTCCTTTAAAATAACATATAGACATTTTTCAATGCAATATTGACTTGCAAACAAAGATTTTGTTCCAAGTGAAAATCTGAAACCTTTTTTTATAATAATACAAGCCCATCTGTACCATGCAATATATTACATGCAATGTTGTGCTTCTCATTTTCTAGAGGTATTTAGGAAACAAGTACCTGAAACAAGTTATCAGTCCGAGAAGAATTAATGTTGTTTATTCATCAGCCAGAATTCAAAATCTATCACGTCGAGGGAAAATGGAAACTATACTTAAATATTTGTTTATTTGCGTTTTTCGTTTCACTTACGTCTCACATATGTGCACAACTGAAAACACAAAATAATGTTACGGTTTTCACTAATTCACATATTAGTGCTTTACATGGAGAAAAACATTTTTAATTTTAAAACCTCTTTTGTATTATCGGGTCCCCAGGTCCCATGTCATGTAACTGAACAGCAAAAACACTTAACACTGTTTTAACTAACAACAAAAAACTTGATTGAATTGCCCCCTAAGGACTACGCAAGACAGCCGTGTTCTTCCAGCACCAACAAAAGATATTGATTTACGGTGGTTAACCACATCAAAATCACCTGCGCTAACCGCTACAACACACCAAGACATACATAAAGAGCTTTGAAACTGTGAACGATGTTAGCGATTCAGTGACTTACAGCCATTCAAACAGAAGTGCCACTTTGTCTGACAAAGTGTTTAAGTGGTGCTGGTGTCCAGCATGCATGGCTGCAGAAGTTTATTACGGCGAAATTGCCTGAGGCTTTGGAAACTCACCAAGGCCAGTAAGTCAGCGTCGAAATCTCTTCAGAACTGAAAGGTCTACTGTAAGAGTGTCTGCGAGAGCCTGAATAGCTTTAAATCAAAAGCTCTCTTCCTCTATCTGTGACGCCCACTTGCTGCTAATGGCTCTGAAACTTAGCCAAGGTTTGGTCTGGATCTTTCATTTAATAGCACACACAAACGTTCAGGTGCACATACAGACACCGGAGGATGCCGGCGGCACATATGAACGTACGGACACATGAAATGTTGCAGGTGAGATGTAATGCCTGTTGAGGGAGCTGTATGAGCAGCACAAAAGTTGCAAGTCTATCCTCTAATATTCAGCAATATTCGGTTTAAATTATTTAAAAAGTTTGACAATTAAATCACAAGAACAAGTGACCCACGCTAGTAAAAAATACTACTCTCTCTCCCTCTCTCTCTGTACGAAGTGAAAACAGATTTCAGATATGCACACACTCAGGTGGGTAAAGCGTCAAACAATCAGCGGCGTGGTGCGACAGGCCGGACCGGATCACAGGCGGTCGAGCATGAAGGAGGAAACGGACCTGTCACACGTTCACTGTCATCTTCTCTTTTTCAAACACACACTCATGCTGACCTGCCCTGTCAGCTAAACTTCCCATGATGCACCTCCTCCCTCCAACACTTTCCTGCTCGCCTTCGATATGACTTGTCAGTCATCACCATGGAAACCAGGTAGCCTGTGTAATCTCTAATCATCAAGTGTGACAAGCTTATCAACAGCTCCGTGCTGTCAAGTTCTATGCTGCCGCGTCTGATCCGAGAGATTTCACGATGACCTTTTACACTACAAATGACCGAGTTTCGGGGGTTGCTTTTTAGTTACGAAAGCATCTCTTACAGAAGCAATTATAAGCATGAACTGTTTGTGACAGCAGGGTAGTCAAAATAAATTAGTGTAGGATACAGTGAAGTATTTTGACACTTCAGTCACATTAATAATGAATGAAATTAAACATTAGATGGTAAAATATCAAACCAAGTGAGACAAGTCCCTTTCTTAGAACAAACTTTACAATTCAAAGCTGTTTTTGTCATATCTTCAAACCAGCTGGCCACAAAGTAGACATTTGGATGAAACCGAGCGACTGAGGCAGGCTAAGCAGCAGAAGGGTATGGGGGTGTACCTGAATGAACACCTTACAAAAAAGAACGCTGATATTGCAAGACGTGCACATATTTGAGGAAACGGAACAAGATACAAGCCACATGGACTAGAAACTGCAAAGTAATGATACGGCTAAACAGAAGCTAACCTGAGGAAGCTAAAGTACATATAATAAGAGAACTTAAAGAAATGGATCAGTACGATAGGTGATGACTGTGCTACAGCTAATGGAACGACGAAAGAAGCCATGGAATATACAACAGTATAATAAAAATAACTGTTAGGTACAGGACGAATAAGATTGCGTGAAGGATGCTAAATGGCCATGGATTTTTTTAATAATATAAAAGGCGGATATTGGCGAGGAATTTTTGTTCCCATTTAGTGATGCTGATGACTTCTCAAAGTCACTTTAAGTACGATCATTTACATTTTAAATCCTTCAATCACACAGACTATAAGATGTGTGAGATGGAATAGGAAATTGACCCGGACAACCACTTTTCAACCATGTAAATAATAATTGCTGTGAGTATTATACTGAAGAAACATTTGATATAAATGTGGAAATGAATCGGGGATTATCAGTATTGCATTTAAATAGTAGAAGTCTGTATAAAAAATTCAGACAAGTTAAGGAGTACTTGTTTAAGTTTAACAACTTTGCTTGATAATGTGAGAGTACAAGATGTTGAACTGGAAGGATATCCGTTGTTTTACGACTAACAGGTTTAATAAGAACGGTGGAGGAGTTGCTTTGTATGTTGACACTACGCTAAAATGTAGTTTGATAAAAAATATGTCTATTACCATAGAAAATATTTTGGAAAGTGTAACTATAGAAATTGATATGGAAAGATCAAAAAATATAATCATTAATTGCACGTAGCACTGGTCCTAGTTTTGTTACACTGCCAAACAGTTGTAGCACAAGTATATAACGTCTGTTATATGAGAAAATATGTAGTTCATCACATAAATAGGACATTAATGTTACAGTTTGTTAAATTAAGGCCATGTTCTATGTTTTCCATTCTGCAAGTCTATCCTCTAATATTCAGCAATATTCGGTTTAAATTATTTAAAAAGTTTGACAATTAAATCACAAGAACAAGTGACCCACGCTAGTAAAAATACTACTCTCTCTCTCTGTACGAGGTGCAAACAGATTGCAGATATGATTTATGATTTAATAAGATTTAGTACAATTTTACACCGCTCGATTAATGTATAACGTTACAATAAATTACTGGCACTTAGTATTCTGAGGCTGTTCCAATTAAAAGAAAGTTTGTATAATTTAAGAGGAATGTATATGTTTACAAAATAAAGGCAAGAACAAACACAAAAAATAGGTGTACAACTGTTAAAGGAGTAAACGTTTGGAATAACTGTGAAAATGAACAAAACTTATGTAAGTCATTCTGTAAATTTAAGAAAATGTTTAAAAATAAGATGATAAACAATTATATGACTTAATGAGTATGCACTGTATGCATTAAATTTATGATTGATGTAATGTTTATTTGCAATTATGTGAGTTTGGAAAATGCGAGCCTGTTTTGGGAATTGTTTTTTTACTTATTTTTTTGGGATCTATATTGTTTTATTTTGTAATACTAATTGGTGAAGCAGTGTCGCTTATCAGGTAATTATGTATAGAGGGTAGGCTTAATAAGCAAATATGCCTTTTTCGGTTATATGTATTTGTTTTGTTATGGAAAGTTGCTAATAAAAAAATGAAATGAAAAATGAAATTTAGGAAATGTATTATGTCAGCAAATTAAACACATTATTTATGTTTAATGTTTACTCGTTAATATTAATATTTTTCTCCACATTTAAGAAAATTAGTAAACTCATGAAAGCTATGGAACAATACAAAAGTTACTATGTTTAACCTAAATCAAAGTATCTTCTTAGCATCTTCAGTGTAGTCACACTTTTCAGTTCTGGTCTCTTTATGGACTGCTTTTCTTCTTTATCCAAGCCATTGATTTCAAAAACATTTTTATTAAATGAAATTGTAGTTTTCTTGTATATTTTCTTGTAATATGTTTGTGAAAAAAGGTAATTTTACAAAAAAAGATTCTGTTTTACGTGTTTTGGCTGAACTAGTGTTTCCTTCCTCTCTTTTAATCCCCTGTTCACGTCTGCATTCTTTATTGTGCTCTGATGGGTGTCCGTTGACATAATACTTGATAGTATGAAGGACTCACTGTCCAGGAAACGACTCCGTATCTCACATCACGCGCACATATAAATGTATGTCCTCTGTCACTGTGATATCACTCGGCTGCCATACTTGTTTACACAGCACCACAAGAGGATCAAAACAAAGGCAAAAAACTAACACGCGCACATACACGGACTGTCTGACAAACAAACAAGCTAACCAAAAACGCCAGCAGGGTCAAGAGTCAACAAAACCCATTCAGAGAGTGTCACAAACAGACTATATATTGAGTTAGCATGTTTTCCTGGAGCTCAGTGGTAAGAGCATTGCGTTAAGGTTGTGGGTTCGATCCCAGGGGATTGCACATACTTAGAAACAAATGTATAAGATAATGCAATGTAGGGTGCTTGGATAAAAGCGTCTGCCAAATGCGTAAATGAAAATGAGTAAATAGTTCACTTCAAAATGAAAATCTGTCTTCATTTACTCAACCTTACATTTTAGTTTTTCATGGTACACTTTTGTCACTTCAGCTTAAGTCACAAGGTGTCTAATCTCTTTGAATGGACAAAAGAAAACAGTTTTACAGGTTTGAAACGACATGACCAAATGACAGATGTTTTGTTGAACGTTTCTTTAAATGATTAACCTGCATGTAGCTTCATTAAGATGGCTTAGAGCTTCAGACAGAGGCTCAGACTGAAATCACTTCACACCAGACTCAAAGCTAGCCAACTTAAACCTCTGACAGTACTGTACGATTTATTAAACTTATTAAAGCTTTTGTTCTTTAGTATTTAGATCTTCCTTTTGTATTTATGTTTGTGCATTTAAACAATGAAATTGATTTTAAGAAAGGATTAAATCCAACATAAGCTGTCCTGATGGCATTTTACATTAGACATCCACAATGAGCAATCACACAGAACAGGGACAAATGTTACACTTGATCACATTTGTAAAGTCATACTTAAACATGTTAGCATAAGAGTGTGCATGGTGTGATAAAACTTACAACTTGCATACTCCTGCAATAGCAGTCCCTCTAATTAAACACAACCTTACACATTAAGAACTTAACATTTAATGTAAGTGCTTTAAAAACACAGATAATACACTGCTCTAAATCATTCTGTACACTTGCCTCGTGGGCTTCTTTTGTAATTGGATACTGTACATGTGTTTTGACAAGTAATGAAAATAATAATCGACAATGTGCCACATAGACTGTCAATAGAGTTTAAGAATTTGCCTTTAAAAAAACCTTAATAAACAACAACTACACCTCTAACAGAGCAAGGACTGTGTGTTTCTGTGTCAATGACACTTCCTGTGGTACTGTCTTTAATCTTAAGCAGAAAAACAAGCCCACAACTCAAACTTTCACACTCTGAAATGACCCACAAGGTCAAAGATGAGGCCCCAGTGGGACTGTCCTGAGGAGTGCCCGAGTCAAGGTTAATGGCAAAGTAGATGTACAAGAGACACAGGTGAATCTCAAACATACAAACACTAACCCAGACACACAAGTAGATGGTGGATGTGACATTTAGGACAAGTTTGCCTTACATGTGCAACTCTACAAAGGTGATAAACAGAGAATGAGAACAGAAGTGTAAAAGAGAGAGAGAGAGAGAGAGACTACTTATCTTACCAGCAGCACAATACGTGTAATTTTGCACAGTTCTGCTATTTCTCCTCATTATTCGTTTCCTTTTTTCCTTTTTGTTATTCTGTCATGATGCCATTTATCTTCTGACATTAGAATTTCTTTTACTAATTATGTTGTTTTGCATGACTTCATTTGCATATACGTAGGTAATTTTTTGGGCGATACAAAATATTAGTGCCCACACATTTTCAAACAAAACTAGTATGAGGACTTTTTATTGTTTCTCAGTTATTCTTTAACCACCTACACTGCTTTATTAAACACAGCAAATGCCAGACAAAACTGAATATTACCAAACACATCAAATATTACAAGTTCAAAGAAATTATTATTATTATTACTAAATAATCACATGTATATGTCTTGTTATTGAATTGTATATTTAGCCATATTTACTTTCATCTCCGCTTTTAATTTAAATAAAGGGGCGATTTAACGCTGTTTCATGCATTCTGACTTCTTTACAATATTAAACGTGCTGGCTTCTCATGCTTAACATGGTTAACTTGTCAAAAAACGAGTCGGACGTATTACGTATTATTTCTGCTCGATGCACAGCTAAATGAAACTAAGTCATATGTCAGTGTTTTGTTGGCAACCGGCGCCTACGTGCATAATGTAAACAACACACATTTTTAGGGACGGTTTCCCAGACGGGGATTAGTTTAAAACAGGACTACGCTTTAGTTAAATTAGGATATTTAAGTCTTTTAAAAAAAACATATTTTACAAAAAAACATTACTGGTCTGCATCTTGAGACGAAACAATCCCACTGATATATTTTAAGATATGTCAGTACAAGTTTTTTCGATCAAGACACCTCTAACATTTAAGTTAGTCTGGGACTAGGCTTAAGCCCTGTCTGGGAAACCAGCCCATAGTGAATCAACAGTTATGCAGGGATAATGCGATGATGTATTGTGTGCTGGTGATTTAGTTCCTCCCCCCGCACACCCCCAGGAGGTCGTCTGATTTCGGAAATAATCGTACAACTGTATCTATCTTTTATAAATGTGATCATCAAACTAAATACTCTTCGAAGATACGAAGTATGCCAAAACTACTCTATAGTTTACTCAAAATTAATATTAGATAATATGAGATAAACTGCGCGTTCAACCGGACCTTTAAATAAAACACATGGTCAATTGAACTGCAATTGACCAGGTAATGGGTTGTAAGTGCAGTAGACGTCCCCTGCGAACCCTGAATCCCCATTTCTGCTGAAAGAAAGAGTAATAGATACAGGTTTTCATGAAAAAAGAATATGCCTTTTTAGCTCAAGATGGAGTCAAGCTGTGACTTGTGAAGGCAGACTATAAAAGAGGGACGGCAAACTTATCTCCTGTGTGAATGTACTGTCCAATCTGCAATACTCTCCACACCCCTGCAGCTTTTGCTATAACAGAACACCAGAAAATACATCTTCGGCCCAACACGCTCTCTCGCCCTCTTTCTATTTTTTTATAATAATATATTGATTTTGGGGGAGGTGGAGCTATAGCCCTCCCCTCACATAGTTTATGAGAGCGGTTACAGAAGAAAGGCTCTCAGTACAAGGTGAACTTGTACATGAGGGAGCGTTTGCTTTATCCTTCATTTAGTTTCTTTCAGAAATTCCTTCTGTAGATTGATCATGACGCTGGCACGTAGAGTTTAGAAGGATTAAATCAATACAAGAAATGATTTATCGTCCTTATTAGTTTGCCAATCCTAATAACCGATGACTGGGACTAAATGAAATCTTGGGACTTTTATAGCATTTTCTTGTGTGATAGAAATACTATATAAACTGTGACTAAATGAAATTTCTTTATCTATTCTGAAACAAAAATCAAACTCACAAAATAAATGAAATGGCATTTAAATTTGCACACACACAAAACAGCACAACAAATTAAACACACACAGGCAGCAACAGCTTTAAATACACGGACAAAATAAAATAAAAGAATCAAAAAAACCGACAAATATTTTTCTTTGAGGAATATTATTGGTTTCATGAGTATAAGGTTCTGATCCTATTTGAATATTCTGAGTTCTGTGATTCATAAAGCATATATATGATTATCTCTCCTCTCCTTCAGATGTTGGAGGCTTGTGTCAGAAAGGATGTCATGCGTTGCTATTTGAGACAGAAAGCCAATCCAAACCTGAGTTGGACCTTCAAGAACCACATGGACTTCAATCTGCTTTTCTCTGTTTGGATGGTAAACATACCAGATATTTCTGACTCTTATGTCATTCCAAACCTGTATAATCTGTAATCTGCAGAACACAAAAGAAGATATTTTGATGAATGTTGGTAACCGAACAACACTTGTCATCATTATCTTCCTTTGTATGGACATAAAATACATTTCTCTAAATATCTTCTTTTGTGTTTTACTATAGATAGAGTCATATTGAGTTTTTTAATGACATGAGGGGAATAAATGATGACAATATTTTTGTGTGGGGGTTAACTATCCCTTTAAGAGAAGCAAATACATATTTTTTTTTAAAACAGTGTCTTACATTGGCTGTCTATTCATGTTGAGTGACTATCATATGTTTATATACTTTTTAACTTTAAAACCACTACATGGGTATTAATAATTTTACATTTATGTGCAAATTTATTTTGTGCAAATTCTCAGACAAGATCACATTCATAAATTGTTGATTATTCATATATTTCATTTAAACCAGAAACTATTGATTAAAAGAATCAATGTTATTAAAATGAAATATTTTACACAGTATTCATGCTGTATGTATTTTTTTATGTTTATTGGAGCATCACATCGTTATCTTATTAAGATTCGGACATCGAAATCTCAAATCGATCGTGTGTCACATGAGCCGTGCTATTTGTGTTTGTGCGCAGAGATATGTAGTGCGCTGCCTATGTAGTGTTCCAAATAAATCACTTGTTTGTTCAGATGCTGCTTCTGAAGGCAAGTCAACAAACTTGATTTAGTTACAGAGCTAATGATGCACACTCCAACCAAGACAATGTTGGTTAATAAGACCGGTTATTTTTAAACATGTCTGATAACTCTATATCTGGCTCTCGAGTCCCTAAGGGCCCCCGGAATCAGACGTTTGATCATTGCAGCAGACGCCCAGGAAGGGTCGGAAAATACGCAGGGAAGTTGTGTGAGAGAGGCTGCAGGGGGCCGGGGGTCAGTTAGGATGAGGCTCTGGAAAAATCAGGCTGGATATTTAAGGAGTAATGCATGCAAGTGCTCCTATCAAAGTGACTGAATTAGGCCAGGTGTCTGGTCGCCTGTCACTGGACTACACACACCCAGCCCGCGGGATACACACAGTCAACCCCCTAATGACTGACCATCTCTTTTCTGTCCTGCTCCATCACACACTGAAATTCTGACCGCTCTGTACCCACCGCACACACACACACTTGCCAAAGCAGACACTTCACATACTCGAGAGTCTGTGTGTTTGGACAGTGCTGGGTTTAATCCCCGCCTGAGTGTTTATGTTAGGCCGGAATAAAATGTTATTGCTCCTTCATAGCCCCAAAAACTTTTATCAGTAATGATTTTAATTTTGTCTATAAAAAACCCAGGTAGTCATATACAGTAAAAGAATAGAGAAAAATAAATGTTATATTTGTAGTGATCAGAAACATTTTGGACATCTAAAACCAGAAGTCTCCATTTAATCCCAATATACAGTAGACTAATGAGAATCTAAAAAGAAGAACGACAAAAGAAGCGAGATTGTGAAATAAAGCAATGAAAGTCCCAAAGAATGTTGAGGAGCATCTCATCCTCATCCTTTTTGAGGACAAATGGTTCATCGAAATTGGATTAGTCTCTTCCGGTGCTTTTAATGTAAGTGCTGTGTTTAGACAGACATGTAGCAAATAAAACCCCATTTTTAATCTCTTATAAAGACTTAAAATTCCTATCCAGCCACATAGAAGCCACTTACTTCACTGTCGCAAACCACACCAAGGAAGGAATGAGATTATTGAGGAGGGTGACAGCTGTACGTCTCTGATCCGACTCTTAAAATCACTTGAATCGGCTCATTGCATTTAAGCACAAATCGAGAAGCGGTTAGATTGGGGTCAGCGAGGATGGAAAAGTTTGGCGCAGGTTAAAAGCACGCGTCCGTGCAGATGCTTTTGGAACGAATGGCCGTCTGAAGGCCTGATCTTTTTAAGCGTTTGGGGACTGGAGCAGCATTTGATGTTGGGGCGTGATGCTCGGTGGGTGTTGGAGGTTTTAAGTGATTGGGGAGAATGGGGAAGTATTAGATCATCTCAAGTGGGACAACCAATCAGATGCTGCCAAAAGTGATTATGGAAAAACCCACGGTGAAGATCCCGAATGAAAAATATCATTTTGGTGCATAAACAAAAAAAATGTTGGAAAAAAATATACTTTTTTTATGTATGTATTATGCAGCGTATTTTATCATACATACATGTACAGCATGTGTGAGCATTAGGGGATATATTTATGCTAATGTATACGGAGCAGGAGGGGAACACAAATCGTTCATTTCCCATAATGCCCCTAAAGGGACAAGGTTTGCTCATATTCCTCCGTGAGAACACAAAACCCTCACATTGGGTAAATGGGTATCGATTAAACCTGGAGTTACTTTGAGGCCAGCGCATTTAATGAAAAAAGAAAGAAAAAATTGACCTGATTTGGCCTGCCACGAACATCCACAGCCAAACCGTGATCGTAGAGAGCACATTACTCCAACCACAATCCTATTCATCTGATTCCAAATATACCACACAGCACTAATACTACATTTTAGCATTATGCAACAATATCAACAGCCATGTGTTTATCTGCACCTTGTATGAAACTAAACATATTGCGAACTGGGTTACGTGAAAAGAAGATGAACTTGGAAATAACCTTGTTTAAACCAACATTATAATGATAAAGAAAAGTAATCAATTATATAAAAATGACACAACATGTTCAGACGCAAGCAGACTGAACGAATTTTCTTGCTAAAATAATTTATAAAGTACACAATACGTTTAACAATTAGTGCCCGTTATTTGTATGACTTTTACTCAAGGAACAAAGTGCAAATTCCTATGCAGATTTTTTTTCTGTGGCTGTATATGTAAATAATTTATACGTTAAGTAAACGAAAAATAATTTAAAATAGAAAGAAATATTTATGCTTGGCAATGTTCGCAACCGTTTAAACGTATGAATTTAAACAGAGACAGATGATAGGATTTTGCATATGGAAGAGGCAGAAGAACTGAGAGAAGGAAGAGAGCGTTTACAGAGAGAAAGGAAAGCGAGGAGAGTGTCAAACTCAATCACATTAGATATGCGGCCTCTTCTAGCACAGCTGAGGCATTTTTAACTACACAAACACGTCAGGCTGAACACTCACCCCAGGGCCAAACAAATTACGATTCATCAAGCCGCAGAGTGATATTTTCAAGAGTCCATCAGAACAGTAGCAGCAGGAACCAGCCAACCTCACTGGCAGCAGAAGTGTTCTGCCTCCATATGGGTGTGTGTATATACCCATGAGATTTATTACTGTAAATGCAACATTATGCAAAGAATAGTTTGAGCGTTCTGCCTGCCTATTTTTCAATTGTTCAGGACAAAAATGGATATTTGGGAATATATAGCAAGGTAGATCTAACATGAATCTACCATGTCATCTTCACAGTACAGTTTTTCTTAATATATTTTTAGACATTTCTCCAAAATAGGCTTCAATACAAAAAATGAAAACTGCTATCAAAGAAGACTCCAAATGTAGCAAAACAGTTCAATGTCAGCTCATTCAAAGAAGTGCATGCTTCACAAGCAGATGTTTATTTAGCGGCATCTAGTGGTGAGGTTGCAAATTGCAACCAACGGCTCACCCCACCCCTCCCTTTCGAAGCACTATTGTGCTGACACAGAACTTTCACACAGAAGTTTTCGCTTCTTTGTCGAAGGAGATAACGTACTCCCGAAACGCATTGATGCAGAGCCTCTGTTTAGGGCTACTGTAGAAACAACATGGTGAATTCCATGCAAGGGGTGTATGTAGATAGAAATAGCTCATTCTAAGGTAATAAAAAAATATATCGCTTCATTATGTAAGGTCTTTATACACTTCTGAAGACATAATTATGTATATTATATTGCATTTCTATCAATAGATCCAGTAAAGATCTTTTTTCATGTTTTCTTGATAAAGTTAATCAATTGACTCTAAATTGACAAAACTGCATGTTCTGTGTTGTGTTACAAAGCCAGCAGACAAACTTGATGCCAACATGACAATATGCAACACGCAATTAAGATGATAATTTAACAGTATGTTATTTTAAATCACTAACCTTCTTTATACAAGAAAAATTGTGTTAAATTGATTAACCAGAACCATCGTGTGAAGAAACACACTAACCAAAATCCTGAAGAGACATCAGAAAAGTTTCCCTGGAAACGGATAGCATGAACAGCGACTGACACCAGCGGATCAACATTGCACTTAAATTAAAAACAATGACGTACCACACGATAAGCTGCGGAAGCCCAGCCCACAGTTTAACCTTGTGTTTACAATAACTTCATGGCCAGACGATGATGCGGTAGACAAAAGCTCTTCACACAGAAGTATTACACAACGGCTGTACACATACAGTAGGCTATTTTAGTATTATTCAACCAACAGCCATGCATTGCCAATGAGTGTGCTGTTACAGTACAGTACAAAACCTGCCCAGATAAACACAATTAACTAAACAGAATTCAAATGAATATGTACAAAAGAACATGCTCAAACAGAAATCCTGACATTTAGAAGCATTTAAATGTCATGCTGAATAGAGGATGTGCGTTTATTTTCTATTCTCTCTCATGCTTACTTTAAAACAAATCTTATATATGGTTGAAAATATTATTGTAAAAATATAAGTTTTCCTGGTACAATATATAATCCGGAGAAGTTTACACAAACATAATTATATTCACCTAACTGTTTATATACATATACTTGGACTAATGTTCACACTGCTTGTTCTCCACAAAAATGTTTTTAATACGATCTGCTATGAGCAAGAAGTCTTTGATAGATTAATTTACATTTACGCTCAAAAAAATTCAACTGTGATTTCATGTGAAACAATTACACTAAAACATTTTTATAGCTGTGAAATCAATAAAACTGTTTAAATTGAGTAAATGTAAGTAATCAAATTAAGCAAATCTGAGTAACTTAAATATTTCTGTTAGAATTCACCAAAAATATTAAGAATATCATTTGTTAATTATATACTTATATTTTTATTAAATAAATGTAAGTAATATATGTACATTTTAGAGAAATTGACTTTTGGATTTTAATCATTTTTTTAGAATGTCCTGAAAAAAACAATTAAATGACTTAATATAAAAAATATTTTAATTAAGTTAATATAGCTGTTTATTTTTGTGATATTTACTAAGCCACATAATTATTTTTTAGAGTGTACATTGAGCTACTTACAAAGAAATTAGGAAACCATTTCTCACCTCCATCCTCCGCTTTGACCTGGATTTATCCACTCATCCAAACTGTCAGTGCATCTCTCTCTGCGTCATACACACATTGGGTGTGTATCTTCTAGACTCACTTCTAAAGGGGTCAATTGACCTTGTTAAATATCCAGAACAGTTCTCCAGCTAGCAGTACTCCCCATGTTCATGCCCTCTTTCACCTGCTGCTTTTCAAGCCATTACGGACCGAAGTGTAGTGACCCTGAGATTAATCATTTTAGGGCACCCTAATGTGTGCCACTGGCAGTGGGATTGTCTGCGGTGGAATGCGTGCAGGGCCGTCCCTTTAACTCTAATCAATAGTGTGGTTTTGGCTGTGCAGCCATTGGTTCTCTTATGCATTAAATGACACTTATCAGTGTAGTGACCTGCGTTTTGCCATTAGTTATAAGCGAACTCATGCGGTTCAGTGGGCCTAATGCTTTCTACATAAACCAGTAACATCTGCAGGGCAAAGACAGATCCGCAAACAGCATTTTGTGGTCAGGGTTCCAGAACATTAGGGGGCTCTGGACTGTGCATATACAAAAAAATTCATCAATTTAGCCCACTTGGATATATACATATATAAAATATATGATCTTTTATTAGGCCATTTATTTTATATTTTGATATCCACAGTATGTATGTACAGTATGTATATATTGTATGCATTTTAGGCTCTGTGGCTAGGGAAATGGCCTCTTAATATTTTTTTAATATTTATTTTATTTCTATCCTTCCTGGTGGAACATTCTTCCTAACTCGGTCCGGTCAACCACATCTCTCACAACATTCAAAAAACGACTTAAAACCCATCCCTTCTGTGAATACTTGACAGACAAATGAAAAGTAAAAAAACAACCCTTTCTCTCAACAGGTAGGGGTCTGGCTTTTGTTGAAACCAGTAACTTTGTATTGGCACCTACTGTATTATGGCTCCTGTATGACATATCACTTATTGCTCCCTAAACTCTTTGTAAGTCGCTTTGGATAAAAGCGTCGGCTAAATGAATAAATCTAAATGTAAACATTTGTAAATAAAAAACTGCTGACACCATACAAAATGTACTTACTAAACTAGCCTTTCCATCCCATTCATACCAGAACAATAATATCTTCAATATTGACTGAATAATGCCATTTTAAAGATTGAAATCTTAGTGAAATGAATGAGAGTGCGTGTGATGGGATTCTCCGTTGTGTAGATGCGCGGCTTAATTTAAACAACCGAAATAGTAAAATGTTTAAATGCTTTATTAGGCTATGTCTCGCGGTCCGGATGAAACGAAGCAAAGGTCCGGATCCGGCCCGCTGTCCGCCAATTGAGGATGACTGTACTAGTTGAACCATTGCCATTTTTCTTGAAGTAAGCCTTTATAAATAAGTTGTGATTCTAGATTATTTGAAAAAGTTTACAACTAATCTCCTCTGGTACTTTTTTAACATGCACTTACAGTAGTAGACAGCTCAAACTCGATTAGGGAAAGACGTGAACTGTTGCTTAACTGTAAGAAGCTAGAGCAGTGGCTACTCAAATTTTGTAGTGAATTTGGCAGTTAGTGGTAAAGCTAATGTCTAATGTTTCCTGATGAGTGGGCCTGCCACCACTGAGGCTAATGCTTAACGCTTCCTGATGACAGGGGCTGTAACACTGTGGCTAATTTCATGCATGAAGGCCCATCCGCATCTCATCCGCTCTACTGGCGCACTGATGCTAATTACAGCCCAAAACTGCCTGATTCCTGCCATCATCCCGAATCGTTCGGCTATATTTTACCCAACCAAACCATCCAAGACATGCTGTCTGGCCCGAACGGAGAATCGCGTCGTGTCCGATGCTGTGATTGTGAGTGCATGACGCTAAGTTTAGGCTCTTGATGTAAGACAGGAAGGGGAAGCTGGATAAATATAAACCACGCCTACATTGATAAGCAAGTGAAATGGTTTTAGTAGCATGAAATGGGTGTTCTCCGTGTCTTTATTTATTTGTCAAGAACCGTCCACTTCCAAAGCGATGCATTGATGGCGCTGACATGTGCCGCCTGCTTTTGGACGGTAATCGAGTAGAGGCTATTTGTAGCCAGATGGTATAATTATAATCTACCAGAAGGGGATGACCGGGCCACGCTGTCCGTCCGAACCCTGACCCTTGGACTGCTCCCAGCACATACAGTATGTAAACCTAGACCCGACATCTTTTCTGACAACAGTCTGTAAGGAGTGATATAAAGGTCGGAGGGACAAAGAGAACGAGTTCAACATAACTTGAAAAAACACTCTCATTGATGATATTTGCAAATACAGATTTTTCTTTTTTTCGTGTGTTTTTCACTCTATTTTCATCCCAGTCACATCACTCTCTCTACAGGTTGCAAGTGTAACAAAGTCTTTTTAATAAAACAAAAAAAGAACATGCTTGTTAGTGCTTTTCCAGCCCAGGTAAATAACGATAATTAGTCCCGAGAGCAAATAAAAGTGTGATTCAGCATGCGTGATGTACTACGAATAAGTAGCATTGTTCATGTCGGGCGTGTAATATCGGGTGTTTGTGCATGTCCGGGTCCATTATTGGTTCCGGTGTCTATGTGTGCGCCAGTGCGTAATGAAGCAACAGGCGTGAGGAAATTGGCCTTTGCATGTAAGTGATAATAGTGCACAAGCTAATCAGACAAGTGAATCAGACAGGCAGTCAAAGGCCTGGAGCTGATGGACAGACGACGGCA
This sequence comes from Triplophysa siluroides, assembly GCA_006030095.1. Taxonomy (NCBI): domain Eukaryota; kingdom Metazoa; phylum Chordata; class Actinopteri; order Cypriniformes; family Nemacheilidae; genus Triplophysa; species Triplophysa siluroides. The sequence goes on along the minus strand of VCII01000101.1, from coordinate 716,197 downwards.
GAAACGGAAAGGTAGAGGGAACTCGAGATCATTAAACTCAAAGGCAGGTGTGAAAGAAAGAGAGAACTGCTTAATGGAAAAGAGTTATATAAGTCAGTTAAATAAGTCTTAGAGTTGAGGGTACATTTGTGATGTCTGCTTTTTATTGTCCGCAAAATGATTGTCATTGTGTCTCCTTGACAGAAGTGAGATTAAAGAGAGACTTTTTTTTTTTAGTTACATTAAATTAGAGTTCTTCAATTCCATAAACAAAAACTCCTGAGCTATTAAAGAGAAACCTACAGATGCCTAAACACATTCAACTAAGCAGAAAGCATTTTAGGAATTAAAAAAAGAAACACTTCATATTTCAAGCAGGCAACCATATCATAAGTAAAAACACACTGGAAAACAAACTGTTAGATGCCTGTGGCGTTCAGCCCAATGGAGAGCAGAAATGTCATTAATGAGACAGAGAATATTAGGCATGAAAAGTCTTAATGATCATTTGGACGGAAGCGATCAGCGGATATGAGAGCGCACCTGCTCAATCAGCCTGAATTTCCTTGACGTTCCGGTCAGAATAGCACAAAGGGACGTCGGAAAAACGGGGCTTATGAAAATGCCAATTAAAAGGCCTGTCGTTTTCAAAACCGTCTGAAAAATGCCGAAGAGAAATCAGGCAAACAGTAATTTAGTCACGATGGCACCAGACCTGCCGGCTTGATTTATATGATAAGCCACAAACCGGTATTATTAACCTGTCTGAAACAATCAGTAAGACATGCATGTCTCTCTCATGTAGGCTTGGATGTTTTAGTGCAGGGGTTCCAAACCTTTTCAGCCAGCGACCCCCAAAATAACAGTGCCAGGGACCCGAGACCCCCACTATCCTTAAAGTTAGGTAATGTATACAAACATTGCACGCAACTGCGCACATGCGCTAATTATGTCTATACAAACACACATTATTAAAACACAAAACTACACAGTCTAACATAATATGACTTTATAGTTATTTACTCATTATTTTACTTGTTATACATAAACCATGAACTGTTACTACAGATGGTCAAATTTCTGTTCGACACAAATTGTTGTCTTTGGTCGATATTAACCAACGTTACATTTCGACAAATAAAAATATCCTAAACTTAAAGCCTGAAAAATAATCTGCGTGCACATATGGGAATGTTACCGTGGTGGTGTAAATTGACTTGCTGCACCTAGCCTAATGCGGTTGCTAATGTGACGTAATCACCCCAGGGGTCACGATCGAGGGGGAGGAAATTCCAAAGGCTGACGGCTTTTTATTTGCAAGGTTAAACTTAACTACGATTTTTATGTTTTATTACACTTATTAATTAAATACGCTATTCCAAGTGTTAAAAATATATTTCTGGAAATCAGCTTGCGACCCCCCCCCACCCCCGGGGGTCCCGACCCCTACTTTGGGAACCCCTGTTTTAGTGAAAACAAGTAGCAAAATGTTGAAACAATGCTACGTGTAGAGCAGGTTTACATGTATGTAGTTCTTAAAGGTAGCTAAAGGTGCAGTGTCTGTAAAACTTGTGATGCTAAACAACACACTGCACATTAAACTGGGACAGAGAATAAAATATTCCAATTAATAATATTCACAGAACAACACAAATCTATGCAAATATTCTAATTTCAAAGAGTGCTTTTAAACTTTTGCCCTTGTAAATGTTCACCTTTTTATTCCTAAGTTGACAAACTGAAATAACAACACTTCACTAACTCTAGAGTTAAAAGAGCCACTAAAGACGTGCTGTCTGTTCCCCCGTGTAAAGCCACTCCTGAGAGACCCGCCGAAGCACAATCAGGGACAAGGTCGTGTTTGATTCACATGATGAAGGATATTTTTCATAAAAGCAGGAGAGCTTCTCTTATTTCCTTTTGTTGTAGCAAAAGAGAAGATGCAAGAGAAAATAAGAGTGAAATACAGTGAGCACTTAAAGGTACAGTTCCGCCATAAATTAAATTTCTGTCATTATTTACTCACATTCGTTTACATTTTGTTCCAACACCTCTTTGCTGAAATTTTCACGTAACTAAACACATACGCAAATATCACAAATGGCACACCTCGTGTGTATTTGCGGTCTTGTGGCCTTCAATTCCTTTTGTGCTAAATGAAATAAAAATGGTTTAGAACAAGCTGAAGACGAAATGTATCACTTTCAGATGAACTGTTTCTTTAAAAGGGTCATATGGCGCGAATACGTGTTTTACTGTGTCTTTGGTGTGTTATAAGTTGCCCATGCATGTATTAGACATGTAAAATTGCAAAAACTAAAGTGTCGGAACAAAAGACGCATTCTATCTAAAAGCAAATGCTCACCCAGACTTGCCTGAAACGCCTCGTGTAACCACACCCCCACAAATCTACGTCAGTTCGTGGTATGATTTGACCAAGACCCCCAAATGTATACGCAAGTAAGGTGGTCAGACCTGTCAGTACAATTGGTTTGGTGTTCCAAATATGGTAAGAGGCGTTACATTTCCGTCACACACTTGCAGTATTCGACCCATCACTACGCACTGGTTAACTGGCCAATCATAGCACAGCTCGCTTTTCAGAGCGATGAGCTTTGTAAAAAGTCTGCGCGTTTCAGAGAGGCGGGGCAAAGAGGAGATACAAACACACACGGTATGTGGAAAATGCAGCGCTTTGTGTATAAACATTACATTATATCTAAAACTAACGATAATATTTGTTTTAGCCGTGTCATATGTCCCTTTAAGACTGAGCTTGTCTGATGGGTCAGGTTCAAGTACCTATCTAGACATGCATAAAGAACAGCAAACAGCACACACAGAGGGGTCTCTCAGAGACAGTGGAAATTAAATAAAGAGAGAGAACGAGAGAAAATGTTTCTATGGTTATTTTCAGCTTTATGTACTAGAAAACAGCACTCACCTGAGTCCATATGTGCAATTCCTAGTGCAACGAGAGAGGAAAAACTCTCAAGCTGGCAGATGGAGAGCATCTCTCCCTTTCCCTTTGAGATAAAAGGAGCCATTTATAATACTAATTAACTCTAATAACTGTATCATGAGTGTAGGAGTAATATCTTTTACCTCCGCTGATTTCTGCTCCATTAAACCCATTCAACAACAATGAGCAAATATAAAGACCTCACGAGTTCACTTGACGCGTATGACTTTCTTTTACAATTTTCAATTGTAACAGGACGTTTACACAACGGGAACCTTATCAGGAAGAACAGCGCTTACAATTTACATGTAATGTAGTATCCATTGTGAACATGTCATAATTTACAACTGTACAGGTATTTACTAATGGTAGATCGTATCACAAGTCGAATGTTTTTACATGGTGTACATCAGGCCTTACAATCCAATCTCTGATAAACACCAAAAGATGCCAGATGGAGGCTATCACACACACAGATAAGCTTTTCTTCACTTATAATGTTGAAGGGTTTCCATCCATCCATCCACTACGAACTAAAGTTCATTTGATACGGGTTTTTGTAATAAATTACACAAATGATTTGTCCAGTGGGCCATTTCTAAAACCAGCATTTCCACGGTTTCACGGTGTCTCCCGTTTTGACAAATCCCGCTGAGTTTAGCCAACTCTAAGCCTGGGACAAATCTTCTGGGGAGACTGGGTGCCCAAGTTTAAGACAGAGTCATGAACAAACTGTCTAGCATAATTCCTAAAATGACTATTTCTGTCCTACATATGCATCCTGCTGATCCTGTTTAAAGCTAGAGGTCTTCCACAGAGACGTTTTCAAGTACTTCAATACAGGAACAATTTGAACTTTATCATTTGGGATTTCACACATGCAAACATGAGAATTGTCATTGATTTTTTTCACTCTTTTCTGTCAAAATAAGATGATGATCTTTTCCATAAAATAAAAAGAAATGGGCACTGGTGCTGTTTAACTCCAACTATGACATAATAGCATCCTTAAAAGAATCCATGCAACTTGATTCAAAAGCATTCAAAAATCTTATTTAACAGCCATGGTCACCATTTACTTTCAATGTACAGAGAAGGACAGCTTTTGACAAAATGTTTTCATGTATACTATTCATTTAATATAGCACACAATTCATACAAACTGATTTTATGATCCTCCATTCGTAGTTAAGATAAACACTTGATATGTTCTTTAAAGCTCTTATAAAACTTCCTACCATCTATAGATCAGCAGCAACCCAAATAAAGAGTGATGAATCATTCCCTAGAACAGTTTACTTTGTGTAATCTATTAAAACTTTACCTTTAATTATTTACAAATGAAATCAGTTACGTGTAAGAAAATACAACAGTCTCGGGGGCATGAAAGATATCAGCTGCCGTTTACTTATGTTTACCTAAAAACTTTAGGGGAAATTAACAAAGTGAGGTGAGGCGTTTCACAATAGAAAATGTTCCTGGTATATGTGTGTGTTATGTTAGGACGTGAGTTGGTGCTAGAAGGAGGCCTAGAGGTGTGTTCTCTGTCCTTAAATTACTGCAATTTAATAAAAATACACACCTGTGTTTCGCATGAAGCCCCTAAGCAAACAAACAGACTCAGAAGTACACAAATAGACGCGCGAGGCCCTCAGCGACTTCAAGAGTCAAGACACATCTGTGGCCATGTACCTACAGGGACTTTCACACTCCTGCACATCCACGGCCTAAGAATATTTCAGCCTCCAAGCATTCCAGACATAAACACAAGTTATATTTGCACGATATCCCACTTTCCTCTTAGTTAACAGAGACAAAGACTGCATTCATTTAGCATATTTCTACTATGCAGTGCACAAGGTTTAAGTATAAACTAAGACAATTTAGTTCATTTGTTTATTAAGTAAAGATAATGTACAGTCAATCATTGTACATTATTCTGCTTATTATATTGCTACTTACAAAATAAATCAACAAAGTCAAGGGACAGTTTACCCCAAAATTAAGATTCTGTCATCATTTACTCACCATCGAGTTGTTCCAAATCTTTATACATTTCTTTTTTCTGATAAACACCTAGAAAGATACAGTATATGGAAGAATGTAACCAAAAAATTCTTGGTAGTCAAAGGTGCTCCAGAGATTTACATTCTTCAAAATATCTTCTTTTGTGTTCAACACATAACAACCAATTATACAAAATATTTCTACTATGTTAGTCAATGGTGGCCAAGAACTGTTTGGTTACAAGCATTCTTCCAAATATCTTTCTCGGTGTTCATCAGAACAAAGAAATGTATACATATTTGGAACAACTCGAGGGTGAGTAAATGACGACAGAATTTTTTGGGGTCGACTGTTCCTTTTAAGTGAACTAAAAGTTTAGCAGTCTTAATACATATATTTGTTATCACGTGTCATAATCGACCAAACAAAATAAAGTATTTTAGATATGTGTATATTATTTACATAAACTTATTTTAAAAAGGGTTTTTTTATGTGTTTAAAGCTAACCCTGGGCACAAATTTTCAATGGTACTGAATATTGCACATCTTAATTTTGCATAATATGTTATGCTGATAGTATGCAAACTGGGATACAGCCACATCATTTGTGCACATATTTACATGGATTATACGTGTTTTAAATGCGCTTTGGGCCATAACCACCATAGGCACTGAATTTGCCAAAATCTGTAATATTTGGTTACCCCCTTGTCGCTTAACCTTTGAATTCATATACATCCGAATATACGATTATTCATTCTTTGTGTCTATAAGCCTGACTGTGCCCTGCCCTCGGAGGAGCTATTTTGTAGTAAAACATTAAACGGAACACAGATCACACACAGCACCAGTATAAGCTATAAGTCAGTGTAAGTACTCCCCGGGACTTTACTAACATTTCATCTCTCTCCTTCTCGCACTTACAAACACAAATCTAGCAAGACAATCGGTGATTTAACCCTGGAGAACTGTAACATGCAGCAGAGAGCAATTTATGAGCAGAGAAACACTATGAATGGATTTATAAACTCGCAGCGGAGTTGCTGTTGGTCTAGAATCACTTACGGATGTTGGTGATAATCAAATTACCTGAATGGGCACAAAAACAACCGTTTTAGCGAGAGACTGTTTGGTTTACTTGCCCGTGGTAGTGTGAGGAATGTTTCTCACGTATAATTCCACAAAGAGGTTTATCTGGCTAAGCCTCTTTACAACCACCCTAAAACAACACTACTTAAGTGACATGTATACACACGGAGGGCTGGGGGACAACATTAAGAGCAACAATCCATTTCTGGGGTGTGTTTGAAAAATGTAGCGCCCCCTATTGGAAATGGTGGGGTTTGGGGGGATTATGCACGTCATACACACTTTCACAAAACACTTTTAAAAAGAAATAGTGGTCTGAGGACAAATCTAAACATTTTTCAGAAAATGAAATTGTTTTGTTTTTATATATATATCTTTATGCATAATATTTTTCCCAAAGTCCAAATTGCATATCAGGTTATTTGGAGTCACATAATTGACCTGGACTGACCATCTAACCAGGCTGTACCCTGTCTGCGTTGTGGGTGAGTGGTGCTTCTCTGTAAAATAAAAGGTTCATTCTTTATTTTACCATTCGGATGTTGGATTGGATTTTTTTTTTTGGACTTGTCTAATAATGCACAATGAAAAAAGAAGAGCAGATGTGAAAAGGCTGCATGCTTAATTTTAAAACATAGTCAAAAACTCTCTCTCTGTTGACGTGAAGACTTGGATCTAAAAGCATTCACTTGTAAACTCTTGCAGGGTCAGGGGTTACCGTACTACAACAGTATGCTTCAGTGGAGCATTCTGGAAGACAAGCAGTTCCCTCTCTTCCTCTCTCTAGCCTTCAGCATATAAATACACTTGTTACAAGCGTAATACATTAGTCATGCGGTACGTGGCAGAGATGGATCACCTTGCATCTGCTGACAGTGATCAGACAAACACTGTCCTGTGGTTCCACTGATAACAACGTAACACAGTACCATCAACTATTGTGAATCTACATTTAACAAAAAAGAAAGACATCTCATTTCCCCCTCGCTCCCTCCTGTCACCCCTGAACACCACCACACAATCAATTAGCGAATCCCAGAAATTAGCAAGAACCAAAATGAAAATATAAAGTTATTGTCTTTAGGATAACATCACAGTAGGGGTGCGATGAGATCTTGTGGCATGAAAAGTTTCAAGGTGAAAGCCTTTTGTTTCAGACTTAGGGATTTTTATATTAATATTTAGATACTGTATATCGGCCGAAATATCGGTTATCAGCTTCAAATGTTAAAGGGACGGTTCACCCAGTTCATTTACTCACCCTTAGATTGATACAAACCTGTATGTCTTTGTTCTGCTAAACTCAAGGAAGATATATGAAAGAATGTCAGTAAGCAAACAGAACTCATCCCCTGTTGACTCCCATAGTATTTATTTTTCCTATGGCTGTCAATGGGGGATGAGATCTGTTTGGTTACTGACATTCTTCCAAATATATTCCTTCGTGTTTAGCAGAACAAAGTAATTTATACAGGTTTGGAACAGCCTGAGGGTGAGTAAATGATGATTGTTGGGTGAACTGTCCCTTCAAAGAGTTATCGGCCAAATGTACATATCGGTGCATCCCTATTTGAGAGCATTTGTGCGAGTACATATTTTGTTGAAATCCAGTCCTCTTTTGCCTCTTCTTGGAAATATTTAAATAGGCAAGTCTTAAAAACGTACAAATTTGAATATCCCATGATGATACAGCACTGGCCCGATCGGGCAAGTGACGGTTCTCTCAACTGGCCCGAGGATCTCCCATGCTGGCCCCGGGCCATCGAGCAGCCCTTTATGTCGAGCCCTGCTTCAGGACCAGTGTTTACATCTTACGAAGTGGTCTAGATTTCCACATACACTCTGTCTAGCATCTCCTTTTGGCATTCGTCTATAGAAAGCAAGTCACATTGGTTGGAAACAGCATGACAGTGAGTGAACTATTTATTCAAGTAAGTGAGGAAGAATTGGGCTTCTCATTATCACATTTACACTACTGTATTTACACATGAGTCCAAACCCATTGTATACAAACTCCATTCTGTGGTCCACGCTCTCAATGACCCATGGACTTCTCTAATTGTATTTCCTCTTATTTTCATTAGCTATGGCTGCACAACCAGGGGAAATACATTCAGCCTGCTCGCGTGTGGCAGTAAATCAATACGCCGAGCGTTAGTCCTCTCTCCTCCTGTCATCCGTCTCGCTCTCTCTGTTTAGATTTCTCTGGGTTATAACAGTCAGACTGATAAGGTGTGACCTGAAGGTTACCTGCCGCAAACATCCAAAGGTATTTCAGTATTCCGAAGAACCGTAGTCAACAATAAAGGCCAGGTGACACACAGCTACTGATAGCTTCACTTCCTATAGTTGAGCTGTGCGGACTTATTAGCACCGTCATTAAAATCTTATTCTGAAAAGCTTTTAGCATGTTTTACGGATTGAAAATATCAGAAAAACAGGAAACCAAATCAGAATAATCAAACGTGTTGTCGCTGTGCATCTCCTTAGTACAATTATCACAAATGAAAATGTCTTAGCACACAGAAGAGTATGTTTGTACAAACGATGATGATTGCTAATGGTTAACAATGATTGTTATTACTTTATCATTTTTTTACTGTTTTATCATACTGTGGAATGGCGCACAACAAGTGAAAGGTTATTCATGTAAACTTTAATAATTATGCTTCAAACCTATTACCCATAAACATTATTAAAAGGTTCCAGATTTTAACAATCTAGCCGGGGAACATTTAAGAGACCACTCCAGTTTTGCATTTAATCCTTATTTCTGCATTGTGGCAATTCAAACAAAACTCAGAAATGACAGTCACCCACTGTCCATTGTGGGGGCCCTTAGCAAAGTCAAGACCTGAGACCCCCCACACAACATTTTTGTTTGAATTGCACAGCAGTATTGAGTACATGGAATTAATGAGACATATATACTGTAAATACTAATATAAACTGGATTTATTTTACGTTGAACCACATAACAGCACAAAATTCTCTACAGTTTGTTATAAGAATAAACCTTCTTGGTTTTGGGATGAAAAAGTGTCCTTTGTTTTATTCAGAATAATACAGAATGCTTTGAGCTACAGTATAAGAAAGTAAAAGGTCCAAGATTCTTCTTTTCATAGCATTGTTTTGGTATATTCGTAAAATTAGTATTAGATTGATTTTCTTTTGCTTTCTTCCGTTTTTGAGCACCACTTTGATACGTGCGCTTCATTGCGTATATCTGAGTGTCTAAATCAAGCGTCAAATTATTTTACCGCTTGTAGCCACTAGGGGGTCCCCAAGATTGCGGGGCCCTACGCATTAGCGTGGTGATTAACAACGCTACCGCAAAGACTTAGAGAATGCCAAGACACACAAATGCTGTGAATAGGCTTATTTTTGAAATATTTATATTTTGAACTGATACTAAAATACATGTAAAACACAGTCCTGTGTTATTTAAACACGAATATAAACTTGTTTACTTTGCAGTATCAAGATCTGCAAACATTACATTTTTTGTTTAGTGTGTCCCATTTCAATTTTCTGCATGTTGTCATTTGGGAAATATTGTACCAGGTAATAGAATGAAACAAAAATAATTTTACTTAAACACACACCAATAAATAGTCAACTCAGAAAAACAATTTTGGAGTAGTCTACAGATCTTTTACAGATCCTGAAAACGTGCAAGCAACATCATACAAAAGTCTGAGCACTTGAGACTTGGCGATAGCAAGTTAGACATCACTCATTGTTTATGTTAAATGTTGCAAGAAAGGAAAATTTGTCAACGCATGTTTGTCGCAAACGCAAGTCCACCATTGTAAAGCCCTACAGGTGCTGTATTTATGCGACAGCTAAACGTGCGACCGGCAAAACTAATAAAGGCTAGTCTTTTTTTCTCTCATTATTCATCTTCTCCTGCTCCATCTCTCCTGTCAGCGTGTGACTCACAACAACTGAATCAGAAGAAGCATTTAAGTGCAGGAACCAATTTTCCCCACCGTATAAAAACCACACCAGTACGAGCGCCGAGCAATTACCGGTGACGATGACAGCTTTAGGGTGACGCTCGGGTCGTAAATTTCTCCCTCCGCATGCCGTTGGGAGATTTCTACATGCTTTGGATATCAGGACAGACTCCCATAAATCGCAGAAACGTCTATTAGAATTCCCATTCGGCGTTCCTCTTTCCTAACGCCGCCCGGGGAGCTAACCTAGAGCGGCGCTAACGGTGAAGCCTTCGTCAGGGTGACTGCTACAGGGAGACGAGGGGGGCCGAGAGGAGCTAATTTGCACGAGACGAGGACAGCTGAGAAGGCAGCCAAGGAGATGCTGAGGAACCGCTGAATGTTCGAGAATGCGGAGTGGATGTCGGAGACGTGGCGAACGCGCTGGCAAATCCAGGGAGGAAGACTCGCGGGGCTTAATCAATCAAAGAGTGTGTGCGGTGATTAAAAAGCACTCAGGTGGAATTTGTTACACTGAAGAGGAGACTCTCCACATAGAAAGAAAAAGAGCCTGTGATTGGCACAAAACGAAATAGGAGTTCAGATTAAGAAGCCTCGGAGCTAATCGTTCCTTCTGCAACAGTCTGAAGTGACAAAGACGCTTTGCGTCTCGTTTTCTCTACCGACCCAAAAACTGAACAGAACAAAACCGTCATTTAGACCACTAAGCATTCGGATGTTCACACCAATGTACTGCTGCATTTTCTGTGTCAGAGCATAATGGAAATAAATGACATTCTTTTGTGTTGAATAAACACTTTACAATTTAAATGACAATTATCTTCACATTAACAGTCGCCCAGAAATGAAAATTCTGTCATCGTTTACTCATCCATGTGTCTTTTAAAACCTGTATGACACAAAAGATGCTATTTTGAAGAATGTTGGTAACCGTACATTGGCATACAATAGAAGTCAATGGGTACCGCCGTTGTTCGCTTACCAACATTCTTCAAAGTATCTTCTTTTGTGTTCTGCAGAAAAAACGAAACTCATACAGGTTTGAAATGACAGGGAGTGAGTAAATTATGGCAACATTTTCTTTTAGGTTGAATTGGCCCTTTAAAATAACTTGATGCTAAATTACTGTTCTTGACAAATTGCATGAAATTCGCCATATGGACTCTTTTCTTTTCTAATATTATGAACAGTTACATCATCACGTTACTTACTTCTCATTGGTGGAGCTAGCTGTCCTCTGGCAGAACATAGAGAGGGAGGAGGAGCCAGGCACAACTTCTTGCTTGATTTCCCATGCTGCCAGATTACTGGGCTTCACCACCATGAAATGAATGCCTTCCCCATACTGGACTCTAAGGAAATTAAGAGCACAGTATTTCAACACCCTAAACAACACACCCTTAATTCATGTTCTTAATAGTAAATTATTAACTTGAGCGTAATATTACAAATTATGCTCAAACTCAGATTTCAATTTGGAAAATACCATCCCCTAAATCTTAACCTATTGCATTTTTACAAGCCCTTTAATAAATAATGTCTAGTACTAGTTATAAAATCCCGAGCAAATGACACTCATGAATATTTAGTACTAATTCAACATCCAAATTTAGAAAAGCAACCACAGGGGGGTGCAGGTCCCCGCTTTTCGGGGTGTCGTCTCAAGACTGCTCTTTTTGCAGCTATGGAGGGTTTGTGATTTTCAAGCACGGGTGCTCACGTTTGCATTTATATGCAAATGCACTACAATTGTGGGAATCCAGCATTAAAAAATGTAATAAATAAATTGTTACAAAATGCGACCTATATGCTTAAAATGTATGCCCAAAAATGCCACTAGGAAACTGATGCTGATTTATATGTAATCTACCAGTATACAATATTGCCTCCAAGTTCATTTTTGACACAGATGAGTAGGTAGACATTGAGTACAGTCTATATTATATATTAGTGTGTACAGTATGTGGACTACATACACAGTGTTTGTATTAATACTGTACATCGCTGTCTGCTCTACCTGCCTGCTGACTCAGGTATTAGTCACCTTGATAAGAAACTGCAGACTTTATTAACACACATCACTATTACTGCCTCTCAATGACATTATAAACAGCAGAGGTGAGATTCCCTAACATATGGAGTACTGTACCTTTGTCTCAGTGGAGTTCACTCACTTTACTCTGTGGGTTCTGTATTCATATTAATTCAGAGTTCGGTCTGCCCTCAAGAGAGAGAAAAACATTAAAACTCCTGGTTCGTGATTTATGATGATTGTTAAAAGAGCTTTTTTTCTTCACAGATTGTACTTCTTTATATTCTGTCCACCTGAAACCATCTGTATTCAGATTAAAATGTGCTCAGCAATAAGAAGATGCGGATAAACGTTTTGTAATTCATCGCTTGGTGTTAAAAATGTGGCATAAGAACATCAGTCTATTCATGGCATTGGCATACAGTAATGATGCCACAGATAATTCCTGGAGAAAGCTGTTTGTGAGGATTTTCATTCAACTAAACAGCGTACGACTGGCTGGTGCATGACCGCTCAGACATATGAGACCTGCCTGCTGCCATCTTTGTTACTGGGCACAAACCACTTTTAGAGCCGATCACCTGAGCCAAAAATGACATGTGACTAATCGCTTTAGAGACCCAAAAGAATGAAGTCAAGACAAGACAGTGACATCAACAGAAGCAGATTTTTTGCCCCCAAAAGATTATCATTACGACATATCCAGAAGAGCCAAACCATGGCATCTTGGGTCACACTTCACTGTGAATGTATCAAACACACATGTTTAATATCTCTGTTTCTTACACAGTGACACTCTGTTTGTAAAGCAGATTTATTTTTGCCTTGTTGCCTTATATCTGTAAGCAAAAACCAGGTGATGTAAATAGGTTACTGAGGTAAAAGAACATGACCTTTAGTGGCCAGAGACAGAGATTCATTAGGAGTAAACATACAACTCTGCTCTTTTCACTGTGTAATGAATTATATCACCGTATCCACGAAATAAAGAACAGGGCTGCGTTTCCCGAAACCTTCTTAACGCTACGTCGTTCTTAAGTTATACCTTAAGCTGTACCTTATCGTTTCCCGAAACCTTCTTAGTTAAGTATACCTTCTATAAGTCATACTTTCGTAAGGTTGGTCTGGACCGCTCTTAGCTATACATTATCACCTTTGATGGTTCATACCGCTATTTCTACATCACAGTTTAATTTCACATATAACATTTATATAATAATTTAATATAAAATTCTATTTAGTAATACAATTACACTTTTATTTTAACTTAGTTTTAATTTTACTAATAAAATACTCTGGTTTAATTCACAGGCTATTGAATTGTTTTCATGAATAAAATTGTCATACACTGATGGTTGTTAGCGTTTTTAATTACAGCCTATTATGCCAAGGCACATCAGCTGGCAAACCACTTGACCGCAGTGCAAGCACAGCAGCACACCTGCTTGCACTAGTAATCCCTGAATCTTGGGTGCAGAAGGGAGACATAGACTATATAAAGGGAATGAATGTTATGGGAGTTTGGTCCAACTATGGCAGCAACACAGCGAATAGTTGTCTTAAATCAAAGACGGCGCCGTCCGCGGAGCCAGTTAGTGTATTTGCACAATTTCATTAGAGAACATTTTAGTCCCCTGGCTACCATGTCAGAAGAGAAAATTCTACACAAATTTAGCCTGCCACGGGAGCAAATTCTGCAGCTCTTGCATCTTGTTGGCCCAACTTTGTCGAGACAAACTCATCGGAGCTACCCTCAGCCCCGAAAATCAGCTGCTGCATGCCGGCTCTTCGTTTTTATGCCGTGGGGAGTTTTCTGGAAGTGTTTGGGGATGAATACGGGCTAAGAAAGACCTCGGTGTGGCGGTGCGTTCACTCAGTGACAAACATGCTGCTCAGTCATACCACCGATTACACACGCAAGATATATAAAATATATAATAAGTATAACATTTAAACTGAAATGGCAGGGCAATATAATTGATAAAATTACACCATTGGTTTGAACAATTATTTATTCTTAATAATGTTTTTTCTTTTGTTTCTTTTGTTTAGTTTTCGTTGTTTCAAGAAATGTTTTGTTTTTTATTGCGCATAAAGGCTCGTATGATTTTTTTTTTTTAGATTTAAATAATCATTTAAATTTTATAATAAGACTTAAAAGGATTTTAATAAGATATGTATTAAGATCTTTAAGACATTTAGTATTTTACACACAATCTTTCAAATGTTTTATGAAGTTATGACTGTAAGATATATGCTTTTATAAAAACAAACTTTCAAAAATAAAGCACCCTTGACAAATATTCCCAAAAGTGAAAAGTGTGACAACTAGCCCCATTCTCCCCTTTAAAGTCCCAGTGAAATCAAAAATTACAACGCCTATTTTTTCATGAAATATTGCAGCGTTTATAGTAAATAGTTTATCAATGTGGGTCATTCCGTTTTTAAAAATCGTGTGCCCTCATAATCTATAGTTAAAATCGGAAAATGCTCTTCCGTCCCGTAATGACTATCCATCTTAGACGGCTTGGGCGGAGAATGTAAAATGTAATGCAATGGCTACTTTTATACATCCAATCAAATCGCAGAGAGCCACGACCACGATATTTCTCATTCAAAATGTAATTTCACTCGAAAACGCTTCTAAATACAGAAGGAAAAACGATCGCAACTTCCAGTTCACGGGGACTTAAAGTCATAAGGACTCATTCGGTATGGTTACAATGGTACTAAATTAGGTTTTCACTCCAAACATTTCTAAGCTCCTGCTTTTACAATCATTTGAGAACATGAACATCTGGGTACAATCGCCTGCTGCCATAGTCCCAACACAGCTGCTCCTCACCTCTTATGTAACATCTCTACTATTGTGTAACACAGCTAAAAACAGCTTTTGTTTTTTTAGGCATGTCTGAGTGCATATGAGACCGCATGAGCAGATGAAGAACCATATGCAATGAACCTAATCAAATTCTTAATATTCATAACATCATGACATAATAGGTAAAGACCTCAGTAGGTAAATAAAGGGGGTGGGTTCAAATCTCAAAAGGGAAGTTTCATAAGCTACATTACTACTGTTGTACCCTCGAGCAGGGCACCAGGTTGCTGCCCGATGAATAAATGTTTATGTAATGTATCTCAGGTCGGTGATCACATACTTTTCTAATATAAGTCACATGGCACATTCTAACCGAGCTTTATTATCATTATAATTAGTGTCACGTAAATCTGCATTATTAAAGAACAGCAATCAATCATGGCAGCATCACCTATCACAAAACACACACACGCATACACGGGCACATAAATGAGGAGATTCTGCCTATTGATATTCCAGTTCAAAAGTCCACAATGGGAAGCGTGTGTGGTTCTGTAGATGAGCACAACAGAAAGGTCACATGATAATGTGTGTGTGTATGTGTGACTGGACACAGCACAGGAAGCATTCAGGTCCACAGGCCAATCCAATTGGCATTTAATTAACTGGGGACTCCGAACGGGGAGTTTACCCTTCTAAATCAATTCCCTATCCTGAGACTAAACGCTGGCGTGCGTATAAACACAAGCGGTGGATTACACAGGTGGATTAGCGGGGTTCGTCTGGCCGCGTATCGGCTCGAGATGAGTTAGCAGATTACGCCGTAAAGGGCGAGGCAACCTCGCCACCGAAACAAACAGCCGTGTCATTGGATGCCTGCGCGACGGACAACGTGTGTAAGCTTGCTGTAATTCTGCATTAACCACATACCACACCAACCAGCAAACAAGCAAACACACACGCTCTAAGCATCCGAGTTTGTTTATGGGTCACGTAAAGCAACTGATGGGACAGCGTTTGTACTACTTCCATAGTTGACGGTGCTCATCAAAGATTTACGCAGTCATTTTGATACATATGGATATAAGGGCTGGGGGCGACCCATTGGGCCCTGGGCTGCCATGACAGGAACAGTCTGCCGTAAAAGAGCCCCTACGACTCAAACCCTAGTCTGGTTTTCTATTTGAGTGACGGGAGCAGGACGGGCGTTCTGAGACGCGCCTTGGCAACCCTCATGGTCCCCGTGGCAACCTCCTATTCCGGAGGATTCTCATTGGTTGGTTGTGACAGTTCCAAATGCCACTGGGGCCGGTCTGAGATGCCAGGTCTTTATCGCTCACCCTCCAGGGAAAGAGAGAGGAAGTGAAAACGAGAGAGAGATATCATGTTTATACATACAGATGTCTTTTTTCTTTGTATATATATATATATATAAATATAACTCATTTAGACTGATACGGTATATTGTTTTACAGACACACACACAAAGACGGTCGTCTCCGGACAGATCCTGTCTCTTTCAATGAGGAAGCGCTCTCTCCACATCTTCTTAAGAGCTTGATCATTTTGACACAAGCACACACAGACGTCCTGCATTCATTACACCGCTAAATTATGCATGGATGTCTCCTCTACTCTGACAAACTCACAGCATTATTCTCATTCAGAGCTGGCTTTTGAATAGAGCGCAGCCAATCAGAGAAAAACCTACAAAACAGGATGTGCCTTACATCACGGCGTTCATAAGCTGTTCAACGTTTTAAGGATGACTTCACCCAAGAATGAAAATTGAGTCATCATTTACACAACCACATGTCATTTCAAACCTGTATGAATTTCTTTCTACCGTGAAACACAAAAGGAGACATTGGGAACATTGGGTTGGCATTTATTTTTCATGCAGTTATAATGAATGAGGACTTAATGCTTTCAAGCACTAAAAGGAAGCAAACCCCTCAAAAAAAATTAAAAAGGGTAAGAAACAGCACTAAAAGTTGCTCTTCCTTGATCTTTTCATTAGACAAAAAGTCTTCAAACTTTTAAAAAGGAAACTTATATGGGTTTGTTTGTAATGGCATGAGGTTAAGTAAATAATGACAGAATTAAAAATTTTAGGTTAATATTCTTGCTTTTGGAAATTGTGTGTGAAATCTGACTCAGCATAGACACTCCTCCCACTCACCGCACTTTTTGTTAAAACATATACAAACAAATCTTAATGAAGGCACAACATTTGACTAACAGACACAGTAGAGGGGAGACAAGAAATTATTGGTGAGAAAGAAGAAAAGGATACACGACTCAAACCAGATTCAATCAGAGGTGTAGAAGACTTGAGCATTTTTAGTTTTTACCAGACAAGTTTTTTTTTTACTTTAAAATTTTACTTCACTACATTATAAAGCATATAATATATTGCTTACTTCACTACATTTCATAAAATAAAATTGCTGTGTTTTTTAATACTTAAGTGCATTAAAATCCGATCTTACTTTTATTCAAGTAAAACAATTTTAAAGTAAAATACTTTTAAAGTATTATGACTTTTAATGCAAGATTGATATGTATTAAATGTAGTTGAGTGAAAAGTATGATATATGCTATGCTTTATAACGTATGGAAGTCAAATTCTTCCAAAGTAAAAACACAAAAGATACTTTATCCTTCAGAGTAAAATAAAATTCAAACCCACAAGTCTATCATCATGTCAATACTTCTAAACAAAATCTTATCTTCCACGTCACTTTATCGGTCACAAAACGTTTCCAACATGTTTGTTAATATGCCTTATAGGTTGAATGCCATATAATATTACAAAAACGTAGCCTGATAACTGTATTAACATACAAACTGTATCAACAAGTGAATGTCAGGGGCCACATACACATGAACTGAGGATTAGTTTGAATTATTCCGCTTCAGGAGTCTAATGTTTCCCCTCGCAGGGTGTTTACCTTGTGCGTTTGTTCCATCTGTGAACTGGCGTACTGCTAAATTCATGTTTTTTGAAAAAAGGAAAATGAGCCATATTAACCTTTTTGCCACCCATGTGAAAAATTTAATCTAAAAATCTGCGAGCATGAAATAAGAACAGTACACATAAAACGCATTTCCTCCGGTAAATGAAAATAAATTTCCATCAAATTAGCTTCACACTCACATTCCTATCTCTCATCTCCGAACCACCAGGTGATCACCATTCAGATAGACCCAAAGGTCCTTTCTCGGTGCGTGTCTCACCGCATGTGTGATTCTTTTTCTGTTTAATTGTGTGTTGGTGGTGAATAAGAGTATGTGTGTGAATCTGTCCCAATCAAAGATCTCAGTATGAAACTTCCATTAGCAGTAATATTACAATATCCCAACTAAATTGTGTATGAATACATTTTTCATTTGAGGGTTGGTTCAAACACAACGCTGTGTACTAGCTAATGGTCGCTTACTGCGGCGCAGTCCTTCTTGCCTGTTCAGCAACTATTTACACGCCATGATCTCGGAATCTGAGCCGTTGGGTTATAAGTTAACCTTTGCTGGGTTGTTGTTACCCAGCCATGGGTTGAAATTGCCCCGGCAGTTTGCTTGAAACAATCTAGCATAGGTAATTAATACACTTTTTAAAAAGGATGTGTTTCTATTAACACATTGTTTGTGATATGCCACTTAACACATTAAAGGCGGGGTGTCCGATTTCTGCATTACGCTTGTCTAGACAAAGTCGGCCCGAGTACCAAAACAACCTTGTAGCCAATCAGCAGTTAGGTGCACAGTGCACAGGATGGACATTAGTCTAGCCGAGCGCTGACGAAAGTGAAAGATGGGGGTACGGGTGTGCCTGTTTTGGTGATTTGAACATCAACAATGGCTATGAGAAATCGGACACCTCTTCTTTAATTTAACATGTGTTGATTTTGTGGAGAGGGGCAAAAATAAAGACAGAAAAAAAGAAAGAAAGACAGAAAAGTAACGACAGAAAGAAAGACAGATGAAAAGAAACACAAAGACAGAGAGAAAAACAGAAAGGAGGACAAAAAATAATGACAGAAACAGAAATATGGCTCAGAAAAACAAAGAAAGACCGTAAGAAAAAAAAAACAAAAAAACAGAAAGAAAGACTAAGAAAAACAGAAAAGGAAAGACAGAAAACTGTGAGAAAAAACAGAAAAAAGAAAAAAGCGACACAGAAATATAAAGAGAACGACAGTCAAAGACGACAGACAGGAATATGTCAGAAAAAGACAGAAATAAGAAAGGTAAAGACAGAAAAGGAACGAAAGAAAGAAAGACACATAGAAAAACTGAAAGGAGGACAAAAAATAATGACAGAAACCGAAATATGGCCCACAAAGAAAGACCGTACGAAAGAAAAAAACAGAAAGAAACAGAAATAAAGACAAAGAAAAACAGAAATAGAAAGAGAAAGGTAGAAAGAAAGAAGATATAAAGAGAACGACAGTCAGGAAAAAAAAAGACAGACAGACAGAAAAAAGAGAAAGACAGAAAAGAAAAAAAAAAGACAGACAGACAGAAAAGTAACGAACAGAAAATAAAGAAACAGAAAGGAGGACAAAACAATGACAAAACAGAAATATGGCACAGAAAAACAAAGAAAGACCGTACGAAAGAAGAAAACAGAAAGAAAGACAAAGAAAAAAAACAAAAAAAAAAAAAAAAGAAAGACAGAAAAGAAAAAAGAAAGAAAGAAAAACGAAAAAGGAAGACAAAGACATAAAGGTAGAAAGAAAAAGACAGAAGTCAAAGAAGACAGACAGACAGAAATACGTCGGAAAGAAAGACAGAGACAAGAAAAAGAGAAAAACAGAAAGAAAAGAAAAAGAAAAAAACAAGAAAGAGAAAAACAAGAAAAAGAGACAGAAAACTGTGAGAAAAACAGAAAGAAAGATGGAAAAAAGCGACGGATAGAAAGACGGAAAGGTAAAAGAAAGAAGATATAAAGAGAAAGACAGTCAGAAAGACAGACAGACAGGAAATACGTCAGAAAGAAAGACAGAAATAAGAGAAAGACAGAAAAGAAAAAAGAAAGAAAGAAAACCTCAGGGTATAACATCATAAGATCTCCCTAAACAAAACACACTACACTGTTATTGGTGAATGGTTAGGCAGCATCTCTCTCTGTCTTTCAGCCCAATCAAACAGTTTGTTCTTCTTCCATGTTTTCAACAAGGATTAGTCAATGAGAAAATGCAACAGCATTTTAAAGAGATCCGCATTAATGATGGCGCTAACAAGGAGCAGGACGATTAGCCCTCAAAGGCACAGCACAGGCATCATTATACATTCTATTATGCAAAAAGTAGTTACAGGGGACTTTAACACCAATTAGGGAATCATCGTTGCCGAGTGGTTGACTCCCATCTGAGGATAAACTGGAAGAACGTATAAAACAGGGAGAAAGTTAGTTGTGCATAGTTAATATTTGCCCTTCGGTGCAGCGCTGCACCAAACAGACAATCCTCTGTTCAAGAAGAACGGCAAATGAGACGCGAGTCTGTGCGTATGCATAAGCAGGTGTGCGTGTATGCGCATGTATTATTTGTTTTTGACACACGCACGTTCATGCTTACATAGTCAGGAAGTATTGATGGAAGTGTAGAAAAGGGGTGCAAGACCGAAAGGCAAAACAGGAAGGGGGATGAAATGAGGCACAGGGCCACACACACAGAGCTGAAGTGAATGTCATCCAAGACTTTGACCTTTTTGAATATCATAACACACAAACAAACAAAACTCGTGAGAATTTGCATGAGAGCGGATGAGGCATCTCTGCTGCAAGGGGGCTTGTTAAGGGGACAGGTGGTTTGTTCACTATGAAACACAAACACACATGCACACACACACACATCTGTCCAATATGGTGCTGGCAGATAACCACATACCTCATCAATTCCTTTGTAAATACATTTCTTATGAATGGTCTTTAACACATTTTGTGTGAAATAAATGAAATGGGTTGTGTTAAACAAGTTGTGTTAAAAGTAACACAAAATGTGTTGTCCAACAGAGATGTGTTCAGTTAAAGGGGAGGTTCAACAGTGTTTAATGCATTCTGACTTCTTAACAATGTTAAACGTGCTTCTTCAAAATATCTCCTTTTGTGTTCTGCAGAAGAAAGTCATACAGGTTTGAAATGAGGAGAAAACAATGACATCATTTTCGGGTGAACTATCCCTTTAAGACAAATGCAAGAAATCTTTACTTCGTCTGTATATGTTTAAACACGACTCTTGTTATTTCCATCTCTATGAGAGGCAAACATACGCAAGGTATGAAAAAAGCAAAACTGCATATAAAAAAAATTCAATTCATAAATGCTATTGTAATATAAGGGCTACTCTTTTTTTGCAAAACATCACAGACACACAAATGTACGTATCCCTCCATCTCCCTCTCTCTCCAAGTTAGCGGCACAACGCGGCATGAGCTTGACGAGTTTGTGACAGCGGGATTCCGTCTCCTCTTCGGGCTAATTCCTCTTTCGCAGTCTGAATCCTGGCATCGATGTACCATCAATCCACACCACTGACGTGCACGCACACCGCAGCTGTCCATCAACTGCCAGTCACAGATGTGCTCCCGCCCACACACCCTCCAGGACACGCCCCCTGCCAAGCAGCCTGTGTGCCGATGCTAGTCGAGTGCATATGTGCACGTTCCATTCGGTGTGTATATGTGTGTTTACGCGCTGTGACAGCCCTGCTGGATCTGAGCTATCTCGCAGAGTTCAGAGAGACACAAACTCCATCTCATTCTATCACAACACTTGGGACTTCCGAGTTTAGAGAATCTTTTTCAACAAGGCTTCTCCCCTAAAACTTTTAGCCTACCTGTATTTTCTCTGGCATTGACAGAACTTATAGTGCCAGGCCTCTCGAGCCCATTGTCAGATAACGAAGAACGTGTGTGTTTAGTCTGAATCTAAGTTTAGTGCATCTTCATAGAAAAGACTGTAGTATTGACTCCTCTTTTTGCTGTATTTTTACCTGTCCCCTCTGAACAGAATATGGGTCATGTCGCATCCTCAATACATATTTACAACCAACTGTCTTAAAAAGAACCGTTCAGAAAGGCCAAATGCGACTCCTGACATTAGCTTAATGGCCATATTGTGGCCCAAAACAAGTATTAATATATATAAGATATATAAAGGAATAAAAGCAGGTGTGTAATAATTAGGCCAAAAGCCCTGGAAAGTTTTAAGATAAACAGATTAAGCACAAATATCTCCTACAAACATGCATTCTATAGGAGGCCCAAATCTGAATGCCCAAAAATCATATCTCGTAGGTCTTTCGCCATTAAAATCCATACAACAATATCCAATCTATGCCAGATCAGAAAAAAATCAGACTTTGGTTGACAGTGTAAATACAGCCAATGTGTTCAATAAATATACATTGTCTGTAAAGTGATATTTCTATCCTGGCGTAACCAGTTAGATAATACTATGGGCCCTATTTTCACGATCTAAGCGCATGGTCTAAAGCGCAGGGTGCAAGTGCACTCAGGGCATGTCCGAATCCACTTTTGCTAGTTTAAGGAAGCGTGGTCTAAACGGGTTGTCATGATTCTCCAAATGAGTGTTTTTTGGGGCGTAACGTGCAGTAAACCAATCAGAGTCTCATCTCTCATTCCCTTTAAGAGCCAGTTGCGCTCACGCCATAGCGGATTCGCTATTTACACGGCAGACTTTGCAAGAGCAAAGACTGGACGCTTCTCTAGAGATTTTTATCTTTATGTCCACAATAATCATCTTTTACATTTTACTATATTTTTATATTTGGCATGTTTGTGTGCTGCTGCGCTTCCCTCTGTGTAATAAATAAAGTGAAAGCGTGTTGTGGAACCGCCCAGAGGCGCATTTTCTACTGACTTTCTACATTTTTTTTAAATAAAAAAAAATATTGCACCATTGACTTTAGACCAGGTTTGAGTTGGAGTCTATTTTCCGTTCCTCAAAAACCTCTTCTTTTAGACCAACACGCCCATGGGCGCACAAATGGATGCAAATGCATTTCCTATTTAAACAACGCAGCGCAGGATGGGAAAATCAGAAACATCAGTGACATCGCTTCTCAGAATCATGAGTCACAATTTCTGCTGCTTGCACACCTGACCTGAAGTGATGTGACGGAACATATGCTGAACAAACCTGCCAACACGAACTCAACTCGTCTTTTCATCTGACGTCTGTATTAACATATTAACCTTTGATTTTCTATCTATGCCAATACGTCCTGCGATAGAGGACTGGCTTTGGTCCTCCACAGAGGAAGACACAGACAGGATTACCTGGCATAAAGTTGCAGAAAGCAATCATGTAATTGCTCAATTCCATTATTAATTTAGTTAAGCATCTAGAACAATTGAACTCAACAATGTTTATGCTGAGTTTTTAATGTATTGGATAAAATTACTTGAAATGAAATTAAGGGGAAACCAAAGTGTACTGTACTTACTGACACTGCATCTTTTTATACCATCCACTCTCTTTTCAACAATACCAGAGCACATCCCCGTAATGAATGACATTGATACACTGGAGCACCAAAGACAATTAATGTCAGAGCAACAGGATCCTACTGTGTCCGCTCCTGGTGGCACATCCGAAACGGATCACTGCCGTCAACACTGCAGACGCTCTGTAGAAAAAACTCTTCGAAAACAGCCCGACTCGAACGTAATTATGAAAAGTAGCGGAGCTCTTGTATATACTGTACTGAAAAAGCGTACAATAAGGATGCATTGAAAGGAAAAGTTCACCCAAAAATGAACGTCATCATTTGCTCACCCTCCAAATGTTAAAACCATTTCTTTGTAGTGTTGAACACAAATGAAGATACCTTAATGACATTTTTTAACTTAGCTGTTTCAGGTCACGATCGTGACCCAAATGGTGACCCAAAACAGCTTAGTTACAAAGTTAGTAAATGATGACAACATTTTAATTTTGGGGTGAACCATTCCTTTAAAGCCAAAGATGCATCTCCAAAGATGGAAGCCTGATGAGTTTAAATTTTTTTAGTGCGAGTTATACATCAAATCAACATTTTTTACTCATGAATCAAACGTCTATCATTTTGTGATGTCACCACAAACTCCGCACACAAGGCCTCTGCATTTTAAAACAAAGTGACAGCGTGCTAATATGACGTGCTAAATTTATAGTGTCCTCTGAATATTCGCTTTGCTCAGCTCTCCCGCTGGCCCAACTCACTACTAGAGTCATTCAGGAAGTTGTTCTGGGTTACCGATCTTGTCTTCCCTCTAATTGCCTTTTCCTATCATTTTCCTGTTTCGTTGCAGCGCGTCACGTGTTGCCGCGTGGGCTTGTGTGTGTTTGTCAAGCAAACCATTCATTGTAATCTCACGAACCCTTCTTTTTGTTGTCTGAGTTGAAAAGAGTTTGATAGTTGTTTGGTTGACAGCCTTTATTGGAAAATGTGACACATTCTTTTCTTGTTCCTTTCTTGCCAGCAATTTTCTTATCCCGTTTGAACCTTTTTAAGTGTTTTTTTCTTTGTTTAAAAAGAAGCTGGCGCATCATGACATGCAACATCTATGAGCACGAGGGGAGGCAGAGACCGAATGGAGGAAAAACAGCATCAAAAGACAAAAAAAACATAAAAGATAAGGCTTAGAGCCTGCCAGAGAGCTTGGACTTCTTTTAAAGTGAACAGATAAGAACAGATGAGAATTTATAGTGCGTGTGTGGTGCTGCTTTTCAGTCTGGTATTGTTTTTCATCTAACAGAATCCTGATGTTGACATGAAGTCACGGAGAGAGAGATGTAGAGCGCGAGGTGTGAGATCTTTATCCGCGTTTTCCGTGAGGAGCTTAAGTTTAACCTCTGTAAATCAGCTGGGAGAAAGATTATCCCCTGTACATAAACAGTTTGATTTCATTAATCCCGCTTTAAGGCATTTAATCTAACACACAGAGAAATAAGCACTGATACTGATGAGACGTTATTTTTAAAAAGCCGCTTGATATTAAAAATAAATCATGTTGCAAAATGTCACTGTTATAATATGAATACATACACGACCGGTCAAAGGTTTTTGATCACTTACTCGTTCTTTATTTATATTTGTTCCACATTTGAGAACAATTAAAATCCATCAAAACCGTGAAATAACACAATGGTAACTCTGGGAATTATGTTGTGACTACAAGCGTTCAAAATAAATGAACTTTATGTTATTTTCAGCATCTTCCAAGTAGTCACCCTTCATCTTAAATTTGCAAAACCGCACACGTTGCATTTTATCATCCTGCTTCTTGAGGTCTTAAGGGACGTTCACATTATAACTATAAATATGACTATACAAAATAAAAGATTAAAAAATCTTAAATTAGGTGAAAACCGGGGTTCACATCACAACTATAACAATAAAGATACAATGAAGATTTTTTTCCAGCTGTTGAACGATAAAACATACTGTTAAACAGTCTCTGGTGGATCTCTAATATTTGGCTATTGGTGATTGCGACGTGCGTTTTATGTCTGAATAAAAGACGACGGAATATTACATATTAACGTCACACTTATAATTCTGAGTAAGCTGACAAAATATGATTTAAATCCCGGATGAGCACACCTTCAGCCTTCAGAGAGAGCATCCTTTGCTGTGCTGTGTCGTATTTTGAAGCAAAGACGTTCAGGAATAAAAACGAAAGCATTAGCAGCAGGTCATGTACAGTATGGACGCAAATATAGTTACACTTAACGTTATAGTTATCGTAAAAATGTAAACGGCCCTTTAACCTGGGAAGCTTTTTAAACAGTATTGAAGGAATTTCCATCTATGCTGGACTATTAATGGCTGCTTTTTATTAATTCTTTGGTTCAAGAAATCCATTAAAAAAATATTTTTTGAATTTAGCCATGAATAAAAATTGAGTTGTCTAATGAAATAAATTATTATGTTAATAAAAGTAATTTCAAACATTGAAACACACCTTCAGATTAAAAAGATTGTTAAAGATCATTACATTTTTATCAAGTGATCCTAAACTGCCTAGTAATGTATGCTCTGACTTTCACAGCAAGATAGGAGACTGAAATATGAATAATCTAAAGTCTAAAACAGATCTTTAAAATACTTTTAAATCTTATTGACCCTGTAACACACAGAAAAATGCATATTGAAGCTAAATTGCACAGACTTTCGGTAAACGAAAAGGTTGAAACTGTATAGATTGAATTTTACAACGCTGTTAAAATGCACTTGGAAAGGTTTACTTATGATTTGCTGGATAAAAATTGATAAAACATTGCAAAGTCAAATACACTGTTGTTAAACATGATTTCCAGTCTGATCACTGCGATGGTGTTAGTGACCATGTTTTGTGACTTTGGCTTCAAACTTTAAATATTTCCTGTCAAACTTGTTGCAGTGACACATTTCACAGTGTGAGTCATCATTACATGTACTTTTAACCCATGTTAAGTAAAAAACTTAACTTTTTTTAATTAAAAACAGTGGGTTTCAGATGGTTATTGAGATATCATCATCACAAATGTAATCTTTTGAAATAGGAGTTGAAAGCTTAAGATATACTGTACTCTCTGATCCGAAATATCCTTTCCAGTCCAAGAGACCATTTGTTGAAACTATACTGTCAAATCGTCTCATTCTGACATCAGCAAACCTATGTCCTCCCACGCTGACACATCAACAACGCCTATTCAATGTTCGGAAACTTGGCCTGGCCGGTCACGGTGAAGTAACAAGGAGGAAGTACGACAGTTATTACATCAACAACTGAAGGTCCTGTCATTCGTTCTGTGTTACAGTATATTCGATTTCGTCTTACTGCTGCTAAATCATATGGAAGGTTGCCAGGAAAGCCTTTTAAGACTTACCAAAACAGAACGAATAAACAAAATAAACCAATGAAAATTTAAAAATGTGAATACGAACAAAGTCTTGTTGAGCAATCTGTAACACCGAGTCTACACAGGACGCGATGCGACGCCCGGTTTGTTCTTATGGCATCGCGCCACGTCCGGTGTTGACAATATTTAAATATAATGTGATCTAATGCGTTCTATTGTTTCTTGTCGCGTCGCATCGCGCCACGCCGCATCCGGTGTAGACACGGTGTAAGGATGAGTTAACGCTATGCTACTTTCCTGTTGGTGCGTGTGTTATTATTCAAAACCAAGAGAAGAAATTACAACAGTTCTCTATTTAAAACAGCCCATAATAGAATTTTGATGCTGTCAGGCAAAGAGTCACATTTTATGTAAGTACTCTACTTGACAGATCTCGGTTCTAAACAAAACACACACAACATCCACCCACACAGGCTATACCATCCATTTGATTTAAAAACAGTGTTGTCTGAGAGTGAGAGAGCTTGATGTTTTCTCTCTGCTGATCTTTTTCACTAGGTGTGTGTGTTCACCACTAAATGACAGAAGCGCAACAAAACAACATTTAAGAACTGCAATAAAAATCATAGAGACGCACACTTTCTGTGCAACTTAATTGTTGCCTGTGTGAGTGATGGCAGCGTTTAACATTTAAGAAAAACAGATTTGCCGTCTTCAGGGAAAACACTTTTCTCTTCTCTTTCTTTTTTTACTCCCTTCCACCCACATAAACTTACTGAACAATTTTTTCATCAGCATAAATGAAAAGGCAGTCACACACACTACCCAACTATCTATTGTCACCAGAATTCTACTGTTTTCTATAAAGTTTCCTAACCCCACCCATAGGAGCCAACTTATTTTAATCAAGCACTTCCTCAGGGATGCTTTATCAGACTTCTGAAAGACTCCACACTATATATAAAAACCTCTCTGTGGCAGCAGAAACAGGTGCGGAGAACTGAAGCTACAGACGACGACAAGATTTCAGCGCTTTAAAGGCCACTGTACGGCGAGACACCAAACACACACACACACAGCTACTGTCTTGTTCTTTTGTGTGCTCTTCCTCTTCCAAATAATGCAAATAATGCCTTTACATCCATATTCATGAGTTCTGAGAAGCATGCTGGGATACCGGACAAGAGGAAAACTAGAGAACAGAAGGAGCTGTCAAAGCAAAAACAAAAAGAGAGAGAGAGAGAGGACACTTGCTGGTCTGGGTGACACTCATTCATTTGTTCTGGAAATACTAGTTACTGTCTTCTAACACACACACGCACAAAGAATTTAAACTCGGAAGAGTAAGATGACAGCACTTCCAACGCTGAAGTGAAGACGGTGACACTGTTGCAGACTAAATAAGGGCTTCGGTGCAGTTATCTATACAGTATTCTACAATGGTTGAGTTCATCTATTTAGCTTAACTTTAGATTTTATTTGTGCATTGTTTGCCAATTCGGCCAAACAGTCTTTTGAATTATCATACAAAGCCTATCAACATAAAAGTTGGAAGAAAGACCTTCGGGCAATTGTTATGAATGTGTTTTTCTTAACAGTGAGTCACATTCCAAACTCCTTTTTTATATATATTTTCTTTTTGGGGGGGACTTTTACTTTTATCCATAGGACAGTGGAGGCAGACAGGAACATGAGGGTAAGAGACGGGGTGTGGAATCGGGACATGACCCGAGATGGACTCGAACCCGGGTCCCCGTGAGCCAGCAGCTCATGTATATGTGTCTAGAGCGCTAACCACTGGGTTACCGCTCTAAAACCACATTGCAAACTTATACCACTGAGCTAATATGTATGATTGGCTTTTTCTAGCTAACTATGTTGAATTTTTTTTATTATTGCCACAATATATAAATATACAGAAATCAGCTTTAAATTGCATTTTGTTTTGATCAAGGTTGCAGTTGCCATTTACCACAATGTATGATGCTTATTTTCAATTGGAGCAAATCCTGCACAGCACATGTTCTTTACCAACCTACCCAGGCCAATGGCAAGGGGATTTGTACTTCCCATACAGACCTCGCTCAGTATTGGAAGTGCTGATGCTGTAGATCAGTGGACAAATGGATCTAAATTGCCTGACTCTGGGTTCACCAACCAAAAGGGGGAAGAAGATAGTGAGATCTTTACGAGATCAGACCAGTTACGGCATCATTCGCTGAAAATCTTTCAGTCCAGCAGCTAAACTGCCAAAGCGGCTAATGTCATGAAAAATAAACAAGCAGGAAATGAAAGAGTAACTGTACTGCCATGCTTTAAATATTAGAACTAAACATTTTAATCTATATTGAGTATTGAGTGACAGACAAGTCCTTCTATGGGTAAGATAATTGCTTTATGTATTATTGTATTATATTATTATTAACCTTAGGAAAGAAAGATATGAAAATAAGCAGTATAGACAGAGACAGATTATATTTCTGCAGTGCACATATCAAAGCACCATGTTCAAGATATTTTAATACATTTTAGACATGCAAATCAGATAAAAAGTATCTGTTTCAATCTATTGAGAGGGAAAGACTTTGTTCTAGCATGAATGCGTTTGTTACAAAGCCCTTTCTATTCTAAAGCAAACACAATTCAACACTATGAATAAACACAATCACAGAATACTCTTATTAGAAAACTTTAGTTAAGGATTGATGGGATAAAGTTGAAAAGAATTATGTGTGTGAGTGTTTTATCCTACTCGGAGAAATAATTTAACTCCAAACAACCGTATTTGAATATTCCTAAAGCACAATACAAAGGCCAAAATCCATCTTTACAGACCCGTCCATACAACTCAAAATGGAAATGTCACACCTGAGCAAAACTAAACCATAAGAATGGGAGTCACTGCCCATGGCTCTGAGAGATTCAGACGCAGGCCACACAGACCATGTTCACATAGTAACAGAATACGGATGTAAATCCTGTTTTGAAGTGCTAAATGCAGTTATTTTCACACACATTTACGTGATAACCACATTCTAAATGCACAGTTCATGAATGCGTTTTACTCACAGAGATTCAAACATAATCCGTTTAAGCATTTCCTGTTGTTGGAGGTGTTCCTATACCTCTATAACTGCTCGAGAGTTGTGATAGCAACGCAAAGGTCATTGGTTCGAACCCCAGGGGGCACGAATGCCAACAATAAAATGTATAGATTGAATGCACTGCCGCTTTGGATAAAAGCGTCTATCAAATGCATAAATGTTAAATACACACACACACAGTCTACAACAGTACAGTCAGACATGACTGACTAATAACAGCCAAGCAAAAGCCTTCAGAATGACAAGTGTTTGTAAATATTATCATCACAAATCCTCCTTAATTATATAATTAACAAAGGCCTGTTCTCGCACACACACTATACAGTGTTTGTTTTGCTATCATGACTTCTTTTGTTTTTGCACCGAGCTGATATTTTCCGGCCTTTGTCTCTAAACTAAAAACGTCAAAACTGCAGAAAGGCTCGTGTAGGACATAATCTAGTTTGTTTATTAAGTTGTTTTCTTCACAGGGTCTGTTGGCTGGTCTCCACAAAGAAAACAAACCTGACTCCCACACACACACACATGTATATACTGTATGCACCGGTAGAGAAGTTGACAAATGTGTTTATATAAATTTTGGTCTTAGACGGTAAAAAACGGTGCAGGAATTGATCTCTCTCCTTTTGCGTGGGACAGTGATGGAAGCCAACGTCTATATTGATGTTCAGTAATCTTCTAAAAGCTTTCTGTCTTTCCTGACTGTAATTACACAGACGGTTTGATTGTGTTTGTTTCTCTTTATTGAACTTTTCCTTCAGAGAGTCTTATTGTGATCTTATTCGCTTATATCTGCCAAAAACTCCCCCGAGCATCCTACTCTGTCTTTTCTGAAGCCTCCTATACCATTATACTCTTTTATTGGCTGTAACATACGGCTCTGTGTCATTAAACAAACAACCAAAAGCACCTCAAAGTACACTTACTACATTCAACTAGCCACACATTCATATCTGGCAGATGATTTTACCCAAAGCGATTTCCGGTGCATTCCAGATATGGACTACATGGTAACACTTTAGTATAGGGACTAATTCCCACTGTTAACAAGTTGCTTATAAGCATGCATATTATTAGAATATTGGCTGTTTATCAGTCCTTTATTATTGAGGCAAAAGACATAGATAATTGTGTGTAAATAGTGAAAATTGGATGTTAAAATAAAGTGTGACCGACTACATGTGTGAATCCAGACACATGTGATGCTGTTCATGGTCTGCACCGTACAGCATCACATTTCTCAAGCGCTGTCTGAGAAGTTTATTTGGGATCCTGAGCAAAACAATTTACAGTGACTCTGACAGCAAAAGCACCTCCCATTTCCTCTCACATTGTCGCTGTCACAACAAATGCAAATACAGACTTCAGCGAACTAAACACAAACAAAATCATACCATCAGACTCGCATCTTCCACGTCAGTGTAGTTAAAATCTTCTCAAGGGCAGAGTGTGTTTGACATCACAAACACGTCGCCAGACGGAAAACTTGTCATACAGAATTCAGTCCAAACAGATTTCATTTCATGGAATCACAAAGGGAAAGTAGGGGGCATGAGGAGCCAATACGCCTGTGGGACCTACCTGAACCTTACAGCATAATAAAACTCACACACTGTTCTCTTAGACCTAAAAAAGGGGGAAATTTCATTGAATAGAGCGACAGAGCGTGGCTAGAGAAGAGAAGGATGACCAGATCTGATTTGTTCTCTTTCCACACACAACATCAGCTCAGGAGCTCACGGGACTAAACCGAGGTGATATGACAGGTTACACAGTCCTGCTTCAAAATGTCAAGGGGTTAGAGCAGAAAGAACAAGTTAGCTGGTGTTTTTCATTACACTGACTTTACTGAGGATACAACAGAGAGCAAGTACCGGAATGTTCAACTTGTACCCTGGATTTAGACTGAGTTAAAGCATGTGGGGTCAACCCCAAACGACAGTGGCCCTAAACGGACAAACTGCTCGACAGAGCGTTTCGTAAATGATGTGAAAACGTGTCGACATCTTTCTTCTGTGTCAGCCACCGTAGTGCTTCAAAAGTGTGGGGGGGAGTGAGCCGGTGGTTGCAATTCACAAAACAAATTGCATAAAAAGTCCTGGAACGCTTCAAGGTTTTCGGCAAGAACTAGTTAAGGATCTCTGTCAGGTAGAGGATTAGTCAAACTGGAGAATCTCTGCTGTCATCACACTGTCGGATAAACAAGCGGACAGACACGAGCAATGGAACTGACTTGTATGAACTGACTTCTCTCCCAGATTCTGATAATTTGACTGATAGATGTGATGCCACTGTCTCTTTATATTAATAGGCCTGCCAGACTCAAATCTGCCGACCAGTAAGATGTGCACAATAGTAAGATAGAGAGACACATCCATTTAAGTTTAGTATAATAGCCCGTATAGCTGCATGTAAAGAAACTGAACGTGAACTGAAACAAATCAGCACCAGAAAAGCAAGAGTGAAACCTCTATTCATCAAGATAATCTGTTCCTTTCTGATAAAATCCTGCAAATAAATCATTCTGCTTTCAACCCCTGTTTTCTTAAACTGAAAAGGTAAAACTTGCCTGTCTGTGTTACACGGTTTTACAAACACACAAAGGTTTGTTTTTAATGTAGTAATGACATCACATAGACAACAATTGTTTTCATTCAAGGCTATTTACACTGCCCCTCCAAAAAAGAAGTCACACACACTGATATTTGTTGGACTGCCTTTAGCTTTGATTACGGCACGTATTCCATTCGTTTCGATAAGCTTCTGCAATGTCAAAAAATAATAATCCCGTCCACAGTTGCATTCATTTTTCGCCAAGATCTCGTATTGATGGTGAGAGAGTCGGACTGCTGCGCAAAGTCTTCTCCAGCACATCCCAAAGATTCTCAATGGGGCACACACTTTGGTGCCCTATCCATGAATAAAAATGATGTCTCATGCTCCCTGAACCACTGAACCACAATTTGAGCCCGATGAATCCTGGCATTGTCATCTTGGAATATGCCCGTGCCATCAGGGAAGAAAAAATCCATCGATGGAATAACTTGGTCATTCAATATATTCAGGTAGTCAGCTGACCTCATTCTTTGGGCACATAACTTGTTGAACCTAGACCCGACCGACTGCAGCACTGCCCAGGTGGTGACTTTTTTTGGACGGGCAGTGTATATTTCACACTAACACACACAAGCAAACTCACTTAGCTATGAGCTAAGATATATAATTATATAAAGCCAATTATAATTAATAACTCACTGTAACTCAATTCCTAATTGAAAACTTTTGCAATTTTAAAAATTGAAAAGGACGTCCCCAAAGGGAGGTTTTGTCAGATTTAGCACACATTTTTTTTTTTAGACACTTTTGCCTCCGAGCTATACAGTAGCTAACTACACACACACATTTGCAATAAGGGATGACTTTAGCTCTCTTGTTCGGCATCCAATTCTAGTGTTAATGTTAGCCATTCCATATCCCACAGTGCACCAGTGCTGCGCCTGCCAACCAGTGTGGCCTAATGTTCAAGCACCCACCACTTTACCTCCATAAATCTCTCTCTCTTGCTCCCTCTCTCTCTCTCTCCATGAAAGTGCGTCTTCTCTCTCATCCTCATTAGCCGACTCTAAAATATTCATTCGAACAGGCACTGAGCATCATTAGTTCCTGTTAGAAGACATGAAATATACGCAAAGGAAAAAGACACAGACCTACAGATCTCTAGGGAATTGGTCCTAATGAAAATGAAATCCTACTTGGGATTTTTATTTCACTCAGCCTCGCCTTACACAGACAATTTCGATGACGGGTTGTGTGCGCGCGTGTGGTCGGCCCGACCCGTTCATTCATTTAGAACTACAGACAACGCTGCGTTCTTAATGTGCGTGTCTGTGTGGTTAAGCTGGGTCGTTGATGTGATAAGTGCAGGACTGCTGGGTAATTATGTTCAACATGAGAGGTGATCGCAAGCTAAATGTGTGTGAATGTGCATGATTACGTTAAACTGCGAAGATGATGGAGGGTCAGGAACACTTGTGGTTTCCCACCTGTGCTGAAGCTTGTCTTATTACCCGCCTGGTCTCATTCTGTACCGTTCTAATCTCGAAAGCACTTAGCGTGGCGCTCCGAACAAAGAGGGCAAGACCCGTGGAGAAAGAATGTCTTAAACAATCTATCTGGCAACCTCGCCTTTTTTCCTACCAGTTTCACTCTCTCTAACAAACGCACACACATCCAACTCCCAGCAAGGAGCTTGTTTCTGATCTCCATGTATCTGACTTCTGAAAGCGGCATTGAGTGCGTTCAGTATAAATATATGGGAAGGAAAGAGGACCCTGGAGGCATATGTAGCATTCATCCAAGAGTCAAACCCATTTAATTCCATTCCCCGAAGAGCTACAGTATCTAAATCACTTGTGTACAAAAGGAAGGGGTCACGATAACGTGAATGTTTTAAAAGAGCTCTGCAAGCACTATTTAAGCCTAATGCTAGCTAGCCTGAAGTCCTGATAGTACAAGTTTCAGACTCCATTGATGTACAGAGAACAAACTGTGCTGTGTAATTCAACAGACCTTTGTGTAAACACACGTCTACACTTTCTATTAATATTGAATTATACAATAGTTAAGGCAGGTTCTCTAATCTGATTGGCCGAGCAGAATAAGGGTGAACATGTTTTTTGGTTTGGAAGGAAAATGGAGCCTTAATTTGGTGTGATGGTCTCCTACTCGTATTGATTGAAAATGCTGCCAGGAAAAAAAATCAACATCATTAAATCAATATAGTGTGAAGAAAATGTGTCGAAAAACGGACGGTAAACACAAACATTACCAAATGCAAGATGGAACAATCTGCTGCCGTAGTCTTAAGCCAAACATCTCCTGTTGCGGGTGAATTCCTATAGGAACATCTTGACCCTTCAAAGATCTTGGCAGATATGAGTCTTACCAGTTAACTAAAAAAAAGCAAAAAAAAAAAGCAACTCAAGGTAGAATTCAAAGAAACTTCAGAAAATACAAATCTAGCTGTAAGCTATACGAGTTCATGCCGTGACAAAAGGTTTACCAGTGGAATGCAAACACCAAAGTCATCTAATATAAAATCCATTTCAACATTCATCCTCAAGTTCTTTCAAGTTTAGCACATGAAGGGTTATGTCTTTAACTGTTGACGTGAAGAGTGTTTGCAAGCATGTGCAACCTCTGTAAAGGCTGTTCGTTGGCGTTTGTTTGATCTGTTTTTTTTTATTTGCCTTAAAAGTCTGTTTACACCAAGAGCAAAATTTAATGAATAAGACAAAGCAAAAATGTACGATGCTAATAGATTTTAAACTCATTAAGGCAAAATATAACTCATCTGACAACAGATTTTACAAATGATGCCACTGTCCTGAGATGATCAAATGGAAGTAGTGTGGGATACAGTGTGATATACTAGAAGTATACAGCAGTGTTGTTGTGTGTGTTTGTATACCTAAGGGGAGAAGTTTGAGACAAAGCAGTCGTAAAAGATCTGCAACCTTATCAGTTCCTGCTTAATCTAAAATGATCTTTCTCTCGCTCTGTCTCACTCGCTTAATTCTTTGCTCTTTCTTCATCTAAGTGACCAATGTATCTCTGTTTTACTTTATGGTTTTATAGCTTGTGTGTTTTGTGGTGATTTTGGGGACCAAATAAGTATTGCAAAACCTGCAATTAGCTAGATTGTGGGTGCCCGCTAATAAACTAACTAAACGTAAATTGTGAAAAGTGACGAATGTTAAAATGTGAGCTTCTGTGAGCTACTTTTGACTTTTAAAACCCTTTTAATCAAACAATTCAGGGTCACAAGTGCCTCTCTCACACACCATCTCCATTCAAAAACTTGAACATTGTCAGTGTGTCGATAGTATGTATAATCAAGAGCTTCTGTGAGCGTTAAGACAATTGTGGCAAAATGTGTGTGTGTGTGTATGTGGAGAGAGAGAGAGAGAGAAAGAGCACAGTGACCTGTTTTTTGCTAAAGCACAGCTTTGTGAGGATGCATAAGATGTGTGGCTTTGTGGAATTAGTGTAATAAGACAACCACCTGAAATTTCCTTGGCACCTAATGTAGACAAAAGCTGATGTTATCTTTGTCATTGATCAACCTCGTCATTGTCAAGTTTAAGAGAATCATATTGTGATGTAAGTTTCAATAGATCAGCCAACTAACAGATCTTTCAAAATTGGAGGCACACAAAGCTTAAAAGAACTATGCAAAACATTATAATGAATTCATACATTTGCTTAAAAGTATGTTTATTATCGAGCCAGACTAATCTTCTGAGAAAGCACACAAACTATTTCTTACTGGAATGTAATTGCAAATTCAAAGCAGTACTGATTATTGAACCGCTGAAAACAGTTTAAACATTTCTTTAGTTTTCTTGTTTTTAATTAGACAAAGTGTATAGGCAGATCAAATCTGAAAGACCCCAAAAAAGGAATTTGACAGTGGTGATTATATTGTCAAGGTAAGAGAGTAGAAAAGGTTTAAGAAATACACTCTTAAAAAAAATACGCTTAACGCGCCATTAAGTGCGTTGCTTTTTACTTCCCTAGGCTGTGGCTATGCGACTGCGTGAGTGTTTCATCGGGTGGCGTTTGGGTGGATGTGTGTCCGGCATAGCTGACACTTGTCGGACGCAGGATATATGCTAATGTGTGGAGTTGCTTCGAGTTATATGATGCGCTATATAGCTTTTGATGATAAAAAATAAATGTATGGTTAAGAATTGGCGGTGCCTGATCTCCCTCTGTTGTTGCAGTGTGAGAGCCGGTTGTAACAAAGGCACGACACAAAGTTCAAACGAGACTAATGTTCAAACTAGGATTCATTTTGTCCGCCATGATGGATTTTGCCGGTGTAACTAAACAGCAACAGTGTTGCACTGTCATGTAAAAAGGAAATGAAGATCTTGTGCATGTAAAAGAAACGTAATTTTGCTATTAAAATCCTCTCTCGGATCAGATAATTCGTTGATCAGTCTGATCTTCCATAGACACATTTCACAAGCCTTGAGGGATATGACAGCGTACAAACATGACAGTTGAGCCGCATCATTATCCTGCAGCTCGTGACTGGAGCTGACATAAGATAGAAGAGGTCTTTACGGGAATCAAGAGCGGGTGGACCTCGGTCGTTGACGGCCCCGGTAGGCCATTGCGTTTCCGGGGTCATCCACGGTCGTGTTCTGGGGCTGTTTGCGGCAGCACCGCCGGCTGAGGTTCACCTATTCAGGACCGGACCACAATTTAGACAGGCCGCTAAATAACTAGCTACTCCTCTCAGGATGTCGGTCTTTTCCATTTAATCGCAGATGTTGTGCTTATGTATTGGATTAGAAAGCAGGGCTTGAACTTGACTCTTCACAGCCCTCACTCGTGCTAAGATGTTTCCATTTTTCTTTACAATAAACACATCACTGAAGCATGTCATGATGCGTATGTGTCTGTTTCTGACCATATTATTATAGGAATGAGTTTTTTTATTATTTAAACCTCAGTAGCAAGTTTAAAATAGATCCCGAACTGAGAGATAAAGTTTAAATGAATGGAGCAACAGAATAAAGTTAATCTAGATTTACCGTGTAATTAAAACCTAGATCAAATGATAGCTTAAATATAAACCTGATTATTTTTAAACACGGTTTACAGTTTGGTTTAGCAGAATTATTAAATAAACCTTGATTTAATATAGATTTAAGCCTAATCCTTGTTGGTGCAACCCACCCATTATTTTAAGGTCGATAAACTAAGTGTTGCTTTAAATATGTCAACATTGAGTGCGTTTGCAGTACATGCACAAAATAAACGGATATCTATAAAAAAACATCTTAAAAAGAAACCTCTTTCACGTGATTACATGCATAGTAATAAACCGGCTATGCAGAAAACTGCGTTAGTTTGAGTTTGAGACTTGCCGGGTTTCTCGCGTTCAATGACGTCACCGTCGAAGTCTGTTTAGGAATTAAAAAATGCAGCGGGAAAACGCTCAGACGCTGTATTTTTAAATCTCTTCTCATGTCCGCAGTACCTGCATATGCAAAAACTGTTTTCATTTTGACGTTTCTACATCAACTGCATGATGCGTTATTACTTCCGTTCGGGGCAAAAAAACTAAACTGAAAGCAAACCGGTAAAGGCGTTTACATGCAGCGTGAAATCGGCGTAATGGGCAAAAAACTTCCTCTGCCGAGCAGGTTTTGCTAACGCCGTTTATGAGCTTTCCCCGATAAAAGAAAACCGTTTTACCCGTTTACACGACCATACTTGTTATCAGTTTATTAAGCATAATCGGAGTGAGACCGTGCATGTAGACGCACTCAGTGATGCAGATCCACGCATAATTAAAAAAACAACTCCATTTAACATGTTTGCCTAACACCATTTAACACATTTCACCTAGCATAAATTCGTCCCTCCTAATTCAACAAAATGTCCCCAAAATCAGCACAAAAAATATATTCTGCCGATTCAAAACATGATCAGCAGGTTTCAGTCACAGGGGACGCTGCATCATCGTAAAAAGCCCAACCAAAGTCAATTTAAAACTACAATTCTGTTTGAAGTTCTAGCATCGCAAACTGTGTGAAAACAGTACAAATCTGTTAACTAGCAAAGATATCCTAAACAGTTTAGACAGCTGTGCTTACTGATTTGCGACAGAGTACTAAAATTGGAGAAATGCGGCAAATCATTTGAGAGAACTGTACATCATTTGTTCAACAAGCATCACATTACGCCATGTAAATGAGTCTCCCATGATAACATTTTTTGACAGCTGCATGGAAGGCACACATGATGGAGCAAGACAGACGGAAGAGTCCAAAACTGATCAGCACAACCCATAAATTCCTCCCAGACACACACAAACCAAAATATACCATTCGCCAGTCTGACTATGGTCTCAATGTCAGTTTGTCTAACAGCATGTCACAATACAAAGATCAGATGTACTGAAAACAAGCAGAGGTACTTTTGTTAACACAGAAAAGGCAAATTATAGCTACATTTTACAAGGTAGAGGGACCACATCTCCCCCTGAGCAGAAAAAGAACTAGATTCCATCAAACTGTGTCCGGTTTTCACATCTATCCATCCTCTACAAGCTCTATTCAGAAGTACTTCACTAGTACATTTGTCTAACTTACTTTGTACAGAGATATTTAATTATACAGTACCTTTGTTTCAGCTCTATTTGTTTTTGTAGGTAAACACCCACTTCATTTTAATTTCTTTAATATAAAGATCTGATTTACTATGAACCAATGAACAGCTAATTCTAGCTTTACAATAATGACAACAACTCTGCTCCTGTGACTGGAGTTTAGGCTGCTGATCTAAAACTTTACACATCGCGACAGAAGCAGAAAATCTAAATATGAAAAGATTTCTTTATTAGGACGGCATAACCCTCTACAGAGATGTGCTTTCGAAGGCATGTGTCTCTTCACGTGTACAGCGCACAAATAAGCAAAACAAAAACTACACAAAACTGGGTTTTGGAGGAACAAACGGGCCTATTTTTAGCTATTTCGATCTCCTCCTCGCAACAATGAGGGCAGAAATTTCTGCTTTTCTAGACAAACAAACAACGCTTGGCAGATTTTTCCCATCATGGGTAGGAGGAAAACAATTTGATTTCCTCTATCTAAACAGATAGCAGGTGGCGAAATGAAAGACATCACACATCTTTTATAGACCCAAACGACACCAGCAGGAGCGTCTTTGATGTTCCACCATCGTTCAACTAGCAGAGACAATAGCATCTCCCTCTGCCAGCGTGTATCCGTCTCAGTGCTGACGGAAGTTAATTGAGAAGGGAGAGACGTCCTCCATAGCGATTATCCTGCAGATATTCGTAATCCCAGACACAGACGTACAGAGATGGCATCACCCAGACTGAGGATCTATCTAAGTTTAAGCATAAACTTTGTATTTTAATAGCAGGTCTGCCTGACCTATTAAAGTGACATGCCTTCATAAATCAAACGCAATTACAACGATGTGGATGTAAACATGCAGCTAAAATCGCTGACCATAAGCGAGACTCTGCATTCTGTGCTATATGCCCTGTCGATACAACCTCAGCGCACAGCTTCATCCATTTTAATGTTCCTCGTGAGCTGATGGCTCAGACTAATTATTGCCTATTATAAAACTCAACAGCAGTGATAGAGAGGAGAGGAGCTGGAACATGTACAGCAGTAGTCTGGACCTCTGCTTTATCTGTGCCGCTGATGAATAAGTCTAATCTATCATATGTCCGGGAAAGCCCCAAGGCCTCCGGTCTGGAGTGCTGCCAGCGAGCAGTATTGGGTATGCTACGCATATGTGAACTGTGACTTTAGGTTGCCAAACTTTGTCTGTGTGTATAAAAGTTAGCGCTGAATGATGGGTGTAAATGTTTTGAATTTGATTCTTTGAGAAATTTAGGAGATGGTTATTTAGGAAACGATAACAAGCATTGCTGGAATGTGAAATCTGGTCACTATCTAGTCCAATTTGATGATTTTTTTAAACCACTTTTGGCCATATAGTAATTGTATGGTAGAGAATATATTCCATCCATCCTCCAAATCCGCTTGTCCTCTGCATATGTGGATTGTGTGCTGGACAATCAAGCTATTGGAAATAAAGCATTGTGTTATAATAATACTTATAAATAAACAATTCTAATATGCTGGATGCCGATAGCCGTGGTGGTTAGTGCTCCAACATATGGCGCTGTTGCCCGCCGGGCACTCCCGAGTTCATTTCCGGCTCGTGGTCCTTTCCCGATCCCAAATTAAGATAAAAAAAAATATTTTATAAACAAATTATTATTATCAGGCTATTATTATTATTTGAAATTGTCCAACATGGCTGCTCATGCGAGTATAATGTAAGCCTTTATTAATAAGGATTTAAACAACAAATAATCATCTTGTTTATATTATATTTAATGTTGTGTTACATTGCTTGTCTTGAATTCTTGAAACGTCAATAAAAGTCGCTAAATTTTGCTAACGTAACGCATTGATGATTGCACGATAGAACCACAACATATATAACTGTAAAAAAGGAATTGTAACCAGGGCTGTCTCTGGAACGCAATCGAACCGGGGGAAGCAGAATGCGCTCCTAACCTCCGACCAATGCGGCAAACAGACCGGAGTAATTAAACGGATTGCGATCACAAACACCAGCCTTCCTGGCCTGCTTGCATCCGCACGCCAGAGACGGCGAACGGAGGGGTGTGTGGTGAGCTGCTTTTGACGAAAAAGTTCAGGTTGACTTTGGCTGTAATCCACAAAATTGATATGACTACAGCTGACAGCAGCATCTTGGAAGTTTGTGATAAACATTGCCGCATCTCCGTAGGATCAGTGACGTATTATAATGACGTCTGACAGTGTAGTAGTGGAGTCCCATTTCTTCGGGGAATGTTTTTTATTGTTTTAAGTGACAAGGGCAAGGGCAAGGGGTATAAAATAGAATTGTGATTGGGCCTTTATGTGTATATTCAATGTCTAATGTGTATATCTTGTGTATATACTGTGAATATGTGTATAATGTCTTTTTTGTACATTCTGTCTATTTATACTTTGTTTGTCTGTACTAAATGCTGTCACTTACAACACAAGTTTATGTAGTCATACAGTTGTCTGTCCAACTGCATTCTACTTTGTATGGATTACGCACCCAAGACTTTGTGACAATAAAAGTGATTTGATTAGATTTTTAATCCAATTTTCATTTCAATGCATTAAAGCATTTCTACACCCCTAACATTGTACTGTACACATAAGACATCCCTCACAGGTGTGCGTCATCTTACCTCAGTGTAAACTGCTCAGTGGTGGCCGCAGAATTCATTAGCACTTGAAATCCCACAGTCTGTCCCTGTTTAAACGGGCTGGGCGGCACCACAATCTCTACATCGCTGTCCAGTCGGAGTCTGTTTTGGGGTTCTTTATTCTCCCCGGTGGCGAGAATCACCGTCCCAATCCTCTGCATATTCCCCTCCTGCACTATGGCCTTCCCTTGCACCCTACCTGCTACACATTCTTTTCTGAGGCCCTCCAGAGGAATTACGGTGTAGTGCAGCTCCACCGTGACTGGAGCGGGCTCTTGTGTTCGTCTGCGTGTCGGAGGGGGAGGGTTGAACCAGCTCGTAGGGACGCCAAGCTGGGCTACACAGATTCCCAGGTTTCCTTCTAGATGGCAGGCGGCTGATACAGAACCTTCCCCAGGCTCCCGGAACCCGACGACACGGACGCAAGGCAACAGTTCAGAGGGAGGATCCGCATCCTCCCACCTGCGTCCCCCCAGGTAAAACAACACCTGTATCTGTGAACGATCCGCTCCTATCCTCCTGGACACCAGGTGTGCTCTCACCTTCCAGCTCAGTGTCAGGTGTGTTGAGGTGCGGAAGGAGCGAGGCAGCGACCCCTGGAGGAGATCAGGTGGTACAGGCGTCTCCGCGGTGAGATTGCCATAGCTACAGTTGACCGACAAGAGGGGAGCTGGGCCAGCATCGACCAAGTGGAGGAAGAGAGGCTCGCTGCGTGTTTGCAAGCTCCCGTTACGCATCACTTCCTGCGTGGCCTCCCGGAGAAAGAAGGATGACTCAGCACCCTGCAGCTGGCAGGACACGGGGAGATACGTGGGCAGAGAGGAGGAGAACCTGGGTGCAAGATCACTACCTCCGCTCCTGCACTCACACACTGCAGAGAGAGAGAGAGAGAGGAGAGAGAGAGAGAGAGAGTAATCAGTGTGTTTATTTAGTTTCACAGGCATTTTAGAGCACATTTCAGATGTGATTACAAGGCGAAATAGCTTTCAGTTCTCATTTAAAGTGTCCCCTGGTCTTTGTTTTATTTTATGCAATGAGAGCTTTTATTTACAGAGATTCAAGAGGCACAAATGAAATTAGGGCCAAGGGTCTTTGGAAGGATAATTGTCTGTGTATGCTTGTGTGTGTGTGCGAGCGTGTGAATAGTAAGTCAATGTTCTGAGTGGAACAGATGGTACAGTCAGGATAAAAAGACAGGAAAAGAGATTTAGATACAGAATGAGAGCATGCTTATTAAAAAAGTAAACCGAACACACATCTACATATGCAGCAGATGCTCTGATCAAGACAATCTCCACGTTTAGCTCCAAACTGTCATCAACTT
The DNA here is from genome assembly GCA_006030095.1 of Triplophysa siluroides. Taxonomy (NCBI): domain Eukaryota; kingdom Metazoa; phylum Chordata; class Actinopteri; order Cypriniformes; family Nemacheilidae; genus Triplophysa; species Triplophysa siluroides. Next base: position 673,206 of record VCII01000101.1, on the reverse strand, counting down.
ACAACTCTTAATATTATTAACTAGATAAAGACAAGCAAACTTGGGTGCACCAAAGGTGTGGGCCGATAACAGATTGCTGTGGCCCAAACCAAAAACAAGGGCACTTTCCCCACCTCCAAAAAGCATAGCATGGTCCAACACAAAAGGGAAAATGTATGTGTTTTTAAATAAGTAATACTGCAGGGAAAATGTGCTGTGTGGATAAAATTATAACCTAACAATTCATATGACAAAAAAAAAATCAATGCTTCTGTATAACGCTTTATTTGACTTCTACTTCATTTACTTGATATAATTTAGTCTTGCAGTTAGATAAAGTCTTCATTCTTATAACTCACCAGAGAAGACAAACATGTGAAATGAACTAATATCCTAACAGCATCAATTCAGAATTGATGTATTATACCAACGTTAATTCTGTGGAAAGTGAATTAATTTTTACCAAATTAAAGTTTCTTGTACCTGTTCTTGTTCTCATTATTGCCGTGAGCAATCGCACACACTTAAAAGTGGAAATGAAGCTGGATTACTTGTGACGGATATAGTTTTACCCCAAAAACGTTAATCTCAGGGCAAAATGCAGTCACTTCTAAAGTAACAATGCAATATTGTGAAGAAAATATTTTTTACATTTCACTTTTTGTGTGTGTGGTTGTAAGGTAATGGCTGATGGAACGACTTCTCTCAAAGCATGCCCCAAAAAGTCAAGACATCACTGAAATCGAAATCTGTCATTTAGAAGACATTTTTACCCAAAGCAAAGGTCCCCCAGGAGCAACTCAAGGCTAAGTGCTTTGTACAAGGACAAAATGATACTACAGCAGAACTGTGACCTCAGAAAGCCTTTAGAGTCACTATCACCCTAAACAACTGTTGGATGAGAAACCAAACTATTCAACAGACTGCAAATATACTCGACTAGAGTTGTATTATAACATCATTTTGCAAACTCTAGTACCCTACACATGCAGAACCCTTTCACCTTCCATAAACATGTGGACTGACTGTATATGCCAAATGCTTTAGACTTTATGTTTACTTTTGTTTATACACATACATGTTTATAACAACTTGTATTTAATTTTTTATAAAGATTTGTATAGTTTTAATACATTTATTTACCAAAACCAAACAGAACACGTAATGCTAAAAATCGATATGGACTGCCGGAATAGAGTCTGTTTATTAAACTGAATGAATTGCAGACAGCTGCAAAAAAAAACAATAAGAGAAATATCAATAAAGTGTAACCTTACAAGCATATCACTGACTCTTGTCACGTGTGACTATTTTTGCCTCATATAACTATTATATATTAGAGAATATAGCCACAGCACACATTTTACACAGCAAAAGCTTCGACCTTGGCTTATTATAAGCCAATAAAAACTGATAAAATGCACGATCCCAGTTCTTCAATAAGTTTGGGTTTTTTCTTATTTGTTGCGGAAAATAGATAGATTTCCAACTGATTCATAGAGTCTCATTTGCATGTTTTGAAACGGTGACAGAACAGAACGTAATCCAGCACCCTGGAACAGAGTCGGAGGTTTATTACGTTACTTTATATCAATGTCTCTCCTCAGGTAGCGCGGGTAAAGCGTGGTAGAGGTGTGAAAATATAATGAAGATTTGGTACGGCGCTGCGTCTCACAACAAGACTTTAAACACATAATAATCCCTCCAGAGAGAGAGAGAAAGTGAGAGGTAGACCTTCAGTGATTTATTTCAACAATCAACACTAAGACAAACAAACGTAAGACCTTGTGGACCAAGCGTCTTGAGAAGGAAGAGCCAGAAAACAAGAGATGAAAGACACTTAACGGCATGGGTTGGATGCACGTTGAGTTTATCTATTTATCGAACCTCGTGTCGAATTCTCTCAAGAAAACCACGAACACAACTCCTTCCGTCCTATCCTTTTAAGACACAATCGCAGCACCCTATGCCCTAGAGGACTGCCAAAAAAAGAATTTAAAAAAGTGGAATGTTTTGTGGCAGCCCTGAGGAGCGGCGATACGGCGGTCGCACGCTATAAAGCACGCAGCTTCGGCAGATGGGGTAACAGTGTCCGCAGAACAGCGTCTCTCTGTGTCACAAGCCCATTCTTTATGATGCTCTCAGGGCTACGAAGCGGACCATAATTCTGACTCCAAACACCTCCGCTCTGATTTGTTTCAGCCGCTGGGCTCAAGGCTGACGACACCCGGCGCATTGCTAACCTTTGCTTTCACTCCCTCTTTCTCACGCCACTTTTCAAATGTCAAAACGTTTCTCGCAAAGCCGAGGAATTTTACTGCGCCCCCTTAGACGGCATCAACCAAATCTTGATGTTAAACTCCCATATGTAGCCAGGAGAGATAAACATCCATTTAAATTTAATTTCACATTAATTCTCGGCCTTAAAGGCAGGGTGGGTGATCCTGTCCAGAAATTTTTTTGTCACGTTGGTTGGAAATCTCTTTACATCCTGATAGCAATCAAGAAATATAGTGGTCAAATAATATTTTTATAATTATATATCGTCTGTGAAAGGCAAAGGGTCTGAATGACGATACCATGGTTGCGCTCTTTCTTTTGGACAGGTATGTACATGCTTCAAGAAGAATTTAATGGATTTAGTTTGTAATTCGTTACTTGGATTTATGAAATACATTCATGTGTTTGGAGGAGGCCTGGACGGCGAATCGCATAGAGAGGGTGGGATTATAATTTCAGTGCTAGCAGGCTAAAGTTAGCACATTTCCAAATCTACCACCCCATCTTAAAGCAGATAAAGCGACAAGCTTTCATAAAGTTGTTTATTTGTCTTTTTGAGTATTTTATTTAAACATCTAATGTGTGTGCAGTTCATCTCAAAATACCCTAGACCATCATCACACCACAATAGACTAACATCAAAAGTCTTTGCAAACAATCCTACTGAAAAATTGCAGAAAATGTTCCCAGACTGTCATCAGAATTTCTGGCCATGCAAAAGTAATCAGTACACACCATTTCACAGATATAACTACACAAAGCAGAACATCAAGTTGGACTTGTGTAGATTACTTTAGCAAAACTTCAGTGATTGTTATTTCATCCTCAAAAGCTCTTGCTGTCTCAACCGTGACCCCTGCGCACACAACTTTGTTTTCAGAAAGACTGAAAAATTTGTGATTTTGTACTCGCCGTGACTTTGCCAAGTAAAAAAAGGTTTGCAAACGACATGGTGCTGGAAGAATATTATTTTCTTCAAATAGACTTAATGGACTGACTGGTTAGCGATGGGTTTAGGTTTCAAGCTGAGATTGGGGGTGGTGACCGAAATTCCTCTCAATTTATAATTGTAGGGATTTTAATGCTTTTTCAATTTGATTTCATTTCTACAACATTGTTGCAAAGCAGCTACACAGAAAATGATTTGCCGTTCTGAAGACTGAAAATATGAAAGATATGAAAATTGCTTTATGTAGAAACCTTGTCGTGTTTGGTGAGAGCTCAGGCGTATGTATCTTCAAAAGATAAAGGCAGAATTTCTGGATAACAAACCATGATGTGAGATTAAAGTCACTAGGTACTGTTGCATCCACTTTTGAAGTCATCTGGCCCCTCATTAGCCTTCACCATTATCACGTCAAAAGCTGAAGCGAACGACCCCTAAACTAAACAACATTTCAAAGACAACGAATGAGTGCCGAGATGAGACAAGGCCAATAAGCACCGTGCTTCGTTCAGGGACCTCTGAGCATCCTATCAGAAAGTCTGAGAAACTCAAGTATGTGTGTTGATATTGTTTGGAGTGGACAGTAATGGAGTTGATGCATCATATGGTATTTTACGCCTGAATTCAAGAATTCTCATCTGGCATTTGTTCTTTGGCCCCTCATGGCAAGAGCAGCTGCTTCTTTCTGCATCCAAAAACCTCGACCTTACAGCAAGCCTACAGCCGTGTGCACACACAAACACTCTCCAACTTCCTGACCTTTGCTACCTCGCGCGCACACACACACACAGTCTCTCTCGCCCTGTATCAAAGCCAGACACGCCCACATCACTTACATCAGTAGACATCACACAAAACTCAGAGGGGAAAAAATTAATGATTTATTGCCCAGTTCAAGACATCATTTGGAGCCCTTCAAACAAACACACACAGCGATGCCCAACCCTGCTGGAAACTCTTCGGGTTAATCGGCTTCCTGCCTCCTACAGAGCGCCGAAACTATCCGACACAGGGATGCCCCAATAACCTTTGACCTTTTCATAATACCAAGACTATCCATCACAACTTCTCTCTGCTTCTGCCTCTATCTTTCTGTCCATCCATCTATTGTCTTCACGTCACCCCTCACATCTGGTGCATTTGTTCTTGCTTCTTTTTTAATATTACGGCTACTTCGCTTGTGTTTCTGTGGTACACGCAACAAAGGAAAACAAAAGAAAATAAGATTTGTCATTATGTCAACAGCTTTAATCTCACAGAATGCACAGGATGAGTGCAATACTGAACAAGCGTGTGTCTGAATGAGTGAATGAGTGTAGGTGGAATGTGTAGTGTTGAGTTTGGGTTACATCATTTCTCTAGACTCCAAATATATAAAGGCCTATTGATACTTGATGTCATACAGTTTTGGATAAATAAATAAGTACCAAAATGTACAATGGCAGTTCCACGTGTTTGGTATATGGATCAAAGTAGTACCACGTTTTTTCCTATGGTACTTTTTGAAGTACTTGCATCCAAATACAACGGTACTCATTAAGGGGTTATCATTTTTTTTCAGTCAAGTATATCTATAGACAAAAAATGACATTCAGTTAAATAGTTTGTCTGAGAAATTGGAATACAAAAGACAACCTTTGATATTAGGTGTGAAAAAACAATCCCGTTGTTGAATTTAACAAGAAAGACTTGCCTTGCATCTGGGAAGTGGACAACAGTGACGTACTGGTGAGACCAAACAGGAAACCTGGTGCCAGTCACAACAAACCACTCAGCTACACAAAATTCGACATGTTCAGTGCTACAATGACATTTCGCTGTCATCTTATTTATTTGTTTTCTTTGCTGTCATTTATAATAGTCAGGTTGGACAACAAAATGGAGTGGGACATACAAAAGAAAAACTGCCACATTCCCCCTCCGATGTCCAAACTGACTTTTTACAAAAGACAGCAAAGAAAAAGCATCAAGAAAGTGAAATTCAAGTCGGGCAGAACAAAAAGTACGGAACAAAAAGTGTCATAATGGCACAGCAAGATTTTGTTTGTAGTCAAGAGTGGCGTATGACGTGTGCTGACTTTGATCATCACCACCTTGTGCAAATTGATTTGGTCCTAATTGAACATTTTAAGAATCGATTAAAATGTGCTGTGCAAACACACTTGGAGAGATCCATCAGGTTCTGAGCTGGCTCAAGCAGAAATTTACACTCAGGACTGAAGCTAAAGCCAACATTGGCACACTCCTGCCATCTGTATTGTGAAGGCTTTTAGAGAATGTTACAGAAAGAGAGGGAGACAATTTGACCTAGTATTGTATAAAAACAAGATGATGAAGAATTTATGTATGAATCACATGGAGTGCCGGGATGTACACGGCTCGCCCACTTTTCGTAATCTAAACTAAAAGAGTTGGATGACATAAAAATATGTACGACTGTCAGCACGCATTAAACATACTTTCTTATGGACTTTTTCTCTTCATTTCATACAGTATACATATTTCAGGTAAGAGGTATGAATCTCAAACGATGTATAACAATATATTGTGGCACAATAAATCGTGATACAATGACCTGTGTCAACACATATACGTCTAATGTTTTGTTTTTTTAACTGCTTTAAGCAAAGGCTTAGCTTTCTAACCCCTTTATTGTAATTTAGTTTGTTTTACAGCGACTAAGTTTCACTCATTTACATACTATTAAACTAATCAATACAACGAGCTGTATGTACAAAAATGTTACGATATTTAATGGTGCGCATATATAGTTTTGCCTGTAACTCTCAGGATACAGGAAATCAAATAGACTTTTTCCTACACTTTGTATCATTCTCTGTGTGAGTCTGAGTAATTTAGCCGAGGATCTATTACACTCACATGGGTCTCGCACACTGTGCACATGTAAACTTAAACCCGCTCCCACCAAAGGTGTGAAAAAGCAATTTAAAATGGCTGATGCCCACTGGTATGAGACATACCTCCAGAGTGGCGCTTAAACAAAACACACAGCCGGGGGTAAGATTGAAAAAAATACACATCGGCTGCTTCTTCCCAATCAAATTTGTGAATTCAGACTTTCACTCAGACTGCCCCATAACATAATAGAAAATACTGTCGATGGCATATTTTGCCCGTGTTTTTATTGCAGGGCATCCCGCTGTGAGTCACTCCAGGGGTTATCATTTTACATTTTGTCCACACGGGATGCGGCGCGCCGCGTCCGGTGTAGACACGGTGTTACACCGACTACAGTATGTATATTGATGGCTCTAAAGGTTTTGATTAAGGACCCATATTTACATTAAACAAAGATTTGACTGAAAATGTAAAAACGCCTTCAACATGCCAACAAACATTGAATTAATTTTAACAATAATAATATAGCCGCGGAACAAATACATTTTCATTTCAAATCAGCATTTCTAGATGTATTGTGGCCATTGCAGTCCAGTGTTTGTTGAATTTCAACAAAATCAAACCTCAGGAGTGACAAAGTCATCCAGCAGCAATATGAAAGACTGACAGCATGACAAGACACATGAAAACTGTGATAAAATCATATCACTTTTTTTTTACTTTGCCTAAATACATGTACACATATTTGTGTGCAATTGCTTAAAAGGAAATATTTAATTGTTTGCTTTGCAGTATTTGAGGTCTGAAAAAACACAGAGCATTTTTTTCTCCGGTTTTCATTTTCTGAAAATAAATGCAAAATATTTTATTTGAAATTTGGGAGAAATATTGTTAGTAGTGCACAGAATGAAACAAAAACAATCATTTTACCTAAAAACATGGCTATAAATAGTAAATGTTAAAATCAGAAAAACGTTGGCTGTATAACAGCTAGTGAAAATATGAATATCTATTACAATAATCTCAAATAAACCAGTATTTAATAAGCCGGGGTCTGATTTTCTTTTGCACAGTTATGTTCATGGTTTTCAAAAAGGAGGACATAGAAGACAACCTGTCTACGTTGGCATCTGCCTTATTTGGCAAGCTCTATTCAGTGCCAGACAAATTTGTGCCAAAATACCTCAGAGGTGGACACAGCCTCCAACAACTAAATACTTTTTCTTCCACCTTAAAAAATGTAATCGGCCTAAACTAGTATGCACCATTATATAGTTTTATTATTTTCAATTAGCATTGTTTTCCCTTCTGTCTGTAATCCTATCAGAACAGACCTGCCATCCATATTCCAGCCGTCACACACCAGTTGAGAAGCACGGCTTAAAATAATTTGCCTTAATCATTTGTATTTACACGTACAGACAAACAAAGAGTCACTAAATAATTCGACTTCCAGACAAGAACTGCCGTCCCATCATGCAGCCAGTAGCAGTTGATTCATAAGCGATCATAACAGACATCTAAATCAAACAGCTTCTTCTTTGTCCTTTAGCGGATCAGTGAAGTGAGAAAGACAATGAAACGCTGCAAATATATTTAGTGCCGTTATAATCTTTACAGTAATTACACAAGACAGTGTAATCTTGGCATAATGAATGTGATTAGTATGTACGCTGCTGTATAAGATCAACACAGACTGCCAACACTGGGCTGTCACTTTACTCATTGTTGGGCCATTGAAAGGCCATTAAAGTCAACCAGAACACAAAATACTGTACATAAACAACCATCACTGTACAGAAGAGATCATTTAGGGAGACATTGCCTACAATGTCTTATAACAGTCTTCCTGACTTATAATGGGTCATAAATGTATCTAACACATACACATGCGGTTTCTCATAACACTATCCAAACAGGACTCTGTTGCTTTAAGATCTAAACACGGTAACAACCGTTGCACACGGCCAAAAAGCATTTCAACACATCTTGAATTGGTGGTTCTTTCTCTGTGTACTCTATATCCGAGAGGGAAGAAAGAAATGTTGGAGATCAAAAGAATTAGATCCAATATTTTTGATCGTTTGATAATATTCAATATTTTAATGTCTTAAAGGGTATTATTATCACCAATTTTCCAGTCATAAAGCGACTACATCTTATTTTGAATGTGTGATTTAAAAGCACTTTCCAAAAACACTTCAAAACACTTTTGCTACCTACACCGTATCTGGCTTAGAACTCTACGCTTAGGTAAAAACTCTTGTGTGTTGACATCAAAACTTTTCACACCCCATGCCGTTGGGCACATTTAAAAACAAATGAATTGCTTTAATGAAAATCTTTGCGTTGTGTGACCTTTAATGTTCAATCAATCTCAAATGTGTGGTGTTTTGGGTGTCTGTTTAGCTAAGGCTCAGGGTTCGTTGACGTTGTTGCGTGTGTTTATTGTTTGGGACATCGACAGATTCTTGAAAGAGAGTATTGCAGTGGACATTACCCGTCACCAGTCTTTAAAGTCAAACCATCAATCAAATCATATGTGGTTTGACACTAATAAAAACAAGGCTCTTGTAAGAGCTACAGTCTGTTCAATGTCACACCGATGCATTTAAAACATACTTACATATCGAATTTAATTGGACAAAATTAAAATCAGGCTATGAGTTGATGAGTATTTCATAGTCAGATTGCTGGGGCAGATTTTTGTTTCAAGTACAAGCTTTTTCTTTAAAATGACCAGTGTCTCTTATGCTGTAGGGCACCAGTCCAGCAGAGTTTAGCTCCAAACCTACTGAGCTACCTGAATCATCTAACCAATGTCTTGAGGATTACAGAAAGATGTGTTTGGGAGTAGAACTGAATTAACAAAATATTGAACGTACAAAACATTTTGATTAAAAGAACAATATCTTACCAATCACCTATTTTAAAGAAAAGTATCAAATGTACACTTGTGGTGTGAATTAAATTATTATTCTACTAAATAGTATTATATTATATTAAATATTGAATAAATTGCTGTCATTTTTAGGTTAGGTTTTTCATGAGATACATCAGCCCCACTCCAATAAAAAGAAATTAACAATTTGCCTGCAACATTCTTTAGAGTATGAAATATAAGATTCAGATTAAAAAAACACGGCAGACGAGAAGCCGGTTTGAAAAAAGGATGGATGTATTGCTATATAAACAATATTGTAGAATCACACACAAGACACAAACGGTCGTTCGAGATAAAATTACGATGTGTTTTTCTTTCAAACAGCCATATTACGAGGCAACTGCCCTGTTTGGGTCAAACACAATTCACATTTTCACCCTGGACTATATGCTTAAACCCCACCGAGTTATTATCAAGTGCCTTGATCATTAAAATTACTTTGCCATATGCTTCTAACAAGTATCTAGATTGAATCTCTCTGCTAGGACATGATCAAGTGATGATAAATGGCCCAATTCACTGCCGAAAAGATCTTCGGGGTCCATTAAATTAATGGTCTCTGGAAGAGCACCAGGTCTTGATTGATATGTGATAGAACGGACTGACTTGAACTATGTTCAATTTTTATGTCTTTAATAAACATGCCTTAAAAAAATACTATGTGATACAAGTATAGTAAAATACTCTTATCCTCTAAATAACACTGCCAACCAAATGTTCTTACCCATTATAAAACTTGATATTGATTTTAAACTTGCTGCCAAACCAATTGAACTTATCTTCCATATATTATTAAACCAGATGGTCAAATATAAGTGTGGCTTTATACTTCCAGACATGCCCAAATACCCTTTAACTACATTAACAAAACAGCACTGAGCCTTGAATGCATGATTGTTTCAATAAATGTTAACAGAGTCTTTCACATAAAGATTGTTATCTGCAATCTTAAACAAGATTAACCTCAGGTTAACCTTAAATTGTACTTCACGTAAGTGGTTAAAAGAAAAGATTTTAGATGATTCGTTTGAGTCATGAGACTCATGATTTGAAGGAGGATGACGCATCTTCCCATACTTGGTCCTAAAACACATAACAAAATAAGTTGATAAAAGATGGCTTTGGCTATTAAAATAGTCTTTTACACGTGTAATCCTGTCTTTAAATTACATTTTTGAACTTGAACGGAGCTACATCTTGCAGGCCTTCAATATTAAGTATTGAGGTTTACATGCAAGACCAACAGAAATACTCTTAAGTATAATTTTGTCTTATCATGAAACACATTACTTTGTTGTTTGACAAATTTGAAGAATCATTTCCAATTCTATAGTCCACAGTCAGTAAGGACAGAAACCGTCTCCTGCTATAAAGGACTGATTATGTTTTCAAATTAAAGTCCGTTTCTTGGTGGTAAACACAGTCAACTATTACAGTCATTTCAAACTACACACCGAAGAGGACGTGTAAAATATAGGTTTACTGAATTTCACTTGAGGTAATGATAGGTTATATTGCCACGTAAAATGAAATGTTCTACATGTAATAGTTCTGCGAGCAAAACCATCATACCTGAGTGCTCAATAATCGGGGGCGGAGCCAATCATGAGCTGTAATTAAGTGCTGTTACTTCATCTTTCTGTTGTCATGGGCAACCACAGCCACTCAGAACCCACTCCATTTTCCCTTCTCATCAGGAGTCCAAGTTTCTTACTTTTTTACTTATTCTTTCATTTCTCTCACAACACACAAACCCAGACACATAAAAACGCACACAACTCTATAGTCACTGAATCACTTCTGGCTCCTGTCGCCTTGCACCTCGACCTGCTGGTGTGTCACTGGCAGCCCGTACTGTCACTTGCAGTTTGTCTATTTGGGACATTCCCAAAACACTACACCACACACAAACTTTGCAACTTTATAGACAGAATACATCGTCCACAGAGAAACAGAAATAATGCCCATAAAACAAAGAAGAATTATCGACCTACCGATGACTGCACGCTTCGCCGGCTTAGAGAAAGTATTTTAACACTGAAAATACACACTTCACCTTAAATATGTAGGGCTTTAAAACTGACGGAGGGGATTTGGAGGTCACCTGTCTCGTCATGAAATCTCATCTCTACCATGAGCTGCAGATGGGAGGAGATCGGAAGAGAAGTGAAGAGATGTAAGCGGGAAATAAATGACACGACTCCACCTCAGTTCAGCATCTGTGCCCGAGCACCATCTGATAGACATCTGGCATGTGTGTGTCAGAGAGTATGTGTGTATTGATTTAATGTCTGTCTCGCTCTCTCTGAAAGATGACATTAGATGTGATTAATGTCCACTCTTCAACACTGTGAAATATGAAATATGAAAACCGCACACGCACCCAGCCGCAATTTCTCTTCCTCTCTCTTTTTTCGTTCATCTGTCTCACACCCAGGATATAACCAAATCACAGGTACATGTTTGACAAACATCCACGTTTACTTCCTCAGTCAAATATTGCCCGGTTTGGCTACATTTTGTGTGATAAGTAACAACTAGCTAAATTGATCACACAGTATGTACGTAAACAGCTATACAATGTTAATCCTGCATGCTTAAAGGCAGAAGAGCAACTGTGACGGTGTTTAATGATATTGACCTTTGGGTTATGGAGTGGAGAGATGTGAACACATGCCAAAACACAGACTCTAAACATCAGCTATGGCAATACTTTCTAACTTAACGAAGACTGCAACATACTCTTTCAAAGCAGTCATTTTTGTGACGGAGTTCAAAGTTCAGAACACCCATTAAATAAAGTTTTTTTCCCCTTTTTGGGATGGCACTACAAGACGTCATTCGTAGAGCGTAGGGATCTGGCGGGTACATAAACCTGTATTAGCGATTGAAGATATGAGGGCCGAACCAATGTTAACCAGTTGTAATCCAAGAGCAGAGGCTTGAATTTGATGCGAGCGACTATAGGGAGCCAATGTAACTTTATGAATAGAGGAGTGACGTGTGCTCTCTTCGGTTCATTGAAGACAACAAAAACATTATGACAGCTGATACAGTACAAAAATTGTTAAACAAAAGACATTTTCCATACAAGTGCTGAATATAAAATACTGACTAGTCAAAATAAAATGTGTAAACTCATAATTCCTCTGAAAACTTGTTAAAATAGGGAAAGCAATGCTTTTCACATTGTGTTTATGTGTATGATTAATGGTTCATTTAATGGGCTTTTTCTGAATGTGAAGTTATAGGCTTTCGCAGGGCAGACTTCCGTGATGAAATTCCCTAGAGCTTCACAGTCACTGACCCTTTTAAAAGGACTGGCTGGATACTCAGCCTCTTCAGACCATTGATATACATTCTAATGAGTGATAAATCTAACCCATGGAGAACGAGAGCAAAGAACAGAAAGCAGAAAGAGACAGCACGGCAAAACTATATTTCTCTATAAGAAATAGACCTCGGAAAGGATGATAAGGGCCGTCAATTACACATAACAAATTACCAAGGACTTTTTCAAAGAGAAAAGTAATTAATCACAAACTAAAACTTCCACGTCGTTGAATGCTTTTCATAAATATATTTACTTCTGAAAGCTTCTCATCAGCTGTTGGGTTTGCTGCCATATCTATAATACTGTATGCCTGTTCATTCATCTCAGTCGAACATACACCAGCTGTCTATTAACATGCCCATATTATACATATCATTTTATTTAGCATTTTATTTTCCCTGAGGTTTACTTATAACATTAGTAACCAAAACAGTCTTAATTAACTTTTTATTCAGCCTTTTCTAATGATCCCTCTGACTGACTATATTTAGGATGTCTAATGTAAATGATTCATGTTAACCAAACTGTTTATCATGGTAGGCCAAGTGCTAAAAACCAATAATCAATTACCGATAGTTGGTCAAAATCCTAAATATGTTATAACATTCACCTATTAACAAACCCTTCCTTTTTTTAATAAACCCAAACCGTACGGAGTACAGAGTATGGGTTTAAATGTCTTCGATCACATACACACTAGATCATGTTTAGATTTCAGGACTGATAACCACAGACATCCTCGATGGTTTTTCAGCACTTGACAAGCTTCACAAACAGACAAGACAGAAAGAGAAGAGGACAGGGAGGACGTATGCCAGAGCGGCAGCTGAGCGCAGGAAGTCAGATCAGGTCACGACGAGATGTCTAAATTCAGAGAGCATCTTATCTGTATTGGCTAACAAAACTGAGCTTATCTGATCTACTTTTCTATTTTCACAGGTCGAAAGAGAATCTTTTGCAGAACAAGAAAAGATCTTGTACTGTACCAACGTGTATCCTAGAATGCCTCAGGGAGCACAGACCATGCACAATTAAAGGAAAGCAAAGACACTTCAGAGTAAAGTAAGTTAGCACAAATTTCCTAATGGATAGTCAGGATCTGACAAAGGCACCATCAAAAAAGCTTATATGTCTTGAAAATCATATTCCATGTCTTCTAAGGCCATACAGCTTTACAGACATTTTGAGATAAACTGTTCCTTTAATGCCTGACAGTATTTTTCTGCAACTGAATACCTGTCCTTCACTCCCCAAGGGTGAGCATTATCCTCACATGGATTTACAAACCATTATTTACATTTATGCCACAATAATACCCAACATAATCCCAACGTAAATGCATTCAGCCACATGGATCTCTGCTCTCGGCTGTACGTTTGGCAGATCTGGCCTTTGGGAAATTGAAAATGCCCACTTATATTGTCCAAATAAGATTTTCCGCTGCCTGTTTTTTATTATAAAAAATTGAAAAAAGTATTTTTGTCAGCCAAAGTGTTCCTGAACAGTTACTAAATCACAAACAAGCCACCTCAAAGCGTTTATTACCAGCATCTGTCGCCCTTAAACACTGGCCTGTAGTTTACTCATAACAATACAAGTGCACAAATTGTGCTTACGTGACAACCAGTATTCATTCATCTTCAGCAGATCAGGCTGTTTTTATTGCTTGTCAACACACCATTATCTACAACTTAATGTTACAAATGCAATATTTATGAGCATTCACAAAACCATGAATGTGATATGAACAGAAATAAACTTGCTCTGATCATAAGTGGTTTGCCAAGACAGAATAGATATCACTGATATTAAACTACAGCATGTAATTTGTCCCACAAAACTACAGTGTTTGATTACTTTTCATATAAAAACGAAAATCACAAAGACACTTAAGCAGGATTTAGTTAATAATAGCAATGACAATACTAAAATCACTTAGTATAATTTTAGTAACATTAATAATATATGTTATCTTATCTTGTCCTGCTTCCGCAGGCATCATTCACAAGGTGTCCTGTTTTCGTCCGCAACATTCACGGTTTGTTCTGACGCCGCAAAAGGTCGCAGGTAAAGCCTTACGTTTCAGTGCGCTAGCTTCTTCACGCAGATCTTTTCATATTATTGGCTATTTTGCACTTGTTCCCTGTTTAATAAAACGTGAAAGAAACAGAATAAATAAAAATGTAAGTCAGCCATGATAAAGCGTCCGCTGCATTATGCTAAAATATATTGACGTTGTTCTAAAGTCATAGGCCGTCACAAACAAACTCAACACATTTTTCTGTTGTTTCATCTATAGTAAGTGCACATGACACTTTCAGTTGACTTGCTGTAAATGCAAGGGATGTTTGTTCTGTACACACGCTTCAGATCTGAAGTAACGTTAAGCTGCTGTTCACTGCATTGCCCCGCTTCCACCGACCTCGCGCTTTAAAATAGCTTATTTTAGTTTAGTTCTTGCTCTTGTGCAATAGATAAAAAACAGTTTATTTGTATTTAGATACTATATATTTAAAGGCTTTTTGCACGTCACTGCCCACACCCATTAAATCTTGTTGCAAAATATTTCCTAGCTCTTATTTTATTTACTAATGACGTCATCGACTAGTCGGTGTCTACATGGCTTTTTTTCAAATAATAGTCGACTTTAAAAAAAATCGAAGGTCATTCAACCCCTAATTTAACACTATAAATCAAACACACAGCAAGACACACACAAAAAAATCTAAAACATCTAGGCCTAGTTATTACAACTAATGGCATTAAGAGACTACACAAAACACCTTTCAGTGATTTTTTACTGTGCAATAATGAATATAGTTAGGGAAAGACGGACAGCTTGGCTCCGTTTAATATTACTCCACTTAGGACCACTTTATAGAGACAACATGCAAAATCCTGGACCCGTCGTCTTCTCTTTCACGCATCCTCCATTCCTGCATGTCTTACTCTTGCCCCTTTAATTTCCTCTGCCCTCTTTGCGCCCCCTCGCACACAGTAGAGTGATTGTGATGGGGTAAAAGGGGCCAGTAAAGTGATGTTAAGACGAGGATGTGCGCTGGGCCCGTGCCAGACCTTTCAAGCACATCTCCTCTTGAACCACTGAAGCACAATCACAATGCATTTCTGCTGTAATTAACACAAAGACATGGAGACAGCACAAAAGTGAGCCAGAAAGAGCCAGCGAGAAAGCTCGGCAGGACCTCAGTCAGTTGTTTTAAAAAGCGGTCTGCTTGGCTGAGTTTCCATGGTGAAAGAATCTGCCATCCCTGTACGGGTTCCAGAATCCTTGTTGCCGTGGCGAGACACAGACCCGAAGTTACAAGGAAGTCAATGAAAAGAAAACAAGCAAGACAAAAGAGGCCCCTCGGGCCACTTCAAACATCACAGTTTATGAACACATTAACAGCTAACCAAATGGGAGCAACATCCGGCTTTGGTCGGGTTGAGACCTTGTCCGTGAGTATTAACAAACTAGGCTCCACACACACACAAAAATAATCAACCCCTGCCCCCTACCCTTCTCTTGGCCGTCCTCTATTCTAATCCAAACAGCAGGATGGATGCCTCTGTCCGACCACCACAGTCCCGGTATGTGTGTGTGTGTGCGTGCATGTATGCGCTTGGACCCCAAACACACTGTGGAAGCCCTTCACTGGAATATTGCAATGCCAACACAAACAGCAAGACACTTCCAACATGCTGGGGTGTAGCACACTGGAGGTCAGACTTTACATCAAAGGCCACAGCATGGCGAAGGGACGAGTTTCTCACAATTTACAGATAAAGTCACATTTCAAGGGGAATCAATGTCACCACCTCCACTACAGTGTTCAGCCCCATGAACAGAAAATACAGAAGGCACAACACACCAAACAATTGCGCAAACAGTATTTCAGAGCAAAAACAACCATCTTCTTCTCTAACGACATGCAAGCCAATTTAATGCTTTCTGCACCAGGAATATTTAAATTAAGTCAAGAGGAAGTCTGAAAAAGGACGTTAGGGCAGGACATATTAAGTGGATAGTCCCCCATTAAAAAAGCCAAAATAAGAAGCTGAAGTGCATAATAGTGTCATAAAAACCATAGATCTGTATCGGCAGAAGTGAGACACGGTACGATTTGAATTTGTAAATCTTTTGAATGCAAATTTTATCAGTGTTTCAGGGCACACTAGATATCCTTAAGGCCAACATCTTAATGCGAAGAGACAAAACTTTTTTTTATTTAAACCATTCTTTAATATAGACTTTGAAATGGTGCAGAAGTGGTAAATAAACCTATGCACTACTGTACTAGTGATGTGATGTGAGGCCTAGGGACGGGTACCGAGAACTGGTACTTTTTTGGACCGGCACATAATTGGGTCGATACCAGAGTATCGATAAGCCTTATGACAAACAATACTGTTATTGATACTTGCGTTGTTTTATTTCTGTGTATTTTGGTGTTAAATGGCGAATAGATCCATCCCTAAATGATGTCCGAATGGCCGAAGTTTGCTCGTATGTGTGATATCTAGGGCCATATGATTTCCGCAATGTATTTGTAATCTGCTTGTTTTGCGTGTTTATGATTGAAAAAGTTGCATGCTTTTGCAGCTTTCAGCGTCCGCGTTACACAACGAGGAAGCTTCCGTCAAACACCCCTTTGCGGTAACCCGTCAAAATAAAAGTCCTTTATTTGAGAACAAGTTATAACATTGTTTTTAATCATTCGGCCACAGAGTATATTTACTCTAGTAAATTGAAGTAAATGTGCTAGTAAAATTATAAAAAATAGTACATATAATAAAAAAAATATTACTTAAATAAATAGTACTTAAACTTACATTATGATGTGCTCCTGTGCACATGCTAAGTGCCGTAAGTGGTATGCTAAGGAGCACACACACGTTTTGTTATGTGGCATTTTCTGTTTGCTCAGAAGCATTTGTAAACTGCAGTTCTAAAGCTCAGCTGTAATAAAGAAACTTAAAATGTTTAACATCTTCACATTATGTGTTTTTACATCAAATAATACAGCGTAGAATCGATAACAGTATTGATAAGTACCGGTATCGATAAGCAGTATCAATATCGGTATCGATATCTAAAAAATCTTAACAATACCCATCCCAAGTGAGGCCAAGTATGTCGTTCCATACTCGGAATTTGTGCTTTGCATTTTTATAGATCACATTTTCTAAGGATCATGGCAAAAGATACAGTGTCAAATCGATACAGAATCGATTCTTGACATACTAATTAGCATATTGAAAACATCATTACGTCGCATTTGCGCTCAGAATCAGACTAGTGTTGGCACTTTTGCTTCTAGTCTTTCAACTGTCACATACTGTATTTTAATACAACTGAGAAGTGTTGTCACAATACTGGAATTTCTAACTTCGGTTCGATACCTAAAAATAGTATTGATATTCGATACCATTTCTGCCATAACATTAAGGCCCTCATTTTTTTATTTTTATTAAAAGTTACATTGAACAAGACTAGAAAATGAGGAATATCCGTCACACAGCTAATATTACAACAAAAACATATCTTGGTTCTAACAAACAGAAAAAACAATGTTACTCACATATTTATCCGAATCCAAGCAACCTCTTTGGGGGTGATTTTAAGACGATCGTTCTCTCCAACGACTCTCTGCTGGAAAGTATCTCAATAGATATCTGTGAGTATCTCTGCTAAAAGCCTTGGTACCGCAGGTCCTAAAGCGTCTCTGCTGGAAAGACTTTATAATATTAACGCAGGTGCTAGCTCCTGCCTGACTGTTATCCTTCTTTTTAAACTTAAAATCCACAGACCTTTTATTTAATGTAATAAATAAGACATCGCTCTTTCTACAGTCTTTCTAATGCCCGCATGATCTCTTCCCTGCGTCAACATGAGAACAACATCTTTTTGTACTATGGTGGCCACCGCCGTGTTTGGACTAAGCGATTCGTTGCAAATCTATAATACAACGCTAGTGGCCGCTGTAAATCAAAAACTGCGCCTTTAATAGACCAGAGCTTACATAAAAAGTTTTATTTTTTAACTAACATTTAAAAGAGATTAATTAATACTTGAACAAATGTATTGCTCATTCATTGTTCGCTAATGTTAGTTAATTTATGTACATGATTACAAATTTTGGTATCGATCGGTGGGACATGCGTATTGGAACAGTTTCAGGTTTTTCAGAATCGATACGTATATACTAAAAATACGAATGTGAATTATGAATAAATTAATAATATAATATAATAATATAAAAGTAATACATAATGTTTGTATTTTGCGCGGGAATAGCAGATCGGTTTTATATCTGTTTAGCTAAGACACATTTATGTGGCAAAATGCCCTCTTTGGATATTAATCCTGGCTGGTGGAAAGCAAATGAACCGCGCTTCCCCGAGGCGTTATCTCTGCATTCCCGGGACATCCGTGTCATCTGAAAGCAAGTTTTCTCCCACGGGTCTAACTGTCAACATGCTCCAGACTGTCCCCACATCACGTAAACATGTTACTGTATTATATAAAAACTCCAAGCTTTGGATTGAGGTAGGCCTGCTATTTTATTTGACGAAAAAACATTCTGGCGGAAATAAACTTTGCCGGTTCTTCTGTGTTTTTTCGTTTGTCATAATTTGTTAATTACTTAAGTTATTTTCTTGCCTGTTTATTTTGAACTTGGATTTATATTATTTTATTATTTTAGTCCAAAACGCTGCAGGTTCGTGAAAATGTGATAATATGTGAATGCAGGTGCTGTTGTTGATCTATTCGTTATGCTGGTGTTTGCATGTTAAAATAAATCTGTGAAAAAAATAGAGGAGGACGCAGCCTTCAAAATGAGACGCAGCATGTATTTTTTACATCCAATTGCAATCCATTACAATCCATTTTTTAACTCCAATTTAATATTAAAATCGTATCAGTTAGCCGTTAATGTTCGGATAATGAGCGTCAGTTCTCGGTTAGGGAAATTATCCAAAATGAGCATCCCTAGATGCTCATGTCCAAAAACTTATCCACCAGCATTATCAGACTGTATACGGTGTATTTTTCTCGTCTCAACCACACCTGTCCTTGATCTCCTCTGTTACTGATCTTTAGATAATTTGACGGGTGGTAAAAGATGAACATGTTCTCCATTTTCTGTTTAAGCGTGCCATTGTACATCCAAAGAGACCTATAAAGGGTATGTGTGCGTTTCAGCTGGGAACTATCTGAATAAATGACTAGACAAAAGGTTGTTAATAACAAAAGTCAGCCCATGGCACAGTGTGCTCAAGTGAAAATACAATTTGAATCTGACCCGCATCGTTTACTTCTGTTCAATATCAATGCAGAGGTGACCCTTACTATCTGCTGTGAGCTCAAGAGAACAACAAAAGTTGTCAATATTTGAAATGGATATACTGTAGGATCCAGTAAAAGCAACCGATCTTCACTATTAGTTGATGCATTTCAACAGTTCTTTCTCACCATCATTCTTTCTTTACGCGGCAACAAAATAGGATGTACAAGGCAGTTACAATATGTGGTCTACTGCCTTATTTAATCTGTCCCATAAACCACTTAATACATGGAATGAGGCCAAAGATAACCTGCGGTTCATTAATACCATTTCTAAATGTTACTTTTATAGCTTATATATTACAATGACAGCGGATCGTTCCCTTATTGGCATGTAAAATAAATGGGCCGAAAGAAATTCTCTCAATCATGCTGTCATCTCTGCATCCAAACAAACAGTGCATTAATACAGAAAACCTCTCGATTCTACCATATTAATAACAGAGTTGTCCTAGACGCGACGCTGCACAGCTCGGTGCTTCCGCATCTTGTGCGCGACCCCCTTAAAATTAAAGAAAAAATCATAATGCTTCTTTACCAAAGAGCTCCTGAGTTGTGAGGGGAGGGAACATAAGCATACTCAATCTCTCTCACACACATGCACAAACACTAACAGAGTGATGTTCCCGGAGGCAGACTATGAGAGGTTAGAGCTCTTGAGCTCAGAGAGAGAGCTCATCTCTCATCTCGTCCTCTTCACGAGTGCAAACACACAGATCTTGTACACAAGCGGTCACAGACGTGTGTTTTAGGAAAGTGCGGGGTCATCTGATGTCACTGAATCATCAAAAATGGATTTATGTTATCAGCATTACATCTTTTAACCAAGTCACTAAGGCACATGTGGACTGTGGAGGGCACACTATATAGCCAAAATGTATATGTATGTAATTTAATGTAATAGACTACTGTTCAAAATTTACGTCACTAACTCTTTCTTAGCATTTTTTTCTACATTTTAGAATAATGGTAAACTCATAAGAATTATGAAAATACAAAAATGAGAGTTATGTTGAAACATTTACATCATCATTGAAGTAGCAGCGCATTGCTACAATTAGTGAAAAAATGTTTAACAGCTTCAAACAGATCTCACCCTGGGATGCTTTGTATTGAATTAGTTCATATTCAGGGCGCTTATTTGCTGCTTCATTTTGTTTTTGTCAAAGTATTTTTTTTATAAATTTCCTAATAGAATAAAGAAATCCGATGGAACAATTATAAATACAAAAAAAAACATTTCAAACAAATAACTATACACCTTCAAATTAAAATACTTAAGACCCATGAGAAACATTTCAGTCAAGTGACCCCAAAATTTTGACAGATGTATAAAGACGATTTCATCTGAATCCAAATTGTCTGTGTTTGGTTATAACACTACTTATAAAAACTACTTTTTTATTTTTTAACAGAGTTCAATTTTAATGTATATTATTATTTGATTGTATTTAGTTACATTAAAACTACTCAACAGTTGATCCTTTGCGGAGGTCTACAAAAGTTGAGTTCGGCCCACATAAAGTTGGTTTATGTTGTTGCCACTGAAACGTGTGTGTGTGTATACGTGCGTGTGCACATACACATACACATAAGCCCAGCTTCCTGATTCAACATCAACCGGGAAAGAAACTGCACCTGTCAAGCCATTTAATTGGGGTCTTTAACAATGAGGCTATTCTATGCCAATGGTGAAATTGGGTGAAGAAATTCTGCTCGTCTTGGTTGTGTGGACATAAACTAATAGATTCTACAGATTCTGGAGAAAACCACATCACACAACATAATTAGACAATTGTCCTGCAGATAAAATGCAATCAGTGTCTCCCCTAGATTAACAGCTTTGGGGGGGTTTCTATATTTTCTTTGCGGTGGAGGTCCAGACAATACTTTTTTCGAGCCCAGTCAAATATGTATATAAAAAGTTAACATCTAATGTTTTATCAGGCTATTAATTTTATACTCTGATAGCCACAGTATGTATGAAACATGGAAAGGCCTGGCAACTGAGAAAATGTGTTGTAGGCTCTGGTGTTAAAGCGAAGTCCTAGTGGCCTATTTTAATTTTTAAAAACTACTGACAACAAAATGTAACAACTGAAATGAATTTGTCATGAGCAGAAGTACTTACAAAGTTACTAACAAGTAGCCTTTCCATGCCATTCATACTAGAACTGATTCTAAATATTCTTTCCAATTAAAACATGATTCATTATGAAATGCTCTTAACAAACCCACAAAGCACCAGATCTATCAATGAAAGATAAACAGACAGACAGACAAATAGATGTACTTTAGTATTGCCCACAGGATAATACGTTAAACTACCACTATAAAGCACTATATTTGCACAAACTTTATAGCAGGAAACAACATCTGTGCTACTGTTCTTTTGTTAATAGATGAGGCCAATGAAATGTAATGTTTATATCAGCTATTACAACATAAGCCGCTTTCCGACAGGGTATTAATGCTATCAGACTATTTTGCCTGGATTAAAACAGAGACTCTGCCATCACCATCCCACTAATCTGCCAATCCAATCGGCACCATGATGCTAATCTCTGCCTAATCTGATGGGAAACGGTCTATCCCTGCTCGGGGCAAATTAGTTTGTGTTTGCGCTCCCGTGGAACCATTCGGAGCTTTTATTTCTGAGGAAGACTTTACATCGAAATCCTGATCATAGATGTCTTGGGAAGAAAAGAAACACACTAGCATACAATAACAAATGAGAGCGATAATAAGGGTATACTGTGAGTCCTGAAAGTCTTTATCTTTCACACTAAAACATTAAAGGAGCGAGAGATTTGCGTCTATTCTCTTTTAATAGTATTATCATCATCAAATGTTCTGGAAAAGCCGTTTAATTCTTTCATTCTTCCTGATTATCTCTCAATACACAAAACAGCTTCAATCTTCTTATCATGTCTGCCATCACAGGAGGTCCTCCTTGAGGAAACCCATCTCGGGATGAACGGAAAATGAAATGGACATGCTTCATTACTTTTGTTATACAGTTCTTAGCTATAGTCCTCTTTAGTAAATGAAGTTAGTGTTTAGACAAGTGCATATCATCTTTTTCAGGCCATAATCCAAGCACTTGTTTTCTATTTTAAGGCTTTTCTGTTAGCTTCCGTGAAAACAGATTATTCCATTTTTTTGCCTTAAAATAAGGTAACCTAACCTTGTAAAACTTATGACATCACGATGACTAAAAAATGATCTAATTTATAGCATCATAGCATTTGTTCTTGTCATGAATTGCTCCATAATGGAGTCATCACTTAGCACCAATCGTGCAATGATTTAAGATCACATACAGCATTCTTTCATCAAAGCACCTCCATTTTTGTCTGTGTCACTCACTTCCAAGGACTTTCTGGCTGCACTCAGCCAGGCCATTCATTTGCTTGCTTGACTCATCTTTAAAAAGCATGCTGTGTCTTTTTGGCAGCGGGGCTCTAGAGCGTGTGCAAAAACATCCACTGACGCAATTCAAGACAGCTGGATTCCTCCGAGCACTGTCCAATATATTCCTTTTGACTGATGAAGTTTTGATTGATAACGCCGTGCGCATTTTGGACACGTCTACATCTCCAAGCAGAAATTCGCCCAAAATAAAGAGCTTCCAAACTTTCACAAAGACGCGAATCCAACATAATTGATGACCACCCAAATATATATAATCTGTCCCTGTAAACCTTTCCTTGTCTTCAGCGTGAGCCTCAGAAGGCAATAAATCAGAATGGGATCTGCATGTGTTATTCATAAGACCACACTGCACTAGAAAATTTATTAAAGTCCTCTCCTAGAATCTACCTTTGGAGTGAATTTTCCGCAGAGAGACACATGAATAGATATAAAGTGATTGGTTAAGGAAAATACCTTTGCTGCGTCAGTATGATGACCAGTTCCCCCGGGACTAACTTGGAAGTAGTCTGCGCTACAGCGGATGCTTTCTGTTATCTTCATAGGCTGTCGTTATACATTTCACACATCCTGTGAAAGAGCTCTTCAGAAAAAGTTGAAAGGGCAACTGGTGAAGGTCACAGCGAACAACCAAGGGGTTTTCTCACCCTAAATGGAGGTAAAGTACCATTAGCAGCCTGCGCCGACATAAAAGGGCAGTCATGCTAAAAATAGGGCCTATTGAGGGAATAGAGAAATCTCTTTGGACAGTGATCTCCCATTAAGACTGAATGACTGTTTCATTAGATGGATCAACTGGGGGAACTAACTCACTAATCATCAGATTCATGCACTAATGCGTGAGATCTGGAGTCTGTAAGAGACGAGGATTGGATTCATAAATCTCCCTCAGTGACAATTTGATCACTGGCATGTTAAAGTTTCAGTTCTCACCACATGCTGACCCTATGATATCTGTTCATGTTTCCCTGAGGTTCTAAGACACCTGCCCAATTTCAAAATATTCCTGAACCTGAATTTACACAACCATATACAACTGGAAACTAGAAACATAAGTTACATGACATTTTCGAGACTTTCAGAATCTGATATCGCCTTTAGATCTCTCTTACGGTAGTTTTTAAACCACTTTGTCCTCGCTGCCTATTCGTGCGCATTATTCATGCGCACACACACACCCCGACCTCCGGCTCACATGCATCCTCGTAACCTCTCCAGAAGAACTCTGTCTTATTTCCGAGACAGACTAGCTGAGCTCAGCATTTGTGTCACACGTGCTTCAATACACCACACACAATTGAGGAATATTTTAATTGGGATCATTGTGAGCTGTAAGACCTCACAGAAGACAGTTTTGTTGCACAGATGAGGCTCTTTTATAACTCAATAGACTAAATGGAGAAGGGTTATGTATAATATAAGAAACAATTTTGTTTGTTTCCATATTTCTGTTGTTTTTTAGTGAATATATATATCAAAGACATAATATCGTTGCTGTCTTTCTAAGACCCGTATGTCCAAATTGGCTATTTTTCAGGAAATGGAAAAAACACTGAACATTTTCAATGATTGCATACTGTGTTGATTTAATGATTTATGGCAAACAATAAAAAAACTATCCACAAAACATGGAGATACAAGGTTTCAGATGGACAGCATTAATATGTTTGAAATAACATTTGAGGATGAGTAAATGATAACAATGTTCACCTAAGAATATAAATTATAAGCAAAACAGCCTATTTGATTAAGGCAGCAGACGCTTTATCCAAATTGCATCCTGGGATATTAGCGCAATGTCTCTAGCGGGCAAGAGCAAAATACAGAAGAGATCTGTAAAAGAACCCATTAGCACATTAGTCACTCTTCTGAAAACCTACTCAACAAAACGCACTATGGCCCCATAGTATTAGTTTACAAAGGTAATGAAAGGTACCAGACATACTAGCATATTTACCGGGCAACCACGACTTTGCCAAGTAGACAGTACAAAAAGATGATGGCCGTTTCTCAATTCCAAGAACGCAAAGAACGGACTTGTGTTCTCATGGAGACGGGTCTTGCGAGGCAGCCTTGGAAGAACGAACTTGGATGGATGCGTCGCAGTGACTTCTGGGACTTCAAGCGGATTCCGTATGCGCGCAAGACTGCATTCGATGCATCCTTGATATCGAGAACACATCCAGTATGCCTTCTCCGTTCTTGTGTTCTTGAGTATTGGAACAGACTTTGACGGTTATTGATGACGTAGAGGGAGAACACAAGGACACAAGACCGCTGAAGAACGCATATTGAGAAACGGCCTATGTGCCAGGATCATGAGGTCAAGATTTGGCTGGTTAACGCACCCTGTTAGCCCCTGCTGGTAGATGTCGTAACTACACCATCTGGTTACTCCATTCACGATCAATAAAAATTAGCTGGGAATTCTGATGTAATACACAGCAACATTAGCATACGTATAAATTGCAAATACCGCCATTTGAGTATGAATTCTGCACGTAAAACTGATTTAAATGGACTAAAACAATGGTTCATGTCCAGGATCACATCTTACAAAAACCACACTTACTGCACTTAACTACTGTGAAAATAAAACACGAACAGGAACCAAAAGTCTTTATTAAGCTGTGAAAAGTGTGGCATTTTGATTTAAGGACATCTGCTCTGAAGATATGATAGATTCAAGGCCGAGTCACCATACCTTGCATCATTTCAAAATCAAATTTTCATGCCTAAATCTGAAGGCAGTTCCTCAACAACCCTTAACACTGTAAGCTTTGTTTTACAGGCAGGAAGACAAGATCAAGACACCAAGCGTGTGTTCCAAGTTCCCCACCACATGCAACTTTGCAAAAGTCAACCTTTGTGATGCACACGTTAACAAACGCATTGATTAAGCCTCCCGAATCAAAGCATGCTGGGGATGGCAGATCGATCTGACGGTGTGTTTGGTGTGCGTCTTCCCCCTCCTGTCCAAAGGAGTTTATTTTTGAAAAATAAAAAGACTCTTTTATTCTCCGCTGCGGATGGAGCAGCGAGAAGAGAGATTTGTAGCGCACTCACACACTCGGTGGGTTGTGCAGAAAAGACACCCCCACACATGCAAAAAGGAGAACGCAGAGAAGGAATGAAGGCAGAGTGAAGGGAATAAAGGATACGGGAGACTAGAGAAAAGAGCAAAGACAGGTACGAGAGGGTAAGAAACAATGGCAGAGATTGAAGAAAAATGAGTGTTAAAAGAGGCTAAAGATGAGGTAGACGCCAGCTCACTATCTCCACTCAAAGAATGCACATTGTAATTCTTCCTCATGTTCCAATCTGGCTTCCGGAGACTATGTGAGCATTATCCGTCTGGGGGGGTCAATAGGAGCACAACTGTCCAACTCAACCCTCAAAAGACACTTCATTGGCCAGCACTTCAGGAGGCATGAAGCTGACAGCAAGTGATTGGACAGACTGACTGAGACCCAAGAGAGACTCGTGGGTCCAAAACACCACTGGACAATGGCCATTTTATTCCATCCTCCCTCTTCCTCTCAGGGGACTTGTCCAAAAAACACCATCTGAGAGCAACGCTGGTCCAGCCAACCGTAACGACTGCCAAGCGGTCCGTTCTGCACAACATGTACCATGAAGATGAGAGATGGCAAAAGAAAGGGAGAGTTACTCACAGGGCATGATACAAAAACTGTCTGCTGGTGAAAATCTCTCTGTAAACAGTGCTCATGGAGCAATTTAAATGTACATTGGGTCAGACTTTTGCGTAGGATAAACCCATCAGCATGTTATTTACTGCCAAGGAGTGCAGCGACAGACTTCTCTTCACTTATTAACACCTCCGCACCATGATGGGCCTGTCCTTGTTCATTTTGAGCAATGAGACCCTTGTTAGGAAAAATAAAGACTAGTTGCATTTTTCAAATGAATATGTGACCCTGGACCACAAAACCAGTCACAAGGGTCCATTTTTTTAATTAGGATTTGTACATCATCTGAAAGCTGAAAAAATAGGCTTTCGATTAATGTATGGTTGTTAGTATCTTAGTTAAATATTGTCCTATTTAAAACTTACAGTAGGAAATTTACAAAATACTGTATTTTCATGGAACATAATCTTTTCTTAATATCCTAATGATTTTGGGATAAAAGAGCAATCGATCATTTTGACCCATACAATGTATTGTTGGCTATTGCTACAAATATACCCTTGCTACTTAGAACAAGGTTAGAATACAACTATGCAAAGCACTTGCAGATGAAAGAAAAATAATCACATTTTTGGAAAAGCTACACACTATAATACAATAACTATTTGTATATGATATTGTATTAGCAGCTCCCTGGTTATTTCTATCTCTAGTTAGTTAAGAATACAAGAAAAAATGTAAACTAAAAATATAAAGAAATATGTCCAAAAAATACTTTTAATAATTTACTATCCTGCTATTATTTTTACTATAAAATGTTAGAAAGTTGCTTCCCTTTTTTGGGTAGCCACATTTGTGTGTTCAACCCTAATGGATTTTTTCTGGAATCTTACAAAGGTGACGTCAGGACGCCTTTCTGCAGCTGCCAAGAATATTACATTATTACAGCCGACTCTCCAACCAACATACACAAAAACACTCTCTCACAAACACAATGAGATGTTTACTTCACACTTCAGTGGTCAGAAGTGAGATGTTTACGATGCGTGATGAAATTTAAAGGCTAATTAAGTGGGTCAAGTCCAAGGGTTTCAGCACAAACAAAAATAAATATTTACATAAAATTACATTCTATAAATGAGAGTGCAATACTTATGTTGTTGAAGTAAAGTAGACTTACAAAGCTACAAACAAGTTTTATAAGGTTCAAAGAAAGGGCAAAATGTGGCCAAGGAAAAATTACAATCAACTTAAAAAACGATTAACATTAGAAGTGCACTTGAGGGAGGAAAATGCTACGTTCAAGTGTAAAATAAGATCCTTAATAACTCTAGACACATACAAACTCTTAGAAGACGCATAAAGCCTATTAACACGAAAATGTTAGCACACACACACCCACACGTTCAGTACGTAGACTGGCCTGTCTCTCCCTTGGGGCCCAGAGACCAGATGTAGTTCACTCACAATCCTACTAAAAATACAGCTCTGACTAACAGAAGAGATTAATTAAAATGAACATGGTTCACAGACTGCCCCTCCCTCTCTGTTTGTCTTTCTCTTCCTCTCATACGTGTGTGTCCCCTCCTGTTCAACTCTTTTTCTTTGCTTTCCGTCCTTCTCTGTGTCTCCGCTGGGATTTCACAGTCAAATTCAATCAAGGTTAACGTTCGTCTGCATTCAACTCTTGGAGATTCTCTTTTCAGAAAAGCTGAGCCTCAAACGAGGACGGCGTCTCTCACCTGGGATGTGAGAGAATACGTCAGGACTCGCAGGTAGGGATTTGAAGCGCACGGATTTCGCGGCTGTGTCTAACAGACCAAAGCAGTTCCACAGACTGAGCAGATTTTCACAGTGAAAGATTCTCCAGACTTTGTTGGAGTGCTTTTAACCCCTGGTACAACAGCTGTACAAAAATACCTCAGGCGTCGAGCTGTCACACCCGAGGTTGAGGATTCGGCTCTTTGTAAACGCACAATATAAAGGATCGACCTGATGTTGTGGCCTATTAGTCGCAACAGACAGAAACAGAGGCCAAAAGGTGCCAGAAAAACCTAGCCGCCAGACTTTGGCCTCTCTAAGAATGATTGAAATTGAAAAGTGCAGTATATATCCTGGCAAATGAGCAGAAGAGAGTGTTCGGATGCTACACCCATCCAAATATTAACTGCGACTTCTAAGACTTCTAGCCTGTCAGTGTTATAATAACAAGAAATTTTAATCTGTGGGAAACATTTGGTTAATGCATGAGTATATATTTCATACAAAAATGACAATTCTGTTGGCGCCAATAGTCTAGCGGTATAGTGCAACTGCACCTTCGGCGACCCGAGTTCAAATCCCGACACGAGGTCCTTTGCCAATTCTATTTCCTGCTCTCCACCTCACGCTTTCCTGTCAGTCTCTACCATCCTGTCCAAAGCATGAAAAAGGCACCAAAAGAAAGACAATTCTGCAAACATTTAGTGACGCTTATGTATTTCCCAAACTGTATGGCTTTCTTTCATGCAACACAAAAAAAAAGACTTTTAAAAGCAATTTACTGGTGTCTCTTGTTTATTGTAAATATAAAAAATATATATTTTCTCTTTTGGGTGATCTAATGTTTAAATACTGTACTGTACCGATTTCTGTGGCTGCATATCCATGAACACACACAAACATGCACAGAGGCAAATAAAGAAAACCATAAAAATGCTAAACTAAATAAGCAGTCATCAGGGTCGGCGCTGGCTCCGAATCTCCAAAACGTGCATACTCATCCAGCCTGAACTGCAATACCCAGAATTCTCTGATGTGTTTTTAATTTGTTTGCTGCTCCAAATATCTGAGGCACTGCATTATGCAAGAACAAACATATAAAAGGTGCAAACATGAAAATAATAAGACCGAGACAGGCACATTAGCTCAGTGATTGTACTGCTAGCTTTGGGAGAGCAGAAATGACTGAATTTGGAATCTACTGTGATTTTTTTTACTGCTGAAATGCTCGCCTCCCTCTGTCGCCTCCAAAGCCATTATGCCGATATTCATGCTATTTATTCCCATGCCTGGTAACAGCTCTCAGAGGAGCCATGTTTGTCTTCATACAAATGAAGTGCTTTTGTCGGTTTGTTGGCTGTTTAAATAAAAACTCAAATTAAAAGTGTGCCACTGACACATAATCATAACCGAATGGTTCTCTCTCTCATTCACACACACACATTGGCGACACTTACCCAGTCTGGCCCTGTGATACCCCTTGGCAAATGTAGGAGTGCAAACACACTTATACCAATCTGATCTCATCCAAACGGAGTGGTGATAATTTCTAACCTCCGAAAATGAATGTAATTTCATTTTTATCCCCTAAGCATCCCTGAGTGCCTGAGCTTGGTAGATGTCTTTCTTGATTTACATGCGCACATACTGTAGACGGGGGTCCTGATAACCTGAGAGACTGATGTTTAAAAAGGACACGGCCTCTTGGTTTTGCTCTCTCAAACTGTCTGTTGGTTCTGTAGCACGAGATGGCAGATGAGGTAAAAGATATGGAGAAGATTGACATTTTAGCACCTAGGTTTGGTTCAATGAAAACGCTGTGATAATGTGGTCTCTTGATACAGCTCAGCACAGGAATTCAATTCTATAGGACTTTTTGCACCTGATTTATCATCTACTTAGCAAAAGGTGCAGGGCTTATCATTTAGACAAGTAAAAACACACCTCACCCCAACAAAACCCATAATTTAAGAAAATGTATCTCCATTGCACCATGTCAGTACACTTCAAAACCTTTGTAAGTTTAAAGGTCCAATGTGTCATTTCTT
Source organism: Triplophysa siluroides (assembly GCA_006030095.1). Lineage (NCBI taxonomy): Eukaryota > Metazoa > Chordata > Actinopteri > Cypriniformes > Nemacheilidae > Triplophysa > Triplophysa siluroides. The sequence continues at coordinate 642,625 of VCII01000101.1, read as the reverse complement.
GGGAGGATCTATTGACAGAAATGCAATATAATAATCATAACTATTTGTTTAGAGATGTATAAAGACTATAAATAACGAAGCGTTATGTTTTTATTGCCTTAGAATGAGCTATTTCTATCCACATACACCACGAGTCCCCTTACATGGAGTTCGCCATGTTTTTACAGTAGCCCTAAACGGACAAACTGCTCTACAGAGCACGTTTCACAAATGCGTTATCTCCTTCGGCGAAGAAGCAATAACATGACCACATCTTAGTTTTGTGTCAGCCACAGTAGTGCTTCGAAATGGAGGGGGAGTCGTGGAGTGAGCCGTTGGTTGCAATTTGCAACACCACCACTAGATGCTGCTAAATTTCAAACATTGGACCTTCTAACCCTTATTAGAAGCAACAGTAGTAGCAATGATACCCTTAGCAAGCAACACCAATTATTAAACAGTTTTAAGATTGAACATGAAAAAATCTGCTCGCCATGCCAGATTAGCACTCTCTTCAGTATCAGATCTGCATAAAGGCTAATTGCTCAAATACGCAGACATATCATCTATCCCTTTCATGTGAATTCAGAGGTCAGGTACCAAGAGAAGCTACGCAGGAAGTTGGCCAGAAGACACGCAGATGGAAGAGGTGACTGAGGTCCTCAAACTCTCTCGTTTTCTTTAGGTTCAGTGTGTACTGTGACGATAGTTGGGAGTTTGGGGACGCAAAGCTATTTTACACAACTACCTATTTTATACGCTCTCTCTCTTTAAAATCAATTAAACCAGTCAACATCCTAACCTTTATATCATTCTAGTTTTTCCCAGGATGGGTTTGTAAGTGGAAAGAGGATGTACATGGAGCATGCCTCAGAATAACCTCTCAGAATACAAAAAGCACACAAACAAAGCCACCCGGAAGGGAACACACTGTAATCACACTATTTGAGAATAAACAGCATGTGTGTGTCAAGCATACAGCTCATCCAGAACACTTTGGAAAGTAACTTGGTTGTGAAGCACAGAAAGAACTGTTTTATCAATGATGAGAGAATAACTGTAAAAAGAATAACTGCAGAGAGTAATAGTATCATCTTCATGTGCAGGTTTCAAGGAGAAGAGGAGCAGCTTTAAAGTCTTCACTGTAAAAGACTCTGACTCTCAACTACGGAGACGTGAACTAGTCCCGAACAATGATTCTCTTGTTTCCCTCTCTCAATAGAGACCAGCGCAGACTGATCTTCTATCTTCAATCCTCTATCTGCTTGGGATACTTTCGGGTTAAGCCCTGGGCTAAAGCCACCCTTCCACACCGTCCTTTTCTGCAATAACAGAACTGAACAGGTTTAACAGAGAGGGAAAGTTAAGAGATGGCGAGGAAGACGGGGAGCGTGCACGTAGAAGTACTGGATGACAGAAAAATGACAGCTAGAGAGGGAAAAGGATGGATGAAATGAGGGAGGCAGGTGGAAAAAGAAAAGCAGGCAGGGGAGGAGAGGAGAGACACACCGAGCATTCGGCTTCAAGTAGAACTTAGACGTAATAAAACCGTCTCTCTTTCCCAGCATTCACTCGCGCTCTCCTATGTAGCGTCCTTAATTACCTCTCTAAGGAATGGCAAACGAGTAAACAGCACTTAAACAGCCAGCTGGGAGAAATAGAAAGAGAAACAGGGACTGGAGAGCAGTTTAACAGCTCGTGGATTGAGGAGCGGAGCCGGTAAACGTATGCCGAGACGCAACTGGCCAATAATACTACAGCAGCATGACAATATGCCGGATATGTTAATCTAGCTCATGTGTATGTTTATGATATGATATGATGAGGGACACCAAAAGTGCTTCCGTGAACAGGAAGTTGCGATCGTGTTTACTTCCGTATTCTGAGCATTTCCGAGTAAAACGGAATTTTGAATTAGAAAAAAATTGGACTGTGGCTTGTTTTTCCATGCGATTTGATTGGATGTATAAAAACAGCCGTTGCATTTTGAAATGGAACTGGGAGCAGACTGATAGTTGAAGGGGAGGAGTTGCCCCAGATGCCCCGCCCAAGCTGTCTAACTTACGCCATTGAAGATGGATAGTCACTACAGGACGGAAGTGCATTTTCAGATTTTGACTGAAGATTATGAGGGCACATGAATTTTAAAAAGAGAAGGACTCACATTGGTAAGCTATTTACAATAAACGCTGCAATATTTCAAGAAAAAATAGGAATTGTTATTTTCAATTTCACTGGGACTTTAAATAAGGCTCAGGTCCTTTCCCGAATCCACCCTTCTTCTATTATTTCCTGTCACCTCCTCGACTACCTGTCAATGAAAAAAAAAGTATACAGAGAAGAAAATTTGTCATTCTGTGTTGTTAAACTTTTTTTGGTTACATTTAAAGATTATTAGCTCTCCACCATCCCTTAGCAGTCTCTCAAAGCAGTTGCAATTCAACGAGGTCAAATTTAAAATCTGTTAGTGACGCGAGAATTCTATGTGGAAGCAAATATCACAGGTCTCTTTTACTGCATTTCTGTGAAAAAAGTCCCCTAAAGATTACAGCACTCTCTCCCCTAAAGCAAAGTTTGAAGAGGAGAGAGAGGCAAGAGAGAGGAAAAGGTAAGTGATGTAGGTTTGGCTTATCAGGGAAAGCAGGCGGGGATATCTCTGAGGCCTCAGGGTGAAGGGAAAACACTCCTGCCATTTCACCCTGAGTAAAATAGAGGGAGAGGGAGCGAGGAGACAGATGGGTTGTGGCACACACAGGCAGCGCCCGCTGTACCCTCTCCAGTGCCCCTCTGCCATAATGAATAACATTATGGCTGCATGAAATGTCACCAGCCCCACCCCTCCTCCCTCTCATGACGAATGGAGCCTCAAAATGTCAGATGTGCATTAATATCATTGTGTGTGTGTGTGTGTGTGTGTGTTTTCACCGATGTACTCTAGGTCTTAAGGGTTATTATCAGGTACACACATGAACACAATGATGTCACTTGAGATGTCATGGGATTAATCAGAAATGCCAAAAGTTTGCTAGGAAAAAACAAGACGCCAATCAAATTTCACGTAATCCTATACTGGAGGTTTGTGGCGATGGACAACTTAACGCAGATTTTTTTTATTATAAATTGTTACAGGGCTGTAGCTATATTATAAAGTTTTGTTTCAAATGCATAAGTAGATTTGACGTCTTTAAAGGAAAAAGAATCACAAGCAAGAGTTTAAAGCGCTTAAACTATCATTTTATTGCCCACAATATGTGGGGCATGCAATTTAGTGCGTGTGGTTATTAAACATTGACTGCTTACAGATAAGGTCTGGTCAAATCATTCTTGTCTGATTACCTCAAGAAAATTTTGTTTTTTCCTATTAGTCGAACTATTAAACAGAACAATACACACCGGGTCGTTCATCCGGCCACCAGCGGAGAGAAATGGAAATTGTTTCTTACACGATGTGAAACATTTAGAACAGATTTCCGCGCCATGCGGGATGCTAATTTGTTTATTTCTATTTTTCTTCCACAAGTTGTTTTGCCAAGAAAGCTTTTTTTGTTGCGACCGGACGCATTTTTTATCTATTACTGCATCACAGGCGTACAGAGAGCAGTAAGGTCACGCCAAGCAGACAGACCATCTGACAGAACTTATGCCAGGCAAAGTGATGGAGTGATCCGATGCCAAGATCGGCCACACGCGCGCACACACAGCACTGTGGAGGCACCCCACTCAACTCTGAGCAAAGTCACTCGGGTCTCATCGTCCGCGTGTGTGTGTGTGTGATGCCAAAACTCAGCCGGACAGGCAACATGTTGAGGACTAATCACTCTCAGAGGCCTGCAGTTAACGCGAGCCTCGATCCATCACACACGGCCTTATAGAGGTCAGCGGACACATACACGACTCGATGCTCACAAAACACACCCTCTCAAAAATACATAAAAACCTATACCTGAAGCACATTTCACACAGTGTTGACTTTTAGCACTTTAAGCTCCTCTGCAGACCGCTACAAAAGTGCTCTCTAGAGGAACAGTGAGAATACTGACACATCAAGTGTTCTTCACCATGGCACAAAGACTTCACAGTATCAGCTTTTAGGCGGCAGCTTTTTTGCCCATAATGCTAAAGAGTTGTTTTACTTCCGCAGCAGAGCAGAGTGCCCTGACAGTCTAGATCACTCACATATCTCTCTATGGTAAAATTATTTCAGAAACATTTCATTTCCTTCTTCGAAATGGAGCGGCCTCTTTATTGCGGTCTGAGCTTATATTTAATTACAGATGATATATTTCATTCGTTCGCTCTCGTTTTTGTTATCCAATTACTCTCTTTTCTCTTCACAGCCCTTAAACAGATTGTCCCTGACTTTATTTCCATTTCCTTCCTCCCTATATCATATCATCATCTCTCCTCTTCTTTGTCTTCTCTGCCTCTCTGTCATTTTCTCGCGATCTGAGGTCATCGGTACGGCGGAGTTCAGGTAAACACTGACAGAATCGCACTTCCTCCCAATTTGCATAATGAGGCCTATTTGACTCTAATTATCTTAACAAGTAGCACCACCCCAAAGCCTCTCATCACCCTCTTCTTAATGAGCGTTAATTATTCCATCTACACAAACAAGAGGCACCTCTAACATCTCCAGTATCCTCTCGTTTTCGTCTCCCTTCTCGCTTGATCGCATCACAGGAAAGCGTACACAGCACAATCGATACAGAAAATGGCTATAGTGAGAAGAAAGTAAAGAATGATGGTCTAATAGTAACACAGGAGTGCAACTGTAATTTCCAGAGCCAATAGCATATGGCTTCAATACATCCAAAGCAGAGTACGGGTGTGTGTCGCTAAAGATAATGCCAATAATTTCTCAGGCGTTGCGAGGACATGTACACGTTAAATGAACTGTAAGCTTCTACTGATGGAGATACACCTTCCAGTAGATTGTAAATATAGAGAATATTTAAAAATAGAAAGCAGGAGCATAAAATAGATTCATGGCATGACAAAAAAAAAATATACAACGCCTCGATTCATTAATACCTTTTACACTATTGTCTGGCCATCAAATCATCGTATTACGGTTAGCTCGTCTCTTTCATGCTGGCTTTAAATGTATCTCTCTGTCCTTCCATAATGCAAATCTATAAATCTATAATATATATAAATAAATCCCCTTCACGAGCCTCTGAATGAGTGAATGAATAAATAAAAGTAAAGCATGTGCGCGTAATAGGCGCAAACTCCAAATGTTTCCACGGCACACCCATGCTCCAATGGTCTAATGATTTTCTTCTCCTCCTCATTTATCCTTTCTGAATCCGACCGAAATCAATTTTCTGAGATGAAAGTTTTCAATTTTATTATGTTTGCAAAATGGGAACTTGCTAACTGGTCTTTCTGCAGTTGTAATGGAAAATCATTTCCGTCTCTACGTACTTTTTCCTTTCTAGCTTAGGAGTGACCAAATAACATTTACAGACTTGGTATGGGCACACAAAGTAGTATACTAGACAAAACATTTACCCGAAAAGCAATGTTCCATTGTTGGATTTTAAAGGCGTCGTGCAACCGCAGCTATCTAAACTGATGAAATGTTATGCAGTCGTTTCTAGGAAATTGAAAAGGGGAAAAATAGAAGGGACACGACAGAAAGGGGGGAGAGAGAGAGGGAAATAGAAATCTTTCCTTTGGGAGTTTTATTGTCTCTTCCTCAGGGTCATTATCTCAATTAAAAACATGGGAGATAATGATCACAGTCATTACTTTCACTCATCTGTAGCCCTCCTCTGCTTTCTCTCTTTTTCTCTCTCTGGATGCCAATCTGTGGGGAAATATCTTCTTGATTATCCCTCTTTGAATATAGATTATTAAAAGTACACACATATGTACACACTGCGCTCACACTTCCAGCTGTGCGTTTTCCTGTCTTGAATTTAATCTGATGAATTTAAGAAACTCTAAATAGTCTTCTCCGGAAGAAACTCTAGAGAGTTTATCAGAAGGAATACCCACACAAGCATGCCTGAATGCCGGAGTAGCTGTGTATGTGTCGGAGTATAGAAAGAGATTTAGGCTCCATATAGAGCAAATCATCTCCCTGGTGTCAGCCAACCCTCCAACATATGGGTCCCCTGCTCGCCTCGCAAACATGGCCAGGATGTCTTTGCCTGCATGTATGTGTATGCGTGTGGCAGGGCGACTGTGTTTGACAGCCCGCTATTCTGACAGTTTTAATCACACCTCTGTTTTTGTTACAACTGTTCAGACCTGTACGCCCTGAAACACACAGGGATCTGACGATATCTACCCTCAGATGGGAGGGATGCAGAAGATGAGAGAGGCGGAGAGACATTTTACAATCGTCTTTCACACAGCTAAGAGAACAAGCTCAAAGCCTTGCTTGTAAGACTGTTCTTCTGCAAACATCCATCTGCTTTTGTCAATTAAACTCCTAAAAATCCCAGAAGCGACGAACACCTTTCATCCCATGATTTATCAATGCCGTCGTCGAGAACAGGTGCATATTTAGGCCTTCAGCAGACGAACAGCAAATTTGGTCTAATTCACTCACAGATCTGTCTAGCCTACAGCCATCAACATTTGGCTTGCACCCTACTACCACGCAGTGCGCGCACACACATAAACATTATACAGTACCATTTCTTTTTACCTTTTGCTTCTGCTACGCGATTCAAACAGTCATCCCACCGCATGTCAGCGGGTCTGTAATTATAAAAAACTGAAAATATATATATAGCTGGCACTTTCATAATAATACTGACGAATCTGCCAGGTGTTCTTGTGGATCTTCCACAGCTCATCAGACGCAATTCTATTCATTCAACGACATATAGTGTTTGAAAGTGATGTTTGACTGCAGTTTATTACACACGGTGGTGTGAGGCCACCTTTGCTGCGGAGGCCGAATAACAGTAATGATGATGATGACAGTTTCAGTGCAGGATCAGCAAATGTTGTCTCCAGAGTCAACCTCTGTGATCACATCTAACCCCCTCCACACACACACTCGGGCGAACTTGTCATCGCTCACGTTCGTCCTTTCACAAGATTTTCCACACATGCTTTCTAATTTTGCAGTCCCCTACACTCTTGACTTTCTGTCCGTCTCCGTAGCACACCCACAGCCTAATTGTTTGTTTGTATGACATGTCCAGTTCCAGACTTGCTGGGATAGTGCAAGTAAAAATAGATGTGAAGGGCACTGTGGGCTTCCTCGGGTGGAGAGAATGAACAGAAACAGCACTGGGACACCAGTCTGGTCATTTCATCACTGTCGCTTGCATCTGCGGAGGGGGAAAACAAGGTGGCTCACCTTAACTACAGCAGGTATCTCTTTATTCAGCGTCTATTAGGATTTAAGAGCACTGTCCCCTTAAAACTAACTGCATTGCATAGTACATTGTATTTTTGTAAAGAGTTAAGAACCATTTAACAACGTAGATCATGTGACTTGCTACCGGTCTCCTGATGATATAATAATAAATAATACGGTTTTCTAAAAAGCATTAGTTTCATGCAATATATGTTAATCTTGCATACTTTGCTACTTAACAAACCATCTAATTTAACATGCTTCATTATACATGAGAGAAAGAGAAAATATTGCGCTATGAGACCAGACAGTTACATTTCCAAAATGTTCAAGCGACAACGTTTAACCTTTTTAATCTATTCGCACATGTGAGCCTATTTTAAAAGCATAACCAATATTTTTATTTATCAAAATAATAAAACCTTCTTAAACAAAACACTGAACATCACGCGTTCTTCCTAAACGTAAGAAAACAACGAATGTGTCCGAAACTGCATCCACACGATATTTGGTTTAGAAAAGACAGCGGAATCATCGCATATCTACATCTGTTTTACTAGCCAACTACAGGCATACATAATTTACTACGTTCGGAACAACAAAACACCATCACCCCGCCGCTGTCATCGCGCACCACAGCCTCTCAAAGACCAAACACATACAACACTTATCAAAAAAGTGTGTATTGCTTTATAAATATAAAAGAATAAAGAGTGAATTAAGATGTCTTAATGGGTGAAGATGAACAGAAAACACCAGAAACCCGTGAAATACTGTAACTTTTCCCTTTATGGAGCAGCGCTGGAGACGTAAAAGCGCACTGCTCATAACAGTTAAGTTTGGCTAGATAAAGAATAACCGTTTACGGTTTTGTATCCAGCAGATAAAATACTTTATAGAAGTAAAAGAGCAGTTTTGCAACAAGTTCTGGGTGTGCGTAAATGTTGCCTTACCTCGATGGAGAGATACGATGAGGAGCGCGTGCAGTAACGTCATCCTTACAGCGATCATCTTTGGCTTTCGGGGTAGCAGAATATTGTTCAAAAACAACATTATGAATAATCTAGTTTGATAAATTGTTGAATAAATAACATAATCCTCGTGGAACTCATTTGAGAATGTAATCGGTAACAGCAGATTCGCGTCGTTCGCGGTCCCCCAAAATTCTTGTCCGTTAAATGTCACCACAAATTCCGTTAAAAAGAGAATAACACCTCTCAGTAAAGTGGCAAAGCCGTATTAAAACACGGGGAAAGTCTCTCTAGTGTTCACGCGAGGCTGTTATTCCCTTCTGCGTGAAGTTTATAAAACACAAATGCAGAGCTCCGGACCGGTGGCTGTGTAGCAGGAATCACACGCCGCAGAAGTTGGCGTTCTCCGCGAGACAAGAAAAGCTCGCGGGGAGGAAAAGACGCGCGTCCTATGAATCCGTATCTTGGCGCACAGGAGCGCAAAACCACCGTCGGTCGCCGCGAACTCTCTCCGAAATGTTCCCATCGCTCCACTGACGCTGCTTTTGCGTTGACATGTCAGAGTTTTAGCTTCGCTTTGCCTCTACGAACTTGGCCGGGTAGTTCTCCAGAGACAGAAAGGCCAACAGTCAAGCTGGTACTGGTACCCCAGCGCAAAGAGAGGCAAGTGCGTGAAGAGGAGGTGGAACTGATTGACATTTTAAGCAGCCAATGGAGCTTTCCGACAGAACAGGTGCACAGAAAAGCCAGCCAATCACGTGCGGAAGAAACCCGCACGCCTGCATCCTGAGGGGCATGTAAATCAACAAAAACGCTATTTACGCGTCGTTTTTATGTTTATTAAAAGAACGAAAAATGAATGAATATTAATAATTGACATCTTCAAGTAAAATCTTTGGCCATTTTAAAAGACGTGCATGATTCAACAATAATAAAATAATGTTACAATTAATATTGTTAATAATGGCAATAATAATACGTTTTCTTTATTAAGTGCCTTTCTCACATTTCTACAGTAGTAAAAACTTTAACGTAAAGCTTATACATTGGTATGCTGGTTTAAACATTAGAGACAAGTCATTTAACTCCAACAAATGTGATTTTGATTGATAAGAAGACGTTTGACTGGCTTGAAATACATTTTAGGGGTTATAATATGCAGACTTGAATATTTCAAGTCGTTGAATATATAATAAATGTTTTCTCAGTATCCCTGGAGGTCGAAGCTATGTCCCTGGTGTTACAAGCTTCATGCTCTACAGTTTACTACGCTACAGAAACGAAATACTGAACATTTTAGAATATATTTTAAATCTGAGGGGGGATATATTTGGAAGTGAGCCTGCGCGAGGAAGTGTGCTGTGTAACTATACATCTTAGTCTAAAGTTTCTTCAATAGAGGAGTAATAGCGACCCCTAGTGAGTCCTGAATAATAACCTTTCTCTGTGTGTGGCCCAAGCAGTACATGCCTGTATTGTACTGTACTGGTGTCTATTCTCAGGAAAATAACGTGTATAGCAAAAGACCTGGTTTTTAAGGTGATATCTATTATAAAATGTCACCGTTGTTTTCTTATATTGCATCTTTATCCACTTTCTCCGTTTGGTTAAATGGAAGTCTAATTTGTCTCAAAGGGTTTTTATTACTTTTTCTCCATTGTGCAAGAACTATTTTTCCAGCCATGCTTATTTTTCAGCAGGAGGGCAGACTATTTCCAGCTCTATTGAGTGTGTGAATGATGAATGCAGCAAGTGAATCTGATGCATTCTGTTTCCTTCTGCGTCTAATCACCAGGCTCAGCTTTTGGGAATCAATGGTTTTGGCCCACATTTTTGGGCACACTGCACTGTGCATTTAGGAGAAAAAAACAATTGGCCCTCTTCTTCTGGTGTCTTCTTTTTTTTCGCCTTCCTGCACTCCATTTTTGTGACACACACCAGCCCATTCTTAATTCTCTACTCATTTTATATCAGAGCTCAGGGAAACATCTTTCAATAGGATGAATCCTGCTCATGTCATGACACTGAGATCAGAATCATTTCATTTTTCAATCCTTTACGTAACTTGTTATGTACCACATTAATACCTTTAAAACGTCCTCTTGCTTATAGCAGAATGTGTGAACCATTCATCCATTCTCCAAGGCCCGCTTTTCCTCCGCAGGGCAGCAAGATGGGGGGAGACTTTCCCAGCATCACCAGGAAACACCTTTGGCACCATATTTTAAAATGCATCTTAGCACAGTACAACAAAAGAGTGAGTTTACAAAGTTACAAAATAATTTAAACAATTTCGGATGACTATACAACAATGAAGGGACGATGAAGCAAGATCACCTGGCTTCAAAAAGGACAGGGATCAGCAGAAATTAAGATGATCTTCATTAAAATAAACACACACACACTGTTGTCAGTGATACACACAGCCGTGACACACTGAACATGAGCCCTGGTGCAGAAAGGCAGCTTCGTGCTTGTTGAACCGTTCCGCATACATTAGAATCTCATTAACAGCGGGTGAATTGCAGGGCTCAGAGGGCATGCTAGCAGGCACAACGCTGGGACGGACAGACCAGCATCACAGTATTCCACACCACAAGGCTTCTATGAAATACTGTTCATTAGTTTGCGGAACAAGCTGCCGTAAACACAAACGACACCAACATCCCATTCACCCGAGCAATATTCCAATAAAAAAACAACACAGTCAATTAAACTATTAGAGGGATAGTTCACCCAAAAGTGTATATTCTGTCATCTTGATTCTGCCTCATGTCATTCAAAATCTGTGTATGACTCTTTCTGTGAAACACAATAGAAGATATTTTGAGAAATGTCACAGTGGTTTTGTGTCCATAAATGGGGGCCAACGTTGTTTGGTTACCAATGTGCATAATATCTTCTATTGTTTTCTGCAGAAGAAAGAATAACATGAGAGTGTTTAAACAAGAAAATAAGTTCAGTTTTGTATGAAAGCTTCGCTCTGATTGCGTTTGCAGCACACGTCACTTTTTGCTCGGTTGTGTTTGTACCACATAATGGAGAAATTAAACTGAATCATGCAAGTTAAACCCATAAGATTTTAATATGCAAATTCGTCATGTTCCATCAAGCGCTTCAATAAAAGCGCAAAAACGTAAAACAAGCTCAATTTAATAAAAAATCACTTAGAAAAAAAGCAAGTCCATTCCATCGTCTATGAAATAGATGAAACAGACCCTTTTCTTTCTCTTGAGGTCGCGAAGAAATGAATGTTTTCCCGAACAGGCCTCCAGCCCTTTCAGGATCTCTTACACAGAGATCAATTACACTCTTGAAAAGCTGTTGTTTAAACGCTCTGCTCCTCAGGAGATGCAATTTACCACTGAGCATAAATCAATGGTGACGAGAAGGGCTAATTCAAAGCCCTCATTTGATGTCAATTTGGCCCTGACCGTGGTCCGTTTATAATGACCGAATGTGTGGGGAGTATATTACCCGGAACAGAGCCACAAAGCGTGTGTAATCATAACTTCCTGGTCTTTAAGACATTGGGAGCACGTTGCCATATTGCGCCTGTCCGGCCTTATTTGTTTACAAGCCTCTTCAGATGAAATAAGACCACATCCAGTCATCAGTCTTCACATGGCCAGAGGTGTGAACGTTTCATCCGCATGACGTATTCAGCATCTCACGAGGGAACGTTTATCTGGTAGTGTCTGGAAAACGCAGCCAAATCCTTTTCATGCACATATTTTGCATCAATCTGTTACCCGCTCTTCTGAGATCCATAATCATAAAAACAGAGAGGGAACAACCAGTTAAAGACCAATAAACTAGCATGTGTGCATCATCTGTTATTCGGTGAGAGGGATTTTTAGTTAAATGGAATTTTGTTCACTGTACAGTAGATTGCATGTCCTCTCTGTGACCCTGATGCATAACATCTTATCTGACCCTACAAATAAATCACAGGCCACAGGATTAATATAGTGCAGAGGTGAAAGATCAAAGGTCAAAGTGAAGAAGGTCAAATTTAGAACAGACAGGCGCTGACAACAGGTAATGCAAAGTATGGAAATACTGCCCAATAAAATGGTACATATTTGCATCATATTGTCTCCTATTTACCTCCCCAATCATCTCAGGTGTAAATCTTAGTTGTCCAAATATATATGTTTCCAAGAATTTGATTCTATAGCTTTCAACTTTCCATGTTTCTTGTAACATATTTTTTTTAAAGCATCACTCTAACACCCTACAAAAACAGAACTATATTGATTATGTATAATTCAACCGATAATGTCTATTGAGAGTTTTGGATGAAATTTGGCAACAGGCAAATTCTTACAATGTGGTCGAGATACCAGAAGATATTATAAGGAACACAATGTTGTACTTCAGTTTAATGTGGGTGGGGCTATATCCAGTGAAACCCCCAAAATAAGTCATCAGCCAAATGTTCTTCATAGTATGGCAACATAGAAGAAAAACGCATTATACATTGAAGATTTGAAGATCAATGCATTTACCAGACTTTGGAAATCTTGAACCCCTGCTGAAAAAATAGAACCATTAAAGGATTTAATGGCACCTGTAAAGGTTCTACTGGTGTGTGATGGATTATATTGGTTGGATGTTAAATCCTACTGGAATAATGACCAAAACACACTACAAAAAGGAATTTGGAAATGGTTTTAATGGAAAAAGTTACTGGGTTGTAACTTAGGGAATTCTAATGGAAACCATTAAAGTTTCTGTGGTTTTTGGTCTGAGCCTGTTTCATAAATACATTATCTCCTTCACCAAAGAAGCGAAAATGTGACGACATCTTAGTTTTGAGTTACATTGTAAACATGCGGAAGATTGCATGTACACGTGTGTTAGACATTTCATGGTTATTTTTTCATTCTTACTCTTATCACAGTTTCAGAAGATTGTTGTGAAATCAAGGCGATGTAGCGCTAATCATCTCATCAGTTTTCATGGATTTCATATAAAATTTACCGTAGTTTTATCCAGGAGTCACACAGTTTCCGTTCACTCCGTGATCATTTATCCCACATAATCTGAATTAAACGCGCTGTCAGGCTTTTGGTGTAATTCTCCAAAATGAAGTGAGCTGAAAAATAAACACGACCCCTAATCCACGTGCCAATCAACGCAATAATGATAATGAGGATTATAAACAAGAAATAATAACAATAATGACACATTTTCATGATTCTGCTGTTAGCGGGGAGTGTCAATGAAGCGTGATTCAAGCAAACATCTCACTTGGCAGCAGATTACCCCAGAGAAAGCGTGCCACCTGCAGAAAGGATGGAGAGATAGGCGGATTTATTAGGAAGAGTGTAAATATTAATTTTGATCTCGTCTCACGGAGCGCAAGGACTTAATTACTTTCATTTGCATATAATTGTGTCCCGTGGGAAGGCCCGCGAGGCGTGATTCACAGAGCGAGACGGTGTTTTGGTCGCTGCGGTGACGCTCGGGCGTCGCTCATCGGTTTGGCTAAAAACCTTGCGGTGCGATGAGGCGTGCGGGGAAGGGTCCGACTGCGCATGCTCGGTACACATCGATGAATTTAAATGAAAAGCAGCCGTTTACCTTCTGATCTGTGGCTGCTCCAGCGTGGCACGTGCTGATTAACAGTGAAGTGTTCACCGAATTATGTAAATGCAGTGATTGAAAATACATCCAAACTGGCTGGGCCTTCTTGCTATTATAATGACAATTGCTGCTTTGGTTATTAATATGCTTTCCTAGTTTCTCATTCACTGGAATGTTCTCAAACTCATCCGAGCCTTTGGGTGTTTAAAACACATCAGGTTCATCGTGCAGATGTAGGCTTTAACTTGTTAACTTATTTATTTACTCTGGAATAAACATTTACTATTCAAATACTCTAGGGGAAATTTGTATTTGTCAGGAAAGTTCTCAGTTTCAGTATCTTAAGTACTTAGTCTTGGATGTTTTTAGGAGAAATTTTGAGTTTATACTGAAATCTTCAATTATACTTACTTTCGATTGCAGGTTTGGCAAATCTGAGTTCAGTTTGTGACATTGTTGACATCTACTGAAACTCTAATGGAGTTGTCTTATTTGTGAGATGCAGGGTGATTTTCTCAAGTGAAATGTCAGAGACACAGGAGGCTTAAACGAATAGTTCACCCAATGATAAATAATCTATCATGAATTACTCAGAACTGTTTGTTTACCTTAATTCTTCAAAATATGTTATTTTGTGTTCAAAAGAATAAAACAATGATACAATCATTATTTTTAGGATGGTGGTCAATGGTGCCCCAGAAATCTCAGTTGCTAACATTCTTCCAAATATCTTTCTTTTGTGTACAACCAAACAAAGACATTTACGGAACAACTTGAGGGTAAGTAAGTAAATTATGACAGAATTTTCATTTTTGGGTGAACTATCCCTTTAAGCAAAACGTTTGAATTGATCTCATCTCATTAATGTCTAGAAGAAATATTTGAGATATTAAAGAGATCTCATGTGATTTTTTTCTAATGGGTTGCTAAACAAGCACACGAGACACATTAAGGGTCTCTAAATATTATGATTTTGAATGACTATTAAGTTGAAAACGTGAAGAAACACGAAGCTTAAGTCTGTTATTTCTCAAGGTATCGAATGACCTTGGGATCTCACAAACCCCACACGAGAGCTTTTGTAGGACAAGCCTTCAGTCACTTGACACACATGCAAACCGTAACGCACAATAAAATCAATGGTGCTCGGTTTAGAAAATACCTGCCAACCAAATCTCATTTTGACGGGTGCAAAAAATGGATTTCGATGGAGCAGCGACACCCATGAAAACACCTTATTGACACGAGGAGTTGGCCAGTTAAGCCGTTGGTTAATGAGCCGCATTTAACACTCCGTAAAACTGTAGAAAAGCACATTGAGGCTTAATCCAGAAACAGCCTTCACACATTTATTCACAGTGCACAAAGACCCATTAGTGGGTGCCAGGAATGTTATACGACTGTCGAATGACCAGACAGAGTTGCGCTCACAAACGGAGGGAGAATAATTGCGCTAATGAACAAAAAGGAGAGATGAGACGCAGACCATCGTGTGACAGATGGCTGCGATGAATGAGGGGGTGATGTTGTGTGTCCATGAATGCTAAAGGTTCAGATGGACTGCTCATGTACATTAATGTATACAGGACACATGTCATTATACTAACAGAATCTGCCGGATTTTTGAAGGATAATTAGTGGAATTCTGTAAAATGGATTTAGGAATAACTCTTACACACTCTCTAAAAAATGGTGATATATAGCACTATAAGTGGTTCATTGCTCGTAGGGGAACCAATTTTAGTGCTGTCTAGCACTAAAAGTCATATCTTGGTAGCATCATATCTTGGTGCATCAGTGGTTCTTCATAGGTTCTTCAGAGGTTCTTTGGGGTGATCGAGGTGCTATATAGCCCCGTATGGTTCTTCATCGGTTCTATATAGCACCTCGGTCATCCCACAGAACCTCTTAAGAACCTCCAAGCACCCCAATATGGTTCTATATAGCACTAAAAGTGGTATGGTATTGAGAAGACCCCCGCCCTTCGATGTATAGCGCTTTGAGTACCCAGAAAAGCGCTTTATAAATGTAATGAATTATTCTTATTTTCCTACCAGACTGTAGCTTTTGATTATACTGTAGTTTTGATTCTACATTGAATTTGAATTGAAGTGAAATAGCACACTAGAATCATCCAGTTACTGTGCGGTATGTCTTTTGCAGTTAGTGTGTAAAGCGGAGTCACAAAGGGAGTGCACCTTCTGGTGTAAGAGAGAATAATATCTGATTTGATAATACAAAGCCAGGACAATCTGTTGCATGCAGAGCGGGGCTGGTGGGTGACAAATTGGTAGTCTGCAAAACCACATCCAATGCCAGACTAAACAGGTGACAGACAACCCACTAAAATGTTTCATTATCTTTTGGGATAATTGTCATGCTGACACAACAAACACTACACATTGCTACGTATTGAGTTTGGGAAGTTGGTAAAGAGTTAACTTAAAGGTGTAGTTCATCTGAGAATTAAAATTTCTTGTTAATCTACATTTACATTTATGCATTTGGCAGACGCTTTTCTCTAAAGCGACTTACATTGCATTATACTATACATTTGTTTCCAAGTACAGTATGTGCAATCCCTGGGATCGGACCTCGGCGTTGCTAACGCCATGCTCTTAGCTGAGCGATAGGAAAGCAATTTACTCACCCTTATGTCATCCAAGACGTCCATGTTTTTATTTGTTCAGTCAAAAGAAATGATGGTTTATGAGGAAAACAATCCAGGTGGTTTTTCTAATGCACTTCAACGGGGACTATGAGTTTATTCCGATTTCAGTTTCATCGTAGCTTCAAAAGCCTCTACACGACAATAGCGACTGAATACGGGTGTTGTGTAGCTAAACGTTTATTTTCTAAGAAAAATATAAATATTTATTCTTTTTAACCACAAATACCTGGCTTGCACTACCCGTGATGCACGTCCACGATTTATTGTATTGTGTTATTACGTTGGAAAGGTCACAGACGACGGGGGCGAGTAAATTATGAGGATTTTTTTCTTCCGAGTTGAACTACTCCTTTAAAAGACTTTATTGTCAATTTCATCCAAATTTCTTGTTTTTGGATGTACTATGAACATAATGCAAATTTCAAAACTTCCACAAGCAGGTTCTTTTGTTTGCATTTTGTACAGCCCGATTTTTTCTGTCACAATGCAATTTAAGTTTTGCAAAGAGGTTACTTGTGTGGTGCAAACTGTAGTGGACAAGAAAAATACTGCAGTAAGCTTATGATGTAGTGTTTGAGTATAAAGGGCATTTACAATCTTAAAATGATAAATATGTAAATAAATAAACAGCCTTTTTTGATTACGATGGTCAAAAAATGTCATAATAAGAGGTGCAGTGTTGTAAAACTAAATTGTCAATAATTTACTATAATCATTTATAATGTATAATTTACATTACGCAGATTACATTTTTTTTACTAACAATTGAACATGTTTTTCTAAATGTGATCACATGTCTTAATTCCACCGCATTTTATGGGTTTTACTTGCATAAAAATGTATATGGTGATGAAAATGTTTTTGCACAGAATCAATCTATGTGGCTGATCTCTTTATTTAAAGGTTAGAGAAAAAGGAAAGCAAAATGGAAAAAAAACTTTTTTAAACTATGATATCAAACAGCAAAGGTACATCAAGGTCAAGAAGAATTGTCAAGCCCTCTTTATGCAGAGCAGTGTTATGAATGTTGTGTTACTGTATGTTGTACATCTACTGATGCTGATGAAGCACTCCGGCAGAATCATGAGTCCATGAGGTTATAGTGTCTGAGGAGCTCTGTAATTAAAGCTGATGAGGGCTGTGCACTCAACACACCACAAGTTACTGTCACCAAACCGTTTGCCGGAGTCACAATGAACCGGAGAGGAGAGCTAACAAGCTGTCATCTCCCAGATGCTTCGCTCATCACAGAGGAAGACGAGTGGAAAGAGGAAAAGGAGTGATAGTGCAGAGGGCGAGCGTGTGAGAAGAAACAAGATGGTGAGAACAACAGAGGGAGAGAGAGAGAGAGGTAGAGGACAGTTAATAAACTTCTGTTTATTAACACAATCACATCAGCTGGCGCAGTCGATGCCATCTGGTGTAATGACCTAGGTGCCACGCGCCCCCAGGCAGATGGTGCCTGTTTTACTGATCATTATTACACCATCAGCATGCGGGCAAAGCGGGAGATGGGTTGAGGATGGCATGAGGGGTGTATCTAGGGCTACCACAAACGTGGGCAAGAGGTGAGAGTCTATGCCATACCCCCTTACCTCACCCTTACCTGACAGTGTTACGGTCCGCATTTCTTTCTGATTTTAAGCATTGCTGCATGGTTTCATACCGATCAAATGAAGCAATGCAAATAAAAGCATTCACTAACACAAACACTAGATTTGAAATCGTCTTTGTCTCTTCGTTTTGAAGCTGCCCGAAATAAAGGCTTGTGTTTACTAAAGTGTCTCTGCTCTGCTTCAGTTTCGCCCCTGTCACAGATTGCCGTCTAATCCAGGTAATAGCCACTAAGCTGCCATGTCTGAACAAAAATAAGCTCCGTTCTACAAGCCAAATGTGCCTGTGACATTTTTGGATGCGACAACACCCACAGGAATATTTCAGCCCGGCAGACACACCCCAGCCCTCCCGGAGCACGCAAACGTTTCCTCTCTGGCTGTCAGTTGTTGGACGAGCATTCGGTAAGTGGCAGGTTGTCATGAATATTCAGCATACAGTGTTTCCCGCGTGTCTGCGAGCGCGAAACCGAATGTGGCTCGGATTCCTGATGGGATAACGGGATCATCTGAGGGGTCTGTGCAGGTGGCCGTTTTGAGGACGGACTATCGAGAGGCTTGAAACCAAAGTCACAAGGCATGAAACGCTTCTTGAGTGTTTGTAAAAATGACTCGATTAGACCAAACCACATACAAATTCTCTTGTTAACACTCTTAGATGGGTTAGACTGCTCAAGGCATCTCCAAAGCTCTGGCTATGCAATTCTGAACAGCCTAGCTTTACATTTCTACTAAATCTGACTGTTGATGTCAAGCTGAATTAAACCATTGTAACATTTCACACACAAGAATGACAGAGAGATGACAACATGCCCGTGCATTATGTATGTGGCGTGCTATCAATTCTTCTCATCTCACATCAAAATCGATACAGTCACTAATGCAACAGCATATCACAGATGAGCCTTGAGCTATGGTACCATTACTCAACTCAACGATGGTCTTCTTAGATCATGAAAGCAAACCGAACATGACTGAGACAAACTCACCACACACACACTCGCACACAGACAACATTTGTTTCCTCCCCTCATCTTCAGATTCAGAGCTCATTGATTTTTTCGGTTATATATCGGTGTCGTCCTTTAGTCCTGTGTTTTAACCATAAATCACATACAAACACAAATAGAGCAGAGCCTTGAGAGATTGTTCTTGTCCTCACCGAGCCTAATTTAGTCGAATGGGTCGTGAATCATGAATCAGTCCATTTTACTCTCCTTTAGCCAATTTACTACGATGTCGATGCTGCACTGGTCTACATGAGGCCTTCACGCGTAATGCCAAACACGCACAACCCCAGTGTTTTTAGGCCAATTATAAACTTCCCCATCTACATAACGGCAATGTTTTCATTCTTAGTGTTCATATCTGAAAAACGATGATTGACACTTCAGAACGTATTTTGAGCTGGGTTTGTTAGAGAGATGGGGTTTCGGAACGGAATTATGTACTTACTTTTCTGGGGTGAAATATTGACAATGGGACTGCAGAGTTTGTTATGGTGAAACCTTTGGGGGAAGACTCCAGATGTCTTCATTAAGGCTGACAGTATTGAGCTTCCCACCAACAAATGTGCCGGGAAATCTTGTAAAAAAGTTTTTTTAATCTAATAGGACCCTTAAACAACAACACTGTAAAAAATACCAACTTCATAACTTTAGTTTAAAAGCTGCCTTAAAAGTCAGTGTATGAAAATTATCAGCATCTAGTGGTGAGGTTTCGAACTGCAACCAATGGCTCACTCCATTCCTCCCTTTTGAAGCACTGCGATGGCTGAAAAAGTGTTTTCTAATATAATAAAAACAACGCTTCATTATGTAAGGTCTTTATACACCCTTCGAAGGCATCTTTATGTATATTAAATTGCATTTCTGTCAATAGATTCTCCAAAAAATGACACACAAAACCTTTAAATTGAATCAAATTGGCTTTACAAGAATTTAAATGTATATTAAACTGACCTACAAAATTAAGTATTAGTTAAACTAGATGCAATTATTAAGTCAGTTTACAGTAAGTGACGTGTAAAACCAATTTGATTTCAATTAAAAACTTTAGTTTTAAAAACGTTTAGTTCAAAAGCTGCCTTAAAGGAATAGTTCACCCAGAAATGGTCCCCATTGACTTGACCATTTATATATTTTTTTAACTATTCCTTTGAATTTTTAAGTAGAAAAGCTTATTTTGTACAGCGAAAGTTGAATAAAAGGATAAAATATCTAGATAAATAAGAATGGCATGCTACCCATCATAACCTAAGCCTGAAATCTGCTGTCAAGAACGTTTAGGTTCGTGCGTCCGATGAAAGTGTCCAAAGCCAAAAATATGTGAACATCCAATTTTAATTCCATAAATTAAGTAAAAACTATTTCAATGCTATATCAAACAATGACATTCTAGAGAGAATGCAACAGAAAACAATAATACCCATGGGGAGGGCACAGTGAGGTTCATAAAGTAACGTGTTACTGGATCTGGTGTGAAAGAATATACACAAATCCAGATTAAAAAATGAAATGCTGACTACAACATTACCCAACATCGCTGAATGACCTTCTGTGGGATAGCCTTTAATGTTTTTATCCCCCTGTACACCCTTACACATTAAATAGAACAGTTGAAAATAAATTATTTTGGTTACTTGCTAAATTATATAATGAAGCACTTTTTAAAAAAACTCATTCTGGATCAAAACGCCCGCTGAATGAGTTGTAAATGTAACAGGGGCTGGTTTTCTGAGCCAGGTTGTTAAATCATACATAGTATGTGAATAACTTGACTTCCTGCATTAACATGACCCAAATCCCACGTCTCATGAACTAGCAGTGCTATCCGTGTTATTAGCATACATTGTATATGCATGCACCTGCGTGTGCTACGTCGTCTGCAGAAATTGCTTTGCACGTACATGCATAAACACACATAAAAACACACTCGCAAACCTCATGACCGGTCTGAAGAGGCATAGAGCCCGTTGAATGTTATCTTTCTAATCCAGACAGGGTTTAAAACTGCAACACCTCAGCAATGCTTCCAGAAACACCCGCTGGCCCGCAAACAAAGAAAATCTGAAAGCATGAGAATAAAACGTTCAAATGATGTTGTGAACAAGCTTTATAGCCACTGAGCTTTCACATCCGCTGATCTGGCACATGCTAAAAGTGGCGTGTCAGTTTTAGGAAAGATTGTTTTCTGTGAGCCGGGAGGACGACAAACACAGATTTATATTTATATTTGCATGTCTAAATGAATTAATCATCGATTTATTAGACAGTTTTACAAGAAACGAATCACTAAAGGCTATCCATGCGTAATTCTGTGACCAGGAGGTCTATTCAATTGTTTATCTCCTATAAATACAAAATGCATATTGCTGTCGGGTGAAAACCTTGTAAATGGATAAATGGAAAACATTTTTTTTTTTATTATCAATCAAAGTTGACAAGCTCTTTTTTATACTTTGTGAAAATACGTGCAAAGCCCAAAAACAAAAAATGAATGTGGGCCCAAAAGTGATTTAGGAAAAAAATAATGTGCACTCACATATCACAGAAACAATATTTTACATTTACTCATGGAGCAATTTCATTCAAATGTGGTACAACACAACAGCAGAAGTGCATAAAAACTTTTTTTCCTAAAAGGTCAAAATTCCCATTCCCTATGTATTATCAAACATTGCTGTTGGTTGGTTACTTTCATTTTTTTATCAAACATTCCAGTTTTTCGAGTTCCAAACCACTAGCTTTCTGTTTATGATATGTAGAAATGGGTCGGTCAGTGGACTGGTAAGGTACATACGCTTTCTCACGGGTGAGTGTACATGTATATATGTTAATGTCTGAAGGTTTGTAGCCTCAGCAGCTTTGGCTTTACCAAACGTGAGACTGTCAGAGAGGATTACACCGCTAGCAAAAACATCACCAATGCAAAGAGGATTTAGTAATCATTTCCAAACTCCACCAGCACTGGGAGACTTCATTTATTTAAGCTTTTCCTATAAATCAATGAATACATAGATGAACACAGTCAACAGATAAAGAAAAGCAAAGACTATTAATTTGGAAAAAGGCTGAACTGCTGAAATCGAATATTCAAATCAAATATTTTTAAGGCCCCCCATTCTTGCTCTCGACAGTGCATGTTCAGTTCATGTGCATGAAATGTTCACAATGCAAAGTCTTAATTTTGCGTAACTCCAAAATGTATTTTTTAGCCAATTTGTGACTTAAATGTAAAAAAACACACTGTAGTGGACAGTCTGCCTACATGGTAACCAAAAAGCACTGCGGGTGACCCAAGTTTGAATCCGAGCTTGTGGTCCTTTCCCAGCTCCTGTACCTCCTCTCTCATCCCATTTTTTCCTTTCTCTCTACACTGTATTGTCTGGCAAAAAAAACTATAAAAAGGCCAAAATAATAATGAAAAATAGACACTTTCACAGCCTTTCTAACATCTTGATCTTAATAAAATGCTTAAAAACACAGTCGTTTAAACCTCGCTGATGTGAATGTAAAGGCAGTTATGGCAAAAACAGCACAAAGCTCGTTTTGGAAAAAAACTCACTGACTTCTGTTCCACGATCCTCCGCTAGCAACTGCACACTGGGATTCAATTTTGGCTCCATTCTGGCTCCAAGGATCCTCCACATTTCACGATCCAATAAATTCCTTAAAGACAAAATCACATTTCATCCCTTCTTCACTCGGAAACCTTTATGGAAGCAAAGTGGGTTGTAAATGCTATTTCCTGAAGTCTTCGGGTGAAAGTGATTTCATTGCGTAATAGTATTAAACCGGTAATGAAAAGTGGCAAACAAAAGTGGCACCACATAGGAGGGTCGGCAGCGTTCTAATAACAAAACTAGCGACTTTTTCTAAAAGGAATTTTCGTAGTGAACCTTGAGTTGATTACATTTAATTAAATCTAGTGAGTGCAGCCTACTGAGAATGCAATAAGAGTGAAGAACCACATCTATTATTAAATGGATCGTATGAGCGAGCACATGTACGCATCTCATTGTGCATGTGATCAGAAGCCACATCACACCAGGATTCTTCAGCGTTCCGCATTTTGTCTCAGAAAGCAGAAATATCAAAAGATGACTTAATGGCATGCAGGAGTCCCCATCAGCCCACTCACCCACCCCTCTGTGTTAATGTCTCTGTCAGAACCCGTCTGCTTTCTTCCACCCGCTCCCAAATGAATACCCCCTACCCTTCCATTTAAACACACACTCGCACTCCAGATGTAAAGTGCTCTATGCAAGTGGCCGGTCGGCAGATTACATGTTGAGCGGAGGCAATTTGCAGACGGACAAGCCTGAACGTTTCAATCATGTCGAGAAAGACGGGTGACAATACATCACAGACACAGATGCACTCGTGCACCTGACCCGTCCTCCTTCGATGTACCTCCGAATTGAACCTGCGCAAATTTGCCTCTTCCTTTCACACCGCAAATGACGGCATTCATATGGGGATGGTGTTTTCTGATCTTTGAAACCTCTCATTTAAGTTCAGGCCACCTCTCGCTCGCTCGCTCTTCCACTCTTTCAGAGATAGGATTTCATTTTGATCATCACATTGAAAACATCAGGGTGGAGAGATGAATCTGGTTTGAAATGAGACGACCGAAAGCAGGTCTTCTTGACTCCAGCAGTGACAGGCCTTCGAAAAATTGACAATGCTCAGGAACACAGAAAATCGTGATGTTCTATACAATTAAAATGCTTATTTTATCAAATAATACTTTAATTATTTAACAGTTAAAATCACAACTCGACTGCAAATACCAAACTGCAATATAACACAAGCTAAATAAAACAGGTGCAAACCATTGAGTTCTTATGAGATCTTTTTATTATAAGTATATTAAGCAACTTTATACATGAAATATGTTCCTGGTGGACTTCACTTAAATGGTCCATTGATATATAGGCATAATATATCTGTACAAATATATTCTCATCAATATTAGTATTCATAATTCACCTATGTGCAATATTAATTCAAAGCATGAATATAACATGAGCCGTTAAGAAGAGAGCAGCACCTTTCAATTACTATTACTAGTACTACACCAAATACATTTAATTTAATGTAATACAACATCAAGAACCCTACAAAACCTTATGGATAAAAAATTACCTCCAGTATTTCCATTTGCATGTATAAAAAAGCATTATAATTAAATGGAACGGACATCCCGGGAATGTTCATGAAATTGAGTATAGAATAAAATAAAATGATTTGTAGTGCATGTCAACAGAGGTTATGGACAGGGAAACACGTGAACACGCAGAAAAATCCAGGGTGATTATCAAATCAATAAATTAGGATTTGTTAGCGTTTTTATATTCAAAACTGATACGAGATGGGGCATATGGTGGCACACGGGTGGCCATGAGGTGAAACAGACCCTGCCCTGCTTGTCTGAACCGGAAATAAGGACTGATTTGATTCAACTGCTTACCATCTGCTCCACTACACAAAATGATTCTCAAAAGCCGTTTAAATGGACTCGCAATGCTTTTCATTATGTTTAGCATCTCATGTTAAAAAAAACTTCTCAAGACATGCAACTCGGGCTGGTAAACTTTTGTGTAGAAAGCTAAATAAAGGATCCTCAATAAGGTCACTGGTTGGTAAATCCATTCCCAACATGCAACAGAGCCAGACATCACATTTTCAGAAGCGAACAGACCTATGTGGCACACACGCCTCTGAAAAAGATTACTTTTAGCTCAAGACAGTCATGATGGACTAAAATGTACATCAAATAATAGTCTGAAGGGCTTATCTGTCGTAAACAACTGCTGAAATAGCATCACGCACAAAAGACAAAATGAATGCTAGATTGAGTTAAAATGCCAGATACTCAAGCTTTTGGAGTAGCTGCAGCATAACTTTGCAGCAAATGAATATTTTCAGTAAAGTACAGTTTATCTTCCCGGTTTTAGATCAGTGTAGATGATGTGGCCTTATAAATTACTTTTCATTAGGCTGTATGGAAGAATGTTGCAGGGAATGATATCATTTCAGATTATCTCCACTTTAGCAAACCAACACAGCTTTTTCAAATGTGTACATGCTCAGATGATAAATATAACAGGGAGGACAATGAAAAGAAAGGAATTCTTTATGGGATGGACAGCAGAAAAAAGATTTGAAAGATGGCAAATACATCACTGTATGATAAGACCCGAAAAATAGACGGTGAGGATGAACTTCAAATGTTGACATACGCCTGTCTCGTCTTAAAGGGACAGTTCACCCAAAAAAAAAATTCTGTTATCACTTACTCTCCCTCGGGTTGTTCCAATCCTGCATAAATGTCTTTGTTCTGCCAAACACAAAAGAAAATATTTGGAAGAATGCTTGTAACCAAACAGATCACATCCCCCATTTACTGCCATAGTAGGGAAAATAATGGGGGATGAGATCTGTTTGGTTACTGACATTCTTCCAAATACTCCATAAATCCATCCATCTGATGACAGAATTTTCATTTTTGGGTGAACTATGCCTTTAATATCAGATTAGAAAACAAATAATGTCTCTGTTAAAGGACAAATGTGTAACACATGATACAAGCAGCTCATGCTGTATTTTTATAGATGTAAAATATGTGTAAACTGCTTAGGTCAGTGAACTATATTAGGTTCTGCTTTTAGTTTTAAATGTTACGACATACTCGAAAAAATACAGCAGACTTCACCACTTACTGTAGTAACAGGATATACTTCATATAGTTTAATCCTATAACATTACCATAGTTTCCAGAGAGGTCAGGATTGGGACATTAGTGTTTTAATAGCCAGACAAAGACTTTAGAGGTCTTAAAGGTGCAAGATGCAATGAGTCAGAACAGCGGAGCTAAAATATAGCACAGAGGCGGTAAGGAATAAAACCAATTCAGAAAAAGTGGTACATACATTGTTTGTGAGTTTAAGATGTCTGTTCGGAAAAACAATTGTTGGTCTCTTGGAGATGCAAGTACTATGGGATCTCAATGCCGTTCTCAAACGTCTCAAAAATATGTACAGACACTAGCGGTTCCACTCCTTGGTTGAGTTTGGAAATCACAACAGGTGGATAAAATCTAGAGAGCTCAGATGTTTGAAAGCTCGACAGTCAGATGGTCCAATGCTCCAAAGGGTGTCCTGAAATCTGAACCTTATAAAGGTGCCTTGACCCTGGGTCTTGAGTTCGGATATTTTGTACATTTCAGAAGTTCAGGAGTTCAGGTAAGTTCTTGTAGAGGTCTAAGGAGTCGGGGTTGGAGAAGGCTCCTCGCTGAGTCACCTCCTTACCTGCTATCACCTGCTTTACCGCAACTTCAACCTTCTTACCGCTGATTGTATACTGCAGATGAACAGAAAGCAAAATCAATACGACTGAAAAGTACATTGAGAGGGTAGAAAAGAAAACAGAAGCAGGAGAAAGAACAAGTGCAACCCTGCTCACCGGGATGTCTTTGGTCTCCAGTATCAATGCTGGCACGTGTCGGGCGGACAGAGCGACTCTGATAGCGCTACGAATCTTCCCCACTAACTCTTGACTGAAGGTTTTATTAGGTCCCATCTTCAAGAACAGTATCACCCTCTCTTCTCCATCACTGTTGTACTGAGGGACACAAAGGCTGTCGGATACTTCATCGAAGGCCTCCACTGGTAGAAAAGACGGGATGACAAGAATCCTTTAGATTTGAAAAGCTAGTTGCTTAGCACATGCTAAAACGGATGTGAAGCTTTGTGAACCGTTTAAATATACAGTTAGGTAAGTTTGGGACATTCGAACGACGGCTTGGTAATTTATTTCCAGTCAAAAGCTAGTTGAAAACATCTGGGACTTCAGACAGGCCCGAACTGCTTTTATCTTATGAGGAAAAATGTAAAACGTGTGTCTCACCAATATTATATATTTCCGAGCTCCCAAATCGAACGCCATTTGGATTCAATGTTCCATCACTGATAAAACGCAGACAAACAAAATATATTTTGTTTAGAGAACAGAACACATACTGATAAAATGTACTTTTTGATATTTAATATTGAGATATATTTGTCAGTAAGAGGTATATATAATCTCTCAATTTAATCAAATCATACCAGTTCAATATACGATTAAAGAATCACATTATATTTCATGTGTTAATGTTGTATGCACAACTAGGACTCGACTGAAATATGAGCAAATAAAAAGACGAGAAATTCATTATAGGGGCATTTTTGCATCGATATTTTAAATTTCAGGAGCATTTTGGTCACTTTCAATTGCATTTTTCTCCTTATTAACATCTGACCTTGAAATTTACTACAATACCTCAACAACAATAATTAACTAGCCAAAACATATTAATGGAGGCTGTTCCAGGAATAATCCCATGCAGAATAACAGTTTGTGTTTACATAGCATATGTCTGTGCATATTTATTTTGTATTTATAAACAAATACACAAACGTGTTCACATTTAGGAAATATGTGCATGCATGTATTAATATGTATATGACGAGTTTATTTCCGACAAGAGATAACTCTTTTTCAAAAATGATGTTCTTATTATGTTATCATTTTTTATTGTGTTAATAAGCTGTATTTTTTTTAGTTATTATGACTAAAATCAAAATAAAACCAACTGCAGTTTGATTGATATTAATGATTATAGAAAAAAATATCTCTTTTTTTGGAAATAAACTCTTCATATATATATATATACATTATTTAAATTATATATAAACGTTTATTCATTTATTTATTTTTCTTAAATATATACATGTATGAGCATGTGCTTATAAACACAAAATGAATATGCAGTGCACAGACACATATTATAATAAACACAAACTTTTATTCTGGATGTAATCGTGGAACAGCCCTAAGGAGCCATTAAAGGAGATACACATACAGAGAGACTCACCTTCGTCCCAACATGACAACTCCTCCAGTCTTTGGATTTATTTTACAGTAGTCACCATGAGCCCAGACTCCTGAATGAACAGGTATACATGCATTAACACTGTAGATGGAGTAAGAAGTATAGACCAGTATAGACAGAAGCAGCTACTGTGTATCTAAGCAGAATTGTCTGTGATAGTAAATGATGCTGAACGGTCCAGATTGGCCTTTCCCGCATCTTAAAACTGACAGCAATAAAGATTCAAGGAGACTTTTCTCATGCTAACAAAAATCCGCCAAGCCTGTTTTTCTTTTCGCTCTCATTTAATCAATACAGTGAAAAAAACCTCAAGCGGCGTGTTTGCTTTCCAAATCAGAAGGACGACTCGCGGCTTAAAGGGAAAGTTCACCCAAAAATGTTCTTTCTAAAAAACACAAAAGGAAGATATTTTGAAAAATGTCCTTTTGTCCGTACACTGGAAGTCAATGAGGGCCAGAGTGGTTTGGTTACCAACATTCGTCAAAATATCTTTTCTGGGTTCTGGCGAAGAAAGAAAGTCGCACAGGTTTGGAGTGACACAATGATCAGTGAATGTGAATTTTTTCGTGAACTATCCCTTTAAGAGCTTTGAACAGAGCAGAGTGCATCTAAGGAATGAGGTGAAGTGAACCTGGAAAGGTGGAAAAATAGGCTTTGTGGTATTTGCTGCCGTTCTCATCGTTCCAGAAATGAGTGGGCTGGCATGGGATAGGCTTCAAACACACCAGCTCTCCACTTTCACCCCAAACAGGCTTGCCTGCGACATACACAAACAAAACACAACAGGGTTATGAAAGCAATAAAGATGATATTTTCTGTCATACAGTGTTGCCAAACATACTATATCAATGTATGTACATTATCTGTGGGGCGTGAGGTCACAGGTGAGGGAATATCAGCTTTCACAATGGCTTCACATGTAGCTTATCAAATCACAAGAACTATCAATTCCAGAAAAAAACAAAAGTCCACACAGAGACCATAAAATCAGAGATAATCGTTAAACCGTATTTCACCTTCAAGGCTCCAGGACTCCACGCCCATGCCGAGGTTTCGAGCCTGGATTTCTCCTCTGTACACGGGTACCGTCGTATTCTGACCCATGAAGCATGAAATTATGTCTGTGCCACCTGAGGAAACATTGAGGATGCTTAGATACAGTTTCAAAGAGGGTTGAATGTTGCACGCAAGAGAATCTCGCAGCTTTCAGGGACTGTCGTGTATATCGGTATGGCTCAAACCAGCTCTTTGCGAGTTGTGTGTAGTTTTATAAAGAGCTTAACTACAGTCAACTGCATCGTATCTAAAGCGATATATAAGTGATATTAATCGCAAAGGAAATCTGGATCGACTGGAGGTTAAGTGCCCTCGGTAGTGCGAGTAAACTAGGAGCCACTAGGATGCAACTAGGGGGGAAAGCATAGAAAGATACGAAGAGGAAAGAGGGGGATTTGATACCGCAACCCAAAAGAGAAAGCGAGACAATCGATATTTTGAAATAATGAGGTTTGGGAGAGAAAAACAGGGGTGAGATGAATCAGAAGGGAGGGTGAATAAAAACGAGTATTTGAAAAATCTAAGTTAGCTTATGAACAGCAAAACAGAAGCAGATGAAATAGACAGACACACTTTCATCAGCCTGTCTATTGTCCCAGCAACCTCTCCATGTCTGTGACAGATGGTGGGTGATATTGGGGGGGTCCTATTGGATTCAGGTGATTCTGCAGAAAGTGTTAAAGTTTCCTGCCAGCTTCCCCTCGGAGCTCAGGAGTCCGACTGGAACGGTAACAGGAGCAGCGGGAAACGGACCCGTCACATATGCTTCGCTCGACACCGGGGTCAAGGTCAAATCCGCCTCGGGTTGGCGGAGGTCACGCTTCCGAGGGGAGCGGGCGGTGGGCTAGGGCTGGACAGAGAGAGCGGTTTGGGAGGACAGAGAGGCTATCTGAGCTCAGGGCCGTATCTGAGCTGTTGTTTTCTTTAGGTAGCTTGACATTTGAGAAACCTCTGGAGTCAAGAAACGTCAGTCAAAGCGTATTTGGTGAAATGATGAGGCTCGTGGTGTTGCAAACGCGTCAAAATGCGAACGAGATCGCTGTCATGCTATAAGAATTGATCCAAATGGCAAATCAAACAGCTTTCGCGTTGGATTTATGCAAAAACGGTTTCTGAAGGTTTTGAAACCTCTCTGTCACTCAATGAAGATCATTCGATTACATTGCCAACAACTCGAGAAATATATCTAGACAGAAAGTCAGAAAGGGGACTACACTCATTTAACTTTGTATTTTACCACAATTTACTAAATGTATCTTTGTAACCATGCAAAATATCATAAATATCACGTATAAATATATGTAATAATATAGACCACTTTGCAAGATGTAAACACTGGTCCAGAAGCATTTCCGTTTTGTTGTCGTTTTTAAATTTTTACATATATAATAAAATCTTGAAGATATTGGTCAACATTTTGATTCAGTTATATAAATGTTCTGTGGGTTGTAAACGTACGTGTAGTGTTAAAAACTGAAACAGGAATTTCGACTGGACCAGCGTGCTTACGTCTTTCGAAGTGGTCTATACATTTATTTTCGGATGGCCTGGTTACCACAGTTTTTCCCTATTTTATGTGGTGTTAATCTTTTTTGTCTGGGGCAATATCCCCACTGCTCAACGGAAGACCGAAAGACCCAAAATAGATCATCTGCAACTTCCTCGTCTCTAATGAGTCGTGCAGAATAAGGGCGCTCCACATAAGAAGTTAAATAACGAATAGCTCTGAAAGGCTCCGTCTGAATAACGTGACTGTAGCAGGCTGTCGCTGACCTGCCATGAGAGCAAAGCTCATCTGGTGAAACCGCAGGGAGAGACTGGGCACAGGTGCTGTGTGAGAGAGCCATGCTGCGAGACCCCAGTCACACAAACACACGCGCACGCACACAAAATCGGCAGTCCACCACAGCTGTTAGCGCTGATGCTAATTTGTTTCCGCAGGGCCTGGCGGGCACGAGATCACACTGCCACACACACATACGCGAAGGGAAGTGCTATCATGAAAAAATAGGAAAAGATAAGTGATGAAGTGATGAAGGAATGAAGGAATGAGAGCAAACGAGCGAAAAATATTAAACAAAGATACGGCATATGAGTGTAAATGCTTTATATATACTGTATGTATAGTGTTATATAAATCCTACCTGATATGGATCCCAGAAGCACATTGTTTTTGATACAGCGGTACACATACTCATAGCTCTGAGGTTTGAGAGGAGATCCTGTGGACAGCAGGGTGTGAAGGGTCTGCAGGTTGTGTGTGTTTGCTGCAGATAGACGAGAAAGTGGGACAAAATATATGAGCGACAAGGTGAAGCAACAATTCACTGTGACACTTCTCAACGATTAGAAAAACACTCTTTACAATTCTAGCTTAAAGATCTTTCAGAATGTTCTACCCTCGTGCCATCCCAGATAAAAGGATTAATTGTTTTCTCTAACAAATGTATAATTTTCTCTTAAGAAGACATTTATTTGTCTGTATTCAGTTAAAGAAAGGAAGCCACATACATCTTTTGTCTTACATCTTCATTCAAATCAATTTAAAGGTCCAGTGCGGCTCAGTGGTTAGAGCATGGCGCTAGCAATACCAAGGTCAGGGGTTCGATTCCAGGGGATTGCATATAGTCAAAAACAAAATGTATTATACAATGCAATGTAAGTCGCTTTGGATAAAAGCGTCTGCCAAATGCGTAAATGTCATTTTTTGGAGGATCTATTGTCAGAAATGCAATATAATATACATTACTATGTCTTTAGAGGCGTATGAAGAGCTTACACAATGAAGCGTTATGTTTTTATTACCTTACACCGTGTCTACACCGGACGCGACAGGTGCTACGCGACATGACAACCTGCTTGTTCTGAATGGGTTTGTAACGTCGCGCTGCAACCTATGTGGACAAAATTGTTAATTATAATGTGTTCTAATAGTTTCTAATGTCTTTTGTCGTGTCACGCCGGTCGCGTCCGGTGTAGACACGGTGTTAAAATGAGCTACTTCTATCTGCATACACCACGGGCCCCATTGCATGTAATTCGCCAGGGTTGGAGTGAGCGGTTGGTTGCAATTCGCAACCTTGCCACTAGATTTGACTGACTGGACCTTTAATATGTCACCCTATATATTATTTGAAAAATAAACTACAAAAATAGAAACGTTGCCTTAGCAAATGTTGGGGGCTCTTAACGTATGAACTGAAATTAAAAAACGAAAGCTGCACCGATACTTAATTTCCGATTCTGATAGCCGATTATTAACTGTGATATCTGCCAATGCATATACCGATTCTGAAGATTAAATGAATATTTCTTAACTTTCTGAATGTTATAAATTCATATAATGACTGTTAATACTAAACCTTAAACTGGTAATGTATACCATTTTCTATACATACAGAGCACAAATTCGCATTTTCCTGTCCTATTTTGATTGACAGGATATATAGGCCCTGATCATCCTTTTTAAACTATCGGCCAATAGATGAAAAAATTGCTTTTAATGACCGATATCGAATACTGGCTGATATATCGATGCATCTCTAAAAAAAATAACAAAAAAAACCTAAAAGCATATAAGACCATTGCTAAAAATTGTACTTAAAAAAAGAATGAAGAAAAACTAATCAAAACAATAATAAAAGTACTATAAAACGTAAAGTATTAAAAAAAATGGTGGTGCCATGAAAACTATGTTGTGTTTGACATATATGGGTAACAAAACACAAAACATATTTCACAGCTGAAATAAATGAAAAACTAGCATAAGAGATTTATAATCATTGTTATTTTATATTACGAATAAAATATTACGAATAAAAATATGAATAATATACAAATATATATTATAAAAGGAGATGTGCCACATTGTTTCTTGCATTCCACCTAAAACGTGCTGGCTTCTCATGCTTGTCAACTTGTCAAAAAATTTGTTGGACGTATGACGTAGTATTTCTGTGCTCGATACACTCCCCCAGCGTTCGTATAGGTTTCGGAAAGTTTTTTTCAAACATGAAAATCCCTTACGTATCAACTTTTCTTAGTCCCTTATTGGACAATTCTCCCGGAAAAGCACGCCCACGCATCAATCCGTGAAAGCGAAATGAAAGAGCACGTCCACGCGTCACCCAGGGAGAGCTGGAGAAGGAGCATGCGCACACATCAACCAGCTTGAGTAAGATAGAGAGAGCACTGCGTTCGCGAAGTTAAGCTGAGTTTGTTTGTTCACTGCATTTCGATGAGGAATGTTATATAGACGGTGGATATAACCCTGGATTTGGAGATCGTTTGAAAACGATAGATGGAGCGGTCCCAGCGCTAAAAGATGCCGGTCATAAGTGACACTGAGTCATATCTCTGTGTTTTGTTGGCAATGTGTGTACGTGCATAAGGTACACGAACTTATAGCCAACAGTAATGCAGGGATAATGCAATGATGTATTGTGTGCTCATACTGTAGTCCCGCCCCCCTGCACGCCAGTTTTCAGAAATAATCGTACTGCTGCATCTATCTTTTATAAATGTGATCAAACTAAAGACTCTTTGAAGATACGAAGTATGCAATACTACTCTATAGGTACTCAAGATAAATATGAGATTGGCAGAAACTGCGTGTTTCACTTCCGCTTTAACAGTTTGTTTTCTACATGCTGTTTTCTACATGCTATATCACACCATAGCATACATGTACGGTATATGTACGTATATATATATATATATATATAGTTGCCCGTATGAGTTTCTTTCTTGTGCTGAACACAAAAGAAGATATTTCGAAGAATGTTGCTAACCAAACAACATTGGCCCCCTTTGACTTCCATTATATGGACACAAATCCACTGAGACATTTCTCAAAATATCTTCTTTTGTAAAGAAAGAGTCATATAGGTTCTGAATAACATGTGAGTGAATACAGATGACACAATTGTAAGTTTTGGGTGAACTATCACTTTAACAGTTGTAACTGGAAATGTTGATATGATTCAGAAGACATTTCCTCCGTAAACCTCTTGCATTCCAACATTTCTTGTTTTTACCAGATCTGAAAGAGCCCGATTTACTTTATACGTTCAAAGCGTGCAGCTAATTGTTAACCTCATGTTTTTTCTTTTCATTGCCACCAGCAACGCATATATATATATATATATATACCAAAAACAAACTGCACTGAAAATATCAGAAAGATATACACTATGCTCTGCTACACTATGCTCCGGCCTCATCTTTACGTCTTTATTTAACCTAAAGCACAATAAAGCTGCAATCTCTATTCAGACATGTTTTGTAGTCTGAAGGCAGGCGGGTGTGGGTCACAGTGCTCAGAATGAAACTATGCTGAAATGCATGCAGGGCAACAAGCCAAGCCACCCGCCTGGGGTCCCGTGTAGAGAGGGTCTCTCGCCCTGGTTATCAGAGCCAGTGCCACACCCCACAGGCTAACAGGTGTCGCTCTAAAATGTCAAGCAGCCAAAAAGAGCAGCAGAGGGCCAGGAAACACAAATCTGACCCCCCACACACCCATACGTACAGCCCACTAACCCACATACAGCAAACAAATCCAACTCCACATCACGTACGATCCAAAAGCTTAACCTTTCACAGGCGACATGAAATGCCACCAGCAACGCATTTAGTGTGTGACGCATTTCAGAGTACAACAGAATATGTAACATGAAATTGTTTCCCAGATTTTTTTCTACATGTGTCACTGCTATTTGTATTAATACAGATTTACTGTGAAGCTGCTTTGCAACAATGCAAAACTGTGAAAAGCGTTATAGAAATAAGTGGAAATGGAAATGAAATAATGTTCTGTAGGGCGGGATTTTGTATCCTTGGATTATGGAAGAACAGTAGTGGTTAACATCATTTTTCCCGTCCACTTTGCCCCGGCTATGTTCATGATGTCATGGTTTGGCCAGTTAGTTTCTGGAGTTTCTCCATAGAAGGCCATCAAAATTAGCCACATATTAAGCTGTCGATTATTTGAAGGGTGTAAAATTGACTTTTCATTATTTTTTATTTTTATTTATTACAAAAATGTGCACAACAGTGACATTTATGAGAAGAAAAAAAAGTGGTTTACTGGATAGGAAACCAACTGCACTAAACTGTGTCTATAACCGAGGTTTCCCCTTTAAAATGCTAGTAGCCAATTATATGTAAAAAAAAACTTGAACTCAATCGCTCTCCCGGCAGTCGTTACGCACAAACACTTCCACCTTCTGCTGTAAATTGCATTTTAATTCACTTTCACTCACTCACTCGCTCGTGTTATTGTTATATATTCATAAGCACGAACGCGCGGTTTAGTGAATGACTCCGTGGTATCCAGAGACTAAGGGGGAAAAGAGGAAATGAATGCGTACTACGAAAGAAAAAGTATTAAAATAAATAAGAGAGGCTGAGGGGGAGGGAGGGGGAACGAAACAGCGAGAAGATGACAGACAGAAAGCGGGAGATTGCAATTTAATGGGTCTTTTTGCTTACCTGGATTCAGATTTCTCTCCTCTAACACAGACAGCCATTTCGCTCCAGTGCCGAAAATAGTGATTCTGTCAGTAAACAATGAAAAGAAAAAACATGAGGTTAACAATTAGCTGCACGTTTTGAACGTATAAAGTAAATCGGGCTCTTTCAGATCTGGTAAAAACAAGAAATGTTGGAATGCAAGAGGTTTACGGAGGAAATGTCTTCTGAATCATATCAACATTTTCAGTTACAACTGTTAAAGTGATAGTTCACCCAAAACGTACAATTGTGTCATCTTTATTCACTCACATGTTATTCAGAACCCATGACTCTTTCTTTACAAAAGAAGATACTTTGAAATGTCTCAGTGGATTTGTGTCCATATAATGGAAGTCAAGGGGGCCAATGTTGTTTGGTTAGCAACATTCTTCGAAATATCTTCTTTTGTGTTCTGCACAAGAAAGAAACTCGAACGGGTTTGAAAGGACATGAGAGTGAGTAATTGATGAAAGAATTTGCAGTTTTGGGTGAACTATCTCTTGAAGGCATCGCAGATAGACCAGAAGCCTCCTTCAGGCCTTCAATCGCTCAAAGAAAACCATCACACTATCCTGGACCGGTCTCCACTCACCACATGAGGTTCGAAACTCCGTTGCTAGAATACAAGACAACCTCTGGGTGACTCACCACTCTTCTACACGTCTTCAAATTCATATTCAAATTCACTACCATCCTAGTGACACCTGGAGATAAACGTTTGCTTGCCAAAACAACTTCCATCGCTTTGATGATGCAATGAAAGGCCAACCTTCACCCGAAAAAAAGCATCTACTGCTTTGTATGCGTTTGTAATTCATTTTGTATAGAGAGAACGTGGAAACGAGATTGAGAAAAGAAACAAGCTGGACTCGCACAAGCACACACACACAAAGCGTTGCATCTGCAACAAAACGAAAATCTAATTTCCACAGCGCTCTTGATCTCTCACGTCTGACTGTAGGACACAGCGTGTAACGTGTTCAGTGTCAATGAGGTGGAATTGATCTAAATGGCGTGTTGACCTGCAGAGGACTCGGTCAGCCATCTCGTGATAGAATCGGTCAGGGTCAGAAATCGGAGGCCGGAGGTCACGGCAGTGCAATATCTGAAGAGCACGGAGCAAGCTAAATGCTGTCAACACGATTGCGTTGGTTGTAATCTCCATTTGTCTAGCGCAAGAGTTTACAATGAAATACAGTAGAGTGGCTCAACAGGCAATATAATGTGTGAAAGTTAGTTAAAGAGTACATAACTAGGGATACTCTGGTTTAAGGAGTGTCCAACAACAAGTTTATGTACAAAGAAGTTGTAAAAACACTATTGTTTCGTTATAATAGGCAGTTATTCTTACATTTACATTTATGCATTTGGCAGATGCTTTTATCCAAAGCGACTTACATTGCATTATCCTATACATTTATCCATAGGTATTTGCAATTCCCTGTGATTGAACCCACAACCTTGCATTGTTAACGCAATGCTCTTACCACTGAGCTACAGGAAGCATCTTTCCTTACTTCTTGACTGACTCTCAAATGATTCGTTTCGCAATTCATCAGTCTAATCCCTTCCTTTTCCGCTAGCCTAGTATGATGTGATTGGTCCGATGGTCTAGTCTGAGAATGAGGCTACAGTGTTTGAGGGAGAAGAATAGTGAAGTTTTTGAGGGCAGTCCTAGCAAAACGTTTGCGGGGACTATATGTAGTGACGTAAATCCGCCACGGGTCGCGAATCGGACTAGGGACGACTCGTTTGCATGATACGGAGTCGACTCACTTTTTTCCAAGCCAATAACTCTGTTATTCACATTCGGATTTACAACTTGGCAGACCGCTTACTTTCAAACACGGCAACATTACACACTGCATGAAATGTCATCTTCATGATCTCATGTATGTAGTCTTTAAAGAGAGAATCCTGTATGTGACTCTTTCTTCTGTGGAACACAAAGTAAGATATTTTGAGAAATGTCCAAACAATGGAAGTCAATGAGGGCCGGTGCTGTTTGCTTACCAACATTCATCAAAAAATATTCTCTTGTGTTCTGCAGAGGAAAGAAAGTCATACAGGTTGGTAATGAAGAAATAGGTTTTAAGAAATAAAAGTAATAAGAAAGCAATATAAGTCGTATAGAAAAGATTCCCTTAAATTGCATTGAAGGAAAAAACTTGCAAGTAAATAAAGCAATTAAATATCCATCTATATTTTCCCATCTCTCGCACCAATTCTCTCTCTATGTCTCAAAAAAGAGATGTCCCTAGTGTGGGCGGGTGTCATGACAACGTCCTGCTTGTGTGCGATTGGTGGCAGCTGGCAAGGCCTGGTTAGTAATTGGTTGCTTAGGATGTAGGAACAGAATTCTATACAAAACGAAATGAAACGTGGTTTCACAAGCTAGTTATCAGTCAAGGAAAAATGGAAAAACTTGCCAACGGCAATCTGAATGATATGATACAACTGGGACGCTAGTTTCTTACACATCCATAGCAATCATCCCAGGATTGCCTTGCTTGCTAATATTTAAGCAGTTGAGCTTCTCTAAATATTCAGCCTGTCTATGTCTTACAAGGAATGGCTACTTTGGGCTCATCTCCACATGAATAAGATCTGGTGGGGAAAGTACGCAAATAGACGTTAAATCGCAAGAAAATATGTTTTAAGACTTACATCATAAGGGCACATATTAAACTTACCCAGAGCTGTAACATAGCGTGAGGTGATCACCATTGAACCCCATCTTGCAAAAAAACATATTTCATAGACCCAAATTGTGTGGTAAAACTCAAAAACTAAACTAAATAGGAATACTGCATACTATGGTTACAATGCAAATAAAGCCAGAAAACTACCACCCAATACTCAGGGTTTTTCCTGGCTCAAAAGGAGGCGGAGATGGTGCCATCCTGATCTTCTACACATACCGTACCATTACGTGGCTTAACCAAAATGACTTTGATATATTAAAAGTTCTAATAAAATGAGATGAAAATGACCATTATGAAGTTATATAAAAGTTTTATTCAACCAAACAAATATTTTTTATTTATCAAATATAGCTTTTCTATCATTTTCAACAAAATATTCAGCACACAATAGCCAACTGAATTAACCAGTCTTACTAAATGAGCAAAGCTCATTCACATCTTGCATTTCATTTTAAATGATTCATTGTTCTCTTATATTAGCTAGTGACTGAAAAGTTCAATAGTTTAAATGAATCGGTTCAAATGAGTCATTCGTGTGCGAGTCGTTCTGAACGCAATGTGCATTCATGCTGGCGAACTCGCTGTGTACAGTATACGCTGATTCAACGATCCAACTGCACAGCTAAAGACATTAAAATGATGGACGTCATGTTAATTTCAAGAAATTAAACGTACTTGGATGCAAAACAAACACAGCTAGCTCTTGTCATGCAACTCATTTCACCTCCTCAGTGTGCTGATATTAATAAAACAGCGCCTCCTATGTGGCGTAATGCCGCAACTGCAGTTACAAATGACTGTTAAATGCACGCAGCATTCCTTGTGAAGACACCCCTTATCATTTTGGCGAGAGTCTTGACGGGGGCGGCCGCCTCCAATTTCTCTATGCAGGAAAACCCCTGATACTGAAAAAAACACATAAGACTGAAACGGACAGCTTGCGCATTCACCTTAAACCGAGGCCAACATATTCTGTGTGTTTTTTAACACATCAATACAATCCTTAGATATCCTTGGTTCTTTGCCTCCTGTTCCACAAAAGAGAAACAAGTACCATTTTCTTTCCCAAAACAGCTTCGGCCTGAAGCAGCAATATGGGACAAAGAACGAGTTGTCAAGCATGACCGAGTCTCACAATGGGCCTTTGTGCGTAACATGTTTCACTAACGCTCACCGCCTCTGCCCAATGATTGAATATTGATCATTTATAAACATTAAACACAATTAATGGGGAGCGGCACAAGATAACAGTTAATCCAGGATCAGTCTATCTGAATGACTAAACATTACGAGAAAGAGAGACCATGTTTTATCTATTGTGCAGCGGACGCTCCACTTCGGAAAAGTTGATTTAGTCTGAAATTCTGAGTTTGCAGAGTCTACCAAAGTTAAATTTGGGCTACAATTTTAGATAGTATGACCGAATATAAGGCAGTGCCAGCAGCCAGTGCTAATTTGACGAAAATACGTGTAAATATATATATAAAGTATATGACGTTTAAATAGGACACGGAAACCGATATTTCCTATTTAAATAAGAGATTTTAGCACAAAAAGGTACAAAAGTTTTGCCAATCAAAACAAAAGACAGATAGTCTTAAAGGTACAGTACCCAGTGTCATTTGAAAGGTCCAGTTTGTTATATTAAGGAGGATCTATTGACAGAAATGCAATCTAATATACATAACTATGTCTTCGGGTGTATATATAGACCTAACATAATGAAGCGTTATGTTTTTATTACCATAGAATGAGCTATTTCTATCTATATACAGCACAGGTCCCCTTACATATAATTTGCCATGTTGTTTCTACAGTAGCCCTAAACGGACAAACTGGACTACAGATGGCGTTTCGTAAATATGTTATCTTCCTCGGCAAAGAAGCGAAAACGTGACGAAATCTTAGTCCTGTGTGAGCCACCGTAGTGCTTGGAAAGGGAGGGGCGAGCGGTGGAGTTAGCCGTTGGTTGCAATTCGTAACTTCACCGTTAAATTTCACAAACATAATGAGCGTAAAAGTTTATGAATTTAAAATCTCAACTTTGTTATCTGTAGCAGGCAAAATGCTTAAGGAATCTGGGTCTGTTCCTACAACAAAACAACAAAAATGAAACCTCTTTGTTTCAATATCTGAAGTTTTAAATAAACCCATACGGCCCAGAGGAATAATTTAATTGGTGTCACCAAAAAGTTTGTAACTCGAAATGAAAGAAAGGCTGAATGCAAAGGCACTGATGCTGTCTGCAAAAGAACACTTAAAGCTCAGAGACAAACTCAAGTTCTCCTGATACCAAAATATACAGAGACATGTGTTCCCGGAGCTGTCCAAGCAACACGCATCTGGTAACTAACGGAAAAGTGTGCATTTATGTGTGTGTGTTGGCTTTTCCAAAACAGCTACGAAACCGTCTCTATTTTCCTTCTCTTGGGAAATGGCGAGACAATGAGAATAAGAATAAAGACTTTCATCAGCAGCCAAGGGAGCAGAAAATGAGCAAACACACGCACACGCTCCAGCACAATGAGTGTAATCCTGAAGAACTCCGGTGTCTGTTGCACTTCGATCACTTCTGATCAATAACAGGTACACTCTTAAAGGAACTCAATGGCACATCAGAGTTGGCCAATTAAACCGGCGTCTTTGAAACAGGTTGATGCAGTGATCCTGTGTCATTTACACAAAGGGCAGAGCAGATGCTGGTGATAAGCACCGCCACTCCTCGACCAATCAGGTGCGATGTGAAAAAAAAACGTCTGACTTTGACACCTCTATTATAGTGTCTCGCACACGTGCGCATCTTACCCAAGGCGGTCTACCAGGTCCCACATCACGTTGGCAGTGGGAACGAGAGGAGAACCATCATATAGAACCACGGACGCCCCGACAGCCAAAGAGGACATCAGCCAGTTCCACATCATCCAGCCCGTCTGCAAACACACAAAACATTTCTGTCACGTTTGACCCAAACAGATAAACATAGGACATGTATGTCGCAATAACATACCGTAGTGTAGTATATGATGACATCATTGCTAGTCATGTTGCCATGGAGAATGTGTTCTTTAAGATGCTGAATGAGAGTGCCCTGTGAAATGAAGAAAATTGAAATTAAATAATTTTGATTTAAAATGTATTTAAAGAAGTGTCTTCATTTACTTATACTGTAACGCCATGTCCACAACATCCGCGATGGCGATGCGCAAC
Organism: Triplophysa siluroides; assembly: GCA_006030095.1. NCBI lineage: Eukaryota > Metazoa > Chordata > Actinopteri > Cypriniformes > Nemacheilidae > Triplophysa > Triplophysa siluroides. Next base: position 601,055 of record VCII01000101.1, on the reverse strand, counting down.
AAGCTACAATGGATTCTATTTTTTACATTAAATGTCGTGTGTGGTCTGTGGACACGGTGTCCAACTAAATGCAAGTACATCACATTTTTTTATATTTCATCTTGATAGTTCAAGGAGTACATATTCATATAAAATCAATTTTGACCTGCATGCATAAATCATTTATAATAAACTAGGGCTGTTCAACGATTAATCGCAACCAGAATAAAGGTTTGTGTTTAAATGATAAGTCTGTGCACTGTGCATATTTACTTGTATTGAAAAAACACATACACATACATGCTTATATATAGGAAATATTTGCTAGTATATATTGATATATATTATAAAATAATTGAAAATAAACATGAATTCATTTTTATATTTTATCATTTATAAACACATACACACATGTATATATTTATAAAAACAAAACTAATATCCACAGTACAGTCACATCGTCACTGTCCTTCTAAAACCTTTACTGTAAAAAAAAACCTGTAATTTTACAGCATTTTCTGTTATTTTTTACAGATTTTCCACATAAAATCTAAAAACAAAATGTTACAGGTTTTTTTTAATGTATTTTTTAAATACAGTAAATAAACGTAAATTACAGAAAACGATTTTTACAGTTAATTTACTAATTTTACAGTTTATTTCTGGCGCCCCAACTGACGTTTTTTTTTAACAACATTTCCTTTTTTTACAGTTTATTTTTGAAATACGGTCAAAAACTATAAAATTACAGAACAAGACAACAAATTTACAAGTAAAATTAGGAAAACTATTTAATATATATCTTTATATCCTATAATTTTACAGGGACATTTTTTACTGTATATTTCTGCTTTTCCAGTTTACAGAAAATGTCAGTTTTTTTACAGTGTTGTATGTCCGAATTTACAGCTTTTCAGGAAATGGCACTTAACTTCATAAACGATTGCACACTGTGTTGTCAAACACTTTTAAATACTTTTTATTAGTTAAATATTTGCAAAACACAGTAATAATAATGATTTACGGCAAAATAATATATAATAACAACATATGGAGATACAAGGTTTCAGAAGGACAGCAGCGATATATAACGTAAACACAAACTTTTATTCTAGATGCGATAATTCGCGATTCATTGCTGAACAGCCCTAATTTAAAATTTTTTCGATTTTGGTCAGTTTTGATTTCATGTTGCCTTGAGGGTAGTCAAATTCTACATTAAATTTACATGTAGTTTAGTATGTACTCATGTAGTTGAGTTATTTCTATGTTTTATTTTGAGAGATGGTTGGGGACATTCATAGAACATGGAATACATTTATAATGGTTAAAAATATTTCTTCTGTAATAAAAGAAATGACAAAAAACCTCAGGCAGGAGTAAAAAAAGTGTGCTTTTAGGAATCTTTCTCCTGTGCCGGTGCCGTACGTTCTGAGGTATTCTGTCAGGCGGGAAACAACCTAATTACCCAGCTAAAGGTTTAACAACGCCGCACGGATTACAAAAAGAGCACATGCCTCTTTCTAACACCATGCCCTGACAGTGCTAACACACGGTTAACATGTATGCTAGCACAAACGTTAATTACGAACATTCATTCACTAACTGCCATAACCCAACATGTGTACTGTTGTCAAAAGAGCACACAGAAAGAGAGAAATAGACAGAGAGAGACAGATGAGAGAGAAGAGACAGACAGGATATGTGTGACTGTGTGTTTTCATACACACAGCGGTCTAATTATCTACCACGCAAGTGAGGCATCAAATACAAACTCAGCAAAAGCTGGAAAGAGAAAGCTGTGAAATATGACAAACAACAGTGTTACGCACGCACACACACACACACGCACACACACACACACACCCTGACCAAACACATAAGATCCTACTCCAATCTAACTCATAGAGAGCCACAGTCCAGCCGTGATCAAACACACCTGCAGCTTGTAATCTTTACAAGTGTTGTAATTGAGAAAATGTGTGAAAACCATAACCAATATATATTATGGTCTGCTGTGTCTGTAATATTGTGTTATAGTGACAGCAGAATGAAAGAGGTACACACAGCTGCTCATCCTGCATCACTTCAGGGCAGAAGAGGTTTGAAAAGTTGACTATTACTGCCACCTGGTGGTCAATGTTGCTGCATGTAATGATCTTGTTTCATTTCTATACATTATTTATAATTATCTTTTGTTGTATAATACTTGTATTAAACAAACAGTTCGTTGAATTTTATTGAATGTTAATATTATTTAGTAAACAATTTGTTGAATGGGTCATGTAACTTCTACTGGTAACCTAAAAATAATACTGGCTAGACATGCTTTTCATTTGCCAGCTAATGTAATTTACTTATTTCTTTTGCTTGTTTTCAGAAATAATCTACAGGCACTATTCTTTGCTAATGTTAAGTTTTGGCCACAAAAGCGTACATGCGCAGTAATGTTTGTTTATGTTGTTGCTTTAAAACCATGTTTATGCCATTCAGGTGAAAGATTTCCTCCTCTACGAAAAGGTGAAAAGGAATTCTACTTGATGTCGGACATTAAATGCCACTGGCTAAGCATTATACACTGACTTTGGCATACACACACACACACACACACACACACAGTCTCTCTCACCCCAGCGGAGTGCACCATGCATTTGGGAGCTCCTGTGGTGCCAGAGGAGTACATGATGAAGAGAGGATGAGAGAAGGGCAACTGCTCAAACTCCAGCTGAGGGTCCTGATCACCTTCCTTACCAGTGGCCAAGAAGTCTTCCAGGAAAACACTGAGACAGCAGAGAGAGAGATAGAAAGAGAGAGAGAGAGAGAATGAGTTCATGATAAAATATTGCAAGCCATTTATAGGCTTATTCAAAAAATAAATCTGAGATTGGGGAGGACTCCATCTGTCAGCCGACCGACGGTAAACAAGGTAAAGTTTCAAAATGGACATTTGTAATTCGGTTTGGTGACGCGAGTCCCACTAACACACTTCACATTAGGGCTGTCAAAGGATTAATCGCAATTAAACACATCCAGAATAAAGGTTTGTGTTTACAAAAAAACATACACATACATGTACATAGTTAGGAAATATTTAGTTGGATTTATTTATATTTATCTATCATTAAATTTATATATAAATGTCTATACATTTTTATATTTTTCTTTAATATATGCATGTATGTATATGTGTTTATAAATAAATATGCACAGTACACAGACATATATTATGTAAACACAAACTTTTATTCTGGATGCAATTAATTCTGGATGCCCTATTTTACATTTAACAATTTTTGCCCAATTATGCTTGGCATAATGTATATTTATTATGAATGCTACCAAACATTGAGAAATATCTTGTTTTTTGCTTAATGTAAGCTTATAGCTTGTTTTGTCTTATTTTAAATAGTTGTAATATTTTGTCACCCCCTCGAGAAGACACCCTGGTTGAGAAACAATGCCTTAAAAAAGTTGAAATATGATACACATATAAGTACATATTAATTACATTACACAAAACTATCAGATATAATACGAACTCAATGTTGTCTGTAATGTTTTACTTTAGAAATGACATGAATGCACACAAAAATATTGACTAGAAAATCTAGGTATAATATATCGAGAAAAAACACATTCTATCGATATATGATTGTATCAGCACAGATCTAACACACACACACAGATGCACAGACCTGTTTTGGATCTTGGAAAGGTCCGTCTCTTGTCGAGATCGAACATATGGAATGACCACCACCTTCTTCAGGTCGGGGAGACCTGAGAGAGATAATGAAAAAAATTCAAACGAACGAGACACATGCAGGCGTACCAAACAGCTGACAAGATGAAGGGAAGCAGTTGTGCGTGAGCTGGAATGTGTGATCTACCTTTAACAACATTGTGAAGTTTCTCCATATGGTCGTGCTGCTTGCCGTTATACACAACAGCTGCTACGGAGAATATCAGCTTGGGCTGAATCTGAGAAAACCTGTCTAGCACCCCCTGAAATGACAAAATAAAAAAAACTTAAATCACAGGAAACACATCAGCATTCTCGATAATATAATAATATCCATAGTGATAATACTCTCAGACAGTGATATCTTTATTGAGGCCACTAAATTGATTCGGTATAGTTCTGTGTCTTAACCACAGGGGGCAGCAGAGTATACGGTAAATGACATGCTCTATCTGCTAGAGTCTGGCCTATTTATGGACTAACCACTGCCCTGAGGAGTGTGTAAACCCACTTTAATCTTCACAAAGAAGTGTGCGTGTGAAAGATAAACCAAAGGCATGTGTGTGGGAAAGATGTGTGTGTGGCTGAGACCTATATTTTGGGCATCACAAAGGAAACATTAAAATGTCGCAACAAAGAAAACATTAAATTTAAAGTGCATTTAGCTTATGGGACAGAAAATGGAATGAAAGAGAATATGATTGTACTGGTTAGCTTTACATGCGAGGAGCATTTGCATATTCACAAATATAATAGCCGGGTTTCCATCCAAAGTTGCAAATTAAGCTTATGCGCAAAATTGGAATATCGCATAAAACATAGGCGAATAAGCACCGTTTACATCCATCTAGTCAACCGTCACTTCCTAATAAACTGCCGCTAAATATCAGAAAGAGAATCCACTGAATATAAACATTTTCATATGTAATAATACTTTATGCAAGAAGACGATTACGAAACACAAAAAATGCGGTGCCTTTGTGGATGCTTGTTGTTTGGGGAACACAGTCGTGACAGTTCTAAGAGGCAATTACAGAAATATTTTGACGACTTTGCTCAGGCATTTAAAAGCGATGTGAATGTTACAGTGATGTCTGGCAGGTTGGGACTATTTCTCCAATCCATTTCTTTTTCATTTCACATTCTGAACTTTTAACTCTGGGTCCGTGGATGAACATAAAAAGTTTGAAAACTCTGTCTGCCGGGCTGTCATCCACAGCTCACTGAAAATGCCACTTGCTGTGAGAATATTGGAATATTAAACAACATATACTGCACACCACTATGCTGCACTGTTATCACATTATATAACAGCAACTGTTATGCATCCAAAGCTCTTACATTCACACCAAAATCGGGAGAGGTTGAACTCCAGATGGCACCTATACTGGCTGCAGCGAGCATTGCCTCCACAGCATGAATCCCGTTGGGCAGATATCCTGAGAGAAAGAGAAATCATATTAAATGACAGCGCGCAATGCTATAGAATAGATCATTTGCAAAAAGAACATGAAGAGATGGATCAGTTAAGAGATGTAATAAAGTTATTTGAGTGGGCACTTAACACGTGATTTATTAACTCATTTCAGAGACGTGTGCTATTAATGTCACAAGAGAGGATCAATGAGTTCATTGCGTAAATGAAAAAAATGAAGAATCTACTGCAAATGCAAATTAATCTGCTAAAAAAGGCTCCAAAAGGGTCATTAAGTGCAATTACCTAATATATTAGTTTAACTAAAATACAGAATTCAACCTACAACCCAGAATAAAGTTGAAGTTGTCACATTTTCGTTTTTTTAGCCGAAGGAGATAACATATTTACGAAACGCAGTTTGTCCGTTTAGGGCTGCTGTAGAAATAACATGGCGAATCCGGTGTATATAGATAGAAATAGCTCATTCTAAGATAATAAAAACATAACGCTTCATTATATAAGCTCTTCATACACCTCTGAAGACATAGTTATGTATACTATATTGCATTTCTGTCAATAGATCCTCCAAAAAAGTAAAACTGGACCTCTTAGGTATATTATCAATATTATCGAATAGTGTGCACAAATAACAAAAATCTCATTAAAGTTGACGACGAAACTTCACAAAACCCATCACTGGTCTGCTCTGGTCCTGTTTTTGTATTCATGTTCAGTTCACCGCTAATCTCCAGGTTGCATATCATTACCTCACGATGCATGCGCTTACCCATTGGTATGAAAAGAACCTTCCCGAAATATTTATGGTAAAATGTAAATGATATTGAATGGTATTGTGCAGAACAGAGAGAGAGTAGAGAGATAGGAAGAGAGATTGAGCATAGAAATTGTGTCCATTAGCTAAATGACACTGCGGCAATAAACCCTGGGCCTCATCTGTGAAGTGCCCATATATTCTCTCACACACACACACACGCGCACGCACGCGCACACACGCACGGACACACACAGTAAATCAAGGGGACACCTAAGGCCACTTTATAGAGAAACACACTTTATACACATGGATACAGACACACACACCGTCATACAACTGCCACCTTAACATAATCAATAAACTCCTGCCAATGTAAACACACCACGTTTTACCTTCATAAAGCACACTCATGTACAAAACAGACACACCTCTGTGGACACGGAGTCGTGTTCATGTCCACGTAGACATTTCGAACACCGCAGTGCAGGTATTCAGCCGAGGAATCTGTGAGAGCTCTACAGATATGTTATTATACAGCAAAATAAACACACACGTGCCGAGTAACCATGTCTTACAAGGGCTTTTCATAGACATAATGACTTTTATACTGCACAAACTGTGTAGTACATCCACTAAACCTCACAAAAACTGAAAACTGATTTGAAGCGGCCCTGCAACGGTGTTTCATGCATTCTGACTTCTTCACAATATTAAACGTGCTGTCTTCTCATGCTTAACATGGTCAACTTGTCAAAAACCGAGTTGGGCGTATTACGTAGTATTTCTGTGCTCGATTCACTCCCCCAGCGATTTATCGAACATATAAAACTGTTTCGTAACAATTTTTCTTAGTCCCTTATTGGACAATTCTCCCGGAAAAGCACGCGGCCACAAGGAGAGAAGGAGCATGCACAGACATCACTTTCACTTGTGTGCAGGAGAGAGAGAGAGCATACGTTCACGAAGTTCAGATGTTTGTTTGTTCACTGCATTTGGGTGATGAATGTTAAATAAACTGTGGATATTACGCTGGATTTGGAGATCGTTTGAAACTGATATATGGAGCCGTCCCAGCGCTAAAAGATGCCCGACATGAACCGCATGCGGTGAGTGAAACTGATGTCCGTGTTTTGTTGACAATGGGTGCGCACATGCTTTGGTTCAGCCTACCCCTCCCCCCCGCACGCGCTGTATGTTTTCGTAAAGCTGTGTCTATCTTAAATAAATGTGATCAAACTAAATACTCTTCGAAGATACGAAGTATGCAATACTACTCTATAGGTACTCAAGATGAATATGTGATTGGCAGAAACCCTGTGTGTTACGCCGCTTTAGAATATGCAGAGATATAAACACACTGACTGTTTACATAAATCCAGCAAATAAAAAAAGTACACACTGCAATTTCTAAGCATTACATTTCAACACATAACTTGTCTGGCATCATTTGTGCTACTTGTTTGAATAATATCTGAAGAACGTGGCTTATTAAGGAGAGATGTGCTAATACGATTTAAAAGATTTGACTTATTTTCACCTGGCAGACAATAATGCATACAGTATAGGTATCTATTTTTACACAGTGTATATGGGTATTTGACAAATAAACCACACATGTGACCTATGGTGTGACATACCAAAAAAAAAATAACAACGAAGATAAATGTGATTTTAAATTATAAATATTAATTAATTAAATATTTTGGTTGTTTTAAATAAATAAAATAATATATAATTAACGGTTTTCTACATTTAGGCAGTCACACCATAGGACACAGGATATGGTTTATTATTCAACAGGAACTCATATACATCCGCGGGAAAAATTAAGAGACCATTCCAAATTTTCATTTCAAATCAGCAGTTATAGATGTATTGTGGCCATTCCCTGTCTGTTGCATTTCAACAAAATCTAACTTTAGGAGTGACAAAGTCATTCAACAGCAATGTGAAAGACTGACAGCATGACAAGACACATGAGAACTGGGATAAAAATCTTTTTAAATATTTTTTTTCCTAAATACATCCTTAAAAGTAAATATGAACTTGTTTTTTTTGCAGTATTTGAGGTCTGAAAAAATACAGAGAGCCTCTTTTTCCCATTTTCCTTTTCTGCAAATAAATGCAAATAGAAACAACATTTTATTTTGAAATTTGGTGGAAATATTGTTTGTAGTTCACAGAATGAAAAAAGATAATTTAACTAAACACATAACTCTAAATAGAAAATGTTTAAATCAGAAAATGGTCTGTAGGGTCGAGGCTGTATATGTGTATGTGGCATTGAGCTGGCCTCCTCCCATTCACACCCATTACTAAAGACAGTCAGAGATCAGCACCATAGCAATGAACCCAGAATGACGTCACCCATCACACACACACTCTTTTTCCCATTACATCAACCACATAAAGGCAACATTACTCACACACGCTGTCACAATGAAGGCTGGACCAAACTTAAAATAATAAAATTTGCTATATTACACATAAATCAATCTCACAGGTCACAGGATTTGTTAACAGTTTTTAATCCTTCCACACATAAAAGCTTAAAAAAACAATTATTCCTGACATGTGTGTGACCTTCCCTCTCTCTCTCCTCTTTCTATCCGCGTCAAAGTCTGAGTGACCCTGGCTCAACCACAAAACTGAGGGAGAAAAAGAGCTCCCAGAACAGAGACAAACATGAAGACAAACGGAAATAAGAATGAAGAAGGACAGAAATAAATAGGGCAGGATAAACAGGTTAGAGTGGCCAAGCTTGATCCGGTGTGACACAACGCAACAATATGGGGATATAGTGTTGTCATCAGTTATTCATCCTCATGTCATTCAAAACCTGCATATGATTCCTTCTTCTGTGGAACACTCTTCTGTGGAAGATATTCTGAGAAATGTCTCTTGGTGTCCATATAATGGACGTCAATGAGGTCTATCGTTGTTTGTTTACCACGTTCTTCAAAATATCATCTTTTGTGTTCCACAGAAGAAATGAAGTCAAACAGGTTTAGAATGACGAGTGAGTAAACAAAGAAAGAAAAACACTCCTACAGTTGTGTTCAAAATTATTCAACCCCCACTGAAATTGATTGTTTTGGTCGGTTTGACATTGATTATGATCATTCAGTCATCCTGCTTACAATTAAATCAAAGAGGCACGTGTAGGTCAGACAAATATAACATAACATTTATAATGAAATAACCACAAATGTCTTTTCTGAGCTCACATCATTATCAGTTTTATTCAACCCCCAAGTGACATTCAATCTTAGTACTTAGTACAACATCCTTTTACAGTTATAACAGCTTTTAAACGTGAAGCATAGCTTGACACAAGTGTCTTGCAGCGATCTACGGGTATCTTCGCCCATTCATCATGGGCAAAAGCCTCCAGTTCAGTCACATTCTTAGGCTTGCGCACTGCAACTGCTTTCTTTAAGTCCCACCAGAGGTTCTCAATCGGATTTAAGTCTGGTGACTGCGATGGCCACTTCAAAATGTTCCAGCCTTTAATCTGCAACCATGCTCTAGTGGACTTGGAGGTATGCTTGGGATCATTGTCCTGTTGAAAGGTCCAACGTCTTCCAAGCCTCAGGTTTGTGACGGACTGCATCACATTGTCATCCAATATCTCCTGGTACTGAAGAGAATTCATGGTACCTTGCACACGCTGAAGCTTCCCAGTACCTGCAGAAGCAAAAAGCCCCAAAGCATGATTGACCCCCCGCCATGCTTCACAGTAGGCAAGGTGTTCTTTTCTTCATAGGCCTTGTTCTTCCTCCTCCAAACATAGCGTTGATCCATGGGCCCAAACAGTTCTAATTTTGTTTCATCAGTCCACAGAACACTATCCCAAAAAACTTCTGTGGTTTGTCCACATGACTTTTGGCATACTGCAGTCGACTCTTCTTATTCTTTGGGGACAGCAAGGGGGTGCGCCTGGGAGTTCTGGCATGGAGGCCTTCATTACGCAGGGTGCGCCGTATTGTCTGAGCAGAAACTTCAGTACCCACATCTGACAAATCTTTTCTCAGTTCCTCAGCAGTCACACGGGGACTTTTCTCCACTACGCTTCAGGTAGCGCACAGCAGTCGAAGTCAGCATCTTCTTTCTGCCACGACCAGGTAGCGTTTCAACAGTGCCCTTTGCCTTGAATTTGCGAATGATGCTTCCTATGGTGTCTCTTGGTATGTTTAACATCTTTGCAATCTTCTTATAGCCATTGCCCTTCCTGTGAAGAGTAATCACCTGTTCTCTTGTCTTCCTGGACCATTCTCTTGACCTCACCATGTTTGTAACCACACCAGTAAATGTCTAGAAGGAGCTGAGTATCACAGTCATTTTAAAGCTGCCTAATTGGTGCTTATTAGGCTTTATTGCTGCTCCCTGATATCCACAGGTGTTTTCAATACCTGATTGAAAACACTTCATTGAACCTCTGTTCTTCAGAGTGGTAGTCTTTAAGGGGTTGAATAATTATGTCAATGAAGAATTCACAAAAGAAACATTTACTACTGTATTACAAAACTAATTGATGTCATTTTAGTTGCATATGGTTCTTTAAGAAGTCCTTGTAGGATTTCATTCTGAATACAATTACAAATGTACACTAAATTCCCTAAAACCATTTACAGCATTGGGGGTTGAATAATTTTGAACACAACTGTACATAAGATGAAATGTCATTTTAGGGATCGTTTTCAATGGCTTTTAAATCTTTTAAAGCACATTAGTAACATTTTTGCATATGGTAGCATGATTTTAAATGTTATGTAAATGGTATACGAATATGATACTCATATGATGCCAAGAAACTGGATCATGATACCGGTTCATACTGGTTCATGTCTGTTACTTCCGTCTCTGCATCAAAGTCTCTAGCTGTCACACTTTTCCTTCTGTTTCCTCTCACAGAAACACACATAAAACAACATCTCTGAGGAGTAACCGAACTCACAGAAGAGACCAGACAGAGATGAGACTCAAAAAGAAGGCAAATCACACCATCTCCTAGTTCCAAACTTTTCAGGCTATACTGAAAGCTAAATTTTGTGACAAAATCAGAACATATGGTATGTGGAGTGGGATTTTGAGTTGGACCAATGAGATGTCACTGTGGGTAACGCTAACCAACAGGATGTGACCAAAACGGAATCCAAATGACTGAATTCTTGTTGTGCGTTATACTTATTTGTCGCCAGGAAATATCACTTGTCCTGTCTGGTGTAATGTAGATATACTGAGAGAAATAAGAGAAAAGGAGAGAGGGAGATGCTCACCTACAACCCTGTCTCCGGTTTTGATGCCCATCTTCCTCATGGCCGCAGCAAAGAGAGCGACATCACGCCTCAGCTCTCCAAAAGTCACCTTGACAATCTCATCGTTTGCCTCGGCTAAACGGGAAATAAAAAACACCTAATTTTACACGTTTGCAAGCACAACATGACAGATAAATAAATATATTTAGATATTGCTGCTTCATACTTTCTTACATTCGTAAGAGCTGTATTACTGATGCATATAAATGAAATGTATTATTCTTGCTTTTAATATTTTATATCGGTTACAAAAACTGTTTGGTCAATTCAAACAAAAAAGAAATAGAATTTATACATATATATATAACTATATTATATACAGTAGATTATTAATAATACATAAAGATAATAATTTATTAGCTATATTTGCCAGCCATAATGAGCATTAAATGAATTCACTGCCGCCTGAGACTGCGGTGCGACAGATACATCTATAGTACGTAATCTATGCTGAATTGAATTTGTGCTCCCAAATCCGATGTAATCTACGTTTCAGGTAAACAGACCCTCCCATCCCCATTTTCTCTGAGAAAAGAACTAATGACGCAGGTACGATTCTGATCACAGCCACTTTGGTAATTGCCTCCGTCGTGTCCTGGACCGCATCAGGACATCCATCACAATATAAAGACACAACTTCACATACACAAACACTAAGACCACAAATCAAATTACCCAGCCCGTAATTCATTTAGTGTTACATTAGCCAGAGTACAGCAATGAGATCTTATCAATAAAGATAAAATATATATAAACAGTGCTGTTGCTATTTTAAAGCGTAGAAGGTCAGATACACAAGGACTCAAGGAGAAAAATTGAGATACACAGTCACGTTTTGAGGAGAAATGAAGGAAAGATTTTGTTCGCAAAAACTTCCTTTTACAGTAAACTGTGCTCATGTTCACACACAGGAGCAATACATAATCCGTATGATCGTCCTGAACCATGCAACATGGATAAACAACTTTATTAACTTTTCTTGTTCAAATGATTGAATGCGACTAGCACCACATACAGGTCAGATTTTTGGAGAACGAACGAGCAGTTAACAGGTTGGATGGGCCACCTACTTGCGGCGTAGAGAGCCACTTTGTCCTGGTCTTTGTGTTTGAGCAGGTTCTCTGCATAATTCAGTCTGCTACCTTTAAACCATTCAGGCACATCTGATATCCTTTTAGACACATCAACCACCTGAAACACAGACAGACAGAGAGACGGGACACACGGAGAGAGTCACGCTTGGGTCAAGCTAGAGACTACAGCATTTGCCTAAAAGGATTCAAACAAATGTTTTAGCGCAAATATTAAACTGCCAGGAACATAAATGATACCTTAACCGCACCACTGGGCATGCTATTACTCTTGCTTTTCCAAACCATCGGATTTACAAGTGATGTGTGATGATGATAAACCAGTGCAAAGACAAATTCCATAAACGTCGATGGCGAAAACCGAGCAATATGTATGGACCTGAACATTACACTGCAAAAAATTACTTTCTTACTTTTTTTTCTTGTTTTCCAGTAAAATTGTCTTCAAATTCTTGAATCAAGATGGATTTTCTTGATAAGCAAAATGACCTAAGAAAATAAGTCTTGTTTCAAGTAAAAAAATATGAAATTTGTGCTTAAAACAAGCAAAAAAATCTGCCAATGGGGAAAGAAAAATAATCTTGTATTAAGGTTTATCCTTTTTCTTACTCAATTCAAGATTATTTTTCATAACCCATTGCTTGTTTTAAGCACAAATTTACTGAAATGTCATATTTTTTTACTAAAAACAAGACTTATATTTTCTTAGGTCAGTTTGCTCATCAAGAAAATGCTTCTTGATTCAAGAATGTTTAGACATTTTTACTGGAAAACAAGAAAAAAAAGACTAAGTAAGAAAGTCAGTGTATAGAGATTTGAGGCGGCGATATTTTGAATTAGACCAGAAAGCAACCACCTAACAACTAAACAATGTGCTAAAAATAGCGCAGAATACATACGCAACTATACGTCAACGGGACTGGCTAACATGCACAACTCCAAGTCTGATTTTGAAGAAGTAAAATTGAGTATTATCATGGAAGTCAGCTTTCACTCATGTGTAAAAATGTCATTTGTTTTCATAGTTGTGAATACACTTTAAGTCAGGAGGAAATCAAGAGAGGATGGGCACTAACAATAAACTCTGGGATGGTTGAAACTAGATTTATACCAACAGGGGCCAACATACTGTATATTGTGCTTATGTTGTAATGGTTTACGGTTTGACTCACATCAAGATTAAAACTCTACGGAAATGACCCAACACACCCTCTCTGGAATAGATGTATCTTTTAGATGACCTTCAAATATTAGTAGTAGCAATTCTGACAGTAGCTCTAAATGGTTATAAACCCATAAATGTCTATGAGTACGGATAGTGTAATATGACTCATGTGTGACTGGTTGGTTTGTATAACATCGCTTCCACGTATACAGAATACCCACAACTACAAGATTTAAGTATAAGTCTTTTATAAATGACACACATTTATAAAAGTAACGTGCTTCGGTAAGTAACGTGCACCCTTACTATTCTTTACCGTAGAGGAATCATTACGTGGCGACATAAGCTGGTCCTTAATCACATTATACAATAGGAAATCAGATAAAAAACCTACAAGGATTCATCTAGATTTCAAAAGGCTCAATATGCATAAAAGATCAAATGTGGAGGAAGACACCTACCTCCTCGTACATTTTCGAGCAGGCGATACCAACAGAATTTCCACACTTGCGCCCAGAACTCAGGATAACTGTCCACCGACCACCGATACAGGTCATTGTAATTCGCTTCAAAGTAAGAAATAGATGATAACAATAGGTATAACAGTCTCATATTCATAATTCTAGGAATGGATTTGGTTCACACTTTACCATTGACTTTGTGAAGAGAACATTTTCTTAATATCAAAAATGTGTTAAGATTTGTTTTTACATTTGTAGATAATATGTTGGGGAATCTTTGGTGTCAAATGTCAGAATCACCAATAAAGCCACATTAGAAAACCGGATGTTGCACCAGCAGTTCATTTACAGATAAGATGCTTGTAAATGAAAACACGTAACATTTACATCATGGCGTGGCAGGGAGTCCATTAACAAATGTGAATTCTCCGATTTGAAATACAAGTTCAACAAGACTTAATGTCTACACATACATTGTCATACAGCATGCGTGATTTACATTGTCATACAGAATGCGTGATTTGCATAAAATGTGGATGGCGTGTATTCCTAAACTATTAAAACGTCAATTTAAACGGAAAACAGGAGTTTAAAGGCCGGTACCTTTACTTGCATGCATGTTACGTGCCTGCGCAGCCCATGACAATCTCAATATGAGCTATTTATGGGATTTAACGCCACACCAAAGACAACTGTTTCTTCTTTTACTGTAACACATGGGTTCGTCTGGGTGTATTCAATCACGTCTTGTTGTTTCACCTGCTGATTTGCATGCATTCCAGTCCAGCCTGCTACTTACCCAGATTAAGCCCGAAGTCCCGGTTGACCTGCCCCCGGAATCGGTCCATTTGTGTGTTTCGTTTAGAGTCCGGATACCAGAGCACCTTAGACCCCATAATCTCCTCGCTTTTAGCCTCCGTGTCTTTAGACATGACGGGATGACAGAGCCGAATGAACGAGGACCGAATGAATCGCGTTACGATAGTTGGAGGGACCAGCCCGAGGATCGGCACTTACTACAGTACGGTCAGACAGATCAGACACATGGGTCACTTCCGAGCGTCGGTCGCACATAATCAACCAGTGGCAGCGCAGGCTCCGCCCACCGCACAACCCTGCCCACTAGTAGATTTATATCCTTCCGCCTTTTATATAGTTCCTAGGTTTTTACACACATCTTTTTAAAACTGCAAAAAAAATACGTAAGATAAAGATACTTGTGCCTGTGGTAATAAATACACTCCTATGTTAATTATCTTGCGTATAGCGTAGTGTTACAAAGAGCGGTCAATTCATCATTTCAGTTGATGGAAAATACAAAAAGTTGATAGTGCGGTCGGTTGAAAACAGTGGAGCACATAGAAAGAACGCACTTTGAGGTGGTTATTTTAACTTAAGATTGCATATAATAATAAAATTAATTAGAACAACACGCACAATAGAATAAAAATAAATATTAAGCAAATGGACCTTATGGCATGAATGCAAACAGTTATGTAATATTTAATGTAACAATATCCTATATTCTCTCTTGACAACTGATGTTACAAGGGTTAAAGCTTTACTGTCTGTGTTTGGCGTATGAATATCTGACTCCAGCGTAATTACCATGTCTTTTATTCCATTGGCTGGTTAAACTGGTCTCACATCGGCTGATACGGCGACACGAGAGAAAGGACCATGGACAGACGGAAAAACAAACCAATCAGAAGTCACGCAACTCTTCCGCCCATTCGGCCACAGTCGCGTCTGACCAATAAGAAGCAAAGGATTGTTGGAGCATTTTAGAGGTGTGCCCAATCCAGTGCCTTCAGCTTGCAATGCAGACTGACATGAAGGAAAAAGTGTCATACATGATGAGTATGATACGTTTTGTTCGAATTTTTGCCCATTTTGTATATAAACCGCTGATGCATTCAGTCAGCAGTAGTGATAAATTAATTTCATCCCGTCAATGTCATCAATATTTATAAAAAATAGAATACAACTAAGATGATTTACAAATACGTCTCACTTTAGTTTCTTAACAAATTAAATAAGTGATTTTAAGTGATGCAACTATAGAAGAAATTGTAAAATGAATGCATTCAGAAAACACTGGTAAAGAGGCCTATATCACATTTTGTTTTTATGTAGGTCAAATAATTTACATGCATTAAGCATATAATTATAATATAAACTATAGGCACTATTGTTTTTTTTTCATTTACTTCGGGCATTTTCACTGATATATGAAAATATTCGTTCAGACATTCATCTGATGCAAATGTAGGAATTTAACAGATTGGGTGCAATACTCAGTAAACCTGAGTGTGTTTCCCTTTGCATCCGTAGCTCTCAGCTAAAACAATTTTCACAAATGCAGTATAGGCCTATGCATTTACATAAACACAAATATGAGAGGCTCTACGGGCGACATTTCTGCCGCAATTTTTCTTCCAGCTGCACCTGCTACTGTATGTGAGCTCCTGCATTGCAATGCCATTAACCCAGCCAGACTGACTGTGTTTTCTCACTCATTTAGGCTGTATCATTACCAGCTAATTGTGTACAATTAGCATATGGAACCTCTTGCACAGTTTATCTTAGAAATTACTCCAGTAGGCCTATATCCATCGATCAATCTGTCTTTTCTGTAATCATTTTAAATAGCAGACTAATAGTCTCCAAACCTGCTTATCTTTTGCAGGGCTCTATCCTAGGTCCCCAGGCAGGGTACACCTTGGATAAATGGCCAGTCTGGAAGGAATAGGATTTTACATATTAAGAAAATGGGCTTGCATCTGGCTTCCTGGTTCTTTTGATTGTTACATATTATGTGAGCCTTTTTAGACACTGTTTGGATCAGACTTTGAGATGATAAACAGCAGACGCAGTTAGATAATTGATTGAAACACAATTTGGGTATTTGACAACACAAGCTTGATAAAAGAACTTTGAAATAAGAAGAAACTAAGATGTTTGAGAAACCTACAGTGGCAGATTCAATACAAAATGCTAAACTGCATGACTGTGCATGAAGTGGCAATGAGTGCCAAGTACAGCTACGTCACAAGCTTTCACCTTGAGGGTATCAAACAACCTGTGCATTGTGTAATACGTTCAATCCATTTAGGCAAAGAACTCATGGACCAACTTCAGCATTACAGATAGTTATGCCTAGAACTAGGCTTCAATCTAACATATTTAGAATGCCAGCAAAAATCTTGTTCATTAGGTCAGGTATAAGTTGCCCGTGTGTCTGATACATCAGTTGACCTTTTCCATACTGGCAAAAGCTTTAGTTGATTTAAGGCCCTCTGAAAAAGACAAATGAAGCAATATTCAAACAAGAACCTCTGTTGCAACACAGACACACCACATCATGAGATGAAGCAACAAGAAATGCAATGTGAGCAAAGATAAACGATGACAACATTAATAGCCATCAGATTAGGCTACTAAAGAACTATTAAAGAAAAAAATCACAAGGCAAGCTAGTCAAATCAGATATTATGTTTATTAAATCATTTTTGGACCGTCATTTTTTCTTTTTTTTCTTTAAACGAGTATCATAAACACACATGATACGGACAGCGCAAATAATACCACAGCAAGCAGAACAATCTTAATGAAAATGATACAGTACAAAAGCACACTGATAATCTAGGCATTTACTAAGCAAAGACACTAATTAAGGTCTAGGCTTCACAAAGATTCAGTGCTTTCTATGAAAACCAGTCAAAACAATGCGCGCAACACATCCTGCTTGGCACTGGCTCAGTCATTCGGGATCTAAGACATACTTTATCTTGGTCTTTGCGGAAAAATCAGTCTTCCTCCCTAATAATCGATGTAACGTTAATGCAGAGTTAGAGTTAATACAATACTTGTATAATAATCCAAATCTAAAATGTGTGATTCAGGACTTTAAAAAGGACTGGTCAAACGTGTTTCTATAAGCATTGCAATCCCGATATAAATTATGCCTGGAATGAGATTCGCTTGAAATCACAAAATAAAAAATAAAAGAATCCACAGTACACAAATCCACAGCGTAGGACTGTGGCAAAATAGTTAACACTGCAAAGCACATGGACACAATTTGTCTGTATATGGGAGTGTTTAGATGTGTAACTTCTCAGTATTTTACAATAATGCTGGTGCATTGTAATTACGAGTGTTGGTCATTTGGAAAATTACACAAAAGCTGGTGCTTGCATTGAATGATTTAAAGACTAAGGGGCGGTTTCCCGGACAAGGATTATTTTAAATCAGGACTAGGCCTCAGTTAAATTAGGATATTTAAGTTTATATATTTTATATTTAAAAAACTGATTTTACAAACAACTTTACAGGCCTGCATCTTGAGACAAAACAACCGCACTCATATTTTTAAGTTATGCCAGTGCAAGTTGTTTTCGATTAAGACACCTCTAACATTTAAGTTAGTCAAGAACTAGGCTTAAGCCCTGTCCGGGAAACTGCCCCTTTATGTAGGTACGATCCTTCACAACACATACATGAAAACAGGTTTCAGTGATATTAGTGCATAACCACAGCCTTTAAATTCATTTAGGGTAGCATACAACAAATGAGAGACATAACAATTTAGATTTAGCAAAACAATTTTGAAAAACAATATGCACAATAATTAATAAAAATATGGTGACGCAAATATGAAATGTTTCCAATTTCCAATCAATGCTATTTCTCAACTTCAATACAATGTTTTAAAAATGTAAGAATTAAATAATCATAAAAATTGTTTTTAAAACATAGCATGTAATGATAATATATTTGAACATCAATCATTCATGATACTTTTCATATATTGTATAAAACGTGTTAAAAAAGGGAATAACAGTAATATGCACCTTTTAGGCAGGGAATGAATGTTCAAAGCATGTATGCAAACATGCAAAACACCATTTATTTTTGGCAACCAAAGTTCAGTAGCATGCACAGTTATACATCCAAAATAGACTGTAAATAAATGTAATGTGAATTCTGAAAAGTATAGCAGATGAGACAGGTTAGATCCTTATGAGAACCAGACATGCAGTAATGAGGCATTCTGGAGCAGTAATTCAGCTGACGTTTAAGAAACAAAATTACAGATCGAGGGGTCATCAATAGACAGTATAAATAAGACCATAGTTACAGTCGTCGGATTCAAACATAAGTCAAAAAAATCCCTTTCCGTATATATTTAAAAAAAGTCATATGACACCTCTAAAATGAATATTATCGTTTGTTTTAGATGTAATGCAATGTGTATACACGATTTAAGTTTCAAAAACGCTGTATTTTCCACATACCGTGCGTGTTTGTATCTCCTCTTTGCTCCGCCTCTCTGAAACGCACAATTTTTTACAAAGCTCATCGCTCTGGAAAGCGAGGTGTGCTATGATTGGCCAGTTAACCAGTGCATAGTGATTGGTCGAATACTGCAAGCGTGTGACGGAAATGTAACGCCTCTTACCATATTTGGAACATCAGGTTGCAAAGCAATTGTACCGACATGTACACCCACCTTACTTGCGTAGGTTTTCCCCTGTTCTTAGTTATCTTACCACATGAGAACATCATTCTCGTAGCTTAATTTGGACAGAGATACCAGTGTACATTGCAGCACTGTAATGTAGCTGCCAGGAACAATGGTCAGATATCCACACGCTTATGCTGACTAGCTGCTTTCTGACAGTGATTACCAAATACATCTCTTCCATTGATAGTGCTAAACGGTCCTGAACTCAGAGTGACCCCTGGTGACCTCGTAAAAGCAGACAACATGCAGTGATACTGGCTATACTTCTCACTTCGAGTGTTTCTGAATTCTTTTTTTCATAGCATTGCCTTCATGACAGATAAATACACACACATAAAAATAAAACAAAGCTTATGGACAATTAGGCATAACACTGCGTAATGGAGTAACACACTCAACTCAAGGCCAAGAAACCGTTTCAAACACACTTCTATTACACACCAAATACAAAAAAGTCCTGATATTTACTCTGAGAAATGGACGGCTAATGAACTCTAATACATTCTACAACAACAGGGCGAATGCGATGGAAACGTTCTAGTCTGTAAAATGAAATTTAAGTACGACATCACATACAACTCGTGCCTGACTAAAAGGTTTCTTCACAATGATGACATTGGGAAATCCTGAGAAAAGGGGGCAAAAAGAAACATTAAAAAAAAACATCTTCTCATCCCATCCCACAAACCCCAGCCTTCATTGGTCATGGTCGCTCGAGCGTTCCAGGTTTTCAATCACCCTGCTCAAACGAATATTAAGAAGGCGGATCTGAGTTTCGAGGTGGTCGATCTTCTCCTCCAGAGTTCCAGATCCGCCTCCTTTCCGCCAGTATGCTCCCACAGGTCCAGTCATGAAGTACACAGCCATGATGAAACACAGAGGTAGGACGGCCTTTTCTGGGTCGCCCTCGAACTTCTGCAGAATGTACAGGCAGGAGAGAGCGAACAGCGCCACACGTGCCAGCCAGAAGAAACGGCCAAAGATGGCATGGAGGATGAAAAAGAAGCCGCTGAGGAACAAAGACAAGAACCAGTAGGCCACCAGCAAGGCCGCAACCAGGAGGAGAGCACGCGCCGGAGAATTGGACACGGAGGATGGGCTGAAGTAGTGAGTCAGGTTAGACGCTAAAGAGAGAGAAGATAGGATTAAGATGTAGGATTTTGGGCATTTAACATACAGTTTATTTAAATAAATAAATATATTCAGTAATAACCCAGACTTACAGTCGATCCCTATAACATCCAGAAGATCCACACACAGTTTCCACAAGGTGTCCAATAATGAATCAACTCCATGGACAAACCTCTCTGTTGTCTTTGAGAAGAACTACAAAAAGAACGACACGATTTTTAATAAATATAACAATCCACAAGTGCGGTTGAAACATCTAAAGGGAAAAAATCTACACAAATTTGGTGAGCTCGGTAACAGGAATAAAATTAAATTCATAATGTACCACTCTTGCACTACATAATACATTACATTCTTCAAATTAGTTACATATGCGTTTGTATATTGACACCCAAATCATCATCATTGACCAAGGACACTGGGCGCGTCTTAGCACCCAGTGTGCTGTCAAGGTAGGAAGACCGACAGATTTTAAGACACGACCAATGACAGCTGCTCATATCTGCAGGCCTTTATCAAATTCAACGACAATCAAAACATAACGTATCATCTTTAAATATCGGTATAGATCGTATATATTATATATATACCTTGTACAGAGCCCTGATGTTCTCCTCTCCGAAGACATTGCTGAGGGTTTGATAGAAGCCACTGGCGGCCCTCTTTAGACTGTTCTGACTGCTGGAGTCTTTCCTGCTCCGCGCTGCCTCGACCAGAAGGACACAGGCCAAAACTACGGCCAAAAACAACGCGAACTTCCTTGCCTTCATCCTCAAATGCGACCTGCAAACTGGTGATGTGATGAGGAGAAAATGCTAGATTGTAGCGGTCGTAAAGGGCTTATGAAAGACTGAACAGGGGTAGAATACGCCCGGAAGAAGATGCTCAGGAGACGGAGGGGGAAGCTGCGCAGAGTGAATGGGCTATATGAATGCGTGACTTCCGCGTTTCACAGGAAGAACCCTGAGCAGTTTCCGGTTGGGGAGACTTCAAACATAGAGAAATGGAACAATTAGAAAATAGTTAGATTTAGAAGATGTTGTACACTGCGCCACACACATCAGTGGTATAGAGAATGTGAAGCTGACGTCACGCCACATGTTGCAGGGGCGCCGCCATCTTGGGAGGACTGCTATTATTGTTTTGATATGTACCGTTACATGTTTTGTTTGATATATGGAGAAATCGAAAGTGAAAGAACCAGGGGGTTTTCCTGAACGACTCTGCGTAATAATATTGCAGTTTTTAACACAGCAAGATCGACCAAGAATAACAAAGCACTGCATTGAACGCACTACCAACCATCCTCCCAATATGAGGCAACATTCAACGTGGCGTGTCGTCGATTAACAAGCTCTATATAGTAGTGCTGTTCTACTGTATTTGAAATTATACTTTCATAAGTTAACATTTAGTTATAACATTCAAATACGGTAGAACACCACTTCTTTATACCACTGCTGTGTGCCGCGATGTACAGCATCTGCTAAATTTAACTATTTTACAATTGTTCCTTTTCTCTCTGCTTCAAGTCTCCCCAACCGGAAACTGCCTTTGGTTCTGACCGTGATACGCGGAAGTCACGCATGCATAGAGCCCATTGTGAAGCAATGTAAGAAGCAGCGGAAACACGCCATTTTCAAAATAAAAGTTGTTAAAATGTCTTTACACAAAACCCATTTTTCAGCCTCTCTAAAGATAATCTGTTTTAATACAATTAAAACAACTTTCCAAAAAACTAAGAAATGAGTCAGAAAAGAAAAACTAAACTTCCACATTCCTTGTTGTAATGTATATGACGCAAAACATTATATCAGAAATGCTGATGTTCTATACGTTTTCCAAAAAGTGAGTGATTATAAAAATGTGTACAGCATCAGCAGTTTTACTTTCCTGTAACGAAATACAAATAACCTTCTTAACATTTTCAAATACTGTTTTCCGTACAACTTAAACCTATAAACGTGAACATTACTAAACATAACTGAGTAATGATCAAATACAAAACTATAAAATCTAATTTTCAGTCATTGTGTACAGAACACATATTTAGTTTATTTTCAAAGTGCAATGATTAAAATAATAACAAAGCAATATTTATTTATATATCTTACACCCTTTTTATAACACCAGTGGCAGGCACTCAACGTGTTTGTTTAAGGTATCTTTAGTTGGGTTTGAAATATTTCATTATATTGTTACTTTGTCCGCTTTTAGCAACAGTCCTCTTGTCTCTGGAGGTTTTGTGTGACTGCTTTGAAGGGATTTTTAGAACAGGCTTCTGCTGTCTCCATTCTGTCAATAACTCTCTCTGAACATCAGTAGGAAGTTGAGAGAACACATAAGGGTCCACGTTCGGAGGAACATCTGACTGAGGTGCTTTAGGGGCGGCTGGGATACTACAGCTTTCAGTGGCTTTGTCGGTCTCAAAATGTAATTTCGCTGTGAACTGAGGTGAAGAAAAGGTCTCGCTGAGTCCACAGTTATAAGAAGTTGAATTTCTGTGATCCGCTTGGTCAGCATGTTTGGAAAATGGGTCGGCTGGTCCATAATTTGGTCGTGGTGAGTTTTCATCTTGAAAACTAGAAATCAGCTCCTTCTGAATGTGTTCAGGTAGGAGTTTGAAGACTTCTGGATCTACAGTTGGAGGCAGTTTGCAACACACTCCCTCTTTTGAAACATTGATCATACAAGAAGAATCCTGTGAGTTCCTGCTGGTAACATGTGACTGCTCATTACAAACCAGCTGGGGAGGTGGGGAAGGTTCTGGGATACATTTTTGTGATTCTTGGGTTTGGGATGTTGCTGTGTATTTTAACATGCTGTTCCATATTTTCTTTTCTTTTTGTAAAACATCTGCCTGGGTGAACTGAGAACTTCCAGCCGGCTCATGGAGATCCGGTTCCGCCTGGTGACAAGGACAAAAAGTTGATTCTTTTTTGTTTTCAAGTTATTTCTGGTTTGCTATTAATGAATATAAGGATATAAATCATATAAAAAAATGTACCCACATGTGTAACTACTGTATTAATCATTAAACAAATAAAAGGTTTTCCTTACCAAAATCTAAACAGAGTTCAACAGAATTCAACTCTATTTAATCACTCTCTTTATTAAAGTCAATTATATCTATGAGCTCTGGTGACTATAGAAAAGCAAAAGGCCCAAGCATATGTTCAGCTGTTAAATGTGACCATAGCTCGTATTTTATTGTATAAATAGATTGATTTCATAATTGATCAGGATTTCGTTCGCATGAATAATGAGTGTAATACAGTCTCACCTGCAGCTGAGATGCTGTTTGTGTTGTGGGAGATTTCTGTGTGAAGAAAGAGATGATGGAAGATCTGCTGGAGGATTTGGCCTGCAGGTTACTGAAGCAAACGTTCAGCAGGGTGAGATGGAACGGCACACGTGCGTCCACCATTTTATGAAAGAGTTTCACTGCCATTGAAAGCAACTGTGGCACAGCATCACTGCTTCCTAATGTAGAAAATGTAGTTAAATAAGAATCCCGCAGTCATCTCACTTCTTAGTTTTACGATATGTGTGAATGTGTTTCACGAACAAGAAGATAAAAGACACAATTCAAGCATGCAAAGGAAAATTACTATACCGCATGTGATCTTGAGGCCGGTCTGGTTGGGTATAGGGCACTGCCTGCTCTCTCGATTGAACCAGCGGTTGGTGGCCGTGTATTTGCGAGTAGTCAGTCTGAAGGTGTGTGGCTGCCTGCCGTCTTTGTACATCCTAGAAAGAAAGCAAATAAAAAAAAAACATGAATTTACAAAGGCAGTAAAAGCACACCTAACAAAATCTACTGTATCTTGTTTCACTAATGTTATAATATACTATACGATCACCTCTCAGTAAGGCCGGTGAGCAGTTCCTCAATTTTACTTGTAACTTCTGCTAGCGTGGAAATTTTCTTGAACGAGTCCTCGTCGCTGAGAGACTGAAATGAATCATTCGCATCAACTGAGTTTGGGAAATATGTGCACCACATGTGTTTCGAGCTTAGAAACATTGCTATGGATAAATGGTTCACTTGGATAAAAGCCTCTGAAGAGAAAAACAGGAAAACCATCCTTAAAAGGATAGTTCATCTAAAGATATTCTGAAAAATGTTGGTAACCGAACAACGGAGATACCCATTCAAATGTATAACAAGAACCAAAGCAGTTAAAATACACCTGTTAAATTCATATGATAGTTACAGATGGAGAATACCTGAGGAGGACCTGCAGGAGTGAACGGAGAGTCATCCACGCCACAGGCGAGATTCTGAATCCTTTTAGCGTTCACTTCCCCAAACTCCTTGACCAGCTCATGCAAAGGGTATAACTGCAGATCCCTCACACTGACCAGACCCATAGTCTTCAACTTCTCACCTGTTCTGTACCCGATTCCTGTAAATACGACCAATGCAGTGAGACAACACCGATTCGGACACGCGCTATTCATTTGCATTGCTATGCATGAACTCCTTTGTCCTTCCACTTAGATCTCTTGTACTGACAAACACAGGTAGCAGAACATCTTACCAGGCACTCTACGCAGTCCTGTCAGGCTGCTCATGAGCTCAGCAGTGCTGTATGGCAGAAGCGTGGTCTGCTGGTTGGGTTTAAAGGTGCCTGATACCAGCTTGGCCAGGAGTTTGTTGTTGGCGATGCCGGCGCAGCCAGTTAGCCCCAACGTGTTGAAAATGGCTCGTCTCAGCTCAGCTGCTATCATAGAGCCGATAACCAACCTGCAGTTCTCCTCATCGACCACCACATCTGAGGCTGAAAGGAGAGTGACATCACTTCCTATCCAAAGCACCTTGAAATACATGTATAACAAAGTGTTTGAAGTTAGGACAACTTACGCTCATGTTTGTAAATTTGACCGCTGAAAGTGAGATCTGAAACATGGATCTCCTGCCGTCTTTTCTCTACCATTTCTGTCACGTCCATGAAGTTTTCATCAAAGCCAAGCCTCTCCACCATGGGGCAGTATGACATCAGAAGGTCTAGTGCAAATTAAATTAAATTCAGGTTTTTTGTCAAATTTGAAGAGAGATATTCTTGGTGTATCTTTAAATAAAGCTAACTAATAAATAAATAGAAAAACGACTAGTTCAATTCTGATCGACGTGTGACTGATTTACCTGTGACTTTATAGGACATCTCTCTGTATGGGGTGAGATCTTCTCCCTTCACCAGCACTAGCTGAGGGCATTTCTCCACTGCATCAGTAACAGCCATCAACTTTGTCACACCTTGCTCTCTTGCCACGTAATTACAAGTCACAATAATGTATTTCTGTTGCACGCCTGAAAAAGATACAAACAGAACAAAGAATATTACAATGCATATATGTCGTAAGGTGGAGATTGGGGTTGACACTAGTCAATTTCTTTTCACTAGACAAAATGGTTTTACCCAGAGGTTGGTTTCGAAGGGCCGGATTTCGGATCATCTCAACTTGTGCATAGAAACAGTCCATATCAAAGTGCAAGATGACTCTCTGAGACGCGGCTGTTACTCTTTCAGTGAGTCCTGAAATGACAAGTCACAAATGGTCAGATACAGAAGCTGGTCCCCACAAAAACATATTGATCTACTACACCTGTGATTAAACACTAAACGTGTATACAAACAGGGTCTGAACATAGATACATACATACATAATGATTTAAGCTAATATGATATTTAAAATGTATAAATCACATATGTATACATGCAATATCTATTTGGGAACCCACCTGTCTCCAGCATGTCGGACTCCGAGCAGCGTTCCCAGTCATTTTCATCCTCCTCGTCCGTGTCCATCTTTACTACACTACAGTCAAACACAGGAATGTACAAACAAAACTACAAAACGCTTAAAAATCGCCATCGAGATCAAAACAAACTCACTGCAAAGCGGCAACAGTGCCACCTATTGGTCTGGCGCGAAACGCACAACAAAATTCACTTATGCAAAATATAAATGTTTAAATTATTATACTTTTTAATACATTTTAATTTATAAGACATCCCATTTAAGCTAGTGTATTTGTTTAACAAGTGCACCCATATCATTTGACATTTAAAATACTTTTATTTTGAAAGACACTTATATGCATATGTCTCGTCTCGTTCTCCACATGTCGAGCCGTGACCGGTCTTGCTGCAGGAAGTTCAATTTACATTAAAATCTGAATTTGTGAAGATCTGCATACGATCTCACACATGGTTTGGAAACAACATCACGCATTTCTCATGACTGCACGTCACTGACGCGTTATTACTCGGTTGCAGGTATTTTGCAGGTAAGGAGAAGGCGGTTTAACTTCCCCAGCAGAGAGACCCATTGTGCGTCACGGCTCTAGACATTTCCGGTTACGTTTCTTTCTTCACGCTTGGATCATGTCGTTTCGGAGGGCTTTTCGGTTGGCATGCGGGTTCGCGGGGGGATCCGCGGTGCTGGTGTGCGCGGCGGTCGCGGCAGACACGCACGGACTTTTTGGAGAGCGCTACCGGTTCAGACCGACTCCCGTTGTCGTGAATGCAGCTCAGCCCTCGACATGGCCCAGTGTGAGCGGTTGGGATACTAATTGGGATAAGTAAGAAATGTGGGATTTATGATTAAATAAGGATTTAACGTTACTATTAAAATCGTGCAACCATAAACTGTCGTTTGTAATGTTTTCATTCATCTCATTGGCCACTTGGATTCCTCCTTTGAGTATAAAAATCGACTTCATTTATTTTTATAGTGCTTTCCACAATAAAATACATTTTAGAAGAAAATATTTGTCATGATGGGCATTTCTATGTGAATAAATGATTGACTCTTTTTATTTTATTTCATACAGACGTGACCCTTCCTCCATGGTGAACGGGAAGAAAAAGGAGAGCGCTTGTGACAATGGATGTCCAGACGTGGAGAACAACAAACCCAAAGCCACACGTCACATCTTCCTCATCCGACACTCTCAGTACAACCTCAGTGGGAATGGAGACAAAGAAAGAGTTCTCACTCCTTTAGGTACAACATGTGATTTGAAATTATATTCATGAAATTATATAATCGATGAGAGACTGTTAAGGTGGACAAATGTATCAGGGTCCATCCCAATCAGAAACCCAGAGATGTCCTTCAGGTCTGGGGACGTTGAGAGATATAGCACTGCCAGAGCCAATCCGAGGAGGGGCATCCGGAGGGCCAGATAAGACTACAGATGGATGATGGAGGACAACCTTAAAAGCAACACACAAGGCAGGTGTGGCAGGGGAGCCCAGCACATCACCAACCACAGACCAAACTATGGTGACCTATGCTGCTGTTTGTGGACTTGAGCTCCGCTTTTAATACTATTCTCCCTCATAGACTGGTGTCTAAACTTGAGGGCCTTGGACTCTCCATCTGCCCCTGGATTTAGAACTTCCTGACAGACCGCTCTGGGTAAGAATAGTCTCCCATATCTCAACAGCCCTCATCCTGAACACCGGATCCCCACAGGGCTGTGTGCTGAGCCCCCTGCTCTATACCTCTACACTCATGACTGCAACCCATCATCATTTATTCATTTGGCAGACGCTTTTATCCAAAGCGACTTGCAGTTATTTATAACTTGTAACACGTAACAGTACCGTTAGTTTGCAAGGCCGTGCTACTAGGAGGATTAAAGCCGGAGTAAGCAAAGGAGAGAATTAACAATTTGTTTTTTGACATACAGAGCTATTGGTTAGTGAAATAAATGTGGAACAGGTATGTTTTGAGTGTTTTTTTTAAACTTGTGAAGGATGCTAGTTCGGACGGAGGCTGGTAGTTCATTCCACCATAGGGGAGCTGAATAAATGGTTTTCGCAAGCGCTTTGTTGCCTCGCTGTGATGGAACAACCAGGCTTCGCCCATATGCTCCAGCGACAAGTTTGCCGATGACACCACGATGGTGGGGCTCATCTCTGGGGGAAATGAATCCTCCTATCGGGAAGAGGTGGAGCGGCTCTCTGTGTGGTGCAGAGACAACAAGCTTGTCCTCAACACCACTAAGACCAAGGAGCTAATTGGGGACTACATGACGAACAAAACAGACTTCAGCCCCCGTATGTTGGAGGGGACTGTGTGGAGAGGGTGGCTGCCTTCAAGTTCCTGGGCATTAACATTGAGGAGCACCTGTCCTGGGGCGCCAACTCTACTGATCTTGTAAAGAATGCCCAGCAGAGACAGTATTTTCGGAGACTTCTAAAAAAGGACAATATGAGTGAGGAATGGCTGGTGTCCTTCCACCGCTGCTCCATAGAGAGCATTTTAGCATACTGCATTGGTGTCTGGTTTGTCAGCTGCACAGGAAAGCACTCCAGAAGGTTATCACCACAGCCCAGAGGATCATTGGCCGCCTTCTCCCATCCCTGGAAGAACTGTACAGTTCTCACTGCCTCAAGAAACATTTCACAAGACTTATCTCTCACAGTGGTCATTCTCTGTTTGAACTAATGCCTTCTTGCAGGAGATACAGAACAATTAAGACAAGGACAAATAGGTTAAAAAAGAGTTTTTATCCATAAGCCATCATCGCTTTAAATGCTGCTATAAACTGACTTTAAAGTGCAATATTTGTATGTGCAATTTAAGGTGCCGTGCAATTGCAAAATGTGACAAAAGTGTGTGTTGTCTTAACTTAATTACTACCCATAGCTCTTGTTGATAATTTATTTCTTATTTTCTTTTTTTTTCACCGAAGCATTTGCATCCAATTTTGTTGTGCAATGTACAGAGCATTAGTCCACCCAAGCCTCAAACGGTGCATCAGTTTTCTTTGGTTTCTGTCTTCACTGCAGGCCGAGAACAGGCCGAGTTCACAGGACAGAGGTTAGCATCACTGGGGATGGAATATGACGTGCTTATCCACTCCTCTATGACCAGAGCTACAGAGACGGCCAACATCATCAGCAAATACCTACCAGGTAAACGCTCATTCAGAGATAACCAGTGAACCCTTTGGACATCATAGATAACCTAAAATGAGTGAAATGTGAAGCATAATAAAGAACGAGCAGTTTATTTGAGATGTGTGTGTGTGTGTTTTAGGCGTGGAGCTCATAAGCTGTGATTTACTGCGAGAGGGGGCGCCCATAGAGCCAGTGCCACCTATCACCCAATGGAAACCTGAGGCTGTGGTGAGTGTGTATTTATAACAGTCCAGTAAAGCCTTAATTCTCATTATAAGTCTGTTGGTCTCCACTGTTTAAAGGCTGATTGGTTTTGGCTCTTTTGCTCAGTCTTGTTTTTGAGCGTCATAAGTGAACCACGTAGGTAAGGTTACTTTGATTCTGCTGGTGTTCAAAAGGCCACAACAAAACCAGCCCGAGGATCTTCAACAAACATTAAATGCTTAATTCAGCATTTAGTTCTAGGGCTGGTGGTCTTATATCCAGCATACTGTAATGTTTGTGTCTGAGGGAGAACGTCTCACATGGGTAGTCGTGAAACTCTTGTGGCGGTTTCAGCAGTACCACGAGGATGGCGCGAGGATCGAGGCGGCGTTCCGTCGGTACATCCACAGAGCTGACGCCAAGCAGAAGGAGGACAGCTACGAGATTGTCGTCTGTCACGCTAATGTCATCCGCTATTTTGTGTGCAGGTTTGTGTTCGCCTGCCTAATTGGTGCAGTTTTTTCCCCTTTTTTGTCTTGTTCACTTTAAAAAAATCTAGGCAGTAATATATGCAAAACTACCGTAGTGTACATCTAATGTGAACTTTTGCATGGTAGTATTGTATGTGGTTCCAAAAGTTGCAGTCATAATTAAGGATATTTATTGTAAGCAGGTGCACACTTCGAAAATGTGTTTTGTAGACAACCTGTTTTTCCCGAGGTCACAAAACAATATTCACTCTTGGTATCAGGTCAAGGAAATATCAGACAAGTACTGTGAATATAACGTACTTGAATGTGTTTGTTCCAGGGCTTTGCAGTTTCCTCCAGAGGGTTGGCTGAGGCTGGGGCTGAACAATGGCAGCATCACGTGGCTCACGATTCGCCCTAGCGGGCGAGTTTCTCTCAGGGCTCTTGGAGACTCCGGCTTCATGCCTCCAGATAAACTCACCCGCACTTGACCCACGTGACTTCAACACAGTGAACAACAGCTTTTAGAGTTGCAGTGTTCGAATTTCTCAAAATGCTCTGCTTAAATGTTTCCCAAAAAGTTTGTTTCTTTTTAGAGTCACGAAATTCCAGAAGTGGAATTCTGGAATGTGACGTCATGTTCATCGCCAAATTATAGCAAGTTTATAAATCATCACACATTGACGGACATTTTCAGTTATTTTCATTCTGGTATCTGTTGCTGGAGTTCAGTTGTCCATTAGTGTCTTGAGTATAATGTTTTTGTGTTTCTTTATTTTAATTATGCAAGAGAAGAGATGAAGAGTTTGGTTCCAAAATGAGAATTGTTTGGTTTGTTTTGATTTAAGCCATAATAAGTAAAAAAATACAGCTAACTAACACAATAAAATCATGATAACATAATCAAAAACGTGATTTTTGAAAAATAATGTAAACGGAGTTATCTCATTTTGGAACCCAATCTTCAGATATTGATATTTCTTCTGTTTGATGTGAACACTCCTGTGCCATGCTGCATCAACTGTAACCATGATGGGAAGACTGTGTTTACCAGCAAGTGTACTTTTGTTAATAACTCTTCCCTTCCAAAAGCCTTGTGGCATCTGTTTGCAGTTAATGCCTTAAGTACTTCATTATTTGAATGTTTTTAAGGGAAAGATGTTTATTTGCTAAATCCTTGAGAATCCTTAAAGATGAATAAGGTTCTAGATGACTGGTAACGTTCGTGAGTTGTTTGTGCATTTTGACATTTGTGGCAGCAAAATTTCTTCTTATCTACATATAATAAAGTGTTTTTGCATTAAGTGAAAGCTTTGGTTGTCTTGGTAAGAGAAAGTCAGTACAGTTACAGGTCTGTGCACTTTATTTATTCGTTCATCAATAGAACATCAAATACTCTTCTTTGATGTAACCGTAATAAAATAGGACTAAAAACACATGC
This sequence comes from Triplophysa siluroides, assembly GCA_006030095.1. Lineage (NCBI taxonomy): Eukaryota > Metazoa > Chordata > Actinopteri > Cypriniformes > Nemacheilidae > Triplophysa > Triplophysa siluroides. The sequence continues at coordinate 569,413 of VCII01000101.1, read as the reverse complement.
AACAAAATAACTCAACTAAAATAATCAGTTGTCAACAATAAACAGCAACTCATTTTCAGTACACCAGTGTTGGCACTACGAAGCATTATGTAACAAAAAGTAAGGCTGGCATTGAACACCAGCAAGGATGAAACTGTAAAACTTTCTCTTACAGTCTTACTTTTCAGATTTCAATTAGACCGTCTTCCTTTTTATAACTGACTTTAACAAGTTATGACCAGTCTTGAAGAACAAAATTGGATGACAAACTTGTAAGACTAGTCTTAAGTAGTTTATGCAACCGGCCCCTAGTCTTTCTTTTTAGAAATTTAAGGCAGTTCCCCAATTAAAGAATAAAAACATATGGCAGCCAATTGACTTAACTTACAGACAATAGACACAACAAAGACTTTAAATGATTCTTTGTTGTGCTAATGACAATTATCTCTCAAAATCAGTAGTCAGCCCGTCATGGCATTATTGTTAGTATATGTAGATCCACCTATTCCAGGAACATGTGTCATTCCAAGATGTCAAGGATGTCAGAATTACAGCCAGACAGGTGTCTCTGTGGTATGTGTAAAACTCACAAAGACCCTTATTTTAATTCCTTAAATACAGTTCTTATAACAGGTCATTGCTAAATCTTAGCAGAATGACTACACTTGGGCAGAAACATCTTATCGTTATGTTTTGGGCACATCGCCTCAGTCTGTGTAAGAGAATGCAAACGAACAAAACATTGCGGCTTTGGTGTGTGTGTGTGTGTGTTGGTAGGTCGAGTCAAGGAATGAGCAAGAAAGCCACAGATGGACAAAGAGGAGATGACCTATGACATGTTTTGTGTATTTCCAGACCGTTTGCTGTCACACCTGATAATCTATGGAACCCTATGTTCTCCGACGTATATTCTAAAATTGTTCCGGACCTTTCGTCCTTTTACAGAGATTTTCTCTTGTCCAACCAATCACGGAAGGATGTCTTAACTAAGTAATGACGCAGTTTAGTTGACTCTCCGCAAACGTATCTGTATGCTACAGGTGGTGGGGTGGGTATTCCCCCCAACCGGTAGTTCAGAGCAACACAGTAACTTAACTAATGTGTTAGTGGATCTGTTGCTAATTAACTCTGTTTCTTCTGGGCCTACTTCTCAAGATTGGGCATCCCTACTTAAAATGAGATCCCCACTCTCCCCATCGGCTGAGAAATGCAGGTCCAGTATCTTTAACTATTGATTGTGCCGCATTGGAGTTTCAAAGCAAACAAAAAAAACTTGGAGTCATTTTTGATGCTTCGCTGTCATTTGAGCCTTTTATTCAGAATACGGTTAGACAACCTTCTTTCATCTGAGAAATATAGATCGTTTATGTCTTGCGTAAATTAAATTATTTCGTTTTTTCACGTATTGACTATTGTAATGGTCTTCTTGCTGGAGTATCTAAAAACTCCATTAACAAACTGCAATATGTACAAAACTCGGCTGCTAGAATTCTTTCTGGGGCCAAGTCTGGTGATCATATTTCTCCTGTTTTGGAGTCTTGGCTCCCTGTCAGATACCTTATGGATTTTAAAATCCTTATGTTAACATGTAAAGCTTTGCATGACCTGGCTCCACAATACCTGTATGATCTGCTATTGCCTTACACACCATGACGAAATTTGCGTTCTTATCAATCTGTTTTTTTAGTGGTTCCCAAGACATGGCTTCGCTCCATGGGTGATATACACTCACCTAAAGGATTATTAGGAACACCATACTAATACTGTGTTTGACCCCCTTTCGCCTTCAGAACTGCCTTAATTCTACGTGGCATTGATTCAACAAGGTGCTGAAAGCATTCTTTAGAAATGTTGGCCCATATTGATAGGACAGCATCTTGCAGTTGATGGAGATTTGTGGGATGCACGAAGCTCCCGTTCCACCACAAAATTAGTACAGTGAACCAATTTGAAATGATTCGAGCTTTGTGACATGGTGCATTATCCTGCTGGAAGTAGCCATCAGAGGATGGATACATGGTGGTCATAAAGGGATGGACATGGTCAGAAACAATGCTCAGGTAGGCCGCATTTGCCCAATTGGCACTAAGGGGCCTAAATGTGCCAAGAAAACATGTTTAATAAAGTGGAGCGAACTAAGCTCTGAATGGGGATGGATGAAATCGTTTTATTTTAGGATTGCCTTCACTTGATGTTGGAAGAGACACTACATGTGTTCGGTTGACGGGATGGGTGCCCACCTTTACAAAATTGTCAATCAGGAAGACCTTTCACTGATCTTACGACTGAGGTCGACCTGCAAGTCCTAAATGGAATAGACATGGGAAGAACTTTACCCTCAATTTGTCAGCATATAGCTTGTGAAATTAGAAAAACAGTAGTGGCAAGGTCCTTGAGAGCGAAACAATTGTATATTCTGATGAATGAATCCACAACCATCAGTAAGAAATCTGTGCTAATGATTGATAAACATCACAAACTCGGGAATCACAGCTAGGTGTTCATTTATTTACCATTTGTTAATTTGGAAAATAATCAATATTCTGAGGTATGTGTGATCCATTAATTTATTATAAAATGTCAGGAAAGAATGTGACTGTATTTGATCATTTGGTTTAGGGTTTATTGCACGTGCACTAAAGGAGTCTGACGGCCTCATTATTACTTAATATTACATTTTTATTTCTGTGTTTAACTTTTGTAAGATTCTTCAGCTGTTAGTCTGTGTATTGTAGTTTGAAAGTCATAACGTGCAACAACACATTTTCATGTCAGGCACATTCTTTCAGTCTTTTTTATTTGGTTTCTCTGAATACACAGTTTTCACCTCACACACGAATAGAATAAATAAAATACGGATAGGTACTAATTTAATTACTACATGTTACACCTTATGGAGAGGAACACATTTGTCAGCCTGGTGAAGGTGTCCAAGAAGTCATGAAAGCTTGTGCACAGAAACGCAGCAACTCTGGATCCCCATGTGGCCACCAGTATAAAAATCTCATGGACTTTCAATGGGGATTTATTTAGTCAGGTGAATTTGTGTTCTGCAATAATATTTTTATGTGACATCCCAGCATTGTTTTCTGCAGCTCATTTAAACGTGACGTCATAACATTGTGTTCTGAACAATAGCAGCATCACATGGGTCACCATTCAACCCAGCGGCAAGTCTCTCTCAGTGCTCTGGGAGACTCTGGCTTCATGCCTCCTGATAGACTTACCCGGACTTGACCTCAGAGAGCTGAAGTTGACAACAAGTCAACCCAAAAAGTTGGAACTGTTTACTTATCCAAATGTTTTTCAAGAAAGTTCAGATGTTAGGTTAGGTTAAAGATGAATGGTAACGTTTATAAGTTGTTGTTTGTGTATTTAAACGTGGCAGTAAACAATTATTAATTAAGTTGTTTCTTTAAGTGTGATTTAAAGTTTGTCACCAGAACATTTACATAAAATATAGTGGTTTTGCATTAAAGGCCCAGTATATGAAATTTAGCGACATCTATTGGTGTGGTTGTGAATTGCAACCAACGGCTCAGTCCACCCTTCTCTTTTGAAGCAATACAGCGGTTAACACAGAACCAATATGTCATATTTTCACTTCTTTGCCGAAGGAGATAACGAAATTACGGAGCAGTTTGTTCGTATAGGGCTATACTGGCATTACTGTCAATAGACCCTCCAAAATAATACACACAGCACCTTTTAAGTGAAATCTTGGGTTTTCTTACTGTTGTAAGAGAAAGTCCGTACAGTTAAAAGACTGTGCACTTTATTTATTCGTTCGTCAATAGAACATCAAATACTCTCTTTTGACATATACTGTAATAAAATGGGACTAAAAACGCATGCAAAAAGCCAGGAGAAACAAAATAATTCAGTTGTTAACAATAAACAGCAACTCATTTTCAGTACACCAGTGTTGGCACTACAAAGCATTATGTAACAAAAAGTAAGGCTGGCATTGATACAACACTAGCAAGAATGAAACTGTAAACCGTTTCTCTTACAATCTTGTTTAAGAGGTATTCAGACACTGCATATGCCAATGCTACTGTACTGTACTTTATACTAGGAAAAGGTCTATTTAGCTTGTGTGTGTGTGGCCGGAGCATGTTTGACACCTGGAGCCACGGCCCTTCCAACCAGACCATTATCAAAGGCACTAAAGCTTTACAAAGCAAAGATAAACAGGCCAGCACGACACTGAGGAACAAATTCAATGTTGAAGTACCATGATGGATGTGGAACACCTATGTAATGGTCTCGTTTCTAAAACTCACATTTAACTTCGATTCTAGTCCCTTCAATGAATCTTTAAAAAAGCAAATAAAGAGAATGACATGATTTAGCTGTGAAATTGAAATATCAGACATCAATGGGATGAAAGACGTTCTTTAGAACACGTTACGGTGCATTTACAACACTCAGGATCCACAATCGTGGATGTCTTACAGCTATTGTGACATTTACACAAGTCAGTACCAACTCACCATCCACATTACCAATCACTTTGTGTGTTTAAATGTGGCACAGTTCACCATACACAGATACTTTTCGACCAACCATTTCTCATCTGCTGGTCAAAATGAACAGCATCAAAATACATGAAAAGTGAATTAATACTTGCAAAACAAATATGTAATGAGAAATTACCACATTTATTGAATTTAACAAATAAAAAAAGGGGAATATTTCACATTCCTTTCTTTATAGATCTCTTTTATATTGTACCCCAACATATAATGGTGCTATTAACAATGCATAAATGAGCACTTGCTCACTTGGTCTTCTTTTTAGAAATTTAAGGCAGTTTCCCAATTAAAGAATAAAAACAACATATGGCAGTCTATTGACCTTTTTTACTTAAAAACAATGAAATACCCATTAATAATGAGTATTTGTTGTGCTACTGACAATTAACTAACAAAAGTAATTCAATAATTTACTTCTAAATTATTCATTTAGCTCTGGGTTACTGCATTTATTTTGCCCAAATTAGTTTCCATTAACTCCACAGATAAATCTCCCAAGCAGACATACACACATAGATAAGAAAGAAGCTAGAAAACAAAGATTAGATTAGAAAGAGTCTATAGGACCATCACAGGAGAACTGAATATACACGTCATGATTCAGGAACCCCTAGGGGATGTGCATATAGTTGTGTTCTACACTAGAACCTGAAGCAAACTGAAAGACAGCCCGTTGTGAAATCGTACCAGCACAAGAGCCCAGTATGAGCCGATCCGAATATCTCTCCGGCCTCCTTCATGTCATCTTTGACCTCTGCAGCATTGCATCCCTTCAAACAGGCCACACTGTACTTGGTTATGTTTGTTATTTTAGGCAGTTACTAGTTGGTGGAAATTCAGGGTGAGGTTGGACAGGATGGGGAGTGTTTGTTAAATGGGGGCGTCGCCGAAATGTTTGAGGCGGATCCGTTGGATGTAGCTTACGGGGCTATAGTTTGAATGGGCGGGGCTGTAGCGTCCAGGGCTGCAGAAGTCTGGAGAGCCCAGGTGACGGGCTGGGCTAAAACGGCTCGCGGGGGACATCAAACTGCTTGCCGGGGAGCCGGGGGTTACAGGGTGAGCCCTGAAATGACTTTTGCACACAGCGGGGGTCTGCCAGCTGTAAATGTACCGAAAACATGAAGGCTCTTACTAAACACGTTTGCATCATCACAAAGAAAATTTACGTGTCTTACAGGGTTTTCATGCTTAAACAATTCATAAATTTAACAAAATAGCAGGGCTCACACCACAACTATAGCACTAATAATGATATGAAGGTACGATATTCTCCCGGTTTAAAACAATAAAACCCTGACAGCCATTCAAAACCCACTTGAATTTTACGAGCTTGTAACTTTATTGTCTGTTAGTGTTGATGTTAATATAGTTATCCTTATAGTTATTTGTGGTGTTAAAGGGGAATTTAGTCAAATAAATATTAAGGTAAAACAAACATGGTTTCATTCAAACGTGCATGCAAGAAATGCCTAATTTAGGACCCGTGTGAACTCTGTGAATTGTGGTAAACATGCGCGGTTCACAGATAAACTTACCTTTGCATTTGTGACGGAGTGTATGTCTGAACTGTGCTCTTCCATTTGTGAATGATGGGATACTTCGAAGGGTCAATATCTGTTGTTCCTAATGCCAACAAAACCTCTCGGTCCAACTTAGTGGGCGAATCTCTGAAGAGAGAAAGAAAAGTAAATCCAAATAACTTTTATATTGAAGCAGTTGCCCCACACATCCATAATGTATTTGTGTAATATAAGGTTAATTGGGACACGATAATAGATTTTCACTTTGTGGTTATCAAGTCATGAAATCGCTATAACGATATTATAGCTACATATATTTGATATTTTTTTAAATGAACAAAATACTATTAGTCAAATTCATCTTAAAATGTTCTTCTTTTTGGGCCAACAGATCACACAAATTTGAGTGTAAGGATTAGAGAGAGCATTTCTGAATCCATAACCATTGTGGGTCTTAAAACAAAACTTTAAATAGATGATAAATTATTTACGACATTATCATATGTCTAAATTTACACGATATCAATAACATTGATGCAATATTAACATCACATTAATATCTCCCATATACAGTGTCTCTCAGAAGTGAGTACACCCCTCATATTTTTGTGAAGATTTTATTATATCTTTTCATGTGACAACACTGAAGAAATGACACTTTGCTACAATGTAAAGTAGTGAGTGTACAGGTTGTATAATAGTGTAAATTTGCTGTCCCCTCAAAACAACTCGACACACAGCCATTCATGTCATAACCGCCAGCAACAAAAGTAAGTACACAACTAAGTGAAAATGTCCAAATTGGGCCCACTTTTGTTGCCGGAGGTTTAGACATTAATGGCTGTGTGTCGAGTTATTTTGAGAAGAATAATTCATGTTATTCGCATGAAAAGATATAGTAAAATATTTACAAAAATGTGAGGGGTGTACTCACTTCTGTGAGATACTGTATATATATGTGTGAGTGTGTGTGTGTATATATATATATATATACTTAAGGGACATATTAATATTTTATTAATTGTATTGATATTGTGAATTATTTAATTTAAAAATGTGATATTTTCATATATTCAATGAGCTGAAATCCTTTTTATTTTCAAGTACCACAGGGATGAACATAAGCCTCTCACCCTTCGATATAAAGTATTTTCGTCACTCTGGGAGGAGTCCTCAATATGAAGTCCTGAGAACTATCTAGAGATCTATATGAGCTGGAGGATCCTGAAGAGCTGAGGTCTCTCCCCCCGTGATCCCATGACTTTGATCTGGCACAGATAGTGCGCTCACCCCCCGGCAACTCATCGCTCCGTTTGTTAAGAAAATCTAGCCTCTCACTGGCCAGAAAGTATTCTCCCGAACTCGCACTGGACCTGGCATCGTCCTCATTTCTGGTCTCCTCTCCATCCTTCTCCACTTCTCGTAAAAGAGACATCCTGCCTTTTTCAAACACTGAGTCATCTTCAGACGACAACGAGAGGCGGCCCAACCCAGACGTGAGTTCTGTGGGTTGGGTGTCCCTGTGACGTTTGCCCCCGCTTCTTCTCCTCTCCCTGTTGGTCCTGTCTAGATCGTCGTGCAGGGACATCCTCTCAAACTCCGCCATAAGGTTTGAGATGGGTGACAGCATACAGGAATTGGAGGCATTGCAGATACGAGGGGACATTTTGTCCCCGTTCGGAGTCCTGTCTCCGGGGCCATGCTCACACAGGCCGTTTTTACTGCTTGAAATTAAAGATTTCTCAGAGAGCAAAAGATCCTGCTCCGCCGCCGCCTCTATGAGATCAGCGTTGTGAGAGACGGGCAGGATGTGAAACTCGATTCCCCCTACCGCCCCCTGCAGGCTATCTTTAGAGCAGACTGAAGAGATGCTGGTGAGAGCAGCATTTTGCCTGTTTTTGATCTCTTCCAGACTGATGTCATCACTCTCGTCCAGAAATGCCCCAACGGAGATGGAGTTACAGAACTTTTTGAGTTTTCCTAAAGTGTAAGAAGAACATCTGATGAAAAACTGGATTTTTCACATGATATTCACAATGTTTATTCCCTCATTTTAACATTAAAGCATAGGGCTGTCAAACGATTAATCGCGATTATTCGCATCCAGAACAAAAGTTTGTGTTTACATAATATATGTCTATGTACTGTGCATATTATTTTTGTATTTATAAACACAAAACATACACATACTTGTCTATATATTTTGGAAATATTTAAATGTATTAATTTATATTTACCAATAATTTAAATTCTAAATAAACGTTTATTAATTGTTATATTTTTCTCGAATATATGCATTCATGTGTATATGTTCATAAATACAAAATTAATATGCATAGTACACCGACATATATTACGTAAACACAAACTTTTATTCTGGATGCGATTAATCATTTGACAGTCCTAAATATGAATATTGTGATGTCACAACCAAAAAGCACCTGAAAATATTAATATCTGTTTGCATATTATTAATAGCCATTTAACGTTGATACTGTTGTGACGTGATATATAAAGATACAAAACACTGCTTTTGAAGAGCCATAATGATTTTTTATAAATATATGATATGATATTTGTTTAGTACTATTTGTTGAGCTGCTGATACACGATTAAAAAAATTTATCACGTGCATTAACTGCTAAGAAATTCTTAAGTTAGGGCTCTCAATTCCTTTATTGACTTCAATTTAAGATCAAATTATTATTATTTTTTTATAGACAGATATTTACTTTTTATTCAATGAGACACAAAAAAGGTTCAATTGAACGTTGAATGTTGTAAAGAAAAAAAAAAATTACCCTTACCATTAACTGTACCATTAAAATGTTAAAGTACAGTAGCAAGTCAGTTTAATCCAGAGGGTCAGAATTAACATACAACCAAAATGTCTGTTCTTATGAAAGAAACCTTGACTAACATACGCTTTAGAAATATAAATATATTTGATATGGCCCTATAAGGATCAGAAGACAAACCTGGAGATGGGGTTTTAAACCTGTTGCTAGCTTCGTTCTCTCCGGCCTCCTCGTGAGCGCGCTCCCTGAAGTCCTTTTTACTGAGATACTCTTCAAGTGCTTTCAGACCTTGAGCAGATGACAAATCGACAAAGCTATCCAGGAAATCCCAGTATTCTGCCCACGGGTGACCGAGCTCATGGGCCAGATCTCTGTAAACAAATCAGTAAACAAGGGGTTTTCCTCAAAGCTTAATGACTTCTAAAGAGTGAAAATGAACTCAAATTTAAATAACTCCTACAAAATATAAGTGTTTGATAATGGAAATAATTTCTAGCTTTCTACACTTGTAGGATAGCACTTACCGGCCAACTCTTTCTGCACCGCGGTCAGGGTCTGACTTTAAAATGTTGTGGAAATTATTTGCTCGTTCTCTTGGAGGTGTCTTCCACGCCCGCCTGAACTCATCAGCCTAAAACAACACGTTGTTTTAAATGATGGCGTAAAACATCTGCTGACGACTTGTCAAAATCTCGCATTAGACTCACTTTAGATGGACTTAAAGGCCCAGCAAAGGCCCTTACTGCCATAATTGGATCCTTTGGGCTTCTGGGTAACCGTGGTGACAGGTTTTCCATTGGCTCAGGAGACCAAGGAGCACCGATCACAGGCTGGGAGGAGTTATCCGTGGCTCTCAATAACGGGATGTATAATCGATCTGTGAGCAAGCAGAATTCACTGTAAGAACATGCAACACGGCTTATTTGTGTAATTAATACAAACATATGTTTGGATGTACCAAGCACTCACCTTCTAAATATTCATTTATCTTCTGCCTGACCTCCTGAAATTTACCCTTTTCTCTCATTCTTTCACAAACAACCTAAATGTTGTAAAATGTGCGAACAGATGATTGATAATTCAGCATTGATCAAATCTTAATAAACACACTGAAGCTAACATACCTCAGAAGGCTTCTGGTTGTACTTGTTCTTGCAGTTTTTGTCGATGTCAGGATGAGAACAGAGTATATTTACCACATCCGGGCAGCCAAATTTACACGCAAAGTGGAGGGGCGTCTCGAACCCCTACGAAATACAAAAATACGTTTAGCCTGCTCTGCCACAAAATATAGCAAGCTGCCTATCTAGATAACATTTTAGACATCACACACACAACCATGACGGAATGGCGGTTTTCATATCAGGCAAACATATTTGTGCTTGAAAAGAGTCCAAAGCTCTAAGTTGTTAGCTTGGTAAAAAAGTTCAACAAAATTCCTTGTTAAACCTCTTATTCTTAAAGAGCACTACCTGCATGACACATCAGTGTGCAATTTGGAGACCCACGAGGGTTTGGAACAGAGCCACATTTATTTACTAACAATTTCTTTCATTAGATTTTAAAAGGCTTCGCTTACAGCTTTGTCTGGCGTATTGAGATACAGGTCCACGATATATCGGATACGTTTCTGCAGCATGCTGTCCGGGTCGTCCGGGTACATGAGCCGCATGAAATCCGGATTCTCCAGAGTGTCCAACAGAAGCTGGACGATGCCCGGCTGGTTCTCCTTCGCGGCCACATGCATCACATTATACCTGCAGCCCTCCTGCAGACACACAGAAACATTACAGATATTGAAGTAAACAAGTGGAATAACATAGAAGTAAAAATAGACGGTATTTGACCTGACAGTCTCATATTGGATTTATTTCACAGTTCAAAAATGTATAAGATCAAATATTTGCAATTTGTGAATAAATAACTGGAATATTAAATAGCATCTGTAGGTTAATCTGGAAAGACTTAACAGTCAGACTAAGCAAACAATCAGCAATCGTATCTAAATACAGACTACACACATTTTGCGTCTATGTAAATAACAGAACTTCAGTTCTCACCTGGACTACACTTGGGTTGTCTCCGGACCCGATGAGGTATCGAGGGTTACTCCAGACCAGCTCAGAAAAGGCCATCTCATCTCCCTTCTCCACAGCTTTCCTCAGCTTCGCCGTCAAATCTTGTGTCCGAGGGCTCTTAAAACTGTTCGCTTTCTCCCTGTTGATCGTGTCAGATTCTACAAGAGACGTGTGGTCTGGGGAACGGAACAAACGTTCGAGGTAAAACCATGGGCCAGTTCTCCAACATGACAAGTCATTTATCTACTAGTTACTATAATAGAACATACGGTGTGCTTACATTCAGAAGAGATCTGATCTTACCTTTACCAAACACCATGCCAGGCTTGACGGGAGAAACGCACGGGGTGCTTTTACTAGGTGAAGGGTAGTAATCGCAGATGCCTTTGGCAAACTTCTCCGCGTCCTCGCGGTTGGAGAAAGCCTTAAATCGAGCCCCCTTCATCATTTTAACAGCCGACAAAGCCTCTTTCTTATCTGTATATACGTGAGCTCTCTCTACAGAAGCAATGCAAAGAAGGCAACTGGGTTATACTGTTATTACAGGTTTAAACTCATAAACACATTTCAAGCTTATTAAACTTTCCGTTATCAAAACAGATGTCCAGGATTAGGGTTAAAAGCTATTACATAATGTGATCATGTGAAGAGAGATCACTAACACGAGAACATATTTTGCATTTTTTGTCCTTCACCGTACACTGTGATTTAAAGAATAGGTAACAAAAAGACATCATAATGGTATTTCCTGAAGTATATGAAAACCCTTCACCTTCATGGTGTTATTTGGATTATTTTACTACTACTGTGCAACAATACCACGGCTGTACTTCTTGTAATTGTTCAACTCTATCAACATTTCGCATAGAAACACAAAATAAAATGGTGTCCCATTTTCGGTAGAGCAATGCACTAGCAACACTTGGGTTATGGGTTCGACTCATACCTCGTAAGTCTCTGGCATAATATGCATTAAAATATCATATTAAATTCAAAGCCTTTGATGTAAAGGCATATTCTTACCATTCCTAGCCAGGACATCCTCCCATAAAGGACACACCCCGTAGAAAAAAGTGGGTGACGTCTGTGCTGTTTTCGAGGGAGTCTGTGCTTCAGACTTCGAGGTCTCCACATTAGACGAACACACCGTTCCACCCGACTCCATCAGACCCTCCTCCTCTGGTGGGTTAAGGCCCAAACCGTACCCAAAATCGGCATCCGGATCTGCCGACGTGGCACCGGTCGGCTGTTGGGCCGTCCCAGAATCGCCCGTCCCCAAAGAGGAACCATTTCTGTCAGGTTCGGCGGCTCCAGCACTCTCCACCAAAGCCCGGGCCAGCTTGCGCTCAAATATGGCTCTTGTGGTGGCAGTGATGGGGCCACACTTCAGGTTGGTTTTGAGGATCTCCTCCCGCAGCTCGTCGGCACTCAGACCTTTCAACCTGCTCAGTACCGCGTCCATGCTTCTGCTGCTACGGTAACCTACTGCAACACACAAGCACATTTGTGGACAAGCAGCATAGGGTGACAACAGGTGGATTTAAATGCACAAATGCAATAAAAGCAATGGGATGTGGGCAGGATCTTGATGTTATGACACAGGTGGAGCATTTCAGAAAGACACACAAATGGTTCTGGCCTACAATCATGGTGCTCCTGAGAAATCCTCTACTTCGGTGACGTCACGCCGTCGCTGCCACGACGCGTCACAACAACGGCAGATTGACAGCGTCAATCTCCCCGGTATTGTTCAAAAACGCAAGTGCATAAAGTGAATGAAAGCAAGAAACTCTTCTACATTAACTCCGCGTCATCCTGTGCACATATTCACGACATTAAAAAGTTTACCGAAACCGACGCGTCACGCCCAAACTGTCATCCAGCCAGTTTTTTGTCTGTGTGTTCCACGAGCGTGATTAACGGTGATGACAAACGTCAAAAGAGAAAACGTGATGAACACGTCATCCGTAATTTCGGCGGCACTTACCATCTATCAGCTGAACGGTGATGCCATGTGCGGTGTGAACGCGCAGATGTGCGTGTGCGATCAACTAAACGTTGATATGATATTGAATAGCTCAGACGCTCTGGAAGGGTCGCATTGTTTACAGCACGGTTTGCGCATGCGTGCGGCACACACTCCGTGCCTGCGCAGTGACGCGGGCAGGGTTCATGTGTTTTATAGGGGCATGCCGGGTACAGAGACTGGTCAACTTGACTAAAAACACATTCGGACACAGTATTTTAATCATGACACCCCACAAATAGTAAACAATTAAGCCAACCTATGATTTTTATATGGTATTTAACAAAGCTAACAATGGCATAGAACTGAAGCAAGTCAAAACCAAACCTGTCAAGTAAATCTGAGATTTACCTTTGCTTCTGCAAGCAAATATATGAAGAGCGAAGGAGAAGAGATGCAAACCAGGAGCTCTTTACATGTTTAGTTTCCATGCAGGCATGACCACTGAAACGTTATGTACCAGAACAAGAGCTAAATCTCACAATGGTAGCTAAAGAGACTCTTTCCATACAAGATAATGGCACAGAAAATGATAATTGTTCAAATTTAAAAAGGAGTTATCGATATTATAGCTGTTATTTCAGTTTAACTAACGTTTAAACAAAACGTGCTTCCCGGAAGTGTCTTGCTCGGTGTTGTCTTTGTTGGCATTTGAAAGGGTTTAGCAGCGCTCCCAGTGGTCGCCCCCTGTAATTGTTACACAATTTAATTTTTGTGTAGAAAAAAAGGCGCTTTAATTTTCTAGACTTTTCTGATTGTCACAATTTGAGAAATAATTTTTGTTTGCAATATACCGATATATAATGATATAATATAATATAATATATATAATATATAATATATAATATAAGCTCAAAATTTACTTGACCAAAATATACACTAAAACTTTGATGCTACATGAAAATAAATATTACCACATTAATTAGAACCACAGAATTGTACAAGAACTATGGAAAGATTGGCCAAAACAAAAATATGTTACACTGTGTAATATGTCTATGTATTTTTTAAAAACCATTTTACTGTCAACAAGAAAAGAAAAGAAAAACTAGAACAAAGAGGGGAGTGCAATACAAAATTGATGCTTGACAAATTCTGAGACCCGTTTACGAACGGGTCACTAAAGTAAAGAATTGCAAACATTTATTATGTTGTTCATTTATTATATATGTCTATTTAAGTACGGCGTACTGCACAACAAAGGCTAGGCTGTAGGAAATGAGGAAACAATCTTAATGGTATTACACTTACTATGACTGGTTTTACTGCATCCAATGAAATAATTTATACACCGTGAAAAAAGGTTTCTAATGTCAGGCTGTATGACTCATAAAAAAGCTTTAACATCCACAGAAAGTGACTGAAAAGAAAGTTTTTTGGGGGGTGGAATTAGGGCATTGTTGGAAAGAACCCCTTTACCTTTCGCAGTGTAACAGAACATAGCCTACCTAAAATAAGTGTATGTATTATGTAAAGAAATTTGAAAAGCTTACATGTATTTTATATCTGGTAACTAGAAAGCATCTTCAAAGTTTCCCAGTACAGAAGTTTTCTCAATTCAAATGGCTACTAAATTGGATCTGAAATTTTGTACTTCTCTAAAGTTCAATATACATCTGCAAAACAGAATATAAAAAGGAAGACAACAAGTTATCATCTTACAGAATGATTTATATTTTACACACAATTATGGCAAATTCCATAAAAGCAAGCATTTAAAAGTTGAACATTTTCTTTGAAACGTTGAACAGAAACTCGTGCGTTTAACGGTCAGTACAGTATATTACACACAGTATATTTTCAATGAATTAAAAACCCTTCCTTTCGTTGAATGTGTATTACTCCTGTTAATATAAATGTACATGTTAGCATGTAAAGCTCGATTTCCCAATAGATCTTAAACATTTATAGCAGTTTAAACATTATTACATATCTCAAAACATTCTTAAACAGTTCAAGCCAATGACACAGTTAAATTCAGCTCCACTTAGACAAACAACAGACAGAGTTTGTAAATTGCAGACATCAGGGGAAACACCAAACAAATGACCAAATTATAATACATTTTTCATCCACATACATCTCCAATAGTTAAGGCTGTTATGGCAAACCATCCATGAGAATTTTGGGAAGCGAAAATGTTTTTAAATAATTGAACATTGTATCAACACGGGCAAAAAAAGGGCATCAAAAAGTAACAATATTTTACATCTGTCCATACCTGAAAGTCAGTTAGCTTTCTATTATTATCAGTTGTGCAAATCAATACCTTTCATTTATATTATAAATATATACGTAAAACACACTCCACAGTACTTTCAAAAGCACATTCATCCATTCTATGTTACATTATTTTCCAAGATCTTTTAACAGAAACATTTATCAGTTCATTTACTTGAGAAACCTGTAGCTGTATTTAAGATCTTTAAGCAATTTTAAGGCGCAGCCCTAAAGAAACTAGTGGAGTCGCGCTCTCATAGCGGTTATCTTATTACAGCATCAGACAATATTTACAGGATCTTGCTTTCGCAAACCAGACTTCAATGGATATTAGATGACCTGATGTGATACACGAGTTGTTTTCCTGTACAAAAGGGCAACTTCTTTCTCCCACTTTCACACAAATATTGACACATTTGGGGGTTAATGTCCTGAGTTTGAAACTGTGGGCATTACAGGAGTTAAAGGGGACAGTTCGCTCAAAAAGAGCAAAAAAGAAGTAAAAAATTGTGTATGACTTTGTTCGGTGGAGAACAAAAGAAGACATTTTGCGATGTCTCAGGGGTTTTGCGTCTACACAATGCAAGTCAATGAGGGCAAATGTTGCTTGTATCTGTCAGTTCGGAATCACATAAGGGTCAGTAAATAATGAAAGATTTCAAATTTTTGGGTGACCTTTCCTTTTAAGGATGACATGGTTCAAATGATAGCACTGGAATCCTGGCCTCCAAGGTCCCATTAATCCTCACGATATGACAAACCGTCCCACAGAATGTAGTACAAACAGTGGATGTAAACTGAGACTTGTGGATAAAGTGGTACACAGTATATGGTGTTTAAAGACAGGACATTGTCAGCATCGCTATAGACTTTCTATCAGAACTATTCATCTCATGGGGTTTGATAAGGATCCTAGGATCAGAGTTGAACAGCCCTGCTATTAAATGTACAATTTTCAAAACTATGAATGCTGATCAAGGATCTGTTTTTGCCGATTATATCATTGGAAAAAACAGAATAATAGAAAGGGAAAAGCTAATATGTGCTTGAGATGTTTGATAAATAGGGGGCCTAGTTTTGTTGATAATAAATGCATAATATTGCACTGGGAACAGCTCAATGTTGGCTTGAACAGGCGTCTGTCCAGCCACGGAATGAGAGATTAGCTCATTCGCAGGCACAGAGGAATGGAAGAACAGTTCAGCTGCTAAATTCTCCATGCAGTGAGTACTACCACCAGACGGATATGCAAAATGTGCGCCGACCAATCAGGCCCCTAGTTCCTGTAA
Organism: Triplophysa siluroides; assembly: GCA_006030095.1. NCBI lineage: Eukaryota > Metazoa > Chordata > Actinopteri > Cypriniformes > Nemacheilidae > Triplophysa > Triplophysa siluroides. Next base: position 552,965 of record VCII01000101.1, on the reverse strand, counting down.
CACTGAAAGTGCGATGCCCTGGATGTCATCTGTTCATCAGACATTTTCATTTTTTCCACAGAACTAAGCAGCCTAGCAGCAGCCCTCACTGATCCGTTTCTGCACCTCTCGTGAGATGAGAAGAGAAAAGACTGGAAATCACAACGTGAACATCGGGTGGGCGACTTCTGTGTGAATTGCGAGATGAACAGCGAGCTTTGAGAGTGAGCAGCTCCATGTGACTTATAATAAATAGTGACAAAAGAACAAAACCAAACAAACAAACACAAATATTACCCCAGAAGAATAAAGCTGTGGTGCACACAATCAGGTTTCACCTAAATATTCTTGGTGAAGATGAGAAAGCCAAATGTTGGCAGTTGATAAGAAATAAAACAGTTCTTCTTAAAAAGTGCCCAAAAGATGAAACTGATATCTCCCAGCTAGTGTTTTTAAAGGATTTTTTGTGCATTACAAGAGCTGCATCTCCTTCTTCACGTCTTCATTATCTTCTTTACTAGATGAATCTTTGCTATTGTCATGGAGTCCCAATCTGTGGAGCTGTTCCTCTGCGTCGGACAATGATGTCACCGTGACTGTGTGTTCCTCCATCTGCTTCTGAAGGCTGTCCATCTCAAGCCTGCGAGAAAAGACGATCGGGGAGATAGTAAGGACATGCATGTTACACAAGCACCATCTGCTCTCTGGTTGTGCTAGCTTGATATTTCTGAAATGTGTAAAATAATTCTGTCATACGGCATAGATATACAGCCACGGAAAAAAGTAAGAGATCGCTCCAAAATTAGTATTTTTGTTTAATTATGCGAACAGGTAACAATATTTCTCCCAAATTTCTAATAAAAATATGGTTTCTATTTGCAGAAAATGAAAACCGGAGAAACAGGTCAAAATAACAGAAAAGATGCTCTGCAGTATTTGAGGTCTGAAAAAATACAAAGAAATCATGTTGATGTTCACTTTTAAGCAACCTCGGTTTAGATCACATTTTTCATGTGTCTTGTTAAGCTGTCAGTCTTTCACATGTTGGATGACTTTGTCACTGCTGAGGTTTGATTCTGATGAAATTCATGGCTACAAAACATCTAAAAAGATTGAATGAAAATTTGGAATGGTCTCTTAGTTTTTTCCACGACTGAATACGGTCACATGTGCAAAAGCCTTACTTCAGCTGTTTCAGACAGTTGTGGAGGTTATTGAGAGGTTCTTTATTGACAGATGTCGAGGGCTTCAACAGTTCGTCTAAGAGCGAAGCTGGAACAGGGCAGTCTGGGATTTTTACCGGCGTCACTGGAGTCGACTCCCCCTTTAGTTCCATTCGCTGGTGTGGGGAAAGAATACAGAGCGAACATTTACTACACACTTCTAGTTATTGACCATTCCCAAGATTGGTAACAAGCACAAACATTACGTTCTTTAAGAAACTAAGCTGAAGCCTATCCTTCTCGGAGGTTTTGTGAGAACAAACACAGTAGATCAACGTTACCTTCCTCATCTTGTTGTTTTTGAGGTCCTGTTTGAGCTGGTTGTTCTGCTGAAGAACCGTCTTCATGCTGTTCCTCAACTCCACCACTTTAGCCTGCAGCATAAACTTATCCTTCCGTGTGCCGTTCAGCTCCTCCTGGACCATCTCCAGCTCCACCTTTATCCTCTACACATGACACAAAATAATCACGATGAATGAGGAGCTACATAACATCATAATAAACATTACTGATCTAGCCTTAAAGGGACAGTTCACCCCAAAAATTCTGTCATCATTTACTTACCCTTAAAGGCCCCCAAATCTAGCCCTTTTACAAAATGTAATACAAGTCCACAGAAAGTTTCAGCTCAAAATACACCACATGTCTTTTATTATACTGTGCCCTACATGTTCATTTTGCCTGTGACGAAAAACAGGCGGTTTTGGTGTGTGTCGGGAATAAATGAAGACTAAAGTTCAGTCTTGCATCCAACAACAAAACACCTTGTTTGTTTACAAAAAAATCTTGTGGCTTACTGCAAGCAGTCCAGCGTGAAAACAATGGCGGACATTGTACAACTCGATGAGGGCGGAGTCCATCACCTGTCTTAGGGAGGGGTCGACCAATGTGTGATGTCAGATAACTGAGAGAATGCCAACAGCTCGTTCAAGAGGACAGGTGAGGTTTATTAGGGATTAAAAAAAAAAATGAATGGGTGGATCTTATCATTCTAGGGTGGTTCTGTACACGCACTCCTTACACAGATATGTTCAAACAACATTTAAAAGTGCATTTTCTGGATTAGGGGGACTTTAAGTTGTTCCAAACTTGTATAAAGTTTGATGTTCTGCTGAACAGAAAGATATATTAAAGAATGCTTGTAACCAAACAGTTCTGGGGCACTATTCACTATCATAGTAGGGAAGAAAAAAATACTATGGGAGTCAATAGTCCCCTACAACGGTTTAAAAACATTCTTCCAAATATCTGTGTTCATCATAAAGAAATTAATACAGATTTGGAAGTTGAGCGCGAGTAAATGATGACAGATTTCATGCTTTGGTACACTCCCCCTTTAAGCAAGTTAGTTCCCAGACCATTTGCAAAGCAAGACAACGTTGTGGAGCGTCTGACCTGCAAGGTGTCCCGAACGGAGTCCATCTCTCTCTGGTGACACTGTTCCACCATCTCCAGTTGCTGTTTCTGCGTCTCGATCTCCCGCTGTCTCTGCTCCACTTCCCACTTCAGATCTTCCACCTGCAGGGATGCAGCATATGGGATACAGTGACTTGGAGTGCGAAGTGGGTGTGCAATGTTGCTATTTATGTTGTGTTTTAATCCACATGAGCACGCCATGCGTGTCGTACCTCTTGGTTGGTGAGGGGCTGTTTATTGAGCTCATCGTCGAGTTGCTTTTGAAGGATCTGAAGTTGTTCGTGAGCATCATCCAACTCCTCCTGGAATCGAGCAACCTCCTCTGAGCGCTTCTCATCTTGAGCTCTGTTCAAGGAAATGAAACATAGAAAGGAATTGAATAATTGTAATTGAAAACAAAACAAATACATCTATTAAAAATGATGTTTAAACCGAATAATGAATATTTATTAGGGCTGTCAAACGATTTCGCTGCCATTGAGGTTCCCTGCCAAAGACAAGTTATTACGCGAATCTGTGTTTGTACTGTTGTACAGCAGGTGGCGCTGTTACACACCTTTGGAAAAGTACAGAATCTCTGAACCTAAAACGTATACATTTTATCTGTTATCTATCCGTTATCACTGATATTTATTCTAAGTTAAATTGCAACGCCCTGGATGAGATGTTTTTTAACCGTTCTATAATTGTAGTGCTTTGTAACTTACGTAAGCGTCTTGGCTTCTTTCTGCAGTGCTTTGACAAGCTCCTCTTTGGCCTGCAGATCTTTCTTGATCTCGCTCAGTTCCAGCATGGCTGCCCTGTAGTGCCTGCGGTTGTGCGCTGCCTCCAGGTTGGCCTCAGCCACCTGCACGAAACACACACACATGACCAAAACAAAATAAACTAAACCCTTCGGGAACTCAAAAGGGGAACTGGAAATGTCAAGCAGCTGCTGTGGAATTCACGAGATGTGTGACTATTACACAATGTATTAACCTGCTCTGTGAGATCCTTGACTTTGATTTTCTCCTTTTCTAGGGCAGCCTGGAGCGTCTGCACCAGCTGTCTCATCTGTTGGTCCTCCTCTTCTTTACGCTTTAATACTGCCTGAACCTACATTATAGTGATTCAGAAAGACCACCATGATGTCAAAATAAAGCATTCGACAGTAAGGAAATCAGTAATAATATTCCTGCTTTGGGTTTTATTAATTGCATTAAAGGGATAAATTCTGCCATCATTTATTTACCCACATGTCGTTCAAAGCCTGTATATTACTCTTTCTTCTGCAGAACACAAAAGATATTTGGAGAAATGTCTCAGTGGTTTTGTCTCACTACAATGTAAGTCAACGGAGGCCAATGTTGTTTGGTTTTAAAAAAAAAATCTAAATATCTTCTTTTGTGTTTTGCAGAAGAAAAATGATACAGGTTTGGAATTACATGAGGGTGAGTGAATGAAGGAATTTTCTTTTTTAAATATCAGTTGAAAGTGATGACGTCATGATGCTGTTTCGCACCTGCAGGTTGAGCTGCACCAGGTCTGCTTCTCTCTTAGCCAGTGCCGCCTCTAAAATATTGGCATGTTCCCGCAATGCACTATGGGATTTCCCAAGCCCGGAAAGTTTTCCTTTCTCGTGCTCCACCTCGAGCGCAAGCTTCTTGTTAGCATCCTCCAGACGACGGATTCTCTTTTTAAAATTGCGTGACTCTTGTAGCTGTGGGAAAGAAACATCTCTAAATGTTTTTCTCAAAATGTATAGAACCCCAACTTAAAATTTCTTTAGGGAATGAGTTTCAACTGACCTCGTCCTCTAGTTCCATGACCTTCTCCTGATATTCTTCCAGCTCGGTGCTGGTGAGGGTGATGACCTCTTGGAGCTCTTTCTCAAGCATGGCTTTACTCTGGCTCACTGCCTTCAGCTCTCTCTGCAGGGACTCCACTTTGGCCTGATGCATTTACAACAAACACGCAAAAAAAACCCATGCCCTGTAGTTTACTCATGGCATCACTTTAACATTGTAGCGGTGATGATTGTGGTTTAAAGACAAGGCCAAGTGTTCTAATCACAGTGTATCAAAGCATTTGCATCTTTGCAAGTTTGACACCTTGAACACCAATTTACCTGAAGTCCCTGACTATTTCCTCCCTGAGAAACCTGAGCTTTCACTTTCTCGAGTTCGGCCTCTGCCATCTCTTTGGCCGTGAGGGTTTCCTGTAGCCTACGGCTCAAAATGCCGACTGCATTCTCATAGGCCTTATGCTTGGCCTTCACGTCCTTCTGCGCACTGGTCAAATCTGTGCCCAAACGCTTCATCTTCACTTTCTGCTCCGAGATGGACCTGCGAGAGGAAATAGCGAGAACGTTACAAAGAGTTGATGGCATAACAATCGCACGATCGCTATGGAAACCCTTATGGCTGGGTGGAGGGTGTGATGGTGACTCACTTCCTGGCTTCATTTTGCATTTGTTCTATCCTCTTTCTCAGATTTTCATTCTCCTCCGTCACTGCAGCCAGCTGGCTCTGGTCGAACTGAAAAGACTAAAGCAAACAATGTGGAGAGACCATTAAACATCGCCAACGGATGCATCAAAGGTCGCATTTTTAAAACGGAGATTGATGCTGTGTGTGTACCTGCAGTTGAGAGTCAAGTTGGTCTCTCTCTGTTTGTACAGACAGTAGGTGGTCTTCCAAGCCGTTCATTTGTTGCTGGACTCGCTCCACTTCCTTCATCAAGCGAGCCTGTTCCTGCTCGGCACTCTTCTTCTCCCCATCCATTCTCAGAAGTTCCTGCTTCAGGTCTTTAACCTCCGCTACCAAGCGCTTCTTAGATGCCTTCAGCTCAGAGATCAGCTGATCTTTAGAGCTGGCGTCTCTCCTATACGCTTCAACCATCACCTTTATACATAAGGATAGTTTTTGTTAAAAGGGCTGATTTGTTTTCTGGTAGACTACACTTGAGACATCTAGGGCACATACCTTTTGATGCGTGAACTGCTCTTTTAGTTTCTGTGCTTGTTTTTTTAAGGTGCCATTCTCTTGTTGTAAAGATTCAATCTTGTGGACAAAAACAAAAAGATTTGTATCACAAAATGTTACACTGAAAAGCTCGTTTTTAAAATGCCCAATTTCAGCTGTAAACCGCTCACCTGTGATGCTTTAACCTGCACTTCCTGTCTGAGCTGATCGAGCGTATCAGAGGCCACCAAAACTTCCTCTCCAAGCCTCTCGGCTCCTTCATCCAGCACGCTTTTATCAGCTCGGGCCGCCTGCAGAGCCACTTCCAGGACGATTTTCTCGTTCTGCAAATACTGCAGGGTTTCATCTTTAGCCGTGGCGTCTGTCTGCAGCTCCTCCAGCTGCGCCTGGAGCTCCTGGTAACGTGCTTCCAGCTGGTTGAGGGCCTGTTCTTTGGTTTGGAGGTTCTCCTGAGTAACGGTGAGCTGCTTCATCAGCTCTAAGTGCTCACGCTGGAAAGACTCCAGCTGGGCGTCTTTTTGGGAGAGAGTGAGTTTAACCTGGGCAGGAAGAAAATGATCATGTTAGGTTTTATTAGGGGACAACTGAACCCAAATCTAACCAGCCCAACAGTTTTATTCAGAATAAATGAGTGTAGTCTGTAGGTACCTGCTCTAGCTCTCTCTCCAGCGTTGTGGCCGTGTTGGCCAGTTTAAGCAGATTCTCTCGTTCCTCCTCAAACTCCTCCAGCTTGTGATGAAGATCTTCCTCCACCATCGTCTTTGCTTCCTGAATCTGATGTATGGCTGCTTCCTGTGTTAACATATCAACCTAAACAAGAGACAGTCCGTTTATTATAATGACCTGGCAAGAGTGACTGTAGAGAATGACACTAAATCAAAAATATTATGATGAAGAGAGAAAGAGGTTTAGTGTGCCAGACCTCAATGTTCTGTAGCTGTACGGCAATCCGTTCCTTTTCTTTAATAGAACGATGTTTCGTCTCTGTGAGTTGGTGAGACAGCGTAACGTTCTCCATCTTTAGATTTTCCAACGCGCCAATCTGAGTCATCTGGCCTGCCTGAAAGTAAATATACAAATAAACGGTTCTGACAAACAGTGGATTCTAAAAATGTACACATTCTTTTAAATTAAAACTAGAGATGTAACAATAGAGATGTACATGTTTTCAAAATCGCCTACTGGTCCACAAATCTACTACGACCTGGGGCTTCCCGTTGACTTCACCTGCACAATCTTAGCACTTTAGGGCTTTCAAATGATTAATAGCATTCAGAATAAAAGTTTGTGTTCACATAATATGTCTGTGTACTGTGCATTAAAATTTGTATTTATTCATAAAAACATACACATACATGTACATATTTAAGAAAAATATTAAATAAACAAACATTTATATTTAATTTAATTATTGATAAATATAAATACACGTAAATATTTCCTCAATATGTATACATGTATGTGTATATAAATACAAAATTAATATGCACAGTACACAGACATATATTGCGAACACAAACTTTATTCTGGATGCGATCGCGATTAATCGTTTGACACCCTTATAGGCCCTTTTCACAATGACGTCACTTAAGTTCTGCCTTCTTGCAAAGCAGTGTATCATGACATCAAGAAGAAGAAAAAGAACTTACGTTTTGCCGTCGCGCTGAAATTTTGACAGAAAAACTGACAGAACACTTATTCAAGTACTTATCCTAGCACCTTCGCTAACATAAAAAGAAAACAAAACACTTACCTTCATAATTAAACAGGTACTGTTCAACAAAGTATTTGTATCCTTTATCTAGCTTTGGTCTTGTCATAACCGAACATTTGTCTGCAAGATGTTGTACATCATCTAGCCGTATTTGTGGCAGTTGTGCAACTCCATTCTTTGGCGGTAGCGGAAGTAACGATACACTGCTTCACGGCAGGACGGAAGATTCGTGACGTCATGTGAAAAGGGCCTATTAGCAACGTCTTTCGTCTTCCACCTTGTCTTAAACATAAATTCACATCACCGGCAGGATATACATACCTGCATGTTGGCCATTTCTCCCTGCAGCCGTACACGTGCCTCCTGAGCCATTGTGAGCTGCTGCTGGTACCAGAGGCGGAGCTGCTGTAGGGAGTCCACCTCCGCCTGTGACGTCTTCAGTCTGCTCTGCAGAGCGTTCCTCTCGCTCTGGACCCGCTGAAGCTGCGTCTGCAGACCTCCCATTTGCTGCCGCAGATCAGAAACTAAGTGGAGAAACAAAAATTTGCTGGTCGCCTATTTGGTGTGCACTATTAACACTGACAAATACTGATGTTTTGTGTCTTTAGCATCTTTCTCCACCAATTCATTCTCACCTGTGTTGTCCTTCATATTTAGACTAAGCTGCATCTCCTCCACTTTACCCATCAGTCTCTGGTATTGCTCTTCAGCCACTTGCAGGTCGTTTCCCAGTGAGGCCAGGCTGGCGTTCTTTCCCTCCAAACTGGCCTGGAGGTCCACCATGGCCTTCTCCAGCGTCGAGCAGTTGGAGCGCAGCGTGGTGACCTCAGAGGTGAGGGTGCTCTGCCTCTCCTGACTGGCATTGGTCTGCTCCACCTGGCCCTGCAGCCGTGCGCTCACTGTGGCCAGCTGAGCTTGGAGCTCAGTCTTCTCTTTCAAAGCCTGAAGATGAGAGGTGCTTTCAGATGGTGCAGGTGCATGACAACAATGTTTCTAAATACAGTCTCTCACAGAAGTGAGTACACCCCTCACATTATTGTAAATATTTGATTATATCTTTTCAAGTAGTGTATAACACTGCTCATTAGAACAAAAGCTGCATTCCCTGAAATGCAGTAGTTTGCCTTTTTTCTCAACAAAATTTTATGAAATCATCACCCTTTTGTTCTACAGTCCCCATATTTTTATGTTTGAAACAAACCTAAGAAGGAAGTCAAAGCAAATATTGCACAAATATGCCCTTCGGACACCATTTTGGACCACTGCCATATAGGTTCTGTTGGCGATGTATATTTCAGCTGTTAGTTCTTGAGACTATCATCAACTCACCTGATTGGCCTCGGATGAGAGAGATTCTAGCTGTCCCTCTAATCTCATTTTCTCTTTCAACACTTGGAGCATCTCATCATGAGTGCCCATCACCGAGCTTCCATACGACACACTATCAACACACACAATAAACAGATTAGTAATGTTTCCCAACAAACATTCTGGGAGCGAATAAACTACAGAAATGCGATCATAAGTCACACACCTGCTGGAGAAGCTGTCTCTCCGACTACGCGGCTCCACACTGCCTTCTCTCTCCTGTTCCAGTTCCTCCGTGTGTCTCTCTTCAGTGGCTGCCTGCAGGACTTCCCGTAGCGATGGGAAGTTGCCCATGGCCTCTGGAGCGATCTCTCTCCCTTCTACATTATATGGAGCTCTCGGCCTGTTAACTATTGCTGCGATCATATTATACGTCCCTCTAGTAGACACGCTACTGTAGGACGAGCTATCGCTGTCATTACCGTCAACCCTGAAACCTGATTCGCTACCATCCACCTCAGACACGTTGTCTCTGTTTGGCGGAGAATATTCCAAATGAGCATTGGACTCAGAGCTGATGCTGAATTCGGAAACCGTGGAGACAGAGCTGATGGTGGAGTGCAGTGAAGTGAACGAAGCGTCGCCAGACGCGGAACCCGCACCTCCTGACGCCTCAGTGTTTTTGGTGTCAGATTCAGGAGATTTGTAATCGGCGAGAGAATGAATCTTGTTGGAGCGGGAAGATTTGGATTTCTTTTCCTTTGTTTGAGGGATTCCCAGGCTGCCCAGTTTGGGGCCACGAGGAACGCTGGTGCGCAGAAAGGAGTATTCCTTCGTCATGGCAACGGTACTGGCCCGTGGGAGGCCCTCGGGATGGAGCATGAGCTCCGGGTCTAGAGTGCTGAATTGGCGGCTCTTAGTGGTGGAGCGATGAGCCTGAGGAAGATACGGAAGCAGCCATTACCCACAAAAGAACATTTGTAACGACCAATTGTTGTCACCTACTCATGTTAATGTTAACTCAACAGCTTTAGGGTAATTTTGCAGCTTAACAACATTGGTCCCTATTCACTTATTCTGTATGCAGTTTTCATGTAGCTCATTTGGTTCAGCATTGAGTTCGTACCACAAAGGCAATAGGTTTGATTCGGAGGGAAAATACATACAGGCAATGCAAGTTCCTATGGATAAAAAATTATGATAAACACATAAATGCAAGGAAAAAAATCTCTACTTGTATTCCAGGGAAGTACAAAAGTCAAGGTTTTAATGCATGAATGACAGTCATTCCTAAACATGTTATCAACTGACTCACTCTCTCTTTGTGCCGTTGTACTCTGTATTGTTTAAGCTGCTCCTCCAGACGCCGACGAGCCTCCTGACGGATCCTCTCTTCATTTTCCATCTCCATAGATGGTTCCGTAGATGCTACAAGAGCAACACGGTCAGTAAACACACAAAGACACCTTGCTGCATCAAAACATTCAGATGAAAGGTTTTGATATTGTCAACCAAGCTGTAATGGATTAGATTCCAAAAGCTATTGATATTTTTAACATCAATCCTGAAACATGCTTGTTTGACAATGTCTTTTCCAGGAGTGGGAATCGAAAAATGGTTCCATAAAAGGTATTTCATATTTATTTGATTTGTATTATTTGTGTTTGTAAATTTAGAAAATCAGTCAATATTCAAGACAATATAGAATATTTGAATACTTATTGAGATATATATACATGATATATACTTATATTATTTTGATATAAAAAAAATTATAAGTCATTGGTGATTTAATATTGCAAGAATTTAAATTTTTGGGCGAACTATCCCTTTAAGATTTCCATCCCTAGAATAATCCATAAGAATTAAGATACAGCATGTGAGCCCTGTTGCATCCCATGAGCCATTCCAGATATGTTAGATGAAAAGTCATTCCATTTCAGCCACAGTTAGTTTGTAGTAGTTTACCCATGTGTCATAGTCAAGCCAAACGGACTTGAATATTGACAGAGGGCATTCACCAATCTTCTCTCGTTCATCTGAACAACATACACTGCCTGTTTTACCAGAACAACAACCCCTGAAATTAATGCAATTTTACCACCATAACACACAAGCAGATATTAGAATTGCCATGAACATTAGCCGTCAAAAACCTTACAACCACAAGAGACAACCAAGCCTTAAAACAAGAGGACGAATTTAACACAAGAGGGACATTCCTACAAAAATCTCTTTGCAGGCCAAAAGAGAGCAGGCAAAAATAGGGTACACTAATTAGGGAGAGTTAGCCTATATCCGCCTCAAAAGCCAATCTCTTAAGCAAACTGGGGAATTACAAAGTAGGGAAGGGGTGACTTGGGGGGATTATCCAGTATTATGTGCTTACACAATTCCGTCTCCTGCATAGGAATACTTAGTCTGAGCGATTGCAATGCATCACCCTTGTGAACAGAGCCCTCAGACTTCTCTAGGTTGTCAGGGAAACGGGCCACACCTGGATCCATCTCGGCGCTCAGGGGGGAGTCGGAAAGCCGCCTGCCTGGGGATGGAGTTGCCAGAGGTGGGATGTCTCCAACAGGTTCCTGACCCTCCACCATGGCCTCTCCATTTGGTAACGGCTCAGACTTGACATGGCCTACAAAGAAAGAAAAATTCATGAAAAAGTAGACTGAAACCATTCTCATGCGAGTGTACACCATTAAATATTTGTCAAAAGTAAAAAGCATTGCGTAAACTTGAATAATTACATCTCAAAATCATTGTTGAGGATATGAGCACTGATTTTGTCCACAACATTCACAACTTATAAATGTGAAAAACAAGAAGCGTAGCTTGAAAGTCTTTGACCAAATCTCGCCGAACAAGTCAGACAGCTAAATAAAACTATGTAAACCGTCGACAGAAGTGAGCAAAGTCTGTTAATAGATCTACAGTGCAAATAGTCCTTACAGAACAATTGGCATTTATCAAAAGTGAGAAAAAAAATCTTAAATGCCAAGTGACACAGTAAACTGCAAATATTCACTTCGAAATGTTGCCAGATTTGGAATAAAACAGCAAACAACAGCCATAAGCTTAGCAGTGTATACGTGGCGTGCTCGCATTGTTCGCATAAACAGTTGAGAATAAAGCACATAACATGCTATAATGTGTGTGTTTAATGCACACTGGCATGCAATGGCTTCAAATGAAAAACTAACCATCTAATTCACATACCGAGCAAAACATCTATTTACAAATGGAATTACACACTAGCCGAACTAACAACTGAACAACAAAAACTCACCATTTGATATTTTCTGTGTGAAAAGTGATGTGTTCAGTCCTCCATGCTTCAGAGATTCTACAGTATTGCTGTCTGGATCTTTGCTGGGTTGCGTGTCTGGCTGGTGAGGGCTGGCCTCGTTTGAGGACGCTTTTGCATTTCCATTTTCCATATCGCTTTAAATACAGATGCTGCTTCAGCATCCATGAACATAAGGTCAGTCTCAGTAGTGCGATGCGCCTTTACTTCATGCTCGGCAAACTTTGGTTAAAACTGTAGGCTGGGCTTGATGAAGGTGCCTTGAGGCTCTGTAAAATGAGAGCAAGTGTTTTAATTGGGCAATATGTGAGATGAGTGCAAGTTTTATTGCTCAGAGCAACCTAGAATAATGTGTGTTTGTGATATAGTCTAGAACAGTGGTTCTCAAACTTTTTTGGCTTAAGTACCCCGTTTTAGGATTTTTTCAAGCCAAGTACCCCTTGACCAGACAACAACATTTTACCTTAACATTCAGTGAAATGGGAGTCAAACAGTTATTATATCTAAATGTATTATTTAATATTATATTTTTTTATTTATTTTTTTATGCATCTTTGTGTAATCCTAATTTCATATAAAAATACTATTGTAATAATTTATTGATTTTCGTATACTTGAAAGATGGTCCATAGTTAATGTATCTGCATTTGCTGTCTCTCATATGTACAGTAAGGATAAAAAGAAATAAAACTGTCTTTAAGATAAAAAGTTTACTTATTATAATAAAAATGTAATAATGAAAGGATTAAAATGGGTTTATAACGCATTTATTTATAACTATTATCCTATTTGAACAGCTGTGGTTCAACATTTCTGTGTCATGACAACCCCGTGACTGACTGACAGGAGTTCAGAGGACGTCTGTCCGAGACACGATATACACAAACATCACAGTGGCGATTTTCGTGCCTATTGTAACGTTCAATTAATACAGCAGTCAGTCAGACACGAAAATACATCTGACACAAGTTAAAAAAAACTAACGTTAAAATCCACAAATGAACAGACCAGACTGTCAAAAGCATGAAAACCTGTTTGATGCTTTCACTTTAAAATAACGTTACTATGCCTCTTATTTTGGTATAATAAATTAAATTGGACTAACGTTAATGCAATGACTCAAACCAAATTAACCAGCAGCGTTTTTACTCTTGAGGTTAGATGTCAACGCAAAGACATTGAGCGTTTTAAATAAATCTTTGATCTTATTAGCAACAGTGTGTTAGCTGCTTAGCCATCATCGCGCGCCACCCGGAAAGATCATGCAACCGATGCGTGACACTGACACGAGACCCCACTACTGTAAGCAATAATCACGTCAAATAAACGGTGGACAATAAGTGTGGTGATAAGCACATGCACCTTAAAGTAAATCAAAACCAACCTTTCAGACGTTCCCCTCCCTGAACTACGTGGCTGTTTAGATTCCGTCCTTTAAAAAGATCCCACTGGTAACTTTACCTGAATATTAAAGGTTCCGCCTGGACTGCTGCGTAGTTCAAATAGCGTAGTGTTAAGAAAAGAGTAGAATGATAATTAATTCATATACTGTCTATATTATTTCCCATGTAAAATGTTAGTAAGCACACATTTATTTAATTGTTAAATATTAATGCAGTTAAGTGATATAAAATGTTGCTATACAAGTTGCAGGCAACGGAGTGTGTTTTAAAGTGCATACCCTGTGCTTTGTTATTTTAAGCAAGATTACATTTTTTAATCGTCGTTTTAATAACTGTTTTTAATGCATGTTTGGTATTTGAACAAATTTCGTAAAAGTACATTTTGCAATTAATGGTAAAACAACCCAGATCCCTTAGGTTTAAAACGAATGCAAAACACACACTGGCATAAGGATATCAAACAGTCTTTTAATTTGGTTTGTTTACAACCCTTTTACATTAATTCATATTTAGTTGCCACTATAAAATGAAAATGTAAACTATTAAATGCCATTGTAAATTAAGAGACCTGCTGCTTCTATCAAAAATTGGGAATGTGGGAAACGTAATCTTCTTCAAACATATCAAACCTGGAAAAATACTAAAATGCACAAAATTAAAGCAAAAACATGAAAAAAAAACCTATGAGCATAGGTGTTGTGTGAATGCATCTAAAAATTGCCTTTAGCTATCCAATTCAAATATAATTTTCTCTTCTAGATAAAATCCATATGGAATGATAAACATGTTCGATCTGTGATAATAGCAGCTTCCTATTTCAAATCCTTATTTTGTCATGTTAAAAAGCATAAACCATTTCAAATGCACAATGCAAATCCATCTAACAACATTTTGAACACTTTCTGCTTCTCCAGCTTGCGGGACAAACAGTATGCAGTAACTGAGTCAACCATTTTTTATTGTCTGGATTTCCATTTTAAACAGTAGTGGGTCACTCAAAGCAGGTTGAAAATGTCCTTCAGTTATTGATGACGCGCCGACACTTTTGTCAGATTCACCCCTCCACGGAATATGTTGTGAAAAATAGTGATATTTAGTAAATATTAAAGCCACAGAGAAGTCAAATGTTCCTCATGTGACTTTATTGTAAAGAAAAGTCAGAGATCTCAGATACTCACACTCCCTATCAACTCACACAACCTGCTCTCATATCAGACATTGCTCATCTAGAAACTCTCAATATAACTCTAAGTACAAAAGAAAATAAAAAAAAGAAAATTGGTTACCCAATGTGGGAATCAATCAATAGCACAAGCCTTGTATCATAACATGTCTTGTCAATACACAAATACATGATAGCTGACGACTGGTCCACAATGTATGGGAATATGAAAGTCGATATGAGAGAATGCGAATGGGACAGATGATCACAACAGCTTGATGACAGAGAAAATGGACACATTAAGAGTGGCACCAAGGTCTTGTGAATTCAAGAGGCCAAAAAGGAAAAGTGTCCAATTTTAATTTTCAGAGTCTGTTGTAGAAAAGGGGAAAATGGCAAGTGGAGGATCCATATGATGCAACATTCCTGGGCTCATTTCTTCTCTTCCTCCCCTGTTTTCTCCTCTTTCTTCTCTTCCTTTTTAACCTCCGCTTTTTTATCTTCTGAACTCTTTGTCTTGCCATCATTCACAGAGAGCTCCCCCAACTTCTCTGCCACTTTGTTTGGACTGTTAACACTACCTGCGAGACAACAACAAAATTAAACATTAAAATTGAAGCTTACACGTTTAGCATACATTTTGCCTAAATTACAAAATTCCTTTAAACTTCTTCTGACACAAATAACTGAAACTAATGTTGTATTTACAAATGTCTGAGAAGATACTATCACCTGCAAAGTGAATGGCAAGGTGCTTCATAACATTCTGCATGTTACTGTAGCAGACAGAAAAAGTTTAAGGCCGGATGCATCAGCCTTAAACAGAGTGAGTCTGCATTTAAACATGGTAGAAAATGCCATAATCTTACCCTCTAGAGACTTTTGGGCCTCTTCTTTGCATTCATCAAACTTCATCTTGAACTTCTGTGCATCTGCAATAGTGATTTTTTTTTAAAACGACATAATCTATCAGAGTATATTTAGGCTAATGAACATTAAATCAGCAATGAAATAAATTGCATTATAAACCATGTATAGATCTATCATAATTCGACATTGCTCTATTACTTCTCCTGTTTCAATGGTTTCTGAAAACGACTTAAAAAACAGCCCTAAAAACATGCTTTTTTATCATAGCACAACAAATTGCTCTACTTTATAAGAAGCTGCATTAAACACCACACCTGACTTACAATATTCCACAAGGTTATGGTTTCTGTAAACATCCACGGTAATTTATACTCACTCTCTGCATTGAGAAATCGGATAGCCAGCAGCTCTGGTTTGGGTTGTTCATCTGCAAAGTCAGCAAGTGTATTCCACACCCAGGCCCTGTCACTACCAGCATTGGGCTTTAGCTCCATCGACGGCATAACTACAGAATAAGACACAATTCATAATTCACCAGATCACCTAAATAAACATATATATTTTTGTTTGCTATCAAAGACCTGTTACACTTACGGTGGTGGTTGGCACAGATTTTGAGAGTGCGATCTCTTCTCATAAGAAGGCGGATAGAACCTCTCTCTTTGTGCCGAAGGAGTTTGACATCCCCTGTTCCACGTTCCTTCCACTCAGGGGGGTCATTCTCACTGGCAAAACGATACAGCTTTGCCCTCCTGAACAATCAAAAAGAATGTCAAATATTTTTGAAGCTTAGGTATACATCTAGAAACAATCCCAATGATGGGGTAACAAAACAAAGCACAATAAGTTTAAAGCGGTGATGGACTTGCATTTTGAAAAGTTCCTCTTCGTCCTCCTCTAAAGTTTTGACATCCTGCTCAGGAAGTGAGACTATGGGCTCAAAATGAGGGTCATGGTTGGACTCTTCTACAGCATCTGTGGGTGTTTCGGGATCGTCTTGTGCCGCCTGGAGGGTGAAATAATAACAGGTGACACAGCAGACAAACATCTAGGAAAGCGTAATTATCATAATGCCATGCAAATTTACAACAGAACTTCTAACGCCGCACATGTGCTGAGCTGTACATGGTCCTGATCCCTTCCGTGCTTCCACACCACCCATCAGATCAGTGCAGTGAAAGGCCTGGGTTTTGGAGGGATGCCTCTGTGGAGTTTGGCCTATTGTCTCCAAATTTGCTGCTGCAACCAAACTTGCACCCGCTTGTGATTGCAGTGGACATAAAAACTCAATCCTGATAATGCTTAGGGATTCCTCTCTCACGTGCACTTGCTACCCACTCAACGACAATATAACATCAATGAGGGCCTTGTATCTTGAATTTAGTGCTTTCTGACTAACTCTGATGCATGTGTAGCTTTAGTAAGGCTCTGTCAGCCGAGTAAGTCCTATCAACATTACTGCAAAACATGCATTTCGCGAAATAATAGACTTTAGGCAAAACCAGAAAGGTTGTGTTTACGTTAAAAGCCCATCGTATGTATTACACAGTCGGCTAGCATTTAACGTTAGGTTAGCGGTAACGTTAGCTGTAAGCGCCCAGAGCGGCCTAAAATGATTTAAGTGCCCGTCTCTGTTTCTCGTGGCGCAGCTTTAAATCTTACTGAGCAAACATTGTTAAAAACACTGAAATCGTGCCGGACATAAGTAACACGAACGGTGTGAATAAACCGGCTTTGAACATCACATGTGCTGCGGTTTAGGGATGCTAAAGCACATGCTAACAATGTCGTAGCATGACAGCTTGCAACTAAAAACAAAAAACAAATTCGCACCGAACATGAAATAGGCATGTGGTTATAATAAACACGCATTTTTGATAGTATATAACGTTTAAATCATTATCAGCACAAATGTATACAAAAACTGATATTGATGGGCGTAACAGTTAGTTGTAACGGATATCGTAGTGTAATTTTGAATAAACAAACGCCTTCGATAGCGTTTAATAACGCGATTTCAAGCGGAGAGAGAGTAATATAAACTTAAAATGTGGCGGTTTTGACGACTTTTTGCAAATCGCCTGAGAAAAGAAGAGTACAACACACAGCCGGCTTTCCCCTCTCTGTTTAATAAGACCACAACAAAACGATTTATAAACAAACAAATCCCCTCAAATAACCGTCTGTCACAGTTCGAAAGGGATAGATGATGAAGATGACAACATTCTTACCTTCGTGTCCGCCATTGTTTTTGCAGATGTTTAAAGATTAGAAGGAGTTTCTATTAGATTCGGTCAGAGCCAGCTCGTGTGATTTCACTCCGACACTTTCGCGCGCGCCTAACCGGAGTAGAAAGCCGATGACGTCAGCGCACCCCGACAAGGCGCGACATCAAGGGAAAGCGGCGCTCTAATTGCGCAGAGGCGCACATATTCAGCGATTTTTAAATCCTAAAATGATGTTACGGTTGTTGTTATTTCTTTATCTCAAGACAACCGTAACAACAACCGTAACATCATTTTAGGATTTAAAAATCGCTGAATATGTGCGCCTCTGCGCAATTATATGCGGCATGGACTAATAATGTCCATATAAAGATACAAGATAATGTCAGTAAAATTATTTTAAAGGGAAGCTGTTTTAAAGAACTTGTAAAGTCTAGCATTGTAAATACCTTAATAAGCTACAATTGTGTAAATGTAATATGTTTTAGGACAAAACCAAATTATATCATATGAATGTGATACGAGGTTGCAAAGACTTGCTTTTTAATTAGAAAATAATAAGAAAAAAAGCTGTTTAAATTGTACTTATACTATTTCTTATTATTTGGGTTCTAAGCTTTATTACAAATGTGACATTCATTGCACAACAAAGCAAGAATAAACCACACATCATGCTCTGGGAGAGCTTTGTGATCACACTGAAATACATTACCTTAGGAAAACTAAAGGTACATGCCAATGTGACTTTCATCTGTGAAATCCAAAAGAAGATATTTTGATAAACGTCTCTGTGGTTATACAATGGAAGTCAATGGGTGGCAGTTTTGTTCGGTTACCAAGTCTTTAAAATATCTTGGGTTCTGCAAAAGAAAGAAAGTCATACACCTTTGGAATGACATGAGGGTGAGTAAATGATGAAAAAAATATTTTTGGAGGATCTATCCCTTTAAGTATGTGCCATTTTGCTTCATAATATTCCAGTGAGGGAAAGGGCGGTTTCTCAGTGGACATCACCATGAGTGGCGCTGTAACTCAGTTTAGATCAGCAGAAGCCAAATAGATTTCACTGCATGCCAAAGCCCAAAAATCTGTTTCTAGAAGAGGAAACCACGGGGCTTGCAATTTAGATGAAATCGACCTCCTGGCATGAAGCTTTAGCTATTTTCACTAAATCTACACTTGATGTAAATTATAATGCATTCATTGATCATCCACGGAACTCACAGTAGCAAGCTTCTCATTTATCCCACAAATCAGTCAAACACTGGTTTTACCCGCAAGTCGCAGAGTTTATTCGTTTTTAAAATATACATAAACAACATTTTTCTGTTTTTAAATACCCCAAATTCCCTCCCATTCCTCCTGTTTTAAGCCCACCCCTCCTCTTAGCCTACATCATTCACTTGCCGTTCTTTTCTTCCCCCTCCCTTCTACCAGAGAGGGCAGCTACTACCCGCCACAAGAAAAAAAATCACTCTAGATGTGCAGCATATTGCTTTTCCTTTTTTAAAGACATTTGCAAACATAAATTCTACAGTTTGTTTACCGTCCTGGTGTTGGACTGTTCCATAACAGATTGAGCTGAAACAGCGATGTCCTTCGAGCTGCCCTTCCACTGCAAAACATCAAAAATACAGAGGGATGTGCATCCAACCCATGCTGTGGGTAACACAAAGCAGCTACTGAATGGATGTACTTTCAACCCTCTGTTCAGCTGGTCTCTTTTTTCTTGAACCTCCATTCACCTTAGCTTTTTTCTGTTGGTCTCACTGTACATCTAACCAGTTCTCTCAGATATTCCGCTTCCACTGATGGCATGATGGGCACCCATATTTTCGAATGGATCTGGTTGGTGGACAAGGTTACAATAGGTCCACAGTAGGTGGTTGCAGGCAGGGTGAAGGGCAAAGCTTAACTGCATTACGGCACTAGAGGAAAACTCGACTTAGTCACAAAGCATGCATGTTACACACTCAGTTCTACAGTCTGCCCACCAAAGGTTGCGATTTCTGTGTGCATGTACATACATCTGTCTGTGTATGCGTGTATGTGCATATGTATGAGCGCTTCTGTGTGTTCTTGTGTGCGAGTTCAGTCTTTCAAGTGTATCGGTTCTTTTGTCTTGCAATCTTTATTAATGGAGTCTTTGAGGCCCACTGCGCCAGGGCGTTGCGGTCTCATACCCTGGGGGAGTATTTGGGGGTTTCTTGGCACCTCGGTGAAAGATTTCAGCTCGTAAGGAATCCCGGCGTCCACCTCGATGGACTTGCGGGAGAATAGCAGCCGGATATCATTGTGCAAGTAGATTTTCCCAGATTTGGAACTCTGGAATCTGAGATATGCAAGCAGAGAGAAGACAAAAACAGGTTTATTCTGCAGCATCGATTTGAATTGAGCTACTTATTGCAAGAAACAAATAGAAGTTGCTTCTTTTCAGTTAAAAAGAACATTAATATTAGTCAGACAAAGACATCCAGGCAAGTACCTGAGGTGAATCAAGTAGCAGAGAATCTTCTTCCTGTCAGACAAGGAGCCCTCCTGCCCCTCCGGCTCCTCCACAGGCACCAGGAAGATACGATGGCGCAAGAAGGTCATGTGATTGACGGGCATGTCCCCAAAATTATACGTCACCAGAAACATTTTAACCACAGTGTTATTAGGGTTAAATAAGGTCTGTAAAACAAACATAAAACAGTATTTTAACCAAAGTGTTTGAATAGTCTTGTCATTCTAAAGGTAAAGCATGTAATTTTTTCCATGTTAAAGAAAAAAAGTTATTCGCAGGTAAATTGTTATGAATAGTTTCACTGAGGTGCCATCAAAACATTAACAACATTGGTTTAACTAATAGCATTCGTTTAGGGTGAGGGTATCTGATCGTTGGACCAATGGTAGTTAGGTGAGTGTTTTAGAAAATACGTTTGAAAACAACAAGCATTTGTAAAGCTAATAACGAAAAAATGACATACTTTCATGAGACACACCGAACATAAACATTTTTGTAAATAAAAAATGTGCAAAACTAACACAGTTACAGGGATAGTTTACTCAAAAATGAAAATTCTGTCATGAATTACTCATCCTCAAGTTGTTCCAGACCTGTGTTAATATCTTTATTTGTTTGTACAGGAAATATATTTGTAAAAAAACTCCTGTAGAGTTATAAAGCTTCAGTCTGATGATGTCTTAAGTAATGCTGGGCAAAACAGACGAAAATTACATTAAAAGTACACGTTCATTTTTATTTACTCGCATTTGCCCTGCGATTGACGTCATTTGAGCTCGTCTGGGAAACCGATATACTTCCGGTTAGTATAAAACCGTTAAGTATTCCATTTGGGAGATACTACCCTCCTTAAACCCATACACTCCATGGTTGAGTGCATAGTGCAGAGTTTAAGTGCATAGTGCATAATAAGTCATTTGGCACACAGCTAAAGACATTTATACACGTTTGGAACTACTTAGAGTTGAATAGTTCATGACAGGACTTTAATTTTTGGGTGGAGTTTCCCTTTAAGGAAAAGAAGGGATGCCCACCACTTGAATGGTCCCTGTTTTGGGTACACTGTATCCTTTCTTCCCAAGAGGCTCTAGCAGGATTACCCCCTAAACACAAATATATAGGTACTTAATATCAAAAATAAAATGCATTTTAAACCAAAGTATGAAATAAAGGATCCGTATTATGAAATCCACACTGAATGTTATCTCTCACACACCAGGAATGGGGACGGGGCGCTATGCTCCGAGGTGTCATAGTAAGTGACTTCCACAGGTAAAGTGGCGTGTTGCGGGCAATAGGAGCCGCTTGCCCCGATCTCTGCCGTGAAGCCCTCTATGCGTCCGGATGGAGTGAATCGACCCTTTAGGATTGACTCCTGAATTCACATTCAGACAACCATTAAGGAAAGCATCAGAGCATCATCACTTCATCAAATTAAGTTTTAAAAGTCCAATGTGTCATTTTTGTAGGATCTATTGACAGAAATGCAATTTAATACACATAACTATGTCTTAAGAGGTGTAGACCTTACATAATAAAGCGTTTTTATTACCTTAGAATGAGCTATTTCTATCTACATACACGGCTGGTCCCCTTACATGGAATACTCCATGTTATTTCTACAGTAGCCCTAAACGGACAAACTGCTCTACAGAGCGCCTTTTGCAAAGATGTTGTATCCTTCGGCAAAGAAGCGAGTGCTTCGAAAGGGAGGGGTGAGCGGTGGGTTGCCGCTAAATTTCATACACTGGACCTTAAATTATGTTGACTGTTATTTGCACTTTTCGGTCTTATGACAAAAAAAAATACAAAACAGGTCCCATGATAGTTTATAATAAGCATGTTGTTTGTAAAGGGTTTAGACTTGGATGTACCTCAAAGTTGCCAAGTAGGGGTCTGCTTATGGATGATAAAGAGGAAATGGAACCACAGGAGCGATTGGTGTCTGTCCTGCGTCCACTGCGCAGCTGTCGACTGTAAAAACAAAACAATAACATCCAAAAACATTTCATCATTATATAATCATCATTTAAAATTGTTGCACAACCTCAGATTATTCAAAAAGCTACAGAAATAGGAAATCGCGTAATTATTGAAACTTATAGAACGTTAGTATGTTTTAGAAAAACAAGACGTACGATTTGAGACGATTCCCAGCTTTGAGTCTTCTCCCTACTCGCAGACAGTCTATAGCCGTCTAAAGAGAAGGATGGAGAAAGATGTTAAAACTAAGGAATGTGTGACATCCATTCTAAAAAACTGGACTTGCGTCCACAAATAACGGCATACAACTGTTAGAGTCCATTTTGTGATTCCATAAAAACAGATAACTGTATAAAGGACATTTGATAATTTGCGACATTCGTCATTACTGTTATAGATATGCAAAAGAAAAGTACAAAACTTGTTAAAGGTGAACAAAGCCCATTATGACATCATAATGTTTACATTTGAATGTGTTGTTTTTAAGTGAATAAAGCAGAAATAATCTGTAAAATATTGAAATGGAATCTGTTTAGCAATTATTACCTACAAAATGCACTAAAAAGTGAACAAATACTTACAGATGACGAAGTGGCTACAATTTCACGCATACTGCAGTAGTCCATAGTATAGTATCATTCTGATAACCTGTGCTCTCTTTACGTCAGCTAGGCTCATCGATAAACTTTGTATCAAACTCATACTTTTTCAGCTATTTTCTGCCTTTATTTCTGTCTATTCATCCTCCCATCTTTCTTCCTGAACCCTTTTCACTTATTTCTCTTTGTCCCGTTGTCTCATTTCACTGTCCTTCACTTCTTGTTTTATTCCTCCTATTTGGCCTTCCTTCAGTCCTAAACTCAACCTTCAGTCCTGAAGTCAACCTTCAAGCACGGACATTGCCATGGTGAAAGTGACAGCATGAGCCTCTGTAGTCTTTTTAACTCCTCTGACCCCAAATTCAGTCGTTCTGGAACAGAATTTGACCAGAACAACCTTTATGTGTGTGTGTTAGGTCAGGTGAGGTCAGTCATAAACAATGGCTCTCTCAATGGATATTGTTCTGGTCTCCTAGTGTGTTTCTAATGCAGTGGAAAATGAAGAGTTTACCATAAAATCTCACAATTTCCCTTTTGAATACTTTTTGTTATGGGTCAGTAATGAAATGGTGGAGTATTCTTGCTGCCAACATGCTATCTACCAAGTTTAAAACTGTCTTTTTAAACTAAAATATCCCTTATTTCCACTCCTATTCCAAGAACTCAGAAAGTAAAGAACACCTGGCATAATTGTTTGTATATTAAAGGGACAGTTTCCATAATTTTTCCCCTCATGTCATTCAAAATGTGTATGTGACACTTTTTTCTGTGGAACACAAAATATATTTTCAGAAATGTGGTTTTGTGTCCATTCAATGGTAGTCAAAGGGAGCCCATCTTGTTGGCTACCAATGTTTTTTTTTAAATATACTAGTTCGGAACAACATGAGGGCGAGTAAATGATTAAAGGATAAAAAAAATTGGCAGTAGACTATCCTGTTAAAAACTAATTACATAAGCGTACCAGTATACACAGTAAATTGAAGATGCAATTGAGAATGTGAGACATGTGGACATGCTGCACTTGGATTTCTACTTGATTAGCTTTTTACCTTTGTGTTCTCCCTCGCTGAAGGTAATAGATGGTTCCAGAAGGGTGCACCTTTGGCGTCAGTGCTGCGACAGGATGCTAACCCAAGCCCCGGCGCTAATAGTGCCAACCGACAGCGTTTTGATGTGGATGGGCCCTCATCCTCTGAACAGGACTCTCCTGTATCACTGGACGAGAGAAGTCTTCTTTTGATCGTGCAGGCAGTAGATGACCCTGATGTCAAGCCATTTGCCTCCACTGGAGTTTTCTCGACAGAGCTCAGTCCATTTGAAGAGGAGAAGGTCTTTGTTCCTGATGGCGGAGGAGAGGATTCGATACTGGCCCCCCATTCGACAGCTTCAGCCGGTGTTGAAAATGGAACGGGTGGCCAACTGCTCTCTGCGGTTCCTAACGTTCCCTTGACCTCCACTGAAAGAGTACTGCTGCTATGGCCCTCATCCCGTGGCCCTTCTTTGGAATCAACTGGGACGCTTCCAGCTGTGGAGGCCTCAGTCCAAGGAGTAAGGGGTGGAGATTTTGGGGAGAGTGGGGCGAATGTTTCTGGGACGGGCCTGTCATGATTGTGCTGGGCAGGTCGCCGACCAGGTATCATTGGATGTGATGGGGAAAGAGGAGGGGACCTAGGGATTTCTGAGTCTCTGTGCTCGTAAAGTGAACTGGGAAACAGTAGTTCCACCCCAGACCCACACAGCACCTCCCCTTCGGACTGATCATCATCATCTTCATCCGTTTGGAAAGGACGCTTGTGGGCAACAGGGACCGGTGCGCCCTCCAGGCCGCGTTTCATGCCTACTCTAATTGGCCGCAGCGTCTCTTGATTTTCTCCGAAACCGCCTCTTTGAGACAGGATGGACAGCTGGTAAACCTTCTGCAGTCGCATCTCTTCTTCTCCGAAGGGCCTGGGAACAGATCGTCGGACTCCGGGCTCCGAGCTTTCGCTCTGAGTGTCAGGCAGAGGTAAATCCCCAGCCTGGGCTGGAAGCTCAACGGGTGGCTCTTTACGAGCCAGTTCCACGTGGATGTGACGCATAGTGACTTTGCTTGTGCTGGGTGATTGTTTCAGGGGAAGTTGTGCAATGTTTAATAATACAAGCTCTAGTGAGTTCTAGAATGTCTAAACGAGTGCAATAAGGCTGTAAATGAAAAGTAAGCTTCCCGTCTCATAGATGGAAGGCTCTATAGTCCGTGGGTCAGTTGTTGAGCAAGCACAGTGCACACAGCTTCTGAAGTAAAACAAACAAGTAAAACAATGGTAAGTAGATAAAATAAATAATACAAACAATGCAACAAAATAACTGTATTGACACATATCATGAAATACATTGGTAATTGGCATGTAACTTAAAAACTGCTAAGGGTAATTTGGGTTGTGTGTCATTTAGAATATTACTACTAAAACACACTCATGGGCATCAATGGGCATTTATTATTCTTACCTTGAAATCCATCTGTTTTCAAATGCACACAAACAAAAAATATTAAAACTGCATCAATTATTGTGCTACATTCCATTTCGCAAGGATTGTCTTAATTTATTTGGATTCTTTTATATTATTATTTATTTCATAAAAAATCAAATTTTCTTTGTTATTAAGTTGAATCCAGTGTTAAATTAACAAGTAATTATTTATTAACTATTTGTTGGTTTTGTTTGACTTTGTCAATGTGTATTCGTGTTAAATAATCGCGATCTCAACAATGGGCAATTTTTTTTTAAATAATTTTTGTCATAATTGAGCAGCCTTATCATCTGAAAATCATGACATCAATATCTGTCAGAAAAGAATGTGTACAATACACCGATTTCACACATTTTCCTAAAAAAAATCTTCTCAGTTGTTTAAAGGATGACGGCAACTATCAAAGGGTGCTTTCTCACCTCTAGTGTGGTTCATTTGGTCCGGACCAATATGTACATTGTAGCATTTTTCAGCGGTGTTGGTTCCTTTTCAAACCACACTGATTGCTTTTGTCCGAACCAATTGAAACGAACCAAAATGCGGTCACGTGACACATCCACATCACTCGTTGTGAGAACATATTTCCTAACATGCTTTTTTTAAACAAAAAGTCACTGTCAACATCACGTCTCAGATGTGGTAACAGATGTTAGCCCGGTCAACCGTGCTAGCATCAGTCACATCATTGTAAGCGGTGATGGCGATCTCAACAACATCCACTGGATCAACGTCCGGTTTTGTCCCAAGTATATTATCAAGGTCATCGTACCAGGGGAACTTGAGGTAGATCCCGCACTTGGATGTACTGCTGGCGGAGTGTCTTTAACCTAACCCGGCACAGTTCCAGAGATCTATTAAACTCCCTTTCCCCAAGTTGTTTGCTAAACAATGAAACACAAATGAAACAAACCGCTACAGGGTTCGTTTGAAAGCGTACCGAGACCACCTTTTCAAGGAGGTCTCGGTACGCTTATTTGGTCCACTTTTGGTACGCACTCGAGTGCGATTGCTGCATTCACACCTGCCCAAACAAACCACACCAAGATCAAAAGCGAACTCTAGTGCGATTCAACCGTACTAAATGAGTTTTTACATTTAAATACCTCTTAGCAGATTGGGACTCATATAAGTGTGTGCATGATCATTTCCCCAACTTACGTGCTTCTTGGTGCTTGAAACTTGGTTGCAGGCCTTTCCACATCCAGCCCTGCAGCTTTTGTGTTGTGTTGATCTTTGAACCTTGACTCTGACTTTAGCCCCTGAGTTTGGCCATCTCCATCACTGCCCCTCAGATCCAACAACAGCATTCCCAGACACACAGGCAGCGAAGAAGGGCCTGTACAATGACAATAGAAAATAACAGAGATTAAAAGTAAATACAATTTATTTCACAATATTTGTCATTAAACTCAATGAACATGTCTACCAACATTTCTCAAAAAATGACATTTGATCTGCTTATTAATTATATTAATTGCATGCTATTTATCTTACCAAGGGCGGTGTGTCAGTGAGGTGGGAGGAGCCTTGCAGAAAGTGCCAATGAATAGGTAATATCCCTCCAACAGCTCCACCCAGATAAGGCCAGCGGCCAATCACGCCTCCCCTTGTCTCCTGAACGGAGTGAACTGCTCAATGGCTGCATCCTGAGCCAGGCATTCCAGAGACACGACCTGTCAAAAAACAGAGCTGTTAATAAACAACAAATCAGTGACCATGCTAGCAAAAAGTCATTGTTGAACATAATCCGAAATCAGTTGGGCTGATGAGATAAGATGTTGCTTTATGTAACAGATGCCAATCGACTTTTAATCATGTACTATCCAAAACAGGTTCTTTCAGTCATATCAATCAATCAAACATACGTTACACAAATGGGGAAACAATCACGTGACTGACTACCTCATTTTGTGGCAATCGTTTAGGACACATGTTTGAACAGACTGTGTACTGAATGGCTTTGTCTTTGCCTGATTCCAAGACTGAACTTTACAAAGCAACAAGACACACACAGCGACACACAACAGAGCCTTTGTACTGTCTTACGTCACAGAACGGCCCGTCAGGCTCATCAATGATAAAAACAAGAGTACACACATGAACACGCAAGCTTGTGCAGCCATAAGTAAAAAAAACACAGAACATTCTTATCATGCAATGTTGCTTTGACTGCATTAGGATGCAAATGTCATCTGATTCCTCCATCTATGTCTTAGTCTTATAAATTACCTTAGCGTAAGCCATCAGTTTCACTGTTGTGTCTATGTCTTATGATATAAACACATCAACGTCCACTGAGGGAATAGACTTACAAATTCTTTAACTGACCGGTAAATTCGGTTTTAATAATGTAAAGACATACTTATAGCCTCTATTTTATGTATCTGTGTGTCATGAATAAAATTAAATGCACTAGGAGTAAAGCGGTAATTGATGGCACACTCAAGTGACACATTATACATCACATATCTTGCAGTACATCAGGATAATCTAATGAAGCACAAATAGGTCAACCTGTAAAGACGGCTATAATTTCACGAAACATGCAATGAATAGAATCAGGCCTTTCTAGAGATGCATTTGCATTACACTCCTAGAACGTAGTATTCAGTGGCCTCTCTAGGGAGGGGCTTATCTCAATTGGGTTAGGCGTGTATGTCCAGAATGGAACATTAGCACACTACATACTGTCTACTAATAAAGCACTAAACAGTACACATTATGTGAATACAAAATGTGAAACAAAACACATTATTCAATAAAACATCCATATTTAAAATTACTGTTGCCACATTACCTCAAAACACAGCATGTTTATTTTAAGTAATTCTTATTTTGTGTGAAAAAGCGTTAAAATGTAAAACAAATGTTCAATCCAACAATGAGTTAAAATGTACAAAAATGACATTACTTGCCCAAGGCATTTTGGGATACTGAAGTCTATTCAGGGCACACAATATGGATTATGCACACTATAAAATTAGTACAGTTATATTCCTTTTCCATCTCTCTACGCTTATGTTTGGAATAGCAATGGAGATGTAAGTGGAGAGGATGACAAAGGGTGGGCGGAACAAGTTTCTTGACCTGAGCATACATTGTTAATGCCAAATGTCTCATTACTGCATTTGTAAAGCTACACAAAACACAAGAAGGGGTCAAGGTTGAATATATTTTTAGGTACAATTCTGATGGCTAACGGGGGAAGACCTCACACCGACATAAGATCTGAAATAACGTTCAGACATGTAGAACGGTCCCTCAAAACACCACCCTGAACTCTGACAGACTGATACAAACCAATAAAGTTTTCAGAAGTGTGAATAGAGCTTGTTAATCGACGTCACGCCGCGTTGAATGTTGCGCCATCTTGAGAGGATGGCTGCTAGTGCGTTCAATGCAGTCTTTTGTTTTTCTTTAGGAAATATAACTATGGTAGGTCGGTCTTGCCGTGTTAAAAACTGCAATAGCATTACGCAGAGTCGTTCAGGAAAAGCCCATGGTTCTTTCACTTTTGATTTCTCCATATATCAAACAAAACAAGTAACGGTACATATCAAAACAATAATAGCAGTGGAGTATTCTCCTCCCAAGATGGCGGCGCCACCGCAACATAGGACGTGACGTCAGCTTCACATTCTCTATTATACTGGGTGGTCTGTGTACCATGATGATGTAATGCGTTCACAGAGGATTGCTGTGAATCTCTCAGGCTCAGATAGCACGAACCCTGAACCCCAGTTTAAATACAGCTGAGTTGACACAGACACAAATGGCCACTAGCAAACAAGACGAAGTTTTTTACAGGTTCCACACCTACATGTTTGCCCGGGGTTTGAAGATGCAAGTTTGTTAATTCTGTGATGCTTCAAATGTTTAAGGTTTTTCTAGGTTTAGTTTTGACATAAAAGGTTATTGCTGCTTCAGTCCACTTGGTTAAACATATTCTTGAAGGTCTACATGGTTGCATCATGAAAATCTGCATATCTTTTCAGATGTTTACTGAAAACGAATGAGAAAGAACTGCCTTCCAGGTTGAATGCATACATTGAGACACGAAGAGTTCAGTTTGATCGCTCTGCCTCTGAAAAAAAATCAAGAATGTGTGTACACCCCCACTCACAGAGAATTCAACACTGACTGAAAAAATAGAGAGTGTAACCAAACAGTCAAGGTTAGCAAGGACAGCTGTCAGCGTGATGATGTTTTTCCTGGTTACTGGGTTATTTATATTATGTTTAAGGGAAAGCAATGAGTCAAGAATTGGACACGACATTTTAATTTTAACATCACGCCTTTCACAGTACAAATAGGTTAAAAGTAGCTTTACAGAAAATAATAGTGCTGCGAGCAAGCCAAGAGCGACTATGGTGAAAACTTACTAAATTTCTATTTAGGGGTTATACTGCAGGAAAGCTTACGCCCAAAATATTACCTTCAACATTGAATTCTTAAATGCACGGATGCACATCTGTTTATAATTACAATGCATGTAAGTGTATAGTCTCTTATGAAGCGTTTTATAGCGTTTTAAGAAAGTCATACAAGTTGGAAATGACAAGAGGGTGAGTAGGCTAAATGATGACAGAACTTTCATTTTTGGGTGAACTATCCCTTTAAAGATTCAAAACATTTAAGGAGTAAACTTGCAGTAAAACAAAAAGCCATCTTAAAACTCTAAATAGTACTAAAAACACCAATTTGCTTTCTAATAAAATAGTTTTTATTAGACCATCTGCATGCCAAATCTCCTCACGAGTAGCTTCTTATTGGCTAGATAAGCCATTACTCTTTTCGGCTATTATTGCAATGTTCCCATTAAAGAATCACCAAAACAAACACAATGCCTCACAGCTGAAAAACTCCCTTCCTCCACTTTATCCTCATGACATCACGAAGACCTGCACATACCCATGTACATCAACAGATGTTGTTACACAAACAATAAAGACAATGAATCGATAATAACGGCGTGAGAAACAGTGAGTCAGAAGTGTGAGTATAAACTCTACTCGTGAGCCTACACTGATGATGTGTACACCCTCGAGGGTTTGGCAAGAACACCTGGCATTTACAACATAGGAAGTCTTGACAAACTACATGAAGAGGAAAGACTAAACCGCTCACATGCGCACCTCCGAGTTGTGCTTATCTCCCAGCCGCTAAAAGCCTGTCGGTTAGCAAAACCAAGGGTTGAAATATCATCTCTTGACACGACAAGGGTAATGATGTCATTGATTCATTTGTGCCTTGGCAGCTAAGCCATTAGGAAACAAGAGTGATTTTCAGACAGGTGTTCCTTTAAAACGTTTTTGATTTATATGTCAATTAATATGTTTTTATTTGATATCACTGTTATTCTTCAATGCTTTTTTTAAATCACCTCCTAAATAACATTAAATATAGCCTTACAAGGAATGCAAAGCAGCGTTGACATTTCATGTCAACCACCCATAAACACAAACACAACACACGTTCACTGTAACCTTCCAACCCACCTATCTAGGAACTCCTGTCCTCTCCTCCGCGACTGTCTTCTTCCTGTCTGTCGAAACTCTCGGGTAGTGGTTGTTATTACTTCAACGCCGTGAGGAGTTGCAAGGTTACTTGCCAGGTCTCTCTGTTCCTCCCTTGAGAGAATGAGATATACATCGAAAAGAAATATTCAAGGCTTGTTTAAGTCTCAAACAATCTATAAAGGCACATCTCTATCTGTTTATGCTCTCGTCCCTGCTATTCTGGTATGCCCAACTGAGAATTCTCTTCCCACCCCCTCTCTCTCTCTCTCTCTCTCTCTCTCTTTCTTTCAATAACTCACACACAAAACCTCTCTCTCAAGCTCTCTTTGGCACATGCATATAAGCTCTGTGACCCCCCTACTCTTTGCGTCTAGCTTCCCCCAACCACCTCGCACTCATTTTTCCCCCCTTAAATAACTTGAACACAATGAAAGTACCGCTTCGGCCCCCCCTCCCTTTCTGTGCAGAGTGCTCTCTGCTGCTTGCAAAATTTCTCACCACTTGTTTTCTCTCTCTCTCTCTCTCTCTCTCTCTCTCTCTCTCTCTCTCTCTCTCTCTCTCTGCTCTGCTTTGCCTTTTTAGCCTACTTCCTCTCAGCTGGTTAGTGAAGGCGTCCTCGCTTGCTCAGTCAGCGCACAACTCATGTATGAGGTGGGTGCTGTGATGTGATTGGCTGGAGGGAGGGGATTCTGATGCATGGCTGATGTCCTGATAGGTGTGAAGGTATAGGGTAATACCGAAAGCCCCGCCCACCTGTTCTGCTTGTTTTGCAAATGCAATGTATATAGAGCTTTAGTGAGTTATTGTGTGTTGCCAATGTGAGTGTGTGTTGCGTGCGTGTGTGTTTGTTTAATACACTCCACCGCAACCAGTTTGTGTTGCTTTGATGCGCACACACACAAATGCACAGTTCTCGCAAAAATGCATATTCAGTGTCAGTTCTGTTACAACCTATTTAAACATTACAAAATTAAGATCTTAAGTAAAGAAATGTTATATGGTGTTGTAAGATTCTGTAGCCTGAGTTTGTGTATTATCATGTATAGTAAAAGACAAAAGAATACAAAAAATAGAGTGTACAGCATAGCGGATACATCATTGCATGAATCATGTTATCAGTCCTTTCACAGACTTCTGAGACTTCTACTGGGTGTGAAGACGTGTGTGTGTGTGTGTGCAGGCAATGTGTCACCAGCTAGACCTCTTTCAATTGCATGCCGCATCTTCCAAATAAGGATCAGCAATTCCACATGCACTTAAATAAAAGCTTTAGCACATGTTGGACGCACAGATTAATTTCATCTCTTTACATACAGTGAATGGCAAAGGAGTGGGGGAGGGGGTGCATAGAGCTTATATTGAGAATGCGTGATGGGTTTCTTGTGTACGTGGGTGTGAGACAGGTAGACTGTCAAAAACGACCAACACAAATGTGTGGAACGCTCAACGTGGAGGGTTGATCACACAAAAGTGCTGTGAGGTGCAAGGTTCTGATGTCTTTTAATAGTTGTGGTGTTTAGACCCGCTTAAATTGAAAACATTCCTTGCAGAGACACACACAGCCACTTCTGTGCCCATATAAGGAGTGCCTGGGGGCGTGGCCTGAGACACAGGCTCTCAGCTCAGCTGAGTTCAGAGCAAAACACAACCAGAAAAGTGCACAAATATACACACACGCAATGTCAGTGACATTCAAGCATACTTTTGTTTCATGTTGCTGGCTAAACACCGAAGGAGATGACAACCCTGCTTTCAGCAATCTCTCAAAAACAAGTTTTGTTCATTTGAACATTTCCCCAGAAGCTATTCTGAGCTGGGTTGACACAACTGGTCTATGAGGGCTGTTGAAACTCACAGCTAGTCAGCTACATTCTAACCCTTCCCTTCCTTCATGTTCCTGCGTTCATTTTGGTCAACCATATTAGAACTATTTTATAATTAAGTCAATACTGAATTTGACGAAACAAACTAGACATTTACATTTCTCTGACAACATGAGAAGAGCTTGTATGACGCTACAGTTTCTTGTATTTGTTAGGTGGGTAATAGGGTGTTTTGGAGGGTGCTTCTTGGCAGATAAGGTTAAAGGAACAGTTCACCCAAAAATGTCTTCATTTACTCACCCTAACATTGTTCCAAATGAGGAACACAGAGAAAGATATTTGGAAGAATGCTTTTCACAAAACAGCTCTTGGCCACCATTGACTACCATTGAAGGAAAAATTGCTTGATAGTTGTTGTGTGCTGTTGAACACAAAATAAGTTATTTTGAAGAATGTAGGAAAGCAAACAGTTCTGGGGCACGTTACTTTTTTCTACTATGGTAGTCAATGGTGGTTTGGTTACAAGCATTCTTGCAAATTTCTTCCTCTGTGTTCATTGGAACAAATACATTTATACAGATCTGGAACAACTCGAGGGGGAGTAAATGATGACAGAATTTTTATT
The DNA here is from genome assembly GCA_006030095.1 of Triplophysa siluroides. Taxonomy (NCBI): domain Eukaryota; kingdom Metazoa; phylum Chordata; class Actinopteri; order Cypriniformes; family Nemacheilidae; genus Triplophysa; species Triplophysa siluroides. The sequence goes on along the minus strand of VCII01000101.1, from coordinate 519,829 downwards.
TTTGGGTGAACTGTCTCTTGGTTAGTTTTCATAAGGTTGCCAGATGGTTATTTCTTCACCCTAGTCAAAATAACCCACCCAAGCCCCTAGTTATGTTCTGGGCACCTCCTTGTAAATCAATACATATTTTGTCTACTTTCTTTCTGCCGTTTGTATGACAGTTGCATATACGGTGGTTATGAATACAAAAGTTGTAAACAATATAAGTAGTTCATGTTATGTAGTTGCAGTAGCAGCCATTTGAACCAGATTCTAAGTCCTACCAGACTGACGCTGTTATAGTCAGCTGCTCAACTTCCTGTTTTCCACTTCAATGAGCCAAGTGAGAACACACAAAAGCTACAGTCCTGTGCTCGACTGCTGCACTATCGCACACCAGTGTAAAAACATAGAACGTGATTTCTGCTGCAAGTCACACCTTCAGTCTAATCACACTTTTCTCACGCCATCATTCTCACTTCTGACGTTGCCACTTGTGCGAAAAATAAAGAGTAAACTAGAATAAAGGTTACACTTATGGAGAAAGGAACAAAGGAGACCAAATCTACTCTAGAGATGAGCAGAGTGTTCCAGAAGTCAATGTGGCTTATTCACAGAAAGCAAAGCTATTTAGAGGAATGAAACAGCAGTCTGTCGCTTATATTTATGTGTCTGTTTTTATGCATCTCTATAACGAAACAACGGTGTTAAAGGTCCAGTGTATGAAATTTAGCGGCATCTAGTGGTGAGGTAGCAAATTGCAACTAATGATTCACTCCACCCCTCCTTTCTAAGCACTATGGTGGCTCTCACAGGACTAATATGTCGTCACGTTTTCGCTTCTTTGCCAAAGAAGATAACGTAATTACCAAGGGGACCCATGGTGTATGTAGATAGAAATAACTAATTCTAAGGCAATTAATAGATAGAAAACACCTAATATAAGCCACTAAAACAATGAGGCTTTAAAAATCTATAAGGAGTCAATTGTAAAAAGGCTATACGTTAAGGTTAGATGTTTTGTAGCACCTGACACTGATGAATGATGACTGTAACTATCATGCTCTTGGTATAACACTCCCTGAGGTGGGGGTGGCGGATGACAAATTTACTTCACACTGTAATAGAGTAAGGGCAAAAAGGAGGTAAGAAAAACATGGTGCTTTTGAGGGCAAAATAGGATCAAATTGAACTACAAAGTAATATGCAGAGACCACTGCACTGCTTAAATAGCCTGTGAACATACATCAGAATTTAATTTGAGAAAACATTTCTAGAATCGCTTTTCTTTAGTGCTTTGATTTTAGTTTGAAGTGAGAAGATATGCACATTGATTTATTAAACTATATAATTACAGCTATACCCTATGGCCACTATTGATTGACCCACTGCTAATTGTAAATAATGAACAGATTAGTAGGTTAGGACCTTGGCATGCTTATATCGCATATGTGCACATGCTCACGCAGACACGCACATGCCTGCGCTGGCGGTGGCACACCCATGTATTTAATCATGTGATGCTGCTGCCGGTCAATCCTTTGTTATTTAAATCTCTATCAAAGCCCTTATGATGAAACCTGAAAGTTGATCTCAGATCAGGGAAGGGGTTAAATGTTGAGGGAGGTGACCAGCAAAATGGGATTGGCTATCAAAGTTAACCAACCATGGCGGCTCTAGGGCTATTTACAGAAGTCAAGGTCCGCACGTTTATCTCAAGTCACACTTGGCACACATGCATCTGAATCACAAAGGATATTCAAATGTTACTAATGCAAAGAATTCTCTAAATACATTTGAAAAATTTCATACATAAAATGTGTGTTTTTGTGCTTGTCCATGCAAAACATGCTACCACAATGCAAAGACGTTTCGGGTGGTTGCCGGGGCACCTTGCTAAGATATTATGAGTGTTTTAGAATGGTGCTATGTGGTTGCTAGGTGGTTATCTACTTGCCATGACACTTTAGTTACATGTTGAAGATTAATACTTAAGATTAAAGGGTTTTGTGTTCCGAAGATGAACAGAGGTCCTAGGGTTGTCAAACGACTTGAGGGTGAGTAATTCATGACAGAATTTTTGGCAGAGTTTCCCATTAGATTACAAAACCCTAAAAACAGTGATACTTGCCTTAGCATGCACCACTAACTGTCTTCACCTCAAACTGGAACGAGTGAAGCCTCAATACTTCATACAGAATCTAACCAGTAAAGGGTTGTCAAGAGAATAATGGAACTGAACCAGCACCACCCTCATTCTCATCAAGACGAGAGAAAGAGAATACATTGCATCTACTGGAGATGTTGAATTGAAACCCCTCATTCAACATTTACACATATATCGGTTGCGGAAACAGAATTGCTGCGGCGGGTCTTAATGCCCTTATGCTGAATAACGATTTTCAACAAGCTACATCAGCTCGACGTGGCTTATCTTCTGTGCAGCAGCTATTCCTAACATGCATTTTCCCTCACCAACCCAATGATGTAACACATGCTTCTGCTGATAGCCACACTAAAAGAGGTCACATAGCAAGGACATTAGGAGACTCCAAGAGGACTGGTGATAAAGGGCAAGGTTCTACCTGCAGTTATGGGTCATTTATTACATAGCGAGAGAGAGAGAGAGACCCTCTGGACCACTGCTAATCATTTTGGGGGACAATGAACATGGCTCTGCAGCTCTCCATTGTGCTATTCCATTGGCGTCCTCAATGGTCTGGCATTAGTAATGAGCAGGATGGATGCATTTACATTATTCACACAACCTGTGTGCACACACCCATTCGCAAAATTCTGATGCTTATCCCGCTCTCTTTTTAACAAAATGTTATCGATATTACTGATAATAAGAAAAACCACAACGAGCACCGAGTTGATTCAACTGTAGTCTATTGTGTAGCATGCAGGCACATCTTTATAAAGAAAGCCAAGCAGAATTTATAATACAAGTATGGGCCCATTGCTAGAGGTGCATGACAGAAATAAGATCCTATACATTTCAGTCTCAAAGATTCCAATAAACCTATATTTCATTACATTTATTCATTTGGCAGAGCGACTGACAAGTAGGAGAGCATATAAACATCTAGTCAACAAGCTAAACTAAAGCTAAATTTAACTCCAGAACAAAAACTACAAAGGGGAAGAATGACTGGGAAAGAAAACGAACATGTGCACTGATGAAAGTTGCCCTCAGTGGATGAAATAGCATGAATCAGACAAAGCAGAAACGCCCCCTGCGCATGAACATACAGCAGCTCCAGTATGCATTGTGTGCAGATTCATGATCATGCTGTGATTAATCTTCCATTATTATACACACGTGAGATTATCTCAAATACCATCGATCAATAAAGAAACAGAATCATTATATGAGACTAAGGAATCGTTACATCATTTAAGGTCAAATAAAGAGCTAATGAAGATTAATATGGTGTTTGCATGATTGATCAGTCAGACAGATCTCAGGGCTATCCTCTAACTTGGCCATTATGAATTAATCTCATCATTACAATATCCGATTCCATATATATGGTGAAGTAAGAGTGATTTAAAAGAGGATGACAACACAAAGAGAATCAGACTTACTTACCCACAGCAAATCTGTGAACGCAATGACAAGGGTCGCAGCAGTCAGCAAACTAACATTCCCATCATAACGTTATATGGACGAGTAGTTTGATCTTATTTTAGACAGCAGAAGAGATCTCAGTATGTTCTTCTTAATCGACGACAAAACTATCTGCGCTATGTAACGACGATATACTTGGGCGATGGTGATATGAAAACGTTGACACGAGATCCTGGTTTTCAAAGGTCGACTGGGCTGTTTTGATTGCCTTTCTTCTCCTTTTCGCGTCCTGAAACCACCCTCTGCCAGCGGGCCTTTCTATTTTCTGCTTGACGGTCGGTCCAAAGCCCTCGCCCATTAAACGATCCTGTCCCTTTAAAAAACAATACTTCCGGGATTTGCTGAAAAATAACTCGGGGGAGGGACGTTCGAACAGCTGAAAGGCTGTCATTTAAGCGATTGGTCGCTTTCTCGTCCACGAACCAATGAAAGGTGTGTTAAAATACAGGCATTGAATATATTTGCATAAACGTAATATATTTCGACGAAACGCGTTTTCGTTGGTTCCAGGGCAGGCGACGTCTTCACAAGCCACGCCCCAGTACACGTGCTATTTGTTCCATTGACTTCGCTTTGGTGGGGGAAATCTATGGATAACAGGAGACAGAAATAGGGTTTATGTAACGATGCACTTGTAATATTTCGTTAAAAATATTAGCATTAGTCATTTTTGCACGCGACAAAGCACGTCATACACATCAGATTCAGAAGAGCTTTATTGCCAAGTGTGCACACACAAGGAATTTTCTTTGGCGTTGGAAGCTTCTAGTACAGACATTCAACACAATGACAATACAATATAATAAGATTGACAGTCTAAACGATTCTAAAATATGCATGTTTAAAACAAAAGACTATTGTACAGAAAATGGGGGATAATAACATATAAGAGACATTGTACAGGGTAGTATATAGTAGAATATACATATTAACAGATTGTATGTACACTTGTGCAAATGGGTGATGTTGTGTTGTATACATGTATAAATAAAATGTACATATAATAAGGCACTATAGGAGCAGTGAAAGTGGAATATTGCTCTTAAGGAGCAGTTATCTGTTAAGAAGGGAGATTGCCAGGGGAAAAAGCTGCTTCTGTGAGCTGAGCGACCTCCATGGTCCTGATACAAGCAACTTAGATTATTCGGAGCTGAAATCAATCTGAGCTGTTATTTAGTTATCTAATAAAGCATCCGAAATGACTTGTAACATAATAGTGCTCGTGTAATCACGTGATAATCTTTGTTTATTCCTCTTTGGTCTGTTTAAAATGTGTATTTCCTTAACCAGGCATTTTTTGTGGTCGCATTGTTCACGTGAAGATCCCATCGAAGGCTGATCTCTGTATTCTTGTTCACGGTTACTTTCTCCGTCGCTTTTAAGCTAACGTAAATCCATCTATATGGGTTTACAATGAAGCAGCATAAGTTTACCGCTAGAGGGCGCAATTGTGCTTTAAATGGGAGCGCAAATCACTTCTGCACAGTCCAACTGACGTAAGACTATTAAAATAACAGTTTAATTATACAATTGAAAAAATAAAAAAATATAACGTCCTGCATTTATTCCTGTTGTCGATTGATAGTTTACGTTTCCATTATATGCACATCAGTGCATAGATACTTCTTTATATTTATTGGCGAATGCAGAACGACGAAGAGCACGAGGTGCAATAAAAACGGAGGCTACACGCCTTTTCCTTAACGAAAGAAAGACCAACCAGATCGTGTTCCATATAAGAAAAGTATCTATACTCTTTGATGGGGGCTTTACACACCTGTGAGCGGCCAAAACGTTATTGGACACATTATCCTTTAGATCCGCCCATATGCACAGTTTATGGAGTTTTATTGGTTGACGCTCATGTCAATAACACCAAGGGAACAGAAGGGTTCCCCAGGCTCATTGCAAACACAAGCGATACTTCATCCTCATATTGTCGCGATGACTTTTAAAAACTACTGTTTCTCGATGCTTCAAATATCGTTTAGTAACGGGAGGTCATACAGCCAATGGCAAATGATCTAATCACGCCCAAAAACCATAGGTGTGTTTTGCTGGACTTAAATCTCAGCCATGTCGCTTCTATGCGTGCGAGGTTAGTAACGATACTTGATACTTGTTAATATGTGACATGTTCTTCTCTGTATCTCATTATAAGCTTCTGTGTAAATCAAGGCTTTGGGGTTGGTGTGTATAAAATAGTCTTAAACTTAAATTACATCCTACAGCAAAAGAAAGCAACAGGTAAATTTGTGAGTAGGAAGTTTATTTCAATAATGTTAAATTGCTGTTACTTTCGTTGTATTAAACGCCGAGTATTTGTGTTATGATAGACTGAAAGCGATTCATCTTCTGTTAAGACGCTTAACGGGGTCTCCCGGCGTTATGGGCGGCAGCTACTGTAACGTTACACTTGTTTTATTTTCCCGCTATACGGTTCACCTATGCTACAACAACACTTAACGGGGTTTCCTGAATTGTTAAACTTCTTCTTCTGACAGGACTGTGGGATTTTTGTCCTATACAAAGTGCCACAAAACTGTATCTATTGCCTTTAGTATGTGGTGCAATGCACTTAGGATCCGTTGTTATAAATCGTTGTTTGAAATGTAGTTTATATCAGGTTTGCACTGGGGGTTAAACATGACATTAAAGTTCATGTCATCAGGTTTTGTTTTCGAATTAACTAGTGACACGTAATGGACACATGCAGCAACGTTTGACATTATGGGCGTGATGCAGTAGGGCAATTCCAGCGTTATGGACGTGACATTTTGCGTTATGGACGTGACATAAAAATGCTCAGAGAATGAATTTGTCACGAATAAATTGAACCATCTGTTTATATTGTGCTAAACCCTTGTTGATGGAGTCTAAACATAAAAAAAGTCAGTCTATGAACTAATTTTCTGTTTTAAAAAAGGGAAATAAACACGCGTTATGGATGTGACAAAAAAAGGACGCAGTTTTTGGGAGACGACAAACTTTGTAGGATTTCTGTGAAATAAAAGGCACAACCCTGAAGCAATAATACCCAATGAATGGAGAAGGGATGCCTCTTTATAGAACATACTTTATTTTAATTTCCATGTGTTCATTTACGAGGAATATGTAGCGTTATGGATGTGACAATCCTGAAAATGGCACTTACCTGACTGTGAAAAATCATGCTAAAAATAAAACAAATGCTTTACAAATTTGATGAGAGATCTCACATGGGTATTTGAACCACCAAATCTTAATATCTGTGCTGTTACCATAGTAAAAACCGTTGGTAAAAACTTAATTTTTTCACGGCAAGGTTGACATTTTCATGGAATTGCCCAGTAAGTGATTGCATTTGTGTGAGCATGCTGTAACACTGGCACGAGGAGGTTTCGTCTGACTCTGTTTAAAAATGCTTCAATTGATTTTCAATTTGTTTGGACTACACAAGTACTTTTGTATCACAGAGATCTGTCATGCTGTCAGCAGTCAGGAGAGAGGAAGCATGTATAGAAAATCAAAAGTGACTGACATGTCAATAGTGAATAGAGGAGAGATATTCTGGGTGCAAATCGTTGCAAAATAAACATGACTGGCTCTCATCATGAATGTAATGGGATTGAAATCTTTAGCATACCAGTTTTGTTTCAGGCCATGTTTTACAGTAACGCGGTGTGCGAGATCTTCACATATTCATGAAAATACATTAGTAGGTTTGCTGTGGATTATTGAGAATGCAGTCATACATTTAGAGGTTTGTTCCACATTGTATATGGGAAACCCACCAAGAGAAAGTGATAAGGGATGTGTATAGCATAAAGCTGGTGTTGGGGGAGGACAGATTCATTGTAATCCTCTAGCCATCTGGTGCAGTCTGTGTATGCGTCGCCGGTCACTGCAAAACTCTCTGAGGTCTGCGTTCATCTCACCTGACCAATAGAACACATTGAACTCTTGAAGAACATCTTTATTGTCTGAGCTTTGTGCAAAGGAAGGCACAGTGTTTGTTGACAACATTTTATCCTTTCGGCATTGCTCCAGTTCAAGTGTGTTTTAATATGCTAGGTGTGGATAGACTAGCTCAGTGTTTCTCATCTTTGTCAAAGTACAACTTCATCTCCGCCAGATGTGTTTTTTATGTTATGTCATGTATCATTGTACTTATTGTTATTATGCTGATTATTCAGAAGTCAGAATTATGGCCTAAAATGGACCCATGAAATTGCATCGTATTTTAAGTAAGACACGTCAGCTTGTTTGTCGATTAAAGGGGCAGTTCAACCAAAAATGAAAATTCTGTTATCATTTACTCACCCTCTAATCATTTTTGTATGAGTTAATATCTTAATAACACAAAAGAAGATATTTTGAATAATGTTGGTAGTTGAACAATGGCATCCAAATTCTATTGTACGGACACAAAACCAATGCAATGGGTACCGCCGTTGTTCTGTTACCAACATTCTTCAAAATATCTAATTTTGTGTTCTGCAAAAGAAAGAAAGAAAGTCATATAGGTTTTAAATGACAAGAGGGAGAGTCAATTCAATTCAATATATTTATAGAGCGCTTTTCACAATGTGCATTGTTCCAAAGCAGCTTTACAGGAGAAAAACAGAAAAACACAGAAAGGTAAAACACAGCACAGTGCGTGGTGTTTATAGACCAAGCAAGATCATTCTCTTAAATAATATCTAATAAATAATGAAATACATGAACAAATGCAGTCTCCCGGTGAGCAAGCCAACATTGCCCTAAATGATGACAAATTTTCCTTTTTGGGTGAACTGTGACTGTCCCTTTAAAAGTTGTGTCATTTTGAGGGCAACATTTTGTGGAAAAAAACAACAACAACTGTGAATTTATTTTTAAAAGCAGACCAGATGGGACGTCAATAACAGTAAATGAATGTGTTGTCTTTGTATGGTGGAGTTTAATTACCCTCAAAGATCCATAAGTATGAAAAATAGCTCACGAACGAATACACGGTTTTAGAGGTTTAGCAAAGCAAATTGTAATTATTTTGTGTACCCCCTAGAACCTACTTAAGTATCTCCTGCGGTTCTATATGTCATCCTGTTAGAAATCAATAGACTATCAGAAAGCATTTGTAAAGGAGACAGAAGTTTCTACTGACTAGGGGACAAACAACAGGTTGCCTTGTTTCTGATTTGTTTCGTGGTTAAGTTCTTTAATAATATTTATGTGTATTTTTGTACCTTTAAAAAAATTCGATACTACAGCAAAACAATCTCACTTTTTTCTTTGTCTTTCTTTTCTTTTCAGTGAAAAAAGCCAAGCTTCAAGGACCTCAAGGTAATGAACTGTTTGCATCATAAAACAGTTGTGCTTGTTATGGCTCTACAATTTCCGTGGTCTCAAAGAGGAAAGAATAATGCATCATTCAATTAATTATCATTCAGATGCGTGTTTGGTGCTAAATTGAGGTACTTGAATCAGACATCAAACTCGTTCTATGGCCCAGTTTGATGTGGACAGGAGAGACAGTGAACTGGTTTACTGGTTAGCCAGCAGGCAAGCACTAAACCTCAGGGGATTTTTTGCAACCTTGGGATAAGTTACCTCTCACTTTATTTGGTAGAATCCAATCGCCTAAAATTACCTAGTTTTTTGTTCCTTTTTCAGACCCTCTCAGTTTTTTTTACCTAAGTCCTTTTTTAAACTGTTGGATGGTGCTATTTCCACTTATATATGGCAAGGCAGACCTCCTAGGTTAGGTAAAAGCGCTAACTTTTTGATTTATCACTGGGCAGCAAATATTAGCAAAATTCATAGCTGGTACAATTCTCCCCATTTAGATTGGTGTAGATTAAAAGCACAGTCCTGTTCTTCGTCTTCACTCTCTGCCTTAGCATGTGGCTCTTTGTCCAGTCGTCCCTCAAAGCTTACTAAACCATTAGTATGCACTTCTTTTAAGATCTGAAGACAATTCAGGCAATATTTTTAACTTGCTGCTGCTTTTCTTTATGGCCCTATATGCAAGAATCATTTATTTCGGCCTTCAACCATAGATTCTGCTTATAGTTCGTGGAAAAACAAGGGTCTTGTGCATTTTCAGATTTATTTATTGATGGAGTTTTCTGCTCTTGAAAAAAACAAAACAAGTTAGATTGTTGTATACTGAATTTTTCTACAAGTTCGCAACTTTGTTCATTCTCAGTGTCCGTCTTTTCCAAATTTGCCTATACCTTCTTTATATCAAAAGTGTTTATTTTGGGGTGTGGGGTATTCAAAGGGTTGTGATTGTTTGTTTATGTTCACCCTTAGTTGTTGTTAATGGGGGAAAAAGGGATTGTATAGATTCATTTGAATTGTTATTTTCTGGATTTATTCCAATTATATTCCAACTAAAAAAAAAAAACCTTGGTGATGACATTGGACTGTTACAGCCAACCAAATCTATAATGTAGATACTGTGACATACTGTGTGACATGAGCATTTTTCGTCTAACATTCATCGGTCTATTTGTGCAGTACAAGCAGGTAATGAGCAGAACGTGATTGTGTGTGATTGTCTCAGTTTGATTCCCCTTATTGACTGTGTCTGGCTCTCAGTCTCCTTTTGCCACCCACACCATCATTTTTTCTTCTGTTTCATCCATCATCTACACATTTGATAAATGCTTTAAATCTTTGTCTGTTATGCTGTTCACACCAAACCAAACCCAAACCGGCTTTTATGATGCTTTATTTTGCTAACTGGACCCTATAAACTTGCATTGGTTTTGTGTCTATACAATTAAAGTGAATGGGGTCCAGTGCTGTTCGGTTACCAACTTTCTTAAAAATCTCTTTTTTTGTGTTCTGCGTAAGAAAGTCATAAAGGTTTGAAATGAATAGAGGGCGAGTAAATGATGACAGAATTTTCATTTCTGGGTGATGTTACGACCTTTTATAAGGCATGGTCTAGGGTTGAAAGGAGTAACATTTATACTATGGTCAAGTTGTGAAATAATGTTGGTGGCAAGTAACAACACGTTGACAACAAACTGCCAAATAAATAAGTGTTTAATATACAAAGAACATAATAAAATTTCTAACTTAGTTTAAACAACTAACCTAACTAAGCAAAAGAAAAGAAAAGAAAAGAAAAGAAAAGAAAAGAAAAGAAAAGAAAGGAAAGGAATGCAAAATCTACAGCACCGAGCGCCGTATACTTCCCTACTCTACACTTAACAAAAGAAAATATTGATATTGTGCGCTTACCTCTAAAACACTTCTATGAAACGTCCTTTGAAGTCCTGCTTGCAAATGTCTCCTGGTCAATCTGCTTGTTTTATTATCCAACTCGGGTCCAATATAAAAAGGCAAAACTAACGCTTCTGTTATCGTGTTAATTAATATAACCGGTCTGACGCCCTTCGGTCCGGTGTTGTTTCCCTCGCCATAGTAGGGAAAAAATGTGCGATCTCTAACAAAGATTGACGTTTGCACATGCACTAGCAGACCTCCGTTACACTTCAATGGATCTGCATGTTTTTAACTAATACATTTTTTACTGTTTATTGCTAAAGGCCAAAGTTTTTGAATACACTTGCAATGAGAGGGGCACCGACCAATCACAACAGCCCGAGAAGCGGAAGCTCGCTGATATGGTATGGGTGGGACATCTTCATACACACGCACACTCTAAGCGGGGAACCAATCACGACAGACCTGGTCAGCTTTACCAATCAGAGTGTTTCGGAAGGAGGGACTTTATATAAGAAATCCAAGTGAACAATAGACTTGAAATATAAAGCGTTTTTTATTATTAGAAACATGAAAATCTATTGTTAACACCCAAAAAACATAATCAAAGCCTCAAAAAATCTAAAAGAACGGGGCCTTTAAACACAAACCACCATTAATTAATTTCCAGAGTCTTTTTATCAGCCGGCGAAATCTTGACTGGCAGCGGATAGGTCGACATCACATCGTCAACCATGATCGACAGCTTCCTGGACCATCAGTAACCAGAGGGACGTGGCCTAAAAAGAATGACAGAGAAAGGGAGGGAGAGCGCTTGACGAGAAAGAGAATTAAACACACACAAGCACTCCAAAAACAAAACGTCTAGGGACGTAACAGGTGAATTATCACTTTAAAGCTCCTTTAAAACTTTTTGAAAAAACTGACTCCATATCTTACCCAGATTCACAATGGTAAGCTTATAAAAGTGTTTTATATATTGAGCTATTGTTTTTAAAGTTACCTGTAATATTACATTTCAAACAGGGGTGGCGATAAAGAGGAAAAAAGGTATGAAAGTAATATTTTTTTCAGGAAGGCGATTGATCACCATTAGTTTGGAATAAATGATTTAGATTTATCCATATTTAAATTATATTTATAATTTTTTTTTTTGATACTAAAAGGGAAACGCTAGATGAGAGTTTATAAAATCCATACTTTCACCTGACATAAAGACTCACAATATTATTCTTTTGTGACTTTCAGTAGATAGCAATATAATGTTGTGTCGTCAAGTACCTGCTGATTTCCATACAGTCTATCCACCCATCCAAATATAGAAACACCCATATCTAGGTAGGTGTGTGTGTTTATACATGGAGACTTTTAATTACCTAATAAAGGACCTTATAGATGCATAATTCATGCTCTCCTGATTTACCTCATGTAGAGTGACTACCATAAATTACTAAGATCTCTGGGAGAGCGAAAGAGAGAGAGAGACCTTGATGCAGAGTCTGTGCTTGACTCTTCTGTCCATAAGACATCTCAGAAATATAATCTATTCCTAATAGCAGCAAAAAGGCTTTTCAGCTCAGAAATGTGTCTGAATACGGAAGTAAAAACAATCTCAACTTCCGGTTCACAGGGACTTTAATGGCCAGTCTCTTTAGTTTTGCTGTTGGTGCTGGAAAGGGGTCGGAGACCAGCAGCTCATTTGCATTTAAAGTGACACACACCAAAATAGCCTGTTTTTCCTCACAGGCAAAATAGACTTGTAGGGCACAGTATAATAAAAGATCAGTTGTGTTTTTTGAGATGAAACTACACAGACAGATTCTGTGGACTCCTAAGATTTATATCACATGTTGTAAAAGGGCATTAGAGGGCCTTTAAGGTGTGTTTGTTCTGTCCCACTGCCTGAGTCCAGCAGCTCGTCTTTTTCCGGAAATAATCGTACAGCTGTATCTCTCTTTTATAAATTTGCATGCTGGTCCCAAGCATGATACAGTGGTCTGCTGCTGTGGCATCTTAACCAGCTTAGCAGGAGTTCTTAACAAGCTTAAACGGCACTGCTGTCACATGACCCTTAACCCCAGGCACTGCTGTCACATGACCCTTAACCCCAGGTAAGTGTTATCCTCAGGTTGAGGATACTTTTGATCTAACTAAGTGGGTTAAATATTGTAACTTGAGTTTATTACTTAAAGGTGTTATTGCAAAGCATTTGAAAAATTGCATACTAAACAAACCTTCATTGCTCATGAAGTAAAAGTTTTCCTGGTGAAAAGCAAGCCAATGCTGGTTGACAAGCAAGATCAGAAAAATAAAACTAACCAGTATTAAAACAGCATAGACATTTGTGCCTATAAAAAACTTTCAGACATTAGAGAGAAAAACATAAAAAAAATGCTTAACTTTTTTCCATAACTGAAGACGAAGCATGAGAATAGTTTAATCTTAAACTCTGTCATCGTTGAATGACATCGCTTATTGCTCCCTAAGCTCTTTGTAAGTCGCTTTGGATAAAAGCGTCTGCTAAATGACTAAATGTAAATGTAAATGAATGAAAATATAGAAATAGGGTGTGGTTTAATGAGAAATGGTCTAATCTGGGTTTAATGAAGCAGGGAAATTATAAAATATGAATATTCTAATAACATTCATCTCCAAGACATCTAATGATCGATATACAAGTCAAACTCTTTGCCTCCCTATACAGCAAATTACAAAATTCATTCAATCCCCTTCGACTACAAAAACTCTACTTTAATACATTCAACTCCACCTTTCATCTTTACATCCGTACCCACTTTAGATTAAAACTTCATTAATCTCCTTTCACATTCTCTGCCTCCAGAGTTCAAAGGGACTCGCAGGAATGCCTCGCCTGATGAATATTTCAATTATCTTGCCTAAAGTAAAAGCATGTTAAATGTTAGATGCAAGACACTGGGCCGGTTGCACAAACTGCTTGGACTAGTCTTACAAGTTAGATATCTGATTTTTTTTCAAGACTGGACATAACTTCTTTAAGTCAGTTACATAAAAAGGTAGATCTGTATAATTGAAATCTGAAAGGAAAGACTGATTAGTCCTAAGTAACTGCTATTAAGTGAGACTCGTTGTTGAGACACAGTCTTACCTTAGCGGCTATGTTTATACAACTGGCCCAGTAATACATTATTCATGGGTCTAGAGACAATCTACACATCACATTTCACATGATATCAATAATAGGCTTCTTTGTTTGATGCAATTAAGAATCTCCAGCTGTTAAACTAAAGATCGGGTAACACACTCAGTTCTTGCCAATCTCATATTAATCTTGAGTACCTATACAGTAGTATTGCATACCTCGTATCTTCGAAGAGTATTTAGTTTGATCAAAATTATAAAAGAAAGATACAGCTGTACGATTATTTCCGGGAAAACACGAGCTGCTGGAGGCAAACAGTGGGACGGAACGACAGCAGGAGCACACAATAGCACACAATTATGCACGTATTCGCCGATTGCCAACAAAACACAGACACATGACTTAGTTTCACTTACCACATGCAGTTCATGTCCGCTATCTTTTAGCACTGGAACCGCTCCATCTATCAGTTTCAAACGATCTCCAAATCCAGCGTTATATCCACCGTTGATATAACATCCATTCTGAAATGCCGTGAATAAACAAACATACCTAAACTTCACTATCGCAAGAGTGGGTTTCGTTCATCGGTTGGCGCGTGGGTGGGCACCTTCTTTCGCCTTGCTTTTCCGGGAGAATTACCCAATAAAAGGAATAGGATCCCTGTTACGAAACAGGGATTCAGACATATAAAAACTTACCGAAACAAGTTGGAGTGCTGGGGGAGTGTATCAAGCACAGAAAACTGCGTCATACGTCCAACTTGTTTTTCAACAAGTTGACCATTTTAAGCATGAGAAGCCAGCACGTTCAACATTGTAAAGAAGTCAGAATGCAAGTTATCCTGCCTTTAACGTGGCGAGGTCATAGATGTGGTATGAGAGAAAAGGTTTGTATAGAGTCTTGTTTGCTCTGAATCCCTATTTTAAGTATAACCTTTTTAACAGTGACACACACTCACGGATACCCAACCTGGTCGACTCTTAGACAGAATCAGTTGCTGTGCACTGACTTTTTCTATCTTCTCCAGCTCTATCCCACCATCTCTCTCTTTCGTTCAGCCCCCCAATTCTGCTCTTCATTACGATGGTCATATCAAGAGCGGTCTGCGGGAGCTGTGGCCCTCTGTGCAGACAGTATGATAAGGATGGATCCGTGGGGACAGAGATTACACAGAGGGTCTTACACCCTGTCTGCAGAGGGAAATTGAAGGGATTCTCATTAAAGCAGCATTACATGTTGAGATATAATGCATGATTTCAACATACAGGACAACACTAATCTTTGCATACACACTCTGAGGAAAATTGCATTGCTCACAGCTTTATTTAGGTAACCTGTTTGAGATCATTCAGACAGGGTATGGGTATAAAATTACAAAAAACTTGATAGGTGTTTAAATAATGACAGTTTTGGATTGTGTCTTGAAAATTCTGAGCTTTCTCACTGTTGCATTTATGAGACATTTTTTGTAAAATCAGGCAGATTTGGTAAAGCTGCTTTGCAACAGTATTCATTGTGAAATGTTCAATCCAAACAAATTGGGAAAAAATAAGACTTTCTCTATTTTCCACTTTCTCCATTTATTTATCCTTGATTAGAAAAAACAACTGAGATGGTTATTCCTGTGTTTGCCTTCCATTTATACATCTCATGACTGACGGTCGGGGTTAATTGGAGGGAAGTAAAGCGTCGTGTGTTGGCGATGGAGAATTGAAGAGCTGAAGAGATTTGTTAGCCGTGCCAGGTAATTTTGGTTGGAAAGATTGAGATGTTGTGTTCAGTGACAGACACGTTTTCTCTGGGACCTTATATAAGGTTCATTACACACCAGAATGTGTTGAAGTAAATCAAGTGGAGAGCAAAACAAGAGGAGGTTTGTCCGCAGATACTTGTGGTCTGATTGTTTTATTGAACATTTTCTTTCTGTTTGTTTTAAAGGTCCAGTGTGCTATTTTTTGGAGGATCTATTGACAGAAATGCGATATAATATACATAACAATGTCTTCAGAGGTGTAAAAAGAGCTTACACAACGAAGCGTTATGTTTTTTATGACCTTAGAATGAGCTATTTCTATCTACTCCGCGGGTCCCCTTGCGTATTATTCGCCATGTTCTGTCAACCGTCGTAGTGTTTCGAATGGGAGGGTTGGAGTGAGCGGTTGGTTGCAATTCGCAACCTTGCCGCTAGATTTCACTGACTGGACCTTTAAGAGCGTCCTTCGTTCAGGATTGTACAAAATAAATGTGCTTCATTTCTGTCCTCTCAGGCCAGAACTTGATTGGATGAACAATGGCGGTGTAAAGAGAAATGCCATTGAGCAATCTACTGCCGATTAATTCCACCGGATGAGAAGTTCAGCCCATGCTGATATTTATGTGCTAAATTTAGAGTAATCACAGGATCAGGAATGCATTGTTTTATGGAAATAATATGAAATTAAGTATACTGTATGTAGGAATACATCTTCTGTCAGTATGGACAAATTTTTGCTGGTTTCTCTTTTTTCTCTTTCACACACACACACACACTCATTGTCTCACCTTATTTTGCCATTTTCTTTAAAGAAAGGGCAAAAATAAGACCCTCATGAAATGAGTCTTTATTGGTTTGGTAATCTGCTTTGAGGTCTTCATAACACCTTATTATTCAGTACACAGAGTTCTGGGTCAAGATCCAGATCTGATTTGCATTTTTTTTTTTTTACCAAACCAAGTATCAGAATAATGTTAGAAAGACTTTGTGCAGGGTGGTGCATGTATTTATTAGCTCAAAAGATACAGTTTTTTATGTGATAATAATACTATAAACAGTTAATAATAGAATAAAAGCTAGTTAGATCTGTGTCTGTGCAAAAGTTACCATTATGCAAGAGTGCTGTGTATTATCTGGTGACTTACTGACCCAAATGATAAGAGCCCAAGGTTACAGGTCCTTCCATGCCGACCTATGCCAATTTTTATCATCTTTAAGTATGAAAAAAGTGAGAGTGAGGAGAAAATGAATAGATAATTGGAAAACCATACACCTCAAGTATCCATGGGAACTCAATCGGCATAATGCTTCTGTCAACCATATTCAAGTCGTATTTCGTAGTAAATTTAGCATTTTCAAAGTGGTTAGACTTATATAGAGAGTTTCTTTCGAGGAGCTACGGACAGGCAGTTAGAAACACCTTCTGTACCCAAAGCTTTTGAAATGCTCCTGTGACGCTTTATATCTAGGTTTAATTATGCCTGCTTGTTTTGACCCCTGACAGTCTATTTGAACCTGTCTGTCTCTGCACATAATAACTGTTTCACTTAAGTAAAATTATGAATATTTAACACACAAACTTTAACAGGAAGAGGAAGATGTCACATCTCAATTATCCGTTACAATACTTGTCATGATATCATATGATTTGCTTTATTCAGTACATACAAAGTTTTTAAGTTATACAAAGTTCATAAAGTTCAGTAAAGTTTTCTTAAAGGGATAGTTCACCCATAACTGAAAATTCTGTTCCATCTGATGAAAGTCATATGCTGCGTCCCTATTCACCTACGTATACTATGCCCTTAAAGTATTCACTGTTATTGTTATGGAAAAGTATATACATTTAAGTGCGTAGCAAAACTGTATGCACGCACTGGGACTTTGAGAACATCCGGGTACTTTGAGAATTCTCATTTCAGCACTTTATGATTTGGGACATACACATTATACTTTCGAATACTATTTAGGACGGATAGTATGCGAATTGGGACACAGCAATACTGATTTGGAACTGCATGAGGGGTCAGTAAATGATGTCAGAATTTTCATTATTGGGTCAACTGAATTATCCCAGTAAGATAATTACAGTGTTTTGTCAGTGCCATTAACCAAGTGGGCTGCGACGCACCATATCACTTTGTGTGACCGGAGTTTGAGTCCAAGCTCATGATCCTTTTCTGATTCTTTGCTCTCTTACCCCATATGATTTCCTGTCCTCGCTTTGCTATTTTCTATGATGAGATACGCTGTGTAAAGGCCAAAACAATAACTTAAAAATTAAGATTAAACTTACAGGTTTGGTTACTGGCTTTTCAACTTGTTCTTGTGTTCCTTTGCAGACAAGTTTAATGTGTATGTCACACTGAAAGTCCAGAATGTTAAGAGCACGACCATCACCGTGCGAGGAGAACAGCCCTGCTGGGAGCAAGACTTCATGTTGTGAGTATTGCTGGTTTTAGTATTGCGTTGTTGTCATGCTGACAATTCTGTGTTTAATGTAAGTCTCTGATAAATTGTAAGACTCACTACAGCTTTGACCTATGCAATATTGTTATTATATGAGCACATCAACGTTCACATTTTGCATCTTTTGCGTGCACAACTTCATTATTTTAAATATAGACACGTGGCAAAAGCACTCAATTTTAGAGCGACATGGACGCGGCATATGATACGACACTTCTATTTTTTAGGCGTGCCGGCATCATATCAAGTTGAAAATATTTCAGCTTTTCAGAATGCCAGAAGCGCGTGTGTGACGTGCATTTTCCGCGCAGCCTTAGATACAAAATGTGAACGACCTCCTTAAATGTGTTTCATACATGATAGGTATGATGGTATCCATTTTGAAACTATTATCTTTGCTGTATGTAAGGTTACATTGTGTTATACATTCTTGTTGGTGTGCTTTGGTCTTATATTTATATTTATAATAGTAATATGTTTAATTAAGGGTTATTAAATCGTTCTGTTATTCGCTTAATACAGCAGACATGATGTCGGTAGAGATTGCTTCTTTTCTTACCTGCTTTAAATTACCCCACACTTCAGTCTTTGTTACCTCTGACCCTTTTGTGTCAAATTGACAAATGTTAAATAGGTTTTTGATGGCCTCTCAGGAGGTTATTGCGTCCCAGAAATTGTCCCCGATTTTCTGGTTGTTCCAAAGAGAATTTTGGCAGAGTTCTGAGAATCAGGCACAGTTTCAGTTTGATTACCAGAGACAGAAAGCGAGAGAGAGAGATGGGGAGAATGACAGACCGACACAGACTAGTGCAATGCTAGATTAGCAAGATTAAAAACTTTGTGTTACTATATTAAAACTGGACCATTATTAGAAGCTGCTGCTGATTCTTATCTAATTATGTGTAAACACGATTATTGTTATTTAAAAAAAATATATATATTAGTTCAATTTTTATTTTTATTAAATCATTTTTTATAATCCCTGGGGCCACACATACTGATAAATGTATATCTTGTATTGTAAGTTTAAATGGGAGTCATGAAAAATCTATTCATGTCGGCCAGTGTTGATAGTGTGCCAGGCCGCGACGAATAAATCAATATGGGAAACAGACACCACAATGAAACACAATGATATGTTGTTATGAGAAGTAGACATTTTTTTTGGTTTGTTTTGAAACAAAACGGAACAAATTAGATTATGGCGGACCACCATAGTCTAATTAATGAATGGAAAACACTGCGCGTGTGTGTGGATCCTCTGTGCTTGGATTATTGTCCTGCCGTAAATCCACACACACTTTCACAAATAGATTGAAGAATCTCTGTGTGTGCAGTAGGGCGGTGACAATATATATTGCGATTCACACTAATTATATCTATCTAGGTCGATTCTGAAATCGCAAAGGCTTGGATTCCGTGTTTTATGCACAGCTCTTCCGTGAACTACGGCTCTTTGATCAGTAGGAAATATCCTGTCGTTTATAACGTGCATTTTAAAAAGCAACACTCGTCAAACATCAATATTATAAATATACTTTATTATCAGGAAAATACCTGAAAAGGTTTGAAGAACAGCAATAGAATATGACCATTGGCATTTCCTGGAACTGTGTGTGTAAATCATTCTTCTTCTGTGTCCCATATTCGGAGTTTCTGCGTGAGTGCGCTCTCTGACTTTTGGATGTGGTGGCATTTAACCGTAATTCACTGAGAAACTGTAAGTGGCATGTTAAGGTGACACGTAATGCAGAAAGCTGTCAAGTTATCCATTTTGAAAAGGCGCAATATTCAAGGCTGTCATTTTAGTGGCCGTTTTTAGCCGTGAGTGGAAATGTCTTTCAGATAAATTCATTTATCATCTCTGTGTCTGGGGTCTCTTCGATAATAGATTTGTTTACAAACATGAATCTGGGTTACACACACACATACGCATTGTCAAATAAGTTCACTAGGTAACCATCCTAGGTGTTTTTTGCAATGTAAAAATAATCAGTGGTATCCCCAGAATGTGTCTTTCAAGTTTCAGCTCTAAGGACATCACATATCTTTCATTACAAGATGTTGAACATGACCATTTGTGGCTGCAATGGAAAACATGCCGTTTTTGAGGTGGGAACTACGCGCTCTGAAGGCGGAGTCTGTGAGCGGTCATGGCCAGGCGTAAACAATGTGACATCAGATTGTTAGGGTTTCCCCAACAGCCTGTTTTGTGTCACTGTTGTGGTTTAAAGGAGATTACAAAAAGAAGAATAGATGGATTTGTATAATTACAGGGTGTTTCTGCACACACGCTGGCAACTAAATTTCTGTTAGATAAACATTTAAAAGTGCATTTTCTGGGATTGCGGCCCTTTAATATCATTGTTATTAGCTTTTCAATTGTGTGCTAGAGTGTTGTGTCTATAGAGTTTGAAAATGTTATAAAAATGCGGTTTGAATGGCGCAGTTGATTTTTCTTTATTGGTAACCATCCAGAATTTAGGTGTTCATAATTGTTAAACTTGTATTTGTTGCTTTCTTTGTTAACTAATGGAAGGCACAAGCAGTATACTGTATTTGTTTAAAGTCAGGTGTGTGTAGATTTTTCTGGTGTTGTTGGGTCAGCCTTCATAACTGTGTATAATGATTCAGTAGATGTGGCCTAAAATCTGGCCTCTCATAAGAGGCTTATCTGTCCAAAATAGAGGATTTGGTGTGGCGTGGTTATTATCGAGAGACCACAGCTGAAATGTTTGAATGTTTCTAAGGGTTTCTTCATTCTCTGATCTTTTAAGATACCTTTAGAACTATCAAAATGTTTTTCTTTAATTGCTTGTGTATTAAGTTGAATTGAAAAGCATAATGAACATATTCACCTTAATGTACTCATGTAGTTTGCAGCAACAGATATCATGTGTGTCACATGAATGACAACGTGCTTGCGTCACTGACTGTCAGGGTCAATTCCTGTAAAATGGTACTGATTATGTAATGTTAGGATTAAGATATCGGATATCTAACAGCTGGACAAAACACAGGCAGTGTAATGTAGAAAATTATATGGACTAGAATGGATGAATGAGGGAAATAATATATCAGTCATCTTGTGTTTATATCAGCTTTAAAATTACTGACTTGAATGAATATTGTGTGCATCACAAATATAAACAGAGAAAAAAACAAAATGAGAGAGAAGCAGAAATATTATATAGAGAAAAGTGCTAACAACGATGGCCTCATGTGTTTGAATGCCGGGGACAGCGTGTTGCAATGTAAATGTTATATAAATGTTTAGGATGATTAATATTTAAGGATGAATAACATATAAGTGAGACATGCATCCACATGTTTGTGTGTTAGTGGAGTACTTGAACATCACACCATGACCTGAGCATGTATGGGTTTGGGATTAAGAGGATGAGCTGTGAGCTTTTATCTGGTCTTTGATGGGTTAAACTGTGACACGTGCTGACCTCACATGCCATGAATCAGACTAAAAAAGAGATAAGAAACCCATGTGGTAGTGAAAAAAAAACTTACAGTAACAGTGAGAGACAGGCAGTGAAACCATTTGCTAAACAAGGAGGTTTGAGTTTAGTTGTGAAATGTCCTACATAATATGTAAGGGATAATTGAAGACGGGCCATTCAATTATTCGAAAGTTAATGAATAATTGAATGGATTGGAGTCAATCATTCCGCTTATACCACGGTTACCACACCACAGGACATTGTTCAAATGTTTAATTTCAATGTTTGTCATGTTATCGTCTTTTAAATGCTGTTGATGGTAGGACTACTCTCGTGCGCATCTCATTTCAAGCGTCTGTTAGCGCGAACGAACTCGGAAGCTTGAGCCACGTGGTGGGTGTGTGAGTGAGAGAGCGAGAGACAGCGCAAACTTGCGTGTTTGCAGTAATGTGCCAGAAAAGCCATTGATAATAAATTATTTATTCCTCGTATTGTTTCCATATTCAGCAGTTAAAAACAAATCACGCAAACTTTTGAAAGAGTAGGTCTATCGAAATATATTTGTTACCGGTTATAAGCAGCATGAAGAGGAAAACGAACCAGTAGGCTATCAGTGTTTATTAATGCATTTATTCGATTTCAAAATATTTATTTTCTTTGCTTTGTCTATTGAAACGAAACTGCACACGTTTCCATTGACAGTAAAGTTTGACCATATAAACGTCAGATCAAGAGTGCTGTGAGGTGATGGGTTGAAGGCTACACTATAACCTTTCTTTTGTCTAAACTTGGCGAAGTGATATTGAACTGTAATGCGGTCAGCAGACCTGGAACGCCTTCATAGATAAAACTTTATACTAAAAGTTAATGCATACCCATAGAACGTTTGTCAACCAATCAGATTGAAGCATTCAACACCCCAAATGTTTTTATGCCGCTCTCTCTGTGACACTTCCTGTTTGCTCGACTGAAAGCAAAGTTTAGGTAGACATTATCAGCAATCATTAGTGGTGCACAGCATCAGAATTTCAATGAGAGACATAGGTAACCTCTTTTCGACTTGAGGCAGTGTACTGAGGCAGTGCGTGGGGTAATAATGGCCTTGGGGCTCCTTAAAGGCCCCAGGGTCCCTAGAGACCCCTTAGGACCCCAGTTATAACTCAGCATTAAGCTGAGGTTCAGCTCTTTTTGACACACAGTGTATGGAGTTAAACTAACATCCTAGAAGTGAATGTACCAGAAAGTTGTTTTACTCTCCATGTCTTTGTTTCACACATTCTTCTTTCTCATGCTGGGGGACTGTGGTGTAGTGTGTATGTCAAAATGTCTCGGTAAAGCTTGAGATATTTTCAGGCCTATTGGTGTTATGATTGGAGTGTGGGAGTATGTGACTTTTAAATGTCATACTTTGTTAAACATTGTTTTTGTGGAATCAGGAGAAAGAGAGAAATGGGATGGAGTGAACAATGTGCCCTTGGTTGAAAGTATTGGTATATGAATTTGGGGTATTATTAATAATTGATTGTGGACTTTACTTTGTGGTTGAAAAGGTGATGTAGTTTAGGAAATCTACTGTAGGTTGGCTGGGTGCAAAGTTTGTTGGTTAAACCCCTAAAAGGGCACCGTTGCTTTGTGACTGTGTTTCTTGATGGCAGTAGTCTCTCATTATCCCTTTGTCCAGTTAGTATCTTTAAATTTGATGGTTATCTTTTTAACAAAACGAATGTTATGCATTGACAGCTTTCTGCAGTTGTCAAACTTTTCAGAATCTGCTAAGAAATTAAAATGTTCAGAGAAATTAAAATGTTAAAGGGTGAATCTGAATTCTCTGTGAGATCTGTAATTATGTCCCCTCTTCATCTCCCACCTCGTAATATAATTACTGTCTTTATATGAATATGACTGTGAAGAACTAGTTGGATTTCTGCAATTTCTGAGAGGGACAATGTGTGCTTTGGTAGTTTAACATTTAAGAACGCAACATACTACTTTAGCTCTTTAGACCAAAAATCGGGTCAGTCAGTGTTAACACTCAGCAAGTAAAAATGACTTTATTAAAAACTGTTAGCTAATAACATTAGGAATTGTCAAATAATGTTTAGTCTTTGGCGTAGTGACAAATTGAATATTAATATTTAAGATACAGCTTCATGGCCAGGTCAAAATTTTAATGTGTGACCCTAGATTTTTTCATAAAGGTAGAAGAATGGTTTTAAATTTTGGCTATGCACATGATTATTAGTATACGCATATATAAATGCGCATTAAGCGTATATACTGTACATTTGACTTTTTCCCTATTTCTGTGTCTGTGCTCTCAGTGAAATTAATCGTCTGGATCTGGGTCTGGTTGTGGAAGTGTGGAATAAAGGACTCATCTGGGACACTTTGATAGGAACTGCATGGATCCCGCTTAACACCATCCGCCAATCAGATGAGGTAATTAGGCATCATCAGCCAATCAGAGCGCAGAAACAAAGTTTCTCTGCAATCACACATCTTTGCTCAGGTGTCTGTCTGATGAGGCATGAAAGTGCCACTCCTACCATTTCGCAGTTATTCTCAAAACTGGGATTTGTGGGAAATACATTTTGCCTAGCGAAATTATTTCAGAACTATCCAGTCAGAAGAACTATTAATGAATTTGTTGGTGAACTTGGTCAATTTTGTTTATTAAACAGCCCATCCATCCACGTCACCCTAGCACTGTATCTGTCGGCATTTGCATGAAAAAACACAAATCTCGATGACTTGGATCTCATATATTCACAGTATATGTCCATACTCTCCAACGCAAAGAGCAAATATTGCTAACAAAGTAATGCATTCAAACTTAAAATATTTAAATGTGTGTTATTTGTAGTAATATCTATATACTCAAGGTCTCTCTTTCTCTCATTAGGAGGGGTCTGGAGAATGGACCGCACTCGATTCAGAGGTTTTAATGAAGGAAGATGAGATCTATGGCACTAAAAACCCCACACCTCACCAAGTGCTGCTGGACACACGCTTTGAGCTCCCTTTTGGTAATCCTGTTCTTTAGACCCTATTCACAATCTAAAATGTACTTTTTGCCACACCCACCATTGATCAGAAGTTTTCTTTTACTGAGGGATCAATATATCTTTTTTTTCAGTTTTTCAGGTGCTGTGTTATTTTGCAGTTTCTAGTAAAAGTTTAATTTCCCCTCAATTTAAAGGGTTAACTTGGACTCTGGTCATGTCCATACACTGTATATGAGCACATTCTTTAACAATGCGTTAAATAAGAAAGCATCCTGTCCATTCAACGTGTTTGGACACTTTGAATTTAAATGTATGAATTTAATTTGCAAACAAATGCTGTTAGAGTGATAGATTGGAAAGAGAGCATTGAGATGTAGTGGAACAGTAGAGGCAGGAGTTTTACATGAATATATCTGTGACTTGACTTTTGTGCACATGTTGCTGCTTGTGCAGATATTCCAGAAGACGAGGCCCAGTATTGGACCAAAAAGCTGGAACGCATCAACACTTTGAGGATACATGATGAGGTGCGTGTACAATGTGGGTGTTGTTAGTGTGATGTTGATATGCACACTATAGGCATACATTCAGATTTAAATGCATTATTTATTGGTTCCTCAGAAATGACCAGGTCCGGATTTTGCATGATATAGTGAAATGGATTTTAATGTGATATAATGTGGTCAAATATACAGATAAATTGAATGTATGTCTGTATATATATATATATGCATATGCAAATTTTACGTTTTCTCAGATTCACAACGATCCCACTCTTTATAATAATTTAATATAAAACTCTGGAAAACAAAATGTAAATGTTTCAAAGTTTACATCTTAAAGGATTCATATGACGCAATTTCGTGTTTTCCTGTATCTTTGGTGTGTTACAAGTTGTTACAAAAATTAAAGTCTCAAACCAAAAGAGATGTTTTATTTATAAAAGCGGAGGCTCATCCAAACCTGGCTAAAACGCCTCGTTGAAACACGCCCCCACATTTCTACGTCAGTTCGTGAGAAGCATTGAAGAACACCGCACAAAATGTATACGCAAAGACAGAAGGCGTGTCTATTCCCGCTGTGGTGTTATTGTTGCTGCCGCCATGTCGTGGGGACGCTATGTGTTTTTTTATTACAAATTAAAAACTGCTAACTTGGGTCTTCCAAACGAGGACACAGTTAGAAATCGGTGGTTACGTTTTATTTACAACATCGTTCCAAAACAGCACAACTCCAACATCCGAATGTGTGCACAAAGGCTGTTTTTAAAAAGAAGGGCAAATCCAACTTTGTAAGGACAGTCTGCCGCTTCTCACTCACAGCCTGTAAGTACATTTCCATTATTAAAGAATTTGAAACTGACTATTCAAATGTAAGCGTTTTGTCGGTCCTACGATCACAAATGCAGAAATTGTTTTATATTTACGAGGCTGAATCCATCGGGAGCTGGATTCAGCCTTGTATCCTCTGGCTATTCTCGAATGCAACATGAAAAAGTCAATATAAGTCATTAATTCAGTAACTTGTCCCCGCTGAATGCAACAAATGCCTTGTTATAAATGTTTTATTGACCTCAAAGGCAGCTCAAGAAGCTAATTGTTAAACGTAATAGTAAAAAAAAAAGCCTTACCGATCTGTTACACTCTGCTGGCAAAGATGCTACACATGGTACCGGTGACATTATCAGCTATTAATATGCTTTGAATGCTGATGTTCCGAATATGGTAAGGGCCGTTAAATTTCCTCCACATGCTTGAGGTGTTCGGCCAATCACAACGCACTAGGTAGCTGGCCAATCAGAACACACAGCGCTTTTCACAACGATGAGCTTTGTTAAAAATGGAGGCGTTTCAGAAAGGCAGGGCACAGAGAGCTAATGTGTTTTTTTAACCGTAAACCGCGTAAACACAATGTACTACACCAAATACACACAATAATATAGTTTTTAGCCATCCAATATGACCCCTTTAAATAAAATGGGTTGAGTTGGTGTAGAGCAGTTCAAATCAGTGAATCATTCTTAAAACATTTTGGTCTTCTATTGCCGCCTACTGTGGGGACAGAGTCACTGCAGAGACGGTATTTTGGACTTTGAGCTAGATTGACATATGGTGACCCGACACTGCGCCAAAATTATTTGGGGTAAAAAAGTAGGTTTACTTTCTACAGCCCGTTCTTAATCACGTAAAAATGTTTACCTTGCTGCTAGTGAATCTGTATTTTAACCAATTGACAGAAACATTTGCGCAAAAATATTTTCTAATTTTAATCGGACGTCTTTGACATCAACAAAAAGAAATGGGACACATTTCCATTAAAAGTTTAATATGCCATAAAGCAGTTTGTAATAATAGTTGGTACATTTATTTTGTTAGCTGCGTTTGCACAGTTTCCTGCTTTATTGCATTTATAATTTTTCTACTGTGATCAGTAGCCCATTTTTAGTCAGTCACCCGTTAATTGATATCCACTGATTTTAAATGACATATAAGAGGGATTGACCTTTAAGCTGTAAAACACATATATGATAAAATCAGATTACAAAGTTAAAGTTGATAACTTTAAACTGTGTGGTTCCTCATCTCAGTATTGTCATGTCTTTTGAACCCACTTTTATTCTGGCTTCATAACTTTCCATCTTTATAGTATTCACCACAAGATGAAGGACAGAGAGGACAGCTACCCTCAGTGCCCTCCCAATGCTGTAAGTGTTCTCATTTTACTTTTTACCTTCATTTTTTACATGTCCCCTTTAAACCAGTAGATGGCAGTAGTTTATAGCTATTCTTTTTCCACCCCACTAGGCAATTGGACTTACTTTGGATGGAGTGATCGGCAGAGTATGTACTTCGCACTTCTGACTGTTTTATGGCATGCTATTTTTTTGAGAAAAAGAGAATTTTGAGTCCAAGCCCATCTGTAGGTGCATAAGATTCAAGGTGCATATTGTGCAAAAGAAAAAGTCTGTATGTTAAAGGGATAGTTCTCCCCCCCAAAAAAGGTCACTGTTTATTCACCCTATTGTCGTTCAAAACCTGTATAATATTTTTTCTTCTGTGGATCACAAAAAAACAATATTTTGAGAAATGTCTTAAAATTTTGTGTCCATATAATGTTGGTCAAAGGGGTTCTTTCAAAACATATTTTGTGTTCTGCAGAAGAAATTCAAATGACACGATGTTGAATAAATGATGAAATGATTCAGGGGTGAAATATTTCTCTAGGTGAGGTTACCATTTTATCTTTTGGTCTTGGTAGTTAATTAAATGTCTTTCTGCACTGTGACATGAATCTTGTAAAAACTGTATTTATAATAAGTTTAAGACAAATAATATAGAATTCATTTTTATTATTTGAACTGTTTCAATGATATGTGGCCTATCACTCTGCAGGACACAGTTGTCATTTTTGATATCTACAGTTTTTGGTTGACTTAGTCCCTGGTTTATTTCATACTTCCATTATCTACTTTTTTATGTATTCAGAGCAGAGTTTAAGCAGGAGGACTGTGTACAGTTTCCTCTCTTCTCTGTTTGTGTGTGCTGTAGCTTTCGATGACCATGACAGTGCTGTGGATGACAGAGACAGTGATTACCGCAGTGAGACACACAGCAGGCCTCCACGATACCACACCACAGCCCAGCCCAATTCCTCACTGCATCAGTACCCTATTGGCCGAAGTTTACAGCATCAGGTGGTATCAAAAGACTCGAGGACAGAGTCTTTCCAGGGTTATGACTTGGATTACAGGGAACAGAGGTATATTTAAAACATATTCTTAATGAGACTATTTATATTACTGTACAAGGCTCATATGTTTTCCTTTTTTCATTTTTTAAATGTTTTACGTTTCTTAATTTAACCATTTGATGATTTTATTTTCTTCACCATTTGTGTGTTTTTTCTCTTTCTGTTCAACCCCACTCCATCAATGCTTTTGCACTTACACCTGATTTACAAACAGTAGAGAGGATGTCAAATTAATTCCAGTAGATTCAGGCATGGGAGTTGAAGATTGGGAGACCAAGTACAAAATGAGCGACAACATACTGGATGATTACCTGGAACCAGCGCAGAAAACTTGGGATGATGATGATGACACCAAAAATGAAATTTACAGAATCGTGAGGGACCAGGGTGGTTCTGAAGGCAGTCAGTTATACCAGACAGAAGATTGTGATGCAGTGTCCCCTGAGGCTGAAGTGTATGCTGCATCTGAAAATCCAATAGGAAGAACAGGTACAGGCAGGAGTGAAGTCCGTTTAGAATACAAGGTAGCCAAAAACTTTGAGAATGAAATTTCCCCTCCTGAGATTTCCATTATTCCCTCAATTAGGCAGCTTCGCAAGCAAAGGGCAGGTCAGAAATCCAATACAGAGGGACTGTTGTACAAAACCAGAATGTGGGCCAAAAACTCATTTGAAGACACTCTTGAGAACTATGCAATTTATTGTGAGGAGGAGGAAGCCAGGATGAAAGTGAGAAGTGAATATGGGTCTGCAGGATCTGATGAAATGCAGTTCTCTTTCGGGTCTGAGGAGGAGCTAGATGATATGGAATTTGTAGAAGAGGATGGGCAATATGAGTATGACACCTATTATAGCAATAGAAGAGGTATGCCGTCCTCCCATGAAAGGTCACGTGACTTTTATGAACAACAGGGGAATGTTTGCACAAGGGGCCCAGATGAACAGATGTCACCAGTGGAAGAACCAAGTAAGACGTATCATGATACCATGGATGAACTCCAGAACTTGGTTGACTCTGTTTCACAGTATCTGGCTGGAAGAGAGGAGGAAATGAATAAGTATGAATCAATTCAAAAGTCAGTAACAAAAAGAGAAACAGGCAGCAAAGAAATGGAAACGGAGGCAAAGACAGTTGAATTAAAAGAAGAAAATACTGTGGAGCAAGGTATTGCAGGTGTTAAAAATGCTATGAGCTCATTGTTTAACTCAATTACAAACACAAAACCAGCATCTGAGAATACAGAATCAACAGCAGCTGCACCAAAACCTACATCTCCAATTCCTCCTCAAGCAGAATCTGGTATTTCAAAACTGTTTTCTTTCATGCCTAAACCCACTGGTAGTCCGACACCTGTAGCGGTAGTGCCACCTGCGAATCAGGAACCTGGTGTAGACCAAAAGTTATCTTTGCAATCGCTGTTGCCATTACCGTCTCCAGAGCCCAGCCATCCATCTAGTGCCACATCAGTGATCGATGTTTCAGACAATGCTAATTCAAGTGGTGCTCAACCTCAAGAATCCACTTCAAACCAGCCCCAAACCGTGGTTGATTCAGTTCTGGGGCGATTGAGCCCTTTTAGGCTCTTTGGAGACAAACCTAGTGCCGAAGCCCCCCCTCAGCCAAATAAATCTCAGGGAAACGAGTCCAAAGAGGGGTCAATAGAAAAATCCAAGAGTTTGTCTAAAGAACGTTCAGGCTCACAACCCGAACACCAGTCCTCGGGTGGGGGATCAGGTACTGGATCAGTAGAGCTCTTACCTGAAACAGAGTCGTCTGGTGAGATACCAGATGCAATGCCAAGAGGAGCTTCATCCAAACCAGAAGAAAGCAAAACTGAAGAGAAGTCTGGGAGTCAAGCACCAGTCGAAGATGCTGGGTTCTTCAGTCCTTTTAAAAAGTCACTGAACTCGCTGATCTCAACCACTACAACTGATGACAAAGCAGCGGAGACGTCCTCATCCCTTTCAATGTTTTCGATTTTCAAGTCCGCAGACGCTCCAAAATCTGAAGATGTGTCAGGTACTTTTGGAAACAAAGTAAAGCTATCTCTCTTTTCCTCAGATGCTCCTGCAAGTTCTCAGGCGCCTAAACCAGAAGGAGGTATGCTGTCTGGGTTTCTAAAACTGGCAAAAGGAGAAGATCAACCTGGTGCACCCCAAACTGGTGGTAAATCACCACTGCCTAGTCGCTCTGCACTTCTTGAAAGTGTGCCCAAAGGAAATACAGATACTGGATGGTTTTCCAACCTGTTTAAAGCAAGTCCAGCAGAACCACCCAAGTTACAGACTGCAACACAAATCACATCAAAACCAACATGTACAAAAAATATTCCCACAGCTGAAGCTTCAAAGGAAATGTCTGCTAATGTAGTTTTAGAAAAATTTACTGATAATGAGTTTCTCTCTGCGGCTGATGTAAACGCACAGAATGCAGAAGGTGTGATACAACAGGGAGAGGCAGATCAAAAAGTGTCATCTCAAGCGGCCAATAAAACCAAGCCAGAGGACGAATGCCACCCAATGTCGCCGCTGAAGCCAAAACCACAAACTGTTCCACAGGCACAACCCGAGTCACAAAGCTTGCTGTCTGGTATTTTATCTGGTGGCAACAAATCCCAGTCAAGTTCTAGCCAACCTCCACAAGGTGGAATATTCTCAGGGCTGCTATCCAGTGTTACTGGCTCCCAAACCCCAAACCAGTCTCAACCAGGGGTTACAACCCCCCAGTCAGGAGGACTGCTTTCTGGAATTTTTAAAATTGCTGCCCCAGAGAGCCTCACCACAAGCACTCAACCAGCAGGTCCACAACAACCTCCATCTTCCCATGAAGATGCACAAGCAACAGCTCAGAAACACAACCAAACACAGCAACATAGTGCTCCTCCTCAGGCTGGTGGAATCTTATCTGGGTTATTTAAATTGACTAATGATGCTTCTCAGTCAAAATTAGGTACTGAAAATCAGGGTGATCCAAAGCAAATAACTGCACAAGGAACCTTTGAAACATCACCTCAGCCTCAGTCAGGAGGCTTTCTGTCTGGACTTTTAAAGTTAGCAGCTCCTGAGAATGCCACAGCAACTGAAAAAGAAGTCCAACCTCAACAGCAAACATCTGAACTGAACAATGTTCAACCATCAAATAATCAACAATCAGACACAAAAAGTCAAACACAAATTGATCCACAGCAAGCTAAGCAACCTCCAAGTCAAGTCGGAGGACTTTTTGGGGGACTTCGAAAATTAACAGAGAGTGCTCTGGCTGGGCCACAACAGCCTGGTGGTCCTGGCAGTCAACCTAATCAACAGCAATCCAGCAAACCAAATGCACAGCCAGCACCTGTTAGTTCGACTGGAATGTTATCAGGATTTTTGAATAAGTTAACAGCCCCTGAGAGTGCTCCTCAACAGCCAACCAGTGGAACCAGTGGAACCAGTGGAACCAGTAGCCAAACCCCAAAGCAGGACTCTATACCTTCCCAGCAACAACCACCGTCTCAGCAAGGTGGCTTTCTTTCTGGCCTGTTTGGCATGGGTGCTCCAGAGACTAATACTGCCAAAGAACCAGCCCCCCAAAGTCATTCACAGCAACCATGTTTTGGTCAACCGAATGCACAACAAGGAAACAGACAAAACCTACAAAAACAAAACCAGGTTCCACCTCAGCATGTACCTCAAAGTGGACCAAGTGGAATGCTCTCTGGGTTTTTTAATAAGATTGCAGACCCCACCACCTTACAACCCCAATCACCCGTACAAACCACCAAGTCTGGTCCAAACGTAAGTGTCCCCCAGCAGTCTTCCAGCCAGCAGGGTGGATTTTTGTCTGGGCTTTTTTCAACCAATCCGCCACAAACACAATCTCAGCAAGGGCCTCCTGGACCTCGAACCAGTCAGCAACAGCAAGGAAACAGACAGCCCCTGCAAAGACAAAATCAGATTCCCTCACAAACTCCAACCCCTGAGCCACAACAAGGAGGTTTGCTTTCAGGCTTTTTTAACAAATTGACTTCCGTAGATACTCCAGCTCAGACAGCAAAATCTGTTCCTGAGGGTAAACAAAATCAACAGTTAAGTATGTCAGATGCATCAAAACAGAGTCAAGATTTTACCCAGCAGTCTCCTCCTCCAAGCCAGACAGGTGGATTGTTTTCTGGTATTTTGAAAATGGGTTCAGAGAGTACAGCTCCAAAATCACCATTTGCAGGACAAGGCAATAATCAGGGCGAGCCGAGTCAGACTTCAACTCAACAGAAAGGTCAGCCAAGTGGTTTGTTTTCTACCATTTTCAAAAAAGCCATTCCTGATGAAACTGAGCAGCCACAAATTAAGTCAGACAATCAGCTGTCAAATAAGTCTTCTGAACGTGCTAGCAGTCAGCAAAATGAGTCTAGTGGCATCCTGTCAGGATTTTTGAGCAAACTTACTACAACAGCAGAAGAACCAGTTAAAACAGATGAGCCAACTTCTAGGCAAAATCCAAAACAACAGCAACAAGACCAAGCTGGTATTAAACCCAGTCAAGGTCGCGCACAGATTCAAAGAACTAAGCCAGTTGAGATTCAGTGCTCTCAGGATGGAACAGCAGAGAAAGACCAGAAAGCTTCAGCAAAAAAGGGTTTACTGTCTGGATTATTTGGTTCAGTCCAAGAGGAAGAATCTTCAACTAAACCTCAAACTTTTCAAAGCAAAGATGAGTCACAAAGTAATACAGGTGTGCTTTCTAGTATTTTTAAATCATTGGCCAATGACAGCAATCCTCCAGGAAAAAGTCAAGATACAGAAAAGGGTTTCCTTGATATTAGTAATTCTACTAGCAGCACAGGGTGTTTAGACTCAATGAGATCTGAAAGTGAATCTTCCCAACAGCCTGCTAACTTGCATCCTGCAGTGAAGTCAACACAACAGTACATGGATGAGGTCCATAGACTTTTATATGGCACAACTTCTGAATATGGCTACCAGGATCTATTGTATGCCTTTGCTGAGCATGGTGTGATTCCCCCAGAACTGTATGAAAATCAATGTCTAATAGAAGCTCTTCTTTGGCAGCAGCTAAATGATTATGCTTTATTGGAAACTCTTGCAACACAAGTCCAGAACTGTTACCCTTCAAATCAAGGGTGCACACCTTCAACTTCTCAACCAGTTTTAGAGGAGTGGAGTTTAAAATATATAGATACTAGTCAGTACCATATACCTTCACATCCCTGGAAGAAAGTTGTCAGTGTGCCATTTAAAAAAAGGGTCTTCCTTTAGCACATGAACAGGATATTATTGTATTTGACCTGAGTAACCCAAACAAGAAAGCCTATGACAATCTTAATGGCGCAAGCAATGTACCAGGAAATCTACATCATTGCCAGTCAAGATCAGACCATTGCCTGAATTCAAAGAATGACTTCAAAATAAACCAAAAGCCACAGTTTGCTTTGAAACTTGACAAAATTCTTAAACAACTCACTGCCAAGAAAGGACCTTTGGATTTGACTCCGGGTGCAGTCGACCTCAGTGCCACTGCTTGCGGAGATGTAGATGATGTCATATTTTTGGATGATTCTGAGTGGTACCAGCAGTGGCTATCCCTGTTAGAGCAAGGAATGTGGTGGCCGGCTGAGGAGGGAGATTGTGGTTATTATGTATATATGGATGAAGAATACATATGCGCTCTTTTGACTGACAGGGCTGGAAAGCACCTTTATGCCTGCACAACCTCAGAGGAAAGAATTGCTTTACAACGAATCACAGAAAATATTTCAAGTATTCTGCAGAAAAATGAGAAAGCAAAGACAACACTTTGTGGCTTTAAAATTCCTCTGTTCAATGATGATGATTTGCTTTGGGTGCCAGCAAAAAATCAGAATGACTCGCAGCTCCTAAGTGCTCCTGTTGATCTGTCTTCAGCTCTTAAGAAAGGTGATAGGATTATGAACATGAATCTTGAACAATTCTCTCAAATGTTTCAAGAGTCCATCATTGCAGAGACAGAACAGCCTGTTGATTTCAGTATGTATAAACTCAAAAAAGTTAAACTGGATTCACAAGACCTAAATATAATTTCTCTTGAGGAGCAACTAGATGCAGCTGATCTTTCAAGGAAACCAACAAATCCATACCATGGAGGACCATATTGGAAGAATCAAGGGAGTAATGAAATTTTCTCTGAAGTATCTGTGCCATGGTTCTCTTCGACAGTTGTTTCATCAGTAACCTATAGAGATTATCTCTCAACCATAAAACATTTAATTCCTGAAATCAGAATGAGTAATGTTGATGATAACCCAGTTAAGCACAGTCAACAAACAGTTGGTTCTTTTATTTCAATCAATGGGGACATTGGAAAAACTATATTAGCATCACAAACAACTAAAGGCACAGCATCAGCAGGATCTAAAATTTCTCCACAGCCTGAGGCCATGGTTACAAAACGTCCTGATCCACTGAAAACCAATGGAACACCATTTAAATCCACTAGAACACTCCCTGTAACACCAGTTAGTTCACCACAGCCCAGTGCAACCCCCACACCTCAAGTATCACTGGCTCCTTCAACCTCAGCTTTGAGCTTACAGTTCACAACAAGTAAAGGTCATGCTTCCAAGTCGTCTTCTGCATCTCAGAGACATAAACTGGCTAGACAGCCCTCACAGTCAACACAGTCTTCTTCATCAGAGGCAAATCACAATTTTGAAGGCACCAAGACTGCTGTAGTTATCACAGAGCCAAAACATGACACATTTATGATGTCAAATGAGAGACGATCATTGCCACCTCCACAGAATTTACTTTTCAACAAACCTCAACTGCCAGTAGATGCTCTTCTGTGCAGCAAGCCTATGGATTACTCTGGGTCAACTGGCAAAAAAGACAAAGATAATGATGCAAAAACTCCATTGAACACACATGCTGAAGGCTCTATTCAGGATATCATTGACTTTACCAAGCCCAAACTGAAAAATGCAAAAAAGCTGAATGAGGCGACATCTGAGTTGACAGCTGTTGATTTAAGTGTTGAATTAGTTGAGGAGGTGAGCAAAATAAATGTGACATTTCCGACTCTAGAGGTCCACAATTTATCCATGATAATGTCTGATGTACATCAAGGAACTGCATTTGCTTCAGCCTCCCCTAGAAGCCAATCCCAATACTACTCTGTAGATAGTGGAATTCCCAGACGAAATGAGAGTTCTGGCAATGAACCACCCACATCACCTAAACAAAAACCTCAACTTGCTAGACAAACCACCGTTCAGATGTACCAGGCAAAAGGTTATATCCCAGAGGTTACGTCTCCAAAATTGTCTTCAAAGGTGGAGTCAACCCCAACAGCAGCTTGGCATGATGGGCAAGTGGCAGGGACGTTCAAATGTAAGCAAAGTGCCAAATGCAGCCAAGAAGGTGTAGTTACAACCTCAGACACCTCATCTCATATACCATCACAACATACAAGTCCTGATATAAACAGATCACCTCTATCAAGCCCAATCTTACAGATGCCTGATCAAACTAAAAAAACGTGTTTAATGAGGCAGACTTCGCTTTCTAGTGAATCCATAAGAATTATTAAAATGAGTGGTCTTTTATATAATGAGAATACTGCTCCAGCTAACTCAGTCAAATCAACACTGGATATGACTCTAAAGTCAGTCACAAGGCCAATGGAGAAAACTATTTCTATGGACTCAGTAACTGAAGCAGTACCTCTTATAAGAAGCAGACGAACCTCTATCAC
The DNA here is from genome assembly GCA_006030095.1 of Triplophysa siluroides. Taxonomy (NCBI): domain Eukaryota; kingdom Metazoa; phylum Chordata; class Actinopteri; order Cypriniformes; family Nemacheilidae; genus Triplophysa; species Triplophysa siluroides. Next base: position 483,735 of record VCII01000101.1, on the reverse strand, counting down.
AGATGCTAATACATATTCTGTTGGTTTGCCCTTGCTTGTGGAGCCGTCAGCACCAGAACTAAATCTTCTCACACAAAGGTGCCATTCATTACCACAGCTTTCATCTAGCCAGTCTATCCAACAAAGCTCAGACAGAGCATTTTTCAAAGAAAGCCCTGTTTTACCCAGAACTCAGAGTTTGGCAATGCAGCCTGATTTTCATCGAACAGCACCTGCAAATACAATGAAAGCTACATTGGATATGTCTAGAAAATCAACTACTTGTTTGTCTGTGGTTAGTGAGGCAGGTCAGAGGGAAGCTGTTCCGCTTCTGAGGGCAAGATCGACATCACTCTCAGATGGCAATGAGGAGCTTATTGGTGTATCTTTAATTGTGGAGCCCCCAACACAACAGCGTAAACCTTTTCTCAAGAGATATACTTTGAAATCAAATGTTATACAAAGTGATCCTTTACAACAGAGGATAGATGTAATAAATGTCTTTGCTCAAGTTCAAAACAAAACGGGTACAGCACCAGCTAACACAATCAGGGATGTAGTTGACATGTCTCCAAAATCCTCATCAAAGCCACCAGAGCAGCTTTCTGGAGAGCCTGTGATTGAAGCCGGTGTTATGTCACTGGTAAAGACCAGACGAAACAGTGATGTGGAAGATTTTAAAGGTTTAGCTGGTGTACCTTTAATTGTAGAGCCCCATTTGCTTCTAAAGCAGGTTCATGGTCAAAGCAGTCTGCCATTGTTTAAAATGTCACCTATGACATCTACCTCTTGTAAATCAACTATAGACCTAACAACAAAAGTACCTTCAGCACCAGCTAACTCAGTTAAATCCACTATTGACATGTCTGTGGTCCGATCAACTTCCAAAACGGCAGCAGCTGGAGAAATGCTTCCAAATGGAACGATGCCTCTTGTAAAATATAACGCAGCCACCAACAGCAGTTTAAGAAGAGATTCAATTGGAATGTCATTAATAGTTGAATCTTTTTCACCTTATGACCATATCCATAAAAAACAATCAGACTGCATATCCCTACCAGACCACAAAGGCAAATCAGACCAAATGCAGTTATTGAAAGGACGTCACACTACAGAACCTGTTTTATGTCAACAGATCCATACTTCTCACAGAAATGGATTCCTCTCAATTTCAAAGAAGCAAAATGCAGAATCTCACACTTTTAGCCAACCCGTGGACTTCTCCGTAATTGTTTCTTCTACAAAACAAAACCGCCCCTCTATCCTGCAGAATGGACATCCTATGGATTGCACTAAAAACACTGAGAGAAAATCAAGAATTGGGAACAATTGTCCAAACAGTAGTAGTACAGCTTTTAAGAAATCTTTTGTAGGGGCTGTTGACTTGACAGCCGGCACAGTAGTAGATGTAAATAGAAACAAAAATGATGATGAGGTCAAGGATCTTTCGGCCTCAAGGATGACTAGCCTGTCTACTCAGAACACATCAAAATGTTTTCCATCTGTATATTCCATTCAGAGTTACACCCAAACAAATAAACAACCTTCTTCTGAAATATCAAGAAATCAGGAATTGCATTCTACCCAGTTAAAGAATTTAGCTAGACCTCAAGCATTAAGCCCATCTGTTCAGTCCCTTGTGCCTACTGGAATGACAGATCACCTCAATAGAGCATCTAAGGTAGTATCAAATACTTCAGTACATTTGAACAGGGCTGATTTGAAAAATACACACATTTGCAGAGCCCCTGAACAACAGTTGGAAGTGCAAAAAGAGCCTGCAAAACCGATCATTACACAGCTGTTGAATGAACATGCAAGTGTTGTTGCAGATGGTTCTCATCTTGCCACAAATATGAGAGATTCATCCAAGGGAGATAAATTGAGTGAGCTGCCCCCAAAATCTATGCCACAGATTTACTGCTCAGAGCACACAACTTATCAGCAATCAGCTCAAATATCAATCATAAGTTCACAGATACAAAAACATACATTAGTTTCCTCAGCATTGATAAAGAATGAACGTCAGCAGATTCAAATGGGAGAATCTAATTATCCAACTACAGCCTCAAGACCCAAAGGTATAATCAAACAATCCACGGTGGAAAGTTTTGGAGAAGAGAGTTTCGATCAAAGTGAGACAGCTACTTCTCATGGAAAGCCTCAAGTTTTAGACCAAACTTGTTTTCATAGTTCCGTGAAGGCAATTTCTCCAGCTACCCCGGCTATATCAATTAAACAGGAAGTGTCTAAAATGGACCAAGATGTGACATCTAACCTTATGTGTCTTACTGCAAACATACCACTGACTTCTGAAGTTGTGTTGGAATCTGTAGTAGTTGTACCCACAAGTACCATAAACTGTCAAATTTCCATGGCCCTTGCAAGACCATCTTTAACAAGTCCAGCTGTCACCCTGCCAAGTACACAATCATTGCCCACAAGTATTGTTGATAGTTCTTCATGTCAAACCCCAGATTCAAGCTCATTCACAAAGAGGTCAGTCAAGGGATTTATATCATTGTTTGATGGAAAAGACTTGCAAACTACCCCAGCAAATGTCTCAAAGGAAAATAATTCATTGAGAGGGTCAGATGTCAAACCATCACTTTATCAGTGTATTGAAACTACCCAGGAAACGATCACATGTTCAAACCATACAGTGACAACAACAGCAGACCCATCTTTGAAACGCTTTGTGTCAGAGTTCAGTGAAACCCAACTAACTACTGCTTCAGCACATGCTGCATCCTTGGTTTATTCACACTCAGATCCTCTTCCAAGTCCAATATCTACTTCACTGCCTTCTGTGTTGTGTTCATCTGCTGATGTTTCAACAGTTTTTCCCACTGACCTCTCAAAGCAAAATCAACATTCCACCCCTGAACCAACAACGTTCACAGATGAAGGAAGCTCACAAGTACACAATAATAGAACATCAATTATTCAGATCACTGAATCATCTGTTCATGGTTTGGTCTTATTAAGCAGCACTACTCAGTCATTGAGTGCTTTTGTAACACAAACACAGTCACAGTCTCAAGAAAAAACATCTGGAAGCAGTCCATTAGATGAGGCTTTAGTTGATGGTTATATACCCCTTCCAGTTCCCACCAGCTCTGCTATATCTTCAAGTGAGACTATAGTTACCCCCATAAAATTTCAAACACAGTTTAAAGAGATCCATTCCATGGATATGTCAAGCATCCAGACTGATTCATGTATAAAAGAAGAAATGTCAAACCAAGGTAATTTGGCTACAGTCAGTAAACCTGACAACCAGCAAATGTTAATTCAAACCACCCCACAAGACTCTGGACCTCAGACAGCTGCAATGCCTCAGCCTGCTTCAAAATCAGAAACTAAGAAGGACAACAATTGTGAATTCGATGTTACTTTCTATAAGCAATCAATAACCGATCTTGTTTTGTCTCAGATGATATCTATCGAAGAAAAACCATTATTCACTCCAGTTTCACCTACTGAGCTAGAGGAACGATCATTTTCAAGAATTTCAGGTTTGGGTCCAAGAAAGATGCTCATTCCCCAGATAATGATATCAGAGGCCAGTAGTCCTGAGGAATACTATCCTAGTGAAGGAGATGTAATGACAGATGATCATACTAATAAAGTGGATTCAACCTTATCTTGTATTGAGAGCATTTTAGTGGACAGTACTGAAACTACTCGAGACATAAAGCCTAGCCATTTTGCTACAGAGAAAAATTTAAAACATTTTACTCTCGTGGCATCTCAAGAAACTCTCAGTCATTGTACCGAAATGGATATCTCAAAGGAAACGGAGGTATCTGATATTAAAACAGATGACTACATTGAGTGTATTCCCCCCAACTCAGATTTATCTTTAACATCAGTCATGCCAAATAATACTGAACACAATTCTTTCAATGCTGATCATTCTGATTATTCTGTTTCTATAAAGGCACAAGAAAGTCATGAAAGTGTTTGTCCTGAACCTGGTCTTTCTGAACAAACACAACTTAAAGAAATATCCAATGATGGTGCCAATGTGCCCAGTGCTCCTATAGATGAGTCTCTATCTACCTTGAAAGATATCACGAAGTCATCAAAGGTTGAAGAGAATTTAAAAGATCTGGAAGCATACTCTGATAAAACGTCTGACAAACTAAGAAACAGCAAAATCGCCTCTGAGTCAGAAAAAAATTCTTCTGAAGAACCTCCAATTTCAAAGTTTGAACAAAGTACGAAGAAAGTCGTTGTGCAGAAGGCAGAAACTGAAAGGTTAAATGAAGAGGGAACACCCACCAGCAGCACCGAGCCAGTATCTTGTGCTTCTATAGAAACACATAGTAATGAGCAGTCTAGCAAAGGTATATTCTCACTTTTTGGGTCTTCTTCTGTTGGTGCTTCTCAGCATCAGAGTGGGTCATCTATTCTAGGAGGCATACTCCCTGGGTCATCATCCTCTAAAGAAATGCCAGCCACAGGATTATTCTCAATGTTTGGAAGTTCTGCTCCTCAAGCTTCTCCTGCAGCATCTGTACCCAAAGAGTCTCATGGAAAAGGATTATTTTCTTTATTTAATGCATCTAATACCCAATCACCACCACACCAGGAAGGTCAACCAGGGTCTGGCTCGAAAGAGTTACCTAGACCTGGGCCTGGACCAAGAGGACCATCAGGCATTGTACCTAAAGCTGCTCAAGGCAGTGACCCAAGAAGTCCACCAGCACCTGTTTCTAGAGGTACAACAGGACCCGGACCGAGGGGTCCAGCTCCTAAAGGGCCTGCTCCAAAAGAACCACTGGGTAAAGGATTATTTTCTGTTTTTAGTGGGTCATCACAGCAGACAGCACCCACAAGCTCCGCTGCTGCAAGGACACCAGGGTCTGGATCCTCAATTCTTGGAGGTATACTGCCTGGTTCTGGAGCCAAGGAAAATAATGGTTCTGGTTTATTTTCTATGTTTGGTGTAGGCAGTTGTCAAACTGAAGCACATACAGATACTGCTTTGGCAGAACCCACTAATAAGGAAACAACCGGAAAAGGACTGTTTGCCAAGCTTAGTGGATCAAGTCCTGGAGGCACTGATGGTGATAGTATGTTTAAAGTTCCTTCCGTTTTTTCTATAGGGAATTCTTCTGACTCTGATCAAACAAAACCTACTGGGTTCAGGCTTATGTCTTTCATGGATAAAAAATCTGATGATCCAAAACCAGCAGATGCAACCATTATGAAAGAGAATTCTCTCACAAGCCATATAACTCCAGAAACTACAACTGATGAAATTGCGCCTATTGACACTAAACATGAAGTTACTACAGAAATCACATCTGATTCTTCTAGGGAAATAGACCGGAAACCCACTGGTGAAATCAAAGAAGAACATGTTAATGCTGAGGAAATGCTCTCTGAGGATACAAAGTCGCAAATGACAACACAAATAAGTGGGGCTGAAAATAATAACCAACCAATAAATTATGAAATACCTGATATTATTAACAAGAGACTTAAAGAGGAACAAGACATTAATGAGAAACCTATAAGGCAAGACCTGAAGGTAGATGGTGAAAAAGAATCTGTAGCCACAAGTTTGGAGAAAACTGATTCTGAGGCGGTTAAGCCTGAGAAACAAGAAGAGGTGTCAGAGACACAAGAAACTGGCATGCTTTCCGAAGCCGACAAACCAGTTCAGTTAGAAAAAACTGTGGAATCAGAACAGCTTGTGGAATTGGAAAAATCTCAAGAAACTAACAAACCTCTGGAGTTTGAGAGTCCCACAGAAACTGAGAAAACTTTAAAGTGTGAGGAACCAGGGAAAAATGAATGTGTACAAGCACCAGACAAAATCTTTATTGACCATGAGACAGACACCATCTCAAACGTAATTGATGACATCAAGCAATCAGAACTGGAGAGATGTCAAGAAAATCCAGATACCGAAAGAACTTTGAAGCGTGAGGAATCAGGGAAGGATGAACATGTACAAACAGCGGACACAATTTCAAATGAACACGAAAATGAAATGATCTTGAACAAAACTTATGACAGCGATCAAGCAGAACTGGAAAAATATCAGGAATCTAACAAACTTCTGGAATCTGAGAGGCCCACAGAATCTGAGAAATCTTTGCAGACTGAGGAATCAGTGAAAGATGATCATGAACAAACAGCAGAAAAAATACCAATTGAATATGAGAAAGACACAATTTCTGATAGTCAGCAAGCAGACAAGATTTTGGAGAACAAGCCAGATAAAATTACAAAGTCAGAAGACAGTGAAAAATCAGTACTAGTGACACCCACACAACCCTCTTTAGATCCAGAGCCTATTTCACCTGTTCAGCCACAGCCACTACCTAAGCAAGAAATAATTGGACCACAGCCAGCAATACAGGGTTTTCCAGGTCAACCAAGGCAAAGATTACAAGGACCTTTTAATCTTCCTAGACCAGGTGTGTCTGATCCAAGACCTGGAATGAGAGGACCAGTACCTGGGAATTCTGGTCAGCCGAGACCAAGAATGGCTGGCCCTCAAAGACCTCCAGAGCCAGCTCCCTTTTCTGGCTTTATGTCAATGTTTTCTGGGTCAAGTACTCCAAGCAAGCCATCAACTTCAGGTTTCTTCTCAGTGCCACAGACCTCCTTCTTTAAGTCATCATCTTCTCCTCCAACACAACCACAACAACAAAAGAGCTCCTTTTTCAATTTGCCAACCAGCCTGCCAACAGACTCCCTGACAGGTGATCTGTTTGGACTGTTTAAAGGGACGGAAGCGGCTAAACCAGATGAAACCAAGCCACCAGTGAAATTGGAAAAATCTGAAAATAAAGCTGATGGAGGACAAGACTCTAAAGAGCAAAGAAGCCAAAGTGATAATAAGTCAAGTACTGTTTCTGAATCTGTGACCCTTGAACTACTTTCTGAAAATAAAGACCCTGATAGAGGACTAGATTCTGAAGGACAAATGAGCATAATGTGTAATAAATCAAGTACAGCTTCTAAATCTGAGACACTTGAACCAATTACTGAAAATAAAGATGAATTAAACAATGGTGATCTAACTGTGAAGGTTGTTGAAAATCAAGAAGTCCACATTCCACATGAAACCATAGATGACACCAAACAAGTCACTGATGAACCTCAAACTCCTCTTAAAGCAATATCTGAGGTGTCCTCAAATGTACCTTCAGGAGACATTGAAACGCCACCATTTACACCCCAGAAAACACCCGAAGACAAACATTTGACTTCGAAGGGAATCTTTGGATTATCTGGTTTGTCCACGTCTTCTTTTGGTGGTTTGATGTCTGGTGCAGCAGATACAACAAAACCTTTCAGTTCTTTGTTCGGCTCCTCATCTTCAGCGACCTCATTAAGCCCCAGCCCTTCGCAGCCACAACCAGAGAGCGGTGGTCTGCTTTCTGGCTTGAAAGGCCTATCCGCAGGTCTTTTCCAAGAGGAAAAGTCAGCTCCAGCCAAGGAAGATACCATCTCTATAAGCCACAACGCTTCGCAGCCACAACCAGAGAGCGGTGGTCTGCTTTCTGGCTTGAAAGGCCTATCCGCAGGTCTTTTCCAAGAGGAAAAGTCAGCTCCAGCCAAGGAAGATACCATCTCTGCCTCATCCATGTTTGGAAGAAAAATAGGCTTTCCATGGCAAAGCTCTCCTCCTCAGACCCCTCCTGCCATCCAGTGCAAAAACCCAGAGTTGAAGTATGAAGAAAAGGACGAACCAGAGCCAGAGAAATCGTCACCTGAATCAGAGGTTACAGGCAGTGCGGATCCCAGTGATACAGAATGTCTGAGTGACATCGCTTCATATAAGCAGTCAAGCTTTGACACAAGTCCAGAAAGTCTAACTGCCCCTAAAGAAGTTGAAAATTTGGAGAAATCTCCAATTTCTCAAGATCATATAGTTAGCAACCAGGACCTCCTCGATCCCTGTGCCGAAAAACCAACAGAGAGCCCTCTGCAGCAAACTTTTGACCAAAGGCTAGTAAAATTATAATAAATGGTTATTCTAAGGCCATTTATTATGCTTTGTTGTGAACATTACCCTCCATCTTCCCAAGATTAATTTGTGTATTTTAAAATGTATTTATTTTGGTTTGTCTGGACATGCATTGATGAAGAACCACTTTAACAATTTATAACAATAATCATTTAAAGAAAACATTTTGGTTACTGATTAATCTAATTCATTTACCTGCATTGGTTTAGTAATTTTAATGATCTCTTTATTTTTTATTATTATTACACTTACTTATGGACCAGAATGGGTTTGAAATGTTTAATCTCTCTGTTGGAAATTATTGTCAGTTAATCTTTCAGTTTTGTGAGACCTTGTGACTTATTCAAAGATACCATCCAGATTTTAACTTTTTGTGTTGTTGTTCCTTAGCCCGGTTGACAGTTCTCGATTTGGGTCTTCCGGAAACCTTAGTCAAGCCAGTTCTCAGTTCAGCTCTGAGCCTGAAGAACAAAACTTTTCAGACACAGAAGACAGGCCTGCCACTGTTACTCAACCCCTTCAACCCTCAGATAAAACTGAGAAGGGGGAAAGAGAGATACAGACAAGTGTGGAGAAAGAAGTAAAAGTGGAGAAAGAAGTAGAAGAGGTGGATGTGCCTAAAGCACCTCTTAATAGAGGGGAAAAGCCAGAGAGACAGCAAAGGTATGTGGTATCTTTTTATTTGACTAATGATCAGAACACATGTTTCAAACCTTTTTCAATTCGTGATTTGCATCAAAGATATTGTGATTTTTTAAAATAATGACTCATCTTGCATTCACAGGCAAATCCAAATAATTATAAATAATTAAATCGAATAAATTGTCTTGCATGAAGGTATAATACCATCTGCCTTTGATTAGCAGTGGCTTCCTGGTTTCAACAGAAAGCAGACAGCTGTGTCCGTCAGGCCCTTTCACGGGTTCGTTCTGATTAGTGCTCTATTTAATTGTCTTTTCTCCTTCAGTTTCTATGATGGCCCACCTCCTTTCTCTCCATCTCGCCTGCGCTGGTTGAAGGCCATCAATAAAGTCAGAGTTAAGCTGCATGAGGTAGGAGGGAGAGATCTTACTATCTCTTTTCATAATGGCCGTGATTCTTGTTTTCTGTGCTCTTCTTTTTCGTCCTTATTCTATTTAGTTGAATCTCTCTTTGCTGATGTTTGGTTGATTGAGATTTACATGTGACTGGTTTTACTGAGTTCAGGGCACAGTGTCTAAAATGGTTCGCTTGGATGGAAAAATATTTAAGAGTTTTTTTTAAAAGCCTCCATCTTCAAAAGACATTGAGATTTCAAACTTGCATTTTTCCAAGTTATTTTATCAATATGACATTTGATAGAACATGAATTACTTTTCTTTGTACTGTATTATTTTCTTTGTATTTTCCTTTTGCTTTTAATGCCATTAAGCTCAAGTCTGATGTTATCCCAGCATCCTTTGAGAGCGTTGCAAAATGAAAGCAATAAATCTTTTGGACTTTCTTGGATTTTTAGGGGCGGTTTCCCAGACAAGGATTATCTTAAACCAGGACTATGCCTTATTTAAATTAGAATATTTAAGTCAATTTAAAAAACATACTTTACAGAAAAACATTACCATTGTGCATCTTGAGCCAACACAATCACACTGATTTATTTTAAGATATGTCAGTGTAAGACACCTGTAACATTTAAAGTAGTCTGGGACTAGGCGTAAACCCTGTCCGGGACACCGCCCCTGGAGTTTATTTTGTATGATAAGAGACTTATAATAATGCAGTCAAAGATATTTCCTATTTTACCTCATACCATTATTATCGTAAGATGTTGTTTATTTATTCGTTTGGAGGTTTTGTTATGTTGCACAATTTGTGTACCAGAAATGTAAGGTGGCCAAAATAATTTTGTGTGAAAACAATAATGTCTTTTATTGAGGTTTTTTGCTAGACAAAGGATATCGAACAACTGGATTTTACATCTTGTATTCCTCATATGCCATAATTATGCATATTTCATAGTGAAAAGCTGGATGGTCCAGTATTAAAAATGACTGTAAAACCATAGCTGGATGAATATAACTGGGGCTTTTTATAAAAATCTTAGTCTGTGGTCTGCATTGATGTTTACAGTCTGCCACCACAGCTGCGTGTTCAGATGCGTGCAGCTGCTGTAGGGAGAGTCGATGATGATTGGTGATCTAAAGTAAAGGGTGATTGCTCTGTTGAGACGAAGGCTGTGACACGAAAAGTGTTGGGTGGAAAACTCGTCTCCAAATGATCCAAATGTTTCTGTTGACAGTCTGAAGTGCGCCTTCTGCACTTAATATTTGACGTATTTGTGCGTTTTCTTTATTAATGGATGCAAGCGATGTTTCACAGCAGGTTGTGTATATTTTAGTATGTCCGTTTCTAAAGATTAAGTACAAGAGGCAAGAGTCTAAAGAAATTATGACTCCGATAAGTGCTGGAATTTACTAAGCCATGCTTCTTTTTTTTAAATAGACATTATTTCCTCTTCCTTAACAAGATATTATGTGCCATGGCAACTAAGTGACATTACTATGGAAACACAACCTTGATTGTTGCAAGATTTTTATCCTTTGATGCCTTACAGTATGTATAATTATTTTAAATTGAAAAACTGAAATGTTGTGTGGGATTTCATGTCTAGATTACAGTAATTCAAGGACATTAAGTACACGTATGTTGGGTAAATATCAGTTAAATATGATTATAATCATTAACAGAACCTATCTATTTTTTCTTGTGGTTAGTTTCATACACGAATGAAGAAATATAATGATCTAGGTTCAGTTTTATCATTGTCATTATGTGGTCAACAACATGCTTAAATCGCATTTCTTTTTTTTAAGGAGTGGTTCACCCAAAAATAAAAATTGTGTCATCGTTTGTTCACCCTTTGTTGTTCAAAACCTGTATGATTTTCTTCTGTGGAACACAAACAAAGATATTTTAAGAAATGTTTCAGTGGTTTTGTGTCCATATAATAGAAGTTAATGGGGGTCTATGATCTTTGGTTACCAACGTTCTCAAAATATCTTCTTTTGTGTTCTGCAGAAGAAAGAATGTCATACAGGGGTGTGTTTCCTGTTTTTTTTTAAGTGCGCAATGGCCTACGTGCTCTAGGACCCAGGGGAATCCCTAGGCGGAGTGACGTACTATGGTGTACTATGGTGGTTAACCAACAAGTTATGTTCTTGTTCGTGAAACGCACCCCAGTTTTGGAATGACATTAGAGCCAGTGAATGATCTTTTTTGGATGATCGGATATAACAAAAGTGATCAAATGAAATTATACTATCATATGCACTGTACTTGAGGAGTTTATGCTTATAACTTCATAAATGTATGTCGCTATACAGTACATAATGAATATATTACTTACAGTAAACGCTGAATGCTTTCCCTCCATGCTGAAAATAATTATAAAACCCCTGCAAGGACAAATTTGTGTTCCCAATTAGCTGAGGCATTTTTCCTCCTAGCTGCAGTGAAATAATTGCCGGGCGGTCCTGCTGTGGTAACCTGGGGTTATGGGACTTCAAGGCCAAAATTTTGTTTTTAGACCTTTTCGTTCTGGCTTGTTTGAAAACCTTGTTTCTTTGTGTGCGATCAAGATCAAATGATTTTTCAAAGCTAGACCAGAAAATGCTGCTTGTTGTGAATTATTGCAGCCAGAACAGGTATTTTTATAATAGTGTGTTGATACTGTACATCTTTACAAAAAAGAGAGAGAGCTGCTGATGAGTCCAAGAAGCCAAACATCGCAGTTCTGGTACATTTACTGACTCAAGCATATGACTGATATTTTTACATTCATTACACATTTCGAGAACGGGAGAAGGGATTTCCTTCGTCCCTTTGGGATTAACGCTTCAATTTTTATGTGCACGTTGCGTGTTCTTGTATTAGCTCATTGTTTAAATTCCACATTTTCATCTGAACTGTGAATCTTCTAACAGCGCTCAAGTTTCATCTGCTGTATGGTTTCTTACATGATGAATGACTTTGTTCCTGTGGCCCTAACAACAAGCATTATAACTTTGCGTTGGGCCTAAAACCAACCCTTAACTAACACAAGTCTCTGATGGCGTATTTCCTAAAATAACATTCACAACAGCTGAGATGTAATGTTAGTTTAGATTAAAAACGACCCGCACCAAGAAATTACGATTGACTACAAACACTTTACTAGGTGATAATGGTTTTGATGTAACTGAATTTGCCATCAATTTTTGTTTAGTTATTGAAAACCTTTTTTGTATGCAAAACATTACTGTATAAATCAAGCCATGTGAAACACAGGTCTCTGTTTATGTAGGTCATAGTTACATTTTCTTGAATTTAGGACAGGATATATTTATTTATATTCTGGACTGGATGGACATTAGTATCCTTCAGACTTCTCATCACTATGCCTTTTACAATAGTCTTCCTTAGCGCTGGAAAAACCCTAGAGAGATGGCAGAGGAGGATGTGTCAAAGAGAATCAGAGAGAGAGAGAGAGAGGGAGAGAGAGAGAGAGAGAGAGAGAGAGAGAGAGAGAATGGAGCGAATGAATTGGATAAGGAAGAGTTTCTGACTCTTCAGTAGAGGTATGCACTGAATATTAACTGGATGAAATCAAAGACCTGCAGGATGACATTGGCTGAAAGTCACCAAAGATATTCACTTCTCCCAGTTTTATCTCTTCTTCGTACACCGCTGATTTCCCTACAGCCTGGAAGTGTGGATGGTCAACAAGACCCCTTTTTGTGAATCCCTCCAGTGGCGTGTATATGGTTGATGGAACATTGATTTGCAAATGAAGAACGTTATGAGGTTTGAGGTGAGATTTATAGTGCAACTAAGCAATTGTCCTAATAAGAAATACAGTATAAGAAATATTCAAATATGCACCGATGATGTAGTTATATGGCCGTTCATTGTCACTTCAAATTTAATTTGCAATGAACTTGTGCATTATACCAACTAAGTTATCTACATATTTCTCAAATTAACGTTCATGTCAGTTTATTTTTATTTGGAAAAAGAGACCGTAGATTGATATTAGAGATACCATATGGCAAATCAGTTGCTTGGGGTTACACAATATTTGAATGCAGAATGCTGTGATTGACCAGAATCCGTTTTCCAGAGAGCTGTGCAATAAGTCAACATAACCTGAGATGTTGTTTAATGCAGCAAGAGCCTAAAACAGTTATGTGTCACTCACAGAATGCAAGATTCAGTTTTTGAGATAATTTTCCTGCAGATTTTTCTTTCATAATGCCAAAAATTTCATAAACATCTGTGGCACGCGTGATTAGAACTTATTAGACCCAGCGAATAGATGATTGCATAGGGTGAGAGGAAGAAGACCAAGTTGCTGGAAAGATGGAGTGTGCACGATTTTCCGCGAGGGGGAGGAAACGAGAGAGAAACAGATGGATGGAGAAGTGTAGTGTGAATAAGGCAGAAGTGTGAGAGAGAGAGAGAGAGAGCGAGAGAGGAGGAGAATGGGTAGAAGTGTATGTCGACACGCAAACACAGCGGAGGGTGGTTGTGATCTTAGCAACAAGCCCGAGGAGTGTAGGAGGAAGATGCTGGAGAGATAGAAGAGTGAAGCAGTGACACAAATGTGTGTTAAGAGGGAGGAAAACAGAGCCTGTAGATTTGAATGAATTGTAGCCTGTCTGCGTTATTTTAAAAGAGATGACAGTGAGGAGCTTGTCAGGACTACAAAGACTTCTTTAACTCTTTATAATAGAGAACGGCAGCTGCTGTTATCGTTGTAAATTAACTTGTTGGATTATTGTGGAAGCTGCCTGGAGGTTCTGGAGAATGCGGGCTTATGGCTTGATCAAAGAAGCTGTTATATTCACTGTGTTTTTGACATTTTTTTTATCCTTGAACTTGATCAGCACGTCTGTAATGGACTTGGCAATCGGAATATGAAACTGTGTATTTAAATACACGCTTTTGGAAAAGTCGCACAGTAATTGTTTTTGCACATCTGTGGTTTAACGGAGCAGTGTATCTTCAGCGGTAAGTTGCATTTTTTATTTTTTAATAAACTATTTCTTTATTTTGTTTGTTTGCATATATATATGAGTTTTGAGCAATGTTTAAATGTTTGGGAAATCATATTATTTCAGCTTTTTCCTCTCTCGTCAAAGGTGCTTTGAATTGATTGATTGGTTGAATTGGCAAAAATGAAAATTCCCATTCGCTTTCATGTTGTTCTGTTGAATACGTAGCGTAACATCAAAGGAGATATTCTGTTTTCACACGACTAGTTTTAATGCGAAAATGGTTCTATGAACCACACCTTAAAGCTCCAAAAATGACACTGTAAACAAAATCAATACAAACCGCATTCTTCTAATATTCAGATCATTTAATTCTGAAGCCATTGGACTGTATGAACCGAGAAAACAGTGATGTGAAGATTCTTCAAAAATTCTCCTTTTAGTCCTAAACACAGGACACATTAGTAAAGATTCACAGATGCTGAAGCTGACTGTCTGTGTTATATGGTCAACAGGTTGTTGTTCCAGTACGAGGATTAGGTATCGCATCTACCGCATGGCAAATTATAGTGATTTTATAGTGATTTACAGACTCCCCACGTTACATCTGTTGCATGTATTTTGCATGTAAGACATTGTGCATTTAAATGTTCAGACACCGCTTTATTCTCAATTGTACCTAGCTCTTGACCTTCTACCCATTTGTGACCTTTTCATGAACAATTGGCAGACATGGCTTAGAGAATTAAATGATCTTGCCTGTGGCTGTACTGTATTTGAGGTGTGTGCGCGTGAGTTCAGTTTTGACCCATCTGGCGTTCCGACAAAATAAGAGCCTGTAATCGCTGCTAGCAGCATGCCTGGATACAGCAGGAGGTGATGCTGTCTAACACTACAATGGTTGAGTTGGACATATAAGATATAGAAACATTGTTTTGCTGTCACTTTTACCTTACAATGTCTTACAGAAGTTTGATGTACTTACAGTACATGGCATTTCCATGGCAACTAGTTTTTTTATTTTTCTATTGGGCTGTTAAAGGTGTATGTCTAGAGCCTGGAAACTGCATAAAGCACAAGGCTGATCTTATTGGCTTTCAGATATATAGTTATTAGAGTTTAGTTATGTTTTTTTGTGCAACAAGCATTAGAAATTAGATACTGAAATACGGCATCTCTTTGTTACCGAAGCTATGTGTTACTTATCTCGTTTGACTTCTCCACTTTCGCCTTTAAACCTGACAGGGTTAGTTATCGACAAAACAAGAGATCAATATCTAAAGATAGATGATTCTTTCTAGTACAGAATAGATCTGCCAAGGAAAAGGACTGAATTGCGAAGAATGTTCAGACTATGTTTTACATAGAGTAAAAGGTGGATACATGTCAGGTCAGTCCCCTTGACTTGTCTGGATGAAAAGACTATGACATTTACATTACATTTAGTCACAAAGCCTACTACAGTGTACAGAGCTAAGAATTTTTTTTGTTTTTGTATAGATAGAGTAGAGAAGATATAGAAATCAGAAATGATCGGTCGGGTGCTGACAAAAGAGATGAGTTTTCAGCCGATTCTTAAAGATGGCCACAGAATCTGCTGATATTGTAGCAGCAGGCAGATCATTCCACAAATGTGGAACCGATCCCGAGAAGGTTCGTGAGAGCGATTAGTTTTTTACCTTTTTGGGATGGCAAAACAAGGCGTCGTCCATTTGTAGAGCGTAAGGATCTGGCGGGTACATAAGTCTGCATTATGAGAAAGAAAATTGGATATGGTATAGTGGTTAGCGCAGTGATCATTGTATTGCGTTTCTGACTGCGGTGTAGTAGTAATGATATTTTAATGTAAATATCTATATCGCATTAAAGGTGCTGTGTGTAATTTTTTCGTGACATCTAGTGGCGAGGTTGCGAATTGCAACCAACCGCTTACTCCATCCCTCCCCCCTTTCGTTTTAAGCTACGAAGGCAGAGAGAAAATTAAGATGTCGTCACGTTTTCCCTTCTTTCCCGATAGAGATAGCATATTTTTACGAAACACGTTCGGGAGCAGTCGTCTGTTTAGGGCTACGTAGAAGCAACATGTCAACAACATTACATGCAAGGGGACCCGAGCTGATCGAAATTCTCATTCTAAGGTAATAAAGTCATGAACAAGTTCATCATGTAAGGTCTGTGAACACATTGTATATTATTTTGCATTTCTGTCAATAGATCCTCCCAAAAACTACACTCTGGTCGTTTAGGGTGTAGAAATGTTTTGCTCTTGTCATAGAGATCTGAATCTTTAGTTTGTTGTATACTGTAGTGAGTCATCTGTATAGAACAAGGTTGCTAAAAGTATGATGGTGACAGCAGATACAGATGTATTTCAGCTGAAGGACAACAGCTTAGTGAAAGGTAAGATTGATGAAAACCTTTCATTACACCGCCGATTACTCTTTTCAATGGATACTACTGTATATGTGAATAAAAATGAGAAGTAGTGTGCAAGGCTGTGATCTGTAAGCGTGGAAGGCATCTTAAGCTATAATATTGCAATACACAAGATATTTCATGATAGCAACTTATAGCATTCTTGACAAACTGAAAAGCTTTGCCTTTCCTCCGGGGAAGCGATCCGCAAGTGTTCCTTGGTGTCATTGAAATCTTACTTTCCATCTTATATCTTCTCACTACCTTTATACTGTATTTTTGTACATGAATTCATCAGATGCTTTTATCCTGATACAGACAATCACATTACATTACATTTAGTCATTTAGCAGACGCTTTTATCCAAAGCGACTTACAAATAGGGGTTAACAATGGAAGCAATTGGAACAACATAAGGACAACAAAAAAAGCATTCTGGATCATCTGTAGAGGTTTTGTTGTGCAAGCACGCGTTGCAATAGTCCAGTCTGGACAGAACACTAGGAACGCTCTCTTTTTTCTGTGGTCTATGACATTGCTGTTATAGAAAAGTGCTTTACCTTTACCATTAAATTTCAGAGTTGTTAGTTTTATTTAGTAGTTTACCTTCTGGTTTCTATTCCAGCATGCCCTCTTCCCCAGTCTGTCTTTCAGAACATCAGGGTTTGTCATTAAATCAGTTAAATACACAAAGAGCCAATTAAGTTCACACTCCCTTTCAGCTTGTGTGCTTCAGTGATTTTCACCTCGCCTATGTAGATCATTACATGCAGTGAGAAAACAAGTGAGAAGAAATGACAAGACATAGAGGGATGTGAGAGTGAGCCATACAGTATGTGTACCGTATGATTGTGTGAACAATATTGAATGACATATAACAATATTTGCTGTGCAGGTGTTGCAGGATTGTAAAGCAAAATATGCAAAGGATGAAAGGAGAGGAGAGATTTGATTGGAAAAAAAGTTAACATGACAATTAACAGAAAATAAAAATCGAATGTTAGCATTGCAAGTTAGCTTACTCTAGGGTGTCTAGCCGAACTTGATCTTTTGGACATTTTATACTAGTTTCTGTAGTTCAGGATGGACGGTTTTGAGAAAACCAGTTCTATTTTTTGGATGTTGGCACTAATCTTTGTCTACTTTCTGGTGAAGAACATCATAACGAACTGTCTTTTGTTAGTTAAAGAATGTTATTAACAAATTTGATATTTTGGTGTGATATTGCAGTCACATAATAAGAGACTTACTCTTGTGTCATACCATTTTAACATCCATTAGACATGATACAAATTGTTGCTGGTGTCATTTTCTCATTTCCACTGTTGTACTCTGTGATGCATGGGAGCAGATTACTGTAGTGGAAGACGAGAAACGTAGTATTATAGAAGTGTATAAACAAAAGAGGGACATTTATGTAAATAATTGCCATATTGTCTATGGAGCAATCTTCAAATCCGAGAACCTGGATGAAGGTAGAACATGGTTTCCATAGTAACTGTACCTGTGTCCCATGTCTTTGCTCTAACATGACATTTTTCTGCTTAATTGATGCTCTAGGAGTCTTCGGGAGTAAGCATGTTTTTATAGCTTTCCTTTTATCCGTGGACATTTTATTTTTATAAATTTCAAATTCTTTTGGTTCCTGAGAGTATTCAATAGCACCCTTTTATGTGTCTTAATATGCATGTTTTATGCTTTACTGGTCTTTGTTGCCATGGATTCGAGTGAACGCTCTGTTTAGTTCATCTGTTGCACTTATATTTTCTTTTGTCTGCAGTAGTCACAAAGAGCAGAAGTTGCTTGTGGCTACATCACAGTTGTTTATTTGTTTTTTTTTTTAATTTTAATGTATTTGCGTTATTTTTGTTACCACATTATGTAACAGTTTCTCACTAGAAATGCCTTCCCTTTAGTTGTGGCATGTGTTTCTGTGTATGTTTGTGTATATGTGTGTACAGTATACAGTATTTACATGTATATACACTGCCCGTGCAAAAGAAAGTCACCACCTGGATTTAACTAAGCAAATAGGTAAGATTGAATTGAATTGGAGGTCTAGCTTCAGGTGCCCAAAGAATGAGGTCAGCTGACCACTGAATATGCGGAATGACCAGGTTATCCCATCAAAGGGTTTTTACTTCCCTGATGGCACGGGCATATTCCAAGATGACAATGCCAGGATTCATCTGGCTCAAATTGTGAAAGAGTGGTTCAGGGAGCATGAGACATCGTTTTCACACATGGATTGACCACCACAAAGTCCAGACCTTAACCCCATTGAGAATCTTTGGGATGTGCTGGAGAAGACTTTGCGCAGCGGTCTGACTCTCCCATCATCAATACAAGATCTTGGCGAAAAATTTATGCAATTCTGGGGGGGAATAAATGTTGGACGGGAATGCATTGCAGAAGCTTATAGAAACGATGCCACAGCGAATGCGTGCCGTAATCAAAGCTGAAGGCGGTCCAACGAAATATTAGAGTGTGTGACTTTTTTTTTGATGGGTAGTGTGTGTATATATTTAGGGTACTTGATCTTTATGTGTAAAAAATATGAAATGAGATTTGGAAGTTGTAGAACAATATGCTCGTCAAGCTGAAACTGTTGTCACTGTAGCATACATTTATGCCTGCCGTTGATCACAATGAGCATTCATTTTATTTATTATCTACCGTTGTCCATCATTTACCAAAACTTTGATAAGAGAGGAAAGTAACAAGAAATGTTATTACCCTATTGGGAACTCTGTAAGGGATCATGTACTTCCAAACTTAATATTGATATTGTTTAATTCTTTTAAATTGTTGTCTGTTTTACATCAAGCCTGAGTAATTTGATTCAGCTCCACAGCGCAGGAGTTGGGGGCTCTCCTTGACCAATTGCAATCAGAGATGTTCTCCCGGAACCGCTGCAATGGACAGGACCGGACAGGACTCCCTCAATATCCCAGACCAAAAAAGAAAACTACGGTGTCCAAGAGGAGACAGCCTAATCCTAAAGTTGCTCTGGTGTTGCGTGGGAAAATCCACCGTTTTCTGCAGGGATCTACAGATCATTCTGTGAAACCTTCTGGGCTTTACCATGCTGGAATTGAAGAAGAGGGTGAAGAGGGAGAAGATGATGTTGAGACGTTACAGAATTACTACAGGAGAGGCTTGGATTCAGGGGAGGTCTACCGTTCACCTCAGGTTCCTAATGGACACGCCATGGGAGCAGTTTCAGGAGCACCATGCGTGGGGGAGGTGGAGCTGAATCGAGAAGGAGGCATCAAGATTCCGTGTACTTTGCAGCAAAACAGTACTCTGGCAGTCATTCAGAACCAAGTGACCCAAGATCTAAATGGAACAGAGTTTTCGTCAGGGAAGGGATTTGGAGGGGAGCCTAAAAGACAAAAAGACTCTTTGCTGTACAGGTTTAATATGACAATGCAAGATAAAATTGTGGAAGGGAATACTGAAGACTATCAAGAGGAAGAATCAAGTGCCATCATTGAACACATCCTTAAGGAATTGCGAGGGATCAACAAAATTCAAGAGGAGATTTCAGACTTAAGAGAGTACCTGTCATCCGTACGTGGTTCTGTTGAGGAGGTGTCAAGCTGTGTGGATGCTGTCCTAATGGAGATTGAATGCATGAGATCTGGAACCAAATCCGGTGTGGAGACCTGGCCTGCAACCTCCCACCATCACAAATCAAACAGTACTTCTAGCCAAAGCTGTTGCAAGCCTTATGCAGTTGAATCCTCAAGTAGCTGTGGTGATATTCTCTCTGAATATCAAGTTCTGGATGGAAAATGCAAAGAGACGCCAAGCCAGGGATTGGCACGTCAGTCATTTAAATGCCAGTCTACATTTGCTAGTCCTGAGACTTCAAAATGCAATGAACGCATTCCATTAACACATGAAACGCCTGATCAGAGCTCAGATGCTTCTCAAGGTGTAGGCAGAAGGAAACAAAGCTTTGGTTACCTCGAACACCAGGATGGACAATACTGTCCAAGCACAAGTTCGCTCTCTTCAGGACAAAGTTCCAAGTCCGAGTCTGACCCAGAAAGACTTACCTTTGGGCAGGGCAATAAATGGCAAAACTTAAACCCAGTGGCTTTAAAACGCAACGGGAGTGGGGAGATCGGATGGAGTGAAGATGATTTTGGCTCTAGACAAGGTAGTTTTGAGGAGACTGACTTCTCCACAGGTGAAGTGGGTGGTAGGGACCCATCAAGACTTAACGGTACTTATGCAATAGGTGTCTCAGATCAACTCTCTGGCAAACACTACAACTCCCCTTCTAGTACTTGCAGTAGAGAGGATTGGAGGACTTTGAAGCATGATGCAGACATGCTCCCTGAAGAACCTGGATTGGGTTACAAGGAATGCACAGAGGCTTGTGACTCTTTTTGTCTTACTGCTGACATGTATGAGAAGGTCTATGCATCATCTCTGAATCCAACTGAGTTTAAAGCAGATTTCTGTGAATCATTCTCTTGTGAGAGTTGCCCGTCTGTTTTAAACAGTGTTCATGCAAGTGGCATTGTTGAGCCTTTCTGTAAAACATCAACAACAGACAGGAACCTTTTATATGATGGCACTTCATCCTGCAATGTCCCTGACTCTACTGATGGCAGCAATGTGACCTTCAATGTAAAAAGGTTTGGCAGAGCCGTTTTTGACTTTAAAAGTGCCTTGCGTGGAGCACTGAAGAAGCTAGATTGTGAGAAGGTTGAGATCAATCCCCCCATTTCCTCACGTGGGGAGGAGAAATCAACTGTAAATGCCCCTAATAATGGAGAAGTGCCTCAAATGGGGACATCTTCAAAAACAGAACCCCATTATGCAGAGCAACCTCAAGCCACCAATATTGACTTTGTAGAGATACCTGAATGTGAGATTGTCGACGGCAATAACTCTCCTCACCAGCATAATATTGAAGATTCAGAGCATCCAAAATCCCCAGAGTTGGACCCACTCACTAGTAACGCATCAGATACATCTGGACATCTCACCAACGCTGACTTAACACCGTGCTCCTCTACAGACACCATTCCACAGTCTCTCTCACCTGAAGAACTAACAGGTACAGAGGAGCAGAGTGAAACGCTAGGAGAAGGAACGCAGACTCCCACCGAGTTGTCTTCTGATGTTGGCGGTAGTGAAGCAGAGCTTAGTCAGAGGGATGCACGTCGTCTGAAGTGCCTCAGAAGTTTCCAGCAGATCCTGAGGGAGAAAAGAGAGTCCAGAAGACACCTCAGTATGGAGACCATATCAACATTTTCTGAAGAGGATTTGAATGCAGGTACATTCATCACCATTTGACTGGTATGCATGCAAAGTTCTCTCCTGCGGTTCAAAATATGTGCAGTGTTTCTAGTCTGGACGGGAAATGAAAAATTGCAGAAATATAAATGATTTGTCAGTGGGACGCACATCAAAGTATCTTGAAAGTTCTTCACCAGACACTTTGTGTATGCGTGTTGTATCTTTTGCTTTATTCTGTAAAAAACAGATCCATTGTTAAGTTGAGAAACTGCTGACTCGTGTTGCCAGTGGGTGTTTAGGGCTGCGCTGGAGATGTATTAGCAAGCACCCTGCTGGGTGTTAAACAAGTCCTTTTCCCCAGGCTTAGGGAAAACTAATTACTCTCATTGAATGGAAATGAAAACAAACCTGACATGAAGGCAGAGTGCAGGCATAATTTATGAAGTTAATAATGCATGTCAATGAAACTTTCATGAATTTGTCTTGATCAATTGCAAAATTTCAGTTATGTAGTTAAGACTGACTGCGTGTATATAGAGTATACTTTAGATTACTATATTAAATGTTCTGTCTGTTGATGTCAATGTATTCATGGACAGGGAGTTTAATTGCTTTGTAGTGTATTTGTCTGATGTCTGGTTAAAAATGATGTTTCTTCTGGTTAAGAATGTGGTTTGATCATCTACTATGTACTATTTATTTTCAGATGGTGGCCAGGATGAAGATCAGGTTATATCTTTTTCACATTAAAGATGCTTTTTTTTGCAATACTGAAGAGAAATAATCCAGTTTATTAAAATGATGATGCTGACATCCCTTAGATCTGAGTTTACTACACCGTTTTTATTTACTCTTATACATATTGTCTCTGTATTTTCTTTTTTCTCGCACGGTTTGTTCTTGTGATTTGTCAATGCTGTATTGTAAATGCTTCACACATTTTATTCTTCCATGTTATTGATTGTGGTTCATTCTTTTTGAAAGTATCCCTCTTGTCTTTAAAGAAATATGCCATATAAAATAGAAGGTTTGCAGATAAATCTTCAGGCCTGTTGCTGAAGTAGCTGAGTCAGAGTTTTATGGCAGTGGTCTTTCTACTAGCACTTTGCTGATATGTTTGGCATGGTTTTCTTTATAGAAAACTGCAGACATAACTTTTTCCAATCACTTTGTGTCAAGTGTCTCCCACCTTTTCTCAGTTTTAGATTTGTGAACTTCATATTCGTTTTTGAGCTTGACTAGAGCAGCAGATTTTAAAATTATAGCAGGGAAACTTAATCAACCAAACATCAAATATTTCTATATTTCTCTCTCTGTTTGTTTGTTTATTTCCTACGTATTATTTGTGTTTTACAAATAGTGCAGCAGCAATATTCATTTTTGTCGTCTATATGACTATATGCTCAACTTTTCATTTCAAACATTTTTATCTCTCATCCGATCTAGTAGAGAAGAGATACTACATCTCTCTCTCTCTCTCTCTCTTCTCTCTCTCTCTCTATCTCTCTCTCTCTCTCTCTCTCTCTCTCTCTCTCTCTCTCTCTCTTCTCTCTCTTTCAATGTAAAAAAATAATAACAGTAGTGCAAATACTTCAAATAAAGTATCTAATAGCAAAAGAAAAAACTAATAGCAGTAGTTCAAAATCATTCATGTGACAGTTTAGCAGTTCTTCATTGTCATATCTCTCTGTTTTTAGTGGAGGAGGATTATTTGGCATCGACAGCATGCCTGATCTTAGAAAGAAGAAGCCAATACCATTGGTTAGCGAAGTGGTAAGTGGTTGCTCAAACACCCGCAGCAATGTGAAAACATAACATTATACCACAGTTATGCAAAGTCATATTTCCTTTTATATTAGTCATAAAATCATAATGCAGATCTAACCTTAGTCTTGTATACAGCCATGGAAAAAATGAAGAGACCATTCCAAATTTTCATTTAACCAGCATTTCTAGATGTAGTGTGGCCGTTCCAGTACAGTGTCTGCCAAATTTTAACAAAATCAAACCTCAGGAGTGACATAAATTCATCCAACAGCAATGTGGAAGACTGACAGCATGAAAAGACACATAAAAACTGTGAAGTTATCACATAAAAAAATAATTATTAACTGTTCCTATATACATGAACAAATATAACTGTTGTATTGCTCTAAAAGTGTATACGAACTTGTTTTCTTTGCAGTAATTAAGGTCTAAAAAATGTTATTTTAACTTGTTTGACCAGTTTTCTACAAATTAATGCAAATAAATCTCTATTCTATTTAGATAATATATATCTAAATATTGTTGGTAGTTCACAGAATGAAACAAAAATAATAATTTTGCCTAAACACATACAGTATGAATAATATATCATAAAAACAAAAAATAATTTTAAAATAGTCTCTTCATTTTTTAGTGGCTGCAGATCATATCGCACCAAAATCGTACAATTCCTGAAACGTCTTATAAACATGTTTTTTGTCATTTTTCTCATGCGTTCTCTCATTACCAGGCTATGGTAAGTTTACTTTTCTATTTCTCTGACTTTATTTTTTAAGTTACAGTGCAGTTTAGCTGCTTAAAGTAGCCTAGATATTTTTTTCTGTGTGTAATGTTATTTTAGGTGGTTCTGTAATGCATTATGTCCAGTGAATGACAGCAAGCGATCTGAATGTCTCATAATTGGCGTATTATACAGACTAGCAGTGTGCTTCATAGAACACTTTGATAATACACAGATGAGTGGGCAGTTTTTGTTTAAAATCTTTTAAAAAATAGATTTTTTCATTGAATTTTATAGCCATATTATAAGCAACGCAATGCTGTTTTGTTTCTTTTATGGAGGGATAATTCAAAGTATATGGCTGGAGCATTAAAAACAAGTGACTATGTACATGGTTGAGCGGCTAAGCCAGATAAAGAGCAAATGTGTCATAAGCCTTTTTGATGTGATACAATAGAACTGTGAGAAATATTTGTCATGCTGTGGATTAAATGGAAAATAAACACACAGACTTGATGTGTGATGCAGTTGACTTGCATCAGCAACAGTTTTCATGGCAACGAATGCTGCAATGAATATACATTTTTTTATTGAGAAGTATTAAATGATCAATAGATTAAAGAATAATTCATAGAGATCGTATGCAAGCATGGTAAACATACCTGTATGTTTTGCGCTGTTGTATTTATTATTGTTATAATAATCCTGTTCATTTTAATATTTTGACTAATAATGCCCCATCCAATTACTGAATAATACTAATAATATACACTGCCCGTCGAAAAAAAGTCACCACCTGGATTTAACTAAGCAAATAGGTAAGAGCCTCCCAAGGACTTAAAACTTTATTGCTCGAGCCAACAAAGTAGTGAGACGCCCATGAGATCATCTAACAACATTTTACATCATCAATTATACTGTTACTCTCGAGGGGTGTAGGTCCTATTACACCAATCAGGTGTCTCAGGGTTTTCACTTTTTTATTTAACCAATCTGCTTTCCTTTCGGAAAGCCTGTTTAATATTATTTTTAAAAGACATTCTCAAATAATAAACCATTACATCATTGTTTTCCCGTGGTATACAAGAATACGTTGTCAAAACGACATCACTTTCTCGTGGTAAATAAGAATATGTTTTTCCCAATGGTATTGTCCGGGCCTTATCTCTAGGTCACACTGCCCTGGTGAAAATGAGAAAATGAGTAATATAAAGGTGGTCTTTCGTAATAAAAAGGTGCTCGTTCTCCAATATAATCAAAGCTAAAGGCGGTCCAACGAAATATTAGAGTGTGTCACGTTTTTTGGACAGAATGTGTATTTCACAATGCTTGCAATTGGTCTTTTTTACTGTATTTTTGTGCCATTCTTTTTCTAGAAATGTTGTATTGATTTTTGTACTCGGCTTTCACATCTTTATTTATTGCAACAAAAGAAACCACAGTTGTTAGCTGAACTTCATCTGAAAGACCACGTGCAATTCACGATTGACTCAGAATAATTGAGCACCAGAAGAACGATAAAGGCCGTCCATTTGTGTCTGCTGAATAGCTTTCATTATCTATGAGAGGGCGAATCATGCTTTCAAGGAAAATAAATCTTACTTTAAAAATAATGGTCAGGATGTCATGGGTTATCTGTTGTGTGTTTTGGCACTGTTTAATATGCTGTCGGTATGGAATAATTCAACTGGATGTAAGCTGTGAAATGCTGAAAGCTATTTATTTAAGTGTACATGGCACCCTTAACGGGCAAATAGTGTTTAGCATATTAATGTGAATGCCGGCAGACAGCCATGAAATAACATTTGGCAAAGTGTTTAAAGTAACATTGTAAGCAATCCTTCTTTAACTTTATATGGTCAGTAAAGGATGAGGACGAATAAACACATATCAACAAACAATATGATATTATTAGTACTGATACAGCAGGTGTGAATGAACGCATTATTTCCTTTCAGTCTCTGGTGCGGTCCAGGAAGGCAGGGATCTCGCACGCATTATCCGTTCGCTCTTCACTGAAGGATGAAGAACTGGTAAGACTTGCACGCAAATAACTCTCTGTCTGACATTACTTTATAAAACGGTCAGTTCTGGTCCTTGATTCTGAATGGCTGAGCCGAGTTTTAAGCCGTTATAAAATACCCGGATTTATAAGTGCGGACCGCATAACATAGCCTAAATGTGACTTTATTTACTTTTATTTTATGAAACCTTGCTACGCATATGGAATAACCGTTTTATAAAAGCAATAAGCCCCGCTAAGCAGTGGGTTACAAGTGCATTTTATAACAGCTAAGGGCGTGTTCACACTTGACTTCTTTTTTGACAAAGTTTTTTTGGTTAAAAAAACTCTCGCACCATTGTGGTTACAAATAGCAGCCAACAATTTTTTGACTAATAAGTGAGTGATGGCAATTTCCATTTATGAACAGATGGTTGGTTTATGCTAAGATGTCTTCAAAATAGCAACTTGGCTCTTCATATGCTCTGGCATCGATTTAAGAATATTTTTGGAAAAACGTTTTCATGGTAAACTAGCAAAATACGTTTGCACATCCACACTTTTGTCAAACCGAAAAATATATCTACATGTCTTCATTTAGTCGTCACGTTGACACCTGTCTTACCATAACAACACCGGACAGGACCAGAGTGAAGCATGTATGATGAACATCTGCCTTTTTTCATTCTTAACTGCTCACATCCTGCTGGGCTGTTCGATTCAAAATGTGTTTTTTTCAGGGTTGCATTCGGGGCCTATTCTTGGCGCAAACTGTTTTTATTTCTGTCGCTCTCCTTTCTCTAGAAGAACCATGTGTACAAGAAGACCCTGCAGGCTCTCATTTACCCTATTTCTTGCACAACACCCCATAACTTTGAAGTGTGGACGGCCACCACTCCCACCTACTGCTACGAGTGTGAGGGCTTGCTGTGGGGTATTGCACGACAGGGCATGCGCTGCTCGGAGTGTGGGGTCAAATGCCACGAAAAATGCCAGGAGCTTCTCAACGCCGACTGTTTACAACGTGAGTCACCTACCAGATATGGGAAAACTAACAGGAAACATATTACCGTTCTTTCCATTTTTTAATGATTGGAACCTCGAGGAAGCACAGCAATGTTTTTCTTTGTTAGTAATTGTGATACTGTCACACTCATATGTCTGTCTATGATGCATTGATACTATGATATATTGTATTGTGTTGTATTGCAATGCAATACCATTACAGCAGATTTACCCTTGCATTGTTTTTCTTGTCTTGCTTTATAAAACTCACCTTAGATTTTCTTTAGAATCTATTTCTGTCAACCTTTTTGTGTGATTGCAAGACAAGACATCATAATCCTAATGCATTGGCTTTGTGTGGGTTTGTTTGTGTTCTTAGTTTTGCAATTCTGTTAAAATCCGAGATCACACGTTTTACCTTTATTCTGATTTCCAGGAGCTGCGGAAAAAAGCTCCAAAACAGGAGCGGAAGACAGAACCCAGCATATCATCTCGGCTATGAAAGACCGCATGAAGATCAGAGAGAGAAACAAACCAGAGATCTTTGAGCTCATAAGGCTTGTGTTTCATATGACCAAATTGAACCATGCTCAGCAGATGAAGGGCATTAAACAGACTGTGCTTGATGGAACGTCCAAATGGTCTGCTAAGATCTCCATCACGGGTACGGGAATCGTGTCATGTTACTCAAGTCATTGTTACTGATCTCTGTGCTCTTTGCGGTCTCCTGAATGAATATTTGAAGCCTTCTTAATAATCTAAATTGAACGTTTAAATCAAAATTGAGTCAAAACGTAGCGCTGTTAGAAGTGGTATGACAATGATTTCTCTAGGTACCATGGTTCAGACTGTGTGTGTGTTTAACAGTGGTGAGCGCTCAGGGCCTGCAGGCTAAAGACAGAACAGGTTCCAGTGATCCGTATGTGACGGTTCAGGTTGGAAAGACTAAAAAGAGAACCAAAACCATCTATGGTAACCTCAACCCTGTGTGGGAGGAGACGTTCAACTTGTGAGTCTGATACAATAATCATTTCTCTGTTCTTTTGCAATCCTTTCTCTGCACTGCACTGCTCTGTTCATTCATTATTATTCATTTTCAGTTTAAGCAGATCTATACATTTTTAATGCAATTCTACTAGAGGACGAAAATACGGCTTAGTCGTTTTATAGCGCAGGAGACCTAATGAAGATCTCACTTATATTTTATTCTTATTTATTTCTTATATTTGAATAATCGCTTTCATCTCATGTTCCTTCTTAAAGGAATAGTTAACCAAAAATTAAAACTCTGTCATCATTTACTCACCCTCTTGTCATCTCAAAGCTTGTCTGACTTTCTATCTACTGCAGAACACAAAAGAAGATATTTTGAAGAATGTTGGTCCCCATTGACTTGCATTGATTTTGTGTCTATAGAGTGATATAGGTGAATGGGAACCAACGTTTTTTGGGGACCAACCATTCACTTCTATTGTATGGACACAAAACCAATATAAGTGAATGGGGTCCAGTGAACAACATTTTTCAAAATATCTTCTTTTGTGTTCTGAAGTAGAAAGAAAGTCATGCAAGTTTAAAATGTGAGTAAATGAAGACAGAATTTTAATTTTTGCGAGAACTAATCCTTTAAGGTCTTTAAGAGAAGGAAAGTTATAAAATAGTCCATATTGTTCATAGCTGTACATAATATAGAGCTATGATGTAAATGTGTACAGTGTTGTACAGATAATTTGGTCTCGGAAGAATATGATGAGAAATATTTAAAGTCTTTGGCAGATCTGTGCTCAGTTTTTTTTGTACTTGTATATATATTTTATTTATTTTATAATTCAGCAGAAACCGGAATTTAAAACAGACATCTATGATTAAAGAATAATTAATTTATAATTTATAATTACATTTATTTTTATTTTTAATAATATCACATGGACAATTAAATAAAGTTAATTACCGCTGAATGTGGTTGCCAAGAAATTATGTAACAACTTGGCACATTGTTATAAGATTCAATTTATGTGCGTTCACAGGTATAAAGTAATTTAACATTTTTAGGTTTAGAATGTGGCGTCTAGTCAGATTTTATTGTTGATCTATCAGTTTTTTAAAGCAGCTTTGGTATGTTCTCAAGTTTACCCTCTCCTTTCTAGCGAGTGCCACAATTCCTCTGACCGCATTAAACTGCGTGTTTGGGATGAAGATGATGATATAAAGTCTCGGGTGAAGCAACGTCTGAAGAGGGAATCCGATGACTTTTTGGGTCAGAGCATCATTGAGGTCCGAACCCTTAGTGGGGAAATGGATGTCTGGTACAATCTCGGTAAGTTCCTCAATATCTGTGTGCTTGTGTGTGTGGTAGTACAGGTCATAAAATGTGTGATGTTACTAAAATATGAACTATAATCCAATATAATATGGCTCAGATCTTTTTACATTTTTAATATTGTAATACGTCTGGTCGGAAAGACATTATGCAGAATTTTTACAGTATGTAATCTGGGATATGATCAAAATCTTACTTTGAGCCAATGGGGAAAAGAACCTCATCATGAATTAAATATACGTCCACTGTTGGTGCTGGATATTTTACAGCCGGTGAATTGGTTTTACTGCTTCTCTCTGAATACATATTAATGTTACAGAAGTAAGAGAGCAATTCTTCAGATTTTCATAAGAGCTCAATATATTGATGTCCAGTCTATGACTTTCTCAGCCAATGACTTCCAGACCATGAAATTGTTTCTGGTGAAATATTTATTGTAGAAAGTGGTAAATATGATGAGCATGACTTTTTATAGTTAGCGTGAGATCTTTGAGCATGAGAAAATGAGAACTGTTAAAATTTTACTTTTCTGAAGTCAGACATCTGTGTCATTATTGCCAATAATCATTTAAAATTTTCTTACAGAAAAACGCACAGACAAGTCGGCGGTATCAGGGGCCATTAGACTGCAGATAAGTGTAGAAATCAAAGGGGAAGAGAAAGTGGCCCCATATCATATTCAGTACACCTGCTTGCATGAGGTAAACTCCATAAACGCTTCAGCTTTACATGACGCATGTATTTTATGGTTTTAAAGTGCATTTGCAACTGAAAGCTATCACCAAACACAACAAATGTGCTTCAGTTTAAAAACAAAAAGTCGGTCTCGGTCGTTGAACAGAAAATATTTTTTAAAGTGAAGCAGTTAACTCAATGTCTTTCTCTC
Source organism: Triplophysa siluroides (assembly GCA_006030095.1). Classification (NCBI taxonomy): domain Eukaryota; kingdom Metazoa; phylum Chordata; class Actinopteri; order Cypriniformes; family Nemacheilidae; genus Triplophysa; species Triplophysa siluroides. The sequence continues at coordinate 453,374 of VCII01000101.1, read as the reverse complement.
TTTTGTTTCAGAATATCTTTCACTATTTGACTGACATTGAAGGTCAGGGTTCAGTGAAGCTGCCTGGGGCACGTGGAGATGATGCCTGGAAGGTCTACTTCGATGAGATTCCTCAAAATATTGCAGATGAGTTTGCAATGCGCTACGGGATAGAATCTATTTATCAGGCCATGACGTAAGTCCTGACACTTTGTGTGCTTTTGTTTTTGTTTATTTGGGCATTTGTAAATGTCTCTGGATTCTGATAGCTATAGGTCTTTTGTCATTGACAGGGGGTCGCTGTACACACTATGCCATGATTGCATATTCTTAAACTTTTTTCTAAATTTGTATATTCATTATGCACATACCATAATGCACATTTATAAAAAATAATGTTATACGATGTACTCCTCTCACAATATGGTACATGATACCGGGTTCATGATAATGATTTTATAGCGATTTTTGAACAAAATCAAAAAATGGAACACATTAACTTTAATTTTACACATTTTTACTTTAAACATTTGTTATTTTGTTAAAGAGACAATGACATTCAAGGTTTAATTTAAATTGCATGGAAATTAATAAAAAATGAGTAGATCTGTCACTGAGATTATAAAACAGAATTTGAACTAAATTAAAATTAGGAATGGAATTTCTTCAAAGCAGGAGGATTTCTTAAAGCAGTAAAGCACAAAATTACAGACAATAAAACATTATATATATAATATATATATATATATACAGAGACACAGGTCACATTTTGATATCTTAACCAATAGTATTAAACAGATGTCAAATTTGTAAAACAATAGCCATCGTTCTAAACTACGTATCATACTTTTGTGGTATTGTGAAAAATTGCTAAATTGTTGCACCCCATATTGTCGCCGTCCTTCTGAAACCTTGTATGTCCAAATTCACGTTTTTGTCAGGAAATAGAAAAAAAAACACTGTACTTTTAAAATGATTACATTCTGTGTTGTCAAAATTGACAAGCACGTTTTTAAATCTTTTTTTATTGGTTAAATATTTGCTAAACCCAATGACCAACATAAATGCACATTTGAAAAGCACTATATAATAAAATTGAATTGAATTGAAAGGGTGACTAATATTAATGATTTATTTACAAAATATGGAGATATGAGATTTCAGAAGGATACCAGCGATATGTTAATATGATAATGTTACAAAATGTTATGAAGTGACATTTACTCAATAATGCTATTAACACTAAAGCGACGTTCTCAGTCTTTTTGTTCTCATGTCTCTCTCTGCTCATCTACAGACATTTTGCATGCCTGTCCTCTAAGTACATGCTGTCCGGGGTCCCAGCGGTGATGAGCATGCTCCTGGCCAACATTAACGCATTCTACGCTCACCCTACCTCAGTCACCAGCGGCTCGGCCTGTGACCGCTTCACCGCCTCCAACTTTGGGGTAACCTCTATAGTAGCTTTGTAGTCAATTTAAATGATAAATGTACACTAATATCTTACTAATAAAATAAGACATGCAAAAATATAAATATGTGAAAAAAGTAATAACCAGGGGCCATTAAATATTTTGACAAATAAAGATGAATAATAGATTATTTTTAAACTAGTTCATTAAAATCATCAGCGTTTTAAATTACGTACAGGACTGTAGATAAGTTGTTTACTGTAATAACAGACTGGTGGTGACGTTGTTTTATAAAATCACATAAAACCTTTGATCTCTTTGACCCATGGCTTTCATCATACACAGTGGAAAATGTTATTGTGGCAGCTAAATACAAGCCTGGATTTGTGCGAAACCTCAATCTTTCCCTTTCTTACGCTTGACCTGTCCATGAACAGGATTTTGTGTGACATGGCAAGATACAAGATAGTGAATAAGTGACATTGCCAGTGTCCCTGACCCGTCGATTCCAATTCATGTTATTCCTTTATCATTATCATAAGCAGGGATTTTCCAAACGCTTTGCTCTGATATAACTTCCCAGTGATTGTGTGTGTGCTGTAATAATGCTTGCCGTTCTGTGACCTTGGCTCGGGGTGTGGAAGTCATTCAGAGAGAATCTGATTACAGAGAAATTGTAGGGAGGCTTTGTCGCCTTTTCCTTTTAGTGTATGTAGTAAGATTGTATGCTTTAGTTACAAGCAAAGTAACAAACATTTATAATCGGAAAGAAAGGTGCTAATCTCTGTCTATCACTAACTTGTCCTTTCATTATATGTTACAACAGAAAGAGCGGTTTGTTCGACTGCTGGATCAGATTCATAACTCGCTCCGCATCGACTTGTCAACATACAGAGTAAGTATAGTTACGAACATATGTTGTATGTGCACACATAAGCAAAAGCTTCACTTTTTTTTGAGTTTACAAATGCACAGTAAGAAAAAACGTTTCCGAAATGTAAAAGAAATGCAACAATGAGAAATACAAAGGAAAAATAATGTTACAAAGGAAAAAAATGTGAAGGGCTGTCACATTTAATTAAAATGAATATGACATTATGGTCTATTGGCGTGGACAGTTATATAGCTATAGTTATCGATTTGGACTCCAAAACATGTATTTTGTTGCCATGGTAAAATTACCAGTTGCCAGGTAGTAAATAACTGCAGGTACATAAAGACTTGTACTTTCTCTCGACTAGCGGTTTTGCTAGGGTCATGGTGTACCGCTCACTCGAACCTCCTATGATGTTCTGCTCGTCTCTCTGATCTCCAGAATAATTTCCCAGCAAGCAGTAAGCCTCGCTTGTCGGATCTCAAATCCACGGTGGATTTACTGACTAGCGTTGCATTTTTCAGACTGAAGGTAAGATATCTTGCAATAAATCACATCGGGCAGTGTGTTGTTTTGCCCGTTCCTTCTGTTTAAAACATCATTTGGGAGCTATAGGATGAAGGTCCAATTTGCAATACAGATATTAATGGCTGTTTTATAGAGATGAGTCCTTCATATAGTGGTGTAGATGTCCTAAAGCGTATGACCGTGCAGGAGAAAAAGATAATAGGGTGAAGATAATAAAAGCTTTGAGATGAAGACTGATTTCTTTGTGTTATGAGAGAGAGGCTTTTGTTCAAGTTTTCGTATGGGAGATTAGTCACTATTGATTTGACAGCTCATCGCTTCTCTGCTGGAGTTTCATCGTTTGTATATTCACTCGACTTAAGCAAGAGAGATTTGGCCAACATCTGTGCCAAGCATCAGAATTTTCCTGTAGTACAATGTACATTGACCTGCTCCTGTCCTCTCTGGTGCCCTCTGTGTTCAGGTGCTGGAACTACAGTCTCCCCCACGTGCAGCGCACGTTGTCAGGGATTGTGTGAAAGCTTGCCTCAATTCCACGTATGAGTACATCTTTAACAACTGCCAAGAGCTGTACAACAGACAGTTTCAGCCGGCGCTGGAACCTGTGAGTAAACATTTGTGACATACAGCATTTACAGACGTTTGTTTGTTTGTTTACACGTTTGTATAACAGTGTTGAAGTTTGGACATTTTTGTTTCGATTTTTTTAGTGGTTGGATTTCTGGTGTTGGCTGAAAAAATACATATTTGATAGAATTGATCTGTTACCATAGAGACCACACAGACAAGGCTTCAATGTGGTATTCAATGTCACTCAAACTGTCACTCAAAAACGTCTGTCTTCAACAAACTCAGTTATTTCTGTACGGCCAAAACCAATCTCAGAATGAGCTGAAAATATTTTTTGAATAAAAATATATATTAAAAGATTAAAGTGATAGTTCACCCAAAAATTAAAATTCTGTCATCATTCACTCACCCTCTTGTCATTTCAAACCTTTAGGACCTTTAGAACACAAAAGAGGATATTTTGAAGAAAGTTGGTAACCGAACAGCACTGGCCCCCATTCACTTCTATTGTATGGACACAAAACAAAAAAAAAGTGAATGGGGTCCAGTGAACAACATTTTTCAAAATATCTTCTTTTGTGTTTTGTGGAAGAAAGAAAGTCATACAGGTTTGAAATTAAAAGAGGGTGAGTAAATAATGGCAGGAATTTTATTTTTGGGTGAACTATCACTTTAATGACAGACAGACTTCAGTTTAATGCTTTTAAAGGTGATTGATCACAGTTTTCTTGGTTGCAAAGTTTCTGTTTTGAATCTATTCTAATTTAAAGGGATAGTTCACCCAAAAATAAAACTTGTCATTGTTTATTCACCCCTCATATCATTTAAAATGCGTATTTGACTCTTCTGTGGAACACAAAAGAAGATATCTTGAGAAATGTCACAATGGGTTTGTGTCCACACAATGGAAGTCAATGCGTCCAGTTTTGCTTGGTTACCAGCGTTCTTAAAAATATATGATGTTGTGTTCTGCAGAAGAAAGAATGTCATACATATTTAAAATAATCCCTCTGCTCATTGCAGCAAAAACCAGAAGAAAAGAAAGAAGACGACATCGATGAAGAAGAGGAAAGGAAAGCGGAAGAAGTAGACAACGCCACTACAGAAGAACCAGGACCAAGCGTGCAGAACCTGGACTTCTGGCCCAAACTCATCACCTTAATAGTGTCTATCATCGAAGAAGACAAAAACTCCTACAGCCCTATAATAAATCAGTCAGTCCAAGCCCAGAAACACACAATATCACACACAAGCGCATTGAGCGGGTAAGATCAACCTTCTGTGAATCTCACGCAGGTTTCCTCAGGAGCTGGACGTGGGGAAAGTCAGCGCAGAGGTCATGTGGACACTCTTTTCTCAGGATATGAAGTATGCACTGGAAGGTAAGGACATGTAGACGTGTGTGTTTGTGTTCAGTGGTGCGCTTTGCTTGTTTGTGTGCTTTACGTGTGCGAATCGCAATCAATTTTTGTTTATTCTGCCATCATCTTCATCACACTTGCTTCTTTTGTTCTTCAGTCCTTGACCACATCGCCCACAAACATTGGAAGAATGGTAAAGGTTAACATAGTATATGCAACATAGTTTCATAGATTCTAAACCTCATGTCATTTCAAACCTGTATGACTTCGGCAGACCACAAAAGAAGATATTTTGAAGAATGTTTGTTACCAAGCAACATTGACCCCCAATGACTTCCATTATATGAAGTCAAAGTCAATCACATTTCTCAAAATATCTTCTTTTGTGTTTCACAGAAGAAAACGTCATATACAGGTTTTGACTGACAGCAAATAAATGAGACATTTTTTATTTGTATTAAGTTTTTTACTCTCATGTCCTCAGCATAGTTGACAGAATAGATCCCCTGATTTGACTTTAGATCTGCAAAGTAGAAGCAAACCGAAGCGAGACCCCTAATTGACAAAATGATGTTTTTCCTTTTGATGCCAACATCATTTCCTTTTGAAAGCGCCTCATTCATTGCACACCTGCACTCGTTTATTCTCAAGTGCTCTTCATCTGTCATGTCTTCTTTCTCTCCTGCCTCATTTTCTTGTGTTTGTAGCACCTGCCACATTCCATATTCGCAGGCTTGACTTTTGCACCGGTAAGACATACGGTTAAGTGTCTGTCAAAGTGTTTCGCACTATATGCGTGTGTGAAACGCATGTCATGATCAATATTTTAGCTTTAGCTTCAGCGTGTACAGCTGCAGACCTGCTGGAAAATATCTTGTTCTTGCACTACTTTAGCTGCAGACCAGTGGAGGAGTTAATATGAAGTTGAAAAAGTATGACTGTTAACTGGATGAGAGGTAAAAAAACGTTAAACGTGTGGACTCACGCTTTGTTGTTTTCTCAGAACACGAGAAGCTCAGGTTGTGCAAAAGTGCCGACTACATGAATCTGCACTTCAAAGTCAAATGGCTCTACAACGAGTACGTCCGTGACCTGGCCGCCTTCTCCGACGCCGTCCCCGAGTACCCATCGTGAGTCACGCCGCTTCTGAAACTCTTTCGTCTAATTCTTCAAATAGTCAGCCATCTCGCTCGCTCCCCATCATCACCTACACTGATATTTGGCTGAAATCTTTGGAATGCCCGATTCTTTACTCTGTTGCTTAAAGTATCAGGACCTCTTGTTTCCTCACTTGTTTCCTGCTTTTTTCTCTATCCGTCTCTTGATTTCTTCTGTGTAGGTGGTTTCTGCCATTTGTTCTGCAGTGGCTGGCTGAGAATGAGGAAGTGTCAATGGAGTTTATGCATGGAGCTCTTGAGAGAGATAAAAGAGAAGGGGTACGATTCAGTAACCAAAACCTTTCTGTGTGCTTCAGTGTCTTTGACTCCCGCTGTCGGCGCATGTGCTGTATATTAAACATTTTCATATTACGATAATTGCTGGTGTATGGTATTATCACAGTACATTTACACAGTACTTTAATACAGAGTTTTTATTGATCTTAAGGATGTTTAGCTTTCCTGTAGCTCAGTGGTAAGATAATAATGCAAAGGTCATGGGTTCGATCCCAGGGATTGCAGATACTCAGAAACAAATGTATAGTGTAATGCAATGTAAGTTGGTTTGGATAAAAGTGTCTGCCAAATGACAGATTTAAACAATTCAAAAGTATCTTTTAGCATTTTTATTTAATCATTTTATTTATAATAAAGTGTTTATTTATTTATGCTTTTTGAAAATAATTTGTTTTATTTTTAGAAATTATTTGATCAATTATTTAACAAATAAATCAATTATGTGATTTAATAATGATTTATAGAATAGTGCGATTTCAGATAATTGTAAACAATTATGCTAATGTTATCTAGAATTATTCTGTGCATTTTAAATTGCCCACAATAAAAAAATTGTCCAAGTTAATTATCAAGGTAAACAGTGTTATTGAAAACCAGCATAAATCTGCTATTCACCTGTTACACAACAACAACATAGTGACAGACAACACCATAGCACAGGGGTAGGCAACGTCGGTCCTGGAGCTCCGCTGTCCTGCAGATTTTTGCTCCGCCCTTGGAAAAAAACTCACCTGTCTATAGCTTCGCTAATCCTGAAGACACGGATGAGTTTGTTCAGGTGTGTTTGATGAGGGTTGAGCTAAAATCTGCAGGGCAGCGGCACTCCAGGATCGACGTCGCCTCTCCCTGCCCTAGCAACTAAGCAATGCCTACCTTACAACCTAACAGTGATCTTTACACGAGTCACTTCGCTGGAGCCACTGATTTCAGGTTTTTCTTTCTTTTTCTTTCTTTTGAACAGTTCCAGCAGACGTCTGAGCACGCTCTGTTCTCCAGCTCGGTCGTGGACATCTTCACTCAACTCAACCAGAGCTTTGAGATCATCAAGAAACTCGACTGCCCTCATCCTGGCGTCATCGCCCAATACAACCGGCGCTTTGCCAAGGTACAGATGGACAGTCAACTACATCGAATGCCATTCTAGAGTCACGCTTGAAGACAAATCGGAAGGCAGAGCAGCAACGATGAACAGAAATACTTCAAGTCGCTGGCAAAGAGTTTTGTTGTTGTTGTTGGAGAGTCGCCATCTGTTTTTTAACCTGCGAGTCATTTTCGATTTCAAGTTCGGCGTGTGACGCAGCGGCATCTTCGTTGATGCCCACACAGATTTTGTAGAAGCTGAGATGTGTTTGCATTTTAATATCTTTCATTTTATATTTAAGCTGTATAATGGACTGCTCTATCACGGTCATAATCTTTGTGTGTTTTTTTCTGTAATTTGCATATTGAGGTCTGTTTCTAGGGACAAACAGGAGCGTAATGCATTTGCCTGTGAAACATTCATATATTAGTCAATTTATCTGCCGTTTCAGATCAGCGGCTCAGTACGGCGTGTATTTAATTTACTCCACGTATAGTTTAGTTGTGATATTTCATCATTTTCTTCCTTTCCCGTCAGACCATCACCAAAGTGCTCCTGCAGTATTGTGCTATTCTAACCAAGAGCTTCCTATCCTACTGTGAGAAAGAGAAAACCGTGAGTGCAAATAGATATTATAAACAAATGTTATAGCATTAAGACTTTCTATAGAGTCGTATCAGTTGAAATTCTCTCTCCCGTATATCTCTTGCAGCCCTGTGTGTTGATGAATAACATTCAGCAGATGCGTGTGATGTTGGAGAAGATGTTTGAGTCTATGGGGGCCAGGCAGGTGAGTTAAACATGATGTAAAATCAGTCTATTGACACGGGAGACTGAGCTGGATCTGTGCTGTGATGAAACTCGCAAAGAAAGCGCTGTTTCGTGACTTTGAGATGCTCATCGTCACCCGGGCAACACTTTCTTCACCTGCTTTATTCGAAATGATAATCTGAGGATGGGAATTATGTCCCATCATTGACATGTATGTGTATCTTTCCGCCATATTGACCTTATTGATTCTCTCTGTAGTTGCAGCAGTGTTACATTAATATGGCCCTCCGGTTGAGTCCTTGCTACTGTTATCAGAGATGTGCGTGACACCGTTGGTGTGCGTGAGACGAGCAGGTGGAGCTCCAGGATGTTCTGAACAGCTGGGTTTGGATCGCAGACATCATATATAATCAGGGCTGTCGAAAGATTAATCGCGATTAATCGCATCCAGAATAGAAGTTTGTGTTTAAATAATATATATCTGTGTACTGTGCATAATAATTTTTTATTTATTAACACGTACACATCCATTCATATATTTAAGAAAAATCTCAAATTGATTAAACATTTATATATAATTTCAACTGTTGGTAAATATAAATAAATACATGTAAATATTTCCTAAATATGTATACATGTGTGGGTGTTGTATTTATAAAAACATAATTAATATGCACAGTACATAGACATATATTATGTAAACACAAACTTTTATTCTGGATGCGATTAATCGCGATTAATCTTTTGACAGCCATATATATAATACAATACAAACTCACATATCGTCGCTGTCTGGCGGAATCCTCGCATCTCCAAAACCATTATTTTTGTGGAAATTAAAAAAAACTGCATATTTTGAGTTATTAAACATTGTATCGTTAAAGTTGGTAGTATACCTTACATTGATATCATATACTGTCGTGTACCAACATTAACACAAAATTTCCCCTAAATCCTGTTAAATCGGAGATACAAGGTTTATGACTTGGGAGCAGGGAGATACGAGATTATGCTGTCATTGATAAGAATGGTACGGACACAGGACAAGGACAGGTCCAATATATGAGAATAAATGAGGAAGTGAGGTAATGCTCAGATCCAGACACTTCGGTACATGGAAAATCACAAGACCTAATTATTAATACTTTCTGCTTAGGTGAGCACTACGTTAGTTCCTTGTTCTTTTACATCTGGAACATACTGATATCTGGTACAAACACTTCAAGTCGTAACTCTCAGTGACACTTATAAGTGAGAAACATAATAAGCAGGATATAATGCATAAAACAATGTGGAGTCTATATGTGGGACACAGACAAACCCCAAATTCTCACAATACATCAATAACGGATATGTGTCGCTCGACGAGGATTTGTTGCGACTTTCAATCAGGAGACGTAATGCCGCGAGGTTCTCGCGGAGTGAAGAAAGGTGGAGTTACGAGACTTCTCGGACAGTTGACGTATCCAATGGAGTTAAGAGATTTGCTCTCAAGCTATTTTCAACACTTTGGATTGGTTATTAATTTGTAAAATAACAGACCCTCATGGGGACTGACCAATAGCATCGATTTGTGAAAAAATATGAAATTGACCAAATTGGACATAGGAGGTTTCCACCCGACAGCGACGATATACAGGGTAAACTCAGTACATTGATTCTTTTTAAATCCGTCTCTTATTGTTTGGAGAGTTTTGTCTTTGTGGACAGCACAGAGGTAAAGTAAGTTAGCTCATTAGTTTTAGGTTTCTGGCTGCCATGCCGTCAATGGAATACTCTGGCAGGCCGTAAGAGGCTGAAAAACCGAAGCGTATGGTTTCGGTTAGGATGGGAGACGGGCCGGCAGAGCTGTCATTGTGCACACATGATATATTTGGTAGTAGGCTCTGGGTGCTTATTCTATGTCATAAATCCATCCATAGTTATGCTGGTGAATCATCTGCTGGAAGTCACCAGAATGTCATTTTTTGACACTAGTTTGTCTCTCCAGAGTTGTGTGTATTTATAAATGTGGTCTGGAGTGTGTGCGCCAGCAGCACTAACCATATTTCTGTTTTTTGTGTAGTACACCGCTGAGGAAGAGAGGGTAGGTGAAAAGATGCGTTTTTCAGATGGACTGTAACCCTCTGTGTGTGTTGTATTGGAACCCTTTGACTAGATTAAAGAACCCTTGTTAGTACTTAGTAGGCTCCTTCAGTCCAACTTGCGCCGCCTCCAGATGCCAGAGTAGATAGTTAAGCCATTTACATCTATTGGATATTTCACTGTAAGTAGTTTTTAATATATTTTTTTTAATTTTGGTTTCTCTGTTTTTTTTTTGTTTCACTTCTTTCATCAGTCTGGATGTTCGGATTCAGAAGGATCAGAGGTACGTCACTAAATGACGTCAGCTGTCCTTTAGATGAAAATCTGGATGAGTCATTAATATGGTCGGTTTGTGTCCATGGAAGAGAGAAAAAATTATTTAAAGCTGCAGTCCATAACTTACTTTTCGTTCGCCACCAACGTCACACTGATGTTGTAAAATGGGGTAAGGTAGGACGGCATTTTAGCATATAGATGGTCTAACACACATGGACTAAAAGTCTTTTTAATTAAGTATTTTTAGTATATCACTGATATATACTGTATCAGTCTTCGGTCGCTCGGTTAAAAAACATGACAGTCTTCTGCATGTTAAAGTTTTATCGATCTGTTAAATGAGACCACGTAGTTACTGTAAATGTAGATCCCAAGATGTAAATCCAGCTGGATACTTTTGACGCAATTTTGTATGTTAAAGAAATACATAATCTCATTAAGTTGTGGATGTAAGATATTTACTGTAATTTACATAAGAGATATTAATTCTGCATTTGAAGGTCTAGTGTTGCTTATGACATCAGAGATGTGTGGGACACTGGGGGTGTGTGCGTGCGTGCGTGTGTGTATGTGTGCGTGTGTGTGTGTGTGTGAAAGAGGAGCAGGTGGAGTTCCTCCAGCTGTGTTGATAATGATGGGAGCTGGTTTAGGATCACTCTTAATATATAATATTGTACATGCTAAATTAATACAAGACAAACACACATATATTTTCTAAACAGCAGCAGTATAAAATATTTGCATGCTTTTATAAGGGTCATGCATCAAAGAGTTTGTAGCATTGTTAGATGTGCTATACATTAACTTGCATAACTTACTTTACATTTAAATGTTACCTGATGTTGAAAGTACATACCTGCATCCAAAGTTAAAAACTCGGTGCCACTACAGTACCTTTTTAGGTTGGTGTTGTGGAATCTTATACAATGTATTTTTTGTATCTTTAGCTTGACAACAAAGAGAAGGAGAATAAGGTTGGTTTTGTAAAGGACAGTGAACATATTACTCCTTTAACATGTGTATTCTGTTCATAACCCTCATTGCTCTTTGTTTGTGTCCCGTGGACCTTCCCCAGTCAGCTCTTTGGTGTCTTAGAGATTGTGAATGTATCTGCAGTTCTGTTAGACCAGTGCTTCCCAAACCGGGGTACGCGTACCCCCAGGGGTGACGGAGGGGGAACTTGATCAAAATGATTTTACATAATTATTATGCACCTGACATTCAGGCCTGGATTCGCCATCCATTCTCTGGAGCCAGCACAGTGCACCTGCCTGCTTCTGAGCGAGAGGGTCTCATTGAAATCTTTACGAGTGGCGTTTTGAGAATTGACCTCGCACAAAAATTACTGACAGACTTCTGGATTGCCTTGCGTGCAGAGTATCCTGCTTTGCCAATCGTGCTTTGAAAACATTACTCCCCTTCTTCCTTTGCGAAAGTGGATTTTCATCACTTGCCCACATACAGAACAAATATCGACACAGACTCTGCATAGAGAATGATTTGAAACTCGGACTTTCTCCGATACAACCAAACATCACATGTTATGTTATGCAAATCATTTCAAGCACATCCATCTCATTTAGCAGTGAGTAATTTATTTAAAATATATATGATCATATACAAAATGTATATAAAATGCACATAAAATAACACAATGGTGACTGTAAGAAAGGGGGTACGCAGAATGATTTTATATCCATGGGGGGTACGCCATTGTAAAAAGTTTGGGAAACGCTGTGTTAGACCAAACAGCCGTTGTGCTCATGTGGGTAACACGGACACTAGGAATATTGTTGGATTCGTAGTTTTTTCCCTTCTTTTAATTTATTCTTTTGTTTCATTTTTGTAGATTTGCCAAAATGCTTCACGTTTATAGAAGTGACAAAAGATCTATCCCCTAATCTTAACCCTCACACAAACCTTTCTGCATTTTCAATAGATATTATTCTGTACGATTTATAAGATGTGTTTCCTCGTGGGCATCTAAAAAATGTACAAACAAGGTCAAAAGCAAATGGTATTACTATCTTTATGGGCACATTTGGTCCTCCCACTGTGATGAATACCAGTACACACACACACACTAAATTGTGTCCATCCCAAATTTTCAATAGTGTGTTTTGACCTTGTGTTTGTGTTAACCTTCGTTTATTGTAAATTGAATCAGTTTTGAACTTTTTAGATGACACTGTCCCAGTCTTCTGTGGTCCTTGAGATTCTGTGTGTTGCTGTGTTCATGGTAATTTCCTTAAGCAATGAACCTATTGACTTTTGTTTGTGTGTGTGGGACAGAGAAAAGAAACTCAAAGAGAGAGAGAGAAATAAATACATCACCTTGAATTCTCTTGGGCATAGTTCACAAGCTGTCTGTTTTGTTGCCTCTAATAAAACAGTTTTCCTTCACCTCTGCGCCCCCCACCCCCAGTTCATTTATCTGTTGTTCGCTGTTGTTTTTATCATCGCTCTTTTGTTCTTTACACAAACACTAAATGATTACCTTTGATGAGTGTATCAGTGCAGTAGTCAGTGTGGTGTGTGTGTACCAGGTGCGTTCAGAAGGATTCAGTGATTTAGGAAGGCAATTTCCTTATTATATATAAAACCGACTAGATTTTTTTGTGCAATCGTGATTTTTCATTCCCTTCAGTTCTTTATATGCAGGTGTGTGGAAAAATCCTGAAGGTCATATGTTTGAGTTCATCTATGACGGCATCTGAGACTGTTTCTTTGTTTGTCTTTTGTGTTTTTTTGTCACATGTCTGTCTGCAGTCTGTTGCCAAGAAGGAAAAGGTGTGTGTACTTGAACTGTCTTGTTAACATAAATAACGTGTAGCAAAGGAAATACATAGAACAAACAAGACATTTTTAAATATACATAATTATTTTGAATAAACAGTACATTTGTGTACTCTTTAAATGACACCTGCATTATATAATATTTAATAGATGTATTTTGTATGTATGTGTACTCAGTTAGCATTGACTTTCAACTACCGTTTGAAGTTTAGGATCGTTGGCCTGAAATGTGTTTTGTGATCTTGAAAATCATTTGATTTGAAGGCACTTGCTTTTTATAATAACAACGTTATTCAATAATGTTTACAAAGCATCTCAGGATGAGACATGAAGAAACTGGGCTGATCACGCGCAAATTCAATATAAATCGCTAGTTTGAAGACACTAAAATATATAATAGCGTCGATTCGTTTCAGTTTTCTTTCGTCACATCATAATTCAAATAATCACATTATTGAATATAAATACTGTATGAATAAGTGATCCTAAACTTTTGAACGGTAGTGTATGCTTCATCTGTATTTGCATCATCTTATACGTGCGTTTAGTGTTTGTGTGTTGACTCATTTGTTTTGATGTTTTGGCATCAGGAGGAGAAGAAAAGACAAAGAGAAAGAGGTTTGTGCTCACACACACAACACACATTGTCCTTGGCTTTGTTTTTTGCTTTCTAGTCTCTGGATCAACAGGTCTGTTGACTGTGATACTGTGATACTGTGTGTCATTTTGTTTCCGTGTCAAGAACGAGAACACGAGCACAGAGGTGTCTGATGGAGCTCAGGTAATAAGCTGATATGGCTGTGTGTGTGTGAGAGAGAGAGAGATGATAGAACGAGGTCTCATTAATGTGAGGAGTTACAAACACAAAGCTGAGAGATTGTTCTTGTGTGTGTGTTTGTCGGCCCTCAGAGCTCCTGTACCTTATTTTTTGGGTCAAATCAGACTTCCCATCAGTGACCTGATGTGACACGAAAGAATTACCCAGAATTCTGAGCTTAAATAATGAATTCCTTTGGGCCAGTGATGAATATAGTTGTCTGGGAATAAATAACAATTATTTTGGAAAACGAAAATATAAAGACGCTTATTGGCCCTCATTTGCAGTTGATTTGGCCAAAAAACACCAAGAGATGTGTCAGTAATGTACATCGACCAATCACTGGTTGTGCAGAATACACCTGCAGGAATCAGTCTAGACTTAGATGTTCTGTTTTTAATGAGAAGATCAGACCAAAGAACTTTCAGTAATACAAAACACACAAATGCTGTTGAGCTACAAATGACTTTTACTTTTTATGTTTTTTTTCTATGCTTCAGCTCAAACACGAGGGGAAAGAGGTGCGAGATGTTTCCATTTTGACTCTTCAAATTTAAAGTCTACCGTTTCTTAAATCTGACATTTGAAAGAATCTGTTCCTTTTGAGGTTTTGCGCAGCTGAATACATTTTCTGTCTCTGCCTTTTCCTTTGTTTCCATTCTCGGTCTCTTGATAGAATGAAGCAACTGTCAACACAAAAAAGGTGTGATGATTTGTGTGTGTGTGGTGAACGTGTATAGCCATGTGTAAGCGTGCCTGGAATCCTGGCTGTCTTTCCCTCCATCCGACACTTTCCCCATAACTGTGATAATGTATTAATGCATAGTATAAACCTGGCACAGACACTGGCCACAAAATATATTAGGGCACGGGATATTAAACCTAGCAAACTATATCTCTATTGTACTTTAACTACAGAGACATTGTGTAAGCTTAGGGGAAGTTGACTTAATTTCATTCACTTAAAATACTGTGCAGTGAAAGCAGTTGCAGTTGCATTGATGGTTGTATGCATTGATGGTTGTATATGTTTTGATATTCATCGATTTAAAGGTCCAGTGTATAACATTTAGCGGCATCTAGTGGTGAGGTTGCGAATTGCAACCAACGGCACACGTGCACCCCTCCCCCCTTTTGAAGCAGTACGGTGGTTGACACAGAACCAAGATGTCGTCGCGTTTTGCTTCTTTCCCGAAGGAGATTACATATTTACCAAACGCGCTCTGTAGAGCAGTTTGTCTGTTTAAGGCTACTGTAGAAACAACATGACCTGCGGTGTATGTAGACATAGTTCAGTAGATCCTCCAAAAAATTACACACTGGACCTTTAAGTGTGCCTTATGTGACAAAATACTTTTTAAGGCCACTAAAAATGTACTGTAGATAAAGGAATTCTTGTTAAAGATTTATCTATACTGTACTTTTGGACTAATAACCATCAAAACGGACGCTAAAACTATACAGGACCTATAAGCGTTGGCTGGCTTTGTGTGATATATTTACATTTTCTTTTCTTTATCCTCTTGAGTGAATAAACCAATCTTTCTCTTTATTATAGCAATGAACCTGTAACATGTTGACTTTACGTCTTGGTTTCCGTCTGCTTTAATTTAACCATTGTTGGATCTGACACATTGCTGTGGATTTTTGTTAAAAAATGTGTTCATTGAAAATGATTTCAAGTTGTGTCCAGTGTGGCTTTCAACCCAAACAATTAGACATGAAGCTATTTTCCCTTTGTCCCACTTTCCTTGCCTCTTGCATCCTCTCTTTTGTATCACACTAACTCTATATCTTGTATGTGTTTGTGCTTCTCTCTCCAGCTCGACACAGAAGCTGCAGATATCCTCAATGACCTGCAAGGGAAGCTCAATTCTGCTCTGGACAACCTGAGCGCCATGTTTGCCAAAAGGTACACTCGATTTTCTGATGATCATTATTACAGTTTTGCTTGGAAATGTAACTGTAGTGCTGTTGCATTTTTATAGCAATACTCTTAATCTTAATGCATTCATACGGTTTCACAATTCACCTTGCAAAGCAACAACACGTATAATACATTACATTACATCTAGATGATATATTTATGGTTTAATCTCTATAAGGTATTAAAGGAATAGTTCGCTTCAAAATGAAAAGCTTGTTATAATTTACTCACCCTGTTGTCATTTTAAATCTGTGTGTTTTTCTTTCTTTTGGAAAATGCAAATTTTGAAGAATGTTGGTATCGGTAGCGTTGTTAACCACCACGCTAATGTGTAGGGCCCCGCAATCTTGACGGCCCCCTAGTGTCTACAAGCGGTAAAATCATTTGACGCTTGATTTTGACACTCAGATATACGCAATAAAGTGCACGTATCAAAGCGGTGCTCTTCGAGTCTTGACTTAAAGCCACTAGGAAAATTGCATTTATTACAAAGGAGTTTATAAATTGTTTATTGTGTGATATCCACCGACTGGATGTACATTATACCTGTAACTATGAATAGATCAGGGTTAATCTTACATTTTTAACTTTTGGACTATTTATTTACATACATTTTTCTGTCCTCATAGTTTGTCTTCTTCTATCTGTACGTAGTTTCCAGGCTCGTATAAACGTGTGCATGCGACAGATGGCAGAGATCATGTACCAGATTAAAGGTCCTCTGAATCAGAACAGTCGGAACACAGCAGAGGCTGATGCAGACAACGCACTGCGGCCGCTTATGGAGTTCCTTGATGCAAAGTCAGTTCAGCTCAACCACAAATAATCCACGTTTCTAATCCAGTTTCTGATCAACTGCCATTCATGCATACGAAACAAATTTCTCTTTAGAAATGTTGTAAAACCTCGAGATTCCTCATAATTGCTGACAGCAGATCTGTGTTCTGTTTGCGTGTGCAGCCTCAGCATCTTTGCAGACATATGTGAGAAGACGGTGTTGAAGCGTGTACTGAAGGACCTGTGGAGGAATGTTTTAATCTGCATGGAGAAAACCATCGTGCTGCCTCAGAGCAGCGACAGTATCGTGAGTGACATTAACTTGTATATATTTTGATTCTTTTTTTAATAACAAACAGAACAACACGACAACAAGCCTGCAGGAGGAAATAAAAATGCAGCTTATTTGGTGATATTTTGCTTTTGCTCTACAGGGAGCTCAACTTCTTACTGCGGCTAAAGAGCTCTCTAAACTGAAGGTAATAACACAAATGCTGGTTTATTTGAAGCTACGATCTATAGCACGAGGCAGTGGGTGGTCTAATGTGGTCACTGTTTGTCACAGGCAGGGGCGGAGCCGAAGAGCTTGTCACCAAGGCAATGCGGGATCATGGAGGCGGCGCTGGACGCGATCAAGGTGTGTTGGTGGAGATGGTGTGCCCGCTGAGTTACCACACGTTCACTGTCTGCTTTTATTCACAACTGTTATTCCTAGTCAACATTTCACACACTGAGTGTTTAGCCTCGTTGGATTGGTGCGTCATACAGAAGCGTGTGTGAGTGGGAGACAGTATTGCATGATTTTGAAAGATCCAGACAGCCTTGGAGGCTACTCTTCAAATGATGACTTTTTGTGTTTTTGGAATTTGCCATTTAATATTTACCTGTAAAATATAGTCATATTTTTGAGATGCTGTGAATATGCACGCACTTATGTATATATATTAACTAACACGCCACGCGCGAGACACATAACAAGTTCACACAACAATTAACACAGACCAGAGTTACTGTCTGTGAAATGTAGCACCTTTTGCAGAAGGAAACACAATTGGTTCTTTTAAAGCACTGTTTGTATTTCTCTCTCTCATTCATACTCTGTTGCTGGGTAGCTGTTTTTCCATGCTGGTGGGAACGGTTTAAAGAAAGTCTATCTGGAGAAGAGCCCTGAGCTGTCATCCCTGCGGTACGCTCTTTCCCTCTACACGCAGACTACGGATGCTCTTATCAAGGCATTCGTGACAACACAACATGCTCAGGGTAAGAAACATGCACGCTTGTCACATTGCCTTGTTTTCTTAAACCTTGAACCAGCATACTGTATGTAACCATGGGCACGAATGATTGAACAGCCGCCAGTCTATTGTTTTTTCTCGCGCAGTTCAAAACGGCATGGGCATCAGAATCACCCCCAAAGAGAGCGTTCGACCTGACAGAGGTAAGCCAAAGTATTTGTTTATCCACGGCTTTATATAAAGGACAAGGATCTCTCTCTCTCTCTCTCTCTCTCTCTCTCTGAACTGTATAGTTAGAAGCATTCTTCCAAATATCTTTCTAAAAAAAGACTGACATGTTGCTAAGGGGTCTGTTTCCTTCAAGAGTATATACAGTGTATATATTGTTGCATTTATATGTGGGCAGTTGGACATATACATTTTTGGAAATTAAACATGCCTGATATGAAAAGAAATTGTTGTCTTAACATTTGATAGGCTCTGGGGTTGAGCGGCCTATAGGAGAGGCCGTGATTCAGCTTGATGTGTCGCCCCCTGCTGGAAGAAGCACCGAGCAGAAACTGGCAGTGAGAGGTGAGAGCACTACATCTGTTTATTTTAGCACGTGATGATTATCTGCAGTATTGCCATTGCTGTTTACATATGAATGAGTCTCTTTCTCTCCAGTGATTGCTGTGAATGACATGAAATGGCAGACGTCAGGTATGTTTCGACCATTCGTTGAGGTCAACTTGATCGGCCCACAGCTGACGGAAAAGAAACGGAAGTTCACAACCAAATCTAAGAACAACAGCTGGACAGCGAAATACAACGAGGCGTTTCAATTGTGAGTGAAAACCGCTCACATCTCAAAATTGTATTTTATTTAAATGTGTGGAAGTTACTTTTTGTTATTCATATGGTGTAAAGGATACCAAAGCATGTGAGCAGAGCTCTTTTAGTCTTATATATATTCTTATATTTCTAAATCTTATATTTTTGCACTGTGAGAATAACAACGGTTTCCATTTCATAAATCATGACCGCAATCGAAATCTCTCATGTCTAGGTCTTATTTTCCCACTTCTCATCTTTGGTTAACTCATCACACGCAGGACACATAACAAGTTCACACATAACTAGTCTTGCTTGCAGTATCACCCTCATGGGGTTTAGTTTGTAGTGTAATTATTCATCTAAATATTAACAAATTGATTCGCATGTTTGTGTATTTTTCCCTCTGAACATGTTTAGTGTGCTGGGCAAAGGTGTGAGTCTGGACTGCTATGAGGTTCAGATAACGGTGAAGGATTACTGTTTCGGTCGGGCGGACCGGGTGGTGGGGATTGCGGTCTTGCAGCTGCGTGACGTTGCGGACCGGAAAAGCTGCGTGTGCTGGTGTCCCCTGGGCCCACGGATCAACATGGACGAAACCGGGACCACGGCACTACGAATCTTCTCCCAACGCTCGGCTGATGAGGTCGCCAAAGACTTCGTCAGACTTAAATCAGAGACCCGACCTGTAGAGGAGGGGAGGTGAAGATGAGAAAACCAACCTGTTCAGTCGATCATAGAGATAAAACCGAACAAGATCGAGAAGAGACTTTGGTAAAACGAAACTGTGCGACTAGTGAACGACAAGGACAAAAATTCTTAAATTGTGGACATAGCCTTAATAGGGGCAAAACTGTTTAACTGGATGTGTCCTGAATCTATAAATTGTAAGAATTTAACAGAGTTCGTTTAAAATACATTCATGGCTTTACAATGACATTGCTGAAACTTGCATGTGCAAGACGCATTTCAAATATATGACCATGCAAGAGTTGTTTTGCCTAAGCACACTAGTCTTGTGGCTCGTTCCACACTGTCCTTTTTGGCCTTCTGAGTGGGAGGAGTCTTCACGACAGGGGGTGTGGTCTAACAAGAAGCATTCACATTATTTTCATAATTGCCGCCCAACCGCTGATCGTCTAAGAAAACAGCTGCTACTGCAATTTAACATTACTGCAAGCATGTGAACGCAATGTGGATGTCGATTAATATGCGGCTTGTTTGCATTAAGCGGCATTCTGGTGTCCATGTTAACATATGGATTGAAACATTCCTCATACGATTCTCATTTTTAACGTGTTGCTGAAATACCTGAATGATATTTCACTTTCAATGGCCTTTTCCATTCAATTTAGAACAACTCTGTTTACAAATTGCCAGAAATATGTACATAGTGTACAGCTGCAGTATAGACCAACCAGTAGTGCCAGCCAATGAGAAGGGAGGTATGAAACTTTGTTTACCTTGTGCCAAGTAGTTTGTATGGTCTCTTTTTGGGATGTAAAGGTTATGTTGGTTTTGTTTTTTTATATATGCGCAGCCCAACAGATGCACACATTCTGTAAAATAGATTCCCACATGCACGTATTTATTGTAAACAACTCTACCGCTTTTGATCAAATGTTTTATTTATGTTTTGTCAATATGTGAAAAAACGATTTCTGTATTTGAAAACTGGAGATAACTTGTATGGATATATTAAGAATTGATTTAAAAATTATTTATGAATGTATCTTATTGGGATTGTTGTGTTAATTACATTCTTCGGCTGTGGTTAGCTTAGAGCTGTTGAAATACAGAGATACGACACTCACGTAGACTGACACAAGAATGGAATGCGGAAGTAACTTGTGTCATGGAGCGACCAATAGTTCCAAACACTGCACTAAAGCCCATTCATTTCAGTTGGTGAAATAACTGAATGTTTACACATTTTAACGAGTTGGCGGACATTTCTTATATTCAAAGATCTCATTTTAATATTATTTGATTGCGTATAATCTATGATACATTTCTATATTTCACAAAATTGCCAAAAAATCTGCGGCCCCCTGGATCCATCTTGGGGTCCCCAGTTTGAAAACCAGTGTTCTATGATATCACCTAGGGTCTTAGGGACTTGTTTTGTTTAATAACCCCACAGAACACTCTAGCAACTAAATATCAATGCACTGGCAACCTCCCAGAACATGGGAGCAAGCTTTGCACAAGCAAGAACTCCCATTGTAATATACTTATGGTATCTTACAATATACTTAAGGTATACTTATAGTATATATATGACTTACTTGGTAATCTACAAGTTTAATCTAAAGCCTACTGAAGTCCATCACTGTACAGTAAGACGTCTGATGTCAATATGTGTGTTTGGATATTTAGATGAATCAATTTATATTTCGGTCTTTACAGACGTTTACCTCTTTGTCCCCCAGAACTCTGGTTGTTTGAATAACTTCCTCCATTCTGTTTTCTTTAATATTTAGAAGCATAATCTTGTCATTTGTATGTGATCGTGTTCCTCTTCTCTGTAGAAGTTCCTCTAGAGTAAACCTGATCCAGGTACAGCAGATCCAGATGTACTGAGCTTGTTGTGTAAAACCACCTGGCCATTTTATTCCCGTTGTACTACAACTGGGGTTTCTATTAAACGTGCCGTCCTTTATATTTTTAGCTGCGTGATATTTATTATTTGAGAGACAAAAGAACCTATCATCTCTCATACAACTAAAGAAAGCTACTTTTAAATCGCACATGTTCAGGTTCTTCCACTTCCACATTTCGGGAGAATTTAAGGTCACGTATTTTTTTCACTTTGCTTCGTTACTAGATCATTCTTTATGTCATGTGCATACGACATGAATAAGCATTAAAACTTCTATAAATGTTTACTGTAAATTTGTATCAAATTCTTTGCTCTGATGAACACAGAGAAAGATATTTGGAAGAATGCTTATAATCTAACAGCCACCATTAACTACCAAAGTAGGAAAAATGTCCATGGTAGTCGAAAGTGACCCAAAACAGTTTGCTTTCCTACATTCTTCAAAATATCTTCTTTTGTGTTCAACAGAACAAAGAAATGTATAAAGCATGATTCCTACTATGGTAGTCAATGGTGGCCAAGAACTGTTTGGTTACGAGCATTCTTCCAAATATCTTTCTCTGTGTTCATCAGAACTAATAAATGTCTACAGATTTGGAACGACTCGAGGCTGAGAAAATGAAGACCGTTTATTTTCAGGTGAACTGTTTCTTGTGTGGCCTTGTGGTTGTAGAGAACTTGCTCAGTACTGCTGTTTGCCGTCAGCGGCTAGAGGAATGGGGAGAAAAAAAGCTCGCTTCCTTTTTTGGTGTGCAGGAAATCGATACTTACTAGTTAGTGGGCGAGAGAGAGAGACAGAGAGAAAGCGTGAATGAGGTGTGGTGAACCAAGCAGAAGTTTTACAAAGTCTTGAGTCTGCTACACAGCAAAATTATCCCTCCAAAACATCTAGAGTCACAGGATTAACCTTTGAGTTCTTGCGTTGTCCGAGTCTACGCTGGATGCCTGCGCTCTCTGTTTCCCATCAGCGCGGAGCGAGAGCAGATGGAAGGCTGAGGAGCGGCTGAAAGAAGGAGGGGATAATAAGAGACAAAGAGGAGGAGACTTTAGCTGGCTTTTGTGGTCTCTGGTTGGAAAAAGGAGTGTCTGGATTACCCACTAGACCTACACACTGCTGTGTCACCGAGGGACGCTTACGGCAAGTGTACGAGTTAGGGGTTCTGCTGGAGGTCAAGGGTCAGAGAGGGTGGAATCCAGAGTTCGACGTCGAAAGCGCAGGAAGTGAGGTAGTGGGTGTGAGTTTTAAATGAGGGGTTAAAGAAGTTCTGTGTTTGTTCACAGCCTGAGGGGGAGATTTTTAGTTCCTTTCCGTAGTGTTTGCTTATCTCAAAACACTGAGAAAGTTTGAGTGTTGGATATTTTGCATTCTGTTGGACTCTTCTGCACTTCCAAAGTTCAACACAAAGTGTTTTTATCACTGGGTAAGATCTGTTTTTTAGTTCACTACATACTGTTTGTATGTTCCCCCGTTTGAATAGTGTGTGTTTTAACTTGATGATTTAGCCGATTATGAATACAGTGTAAAACAAGATATTGAATATATTAAATATAAATTCCTTACTCTAACTGTTCAATGAAAACCCAGTGTAACAAGAAATATTATTGTGTTTTTGTAAACCCAAAGATAACTTTCTGTTTCGGAGCCCTATTAGTTATTCATTTTATTAGACGGTCTGCAGTGAGAGGTTCATACATCACCTCTGACAGCTTTAAGAGGTTTGGCATCAGTCTGTGTATATATATCAGATATCAAATATTAGACTGTCATGTAGTGCGTTAAAGGAAAAACTACTGCATCCGTTTACAATGAAACACACATGACCAAAAGTATTCTGCTACTTTGTCAGATCTGCATGGGAAAAGAAATATTGCCTTTCGCAAAGACGAGATAACATCAAACTCTGATAAGTGAAGTTTGCTAGCAAGTCTCCACATTACTATCGCTCATAACCTCTTACATAGTTCACACGGAGTTAGAGGTCAGAGGATTTATATAGAGTTCATAGAAGGTTTACTCTTTTGAAGAGGAAATGCTTCTGTCTGGTTGATTTATTTCTTGTACCTTGTGCCAGTGATTTTCACCTTAACACTACAATGGTCTGTTCTGCCCAGGCACGCATTTGAAAAACATGGCTTGGCCTTGACATTTTTTTTTGTGATAGAATGACAGGACATTGTGGATAAGAGAGACGGAAACAGCACCACGAGCCAGGCCTTAAAGTGGAAGTTCACCCAAAACTGAAAATGCTGTCATCACTTACACCCCCTTGTTTATCTAAACCTGTATGACCGACAAAATATATATTTTGAAGCATGTTGTCAACCGGCACCCATTGACTTGCATTGGTTTTGTGTGCATACAATAGAATTAAATGGTTGCTGGCTCTCGGTGGTCACCAACTTTACTCGGAATATCTTCTTTTGTGTTTTGCGGCAGAACGAAAGTCAAACAGGTTTGAAATGACGAGAGGGTGAGTAAATGATGACAGAATTTTGGGTGAACTCGACCGTGTCTGTGCACTGTCCATTGGACCTTTTGACATTGTCACTTTTTACATGAAATATTATGTTTTATATATTATGTTATAGTTCTCACCGATCAGCTTATATGGTTTAACAAATGTTGTTGAACTTTACAGGGATAGTTTAGACAAAAACGAATCTGTCATCATTTGTTCATCCTTATGTCGTTCAAAACCTGTATACGAGTCTTATTTGGAACACAAAAGAAGATATTTTGAGAAATATCTCGGTGGTTTTGTGTCAATACCATGGAAGTCGATGAAGGCCAGTTTTGTGGTTACCAACATTCTTTATATATATATATATATATATTTTTTTTACACTTTTAAATATATCATATATATTATATATATTTAAAAATAAATATATATATTTTTCAAAGGCATACCGGTTTGAATGACATGAAGGTTGAGGTAATGGTAACACATTTTTGTGTGAACTATCCCTTCCTGTTAAAAATTAGAAGTTGAGAACAACTTGTCTGCAAATGTAGTTCTGCGGATGAACAGTTTTGGGGATGTTTGTTAAACTCCATCTGTCTGTGAGATGTGTGTGTTCTCAGTCTGTGACTGAAGCGTGACCCTGAGTTCCACCGGTGGTCCATATAACTGCATTGTCAAATACAGCAGATAAATTATGCAGTGACGACAAACAGCAGGCTCTGTCTGATCAGATATGATAATCTCTCTGACAGCCTGTTATTGTTAACAGATAAATATTTTAAAGCTCATTAGACATGACATGCCTTTATCTGGTAAAGTGAGAAGCCAACAGTCTGTGCTTCTTATGCTACACCTGAACGCCGCTGTAAAGATTAGTTGAATTATTCAGCCCTTATCTGCTCTACTCTTAAACATTTTCCATTTAGTCGTGATTTATTCACTCGATGCCTTGACCATATGCAGACACAAATTAGGATTAATACATTGTGGACAGTAGCCTAAACAAATATCAAGGAAATGTAATTGTTGTATTTATAATCTCATGATTATAATAGCAGAACAAAGAGACAAAGCAAAAAGAAGTAACCCAGTTCCCTAAAAATCTTAGACATGCAAAAGGATTTGTAAAAAACAGAATTACTTTTCTACAACTACTTAAAGGGATAGTTCACCCAAAATGGAAAATTCTGTCATCATTTACTCACCCTCTTGTCATTTTAAACCTGTGAGACTTTCTTTCGTCTACAGAACACAGAAGAAGATATTTTGAAAAATGTCGGTAGCCGAAGAACATTGGTACCCATTGAGGTGCATTACTTTTATAGTGAATACAGGTTTGAAATGACAAGTGGTTCAGTAAATAATCACAGCATTTTTCTTTTAGGCTATACTCTCACTTTAACTCAGTTATTCAATAAATAAACGGGTGTAAAAATACCAAGAATTTCACAAAGAATTGGAGGTTGGTCTTGCACAGACAAACACCATTCAAATCCGGATAAACATGCAATTGAATTCAGTTATTTCCGATAAACGTAAGCTTCAGAAAACCTTATGAATTTGTGATGGATTCGCTGGCTTTCGCAGTCAGAGATCCGCAGTGGAGACACTTTCAAAAGTTTCGATAAAAAACGCTAAGGAGCTCTGTCTGGGACATACTGTATGTTTCATTGTGTATTATATTTTACAATATAAGTCACGCGCAGGCCTATCTCACATCTATAGTTCTTGTGAATGTCTAAAAACAGGAGAGCTCCTTAGAGTTACCCGCTGTGCTTCCCATGATGCCCATCTCTGATCTCAGTATGTTTTCTCCACACCCTGTGAGTAAAGCTGAGGAGATGATGAAATCGCACCGCAACAGGGCCACACTTCACATTTTCTTTCTTTCGCTGGGAAGAAGCTTTCGTCTACGAATCCACAACCAGACGATCTTGAGAAGTTCCTGCATCAATGCTTTGCGACTGCTTTTGTTTAGTTTGGAAAACACCGGTTAAAGACATTCCTCCATTTACCGTTTAATCTATAAACTACAGCGACTGCTGTTTGTCTCAGCATGAGTTGTCTTGCGTGTCCAGTTTAATAATCATAAAGCAGCGGGTCTGTCTGTTGTCTGTGGATGAGTTTTGCATGTCTGAGGGACACTTTCCTAAACACAGATTAAACTTAAAGCTTCGACCGTAGAAAACTCACTTCCTAAGCTCCTCTCCTGTTATCTTGTTTATGACGTGATGTCAGCTTGGCTAAATAGAAGCATTCGCTTCTCCAAATTTGGAAAAACATTTTGTGCGCCATAATCTTTTTAGGTTAGCTTTTTGCTAAATGGATTTAGATTTAACGTTCAGTCGACATTTCCAGATGGTTCCCATTGAGGCACTTACTGCATTTCTGAAGAATCCTTCTGCCAGTCTAAGCATGTTTCGGATTCTCCTGAGGTGCTTGAGGAAAGCTGAAGCATTCAAGACTGGAGATTTGAGGCACAGATTAAAGTCATGTTTCAATAAAGAGATGTTTGTTATTTGTACACTGTGTGCATGTTCATTGTTTTGCTGTATTGTGTTGTACTTCTTTGAGGTTTCCCACATCACGGCTAGTGTTTTTTCGCTGGCACTTCCACGTATTGTATGAGCTGTCAGCGGTTAATCAACATGTTACCGATCGAAATGTTTTTCTTATTAGCAAGTGCTCCTGTAGCTCAGTCGGTAGAGCAAAGGATTTCCAGGAATCGCACTGATACTGAATGTACAGTAAAGTTTAGGACCACTTGAGGGCTTACTATTGATCTGAAATATACATAAAGAATGAGTGTAGGAAAAATGACAATGGTAGTCAAAAGTGCCCCAGAACTGTTTGCTTTCCTACATTCTTCAAAATATCTTCTTTTGTGTTCAACAGAACAAAGGAATTATACATGATTTGGAACAACGCGAGCGTGAGTAAATAAAGAAACAATGTCATGTTTTTCTATAACCTTTGACTAGTAGTGTATGGCTTGAATGCACTGTAAGTTGCTTTGGATAAAAGCGTCTGCAAAATGCATAACTGTAAATTTACCAGACTGCACACCCGTTGCAGGATTTGTGTCTGATAAATGATTTATTCAGAGCAGTGTTGGGTAAGTTACTCTGAAAAGTAATGAATTACTAGTTCCTAATAACATATTCTATAGTGTAATAAGATTACTGTACAAATGACTCTCTCCAAAAAGTATTTAGTTACTTATTACTAATTACTTTCTGCACATCAACCGTGATTAGTTAAGTGATTCAAGGATAGACATGAAACGGCTCTTTTAATTCATTCAAATAAATCATATAAACTACATAAAGTAGTATTATTTACTGACCAACGTGTTACAAATGTGAGAATTATACATTAAAGCATTCATTTTAAAGTTAGACTTTGAATTTGGATGTTAATTCCACTATTGCATACACATATTATTTAGTTTAATTACATAAAAGTAACTGTAATTAAATTACAGAAAAATAAGAGTAATCCCTTACTTTACTTTTTCAAGTGAAAAGTAATTTAATTACAGTAACTAGTTACACCCAACACTGATTCAGAGTTCCTTACTGTGGTCCATATGCAAATATGTGGTCCTCAAAGAAACAACAAGCATTTGCTTTTGTCGTCAGACAATTTCCAACAAATCCCTTGATCTCAACACCGGCCTACTTTTAAAACAGTTTCAGTTTCAGTTTTTTCCATTTCTAAATTTTCTTTTAATACTTTTTAAAAACTAAAAATACAGATAATAAATAGTGGTAATAGCACATACTGACATCATGATGTCTTTCTCTATCTGATCTTTCTCTTCCTCATTTTGTTAACGGTCTGTTTCTGCGTCCCCATTTATCTGTATTGTGACACTTGTACAGTTATAGTAAGTTTTAAAAATACTCCCTGGAGGTTATCTGAAGTGCTCTGTAATGGAACGATAGAGAGCATGTCCGCGCACACAGGCATCCTGAGAACTGAAGTTATGTTGCCTTTTCCTAAACGTGTCCAAAGATACAGCATTTCACATTTGCACAAACTCTTTTCCTTCTATGGGAAGGCAAAGAAAATAAAGTTGTTTGGCTTTGTGTCAAGAGGAAAGGTGTGAAACATACACATGCCGGTCATTTCACTTTTTCAACTCTTTGCTTTTATTGTTTTGTTGTAGAGCCATTGAAATAATACAGAATTTATACAGCATACGAGTCATTTCACTGTTAGACTGTAGACAGTGTTTGTGAAAACGCCAGGGATTGTTTTTCCACCGGAGAGAGGAAGGTCAGAGTGTTGAGTTAGAAATGCTGTATAGATTAAAGAATAACAGTAATGGTGACATGAGCACCTGTTGCTTTTATTCTGCAATCTGATGGTGTGGTAATAAACCAATGATAATCTCTAGCAATAAAATGTTTTGATCTTTTTGTGCCACAAAACATTTCTTGGAAATGTTTTTTTAAAATATATTTACTCCATTTTTACTCCAGACATTCACCCATAACGTGATAAAACTAGATTATAATACTTCGTCAAGTGTTCCGTTGAAGGGCGCTACATTGACTTTAACTATTATAATTTTCTTTGTGTATTTTCTGTAAATGATAAAAAATGTTTAGGAACATTTTTATTTACCTTACAGTGAGGTTGCAGATTGACTATGTGGTGCTGGTGTCACTAAACCTTTCTTAGCCTTCTTTTTAACAAGCATGCACTTGGGTTTCTATATGAATGTTTTGTGGTTCGTTTTTAAGAAAAATCCCCCCCCGTGTTTCTGTGGTTGGATTTGATGTTTTTTCCCAACCGCTACCTCTGTTTGTTTATTCAGTGACCCTCTTTGATCTTTATTAGACTCTGGCATTGCTCAAGCTGTACTTGTTAGCTGCAATATCTACACTACAGTGTTGTTGTGGCTCAAGTATCCCAGTTTACATTTCCTAGTTAAACTTACTGTAAGTAGGTCACGTATAGTGATTTGTAAGAGTTTAAGTGTGTACTCTTGGTTAGTTTTTCTTCCAGTGATGTGGACAACTCCAGCCAGCTGCGGTTGCAGTGGATAACTGCTCTTCCAGCGTGTGTCTCACGCATGCTCCTGATGCATCGTGTCCTTTTAAAACACATTCTTAAACACATACATATGGTTACTATAATTAACTTCTGCGCTGAAGTCATTCTGGAATTCAGTCCAATGGGCGGGTTTTTTAATAGCTGTTTCCTGAACCCCTAAGTGCGTGTGTGTGTGTTTATGTGTGTCTGTCTGTGTATTGTTTGTGTCTATTTGTTTGCATTAAAGGTGTGGTACAGTTGCATAATACAGAAGTTTTTTACTTTGCTTTTTGCGGTTCCTCTTTAGACATCTTGAGGTTTGTGTCAGCAGCACAATAATGATGGACGAAGCAGTTCACGAGTTCTCAAGACTGTGTAATGTTTTTTTTTTTCCAGAGAAATGATGAGAAATCTGTGAGAAGGAAATAAGAAGCCATGTCCTTCTTTGGCCTAGACTGGACGCGGAGGAAGGAGAAGGGTAGATATACAGCACGAGCTACACACCCTTTTTACGCCGCTCAGACGCGTCAAACCCCAGAGTCTGATGTCATTCAAATCCGACATGCTGTCTTCCTCTTTTTCCTTGTAACTTTCACTTGTCAAAGGCTTTTTTCTCACATTTTCTTCTTACAAGCTTTCTCCTAGGCTAGAGATTTAACCCCAAACCATGAACTATGAAATAATATAAAACGCAGGCCTTGGAGTCACAAAATGACCACTTGACTCCAAAGGCCTTTTCAATTTTGCATATTTTGATATATACGTTTTGAAAGCACATCGGCTGTTGTTTGTCAAGATTTTATTACACTCCTCTTTATATTTGTTTCTAGAGGTGGAGAGGAAAATAAGAGCAAACGACAGAGAATATAACTCATCTTTCAAGTATGCTGTGAGTATCATCTACTCAATATCCATTCAGTCTGACATGGTACATTACAACAGTATTCAATCGTCATTAAAGGGACAGTTCACCCAAAAATGAAAATTCTGTCATGAATTACTCACCCTCACCTATATAACTGTATATTTGGAGGAATGTTTGCAACTGAGATTTCCGGGGCACCATTGACTACCATAGAGGAAAGAATGAATGTATTTTTTTTGTTCTGTTGAACACAAAATAATATAGTCAAAGGATTTAGAAATACAAAACGTTCTGGGGCACCTTCGACAACCATTTTAACGGTAGTCAATGGGGCCACAGAAATCTCAGTTCTTCCAACAAAAATTTTCTTTTCAACAATAACGAATTTTCCTAACTATCCCTTTAACCTATATTATTATCTCTCTCTTTCTTTCCTTTAAAAAGACGAATGCCATCCAGACCTCCAAATACAACCTTATCACCTTTCTTCCCCTCAACCTGTTTGAGCAGTTCCAGAGGATCGCCAACGCTTACTTCCTCTTCCTGCTCATCCTACAGGTGTTTTTTTCCGTTCATGTATCGATGTGTTCATCCACTCATTTTTATATTAATATTGGGGATCGTCTGATTCGGGGAAGTGAAATTCTTTGGCCAGGAGGTTTCCTCATTTTATTTTTTATAGTCCTGCATTTCTCAGAGACTGACCGAAACATGACCCTGACTTCCTGTATAGTATAGCGTCCCGTGCATGTTGCTTAATGCTTACACAATAATAAATGTCTCATGACTCCAGTAACTATAACTGCAATCCAAAAACATAACGCTGACTCTGTTTAAATGATATGGATTATATAGTGTGTGTCTGTGTTGTAGGTTATTCCTGCTATATCTTCTCTGTCTTGGTTCACCACTGTTGTACCTCTGGTGTTAGTATTGTGGATGACTGCAGCCAAAGATGCCATTGATGATATTGTAAGTACACACTCACATTCATGTGATCAGACCCAAACTGAAGATCTCTATTATTCTGTCTATTCATATATTCCAGAAGCCTGTAAATCTGATGTGCTTTAATCCTGAATCACAAATGTTATTGTTAAATTGTATTGCTTATTTTTGCTGTCCGGCTGTGATTGAAAGAAACTGATACCAGAATCTGGTCGTTCCTCAGTCTGGCTATGAACGTTGAAGAAGTAAAGAGCATTAGCTGGAAAGCATTTGTTAAAAGGCTAAGCACGCGTCTGATTTAAATGCCCTTTACTTTGGCACGCGGGTGTCACTTTAAACATCAAGCTAACTTTTCTCCGAGCAGAAGCTTGTAAAGGTTGCGGTTTGAGTTTGTTCCGTGGCGGACTGGAAAATATAATACCGGGGAGCTACCTCACCCTCAGCAGGAGCACAATAGTCCTTATGTTCCCAACCGAAGGGAGTGAAACACACCCCCTGCTCCACAACCTCTCCTCTCTGTCCTCTGTTCTCTCCCTTCCTCCCTCTGTAAAACATGGATGAGCGTGTTTCGATACACGGCAGATTTGGCATTTAAAGACATAAGAAGCTTTTCTTCTCTGCCTAAACATTGGTTGTGTTAAGAATGGCATTTTATGTCACTTTACAGAAATGTTCTCTTGGCGTTTTATCAAGTCGTTTTATTCGGGTTTCACGCTAAAATGTCGTACTGAAGTAGTTTCCATCTTTCTGTGCTCTTATTGCCTGCTCTTTTTTCACTATTCAGTCAGTCATCCAACATATATGTTTGTAATAAATTATATTTACACTTATATTAAATTTCATTATATTTTTGTCTACGAAATTTCTGCATTCACCAACATACAGCAACTAGATTCAAGCATACACCTTCATATCAACACCTTCATATAATGAGAAACACTTGACTCAAGTGTTCTGAAACTTTTGACTGGTAGTGTAGTTGACAAAATGTGCAGTATACAACATGGCACGCTGCAATTTAGTGGACTGCTGTTTCAAACATTGCATAAGGCAATGCACTTACAGTGCAAATAAAAAGACAGTTTACAGTTCATACTGTATACAATGCGTATGGTATATAGTAATGTAGTATTTCATTCTGGACATATTTTCCTCCTCTAATTTCTTGGCAGAATCGGCACAGAAGTGACAGGCAGGTGAATAACCGAAAGGTGAACGTGCTCATCAACGGAAAGTGAGTGACCATCAGGCTTCTTTTTATAACTCTTTTTACAATCTGCGTTGTTGCAAAGCAGCTGTTCAGAAAACATTGTGAAAATCGAAGTCAATATGAATTATTTTGTTCAATATTAATTCTATTATTATATTGATTTATTATACATAAATAATTTGGAACAATAACAATTAATACAGATCTAGATTGTATTATAGATTGTAATTGTTTTTGTCATGACAAGAAATGAAATGCTGTCTTTGGTTCAGTGGTTTAGTAACAAGCGTGTGGTGTTCAGTATAGGATATAATCAAATCAGATATTTGGTTTTGGTTTATTACACAAGAGTGATTGGATGTTTTGGAGAAGTCTGTTTATTCTGTGGCGTCTGGGCAGCTGTTTTTTTTTATCTACTTGAATTGGAAGAGGTAGAAAGTCCAAATGAAACATGACAAAAGTGGTGTCTTAAATCTCGCTAAATCTTACCCTAACTCAAGCTCAAGCTAAAAAAACGATATTTTCAGTTTGGTATAGCTCTTAAACTGTTTCTGTATAATCTCTATAAATCTGGTTTGCTATCTGTTTGGATTTCACCAATGATAAACAAAACAAACACATCGGTCTCAACAGGACACAGCTGCAGACACTTAGAAAGGTTCTTCCTGTTGTTCCGACCTATGTTAATGTGTCATCATCTTAGTAATCACAAAACCAAGATGACCTACTAACATATGGGGATTAGAAAAATTGCTTAAATATTGTTCCGTGTCCGTTTTTTTCATCTCGGTTTTATTACATGAAGTGTATTGTTATGTACATTCATCATCTACATTACATCAGAATAACTGGAAAGCGTATGATGCACGCACCCTTTCAAAATGTACTCTCTCTCCTTCCCTCAAAGGCTGATAAGCGAGAAGTGGATGAATGTGCAAGTGGGTGACATCATCAAGTTAGAAAACAACCAGTTTGTCACAGTAAGACACTTCAAGAACCATATATACTGCATACAGCCGTGGAAATTACGATTCATAAGTATGTGTTTAGGTCAAATTATATAATTTTTTTTCATTCTGTGAACTACGAAAATGAAAACTGGAGAAACCAGTCAAAATAACAGAAAAGATACTCTGTATTTTCTCATACCTCAAATACTGCAAAGAAAATAAGTTTGTGTTCACTTTTAAGCAAAACAACAGTAATATTTGTGCATGCGTTTAAGAAAAGCTCAAAAAATTATTTTCTTATGTGCTGGACAACCTGTATTTTTATCACAGTTTTTCCGCGGCTGTATATTAACTAAATAAAAGTTATGATCTGAATATGATCTCTGTTTGCTTTTCTCATAGGCTGATCTACTTCTGTTGTCCAGCAGTGAACCTCTCAACCTGGTGTACATTGAGACTGCAGAGCTGGATGGGTAAGTGAGGGAGAGCGGTAAAGATAGTGTTGTTATTTTAAAACTGCATTGTATTCATGAAGATGCAAAAGTGATACATACCTGCCTGAGGTGGTTACCCAGTCTCCCGTCCTGACAAAGTTTGTTCGAATGGTCTTGACTTGACTTGTTTTTTTTAGAAGGATTTGGGCACTCGTTGGATTGAAAAACCAGCTGGCTGGCGACCAACTAGACCGACTTAAAGGAATCGTTCACCTTCAAAATGAAAATTCTGTCATCGTTTACTCATTTCTGTTGCCAACATTCTTCAAAATATCTTCTTTTGTGTTCCGAAGAAGATAGAAGAGGGCGTGTAGATAATGACAGAATTTTCATTTTGAAGGTCAACCACATCATAGTCTGGCTTCAAACTGTTGTTTGATGTGTAGCTGGGTTATCTGCATGACTTAACTATGTTGCTTTTCCTCACAGTGAAACCAATCTGAAGGTGAAACAGTCTCTGACTGTGACAGGAGACATGGTTGATAATCTGGAGGCTGTGGCTGCATTCAACGGTGAGAGAAAAAAGTACTCAATGATCCAGATTTTGCTCTTGATGTTACAATGGGACTGTCTTACAATGTGGTGCTACATAAACCTATAAACTAATAAGTAGCCTTATACTTTGTATTACGCTCTGTACAGTGGTACCATATTTACAAAGATAGTCCTGCTACGTTTCATGTATTCAGAGCCTTCTGTTTCAAAAATGAAAAAAAACTTTCGGTCTGAATTAGCTTTCCTGTGGCTCAGTGGTTAGAGGATGGCGTCACATAGTCAGCACATAGTCAGAAACAAATGTATAGTACAATGCAATGCAAGTCGCTTTGGATGAAAGCGTCTGCCAAATGCATAAATGTAAATTAGAATAAAATAATTGTTTTGTGTGTTCTTCAGAATTTGACTATGAACGTTTTACAATAAAGCCGTTCAAAGCAGTGTAGTACAACAGAAAGGTTGTTGAGCATACATTGGGGTTGTGTGTTGAGTTTTGTGGGTCTCAAAATCCACGTTTTACTTTGACAGTTCGGTCTTCTCCATGTCACATGCTTCTTGAAATTGACAATAGGTTTATAATTGACTGTCATGTCATTTGGGTTATGTGAACATACAGTTAGGTGCGTACTGTATATAGCCGCAGAACAAATTAAGACACCATTTCAAAATGATTTATGTGTTTAGGCAAAATGCTAATTTTTGTTTCATTCTATGAACTACTAACAATATTTCTTCCAAACTTCTAGTAAAACATTGTTTCTATTTGCATTTATGGGCAGAACATGAAAACTGGAGAAGCAGGTCAAAATAACCGAAAAGATTCTCTGTATTTTTTCAGACCTCAAAATACGGCAAAGATAACAAGTTCATATTCACTTTTAAGTAATACAACAATGTATTTAGGAAAAGTTCAAAAATATTTATCGATTTGTAACACAGTTCCATGTGTCTTGTCATGTTGACATTGCCGCTAGACGACTTTGATTTTGTTCAAATTCGACAAACACCGGACTGGAATGGCCACAATACATCTAGAAATGCTGATTAAATGAAAACTTGGAATGGTCTCTTCATTTTTTCCACGGCTGTATTTTCACTTTGCTGTTTCTGCCCATGGAGAAAAGACCAGAACTTTAATGGCTCGATTTTCTTTTAGACAGCAATGAGATGAAATAAAAAGTAAAACGAGACTTGCTTGAGTCCTGTGATCAAGACTGTGGTTATGTTTTTCTCTAGAAGTCCCAAATCTGAATGCATCATTTCACAAGTTATCTGAGCTTTTCATACCTAATTATTTATCTATAGTCTCTCCTAATGCATTTTATTCACATCTAAGAGAAAGTGCAAGCTTGTGAGATATCACAATATTTTCCTGTGCTCTGTGTCTTGCTTTAGGGGAGGTGTGTTGTGAACCTCCTAACAACCGTCTGGATCGCTTTACGGGCACACTGACATGTGGCACACAGAAACACTCTTTAGACAATGAACGGGTTCTGTTGAGGGGCTGTACCATCAGAAACACAGACTGGTGCTTTGGTCTGGTGCTGTTTGCAGGTAATACCATTGACATACCTGTATGTGAGAGAGTACCGCTTTGGGGTGTCCTATGAACCTTTTATGTGCTTTTTATTGTATAAGATTCATAAGCTGATTTTCGAGCATGGAAATCTCTTGGTTTCGAGCCGGGAATTTCTGAATATACATTTTCTAGTAATGCTTTGCTCATGATCAAAACATTCACAGTAATTGCTTAAAAAAGGGCTCTTTGTTATTTGTATAGAATTTTCTAAACATTATGGAAAAATAGTTTGAACTGTTTGAGAGATGTGGGAACCCTGTCTTATTCTTTTGACGTGTTAAATATGCTCGGTGGCTGTTGTGTGTGTCATCCTTCAGGTCCAGAGACCAAGCTGATGCAAAACTGTGGGAAAAGCACCTTTAAAAGAACCAGTATTGACCGACTCATGAATGTCCTGGTTCTCTTTGTAAGTGTCAACCCAAAACCCTTTATCTTCTCATTTAAAAAACGGTTTTGTTTACAAAAACATGTTTGTGTTCTGTAGATTTTTGGGCTTCTGGCTCTGATGTGCATCATTCTGGCTGTGGGTAACGCCATCTGGGAATACAAAGAGGGGTCAAAGTTCACCGTCTTTCTTCAAAGGGATCAAAACACAGCGTTATCCGCCTTCCTCACATTCTGGTCTTACATTATAATCCTCAACACTGTGGTGCCCATCTCACTTTATGTCAGGTATGATGTGTATTTGTTCTTGTTTGTGTTGTATATAAGTAACAAATTAAAACTGCATTTGTAGTCAAACCGTAGTAATGAAGGTTCCAGTTAAAAAAAGAAAAATCTCACACGAGTTGTTCCAAATCTGGATACATGTCTTTGTTGTGATGAACACAGAGAAAGAGTTTTGGATGAATGCTTGAAACCAAACGGTTCTTGACACCATGGACTACCCTAGTAGACAATGGTAGTCAAAAGTGTTTCTTCAAACTATCTTCTTTTGTGTTCAACGAAACAAAGAAATGTATAAATCAAATTTTCCTACTATGGTAGTCAATGGTGGCCGAGAACTGTTTGGTTACAAGCATTCTTCCAAATATCGTTCTCCGTGTTCATCAGAACAGAGTAAATTGGGTGAACTGTTCCTTTAACATCACTGCTATAGAGAAACCTGTCACCCATATCTGCTTGTGCCTTAAAGTCCAGATTTGAAGAACCTACAAGAACTAAAAAAAACCTTGAAGAACCTTTACTTCTTTTGAGTGTTTTTTCTAGTTTTATCATGCTTTGGCTTTGTGTTGGATTGCAGTATGGAGGTGATTCGTTTGGGGAACAGTTACTACATCAACTGGGACAGAAACATGTATCACGCTCGATCCGACACACCAGCTGAAGCTCGAACCACAACCCTCAACGAAGAGCTCGGTCAGATCAAATACATCTTCTCCGACAAGACCGGCACCCTCACGCAGAACATCATGACCTTCAACAAATGCTCCATTAATGGGAAATGTTACGGTAAGAACCAACCCTACATCCTTCAGCAAATAAATGTCAGTTCATAAGAAAGCTAATACAGATGTACAAAGATGTGAAACACCCCAGGAGTGATCCAACGGAGAAATGTGATCATTCTGCCCTTTAGGAGATGTGATCGATCACTACAGTGGACAGAGGCTGGAGATCACAGAGGTAAGAAACAACTTCGTAAAGACATGTCATGTTTTTTGTGAAGTCTGCTGTGTTATTTGAGGCTGAATCTTGGAACAGGAAATGACACCGGTGGATTTCTCCTTCAACCGGCTGGCGGACTCAAAGTTCCTCTTTTATGATCACAGTCTGGTGGAGGCAGTGAAGTTGGAGTTTCCAGAGGTTCACGCTTTCTTCCGATCGCTCGCTCTTTGTCACACTGTCATGGCTGAGGAGAAAAAGGAGGGTGAGTACTTGTGTGCAGGCTACATCTGGCTTATAATGCGCATTAAAATAGAGGAATGGATGGAGGAACGACAGAGGGATGGAGATAGATCAAAGAAATAACGTTTAGTCAGAATGTGCTGATGAAGATTTGACCCGTCTCTCAGGTGAACTGGTGTACCAGGCTCAGTCTCCTGATGAGGGCGCTCTGGTCACCGCCACACGCAATTTTGGATTTGTGTTTCGCTCACGGAGCCCTGAGACGGTGACGATAGAAGAGATGGGGATTCAGAGGAGCTATGAGTTGCTGGCTATCCTGGACTTCAACAACGTACGCAAGAGGATGTCTGTGATAGGTACGTGCACTGCCATTGGCCGACACCCATTAAGTCAATAAGGAGCCTCTTAAAAGACCTTTCTCATCTGTGTGTTTGTCTCTCAGTTCGTAATCCAGAGGGCAAGCTAACTCTGTACTGTAAAGGAGCAGACACCATCGTATATGAGAGACTGGATCCATCCTGCAGTAAACTAATGGAGGCCACCACAGAGCACCTCAATGTCAGTGAACACCAGAGGGCGCTAGTGACGCCAGGCAATATTGAAGATATTAAAATGATCTTTTCACAGAGTGTTCTTTATATTATGTAGGATGATTTTATGTAGAAATCGGCAAAATGATTTTAGCTGGGTTTTCACAGACTTTCACACATTTATTATTAAGTATTAACTTGTTTTAACTTCTCACTGTGTTCTTTTTCATTCTCTACCTTTAGGAGTTTGCTGGGGAGGGGTTGAGAACTCTTGTTCTTGCTTATAAGGATCTGGATGAAGAATATTTTTCTGAGTGGAAACAGCACCACCATGAGGCCAGTGTAGCGCTTGAGGACAGGGAAGACAAACTTGACAAACTCTACGAAGAGATAGAGAAAGACATGCTGGTATGCACACACACAACACATACACATGTTGTTGCTGTCAGACACAAAGCTCTTATCTTCAAAACTGAAACCTTACAGCAAACAAAAAACTGCACTGTATTGTTTTCCATCATTACACACCCCTTTACAAGGTCTTTTAGTCACATGAATTATTATGAAAAATAGAAATATGAGGATTCCGTCCGATATTCAGAGTGTCTTTCTGAATTTGTCAAGCATTATTCTTTTACCAATACATTTTAAAATACCATATTACCAACCCAGATAGCACAATCCATCTGGCTTACGTCTATTTGACGTCTGCATTTACATCTACAAGACATCTGCAATACATAGTTTGCTCATCTGCAATACGTCTCGGAGACGTCTGAACGTCTGTAATACGTCTCGGAGACGTCTGAACGTCTGTAATACGTCTGCTAAAGATCTGGAGATCTGCTGCGTAAAAACATCTGCTAAACATCTTAGAAAGAGCAGCTTTACATCCATTCTAAATCATAAACATCTTACAGACATCTTCTAGATGTCTATGTGACGTCTGACAGCAGACATCTCCGAGACGTATTGCAGATGAGCAAACTATGTATTGTAGATGTCTTGCAGATGTAAATGCAGACGTCAAATAGACGTAAGCCAGATGTATGTGTGCTATCAGGGAAGTGACCGAGTTCTCTCATTTTGTCTTCTGGATCTTTTGTGTAGTTAATAGGGGCCACAGCAGTTGAAGATAAACTCCAGGATGGTGTTGCTCAGACTATTGAGCAGCTGGCCAAAGCAGAAATCAAGATCTGGGTGCTTACTGGGGACAAACAAGGTACTTTTTGCATTGTTTCCCACCATCAGCTCAGCCATTTATTTATTTTTATTTTTAGCAGACCTGCATTTGAGTTTATTTATCTAAAACTTATTTGACAAGCTGTAAACTATAGAATAAATAGTGCTAAGAAGATATTCACAATAATGTCCCTTTGACAGCCATAAAGTCTCACCTTTGTTCTTCATTAAAGTTCAATGATTTAATTATTTAACATAGCACACAATGTACTAATGCAAATCTAGATTTCTAAAAAACGATGATCAAATTTCTTCCCGTTTCTGTTACAGAGACAGCGGAGAACATTGGCTATTCCTGTAATCTACTACGGGAGGAAATGAATGAGGTGTTTATCATTGCTACTAACTCACCGAAGGAGGTCAGACAGGAGCTGAGGTAATTTACCTGTCAAACGTGATGTAATGTTTAATGTATTAAGAACTAAATCACAGCTACAGACTGTAAATAGTCTTTTCTATTTCTACAGAATTTCAGATTTATATGTGTAGCTCATGTACAATGTGACTCTTTTGCACAGGGATGCCCGTCTGAAGATGTGTCCCACTACAGAACAAGACAAATTCCTCATTCCCGAAATTATACTGGGTAACACACCTAAAGTGGTGGAGGATGAACTTGCCAATGGAGAATATGGATTGGTGATAAATGGACACAGCCTGGTGAGAAAACAGCCTCTCTCTCTTTCCCTTCTGTTTCATGTCCTTATGTAAACTTGCCATTGGCTCTAAGATGGGTTTGGCTGCCCAGAGGGAACCATCACATTTCATGATGTCATTGTGTGGGGTGTGTGTTGATTTTAGGCGTTTGCTCTGGAGAGCAGCATGGAGCTGGAGTTTTTGCGGACGGCGAGCATGTGTAAGAGTGTTATCTGCTGTCGGGTGACTCCTCTGCAGAAAGCTCAGGTCGTGGAGCTGGTTAAGAAATATAAGAAAGCGGTCACTCTAGCTATAGGAGATGGAGCCAATGATGTTAGCATGATTAAAGGTAACCGCATTAATACATAAGCGTATACAATGTGTAAAGTAACGCACTCAGTTCTGATGCTTATCCGTCTCTTTCTCTCTGTGCAGCGGCTCACATCGGTGTGGGCATCAGCGGTCAGGAGGGGATGCAGGCCGTGCTGTCCAGTGATTTCTCCTTCGCTCAGTTTCGTTTCCTGCAGCGCCTCCTGCTGGTACATGGCCGCTGGTCGTATCTGCGCATGTGCAAGTTTCTGCGCTACTTCTTCTATAAGAACTTCACCTTTACGTTTGTGCACTTCTGGTACGCATTTTTTTGCGGCTTCTCTGCCCAGGTGAGTCAGTTTTTCATGCACTGCGATTTTAATTTGTGCAGATTTCATATCTATAAATAGACATTTACTTTATTTCTGTTGGACTTCTTTTTCTAGACAGTATATGATGAAGGCTTCATCACTCTATATAATTTGGTTTACACCGCCCTGCCTGTTCTGGGATTGAGTCTGTTTGACCAGGTAGAGTGTATGTGTGTCTGTGTGCGTGCGTGCGTGCGTTCTTGCATGCGTGTGTGTGCCAGTGTTTGCTTGTATTTATGATATATAAATATAGTAATTATTCACTACCCTGGTGTATATCGAAGTACCATGATGCAAATCATTATCAAGGACACAACCCAGATAATTAACAGATGTTCTATCTGCTTTTACACTGTAACCTACCCTAACAGACATACTACATGATTTACTCAAATTTATTTTAAACCCAAATAATATTGATTCTGTTTTTTCTAAATGTAATGACAGTTTATTTTCAGAGAGTCTCTTACCTTACATACCTCATCACCTAACAACAGTTGTATCTTACCAACATCCTTATCTGTAACAAGTGGAGCAGAGTCATCAGCATATAGAAATAAATAACTCTTACAAACAGCCTGCATATCATTTATATTCAAAATAAATAAAAGGGAACCTAAAACGGTTCCCTGAGGAACTCCATTTGTAATATTTGTATCCTCAGAGAACGTCCCATCAATTTCAACCCTTTGAACTCTCTCAGTTATATATGATCTCAACCAGGCTATCACCATTTTTGAAAAACCCATGACACTTAGTTTTTCTAATAGTATTGTATGATTAACAGTGTCAATATAAACGTATCTATAAAATTATTACAATTGTTAATAACTGAATCACAGCTACAGACTGTAAACAGATAACTGAAAACTAAATCAGAACTAATATAAACCTGTATAGTGATATTAAACATATTAAATAAATAATAATAATAACACAAATAAAATAGCTCAAAATGAACCTAAAATTAACATGAAAGCTAAGAAGATCAAAATAAAAGCTCATTCAAAATATGAATAAAACTACATTTAAACTGATAAAAAACAAATAATTTTGGTAGACATATAACAAAGTCACTTATAGATTTGTATGTATGTTTCCTCAGGACGTGAATGCAGGCTGGAGTCTTGAGTTTCCTCAGCTTTATGTACCGGGACAGTTGAGCATGTACTTCAGTAAGCGTGCTTTCATGATGTGTGCACTTCACAGCTGTTACAGCTCTCTGGTGCTGTTCTTCGTGCCTTACGCCGCCATGTATGACACGGCGAGAAGTGACGGAAGAGATGGTGTAGATTATCAGTCGTTCGCACTGATAACTCAGACCTGCCTTACCGTCACTGTCTGTGTGCAGGTCAGTTTATATCAAATGTGTACGCATAATACTCTTTTTTTTTAAGTTTTTACCTAATTTCTCTTTCAACCTCTTTCAGCTGAGCTTGGACCTTTCATACTGGACTGTGGTGAATCATCTTTTTGTGTGGGGTAGTTTGGGAATGTTTTTCATTTTGACCTTCACTATGTATACAGACGGGCTTTTCCAATTACATCCGCCGTCTTTTGCGTTCATAGGTAAGAAGGACTCGTGTCATTTGCCCTTGTGACAAATATACTCAGTTTACTCAAAATTGTTTTTCAAAAAATGTTGTTACAGGAACTGCCCGCAATTGTCTGAACCAGTCCACTGTGTGGCTGACTGTTGCATTGACGGCAGTACTTTGTGTTCTGCCTGTGCTTGCGTACCGCTATGTTTACTCTCAGATCTCTCCAACCATCAATGACAAGGTATAAAATCACATGTATTTATCAGATTACAATCCCATATAATTGATTTGAATTATTTGTGAATATCAATCTGTTCATCCATCTTTTAAAAAATACATGGAGTTTATTGTTTTGATGATTAAAAAAGAGTTTGTAGAATGAGAGACTGTAGACTGATAGATGCCTAAACAAATAATAAATCTATCAAATTTACCTTGTTTGTTGAATACAGGTGAGGTATAAAGTCCATCAAACGAAGGAACCTGCTCCCCGTCCGCGCCGCACTAAGCTCGTCCGCAGGAGCACGCGTCGGTCTGGTTATGCCTTCTCTCATGCTAAAGGTTACGGTGACCTCGTGACCTCTCGCAGGTTTCTGCGCCGGCCCATACCTGCACGTTCCACAGAATTCACTCCCACAGGACGATCTCCCGGGTTCAAGCCCACAGGTCGGTCTGCAGGTTACAGTCCGGCTGGGCGAGAACAGAACCCAAAACAAAAAGTAGAACCCACATCACTGCAGATGTTCCGTGCGGTTAAAGACTCTTCTTTTTGATGCAGGAAAGCAGGGAGCTTTTGACCCAAAGTTAAGACCACCACCTTAAACGTTGTTTACATGGTTTGAACCCCTGGGGACAATTTCAAAGCCGTCATGTTGATATGTATATAGAAGTATACGAACACACTAAGAACAATGGATTTCATTTGCAAATGTAGGAAAAGTTATTGGGGACTCACACAGCCACTTCTGTCTGTTAGTCCTTGTTAGAAATTGAAGTGCTGTTATCATGACCGTGAGAGCGGCAAACACACTGGACTGGAGGAGAAAACCAAAAAGAAGAGCACAGTGAAGGTGTTATATCGATTGTTCGGTTCAAAAACATGTTTCTCTTCCTGTTCCAGGTACTATTTTTATTAACTCTCTAACGAAAGTCTTGATTTTTAAATCACACATATTTTGGTCATTTTAAATTTTCAAGGGTTCTTATCATTTTTTTACCATTACATTTTCCCCAGAGCTTTAATTTTAGTCACTTTGGATAAAAGCATCTGCTAAATGACTAAATGTAAATGTAATCAAGTGTTCTCGCACCATTATTTAGTTTTCCGTGACCTTTGCCCACCCTCTCTGACCATTAAAATGTAACAGACATCTATACAAAAGCCCTTAATTCATCACTTACATGTTACAGTATTCAGCCTTTAGAAAATGACCATTTGCAGCTTCGAGTAAATGGTTGTTTTTTTACTGGAAAATATTTGTTGAAGTTTAAACAGTATGTTTACGTATTAGATCCACCCCCTTTATTTACATTTTTTTTATGACATAACCTTATGACCATCACCGGGACATACTGTTAATGACCGACTTAAGTATAGAATATTAAATACCTATAAGTGCCTTGAACCTGGCTCAGAAATAAATGTTATTACTTAGCATTGTACTTTAGTTACAGTTTTATATGGTTTGGGGATAAATATTGTAATTATTTGTTATGCCAGTATGTTTTCAATGCAATATAAATCTTTTTGAAGACTTTTCTCGTTATAATCATATTTGATTATTGCCTATATGCTGCAAACCAAAGACCATT
Organism: Triplophysa siluroides; assembly: GCA_006030095.1. Lineage (NCBI taxonomy): Eukaryota > Metazoa > Chordata > Actinopteri > Cypriniformes > Nemacheilidae > Triplophysa > Triplophysa siluroides. The sequence goes on along the minus strand of VCII01000101.1, from coordinate 409,678 downwards.
TTGTACAAATAAAATACTTTTTTACTGTTATAAAGTATGGACTGGGTCTGTTTAGTTATACACAACTGTAAATCCTTTGAATTGGTTGTTTTGCTTATTCTTATTTAATGCGTATATGTTACTGCACACTTTTATTCTAAAAACAAGATCACTTTTGTGCTAAGCTGGAAGGTAGATATAGATTCAAAGTAAAGCGCTCAAAATATGTGGCATAAATGCAGTATTATTGTATTATATTATCAAACCAGGTGTCATTCATTAAAAAACACATTTTTACATACGTATAGGAAATATATTGTTTTGCATATTTACAAAGCGTGTACTTTAAATGGTAAAAACAGCACTTTGCTTGCATGCTCAATACGTTCAAATGAATATAAACCTGAAAATCTCTGTCAAATGTAATGTCACAGCCTATAATTGTGGTTTCTCTGTGGTTTACAATGCTGGTACCTGACTGACTATATAATAAAATATCAATGTGTCTGTAGTAGATAAAGTTCAAGTAGTTCCGAGGGAAGGTCTGGAATTGGTCGATTTTTTATATCTTGTCAAACATAAAAATGCCTAAAAATTATTTTATCACCACTGCATTCCCTATCAAAGGCTATACGTGTGAATTTAAATGGCAATATTCTCGAGTACGACAACTAACAGTCCCCGAAAACGCATCCATTCTCAGAGGGAACAATGCAGAAATGCCTCTCTAAAACCCAAAGTACTGTAGGCCCACTGTTTGACTTTAGTAAATGAACAAAGAACTGCCCTGCAGGGACCCACCACGCAACCCAACACCCCACCCACCCACCCACCCACAGTTAACCCACAGTATCCAACACTCGCTAGTCTTCCCGGGCCCACAACACGACGAGATTTGTGATCCAGAATCACCTCAATTACGCTAAAGTCAGCAATATACGATACACTGGAGAAGAGACCTTGCGAAACGGAGGCGAGCCCGCATCGCTCGGAGATGCGCTCCTGGCGTCGAGCCGCGCGTGTCGTTCCTGCGCCGCTGAATCTGTTGACTAGAGAAATCAAATGAAGATCGTTTCGTGCGACTTGTTTTTGTGATCTCAGTGGGAAATACGGAGACAATCCTCAACGTGAGTAAAAGAGTGTCGTTGTTTTATATTTTTAGGGTGAATGTGGTGAACGCGATGGGTTGGTGAACGGTCCCGAGGCGTTGTAACGCTGCGCGCTGGCAGATCTGACATCATTGCTGATTCAGATTTAAGACAAAGCTGGTATTTATTTCAAGTAATGACACGTCGTAACATTAATGCGTGTATCTATTACTAAATGTAATCTGCGTATTCCACGTATGTTTAATTCTAGCGACGCGCACCGTTATCCTCGCTTACGTTTTTATGTTTTACGATATGACGGATTTGCGTATCGTCGTTTTAACAAACTACGCGATCGTTTTACCCGTCATGCGTATTTTATATCATGTCATTTGGTTATAAATAAATTGTGTTTGGCAACCAGCTGTGCGCTAGCTGTCGACGCTTCGTGTTTTGGTGCAGATTTGACGTTACTATTTATTTACGTTTCGTCTTAATGTATCGCGTGTAATTATGCGTCAACGTGGATTAAAACTACAAGATAAACATAATGTATAGCTGTTGTGTCATGTGCCATCGCATTCTCTGTGGGCGAGTTTGGGCCTTGTGTTTGCGCATATTGAGCAGGGCGCACCAGCGGTTCATCACATCATCAACCAAATGTTATCTGATAACGTTACAATACTAAAAACAGAATTGACGTGCGAAATAAACCCAAAACGACCCGTTCGGACCGTCTCACAGGTGCATGTTAATCAAAATCATTTGACATATTGTATCCATAATGGCGCAGATGTTAGTCTTTAGGATCCCAGCAGTGATTTAAAAGGTTAAAGCGATGGGTTTTCCTGTTACATATAATTTCTTCTAGTAAGAGAGCATTGAACATTAAAAGTTGTTTTCAAGACCATGCATAATGATTTCCTGTAGAAATATAATTAGGATTTTAATGCGATTTATCGATTTGAACATATACAATTGTATTAACTAGCTAGGCCCATTGTTATTTTTACAGAAATGTTGTAGTTTCCGAATGTTTTTATAATAAATTACGCAGTTTGTTGACTCGGTTCAAGCATGGCAGCCTACAGTTTGGGTCATTCAACGCTGTACCTCTGTGGTCATAATTTCATTAGAAATACCACAGGTGTATGGCTAATGGATGAGTGCTATTATGGTGATGTCTAGTCTTAGAGATGGTCGGATCATAATGTTTTGACCTTGACATCTACCTTCGTGACGAATTGGCTTTGACTGTATACATGAAGTGTAAGAAACAGAATAAGAAGTCATAAACTTTATTTATTCAAAGTAGTACTTACAGAAAGTCACACTACATTATACTCATCATGGAGGCCAGTAATCTGTTTTTAAATGATGCTTTATACTGATTTTTGAATATAATGGGCTTTTGCTTTCGTTTTGGTGGCCATTGTCTTATAAGAAGCTTTTTTTCCTAGTAGCACACATTTTATTTATTATTTTAATAGCAAATAACCGCTTAATCTTTACAATAGTTTGAAGTCAAAAATGTATTTTTTTATAACATTTTTTTTCATTTTTAACTTATGTTCATAAACATCACCTCATCTGGTTTCTGTGTGTCACAGCGTGTAAAATGCATGCCGTCAGTGTGCAGCTGATCTTGTTGCTAAACACCCAGGGCTGTGGACTATAGGGCTTGTCACGACCTTTAGTTTTGTAACGCTGGAAAAGTGAGAGAGAGAGAGCATTTCCTGCTCCCTCAACCGGCCTCCCTTCATATCTGAAATGGACTACAAAAACGAAATGTTCAAAGCCTTTCTTTATTTCATATGCTCCTCCTGTGTTCCCCTCTGTGAAATCACATTGCGTACACGTTCGGTGCAAACATAATCGTGGTTATATTTGACGTCGGTCATCAAGGTTTTATTGTTTAATACATTTTCTTTGAAAGTTTGACAGTTCTGGTTCTTATTCATTTTTAATGCTTAAAGGAACAGTTCACCCCAAAATGGAAATTCTGTCATAATTTACTCCCCACAAATTGTTCCAAACCTCTATACATTTTTTTGTTCCTCTAAACACAAAGGAAGAAATTTGGAAAGTATGTCAGTAACCAAAAAGATCTCATCCCCTCTATTGACTCCCATAGTATTGATTTTCCCTACTATGGCAGTAAATGGGGGATGAGATCTGTTTGTGTCACGGTTCTGTTATGTTTTAGTTCTGGTTTTCGTGTCGGTTCATTCCTGTGTTAATTAGTCGTCATTAGTTCATCAGTTTCATCTGTGTTCCATTAGTTCCCTTTGTTTGCCATCCTTATTTTTAATCCCTGTGTTATCCTCAGATCTTTGTCGGTTATTGTTTATGGTTATGTGTGCTTGTGTTTCTGTGGCGTTCTTCTCCTGGATTTGTCATTAAATCCCTGATTGGATAATACCTCCTTCTATATAGGCTACACGTGACAATTTGGTTACTGACAATCTTCCAAATATCTCTGTGTTCAGCAGAACAAAGAAATGTATACAGGTTTGGAACAACCTGAGGGTGGGTAAATGATGACAGAATTTCATTTTTGGGTGAACTATCCCTTTAAGAACATTGCCAGGAAAGACAGCGAATCTTCAATTGTGTTTAATGGGGAAAGAAAAGTGTTGGTGAGATTAGAGATATAGCTGGAGTATTTCTGCTGCGGCTGTGACTGCCCATGACTCAGGATCGTGTGACTGAATGGACTCATTGCTGGAAATAGCTGTCTCTGACAGAACGGGTAAATTAATGTCAGATTTAAAATAAATTTCAGTGTATTTCCTAAAGTGTCTTTTTAAAAATCGGACTCAGTCTTTTACTATTTTGTATAAAGTTTAGATCTTATAACAAAAAAGTTCGAATTTGTACTTTATACTTCTAAAAACACAGCGTGTAGCGGTCTAGCCCCTCTTTGAGTAGGAGGACACAGACAGTTTGTTGAGGGCTTGTATTGACAGATGATGTTAGGAGGGGATCTATTGCTATTGAACGACAGCGACAGATTTGTACCAATTGGTAAAAACAGCAGATGAAATGAACTGCTAAAAAGAAATGGTTATGTAGGTTTATCAAGTATCAGAGAATGTATGTCACGGTATGTTACAACCACATTCAAATATATCACTGATAGTTTTTTAAACGGATAGTTCACCAAAAAGTAACAATTTTGTCGTGTCGTTTCGAAACCTGTACTCTTTGTTCTGTGGAAGACAAAGAAGATATCTTGAGTAATGCCTCCGTGGTTTTGTGTCCATACAATGAAAGTCAATAGGGGTCAATGTTGTTTGGCGACCAGCGTTCTTCTTAATATATTATTTTGTGTTCTGTAGAAGAAAAAAGTCATACAGGTGGAGGAATTTTCATTTCTTTGCAAACTATCCCTTTACTTGTCAAAGTTGTGCCACTTTTAAAACGAATAATACACTTTTCTTGGTTTCTGGATTTTGTCCTTTGGCTTTACAAAGTAAAAACTATCTGTGACAAGCAAACATGTGCACAGGCTTTAGGATGATGTAATGTGCTCTACTGCTTCATGGAGATTCTTTAAGGTCATTTTTATGCTGTACACATCCTCTTACTGTCTGTCTCTGCCCACCCAGAAGTCCAACATTAGGTCACTGGCTCACAACTATTTCCTCTTTCAAGAATTTCTCTGGTCTGTAATAAGGTCAATCTACACCACCCATCCCTCCCATTCTCTCTCTCTCTCTCTCTCTCTCTCTCTCTCTCTGACCGTAGAGCACTCGACTCTGTTTGCATAGACTGGCAGAGAGGACAAGCACAAGACTTGTGTATTAAGTAACAACATATTTTGGTACATTCTGCGCTTTTAAAGTCATGTACATTTTTTTAACCCTGTACAAGAATGTATTAATCCTTTATAATTGAAACAATGTGAACAGATTAATGTGGGGTAGTGTCTTTGTCAAACCAGATTTGCAATTGTTTGTTATTTTGATCACTTTGATCACTATTTTTATATTAAAAGTCATATAAACATTAAGTAACTTTGACAAAGAAACTGCTTTATACATTTTTAGAAATTGTTTTGGTATATTAAATGTAATATGCAATCTAATTTAAAGTAAAAAATTTAAATATAAACTCTCCTCTAAATCTATATGCTTAGTTTAAGTGTTTTATTTATGGATTAGGAGGAGGATGGATTTACTTTATTATTCATTTATTTGTTTCATTTTGTTTATTTGGTTTAAACACTTTTTTTCTGTGCACTGTATTCTTATATAACAGTTTGGTTTGTTGTAGATGATATAAGCGCCACCTATTCATACGAGCAAATGTCTTATGTGAAAACAACTCTAAACTAAATTCTGTCTCTTGTTTTTTTCAGATGTTTTCCTTCCATCGAGAAGTTTACTTCAACCTTCTCTTTAATGTTCCTTACTTTCCAAAACCACGGGTTGGCATTGGACGTGTGAACTAAAATCCTTGACGACACAACAGTCCACAACTTCTTTAACTATATTCGCCCACGCCAGGAGAAGATGAACAGCCCACCTAAACTATCCGGGGAGACCCTTATTGTCCACCACATTCCGCTGGTCCACTGCCAGGTCTCGAGCTCACGGCAGTACTGTGGTAGTCCATTGAAACGCAGCGGTAATCCCTTCAGCTGTCCAGAGAACCTGGGACTAAGTCGGACCACGTCCTTGCCCGAGAGAGACATTCTTCAGCGGGAGGCGCTGGTGTACAGTAGCCTTATACAGACATCAAGCAGCAGCCTTAACTCCAGTGACACCTTTGGGGATGGAGGGATAAGGGGAGGAGAGAAACAAGGCAGAGGAGGGAGAGAAGGAAGTATGGCGAGTGACACTTCCTCTTTCACGTCAAGTAATTCTGAAGATCAATCTCAAGCCCTGCCGATGAAGAGTCGCGAACGGCTGAATTCACGACGCAACCCTTTTCTGCTCCACGCTGAAGATGAAGACGATGAGGATGAAGACAATCTGAATGGATATTTGGAAGACTCCTCTTTTCACTTGCATGGAGATTCGCATGAACTCTCAAACGCGATGCTCGCAAAATAAAGACTTGCCGCCTTTCCACCTACATGACCTTGGTTTCACCGCTGAACCTTTTCTCCTGCATGACTCAACGGAGGAACAGTGGTGTTCTGTAAATGATCCAAGAGGGACAGCAGAGAGCAGAGGCGAGATGTTTAACCCCACTCACTTGGAGGGCCTGAACTTGCTGAGATTGGACAGCCAGAGACGTCACGGTAGCAGCGGTTCCACCCTCTCAATGGACTGTGGCGAGCAAGAGTGGGGTGAAGAGGATGACGATGATTATGATCACTCAATGCAGGGTGGCCGAGGAAGCTCGCAGAGTTCCAGTCTGACAGCACCACACTGCACATGTTGTGGCCTTTCCCAGCCGTACCCTGAACCTTTCCTGGAATCCTTCCCGGAATGCCACCTGGGCTACGGCAGTGACTCCTCTTGCAACAGCTCAGATGGAGTGCTGGTTAACTTCAGCACGATTTACAACAAGATGAACAACGTTGTCCCAGCAAAGACGTCACTCAACATCAACAGTTCCGCAGACCAATCTTGTGCCTCGTGCATCTCTGAGCCCGTCGCTATGTGCGGGAAAGAATGTAGCAGTGGGCGTGGAGCTTTCTACCTGGACTTACACTCTTCCCCAACAGAACCTCAGCATCCTTCAGCCCCTCCAGAACACGCAAACTCTTCCTCCGTATGCCCCTCTCAACCGCAAGGTGACACAATCGAACTAGACGCAAACTGTAACTCGTACCACAACCACCTAGGAAGCGAGGGTCTGTCCTCTGCCGACATCTCTACCAATGATCTCGTTGCGTGTCTACAAAGCCAGGCCCGCTTGGTTGTAGCAACCCAGAATTACTACAAGCTTGTGACGTGTGATATTTCGTCACAGTCCTCTCCTAGTCCAGTGGGTTCTTCGGTCACAAGCTGCTCGGATGAGCACAGCAAAGGAAGTCCCACTCAGCCGACAGAGTACTACCTGTTCCAACAACTAAAAGAGGACGAAGACGAGGACACAGAGCTGGTAGAGTATTTGCTACGTTTAATAAATTAGCTTGTATTAAGCGTTCACCAGTTCCTTATAGAAATACCATGCGTTCTGATTTCTTTTTGTTATTCTTGACCTTTCCTGCTATTTTCTTATCAGAATGAAGAGAAGATGGGGGACTCTACCCATGAGAATGTGATTGAGGGGCAGGTGTATATCAACGTCTCTCCACCCATGACGGTCTGCAATTCGATTGCTGCTTCTTGCGGGAGCGGTCGCCCTCGTTCCCGCAGCTACGACCGGAACCTAGACAAATCTCCGTCTCCTCGACTCGGATCGCTGGAGCGGATGCTCAGCTGCCCCGTCCGGCTCAGTGAGAGTGCAGCCCCCAGCCCACCTCCTCCACCACGTGTTACATCTTTTGCAGAGATCGCAAGGAATAAGAGGAGAACTGGAGGATCACCATCACAGAGGGCGGTTGGAGGCCTCGTCCTCACACTCTCAATCCTCTGGAGAGTTTTCACCCATCCTGGAAGACCTTCCGCAGGGTCAGAGCCACAGTCTGCCACCACTCACTCGATGCCACAGCCAGGGGAGCGGTGATATGCCGTCCCCACACAGGTCACGGAGCACACCACTGCGAGAATCACCGGGGGGAGCGGGAAGACCGGCTCGAACCAAAGCTGAAGGTTAGAGATGTTTTGTCCAGCTTGATGTACAAAACGAATTGTTGTTACTGGCAAGAGGTGATTTGTTCTGGCTTTTTCTTTTGTTAAAATGTTTTTTTTTTCTTTTTGTTAAAATGGGTTTTTTTTGTGGTTGCTAGGGCATTGCTAGGTGTTTGCTAAGGTGTTCTGCGTGGTTGTTAGATACTTGTGAAAAAGCTCACCACCTAACATTTTTAGGTCCTGCCAAGTTTACAGCATTTTTGCACATCATTTTGTCATCCTCTAGCCCTGATAGCACACATACACCTGGGAGATGTCTATTTAATGTCTGCATTTTCATATATGCAGGATTTTTTTTTTTTTAATATAATATCTTTTATCAAGATGTATTTTTTTATTATTATTTGCACTTCTGCAATACGTCTCTGAGAAGTTCGCTGTCAGATGTCATATAGATATTTAAAAGATATCTGTAAGACGTTCATGATGTAATATATAAAGCTGCCTTTTCTTAGACGTTTTTTTACACGGTGTATGTTTTTCAGATCTCCAGATCTTGAGCAGACATCATGGTTACCTCACTCTTAGTATAATAAAACCAGGGCTTATTTTCCTAAGGGTGGTGGGCTATTATGTACATACAGCTGTAGTTACACATGTGCTGGTTAATGCCTGAGTTTGTAGATTTATCATGCATTTATTTGTGCAGTACTAGAGGTGTTGTTGTAAAAGAAAAAGGTTTCCTTGCATACACATGTGTGTTTTGCTGGAACATGTATGTATATACTCTGTGTGATATGCTGCCCCTGCTGGCTGTGACTGTGTATTGCAGTATGCTAAGAGTTTTGTCACCTGATTCCTCAAGCATGCAGAGCAAACAGTTTGCGTAACAGCTGCGTGACGTTTCACACACACTGTGTACCGGTCAAAGCACATATAAACACATACCAGAAGTCTACATATACACAGAGGAGTTATAAAAACAAGATTTTCCTTGTGGGTCGTAGTGTGCTATTTTGGGGGTCATTTTGTTGGAAAGTCGTTTTTTTTGACGCAGTGACTGCAGCTCTGTGTTCGACTGATGGTGGTTTTCTTGTCTTCCTGTGTTTTTTATGTCTTTCTGTTTCTTAAGAGGATCTTGCTGACATGCTAGCTCCTGCTTTATGATGTCCTCGGTTTTATGCTTTGTCACTGCTTTGCCTTTCTGATATTTTAAAAGTTTAGGCAGAATGCTTCATAGATTCAATCATATGCAGTAAGTCATACTGATTTATTAACCAATTTAAATACAGTTATGCTTGTACTAATGTTGTTGACTTGTACAGGCTAAATGCAGTGCTGTGTACTGTAGTGTGTTCTGCTGTGTTGTTTGCTAAGGATTTGAAGAGAAATGCAACAAAAACTCGAAACGCATTAAAGGGAAGAATTTGTTTACTCACAACCAACAAACACACAGATTCTGTCATTTATTCACCCTCATGTTGTGTAAAACCTGCACATTCAGTGGAACCCAAAAGAGGATATTTTGAGAAATGTCTAAGTGGTTTTGTCTCCATACAATGGAATTCAATGGGGTCCAATGTTGTTAGGTTACCAAGTTCTTTAAAATACCTTCTTTTATGTTCTGAAGAAGAAAGAAAGTCAAATAAGTTTGGAATGACATGAGAGTGAATAAAATAATTGTCATTTTGGGGCGAACTATTCCATAGCAACACCATAGCAACCAAGCATAACTGCATTGACTTGCACAGTCAGACACAATTCACTAGTTCTAATTTTGGCTTTCTCTTGCCCCTTCTTTCTTTTCTCTCTCTTCCCCTTTTTCTCATTTCTTCTAGGTGGCCTGTCTAGCTCTACAGACTCCTCTCCGGTTATCGTTCGCTATAGCAAAGATCAGCGACCAACCTCATTACCCATTCAGCCCTTCACTTTCCAACAACAGTTTGGAAAATCACAAGCAAAGCCCCTCCTTCCACTTCTTGACGGTTACATCAGTCACATGCAGGCTCGGGGGGCTGCAGCACCTGAGGGTGGCGAAGACGACTCCGAAGAAGACCACGGACGACCTCACAGCACTTCCAACGGCCCAATAGCTGTGCGGCCGTCTCCACTGGGGAGCTACTCTCCGGTTCGACTCCAGGGTGCGCCGACCTCTTCTGGAACCTGCTCAACATGCACTCCGACCCCGAATGGTCCAAGACCTCCACGCTCCGTCTCTTGCCCCATCTCTGCGGGTCTCCTGCCTCAGCATACCCCACCTGGATTGGCTGTACACGCAGAGACTCAACCTAAACCTGCGCCATTACCTCCGACACCGCCTCCACCTCCGCTGATGAAGCAAAGCCCGCTACTGCCAGCGCTGCCCACTAGAAGTCACTGCTTTCACAGTGACGGTCTCAGTCCACTTGGAAAGTTGGAGCCAGCACCACAGGAAGAGCCGGTGAAGGTTTTACCTTCGTGTGTGACACAGCGGCAGCCCAACGGTAACATAATAAGATACATTTTATTGTTTATGTTTTTAGTTATTGATTTCTGAGTGTTAGAGAACGTAAAGCTTATATTCTTAGATCTTGACTTCTCTTTTCTTAAACTTTTGCTAACAACTTGTCTTTACTGTCTCTTCTGTTTCTTTCTCTGCGCACATGTTTTTCTTATGTTTTGTACTTGGTTATTTCCACATCTTTTTCATCCGCCTATTCATCTTTTCACCAATGCCTATTTTTCCTCTTTTTCCCATTATATTCCATCCATTTCTTGTAACCTTTCCTCCACCTCGCCCCATAGTACACCACCTCTCCCCGCAGGCACTGAAATGGAGAGAGTACAGGCGAAAGAATCCTCTGGGTGTGGAGCGTGGCATAGATGGCTCTCATTCGTCATCTTGTGCTCTGGAAAGCAAGAGACCCGGAACTCGTGTCATGAGACGCAATGTGTTCGATTTCCCTCCGACCAATCATCCGCTCGGCTTCAGCAGATTTAATGGTGCTGAACCAATTTCAGTCAGAGAACGAAAAAGGGGGGCGGGGTCTGTGCATAAATGTAGTCTTTACGATGACACCACCGGGTTGTTTTGTTTCCTTTTGATATGAACGGTGTGCTTTTGTCATCATCTGATTGTTTGATGTATATGCATTATGTTTTAAATTCTGTTTTTGTTTACAGGTCAGTCATTTAGGCAATTGCCGTTGTGCTACAGCGACTTCCTGCCGGATTACTTCTCTCAGACAGAGCGCCCCCCAGAGGAGTTCTGTTTATCTCCAGATGCTAATACTGATGAATCCATCTCGATAGATCTGTTACAGAAGAGAGGTGTGTGTGTTTTTCTCTGAGTAAGAACACCAAACAAGGCATAGACACGTGTTTAATAAAAGTTTTGCGTTCATGGTCAATTTTTCATTGTGGTAAATATGGACATTTTTTGCTTTATCAGAATGGTGTAGAATGGCGTTCTTTGTAACGCAGATGCGCACCCACGTATGGACATGCAGAGAAAGTTAAATGTACTCTAGTGCAGAATGAGTTTAGAGAGTTTGATGTCTCTTGATGTTGTTCCCACAGGGGCCACCTGTCAATCAAACTTAGCCCATTTGCTTTACCTTTAATCTATCAGTTTGACATTCAACGAACGAAAGCCTCTGAACCGCATTAGCGCGTGATACAGTTTGTGTCTTTACTGTCAGTGTTGCGTTTCATTTTCGTCTCTGTTATTGGCCTCTAGGTTTGGTGAAGGCCATAAACACAGCAGTTGATCTGATAGTTGCTCATTTTGGGACCAGCCGTGATGCTGGCGTTAAGGTATAACCTTGATTTGTCATAAACTTGAGGTACTTGGATAAAGCCACAAAGTTTTTATTGTATCCCCTCCTTTTTGCTCTTTTCAGGCTAAACTGGGTAATAGTTCTGTCAGTCCTAACGTGGGTCACTTGATTCTGAAGTATCTGTGTCCTGCCATCCGTGAGATACTGCAGGATGGACTGAAAGCGTATGTACTGGATCTGATTATCGGGCAACGCAGAAATCAGTACTGGAGCGTAGTGGAGGCCTCTACACAACTTGGTAAGAGGAATGTGAGGAGAAGGTTAATAATGATAATGTTGGATGAAGAAAATGTTACAAATATATTTCCCCCCTCTACTCCAGGTCCCTCCACACGGGTTTTGCACAGTCTGTTCTCGAAAGTCTGTCAGTATTCAGAGCTGACCAATAACAACATGAGGTTCAATGCCTTCATCTTTGGGTTGCTAAAGTAAGCCTGTTTCTTTTTCATGTCTTTCTGCCTCGTCTTCACACTGTGTTTATAAAGCACATTTTTGTAATTTGCTCAAGTTGCTCTCGCTAAAAGCAAAGATGCATCAAAACACCTGATGATATGGTGAATTATATAGTTTCATTTTTAATATGTAGTTACGTTTCCATCTCAAATATATTAGCATTTTCTTGACTAGTCTTACTTACATTTTCAACGTTTTGCATGAAATTGGTTCAGTGCATTTTGGGTTTGCATTCTCCGCATATCCAAATGTATTTTTTTAATAGTAAATTATATATTTTACTGTCAATGCATATTAGCAGAGACACCAAAGAAAAAAAGAACATATAGAAAACATTGGATTACTTTTTCCATTATTTTTGATATGGCAAAGAATTTGGTACCTTCCATTATTTTTTTGCATTCCTCTCGCATCAAGAGCATACCTGTGATGATTTAAAATGCTTTCTAGATGCACAGCTCACAAGACTTCGGAGACTTTTATCAGCACTTTAACCAGTCAGGCCTGAAAATCTCTGCAGTGCGGTTCTAGAAATCTTCAAAGGGTTGAGTTCTGCTTTGATGGGCCTTGACATAGCTCAGCTCCTGTGTAAACTTGCTCTACTTTACCCCCATAAAACTTATATTGAGACATGCAGGGCTTTGATCATAGGTTTTAATGATGAATTCTGCCGCATGCTGATGTGTTTTTCAGTTTCTCTCTAATATAATTGAAAATATTTTTGTTGTGTTCCAGATTTGTGTGCATTTCCTCTACATTTACATTTATGCATTTGGCAAACGCCAAATTTTAATACCAATATTATACATTTTTGTTTCTGACTATGTGCAAACCCCTGTGATCCAACCCATGACCATGACATTGCTAGTGCCATGCTCTAACCACTGAGCCACAGGAAAGCTCTATAACGCTGTTCTCACATTCTCTATTTTTCAGCTTGCGGTGTTTGGAATTTTGGTTCAATCACATCTATACACATGAAGGTAGGCCAATGCTTTCTAAACTTCATAGTGACTTTACATAGAGCAAACTGTAATTATATAAAATGAGTCAATCTAAATATTTTATAATAAAATAAAATGTAAAGGTCCAGTGTATGAAATTTTGCGGGATCTGGTGGTGAGGTTGTGAACTGCAACCAACAGCTCACTCCACCTATCCCGTTCGAACCACCGCTTCATTATGTAAGGTCTTTATACACCTCTGAAGACATAGTTGTGTATATTATATTGCATTTCTGTTAATAGATTTTCCAAAAAAAGACACATTGGACCTTTAATAAAATAACTTTCGTCCTAATAATTCTAATATTTGACATTTGTTTTTTTCTGTTTGTTGTCCACAGACATCATAGCAGCACACTACCAACCATGGGGTTTCCTACCCCTATCTCAAGGGGCGTGTCAGCCGCTTTTTGAAGAGCTTCTGCTCCTGTTACAACCACTGTCACTGTTACCCTTTGACCTTGATTTGCTATTCGAGCCACACCAGGTTCAAAAAGGGGAAGAACACCTGAGACGCAAAGAACAGCTGTGCTCGGCACGCCAAAGCCTAGACATATCAGATCGCTCCACCTTCCAGCTCATGAGAGGTGGTGGAATGTCAGAGTCTGGCGCAAAGGAAGTAGACATGATGCCTCCAAAAGAAAGGTTTATATTGAGAGAAGAAGATGCCCGGCTTAAGATGGAGGCAGCCGCGTTCAAGATGAAACGCGATGGGCGGAAGTGTGATGGATCGAGCCGTGAATCACTGGCTAAGGAGGCTGGAGTAGGCAAAGAGTGTTTACGAAAGAGTGATGTGCTTGAGGGAGGTGCATGGAGTGCTGGCAGGATAAAGGGAGTTGGAGAAGACAGTGAGAAGGAGAAAAGAAAAGAAAGAGACGGAGACCCATCCAGACAGAGAAACCGACAAGCTGGCTGGTGGTACCAGCTCATGCAGAGCTCACAGGTTTACATTGACAATTCTGCCGAAGGCTCGAAGTTTGTAAAGTGGGAGAAGAGGAGGAAAGGAGGCATTGAGAGTCATAGGCAAAGCCATCCACCTCCTCGAGAAGGTGTAGTCGAGGGGGCCGAGGCTGTCCAGCAGATGGATGAACAGGTGGATCACGGTCAGACCAGGAATAGCAATAAAAATAGCCTCGGCAATGGTGTTCTCAACCAATCAGCATTGACAGAACCCACCAGAGCCACGAAGGGGAAGCCATCGTGGATGGGAAGTCCACCAGAATCAGTTCTTAGTGAACTGAAGAAGAGTAAGGAGAAGCAGCCAGACCATCAAGACACAGATGAAGGGGTTCAGAGTCAGGCGGGAACAGGGGAGGATGGGTCGACACAGGGGCTGCGTTGGGGTCGGCTGTTTGGAGCTGGAAATGCAGGCAAGGGGGAGAAACTGGATCAGAAAGCAGTCAGGAAACAACGGTGAGTAATTGAGAATTTTGATACAGATGATACACAGCTGCCAAAATCACATCCCTGCTGGAAAAACAGTACCGTGCCCATAAACATAAATTTAGTGGATTTAATGTTTATAATGGGAATTGTATTGAATTTATTGGAAACTATAATGGTGTCTACTGGTATGTGATGGATTCTATTGGTGGGATGTTTTCTGACAGATGGGAACAAAAAGAACACCATTGAATCCTATTGGAATAATGGCCAAAACAAAACAAAAGAGAATTTTGTAATGGTTTTAATGGAAAAAGCTCATTTTGAATGGAAACCATTAGAATTTCTGTGATGGTTTCTATTGTTTTTTTCAGCAGGAATGTGTTTTAAAATAGCCTCAAAAAAGCACACAACTCCAATGATGAAGGCATTCATGAATGGAACTTATCATCTTGAAAAAAAACATTAAATCACATTTACCTGTTTCATTGCCTCAATACGCGACTGAAATGTTTGTTGTTTTTTCATTCAAACGGTATCACTTTTGTTGGTTTTCCCATCATGCTTTGAAGTGTGATGGTCATTTTTCAAATATGATTTTTTTTGTCTATGTACCTTATGTGGGCAAGTTTTTTGAGTTGTGTGATTTTTCTTGTAGAATAGCAGAATTTTTATGTTTTGATTTATAGGTGCATTTGCCAAAGACTATAAAATACAAACATAGAGATACAGAACTTGATTTTTCCTCAGATTGCCATCTGGTTGGTTGAGCATCGACCGTTCCGTGTTGGATCTGGTAGCCTATTCGGTTGGAATGGGAAAAAGAGCGGAGCAACAATCTCTCACATCTCAAAGACAAGATTCCCAACTTAGCCCAAGTGAAGAAGCACAAACACAGAATTCACAAACACATACACAAAGACAAGCCCCACGGTAAAATCATCAGACATTTTATTATTTAACTGAACGCATTTAACTAAGTATATGAACAAAACAAGATAATACTGCCATATCCTCATGATTTGTTTCCTTCCATTTCTGTTCCCATTTCTTCCACCAGTGAAGTAAAGGCGTTATGCCATCATATTGCCACAGAGCCGGGTCAGCTCAGTTTCCACAAAGGTGACGTGCTGCAGGTACTCAGAAAGGCGGACCCTGAATGGCTGATGTGCGCTCTGGGTGACAGCCAGGGTCTTGTTCCCATCATTTACATCACTCTGATCGAGGACAGTCAGGAGCCCCAACGCTGAAACTCTGAAGCACGGGCTCTGATAAAGAAGGGTGTAAGATGGGGCAGGGAAAGAGGGTCACTGCTTCTTTGAATATAAAAGCTGCTGCACAAGATTTTAGTCCAATAGATTCATTTTGTGCATGTGTAAACATCAATACACACAGACACACAGTAATCATTTGTTTGCTGTTGTGAAAGCAACCTCTTTGTTTTTGTAAATAGCAGTGATTCGAAAGTGTAGATCTAGTTATTTAGTAGTGAAATTGTTTGCGACGAACCATCAGGTTTTGCAAGTTAGCTTTGAAATCATGTCAGTAGCCTTTTAAAAAAGAACTAAAAACCAAATGAAGTTGTTAGATATACTAGACACTACTGGCACATGCCTTGGGTATACTGTAAAATAATGTATTATGTTATGTAATCTAGACGTTAACCGATGTATGTGTTGGGACCTGAAGTTTGTGCACATGCCTGTCGAGTTAGCGCGTAACTTAGAGGTCATCCATAAACATTTCGGTCTTACACGCAAGTGATGAACTGTTCATGTGAATAACTGTATGAAAGCCAGCTGAATAAGGGAAATCTCGATGGCAGTCAGTGAACTGCCCTTCTGTTTAGAAGTCCACAGGAATTGATTGAATTAACACGAGGAAAACTAGACCTTTAGGGGGCGAAAGCAGTTAACCTGTCAGCATTGCGTCTTTTCCAATGTGAGCTGCTTTTCAGGTTTGTGGTCATCACTGCAGTCTCCACCAGTTGATTTCATCTTTTGCTTTTCACTTATAAGGGAAATATACAGCAAAGTTTTCTTGCATGTGATGGAGTGCACTACAATGATTTGCATTTCAAATACTCAACTGAAGAGTTCAGAGTAGAATTAAGCTTTGTCTTTTACCGTTATTGTTTTATTTCCCTTCCTACGTTTGCACAACCTGCAGAAAGGAAGATGTTTCTGCTGTTTGTCCACTTTGTTTTGGTTTAAAAGGCTATATACAGAAGGTTTATAACGATAGTGTGTGTTTTAACAGAACATGGATGTGTGTACAGTAGGTAGTTGAACAGATTCTTAAAAAGAAGTTGAATGGGGTTGAGTATAAACCAGTTCCTCTCCAAACACACGTTAAAATGCACAATAATATTTATTTATGGATCCAGAGTTTGGCTTTAGCGAACACTATGAGCTTTATTAACTAACAGTTGATTATACACAAACATCCAAAAGCCGGTTAATAAACATCCCTCTGCCTTTGCAGCGGTGGACGAAGAGAGAATATAGGACAGGACATTGGTACCATCTGTACATTTATGAAATTATGATCATTTGATGTGCTAAATTTAACTCAAGGTGAGGCCTTATGGATAGGAATGTGAATTAAGACATTATACGGTTATTTTAGGACGGAAGTATTTTCAGAATATTTATTAGAAATTAACACGGGTCCTCGGTTTGATATGATTTAGCTTAAAGTAATATATATTTGAATTTGATTTGATCAAATTGCATTATTAGAACATCTCTAGATGACAATGTTAAGGTATGTTTTTGTTAAAACAGTTTTATTATGATTTGTATTTGTTTTCTATTTAAGAAATGCATTTGCCATTCTTTTCTGTATATGTTGCATTCTTAAAGGGGAAAATGACATTATTAACTATTTGTTAATAACAACCTATAACACATTGTTATTGTTGAAAATTAACAAAAATAAACTATTCAGATAGTATGAACAATGTATTGTTATGGGATGGTATGAGTAGAAGACAATGCTGTCATGCAAAAAGCTGCGCAATTTAGATTCAGGTGCCGCTTTAGGTCTTTTCTTTATCACTCGAGAGTTGTATGTTGGTCTTCCAAATATGCTTTGCTTTTCACTGAAATCCAACCCATGAATATCGGAGAGAGAGATCGTGAGTATAAAAGCTGTCCAGTGCCTTTTTTTTGAACCAATGTGTCTGCTAGAAGAAGTGTTCATACTCATCGTGTCTTCTCACGAGTTTGGTGACACCCCAGATCTTTTCTCTTGTAAGCACCGGTCTTTACAAAGAGTACAAAGATACTATGATCGGTTTTGGTCATAGTGTGCTGTCATCGTTCCATGCTGATTGGTAGAGGATAAACAATCCTGAAGAAGACTTGGTGGAGTGGTTGATGTATGATTGTGTAATGATCTCTCTCTCCCTTCTCTCTGCCTGCTTCGGTCAACCAAGATTTTTTTCTTGCCTGTACTGTATATATAATACTATAGCCCACATGGCTCTCCTGTCCATTCGGTGTGACCATGCTGTGCTTCTGTAACATTATCACCATGTATGTATATTAATAACAGAGTGCTCATGTGATCACTGAAACAATGCCTCCTGTCATTTTTTCCCCCTGGTTTGTGTGTTTGTAAAAATGCTATTATTGGGAAATCTGCTGATGATGGTGTTTACTTAATTATGAACGAATGAAAGAAGCACTTCATAATAATGCAGATTTTGACTCTTAGGTGTGTAAAATTGTAAACTGCAACATGAATTTCCCTCTTAAATGTTAAACCCTCAGGCAAACAAGGTTTTGCACCAGTTTCGGTCATTATCCCAGCAGAATAAAAACAATATAAACCGTTTTAATAATAATGGGATTGGCTTCGGCAAACACGAATGGGAACCAATTTAATCACTGGGATAAGGCACAAAAAAAAAAAACATAAAGGCATTTGGTTTTATTGACATCTGTCATGTCGTCTTCAGCAGAGACGCTCAAAGCCTCGAGCTCAAAATATTTAGTTCACAAAAACCACGCCCCTTTTGTCCCTGTGACGGTTCAACCAATAGTGTTCCTCCAGTTATTTCGTCATTCAATGGTGTCGCACTCGCAATCCAGACGGATCAAGAACTTAAAGGTATTTATTAAAATAAACACACAAATACATGCTTTTGAAAAACAATAGATGTTTAAACAGTTATTTTGTGCACATTATGTGTTGTTAGTTTATACAAGCTAGTGACAAATGTGGTATCATTCAGTCACAGTGTAGCGCTTGCTTCCAGTATGTTGACTAGTAACTGTATTTAATATAACCTATAGCAACTTGACAACAATTTATGGCGATTCGTTTGAGGTAAACGCAGTTATTGCTATATTAACGTGAACATAATGTTAAGATCAGACAAACGGGTCCAGTTTAACCTCGTGTTGTTTATCTTAACGAGACGCGACTATATAAATGCTAACTGTTTTTTTCAAGGTTTAGCTATTTCAAAACAGGTTGCATGATATAAAGATTTTAATAACATTTAACTCAATATAAAAAGTTAAAACAAATGCTTATCCATAAAGAGCCTAATATTTTTTACCCGGTTTCGCCACCAGAATAGTTTGACAGCTCCAAAGTAACGTTATCAGTCATCGTCGTAAGGCAGTTGTTTGGTGTATTGAATTATAATATTTATTCGTTCTGGATCTTATAGCCCACCATCTACCAGCTGAAAAATAGAAAACCATCAAATAATTTCGAGGTTATAATGGGACTTATTGGTTTTAATGGCACTATAATAGTCGCCATTTGTTCTTGGGGTGTATACAACACACAGCCATTATATTCAATCTCTTAGAATATGTTTACTTCAGCTACTTATGTCATGTTTGAGACTTATGTCAGGTTTGTATCTAGTTACACACCACATGTCTACTGACCTTCCGTGTTGTCAATGCTATATTGATGGGTTGTTTGTGTGAATTACTATTCCCTCCCCCACGTTTCTTACCCATCAGACCTGAACTTTCCCCTAGAGATACACACACACACACACACACACACACACACACACACACACACACACACACACGTCTGGTTTACTATCTCCGTGGGGACAGTCCATAGGCGTAATGTTTTTTATACCGTACAAACTGTATATTTTATCCCCTAACCCAACCCCTAAACCTAAAGATCATAGAAAACTTTTTGCATTTTTACATTTTTTTGCCCATGAGGACCTCGATTTTGGTCCCTACAGTGACACGAGTCCCCATGTGTTGGTGTGCATTCAGGTTAAGGTCCCCACCGGGATATACAAATATAAAAACATGTACACACACAGTATACACTATTGTGTTGTGGGTGTCAGTTGTAAAAAGAAGATCAGTGGTACTGAGTGATCACATTCCGGAGTAGCTCTTGAGAGACTTACTGTCTGTTTCAAGGTTGGCTCTAAATCTTTTGTACTTTTGTGCATTAACTAATATTGGTACCTTTTATTATTTCTTAGTGAATGTGGTTCATTTATAGAGCATTGTTTACTTTCCTTATCAGGTCTGTGCTTGCATTTGAGAAAGGTTAGAAAGAAGTTGTCACACTGTTCTTAGGGCAAAAAGCTGTTATCTTTTATTTTATTATTTGTTTATGTATAAAATAATAATAATTGATTCACCCCCATGTCATTCAAAACCAGTACATGACACTTTCTTCAACAACAACTAACAATTGCAAGTTAATGGGGTCCAGTGTTGTTTGGTTTGGTTCTTTAAAGTATAGTCATGTATGTTTGGAAAGACATGGGTTAATAATGAAAAAATATATGGGTGGACTATCCCTTTAAAAGATGTTTTAAAGTCTGTATGTATGAAAATGTTTGTTTTATGACATTTTAACCCGTCACTAACATTTATAATACTCACTATAGCTGTTTAAACCCAACTGTTCCTATTTATGTGTGTTTCATTTGTAAATATCCCACTGTTCGAATGAATGACTCTCATAAGTTTTCCATGTGATGTTCAATAATATAAGCACACTGATGCCACCTTGTGTTTGGCACTCTTAATGCTCTTGTGGTATGGTTTCTTTTACATTTTGCCATTAATAACAAATAACACCGATGCATGATTGTATGTAGTTTTGCTTAAAGTAGCTTAAAGTAGTTTTTTGTTTTGCAGGGACAAAGAAAATCTCCCTGACCTCAAATACTGTGTTTTGTAAAATGGCCAGTGCTTAGTCAAGAGTACAGTGATTAGCGTAAATCATAAAGCCCGTTTAAATGTAGCATCCCGGTCTACAGGAACAAACAGATGCCATCACACACACCAAATAGTTCAGAGGAACAGACTCTAATGGACCAGGAAACATCAAGCACCTCAGCAAGAAATGAGCAGGTTCCCCTATCAACCACCAGTCATCTCTCAGATCAGTCTAAAGCTGCCTCCAACCCTGTTCCCATGGTTGAGTCTGTTAGGCCCAGGTTCAGTGCTGGTGTTCAGGGTAAAGAGAGGCTGAAGTTTATTCTGGGAGCTTCTGAGGATAACTCCTCTGATGAGGAGCCTGTGCTCGTTCGCCAGCCACCTAGACCTGGGCGACAAAGCAAAGAGACACACAGGGAAACTACCACGGCTGTATTAGGGACACAGCCATCCCCTGCGCCGGCTCCGTCCTGCAGTTTGAGGTGAGCGTCCCTAAGCATCCTTTGCTTTGCTGTTGGCTTTGCTGTTTGCGTGTGTGTTTGAATGGTCTAATGTTTTAACTGTATATGCTGTGTAGTATATGTAAAGTTGAAATGACACGGCTGTCAGCTGACATAAAATGAGAGTACTGTGATGTTTTCTAAAATGATGCCATTAGTATGTAATCATGTGACAATTACCTGTATAGAAATTGCAATAAATGTTCCGAAAACAGTATTCGGTTCCCACGCGTTTAAAATAACACTAGTTTATAACCAATCAAGTATGAAATGAATGCAGAACAGATAGAGAAAGAATAGAATATAACAGGAAGAGAATAAAACAGGAACAGAACAGAATTGGTAAATGTTTATAGTTAAAACAGCACCAAATCTCCACCAATGAATGCAGTATGAATTAAACAATGTGGAATAGAATATAACAGAACAGAATAGAATAGAATTGGTACATAAAACAGCACCAATTCTCAACCAATGAATGCAGTATGAATTAAACAATGCAGAATAGAATATAACAGAACAGAATAGTATAGAATAGAATATAATTGGTACATTAAACAGAATAAATTCTCCACCAATGAATGCAGTATGAATTAAACAATGCAGAATAGAGTATAACAGAACAGAATAGTATAGAATAGAATTGGTACATAAAACAGCACCAATTCCCAATCCAATGAATGCAGTATGAATTAAACAATGCAGAATAGAGTATAACAGAACAGAACAGAATAGAATAGAATTGGTACATAAAACAGCACCAATTCTCAACCAATGAATGCAGTATGAATTAAACAATGCAGAATAGAATAAACATAGAATAGAAATTAAACAGAATTCTCCACAATGAATGCAACAATGCAGAATAGATATAACAGAATATAGAATAGAATTGGTACATAAACAGCACCAATTCTCCACCAATGAATGCAGTATGACTTAAACAATGCGACAGAATAGAATAGAATAGAATTGGTACATTAAACAGCACAAATTCCCCACCAATGAATGCAGTATGAATTAAACAATGCGGAATAGAATAGAATATAACACAACAGAACAAACAAAACAAAACAAAACAGAATAGAATAGAATAGAACTGGTACATAAAACAGCACCAATTCTCCTCCATTGAATTCAGTATGAATTAAACAATGCAGAATAGAATATAACAGAATAGTATAGAATAGAATTGGTACATAAAACAGCACCAAATTCTCCACCAATGAATGCAGTATGAATTAAACAATGCAGAATACAATATAACAGAACAGAATATAATTGGTACATAAAACAGCACCAATTCTCCACCAATGAATGCAGTATGAATTAAACAATGCGGAATAGAATAGAACAGAACAGAATATAATAGAATAGAATAGAATAGAATTGGTACATTAAACAGCACAAATTCCCCACCAATGAAAGCAGTATGAATTAAACAATGCAGAATAGAATAGAATATAACACAACAGAACAAAACAAAACAGAATAGAATAGAATAGAACTGGTACATAAAACAGCACCAATTCTCCTCCATTGAATTCAGTATGAATTAAACAATGCAGAATAGAATATAAAACAGTAAAGAAGAGAAAATAGAAAAAATAGAATAGAATTGGTACATATTTACAGTTAAAACAGCACCAGTTCTCAACCAATGAATGCAGTATGAATTAAACAATGCAGAATAGAATATAACAGAATAGTATAGAATAGAATAGAATTGGTACATTAAACAGAATAAATTCTCCACCAATGAATGCAGTATGAATTAAACAATGCAGAATAGAATATAACAGAATAGTATAGAATAGAATTGGTACATAAAACAGCACCAATTCTCCACCAATGAATGCAGTATGACTTAAACAATGCGGAATAGAATAGAACAGAACAGAATAGAATAGAATAGAATTGGTACATTAAACAGCACAAATTCCCCACCAATGAATGCAGTATGAATTAAACAATGCAGAATAGAATATAAAACAGAATAGTATAGAATAGAATATAATTGGTACATTAAACAGAATAAATTCTCCACCAATGAATGCAGTATGAATTAAACAATGCAGAATAGAGTATAACAGAACAGAATAGTATAGAATAGAATTGGTACATAAAACAGCACCAATTCCCAATCCAATGAATGCAGTATGAATTAAACAATGCAGAATAGATATGAATAGAATAGAATTGGTAATACAAACAGCACCAATTCTCAACCAATGAATGCAGTATGAATTAAACAATGCAGAATAGAATATAACAGAATAGTATAGAATAGATAGAATTGGTACATAAACAGAATTCTCCACCAATGAATGCAGTATGAATTAAACAATGCAGAATAGAATATAACAGAATAGTATAGAATAGAATTGGTACATAAAACAGCACCAATTCTCCACCAATGAATGCAGTATGACTTAAACAATGCGGAATAGAATAATAGAACAGAACAGAATAGAATAGAATAGAATTGGTACATTAAACAGCACAAATTCCCCACCAATGAAAGCAGTATGAATTAAACAATGCGGAATAGAATAGAATATAACACAACAGAACAAAACAGAATAGAATAGAATATGAACAAAACAAAACAGAATAGAATAGAATAGAACTGGTACATAAAACAGCACCAATTCTCCTCCATTGAATTCAGTATGAATTAAACAATGCAGAATAGAATATAAAACAGTAAATAAGAGAAAATAATAGAAAAAATAGAATAGAATTGGTACATATTTACAGTTAAAACAGCACCAGTTCTCCACCAATGAATGCAGTATGAATTAAACAATGCAGAATAGAATAGAAACGGCACATGTGTCAGCCCTCTATTGGTACATTATGAAATTAATTTATTTATACAAAATAGACAATATAAGAGTTCCCAATACAAATTCCTGCAGTACATAAACAGAATAACATATAAAAAACAGTATAAACATTTAGTAAAATGTATTTAGTTGGCAAGCTAAAGTTGAAACTTCATAACATGGAGAAAATGTAGGAAAACATTTTAGGAGACTCACGTTCCCCCACTTCCTCTTAAAATCACTTGGGGACATTTTCTACCACATGAAAGGTCCAAGGTCAAACAGGTCAGAGTAATGGACCTGAAGTACAGCCATATGTTTATTCGCAGCACACGGTGTGATCACCTGACTGACTTGTGCTTGTCAGTTGTTATTGTGGCATGCCACACATTTCTGTACTATTATTGGAAGCAGTGCTCCCGATGTTTATTTAATGCCATTCTTAATGCGTTAAATATAAAAGTAGAAAAAAATTATCATGAAAACATACCAAAGAACCCTAAACAGTACATTTCTGGTGTGAGATTTGGGAAGGTCTTTAAATGCATTTTTGCTGTTCATGTGTAACTCGTGTCGCTGTTGTCATTTTTATTGCTCTGCCTATATAAAAGCATGTCACTTTAACATCTCGGTGCGTTCCACTTGTGTTTTACTTTGTGTTTTTATTGTCACGTAAATGTTACTGTAAGTCTGAGCCTCTTCACAAGCATTTTAATGCCAAGTTTTCCTCATGTAAATTGTGGAAATGACAAAAAAATGCTGCTTGACTCTTACTTTCAACACTGTTTACTGTATTATGCATTAAACATACCATGCATCTAAATTCACTGCATTGAGCTTTTGCTTGGAGCTTATTACAAGTTAAACTGAAATCAAGCGGTTAACGTGTTACTTAATTGACTTACATTTTTGGAAGTGAAACAGTTGGTGAAGCGAGGTCTTCAAAGACATGGGGGAGGGGATAAGAGAGAGAGCAAAAGAGGAAAAGGGAGGGAACATGAAGCGTTTTAGATGTTGTTTTTCAGTCCCCTGCTGTATTATCTGATACTTTGCCATGGACGAGGAAGCAGAGCAAACGCTCAACTGGTTTCAGTGTTTAAAGAGGTTGGTATTATACTGAATGTGCACTTTGCTCACTTTGTTCTCTTAGAAACGTAAGGTTCCAGAGGACAGTTTGTTCTCGACCAGGGTAGTATAGTGGAAGTGTAAAAAGGGGAGTGGTTTCGGTTGTTAAAGCGTGTGAAGTAGTGTGGCATAACACAGAAGAGATTGAGTTTGTCTTTAAAGTCATTTCGAGTTTAAGACTGCACACATTTGCCGGCAGGAGGGAGGATTTGGTTGAAATGCAGATCGCAAGGCGGTTTGAGCTGTGCGTGTGTTGTGTTATGTAACAAGCAGATCATTTCAATTCAGTGTCTGTGTTTAGAGTCTTAATAAAGTCTTATGTTTTGGATGCACTTGAGGATCTTACAGGTCGATATTCTACACAATGACAGATCGTAGGATCTGAACTTCTTAAAAGCAACCTGTATGTTTGTGTATTTCCTAAAGATGATGAATTTCTGACTTGAAAGCACAGGCATACATTTTGTGTTGTATTTCATTTCTTATTTCCTTATCTTTTTTAGTCTTAATTCTTATTATTTACTTTGCTATATATTTGCTTTGTTATTTATAGATTATATTCATTTCTATCTAGTTATTATATTCTATATTACTTTTCTTCATGCTATATTCTACATTCTGTTGGATGCTGCATTTGTATTGTCTTCACAAGTAGATATGAGTTTGCAGTGGTCTCATTCTCAAGGTGTTTTTAGCCAGACGAAGTCGGACAAAGTTAGACGGAGATAGAATGGGCATCTGAACGCAACTGTTTTCTCTCTACAATAAACTTTGTTCATTTTATTCTAACATCACTTTGTCTCCTGCCTGCTGTTCTTCCCCTCTGACATCCAAGTCTGGAGGATAGTTCGATCAGTTTTGGCATATGAACACGTTGGTACAACACATAACATTTTGGATCAATAACAACACAGTAGAATCTATCAGATCTGTCAACAAGCAACATGTCTCATATCTTATCAAATTCAAGGTGAAACAAAACTCATAATATTCATTATCTCAAGATTTTGTTTTCACTTAAGAATGCAGAAATTACATCAGATGCGATTCTGCCTATATCATTCACAGTCCTTCAGTTTGGGGGGTCATGAAGGGGTCATGCTGGAAGCTTCAATGAGCAGTTCACCCAAAAATTTAAAATCTTCATTTACTCACCATAGAGTCGCTCCAAATCTGTATATATTTCTTTGTTGTGATGAACACAGAGAAATATGTTTGGAAGAATGCTTGTAACCAAACAGTTCTTGACCACCATTGACTACCATAGTAGGGAGACAGAGTTCATTTTTGGGTGAACTGTTCCTTTAATGGGCAATTCCAGTGTTATAGATGTGACATTTTGAGTCAAAACTTTTTTATTTTAAAATTTTTATTTTATTTTGTTTTGTTGAATATTTAGTTTTTTTAAGGAAAACTCCTTTATGGATGTTACTATGCCGTTACGGATGTGCCAATTCACTTACATGACTATTGACAACAATGCTTTAAAAACAAACAAAACATGCTTTAAAAACTTTCTCATTGGTAAACCACCAAATATTGACATCCGAGTCATCGGTATGGTGAAAAACTTGGAATAAGGATGAAAATGATTTTTTCCATCACGAGGTTGAAATTGGCATGGAATTGGCCTAATACATTTACCAGATTTTTTTATGCTCTCTGCCTTGTACTGTACATAACGTACATTGCATTACATTTGCTTCATGCATCTGCATTAGTAGATAGCAGTAGTTTTAAAGTTCAGAGTTTAGTATTATCTGTCGTCTTAATGATAACACATTAAGCTGTGATTGGCTGTTTAGCTCGTGTGAGCGTGTATATTGTAGCACACTTGACAGAGGTGAAGAGTACAGAGGCCAGACCGGTAGAGGAAAACAACTGTTTATGTGGAAGGATCAGATCCGGTTTGATGGGTGCTTGCGAAGTATGTCGTCCTTTTGTAATATTAGATCATTTTATTCAATGGTGTTGTGAATATTGACAAATGTAGACATTTATTTTTCTATTTCCTAACCATTCTGTACTGTAATGTTTTTACGACTGTTTTATTTACAGTCGTGCACAGATTACGGTATTTGTTATGGGAACCTCAAACAGGTGTCTATTTTAGATTTATAGTAAGTGATTCACTATAAATTGCAAACTAACCTATTCTGGATCATAACTGAAGGGATTATCGAGGGTGAAGTGCAAAAACACAATTGTCTGCTCATATCTGCATAAAAATATTCCTTTGTTGTAGGCCTAGCATGTCAGGACCCCACCTGCTGAAAAAAGGCAAGGAACACAGAAAAATGGACGTGCACAGAGATTTCACCGTCGCCTCGCCTGCTGAGTTTGTCACTCGCTTTGGAGGAAACCGGGTTATTGACAAGGTCAGGTCTGCATGCGTGTTCGGGTCTGAAAAGACTTTAATGGCGTGTCTGTCACTTTAAAACGGAATATCCTTTCTTATGTCAGGTGCTGATTGCTAATAATGGGATCGCCGCGGTTAAATGCATGCGGTCCATTCGCCGCTGGTCCTATGAGATGTTTCGCAATGAGAGAACCATTCGCTTCGTGGTGATGGTCACACCTGAAGACTTGAAAGCCAATGCAGGTTGTTAAAAAAAAACAAGCGTAGTTGTGGTTCACCCCATAACTATTCATCCATGCATATTTATTATTTAAAATCATGCTTCTCTTGAATGGTCATTCTTCACATCATATTTAATTTAATTGGTCCACAGAATATATTAAAATGGCTGATCATTACGTGCCAGTTCCTGGGGGTCCAAATAACAACAACTACGCCAATGTCGAGATGATCGTAGATATTGCCAAAAGGATTCCAGTGCAGGTAGTGGCTTTCAAACATCTGTTTCTGTGTCAAAAATCGTACTTGCCTCTCATCTCTGATGATGTTTTTGCTTTAAGGCGGTATGGGCTGGATGGGGCCACGCTTCAGAAAATCCCAAATTACCAGAGCTCCTTCATAAAGCAGGGATATCTTTCTTAGGTATCTCTTCTTTTCTAGATGAAACTACATAGATGTTCCTAAACCAATTGTAGCACATTAAGACTAATGGCTTGTGTTTTTCAGGGCCCTCGAGTAAGGCCATGTGGGCATTAGGAGATAAGGTTGCATCTTCCATTGTAGCTCAGAGCGCACACATCCCCATCTTGCCTTGGAGTGGAACAGGTGAGATGTCTTATTCTTTTTAAATACTGTATATCGGAGCTGTTGCTTAAGCACGGTGTAAAGTGTGTCTGTAGTTCCTTTGTTTTAGAACGGTGCCAGCAATGCCATGATCATGGGCACGCTGTGGTCAAATGTATAGCTTGAATGCACGGCATGGCATTTATATAGATCAAATTTAAGTTCTCTCTCTCTTTCTCTCTGTCTTTGTTAGGTCTAAGAGTCGAATGGGCAGAGGAGAATCAGAAACTTGGTCACGTGATCAGTGTTCCTCCCGAACTTTATGTCCATGGCTGTGTTAAAGATGTGGATGAAGGATTAGCGGTACTTTTTCAATACAGACTTGGCTCTCCTCATTTAGATTTAGAAATGGTGGAGTTGCAGTTATGAGGGTTTGAGCTTCGAGACCCACGGTGAATTCCAACACTCATAATATAGCCAATTGGAATGCACTTGGCGAAGTAAAAAAAAACAATGTTAATTTTCCCTTTATATGAGACAACCCTACGTGTGACGCCCCCTTGCCAAAGGAAAAACAGAAGGGGCATTTCTCAATTATTGGGCGTTTCCAAATGGCATATGCGTTTTTCAACCATCCAATGGGAGAAAAGATTTGGGAATCGGCCACTTGATTTTTGCAAATCAATTAAAGACGGCATGAAAACAAAACGGAAAAATGATATTAATATGGAATACTGTAGTGACTTTTTTAAAATCAGTTTTCAATGTGGGAAATCAAGTCCCACCCCAAAATTTCCTCTCATTTCAAAAGCCGTTTCATTCGGATATATGTCACGATTCGAAAAACACAATGTTTGTTTCTTCCTTTTTATGCCGACTTAAAAGAGATTTTGAAGTTTGAAAACCCCCAACGATTGAGAAACACCCCTTTTTGTTTCCGCAAAGACCCCAATCTCTTGCAAGCCGCAAAAGCAAATGTTATGTTTTCAGAGTGCAGAGAAGATCGGCTACCCCGTGGTCATCAAAGCATCTGAAGGAGGGGGAGGAAAAGGCATTAGAAAAGTGGAAAGTTCAGAAGACTTTCCTGGCTTCTTCAGACAGGTGAAACACCTTGTTCCTTGTCAAATTAACTGTATCAGTTGGAAGGTTCTGCCCTTGAAGTTTCTTGACCGATCTGATGTTTGTGTTTGACTGCAGGTGCAAGCCGAGGTGCCGGGGTCACCCATTTTCATCATGCAGCTGGCCCAGCACGCCCGCCACCTCGAGGTGCAGATCTTAGCCGACCAGTACGGTAATGCCATCTCTCTGTTCGGCAGGGACTGCTCCATCCAGCGACGCCATCAGAAGATCATAGAGGAAGCTCCTGCCACCATCGCCTCCACCAACACTTTTGAGCAAATGGAGCGGGTGAGCATATGATCAATTTAAAATGCGTGCGTCTGAAATAGCCTTTATTTAGTTTGGTTTATCAGCTGAAAAACTCTTTAAAGGTAGTTGTACGTGTTTTCACATAAGCTTAAGAAAAAGCATGTCAACATGCACATTTGAGCAGTGACTACATAAAGAAACCGTAAGTCTCACTGGTGCTTTGTGTGTCAGTATGCAGTGCGTCTGGCTAAAATGGTGGGCTATGTGAGCGCTGGTACGGTGGAGTATCTGTTCTCCGAGGACGGAAGTTTCCACTTCCTGGAGCTGAATCCACGGCTGCAGGTAGAACATCCCTGCACAGAGATGATCGCTGACGTCAACCTTCCTGCTGCTCAGCTTCAGGTGAAACAAAGTTATAATTTAGTAGACCTGTTATAACTTATTTTCTATTTATAGTTCATTTAAATGTTTATCTATAATTGTTGAATGTTTGGAGTCTTCAAGTCATAGATGTTTGTACTCTCTCTGTGTAGATAGCCATGGGCATCCCACTTTACAGAATTAAGGATATACGTGTTTTGTATGGTGAAGCTCCTTGGGGGGACACGGCCATCAACTTTGACTCCCCGGAGTGCATTCCCTGTCCACGCGGGCACGTCATCGCTGCACGCATCACCAGTGAGAACCCAGATG
The DNA here is from genome assembly GCA_006030095.1 of Triplophysa siluroides. NCBI lineage: Eukaryota > Metazoa > Chordata > Actinopteri > Cypriniformes > Nemacheilidae > Triplophysa > Triplophysa siluroides. Next base: position 379,435 of record VCII01000101.1, on the reverse strand, counting down.
AGGTGAGAAACGATGAAATCGTATCAATCATTTATATTTGGACAAAACTTGTTCCATTGTTTGTTACGTTTGTAGTTTTTCAAACCGATGATGCAAGAGGGTCCATGGCATGCACCAGCATTTCCAAAATTGTCTAATCTTGAATTAGTATTCTTTGTAGTAGACGCTTGTTTGTCTACTCTGTTTTCACTTGAAAGGGTTTTAAGCCGAGTTCAGGCACGGTTCAGGAGCTGAATTTCCGCAGCAGTAAGAATGTGTGGGGATACTTCAGTGTGGGAGCGACGGGAGGCCTGCATGAGTTCGCAGACTCTCAGTTTGGACATTGTTTCTCATGGGGTGAGAACAGAGAAGAGGCCATCTCGTAAGTCCATTGAGATCGACACACTAGCTTAACGGCTTTTCATTCTTGTTTTCCTCTCGTCTCATTATTGGATTTTCTTTTATTATTCTTGGTGGTGATGTCCTGCAGGAACATGGTGGTGGCCATGAAAGAGTTGTCCATAAGGGGAGACTTTCGAACCACTGTGGAGTATCTCATTAAACTCCTGGAGACCGAGTGTTTTCGGAATAATGACATCGATACTGGCTGGCTGGACCACCTCATTGCGGAAAAAGTACAGGTGAGGCACAGTCCTCCGGTGTTAGTAGCGCCAGAGCAGAGATTGTAAATAATACGTGTTTGTACCTTGCCTATAATTCACTTTGGAATAAAGCGCTGACCAAATGCATCTAAACGTAAATGCAGTGCGACCTAAGGTTTAACTTTGTACAAATGCATGTTTTCCAGGCTGAGCGGCCGGACACCATGTTAGGTGTAGTCTGTGGAGCTCTACATATCGCTGATGCTAGTTTTAGAGAGAGCATGTCTGACTTTCTGCATTCACTGGAGAGGTATCGTCACTTCTCATTACCAGAAACCATTAAAGCAAGCTCACTACTGTTTAAAGCATTTTGTGTTTTAATGCATCTGTTTTAGGGGTCAGGTGTTGCCGGCTGTGAGTCTGGTCAACACAGTGAATGTTGATCTAATCTACGACGGAATCAAATACTCCCTCAAGGTATTGTAACGTGCAAAACAATATTTTTCCTTATGGTGGCCTTTTCACTTATGACAACACATACTGTATATACGTCTGAGCGTGTGTGTGTGTGCTGTAGGTGGCCCGCCAGTCACCCACCACATACGTCATCATCATGAACGGGTCAGATATTGAGGTGGACGTCCACAGGCTCAGTGACGGTGGTCTCCTTCTGTCATATGGTGGCAGCAGTTACACAACCTACATGAAGGAGGAGATAGACAGGTTAGAGGAGTTTTCATGCGCGTGTTTTTAACTCTGTTGGTAGCGCACAGCATTAGCAAACATCCTCAGGATGAATATGTTGTTTTAGCTGTTTTTTGCTCTTCTGTCTTGTGATGTTTAGCTACCGCGTCACAGTGGGAAACAAAACGTGCGTGTTTGAGAAGGAGAGAGACCCTACGGTGCTCAGGTCGCCCTCTGCTGGCAAGCTGTTGCAGTACGTGGTGTCTGACGGTTCTCATGTTTTGGCTGGGCAGCCTTACACAGAGATCGAGGTTCATTGTTTTTTTCGTCGGTAGACAAATATGAATTTAGAGAAGCAGACTTTACATTTGTTTTTGTTTTGATAGGTTATGAAGATGGTGATGACACTGCACGTGAAGCAGTCTGGTTGTGTTCACTTTATAAAGAGACCTGGAACAGTGTTGGAACCCGGATGTGTGGTGGCCCGCATGGACCTGGATGACCCCAGCTGTATTCTGCAGGTGGTTTAGCAAAACGTTAGATTCCATCGTTTTTCTTTGTGCAACAATGTGCGATGTGAATCATAAAGCTTTATTCTTCTTTCTCAGGTGAAGCCGAACACAGAAGCATTACCTTCCCAGGAGCCTTTACCTATTATAGGAGAGAAGCTTCACCAGGTGTTCCACAGTGTTCTGGAGAATCTGGTGAAGATTATGGATGGGTACTGTCTACCAGAGCCATACTTCAGTGATAAAGTGAGAACACTAAACCAAAACATGAATCTTAAAACAGTACGGTAACAGATTAAAGTGTGGCACAACAGGGTGCTTAAAGCACATTATGTAGACTTAACCGTTCCTATGTCTGTACAGCTGAAGAAGTGGGTCGACACGCTGATGATGTCCCTCAGGGATCCGTCGCTGCCTCTTCTCGAACTCCAGGAGATCATGACCAGTGTGGCAGGCCGCATACCCATCACTGTAGAGAAGGCAATCCGAAAGGTCATGGCACAGTACGCCAGTAACATTACTTCTGTGCTTTGTCAGTTCCCCAGCCAAAGGGTGAGTGATGAAATAAATCGTCACTGTGTTTTTGACACCTTGGATGTCTAGATTCATTGTTCTTCAGGAAATGGGAAAAATTTTCTTTTATAATAAATAAATACTGAGTTTTCAAAGTTGAACGGCATGTTTTTTATTGGTTGGATATTTGCAAAACGCAGTGACAGAGATAAAGTGTAAGGGCTGTGTATTGGCAAGTGCCTCCCGATACGATACATATGTCAAATGTAGAGCTAGAAGCACAACACGCTGTGCACCACCTGGGGTTTTCTGTAAGGATAAGTGTAAAAACATCCCTTACCTCTGCAGTGGTATGATGTGCGATGCATGGACCTTTAGATCAGAGGTTTGGGTTCTCAAACTGTGGATTGCGCCCCTCAAGTGAGTAGCGCAGGGGAATGAGGTGGACATGCAAGTCACTTGGCTGTTGTGGTGTATTACAGTTAAATGCACTAATGCACTGCAGTAGCCAAGTGACTTGTGTCTTGATTTGCGAAGCTTAAAAACAGCATTTATTTCATATAACTTATAACTCCGTGACTTATTTGAAAACCAAAGCACAGCCGCACATCAGCTCCGAGCTCGAAGCGTATTTTTCGCCATGCTCGCTTCCACTTACTTTTGGCCATATGTGTATGACATGATTTATATCTATTACTATCTATTACTATTCTATCTATCTTATCACTATCGATACACTATCAAAAAATAAATATTGTGATAGTTGTGTCACATGTGTCAATATTTTTGCACAGCCCTATAAAGCGTGACTAATAATAATGTTTTAGGGCCAAAAAATTAAAATCACTAAATATGGAGATGAGGTTTCAGAAGGTCAGCAGCGAAATATCTGTAACTTAGACTAACCTACTATTATATGTATTGAATTCTCTACGTTCATAAATTTAAGCTTTTATTACGTTTTTTATTAGAATCTCGAGAGAAATTAAATATGCATTCCAACATTTGTTGGTTAAACTAATAAAGCCTTTCTGTTTATTTAAAGTAAATAAAATATTGGCCGAATGTTGCCTCAGGAATAAACAGAAATACCTTTTTAGTTGAGGCACTAAAATTAACTGGAATCAAATAAAAACTCAATTAAAATAAATTAATCTTGTTCATTTAAGCAACATAAAACTAAATAAATAATAACATTCAGTAATTTTGATCATTTTCATCAATATTTTCCTCCAGATAGCAAATACCTTGGACAGCCACGCAGCCACACTCCAGAGAAAAGGTGATCGTGAGGTTTTCTTCATGAACACTCAAAGTATCGTTCAGTTGGTGCAGAGGTGAGATTTGACAGATGTTGGACCTTTAAGAGCTCAGGCCGAGAATCCAATAGATTTTACCACACATATCATAAACCTTGTCGACCAGAATATGACCAGTCATTATGTCCCTGTTTCTTGTTCAGGTACCGCAGTGGCATTAGAGGTTATATGAAATCAGTAGTGCTGGATCTGCTGAAACGTTACCTGCAGGTGGAGATGCAATTCCAGCAAGGTAAATAAATACAGAGCAACCAGATGATATCTGCATTTTACTGGTTTAAATAAAAGATCTAATGTAATAATGCAAATCTACCAACATGCTTTTCTTAAAAAAAAGATCTGAAAATGTAAAAAGTGTGCTAATGCACAAATGCTCTCTCTCCCATCAGCACACTATGATAAATGTGTGATCAACCTCAGAGAGAAATATAAGCCTGATATGACTCCGGTACTCGAGTGCATCTTCTCCCACTCTCAGGTGTCCAAGAAGAATATTCTAGTCATCATGCTCATAGTAAGATCCTTAACAATTATTTGTAGTATTGTGTGTTGTGGCTTTGGGATTTGATCTGAAAACTGGAAGAATGTCTGGAGGGTTTATGACAGGTGTGATGTGTAAAATATTACATTATTCAGGACCAGTTGTGTGGACGGGACCCGACTCTTGCTGATGAGCTCATGGTGATTCTGAATGAGCTCACACAACTCAGTAAAATGGATAACTCGAAAGTGGCTCTCCGGGCCAGACAGGTGTGAACTGAACCTTTGACCTATTATGTGTAGATTTTCAGAATAGATTATTATTCTACTCATGACTGTGAATGATATAGCAAATTTATTAGCAGTAAATTGTAAATGGATGAGTATGTGCAGTATGGACCAGGTCGCACTATAATACGAGTGTGCATAAAATTAAAATTAATATTTAAATAAGACGCATACAGTATGAATCCTGTGTGACTATTAAATTGTTTTTTTATTTTTTTTTCGGTCCAACTATCAATCAGAGATTTAAAAAATGTTTTGTCTTACTAAATAAAGATTTGCTTACTAGGAAAATATAGAATGTATTGTTTTTTAATATAAAAACATTAATTTATTATGTATTTTTGTATTTATTTTATTTTATTACTTGTTACTTATTACCGTTTTATTTTTTTATTTTCAGGTGTTGATCGCCTCTCATTTACCCTCATACGAACTGCGACATAACCAGGTGGAATCCATCTTTTTATCAGCTATTGATATGTATGGACATCAGTTCTGTCCCGAGAACCTCAAGGTAGAGCATCATGTTCTTTTCTGCAGTTGTTCTGAATGTTCACATGCTTTAAAATATAACAATCACAAATCCTCTCCTTGCAGAAACTCATCCTATCTGAGACCTCCATCTTTGATGTCTTGCCCAGTTTCTTCTACCACATCAACCGGGTGGTTTGCATGGCTGCCTTAGAGGTCAGTAGAGCTCAAGAATGTACCCAGCTGCTCAATGGTGTGGTGTATGATCAGGGCGTCCTGTCAAGTGTGCGTAATTCCTCAGGTGTACGTCCGAAGGGGCTACATCGCTTACGAGCTGAACAGCCTACAGCATCATCAGCTACAGGATGGGACGTGCGCGGTGGACTTCCAGTTCATGTTACCATCATCCCACCCAAACAGGTAAAGCACTTTCTATCCTCTAAAAGTGGATCTTTTTATCTTGAACAATGCTTATACGTCTGTGGTTGTAGTTGGCAGACAGGATAAAATGATAGAAAGGTTCCAAGTGCAAGATGGTGCCTTAAACAATGTTCTTAGAAATAATTTAGGTAAGCCCGGATAAAACTATTCAGTGCGATTTTAATTTAATAGAACAACTGGCGAATGCCTGAATCTCATAATGAAGTTTTCTTGCACACCCAGAAGCAGCTGATTATGAATAGGTATCATCACCGTTATGTTTTAAATATAAAGGCATTCATTGTCGTCTACTTAAAGGGATAGTTTACGCAAAAGTGAAAATTATATCATCAATTACTCACCCTCAAGTTGTTCCAAACCTACTGTATATACATTTCTTTGTTCGGTTGAACACACAGAAAGATATTTGGAAGAATGTTAGCAACTGGCGGTTCTGGGGCACCATTGACCATCATAGTAGAATAAACATTTGTAAACCCTAATTTGCATTTTTTTGTTCTTCTGTTGAACACCAAAGGAGATATTTTGAAGAATTTGGGAAAGCAAACCGTTCTGGGGCACCTTTGACTACCACTTAATTTTTTTCTATTATGGTAGTCAATGGTGCCCCAGAGATCTCAGTTGCTAACATTGTGTCAAATATCATTTGTGTTTATCAGAGCAAAGAAATGTATACAGGTTTGGAACAGCTTGAGGGCGAGTAAATGATGACAGAATTTTTTTTTTTGGATGAACTATCCCTTTAAAACCTAATACATTTTTGCACATAGGCTTCTATTTTTATTGTTTTTATATTTCTCCTGAAAGAGACACTACCGTCACACCGAGCCAGCCCAAGCCCAAACCCACGTAATACCCTATCTGTTTCTTAGCATCCCTCTTATGTGTTCCATAACAGAGTGATGAAAACACTGGCTATCCCACATTCCTAACTCCCCCTTGGGCTGAATGCCTGGTTTGGGTTTCATGTACTAAGCTGTAGTGTCAGTTAGTTGGAATGGAGTACAGCATTTCACAGCATCACATTGACCCCAGATTTTAGTGATCCATTAACTTGCTTTGCGTATTTAAAAGAAAAATATGTGATTGTTGCATTTTATACGATTTTAAGATACGTATTTTCTCCAGTTTGACTAATTTTATCTTATTTTTTTTTTAAAGCCTTTGATAGAGTAGAGATGTTCTCACTATCCACACTGTTCCCATGGGATATTCTTTAATACTACTCTACATGTGCTAGGAAAACCTTGGATCCTGGCATTAAACTGGATGTTACTGTGACACATACCACTTGCAGCCCTTTGTGGCATAGATGTTCCCTGGTGGCACTGGTCTCTTTCAGTAGGACAATGCACCCCGTCACACAGGATAACCCCGTCTCTGATAACCAAACACTACTCCATCGGCTCTTCCTGTTCTCTAAGGAAGGCCCCACCCATTTTTTTGCGTTTTCCTTTGGGCGGAGGTTATTAAAAGCACTCGGAACAGTGACATCATGTACCCAGGAAGTAGAGGGCTGTAGTCCTATTCCAGCTGTTCTCTGTAGTCCTTGAAAAAGCGAAGACAATATCTCGCTTGGCACTGAACTTTGAGCTTTATCATTTTGCGGGTATTGTTTATGCTCTAAGAGCAACATTACACACTAACTTAAGGTTGAAAATGGGATTGCGGGGAATAGGTCCTTTAATGTGATCGGATTGAAGGTGAAGAATGAACGGTAAAATATTGCGTGACCCTTTTGTGAGAGTACCAGCGGGCGTCGCCCATGCTCTGATTATTGTTTTGGACCGGACACAAACGTGTACAGTCAGGGAGTGATAGTGGAGTTATGACTTCTACCTTAAACACGATTGATTTTTAAATGTTTTTCGTTTGCTTTGCGTCAATCACAAAGACAATTGATCCGATTAGAGTCAATGACAAAAGGAGTCAACGAGAGTCGATTCCGACTTTAGGGACGTTAAGAGTCAAGGATTCCCCATACCTACTTTCCACTGAAAATAGATGGCAACACTGGTTTGTGCTGGTTTAAGCTGGTCATGTGCTGGTTTAAGCTGACCAGCACATGACCAGGGCTGTGTTTAGCTCCGACAAATTTTTTTAAAACAGAAACGGCGGTGCTGTTGAACACCCTGTTGTGATGACGAAAGAGTTGAACTACGGCAGATGAGAAGGCCATTCTTTGTGTTTGAAGAATTTTCAGAGCCTGATGAAATCGGTATAAATACGTGTTGAATACTGCGGAATAAATGTCTTCTAATATCTTCAATTGTTGTGTATACCGAGCTGCAGAGGACAAATTTGTTCAAGCTCAAACTGGTGCACAACGTTTTGATACGATTTCTTGGAAACGGTGTGCAACAGGGTTTGAGATACGTTTTCTCTTGTTTGGTGGGTGTGTCAAGAATGTCAGCCCAATCAGCAGCAACATGTATATAACCCACCGGTTTTAAAGATACAGCTCGCGCAATGGGTCAAAGTAAAGTCGTTTTCAAATGTGTCTTCTGCAGCTCGGTATACGCAACAATTGAAGATATTAGAAGACATGTATATTGCAGTGTTCAACATGTATTTATACTGATTTCATCAGGCTCTGAAAATTCTTCAAAAGAACACGAAGAATAACCTTCTCAGCTGCCCCAGTTCAACTCTTGCATCATCACAAGAGTGTGTTTAACCGCACCGCCGTTTCCATTTAAAAAACTTTTGCAACATTTTGTCGGTGCTGAACGCAGCCCAGCTAAGGACCAGGTGAAACCAGCACAAACCAGCATCAAAACATACCTAGTCTCGAGGAACTTATCGCCACTTTCTTAGGCCAAGGCACGCACAAGAGGCCATATGACTTACAGGTAAAGAAAACAATCACGTTTCGTTTTGTGCCGCGCCATGTTTAGAGGCATGGAAATGTCCCCGCAGTAACAGACCCGTGTACATTCACGAACGTATCAAAAGTTTACATGAACAAAATTATTATACGTATATGCCGTGAACCTCGCATAATTTTGAGAATTTAAGCGTTTAGTCAATCGGGACGAATTCTTAAAGCAACCGTTGTAAACACGCCCAGACGGCTTTGTGTTGTTTCTAGGCGGACTGTTAAAGAACGCGACACGCAGGTCTCCCGGAAATCCTGTGAAATTCAACCAATCAGATGATGACTTCGAACGGGCTGAAGTATTTCCAGGAAAGTGTGCCTTATGCATTAGACGTTTAGCCAACGGTCCGTGGGCGTGACGTCTTGAGGCCGAGACTACAACATACCTAACCCTGCATATTCAGTTTTTTGGCCAGTATTGGTATGTTGAATTTACCTCATACCAATACTGTGTTCCTTCTGTGGATCCTCTTTCTCCTGAATGAGATGTTGTATCAAAACCTAAAGAGGGCAAATGCCATCTAGACAATCCACAAATATTGATGATCTCCAAGCGATTTGTAGGAAGGAGCTGTCCAAAATTTCATATTAAACCAGTGGATTGCTTGTTGATTGATTTGAAGAGTAAGAGCCTTGGCAAATAATAATTGTTGATTATTCACCTCGATATTGTAATTGCGAATGCGATTAGTACTGGCGATTAATAGATTTTACTTTAAAGATTTGAAATGTTTTATAACTTTCTGTGATGCAGCTACATGATTCTTTCTATAATCATCCAAAACTAAATAATATATAACAAATAATTTGGGAGTTATGTTGTAAATTAAAAATCCAAAACGAATAGCTAAAGGACACCTCAACGTATTAATTCTCTGATTTGCCACTGTATCTGGTGCCCACTGCCAAAACGCAAAGAATTGAGCGCAAATGGACAGCTGTAAATGAGGCTTTTGGCGATGATGTAATTGTTTTACACGTAGGGGAGAGCGGGGTACGACGTAACGCATTTGGTTGTCAAAAAATATTCAGGCTTGATTAATCCGATTTTTACACAAGCAACATACACAAGCAGCTGCACAATTATAACCAAAAAATCATAATTGTCAACCACTCTCGCCAATATTGTAACTTCGGTTAAGATTTTGATTTACATTGTTTTCATCTTATTGTCTTATACATTTTCACACATTGAGATTAATTATAAAACTGTGTTATAAAACTAATTTTTTCGAAGCCTAGTTAACAGTTGCTAGGAGTGGATGACATGTTTCAATATGGTGCTATGTGTTTAAGATGAAACAGTGATTAAGATAATATAAGGTTGGATTTGGTGACTTACACATGAGAAATTGAAAAGCATATGATGAAGAAATTGACTTTCATGCTGCTAAAATACACACTTTGAGCAATATCTCCATGAAAACACATCAAAACTTTTCCAAAATTCACAAATGATTGTCATCTTGCAATGAGAGAAAAAGACTGAAAGCACAACTCGGTCGACCCTGTGTGACTACCAAAAAAATCCACGTTATGGTTTACCCCGCTCATCCCCTAATTGTAATCTTGATTAGTTGTTCGATTCATTTTGCAGCCCTACTTGGCATATTATAAGCGAGTCCTAGATTGCTCCTTCCACCTGAACAATGCTGACTGTACCACCAGACAGAAGAGGTTTAGATAAGACACAATTCATCAGGTTTCATCATACTGTATCCTTTCATAATACTTTTACTGTCACTCTGTTTACTTAAAAGTCTTAATACAGTTTCTATTATAATCATTCCCCTGCTTTTAAACTGGGATGTGAGGACTTTTATGTATATCTTAATGCCTTAATATCAGTGCTTTTACTGTCACCCTCACGTTAAAATCTTTTCCAATTAATTTGTGAATTATGTTTTGGGTGACAGTGTCGGGCAAATCATTACTATTTGAATAATTGTACACAATGATACAGAGCAGTATAAAGTGACAGTGGTCTCAAAGTTTGCGCTGAAATCAGCAGGCCACTGTTGTTGAGAGCTGAAGAGCAGATCTGCAAGGAACCGACGGAACATGCAAGTACTGGAATTCGTGTGCCAAGAACAGTGCAGCACCACTGCTCAACACAAACCTGAGACAAGGCATAGTAAGATAAAACTGAGATGAACCGTGTCAAATCTTATTCCCCCTTTCTGAGTGACAGTTAGCCAGCAAAATGTTCAGCATTCACACATCCAAAATGATTTAGACACTGAGACATGACGTTGAAGGACTGCTTCTCCTCAGACAGACTGGAGCTGTAGTCGCCCATCCGTCTCCGTCCAGCTGTTTGTCCAGCCGTGTCAATCCAGCCGTTCCTCCATCGCTCTGTCGAGCCGGTCGTCCGTCTAGCCGTCTCCCTCGAGCCGGTCGTCCGTTGTACCGTTCCTACATCCGTCCGTCGAGCCGGTCATCCATGCAGCCTGTCGTCCATCTATTCGGTCAATCCACTTGTCCTCTTGGAGCTTTGAGGGGCCGTCAATTGCCAAGACACTTCCTCAGAGTGTTGAACGCAAAAGGTTTCATGCAAGTTTTTTCTTGCCTTTATGTTATGCTAATCACCTGAACTGGTCCGGCCTCACCTTGAAGGTGATGAATATCCAATACATTTTGATTCAATCTTAAAAACCAAACTTGCTGTATCTCCACGTCATACTATTGACAGGCAGCATTGCCTTTACATTTTAGGCTTGACAGTAGGCCTATGTTATATATTATATTACATATTAAATAATTAATTGTACAAGTTTCAGTAATTTGGTGGTTAAATATAGTCATAAGGAGCATTTTGTGCTTTTGGTTCTTAATATTTCCAGTGGCGTTTCTAGACTACTGTAACTGGGGGGGCAGGCAGGGGCCACTTATGCTTTTAGGGGGCACACTAACATTTGTTGTCATGATTATTTTTCATTCATTTTTCATTTGAAAACAAGTTCAGCTCAAAATTGCTCTGTTTTGGTGAAATATCATTCCAGATTTAGGGGGGCGGCCAAGTGTGCTGACACGGGGGCACACCTCCCCCCCCCCCTAGAACCGTCCCTGAATATTTCGTGTTGCACAAAGTAAAACGGAGCCCATAGTTCATCCTAAAGTCAGCAAAGCTGAATCCACTGTAGTTGAGAAAGAAAACGTGCAGGTCAAACAGCTCGTGCAGACACTGGAGGATTTTTGCCAAGAACAGTGGGCAGCTTCACCGCCCAGGACAAAATCACGGACTCAAAATGATGCAAATATGCAGCTGAGATTAATGACGACGCAACTGACTATATATATATATATATAACGTGACAGCACGGACAAAACAGTTCAGGTTCAAAGCATAGAAAACATAAAGGACAAGACAAAAGCTCAACATAACCTGCTTTCATAAGCGTTCACGGCCAGGTGGAGGTGTCCGGTCCGGTAGATGATTCTCCTCGACGCCGAATAAAAGTAGCGGTTACTGTGGGATATTATATCCTCTTCGTTAGAATCCTAACTCGATGACCCGGCTGTAAGAATGTTGTATGCGGGATTGGATAGTGAAAATGTCATCAGAAATGATCCAAAAATCGGGTTCGCAGTCAGAGTGAGAAACGCCGCTTTCTCTGTTTATCTCAAACTTCTGTCAGCGCGCTGTTGCTGTGGTGACGTAACGTCACAATGAGTAACGTCACAATGAGTGACGCGGATTTAGTTATTTTCATCTGTAATCTGACTACAATATAAACCGTGTAAAACAGAATTGTGCTTTTCTAACGATTGTTTACTTCAGGAACGTGCCGTGCTTGTTTTTCTGACACATCTCCGTCTTTGTTTTTATACAAACATTAAAGCTACAGTACATATTAAAGAGTTACTCAAGTATAGTTATGTAATTTCTCTGTAATACTCTGCTCTACTCTGTAATATGTATATAATACATATAAAAAATGACATTTATTGAATTACTTGATAAAAATGATTGAACGGTTTCATCACTAGTTAGGATTTAAAATTAAGTTGAAATGACATGTACACGTACAAATTTAAAGCATTCGCATTTTGTATTGAAATTAACTATAGACAAAAATCCACTCCACCTCTCTTTAGCAGTAGATTTCTCACTTCAGTTCTCTTTATTTCACTCACTGGGCTTTGTATAGTCTTTGTAAAAATGTAATGAAAACTGCTACACTACAAATGTGAATTAAAATCTGTTCTGTTCTGTATTATGCATCTGACACTACTCTTAGCCAATTATTTGAAATGTTGTCTTTACAATATCACACTTATCATTTATTTTACACAGCTTAAAAGTGTCTTTACACAAAATATATATAGATGAGTATTTATTTTAGGAAGGGGGTCCTCACAAAAGATTCATCATATTTGGGGGTCCCTCACACAAGTTTGAAAACCTCTATTGATTTCATGTTTCGCTCTGAAATGTCACATTACGGATGTTAAAAGAGTTGTGGATGGTGGTTCATGTTGACTTGAAGTATAGTTTATAGTTCATCTGAAATCAAATTGTTTTTTCTTTCCACCTAAACAATGTTTAGCTACTAGTCAAAGTAGATTGGTTTATCACACAACATCACATTCCTGTTTTCTTTTCTTTATAACAGTTTATTATCGATCATGTCTTTGGGTGATTTAACATAATTATTTTACAGTTACATTTGCTTATTAATCACGTATCAAATGGTTTGTTTTCCATTGCTCTTTTAGCCTTATGATTACAATTGACTACTAAGATAATGTACTTACGTAATCATGCTAGAAAGAGTTCCAAAACAGGACATCACAGACCCGTGCTAACATTCACCTGCTCTCATTTCAGAGGGAGCAGTCCTACTTTGAACAGGTAGAGTACAGTCCTCACTGTCCAGCAGTCAGCTGTGTGTACACTACCGCATATGTGTGCAGCTGTGCATGCCCAATGCATCCATTTAATAATTGAAATACGAAATGCAATCTGTAAAGAAATGGTTCACCCAAAAATACAAATTCTGTCATAATTTATTTACCCTCGCGTCGTTTAAAACCTGTTTATGACTTTTTCCTTCTGTGTTACAAAAAGAAGATATTTTGAGAAATGTCTCGGTGGTTTTGTGTCCATATAATGGAAGTCAATGGCGGCCAGTGTTCGTTTGGTTTGCAGGAAAGTCATACAGGTTTGGAAAGACATGATGATAAGTAAATGATGTAAGAATGTCCCTTTAAAGGGAACGTCATTGAAATTTGGATTTAATTTCTCATAATTTAACAAAGCTAATTTTAGACATTTAAAAGCTCATCATGGCTTTAAAATGTGCTTACAATCAATTTATAATTCCAAGAGAAAAAAGCACAATTTATATTTGTCAATCCGTATCGTGCTTGCCTGTCAGACTTCAGAATGACTGTATTTGTTCAGACAGGGACTGTAAAGGCGGAAATATTTGTCAGTTGTAGTGCTTTTCATGTCAGCACAACATGTTAGTGATGCACTCTTAGTGAACTTAATTGATACCCATAATTATCTCTGTTTGTCTGCTTAATGTCTCACTCACAAACGCACACGCATGTGTTTCTCCTCTCAGAGTTTCTGTTCCTGTAAGCGGTTCAGGGGAGTCAATGCGTCGACAGGGCAGTGAGCTCTTCCTGGAGGGGGCGCTGTCGCCCCCATGTCAGAGAATGGGAGCAATGGTTGCCTTTAATAGTTTTGACCATTTCAAAAGGTAGAGTCCCTATTTCTTATGATAATGAAAATAAATTTGCATTAATGGAAGGCTAATATTAAGGGAATATGGACCAGAGGGTCTGATATTGTAAAACTTGATTTGACATGTGGAGTAATTGTGTTGTAGGTGTTTTGATGAAGTGATTTTCCGCTTTGCTGATCCACCGTGCGAGAGTTCTCTGTTTTCAGAGACTTTTTCTAGCTTCTCTGATGAGGAGAGCTGTAAGGTGAGAAATAGAAAAAAACTTTTGAACCAATCATTCTTTATATTAAAATCATTCAATTCCTTTTCTATCAGCGGCAACAACATAAAAAACGTTATGTGGCCCAAACTTAACTTCCGGTAGACCTTCACAAAGAATCAATGACTGTTAGTTTCAATTTGATTTAATAGGATGAATATACAAAACAATATTGATAAATGAATATGAATATAAATTGAATATAAATAAATTGTTACATTATAACACAGAACAGAGGTTAACTTCGGACCATGTGTGTGCGTCCGATGAAACCATCTATATTGTAAACATTTACAGAAAAATGTCTAATACATTTGAAAGTAAAGCTGTTTACTGTTTACTTTGAATTATGTTTTAATCCTTTTTAAGAATCATTCACGAATCGTATTTTATGCGTTGCGGTTTAGATGTGTTGCAGTTTAGGTCTCATATCTCTCTGTTTCAGAACATGAAGGAAAACCCCATACACATCATTAATGTGTCAATCAAACAATCTGACACTGAAGATGATGACGCTCTTGTTTCAGAGTTTACAACCTTTGCTCAGTCTAAAGTATGATATCGAAACACAATGCTTCTGTACTTTTACCTTTGTGTACTGTTCAGTAACTTTGTTCTCTTTGTCCTTCAGAAAAATCTGTTGCATGAATATGGAATCAGAAGAATCACATTTCTAATTGCACAAAAGGTGAATGCAAATTGTGTATAGCTTTTTTGAATAAAGGCAGAGATTTAAATTGAATTGTTTCATTTTTCCATTCAGCGAGAGTTCCCGAAGTACTTTACCTTCAGGGCCAGAGATGAAGTGAGTACTACTTTTGATATTTGAAATATAAATGCTAACTTGTTAAACTGTTGGAAGAGAAACACTGCCATTTTTTTGTTCTCTCTAGTTCCAAGAGGACAGAATCTATCGTAATTTGGAGCCGGCTCTGGCGTTCCAGCTTGAGCTCAACCGCATGCGTAATTTCGACCTGACGGCCGTGCCCTGCGCCAACCACAGAATGCAGTTGTACCTGGGTGCCGCCCGTGTGGAGGAGGGAGCCGAGGTCACAGACTATCGTTTCTTCATCAGAGCCATCATCCGGCACTCTGACCTCATCACCAAGGTAACCAGCATCCCTGCAAGACAATTTGAAACATTATGTCGTGTTTAGATAGATCTTACATTTACGTTTACCAGATGCTTTTGTCCAAATCGAGGAAAACAATGGGCGATTCATCTGAAGGAGGAAATCATCTGAGACGTGCTATATAAAGTTTTAACAAAGCCTAGAGACCACACCGCATAAAAGATGATTTTTAAGCCATTAAAACACTTTTTTTTCTGTGTAGGAGGCGTCATTTGAATACCTGCAGAATGAAGGAGAGAGGTTGTTGCTAGAGGCGATGGATGAGCTGGAGGTGGCTTTTAGTAACCCACCCACTCGTACCGACTGCAACCACATCTTCCTTAACTTTGTGCCCACGGTTAACATGGACCCCTCTAAGGCTAGTTCCCCTAAAACACAATAAACTCATTCATCTGATTCTTGATTGTATTCAATCTGTATATTCTCACCCTGTAGATAGAAGAGTCTGTCCGTTCCATGGTCATGCGGTACGGCAGTCGTCTGTGGAAGCTGCGTGTGCTCCAGGCTGAACTGAAGATCAACATCCGCCTCACCACCACCGGCGACGCCATTCCCGTCCGCCTCTTCCTCACCAATGAGTCCGGATACTATCTTGACATCAGCCTGTACAAGGAGGTCACTGAATCCACTACTGGACAGGTACCATGTGACAACTGACTATCCTCGTGGTTTAGGAATTAGGTCCTAGTCATGGGGGGCAAACGTATTTTCTCTCAGGCACCATAAATTCTAGCTGCCTCCTGGTGGCAACTTGGTAGCATTTTTATTGTAAGAATCACACCTCGTGTTTTAGCTACTGTGTTTTTTTTACATGTATCCCTGTTCTGCAGATCATGTTTCAGTCATACGGAGACAAACAAGGTCCACTGCATGGCATGCTCATCAACACGCCATATGTCACTAAAGATCTGCTCCAGGCCAAACGCTTTCAGGCTCAGACCCTTGGCACCACGTACGTCTATGACTTTCCTGAGATGTTCAGACAGGTGAGGTGACTTACGTTACTTAAAACTTACTCGCACGGATGCTGTTATAATACTTTGAGAGCAGTTCATGAATTTGTTCGACTCCTTATGTTTTCTGCCATCAGGCTTTGTTTAAGCTTTGGGGACCAGGAGACAGTTACCCAAAAGATGTGTTGATGTGTAATGAGCTGGTCCTGGATTCTCAAGGCAGACTCGTGCAGATGAACAGACTGCCTGGAGACAATGAGGTGTGAAGAACCATCAATGAATATCTACAGACATTTAGGAAAG
This sequence comes from Triplophysa siluroides, assembly GCA_006030095.1. Classification (NCBI taxonomy): domain Eukaryota; kingdom Metazoa; phylum Chordata; class Actinopteri; order Cypriniformes; family Nemacheilidae; genus Triplophysa; species Triplophysa siluroides. The sequence continues at coordinate 362,927 of VCII01000101.1, read as the reverse complement.
TTACCACATTAAACCAATGAAATGGAATGTAAGCTGTTTACGTCCCCTCTTGACAGGTTGGAATGGTGGCCTTCCGGATGAAGATGAAGACTCCAGAATACCCAGAGGGCCGTGACATCATTGTTATCTGTAACGATATCACTCATATGATTGGCTCATTCGGACCGCAGGAGGATCAGCTGTTTTTAGAGGCATCTCAACTGGCCAGAGCGGAAGGCATTCCACGAATCTACATTTCAGCCAATAGCGGAGCTCGAATCGGTCTGGCGGAGGAGATCCGCCAGATGTTTCAGGTGGCGTGGATTGACCCCGATGACCCCTATAAGGTGAACCAGTGCTCCTAGGAGGAAATCCATCAACTGCACTATATTAAACTAAAAGTTCTGTCTTCGTTTACTCAGCCTCGAGTTGTTCCATATCTGTATACATTTCTTTGTTCTGATGAACACAGAGAACGATATTTGGAAGAATGCTTGTAACCAAACAGTTCTTTGCAACGACTGACTACCTTGGTAGCAAAAATGACAATGGTAGTCAAAAGTGCCCCAGAACTGTTTGCTTTCCTACATTGCTCAAAATGTCTGTACAGAACAAAGAAATTTATAAAGAAATGTTTCCTTATATGATAGTCTAAGGTGGCCAAGAACTGTTTGGTTACAAGGATTCTTTTAAATATCTTTCATTGTGTTCATCAGAACAAAGACATTTATACTGATTTGGAACAACTTGATGGTAAGTAAATAAAGACAGAATTTTCATTTTTGGGTGAACTGTTCCTTTAAGTATGCTTTTACTAGCATAGGTCTGACTATTGTTTTCCCCCTACAGGGCTTTAAGTACCTGTATCTGACCCCTCACGATTACACTCGCATCAGCTCGTCCAACTCTGTCCACTGTCGCCATGTGGAGGAGAACGGAGAGTCAAGGTCAGCCAATGATGGACAAGATATGTATATTAAAGCTGGTCTACTGGAAAAAACTTGGCCCAAATACCTCACTTCAGCTTCTGGTATGTTTAAAGAATGCTCCTTTTGTGAATACCTCAGGTACATCATCACAGACATCATTGGGAAAGAAGAGGGGCTCGGAGTGGAGAATCTGAGGGGTTCAGGCACCATAGCTGGAGAAACTTCTCAGGCCTATAAGGAGGTCATCACAATCAGCATGGTGAGATCTAAAATCGTTTATACCGTTATCATTGCCTTAAAGGTCCAGTTTGTGGAATTTAGTGTCATCATGCAGCCAACGGCTCAGTACACCGCTCACCCCTCCCTTTTGAAGCACTACGGCGGCTGACAAAAGACTAGGATGTCGTTACATTTGCGCTTCTTTGCCAAAGGAGATTACGTATTTACGAAATGCGCTCAGTAGAGCAGTTTGTCTGTTTAGGGCTACCGTAGAAACAACATGGTGAATTCCATGTTAGGCGACCCATGGTGTATGAAGATAGAAATAGCTCATTCTAAGGTAATAAAAACATAACGCTTCTTTATGTAAGGTCCGTATACACCTCTGAAGACATACAGTAGTAATGTATATAATATTGCATTTCTGTCAGTAGATACTCCGTAATATCACACATTGCACCTTTAAATGAAGTGATTTGCTTAATGCCACATTTAAAAATGATGTAGCACCTTAGAGAACGATGAAGTAGGTGTCTTTAGAAATTACGAATACATAGCAGAAAATAATCTGACCGAAAACGTGGAAGTGAGAGTCTGGCACGTTTTTTTGGGGAAAATCTACTTGGAAATGTTTTGCTGTTCCATTTGTTGCCCCTAGTGGCATACAGTCGAAACGACATATACCTGTTAAAAACGTCAATGAAACATCAATGTTTATGTAAATGATATGCAGACTATTTTATCTTTGGTTTGGATTTCTTCCCTGTAGACTATTTGGTGTAACTCTTCAGACCTCCAGTGACTCTTGAGCTTTGGTTGCTCTAGTAACATTTATAAACGTAACTGACATGAGACGGATGACGTGAGCTTCGCTGCTATTGGTAGTCGCTTCCGAAAGTCACTCATTCCATCGCTAGACACACCCACTTCCTGTCGCCAACGGTCACTGTCTCTCGTGTTGCCTTTAGTCACCAGCTCTTCATTGAATTGAATGAAATCATGTCGCTTTTACGCTGGGTGTCCCTGGCGGTCTGAACGGGGTGTTATATCACAGGGATTCGTAAATATTTGACAAGGTGGCTTATTTGTAAAAAAACACATAAGTATATAATGTATATAAAAAAAGTATATAATGAAGCCCCTCCCCTAAACCGTCAATGGCACGAGAGTAGTTTGCAGTAAAATTTACAAGCGAGATCGAACAAATTCAAAGAAATTAGTCGCTGCAAAAAATAGTTACGAATTCCTAAAATAAAATAGTTACGAATTCATGATTCACGATGTGTATGTTTCTCTAGGTGACATGTCGTGCTATAGGAATAGGGGCGTATCTGTTGCGTCTCGGACAGAGAGTGATTCAAGTGGAAAATTCCCACATCATCCTGACCGGGGCAGGAGCATTAAACAAGGTGTGGAATTTCAACCTGTTTTCCATTTCACACCTGATGTTACACCTCATACAGCAGCATGCTCATGTGTACGACATTTCTTCTGTTCGTGTGGATAGACACGTCTCGAGTCACAAGATTTCAGAATTGATTTGTTTGGATGTATTTTGCAGGTGCTGGGCCGCGAGGTTTATACCTCCAATAACCAGCTGGGAGGAGTGCAGATCATGCACAATAATGGAGTGACACACACCACCGTGCCAGATGATTTCGAAGGGGTGCTTAAAATCCTACAGTGGCTGTCATATATGCCAAAGGTTTGCTTTAATAGATTATAGTTTTAGACTATTCTTTAAAGGGATTTATAGTTCAATTCTTTTCTTCGCCCTGATGTGGTTCAAAACATGTACAGTATATGTAGGGCTGGGAATCGATTCCAAAAAGAATCGATTCCTTGATTCCAAGGCGTTGAGAATCGATTCCATTAAGCAATCGAAGGCATAAGCACAAGCCCCGCCCCTTAGCTGATGTCATTGGTCAACTAAGTAATAGAAGCGTGGACAACATATTTATATGGACATCTGTTTAAAGCTGGACAACATGTTTTCAACACATTCAATGAGAAGATTAGAAAGAGCAATAGCAAAAAACGTCAGTAAAGAGAAAAAGAGCTACTTAGTACCTGATCTCTAGAGATCTGTCTGTCATTTACACTTAAAGAATATGCACAGAATTCTTACATATTTTCAATACAATTTATTATTATCGATCTGTCTATCTAAATACTTCAAGTATTATGGTGTACACTGCTAAATAACTTTAAAAATAGTTCACAGTAATTTGACGTGTGCTTTATTTTGAAAGCAGCTAGTAAATTAGGTTATTAATTGTATTATTAATGACACATTGGAATTGCAGGACAAGATCGACATATCTAGTTAAGGTTTTTTGTTATGGAAACATTAAACAATTAATACATGTAAAAATTGACAGCTTAGAAACGTGTATTGCATTAAAAATGTGTACATCTTTTAATAATAAATCAAAATCTGTAGTAAAACAGGGAATTGAGCAGGAATCGAAAATAGCAGCTAGGAATCGATTCCCGAACCAGGAATTGGAATCGGAATCCACTCCAAAAAATTGAGAATCGAACAGCCCTACGTATATGATTCTTTCTTCTGTTAAAACACAAATGAAGATGTTTTGAGAAATACAGCGGAAGTCAATGGAGGGCAGGGTTGTTTGGTTACCAACATTCTTCCAAATATCTTCTTTTGTGTTCTGCTAAAAAAGAAAGTCATACCGGTTTGGAATGACATGAGGATGAGTCAATAATAAATCATTTTCTATCCCGTTATGTTCTAAATTCATGCTAAAATAACATGAATAAAAGCAACAATATGCAACATTTTTCACACCGAGAATACCAACATACCTGCCATACTGGTTTTAAGTTCAGTTTACCTCAAGGTTGCACTGATATTTGCTTTTATCATCTAGAACAATCAAAGTCCAGTCCCAATAATGCCTTCGACTGATCCAGTAGAAAGAGAGATCGATTTCGTTCCCACCAAAGCCCCTTACGACCCCCGCTGGCTCCTTTGTGGACGACCTCATCCCAGTGAGAAACACGTTATGCATAAACTCTGTCTGCGTGAGTTGAAAATGCACGCTCGGGCTTCGTCACCTGACCTTGTGTTGTTTGTGTTGATAGCTGTGAAGGGAGCATGGCAGGGTGGATTTTTCGATCACGGTTCTTTTATGGAGGTGATGGCCACCTGGGCTCAAACTGTGGTCGTGGGGCGAGCCAGGTGAGTTAAGCAAACACTGCGTGAAGATGTTTGGTTCATTGCGTCAAATCAAATCCTAAACCAGTGCTGTGCGGATATGTCATTTTGAAGAGAGGGACACTTAAGACACCTTTATTCTCCCACAGGCTTGGTGGGATTCCTCTTGGAGTCATCGCCGTGGAGACCCGCACCGTTGAAGTTGCGATTCCCGCAGATCCGGCGAACTTGGATTCAGAGGCAAAGGTAAGTTTGTCTACACCTTTGAAGCCTTAAGATCCTTTGGATTCAATATTCGAAATATTTCTCTCTATTAGCTGGTGCAGCAGGCCGGTCAGGTGTGGTTTCCAGACTCGGCATACAAAACTGCTCAGATTATTGAGGATTTCAACAGGGAGAAACTTCCACTAATGGTGTTTGCTAACTGGAGAGGCTTCTCTGGCGGAATGAAGGGTACGTTGCGGTTTTTATATTAATAGATTCATTATCATCGACATTCTTTAAGGTTCTTTAAGACGTGTTTTCTTTGTATGTCAGACATGTATGACCAGGTACTGAAGTTTGGTGCTTATATCGTGGATGCGCTGCTAGAGTTCAGTCAGCCTGTTCTGGTGTACATCCCTCCCCACGCCGAGCTGAGAGGAGGATCATGGGTCGTGATCGATCCTACTATCAACCCGCAACACATGGAGCTTTACGCCGACAGAGAGAGCCGGTATCTACACGCTACTGTTCGATTCTTCAATCTATCCCTCAGCAGCTTTCTTATTTGATCTTTATTCTTCTCTCAAGAGGGGGAGTTCTGGAGGCCGAAGGCACCGTGGAGATTAAATTCAGAAAGAAAGATCTGCTGAAGAGCATGCGAAGGATTGATGCCGTGTATTCAAGCCTAGCCGAGCAGCTTGGTAAATGTTGCAATCTCAAAAAAAAAAAAAAATCTTTCCTGTAAGAGCTTTAGGGGTAGTTTGCCAACAACGTATCACAAACTGTTTTACCTTCATTCCAACTGCATATGACTATTTTTTCCACAACTTTTCTTCCCCCAAATTGATTTAATTATTCATTTCAATAATTGACTTACACCACTTGCTGCTGGTATAGGTAAGCCAGAGTTGTCAGCCCAAGGGCGTAAAGACTTGGAGGCCAAACTGAAGGCCAGAGAGGAGTTCCTTCTTCCCATCTACCACCAGGTGGCAGTTCAATTTGTGGACCTCCATGACACACCGGGGAGAATGCAAGAAAAGGGCGTCATCACGGTACACACAAAATCAAATATTTAGTATGTCACCCCTCTATAAAATGAGCTCTGAAATGGGTCGTCGCTGTGAATCATGTAAAAGCACACGCTAGAAACGACATGTTTATGGTTTGGTGTAGTCATTCAATCGTATGTTTTCAGGACATCGTGAACTGGAAGAATGCGAGGTCATTCTTTTACTGGCGTTTGCGCCGTCTGCTGTTGGAGGAGGTGGTAAAGGGGGAGATCCTGCAGGCCAATAAAGACCAGAGCAATGGGCACATTCAGTCAATGCTGCGTCGCTGGTTCTTGGAAACGGAAGGCACTGTTAAAGTAAGATGTTATGCTCATCCCCCCCCCCTCATAGGGGTGTAAACCTGAATATGACTCCTTCTTCAGTGGAACACAAAAGAAGTGATTTTTGGTCATCAACGTTCTTCAAAATATCTTCTTTGGTGTTCTCCAGAAGAAAGAAAGCCAAAGGTTTGGAATGACATGAGGGTGAATAAATGATTCAATATTTTTTGGGTGAACCATCACTTTAGGCTAACCCCAGCCAGCTGCAAGTATCTAGATCCCGTGTTGGTAATTGTTTGCTTGTGCGATTTTTCAGGCGTACCTGTGGGACAATAACAAAGTGGTGATAGAGTGGCTGGAAAACCATCTCTCGCAGCAGGAAGGAGCGCATTCTGTCATCAGAGAGAACATTAAGTACTTGAAGAGGGACTACGCTCTCAAACACATCCGCAGGTAATGTGTTTCCATCTGGATACGATTATTGGTTACAATGAGCCATGTTAGCATATCCGTATTAGCAGCATGTATAAATTATACATTGTATCATTGATACAAGGATACAAATGATACAAATGAAATGATACATTTAGCACAAAACCATGCCCATTAAACTGGGTGAACAGATAAGCTGGCATCTTTTAAAACAGGACACTCGTAAAAACGTTTTGTCTGACATACCACATTATATGTTTAGCTTAGTTCAGGCCAACCCAGAGGTGACTATGGACTGCATCATCCACATGGCACAGAACATCACTCCTTCACAGAGAGCCAAAATCTGCCACCTGCTGACCACCATGGACAACTCCACTACCAGCTGATCTCATCCATACTTAACAAAAACTTTAAAAGGGAAACATTTCCTTACACTACACAGAGACGGGATTGAGTTTAGTGTTTAACACATTTTAATATTTTAAATAAGTAAAAACCATAAGAACTAGTGATAGAAAAGGGAGAGTTTTGGACTGTGTCTTGGATCAGGGCATTGGACTCGAACGCACAACTTCAGGTGTTCAGAGATCATCTAGTGTACTTTACTTATCGCAGTGCACACTTGCTGTTTGTGACTTACAGTGGCCACCTTAAGACACGTTTTCTTCATGAGCAGAGTAATATTGTTTTGCACATCTTGCACATACTGTACATGCTTACTGCCAATAGAACCACTATAGTATTTACCTGTGGCTCATCTTTGTGTCATTGATATAGCCGACAAATGAATGTAAAATCAATCAGACTGAATTTTACTGTATGTTTTTAGGGGATCACCGATATATAGTAGGCTAGACATTGCTTGATGTTTCTCAGGAATATCTGACATAATTAAGCAAAACAAACTGGTTGTTAAATCTCTATTATTAGAGCAACAGTATTATACCTAAATAGAATCACTGTGCCTTTTCAAATAGGATTGTTTGCATTTGTGTTAATGTCAGTAATTCTTAATAATGTCATTTTTAAAAACATAGAAATGAACAAAGATCTAATTTTGTAATGCTTTATGAATTGGTCATGTATTCATTTAGCGTGATGTAGTAGTGCCACTGTATGTGTGTTTGTATATTTACATTCTTAAAACGAGTACACATTTCACTTGACTGCTGGAAGTATTTCAGTTCATATGAATGCAGCCATACGTGCTGGTTCTGTGAATTGATATAAGAATAAAGCTCTGGTACTGTACTGTACTGTACACAATAGTCTAAAAAAGTCTTTGTCAGTGCCTTTTAATAGATGTGTGTGTTCTTATGAGACCAGAAACTAAGCTGCGTCAACGTGCCTTTTTTTGTCATCTGTGTATCAGGATGGTTTTAAATGAAATATAAAGCTATGCATACTTAAATCATGTTTTCATCATGTTTTTTCCATTTCATAATTTACTTTAAAAATATACGTAGGTTGATTGGCCCACTGGTTAATATAGTTTATGTACTGTTTTACTGAACACACAGTTTAATTTTTCAAAGATTTTCTTGCTGTTGTTGCTATTGTTAAAGGGACAGTTCACCCAAAAATAAAAGTTCTGTCATCATTTACTCACCCTCAAGTTGTTCCAAATCTTTATACGTTTCTTTGTTCTGATAAACACTCATAAAACTATTTGGAAGAATGCTTGTAACCAAACAGTTCTTGACCACCATTGACTACCATAGTAAAAGAATGACAATGGTAGTCAAAACTGCCCATGAACTGTTTGCTTCCTACATTCTTCATAATATGTTCTTTTGTGTTCAACAAGACTAAGAAATGTATAAAGCAATTTGTTCTACTATGGTAGTCAATGGTGGCCAAATATATCTTTCTCTGTGTTAATCAGAACAAATAAGTTTATACAGTTTTGGAACAACTCAAGGGTGAGAAAATGAAGACAGAATTTGTATTTTTGAGTGAACGGTTCCTTTAGCGAAAATGTTACCAACCACATTGTGTTTGCAGGGTGGCACTTAATTAAGAAAGGAATGGTGTACTTGACGTATATCGCAGTCCTAAAGTGATGATGAGGTCATTTTATTTGAGCTGAATGAACCATATTTCCTTTTCAGTGTTGTGAGATTTTATTGCTTGCAGTCATTTCAAATATTCAGATATGTACAATAAACAATGATTCATGTCACCATTTCAGTTCTTTTCATAAATATAAATAAACACAAAAACCAAAGAGCAGATATGGTGTTCATCACAGTACAACAAAAGACACACGGCTACAATTACAAGGCTAACAGTTAAAAGGACAAAATCAGAAGAGAAGTTTCTTTTATGGTACAGATGGTAACAAACCCACATTCGTGGTTTCCCTTATTTTTTAATTTAGTGACTCACTATTTGCATTAGATTCAAAAGGAGCAGTAATACTTTTATTACTAATGATGATGTTTGGCTACGATGCCAGTACAGCAGTCTGAACTGGGCTGTATTTTTCTTTAACTTTGTAAATCATGTCAATTGTACAAAAACATAATTCCTCATTTGGTCTTTTAAATGAGAGTAAGTCATGTGTATAAACAATGCTGTTAGCTGCACAGTTTGCCTCGGAACACAATCACTCATTGATAAGTTTCAGTTTGCAATTTCATTTCTCTGCAGTAGTTTCATGGCAAGAATCTTTTGGCAAAATCGTCTGTTTTGGCTGCCTTGAAAGACGTTTGCCTTGTGCCTTTGACACACCACATGAGCTACGGCCAAAACTTTCCAGGTTCAAAATCTTGCTTTATTAATTTGTTGTGGGTGAGATTAAAGCAAAACAATAGGCTTTGTTGCCCCTTGTGTGTTCATGTACTGGTTTGAGAGGGCATCCACAGCTGAGTATGCGGAATAGAGGCCTGTCACCTGCAGGTCTGGATAGGACAGTCCTCCTGCGTTGGACACAGGTGTAGAATGACCAGTGTCCAGGTCACAGTCAGACAGGCGTAGGGGCGAGTTACTGATTGTACCTAACGCCTCCAGGTTAAAGCTATCATCCTTCATATCCTCCCACAGGTTTCCTGTAAACAACAGAGGGCACTTTTAGACCTAACCTTTTTTTGTCGAAACCTCTTGTTTAAATATAACACTATTGAGTCATTTAACAACGGCTTTGAATGTGACTCATTGGCTCGAAATTCCTCTGATCTGTTAAAAAATGAACACCAACCTTGCCAGGAAAAGTCCATAATACTGGGGTCCAGGGCGTCCACCTCTGAATTAGCATCCGTGTGAATGGTGTAGAAGTCGCTGAGCTGCTTAGTATGATGCTGGAGCAGGGAGCTGTTCATCAGGTCAGGGACTGAAAGGAGAGGGGGGGTTTGAGCAGGGGCTGGGGAGGCGGGACCGAGGCGGGACTGACTTTGGAGCTGAAGCTGAAGGTGATGTTGCATGGGTAGGCACTGCAGAGACAGTGTGACCATGGGCTGGGGCTGTAGATGAGCCGGTACTGAAAGAGTTGGGCCCGGGGGGCAGCTGGGCAAGCGAGTCATGCCACTATCAACAGACTTTTGTCTGCAGCTCTCTGGTCTGTCTGTAATGAGTTTGTCTAGTTCATCTGTTGAAAGAAGAGGTCAACGTTATTAAAGGGTAACACAAGAGTGGACTGTTACAGTTTAATACATATAGTCTGGAATTACAGACCGGGGTTGGCCATGCTGCGGCGGATGGCTGGGAGATCTTTGCGTTTCCATTTCTGCATCTCTTCTTCCATTTTGTCAATCTTCGCAGGGTTGAGGGCCCAGAGGCAACCCTTTCTGGAGGAACCACTCATCTTGTTCTCCACCTTCTCAAAGCACTTATTCAAGGACAGGTTGTGACGTACCGAGTTCTTCCATCCATCAGGTGCAGTCTGAGAAAGGCAGTGACATAACATTTATTGGCTGTTAAAGCATGCCTAACCTGTGTAACTCGTGTAATCGTCGGTTTGCTTTTACGCTGAAATCCCTTACCTTGAAATAAGGAAAGTGCTCTTTCATGAAGCTGTAGATCTCACTAACAGGAAGACTGCCTGTTTTGCTGTTCTTCAAAGCCATGGCAATCAGACAGCTGAAAATGAATCGCATCAAACGTAGTTTTGAGATGTAATGTGCAAAAATGTAATTGTTCTCTTTAAATTCTAAAAGAATGGATAATTAAAGATTTCTCGCTATCGGTAAATCTAAATTCACCTGTAGGAGTAAATGGGTTTGGGAAAAGTCTTGGGTTGCAGGTCTTGGTTGTGAGTGCTCATGCGTGCTTGAGGGTACAAACTCTGGCTGTTGAAGTTGCCGTAAAGTCCACCGGGAGAACACTAAAAAATATATAAGACATAAAGAGTTTTCGTATGAAGAGCCACTGCTTTAACTACATCTGCTCCTTATAAATCATCCTGAATATTGAACTAACCTGTTGGTTTGCCTGAGTGAAAGTGTGCACTTGTTGATGAGGGGTGCTCTGGTACACTGAGGCAGCACATGGAAACCCGGGTGAAAACTGGGGCATCTGTACAAGTTAAAGTGCTTTTTAGCTACAGCATATATTCAGCACAGTATTTGTTATTACGCATTATTATTTACAGTATGTCTTCGTAATATCAGAAAAGTCACTTACGCTGTTGATGGCTAGAGGACTGTGCTGCATATCACTTTGTAGATGAATCGCAGATCCTGCTCCACCTGCTACTGTCATGCTAGTCATCTGAGCTGAAATTTGTGAGAAAATTGAAGTGTCAGAATGCAGCGGTTTCTTCAAACTGTGTGTGTTTTTTATGTTTACTCTAGTACTCTTAATAATTCTTGGCTTTATAAAAATCGGATAAAATGTAATTAACGCTGATGAAGAAATGAACAAATACACGAAGAAACAAAATCATTTAATTGTGGTTTGTTTCTCAGTCCCATTCCCCTGTTCTTCCTATGGCTTACTGTCAAACACCATCTGTCTTGACTATCAAATGTATAGTAAATATAGAAAAAAAATTGCCATTTATTTCAATAATGAATAGATTTCCTATTTGTGTGAATTAACCCTATTTCTTTTTTAACCCATTGTGTGTAAAGCTTCTGACCTGTCTGCTGGTCCAGCAGGCTGTTCTGAGCAGCGCTGCTGAATTCAGGCCGTCTGCCCCCGATCTGCTGCAGCCGGGGGACGTCCACAGACGTGAGCCAGGACAGGGACTGAAGATCGCCAGGAAGCTCGTTCTTAAGCTGTGAGGGGTCAGTCGTCAGGAGTCTGCAAAAAACGAAACACGAACAAATGAAGTAACTCGGGTGCACAAAAACAGCATCTTTTAATTCTAGCAAATTCTTTCTTCGTGTTTCCAATGTTCTTTCATTTTTCAAATAAATAATTTGAAAAGCAATATTTTTCAGCTGCATCCTACAAATCGTATCTTTTTAGCAAATGCACATCGTCTTTTCAATCTGCTGTTTGGGAATAGAAATAAAAAAATACTCTCACCCTGAGATCTAAACCAGCGTAGCGAGAGTTATTTACTCTGCCAATTCTTCATTCGGACTAAGCATCAAGTGGGGAGAAAAACCCTCTTGAATTCTCTCCAGACGTCCCTGCACACTCACTATTCAGTCCAATAATTGGGGTCGCTATGACAACCCTCACTTTTCAGTTATTTTGTGTGTCTGGACACTTCAGTTGCCCCCCCTCCATTAAACCAACCTCTAACAGTGGTCAGGTGACCGCTGCCTTCTTCGCTGTCATTGGCTGAATCATATGTAAACAACGCATGAGATCATTTGAAACATGGGTATGTGGCACACGTTGCCTGCAACAGTTGGTCCAGCCCTATTGAAAAATGATCACCTATTGTGTCCCAAACGACAAATCTGCTGAGCGGCACGTGGCTCTATTGTTTCCCCCCAGACCCTTCCTTGATTGTCTTTACCGTTTTTTTTAACCAACCCCTTGCATTAATCTACTGGAATGACAGGCCTCACACAACAGAGAAAAATAGGATGCCATCTGTTTCCCTGTCCCTTTCCACCCAACCCTTGTCCCCTTTTGCCCCCTCCCCCCCGCCTGGAGGCATCAGACAGTACCTAGGGGGGTAGATGGGAGGGGGTAGTTGAAGGAGTTGGAGGTCAAGCCACATTGCACACACAGTCTGCCACCTGAATAAATTACAGCATTGAAGGAAGAACTTAGGGACGTGGCCTTGCACTCTAGTTGCTCTGGTTCAGAGCTTCCGAATAATTACCCAACACACACACACTATGAAACCTTAGACAGTGAACATGACAACAGCGACAGCACTAAACCATCACCACCGCACTTTGAAATATCTTCCTAACACCCCTCAACAATACAAAGACATGAAAGAGGAAACTTGGAAGGACAGTTAACACTTGGCTTTATGAGTTTTGCCTCTTTTTCGTGAGTGTAAAATAAGTCCTTTTGTTCTGTGTATCGTTAAACGAAATGTACCAGAACTGTCTATATATACCTAGCCTTTTTGATTTCCATTTATCCACTTAGAAAACACTTTATAAGTGACGTACAGTGCACGTTACTCACACTAACAGAAGTTATAAGTACAATTTCTGGTATCTTTATTTTCAATGACATCAAATCAAATTATGACCATTTACAAAATTGTAAATAAACACAAAAACATTATCATTATCATTGAATGTGTATAAAGAACATATGTTTTTGTTTCATTGTCACTTTTTAAATATATTTTAACGGATCCTTTGTCCTATCAAATGCTTCAAAATGAGCAATCCCCACAATAAATGATAAACCCTCTCTAACGCTGAACATTTATAAAGGTTTAAGCAGTTTAGAAAAAGATACGTGAATAAAATCCCAGAGATGTCCAACAGAGGACCTGTAACTAATGTTACCCGGGACATCCACGTGTTACGTTGCCAAACAATGGCCGCACTGTAAATTCAGAACTGACAATAAAATAAATATTTATTTAAATTGTGCTTTATTTAAAGTGTCTACAAAGACCTTTACAGGAAACATACTGCTTATACTTACATCTTAAGTCTTTAAATCCTTCCTTCCATACATATGTGTTTAGTGTTTAGGAGTCTGTGTGGTTTTTAGAGAACTTTGTCTTGCGCTGCAGTTCTGAGATTTACAAATGTTCGATTGACATGCATAATGAAGGCAAACTATCATAAAGCCACGACGATACTAGTGTTCATCATAATAATGATTGTAAAAACGCTTGAATAATTGGGAGGTGAGGGGGGTATATTTTGTAAAGAATTCGTAACATGCCACATAAACTCAAATTTAGGATCATCAAGGAAGGGGGCCTACTTCCTTGTACTTATTAGCATTTCTGAAGTCTAATTGTAAACCCAGCTGTGTATTGTACCACTTTTTACGGTCATTAGGGGGCAGTTATACAAGTGGAAGAAAAAATGATTTTATTTGCTCACTGATGCAAACCTTTACGTGTCCCACAGAAAGGGGGAGGCGGGCACACACAGTCACGGTTTATCACAGCTCAGGTCGCCCTCGTTTACATTCTAATTGGGAGCCACTTCTCCTCGGTGACCCGTGGAGGCCCCCGCCAAGGTTCTCAATCCCTCCGTGTGCCGACAGCGGGCGTGTAAACAGAGCTGATGCTTTCTGACAGATCCATTCAGAGCAAAGATGATGTATTCTCTCGCTCCTTTCTGTTTTCCCAAACCCCGATTCCTTGCCTCTCAAAACACACCTTCATTTTACAGAATAGGGAAGGTGGGGATTTTATAAAGATTAGCAGCACCCCTCATCTTCTTGAAGTTATCTTTTTATTCTCTGATCTGATACAATAACATCCTTTCAAAGCAATGAGAATCGGGCATCAAAGGCGTAACGCCCCATACCTGTATTCTTGTGCAGAGGTGTGGTGACTTTGTCCAGGGTTTTCGTGGATTCCTGACATCCTTGTTGTAATTCCACTTTCTATCATCTTCTGGCAGGCAAAATTCAAATGAAAAGCAACCAAAAATACAAATGAGATTACAATTCAACAAAAAGAAAGACAGAAAAAACACATAAAAAAAGAAAGAAACAAGTTTGACAAATATGATCCAGAATGCAGGTAAGATTTGACTACGATCACGGGATGTAACTTAATTGGTCGCAGTAACCTGTCAGTCTGCTCGCGCGTCTTAATATTTACACATGAGTAACATCTCATCAATGTTGATACATTTATTAGCCATAGACACGTATATAGACAACACATGTCATCAGCTATACATAAACAAAATCATTAACTCTCTGTTATTATTACGACATCATGTTTTGCCAGACGTCGACGTGCAGGCGTAATAACGTCAGTCAGTCAGAAACAGGTGCGCAGACTCTTTATCCGTCTCTAAAATCTAAAATAAAACATAAACTGACATAAACTCTTTCTTACCTTATTGTGTTGAAGCTGCTCTATGCTGCGGGCAATCTTAGGTTATGAGGCGGAGGAAAAATGTCAACTGTTGGTTCGGGCACTTGTTCTCCCGAAAGAAAAAAAACGTTTTTAAATTTCCCTCTCCGGTGCGGCTCGCTCCCGTCTGTCATGCGCAGTGCGCGCAAGCAGCGCGAGATGGGAGGGGGGCTTGCGCTCTGACAGCTGTTGCCACCGAAATCACGCACACTATCTGTCAGGGCTCCGGTATGCTGGAAGTTTGATGTTATTCTTTTATATAAAGTCAATTAAAGGCGTTCAAAAGCCCCGTTGCTGTTTTCATCCGTAGCACAGGTTAGTCCATAGGTGCACCTTGTCATATGTGCTCGAAAACCAACGTGTCTTTGTAGTCAAAACAAAAAAACGTGTCTTTGTTAGTCAAAACAAAACAAAACGAGCTTAGCAGAATTTGATTTCGGTTTATTCTGAACGCATATTTATTGAAAGCCCATAAAATCCTATAAACGGTCAAAGCAAACACGAAGAAAATAGCGAGACCTGTATTTCCACATCCCGTCGTAGCCGTTGGCAACACATAATAACATTACAGTTCCTGATTTATGTTTCGCCTATCGACATACAGGCCTATGTTGTATACTTCTAGCTAAAGACATCCGCTTCCTGCGGTTCTGTGTGATATTCTGCGGTATTGTGTGCTTGTAGTTCAGTTCTGCTTGGGATTTAACCGCCTTTGAAACCGCGTCGTTTTGATAAACGGCAGCGGGAAAAAGGCGCTGAGTGGCGCGCGCTGCAGGTGTCATTCATGACAAGACCATTCGCTCCCATAATAAGAGACTAACCTGTGAAATGAAACGTAACTTAAAAATTGAAAAGTGAAATTAAACGTAACTTAACGGCAACAAATGATTATATTATTAACAACCAACACAAAGTGATTTTATTTCTGTTTACAGTAAGTAGCATTTGTACAAACATTACAATAATGTAACATTCAAATGACAAGTAACGTTACGTGATACAAGCTGCTTATAATTAAGCTATGGGTTTTGTTTAAAAAAAAAACATTGGAAGAACATGTGAATTTAATAAAGGTCTACGAAACCATTAAAATATATTATTAATTATTATTATTATTACGTTATTATTATTAATATTAACAAAAATAATAATTCCATAGCTCTTTGACAATTTCCAACTTCTAACATAACTTCATAAATACTGTTGAAATGAAAAAGGCTTTAAACCAGTGGGAAGTGAGCTGGCCGGTGACGTTAATTGACTTGAACCACATGGGACACTACAGATGGTAAATCGCAAAGTCACAATGGTCACAATCAATGAGCACTTGCAACGGACAAAAAGACGCTCCCAGGAGAGGAACACTGGGTCCTAAAGCTCATGTTTTCCACCCACAGCCACAGACTCGTTAGAAGACAGCAGATCTCGAGTCATTTTAAGCAGTTACAGCAATAACATTTTATCTGTAGGTTAAGGTTTTTTGAATTATAATATAAGTATTTTACATGAGTTTTTATGAACTCATGTTAATGATCAGACTATAAAAGTGGAGTTTCAATATACATTAAGTGAATTCCACTTAATGTCAAGACTGATAAAATTAAAATCTAGAAAATTAAAATCTAGAATTCACACTTGTTGTGTGCATATATTTGGAAAAAGTGATAAAGAATAGGCTCTTCTATTAGTATTATGCACCTCTTTTGGAAAAAAAACATTAGCCCTCTTTTCATATTGTTATTCAGAAGTGTCATCTTTCATTTAACTGTAACTGTCAGTGTAACTTCCCAGATGTTTTAGGATTGTGTTTCGACAAATAGGGCTAGATAATTGTCAAACATATGTCACAATCCTATTTCAGACTTCGTTTTGAGTTGTTTTGATTTTTATATTGTTTTAACCCAATCACTTGTAGTGGGGAGGTCATTCTTTCCCTCTCTTTGCCCCTATTGGTTTATTCTGCTGCCTAGACTAATGAGGGACCTTTTGAGTGACCTTTTCGACGGCTGTCACCCAGACTGAACGTATATGGCATCAGAGAAGCGCAAGGCATAAATCTGTCTTTAATGGGTCAGAGGGTTCTTTAGAGAATCGCAACATTTTCGCACAAAACTAATTGAATAGATCCTTTTGACAAGGAATTATTGTGCCATGCTGTGTCTAGTGCGATGTGTGAAATGTTATAAAAGTTCTGTGAAAATACATTATATTTCTATTAGTAAAATCGAATAGTGTGCCTTGCCATACAAAACAGCTGTAACACTCAAATAAATTGATTTAACCCCTTGTATCAGTGGCCACCTCCCATTCTTCTGTTGATGATCTGACCTGCAAAGATCCAGTTCAAACACCATGTCTCTGGGGTCACCAATCAGGTCACCTCTTGACACCAGTCTTTTGTCATATCAACAGGTCAAGGCTTGCCTAAACTCTGACAGGGAGAGTGAATATAAGCTTTCCACCATTCATTCAACACCTCAAAAAACGACTTGTGTCATCCCACTTGGTTCATGTCAAAATGGTTACTTTTTGCTTGATTTGTTTGAAGAAACCGTGAGAGTCTCTCACGGCACAACAGATTTCCATTGACCATTTTGTAAAACGTAAACAATGCAAATCCCAGAAGCACTTTCTGTTTGGTTTTTTGACTCTACAAAACATCTTCAAAACTTAATTATACTATAGACCACTTTGCAAGATGTAAACACTGGTTAGGAAGTACTTCTGGTTTCAGTTTTTATTAGATTTTTTCTTACACATATAATGAATTATATTATTTCAGCATTTTGATTCGGTTATAACTGTTCTTTTGGCTGTATTCTGTTCGGACCTTTGAGCATTGTTAAAAGACGGAAAAAGGATATTCTTCCGACCAGCATTGATCATGTTTTCCGAAGTGGTCTATATGTATTTCAATGAAAGGAGGAGAAAATGTTATTCATGTCTTGCAAACTGGTCTACAAAAATGTAAAACACATGTACTCTTCATAAAAGTACTTTCTAATTATTACCCACTACTAGGAAAAAAGAACAGATAAAATGTAAGCAATAAGAATCTAATAAGAATGCTGATCTCAATGTAGAGTAATTTCTTCCCATCCCTCTTTATAAAGGAAATCCCAGCAAAAACAAAGACGAAACACCCAGCTAATACTGAGAAAAAGCGAGGCGGGACTTTCGGTGGGAACGCGGCAAAGCCGGTGTTATAATACACCCTTATTCTCCGCTTGGAATCTCTAATGGGAAAATCAAGTGCTGTGACTCCTGTATAATAGGATTTGCCGGGTCTCGTGCTGCATCAGGGCCCAGTGGGCAGCACAAAGCCTGTTAAGGCTGGACAAGCATTACTAGAAAGGGGGGTGTGGAACAGAACAGAGCGAAGGTAGCCTTGACAACAGAGGTTGTGAATGGGACAACTTTGAATATGACTGCGGAGAGATGGGTGTGCTACCTTTACAGTACTCCATTCCTCAGGGGTTTGCAATCAATGCAGAATGACAATGCCAGCGATTATTATAGGTTTAATCATGCAAGGTTAAGCTGTCGTAGATAAAGTTCAAGTGCGGCGTTTCAATTGTCACCTTGTTGAAAATTTCTTCGTGGTATTTAATCAGGCCGTACACGATATATCATGCTGGAGATGCACAGCAAGTGCTGCTAGGAAACTCAATCTTTTCTGCTGGATTATTTGGGTCACTAGTAGAGCGAAAAGGGACACCGGTTAATCGTCTCAGGCATGCCTTGGACAACTAGGCTAAGGGAAAATACGGTTGGGCTTGGCTGGATCACACAGTCTAGAACATCTTCCCAAGTCCAGTTTATCCAAAAATGACATAGTAATCGTTTTAGTCATCCCTGGTAGGTTTCAGAACAAGCTGTGATTGAATGGTCACTAGTTTAGGCCCGAGCCAGTGCACAGAAACATAGAGGAGTGCCGTCAGCTCCGACGACAACTTTATTGACGCTCTCAAACTCACGGCTTGTATGAACAGCGGATAATTAGCCATTAATGTATTTCCCCGATCAAAGATCAGAAATAA
Source organism: Triplophysa siluroides (assembly GCA_006030095.1). Taxonomy (NCBI): domain Eukaryota; kingdom Metazoa; phylum Chordata; class Actinopteri; order Cypriniformes; family Nemacheilidae; genus Triplophysa; species Triplophysa siluroides. The sequence goes on along the minus strand of VCII01000101.1, from coordinate 344,197 downwards.
GAGCTGCCCCGTTGTAGTGTTCTGTTTTAGTGTGACAGCAGAAGAGGACTGGGGGAAGGGTTGATATCCACGTTTAGTCGGATTGTGTTTCTGTATCTTTGTGTTACACCCAGAGCTGAGGTGGACACCTAGGTAAGCACTGAATAAGATCTCTGAACCCCCACCTGACTGGGCCATGAATCATTAAGCACCCAGGCCTTGCAACCAGAACATGGTTCATCATTACTGTGAAGAGCGCAGGAATAATAGATGGCCATCCTCTCCGTACCCGAGTCACCTAATCGTGAACCGTTTGCACTGAGTGAAGCCTTGTTAGAAACACACGAATCGATGTTATGGGAGTATTTGAAGTCTGAGACGGTTTACTGAAGGTTTATTTTATGATCCAGGGATGGTCAATGACACAGATTTGTTTAAGCTTTATTCAACTAAGGAGAATTGGTCTGGATGTGTGTAGTTCACCTGTTTTGATCTGCGGCTGAACCCATCTGCTCTCAGGATGCAGGTATGATGATTGTGTGCATGTGAAGTTTTGTTAAATATATTAACATTTTTTATTTGAATGAATTACTGAAATGTTATTGGACTCGGCATACAATAGTTTTAAATGCTTTAATCGTTATTACACCCCAATAACATGTTGCATAAAGTAAATATAATAGCAGAATGTCGTGACGATGAAATGAAAGATTTAATCAAAGCAATATTTCAGTAGGCTATTTGAAAAGGTGTTATTTGATTGTTTTTGTCCTTTTTGTTAGCTATTTCCGTGCGTTGGCAACTTAATGCAACTTAAACGTGTCCCTGTGTTCGTCGAAAGTTATGAAACTGTTAAAACTTTAAGTTGTCACTCTAAGAAAGAAAGACGTAACCAGACCTCACGGCTCACTTCATGAGAGTTCTTCTATTGCCCGTTAGGTCTAGTCTTTCCTATTCTTGGCCAGGCCTTAGGAGGAGTAGGATGTCTTCAATGTATCTATCATTACGTTTCTTCCTCCATTCTTACCAACCTCCTTCCCTCCCTTTCTTATTTGGTTGAGGTCATCTCCACTCAGCCATGACTGACACGTTAGACTGGGTTGAAGGACCATCTCTTAATTAAAAGACAATTGCCCGGTTTCACAGACAAGGCTTAAGATAGCCCCAGAATAAAATGAATGTTTAAGCTGACTTAACTGAAAATAAATTGCCATGTCATATCTTTAAATATCTTTAAATATGTCAATGCCATTGTTTTGTCTCAAGATGCACACCAGTAATGTTTTTATCTAAGGCATTTAAATAAAAAAGCGACTTAAATATCCTAATTTAACTAAGGCGTAGTCCGGGCTTCTATATTAAGCCGGGCCAATGGCTTCTATATTAAGCAGGAAAGCTAACGTGACACGTCATGTGACAAGGAGATATACTGAAGGCTTTGTGTCAATGGCCGTTTGCTTATGCCTTAAATTAAACGATTTGTTTTGCAGACAAATATTTGTGCATATTTATTGACAAAACTGAAAATTAATAAATGTATATTATATTATTTTTAATTTTTTTTTTTATATTTTTTTAATTTAATTTAACATTATTTTTTAATTTAATTTTTGTAATTGAACTTATTTATTTACAAGTATTATTATTATTTGTTCGATTTTTCATGAGTTGTTTACTATCGGTCTATCTAGACTGTTTCATATATGGGCACCTAATGATGTTGCTCTTTGCTGAGCTTTGATTTAATATTTTATAAATATTTTATTAAAATGTCCATCTTTTCGTTTATACCACATTTTTCTCGTTACTATTTTTTGTTAATGTGGAAGATAGTAATAGTTAAGCGACGATGGGTGAGACTGGTAGTTTTGAAATTGAAAACTTTAGGATCCTCGGATGTCTAAGTATAACACGTCCCTTACTGCACTTCTGTGAGAAGAGGAACAGGCTTTTCCTGTGGAGACGTCCATACGTCTTATCACACCGAACGTGTCACACTATCACCATTAGCATCCCTTCTATCCATTGTTGCTCATGTGACATTGAGTTCAGCTTGTTCCCATGTGGAGAGAGAAGCTAGAGAGGGGGAGTCTCCACAATACCACTGAGATTGAGATTGGTTCTGACATCTCAAATGGGGGATCCTCAATGATATTGTTCACCTGCCCCTTTGGCTTAAAGCAGGGTAAGCGGGGGAGGGGCATGTTTTGGGGTTGTGGGCGAGGATGTGAAATGGTGGGGACCGCGAAGCAAAGCAAGGTGGTGGGTGGTGATTCGCCACTGCATGTGGCGGGGTGAAAATTTTATTGGCGGACAGGTGGGAGAAAATCTTCCAAATACCTCCCCCGCCCTGATCGCACCCGCAACACCCTTCCGTACGGTGTTCCTATAACCGCACGGTTCAGAACAAGCCTCCATTGTGTGCCGGAGGGCATGCTAAATGAGTGTCTTACGGATCAGCGGGGCACGGACCGTTACAGCACAATTTAGTCTGTCCCGTTGTCTCAAGACGGCCCCATTTCAAAACTCTCAGATCAGACAAATATAAGCAACCCCCCCTCCAATGTCCCTTCCATATCGCCCTCTCCCTCTCTTCTGCTCCTTTGCACTCGCCCCCTCTACATCCAACCAGGCCGCACCAGCCCAAATAGGCCAAATCTCATCTATTGTCCTGGGACTGCCCAGTGTGAAATTCAGTGTGACATTAAATGTTTTCTAATGAATAAATTGTGAAAGGATATGCAGAGAGAATATGTGTAATGGAATGTAGACTGCATTTTAAAAGCTTCTTCATTGTCCATCGTCTTTGGAATTTACAGGACAAAAAACGACCCCTTTCAAAGCTAATGAGGTTTATGGGGTGAAGGCAGGGGGAACAGAAGAGATTTTCGGGGGCTTCAAGTTTTAGATTAGATTCAGCTTTTTTTCAGCAACCCCTCTTTCTGTTTCTTCTATTAATTTGCTATATGAAAGTCAAATATCGTCGGAGTGTAAAGGTCAGGGGAGGACAAACTTAAGAAGAAAAATGCTCAGTTTTTAAACGGAAAAATGTGTGCCTTTAAAGTCTCTTCCTTATGTTGAGAAATACTTTACTTACTTAATCCTCTTCGTCCGCATAAGAATACACATTGAGAAATACACAACTTCTCTAATTTTTTTTTAATTCAAAGACCTAACATTGAGCTGAGGAAGTAATGTTGTGTCAATCTTGTGGTCAACCACTTTCTGGATTGCTTAGTAGTGAAGAAACCGATTATTTAAAACCAGACAGTTTAGTCGTTTTATAGTTTACTCTTGTAGGATCACTTTTTGTGGACTAGATGTTGTCATTGATTGAACCCAAATCTTAGTGGAGTAAAAGCATTTCATTTCCTTTCCAGAGCCAAGTTGGAAGATGGCTGCTTGCATTTAAAGTGTATTTAATGCTATCGGATACGCTCTGTGGAATATATCCAGATACAACATATTTAAACATGATTCTTAGCCAAAGCTAAGCTGTCAGTCAGGCACAGGAACATGTTGTACTCACTGCAGATGATATCTCATTACAGAGTGCTTTACAATAGAGATGAGCCTTATAGTTAAAAATCAGATTAGGATTATGCGGTTGGATGATCTTGATATAGTCAGAGACTTTAGACCCTGATACTTGGTCTTAGTATCAACATTTATTTAAATGTGGTAAGAAAGGGTAAAGAGTCATAAAATGGCTTAGATATTGATTTGATTGATGACCAAATGCAGAGTAAAAGTTGAAATCATTTAACCACAATCTTTCCTTTTACAATAACTATCTCCGAGAGTGATGAATTGGTGAACTTTAAAGTTATTGTACCTGTTTAAGTAAAATGATAATTTTTGTTTAATTTTGTGAATTAGTGACAACTTTTCTCCCAAATTCCAAGAGGAGATTTAGTTTTTTATGCAATGTTTGGATATTTTTAATACTCCAAAGACAACAAGTTTACACTTCTGTATAAACAACACAATACTAATGTTTTACGTGTATTTTAGGATCAGTTCAAAAAATTAAAATATGATGGAATAATCCTGTTTTTTAACAACTCTCATTCATCTTTGCATTCTCTCAGTCTTTCACATTGCTGTTGGGTGTTTCATGTCATTCCTAGGTTTGTTTCTGTTGAAATTCAACAGAGACCATGTGGTCTCTCAATTTTTTCTGCGGCTGTTTTATTTGAATGAAATTTATATTTAGGTTTGTTTATGCTAAGCCGGAGCTATGCGAATGCAGATTTACAACAAAATCCTATAGACTTGGTCAGTGTAAAGCATTTATTGGACCGATGTCCTTGTCTGATCGACAGAAAGGAAAGGTTAAGCTGGGTCAGCTGGACTTGGAGGGAGCATTGATTGCCAGAGACCGAGTTGGCATCCAGGATTTTGTGCTTCTCGATGCCCTCAACAGTGAGACGGCCTTCCTAGACAATCTAAAGAAACGTTTCTCAGAGGATTTGATATACGTGAGTGAAGACCCAACCCTGAAGCCACAAAATACACCATCAATCTTTTTATTAGCCTTCATTATTATGATTGTATAATCTTTTTATACTTTCACATAGACTTATATAGGTACTTTGCTGATATCTGTGAATCCATATAAAGAGCTGGACATCTACACTAAAAAGCAGATGGACCTCTACATGGGGGTGAACTTCTTTGAGCTTCCACCACACATGTAAGTGAAGCTTTACCTTCATTACCAAACCACAAGTGACAACAAAAAAGACCATTAAAAGACCGTGTTTATCCTTTTCCAGTTACGCCTTAGCAGACAATGCTTACCACACCATGCTAACAGAAGCCAACAACAACTTCATTCTGATATGCGGAGAGAGTGGAGCGGGCAAAACTGAGGCCTCCAAAAAAATCCTGCAGTTCTATGCGGTCAGCTGTCCGAGCACTACTCTACTGGACACCGTGAGAGACCGCATGCTCATGTCCAACCCTGTGCTAGAGGTCAGTCCTTTATGAATGTTGGCTGTAAGTGTTGGATGATGGTTAAGCAATCACTGTGTATACCGTACATCCATCGTGTGTTTTTAGGCTTTTGGAAATGCAAAGACGATGAAAAATGACAACTCTAGTCGTTTTGGGAAGTATATGGACATTCAGTTTGACAGCCAGGTATGGACTGATAGAATGAAAACAGATCTGATCGATTTCTCTGTAACATAAAAAATAAAGAAGGGTTGTTCCTGTTATTCGTAGGGAGATGCTGTCGGTGGCCATATCCTCAGCTATCTGCTGGAAAAGTCCAGAGTGGTCCACCAAAACCACGGGGAGAGAAACTTTCATATCTTTTACCAGCTGGTGGAGGGAGGGGAGGAGGACCTACTGAGGCACCTGGGCTTGGAGAGAGATACCAAGCGTTATTGCTATCTGGTGCAGGTATGACTTCTAGTTCGATGGGAAACTACAACAAAAGTGTCCAAACAGGATTCAATACCCCAATGTTTCTGTTGTCCTCATAGGGAGAATTTTCCAATGTGAGCTCCATTAATGATAAGAATGACTGGAAAACAGTTAAAAATGCTCTGTCGGTCATTGACTTTGATGCTAGTGACATTGAGGTAAGTTCAACAATTTAAAGGTAGGCCTACGGTGTGTCATTTTTTTCAGGATATATTGACAGAAATGCAATATAATATAACTATGTCTTCAGAGGTGCATAAAGACCTTGTAAAAATGAAGCGTTCTGTTTTTATTACCTTTAAATATGAGCTATTTCTATCTGCACCGCAGGTCCCTTGCATGAATTCACCATGTTGTTTCCACAGTAGCCCTAAACAGACAAACTGCTCTACAGAGCGCGTCTCTTAAACAGGTTATCTCCTTCGGTAAAGCGAAAACGTGACGACATTTTTATCCTCTGTCAGTTGCGAAAGTCCTACGAAAGTGACCGAGTGAGCCATTGGTTGCAATTCACAACCTCACCTCTAGATTTACATTTACGCATTTGGCAAACACTTTTATCCAAAGCGACTTACATTGAATTATACCATTCATTGTATCTGAGTATGTGCAATCCCCTAGGACCATGATCTTGTTGTTCCTAGCGCCATGCTCAACTACTGAGCTACAGGAAAGCCTATAGGAAAGATGCTGCGAAAATCTCCACATTGCTCCTTTAAATGTCTGAAATCGTTGTGTGTGTGTGAATTATGCGTGTAACGGTGAATTTTAAGAAAACTCCTCCTTTAATCCTAACTTGCTTTCTTTAATGTGCTAGCACCTCTTTGGGATCATAGCTAGTGTGCTTCATCTGGGGAATGTGCACTTTGATGGTGACTCCAAAGGTTATGCTATTCTAAACTCAAATGCTGCACTACGCTGGGTATCTAAGGTCAGTCTTCACTATAGTCTTCTTTTAACTACTTAAACACTCTTAGTGATCATGCCATTTACATAATCTTTCTGACGTTGTGATCTTGATGCTCAGCTGTTAGGGGTCCATGTGCAAGTGCTTCAGGAAGCCCTGACATACAGGAAAATTGAAGCCAAATCAGAGGAGGTAAAATGAGGACATGTGTGTAATGTCAATGTAAAATGTCTAATGATTCTGTTTATTCAGTGCTTTCATTCGGTGGATTTGTCTCTCTGGTCCTCAGGTCCTGAGCCCATTCACTGTGGATCATGCAGTCTACGCCAGAGATGCCCTGGCCAAAGCCATATACGGCCGTACCTTCACATGGCTAGTCAACAGGATCAATGAATCTCTGGAGAATATGGTAGGACAATAAAAAATGAACAGTTCAAATAAACGTTCATTTAAAAGTTGTGTTAAAAAAATGTGGTTAAAGGATAGAAATAGTCGGCAGCGAAAGCCCCTAAAATATAACTTTAAAAAAATTTAAACAATTTGTTTCATTGTATGGACGTGTAGTTTTTTGTTGACATCATCCAAATTTACAAGGCACATCCCACTTGTATCTTGCCATCTTGTATCTCAGTTTCAATGTTTTGTTTAGGACTCTAACAGGAAGACAGTCATTGGATTGTTGGACATCTATGGATTTGAAGTATTCACTGTCAACAGGTATGAATTTGAAATGAAGTGTCTTATTAAATAGACAAACATAGACAGACATAGGTAGTTGAGTTAACATCTAAGAGCTGATAGACGGATGTGTACCTTTATAAAATATGCAACACCCAGCACACTTCTTGCCAGTGACATTGTAATGCAACCTGTAGATACTGTTCTGTTTATAATTTATCTGTTGTACTCTATTGATGATTTTTCTGTTTTTAGTTTCGAGCAATTCTGCATAAATTACTGCAATGAGAAGCTCCAGCAACTCTTCATTCAGTTGACACTAAAGGCTGAACAGGAGGAATATGAAGCAGAAGGAATTGGGGTAAGAAGACACCATTATTCATTCTGATATGTTGGTAATGGCAAAGTTACTTTTGCATAGCGACCCCTATCAAAGGTTGCATCCCTATTTTATGATATACATTATGGAATAATATCCAAAGATCAGAGAAATAAGTCACTTTCTTTCTGTGTCAGTGGGAGCCGGTGCAGTTCTTCAACAATAAAATCATCTGTGACCTGGTTGAGGAGAAGCATAGAGGAATCATCTCTGTGCTGGTAGGGAATGATGAAAACACTTCATGACAAACATCAAAAGGACAGACCAATAGCCAGATATTTGTAATGAAAGATGGTGCATGCAAGCTGAAGCAAATGCATTGGTGTATTCTGTCTGTTGGAATTTCAGGATGAGGAGTGTCTGAGGCCAGGAGATGCCACAGATCTCACATTTCTCGAGAAGCTTGAGGAGAAAATGGGCAATCATCCGCACTTTGTGACGTGAGTTTGCATTTAAAAATAGACCGTAACTCAAAATTATTCGTTTTACAATTAATTCAGCGCTGGTTGAAACAATCAACAGTTTGATTCTTGACTACATGCTTCTAATGTTGAAGAATCAGTCAAAGCTGAACCTGAAGCATTCGCCCCCTGGTTGGGCCGCATTGTGTTTCTTAAGCTTTTATTGACTGATGTCCTGATAAAGGTGCATGCGGATCAGTCGGAGAGACTCTGATGTTGTGTTACACTTTTTTTCAGATCAAAGACCGTTACTGAATTACTGAGCATGTGGCAAAAACCTAGGAAAATATCTCATGCGTTGCAATGTACTGTAAACGTCACCTATTGATCAAATGTATCACATGCTGTAAACTGCTTTGGATCAAAGTGTAAAAAACAACCTAATAAATACATAAAAAATACATTTACAGACCACTGGTGGACTATAAAAAATGAAGTGAAGCAGTCTTTAGTGAGGATTTGATTTCCTTTGTTATTCTGTCAACTAAAGGCATAAACTGGCTGATAAGAAGACCCGTAAGACACTTGAGAGAGGAGACTTTCGTCTGCTTCATTATGCAGGGGAGGTGACCTATTGCGTCGTGGGTAAGAGACCTGTTTTTCATGACCTGTTCAAATGTTATTCCAGAATGGCTCTCTTTCAGCTTGATTCTGTCTTTGTTTGAACTATCTATGATGTATTTTTTTCTTATTTTACAGGGTTCATCGACAAAAACAATGATCTTTTGTATAAGAACATCAAAGATGTAAGTGAACCGGGGGAGACTAAAAGATAACGCTGGTCAGGGTGGATGAAAGGAAAATGACCAAATAAGACACTCAATTATGTTCTCCTTATTTTTGGTCTTGGATGTTTGATGAGGTGGATTGATCATCTGTCTCTATGTGTTTGTAATAGGTGTTGCGCCTGTCAAAAAATCCCATAATTCAGCACTGCTTTCCAGTCACTCAAGAAGACAGCAAGAGAAGGCCTGAGACAGTGAGTCCACTGGCCGTGTTCAAAGTAACTCTGTAGTGTAGAATAGAATAGAAATTAATTGTTATTGGAGATACTAGTACTGTATATACGTATGTCAATACAAATACAAACTCACCATAGTATAAATTATAGTATAGCAAATTGTTTTCCTGAAATAGGAAGCTAAAGGGGAAGTTTGGAGTTTTATATAATGCATTGTGGGTAACTAATAAGTAGCCTAAGATAAGACTGTTTACAAACATTTTAAGAGGAACATGAGCAAGTAAAAATACAGCTATAATCATTTAAATATATATTAATACAGAATTACTATAAATACATTTTAAACATTTTAAAATTGTCATCTGTAGGTGGCCACTCAGTTTAAGAATAGCCTTCAGAGGCTGACAGAGATTCTGACGGCCAAGGAGGCATGGTATGTGCGATGTCTCAAGTCCAATGATAATAAACAACCAGGTTAGAATCTAAACTATAGCTTTTTATTTTTTTCTGCTATACAATATGTCATAGATGGATAAATATCATTTTGTAAATATAAAACAAATATAAAAGTATACTTAAATTTTTATATTATATTTCAGTAATGATGGAATTATGTGCCCTTCTATTTTTTTCATCACAGGCAAGTTTGATGAAGTTCTAGTGAAACATCAGGTGAAATATCTGGGGTTGATGGAGCACCTGAGGGTCAGACGAGCTGGATTCGCATATCGGCGTAGATATGAAGTCTTCTTAAAGAGGTAAGCTGACAAACAACAGCTTCAAATTGTCGTGACAACTGTGGCTTTTCAAATTATTTTAATGGAATAAACTATGTAACTAATGCAATATGGTATTAATAAGGTATAAAGCACTTTGTCCTGCCACATGGCCCCACTGGAGGGGAGTGCCTGCAGAAGGGGTGGAAAAACTAGTTCAGCATCTGGGCTACCAGCCTGATGAATATAAAATGGGCAGGTGAGTGAGTAAATGAAAACGTTACAATTTAACATGAACAAATAAGCATGCTTTTCAATTCCAAGAGAACTCAAATAAAATGCTTTGCCTCTCTCTCAAGGACAAAGATATTTATACGATATGCGAGGACTCTTTTTGCCACCGAAGATGCTTTTGAAATCTGCAAACATGACCTGGGTAAGCAACAGAGAACTCAAGAGACAAAGCTCACAATTTCAACACTAGATTTTATATGTTCATGTTTCTGTTACAGCTACGAAATTACAAGCCAAATATAAAGGTTACAGAGCCAAAGGAGAGTTCAGAAAACAGAAAGAGGCTGGTAAGAAAAATATTTGATACAAAAAATATTGTCTCTCTCATTGGTCACTGTTAATTAACCCCTTTTAGTATGAAATGTTGTATATGTTTATTGAAGCGCGTAGACATACATGCATTTTCATTTGATTCAATGAACTGCTTTGGTTCTCAACATTTTTCCTAGCTACGAAAATAGAGACCTGCTGGAGAGGGGTGCAGGCACGGAAGGAGAGAGACCGAAGAGCCTGGGCTGTCAAAGTTATTAAAAAGTCAGCAATATTAGTCTCTTAATTTAAATAAATGTTATCTAACAGTTATACACCTCTTTATTCATTGCGTGCTATGTTATCCGCGTAGGTTTATTAAGGGCTACATGACACGTCGTGAGGCAAAAACTACAGACAACTCAGAGTACCTGGCTTTCGTCAGACAGAGCTACCTCAATCGACTGAAGAATAACTTACCAAAGACGGTGCTGGACAAGACCACATGGCTGACCCCACCTCCAGTTATGACAGAGGTATTCAGATCCCTTCCGTTCCCTGAATAGGCATCCAAATATTTTTTTTGGGTTATTTTGATATTTCATTTTTATTGCGTTGCAAAATATCAAACAGAATGGCATCTGCAAAGAAACAAATTGGGACAATTTTGCATCTATTTTAACCAATTGGTCCCATTGATAGTAAATGTATGAAGTCGGTTCTCAAGTTCACACAGGTGCCCTAGCAGAGGAACCACAAGTGAACTTGTTTTCACAATCAAAAGTGTTAAAATAATTTGTCTTAATGTCTTCATTTGTCTTGAACTATGCTTTACAAGTAAAAACAAACCTTTTATGTCGATTTGCTTGAAAAATCAATGCCATTTGGTTTGATATTCAAATGCTTTGGTAATATTTTATAATAAGGTTACTTTAGTTAATGTTAGCTAATAAACTAGCATTTATTGCTGTGTTTAGACCTCTGAGATTTTGCGTCAGCTGAACACTCGTATGATGGTGAGGAAGTATGTGCGTGGAATCACACCTCAGAGAAAAGCGCTGGTAACCATCACTGTTGCTTTGTGTCATTCAATTAACCACAATCAAGGAGACCATGTAAGATAACTGCCGTCATTGTCTTTACAGATACAACAAAAAGTAGTAACCAGTTCCATCTTTAAGGGAAAGAAGGACAGTTATCCTCCGAGCATCAGTGTACCTTTTGTGGACACCAGAATCAGTCAGTACAGTATATTCTCCATAAAGACCAATCACAGTATTCTACACATTATATTTTTTACTTATATGTTCAATTTCCAACAAGGTGAACAAGATATAAACGCGAGGGTCCTCCAGACCATAAGACATGAACGTATCAAGGTAAACCATAAACTTGATGAGGTCCTTACTGTCAATCATGCAGAGAAGAATGAGAAGATAAGCATGTTCTCCTCACCTGATCTTTCTGCAGTACAGTGTTCCTGTGGTGAAGTATGACAGGAACGGATTTAAATCCAGACAAAGACAGCTAATCTTCACCCAGGCTGCCGTGTACATGGTAGAGGAAGCTAAGATCAAACAGAGAGTGGGATATGTGTCTGTAAAAGGTGACCACATGTGTCTCAGAGAGTAAAGGGCATGTCACGAAAGAACATTCAAGTTATTTTTTGCAAGAATTGTATTTGTTTTGTACATGATAGTGATTTGTGTGGGTTGACGTTTTTATCTGCAGGTGTATCTGTCAGTAATCTGGGTGACTCCATCATGATTCTCCATGTTGCTTTTGATGATCCAAAACAAAAGGTGAGTCAACATGAACATCATCAAGCGAATGCTTCCTACTGTGTTGTAGCAAAGGATATTGTTTTAAGGGGATGCACCATAAATTATCGGCCATATCGGTAGCAGACACTAAATGGCTCGATAATAAAATTATATTATATTATAGCCGATAAATTATAAATCATTTCCTCTGTTTGAACCACTTCCGGTGTACACTGCTCACAGTTCCAGTACAGTACTGTCATGATCATTCACTTACTGCTATTGGCAAAATCTTATGATGTAGGTACAGTATTTAGATATTTATGCATGTGAAAATTATAGTAATAAAAGCATTAGGTTGAATCAGACTGAATGCTTAATGTCTTGAGACCTGTTAGACTTGTGGTTATTAAAAAAAATTTTCTGGGTTGCAACATCTATAATTGTTTATTGAATAAAAAAAATAACCAGAAAAGTTTAAAAGTTAAAGAATCTTTAACTAGTGTTAAGTAGGCTTGGTGATGTTTTCAATAAAAGCAGTTGTCCACTTTTTGCCTTGTGTTTCAGTCTCATACAATTTTGTATTGATATTTAGAAACTGCATTTTGGCCGTTTTATCGGTTATCAGCTTCAAATGCTAAAGAATTATCGTTATTGTCTACTTTTACTAAATTGACAACTTTTAAGGGCATTACATAACGTTTGTATTTATTTGGATGTAGTAATGTTGTTCTTTTCTGCTTTCAAGGGCGACCTTATACTAGAGTGTGAACACCTCTTTGAAACTTTGACCAAACTGGCTATGATCACAAACAAGCAGAATGACATCAAGGTGCTTCAAGGAAGGTAAAGAAAGTTTTATCTTACTTAAAGACAGTTGTAACATTTGACTGGAAAGTGTTTTTTTTAACGATTAGTTCTGGTCCTTAAATCTGATTGGTTGCCAATTTTTCTAATTAAAATTACATTGTTTGTTTTATGAGTGGTGCAAACCGTAGATATATATGGTGCAAACAACATTGCATGTCGGAAGAAATGTGTGATGGAGTGTTTACATAGTCCTGTCCAAAAGCGATGTTAAACTTTTGTCTTTTAATTCAAATATATTGTTAAATGCAATAAAACTCAGGGCCGGGTCTAGGGGGGCATGTTCCTTGGGCCCCTCCAAAAATATCCAGCTGACAATTAAAATAACAAAAAATGAAATGCCTATTATTAAATACTTATTTGTATTAAATAATAATCTGTCAATTTAATCACAGAAAAATTTAAAAATGATGTACGCATGCAATTCCCCCTCCCCTGGGTGAAGCCACCGAGCCGGATATAATATCATTATTATATTGCCCAGTATATGAGGCTTTGCAAAAAACTTAATGTAAAAAGCTTACGGAGTCAACAGAATGGCTACAAAATGTGTGTATTTGGGAGTTGTTATGCTTACAGTTATTACACTTACAGCATTAAGTTTGAGATCAACGCAGGCAAGGAAAACTGTGTGGACTTCAGTACTGGACAAGAGCCTATGGTTTATAAAGGCAAAAATGGCCATCTGATGGTGGTAAGTGAACTTTTAATTCAACACGATCTTTATACCGTTTAAGATTTCTGTGACACTGGTACTCAAGACACTTTCATTATCTAAGGTGGCTCCACGGATCAAGTCTCGATGACCTCAGCAGGTGATTTGAATTGTATATATTTCATGAGGGGAAACCTGTAAAGGAAGATGATACCTCACACCACGCCCACCAACATATAGATGCAAAAAGCATTCATCTCTGAAAAAATGCAGTGGAAAGGATCACAGTATGGATAAAAAATGCGTTGTCCAAGTAGTGTTTATAAACGCTGCCCTTCGGATTTCTATTCCTGTAATGACATTGTATATTTTTATTATTTTAATGCTATTGTGCTAACCAGCTATATATTTTATATCAACATAAACAAACCACAGAAATAAAAGACATAGCAAGTGCATACTTTGGTCTACAAAATTTGTAGAAATCTTTATTTGTGATATCATGTGTATAAATCATTTGTATGTAAAACATTTTTATGTTCACGTCTGTACAAACTTCTCTACAGTATTACAGATTTCATAGTTTTTTTTAATACACCTTTAATAAAACTAGAGAGCACAAATAATCTGTGATGCTACATGCTGCAGCAGAAGAGAGTTCAGGCAAGTACATAACCGTACATGGTGTCTGTTACTCAATTACGCACTTACATCTGAATACTTCTCACTACATCTCAACGTCTTTACCAAACCCAGAGGCGTAATTAGTTTGACAAAATTTAAAACTGCGGTATGAAAAGATTTTTAATACTAAAACCCGGTTTGATCTTACTAAACATAACTTATAGAGTAAGACAACTTTTGATTTTGATAAAGTGCTAGTTTTGACTAGTCTTAAAGTGCCTCATTGACACCATAACACTATACTGCCCTCTATTGGCCACAATTCATATCATCTACTTTAAAAGAATAACCTCATAAGGCAAAAATAATGACCTCTTACTCCTTTACCGAACTAATGGACTGTCAGACCGTTTCGACTTGTTCAAGATCGGCAAACGTCCTGTAGCTCGCATTAGAATATCTCAGTAAGACACTTCAGCACTGCGCATTTCTGGCTCCAACACTTCAATTTAAAGCGACGACAGCAATCAAAAACAAATGGGGATATACTCAAAGCTACAAAACTCGAACGGTAATCAAACAGACCTACATGAGAAGCACAGTATTAACCTTAAGGCACCAGGAACCCTACAGTCTTAAACAAAATACGGTAAATAACGACACACACTTCGTTAAAACTGGACATAACACAAACATGGGAAACTGGCTGACACTTTGTTCTGCAGCTTTGATATGATTCAATAGTCACAAATCTATAATTAAATGACAATAATAGTCACCAGAATGACTGTAATAGTCAACTTGATATATTCATTGCAAACTGCTTTATAAATAGCAAATAGGGCAAATGTTAAGGGAATGTCAATGCAGTGAAAGTATTCATACGATTGCTTTTGTTCACATTAAAATCATATCTTTCAACGAGGTCTGTAAAAGTTAACAAATGCTGTTAAAAATCAATGCCCATACTAATGGATGCCCTATACGCTATATTCATACTTCTAAGTGACCTATGAAGGTACTAAATACCAGTTATTCTTTGAGTATCACCTTTTATGTGAAAGCAGAGTCGTTGCAGTATCTAACTCCTAACTGACGTGTCAGTGTGCAAATACAGGGGTGTAATGAAGCGCTGGTGGTTTTTAAGGCACTGAAAAGAGGGTATACTGTAGGGTCACTGGTGGTGGTGAGTGCGGTCATCAGGGCGCTTTATGTGAATCCTTCGCACTCTTTCGATACGCTCCCTTTCTTCGTCCTCATCGATGTGGTGGGATCGACCTGCAGCGCCCCCTGTGGCCTCCAGGAGTGCATTGTCTGGCCCCCGTCCATCTTGAGACTCATAGAGCAGGATGTTGAGAGTCTCTTCATAAATGCGAGCCTCTGGGAACTCAACCTGTCGGAGAGGAGCGAGTCATAAATGGGCAAGTGGCAAACATGACAGAAGCATTCCTACAGTTTGTTTCGCTACTCTTCTAGAAGAAAGTAAAGATCTTATAGACATTGAGTCATGTTTAGAAAATATACAAGAACACAGACCGGAGGAAAGGTTTCATTCCAATGTGAGGGACACCTTACCTTGGTCTGCTTCTTCTCAGTGGCGTAGACTATTGACGTGCAGCACACCTCTGCGATCTTTCTGCCCTGGCCATAAAAGGACCAGCAACAGATTTCATCGCCAATCACGTCCTTGATGAAGAGCACTCGACCGTTGAACCTCAGTGACAGCTTGTCAAACAGCTCAATGTTCTTCAACATGTTGTCATCAGAGTTGCTACAAAGATAAAGAGAAAGCGGATCAGGTAAAACCTCATCTGTATATTCCATCCTAACTTCCCAACACCTCAAACACGGTAATCCAATAAACCCATTTTACCTTGTATAAGAATATTTATTGTTGCTCCTATTGTACAGCAGTTTGACTGTAGGCTGTGAACAAAAAAGATGTCAAGATTTAAGGCTCAATAATGCAAAAAACAGCATTTTCCTGAAATTGAGAACGTTTTTGCACCTTATTTGCGGTGGCAATCAGTCTCTGTTCCTCTTTGGATGATGTCACCAATGGAACTTTACAAAATGGTGCATATGCATCTTTGTTCTGTAAAAAAAATTATTACAAGCAATGATTGTAAGACCAACTGCAAACTACTACTGTAATGCTGTGTATACTGTATACGGAATGTGTACATTTTCTAAATGGTACTCCACCTGTAAAGCTGCTTGACATTCGTCCACTAGCCCCTGCACCAAATAATATTTTGCCTCTGCCAACAACTCCTCTGTCTCCCTCCGGCTCTCAGGCAGCGGGACGACGCCGTCTCTCAAGTAGTTCAGAATGGTCCCAAAGTGCTTTCCACACCTGTCAATCAGAATCCAACCTGCAGACAGATCGTCCAGAGTAAAACTTGGAACCTGAAAAAAGGTCTACAAAAACATTGCATTACAACTACCTTCGCTATCAGTGAGGACCTCCATACGGCCGCTAAACATGGCCTTTAACATGGTGTCCTGCTTGGTCAGGGTCTGCATGGTGGTGTAGTACAGCGCTCCCCCAACATTCAGCTTCACATACTTGGAGCTAGGACTGGACCCCTTAAAAGAGGTGGTCCGTGTTGTAGCTGCCGGCACAGCCGAGCTCACCACACTTTCTCCTGACATCTCTTCCTAAAAGACAGAAAGGGATGGACATGGTGACAGATGAAGACAATGTACGGTTTATAAAATGCTGCACACACATGCAATATATACAATATGAACAAGATGCATATAAACAGTCAAAACAAAATATTTATAAGTTATCAATTTAAATAAGAAATTCATATCTGACTCACATCTTCAATTTGCATAGTAATGATGCGATTTCTCTTACACACAAGGTACATAATTTCCAAAAGGATTAATTTTCGCAATATTTGATGAGTTCACTTAATAAAACTTATGTTCACTATATTATATAAATATGGTACAAGGATTCATATCTTGACAGCCAAACTTTACATGTAAAACTTAAAACAATACAAAACTACATCTCTCATTCAATGAGATAGCGCGCATGACGTCATTTCATAAGATGCGATAGTTTTTCACAAAATTAACTAAAAGTCACATAGTTTTTTTTTATTTGTGTGTTTACACTGCATTAGTAATGAAACAAGACGTATACAAACAGCTTTATTTGAAGTTACCCATCAGAAACAGGTAACTTAGCCACCTACTAGAGCTAAAACAGCTAAACAAGCAAGCAACTTCTGGTCATTTATTTACGGAAATAAAAGCAAACATACTAGATAAAGGCTAACAATTACACGAGAAAATAAATCATTAGCAAAGAAACGGAGTGTAACGAAAGAATAATGTAACCGTTTACCATAGAAATACCCCGATTCTTTCGGGCCTCCTGGAACGGGTCTGGAATCGGATCACTTCCGGTCACAACCCAGACTCGTGCACGGGGCTGCGGGTCACGCGCATTACGAGTACGCGGAATCGCAGTTTTGCGCGTTTCATGATAGTAGATGGGAAATAACCCCACCTGGGCCATGTCCTGTCATTTAACGTGCCTTCTTCCTGTTATTGTACTTTTTAAATACACATATTTGTAATGGTTGGAATTTTGTATCCAGCGTAAAGGGCTGCATGTTAAAATTGGTTTTCAACTTCTGCCTCAGGTATATATATATATATATATATATATATATAAAACTGAAATAATATTTTAATCCTAAATACACAGTACAACGTTCCCAAATAAACGAAGCACTAAAACTATTATGAAAAAAAACGATTATGATCAAAACAATTAACGTTACAAATGGTTCCGCTTAGTGCAACATATAATGTATCTGTTCTCCCAAAGCTTTGCGTTATTCGTAAACACGTTTAGTACTGTAAAGTACTATATTGTATATCATTTTAGTTGAACAATTTAGAGAAACAATAATGCACTCAAAAAAAAGAAAGAACCTTTCTTGTGTGAATGCAGCCGGAAGGATTGGGAGGTTGCACCGTTGATGGATTAGAGCTGCGGTATCTGACTCGCTCTTTTGTTTACCTTAGTTTTTCATTTGTTCTCACGCGCTCAGGTAGGTCAAACCCCTGTCAGATCAACCAAGACTTTCTTCACAGTTTATCAGTAACACGTTTATCATGTGACAGTGTTTGTCAACCGTTGCCAGCTCGCTAAATGCTGAATATGTATTAATAGTTGCTAGCATGATAGCTATTGCCTTTGTGGACTAATTCAATTCGTTAGTACAGCTCCATATTTTTGTTTCCAGCGTCATTTAATGTAAACGAGACGTGCGGTGTTAACGTTGTCTTTGTAGAGTACTTATCCTTTGATGCATCCAAATGTCACCTGTGTTTATAGTATCTGATAGGGACTGTTTATATTTTGGTCAGATCAAACGATATCTTTTTTCGCATACTGTGGGATTTTAAGTTTAATTGGGGATCTGTTGCTTGACTAAATGTGACTAATGTTGCTATATTTTCGAGGACTATAAACTCATAATGTTGTCTTTTGATTCATTTGAACTATCATTTTATTTTGACTGTTGTGTACTTGAGTCACTTGTGTTGTTTAAGGTAGCAATATCCAAAAAGGGGTTTATGACACTGTTTTTAGGTAGATATAACATTTCTAAGACCTTTTGTTCTGCAGAGTCAAATGGACCTCAAGGACATCTGTCAAACCCATGTGAATATGCATTTATAGCATTCATGTGACCTGTGAAAACAGTAGAATTGCCAGTCACTACATTGGTGGAAGGTAACAGCCTATTTTATGTTAAGGTTTTGCTGCATGTGTCCAATAAAAGACATTTATTGCTTTTCTTGATTTGTCAAATTTTCTGTATTTTTATATACATACAAAAGTTGTTGCATCCTGATCATGACACATAAATCTTTAAATCATAGTTTGGAGCGGAAACATGTTCACCACTACCCAGATCTCCAAAACCCAGTTCCTGGATAAAGCCAGGGTGGCAAGGGAGGAGAGGAAGGGCTATAAGGAGAAAGAGAGAGCGGCCACTCAAATTCAGGCTTTGGTCAGAAGATTTCTCTGTCGTTGCAAGCTTCAAAGGGAAATCAGGTTAGAGATGAAATTAAACACACAATGACCAAACCGTTCTTTAAAGTCGTCATGCAACGGAAGTTTTGATGGGTTTTTTTTTCCAAATGTTGACGTATATCTGAGTGGAAATGGCTGTTTCAGGAATTTAGAAAATGTTGTGTGGGGCTTGATTTAATTGTTCAGGATTTGATTGGAAGATTGGATTGCTGATTGTTGTGCCCAGACATATCTCATGCAAAGAAGATATGTCTTTTGGAGCAGGACGGGATGTTTCTGATTTCATTTAAAGATTATAAAAAATAAACCTCCATGTTTTTATAAGCACTGCAATATATCATACAAATAAAGGCATTTACATTTTTTATTTTATTGTGTCTTTAAAGAAGTAATACTACAAAGAGATATGTGCCTTACTGTGGTGGCTAAAGATATTAAAATACAAAATAAGGTGAAAAGTTAGATTTTTCAATCATTTTTTCCTTGTATTTGATATTTAATATGCACTAAAAGCTATAAGCAAGCAATCGGTCAAGTTCCTGTTTATTGTTTTTATACAACAGAAGATGGGTGTGGTGTGGAAGAAGGGCCAGGAATGTTAAGAAGTCCTGTTAAGAAGCAATCCTTATATTTGCACATTAGGGGTTGCTAGTAATGCAGATATTAGACACTTTGCTTTTATAAATTGCTAAGTTTTGCTTCTATTTGAACCTAAAATATACTATTATGTTTATTAAACAAAACAAATGCATTTAAAGTTTGTATGCTCGCTATATCGTATTGCTTATTTACTGACATTACAGTAGGTGTTTAAGAATTTGTTGTCATCACGCTAAGTCTTTATTTCCTACTGTTTCAGACAAGAAGTTGATGATTTCTTTGCAGCCATTGATGCAGTTTCGGCAAAAAGAAATGCATTATCTATCTTCAAAATTGCAAGAAAGTTGTTATTCATATTGGGCAAGGATGATAAGTTGGTAAGCGTCACAAAATTTGAATTTGTTTATTAAGATAAGCACATTTTTACTGAATTTTGTGTATATAAATAAAGCCGTTGTTGTTTTCCTACACAGAGATTTGAAAAGCTTTGTCGAACCATACTAAGTAGCATGGAGGTCGAGAATGAACCAAAAGTAAGTCTTTAACCATTCAATAAGCGAACACAATTTAGCATCGCCTGTACTGCATTATTCCCAGTTGTTGAATTGTTGTGACAGGCTGGTTATTTCTCTAGGTTTGGTATGTATCGCTAGCCCTTTCAAAAGACCTCACCATCCCCTGGCTTAAACAGATCAAAGACGTCCTCTGGGTGTCTTGCGAATGCTTAAAGAAACTGAAGGTATTTCCTATATAATATTAGGGCTGTTTATAATCTGTTGTTCAGGTTTTTTGTTACCGGCATATTTGTTCAATTCTGAGTCTGTCAGTTATCTGTACAAATAGGCTGTGCTTCTCAATGAATGCTTATTTCCTGTTTCCTGTCTCTCTCTGCAGCCTGACATACTGCAAGATAATAAATTGGTGACTCTGTATCTGACAATGCTGATAACCTTCACAGACACATCCACATGGAAAATCATTCGAGGGAAAGGTTCGTGTCATATGTAATCACTGCTGGTGAAATAATGATGTTCATGCTCAAGCACCCACAGTAGAACTTCCTGTCATTTTTTTTTTAAGGCGAACCCCTCAAGCCTGCCTTAAACAGGATTTGTGAGAACATCATGGGATATCTCAATCAGAAGGGCTTTTACTCTGTATTACAGGTATCGCACATTTAAGCAGCATGTAAAAAAAAATATTTTGAATGATCAGTTGCTATTTTTCACGCTGGTCTGTGAGTGAGACTTTAAGCGCTAAGTAAGACTAGAACCTGAATTTTAAACGTGAGCTTCAGACATGTAATTAAACTCGTCTGTCCTGTTTGCAGATTCTGCTTACCAACGGTCTGGCAAGATCTCGACCTTCCCTTTCCAAAGGAACCCTCACAGCCATTTTTACGCTGTCACTCAGGTCGGTTGTTATGGCAACAAGGTTTGCTGTCTTAAGACATCTGACAGTTTGATTATATCATAGCTCAGTTTCTGCGGCCGAACTGATGTTATTTAAATGTGATGTGTTGCAGGCCTGTCATCGCTGCACATTTCTCAGACAACCTGCTGAGGTCTTTTCTTCTCCACATCATGTCCGTTCCAGCTTTCATCTCGCACCTTAACACACTCACTCCAGATGTAAGAAAATCATCCAACCTATACAAGAAAACAACACGATTTCATGCACATCTTAATATGAAATCAAAATCTACCCAAAGTATAATTTGTAATCCAGCAATTCTCTTCAGTTTTCTGGGTAGGTGTTTTAACTTGATTTTGTGATCTGCTCAGTGTATGCTCACTATCCAGACCCACGATCTCTTCCGCAAGTTTGTGTTATTTCTGAGCCGAGAGGAGCAGTGTTTGGATATCTGTGTCTGTCTGGAGGGAAGCCACACTCTCTGCTTACTTGGTGAGTTTGTGTACTCCATGCACATCCATTGATTTGGAGAGTAATCTCACTGCAAAATGATGCTCGATTTATTTCTTATTCAGGCAACCTCATTCAGCTGGGATATTATAATGGTAAAAGTCCTGGAGCAGGAAGCAAGTCACTTTGTCAAGGATCTGATAGATATGCTGTCATACTGTCAGAGATACGTCTTTCAGAAGAAATCCAACCTCACCCACTGGCATCCAGTTTTGGGCTGGTTTTCCCAGACCGTTGACTATGGGTATGTCCACTCCACTGTGACAAAATATAGCCACTTGCACGTCCCGGAATCGTATGTCATGGCCATTCTCTCTCTCTCCAGGCTTAATGAGTCTATGCCGCTGGTAACTAAGCAGTTACAGTGTTTATGGGGCGTGCCTGTGATCTGCACACTCTTCTGTGATGTTCTCAGCAAAAAGCTGGAGACGCAGGAACCCACCCCACCGCCCCTGCTTCAGGCAACCCCGCTACAGAATAACCTGCCCGTCAAAAGTGAGACAGTTTTAGTTATTTCACTATTTTACATGCCTGTCAATGTAGATTTTTTACTGTAGGTTCTGCTATAGATAATCATTACCCATAACTCATCATTATCACTATGACTTTGACAGGCTGGTTGTTAAAATCACGGTGATTTTCTATCCTTCCCCGTTATCTGTTAAATTATTTGTCACGGTTTTTGAAATTCAGAGTAGTTCACTTTCAAAATGAAAAGTCTGTGATCATTTACTCGACCTCTTGTCATTTCAAACCTGTATGTCTTTCTTTCTTCCACAGAACACAAAAGAAGATATTTCGGAAAATGTTGGTAACAGCCCCACATTCACTTGCATTGATTTTGTGTCCATACAATAGAAGTGAATGGGGGGGCTGTGCTATTCTGTTACCGACATTTTCCAAAATATCTTCTTTTGTGTTCCGCACAAAATTCCTTTAAATAATCAACATTTTTAGTTTAAGACAACGTTGGGTCACAAAACAAAATGTTTGTTTGGTATTAGGGGTAAAGCGCTTTGACAGCTAGGGGGCCTTTGAGAATATTGACAAAACCGGATGGCTCGAAAAATGATTGTGAAAAGAAAAAGAAAACGCACAGCGTTGTGTTTCTAGTGTCATCTGGCCTGTATTAATCATGTTTATTCCCGATTGATCAATGTTTAATTCTGTCTATGGTTAGATCTGTTCAAGCGAGCGTTCCAGAAGTCAGCGTCTGTGAGGAACATACTGAAACCAGTCGGAGGGAAGCGGGTCGACTCGGCCGAGGTCCAGAAGGTGTGCAGTATATGTGTGCTGTATCAGACGGCACTCACCACTCTCACGCAGATCCGCCTGCAGATTCTCACAGGTATAGAGACCTTTCATGTGAAACCCTGCACTGTGTGCACACCTTTGTATGATCATGCAGAGAGACAAAAATACGGTTTCATCTATTGTATTTTTTGTGAAACAAATGACAAAACAATGACGTAATGTAACTTTAAATATTGCATAAAACACATTTGGTTGACAATATTCTGAATTGTTAAAAAATTGAAATCTTTATTTCACGATTTCTAATTAAATCTTTTTCAGGACTGACATATTTAGATGAGCTGCTGCCCAAGCTGTGGGCCTTTATCTGTGAGCTTGGGCCACAGGGTGGCCTCCGACTCTTTATGGAGTGTCTCAGTAATGACACGGAGGAGTCTAAACAGCTTCTGGCCATGTTAATGCTCTTCTGTGATTGCTCCAGACATCTCATTACGTAAGTATTGTATACATACATATACATATACAGTATACCCACTATATAATACCCATAAGCATCACATACAGTTAGGTCCATAAATATTTAGACAGAAGCACATTTTTTGTTATTTGAGCTGTGTATCAAAATGTATTCGAGTTACAGTTTTATAGTGGGTATTGTCTTAAAGTGCACACTCTCAGCTTTATTTAGAGTGTATTCACATCCAGATTAGCTAAAGGCTTTAGGAATTAGAGCTCTTTAATATGAAGCTCCCCCCTTTTTCAAGGGACTAAAAGTAATTGGAGAGTTGAATCAAAAGGTGTTTTATTCACAGGTTTGGGCTTTTCCTTAAATAATTTCTTCATAAATGAAGCATGTTAAAGGTCTGGAGTTGATTCTACGTGTGGTGTTTGCATTTGTAAGCTGTTGCTGTGAACCCACATCTTGGGGTTCAAGGAGATATCCATGCAAGTGAAACAGACCATAGTTAGATTTCAAAAACACAACAAATCCATCAGAAAGATGCCAGGAACATTAAGAGCGGGCAAAGCAACAATTCGGTACATTCTGATAAAAAAAAACACATCGCTGAGCTCGGCAACAAAAAAATCCTGGGCGTCCATATGAGATAAAAGTGGTGGATGATGACATTATCCTCTCCATGATAAAGAAATACACCTTCACAACGTCCAGACAAGTGAAGAATTCATCTGGACGCTTTTGTCCAAATATTTATGGACCTAACTGTATATGTATGCTGACCTCCCTGCCTATTAAGTCTTCTTCATTTAAGCTGATGCATATATCTGCAAATGTTTGAGATTTTTTTTATTTGTGATGTATCACAGGATTCTGGATGACATAGAGGTGTATGAGGAACAGATTTCATTTAAAATGGAAGAGCTTGTCACCATCTCCTCTTTCCTCAACACATTTGTGTTCAAGATGATCTGGGATGGTATTTTAGGTACGCAAACATGAGTTGGTCTGTGGCCTGATAGATCTTTTGCGGCTTCATCAACGTCTTTGAAAACCTTTGCATGTGAACCCAATTGTAATGTTCTTTCTCTGTGTGTGTGTGTGATTGTGTATGTGTTGCAGAGAATGCTAAAGGGGAGAAGTTAGATTTGTTTCATAGCGTTCATGGCTGGCTAATGGTTCTGTACGAGCGAGACTGTCGCAGGAAATTCACACCTGAAGATCACTGGCTTCGCAAGTACGTCACTGAGAAAAACTGTCGCTTTACTTTCCTGTAGCTCAACTGGTGGATCATGGCGCTAGCAACATCAGTGCCATGACTTTGATTTGTGAATCAATGCACATATATAAATCCTCAAAAACAGAATTTAATATACATTTTGTTTGTTTGCTTTGTCTGATACAGAGACCTGAAGCCTAGTCTTTTATTTCAAGAGCTGGAGAAGGGCAAGAAGAGAGCACAGCTGCTACTTCAGTACATTCCTCATGTCATCCCACATAAAAATGTGAGTCAATTTAGGACATTACTATTCTACTCACTGTAGAACATATGTCAGACATACTTTATTTAACCTTTTAATCTCCGTCACGTCCACATAAAATCTTCATGACGTTTATGTGTAATGTTGATGTGTATGGATGGACTATAA
Source organism: Triplophysa siluroides (assembly GCA_006030095.1). Classification (NCBI taxonomy): domain Eukaryota; kingdom Metazoa; phylum Chordata; class Actinopteri; order Cypriniformes; family Nemacheilidae; genus Triplophysa; species Triplophysa siluroides. The sequence continues at coordinate 319,277 of VCII01000101.1, read as the reverse complement.
TGTTTTTCTATCATCCCAGAGGGTGCTGCTGTTCCGTAACATTGTGACAAAAGAGAAAGAGACGTTAGGATTGGTTGAGACGAGCTCCGCCTCACCACATGTTACTCACATAACTATTCGTCGCTCGCGCATGTTGGAGGCAAGTTTAATTAACATTAGCACGATAAACTAAGAGTTTGGTTCCAAAATGAGATAACTCTGTTTAAAAAAAATCTTAGATCGTGTTTTTTATAATGTTATCATGTTTTTATTGTGTTTTATTGTGCTAGTTGGCTGTATTTTTTAAGTTAGTATGGCTCAAATCAAAACAAACCAACTGCAATTTGATTGATATCAATGCACAATAAAAAACATGAGTTTTTAAAATGTTTGGTTTAAGTAAATTAAGTAAAATATAGAATATGTTCTCTCTCCCTCTCTGTCTATCATTTACTCTAGGACGGTTATGATCAACTGCGGCGTCTGCCTGTGAACTCCATTAAAGGAGTGATTCGAGTGAAGTTTGTGAATGATTTAGGAGTGGACGAGGCTGGAATCGATCAGGATGGTGTATTTAAAGAGTTCTTAGAAGAGATCATCAAGAAGGTTTTCAACCCAGCGCTCAACCTATTTAAGGTATAAACAAGCACAAGAACGTTGTCCACTATAATGCTTTAAATTAAGAAGTGCTGGTCATAGAAGAACTTTCTTTTCAGACCACCAGTGGGAATGAGAGATTATATCCCTCCCCAACTTCCAGCATCCACGAGAACCACCTTCAGCTGTATGAATTTGTTGGAAAGATGCTGGGAAAGGCCATGTATGAAGGGATCGTGGTAGACGTGCCGTTCGCCTCTTTTTTTCTCAGTCAGGTTCTGGGTCACCATCACAGCACCTTCTATAGCTCCATAGATGAGCTGCCCTCCCTCGACTCAGAGTTCTACAAGAACCTCACTTCCATAAAGGTCAGTGCCGAGATTAATGTAGTACCACAATTATTAGAGTACATAACTAGGGATTTTTAAGGTCCTACTCTGGTTTATGGAGTGTCCAACAACAAGTTCATGTACAGAGAAGCTGTAAAAACACTATTACTTTGTTATAATAGGCAGTTATTCTTACCTTACTCTCAAATGATTCGTTCCGCAATTCATCCGTCTAATCCCCTCCTTTCCGCTAGCCTTGTCTGATGTGATTGGTCCGATGGTCTAGTCTGCTGTGATTGGTCTACCGCGAATGAGGCTCACGAGCTACAGTGTTAGGGGGAGAAGAGTGAAGTTTTCGCGAGCAGTCCTAGCAAATCGTAGGCGGGGACTATATGTAGTGACGTAAATCCGCGGCAGTTCGCGAATCGGACTAGGGACGACTCGTTTGCGTGATTCAGAGTCGACTCCCTTTTTTCCAAGCCAATAACTTTGTTATTCATTCACCATCGGACTTACAACTTGGCAGACCGCTTACTTTCAATCACGGCAACAATACACACTGTATGAAATGTCATTTTCATGATCTCATGTTATGTACTCTTTAAAAGAACCGATACACCTCCTTTGAAATATAGTAGCTAAGGTTCCTCTAAAATTGGTTTTATCTTGAGTTCTTCAGTGATGTATGGATGGAGATCTGAAACACGTGGTAATGTTAGTAATGCATTTGTAGATCTAAAAAGCATGTAGCGTGTGGAAAAAACAGAAGGCCAAAAAAAGACAGGACAGTGTGAAAATACCATCCCATAACACATGTTTGCTAACAAGATGATTTGGAAAAGTTTCCTTCAAAGAACGTTAAAAAAAAGTAGTTTATCTCCTGTCCTAAGCCTAGATGAATGTCATGCCGTATGTTCAGAATTCACAACTGTGTGTTAATTTGATTTTTCAGCGTTACGATGGAGACGTCAGTGACCTGGGTCTAACTTTATCTTATGATGAAGAGGTGATGGGGCAGGTAAATGTTTTTTTGACCTGATTCATTCGTCTTGCAGCTCTAGCATTTGGTGTTTCTCATTTCTCTTTTTTCTGTGCTCACCTCACAGTTAGTCTGCCATGAGCTCATTCCCGGGGGAAAGACCATGCCTGTCACTAATGAAAACAAGTGAGTCCATTTTCTCCTCTGTCAAGTGTAAATAAAATTTTCATGGCAACACTGCCTGCTTTTCTCATTCGATACCATATGAAGAAAGGTCTTGATGAAAGAACGCATTAGCAGAGGAAGCCGAGTGGTTTAAAAAGCAATTAGGGATTAGAAAACGCAGACAAATGCATTAGGGCAACTTAATTTATTCATTAAAGTCCTTTTGTTTTATCACAATTAGATTCACTGACATCAACACGCTTAAAGAATTAGAGTGTAATTTTTAAATTCACATGTTAATGATAGAGCAAAAGGTCGGGTTTTGCTGCTAACTCTTTACCCTCCCTCTCCCCGTGCTAGGATCAGCTACATCCACCTGATGGCTCACTTCCGCATGCACACCCAGATCAAAGAGCAGACCGCGGCCTTCATCCGAGGCTTCCGCAGCATCATCAACCACGAGTGGCTTCACATGTTCTCCACCCCTGAGGTTCAGAGACTCGTCTCGGGAGACAATGCTGAGATAGACCTGGATGATCTCAAGTGAGCGTACACTTCTAAACATTGGCCTGTTGGGATTTGCATATGTTTTGGTTTATAGAAAAGAGTGTTAGCATGTTTGTTTATGAAGTATTGTAGCAAATTTTATATTGCTTTTCATTTTCAACAAGTGTGTGGCGATCTCACACCATGTTTTACACTGGATGCATTATATTATCCATGATGCTAATCGTTCTAATGGCCAGACAAGGAAAGGTTACTGATGATGCAATATGCCCCCAGGAAACACACGGTTTACTATGGAGGTTTCCATAGCAGCCACCGAGTCATTCTTTGGCTATGGGACATCCTCTCCAGCGATTTCTCCCCTGAGGAAAGAGCCATGTTTCTGAAGGTAATACTTGTTAGTATGTTAGCATGAAGACGTTATTAGGATTATTGCATGGTTCATGTTTCTCTGTTTTCTTCTGCAGTTTGTCACCAGCTGCTCAAGACCTCCCCTGCTTGGATTTGCCTACCTCAAACCCCCTTTCTCCATCCGCTGTGTGGAAGTATCGGACGACCAGGTATGACATCAGCTTTCAAGCTCCCACTTAGACAGTCATCATCTTTTTTCCCACTAATGTGTTTCCCACTTATTCGTGCAGGACACCGGGGACACTTTAGGCAGCGTCCTGCGTGGCTTCTTCACCATTCGTAAGAAGGAGCCAGGCGGCCGTCTCCCGACATCCTCCACTTGCTTCAACCTTCTTAAGCTGCCCAACTACAGCAAGAAGAGCATCCTCAGAGATAAACTCCGCTACGCCATCAGCATGAATACAGGCTTTGAGCTTTCATAACCCACAATGCAACTTCGTGTCCTGGTTCATCCCACACATAAACACACACATACAAACACATCCGTGCAAAGACTGGCAGTCTATTAAGGTGCCCGCACATTGAAGGCTCGGTTTCGAGTAGGAGTCGCAAGAACTGGAGATTCGCTAAGACTGCAATCCTACTCCAGAGGAACTTTTCGATCTATAGGTGAACTTTGTCTTGTCTACCAAAAGGCAGGCAAATGAAGTTACTAACCAATGAAACTGAGCTCAACGTATCCGGTCACAGATTTTGACCGTAGAAGTATATGATAGAGTTCATCACATTTACTGACACCGAGCATTTAGACAGACTCAGATTTTACTCTTAAAAGAAAGCTCGGACATTTGAAGTTTCGTAAAAACTTGAAGATCCAAGTATTTCAACTCTAAACGTCTCGTACAATCCGTTTTAAACCCTACAGTACATTTAAGAAACCTGTCAATCAGAGACTGGGGAACTCAATGTGAATCCAGAATTCAAGCATTATTATGGATGTTTCAACGGGAACTGGCTTCTAAACACCGTCCTTTTGTTGAGGAACACTCCTGAACCTTCTGGATGATACAGCGAAGTCAGCAGTGGATGTACCGGCATAAGAGCTTCAGAATTATGTTGTGTTGTCTCTCAGGTCTGCGTGTCTCACTCCCCTGAGAAAGGGAACAGGAAAGCAATACTAATGCAACACAAGCCATGCAACTCAAGACACACAGGAGGCTTTGCCTGTAATGGTAAATGCTCTCAAACCCATGACACGTATTGCTAAACTTCTGCTGAAGAGTATCTGAGAATCGAGGTAAGGACGTCGAGAGGAAACCCAGCACCATTAGTCGACTTCAGCTAGGAAGTGTGAGTAGTATGGTGGATAAAAGATGTCGGGCAGAGATGCACATCTCCATTACTGTCATCTAAATCTCTACATGGGCTTCATCAGACTGTTACATCGCCACAAAAACAGCCCAGTGTTGCTCAATGTCATGGTAAAAGAAATTCTGCTCATTTAATCTAATTGTAATTATTTTTATTCAGCGTTTGATGCAGGAAAGAAAGTATTTAACTTCATGATTTACTAATACAGGCACTGAAATCATATATAGTTGTTCATTAAAATTCAATAGCTTCTCTTGGACTTTTTTAGTTGAAGATTGAAAGGTCGAACAGGCAGGACACTAAACCGATATCAAAATAACTTTTTTTTTTACCAACTCATCACCTGATAATCTCCTCTCCACTTCTCGGTAACTCTGGCCATTGTGTTCTTTAGGTGTATATTGGAATTAAGCCATACAGTAAAGATGACTAACTTGCAAACCAGCTCTCATATATTCGATTTCTTAAAGGGAGTGTGCTCATATTCCAAGTGTACAAAAACTCTCCCTGTGCATGATGTCACTGGATGAAACTTGTGATACTTTATTGTTAGGGATCGCTATAGAAACTCAATCTAAACTTCTCTCATTCTTCTCTTCTTTCTCCGAGACCCTCCATGTCTCTAAGGCTGTCAAGAAATGTCTGGGTCGTATTTCACCCCAAAATCAAAAAAATAATTTGATACCGAAACGCAATCTTATATTTTATTTGTGAATGTGATAATTGTGGTTTAGAACAGGTTGATTCCTTACATAGATTTTATTTTATTCATGCAAAATCAACACTTTTTTCCAAAATTTCCCCTTGATGTGATGTTGGTGTTAAATATACCCCATACATTTCTTGGACTCAACCATCATACTTGTTTTCTGTTCTCTTAAGGACAAGTTAACAGCAGCAGATTTCTCCAAAATGTAATTGTATGCAAACCCTCTACGTTGTGTATTCAGTATATGCAATATTATACAATGCTCCCACAAACATTATCTGTCCTCATCTCCCAACTCCATTCACTTCTGTTTTGTCAAATTAAGGTGTGAAAGTACTCTCTTGCGTGCAGAGACTTTGTAGATGGAAAAACCGAGGCTACAAGCTCATTTTTTACGCATTACTCTTCATGTTAAGTTATAAATATTTTGTCCTTTTTAGCACAAAGGCTTTGATTGTGTCCCATAGCAGTTTTGAATTTCAATGAACTTACTGTACATTAACAAAACCTTGAAAGATGTTTAAGCAGGTATTTAGGTTGTAAATGCAAAAATAATCACGTTATGGGCTATTAAGGTTTTTGGCTGTGCATAGTGTGATTTCCTCCCTGACATGATGTCACTGAATCGTGCTCTCTTTCCCTCTTCCATGCGATGATCCTTGGAGGAGGATGCAACAACCTTTAAAGCATCCGCTCATCTCTCTTTCTTTGCCTGATAATGAAGTGTCTTTTGAATTTGGTTGCACTATGTGAACTGCAGGTTGTTATATATTACAAAAGCAATGTTGTTGTAAAGTTATCCATGTGTACAGTAATATTTCCTCTGTAAAATGTAAACTTAAATGTCGATCAACCATGTAAACATTTAAATATCCAATCTTAAAAATGACTAAATAAATGTGCACTGTCGTTTATTATCAGATTCTGTTTAAAGGTCATGTTGACGCTAGGTTCAAAACTCCAGCAAGTAAAACACATATATAGGTCCTTTTTCATGTAAAGGTTTATATACCATTAAGTCGTATATCCTCACTTCATATCTGAGTACAGATTGTACTATTAAAATACATTTTCAAAACAAATTTCCATTTTAGTTTATACTGACAATTAACCAGCTTTAGAGTGATAGTTCACCCAAAAATGAAAATTCTGTCTTCATTTACTCACCCTAAGATTGTTACAAACCTATATATATGTCTTTGTTCTGTTAAACACAATGGAAGATAGTTGAAAGAATGTCAGTTACCGAGCAAATCTCGGCCCCTATTTACTGCCATAGTAGGGAAAATAAATACTATGGGAGTCAATGGGGGGGCGACAATAATCCAAACCAAATATCTTCATTTGTCTTTAGCAGAACAATACATTTATACAGGTTTGGAACAATCTGAGGGTGAGTAAATTATAGAATTTTTATTTTTGGGTGAACTATAGGCTGTATTACATCAGTGCAGCATGTTAAAAATCCACTTAAACAAACATGTTCCCTAATCTTCATTGTTCCCAGGGATGTTGGTGAAAGTTTGCCAGAACAAATGTTTTTGGATTCAAAACCATGGTTCAAATTCTAGATAAGACCAAGCGCTTCCTATTCTACTCGGGTCTTTTGTAGACAGTTTCTGCATTGCCCTCTTTCATCGCAGCATATCTAGCCAAGGTGAACAAGTAGTCGCTCAATCTGTAAAACCAAAAACAGTCTATGAATTCAAGATTAAATGCTGAAAAAGGTGACAAATAATGATGAATACCTGTTCAGATATTTGGCAACTTCAGGATCTGCCTCTCCAGAACGGACAATAGGGGCGATACTGAAATCAATAAAAAGATGAATGACTTTATTTGAAATGGGGAAACGTTCCTGAATGTTTACAGACTATTTATAATTGAATTAGGAATGCATGTGTCATACTAACCAGCGTTCGGCCCGTCGACAAACTGCCCTTGATACATGTAAAGCTGCACTGCTTTTACCTCCTGACTGCAAAGTACCAGATTAACTAATAACACGACTTTTCAGTATTAAGAACGTTTTATGTATTATGTTACAATTGTCTGTTCATGCATATTACAGGTGCATACAGATATCGTCACAACAAAAGTTTCACTAAAACATACATACAGGTAGTATGAAGTTAGTGAGCGGAGGCAGCTCTTCTGTGAACGCATCAATCCATCTCTCCAGTTCTGTCACTGGCTGGGAGCTGAACTTTGTCTTTTCTATTTAAAATATAACATTTCAATAAAGCTAACGGATTACTGGCCATCCAATGCAATAATTGAACGTATTGTGATGTTACTCACTGATGTGAGTGTCTCTAGCCGATGATAGAGGGGTAGCGATGTTTGACCCCACATCCTGAAGGACACATTGGATCTGTACAGAAAAGACTCGATTCAAATGCATTGGCCCTTATTAAATCAGACAGCGAATGAAAGAGAGAGCCAAACCTTATCCAACTGTTCTGTAAATGAATGACCTTTGTCGAAGCAAAATTCTCTGGCTAACCTGAATGAGGAAATCAGTTTTAATATTAACAGTTAACTCACTGATAACCATCTCACTTGATGTATTATGCAGATGTCCATTACCCAATAACAGATGATAATTCATCGGTCGTTCCCAAAGCATCAAATATATGATCCTCCTTTGGTCGCCTCTCACCTGTGAAAGTGCTGGAAAAGCCTAACGAGGGTGAGACAGCGAAAGAGATGTTAACACAAATCTGACACGTTCAGTTTGACATTGCAAACAAACCCAGGAAGAGCATTTGCCTATATTTATGCTAAACACCTCATGTTTACATTATAGAGACTGCTAGCTCACACCCACAACGTGTATTGATGTCCAAAATAACCTTTATCTCCTGTTTTTGTGTATATTTTCGGGGTTCTTGTGTCTTCCTCAGATGTGCTGGCGTGTCTTGCATATATGAGAGAACGTATACAAAGTAAGTTATACTGTAACGTCGCGTGGCTACATTAGCATGAAAGCCACACATAAGGGTTTATGGGCGTATTTCTCGATGCTTTTTGCTTTACCTGCTTTGATCGCAACGCGCCGACTGCATCTGCTTCAGTCTCGCGCACGTAGCCAAACGAATGACCCGATTTGTGGATCTGAACACGACGGACGCCATTGCAAACGCGTTCCTGTGTTTACCGTTGACCTTTTTTGACCACTTTTGCTTCCGTAGACACGCTGACCGGGGTTCGCTCATCACGCAACCGGTGACACGACGCTGGAGCGCCTTTTGATTGGCGCGTGCCTGTGAGAGCCTTATCCTGATTGGTGTTTTGATCAACGGCGATGTTAGTGCTTTGCTCTGATTGGTCCAGAGTAGCGAGAGCGTTCGCACGTTGACCGAAATCTTTTCTGTGAAGAGGAGCATTTAATTCCGCGCACTTTATAGACTTCAGAGCCTTTTATAGACGGAAAGGGATTTTTAAGAAGTTTTGTGTGCTGGATTAACATAAATATGAGTAGCAGGTTTGTCAGCTCCGGTACATACGCTTGTAAATAGAGAATCAAGTTGTTTGTCTGGGACGTGTTATTGTGTCGTTGTACTATTTTGTTAAATCGTAACTTTCACAATGCATACGACGGACTGCTACGTTTCCGCACCGGGTAAAGCGATTCTGCATGGCGAGCACGCTGTGGTGCATGGGAAGGTGTGTGTTTAACGATATTCAGTTAGTCAGGTGAAATGATTAAATGATTGCAATTTAGTTTAGTTAAAAAAAACGTGTTAATACAAAGTAAACCCCCAGTTTTGTCTTTCAACAGGTCGCTCTGGCTGTGAGTTTGAACCTGCGCACATACTTGCGCCTGCAGTCCACATCAAATGGAAAAGTGTGCATCAATCTCCCCAATATTGACACTTTCCTGTCCTGGGAAGTAACGGCACTACTGCCTCTTCTGGATGGTTGTAGAGGTGAGAACAGACGGGTATGACGTTATGATATGATGGTTTTAATAAAATACGTATTTATGAAAACCGTCCTCAAAGGAATAGTCCAGTCCACCCTTTTAAGTGCCATAAAAGAAAGTCATGTGAGTTTGAAGCGTGTGAGACTAAGTGAAGAATGACATCATTTCTATTCCGGTCTGATTTCTTGAAGTCGTAATAATGCATTTTATTGCCTATTTCTGTAGACTAGTAATAAAGTCGATGTTTCTTTCATTTGCGTTCCTCTGACTGTCTGGCAGAACATGTAGACCTGAAGCAGGAGCTTGATGACGATCTTTTGAAGAGGCTCCGTGCATTTACTGGCATTGCAGATGCTTCCACCGACACAAGAAGCATGGCGGTTTTGGCATTCCTCTATATGTACCTGTCTGTGTTCGGCGGGGCGGAGTAAGAACACCATCAAAGTTCACCCCAAAAGTTCACCCAAACGTTCTGTTATCGTTTATTCGCCCTCTTGTTCAAAACCCGTCAGAAGATATTCTGAGAAATGTCTCTGTGGTTTTGTGTCCGTACTATAGAAGTCAATGAGCGTCGGGTTGTCGTCAAACGATCTTTTTTATGTTTGACAGAAGACATTCTTAAAAGAATGGAATGACACGTGGATGAGTTAACGATGAAAGAATTTTCATTTTGGGTGAACTATCTCTGCAATGCATCAGTCGTTATAACTGCATATCCACACGCAGCATATGAATATTGTTCTGACTAGGGACCTTTGACCTGCCGTTCCTTCAGGTCCCTAGCCAGTATCACAGTATCTGTGTGGTCAGAGTTGCCCACAGGAGCTGGTTTAGGCTCCAGTGCCGCCTATAATGTTTGCCTGGCTGCTGGCCTGCTGTCTGCCAGAGGGATCACATCCTCTCCTCTCACACCCCAACAGGATTCAGCCAGGTAACACAGCATAGATCTACTTTAATAATGTGTTTATACATAGATTATTTTAAGTAAAATGTATTTATTATGAATCATTTTACTACTATAATTCATGAAGCGTGACACTTGCATTTATGTTTTGGCAAATGCATTGGTTTTGCCGCTTACAAGTGCTTTTAAAGGTCCATTGTGAAATTTAGTGACATCTAGTGGTAAGGTTTCGTCTTGCAACTGACGGCTCACACCAAAACCTCCCCTTCACCTACGATGCACTACGGCAGCTGACACGGGACTAAGATGTCATCACGTTTTCTCTTCTTTGCCGAAGGAGATTACGTATTTATGAAATGCACTCTGTAAAGCAGTTTGTCTGTTTAGGGCTACTGTAGAAAAAAACACATGGCGAATTCCATGTAAGGGGATAGAAATAGTTCATTCTAAGATAAAAAACAAAACGCTTGAAAGGTCTTTATACACCTCTGAAGACGTAGTTATATATATTAAATTGCATTTCTGTCAATTGTTCCTCTAAAAAATGACACATTGGACCTTTAAAACATAAATATGAACAGTTTATGATTATTGATCATTGGAAGGCACTAATATCAGCATCTTGCATCTTGGTGCAATATATACTAGTACTAGTAATAAGAAAACATCTAAATATGTTGACGTAGTATAACACTGTGCTTGTCTGTCCTCTGGTTCCTCCACATCTCCTCCAGCCCTTCTTAATTTGTAGAATTGTCCTCTTGTTAACTGCATTTTGGCCAATGTAAATCTTCCCCCTGTGTGTGTTTCAGATGGAGTAAAGAGGAGACGGAGCTGATTAACAGGTGGGCGTTTATGGGGGAGAAGATCATCCACGGGAACCCTTCAGGGGTGGATAATGCTGTGGGTACATGGGGTGAGACGCTTAACTTCTCACTTATGTTTTATGCAGTCATGATTGTGTTTTATTTTATTTTTGTGTGTAAAATGTATTTTGTGTGCTTTTATTGTGACTTTTTCCGTTCTTTCTATAACAGGTTGTTTTTTAAGATACCATGACGGGAAAATAACTCCACTAGATCGGTAAAAAACCCCACGAATTGACTTTATCCAAATCAATCTATATAATAACATTTACACAAATGATTCATTTTCATTATTATATGTGTACTATTTCATTTTATTACACGGCTCATTTTAATGCTTGATTCTGATTGGCCAGTCGCGACATTCCAAGGGTTGTTATTTTCAAATAACAACCCCTCTAAACTAACAACACCCTGTAACCCGGATGCTGCAAATCATTTTGGAAGGGGCAGTTTAATATTACACAAAAAATTAATTGTATGTCTTTTAATAATATTATATTTACCAATTTGCCTGGTCATGACGTTTAAAATGAGCTAATAAAATATATTAAATTCACATTTTATGTCCAGTTTTTTTCTCATGTGGCAAGCAGCCGTGTTATCAGCGGGATAATGTACAAGCAGAAGAGAAATAAGCCCCTTCAGTGGGATACAACTGATCACACTGTCGGGGCTTATTTCTGCGATAACAACCGGCTGCCTGTACATTATTCCTTTCTTATTATGAAAGTATCCTGCAGCTCGCATTTATTTCATTGAAATTTCACAAACAGCAGAATTCTGTTTGTTCAGAACATTTGTTTCTGCGTTATGATTGTCGGGTTTGTTTGCTCCCCAGGGTCCCAGTTCTGAGAATCCTTCTTACCAACACCAAAGTACCACGCAGCACCAAAGTGCTTGTTTCTGGAGTTAAGGACAAAATTAACAAGGTAGTAAATGGCTTTTCTCCCCCTTCTGTGTTTTAACTCCTGTGCCCTTCAATTAGCATAATGGCTGGTGTGTGTGTGTGTGCTCATGAGGGAGGACCGCTCTAGGGGCCTGGTGCTGAGTGCTCTTTATAAGAGCTCCAAATAAAACACTCCGGCGACACTCCTGTGCCCTGTTACCCTGACAACGGCAGCAGGTAGCCGCACTGCTGGCGTCTCCTGATTGGTGAAGTGGAATTCGGTGATGATCGGGGCGAAAAAGAGCAAAGAGTCAGGACAGGCTTTAAAGGGCCCTTATTGTACTCTGTCCATGTATAGTGCTTCTTGGACTTAAAGCTGCCATAACACACGCACGCAGTTTCTGCCAATCTCATATTAATCTTGAGTACCTATAAAGTATTATTGCATACTTCGTATCTTCGAAGAGTATTTTTTTTGTTTACAGTTATAAAAGATAGATATAGCTGTATGATTATTTAGAGAAAAATACGACCTCCTGGGGTGTGCGGGGAGGAACTAAATCATGAAACACAATACATCATCGCAATACATTATCCCTGCATAACTATTGATTCACTGTAAGTTTGTGTTGTTGCATTATGCACGTACACTCCGATTGCCAACAAATGGGGTTCATGTCCGGCATCTTTTAGCGCTGGGACCACTCCATCTATTAGTTTCAAACGATCTCCAAATCCAGCATTATATCCACCGTTTATGGATTCGACTTCTCTCTCTATCGCAAGAGTAACGAGCTGCAGCTGCTGCCCCACAGCGCAGCCAATCTTGACGCAGCGCAGCCAATCTTGATGGTAAGCGAGTCTTCCTCGCTTTTCTAGGGCTATTTCTTGCCGTGGGCGTGCTTTTCCAGGAGAACTGCCCATAATGGACTAAGAAAAGTTGTTACAAAACGGATTTCCATGTTCCTATGCAAATGTTGGGCGATGTATCGAGCACAGAAATACTACGTGATATCAAGACCATGTCTACCATGAGGAGACATCACGTTTAACATTCTAAAGCTTAAAGCTTTTTCGCTACTGTACTTTAAGACTTTTATAACTCTGGTAATGGTTGTGACATCATAACCATGACAATTTGTAAACAAGCCGTTTCGACAGCTTTTATCTGAAAATTGCAATAAACAAATGCTGTTGGATGCTGTTTTTTATGATATCGCCTCTTTAGCGCCTGAAGCAGGTATTTTAGTCACAGTTGTTTGGGGACATCATGCTTGACTTTGAAATAATTATAATTATCTTTTAATGCGACAAGCTTTTTAAGATGGCAATTTTTTCGATGAGTAATTATAAGTAATTATGTTTCCTCGCCAAACTTGAACATCATTCTGTGTTTGCACAGTTTCCTGCTGTAATGAAGCCGGTGTTGGAGTCAGTCGACGCTGTGTCCTGCACCTGTGAACAGACTCTAACAGAGATGTCTGCACGTGGACCTTCAGCTGAGCATTACAACATACTCGAGGTACAGCTACCTTTAAAAATCATGAGCGATGTGCATTTATTGAAGGAGAATATTTCCAGCCAAAGACGGAAACTGTGCTTTATGTTAAGATACTGTAGAATTTTGTTGTCGTAGCTGTGGCCTTGCCGTTGTGCACATTGACTTGTGGTACTCACTGGGGTGATGCAAGTCTATGTGAAACATTGGATTTGTCTGTGATGTCTTGTTGAAATGATGGATGGATTCCAATGTGGCGGTGTTTATCAGGAGCTGATTGATATAAACCAGCACCATCTGAACGTGATGGGTGTGGGTCACTCCTCTTTGGACATCCTGTGTAAGATCACCCTGGCCCAGGGTCTGCACAGCAAACTGACGGGGGCCGGAGGTGGAGGCTGTGGAATCACTCTTCTCCGACCAGGTACCTTCACCACATGTGTTGCCTATCAGAGTGCTATAATGAAGAACAAAAGCAACGCAATGGTCTATGGTTGTGTGGATGTTGTTACATAGATGCTAAAGAGTGTTTTTAGTGCATTATAACATTTTAAGGGTGGTTTCTAGATAGTTGCTTACTGAGCCAAAAAGAAGCAGAAACCAAACCTCTGAAAAATCTGATCCCATGCTTTTATCCAAAGTGACTTGCAGTATATGTGTAAACATCACATTTTTGTGGCTCTTTCGTAAATTTCTGGCTCCTTGTTATCGTTTTACCAGTCTTTGCTGTTTTTGCGTGCACATGCAACCCTACATTAAAGTCTGGATATGCTACCTGTCATTGATCAGTCTTATTTCTGCGAATTAGTTCAAAAGTGTCTGTGACGGTGGCACCCCGCTGAGCGTCAGACTGTTCAGCGCGACACGTTTTGTGGAGGTGAATCTGACCTGTCACTCTCGTCTGATAAAAGCTGACACTAAAGACACAGCGACTGTCAGACTGGGCCCGACTCTTTGTTTATGCCCCAAGCCAATAAGGCATTGAATTTTAATCAGGATCTTAGAACTCTCGGCAACAGCCTCAGATAACAAGGAGACACAAAACAAGAGGAAGCCTGGCGACATTTCCAAGCATAAATATGTCATTTTGAAACAAGTCTTGGTAAAGCTGAATTGAGATTTCTGAGGTGAAGGTCTCTTGTGCTTTTAAATCTCAGAGAGGATTGCTAGCTTTCCTGTGTCCCGTCAGGCTGTTTACTTACTCTCACAGTGTCATTTAAGCCGAAACCGGGTTCTTACATGTCAAAAAAGACATTAAATTGCTCATGCTCTTGACACGGCAGGGGTCTTTTTTTGGTGGCTAGCAGGTAAAATTACACCCATTTTCATCCTCTGAAAGCTCTAGAGGGGCATTATTTTCCACATGGGGATGCTGATTCTTTGTAGGTTTGGCACACTGTCAGGCCACCTGCACGTGGTCAGTGGTCCAACAAATGGGAAACATTTTTTTCCATTTTTGATCAGATCTGTAGTGCAGCAGTTGCCATTCCTATCACACACGCTGAAACAACTCAAATGCAAATTAAATAGAAATGTAACTGAAAATGTTTTGCTCTTGGTAGTAATGTTTATTTTCTTTCTGTTTGCAGAAACGGATGCATCAGTGATCCAGAGCACCATTGAGGAGCTGCAGGCTTGTGGCTTTGACTGCTGGGAGACGAGTATCGGAGGTCCAGGCGTTCAGCAGCACTCCTCTGATGCGCTCACACGGGACATACTGAAGATACTTACCAGCTACTGAGTCACAGAAAATACATCCTCATTCACAGATGCTTGCTGCTGATATTTGGGAAGCTCTGTTGGTATACACCAACATACAGAATTGCACCATTATTTCTCTTAAATGGAAATTAATATCAAGTTGAAGAGAGAATCTTGCATATTTGGTCATTACGTTCAGAGCGATTGTGGACACTTACAAAGCATTTTTCATTTTCACATCTTCACTTTTCTAAATATTTTTAAGGGATATATATTTGCTTTTTTTGGAAACCTTGACTCTACATTTCGGATAAAACATGGCGTTCTTGAACGTGAAATACAGGCTCCCGAGTTTGCGTCCATCTTCCACACCATCATAACTCTCTCAAAGATTTTTGTCCACATATTCAAATTGCGGTCAGTGAAGTTGCCAATAGAGGGCAGCAGAGTGTAGGTAATGGAACAGATGCTGTCAATAATATATGAAAAAATTTACAAAATGAATTAGTCAATAAATATTGACAACATCTTCCTATTTTTAATGAAAAGCCATGTTGTACAAAACAAAAATTACTTGGTTGTCTGTCTGTGTATTGTTAGTAAAGGTAGTCTGAACATCTCATTTGCAGAAATCTAGTCAAAAACGCATATCACATCACTGATCAGAGACAGATTAGAGCTGTTAGATTTTCACTAAACCCAAAGTAATTACTTTTCAGTTTTTTGCCCTTTGGATTCAGAACGGTTCTTGTGTCGAATATTCAGACGGAGATTAGACACAGGGATGCATTTGGCTGTCGACCAGAAGCAGTCCAAGTTGATCTTCGAAGCGCAGAGATGTAATAAACGCTCTGCACTTAGTGGCGAGCGAATTTCCCCGCGGTCCCGGGAGAG
Source organism: Triplophysa siluroides (assembly GCA_006030095.1). Taxonomy (NCBI): domain Eukaryota; kingdom Metazoa; phylum Chordata; class Actinopteri; order Cypriniformes; family Nemacheilidae; genus Triplophysa; species Triplophysa siluroides. The sequence continues at coordinate 303,610 of VCII01000101.1, read as the reverse complement.
GGGTGTAATTTTAGTGGAGTTTAGTGAGGTACAGATAAAGAGGGCTGTCTTCAGAAATCCAGACGTTGAGCTGGAGAACAGGAAATGAAACGGTACAGAGTTGTGTGTGTTTCTCTGTACCGAAGGCCAGTAGAAGGTCAGAACCTTTGCTTTATCAAATGCACTTTGAGAAGACCTTCCCTTGAGGTCATAGATATGGCCCAAATGTGTTGACAATGTCAGTATTTTTCTAAATTTGAACACAAACATTGTGGTGCTTTTATAATTTTTTTGTTTGAACAGCCTGATATAAAAGCATTGGTTGAGCCCACGGGGCGAGTTTGGGGCAGTTTTAAAATACAGAGGGTTTAAAATACAAAAGGAGGGTTTTAAAATACAGAGACAAGACTACAGATCTTCAAAAAAAACACTGCAAAGCTCAGAGGAAGTGACCTCAGACCCCACATCTGAGTCTTGTCGTCTTGTCAATCATGGCATGTGGCATTTATCCATGAGCTTGGCTGCCATACCTATAAATACACCATGATTATTTATTTGCCTGATTCCATCAGCTCTAAAGGGTAAAAATGACTCTCATCTTCCTCTCAGATTTTTGCTCGCCTCGTCCACTTTAGCCAGATCCAATTTGGATCTCATCCTCAGACAGACTGAGGAAGCGCTTTTCAATCTCTGATCTGCCGTAATGAAAAGAGAGGGTACTGCCTGTGAATGCGGTAACCGGATTAGCGAATGGAGGAGAGGGCGGAATCGGGCGTTTGCGAGAGAACGGATGAATGAGTAAAGCTGGCTTTAACCTGAGGGGGGGCCCAGGATCCTGCGTCCCCGCTCCGGCCCCCGCCACCAAATCCCGTCGACCTGCTGCTAGTCATGCGCCGCGTGTTTGTGCTGACAAACAATTTCTCTGTGAATCGTTATTGACTTTTCCCTCTTTTCTTGCTCTCCTTCGCTCCCTCTTTCAAACATTTTAAAGCGCAGGCTACGAGTTAAACACTATTGGCAGTTTTGAAGTCTGTCCAACAAACTGGCAGTGGGGATGCTGAAGAGAAAAGGTCAGTTTGGGGGGGAATCTGGAATGATTGATTTTTTTCCTCTCCGTCTTTCTGTTGTTTTTATTCGTTTCTAAAAATGTCAGGAGGCCTTTGTGGTGGACAGGTTGTATGAATGAATAGGAACTGGCTGGCCGGGCCGCCCCTTGCGAACCTTGACCCTTTGTGTGGCGTCTGCCCGTTCAGTCAATCTGTCACCCCTCCCGTAACCCTGGCTCGAATTTAATTACCAATGAGCTCTTCAATTGAAATGCACGGATGAAGAGGAATGAGGAAAGAGCTCGCTGTTTCTCCTCCCTGTGAGGCACAGATGGTATTTTTTATCAATGTCACACGCAGCTTCTTTTTAGTGCTGAATAGATAGACGTTCAGATAACACTGCCAGCCATGAAACGGGGTCAAGGATGGAGCGGAACGGCAAAGCTATTGAAATATCATAAAAAAAACAAGCATTCAGGCCTCAGAGTGGGTTTATTCTGTTTGTCTATTGCATGTTAGTTTTGCATAAAGGAATGTCAGTTTAAATGATTTCTCCTTCCCGTGTTCGTGTAATCGAAGTTCAAGAGCGACAGTTCAAGTAATGGTTGAATGTGAGAATCTGTTGAGAGTTTTTCGCCTTTCTGTGCGCATGTGAACGCTGTGCGGTGTTGTGACTCATTCTCTGCGGGGATGTGACATTGCACATGATAGATATGAACTCAGCGTTCGCCTGACTCTCTTGTAAACAGATCATAACAAAAGTGCACGACGGCGGCGTGGGGCTTTCCGAGAGAGTCGCAAAGATAAAAATTGATCTCTGACAGGCGCTCTAGGTGTCTGTATTCCGCAATTTATATGTCCACAGCAGGTTCTGCGTTTTTGTAATATTTCTGTTGCATTTTCCTTTCCCCAGAAGACTAGTTCCATTTAAGTTCTTTATTCTGTGGTTATATGTAAGGGCCAAATCCTGGTGCTGACCCAACTCGACTAAAAGTCTTTCGTCCTGCCCACCCCTGACCCCCTCACCTTCCTTCAAGAGCGTGTGGCCCTGCAGCTGAGCAGGGCTCTTTTTTCTGGGCTTCTTTTGAGGAGATGCTGTGCGGGGTCAGGGTCAAGGTGGTGTAAAATAAGAGTGTATGGGAGTTTGTGTGTCTTTCAGACCGGAGAAAGGCATTCCCCTTCTGCCTGGCCCTGGTGAAAAGCGAGAGCAGAGGTCAGGCGACCCCATTAAGACTGTCGGGTGCGGAAGAATCTGGCACAGACCTGCACATGTCGAGAGGCTGAGACACGCGTGTGTGTTTGTGGGAGAAAGAGAAAGAAAGGGAGACTGTGAGCGATGAATCAATGAGCAGAGAAGACTGATGCTTATATGTTCTTCAGGTTGATACATTTACTCCTGTCTTGATTAATGACAGCATTTAATAATATCTCAAGCATATCACTTTAGTGATAAATAACACTCTTCAGCACAAATCGTGTGTTTAATGCTTCACACACTTTACAATAAGTTGGCATTCATTTAAGGGACAGTTCACCCAAGAATTTAAATTCTGTCATTATTTACTCACCCACATGTTGTTACAAATCGGTAGTAATGTCTTTGTTCTGATGAACACAGAGAAAGATATTTGGAAGAATGCTCGTAACCAAACAGTTCTTGGCCAACATTGACTACCATAGTGAGAAAAATTGCTTTATACATTTCTTTGTTCTGTTGAATACAAAAGAAGATGTTTTGAAGACTGTAGAAAAGCCAACCATTTTGACTAGCCGTTGTGATTTTTCCTACTGTGGTGGTCAATGGTGGCCAAGAACTGTTTGGTTTAGCTAATAAACTAACAATGCATATATTTTTTGAATGTTTACAGTTAAAATTACATATACTGTATATATATATATATATATATATATATATATATATGTGTGTGTGAAGAGTTTGTTTCCAAAACGAGATAACTCATGTCATGTTTTTCATTATGTTATCATGTTTTTATCTATATTAGTTGGGTGTATTTTTGAGTTATTATGGCCTAAATCAAAACAAACCAACTGCAGTTTGATTGATATTAATTGGAATGCACAATAAAAAAATATCTCATTTTGGAATTAAACTCTTTATATATATATTCAAATATCAGTGAGCTTAATATATATAAAATCATAATTTATTGGGTCCCTTCCATTGCGAGATGGCTGTCCCAAATCCATAAATTTCAATTTATGTAAATTATATGAAAGTATTTTTTTATTTTTGTTTTAAAAAATATATTTTTATGTTATTAAAAAAGTGATTTATTTAAAAATATTTATTTTTAAAATTCTAAAATGATAACATTTTATGTAAAAAATGTGTCCAGCATTTTCATGTCACTACCGAAACAGTGTATGTTTTAGTCCATTGGCTGAGACTGATTTTAGCCACACCCCTACATTTTTGATCAAGAATAATTTCTGTGTCCCTCTCTAGCTACATGGTGAGTTGATCGGTCTTACTAACTTGAAGTAAATGTGTTCAGAAGTCTAAACATCTGTGTGTAACATCACTACCAAACATCTTTTTTTTTGCAATTAAGCAAACTTTTTTGGGCTTTATTCCATAAAATTTAGTTTTATGTTTGTAAAACTGTTCAGAACTGTGCTGATTAGCATCTTTGAGCTAGGCTCAAAATTATTAAAAATGCTCACTACCAAAACAGTCACGACCGAAACGTATCACTGGGTATCATTGTTTCGGTAGTGACCAATTTTTTTGATGTTTTGTCAAAAATAAACTATATTAAATTATCAACTAAGATGTTTTGATAGTGTTTGGTTCAATCTATATATAATCTAATGAATACTTGACTTTGAAATCAGTATGATCAACTGTATGCCTTTTACAAAGAAAGACTGCGTTCAAAATACAACATTTTTGAATTGAAAATATGAGTAAAAATCTTAATAGGTCAATATAATCATTCTTATTAAATTAGATATTATTTTATTTTGTTTCTAGTGACAAAATTTGAACATTCTAAAACTTTCTGCAATGACAATATTGAACACTACGCACAATAAAAAAAATCTCATTTTGAATTAACTCTTTATATATATATTCAAATATCAGTGAGCTTAATATATATAAAATTAATTTATTGGGTCCTTCCATTGCGAGATGGCTGTCCAAATCCATAAATTTCAATTTATGTAAATTATATGAAAGTATTTTTTTATTTTTGTTTTAAAAAATATATTTTTATGTTATTAAAAAAGTGATTTATTTAAAAATATTTATTTTTCTAAAATGATAACATTTTATGTAAAAAATGTGTCCAGCATTTTCATGTCACTACCGAAACAGTGTATGTTTTAGTCCATTGGCTGAGACTGATTTTAGCCACACCCCTACATTTTTGATCAAGAATAATTTCTGTGTCCCTCTCTAGCTACATGGTGAGTTGATCGGTCTTACTAACTTGAAGTAAATGTGTTCAGAAGTCTAAACATCTGTGTGTAACATCACTACCAAACATCTTTTTTTTTGCAATTAAGCAAACTTTTTTGGGCTTTATTCCATAAAATTTAGTTTTATGTTTGTAAAACTGTTCAGAACTGTGCTGATTAGCATCTTTGAGCTAGGCTCAAAATTATTAAAAATGCTCACTACCAAAACAGTCACGACCGAAACGTATCACTGGGTATCATTGTTTCGGTAGTGACCAATTTTTTTGATGTTTTGTCAAAAATAAACTATATTAAATTATCAACTAAGATGTTTTGATAGTGTTTGGTTCAATCTATATATAATCTAATGAATACTTGACTTTGAAATCAGTATGATCAACTGTATGCCTTTTACAAAGAAAGACTGCGTTCAAAATACAACATTTTTGAATTGAAAATATGAGTAAAAATCTTAATAGGTCAATATAATCATTCTTATTAAATTAGATATTATTTTATTTTGTTTCAGTAGTGACAAAATTTGGGGAGGGGAAGAACATTCTAAAACTTTCTGCAATGACAATATGAAAATGAATTGCACAATTATTAGAAATGTGTACCTTTGATATTATACAATTCGCACATAAAAAAAATCTGGGGGATTTTCCAACTCTGACTTTGCACCAATTCCGTAGAATGGCCCATATACATATTTATTTGCACTGTCTAGCCGTTGTGATTTTTCCTACTGTGGTGGTCAATGGTGGCCAAGAACTGTTTGGTTTAGCTAATAAACTAACAATGCATATATTTTTTGAATTTTACAGTTAAAATTACATTATGATATATATATATATATATATTATATATGTGTGTGTGTGAAGAGTTTGTTTCCAAAACGAGATAACTCATGTCATGTTTTTCATTATGTTATCATGTTTTATCTTAGTTGGGTGTATTTTGAGTTATTATGGCCTAATCAAAACAAACCAACTGCAGTTTGATGATATTAATTGGAATGCACAATAAAAAAATCTCATTTTGAATTAAACTCTTTATATATATTCAAATATCAGTGAGCTTAATATATATAAAATCATAATTATTGGGTCCCTTCCATTGCGAGATGGCTGTCCCAAATCCATAAATTTCAATTTATGTAAATTATATGAAATATTTTTTATTTTGTTTTAAAAAATATATTTTTATGTTATTAAAAAAGTGATTTATTTAAAAATATTTATTTTTAAAATTCTAAAATGATAACATTTTATGTAAAAAATGTGTCCAGCATTTTCATGTCACTACCGAAACAGTGTATGTTTTAGTCCATTGGCTGAGACTGATTTTAGCCACACCCCTACATTTTGATCAAGAATAATTTCTGTGTCCCTCTCTAGCTACATGGTGAGTTGATCGGTCTTACTAACTTGAAGTAAATGTGTTCAGAAGTCTAAACATCTGTGTGTAACATCACTACCAAACATCTTTTTTTTTGCAATTAAGCAAACTTTTTTGGGCTTTATTCCATAAAATTTAGTTTTATGTTTGTAAAACTGTTCAGAACTGTGCTGATTAGCATCTTTGAGCTAGGCTCAAAATTATTAAAAAATGCTCACTACCAAAACAGTCACGACCGAAACGTATCACTGGGTATCATTGTTTCGGTAGTGACCAATTTTTTTGATGTTTTGTCAAAAATAAACTATATTAAATTATCAACTAAGATGTTTTGATAGTGTTTGGTTCAATCTATATATAATCTAATGAATACTGATTGAAATCAGTATGATCAACTGTATGCCTTTTACAAAGAAAGACTGCGTTCAAAATACAACATTTTTGAATTGAAAATATGAGTAAAAATCTTAATAGGTCAATATAATCATTCTTATTAAATTAGATATTATTTATTTTGTTTGTAGTGACAAAATTTCATTCTAAAACTTCTGCAATGACAATATGAAAATGAATTGCACAATTATTAGAAATGTGTACCTTTGATATTATACAATTCGCACATAAAAAAAATCTGGGGGATTTTCCAACTCTGACTTTGCACCAATTCCGTAGAATGGCCCATATACATATTTATTTGCACTGTACTTTTGTTTATGTTCAAAGTCAGATCTAATTGCAGAGTAGTTTTGGTTTGTACTGTAGCCTTTTTTAGAGATTTATTGATTTCTTCGGGTAGCAGTGCTCATCTCTGCTTGGCTAGCGCTCAGAGTATGAGGCCTGTCAGGTTTTTCTCGGAAAATCTCCCCGAGCAAATCAAAGCAGTTTAGAGCGAATAGAGGAAAGGCACCTTTACACAACAGTATATTTTTGTTGCCGTCCGCTTTTGCTCCCATTATCCTTGCAGAGAAAAAAACATTGCATCAGTGCATAAACTGTGAATGACGGCTGATTGCATGGTAGATTTTCAGGTGTCTGAATGCAGCCTTTGTGGAGGCGCCGGACACGGTCGCATGTGGAAAATTAATTAGCCTTCAGTTAATTCCTTCATCCGACATTTCGCTCGATTCTTCCTCTCCTTTTTAAAATGCAGATGTTCTTTGATAAGAGAGCGTCCTCTGCCCACGGAGATAAGTGTAATTTAATCCAATGCAAATGCAATTGCCTTACCGCTTAATGGAGAATGTAACATCCCACTTTGATTTCTGCTGCATTTAAATCAAAATTGAAACAAGCAGTTGGCATCCATGCGAGTTCAAACCCTTCTCAGGCACATCAACCGATTTGATCTGCATTTGAATATATTAATATTGAACAGCTCTTTTCCAAAACCAAGTAGGCTGAGCTGCCTCGCTGCCCACTGCCTACATATGCAGCAGCCTTCAAAGGAAAACCAAACCGTTCTGGAACCTTATAAAGGGTTCGCTTGGAACATTGTACACAGACAGCGGTACAAAAAGATTCAATGCGCAGTTTATTGTCTGACATAACACTCACATATATTGGACAAATAATCAATTTTCATATTATATTACACTGAACTATTTTAAAGGTCCAGTGTGTCATTTTTAGGAGGATCTATATAATACATAACTATGTCTTCAGAGGTGGATGAAGACCTTACATAATGAAGAGTTATGTTTTTATTATCGTAGAATGAGCTATTTCTATTTACATACACCGAAGGTCTCCTTGCATCGCCATGTTGTTTCTACAGTAGCCCTAAACGGACAAACTACAGAGCACGTTTCGTAAATAACTTCTATTCTTCAGCAAAGAAGCGAAAACATGACGACATCTTACGGGTCGTTCACATTATAACGATAACTGTAACTATATTTGCATCCCCACCAGCGGACGATAACAAGTTATGTTTATTTTAAGCCTGCGCGCTGCAGTATTCCCAGTCACTAAAATGAATGTAGATGACCTGCTGCTGATGCTTTCGTGTTCATTCCCGAACGTCTTTTCTCCAAAATATGACTTGGAGATGCTCCTTCTGAAGGCTGAAGGTGCGCTCGTGTCTTGCTGACTCATAAGCGCTACATATATTATATCCCGCCGTAAACACACCGCTTTCTGACCACTACAGTCTTTAATTCTGACAGAAAATCCGCGTTGCGATCACCAATAGTCAAACGTTATCTGCCAGAAACTGTCTGAAAGTATGTCGCTCTGAAAGTGATCCCGATGAACATCGTTCTCTGTATCTTTATCGTTATAGTTTTGGTGTGAAACCCGCTTTTCTCATGAATTTAGAACGATTTTTAAAACGTTATTTTTTATAGTTATCGTTATAGAACGACCCTTTAGTCCTGTGTCAGCCACCGCAGTGCTTCGAAAGGGAGGTTGTGCAGTGAGCCGTTGAATGCTATTTGAAACCTCACCGCTAGATGTCGCTAAATTTCATACACTGGACCTTTAAGGATACTTTTTATTCTACGTTGATTTACAGTAGAGCAAACATTTATCCTGGCACTTTGGCCATTTTGTATGCTTTCGATGTTTCTTTCCTGAAATGTCACCTCTTCAGGCAGCCCACTAGGTTTTGGATTAGAGCAAATATACCGTATACCATATCAAATGATGTTTTACGTGATCGCACCGTTTCATTTGCAGCAGTCAATTTTCGGCCCCAGAGATACATACTAATTGTGAGACTTCATTCTCAGCGACTCGGACCGTGAGCGAGGATTTGTCCTGCGGTCACCTTGCCTTCAAATTATGTGCAAATGACCTGCGGTGGGGCCTGACTGTGCCAGCCCTTCTCCTTTCCGTCTGCCCACTCGCCTGCTGTAATTAGAGCCGCGCAGGTAGGAGTGTTTCGATTTCATCTGCTGAATTCCTGATAATATCTAATAATCTGAAAGCGTTTTAAAATTGGTCTCTTGCGCTCATGCATTATGCATGAGCCCACTGATTGCTTCTTTGCATAGATTAGCAATCATTTCACAGATATATTTTAAGAGCGAAAACGCTCGGCGAGATTCTTCTGACGTTTATAAGGACGCGAAGACTGTGGCTTTTGCATCGGCTTGCATTTAAGATGCTAGTTACAGGTAATTTAGGCCTCGCTCGCTGTCTCGCTCTCGTCTCTGCCTCCTGATTTCTGCATCATCAGTGGAGGAATGTCTCTAATTTCTCGTCCTCTCTTCTCGTGATTACTCACTTGTTGAGCATCCAGGCATGCAGGCGTCTTTTTGTGTCCTGCGACGTTTCCCAGGGTTCTCTAGTGCTGTTGAGCAATCAGAGCACAGTTGTCAGTAGGCACCGTCATCTGCATATATGTGGGGCTCTTATCGGCATCAAACGCTTCTGCGGAGTGACCCCTCCCTGCCCCTTGCGGCCAGCACAGATTGGCACGAAACAGAAGGTGTGGGTATGGTCTAATGAGCGGGGATACGAAGCCGTAACCTCGTCCCAGGCGAGCTGTACCGCCTCCGTCTCCCCGGCAGCCGGTTGACCTGCTCGCCGCTGCGTGCGTTCATTTATATTAATGCTCGCGGTGTTAAATGTTCCGAGTCACCTTGGACTCGAACTGCTGTCAGGAGGAAGGGTGCTGAGACTTGACAGTGATATTCAGTAATAAGAAAACATGTTCTATGGAGCTTTCGAGGGGATTTAAAGAGCGTTTCTTAACATGGGTGTCACAATATGAGTGCATAATACAGGCCCTTAAGACTCTGCTTTAGAAATTGATAGTATATTTGAAAAATGCGTACGGCCGTGTGAGATGAAGACGTCAGTTATCGTCAATGGGCTAGAAAAGCTTTTTTTATTCAATATCAGATGTTTTGAAGCTCAGCTCATGGTGCTAAGATTGCCAAGGTCATGAACTCTTGGCAATGAAACGCATCTACTGATAAATGTATTTCTGTAACGCACGAAAACAAGCAAATCTTATATTTCGGGACACGTTTGTGTTTTCAAATAGGGTGTTTATGCAATGCCATCTGTATAAGAAAATGTTAATGTGTGATGCTGCATACACAGATATGGTGTCAGTATAAAGCAGAGTTATTATTGTTGCTTTATTGATATTTTAAATTAGATTTTATGTTTAAAAATCTTATTTAATTTTAGTATAATTCATAGCAATTTTGTTATGCGCTTTTGTCATTTTATTATTTGTTTATTTTTATATTTATACAGGTTTAAGTTATTTTTGTTTCAGTTTTAGTTTAGTTGATCATTTTAGTGCCTGATCTTAAACTTATTTCAGTTAATTGCTGAGAAAACTATTCTTATTTTACTTAGTTTAAGTTTTAAAAAATAACATTTAAGCCTGTATTTTGTTTGATTTAAATGATCATCATTTTTGTTTATTTAATTTTCCAATTTTAATAGTATAAGTTTTAGTAAACTATAATATATCAAGTCCAAGATCATTGTCCTATGCACTAGAATAACATTAAACAATATTTTTAAAAGTGCTCAAACTATGTCTCAAATTGATGGACCAATAGTATGTACTTCATTGGTTTGAGTATGTAATAAGATGAAGAAGCAGTATTGAGACGCTCCTACATCATAAAATTGTGTCTACCTAAATCCATTACCTTAAAAGTTACATTTAGGTCCATGCATTAAAAAAAGCCAGTAAAAGCACTCGCCCATACATTTATGCATTTGTCAGAAACTTATCCAAAATAAATTACGCTGCATTCAAGCCATATCTTTTATCTCTATATGGCACTACCAGTTATTCACCTCCAATCACGAGTCTGCACTCGACACCACATGATCGCCGCTACCTCACCTTAACTCCAGATCATTAACCGCCTCAAATCTATTGCATTCTCTGTACTATCTTGCCCGGTCTGACTGTCTGGGCCGCAGCCCTGCGGAAGTCACTGCCCTCTTACTGACAGTCCATCACTGCATGGGGTCGCCAGAGCAGGATTTTACCCGTCGGAGACAGAGTGTGATTGGGAGCAGTGTGTGAATGGCCCTGTCACACTCGATAAGCCGGCAAGACGCCCTGAGATGGGGACATATGGCATGTTTGACAGGGAAAGAGAGGGTGTGAATGGCACAGAATGATAAAATGCTGTTTTTCCCCCTTTGGCAATGTCATGCTTTCAGGGAAGAGAAGCGTGCAGAGGGGCTGACCGCTATTCAGCCAGGCGCAAGACCGTCTCAAGCCCTCGACTGACATCTCCTTCAGAGTCCTGAGGTTTCTTCCCTCTCTCTCTTACTCGCTTACTCTTTCTCTCGCACTGGAAGATTTGGATGACACACACCATTTAAAGATTTCAACAACGTGATTTCCCTCCACATTGTCCTGTAAATTCAATAATCTGTCATCAGTGTTAATAGCAAATGGGACTAATTTATAAAAGATCGGTGTCACTCATTAACAATATGTACAAATGATTTTATTATTATATGCGCAGAAAGTTCTTAAAGAAATGTTTAATTAGATATGTGGCTCCAAGAAAGTTATGCTAAAATAAGACCAACGGTCCAATGGATGAAATGTAGCGTCATCTAGTGGTGAGGTTGCAAATTTCAACCAACGGCTCACTCCACCCCTCTCTTCTGAAGTAGCTTTTTTGCCGAAGGAGATGACGTATTTAAGAAACCCGCTCTGTAGAGCAGTCTCAAAAAAATGAACTGTCGCTGTTGTTAGTTTTACTAAACCCATCCTTGTTCACAATACATAAAGAATGCAAGTAACGTATGGTTATTTATACTAAATATTTTGTACTATCTGCTTAACAAGTGTTTGACCGGTCAACTTAACATTGTTGAGTAAAACGCAAAACCCTATAATATTGGACCTATTGTTGAGTTCACTTAATATAAACAAGTTACCTAAACAGCTCATTCTAAGTTAATAAAACATAACGTTCATTATGTAAGGTCTTTATACACCTCTGAACACATAATTATGTATATTGTATTGCATTTCTGTCAAGAGATCCTTCAAAAAATGATTCCCTGAACTTTGAATTGATTAATTATTAATAACGATTACAATTAAACATTTGTATATATACTTAAATATACGTTACGTATATTTATTACAGTATGATTATGTTTTGTTGTCTCACACACACCTCTTAATCCAAACAGATCCACAACTCATCCAGATGTTGCATCTGCTGCCCTTTTCTTCTGAAGGTACATTAAACACATATATGTTTAATTGTTCTGACATAGTTCCTGCTGTCAGTGCGGTCCGTGACTTAGACCACTATCCTTGTAACATGTCACAGAGTATATGTGTCAAACCCGATACTGCTCCTTTAGCTTTCAGTCAGCTCTATTCCCAACGGGCCTTCAGTCAGAGAGTAATCACACACACTCTCGCGTTATAGTGACACACTGGAGAAAATAGCTAAGGGACCTTTTGAGGACAATGCTAAGAATACAAGCCAAATGTTACACATTTACAAACTAAGCAAATTGGGATGGATTTGATGGCAAATATGAAATAACCATTGACGTCAAACCTGGTGTGATGTCCTAATGCACCAAGAACAGGTGCACATTAGATTAAAGTTCATTTACATTTAGCAGACTTTTTTATCCAAAGCGACGTACAGAGATTTCAGGGAGCAATAAGCGATATGTCATACAGGAGCAATAGTACAATAGGTGCTAATACCAAGTTACTAGTTTTCACAAAAGGCAGAACAAAACCTGTTGAGAGAAAGAGAGAGAGGGTTAGTGTTTTTTTTAAATCATGCACCTGTCATGTAATTTCATTGTAACACATTTAATACTGTGCTGCTTTTTAGAGCTTTACTGCACAAAAATCTCTATTTGAGTGAGTGAGAGAAAGCAATTCATCTGAATGATGGGTGGGTAAGTAAATCATTGCTGTGTTTGAGTTTTGATCTATTAAGTGGCACATTTATGCAAGAGAATGTGCATCAGGTCTGACAGTGAGGTAACAGCAGTGTTTAAAGCTTAACATTAAAGGCTTAACTCCTTAAAGGGACAGTTCACCCAAAACTGAAAACCCATTTACTGACGTTGTTCCTAACCTGTGTCAACTTTGTTGTTCTACTGAACACAGACATAGATATTTGGAGAATGTTTGTAAGCAAACAGTTCTGAGGCACTATTGGCTTCCATAGAAGGAAGAAAACTATGGTAGTCAGTGGTGCCTCAGAGCTGTCTAGTGCCCCAGAGCTGTCTAGTTTCTGAATATATTTCTTTATGTTCAACAGAACAGAGAAGTTTATACAGTGTTGATTAAATGATGACAGAATTTTCTTTTTTGTGTGAACTGTCCCTTTAAGGCTACAATATGTAACAATTTTGCAGTAAAATATCCAAAAACCACTAGGCCAATGTTATATATTTTGTTTAGTTGAGTACTTACAATATCCCAAATGTTCCCAAAAGTAAAGAATTTTCTTTTTTGTGTGAACTGTCCCTTTAAGGCTACAATATGTAACAATTTTGCAGTAAAATATCCAAAAACCACTAGGCCAATGTTATATATTTTGTTTAGTTGAGTACTTACAATATCCCAAATGTTCCCAAAAGTAAAGATCTTTAGTAATCTGTTTTTAGAGGTTCTAGAGACCAAGCTGCGAAATCTGTGACGGTGCATACTGAATTTGAATTAGTACCTATACCTATCGACATTTAAAACATTACGTTATATTTAGTATGAGTGAGAGTAGTTTGAATACATTTCGGACATACTACAGCTGCCATGTTTTAGAGCAGGGGTTCCCAAAGTAGGAGTCGGGATCCCCCGGGGGGTCGCAAGGCAGCGAGGGTGGGGTTGCAAGATGATTTCCAGAAACCTTTTTTTTATTATTAGGAATAGCGTGTCTAATCAGTGAATGTATTAAATATAAAAATATTAGTTAAGTTAAAAATAAAACCATGCAAGTGAAAAGCCATCAGCCTTTGGAATTTCCTCCCCCTTGATCGTCACATTAGCAACCACATTCGGTGAGGTGCGGCAAGTCAATTTACTGCACCAAGTAAAAAATTCCCATATGTGCACGCAGATTATGTTTCAAATTTAGGATATTCTTATTTGTCAAAATGAAACATTGGTTAATATCGACCGAAGACAACGCAGGGAGGCCAGCGGAGAAGGACGAACAAAGTATTTTGGGGATCGTGGGCTGAAAAGTTTGGGAACCCCTGTTTTAGTGGCCATCCACATGGAGACGAGGTTAGCTGTATACATAAAGATTTTGTATCTGGCGTTTTGGGAGCCTGAAACCGAATTTTTTTAAACCGGGACCTAGAGTGGATAAATCTGAAAACGCCACCCCCGGCGTTCTCCGTTTTTAGTGTGTCTATGTGGCAGAATTACAGGGCCACATACTGATTTGACATGTACTACTTCGCTTTGAGTCGGTTTTGCGGTTGCGTGTACGCAGATATTTTTTGAGACGACACCGTGAAAAGTAAAATAGATCGGATAGGGAAAGCTCTGGCTTGGTGTGGATGTGGCCTAATTGTCATGGTAGCTGTCTGCTCTTTGACCTGTGAGACCTGTACGTTGGTGTTGGTAAAAACACAATTCAGTCACCAGAAATTCATTAATCTGCCTTAAAGTTTCCGATATTTTTATTAAATGAACTTTTGAATTTGATCGTTGCTCAGCTCCCGTGGCATCATGGGATAGAATCCATCCATTGCACACTCACAAATTTCGGTGGAAGCAGTAGACCGTCCACCTGTTTTTTTGCATATTGAGGTTTCTGACATACTATTCATGACTCATAGGCCTACTGATTTTCGCCTACTATATAGTATGGAAGTAGGCGATTTTAGACGCAAAACTAGACATTTAAAAAGCTTAACTGTTCTAATATCAATAATGGAAGTGTACAAGAAACATAAGATCTGTGCTTTGATGAAAATCGGTTTAGGTGTATAAATATTTTCCAGTGAGTACACTTGTTATACGTGACATTTCCGTTTTCATTTGTTGGAGGTGTTAATGAAAGAAAAACAAATCTGAAATGTAACAAATTTAGTTTGTAAGCAGCAAGAACAAAATGACCTCTGGCTGTGTTTGAAATGGCATACTAGCATACTACTCACACTAATCTTGTAGTATGCTCAAGATATACTGTGCACGGAATATGAATGACGCATGCGTTGAATACCTGACGTACTACAAAAAATTTGCTAAATGTGCAGTATACAGCAAAGAATACTATCCCACAATGCATCAATGAACGGGTTACATTTTTTAACATTTTATTCCCAACTTATCATGTCATTAGAAGCACTGAGAAAACAATTGACAAAAATATAAGATAAATATTTTATAACTAGACATGCTATGATGAGCACATGAGAAACAAATAAAAAGTATATACAGTATCATGCAAAAATGAGTGTAAACTCTGCATCACGTTGGCATTTCATTTCAAACACAGCCATAGGTCGCTTCTCTTCTCTAAAACTTTTGCTGCTCATTTCATGTAAAGTAGTGGTCAGTGGCCGTGTGCTCATGTGTAACTCCATCGCCGAACGCTTTGCAATTTACCTGACAACAGTGCCTTTGCAAAAGAGCAGCAGGGTCTGCTCGATGTCCGTGTCAAACGTAAATGAAGGTTGAGAAGAAAGAGAAACAGATTTGTGACAGATTTCTGTCCCTTGGAACCAGGGCATGGATTCCAGAAAGCTTTCCACGACAACACGGCCTCACGCATAAGACGCTCCTGCTCTCCGCTATTCTGAGATATACTCACAAGTCTGTCCCTCACCAAGCACAAAACATGAAAGAGTCTGCCTGATATTCCTCTCAGTAAGAAAAACATCTTAACTGTGAGTGTCATTCAGAGACCTGGGAAATGAAAGAAGCCTCTTTTATCTGTGCTCAGCTGAACAGCCTAAAGCCACTAAGACACATTACTGTACTCAGTCACAATGCTTATATTTCCTCTCGCTGTTCGACGTGATAAAGACGGATGAGATGTGATATAATGCACGTGTGAGTGATAGATTATAAATGGAACCTAGCAGAGATGTTTTTTGGTTCCTGTCCCTGATTGCATGGCCCTCTGGGTGCTGCTCCCTCTGCCTGCCTTGGGCAATTACAGGAAGTTGTTTTGCATCCAAATTTCTCCAGCGTGATTTCTCGAATGACCACGGTGTGAAAAATGGGGATGGTTTGGGGGGGGGTCTGGCTTCACAATTAGAGCTAACCATAGCAACAACATGGTTCTCAAGAGATTTCTCAATTTGAATAGGACAGTACATTGACATCATTTGATGTCATTATTTGTTACTTGATTAAACAGTTTAATATCAGTAGTAACACAAATATGTGTTATGTTTTAAACGATAAAACTAAAGATCATTTGTTCGAGACAAATCTTATTTGTCTTGAATCTTGATTGAAATTTCAGACATTAATGAATTACTTTGTTGGGTATTTGTTTTTAAAAGGCGTAGCCAGTTTTGTAGAGGCTGGCAATAGCAAGCAAGCTTTGGAAGCGACTGGGTGCAATGATTGGACATATGTTTGCGTATCCTTGAGACTTTGACACAAGATATTATTTTATTATTTACTTATTGATTCCTATCAGGAAGACACTTTCAACCGGTATAGCAAAAGATGTATCGGAGCGATGACGTATTCCTGCTAAAATCTCAGCTAGCTCCGTTACATCCGGCAAACGTAGCGTCCATAGGGAACAATGGCGTATTTCCCTAACATCGCTTCAAGATGCACCTAGTATTACGGTCAATGACAGTTAAATTATCCAAACACTATATCAAACATCGCCAACTAAAAAGGAGACGCGCTTCAGGCTATACGTTTCAAACTACATTCACAAATATGAAAAAGCTTACTCGAGGCACATAGCAATGCTCAGTTTTCTTACTAAACACATCGTCATCGCTTTGTGAAAAATGACCTCGGCGCTATGAGAGCGGAAGTGGCTGAGATTGGAGCAGAAGTACATGTGTGCATGTACCCTATTCGTATGATCGTATTTATACATTTCAGTACGATCAGCTTTCTACCAGTGACGCGGGTGGATTTCTTTTTTCTAATAATGGTACGAATTCACACGAATCCGGTGAGATCTTGTTGAAATATTACCGACCTTAGCTGTAAATGATTTACACATTTCATAACTGAAGCTGTCTGAGAAGTTGTTCGAATATAAATCTGATCACATTTATAATGTGATGTCCTCCCCGGTAACATATTTACCCAAATGTGGGCGTACAGTAAGTCTCGGGTAAATTACAGTAATACAATCTGTCTCTTTTTTCCCTGCGTCGGTGGGTGGCGTGTGCAAAAGTCTGTCAGTTTATGTCCGTGTCTATATGCATAAGTGCACTTCATACGATTTGTTTTCAGAGCGAGCAGCAAATTGAAAGTAGAAAGCGGCACGTCCTGTAAATTGACAGCGACACGCACGTCGCGCAGAACACCTCCATTACTCCTTCTTCCCGTCTCTGTAATTAAGAGAATCATTTGGTAGTAGATTACAGAGGGGCCAAGCCTCTGAGCCGGTCTGTCTGATTAATAAAAGACCGCTAATTTCAGCAGAGGAAGGCTGCGTGCTCCGCAGCCCCACCTAATTACACATTAGGGCTGTGAAAGGCCTTAGCGCTTCTGATCGGTGGCGTGCACACACCCACACTAATGCCTGATCGGCCAATTGCATCCAGCCCACCGGCGTCTCCACATCTGTCAGAACACCGAAGGATGAGGTATGAGTGTTTATAGAAGCCGAGATAGATGGCTAGATGTAGACAAAACGTGTGAGGCAAAGGCAATGATGCCAGCGTCCATTTTCCCTCAACCAACGAAACAAATTAGGGATGAGCGGACGAATCGATCACTGTTTGAATGCGACCATGCAAGACTCTATCTGCGTTGAAGCCATTAATATCTGCGGCCCGATTCGTTGAGGGCTGGACTAAAATGTAATCTGTTTTAATGTATTAACATAGTTCGCTACTCATTTTACTTCCTTAATGTGACATTTGTGAGGTGATTCTTAACGGGATGGAGAAAAATAGCCTTTATATGTACTCGGAGAGCGAGAAGGTAGATGCCCTGTTGAAAAAGAACAGCATATGATGGGTTAGGCATGTTTTGATGCTGGTTTGTGCTGGTTTAAGCTGGTCATGTGCTGGTCCTTAGCTGGTTTAAGATGGTGAGGAACCGGCACATGACCAGCTTAAACCAGCACAAACCAGCATCAAAACATACCTAACCCAACAAGGAGTATCACATGAAAACACAATGTTTGACGTTTTTGATTGAGTTGGCGAGTGTGTTATAAGCTCACATCCTCAGGGCTGTAGATGATGTTTGGGAATCTGAGCCTGGAACCATAGCACATTTGCATCCCAGCGTTATTGCGTTTGATAGGCGGGGGCGATGGCAACAGCTGCAGACGAGAGACGAGTCCACTAAATTACACCGATCGGAAGCTGCTGGCTAACAGGCTGTTAAGGTGACGGGGAAAAGCAGGGTTTTTATGGCAAGCTGCCGTCATTAACGGAATCAAGCTGCCTCACTTCAGTCTTCAGTCCTTTCTGCTCTGCATCATCTGCTCGTGTCTGCATGAAGAATCTCACGTTTGAAGTGCTCAAAATTCTCACCCTCATATTCAATTTGTTCATGGAAAATGAAAAAAATTTATTTAGAAAAATCTCCAACAGTCAGTATGTTATTTACTGATTCTCTTTAAGTTCAACAAGCTGTTTAGCCGAGAACTGCCATGTCTAGATTGTTAAGTCAGTGAGCTGAACTCAAGAACTGTTAAAACAAAGTTCGATATAAAGACAGTTCGTTTAATGCATCAGAATGATCCAGTGATGGAACTCTATGAACGGATAAAGATTTTTGTATCTATATTGCATAAAATAGAGTTTGTGGATGTATGGGAACTCTTGTATAAAGTTCAAGTTCATTTGATTTGAAAGTATGCTTCTTTTTAATTAAATAAAGTATACTTGTGCACTTCTCAGAAATATACTTTCATTTAAGTATACTTGACGTACACTGGCAGTCAGAAATGTTTATATTTGGCCTATATTTGTACTCGGTTACAGTATCTCCATTAAAAGACTGAGTACAAATATAAGCCAAATAGACATTTTTGTCAGTATAAGTCAAGTATACTTAGTCTTAGTCTATACTTGATGTGTACACTTTCAAAAAGAATGTGTTGAATATGAAATGTTTTGAAATTTTAACACATTGCGAGTGTAGTCATTTTGTGTTGGTTTTGTGTTAAATAAACCTGCATTACTTGCAGGATAAAACTAATACTTTACTACGAGTTCACATTTAAGTGTACTTTCATCAACTAAAAATATGCTTCAAGTATTAAACTCGTACACTACCACTATAAGTTCACTTGTTGTATAGTTGCAGTACAAACGACACACGTTGTAAACTAGTACTCGGTGTTTACTACAGCTACACTTCAAATATACTTTAATAAACTAAAAAGTGGACCAATTTAGTCCCAAGTTTAAACAGTATACTTACAAGTATACTATGAGTACATATACTAAAAATATACTTGACCTTTACTTTAAAGGGTCACAAAACTAGTTTCTCTACTGTAATAACTTACAGTTGCTTACATTGTTTTCTATGATGTGCGACATCTAAATAAATGTTGTTTAGGGTTTCGTGGCGCTTTAAGGGACAGTTCATGCAAAAATGAAAATTCTGTCATTATTTATTCACCCTCATGTCACTGATATTGCAACAAAATGAAGATATTTTGTGCAATGGTTTTGTGTTCATACAGTGTCAATGGGGGTCAGTGTTGTTGTGTTATCAACATTCTTCAAAATATCGTCCTGTTTTCTGAATAAGAATGAAAGTTTTATACAGGTTTATTATGACATGAAGGTTCATGTAATCCCCGATCCCAGGGGATTGCACATACCTATGTATAAATGTATAGGATAATGAATTTGGATAAAAGCGTCTGCCAAATGCATAAATGTAAATGAAGGCGAGAAACACTTTTACATTTTTTCTACAATTTTACGATGCTTATGTCTTTCAAGGAAGTTTAGTTTAATGGAAAAAAGGCGAGTGAACTGTTTTCTGTTAAACTGAAATATTAACAGAATGCAGCTGTGGAAAATGAGGGTTTTAAATATTGGGTGAACCGTTCCTCTTATACATTTATTGAGTGTCACACTGTACAATGTTGTCCTGATGTGTCTTTGTGAATCCGGCAGTGCATTCCGTTCTGGGTGAAGGAGCGAGATTTGGTAAGGTTGACTGGCTCTCTCAGTGCTCGGACTTCAGCAGATGTGATGATTGAATCAGACACCCTGTCAAAGCTAATGCCAAGCCTGTGATGTCATCTGGTCGTCGGGCAGCAGGTGCATCTCAGCGCACCTGGAGACCCCCAGGGTCACGTGAAGCGCAGTAAAGGATGTACGAGTGCAGAAAGAGGGAAGAATTGGGAGGTGTGAACGAAAAATGAGAAACGGTGGGGGTCACGAGTGTCTAAATCGTGTTGGATCTCTGTCTGTTTCTCTCTCTCTCTCTCTTACTTCCCCTCTGTCGTCCTTTCATCCATCACAAAGACATGACAGCAGAAAAGTCATTCTCCAAAGAGGGAGCAGAAAGCAGAAGATAATCCTTTTTTTCCAGACGCTGATAGACTGTGTGCTGAGGGTCTCTGGTCGCTGTGAAATTAGGTTAAAACTGCAGGGGGGAGAGCCGATAATTGGCCCTGTCTATCACCGAGACCGGCCCCTCTGCAGTCACTCACGCAACCAATGACATTTGTTTCCTCTTCTTATCCACCTCGGTTGCTCTGAAACCACACGTTTTTCACAGGCGATATTGCAGAGAAAATTACATCCTTCCAGGCCAACTAAAAATGTTCGAAGTTTTCTCAAAATATGAAATGAAAATGTTAGACGGTACAAAATTCTCGCCTCGGTAATTTATGTTATTTGCAGCGTACCTGTTACATTTAAAGCGATAGTTCCCCAAAAAATCTAAATAGTTTTTTTATTTACGTACCCAAACCTGTGACTTTCTTTCTTCTGCAGAACACAAAAGAAGATATTTTTAAGAATGATGCCAACATTGGACCCCATTGACTTCCAACACCGTATAGACACATTTTTTTACTCACATTTGTATGCAACCACCTACTAGCAACACTCTTGCAGGGACAATGCATAGATTTGCACCATCAGCCACCACTCAGAAAACCTAGTTACATTAGTAATTATATAAGCAAAGTGAATTTACAAGCACTTCTGCAAAACAATTACGTATGAGGTATAAGATGAGTCGTTTTCTTTCTGTCATCACTTCCTTGTTCTCTGACGGTCCAGCATCATTTTGTACTTTTCACACTCGTCTTTTGTTCAGTTTGCTACACTTTTGTTCCAAGAGGCTTGTTAGTCCTAACGCCCACCCGTGTTTGCATAAAGAGTTTGGTCAGCAGAAAGCGCAGCCCACCATGCACAATTCAGCAAAATCCTCATCAAAAAGAGCTCTCATCAACATATTGTCATTTAATTGCATCTGATTGTGAGATTGAATCTCATGGCTGTTCAAAGTGAGTCATTACGCTGGTTAATTCATTCAAGCAAAATCGCTTTAACTTCACCGAGCTCAACTTTACATTTATGACACATACTCTAAAACGAAGGGGATTTGTTGCTGGTAAAAATAAGCTGTCGTTCGAATCAATTTTCTTGCCACTGAAAATGAACGTTCTGGTTTTCCATGCATCATTTTTTATTATATCCTTGCAGGTTGGCATCATACATAAATCATGGAGAACAGCGTAATCACTCAGATTAAAATGAACCTATGCTCTTATTTGCTGACATTTCAATGCGGTATAGTGGACACGTGTCCGCCAGGGTCTTTATTTCTGTCAGTGAGTCGCTGTTTTTATTGATTTTGTTGCTGGACATTAATTCTTGTAAATCTGTATATATGACACATTATAAGCTGGTGTCATTTATATGCAAAACATTTCCTTTAGACTGTTCATCTGAAGGTCCACGGTGTCATTTTTCTATTGGCAGAAATGCAATATAGTATATATATATATATAGTATGTCTTCAGAGGTGTGTAAAGAACTTAGATAATGAAGCGTTATGTTTTTATTATCTTAGAATGAGCTATTTCGATCTACATACACCGCGGGTCCCCTTACATGGAATTCGCCATGTTGTTTCTACAGTAGCCCTTAATGGACAAACTGCTCTTCAGAGCGCGTTTCGTAAATACGTTATCTCCATCGGCAAAGAAGGGAAAACGTGACGACATCTTAGTCTGTGTTAGCCACCCTAGTGCTTCGAAAGGGATCAGTGAGCATTAGAGTTAGCCATTGGTGGCAATTCACAACCTCACCACTAGGAGCCGCTAAATTTCATACGCTGGACCTTTAAAGGGACGGTTCCCCCTGAAATAAAAATTCAGTATATGAGTAATTTTTTTCTGTGGAACACAAAAGTAGATATTTTGAGAAATGTCTGAGTGGTTTTGTGTCCATGTAATTGAAGTCGACGGGTGCCAATGTTGTTTGGTTGCCAGCTTTCGTCAAAATGTCTTCTTTTGTGTTCTGACGCAGAAAGAAAGTCATACAGGTTTGTAATGACTTAAGTATGAGTAAATGAAGAAAGAATTGAAATGAAAGTCATCACCATAGCTACAATAGACAGTGACAGTCCTTTTCTTAAAGTTTAATTTCACGTTTTATTCATTGCTAAATATTTTTATAATTACGCAGCTTCATGTGCCACAGTGTAAAAGTTGCTCATGATGTCTTAAAATGCTGCTTACAGTCAGCTCGGTACCACCAAACATGTTCTCATTTATAATAAGTCCATCTTTCTGCAAAGCGTCTTTATTCACAGACTCACTTACTTTCCTCTACAGCTCGGCAGATTTTCCTCCTACCTGCAAGGCAGTTCATTCTTCACGTGGTGTGTGTCGCTGCACACCACGAGAGGCCCAGGAGAGAAGGGAGGTGGAGATGAAGGACCTCGTTTTTCTTCATCCCTGCCTACGCAGGACGCCGGTCGGCCGCCCTGCTCGCCGCGATCCCCCCGCCGCTACCCCGGGCGGCTAAGCCAGCTGGTGTGTCCTGCACCGACAACCAGCCATTCATTTCCCCATCCCGTGATTTATGGTTTGCTGTGTCCGTGTGTACATGCGAGTGTGCGTTTGGCACGGCGGAGCGTTTCGCTCGCTGAGTTAGTGCACTGTCCGGCCTCGTCACGCGTTGCCGCACAACGGTCCGTAGCAGCTAATTTACACGAGCAGACAGTCACATATTTCAGGCCTGCGTCCGCTGGATGAAGATGGGTTGCTTCATGAGGGATTGTGTATACAAATTGATTTTCACTGGAGCCTTCAGCCCCGTTCTGGGGCGTTTTTTGTCTTTCTTTCTGTTCCGTAATCTCCTCTTTGCTTTCCATTTCTCATTTACCGTTTCCCTTATCTCAGTGGGTTTGTGTGTCTCTCGCTCTCTATCCATCTTTCTCATTGTGTGTGCGTGCGCATATGTGAAGGTAATGTGATGTGACCGGGGTGAAGGTGGGCCGTGCCAGTGTTTCCTGGCTGTGCGCTCGACTCCAGCGCCTCGCTGAGGGCAGAGGGGAGGAAGGTCAGGCCGGGGCAGGGTTGAACTGGCAGCCTGCAGTCCGGGAGTATTAATGCCTCTCGCTGACCCCTGTGCTCTGAGAGGACTGGACAGAAAAGCATGTTTGATTCATGAGAGTCCTGCAGAGGTGCTTTGGGGCTTTAGGCTGCACCGTCCTTTTAGCGTAAAGAGAGCTGGAAGAGAATCCGACCACCCCCGAGCCTTGCATAGCACGGCGGATCATTCTAATGTGGGAAAGCGGGCGGGCGCGTCTCTGCCCCGGGGTGACGGACTCATATATACATCTAACTTTGGAGTCGTGGTTAAGGACGGGAAGTTTAACCTGGTGTAATGCTTCCCTGCAGAAATCGTACGGCGTAATGTTTGTGGATTTTTGCCGTTTTCAGCAAAGCGAGTGGGCCAGTTCTCAGAGGGAGGTCATGAATTTTAGAGGGGGCGAATACAAGTAGTTTGCTTTCTCTACAGTTTAGATCGTAGTGCCGTTTTTGCATTTCAAACGCTATTAAGATGCATCCTCAGAAGGCCACGATTCAAGGGTCACCCAAAGTTTCGTTCCAGGCTGAATCGCTCTTTTATTCTTCTCCAGAACCCAGAGGGGGATTAACGTGCTCAAATCCCAACCTCAGCTAACAGAGGGAACACCACAGCTGTGGTGTTCACCTATGCAGATATTATAATTTTGGTGGGGGTATGTGTGTGCATTTGTTTTGCCTTTAAAAGCTTAGACTTTCATGAGAGCCGGAGGACTCCGAGTGACACGGAGCTGACGAGCAAAGATATGAACAGGAAAACTTGGGCATTAACAGGTCAATATCGATAGTGTATGCAGTATAAATGGATAGTTCACCCAAAAATAAAAAAAGTCAATGTTTTATTTACTGCTGTTCAAATTTTCTAGTAACTTTTCCTTTAAATGTGAATCATAAGGCGTCCTTGTGTGCTGTATGTGCACTATATAAAATGCATTGTGTTTATATGCTCATTGTAGTCTGTTCCGGCATTACTCGTGTTCCCTTAATGACTTCAAAACAAATCTCAAATCCCTCTTATCCTTCATTTCCTGCCTCTCTCATCCTTTTTCATTGTTTCTTGCCAGAAGGTTATTTTGTTGAAAAGCCTGCAGGTTCTATTCCTCAGTGTGTTTCTTGTGCTCGGGCTTTTGTTTTGGCTGAGACTATGTCCAAGGATTAAAGGGAAAATAATCTTGCTTTTACTGTTGGTTCTGACCCTGTTGAAAAGTGATATGTTGATTTTTCTTTCTCGTTTCACAGAGTAGGTTGAAATCATGCTGAGATGCGGGCCGCAGCGGGTTTGTGTATTTGAGCTGTGCATTGAAACACACGACAACGATGGAGAAAAAAACTGAAGTTTCACGTACACACAACATTGCCGAAATGATCTGCATACACCTGGATCCGTGGGAAAGAGTCAAAACGCTCTATTATGCATGCGAGGTCAGTAGCGATGTCACTTTTAAAAACACAACGTGCTGTGCACAAATGCATAACCAGGTTTAACCCAAAAGTGCTTTGACTACCTTTGGTCGGTGTGCTTAGAATTAGGCAAATATAAATAGTGTGTCTCACTTCACTACATTTTGTAGGGAAATGTTTATAAGTATGTTTAAAAACACAAACTCTTGAAGGCCACCATAGTAGTGTAAACAGCCAAAACGCATCATTTTTTTTGTCTTTAGTTGTTGGATGAATGACCCCTTTGACTAAAAACCTAGCGAGCTGCCCATCACTATATAGGCATCACCCAGCGCCATCATATCTGGACCTCAGAAGTGAGTTTTAAATGTTCAAAGGAGCAATGTGGAGATTTTAGTGCCATCTAGATGTGAGTTTGCGAATTGCAACCAATGGCTCACTCCACCGCTCACACCTCTCTTTCGAAGCACTACGGTGGCTGACCGAGCACAAAGATGTCGTCATGTTTTCGCTTCTTTGCCGAAGGAGATAACGTATTTACGAAACACGCAGTTTGTCCATTTAGGGCTACTGTAGAAACAACATGGTGAATTCCATGTCAGAAGACCCGCTGTGTAGGCCTATATGGATAGAAATAGCTCATTCTAAGGTAATAAAAACATAACGCTTCATTATGTAAGCTCTTCATACACCTCTGAAGACAATCAATAGATCCTCCTAAATATCACACACGGCACCTTTAATAATTGTAACTAATTTTGATTCATATGTTTCACTATCATATATTCACTTGTGTTCCTCAAGCTGAACTAGTAGAGCAGTGTTTCCGTGGGTTCAGATCTCAGTAGCTGATAAAATGATACAAGTCGTTACTTTTAAGGAACACTTTGAACATCAGCACGTTTGATTTATTAAGTTCTTCAGCAGTTCTGTCTGCAAGTACGTTATCAACTAATAGGATCTCCCCCCTCCCCTTTCCCACCGCCCGCTCTGTCAGATGGTCGACTAATACTGATATTAATGAATTCATTGCTTTAGTCAGAAAATCAATACGCACTCTAAAGCATCTGCGGATCTGAGCGTGCCCGGATGCTGACCCACTTCCCATGTAAAGCAACACGCATCCTGAGGTTTGTTTACCAATGCCTCATCATACGTATATTAAATCCTGCCGTAAATGAGGTAAATAACAGCTGCTGCCAATTGTATAAACCTAGATATGAATTTCAGGGGAAAACTAGGGCGTGCAAAATATTTTCTGCTGCG
This sequence comes from Triplophysa siluroides, assembly GCA_006030095.1. Classification (NCBI taxonomy): domain Eukaryota; kingdom Metazoa; phylum Chordata; class Actinopteri; order Cypriniformes; family Nemacheilidae; genus Triplophysa; species Triplophysa siluroides. The sequence goes on along the minus strand of VCII01000101.1, from coordinate 277,425 downwards.
CTGAAAAAATGCGGCCAGGCAAACCACGAAAAGCAAGAGGCTGACACGCAGTGCAGGCTCAGAGGAAAGAGGGAAAATTCTTCTTGTAAGTTGGATGTAAGATGTCAGATAAGACAGATCGCCCGTTGATGTTGGTTTGGTAAGGAAAGTAGACCTTTGTGCAGGACCGCTGTGTGAATATGTTAAAGGTCAAGCAGCAGGGACGGACGAGGGCGGCTCAGGGGTCAAGCAGTCTGGGTCATTTACATATTGCTCGGAGAGAGATAAGAAAGAAAGAGTGATGGTGAAGAGAAGAGAAAAGAAAGACGAACAATTGAAAAGAAGCACAAAAAAGGGTGAGGAGTCAGAGACGTGTCTGGGCTGTCACAATTTCAGATATTCACCTCACGGTTATCGTGGCCGAGATTATTTGTGGTAACAATAGTATCGCAATATCTTTTTGTATGAATAAACATTTAGTTTATTTTGTGTTTTCTCCTATTTTGGCCGACAAATCAAAATAACATTTTTAGTCTATGGATTAGAGTGAGAGAGTATCCATTGTGGGTCATGCGTACATAAGTAATCATTGTTGATATATCCCACATGTTCGTAAAGCCACAATATGGAATCATTTTGTTATGAAATTTCCAAAAATCCTTGCACAGTGTGATATGTTTCATGCAGTCGTGTACTTACATTATCCCAAATGTTCCCAAGAATGTGCAAATCCAGAGAAATTCCTATTTAAAATAATGGCCCGTCCCTTGTCTCCCTTGCATTTGTCGCATATCAGTGACTTAATATCCGCTGCTCCGCACAACCCTCAGTTTCCGGTTGTAGAAACTACGGCAACACGCAAATGCGGAAGTGGTTACACAGCATCTGGGACACAGCATCTGTTGATCTGTTATTATGGATCACGATTACTCTTCGGCGAGTAAAGGAAACCCAAAAAAACGTTAACAAAGGCAAACCATGCTTACAAACGAAGAAATAAAACAAGGATTAATAGGCCCTTTTCACATGACGTCACGCATCTTCCGTTCTGCCGTGAAGCAGTGTAGCGTTACTTCCGCTAGCGCCTCAGAATGGAGTTTGCCAAGTCTCTTGCACAGCTGCCACAAATACGGCTAGATGAAGTACAACATCTTGCAGTCAATTGTTTGCTTATTACAAGATCAAAGCTAGATAAAGGATACAAATACTTCGTTGAACAGTACCTGTTTGATTACGAATGTAAGTGTTTTGTTTTCTTTTTGTGTTAGCGAAGGTGCTAGGATAAGTACTTAAATAAGTGTCAGTTTTTCTGTCACTGTTGTTAAATTCCTGCACAACGGCAAAACAGAAGTTCGTTATCTTCCTCTTCTTCTTGTTTGTTGCAAGACAGATGTCATGATACACTGCTTTGTCAGAAGGTGGAAGTTAAGTGATGTCATTGTGAAAAGGGCCTATATCGGCGTGTCATTTTCTAAATGGAGAGAGCTTCGTGACCAACTTGGACTCCGCAGACTCCGCTCTCGCATTTGTTTTAATAGACAGGTGAGTTAAGCAAAAAAAAATATTGTACACGAAATACTCATGCACAGATTATTTGAATAGTTATGAATGCAGTTACCCTATGAAATACAGAATATGTCGCACAAAAATATGTAGCCAGTAACGTAACTTGTAAATGCTGTGGGTTCGTTCAAATTTACTTTTTTAAAGGACGACTGTATGACTGTTTTAAACATGTAAAACTGTGTAGCATAACGCTACCAAATCAATTGACAATGTCCAATATCAGTCGCGGGCTAACGTAGCATTATGTTCCACGTTTCTTGGAAGCTAATTCATTCGATGACATAAAATAAAATTCATTCATCACCTCGTCCGTGAACATGATGTGCGATCTCCATACGCCTCTGGATGGTAAAAACGACAAGTCCCATAATTCTACTCTCCTACATAACGTCATGTAGCTTCGCCTTTTGTTGTTGTTTCGAAAGTGCACCATCTAGCGGTCCAAACATATAATAGCTTTCCTTTAGCTCAGTGGTTAGAGTGTCTTTAACAACGGCAAAGTCACGAGTTTGATCCCAGGGATTGCACATAGGCCTACTCAGAAAGCAAAAATGTATAGTATAATGCAACGTAAGTTGCTTTGGATAAACGCATATATGCCAAATGCGTAAATTATCTGTATATCATTTATTCTTAAAGATATTCCTTTAACATTTTAATACAGTTCTAAATATTCTGTTGGTTGTTTATTGTTCTAATGTTGTGTAGTGATAAAAAAACTGAAACAGGAAGTGCTGCTTGACCAGTGTTGCTTATGTTGCTTATGACTTTTTGGTACAATTTGCATACCAGCTGTACTACTTGTTACTAAATGCCTCAGACAAAGCTCTGTGGCCACATTGCTTGCAAATCTTGGCAAATGCTGTAAACATTTAGTTTTTTAAAACCTTGTTTCAGCCTAAACTTGGTTGCAGTCCGAGTGATACATGTGCATGCTGACTTCCCGAAGCAAAGCCAGCCAGTCAGATCAGAACCGATGATTCCAACCATCTCTCCATTTGTGCGTTTAATATCTGCATCAGACGATTTGTGAAGGGTCTGCGTGTGGTCAATGGGCAAGCTTAAATTTTGTATTCATTACATCTCGGGCCAGTGAGTATACTGTAACAGATGTAATACTCAGTTTAGGCATCGCCCCTCAGGACTGCAGAACAGATGTGCCCGCATAGATATTGTGTCGGGAAGCCTAATTGATATCCCCACCCCCTCTTTTCCAAACAAACACACAAACTCTAAATCATCTCTCTTTGAGATTAGAATGACGTTGTTTACGTGAATACAGTATCAGAGTATGATTACGCAGTAGTATGGCTGGATTATTGCTGTGTTTCTCCTAGGTCTCAGCGGCATTTGTGGGATTATTTTATTCATGCTGATGGACTGCAACAGTGGATTATTGAAATACAGAGCCATTTAGCTACCCGGCACCGCAGCGTTATTTTTATGACCTTCTATATTTGGGAATGAGTCATTGAAATATGCTTTAATTTAATGCATGTCATTAATAAAGCATTTTAGATGGAATTCAAGTGCTCGACATGATGTTTAATATAGATAGAAATCTAAAGCAGAAAATGAAGATTACTTACTGTCACTTATGATTCGTTATTTGTATTTTTTCCATATTTAAGAACTATAATATTTAGGGCAGCACGATAATTATAGCCGATAAATGATGAATAATTTTCCCTGGTTAAACCACTTCAGCTGCATGCTGCTCACAGTTAAAATCACAGTTCTGTCATGATCCTTCACTTACTGCTATCAGCAAAACATTGTTTATGTAGGTACAGTGTGTAGATATTTATGAATGTGTAAATTATAGGAACAAAATCTTTTTTTTTAAAGCCGATTGCTGTCCGAATGCTTTCTGTCTTGACACCAGTTAGACATGTGGCTTTTAAGAACACTTTTCTGGGTTGCTCTGGAAGAACATCTATAATTAGTTTATTAAATAAACATACCAGAAAAGTTTAATAGTTAAAAAATCTTTAACTAGTGTAAAGTAGGCTTGGTACATGATTTTCAGGGAATAAAAGAGAACTAATGGTCACCTTGTTTTCTGCAATGAATGTTTTCAAATAAAAGCAGCTGTCCAGTTTCTGACTTTTGTTTCGATCTCGGAAAATGTTATATTAATATTTAGATATTATATATCGGCCAATATAATGATTATCGGCTTCCAGTGTTAAATAATTATTGGTTATCGTTATCGGCCAAAATGTACATATCGGTGCCTCCCTAATAATATTTGTTATATACAGAACTGGTAAAAAGGGGTGTCCAGGGGTTTTATTTGAACAATATTTGTTTTTAATGCTCGTTCAGGTTCGATAAAGGCAAAATATGAGGTGTATTAGAGATGCCCAAATGAGCTAAAACGTCACCCGCATCCGCTGCTTCAAATAAATTAGCCACTCGCCTCCCGCTCGCACGTATAATTTTCTCTGATATAGATATCCGCACCCGATCGTCACTTTAATTACTCTAATTCTTTGTTTTAAGCATGATGTTATCAGATTCAGTGATGTGAGCGCGGTTGTTATTTATATAAGCGCTTGTGAGCCTTCTTACATTCTGTGTTGCGCATGTGAAGGCTTTTGAAATGTTGCTTGCCATACAGAAGAAAAGCATACAGTTGAATCACGTTCGGTTGCGAAATCAAACACATCAACATCAAAAAGCAGATCAAACACACTGACTTTCCCTGCCTTCTTTGTCTCCATTTCAGCATTCCCCTCTTCGTCTTGACTTTCTTTACTAGGCTTGTAAATGCAGCTTCTTGTCTTTTTAGCATTCAGCTGTGTGATCATGTGCATCCTGGTATGTCTTTCACACCGCGGTGGGCGTTCCACAGCGCTTGAGCCCTTTCACAGGCTGGTGTGACCTCCTGACCCCCGCGGAGAGGCGGCTCTCCAGTGTCTGGCTCCTACAGGTCTGTGGGACCCGCCCCGGGTCTGAGGGTCAACAGCCACTCCGCTCCTTTTCCACAGAGGAAATAATGGAGACACCATCTCAAAGATCATGCAGATGTCAGGTGAAAGAGTTTCACAGCATGTTTCAAGACAGGTTTTATTTTTTTCCAAACACCCAGTAGGCAGTTTTCTTCTCTTCTAATAAGAGAACCATTTACATATTAAAGGAAAAAAAAAGAGGTATTTAATTGGCATTTCTTTCTGATCTTCAAAGAAAGATGGGTCAGTTTTTATGCTGCTGTGGAGGTCAGGCCACAAAACATTTGCTGTGTGAATAACTGTGTGAGAGAACTACAGATCAAGCAGATGCAGCTGAAGCAACTGAGTGTGTAACTAGTTTGGACTTTAAAAAAAGGGCCGCAATCCATTTGCTACATTTGAGGCATAGTGCGTCCCCTGGGGGCCGATAGAAATGTATGAGCGGTGACTATACGATACATACGAAATGTGGATCAAAATATAAAAAGTTGACATTTGGCTAGTTGTCTAAAACGTGCCTCGGATCTTACAGTTTGGACCCCGAGGGGGGAAAACTCAGCCGCCCACCCGCAATTCTTGGTGGAAAGTGAGCTGGGTGGGGGGCGGGTGCATCTTTTCTTCTCTCTTCTTCATTCTTTGCTTCCATCGTGCCTGTCAGGCCTCTTTAAATCAGTCAGTTCTCCTGCTTCGTTCATGCTGTCATCATGCTGTCATTCACTCATTCATCCTGTCACGATTCATCCTGTCATCTCGGGCATTTTGTCCTACAGTCGCTGTCTCTTCTCGAGAGCCGTTTCATCCGCTGTCTCTCTCTATTTCTGCTGATGCTGGTCCAGCTTTGTGTATTTATCTTGTACATTACAGTGAATTTATTATTGGTTTCATAGTGACACCTCATCATTTTAGCATGCCCTTCTTTATTGTGTTATCAGTTATCCGTTATTCATTTACTAAAGGAATAGTTCGCAAGATGTAAACACGTCCAGAAGCACCTCCAGTTTCGTTTTTTATTGATTTAATAGGATTTTTTAATTTACATATTTGTGACCCTGGACCACAAGGCCAGTCATAATTCACACGGATATATTTGTGGCAATAGCCAACAATACATTATATGGGTCAAAATGATGGATGTTTCTTTTATGTCAAAAATCATTAGGACCTTCAGTAAAGATTATGTTCCATGAAGATATTTTAGAGTAGAATAGCCAAAATTTACTAGAGAAATTGTTACTCAAGTAAAAGTAAAAGTCACTATTTTAAAAACGACTCAAGTAAAAGTAAAAAAGTACACCATGAAAAAAATACTGAAGGTGCTAGTTAGTTACTTTGTATCTGTTGATATTAATAATTAATATCAATGCCATATTTTTATTATGATATTTGAATCAATGTTTTTTATTATTATAATTATCATAAGCAGATATCTTTGCAATACACGTACAGAGACTAAAAAACAGATTTTAGACAAAACTCATGTTTTATCATGTTGTGTCACATGTGTGTGTTATGAAAAGCTCCTACTTGTAAACATACAGTAAACAGCGAACCACACGCCCATCAACAAGTTTTATTTTTTGTGTTCTTCAAATGTATATTTCTGCAAGCCCACATCTCTCTGTGTCAAATAGGTCGCGCGCATGTTGTTGTTGTCTGACGAACAGGTCACGCGGGCGTTTATCATTGCTGGAAAAACAATATCGGGAATGCCTGAAAAAAGAGACGACGACCTTGAAATAAACGACGCATTATAATGCATATTTTAAAATGAAGGAACGAAGGAACATCACGCAGTGTAACAAAGCAAAAGTACAGATTTTCTAAATATACTCAAAAGAGTAAAAGTACCCACTTTTAATTTGACTTTAAAAGGACATATTTTCCAAAAAAAGTAATATATCTCGGCCAGATATTGTCTGATCCTAACAAACCATACAATGGAAAGCTTATTTATTTAGCTTTTAGATGACGTTTAAATCTCAATTAAAAAAAAAATATCCTCAGACTGGTTTTGTTGTCAAGGGTCACACATAATAAAATCTTAAACATATTCGTTTAACATTTTGATTGGGTTGTAAATGTTCTGTTGGGTGTATTTTGTTCGTACGTTGTGTAGTGTTAAAAAAACTGAAACTGCAAGTTATTCTGGACCAGCGTTGAACCAACATTGTTTACGTCTTCTGAAGTGGTCTATAGCCGAAAAGAAGAATACAGTGTTCGTTTACTCTCATCGTTCAGGCCTGTATGACTTTGTTCCAGAAGTAAAGTACAAAAGGAGAATTTTTCAAGAATAGTTCAGTCACTCTTATTGCCACATATTAGTGTTATAAATGTGGTCCACACAACATTGGTTGTATTAAAATTTCCCGAAGTCTGGGCTGAATGATTCGTTTACAGTTCTGGTCGAGTTGCTGATTCGATAATCCAGTCACAATGATGAACAACAGCACCTTTAAAGTGAAAGATGTTTTGGTGAATGATGAGTTACGTTTTAGTCTAGTTCCTGACACAAATATTAATTTGGTCCATTTATACATTTGTTATATATGTTGCTGTGATATTTTGTTGTTGGATCTTGACATCCACAGTCCAGACATTACAGGTTTGGAGTCAATTCTATAAGGAATTTTCGTTTTTGGTGAACTGTTCCTTTAACATGTTTATTTATTTGTTCCTCTTTTGCAGTTTTTTGAGGGGCAATTTACCGTCTTTGTTTTTTTCGATGCTAGTGCCTCTTAGCGACGAAAAACAGCTCGCATTCATCCCCACAATGTAAGCATAATTACGCCGCAATTACTTATTCATCGTATCTGCCAAATTCTGCCAACAGCATGTGGTAGCAGCCCTCACAGGCGACACCGAGCTCGGGCTCACGTGAACGCTCATTCCAAATTGGAGCCGGCCTGGCCCCGAGGGCTCGGAAATATAGGAAGAAAAAGTCAGACTACACTTTAGCGTGGACTCCAGAGCCGCTCCTTCAGTAAAGTAATTAGGTCTTATTCTCTCGCGCACAATGGAGGCTTTTCTGAGCAGGGGGAGGGTGGGTAACAATTGCAGGTTGGATCCGGCCTCTCTTTTTTCCCAGATCTACAGTTTCTCTCGGTGGATGCATGGGTGCAGGAAGCGTGTATTTAGCGTGTATTCAGGGGTCGGTCCGGTGCACAATAAAACTGAAATTAGAGAGCCTTAGCGAGAGCCAGCTGTGACACAGGTCGCCTTGTTCAGACACATGTGCATAATGGATCGGTTTCATTCCACAGCCGTCGCATTTGCACACGAGGCAAGGGAGGGAGGGAGAGAGAGCGAGCGAGAGAACAAATGGGCATGGCTGTTAAATTAAGTGTGGAATGAATGCATTATGAGCTATTAGGCCACAGATAAGAGGTGTCCTAAAAAACACGGCCGCATAATTGTAAATTCTGATGCTGGAGAGCGTTCAAAGCCCAGCGCCCTGGGGCCGGATTTGGAATGGAACGGGGGGTTGTTGGGGTAACGGCTTTATGCGGTGGGGTGGCATAAGCTATTTTTTCAGCATTTGGGTCAAACTTTACCTCTGGTCTTTATTCCATCTGGCCCTGCTGCTCTAGTGAAGGTGCCCAAAGCCACGGGGGGCATTCTGGCATTTTCTAGAGTCACGTAGCACGTGGAGTAGAGATCAGCCCAGCGTGAGATTTTCCTTTCTTAGTGTGACTTTAATGCAACGTTGCCTTGCAGTACTCCCCTTCCCGTCCTAATAGGTAAGCAGCCCACTCTCGCATCTGCGTTTTAGGTGTTTTCTCTGTTTAGCGCCGTTCTCCGGGGAACCGCAGCCTGAATGGATTAGGCCACGTTTAGACGGATGACTGCTGGCGACCAAAGCTTTAAATGTATTAATCCCTCTCTTATCAAGCGGGAAATGATAAATCGCACAAGCCCGCTACAGGCCAACCTTTGCTGTCGTTTGAACAGAATCAAAGCTTTAAATCACACGCCGCAGCACCTGGTGCTGTGTGTATGTGTGCGTGCGTGTGTGTGTGTGTGTGTGTACCGTGCCCTGTTTTAAAGTGATTTAGCAATGCTTTGATGGGGTGAGGGAGGTTAGGAAACGAGTATGAAAACTAAATTAAGAATTCTACACAGCCTTTAATAAATAGAATCGCTGAGTAGGGAAACTTGCGCCGCTGTTGTCGCGCTGCATTCAATCTGATAAATTCCCCCATGGCGGCGAATCCAGGAGCAGCAGTCAATCAGTGCTTTTTACAGCCTCTTTTTCATGTGAATTACGCACTTTATGGCCCTGTCTGGCACCTGTACTCTATTTCTCAATGCCCTTGCCCCCGTACTTCTATGCGTACTTCCGAAAAGAGGAACATCAGCACTCCCATTGCTCCCTCGGAGGAGACGTTCGCACGGTTTCTCGTTTATCATCTGTGGCTTTTAGGTGTAGCTGATAATGTGCCACAAACATATGACCACGTAGCTCCTGAAGCACATGATGTATGGTTTTGGTAAACAATATGAAAGCACATATATGTAAATATCGAAACAAATAAACACCTGTTTGCCCAGGTCTTACTGTGACAACTTACCCCATATAGTGTCATGACTAGGATGTGAGAAAGCTAGTAGGAACATATTATGTATTGTATTACGTTTGTCTTATGCATTTATTATAGAAGTATCCGAAAGCTTTTCGTAGCCCAAATTTACAACTGATTTTCAAAATGAGTAAAAATACATCATCACCGTCAGCCCCAAACGGATATACAAAAATATCTTCAAGGGATAGTTTACCTGAAAATGAAAAAGCCGTCATTATCTGCCTCTTGTCATTTAAAAACCTGTATGAATCTCTTTCGTATGCAAAACACAAAAGAAGATATTTTGAAGGATGTTAATAACCGAACAATGGTGTTACCAGTTGACTTGCATTGGTTTTGTGAGCATATAGAATTGAATGGGTTCTGCAAAATTCTTCAAGATGTCTTCTTTTGTGTTTTGCATAAGTCATGCAGGTTTAAAATATAGAGGATGAGTAAACTGTCCCTTTAAGGTCAGCAAGAGTTTTCGGATACGGCCACTTCAGAAAGGACATCGGCGAGCGAATCTAAAGTGCGTCATGGCTCTTTCAGATATTTTGAGTCTAGGAAAAGCAGCATCTGGATTCATTGGATGTTACAAGGTGTACCAGGTTTTAAAGATTGCCGCTGTATTTTACTGTGCCTGTCGGATTAGCGTTATGTAATTTAAACCTTTCAAAATACACCCTGGCTCATCTGTTAATCTGTCTGTTGTGGCATTTAGAAGTGATGGTTTGATGATTTTCCCCACAAAGCATCAATCAAATTTAAATGTCAAGTCTTCACGGTGAAATTCAATGTCACTTTATTTCGTTTCATAAAGTTTGCTGCTTCTCTGTAATTTTTTAAGTGCCAGAACTTTCCTCCTGATGGCTTAATGGTGCCTGCGGACGCATTATTGAATTTGCACATTTAATCATATTTACACGCCATTAATCAAATGCCACGTCGATTCATTTTCGTGACAACACGAACCAAACGTACATGAGTATGTTCAGAAGAATGAATAGTTTGAATGACTCACAGTAGCTGCTTTAGATGCAACTACTTTTCGTTTTAATTTACGTTTAGATATGGCTGTATTTATTTATATGGACAATTGTAAAAGGAAAACAGCCTTTTTAACACCACAGAGAGGAAGTGTAAATGTCTAAGAAGGACAGTATTTCTTTTATTCAACATTGGAGGATTAATCATTTCCCTGTGACATTTTTCACATCTGAAGGTGAGCGTGTGTCTGTCTATAATCTCTTTATCTGTATTATTATTTTTTGTCTCTCAGTAAATGTAAATGATTCTCATGGGGGAAATGTGAAACGTAAACCACATCACAGCTACATTTCTCCACTCGAATCAATAAAGCACCTGTCAATCAATCTATAAGCTGTATCGCTCCGGCCACAAGTTCTAAATGAATGATTTTCATTGAAGGCTAGACTGCATAAAAATATAGAGCAGTATTGACTTCTGGGCTGCAGTGAATTTTAATACGTCCCAATCTGCATTAGGCTCGGGGTTTGTGGGTAAACTTGCGGACACTGGAGACTGCGCAGAAACGAGAACTCCATTTGAATGTGTGGAGGTCACAGGAAACATTTGCAAATTATCTCACCGATGCGTCTTTCTGATCTCCTCACAGATACTGGAAAACCAATCTGGCCTGCTGATTGCCATCTTATCTGACTGCACTTGGGAATTGTTCGCAGTTTGGTTCGGGGACGAGAATTATCCCCCACTTCTCTAGGACTGCTTTATTGCTCAGTGGTTGATCTTTCATGGCTCATTTCAAGAAGTTCTCGGCTTCCGAGTTTCAACTTGGTCTCAAACTGCTTTTAGAGGAAATAGAAATAGAACAAACTAGACAAGTGGTTCTCAAACCATTTCATTGTAAGCCCCCTTTTATGTAGGGTGCATCGCTTTGTAATAAAGACTTATTACATTTACATTTAGGCATTTAGCAGACGCTTTTATCGACTTACATTGCATTATCCTATACATTTTACATAGCTATGTGCAATCCCCTGGGATCGAACCCACACACAACCTTGCGTTGTTAACGCAATGCTCTTACCACTGAGCTACAGGAAAGCCTTATGTTTTAATTAAAGACATATTCAATTATACAATGCTGGAACATCAATTCTTTTGGTTGGTGGTCTTATTTTTCTGATGTTTGATTGCAACAAATATTTCATAAAATGCCTCAAAAACTGTGCCCCCCCCCGAATCCATCTTGGGGTCTTGGCCCCCAGTTCCTAACAACTGAACAATTTTTTAAAATACACTGAGAGTATGGAGCTATAATATTAATACAGAATGTATAAATAATCTTGATTTGGGTGGATTTGATGGGAAATGTTTGAGTTCATATCAAAATTTTCTCTGGGACTTTTTCCTAAAAGAAATTTCTTTAAGTGATAGTCGGCCCCCGAATTAAAAGTATGTCATTTGTTCAACCTCTTGTCATTTCAAACCTGTATGACTTTCTTTCTTCTGCACAACACAAAAGAAAATACGTGGAAGAATGTTGTCAACTGCCCCCATTCACTTGCAATGGTTTTACGTCCACACAATATAAGTCAAAGTCAGGACCAAAGCTGTTCGATTACCAACTTTCTTTAAAATATCTTTATTTTTGGATAAACTATCACTTTGCTCTCCTTCGCATCTCTTTGTTGTCTAGGAAAAATAATTGAGATAATTAAAAGATCTGGAATTTTTCTTTCTCGTGGGAAAGACTCGCAAACAAATGTGCCTTTGATTTATCTCTGCTAATGTTACAGTTGGAAGATTATGAAAGACGTGACACTCACTGTTTCCGCATTTATAACCCCAGAAGAAGCTATGAGAAAAATGAGAAACGTACTTTGTTTTGACAACTGCGTTTTTGGATATATCTGATAAGAAAAACAAGACGCTGTAAAGTAAACAGAGCGTCAATCTGATTCACGTGTCAGAAAAGACACGCTCTGTTTACAGTCTTGTGTGAGGTTCTTTAAGTTGAGCTGTAGCTCACCCCGAACAAACTTGACTTCAATTTCAGCTCCGAGATGAAGTATTTACATGCTTTGTTCTTGAAAGTGGGTTGCTGTACAGACAGACTGTGGGCAGTGTTGACTCTTGTCCTGTTATCCTTTTGATGAATGCTGTTGCCGCTGTGGGCATTACCTCCCTTCGTGCGGGGCCTATTGATCAGGGCCATGGCAATCTAGTACCTGCACAGGATTACTGTCTCCACCGTTAGTCACAATCAATGACTCAGAGACAGCCACGGCTACAATGTCCTTACAGGAGACAGAGGAGCTTCACTTTTTGTTTATTAAACAAGACGTACATATGGAGAACAATAGCATGCGGCTGACATCTGACAGCGTTTACAGAGATAAACTGCCTGTATGAATTTTTGTCAGAGTAGATCAATGTCTGAAAGTTGGCGTTTGGATATTGATGTATTGCGATTTGTTTAGCGCTGAGGCCATGTTGCATTTTTGCTTTTCAGGACATAAGAAGTGGGTTTGATTCAATAGCTTTTCAGTCGCTTAACTGTAGCTTAAGGCCCCGGTTGTTGGTTTGATTTCCAGAGATTGCACTTTATTTTCACTTCCTAAATTGTGTAGCAGAAATGCATTGTTAGGCTGAAAGCATCTCTCCAAAGCATAAATGTAAGTGTTTTTAAGAAATTACAACCATGCAACTGTCCCAATGATGAATTATTTGTAAATTGACATAAGAACGATTTCATTGACATGGATAATTGTGATCAAAATATTACTGCGCATTACAAACACAACTGGGATGTCAACTTAGGGTTTGCTTTGTTAAAATTGTTGTGGGTCATTCTTTACAGTAACTCGTGTTCCACTATATAGAACTGAAATTCTGTTGCATTCATTTTTATGATTCTTTTTGCATTTTTTTGCATCCTTTAGAATGAAGAAACACGTTTTGATGGATCTTTTTTTTGTGTGTTTTTCTTTAAACACATTTATGCATATAGGAATTAAGTTCTTAAGTACGTGAAGCAGCTCGCGTCCTAAAAATTAGGACTAAATACTGTATCAATAGTTTATGAAGACCTTAGAACTCTAGTAAGATAAACATGAATAGAGACTAAGTTATGTCGTATTTAAATTTAGCCTCAGATGTTTCTCTTGATAAAAACAGATACAAAATTAGAGATAGTTCCCCCCGAAACAAAAATGTTGCCATTATTTATTCACCTTCATGTCTTTTAAAATCTGTATGACTCTGAATGTTCTGTGAACCACAAACGAAGATATTCTGAAAAATGTGGTTTTGTGTGAGTACAATGGAAGTCACAATGTTTGGATACCAGCGTTCCTCCAAATGTATTTTGTGTTTTGCAGAAAAAAGAACATCATGAGGATGACACGAGGATGAGTAAATGATGAAAGAATTTTCATTACTCCTTTAAGACAATTGTTGATATAGCATTGCGATTAAGCCTGTACAACATCGTGCTTGATCTTGTGAAATCTGAATATGGTTTGTGACATTGTTAAGATCGCCAGAAGAGACCCATATAAGACTTTATAGTTTAGTAGAACCCTTTAAAATATTTATGAGGTATCGTGTGTGATTTTTCTTCCCTACGGGTGTACCCTTTTAAATTAGGCAAGCATTTTCTGCTTGGGAACTTGAGGAGATAACATCTGATAGATCAAACAGTTTCGAGAACACATGGGAATCGTTGCCAAAAATCTTCTCTTTTCATAAATCATTTCAAGCTTCCAAGGTTGATTTGTACTTTTGAAATATCGCCAACAAAACAGGTCGCCATATTTACACTATAAATTGCCAACTCTTTCATATGGCATGAACACACAAATAATGATAACAAGGTCTGACAGATCAAGAAAACTAGACTTGACATATCATTTGCCATACATTTCACTGAATGCGTGATTGAACGTGACAGTTTTATTGTGTGCGGGACTTTCATGTGGTGTGTAGCCTGTACAGAAAAGCAGACAATGCAGTCCGGTCTGATCTTCTTCAATCCCTATTTTAAATGCAAATGAGGAGTGTTTATCGGAGCTTCTTTGCCTGTTTTGTGGCAGTGAGTTGTTGACCTTAAGGAAATGGAAATTTGCCATCAGTGAAGCGGCAGCCATCTGCCCTCCATCTGCAAAACAGAGGGAGAGATACAGTATCCCGTTCCCGGAGAGAGATGGACAGGGAGATTATACTTGTCTAATCAGAATAATGTTATTGGACTTGCAGAATCAGTGTAATTTTGTTAGGCCGATAACCCTTGTTGTTCTAGGTGGACCATTAGAAAACGTGCAAAACTATCCTGAGCTTTGCGTCCAGAGGGATCCGCAGCAATAAGGAATAGCCTTGAAATTCCAGAGCTCTCAGACACAAATAACCTGCCTATTGACTTGATCGATTAAACCCTATTGATCCACTTGACCTCTCACGTTTTCACATTCCTCCACATGCAATGTAATCCTGATTTTGTGATGTCAGCTTTGAAATGATTGACTCTTTGTTCCCGGCTAATTCAAGCAAAGTGGAAAACAAAAAGACGTGTTCCAACAAACGCATCCCGTTGTGAGGTCAATCCACGAGCGAGTTTCAATGAATACGTGGCTAATGCCGTTTCATGACCCATTTTGTTCCCGGTGTACCACGAGTCTACAGGATTTTTTTTTTAAGCTTGATGTATAAGGCTGTGAATAGGGGTTGATGCACAATGGGACAAATTCTGTATAAGCTGAAATAAACTGAAGTCACTTGTTCGTCCGTTCACAGCTGCGGTCTTTAATTGGATCTGGAGTGAGTGACACTTAGTTTGTAAAAAATACATCTGGCCAGCTGTCAGCATCTGTGATCTCGTCTTCATTCTGTGCCCGTTACTCATAAATTAAGCACCAGACGTGAAAAGAGGTTCTTTTGTGAGGCGTGTGGCTTGTTTTTAAAGATGAACAACAAAGAGTACGACCAGGCCTGCATTGTTCAGCCTGGGGACTTGTTTACTGGATTAGATGAGTCTTTTTAAATATACCCAGGTAAAAAAGTGCGCTAAAACACAATTACATTGAGTACACTTCCTTCAGTGTACTCAAAGTGCTCTATTTTCACACAATATAGTCTTTAGTATTTATATTCAGGGTGTCTCCGAATAGCACAGTTGAGTACACTTAGGGCCAGTAGTGTAGCCACGAGGGAGCCCGAGGGGACCTAGGCCCCCTCATTTACATGTACGGTCCCCTCAGATTTTCGATTGCTTAAAATAAAAATAAGGAATTGTTGATTTGTTACTCTGGTTGATCGACCAATCAGGGCTCCCGGCTGTTTTCAAAGTTATTATTTTAATTATGTCACGTGTTGTGCGTAGCATCTTTTGCGCCAAGAGTTTAATTTGTGCGCTGCCATGCGCTAAACCAACAGTTTGACTGGTAGCCGCCGAGCTACTGCGGTTCTTAATCCTGGTCCTCACGACTCCAATCTGCATATTTTGTTTGCGTTTTTTTACCGCTTCATAGGTTTGTTCAATTTGCCCGTAAGAGCCCTGCGAAGTGGACATAAAGGGCATTGAAGTGCACGAAACGTGACTACTAACTTTAGGCAAATATCATTATTGCGGTTAAAAAACCCTTCAAACTTCCGTTGTAAGTTTTGTCCGTGTGTGAAGACGCTGCAGGCAGTCGTGTAGCGCAAATTAGTGTTCTGAAGTTAACTTTCGCCGATTTCCTGTGTGTAGTGAGTAGAGAGCAGTGAACACCGAGTAGGGACCATGTCAACCAGAACACAGTGTCAAACGAGAGAGACACAAAATATGCAGAGCGGGGGGTCACGGGGACCAGATTAAGAACCGCTAGGCTAGGTTTATGTTTACTAAAAGGGTGAAATAAGCTGAATAATACAGGTCTATAATTTTAGTTACAGATAGAAACCTATACATATACATAATGGCCCCCTCAAAAATAAAATAGGAATTCGAACTAAATGTGCTTACCCCCTTAGATCTTCTCAGAGGTCAAGTCTTTGAAATTTAGTGCCATCTAGCAGTGAGGTTGCGAAGTGCAACCAACGGCTCACTCCACCCCTCCCTTTTGAAGCACTACGGAGGCTGACAGAGGACAAAGATGCTGTTAGATTTTCGCTTCTTTGCAGAAGGAAATCACACTCTGAAGAGCAGTTTGTCCATTTAGGGTTCCTGTAGAAACAAAATGGCGAATTCCATCCAAGGGGACCCGTGGTACATAACGCTTCATTATAAGGTCTTTATACCGCTCTGAACACATAGTTTTGTATATCATTTTGCGTTCCTGTCAATAGATCCTCCAAAAAGTGACGTATTGGACCTTTAAGTTTATGTTAAAAAGTTTTTGTATATTAAGTACAACATTTGTGCTTTAAAACAGAGCATTTTAAATGCATTTAAGTGAATTTAGTGCACCTGGGTATGCTGTCATAAAGAAGATGGAACACACTGGTTAAGTGCATTTTAAAATGAAAACGATCTTTGTTTATATTGCCGTTTCAGGAGAAATCTCAGTTTACCATACACTATCAAAATCGCATATCACATGACCATTCAGGCACGCTAGGCATGCACACAAAATGTCTTTTTTGTATGTGTCCTGCCAATGATTATGATCTTTGTCTTGTTTTCCAGGAAATTATCTCATAATCAACATGAATTTACCTGAGAAGCCAAACTGCATAAGATATGAAGTCTTGTTGTCTTGATGAGTCATAAAAACAGTTTGCTTTGGCAAATTTTCAGTTTTGAATAAAAGCTAAGTCAACACATTGAAACAAAACAACACCTCTATTTAAGACACTTTCTTTGAAATTATTATGTTGTTTTTGACCGACTGCATGTTGATGGAGAGCAGGTTCATTGAAAGTGTATACGTGTGTTGATCTATATTTGTAGATATTAGTGAAGCTTGCATGTTCAGCATGCAACCGTCTCCCGCTGCTTCTCTCCGGCAGGAAGTGAAGTTCCCGGTGAAGGGGTGGACGACGGCATCAGAGGCATATGGGTAAATGAAGCTGCACAGCTGGAGCTCCCCGCTGCGTCCTCATTGGCCCCCGCAGCTCGTTGCCACGGTACCAAATGCCCAGTCATGAAATATGGATTCAGATCAGGCGGCGTGTTGTCATAATAGAAAATAAACCCAAACCTGAGAAAACAGAACCCGACACAACTTCGGAACAAACCTCACAGGAATCTTTTATTTTACACCGATTCAGATTCCACAGTCTGACCCCATTCTGCATTAAGTGCAATACGCGCATTCTCTGTTACGCCATACCATGGCTGCTGGCGTGATCTGTGTTTGGTTCTGCTGCTTTAAATTCACCGTAGGTTTGCCAGGTGTAAACTAGGCACGATAATCTCTGCCCTTCATGCCATTCTTTGGCTGTTATGACAGAGTCTGCCAGACATTCAGATCAAACAAAGCCAAATCTTTCAATAGCAAACAAGAGAGGTTATAAATGTGTGCGTGTGTTTTCAAGTCTTACCTTCAATCCCTATATTTGGAAGGCCCCGTCTGAGAGCCGCACACGCCGCTCCTTTAAAGCGGTCGTATTATCTTTACCACGCTTCACGTCACATTGAATTTCCCCTCCATTTGTGCATTTCAGCAATTAGCCACGGGCCCGGAGCAGCTCTTTGTACAATGAACCCCCGGTGGTTAGTCTTTAGCTTTGATTACCAAATGCCTCAGGAAGTACTTTCTATTTAGTGATATTAAATCAGGTTCAGAGGTGACCCGTATCAACCGTATATCCTTAAGAGTTCAAACGCCTTATAGGGAGAGTACGAGTCTCGCTAAAGTTTCGCGGGCCATGTATTAGGGAAATGGTTTTTGATGCCAAGCCATCAGGAGGAGGATGATAAAAGGATGAATTTCAGCACTACTAATGGAGACCAAACTTGTATGAAATGTCACTAATAGTAACTGACGTGACGTGCTATTAAGAAAATTGCAGGGACAATGGCAACTGTATGTATCTGATGACTTCACCGGTGAACTTTGCTGTGTTCAGATTTTACATACACTTAACATATATACATATACAGTACATATAGTGTATATACACACACACAGCACATTTCCCTCCGTGTGGACAAATCATTAAAATAAAATTGATTAAATGTTGTTTCTGTAATGGATTCAGAGTAGAGAGTTGGTACAATCGCATATTGGGGCTAAACAAAAATTGATTGTATATTACAAATATGTGTATGTTAACAGATGTACGCACACACACGTTGGGTTTCCATGTTTTATGGGGACATTCCATAGACGCAATGGTTTTTATACTGTACAAACTGTGTATCATTTTCCCGACCCCTAAACCTTACAATCACACAAAACATTCTGCTCTTTTAGATCTTCAAAAAAGATAATTCTGTGTGATTTATTAGCTTGATTAACCAAAAAATGTCCCCACAAGGATTTTGGATATTTCCATCTTTGTGGGGACATTTTGACCCCATACTGTAGGGTTTACCAGGTACACACATATATACACACATATGTATGTTTATAATGTTTATTGGTATATTGTAGAGTATATATACATATAGGTGTGTGTGTGTGTGTGTGTGTGTGTGTGTGTGTGCATACATTTGTTAACATACACATATTTGTAATATACAATCAATTTTTGTTGTTTCTGGTGAGCCTCAATATGCGATTGTACCAATTCTCTACTCTGAATCCATTACGGGAACAACATTCAATCAATTTTTTTTAATGATTTGTCCACACGGAGGGAAATGAGCTGTAGAAAGTTATTCTATTCCTATGATTTGTCGACTGTGTTTTCTGCGAAAATCCTGCGTGACATCTAGAACATTTTATGCTGTTGTCTAGGAAAACAGTCAACTGTGGATTTGTTGGTGAAACCTGTTCAGTCAGTCATATGACGGGAGGAAATGACACGTAGCGCCTGGTGAAAACTTACCCTCATCTGACTTAATGGCCATCGAGCATGCACACACACACACACACACACACACACACACACACACACACATACATACATACAGGAAATTATGCGTGAGGTGCTGGCCTGCACGCAGGAAGTGGAGGACTGCATGTCATTACGGATTTATATGGGTCGGTTTCTATCGACAGAGACCTCCCACAGTCTCGCACTATTCCATATGGAAAGAGACACATAAATCTGCCACAAAACCTCTTAAATTATAAGGGAAGGTGAAAGTCTTTTGATCAGGATTTGAACAGGTGGACTTTTTGTGGAACATCAGATGATGACGTCGCATTAGAATGCATTATTAAATTCAGACTTTTGACCAGAAGTGAAGGATGAAAGTTATGTTCAGCCAGGATCCCACGGCGTAACATTTTTAATCTATCAATATTTGTGATTGGTGCAATTCTTTATAGAGGTCAGGGATCAAAAAACGGATGAAACTATATTTCAAAGTAAAATGGTTAAATCTATCGTGCAATATTTATACAAAAATCCAGAAATCGAGCATATAGCGTTAGTTTTGGCAGGTCACGTGAGTCAAGCTTGCATCAGCTGATCCTCCTCTACCCATAGAAATATGAGGCAATCACAGGTTCCGTTTCGAAATTAATTCAGCTAATAGGCCCTTTTCACAATGACGTCACTTTACTTCCGCCTTCTCGCAAAGCATGACATCCGTCTTGCAACAAACAAGAAGAAGAAGAAGAATTTTTGTTTTGCTGTCGCGCTGGAATTTAACAACACTGACAGAACACTTCTTCAAGTACTTATCCTAGCACCTTCGCTAACACAAAAAGAAAAGAAAACACTAACCTTCATAATCAAACAGGTACCGTTCAACAAAGTATTTGTATCCTTTATCTAGCTTTGATCTTGACATAAGCGAAAATTTGTCTGCAAGATGTTGTACATCATCTATCCGTATTTGTGGCAGCTGTGCAAGAGACTTGGCAAACTCCATTATGAGGCGCTAGCGGAAGTAACGCAACACTGCTTCGCGGCAGAACGGAAGATGCGTGACGTCATGTGAAAAGGGCCTATAGCATCTTATCACTTTGCTCACGAGCAAATTACCTCCTCCAGCTCCGCCTCACATTTACAACCAGGACTCGACTTCTGTTATTCCCATTCACAAGTCTCGACTGCGTTTTAATTATGTGTTACACTTAAATGTCTTTCAGAACTAATGACATCTGCTTGTTCTGTTCTGTTTACCCTAAGGGAAGTTATCGCTGCGCTCCCTGCTCTTATTCCTGCTGGGAGTTTTGCCCAGAACAGAACCGTACCACCAATCTTAACTGTACGCTAATTGTCAATCATTTTTGACGGTAGTGAACCTGACAGAATTTTCATAACAATTAGCAACATCACGAGGTGTTGTGGCAGCCGGCATGATTTCCCCTCGCGTCTTCAAAAATCAGACACTCTTTTCCAAAACAAACTTTGCGATGATGAATCACAACTGTGTTCCAAATCCCATTTAAAAAAATAATAAGTAGATATGAAATGTCAAAAACTACTCCCACTCTCTCTTCTGCGTGAGGTTGTCTGAAGAGGTGAAACCAATTTGTTTTCAATCTGAGAACACGGCTCGTCTGATCCCCATGCGTTCTTTAAGACAGGCCTTGATTATTGCTCTACGGAGGCCTTCAAAGTCAGCCTCAACAAAGACCATCTCACCGAGGTGTCAGAAGTACAAGGTTTCACAATAAACACTGTCAGCTTTGACAGTTTGCTCAGCGTGTTGCCTTTGAGTGCTATATGGACTAACAAGCTTAATTTATTCATTTGTCTGTGAGAAACATCGGCATTTATTGTTGATTGGTTGAACATTAAAGGAAACACGAAATAGCTTTTCGTATGAGATGAGGGGCACATAAAGCGAAGACCTTGTCGACATCAACCAACAAGAAAAGTCTTATTATATTTTGATGAAAGACAAGGAAGGCGTACTTATTTTGTTTGTCTTTGGAACAATGTTCCATAAATAAGCCCAGCATGGGTATTAAGAGTAAGAGTAAGTCAACACAGACCACTTCATCTCATGTTGACTTTAAATTGTTCGTATTAAACATCTGCTGCGTATGAATGGATGTGTGGGGTCGCACAATATCATGTCACCGTTTGTGTGCGAGTGTGCGTTTGATCTGTAACCGAAGCCGTGGACTTCTCTCACCTCTCCTCTCCAGAGGGTCTTGGTTGCCGTTCGGTTCCTCCTCATCTGCCACATCAAAGATCTCAAGATCCGCTGTCATATCCAACCCATGATTTTTTTACCTTCCCCAACCTTCTTTACATTAAAACACAGAATTGTTATATTTATGATAGCGTATGTCACGTCACGTTCTCCCTCTGATGTTTCTCGCCTCAGCCTCCCTCAACCAGCCCACCACAGACGTCCCTCTATAAAATTCCCTTTTATTTATGGCTTGTTTGCTTTTTATTAGGTGGCTGCGCAGACCCCAGTCGCTCCCCGCCGTTTGATGTGCGCTGCGCTCTTGTTGCTGATTACGATTCACATCTGCAAAAAGAGAGAACGGAAGGAAGACGGGATGTTAAAAGGAAACAAGGAGAATGCCACAGGCTCCGTTCTCGAGACAGAGGAGAGTGTGTCTATTTACCGACCTGCGTCTTTGGTGTCCAGTGATGTCCAATGAGCTCCACGGGTAATTGAGTCTTTGTTATTTTTTATTCAAAGTGCTTAAAGGGATAGATCACCCAAAAATCAGCCTACGTCTTTCCAAACCTATATGCATTTCTTTCTTCTGCGGAACACAAAAGATATTTTAAAGAAAATAATGTTGGTACAGTAACCAAACAACATTGACCCTCATTGACTTCCATTGTATGGACTAAACCGCAAAGACATTTCTAAAAATATCTTCTTTTTTGCTCAACGGAAAAATTAATGATGACCATATTTATTTTTGGGTGAACTATATCTCTTTATCGCATCTGCCCGAATTTGTGAATGTATAGACAGCGACACACCCCTCCTCTGCAAAGCAAATAGTCCTAAATCACGCCCCTCTTTCTACCCCAGTATGACACGACTAGAGCCACTAGCCCGTTCTGACTATTAACAACTGCTTTGTTGCCTTTTCTCCTCCGAGCATATCTGTAAAATGGGTTTAGGACTGGAGATGAGAGATTGCTTTTGGATTGGCCTCAGCTTTCTAATCCTCTCTCTCTATCTCATTCTCCCTCTCCCGTCTCCCCTCCTGCTTGGCAGGCCCACCTGGAGTCATTAATATCAGTAGTTCCACCTGTTAGCTCCAGGGCGGTGCGGCTGCAGCCAGGGCTGTCATTAGCCTGAGTGAGGTTGAGCTCCCAGCCCGCGACCTGCCTCGTTTGCCTGCCTAATTTATTTACTGCGAGTCAGTGGCAGCGTCGGGACTCACCAGGGTCTTCCGCAGAGCTCTGTTTCTCTCTCTCTCTTTGCCGCTGCCTTTTAAAACCAAAGACTGAGTGCTGTAAATTATGTGAATGGTGCTCTTTAAGAGGAAAGGGCGAGCGGAGGCAATGATTGGTCACAGTTTAATGGGACTCTGGTTGTGCTTTAGAAAACTCTTAAAGCTGCCCGGCTTTCGTTAGTTTCTGCTTCACAGCATGCGCAGGCATACAAGTAAAGTAACGTCTGGTTTCCTGACACCGATAACAATACATGTCTAGTGTGGCAGGGTTGTTTTCTTTTTCTGTGGGTTTTTGTCATAAAGTCAGCATGAAAGCACAATCTATTCACTGGTGAGATCATATATGAATCTAAAATCTAATAATTATGATCTACTTTGCCTATAAACCCCTATAAGTCTGAGGTTATTATATTTTGATGTAATGTAGATTTCACATCAGAATGATAACTATAACTATTTGAACTATATTATTATGCTGTCTCAAAATAGCAGATGTGAGCACACTTAGATCTTCTAAGTTTATCTTAAAAAGTACTAAAAACATTTTTTTTGGTATATTAAGTACAAAATTATTGTGTGAAAGTAGAGCAGTTTAAATACATGTCAGTCTTCAGGACAAAATGTCTCTGAAAATTAAACCAATATCATATCTGTGTATGTTTATTGTTATTGTTGTAATGTGGACTATTTTGCTATTTTCTTAAATTTAGAAGGATTTTTAAACCTTGTATTTTTTTTGCTGCCTTAATATTTTAATATAAGTACAACGGCTTTACAAATCAACTTTTATTTAAAAAAAATTATTTACATTTTTTGCCTGTGGTGAGTTGCTGTAACTTATACAAATGAGTTGAAAAGTTCAAACTTATTTTGATGAGTTAAAACTTTAAATAGTAAGTTGAATTGACTTGTAGGGCTAAATTGATAGTTAATTGATACTACAAACATTGAGCCAGGCTTTGGTGTATATCTTTGGTGTATATGGCCCTTAAGACCAGAAAGTTGTATTTAATAACATGTAGAACATCCAAAAACATAGCACTGTGTCCTAACCAGATGCGACACAACAGCATGATTAAAAAAGTTTTTATAATTAAGAATCAAAGAAATTCTGATACTTTTAATGATGCAATGTCTCATCTGGTTAAGATAAATTCTGTTCTCTTCATTTCTGATGTCGTGCAGAAGTTGTGCTAGGCAGTGAAAGTCTGAAGACGGCACAGTGGCACCATGAAGGTGCTTTGAAGAGCAGAGAGTGGTGATTAATGCTCTCGTAAAGGGTGAGAGCTGATTTTGATGGAGGACTTTATAGATCCCGCTGCCTTGAAGGGTGGGGGATTCTTATCCATTTATTCAGCATTCTAAAGGCATACGAAGCTTGAGAGAAAGCTGATGAAAATAAGCTTTGATAACTACAGCGATGAACCGCCCAGCTGCATGTACCGCGGAGGTCCGTCAGAGCCAAGTATGTCAATGTGGGTCATCTTGACTCGCTGAGTTAGCCACGTGGTCTCCGTATATCAAAATATACAGACTGGACACACACACTCCAACAACAACCAATCTGGCCCAAAGTGCAGCTGTTTGTCATACGGCGCTATCGAGAGCTAATCATCCAGGAACCATTGGCCTCTAACAAACAATAAATCAATAGTTACTATGGCGATGGAATCTGAGAGAAAACAGCAGGGCCTTTTGACGCAGACAGGTAATGAAATGATAATACCTTGCAGATGGAGCGGTTGTCAAGGAGTCACTGACCTTGAGTTGCTTTGTTACTTTTCCTCCGGGTGAAAGAGGAGAGAGTTCTGTCAGCGGGGATAGAGGGGCATCTCAGGGGACCGTTTGTGCACCTGCACTGACAAAATACTTTGTGGGAGAGAAAGAGCACATTTAGGTATGAAAAAATGTCTTTGTTTTGGTGCTCCTTTTGAATACAGTTATGTGTCCTTCGGATAGATTGATGCAGTTTGACAAGCTTTGCTGGGGAAGCATTATTGCATATTGTATTGAGTTTTTTATAACATTTCTGTGTGCTTTTCCTGTCTCTCTGGAGACTCTAGACTTGTTTTATTCTGAGGTTTTAAAACTTTAATACAAAGGAAATGCTAACAACTTCGATAATTCCATTAACGACATAATGTAGCTTCTCCAAAACATTCTTTTTGTCCAAAATGGTCGTGTCATACCAGGTGTTTTCTTATTTTATATATTTTTTTCTGTACTAAATTGAGTTATATTAAGCTGATTTGCAAGAATGCACATCATGCACATTGGGGAAATTGCTAAAGAAATAAACTGAAATTGAAAAAATTTAACACCTGGGCATGTGACGCTAAATGTTCACATCATGACTTTAATTGCAATATATGGTATTATACCGCAATACTTCTGGATTGTTTGGTAACATTAAGACATGCATTTTCTGCGAAACTGGCGAAGAGGCATTATTTGCAATTCGCAACCTCGCCACTAAAAGGCGCTAAAACCTCCACATTGCTCCTTTAAAAAAAGAAACACTAAATAAAAATGGTCAACATTTAAAAATTAATGCACATATAAATAATATCTCTCTCTCTAATAAAAGCTAATAATGTGGCTTTTTTTCTACTGAGTAAACTACAGGGATTTTAGCGAAATTTCAAGAATGATTCACTGTATTTTAAATGGCTCACTACAACAATATTGTGCAAATGAATTATCATGATAAACCATATTATCGAATAACCGGCACAAGTCTATTGATACATGTGAAAATTTCCCACACCTGGAATTAGCATAATATGAACATTATATCAAAAGTAATTGTTACATTTTTCTATATCCTCAAGTGAACAACATGTGCTTCCAGTCCATCCATCGGTGTGTCGTAAAGGGTGAAAGGTCATGCTCCAGGAAGCACTTCAAAGAAGAAGCCAAACTGGCCAATTGCATGATGCAAGCACGGTGGGGGATCCTGAGTGTATGTGTTTCTCAGAGTGACAGAAAAAGCAGACAGATCGGTAGAAAAAGAGCGATGAAGGATGGAAAGTCAAAAACTGCCTTTTCGCTTGCTGATGAAATTGAGGACAGTGTAGCGTCGGGTGAAAATCGGCGTCTGTGATGGAGCAGAGCTCAAAATTGCTTTAGCCGAGACTCTATAAGGAGGAACAGAGAGTGAGAGAGAGACAAAGAGCGAGACCGGGAGAGAGAGAAACTAGAGACAAAGAGAGCGAGAGTGGGCTCCCTGCAGGCCTTGGCAGCTCAATCCTATTTATTGATTTTCTGTCCACTCCTTCAATATGTGGAATGTGTGCAGGCCAATAGATGATGACAAACGGGGCCGCCAGGGACAGCAGCGGCTCTAATTGAACTTGATGGAGTACAGCTGAGGATCAAAGGTTGCGCACACTCTGTGACATTACAGGTTCTCCTCTGCTGGAGACAGAGATGGGCTGTGTCCAAAACCTCAGAAGTGCTGCCTTCGCGGGCCGTACAGGGAGCATAGTGTCTGAGTCCAGTGTTTGCGTCACAATCAGTCTACGATTCGGAGATCTCCGCCTTCTTAATCTATGATATCCCACAATCCTGTGTGTTGGTTGGAAAGAACATATTACATTTACATGTTTGCATTTGGCAGATTCATCCAAAGCGACTTATCGGTATGCGTGACCCCTTGGGATCGAAGCCATGAACCGCTAACACAATTGTATCTGATCTAGTAAATTACTGTAATTCATAAATGTGCATTTGTTCGACATATGATTGATTATATGTACAGTAGTGGCCAAAAATGATGTCCGATATTTGCTTTTAATGATTCTTTGGGTTCGGTTAAACCATCAAAATATGAGCTGTATGGTACAACATGGTTAAAACACTGAACTCTAAATGCATGTACACTCTTACAAATAAAGGTGCTTCACAGTGTCATAGAAGAACCTTTTATATGGAAATGTTTCCATAAAGAAACTTTAACATTCAAAGAACAAAACGGAAAAGAAATGGTTCTTTGGTATGTTTTTATTTTATTTTAAGAGTGTATTGGACGAAATTGCTTATGACCTAGTCTGTGAAATCCAGGCTAAAGTCTCACAATGTAATCATGAGATTCCTTTTTTTTATTACAACCTCGAAGAACAACTATGAAACATGCATGCATATCTTTAATGTATCTCTAATAAAAAAATTAATCAAGATTGAAGATCTCAATTGTGCAAAGTTGGACACCATTATGGGTTACTACACTAAATGGACATGGTTATGGCTAAAGCGCACTTGGATTTGTTCTAAATCATTTAAAGGTCCAACGTGTATTTTTTGGGAGGATTTATTGACAGAAATGCAATATAATATACATAACTATGTTTTCAGAGGTGTGAGCCGTTGGTTGCAATTCGCAACCTTGCGACTAGATGAAGCTACATTTCATACACTGGACCTTTAACGTGCCATTGGCCTGTAGAAACATTGTCTTCTTTACAAGATTCCATAAAACATCGTAAGGCTTTAAACCGTCATCGGTTAACACTGGCTCAATGACTGACCCCTGCGGCACCGAGACAGCCACCTTAAGTTTCGGACACAGCCACAAAGAACAGGGAGAGGTTGATGAGGAAGAGAATGTGATCTTTCCAATCTTCCCCTCCTCCTCTTCCTCCCTTTACTTTCAGGACTCGGTCAAGCACAATGGAACCTGGTGCTTTACAATAACAGCCTCCTGCCAAAAGCACAAGAAAACAAGGGGAGAAGAAAAGCTCCGTGCTCTATTTTGATGAAAGTAACAAGCACAGCTTGTCGTAAATAGGCTTTCTGAGGCCCAGAGGCAACTCCTCCCCCCAGGGGAGCCACTTTCTCTCTCTCTCTCTTTCCCTCTTTCTCTCTCTCCCTCTCTCTCCCCAGGCTGCTGTCGCCAAGAGGGCCTTGCAGCTGACACGAAAAAAGCACAAACAAGAAGTGTCTTCAGCTGTTCCGACAGAGGGAGGAAGTGATATTTTCTGGGAGAATGCTCACTTGCTCACTCAGGTTTTGCCGCCCTCCTCTCATGAGGGAATAAGACATGAGTATGACATGGTGGAGAAGCCCAGTGTGCTACAGCGTGCAGTGTAGTCTTTAATTTGAGGTTTTCTGGGAAGCCTGGAAAGTGGAACCCCGCTGACTTCGGGAGTCTGGAGACTTTTGTTTTGTGCGTCTGTGACTGTGTGCTGTTTTATTGTGATGTGTTTTCGCATTCACAGTAACACTGCTATTAGAATTTGTGTTTGTGTTGTTCTGTAGTGTTGTTGTGCTGTGACCTATGCCATGCCATGCTGTGTTGTGTGTTTTCCAGGGATTGTGTTAATTTTGTATTGCGTCAGCTTGTGCTGTGTTGTCTGTTGTGTTATGTGTCATACTGTGCCCTGGTGTCATGCTGTGTTGTCCTGTGAAATGTGTAAGAATAAGGCTGTTGTGCTGTCAAAATTTGCTGTGTTATACAGTGTGTAACATTGGTTGGGTTATGCTGTGCATTGTGTCAGGTTGTGTTCTGTGTATTATGCTATTTCAAAGTGTGCTGTGCTGAATGTTGTATCAGGCTGTGTTGTACTTTGTATGACATGGGTTGTGTTGTTCTGTTCTGTGTGATGCTGTGTTGTTTGTGTTACATGTGTTATGTTGTGCTGTGCTATGCGTTGTGTCAGGCTGAGGCTGTGTTGTGTCATACTTTGCTGTGTGTTGTGTCAGGCAGTGTTGTGTGTTTTACATGTTCTGTTGTGCTGTTCTAAGTGTTGTGTCAGGTTACATGTGTTGTGTGTATTACATGAGTTGTATTATGTTGTGCTGTGCTGTCTGTTGAGTTAGGCTGTGTTGTGTGTGTTACATGTTCTGTTGCTCGGTTCTAAGTGCTGTGTCAGGTTACATTTGTTGTGTTGCATGTGTTGTATTATGCAGTGTAGTGCAGTCCGTTGTGTCAGGCTGAGGCTGTTTTGTGTCATACTTTGTGTGTTGTGTCAGGCTGTGTTACGTGTTCTGCTGTTCGGTTCTAAGCGTTGTGTCAGGTTACATTTGTTGTGTTGCATGTGTTGTATTATGCAGTGTAGTGCAGTCCGTTGTGTCAGGCTGAGGCTGTTTTGTGTCATACTTTGTGTGTTGTGTCAGGTTCTAAGCGTTGTGTCAGGTTACATGTGTGTATTACATGAGTTGTGTGCTGTCTGTTGAGTTAGGCCGTGTTGTGTTGTCATAATTTGCTGTATGCTGTGTCAGGCTGTGTTGTGTGTGTTACATGTTCTGTTGCTCGGTTCTAAGTGTTGTGTCAGGTTACATGTGTTGCATGTGTTGTATTATGCAGTGTAGTGCAGTCCGTTGTGTCAGGCTAAGGCTGTTTTGTGTCATACTTTGTGTGTTGTGTCAGGCTGTGTTATGTGTGTTACATGTTCTGCTGTTCGGTTCTAAGCGTTGTGTCAGGTTACATGTGTTGTGTCGTGTTATGCTGTGCGTTGTGTCAGGCTGGGGCTGTGTTGTGCTTTTACTCTGTTGTGTGTTGTTTCATGTGTTGTGCTATTCTGCTGTGTTATCTATTAATCACTTTTGTAATGCTAAGCCCTTCTGTGTCAAGCTGCGTTGTGTTATGTTGTGTTGACGTGTGCTGCGCTGGTGTTACGTTGTGCTGTGCGGTTCTACGCCCCACTGGCGAAGGCCAAGCTAAACTCGTCACGCTCTGCTTGTCTGTGTGCACAGTCTCCTGATCCCTGATAACCCATATGTGCTTATTCAAATAGGACCTGCTCCAGGCTCCCCCTTGCAAATAAGAGGCCATCCGCACGTATTGTCACACAAATTAAAAACGGCAGTTTGTCTGGCGGATAAGAGGCTGCGCGAGCGCGTGTCGTGTCTGCGCGAGAGAGATGGGGAAAGGTGTGGACAAGCTCCAGACGGAGTCTTTGATGTGCACGCCCGCTCTCCTCCTCCACTGAACCTCTTCCACTTCCTCCTGTTGCTGTCATCTCCGTCCCTCCGGAATAAAGGAGGGAAAAAAGAGAGAGAAAGTGATTTTCTCCACGCCGCCACCTGCATTTCAGAGCCTTGAGATTTCTGGGGGCTCTTTTTTCTTTTTGAATAAATCTTCCACGCTTTTCTCCTCCAATGACTTGAATCCTTCACCGTATAAGCCGATCCTTCCCAATAGTAAAAGTATTGCGGTCTCTGTGAAAATAGGTTCTGCACATTTCTAATTCATTTTAATTACTGCTGCTTTCACAAGTCCACATACCCTCCGCCTCAGTAGAGGCACATACAGGACGGCCTGATCTTTTTGGTGTGGTCTGATGGATGGTTTCGTCAGTTTGTGTGGACGCTGTGAACTTGATCTGTGTGTAAATAAGGGGGTCAGGATGTTCCGCAGACTGATATTTAAATCCAAAGTCTCTTTCATCTACCCCTCAGGTGATTCTCAAATCTCCCAAAATTCCACACTCTCACCCTCCCTCTCTGTTTCTGTGGCTAACAGCTGGTATCTGTGTGTTTCCAGTTGTAAAATATGTGTGCTTGTGTAAAATCTCTTTAATGCTGGCTACAGAATAGGGGACTAAACAAGTCACACCCGAGAAATTAGACTCAACAGCAGTGACGTGTAGTTTTTAAATGTTCATTTTCTTTTGGAATAATTATTGTTAATTTCTCTCTTAAAGTAAATTTCCCCATTTAAAAGATCAAAATTGCCAAACTGGAAATAAAAAAACATACAAAATACTGAAAGTTTGTATTGTCATCCAGTTTAATTTTCCAATATCCTAGAAAAGTTAGATCCCTAAATAAGATACAGTATTATCTTCATAAAATGTGTCCTAAACTAAATGTATTTTTCTTACCTGACTGACAAATTATTATTTTTATCCTTCAGTTTTGAGCATAATGTTGTTAGAAATGAAAAAAAAATTTTTTTTATAAGCTTTTAAAATCTATTCTATGATCTTATAAAATATCTTGCTTTAGGATATTTAATTGTATCCATTTTTGTTTGTTTGGATGGATGGAAAACAAAAACACAAATATTTTAACAGTGTGCTCACACGCATTCATGCTGGTCATCTCAAGCAGGGATGGTTAATGACTTACTTTGCATGCTTTACTTTTAGCGTTCTCGCAGTAGCCCTGTAGTTGTCCGACTACAGGGAAACAAACTGAGATGCACCTTCATGGGACTCACAATGCTTTGCCTGTTCACCTGGAAGCAGAATCGTGTTTATACCAATTGTTAATGGGACATTTAAGGAAGGTCTTTGACAGATTTTTGTGTGATGTACCTGAGAATAACAAGTGATATCCAATGAGTTATCCCATTGAAATAACGTTAAAATAGTACACATATAAGTTGTTAGCATTGATTTACAGATTTTTTTATCAATTATAGATTTGTTTTAATTTGGGAACATCTTTCTTTAGGAAACCAAATTAAATAGATCCTAAAACAAAAAACAGGGGTACTGTATGACCATAAATCTGCCACTTCCCGTAACAATGTCAAGCGCCACACCTCCCTGCCCGTGACCCCTCAGAGACCACACAGACCGTGAGGTCAGATTTATGAAAGGACTTAATGGAGTTCTAAATAGGAGAAGCATGTCCATATAAACCTGCCCGTCACAGCAGTGAGTATAAACATAGCCTTCAGACATTTTTTTCCAGAATCTCCGTCTACAGTTACATTGATGCGTGTGCATGTTAGAACAGTTTTTGGTTGTTGCTTTTTTAGACATGTTCTCATGGTAATGCTATGGCTTTATTGTTGTATTGTGTAAATACACTGTAAAACTTTGCTGTAGTTTTTGCAGCAGGTTTGCCAGTACCTTACTGTAGATTTAATTATTGCTTCATATACTTTCCACTAGTACTGTTTTCATTTACTTTAATCAAAATGAAACTTTTTGACTTGAGGTTCAAAATGAGCAAGAAGAGACTGGCATTAGCACAGCAACACTCCAAAAAGTGACATCATTTTTCTCTTGTTTTCTGTAAAAATATTGAAAACTTCTTAAATTACGATGCATTTACCTAACAAGATATTTAGTCTTGTTTTATGAACGAAAAATATATAAACTAGGTAAGTTTATGCTTAATTATTCAATTGTACATTAAATCTACAGTATAGTTACTGGCAACCTGCTGCAAAATTACAGCAACATGTTACAGTGTGCTTCTGTACATCAGTTTCTTTATAGTTCTGTGCCATTTCACAGTTCTATCTGGTGCAATTATTGTGGCACGATAATACCACATTGGTTTTGAGCCAAAGTGCTCTTTGCACAAACAGTTTCGATTGTTTTACACACGATTTTGTACATCTGCTTTGCTGATAACATCAGTAAATCAGGTTCTGCATGTTTCGTTTTTCTCTCTGCAGGGCACGGTGGTGACGTGTCGACGCTAATGGCATAAACACATATATATGCCAAGGGTGCGCATGACACATAAGCCATACATCTGAAAACCCCTCGGCAGCGTTCATCTGTGTGTGCGTATGAGAGTGCGTAACAAGCTTGGCCCACAGCGTGTACGGGGAGCTTCAAACAGAAATGTGGCAACAGCGGTGATTTATCTTACGCTCACCCCATGGAGTGGCACACAATCCCACCACCATATACATGCTGTGTTTAATAATATGGATGAAATAATTGCAGCAATTCCCTATAGGCAACCTGAATATACAGCATGTAAAAACACAATGCAAAGGTGCAGACATGCAAACATTTCCCTCTATAACAACAGAGCATGTACATACCAAGAAGGTATGTGTCTAATCTGTCTTTTTTAACATTCAGATCATTCAAGATCATTTCTTATGCAATTTAGTAAATTAATTGATATATTATTTGTGAAACTATTTAACCAAATATACTTATTAAGAAAATATGTAATTATTATTATTATTGCTGCAGTTAGAAATATATAAATAATGTGAGACTGCAACTTTTACACTCAGAATGCACGGATGCATATTTCCCTTCAGGTTTACCAGTAGTTTAACTGTGACCAATTTGATTTAGTAACTTTCAGCAGTAAGCTTTAACTTACCGTGGATGTTTGCTGGAAGATTTTCCATCACGGCTGTCTGTGTGTGACAGTCGCTCGCATTCAGGAGACTGTCTGCTCCCCATATTTCAGACAGTTTTCTCATTAAAAGAGCTGAATGTGCAAGACAAAGCGCTAAACTCTGAGGTTTGTTTAAAAGCAGTTTAAGTCGCTTTTTCTGCACACTGTGTGTGCTGTCTGTCAGAAACCCGGAGCATCTCAGTTTGACACAGACTGAGGATGCATGACAGCTATGCCATTATACACACTCATATAATGTCCTCACCTATTTATACCATATCTTCTTTCCCCGTACTTTATCCATACGTACAGCATGCCTATATATTTCTTTACCAATCTTGTTTCTCTCATTTAGCAGAAAAAGTGAGAGATCCATTTATCAATTTACACCTCAGAATTTTCTCCCTCTAAAGTAATAGTTTCATCCCACACACAAAACATCACTGAACCCTGTTTGCCTGCATTTATTACACTCGCTCACCTGCCTGTGTATAGAACACCAGAAATGCATTAAAACACACACGCACGCACGCGTTTCCAGTGAAGCTGAAAGCTCCATCCTGCACTCTTCCTGATCTGATCTCCCAGGTTAATTACATTGTTTTGTTGGTGTGTTTTAAGTTTATTCAGACAAACAAATAATGCTCATCATCTCTCGGATAATTAAACGGACCTCAACTGAGCGAATGCCCACCCCCCACCCCCGCCCGCTCTCACCCTCCCTTTCTAATAAAAAAGGGCTCATCTCCACAACGTTCAAGTGTTCTTCACTTTGACAAGTGTCATTTAAAAACCTCGTTGTTATGGCAACCGCAGACTCATTACAGTTAATTCACTAATTGCTAACTGGAGCTCTGATTGTTCGAAATTACCTCAGGGACGTGGTTAACCCTTCACTTTGTATGCAGATCAGGCGGCCTGTTCGTCGCTGCTGCTCATAAAGGCCTCTAATTTAGCACAATGCTCTTTAAATTTCGCTTCCTCCCCCTTCTCTCTTTTTTTTGCTACCGTTCTCCGCAGGTCCCCTTGCATCCCGAAGCCCCATCAGGCAGTTTGTAATCAAGAGGCCGGTTGCCATAGTGATTAATCGTCGCCCTTTCTGTCAGCAGTTTTCAGAAAGATGGGCTTGATGTTTGTTTGTTAATAGGCCAGTAAACAATGGGACCAGAGTATTTTTTTCTAAATCGCCCTTCGTGGATTTTTTCCATGAAAGGCTCCATCGCTAAATGCTAAAGCTGTAGGCCTACTGGATCTGAGAGAAGGGTGATGATGGATAATCTCTTTTA
Source organism: Triplophysa siluroides (assembly GCA_006030095.1). Classification (NCBI taxonomy): domain Eukaryota; kingdom Metazoa; phylum Chordata; class Actinopteri; order Cypriniformes; family Nemacheilidae; genus Triplophysa; species Triplophysa siluroides. The sequence goes on along the minus strand of VCII01000101.1, from coordinate 243,634 downwards.
CAGGAAAAACCAATACAGCCTTATGGCAATTCATAACTGAATGTTTTAGTGAGTTAGTGGTTCATTTGTCTTATTTGGTATGATTTGATTTCGCATCAGTATTGGTTGTGTTTGGGGTTGACCTTCATGCTTGCTTTTTCTAATAATTGTATTTGTATCACATCGTAAAAATCACCACCTTATAAAATGGTTTTCCCGTTCTTAATTTACTTGAAAATGCACGCTCTGGCCCTTTAAGGGATAATTTACCCCCAAAAAATAATTTATTTCATCACTCATTCACCTCAAACCTGAATGTCTTTTTTCTTCTGAATAAACACAAAATATGATATTTTGTTGGTCCAAACGCTGGTCCAAACAGCACTGGATCACATTTACTTCCAAGTATGGACATAATCAAAAATAGAAAATATAACAAAATATCTTCTTTTGTGTTTCACACATGACACGAGGTTGAATAAATGATGACATCATTTTTATTTTCGACTGAACTATCCCTTTAAGTATGCAATAATGTGTACTTACAAGAACACAGTGAAGTTGATCGGTGCTTACGTACTTAGTTTGGCTTTATTGACCTTAACAGAGACACTAATGTCACAATCAGGCCACGCCCCCATCACCTTCAGCCAGAGATGCCAGCCCATGCTTTGTTTTCGTGGTGGGCGAACGTACAAACACTTAGGTCTGGATGACATCGTGCATGTGTATATGTGAGAGATTGAGGGAGCCCTTTGAAGCACACACAGCTCAAAGGCCAGAAAGGCAATCTGAGAACTTCACAGGCACATGGGATAAAATTGCCTTGAACCCAGAGGTGCAGGGAAAGAGCAATTTGTGTTCCATCTGTTCGGGTACTACCTATTAAAGACATGGGCACTCTATGCCTGAGAGAAAGAGAGAGAGACTCTAAATCCAATTATTTTAGTACAGTACTGCGATTTTCCTTTTGAGGGGCAGAACGTCTATGTTCTGTTTTGATGTTGATGTTTTTGTCCTTAAAGACCAAGCATCTGTCATGCTCTGGACAGGAAATCCTCTCACAATGAGGATTATGGTGCATAGAATATACAGTACAATACAGGTCTGGAAGAGTGCTGTGTCTGTGAAGATACTGAGAGAAATAGCTTTCCAACCCTATAGGGACTTATAGGCCTACCTAGTATTTACAATTTCTAAGCATTTTCCAATAAGCTTAGTGAAAATATGTATGAGATATGAAAGTGAGAGAAAGATATATAAATGTAATTCGCTTAATACGGAAAAGTAGCAAAAAAGTCAAATATAAGGGGGCGTTTTCAACTTTTTATGCATTTTGGCTGTTCGTTTACACTACACTGGTGTTTTGGGGGCCTGAAAATCTAGAGTTTATTTGCAAAAACAGATAACTCCAAAAGTCTAAATCACCAAAAAAATTTATAACTTAATCAAAACAGCCCAACTGCTGTTTGATTTATTAATGAAAAAACATGATTTTAGATTTGTCTTTATGTTTTGCAAATGAACTTTTGAAAAAGGGGTTCATGTTCAAGTTTTTGATTTCAATACCATTTCTGTCCTGTTGTGACTGAAAAAAAATACACATTTGTGTTACCTGTTGACGTTATGTGTTATTTTTGTCTTCTGTATGCAAAACTTTTCAAAAACAGTGGAACGTTTCTATTTTTAGTACATAATTGTCATGTAAATATACCGTGAATAATGTTTATTCATTTATGCATTTTTTTAAAGAAAAATCATTCATCTTTTACTCACACTTACGTCATTTCAAACCAGTATAACTTTGTTTCTTCTACAGAACACAAAAGAAGATATTTTGAAGAGTATATTTATAAGAATGTGTATTCCTGTAGCTCATTTTGTGGAGTATTGCGTTAAAGGGGGCGTGTCATTTTTTGGGGGGGATCTGTTGACAGGAATGCAATATAATATACACAACTATGCCTTCATAGGTGTAAAAGACCATACATAATGAAGTGTTATGTTTTTATTATGTTAGAATAAGTTAATTCCCTTTAGGACGGGTCCCCTTGCATTAAATACACTATGTTGTCTTGACAGTAGCCCTAAACGGTCTTTTTTTGTAAATACATTGTCTCCTTCAGGAAAGAAGTGTAAATGTTAGCCCTGTGTCAGCCTCCATAGTGTTTCGAAAGGGAGGGGGGGATTGAGCCGTTGGTTGCAATTCGCAACCTCACCTCTAGATGCCGCTCAATTCCATACATTAGACAGACACAAGAAATGTATTGATTGAGTGCAAGTCACTTTGGATAAAAGCATGTATATGTTAATGTGTCATCCAATGCAAAGCATATTGAAATCGGAGGAGCACAAGTTGCTGTTTATGTAAAGTGTCCTGGTCACCCTTCCATCTCAGTCATGTTTCCTCACATGATTGGACAACAAGGTAGCTCAAGGTATCTTTCAGAACAGAGCTTTTGCAGTATTAAAGATTTCTCTCCCTGACGTGAATGATGTGAACGGATCGGTTCTCTTAATTGTTCACCCTCCGCTGAATTAACATGACACTAGCCAGGAGGGAAGTGTGTTGCCCGGGCAACGAATTGCCACCATTTGCAGTGGGATCAGAGTTGCAAACTGCGAAGGGTAAAAGCTTTAGCGGTGGGTAAAAGACGGGCCCAGACGGTCTTATGCCTGTCAGAGCCTCCAGAGAGAAGGGAAATTGAGTGGTGGAATTGCTTTGGCAGTTGATTACATGGCCCCAAAAAAGACTAAGAGATTAAAATGCTGCATAAAGTCACTCACCCAAAGGTAATCTCATTTTATCTGATGTGACTGCAGAGCTCTGGCTCTTTTCTCAGCAGGAAGTCTCTAAGGATCGCTGATGGAAAGGGCCCGAAATCCTGCGAGTCTTAGGTTCCTCACGACGTCTGAGCGAGCGATGCCTCGGACTTCCAGAGATTCGATGCTAATCAGCCGGCCTGTTCTCGTCGGGGAACGGTGGCTGATGAGAGCCACTGCAGATTAAAATGACGCGTGATTGGAGATTGCGAGAATTTCAAAGTGGCTGACATTATAGCTGCGTGATGAACGCCCTCGCGGCTTGAAGGCGGCCAGACAGGAAATCGTCTGCGTTTCCCGTCCAATCACGGTCACGGGATGACAGTGACATTCCTCACCTTCGCCGGGAGGTGCGTGTTTGTGAGTTCTCCGCGAGAGCCCAATTAAAGCATGTTGGGGGAAGGATTTCTTGACCCTGCCCTGCGTTAGTGAATGACAATAGGTGCATTGAGAGAGACGTGTCTCCTGACAAACTGATTCCAGGTGCTAAACAGGCTGCAACACCTAAACGCCTCCTCAGGAAGGAGGAGGGGGAGATGGGGGTCCAATTCACGGTTTGAGTTATTAAGAGAGGCAGAGGAGGTGCCGGGATGTGGGTGGACAGACGATTAGCAACAGCGGTTTTCTGCGAGGCAGGGTAGTCGGCCTCTCTTCGCGCCAGCTGTGAAACAAATGGTGTTTAAACGCAGTAATGCGGCAAGAGCAGAGCGAAAGATTCTGGAGATTTGCACACAAAGACTGATTGACAGACGGAGAAGGAGGAAACGCAGCCAACCTTTAAGAAAGCAGAGGGGAAGGAAAGACGAGTTTGATTAATAGATAAGCTGAGCCAGGTTCAGGCACCCAGCATCTTTCGGGAGGCATTAGACGGGGAGATTTTCCGGGTCAGAAATGAGCAGGTGCCGCTTCGAGGAGGTTGGAAATGGTGGATGTGAATGTTGAATACTGAAATACGAGAGAGACAGGGGAAGATTTCAGAAAAATAGAAAAGCATGCGGGCAAACGGAGTGGCACACATCAAAATTGCATTGAGAGACATAAAAAGCGCCAAAGGAACGGTACACGGAGACACTGGGCCCCCCCATCAGCCGAGTGACACAGCCGGAGAGGTGGGGGCCGGCGGAAGAGCTAGCATGGAAATGAGCACCTGGAGCTTATTTATCTAAAAGCTTCTTTCTGCTCGCACTTTTTATGGCATAGCAGGAGCTGACTGGCAATAAAAACCACTTTGTGAATCAATTATGTCCCCGGAATGCTATATGGACTATTTAATTGTACAGCTCTCCATCCTGCAACTTTACTAATTGCACAGCGCTTCCTTCAGCCGGCCCCCCACTATCGAGTACTGATTGCATGTTACTTTTTTCACCCGTTCTGTTTGGTTTCTCCGTCTCGGGTTTCTAGATAAGCCCCATTCTCAGAGGCAATACGGTTCAGGTAGTTAATAATGCACATATTTTAGAGCAAGCGTTTCATGCTAAAAGCAAAAAGACTGTGGCGTTTCTTGTTTTATTCAGGTGCAAAGCTATTCAGAGAAAAGCGTTCTGAAGCATAATGCTCGAGGTCATAGGTTGCCAGGTTCGACTGTTGCATCTGCAAGCTCTGTGGAAAGATTTTCTATGAATGGGGCTAATAAAAGTGCCCCTATTTGTCCCCAATCAGACACACAATTCAAATCATTAAAGTGCAGAATGACCACAAGAATGTCTCATTTTAGTTTCAAAGGCAAACTGTGATTTAGCTGAATTTGAAATGGCCCAAAAGTCCTTTCATAAATCCTGCAGTGACGACACAGGGGTCTGATTATGAGACCGAGAATAAGAATTCTTCCTGAATGTGATCGGCTGCCCATTTCAAACGGAGCAGAAGTGGATACTAAAAGGCAAAGAAGGGCGGAACATTCCTCATTTGGACTATTGCACCTTTGCTATAGTATCAGTTCTGTCTGTACCTATCATGAGAGATGGATCGGGGAAAAGATGATGATGCTCTGGAGAGAGAGAGAAGGAGAGAGAGCACTTAAAATCCCAGATGGCAAAGAGGACCTGTCAGAATTAATGGTCCTGTTTCAGGTGAGAAAGGAGGTGTGAAATTGGTCTGAGCAGAATGTTCTCCAAAATCACACATGATCTGTCTTTTTTATCTGACCTCAATGAGGGACAATAATGATGAACTGCACTCCTAAAAACACACGTTCATGAATCACAATGGTTATATCGAGAGACATTGACCCCAAAATGTATTTGGACACTTTGGCCACAGTTAAAATGTGCATCTGCAAACAAAAGTTGCTAGGCAATTGTTAGACATCCCTTCACTTTTCTTAGACATTTTGCAAATATTTTTAAAGCACCGTAAGCCTTTTTAGTAGATTTATGAAGTCTGTTCCCCCTTAAAGTGATAATTCACCCAAAAATTTAAATGCGGTCAGAATTTATAAACCCTCTTGTCATTTCAACCTGTATGACTTTCTTTTTTTCTGCAAACCACTAAAGAAGATATTCTGAAGAGTATTGGTACCCATTCACTTCAAATGTATAGACACAAAACCAATGCAAGTCAATGGGTCAATGGGATGGTTGGTTACCAACATTCTACAAAATATCTTCTTTTGTGTTCTATATTATCAAAAATTCTTCAAAAATGTTCATTATCTACAAAACATCCTTTTTACGTTGTGTGCTTGTGCTGTTTTAATTCTTAAATAAATGGTTGCACTTGGAGGTAACAGCCTTCATACATCCACTAAAAAGTGACCTTGGTACCAGTTAAATTGCCATCAAAAGCACTTGAAAAATCTGAAAAATGTTTTGCCATTTTGCCAGTTATGAATACCACAACGGCATTCACGTATATTTTACACTACAGATCTGGCATACAATAAGTGCCCCAATGTTATTTTGGGTCGCTGTTTGTCCCCACCATGAGTGGGAAAAGAGTGCACTTAATTTGCTTTTTCACCATCCTAACTAACATTACCATTACACGCCGACTAATACCTTATGACTCCTGTCACACCCAGAGATCTCTCATGTTGTATTCAGTTGCACTAATGCCCCGTTCTCTGTGTCAGAGTGCCTTTAGAAGAGCCAAGCATGATGCTGACACACGGCCTGGTGAAAAAACCCGAAAAGGCCTGTTGTTGGCAGTTCTGTCCAAATCAGCTGTTGATTACAGAGAAAACTGGCAATTCAGTGGTGGTTTCTGTCAAAATAGAACCACTCGGTGTCTGCAAGAGCCTTTTCTGGGGGAGGACAGAGATCTCGATGTCGTGATCTTTTGTTCGAATCACCGGCCGCCCAGGGCCAGCGGATCAGAGTCGTTTTGCATTTAAAAGGAGATTGAGCTGTAGAAGCATTTTAACTGCTTTACTTTTCCCAGGTGGCTGAATATACCTTCACATTCGCAGGTAAAGAAAATCCAGGTTAAATTAGCTTTTGCACACAGGATGGTCTTATCTTATCAATATCCCTTTGTTATCTCCACCAGATCACATCTGTTCTTTTGTTCTGCAATGGAAAGCAGGGGGAGTAAATCACCTTTAGCAGATTCCTCAGGTAAGCAGACCCGTCGGAGCCAGCGCGGGCCTTCACACCCAAAGGTTTAATCACACAAAGCCAAAATCCTCCACAGCACGTCTCTTCGGTTATATCAGGAAACGCAATTTCATTGTGCCAATAAAACGCCCTATCTCCATTTTCCATCTAAAATGCTAACTTTGCCTATTGTAAAGTTTCGCACTTACTCAACCTGAGCCTCAACCTTCTGCTCTCTTAAAAGGGTGTTATTAAGATTAAGTAATACGTTAAAACGATGATAAAGTGACAGGAGGACTATTTAAATATTGGGAGATTAAGAGCACAATGGTGCCTTACATTGTGTCCTAACCAGGTGCGATGCGACGTGTTTCCATCGCGAGGTAATTTGTCCGTCCACACCGAATCGCTGATGTTATGTATATTAAAGGCAACGTGTCTGGAAGGATGGGGATTGCATGACTGACATAAAGAAAATTGAAAAATGATAGCTTGGGTCATTTGTAATTATGTAGTTTGTACTTGGATCAATACAATTTCTCGAGGTAAAATGTTTAAATTGTGTCCCATAAAAGGGTGCATGTAACTAACTGCTGATGTGTCACCGATCTTCATGGAAAATATACATCTCTCTTTAACCTTTACGGTTCTGCCTGAGGCCACAGAGCAGAAAAAGTCACCTGCGGTGGTTTGTGTGTGTGTGTCGTGTGTGATACCTATGACCCTAAACCTGACTCTCTATTTCTCAATCTCATCAGATCAAATCAGCAGGTTTTTTTTTTCAGCCTGATATCTATTTGCCCTTGCCCTCCTCCGTGCACTCCATCATCACATTGCCCTCTCGCTCTCAATCTCGCTCTCTCTCGCTCCCTCGTTCTCTTTCTGTGTCCTCTGACCACCTGACACCTTTTCAGATCCTCCCGTGTTGGCAGACAGCACACGTTTCACCTGGCAGCGGAATTCAGTGATCCAGCCCTATTGATGGCAGATAAATCAATGTTATCTCTTTTTCCCATGCCTCTGTTTCCATCGATTTCTCTCTGTTACCTTGGTGTTTGTGAAGAAGAACCTCGGTCAATTAAACTGCCTTACTTCGCCCAAGGAACAGACAGAAATGCAAGGCTGAGGACTCTGGAAGAGACAGAACAAACGTTATTTAGAGTAGAAAGAGATCAAGGAAATAAAAGTGTTGCTTCGGTTTAGACTGCATTCTGATTTCAAGTTTTATCAGAATGAACAATTTATCCAAAGCCCCGATGACACATTTTGCCATTGTGCATTTCAGAAGCCGGTGAGTCACTTAAATGCTGTTTACTGAACAACCTTCCTGTTTAGTAAAATCTCATCAATCACAAAGGGAAAACTTGTTAGTACGCTTCACTCCTAGTCATCTGCTGATTTAAACACTAAACTGTAATTAAACAAAAAAAACAACAATTAATTAGAATTACAATTAGAATTTTAATAATTATTCTGAACACTCTCCATTACAGTGAATGGTTTCATAACCACAAATAGCCTATTATTAGGGGAGACTGTTGTCACATTTTATACTGAATAAGTGAATATTTTGTCTTTTGTGACAACTTGCCCCATGGTGTTTTGCCCCAAGAGGCAGGTTGTCATACTAGTACTGTATATGCTATTAAACAGTCTATTATAAGCTTTTTGGCAAAAGAAAAAATATTAAAAGTTGTAATGTATAATGTACTGTATTTTTATGACAAATAGCATCATAGTTGACCTTTGTCTAAATGTAGACCAATGCCACTGTGTTTTTATGACATAAACCCATCGTTGTTATTTTAGCTTGAAACATGGAATTCACAAAATGTATTACCAAAATAGTGCATGGTTTGGAACCACTGCTACAGAAAACTTTGTCATTGGCCTTTAAAAACCTTCTTTAAATATACTAACCCTGTTGATTCTGCAAATAATGAGGTGTAAAGGCAAATTTACAGTTTACATGAGCTGTTCCTCATTGTCTTTAGGTTCTAATCTACCTCATATCAATTATAAAATGAATTGATTAAATACTAAAAAGGTCTTCGTATTGTGCTCAAGACAGTGTGTGTTTATGCTTGGTTGCTTTCAGATGTGAAAGGCATAAAAATGCATTAGTCAGAGCTGCAGTCTTCTGTCAGAGTCTTTCCTGGGGCCATCAGGTCATTCTATAGTATCAAGCCTTCTATATAATTCTGATCTTGTCAATGTCAAACTCACTGAAGCTAAAGGTGATTTGAGATGGATGGTAGTTTTAGAATAGAGTAGAGTAGAGTAGAATAGAATAGAATAGAATAGAATAGAATAGAATAGAATAGAATAGAATAGAATAGAATAGCTTTCATGAATCGCACTCAGTCTGCATTATTAATCCTAAACTGGTCTGTGTCTTGTGTTTCTTTCATTTCCACTTGCTGGTAACTATGCAATCTCATCTCGTTGAGAACAATTCATCTGTAATCAATTGAGCTCCAGCAATGACATGCATGTGGGAGAACATCTTATCTGTTGATTCCATAAGCAGATGACTCGACTAACATTCTGTGTGTGTTTGCTCAAGTTTGATTAAAGTGGACGCAATTTGCAACAAGATTGAATGCGAGCAGTCTGGCTGCATGAGGGCGCATAAAACGAATGAATTATTTATGCTCGAGACAAAACAAATGTGTCAAATGTCATATCACACTGGATAATTTCCCACTGGCTAAAAAGTGGCATTTAAAATGACCGTAGTTCTCGGGAAATGCATTATATTTGCACATTGCTGTTATTATTATTATGTGATTTTATCATGACATTAATTGTAGAATTTCTACATTTAACAAAAGTATTATTTATGCCAATAAAGAGTTCCACTTTTATTTATTATAACAGTAGTTACGGGTTGCTAAAGGCGAATATAAGCTAACCCGAGGTAATGCTATTCCCAGTCTCACAAGATCAACGTTCTGTCCCTTAGTATTTATCATTTTGCAAATAACAAACGTGCTTTCTAATATGACGTTTGGACGCTGACAGCGTCCCCGTGGTAACAACCCTCAATTACCCATGATTGGCCGACCCGTGGGAATATTTAAATCCCCCCTGTGCGCTGATTGGCTGGTGGGCGGTCTGTGGAGCGGTGAGAGTCCGCACCGTTCCGGGTTATTGTCAGTCTCGGCAGCCCGGCGCAGGGGAGAGGCGCAGTGCCTGTGATCGTTTGAGAGAGCCGCGGAATATAGACAATTTAATAACGTACGTTCGTTAATTCTTTCCCGACGTCATTGCGAACAACAACCGCAGCCACCGGAATGCTTCAGAGGAATAATTCAACGGACATCGGAGTTGAAATCGCGACTGAAGCTTTCCGAGTCAGGGGATGAAGAGAGCCGCTGGAAGTGAACGGTGATTTATCTTCTCCTGGATTAAACGGCGTGCATCCAATACACGCACCTGCTCTACAATTAAAGGAATATCGCCTTAAACGTAACAGGGGCTTTACAGTATGTTCCGTGATGAAAAATCATCATTGATTGTATACGCCAAAGTCTGTTCGCTGTTTGGATTTAAGGACATTCGCGAATCGCAGTTTATTTAATTGGCAAAGCACTTATTTATTTATCGAATGCGTGTCAGCAGAATAAGCTGTCGTTTTTACTGGAGTTTGCAATTTCCTATTTAGCCTTGCTCGGAGATTAATCCGGTAAGCACACGGGTAAAACATCCCGAACGACCGAATCATTCACGGTAGTTCAGAACGCAGTTAACGGAGCGCAGTTGACACGGCGTTTTTTTGGGGGAACAGCTCCTCACTTTGGTCCGCTGACGTCTTCAACAAGAACACAGATCGGATTCATTAAAAAGACGATTTTTCACAAGTTATTTTACTGCAAAGGAGAATTTCCCGGATCCGGCAAAACAGGCTCTTTTTGGCTGACTTTTTTACGCGTATGCAAAACACAGATAAAAGGAAATCAACTTTATAGCAAATCGAAGACATCTACCAGGGATTACACATTTTCGCTTCACCCGAGGACAGAATGAGATTTTCTTGATTTTATTTCATATTTAACCTCATTCTGCTTTTGCCACCGATACGTCGTTCCCAGACCCGTCGGCACAAACCTGCATGGACATCTAGTCAGCACCACAGAGCGATTTATGGTAAAAAAACAACTCCTTATTTATCTTATACTTAACCATTTAATGTTCTTTTCCTAATAATGACTTTACTGGTTTTTAGTGTCCATCTCTCATAATTAAATCGTCTTTATATCAGTAGTGTACAGTAGTTAATTACCGTCGTACAGAAACTACAACTATAGTTGAACTATAGTGACGGTAATGAGTTATTGTGGCATCGCTTATCTGCATACGGAGTTTTATGTCAATAATTATGAAAACGTATTGCAAATACCTGAGTTTAAGAGCATCTGCTAAGGAGAAATATGGTCACCGTGGTCCGCATTTGTAATAAATATAAAATACATAGATAAACGAGTTTTAATTTAAAAAAGTTTCAACCAGCCTATGCAAAAACTGTGCCAGCAACCAGAAGGTAACAGGGTCGCCTACTACTGGAGTTTTAGAAATGATTAGCTTCATTTGAATAAGCTTCTGTCATCCATAACACCGGTTGGGTTTAAAGAAGAACACACAACCTTTGTTTCAAGGTTTTACCTGCAATAAATAAAGGAAGTGCCGTGAAAACGGAGGTGTCGGGCACTAAATGGCCCCAGGGCGCGCTTTGATGTGCGCTATGGGTGTTTTAAAGAGTGCGACAGGATGAATGCTCTGAAAGCATAAAATCTGGTTTCAGCATGATGGCAGGCAGGAGAATCTGAATAAAAGGTGTGAAAGTCCTTTTTGATAGCACCGTCTCATCCTAGTTTCGCCGCCGAGTGTGTGCAATGGTTTGCTTTTGGTGTAGAAATGTAAATGCTGGTGCAGTGGCTTAGTGGTTGATCTGGTCTGGTAGGTAAAGAAAGGGCTGTAGATTCGAACCCCAGCAGGGGTAATCCAATGACTTTGTTTGTGTCCCTGGCCCGAGGCAAGGCGCTTAACCTGAGGTTGTTTAAGGGGACTGTCCCTGTTTTAAGGGTGGATTATAGCAAGCAAATGGAAAAAAGGTTATTTGGTTAAATGTTTGTGTGGTTGTTCGCGTGTGGCACTATTATCCTCAAACGTGGGCATTGTTTGCGGTAGCAAGCATTTTCCAAGAACTGCCGTTTTGCTTATCCCGTCTCTGAAATCTAATCAGTACTCTTTCAGGGACACTGGCTAAAGTACAGCCCAGGTTTTATTTGTTTGCGAACACAGGTCAGTTGGTCTACACAAATTGTCTTTCCCAGAGACTTTAACCCATGAAATTGCGGAGCTTCTGAGATTAAAAGGATAGTTGGCAAAAGCGCTCGTTCTCGAGACGTTACCAAGAATCAATGTTCGGTGGAAGAATTGAAGTGTTAAGGTGTGGCGAAACATACTTCTAAAACAAATGCGAGTAGTTTACCATCGCAGAACGAGCAGCCGTTTTGACGAAACCTACTGTAAATGTGCATATCGATCGCCAGGTTAGACCGTAGTTTAAATTTCTCCCCATACATCACTATGTAAGTCTCACAGCCCCCCCTGTCATTTCTCCGCTCTTCTGACTAATGCGATTGCCCCCTGCTCCACGGTGGACGTTCCACTCTGCAAGTCATCACTCTGGAGGCTTAGTGCTCTGGCTCTTAGCTTGGATCCAGCATGTGGCCTTCCTCGGGGCCTGGCAGCCTCATTACCCCAGCAGAGTCCCTCACTCTGAGGGCCGTGACTCCCTCCACCCGTGGAGACGGCACCTGTCAAGGAGTATGCTCACCACTCTATTGAATAAAACATTCGGTGATGTACGAGTGGAAAGGTTCACCTCCGGGGGCCAGAGTTGCCTCATTTCCTACTCCTGCTGCACATCCGTGACCCGCTGAGCAAATTGGCCCGGTATTAGCTCTGTGGCTCGATCTCACCTAAACAAATAGAGCTTCCAGCATAATGCTAATCTCGGCTGAGATGAGCGTGTGGGGGGGAGACGGGGAGATGACTGTTGAGGAGATGGTATGGTGTAATATTTAGGTCACTGAATGCCGTTAAAGTCGATTCTCATTTTTCTTAGCTTATTACGTTTTTTCTCGTTGTCACTTTCTTGTTTTTGTTGACTTTTTTCACATTTATCTTAGTCACATTTGGAGAATTATTGGTTTTGGGTTCGCGTTTAGCGGTGCAGTATAGCATAAGCGCAGCAGAGGTAATTATGAACGGCTTTGCAACTGATGTCAAGATGTTTTGGAAGGCTTCGGCCCTGAAAGCCACCCAAAAACGCAGTTTATTTTATCAGCGTCAGCAGGACGCTTTCTCTGTACGGGGAAACGCAATTTGGGTGCAATTCAACCTCCACCGACTGGATTGAATGAGAAAGATCTTAGTGTGATTAAATCAGGAGTGAATTTCTGAAGTTAAGCTCACACCCGTTTTGCCGTTTCTGCCCTCGCTGCAGATGTTGATGGATAGTTTAATTTTGGAAGGATATTATTAAAGAAGCACGCACTGTTCATTTGAATATAGAGATAAATGTGCAGATTGATTGATTGATGGCCATGGGGGAAATCACTCAACCGTTTTCTTATTAAAACGAGAGCCAGGAGAGAGAGCGAGGGCTTCTTTTATGAATATTGTTATATTGGTAAAACTTTAATTTCCTGCTTTTTATATGAATCTACTTTTTCCCTATAATATCCTAACCAGTATTGTTCCAGTAAAGTTTTTCGGTCGTGTAGTTCAACCTAAAGCGTAACAGAAAAACAGCCGGATATTTCTCTGTGGAAATCAATAAAAGTGAGGGGAAAAAACACCAGCTGACACACAAATGCTTTTTTATATTCTTCAAGCGTGAATAAGCTTTTACAGTAACACAGCTTTCAAAGCGGCAGTTGACACATGGCCTAAAACAAGAATTCTTGCATTTTGCCCCCTTTTCTGTTCCCGGGGGGCTTGTGGCGGGGTTAGTTGGATGGATGGGGCGGGACTTGGTCCTTGAACTTATCTCTCTGGAGTGTCCAAACAGTTGGTCAGTAGGAATCAACCTCTCTCTCTCTCTCTCTCTCTCTCTCTCTCCCTCTCTTCCATAGCTCAGGGCAAAGTCTCTTTCTCATTCTAGTTTTGTCATATGACTGCATGATTGAAGTGTAACATGTTTGTTTGTTTACTCATTAAACGTTGTTGTATAATATGACGTTTTTTCAGTATTTTGTTTTGTCAATGCGTAGAGGTCATTGCCATACAAACGCTTGGTCACTCTGTGTTTGTCTTGTCTTGAGGTTCAGTTGAATTTTAACAGGTAAGAGGTGGGTGAGGCAAGACCCGATGCCGACCTTGTCCCAGGTTCAGCTGTCGCCCATAGTATTGTTCAAAATGGCAGCTCTGATGTCCGCACGCCAGCGTGAAAAAGTATCTAAACTTGCTTGTTCCTTTTGCCTTCACCACCAGAATTGTTCTCCTTCCTCTCGTGCAGTTTTGAAATCACTGGTACTTTGAAAAATGAATAGACCAATTTACTGCAGCTGCTGCGAAATATAGAATAAAAAAGCGTGTCAAAAGAAAATGTCTTTGTTGGTTTTGAAAGTGCGGTGAATGGATTGTGAATGCTCCCGTGTCTTTGCTCTCCTACAGAGCTCCTTCTGCGAGTATTGAGCGCTAAGGAGGTGCCATTGTTCCGGAAGAGCTATTATATCTGTGCGCCTGGTAATCCGCAATTCCAATCCTCTCTCCCCCACTTCGTTCCCCGAGCCGTTCGTACAATGCTAATGTTCCCAACATCTGTTGACGTGCAAAACCTGCGGTGGAGACTGTTTGATTTTCTTCTTTATGGCATCCCTTTCTCCCCTGTTGCTACATAAAAGGCTTAGCGTGCATCGCTTTCGTAGGGGATATTGATTAAAAGTGTCAGGATGAAAAGTGACGAGATGCGCTGGTCTAAATGGAATTTTAGGCTAACGCATCTTGTTGTTGTTTACTTGACCTTTGCTTCGCTGTGGTTTCAATTTCGCCAGCTTTACCCTTATCCAGATGGGACGGCGAGTCGTGGTTTGAAGATATAGCCGTCCCATCTCCGACACCTCGGCAGCTTTAAGGAGACTTTGATTACTCAACTTATTAGACGTCTGTGCTTTCTTTGGTGCTCAAATGTGAGCTGTTCGTCTGGTTCGTTTGACCTTCCATGTCACAATAAAAGTGAGGCAGAGTTAAGATAGTTCAACCCAAGTTGTCTCTTTTGAGGTTCAGCCTCAAACGGTTCAAAGTCCCGTCAAACTCTCTTTGAGCATCTGAGGGAGGCGTTTTATCATCTATTTAGAGTGAAAAAGATACCTGCGGACATGTTTGTCATTTTATGGTTCTGAGAACAGAAGAACGCGAGATCAAATAGTGTATGAATTCAGCTCAACGCTTCTAAGCCTTCAATAAGCCGTCCGCTCTGCCTCATAGCTAATCGCGCTAGCGAACAGGAATCTTATCAATGTCGCTGTCTCCGCGCAGAACGCAAGCTCATAGAGCTCCTTTGAAGGGCAAATTGTTCTTCCTTAAAAAACAAGCGGCTGTGTAATCGGCCTCCTGGGCAGATTGATTTCCTGCTGGTGACAGTGGGGGATGCTGGGAAAGCAGTCCCGCACGTTTCTCCTGAAGGACTAAGAAGTTTACCAGGGCATCAATCATTGCGAATTATGGTGAGTGTGTTTTAAAGAACTTTTTCTGGGGAATTCATAGGGCATCCTGTTCTTTCTTGTAAAAGGAACAGTTCAATTTCAATGAGTTACTGCTTCTTGTTTTCAGTTACTGAGTTAGCACTCGCTTCACTGTTGTTTCTCTGCCAGCATAATTCAGCGAAATGCTTTCAGGGCGCCTCTGTTATGTGCTCTTGCAGATATCTTTGTTCTTTCCCCCATTTTTGCAACATATTTGGACAACATCCTCACTCGCAAACCCTCCCGTGCTTCATTTCATCATTGTGTCGCTTTGTAATGAAACCGGTGTTGCAAACCAAGGCGTTTGGACGATATTTCTGACCAGCGCTTAAAGGGATAGTTTACCACAAAATGAAAATGTTTGGTTATTACTCCACCACACCAAACCTGTTTGACTTTTGTTTTGAGGTAACTGTGTGATTTCATTATTAATACAGCACTTTTTTTTTTCATTTTTGGCTCAACTGTTCTATTGTGGATAAACTGCTTGTTTGTGTTTCCTGTGCTGACTTTAACGTTTGCATCATTTGGTTCATACAAGCGACGCATCTCTCATGGCTCCAGACCCTTGGCTTATCTTGGATCAGCCGGATCGACACGCTCCTAACGCCTCCCAAACTATGTCAACCATGTCATGATAAAGAACAGTGTTGCATGAGCATATGGCATTCACCGATAGGTTGTGACACATGCAGAAGATATGGGCTTACTGCAGCGTGAAACAGTGGGCCTGATGTTCTCACTGAGTGGAAAGTTCTCCTAATCCCCCCGGAGGGTAAAACAGTCTGGAAGTCAAATCTCACTATCCTACTGTCAGTTGGTCATCAGTTTATCATCCCTATGTAGTGCTATTGAAAGGGAGATGCATAGCCAAAGTTCTGTGGAAACTGTTCTTATTGCTTGTGTTTATAAACATCCTTGACTAGACGTATTTTCAACTCTATTTACTAGCGATATTGTCTGGCAGAGGGAGTGACTAATATTGTTCTCCCACCGCGCTCCTGGGCCTTATTTATTAACGTTGTAGTGGGCAGCCTTTAAAGTGGGGATGGAAATTGCATGCTCGCATTTCTGTTCCAGCGTATTAAGGCTATTAAAACATAGTGGGAGCCGTAGACTGTGACCTGTTTACAAATCCCGTTTAGTTTACTGCCAGGGAAAATGGGTTTTGTCATGCGGCGCGGTTCAAAGTTTAACACGTTTAATTGCACTTTTAACCACAGCTGAAAATAAAGTTAAAAGCAGCAGTTTATTTTCCTCTTTTCGCATTCAAAGGCGACAAAGTGGGTTGCGTAAATCAAGATGGTGACAATGAACAGTGTCGTTGCTTGCGACTTGAATAGCCCTCACACACACACAGCTCTAAATGTGTTGGTGCAGACTGTGTTTCCGTTGAAGCTGTTAGTCAACTCTTGTAGTGTTGCTGAAAGGTAATGAAATTTCCACCGACTGCAGGAAACAATGCCTCCCGCCTTGCCCACGTGCGATTAGCAATACCAGAACATCTTGGCTGGCGACTTCACGCTGCGTCCTGGGAATGCAACGGGGTATAATAAACTCTGAAGATTTCTATCACGTTTTGCAAGGCAAGGACGTGAGGGCGCCAACGTCGTTCATGGGTCTGAATGCAATGCACCCAGACACCCTTTCTGTAAGTTTCGGATAGGAAAAATGCTCATTTTATTAGCGAAGAAGTAGAGAACAGAGACGGTGTTCCATTTGGCACACTGTAGGCTGAAGTTTCTTCCATCTTCGGCCAGTGTTATTGCTCTTGTCCAAAGGTTCTAAACCAACAGTGATATTAGGCCCTCGGGCGTCTACTTTTCTGCATGCCTTCCTCCGCTGGAGCACAGGACGAAGCCGGACACACACACATTTTCACCCAACCTTCCTGCTTTATTACCTCCTGCCTGCTGTTGGAATTACTTTCCTCCCTCGAGTGAGCCGGGCATAGGCGGCTTTATTGTGTTAACCTATTTGTGTGTCAAGAGCGATTGCGCCAGTCTTTATCACTGTTTGTATTCGGAGGGGTGGGGGAGGTAGAGTTGGATGGACGGTCGGTCACCTCGCACTCCTCTGGGGGATAATGACTAGTTGCCAAGCAATTTTTAGCCACCCCCCAACCCTTCATCCATAGTAATCACTTTTATCTCTCAGAGATGTCATGTATAATTAATTATAAGTCCAGTCTCATGCTATGAAACCTGACTGATCGTTTGTTTCATTGGGCGAACGAGAAGCCGGGCATCCAAAGACCGCCCTGTTTGTTAATCAAAATAGTTTTTAGGTTCTTCGGTTTGTCAGAGCTGATTTATAGAGAAATTGTATCATGGCTGTTCTTCTGTTTGTTTTCTGATATGCCCCTCTCTTTTCTATCATAACTTAGAGGAAAATGTGGTTTTGAGTTTCATGTGGGTAGTTGACAAATATAATACATGTGTCCTATGGTGTGACATAGCAAACATAAAAAAAAATGTGTTTACTATACTGTAATATAAAATAATTATTTAATATATTCAAATACATAATTATTTTATATATTTAAATAAATAATTATTTTATATATTCAAATAAATAATTATTTTATATATTATTATTAATGTTTATAATATAAAATAGGATAATAAAGATTTATCTGTAATCTGTTTTTTTTTGCCTTCACACCATAGGACACATTTTCGATTTATTTGTCACTACCCATGTAGAGCTGTAAAGCTTTTCCTGTGCCTTATTTGCTTTTTAATGTTGATCATTTATGGCATGCATTTACTTAAAACCCTGAATGAACTTCCTCCCATGGACCTTTGGCCCTTAATATACCAACAACCCAGCGGTGATGTGGACATGTGATATGCATGCTCTTTTGCTCATTGGCTTATTTGTTGTGTTTTTGTGCACTCTTACTTTTATTAGCATTTTGATTGAGGTGGTGGAATTGCTGACCCTCCACAGACTAATGAATTGCCTGCACTGCTTAAAGGAAATGAAAGCTTTGGCAGATATGTTTGGCCCGAAGCCGAGTGTTTTATCTGTAGACGTCCCTTGCTGAGAACCTAGTCTAACCGAGCCTTTCAAACGAGCCTTTATTGTTTATAAAATCCCATGTTTGCAACCCGCAACCTCTTGTGTGCACGACTGCACGTGCATGTGTGTTTTTCTTATGTTACCATCTGCGTCTGACCCCAATTTACGCGTTGCCTTTTCCCGGCGAAAGTCATTGATGTTCTTTTAGCCCACGTCGAGTTTCAGGCGTAATTTGTGTGCGGCCAATTATCTCTCCGGCTTTGAAGACTTTCCTCTCGCTTCTGCAGGTTGGGATGAAAAATTAATTTTGAGCTTCCCCAGAGCCTCAAAGCCCAAATTAGATTCTGATTTAAAATCAAGGATGCCTTGCTTTTAATTTGACATTTCAGTTTTGATATTTTTTTCTGGGCTTAACGCCTTAATTGGAGTTTGAAGCACTTCAGTGATGCCGAAAATAAATTCCTCTTTTGTTTTACGCTTGAAATGGTAATTTTTGCCTATAACACACAACAATTCTGAGGGTATTATGTTGTTTGCTTGGACCTATTTTAGGTTTAGATTGCAGTCTAGTTATGGTAACGGTTTACTGTGTTTTGTGGTTTGCTGACCTGTTATCCATCTGTCTGGTGTTTACACAGGGTTGCATGCGCAAGTTTATTTGTTATATTGACAGGTCAAAGAATATGGCTTAATTATTGATAAATAGAAGTATAAACTCTTTGACTGTTCATAGTTCAATGCTTTTTATCGGCAAACAATATTTCCGTTCCATTAAGAAACATGAGGTGACACAGAGGCAGGGGTGGTTTGAAAGTAAGCCATCATCTTTTTTGATGCGTGTTTGTTGCTTAAGTAAAAAAAGCAGCGTCGCATCAAAGCAGCAGGACTTTTTGGAAAACTGCAGGCGACGGATGTGATTTTGGATGGTTGGGATGTGTGAGAGTTCTCCTCATCCTGTCCCTCGCTTAAGCGGCTCCGCGTTGATTCCGTGGGATCCGTCTGCGAGACCGGCTGTGACAGCTCTCCTGTTCATGGAGTTAGAATTCAGACATGCTGAAAAGACAACACGCACGTTCTAACCTCCCATGTGTGCCTCCTCTGGAACATCTGTCCAGCTGTCAGCCTGTCTCAGCCAATCAGATTGTGCTTTGGGCAGTAGCTGTGGAAGTGTAGTCGGTGTGTGTGTGTGTGTCTCTCTCTCTGAGGAATATGAGTGTGTTGGAGCATTGCTCTGTGCTTTTACACCAAACACACTCCCTCAGTGCCTGTTTACCATTAATGTGCAGAGATGTGAAGAGCAGATGGCACCTCATTTTTCTCTCCTGTTTCATATTTAATTCCATTTTTTTAAATAATCCCGTCAATTTACATGGTTTTCATAGCAAAGAAAAGGGGGGTGTTAAGAATTTTGTTCGTCGCAGACACAATGAGGCGATAACTTTTTGTCTGACTGGCGAATAAACCGGTATCTTTTAATGATTCGAAATGAGTGGTAACTTAGGAAACAGTTTGAGGCAATAATGTAAATTTGAGACGATCTATAATGCGTTTTTGGACGCATAGTGACAAACCGCATCATTTAACTATATGTTTGTTTTACTACCAAAATGCACACGTACAATGGTGAGTGAATGCAAATGAAAAGGCTTTTTGAACATTGTATTCGGTACATGCTGCACGTTGCATTTGAATCTGACTTTTTTGTGTTACTTTCAAGTTTCTTCGTATTTAACAAAAAATGTTTTGTGGTATAATAATGGTTAGCAATTTAAGAAAAATGTGCGTGTCAGTAAATCTAATTTTGAACCTCTTCAATGCTAACGCAATGCTAACGAATTGAATGTTCGGATTAACATTATTATGTTTTAGTCCACCATAATATTCAGTTATGAAGCAATGTAGTTTAGACAAAATGTTAAATACTCTCTTGTTTGTAAGGTTTATTAGATCAAAGTGTCTGCTATAAGAAAAAATGTCAATTTAAAATCTGATTTGTTCTTTTCTCATCGGACCCTATATTCTCCAAATATAAGGAACTTTTTTTCTTCATCAGTCCATAACTGTAACACATTCTCTTGAGTTTATTAGCGTGTCTATTTGTTGTTGTTTTAACCTGTTTCCCTTCGTGATGCGACCTCTTCTTAACGTGTACTCTTGACTGTTAGATCATAACCCTATTTCTCGACTGCTTTATAAGAGAGTCCATCCTTCTTCAGCGGACAAGATGAAGCTTCAGATAAAGGAGGAGAATTCTATTTATGTCTGCCTGTAAACAAAGTCCCAGTGAGGGAGAACTAATGGCCTGGAACTGACGAGAGCCTGCAGGGATATCTCACTCTCCTTCTCCCCCCCTCGCTCTCCCTGTCACCCTCTTTTCTCCTCTCCCTGTAGTCGTGGTGGTAGTAGATGAAGAATCGGGCCAAAAGGACCAAATGTCGAAGCAGTCATTTTTCTGATATGAGTAGAAAAGCTTTCAGGTCTGTAAAAGAGCGAGAGAAAGAGAGAGCAGAATCTGAGAGACCGTAGGGAAATTTCTCCTGGGAAGCGACTGTGCAGCGAGAACAGCTGTTCGAAATGTTTTCACTCTCTTTCTCTTCATGTCTCGCTTTCTCTGTCTTTTGCTTTTTAGCTTTTGGCCCCAAATTCATTGCGCATGAAAGATTTAAGATGGGCTTTTACATTTAGATCTGTGATTTGTTTTGAAGGACGTTTGATCTTTGCAACCCTCTTAAAATGTTTTTAAAGATTGACGGGGCGAATTGGTTTTATTTTGACGCGCGGGATCGCAAGCTTAAAGTATACTTTTGATTGGTCCCACGTGAATTGATCAAACTTTAACGCATTGGTATTTAATGGTGTAATTATCATCCTTATTTATGAATGACGTTTGATGGACGCTTCCTGCGCGGTGACAGCTGCTGGTGATTGGAGAGCGTTTGATTGATCCACACTGATGGAGCAGACAAGCCGCGAAACTTTTCCATTGAGCCTCGCAACGCCGGGCCCATTCTGTTCTCTCTCGCGTGCGAGTGACAGACTCGCGCGGCGTATTGAAACGGGAATTGTTAAGCAGACGTTCGGTGGTAACGCTTTGTGTAGTGATTGAAGGACAGAGATGCAGCCGTCTCTGCACAACTTGAATTGTGTGAAAACGCGTCCCCTCCCATGCTCTTCACGCCGATGCGTTCGCTAACCCCGGTGACAAGCGAAACGCTGCCGCTGGTGACTTTTCATTTTATCATTTAAATTCGCCCCATTGATGTCACCGGCTTTGATTGACAGGCTAACTTGAGAGAGTAGCGATAGCAATCAGTCCTCATCAGCTGTTTGTGACCGTGGACAATAGTTTTTTTTCTCTTTCCGTTTTCGCACTTGTTTTTTTCTCCCGAGCCCCCCCCCTCCTGTCACAGAAAACTCAGACGATTGCATTTCTGTCACGACAGAGGGCTATTAATCTTTTAAATCCGAGCCAGACCTGAGCAGCATTGTGTTCAGGAATCCGAGACCGCTCTGCAGAGACCACTCTGAAACGGGCTCGGTCTCTTTGTAAACGGCGAAACCGAAGCTTTCTGTACAAACACAATATTAGAAATCTAATCTATCGGAGAGGGCGACATGCAGATGGCGAGCTGATTGTCAAATCAGGCAGTCCACTTTAACCCGATATCCCTCTGTTTCCTCGCTCTCATCTCTTCGGGTTTGTCTGTTCTGTTTGGTGTCGGCAGGTGTGTTTTTCTTGTCTCTTTTTAACCTCTATTTTATTAGTGGCAGGTCATGAGGGTGCCTCTGCTCTTTCGAAAGGTCATCATGCAGGGGTCACAGGTTTAGGCCAGGAGATATGGACCCGGCGTGTTCGGGCACCCCTGGAGCGAATCATGCGGGTTCATTGGTCTCGCTCGAGGGCGAACAGCAGGGGAAAAACAGGCACATTAAAATCAACACACCGCTTGGAGGCAAAAACATCTCATCTGTCCTGTGAGGAATGTGAACTAATAACCTTTCACTAACTGAGCTGCAACAACTACATTTATACATGTTATGTATATACTGTCAAACCGTATTTTGGTAGGTGGTTGCTAAGGAGCTATTATGTGGTTGCTAGGATGTATTGAATAATTGCTAGGTGCTTGGTATAGTTTTCTGAATGGCTGCTAAGTTGTTTTTATCTCCCAAGTCAAGAACCCACCCACAAAATGTCCAATATTTAAAGCGCTTGATCAGTCGAACAGTCAGATATCGCTTTCTCTTTTTTCTTGCCTTCAGGCTCAAATCCTTTGCACATTAAACATTATACGCACGCTGTTACATCATTTCCTCTAGTTTTGAAGGACTTTTGATCTTTGTGGCTCTCCTGCTTTTCAAGGTGGCATTGAATGTTGAGTAAAAAAAGTCTGATCACTCGATAAGCTGCATATTTTGATGTTTCATGAAACAGAGTTTAACATTTGTGTCATATATGAGCAAAAGTACCAGCAATAGTGATGCTTGCCTAAGGAATTGGCTGCAATCATGTGGAGGAAACGATCTTTTAACGTTATTTTGGTTGAGTTAAACAGCGGACAATTAAGAAATCAAACCGTTCGTGTAAGTTTCTAGAGCAAGGCCACAGATATTTTAGCGCACTTCAGCTTAAGCAAATCTCTCCGTTAATGAAGTGTCGCCTTTTAGGTGACTAGTGATTTGAGGAAAAACAGCGGTGCTTCTGATAAATTATTAGTTATTAATATTAGTGCAAACGTGCTTCTTTTAATTGGTCAATTGGCATTTAGCTGATAATTTTTATAGAGAGCGGCTTACGATACAGTAATTGCAGGAGCGGTCCCCCCGCAGCGACGCTAGGTCAAGCGTCTCATTGGATGGCATAATGCTAATCACTTCTCAATAACTTTCCGGTTACAGGTCTACCTTGAATCGCTTTGTTAAGTCCCGATGTCCTCGCCACCCCGGCCCCCTTCTCCAAATTAGGGTGAGGGTGGTCAGATCTCCACCTGAGGAAATTCGATCAGCGGGCAGAGAGGTCCGGATAGGGTCTGCAGGGTACAGTGAGACAAAGCGTCATGCTACTCGATAGGGGTTTCTCCCACGGACTGCTCAGGGATGAAGCTCTATTGACTTTCTCCAGCGGTGTCTCCATTAGTTACCAGAGATTCGGTATATGATTTTTTCGGTGTTTTTTTTAAAGGAAGCAACAAAATGTAGAAAAGGAACTTAAATGAGCACAGCTAGACAGTCTTTCAGTTACAATTTCTTGAACATCTACCGCTGAGAAGACATGAGCTTTGAAATTTAGTCAAAGACAACATGAGGCAGGGTCGCAAAACTCATTTAGCTTCCATAATGTGATGTATTTTGTAGTGAAAAAGAATATTGGGTGTGAATTATAGCTGGGTGGGACTTGGTTTTATTTATTGGGATTAAATTGGGTTGTAAAACACTGTTATTATATTGGTTATTTAAAGATAGTTTTTTCACGCCCTATAATTTATGCCTTTATATTTTAAACACATCCATAAACCCGGGCCGACTGGACAAGTCATGGAAGAGTGGTGAAAATTCATTGGTCAAGAGCTGTGCGAACCTTCCTTTTGGTTGCCGGTTTACATTTAATCATGATCTAATCTCCTTCCCGTTTTCTAACCAAACAATTTATTTATCTAAATATTTGTGAAGTTTCCCAGCTTGGTGATAAAAGGAACTGTTTGTTTTGATGAGCCTCTGCCTGTCAGTAACCGTATCATCTCGCCGGCAGTGTTTACTGTCCATTACGTCCAAGCAAACACAGACGCTGCTGATCTTGTGTGCTCTCCACACAACCTGTCTCCTCTATGTCTGGATCATAAAAGTGCATTCAAAGCTTTGAAATGCCTCCGCTCTCCCAAGCCCCAGACACTTGCTGCATAGCTCAGCTGTGTGCAAGCATTTCACCCCCCTCGCCCGCCCTTGCGTCCGCCCCGGTTCTGCTCCCTGTATTCATTCGCTCTCTTGACTTCTCCAGCCCATTGTTTCCTCAGGGGATGGATGCAGCGAGCGGGGAGGGCGCGAGCCGTCCGATCAATAGCCGCCCCATCTGTCGGGCCTGTAGTTGAGGGCGGAATTCAGCACCGTCTGTGGGTTTGTCGCCGGATTCTGCCTGAAAGGGGCTCGAGGGCTGGGGCGCTGGGGTGGGGTGGCGTTCCCCCGCCAGCCTCTGCTTTTGTGCCGCCTCCCTTCCCAGCCCAGTGATTAGCTGGCTAGCATGTGTGTGTGGAGATGAGAGGCATCTATTGTGTCATTTCACAGGCTCCCGGGAGACAGGGTCACCTTGTCCCCCGCACAAACGGTGTCCTCTCTGGGTATTTTGGCCGTCTCTCTTATATGAGGGCCAGACACCCAGGCTCTGAGTACATCTATCTCTCATCTCACCCTTTTGAGATTGCCCCTATTGAGAGAAAGTCTGGAACTGGGCTTTCAAAGCGGACATCTGAGATAGTTGCACAGTTGACATCAATCTTCCTGTGAGACACTGGAGAAGCGCTAGATCGGACCGGGCAGCTGAAATCTCCTTTTTAGGACACTGAAGTCTGTATTTGGGTAGTTGACAAATAAAACCGTAAATGTGTCACCGTTGGCGAGACAGCAAAAATGTAGAAAGAAAACTAACAATGAAGAAAAGTCTCTGTTTGCTCTTTTGTATTATAAATATAATTATTAATTATATAAAATAAATGATTAACAGGTTGTTTTCAATTGTTTTGCTATTGCACACCATAGGACACCATTCCAAATGAAGAGACCAGTCCACATTTTAATTTAATTGCCATTTCTAGATGTATTGTGGCCATTCCTGTCTAGTGTCTGTTGAATTTCAGAAAGACTGTAATCGAGGTAAAAAATAAAAAACACACAAAAAGTTATTTTCGAACTTTTCCTAAATACGTGTACAAATATAATTGTTGTATTACTTTAAAGTGAATCTGAATGTCTTTTCTTTGCCGTAATTGAGGTCTAAAAAACGCATATTTTCTGCAAATTGAAACAAAATATTTATTTGAAATTTGGTAGAAATATTGTTAGTAGTTCACAGAATAAAACTACATTTTTAATTTTACATAAACACATACTTATAAACAGTAAATTCAGAAAAAGCGTCTACAGTTGCGTATTATGTGTGCGTAGACTGTTGTGACAGCTGCTTTGCCTTGATCTGTGCAATATGAAGAGGATTGTGATCCTTGGGGAGGCTGCTCTGTACTGATATTTAAGAGCATTGGCTTCACATGAAGGACGGAAACATTGGCCCCAACCTCTCTCGCTCAGGGACTCTCAGGTCAGCCTGTACCCTTTTTTACTCTCATGGCCACTTTTTTTTCTTCCTATTTTTCAGTACCAACATGAAAAGAGCTGCAAACCTAGCATCAAGTTGACAGAAAAACAACATGAATGCAAGGACAGCGTGTCAACAGGGTTATCTTTTGCTGTCTTATTAGCTCATTTCTTTCGATCTCCAACAGCTCGGGCTATTCTCTGTGGCTGTTAGCTACTGCTGCGGCATCCTGTCATGTAAATCTCCATTAACTTCGGTTCAGCCGTCAGAGGCCACACTGCTCCTAAATGAGCCCTTTATTACCTCATATCTAATTGTGTGGCTCATCACAGCAACTAATCAAAGAGACTCGTATCCAGCAGCAAGGTTACGTGGCGCTAAAGTCTAGAATGACAGAAATGTTTCCAAGGATAGCGCGATGGCCACTTTTATTTATATAGAGCTTTAAACATGAAAAACAAAAACTTAAATTTGTCAAATTAGTTATAAAACAGTTGTGTTATCATTTAGCTCAGTTTAGTTTGAAAGGACAAGGTAGGTTCACATAAAAATGAAAACCCATATGACTTCTGTTCTTCCGTTGAACACAGAGGAACATTGACAGATTAGCAACTGCCTCAGCTCCGTCCCCATTCACTTACATTGAATTTATAGTGTCAACACTATTTCTTCTGAAAAATGTAGCTTTCTGCAAAAACAAAGTCTTTCGGGTTTGGAACAGCATGCGGATGACAACACGATATTTGTTGTTGGGTAAACCAGGCACATTCCTCAAGCAAGGGCACTTTGAAGACAACACCCATCCATTACAGGGGTATTTCTAAATGAAACACTGTTTATTGGCAAATAGTAAAGGGAGGGGGAATGCATCAAGTTTTGATTGGATTGTTCAAAACAGACTATTATATTATTGGTTAACGTTTCTTTCCTTCTCACGCAGTGTTACATCAGCAGAAAAGTAATTTCAGAGGTGGAGGAAGATATTACATCTTGATGAAAGATTATGAAAGCAAGCTTTTTTCCTCAGCTTCAATGCGCACTGTATTACGCACATCCTACTAGCCGCTTAAACCAGTCTATGGTGATTTTGCAACTCCATGTCCCAGTGTGTCCTTGCAGCTTTTTAGTTGGTTTAGCTTTTTGGCCTGTTGGACTCCCAGACAACTGGCTGAGAAGTGCTCACAACCATTTCAATACCATGGGAGGCTGAATTAAACTGTTTCCCAGCAGGGCACAAAGTCCATTCGTTAAAAAAAGAGTTGTAATGCTCCTTTAAAGAGGAGAATGCCTTAGAAACTAATATAATCTTTAGTCCTATAGCCACTAAGGCTTTAGCTGGAGAAATGTTGGTTTTAAGGGATGGCGGAAGCTGTGCTTTGCCAGCACGCTCCAGCATTGCACAGCTCCTCTTGGCGTTCCTGGAAGGAACTCTCTGCGAGATTGGGAAAGAAAGAAAGAACCTTGGTGGTCACAGAGAGGTTGGTTTGCTCTTAATGGAGGCACTCAATGGCTATCTCCTCCAGCCAGCCCCGAGCTAATTTGAGACGAGGAGGATTGGTGTTTGCTGTCTCTATGTGCTCTTCCCACCTAACATGCTTTTATCGCACCGTTTTAGCGGCCAAGGTTTGGTGGGGAGAGCGAGCGGGAGAGAGAGAAAGAGAGTGTAAAGGGACATCTGCCTTTTGTGTCTCCTGGGTTCTCCGCCATCTTCTCCTTTACTCTCAATTAAGAAGATTTAAACAGACAGTGTTTGTCTTAGTCCACACTAAAGAGGAAACATCAGCAGGTGTGTGTGTGTCTCTGCGTGTCCAAACAGACACGGCTGAAAGGCTTTCTCCGTCAGACGGGCTTCGTCGAGAGTAGCGACGGCTTTCAGCGCGGGGGAGAAAACTGCAGTGACAGCACAATGAATAAATTGAAAAAGGCTCGCGTAGTAAATTGTCTATCGACGGTGACAAACGATCTGATAGGAGCGCGCGGGGGCCTCCGACGCCGCCGTCCCGGCAGAGCTGTGAATAACTGGCCTGGCTGCGCGCTGCTTAGCACAACGGCCTCGCATGTTCGCTTAATAATTTATACACTGTGAAATATTTCCCCCCTGAACAGATCCGCCAGCAGGACGGGGACGACCTCTGGGAACGTCACGGTAGTGCTAATTTGGGGGGACTGTGACATGCAGAAGTTTCTCTCTTAGAATTTCCCCCCTCTTCGTTTGGAAATGGATAGCGTTCGAGACGTCAGCTGTACGTTTCCAAAGTTTTGCCAGGGCTTATTTTGCATAGACAGCTCCACAAGAGAGCGGAAGTCTGCCAAACTCTGACACATCGTTTTTTGCTGACATAATGTTATTTTTATTTACGTTTATGTAGATACGCAAACCGTATTGGAGTGAATTCACATTACTGTACACTTAATCAGGTTGTATTCTCGAGAAATCAAACCCATGACTAGGCTGTTGGTGGCAGCATACTTTAAAGGTCCAGTGTATGACATTTAGCGCCATCTAGCTGTACGGCAGCTGACACAGGACTAAGATGTCGTCTTTGTCGGAGGAGATAACGTATTTACGAAACTGCGGCATCCAATAGTTTGTCCGTTTAGGGCTACCGTAGAAACAACATGGCGAATTCCATGTAAGGGGACCCGCGGTGTATGTAGATAGAAATAGCTCATTCTAAGATAATAAAAACATAACGCTTCATCATGTAAGGTCTTTATACACTTCTGAAGACACAGTTATGTATATTATATTGCATTTACAAAAAATGACACATTGGACCTTTAACATCGGAGTTTACTTTTGGTAACTTTTGGTTACTTTTGGCTTCGACGGTGCAAATCACTGTCAGTGTAAACAGCCATTTATGCTGTTGTGGATATTGTGAAATATTAAATGTGTATACTTGTGTTCATTTTCAGAAATCTGGTCTTCGCTTTGTCCATCTCTGGGGGGGACCAATTAAACCTCAAATCTGTTCATGTCAGATGAGTTATATTTGGTGTCCTTCAGACCTTCAGCACCGATTTAACTTCTCGATGGGATTTACGGTTCTGCATACAGTACATACTCTGTGTTTGCACTTATAATGGCGGCTATAGTTCCTCATGTGGCTTTTGCGTTCCCTGCCATGTTTTATTTCTTTAATAAACCAGGCATTTTTTTTAAGTCCCGTTCGGGGCCTGCAACCAATTATGCAAACTATAAAAAATTTAAGAGAGACAGTCTTTTATAATTTAATCCTAAAGTAATAGATTCTGTTAAATATGCATGAGCTTGGCTTTATAGATGAAACTGGAATTAATGTCTATCAGAGGCCCGACCGTGAAGGCAAGAGGAAGACGTGGAGTGGAGAAGGGCGGCGTACTGAGGGGAAACAGGAAAAGAGAAGGAGATGGGATATCTTATCATTATTCAAATAGGGAATGATTGCCATGGACAGAGGCAGACTGTCTATAACCAGACCAGACGACTGGTTTAATCATCGCAAATATTGAGCACATTTACTAAGGCTCGGCAAGATGAGAGGCTGAAAGCTGATCCGGCTGTCCCCTGGTTCGATTGTCTCCGTTTTTTCTCTAGGAGGAAGGTTGTGTGGTTGAATGGAAGGGAGATGTGTTTTGGGCTCTGGTTTGTTTTTGGCAGGCCATGTGACAGCTTAATGAGGAAGTTAAGGAGCGTGCATCGGAAGGTCAGGGACTGCCGATCAGAGAGGGAGTCGTATATCCCCGCATAAAGTCTCCTCACCCGTATCCTGTACACTCAATCTGTCAATCTCTCGTCAGCTCCGCTTACCTCACCGGCAGGACACACATGGGGTTTCTACACAAACACATCCCTTCCTTAGGTCCACTTCGTGTGTAAATGTAAATGTGTATTTATGGTGAATTTGAAGAATGATTCAAGGCAAAATGCTGATCAAGACCTCCACAAGCGATGTTTTTCTGTACCACACCTGTGAACCATCTTTCCACCCTGTTATTTCCAACGTAAACTGTAAACTGAGCTGCTTTGTAGTGGGTTTTCACGGTCCGATGGTTGCAGGCTAATTGCGTGTTGAGTTTTGCCCGGAGAAGGTCAGTCGGCGGTCCTTAACTTCCACACTGCCATTAATCCTACAGCGGCAGACAGACTCCACTCGGCGCTGCTCCCAGCGTAAACGCTTCGTTTCGAGGAGGACTGCGGGGAGAAATAAAGGAGCTTATGAAATATTAGATTATGTGGCTGCTGAAGTTTTGCCTTTGAGGTGGATGTGGTTTTCTTCTAAACTGAATTGAGGGTTCTGGCTGAGTGGTTGAGAAAGGAGGATGTTCTGTACACCAATTTCAGTGTCTTCTTGATGGCAATGAGATGAAACAAAGAACAGACGAAGACTTAAGTCTCACGGTAATCTCACATTTGACTACTTTGGAGTGCTTCGTATTGTTACTGCATGTAAACATGTTTCTGTTTCCAACGATTGACAATTTACTTTGTAAATACCCATTTGCACAGAAATACGATGCATCAAGAATGTGCAATGGATGCGGATGCTGTTTTCTGTTGACCCGAAACTTCAATTTCGCCTCATGAGCTGTGAAAAAGCAACCTCCGAGCAATAATATTTTTCCTCTGATGTGTGTGCGTGTGCGTTTCAAATGCGAATCCAACCAGCGGAAAAGCTCAAATGTGATACGCAGGATTAAAAGAGGGCTGCAGGCGTGATTTAAAGATATCTAACCCCTTCAATACGCCCCGCGTATCTCGAAACCACGTTTAACCGCCGACCCAAAACCTTCTCTCACATTCTCCCGAAATACATATTAATAAATTAGAGAGATGAGGGGTTTTGAGGATACGTTCAGCAGTTAAAACGGAGGGCGAGCTTCGGTCTCCCGGTCGGTTTTATTTGTTTTTTTTAAGTCAATGGCCACATCCTCTTTGCAATGTAATTTAATCAGAGACTGTGTGGCTGTGGGCAGCATCTGCACTCAGAGTACAGAGACAGAGAGAGAGAGAACGCGCTTTTTTAACTAATCCTTAGATTTCTCCGCTCACCGAGCTATAGATCACTCTGCTGGATGAAGACAATTACCAGTCCGCTTTTTCATGCTAATGCAATCTCTAACTAGATCTCTTCCCTAAAAAATGTGGGGGAGAGAAAGCGAGAGACAGAGGCAGAGATGGAAAGGTTTTTTTAGATTAACATTTAATTATGAACCGTTCCCCGTCAGGCAGGCGAAGGGGTCAGGAGAGGAGGGCAAGGCACAGAAGGAAAAGGCCAGGCGGTAATTTAAGATGTGAACCCTGTCTAGGGACGTGCGTGTGCACCACTCTGAAGAGAGAGAGAGAAGGTCAAAGGCCATGTCTCATCATAAGCCGGGTTTCGCATGAATGCGCCTTTTTTCGAGCGTTTGCACGGGAGATTTTAAGTCTGGTGTTTGTTTTGTGGTAGGATTTTATGGCATCTTACTTCGAATACACAGCGTTCTTGAATAAACGGTCTCAGCCTCATTAGATTCGGAACGCCGTGGCAGATTAATTTCCCAATCCTCTCTTGACCTCATGAGTCTCAAGCTGTCATGACTCGTGAGGCTGTGGCGCTCGCCTATCGGTGATGGAGATGGAGACTATAACATCTTTAACATTTTCAGGCCATACAGAGATGGACTATGAACTCCTGTTACATTACGTCGCTGTCGTTCCGAAACCTCGGATGTCCAGGGAAATGGAAAAAACACTGTACTTTTTTAAATACTGTGTTGTAAAAATTGGCTTTTTATTGGTTGAATATTTGGAAAATCCTGTGACCAACATAAAGGGTGACTAATAATAATGATTTATGGCAGAAAACTAAATCATGAGCAGCGAGTAGGGTATAGTACCATTTGAGTATATTCACTTTCTACATCCATGCTATTTTTTTATGGGTTTGCAGCCTAAGCATTATACTGTTAGCGTTTTGTTGTATGTTTGTATGTTTTAAAGGAATCGTTCCCCCAAAAAATGGTCCCCGTTTCTATAGTAGGAATAAAAATGACTATGGTCAAGTCAACGGGACCATTTTTGGGTGAACTATTCCTTTAAAATTTGTCTTAATGCATTTTACTATGTGAGAGACATGCAAATGCAACGTTACATTCTCACCTAAAACTTTAATTGAAGTTAATAATTATGTTTGTCACAGTTTTATTGTAACCAAAACGTTTTAGTTTCAGAATTGTCATTTTCAGCCCCTGATGTGGTAGTCAGTTGCGTGTGTTGTGCGTTTGTGCAGGCGTATCAGGTCGACCCGGCCGTGTTTGGAAATGCTCTGCTTTGTATGTTGATTTGCAAGCCGTGCAAGTTTGTTTCGTTCAGGTGCACCTCATGTGGCGATACAAGGAGATAATGACCACATGACTTCAGCAGCGTTGGGCTGTGATGCCCTTCCATGTAGCTCATACAAGCACACATCCTCACACACACGCATAGGGGAGTCTTATCGCAGATAAACTCAGTGGAAAGCAGATGAGAGGTAGAGGTGTACATGTGTGTGCGTCCTTGAGGATAAGACGGTCATGTGAGGTTGTGTCACATTACTGGACCAAAAATGTTTATTTTTGACGTACAGTACATTGGCATTCATCAAATTATAATAGTGCGTGTGATAGAAATGACGATCATTAGCCAAACTAGATTTTAACATTTTCTTAATGGCTTTCCTGGGCAAAACTGCTTGCCAGTCCATTGCTATGCGGTTGATAAGGTATTCCATAGCCGTATTTACATGAGTCAACATCAGTTTGTCAGCTCAGTAATAGGATGCTATTATAGAGTCTTCGACTTGATTGTTATGTCTTTGCGCCATTAACCAAACAGCTATAATGGAGACAATTTTTATGTGCATTTCTTTTATCCAGGCAGTGTTTGATCTATATAGCTCGCATTACAGTTTGTTTTGGTTTGTCGTTACTGGCTTTGTTACAGTCATTATAAAAGCGTTCTAGGTTACAGTCGAAACCAACTGCGTGTTATTTTGTGCTTCCAAAATGTATTTCTTCCAGTAATTGATTGTTTCTCGCTCGATGGTAATGACTCATGGGAAATTGAGGTCGGCAGGCCTGCAAGTGCATTCTGGGATACCGAAGTGAGTGCACTGGCACTGTACATAGCGTTTTGGCTTTTCTTTTGATTTTTCTATTGATTCGAGCTGTCGATGGTACATTAAGCTTTCAGTCGTTTTGGCTGACCGTCTGGTCGTGATTTAGGCGTTTGTACTTCTCGTTCCTCATTTTCGTAAATGACGGAGGCTCATCTTTCAGCCGGCATCCCCTTAGGCTGTGATCAAAAAGCACAACAAACAATGAACAAAATACGGCGAGAGAAGGCGCTTGAATATTCACACTAACGAATGAATGCCCTCTAGGGTTGGGGGTGTTGTGGGTAGAATGGACCATTGTTTTCAACTCGTGTTAATCCTAAACAGCGTCCCAGTGTTATGTGAATGAGATTAGGTGGGTGACAGTTTGATGGTCGGCACTGTTCTTTTTTTAGTTTAGATGTGCTTTTTTTCAAAGGGTTGGTTATGGTTTAACGGACAACCAGTGTTCTATGCCTGGCTTATGCAAGCGCTTTTTTTCTCTGTTTATATAGAAACAAATGCATACAATGGACAGAATAACTCCTGATCGCTGCCATAGCTTTGAAGAACCCATATATTTATTGAAACCGTTTTTTGACATTTTTTTTAAAAGGAATTGCTGCTTAAATCCAAGTTAAGCTCGGTGGCATGCTGTCCATTTCCAGGGAAGATTTTGACTCATCCTTATAGTTGGTACAAACAGAAACCCTGCCCCATATTGACCTATAGACCTATGAATTGAGATTTGTTTCCAAAAATGTATTGATACTGACCGAAATGATTGTTTCTTCATCAGCACGATGCCAGAGATGTCATCCACAAAGCTTCTTTTTAAAGACTCGACTTTTGTCATCAGCCTTAAATAAAGAGCTATGCTAGCAAACAGTGTAAAAACTCAAAAGTTGTTTTGATAAAAAAGGGATTTTGAGTGAATTTGTGAATGCATGAGTGCTAACCGTCTATTGTAAAAGGCATGTTCCTCCACACATTCATAGCGTCTTATCTCAGCCGATTCGTGATAACAGGCGCAGTCTTGTGTGCCGTGAAGGAGATAGATTGAAAGGACGAATTTACTGCCGGCATATGTTTACGTACGTTCCGCTAGAAGCAAAATAAACGCTCTCCCATCTGCTTACAGTTGCAACAATGGCTGACCTGTGTTTGACCCCGGAATGGAAACGGCGTGGCAGCAGATGTGGATGCTGTATGCATATATTGTTAGTCACTGAATGAGACTGTATGTATAGTGAAAGCTTGCGTGTGTGTTGTTTGTTTGTTTTCGGTAGGACTGTTTGCGCTTTGTGAGGCTCTGTAGGTTTTACATCCTCTCCGGCATTCATGCGTCCGCAGGCCTGCGTCGGGTCTCCCTTTGCATGCATGTGTGTGCGTGCAGTCTTGTTAACCATCCCTGTATTTATGACCCTGAGTGTGTGCCTGTCTGCAGATGTCCCTATCACGGGATTGTTTGTTTGTGTTTTGCATCCGTGTTCGTCCTTGTCCCATTGCACTGTGTCTGTATGTGCGCGGGACTGGATGGGTTATCGTGATTTTGTTCATATTCCTCCACCTGCATACTCGGCATAATTGCACGCGTGTCTGTGTGACACATTTTTTGACCCGAAATTAATATTAAAAGTAATGTTTTAATTGCTACTAAACTATTTAAAATACAATTCGTTTTGCAGGTTTTATCTAAATTCAATACAAAGTGTATTCTAAGAGGGGTCGAGAACACTGTCTGTCCGTCTAATGGGCTTTTTCATTGCTTTCCATTTATCGTGTGTGTGTGTGTGAGAGAGAGAGAGGGATTATGGGGAGCTGTAGTGGCTGCTTGTTAAAGCTGAAGAAAAGGGTCTGGGTGTGTCGATTGGATTAACTTGTTTGGGCTTATTAAGAGGGGACACGCACAAGCCTTTTAAAGCACTACATGGGGTGCTGTGTCTGTCTCTCTCTCACACACACACCGAGCTGGCAGGTCACCATTCAATTAGGAAGAGAAGCCCCCCACCATCCATCCTCTGGTTTCTCAAACGCAAGCCCACTCTCCATCTCCCCCTCGCTACCCTTTACATCAATACACGTAGATTATCTAAAGGTCTCTCTTGGTCATAATGGAAGACGCGCTGAGATTTTATAGACGGGAAATCAACTTTTGTCTCTCTCACTTTCCCATCTTGCTTTGTGTTATTTTCTCCTCTCTTCTTTTGTTCTCACTTATACCTGTTTTTGTTCTCACCTTCCCTCACTTTTCAGCCTATCGATCTTTCAGCTCTCCCACAGAAGGGCACTTCAGAGAATATAGAGGGCTCAGGCCAGCGTGAGGTTAATTCTCCCGCTGGAGATCTCGGCATGCATCAGACAAACTAAGTGGGTATGTCCACCTGAACTGTATATGGTTACAGATTCAAAAGCACTTTGAATGCGGAAACCGACTTGCGCTCAGTATTCCACATTTATTTGACTAGATTTTCACGTCTCGGCTGGGGATTTCGCCGTCCTTTAAAGCATTAGTGTAGTGAGACTATACTAATGGTTAGGGCTGTCGGAGACGGCATAGGTGGAGACTGACCACTTATTCAAAAATTAATGGGAGAAATTGTAACATTCAATATGGTTTTAGGAAAGAGCCCTCACCTCTTAGTGCAAATGTACAGGTATGGTTTTTACACTAACCAAATTCAAGCAGGATGCTGTCATGCGGTCGATCGTATGACAGGCTATTTCTCAGCCATGAGACTAGGAATCAGTCACATGTTCTACAATCTGACTTTTTTAATTGAACATTGGGTCATGTATGACATTTGGTCTCAATAACGGCTTGTAAACCCAGCAGTTTGAGGGCAATAAACGTGATAACAGACCTTGTAAGTGTTAAATGAGTCAATCTCAGGTAAAACACAAGTCACAAACTGGAGATCTGTCGCTGGCGCTAGTGACCATTGAGTGCGTTAACATGCACAAAATAAACGGATATCTATCGAAAATCTGCTGGAAAAGAAACCTGTTTTCACGTGAAAACCACGTTTACATGGAAGTTGGAGACTTGCCGGGTTTCCCGCGTGCATCGTCGATAGTCTGTTTAGTAAATAAAAATGAAGCTGTATTTTTATATCTCTTCTCATGTCCGCAGTACAATAGTTTTTTATTTTCCCCTTTTCCACATCAACTGCATGATTCGAGAGCAGACTTTTATTTGTTATTATACTTTTACCTCCGTTTGGGACTTTTACTATTGCGCTGTCAGACATGCGCACATAAACAAAACTAAACAAAAACCGGTAAAGGCGTTTACATTTAGCGCGAAATCGGAGTAATGGGCAAAAAACTTCCTCTGCCGAGCGGGTTTTGCTTATGCGGTTTATGAGCTTTCACCGATAAAAGAAAACCGTTTTAACCGTTTACATCACCTTACTTGTTATCAGCTTATTAAGCATAATCGGTGCATGTAGACGCACTCATTTTTGCATCGAGTGGCGTTTTGCGCAGGCTTTATTGCTGTTGCGGTTGATTTATTCACACAAGCTCATGTTAGCCAACATAGTAACACAATTTGGAGGTGAATGTCTATGCACTATAAATAAATATTGACAACCAGACAGGCAACGAAGAGTCGCTCGTCGATCTCGCTCTCAGTCTTCTCTCAGCTCCACCTCATCTGTCCGCATTCACGTGCAGATTTTTGGAAGAAGAGTCTCGGCAAGGGCTAATCCATTTCCTTGCCGTGACAGAAAACCATTGGAGAGACAAGAGATGTTTACCGATGAGTTGCGATCTTTAACACTGATTCCTCATGTCAATTAAACAGAGTGATTTAGCACACTTGGACTGGATTTCTTCTTCTGTAAGTCAGATTGATAAGATCAGGAGGAGAAGGGATAGTTCACCCAAAAATGAAAATTCTGTCATTATATACTCACCCTCCTGTTATTTCAAACCTGTATGACTTTCATTCTTCGGCAGAACGCAAAAGAAGATATTTTAAAGAATGTTTAATGTTGGTAACCGAACAGTGGCAGTACCCATTGACTTGCATTGGTTTTGTGTCCACAATAGAAATGAGTGCCGCCATTGTACCAGCAGTAGAGACATTCTGCAAAATATCCTCTTTTGTGCTCTGCATACGGATTTGAAATGACAAGCAGGTGAGTAAATGATGACAGAATTTTCATTTTATGGAAAATGTGTTAAGCTGCGAGTCTCACCCTAGAATCGGATTGTTTGATGAAAAAGGGAAACGTCTACACGGAGCTGGTCGTTCTAGAAAATTCACACCAAGACATACCATAAACTATGGTAAAAAAATCAAAAAGTTCTGGGCTTGACTGTAAATGCCTCATGACTGATGATCAGATCAGATGTGTTGTTAATAAAGATCAAAGTACGCTACGCTTGCACATTGGTGATGAAATTACAGTACTTATCTTGGTAAGAAGATGAACCTTACAAATGCTAAATCCATTCATTTTATAACGCAAGCAAAGCGTTTTACCTCAATTTACTCCCGTGGCATTTTCTATGTAACTTAACATGATGCCATTTTCTGCTCATTTTACCCTGATTTAGTTTTTTTCCTTGCGTCTTAAAACTGGGTAAGCGCTGATGGTGGGCGGCCCCCTGATCTGCCGTCAGATGCTCCCAATCACGTATTCACCGACAGAGCTGCCGTTTCCCATGTCGGCTGCCTGGCAGCGAGCCCCTTCTCCACCTCCTCTAAAGCGAGGGAGAAGATGGAAGGATGCAGAGGAATACAGCCAGAGATTTATGGCCCGGGGGGAGATTGATTACGCCCGTCACAGGCCCTGATGTGCGCTTGGCATTTGGCCCCCCCACCCAACTCATCAGCATGTTATACACACGCACACACAAACACACAAACACACACACACTGTTTGGACATCCGTACTCCAAACAGCCACTCTGACAAGCTCCTGTAAATCGCCTCTAGCCTTGTTCTGACAAAACACTGCGTCAGTCGCCATCTGAACTGCAGACAGACGGTTTTCTCACTCTCTCTGTCGCATTCTCTCTATTTCTTAAACCCATCATCTCATGAAAACACACATCAGCACCTATAAAGGGTTTTCCTTCAGGTCAACACAGGCTTTGTTCTGTCCGCGTGTGTTTTTGGAACAGCTTTGTTTCTCGTGTGAAGAAAAACAGCGATAGGCCGCTGATGGATGAGTGTTTTGGGTTGGCCAGGAAGGATGAGGCTGTTGGATTCTCATGTGATGCAGCAGGTGTGTGTTTGTAATTCAGCCCACAGAGCAGAGGGGCAGCTGGAGCAACATTAGACTTCCACCTCACACACTCATCTGTGGGTATATGTCCTCCACAGGTGTGAGTTAATAGAACCGAATTAAAGACATATATGTCTTTTATATGTGTGTGTGTGTAACCATATATATGGTTCCCAAATGGCTTTTGCAACATTAACTATAGGTTTGGCTTATTTAATGCTAACTGTATTCTTTTTGTTCTTCAGGTCGGCCTCGGCAAACCAGCGGCTGTAAAATCGTACCTGCGTCTGCGCAGTCATGCTGGCCTGTCTGCAGAGGAGGCAGAATCCTGCGCCCCAGCACGCCACAGCCGTCTGCAGCAGCAGCAGCAAGAGTCTGGAGGCAACGCAGCACATCAACCGCAAATGTGAGCAGAAAACACATCAAAATGTTTACGTACCGGTCAAAAGTTTAAGATTAGGAGGAAAAAGGCTTAAAATGTTTAAAATGATTTTCACACACCAAAATATAGTTGTGACAACATATTCATTTCTGTCATAACAAAACGAACATTTATTAGAATGCATGATTGGATAAAGTAATTAAGAAAAGCAGCCATTACAAGTCTAGAATAGATAGAAAGTCTGAAATATTTATTAAAAGGCATTTTTGGGTCAGACCTCAAAAAGTTGGCTGATAAAATGCCAAAAGTAGATTTTAACAAACTTTGAAGATGCTAAAATGTTGATTTATTTCACATTTTGAAAAAATATTTTAAAAGAATGAGTCCACGGTAGTGTAGATTTGTCATGTTTAATTGTTTCAAATGTTCTGATCTTTTTTTCAGGTTATTTTGATCATATATATTTTAATACAAATATTGGCGAACATCTGTGCTTGAAAGTAAACTGTTTTTTGTTGCGTTTGTCACTGGCACAGTTTATTAGACTTGCGTCTATCGATGCTCAGATTTATTTGATCCGTCTGTACAGGAGCAGATGAATAAACAAGCTGACTATAGATTTTCTTTAACACGGTTACGTTTGCGGCTTTTTGTGCCAGCTTGAAGAGATCTTAAAATCAGCTTATGGCATTCTGACCCCCAGCAACTTGAAACTATATTCATTTGATGCTCCAAGAAGCTTCACGATACTAACATCTTGTTATTCACGGCCTCAAATCAAATGCTAGTGGCTTTTATTCTTGTGTTTGAGTTTCCTCTCAATCTTCTCTCTTCCTTTACTGTACGTTGACCTACACTTGCATCTGTAGTTTAATGTACAGTTTTCTGCCGTCCTGTACTTTCCCTTAATCTTATTATGTACTGTAATTTGAACTGATCTGGAATCTGTAATAACAAGCTGTTTGATTTTGTTAGCATTTCTAACCTCACCGTGCTCTTATATCTGGTCGTATCTGATAACCAGAAATGATACTGGTAGTTCCAGGAAACTTCAGCAGAAGTACAACATCAGATCGGTTAAATACACGCTTTGTACAACAGCTGTGCTGTACTACCAGATCTTGTGACGATATATGGATCATTTGTAGTCAGTTTCATGCTTCAAAAGCCACAGAATCGGCCAAAATGACAAACAAGCTTCTCAACATGGCTTCAAGGCTTTACCGCAACCCTGGCCTTCAAGTTAGCTAAACATTTGCAGCGTTAAACGTCCTTGCTAACCCACACGGACACATGCACGCACAAACTAATCTGCTTATTTTCCATATGGGGGTTTCACACGTACAGTACTCACGCAAAACACTTCTCTCACTGTATTTTTTGGAGCGTGTTGTCTAAAGTGAGGTGTCCCGGTTTGTTTAGGGTTCACGAGAATTTTTACAGACAAACTAAACTCGTTCTGACAGGCTCCGGGATTAAACAAAGCAAAGAACGGCGTACTGTGTGTTTTTCCGATAGAAGATCCCGCGGCTCGGCTTAGCCTCAGATTAGACTTAAACTGAGGGAGCTCTTCCTGTAATGAGGAGGAAAAGAAAGGAAAGAATAGAGGGGGGTTGTCTTGCGTTTGGATTTTTCCATGACTTTGGTTCCTTGTGTTGACATGGCAATATTCCACATGCGCAAGCTGATTACAGTGAGGACGGGCAGATGAATGTGTAACTCCTAGCGGCTATCCCTGAGGTTCAGCTGTAAGCTCAGAGCAGCTTAAAGGTAATAGGATGGTGTGTTCCTCCTGCTGTTCACTGATCAGCGTGGTATCATTCTGCTTTCTCCTTCC
The DNA here is from genome assembly GCA_006030095.1 of Triplophysa siluroides. Classification (NCBI taxonomy): domain Eukaryota; kingdom Metazoa; phylum Chordata; class Actinopteri; order Cypriniformes; family Nemacheilidae; genus Triplophysa; species Triplophysa siluroides. Next base: position 203,657 of record VCII01000101.1, on the reverse strand, counting down.
TGTGCAGATAGGAGTGGGATGAAAGAGCTTTTGAGGCAAGGGTCACCTTAAAGGAGTAGTTCACTTTCAAAGTAAATGTTCACGATAATTTTACTCACCCCCATGTCATCCAAGATGTTTATGTATTTATTTCTTTAGTCGAAAAGAAATGAAGGTTTTTGATGAAAACATTCCAGGATTTTTCTCCATATAGTGGACTTCAATGGACGGTCAAAATTACAGTTTCAATGCAGCTTTAAACGATACCAGACGATGTATAAAGGTCTTATCTAGCGAAACGATCGATCATTTTCAAAAACAAATAAAAATGTATATGCTTTATAAACACAAATGTTCGCCTTGCTCTGTTCTGCGATGCGCGTTCATGACTTCACGTAATTACGTTGAAAATTTGCACGTTCAACTTGTAAACCCTGACACGGTACTTCATGACCTTTTAAACGTAATTACTTATTTTGTGAAGTCATGAACGCGCATCTCACAATGAAGCAATGCGAGCTTTTGTGTTTATAAAGCATATGCATTTTTTAAATGACCGATCGTTTCACTAGATAAGACCTGTAACCGATTGGAAGGTGGTTAGAAAGTTTTAAAGGCCGACATTGTTGCTTTCGGGCAATTGACGAACATAGTGATGTTTGAGAAAATAAAACCAACGAGAGCATAAACAAAAGAGACGGAGACCGCCATGCCTGAGTACATTGATTCCCTTCTTCCAATTTCAGCAGGATTTAGCCACTTCCTTTCTCAACCGCTCCTTATTAAGAACCAGTCAGTAGGGGTCCAGAGCTGAAATCAATAGAAACAAACAGCTTCTCACTCTCTTAATCCCTTAGATTCAGATTTAAAAAGCTTTATTGGCACGACAGTCTTTATATTGCCAAAGCATACAAGCATTAAATATACATATTCACACAATTACACGTGTTAAAAACATTATTAGCATATACATTTTTTCCAGTTTGATAGATTCTTTTAAGTATTAGTACTATAGTAACTCACTCACTCCCTCATACAGTTTAACCTTCTGGTCTCTCCGTTTGATTTTGGTTGAGAATAGTTCACAACAAAAATGATTTGTGTGCTTGTAATGGATTATAGTTCCAGTGTCTGTGCTCTGGTTTCAGTGGGACTGCACTGTCTGAAGCTGCAGACAGGAGAAAGACAGAGACTATGGTCTCCAGCTCCTATCACAGCTCCTCTTGTGAAGTCTGGAGCAGCAGGACGGCAGTCTGGAGATGACTGAGCAAAACCGTTACCTGCTTGGTTTGCTGTACCCTCAGATCTCACCTGAGGAGAGAGAGAGAGAGAGGTTATTTCAGTGAAGTAAAAGCATCCCCCTCGACATGCAGATGAGGAGCATCTGTGCAGTTCATTGGTGCGACTCCTATTAAAAACGCCTCGTTCCCTCAATAAAAGAGGACTTAACTGGCTCCGGCATCAGCTGCGAGCGCACGGATCGGCCCGCCAGACAATCAATTTCCCCCGAGCTCACGGAGCTTAGCGGGCGAAATGAGAGCGAGGGCGCGATAGGAAGGGGGTTGTTTTCATTATCGCACCTCTTTCCCCGGCTGTGCAGAAAGAGGCGGCGAAAGTGCAAAGTGGTATGGAGAGTAAGACGGAAAGAGCGACGTGCTTTTGATAAAAAAACATTGACCGGCCGCTTTTAAAAATATCGTATTAGATTAGCTTCAGTGAGGAGGCCTTTTGAGTTTCCCCCTTCCAGACCAGACATGAAAAAGAAACGCTAGGCATTAGTTAAATTATAAATCATAGCCGCTTGCTTTCAGCATTCCCATATTCTCGGAGTATGTGTGGCGGCACTCTCCCGTGTCAGGGGTTGTCATTCCTAATTAAATCTCGCTGTTTGGGTGACATTTGTAGCGTCCCCCCATCACCACGCACAGAGCCCCCCGTCTGTCTGCCAGTAGCTTAGATGGCGACATGAAAGTCTGAGCATGGGGGCAGATCTCGCTCATCGGACGAGCTCCAGGGCCGAGCGAATTAGAGAAGATATACCACTGACCTCTATGATGGACTTTGAACTCTCTCTCGCTCTCTTCATTTTCTCATTTTCTATACTTACCCGTGTGTTCTGTTTGTGTCTCCGTCTTTTTTCTGGAGTCACAGCGGGTTTTGGCAGCCAATCAGATGCACAGGTGCTGTGACATCATGTGTAGGGTCACGACAACCAATCCCGTTGAGAGAGATTATCACATCCCAACACCTGATAGATCCCACTAGAAAGCCTGGCGTGTTTAGTCAGAAATATTTAAATGTGCAACTAAAATGAAACTTTCACTCAAATTTCCTCCGTGCCCGAAGTCAGACTGGATTTAGTAGAAATCTGCATACTTTGACCTTTTCTCGTGGATTGAGAACTGATGCCTGTGGGTCCACAGGGAATTTTTACAGACTGCACACGCTTTTTTTTTTCAACATGTGGTCCTGTTCGTATTTAAAATTGATTGACAGTCCAATGCCCCGCCCCCTCCATCAGTCTCTCCCTCTGGATTTACCTGTATGGAGTTACCTCTGGAGTCATAGAAATCCCTTTTTTTGTACATGATTGTTAGTATGTTCAATTGGCCTTGTACTACAAATTTCCAGACCCTGCTGGGGACCCAACTTTTTCTCTGTGCCCATCCTGGTGCCACAGGCGGAGAGGGGCGGGGCAGGGTGATGAAGGGGGTCTGGGATGCTGGTGGCTGTTGCCATGGCTTTGGCAAATGGAAGAGAAGATGCCCTTTAATCTGGCATGCGGGCCTCCCAGGTGTATGTATGGCTTGGAGTGAGGGAGGAGGAGGAAGAGAGGAAAAGAGATCCCGATCACGCTCCTTTAGGGGCCAAGATATCGTGGACACATTTGCTTAACTGCATTAGTGAGGACATTTCATAAGCTTCCATTGTTTTCGTACCAGAGTAATGATATTTTCTGTTCCCTACTCTAAACATAGCCTTTGCATTGACGTTTTTACATTATTAGATTTAAGTTGGAATGCGATTTGGCCTTATTTGCAATTTAGGACCACCTTTACAGACCTCGCCTTTCGTTTTTTGCCACGTCTTACTATTATTGTGTAACTCAATGTTGTATGCAAAGCAAGTATATAATCCCGCCGAAAATCTTAACCTACATTTGCCTCATTTGAATGCGATTTTGCAGTTTTGAGGCATCGTTTGCATTTTAGGACCACGTGTTTAACTACATTTTTAAGGATACACATCTGTTGAAGCCCAATATCAATAGAGCTGTCTGATGCGTTATGAAGAAAGAGGATATTAGTGTGAAGAAATTTTCAAAGCACAGATCATGTTTAGAAAGTGTGCCTGCGCAAGAGAGAAAGAGAGAGAAGGGTGTAGTACACGACGTGCAAAACTAACAGTGATGCTCCTTAGGGACCTTTAACATCAATTAGAATAGCCTGCCTGACACGCACGGTCTCCTCTGGGTAAAGTGCGTACGCGCGTGTGTGTGTTTGTGTGTGTGTGCCAACAGTTTCTCTTGCAAATGAGAATCAGACGCATTAGTATGAAAGACGTGGTTTGCTTGATTGGGTTTCTTGTTTCCTGTCCTTACACGTCTCTGCGGTCTAATATTCTCAGACACATTGTCAAAAACAAACAAAGACATGTTTAGATATAAATAAGTGTTGGGAGAGGGAAATAGATTGCGAAAATGTTGTCCCTCCTGTGATTTGGCCGTCTAGTGAGAATTTTTGCTAGTACACTGGCTTATAGCTGGTAAATTGCTTAATGTTGTGTGCCAGAGTGTGTGCGGTGTTTAATATTCATTTTGAAGCAGTGGTGGTCTTGTTTCCTAAATGGGAGAGCAGAAGGGTTGAGAATTGCTCCAGGCTAGCTGCAGGCAAACCCTCTTTTTCTATTTACCTTCATACTCGCCCTGTGAGATCCCTCGGTTTGTCAGGACACACACACGGCCGCGGTTTTTTCTTCCTGTTATCTGTTCCTTTGAGATCTTGTTCGTCCATGTAATCTCGGTCTGATGCTTCGATTTGTCTAGCTGCTGCTTCTGTGCTTATATCTCAGTGTGTGAGTATGTGTTTGCGTGTCCACGCTCTTCGTGAATTATTGTTTTTGACAAGGTTTTCCTGATACTAATCGACCGGTCAGGAAGGAGGTTGTCTTTTCAGATAAAAGTGAAGTTGATGTTTTTTCTCATGTTTCGGGTTATCTATTCATTATCTTTAACATCAGAGTCTTACAATGAGATTCTTTGTGTGAGGAAAATATACAAATATTTCAACTTAAAAATGTGTCGACGTTGAAGGATTCACCCAACAAGGACAATTATTTTATCCTTTACTCACCCCCATTTATGACTTTCTTTCTTCTGCAGAACACAAAAGCAGATAGTTTGAAGAACGGTGAGATCCAAACAACACTGTCAACCGGTTGTCTTCCATTGTTTGGACACAAAACCCATATGTTTCTCACAACATCGTCTTTTGTGTTTCACAGGAAAAAGAATCAAGGCTTTGTAGTACATGAGGGTGAAGAAATGATAGTCGCGTGAACTATCCCTTTAAATAACTTCTGATTATTTATCGTCCATTAACAGCCTCTGAGCTCATGGCAGGTCTGTCTTTAATTTGGAAGTTAATTTGTTAGGTTTATAATTTAAAAACCAATTTCCCTATGGATCAAATGAATAGGACATTTTAATTTTGAAATTGACTTTTGCACTCTTTAAAGCATTTGTTAATCCCTTCATGCTGTCAGTCCCATAATCTTTTTTTCCCTGCAATGACAACTTTTATTACGGTGACTCAAATTCTCACTCTCCCATAAAGATATGCTCAGATACAGAGGTCTGTTCTTTCTGTCGATGCAGTGACCCTGCCGACTCCGTTGGCGTATGTGGGTTGGCTGAGGTGGTTTCTTTTCGAGTCTGGTGTATAAATGTTAAATGGTCCTCTTCATGTTTTGGTTTTCGTGGGTGGTTATCGGTAGACCTCCACATGCAGAGCTGTGTGTGTGTGTGTTGGTGGGCTGGATAAGATCCAGGGACAGGAGGTGGATTATGGGATAAAAGGGAATTTTATAGCTTCATTACCGAGTTTAAGATATAGAAGGAATTTGTCTCAAGGCAGGTGCCGACACAATACAGACAAAACATGTCACATAAAATACCATAATCGTGAACATGAATGGAACGCAGTCTGGGTTTCCTTTTCATTCCCTTTGTAGACGTTTGAAAAAAAGTTATATAAAGTTTAAAGACACAACAACCTGCTGAAACCCCACTCTTGAACTTTTTATAATGATTAAAACGACAGTGTTAATCAAATTATACTTTGTTTAGTTTGAGTCACCACAAGAACAAACCAAAATAGCTGTATGTGCATTACCACATACATTTCGTTTCGCTTGTTGGATTTGTGCTTTGTTTTCCCTCACACCTCGTGCCAAACGGCCGACGAAAACAAAGTCGCCCAGTTCTCGTCCCACAATGCCCCTGACGTGTCTGCTGACGGTAAGCATTCCACACGGGCATGAGGAGGACAGCGTTCGTCAGCTGCTGGCACTGTTGTTGCGGATGATGAAGAGGCGTCAGGAGGAGAGCGAGCGGATGGGGTCTGTGGGGTTCTCCTCCGGGAGAGGAGGGGCTGCTATCTTTCTCTCACTGCTACAAGCGCTGAGGATCTCTTATTCATCTTTCTTTATAATCTCTAGTGCCTCGCGTTGTCCTCCGGGGTATGGAGGCAGTAAGGGTGCTGAATAGCAAAAAGCATGAAGCCAGAAAAACGAAAATCACAATACAGATTCAATGAGATTTAAAGGGATGGTTCAACCCTGAATAGAAATTCTGTCTTTATTTATTCAACCTCACGTCTTTCGAAACCACGTTTTATTTTGTAGAACACAAAAGAAGATATTTTGAGGAATGTCTCAATTGTTTTGTGTACATGAAGTGGAGTTTAGTGGGGCCCGGTGTTGTTTGGTTATCAACATTCTTCACAATGTCTGCTTTTGTGTTCTGCGGAAGATAGAAAGTCATACAGATTTGTAATGACATGAGGGTGAGCAAATATAAAAGAACAAACATTTTTTTGGGTAAACCATCCCTTTGAGCTAAAGCTACCTGTTCGATTCTATTTAGCACGACTGACCAATCACATTAGAGTATTCCAGACAACCGTGTGACATATTTTCAGTATTTTATTCTTCATAATGAAGCAGAAGGTTTTTATAAGCAGGAAAAGGAACGAGTGTTGTCTGTTTTCCCACACTGTGTGTGTAGGCAGCCTGGCCCTGCTTGCCTGATACAGGCTGAGAGTAGACAAATGCAAAGTGACACTTGTGTGTGTAGAATGGTATTTGTAGTGACGCTTTGACCGCAGATAATAAAGTGTTCGCCCTGAGGTGATTTCAGACGGCAAGCACCCCCAATGAAACTCGCTTACTCAGAGAAAGAGAGAGAGAGAGCGGGAGAGATAGATGAGATCGCGACGAGGAGACGGGACGATGGAGAAGGACGGCGGTGTGGGAGTGTGTAGTTTTGTAAAAAGGATTTCAGACTTTTAAAACGACATGGATTGTGTGTGTGAGAAAGACCAAGCGCTTTCCAAAACACGTGTTGTTTTTTTATTGAATTATTTTGGAATTGGCTTTTAAGTGATGTCACGTTGAAGTATTACACATTTATACTTCTTGTGTCATCCTTGGGTAGATATTGCAGAAAATAATGTTGAAAATTGTATTTCCTCAGAGAAGGTCTTAAGTATCAAGCACATTATTCATGTGCATTTTAATTTGACTTGGAGCCCCTGCGCTTATTAGCTCAGAGATTCACCTTTGATTGGGTACCGGCTGCTGTCTGGGGGGAATTAGCTCGGTAACCCTGAAATGTTTTGCCAGTTCACACTGAGCAGGAAATGAATCTATTAAAATCAGAGCCAAGTTTGGCCCTAACAAAATATTAGATTAGGCTTTAGACAGCTTTTTTCATTTTAACTGACCCTGCCTGTTAACACGAGCCTTTCTTAATAAATCTGGCAGCAATTATTTTATTTAAATAGGAAAATTAATTTTAGCGACACCCTTAGTAGACAGACTTCTTAAAGGGACAGTCATCATTTTCTCACCCTCGAGTTGTTCCAAATCTGTATACATTTCGTTGTTCTGCTGAAGGCAGAGAAAGATATTTGGAAGAATGCTTGTAACCAAACAGGCCACCCCTGACTTACATAGTAAGAAAAATTGCTTAATAAATGTCTTTGTTCTGTTGAACACAAAAGAAGATATTTTGAAGAATGTAGGAAAGCAAATTGTTCTGGGGCACTTTTGTCGACCATTGTAATTTTCCCTACTACGGTAGTCAATGTTGTCCAAGAACTGTTTGGTGACAAACATTCTTCCAAATATCTTTCTCTGTGTTCATCAGAACAAAATTAAAATCTGAAACAAGTCGAGGGTGAGTAAATGATGACAGAATTTAAATTTTTTGGTGAATTGTCCCCATATTGGTCATCATATTAGTTAATATTAACCATAACAAAATCAGTATATGGCAATTCCAGCGTTATGGACGTGACATAAAATACTCAGAGAATGCATTTGTTACATCCCTTACTGCCCTTACTGCCTCCAAACATCAGAAAAATGTCAGTCTATGAACAATCATTTTATTTAAAAAAGGCTAATAAACATGTGTCATGGATGTGAGGAAAAAAAGATTTTTGGGAGATGACGAATTTTGTAGGATTTCTGTGAATTAAAATGCACAAGCTTGCAGCAATAATACCCGATGAGTAGAGAAAAGATGCCTCTTTATAGAACATCAAAAAGTTAATTTAATTTCCACGTGTCCATTTATAAGGAATATGTACAGTTAAAGATGTGCACTTACCTGACTATGAAAAATCATGCACTTAAAATAAAACAAATGCTTTAAAAAAACTTGAAAAGAGACCTCATGGGTATTTGAACCACCATATGTTGATGCTGTTAGAATAGTAAAACATATTTTTTTCATGGTAAGGTTGACATTTTCACGGAATTGCCATATACTATACCGACATTACGTGCACTCTTATTTACATTGTTTTTGATCACCAGTTTACGAATAATAATGAGCTTGAAACAATACATCAGAGCGTCTATTTTTATCAAGCTATGCATATTCGCATCTCTCTCCAGGATTGGGCAGACAGGAAGACAGGTCCGCAATCCTGTCCCATTATTGTCATTAGCGTGTGTGTTTGAAAGGGGCAGAGATGTGTAGCCGAGCCTGTGGTGCAGGAGGTCTGGGGGAGGACAGGCGCGTTCTTTCAGCTCGCCACTCAATTAGAGGCACAGAGGCACACAGAGGCATGCTGGGTTAATTGTAGAGCTTCAAACAGCTGCCACATTCAGAGCTCCATTGTGCCTGCAACGGTTGTTACGGCGGCTGGGGGCCTGGGTTAGTAATCGCTGAGTAATCAGTCTGAGAGAAGAGCAGATGACACGGCCATTAGCAACAGGCAGGTATTGTTTAAAATACAACCACACCAGAAGCTCCTAGTGCGCTCGCTCGCTCGCTCTCCAACCACCCCCCCGTCCCACTTTTGTGAAACCACATCACTGCTGATAGAGCGATAGAGCCAGAAAACACTGGTTGTTTGTGGGAGTTTGCTTGTGTTGCAAAAATAAAAAAGGTGCCTGGATGTTGTCATATATCCCAGATAGCGCACATACATCTGTGAGATGTCTGCAAAACATATTTCTTGATTGTTTGCTCATCTGCAATGCGTCTCTTGAGGCGCTTTCTTTCAGATGTCATATAGACACCTAGAACATTTATCCAAAGCGACTTACATTGCATTATACTATACATTTGTTTCTAAGTATGTGCAACCCCTGGGTTCGTACCCATGACTTTGGCGTTGCTACTGAGCCACGGGAACATCTGTAAGATGTTTAGGATTAAAAATGTATGTAAAACTGCTTTTCGAAGACGTTTATCAGATGTTTTTACAGAGCAGATGTATTCCAGATCTTGCAGACGTACCTGTGCTATCTGGGTTATCACCACCATGTGCATGAGCATCATTCGTGTTATGTGGTCAGTCATTTTTTATGTCGGATACCGTCATTGCAGAACAACAGTTTTAGGTGAATCTTGTGGAGCAAGTAACCCGTTCAAATGTTTCTCAGTAGCTGTGAATAACAACTCATTAGATGTAATGACATTTAATGCCCCCTGAGATCTGAAGTTTGCAACTGTATAATGTATATAATATTGTACATTCTTAAGCACTTGCATTGCACTTTATATACGTGCAAATATAGAAATAAATTCGGGGGTGTGTGTCCATCTCAAACTAAGAGTTTTGTTGAAGTGACAATTTTAAGGATAAGAGACGGGAGACGAAGAGCGGCCAAAGCTTGCACCTGACTGCAATTGAAAAGAAAGTCTTGCCAGGGTCGGGTGTCGTGTGCACATGGGTATATAGTCTAAATCCTTTGAAGCTGATGTTCGGTCCCATCTCGAAGCATTTGTTTTGACAGTTTGCTGACAGTGCGGTTATAAGCGAGCTTTCAAAAGGGGAAAACGTTCAAAACCCAGTGGATGTTGCGTTGCATGCGTGTATTTCTCAGAATCAGTTCCTGTTTATCTGTGCTCTTTTTCTGAGCCACAACCCATATTTGTAAGACCAAGGGTTGATGTGGTTTAATGTGTATTCATTGTTCTGATGATGACAGTCAGTGTCAAACCCCAAAACTCCATGTGTGAGCATGATCTACACGACTGTTTTCCGGCTTTTTTAACCTCTTGTTCATTGCGTATTTTTGGACAGCTAATGCTGAACATTTCAAGTACTAATGTCGTTTTCTTATCTCTATCACAACTTCTCTTTCATCACTGCATCATTTCTTGCAGACGCATCCCTGAGGATGCATGCACACATCTCTTTCTCTCGATGCGCTGCTTTCAAGAACGAACGAACGACCTGAAGAAAAAACTCCACTTATTTTTAGGATGTCCATTAGCAATTTTCTACCCACTCGTATTCATATTCCTTCTTATCCTTTTAAATCTAACTCCCCTCCAACGAGTGCACGCATACACGCGCTTGCTGCTAATTAGAGTAGTGTTAATTGAGTATTTAGGATTATGCCTCCTCCACACTGCCTGCTCGCTCAAGGGCGGCCCAGGGAGCGTGAAGGACGCACGTCCCAGCCTCCATCGCTCTCCGTCTGGTGTATCTGCATCCCGAGCTGACCCGTACCCCACTCATCCCGAACCGTCTCTACTCCACGATGGAAGGTCAGCGTTCAGAACGTAGGTGCGCGAGGTCGGCCGGGATGGCCGGGAGATTTCCGGGATCGGGTCTTGATGTCTTTTACTGTGCATTCTGTGTGTGTGGGGTGCATTGGCGGTAATGAGAGATGGCATTTAGAGGACTGCTGCTCTGACACACGGGCACTCAGTGCCAGCCGCGAGTGATTAAGGACAGAGGTCATTCTGCTAATTATCCCCCTGCCATCCTGCTTCCCGCAATCTTCCCCTCCCTCGCTCTTGCTCTCTCCGAATGTTGTGTGCCTGGCAGGACCGGATCATTTGTACGTAACGCGACGCATGAGCAAATACGCTCGCTGAGGACGGTGAGAATAGATGGCTGGTAAATGCACGGCATCGGAACGGCAAGCGTTCATTTGTGTTAAAAGAAGAGGAGTAATGGGCGGAACCGGTTCACTTTGCTTTCTTGTTCACACAGTGTTTGTGAGAGCAAACACACACACACACACACACGATAGTTCTTGTTCTGTAGAGAGAGAGAAGGAAAAGGACTGCTGCTTTCCTCAAGGGAAATAATTAATCCGTACAAGGCTGTCGCATGTCGAGATGAAGCAAGTGTGAAGCATTTTACCCAGGAGGCACTGCAGACTGTCGCCCATGCAGACACCTGTTAGAACGCCTGCCCCACATTAGCATACGCAACACACACGTACGACATTGCAAACAGGAGTAACCACAACACGCCTCACTCCACCAATCCGGCATGTATGTGTTAGTATGTGGTTTGTTGCTTGCCTGTTTTCGGAGTATGTTATGTTTGCGTCTGTGGCGTGTTCGTGCTGTGAACGTGTCTCTTGTGTGGATTTGTTGCCGTGTGGGTGTGTGTGTGTGTGTGTGTGTTTAGTTGTGAGTGTCTGTGTTTATCACAGGACGCCATCTGCACTGTGCTCGCAAGCGTGATCGCAGACATCGAGCACCAATAAGTCACGCAGGTCTGAGCCGATGAAAGATCTCACGCACACACACTCAGGGGAAGGCCTGTGTGACAGATAATGTTGGTGTTATTCATGGGGGGGAAGTGTGAGGAAGCTTGTCAAGTTGTGTTTATAAAGTTCAGATGGTACGTTTGTCCATCTGGTAGTCTCTCGTAGGAATATATAGCTTGTATTTTAAATGAGATTTCAGTCAAATGTTACTAGACATGGACCTGTGTTGCATTACTTTTACCAAAACTATATTTATACGTATAAAATATACATAAAATGTATACATATAAAAAGTACATACATTAGTTTTTTTGTATTTCTGAAAAATATTTTGTTTTTATATAAACATATATTTTAGATATTTTTATATAAAAATATATTTTTTATATTTTACATTTTATAGAAAAATATATTTTTTCTATTTTTTGTTTATGACAGTGGGATTATAAGCAGGTCATTTAAATATATGAAAAACATTAAAGGAGATGCATGGACGTGCTGTCCTAGATGGTTTCTTTAGTAGACTTTTTATGTCTTTAAATTCAAATCATTTTTCTTTTGCTTACTGTACATTAGAAAGAATCAACATTGACGTCATATTCAATGATTAGATTACCCAAATATAATTTTTTATATTTCATTCAATTTATTTATTCCCCCTCATGACATCCAGGATGTATTTGACTTATTTCTGTTACGCAAAAATACATAATTTTATATTAAAATTCGTCATGTTATCTTTTCACTGGTCAAAATGTTGAAGCTCCAAAAAATTGAAACACGTCATCTTTAAAAAAAAAAATTTTATTGAGCCAAAAATGTCTTCTGAAGTAAATCAATACATTTATGAGAGAAACTATTATTATTTTTAGCTTTTCTTATGCAAGAACCAATAAGATTATTGATTATGCCACACTGATCGGTTTGTTTGCATACACAACTCATTGATCGCTAAAGAAGCTCAAAATTTTAATCGTTTGCTCTCGTATTGTTACATTTATATAAAAAAATGTGTTTAACAGAGAGATGAGGCATATACAGCTGGCATACACATGAGGTCGAGTAAATTATGAAAGAATGTTCATATTTGGGTGAAGAATTCTCGAAAGTTACTCTCCAGTTTACGGCAGTTTTTCTTTTCTTTTGATCTAATCAGGTTTAGAAATCATTGATGGCTACTTCAAACTGCCCTGTCCGTCTCTCCCTGTGCTCATATCTGCAGTAATAGCCAGAGGTCTTTGTGGGTTGAAGCCGCTCTCTGTGGCTCTGAAAGGCCTCTAATCCCCGTGGCCTGTGAAGTGTGAAACCCTTTGATGGCAGGTCGGGTCTGGGAGCCTGTTGACAAACAAGAGCGAGGCGCAGAGAGAAAGACAGCAACATCGGCTTTATCCATTGTACGAAAAGATTCAACACACCTCTTTAGGCACGGAAAATACACACCTGTCACCCGAAAACACAGGGCAGCGATAGCATTAGCCGTGCTTTAATGAAAGTTTGCACGTTTTCGCCCCCATCGCGCACCGAGATTGAAGGGAGGAGAGAGATGCAATCCTAAGGGAGAGTGACATGGCAAAGGCTGTTTCTTAATTAAACCATGTGATGATCAAAGATATTCATCCCATCCGACCCCCCTTACGTGAAGGAGATCAGAAAGTTGGCTCCTCCATTTGCATACGGACCAGCGACGCCGCTTTGAAATCCACTTTTTTCTGCTTCGGAGCCAATGAAGTGAGGAAACTGTCAGTCTGGTCGTGTCGCACACACGCACGCTCGCAAACCCTCCCCACCCATACTTCTGCGCTGGCTGTCGGAGAAACATCAAAGCACCGTGGCGCTGCTGTCACCGTGAGGCTTGAAAGTGTCGGCCCCTGCTCTGGCCCTGCATGGGCTGGACAGATGCTCGACAGCCCCCTATTTCATCTGACCCATTTAGAACAAGTCCAATTAGACTGTGACAGCGAGGAGATGAGCATCCTTTCATCCGCTGCCCGTGAAAATGCCAACTAACGTACAGGCTTTACACGCCCGGATCTCTGTAGTCTCAGGAATCCTTTTAAAAGAGATATTAGACATAAGAGTCGGTACAAAGTGGCAAATCACTAGAATTATTCGGATTTCTGCATTAATGTTGCTTAAAATGTGACCTGACCTTTATCTCGGACTCGTATAATTAAATAAAGAAAAATTGCATGCAGTGTTTTAATATTCCATATCTCATTTTTTAAAACGTTGTCGTGATGGGAAAAAATTTGAGGTCAGGTCATTGAAGTCAGGAACATCAGACAGGTCTCTGCTTTATTTAAAAAATCCATGAGAAATGTATTTAAAATAGAGAACATGTTGCATTGTAAGTGTTGTCACGACCAAAGGACATTGTTAGGAACCCAATATCTTTAAGTGGTTTAATTACAAAAGGTGTACATTTTTAACAAAAATATTTTTATGAAGACAATTTTTGCTATTTTCCCACTAATAGAGAACGTCCTTGACATGTGAACCTACTCAAGGTTATTAGTTGACTTATATACACAAATAACGACATAATGCAATACACGGTATCAACCAATCAGCATCCAGACCCAAAACTATCTGTTTTTTTATCAAAAAAATGATAGGGTTGTCAAGAGATTAATCGCGATTAATCGCATCCAGAATAAAAGTTTGTGTTTACATAATAAATGTCTATGTACTGTGCATATTAATTATGATTTTATAAATACGAACACATACACATGTATACATATTTAGGAAATATTTACATGTATTTATTTATATTTACCAACAATTGAAATTATATATAAAGGTTTAATCATTTTTAGATTTTTCTTAAAATGTGTATGGATGTGTATGTGTTAATAAATACAAAATGATTATGCACAGCACACAGATATTTATTATGTAAACACAAACTTTTATTCTGGATGCGATTAATCGCGATTAATCTTTTGACAGCCCTATAAAAAAAGAATGCTCAAAAACAAGGAAGGGCTACAAAGGCGTTCATATGACAGTCCATAATCTTGCCCAATACATCGATTAAAAATAGATTTTTCAGTTCTGTTGCTGAACAGACAGTTCTTCAAGTCTCAAGATTGGGTTTGAAAAAACAATATTGTGTACCAAAGCCATCAGTCCAACTGTGATGCATGAGGAAGGAATCATAATAGCATGCTTTGCTTTGGTACCTCAGAGTCTGAAGGTCTCACAGTCCACGAGAGAATAATAGACGGTTTGGTTTAGGAGTTTCTGTCAGTGTGATATACACCCGAAAGAGGCGGGCATGACAGTGATCCAAAACAGAGGTGTGTTTCAGCAACACAGGCACAAACGGATGCAATTTTGTATTTTTTACCAACGTCAATAGGCCTGGTCCCAATTCCATTGAAATGCTGTGGTCTGAAGCCGGTCGCTCGAGCGAGAAGTCCTATAAATATACATGAAACAGTTTTGGGCAGAGGAATGAGTAAGATGCATCTCCGACCACTTCAAAGCTCTGTGCACCTGCTGTAGAATGTACCGAGGTTTTCTCTTTCTTTGTGACCATCTTTGTTTCACAAAAAGTGTGTTGGTTTCAAATTAAGCATATGTAAAGAATATGTGGAATCAAAAATATTTGAACAATTTACGATTTATTCCAAAGGACAGGTACTGCTACTACCTGCCGGCAGATTTGAGTGTGATGTGACTTTCGCCGACGTTTACTGCTTGGGGTTTGTCAAGCAGTTTCCTAAATGCGACATCATCAGTTCTCCCGTGGCACTTTTTTTTTTAACAACATGCCATTCGATTTTCAAAGGCTTAGAGCACATGGATGCTGTAGATTTAGCTGCATTAGTGATTGAACTGTGGCAGCTTAATGGAAGCCACGAAGACTTTCAGACGCGTCCGATGTGTGACAATCTGAAATTTGACAACTTCCTCACAGCTGGATCCCTCGAGGTTGGGAAAATCACTCTGACATTTGCTGACGCCGCCATTTGCGGCGGTTTAATTTTAGTGGGAACGATAAAAAACAAGCAGAAATGCTTCTCTTTAAAATATCATTTTTGCAAGGGTTGGTAGTCATTTGTGGCAGTTGATTTATCACTTGTAAATTGAGTGCTTTGCCTGCTCCCCTCTGCCTTTTTGTAGCACTGAACTAAGTAGCCATGAAATTGCCTGAATAATGTCGTTTAAATCCAATCTCACCACGGCCCTTCACCTCCGCTCATCCTCTGCCTCGCGCTGCTCTTTCCTCTTGTTTCCCAACCCCTTTTCTCAGAATCCCAAAAGCGTTTTCTCAGAGAACTCCGGAGATAGGGTGCTTTTATCAAGGGCGAACAGGGTCCAGCCGCCTGGCCACTTTATCTTGCTGTCTGAAGACAGACATTAAGACTTACTGAGTTTTTTACAATTTTTCGACATAAATTCCTCTAGTTTTAATAGAAGCGAGGGGTTTTGTAGCATCTTTAAAGAAGTCGGTGCAGTTAGTTTCTTCCGGCTGTAGAAACCCGGTTACCAATTCCCTGTGGGCGGAGTTTTGGAGGTTTGTGGGAGGGGTAATGTAGGTCTCCTCATTTGGAGATGGTGTGATTGAATAATTGAGAAATTGGCCTGGTCAAGGCTAAAGACCTACTGGTACTACTTATAAATCTCAAATGTGTCAGTGCAATTAAGCAAGTCTTTTATCCTCTTTACTTCCTGCTCGCTCTCCTTTCCGTCTCCAAGGGTAACCCAATTTTGAACAAAAGAGAGGCCAAATTAATTTCACAAAGCACCGGTTTAATAATGCCTTGGGTGCCTGATTTCGAGTTAAAAAAGAGCTATTTATCCAGGGATAAACGTCCTCTGGAATAGAGAGACGGAGAGAAACTGGGGTATGGAACAAAATACAGTGTCTAGAGGGAGACAGGGTTTAAAACCATTCCGTGTTTTCCTATGCTGTAATATATTTTGTGTCTGCAGTCCGTATGTTTACACTGATGTTCTTGTGCACGTCTTTGCAAAACTGGTGGCAATAAACTACACAAATCAAGTCAGAAAGATCAAAAAGGATGGATAAGGTTGTGGCAAACTTTGGAGGCAACGATGGTGTGGCCTTTAGCTGAACGAGTATTGGCTTGATGCAAAAGGAGCTTAGTCTGGTCTTGAAATGATAAGTAGGTGGTGACCAATAGCTGTCAATCTCCAATTTTTGCCATAACAATTGTTGAAACGACACGTATCTCAGATATATTGCCTGTCTCGTGACATTGCTCTCTGTTTGCTTTGCAGGTGAGCTGACTGTCCCCATGCCTTCCCCGCGCTACCCCAGCGCAGCAGAGCTGGACGCCTACGCGCAGAAGACTGCCAACACCCCGCTGTCCATCAAGATCTTCCCCACCAACATCAGGGTCCCCCAACACAAGCACCTTAACCGGACTGTGAATGGATACGACACCACCGGACAACGCTACAGCCCCTACCCCCACATCCACACGGGAGGCTTCCACGGTCTGTTAGCGATAGTCAAAGTGTCATCGTCGACCTCATCATCTTCATCATCCTGTTCATCTTTCGTACCCTCCACAAAGGGCGTTCTCAAAAACTCAGAGGGCAGGAGGACTAAGCTGTCCCCGGCGCAGATAGCAGTGGCTCCTTATCCGCCTCCAAACAGCAGCACTTTAGGTCATTGCCACGGACAGATTGTGTACCACACAGGACCTCCCAAACCCCCGGAGGCCACCACGCTGTCGGTTCCCCCTAACGTCACTGTGGCCAGCTCGGTGATTCCCGTAGCTGGGGGCCGAGGACTGAATCTCCCTCCTCAGTCCAACCTTCCCTCCATCCAGAGCATCATTTACCAGATCAACCAGCACTGCCAAGCCCAGGCTCTGCAGCAGGTGTGTCACAACGGGACGTCTACAGGACCTCCGAACCCGAGCCCATCCAAACAGGGTGCCCTCAACACCTCAGGGGGGGCTTACGTCACCAGCGTGGCTCCGCAGGGAAATGTGGCCTATTCAGGGACGGTGCTACAGGGGCATAACGGGGAGGTGATGAAAGCCGGAGTGTATCCCGAAGGCATGGACTACCTGCTGTGGCAGAAACAGCAACAACAGCAGGCGATGTTGAGGATGTACAGTGGGGGAAGTGGCGGAGGAGGCGCTGTCAGCAAATCGCCCGAGACCTGCGTCCCGGGAGGATCCATCATGCTGGGTGGAGCCCAGTTGTCCTCTTCCAGAGGTTATCCGATGACGGCAAGTACGAGCGGCGGGGGCGGGCTAGAAAAGGTCAGCTCCTCCCCTTTGAACTGCGTGGGGATGCACGGGAACTTTTCGGTCGGGCAGTACTTCGCGCCCCCGTGGAACAGCGTCCTGGTTACGCCAGACAGCGACTGCTACAACCCCCAAGAGTTGCCTGGAGGCACGAGCACAGCCGGACCGGCGACGGGGCACAGGGAGCTTGGATTCGGCCATCTACACCAACATCCTCATCATCACCATCCTCATCATCATCACCACCATCCTCATCACCCTCCCATAGACAGCACGGGTGGCCTGTGCTGTAGTCTGCCCAGTAAAAGTCTCTGTAATACATCAGTGTTGAGCAGCAGTCTCCAGTCGCTGGAATATCTGATCAACGACATCCATCCGCCCTGCATCAAGGAGCAGATGTTGGGGAAAGGATACGAGACCGTGTCCGTGCCGAGACTGTTGGACCACCAGCACGCACACATCCGCCTCCCTGTTTACAGATAAGATGAGACGGGCGATGGGTCAGGCTGACCAACGTAAAGACCTGTTGGAGAATCTTTAATCAAAAACTGTGGATATGTTGCCATTGCGGATTGCCTGGATTTGCAGTGGAATTTGGTGATACTGCTCTAAGCAGACTGGGGAGATCTGGATCAAAACATGGTGAATGAATGCTGGAAAGCCAATCTGTGCCTCTCGGCTCAGAGCTGAGAGAGTGGCTGGCTGGGAAATGGAATGTTGCAAGATCCTAAACGTGGATTCTGTGATTCTTGGTTTTCTTTTTTTTACCAGGAAGTTGTTTTTAATTCGTTTCTTTTGGTGATTTTCCCCTTTTAATTATTTCCTCAGACTAATATGTTATGTTTTGGGTGAGAGTCAATGGTTTATATGAAGTGAATATGGTCTCTCCTTGCGAGTTTTAGATTGAATGATGATGACGGTCTTAAAGCACCATGGTTAAATACATGTGCTCACTAAACACTGTAATAGATAAAGCCACATAACAGCATCGCAAAGACCAAAAAAGCGATAAGATCAGTGCTTTTATGTGAAGTTAATGGATATTTCATTGAATTAAAAAAGCTTAGCGGTATGGAATTATGGTTTTTCATAGAAATTGCACTGCTTTGGGTGTAAACAATTTGTGAGAGTGCTAGGAGGTTGGAAATTAGAAGTTTGAATATAATGTATTTAAAGAACTTGAAGACTTGAACCTATTTTTGTTGTTTTATATATATTTGTAGTATATATAATATGCATTGGCTGCTAAGGGAGTACGAGTGTAAAATGCTTAGGTTTTTAAATGTTTCGTTAAGAGTCTTTCATTTTGATTTGATTTGAGTCTCTTTTGACTGCAGTATAATTTCTGCTGTTCTCATGGTGGAATCGCCGCCAAGGGCCAAACAACAGAATTCTCATTTATTTACTTACACACTGGAATCCGCATTCTCCAAAAACGGCTCAGTTAGGCCGATCAGGTATTTTTGAGGTTCCTTTAAATGGAACGTCGTATAATATTCTGACATGCCGAAATGCTTTTAAATTCTGGAAATGAGCTGTCTGTTGTTGGAATTCTTAATTTCCGAGCGGAAGGTTTTGATTGGTTCGGGAGCAATTAACTCCTCCCTCACGGCTTTGAAGCGTCAATGCTACTAAGAGATATGGCTGAGGGGAGTTAACCTATGGAGGTGTCACTTGACCATTCCTCTTTTAGAAACGATGAAAACAATCATTGTGGTGCCTCTCTCAAACAGAGAGGATGAGTGTTCGCCTCGGCTCCGTGCTAGAGGTTTCGAGCAGGGTTGGGGCCGCTCGTAAGCTTTGTCTCAACACTGAAATATTTATTCCGACTGTGACTTTCCTGTGAATGTACTGCACTTAGATTACTGAGAAGACTAATGCCTTGTGGGACAGAGAGGGGGAAATAAAGTAAAATTGGATGGGCACAGCGGTCCCCGGCGTTAAATTAGCATTTCTTTTGTCAGTCAAATTTCACCGGTAAATTGAATTCAGAAACTCGAGAGAGGCAACGGGGGGGTTCTGTCGGAGGCAAGAGCTGGCTACAGTCTAGATTTATGAAGTGCAATTATTATGACTGTATTAACAATTTTGTTTTCTCTGAGCTTACACCAAAAAAAATGTAAACTACAGCTGTGTCTACATTCCCAATGTACCACATACTCATTCCCTTCTTGTTTTGAGGTGCAAAATAAACTGATTTCAAGACTTTATTGAAAAACCCATGTCTTTGCTTTGACCTTGTTTTTATTCAAATGCATTTCGTTAATGCCATTGGGATGGGGATGATCTATAAAGTGTGGAGTGGGGGGGGGACTTTATTACACATTATAAAACCTATCAGTTTTGTTCATGAAAATTATCTGTGTCATTCACACAGCAGTTTGGTTGTACGGATTAGCGCAAAAGCAAAATAAAATTTAGATGAATGCTGAAAAATAAAACAATCCAATTCTTATAAATATGCTTACAATGATTGTCTCTCAAAAGTGAGATGACAAAGACTTCATTGTTTAAAACCAGTTAGGTGGTGCTAAATTCCAGTGTGACCTATATTTCATCGGTCGAAAGCGCCTGGCCCGAAGTTAGCTTCCGGTCTGTGTTTGTTTATCGGTCTGGATAGTGGCTAATAATATATTAACCATAACTATTTATTTAATTTATATTCATTTTAGTTTATTTTCATCTTTTATAGTATAATAATTGTATAAAAAATCAATATGTTATATTTTATATATAACATATTGTATACCCATTTGACAATTGGTATATAATTGATTTATACAGGTGTAACTTTGTCGCATTTAAAGTGATAGTTCACCCAAAAATTTTAATTCCGTCAGCATTTACTCATCTTCTTGTCATTTCAAACTTGTATGACTTTCTTTCTTCTGCAGAAGACAAAAGAAGATATTTTGAAGAACGTTGTTAACTGGCCCCCATTTACTTGCATTGGTTTTGTGTCCATACAAAAGATGTTAATGGGGGCCAGTGCTGTTCGGTTTCCAACTTTTTTTCAAAATAACTTCTTTTGTGTTTTACAGAAGACAGTCATAAAGGTAAAAAAGTCATAAAGTCAAGAATGTCATAAAGGTTTGAAACGACTATCACTTATACGTTTAGCCAACACACAAAACATTTTTTGGGGTTATTTCAACCCATCTTTGGGTCAAATATGGTAAAAACCCAACGGTTGGGTTAATATTAACCCAAAATATGATTAATGGTATGGAAAATGGATTTGACAATGGGTTAAAACAACCTAGAATTTTGGGTTGAGACAACCCAGCATATGTTCATTTATAAATCAATGGTCGGTTTTGTCCATTTTTGACCTAGTGATGGGTTGAAATAACGGAAGTAATAATGAGAAGTAACGCTTTTTCTATGGTTAACCCAAAATAATACTGGCTAGACATACTTTTAACTTGCTAGCCAATGTAACTTAAAAGATAACCTGCAGGGACTCTATTCATTGCTGATGTATGCCGGAACTTAAAGTCCCAGTGAAATCAAAAATGACAATTCTTATTTTTTCATTAAATATTTCAGCGTTTACAGTAAATGTCTTATCAATGTTGGTCATTTTCCTGTCAAAAATCCATGTACCCTCATAATCTTCAGTTAAAATCTGAAAATGCACATCCGCCCTGAAATTACTATGCATCTCAAATGACGTAAACTAGACGCCTTGGCCGGAGCATCCGTAAACTCCTCCCCTTCAACTGTCAGTCTGCTGCCAGTTTCATTTTAAAATCAATATTTTTTCAAACAGCTGTTTTTACACACCCAATCGATTCGCAGTGAAAAACCCAAGCCACGCCCACTAATTTCTCCTTTGAATTTCCTTTTCACTCGGAAATGTGTCCGAATACGAAAGTAAAAACGATCGCAACTTCCGGTTCACGAGGACCACAAAAGCGTGCATGCGCACTGCGCAGTTACATAAGTTGTTGCTTTGAAACCGTCTACATGAAAGACAAAAGTATTTTTCGTCTTGTTGCTGGTAACACACAGGGGAAACCATACACATACTCAATATATGACACAACAACCTAAAAAATATTTTATAAAAATTGAGTCCTCTCACTTTTCTTTTGCATGAACTTTGAAGCAGAAGCATTTTTTGATGTCTGAGCTGGTAAAAACAGCAAGAACGCTGTATCTCCTCGGATATCCGTGGTGTCTCGGTAGAGTACCCATGTAAGATCTGATTGTTTTAGTCAGACTGAGCATGCTTGGAGTGTGGCGTATTGATCCACTGTGGATTTGCTCATAACAGCGCATCGCTTGCTTTGAAGACGAACGAGGACAACTGTAGGGAATATAAACACGCAGAACACCTGAACTCAAACACACATCCTATGCTAAACTCAATCTTCAAGCATTTAATTTTAGTTTGCAGTCCATAAGATAAGGGATGAAATCTGTAAAAAGTCAGCGAGCTCATGTCGGTTGAGCAAACGAGGAGCTGCAACAGTCCATAAACATTTCCGTGTGCACGCTGTCTATTTTCCTGTGTGTAGTTTTTGTCAGCGTGAAAGATGCGCCTCTGATCACATCCCTGGGGCTTTTCCTCTCTGCATCCCCGTTCCTGTCATCCTTTATGTTCTGTCTCTGCTGTGTTAATGGATTTGAGGAGTCGCTGCGGCAAACAACTTTATCTTTCGCTCACTCGCTCGCTCGGGTTTGTGCCCAGGAAATTCTTTGTTATTTATTCATTTACGGTAGAAATAAAATTGAGTTAATGGATAAAATGCTAAAAACGGTGCTGTTTCTATAGCTCAAAAGTTCCATTACGATGGTTTTATAGTGCATTTAATTTGAACAGCTTTAATCAGATGGTTAGATATCTCTGATGACCCGCGTAAACAAATTCATACTGTTTTGGAATAAGATGAGTGATAAAAAAGAAACATGACAAACTTCAATTTTAATATTTGCTTGTACATGCACTGATTCTGTAACGTCTGTTAATGCCAAAACAATTAGTCGATACAACATTCAACCCAGTTATTTTTCTGCCTGCTTAGCATCTTTTTTGCTGAACCGGCCCAAGCCCTCGTGCACCCAGAGAGACAGATTGGTGTCAGGAACAATAGGCCTCTTAGCCTCCATACGAATAATAGCATTAGAGCCCATATAGAATCTCTAAGAGTCGAGTCCTCTCATCTTCTTCGGCTTTAAGGAGACATATGGAGCATCAGCAGCTGCACCTGGCCTTTGAATCACCATCTCATTGAGTAATTATTTGCTTTCCGACGGGATTATACTTACCGCTGACCGGCACTCAGACGTGAGTTTTAAAGAAGGCAAGTCTGTGGAAAGAGGACGAGAAAGAGACGGATCGGGCGGAGGGTTCAGAGCAGCCCTGGAGCGTGCGTTTGCCCTGGTTGGTAATCAGGATAATTGCCGCGTTGCTAGTGCTCTAGTCTCCAGTCTCTGAGTGTGTGCGCCTCTGTGGCCCTCTGTGCAGATTGGCCCCTCAGGCACCCTGAACCGGGCCACTGCAATTCCCTTCCTGCAAAGAGAAAGAGCGAGACAGTTTCACCTCAGGCTTGTCTTATTAGATGTACTTATAAGATTCACTTAATGAGGATCATAAAACTGATTGAAATACGCTGTTGTCACATAATTCTTAAAGGGGCGGTACGCAAAAAAGAAACACCATCGCTACATTCGTGTCATTGGAAGCGTGAGTTACTCTCTTCAGTTGAGCAAGACTCTCTTCTCGTGCAGTTTATCATGTCGGGTTTCATAAACTTAGGAAAAACAACTACACACTTAAATGTGTTACACTATGCCATCGAAGAACCATTTTTGGCTGTATGGTTCCATATGGAACCTTTAACATCTAAATTTCTGTTTCATGAAAGGTTCTTTGTTGTGAAAAGCGGTTCACTAGATTAGGAAAATGTTTTTTTTTCTACAATATGAATTGGATCAAAGCAGCTATACAAGTAAAACACCCAAAAAACATGTTAAAATATATATATATATTTAAAAATAAAGGTGCTTAAAAGTTTCACAGAGATGCCGTAGAAGAACCGTTTTTGGATCCATAAAGAACCATTCAGTCAAAATGTATTTTTAAGAACCATCTCTGTCTTACCTTTTTATAGTCTGAAGAACCTTTTAACCACAAAGAACATTTTGTGAAACATAAATGTTCTTCAGATGTTAAAGGTTCCATATGGAACCAAAAGGCTCTTCTATGGAATTGAAGAACCTTTTGAAGAATCTTTTTAAGAGTGTATATATACAGTTGACATTGTATATTATGGAGTACAAAACCAATTGCCTCTGTTCTTTCGAATCCTTAGATGTCCAAATTATTTCAGGAACTGACAAACATTTTTAATCATAAAATATTGTGTTGTCAAAGTTGACAACCATTTTTTTATTGTTTTTATTAGTCAGGTATTTGTTTCTTTTAAGAACCTTTTAGGAACCTTCAAAAACGCACCAGGTTTGAAATAATCAGAGTGAGTAAATTTCCATTTGTGGTGTACTGTTCCTTTAAGACTTTTCTGGTGCAGCCGATTTAAGAGACTTTACATTCGATGCTCATTTGGATTCACCCAAGTTTTTGTCTTTCTGCTTCACTGCTTCACTTTTTTTATCCTTCCTGTGCCCACACACCTTGACACACGGTGAGGGATTTTGTTGTCACTTAACCATTGAAATGACAGAAGGGGTCAGAGCATCCCATTAACAGATCCATATGTGGGCTTTCATTCAATACCCCCCTCTCTCTCTCCAGAGGGTCTTTATTCTCTATCTCTCTCTCTGTGTCGACAGTCTTTCTGTCTCTTTCACCCTTTCATTGTGATTTAAATAACTAAACCATCTCTCTTCTGCTCTTCTCTGCTGGTTCAGTGCTACAGTCGCTAATTAGTTCATCTTTGGTTCTGTTCAGCTGTCGGGGGAAAGGCTCTGTGTCCATATGGACTTTGTCGCAGTCATGATAAGGTAAACATGATTAGAATCCAATTTTAGAGGATTTATAGCCTACATACTCAGGGGTCACCGATTAGCGGGGTTGGGGTTTCAGGATTGGAGAGAATTATTAACAAAATTAACGAACACAGAGACCGGTTGAAGGAGACAGAGACGCATCTTTATGGCTGCATGTAAACTGAGAGATTAAATGGGATAGATGTACTTTCAAGAATTAATTTGTCACACTGTGACGCTGATTTGAAACTGTATAGAGTGCTATAAAAATTATGACCACTACAAAAAAGTTACAAAAGAAAGTTCATTTTTCCCAGTCTTGTAGAACTTCATTTAAATGGACAGTTCACCCAAAATTCACATTTACTCACCCTCGAGTATTTTGAAATCTGTATACATGTATTTGTTCTGATGAACACAGAGAAAGATATTTGAAAGAATGCTTGTAACCAAACAGATCTGGGCCATCATTGGTTTCCATAGTAGGAAAAATGACAATGGTAGTCAAAAGTGCCCCAGAACGATTTGCTTTCCTACATTCTTCAAACTATCTTCTTTTGCGTTCAACAGAACAAAGAAATGTATAAAGCAATTGTTTAGTTACTGTTTGTTTACAAGTTTGCTTTCCGGTAGCTCAGTGGTTAGAGCATGGCAACGCCAAGGTCATGGGTTCGATCCCAGGGATTGCACATACTCTGATACAAATGTATAGTATACTGCAATGTACGTCGCTTTGGATAAAAGCGTCTGCCAAATGCTTAAATGTTTGGTTCTTCCAAATATATTTCTCTGTGTTCATCAGAACAAATAAATGTTTACAGATTTTGAACAATTCGAGGGCGAGTAAATGATGAATGTTCATTTTTGGGTGAACTTCTTTAACACAATATTTCATTTCAGAGCCACACAACACATCAGTTTAAGTTATGACTATTAAGTTTGAAATTGGACCTTTTGAAAAGTCCCTGCTGTATATTATCAGCCGAATGTGACTTGGTTGAAAACATTGCAAAGAACTATTCGTCAAAACAGTTTTTTTCCACTGGAATGAATCAAATGCAATTTCTGCCCTGTCTATCTATATCAATGTTATCTACATCTAGATCCACGTCTGCGTCTAGGCGAGCTTTGGGCAACTCTGGTGGCGTTGTGCACAGCAAGCCGTTGTTACACAGCCAAGTATTTGAAGGGCACAGGCCCTGTGGGAGAGAGACAGGAGCCAGTAACAGGGCGAGAGATATGGCGGCACAGTGAGCACGATAGAGACCTAAATCCCATAATCCCTCTGGTTCGAACCACAACTGAGACTCTTTCCCTTGCGCGGGGAAATCATGGCAGGGTCCAACCCTTCGGCAAGCGTGTGTATATGAGGCCAGCAAACAAGAAGTGCAGATAAAAACCATGCCTGTCGTTTCCTCCTTATCCATCTCTCTCGGAAAACAGAAAGCGAGATGGAGGAGGAATAAAAATAAGGGCAGCTGCTCTCTCCGCAGATCTCTGGCACGGCGTATCCAATATGGCACGCACACAAGCGCTCACAGGTCTCGGCCCCCATCGTGGGTCGAACGCACAATGAGGTGCGTGTCGACTAAACATTCAACCAGCAGCTTTTAAAAAAGCATCGCCTTGGATGTGGAATGTATGTACTCCTGTGGAAAGCTTTGCTTCTGCTTCTGATCTGGCTGCTGTCCAGCGGACATACTGTGCATATAAAAGAGCGATACAGGGCCAGTGTTCATCCAGCTGATAGATGCCAGGGGCCCAGTCGCGTCCTGGATAGCTCCGCTCATCCGAACCTAACAGCCCTTTGATGGAGTAAAGTTACTATGCGCTAAAAGCATGAGCATCGATGGGAAAGTACATACTATTGAGTGTGTTTCAAAAAATAACTCCAGTGTTTGGACGAGTCGTTGTCCTTGTGGCATATTTTTCGCGTTTGTTTGAATCATTTTACAATCTTACCATTTTTTTACAGTTAGCAGGCCTACCCAATCACTAATATACATCTAGATATATGCTTAAAGGGACAGTTCGCCCATAAATGAAAATTCTGTTATGAATTACTCACCCTCAGGTTGTTCCAAACCTGTATACATTTCTTTGTTCTTCTAATCACAAAGAAAGATATTTAGAAGAATGTCAGCAAGTGAGATTTCTGGGGTAGTCAAAAATGGTTTGTTTTCCTAAATTGTTCAAAATATTGATATCAATATTTTTTACTATGGTATTCAATGGTGCCCCAGAAATCTCAGTTGCTGACATTCATCCAAATATCGATCTTTGTGTTCAACAGAGCAAAGAAATGTATACAGGTTTGGAACAAGGATGCGTAATTCATGACAGAAATGTCTTTTTTTGGTATCCCTTTAAATCAAAGTTAAGTTATTTATTCACCCGTGTGTCGTTCAAAACCTGCATACAAGTCTTTCTTCTGAGGAACACAAAAGAAGATATTTTGAGAAATGTCTCGGTGGTTCTGTGCCCATACGATGGAAGTCGATGGAGGCCACTGTTGTTCAGTTACCAACGTTCTTCAAAATAAGAAAGAATGTCATATATGTTTCGAATGACATGAGTGCAAATGATGAAAAATGTTCATTTTTGGCTCAACTTTCCCTTTAAGTATATGCTTTACAATTTATTTTTGGATGTAGCGTATTTCAAAAACACTTTTCACAGCAAGATGAAACTTTGCTCCTTACTAAAACACTGGAAGAACAATCGCCTTGTTTGCGGAGTTGCAAAGCAGACTCCAGCGTGGACTTCACTGGTCTGTCCTCTGAGGAAATGCAGTGAAACTGAAGATAGCCGAGGCAGAGATGAAAGAAAGCCAGAAAAGAGAGAGAGAGAGAGAGAGAGAGAGGGTGAAAGAGCTTTGTATTTGTCGCTAAATTGGATTAAAGATTTAGCTGGCATCATTTGTAGTAATATATGCAGAGTTAAACTGTGCTCACAAGCCTCTCGCACTCAAAGAGCTTTAATACGGAAACCGAACAAAGTGCATTCAGCCGGGCTGAACACAATCTCCACGGGATGAGCCGTTTCCTTTCCTTTTAATGTTACCATAACTACACTTCACTGCACTTTTGGCAAATTTCCCTCCCTTTGAACGATTTCAAAACTCCACTGTTTCTCTCACTGTCTAATGTAAGAACACGAGAGCGTCTGGAGATTAGCTCGGCTGTTTTAGTTCCCATTAATTGCTGTATTGTTTTGCGGAGCTCACACTGAGAATACATCTGCGGTTGAGCACAAGCGATGGTTTTAGCACATGAAAATGAAGATTTGGTGGATACAGATGAGAGAGAAAGAGAAGCTCGGGACAATGAACCCGAAGGCACGGATTCTGTGTCTTGCGTGCACTTTACCGCTTCACAAAGAAACACATTCTGGGTTTTTTTTCTTTTGAATGAGATGTACCTTGTTAATCTGACATTTTGAAGGATGAAGACAAAGAGGGTATGAAAGAACAATATAGACGAATGCTGAAGTCAAATCTCTGTTCAGCTTCACGTGTGCCAAATCTTTCCTTCTCTTTCTTTATGGATTACTCGGCTCATCCGAACGCACTGTGCTTTTATGGAGTAACAGTACAAGACATTTTAATGTTCTGTCTGCCAGCCCACTTTTTCTCAGAATATCAATCCTGTTTTGGTTTGTTTCGGATGGCTGCGCATCAATCGAGCACTTAAAGTATGTACTTTGCTAGTGCTGGGAAATGAAATACATCTGAGGTATAGAAGAAAAGCACTGAAATGTGTAAATGAACTTAAAGTAGGTTAAAGAAATGGATGAGAGGAGATTGAGAATCTTGAGGTAGTTGATACACCATGTTTAAATGTTAGTATTATGTCGCATATATTGTTAGCTTTCTCTTTTTGTTGGTTATCTTCATGTAATATTCAATATTCAAACGTTCCTATTTCAAGGGGAAGTTCACCCAAAAGTGAAAATTCGGTCAATATTTACGCATCCTCGAGTTGTTCCAAATCATTTCTTTGTTATGATGAACACAGAATTCTGTCACACACATCACACATTCTTCTAAATATCTCTCTCTGTGTTCGTCAGAACAAAGACATTCATACAGATCTGGAACGACTTTTTGAATTTCACTTTTGGTGGACTGTTCCTTTAAGGGCAGAAGGTTCGTTTTCAAGCATGGAAAGATGGAGCATCACATTCATCAGGAATGTAAAGGACTTCGAGAAGAAAGTAATGGGTGTAAGAGTGAGATATGGATGTTATGCCCTTTATATTTCCTACACTTATAAAAGACTTGATCCCATTTAAACCGGTCATTTAGATCAGTCGTGCAATCTCGGTAACAAAAGAGCTCATTCCAGACTCACTTCAGACTGGTTTGACCCAATTCCAGCTCCGATCTGCTGGAGGTCAAACCGGTTCACCTTGTGAACTCTTTACCGCCGTGTGTCCTGCTGCTGGTCTCTTTATCATTTCAATCACAGCCTTTTTCTGTGCAGCTGCTTTTGTCTTTCTTTAAACGTATGGAAAAAAAGATCATATTATACAAAAGATAATAATAAAGACAAGCAAATTTCCACGAATCTATGTTCCACGAATGCGTTTACAGTATCAGTTTGTTTGTGTTAGAAGACAGACAATGTGAAGATTTTTAAGAATAACAGCATTGAAATTCAGCAGTGCAGAAATGTTCACAAATCAAACTTCAAGCACCCCAAATTGTGCCATCAGCACACCGCCCATGAAGCGTGCCGTGTCTGACTTCATTAGAGCTCACGAGTGAAGGTGCAGCTGCACGAGTGTGTTTCATTAACTCTGCAATGATTGGGGACTTAATCAGTCGTAAGAACACATTCAGTGAGCAGGAAGGCTTTTATCAGTCAGACTCACTCACCTGCACGTCTACTTCCTCTTAGCCAGCAGCGAATTAGCAAAGCGACAGCTGTTGAAAGCCAATAATTACACTGCTGCGTATACAAGATCATATGCGCACTAGATAGATTTTAGTTCATGTATTTTATATCATATAGGGTGAATTGGGGTAATCTGGGACACTTAAACTCTAGTGTTAATTTTTCGTCAACAGGACTTTTAAGATGTGTCCCAAATGACATACTAAACACTATGCACTTAAACTATGCACCATGTAGTTATGAATTTCAGAAGAGTAGTATCGTCCCAACTGTAATGCTAAACGGTTTTATACTAACCGGAAGTAAATCGGTTTAACCGGGCGCACACTTATCCACACTTCATATTATCGGTCGAAAAAGTGCAGCATCCGGGTACTTCAAGTGCACTTCTCTTTTGAGATCCAATGTGAACGCACTACTCACACTGTTTATATAACAAAAATGGCGTGGAATAGTGCATAAGTGCGCGATTTGGGACGCACCTTTACTGTAATTTTAGCACGGGTTTGACTTCGTGTGGTGATCGCATAGAAAGGGGCGGGGCACTTGTCAATCAAGAAGCTCCCCTGGAATTGCACGAACAAAGGTCAGTGACAGGATTCCGACTGAATTAATGTTAAGGACACACATCTGTCAAAAATTTGACAATGTTCCTAATTGCTGTCGAATTATGTTTGTGATCTATTCTAGCAACAAAATATTTATTAAAGTGTTGAATTTTTTATTTTTTTCTCTTTCAAACATTTTGTGTTGTCCCACATTGTCAAATGTGATTGAGAATGTGGGACAGCATGCTTTGGGTAATCCGGGACAGTCTTCAAATGGGTGAAATGTGCATTTAAGGACTTTATAAATCCAATGACAAGGGCTCATATGTGCCCTAATGAGAAATGGGTATCAATGTGGACCACTGGAGGTTATAACATTAGATGGATGATGATGGGTCTCTCTCGCCTGCAATGAGCGTTTGTTCCCCGAGTAGCCCCAATTTTAATGGAGAACTTGAATAACTGAATAATCTGTTCATCAAATTGTTGCTTAAATTTTTGTAGATTTGTTTATTGTTAATACAATGTTAAACAAATGTTACACAATTTTAATAGAGTTTTTAATGAATTAACACAGTAGATTGTTATCCTGTGTAAAGATAGAAATATAGGAATAGCCTATGCATTTTCTTTTTGAGATTTCTGTACTTGTCATTTTTTCATAATCATTTTTCAAAATAGGTGATTTTGTGATTGGCCTGAATATTTTGATAGGCTTTTTTAGGCCTAATACATATGTCCCAGATTACAAAGAGACCTGTCGCAGATTATCAAATTTAGGCAGAATTTGTTTCGGCACAAAAACACTCATAGGTTTGGCTTGTCTCCTCTGGGTATAATATCTTCATTCTTTCTTCTGGTGTGGTTAGAAAACATCTTAGGGATTTCAGAAAAGTCTAATGTGTTGATCTAATGTATTAGATAGATATCGAAATAAATCGCACAAGTCAAAATTGCTAAGAATGTCCTAGATTACCCGAATTCACCTATGATCAGGTGTGTCAGATCATCTTTCGCTTGTGATTTTCATATAAAGATTAAAGTATTGAAAACGTTGTATTCATGTTGCATAGTTGTACTGTATTTGGCATGTAAACTGAAGCACAGCTCGGAGAAGAATTTAAGGAGGCTTGGCAAAACATTACAAAAGACACATGCGCAAAACTGAGTCAAGCAAGTAGAATGGCTCCAAAATATTACCCCAATTATTTTCAACAACTAATAATAACAGATAAAATGTTCATATATAATGTGTGTATGTTAACTGCCATTTTGTTTTTCTACGCATTTTTGTATATTTAAATGAAACCTATATTCTGTGATACACTATAGTTTGCCAGATAATTTTGGCCAATGAATACCCGTTTATCCATTTTGTATTGAAAATCAATATTTTGTATCTATTTCGATGGTTTAATCGAAACTAAGTGGGTATTTAAAGCAAAATTTTTAAAGATTTGCCCGCCCCCACTGACATCACTTTTTGGCACTACTACAGTATTATATAACATTATAGAGAGAGATTTAATTTGTGCACAATATAACCCTTCATCATAGACATTGCAGTGTGAACCTTAGGTCCAATTTTTCAAATCTGTAAATTAGCATTTTCATTTTTTGGCCAGATTAAGACGTTTAAAGCATAAGAGGTTTTTCAAAGATATGACACAAAATCTTGGAAGCGTCTTTCTGTCCCTCATTGCTATTGCCACATATTGTGTTGCATTCGTTCAGAAATGTGTCACGTTGGTGAAGAATCTCACTGTTGTGTCTGAAAGCCATGAGTTCCTCTTTCTTCAAAGCAAGAAAACATTTGCATGGGAGAAAAGGAATGTGTGAACCAATAAAGAACAGAAAGATGTTAAACAGTGTCAATACTACAACTTTATTTTCTGTGCGTCGGCTATAGGTCATGCCAAGATGAAGTCCAATTATAGGGCGTTGAACTTTTCGCTTAAAGGGACAGTTCACCCGAAAATGAAAACTCCGTCATCATTTACTCATCCTCAGGTTGTTCCAAATCTGTATAAATGTCTTTGTTCTGATGAACACAGAGAAAGATGTTTGGAAGAATGCTTGTAACCAAACAGTTCTTGGTCACCATTGACTACCATAGTAGAAAAAAATCTTGAACAAACTGTTCCTTTAAGTCCACACATTTACTACTTTGTTCTGGTTTTCAAATCGAAAAGAGTTTCCCTAAAAACAATGCTAAACACAATAAGCACCATACATTTAAGACATGTTTTCAGAGTCTTCGGTGTGTTTTGGTTTGTTCGAATGATCAAATTTCTTTGTGTTAACTTACGCTTAAAACAAGCTAAAAATGCATTTTCTTGTATGCATCTAGCAGACGGTTATCCAAAGCAACATGCGGTGCATTTGAGGTACTTGTTTTATCACTATGTGTATTCCCTGGGGAAATGTTTTATGTTTACTGTAGGATGCTTACATATTTATGCCGCAAAGCAAGACAAAGGTAATAAGAATAGGATTTTGTTGTGTTTATTATTATCCCACACAGATGAAAAAGGGCAATTCACTTTTAGTTTTGAGCACACGCACGCATGCACGCACACACATATTCATAGTATCCGTGCACATAGCAAATAAGCCATCTGCTCAGGCCTGGAGGGCAGAGTTAAATCAATGTTAGTCCAGAGCTGGCAAACAACACCCAGCTATTGCACCATAATTCTGAGGCCAAACATTCATCTTTATTTTCTTCATCTCATCCATCTTCTTTTCTTCATTTCCTTCCTGTATCTTACTTTCTCTTTCCTGCAGCTCTCACCTGTGGTCTGTCTTTCTCGTCGAGGAGTTTGCGGCCGCGCGCTGAGCTGCTTAGGCTCGGCTGTGGTTACAGGGGTGCTGACGGTGACACTCGCTGGCCCAGACCGTGCCCTACTTACAGAGAAAGAGCGAGAGAGAGAGAAGGCGAGGAGGGTGAGTAGCCTAAAGTGTCAGCAGTGCGAGGTGCTCAGCGCTTAGATAAACTCCTTTGGGATTAATGGCCTAGTTAAAGTTGGAGCTAAAGAGGATTAGCCTCCTCGGAGAGGTGGCAATAGATCCAGCATGTCCTTCAGCGATGGAAGAGGAGGAGGAGGAAGATGAAGGCGGGAGAGAGGGGGAGTTCGTAGGTTGCTAATGAATGCATGGGACATGGAAAATGTTATGTGGGGTGAGATGATGTCACAATGTTCCTTGACATTATGGAGGTGGAAAGTGATGGCCGAGACAAGTTCAGTGTGTAACAGAGAAGCGTGACAACAGAGTTTATTATTTTACTTGTTGGTAATAGTTTAATCTAAGCAACTGACAGTGCATACGATGTAGCCTATGCATGTTTATGAGTCAGCCAATTGTTTGTTTAGATCAAACCCATGACTTTTGGGCTGCTCGGCATTCCCTGATAGCACACATACATCTGGACGTTTATTGGATGTCTACATTTGCATCCGCAAGACATCTTTTCATCTTTTGCTCATCTCCAATATGTCTCTGAGATGTCATATAGACATCTAGATGTCAGTATGATGTTTATGATTTCCAATGTATGTAAAACTGCCGTTTCTAAGACGTTTATCAGATGTTTTCACACAGCAGATGTTTTCCATATCTTGAGCAGACATCTTACAGCGAGCTACGGGAACGCAAAAGAAATGTTTGTGGTGACCTTGTCAGACAGTTTTAAAGATGCAATTAAAACACCAGAAGGTACTTTTAGTGGGTTTTTTGTTTGTTTTTGAGGTACTTAAATTGCCAAGGCATTTCGTTGAACACCATCTGTGCCTCCACGGTTGCCCACTTTTTCTAGGGGTCAGTTTCGGGCGTTATATATTTAAGGGGAACAAAAACACATGATCAAAAGTATACACATTGAAGGAATAGTGATGATGTGTGTTTAGTGGTGAGCACAAGTTGGAGTTGACGTGTGTTGACAACAGACGGCGCTTTAGCGTCATCTAGGGGTTAAAACTAGAACAGTTGAGAAGCAGTCAATTAGTCTTGAAACATGTTTACACTGAACCTTTAACATCAACACTGTGTAAATATTTTCTCAATGTGTGTTTTCGATGTTTGACATTACATGTAGGCGAGTAATAATTTTTGTATTTGTCCGTTTATTACTGCCGAATATTTTTGGCCTACACACGTCATAAAAATACAGTTGCCTGTAGGCATTCGTGATCGAAAATAAAACAAAGCTGTTATGAGATGCAAATGACTCAATCTAGCAGAAGATAATGAGGTTTTTCTAATGAGAGAAGCGCTTCCGTGTGGTAAATGTTCTTACCTAAAAATGAACCATGTTGACCAACAAAATCATACGAAAATAACATGGTGCTACGACAGTAATCATATAGTTCAACTATGGTTTTTGTAGTCAAAGCAGCAACCACACATTTTATATGGTTTCACAACAATAACTATATATTTAAGCATTATATTGTTAAACTATGCAAATGCATGCACTTTTACTACGATAAAGCAATTTTATTGAGTTTCACAGTTATGTGTCAATGAAAGATGTACAAACGGGTCATTGTCTTCATCTCACAACACATTGTGTGGATTGTAACTAACCTCTCCATGATGTGTTAGCAGGTCTATATAGCCTATATTTGTTAACAGGTACACGATTCACCTTTTTAGTTGAGTTACTGAAATAAAACCAGTTTGAGCTGTAATTTAGGGCGATCATGCAACTGTGGAGTTATTCATGGCATCTTATCAGCTTTGTGCCCTTGGGCACAACCCCATGGTGCTCCACCCTTAACTCCATGTTGCTGCAGGGTGACGGTCTCTGCCCTTACTGTAAGGCCCATGAGTCTGTAAAATTGCATCGAACTCAAGCACTAACAAACTCTGACAAAGTGTTTTGTGAAGTGACATGCATGCCGAGAGGCTCGCACAAAAGGCTGAATCAGTAGACCAGTCATGCTAAGACTCATTATGATCACGATAATGCTGGTCAGCAGCTTATGTGATTACATAAAGAGGTCTGACAACTAATAAAATACCATTACATTCTTAAAGGGACAGTTGACACAAATAATACAAATTCGGTCATCATTTACTCTCATTTCAGTTGTTACAAATCTGTATATGTATTTTTTTGTTCTGTTCTGAACACAGAGAACCAGTTCTTGGCCACATTGGCTCTACCATAGTAAGAAAATGACAATGGTAGTCAATAGCGCCCCAGAACGCTTTGCTTTCCTACATTCTTCAAAATATCTTCTTTTGTGTTCAACAGAACAAAGTCATTTATAAAGCAATTTTTCCTACTATGGTAGTCAATGGCAGCCAATATCTTTGTGTTCATCAGAACAAAGAAATGTATACAGATTTGGAACAACTCGAGGGTGAGTGAATGATGACAGAATTTACATTTTTGGGTGAACAGGTCCTTTAAGGCGAGCAGATTCATATTGTTTTTATAAAAATTGAAAATACCAAACATATCATTATAAATCTGAATACTTTGAAAATAAAATGGTTAGTGTATCCAAATCTTTTTATTTAACAAAAACTCCATGTGTGTCAATACAGGACATAAAAATTGTTCTTAACAGCAGCACCAAATATCTAACATATTGGCAAGATACATTTTGCTCTAAAGAATATATTACCCTCTATTCTTATACATCCCTTTTCTCTAACGAATATATTCAATACTTTATAAAAACTTCAGATCAAATATAAAGGATTTTTGAAAATGACCATAGGCCTGTAAACAAAGGGACTCGCAGCCCGATTCCAGTCCATTCTTCATCCACTAAATCACAAGTATAAAAATGGTCAGTTTCTTTCAAAAAGGCAAAGGCACACAATGTCTTCGACTTTGTAAAAAAGACAGCATATCATAAATACATAATACATAAAATGAAAGTAAAAAGTTGGATGCTTTCTCCCTAGTTGTCATGTTTTTTCTGAATTACAAGTGAAACACTGCTTCACTTTAAGTCATTACCAACATCACACTCATTAACTCCTGTGTCACACTACTGCCAGCATACTGAGGTGAAAATAGCATATTTCTGAAGTCTGGCATTGTGTACACTCCTGTTGTGAGGGCCACATCTGTTTCTGCATGACCTTTATATTACAAAACAACGCCAGAGGCCAAATCCAAAACAAAAATTATTCTTTTCCATTATGGCTGGGCAATTTAACACAAGAGCATTATAATATGATATTTCATAAAATGAACGTTGTGATTATGGCAAAGCACCTTTTACACTGAGGTATCTGACATGGTTATTGATTACAATGTAACCTTTTCCACTTCATCCATAAAACAATGCCGAGGTTTGTCCCTTGTCAGCAGAAAGAACGGCAGACACGAGTACTGTAGATGCCGATATCCAGATCATAGGCACAGTTTGTTCTGATTTCTGCATCTCAATAATTTAAACAAGCTCTCGGTTTATACAATATATTGCACACTCCGTGATCAACAAAACAGATTGTCCCTGAGTGTCTCGTGGGTCCATATATACACAATACATGATCATCGTAAAAAAAAGTTTAAAAAAAGCACCCATTAAAAGTGATATATATGGCTGTTCTCATATGAATAAAAACATTGGCAGCTTTAATAAAACACATCGTTGTCCTGCTTCAGCTTTCTGATTTATGTCTGTGTCGGCCTGTGAGAGGCTCCATCTCTACAATATGATCTCGGGGGCTCCTGCTCAGTTCAACCACTCTTGGCACGACCGTCGACCAGCGATCTGTTGTTGCGATAAAGCAAAATCATGTTTGTTGGATGATTCTTTTAATAAGCGTTTTAACATACGTGTGCGTTACTAACCTCTTCGAAGGCCCCGCCCTCCCTGTGTGTTTTCATAATAGTCTTTCTGGCCGGGATCCTCATTTATGATGCCCAGATTTTGATTCCAATGGGACCACTTCACCTCATCGACTCTACAACACCAACAAGTCAAATCCATATCTCCGGTGAGTAATAGGAATGGTTCGGCTGTGATTTAATAATGGATAGAGGGGTTGTCGCTGTACCTGAAGCACCAGCGTTTGTCTGGTGTTCCATCAAAGCTCTTGCCCAAAGTAACCATCTCTCCAACCCGAAAAGACCTCCGCAGACACACAGGGAAGGAACGCTCGATGTCCAGTATAGTGGTTGCCCACTGATATAAAACCAAAACAAAGTACCAAACGTATTTAGCCACACCCCTTTTATCAAACCCCACCCACCAAAGACATGCATTCAAAGACACTTGTTGGAGATATTCCTCCATCTATATCTCTCTCACCTGCAGTTTCCAGATCTTCTTGCTCTCTTTGGACACTTGACCCACCGTCTCTCCCATCAAAGCGATTAACATGTTGAGTAACAGGACGAAGGTGAGAATGATGTATGTGACCAGGAGAACGAGGAAGACACCAGGATACTGTGCGCCTTTAAGCATGTCATCCAGCTCTCCTATGCCGATGGTCAGCTTAAACAGGTCCAGCAGAAATTCACTGAAGGTGTTTGTGTCTCGGCATTCTGGGTATTTGGGGCAGGAATCCTTACACGTCTCCTTCTCGGGGCAGATGGTCAGTAGAGAAACTAACGCTGTTGAAATGATGAGAGGCAATACTTGCTTAACATAGTAAAAACAATACGGCTGTTTGCAAATCAACTAATGTGGCTCTCTTTATTATGTACAAAAAACTGACTGGGTAAGCGCTCGTTTTCATTTATTCGCTTAAAGTAAATCAGTTTTAAAGGTCAAACAGGATCATATTGACCCTCAACAGCACAGACGGGGTAGTTTCTAATAGGGGCTGCTAGCCTATTAATGAAATGAGATTAAAAAAATGGCAAGCAATACCTGATGCGTAGCCAATCATGAAGAGCAGATACACCAGCAGGAACCGGAACAAATCTTTAATGAGAATCTGAACAAAATATCCGAATCGAAGGTTAAGTATAATGATATCTCAATTACACTTACAATATGGAAAGGAAGCTGACAGGCAAGTATTTTCATGATTCAATGAGTTTGATGTAGTTCCCAGCAGTTATCACGAAAAAGAGCAGCTAGTTACGCTTAACTATGGAGTCATGTGTCCAACATAACAAACAGGATAATATACTGTAGTTTCCAGTGTTTTATAAACTCATCCTACAGAAAGTTTTGTTGCTTTTGGTAGCTTTGAGGTCATTTTCATGCTAGTAATGTTGAAAACACAACAAGTGATACTAAAGGTTTATGCTTTAAGTGCATTAAAGTGATACTTCAAACAGAGGTGGACAGTATTTCAGTATTTTTACTCTGCTCAAGTAAAGTGTACCTGTACTTCACTCACTACATTATAAAGCATATATCATACTTTCTACACCACCACATATCCTTAATACATTTATTTATGTTTTGTCTACCTTTAACTTAAGTACATTGAAATCTATTACTTTTTACTTTTGACAGGGATTAGCCAGGACTAGGCCTTGGCTATATTAGGATACATACGTTGTTTGTGAAAGCAAAGTTTACAAAAAAAATTACTGTGTGGATCTCGAGACAAAACAATCGCGTTGATATATTTTAAGATATGTCAGTGCAAGTTGTTTTTGATCAAGAAAGCTGTGGACATGAGCACGCTGATGACGTATGATGCATGAACAGGGTGCGCAGTGATATGCAAAATACTTTGGCTGAAAATGTACACATGACCAGTCACACAGTTCGGCCAGAACGTTTTGATTGGGCGAACGTTTTTTGGTCCTACGCCTTTCCCAGACGATATATAATTATAAAAATATTATTTGACTACTATACCTCTTGTTTGCTATCAGGATGAAAAGAGATTTCCAACCAACATGACAAAAACTAATTCTGGACAGGATCACCCACCCTGCCTTTAAAATAGAAGTTTAATTTGTTTCATAAAATACAACTTGATTTTATAATGCCTAAAATGTTTGCATTTTTAAGGTGAAGAAGAGACTATTATCCCTATATATTATTTCACCATTGAGGATTTCTTTAAACAAAGTCTAAATTCGTTCGGACGGTGCTGCAAAAATGGGCGGGAGCGATTCCTCCATCTATTACATTTCTGTACCGAGAGGTCACATTGTGACGTTTTGATCTTCTTACGGTCTCACGCATTCACGTGACACAGAATTGGGAGGTCAGCGTTCACCAAACTTGAACTTTGCTACGCAGCGAAACAACTTCGGATGGGCTTGCGTTTCCGGCCTGTCGCATTTGCGTGCGTATGAATAGAAGTCAATGGAGCAAAAAGGCGAGTGTGACCGGGGCCTAACTTTTATACGCAACGGCTCTGGTTCACACCAAACGCGCGAGCGATTTGAAATTAAGCGATTTGCGCAAGCAAATGACACACGGAGTCAACGCAAAGACACACATGCATCATCTGCGCAAGTTGAACATTTTCAGATGGATGCGACAATGAATAATGTATATGTAAAGTATTTCCTCTTTCAGAGAAACACATGTACTGTATATCTCACAAAATTTGAATCAAAGTTTGAAGAAATCAAACATTTACATTAAGAACTGCCGGCAAAATGACATTTATTAGGTTTAAATCAAAGAGTAGCATATTTTCAATTATTTTGAGTTTATAGCTTTCAAACACGTCAAAGCTGCCACCAAATGTACCCCTTTCAAACAACTCAGTCAAAGCTGCTGTCAGAGGAACTGGAAAATCATTTGAATCACAATGGCAACCTTATTTGACTATAACAGTAGAACGCCGTAACTTAGATTGAATGTTATAGTTTGTTTGGAGAAAGATAAAGTGCTTGAATATAAGGCACGTTATACCTTCTGAATCATGATGCTGTAGGTTCCAGTGAGTTTAAAGCCTCTGGTAAAATACAGGGTGTTCATCCAACCCAGCGCTAGAGCAAAAACCATCACAGACAGGTAGGCCTCGATCCCTGACAGATACAGCGCTGCAGACACCAGAACCAGCAGAGAGTAGATGAAGCTATCAAACAGAAGGGAAGAGTCCCAGTTAATAAAATAACTAAAGCTGATCAAGCAAACTGACTAATGATCAGCTCAATACCGACGACTAAAATGATGATGGCGTTTGGGAATCTTCATACATTTGTTCACTACGAAGGTTACAGAAAGTGTATCACTGAGTTAATCTTTGACTCCGTTGCTAAGCTACACTACGTTGGACTTCGTTTTTCCATTTGAAATGCCTCACTGGTTCAAAAATGCCACGTATTAATTATAATTAACATAAACATGTTGGCGAACTGCACTCATTTTTGCATAAGTAGCGCTGCTTTTATGCAATGAGATTAACTATTAAAATATGCCTAGAACGAAGTTGTGGAATGAATTAGACGGCTCAATTAAAAGGGGGAGAAAATCGCCTTAGGGAAAGACATGGAGAGCGAAGGAACACACAAAGAACGGGACCCAATGTCTTACTAGAGCAGTTGAAAGGATCCATCAATAAATAAAGAATTCACCCCCGGGCACTTCTTCAGGAAAAGGTCCTTAATCTAAAGATCAGGGGAGAAAACCAAGAAGCGCTGCTTAAGATACAGTATGTACCGCTATAGATGAAGAGGAAATCGGAAAGTGTATGAAGGTGAATTTGGGTGCAACAGTGTTCTTATAGGATACAGGCATGATCTTGTATTGGAAATATTGGGTCGTTGTGTACGCATGGCTTACGTTTGTTATGAAGAAAAAGAGCCCAGAGGCCAATGTTATGAGCTCCCCCGCCAAACGTAGTTTGTCCTCTGTAGTGTTATAGGAGTAAGGGGGCTGTGGAGAGACAAAACGATTAGAGATCAACTCTCTATTGACACAATAAACATAGATACCAGTCATTCTAATAGAATGAGATGGACCACTCGGAGGGAAATGAGGGAGCTTGCTTACAAAAACTCGACTGTACTCACTTTTCCCACTGATGGGCGATAGTAAGCCACAAGAGTGAAGATGATCATAGTGACAAGGTAGGAAAACACGCTGATGTAGAAGGTGACGGCAGCAAACTTCTGCCACTTGGCCCTCAGCAACTCATTAATGGGCTCCACTGCCAGCATCTCATGGCGATTCTGAAAAGAGAAATAATGAAACACTTCAGAGAGTTTGCAACACTGAGGTGGTCACGCTTTGCTGTGTTTCACGCTCTTTGGTTATTGATATTTGGCTGTATTTTTTTCTTTGATGAATCCATAAATGTCCTTTACCAACCCTCAGCACACATTTAGGATACATTACTCAACACAAGGCCTTTAATCTGAAATGTTGAAGTCGCGAATGAAAAACCACACGTTCACCTCAATCTTGCTGTTGTAGACAAGTATCTCCAGAACGGAGACTTCCTCTCCGCAGGTATCCAGAGAAGAAAGATCATAGAGATTGGAGTACACGGGTCCATAAGCCCAGTCTTTAAACTTCCGAGAGAGATGACGGGCCTCCTCATCTTTAATCTCTCTCCGGATGATGTGTTGAAACACCTGTAGAGAAAATCATTAAAGGGACCGTTCGCTCCTCGTTCATTATTTACTTGCCCTCTTGTCATTTCAAACCTGTATGGCTTTGATTCTTCTGCAGAACACAAAAGGAGATATTTTGAAAAATGTCGGTAACAGAAAACCGTTGGTGCCCATTGACTTGCATTTGTTTTATAAAAAGTCATTGGGGACCCACTGTTTTCGTTATTGTCAACATTTCACAAAGTTTCTTCTTTTGTGTTTTGCAGAATAAAATCACAAAGGTTTAAAATGACAACAGGGTGAGTAAATGATTACAGATTTGGAAGACTTCTAATGCTTCAAAGCTGAAACGAACACACAGGCTGTTTGAAGGTGGACTCCTACCCCGATTTTTCCCAGCTTGGCGGCCATCATGAGAGGAGACATGCCGTCATTGTTAAGTATATTCTCCAGGTTGCAATCTGGGTAGAGTTTGCAGCATTTAATGAGCAGCAAGTCGTACATCTTGGTGACAAATCGCGTGTTATCCCGGGTGTTGTCTGCGATATGGACCAGGGCGTGCAGCACGCTGTTTCCCCTAGAGTCCTGCCGACGCAGGTCTGCTTTTTTGTGGCTGTTCTCGGTCAGGTAATGCACCATGTCTGGTTGGTTGGTACAGGCTGCGAGGGAGAGGGGAAGCTCACCTGAGCAATGAGGAAAAACAATGTAAAGCTTGTGAGAGTGCAAAAAAAATCGAAATATTGAGAAAATTGCCTTCCACTCACAAAAAGAAAGTTTTTATTTATTTAAGGTAGGAAATTTACAAAATATCTTCATGGAACATGATCTTTACTTATTATCCTAATGATTTTTGGCATGAAAGAAAAATCGATAATTTTGACCCACACATGTCTTTTACTCAAAATGTTCCCGTGCTACTTAAGACTGGTTTTGTGATCCAGGGTTACATATATTTGAAAATATATGTGTCCGCAAGTAAGGTCAAGGACATCTTTCTGATTCTGATTTATACAGACACGCAGTTCCGGCTATAAAAGCGCCGTAATTCAGAGAAACCTAGCAGGCCGAGCTATAGTTGAACACAGCTTTCCTTTATCTTTTACTGTATATGAATTAAGTTTAAAATTAAGTACACACCTAAGCG
Source organism: Triplophysa siluroides (assembly GCA_006030095.1). NCBI lineage: Eukaryota > Metazoa > Chordata > Actinopteri > Cypriniformes > Nemacheilidae > Triplophysa > Triplophysa siluroides. The sequence goes on along the minus strand of VCII01000101.1, from coordinate 161,193 downwards.
TAATTATTTATATTTATATATATATATATATATATATATATATATTAGGGCTGTCAAAAGATTAATCGCATCCAGAATAAAAGTTTGTGTTTACATAATATATGTCTATGTACTGTGCATATTAATTATGTTTTTATAAATGCAAACACATACACATGTATACATATTTAGCAAATATTTACATGTATTTATTTATATTTACCAACAATTGAAATTGTATATAAATGTTTAACCATTTTTCTATTTTTCTTAAATATATGAATGGATGTGTATGTGTTAATAAATACAAAAGGTGACTTTGATTCTGATCAGGATATGAGTAACATTGGTTTTTCTGTTTGTTTGAACCAAGATGTGTTGTAATTGTAATATAAGCGTCATCATTTATCTGGAACCAATGTGCTGCTTTGTACATACTCGTGTTGCCTTCGCTTATTTTATTCATTTGCATTATTATTTGCGTGGTCTAAGCTATGTTAAAGCTAAGCATTTAATGCTTGCATTGCACAGCACGTTTGAGGGCAGAGCTAGCTAACAGTATATAGCAACGCTGTTTAAGGCGTTTCATCTGACAGCAAGATAGCAGTTAGGAGTAAGTTAGTAGACGTTTTCCCCCCTTTGTAAAGTTAGGGACAACCAGACTACGTACCGCAGGGTAGAGGGAGAGGAAACACGCTTTGTAGAGCTGTCTGTTTAGGGCTACTGTACAAAACATGCCGGCACAACATGGCGAATTCAATGTATGTAAGGCCGCTCTGTATGTAGATAGAAAAGTGTTTTATTGTGTATGAGCTGATTTTGAGAACGGCGCACTTGCAATTATTGCAAGAATTAATGCAACATAGGGCGTGATGTCAGCTTCACATTCTCATGCGAATTATGACTGTAAAATATTGGTCCAGGGTCACACATAGGATAATACATTGTTAACATTTTACAACAGTACAATAAATTGAACAATACAGCTTCTCATGTATTGGAATACGAAATGTAATATATAAAAGGCAATATATTACATAACACATTTCCATATATTAGAACCAAGTGCTTATAAGGGTTCCTTTTTGGGGATTTCTGTCCAGCTATTAGACCCCATCCTCTAGATGTTCCTTTAATCCATCATGTCCCTAGTTTCCCTAACTAAATACCACAATGAGAAAATACAATTACAGACTAAAATCAATCACTCTTGCGCTGGGCTCGCAGAACAAATGCGCTTTGATCTAAATGTCACCATTGGTATCCAGTACTCAATTATTGGTCGTCTCACGAGAACTCTTGGCAAACAGGAAAACCAAACAGCAAGTTGAGAGTGAGCTGTTGCCAGGGGTGACAGATTATTTTCATGTCACTTCTTATAGAAACGCTTCGCTCTCATTGATTTGCATGCGCTCTGAGAGCGGTTAGCGTGACTGCTAAATCACATTAGCTGTCAGCGAGGTCGGGTTTGAGATCACGTCACCGAGAAGCTTCGCGCTCAGATCAGAGGGGATTAAACGCTGACAGCCGTGTCTAATACAAATGAAAATCATTTACAGGTGAATAAAGAAGAGATGGAGACTCCTGGCAGGACACCAGAAAAGATAATCCTGTTCTGTCATCCCCGGATTATATTAAAATAGTTTTGCACCTTTCAATCAGCTCCACAGCAGACGTCTTGTTTTGTGATTTAAAATGTGCGGATGTAAATGAGGTTGAGGAGAATTAAAAAGAGAATTCAAATTCTTTGTTTGTTCAGAGAATCGTAATTGTTTTATGAACTATTGACGTAAAGCTCCAGCACGAAGGATCAACTAAAGTCTTAAAGTTAAAGCGAACTGCACTATCCATTTCTTTTTTCTAACATATTTTTTAAAGAAGCAAACTTCAATAAGAAAAATGTAGGCCAGAATCCTATTTTACTTACAAAAATGTATTAAAAAGTCGATATATAGCTGTCACAATATCAGATTTTTACTACATGATTATCATGTCAAAACAAATTCAGAATAACAATATTATCACGATAGCTATGGAAATGTTGTTTTTAAAGAGTACATTTATCTTTTCATTTTATTGTGTCTTCTTTTTTTGGCCAATGAATCACACTTAAAATACAAGTGTAGTGAGGCATGTTTGTAACCGTTGTTAATCTTAAAGCAAAATTATAAATGGTTGCTAAATTATTCACAGAATTATAATGTGTAGAATTAATACCATATTGATCGATTTTGTGATTTTTAGTACTACCGCCATTGTCAATACTGGTATATTGTGACACCCCTTGTTCCAGATTTTATTTTTGGCTTTTTGACCAAGACATGGAATCTGAAGGCCAACTTCCCAATGTATCCATTTGCATTTATGCATAAATTGCAGATGATTTAAGATTCAAAGTTTCTTACAGCGCATTCAAGGAACATGTTTTATGTTTCCCGGGGTCTGAACCCATGACCTTATAACCAATACACTGAGTTTTTATTAAAAAATTTCTTTTTTTGAAACCGTCCTGTGCAACGCTTCTGATTAACATGAGATTTTGTATATAGCAAAAATCTAGGGACACTCACAAAAACAAACTGTCAAAAGCTTTTAGACTGATCAAACCGGTCTCATATACTATAGATTCGACTGCAAGCTTATCAATAGGGACATAAGGCCCAGATTCACATGAATTGTGGCATATATCGTCCAAAGACAGTGCTGGCAAACAAATATTTTAAAAAAAATGCTTGGTTGAGTCATTCAGCAGATATGAGCAAATATAATTTTTGGTGGGGCCAATAATGACAAATTGGTCTGCATCATGTGAGCTCAATGTCCATGAGAAAACCTTTTATGCAGGACAGTATGCATTCTGAGGAAGCATGCTGAAATATGTCAATAGAGGGCGCTACACCCACAGAAAACCTCTGAACTCTACAACAGATTTAACATCAACAGAAGTATCCATTTTATTCACAGCATCTGTTCTTTTGTATTTTCCAAATCAGGAACTTTTACTTATTTGTCTGAACTTGCTGGACCTTGACCCCAAAAATTGCTGCTTGCGACTATATTCTTTCAGGGTTGTAGACCGAATGAGCTGTAGTAACATACTCTTATCAACAGAGGGCAGACCATGTTCAGGTAGAAGCAGTGGGACCTTAGCTCAGACACCAAAATGACTCTTACACAGTCTCCCAAGTATAGTACGTGCCCTTTGACTGTTTTCCGTTGCAAACAGAGGCTCCTTTAACTCTTTTACATCCTTGGTACCGCCACACTTGTTTTATTTATGACGTAACGTCTTGTTGATGTTCTTCAAAGCTCCACAAACAGTTTTGCTCACAGCTACACATTTCATGAAAGCACAAATTGTGTAACACTCCTCACTTTTGCCAACCCATAAGGAAAAAAGAAAATCACCCGATGTTGCCATGGGAACAGTTTGGTTTTCCAAAATCTCGTGTGCCCAAATATTGGTTATTCATGGGCAAACTGTCTTGATCTTTTCAAAAACTGTGATGGTATAAAGGCAAATAGCTGATAAAACAGGAAAGGGAGCTTCCCACACATAGCTTTGGGATGAAAGACCAGATGTCTCATGTCTAATGTTGGTAGTGGACTGGACGTGCTTTTGATATGAAGTGCAAAATCCTCCCACAGTAAATAATCATGAACATGCTCAAACATTCACCAAAATCACAATTATTATAAACTTACCAAAGTAGAAATATCCACCCTCTTCTCTAGGCTGGAAGAACCGTCCTCTGGCCTGGGCGTAAACATCGGCCTCCTTCTCCACCAGAAGCTCCACATACGGTTTGCACCGGCGCTCTATAGCAATATGCAGTGCCGTCTGACCTGCGGACATGTCACATTTTCATTCTGAGTAAAGATGTTGATGTACCAACAACATAAAATGAACTGATCACCATGATTAAAACAATGACATCTATATCTTATCTCACAGAGCAGCGGAAACCAGCACAATAGTATTAGATACTGTAAGTTTATCTTACAGAGGAAGTACAGCAACATGAAAATAAGTAGATGGAGGTTGGATATGTTTTTGTGTGCTTTGTTACGATATTTGAAAACTCATTCAAACGATCTTTTGTTCTCACAATCCTGTAGATGAGTGAAATTTTTGTGAAATGTTTCAGCTTTGATTTGAGCATATATTAGATCATTTTGCCTCGACTGTTCACACTGATGTTTAGAAGTGACCCTTATATGTCATTTGTTTGAATAAAGCACCGCCCCATGATAAACTAAACAATAATGTCATGTGTACTTACTCCTACCTTCACGTGAATAAACAACACGCATAAATCATCTGTAAACACGTGTCCATTGCTGAGCAAACCTTGTTCCTTTATTAAAAGATATATTTTAGATTTTCTATTCAAAATTAACATTGTAAACACTAACATCTATTCATTTGTAATCAAATTGAATGACGTCATAAAGAAATCCCGACTCAAGAGAACTGTTTTACTTAACTGCGCTGAGAACAATGGGGATGATCTTGACTTCATTTTAGTTGTTTAGTTCATTTGTATGTGTTTTGGCTTTGTGTCTCCAAAAGAGAAATCTGTTGACGGGCAGACGTAGCCTGACATATACGCTTTCCTGCCTCGAGGTCTGGAAGCAACACTGCCAAACTAATGGAACCGATTTGTGAGTGACTGCATCCAGTGGACATTTAAAAGAAAGATAGATCTGCAGTACGTCTAGTGTGTATTTCAAGACATCTTGCTTCCCAATGTAAACGCAAAACAAAACGAAAAATGGTATCATACTTCACATCACAAACCTGACAAATACTTAAATGAATCATTCATATTTGGTTTTGGTCATTTTTAATAATTGAGTCTATGGCCATATCGCATATATTTTATAAGTTTGGCCATTATTCTTTATAGTTTTACTGATACAGAAATAGAGATGGGGAGAGGAGCGACAAGACACAAGAGCAGCTTGGGTCACAAAAGAATGTCGTTCACATGGGCTTCAACGATCAATGTCTCAGCACCCGCTTTCACCCACCGGCTACAGGTCTGACATCTGTTTTCTCAACATTAATGCATCTGAAGGCAAGGAAAGTTGTGTAATATTGCAACGGGTGTGGCACTGTCGAAATGAAATGGCTGGCGTCCAGTCCTAAAACACAAACAGGCCACAGAGGAACAGCGTTTGTAAGGACTCTTTGTGCTGCTAAGGGTGGAGACCACAGGCCACTGAACGACAGCTCCGAGGAAACTTTAACACTTGAGTTCAGTGTAAAACTCCACATTTGACCAAACTCGAGCTCTGGCTACGAGCTGAGGATCTGGTTTGTGTGTTTAAGGGTTGGACGTATCACCTCTGTAATAGACATCTCTGAAGGGCGTGTTGATGAACTCTCGCAGGTTTCCTGTCTGTTCTGCAATGTCCACTAATACAGGGATGGTGTCATTCTGTCCGTTCTGCAGGTTCAGGAGAGCTTTTGGTAGGCATGTTTTTCCAGTAGAAGGCTCTAAAAGAAAAAGTAAAGATCATCTGTTAACAACAGATTATTAGAAGATATTTTTAAAAACTTTACACACACAATACTAAAGTGCAATGGGTGGTTGCCAGGGGGTTGCTATACCGTTCAGAGTGGTTTCTTAAAGGCACAGTTCACCAAAAATGAAAATTCTGTCTTCATTTACTCACCTTCAAGTTGTTCCAAATCTTTAGAAATGTCTTTGTTCCGATGAACACAGAGAAAGATATTTGGAAGAATGCTTGTAACCAAACAGTTCTGGGCCACCATTGACTACCAAAGTAAGAAAATTTTCATTAATACATTTCTTTGTTCTGTTGGACAGACTACTATGGTAGTCAACGGTGGCCAAGAACTCTTTGGTTACAGCATTCTTCCAAATATCTTTCTCTGTGTTCATCAGAACAAAGAAATGTATTCAGATTGAGGGCGAGTAAATGATGACAGCATTTCTATTTTTGGGTGAACTGTCCTTTTAACACGTTGCTTAAAAAAAGTATTGCTCTTCCCGTTTCTAAAACTCAATCCGTTTCACTCCGGCGAGGGGTCAAGTGAGACCTCTTCCTGTGTTTACATTTGGCCTGAGAAACTTAGTTGTCCTCCTCTGATCCCCCTTGAATTTTTCACTCTCTATTTGTGACGGTTTGCTGCGATTTCTTACTGCTCTCTGTTAAAAGTTCATTTGAGTCTTTGAGACAGGAAGAGGGGTTTGGACTCCACCTCACCAGTCACACCAAATATAATAGAATTTCCTACGTTACATGAAATCAGCCAAAAAAATCTCAAACATGAGGAAATAAAGATATGGTAACAAAGGATAATAGGGACATGACCCAGATCAGTTCAAAACAGGAGTGTTTTGACTATTTAATAAAAAAATTGAAGCGTTATTTTAGTTTTCTAATGTTTCTAACATTCTAATGTTTTATCCAACATTAGAAGACTAATGTTGGATATTATTAAATTACTTAGTATCAAATGACCCTCTTCTTATGTCTACAAGTACCTCTCTTCTTTGATAGCCTGTCACCATTTACTTTATTGTTTGGGAAAAGAGCAGTGAAAACATACGTCTCATTCCTCTAAAGAAACTTTCTAAAAGTTTGGGTTGTATTTGATGATCTTTTATAAGTACATAATTAAACTAATTAATTTTCAGTGAATATCATATCTCGGGCGGCACACCCAAAATTAAAACCCACACCCAAAACACACACACTCTACTGACATATACCTCACTGCACTTTGCTGGAACCTAGCTCACAGACTAAACCCTTCCCAGAATGCACCTTTGAACTCTTCATCCGTCAGCCTCTTTTCTTGCGACTTCAGATACGGCAGGAGACCGTCCAGAGCTCTCGGGTCTGCTCGCGATACAGCATCAAACAGCAGCCCGCGGTTGAAGACTTTCAGAACTGCGGGCTCTGGGGATCCCTCATCGCATGACATCTCAATCTCTGCCTTCCTGTGGGGGTGAATATAATAAGTTGACGTTATCTTCAGATGAATCTTAATTGGCCGGATTCACAGACAGGGTTTAGCTTAAGCCAGGACTGGGTCTTAGTTAAATGATGATAATTACGTAGATTATATAAAAATGCCACAGTAAAAACTTTGCTAGTCTGAAACAATAGCACTGACATGTTTAGGATTTGTCATTGCAAGTTAGTTTCATGTAAGACAGCTATACTTGTATTTTAGTCTGGTACTAGGCTTAAGCCTTGTTTGTGAAACGGGGCAAATGTGTTTCAAACCAACAACAGCATTCATTTCAAGTTTGTGTTTATTAACGCAGATAACTAGAAAGACATGACTGCATCATAACCTTTTTTAGGAACAGTTCTCAGACTACTGACTGAGAGTACTGCACTTGTCACTATATTTAGTTGTTAAATTGTTTTAAAGAACTACACTAACTGACTTGAAGTTCCCCAGACTGAATTTACTGTATGTCGGGTGTACAATAACAGTCCACAGGTCTCTATAATATACTGGGAATCGAAGCTGTCTAACCAACTCCAGCATAAACATCGCTCCAAAAGCATGCATGGAAACAACCGCAGACATTCAGATGCCCTACTGTGCTTATTCACAAGAGACATTTGTACATGAGACATATACATTTGTAGACTGTCTGTCGCACAGAACCTAACATATACAAATCGTTATAATCTATGAAAACGTTCCACTTCCCCACACTTCTTTAAAGAGACATTACTACAGCTACATAGCAAAAGGTTCATTCAGTAAACAATGTATCTATCTGTTTTAACATCGTTCAAGGTCAAGTTAAACAAAGAAAAGGATGCCATGACACCTATTTCATCTTTTGAACAGCTGTGTAGCTGGATATATATATTTATATTTTCATATACCATGTCTAAACAAGCTATCATCTCTCACCCCCGTGGTAGCTTCTTTCTTCGTTTCTTCTGGTTGTTGACCTCCCTATACGTGCCGTAGTCAAACAGAGAATCCATAGGTGCCTTCTTTATTCCAGGTGCCACTGGATACTCCGAGATGGTGGACTCCAGGAGGTCCATGGGATTAGGAACCCCCTTTTTAAAGGCCCCAGGGAACCTTATCCGCATGTTCTGCTTCGGGTCAAGATTTTGCCCTGGTCGTCCTGGATCCTGCGGCGAATCCTGGGATGGCGGTGATCCCTCCTCATTCTCCAGTAGTTCGGCAAGAGAAGACATGGGAAAATTGGGATCTCCATCTGTTGAAGGGTCCTTACCCTCGGAGTCCTGGGCAGCAGTCTCAGGAGGCGAGGAGATCGAGTTTGACTCCGTCGTAGCCAGACGGTAGCGCTTTAGTAGAGTGGCAGCAGAGAAACCCTGCTTGAAAGTCAAGAGAGAGGAAGAGGACAAGAAATGTATCGCAAATCATATGTCTTGAATATGGTTTTTAGTACAGGTCAAATTTATTTCAACTGTACAGAAAACATGACATTAAACGAACAATAATACATATAATGGAAATGTATAAATCTAAGAAACATTTCTGTGGAGATGCATATTAGTGCTTACACTCTCAAAATCATTTCACCCTGTTGGAAATAAGATACAGTACTAAGCTAGACCTTGGTATGGCATATGGTATTAATTGTTCCCAGAGTGACCTTTCTTTTCATCGAGTCTCAAGCTGGTTAAGCGTAAGAGTTGGCACCAACAGAAAACTCACCAAACATGTTACCCATGGAATATAGATTAGAACCATTTAGTCTGGTGGTCAATTTTTGCCTGTTCTGGAAACAATTTTCTTGCATCATTTGCAATGTTTACATGTGGCTAAAAATATCTTGCATAAAATGGCACATTCTACCAGTAATCATTTGTAAATATACATATACACATATTAAAACTGTTTAGTTTAAACTTTAAAAATGAGGCCAATGGTAACTTAGGCATCAGCGTTTGCAGCTGAGGGTTCTAGTCGTAGTACCAGGGTCATATATGCCAAACTGCTTTTCAAAACAGTTTTTCTACAGTAGATTTGGGTAAAAGCATCTGCCAGATGAGTAAATGTACAATACTCTCTACTAACCAACAAACTGCAAGCAATATATTCACACATTGATTTTAATTAAATCTATCTTTATAAGATCTGTGCCATGTCTACATTCTGTTTAATACCATATAAAAGCCGTACTAAAGTATGCCACTTTGCCTAAAACGATTATAGTTCTGTGTAGATAACATATCAGAGTCCCTTTAAGGAGCAATGTGGCGATTATAGCGGCATCTAGCGGTGAGGTTGCGAACTGCAACCAATGGCTCACTCATCCCCTTCCCGTTCAAAGCACTACGGCAGCTCTCAAAGACAAAGCTGTTGTCGCGTTTTCGCTTCTTTGCCGAAGGAGAGCAGTTTGTCCGTTTAGGGCTACAGTAGAAATAACATGGTGAATTCCATGTAAGGGGACATGGAATATAGGAGTGTATGTAGATAGAAATAGCTCAGTCTAGGCAATAAAAACATTACGTTCATTGTGTAAGGAAGACATAGTTATGTATATTATATTGCATTTCTGGCAGTGGATCCTCCTAAATATTACACACATCACCTTTAAACTTTGCAGTGTCAGCTGCACACAAGAATATATACAGAAATATTTCTATTACAGAATACAAAGTACTTACTTCACTCATTGTCTTGTATCTTGTGTGCTGTTTTCCAAATAACAGATTCCTCCTCAGGAGAGCAGAGAGGCGTCAGTGCCTACAGGTGCCCAGACAGAGCAGGAGAAAATAATATTAAACCCAGGTTAAAACAACACACTGAATACTGAACAATATCAGAAAACCTGCTTATTGTGAAATCTTCTCAGGCCACATGCCGTTCTGAATAGTCTGTACTGTGTAACTGTGGTTTGCTTATCCTGGTTTCTTGATTCCTGCCCTTTTTTAGTTTCAGATTATAATTGTTTCCCAAATTCTGGATTAACCTCAGGATTCCTCTGGTCTCTTTCTGCAGTCGCTCTGGATTTTGCTTGTTCAATAACAGAGTATGCAGGTGAGACATAGGCTGCGTCCGAAATCACCTACTTCCATACTATATAGTAGGCGAAAATGAGTCATGAATAGTATGTCCAAAACGCAGTATGCTAAAAACATTACGCAAGAAATTCCCGGATGGTCTACTACTTCCGCCGAGATTCGCGAGTGTGGAATCGGATTGACACTTATCTATCCCATGATGCCACAGGAGCCGAGCAAACGGTCAAATTTTAAAAGTAATTCAAATAAATGCCAAAAACAAAAAGTGTCAATAAATGAATTTCTCGTGACTAAATTATGTTTTTATCAACGCTCACGAGTAGGTTGTTGTTAATACGTCATAGGTCAAAGAGCATACGGTTTACGGTATATGACCATAAAACATGGCGAACGCAGTATGTCCGAAATGTATTCCTACTTCTCCCGCTCATACTATATAGAACATACTGTTTAAACGGCCGATAGGTAGGTAGGTACTTAATCAAATTCAGTAAGTACTGTCACAGTATGCGATTTCGGACGCAATAATTGTTATATGTGCGATAACCACAGCAGCCAAAAGTTTTTGAGAAGTAAACTGCAAAGTACTATGAATCTAAAACATTTAATATACATAATTCACATTTTCTTGTTCTACTTTGATAGGCAAGTAAGTAATATTTTGTTGCACATTTCACACAATTGCACATAGCATCTGGAAACTGTTCATTGTAAGAAACAATAGGTTACATCTGTAAATAACACATCTGTACACTCTTTTAAAAAGAATATATATGTGGATTTTTCGTCTATATTTTTCCACTTTTTGTATATAGTGCATTATAGTTTATATTTATTTTCTCATTTTTTCTATCATTTATCATGTTTGCACCATGTGTATACTTTCTTCTGCACTAAACTCCTGTCGCCAAGTCAAATTCCTTGTGTGTGTAAACATAATTGGCAATAAAGCTCCTTCTTCTGATTCTGACAATGTCCAACGTTTTGAACAAAGATATTTAGCTAAAGAAAAACACACCACTTTATTCATTCTGAATACCCCAACTAATATACACATACACCTACTCTAAACCCATTGTCCACATGCTACAATGCATTGTGGGATTTTATCCCAATAATAAACTGATTCCCCCATTTCCCAGAACAGACATGACTCACAGTGCCTCTCTCCCATTCCCTCCCAGTTCAAGGGGAAATTCCTCTGTCCATTCAATTACCAAATCTCAACTCCTGACTTTGAGGCAACAATGATAAACCAATGACCACATCAAAGAACCTCCAGTGCTGATGTTGCGTTTCATGCTTACAGTAATAATCCGCTTTACTATCATTGTTTACTCGAGTCATTTCATACTCATACGACTTTGTTCTGTCTGTGTAACACAAAATTGAGATTTTGAAATATATTGTTTATTTTCTTATTTTTTGGAACCAGCCACTCCCTGTCAATACAGCTTTAAAACATATATAGATGACATCAAAATCTTGTTTTGATTATATGGAAATGAGTTGCGTGTTGGGAACAACATGAGGGTGAGAAAATGAGAATTTGGTATTCTTTGTTCTGTTAACCGTTATTTTAAACACACACCCATAAAATGGCAATCGGGGTCTGCTTCCAGGCCACTCTTTTTCCAGGTCTATACAACGGAGCTCATCTCCAGGATTAACCAGCACAGGTCCTGTTCAGACACGTCTGAGACGTTTCAAAAGCACGACATCTTCCCTATCAGTTTCCTCTGATGAATCACAGACACACTTACACTCCTCTTGAATCTCTTACATTACAAACATTCTCTTGCGTTAGTTAACAAGACTCAACAAAGATACCAAAGAGAGCTTGGTCCATATTTCCCTAAACTGTGCTCTGCTTGGTTTGGAGGTTTCCGTTTGCCCATGTTTGCTTAAGCGGGGTGGTGGAAAATCTAACACAAACCCCCACTGTCACCGTGCTGCCCCTGGCCAGGCAAGCACTGTACAAATACTGTCTACAGAAGCGGACCTGACTCCAATAAGACTTCACTCCAATACACACCATCATCACGAGAAAGAGTGAAAGCAGAACGTTGAAGGGGGTTGATAACCAATGGCCACATTGGAGTCCAACCTTTGGGAACTGGATGGTGCGTCAGAGCACGCAAACAACTGAGCCAATGAGAAATAAAACAGATGGAGAAAGACACTTGTATCATTTCTAGATAAGAGTTGGAAATGAAAGATGACCCCAGAGGAAGATTTAGACTTCCTTCTAAATGTCACAAAGTCTCCAAGGAGTTTAACAGCTGTACAAACTGGTGTCTGTCCTTACGCATGAGGCTGTGGGAGAAAGTGATCCAAAGAGTTTCCAGGGCTGGTTCCTGCTCACAGTTGTGATCTTATCACTGTAAAAATCCCAGTTTTGCGAAATGGGAGAAATAATAATCTTACGTAACAGATCTGTGCATGGCAAACGCACTCAGTGTATACAAACAACAGGAGATATCAGGTGGAATGGGAAGAGGAAGCTGAGAGGTATTAATCTGGACATATACATTTACTAGGATGGACCAGCAAATCAAGAACTCGAATACTTCTATTAAATACACAAAAGTTTGTACAAAAGTAATACACGTAAGTGCATTCTCTACAGTCACAAAAGTTATCAAGAGGTAAGCACCTCACCTGCACAAATGAAAGTTCCCCGCAGTTTCTTTTTGTTTGTAGATTCGATGGTTAATCCCGACAAGAGGTCAAATCCGCGCTTTCATTCATCGGATGGATGGGAAGGAACCCGTAACGTTACCGCACTTCGAGTAACTTTAAAAAGCGCTTCATCTTCGCACTTCAGGGTTTCGGACTGGAGACAATGGGAGGGAAGGTTGAGAGATGTGGAGTTCCGCCTACTTTGTGGAAACCTGCAACGTTACACACGAGCGATCGGGGCGTGGATGTCTAATATATGTAGACTCCTTCAAACTTCCAAATTTAGCATCTTAACTCATTTTATCTTTTTAAAACATTGTACACTAACCAAAGACGTAATGTCAACGTGGAAAACATGCACATAGCATGAATCTATTGCTAGCCTGCTGTACTTTGATCGCCCTGTAAACTTATCGGCTAACATATTTCGGGATTTGAATATATCTGGATCTGCTTTTCAATATATGTCGTATACCCGTATATCGTATATAGACAAATAAACACACATATAATGAAGAATACGGCCTTTCGTAACAAGTCTGACCGGTTGGTTGGCTAATTTACATGGCACGACCTGCCAAGAAGGGTTGCCAGATCTGCGTGACAAAACTAGCCCTACTATACTATAACCCTACTATATCTAGAAAAAAGCATATTTTACAGACCTGTTACTTGCTATACATTACACACAGTTTCGTATTTAAAATGACTGTATATAAGTTATCATACCCACAGTCTGATTTACATTAAGGTCTTCATCTTAAAACGAATACAGGTGAACAAACTTCCTCTACTTTAAGGCCGATTTGGCAACCTTGCTGCCAAGGTTTCTGCAGAGATTTTAAGTGCAAAAGCGCCATCTAGTGTTTGCTCGAAGGCGCTTATTACAGAACGAGTCCTCGCCTGTTTATATTTCATTATATATATTTCTAAATCAGTGAAAATATGACTATTTAAAAAAGTGAACGTGTATTTGTAAACGAGGCGGGATTTGAAGGAGCTAATATAAATTGCATACTAACATTGGAATAAAAATTGTTATATCAATGTTATTGTGAAGGCCAAAGAAAAAGGGATTATGCAAGAACATGACTTTTATTAGATTTTAAAGAGACTACACATAACAATGGTCAATTTACATGTTTAAGATGTGGGAAACAAAACAGCACCAGAATGCATACGGTCACAGTAATTCTTTTGACAGGTTGCAGAATCATGTCCTCTATGCCACTTTTCAAATAAACTCAAACATTTAGAGTAACAGAAAAAAGACCACTGGTTGAAATAACCTCTCCAGAAAGTTCTGTGAACATTCAACTACTGTGAAATCTATAATTGTTGCAGCTTTCGGGTCAGATGGGACAGACATGAAAATGTATGACAGCAACAGGAGGCGTCATATTACATCATTAGGGATTTAATGTTGTTCCATGTTTGCTTGCCGACTAGGGTCAAACAAAAGTGGTGAAGTAAAACAAATACGAGAAGCCTGTAATGTCAGAAAATGCCATGTCAGAAGCAAAATGCAACTAGAATAAAAAAACATTTCAATAAATTAACACATAAATTTAGCATAAATAAGTGAATTTAATATTTCATAATTTGGGAATGACAAGTGAAATACTACAACCTAACAATACTCCAATGAACAGTTCGTTCCGTCACTGTGCCATCATAAAATATCTTGTAGAATTTATATGGAAAGAAATTATATATATATATATATATGATTTACGAAATATAAATCACTACTCAATTGAGTGCCTCTGCCATCACTTCTAAATATAAATAGTTTCTCTACATTTCATGTTTAACAGCAGGTCACATTCAAGTCTTTTTTTCCATAAAATACATCAAAAGTAAACAATATCACACAGAGGTTTGGTTATTAAATCTGCAGACTCGTTTTGGTAAAACCCTCATTTTTAGATCGCTATTTCATTAAACAAAGAATTAAACAACCATCTCATACACATCTCCTCGAAGTGCATGTGTACTAAAAATGAAGAAATCAAATTAGTTAAAGTGATTAAAACCCATTGTTTTAAGAACACAACCTTTTGAAGGATGCAAACGCATTCACACCACCGACAGCTCAAGGCAAACAACAACAGGCAAAACAAATTCTCCCTTTAGATATCACAAGAGTGTTCAGCAGCTCGGATCATAATTGTCCCCCAAGAGAAAGCAAAGCTTCGATTACAGGGATCCAGTAGAAAGAAAGAACGGTGCAGTGAAGAGACTTGTCTATTGGGAGGCAACAGCGATCCTCTGGGACAGCAGAAGGTTTAAAGTTTGAATTCGGATCACACAGTGTAGTCCAGCTCTGCGTTCAGCTTGGTGTACATTTCATAGATGGCGTCAATAGTAGCTGTGAAGTTTACTAAGAACTGCCGTACTTTCTCCAAGCATTCTTCATCCTTAACCTCTCGTCCTTTAGACAGCGCTTTGAGAAAATCTGATTTGTACGGAGCGGCATACAGTGCTGCCTAAAAATAAAAAAGACAGTATATCAATAGTTTTATAACCATTAACAGTGCTCATTACAGAAACTGTTCATTAAAATACAGGTTATTTCCATAACGTCTTTGTTCATTTTGTTATCAAGAAGCTTACTTTGAAGAGCTTCTGAACAAACCAGCCATGATATTTCTTCAAGGCAATCTCATAGGCTTTGGTGACATTGACTCTGATGAGATTAGGATTGTTTTCATCCTTTTCTCCATCCACTAGGCTTTGCAGAAGAACCTGTATAAAGCGTAACCCCCTACCAGAATAAAAAACACCTTGACATTAATGCATTTTGCAGAAAAACATTACAGTGCTTTTTAGATATACTATATATATTTTATGCTTGTTTTTTTGACTCCACGATGATTATGTTGCAAGTGGCATGAAAATTCTCACGCACGCCTCATTTCTTTTCAAACCCCTATGACTTTCTTTTACCCGTGGAACACAAAAGGAGCAATTAAGCAAAATCCCTCATTTTCATACAGCAAAAATGAAAAAGCACCACAAAAGTAGTTCATGATGGAGCTGTATGGTAGCTTTGTATGAGAATAGATGGAAATCGCTGAAAGTTTTGCTATCCAAGAGTTGTCAAATCATATTTTTGTAATTATGTAAATTAAAATTATTAAAATTATTAAAATTGGCAAATGCAACAAACATCATTTGCTTTTTTGTCATTTTTGGAGCTCAAGAGTGTTTTTCCCTATACATTGTCTTGTATACAAACATGTATAAAAAACCGGCACACCAAAGATGAAAAAATATAAAAATATTATAGAAAATTATTTAAAACATTTGTTATTTTTTTGGAGCTTTCGTGTGCTAACGTTTCATATTTTTTTCTGCTATGGTTTGTGTAGGTCGAGCACCCTTTGCAAGTTGATGTGTGTGCTTTTGTTATTGCTTTGTATAGAAAACACCACTGGGGACATTCTACTCCTTTTGTGTTCAGTGGAAGAAAGAAAGAATGAGTTTGAGAATGAGTAAAGGATAACAGTCTTTGTGCAGAGCAAAAGAACCCTATGTGATGTTTTTATTATACAACTTATACAAAAACTGTTAAGCATCTCATTTTCACTAACAAAACTAAAAATAAAGCAGTATACGTTTTCAGGTCCAAACTTGCCTTTTCAGCCACATGAGGGCAAGTGTTGCTCCCGCTTTTGGCCATTCGGCTCCATGCATCTCTTTTTCTGCTTCCAAAATGTTTTGCAGGGTTTTAAATCTGCTGGGATTAGTGTCATACACGGCCCTGATTTTCTGTAAGAAACACAAGAGAGGTAAGTGGAGATCTGGTTGTAAAGGTTACGTAGTGCAAAGCTCATCAACCTTCTATGTCTGTAAACTTACAGTTATGTTACCCGCAATATCAGCCTTGATGGGAGAAAAAACTGTAGAACCAAGGCAATCTATGAAGAGATCAGGGGAAAGGGTAAATAAGATTGCACACAACCGAACCCAAGCAATTTGCATGCATGTAATGAAATCTTCCAGTACAGACTGTATTATAGCATGAAGTTTAAGCAGATTATGTTTCGCATTACCCACTCTTTCACAGGAGCTGTGAAGTAATCTTTTTACATACAAGAATCGTACAAAGAATGTTGCAGATCGGCGATAAATGTATTTCCAGTTCGGTTCTCAAGAACTCAAAGTGAACTCTGACATTACCGCCAAAAAAAAAGAACTCTGAATAATTAACCATGCTTAGAGAGCATGACAGATTTCTGAAAGCACCCATGCGGTTCATTAAAGTTTCAGTACCTCCCATTATCACATTGAGACCAAATGTATTGCAGGTCTGATAATGAAATAAGCACTTTTGGAAATGGAAACATTGACTCTGTGATGTTTCCACTACTGACAGCGGTTACTCCACAGTATACTGTATTCTTTAACTTGAAGACAATTTTATAAAATCGTTTATTGTGCGGTGGTCTCGGTAGCTTATTACATTTACGCATTTGGCAGACGCTTTTATCCAAAGCGACTTACATTGCATTATACTATACACTTGTTTCCAAGTATGTGCAATCCCTGGGATCGGACCCACGACCTTGGCGTAAAAGCTCACGCCATGCTTTAACCACCGAGCAGGAAAGCTGTAACCAGAGATAATCGAATGCATACATTGCCTACATATACGGCAAACATAACATGCACCCTCAAATTTACACCTCTTTGGTAATTTAGTAAAGAATTGACTTCAGTACTTAAAGGTATACATTATGTGTACTGCCTGGAATTGAACCCATGGCTCCGGCGTTGCTAGCGCAATGCTTTTTCAGTTAACAGACCCAGGAAACAGCATCTCTGGTTACAGAGGATTCCACACGAGCTCCTAAAACATTGCTCACACATTGCTTTTTCACAGAGAAGAAAAACACAAACATTCCCTCTGTTCACATATATAACAATGACAGCCCTCCCTCCTATTCTTTCTGGTGTTTGTACGCCACACAGAGCTTTGCTTGATAAGTGTGAACTCTAAACAAGGGCAGGGAACACTAACTGTCTTTCCATGAGAGCCATTTCTTAATCACGCGGTGACATCACAGTAAACTATGACAGATATTTCTCCAATCACTGCCTGCCACTACTCTCCGAAGGCTTATCTACTGAGATTAAACGCTTGCATGTTTCATTCACAGACAGGTTTAACAAGGCCGAGTTTCTTGTCAAATGTTTTCTCTATGATTCACTATTAAGCTCTGCTTTTTTTAACCATGGCAAGGATCCTTTTAGAGACAGCTACAAAAGAGAAGACTGAGAGCTCATCTGCAACCCTCACGCTCGGCTTTTCAAGTGGCAAATGTATTTCGACTGACTTTTTTCGTATTATCAATAGCCAACGAGCCTTTGAACAAAGATGTTGAGATGTTTCGTCCCGCCACTGAATAGACGAAGGCAACTCAACACCATGCTAATCAATTTCCTCAACTTCTGAAATCGAGGGCAACTGATTAAATTATGCATGCAATGTCCGCTTTGTGAAAAGAAATTTGATCTAAAAAAAACGATTAGTCCTCAGAGAAGACAACAGCTATTAGTTGACAGCAAGGCTTTGTCAGACTTTGCTATTGTCTTCTGCACAACCCTGGAGAGGTTGATCAGGATTGGAATAAATCTCACTGATCAAGGAGCTGGAAAATCCCTGAAAGTCAGATGACATGTGAGTTTGCATTCCTGGTTTTCTTAATAACAAGTATATTATGTAATGAAATGATATTCCTTTGTAAATGCATAATGAAGGATCAGCATCTGCATATGGTAACTTTTGCCCATTCTGACAATGACATGTTCTGAATTAGCCTACTACATTAAACATTTAACAAAAGCTTGTTGACATGATGTTGTAAAATAACTTGTCACATCTAACCCTTTTAACTTCTGTTACGAGGTCTTCAAAAACAGTTACTGAGAGATTGGGACGAGATCTGACGTTAGACAAGAAACATTGGCACTGAAAGTGTCGCTTAAATCAATTGAAATAGATTTTCAAAAGGAACTTTACAAACACTTTGCAACAGAGATCGTTTAAAAAACCAAGCCCCTCTCACGAGCACCTAGTTCATGCTCAAATCAGAGCTCTCAAACTATGAGACATGACGGAAGAACCTACCGAAGAAAGGCGGAAGATGAGACACCGCCTCAAGAAACGGCCGCGTTTCCACTTGTTTGTCGGCTGGAAGTTGCCGGAACTGGTGCTCCATTAGAAGAGCCATGGTTGCCTGAAATGGGCCAAAATTACTTTTTTGCCCTCAACATAGGACGAGGAGAACACGGCAGAAGTTAAGGCAGAACCCGGAACTACCGCCGGACAGACGAGCGCTCACTAGTGCCAGTTCTATTATCGACAGTGAGTGCACAGCTAGACTGCCTCATACCCCGCCCCTTTATTCAAACATATGAAGACATGCAACAGGTGGGTGCGGGAAAGCCAATCATATCACTAGGGGCGGAGCCTAGGCTGTTACGAATTATTTTGTAGAGTTTATTATATTTATCCCTTTTGACAAAAACAAGACACATTTTAATAGTTTCTTCATGCGTTTTATTCACAATTACGTGCGTTGTTGACTACCAGTAATGAAACGAATCGAAAAACATATAGATGTTTAGTTAACGTTAGTTACTTAACGTAACTAACCTTACGTTAGTTAAGGTTTAAAAGTGATAAATAATCTAGGTGTGTTTTCCCAGTTAAGAATCGGCTTCATTTGACGTGGTTTTGCGGACTTTATAAATGGTTTCCAATATAATGAAAACAAGAGCGGCTCAGGTTCGAATCTCTGCTGAAAGTTCAGGGGCCTCGTGTCGTTAATAATTAAAACGTCCTTTACCCTGTACTGACATTAGAGGTTTAAGCGGGGAGTCTTTCTGACGACAATTAGACACGATTATCTGGTCACCATTAAACATTCACACGCAATGTTTAATTCATCTATCAGTAGGCTTAACCCACAATGACCCACAGACATGTCATTGCCTCTTTATTAATACTAAAACCAGATTCCCTCACCTATGTCACACCTCAGATGACAGATGGTTTAATTATCAAAAGTAGGGTGTTGGGCAATTCTGTCAGCAAATGTGTGTAAATATTATTGGAAGTTCAGTATCGATGTAATATTATGGGTGCTTTATTTGAATATTTTTAAGTTGACATTAAAATGGCCAGTTGGGGAGCCAAATATCTTCGTGGACATGTGAGTTGTATGCAATGGATATGTGCTATTTTATAATTATAATTGTTATGTAAATTAAATGACATTTTATTCGTTAGATCACGTACAAGGTGAGCGTACCTGCATTCCATTAACGTTTACTCGTGTTCGATTAATTTAGTCTTATATTATATTATAGTTATTATATATTATAGTCTTAAATGCAGAATATTTTATGGATATTTAAATATCAGTTATGGATGAGAAATACACATGCTTTAGATAGGCGATGGTTACTTCACCTCTCAACTCTCTCACCCAAAACGCATTTGCGTTTGTACCTCACTGCTCGCCGTAGGTAACCAGGAAGAACAGTGTCGCCGTAACCAAGAGAACGCTTCGCTTTTTTTCATTTCCGTTAGTGTTTTGTTGTCAAAGCCCGTTGTTGTTAACGGCCTTTCTTACAGAAAATACACTTCTCGATTTCGCATTTCTTATTTACACTAGAAAAGTGCTGCAAGATACACGCGCGAGTGTGGTAAGGTTACAAGTTGAAGTTTTTACACGTGAGTGAAGCATGCATAACCTGTAGAACACTTTTTGGCACGTTGAGCGCTTATTATAAGCTTGTATACTCTTTTCCCAAGCATGTCATAATCATTCATATTACTTATGATTTGTGTATTTAGGTTGCCTGCAGTGTAAGTGATTGTGAGTCAATAAGGGGTCAGGATAGAAACAAAGCACCAGATCTAAATCGTCTCTGCAGACAGATCGATGGCTTTACCGACGCTTTCGGCGCGCTGGCCGGGTCGGGTGGGAGCTCTGGAGAGGCAGCTGGTTCGGCAGCGCGAGCAGGAGGCTCGATGGAGGCAGCAGTGGGAGCTGCACTCTCAGTACTTCAGAGAGCAGGAGGTCCGCAGCAGCAAACAAGCGCACTGGAGCTCAAGGCAGTCCTTCCAGCGCAGGTACAAACGATGATGATTCATTACACACAATCTGGATATCATGCTAGAAGTTATGTTTTATAACAGAAAAATAACGTTTACAATTAAGTGAGTTCAGTCAATTAGTAAATGCCTATTGTAATTTGTTGCACAGCAAATTTTCCCAACATATAAACAAGGCATCAAAATTAAGGCAGAGACATAAATAACTTAACAGGAACGACGGAAAAGAGAAAATACACAGAATTCAAAATGATGTTTCAAAGCTGTCATTTTAATAACTCGTTGGCTTTTCTTTGGTCTTTTAGTATGTCAGCGTTTCAGAGGGAGCAGGTGAAAGAGGAGAAGCAGCGGAAGCTGCAGGAGCGCCGGGAGCGTCTGATGGCAATGCTTCAGGAGGAGAGAGACCAACTAGAGGCCGAGCTCAAAAATGTTCTCCCAGACAGAGGCACACAGACCAGAGAGTTAGTAGAAAAAACAGACGCCCTCCGGTCTGCAAGAGAAGAGAGACGGAAAAACGTGTGGTTGCTGTTTTACTTAAAGATCAATTTGATTGTGGGTTTAATAATGTGTGATCTGAAATGTCGAATTATTTTCTTTCTTCCAGCTGGCACAGGAGCTGCTAAGAGAGCACTGGAAGCAAAACAACTCTGAATTGCAGAAGGTCAGCCATTTATGAGTAATGTACTGTATAACGAATGGAAAAAGTACATTTTAGTATATGTAGTATAAAAAAGAGCCAATCTAGTCCCTTGGTCACTTGTTGCAAACATACGTGAACAACATGACACAATCTGTCTGTGGCTATTCTGTGCAAAATGATATGCAATATTTAATATCTGTCATGTTCATGTAAAAAGGGTTTTTAACGTGGGAAAATGTAAACACAGGAGTTATATCTGGGATGAATAGTACACATTCATATACTAAGCACTTTCACCTCTAAAGACCAAATGTAACTTTACAGCTCAAATAACAGTTAACAGTTAAGTGAAAATTAAAGTAAAATTTAAAATAATTACACTTAAAGAAAAATATTCATCCAAAAAAACGTCTTTCTATCCACAAATATTTCTACTGTAAGTTTCTGATTGAGTTGAACTTGAATGCAGAACGTTCATTTAAGGACTATTTAAGGGAATTATTGATCGTGAAGTAAACCTGACTGTAAGTTAATAGGGCTTGTGATGTGTTTCTTCCGTGACTGATCTGTAACTCTGAGCTCAGGATTTGGTTCCAAACACGTGCAGCGTTGTTTAATCAGACATCTCATGTTTGTGCCCACAGGTTGAGTCACAGCTGCACAAAGATCATGTTGTGAGCCAATGGCAATCCCAACAGCAGGAGAAAAAACAGGTTAGAAGAGTGTTAAATGCCAGCGCTGCCATGCATGAATGGTGCCCAGCTGGGCATCATACAACATTAACATCTTGAGGTTTACTGTATAATATTAATATGCCATATTACAATATAATGTACCATAATATTAAGAAATGTCGACAATGATCTCATTTAGCTAATGTTGAACATCTTGATTCAATTATGTTGTTTTAGATAAAAGCGTCTCCCAAATGCATTCATGTAAATGCAATGATTTGTGTCAAATACATTGTAACCGTGTTCTCCTTTTTTCAGGCTGAGGAGAGAGCTCTGGAGGAGAAACGGCGTGTGGAGAACGAGTACGAGAGAGCCAGACGGGAGGCTTTGGAAAGAATGAAGAAAGAAGAGGAAAAGAGAAAGCAGGAGGAGATAACGCGTGCTGAGGACCTCCGTAAACAGATGGAGGAGCTCAAACTACAGGAACAAGAAGTGAGTCATTATTGCCTTTTTTTGGGAGAACGCATCTTAGAATAGAAACTTGCATTATAGTCATCCTCTGTTACAAGTTGGATTTGTCACATGTGGTTTGTGTTTTTTCATTTACAATCTTTCTGTGACTTCATTTTATTGACATATTATTATTTTCATTTTGACCAATCTTATTGTTATTATTGTAAGTCAAATGACATCAAACTGCTGATTTCCTGCGAAACTATACATTACACGTCAACAACTTATTTAATTATCAGAAGCATAAATGTATTTGCTCAAAAACTGATTCTTGTTCATTTATAACCAATAAAAATTACGGGTTGGAGCTTTTAATGGAAAAATAGATGATGCTCCATACAAATATGTTTAAATACCGTTAAAGGGACAGTTCACCCAAAAATGAAAATTCTGCCATCATTTACTCACCCTCAAGTTGTTCTAAACCTATACACATTTCTTTGTTTTGCTGAACAGGAAGGAAGATATTTGGAAAAATGTCTGTAACCAAACAGATTTCATCCCCCATTTACTGCCATAGTAGGGAAAATAAATACTATGGGAGTCAATGGGGGATGAAATCTGTTTGGTTACTGGCATTCTTCAAAATATCTTTCTTTGTGTTCAACAGAACAAAGCAATTTGTACAGGTTTGTAACTATCTGAGGGTAAATAAATCATGACAGAATTTGGGTGAATTTCCCTTTAATTTCACAAATTATTTTATGTAAGGAATATTTATGACACACTATTTATTTATAAAAAAAATAATACATGTATACTGCAAGTGTGCATGAATAAAAAGAAATTCAAAGGCCCTGAGGCAATTATTCCGCATATATTATGCTTGTTCTAGGCCGAGCGTTTGAAGCAGGAACAGGAGGCTCTTTTGTCTCGGTGCTGGGAGCTTGAGAAGCTCGAAGATGAGAGGAGGAGGATGGAGGAAACCAGGAGGAAAACGGAGTTTGGGTAAAACTATTAGGCATATTTTACTGTTTGTTCCTCCTGCACTTCTGGGATTAGACTAACTGCGCTGTTTTTCACATTCAAAGGCATTTCTTGACTCGGCAGTACCGCGCACAGCTGAAAAGAAGAGCACAGCAGGTTCAGGAGGAGCTGGTGGGTTACAGCGAACACTATTTGACCCCTTTTTATAATGCTGAACATTGTCAGCTTGACTGCAATACCTTGTTCGACCACCAGGAGGCAGACCGTAAGATACTGGCAGCGCTGGTGGAAGGAGATCTGGAGGAGCAGAAGCTGGAGAAAGCCAGGAGAGAGAGAGCCGTTGCTGACGCCGCATGGATGAAGAGAGTCGTTGAGGAGCAGCTTCAACTGGAGAAGGAGAGGGAGGCGGAGTTTGATATTTTATATCGGTGAGTAGTGGCAGGATGTTTGTTAAGAACTTCCAGACGATCCTAATGTGGTTTCACTCGTACTGTAAGATGAGAGTATGTTTGTGTGCGGCCCATCAGAGAGGAGGCTCAGCGTGTTTGGGAGAAGAGAGAGGCAGAGTGGGAGAAAGAGAAGAGAGCCAGAGAGAGACTCATGCGGGAGGTGAGACGAAACACATGTGTTTGAGGATATTGACAGCACATGATGGCTCATTTTTGGCCTTGGATGTCTTGTTCAATGGCTGGTAGGTCCTGGCTGGACGTCAGCAGCAGTTGGAGGAACAGATGCACGAGAACAGGGTGGCGCGGGAGGAGTCTCTTCGGAGGAGAGAGGAGCTCATCCAACAGCTGGACCAGGAGAGACTCACCCAACGCCAGGAGAAAGAGGTGCAGGAGGGAGCCCGTACTGCACGCATGCAGGAGATCAATGCACAGGTGTGTAGTGTGATACAGAACAGTAGCGTATACGCTTGAAGCTGAGCATAAGCGTTAAAGGGATTCATTCAACAGGTGGAGAAAAGGCGCAAGGAACAGTGGGAGGAGCAACAGAGACGTGAGCAAGAAGAAGAGCAGGAGAGGGAGGGGCTTAAGCAGCAGGAGGAGGAGCTTCATCTTGAGACCGAGAGATTGATTCGACAGGGTTACCGGGAGAGAGTGAGTTGAAAATTAAAGTGATCTTGAAGATGGCTTGATTTGAAGTTCACTGTCAAGCATATTACAACGAGATAATTGATTTTTGTTCTTATTATGACAGATTCACAGCAGACCCCGGTCAGCATGGACATGAGCAATTTACACAGGAATCTTCGTGCCATATTTTTTTAGGATAAGAAAATAGGAACATGTTTTGGAATCAGTCAGGAATACCCTTGTGTCCATGTTGAACTTGCCCACTTCGGGCTTAAATTAAAGTTAGAGCTTTAGAAAGCTTCCCCTTCAGAAATGCTATTTATATGACCCATGCATTTTTATCATCTTTAATAAATTGTTCTTATTTTTACATTTTGTTGCACTGGTGCTGAGGTTTCACGTATTGTAGGTGTGTTTGTATAGATGAATTACAATGTGTTTTAATAAAGAAAATATGCTTTTACCGTCTACTGCATTCTTATACAATAAAGAAATGTTCTAATAACCAAGATGGGGATATATAACAATAATAAAATACAGATATATATTTATATTGGTATTATTTAAGTACTGCAAAGAGAAATATGAAATGTGATGCTATGCGGTCAGTATATCACACGGCTCAGTTTCTGATACAAACAAAAAACGCTCTGAAGCAACAACTTGGGGTCAAAATTATAAATTACGTTTATTTAAAAAAATAAAAACACATCGTATTTTTAACCACAGACAGTGCTCGAATATTAATAAGTGGAAGACCAGTTCATTTAAACAACTATAAATGCTCAAAAAAAAAAAAACTTCAACACTGAGCTATAAAGGTCCACGTTTGGTTTGACCAGTTACTTGCTTTGTGAACAGGAAATGAAAAGAGCAATGAACTTAATGAGGTGAACTTATTTTCCAGCTTGGTTCAAAATAATAATAAAAACATGACAGCTACAGTATCAATCTGCTGGTGAAGATTGTCTCTTCAGCGAATGTATTGAAAACAGCTGTTATAAAATAACACTTTACAGTAAGATTGTATCTGTTAACATTGTATAGTTTATGCATTAACACATGAACAATACTTTACTAACACGCTATCATGATCACGTTTATTTGTATAAACTTACATTAAAAGAGTGATGAATGCAAATACAACCTTGTTGTAAAGTATTACCAAATAATACGTACAAAAACATCAGAATTTTTTAAAATGTATTACAAGAATTGTTCATAAACCTTCATTTTTTCTTACAAACAGACTAAAGCTTAGGACTACAACCAACTGATTTACAAACTATGACAAAATGGCAAATTCAATGCCATTATTTTTTCATTCTGTATATACTTTTTTAACATCTGTAACCACACTACCTGAATGTTCAAGTATACAGTATAAATATGATTTGGTTGATGGTAGAAATAAAAGACACAGACATCTACAAAAAACAATTTTG
The DNA here is from genome assembly GCA_006030095.1 of Triplophysa siluroides. NCBI lineage: Eukaryota > Metazoa > Chordata > Actinopteri > Cypriniformes > Nemacheilidae > Triplophysa > Triplophysa siluroides. Next base: position 135,118 of record VCII01000101.1, on the reverse strand, counting down.
ATTAAAGAGAGAAGTGCTTTCTTATTCTCACTCTATGACATTCATCTACACGTATTTTACTTTCATGGATCGAACATAGACGCATCCTTTTATACAATCCTCAAGAACGTTTCAAGCTTTATATTATGGCTACAGTGATCTTAAATAAAAACAAAAACATGCAAATGTATCTTACACATTACACAAAAAATTAAATAATACAAGGGGCTGCACTACAGGTGGATCAGTTGTTTTCTTTGGTGGTTATGGTGACTAGTTGCTTAGCGGCCTTGGCGATGTCATAGGCACACTGGATGACCTGCTGGGTGACCAACTGCATGTCCACTGCCGGACTGTTCTCCAGAAGAGACGCCTTCTTACACTCGTTCTGTAAACGGTGCGCGCTTGACGTCAATAAACGCAGTGAGCTCCTTACTGTCTCAAACCGTGGCCTCTGTGAACAAACACGTGGTATACATCAAATACACTTATTTTAATGTAGGAATCTCTTTATGGTGCGATAACGCAAATGTAACTTCGATACATTAACTAAAAGATTTACGTGAACAGAGAAAGTACAAACCTTAGGAAACAGGCCGGCCATCTCGTTCACGGCCACATATATTCTTTCTGCACAGGGTATAAAGCTGCAGAAAACAAACAGAGAGACGGATGAAAATTCTGAAACAAGTCAGAGTTAGGCGAGAGAAAGACAAACTAACTACAAAGAAATCGGTGAGTAGCGCTTTAAAGCCGAAGTTTACACAATCACAGCAAACAACAACTTCCATGATATTGTGTTATCTTTTCTGAAATGCATTTCGTTGAAGGATTCATTTATTTTCTACTGTGCTGTTATAGTTTAGCTATGACTTCTGTGCAATACTCCACAAGAAAAACAATAACGTGCAAATGTTAGTTATCTTGGTTTCAGCCCCAAAATATATTTACAGTAAGAGGACGTTACATCGGTTTGTGATATTATATCCAAATAATACAGCGTATCAAATGAGAATTTTTCATAAATCAATACTATTAGTCACTCTTCATGTAGATTTTGCCACTATTTAACCAATAAAAAGTATTAAACAGAGCTTGTCAACTTTGCTTAAAGGGATAGTTCCCACCAAAATGAAAATTCTGTCATAAATGACTCCAAACCTGTATACATTTCTTTGTTGAACACAATGAAAGATAGCTGGAAGACTGTTAGCAACTTAGATTTCTGTGGCACCATTGTCCATTAAACTGGTTGTCACAGGTGCCCCAGAAGTGTCCTCCTAAATTCATCAAAACATCTTATTTTGTGTTCAACAGAACAATAAATGATACATTTATTTTTCTATATGGTAGTCAATGGTGCCCCAGAAATCTCAGTTGCTAACATTCATCCAAATATCTTTCTCCGTGTTCAATCAAACAAGAACAGGTTTGTAACGACTTGAGGGTGACTGAATGATGACAGAAATGTCATTTTTGTGTGAACTATCCTTTTAATTATTGAAAAAATGAAATTACTGAAATATTTAACTTCCTATAAAGTGGCAGTTTTAGAGATGCAAAGTTTCCGTGCGACATCAACAATATCCTCGCATCAGCAGGGAATGACTGGTAGGACATCATGTCAGCGGAATAGCAAATTACTTTATTAAAAATGACTAAACGTGCACAGACGAATCCTTTACAGGAGTCCAGAAACATGCTTTAAACCAAACAGGGTCAGTTTCGATTTAAAATCGACCCTAATGCAAACTGCTTCAGAGCTTGAGTGTTTCACATTCTAGCGCACATACATGCATGTTACATGTTAGTGCTCCGAGCCCACGGTTGTGCCCGTGTGTAGATTAGTGCGTGAGTGATGAAGAGAGAGGTAGACACTGTGCCTGTGAGGCAGGGACAGAGGCCAGAGTACCAGGAGGCAGGGCTGTTGGGGGCGGCGGGGTGGGGAGTTCTTAGGCCGAGGGACTGCATGGGAGAGGGGGGCTTGTCTGCCCAAGGCACCAGTGTGCCGAAACAACCCAGACTGTGTCTGAGTCTGCGGACACTCTCCCTCTGCTCACCCGGGGCACTGGTGGGAAAAGACACAGAATGGGGCCCGAACGGAACGTGGGATCGTGACCGATCCCAAATCATGAATCCAGACAAATGAGCACAGGAGAGAAAGAGAAGATGAGAATGTACAACAGGAGGAACTCATTTAACGGATGAAAACACAAATGTCAGGGTCATGACCTATGAACAGCGATGGGGAGTTACTAACGAAAAGTAGTACAATTATATTTAATTTTTAACAATTTTACAAAGCAAAGAAAGAAGATGATGAACAAAACGTGGGACGGGCCTTCTCACCTGTCGTGCTTATTCTCCTGCGCAGCCCTCAGCAGGTCCTGGATATTCTTGGTGATCTGCTCGGTTTTCCGGATGACGTCTTCTGTGCTGGGCAGACTGGGGTCGGACTCGCATTCGTGACCGTCCAGCTCTGGTATGGAGTTGCTCTCTCCCATCCAACCGCTGCTGCGTAGACGACATCTACGGACAAACCTGCTGGGGCAAGATATAAGTGGATGAGTAATACTTCTACGGTTACTTGATGCACGTCTTATGACATCATTAGTGTGTTTGCCATGTATACACTTGGCTAAAAGGGGACGACTGACACGGATACAGTATTTACAATCGGCTAAAAAAAGGGCTTAACTGCAGACAGTTTGGTTTGATGGTTATTTCACGTACCCCGAGTCATCCAGGTCAGATTCGTTGACCGTGTTGTCATAGTCACCGTCGGATGCGCTACTTTGCTTGCCAAACTTGGAGGCCTATAAAGAGACGAAAGGACGCGGCAACAGAACACGTGATGTCACAAGATTGAAATATATACATATGTCTACACATAGTGAGGGCATTAGACACATTACAGTAACTGTAATCAAACTGATCAAATATAATACACTACATATTTGAATGGTGTCCAAGTGAATGAGATATGAGATAACTATAGTAATAGCAACAGCAATCTACAGTATTAAAGGTCTGCATTAGCGATTTTAAGCTTTAGCCCAAGAAGCATCATGAGTCCACTGCAAAGAGAGCAAACAGGTTAATACCGACAGCTTGGTCTGTTCATCACAAATGCATGTTTAGTCTGGAATACAACCAATTAAATGCTGCTCGTTTCTGAACTTTATATTTTTTTATATGATGACTTAGTGTAGCCGTTCATCTGCATAATGTTTTGTATAAAGCCACAATCCGCAACCTTTGCCTTTTTCAGGTTAGCTTACAAACATATGTTAACGTGTGTTGAAATCAAAATACATCCAACTATCATTTCCCACAAAACAGCTCAAAGTTTTATTCGTTATTATTACACAGCTCATTCGAATGCTTGATTCTGATTGGCCAGTCGCCAAGGGTTGTTATTTTCAAATAACAACCGATCAAAACTAATAACACCCTCTAACCCAGATGCTGCAAACCATTTCGAGAGGGGCTGATTAATATTACACAAAAATGAATTATAAATATGATTTTAATAACACATATGACATTATATTTACAAATGATTCAACCAATTTGCCTGTTCGTGACGTTTGAACGTCGTTTCTTACTTTAAAACAAATACTAAACGCCTCACGAAGGTTAAAATTTGCATTAAAATATATTTCAAATTCACATTTTATGTCCAGTTTTTATCTCATGTGGCCGTGTAATAAGCGGGATATTGTACAAGCAGCCGGCTGTTATCGCAAAATAAGCCCCTTCAGTGCGATACAAGATCACTGATCACACTGTCGGGGCTTATTTCTGCGATAACAACCGGCTGCCTGTACATTATCCCTTACTTATTATTCGTTTTTTTTTTGTCCACGGATGCAAAAAAATTTACTCAATGTTTGTTCGAAATGTGCATAGCGTTAGGAAGCCAAACATTTTGAAGTGAAATCCGTACCCCCTTGAAATTGACTCCCCGTTGCCCCCCATTCAGACAGTTTTGAACAATTTTCAATGTATTGGCTCAAAAACTGTTGTTCGATTACTTTTAACAACAAAAATGTATATATTGCAGCTTTAAGATAGTTGTGTCTGTACCAGCATTTCTCTTAATTTGCTTCATCGGTCTGATCATTCTTGCTTTACAAGTTAACGGGAAACGTGACTCCCGTGTTGATCTGTAAGCTAGAGCAACAACGAACTAGCAAAAAGCGGTAAAAACAGTTGGTGACAGGCATAAGAAAAAGCACGTTAGTCACAACATACCATATTACAAACCAGTGTTCAAACAGCATCTTTGCTGTACGCACAGTCCAGCAGGTGCAAAAGATGAAGCAAACAGGAGAAAAAAATAAATGGTAAAATTGCATGTAGGTTGTATCTTGGATCTGTGCTTTTCTTCTCAGCGCTGGAAACGGTAAAGATACTTGACTTTCTCATCGGAGCGTGAAATGGGGTCAGATTCCAAAAGCACTTTGACTGGGACATTATAAAATTACTGTAACAGAATATTACAGTAATGGGTTGAGCGGGAAGGGTTGCTCATACGCTCAGACCACCAAAATGTGACTTCTGGAGAACACGAATCAATCTTTTTACTATTTGCAGACATGCGTGTATAAATGCAGGGCAATGGATGTTCCTTAAATTATTTTCTTCTCCACAATTCTTGGCACTTTCAGTTGTAAAATTCAAGCAAATCCTGATTCCAAATCGACATCCAGAACAGCCACATGTGTGAGAAGCAGATTTGACTCCAAAAATTCAAAACCACACATTACAAGAACAGAAAACGGCTCAGTGTGCAAAGCAATACGACGTAGTGCATTTGTGAAAGCAGGAGCAGGTAGTAAGCAGCAAAGCCTGGAAATGACAACAAAAGCCATCGAGTGTGCGTCGTGAGGACGATGGTGGAAATGATGAGAAATACGTATCAGTAGGAAACAGCAGCCCTTGGAGGGTTGGCGTAGCCGTTCATGCGCTGTGATATGTGGAGCACAACATGAGAAGTAGGGACTGATGGGAGCAGAGGATGAGATGGAGGGAGGAGAGGAGGTGGTGAAGGACTCTGGGTGCTTTCGGACGGTCCCACGGGGCACGGAGCACGTGAGGATGTACTTAACCCTTTCTGCGCTCTTGTTCGGCAAACAGGACGGGGTGGGGAGTAAAGGGAGGGATGAGGAGGTGGCATCAAACATGCCTTTTTCGATCTAAAAAAGGGGTGCAAACCAGACTTATAGCAGTAAATGAAAGAACAAGGTTAAAAAAAGAAATACATGTGATTTATGTATTTGGCAATGGTGTAGGTTATTTGAAATGTATAGAACTAGGCATTTAGGAGCAAGTGTTAGATGGTGAGCGATGTGTGAGTTTCGAGAGCATTTCCATGCGGTTTAACATTTCAGAAAAATGACTATGAAGTAAATGCAATGAGAAGCCATGAGGTTAAAATATTTTAATACCACACTGAACACTTACACGGTCTAAAAAAAATTCTGAAATGAACAGCATAACAGTATAGGGCTTTTTACATCAAGAGGCTACTGAATTTGATGAACTAATGGAAATAGCATTGGTTTAAAACAGTATTAATAAGCAACCAAAACATTCGCTATACTGTTAAAGGTGTCCCCGAGTAACTTTTTCTGACTGAAAAAAAGAATACTGTTGTACTATTAAAATGTTTAAAATGATGTAGAAAAGGCTGCCGTTTCTTCAAATAAAAACCTGCCCTCCACATGGGGACCGCCATCTTCAGATCACCTGACCTATTGAATACTTGTACCTTAACAATCCTCCTATTTTTGACATTCAGTCATATCAAATTACTCAGAACACCTTGAAATGAAATGCATAACAGAACATAAAAGTATAGTTAGAGGCATTACAAATTTGTACAAATGTACCTTGAAAAGCAATGAAAATGGGACTGTGTGACTTATGCATTAAGTTTGATATTGAAACAGTTAAACAGTGATACATTTAGGAACTCAAAATGGTCTCCACAATTTCATGTATTAGAAAACCTTGTTGACTGACAACATACCACCAATATATTAGCACGCTGCAATATGAGAAAGGACAGAGAAGGAGAAAGGGCAAGAGGCAGGTCTGTACTTACACGGGTCGGGAAGGGTTGCAAGGAAGGGAAGGTCTCCTCAGGGTAAATGGCCTCTCCCTTGGAGAGAAAGGGCTTCAGACCAGAGCTGGTTTCATACATAGACATGGGGCGGCTCGCCCGTGCAGACAGGTGCCATTTCAGGGCAGAGGAGGAGGAAGAGGAGGAACAGGAGGAGGGGCTGGAAGGATTGGGGTGGTCGGGCCCCCCGGGGGCCTGATAGGGCTGTTGAGATGAGACCTGGCGTCTGAGAGAGCTGTTCTCACTTTGCAGAGACTGCAGCTGAAGAGAGAAACGAGTAAGCGAGAGAGACGGAAAGCAGAAAAAAAGCAGAAACTGTAGCAAAGCTTAGCTTACAGAGAATTTGTCGATCAATAGGTAAATGTAACCGGCTTGCTTAATATTCACATTAGCTGCAGAAGAGATGCATCCGTCTTTTCATCTCATAAATTAACTAAATGATATTACAATGAACCTTATTTTTTGTAATTGAGTTGTTCAAAATAACATCGAATCTGGGGTTTTTCCATAGGGTTTCTGTGCAAAACTGAGATTGTGATCGATTCAATACTGTTAAATAAATGAATACGTTTAGCTACATGCCTTCTGAAACAATTCCATTCCATTTAATTAATAACATCAACAATGTTATTGTTTTTGCAAGGTTAGCGTTACTTAAATTATGTGAAGTGAATAATGTAAGTCGCATGGCTTCAGCCGACCAATAATATTATGAAATCAGCAAGACTCAAAGTAAGCGCGCATGCACTGGAAATGTAAAGTCTAGCTCGAAAGAATAGCTGACCCCCCAATTTTTTTTTTCAATTCTAGTCTCACGACTAGTTGTCGCTTTGTCATGAGACATTCAAGAATCAATTAAATGTGAAATTACTGATGTGCCACCACGTATGAATATTGTTTATTTTGTTGGTTTGTTTCAATTTTACTAAATAATCTCCAAATATTCATTTCAGAATGAATCTGGATTATTTTTGTGCAGTGTTGGGTAAATTACTCTGAAAAAGTAATTAATTACTAGTTACTAGTTACATATTCAATAGTGTAATTAGATTACTTTACAAATTACTCTCTCCAAAAAGTATTTAATTACTTATTACTAATTACTTTCTATATCCTATATCAACCTTGATTAGTTAAGTGATTCAAGGATAGACATGAAACGGCTCTTTTAATTCATTCAAATCAATAATATAAAACTACATAAAGTAGTATTATTAACTGACCAAATTATTACAAATGTGAGAATAATACATTAAAGCATGGATTTTAAAGTTAGACTTTGAATTTTGATGTCAATTCCATGTTTGCACACACAGATATTACACAAAGTATTTAGTTTAATTACATCAGAAGTAACTGTAATTAAATTACAGGAAAACATAGAGTAATCCCTTACTTTACTTTTTCAAAGGAAAAGTAATTTAATTACAGTAACTAGTTACTTAGTAACTAGTTACACCCAACACTGTTTTTGTGATGGGCATATGCACTTTTTTGAGCTTCAACATGTTAAATCGAGACTATAAAAGATTATTTGGTGGTCAACTGAAGAAAAGAAGTCGGATAAAGGATTGTCCAATTTTTGTTCTGTTGAACACGAAATTAGATATTTGGAAGAATTTAGGAAAGCATTTACATTTTTCCTATGGTAGTCAATGATGTCCCAGAAATGTCAGTAGCTAACGTTATTACAAATGTCTTCTGTGTCGAACAGAACCAAGACATTTTTACAGCTCTGAAAGAACTTGGGGGGGGTGTAATTCATGAAAGAATTTTCTTTTTTGGAGTGTTCCCTTAAGTAAGAAAGCGTAAGTTAGACATGTTTAAGAACAGCAGGGAAAGCGAGACTAAGACATCTTACTCAACAGCTCAGATTGAAGTCAAGCAGCTCTAGAGCCAGAAACACTGACCAGGACCAGAAGCTAAATGAGCACAATATAAGCGCAGCAGAAGAGCTCCCAGATATTCCCTCATGATAACATGATTTTGGTCATCACTTTTTTTAACCAGCCAGATGTTCAAACGAATGCAAAGCCACACAGCTTCATCACAAGAATTCACTCTTATACACATTTTTAGAACCATATTGTCTGAAAAATATACAACCTTTAGATATTTTCAGCATGCATATATACAGCCGGAGAAAAACGTAAGAGACCATTGCAAATTTTCATTTCTAGATGTACAGTGTTGTGGCCATTTTAGTCCAGTGTCTGTTGAATTTCAACAAAATCAAACCTTAGTAGTGACAAAGTCACCCAACAGGAATGTGAAAGACTGACAGCATGTCAAGACGCATGAAAACTGTGATAAAGAGGTTATCATAACTTTTCCTAATACATGTACAAATATGAGTGTTGTATTGCTTCAAAGTGAATATGAACTGGCTTGCTTTGCAGCATTCGAGGTCTTACAAAGCATCTTTTCTGTTATTTTGACCCGTTTCTCCAAATTTGAGGGAAAATGCTTTGATGCTTTCCTGTAGCTCAGTGGTAAGAGCATTCCGTTAACAACGCAAGGTTGTGGGTTCGGTCCCAGGAGATTGCAAATACGTATGTATACATGTATAGGATAATGCAATGTAAGTCGCTTTGGATAAAAGCGTCTGCTAAATGTGTAATGTAAATATTGTTAGTAGTTCCCAGAATGAAACAAAAATGATAAATAGGACATTTTAAAATCGGGAAAACGGTCTCTTAATTATTTTCGCGGCTGTATATACATATATATTATTTCTGTAACACATATAAAATCGTAATATACTGATCAATATGTACAATTTAAGGAACACCGTTAAACTGTAGCTGTTGATATGTTGAAAGCACTGAAAGTCGTTTTAGATGCAACATGCAAAACCATCTATAACCTTTAACTGTACACCATCACTTCTTATCATTGGTTGAGAAACGTAACAGGAAACAGATTGAAACTGTAACTTCCTTAAAAAGCAGGGCAGATGACAGACGCTTGTGCTCATATTCTAGCACGGAGCAAACATTATAAAACATATTTGTTTAAGACTGTTGTTTTTTAATCTATGAAACTCCATCAGCAGAGTTCCCATTTCTGGTCTGTATTTTCATATTTGCTTTGTTTTTTTCGCTATCTGTGCTTAAACAATGACTTAACATACAGCTGCACTGTACACGTTTACAGTTAGCGAGGTTAGTATGCCAATAACCAAAGTCAGTCAGTAGGGTTTTGATGTCAAATGGTTGTTCAGTCCAGAATCAGAGCATCTTTTCCAGGGGTATGGAGGTCAGGGTCATGCTGGTTACTTGAACACTGCATCAGTTATTACAGTATTATTAAGAAGTTAACATTCCAGACAATGTTAAGACCTGGGATTGGCTCAGAATTGATATTTGGAGTCATTTTCTTGCAAGCATGCGAGATCTGTAGGTATGGGATTTAAAGAGTCTTGCTTGGCCCGAGCCGAGGAGCTTAGACAACAAATGCTCCTCAGACCAGGATGTTCAGCGTTCACTGCTGAATCTCCGGTACCTTTTTTTGCACCAGTCTCAGCTCTTCGCTCAGGTTACTGTTGGCCTTCATCAGTTCCTGTATTTTGACCTCAGAGGCTGAGAGAGCGTTCTTCACTTCCAGAAACTCCTGCACGGAAATCGGCCCATCGGACAAGTCCGAGTCCAAACTCTGACGAGAAAAGGAGAAGTCAGAAAAAAGTAGCAGACAAAGGGGACTCGTACACGTTAGTCTGTTGGTTTGTTATTGTGATGACAAGAATTGCACAGCAATTTTTGTATGCACAAACCTTAGCCCGGTCTGCTTTGCCGATTCGCAATTCGGTGTCCGTGTCCTCATCTGATGCCACGCTGTCATAGTCTGGCTGGTCGATTTCTTGGCTGTCGCTTCCGTGACGGCTACTAAGACTTTTGAAGAAAACGTTGTCTACGCTGTCTATGAAGCAAACGCAACAATGATGACATATCAAGAAAATAAGCCTTGAGAGGATTCACGGACTACAATGCAAAAAAAAATATTATTATGTATTTTTGTCTTGTCTTCCAGTAAGAATAACTAAACATTCCTAAATCGAGACACGTTTACTTGAGAAGCAAAGTGACCATACGTCACTTTTTAAGTTTTTTTTAATAAAGTTTTACCTCTTTAATAAGTACTGTACATTCAAGCTTTTTCTTAGCCCATTGGCAGATATTTTTGCTGGTTGTAGGCATCACTTATTAAGATTTTTGTAGACAAAAATATTAAGAAATTCATTTTTTGCAGGGTAATGTATAATGCAGAATTGTACCTTTGGGGCTCGACACTGAACTCCCCTGTTGACGCCGCTTTGCATCACTTAGAATATCAATCACAAGTGTGGCAAATTCATGAGCATTAAATCTCGCAAGCTTTTGTCGTCCCTGGAAAAAAAAAACAGTATATATTGATAATGAATGATTATAATATGAAAATGCAGTCAATATTTATTCATTCTAGTTTCAATCCTGTAACCCCTACTGTATAGCACGTGTAAAACGCAAAAGAAGAAATGAATGAAAAGACATAAAAAGACATGAAACATGCAAATCCTGTTCCAAGTTCCTGAGGCTCAGGAAATGCTGGAAGAGTTTTGGATGCGTTCTTTAAATGAACATTTACCTTGTATTGATGAAAATATCTGTAAAATCAAGAGGAGTGTTGCAGTTTTGCCGCTATTTCCTCCGTTGGCACGTTCGCGTGCCACAATGATGCATTCTGCAGTTTAATCTGCATGAAACACTCTACAAATGTCACTTGTCTGAAGTGAGACCTTTGTGATTTCCTGCTGATATGAGTTTAGTGACAGCTCTTTACATTCACAGTCTGTTCAGTACTCGCCTGGTTGCGTGTTGATGAGTACTCGGGGTTCACAGGAAGGAAAGGCACAACTGTTGTCTCCGTTACCAAGGCGCTGTGGTTCTGAGTGGCCAGCCAGACTGCGATAGACATGCGAAGATGCTCAAGAAAAAGGCTTCACACTGCCACGGCTGCATGCAGCATTTTGGGTACAATCTTTTGATTCTTTTTAGAGCTGCATGATCTCACCTGCATCTGTCTCTCTTCTGTCCACCTCGTCGTACACGTCCATTGCAAGTTCCTCAAACAAATGATCGCTGAGCTGAAATAAAGATAACAGAGCTGTTACATCAATCCAGATGCTATTAACCACGGTCTCTTATAGTGCATTATATGTTCCTATACATTTGATTAATTCATAGGATCAAACCCATGATCTTGGAATTGCCAGTACCTTGCACTACCAGTTGAGCTATAATATTTGTGACTGCAAATTGGAAATTTTATTATTTGATCATTTACTCATCCTCATGTTATTCCAAACCTGTATGACTGACATTCTTCGGCAGAACACAAAGAAGATATTTTGAAGAACGTTGGTAACCAAACAACATTGGCCCCATTAACTCCATTGTGATGGACACCAAAACCACAAGAAAGGATTTGTGTCAAAATATCTTCTTTTGTGTTCCACAGAAGGAGGAGACATGAGGATGATAAACCAGGACATCATTTTTATTTTCGGTTGAGCTTTCCTTTTAACAAAAAACAAGAGGACTTACAGATTGCAGTTTTCTTTTCGCAGCTTTTGCAAACTCCGACAACTCCACACTTCTATAAGAGAACACAATGTTTTTCTTCACAAAATGCTGTGATGGTATGACATTAAAACACACAAACTGATTTCAACTTGCAAGTACTTACACATTTCTTTTTCATCAAAGAGAGCAAAAACACAATGACAACATTATAACATTACTTCAATCATAAAGACTTGTTCAAAGAACTGATTCGGCTGTGCCGAGGAACATTATCGGGTGTGATCAGTAGATTCCAGGTCAGCAAGTTCCAGAACATGACTGAGCACATCCCAGAATGCTCCTATGCATCAGAAACCTCTGACATCACCAGTCTCGTTTACACAAAAACAACAGAACACATCCAGATTTGAGAATCGCATGACTACCTGTCCGCCATCTGTGGTATAATGAAGTGCTGTCCATTCTTGTGATCTAAAACGCAGACACCGCATTCATTATATTGACACACTGGCATTGTACACATCAACTGAGAAAATTACAACGCAAACTATTAAAGCATGAGATTTTAATGAGCCATCTGGCACTTGGAAGACCAAGGTAAAGGCGTGTTTCTAGCTTCAACGGTTCAGTGATCACACAGCTGGATATCAAAACATCAGTCTTCACAATAACACGCCATTATGGCATGACTCACCAGGCTTTCGCCCACAGAGGTAGAAGGCGAGTCTGTCTGTAAGCTCATACTGTATCTCCACCAGCCGGTCTGCTAGGTCCTGATGGCCGGCCTGCCTATTTAAAAAAACAACACACCTATGCTTTAAGAGTGACCTGTGTTCAATGAATATTGTCACTATTCTGACATCAAATACAATTGATGAACCCAGATTTCATGAGACGTTCAATATATTACCTTGCATAGTTGATGGGTGTTTTGCCGTAAGAGTCCGGAGCTCCAGGATCCGCCCCATAAACACACAGCAGCTCAGCCTGGCACACCTGTCCTGCCTTAGCTGCTATGTGAAGTGGTGTGTTTCCTTTTTCCTGTTTAAACCATTGCAGAATTTGTTAAAATCGCGTCCAAACAATCGGAACTAAATGAAATAAGATCAAATGCATGAAGGTATATACGTGGAGGTTTTTACCGGGTGGAAAAAGTTGGCTTGAGCTCCAAGCGACAGTAACCGTAAAGAAGTCTCAAGATTCCCAGTTCTAACACTCGAGTGAAGTTGCTATAAAAACAAACAAGTGTTCATCAATAGACCGCTTCATCGGATGCGCCCGCATGACCCCCAGTTAACTTACGGTTTGTGTTTGGCTAGTGTCTAATAATATAAATTAACATTAACATAGTTGTATGATTATTTTATAGTATAATACGTATTTGTTGAATTTTGTTGTATGTTCATATTATTAAATAAATAATTTGTTGAATGGGTCCTGCAGTTTGGTCGCATTTAAACAACGCCCATGGTACACAGACATCTAGCAGTTGAGTTTGGAGTCTAAAGTTAAGCCAAGTAACGGTTCTTCTCGGTTTCTTTTGATTGTAATCAGAAATAATCTACAGGCACTCGTGAATGTGTACGGGAAGTAAGGCTGGGGTTTTAAAAGTGCGCATGCGCAGTACCATTCCTTTATCCAGAAGTTGCGATCGTATTTTGACGCATTTCTGAGTGAAATTCTTTTATGAAAAAATAGGCATTATATTTATTTTATTTCACTGGGACTTTAACTTTCGGGATGTGTTTAGTTAAAATATAAGCATTTATTTCATATTTAATTAAATTAGTATTCATTCCTATTTATATTTTATTGTATATTAATTGTATTGAATTAAATTAGAACTACTCAACAGTTATTGAATCTTTGCGGAGGTCTGACTGACTATAAGCCACACCCCCTTAGTAACTGTTGCTATGTCTGGTAAACAGTATGTTTATTTGGTATTGAGAGCTGACAGTAAATTTATTATAATATTATAGGAACAGCATTTTAAGTAAAATTCCATATAAAACCAACCACACAGAGAATTTCCATAATAGAGATACAACTGGCAAGGTGTTTGGTGAGAGTAAGCAGAAGGTCATTTGAAAGGTTTCATAAATAAATGTCAACCCTAAAAAAAACTTCAAACAGGATGCATCGAACAATTAAAACACAAAGACTAAATACTGGACTAAAATGAGAAATATAAAGTTTCAAACAGGAAACTCTTTCAATACCTTGCTTAGATCTGCAGCTGCTGAACTGTCGTCGTCCCGACAGGGTAAACGATGGACGAAAGCCAGCATTTGATACTTGGCTTTTATGAACTCTGTCTTGTTGGAACTTTCGGTGAAATTAAAAAAGGAACTATTAGGACATGTCAGTCATTGTCATTTGTCACGTTTGAAGGGTTGACGGATATCTCACTTTACTCGCCAGAACTCACTATTGTCATCTTTTATATTTAACAATTTTTACAAAAGTGACTCACTGGACTTTATCCTGAGGATTGGTTTTGCGTTTCCCGCTCATTAAGGACGAGGGGTCCAGCAGTGTGTGCTCCCATATTGCATTAGCACCGTTGTTGTATAGTATCTGAACCATCTGTAGATGAGAAAGAAACGTGGGGGATAAAAAAAAATGATCACGAAACAATTTATTCAGCATGACAACATAATAATTTAATAAAACATCTTTCATACAATCATTGAAAAATCTTCAAATAGAAATGTGAAAGAGGAACTCAAACAGACTTAAAACATTTACTTCTCTAGATCAAAAGAGACATTATTGAAGACCAGTCGTGTACCAAGACTTCACAGCAAGTTGAGAGAAGGTGTACAAATGCACATTATATGTATTTGAAGAGTTTGGTTCCAAAATGAGTTTATTTTTATTTTTTATGTGCATTCCAATTAATATCAAAGCGCGGTTGGTTTGTTTTGATTTAAGCCATAATAACAAAAAAATACAGCTAACTAACAACAATAAAAACATGATAAAATAATAAAAACATGATTTTTTAAACATGTTTAAAACGGAGTTACGTCGGAGCCAAACTCTTCATTTGAAGTATTCATTGGTGAAAATTTAAAAAATGTAGACGTACCTTTAATGTACTATTTAAAAAAAAAACTCTTCTAGCTCCGATACTATTCTTATTTATAAACATCCTAAAAGCCAAAAGTTGGCCGATGAAACAAATGTCATGAATAAATGTGTAACAGTGAGAGTGGGCTCACCTGCAGTTGGGTGGGCGGCCAAGGTCTGTGTGACAAATGCCGCACTTGCGAATTGTGGCGACCCAGACTGCGGTGAACGCCGCAGCACTCGTCACATATGAGAACTCCTCTGTTTACAGACGCCCAGTGAGGATCTTTGGGGCCACAAGAAAACAACAGATTGACAAGAAGTAAACAAACACCAGAGTGTTGATGATGAGTCAATACACAATAACACCAATGGAGGTCTCTGGTGCATCACAGCAAAAAACACAACGTTTTTGAAAGTTTCTTCGATGAATGCACTGAAAAACTAATACATTTGTTTTATTCAAAACTCAATCAAACTTCTACTGGCTCAGATAGTATTTTACTTGAATATTTAACAATTAATATGCATGCATGCAATGTTAATGCAATAAAAAAACGTTGGTCTCAGTTCTTCCTTATAAGGTCAGCATAGTGTGAAGTGAATGTCATCCTTTTAACTATTGCTGTAAATGTGCTAACTTCCTCTTTCATATGCATGCAACAAACCACAACAAATGTCATGCAGCTAAGCTTTACTTCCAGGGTACGAGCAGGTGACTGGGAAACACCACTCAGTGGGTTTTTCCTTTCACAACTTTGCTACTGTAGATGTTTTGGGGAATATCTACTGCAGTGGTTTAACTGACAAGTTCCAAACCAAACAAAATTATTTATGAAAATCCCATTAATATTCAAAAACAATATTACAATTACTATAAACTGCATAAGTCCAACAATAAAATAAATAATGTATTTAATATACTTAATTAATGTCTAATTAAAGCTAGCTAAGGCATTATGGCTTTTCTTTCTTTTGTAGAAAAATGTTGTGGTATTGACATTTTACACTGTTACGATACTAAGTATATAATATATATGTTAATACTAAGGTATATTTTTGAAAAATTTGTTTACATTTTTTTTTAAATTAATGTTTTTTTAAAAAGTGATATTTTACCCAAAATATTCTGTCATAATTTACTCACCTTCTTGTCATTTCAAACCCGTACGTCTTAATTTCTTCCGCAGAACACAAAATAAGATATTTTGAAGAATGTTGTCCTACTGGTACCCATAACATTTTGCATGGTTTTGTATCCATACAATATAAGCGAATGGGTGCCAGCGCTGTTCGGTTACCAGCTTTCTCCAAAATATCTACGTTTGTGTTCTGCAGAACAAAGAAAGTCATATAGGTTTGAAATGACAAGAGGGTGAGTAAATCACGACAGAATTTTCACTTTTTGGGTCAACCATCTCTTTAAGTTGTCAAACCTTGTGTGTACTGCATAAAACAAAATTTGATGACTCAAGTAGGTAAAAACTAAAGTCATGTTTGACATCTCACACAACCAAGATTCGTGAGAATCACCCAGGCACATTTCTGCCAAAACGCCATAGTTTAATAAAGCAACACAATACATCAACTAAGTGTTTTCTTATCTGTTTAAAAAAACGACCAAACCTATTTATTTTTGCTAATGCTAGTTATTCCCATTGATATTTTGTTATTTACTTGTTTTTATTATTTAGAGGTCATTTGTACTTTTATTTCACTATTATCATAGATTCTTCACCTCTTATTAACTTCCCTACCAGAAACACAACAACGGCCTATTTTGGGTCCTGACCCACAAGAGATCCACACTGTATCGATGGGCACATAAGAAATCCACCAATCAGAGTTCTCGGGGTGGCTACTGACAACAGGGCCTGCTGAGTGCACTGCTTAGGTCGCACATAATACATTGTCACTAGATGTCATCCATCATGGACATACAAGTGTGAAAAGAATGTCACAAACAATTCATTTCAAGGCCCATTCACGGGGGCAGGCCAAATCAACATGATCGCAAAGCATAAACATGGGGACATCAACATTGGGCCTATGACTAATGTGTCTGATAGCAGATTCTAGTAATTTACATGGCTAATTGTATTTTATTGCAAGCGGGCGCTCATGGAGCCCCAACTCTTCCCATGGGGCTGAGATTCTGGGGCAAGGTTGGGCAATTTCACTTCTTCAGAAACATTTCAGTGATGGGGCATAGTACATCTGGGAAGAGATTTTTCAAAAATCCTCAAAACAGAGCCTTTGAGGATTTCATTTTCACTTAAATGTCAGATATGAATAATTTACAACACATTTAAAGCAACACTCCACTTTTTTGGAAATAGGCTCATTCTCCAACTGCCACGTCGTTACAGAGGTTAAATAAGTTGGAGTAATTGTACCGTTTCAGAATGCGTATTCATTCCGCAGATTCCCCATTGGGGGGGGGGGGGGGGGGGGGGTGTGTGTTCTGGTTGCGATAGCAGCTTCTAGCAGTCGCTCTAGCATAGATGTACAATTGATATTCGGCAATTAGACAGTGTAGGCTAGCAATCGCGTTCAAAAACGACGAGTCATTAGAGTTTCGATATGATTTTTGGCCTATTACAAAGCTCTACTGCTTCTGATAGCTTATATTCGTGTGGGGGGCTTAGACCGCGTGGAAATATGAAAAGTGGGCCGATATAGATGTAGGTGCAATGCTGAGACTTAAGTTCTTAAATAGGAAAAGTATATGGCGTAATAGCTGGCTTGGTCCCTCTTTGAACACGATGCTACTGGTCTAGATTGGTATTCAATGATCTATGGCTGAGGGCTAAAATGGGGGGGGTCTAAAAGTGCTATCGCGGGTGGCGCTTGACCCTTGCGCGGAGATCGGGCGAATAGGATTTGCGGCAAAACAGGTGATAAAACTGCAACTTATTAACATCTGCGGGGAGCTTGTGGAGAATGGAGTGTTTCGGCAAATTTACTAGCAGATACAATAAATATTGTTGAGTATGTTGTGTGGTGTTCATTTGGATTAAAATCCAAATCCGAGGTACTTGGTCTGATCCGTGTTTTGTGTGGAGGATGAATTGCATGGTGTTCTTTTGCCCACACTTGCGCAAAGTCAATCGCAACGATTTGCGTTTCAGTCATGTCACATCAGTGTGAGGGATGTATTATATTACAACTGTATCACACAGGCAGAAAGATCAGCTGTCTGAATTAAAGACTGATCCGCTGATAATGTGAGAGTTGCAGAGAAGCAAAAGTCACTTCCCTTCAAACACAGGAAGTATCAAACAACAGCTGCAAAGAGGCCATGGGCCAGAATCAAGCACCTGGCACAGCATCGTTCCCCTCTCACCCCTTCTTTACTTTGCGCCCCTCTTACCCATGAAGTCACGCAGCAGCTAAATAAAACCCAAGTCAAGAATAACTAAAAATATTCGCACCCTAACAACAACTGCCCCGTGACACTGACACGCCGGGGCAGCCCAGGCCAGCTGGTGACTGAAGCGTAACTAATCAAGGGGAATCAATATCAGACATGAGGAGAAAACTGAACCACATAACAAACCAACTGTCTGGCGTTAGCAATGATTCACAGTTCAAGCAGCAAAACAGGTCTATTGGCACTACATTTGGCTTTACAGTTATTCTTTATCTTTTATTCTTTATGAACTTGAAATGTAGGGTTCATCACAATTATAGTGTTTGGGGATCAAAAGTCTGAGCAAGCGAGACAGGATCAGTGCATTACTCAACAGGAGAGTTGAAAAAACATCTAAACGCTGTGTAATATAGACGATGATGTGTGACACAACACTTCATTAATTTCTTCCTGTCTATCAAGGCCTGTAATGGCTTGTGCCACTTGTAAAGCTATCCCATGTTGCTGGATGCCAATTGATGATCATCAACATAGTACATTTATCGATTTATACTCACACAATTGTACTAAGCACATGGTCAAAATACATATGAAAAGTATGAAAAGCTCCCGCAGCATCATATGAGGGTGCAAATGGAGAGCTGAGTCAACTCCGCATGCCGTGACTGTCTGAACCTAGCGAACTCCCTACCTAGACAGCATTTCAAACAAGAGGTTGTTTAATATTTTAGTCACGAGCATATGATGCTTACGAGGTGTTCTACGTAGGCAGCTTACAAGGTCTTGAAACACAACCAGTAGGTAACTCAAAACACGAACATTTGCTAATCGTGCATTTGTATCGGTTGCATTCCCACTAATGATATGATAACAAATCTGTTTGCGATATGTATATAACAATGCACTATCATTCCGTCCAGGAATGATTTCTTTCAGTGACGTCAAATGGTTGTCCACTTCAAATGACAGAAGGCATTCAGTAAAAATGTATATACACACCCGAACTGCTGCAATCCGCACAAACTTCGCTATTTCGAAGCCGCTTCGACATCCTGGTCTCCGGTAAAGCCCTTCTTATCACCATGTAGTATAAATCGCGAATCGTCCACGGGCAACTTTAACACATGCACAGCTTTACCATAACGATTGCATCCGTTTGAACGTGTTGTATCGCTGAACGACGATCTCATGCCCCACGAAACCGTGCATGTAGGAGATAGTTAAACGCGCGTGCATGCGTCTGCGTTGGCTGTATGAAATAATATATGTCTGGCTTGAAATTAGGACGGACGGATCAGGCAATCTCTGTCATGCTGAAGTCAAACCACACTACGGAAATGCTTGCCAGAAACGCATCAGATCGCAAAAGAGTGCCATCTGCCCTCCCTTGGCCGCACATTTGAGCTTAAAGTGGCGATAAATCAGCTTGCAGCGCTCCCTCACAAGAAGCAGGGAAACGCTACAGTGCAACGCGCGTGATTTTTTCTCGCGTTCATGTATGTGTGCGGTGCGGAGATTGCAGTGGAAATGCAATTATGAATCATAAATCCATTCTGTACATTTATAAACTGTCCAATGAGTCAGACGCCGTCGTAAATGTAGGACGCGATCTGTATAGCATGCTGTGGATGGGGCTGCGCATGCGCAGGAACGTCGGTCCTGATTTGCTGGAAATCATCGGCGGCGTCATGCGCACGAGTGAATTTTAGACTGTACCAAGACATACAAGATCAATTGTTATATTTACTCGTATTCAATATACAGGAATTACATTTATGTTCATATTCTAATTAAGTTATAGCAAAAATGTACATTTTTAATTCAACCACAGATTGCACTGCACAACCGGACTTTTTGGAAATAATGTGGTTCAGTCCGGCGCTTTTGGGACTGCCCACTTAAACGCAGTTATTGTATTATTTATCCCATACATTGTTATATACATTCGTTTTACGCAGCCAATCGGGCTCTCGTTGTTTATTTGCACACGAGGCATTATTTAAAAACTCCAACTAAATCGAAAAAATATGGAGGAGTGTTTTGACAAATGGCTGGCTACACCCCCACCCAAATAGTCTGAACCTGGCACTTCCTTGTTTTCCAAAAGTTTTATTTTGAAAAAGTTGCTCGCGTTTTCGGCATCTTTCTGTCTAAAAATCCACATGTTTCATTCAGGTACTGTGAGCTAAACGCATGAAGAGTTTGGAGGGCTCGCGACGGTAGCTAGCTAGTGGACCGGCTCTTGGTTTTGAAGCGGTAATCGCTGAGAGTTTGATCGAGGCGCAATGTTATCCGCGTCCGCTGCCACTGACGAGGATTTCAGCCTCAGGTTTCCACTGCACGCCCTGGTCTGGGAGAATGACTACAGGAGGCTGGAGACAGACATTCAGACGGTATGAGTTGAATAGATGATGTTATAGTTCAATACTGAGGTCTTATAAGCATTGTGCTGTCTGCTCCAGTGGATCACGACACGCTTCTCGTGTATTTAGCGTATCAAATGCCATAAAGTACCAGTAGCAACTATCCACTTGTAAGCTAATGTCACATTGCATTAGAAAGCTGGTAGGCACCGAAACAATGTTGTCATGTACATACTCGACGTAATCTATAGATACAAACTCGGAACATTCTTTGCGCTCCTTTCAGAATAACATTGAAGAAGTTGATCCACGAGGACGCACCCCTCTTCACCTGGCTGTCTCACTTGGACACCTGGAGTCGGTGAGAGTGTTGCTAAGACACGGGGCAGTTGTGACCAAAGAAAATGACAAACATTGGACAGGTGAGAGTGAAGCTTGTGAAGTTGAACTGTGGGTACAAACATAATAGGATAGATGGGCTTTGCCTACAAAGTAAATTGCATTGGCTCCCACAATGAGCCCATTAGCACCATTTGGCATCACTTCCTCAGTTTGTCTCATCCGTGGTTTCCTTAGCCATCGAATGTCCAATCTCTAGGCCGCAGTCTATCAAAGGATGCTGTGAGGATGCAGTGTCACATAAACGAACGGTTGCCTCTCCAAAGATATTTTCTGGTCAATACTGGCCTTTTAGATATTTGTACGTGTCTGTGCAGTTCTGCAGGAGGCGGTGAGCACTGGAGATCCGGAGATCGTTCAACTGGTGCTCCAGAAGCGGGATTATCTCAAAGCCTCCACCGCGCTGGGTGGTGTTCCGGAATTACTGTGCAAGATCCGCGAGGTGCGTCTCTCATGTTTTGTGTCTTTGAAAAACAGGTTGTTTTCTGACTGTTTCTTATGTTGAAATGATGCCTTTACTTCATCTCTTCTCCCCATTATTCTACTTTTTCTCACCTTTGTATATATGAGTTTAAATATTGAAGTTTACTCAAATATTGCCGTGGGATTTAGAAATCCCCTCTCACATAACTTATATCAATATTTCCCAATGTGGCGTTATGATGCAACGCTTAAAACGTTTTAACTTTGACCTCATTTCGTGCTAACTTGTTGACTACTGTTCAGCAAAAGAAATGAACACAACATTTCTGGCAATGAATCATGTTATATGTGTTGACAATGACATTATATTGTCTGTTAGATATCCTTCTCTCTAGATATTTTTATGAAATCATTTTAATTAGTATAAAATAAATAACAAATCTGTGCATACCTTGACGTCAAAGGAATTACATTAAGAGAAAAAAGTCATTATTTTACGTTTCTTTCACTATTTACTCTACACTTCCTAGTTTCTTGTGTAATGTATCTAATGTCATACAGTCTCATCTCTGTGATGCTGTCTCCAACACTTTTCAAAGCAGTTTGTGCTGAGTCCCTTTAATAAAACAAACCTCCTCTTGTCCCAAGTCCCCAGATTTCTACATGGAGATGAAGTGGGAGTTTACCAGCTGGAGTAAGTGCTCATTTCCCTAAACTTTATCTGTTCATCCTTAAGACTGAGCCATAAAAGTCCTCTGTTCTCGCTCTAGTTCCTCTCGTATCCCGCATGTGTCCCAGCGACGTGTGCAGGATCTGGAAAAGCGGAGCTAGTCTGAGGGTGGACACCACGCTGCTGGGCTTTGAAAACATGACCTGGATCAGAGGCAGAAGAAGCTATATCTTCAGAGGAGATGGTTAGTCACTAGCTCTGCGCATTTAAATGCGTTTACACATGAATTTGGTGTTCTGTGAAATGTGTTCTTCTGAAGTATACATGAAGTGCACTTGAATTACACCACTGTTTGTTTGTGGCCATGTGTCGTTTGACAGACAACTGCACTGAGCTGATGGAAGTCAACCATGAGGAAGAGGTCGTTGACACGGAGCGTTTCGATCTTTCTCGCGAGATGGAGGATGTCACGCTTAACAACATGCAACCCGCTGAACAGGAAGTAGCCAAGAGACTGACTACACCCATCATTAATACGTACCTGGACACGAAGGACATTGCTTTTGAGAGGTAAAACCCCGTTCACACAGTTGTTTGTGACATACTTGCCACGATGCCACGTTTGAATGCTACAGTATTCTCTGTTATATGCCGTTATCACTAAAAACAACAGTAGGGTTTAAGATTCCAGTTCATGTTCAAGCTCTTGAATGATCACCAGGGGAGTGTTGGTCTTTGTCTGAATGTCAATAAATGATGGACCATTCTGTGCTCAGGTCTAAGTCAGGCATCTGGGGCTGGAGGTCAGACAGAACTGAGTCGGTGAATGGATTTGAATCTAAGGTGAGCCAACGCACCAACGGTTTTTGATCATTACAAATCTCACAGACTTTGAACTGAGTGTTGCAATGAGAAGAATTCATCGTGTCTCTTATCAGACAACAACTGAATAAAAGAGAAGTGAAACCAAGTGTGGCTCTATTAATTAGAGCAGTGAGTTTTAGAAGTCGGTAATGTCCTGTGGGTGATGATGCTGTATTTGGCAGGTTTTTACGGTGAACAATGTCAATGTTGTAATTCGCACCAGGACGGAGCATCTCACAGATGAGGAGAAGGCCAGGATAAAAAGTAATTAACCCAGTTTTTAAGATTTACACAAAAAATATCTTCCTTATGCAAACTTTCAAATCTTTTCAGCTGGGTTTTTTGTAGGTGTGCTTTGCTTAACTATCTGTTTATGAATGTTTTGATTTTCACAGGTGAAAGGAATGTTCTGGAATCTTTACTCGGCACAGTGGAACAACAGATCGGTGCTCAAGGGGTAAGACCAACACAAAAACACGGTTTTACTATATTTTTGCAAAGCTGAAAGGATTCTCAGTTGTTTCTCTACGTGTTAACAGGACATGACTTTGGAATATGCCACTGCCACAAACCCCACCGCCATCACTCCCGAAGAGTATTAACCCCGACTTTGACCTCCAAGGCAGAGATATCGGACGACCCCTTGAGCTCACCATCAGAACACAGAAGTAAGCCCTTTCGTTGGACCTTGCTGAAACTCTAAGCAAAAGATTTTGGCCAAACTTTAGAACGTATGTCTCGCATCGATGTGAAAGTTAAATCGCAGCCAAAAGCTAGATCATATTCTGCATTTTAACCATGCTTTAGGAAACGCCCATCTAACATAAGGAACGCTCTGTAATTCCACCATTTTTGCAGTTGTATATATAACTGAAAAGTCTTGTGTTTCGCTCTCAGGTTTAAAGGCACTCTGTGGATGAGTGAGGAACATCCTCTGTCTCTGGTGGAGCAGGTCACGCCCATCATTGACCTGATGGCCCGCACCAGCACCCACTTTGCCCGACTCAGAGATTTTATCAACCTCAGGTTCCCTCCTGGCTTTCCTGTCAAGATTGGTGAGTGAATGCCTGTGTACTTTTAGAAAACAAAACAACCCCAATATTTATCTTTGAAACGCAACCTTGTCCTACCTAAGAGTTGGATTACAAATTTAGCTTAAAGAGTACATAACTAGGGATTTTTAAGGTCCTACTCTGGTTTATGGAGTGTCCAACAACAAGTTTATGTACATAGAAGGTGTAAAAACACTATTATTTTGTTGTAATAGGTAGTTATTCTTACCTTACTTTTTGACTGACTCTCAAATGGTTCGTTGCGCAATTCATCCGTCTAATCCCCTCCTTTCCGCTAGCTTAGTCTGATGTGATTGGTCCGATGGTCTAGTCTGCTTTGATTGGTCTACCACGAATGAGCCTCACAAGCTACAGTGTTTGGGGGAGAAGAGTGAAGTTTTGTAGGCGGGGACTATATGTAGTGACGTAAATCCGCGGCGGTTCGCGAATCGGACTAGGGACGATCGTTTGCGTGATTCAGAGTCGACTCCCTTTTTTCCAAGCCAATAACTTTGTTATTCATTCACCGTTGGATTTACAACTTGGCAGACTGCTTACTTTCATTTTCATGATCTCACGTTATGTACTCTTTAACTATTAACTTCTTTAGCCTGCAGTCAAAACATTTTCAAATGTTAATGAGTCAAATATGTGAGAGGAACAGCATTTACATTTGCCTGATTTTCTGATTTGCTGCATGTATGCATGTATGCATGTAACACTTTTCTTCAGTTAATGTGTTTCTCGGAATTCAAACCCATGACTTTGCGCTGCACAAGTTAAGCTACACGAATTTAAAACCATCCGTTGTGTTGTGTTTTCTTCAGAAATCCCTCTGTTCCACGTGTTAAATGCTCGCATCACGTTTGGAAGCGTCAACAAGTGCAGTACAGACGAGCCTCTGGACGCCAACCAATCATCTTCCACGCCCTCACCTACAGAAGAGAAGTGTGAAAATGACGTCCAGGCGTCAGGTTTGGAAATCTTTTCATTCCTATCTGTCATAGTCACAAAATCGTTATCTTCAGTAAATCATCAGTCTCACTTACCATACATTTGGACCTTAGTGAGCAAATCCAGTAGAGACACATTCGAAAATGACAAACGAAATTTTGTCAGCTGAAAACATCTTTTGTGGCGCTCTACAGGACCTGATGGGTTCCAGGTTTGTGCATCTGTATTCACGGCACCTCCACATTATCATCATCGGGGCGGCAACCGGCACTCTAACGCACGTCATTACAACCCAACCAGTCACGATGAAGAGCTGCTTCAGTATGCCATTCAGCAGAGCCTGATGGAGTCCAGTGCATTCAACACACAGGTTCAAATGATTCCTGGGAGAGTTCTGGTGCGTTTATGGATGTTGGTTGTCTCTAATAAGCATTTGTTTGCTCATTGTTTTGCAGGACTCTTTGAGCGATTCGGATAGACTGGTCACACAATCTATGGAGAACAGATTAAGTGATGGGTAATTTTTATGCTTCTGTTATTTGTGGTGTTATTTTCTCTCTCTCTCTAAATTCAAAAGATCTGCAAGTATGTAGTCATTAATGCTTGGCTTACCTGGCACGGTGATAAACACAGTGATGCAGAAAATACTGTAGGTAGAACCATTCAAGCTTTTCGAATTGCTTTCATAGTTCATATCCACACAAGAATGCACAGTTAGCGTATCTTTCAAATGTTATCTGTTATCAAAAGTAATCTTGTTCTGTTATACTATCCCAGATCTGGGTCTGAAGCAGTTTTAGTCGACCTCAGTGACACCACACCTTCCAGCTCTGTCTCCAGCCCTGACATTGACCTGCGATTGGCCATGGAGCTGTCCGCCCAGGCACAGGAAGAGGAGGAAAGGAAAAGAAAGAAAGAAGAAGAAGACTTAGAAAGAATTTTACAACTCTCACTAACAGAAAAGTGACAAAGTAAGATGGATGGAGAACAAAGGGAGTTCCTGTTCTTGCCATAATCATTAATCCTTTTAATTTATACTCTTCTTCTGATTCATGCTGCTTTCTCTTGCCACTGACAAACAAATACAAATATTGTTTTTGTTAAGTATAGAATTTCCTGCTTTCTTTTTCCAAGCGTTTTTCTTAACTTGATGATCACAGACACGATCTAACTGAAATGGGCTTTATCCACTAACGTTTCCTCTTGTAAAGATCATGCAGTCTATTTCGTTGAATTCAGCACCGCTGCTTTGTGTTTAAATGAATGTGAAAGTCCAAACATGAACCTGTGTGTGAGAATGTATGAATTTGCAGTTACAAGATTGTCTTGGCAGATACAACCAGATGTGTTTTCCTGCAGAAAGTGTTTAGCATTAATATTTTTAGTTTTAGATTTGTATTAATACTATATCTCAGGGTCCGACTGGTCATCAGTTGTCTGTTCCTTTTAAGCGTTTTAAATACCGCCAAGTAAAGAGGGAGAATAAAATGTTTTATACCAATAGTAAGACAGTACCATCCTAACACGTGTGCTAGTGACCTAAGCACCTCTACCGTACAGGCAATAATTTACACCGCCGTGCCTCCCCGGAGTAAGAGGCACTCGTGCAGACTGGAATATTCCCAACATGGGCTGTCAGATGTAAGCAAATACACCTCTAGCTTTTAGTCTGCCTGATATGTATAATAAAACAATTAAAACCGCTCATGTCACCATAGCTCTTTTAATGCAAAGCATGAATGTGGTCACCAACAAAACCTCATTCTACACTAAAGGACCAGCTATGTGTCTTTAAGGTGTTGTGAAACTAAATGTTTGTGGTTGGACAGCGTGGTTTGTTGATCGAGCATCTAATATGGTAATGTGGATGAACCTGCTCTGCTATTCAATGAATGCCGCTGTGGTATCCGACTGCTTTGTAGGAGATTTCATGCTGTTCCTTCCTGTTTTCCTTCTATAGATGTCTTAAATGTTGTCTCTTGTTGACTCTTTAAATTCTGTGAGGTGCAAAGAGTATTACAGATTGCAGTATCTTCCTCACGACTTTTGTATGAATCGGTGTGTGTGTTTTGAACCACATTATGTTATGACAATGTCATTATATTATTTACTCTGGTCCAGTAAGTCAGGATCCTGCATTTTTAAAAGACATTTCTGTATTTTCTCTTGGACAGAAAGCTGATGTTAGTTTTCTGTTTCATTCCTATGCTGCAGACTACAGTAAATCAAAGAAAAAAAAAATTCCTGAACGTAAAATTCATAAGCTTTCATTACTTAAGACTTAATTTTGCTTGTGGTATTTTCTTGGGTTTAAGTCTTAACTAATTGCCAAAATGTGTAATGATCCGTATCAGGGTTAACGGAGTTAATTGTCATGCTGCAAAATGCAAGAGAACATTGTGTCTGAGCATGTTGAAAAAAATCCTGAAGGCATTTGTAAACTGTGATGTATGTTAAAGGAAGAGGAACATTTTTACTTTAATAAAAGCACTTTATTGACTTTTTTTGGCCTTTTTTGACGTGGAAATGGCAAAGCAACAATAAAGCAAACTGTTATTTACATTTATGTAGATTTGACATTGTAAAGTGTAAATATTAATGAAACAACAGATTATAACTGAGCCTTAGAGCACAATGGATGAAAGGAAGTGCTGTACTGTAGTACTATTAGGACACAGCATTTTATTGCAAAAACCAACAGATGGCACTGTTCGGATATGTAATGATGCTCTTGACAGCATTTGTCCTTTTTTGAGTTAGCGAAGTATGTAATATCTGTGTTTTTCACAAGTGGAAGTATTATTCATCAGCACTGTCTGCAAGCAATACGATTCCTGTGTCCTAGTTCGCATACTATCCATACTAAATAGTGTTCGAAATTAGAATTATGTTGAAATAAGTAGGATGGTCTATTCAATTTAAGTGCAGATCCATGCTAACTTGAATTGATATGCCCAAAAATATTGTGTGGGGGAGGTGCTTAATGATGCTACACTGAATTCATGAATTAAACAATATAGTAAATATTACATAAGAAATAAAGATTAACCAAAAGATGAATGTATTTATAGGGCATAATATAAGAATGAATTGGGACGCAGCATAAGTGTCTCAGCCAATCAGACTGGCAGATTGTATTGTCTGCGTCATACAAATTACAATAATATTAATAAAAACAGATTGCATTATGGGAAAAGCACTAAGCCATTATCTGTTGGGCGGCACGATGGTTAACTGTCCATAAGCCTCACACATAAGGCATCATTTGAATCAAACGAGAGTAATGTGACAACGAAGAGACATTTGTTGCCACCTCATTTGCTGCACTTCCATGTTAAAAGAATTTTGAGTGCAATATGTTGGCAGAGGAAGCTGTATGTCAGCTTTGGCTTGAGGCAGCTTGCCGTCAATCTCTGCCCGCTGTGGGGTAAAATCAGGATTTCAGTGAGGAATGAAAGCATGAGTTGAGTTTTATGGTGTGTAAAAACATTGACATTTCACATTATAGGTCTTATTGTTGATAGTGATTTTTTTGTGCTGCTAAATAATTGTAACATATTTCTTTAAAAAAATGATTGACCCTAAATTTTGTTTAGCTATCACTCACGTACACCCTGAATTTATAAAAAGCCTTAATATCCTACACGGAAAAAAATGTCGGCATTCACTCGTTTAACTTAATTAGCTAAAGTGTCTTGTGCTTCAGTTTTAACTAACCAGGTGTTTAGTGCTAGACTCCAGAATAGGTAGGATATTTTGAGCCACCTGCTAAAATAAATAATGATGTCAATACAGATAAAGGTCTCCACCTGTCTTCTGTGTAACCTGTATAAGGATGAGTTATGTGTGTCTCTCTTCAACCACAACACACAAACCCAGTACAGTGTGGGGGTACTTTCAGTAGCCACTTAAACAGACGAGAGAGAGAGGGGAAGAACTAAATACACCACTAACATTTAGATCAAACAAATCTGATGTAAGCTTAATCTAATTGGAATTTGAGAATTCTCTGGCGGTTGTGCATTTAGCTGTGAAATTCAGAGCACTGTTTGATTTGTAAGGTGTTTTGTGGAAGTCATGTTTTTTATATAATACTATTTTTTTTAAATGTACTGTTTTCGTGTCCACAACGGTCTATATTTCTCATAAATGGGCAAATAAAAAAGAAAAAAAAAAACATTAAATATGATGAGCCACCCTTCTCTATTTGTTCTGTTGGGTATTTTTTATTTTGGTTTGTACATTTTTAATACAACGAAATCTTACAAAGTATGACGTATCTCTCTAACACATGTAATTTCTGTCACATTCACAATGCATATATTTCCTCATCTTAAGCAGAAACCATGTGTATAGACTGATATTTTTCTGATGTCTGTACTCTATAAACATGAGTTTAGGAAAATATAAACATGATGGTTTCATGTATTGGTAATAAATATATTCTTGTTTTGACTGTAAATGGCACATCCATAGTGCTGGTATTGTCTTATAATCTTCTGATGCCATAACAGTATCATGATCTTCATTTTAAAAATGAGGAATGTGAATTTTTTTTATTACACTTTATGTTCATCTTGGCAGTTGCA
Source organism: Triplophysa siluroides (assembly GCA_006030095.1). Taxonomy (NCBI): domain Eukaryota; kingdom Metazoa; phylum Chordata; class Actinopteri; order Cypriniformes; family Nemacheilidae; genus Triplophysa; species Triplophysa siluroides. The sequence goes on along the minus strand of VCII01000101.1, from coordinate 105,686 downwards.
TTCAATCCTTCGGTAATTCTAGGGAAGTGATTCAGACAGATTCATGTTTTACATTGTTTATTGTCTAGGCCAAAGAAATCTGACACACTCCAAACAACCTAATAAATAAACATCTTATAATAAACAAAAAATGTAAAATAAATACAGACTTAAAAAATTGACAAACATGATATAAATAACTTAGCAGCTTTATGCAAACAATGCACTGTAAAACAATACTGATATACTTGTTGAATTGGTGTTTCCTCACAGTTTTTTGTCTAATTACTTTTGACGGGTGAACACCACATTGTCTGGATTCCAGTATTGTTAAATTGAAGAAGAATATATTATTTATCTAAACAATGTGATTTAACAACTTTGTTAATTTGCTCATACTGACGTTGACAGTCCTACAACGGTGAAGGCTTGCCTCATGAATATTAATTAGTTCCGTTGACGTCTCGTTGCAATCATCCAATGGCGACCCTTGGACTATGAATATTAAATATCAACCCGTCATCATGGTAAAATGTGTAATCCGCCTATTCATCGCATCTTTTATGAGGGTCACCGGCGTCGGAGAGGTTTGTAGATGCAAACAGCCATGCCGATCATGACCACCAACAGTGTGGAGAGAACACTTAAGAGAAGAACTGCAGGAGAAAATAAGAGAAATAAACATGCTAATACGAACCATCCTTGTAGATCTCATTCAAACACGCTGACCATCTGTCTATTTAATAACCCAATTTAGCAGATACCACAAGTCTTTACGAATAAAACTAAATGAATGAGAAACTGTGCTGTCATGTGACAATGGCAGGTTCACCTTACTGGATGCGAGAGGCCGAAACACACTTTCATTCGCATTTCATTACCATTCGATTCTTACCTAAATTTTGCCTCAGCAGGACTTCATATGGTCTGTTGTTGTTTGCTTTAGATTCCCCCAGTTGTGCTTTTCCAAATGAGATAAACGTTATACAGCTCGCGACGAGAAAAAGCCTCCGTGTTGACATCTTGGAGCAGCGTGGGATGCAGAATCAACCAAATAGCGTCGCTGCTGCAGGGTCCTAATGCCGCCCTGACGCACGAATCAAAGGACGGCTTTTGAACTTATTCGTCAAACAACTATTGGATAGACGTAGTTGTTACAACTATAAAAGGTTAGGCCACACCACGCTACATAATTCTTAAACTAGTATGATTATAAATTGTGTTCGTGTGGGTCGGGTTTAGCCAACGTTGTTTGCACCAAATAACCAAGAATGATAACATTTTAATTTTGATCAGTGCATTTAAAACGGCATTGATCCCCGACACATCCACTAAATCAAACTACTAAATCATGTTTTAATTTAGTAGGGATTAGTTCAATGGGTAGAGAAATAAATTGTGACTTGTCCCAACCATGATAGAAAACTCACCTGTTGCGTCCTTTAAGGGGTCTTACTTGAGTTGTTTTTAGATGAGACACAGTTTGCTTCGGTAGATGTGTTATTTTGACCACGTGTTGTATAAAATCATTGTGTTTAAAGATCATTAAAATCCTGAATTGTAAAATCATACTTATTACAGTAATATGAATTAAAACAGATTGCATTATGGGAAAAGCACTCAGCCATCTTCTGTTGGGTAAAATGTAGGTTGTGGCTCAATGGTTTACTGTATACAATTTTGATCAGTGCATTTAAAACTGCATTGATCACGGAAACATCCACAATGAAAATTCAAACTACTAAATCATGTTTTAATTTAGTAGGGATTAGTTCAATGGGTATGGAAACCATTTTTTACTTGTCCCAACCATCATAGAAAACCAAGTGTGTGCACCTGTTGTGTCCTTTAAGGGGTCTTAAATGAGATGTTTTTAGATGAGGCGTAATTTGCTTCAGTACATGTGTTATTTTGATCACGTTAAATAAAACGGTTGTGTTTTAGATCATTAAAATCCTTGTGAAATCATAGGCAGTCATATTTAAACAGCATCTAAATGCTACATCCAAAACGATAACTTTTTAAAAAATGCGTTTTTATGAACTCATATTAAGGAGAACGAGGGATTACATCTAATACTTTTGAAAATGAATTTGTCACACTGCAGGACTGTTTAAGTAGGTAAAGTTAAGCAGTAAAGTTGTGACAACATCGCTGAAGGTAATGGTGACCAGACACATCGCTTATTATAAACACCTTATCTCAAATGTCTATTCCAACCTGTAATGCTAATGGCTGTGATATTTGTCAACTACTCTGTTGTACTGTAGGTCATAATACAGTTCTTCACTGCCAAGCATTTTCCATGCAATGTGGAACTCTCGGTCTTTCATTTTGGTAATTAACAGAGAAGCGCAGAGCCTACAGGCCTTTTGTTAGGATCCTCTGTAGTTGAATCTGAGGTCCACCTCTACTCCAGACCTCTGCACTGAAGCCTTTGATCCATTCTGTGTCCTCCGCTAGAAGAGGTTGAATGTGGAATAGCATTATCTTTTCTCTATTCTCTCACCCCGTACCTGAAACTGGCACAACTGAGGCTCGTTTCCCAGAGCTGTGATTGGCGGCGATTGAAGATGTAGTCTTTAATAAAACATCTCATTTAAATGCTTGACACAATGCTGCTCTCTTACCCGTGTGTGTTTGCAGATGCAGGACACTGCAGCTCAATGCAAATCAACATGTTAATTAAGGCGCAACAGTGCAACGCCATGAGAACGATAGATAGATAGATAGATAGATAGATAGATAGATAGATAGATAGATAGATAGATAGATAGATAGATAGATAGATAGATAGGATATGATGGATATGGATGGATGGAGAGAGCGAGAGAGATGGATGGATGGATGGAAAGAGCGAGAGCGAGATAGATGGATGGATGGAGGGAGCGAGAGAGATGGATGGATGATGGATGGATGATGGATGGCGAGATGGATGGATGGAGAGAGCGAGAGAGATGGATGGATGGATGCGATAGAGATAGATAGATAGATAGATAGATAGCGAGAGAGAGAGAGAGAGAGAGATAGATAGATAGATAGATAGATAGATAGATAGATAGATAGATAGATAGATAGATAGATAGATAGATAGATAAAAAGTTTATACATTACAGCTTTATTCGTTTTCACACAAACATACAAGCAAAACTCTCCACCAAAACCTACAATGCAGACATGGTATATGGACACCAATATTGCAACTATCCATAACAAGACATTCATAGCTAAAACTCACTTACACAGTTCCTTAACACTGGCAGTTCTTTATTTGGAAAATTTGTGGGAAGATTTAGCTCTTACACATAACATAGTTAGAATTTGGTCTCAAGTTCTGTCAGAGAATGAGAAACAGTCATGTATTTTAAGTTCCAAAGCAGGAACAGAAGATATTCCCTTTTTTACTTTTCACATGGTGAGGCACAATATCAATACAGATGATACAAAGTTTTGACATAAATTCGCTACAAGAATTAGGCTGAGTTAAGGCAGAACACACCATAATGTTTCAATCTTTAAAACAGCTATTTCTGAAAAATGAGTGAGAATGAAATATGAAGTTCTCGGTTCTCATTGGCTGAATGCCGCACGATGAGGTAATCTCGCAGATATCTCTTGCATGTTTCTCAAAAAGTGTTTAGTGGAGAATATATATATATATATATATAGTATATATATTTATATGACTTACAGCATAAACAAATACCACAGAACTGTTATACATCTTAAACCTTAAAATGAAAGAAAGAACATCAACATTTTAGTTAGATTGCACAGCATTATAAACCATAATTTAAAACGAACATTGTTTTATTTGATTATTTTAGTCAATTCAATTGTAGGTTATATTTCTTACAAATGCTAAACTTGGAACATTATTTTCAGTTGGTGAATCCCTTAAAGAAAGGTATACAAAAGTTGCCCTTTACCTTTATAAATTCTTAGTTTCCTTTTTGAACAGATGTAACTCAAGATAAGTGTTGTTTGTGGATTGTGTTTTGGTCTCGGTGGCTGGAAGAGGGTCTAAGGAACAGGACTTAAACCCATGCTGTCAGGATGGATGTCTGGTAGAGTTCTCTCTGGTCGCAGACAAACAGCAAGCCGCTGCTGAAATTGGAACCAAAATAACATGTGATAGAACACTTGTATTTTTCAAGCTTCATGGCCTGACCTTTTTTTTAATCGAATCTGAGAGGTCCAGTGTATGAAATTTAGCGGCATCTAGCGGTGAGGTTGCGAATTGCAACCAATGGCTCTCTCCACCCCTCCCTTTCAAAGCACTACGGTGGCAGAACTAAGATGTTGTCGCGTTTTTGCTTCTTTGCCGAAAGAGATATTTACAAATTTTTCACAGTTCGTCTATTTAGGGTTACCGTACAAAAAAAACAACATTGTGAATTCCATGCAAAGGGACCTGCGGACCGGTGTATATAGATAGAAATAGCTCATTCTAAGGTGATAAAAACATAACGCTTCATTATGTAAGGTCTTTATACACCTCTGACGACATAGTTATGTATATTATATTGCATTTCTGTCAATAGATCTTCCAAAAAATGACACATTGGACCTTTAATTGTTTACACGGATGTCATGAGCAGTCATACCTGTTTAAGCGAACCTGGGGTCCACACAAGCTTGTACACCATGTAAATGGGGATCCACATGAAGGACGACGCTCCAATGAAGTATCCTGTTGTGATACTCCAGTCTGGGAACTCGTAGTCGAATAGCGAGAGGGGCTGAGGGTTCAACAGTGAGCTGATAATGATGTACTGAAACACAGAAAAAATATTCAGGCTTAAAGCTCAAGAATAAATAAAGCGTTTTTGTTTCCTTTAAACGCTGCAGGTTATAGATCTTATTAAAAATGTATGTGCAATTTTTTTGTATAATGGTCTTTTGACATGAAAGAAAACCCTCTTGCTTAGAACTTTTTGCATCACTTTTGTAATATGGTTATGTTTATTGGAATTGAAAATACTGGTGGCATCGTTTTAAAATTATCTTAGAAAATTGTAATATGATTCAAAATCAAACACTAAACTAATGTGAATTGTGGCTTTACATTTGACTGAGACCAGTGTAGTGTAATTCTCAAAAAAGGTAAATTACCTCCCAGCATTACTAGGACACTGTAGGCCCCCGCACTCGCTCAATTGATATGTTTAAAAACTGAGAGGCTCTGATCAGATTATTGTATATACAGTTCAAAAAGTCATTTTTATCATGCATATCACTGTAGAGACAAGAAAACTGTAGATCGGTGGACTTGGAAAAACTCTGACAAATGTCTTCTCTGCAGTAATTCAAATAATCTCACACTATCTCTGGAGATAGAGGAGAGAGGAAAAGAAACGCAAAATGTGGAGAGAAAATAAACTGTGGAAATGTCAACTGTTTATTTCACCACAGGCCTTTTGAGGTTAGCTATGATGTATGCAGAGGTGTCATAGGAATATTAAACTATAAGAGCGCACGGGGTCTGACATTTGCAGCCTGGGAATAGTGACAGTGTGGAAAGGTGAGAAAATAGGATTATTAAGGTAATAAGAGTGGAACGTTAAACAATTTCGAGAGAATGAAAGATCACGTGAGCATTTCACAAGCAGGCTCACTTTAACCGGAGGCAAAACTTTACACGCGGATCTTGAATGTTATGTCAGATGTTTATTCAAACTTACACCCAGAAATGCTGGACTGATAGCAACCCAACACAATCTCCAGAACAGTCCTGGGGTAAAGCCCAGCATTGCTTTGATATCGTTGCTGAATCTGTTAACACCTGGGGAAAATTGATAAATGCTCTGAATTACTACGAACATATGTTACTGTAAATATATTCTTTATTTACCATTAGCTTATGTTTGGCAGGGATTTATATAGCAAAGTCTTTAGGACATCGTAATGTAATATTTCAATAAAACGTGATAATGTAAAACAAAAATCTTACCATAAAACCAGGATACTGCGGTGGCCTCCAAAAAGACGATAGCTATAATTGAAGACCCGACTCCAAATTCTTCTAGTAACTTTACCACGTATGCACCACCCTGGCAAACGTAAATTAAAACGAAATTGGAACTATTCTAGTTATAAATTGAGCAACATTTGCATTTGTGTCATGTAACATTTGAATTAGTGTCATGTATTCTAACGCCATGTATTTTATGTAAATATGCAGCTTTGCAACAATGCAAAATTGTGACTAGCACTCTAGAAGAAAATTGAACTGAATTAAATGAAACTTCTGCACGTTGCAGAAATGATCGCAATATTTAAATGTATGTTTTTTTAATTTTGTCTGGTTTGCTATGACACGCACCTATTCATCTGTAATATGTTTATGCTTGCAGATGTGAGTTCACACATGCATTAGAAGGCAGCGGCAGGTTGTATTAAGGTGCGTTAGTAAAATGTACAAACAAAGACAGAAGATCGCTGGAACTCACTTTCGTAAGGGTGCTGAGAGAGCCCACAAAGCAAACAACGACCAGAGCGAGAACAAACAGCTCTCGCCGTTGGGACAGGACATCTGGATATTCGTCCATCACAGCTGTAATTATGGCTTCTAGCCCACCAAACTGAAGTATGCCACAATGAGACAAGCCACGGCACACAAAAGAAAGAAAACAGTGAGTTTGATCAACATTCTAGGAATCTGTTTATTTTTATTATATTCAATGAATCTTTATATTTCAATGCAGCCTCTTCTTTCTGTTCTTTTTTCTGCATGCAAACTTTTGACTGTAGATAATGTCGTTTTTGTAAAATTGATAAAAAAGGTTTGAATGTAGTTCTGCTTGTTTCAGCTCTGTTTGTAATTCAGTGTGCATGCTGATAAGACAAAAGCATGGGTGTGTACATACAGTGCTGTCCAGTCCTAAAGTAATCATCATCGCAAAGAAGATGATCGCGAAGAAAGTTGAGCCAACCATGTTTGCAATGGCCTCAGGATATGTGATGAAGAGCAGGCTCGGACCTAGAATAAAAAGTCACGAAAGAATGAAACACTTTACCTTACTATATTATTAGGAAAAAACAAGGTTCTGATGGCGAAGCTCACCTTTGTCCCTGGCTACATCCTCAATGTTTATATTTCTCTGTTCAGCCATATATCCCAGAACAGTAAAAATAACAAACCCGGACAAAAAACTCGTCAGGCAGTTGACCAGACTGGTTACGATGGCGTCTCTGTACAAAACATAAACAAACCATAGCTTTTACATACAAGAAATCAAGATGTTGCGGATGGGGGTTGCTAGGGTGCTCTAGCTGGTTGCTTAATTGTCTAAATCAAGCCTTTTTTTAGTTGGGTACATTATACTTATTAAATCCTATTTTTTAAACACATGACCGAAATCTTATTGAATAAATGACAGATGCTATGTTATTGTGTATAAAGGATGGGGTTGGGTCAGAGCCCGGTTGATTTTGACAGCATTTCCCCTCAGTTAATAGACAGTGAGTCTATTGTGAATGTAAATAAATGACTTAGCTATAGATAAAATCATAATTAGGAGTGAATGAGAATGGATTTGGCCAGACTTGACAGGTCCCTTTTTTTACTGTTACAGTGTTTCAGTTTGAAATAACCAGCTGTCATTCAGCATTTTAGAACTTTATTGTACTTAAGTATAATAGTAGCTTTTTATGGCAATATAATGCTACACAGCAAAATCACCAGTGTTAAAAAAGGTCAATTACACTTTGAGAGTGTGGATCGTATATACACTGTGAGTGTTATTTGACATTTTTAACACCGGCGATTTTACTGTGTACTGATGAAAAAACGTTGAAAATGTTTGTAGATTAATGCAAAGAATATGATGGTTTAATCATTACCTGTAGCAGTTATTGTTAAAGGGGTTGTAGCTTGAAAGGGCAAGCAGCACACCGAACCCAGGACCAAGAGAGAAAAAGATCTGAGCTGCCGCATCCACCCAAACCTACAGAGACACAATAGTGTCTTATCTTTGCACTTATTCAACTGTTAAACGACGTGTCTATAAACATAAAAAGCTTAAAAAGAGAAAAAAACACACAATATTTGAGAAAAACTGGCTATTTGGGATGGGTTAGATTGGGAAATGGCATAGACAATGACATCACAGAATACTGGGAATATTGACGAGGCGGTGCTTGCTCAGATCTGAAGATTTGTGCAACATGAGAAACGCGTGTTTATGTGTGTGTGTGCGTTTGCCAGTGTGTCAATGAGTACAAGGGCCTTTCATGATGGAAAAAATTCTAAACCAATTACGCATCTCATTAGCCCCTAGTGCTTTATTTTTGCTTCTCATCACGCTGTCGCTGCATCTCGGAGCAAACGACTAACCACAAGCTTTTAAAGCAAAGAATACAGAGACGTCTTATACATGTTGCCTTCGTTGACTGTTGTGCTATGTAGAAATTATACAGTTGATACAAATTAGAAAAGAATTGTGCCCTTTATGATATATCCATAGGTCAAGTCAGTTCCTGCGCTATTGATATGTGGTCTACGTGTCCTATGCCTTTTATTACCGCATGAAATGCCTTCTCCCGAACAATACAGAATTATAACAGCACATAAATACATTTAAAAAGGTAACAAGATGTCAACAATTCAATCCAATTTAGCAATGAGTCTGTGCTAGAACCAAGAGAGAAGAAGAAAGGCAGTAGAAAATAAGCACTCACACTGGTCTCCTTTAATTTCTCCCATTTGGGATTGAGATAGAACACCACTCCCTGCCACGCTCCTGGCAAAGTGGCACCGCGAACCATTAGGATCAATAGCACCACGTACGGCAGGGTGGCAGTCACCCATACCACCTGAGACAAACAGAGGAAGGGACTTTTTCAGATCAATAAACATTTTGTTTAGTGTAGTTACAATTTAGCAAAGAGAGTTTAGTTTTCACGACCTTTCCTGATGTCTTGACTCCTTTCCACAGGCTGAAGTAGACGATGGTGAAGATGAGGAAGAGGCACAACATGAGCTGCCAACGAATGTATCCCACATCGTCAAGCCCAGACGATTCATGGACCGCCAAGACGTTCCTCCTGTTTTAAGAGGGATGTTCAACTGTGGAGTCAGTGAATATTTACCTCAGTACACAGCGCTCGCCATGACCTGAATGTACATATTTCACAAATCTAATAGGCATACGTGAAAAGTGAGTCAGTCAACAAACTTTTATAACACAGAAGAACCTTGCAGTTTTTCAGATCCAACAAGTCATCATCACGCAACCAAATATGTTAAACCTCGTTGGTATTGTATTTTCCACATTTCCATTTATCAACATGTTTCTCCTCCTTTTTATCCCTTTGGCTAAATCCACGCCTCATTTTGCTTTCCCTTCCTCGTTCATCTTTTTATCTGCCTCTCCTTGCTAAATTTGCCCCAGCAGTGCAGCCACTTACATGCACTTACGTGTAAAACTCCTCGGCGGGTGAGCGTGAGTAGTTCGTCCAGGTCACATTGTCTTTTCCAAAGTAGTTGGTGCAGTTTTCTGTGTTCCATTCATTATCACAGCTGGTCCAGGGCAGTGTGCTGCTGAATGAGGAGTAAAAGTAGAACAGAGCCCAGGCGATGATGGTGTTATAGTAGAAGGATACATACAGGGCAATGATGCAGATGGCGAAACCAATGCCTAACAGAGGAGGAAATGATGTCAGTGTGTTGAAAATCCAAATCAGTTTGATTCGTTTTTTTATATCCATCTTACTTAAAGACAGAGATAGAATATAAGAATATTTAGAATATATAAATTCTCAATACAAAACCAGCTGACTACTTACCTTTAAATATAGGGCAAATGTGTTTCCATATGGATATGGCACCTGTTCTGTGGAACTGTCCCAGAGCTAACTCCATGTAGAAAAGTGGCACTCCACCAAATATAGCCATCAAAACGTAAGGAATAAGAAAAGCCCCTGAAAAATGGGAACCGTGAAATATGACCAGTTTTTCATGCAGTGTTAACCAATCGAGATTTGTCCACATTCGACAGCCATTATAGGAAGGGATACTTCACCCAAAAAGAAAATTCTGTCATCATTTACTCACCTTCGAGTTGTTCCAAATCTGTATAAATTACTTGATTGTATCTGATGAACACAGAGAAAGATATTTGGAAGAATGCTTATAACCAAACAGATCTTGCCCCCTATTGACTCCATAAGAAAAATTACTTTATCTTTTCTTTTGTTCGGTGGAACACAAAAGAAGACATTTTGAAGAATGTAGGACAGCAAACAGTTCTGGGGCACTTTTGACTACCGTTGTATTTTTTCATTGTATTAGTCAATGGAGGGCAAAAACTGTCTGGTTATTAGTATTCTTCCAAATATCTTTCTCGGTGTTCATTAGAACAAAGAAATACAGATTTGAACGAAAGGGAGTAAATGATGACAGAATTCTTATTTTGGGTGAAGTATCCCTTTAAACCAAGTAAAGAATATTAAACTAAAGAACAGCTCGGTTGTTAAAGGTTAAAACGTATAATAGGCTACATCTCTGGTCTCACAAAATGTGATTTTGTTCTATTGTTGAATGTTAATTCTGAACGCGCAGTTTGCATGCGTGACGACTCATATTGTCATTTTCGTATCGAGTGCGATACATTTTAAATAAGGACTTTAAATAAGTATAATTAAAAACGATATTAAATGTAATTTTCGAATAGTTAGGATGCAAAAAAAGCAGACAAAAGATCATAAACGTAATAAGTGTAACGACATGAAAAGATCATCATTTTCTACAGATTTCAGGAGTTTTTTCTGTAGGCAGGTTGCTGTATTTTGTTCATCATCTTTCAGTGTGTGAAATATAACTGATCAAATACTAGATCTACCTTCACGTAGACACATTTTCAAAAAACAACTTAACTTAAAATGAAACAATTCTTTAAACTGAAAAGCTTAGCTTGTTAGTGCTTTTTAATTTACATGTTTAGTTCAGCACCTTGGACAGCTCATAAAATCCAACAATTATACTCTTCAAATGTATTATTTTCCATTTTAATTGAAGCAAAAATCAATTCTTCTTCTGTGTAGCTGTATAAACATAAATACAGAAATCAGTGTTCCACATTATTTATACAAAGTGAAAACAAACTCTTACCGCCGCCGTTTTGATAACAGATGTATGGAAATCTCCAGACATTTCCAAGGTCCACCGCGAACCCAATGACCGATAACAGAAAATCCATTTTTTTGGTCCATTTGTCCCGGGATTCTGTCTGAATGATGACCGGTACCGGGTTGGTGCTGTACCCGGAGTTGTTGGGAGGACCCGGGGCGCAAAGGTTCCCGTGCACGAGCACTTGTTCTTGGTGGGGCATCGTCGGCGCACTGGTAACTTGGCAAACTGCAGAAGTAAGAACTGGCTTTTAAGTGTTTAATGTAAAAAGTTGCAATGTGTTTTTGGTTAGGCTCGTGGTTGTGCGGGGGACCGCAGCATTCTGCTGTGGTTGATTTCCCTGCTGGTTGGAGTAAAACCTTGAGGATTAACCAGCGAGTCCCTCCACCTGAGCGCGAGAGATGTGATCGAATGAGATTACACGCGGGAGATGCGCGCGACACCATCACTCACCCCTGACATCACGCGTGCCCCATGCTATCATTCAAATGGACCTCTCCAAGTGCGCGCTTGAGTTGTCAAAAGATATTGCCCTATTTGTCAACGTAACAATGACTTATGGTAAAGCTTAGGGCAAAAAGTGTGGATAAGACATATTTTTGTGGTCATATTAAAATTGATTCAGGAGTGCCATGTGTTTTAAAGTATATCCTAGCTACTCATTGTGCCCCAGTTCGTTTATGGTTCCCAACTTGTGTCTTCAGTTGGATGCAAAATCAAATAGAAAATCTTTTTCGGCATTTAAATACAACACAAGTCTCATATTTTATGAGCTTATTGGGGAACCCCTTAAAGTTTAACATTTGTAATTTTAAGCTGAGAATGATATTTTTATTCAATGAGTATAAGAAGATATAATAATTGTCTATATTATCCATATTAGTTGCTAGCTAATTAAAACAAATCTTAAAGCTTCACATTTAAGACACGTCTTGTTTAGCGTCGACACTGAAGGATTGTTTGTATTGGAAGTTTATTGTTTGCTTAACTTGGTTACTCTGTTGACCTATTCCCTATACCATACATTAGGTCATTGTATTAGATGAAAAATGGATCAGCAGGCTTCTCGCCCACGTTATTTTGACAGCAGAGCAGTGTGAATAGCATTTTGAGTTTCCCTGGCTTCCTGAGCAGGCCGATGTAATATTATTTACTGGAGATCCAGGAGAGTGTATCTGCTCTGTGGACTAACCGTCCTCGTTAGGTAAACCTAATAAAAAGAGTTGGAAATCAAATCCACTGCTTTTAGCACTGGATAATCGAAAAAGTCCTAACTAGATATGCAGACTGCAGTAATCGCGTAGTCCAATGGCCAGAGAGTGCAGCAAATAAAGTTAGACAACGAAATGGAAGCCTCCACGAGGCCTGGTTCAAGACCCAGGTGAAATACAAGAGTTCTTGAGTGCATTAAAATAGATTAAGGATATGACAGGTATGTTTTGACTGCGTTCGCATGCATGGTTACTGCTGCTTTTCTTAAGTCTACAGTATACCAAAATACATACGCAGCCAGTCAAAAGTTCACAAAATGCTTTTCAAGAAAAATGTTTTATCTGAACCTGTGTGCTCGCAGTGAATGCTTGAGTTTGTGTACAAACATCTCAACATATTCATTTATTTCATGATAAAAACAATTTAATATGTAGATTATTTGGGATTCTAGTATATTAGATTAACTCTTTTTTAAAGGGTAGTATATGGTTCATAAAACGCCTAGAATGTTTTTTTTGACAGTTCTAGGTGAAGGGTGGCTATTTTAAGCTATTGTTTTAAATATTTTGGGATTTTTTTAGCCACAAACATAATTCTCATAGTTACATATTTATTTGTATCTATAGTTTAGATTATTTCTTTTATTTATAATCATTATTTCATAAGGTTTATTTATTAAAGTTGCGTGACAAAGTGTCGTTTCCCTACATTCTGACTGAAGTGCACAATAAGGTGCAGATTCAGAAAGCGTAATTTCTGTCCATCTAAAATCCACTAATGCAAACACTGTCAGTTTCTAGTGACTTCAGGATCAAAAGTGATCGTTGCAGTTGCAGAAAAATAGTAACCGCTTCTAAGCGGCACACCATTTCAAAGTACATTTTTAATTAAAAAAGATAATTTAAATATGCATTAGAAATAGAAACAAATGCAGCATTCCAACTCACAAGGAACCTTAAAATAGCGATCATTACTCAAATTCTTGTTGCTACTGCAAGAGCCGTTGGTTCCAGAATTATTTTACGAGCAACCGCTTTAATTTCCCTTTCATCTTTCACAATGAAATATATTCTCCTACCTGAAAGGTCATATAACGGTAACCTGCACTTTGGTAAAGACGAATCAAAAGATGCATCATTGCAAAAGATACATTTGTCTGCCATCCTGTAACAAAATCCGGCAATGACTTTCTTAGTTCCAGGCTAGTTCCGCTGTTAAAAGCTTTATCTGTCACTCTCCAGTTGTGAAGCCCCTCTCTAAGCATCCTACTTTGTATCTCATTCTACATCATTATTTACACCAGAGACATGTATGTAACTCATACTGGCAAGATTTCTCAGCCGAAGTGTTTCTTGCACGGGCTGTCGGCCAAGGAGGTGTTAGCCCAGTGGCCTAATGGATAAAACATGAGGCTTCTAAACAGAGGATTGACGATTCGAGTTCTATTTGTGTTGTCTTCGAAAGGAAACAATACCTGCATTCTGCATTAGTAACGTATTGCAGAAAGAAGAAGAAAAATCTGCTAAAAGGTGACTAACTGCATTAGCCCGGTGCGCGTATGCGCTTTGCATAGGCTTTTACAGATCAAACTACATCATTGCTACCTAAAATAAACCAATACCTTTGCGTGGCTTGCCTGGCTGGATTTATTCATTGGCTATATCAAAGCACTTTCTCTAGAGTAATCGAAATAGTAATGCAATGTTTATTGAATGAATTCATCTCTTATCTCAGTAAGGTGTTAGAGCTTGAGCTGCGAGTTCTTACAAGGCACGGACGTGTACCAAACAGACACACTTCGATCTGTAAGGCGTTCAAATAACTTAACACTCAACGTTTTTTTATCTCAACCCTTGCTCTTGTGAAGGGCCTGAGGAGCCGAATCTAGTCAGGCAGCATAAAGAACTTCGAAGAGTCTAAAACACTATGAACATGTTGGTATAAGACGCCCCAGGGAGCTGATCTGAAAATATTTTTTCACACATTTAACTGGCACTTTTCCAAAGTGACCTACGATGCACACAGACGCTCGGCCAGTGGATCTTTGCCAGTTATGGTAATAAGGACCAAATGTAATAAGGGTCAGCTGGCTTCATCATTCTGAAAGAGTATCTTTGTCAGAGAGTGCACAAGCCCCCAATCAAACTAAGGCTCTTCATAACGTTGATGCTGAGGAGGTGGATGAGTTTACGTGTGTGGTTAAAAGAACATCAGGCTGACAGGGCTGACATGCCTCTCTGCCCATCGCTGAAGGGCCGCAGGCAGAGTGCTGGTGAACTCCAAACTGACAGCTGCTTTATTCTGTGGCTACACGCACAGCAGCTGGTGCTTGTTGTTTTGGCATTTCTTAAATTCTTTCACGGCTGAAGTACACAAAATAAAGGTCCCGTCTGTATTTCTTTTTTTTGATCATTCTGCATGCGTTGGTCCAAATTCTTGCAAACAATTGCACAGTGAAGATGTGGAAAACCAATTCGTGAGGACATAAAAAATGGTTGTCATCCTTTGAAAATGCTTATTCTTCAACTAACCTGGGAATTTGTAACTATTTTGTCATGAACTCGAGGAGAGACAAGGCAGGAGAACCCAATTGCAGGCACAGGCAGGGATGAAGGGGTTAACAAGGATTTATTTCAAAATAACAAAGACTACAAAAAAGGCAAAACAAAACCCACGAGGGGGAAAACAAGACAGGATACTTCTAACAATAAACAAGAACACGGACTAACTAAACTAGGAAAACAAACACTTGAATATAAACACTAAACTAACACTTACTAAACACAGGGTATGGTAACAAGGCAAGACGAGGGCAGGAATACAAGGATTCTCTGGGACACGGATGAGGTAAGACATACACTTACATACAATGAACCAGACAGGACAAAGAACACGAGGATGTTTTAAAGGGGAGCAAATCAAGAGGGAACAGGTGCAAGGGATAAACTAATTAACACAAACTAGGAAACAGGAGGGTAGCAACGATGACGCAGACTAGGGAAACAAAGGATCCTGTATGATTCCACCTCTAGACCAAGAAATACCTGACAAGGAGAGGTGGAACCATGACAACCCCCGCCTTAAGGAGCAGCAACCTGATGCTCCTCAAAGGCACAAACAAGACAAGACAGACTGGGACACTGACAAGACCAAACAAGACATGGCAAACATGACAAGGGGCAGACAGGCAAGAAAAAAATCAACGGGTTAGGTGGGACAATAAAAATAATAAACAAGGGAGGGGGGTGGGGGCAAACAAGGAAACATGGGAAGTCCAGAAGGGGTAGGGCTGGGTGGGGAAGTTCCAGCCCTTGGGGGCGCGCCAGGTCGCGGAGCCCCAGGAGGCTTGACAGGGAAGTCCTGGGGAAAACTGTTCTTGTCCCCGGCAGGACTGCTGGGCTGGACCCCGGCTGGAATGCCGGGCAGGACAAGGGCTGGACGGCCGGCTGGAATGCCGGGCAGGACAAGGGCTGGACGGCCGGCTGGAATGCCGGGCAGGACAAGGCGGACGGCCGGCTGGAATGCCGGCAGGACAAGGGCTGGACGGCCGGCTGGAATGCCGGGCAGACAAGGCTGGGCCGGCTGGAATGCCGGGCAGACAAGACGGGCTGGGCCGGCAGGACGGCCGGGCTGGGCTGGACTGGTGGGCTGGACGGCCGGCTGGGCAGACTTGACGGCGGCTGGCCGGACTTGACGGCGGCTGGGCAGCCGCTCTCTGGGCTTGGTGCCGGTTGCTGATGGACCGGCTTGCCGGTTGCTGGACCGGGCTTGGTGCCGGTTTGCTGACCGGGCTGGTGCCGGTTGCTGGACCGGGCTTGGTGCCGGTTGCTGGACGTTGCTGGGGCTTGGTGCCGGTTGCTGGAGGGCTTGGTGCCGTTGGAGGGCTTGGTGCCGGTTGCTGGACCGGGCTTGGTGCCGGTTGCTGGGAAGGGCTTGGTGCCGGTTGCTGGGAAGGGCTTGGTGCTTGCTGGGAAGAAATTGGCTTGGCCTGGGAAGGGCTTGTGCCGGTTGCTGGGAAGAAGGCTTGGTGCCGGTTGCTGGGAAGGGCTTGGTGCCTGCTGGAACGGTTGCTGGAGAATCTGCGGCCGGGCTGCCGCTCGGACCGTCACCTCCCCACGCGCCCCCCCCCAAAAATATTTGGGTTTTGACACCACCGGAAACCGGACCGACCGGACTCGGGACCACCGGACTCGGACCACCGGACTCGGGACCACCGACTCGGGACCACCGGACTAGACTGCACTCCTCTCCTTTTCCTCCGGGAGCGGCCCACGGAAGTGCGGCCGACGGAAGAGAGGTGGTGGGAGGCACGGCTAGCTCCGTGGCAGAGGAGTCGGACGGAGAGTCCCACGACTCCCTCCGTTGACGCCGTCTGCGGACACTGAGGATGGGGGAGAGAGGGAGAAGGCTGGGGGAGAGACCCACGACCCCGATCTGAAGGGTACGACCCTCAGAAATCGTGGCTAGCCCCAGGGAAAATCCGCTCTAGCCAACTCTCTGGACCACTCACGATCCAGCAGGGTCTGAACAGAATCCGCGAATCCCAGGGGCTTCAGCTGGCGCATCTCAGCGGGACCTAGGGGCTCGTCGAGGCAACTATTAAAAATTACTTTTAATTCTGCCTCGTTTGAACCCCGAGGACCGCGCTGAAGCCAGGAAGTCCAAGGCAAAGTCCGTTATGAACCTCCCCTGCTGCCTGAGGCCAAACAGGACGTGGGCTTGGTGGCCTCTTGTTGCAGCGATCTCCTTAGCCGTAGCTGCCTGCTGGGTTCGTTGGTGCTGGTTCATTATGTCATGAACTCGAGGAGAGACAAGGCAGGAGAACCCAATTGCAGGCACAGGCAGGGATGAAGGGGTTAACAAGGATTTATTTCAAAATAACAAAGACTACAAAAAGGCAAAACAAAACCCACGCGGGGAAAACAAGACAGGATACTTCTAACAATAAACAAGAACACGGACTAACTAAACTAGGAAAACAAACACTTGAATATAAACACTAAACTAACACTTACTAAACACAGGGTATGGTAACAAGGCAAGACGAGGGCAGGAATACAAGGATTCTCTGGGACACGGATGAGGTAAGACATACACTTACATACAATGAACCAGACAGGACAAAGAACACGAGGATGTTTTAAAGGGGAGCAAATCAAGAGGGAACAGGTGCAAGGGATAAACTAATTAACACAAACTAGGAAACAGGAGGGTAGCAACGATGACGCAGACTAGGGAAACAAAGGATCCTGTATGATTCCACCTCTAGACCAAGAAATACCTGACAAGGAGAGGTGGAACCATGACATATTTTACAGGGTGGCTATTTGAATTTCTGCAATGTGAATCGTTCAAAACGTACGATTATTAGAAAAAAGCTATACACAAGCCCCTAACCTCACCCCTAAATCTAACCTCACCAGCACCAAATTGCTAAATTGTACTGAAACATACATACGTATAAGATTAAGCCACCATGTAAGAGTCACAAATATTTTTCATTTTTGTTTCTAAGGGCATGATGAAGTGTAGTTTGCTGCCTTAAAGTTTTAATACAATCAACTTGTATTAAAGTAATTTTAACTAAATTCATTTTGGAGTTGATATAACTTGTAAAATAAAGTGCCCTCCACTATTATTGACACCCTTGGTAAATATGAGCAAAGAAGGTTGTAAGAATAAATCTGCATTGTTTCTCGTTTTGATCTTTTATTTAAAAATTCTACAAAATTCCAACATTTCTTTGAAGGAAAACTATTTAATATCACATTGTAAAAAAAAGTTTTTTCTTCCATACATGTTGGCCACAATTATTGGCATCCTTGAATTTAATACACTCCGCAACCTCAATTTATAAAAAAAACTGCTCTGAGTGTTTTCTTTTCCGTCTGATGAGGTTTGAGAATACGTTGAGAGTCATCCGAGTTCATTCCTCTATAAAAAATCATCCAGATCCTTCAAATGTTGGTGCTCCCTATTCTTCAGTTCATCCCACTCATTCTCTATATGGTTCAGGTCAGGGAACTGGGATGGCTACGGCAGGATCTTGATTTTGTGTTCAGTGACCAATTTTTTGTTGATTTGGATGTTTGTTTTGAACCAATGTGCTGATGGAAGATCTAACCACAACCCATCATAATCTATATCTATAAGAGCAAGTCAGCTTTAGATTTTTTTATCTCTTGGTATTTGAGATAATACATGATGCCATGTATCTGAACAAGATGTCCAGGACCTATGGTATAAACGTAGGTCCACAACAATGAAGATCTGGTGGTATATTTAACTGTGGATATTGGGCATTTTTCTTTTTATCCTTGAGTGCACTAAACCTATCTTGTGTATCTTTGCTGCCAAAACAACTCCTTTTCATTTCATATGGGCATAGTACCCAGTCCTGGTTGAAGTTCCATTATGACAGATTAATATGGTGGAGTTCATTTTTGCATGAGATCTGATTTGTTTCTTGAAAAGTGTCCCAAACAACTTGTCGTGATGGAGGTGCAGTTTTCCTTTATTTTTTTTATTTTTTTTTCTGACACTAAAATTCTACTAATTTCTGCAATTCTCCATCTTTGATCTTTGAAAAGTCCTTGGCCACTCAAAATATTCTCTTTGCTTTACATTAAGACAATATAGACACACATCTCCAGTCCATTAAAACGTCTTAATTATCGCCCTGATGTTGGTTATTTCAACAATCTTTTGCTGCACATCAGAACTATATTTTTTGGTTTTACCCACTGTTATGAATGATTAAGGGGGTTTGGGCTTTGTGTTACTTAATATTACTCTCCTGTGAAACAAGAAGTCATGACTGGACAACATCATGTTTCTAGTCACCTTAGTGTGTTTAGAAAATGTAAATATTAATGGGAATATAATTGGGAGATATTTTAGTCATAAGTATTTCTAGGGGTGCCAATAATTTGTAGCCAGGGTGTATTAGAGGAAAAAAACATTTCACAATGTGATATTCCACACACTTCAAAGTGTTTTACTTGAATGAAATGTTGGAATTTTGTAGATATTTTAAATAAAAGATCAAAACGAGAAATGATGCAGATTTATTTTTACAGCCTTCTTTGCTCATATTTACCAAGGGTGCCAATAATAGTGGAGGGCACTGTAAGTTGATATTGCTTAAAGGTCCATTGTATGAGTTTTAGCGACATCTAGCGGTGTGAAATAGCAACCAATGGCTAACTCCAAAAAGTTGATTTTACTTAAACATTTAAGGAAGCTAAAAATGTGTTTAAACTATTGCCCGGTTTCATAGACAAGGCTTAGCCTAAACCAGGACTGTGCCTTAGTTAATTTAGGCTATTTGAGGCAATAGCACTGACATATTTCAAGATATGTCAGGGCAAGTTATTTTCATGTAAGACAGCTCAAAATTATCATGGAATAATTTGATAATCATTATTATCAAAGCATTGTCTGTGAAACCGGGGCTATATGTTTTTTAACATGAGAACCCTCGCATCAATGCTCACTCTTATGACTTTTTCTGTGTGTGCAGGTGTGTGTAGTACAGTAAGTGCATCCATTCAGATTTGCCTTGGCTTTATTATCTGATATAAAGTTAAGTGAGTTCATATGTTAGTGCATATAGCCTTCCATTGATCGAGTTCAACGCAGACTACATTTAAGACCAGAAGTACTGATAATACTATACTCATTCGGAATCTGCTCCTTAAAATCCAGAGTTAAAAAAGGTTATTGATGTTACATTTTGTGTTCTTAGATCACTGTATTGGTTTTATATAGCATTTAAGACCAGATAAAATTCATTTCAGAATGCGCTCCTTAAAATCCATAATAAATAAATACTATTAAGTATTTTGTAAATTGCTAAAAATTCTAACAAGTCCCCCCATGACATACCATGATGGAGTGAAAAGAGCCTTTCGCACTCATGAACTGGTCAACCAGTCGTGAGATGCTAAGTCATGCCAAAGTGTCATTCAGGTGTTCTGTCATTAGCTTTACTGCTCTCATTAAAACATCATTCCTATTGGAGTCTTATCCGTACACTGCTGTAATACCAATGTGAGAGACTAATCCATTCTTAGCACACTTATACACACATAAGGGCTGCTAATAACTCAATATATTCAAATTAGCACATCCTTTCATGTGTCTTTTGTGCACTTTTCCTAGGAGGGATTATTCACAGTCACCTCTGACATAATGTGACCAAGCACCTTAATGTTCTTCAAAACGTGATGCAAGAGCATATGCATGTTGAAGTGTGCATATTTTTATTTTTATTTCGAATTTTGGATCAGTGTCAAAGTATAAATTGTTGTTTCTCGCTGATTATCAATGTAATTAAACACTGTAAAAGTTATATGGTGTCTTTAAATTATGCATTATTTTCCAAGAATTCAACGGACTGTAGTCAACTAGTCCTTACTTATGCAGTTATTTATGCAAATAATGTAACAGTCATGTAAAAAAGAGAAAAAAATCTGCATTTTCTTTAGTTATAAATACCACATTCAAACGTACAATTGTGACCATGTTGAAGATATACGTATTTTTATATTCGCAAATTTGTAGATTTGCTGTTTGTATTATATTTTTTTCTTACGTTGACGTGTAAAGTATTATTTCTGCTCTTTTGCAGCTTGAGGTTGCCAGTTGCCAGTCTTTCTTATGTCATGTTAGTTCACTCATGGAAAACACATGTAGGACATACGACATGTTCACAGATAATAATTCAGCATAGGAAACTGCTTTTATACAGTATTTATTTATATGTGATGATTTTTGCCATTAAGTGACATTTTATTATTATTTTAATTCATCTTCTACACAACAGGAAAGCATTTCATGTCCTAACGTTGAAGATTGTGAAAAGATATTAGACTTATATTATATTAGAGATATTAGAAACATATTTTCCATTCCTTTAAGCCTAAAAGTACCAAAAGATGCATTGTACGTGTTTGTCATTGTCACTTCCAGTGTTGTATTATGATATACAGTACAGTAGGTGCTATATAAAGATGCATAACTGTAAGGGTTTATATACAGGCTATATAGGCTATATATATACAGGCTATATATATATATATATATATATATATATATATATATATATAGCCTGTATGAAGAGTTTGGTTCCAAAATGAGATAACTCCATTAAACAAAATCCAAAAATCATGTTTTTTATTATGTTATCATGTTTTTTTTGTGTTAGTTAGCTGTGTTTTTTTTAGTTATTATGGCTTAAATCAGAACAAACCAACTGCAGTTGGATTGGTAGTAATTTGAATGCACAACAAAAAAACAAGATTTTTTTAAATACATTTAAAACGGAGTTATCTCATTTTGGAACCAAACTGTATATATGATATCAGTTTTCTCAGTGCAGACAATACAATGATGTCATCAAATGTGCTAGTCTCTATAGACTGTAGGAGAGATACAGTACATACCACACAGCAATCATAGGAAGTCTATTCAACTCAGAACCATGTGATCATCTTGATCCAAGTTAGGTGCGGTGTTTCCATTCAGGCTTGTTAAATGGGCTCCTAATGTTTCATACAATTATCTAAATTTATGAAAAAAAGCACTCCGCATTGTATCACATAACAAATGACATCCCAAGAGCAATGCTTTTGCTTACAGGGGGAAAGTTCACCTGCATCATTTATTCACCCATGTCATCACATACCTCTATGACTTTTTTATGCAGAACACAAAATAAGATATCTGTAACAATGTTGCTAACTTAAAAACATTGGCCCCCATTGACTTAAAACCACATTTCTCAAAATATCATCTTTTGTCATTTAAAGGTTTTTAATGTTAACGTATATATATATTGAAATATCATATTTCTGTTGGTAAATCATGACAAATGTGTGTTGCTAGAAGGATGAGAGATGCAAGATTAATGAAGTCAGAGAAAAATCTGAGAAGCAAATTTGCATCATCTGATATCATCTAATAAACCAAACATTCTTCAAATAAAGATTCTCTGCAGCACCTTTTATCAACCCACTTTAATACTGTCTAGGGTTCCCCAGTTGATTGTGAGAATAAAAGAGTTATTGATGTTACATTATGTTCTTCAGATCACTGTATTGATTTTATATAGCATCCATTACAGAGATAAAGTAAAGTCCTCCTGGGTTTTTTCTATAAAGATAAGACATCAGAAGGTTATGGCATCATATGAATTTAAAGCTAAGTTTTATCGCATCAAGGGTGTTAAACCTATTTGGAATTCTTCTTTTGATGTAAAAATCAAACAGATCTCTTTCTAAAACTTCTTGCCTGTTGATTTTTCTATTCTAGTTCATAGGTCATGTGCACCGGATGCATGGTTGCCCTCCTGTCTATGTGAATCACCTGTCTCCCCTCTCGCCAGTTTATTCAGATGACAGATTTTCCTTTAGGTGTAGCCTCACCTGTCTAATCGACTCTAGTCGATCATCACTGTGTCAATCAAACCTGATGATATATCAGCCTGTGGAACAGCAATGTGATGTTTTTCTGCTTTCTTTTTCACGATTCTCATCTTTCTTTTCGCTTTGAACTTCAAGAACGTTCTAGTAGCAGTCCCGCCCTGTCTTGTCCTGTCTGTATCTGATATTTATTTATATCATATGTCATCAAAGGCTGATCTCATGCTATATTTGGTGTTTTGAAGTCACCACCTAATGGACACTTCTATGTATTGCAGGTTGTCACCATATTGATTCAAATGAATTTTATATTTTTTAGTTAAAAATATCCGGACTATGAACTAATTTTTAATTCTTAGTTTCCTCATTTGAAATATTTTTTTTATTTGTGTTTTATGTGTATTTTATATTGTGTCCTTGTGTAAAGCTGCTGTGCAAAATTGTGAAAAGCGCTATACGACGTGAATTGAATTGAAAATAGCTTTCATTTCATTTAATTCCTATAAAATAAATTAATTCACCAATTGCCAAGATATTACAAAGCTTCCTGTAAAATACATTTACAAGTCTTTATAGGTTTTTTCTGTCATCTGTTTGTCTGTAATAAGCTTCTTATTTTCTCCACAAGATGACGCTGTGGTAAACCTATTGTTGTTATTAAACGGTATTGCTTTGGGATTGAAATGCATGTTTTTTAGAACAGAATGTTCAGTACAACCTCAGTAACAAGCACCTTTAAAATGAAATAATAATATGTGTACATGGCAGTAGTGATTTTTACAACCTATCTTTTAGTGTGAACATCTGTTCAGTTGCACATAATTGGCATGCAGATGTTCTCATTGCTTTATTCACCAGGAGCTAATTGGGATTCTTTATATTAATTGAGCTAGTGTGTGCATTATATTTTGAATATCCGAGCTTAACTTCAGAGCCATGGCCCAGTTTGAATAGTTTTCATGATGCTGTCTATCAGCAAGGTTTAAGGCTTTTTTATGTTAATTTGTCCATGTCACCACCTGCCTCATGTTTGACATATGCATTGCATATCCAGTCATATTTTCTAGGTCAATTGCTGTTGTGATTGGGGTTGCCTCTTTTAAAAGCTCTCTCGTTCAGTACTGTCAAGCAAAAGAACCTTGAATAAATTAATGACTGAATATTTGAATGGTGACCAAATGCAGGCCTCCTGCCAACAGCAAGACTGTTACCAAGGCAGGCCCCGGATTGAACATAATCAGATACTCTTTGCTCATTTCTATTTCAAGGTCCTCTCCTAGCCCTACCTTTTGGCCTTCCCATCATGCATCCAGTAAGTGTTTCAGTAATTTGTTAGTCAATCAGTCAAACATTTTCAGATTGTTTCTGTTCATACTTTGTTCAAGTGTAAATCTGCTTTAAGCCACATTTTCTACTTTGATTTACATCTGTATTAATCGTCCCAGTTAAATGTAATTATACAGAAGTCTTATTTCAACAAGAAGGTGCCATTTCCCCTAGAGCTGATGGGAAGGAACACAGTTTACCCAGACTTTACTCAATTAGTTCATGTTAATGGATCCCTAGAGTGTTGCTTAGCAACACACCTAGCTGCTAAAGATTTGGTTTTGTGACCATGTTCCAAATTTTTCTCAAAGCTTCTCAGTTGGATGTGATTCTGAAGTGGGAACACTGTGTTTGTGCAGCCAGAGAAAAGACCCATTAACATTTCATGTGAAGGAACATACGGGAGCAGGATGCACTCAGTATAAGATTTAAATTGCAGGCACCCCTCCCATTTTTTTGTTGTATGATGGTGATGATGAAATGTCAATAGAATGCAGCTATTGTCAATACACGTCAACAGCATGTCAATCGTGCTAATTGGAGTTGAATTGGAGTCCTAAAACATGTTATATTTGTGTGTCATATTGACAATCATTTATATAAAAAAAATGTTTTTGCTTTTTAACCAATACCGGCGGAAGGCCACGTGGGAGGAAGGAACGCCTCCATGTCTGTGATAAGCTGAAACTAAGTCGCTAGTGAAAATAATGTTGTATAAATGCAGGCAGGGGCGTGGTGACCATTTTTACCACCTAAGCAAAGTCAAGACCTGAGGCCTGAATTATATAGATATATACATACCATACAAATATAAATATAAACTGTATTTATTTTACGTTGAACGTACATTTTTTTACAGCACAACATTCTCTACAGGATGTTATAAGAATAAACCTTCTTGGTTTTGGGATAAAAATGCGTCCTTTGTTTTTATTCAGAACAACACAGAACGCTTTTAGCTAAAGTATAAGAAAGTAAAATATGCAAGATTATTCCTTTCATAGCAATATTTTGTTATATTCGTAAAATTTGTATTAGATTTATTTTCTTTAGCTTTCTTTCCCTTTTGAGAACCTCTTTGATACGTGCGCTTCATTGCGTATATCCGTCTAAATCAAGCGTCAAATGATTTTCCCGCTTAAAGCCACTAGGGGGCCCCCAAGCTTCCGGGGCTCTACGCATTGCACCCCACTGCATGCAGGTTAACTACAAAGTTCACGAATGAACGTAAAGTGGCTTGAATGGCTTTTTAAAGCTGCAATTAACTTGTTTATATCACCATTTATTTTTTTTAAACAAACAAATTAAGATCACTTTAGGTACATATCTTACGTGAGCAGAAGTACGTTTAACTACGCATCCAAAAATACTGATAAATAACTACCTTAAACTATCAATTGCCTACACGTACGGCATTTACCCTTTGGTATGTTCCATCTGCCTGTAACGGTATAAACAACAAATATAACTGTAAAATGTATTTATATTGGACATTGGACAGGAAGTTCAGATCAAAATTGCTCTGTTTTGGTGAAATATCATTCCAGATTTAGGGGGGCCAGGGGGGTGGCCAAGTGCCCCCCCAGAACCGCCCCTGAGGATATTAAAATAGCAAATACAACAGTTTGCCATCTCCACCTCTGTGAAGAACCCTCTGGCTGCAGGTTCATTGGGGGGTCACGTGGTCTCGGGGCGAAAGCGTAAAGCGCATCTCGCGAGCTGAGCTTCAGTCTAGTGTTGAACGGAGAACAGACATGGCAACAACAACAGCAGGTGAGACACAATTCTGCTTTGGTGTTTTCGCAATACGTTTCACGTTTTGTTGCTATTTAATAACTCGTTTTCTGCCATCCTTGCGGTTCTAGAAGCAGAGACTCGGCAGAGGCTACTGCGAAACGTCATGAGGGAGGTGGGTGATAGTAAAAACAAATAAAGAACATAAGGCTGAGCAAAGTAAACATAAGCTTGAATCAACATTTCAGTTATGAATCATGTTTTAGAAAAGCGCTCGAGCGCATTTATC
The DNA here is from genome assembly GCA_006030095.1 of Triplophysa siluroides. Classification (NCBI taxonomy): domain Eukaryota; kingdom Metazoa; phylum Chordata; class Actinopteri; order Cypriniformes; family Nemacheilidae; genus Triplophysa; species Triplophysa siluroides. The sequence continues at coordinate 79,591 of VCII01000101.1, read as the reverse complement.
TTAAAGAAAGCGGGTGAATCAGATAAATCAACGTTTCCGTTTATCGTGTGGTCGTTTGTGAAATGTTTGACTGTAAAATCAACAGAGCAAAAGTATTGAAATGGCGATCTCAGTCTAAACTATGCCATGAATGATTTATTTTATGTACATATGTTTCCTGCTTTAACGTTACTGCAGCTGTTTTGCATTTATTCCATGAAGCACCTGTCACTTGAATGACATTTAAGCACTTTCCTTTTCAAATCATGCATGTCTTTAGTGTGTTCAAGACAGATTTGCAAACATACAATGTACAATTGAGCATATACTGTGAATGAAATGTTCAGATTTGTTATCGCATGATTTATTAATGCCATTGATTTAGGGGAAATCTCTTTAGGCAGTCTCGACCATCAGTCATTTTTTCACCAGATTCATAACTTGCAATAATCCTTTTGGCTCATATAAACACATCCTTTTGGTGTTTTGTTTATGTGCATGTGTGTGAGTTTTTGCTCGATGGTCGAGGTTTTCCCCACTGACTGAATTGTGCGTATGAACCACTTCTCTCACAGCCAGCTTTTAGCGTTCAGCATCTCCTGATTCTTAATGGATAATTCCCTATTGTGGTTGTGGTTGACATCCTAGCTAACCCTGTGTGGTCACAGTTCATTCACAGAGGACTACATAAAGCTAGTTTGGCTGCATTTGTGGTGTTTCTTTCATTTGTGTTGTAAAAACCACACAGCTTCGCGTTTGATGCCAAATGCTGCAGCGCATCCCAGTAGACACATGCAACCGGACGTTAGAGTGCTTAAACACATCATTATGATTGCTGGAACAGATTAGATAAGAGTAAATGAGGGGAGATGTTCCCATGCACTGTGGGGCTCATAAAACTGCCTGTTGTTAAGCCGCGGCATGTTTACAGCAAAGCCACAGACATGTATCTGCCATACGTACCCTTAAGCTGAATTACAGTTGTGAATTACAACCAACGGCTCGCTCCACCCCTCCCTTTCGAAGCACTATAGTGGCTGACACGGAACTAAGATGTCGTCGCGTTTTTGCTTCTTTGCTGGAGGAGATGATGTATTAATGAAACGCGCTCTGTAGAGCAGTTTGTCCGTTTAGGGCTACTGTAGGAACTACACGGTGAAATCCATGCAAGGGGACACGCGGTGTATGTAGATAGAAATAGCTCATTCTCATGGAATAGAAACATAACGCTTCATTAAGTAAGGTCTTTATACGCCTCTGAAGACCGTTATGTTGTATTGCATTTCTGTCAATAGATCCTCCAAGAAATTACACACTGGACCTTTAACTAAAGATATTGCAGATACAGTCAGAACAACAGCATGGCATAATTTTTGTCTCTCTCTCCGTTGTCCACACCTGTATTGACACAAGGAAAGGGTCATGCGCAGACAGCCTCTCCACACTCATGAGCCCGCCGTTTGTTTACCTTTTCTATTCAGCTTCCTTTAGCTAGTTTATAACATGTTTTTCATTGTGTCCTTAAACCCTTTCAACATTGTAAACTGAATTGCGGCTGTTGTTTTCAAAGCTAGGTTCTTTTGCTTAATTTATACGGCAGGAAATACTAAATGGATTTGACCCTTTTTAGCAGGGCCATGGCTGTTGCTGTTCTCTGTGTTGTTTTAAATCCTGAGCCTTACAGGAAAGTTTCGATTTCCCATTGAAACGGGCTTTCCCGACTCACATCACATGCTGATTAAATAGTAGATGGAGTATTAATTGAGCTATTCTGAAACTGAGAGAAATATGTTTGCTACACACATTGTAGATAGATTGAAGGTTTAGTTGACCCATATAGACCACTTCGCAAGATGTAAACACTGGTCCAGAAGCAATTTCGGTTTCATTTCTATTTGTTTTATTTTTAAATCTTACATAATTACATCTTAAAGATACTTGTTTAGTATTTGATTTGGTTATAAATGTTCTGTCGGTTGTTGTTTTTTTGTTCAATTGTTTGTGTAGTGTTAAAAAAACGAAACAGGAAGTGGACCAGCATTTGATTTTCCAAAGTGGTCTATAGGATTCTTCAGCGATAATCAAATCGTGGAAAATGCTTATTGTTTTCTACATTTAAAACACGACAACATCTTTGCAAAAAATACTTTCAGCTTTTCCTGGGTATGTTTTTTATACCAGTGGCATGGAACACATCTAAGATATTAAAATCTGATGTAAAACATCTGTTATTATCCATCAGCTAAATAATCACTATGTTCTGGGTGCCGGTAATACAGAACTATCAAAGACAGTCTGTGAATGTGTCACGAACCATCTTGTTTTCAGATGTTTCAGAGCATCAAATCACACAAAGGAGCTCAAAAAACAGAACAAAACTGCTCCCAGCATCCTATATTCTCTACATGCAATCTTTTCTGTTATTTTAATGTTACATTGTTTTTAATTGTCTACATTTTTCGTAATTATGCAAGACTTGTCAAATCATGTAGTCTGTGACTCTTATTTGGTTATTTAAGATCATTTTAAAAGGCATATTTTGTAAGTAGTGGACTGTTCACAGATGAAATGGCAGTTCAGATCAAGTCATCTACTAGTAACACATGAACTGAGATGGAGATGAAATGTTTTACCCTTTTCAGTGTGACTGATGAGTCATACTATACAGACAGAAATCTGTGCTGCTTTCTGCTATACGTTCCACTAAGCAGCCTTTGAGGATCTTTGAATCGTTCAGCAATTTAAATTCTCATAATAATTCATTATATTTATATATAAATTAAATAATTACTTTGAAACATGTAGCACAATAGAGGATGTTTTAGAGGAAGATGGAAAAGATTAGCATCGAGTACATGAATAGAGAGCCGGATTCCATCAATAATCTTTTTAGTATCTAAACAATGCAAATAGGCTTTTATTTGAGGCAGTAGTACATTTTCACTAGCAGTCCCTGTAGTCCATCTTCAAGATTTCTGCGTGTTCAATAAATGTATTTGTTAGCAAACCAATATGACACTTCTGCTTCAAATTAGCACTTGCATGTATGTGTCATGGAAAAATGTGTTGCCCTAAGATATACGTGAAGCCTATTGCTGTAGAGCCATATGGACAGCGGACAGATTTAGATCAACACCACCCACAAATCTGTGTTGGTGTGACTTCTACTGTATATTTTATCCATGCAAATGTGCGGTTGCCTTGTGCAGTGCTTATTTCAAAAGACCATTGGCGCGTTCCGAACGGATTATATTGCCCTCCGAAGGGCCCTTCGGGAAGGGGACACCCCACAAAACATCGCTCCAAATAAAGAGAAAATGACATTTATTGCTCTTTTTGCCAAGTGAATTTTAAACAGACACATTAGGTTTGTTCCATCCAGACTTTACACATCAAGAGCTTTACTCTTCAAAAGCACATGTCACGTTTTCTGAATGCCTGCAATTGTTTTTGTCTCTTGTTTGTTGTGCTATTAGCATTGGTTAACCAATACATTTGAAGCAACCATGACATAAAATGGGTTTGTCAAGTAGGCAAATGATTTGCCACTCTCATGTCCTTTATAAAACAACTTGGCCGTACCATTTACAGTATTTTACAAAAAGGCAAGGTTTTATTTGTCCCGAGAGGGAAACTGTGGTTTTGCAATAACTAGATTAAAAGAGAGTTCGCCCTAAAAAAATTCTGTCATCATTTACTCACCCTCATGTAATTTCATACCTGTATAAATAGCTTTGTTCTGATGAACACAGAGAAAGATATTTGGAAGAAGGTTAGCCATTTTTTACTTCTAGGACATCATTGACTACCATAGTAGGAAAAATGAAATGGTTGTCAAAGGTGCCCAGAACTGTTTGTTTTCCTAAATTCTTCAAAACATATATATATTTTTTTCTACTATGGTTGTATGATAGTAGGTGGATGATGTCCCTGAAATGAATTTCCTAATTGCTAGCATTCTTTCAAATATGCTTGAGTAAAGTCATTTTTGGGTGAACTATCCCTTTAAATAGCAGATAATAATGAATATTAATACGATGATATGAAATGGAAATAAAATTAGAAGAACAAAAATTTTGGAAAATATTACCTTATAGATATCAGTTCTGTATTCAAGCATATTGTATCCTGCAGGTTAGGTCTATGGTAATACTTATTTACAAGTTTTAATCGCATTTCCCTCCTTCTTATAGCGGTAAAGAGATGCTGATGATGTTGAAGATCATCTATCATTCTCAGATGACGATATAGAGCGTGTGCGTTAACATTTGATCTGGATTATAACATCAAGGTCCGGTTTCACAGACGGGGTTTATCTTAAGCCAGGACTAACCCTTAGTTAAATTATGATATTAAGTAGCTTTTTAAAAAAGGTTTATTTAAAAAACATTACTGGTGTGCATTTAGAGACAAAACCAGATATTTTAAGATATTTCAGGGCATGTTATTTTCAGTTCAAACTGCTCAAACTTTCATTTTGTGTGGTGTCATTTGGCTTTATTGCAGAAATTGAACGGTCGTAATTGGCAGCTGTTACTAATATTACATGATACTGACTGACAGTCCTGTAGTTTTGTTTTCCATTGGGGGCCCTGAAGAATAATTGGGCCTGTAATTGCTTTTATTGCCTGATCCTGCTGAGCAGTGTAATAACCCAATCTCTTCTCACACACATTCTCTCAATGCGCTAAAGTGTGGTAATGTGCCGCATCATTTTTTGCGCTTGTGGTATGATTCATGGTGAATCGCATTCCCATTCACAGTTTGGTCTGTTTTGGAGTTGAAGCAACAGTTCAATGCGGTGCCAACACATTTGGGAAGTAACTTGGCAACCTAAACTGTGAGACTTTCCATGCCATCTCCATGGAAACCTTTGTCATGCCGCTGAGACATCAGGGAGAAAAGAGAAATCTCTCTACAGAGTCTCTCTCTCTCTCTCTCTCTCTCTCTCTCTCTCTCTCTCTCTCTCTCTCTCTCGCGCTCTCGCTCACTCTCTCTTTGACACACAGAGCACAAGAGCCTCTACCTAATTTACACTACAGTTAAATGAGCCTGATCAATAAGACTTATAGCTTTGGACACCATTAATGGCCATGTATTGATAGACCTCTTATCACATCAATGATGTTTAATTCAGCCGTGGTAATGCTCCCATATTGATGTCTGATGTCTGATTTGTACTTGTCATCTGTCACTGGTTAACAAGTCGATGTTATCACTGAAATGGACGGTTGTGTACAGAGACCAAGACAACTCATTAGATCATGCGTGTTGATTCAGCCCTGGAGGAAAAGCTTTCATGAACTTACAACATCACGAAAGATCTATTCCAGGGGTTTTCAGAGATGCTGTCTGGCGTTCTGTCATGTAGCTTAACTCTTCAGGGCTGTTTTTGTGAATGGCGCTTGCCAGTGTAAAACTCTTTCACAATGATTTTAGGTGGTAAACATTACGGAACATTATAAAGGTAGTATTAGGCTGTCATATCATGTCATGTTTGAGCTATAAAACCACACTCGCATTGGCTATTGTGGGTGTCACGTTGAAGACAGCCAAATCAGGCAATCGGAGTCGTGAATATCAAACATAAAAGATTTATGAATTGGGATCAGGGAGGCTCCAACGCAAATTTTTCACTAGGAACACGGGACGTAAGTAATTCGAATTGAGTTGAGATTTTGATTCAGAAAAGTGTTTTTTAGGGAATGGGTTTAAGCAATGTTACAGTTAGTATAACGCTATTGTTAGTTTGCAGAAAGCAGAAAAAAGGTTTACAATTGTGCAAGATATGTTATAAAAGAAGCAAGGGGTGGAGCATGTGCATAACTGTGAGACATTTTGTGGAAATCTGTGGAGTCTGGATATCTGTTTGTCCAGTTTACACAAATCATTTAGAAAACTTTATAACTTGGAAAACAAACATGTCTGTTCATCTAGATAACAGGCCTTTGTTTTGCGGCAATGCTCATTAGTCTTTGACTCTGATCCTTATCTCTGTGAATCGTCCTGTTTGTTCAGTTGAACATAATCTTTCTAGGTCTCTGTGAAGGAGATTTGTTTGCAAAGCCAATCCTTCATTTTCTCTCTCCCTGGAGGTATAAAGGTGTGATTCCATAGCATGGAGGAGTTAGGTTTACCTCAAGTGTTATTTTCGGCATAAAGGTGAATCCTTTGTGGTGTTCAAGCTCTTGAGGTTGGATTTATTATTGAATCGATATACTGTATATAGAATTGATGTGTGGTGCTATAATAGTACGTAGGATACTACTGTAAATAGATTAGTCTTAATCATCACAGTCTCCATTTCCCAAAACATAATGTTGGAAATAATAAAAATCAATATTAATATTTAAGTGGCAGGTGCTGGGAAAGAGCTTGAAGGTCTCTGACTCTTCTCCAGGGTCACAGAAATTCATTGGGTTTGGCTGTGAGTGATAAGCTTGTGTTATATTGTAATGAAATAATCCAGGTTGCCAGGACAACAATGGATATAAAAGGATTATAAACTCGGAATCAAGTTGGCGACCACAAGGGGCAAATTTTAATGATGGACAGACATATCAAGGTCAACATCTGGGTAAGACTCTCATTCAATGAAATAAGAGTAAATGTGTAACATATCTCATGTGAGACCATTAGAGCCATGTAGACACTGGATCAATGGTTCGCGACCGGTGGGTTACGACCAAATAATAGATTGCAGGTTTGTTTTGATTTTGTAGTACATTGATTTAAAAATCAATGTCCTTAAAAAACTAAAAGGCTATCCTTTATTCTTATTTTGTTGTTGTTGTCAAAGCCTGTACTTTAAATCAAACATTTGACACAGATCCATCTAAAGGACATTGAACAATAAACAGCTTTGGTACAATGTTGATTCACCAAAATCTGCTGGAAAGCTGTTGAGAAGCATTGCTTCAAATCATCCTTCAATTTTACCCACTGAGGAAACACACGACCAGGAAATCACCACCAGCCACTTCCTTAAACCAATCAACCAGCTATTTTCTCTCAGCCAGACCCTTCCATACTGAAAACAGAGAGCTAGGGATGTTGCGGTGATGATATTTCCCCACTGGTTAATGGACGTGTAAAAACACAGGTTGTACCGGGGATGAGGGGTTTGCTGTGGGGTGGTAGAAGATGCAGCCGACCTTACAAAACGAACAATCACAGCACACCTAAAGCAAACAATAAATAAGAAACGAAAATAAAATAAAAAACATTGACGTTGGATAAGTTGCCCATATAACAAAACAAGTCATCACGGCACGCATTGTGCAACAAATAAATAAATAAATATGAAACTAATAAGAAGGGAATACTAAACAAAAAACATTTATGTTAAATTAATGGCAAAGCACTGGCTTTTGAAAATTAGAAGAAAAATAAAAACTTAACTGGCTCTTGATGACAGTGCTTAAATATGATATTCTAATATGTTCTTTGCCAGAAAAGCCTCCGCCATCTTCTTTTCAGTCGCCTTCCTCAGATGATGAATAAAATCTAACTTGTTCCGCTTACGCTGAATGCATCAGCCGCGTTCAGATGCGCCGTCTGGTCTTTGACTAAACTAAGTGATTTATTACTATAAAAATAAAATCGGACGGTGGGGGTCGGTGCCGAGGTGGACAAGTGATGTAATCGATAGGCGGGTGGACACTGTGTATCACCTCCGGTGACACCGACTATCACAACAAGCCTACAGAGAGCCCAGGATCGGTGAGAAAGGTCCTCATGCATGTTTGTGCGTAGGTCACTTTCACCTATGAACAAGCATCCAAAATCTCACCCAGTCATCTGCAGAAAGTGTGCTATTTTGTATGCACTTGTATTGCGTTTGCCAGCCACCGTAACAAGCAGGAAACTCTTGAAAAGTCACACATGCCACCTCTTAATTTCTTTTTCATTTCCTCTTTAGAGTCTAGGGAGGTGAGTCATCCATCTAGTACGGTCTGCGTTCTTCCTACTCACCACGTATTGCTGTTTGCTTATAGTTTTTTTTCTCTAGTGACTTCTGGCTTTAACAAGAGTACTTGTATGATTCATAACCCCCAGCATTTGCCTGATGCCCCACTAAATTAACACAGAACATGCGCAAAAACATCTTCGCACAAAAACCACACCGTTCGTATTCCCACTTTAAAGTTTATTTGATCTTCATTAGCTTTTGTCTCTGTCTCCTCCGCAGGTTAAGCAGATCATGGAGGAAGCAGTCACAAGGAAGTTTGTGCATGAAGACAGCAGCCGTATTGTCTCATTCTGTGGTAAGTCAAGCGTTGGACCATTGTCTGAAATGTGTCAGTGGTGTAGAACGGCCCTGGATTTTGGTGTTCAAGGGCAGGGAAACCCAAAGTAAAATGGCTCATATTCGTGGGCCATTTCTTTACAAGTGGCCCGCAAATATGAGCCATGTGAGCCCCAGCTGGCCTCTGAGGACATAAAATTGAGTTCTTTAACTAAAATGGAGACGTTTTAGACGTCATTTTGATTTCTGTTGTGTTGTCTTTTAGTATCCGAGCAAACATTTGACAGGTTTTGGAAAACAAAGCATAAACTATGCAAAAAGTCGGATGTTCAAAGAACATTCATATGCTTATAAAGGGTTCTTATTTTGCTCATTTAGGCGTGTGTTGTCCAACGAGTGAATGTGTAATCGATCCCGCTGTACAGCAGTTGCAGCCATTGTTGGCTCAAAATCTGATTACCATCCACATAATAACATTCTCTTGTTCCGCACGTGCAAACACAGAAGCGCATTCACCACCGCTGTGGAAATACACATCAGTGTACCTTGACATGATGTTTAATGATCGGCTGAAATATAAACAGAATAAACGAGTTGGTATTAATAACGCCAGGTCATTCACCCTGTTTAAAACAATCTTTCCAATCCTGTCTGGCATTATTCACATGTACTGGAACAAATTCTAAACAGCTTTAATAACTCAAGGTTGCTGGCGGTCTCACCATCTGCCTAGAAATGTAATCAGCACAACTCTGTGAGGTGTCAAACGCTTGCAGGTTTGCAAATCGAGTGTTTATTTTCCTCTCTGCATCCCAGCAATTATTCTTTTCTGAGTCTCTCATCAGGCTTGCAACAACAAAACCCTGTCAAAAGCGAATGAATGCATTTGAAACCAACACCAAGCCTTCGACAATTCTTTCAAACTTTATTTAAATGTGTTCCCTGGTAATTGCTTGGTGAATAAATCTCTACCCACGTTTTTACAGGTTCGTGTCTATGTTGCATTATTTGTGAGATTTATATGCGCGATGATGTCAAATGTCACTGCCAAAGTATGTAGTCACTTTTAGAAGCTTGTTAACAACCACAGTTTTTAATACACAATAAAGCTTTCAAAAACCATAAGCGGCTTATGACTGGCATGTTTTATGTCATACAACCACAGGCAAATTTACCAGAAACCCATTTAAAAAACCCATAGACTATTGGGCAATGGGACCGGAAGTGCTAAAATGCTAACTCACTTCTGGGGTTTGCACACAAAAAGTGGGTCAGATGACGTATTTTTGTAGGCTACCCCGGAAGAAAGCGCCGCCCTGGTTTCCTCGACCGAAAGCCTATGCATTTTTCCCATAGACTTTTGTAAGATCGCAAAATATGTTGATCTGTGACTAACAAATGTTCATGATGTTAACACGTTTTGTCTATCAAGATCATCTTTACAGATTAGCACAATCTTTGCTATTTTTGAAGCCTAAATACAATCGCCAGAAGTAAAAAGCTTACACAAGGCTATAAACAGATTACACTATGCTCGCTCGATATCAACGTCCCCACCACCATCCTCCGACAGCTTTCTCAAACTTTATTAAAAACGTGTTCCCTGATAAGTAATTACTCCGTGAATGAATCCCCAACAATGATTTTACAATTTTTGGCCAAGTTGCATCATTTGTGAGATTTATATCCGCGATGACATCTTAAGTCCCTGCCAAAGGAAGTAGTCGCGTTTAGCAACTTGTTAGCAACCGCCGTTTTAGAGACACGATAAAGGTTTAAAAAATCCCAAACTGGTGTGTTTTATGTCATAGATTAAAACGTGAAAATATTTAGAGGTTTTGTTAGCTACAGACCTTATTTCAGGCGATTTCCCAAAAACCCATTCAAAAAACCCATAGACTTTGGGGCGATGGAACCGGAAGTCTTGAAATGCTAACTCGCTTCCGGGGTTTGCATACAGAAATGCGTCATCTCTGAGCCACTCTGTATCTACTGTATCCATTTTTCGTTAGAGAAATATTGAATAATTTCTCATTGTTTCTCTTAACTAAGAAATGAAATCTTCAGAGTTTACATAAAATAAATAGAGCAATATTTCTTTTTTCCTGTGGGGCACTCTTGAACAGAATCGGAGCAAATGGGATACAGAGAGATGATGAACACCTAATCATATTTCCAAAATGAATAACTGACTGTAATATTGTTCTAATACTGCTGCTTTACTCGATGGCTATGAGAGGTAATGATGAATAACCAGACTTTATTGGCTGCCCATAGGGGGGTAGTTAGCTATCTGGATTACGGCGATGTTTACACACTGCCAATGGAATTGTCAACACCAACATTTTTCACTACAGCAGATGTGCATGATACGATTAACAGCCCTGCACGCTTCTCTGGGCCCGCCATCTCTTAATTCCGTCTACCTGTGGCTTTGATGGCATGTTGTTTGTCTTTCAGTGCTTTTACCCCATTACAAAGCACTGTCCTGAGGGAAATGCAGTGTAAAGTGGTCACTAGAGAGGCTTGTATCCATCCACGTTGCTCTCTGTTCTCACTGTGGCAGTGTGACTAGCAGCCAGTAATGCAGGCAGTATGATTACATTTTTAATGAGCAATTGACATCAGGGTTGGGGGTGGATGCCTGCTCCCTATGCCGTTTCCTGTGACAGCTTGAATCTTTGGGCTTTCGTGTTGTAATGAATCTTGCTTCGGAATGTAATTTACTACATGCTACAGTATCTATCTTTTTTCTCCTGTCTCGCTTGTTTTCTTTCATGCAAATGTTTTCTGTTGGTTTATTTGATATTGCTATAAGATTGCTTTCATTTATCTTTCATGCGTCACGTTGCCTTTTCATCGACGTCTCTTGCACTCAAACGTATTGAATAAGGAATGAGTTGGAATAAAAGCGATTATATGTAGGCTCACGCAGCATCACGATCATCACGAGCAGGGTTTAGTCACAAGTCATTCTGCAGAAGCGAAAACAAAATGATATGAGAGAAAAAGTTTACACAAAAGGAAGACATCTGTCATAGTGACCCAGATGTATTTTAGATCTGTATGACTTGGGGTGGGGGGAGAACAAGATGTGAGAACAGAATGTCAAGGTTAGACCTTTTAATACTGACAGTGATGGTACATAGTTATTGCGGCTTTCAAGATTCAGAATTGGAGGAAGACATTTTTTTATAGTATTGCAAATATTGTAGTACTAGTGTGTGTGTGTGCTATATTCCTGCTATATAAGACTGCTGACATTAGGTTTGGGATTGAAAGTGATAGTTTACCGAAAAATTTAAATCCTGTCCTCATTTACTCGCCCTCTTGTCATTTAAAAAATTTATTTTTTATGCAGAAGAAAATATTTCGAAGAAAGTTGGTAACCGAACAGCACTGGCCCCATTCGCTTCTTTTGAATGGACACAAAAACAATGCAAGTGAACGGGGGCTAGTTAAAGGGTTAGTTCACTCGAAAATTTGCCCCCATTGACTTTCCATTACTATTGAAATGGGATGGGGGAGAATTTTGAAGTGAACTACTCCTTTAACAACATTCATCAAAATATCTTCTATTGTGTTCTGCAAAAGAAAGAAAGTCATACAGGTTTGAAATGACACGAGGGTGAGTAAATAATTCCAGAATTGTTATTTTTGGGTGAGCTATCACTTTGATGTTTTGATATGTATGATTTCTAACAGTCTGACTACCATCTTTTGGCGCCGTCTATATTTTATCTCAGTTAGAAAAGCTATTGCACATTTTATGGCTATTTTTCATGGAAAATATTTAATACAGTTTAGTGATTTGTACTTTCTGTATTAATAAGTACTGTATATAATGTTTTGCCACAATGCAGAATTGTGAGAAGTGCTATAAAACATATAAATCTAATTGAATTGAGTTAGTGCTATGTTAGATTTCTAAAGCCATATAGCTTTGTGAAAAGACAAAAAAACCAAGACAAGTTGTTGTCTGATGTGTGCATTTAAATTTTAATATTAAATGGCCAACAATGTCAAACCTGATGCAAGAACAAATACTATTATCTGTTATAATTTCAGGATGTTTTAGTTCCTTTTGAATTCTTGACATTTCTTAGAGAAGAAAGGCACATTCATTCTGCAAACCTTTGTCACATAGGGAAAGACATTAGGCATGATAGCAGATTTCCCAACCCCTTTAAAGTAAAGCAGCCTTCCTCATTAGCTGTTTTGTTCATGAGAGTGATAATTGATGAGACCTTTGAACTTTTTTGGTGGTCTATGCTTCCTCTGCATTCATTTCACTGCTCTCTCTCATTTTATTTGTGTTCCCCCTTCTGCACGAATCCATTCAATATGGTCAAAGAGAAGCATCAGATTAAAGCACCTGCTGTGTTTGTATGAACGCGCGCATCTCTTTCGAATGCGCATCTGTGCATTTCTATTCCGAAAAAAAGTGTTTAAAATAAACTAGGCTGTGGGATATGCAAACTAATGCATTATGTAACAGAATATAAATATTTTAAAGTTAAAATGGTCATTTGAAGTTATCTAAAATGCATTATTGAAGCATGCAAAACTCTGAACAAAGTGTCACTTTGTCAATCCCCTAATAAATGTGTGCTGTCGAGAGGTCCTCCACGAACGGGGTTGGGAACCGCTCCACTAGTTAACCAACCTGCCCATCCTCAGTCTCTCACACACTTCAGTTTGCCATGTTACAGACTTACACGGAGACAGAATAAGGGATAAAGAATTGACAGTCTGCTGCTAGAAGAGAAGGAGACTGAAAATGAGATTATAACCAGATCAGAACAGAGCCGAAGGAGCGAAGACAGTCACACAGGGACTGATGAGAAAACAATGACATTCACAAAGAGCGGCAATAAAAGGAAAAAATGTCACAGTAACGAAAGGGAAGAGGAAAGTGGCAAAAATTTAGGAGTGAAAGTGACATTGGATGGATGAGATGGCAAAGACAGGATGAGACAAGAGGCTGATGTGGCCCTGCCCAGCGTTCAGTGAGCACAAGTACTCCATCAGTGAGGGTTTCCATGGCTACGCAGGCTTCCCCCCGACCCCATCCGAGCAGATTCACAAGATTAGTCCTGAGAGAGCCTCTCAAAATCAGGTCTGCAGCCACTGCCACGTAGAACAGTGTGTTTGTTTTCTCTTTTTTTCTGCTGTTTGTGAACCATCACACCCCTATGTACCATTAAGCAAATGTATGTCGCCAATAGTTTGTTGAACACTTAATTATGGCCAATCTTGTTACATAAAACTAGTACTTTATTTACTTATTTTGGTAGCTGTGTATCAAATGGGTAAACGCACTGTGAGCTGCTTATTATTGATAAGTAATATCCATAATTCATTGTCTCAAAATGACTGTACGTTATCCATTATATAGATTGTGAAAGCACTCCTGAATATGTCATTTTTGTAAGAAAACTGTTCAGAGTAGTTACTTTGTACTATTTTGCAGTCCGTGTTGTTCAGATACTCCAAAGCCTTTTAAATGGCTCACAGAAAATGGTTCATTTTTGTGCTATTCTCCATTTTCTCCGTGTGTAAACGTGTTCAGCTGCCGTTGAAGTGTGCATTCTTCATGGTCTGAAGCGGAGAGCTGCGGGTTTCCTACGAAGCAACAAGATAGCGGCGCTCTTCACCAAAGTGGCCAAGAGTTTCCCTCCAGCTGAGGAGCTATGCAAAAAAGCCCACGAGCTGGAGCTGGTCTGCGAGAGCAAGTGAGACTGATCTAAGATCTGAGAATGATCATTACAGTATCAAACAAATCAAACTAAAAGCATCAGACTTAAATACAAATTCTGTCATCATTTACTCGACCTCTTGTCATTTCAAACCTGCATGACTTTCTTTCTTCCGCAGAACACAAAAGAAGATATTTTGAAAAATGTTGTTAACTGGTCCCCATTCACTTGCATTGGTTTTGCGTCAATACAATAGAAGTGAAAGGGGGGCTGTGGTGTTCGTTTACCAACTTTCTTCAAAATATCTTCTTTTGCATTCTGCGGAAGAAAGTCATAAAGGTTTGAAATGACAAGAGGGTGAGTAAATGATGACAGAATTTTCATTTTTTGGTGAACTATCACTTTATGATTTTATGTGTGGACATAATATTTTTTTTTAGAAATGTCTTAGTGGTTTTGTGTGCATACAATGGGAGTCGAAGAGTGCCAATCTTGTTTGGATACCAATGTTCTTCAAAATGTCTTTTTTGTTCTGCAGAAGAAAGAAAGTCATAAACCATAATATTCAACCTATATTAGTGTTGTGTAAACCATAAATATCATATAGCAAAGATCAGCATAATCAAAGAATTAGTTTAGCCAAAAAACAAAATTCTCATTAACTTCTGACGTCATTTCCTGAATTAACGCTACATTGGAATTGTGTTAAATGTTTATTCAGGCACAATTAAAACCCTTGTTTTGTCCTCTTCTCTTTACTTTCAAGACGAAGCCAGTCTTTGTCATACAGCGAGAGCACTCGTAAGATGCCCAAGTTTCCAAACTTTACACAACAGGCTGCCAGACACGTGTGGATCCACACCGCACTCATCGAAAAGGTGCTGGACAAGATTGTGCTCTACCTGGTGGAAAACAGCAGGTGAGAGAGTTGGGATAGTGATATAAAGAGAAAACAAGTCTGTGTAGTTTTTAGGCACAACCAACATTGATAAGGTTTCTCAAACTAATGTACATGTTTGTTTCAGCAAGTTTTATGAGAAAGAAGCCATCCTAATGGACCCTGTGGATGGACCGATCCTCGCCTCTTTGTTAGGTACACATGATTTCTTTATCATCATCATCATCATCATCATCGTCATTCTGAAGGGGACAGTGCACCCAAAAGTAAAAATTCTGATGTCATTTACCCAACCACGTGCCATTTCAAATGTTTTATGTTCAGTGGAAGAAATACAGTCATGCAGATTTAGATAGGCGGTAAGTAAATGCTGACAGAATTTTCCATTTTGGGTGAATTATCCATTTAAAGCAACAGGTTGTTGGGTGTCATTTTTCTATTGATGGAGCTTTGTACTCTCCTCCGCCTTCTGTCTTCATTAGTGGGTCCTTGTGCATTGGAGTACACTAAAATGAAGACGGCAGATCATTTCTGGACGGATCCGTCAGCCGATGAGTTGGTGCAAAGGCATCGTATTCACAGCGGCCACTGCAGACAAGACTCCCCTGTTAAGAGACCCGCCCTTTGTGTGAGTGACATGTGATTATACAATTATGCTGAGCAAACCCTGAATGGCAGTATTTAAGGGGATGTGGGCCATTTTTCCTTTATTAAAATACGTTCTCCCATCCTAGTTTTACGTAATCACTGTGACTTTTTTATTAAGTAATGTTTTTTTTAAGTGAATTTTTTTTCCTTGTGATTTTTGTTAGTGCTGCTATTGTATAAAAGTAATTTACTTCACCTATTAAGAATAACATTTTTTGTTTTAAGCAGGCATATGCAAAAAACAACACTTTAGAAGGACATGAACATGAACTCTTCTGTGGTGTTCAGTCCTGTGGGACTCATTTTCAATGTTTACTAAAACAGTTCATATTAATTTTGATTCAAAATGAACATGCTTTTTTCAACCCACATAACAGATTTGTCTTTTTTTGTACATTTTTTTCCACAAAATGAATATTCTCAAATGTGATTTAACAGAGGTAGATGACAAATACTAGCCATGTCTTTGTTGCGTGTAATTGGGACAGAGAAAAGGTAAACATGTCAGGTATTTTATATAACTTATGACTTGATATATAAATTTTTAGATACAGTACATTTTTATGATGGTCCATAGACCCGTGTACATTGGCTGTGTCATAAACACATGAACGCCACACGGGATCTAAAGAGACTTCCCAATTGTACGCGAAGAATACCAATTCATGCCATTCTAGATTTGCCATTCGGTTCAAGCCATTTACAATTCATTTGATGTTTTTAAACTGTGCCTGAAGAAAATGTCAGGGGTCAAGAACAGCTTCAATTCTGAACACAGTCAATTGCATGTCCGATTGAATTCGCAATATGCAGTGACAACCGGCTCGTTTTTCAATATTCTGCTCTCTTATTGTCAACCTTTACTAGATTATCATTTAGCTGACATAATAATTAACTTGTTTAAGGTCAACTAAAATGAAATGACACCGCTTAATAAAGGGTCATTTAAATTCAAGACTCGTTTCTATGCACCGTTAGCCAAAACAAGAGTATATCCATGAAGCAACGACACAATTCGTTGCGTCTCAAAAAATCTGAGATAAAGGTGAAAGATCACCATTGGAGTTGTGGACTTGCCTGCCTCCCGGCATTTTAAGAGTCCTGCTGTGGTCAGTGTATTAGAGAACAGCTGCTGTTACTGAGGAGAAACTGAACCTCTACTCAGAGACACGCTTCACATCATTACCCAGCTCCATTATCACACACAGCCGTCAGATTCCTGACTGATCACCCTCTCTGGCCATCTCCAACACCCCCACACAACAGCAGGGAACACGGTGCTTGTTTTTTCACGCAAACAGATAGATCTGAACAGGCTCGGGGCTCGTTTTCTGGTGCTTTTTCATAAAGATTATTAACTGTTGAGCTGTAACCGCGAGGTTCCTGAGTGCCTTTTTGAAACATGAAGGTGCAGACGTTGAACTAAGCACAGTAAACTTGTAATGATTCAGCTCGGAGTGATGCATTTCTCCACCCTTTGGACAGAGATATTAAACCTATAGCAAATGTGACCAATGCACGACTGAAACTATGATAAATATGTCCGATAACACTTTGTAAGGCAATGGTTTAATCTATTATATAACTAGTGACGATTTTCTGGTGTCATGAGTCTTTAAAGGTCCAGTGTATGAAATGTATCGCCATCTAGCGGTGGGGTTGCGCATTGCCACCAACGGCTCACTCAACCCCTCAATTTCGAAGCACCACGGCGGCTGACAAAGGCCTTAGATGTCGTCACGTTTTGCTTCTTTGCCGAAGGAGATAACGTATTTACGAAACGCGCTCTGTAAAGCAGTTTGTCCTTTTAGGGCTACTGTAGAAACAACATGGCGAATACCATGCAAGGGGACCCACTGTGTACGTAGATAGACATAGCTCATTCTAAGATAATAAAAACATAACGTGTCATTATGTAAGGTCTTTATATTGCATTTTCTGTTAATGAATAGATCATCCAAAAAATGACACACTGCACCTTTAATGTGATGTTTTGGTTATAGTATTGTAGTATTATAGTATTATAGTACTGTATTTGTATATGTATGCATTCAGATTCAGAAGAGACACTCCAGTAGCAGTATGGATGAAAGACCCTCTCCTTCACCCTCTGCACGGGACTACGTGGAGTCTCTTCATCAGAATTCCAGAGCCACCCTCCTGTTCGGCAAAAATAACGTGCTGGTGCAGCCGGTAAATAAAAGCAACTGTATTATGTGACCTTATCCCTTTAACTAGAAGCAAAATATTGTTCGATCTTAATGTAAATTTTGTAAAAAATAAAAGCAACCAAGCAATCACCAAAAGTCAAATGTAACCTAATATTTCATTTTTTTTTATTACAATCTAATGTACAAATGACGGCGTATCAATAATGATTATTTTAATGCTTTTGCGATGTTGAAATCATAGCAGAATAAATTATCGTCATTACTTGTTCTATTATAGCCTAACTTTTAATTTCTTGCAATTATATCACAGGGTCCATGCTCTTTCTCGATACAAGGGGGGTCAAATGTTAAGTGTGCCTCATTAAGAAAGAAAGCAAAAATTAATGTAGCACAATTATTTCAGTTGTCGAAATCAAATTTTTTTCTTTATTGTTTGTTAATGATGTCTACTGTTAGAGGGACGATATGGAAGCAATCCCAGGATACCTCTCTTTGCACCAGACGGCTGACAGCATGACTCTCAAATGGACGCCAAATCAGCTAATGAACGGCTCCATGGGAGATCTCGACTATGAGAGGAGGTCGGACTCAAAGCATGATTTTAATTACTAAGATAGAATAAATAATTATGAAAGGTCGGAAAGTTGGTTTGGTGCCCCTGCCATGTGGCACTATTGAAACACGCAGCTACATGTGTTGTAATCGTATGCAAATTCACATTTTTGTAGTTGGTTTGTTCTAGGAGCGTTCTACAAAGGACTTTCATTGTACTAATAACAAAGTTTTAATCTCTAAAGGAAAGTGTTCATTTAAGAGTCCAAACCGTGTTTTTTGTGTGAGGCCCAATGCATAAAGGTTTATTACTCATACGGTTCTTTTAGTTACGTGACTAAGAATTTCACCTGGTTACCCGCAGTGTGTACTGGGACTACGCCATGACTATCCGCCTGGAGGAGATTGTGTACTTGCACTGTCATCAGCAGGGTGAGTTACACAAGTAAACCTTCATTGTGCAAATTTGAAAGACGACTTAACAAAACGACACAACATTTGGTATTTGTTATTAGTCCATAATGCTGACCATTTATTTAAAACTCAATAAGTAATGCTTTGTCTATATACCACCACCTTATTGTTAGTGATAGTTAGAACTTCTACAGCATTTAGGGAGCCTACCGTGTTGCAAAAGATAAACATCTAAAGATGAATCTGTATCAAGTGTCCTTTGTTAAACCCCTTGTGTGTACTCAAATTTGCTCAGCCATTTTCCTCTAATGTACTTCATATTCATCCAATCAGAAGACCAGCAGACCGAAGAGAAGGCACAGAATTAATGAGTAACTTAATTACTTGTGAAGCGAGATGAGAATTTAAAGTGGATCTGTATCAGACTAAATGAGCTAATAATGGGAATTAAAGTCTTTTGGTACACACTGGGTCATGACTTTTTCTATTGGAAGGTTTGAGGGGGATTTATTTCTTATGCACTGTTATTTGGTAATGACGCAGCATTTACAATGTAGGTATACGTCACACGTTTTAATTTGTTGTATATGACGGTATGTAATATGTTTACTTTGTATGTGTTTATCTGCAGTGGACTGCGGTGGAACAGTGGTTCTGGTTAGTAAAGATGGGATTCAAAGACCCCCACTTCGTTTTCCTCGCGGTGGTCACCTCCTTCAGTTTCTCTCCTGTCTGGAAAATGGTCTGCTGCCTCACGGCCAGTTGGACCCTCCGCTTTGGTCCCAGAGAGGGAAGGTTGGCAAAAACATTTCATATACTGTATCCAACATACACTAATTTCAGAATACGAAGCACAAACCCGATTTACAAATAGAAATATGCATGTCAGATAGTGGTGAAAGCATGCATTGCACAGTTCCCCATTTTCTGAATGATGGTATTTTTTGGGAAAATACTATGCTGCTTCAACATTGCAACCGAGCCTTCAGAATCAATGCTTTACAAGGCCAAAAGTAAACTCAGCTGCTGTTGAATATTTGCTTGATTGTCGTTTGATAAATTACTGCTGTCATGATCACAAGAATCTGCACACAAACATCTTAGCAGTTTTTTTTGCCTGAGATACCACATGCAGAATTGATGTAACTGTGAATTCATTATCCTTGTTAGTGTTTCATCTTACCAAGACAAGTCTTGATTTTTAACACAAAGAAAATGGATTGTTTTTGTTTCTGTAGAGGATTAGAAAATGCTTAACATTAATTTCATATATAAATTTTGCAATTCATTACAATATCTTGCTGCCTCGCCATTTTTATTTCATGTTTGTTTATATTTATTACGGCGACTTTACTTCATTCGGTCTAAGGCTGTCAAACGATTAATCGCATGCAAAATAAAAGTTTGTTTACATAATATACTGTATGTCTGTGTATTGTGCATATTCATTTTAAACACATACAATTATGAACACATACACATACATGCATATATATTAAGGAAATATTTACATGTATTTATTCATATTTACCAATCATTTTAATTATATAAGAATGTTTATTAATTTTTCTATTTTTCTTAAATATATGCATGGATGTGTATGTTTTATAAATGCAAAATGAATTTGCACAGTACACAGACATATATTATATAAACACAAACTTTTATTCTAAATGCGATTAATCATTTGACAGCCCTATAATGGAATGATGTTCACGTCTTGTTCCAGGGCAAAGTATTTCCTAAACTAAAGAAGAGATGTACGCAGGGATCTTCAGACTCTGTCTCGGACAAAGAAGAGGAAGAGGCAACCGATTACGTCTTCCGCATTGTGTTCCCAAACAGCAAATCAGAATTCGGTAAGACAACTACAACGCCGTAGCTTTTTCATCATGATACAAATATTATCAACAACTTGAAAACTGGGTGATTAAGGCCGTTCCGTGTCCATGCTATTTTTGTTACTCCATTTACTGTGTATGTTCCAACATAAACATCCCATTGCTGTCCAGATGTGGTTTTATGGAGATATTCTGACTGATTCATTACAGTGACTGTTACCCAGTCCTCCCAGTTCTCCCTGGGTACTGCCCTCCTGGCTCACTCTCTGAACTCAAGGGGGCGGTGGCCTCCTAAATGCCAGACGCTGCTGTAATTCTCCCCGTCATCTCTCATTCACGTGCGCGTATATCTGTCCGTGGCGTCATCTCCAAGCTTGTTTATGCCCACTTTTATTGCTTCTTCATCTGCGAGCAATCGCTTAGGCTTTGGTATTGCAATTAGATCTGTCAAAGGATTCATTGCGATTAATCAGAATTAAAGTTTGTGTTTACGTAATATATGTCTGTTTACTGTGCATATTCATTTTGTATTTATCAAAACACACGTGCATGAATATATTGAAGAAAAATCTCAAAATAAAAAAACATATACATTTAAATTATTGGTAAATATTAAATAAATAAATGCATGTAAATATTTCCTAAATATGTGCACATGTATGTGTGTTTAGAAACAGTACACAGACATATATTATTAAGTAAACACAGACTTTTATTCTGAATGTGATTAATCGTTTGATTTCACAAGTTGGGTTTGATCATGAGTTCTGCTGTTCTGCTTGTGCTCCTTTTTGTAACCAAATGTTCAGTAGATATTTGATGTCTATTTATGTGTGGCAGTGGGACCAGAGTTGATGGATCAGGGAGCAAACATGTGGCATCCCACGCCAAGGAAATCATCCTGTTCTTCTTGCTCGCAGAGTAGTTTCTCTGATGGAGGACCACCCAATGGGTGCAATCATGAGAGGTATCATGTCCAACCAACAATAGTAGTCATTAAAAAAGTGTTTTTTTATGATAGATGACAGAAAAACAGAAGAGATTCATAAAATAAAAAAATGTGTCATCTGCAGGGCCCCTCTGAAGTTGCTATGCGACAATATGAAGTCCCAAATCATCTCCAGGGCATTCTATGGATGTTTGTATTTGTATTTGTAATCCTACACCAAATATGGAATTTATTTCTACAAAATATGACCTTTACGAAGCCAAGTGTGTCTCTCCATCAATCACACTCATATTTTTGTCACTGTCAGGGCTGGCGTACTGTCGTCACCTGTCCACCGTACGCACTCACCTGTCTGGCCTTGTCAATCACGCTATCGTGGAGCCAGATGTGCCAGCCGATGGTTACAAAGGACTCACGACGGAAGTGTGGAGGAAGTTTCTTCAGGACTGCAGTGTATGCGCACACACACAAGCCCGTTCTCCAGCAACACAGACATATTTAAATGAGCGGCTGTGCCAGACACTCATTCATATTCATTTGTCTCTAATCAGTTATCATGGTAGCATCGCATAAACAATATGTTTGGGTGACTAATGCTCAGAGACTCGAGCAGTGACGTGAATGAACCGTTTGCAGAGCATTTGTGAAAACCAGTATAAAATCAATAGAAAATGAGCTGTTTTTCCACCTATCTGCACTGAAAAACAGGCAATCTATGGAGTTACAACTCTATGTATGAATGTTGGGAGAATAATATAATAAAGGTTACAAATGTATTCATGTCTATAGATTGTACTGTAGGACACAAAATATTATATTTTAAAGAATGTTGGTAACCGAACAACATTGGCCCCAATTGACTTCCTTTGTATGGACACAAAAGACATTTCTCAAAATATCTTCTTTTGTTTTCCACAACCAGACAGAATTTGAGGCTGAATAAATAATGACGAAATGTATTTTAAACCCCTCGTTGTAATGGTACATTTGTGCTGTGTGATTTGCAGACCTGCGAGGAAAAGGAGCTTCTGCGGCTTGTTTATTTTGGTGGAGTTGAACCGTCTTTGCGTAAGGAAGTCTGGCCTTTCCTGCTGGGTCATTACCAATTTGGGATGTCTGAGGCAGAGAGAAAAGAGGTTTGCCTTTATTAGTTCTCTTCAAAACACTGTGTAAGATTTCCAATGATTGCTGAGGATTAGTGGAATACGGCAAACACTGTCAGCTTGACTTACATCTTAAATCAATGGTTAAGGTTAATTGGATTCCAGATGGCCTGGGAAGCAAAGCCGTTTTGCTATTGTTTTCAAATGGCTTTCATTTTTAAGATAACCTTATCTTTGTGTTGGCTGAAACTCTGACCTTCACAGGTGGATGAGCAAATGCGAGCGTGCTATGAGCAGACCATGAGCGAGTGGCTGGGCTGTGAGGCCATTGTTAAGCAGAGAGAGAAAGAACAGCACGCCGTGGCTTTAGCCAAGTGTTCTTCTGGTGCAAGTATGGACGGCAGCACACACAGAATATTGCACAGAGACTCCACCATCAGTAATGAGGTGAGGAAGAAGCTTTAAAAGAACCGAATGTATTGTTATTCTCTGAATATACACTATATATAAGGGTGACCATATGAGCCATTTCTCCGCATACCGCATACGTCATCGAGGTTTATTATTTCAGGTTTTATTTTATAAAGGCAGCAGTTATATTTCAAGGTAAGAATGACTACAATGAACTACAATGATTTAATGTCTTAAGCGATGTTAAATGTTCATTTTATAATGATTTTTTTTTTTTTACTGAGATTTAAGAACCTCAATGACGTATGCGGTTGACAAATTCGAGAAATGGCTCATATGGTCACCCTAGTATATATATATATATTTATTTTTGTTCAATTCAATTTTATTTATATAGCGCTTTTCACAACGTGGATTGTTCCAAAGCAGCTTTACAGGAGAAAAACAGAAAATCACAGAAATTGTAAAACACAGCATAGTGCATGGTGTTTATAGAACAAGCAAGATCATTCTAGCAAATAATATCTAATAATATCTAATAAATGCAGTCTCCCGGTGAGCAAGCCAGCCAACAATGCCCTGTGGCGAGGAACCCAAACTCCAATGAAAAATAAATTGAGAAAAAAACACCTAGTTTCATTCTCTGTACTACTAACACTATTTCTCCCAAATAAAAATATTGTTTCTATTTGCACTTCATCGCAGAAAATAAAGATGGGAGAAACTACAGATATATAAATAACAGAAAAGATGCTCTGTATTTTTTCAGACCTCAAAACTGCAAAGAAAAGTTCATATTAGCTTTTAAAAAATCCAACAGTAATATTTTTACATGTATTTAGGAAAACTAGTTAAAATATCCGATAACCTTGATTTTGATCACAGTTTTCATTCGTCTTGTCATGGTGTCTTGTCATGACTTTGTCACTCCTGAGGTTTGATTGACACTGGACTGGAATGATCAAATGAAAATGTATTAATAAATTTTTTCTGCAGTTGTATGCTGTATTAACAAATGCTATGTCGTGTGTGTGTTTAAGTCTTCACAGAGTTGTACTTCAGGCCGACAAAGAGATTCCAGGTTGCCGAGTGACTCCAGCAGCAGCACACAGGTAAACCTGAGACCAACCAGTAATGTCACAAATAAATTAATATTTGTGTTTTAGCAAGTTAACATTTCTAAAAACATTATTCTCAAATAACATTTCTCTCCGTTCATTTCATTAAATATTGAATGCGATACAAACACTGCCCCTCCTTCTCTAATACCCGTCACCCTCACATTCTTTCCTGGTAGTTCTTCACTTCCCAAAACCCCTTTCCTTGGAGTAGCCTTCTTCCCTTTGGCTTGTTCTTTCAGGTCTTTGAGTCCGTCGAAGAGGTGGACCAGATCGAAACCGAGCCCAAGAGCGAAGGTGTCAAACAGGTCCCCAAAATCTCAAACGGAACATCCCAGAACGGCACGAGTTCTCCAGACTCCGGTCACCCCTCTTCCAGAAACTTCTCCGTTACATCTGGCCAGTCAGATTCAATAAGCACAGAGGACAGCGGGTTACACGAGCCGAACCTCAAAGCGCCACAGCTGCCCGCACCGCCGCACAGCCCAACAAAGCCCAAACAAAATGCAGATCAAAGTGACTTGACCAAAATGGAAATGGGTGCTTTAGATAGGGAAATGCAGACACAGCGAACGCGGCCTGATGTTTTAAAAGCAACACAGACAAAGATGGATGAAAATCAGGTGGAAATGAACTCTGAGATGTCGAGAGAAGACAAAATCAGCGCTGCTGAACAAACACACGAGAAGGTTGTTCAAAAGAAGGCCACAAACAAAGGCAGGACCGCGCCGGTGGTGGAAGAGACTGTCGTCCCGTTGGTGCAGGAGGCTTTCAGCAGGAGAGAGATGAGTCAAGTCCAAGCCCCAGACGAATCGGACGAGTCTCCCTCTGCCATCGAAATGGAGGACATTCCCACAGCTAATGTTTGCATGGCCTGGAAGTCTCCATCCAAGACAAGTGTGCAGACAGTTGTGCCCTTACTGCAGCTCGGGCTGGAGGAGAAGAGCAGCCCTGACGAACGGGTTTCTCTCCCGTCTGAAGAGCCGGGGATGGAGAATATCTGCCCTCAGTTTGATTCACTCACAGTGAACGCGGAGAAGAACGAAGTTACCTCTCCAGTTTCCTCAGTAGGGACCACATATTCTGTAAGCACGTCTCAAAGAATTTTGATATGAAATAGTAGTCATGTTCATGCGACACTTGTCGTGTAAATCTGTTTGTGTATGTAATTGCAGCAAGAGCTTTTGGACATGTACACTTTGAACCTGCATCGCATTGATAAAGATGTTCAGCGCTGTGACCGAAATTACTGTTACTTCACACCTGCTAACCTGGAGAAACTGCGCAATATTATGTGCAGGTAACACAGATTCTCCCTTTTCTATTGGTCGTGGAATTGATGGACATCATATGTTCTGATGTAATAATATTCTTTCTACAGTTATGTTTGGCAACACCTTGAAATCGGATATGTCCAGGGCATGTGTGACCTACTAGCCCCTTTGCTTGTTATTCTAGATGATGGTGAGTTTGTTGTTGTGAAAGATACATGTGTGTGTCTTTGAGTTCATGCCACTGTTTTAACAAACTAAGTCCGAAGTATGTTTTGCTGTTTCAATTCAGTTTCTTTTGATCATTTTTCAGAGGCAATGGCTTTTAGTTGTTTTACTGAACTAATGAAAAGAATGAATCAAAACTTTCCCCATGGAGGTGCCATGGATACCCATTTTGCCAACATGAGATCCCTCATCCAGGTCAAACATCTACTTTGCGAATATTACACCCTAGGAAAATATATTTTCCCAAATATTAACTGTTGGTATCTTTAATAATTGAATATACACTAAATTAATGCAGATAAATACATTCTCAACGTAGTCAATTTTACGTAAGGAATTGCCACTGTCCATATATTGAAATATATATAAGCTCTCAATATATCGTTGCTGTCCTTCTGAAACCTTGTATTTTTTAATGATTACATACCGTGTTGTCAAAGTTAAAAAGCACTTTAATACATTTGATTGGTTAGATATTTGCAAAACCCTGTGACAAACATAAAGAGTGACTAATAATATTGATTATTGGCAAAAAATCACAAAATATGGAGATATAACGTTTCAGAAGGACAGCAGCGATATGAAGATGTATTATTTTTTCTCATAAGGGCAGTGCATTTCAGATCCTATTAATATTTGTTTACTAGTATGTGGATACAGGTGTACGCTCTCTGTGTGTTCAGATTTTAGATGCAGAGTTGTTTGAGTTGATGCATCAAAATGGCGATTACACACACTTCTACTTCTGCTATCGCTGGTTTCTTCTGGACTTTAAAAGAGGTAATGTTGCTCAGACAGAAACCTAGAGAGAACAAATGAAACAAATATATATTTATTCCTTCAAAAAAAAGCAGTTTATGCATGTGAGACTTAGAAGAAAGGTCTGCAAATAATTCCTCCGTATCATTTTACACAAGATCTTAAACATAAGATATATATATTTATATATATATATATATATATATATATGTATGTATGTATGTATATGATATAAAAAAAAGAAAATAATATTACTGACTGTACAACATGGGGTTTTGGCCATTGCCAAGCTACTCTGAAAAAGCAATTCAGAGATTACAGCTCCCCCTGCTGTTAATATGGACTGCCAAAGTAATGCATTGTGTATACATGACATCCTGGTTCATAAATGACCAAAAAGGCCTTAAGAAAAAACTGTAGCCTTTGCCCATGGTTGTGTTTTAAATCCTCAGAGTTGGTATACGATGATGTGTTTGCGGTTTGGGAGGTCATCTGGGCTGCCAAGGCTGTCTCCTCCAGCCATTTTGTGCTCTTCATCGCTCTCTCGTTGGTGGAGATATACAGAGACATCATTCTAGAGAACAACATGGACTTCACAGACATCATCAAGTTTTTCAATGGTAAATATTGTTTTCATTATATACCCTTGAACTACAGCTCAGGGTCAAAAACCTTTCCAGCAAAGATGACTATTGACATTTACATCCCATACAAACAGGAAATTAAAACCCAAGCACAGTTGTACAAAGGCCTTGGCGACTACAAGATTGTAAAATGGCTGTGTAATCTACAAGGGTCAAATTGAAATGAACAGTTGCATTTACATTGACAGCTTGTTAGTTTAAACATCTGTTGATCTGATTGCTTTGTGTTGATTGTAGCTTTACAATATATAATTACTGTATTATTTTATAAATAACTGATATAGCAGTTTATTAAAATATTGCATCTTTATGTCAATTGTGTCTTTTTTCAGAAATGGCCGAGCATCACAATATCAAGCAAATTCTGACTCTGGCACGAGATCTGGTGTGCAAAGTGCAGACACTTATAGAAAACAAGTAATGCCAAACTGCTCACTCATGTATCCCATCAGCCCCTTCACAAAACAATGGGAAACATTTGGCCAAATCTTACCGAGCGAACAGTATATGGGTAGGTATCACAGCATTGCTCATGCTAAAAATCCTGCTCAACCCGAAATAAGTCAGTGTGCCGTTCTTTTATAGAGCCGTCTGGCTCTCTTGTCAGGTTTTACTGAACATCAGTCACAGTACATAAAACTTTATGAATCATTTTATGCTGCTAATGAGATGAGGATGATTCACTCCGTGACACATGATTTTACAGTACGTCTCTTTAAAATCCATTGAGAATCATACGCCGGTGACTTACAGTTGCCTTAGACGTTCTGGTCGGATGCGTTTTATTTTTAAGGGGCGGTCACAGTAGATTCTGTGGTCCGCTCACTTCCATTCATATGCATGCATGTGGGAGAGTAAGACAGCATGCATATGCGTAGCATCATCGTCTTTTGCTGTGTACCAAAGGGTTGGTGAACTCTACATCTCAACCTCACCGACTAACCAGTTTTAATAGTTTACAAGAATATGAACTTAAACTGAAAGAGCAACTTGGATTTGGAAGTAGACATTTTAAAGTACTTGTATTTATTAACTATTTATTCAAATCAGACTGTCGTGTCTGAGGAAAGTGGGGAAGTTTTGCATGCTTAATGTAGTGTGACCAGCCCATGTAAACCTGCCCACTTTGTTAGTATTCTGTACTCTGATTTGCCACTTATTATCAGTTACTGTCCTGTAGCAGTAGGGGTCACTGCTGTTCTGCTTCAGTGTTCTGACCGTTGTTTTGCTAAACCATACTGAGTTGTTACACTGAATCAAATCAGGTTATTGTATCGCACAGTATGTTCTCAAGGAACACAAAAAATGTGTTTTCTCTTTGTGTTTGAATTGATCAGAATTGATCAATGACAAGCGTTTTCCATATTTTCTGTAATGTTTGAGTCAGTACTGTGTTTCAGTCCAATAGTCTTACGCTTTCAATCACCTTTGGCATTGAGATTGATTTAAAAAAATGTAATCTGTGCTTGAATGTGTTTGTTTGTGAGTGTGTGTGGACTTAGACAATTCACAATCACTACTGCGAGGCCTTGTCTGCTTGATGTATTTCTGCTGTTTGTGAACTGTACAGAAAATTGCTATATTATTGCTATATTTATTATATGGAAAGAATCTATATTATTAACTGCAGTGTAATCCGTAAAATATATAGAATAGACATTTGATATTTAGACAAATTCAAATCATCATGTTTTTATTTATTTTTGATTGGAGTTGATGGCTCAACCACACTATCCTTTGCTGTAGCTCTGTCCCTCTTTTTGCATTAGCATAACGTTTGTTTCAATACCTCGTAACACAGTGAAGTATTGGTCCTATGATGGTACCAGTAATATTACAGGTCTGATAAGTAATATGGCTGACATGATATTTCAGGTATGAAAAGTGAAAGTGCAACAAATCAGTCACGTACACATGTTATAATTGTATTTTAGAAACCACCTGTTTGCAGTATACGTCTGGGTTTCCGTATTTTCAAGTTACAGAAGTCATATTTCTTTCATTCATATTTAATCTTAGTGTGTTCAGACATGAGCAGTGTTTTATTATTGTCCTGCATTGCTTCTGTCCGATTTATCGGTTAGCAAAATGTGTTCTGAAAAGAAGTCAATTCATTTTTACATTTCGAATGTGTTGTTACATACATATATTTATTTAAATCTGAACGTATGCATTTTGTCTCTGCTTTTATATGTTCTTGCTACACTGTGGACCATTATTATAAAACAGTGTTACATTCTAAATGTTTATTAAATGGTTAATGTATTGGTTGGAAAATAAAATAAAATGGAATTGTTATTTTTCCAACAAATCTAATAATATTCCTGCCTCTGTAGGCATTGATTTAAAAAAGGTTGGAATCTTGTTGTGCCTGAATGTCCATCATTGAGAGACTTACACCAACACAATATAATTAAACTTTTAATTATATTATGACTATTATTAAAATAGATAATTTATTAATAGTTTATGTATTATTTGCATCATTGTTTGCATCTCTGAATGTTTTTATGTCAAACCAGTATCGTAACCCATTTGTCCATCCCTTTCATAGGGGGGGTTTAACACTTGACATATGATAATATCATAGTAATTTAATTTGGATAATATATTATGTATTATGGTATTTTTGTCCATAAGAGCTCCACATTGCTTACAAACTCTCTTTCTCTACCTTTTACAACTACTATTTTAAGTGATTGGCCAAAAACAAAATAAACAAAAATTAAAATTCATTTTCCGACGAGCACTATTTATTTTTCACAAATAATCCCACAAGATTTTGGTCATTTAAACAGGTCATGTAATCGTGTTGTCATATTGTAACGGTCTTTGCAAAATGTTTCCGTCCAAGAAGTAGCAAGAAAAAGAAAAGGTACGTTCGCCCGAACAGGGACTTGAACCCTGGACCCTCAGATTAAAAGTCTGATGCTCTACCGACTGAGCTATCCGGGCTCGTACACGCTCCTAAACCATCCTTGATACTGAACCTCAGTTATGCGTTCCAAGCGTTTCAACTTCCGGAAAGGTGTCAACTTTGGGGTTTCCGTAGCCGGATGTTTGTAGTTACGAGTCCTTAGCAAGACACGTAACCTTGTAATCTCTCATATTTTACAACGTGGTTTTAAAATGTTTTGCACGTTTTGTAAACGTGCAGCTTGGACGGCGATCCGGCCGCCGCATCCTCGCTGTAAAGCGCGCGAGCTGCCCGCACTAGGCACTTTTACATCGGCTAGCAGGACGTCACGGAGCCGCTGGATACACGAACGGGATTCTAGTACCTCAACCCCGGAGTCTAAGGTACACGAGATTCATTTGTAGGTGTAGGATTTTTAGTAATATGCAGGTGAACGAAACATTTTACAACACTTAAATAAATACGCTGCATCCTGTGCTGTTTCGTTAGGTCCCTCAGATGCCCACATGGGAGTCCATAGTTGAAAGCCAGCTTCCACCGGTAATGTCTCTCATTAACGCTAAACCACATTTTCTATTCTATATGTTTACATGGAAACGCAAATTACATAAATTGCTGTTTAGTGTCAGACACTTGAACGTGTATTCTCGCACCTCACAGTAGGGGGCAGCATTGCTCAGATGTAGCTGAATAAATAGTTCTCCTCGTAGTCTTCTGTAAAGTTTTCCTTAAAATGAGCCTATTAACTATTTTGTGATAGTTCAATTTTCTAATAAAAATTGAACTAGAATTAATATAGCCATGACTTATTTGACTATTATTTGCAGGCAACAAAAGTCTCTCCAGACTTGGTGGACAAGTTGGAAAGATTAGCCCTTGTTGATTTTGGCAGTAAAGAAGGAGTGGACTGTCTGGAGAAAGCCATTCGCTTTGCTGACCAGCTTCATGTTGTTAATACAGATGGTGTAGAACCGATGGATTCGGTTCTAGAGGACAGGTGAGAGACTATCACTGCATAAAATCCAAATTTAAGCTTCGAATGCACTATAGCTACTGTACACCTAAATGTTGATCCTATAAACTTAAGGCCGATTTCACAAAGCATTGTGAGTTTCAAAGCGTCTCCTACGCTTGCGTGATTGACACTGATTTAGTACCACGTGGTCCGGGGTTGTTTCAGTACTTTATTAAGTTACCAAAGTCTCAAGTGCACAATAGATATGATTGATTTTAAATACATTGTTGTTAGATAAAACTGTATGTAGATTTGCTATATTTTACTGTTAATGCAAGTGTACCTATCATCGTCAATGTTGCTGCATGTTATGTAATATCAAGGACTACAGTAAAGTATGTGTTTAGTTTATTGTATTATCCTTGATAAATAATCTCTGATTCATGTAATGTTTATTGTCAAATAAACCAAACCACCTCACAGCGCTTTTTCCAGTGGCTGTACATTGGTCAGTGTTGACCTACTATTGACCTAAAAGTATTGTCAACATGTTGAACTTGTTCCTGTTGTGTACAGAGCCCTGTATCTTAGAGCTGACGCTGTGACTGAGGGTGAATGTGCCGAGGAGCTTCTCAAGTTGGCCAAGCACACAGTAGAGGAATACTTTGTAGCACCTCCAGGTATGTGACTGCGAAAACGAGCTTCAACACGCATGTCTGCCTACCAATATATTTTTATTTTTGAATATTTTATGATTTTTAGGTTTTACCAATCTTAACTAGAGACAAACTTATGTTAAACGTTTAGGTATGCATTTTAAATTACTGTTTTTAAACCACATTTACCTGCATTAGGCCTATCAGATAACAAATACTTGGAGTCAAGATGATCCGAAACTCATGTCACATGATTCTTTTTTTAAAATTCATTGAAAATATTTCTGTGCTAATTGGTCATCTAATTATCTTTTTTTACACAGGAAACATCCCACTGCCCAAGGGAGAAGAAAGATCTGCTATGCTTAAACACTGATCAAAACATCATAATGGCTCTGACTCGATAAGAAATATCTAACCTGATAATATAAAATATTGTTTGTTTGGCAGATGTACAGTATTTGCATTCTGTTATAGGAATGATTTCAGCTCGTGGAAATGAACAGTTACAGCAGTGTAACTGGAAACAAAACCATTATGCAAAAACAGCTAGTTTGGCAGGGGTGGGGTTTATCACATCTTTAGTGTTACAACCTACTCATGCGCCTAAGAAAATGTTCCTTTAATGATTTTTTGAAAAGCCTAGACAGTGGAGAAGAAAGCGGGAGAGGAGGGCCTGCCATTGTTCTAAACAAGGTATATTATGAGGTCACAAAGGCCGTGTCAATCAGATCGACAAAAACGTTTGTGTTGTTTTTATGTTGCCGTATGGCTTTTTAAAGGGAGCGATTTTGTTTAGTGTTCATTTTGAACTTGTATAGTGAAGAAAGTTCAGGATTTTTAATATAGACTTAACTATCATTTCTGTACTATCATCAGCTATACTGTAATGATTTCAGTTGCTGGAACTGAAAGTTCACTTGAATGAACCAGTGACTCGGGAACAAAGTCATAGAAACAGATAAAAATAAAACACATACACCAGTTGACATAGCTACAGTATTTTAGTACAGTTTTGACAGGAAACAAATCCGCTAACGTAAAATGAAACCTTTACAGGTGTGTACTAGGTATAGTCAAATGACATAAAGCTGCTCTAGATAAAAGAAACTTACAACAGTGAGGAAAACAATGAGCTTCACTATATATGGTCACCTGATCATTGGAATTACCCTCTCGGTTATTTTCCCTCAGTTTGTTTGCCTTGTGCCTGAATGACATAAATGTTTAAGACAAATATAAATTAAAATCTCAGAATTATGGAAAACAACTATAAACCATCAGCGTCATGTGGCTTGTAATGATTTAATGTTGATCACAGAAAACGTATTATTATTACACAAAACTTTGCCTATTAAAGAGTCTTATTTATAGGCCTTAAATATTTTTATGTAAATGAATAGTTGACACACTAATATGCAAATTTGTCCTATTGTGTGACATCAAAAATGTAGAAAAGATAACTAACAATGAAGATAAATCTCTTATGCCATTTTATTTGATATTATAAATATGAATCATACAAAACAATGTAATATTAACTGATTGTTTTCTAAATTTTGCTTTGGACTACCCATATGCATTTTATTTACGTTATTGGCGAGCATGTAGCCTTTGTATCCTGATGATTGATCATTTCTCAGGACTTACATCAGCCTGCAAAATGGAAAACGAAAGTCGCCGAGCAAGTCTTGGGAATCGAAACATTGTTTTGAGGCGGGACAGAGCATGCATTATAAAGCCTCAAATAAAATGTTTGGGTGAATTTTGCTGTGCTTCATTTTTATCCACATTGAATGGTTGCAGGCACATTTTCGTTTTACATGGTGAAAATAATTGTACAATCTATTGAGTATGCCTGCCATATGTGCGTTATAACAAAAGCTTCCGTGTGTTGGTGTACACATTACAAATTCATTTCACTGTCACAGAGCAAAACAGTAGACCTAGGTGGGCACAGTCAAAACATTTAGAAAGAAAAAAATGTAATCATATAGTTAAAGTTTTAGATGTATGTTTTTGTAAACGCGATTTATTTGTGTTTTCAGAACTCAACAAGTTCAAATCGTTCAAATCAAATCAACACTCCTTTTCATTGAGTAGATTGTTTTATTTGGAAGTAAATACAGTAAATTGATAACTGTTTCACCTGCACTATGCATCCACATTATTTTCAGTTGCAAGACTTAAGGATAAGACAGAATAAGGTTTTCAAGATGTACATTTTATGAGGTTGTGTATTGAACTCGTGCTGTAACCTGTTGATTTATAGTTCCTCAAGCGTTATATCAGCGTATATGCAGAATGGAAAACGAAAGTTGCTGAGCAAGCTTCAGTAACAAAACAGTGTTGTGAGGCGGGGCGTTATAGATGCTCTATATAAGGCTAAGGCAGGTCCTGACCCACACTAGTCAATTTTGGAGTGACTTTAAGACTCAAGAAAAACAGTTTCTGAGAAGAAAAGAACGAAAAGATTTGACATTCTCGGTGAGCCCCATATCATGATAACACAACATAAACACATTAGAATAAGTATCTATCAGTTCATAATTGTAAACTAACTTGTTTTTGTAACTCTTTTGGACAGACTCATGATGGAGATTATCGTAAAGGGATTCAATGGAAACACAGAACGTCTGACCGTGGACTGTGATGCCACAGTTGGTAAACTGAAGCAGCTCATCTCGCCGCTCTTCAGTGTGCGACCTTTTCAACAAAAGCTGTCTGCAAATAATGGTCAAAAAAACAACCTTGATGATGATTCCAGAAGCCTCAGTAGTTACGGTCTGCACTCAGGGTCCACCGTAGTGCTCCTCATCACGAACCCTGTACCTATACAGGTGTTTGTCAAGAATGAGGATGGCCGGCCAGGTACTTACGAAGTTTACCCCGATGAGACCGTAGACCAGCTCCAGGCTAAGATCTACAACAAGGAAAGAGTACCTGTGGATCAGCAGAAGCTCATTTACAATTGTAAACAACTGATGCCTGGCAAGAAGTTGCAGGAGTACGACATCAAACCTAAAAGCACAATTTTCATGACACTCCGTCTCCGATCTGGTTAATGAAGAAAAGTCCTGACAGAATATAATTGTTGTTACAAGGATTAACATTGTCAAGCCAAACACTGGTATTCTAGTACTTTGGATCTAGTTTAATCGTGGAGGATATCTTGGAGTATTTTAACAAAAGTTTTATGTTTATTTAAATATATATATATTTATCTATATGTATACATTTATGAAATAAGCTTCCATTTTTGGATCCTTTTGCAGTTATATTGTATTTAAACTGTTGTATGTAATGTCTTGATAAAATACATAAAGCAATATGTACAATTCTTAAACCAATAAACCAAAACTACATTTGTTACACCAATTTCTGGTTATGTGTGTTATTCATAACACCTTATACACAAATTAAGATCTATTTGCCGGTGTACAAGTGAGATTACACTCAAATCCATTTCATTGAATTAAAAAGTGTTCTGAAAACCACAGTCTTGAACATTTAGGAAAGAAGAAATAACAGAGCTTTCAGAGCATCATGTTGAAGTTATTTTTACAAAATAATATTTACATAATAATGTCATTCAGATTAATTAATATTTTATGACTTTTCATTTATCTTATTTATTCTTCACCCAACTGCATTACTCATCTAGAATAATAATATCATGTGTGAGGTGAAACCTGTAGATGTTTCATGGGCCGGGCCTATACATGCTATATGAACTAGTGTTGAACAAATACTCATAAGGAATTAATAAAAGAATTAACCCAACTGCAGTCTAGAGAATACCTGGATTATAAACCTACAGTATACTTCTATTTAAAATCAGAAAGTTTTCTTAACTTGAATATTTTAATTATGGGCAGTTGACAATAAATGCGAAATTCTTCTCCATTTAAAAGAATGCTGGGCTATTTTCAACATAGAATCATGTCAAAAGGGGACAAACCCAGTTATTGTGGTATAATAACCCAGAACATTGTTTACTGTTTAGGGTAAAGCAATTGAGCATTTTCAGGTTAATTTACAACATCCTTTTTTACCCGGTTGAAAATAACATAACATTTTTAATAGTGCATTTCATTGTGATATAATGGAACGCCACACACCTGACCAACAGACAGTGACTCAGGATTGCAATGACAAGAGACAATAAATCAAACACTGCTTACATATTCATATTTAAACAAACTTTAAACACAGCATTGCCTTCAAACAAGTTCAGTCATGTTTGTGTGCATGTTATGTAATAGACAGCGGATGGGAAAAGAGAGGAAACGAATCACCTGAAAGGAAAATGAAACCATTACAGGTGTGTTGTTGAAGTGGAGGAGACATCAGGTGTGACTGCTGATTTGTGACGCTTTACCTTGGCATTTCCTATCACCTGATCACGGGAATTCCCTCTCTTGACACTGTTTTTTACATGCAGTTATTTCTAGTGAAAGCATGAAACTCAAAAATAATGGTTTACACAAAATCTAATATATAGAAAAACGTCATAAATTGTAGAAAATAACCCTATGGATTAACCATCCATATTTGAATGCACGGGAAAACATCGCATTTACTATAGTAGACTACATTACATTTAGTCATTTAGCAGACGCTTTTATGCAAAGCGATTTAAGTTCAGGGATCAATAAAGCGATCATACAGGGCCAATAATACAATAAGTGCTAATAGTGCTGCTATACTTTACCCTAAAATACTGTAGTAGGTTAAAAAGCACTAAAGTAGGCTATCTATGAATTGTATCACAGTTTCCTGTAGTATATGTTTAAAAATGTATTTTTTATGCAAGTCTATTAATGTTATTGACAAGCAAAATATGTGTGGTATGTTTAGCGCGTATTGGTGTTGTGCATGATTTCTAAAGCATTACATCAGCGATTATGCAGAATGGAAAACGAAAGTTACCGAGCAGATATTAGGGAACGAAACTGTTATAGGGGCGGGGCGTCAGAGATGCTTTATAAGGCTGAACCCTGAGCCAGAGTAGAGTAGAGTGAAGTGATATTAGTGAAACGTCTTACAGCACCAGACTCAAGAAAGAAAACCATAAACAGCGACAAACTTTTCACATCTCGGTAAGATCATATCATACGAAAACACATTAGAAGTGCGCGAAAAAGTTTTAATGTAGCCCGTGATTCAGTAGTTCTAACTTGCTTTTTCTTACTTATTTTAACAGGACCGCGATGGATCTAATAATTAAAGAAATAAATGGGAACACAAAGCGTCTGCCCGTGGACTGCAATGCCACAGTTGGTCATCTGAAGCTGCTCATTTCGCATCACTTCGGTGTGAACCCTATTCAGCAGAAGCTGTCTGCAAATAACGGTCTACGAATCAACCTTGATGATGATTCCAGAAGCCTCAGCAGTTACGGTCTGCACACAGGCTCCACGATTGCGCTCCTCATCACGACGCCTGGACCTATGCAGGTGTTTGTCAGGAATGAAAAGGGCATAACCAGTACCTACGACGTTGATGCCAATGAGACAGTGAATCAGCTCCAGCAGAAGATCTTCAATAAAGAAAGAGTCCCGCTGGACCAGCAGAGGCTCATTTATAACGGAAAACAACTGGAGTCCGGCAGGATGTTGAAAGACTACGACATTACAAATCAAAGCACCATCCACATGACTCTCCGTCTCAGAGGAGGATAATCGAGAAGTTTGACCTGGAAATAATTTCAAGGGCGAAATCCCCAACATTCCTATTGAATCTAATCTGTATATTCTGAGAGGACAAGACCAGAAATGCAATATAGCAGTCAGTGTTGTAAGTCACTTTGAAAAGTTTGCACATAAGTGTCTTAACGTAACTGCCTGTAATAATTTGTGCAATATATGCCTATTTTACATTGAATGTTTTATTGTAATATTTAAAATGGCTTCTTCATTGTAAATAAAAATGTTTGTAAATAAAAAGATAATTCTCTAACAATCACTGCGACATTTTATCATTTTTTATCGTCTGTGATGGTTATACAAAACCAAACATACGTTTTGCAGTTTATGTAAAAAAAAAATTGTCACACTGTTTATATTAATTTATATATATGTAAATAGTATTCTTGGCCTATTTTATAATCTTGGCCTACAAGCAAAAACATTATAGAGTTTATTATGCAGACTAAACTTTACTGATCAACTTATATGTACAGTATGTTTATAAACTGAAATGGGGTTCAAACCTTCCAGTTCATCGTAAGAAACTCATTTGAAGTTTGTTTCGAAGGCAGAGAAGTGTCTTGCCCTGCAAAGACCAAATTCATATACCTGACTGGAAAAAGAAGTTAAATCAACCCAGAAAGAACAAAACTGTTTACAAAGCATTTCATAAATGCTGATCTTGTGTAGTATTTAAACAACTAAAAAACTGGATGTAGGCTATCTAGATCATGTTTAAAGCCATATAGGTTGAGTTTGTTTGAAAGGTATTGTGCATGCTCACGCATTAGCTATTATGCAGAATGGAAAATGAAACTTTATTTCGAGGCAGAGCATGAAGGGTGCATTACTTTCCACACTCCGCAGTGTAGGTGGTGGCGCTGCTGTGTGCACCAGAAGTTGACTTGCCAACAGCTATAAAGATAGATTAAGAAGTTTGCCCTAAGAATTAGGGATGGGCGATACTGCAAAATCTGGTATCGATCCGATATCAAGTAAACACAGGGCCAGTATCATCGATACTGTTGATCATGTTAAAACCAAGGACAGATTTCAAACCCATCCATCCATCCATCCATCCATCTTCTTCCGCTTATCCGGGGCCGGGTCGCGGGGGCAGCAGTCTAAGCAAGCAGGGACGCCCAGACTTCCCTCTCCCTAGACACTTCCTCCAGCTCTTCCGGGGGGACACCGAGGCGTTCCCAGGCCAGCCGGGAGACATAGTCCCTCCAGCGTGTCCTAGGTCTTCCCCGGGGTCTCCTCCCGGTGGGACATGCCCGGAACACCTTCCCGGGAAGGCGTCCAGGGGGCATCCGGAAAAGATGCCCGAGCCACCTCAGCTGGCCCCTCTCGATGTGGAGGAGCAGCGGATCTACTCTGAGCTCCTCCCGAGTGACCGAGCTTCTCACCCTATCTTTAAGGGATCGCCCAGCCACCCTGCGGAGAAAGCTCATTTCGGCCGCCTGTATCCGGGATCTTGTCCTTTCGGTCATGACCCACAGCTCATGACCATAGGTGAGAGTAGGAACGTAGATTGACCGGTAAATCGAGAGCTTCGCCTTGCGGCTCAGCTCCTTCTTCACCACGACAGACCGGTACAGCGACCGCATTACTGCAGAAGATGCACCGATCCGTCTGTCAATCTCCCGTTCCATCCTTCCCTCACTCGTGAACAAGACCCCCAGATACTTGAACTCCCTCCACTTGAGGAAGGAACTCTCCACCTACCTGAAGTGAGCAAGCCACCCTTTTCCGACTGAGAACCATGGCCTCAGATTTGGAGGTGCTGATTCTCATCCCAGCCGCTTCACACTCGGCTGCAAACCGTCCCAGTGCATGCTGAAGGTCCTGGTCTGATGGGGCCAGCACACGACGATCATCCGCAAAGAGCAGAGATGATATCGTGTGGTCCCCAAACCCGACGCCCTCCGGCCCCTGGCTGCGCCTAGAAATTCTGTCCATAAAAATTATGAACAGAACCGGCGACAAAGGGCAGCCCTGCCGGAGTCCAACATGCACCGGAAACAAGTCTGACTTACTGCCGGCAATGCGAACCAAGCTCTGCTCCGGTCGTACAGGGACCGGATAGCCCTTAGCAAAGGGTCCCGAATCCCATACTCCCGGAGCACCCTCCACAAGATGCCGCGAGGGACACAGTCGAATGCCTTCTCCAAATCCACAAAACACATGTGGATTGGTTGGGCAAACTCCCATGAACCCTCCAGCACCCTGGAGAGGGTATAGAGCTGGTCCAGTGTTCCACGACCAGGACGGAAACCACACTGTTCCTCCTGAATCCGAGGTTCTACCATCGGCCGGATTCTCCTCTCCAGTACCCTGGCATAGACTTTCCCGGGGAGGCTGAGAAGTGTGATCCCCCGATAGTTGGAGCACACCCTCCGGTCCCCCTTCTTAAAAAGAGGGACCACCACCCCGGTCTGCCAGTCCAAGGGCACTGTCCCCGACCGCCACGCGATGCTGCAGAGGCGTGTCAGCCAAGACAGCCCCACAACATCCAGAGACTTGAGGTACTCAGGGCGGATCTCGTCCACCCCCGGTGCCTGCCACCGAGGAGTTTCTTGACTACCTCGGTGACTTCAGCCCGGGTGATGGGCGAGTCCGCCTCCGAGCCCTCGGCCTCTGCTTCCTCAATGGAAGACGTGCCGGGGGATTGAGGAGATCCTCGAAGTATTCTTTCCACCGCCCGATGATATCCCCGGTCGAGGTCAACAGCCGCCCCCCTCCACTGTAAACAGCGTTGGTAGGGCACTGCTTACCCCTCCTGAGGCGCCGGACGGTTTGCCAGAATCTCTTCGAGGCCGACCGATAGTCCTTCTCCATGGCCTCCCCGAACTCCTCCCAGGCCCGAGTTTTTGCCTCCCCAACCACCGGGCTGCAGTCCGCTTGGCCTGTCGGTACCTGTCAGCTGCCTCGGGAGTCCCACAAGCCAGCCAGGCCCGATAGGACTCCTTCTTCAGCTTGACGGCATCCCTTACTTCCGGTGTCCACCACCGGGTTCGAGGATTGCCGCCTCGACAGGCACCGGAGACCTTACGGCCACAGCTCCGAGTGGCCGCATTGACAATGGAGGTGGAGAACATGGTCCACTCGGACTCAATGTCTCCAGACTCCCTCGGGATCTGGTCGAAGCTCTGCCGGAGGTGGAAGTTGAAGATCTCTCTGACAGACGATGATCGACTTTGTAGTTGTTTCATCTGACCTACGGCCGTATGTCTTGGACACTCGGGTGAAGAGAGGGGCGGAGCTGTCAACTGATCACCACCTGGTGGTGAGTTGGATCCGATGGCGGGGGAGGAAGCTGGACAGACTCGGCAGACCCAAACGTACTGTGAGGGTCTGTTGGGAACGTTTGGCCGAATCGCCTGTCAGAGAGATTTCAAACCCGTTTAAGACAAATAAAAAATATTTGTATTACTGCAATGAACTATTATAGATTTATAGACATGAAATTCACAAAAAAATATTATTGAAGAACAACGTTTTTAAACTTAGATTTTTTGTACAGAAACAATATAATAAACATTATATTAACATTTAAACAAAATTTAAACGCAGCATTGCGTTTTAACAAGTTCAGTCATGTTTGTGAGCATGTTATGTAATAGACAGCGGATGGGAAAAGAGAGGAAACGAATCACCTGAAAGGAAAATTTAACCATTACAGGTGTGTTGTTGAAATGGAGGAGGAGACATCAGGTGTGACTGCTGATCTGTGACGCTTTACCTTGGCATTTCCTATCACCTGATCACGGGAATTCCCTCTCTTGACACAGTTTTTTACATGCAGTTATTTCTAGTGAAAGCACGAAACTCAAAAATATTTGTTTACACAAAATCTAATAAATAGAAATCTACATGCTAAATGTAAAAAATAACCATATGGATTAGCTGTCCATATTTAAAATGTAGAAAAGATAACTAACTATGAAGATAAATCTCTTATGCCATTTTATTTGATATTATAAATATGAATCATACAAAACAATGTAATATTAACCGTTTGTTCTCTAAATTTTGCTTTGGACTACCCATATGCATTGTATTTACGTTATTGGCGAGCATGTAGCCTTTGTATCCTGATGATTGATCATTTCTCAGGACTTACATCAGCCTGCAAAATGGAAAATGAAAGTTGCCGAGCAAGTCTTGGGAATCGAAACATTGTTTTGAGGCGGGACAGATCATGCATTATAAAGCCTCTGCTCTATCCTGAGCCACAAATGCTATTCGAGTTTGGTCTGAAAGAAAAAGCAGTAAACAGGGAACAATCTGAGCAGCTCGGTAAGCTCCTTATCTTATCACACAATAACCACATTAGAATAAGTATGGTAAGTTTAGATTTGTAAACTAACTTGCATTTGTGACTCGATTTAACAGACCCATGATGGATCTAACAATAACAGGATTCAATGGAAACACAGAACGTCTGACCGTGGACTGTGATGCCACAGTTGGTGAACTGAAGCAGCTCATCTCGCCGCTCTTCAGTGTGCGACCTTTTCAACAGAAGCTGTCTGCAAATAATGGTCAAAAAACCAACCTTGATGATGATTCCAGACGCCTAAGTGAATATGGTGTGACCTCAGGGTCCGCAATAGCGCTCCTCATCACGAACCAGATGCAGGTGTTTGTCAAGAATGTGACTGGCAAGATATGTACATATGATGTTGACATCAATGAGACAGTAGATCAGCTCCAGCGTAAGGTCTACAACGTAGAAAGAGTCCCGGTGGGACAGCAGAGGCTCATTTTTGGCGGCATGCAACTACAGTCCGGCAAGATGTTGCAAGACTACAACATCATACCTGGAAGCACCATTAACATGACTCTCCGTCTCCGAGGAGGTCAATAGAGACAGCAGTAATACTTTCAAACATTCTATTTTAAATTCTAATCTATTTAAATTTTAGAGGGTGAAGGGAGGAATAAAAGCTAAAGCACTTTATATCCCTGCTGTGACTTTAATATATATCTTTTTTTATTTATATATATATAATATATATATATTGCTTTTTCTGTTCATGTAATTTATTAAATGTTTAAGTTATATGATGTGAACTTATTTATGCCATTCTTGTATGTGTTCTGCTTTCAGCCTATTTGTATGCTATTATGCCTAATCAATAAAATGTTTGGGTGAATTTTGCTGTGCTTCATTTTTATCCACATTGAATGGTTGCAGGCACAAATTCATTTCACTGTCACACAGCAAAACAGTAGACCTAGGTGGGCACAGTCAAAACATTTAGAAAGAAAAAAATGTAATCATATAGTTAAAGTTTTAGATGTATGTTTTTGTAAACATGATTTATTTTCAGAACTCAACAAGTTCAAATCGTTCAAATCAAATCAACACTCCTTTTCATTGAGTAGATTGTTTTATTTGGAAGTACACACAGTAAATTGATAACTGTTTCACCTGCACTATGCATCCACATTATTTTCAGTTGCGAGACTTAAGGATAAGACAGAATAAGGTTTTCAAGAAGTACATTTTATGAGGTTGTGTATTCCCTGTGAATCAAACCACAACCTTTCCATCAGAAACCCAGGAATGAATTGCATAGCCTAAAGTTGAGTACTTTATTAGTTTCTAGTCCATGCTTTAACCATTGGTTCCTTTACATTTACATTTAGTCATTTAGCAGACGCTTTTATCCAAAGCGACTTACAAAGTGTTTAGGGAGCCAGAAGCGATAAGTATTTGCGACAGTATTATTTGTGTCTCCTAGTTTCCCAACCAAATGCGATAAATAACTTAAAATCAATTTTTTTGCATTTATTTTGGGTCAAATAAACATTTACCCTGGA
Source organism: Triplophysa siluroides (assembly GCA_006030095.1). Classification (NCBI taxonomy): domain Eukaryota; kingdom Metazoa; phylum Chordata; class Actinopteri; order Cypriniformes; family Nemacheilidae; genus Triplophysa; species Triplophysa siluroides. Next base: position 36,608 of record VCII01000101.1, on the reverse strand, counting down.
TTTCTTTCATGCGGATTTAACGACCGATGTTAAAATTATCCCCACATCTGCTCACGAGATGACTAGAAATAAAAATAATTTATCAATATCATTTTAACAAGATCAGGAAGACATACTTCACATGATAAACACAACAAATCACCTGAATGGAAAACGAAACCTTAAACAGTTAAATGACGTATGGTTCTCTGACGTGCTGGGCATCCTCATCACCTGACCATGGGAAATTCCCTCTCTTGGGAAACTCAAGCACAATTGATGAAAATTAAGTATTGAAAACGACAATATCTTGCTATTAATGTTGATCACATAAAGCATGGCTACTGAATACAAAGTTTAGTCATAAACTTTCATTTTTTATCAGGAACTCATGCTGTAACCTGTTGATTTATAGTTCCTCAAGCGTTATATCAGCGTATATGCAGAATGGAAAACGAAAGTTGCTGAGCAAGCTTCAGAAACAAAACAGTGTTGTGAGGCGGGGCGTTATAGATGCTCTATATAAGGCTAAGGCATCTGTCCTGACCCACACTAGTCAATTTTGGAGTGACTTTCAGACTTAAGAAAACAAGTTTCTGAGACATTTTCGGTAAGCCCCATATCATCATAACACAACATAAACACATTAGAATAAGTATCTGTCAGTTCATAATTGTAAACTAACTTGTTTTTGTAACTCTTTTGGACAGACTCATGATGGAGATTATCGTAAAGGGATTCAATGGAAACACAGAACATCTGACCGTGGACTGTGATGCCACAGTTGGTGAACTGAAGCAGCTCATCTCGCCGCTCTTCATTGTGCGACCGTTTCAACAAAAGCTGTCTGCAAATAATGGTAAAAAAAACAACCTTGATGATGATTCCAGAAGCCTCAGTAGTTACGGTCTGCACTCAGGGTCCACCGTAGTGCTCCTCATCACGAACCCTGTACCTATACAGGTGTTTGTCAAGAATGAGGATGGCCGGCCAGGTACTTACGAAGTTTACCCCGATGAGACCGTAGACCAGCTCCAGGCTAAGATCTACAACAAGGAAAGAGTACCTGTGGATCAGCAGAAGCTCATTTACAATTGTAAACAACTGATGCCTGGCAAGAAGTTGCAGGAGTACGACATCAAACCTAAAAGCACAATTTTCATGACACTCCATCTCAGAGGAGGATAATCGAGAAGTTTGACCTGGAAATTTTCAAGGGCGAAATCCCCAACATTCCTACTGAATCTGATCTGTATATTCTGAGGGGAAAAGACCAGAAATGCAATATAGCAGTGTTGTAAGTCACTTTGAAAAGTTTGCACATAAGTGTCTTAACGTAACCGCATGTAATCATTTGTGCAATATATGCCTATTTTACATTGAATCTTTTATTATAATATTTAAAATGGCTTCTTTCATTGTAAATAAAATGGTTGTAAATAAAAAGATAATTCTCTAACAATCACTGCGACATTTTAGCATTTTTTATCGTCTGTGATCAATGTCTTGGTTATACAAAACCAAACATACGTTTTGCAGTTTATATGAAAAAATATTGTCACACTGTTTATTAATTTATATATATGTAAATAGTATTCTTGGCCTATTTTATAATCTTGGCCTACAAGCAAGAACATTATAGAGTTTATTATGCAGACTAAACTTTACTGATCAACTTATATGTACAGTATGTTTATTAACTGAAATGGATTTCAAACCTTCCAGTTCATCGTAAGAAACTCATTTGAAGTTTGTTTCGAAGGCAGAGAAGTGTCTTGCCCTGCAAAGACCAAATTCATATACCTGACTGGAAAAAGAAGTTAAATCAACCCAGAAAGAACAAAACTGTTTACAAAGCATTTCATAAATGCTGATCTTGTGTAGTATTTAAACAACTAAAAAACTGGATGTAGGCTATAATAACTCTACTCGATTTTATTTGTCATATAAAATAATTGAGTTATTCAGATTAACTTTTTCTTGCATTTACTCTGTTTAAATAGTACATTTTATTGATTTTTAAGCTATAAAATTTACAAATTTTTTTAGTGTAAATTGTTTCACCAAAATAAATGGGTATATATAATTGAAAATAGCAATTTTTGTAAAAATGTTCACCATTTACTAAATGTGCATTTAATGTAATATTGGACTATCAATTATCAAAATGTTGCATTTACTTGTTTAAATTGTATTTACCCTTTACTCCAAGAGAAATTAACAATGAATAATAAAACCAAGTTATAAAGAAAGCACCTGTGCACACATTATTTAAATTACAAAATGTATTTGTTTATTAAACATTTGACAATGTGAAATAATTCTAAAAATCATTATAACATTGAAGTATTTTGTATGTAAAATAGCCTTACAGAATAAACCTTACTGGTGAATACCAACCATATCACCCACCTTTAAAGCAATAAATTAATAAATACAATTGTAACTGCCACATTAAGATCAACATTAAAGGGATAGTTCACCCAAAAATGAAAATGTTTTCATTATGTACTCATCCTCAAGTTGTTCCAAACCTGTATAATTGATTTCTTCTGTTAAATACCAAGGAAGATATTTGAAGAATGTTGGTAAACAGACGGTTGGGCCCCATTGACTTCCACGGTAATAAAATGAAAAGTAAATGGTGTTCATCAAATGTCAGAATGTTACCAACATTCTTCAAAGTGTCCTCTTTTGTGTTCAACAGAAGAAACATGTTCAGGTTTGGAACAATTTAAGGGTGAGTGTTTTATGAAAACATTTACATTTTTTGAGCAAACTATCCCTTGAAGACAATCAATCAAAAACATTTCAACAGGAATAAAGATTGTTTAACTGTTGTAGATCACTTTTACCTGTTGTACACTATAAAGATTGTTTGCCAGGATGTAGATATTCAATCTTGAATAGAAGGGCTGTTCAAGATCAAGAACTATCAGATAAAACTTTCAACAGGAAAAAACAATTATATGGGATGATCTGTACTAAACTATCCTTTGAAGACCATCAACAAGAAACACTTTAAAACAGGTACCCATTTTGTGGGTTGATCTTGAATAGTCATCCAAGCAGCTGGTTTTTTAGTCTCTGAACCTTGACAGACAGTTTTGCTGGATCCAGTTCAAGAAGAAGTTTTTGGAATACTTCAAATGAGTATCTGTGAGTCTTGGGATATCTCAGATCCAGTGAGTAAGTGAGACCCAAAAGATAGCAGCAAGCTCTGCTGAGATTGGCAAGATTTTTGAGGACAGTGATGCCCTCAATCACTATTCCTACATCGGTGACCGCCCCATTGCTCTGCAGGATGTAGATTTTAATAGCTTCGTCTGCCAACTCCTCTTCCACAATGATAGTATGATCAGCAGAATCCTGTAGACACATTGTAAAGATTGCTGGTTAGACTTCACCCTAACTTTCAGCCCGAATGTTACAAGACAGTGACAAAAACATAACCTCCCTTTAGGGTGCTATAAACCATATTACAGGAAATGCATTTTTAACAAAAAACCCATGACAAACAAAGAGACCAACATTGAGCTTCAATGCTGTATAACATTAAAACATTGTTTACCTTAAATCTTTATTTTTCTTAATGAAACACTAAATTATAAAAAAGTATCACAACAAATTCAATTATATATTTTTTTTGTTAATAAACACGACTAAACAAAAGAGTAATGAATCAAAAACCACTAGCTTGTGGTTCATTATTATTTTTAATGAAACAACAATAAAAAATAGTACATCATCGAACTTCCTTATTCTTAACTGAACGTTTATTAACAAAACGATAATATGACAACATTGTACCTGCTTTGTAAGATAAATACAATTACACTGTATTACAATGTATTACACTGCTCTCTGGAATACTTGATTCTGATAAGCCAATCGTGAGATTCCAACGTTAGATATTGGTAGATAACAACGGCTTAAAACAATATATTTTCTGCTAGGATTTTTTGGTACTGTGGCGCTGCATGATGTCACACAGTAACATATTCGTGACATCATTGCATAGTTCTGATTTGCAATTCGAGACTCTTGCAACTTATCAGCTTCTACTCTCTAAATATTCAGAGTTTAAACTTCAAAACAAACAATGTAAAAAGAAATTACTGAAAACTACTGAACTAACCTCAAATTCCTTAATTAAGCCGCATGCATCTTCTCCCAGATAGTCAATGAGGCATCGAATGACAACTTCACGTTTTCGGTGAATGGAGATTCCACTCTGTAAAACAGAAGATCTTTCAATAACCGCTAAAACACATTGCTTTGCATACTTAGGAATATATTTGCTTTTATTTTAATGTTTTATCAAATAAAAGTGATAGTTTTCACAAAAAAATATTGTAAATACTGCACTGAACAGTCACACATGAGCATTTTCTAGCCACTTTAGCTTCTGTTTTTGTCCACAAATCCAGCTTGTCATAAATAAATGTCTAAATTGCCCAGCCCCTCTACCCTAACATGTATCGCCGATCCATAGGCTGGACATAAAAAAGATCTGACTATAGAGAATATCGCCAAACACTTTTGTGAAATATGAATTTTGTGTATTTATTGCGATAGAACATTTTTGCTTCTTCACCCACCCCTAGTAGGTTGTGACCTGCCATATAAACAGAGTGAGTGAGAGAATTTGGTATTGTAAACAATGTTAAATAAACGATGGATGTAATGCTGGATTTACAGATCGTTTGAAACTGATAGATGGAGCGCTCCCATGAGTCATATCTGAGTCTGTGTTTTGTTGGCAATGGGTGCACACATGCTTTAAATAGAGATCAAAATATTTTATTTAATTTGGCCTATATTGAAATGCAACCTAATTTACGATTTTTTTAGCTATTTGTGGTTGAAAGAAACAAAGATATTCTTTAAGAAAAGCTTGTTTTACAATGTATGAAATGTGGCATCTGTGGAGGAATTTAACAGATGCATGGAAAATTTCAAAATAAAAATACCTGATGTAGAATACTCAATTGTGTCCGGAGTCGCTCTCCTAAACCACCCTTCTTCACTTGGAACAATGTCAGCAGTTTGGGGATATAGAGGTCCAACATCGACATGAACTTTGGCTCAAGATTCATTGTAGTGATCCTCTGAAACTCTGCACTGACCTTAAAGTAAGATGAGAAGGGAAACAATAAGCCATTGTCAAGTCATTTATTTGCAACAAAAACTGAAATCCATATTGAGAATAAAGAGAAAAGAGAATTGAAGACCGTTGCATATAACTTTAAATTTGATTAAACACTGAAAAAAAACAAAAGGTTTTACTCGCTAAAAGCATTCCATTTACTTACTTGAGAGACATTAAACAAGGTAGGCCATCTGTCTTTTATGTCTTTGATGCTCATCTGCAGGCTGATGACATCATGCCTTCTATGTGCAAAAGTTCTGCACATCAAGTCCTTGATAGCTGTGCTGTCTCTCTTTTTTGATTCTTCAATTAGTTGGTTTCGGTTTACTTCTTGCTGGTCTTTAGCAATTCCTGCAGGATAGCATGGAAGAAACACCACTTCACCTTTACGAGCTTTCTTTACATTCTTTGCAGGTGTCCTGTCATCGGGGCGCTTGTTCTTAAACGAATTGCAGGTAACTTCAGGAAATCCAAGACTTCTGAGCTTCGTTCTGTAATTTCCCATCTTGTATTTAAGAGAATACATCCATCCATTCCAACCGGTATGACTGCCTGGTTCTGCCAGACACGGGTGAATTTTGACCAAAGCCTCTGCCACCTCACTTATCTGACGTCCTGTGGGGTATGCTGTGTAGCTGTACATGTAGTCTGCCAATTTTTCCAAAATCTCAGACCTGACCCGAGTAGTAGTTAGTAAAGTACCATCTTTGACAAATTTCTCATTGGCATTCTTCAGTGCTTCCTCTGCTGCCATGGAGAAATGTGGAATGATGATTTTATCTGGCCATAATGACCTATTAACGCTTCCAAGAGGGGACAGTATAGCACTGTCTTGTGGAGACACTGAATACCATCTGTCTGGATATCTGGCCTTGTGTCAGAGCTTTGATTGGTCTGGATATCTGGCCTTGTGTCAGTAGAAGAGCTTGGATCATTTTTCAGTCAGGGCAGTAAATGAAAGGACTACTGACGGAATGATCACAACTTTAATTGTTCCCTTGTTTTTAATATCATTGGTAGAATGGAGTGTGAAGTAATCACCAAAGTCCTCATCCAAATAATGCAGGGTGAATTCCTCAACTAGTCCAAATGTCTCTTTCACAATATTACTTAACTTCTCTACAGTGCTGGGTATTCCTGTTGGCAGAGTGAGCTTCTCACTCTGGTGCTCTAAAACAACTTTCAAGGCTACCAAATCCATCTGGACAAAAGCATAAAAAAACTGTGTTAGACTTAGAGTATTTTAATAGTCTCTTCTCATAGTCTTTTCACCTAAAAATTGACAAAAATGTGATGTTTCAATGTCACCATGCGTTTACCACCCACAAAATATCCTGCCAATGGATATGCATCACTAAGTTCACTATATTGTAGCAGGGTCAATTTCCCAGAGTTGTCCAAAATAAATGCCCTAAAATGTTCATCATACCAACTGTTAAGTAACTTCACAATGAAACTGAGACTGCTGTCTTCAATGACAATTTGTGAAATCTCAACGAAATCTGGTAGTCCACCAGTTGACCCATTAGGCAATACCATCCCAGCAGCATATTTAGTTCCGTGGTGTATTACTGCACTGGTCAATTTCACAGTGGTTTGTGTTGGATAAACTTCCTTGAAAGACTGCTGTATTTCCAAATCAAGTATTTCCAATGGAAGTGAGGTTATTTTAGTGACGCATGTTGCAGGTTTTGAAGCATTCGCTTGTGAATGGTATGCCATCATCATTTGGTGCTTTGAAGCAAGTGACAGCAACACATTTCTGAAGTTTTTTGTATGTCTAGCAACTTGCTTGAAGAAGCTATGTTTAGCCTCAAAGCGCATAGTCCAGAGACTAACCAGAGGTCCAAATCCTCTTATCAAGTCTGGATAATGTTCCAGAAAGTGGTGCTTTGGAGTCAGTTTTAGCTTTGGGAAAACTTCTAACAGTCTGTGACGATGTTCTGATATCAGTGTGTCCAGATAGCTAATGGTTCCCTCTGAATGAAGAGGAGATACTGCAAGTTCAGTAATGTCTTTCAAATCCATTAGTACTTGCCATGCTGGATCATTCAGTGGTATCTTCGTACCAATAATGAATGACAATAGTCTCAATAATGTCCAGTTCTCATGTGCGTTCCCACAAATTCTTTTGCGAAGGGCAAAATCTTTTGGGATAGGTTGGGGTTGATTGGTTTTATCAGTCCATCTGTATGGAAAATTAGTTATTGCTCTGTTAAGTTCTGTCAAAGTGAAATACTGCTTGTGGATAAACAGATTTAGACATAATGTCAATTCCAATGGAATAATGCCTTCAAAAAGATCGTGAAGAATATCCGGTGGGTACCCAGTTACAAAATGGAAGTAACTTAAATTCTCAGTTATGGGACAACATTTCTTCACGCCATAACAGTGCAAAAGCGCAGGATCTTTCTGAACAGTCTGAACATGCAAATCATAGTTCTCTTTTGTTCTTGGCGGAAAAGCTCCTGAACGTACTTCCTTCTGCTGATAGTCAGAATGGTCCCCAATACAAAACCTACAGATATAATGTCCAGTAAAACTTTCTACAAGTCCACTTAAGGAATGAGCACCAAGATTGTCTGCTGAAACACAAACAACAGTCCCTCTGATATTCCTACCAACTTGAGGCAAAAAAATACCTTCTTTCTCCAATGTTGAGAGTTCTTTCAAAAAAGGCTCCAGAACACAGTCATAGCCAAATTTTTTAACATCATTGGCTTTACAAAGAAGAGCTAAATAAATTGATGTAAGCTGTGATCTCAGTTGAGACGGTACATCTCCAAGAACCCAGTACACTGCTGTGACTTTGTGTTTTTTTCGCGAAGATTGCAGATTTCAAAATCATCCACATAGACTATAACAGAAATGCTAAAATCGTCTTTAGCATGACATTCATTTAGCTTGAAATATTTACCATCATGGAAGGATGCCAAATGCGAAGTGTTTGAATGTTTAGTCAGTATATGGTTTAGAATATCTTCATTATTTAACAAGTGCTGTAAAGTTTGAAGAAAAGGAATGTACTGAAAGCTGTGATTCTCCTCTTGATCCAAAATATACTCTACTGGCTCAGTCATATTAAAGTTTTCTTTAAAATACTTTTCCCTCTTCAATTTTGTGGAGAAAGGACCTTTAGGACAAAAGGCTAAATTCAAAGGATTAGAGTGACACAGTTTATCTACTAATTCTCTGACAACGTCTTGATCAACAGCACAGTCATTCTTTGTAAATATATCATCAACTAACTTTGGAACATACTGAGTAGATGACGTGCAAATAAACTGAAGCTGTTCCACCAGGTCATCAATGCATTTTCCAGAGACGTTATAGATGCTTTCCAGTTTTAACAAGAGAGAACCAATATTTTTCGCTATTTGGCTTGAAGCATCCCTTTCACAATCCAATTCTTCGGTGTTATCTATGTCCACATGGTCATGTGACACTGGAGAGCTGATTTCATAGTCAGTAGAAGCTGGCTGTTTTGCAATCAAATCAGTCTCAAAATCTTCCAATGACCAGGATTTGTGATTTCTGCTTCTGTGTGTTGCATAAGTTGCACATATGTTTGTCTTAAAATTGCATCCTTTGAAAACACATTGTACAGTTTCGTGACTTTTCAAATGGGAATTGATGTGTTTAAAGTAGTCTTTTGTGTTGAAATAAAGTGAGTCACAAAGTTTACATTTTAAAGATTCCACTGATAGCACTTCACAATCCTTAGTTTCTTGTGAATTGTGACATCGATGCAAGTGTGTACGCAGGCCACCCCATGTCTTAAAGGAGCATGGACAGTTTAAATGAAGACAGGGTACTGAATATCCACGACCAAAGGTACCATGATTCAGCCGGTAATGCTTGAGAATAGCACCTTTACGTGTAGCCACAAAAGTGCAGAGCTTACATTGCCATCCCATAAATCACGAACTAAAGAAGGGATGAAAACAGTGTTACCAAAATTTCACATGCTTTTGTGCAGATGCAAGTTGTAATGTTACCCTTATTTTGTGTATTTAGGATATCCAATTATTATTCATAAAAATTCATAAAACAGGCTTCAGGGCTGTAACCAATTCTGAAATCGAAATGGCTTCGAATCTGTGTTTTATGCACAGCTCTTCCGTAAACTACATTTGGTTGATCAGTAGGAAGTACTGGACAATCTGAAATCACTAAGAGATTGAACTGTTTATTATGTGCAGTTGAAAAAGCAACTCTTGTCAAACAACATCATAAATATACTGAAATAAAAACCTGAAAAGGTTTAAAGAACAGCTATACAACATGCACTTTTGCATTTCCTAGAACTACGTATGTAAATTGTACTAATTCTGTGACCCATATTTGGAGTTTCTGAGTGAGAGTGCCCTCATGCTTTCGGGTTTCACAAAACTCTGTTGTTCGTATGCATTAATTACAATAAATATTTTAAATGCATTGAAACAATTACATAACTGCCAAAAGCCTCAATAACAGCTGTCCATTTGTCCTCATTTCTGTACGTTTCGGCAGTGTGTTTGGGCATTGAATACAGTGGCGAATCAGAGACCTGAAGCCATTAGTTTTGATTTTTTTGTAGCAACATAACCCCCACACTTATTTTTTCTTCAAGAATATGACATGCAGCTGCATCATTAAGTAATACAACATTTTTAAAATTCAATGTAAAATCAATTAATCAACAATAATAATTGCTATTACAATATTGAGGTAATAATCGACACTTTTGTTTTTTGTCATAATATTACAGCCCCTTTTCAATGTTTGCACAATCATATAATATATGTAATAAAACATGAATGACACTTACCTCCAATGTTTTATCTCTTTGGCATAGGTGCTGTAAAAGAGTAATTGAATATATTTAAAAATACAATTCAAATTCATAAGAAAATGCAAGTAAGTTAGCCCTGGAATTAACCTCTATAAGATGACTATCTACTCCACAATAGCTGCATCTCAATCTACTCCCTAGGTTGTGAATCAGAATATCAGGTACATGAATTTGGGAAATGGATAGGACCCTGACTCACTACAGAATCAAAAAATAAAATTTAGGGGCACACCTTAAATCACCTAGAATGTAATTATTAGACTTAACTCACAGAAATTATGATGTGCAGTTTTTATTTTCATTTCAGTGGGATATTACATTACTCAATACGACGGTCATACGGAATCTGTATATGTTTTTGTTAATTCTGTGCTTAAATTTTGGAAAATTTGCAGAATTCTGTGGAACAGTTTTAAATGTGTTTAAATTTGTACAGAAATGTAAATATGTGTAAATGTGTTAGAATAGTTTTAAAATACTACCTGTCTTTGCATTTAACTTCAAGTGACAGCGGTCTGGGTTTCTAAACATCATTTAAAAAGAGGCAGAGCCTACAGAGAAGCTTTAAGAGCTAAGCAAAGAGACTGTTTAAACTCTGAATACACCAGTCCAAATTATAACTGAATTAATTTGAACCAACAGAAAACGTCCATATCCTTTTGTATGAAAAGCATATCTATTATTGTTCATGTTCAAGCAGAATAAAGGGCTCAAATTAAGACTTCCTTATGATGAGTTTACTGTGTATTAATGACATTTACATTTTGTTCACAATTTTCTGGCAGTTTTCAAAAAGGTTCGGTTTCAGTGGAAGGGTACTGCGTCTGCGCGTGGATGAATTGTCAAACAGTATAGAAAATAATGCGGTTCTGAAAATATCGGCGTTCGTGTGTTCGCGTACCTATAGAGATTGAGACGCACACGATGAAAACTCCACAGCGCCACCTATCCTCGGAGTCCGGAAAATCACACGAAAATCAAACGGGCCCTGCTACATTTAGGCATTTGGCAGACGCTTTTATCCAAAGCGACTTACAGTGCACTTATTACAGAGACAATCCCCCTGGAGCAACGTGGAGTAAAGTGTCTTGCTCAAGGATACACTGGTGGTGGCTGCTGGGATCGAACCAGCAACCTTTTGATTTACCCGTTCAGTGGTTTAACCCACTAGACCCCAAGTGAACCCATATATTAACGGGTACTCGCTTACAATGCACACGGCTGCGACAACATTGTGAAAACTGACGTAACACTGCTGTGTAACTTATACACGAACATAAGGCCACAGGTTATTTATCTTTTGATTATAGTTTACTAAAATATGCAGTATTAGCTGATTAACGTAACTTACCAGGATTTTCAAGAAAAACCGTTCAGCTTGCTCCCGCTTAGCCGCGAAGTTGAGGTAAATCCATGTTCCTTTTTTAGCTGAAGTAAAATACAAAAACCGTTAATATAGTGAATTCTTAATATTAAACTATTTGAAAAAGTACTACAAACATACGTATAATTAACATTAGCCGACTAATTGTTACTTACCAAGATTTCCGAGGCGCGGAGAGCAGATGAGTAGACTTGCTTCTGAGGAAAGCACGCAGACGTGGTGCGCACGTGATCACTTTAGCCGCGAATGTTACTCAATTTTATTTGTTGATGTTATATCAATAAGATAATTTATAGGATTTACTTAATATATTTAGATTTTAAAACTGATCAGTACAAGTAAATGATCTTCAAATATATCTATTAGATTTCACCGAAATATTAAGGGTATATTAAAAATATAATTTATAAGTTAAGTACTCATTTATTTTCATTAAAAAAACTTAAATAACATATGTACATTTTAGAAATGGATTTTTTTTATTTGTCCTACTAAAGAAAACACTTAAACGATTTCAAAAGATTTTATTAAATTAATATAGCTGTTTATTTTTGTGAAATTTACTTAGCACCTGGATTATTTTTTAGAGTGTATCTAGATCATGTTTTTAAAGCCATATAGGTTGAGTTTGTTTGAAAGGTATTGTGCATGCTCATGCATTAGCTATGCAGAATGGAAAATGAAACTTTATTTCGAGGCAGAGCATGAAGGGTGCATTACTTTCCACACTCCGCAGTGTAGGTGGTGGCGCTGTTGTACACCAGAAGTTGACTTGCAAACAGCTATAAAGATAGATTAAGAAATTTGCCCTAAGAATTAGGGATGGGCGATACTGCAAAATCTGGTATCGATCCGATATCAAGTAAACACAGGTCCACATCACCGATAACGATACCGATACTTATAACTTTTAAAAGCATGCATTTAAACATACATACTTTACTGCAGAGTCATGATTTGTGTGATGAATGAATCATCTGTATCAGACTGAAGGATTTTGTCATTTGTGCTCTCAAGCGCAAGTATATTGTCATGTGTATGTTAAAACCAAGGACAGATTTTAAACCCTTTTAAGACAAATACAAAAAATATTTTTATCCCTGCAATGAACTATTATAGATTTATAGACATGAACGTCACACAAAGTTATTAATGGAGAACAACGTTTTTAAACTAAGATTTTTGTACAGAAACAATATAATACGAAAATAACTTCTCCCTTAACACAACTCTGTCTGTAAAACATACAAAAATAAAACAAATATACATTTTAAATAAAGTGCACAAATTAATACTAAATGTTTTTGTTATTCATTTTTAGATTTTTAATGAAATTACGTGCCTTATATGTGCAGTGACGTTGCCCGTTGGTCATGTTACAGTTGGTCACAGTTCTCCTAAACTCTTTGTAAGTCGCTTTGGATAAAAGCGTCTGCTAAATGTCTAAATGTAAATGTTATTACAAAAATAATGCGTAAATGTCACACACCTGAATGAATCAGCGAATCAAGACCGAAGTCACATATTGTAAAATGTGTGATTTTGTCAGGAATGGAAAATGAAACCTACAGGTGTGCAGGTAAGAAAATACAATAGTTTTAATTTACATGGTTCACATTTAGGCTAAAATAAACTTACAACAGTGAGGAAAACAATAGTCATTCATAGGGAGGCAACATGTTATCTTCGCTATAGGCACCATCACCTGATTGTGGGAAATACCCTCTCTAGACATCATTTGTACAAGTGAGATTACATTCAAATCCATTTCATTGAATAAAAGTTTTCTGAAAATTACAGTCTTGAACATTTAGGAAAGAAGAATAACAGAGCTTTCGGAGCATCATGTTGAAGTTTATTTTTACATAATAATGTCATTCAGATTAATGAATATTTTATGACTTTTCATTTAGTTTATTTATTCTTCACCCAACTGCATTACTCATCTAGAATAACAATATTGTGATGTGATTGGGCGTGGGCTAATGAGATTGAAGTGCACAGGTAATGGGGGTTAAGCGGATGATTAAAAGGCTGCCTGACGGGCTCTTCATGGGAGCTCGGATGTGGGCTGAACGCTAAACGGCCGCTCGGGACAATGAGTGTCTCCGGTCAGTAAGTGGAGGTAAATGTGTTAGCTAGAGAAGGTCCTATTTTCTGTATAGGAGAGCTCCTGAGTCCGTGAGTGAGACTGAAGACATCGCGTGGTTGTGTGGACCAGGATGACAGCATGAAAGACTCTGTTCCTGGCACTTTGTATCCTGGAAGACTCTGTTACCGGTAGTTCGTATCCTGAAAGGCTCGTTGAACGGCTGTGCCCCTTTGCTGATGCCGGGGAAGCTTTGAGTGTTGGCTGACTCCGAGTGCGACGGTTCCTTGCGGTTGACCTCGGAGACTTGTGCGGCGGTGACGACTCAACGCATAAAAAGGGGGTAATGTGTCTCGTATGAATGTGCTTGTGGTTTTAATGAAATAAAGCTTTGAGAATTGTTCCCCTGGTGTTTTGTCTCTGACTGCCATTTGCCTGGTTGTTACAATATCATGTGTGAGGTGAAACCTATATGTTTCATAGGCCGGGCCTATACATGCTACAATATGAACTAATGTTGACTAAAGCCAAATACTAATAAGGAATTAATAAAACGATTAACCCGACTGCGGTCGAATACTATAAATCTATCTATGGTTTTAACCTATGACTTAGTATTTTAATTATGGTCAGTTGACAATAAATGCATAATTCTTCTCCATTTAAAAGAATGCTGGGCTATTTTCAACATAGAATCAGTTCAAAAGGGAACAAACCCAGCTATTGTGTTATAATAACCCAGAACATTGTTTACTGTTTAGGGTCAAGCAATTGAGCATTTTCAGGTTAATTTACAACATCCTTTTTGACCCGGTTGAAAATAACATAACATTTTTAATAGTGCATTTCCTCATGATTTAATGGAACGCCACACACCTGACCAACAGACAGTGACTCAGGATTGCAACGACAAGAGACAATAAATCAAACACTGCTTACATATTCATATTTAAACAAACTTTAAACACAGCATTGCCTTCAAACAAGTTCAGTCATGTTTGTGTGCATGTTATGTAATAGACAGCGGATGGAAAAAGAGAGGAAACGAATCACCTGAAAGGAAAATGAAATCATTACAGGTGTGTTGTTGAAATGGAGGAGGAGACATCAGGTGTGACTGCTGATCTGTGACGCTTTACCTTGGCATTTCCTATCACCTGATCACGGGAATTCCCTCTCTTGACACTGTTTTTTACATGCAGTTATTTCTAGTGAAAGCATGAAACTCAAAAATAATGGTTTACACAAAATCTAATATATAGAAAAACGTCATAAATTGTAGAAAATAACCCTATGGATTAACCATCCATATTTGAATGCACGGGAAAACATCGCATTTACTATAGTATAGACTAGATTACATTTAGTCATTTAGCAGACGCTTTTATGCAAAGCGATTTAAGTTCAGGGATCAATAAAGCGATCATACAGGGCCAATAATACAATAAGTGCTAATAGTGCTGCTATACTTTACCCTAAAATACTGTAGTAGGTTAAAAAGCACTAAAGTAGGCTATCTATGAATTGTGCACAGTTTCCTGTAGTATATGTTTAAAAATGTATTTTTTATGCAAGTCTATTAATGTTATTAACAAGCAAAATGTGTGTGGTATGTTTAGCGCGTATTGGTGTTGTGCATGATTTCTAAAGCATTACATCAGCGATTATGCAGAATGGAAAACGAAAGTTACCGAGCAAATATTAGGGAACGAAACTGTTATAGGGGCGGGGCGTCAGGGAGGCTTTATAAGGCTGAACCCTGAGCCAGAGTAGAGTAGAGTGAAGTGATATTAGTGAAACGTCTTACAGCACCAGACTCAAGAAAGAAAACCATAAACAGCGACAAACTTTTCACATCTCGGTAAGATCATATCATACGAAAACACATTAGAAATGCGCTAAAAAGTTTTAATGTAGCCCGTGATTCAGTAGTTCTAACTTGCTTTTTCTGACTTTTTTTGACAGTACCGCGATGGATCTAATAATTAAAGAAATAAATGGGAACACAAAGCGTCTGCCCGTGGACTGCAATGCCACAGTTGGTCATCTGAAGCTGCTCATTTCGCATCACTTCGGTGTGAACCCTATTCAGCAGAAGCTGTCTGCAAATAACGGTCTACGAATTAACCTTGATGATGATTCCAGAAGCCTCAGTAGTTACGGTCTGCACACAGGCTCCACGATTGCGCTCCTCATCACGACGCCTGGACCTATGCAGGTGTTTGTCAGGAATGAGAAGGGCATAACGAGTACCTACGACGTTGATGCCAATGAGACAGTGAATCAGCTCCAGCAGAAGATCTTCAATAAGAAAGAGTCCCGCTGGACCAGCAGAGGCTCATTTATAACGGAAAACAACTGGAGTCCGGCAGGATGTTGAAAGACTACGACATTACAAATCAAAGCACCATCCACATGACTCTCCGTCTCAGAGGAGGATAATCGAGAAGTTTGACCTGGAAATAATTTCAAGGGCGAAATCCCCAACATTCCTATTGAATCTAATCTGTATATTCTGAGAGGACAAGACCAGAAATGCAATATAGCAGTGTTGTAAGTCACTTTGAAAAGTTTGCACATAAGTGTCTTAACGTAACTGCCTGTAATCATTTGTGCAATATATGCCTATTTTACATTTTACATTGAATCTTTTATTGTAATATTTAAAATGGCTTCTTTCATTGTAAATAAAATGGTTGTAAATAAAAAGATAATTCTCTAACAATCACTGCGACATTTTATCATTTTTTATCGTCTGTGATGGTTATACAAAACCAAACATACGTTTTGCAGTTTATGTAAAAAAAAAATTGTCACACTGTTTATATTAATTTATATATATGTAAATAGTATTCTTGGCCTATTTTATAATCTTGGCCTACAAGCAAAACATTATAGAGTTTATTATGCAGACTAAACTTTACTGATCAACTTATATGTACAGTATGTTTATAAACTGAAATGGGGTTCAAACCTTCCAGTTCATCGTAAGAAACTCATTTGAAGTTTGTTTCGAAGGCAGAGAAGTGTCTTGCCCTGCAAAGACCAAATTCATATACCTGACTGGAAAAAGAAGTTAAATCAACCCAGAAAGAACAAAACTGTTTACAAAGCATTTCATAAATGCTGATCTTGTGTAGTATTTAAACAACTAATAAACTGGATGTAGGCTATCTAGATCATGTTTAAAGCCATATAGGTTGAGTTTGTTTGAAAAGTATTGTGCAAGCTATTATGCAGAATGGAAAATGAAACTTTATTTCGAGGCAGAGCATGAAGGGTGCATTACTTTCCACACTCCGCAGTGTAGGTGGTGGCGCTGTTGTGCACCAGAAGTTGACTTGCCAACAGCTATAAAGATAGATTAAGAATTTGCCCTAAGAATTAGGGATGGGCGATACTGCAAAATCTGGTATCGATCCGATATCAAGTAAACACAGGGCCAGTATCATCGATACTGTTGATCATGTTAAAACCAAGGACAGATTTCAAACCCGTTTAAGACAAATAAAAAATATTTGTATTACTGCAATGAACTATTATAGATTTATAGACATGAAATTCACAAAAAAATATTATTGAAGAACAACGTTTTTAAACTTAGATTTTTTGTACAGAAACAATATAATAAACATTATATTAACATTTAAACAAATTTAAACGCAGCATTGCGTTTTAACAAGTTCAGTCATGTTTGTGAGCATGTTATGTAATAGACAGCGGATGGGAAAAGAGAGGAAACGAATCACCTGAAAGGAAAATTTAAACCATTACAGGTGTGTTGTTGAAATGGAGGAGGAGACATCAGTGTGACTGCTGATCTGTGACGCTTTACCTTGGCATTTCCTATCACCTGATCACGGGAATTCCCTCTCTTGACACAGTTTTTTACATGCAGTTATTTCTAGTGAAAGCACGAAACTCAAAATATTTGTTTACACAAAATCTAATAAATAGAAATCTACATGCTAAATGTAAAAAATAACCATATGGATTAGCTGTCCATATTTAAATGTAGAAAAGATAACTAACTATGAAGATAAATCTCTTATGCCATTTTATTGATATTATAAATATGAATCATACAAACAATGTAATATTAACCGTTTGTTCTCTAAATTTTGCTTTGGACTACCCATATTGCATTGTATTTACGTTATTGGCGAGCATGTAGCCTTTGTATCCTGATGATTGATCATTTCTCAGGACTTACATCAGCCTGCAAAATGGAAAATGAAAGTTGCCGAGCAAGTCTTAGGAATCGAAACATTGTTTTGAGGCGGGACAGATCATGCATTATAAAGCCTCTGCTCTATCCTGAGCCACAAATGCTATTCGAGTTTGGTCTGAAAGAAAAAGCAGTAAACAGGGAACAATCTGAGCACTCGGTAAGCTCCTTATCTTATCACACAATAACCACATTAGAATAAGTATGGTAAGTTTAGATTTGTAAACTAACTTGCATTTGTGACTCGATTTAACAGACCCATGATGGATCTAACAATAACAGGATTCAATGGAAACACAGAACGTCTGACCGTGGACTGTGACACAGTTGGTGAACTGAAGCAGCTCATTCTCGCCGCTCTTCATGTGCGACCTTTTCAACAGAAGCTGTCTGCAATAATGGTCAAAAAACCAACCTTGATGATGATTCCAGACGCCTAAGTGAATATGGTGTGACCTCAGGGTCCGCAATAGCGCTCCTCATCACGAAATGCAGGTGTTTGTCAAGAATGTGACTGGCAAGATATGTACATATGAGTTGACATCAATGAGACAGTAGATCAGCTCCAGCGTAAGGTCTACAACGTAGAAAGAGTCCCGGTGGGACAGCAGAGGCTCATTTTTGGCGGCATGCAACTACAGTCCGGCAAGATGTTGCAAGACTACAACATCATACCTGGAAGCACCATTAACATGACTCTCCGTCTCCGAGGAGGTCAATAGAGACGCAGTAAACTTTACATTCTAAATTCTAATCTTTTTAAATTTTAGAGGGTGAAGGGAGAATAAAAGCTAAAGCACTTTATATCACTGCTGTGACTTTAATATATCTTTTTTTATTTATATATATATAATATATATATATTGCTTTTTCTGTTCATGTAATTTATTAAATGTTTAAGTTATATGAGTGAACTTATTTATGCCATTCTTGTATGTGTTCTGCTTTCAGCCTATTTGTATGCTATTATGCCTAATCAATAAAATGTTTGGGTGAATTTGCTGTGCTTCATTTTTATCCACATTGAATGGTTTGCAGGCACAAATTCATTTCACTGTCACACAGCAAAATAGACCTAGGTGGCACAGTCAAAACATTTAGAAAGAAAAAATGTAATCATATGTTAAAGTTTTAGATGTATGTTTTTGTAAACATGATTTATTTTCAGAACTCAACAAGTTCAAATCGTTCAAATCAAATCAACACTCCTTTTCATTGAGTAGATTGTTTTATTTGGAAGTACACACAGTAATTGATAACTGTTTCACCTGCACTATGCATCCACATTATTTTCAGTTGCGAGACTTAAGGATAAGACAGAATAAGGTTTACAAGAAGTACATTTTATGAGGTTGTGTATTCCCTGTGAATCAAACCACAACCTTTCCATCAGAAACCCAGGAATGAATTGCATAGCCTAAAGTTGAGTACTTTATTAGTTTCTAGTCCATGCTTAACCATTGTTCCTTACATTTACATTTAGTCATTTAGCAGACGCTTTTATCCAAAGCGACTTACAAAGTGTTTAGGGAGCCAGAAGCGATAAGTATTTGCGACAGTATATTTGTGTCTCCTAGTTTCCCAACAAATGCGATAAATAACTTAAAATCAATTTTTTGCATTTATTTTGTCAAATAAACATTTACCCTGGGTTTCTTTCATGCGGATTTAACGACCGATGTTAAAATTATCCCCACATCTGCTCACGAGATGACTAGAAATAAAATAATTTATCAATATCATTTTTTAACAAGATCAGAGACATACTTCACATGATACAAATCACCTGAATGGAAAACGAAACCTTAACAAATCACCTGACGAAACACTCTGACGAAAGGGTACAAAGGACATGGAAATTCCCTCTCTTGGCTGATAAAACGACAATATCTTGCTAATGTTGATCATAAAGCATATACAACTTTCATTTGTTTATCAGGAACTCGTGCTGTAACCTGTTGATTTATAGTTCCTCAAGCATTATATCAGCGTATATGCAGAATGGAAAACGAAAGTTGCTGAGCAAGCTTCAGAAACAAAACAGTGTTGTGAGGCGGGGCGTTATAGATGCTCTATATAAGGCTAAGGCATCTGTCCTGACCCACACTAGTCAATTTTGGAGTGACTTTCAGACTTAAGAAAACAAGTTTCTGAGACATTCTCGGTGAGCCCCATATCATGATAACACAACATAAACACATTAGAACAAGTATCTGTCAGTTCATAATTGTAAACTAACTTGTTTTTGTAACTCTTTTGGACAGACTCATGATGGAGATTATCGTAAAGGGATTCAATGGAAACGCAGAACGTCTGACCGTGGACTGTGATGCCACAGTTGGTAAACTGAAGCAGCTCATCTCGCCGCTCTTCAGTGTGCGACCTTTTCAACAAAAGCTGTCTGCAAATAATGGTCAAAAAACCAACCTTGATGATGATTCCAGAAGCCTCAGTAGTTACGGTCTGCACTCAGGGTCCACCGTAGTGCTCCTCATCACGAACCCTGTACCTATACAGGTGTTTGTCAAGAATGAGGATGGCCGGACAGGTACTTACGAAGTTTACCCCGATGAGACCGTAGACCAGCTCCAGGCTAAGATCTACAACAAGGAAAGAGTACCTGTGGATCAGC
Organism: Triplophysa siluroides; assembly: GCA_006030095.1. Classification (NCBI taxonomy): domain Eukaryota; kingdom Metazoa; phylum Chordata; class Actinopteri; order Cypriniformes; family Nemacheilidae; genus Triplophysa; species Triplophysa siluroides. The sequence goes on along the minus strand of VCII01000101.1, from coordinate 16,310 downwards.
AGAAGCTCATTTACAATTGTAAACAACTGACGCCTGGCAAGAAGTTGCAGGAGTACGACATCAAACCTAAAAGCACAATTTTCATGACACTCCGTCTCCGATCTGGTTAATGAAGAAAAGTCCTGACAGAATATATTCTTGTTACAAAGATTAACATTGTCAAGCCAAACACTGGTATTCTAGTACTTTGGATATAGTTTAATCGTGGAGGATATCTTGGAGTATTTTAACAAAAGTTTTATGTTTATTTAAATATATATATATTTATCTATATGTATACATTTATGAAATAAGCTTCCATTTTTGGAACCTTTTGCAGTTTTATTGTATTTAAACTGTTGTATGTAATGTCTTGATAAAATACATAAAGCAAATATGTACAATTCTTAAACCAATAAACCAAAACTACATTTGTTACACCAATTTCTGGTTATGTGTGTTATTCATAACACCTTTTACACAAATTAAGATCTGTTTGCCGGTGCACAAGTGAGATTACACTCAAATCCATTTCATTGAATTAAAAAGTGTTCTGAAAACCACAGTCTTGAACATTTAGGAAAGAAGAATAACAGAGCTTTCAGAGCATCATTTTGAAGTTTATTTTTACATAATAATATTTACATAATAATGTCATTCAGATTAATGAATATTTTATGACTTTTCATTTATCTTATTTATTCTTCACCCAACTGCATTACTCATCTAGAATAATAATATCATGTGTGAGGTGAAACCTGTAGATGTTTCATGGGCCGGGCCTATACATGCTATATGAACTAGTGTTGAGCAAATACTCATAAGGAATTAATAAAATAATTAACCCAACTGCAGTCTAGAGAATACCTGGATTATAAACCTACAGTATACTTCTATTTAAAATCAGAAGGTTTTCTTAACTTGAATATTTTAATTATGGGCAGTTGACAATAAATGCGAAATTCTTCTCCATTTAAAAGAATGCTATTTTCAACATAGAATCAGGTCAAAAGGGGACAAACCCAGTTATTGTGGTATAATAACCCAGAACATTGTTTACTGTTTAGGGTCAAGCAATTGAGCATTTTCAGGTTAATTTACAACATCCTTTTCGACCCGGTTGAAAATAACATAACATTTTTAATAGTGCATTTCCTCGTGATTTAATGGAACGCCACACACCTGACCAACAGACAGTGACTCAGGATTGCAATGACAAGAGACAATAAATCAAACACTGCTTACATATTCATATTTAAACAAACTTTAAACACAGCATTGCCTTCAAACAAGTTCAGTCATGTTTGTGTGCATGTTATGTAATAGACAGCGGATGGAAAAAGAGGAAACGAATCACCTGAAAGGAAAATGAAACCATTACAGGTGTGTTGTTGAAGTGGAGGAGACATCAGGTGTGACTGCTGATCTGTGACGCTTTACCTTGGCATTTCCTATCACCTGATCACGGGAATTCCCTCTCTTGACACTGTTTTTTACATGCAGTTATTTCTAGTGAAAGCATGAAACTCAAAAATAATGGTTTACACAAAATCTAATATATAGAAAAACGTCATAAATTGTAGAAAAAACCCTATGGATTAACCATCCATATTTGAATGCACGGGAAAACATCGCATTTACTATAGTAGACTACATTACATTTAGTCATTTAGCAGACGCTTTTATGCAAAGCGATTTAAGTTCAGGGATCAATAAAGCGATCATACAGGGCCAATAATACAATAAGTGCTAATAGTGCTGCTATACTTTACCCTAAAATACTGTAGTGGGTTTTAAAAGCACTAAAGTAGGCTATCTATGAATTGTATCACAGTTTCCTGTAGTATATGTTTAAAAATGTATTTTTTATGCAAGTCTATTAATGTTATTGACAAGCAAAATATGTGTGGTATGTTTAGCGCGTATTGGTGTTGTGCATGATTTCTAAAGCATTACATCAGCGATTATGCAGAATGGAAAACGAAAGTGAACGAGCAAATATTCGGAAACGAAACTGTTATAGGGGCGGGGCGTCAGAGATGCTTTATAAGGCTGAACCCTGAGCCAGAGTAGAGTAGAGTGAAGTGATATTAGTGAAACGTCTTACAGCACCAGACTCAAGAAAGAAAACCATAAACAGCGACAAACTTTTCACATCTCGGTAAGATCATATCATACGAAAACACATTAGAAGTGCGCTTAAAGTTCAGACTTTTAATGTAGCCCGTGATTCAGTAGTTCTAACTTGCTTTTTCTGACTTTTTTTGACAGGACCGCGATGGATCTAATAATTAAAGAAATAAATGGGAACACAAAGCGTCTGCCCGTGGACTGCAATGCCACAGTTGGTCATCTGAAGCTGCTCATTTCGCATCACTTCGGTGTGGAGCCTATTCAGCAGAAGCTGTCTGCAAATAATGGTCAACGAATCGACCTTAATAATAATTCCAGAAGCCTCAGCAGATACGGTCTGCACACAGGCTCCACGATTGCGCTCCTCATCACGAACCCTATACAGGTGTTTGTCAGGAATGAGAAGGGCGTAACGAGTACCTACGACGTTGATGCCAATGAGACAGTGAATCAGCTCCAGCAGAAGATCTTCAATAAAGAAAGAGTCCCGCTGGACCAGCAGAGGCTCATTTATAACGGAAAACAACTGGAGTCCGGCAGGATGTTGAAAGACTACGACATTACAAATCAAAGCACCATCCACATGACTCTCCGTCTCAGAGGAGGATAATCGAGAAGTTTGACCTGGAAATAATTTCAAGGGCGAAATCCCCAACATTCCTATTGAATCTAATCTGTATATTCTGAGAGGACAAGACCAGAAATGCAATATAGCAGTGTTGTAAGTCACTTTGAAAAGTTTGCACATAAGTGTCTTAACGTAACTGCCTGTAATCATTTGTGCAATATATGCCTATTTTACATTGAATGTTTTATTGTAATATTTAAAATGGCTTCTTTCATTGTAAATAAAATGTTTGTAAATAAAAAGATAATTCTCTAACAATCACTGCGACATTTTATCATTTTTTATCGTCTGTGATGGTTATACAAAACCAAACATACGTTTTGCAGTTTATGTAAAAAAAAAATTGTCACACTGTTTATATTAATTTATATATATGTAAATAGTATTCTTGGCCTATTTTATAATCTTGGCCTACAAGCAAAAACATTATAGAGTTTATTATGCAGACTAAACTTTACTGATCAACTTATATGTACAGTATGTTTTATAACTGAAATGGGTTCAAACCTTCCAGTTCATCGTAAGAAACTCATTTGAAGTTTGTTTCGAAGGCAGAGAAGTGTCTTGCCCTGCAAAGACCAAATTCATATACCTGACTGGAAAAAGAAGTTAAATCAACCCAGAAAGAACAAAACTGTTTACAAAGCATTTCATAAATGCTGATCTTGTGTAGTATTTAAACAACTAAAAAACTGGATGTAGGCTATCTAGATCATGTTTAAAGCCATATAGGTTGAGTTTGTTTGAAAGGTATTGTGCATGCTCACGCATTAGCTATTATGCAGAATGGAAAATGAAACTTTATTTCGAGGCAGAGCATGAAGGGTGCATTACTTTCCACACTCCGCAGTGTAGGTGGTGGCGCTGTTGTGCACCAGAAGTTGACTTGCCAACAGCTATAAAGATAGATTAAGAAGTTTGCCCTAAGAATTAGGGATGGGCGATACTGCAAAATCTGGTATCGATCCGATATCAAGTAAACACAGGGCCAGTATCATCGATACTGTTGATCATGTTAAAACCAAGGACAGATTTCAAACCCGTTTAAGACAAATAAAAAATATTTGTATTACTGCAATGAACTATTATAGATTTATAGACATGAAATTCACAAAAAAATATTATTGAAGAACAACGTTTTTAAACTTAGATTTTTTGTACAGAAACAATATAATAAACATTATATTAACATTTAAACAAAATTTAAACGCAGCATTGCGTTTTAACAAGTTCAGTCATGTTTGTGAGCATGTTATGTAATAGACAGCGGATGGGAAAAGAGAGGAAACGAATCACCTGAAAGGAAATTTAACCATTACAGGTGTTGTTGAAATGGAGGAGGAGACATCAGGTGTGACTGCTGATCTGTGACGCTTTACCTTGGCATTTCCTATCACCTGATCACGGGAATTCCCTCTCTTGACACAGTTTTTTACATGCAGTTATTTCTAGTGAAAGCACGAAACTCAAAAATATTTGTTTACACAAAATCTAATAAATAGAAATCTACATGCTAAATGTAAAAAATAACCATATGGATTAGCTGTCCATATTTAAAATGTAGAAAAGATAACTAACTATGAAGATAAATCTCTTATGCCATTTTATTTGATATTATAAATATGAATCATACAAAACAATGTAATATTAACCGTTTGTTCTCTAAATTTTGCTTTGGACTACCCATATGCATTGTATTTACGTTATTGGCGAGCATGTAGCCTTTGTATCCTGATGATTGATCATTTCTCAGGACTTACATCAGCCTGCAAAATGGAAAATGAAAGTTGCCGAGCAAGTCTTGGGAATCGAAACATTGTTTTGAGGCGGGACAGATCATGCATTATAAAGCCTCTGCTCTATCCTGAGCCACAAATGCTATTCGAGTTTGGTCTGAAAGAAAAAGCAGTAAACAGGGAACAATCTGAGCAGCTCGGTAAGCTCCTTATCTTATCACACAATAACCACATTAGAATAAGTATGGTAAGTTTAGATTTGTAAACTAACTTGCATTTGTGACTCGATTTAACAGACCCATGATGGATCTAACAATAACAGGATTCAATGGAAACACAGAACGTCTGACCGTGGACTGTGATGCCACAGTTGGTGAACTGAAGCAGCTCATCTCGCCGCTCTTCAGTGTGCGACCTTTTCAACAGAAGCTGTCTGCAAATAATGGTCAAAAAACCAACCTTGATGATGATTCCAGACGCCTAAGTGAATATGGTGTGACCTCAGGGTCCGCAATAGCGCTCCTCATCACGAACCAGATGCAGGTGTTTGTCAAGAATGTGACTGGCAAGATATGTACATATGATGTTGACATGAATGAGACAGTAGATCAGCTTCAGCGTAAGGTCTACAACGTAGAAAGAGTCCCGGTGGGACAGCAGAGGCTCATTTTTGGCGGCATGGAACTACAGTCCGGCAAGATGTTGCAAGACTACAACATCATACCTGGAAGCACCATTAACATGACTCTCCGTCTCCGAGGAGGTCAATAGAGACAGCAGTAATACTTCCAAACATTCTATTTTAAATTCTAATCTATTTAAATTTTAGAGGGTGAAGGGAGGAATAAAAGCTAAAGCACTTTATATCACTGCTGTGACTTTAATATATATCTTTTTTTATTTATATAATATATATATTGCTTTTTCTGTTCATGTAATTAATTTATTAAATGTTTAAGTTATATGATGTGAACTTATTTATGCCATTCTTGTATGTGTTCTGCTTTGAGCCTATTTGTATGCTATTATGCCTAATCAATAAAATGTTTGGGTGAATTTTGCTGTGCTTCATTTTTATCCACATTGAATGGTTGCAGGCACATTTTCGTTTTACATGGTGAAAATAATTGTACAATCTATTGAGTATGCCTGCCATATGTGCGTTATAGCAAAAGTTTCCTTGTGTTGGTGTACACATTACAAATTCATTTCACTGTCACACAGCAAAACAGTAGACCTAGGTGGGCACAGTCAAAACATTTAGAAAGAAAAAAATGTAATCATATAGTTAAACATGATTTATTTTCAGAACTCAACACGTTCAAATCGTTCAAATCAAATCAACACTCCTTTTCATTGAGTAGATTGTTTTATTTGGAAGTAAATACAGTAAATTGATAACTGTTTCACCTGCACTATGCATCCACATTATTTTCAGTTGCGAGACTTAAGGATAAGACAGAATAAGGTTTTCAAGAAGTACATTTCATGAGGTTGTGTATTCCCTGTGAATCAAACCACAACCTTTCCATCAGAAACCCAGGAATGAATTGCATAGCCTAAAGTTGAGTACTTTATTAGTTTCTAGTCCATGCTTTAACCATTGGTTCCTTTACATTTACATTTAGTCATTTAGCAGACGCTTTTATCCAAAGCGACTTACAAAGTGTTTAGGGAGCCAGAAGCGATAAGTATTTGCGACAGTATTATTTGTGTCTCCTAGTTTCCCAACCAAATACGATAAATAACTTAAAATCTATTTTTTTGCATTTATTTTGGGTCACATAAACATTTACCCTGGGTTTCTTTTATGCGGATTTAACGACCAATGTTAAAATTATCCCCACCATCTGCTCACGAGATGACTAGAAATAAAAATAATTTATCAATATCATTTTAACAAGATCAGGAAGACATACTTCACATGATAAACACAACAAATCACCTGAATGGAAAACGAAACCTTAAACAGTTAAATGACGTATGGTTCTCTGACGTGCTGGGCGTCCTCATCACCTGACCATGGGAAATTCCCTCTCTTGGGAAACTCAAGCACAATTGATGAAAATTAAGTATATTGATAAAACGACAATATCTTGCTATTAATGTTGATCACATAAAGCATGGCTACTGAATACAAAGTTTAGTCATAAACTTTCATTTGTTTATCAGGAACTCATGCTGTAACCTGTTGATTTATAGTTCCTCAAGCGTTATATCAGCGTATATGCAGAATGGAAAACGAAAGTTGCTGAGCAAGCTTCAGAAACAAAACAGTGTTGTGAGGCGGGGCGTTATAGATGCTCTATATAAGGCTAAGGCATCTGTCCTGACCCACACTAGTCAATTTTGGAGTGACTTTCAGACTTAAGAAAACAAGTTTCTGAGACATTTTCGGTAAGCCCCATATCATCATAACACAACATAAACACATTAGAATAAGTATCTGTCAGTTCATAATTGTAAACTAACTTGTTTTTTGTAACTCTTTTGGACAGACTCATGATGGAGATTATCGTAAAGGGATTCAATGGAAACACTGAACGTCTGACCGTGGACTGTGATGCCACAGTTGGTAAACTGAAGCAGCTCATCTCGCCGCTCTTCATTGTGCGACCGTTTCAACAAAAGCTGTCTGCAAATAATGGTCAAAAAAACAACCTTGATGATGATTCCAGAAGCCTCAGTAGTTACGGTCTGCACTCAGGGTCCACCGTAGTGCTCCTCATCACGAACCCTATACCTATACAGGTGTTTGTCAAGAATGAGGATGGCCGGCCAGGTACTTACGAAGTTTACCCCGATGAGACCGTAGACCAGCTCCAGGCTAAGATCTACAACAAGGAAAGAGTACCTGTGGATCAGCAGAAGCTCATTTACAATTGTAAACAACTGATGCCTGGCAAGAAGTTGCAGGAGTACGACATCAAACCTAAAAGCACAATTTTCATGACACTCCATCTCAGAGGAGGATAATCGAGAAGTTTGACCTGGAAATAATTTCAAGGGCGAAATCCCCAACATTCCTACTGAATCTGATCTGTATATTCTGAGGGGAAAAGACCAGAAATGCAATATAGCAGTGTTGTAAGTCACTTTGAAAAGTTTGCACATAAGTGTCTTAACGTAACCGCATGTAATCATTTGTGCAATATATGCCTATTTTACATTGAATCTTTTATTATAATATTTAAAAAGGCTTCTTTCATTGTAAATAAAATGGTTGTAAATAAAAAGATAATTCTCTAACAATCACTGCGACATTTTAGCATTTTTTATCGTCTGTGATCAATGTCTTGGTTATACAAAACCAAACATACGTTTTGCAGTTTATGTAGAAAAAATATTGTCACACTGTTTATATTAATTTATATATATGTAAATAGTATTCTTGGCCTATTTTATAATCTTGGCCTACAAGCAAGAACATTATAGAGTTTATTATGCAGACTAAACTTTACTGATCAACTTATATGTACAGTATGTTTATTAACTGAAATGGGGTTCAAACCTTCCAGTTCATCGTAAGAAACTCATTTGAAGTTTGTTTCGAAGGCAGAGAAGTGTCTTGCCCTGCAAAGACCAAATTCATATACCTGACTGGAAAAAGAAGTTAAATCAACCCAGAAAGAACAAAACTGTTTACAAAGCATTTCATAAATGCTGATCTTGTGTAGTATTTAAACAACTAAAAAACTGGATGTAGGCTAAAATGTTTTACTGCGATTTACTCAATTTTTTTGGTGAAACAATTTACACATATATGACAAATAAAATCGAGTAGATCTACTTTATTTTATTTGTGATATCTGAATAACTTGGTTATTTCATATGACAAATAAAATTGAGTAGATCTACTTAATTTTTTTTGTGATATCTGAATAACTATACTCGATTTTATTTGTCATATAAAATAATTGAGTTATTCAGATTAACTTTTTCTTGCATTTACTCTGTTTAAATAGTAAATTTTATTGATTTTTAAGCTATAAAATTTACTAATTTTTTTAGTGTAAATTGTTTCACCAAAATAAATGGGTATATATAATTGAAAATATAGCAATTTTTTGTAAAAATGTTCACCATTTACTAAATGTGCATTTAATGTAATATTGGACTATCAATTATCAAAATGTTGCATTTACTTGTTTAAATTGTATTTACCCTTTACTCCAAGAGAAATTAACAATGAATAATAAAACCAAGTTATAAAGAAAGCACCTGTGCACACATTATTTAAATTACAAAATGTATTTGTTTATTAAACATTTGACAATGTGAAATAATTCTAAAAATCATTATAACATTGAAGTATTTTGTATGTAAAATAGCCTTACAGAATAAACCTTACTGGTGAATACCAACCATATCACCCACCTTTAAAGCAATAAATTAATAAATACAATTGTAACTGCCACATTAAGATCAACATTAAAGGGATAGTTCACCCAAAAATGAAAATGTTTTCATTATGTACTCATCCTCAAGTTGTTCCAAACCTGTATAATTGATTTCTTCTGTTAAATACCAAGGAAGATATTTGAAGAATGTTGGTAAACAGACGGTTGGGCCCCATTGACTTCCACGGTAATAAAATGAAAAGTAAATGGTGTTCATCAAATGTCAGAATGTTACCAACATTCTTCAAAGTGTCCTCTTTTGTGTTCAACAGAAGAAACATGTTCAGGTTTGGAACAATTTAAGGGTGAGTGTTTTATGAAAACATTTAAATTTTTGAGCAAACTATCCCTTGAAGACAATCAATCAAAAAACATTTCAACAGGAATAAAGATTGTTTGCAATAATCTTGAATAGAAGGGCTGTTCAAGATCAAGAACTATCAGATAAAACTTTCAACAGGAAAAACAATTATATGGGATGATCTGTACTAAACTATCCTTTGAAGACCATCAACAAGAAACACTTTAAAACAGGTACCCATTTTGTGGGTTGATCTTGAATAGTCATCCAAGCAGCTGGTTTTTAGTCTCTGAACCTTGACAGACAGTTTTGCTGGATCCAGTTCAAGAAGAAGTTTTTGGAATACTTCAAATGAGTATCTGTGAGTCTTGGGATATCTCAGATCCAGTGAGTAAGTGAGACCCAAAAGATAGCAGCAAGCTCTGCTGAGATTGGCAAGATTTTTGAGGACAGTGATGCCCTCAATCACTATTCCTACATCGGTGACCGCCCCATTGCTCTGCAGGATGTAGATTTTAATAGCTTCGTCTGCCAACTCCTCTTCCACAATGATAGTATGATCAGCAGAATCCTGTAGACACATTGTAAAGATTGCTGGTTAGACTTCACCCTAACTTTCAGCCCGAATGTTACAAGACAGTGACAAAAACATAACCTCCCTTTAGGGTGCTATAAACCATATTACAGGAAATGCATTTTTAACAAAAAACCCATGACAAACAAAGAGACCAACATTGAGCTTCAATGCTGTATAACATTAAAACATTGTTTACCTTAAATCTTTATTTTCTTAATGAAACACTAAATTATAAAAAAGTATCACAACAAATTCAATATATATTTTTTTGTTAATAACACGACTAAACAAAAGAGTAATGAATCAAAAACCACTAGCTTGTGGTTCATTATTATTTTTAATGAAACAACAATAAAAATAGTTCATCGAACTTCCTTATTCTTAACTGAACGTTTATTAACAAAACGATAATATGACAACATTGTACCTGCTTTGTAAGATAAATACAATTACACTGTATTACAATGTATTACACTGCTCTCTGGAATACTTGATTCTGATAAGCCAATCGTGAGATTCCAACGTTAGATATTGGTAGATAACAACGGCTTAAAACAAATATATTGTTTCTGCTAGGATTTTTTGGTACTGTGGCGCTGCATGATGTCACACAGTAACATATTCGTGACATCATTGCATAGTTCTGATTTGCAATTCGAGACTCTTGCAACTTATCAGCTTCTACTCTCTAAATATTCAGAGTTTAAACTTCAAAACAAACAATGTAAAAAGAAATTACTGAAAACTACTGAACTAACCTCAAATTCCTTAATTAAGCCGCATGCATCTTCTCCCAGATAGTCAATGAGGCATCGAATGACAACTTCACGTTTTCGGTGAATGGAGATTCCACTCTGTAAAACAGAAGATCTTTCAATAACCGCTAAAACACATTGCTTTGCATACTTAGGAATATATTTGCTTTTATTTTAATGTTTTATCAAATAAAAGTGATAGTTTTCACAAAAAAATATTGTAAATACTGCACTGAACAGTCACACATGAGCATTTTCTAGCCACTTTAGCTTCTGTTTTTTGTCCACAAATCCAGCTTGTCATAAATAAATGTCTAAATTGCCCAGCCCCTCTACCCTAACATGTATCGCCGATCCATAGGCTGGACATAAAAAGATCTGACTATAGAGAATATCGCCAAACACTTTGTGAAATATGAATTTTGTGTATTTATTGCGATAGAACATTTTTGCTTCTTCACCCACCCCTAGTAGGTTGTGACCTGCCATATAAAAACAGAGTGAGTGAGAGAATTTGGTATTGTAAACAATGTTAAATAAACGATGGATGTAATGCTGGATTTACAGATCGTTTGAAACTGATAGATGGAGCGCTCCCATGAGTCATATCTGAGTCTGTGTTTTGTTGGCAATGGGTGCACACATGCTTTAAATAGAGATCAAAATATTTTATTTAATTTGGCCTATATTGAAATGCAACCTAATTTACGATTTTTTTAGCTATTTGTGGTTGAAAGAAAACAAAGATATTCTTTAAGAAAAGCTTGTTTTACAATGTATGAAATGTGGCATCTGTGGAGGAATTTAACAGATGCATGGAAAATTTCAAAATAAAAATACCTGATGTAGAATACTCAATTGTGTCCGGAGTCGCTCTCCTAAACCACCCTTCTTCACTTGGAACAATGTCAGCAGTTTGGGGATATAGAGGTCCAACATCGACATGAACTTTGGCTCAAGATTCATTGTAGTGATCCTCTGAAACTCTGCACTGACCTTAAGTAAGATGAGAAGGGAAACAATAAGCCATTGTCAAGTCATTTATTTGCAACAAAAACTGAAATCCATATTGAGAATAAAGAGAAAAGAGAATTGAAGACCGTTGCATATAACTTTAAATTTGATTAAACACTGAAAAAAAACAAAGGTTTTACTCGCTAAAAGCATTCCATTTACTTACTTGAGAGACATTAAACAAGGTAGGCCATCTGTCTTTTATGTCTTTGATGCTCATCTGCAGGCTGATGACATCATGCCTTCTATGTGCAAAAGTTCTGCACATCAAGTCCTTGATAGCTGTGCTGTCTCTCTTTTTTGATTCTTCAATTAGTTGGTTTCGGTTTACTTCTTGCTGGTCTTTAGCAATTCCTGCAGGATAGCATGGAAGAAACACCACTTCACCTTTACGAGCTTTCTTTACATTCTTTGCAGGTGTCCTGTCATCGGGGCGCTTGTTCTTAAACGAATTGCAAGTAACTTCAGGAAATCCAAGACTTCTGAGCTTCGTTCTGTAATTTCCCATCTTGTATTTAAGAGAATACATCCATCCATTCCAACCGGTATGACTGCCTGGTTGCCAGACACGGGTGAATTTTGACCAAAGCCTCTGCCACCTCACTTATCTGACGTCTGTGGGGTATGCTGTGTAGCTGTACATGTAGTCTGCCAATTTTCCAAAATCTCAGACCTGACCCGAGTAGTAGTTAGTAAAGTACCATCTTTGACAATTTCTCATTGGCATTCTTCAGTGCTTCCTCTGCTGCCATGGAGAAATGTGGAATGATGATTTTATCTGGCCATAATGACCTATTAACGCTTCCAAGAGGGGACAGTATAGCACTGTCTTGTGGAGACACTGAAATACCATCTGTCTGGATATCTGGCCTTGTGTCAGTAGCAGAGCTTTGATTGGTCTGGATATCTGGCCTTGTGTCAGTAGAAGAGCTTGGATCATTTTCAGTCAGGGCAGTAAATGAAAGGACTACTGACGGAATGATCACAACTTTTAATTGTTCCCTTGTTTTTAATATCATTGGTAGAATGGAGTGTGAAGTAATCACCAAAGTCCTCATCCAAATAATGCAGGGTGAATTCCTCAACTAGTCCAAATGTCTCTTTCACAATATTACTTAACTTCTCTACAGTGCTGGGTATTCCTGTTGGCAGAGTGAGCTTCTCACTCTGGTGCTCTAAAACAACTTTCAAGGCTACCAAATCCATCTGGACAAAAGCAAAAAAAACTGTGTTAGACTTAGAGTATTTTAATAGTCTCTTCTCATAGTCTTTTCACCTAAAAATTGACAAAAATGTGATGTTTCAATGTCACCATGCGTTTACCACCCACAAAATATCCTGCCAATGGATATGCATCACTAAGTTCACTATATTGTAGCAGGGTCAATTTCCCAGAGTTGTCCAAAATAAATGCCCTAAAATGTTCATCATACCAACTGTTAAGTAACTTCACAATGAAACTGAGACTGCTGTCTTCAATGACAATTTGTGAAATCTCAACGAAATCTGGTAGTCCACCAGTTGACCCATTAGGCAATACCATCCCAGCAGCATATTTAGTTCCGTGGTGTATTACTGCACTGGTCAATTTCACAGTGGTTTGTGTTGGATAAACTTCCTTGAAAGACTGCTGTATTCCAAATCAAGTATTTCCAATGGAAGTGAGGTTATTTTAGTGACGCATGTTGCAGGTTTGAAGCATTCGCTTGTGAATGGTATGCCATCATCATTGGTGCTTTGAAGCAAGTGACAGCAACACATTTCTGAAGTTTTTGTGTATGTCTAGCAACTTGCTTGAAGAAGCTATGTTTAGCCTCAAAGCGCATAGTCCAGAGACTAACCAGAGGTCCAAATCCTCTTATCAAGTCTGGATAATGTTCCAGAAAGTGGTGCTTTGGAGTCAGTTTTAGCTTTGGGAAAACTTCTAACAGTCTGTGACGATGTTCTGATATCAGTGTGTCCAGATAGCTAATGGTTCCCTCTGAATGAAGAGGAGATACTGCAAGTTCAGTAATGTCTTTCAAATCCATTAGTACTTGCCATGCTGGATCATTCAGTGGTATCTTCGTACCAATAATGAATGACAATAGTCTCAATAATGTCCAGTTCTCATGTGCGTTCCCACAAATTCTTTTGCGAAGGGCAAAATCTTTTGGGATAGGTTGGGGTTTGTGGTTTATCAGTCCATCTGTATGGAAAATTAGTTATTGCTCTGTTAAGTTCTGTCAAAGTGAAATACTGCTTGTGGATAAACAGATTTAGACATAATGTCAATTCCAATGGAATAATGCCTTCAAAAAGATCGTGAAGAATATCCGGTGGGTACCCAGTTACAAAATGGAAGTAACTTAAATTCTCAGTTATGGGACAACATTTCTTCACGCCATAACAGTGCAAAAGCGCAGGATCTTTCTGAACAGTCTGAACATGCAAATCATAGTTCTCTTTTGTTCTTGGCGGAAAAGCTCCTGAACGTACTTCCTTCTGCTGATAGTCAGAATGGTCCCCAATACAAAACCTACAGATATAATGTCCAGTAAAACTTTCTACAAGTCCACTTAAGGAATGAGCACCAAGATTGTCTGCTGAAACACAACAACAGTCCTCTGATATTCCTACCAACTTGAGGCAAAAAAATACCTTCTTTCTCCAATGTTGAGAGTTCTTTCAAAAAAGGCTCCAGAACACAGTCATAGCCAAAATTTTAACATCATTGGCTTTACAAAGAAGAGCTAAATAAATTTGATGTAAGCTGTGATCTCAGTTGAGACGGTACATCTCCAAGAACCCAGTACACTGCTGTGACTTGTGTTTTTTTTCGCGAAGATTGCAGATTTCAAAATCATCCACATAGACTATAACAGAAATGCTAAAATCGTCTTTAGCATGACATTCATTTAGCTTGAAATATTTACCATCATGGAAGGATGCCAAATGCGAAGTGTTTGAATGTTTAGTCAGTATATGGTTTAGAATATCTTCATTATTTAACAAGTGCTGTAAAGTTGAAGAAAAGGAATGTACTGAAAGCTGTGATTCTCCTCTTGATCCAAAATATACTCTACTGGCTCAGTCACATTAAAGTTTTCTTTAAAATACTTTTCCCTCTTCATTTTGTGGAGAAAGGACCTTTAGGACAAAAGGCTAAATTCAAAGGATTAGAGTGACACAGTTTATCTACTAATTCTCTGACAACGTCTTGATCAACAGCACAGTCATTCTTTGTAATATATCATCAACTAACTTTGGAACATACTGAGTAGATGACGTGCAAATAAACTGAAGCTGTTCCACCAGGTCATCAATGCATTTCCAGAGACGTTATAGATGCTTTCCAGTTTTAACAAGAGAGAACCAATATTTTTCGCTATTTGGCTTGAAGCATCCCTTTCACAATCCAATTCTTCGGTGTTTATCTATGTCCACATGGTCATGTGACACTGGAGAGCTGATTTCATAGTCAGTAGAAGCTGGCTGTTTTGCAATCAAATCAGTCTCAAAATCTTCCAATGACCAGGATTTGTGATTTTCTGCTCTGTGTGTTGCATAAGTTGCACATATGTTGTCTAAAATTGCATCCTTTGAAAACACATTGTACAGTTTCGTGACTTTTCAAATGGAATTGATGTGTGTTTAAAGTAGTCTTTTGTGTTGAAATAAAGTGAGTCACAAAGTTTACATTTTAAAGATTCCACTGATAGCACTTCACAATCCTTAGTTTCTTGTGAATTGTGACATCGATGCAAGTGTGTACGCAGGCCACCCCCATGTCTTAAAGGAGCATGGACAGTTTAAATGAAGACAGGGTACTGAATATCCACGACCAAAGGTACCATGATTCAGCGGTAATGCTTGAGAATAGCACCTTTACGTGTAGCCACAAAAGTGCAGAGCTTACATTGCCATCCCATAAATCACGAACTAAAGAAGGGATGAAAACAGTGTTACCCAAAATTTCACATGCTTTTGTGCAGATGCAAGTTGTAATGTTACCCTTATTTTGTGTATTTAGGATATCCAATTATTATTCATAAAAAATTCATAAACAGGCTTCAGGGCTGTAACCAATTCTGAAATCGAAATGGCTTCGAATCTGTGTTTATGCACAGCTCTTCCGTAAACTACATTTGGTTGATCAGTAGGAAGTACTGGACAATCTGAAATCACTAAGAGATTGAAACTGTTATTATGTGCAGTTGAAAAAGCAACTCTTGTCAAACAACATCATAAATATACTGAATAAAAACCTGAAAAGGTTTAAAGAACAGCTATATACAACATGCACTTTTGCATTTCCTAGAACTACGTATGTAAATTGTACTAATCTGTGACCCATATTGGGAGTTTCTGAGTGAGAGTGCCCTCATGCTTTCGGGGTTTCACAAAACTCTGTTGTTCGTATGCATTAATTACAATAAATATTTTAAATGCATTGAAACAATTACATAACTGCCCAAAAGCTCAATAACAGCTGTCCATTGTCCTCATTTCTGTACGTTTCGGCAGTGTGTGTTTGGGAATGAATTACAGTGGCGAATCAGAGACCTGAAGCCATTAGTTTTTGATTTTTTTTTGTAGCAACATAACACCCACACTTATTTTTTCTTCAAGAATATAATGCAGCTGCATCATAAGTAATACAAATTTAAAATTCAATGTAAAATCAATTAATCAACACAATAATATTGCTATACAATATTGAGGTAATAATCGACACTTTTGTTTTTTTCATAATATTACAGCCCCTTTTCATGTTTGCACAATCATATAATATAGGAGAATAAAAC